>JARWIR010000005.1:33101349-38543849 GCA_029959085.1 Nemophila menziesii | reverse complement strand
CTACCTTGATAATAACAAATGCTGTCATGAAAGTGAAAGTCAACTCTGGACAACTCTCTTTACCTTCTCCCTAGGGTTTCCTTATCTCTCTCATTCGATTTCTTTCTCTCTCATATCTTCTTCCACCACCTCCTATCGCAACCACCACATCCTCCATTCCACCACATCAAGATTCCAAGATCACTCATCACAGGATTCGGTGCTCATCATTTTATTAATTTTTTTTTGGAAATGTGTGTTTTTGACTAGTTTATATTTTTACTTTACATATTTTCTTTATCTTGCTCATTAATGGCTTATTTTCCTTTCTTTTTCTAACACAACTTTAGGCCATTATTAAAAAAAATCAAAGTATATCTTTTTTCATACCTCTTGATGTTGAATCTAATCACAATATTGATATCCTTTTTTTTATTTTGTGTTTTTTCTCACATCTCCAAAATCTGATGTTTTTCATTACTTAACAATTTACAATATGGTTTTTTATAGCTATGTCTATATCATAGCCTGATATGACTATTTTGTGTCTTAGAGATAGCTGAGTGTAATCAAAAGAAATTCGAGTACGAAGGCAATGTGTTTAATATATTTCGCGTTGAGCATATATCTAATTTGAAGGGTATGAATAAGAACTGAGTATTACCTTGGAATAAGTTGCTTGAAGGAAGTATTAAAGAAGAAATAAATCTTTTCTATCATTAACTTAGCAAGGTTGAAAATAAGATGATTGTTGAACCTCCTTCTAGTGTCTTAGTAGTTAATGCAAAAGACTGTAAACATTACTTAATTGGACAACTTATGGGGTCTCCTACATTACTTTATATACTTCATAATTTGGTAAGATTTCAATAGAAGCATTTGGGTAAAGTTTAATTTAGATATACTTCATATGGTATATTATTGTGTTAATTTGAAAATGATATAAAAAACATAAGAAAACTTTATAAATAGGCATGTATAGGTAAACTTCTATTTATTAGAGTTTGAAGAGTTGGATATTATTAAAAAACTTGGTTTTGATAAGTTTCAAGTTTGTGCAAAATTTATAATTTCCTTATGGAGATTTATAGTTAGGTAGGATATAGTTACATAGCAAGTGTGATTATTATTACCATTTAAATGGATACTATCACTCAATAAATTGATAGGTTGGGGTATGAAAGGTATTGGATTTAGTTGACTCTGCCAAAAAATTTCCTTCTTTGATCCATATTGAGGTGGGAGGAGATGAACTTTGGAAATCGGGGTTTGTTAGTAATTATAAAACATCTTGATTCATAATTTATAAAAATATTGGGCATATTGTTGAAAAGTGTAGAGGGGAGAAGAAAAAATAAACTAGATGCGGAGGTGAATAGGATAATGACCAAACAAAAATTATTCTCATAAAAACAAAATTCAGTCAATTTTACTAGTAGAAGGATTATAGATTAAGAAAACTAATAGTTAAAAACTCATTGAGTCAATTTGTCAAATGCTTAGGGGTTACCTAGTTTTAGGAAAGATATTTTGACAAAACGGATTGAGGTAAATAAGCAAAATATAAATATGCACAACTAAATGTACCTCTAGCTAATTAAATATTAAGTCATTAACCATTAATAGATATATAGGATAGATGAACAAAATAAGTTAAGATATATAGCCTATACATTCAATCGGCCACTTAGCATGCATATTTTATAATAACACTTAGCCAACAATGATTGGAGAAAATACTCAAAAATATAAAATGAAATATCTAAGACAAATATAAGTAAAAATAGTATAGGAGATATATAAAATACTTGGCATGAAAAAAATTAATTAGTAAGGGAAGGGAAGCAATACATACGATTTACAATGGTTTGGTACCTAGAGGTCTAGTCCACTACCTAAGATTTATTTTATACTTAGGATCCTACAAGATCATCCACTAATATTACTTGTCTCATAAAAGCTAGAAAATAAAACCTTCAAAGTAACCCCATATGTTATCATAAAAACAAGTCAGCGGAGTATACAACCTACACTCACGATGTCACTTCACGAGCACGTGAAACCTTTCCTTGTGTATCACCGTACAAAAAAGAGTATAAAATTTATACTCACGATATAACACTCCACACACCCGTGAAGCGTTTTCTTGTTTGTTACTACACAATAACCACGTATACTCCCAATATTCAAATGTCTGCTTCATAATCCATGAAGACTTTTCTCTCGTATTTATCTTATACGAGAACTAAACACTCTTTATTTTCTAGTCTATGAATATCACACTTCTATTCTAGAATAAGAGAAAATATTGGGTTTAGATTTGAATTTATTCTACCTTATGTCAATACTTTTTGACGAGTGGATTCAATGATATAGATTAGGAAAATGATTAATAGTATGGTAACTTTGAAGCTTAGTTGCTTTGAAATCGCTCCTCCAAGATGTGGCTTTGAAAGCTTGATAGAAAAGATCTTGATTTCTAGTATTTTGTGATAGATTCAAAGATTCACGACACATTAATTAATTGGCGAGGTTTCATGTCAAGCCCCTTCATATCAAGATATCTCTTTGAGAGTACATCGTGTGAGAAGAAATATTTCTTCAAGCGGAGTTAAGGCGACGGATTTATGCCGGTTTTGCCATGATGACCCAGGCATGTCCAAAATTTACTAAAAACATTTTGGGCCACTTTTGACCCACCTAAGTGGGCTCATTTGGACCAAAAACGTTTTTAGATTTATTATATCAATTTCACCCTTTGAAAAAGATTAATTGAGGAGAACAAAGAAACGCCTGGCGAAGAGAAGATGCAAGAGAAGCAAGGTCAACACCTCCAATACATGATCTCTCATTCATTCCATCATTCCAATAAAGGTATTCTTTTTTCCATTCATATACTAAATATGTATCTTTTAACCTTTGTTATTCAATTCTTGATTATGAATTAAACTCTTCATAGTTGTATAATTGCTAAGGGTATGAATCATAGTTTATGAATTATGACTGTGTCTTAATATTTAAGATTTTAATATCGAAATGTGTTGGTTATTTTGTTTTTATGTATTTGTTTTAAATTTTAAACGTTTTACCTTGATCACGCAGCGGTTTAGTATAGTAACAATAAGAAATATAGCATTGATACTTGGTCTAGCCCGAAAAGCCCCGACAATTAGAGCTTATGGTATATAGGTACAACTTGAAGGAATATAATGGTTACACAAGAAGAGCCAAATATCTCCTTACGGTAGGTCAATCGAGTCACCTGAAGGAAAAAGTAAGATTATATATAAATATCACTTCAATAGAGCTGGAATCCCTTCTAGCTTATCGTACACACCCGGCTCCGAGTTATATTGCGACTAATAGTAGCGTCTTGCCCACTCACTTTAAATATATAAATACCCTTATCCACAATAAATCGACACACTCTAAGTACTCTCTATAAACTATTTCCTTCTATCCATTTAAAGTGGTGTGGTTAATATACATCCAACTTAAAACTCTGAAGGTCCACACATTAAGTAATCCTTGATAGCAATAATGTTAATGTTGAGTATTCAAGTGTCATCGGAAGAAGACCTACCTGTGGCCCTGATTTAGTGTCGGGTTTCGAGAAGGCTGGAAGAAACAAGCAGATCCTTTGACCTTTATCCAAATCTTTAGGAGAGTTAAAATAAATATCAGGAGTAAGGTACGAATTTATTAACATTCCTCATTCTCTACATCACTACTACATGCTCTTCTTATCTTTAGCCTACACATATACATCTTTATTATGTCCTGGTTATATTTTATATCTTTGGATCAAGTATTATCCCGAGGGTGATGATGGCATAATTTTTATGTCCTATCATCTAGCACCGTCTATGGGAATCAAAACGGAATCCTATTGAGATTCTACATGGTTCTATTGCGATCCACAAAGGGTGTTTCAAGACAAATTAATTTAAAATTGGAGACTAATGCTCCAATAATAAGAGAAGGAACCACTTTCGAGATAATAATTCTTAAGATAATGGAGAGAGATGATATATAACTACTACATGTCGATAATCAGATAAATCAAGGTGAGCTTTGTCCGCCAACCATGTCGGTAATAATTGAACTGATTGAACCGTATATTCCAATTTCAGCAGATAGAGAAGGTACAGAACCGTATATCCTAACCATGACAAATTCTACCGGGGTGTGGATCATTATATTCTGGATATGTCGACAACTAATGGGGATAATGAGCCTCTGCCGATAATGCTGCAATATTTGGACAAATTGATGCACAAACTTAAAAATCAGTGAAGGCCTCTTCCAAAGCAACAGAGAAGGAAGCCATGAATAGTACAAGATTTGGATAATACAGAAGGAATGGTTGAAAGTTCACATCTTCATGTTCTGATGGTATATAGAACTTTAAATGCAATTGATGGAGGAAGTGAAGAACAATATCTGAGAAAATACGTCAAAGACTACTAAGTCTGATAGGGTTTGGGATAAATTTGAGGGGAACACAAATGGTCAATCATATGCTAGTGGAAAAATAATTGGACTCTTGTATCCTAGGAGCTTTTAGATGTTCCAAGGCCAAGGAATATCAAGCCTCAATCGATGTCATCATTTTATAGTACTACCGACCTCGAAGCTCATGTATACCAATACCAAAGGCATATGGAGTTCATTGCAAAACCGACTCAAATTATTGCCGAGATTTTCCTACAACCTTGGTTAGAAATTCCCAAAAGTGGTTCTCCATGTTATAGCCCAAGTAAATAAATAATTTTTCACAATTAGTAGATGGTTTGTGGCACATGTTCCTAAGCAAGGCCAATGGTCAGACGAATTCATCCTTATTGGAAATATTTCAAAAGGAAAATGAAATACTTTAGGCACATGTTGATCGGTTCACAAAATTGTGTATAATATCGAGGATTTGGATTAGTCTATAGTATACTATGCATTTACATGAGGTTTATTCAACCCTGTTGTTCAAACATGGCTGGCTAAATAACCTAAATCTAGATTACGTAACATAATATTCAAGTCAAGAAAGTATGTCCGAGCAGTGGAAACACTAAAGTGTGTTATCACACGTAAATAGAAAACATGGTGAGAAATATTCAGTGTCGGGTAAGGAATGACCGAAACAAATACATGTTAAAAGAATAGGGTATAAGGAGTTTGAAAGAGTTGAGCCGAGGGATGAAGATAGAATCTGAGAAGGTAATAATACTATAGCATGTGATAAGGCTCCATCCTGTGATAACAAATAAGGAGGTCAAAAAGAAAGAAGTTTGATGGACTACAAAAATGTTTGTAGATGCAAGCATGGGGGATAACACAACGTATTGTCATTTCTATAAAGACCACGAGCACGATATTAACCAATGCAAGCAGTTGAATTGTGTAAATGAATGTTTGAGATACATGGGAAAATTTTCCAATACTTTCTAGGGAAATATGAGAAATAAATAATCCAATGATAGAATAAGACCCAATCATCAAAAATGAACAATAGAAAGAAGAAATGTTATTCGTAGAGATAACGAGTCTAGAAGGCATTTTATAAATCCACAACCTAATCAAGAGGACAAGGGAATGAGTTTAAGTTAAATAATATCTTGGTATCATCCAAAGTTAGTCAAAGGTTTGGTTATAAAGTGAACATGGTATCGCAATTGCCTGAGAGCAGTCGAGGTCGCAACTCTAAGATGAACTCAATAATTAGGGATCCCGAGAGAGGGTATTCTAGAAAGAAAGAAAGCAGTACATGTGAGCAACACACATTAGAGAGCAGTATGGTAGTCCTACACATGGTGGTGACATATAATTTACTTATAAGGATGTCATCATGCTAATCTTCACCCATTTTGATTTTTAGTAATACATGCAGTCACCGGGAATGGACTCGTGTGTCTGGTGTTCCTTGATATGGGAAGTTAAGTATATCTATTGTATCCTACATGTTCTAAGTATTACATCCATATATTATAAAAAGCTTGGGCATCTTGCTGAAAAAGTGTAGAGGAGAGAAGCCGATTTGGGTTCCCAAACTATTTCTCAAGAAACAAACTAAGGGTTGGGTGAATAGGACAACAGGAAAATAAAAATTATTTTCATTAAAACATATTATGGGATCAATTTTAATAATACAAGAATAAGAAATGATGCAAACTATTAGTTTAAAACTCATTAAAGGCATTTTTTCAAATACTAATGGGACATCTAGTTTTGGCAAAGAGGTTTGAGAAAACTGATTGATGCAAATAAGAAAAAACTAAACATTTACAACTCAATGTAACTATATAAAATTAAATATGAATCCTTTAACCATTAATAGATATATAGGCTAGATGTACATAATAAGCTAAGATTTATTGTTGATACTTTATAAATAGCACTTAGCATGCACCCTCCGTAATAGCACTTAGCTAATAATGATTAGAGAAAATACTCAAACACATAATATGTGATATATAAAACAAATATAATAACAATAATATAGGCAATGTATCAAATACTTTGAATGTAAGAAAGTAAAGGGTAAGGGAAAAGGAGCAATACACACGATTTAGATTGGATCGGCATCCATAGGCCTAGTCCACTTCTTAAAGTGTATTTGACCTTTAGGATCTTGTACGATAATCCACTGATACTCTATGTTTTCTAAATGTTGGGGAATAAAACTTTAACACCAATTCAAAATACCCTTCAAATTAAACATGTGTGTTACCACTAAAACAAGTAAACCGAGTGTACATATACATGCATGAATATACCGATTCACATACCCGTGAAACCTTCTCATCTGTATCACTACACAAGAGTCATGTATAGTCCCGATACTCAAATCCTCGATTCATAATTATAAAGACTATTCTCTTGTATATATGTTATGCGAGAACTACACTCTTTATTTTATAGTTTATGAATATCCGACTTGTATTCTAGATCAAGAGAAAACTTAAGGGTTTATATTTGAAACTATCCTACCCTATCTCCATACTCCTTGATAAGTAGATGCAATGATATAGATAGGAAATAAAATTAAAGATGATTAATGATGTCTTCTTGTTTGTGATACGTTTTAATACTTCTTAGATATCATTTTAGGTTGATTTATCATTAAAATGTAGGATTCATCTATTAAATTAGCATATATTGAGATCTTAGCTATTACATGTGATTATTCATATTTTAGAGAAATTTGAGACCATTTTGTCTATTATTGTGTAGCTATTATAACATGAAGGATCCACAGCTTAAAAGCCCAATATAATGATTTAAAATCTAATGAAACGTTAAATACGAGTGAATACAAGATCGAGTCAAGATAACAAGACAAAAAGATTATTAGAAGTCAAAGCACCAAATCTAGTAAAACAAACTGGTCAAATTAAAAAGACCATGAAAGATAATTGGTAATGAATTTTACCATGTTTATTATCTAAAAGGATTTATATTTGAGTCTAGAAATATTAAGAGGAATGAAAGACCGATTCCAAGTTGAAACAAGAAAATTATGGACGTTTTGGCATGAGGATCTGAGCAGTCTTGCCAAAATGTTCATAACTTCCTCATCTCAACTCGGAATTGGACTCCGTTTATTCTTGTGCTTTTTAGACTCCAAGATATATATTTTGAGATAATAATAATGGTCAAAATATTATGAATTATTTTTTATTTTATTTTTAAAGTTGATGACTCTGTTTTTTTTAGATTTGGTGTTTTGACTTCTAAGAATTTTTTTACTTCTTGTCTTGTCTATATCTTGTCCCCACTCATACTGGGAAGTTCCTTATATTGTTTACTCTTTTTCTTGGAATTTTTCTCCTTGGAACTTCCATGTTATTATAGATACACAATAAAACACAAAACTACCATAAATTTCTCTAAAACACGAATAATCTAATATAATAGGTAATAATTCATTATATGCCAATTTAATGGATAAATACAATATTTTAATCATAAAACCACCCAAAATTATGTCTCAGAAGTATTAAAATTCATAAATAGCTAGCATACATCAAGACCCCCAACTCAACGGTTTCGTCGTCCCGGCAAAATAAGCATTAGAGTCTTAAGTCCAAAAAGTCCACAAGGACATGCACATAATAATAAAAAATTGTACAGTAAGTCTTATGAAGTCTTACCTAAGAGATACCAACATGACACCAAACACTTGGTGTCTTTCGAGCTATGCTGCAGATCTCGGTTTTGGGCGCTAGGCGGTCGACCGAGGCCTAGCGCCTAGGCGGGATTACACAGGGCCTAGGCGGATTATACGGTTTTGAATTCCAATATGTAATTTTGTATATTTAGTAATATACATGTAGTAATTATAGCAATTTTAACTATTTAAGTCATAAAATTCATCTAACAACACTGTAGTAAATATAAAAATACTAAAAATTGAGTTATAATATGAAATAAAAAATTCTCGATAATAAGAAAACTGGAAAAAAGGTCGATGCGGTCTTGTTTTTCCATCAATGGCGCCTAGGCGATCATTTTTTTCATTAATCGATGCTTAGAAGGGCTAGGCGCCTATTCCATGGCGACTAAGGCACTAGCATGAACGCCTAGAATTTTAACTAGGCGTAAGCGGTTGAGGGGGGAGTTGACACTTAGGCGGCGCCTAGGTGCGCTTAGGTAGGGAGATCTACATCATAGCTTCCGAGACGTGATATAAAATAAACCCTCGGGGAAGTACTTCTCGCAAGTGCACGAGTCATCTCAAGTAGTAGAATAAGTATTGTATTACTGTTTTGCACGGGGATTAGATAATAGTATGTTACATATACATAATTTTGATTATTCTTTGTTTCAACGAAAGACAACTTTTTTTCTAATTAAGAAGCTAATACTACTATTGAATTAAAAGCAATGATTAACAAAAATCAAGCTAAACTAAGAGAGTTGTGAGAATGTAGAGAGTAACTCAATAATTTATAGTAATCCTTACTAGACACTATTTATGCTTTTCTTGTTTTAAGTACGAATTTGATATTTAACCTCTAACAAGATCAAAAAAATCCTCTTAAATCCCTGTCGGGTAGATAAGGGGTTTCCCTTGGTATTCTAACATAATTTCTCGAGTGACAATACCAAGTATTAGGATTAATAAACCATAACCCTATTGTCTATTTTATTAGGCAAGACCTCTCGGTTAAGTAACACACATCAAGCGTATATATAAACCATGATCCATAACACAACCCCCATGTCGATGATAGTTACTTTGTTGTACTAACCTATTGATTATCCAAAATAATAGGTTCACATAACTAATAAGTTTATAATCAACAGAAATATCACAAGTTGATTTAAATATAAAAATCCTAAATTAATATAGAAGCATATATATCATTATCAAGGGTTCATAACCTTGCGATTCTCAAGTTATATAAGATTATGTCAAAATTCAAAATAGAAAAACAATGTTATAATAAGACATAATTCAAAGTAGAATTGAAAAAAGTAAATAATCATAGTAATTTGTGGATAGAAATTGTTGTTGTTCACTCCTAGCCCTTGCTTCTTTACTCTCAATGTTTCTATTTTCTAATGAGGATAAGTGATTGTATTTTGTTGATTAAAAAATGTATATGTATCTCCATTAAAATGTTTTGGCTCAATTTATCCAATTCAAGTGAGTCAAAAGTGGGCCAATGGACTCATCTAAACCTGGACAACTATGAGTCTTGCAAGTAAAACATTCATAACTTCTTCAATTTAACTCCAAATCATGAACTGTTTTTTCTCATGCAATACAGACTTAAATAGCTAACTTTTTATTGTATTTTTATGATCAAAACTTTAAAAAACTTATCAAAATATCCTTTGAAAGTTGATGGAGATATTTTGTTGGCAATTCATATTGAGTTTTAAATGAACTTCTTGGCTCCTTTTATGACTTGCTTTAGGTTCTTCTGAAAAATTAGACTTCTCAACTTCATATTGGGATATAATATCATCTACATACCAAGTATAAGCACACTTAACAGTTAAATTACCTCAAAAATTCTGAAAACATATATAAATCTGTGAATAACCCACTAAAACCCTATCAAATTATGTCTCAATAGTATATCAATCCATGTGTATGAACTCTAGATAATGATAACCAGTTGGGGTTAGCTCAACTGGCCAGAGCCTTGGTTATCCATCTAGGCGGTACAGGTTTAAACCGTGTCAATGACACCGAGTCCAAAAAGTGGAATTTTAGATTTTAACGTTTAAATAAAATTGTGTTATATTAGTTGAATATAAATTTATCAATTGTGTGAATCTGTTCTTTTGGAAAATAGTTAGGTTAATATAGAAGCTTGAATATGTTCCAAAAGGGGCATTGGGTTGTGTAGCATAGTTTATTCGTTTGATGTGCGTCATTGAGCCTGGAGGTCTTGACTAGTCAAATAGTCAATAAGGTTAGAGTTTACCGTCTTAATACTTGGTGGTGTCACTCGATAGAGGTCTCTAGAGTACCAAGGGCAGCCCATATCTACATTGGAGGGATTTAGTTTATTAAAAGAATCCTGATTAGTAGTTAAATACCAAATTTTCCCTTGTATTTAGAAAATGACTAAATCGTGTCCACTGGGGATTACTATGAATTCTCGAGTATCTTCTCATCTATACTATCTTCATAATTTATTTCTTTAGTACTTAATCTTTTAGTCTTAATAGTTAATAAAATTCTAAAACCCAATAAAAATTTATTTTCTTTTTAGTTTAGTTTTTGTCAAAAAATATCCAAAATCGGACTAAAATTACGTGTTACGCTAACTCTTTATTCCATTTGGAGACAAAACTTTCTTATCACTATTGTTACTTATGAAGAAATATACACTTGCGAGTTATCATCCTTTGAGGGGTTGATTATTTATCATACCTTGCTTTCGGATCTCTCCTCCAAGTGTGGCTTTGAAAGCTTGATATGAAGGACTGGGTAGAGCCAATTTTTCCTATGATAATGACCTTTTATTTATGGACATAAGAGCTCGATCATATATTTACACTTTGTGTTTTATTTAAAAAAATGAATATGCGGGTTGAGGGCTCATTTCATCTACTTGAAGGTCCATGTTTCTAACATGTTGTGACTCTCTCTTTTATTGGCTATAAAATGGATAGTGATGTCTCATTTTTAGTGATATATATATATTTAATCATTTTGAGACATCATTTTTGGTGCTTTTTATAATTGAAAATATAGGATTTATCCTTGGCTTTAGCATATATTGAATTCTTAGCAATTATATGAGATTATTTGTGTTTAGAGCAATTTGAGATAGTTTCATGTTATATTATGTAGCTCTTAGAACATGCAGGATCCGAGGATGAGGCAGACAATCTAAGGGCACACCCAAGATGAGTGATCATGAGACCGAGACAAGCCAAAAAGTCAAAAATATTAGTAGAAGTTGAAGCACCAAATATGAAAAAACATATTTATCAATTTGAAAAGATCATAAAGGATATCTGGTAACAAATTTGACCATGATTCTTAGCTATCCAAATATACCTATTTGAGTCTAAAATACATGAGAAGAAACAAAAACCAATAATATGTTTTTGTTTTTAGATAAAAATTGTGTACCTTAATTATGAGACAAAAGGATATATATATATATATAAATATATGAGTTATACATGAATTTTTTTTATATGATTCCCATTCTAAATTGAATCTTATGTTGAATAGACTTATCCATACTGGAAACTATTTTAACTGATAAATTCGGCAAAGGTTTCCTTGCTTGACACAGAAATGGTAGGAATTCGGCCTTATCCAAGCTTGGCCAGATCGATTAAAGTCGAAGTGTGTCTTCTTGGAAGGGTCTTTATTCTTGACAAGGACCTTTCCTAATTTTATTATCCATTCTAAGGAACAATCAAGCCATATCCTCGAGCCTAGTGTTCTTGATACTCTTTTTATCCTGTCACAAATTAGATGGGTATATATATTAAAGAAATTGTTAAATCCTTAGTAAGTGGATAGACATTCCTGCTCTAAAGAGATCTATTCCTTTGTATAAACCACATATTATCTAAGATATTGATATATTCTTGTAATATTGTAACATATCAATGTATTTTCACCTAGAGTACTTACTATTTTAGCTCTATAGTTTCTTTTTTAAGTAAATGGATCAATATATAAGAAATGCATATGTGACAAATTAAAACATATGCTAATTATCCAATAAGAATATATCAAAATAAATTATTTCAAAGAGATATATCGATATTTTTTGTATTTCATGAAAAAATTGTAAAGTTATACAAAATAAAGTATAACCATTATATATATATATATATATATATATATATGGGACATTTCTTGAAAAATTAGTGAAAAAAATGATTTACCCTAAAGATTCTAAACCAATATTAAAGAGATTTTGGGTGGTTGGGATACATCCTATGCACTTTTCCTATTAAAAAATTACAACCTATTTGTACATAATTCACAACCCGACCACAAATCACGTGCACTACTAATTTGTAAAACAACGTACACATCTCATTCGTATACATACAGTATTTAACTTTTATCCCATTTTCTTATAAACTCTCAGTGTTTATCAATAGTGGAGCATGAAACTTGGATCAACCTTAACAACCACTAAGAAATATCGACATGAAAACAAAGGAAGTTTTTCCATCAATCGAGATCTATTCCTTTCAGAGCGCAGCAACAACCACTAGAAAGTCAAGCTCGGAAAACGAGTTTGAGTTTTGAGAATGAGAGATGATGCCACTATCAGAGTTCCTATTACAATTACTTGTAACATTTTTTACTACAAGAAACTACCATGTGAGCTCCATCATCAGAGTAAAGATTGAGCTCCACCACCAGACTGCGGAATCTTTACTACCTCAGTGAGCGTCATCGCCACGAGAAAAGAAAAGGTTCAACTTTAGATCCTAGCTCACACTATCATCATGAATAAATCCTTACTAGATTTTTATTTTAATATTTTTTTATAAACCCTACACATCTATTAATAATGGTAAAAGGAGAAAGTGCATATCCATAAAATAATATTATTGATCTTTTGGGGAAGATAACAATATTTAAACTCTAAGAAGAATTTATTGTTAGGTTACAGACGTTTTTGGTTATTAATCCTATATGTCTAGAATTTTTTCCCTAAATTATAATGAAAAATATATAAAGATCCAAAATCAATTTTCACAAACATAATGAAATACTACATCTTCATCTTGCCTTAAGTTAGATGATTAGATATTTTAAAAACATATCAAAAAGTAAAATAAAATATAAATATATTTGACGCTAATATATATATATATATATATATATATATATATATATATATATATATATATATATATATATATATATATATATATTCAATTAATTGTTTTTATTGTTGTAGAAATAAAATTTGTCACAGAAAAATATTTATTTACTTGTTTAATTATTCATTTTTATAATAAATACATTTCTTCATTTGATAATTATTATAATTACATTTTTATTGAATTCTTTTTATACTTATGGATCAAATTTTAGAAATTCTTCATAAAATTCAAAATACCTTAAATGAGACATTCATTGTAAAAATTAATACATAGATATTAAAATGGTTAAACAGATTTTTGAAACTTCAATCATTCTTCATAAAAAATAAATAATGCATTCATAAATTTAACGTTATATATATTTTATACTAAACAAATATATATCAAATTGAGAATATATATTGGAATATAGGATAACAAAAACTGTTTCGAACACATCACATAGACATTAAAAAATAATTAGGAATAGTTTTTTATAACAACATAAATGAGAAACACAAAGACAAAAATACACTTCATTACTGAAGCAGTTTGGATATGACTGGTCGTTTATGTCGTAAGATCGAATCCAGATCCAGATCCAGTCGCATCATCTGATTGAACAACACTCTTATCACTTATTGTGACGGCCTCAATAAACGATGTTATGGTTTCTTTGATTAAGCTCTCACGTTTTTTTTCAATATCTCTGATCGCATTTTCGAAAATTTCTTTCATATTGTCAAGTTCTTGCAGGGTCAAATCCTCCATGGAAATTTTGCAAAAAAACTAAGAGAAAATGAAAGTTTTGGTCTTGGTTCTTGTAAACTAATTGGTATTTATAGATAGGTTTATATTATCCTATGGGTATGTTTCCTATTTTCTTTTCATATTTACTCTATTCAACATTAAAAGAAATAATATACACAAAATAAACAAAAGGTATATGAAAAATACAACTCTACCTAAAAACATAATAAATTATCATATTTATTATTAAATAAAATAAATATCTTAACAATATTAATCATAATGATAATTTTGTATTTATAATGTCATAAAAAATATCTTTTATCTTTATTAAATCAAAATAATGATATTTCATACCATTCCTTGTTTAGAACATATATATATATATATATATATATATATATATATATCTTTTTTAAAATCACTTAAAAGTGCTTTTAAATATTTAAAAGCGTTTTAGCCCCTGAAAAGCACTTTTAATTAGGAAAAGCACCAAATAGGCGCTTCTAAAAAAAGCACCTAGAGTGATTTTGAATTTCAAAATTATTTTTAATAATATTTTTAAGATTTAGATTTTATTCTAAAAACGTTTTTTTACTCTACAATAAGCACTTCCAAACGTTCCCTAAATAACCTTTCAGGGTTTAGTAATGATAATGATAATTATACTACAATTTATGATCTTATTTTTTAATTTTTATAAATTTCTTATCGGACTTAATCTACAGAAAACATTGATTTTCATTTCTTGCACAGCCGGATTTTTCTTGGAACAAATTTCAGAAAAATGAGAAAAAATAAAATAATGGTCTTGACTTTTGGAAAATAATGGTTAATTTATGGGCAATTTCATATTTTCTATGGCTATTTTTTTCTATATTTGTTTTGTCATA
This sequence comes from Nemophila menziesii, assembly GCA_029959085.1. Lineage (NCBI taxonomy): Eukaryota > Viridiplantae > Streptophyta > Magnoliopsida > Boraginales > Hydrophyllaceae > Nemophila > Nemophila menziesii. The sequence continues at coordinate 38,528,919 of JARWIR010000005.1, read as the reverse complement.
TTTACTCTATTTAACAATAAATGAAAAAATCTACAAAAAATATCAAAACAATATAGAAAAAAATACAAATCTGCCTAAATATATAATAAAATATCACAATATTATTAAAGAGGACTAAATATCATTACAATAATAACCATAAAGATAATTGCATAATGATACTGTTATATTTAATATCTTTCATCTCTATTTAATTAAATAATGATATTTCTTATATTTCTCTTATCATTAACTCTTTTTAATGACAAACATAATAATTATATAATATATATATATACCTTATTATAGTTAATGACCTTTATTTTTATTTAATGACAATCATAGTAATATTAAAATCTCCTATGTTAGGAGATCAAACAACTCTTGCGCAGATTGGGTGGCTAAACAGGAGATTAAAGGCTCCTTGTTTAGCCTTTGGAAATTTTTTCCACCTCCCAAACTTGCTTCTCTATTAGCTAGTGACTTTAACGATGTTGGAATAGGGTGATGTAATTTTTGAAGTTTTTAATTTTATGTTTCTTTCGACCAAAAAAAAAAGACAATCATAGTACTTTCATGTATTTATTTTAGCATAAGGAATCACCTTTATCACTGTATAATAACAATAATGTTAATTATATCATTTATGAGTTTACTTTTTACATTGGTATTATTTGATTGGACTTAATCTACACAAAACATTAATTGATATACCATTTTTATATTTTCATTGTGATTTGCATGAAATATATTTATATTTCATAGCATTGATATAACGGTTTTTTTATCCCATTAAAAAATTCAAAGAAAACGGACAACTTTAATCAATAAATGATATTTACGTACAACTATTTATTTTGATAGTCATATTTTATAGTTCACAATCAAGTGCAAATAAGAAATTTGTTCTCATTTTACGGTTTAATATCATTCCTCCGAGTTTGGCGAACATGTTCTCTAAGTCCACTAATATACATGTATTTCAAAAGTGTGTGATATCACATTAAACCCTAGATTGGAGAAAGTCTTCCACAATTGTAGTCTTCGAATGAATAAAATATTGTAAATATGTGCTTAAACTTGTTTTTATGAGTAAGATTCTCTAACCTTCATAATGATAAAGAAAGACATATTTACAATGAGATAAATCTATATTTTTGTTATAAAACTCTTTTAGGACTAGACTTTCCACGTTTTCGTTCTTTTCAAATACTGTAAAGTTTGAGGTAGTATATGGTCTTTATCTTTTTTTTAGAGAAAATATTGGACTCATTCCTTGTTTATCTATATTTGTATTTTCTTTTATTCTCTGTCTCTCGTTTTTTTCCAAAATTAGCGTTTAAGAAGTATTCTATGCTCGACCAAGAACCAATGCCTTGCACCCTCACAGATTCTTCTCATTGAGACTCTTTAAGTGATTAAACACGTTGGTCAAGGCCTAATTAGGCTAAATATTAGTGCCAACTGGTTATATACCAAAGATGATTATCTTGGCCTACCAAATACACCCTTAAATTTAGGGAATGACTAGAGTTTGGTGGTAGCCCCAAGTTAATAGATATTCTGGGGTAAGTTAAAATCATGTGGTAAGATAAATTTCCAAAGGGTTTGTACCTTGAGGTGGATGACACAAAATTCATCGCCGTGATTTGTATGGATATACACACGCATATCATTCATTAAAGATATGACCCCACGACTTTATTATTATAATATGTGACATGTATTTCCTTGGGATCGTGCCAAACTAGAGTTTATGGTATAACTAAATGCTCTCGACCAGAAACTAGTCTCAAACAAAGTTCCTCAATGACATATTGAAGATCCCCACGCTGTTATTATATCCCTCATCCATTAAACTCCTTGACAACTCATTTATCATCGACTCGGATATGACAACTATTTGATATCTCTATGATAGCCCAAGGGTAATCCTCCTAAGTAAAACTCTCACATATTAAAAAATCTCATTGGTTTTATTGAGAACATATGTCTCTCTCTATATATATCCCATTTTAAACGAGGAATGGTATGTGTAGTATTCCTTTGCAGCACTACTTGAATAGATATATCTTTAGGCTAACTTGACTTCCATAATGACATTGGGATATTACTCCCCCATTGGAACTATTGATTGTTTACCTAGAGTAGGAGCTTAGAGTTAGAGCCCTCAGACCAAACTCTTGTCTATCCAAAACAAGAAAAACTCAATTAAGCCTTGTGAGATAAAAAAATACCTATTTTTAATAATTCAACTAGGCATTTTAAAATTGACATCATAACTAATAGTTTGATGTTCAATAAATGTCACGATATGTGGTAAAATTAAATTTTATCACATTTATTGAGAAACCATGCCCAAAAGCTTAAAGTTGAATAAAAGGGAACCAAGGGGTCAAAACGGAAGTGTAAAATGCATGTTAATAAGACATTGGAATTATACCCTGTTTTTCCCCATAAAAACACAATAATGTATATTTTTCTAATGAGATTTTCTTGGGCCTTAGGTTTCTTTATGAGGATCCCCTTGTTGTACATGTCCTCCTCAACAATGAGTTCATAATGACAACACTTATTGATATATGGATATCATTGAACTCGTTGTTTGTTCATACCCTCAAACAATTGAAAATTAACCCCCAAGAATATATAATCTAGATGGGATTGTAAAAGGTTTCAATGCAAAAATATATGCTTTCAGTGACGATCTTTATTTCATGACTATTTCACGCGTCATGAAATTATTTTAAACTTTACAATTTTATATTACACGTTTTTTAACGGTCAGTACTCAAGTAAATTTGATGATGGTTTTAAGAGACTATTCCTAAAAAATTCCTAAACATTGTTAAATATTACTTAAAAATTTAAATCGAAATGAAAGTATATATCATTACAAAAAGTATTGTTTATTTGTTTAATAAAAATATGAAATACTTTTTGTATAAACAAAAAATAAATAATAAGCCACAAATTATATATGCAAAGCATAGCCTACCATGATAATAACAAATGCTGACATGATAATGAAAGTCAACTCTGGACAACTCTCTTTACCTCATCTAGGGTTTCTTTATCTCTCTTAGTATTTTTCTTTCTCTCTCATCCCTTCTTCCACCGCCTCCCATCACAACCGCCACATCTTCCACTCCACCGCATCAACATTCCGACATTACTGATCATAGAATTTGGTGCTCATCATTTTATTAATTTTTGTTCTTGAAGTTGTGTGTTTTTTATTAGTTTTTATTTTTACTTTACATATTTTCTTTATCTGTCCTCATTAATGACTTCTTTTCCTTTCTTTTTCAAACAGAACTTTTAGGCCATTATGAAAACATTTCAAAGCGTATCTTTTTTTTCATACTTCTTGATCTTGAATCTAATCCTGATATTGATATCCTTTTTCTTTTCTTCTTTTATTTAGTCATTTTTCTAATATCTCCCAAATCTGATGTTTTTCAATACTTAACAATTTACAGTTTGATTTTTCTATAGCTATGTTTATATTTTATATCAAAGCATGATATGACTATTTTGTGTCTTGGAGATAGATGATTAGAATCAAAATAAATTCGAGTACGAAGGTTAATTTGGGGGGGGAGGGGTTTATAGAAGATAATTTAGAAGTTCAATATGGGAATTATGGACTAACTACAACTTATAAGGGAAAAATTGTTCAAAGAATGGTTTTATCAATATTACTCTACAAAAGGATATAGGGATTACAAACGTAAATAAGGTGTTTAACATATTTCCCAATGAACATATATATAATTTGAAGTGTGTGAATAAACACGTAAATTACCTTGAAATAAATTGTTTGAAGGAAGTATTAAAGAGGAAATAAATATTTTCTATTATTAACTTAGCAAGGTGGAGGGTAAGATAATTGTTGAACTTCTTTCAAGTGTCTTAGAAGTTGGTGCAAAAGATTGGAAACATTAATTAATTGGACAACTTATGGGGTCTCCTCCATTTATTTATAAACTTCATAATCTGGTAAGGTTATAATAGAAGCAATTAGGTAAGGTTTAATTCGGATATAATTCATGTGGTATATTATTGTATTAATTTTAAGATTATATTAAGAACATAAGAACACTTTATCAATTAAGCATGTATAGGTAAGCCTCTAGTTCTTAGAGTTTGAAGAGTTGGACCTTTATAGAAAACTTAGTTTTGATAAGTTTCAAGTGTGCGCAAATTTATCTAATTTCCCTATGGAGATTTGGAGTTAGGTAGGATTGAGTTACATAGCAAGTGTGATTATTATTACCATTCAAATAGATACTATCACTCAATAAATTGGTATGTTGAGGTATGAAAGGTTTTGGATTTAGGTTGATCTACCAAAGAATTTCCTTCGATGATCTATATTGACATGAAAGGAGATGAAATTTTGGAAATCGGGGTTTACTAGTAATTATAAAGCATCTCTATTCACAATTTGTAAAAATAATGCACATCTTGCTGAAAAGTGTAGAGGGGAGAAGCAGATTTGGGTTCCCAAACGGTTGTCCAAGAAATAAACTAGATGCAAAGATGAATAGGACAAAGGCCAAATAAAAAATATTCTCATAAAAACACATTTCAATCAATTTCACTAATACAAGGATTATATATTATGGAAACTAATAATTAGAAACTCATTGAGTCATTTTGTCAAAACGCTTACGGGTAACCTAGTTTTAGGAAAGATAATTTGACAAAACAGCTTGAGGCAAATAAGCAAAAGCTAAATATACACAACTCAATGTACATCTAGCTAATTAAATACTAAGCCTTTAACCATATGAATACAATAAGTTAAGATAGCCTATACTTTCAATATATCACTTAGTATGCTTATTTTATAATAGAACTTAGCCAACAATGATTGGAGAAAATACTCAAACACATAGCATGAATATCTAAGACAAAGATAATAAAAAATAGTGTAGCAAATATATAAAAAACTTGTCATACAAAATTAATTATTAAGGGAATAGAAGCGATACACACGATATACAATGGTTTTGTTACCTAGAGGTCTAGTCCACTACCTAAAATTTATTTTACACTTAGGATCCTATAAGATCATCCACTAATATTACTTTTCTATAAAAGGTTAGAAAATAAACCTTTAACACCCATTCAAAGTACCCTTCAAAGTAACCCCATATTTTATCATAAAAATAAGTCAAGCGAGTATACAAACTACACTCATGATGCCACTTCACAAGCCCATGAAACCTTTTTTTGTGTATTACCACACAAAAAAGAGTATACAATCTATATGCACGATATAACACTTCACAAACCCGTAAAGCCTTCTCTTGTGTATCACCATACAATAAACACGTATACTCCCAATATTCAAATGCATGCTTCATAATCCATGAAGACTTTTCTCCCGTATTTATCATATACAAGAACTAAAACACTCTTCACTTTCTAGTTTATGAATATCAAACTTTTATTCTAGAAAAAGAAGAAAATATCTGGTTTAGATTTGAATATATTCTACCTCATGTCAATACTTCTTGATGAGTATATTCAATGATAGAGCTTAGAAAAACAATTAAAAATATGATAATCATGAAGGTTAGGCTTTGAAATCTCTCCTCCAAGATGTGGCTTTGAAAGCTTGATATGAAGGGTTGGGGAGAGCCAAATTTTCCCACAAGAATGACCTTTTAACTATATAGATAAGATCTTGATTTCTAGTATTTTGTGATGGATTTAGAGATTCACGACACATAATGTTTTTGGATTTTGCAGCTTTAAAGTTGGATTATTCTAGTTTTGTGATATTAATGGATTTACAAGCTCATTTTGGATTTTCTTTTTACATTTCGAGATCTTTTGACATAATTGTGTGTTAAGTGTGTAGATCCTAGTTAAAAGGATTATTCAAGATTTATAAATGAATATGAGATGTCAAAAATTCAAAGTAAACCCCAAGTCAGGTCGCAAAAGAACCAAAAAGTCACTCAAAATGGTTAAGTTCAATTTCTGGAAAACATCACTGTCGGCTATTAAAATTAACCATAATTAATTGGTAAGGTTTCATGTCAAGCCCCTTCATATCAAAATATCTCTTTGAGTCTACGTCGTGTGAGAAGAGACATTTCTTGAAGGGAGTTAAGACAATGGATTTATACCAGTTTTGCTATGATGACCCATGCCTGTCCAAAATTTACTAAAAACATTTTGGGCAACTTTTGACCCAACTGAGTAGGCTCACTTGGACCAAAAAAGTTTTTAGCTTTATTATATCAATTTAACCCTTTAAAAAAAGATTAATCTTCAGTTGGGGAGAATAAAGAAACGCCTGGGAAGAGAAGATGCAAGAGGATCAAGGTTGACACTTCCAATCTATGATCTATATCCATTCCATCATTCCAACTATGGCAATTCTTGTTTCTTTTCCATTCATGTAGTAAATATGTATCTTGTAACCTTTTTTATTCAATTTTTTGATATGACTTAAAATCTTCATAGTTGTATAATTGCTAAGAGTATGAACCCTAGTTTATGAATTATGAATATGTCTTACTATTTAGGATTTTGATATTGCAATGTAATGGTTATTTTTGTTGTTTATATATTTGTATGAAATCTTAAAAGCTTTACCTTGATCACGTAGCAGTTTAGTATAGTGATAATACAAAATATAGCGTCGATACTTGGTCCAACCCGAAGAAGCCTTGACATTTGAAGCTTACGGTATATGGGTACGCTTCAAAGGAATAGAATGGTTTCCCAAGGGAGAAAAGTGGCAAATATCTCCTCAGGATAGGTCCTTTGAGTCACCCAAAGACCAAATTAGGATGATATATAAATTTCACTTCAATAGAGCGTGTTTCCTTTCAAGCTTAACACATGCACCTGCCTCCGAGTTATAATGCGCCAAACAGTAGCGTCTTGCGCTCTCACTTTACATCTATAGATACCCCTCTCTACGACATAATAGACACACTCTAAGTACTCTCGATAAACTATTTTTTTCTCTCTATTTAAGATGGTTTGGTTATTTTACATCCGACTTTATGTAGCTCCACGCGTTAAGTAATCCACGATAGCTATAATGTTAATGTTGTGCGTTCATGTGCCATCGGGAGCACACCTCCATGTGGCCCTAATTTAGTGTCTGGTTCCAAGAAGGTTGGGAGAAGAAAGCCGATCCTTGAAGCTTCATCCAAATACTTGGGAGAGTTAAGATAGATATTCTCAATAATTATCAAGGGTAAAGGATGAATTTATTAACACTCCTCATTGTCTACATCACTAGTACATGCTCTTATCATCCCTAGCATACACATATGCATCTATGTTATTGTGTTTTGGTTCTATTTTATATCTTTGGGTCGAGTGTTATCCCAAGGGTAATGATGGCGTAATTTTCATGCCCTATCATCTATAACCCTCTATGGGAATCGAAATTGAATCTTATTAAGATTCCACATGTTCTAATGCGATCCACAACGGTGTGGAACCTTATATTATGGATATACCAAAAACTGTGGGGGTAATGAGCCTCTCCCGATGGTGTCGCAATACTTAGACCAATTGATATACAAACTTAATAATTAGTAGAGGCCTCTTCCGGAGTAACAAAGAAGGACGTCTTGAATAGTACATGTTCTGGATAATACAAAAGAAATGGCTTAAAGTTCATATCCTCGAGATCTGGGGTATATAGAACTCCATATGCAATTGATGTAGGAAGTAAAGAATAGTATCTGAGAAAATACGTCAAAGACTACGAAGCCTGATAGGTTTTGGGATTAACTTGAGGAAACCCTAGATGTTCGATCGTATGCTAGTGGAAAATCAATTGGATCCTCTATCTAGAGAGATTTGGATGCTCCAATTCCAAGTAAGATCAAGCCTCAATCGATGACATTCTTGATAGGACTACTAATCTCGAAGCTTATGTATATGCATACCAAAGGAATATGGAGTTCATTGCAAAACCGATGCATATTATTGTCGAGTTCATCCTACTACATTGGTAAAAAAATGACCAAAAGTGGATCTCCATGTTAGAGCCCAAGCAAATAAATAATGTCTCACAAATAGTAGGTTGTTTGTCTCATAGGTTCCTAAGAAAGGCCAATGGTCAGGCAAATTCATCGTTATTGAAAATATACCAAAAGGAAAATGAATGACTTCTTGCATATGTTGATCGGTTCACAGAATTGTGTATAATGTAGAGGATTGGATCAGTCTATAGTATATTATGTGATTATCTGAGGGTTATTCAACCCTATCTTTCAAACATGGTTGGATAGTAGCCTAAATCAACATTATGTAACATAATAAGTGAGTCAATAAAGTATATCCGAGCAGAGGAAACGTGAAAGAGTGTTATCACACGGGTTAAATAAAGAGAAAATATGGTGAGAAATGTTCTGGGTTAGGTAAGATATGACTGACAACAAAAACATGTTGAAAGAACAGGGTATTAGGGGTTTGAAAGAGTTGAGCCGAGGGATGAATATAAAATCTAAGAAGGTAATAATACTATAGCATTGGATAAGTTCCCGTGATAATGGAAAAAAATCAAAAAGGAAGAAGTACGCTGGCCTCCAAAAAAATTGTAGATGCGAGTATGGGAGATAACATAAAGTATTTTCATTTCCATAAGGACCACGAACACGATATTAACTGATGCAGCTGAATTGTGTAATCGAAATGTTGAGATATTTGGGAAAAATTCCCTATCCTTCTGAGGGAAATATGAGAAATAAATCCAAGGATAGAATAAGACCCAATCATCGGGAAAGAACACCAGAAAGAGAAATGTGATTCATAGAGATAACAAGCCAAGAAGGCATCTTGTAAATCCACGGCTCAGTCAAGAGGACAAGAGAGTGATTTTGAGGTAAATATTATCTCCGAATTATCCAAAGTTAGTTAATGGACGGGTTATGAAGTGAACATGGTAACAAGGTTGCCTGAGAGTAGTAGAAGTTTCACTTTCAATATGAACCCAATAATTGGAGGTCGCAAGGGCAAGCACTCTAGGAAAGAGAGAAAGTAGTACGTGTGAGCTGAACACACTACAGAGCAGTATGGTATTCCTACACATTGTGATGACATATAATTCACTGATAAGGAGACCATCATGCTAATCTTCCCCCATATTTATTTTTAGTAATACGTGCAGTCATCAGGAATGGACTCATATATCTGGTGTTCTTGATATGGGAAGTTAAGTAGATCTATTGTATGTGAGGGCATATATTCAACTAAAAAAGACCTGAATGTTGTGAAAATATACATTGGTTGTATAAAGAAATTTACGGGGTAGAGTTTTTTTCCTGAAAGGTTACATCGAGTTATCGATGAGTATCGGTCAGGGGAACCTTTCGAAAAGATATGTTAGTACGTTTTGTAGTGGCCAATTGTTATTCGGCATACTGATGTCTCATTTTTTGTGATAGATTATTATAGTCACGAGACATATTTTTAGGGGTTTATATAACATAGTTGAGGATTTATTTCCCCAATATTTTATGTTCTACACTTTCTTGTCTAGTTTCGGTGTTTATGCTATTCTAGAGCTTTTGTGCATAATTTGTGTGTTATATGTGTAGCTCTTAGATACATGGATTCTAGGACACTCCAATATGATGATAAGAAGTTAAGAAAACAAGATCACCCCTTATTTATGGAGAAAGAGGAAGATTTGACCATTTTCTAAAAGTGAAAGCATGTGTCGTCAAAATTTGGAAAGTGGATTGTTCGAGATTCCACGCAAGATTGCCAAGGATTCTAGAGGGGGTCTTCCATATCTAGATAGGATTTAAAGTCAGAAACGTGTAGTATTAAACGCTTTGCGATTCGTAGTTGAACTAAAGAAGTTATTCTAAATGTCGTTGTTGTGGTACGAACCAGACTCTTCTTGAAAAAGGCACAAAACACATACAACATTTTATGGACCTTTAAATACCAATAATTAGAATTAGATAAGGGTAATTAGTCATTCTAAAATATAATAAACACTTGGAAGTATAGAGAAGAAGAAGGAGAAGATTGCAAGGGTTTCCACCATTAATGGACCATTCCTTTATCGTTTTAAGTAATTCTTGAATTTATCTTTATTAGTTATCATTTAGAACATCATTCTATCATTTTAATCATTTTTTTTAGTATGAACTATATCTGTATTAGCTTGAGAAACGCTTAATGTATGAGCCCTAGCTTTTGAATTATGATGTTTTATTGCGTTTGGGTTAGTAGTATTGAACTGAACTAAGTAGTTTGCAGTTATTATATATTTGTATTGTATTTGTCATCCCTTACCTTGATCAAGTAGTGGGTTAGGTTTTGTAAGCTTGACTATCGCCCGGGAGGGGGTCAGAGTATGTAAAATAATATATAATTGTTCAGTGTGTCTTATTGAACAGGGAGGTCTTGGCTAACGGGATAGTCAATTAGGTTAGGATTAATTCTGTTTGAATGTGTTGTAGGGTCACTCGGGAGAGATCTCTACCATTGTAAGACAACCCCTTATCTACCCGGGAGAGATATAGGAAGATTTCAGAATCCCGACAACTGCTAAAATACTAATTCTCCCTTATATCAATAAATGTCTAAATTCATATTTAGTAGGGATTACTAGAAAATCTCAAGCTATCTTCATATTTATATTCTTTAGATTTACTATTTCGTCCTTTAGTTTATTTAATTGTTAATCGTAATTTAGTTATTTGCACCTTTGTCTTTAATTCCGAAAATAAAATCTTTCATTATTGTAGGTAATTGTAACTCAACCCCTCTACGCTTCCTTAAAACACAAAAACATTAACCTTGTAGTCCATGTGGAGAACGATAATCCCCTACATACCATATTGTTACTTGTCAATGATCCCTACACTTGAGAGTAGTATCTCTCGAAGGTGTTGATTTATTTACACACTCTTGTGGTCGACACATATGATTCTATCATCAAGAGAACCACCTAAAAAAAACTCCGAGTTGTAGTCTCAACAGACAATCTAACACTGAAATTCCAAACACTATGAGGTGTAGCAGTTATCCGAGGTGATTATTAATGTGCACGGGAGTGCTACTTTAATTACCTTAGGGGAATTTGACAGAGGAGGAGGTCAAAGGTAAACAACAGTAAGACTCTGTCAGGTACTATAAATGATTTGTTTCAAAAGTCTAAATTAAACCATGTGCAAGTTGACCCGATAGTTTTCGGCTCAATCTCTTTTTCCCTCTCAGGAATTTTTTTGAAATGAAAACAGGAAACATGAAAGAATAGATGGTTATAATAAAGACATTTTGATATCTTGAAATGTTTTTAAAAAGATATCTAGCCTAAAATATTTGATAGAATGTAAAAAACTTTACTTGTCTCCCTAAGATCACCGATTAGGGGTCAACCAATGAATTCCTGGCCTGGAAAAGTTGATAGAATTTAATAAAATTTTCTCGTCTTCCTTAGGTCACCGACTAGGGGGTCAACCAATGGCTTCATGAGCTCAAAAAGTCGATACAATGTAAAAAATATTTCTTGGTTCCCTAAGATCATGGACTATGGGGTCGACCAATGATATCAAACCAAAAAAAGTAGAAAGAATGTAAAAAAATTATCTCATCTCCCCAACATCATAAACTAGGGGTCGACCATGGGATTCGCGACCTGAAAATGTTGATCGTATGTAAAAAGATTTTCTCATCTCCTTAAGAACATCAACTAGGGCGTCGGACAATGGATTCCCGACCTAAAGATTAGATAGTATGTAAAATACTTTTCATAAAACCATCTTTTATGGAAAAAAAGACCAACTCATCTAGCATCAGAAAGACCAGCTCCTCTGGTATCAGAAAGACCAGCTCCTATGACCTCAGAAAGACCAGCTCCTATGACCTCAGAAAGACCAGCTCCACTAGCAAACCGATACAAAAGTCCTTATCAGGGTAAGGGGTCGACCAAAGGAATAAAAATGAGCTCAACATAGCTCTGGTAATAAGTTTGACATAGCTTCAGAAAAGGGACCAACATAGCTTCGGTAATAAGTAGCATCAGAAATGAGACCGACATAGCTTGGATAATAAGTTCGACGTAGTGATGTCTCCATTTATGTAAGACATTATTTTAGGTGTATTATGTGCTTATATGAGGGATTTTTCCCTATTATTTGTTAATGTCTTGTTTATTGCCTTGTTTTGGAGGTTTGTTACTTTTAGAGCATTTTTTGTGTAATTTGTGTGTTAAATATGAAGCTCTGGGGGTACAATGATGATATTAGATGCCAAAGCATGGATTAGGAATCAAGGGAAGAATATCAAAAATAAAATCAAGCGTTAAAGGACCAAAGAAGTCGTTTCTAGAAAGTGTGGAAGTTGTCAGCTAGGTTTGGGAAGTACAATATTTTTGTTGTCGCGTAAAATCAACAGAGAAATTGAAAGAGCCCTTTTATATCCAACTAGGTTTTTAACTTAGGAATGCGTGCCATTAATGTCTCGTGATTTGGAGGTACAATAGAGAATTTATTAGGGTTACAATTTCTATGGGCCAGACCAGACATGTTTTTAAGTAAACGTGTTTGAGTTGGATTTGCACTCTAAAACCTAGAACATGACCTAGCTTTCGTCCTAACACACACACATATATATATAATATGTATATATATATATATATATATATATATATATATATATATATATATATATATATATATATATATATATATATATATATATATCAGGTTTTGACTTAAGAAACAAGTCCTTAGCTTCACAGCCTCCAAATATTCAGCAGAGAGAAAGCAAGTTGACTGAAGGAGGAAGAAATAGAAGCTGGAGCATCAGAACTCCTCATATATATCATTTTCCTCTTACCATTAGGGTAATTTGTATTAGATTCTTAGCTTAACTATGTTTTTAATCTCTTTACTCTTTAATTTTATTTTTTCTATTATGAACTAATTTTCCATAGCTTGGGTTTGCAATATGTATAATCTTGAATTCTGTTTTGCTATTTTATTATTATTTGGGATTAGATTTAACTGAGTTGAGATTTTTTATATAACTTTATTTTTGTTTGCCGTTTATTCCACCACCCTCGATCACGTTAGGACTTCTTTTAGTAATCAGGATTTTCACTTGGATGGGGGGTTCAATTTCTTAAATAAACACATAATCTTCAAGTGTGTGGTAGTGATCCTGACGGGCTTGCCTAACTAGATAGTTATTAGGGGTTAGATTTCAACATCGATCTCTGCGCAAGGTCCCCTTACATAAGTCCCTTAGTAGTGTTGAGGTTGCCTTCTAAGCTACCCTGACGGGAGTTAGAGGGATTATAGAATCCCAACTATTTATGTATGCTCAATTCACCCTTATAATTAGAATATTAATTTAGGAAGAAAGGGTGCATACTAGCAGACCTAAACTATATCTCATCTCCATTCTTATTGGTTATTTTATTTGTATTAATAGTTTAATATTATTTTATTTTAATTCTTATTCAAAAAACCAAACAAATATTTCCTTTTATTTATATTTTTAGTTTAAAAAATTAATATCCTCTACGCTTATATCTTAACACGAGTGTGAGCTAACCGATAATTCCCTTAAAACGAACTTTATTATCCAAATATTACTTGCGAACTATCTGTACACTTGTAGTGAGTTTCACATAGTGGTCTTAGGTGTGTACTTTCTTATCGCTTATTTATCACGCCTTTGCCACCACACCGTTTTAGCGACGTTTTCGAGGACTAGTTAGTTATTGTGTTTACTTTTAGTGTAGTAGTTTTTATTTATCTCAATTTACGCTGGTTTTTGTTGTTGTATCTTTCATGCTTCCTAGGTATTGGTATATGTTCTCGGATGCTGAGAAATTGCTCTGAGCTACGAAAAAGCAAGAGAGGGAGTAGAGGAAAAACAAATAAATGTCTGGAGTGGTAGATTTGTTAAATGATGGGCGAGTGAACCCACAAGTAAAAGATGAGGTACCACCTGGGGATAATAACAATCAACAAATTCTAATCCCCCAGGTAGTACACCCACAAGGCATGCCATAGGAGGGAATCCACAGAATAACTAACGCTACGAACAAGGTCTTCTTGGACAGGGAGCACCTTTTCGAGTACAACTGTTAAGAATTTGCCTTCTAGTTATCCAAGCTGCAAAATTTAAGCCTGATCAAGGAATGTTGAGTCAATTCACGATATTTGGACACTTTAGTGGTGCAACACAACAAGATCAGGTGAGGTCGGTTCATAAGTTTATGCAGATTTGTGATGCCCACATTACTCAATGGATTACACGCAAGCGGCTGTGTTGCTACATGTTTCCATTTTTCTTGACCAGAGGTGCTATTGAATGGTTGGATAGTCAACCATTAGAAATGATTACGTCATGGGATGAGTTTAAGTCAAGATCTTTGATCGCTATTGTCCCTTGAGCATGTGAATGAAGGATCAGATGGAACTTGTAAGTTTTTTCCAAGACAATGGGGAAAGTGTACGAAATGCATGGACGAGATTCCAATACAAGTAAGCCATATGTCCACTCCATGGTTATACCCTAGTACTTCATTTAGTGATGATCTATCATGGCATCAATGCCGGTTCAAGATTGAGGGTAGATGTTTTGGAAGAGGAGGTGTCGTGTCTATGGATCTACCGAAACTGCAGTTGGTATGGCAAATATAGTAGAAACAAGAGGAGATGGCCACAGTCGCGAGCTCTCATTACAAACACCCAAGGTACACTACGTTTAGATAGTGAAACTATTGTAGACGCTAAATTCTCTGGGAAGCAGTTGATACTACAATAGAGAAAATTGTCCAAGGGAAACCAGTTGAGATAAAAGTTGTGCAAGAGGCACAAGGTTTTCCACGTAAGAGTGTGAAGGTAATTAGTAATGAGTGTATTCCGTGTCGAATCGTGGGAATTACCACTCAGGTAATACTGGGTTTTAGTAAGGGAATTTCAATCATCCGGGCCTTCAATGGTCTTATCCAAATAGGGTCGTGAATCAAGGTAATTCCTACCAACCACGATCTCAAAACAACAATTACCAACATAGGTTTCCAGGTCCTTATCAAGGGTACCAATGTTAGTCAAGCCAATACCACCATCGCAACAAACCTATGATAGTTATGCCAATAATCTAGCATAGAAAACTTTGCCACAACATCCACATGAAGGATCTGATATAAAAAAAAGATCACAATCTTTCTGGAATTTGACACAATATAATATGAGGGTTAACAACAAGAGATTCAACGTCCAATCTACTGCGTTGAATATAATGGGGAAGCAATTCACCCAAATAGCATATGCTTATGATAAGTTTCGACAAACCTTTTCACAGTGGGGCCAAGGTACGAAGAATGATGTGAAGTCCATAGAGATTAGCGATGGTAGTGTTGGTTCGAATCATTTAAGGCTATTTGCCTTCAAACTAATAAAGTAGTGGAATCGCCACTTGATGTCGAGATTGCCGTGAAGATTCTTGAAATAGTTGAAGAACAAACCGAGCCAAGCTTTAAGAGATAAATGTTGAGCCTAGTCAAAGAGATTACGAAAGAGATCAAGGAGGTACTTTCACTATAAGCCGAAAATGCCAAAAAAGAAGTTGAAGTCACTAGATAAATGTTGAGCCTCCATTTATGTGATAGAATAATGTAGTCACGAGACATCATTTTTTGTGTATTATGTGCTTAGCTGGGGGATTTTTCCCTATTATTTGTTAGTTTCTCGTTTCTTGCATTGTTTTGGAGGTTAGATACTTTTAGAGCATTTTTTGTGTAATTTGTGTGTTAAATCCGAAGCTTTGAGGTAAAATTATGATATTAGATGACAAATAATGGATAAGGAGTCGAGGAAAGAACTAAAGAAATCGTTTCTAGAAAGTGCAAAAGTTGCCGACCAAATTTAGAAAGTGTAGTATTTTTTATGTCGCGTAAAATAGACAGAGAATTTGAAGGAGCCATTTTATATACATCTATTTTTTTGTGAATGGTAAGGGGTAGCCACTGACTTCTCATGATTTGGAGTTAAAAAGAAAATGTTATTATATGGTTACAGCTTCTTTGTGCCAGACTAGTCCATTTTTTAATGAAAACGTGTTTGAGCTGGATTTGGACTCTAAAATCAAGCCCATGACCTAGATTTAGTCCTAGCCCTATATATATATATATATATATATATATATCAGTCTTTGAGTTAGGAAATAAGTCCTTGCCTTCACACCTCAATCCACATTCTAAACTCGGTCACATCTATTTGAGTCGAGGGGTGTCTTTTTAGAAGGGTTGACCAATCGAAATGGTTATCCTTTGGAAACTTGTTTTTGGGGGTCTTTATCCTTGAAGAGAACCTTTCCTAGTGTTATTATCAATTCTAAGGAACAATCAAGCCATATCCTCGAGCCTAGTGTTCTTGATACTGGTTTTTTCCTATCACAAATTAGATGGGTATAGATTGAACAAATGGTTAAATCCTGATTGAGGGGATAGACAATCATGTTCTAAACTGATCTCGTCCTTTGTATAAACCATATATTATCTAAGATATAGATAAATTCTTCCAATATTATAACATATCAATTAATTTTTACCTAGACCACTTATTATTTTAGCTTCATGGTTTCTTTTTGAAATAAATAAATCAATAAGAAATGCGTATATGATCAAATAAAACATATGATAATTGTCCAATAAACATATATCCAAATAAAGTACTTTAAATAGATATATCGTATTTTTCCATATTCCACAAAACTTTTGTAAAGTTATACAAAATGAATACTTACAAAAGAATTGGCTTTAAGTACAATATGATGGTAAAAAGGTAAGGTCGGTGGTGTCCCCTAAGGTGTGATAAAAATAAGATAAAATTAAGTCTAGGAAACTACGCACTCTCACCCTAGACAGGCACAGTACTGCAAGTATTACAAGACGTATGCAAGTTTTAGTTTATAAGTTGAGTTCGTCCTCAGGGACTTAGTGTGCTAGTCGAATGGGTAGCAATAACGAGTAAGGAGTAAATAATTAAAAGACAGAAAATTAAAGGAATAGAATTCGAAATTAACTAATTAAAACTAGGAAAATAAAGACAATAAAATAAAATACGAAGAATATGAGATGAGCGATATAGCTTAGGTTTTGCTAGTATGCACTAATCCTTCTAATTCTTTCTATTAGATCTAGTTAATAAGGGAGAATATTAGCTCTTGTATACTTAGTCAGGATTCTAAATTCCCATTCCTTAGACCTTGAGAGCGACTAAGGGGGCTACGGACACACCACGAGGCTGGTTTAAATAGGGTTATCCTACGCCACTAGGGCCATGAGCAATCAATTACCATACATGGTGATAGTGATTAAATTATACCTTAATGACTATCTAGTTAGAATCAGTGTTGTCAGGACCAATATCGACACTAGTTGTTATGTGGTGTTTTAATAATTAGACACCCAGTTAAGGTGATCATCTAACTACTATTAATAAAGCCTAAAGTGATCAGTTCTAGGACAGGCAATAAATCAAAACACATAAACAAATATAAAGGTAAGAAGCTAATATCAGATTAAAACATGTAATTCCCAAAGAAACTTAGATAGAAATAAATTAGAATTCATAGATTATACATGATGCAAAACCCAAGCTATGGGTGGTTTAGTTCATACGTGAAGGAAATAAACTAAAAGAAATAATGAAAGACATCATCTTGCTCTCTACAATAAACTGGAAAAATAAAACCTTAAGAACTAATTACTATAAGGCAAGGATGATTTACAAGTGATTAAGGGTGTATTTATAGGTGTTTAGAAGACCTAATTCGTTTTCTTGAAGGAGAGGTTAAGTATTGGACTCCAAGCCCAACTCAAATTCGTAACCCTAAAAACATGCAATCAGGCCCGTTTTTCTTTTGGTCCTAGCAGCTTCAATTTTTCTCCGTTTGATGCGTATGAATATACCAAATTCATCGTCTCGGAAAGATCTTCAACTTTTCTCTTGACTGTTTCTCCAAATCCCTCACCGATTTTGAGATATAAGATGATTTGTGGTCGTAGGTGCAGAAATTCAGGATTAAGGCAGGTTTTCCTTTTCTATGTTTTTAGCTTTTCTTTCCTTTATCTCCAATTACCATGCTTATCTCTTTCCATATCTTGTAGTCTTTGACTTGGACTCTAATTAATCTCCACAATTATCTTTAAAACTTCACACTAAATAAATAATTAAACCCAATATGCTCTAAAAATATTATTTTACTAAATCAAGACTCAAAATAGTAAAGTGCACTATTTCTCAAGAATATTGACTATTATGACTTCTAAATCACTAAAAATGATGTCTCATCCTAATATAAATCTATCACAAATGAGGAGACATCAAGACCCCCAACTCAAAGTTGTATCGTCCCGATACAATAAAGATAAAAACAAAGGGAAGTCTATAAATACACACTTATGGAATTTTCAACACAATGGGAAGAACATAGCAGAATATATAGAATAAACATAAAACAACATCTCAGAAAATTTCATGCAATAATATTTATAAACTACATACCTGTACACTTCTCATATCCGTAGTCAACACGGCTTGAATTCAAGATCAGATTAGTTTCGTAATGTAAGAAGGATTGGGACTTTACTCAGTTCCCCAAGAAAGCTATAGATTGTTCATCGAACTTCACTAGTATTCAAAGGTCCACTTAACTACTCTCTAATGGCTCAATCACTTCTCAATTACATATCAAAGAATCAAAAGGTCTTTAAGGTTGTAATTTAGGCTTAGGGACGGTATGATAGTATATTTGGATAATTTAGAGTGAGCTTTTGGCTCTCTCCTCAGTAGCCATCAACGAAACGCCCTAGAGCTTGAGTTACTCTCATAAAACGTTTCACTCAACCCAATGAATTCCTTGATGCACAATTTAGCATACCCAGTAACCCAATTAAAGCATAAGATGTTCACATAAAAATTCCACATTGCTAGTCCGAATATATATATTTTCTTTTCAAATCAATTTTTCTTTTCATATAGCCATGACTCTCTTTTTATGTTGAGATATCACGCTATTCTCTCATATATATTTTTTTCTTTTAATGCCCTTGTTGGCAAATTTAGCTCGTAGCTTCTTTTTTCATTCACTATTACCCCGGCAAAAGGTTACAATAAAATTCTGTGAATCATCATCAATATAAAGAACAGAGCACAATTAATAAGCTCAAAAATCCCATCCCAATAACAATTCCCATAATGGTGGACCCACCACCCCCAAACTCAAGCTCTAAAACAACTATCTATGCATCGCGATTCGAGTGCGGGTCATATGGAAAAGTCCTATAATCTAAAGGGATATGGCTTATAATGTGTTTCAATAAAAATCTTTAGAAAGGCTAGAAGGGGCTGAGAAGGATATAGCATATAAAATCAAAATAACAAGGTGAGAAGGTATAAAAAGGCTTCAAGTGGCTTCAAATATGAAAGAACCGCCTTAATCACTTTCTACACTATGTAATTTCGTTATTTTCTTACCTTTAGCACTTTCATCAAATTGTTCTGTCAACTAGCTTGGATCTCACGGCCTACACACTTCTCAAGGTTCCCTGAGATCGAACATACTTTCTATCGCATTGCTCACTAATCTTTTCTTTACCATCAATGTGTGTTTTCCTTCAAATACTCAAAGCATACAAATAACATAGCTCATAAACATATTGCTTACTATCATCAATTCACTGAGCTTATGCTTTCAAGCTATTAAACACACTCTACATCTAATTCCCATGTATCAAAACTTTTAATTTCTACCTAAAAACAGAATAATGGAGATGAGAGACAACGAATCCCCACACCCCCAACTCAAAAATGAGCCGTGCCCCCACGACTCGAAAAAGACTCGAAACAGAAATTAAAATTAGCAGATAAAAGCATTTACAGAAAAGGTAAGGAAGAAAGAGAACATACTCTCGAGGCTTATTGCCTCGCATTATTGACATCCAAGGTTGGATTTTCTTGATCTTTCGTTAATTGCTCAAGGAGTTTCATGATGTGCACTTGATTAGCGTTGATTTGTGCCACATCATTGACTAAAGAAGTTTGAGATGTTGCGAATTTCTTTAAACGCTTCTCCATCTTCTCTTGCCAACTTTGCTCCTTTTCTTCTTTCAAGACTTGCGTAACACTCGCTTTTCGAAAGACATCTTTGATCCAAGCATTATACATATAACTCGTCTTAAACTTGAGTTTCTCTTCTTCACCCAATGTAACATTCTCTTTTCGCACAAGACACGTGATCATAGTAGGAAATTTAACATTATAAACTGATTTGGGAGAGATCGAAAATCACATCACCTCCTCATAGATCAACTGTGCCACATCCACTTCTTCTCCTCTCAAAATACAATCCAACAGTAGAGCGTTCTTTTTAGTCACATCCAAAGTTCGTGTGTTTCCAAAGACATTAGGAATAAGGAAATTGTACCAAACTCTCGCATCCGGTTGAAGATATTTGTAGGGCCAAGGTGCCTTCAATTCTCCCTTATGTGATTCCACTTTCTCCTTGTCTAAAACATGCTCAAAAAGTAATTCCTCATCAAAGATTTTTCATTTAGCAACCGCTTCATCATACTTGCAATATCCAATTAATTTCTTAAACTTGAAGTGGTTTCTAATCTCATTAACTGTGAAAGGAACTAACTTTCCTCTAATCGGAACACAACTTTTACTATCTCGGCTAAAGAGGCCTAAATAGAATTCCAAAACTAACTCATGACATAATTCAGAAAGTTTTACCATGAAAGTAGACCAACCCAATTTTTCACCAAGCTCTAAGAATCTCTTGTACTCTCCTGTACCAACTTCTTCCTTGAATACTTTCTCATAAGCAAAAGGTAGGTCTTTTAATTGTTTTTCTGCAGAAGCTTTTAAGGCCTTTAAAGCTTCCTCTTTTTCCATGGGTGTAGGACCTTTGAAAGGTGGAGGTTGTGTTTTCTCTTTTGAATAAAAGTAGAGCATTTTACCATTACGATCAAACAAAGCTAACTTACCTCCATCTTCAACATCGTTTTTACCCTTTGTTTTAGAACTAGAACCTTTGTTATTTGATTTCTTCTCAATTGAATCCAATACCTTGCTTTTCTTCACCTCCCTCTTGTTAGATGATATTTCTGTTCTTTTAGTCATCCTCAATTGACCCCCAACTCAAAGCTTTAACAACTCTTGAAATTTAAACTTGTGAATTTTTGGTTGAACAAGCTTGATTTGGCTTAGGAAAGATGAATTGATGATGAATCTCTATGTGGGTAAGGTGAATTCTTGATGGATTGGCTTGGATTTAAGAAATTGTAGGATGAATTTTGAAAATTTAAGCTCTTTGATTCTTCAATTTAATGTGTTTGGTGAGGATTGGGTGCTTGAATCTCCTTTGTAATGAGGTGGAGAGAAGATTTGATGTGTTTTTCTTGATGATTGGGTAGTGTTTTGATGATTGGTGAAGGTTTATATGAGCTTTAATGGAGTTGGGAGAGGTTTGGAGAAGAAAGAGAGGCTTGAGGTTTTGTAAATTCGGAATAATAAGCATTATCCCTCTTTTATAATCTCCAATCCGCAGTTTTCTCTCTCCAGCGGCGCGCCGCGGTATACCGGGCATATCTTCCGGTATACCGGAACTATTGTTGATCCAAAAAAATTCGTCTCGTCAATAAACACGCGCCTCATACCCGTGGCACGGGTTTTTGATCTCGCGGTATACCGGGGATATGGTCCGGTACCCGGGACCTATCGTCCAGATTTTTTTTCTTCTTGGCACAAAACCCGAGGCACCTACCCGTGACACGGTTTTTTCCTCTCTGCGGTATACCGCGGATGAGGTCCGGTATACCGGCCCGATGGTCAGAATTTTCTGAAAAATTTTGTTTTCTCCTCCCGAACTCGAATTCTCCAATACCTAAGCATCAAAAACACTAATACCTTTCTCAAATATGCAATATCAACTAAAAACAACTAAACTAAACATAAACTAAAAACGTAAAAGACATAAAAACTTAAAAAAATTGCGGGTTGTCTCCCATACAGCACTTTTGTTTAACGTCTTTCAAACTTAGACGTGTTACCTCTATCAAGATTTGCGAATATAGCCTCCCCAACAACGAGTTAGGCTATGAACATCAACTAATCTGCGCTTGATCGCCTTCTTGGGTCGGATTTCTATCACCTTGGCTGAAACAACCTTAGTGACAATGAATGGTCCCATCCACGAGTCTTTGAAACTATGTGGCCTACTTTCGCGTTTGTGAGCCTTTCATAGAACTTCATGGCCAACCCCAAACTCAATGTTTGGCTCAGTATCCACAAGCTTTAAGTGGATTTTCTCTGGAGGGACTTTGTGATGTGAAAGGCTATGGATGACAGGAACGGTGGGATCTAACTTCCTTGGTTTCTTACCCAAGACATAGAAGGTCTCGGATACATTATTTGCATGAAGGGTAATGGTCCCTTCTTGGAAGTTGATGACACTTTGACTTGTGGCCATGAAAGGCCGTCCAAGTATGATTGGAACCTGCTAGTCTGCATCAAACTCAAGTATAACAAAGTCAGTAGGGATGGTGATACTACCTGCACGGACTAAGACGTCCTCCACTGTTCCCCATGTCCTGGTAACTGAGTTGTCAGCGAACTGCAACTTTACTGGAGTTTTCTCTGATTTCTGAAGTCCAAGTCTCTCGAACACGGACTTAAGCATAAGATTCACACCAGAACCCACATCGTACATAGATTTTACCTTGAGCATACCATTAATTTGAATAGGAAGGTTAAAACTTCCCGGATCTTTAAGCTTTGTTGGTAGCTCTCGTTCACTTCTTCTTGAGACTCTCAGATTCTCTCTTGGGATCTCTACACTCGCTTCTTTCTTAGGAATAACTTGCGTAAAAACTTGTTGCGGTGTATGTCCTTTCTTTGCGATCTCAAGCATTTGGGCGTTGAAATTTTCCGGTGTATACGCTTCTACAAATGTCTTGAGTTCAGTGCCATCCTTTGAATTTGTATCAGGAATAGTTGGTGACACTGGTTGAACAACAGGTGGCGGTTCCACATTTTCTTCTTCTTTCTCTTTTTGCACAGCAGGTTCAACTTCATCTTCAACTTTTGATTCCTCCTCTGAGGCTTCTTTCTCTTTCTCTTTATCCAGCTCAGCTTGATAATCCATAACCGATCGAATCTCTTCTTGCATATCCTTCAGAAGCTGTATAAATTCAGCTTTTTCTGAATCGTCCTCCACATAAACCTCAGAACAGTCAGATTCCACGGGGCTAGACTTGGTTGGTTCTTCTTCGGTACTCGGAACCTCCACGGAACTAACGACAGCATGTGGTACTTCCTTCTTTTCTTCTTAAATTTCAAGGCAAATATCCTTACAAGCTTCGAACCCAACATTGTCATCACCTCCTTCGATAGCCTTCAATTCTTTTTGTTCCATTAAATTTTTTAGAACTTTGTTTAACTGTTCTACTTGAGTACCTAAAATCTGAATTGCGGCATCTTGTCCTCGTAACTTCTCTTCCTGAGCGTTCATATTCGTGGTCAAACGGTCCAAGACTTTTACTAATTGTTGAATGTCCATAGATCCTTCTTGAGGATACTGATGTAAAGCTTTCTGATCTAACACATCGGTATAGGCATCTTGAACAGGTTGTTGAGGGGGAGCATGTCTATTTTGATGTTGATTTTGATACTGACCTCTTGGTTGGAAAAAGTTGTTCTGGGGGCGTGGTTGATAATGACCAGGATTAGCGGCCCCCTGAGGATTTGAATATTGCATACCCTGATGGTTTCGATTACCAAATTGATAACCTCCTCGGTTGGATATGAAGTAAACAGATTATGGATTTGTTTCGCACTCTTCCCATGTATGATTATTAACCCACATTGTTGACAACCTTGTGCTTCTTGTACTACATTTGCTGTGGCTAAATTCTTCTGCATCTCTAGCTTAAGCTCTTTGATTTGATTTTCTAATGGGGATATTTGAGCTGAGTTTGCAGTTTCTGCGTCTAAACGAAGCGTTCCTCGGGTCTTTGCTACATGAGCTCGCGTAGAAGGCCAACTCCTCTCTTGTTCAATAACATTTTCCAAGACCTCGGATGCTTCATTATGATTCATGGACACAAAATTACCCTATCTGATGTTATCCACCTTCTCTCTACCTTTATCATTAAGACCTTCATAGAATATAGCAAGTTGTAAAGAGGGGGTATAACCATGGAGCGGACATCTAGCTAATTTATGTTGAAACCTTGTCCATGATTCTCCTACTGTTTCTCCATCTTCTTGACAAAATCTTGCAAGCTCGCTTTGATCTTTAAAGTCTCATACTCTTCGGATAAAAACGGTTAAAGAATGCGGCTTGAAGTTCTGTCCATGAATTAATTGTCCCAGGTGGGTGTCTATCTAGCCATTCGCTAGCTCTATCGGTCAAGAAGAACGAAAACATATGACAATACAGTTGCTCGCGTGTGATGCCTGGAGTAACGTAAGCATCACAAATCTACATAAACTTCTGAATCGACCTTACCGGATCTTGAATAGCTGTACCACTGTAGAGTCCATGACATTGAAATTGACTGAGCATACCTGGATCGGGTCGAAATTTAATATTCTGGATCTCTGGAGGACGGTAACCTATTGGTTGAACATGGAATGGCACATGGAGACCAGGAAGGTCTTGTTCAACTCGGTTTTGATTCACATTATTTTGCCCATTACCTCCTCCTAGTGGGTGTTGTCCTTGTTGTTGTCCACCAGGTGGGATAGGTGGTGGTGGTAGTCCTCTTGGTGGGACTCCAAGTGGTGGATCTAACTGACCTTGTACGCCTCCCATCATTCTTCTTAAGGCTCTTTCCTCACGAACACGTTTGTTATAAGGTCTGAAGCTCCTCTCAGGCTCCGATAACAGAGGCCAAGAATTAAACACTGTGAAACCTGAAAAAGACTAAAGCAAACCACAAGCGTAAATCCGGAAAAACAAAAACTAAAAACTGAAAAATAAGAATTAATTAAAAACTACTACTCGAAATAGATAGCCCACACGCTAACGAGACACAAGTCCCCGGCAGCGGCGCCAAAAACTTGGTGTCGCCTAGGGTGTGATAAAAATAAGATAAAATTAAGTCTAGGAAACTACGCACTCTCACCCTAGACAGGCACAGTACTTCAAGTATTACAGGACGTATGCAAGTTTTAGTTGATAAGTTGAGTTCGTTCTCAGGGACTTAGTGTGCTAGTCGAATGGGTAGCAATAACGAGTAAGGAGTAAATAATTAAAAGACAGAAAATTAAAGGAATGGAATTCGAAATTAACTAATTAAAACTAGGAAAATAAAGACAGTAAAATAAAATACGAAGAATATGAGATGAGAGATATAGCTTATGTTTTGCTAGTATGCACTAATCCTTCTAATTCTTTCTATTAGATCTAGTTAATAAGGGAAAATATTAGCTCTTGTATACTTAGTCAGGATTCTAAATTCCCATTCCTTAGACCTTGAGAGCGACTAAGGGGGCTACAGACACACCACGTGGCTGGTTTAAATAGGGTTATCCTACGCCACTAGGGCCCTAAGTAATCAATTTCCATACATGGTGTTAGTGATTAAATTATACCCTAATGACTATCTAGTTAGAATCAGTGTTGTCAGGACCAATATCGACACTAGACGTTATGTGGTGTTTCAATAATTAGACACTCAGTTAAGGTGATCATCTAACTACTATTAATAAAGCCTAAAGTGATCAGTTCTAGGACAGGCAATAAATTAAAACACATAAACAAATATAAAGGTAAGAAGCTAATATCATATTAAAACATGTAATTCCTAAAGAAACTTAGATAGAAATAAATTAGAATTCATAGATTATACATGATGCAAAACCCAAGCTATGGGTGGTTTAGTTCATACCTGAAGGAAATAAACTAAAAGAAATAATGAAAGACATCATCTTGCTCTCTATAATAAACTGGAAAAATAAAACCTTAAGAACTAATTACTATGAGGCAAGGATGATTTACATGTGATATAAGGGTGTATTTATAGGTGTTTAGAAGACCTAATTCGTTTTCTTGAAGGAGAGGTTAAGTATTGGACTCCAAGCCCAACTCAAATTCGTAACCCTAAAAACATGCAATCTGGCCCGTTTTTCTTTTGGTCTTAGAAGCTACAGTTTTTGTCCATTAGATGCGTATGAATATACCAAATTCATCGTCTCGGAAAGATCTTCAACTTTGTTCTTGACCGTTTCTCCAAATTCCTCACCGATTTTGAGATATAATCTGATTTGTGGTCGTAGGTGCAGAAATTCAGGATTAAGGCAGGTTTTCCTTTTTCATATTTTTAGCTTTTCTTTCCTTTATCTTCAATTACCATGCTTATCTCTTTCCATATCTTGTAGTCTTTGACTTGGACTCTAATTAATCTCAATAATTATCTTTAAAGTTTCACACTAAATAAATAATTAAACCCAATATGCTCTAAAAATATTATTTTACTAAATCAAGACTCAAAATAGGAAAGTGCACTATTTCTCAAGAAAATCGACTATTATGACTTCTAAATCACTAAAAATTATGTCTCATCCTAATATAAATCTACCACAAATGAGGAGACATCAGTCGGATAGGCTATGAACAAGATCCTCAATTTTAAACATTCTACTTAAGTTTGATCTCATAAATAATATATATATATATATATATATATATATATATATATATATATATATATATATATTCATGGGACATTTATTGAAAATCCATAAAAGAAATGAAATTATTTGCCCTAAAGACTTCACACCAATATTAAAGAGATTATGTATGGTTGGGATACATCCCATGCACTTTTTCCATTCACGACCTATTTGTAAATACAGGAAACTCAACCGTAAACCATGTGCACAACTCATTCGTAAAAGAACGCACACATCCCATTCGTATACATACAACCCATTTGTATTTAACCTGCATCCAATTTGTTTATAAACTCTTTTTCTTTATCAATAAGGGAGCATGAAACTTGAAACAAATATAAAGACCACTAAAGAAAGCTCGACATGGAACCAACGAAATTTTTTCCAGTAATCCAAATCCATTCCTCTCATATCGTATGAACAACCACCAGAAAGTCAATCTCTGAAAAGGAGTTTGGGTTTCAAGATTGAGAGATTATGTCACTAACAAAGTTGCTACTATAATTACTTGTAAGGCTATTGTTAGCCTCACCTTGTTTTTATTCCCGTTTTAATATTCGACAAATCATTATTTAAACTAAAATTCATTTTGGTATCACTTAAAATGTTTTCCAAAACCCCTCATTAGATTAGTTGTGTTTACTTCATTGTTACTTAGCTTGAAATTCAAAATAGCAGCCCCGCGGTACACCGGACGAGTAACGCGGTACACCGCAAGTCACGGACCAGTTACGCGGTACACAGAATAGCCCGTCAGTATACTCAAAAATGTGCACGGTACACCGGACCTTTGTCACGGTACACCGGACCACTACACGGAGCAGAGATGCGGTACACTACATAGTCCGACCAGTAAGCTCAAAAGTTAGTCGAACAGTCATGCGGTGCACCGGACCATATCCGCGGTACACCGCACGAGCGGGTTTCAGCTCTATTACTAGAGGACAAAGCTTATATCCGTTGGAGATAAAATAGATCCGTTGGAGAGAAGCCTTATGACCGTTGGATCATATTTTCAGCTATAAAATGGAGTTCATTCAAGACACAACTCAAGCCTTCCATCTACCAATCTTAAGAGCAATTAATTCTATCATTCAAGGAGGTTTCAAAGGAGCATTCAAGTCATATTTATTGTGAAGCTAATTAGTTCTATCTACTCATTTAGGAGTTTAGTCACAAAGCTTTTATAAGCACCCCTAAACACTTTTTCCCTTTCCTCTTAGTTCTTATAATAGATTAAGAGAGTAGTGTGAGCATAGGTTTATGCTTGGTTCCTTGTGTTGGTGATAACACAAGTGTATTTCCTTCAAAGGGTTTTTGAAGTGGTTGTAAGGGTTTGTATCTCACCCGGTTAAGAGTTACGAAGATTAGTTGAGAATCTTGCAAATCCTAAGGAGGCTTCCTTAGGTAGTGGATGTAGGGAAACCGAACCACTATACATCGTTGTGTATCGTATTCTATCTCTACACTCTTTATATTTCCGCACTCTATATGCTTGATAAAATGCCTACTTGAATAGTTTGATATTATTGTCTATTAGGATTATCTAGTTTTATACTATTTAGTTTGCTAATACAATAGGATTCAAATTAGCTTTTAATTTTATTTACTTGAAATAAAATTAGCCGATTAATTTCTATTGTCCTATTCAACCCCCCTTCTAGGACGCATATAGTATATCAATTGGTATCAGAGCCTAGCTCTATTGTACTTAATCGTTTCTAGAGTTAATACGATATGGATTCTAATCAACCGGAAGGTTCATGTTCTACTAGACCTCCGCTTTTTGTAGGAAAAGACTACTTTGGATGGAAAAAGAAGATGGAGATTCATGTGAAAGGAATCGATTACTTTTTATGGATGGCTATCAAAAAGGGTCCTTATATTCCCTACGTTGCCGGAAGTACAACGGAGGTAAAAGATGAAGATGATTACAATGATCAAGACATAGCTAAACTTACCAAAAACAACAAAGCTATGAACATCCTCATAAATGGATTAAGTGTCACGGAATATGCTAGAGTGAGTGAATGCAATTCCGCTCATGAAATGTGGCAACTCTTGGAGCTATCATATCAAGGAACGGAAGATATTAAGGAAACCAAGATTGGTCTCTTTATCACTAAGTATGAGCTTTTTCGTATGGAGCCCGATGAAGCCTTGAATGCTATGCATCAAAGATTTTCTAACATTGTTAACACTTTGAAGACTCTTGGTCAAGAGTACACCAACAAGGAACAATGTCGAAAAATCTTATTTGCTCTTCCAAGGAAATACAAGACAAAGATCAACTCTATAAGAGACACTAAAGATCTTTCAAAGATGACGGTTCATGAACTCATTTGCAACCTCATGACGGAAGAACTTGTGCTTGAAGAAGAAAAGATAAGAGATGATGAGGAGAAGAAAATTAAGAAATCTATTGCTTTCCATGCCATGAGTTCTAAGTTGAAAGAACGAAAAGAAAGGAAAGAAAGTGAAGAAGAAAACTCTCATGAAGAAGAGACTAGTGAAGATGAAGGAGTGGCTATGCTAGCAAGAGACATGAAAAAATTCATGAGATATAAACGCTTTGCCAAGAAAGGAAGCTCTTCCACACCCTACAAGAAGAATGATAGAGCTATCAAACAAGATGAACCCACTTGCTATCATTGCAAGAAGGTTGGTCACATCAAAACCTATTGTCCTCTTCTTCAAAAGGAGAAACCGAAAAGAGCTATGCATGCCAATATCACTTGGGATACTCAAAATTCGGATGAAGAAGAAAGTGATAATGAAAATATCAATCTTGTTGCCTTTATGGGAAAAGTTGAGAATGATGAAGATGCTTCTTCGGATGATGATACCGGTACTACTCACTTTGCCTTTATGGCAAATCATGATGAGGTAACTCCTAAATCCAAACTCTCTTTAACTAATGATGATGCTAGTGAACAAGATATTCATGAGGCATTTGATTCTCTTTATAATGATTTTTTAAATTCTATTGAAACAAACAAAGTTTTAACAAAAGATTTAGAATTTGAGAAAAATAGAACTAAAGAGGTTTTGAAAGCTTTGGAAGATTGTCAAAATCTTTGTGATGAATGTATAGATGAAAATGAAAAACTTCATCTTATTGAGAAAAATCTTTTGGAAGAAAAAGCTTTATTAGAGAAAAAGATTTTGGATCAAAATGCTATTATTTTGAAATTTACTAGTGGGCAAGAAAACTTGGATTTGATTCTAGGTTCTCAAAGAATGGCTTGTGAAAAAAGTGGTGTTGGATATGATCCATTCACTCACCAAAAACCTTTGAAAAATGTCTTTGTAAAATCAAAAAATTTCAAATGCAATTCCATCCTCTTCAAAATCTTCTATCACTTGCACCTATTGTGAAAAACTTGGTCATGATGCATCTCATTGTTACTATCGTAAATTATTAGATTTGGGATCTCTTGTGCCAATTTGGAAAAGACCTAAATGGGTCTTAAAAAGAAAATCCACTAACCCTCATGGACCCAATCCAAATTGGGTACCTAAAGCTTAAATTACTTTTTGTTTGTAGGGGTTGAGCATCAAGAAGCAAAATATATGGCTACTTGATAGTGGATGCTCAAGACACATGACCGGAAATCCATCATTATTTACAAATTTATATAAAACTAAAGGTGATAAAGTTACTTTTGCCGACAACACTAAGAAACGCGTTTTGGGTAAAGGTAACATTGGTAATATGGACTCTTTACTTATCTCTAATGTGTTACTTGTTGAGGGTCTCTCTTTTAACTTGCTTAGTATTAGTCAACTTTGTGATGTTGGTTTTAGTGTAAAATTTGAAGCATCTAGATGTGTTGTTTTCAAAAATGATGAGTTAGATACTATGTTTATTGCAAAAAGATCGGATAATGTTTTTGTTGTTGATCTTGAAAGTCTTATGTGCAAAAATATTAAATGCTTATCCGTGGTTAATGATAGTTGGCTTTGGCATAGACGTTTAGGACATGCTAGCATGGATTTAATTTCAAAATTATCTAGAAAAAATCTTGTTGTTGGTTTGCCTATTTACAAATTTGATAAAGATAAATTATGTGATGCATGTCAACTTGGTAAACAACATCGTTCATCCTTTAAATCCATTAATAAGGTCATCACCGTTAGGCCACTTCAATTATTGCATATGGACCTTTTTGGTCCCGTTGATGTCACTAGTCTAGGAGGGTCTAGGTATGTCTTTGTTGTTGTTGATGATTACACTAGATTCACATGGGTGATGTTCCTTGCTTTGAAAAGTGATGCCTTCAATGAATTTGCAAAACTTTGTAGAAAGGTGCAAAATGAGAAAGGCTACTCTATTACATGCATTCGTAGTGATAATGGTAGTGAATACGTGAATTCTCCTTTTGTGCTTTTTTGTGATGAATTTGGGATTGAGCATAATTTTTCGGCCCCTAGAACTCCCCAACAAAATGGGGTAGTGGAAAGGAAAAACCGAACTCTACAAGAAATGGCTAGAACAATGCTAAAAGAACATAGCTTGCCTACATACTTTTGGGGTGAAGCCGTTCATACGGCTTGTTATGTGTTAAATAGAGTTCTTATTAGACCCCTTATTAAGAAAACCCCTTATGAGCTTTGGAATGGTAGACCACCAACTATTGCTTATTTTCGTGTTTTTGGGTGCAAATGTTTTATCCTAAACACTAGGGACTATTTGGGAAAATTTGATGCTAAATCGGATGAAGGCATTTTTCTTGGTTATTCCACTAAAGGAAAAGCCTATCGCATTTTCAACAAACGTACTCGTACCATTGAGGAATCTATGCATGTTGACTTTGATGAGACTAATCCGTTTTGTATCAAGAAAGTGGTAGATGTTGTTGAAGATACTCCACTAGATCAACCCTTAGAATCTCCTACTCAAGAAGTCAAATCTCATGAAGAATCTCTTAAGGAAAATGATCAAGTGTTAAATGAAGCTAGTACGGATTTACCAAGGTGTTGGAAACATATCAAAGATCACCCAAGTGAATTAATTCTAGGTGATCCAAAAGAAGGTGTTACCACTCGCTCCCGTATTATTGCTCTTTGTGCTCATCAAGCATTCTTATCTCAAATTGAGCCCAAGAATATTAAAGAAGCTTTGTTAGATGATCATTGGATTAATGCTATGCATGAGGAATTAAATCAATTTGAGCGTAGCAAAGTTTGGACATTAATGGAGAAACCAATTGGCCCCACTATTATTGGCACTAAGTGGATATTTCGCAACAAGCTAGATGACACCGGCATCATTACGAGAAATAAAGCAAGGTTAGTTGCTCAAGGGTACAATCAAGAAGAAGGTATTGATTTCGATGAAACTTTTGCTCCCGTAGCTAGACTTGAATCTATTCGTATGCTACTTGCTTTTGCTTGTTATATGAATTTTAAACTATACCAAATGGATGTCAAAAGTGCTTTTTTAAATGGTTTTATAGACGAGGAAGTTTTTGTTAAACAACCTCCGGGTTTTGAAGATCCAAAATTTCCAAATCATGTTTTTAAACTTTCAAAGGCTTTATATGGTTTAAAACAAGCTCCTCGTGCTTGGTATGAACGATTAAGCAAATTTTTATTAGATGATGGTTTTAAAAGAGGAAAAATTGACTCCACTTTATTTATAAAAAGGTCTTCAAAAGATATCCTTCTTGTTCAAATTTATGTGGATGATATTATATTTGGGGCTACTAATGAAAATCTTTGTGAGAATTTTTCTAAAAGCATGCATAAGGAATTTGAGATGAGCATGATGGGAGAATTAAATTACTTTCTTGGACTTCAAATCAAGCAAATGAAAGATGGTATCTTTGTCAATCAAGCCAAATACACAAGAGAATTGATCAAAAAATTTGGCCTTGAAGATGCAAAGGAAATTGGAACTCCAATGAGCACATCCACAAAATTAGACAAAGATGAAGATGGTAAGGATGTTGATGAGAAACTATATCGAGGTATGATTGGTAGCTTACTTTATCTAACCGCTTCTAGACCCGATATTATGTTCCCCGTGTGTCTTTGTGCTAGATTTCAATCTTCTCCTAAAGAAACCCATCTTAGTGCCGTTAAGCGTATTTTTAGGTATTTGAAAGGAACCCTTAGTCTAGGACTTTGGTACCCAAGATTTACCTCTTTTGAGCTAATAGGTTATTCGGATGCCGATTATGCCGGTTGTAGACTTGATAGGAAGAGTACTAGTGGTAGTTGCCAATTCTTGGGTCAATCCCTTGTTTCATGGTCTAGTAGAAAACAAAATAGTGTTGCCTTATCCACGGCCGAAGCCGAATATGTTGCGGCCGGAAATTGTGTGACTCAAATTCTTTGGATGAAACAAACCTTACTAGATTTTGGCCTAGAGTATGATCGTGTTCCCATTCGTTGTGATAACACTAGTGCTATCAATCTTACCAAAAATCCCATTCAACACTCTAGAACAAAACACATAGAAATCCGCCATCATTTTATCCGTGATCACACTCAAAAAGGGGACATTGTACTTGAATTTGTTACCTCCGAAAATCAATTAGCCGATATCTTTACTAAACCTCTACCCCAAGATCTTTTTGAGAAAATTTGGTGTGAAATTGGCATGCAAATTCTCTAACCTTTCTTTCATGCCATTTGTGTTTAGTACTTTTTGTGTATATATGTTTGTTGCTAATATTTTCTTGATGTTTTAGGGTCCTTGAAGCTTCTAATTGTTATCCATTTAGTCCCTTGGTCCTTGTTTTTACTCAAAATGTGTTTTGACCCCTTAAAATTTTCAAAATCGTATCATTTGTTCTTTTTGTTGTTGACAAAGGGGGAGAAATTTTAGTTAAACTTTTTCAAATGCATTTTGTGAGGGGGAGTTTTATAAAAACTCTAGTGATTAGGTTGAGGGGGAGTTTTTGATCAAAACTTAATCTTAGGCATCTTCAAAAGTTTATGATTTGTCAAACATCAAAAAGGGGGAGATTGTTAGCCTCACCTTGTTTTTATTCCCGTTTTAATATTCGACAA
Organism: Nemophila menziesii; assembly: GCA_029959085.1. Taxonomy (NCBI): domain Eukaryota; kingdom Viridiplantae; phylum Streptophyta; class Magnoliopsida; order Boraginales; family Hydrophyllaceae; genus Nemophila; species Nemophila menziesii. The sequence continues at coordinate 38,495,209 of JARWIR010000005.1, read as the reverse complement.
ATCATTATTTAAACTAAAATTCATTTTGGTATCACTTAAAATGTTTTCCAAAACCCCTCATTAGATTAGTTGTGTTTACTTCATTGTTACTTAGCTTGAAATTCAAAATAGCAGCCCCGCGGTACACCGGACGAGTAACGCGGTACACCGCAAGTCACGGACCAGTTACGCGGTACACAGAATAGCCCGTCAGTATACTCAAAAATGTGCACGGTACACCGGACCTTTGTCACGGTACACCGGACCACTACACGGAGCAGAGATGCGGTACACTACATAGTCCGACCAGTAAGCTCAAAAGTTAGTCGAACAGTCATGCGGTGCACCGGACCATATCCGCGGTACACCGCACGAGCGGGTTTCAGCTCTATTACTAGAGGACAAAGCTTATATCCGTTGGAGATAAAATAGATCCGTTGGAGAGAAGCCTTATGACCGTTGGATCATATTTTCAGCTATAAAATGGAGTTCATTCAAGACACAACTCAAGCCTTCCATCTACCAATCTTAAGAGCAATTAATTCTATCATTCAAGGAGGTTTCAAAGGAGCATCCAAGTCATATTTATTGTGAAGCTAATTAGTTCTATCTACTCATTTAGGAGTTTAGTCACAAAGCTTTTATAAGCACCCCTAAACACTTTTTCCCTTTCCTCTTAGTTCTTATAATAGATTAAGAGAGTAGTGTGAGCATAGGTTTATGCTTGGTTCCTTGTGTTGGTGATAACACAAGTGTATTTCCTTCAAAGGGTTTTTGAAGTGGTTGTAAGGGTTTGTATCTCACCCGGTTAAGAGTTACGAAGATTAGTTGAGAATCTTGCAAATCCTAAGGAGGCTTCCTTAGGTAGTGGATGTAGGGAAACCGAACCACTATACATCGTTGTGTATCGTATTCTATCTCTACACTCTTTATATTTCCGCACTCTATATGCTTGATAAAATGCCTACTTGAATAGTTTGATATTATTGTCTATTAGGATTATCTAGTTTTATACTATTTAGTTTGCTAATACAATAGGATTCAAATTAGCTTTTAATTTTATTTACTTGAAATAAAATTAGCCGATTAATTTCTATTGTCCTATTCAACCCCCCTTCTAGGACGCATATAGTATATCAGCTATCAATGTGAGACACTACCTTGTGAGCTTTATCAACTGAGCAAAGCTTGAGCTCCACCACCAGAATGCCAAAATTTTACCACCTCTGTGAGTTTCACGACCATAAGAAAATGAAAGTTTGAGATTTAGATCATAGCTCACCACCACCATCGTGAGTAAAGCCATACTAGATTGTTTTTTAATTTTATTAATAAGACTACACATCTTTCAATAATGGTAAAAAGGAGAAAGTGCATACCAATGATATAATATTTAAGATCTTTTGGGAAAGAAAATAATATTTGGACTCTAAGAAGAAATTATTGTTATGTAACATATATTTTGGGTCATTAATCTTATATGTAGTATTTTTTCATGGATTATAACGGTATACTATATAAAGATCCAAAATCAATGTTTACTAGCATAATAAACTACTACATCTTGGTCTTGCCTTAAGTTAGATGATTAGATATTCCGAAAACATATCAAAAAGTAATAAAATTAAAATAATTTCTCATGCCTTAAATGCATATCCACCTGCATCATCTGATTGAACACCACTCTTATTGTGTATTGCGATGACCCTAATAGACCATTCCATGGCTTATTTGATTAAGCTCTCACGTTTTTTATCGATATCTCTGATCGTATTTTTAAAAATTTCTTTCATAACATCATGTTCTTGCAGGGTCAAATCCTACATGAATTTTTTTTCAAAAAATGAAAGAAAATGAAAGCAATGGTCTTAGCACTTGTAAAGTAATTGAAAATTAATAGGTAAATTTATATTCCTCTATGAGTGTTTTTCCTATATTTTTCTTGCCATGTTTACTCTATATAACAATAAAAGAAAAAATATACAAAAAGTATCATAAAAATATTAAAATAACACAAACCTACCTAAGAATATAATAAAATATCATAATTGTTATTAAAGAAAGATAAATATCATTACACTAATAATCATAATGATAATTTTGTATTTATAATGTCATAAATAATATCTTTTATCTCTATTTATCAAAATTGATATTCCATACATGTTACCATTATCTCTTTATAATGACAAACATCATATATATTATCATAGTTAATAAACATTATCTTTATGTAATAACAATAATAGTAATTTCATGTATTCTTTTAGTATAGATAATCATTTTTATCATTGTGTAATAACAATAATGATAATTATGCTATTAATTATGAGCATATTTTTTATTTTGGTAATTTTTTATTGGATTTAATTTACATACAAAATTAATTTTTATTTCTTGCAGGTCAAATTCTCCATGAAAAAATTTATAAAAAAATAAAATAAAAATAGTGCTCTTGATTTTTGTAAAGTAATTGGTAATTTGTAGGTAGGATTCTCCTATGGTATTTTTTTATATTTTTCTTAACATATTTACTCTATTTAACAATAAAAGAATAAATATACAAAAAATACCAAAAATGTTTAGGAACATACCTATTTAAAAATATAATAAAATATCATAATATTATTAAAGAGAGATATATATAATTAAAATAATAACCATAATGATAATTTTAATTATACCATCATAAATAATATATTTTATCTCTATTTAATCAAAATAGTGACAGTTTGTATATTTCCCTTACCATTATTTATTTTTAATGACAAACGTATATCTTATCTTAGTTAATGACCTTTATCTTTATTTAATAACGATAATACTAATTTCATATATTTATTTTAGTATGGGTAATCACATTTATCATGGTATAATAACAATAATGATAATTATGTGGGATCAGTCATGGTGTATGTAACCTGGTTTGGACCACCCACGTACCAAAAAAACAATAATATATCATTTATGAGTTTACTTTTTTCTTTTGCTAATTGTTTGATTGGGCTTAATCTACATAAAATATTAATTAATATACCATTGATTTAATTTTCATTGTGATCTCCATAAAAATATTTGTATTTCATAGCATTGATATGAAGGTTTTTCATCCTATTAAGAAAAATCCAAAAAACATTGAAAATTATAATATATAAATGATATTAACAATTAACTTCTTCATTTTGATAGTTATCTTTAATAGTGCACAATCATACGCAACTAAATAAATTTGCTCTCATTTTGCAGTTTGATGTCGTTCCTCCAAGCTTGGCGAATATGTTTTCTAAATCCACTGTAATACATGTATTACAAGTGTGTTATCCCATAGTAAACCCAAAATATGACCACCAAAGGGAGGAAGACTCTTGACGGCGATACAGCGATCAAATTAGTTCTCTGATTGCAGAAAGCCATCCTCAACTGTATTTATCAAATGGAGAATATTGTGTAAAGGTGTGCTTACACTTGTTTTTGTGAGTAAGATTTTTTAACCTTCATAATTATAAAGAAAGACATATTTACAAAGATATATATCTTTTTGTTATGAAACTCTTTTTGGATTAGTCTTTCCACGCTTTAGTACTCCTTAAATATTGTCAAGTTGGAGGTAGTATATGGTCTTTATTTTTTAGAGAAAAGATTGGATTAATTCTTGTTTATATTTATTCATATTTTTTTTATTTTCTGCCTCTCATGTTTATACTAAATAATAGTTAAATAAGTATCCTTTCTTGAGAAATCACCAAAAATTGTTCGACCATGAACCAATGTTATGCACCTTTATGGATGCTTCCCAATTGACTTCAAACACTTTGATCAAGGCACAATTAGGATAATTATTGGGCCCAACTAGTCATTTACAAACGATGATTATTTTGCCCTAATAAATACTCCCTCAAATTTGGGGATTGGCCTGAGGTTGGTGGTAGCCCCTAGGTAATAGATATTATGGGGTAAGTTATAATCATGTGGTAAGATACACTTCCAAAGGGGCTGGTGCCTTGAGGTTGATGACACAAAATTCATCACCATGATTTCTACGAAGATACACACGCATATCCTTCATTAATGATATGACACCATGACTTTATTATATTAATGTGTGACATGTATTGCCCCGGGATCATGCCCAACTACTATTTATGGTATACCCTAAATGCTCTGACTGGAAACTAGTCTTAAACAAAGAGCTTGCATGCCAAATTGAAGAGTCCATGCTATTATTATATCCCTCGACCATTAGACGCCTTGAAACCTCATTTCAGATCGACTCAGATATGACATCTATTTGAAGTCTATATGAAGTCCCAAGGGTAATCTTCCTAGGTAGAGCTCTCACATATGACAAAATCCTAATGGATGTATATGTCCTTTATTGAGATCATATATATTCCCCATGTTCAAACTAAGGAACTTTATGTGTAGTGTTCATTTGCAACACAACATGAACAGATATATCTTTAGGCTCACTTTATTTCTAAAATTCCATTGGGATGTTACTCCCCCATCAGTAACTATTTATGTTTGCACGCAGTAGGAGCTTAGAGTTTGAGCCCTTAGACTAGACTCTAGTTTATCCAAAACAAGACAAACTCAATAGAGGCTTGTGTGAATAGGAAAAATATCGTATTTTAATAATTCAACTAGGTAATTTACAATCTGCATAATAACTAATACTTTGGTGATCTATTAATGGCACGATATGTTGGAAAACTTTAAATTTTGTAAAACTCATTTAAATACCATGCCCAAAAGCTTAATGTTAAATAAAAGGGAACCAATGGGTCAAAACGGAAACGTGAAATGCATGTCAATAAGACATAGGCATGACACCCCTTTTTCCCCGTAAAAACATATATTTTTCCTAATGAGTAATTCTTGGACCAGAAGTTTTGTCATGAGGATCCTCTTATTATCCATGTCCTCCTCAACAATGTGGTCATGATGAAAACACTCATTGATACATAGATATCGGTGAACCTGTTGTTTGTTTATACCCTCAAACAATTGAAAATTAACCCCAAGGATATATAACTCTACATGGGTTTTCAAGGGTTCCAATGCAAGAAAAATCCTCTTTCAGTGACGATCTTTATTTGATGACTATATCACGCGTCATGAAAGTATTTTAACTTTACAATTTTATATGACACGTTTGTAAATAGTTAAATTTGATGATGGGTTTAAGAGATCGTTTCAAGAAAAATCCTAACAGTTTTTAAATATTATCTCTAAAAAGTTTAAAATCAAGACAAAAGTATATATCATTTTTAATAAAAATTGTAATTATTTTTTGTTAAAGCATTACTATTTATATATATTGATGTTGATATTAAAATGAGAGTCAACTCTAGTCAACTATCTTCACCTTCTCTCTCATTAGATTTCTTTCTCTCTTATCCCTTTTTCCACCACCGCCCTTCTCAACGACCACATCCTCCACTCCACCACATCATCATTCCATTATTACTCATCATAGGATTTGGTGTTAATAATTTCATCAAAAAAATTGGAAATATGTGTTTTTAATTAGTTTCCATTTTTACTTTACAAGTTTTTTTGTCTCTCCTCATTAATGGCTTCTTTTCCTTTCCTTTTCTAACATAACTTTTAGGTCATTATTAAAACATTTCAAAGCATATTTGTTTTTTTCATATTTCTTGATCCTCACTCTATCCCGATATTGATGTCCTTTTTCTTTTCCTTTTTTCTTTTGTCATTTTTTCTCACATCTCCCAAATCGGATTTTTTTCATTACTTAACAATTTTCGATTCGGTTTTCTATAGTTATGTCTATATCAAATCCTGATTAGACTATTTTGTGTCTTAAAGACAAATGACTATAATCAAAATAAGTTTGAGTACGAAGGTTAATTTGGGAGTTTAATAGATGATAATTTGAGAGGTAATTTGGAATTTCAATATGGAAATTCTAATCTAACTACAACTAATAAGGGAAAATATGTTAAAAGAATGGTTTTATCAATATACTCCACAAAGGGAATTGGGGGTTAAAAATGTACATAAGGTGTTTAATATTTCTCACAATGAGCATATATCAAATTTGAAGCATGGGACTATGACCCATGTATTACCTTGGAATAAGTTATTTGAAAGAAGTAATAATGAGAATATAAATATTTTCTATCATTAACTGAGCAAGGTTGAGGGTAAAATGATTGTTAAACCTCCTTCAAGTGTCTTAAAATTTGGTGCAAAAGCTTGGAAAAATTACTTAATTGGACAACTTGTGGGGTCTCCTCCAAATTCCTATATACTTTATAATCTGGTAAGGTTTCAATAGAAGCGTTTGGATAAGGTTTAATTAAAATATACTTCATGTGGTATGTAATTATGGTAATTTGAAGATGATATCAAGAACATAAGAACACTTTATCAATTAGGCATGTAAAGGTACACCTCTATTTCTTTCGTATGGAGAGTTGGGATATAAAAAAACGAGTTTTGATAAGCTTTAAGTGTGCGCAAAATTATCTAATATCCCTATGGAGATTTGGAGTCAGGTAAGATTGAGTTACATAGCTAGTGTGATTATCATTACCATTTTAATAGATACTATCACTTAATAAATTAATAGGTTAGGTTATGAAAGGTTTTGGATTAAGGTTGACTTCGCAAAATAATTGCATTCTTTTATTCATATTGACATGGGAGGAGATGTACGTTGGAAATTGGGGTTCACTATAATTATAAGATATCTCTTTTCACAGTTTCTAAGAATTTGGGCATCTTGTTGAAAATTGTAGAAGAGAGAAGCAATTTTGGGTTCCCAAATTATTGTCCAGGAAATAACATAGATGCGGGTGTGAATTGGACAATGTCAAAAAATAATTATTCTCATTAAAACACATTATCAATCAATTTTACTAATACAAGGATAAAATATTATGTAAACTAATAGTTACAAGCTCATTGCTTCGTTTTGTCAAATGCTTAGGGAATACCAATTTTTAGGAAAGAGGTTTTGAATAAATAGAATGAGGCAAATAAGCAAAATCAAAATATGCACAACCCAATATACAGCTATCATAACATAATCATTTGCAAAGTGGATTCTCTTTTTTTATCTATGTCTTTGTTTTATCCTTGAGAAGAAGGATTTTGCAAAGGAGAAAAAAATATGGAGAAAAACTAATCGTCTATCTATAGAGAGAGTGACTAAACTAAAAAAATAAGTGATAATCGTGACAACTACACACTTAAGGGTTATCTCTAGCAATTCCTTTCCTTACCGAATTTAGCGCCCATTTGTCTCGCCTTTTTCCTTTTCTATTTCTTTTTTTTTTCTTTTTTGTAAATACATCCCTTGTTTAATCTTTAACGGTCACTAACATGGCCGGCCAGGGGATGCCACCACCGCCTCTACCACCGGTCATACACGGCGGTAAAACATGGCGTCCTACCAGTTCGGCACCACGAGCGTCCTTGTCTCTCCCATCAACGTCCAGCACAAAGACAACTTCTTCTAAGGAGACAGTCCAAGGAACTAAACCTTTATCCTCTAAAAGAATTCGACTATTCTCGTAGACAGCAGGTGCGAGGCAGGATGGAATTCCTGGCGTCGGAGATAAGAAGAGCACAGATGGTGGAAGTAGCCACAGATCATCAAAACGTGCACTTGAGTACGTGGAACGTGAAGAACTTTCTCCGGTGATCGATGGCATCGAAAGAAATATGGTTGTATCGGAAGATAGAGAGGCGAATTCGAAAGAAGCTTTTGTTGGGGTCAAAGTAATTGAAAATCCCACCTTTGATGAGGGATTGTTAGTAGGAGTGGAAGAGGTTATATCGGAAGCAACCAACACTTCAAAATTCGCAAAAATTAACACACCAGTAATCACTAGCGGGGACAACACATGCAAAATTAATATCTTATTTTCCTTAGCGTCATTGGACTCCTCTCTTGCTGCAGGAACCGCGTCGCGTGATGTTGGTGTACAGCTAATGCAAAACCAGGTGAAGCATCACATAACAAGGAGAATGGAGGACCCAATAAATATTATAGGGAAGCTTTTGTTGGTGCGCCGCCAAGTTTTTCACAGCAAGAAGATAATCACACCAGTCCGATGAGGAGGCAAGAGCATAGAAGCTGCAAGGATCACTTTGCTCCTCATGCAATGGAGTGGACTGCAGACGATATTCGTTTAGCGATATCACATACCCTCAATTAGTCCAAACGGCTGCGCAAAAACGCCAAGGGTGCGAGGTATGGAGAAAAACGTTAATCATTGAGCTTCTTGGTCATGATGTTGGTTTTAAATATATGTTCAATAAGTTAAATCAAATTTGGGCTCCGAAATCTCATCTAAACCTAGTTGACGTGGGGTTTGGGTATTTTACGGCTCAGTTTACGAGTCTGGAAGATTTTAATAAAGTACTTACGGAGGGTCGTGGATGATATTAGACTGGTACCTTCTCGTCCGAGCTTAGGATCCTTTTTTTAGGCTTAATGATACACTGGTGGTCAGAACTACAGTCTGGATTTGTTTACGTTGGTTGTCGCTAATAAATTATACGGAAGAAATACTCACCTCGATAGGTAATTTAGTAGGACGGATGGTGAAAATTGATCCCTTTACAAGATCGCGCGCTAGAGGAAACTTTGCACGAATTGCGGTAGAGGTTGAGCTTGACAAGCCACTTATTTCGATTATTAGGATACAAGACCTATTACAAAAAGTAGAGTATGAAGCCCTTCATCTCATTTGTTTCAACTGTGGGAAATTTGGGCATGTGAAAATTAATTGTGCTGGCGTGAATAGTGATGGGAGTTTTGAGGTCAGTAATATAAATCAGGGTATACCAGTTGAAAACAAGGCGAAAGAGAATAATGTCCCAGTTTCTCAATATGGGGAGTGGATGACGGTTGATAGGGGAAGAGGAAGGGCACGTAACGATAGAGGGACTCAACAACCTAAAACCAATCCAAGAAGTCTTAGTGGAGGAGGGATAAATGGGACCTTAGATCTAGCTAAACCAAAGAGTAAACAAGCTTCAGAGTGTGATATGGGTCGAGATATGAGATACTATCTTCAGGTGAATTGGGGGAATACATTGATAGAGATCCAAGGGATGAGAATGTAGATATCAGAGTGCAGAGAGTATAGGTTAATGAGGTTCCAAGGAATGGGAAGAAAGTAACAGAAGGGGTTGTGGAACCACCAAACCACACTGTGGTGGAGTCAATGTCCCATAATTTGGTTGGAGGTTTTTTTAACATAGAGAAACAAAAATTAGTTGATGGTGAGTTGTTGGGACCGACACCAAAGAGGAAAGTTAAAGGTAATAAAAAAGGCACCAAAAGTGTAACATAAAAGGAATTTGTCAATGGCGGGGATGGTCGTATGGTGGATGTGTCAGGTGGGGCATTTGACGGACATCAAGAGAGCAAGGTGGGGTCTAGTATGGGTTCTTTGCGAGGTAGTTCAGTTGATTAGGGGGTGACAGTACAGGATGACAACAGATCCGCTATGGCTGGTGCGAATTCGCAGCAACTCAGTGGTTCCGAATCTGGAGACCTTTGTGCAATTTATACTATTACATTACAGGAAGTACAGGTAGCAGGTCTCGAAGGTGGACCCAGCCATCAGGCTTCATTCGCTGATCCAGGGACTATAATGACTAAGGAGGCCACAGGTGACCCGCCAGACCCTCCTCCTATTACAGGTAATCTGCCTCTTTCTCCTTGTGCAGGTCAGCGACAGCTGGAGCGGGACCCAAGCGCGAGTCCAGTGATAGATGCAAGTCAGAGGGAGATGCAGCTGCGTTTGAGGGCCCAATAGTTAATGTTAAAACGCCGGCCATGGTGCAGATCAGTAAACAAGCTTTGAAAGAATTTTTTGCTAGATAAACTAGATGCCCCCGATTATAATGACTTTCACCTAGAAGACTCGCCAGATTAATAGGAGGAGAAGCTGGGTGATAAACAGCAAGGAGTAGTAAATTTGAGCGTTATTTCGACGGATTTAGAGGAGAGCGGAGCGTATCAGTGACGTTTCCATAACTGCAATTACAGTGAGTGTCTCTTATTCTCCGTTTCTTTTATAAATTTTAATGTTAAGTACGCCTAGTAATGCTTACGCAAGGGACTGGACTTTACCTAATCTCCCTTTAAATGTATTTTTTTGGAATTGTTGGGGTGCCAATAGTGAAGGTTTCCGTCGTGCTTTTAATGACTTGAAAATGCGTGACAACCCGTTTATTGCAATTGTTGTCGAAACCAAGGCCTCGGGTCGGAAGTGACAAAAATAATTAAATCCCTTCAGATGGAGAAATCAATTCGTGTTGAAGCGGATGGGTTCTCTGTGGGCATCTAGATACTTTGGAATCCTAATGGAATATCGCTCCAAATTTTATCGACTTCTAAACAGGTAATCAATATTTGTGTTTCAAAAGACTTATGTACTTCTTGGATTCTATTCGCAGTGTATGCAAATCCAAGTGATTGGCTCAGACACTCTTTGTGGGATGCGCTTGAGGATGCTTCGAAGGAGATTAAAGTACCATGGCTAGTGGTTGGACATTTTAATCAGATAGGTAACGAAGTGGACTAGTTAGGAGGTGTGGAGGGTACTAAACTTTCAATGGTGAAGTTTAAGTCATGGAGAAACGCTTGTAGTTAGGAGATTTTGGGTTTTGAGGGTCCGAGGTATACGTTGAGTGATTCGTGGAATTCAGGTATGAGAATCTTGAAGCGTTTGGATAGGGTGTATGGTAATCACTTATGGTGGGGATCGTTCGGTTCAACAAGAGTCAAACACCTGCCTAGGGTGCATTCTAATCATGTTCCCTTACTTATTACGATTACTACACCTTACTCCCTGGTGGCTTCGCGTAAGAGATTCAGATTTGGGGCATCGTGGTGTTATCATGAAATGTTCAAAAGCCTTGTGGAGGAGCAATAGGTTAAAGAAGGTAGGGATGTTGGTGAGAATATGGGGAATTTGCGGAATGGATTGGAAGTACGGAAGCGTGAAGTATTCGGGGATTTTTTTAGGAGAAATAATAGGCTTCTCTCTTGTATTGCAGGTATTCAGAAGGCGTTACAACAGTCATATAATGCTTCATTTGTTGACCTTGGGAAGATTTTGCGAGATGAGTTCGAGAGAGTCCTATCACAAGAGGAGTTTCATTGGTTTGAGAGAGCACGCACAGACTGGATTAACTCGGGGGAAAGAAACACCAAATTCTACCGGAGAGCGGAGCAAATTAAACAGAAAAAGAATAACAGAGATATACGAATCCGAAATGACAGAAATAAGGAGTTCGTTGAGATTGACGCGAAAAAGACTTGGGCTAGGGGTTTTTCAAGGATCTTTTTACACTAGAGGAGGCCTATCCAAGAGAGTTTGTTTTGCCGCGCCTTTCGAGTTTTAATCCGAGTGATGTAGGGTCTCTTAGTGGAGTTGTTTCAGATGAATAAATCATTCTTGCGGTGTTTCAGATGAATAAATCCTTCTTGCGGTGTTTCAGATGTCGCATCACAAGGTGTTAGGTTCGGATGGGATGACAGCAGGTTTTATCAAAAATGTTTGGATATTGTGGGTCCTACCGTTTGTGAGATGATTAGGATTACGTTGGAGATGAATAGATTCCCGAATGAGGTTTTGAGTACTCTAATCCACCTCATTCCTAAGGTGGGGAACCCTGAATAAATTACCCAGTTTCGACCAATTAGCCTAATTAAAGTGAGCTATAAGATATGTATGAAAGTACTTATGAATCGACTATGGCCTTTGCTCGCAAAACATATCGGCCCCTTTTCAGAGTAGTTTCCCGCTGAAGCGGTCTACCATTGATAATATAGTCTTAGTTAGTGAGGTAGATTTCCTGTTACGACATAGCAAGGGGAATAAAATTTATATGGCTATCAAGATTAATGTAGCCAAGGCGTATGATAAGATCATATGGGATTTTGGGTTCCACCTATGTGGATGGATGTGATCATGTCAGGAATGGAGGAGAATGAATTGAGTGTCTTATGACGGGTAGAAGCCCTTAATCCGATTAGGCCTAGTAGGGGTATCCAGCAAGGTGATCCCATATCACTGTACCTTTTCATCATATGCATGGAGCGGCTACCACTCCTTATTCAGAAGCTTTTGGAGGAGGAGAGTTGGAAGCCAGTTCTACTTTCATCAGGGGGGTTTCCTATATCCCGTATTTTCTTTGTTGATGATTTGATATTATTTGTTGAAGAATCTACTTATAATGTTGATCTTTTGCAGGATACGATGAACACATTCTGTTTAGATGTGGGACAACTAGTTAGTAAAGAAAAATCAATCATCTATATCTCGAAGAATTTTGATGAAGAGATGGCAGTGGAGATCACGAGACGTAGTGGTTTCCGGATAAGTGAGGGTATCGGCAAATATCTTGGGGCCCCATCCTATCGGGAATAAAACCTAAGTATTTCCATGGCAAAATAATCAATGGTCTTAGGAATAAGTTGGAGAAATGGATGGGGAACTCTCTATCACTAGCAGGTCGCATCACTCTTGCGCAATCTGTTTTGAGCTCGACACCAATGTACATCATGCACGTGGAGAAATTGTCTAACTCTGTGTGTCTCGAGATTGATAAAATTTATAGAGACTTCATTTGGAGTAACGCTTATGGACAAAAACACATTCATTGGATAGCATGGAAGGATGTTTAAAGGCCGAAGGATGTTGGAGGTTTAGGTTTCCGTTTGGCGGAGGAGATGAATAAGGCTCTATTGGGTAAGTTGGGTTGGAAGTTAATTCAAGATAATTTATCCATTTGTTCCCTTGTGATGAGACAAAAATATTTTTGGAATCGGCGGTTTTCAATACGTGCTAAAGCCATGTGATTCGCAGATATGTAGAGCCATCGTGGAAAGTATTGTCGTAGTTAAACGGGGATCGCGGCGGCTCCTAGGAAATGGTGATTTGATATCCTTTTGAATGGATGTTTGTGTAGGTGAATCTCCGCTATTCGATCATGTTAATGGGGTGATAAGCATAGGGGAAAAGAGCTGGTAGTTCTCGATTACATAACTAATGAGGGGCTTTTGGATTGCAAAAGATTCCAACATCTACTTCCACATTAGAAGCTCTTGGAGATTGCCTGTGTTAGTGTGGAAAGGGGAGCTAATATAAGATATGTATTATCTTGGCTCCTGGAAATTCGGGGAGAATTTTCAGTAAGATCAGCGCGATGGGATTTCGCTGAGAATATTAATTCGGATATGAATTGGGAGAACGTGTGGAAGCTGAAGTGTCCCCAACGAACAAGTGTCTTGATGTGGCGAGCGGTGCATGATAGGTTGGCTACGCGAGCTAATTTAGTTCAGAGAGGTATGGAGGTTCCATCTAGTTGTCCTTTGTGTGGAATGTACGAGGAAAATTCTCTACACTTATTTAGAGACTGTACTATCAAAAAAATCTTTTGGAATTTGATTCGAATGGAGGTCCAAAGAAGTTCTCTTACTGATCAGGTGGTGAGTGCAGAAAGGGTCCAGGTCGGGAGTAGAAATTCTCGGGTGCAGGTGACAGGTGTTTTGCCGGGCATGACTTCCGATGTGATGCAGCAGAGCTTCCAGCAGCAGCAGCGAGTTGTGGGAGGACAGGTGCAACACCTCTTCAGTTTACAGCAGCAATTCAGTGAAGTCCAGCCTGGTTCTTCACAACAGCAGATTTGGCGAGGGACTGCTGTAGAAATTTGGGATACTTTAGACCAGGCGGGTACAGAAGTGGATGGAGTAAGGGCTGGTGTTAGTTGGGTACTGCTGAGGGAGTTGATGAAGGGTTGTCTACTACCCATATATCAATTTTGGATAGTGATTGGTGGACGAGAAAATGTATCAGGTAAAGGAACCTTTTCCGGAGCATTTGTCGAGGTTGTATGGAAAGAGAGGAATGATTCCGTGTTCAATGGAGGCGTGGCTTCTCCTTGTCAAAATATGTTACAAAAAGTCTGTTACCTAGAATCTTGGTGGGTCCTGGTGTGTTATAAAATTAATACGTAAATAAAGGAACCACAATACAGCAAGTACACGGTTGTCCAAGTAATATCTGATAAATCGGGTTTCGTTCTCAGGGATTGGACTGGTTTGACCCAAGTGTTCAATAAATAAGTAGTAGTAATTGCAAATACAGAAAATAAAAGATAAAAGATATGTGTTTGGTTTTGAGTTATTAAACTACTAGACGTAAAGAAACAAATTACTGAAAATAAATACTAATAATTAAGCTGCAGATATAAGCTATACTTGAGTCTCGCTAGAGAATCATCTAAACTCACGTAATTAATGCTTTCATTAAGGGCATAATTGATATTTCTATATCAGTCAGGACTCTATAAACTCCTAACCCCCGTCAGGGTGGACCTAGGAGCTATCCTACAGTATTACAAACCCCGTCAGGGCGATTATCAGCTACGTTCAGATGGTTTTAGTCTCTTACCACATTGGCTACGCGGTTAGTCAAGCCCCTTAGGATCATTTAGGAACACCACGTGTTTATTATCTAGTTCAGTAATTAAACCCCCCATCAAGATGATCATCGCCACTAGTGAATAGCTTAATTACTATGACCTATCTCCGATTAGCTAATTCATTGATAGTGAAATTAATATAAAATAATAAGCAATATGAAATACCCAATTCAAATTAAACTAGAACCTAATCCGAAATTGAAATATCCCATTACGCGATCCTCAAGTAATTAAAGTTTAGCTCATAATTGATATAAAGAAAATAAAGAAATTAATAATATACATGTTCCTAATAACATAAATAAAATAAGAATCTAGATAGAGGAATTGACTTGAGCTGTTGTTGGAGGAAAATGATTCTCCAGCTTCTGATCTTGCTTCCGCCTCTTGACGCTCTCTCTAAGGATGATTTAATATGAAGGTTTAATGAGAGGTGCTGAATAATGAGGTCTAAGGGGTGTATTTATAGGTGCTAGGAAGCCCTAATTCGTTTTACTTGGAGTGGAAGACAAGTAAAAGACTCTTTAATTCGCAGCCCTAAAATATTGGGAAGGTAAGATTCTACTGCTGATTTGTTTTGGTCATATCTCCTTCAACACTTATCCATTGGCGCGTTCTTTATATTGAAATCACTTGTCTCGGAAAGTGATGTCTCCTTAATTGTTCGTATTTTCGACCCTTAGGAGACATCATTTTTTGTGTTTATTTAATCAATTTGATAGACTTTTGGACTAAATATGCAATAATATGATTTTCCTCTTTTATTTCTAGCATTTTTGATTTATTAAGCTTTTGCGCGTAATATTGGTATTTTTAGTGAAGATTTTACAGGTTTTAGATGTTAACTAGAAGAGGAATCCGAGGAGAAAGTCAAAGATCAAGAGATAGAGTCAAAACTCGAAGATAAATCCCGAAGATATTATTTTTAGAGCTGAAAATCCATTTTCCAGGCTATAGATTGCTGATTTCGAGGTGCTTAAGCGATGAGTTAGCTGTTGACCTTTGAAGAGAAATCATTCCTTATCGAGTTACCGAAATTTAGCAACTGGAATGAGGTCAATCGGAGTTGTAACGCATCGGGAAAAGCCGTTTTAGTGAAGGTGTATCAGCAGTTACGGGATTT
Organism: Nemophila menziesii; assembly: GCA_029959085.1. Classification (NCBI taxonomy): domain Eukaryota; kingdom Viridiplantae; phylum Streptophyta; class Magnoliopsida; order Boraginales; family Hydrophyllaceae; genus Nemophila; species Nemophila menziesii. The sequence goes on along the minus strand of JARWIR010000005.1, from coordinate 38,479,626 downwards.
TGGGCGTAGAATTTGGGCTTGGACATTTAATTAGTGTTTTATTATTAGGTCCAAGCCCTAATCCGTTTTTAACCTTATAAAAGGAGTTTTTGACCTCAGTATTTCACACCTCTCAATTTATTCTTCAAATTAAAACATCCTTAGAAGAGAGCGTCCAGAGAAGAAGCAGAAACAAGGAAAAGAAGAAGCAAGAGCTGGAGACGGTCTATATCTCCGATTCTCAGCCAATTCAACTCCAAAATTAGGTTTCTCTGTATTTTTATTTTGTAAGACAATATGAACCTTATTTCTTTTTATTCAGTTTTTGTCTTTTCAATTATTATGAGCTAAACTAAATTAGTGCTTGAGAACGCATAATGGGTTAATCCCAATTTGATTTCGTTTTATACATTTGGATTTGGGATTATTATTATTTAAATCAAATTGGGTGAATTGTATTTTTCTTTAATTTGCACTTTATCTACTATTTTTGACCTGATCAATCAATTATGGGACTTAGTATCTAAGCTATTCCAATTAGTGGCAATTGGATCACCTTGACGGGGGGTTTAGGTACCGAACTAGTTAATGAATGTAGGTTAGAAATTATTGACTCTGACGAGCTTAATTAAACCTATGGCCTATTGGGTAATTTGAACTTAAACACTTGAGAGTGGACTATAATCACCCTGACGGGGTTTGTAGCATTTGAAAGTTGCTCCTTAGTCCACCCTGACGGGGGTAAGGAGATTTTAGAATCCCGACCAATACAAATTTACCAATTTGTCCCTTAAACAATGTATGAAATGAATGATAGTTAGGTAAACCCTTGCGCCTCTCAAGTACTACCTGCTCTTACTTGCGTATCACTTTTATTTACTTGCGTCTTAGTTATTTATTTAAATTTTCGCATTAGTCTTTCATTCCTTAGGATTAATACAAAACCAAACAAACATATTATCTTTATTTGCTTTCATAAGTGCATCAATCATTAATAGATAAGCATTGTAGTCAACCATCCCGTCCTTGGAACGAATCTGTTTTATCAACTATATTACTTGGGACAACCGTACACTTGCGGTTGTGGTTCGATTTACATTTGCATTTATTTTAGAACACACAAAGGACCACCAAGTTTTTGGCGCCGCTGCCGGGGACGGTAGCGTGTGACCACGGTGTTTATCCTTTAGTGACAGTTGCATTTATTTTTATTTTTTCCGTTTTACGCTTGTGTTTGTTTTGTTTTGTTTTTACAGGTGCTTTATTCAGGTAATGATCAAGAAATTTAATTAAAGATGTATAGAGGACATTACCCAAATCCCGATCCATATGACTATTGGGAAGACTCTTCGGGACAACAACAATGGGGTAGTAACTTCTACCAACAACCTTATCAATACCCGCAAGAGCAAGGATGGAACAATCAATGGATCGGGAATAATCAACAACAAACGCCATATCACTATCAACAAGAACAAGTATGGAACCACCATTGGGTTGAAACCATTCAACAGTATCCACCTCATCAAAATCAGCATGATATACTACTAGAGAAAGCCAATCGCCTACTCGAGGAATTCAAGGCAGGAGAGCCAGAACGTAAGAAAAGAGACGAGGAATTCAAAGCCACCCATGCACTCATACAACAGAGTCTAGATGAATGGGATGCCCGAAACAACTCTCTTAACTTAGCTGAAAGTGGTAGTAAGTCTTATGAAGGTCCCACTCCCTCGAGGGATGGAACAGATCAATTGGAAGAAGTTGTTGAGGAGGAGGTGTTGAAAGAAGGTGAGAATCTTGTTAGCATAGTGGAAGAAGGAGTAGCAACGCAAATCCTAGAAGTTAACACAGAGATTGCTATTCCTATGGTGTGTGCACATGATCAAGGTATAGAACGAAAAAGGGAGGAAGAGGTGATCGAGATTAGAGAGATTTCACATCAAGAATATGATGAAGTAATAGTGGAAGATTGGGTTGAAAGCGAAGATGAATATGAAATGGTTGGAGAATCAATTGAAGAATTAAAGGTTAAAGATAAAATAGAAATTGAATATCCGCCACAAAAAGTTCACCAATCACCATCTCTACCACGAATCATTATTAAAGATGACAAATCAGAATCACCTCGACTACAACAAATGATCAATATGTGTTATACAAGCAAGGTGCCACACCGCGAGAGCAAAAAGGCAAAGAGAAGCACCTACCCACCACATTTTAAAGATGAATCTGAGATTGAAACAAGGAATAAAAATAAGCTTATACCGTTGAGAACGGTTATCTACTCCAATGTGGTGGAAAATGAGTTTCGTCATGAAAGTAAGAAGGCGAAACGAAGTACTTACCCGCCTCCTTTTAGAGATCGATTGAATAATATTCAAAGGGGGGAGGTTCTTAAGCTCTTACATCAAGGAAGAGGCGAGTTTAAGCGGAGAAACACCGCAAGGGCCTCAATACCATCTCCATGGAAGGTAACGCGTCGAACTTAAAGACGTAATAAACAAAAGTGCTTCTTAGGAGACAACCCATGTTTTAAATTGCTTTCATGTCTTTTAAATTCTTAGTTTAAATTAGTTTGATTTTCGTTAATTTAGTGTTTATTATTAAGAAATGAGGAAGGGTAGTTGTTTTTGATGATTTCAGGGGTAAAAGGGTCATGAGTTTGGGGTCAAAACAATGAGAAAACAGAAAATTATGGAGTCAACAGCAGGTTTGACCGGCTAGCCGGCGGATACGCCGGCATACCGGCCAAAAACGCTGAAGACCCCCAAACTCTCTGACCACTGCGTCAGCGATGACGCAGCATTGCTGCGTCACCATTCGCGCCAGCGAGAAATCCACCGGCATGCCGGCGAATCCGCCGGCTAGCCGGCCAACTGGAGGAAGAGTTTCTGGTCCTTGCGTCAGCGACGACGCAAGGTTGCTGCGTCTTGAAATGCGCCATCGACATTTCGCCGGCATGCCGGCGTATCCGCCGGCTAGCCGGCCGAAGAAGCTGGACTTTCTGATCACTGCGTCAGCGACGACGCAAGAGGCTTGCGTCAGAGGTAAAAAAAAAAAAAAAAAAAAAATCTCATTGACGAATCCTAGCCTCCTACCACTCCGAAAATCATCATCAAAACAACATCATACCACCAATCCTTCCCTCTAAACATCATCCAAGATCACAATCAAACCATTAAGCTTCCAAAATACCAAAGCTTCACACTTTAATCCGAAGTTTTCTTTCACCAAAGCTAAAATTTATCCATTAAACCTTTCCCAAACCTTGAAATATCCATGACCCAGCGCTAAACAATCCATAATTCAAACCCAAACCTTCAAGAACACTAAAATCACAATTTTATCCAAACCTTTTGAGGGTCTTGAAGCTTTGAGTTTGGGGTCATCGGAGATGACCATGAAGGTTAGGAAAGGTACGAAGAACATGGTGAAGAACGAGAATTGGGTATTGAGGAAAGATTTTAATAGAGGAGATGATGCTTAGAGGGCAAGTAATAAATGAAAACGTAGGAAATTTGAAGCAGTTCGAGGTAATGAAGAACACTTTTAACGCAACCATCGATGAAGAATTCAAAACCTCAACTTGGACGCAACACCGACACCAGCCTCGCGCTGGTTCAGATACGTTTTCTTTCCCTTCTCATTTAGTGTAAATTATTTTATTGCTTTGAGTCTTTTCGAGTCGTGGGGACACGACTCATTTTTGAGTTTGGGGTGGGGTTCGTTGCCTCATCCCAGTTTTTATGTGTTTATTTGCTTTAAATTTCTTTCAATAAAATAATTTTCGGAGCTGCGTTTGACTGTAGAAGATTTTAAATGTCCCTTTAAGCATACTTTTGATGAATCAATGATAGTAAATAGTGGACTTTAGGGATTGATGTAGAACGCACTTACAATTGCATGCGAACATAGGTAATTGATAGGAAAAATGAATGAACAATGCAAATGAAGTAAGCTTGTACTTAAGGAATATGTTTGGTGTGTAGAACGTGAAATCCTAGTTAGTAGAGAACCCACCTAGATATGAACTAAAGACAAGCTATGCACTTAGGAAAATGATAGGGGCAGTTCTTTGTTAGCCATTTGAAGCCTTTTAGCTTGCTATCCCTTATTATAATTTTATCCGTCTTAGCCCAATTTTGAGCTTTAAGCCTTTCTTTTGTAGCCACGATATAAGCCCATTATCTTTTAGATTATTAGGCATGACCAAATGACCCGCACTTGAATCACAACCCTGAGACTTGTCTCGAGCTTGAGTTTGGGGTGGAGGGTCCACATTTGGGAAATTACATTGGGAAGGGATTATATGTGTTTGTATTGAGGCACAAAAAGGTAGATGATATTATTATTTGTAACCCTTTGCCGGGATTTGAAAAGAAAAAAAAAAGAGAAAAAAATTATAAGAGACATGACCTTTCACATCAAAACGAGGGTCATGGGTATCTTGTACAAAAAAATGAAAAAAAGAAAATAAAAAGAAAGAAAGAATAAAATAAACCGGCAAAGTGGAATATTTTTGGAAATCATCTTAGTTTTTATTGGGTTGACATGGGGACGCAACATTAATGCGTCAAATGGGTGAGTGAGAACATTTTTTAGCGTAAACTCAAGCTCGAGGACATTGTTGATGGTAAGTGAGGAGAGAGCCAAAAGCTCACTTCAAATTTACCAAATATACATCCATACCGTCCTTAAGCCATTATTAAAACCATAAAGACCTCGTGATTCCTAAGTGCATAGTGAATTTATAATTCTGTTGATAGGGAATATCTTAGGTGGAGCATTCGAAGCGAGTTAGGATTAATGACCACCCTATAGCCATCATACAGAGAGGAGTACAAGTGTAACCTTCAAGCATTGCGACTTTAATTTTATGATTGAGATTATTTATGTTTGATGTTGCATGATTAGTGTATGTATATGTTAGTTCTTAAAGTTTTGCTATATGAGATTTATCTTTAGAACTGCTTTAGGTTTATTTGCTAGCTTCTATTTGTTCTTGCGTTTACTTCTACCCCTTGTTTTGTTTTGTTTTGCTTTGTCGGGACGACAAAGGTTTGAGTTGGGGGTCTTGATGTCTCCTTAATTGTTCATATTTTCGACCCTTAGGAGACATCATATTTGGTGTTTATTTAATCAATTTGATAGACTTTTGGACTAAATATGCAATAATATGATTTTCCTCTTTTATTTCTAGCATTTTTTATTTATTAAGCTTTTGCGCGTAATATTGGTATTTTTAGTGAAGATTTTACAGGTTTTAAATGTTAGCTAGAAGAGGAATCCGAGGAGAAAGTCAAAGATCAAGAGATAGAGTCAAAACTCGAAGATAAATCCCGAAGATATTATTTTTAGAGCTGAAAATCCATTTTCCAGGCTATAGATTGCTGATTTCGAGGTGCTTAAGCGATGATTTAGCTGTTGAACTTTGAAGAGAAATCATTCCTTATCGAGTTACGGAAATTTAGCAACTGGAATGAGGTCAATCGGAGTTGTAACGCATCGGGAAAAGCCGTTTTAGTGAAGGTGTATCAGCAGTTACGGGATTTTGGGCTTAGAATTTGGACTTGGACAGTTAATTAGTGTTTTATTATTAGGTCCAAGCCCTAATCCGTTTTTAACCTTATAAAAGGAGTTTTTGACCTCAGTATTTCTCACCTCTCAATTTATTCTTCAAATTAAAACATCCTTAGAAGAGAGCGTCCAGAGAAGAAGCAGAAACAAGGAAAAGAAGAAGCAAGAGCTGGAGACGGTCTATATCTCCGATTCTCAGCCAATTCAACTCCAAAATTAGGTTTCTCTGTATTTTTATTTTGTAAGACAATATGAACCTTATTTCTTTTTATTCAGTTTTTGTCTTTTCAATTATTATGAGCTAAACTAAATTAGTGCTTGAGAACGCATAATGGGTTAATCCCAATTTGATTTCGTTTTATACATTTGGATTTGGGATTATTATTATTTAAATCAAATTGGGTGAATTGTATTTTTCTTTAATTTGCACTTTATCTACTATTTTTTACCTGATCAATCAATGATAGGACTTAGTATCTAAGCTATTCCAATTAGTGGCGATTGGATCACCTTGACGGGGGGTTTAGGTACCGAACTAGTTAATGAATGTAGGTTAGAAATTATTGACTCTGACGAGCTTAATTAAACCTATGGCCTATTGGGTAATTTGAACTTAAACACTTGAGAGTGGACTATAATCACCCTGACGGGGTTAGTAGCATTTGAAAGTTGCTCCTTAGTCCACCCTGACGGGGGTAAGGAGATTTTAGAATCCCGACCAATACAAATTTACCAATTTGTCCCTTAAACAATGTATGAAATGAATAATAGTTAGGTAAACCCTTGCGCCTCTCAAGTACTACCTGCTCTTACTTGCGTATCACTTTTATTTACTTGCGTCTTAGTTATTTATTTAAATTTTCGCATTAGTCTTTCATTCCTTAGGATTAATACAAAACCAAACAAACATATTATCTTTATTTGCTTTCATAAGTGCATCAATCATTAATAGATAAGCATTGTAGTCAACCATCCCGTCCTTGGAACGAATCTGTTTTATCAACTATATTACTTGGGACAACCGTACACTTGCGGTTGTGGTTTGATTTACATTTGCATTTATTTTAGAACACACAAAGGACCACCAGAAAGCTCTATCCATTGGTCTAGACCATTCTCCCAAATTCCTAGCCAATCTTAAGTTATAAGCTCGTCTTTGAACGTAGCTGGAATTTCAGATTTATTTGTTAACTTTATCTTTTCCTTCTTTGCGTATTTCCTTCCTTAAGGTATGTTTGTATTTAGGAGGGAAAAATAGTAAAGGAAAAGAAAAGAAAAAAATTAAAGGAAAAGAAAGGAAAATAAATTTTTTGTTTGGATTAGAATTTTTTATAAAAGAAGATTTCATAAATGATTTTGGATATATGTTGTTTGAATTGATAGAAATACAAAAGAAAAGAACATAAAAGATTAATTTTAGTCTTTAACCATTCATAAAATCCTTTCTCTCCATTTGACTCCAATTTGGAGTGATTATAAAAATGGATACATGAGTGTTTTTTGGAATCATTTCATTTCTTTTCTTTTATTCAACTTTCTAATACAAACACCGTAAAAAGTAAAAAATCATTTCTATTCCTTTACTTTCTTTCCATTTCTCTCGATCCAAACAGACCCTTAATCATCCAATTTCCATATATATCTTCTTTACTTTACTTCTTAGACTTGAATTGGTCTCTAATTAATTACCATATATCTTTAAAACTTCACAATAAATAAATAATTAAACTGCATATGCTTTAAAATTAATAAATCATTAAATCAAGACTAGAAATAGGAAAGTGAACTCTAAAATTAGAAACTCGAATAAAATACTTCCGAACACACTAAAAATAATCTAAGACTTTAATTCTAAATTCTCCCCCTTGTATTGGTTTTCCATGAAATTCAAGAACCTACTAACTTTGCACTAAAAATAATCAAATTAACGCACAAAAGCTCTAAAAATTGAAATAGTCTAATTCCAAGGGGAGAAAGTGTAATATGACAAAATAAGCATAAAAGTCTATCAAATAAGTCAAATATTCACCTAAAAGGATGTCTCCTAAGGGCTAATAATTAGAAAAAATAGGGAGACATCACATCTTCCTATGTGAAATCATGGGGGAACGTCCCAGGTAGTGTGTCGGTTAATAGGTACTTCATGAGCCTTATAGGATGGTGTAAACCAAGTGGGGTTTGGAAATTAATAACGGACGGAAGCTGTAACAAATGGCGAAAGGGAGGTGGAGGTGGGGTAGTAATAAGGGATGGAGAAGGCTATTGGATAAGGGTTTTCAATGAGGATTCATCACGATTCTCCCATTTTTGTGGAGTTGATAGCTTTGTACGAAGGCCTTAAATTGGTCAAAAAAATGCAGCTACGTGAGGTGAGTGTGAAGGTGGATTCACGGGAATTTGTTGACATAATATGTAATTATGGAAAAGATAAAGGACATGCTGCTTTCTGGGTTAACCAAATCCGCGATATCATGGAAAGAAATAGGTCGTTCACGCTTACTTGTATTTAACGCGAGGCTAATGATTGTGCGGATTGGATGGCTCGTGTTGGTTCAAAACAGGTAGAGAGCTATTGTTTTCACCGTGACCCGCCTAAAGGAATTTGGGAATTTATCACTCGCGATCAGATGGGATGGAAGACACCTAGAGCCACTTATAGTCTAGGCTTGTTAGATGATATGCTAGTATAGTATTCCACAATCGTATTGAGTCTCTTTTTAACAAAAAAAATATATCTATCATTGAATATTAAGCCTTCAATCATTAATAGATATATAGTATAGATGCACACAATAATTTAAGATACATAGTTTATACATTCAATAATTCAGTTAGCATGCACATTTTATGATATCACTTAGCCAACAATAATTGGAGAAAATACTCAAACACATAGCATTTAATATCTACGACATAAATAATAAACAATAATGTAGGACATATATAAAACTCTTGGCATGCGAGAAATTAGATAGTAAAGAAAGAGAAGTGATACCCACGATTTATAATAGTTTGATACCTGGAAGCCCATTCCAGTACCTAAAATTTATTTTACACTTAGGATCCTCAAAATCATTGGTAGGTCCTGGTGTGTTATTAAATTAAGTACGAAAGTAAAGGAACCACAATTACCGCAAGTATACGGTTGTCCAAGTAATATTCGATAAATTGAGTTCGTTCTCAGGGACGGATTAGGTTCAACTCCAGTATTAATCAGATAGCAAGAATAATTGTTAAACAGAAAAGTAAATAATAGATTTTTGTTTGGTTTTCTCAAAACTAACTACGCAAATAAATAAAGACTAAAAATACATAACTAAAAGAAATAAAGCAAATAAAAGACGTCTTCAGATATGAAAGATACTTGAGTCTCGCAAGGAATCCACTTAATCAATTCAATCTATGCTATGTTTAAGGGTAGAATAGGTATTAGGATATTAGTCGGAAATCTAATCTCTCCTAGCCCCCGTCAGGGTGGACCTAAGAGTTATCCTACGGTATTACAAACCCCGTCAGGGTGAATATAAGCTACTTTAAGATGAATAATATTTTACCTCTTTGGCTATGTAAATCATATGACTTTCGTCCATTACACGGGTATTACCTAAGTCTGTATTCAAACCCCTCCGTCGGATGATCACTTCGCCACTAAATTGAATAGCCCAAATACTAAAACCTATTTCTAGTTGTACCGAAAAGAAATAGTGATTAAGAACAAAGTAATATCCAATATCTAAGACTCAATCCAATTTAAATCATACAATCCCAAATTCAAAACAAAGATTAAATTAACTAGGGTTCATCCCTTTATTGCGATTCTCAAGTATATAAAAGTTTAGCTCATGGTAAATTTAAAGACTGAAATTAAATAGAAAGACATCATATTCAATTACAGAAAAGAAATATATAACCTAAGGATTAGATGACTGTTGATGGAAGAACAGAATTCCTCCAGCACTAGTTTCTCCTTTGCTTTCTTGCTCTGAAGTGGTTGACTCTCTCTCTAAGGATGTATGAATTGATTAAAATATGAGAGGTCTTTGACTCTCTCTCTCTAAGGATAATATAAATTGAAGAATAATTGAGAGGTGGTTCCGACTCGCTCTCTAAAGATGTATATATTGAATGAATTATGAGAGGTACTGAATGATGAGGTCTAAGAGGTGTATTTATAGGTGTTAGCAAGCCCTATGTCGAATTACTTGGAGTAGAAGACAAGGCAAGAACTCTTAAATTCGTAACCCTAAAATCTAGAAAAGGTAAGATTCTGCTGCTGATTTGTTTTGGTCATATCTCCTTCAATACTTATCCGTTTGAGGCGTTCCAATATATGAAATTGCTTGTCTCGGAAAGAGCTTTCCATTGGTGAAGACCGCTCGCCCAAATTCCTTGCCAATCTTAAGTTATGGACTCGTCTTTGAAACGTGGCTGGAATTTCATATTCATAAGGCAGCTTTATCTTTTCCTTCTTTGCATATATCTTTCCTTGATTTTCTTATTTCTATGTGAATCTTCTTTCCTTTACTTCTTTATCTCGACTTGGCCTCTAAGTAATTACCATATATATTTTAAAGTTTCACATTAAATAAATAATTAAACCGCATATGCTTTAAAAAGAATAAATCAATAATTCAAGACGGAGAAATAGGAAAGTGCACTCTAAAAATAGAAACTCGAGTAAAAGTACTTCCTGACACACTAAAATGCCCTAAGACTTTAATTCTCACTTATCCTCCTTGGATTGGTCTTTCATGAAATTCAAGAACCTACTAACTTTGCACTAAAAACAATCAAATTTACGCACAAAAGCTCATAAAACACAAATAGTGAATTTCCAAGGAGAGAAAGTGCAATATGATCAAATACGCATAAAAGTCTATCAAATAAGTCATTTATTCACATAAAAGGATGTATCCAAAGGACTATTAATTAGAACAAATAGGGAGACATCAAGACTCCAAACTCAAACCTTTGTCGTCCCGACAAAGTAAAATAAAACAAAGGATCTTTTAGGTGAACGCAGAAGGTAGAATCTAGTAAATATTCCCAAAGCACAACTTAAAAAAAATCTCATATAATCTAATCTAGGAATTAATATACACATTCACTTATCATGCAAAATCAAACACAAAATAATATCAATCCAAAATTAACTTCACAATGCTAAAAGGTTACGCGTATTACTTATCTCAAGATGGTGGCTATAGGGTGTTCCTCGATCTTTACTTGCTTTGAACGCTCCACTTAGCATAATCCCTATTAACTCACTGTGCATCTAGGAATCACGAGGACTTTACGGTTTTTACATAGGCTTAGGGACGGTATGGTATGTATATTTGGTAAATTTGAAGTGAGATTTTGGCTCTCTCCTCACTTACCATCAACAAACTGTCCAAGAGCTTGAGTTTACACTCGAATAACGTTCTCACTCAACCCATTTGACATGCTAATTTAGCGTCCCCAGATTAACCCAATAAGCACTAAGGATGATTCACCTAAAATTTTCCACTTTGCCGGTCCAAATTTATATTTTTCATATAAATTTCTTTTTTCTTTTTTTTCTTTTGTATAGCTATGAGTCTATTTTTGATGTTGAGATATCACGCTATTTTTTCATAAATTATGACTTTTCATAACTTTAGCTTTTTAGCTTCTTTTTCATTTACTATTACCCCGACAGAGGGTTACAATATAATAAACCTGTGAATCATCATCAAAATATAGCACAGAGCACACTTGATAAGCTCAAAAATCCCAACCCCAATTTAAATTCCCATAATAGTGGACCCACCACCCCAAACTCAAGATCAAGACAGGAAGTCTCAGGTTCGTGATTCAAGTGCGGGTCATATGGTCATGCCTTACAATCTAAAGGGATATTGGCTTATAATGTGGCGACAAAAGAAAGGCTTAAAGGCTAAAAAATTTGGCTAAGAAGGATATAATTAATTCAGGGATAGAAGGCCAAAAAGGATTCAAAGGGCTAACAAAGAACTGCCTCTATCATCTTCCTATTTACACAACTTGCCTCTAGTTCATACCTAAGTGGGTTCTCTACTCATTTAGATCTCACGTTCTACAAACCACCCATTATCCTTAAGCACAAGTTTACTTCTTTTGCATTGTTCATTAATTCTTCCTATCAATTACCTCATATTTGCATGCAGTCAAAGTTTGTTTTATACTAACTCCCTAACTCAACTATTTTCTATCATTAATTCATAAAAAGCATGCTTGATGGGGGCATTTAAAATACTCTATAGTCAACGCAACCCTTAGATTAATTTTATTAAAAGCATGTAAAACACAAAAAATTGGGATGAGGCAACGAACCCCACCTCAAACTCAAAAATGATGTGTGTCCCCACGACTCGAAAAAGACTCAATAAAGCTAATAAACAAATAAAACAAATAAAACAAATAAAACAAATAAAACAAATAAGAAAGGGATAGGAAAGCGTATCTGAACCAGCACGAAGCTGGTTTCCATGGTTGTGTGTAGGTTGAGCTTCTTGTGTTGTGTAGGTGGCATCTTAAACATTGCTCACTCCACGTAATATGATTTGCATAAGCTCCAACTCTTTTGTGACTTTTCCTATGGTTGGTAACACCTCTTCATGATTATCCTCCAAAAGTTCCATTCTTTCAACTACATCTTTCAACACCCAAAAGTTCTTCCTCTCCATGGTATTCTTGTCTTCCGAATCTTCGACATCTCAATGAACCCCCAAACTCAAAACTTCAAATAATCAAAAACTAGAGAAGAGTTTTGAAATTTGATGTTTTGAGGATTTGTAATGAAGGATTATGGTGTTATATGAGATGGGTAATGAATATGTAATGGCTTGGGGAAGGTTTAATGAATAAGATTGAAGCTTTGATGAAGAGGCTTAAGCTTCAAGGAGAAGATTTCTTGATTTTCTTGAAGGTTTGTGGTGTTGGATGTGTGTTTGGAATGGATTAGGAGGAAGGATTTAATGTTCTTTGGTGTTGTAGTGGTCTTTGTGCAGGTATGTAATGGGTTAGTGGTGGGGCCTAGGGTGTGATAAAATAAGGTATAAATAAAGTGCCAAAACACCCTAGAACTACACGGTTCTGCAAGTATACAGATCGTATGCAAGTTTTAGATTTAGATTCGTTCCGCAGGGACTACGAAGGTTAGAAGAATCTTATGCAAATACCAAGTGCAACTAAATTAAAGATAGAACAACTAAACGCAAATGAAAGTAAAGACAAATAGAGATGGATTGATAAGTAATTAACTAAACTAAAATTAAGAATTAAAAGACAGAAAATAAATATGAAAGAGAAGTGATATGAGAATATAGCTCAAGTTATTAGCATGTAATCCCCACTAGTTTTGCCGTTCTAAACATGTAAGGGTGAATTATGTAGTATTTCCCTAATCGGTCCCAATTCGCTATTGGTACTTTAAAATAGGATTTACCTGTGTCAATAAGGCTTCCTAAGCAAACTTTTCCTGTAATTGGTAAATAGTCACAAGAACTAAACCATAGTGATTATCTAGCTAGGTTGGGTTGTCAGATCATACCTAATACTAGACGTTATGTGCTAAACATGTAATTAAACACCGTTGTCAATGGTATCCTAATTACTAGATGGTAATTCTAATGGCGGTCGTCCACAAGAACACAGAATATAAAACCAAACACATAAACAGAGAATAAAAACTATAATTCTATTTAAAACATTAAATTCCCAAATTAGATACATGTCAATCAAAACTAGGGTTCATACATTAATGCTAAAACTTAAGCTAAAGAAATTTAGTTCATGAAAGAAAAGAAAGAAATTACAAATCTAAAGGTAGAAGAAGACATTGTTGATGAACAGCTCCTTCCAGACTTCTCTCTTGTGTTCTAAGCTTCCTCTTGGTTTAAGGTTTCACCAAGGATGATTTAAGAGTGTTAAGAGGCTGTATTTATAGTGTATAGGTTGACCTAATTCGTTTCTTTAGAGATAAGTTAAGTAATGGACTCCTAGTCCAACTCAAACTCGTAAGGAAATAAAGATAAACACTGCTGGACCGTTTTGAGCGTATCTTCTTCGTTATTGGTCGGATTGAGCTCCATAAGATACCAAAAGAATCGCAACAGAATTATCTTGACCATAAAGAATGAAATTACCAAATTCGGCCTATTTCTTAGGTAAAAACGCATATCTTTGGACGTGTATGCAGAATCCCAGATTTAGGCAGTTTTTCCTTTTCCATCTTTTTAGCCTTTAATTCCTTTATCTCCAATTTCCATGAAAATCTCTTTCCATAAGTTGTTTTCTTTGACTTGGACTCTAATTAATCTCCATAATTATCTTTAAAGCTTCACACTAAATAAACAATTAAACCCAATATGCTCTAAAAATAATAATTCTACAAATCAAGACCCAAAATAGGAAAGTGCACTAAATTAAGCTAAAATCAACCTATAAACTAATAAATAAGCCTAAAATGATGTCTCATGAGTATATTTTATTATAACAAATGAGGAGACATCAAGACCCCCAACTCAAAGTTGTATCGTCCCGATACAATAAAAGTAAAGAACGGTAGGGTAGTCAAAATAAACAAGAAGAAGTCGGAGGAGAACAAGAACAAAATATAATGAATGATCCTAGAGCATAAAATCCAAAAAATCTCATGTAGTAATGCTCAAGAAATAATGCACAAATATGCCTCATATACATGTAATCAACAATCCATAAATTCAAGTTAAGATTAATTTCGCAATGCCAGAAGGAGAGGATGATAACTTAGTTCAGGTTAATGGCTATAGGTTGTTCATAGGTCCCAAATACATCATCCAATGGTCCACTTACCTACTACCTAATAGCTCAATTGTTTCTCCATCTAGTAGTTAGAAATCCTAAGGTCTTGGTTATAACTTGGCTTAAGGACGGGTGTGGTATATTTGGATAATGAAAAGTGAGATTTTGGCTCTCTCCTCACTAGCCATCAATGAATCGCCCTAGAGCTTGAGTTTTCACTCGAAGATGTTCTCACTCAACCCAATTTATTGATGCTTTTTAATGTGCATCCCCAATAATCCCAATTAAAACCTTTGATGATATAAAATCCACTTTGCCGGTCCGAATATATATTCTTTTTTCACATCAATTTTTCTTTTGTATAGTTATGATTCTCTTTTGATGTTGAGATATCACACTATTTTTTTTTCTCATATATATTTTTTTTTTATGCCCTTGTTGGAAAAATTAGCTCGTAGCTTCTTTTTCATTCACTATTACCCCGGCAAAGGGTTACAATAATAACAATTCATCATCTATAAAATCACAAATATAATTCCCAATTCCCAAAGTTCCCTAATGATGAAACCCACCACCCCAAACTCAAGCTCTAAAATGAGTTGTCTCAGTTTTTGCGATTTGAGTGCGGGTCATATAGATAAGTCCTACAAACTAGGGTATGGATTATAATGTGTTTCAAATAAAAGGCTTTAGAAAGGCTCAGAGGGGCTAAGACGGATAAATAACAATAATATCAAACAAAATGGTGAGAAAGTCTAAAGGCTTCAAGTGTTTTATCATGAAAGAACTGCCTTAGTCATTTTTCTAACTACCAGATTTTGTTACGTTTTTATTATTAGTTCATAGACAAGTGGGTTTTCAACTAATTTTAAACCTCACGTTCTACACACCAAATACTATTCCTAAGTTTCAACGTGACTTCTTAGCATTGCTCATTAACTTTCCTATCTTTTATTTCCTGTTTTCATACATGCATCTAAACAATTTTGTTGCATCTTTCAAAAACATACTACTTACTATCATTGACCTAATAAAATCATGCTCAAATAGGTACATTCAAGATATTCTATGCCTTAATTCAACCTAATAGTTTTAAATTTTATGCAAAAACGAAAAGAAGATGAGGACAACGAATCCCCACCCCCAACTCAAAAGTGAGTCGTGTCCCCACGACTCGAAAAAGACTCAAGAATGGAATAAAACTAACTAGACTACCTAGTGCATACAAGCTATTAAGAAAAATTAGAATGACCTACCTGGTTGGCCATAGAGATCCATCATATCATCCTCATCATCCGAACCTGAGGGATCGGTATAACTATCAATATCCTTATACAAGGTCAAATCTTCTACTTGTGACTCCAACTGTATGACTTCGACCCAAAGATCTTTGTTATCTTCACGTAATCTTTCAACTTCGTTCTGTAACTTGAGAGCCCAAGGAGGAAGATCATAGACAATTTCAGAGGAAGAGGAAGAAGAACCTTGGTCTTGGATTTTTATTTTCTTCAAAGGCCTCCTTGATGGTATGGACATTCTAGCAGTTAATCTCTTCTTTGGTGGTGATTGTGCTGGTGCCTTTTCTTTTGATTCTTCAGAAACATCATCAAGATTGATGGGTTTTTCAATGGTGGCTCCAGGCAATTTCTTATTCTTCCCAAGGATTGAGCACTTTCTCTTGTATTCCAAAGCTTCATATCTGTTACTCATGCAAATATTATGGGGAAAATAATTGCAAGTGAAGGTATTTGAAGATAGTCTATGGAAAAAGGTAACAAAAACAATATATAGAAACTTAGAAGAACCATATGCTTGTTCGTCCATACAGTACAATTCAAAAACATAACACATCATCAACTACAGGTATTAAATACCAACTATTTCAGCATTCTGCTACGACTTCCAACATAAAATTTGAAAAAATAAACAAATAAAAGAGAAATCAACATTCGGGTTTAGTGATCCTCGGGGTGGCAAGTTTACTCAGAAACCGGGAGAGTTTGCTCATTAACCAAGGCTAGTAGGTGTGGATATCGATCATGTATGTGTGGAATGCACATGATTTATCCAGACTACTTTCCCTCATTGCAAACTCTAACTACTCACGACGCCCCTCATACTCTTCCAAGGCTTGATAGCGAGCTATGATCTCGTCTTTACGAGCAGAACTTCTACATAGTACCCTATCCTTCCTCTTGTAAATATGTGATGTCTCCCTAATTGTTCTTATTTTCGACCCTTAGGAGACATCATTTTTGGTGTTTATTTAATTAATTTGATAGACTTTTGGACTAAATATGCAATAATCCGGAATTCCGTTTTTATTTCTAGCATTTTTTAATTTATTAAACTTTTGCGCGTAATATTGGTATCTTTAGTGTAAAGTTTACAGGTTTTAGATGTTAGCTAGGAGAGGAATCCGAGGAGAAGGTCAAAGATCGTGAATTAGAGTCAAGACTTGAAGACAAATCCCGAAGATATTATTTTTAGAGCTGAAAATCCACTTTCCAGGCCATAGATTGCTGATTTCGAGGTGCTTAAGCGATGATTTAGCCGCTGACCTTTGAAGAGAAATCATTCCTTATCGAGTTACGGAACTTTAGCAACTGGAATGAGGTCAATCGGAGTTGTAACGCATCGGGAAAAGCTGTTTTAGTGAAGGCCTATCATCAGTTACGGGATTTTGGGCTTAGAAAGTGGGCTTGGACATTTAATTAGGCTTTTATTTTCTGGTCCAAGCCCTAGTCCGAATTTGCACTTATAAAAGGAGGTCTGGACTTCTATTTTTCACAAAAATTCATTCTTTACAATTAAAAACACCAGAGAGAAGCAACAGAAGGAAGGAAGAAGAAGCTGTTAGAGCTGGAGTGGGTCTATAGCTCCGTTCTCAGTCATTCCAATTCCGGAAATTAGGTTCTTTCAATTTTAATTTTGTAATCAAATATGAATTCCATTTCTTTTAATTTAGTTTTTGCATTTAATATGAGCTAAACTTTACATAGTGCTTGAGAACGCATAATGGGTTAATCCCAATTTGATTTCGTTTTATACATTTGGATTTGGGATTATTATTATTTAAATCAAATTGGGTAAATTGTATTTTTCTTTAATTTGCACTTTAATTACTATTTTTGACCTGATCAATCAATGATAGGACTTAGTATCTAAGCTATTCCAATTAGTGGCAATTGGATCACCTTGACGGGGGGTTTAGGTACCGAACTAGTTAATGAATGTAGGTTAGAAATTATTTGACTCTAACGAGCTTAATTAAACCTATGGCCTATTGGGTAAATTGAATTTAAGCACTTGAGAGTGGACTATAATCACCCTGACGGGGTTTGTAGCATTTGAGAGTTGCTCCTTAGTCCACCCTGACGGGGGTAAGGAGATTATTGAATCCCGACCAATACAAATTTACCGATTTGTCCCTTAAACAATGTATGAAATGAATGATAGTTAGGAAAACCCTTGCGTCTCTCAAGTACTACATCTCATATTGCGTTTTCACTTATTTTACTTGCGTCTTAGCTTTTACTTGCATTTTAATATTTGTCTTTCATCCATTAGTTCTAATAACAAAACCAAACAAACATTTTACCTTTATTTGTTTTCATAAGTGCATCAATCATTAATAGGTAAGCGTTGTGATCAACCATTCCGTCCTTGGAACGAATCTGATTTATCAGTTATACTACTTGGGACAACCGTACACTTGCGGTTGTGGTTCGATTATCTTTTGCATTTATTTTAGAACACACAAAGGACCACCAAGTTTTTGGCGCCGCTGCCGGGGACGGTAGCGTGTGACCACGGTGTTTATCCTTTAGTGATAAGTGCATTTATTTTATTTTATCAGTTTTACGCTTTTTGTTTGTTAGCTTTTTCAGGTTTTTAGGTTTGGTGTATGCGAAGAAGGCTATTCAAGGATCTAGAGCCAACACCTCCGATCCTTAGTAATCCAGAATCGTTGATCAGACTTGCAAACAGAAGAAGAAGAGAACGAGAAGCTTTAGAGGTAGAAGAGTTAAGTAACAGAATGGAAGAGATCAATCTTCAAGATAATCAACTAGGCGCAAATGGCCAACCTTTGGCTCCAGGTGTTATTCCTCCAGTTCCACCAGCGAATCCTAATCCTCCAGTCCAGATAGTGATGAATCATGATCTGTGGTTCACTAATGGTCCTCCAGAAGTTCCATTCCGTGCTCCTGCTATAGGAGTAGGTGCTCCAGATATAAATGTTCCGAAGTTTCGTCCAGATCCGGGTATGATAGCTCAATTCCAAAACTTTGGAAATTTTCGTGGTAGAGTAGGAGAAGATCCTCTTAGAGCGATACAGAAATTCAAACAGATATGTGATTCTTACATCACACAAGGAGTTTCAAAAGAACAGATGTACTACGCTGTGTTTAAATTTTTTGTTATTGATGGAGCAAGTGAATGGCACGATACGCAAGATCCGACGAAGATTACTAATTGGGACCAATTAGAGATTGCTTTCTTTGACAGGTATTACCCAAGTAACATGAGGTTAGATGCTGAATTAGAGTTGACGCAGTTCCGTCAAGAATATGATGAAACTTTGGGTAGGAGTTGGACAAGATTTCAGATGTGCTTACGTAGAGTCCCCAATCATGGCTTTTCAGAACAACAACAATTAAAAATATTCTATAGAGGCCTTGATGGAAATTCAAGAGAGAAATTAGATATGCTATGTGGTGCAGGTTTTCTTCAAGTTCAACCCGCTCATGCAAAGATCATCTTAGAGAGAACAGTCAAGAATGAAGTTGGGTGGAGTTCAGTAAGAACACCAGTTAAAAGAGTGAATAATGTTGATATGGAAGAAAAGTTTGCTACGCTAGAGACAAAGCTTCAGACCACACTAGAACAACAATTGAGACAACTTACTCTAGCCGTGAAAGAAGGTTTCTCGAATAAAAGAGGTGAGGTAAAGGTTGCACAAGAGGTATATGGATGTGAGTATTGCGGTGTCAATGATCATAGTTGGGAAAATTGTCAAAATAATCAAGAATCCGTGATGTTTGTGTCCAATAGAGGTAACTTTAATTCAAGTGGTAATGGATATCAGCCTAACAGAAACCATCCGGGGTTTCAATACTCAAATCCTGATGGGGCAGCAAATCCTACTTATGCGTATCAGCCGCGTCCCCAAAGTAACAACTACAATCCAAGACCACACAACAATTACCAAGGAGGACAGAATCAAAATTATGTTCAGAGACAAGCCCCTCAAGACAATTATGATGACACAATGAATCAGAAGGCCTTACCTGCCCATCCGCAAGAAGGAGTTACTCTTCAGAAAACAGTTGAAAGTTTAATCGCTCTTCAGACACAAGCTATGGAACGTCAAAACGCAGTTGAAGCAAGTATGAAGTTGTTCCAGAATCAGCTAAGTCAAATTAACAAACAACTGAATCAACGTCCACAAGGGCAACTCCCTAGTGATACTGAGAATCCAATCCAAATCGAAGACTGTAAAGCTATTTCTCTCAGAAGTGGTAAGAACCTTCCTCCACCTCCTTTTCCCGTTATGAAAGAGAAAGAAGTCCCAAGAAAAGAAAAGGAAGTGGGTGAAAAAGAGAAAGAGAAAGAGAATAAGAAAGATAGTGAGGTTGAAGAAATAGTGAGGCCAAGTGAGATTCTAAAGAAGAAAGATGATACTATGATTAATCGTCCTCCTCCACCATTTCCATCGAGAGTTCAAAAGAAGGGTGACATGGCTGATTATCAAAAATTCTTTAACAAGGTAAGAGGACTTAGCATAAATATTCCGTTGTTAGAAGCTATTCGAGATGTGCCCAAGTATGCTAAGTTTCTGAAAAGAGCCCTCACCAACAAACGGCCATATTTTGATAATGAAATGATTGGTCTTCCTGAAGAATGTAGTGCTATTTGTCAAGGTAAATTACCTCCAAAGTTAGTTGATCCTGGGAGTTTCACAATTCCGATATCTATTGGTAATGAGTGGAGAGGAAAAGCACTATGTGACTTGGGTGCAAGCATAAATCTTATGCCCAAATCAATCTTTGACAAGCTTAATATTGAAGCAAGACCCACTTCTATGGTCTTGCAAATGGCGGATCGATCTCTTGCACATCCAGAAGGCCGAATCGAAGATGTCCTCGTTAAGGCAGGTACGTTAATTTTTCCCGCTGATTTCATTATACTTGATTACGACGCGGATAGGAATGTCCCCATTATTTTGGGAAGACCATTCCTAGCCACGGGGCGTACCTTGATTGATGTAGAAAACGGCGAAATGATTATGAGAATCCAAGACGAGGAGATGAAGTTTAATGTGTTTAGACCTATGAAGTTTCCGGATTCCAAGGAAGAATGTTTTCGTGTAGATGTAATGGAGCCGGTAAGAACAGAGCCAATTAGTGTTGTGGAAACCTTAGGGGTGGAGGAAAAAGAACTAAGAAAGAAACCACCGATCAAAGTTCCTCCAAATCCTAAGAGAAATCCACCACTCAATCATGCGAAGAAGAAAGAGAAAACACGTGTCACGAAGGTTCCAAAGGAACCTAAGAAGGAAAGAAAGAAAAAGGAGTTCAAAGTAGGCGAAGAAGTTGCTATGAAAAAGCCTAAACCTCCTCCAAAGACATGTGAATCAAAGAACTCTTGGCTAGGACCATTCGTGGTTGCTAAGGTAATCTCAGATAAGTTAGTTGGAATAAAAGCTAAGGGTTGTAAATTCCGAGTTGCAAATATTGATAACCTCACTCACTGCTGGGGAGGTTATGTGAATGACTGATAAATGAGGTAACTCGTCGAGCTTAACGACGTTAAACAAAAGCCAATTTCTTGTATATTAGTCTAAGTTTTTATTTTTTGCAATTTAGATTAGTTTGATTTTCGTAATTTTAGTGTTTATTATTAAGAAATGAGGAAGGGTAGTTGTTTTTGATGATTTCAGGGATAAAAAGGACATGAGTTTGGGGTCGAAAGGGCGAAAATAAGAGAAAATTTGTGGTGTTCCAGGGGCCAAACCGGGTCCCCGCATTTGCAAATGCGGGTACCCGGTTTCGAAAGCTAAAAATTCTACATTCTGACCCTGCGTCTTGGGTCCCGCGTTTTCCCGCGTTTTGCTGCGTTTTGCTGCGTTTTGGATTCGCGCCATCGACGCAAACCGGGGCCCCGCATTTGCAAATGCGGGTACCCGGTTTCGGAGCTGTAACTTTCCAATTTCTCTGACCCCGCGTTTTGGGAGGTCGCGTTTTGGTGCGTCTTGGCTCGCGCCATCGACGAGAATGCGGGTACCCGCATTTGCAAATGCGGGCACCCGGTTTCGAAGGGCAATTCTCTGACCCCGCGTTTTGGGTCCCGCGTTTTGGCTGCGTTTTGAGGTAAAAAAAAAATTAAAAAAAAAATAAAAAAATAAAAAAAAATTATTGCGTCATATATTGTCAGACGCCCAAAAAAAAAAAAAAAATTATTTTTTGCGTCGACACAGCGACGCGAAACTGGGGCCCCGCATTTTCAAATGCGGGTACCCGGTTTCATCTGTGACAGGGCCGTTTGAAGCTTTTTAGCCCTAGATTTTTACCTCTTTCTTCAACCCAGCCTCCAAAAACACTCCCAAACCTAGAATTTCCTGAACATCATCATCAACAACCACACAATCCTCAAATCTTGCTCTCTTTCACCACAACAACATGCAATCAACTCATCTCCCATCCGAAAAATATGATTAAAGTCCCACTTTTCTCCAATTGTTCTTCATCCAAGCTTCAAATTAAATCCAATACCCTCTTCCCCCACATCAATTAGCCTTTACCCATCTCATATTCCACCATAATCTTCAAGTCTTAAGCCTCAAAACATCAAAGTTCTAAGCCTAGCTTCTCACTATTTGAAGTTTTGAGTTTGGGGTGGAAAGAGATGCCTATCAGAACCGGTTTCATGTGTGCCTATCGAAGGAATTCTCCAAGAAACAGAAACGCTTTTGGTGCTATTCAAGAACAAGCTATTGAGATCCCTATTTCACAAGACTGAAGAGGTTCAAATTAAGGCTAATCCGAGGAAGAGAGAAGTGATTGAGGAACCTGAAAGTGAGGAAGAAAATGATCCGATGATGAATTGAAATCGAAAATGAAGGTGTTGGAAGAGAATCAGGATACGAGGTGCGCTATTTTGGGAAACGTTACAAACAAGTTGAACTTTACTTGTTCAAAGCACAACTTACGATGTCTAGACGCAAGATAAAGTTCATGGACGCAACACCGAAAACCAGCCACACGCTGGTTCAGATACGTTTTCTATCCCTTCTCATTTAGTGTAAATTATGTTATTGCTTTGAGTCTTTTCGAGTCGTGGGGACACGACTCATTTTTGAGTTTGGGGTGGGGTTCGTTGCCTCATCCCAGTTTTTATGTGTTATATGTTTTATTTGCTTTCAATAAAAGAATTTTCGGAGTTGCGTTTGACTGTAGAAGATTTTAAATGTCCCTTTAAGCATACTTTTGATGAATCTATGATAGTAAATAGTGGACTTTAGGGATTGATATAAAACGCACTTACAATTGCATGCGAACATAGGGAATTGATAGGAAAAATTAATGAACAATGCAAATGAAGTAAGCTTGTACTCAAGGAATATGTTTGGTGTGTAGAACGTGAAATCCTAATTAGTAGAGAACCCACCTAGATATGAACTAAAGACAAGCTATGTACTTAGGAAAATGATAGGGGCAGTTCTTTGTTAGCCATTTGTGCCTTTTTAGCCTTCTATCCCTTGTATTAATTATTATCCGTCTTAGCCCACTTTGAGCCTTAACCTTTTCTTTGTAGCCACGATATAAGCCATTATCCCTTAGATTATTAGGCATGACCATATGACCCGCACTTGAATCACAATCCGGAGACATGTCTCGAGCTTGAGTTTGGGGTGGTGGGACCACATATGGGAAATTTAATGGGTTGGGATTGATGTGCTTTATATTGTAGCACAATTGCAGATGATATGTACTTGTAACCCTTTGCCGGGAATGAAGAAAAATGAAAAAGAAAGAAAAAAAAATGAATTTTTTTGAAAATCTACACAGTAGGAACCGGGAACCCGGATTCATCAAAACCGGGAACCCGGTTTGCTTCTGTACAAAAAAAAAAAAAAAGAGAAAAGAAAAGAAAAAGAAAAATATGAATGAATAAAACATCCGGCAAAGTGGAATTTTTCTGAAAATCATCTTGTTTATAGTGGGTAGACATGGGACGCTACATTGTTGCGTATATGGGTGAGTGAGAACATCTTTTGAGCGTTAACTCAAGCTCGAGGACACTGTTGATGGTAAGTGAGGAGAGAGCCAAAAGCTCACTTCAAATTTACCAAATATACATCCACACCCGTCCTTAAGCCAATATTATAACCGTAAAGACCTCGTGATTCCTAAGTGCATAGTGAATTTATAATTCTGTTGATAGGGAATACACTAAGTGGAGCGTTCAAAGCGAGTTAGGATTAATGACCACCCTATAGCCATCATACAGAGATGAGTACAAGTGTAACCTTCAAGCATTGCGACTTTAATTTTATGATTGAGATTATTTATGTTTGATGTTGCATGATTAGTGTATGTGTATATTAGTTTCTAGAGTTGGCTATATGAGATTTATTTTGAGAATTGCTTTAGGGTTTATTTGCTAGCTTCTATGTGTTTATACGTTTACTTCTACCCCTTTGTTTTGTTTTACTTTGTCGGGACGACAAAGGTTTGAGTTGGGGGTCTTGATGTCTCCCTAATTGTTCTTATTTTCGACCCTTAGGAGACATCATTTTTGGTGTTTATTTAATTAATTTGATAGACTTTTGGACTAAATATGCAATAATCCGGAATTCCGTTTTTATTTCTAGCATTTTTTAATTTATTAAACTTTTGCGCGTAATATTGGTATCTTTAGTGTAAAGTTTACAGGTTTTAGATGTTAGCTAGGAGAGGAATCCGAGGAGAAGGTCAAAGATCGTGAATTAGAGTCAAGACTTGAAGACAAATCCCGAAGATATTATTTTTAGAGCTGAAAATCCACTTTCCAGGCCATAGATTGCTGATTTCGAGGTGCTTAAGCGATGATTTAGCCGCTGACCTTTGAAGAGAAATCATTCCTTATTGAGTTACGGAACTTTAGCAACTGGAATGAGGTCAATCGGAGTTGTAACGCATCGGGAAAAGCTGTTTTAGTGAAGGCCTATCATCAGTTACGGGATTTTGGGCTTAGAAAGTGGGCTTGGACATTTAATTAGGCTTTTATTTTCTGGTCCAAGCCCTAGTCCGAATTTGCACTTATAAAAGGAGGTCTGGACTTCTATTTTTCACAAAAATTCATTCTTTACAATTAAAAACACCAGAGAGAAGCAACAGAAGGAAGGAAGAAGAAGTTGTTAGAGCTGGAGTGGGTCTATAGCTCCGTTCTCAGTCATTCCAATTCCGGAAATTAGGTTCTTTCAATTTTAATTTTGTAATCAAATATGAATTCCATTTCTTTTAATTTAGTTTTTGCATTTAATATGAGCTAAACTTTACATAGTGCTTGAGAACGCATAATGGGTTAATCCCAATTTGATTTCGTTTTATACATTTGGATTTGGGATTATTATTATTTAAATCAAATTGGGTAAATTGTATTTTTCTTTAATTTTCACTTTAATTACTATTTTTGACCTGATCAATCAATGATAGGACTTAGTATCTAAGCTATTCCAATTAGTGGCAATTGGGTCACCTTGACGGGGGGTTTAGGTACCGAACTAGTTAATGAATGTAGGTTAGAAATTATTTGACTCTAACGAGCTTAATTAAACCTATGGCCTATTGGGTAAATTGAATTTAAGCACTTGAGAGTGGACTATAATCACCCTGACGGGGTTTGTAGCATTTGAGAGTTGCTCCTTAGTCCACCCTGACGGGGGTAAGGAGATTATTGAATCCCGACCAATACAAATTTACCGATTTGTCCCTTAAACAATGTATGAAATGAATGATAGTTAGGAAAACCCTTGCGTCTCTCAAGTACTACATCTCATATTGCGTTTTCACTTATTTTACTTGCGTCTTAGCTTTTACTTGCATTTTAATATTTGTCTTTCATCCATTAGTTCTAATAACAAAACCAAACAAACATTTTACCTTTATTTGTTTTCATAAGTGCATCAATCATTAATAGGTAAGCGTTGTGATCAACCATTCCGTCCTTGGAACGAATCTGATTTATCAGTTATACTACTTGGGACAACCGTACACTTGCGGTTGTGGTTCGATTATCTTTTGCATTTATTTTAGAACACACAAAGGACCACCAATATGTGACCGAATATCACCCTGCTTAGCCACTTTCCAAGAAAGGGCGATCTCGGGATCAACTGACTTCACCAAAGTTAACAGTTGGCTATTCTCCGCTTTCATTCAAACAATCAGATCCATGGCTCGTCCCTCTCGATTCTAAATTGACGAAGCTGGTCTACAGTATCCCTTAAAAAAATTGGGGATCAGACGTGATTCTTTCTCAAGGAGACTGTAGGAAACTGTAATCATGGGATAACTATTCAAGAAAAGATTGGAAAGGGACAAAATGATCAAATAAAATGAAAAGGAAAAATTCGATAAAGGTTTTAAAGTTCACCGAAGAGCTAACCTGGTTATGCATCGAAATGGCTTGAGTGTATATTTTGAGGTTTGATCCACCTCACCCAAGGAAGAACCCACCTGAACTTAGGGGGACTCCCCTTCCCCTAACCAAGGAAGCCGAAGGATAGTTAACTTCCTCGGGAAGTTGAGTAGGCATGTCAAAGGAGAAGTTCTTGATAAAGATACGGAGTTATCAGCCATGATTTAAAAATACAATTAATGAAAGATGTAGTTGATGGATGCAGTAAAAATAGGGAGTTAGCACATTATTTATAACGTAGGAATAATTGTTTATCTTCAAAACATAGTTAAATAAAAAATAAAGAAAGAAAAAAAGACTTAACACATTTCGAGTAGATGTAAACTCCGACAAAACCTTGGCATTCAGTGTTACTCGTAAGACCGACAAAGCCTCGACATTTAGTGTTACTCGTAAGACCAACGAAGCCTCGACAATCAATGTTATTTGTAAGTATAGCGTAGCCTTGTCATTATTATTATTTGTAAGCCCGACGTAGCCTTGTCTATAATAATTATTTGTATGTGCGACGTAGCCTTAGAGATCAAAGTTATATGTAAGCCTGACGTAGCCTCGGTAATAAAAGTTATTCATAAGCCCAACGTAGCCTTGGCAATCCGAGTTATTCGTAAGTCTGATGTAGCCCCACCAATTAGAGTTATTCGTCTGTCTAATATAGCCTCAATCAAAGGTATTTGTAAGTTAAATATAGCCTCGACACTTAGATTTATTCGTAAGTTTGCCACTACCTCGGCAATAAGGGTTATTCAAAAGTTTGACGTAGCATCACAATCAGAGTTTTTCATAAGTCCGATGTAGCCTCGGCAATCAAGTTTATTCGTAAGTTTGACAAAACCTCGGCAATCAGATTTACTCATAAGTCTGACGTAGCCTCGACGACCAGATTTATTTATAAGACGGATATAGCCTCGGAAACTAGAGTCATTTGTAAGTTTGACTTACCCTCGACAATCCTAAAAGAGAGAAAGATTCAAAATCTAACATAGCTTTGATAACCATGTATCATTCATGAGACTGAAATCAAAAGACCAATTAAAGATTACATCCAGAATAAGGATCGTGTACCATTAAATCCCTATTGTTGACACCCTCCTAGAGGTTCGCTCCTTAAAAATAGTGTCAGCCAGTTAAAAGAAATAATATGTAAGATCTATGTAAACTCGAAGATCGACCTTATCACTACAAGATTAACAAAGTTCTTGGTAAGAGGTATCCTGTAAAATCCCAATATAAAAGTTCAACCTCACATTGACACCAAAAAGGTCAAAAGGGATGAATTCTTTTCGATTACATCCAAGGGAAGGATCTTGATCACAAAAAATCAAAGGGTTATTGATAAGCCAAAATATGACTATGATACTTGGTCCAGCACGAGGAGGCCCCGACAATCCGAGCTTATGGTATACGGGTATGATTTGAAGGAAAAGAACTTTTTCTATAGGGAGATAAGTGCCAAAGCTCTTATCAGGATAGGTCCCTTAAGCTATCTGAAGGCCAACGCATGACGATATATAAAGATCACTTCAACAGGGCGGCTTTTCCTTCAAGCTTATCATGTGCACCCGCCTCCGAGTTATACATCCCCTAGCAATAGCGTCTTGCATGCTCACTTGACATCTATAAATAACCCTCTCCGTGATAGAATTGACACACTTTGAGTACTCTCTAGAAACTATCTCTTATCTCTCTATAAAAATTTTGTGGTTAATATACAGTCTTCTTAAGTCTCTGTATCTCCTCGGGTTGAGTAATCCCCAATAGAAATAATGTTAAAGGTTAGCGTCGCAGTGACATCGGGAGTGCACCTCCCTTGTGAACCTGATTAGTGTATGGGTTTAGGAAGGTTGGAAGAAGCAAGTATATCCTCAAACCATCATCCAAATTCTTGGAAGAGTTAAAATAAATCTTCTCGGTTGATATCGAGAATAAGGTATTGGTGGGGCCCAGGTTGTAATAAAATAAAGATATAAAAAGTATACACAACTTAGAAAGAACCACGAGAAACTCTTTGCAAGTGCACGGATCGTTTGCAAATCATAGTTAAATAAATAACCGTTTGTTCTCATGGATTTAGTCTGTTAGTTTAGACTCGTGTTTAGATATAAGCGTAGATGGAATTATTTGTTTAAACTACCTATATCAATGATCATCTTGCGCATTAACTCATTCACGATGACTGCGGGTATCACTAACGGGTCATCATGGTGGAAGATCAGCATTTAACATCTCAATCAGTGAATTATATGCATCTCATGCAAAGGGATACAATATTGTTGTCGTGTACGGGATTCTCGCACATATTGCTTCCTTTCGTTTCTCAATCCGCCATTCTCGAGCCATCCCCTGACAATTGTGTTTATTTCCAACCATATCTTCGGTCAGTCTCAAGCCACCAGAAAAAAAAAATTTAATTTGAATTCATATCCTCGACTAACTTGATTAGGTCGAGTATTAGTTGCCTACTTCTTAGGCTTTATATCTCGATGAGTGGGTATAATTCTTTCAGGTGTTCTCACCCTATGATGGGGATTGGATTTATCATTGGCGTCTTTTAGCCTATCATTATTCATTAGTATGACTAGGAAATTTTCCTAAACCCCTTAGCCTCTCAATCTCTCTTTTCAATTGCTTACGCCAATTTGTTTCATGACCATAATCCTTATGAAAATGGCAATATTTATATGTATTTCCCATTCCTAGACATGTATACATCTTTGTCGACCAATGAACTTCCTCTACTTTCACTTCTGGTTCCATTTGGCATAAAAGTTTATGGGGAGTGTCGTCCCATAATCTGCTTTTGTATCTCGACACAGGTTTACTAAACCCCTTATATCCAACTCTATCTCCAAAGAAATTATGTCTACCATTCTTTCATCTACTATGGATTACATTCACCATATTTTAGCTTTATTTTGCTCTCTTCACAAAATTCTTTCACATTTCCTCGACTCTAATATAAGCTTTTGATTCAGCTATTATATCACACAAATAAATGTGTGGTACACTATAGAATAATCTAGGTCCTCAATGTTATACACAACATCTTTACGCTGATCCACATAGGATAGGAGGCTTTCATCCTCCCTTTGGCATATTTCTAGTAAGGATGAATTCATTTGTACATCCTTCTTGTTTGGAAACTTGTGTCACAAACCATCGACTACTTGTGCAAAATTATTAATGCATTTTGTCTTTAACCGTCTAATTGTGGGGAACTCTCGACAATAATTGGTATCAGTTAGAGCGATGAACTCCATATAACTTTGATATGCATGCATATGTGCATCTGGATCGGTAGTACTATCGGATGCCGGAATAGACGAAGATTTAAATGTATTTGTCCTCTACGGTTCTAATATCTCCCATAATAGAGGAGATTCCTCTGATTTTCCATCAATTTTTTGTATGCTTGATGAATCTCTATTAACCCATTCGGAATCTATATTATTTATCGAAGTTCCCTCATAATATGTTGTTCTCTTCCTCTCCCTTTCTCGAAAGGATTTCTATACGTTCTTGGCTCAGGGGATATGTGCTCTCGACATTTCTCTCAGAATTATCTGGTATATGAATAATAGAAGGCTCTCTAGATGTTCCTGTCAGTGAAGGTCCCCATTGACTTGTAACTCGTTGCAACAACTGGTCTACATACTGTGATATCCTCGCGGAAGTTTGTTATCATCCATCAGTGCTGGCATAGAAGGGATATATAACTTCTCTTCCTTGGCCTCTGCTAGCATAGACGTAGTATACAACTCATCTACCTCAATAGCCGGCTTAGCCTGTCAAGGTCAAATAATTTCTAGCCTCTTCTTAGGTGCTACAAACCCCGTCAGGGTGAATATAGTCCACCTTCGAGTAATTACTCAATTGGCTATAAGATTAATTAAGCCTGTCAAGGTCAAATAATTTCTATCCTACATTCAGTAATTAGTTCCGTACCTAGACCCCCCCGTCAAGGTGATCCATTCGCCACTAAATGGAATAGCCTAAGTACTAAGTCATATTGTTGATTCGCAACTTCAATAATAGTCAATAATTGCAAATTAAAGAAAAATATTAATTACCCAATTCGATTTCAATTAAAATAATCCCAAATCCAAAAACATAGAATGAAATAGATTGGGGTTTAACCCATTAATGCGTTCTCAAGTACCAGTTGAATTTAGCTCATAATCGTAAAAACTAAGAAATTAAAGATAAAGGAATTGATAATTGTTTTACATAAATAAAGATAAGAAACCTAATTGAGGAGTTGATTCGGCTGCGAATTGGAGAAGTTGAATTTCTCCAGCTCATGGCTTCTTCTCTTCCTGACTTCTGCTTCTTCTCTGGTTGTCTAACTTTGTTAATAATGAATTGTGTGTGAAAATAGAAGTCTGAAATCCCTTTTATAATATAAAATTCGGACTATGGCTTTCTAAATGGATTAAATGAAAATTAGAAAGCCAAGTCCATAACTTAAGTCCAAATCCCGTAACTGATGTGCAACCTCCACTAAATCAGCTGTAACGTTTTCGTTTTAATTCGGAATGACTCCGTTCCAGTTTCTAAATCTTCATAACTCGATAAGGAATAAATCTCCTTCACAAGTTAGAGGCTGAATCCATGCTTAACTAGCTCGAAATCAGTGATTATCATCAGCCTTCTAGATTTGCAACTTGAATTTTGTCAACTCTTCGGGATTTTTCTTCTTGCCTTTGACTTCATTACACGATCTTTGACTTTACTCTTTGATTCCTCTCCAAGCTAGTATTTAAAACCTATAAACTTTTCACTAAAAACAAACTATATTACGCGCAAAAGTTTAATAAATGAAAAATACTAGAGTTTAAAGAAGAAAATTGAATTATTGCATATTGACACCAAAAGTCTATCTAAATAGTCAAATAAACACAAAAAATAATGTCTCCCAAGGGTATAAAATTAGAACATTTAGGGAGACATCAAGACCCCCAACTCAAAGCTCTGTCGTCCCGACAAAGTAAAATTAAAAACAAGGGGATTGAAGTAGATGCAAAAGAGAATAGAAGCTAGTAAATATACCCAAAGCAATTCTTAAGATAAATCTCATATAACAAAGATTAGGAAATAATATACATATACACTTACATGAAAAATCAAACATAAATAATATCAATCAACAAATTAAAGTTGCAATGCTAGAAGGTTACACTTGTACTCATCTCTGTATGATGTCTATAGGGTGTTCATTGATCCTAACTCGCTTTGAACGCTCCACTTAGTATACTCCCTATTAACTGAATTATAAATTCACTATGCACCTAGAATCACGAGGACTTTATTGTTTTAGCGTAGGCTTAGGGACGGTATGGATGTATATTTGGTAAATTTGAAGTGAGCTTTTGGCTCTCTCCTCACTTAGCATCAACAACTGTCCACGAGCTTGAGTTTCCACTCATATAATGTTCTCACTCAACCCATTCACGCACTAATTTAGCGTCCCATGTCAACCCAATATATCTAAGATGATTTTTCAGAACATTCCACTTTGCCGGATGTTTATTCTTTCCATATTTTTATTTTCTTTTTTTTGTACAGAAAGAAAACGGGGTTCCCAGTTTTGTGAAATCCGGGTTCCCGGATCCTACTGTATTGAGATTTTCAAATATCTTTTTTTTTCAATCCCGGCAAAGGGTTACAACTAATATCATCATCTGAATTTGTGTCTTGATATAAACACATAGATTCCCTTCCCATTGTAATTCCCCAAATGTGGACCCTCCACCCCAAACTCAAGCTCGAGACAGGTCTTAGGATCGTGATTCAAATGCGGGTCATTTGGTCATGCCTAATAATCTAAGGGATAATGGGTTTATATCGTGGCTACAAAATAAAGGCTTAAGGCTCAAAATTGGGCTAAGACGGATAAAATTAATATAAGGGATAGAAGGCTAAAAAGGTCACAGATAGCTAACAAAGAACTGCCCCTATCATTTTCCTAGTTACATAGCTCGTCTCTAGTTCATATCTAAGTGAATTCTCTACTAATTAGGATCTCGCTTTCTACACAACAAACATATTCCTTAAGTACAGGCTTACTTCATTTGCATTGTTCATTAATTTTTCCTATCAGTTACCTATGTTTGCATGCAATTAAAGTGTGTTTTATATTATTCGCTAAAATCCACTATTTAGTATCATAGATTCATCAAAAGTATGCTTAAAAGGGACATTTAAAATCTTCTACAGTCAAACCCAACTCCTAATTATTCTATTGAAAGCAATTAAAAACACATAATACATAAAAACTGGGATGAGGCAATGAACCCCACCCCAAACTCAAAAATGAGTCGTGTCCCCACGACTCGAAAAGACTTAAAGCAATTAAACTACTCTACACTAAACGCGAAAGGTATAGAAAACGTATCTCAACCAGCGCGTGGCTGGTCATCGGTGTTGCGTCCATGGACTTTATCCTTCGTAAATAATCGATAGGTGGCGTGTTGAATGGTGCTCACCCCAAGTAGCATGTTTCGGATAAGGTCCAACTCTTTTGTAACGCTTCCTAAAGTAGCAATCATCTTATCTTGATTCTCTTCAAACACCTTAATTTTCTATTCCAACTCATTATCGGATTGTACCTTCTTCTTTGGTGGAGGAGCTCGAGGAGTCCTTATGGCTTGTGTGGAATCATCATGAGCATTCTGAATTGAAATTAAAGACATTTGTTCCCCAACTACGGAAGGCTCAGCCTCTTCACACCTACACGGAATTTTAGCGTCTAAACACAAGGTAGTGATGGTACAAGGAAACTCGAGATTTTGTTGGGTAGTAGGGGTTTTCTCGAACTCCATAATATTGTCATAAAGCACACGAGCCACATCCATATGTTTGTTCTCAATAATACACTTGATGAATATAATGTGTTCCCTTTTCAATTCTGAAGTGTGTATTATACCAAAGAAAGTAGGAATTATGAAACGGGACCAAACCTTAGCACAAGGTAACAAAATGCTGTTATAAATCTGTCCATGATATCGTTCTCCAATGGGAATGGGGAGGGCCCCATCAATAAGTACTTTTCCCAAAGATATTTGAAAGTGAATGAAGGATCATTAAGTGTTTCTTGGAACGGGCAAGGACCAGTGAAGTTGGGAAATTTCAAAGATTTCCGAATAAGCTCAATAGAGAGAGGTATTACCTCTTTGCGTACAATAATTGCTTCTTTTGAAAAAGCTATTCCCTCGTAGAAATCACGCACTAAGTTAGGGATATACTCAAGCTTCCTTTCTCTCAATTCTTTCCACCCAAACTTATCACAAGTAACAGAATAATCCTTAAATGCACTGTTCATAATACCTTTTGGAAGACCTTTCTCGACACCAAACTTCAAATAATTAATT
Source organism: Nemophila menziesii (assembly GCA_029959085.1). NCBI lineage: Eukaryota > Viridiplantae > Streptophyta > Magnoliopsida > Boraginales > Hydrophyllaceae > Nemophila > Nemophila menziesii. Next base: position 38,446,231 of record JARWIR010000005.1, on the reverse strand, counting down.
CTGTCACAAACCTAATCGTTCCAAGTCATAGCAACTCTCTTTAATTTTTGAGCAGCCATCTTTCTTTGTGTGGATCGTTGTTCTGGAACGGGTGCTTGCGGAATTTATTCTTCAAACTCTTCCTCACTTTCTGGTTCATCAATCAATCTACTATTCTTAGTATTAGCCTTAATTGGGTTTTCTTTCCTCTTGGGAGCAGCTGGGATTTCTTCAGTCTTGTGTTTCGAACGCGAATTAGGAATCTCAATAGCTTGTTCTGGAGTAGTACCAATAATGTTTCTGTTTCTCGGAAAGTTCCTTTGATAAGTGCACATGGAATCGGTTCTGTTAGTCATCTCTTTACACCCCAAACTCAAAAATTCAAACAGTAAAAAGCTAGAGAAAAGCTTAGAACTTTGATGTTTTGAGGAGTAAAATTTGAAGAATATAGTGAGATATGAGATGGGTAGAGGCTAATTGATGTGAATTAGGAAGGAATTGGATTTAATTTGAGGCTAGGAAGAAGAATAATCTTGGAGAAAAGTGTGAATTTAATGGTGTTTTGGAAAGGAGGTGAGTTGATTGTGTGTTTTTGTGAAGAAAGAGGGTTTTATTTGATGATTATATAGTTGTTGATGATGATTTTTGGAGTAGTAGAGGTTTTGGAGACGGAGTAGGAGGCTAGCTTGAAAAAGAAGTAAAAAATCTAGGTTAAAAGCTGAAAACCCGCCTCTCACAGATCCAAAACCGGGTTCCCGGTTTCGTGTCGCTGTGTCGGCACGAAAAAATTACTAAATTGATTTTTTTTTCACCTCAGACGCAAGCCACCTTGCGTCATACTTGACGCACTAACCATAGAGTTGGGCGCTGTAGCTCTCGAAACCGGGTTCCCGGTTTGCCGCAACTCCCGACGCAACCCAGACGCAACCTCTTGCGTCAAACTTGACGCACTAAACAAAACGTTGGGGTCCTATAGCCTTCAAAACCGGGTTCCCGGTTTTGCCAAAACCAGGTTCCCGGTTTTGCCCCTGCAATGCAATTTATTTTTCCTCGTTTTTCCATCTTTTCGACCCCAAACTCTGGACCTTTTTACCCCTGAAATCATCAAAAACAACTACGCTTTCTCATTTCTTAAAAATAAACACTAATCAATAATAATTTACTAATTTACACTACGAAATAATGAAAGCACGAAACTAATATACAATGAACTGGCTTTTGTTTAACGTCATTAAGCTCGACGGTTACCTCACACTTCTAGGGGCTTCAAGGAGGTACATGACCTCCCCGGGATGTGGATCCTCCGCGCGATTAATATCTTCACCTCTGTGATAAATCTTCAATCGATGACCATTTACCATGAAGGTGTGGTGCTCGATTGGATTATCAATCTCAATAGCTCCATGAGGCGTGACTTTTGTTACAACATAAGGGCCAGACCATTTCGACCTCAACTTACCCGGATAATTGCTGAACTTTGAGTTATATTTAAGGACCTTTTGTACAACTTCAAATTTCTTTACTCTAATACGATTATCATGCCATCTCTTCGTGTTTTCTTTGTAAAGTTTAGCATTCTTATAAGCATGTAATCGAAACTCATCAAGTTCATTTAATTTCATCATTTGATCTTCACCGGATAAGTAGGATCTAAATTCAACTCTGCTATCGCCCAATATACACCCAATTCAAGTTCAAGAGGTAAGTGACAAGCCTTACCATAAACCATTCGATACGGAGATGCACCAACAAAAGTTTTGAACGCAGTACGATAAGCCCACAAAGCATCATCTAACTTCAGTGACCAATCTTTTCTCGTAGGGCCAACAGTCTTTTCAAGGATAGATTTCACCTCTCGATTTAAAACTTCAGCTTGACCATTGGCTTGTGGATGATAAGCTGTGGATACACGATGTCTAATCACATGCTTCTGTAGAACAGTCTTCAAATATTTGTTCACAAAGTGTGAACCTCCATCACTTATAATCACTCGAGGTGTACCATGTCTAGTGAAGATATGCGATTTCAAAAACTTAAGTACCACTCGCGAATCATTCATTGGTAGGGCTACAGCCTCTACCCATTTAGACACGTAATCAACTGCTAAAAGGATGTATTGATTTCCATTGGATGGTACAAGGACCCATGAAATCAATACCCTAAACATCAAATATTTCTACCTCAAGAATGTTGTTACGTGGCATTTCATCCCTTTTAGATATATTCCCAGTAAACTGACATCCATTACACTTCTTTACGTACTCATGACAATCCTTATGTAATGTAGGACAATAAAACAGATTGAAGTACCTTAGCAGCTTTGCGGTCACCTTTTAAAATGTCCTCCATAGGGTGAATCGTGACAACCTGCAACAAATGAATAAATCTCATTCTCAAGTATGCACCTTCTTACCATTTGGTCACCACACACCTTGTAGAGGAAAGGATCCTCCCAAAAGAACTGTTTAGCACGGCTAATTAACCTCTTCTTGTCTTGTGAAGTAGCCCTTTCAGGAAAATAACCACTTACCACAAGATTTGCAATATCAGCATACCACGACGCTCTATTAAAGATAGCAAATAAACTCTCATCTGGGAATTCCTCTCGAACTAACTCGGGACTGGTATTTGATTCAGAACCTTCAAGACGAGACGAATGATTTGCAACCTGATTATCACAACCCTTTTGATCTCGAATCTTTAAATCAAACTCTTGAAGTTCCTTCTCAGTCACTGTATAATTAACTTAAGCACTAGTGAAGGTCTTACTCGCATAATAGATAGAGTGAAATACCTTGTTCTTCTGTTGACCCAACACAGCACCCATAGCTAAATCACTTGCATCACATATAACTTCAAAGGGGATTTTCCAATCGGGAGGTAACACAATAGGTGCAGTAATAAGCTTCTCCTTCGAATCTTGAAATGCCTTCATGCAAGCTTCATCGAAAAGGAATTTGGTGTCCTTCTCGAGTAAGTTACACAAGGGCTTTGTAATCTTTGTAAAATCCTTGATGAAACGACGATAGAATCCAGCATGGCCTAAAAAAATTCTTACCCCTTTTACAGAAATGGGAGGAGGAAGAGCGTTTATTACCTCAATATTTGCGCGATCAACCTTTAAGCCTGTACTTGAAACCTTGTGACCCAACACTATACCTTCTCGAACGATGAAATGACACTTTTCCCAATTCAACACCAAGTCTGTTTCCTTGCATCTTATTAGCACCTTCTCCAAATTTTGTAAACACTCATCAAAGTTATCACCAAATACAAAAAAGTCATCCATAAACACCTCAAGGAAATTATCTAGCATATCCCAGAAAATCGCCATCATACATCTCTGAAAGGTAGCGGGTGCGTTACATAATCCGAAAGGCATCCTTCGATAAGCAAAGGTACCAAAAGGACATGTAAATGTGGTTTTCTGTTGATCAGTTGGATCTACATAAATCTGATTTTACCCTGAATAACCATCCAAAAAGCAATAATACTCCCTACCAGCCAATTTGTCTAACATCTGATCAATGAAAGGAAGAGGAAAGTGGTCCTTTCTAGTCGCCTTGTTCATTTTACGGTTATCCATTCAAACCCTCCAACCAACTACTGTTCTGGTGGAGATGGCTTCATTCTGAGCATTAAGGACGGTAGTCATTCCTCCTTTCTTCGGTACGCACTGAACTGGACTCACCCACTCACTACTAGCTATGGTATAGATGATTCCCGCGTCTAGTAGCTTAATCACTTCTTTCTTCACTACTTCTTTCATTGCTGGCATTAATCTCCTTTGGCCTTCAACTGAACGTGCACTATCATCTTCAAGAATGATTTTATGTTGACAATAGGAGGGACTAATGCCTTTGATGTCAGCAATAGTCCAACCTATCGCCTCTTTATTCGCCCTTAGTACACGTAGCAGTTTATCTTCTTGAGGACCTGTTAAGTTTGCTGAAACAATAACAGGTAAAGTATCATTAGTACCCAAATACGCATACCTCAAGTGAGCTGGCAATGGTTTTTCTTCTAGCTTCGGAGGAGATTCAATGGATGGTTTATTTTAATGACCATCTCCCCTGGTTCTCTCACAGGTTCATAGGTAGGACGCTTATATTTTGGATTTCCCGAATTTAGAGCTGCCACTGTTTCGGCAAGCTCTTCCATCATCTCAGGTAAGTCTAGTGTCAAAGCAGCCTGCAAGATACCATCATAATTAAAAAAATCAAATACATCTTGCGTGGCATGTTCAGCTACATCCATTCGAAAGCAATCTCCTGGAACATCTGGAAATTTCATGGCTCTGAACACATTAAACTTCACCTCCTCGTCTTGGATTCTCATGGTTAATTTTCTGTTTTCTACATCAATTAAAGTACGCCCCGCGGCTAGGAATGGTCGTCCCGAAATGATGAGGACATTCCTATCCGCGTCGTAATCAAGAATAACAAAGTCAACAGGAAAAACTAAAGTACCTGCCTTAACGAGGACATCTTCGATTCGTCCCCCCGGATGGACGAGGGACCTATCATCCATTTGTAAGACCATAGAGGTAGGTCTCACATCTCCCATTCTTAACTTATCGAAGATTGATTTGGCATAAGATTGATACTTGCACCCAAATCACATAGTGCTTTTCCTTGCCACTCCTTACCAATCGATATCGGAATTGTAAAACTCACAGGATCAAGCAACTTAGGTGGCAACTTACTTTGGAAAATAGCGTAGCACTCTTCGGGTAACCCAATCATCTCATTATCACAATATGGCCTCTTGTTAGTTAGGGCTCTCTTCAAAAACTTCACGTATTTCGATATATCTTTAATAGCTTCTAACAACGGAATGTTGATGTTGAGACCTCTTACCTTATTAAAAAATCTCTGATATTCGGCCATGTCTCCTTTCTTCTGAACTCTCGAAGGAAAAGGTGGAGGAGGACGGTTTTCCACAATGGAAAATTGAACGACCCCACGGGTGCCTACTTGAGACTCTACATGAGCTATGAACCACAGATGTAACAAACTGGAATACGGATTTATTTAATAATTTATTTCCTGGCCCGATCATCCCCATTATACTCAGGGGAAAAATCTTTCCGACCGACACACAAGACAGGTTCATTTGGCCACATGCAAACAAAGGAGAATACGTGACGAAAACGGGATATAAAGTTCTTACAGATCATGCTGTCTTTGAAGCACCGCATCAATCATCTGACATACCTACATGAGATGTACTCTGGAGGACAATTTGGTGGTCGAATGTCCCGACAAAGGTTAGAATATTTACCTGAAAGCTTGCAATAATGCTATTCCGACAGGTAGAAATCTTGAAAAAAGGAAATGCGAAACTCAAAGCAACTGTCAGCGGTATTGCACAGAATGTGAGACCGTGGAACATCTTCTTCTAAACTACGGACTATCAAAAATTATATAGGCAGGATCGGCCTTACAAATACACATCGAACAAACAAAGGTACATCTTGGGGACTGGATTTTGAATATGGTAAAACTTTATACTGCAGGGGGTTGGAAAAAGGAAATTGTCATTTCTTACCTACTACTTATGATTTGGAATCTCTGGAAAGCAAAAATGAAAAGCCGACACTCCAACTCCAAAGTCGATCCTAGTGAGATAATAAGAATTACAAATGTTAACATCAAAGAACACATTTGGAATGAATGGTTTGATAACGGGTTCACGCCCCCCGAGCGTCTCAACACAATAACAAACACGAATACCGATCTTGATTATAATACATCAATTGCCTTTACCTGCGATGCTTCCTTTTTGCAAGCGCATCTTCCTACTGGTATCGGGGTTATTCAACATAACAAAGGTGACCGATCCCGAGTCAAACATATGACAACTACTAGCTGCAATAGCAGCATCGTCGGTGAAGCACAGGCAGTCGTCACAACACTCGAAATAGGGAAACATTGGCCGAATGAGGAGAAGACAGTTTTCTCCGATAACCTTGATCTTGTTCAAGGTCTCCAGCAAGTGGCGACGGCTAGATGGGAGCTCAGACCGTGGATTAGACACATTTACAAACTGGCCAGGGAAGCGGGACCAGTTTTTCAAGCACATTCCACGAAGATTCAACGTCGGGGCAGATCTTCTAGCAATGGAAGCCAGACACAAGGCATCGAAGGACTACGTGTTTACAGTTGCTCTTCAGAACAAGTTCTCGAAGCTAGGCATTGGATGACAAGGGTGATGAGGTGTATTCGTTTTGGTGTCTTTACGCGTCAAAAAAAAATGTCGATTACATTTTTTTTTCTAAAGAATGATCTGTGATTAAATAAATTATAAAAAAAAACATATAATTTATTGAGATAATATTTATCCAACTTACAAATTCAAATTTCAAGATTTAACGTAGAAGAGAAAAGAAGTAAACGGTCACTCACTCATTCATCTCCTTCATACACCTACCCGCCCAATCCACTGCCACTTTCCTAGTAAAATTCAAAATCTTCATTCGCAGTCCCTAGTTCTATAACAAAATCTTAATCCTAAATTTTTACGCTCACATAATTCATTCAGTTAATCAAGACTAAGAAGCTTAAGGATTAGCACAGCAAGGTCTGCCCTTTTTTTCCCTTTATATACGAGGTTTTTCAGTTATGGGGATTTATTTTACTTTTTAGAAATCAATACTAAACGGCATTTTGATTTGAGTACTAATTGGAATTTCGTTTTCCATAGCTCAGCTACACGAGGCTCATTTTTATAAATATTTCAAGAACATGAAAACAAGGGTTTTGAATTCTAAAAACCCTTTAAAGGATCCAATTTCCAGAATACGATTTGCCCCAAATTCCAATAATCTTCTCGTTTCTTCTTTCGATTCTGTAAGTACACTTTCCTATACATATTGATACTTTTACCTAAATATATATTATAATGGGGATGTTTTTTATTCGTATTAATTTGATGCAGAGTCTACGATTATATGATGTTGATAGCTCTAACCTCAGATTAGAAGCTTCCATAGATCCTTCGCTCTTAGATTGCTGTTTCAAAAGTGAGAGTGTAGCTCTTAGCGCTAATTCTGATGGTTCAATACACAGGTTCAAAATTCAAAATATTAATTCATGAGTTCTTATACAATGCTATAGAGAAAAGGGTTCAAATAAAGTTATCTAATTTTAAATTTATTTTTTTAGCTTTGATTTGGAATCAGGAAGTAATGTTTCAATCGGAAATCACGATGATATTGCTACAAGTATTGAATATTCTGATCAAACAGGTAATATATCATATATTATTTACGTATATATTGCTTAAATGAATATTAATTAATTTGTTTTTACATTACCATAGGCCAAATAATCTCAGCTAGTTTGGATAAAAAGATATTATTATGGGATACACGCTCATCTAAATCACTTAGGCACTTAATTAATTTAGAGGTGGGGTCCATGTCAGTTACTGGATATAGTTTAATAGTGTCTTCTGAATCATCTGTTTATATCTATGACTTGCGAAACCATTTCAAGCCATTACTAGCTAAACATACTTTTATGGATGTTCATATTAAATGCATTCGTCAAATTCTTGGATCACAAGGTAATAATATTAAATATTTCTACTTTTTTTTTTTTTTATATTTTATGAATTTTTTCAGTGCTTAATTTATTTATTCACTCAGGTTTTGTGGTTGGATCAGTTGATGGAAGAGTTGCTTTGGAGTATATTGATCAACAAAATCCAATTAATGAAGGGTCAGTATTACATTGTTTCATATAAAACAAAAAAAATAAAATATTAAAAAAAATAAAAAATACTAATCAATATTGATTTTTGGCAGATATGTTTTCCGGTGCCATCAAAAGGGGAAGGGTAAAAATGGAAAACGTGATCTTGTGACGGTGAATGATATTGCATTTAGGCCTAAGTAAGTGTTATATTATTTTTTAATTATTTATTTATTTTTTTGTCAAATTTTATTTATTTATTTTTATTTTCAGCCATTGTGGTGTTTTTGTGACTGGTGATAATGAAGGCTATGCTACTATATGGGATGGTCAGAGTAAGAAGAGATTATCTGATGTAAGATTAGAACAAATTTTAAATTTGATTAAAATTTAAATATATGTAACAAATTAATGAAATTATTTTATTTTTAGCTGGAAAGGTACCCTAATAGTGTAGCCTCGTTATCATATAATTGGGATGGATTGTTATTAGCAGTTGCATCAAGTTTTACATATCAAGAAGCAAATGAAAGGTTTGTAAAATAATGTTGAGTATTATTCTTTTGTCTCATTATAGTTTAAAGTTTTACCAAAATTTGATAAGTAATTTGTATTTTTCTTGTTACAGAGAAGAGCCACCTCTGATATTCATTCACGAAATGGACTAAGAAAAATGGGAAACAAATCTGTCACTATTTTTACATGTTCTTTTGTTACTTGTACAATTGTTAGCTTAAAAGTGTATATAAATATGTAAAATAGTGGTTTGAATTTAATTTTGGGTTAATTGCACATGACCTGATTGTGGTCTCCGAAATAGAAATTCATCTGTCCTTGTCGTCCAGAAATGACTAAAATACCCCTTAACTATTTGAATGTGGAACTCCATTGTGGTGCAATTAACTTTATTTTGTATCTGTTTTGTTGCCTTGAAGGCTTTTTTTATATATGTATTTTCTAGTATAAAAAAAAACTAATTGGTAATCCCCCTATAATACGAATTAAAAAAAGAAACTATGACATAAACACTAAATTGATAAAAAAAGATCCTACTTATTTTTTATCTTTTTTTGGACGCAAAACGATCCTAATTTTTTTTTTTTTTTAATACATGGGAGAGCCACTTTGGACTCGGAGTAAATGACTCCAATAAGATTGGATCCCAGGATCTCTTGGTCTTTACAAAGTAACCTAACCACTAGGCCAACTATCGATCTCAAAAGATCCTAATTATTATTACTCAAACAAGGTCACATTTGACTTTGACCACATTGTTCAAATGGAATCTTACGAAGTGTTTTTTTTTTCACATAATACATAATCCTTTCCTAAATCACTCAGACCAATCCCCATTCTTGTGAAGTTTTTGGAGATATCCAAAAAGAGGTCCCGTTCTCCGTGTCTAGCGTCTTTCGCGAGATGAACTGCATGATTGTTCATCCTTCGCGAAAGGTACCAAAAGGATATCGGTCCTGCTTCTTCCGATCTTTGCAAGATTTGTCGGATAATCGGTTGAATAGTCCATCTCGCCACTGACACCGGCCTAATACCTTGTATTAGATCAAGGTTATCAGAATATATTGACTTCGTCCCCTTCTTGTATTCCTGGCTGAGGTTAACCGTTTCCAGAATTGCTATCGCTTCCCCTTCCAATATGGTGTTACATCTCGTCGTTGTTATGTGTTCTCGTTCTTCGTCATTATTGAAAACACATGGTTTGGAACCCGTGACAACTACACCAACTATCACCTCACTATATTTTCTTCAAATCTAATTGTTATGTGAATAGCCACGTCTTCAAATTATAAAGTCATCATTTTTATGAGAGTCACCTCATCATTGTCTATTATAAATGATTTTTTCATTTTAATTTATAAAATTTCAAATATTAATATTACGAGAGATAAAATTAATAAGTTCGTTGAAATTCTAACAAATTCATGTGACCAATTTTTTAATAATTTTATCGGTGTATCCTAATAGGTTGAATTCAACAAATATAAGATACCAATATGCGGCCTAAATACTTAAAAACACTAAATCCAATTGATCCTTGACAAGTAAATTTTAACTTTACATATTTAATTTTGTTTTTTATACTCAAGTGTTTTTACCTTTTTCTGTGTTGGGTTTCATTACCCAACGAGTCTAGGGCAGCATTTACCTTTTTTTGCTCATCCTTAGTTTTGTTTATTTAAAGGTAATGGACAAAATCATTGAATTGAATCCTTTATCTTAATAATAAATTTATAAAAATCAACAAAATATCAAAAAAAATCTTGAATAATATTTTATTAATTGGGACATGGAATATTATTTTAAAAAAGAATCATCTACCTATCTTTGAAACTAATGTCAAGGGGGATTGATATCTACACAAGTATCTTCCCCAATTGTTTTTGTTGCATTTAAATAATTTTTTACTCATATAGTTACAAATGGATTTTGAAAACCATTTCTTAATATGAAACTTATTCTTATTTCAAATAAAAAATTAGATTTTTTATAAGTTTATAGTCTATTAAACAGTCTATTAAACTTAAATGTAATAATTATAATATTATAAATTATAGAATATCCTTTATCAATGTAAATTATTCTTTTAAGTTGCTATACTTATAAGTTGTATTAAAATAAATATGAATATAATTTAGAGATGATGACCAGTAACACTTTGGTGACAATTTAGGACACATAAATGATTAAGCTAACCCTATGCTCTAACACACACGCTTCACATACACAAGCAGACAAATTAGTTACCCAAACAAAAAAACAACGTTTATAATTATCTCATTTTTTGATTAAACATCAAAATTCAAGCAAAAAGTCATCAAAATACTAGCAGAAGTCAAGCATAAAAATCTACAATAATAGCTAAAATCTCTAACGGGATTACATCCTAAAATCAAACAAAATCTACTCTGAATTTAGCATTTTTCAACAACAAAAATTCCTACAAGTATAAGCAAGATCCGAAAGGTAATATCTAGGTTGTTTAATTTCTTTTTTAGATTTAATACAATAAAGTTTAGATATGATATTGTGTGTAAATTTATAAATTAAACATGTTGTTTCACTTAAAAATTACGATATATATAAGTGTTCATTACATAGTATAAGAATTTGTAATAATTTTTTATTTATTCATTTTAGTGAAGAATGAGATCATGATGCTATGTAAAGCACGAGTAATCTAGATGATTAATAGGATGAAGAAGGTAGATTACAAACATATAGACTTAATTTGTCAATTTTATTAGTTGTGAGAAAATTCTCATAACCTGTGGGGTAGTTCATGTCTCCTTTCTTTTTCTGAACTTCTGGAATTTCCTCCCTTTCTATCACTTCAGGTTCATTCTCTTTCTCTTCCTCCTCCACTACTGGTTTTTCTTTATTTGTCACTTCTTTCTCTTTCATGACCGGAAATGGAGGTGGAGGAAGTTTCTTACCACTTCTCAACGATATGGCATTACAATCTTCGGTTTGTCTTGGGACTTCAGTATCACTGGGGAGTCTTCCTTGTGGACGCTGATTTAATTGTTTTGAAATTTGTTCCATTTGATTCCCTAATAGTTTCAGTGCAGCTCTGTTAGCTTGCTGATTTTGCATGGATTGTGCCTGAAGTACCAATAATTAATCCACCGTTACACGAAGATATTTTGTTCCTTCATGAGGTTGAGCAGGTAAAGCTTTTTGATTCATTGTATCATTATAACTATTTTGAGGAGGTTGCCTTTGAACATGATTTCAATAATTTTGCCCTCCCTAATAGTTATTTTGTGGTCTAGGTTGATACGTGTTACCTTGGGTACGCGGCTGATACGCGTATGTCGGATTTGCTGCCCCATTAGGATTTGAATACTGAAACCCAGGATGGTTTATGTTTGGTTGATATCCTTGACCACTCGAATTGTAATTACCTCTGTTGGAGACAAACATCACAGACCCTTGATTATTCTGACAAGTCTCCCATTCATGATCATTCACACATCACAATAAAAACAACCATAGACCTCTTGCGTAGCATTCAATTCAACCCTTTTACTCGAAAAACCTTCTTTCACGGCTAACGTAAGTTGTTTCAATTGTTGTTCCAATGTGGTTTGTATTTTGTTCTCTAAGGAGGTGAATTTTTTTTCAATATTTACGTTATTAACTCCCCCTTTAACAGGTGTTCTTACAGTATTCCAACCCACTTCATTATTTTCCGTTCTATCCAAGATGATCTTCGCGTGAACGGGTTGAACCTGTAAAAATCCACCACCACATAACAAATCTAAATCCTTTCTCGATTGTCCATCAAGGCCTTTGTAAAAGATTTTCATTTGTTGTTCTGAAAGGGCATGATCGGGGACTCTTCGCAAATAAAGCTGAAATCTCGACCAACTTCTACCCAAAGCTTCATCAGATTCTTGTCGTAAATGTGTTAATTCGAGTTGAGCATCTAAACTCATGTTGGATGGGTAGTATCTGTCAAAAAACGATGTATGTAATTGTTCCCAATTCGTAATCTTTCCAGGTTCTTGCGAATCATGCTAATCACTCGCTCCATCTATTACGAAAAATCGGAATGTAGCAAAATACATTTTCTCTTTTGTTACTCTTTGAGTGATGTAAGAATCGCAGATTTGCATAAACTTTTGTACCGCGCGAATAGGATCTTCTCTGGGCTTGCCACGAAAATTTCCGAAATTCTGAGATTGAGCTAAAATACCCAAATCTGGACGGAATCTTGGAACATCTATATCGGATGGGCCAATCTCAAGAGGAGGAGCACGGAACGGTTCTTGTTCTGGACCATTAATGAACCATGGGTCAGCTACTTGGGCTTGAACTGGAGGATTAGGAGGTGGAATTTGGCCATTGTTCTGACCATTATTATTAATCGGAAGTTCGTCCATATCTCTAGCTAATCTCTCCTCTAACTCTTTCGCTTCTTTTTCTTCTCTCTTTTTCTTGTTAGTAAGTCTGACTAATGATTCAGGATTTTCAAGGATCGGAGGTAGTGTCTCAAGATCCTTAAGCTTCCTTCGCATACACCAAACCTAGAAACCTGAAAAAGATGAACAAACAAAACGTAAAACTGAAAAATAAAAGTGCAACTAACACTAAAGGATAAACACCGGGGCCACACGCTACCGTCCCCGGAAGCGGCGCCAAAAACTTGGTGGTCCCTTGTGTGTTCTAAAAATAATGTAATAAGGTAAAGAGAACCACAACTGCAAGTGTACAGTTGTCCCAAGTTATATATGAGATAAAACAGATTCGTTCTCAGGGACAGATTGGTTGACTTTAATGCTTATCAAGTAGTAATTAATTGCACGTAAAAGCAAGTAAATGATTTTAAGATTGTTTGTTTTGTTTTCTATAACTAATACAATAAATTAAAAGACTGAATTAATGCAAATATTAAGCTAGACGCAAGTAAATAAAATAGCAAGACGCAAGGTATGAGAGGTAGTACTTGAGCAACGCTAGGATTTCACCTAACTATTCATTCCATGTATTGTTTAAGGGACGAAATCGGTAAATAATATCGGTCGGGGTTCCGAATTCTCCTTACCTCGTCAGGGTGGACTAAGGAGCTCTTCGTAGGTGCTACAAACCCCGTCAGGGTGAATATAGTCCACCTTCGAATAATTAAATCATAATTACCCAATTGGCCATAGGATTTATTAAGCCTGTCAAGGTCAAATAATTTCTATCCTACATTCATTAATTAGTTCCGTACCTAGACCCCTCATCAAGGTGATCCATTCGCCACTAAATGGAATAGCCTAAGTACTAAGTCTATTGTTGATTCGCGACTTCAATAATAGTCAATCATTGCAAATTAAAGAAAAATATTAATTACCCAATTCGCTTTCAATTAAAATAATCCCAAATCCAAAAACATAGAATGAAATAGATTGGGGTTTAACCCATTAATGCGTTCTCAAGTACCAATTGAATTTAGCTCATAATCGTAAAAACTAAGAAATTAAAGATAAAGGAATTCATAATTGTTTTACAGAAATAAAGATAAGAAACCTAATTGAGGAGTTGATTCGGCTGCGAATTGGAGAAGTTGAATTTCTCCAACTCTTGGCTTCTTCTCTTCCTTGCTTCTGCTTCTTCTCTGATTGTCTGACTTTGTGAATAATGAATTTTGTGTGAAAATAGAAGTCTAAAAGCCCTTTTATGATATAAAATTCGGACTAGGGCTTTCTTAATGGATTAAATGAAAATTAGAAAGTCCCGTCCATAACTTAAGTCCAAATCTCGTAACTGATGTGCAACCTCCATTAAATCAGCTGTAACTTTTCCGTTCTAACTCGGAATGACTCCGTTCCAGTTGCTAAATCTTCGTAACTCGATAAGGAATAAATCGTCTTCACAAATCAGAGGCTGAATCCATGCTTAACTAGCTCGAAAATCAGTAATTATCATCAGCCTTCCAGATTTGCAGCTTGAATTTTGTCAACTCTTCGGGATTTTTCTTCTTGCCTTTGACTTCATTACACGGTCTTTAACTTTACTCTTTGGTTCCTCTCCAAGATAGTATTTAAAACCTATAAACATTTCACTAAAACCAAACCATATTACGCGCAAAAGTTTAATAAATGAAAAATACTAGTGTTTAAAGAAGAAAATTGAATTATTGCATATTGACACCAAAAGTCTATCTAAATAGCCAAATAAACACAAAAAATGATGTCTCCCAAGGGTATAAAATTAGAACATTTAGGGAGACATCAGGTCTTTATTAATTTTATAGATCTCATCTAAGAAACCCCCAATTTAACATAATTGGACCTAGATATTACATAAGCTATCCCAATATTCACTGTATCGGCCCTTAAAATCACGTAGAGGTAAGAGGAGTAAAAATAATGAAATTTATTATGCCTCGTACCCATAAAATTATTGATTGTTATGTCATAAAAAATCAACAACCTTGCAAAAGATGTCACGCAGACCCATGCCTCCCTCAAATTTTAGCCTACAAATCTTGTCCTATGATACTTACTATATTTTCCTATCCCCTTCGGAAGATACCCGTACAAAATCCCAGATATTACAATTAATAGCTGATGTCTCCATATTTTTGATATAATAATCTAGGTTGGAGACATCATCTTAGGTGTATTTGATTAATTAATTATAGATTTTTATTCACATTTTGACATTCTTATTTCTTGTCTTGATTTGATTATTTATTATTTTTAGAGCATATTTAGTTTAATTTGAGTGTTAATGTGAAGATTTAAAGATATATGGAATATAACTAGATGTCAAATCAATTCTAAAGTGATAAGGAAAGAAGATATGGAAGAAATCAAGAGATTAAAGGAAGACAGAGATAAAATAGGAAAGAAAAAGCTAATTTGAAATTATCCAGCTACGTCCACTAAAGTGAAGATAACTTCAAATAGGCTGGGAATTTGGATGAGAAATACGAAGAGTAAACGTATATCTTTTCGCTACGGCCGTTTTGATATAAAGTAGGTGAAAATCGAACCAATAACGAAGATGATAACAATCAAAACAAGACATCAGTGTTTATCCTCTCCGGAATTTTAGGAAACGAATTTGAGTTGTACTTGGACTCAAATTACTTACCTTTTATTCACCAATTTCGACCTAGGGTCTTCCTAACACCTATAAATACACTCTCTTATCATTGTAACAGGTCCTTGCCTCTCCTTGCCTAGTCCTTAGTATTATTCATCATAGAATAGATTTTAAGAGAAGCAAGTTGACAGTATGTATCTTTATTTTATTAATATCTATTAGCATGAATTAATTTTCCCATAGCTTGGGTTTTGCATATGTATAATCTTTGAATTCTATTTTCTTCTATCTAAGTTTATTTTGGAAAACCTTTTTTAATTGATTCTAGCTTCTTAGCCATATATTTATTTTATGTGCTTTGACTTATTGCTTGTCTTAATTTTGATCATGTTAGGATTGTCTTAATAGTAGTTAGATGGTCACCCGGAAGGGGAATCTAATTATTGAAACATCACATAGCGTCTAGTGTGCGGTAGTGATCCGGAAGGGCTTGCCTAACTAGATAGTTTATGTCTCCCATTTTTTCTATATATATTCCCTTAGGAGACATCATTTTAGGTGAATATTAGACTTATTTGATAGACTTTTATGCTTATTTCGTCATATTACACTTTCTCCCCTTAGAATTATGTTATTTGCATTTATAGAGCTTTTGTGCGTTAATTTGTTTGTTTTTAATATAAAGTTCTCAGGTCCATGGATGCTATGGAGCACCAAGACAAGGAGGACAAGTGATAATTAAAGTCTTAGATCGAGCGGAGAGGTCAAAAGCAAGAAAGAATCACCTGAAGAGTTTACTAAAAGAGATGGAAATCTGGATAGCTGTTACTGATTGTTGATTTCGAGCCATATCGACACTTATTCAGACCTAGAGATTTGAAAGAGAAAGTTGTGCCTTTGAGTTAGCAAGACTTGAGGACTAGAATAAGGTGATTTGGGCGTGAGACGCAAAATTTATGGCTGTTTTGCTACAGGTTGTACAACAGTTACGGGATTCTTAAAGATGGACTTGGGCTTTTTATCATTTAACTCATTATTCTTAAGTAAAAGCCGAATCCGAATTAGAGCATTATAAATAGGCTTTTAGACCTCCTTTTTAAACACAATTCATTACATTTTACATTACTCTTCAGTATTTTCGAGTCAGAGCAAAAAGGCAGAGGAGAAAGCTAGAGCTGGAGAATTTCCATTCTTCCAACAACAGCCAATCCAATCCTTAGGTTATTCATTTATTTTCTGTAATTGAGAATGATGAATGTTATTTATTTATTTTCAGTTTTCAATTCGAAGATGAGCTAAATTTCTTAGTACTTGGGAATCGCAATAAATGGGTTAAAGCCCTAGGTTAATTATTTTTTGTTTCCAAATTTGGGATTTGTGATTTAATCTAAGTTGGGTATTTTATATTGGCTATTATTTTACGCTTGTTTAATATTTCTTTTCTAACCAATTAAAAATAAGTTTGAGTAATTAGGCTATTCACTTTTGTGGCGAAATGATCATCCGACTAGAGGGTTTGATTACAGACTTAGGTAATATCCGTGTGATGTCCGTTCTTGACCGACAGGCTTGACTAATCACATAATCCGTAAGTAAATTTACTACCTTAGAGAGGTTTATATTACCGTATGATAGCTCCTAAGTCCACCCGACAGGGGGATAGGAGATACTAGAGTCTCGACTAGTATATAAATACCGGCTTAGCCCTTAAGCGGAAACATTAATTAGACAAACTTAGGTGGATCTCTTGAGAGACTCAAGTACATCTCTCATCCTTGTGTCTACATCTATTTACTTTCAGTATTCTTTTCAGATAAGCATTTCAGTATTGTATTTTATTGCATCTTTAGTTATAAATCAAAACCAAACAAATATCTTTATATTTTACTTTTCTGTTTTAGCAATTACTTCTACTTAGTTGATTAATACCTGATTTATCACTATCTGTCCCTGAGAACGAAATCCTGATTATTGGTTATTACTTGAATGACCCGTACACTTGAGGTCTATTGATCATTTATTTATTGCATAATTTTATAACACCCCAGGACCCACCAAGTTTTTGGTGTCGCTGTCGGGGACAGTAGAGTGTGACCCCGGTGTTAATCCATTAGTAGTTTAATTGATATTTTATTTTTCAGTTTTACGCTTTTTGTTTTGTTTTGTCTTTCTCAGGTATTACAGGTCTGGTGTATGCTCTCATATCCTGAGATATTATTCCGACTTAAAAACAAAAGATAGAAGGAAGAAAGACTAGCAAGAGAAAAAAAGAGGCTCGTAGTAAACAACAACAATATTAATGATCTTCTTGTGGAATTGGATAATGAAGGAAACCCAGTAATCCATGACCCTCCAATTCAAAACAATCAAAATCGAAGAATTCCTCCTCCACCTGAAGGACAAGCTCAACCTCAATTCTTTTATGATCCATTGTTCGTGCAAGGTCCTGAACTAATTCCGTATCGTGCTCCTGCTACTGGTGTTGGCCCTCCAGATATTAATGTCGCAAGATACAGACCCGATCCGGGTATGCTAAACCAATTCCGAGACTTCCGAAATATTCGAGGAGTGGCTTGAGAAGACCCAATTCGTGCAGTACATAAGTTCATGCAGATTTGTGATGCATATATAAGGCAAGGTGTAACAAGATAACAAATGTACTTTGCAAACTTCAGATTTTTTGTAAATGACGCAGCGAGTGAATGGCATGACTCACAAAAACCAGGTACGATCAATAATTGGGATGAGCTACAAATAGCGTTCTTTGACCGTTATTATCTGGAGAACATGCAGTTGGACGCAGAAATCGAGTTGACATCATTCAAATAAGAGCAAGGTGAGTCCACGGGTGCTTGTTGGACAAGATTTCAAGGGTGTTTGAGAACAGTTCCAGATCATGGTCTTTCAGAAAAACAACAGATGTCAATATTTAATAAAGGCTTTGAGGACGTGCAAGGAAAGATCTATACTTACTTTGTGGTAGAGGGTTCCTACAGGTACTAACAGTGAAGAATGAGATGGGTTGGAGTACTGTGAGAGCACCTATCCAAGGTACAAGTCATAGAGAAAGTAGTGCTGGACTTGATGAGAAATTCTCTTCCTTAGAGAATAAATTAAAGGACACACTTGAGCAACAATTGAAATAGCTTACTTTAGCTGTTAAAGAAGGGTATTCAGGTAGAAGAGCTGATGTGAATATTACACAGGAAATATATGGGTGTTCAAACTGTGGTGTACAAGATCGTGATTGGGAGAATTGTCAAAGCAACCCAAAACCCGTGATGTTTGTTTCCAACCGAGGGAACTATAATGCAGGTGGTCAAGGTTATCATCCAAACAAAAACCATCCGGGTTTCCAATATTCAAATCCGAACGGGGCCGCGAATCCGATTTATGCGTATCAACCACGACCCCAAGGAAATAACTATCAACAGAGACCACAAAACAACTACCAAAGGGGACAAGATTCCGGAAATCAAGCTCAGAGACAACCTTTTCAAGACACCTATATCGATACTATGAATCAGAAAGCTCTACTTGCTCAACCTTAAGAAGGTGAATTAGATATTCAACAAACTTTTACAAACACTAATCGCTCTTCAAACAAAAGCACAACAAGATCAACAAGCTTCTGCCGCAGCGTTTTAAATGTTAGAATATCAAGTGGCTCAAATGGCAAACAATTAAATCAGCGTCCACAAGGACAACTACCCAGTGACACAGAGACTTCTCATTAGTATGAAGATTGCAAGGCGATTTCACTTGGAAGCGGTAAGCAATTACCACCACCATCATTTCCCGTTATGAAAGAAAAAGAAAAAACTGTGAAAACAAAAACGGTGACGGATATGGTTGAGGAAGAAGGTGAACCAGAAGTAGAAGAGGTGGAAGTTGAGAAAATTCTGAAAAAGCCAAAGAAGAAAGATGTTGTGGTGGAAGTGAACCATCCTCCTACACCTTTCCCTTGAAGAGTTCAGAAGAAATGAGATATGGCTGAATATCATAGATTCATGAATGTGGTGAGTAAGCTTAACATTAATTTGCCATTCTTGGATGCTATCAAAGGTGTACCAAGGTACATGAAATTCTTGAAAAGAGCTATCACCAACAAACACCCATATCTTGAGAATGAAATGATAGGTTTGCTAGAATAATGTAGTGCAATATGCCAGAGTAAGTTTCCACCTAAATTACTTGATCCTGGGAGTTTTACTATTCCTATTTCTATTGGTGATGAGTGGCAAGGGAAAGCTTTGTGTGATTTGTGTGCGAGTATTAATCTCGTGCCTAGATCGATTTTTTAGAAGTTGAGGATAGGAAACGCAAGACCAACCTCTATGGTCTTGCAAATGACTGATAGATCCCTCGCACATCCAAAGGGATCAATAGAAGATGCCCTCGTCAAGGAAGGTACTTTAATTTTTCATGTTGATTTTATTATACTTGATTAAGACGTGGATAGGAATGTCCCCATTATTTTTGGAAGACCATTCCTAGCCACAGGGCGTACTCCGGGGCGTACTCTTATTAATGTAGAGAATCGAGAATTAATCATGTGTATCCAAGACGAGGAGGTAAAGTTCAACGTGTTTAGGGCAATGAAGTTTCCGGATTCCAAGAAGGAATGCTTCTAGTTGGATGCAATTGAACAGGTAGAAAAGGAGCCAACTAAGGTTGTCGCGGCCTTAGGAATGGAGGAAAGAGAGCTAAGAAAGAAACCACCAAATAAAGCTTCTCCATATCCTAAGGGAAGTCCACACCTCAATCATGAAAATAAAAAGGACAATAAACATGCTGCAAGGGTTCCAAAATAACCCAAGAAAGAAAGAAAGAAGGAGAAGTTCAGAGTCAGCGAAGAAGTCGCAATGAATAAGTCTGAGCCCCTCCTCCAAAAGCGCGTGAATCCAAGAGTTCTTGGCGGGGACCATTTATGGTCACAAAGATTATCTCTGAGAATCTATTTGAAATTAGAGCCAAGGGATGAAAATTACACATAGAAAATACTGATAACCTCACTCACTGTTGGGGAGGTTATGTTAAGAAATGATATCAGAAACAACCCGTCGAGCTTAACGATGTTAAACAAAAACCATTTCAAGTGTATATTAGTTTATTTCTTTCATGTCTTTTAAATTCTTAGTGTGAAATGGAGTAATTGTTGTTTATTAGTGTTTAATTTTTTAGAATTGAGAAGTGTTAGAGTGTTTTTATGTTTACAGGTAAATTTTGTTAAGGATTCGAGAATAAACGGAGGGTAAAATGAAAAAAACATAAATTTGAGAAAATTAGAGCCCCCAATGGAAACTCTGAGTAGTCTGGCGGATGGGTAACACAATTTTCAACTAAAATGAGTATAAATTTTGCAAGAATCAGAGGTGTAGGCTAAGAGAAATCGAGAAAATAAGATGAAAACTCTCAACGTGAATACGTACCCCATTGCATTCAGCGAGTTGGCTATTCGCGCTAGGTATGCCGCCCCAACTTCTGGAATGGAGTTGCCTACACGCAACTACAAGGTGCGTCAACGAGAGTTGGCTATTCACGCCCAGTATGCCGACCCAACTCTCTGAAAAGAGTTGCATATAAGCAACTAAAACTTCGGAAGGTCATAACTTTGCGCTCGAGTGTCGGAATTAACATTTTCTCGAGCCTAAACCGCGTATTTTTTCAAGATCTGTCCAATGAAGAAGTCATAATACCGTTCATACAGCAAAAAATCTACTGGAATTTGCACACTTAGACGCAACTATAAGGTGCGTCATCGAAACAAAGGGATAATACATACAATCCACCATCAAAACATCAAAATATTATCAAATCCCCCTCTAATACATTCCAAACACATCATCAAACATCACATCCTTCCAACACCAAGAAATCTTCACCTTAATCCTAAGTCCTTCTTCATCAAAACTATAATCTTGCCCATTAAACCTCTCTTAACCAATACCATAATCATTACCCATCTCATATAACACCACATACTTTCTTCCTATATCCTCAAAACATCAAAGTTCAAAACTTTTCTCCAGTTTTTGAATATTTGAAGTTTTGAGTTTGGGATCCATTGAGATGACAAACAGGACTGATTCCTTGTGCTACAATTGGAAAACACGAAGCAATCCTAGAACTAGAAATACTCCTGGAGCTACTCCAGGCAAGTTTATTGAGATTCCAGATTCAAGTTTTATGCCTAAGGTTGGAGAAGTCGAAGAACATGAAGAGAAAAGAGAGTTTGGTGTTGAGGAAGGCTTTTCAAGGAGGATGTAATTTAGATGGCCAGGAAGCAATGATTACGCAAAGGGAAATATGAGTTCAAGTTAATGAAGATTGCGTTATAGAACATGAATTCAACGGTGTATGATCTATACATCGTTGTTAAGAATACTTCTCAACTTCGATGCGGTACTACATGAAATCAGCCTAGTGTCGATTAAGATACGTTTCCTTATACCTTTTCTCATTCAGTAGTGTATATTATTTTTATTTGCTTTATAGATTCTTTTCGAGTCGTGGGGACACGACTCATTTTTGAGTTTGGGGTGGGGTATCGTTGCCTCATCCCAATTTTATGTGTTATGTGTTTTTACTGTTTTTCAAAAAAAAAGTAAAATCGAATAAAAATTAATTTAAGAAATGATTTGACTATAGAGTTTTTAAATGTTCCCATTAAGCATGCTTTTTATGAGTTTATGATAGCAAATAGTAGACCTTAGGAGTTAGTATAAAAAACTTTTTCATTGCATGCAAACATTAGATAATTGATAGGAAAAATTAATGAACAATGCAAAAGAAGTAAGCTTGTACTTAAGGAAAATGAGTGGTTTGTAAACGTGAGATCTAAATGAGTAGAAAATCCACTTAGTTATGAACTAGAGGCAAGCTGTATAACTAGGAAAATGATAGAGCTAGCTCTTTGATAGCCATTTGAGACTTTTTAGCTTTCTAACCGATGATTAATATTATCCTTCTTAGCCGCATTTTTAGCCTTTAAGCCTTTATTTTGACACCACAATATAATCCATATCCCCTTAGTTTATTAGGCATTTCTACATGACCCGCACTTGAATCACGATCATGTGACTTCCTGTCTTGAGCTTGAGTTTGGGTTGGTGGGTTTCATTATTGAGAAATTACATTGGGAGAGAATTTTTATGTGTTTGTATTTATGCGCAATTGTTGATGATATATTATTTGTAACCCTTTGCCGGGGTCTTTAAAAAAAGAAAAAAATTAAGAGACATGACCATTCACATCAAAATAAAGTGATATCTTATACAATATATATATGAAAAAAATTAACCGGCAAGGTGGAAGTTTAGAATTCATCTTTAGTGCTTATTGGGTTAGTTTGGGGATGCTAAATTAGTGCATCAAATGGGTTGAGTGGGAACATATCCGAGTGTAAACTCAAGCTCTTGGACAATTGTTGACGGTAAGTGAGGAGAGAGCCAAAATCTCACTTCAAATTACCAAATATACATACCACACCGTCCCTAAGTCTATGCTAAAACCATAAAGTCCTCGTGATTCCTAGATACGTAGTGAATTTATAATTTATCTAATAAGGAGTAAGCTAAGTGGAGCGTTCAAATCGAGTAAGGATCGATGAACACCCTATAGCCACCATCTTGAGCTTAGTAGTAAGTATAACCTTCTAGCATTGTGAAATTAATCTTGTATTGCTATTATTTATGTTTGATTTTGATTTTGCATGACATGTGTATGTGTATTAACTCCTAGGTCATACTATATGAGATTTTTTTAAGTTATGCTTTGAGTATTATTCACTAGACTCTGCATTTTTGCGTTTCACCCTAAGGCCTTTGTTTTTATTTTACTTTGTCGGGACGACAAAGGTTTGAGTTTGGGGTCGTGATGTCTCCTATTTTTTCTAAATATATGACCTTAGGTGACATAATTTAAGTGAATATTAGACTTATTTGATAGACTTTTATGCTTATTTCGTCATATTACACTTTCTCCCCTTGAAATTATGTTATTTGCATTTTTAGAGCTTTTGTGCGTTAATTTGTTAGTTTTTAGTATAAAGTTATCAGGTCCATGAAGGCTATGGAGCACCAAGACAAGGAGGAAAAGTGAGAATTAAAGTCTTAGATCGAGCGGAGAGGTCAAAAGCAAGGAAGAATCACCCGAAGAGATGACTAAAAGAGATGGAAATTTGGATAGCTGTTACAAATTGTTAATTTCGAACCACATCGACACTGATTCAGGCCTGGAGATCTACAATATAAAATTGCGCCTTTGAGTTAGCAAGATTTGAGGACCGGAATCAGGTGATTTGGACGTGAGACTCAAAAGTTACGGCCGTTTTACTACATGCTATACAGTAGTTAGGGGATTCTTAAAGATGGACTTGGACTTTTCATCATTTAACTTATTATTCTAAAGTAAAAGCCCGATCCTAATTATAACATTATAAATAGGCTTTTAGACCTCCTTTTTACACACAATTCATTATATTTACATTACGCTTCATTATTTTCAAGTCAGAGCAAAAAGACAGTAAAAAGATAGAGTTGGAGGATTTACATTTTTCCAACAACAGTCAATCAAATCCTTAGGTTATTCATTTTTTTATGCAATTGAGAAGAGTAATGATATATGTCACCCCTTTTCATGTCACTCTTTTATCACCCTTCTATATATATGTATTGATTTCCTTGAATAGAAGATAGAGAAAAATTAAATAGGATAGAGAAATCAATTCATTGGTCCATGTAGGCATACACGTAGGAGGTGATAAATGGGTGATACAAAAAGGGTGACAAATATCATTACTCAATTGAGAATGATGAATGTTATTTATTTATTTTCAGTTTTTAATTCGAACATGAGTGATGTCTCCCTAAATGTTCTAATTTTATGCCATTGGGAGACATCATTTTTGGTGTTTATTTGATTATTTAGATAGACTTTTGGTGCTAATATGCAATAATCCGGAATTTCCATTTTATTTCTAGTAATTTTGATTTATTAAACTTTTGCGCGTAATATTGGTATTTTTAGTGTAAAGTTTACAGGTTTTAGATGTTAGCTAGAAGAGGAATCCGAGGAGAAAGTCAAAGATCATGATATGGAGTCAAGACTTAAAGATAAATCCCGAAGATATTATTTTTAGAGCTGAAAATCTATTTTCCAGGCCATAGATTGCTGATTTCGAGGTGCTTAAGAGATGATTTAGCCGCTGACCCTTGAAGAGATTATGTTCCATATCGAGTTACGGAACTTTAGCAACTGGAATGAGGTAAATCGGGGTCATAACGAAGCGGGAAAAGCCGTTTTAGTGAAGGTGTATCAGCAGTTACGGGATTTGGGCTTAATTAGTGGACTTGGGCTTTTCTAATTTTTACTTAATCCTTAAGTAAAAGCCCTAATCCGATTTTATGATTATAAATAGGTCTTTAGACATCATTATTCAGTACCTCTCATTTTATTCTTCAAATTAAATCATCATTAGAAGAGAGCGTCCAGAGAGAAAGTCAGAAGCAAGGAAAAGGAGAAAGCTTAGAGCTGGAGAAAGTCGTCTTCTCCAAATCACAGCCAAACCCGATTCTTAATTAGGTTCTATCTTTTATTTCTGTAATTGAAGAACATGAATTCTTTCTGTTTTAATTTAATATTTCTTTTTAATATGAGCTAAACAATTCATAGTGCTTGAGAACAAACAATGGGTGAATCCCAATTTTATTGAATAACGAATGTTGAATTTGGGTTTCTGTTAAATTGAACTAGATTAGGGCTTTTACTCTTTTCAATAAATTGAGATTATTTTACTGTTTTTAGCGTCATGAACTAGGAACAGGTGTTAGTATTTAGGCTATTCCAATTAGTGGCAATTGGATCATCCTGACGGAGGGTTTAAATACAGAACCATTTATTTAATCTAGGATAGAAGCTATTGATTCTGACGAACTTAGCTAATTCTAGGGCCAATGAGGTATTAAATCTTAAACATCCAACGGTGGATCATATTTACCCTGACGGGACTAGTGACACTTTAGGATCGCCTTATAGTCCACCCTGACGGGGGTATAAGGAATTTAGAATCCCGACCATTGTAATTGACCAATTTAGCCCTTAAACAACATAAGTTAGGAAATAAGATTGGGAGGATCCTTGCGTTCTCAAGTACTACCTTCTCATACTTGCGTTTCACATTTATTTACTTGCATTTTAGTATTTAACTGCATTTTCCATTTAGTCTTTCATTACTTAGAATAATAAAAACAAACAAACAATCAATATATCTTTTACTTACTTTCATAAGTGCAATCAATCATTAATAGATAAGCATTGTAGTCAACCATCCCGTCCTTGGAACGAATCTGTTTTATCAACTATATTACTTGGGACAACCGTACACTTGCGGTTGTGGTTCGATTATTATTTGCATTTATTTAGAACACACAAAGGACCACCAAGTTTTTGGCGCCGCTGCCGGGGACGGTAGCGTGTGACCACGGTGTTTATCCTTTAGTGATAGTTGCATTTATTTTTATTTTTCAGTTTTACGCTTGTGTTTGCTTGTTTTGTTTTTACAGGTGCTTTATTCAGGTAATGATCAATAAATTTAATTAAAGATGTATAGAGGACATTACCCAGATCCCGATCCATATGACTATTGGGAAGACTCTTCGGGACAACAACAATGGGGTAGTAACTTCTACCAACAACCTTATCAATACCCGCAAGAGCAAGGATGGAACAATCAATGGATCGGAAGTACTCAACAACAAACACCATATCACTATCAACACGAGCAAGAATGGAACAACCATTGGGTTGAAAACATTCAACAACCTTCACCTCAACACTATCAGCAAGAGACACTACTAGAGAGAGTTAATCGCCTACGCGAGGAATTTCAAGCAGGAGAACCAGAGCGTAAGGCAAGAGATGAGGAATTCAAAGCCACCCATGCACTCATACAACAGAGCCTAGATGAAATGGCTGCCCGAAACAACCCTCCTAACTTAGTTGAAACTGGTAGTATGTCTTATGAAGATTCCACTCCCCCGAGGGATAGAAATCAACTGGAAGAAGTAGTTGAGGAGGAGGTGTTAAAGGAAGATACTATTGATAGTGATATGACCATCATGCCGGTTATAAATGAAGACCACCATGTGGTTAACAATCCTATTAGCATGGTGGAAGAAGGAGTAGCAACAAAAATCCTAGAAATTGAAGCTGAGATTGCTATTCCTATGGTGCGTGCACATGATCCAGATACTGAACGCAAACAAGAAGAAGAGGTGATCGAGATTCAGATTCCACATCGAGAATATGATGAAGTAATAGTGGAAGATTGGATTGAAAGCGAAGACGAATGTGAAGTGGTTGAGAAATCAATTGAAGAGTTAAAGCTTCATAATAAAAGAGAAATCGAATTCCCACCACAAAAAGTTCACCAATCCCTATCTCCACCACTAGTCATCATTAGAGATAAAATATCGGAATCACCTCTATTATTAAAAATGATCAATAGGAGCTACGCAAGAAAGGTGCTACACCGCGAGAGTAAAGCGGCAAGGAGAAGCACCTACCCACCACACTTTAAAGAGGAACGCGAGATTAAAGAAAATACAAATGAGCTTATACCGTCGAGAACGGTTATCTACTATCGTGTGGTGAAGAACGAGTTTCGCCATGAAAGCAAGAAGGCGAAACGGAGATACTACCCTCCCCCTTTCAGAGATCGATTAAATAATATTCTAAAGGGGAAGGTTCTAAATATTTCACATCAAGGGAGAGGCGAGTTTAAGCGGAGGAACACAGCAAGGGCCTCAATACCATCTTCATGGAAGGTAACGCGTCGAACTTAAAGACGTAATAAACAAAAGTGCTTCTTGGGAGACAACCCATGTTTTAAATTGCTTTCATGTCTTTTAAATTCTTAGTGTGAATTAGAGTAATGGTTATTTATTTAGTGTTTATTTTTAAGAAATGAGAAAGGTTGGTGTTTTTGATGATTACAGGAGTAAAGGTCACGAGTTTGGGATACCTAGAACGAAAAAGAATGAAAATTTTGGGTTCCAATACAGTAGAAACCGGGTACCCGGTTTGTAGAATGCGGGTACCCGTTTTCGGTGTTGTACCCCAGGTATCAAAACTTCGGAAGATCATAACTTGACGCTCGGAGGTCGGAATTAACTTTTTCTTGAGCCTAAACCGCATAACTTTTCGAGCTCTATCCAATGGTGAAGTCGAAAATTTCGTATGAACAGCTAAAAGTTTCTGACCCAGCGTTTTGAGGCCCGGCATTAGTTGCGTCTCGTGGTTGCGTCTCCACTTAGCACCATTGATGACGAACCAAAGCTCCAAAAACACTTAAATTCCATCATCAAAACACCAATATATCACCAATCCTTACCTCTAAACATCATCCCAACACATAATCAATCACAAATCTTTCCAAAAACACCAAGAAATTCAAGTTTTAACCCAAAAATTTCTTCACCAAAGCTTAAATTATATCCTTTAAACCTTTCCAACACCATAGATATTAAATACCCATCTCAACTAAATCACAAATTCCACTACTGTGCCACTTTCAACAATATCAAGAGACACAAATTTCATCAAAAGCTTTGGTAATTTGAAGGTTGGAGATTGCAAGTGCAAGGTATCAAATCATCATAAATTCCATGGCCAATCCGGTAAAATAGCTAGAACTATTCTTTTATTTCTATTACCAGTTGGGAATTAAGATTTATTTTAGTTATTTAGCGGAGGAATTGTGAATTGTTTGAGCATATTAATATTATATATTTTGCAAGTAATCTTTAAGTAGGTGAAAAATTGAGTTTGGGGTCATCAAAGATGACCATGAAGGTTGGAAAAGGTACGAAGAACATGATGAAGATAAAAAGTTGGATGTTGAGGAAAGATTTTCGTAGAAGAGATGATGATTTAGAGGGTTAGGAAAAGATGAAGACTTGGAAAATATGACATGAGAGTTCGAAGTAATGAAGAACACTTTATGCAAGATGAACGCAACAAACATGATCTTTTAAGCTTGATAAAGAAGTATTCAAAACTTCAACATGAGACTACACGTAATCGGCCTAGTGCCGATACAGATATGTTTTCCTATCCTTTCTCATTTAGTGTATATTAGTTTAATTGCTATATTGAGTCTTTTCGAGTCGTGGGGACACGACTCATTTTTGAGTTTGGGGTGGGGTTCGTTGCCTCATCCCAGTTGTTATGTGTTTATTTGTTTTAATTGCTTTCAATAAAATAATTAGGAGTTGCGTTTGACTGTAGAAGATTTTAAATGTCCCTTTTAAGCATACTTTTGATGAATCTATG
The DNA here is from genome assembly GCA_029959085.1 of Nemophila menziesii. Lineage (NCBI taxonomy): Eukaryota > Viridiplantae > Streptophyta > Magnoliopsida > Boraginales > Hydrophyllaceae > Nemophila > Nemophila menziesii. The sequence goes on along the minus strand of JARWIR010000005.1, from coordinate 38,417,663 downwards.
ATAGTAGATAGTGGACTTTAGGGAATAACATAAAACGCACTTACAATTGCATGCTAACATAGGTAATTGATAGGAAAAATTAATGAACAATGCAAATGAAGTAAGCTTGTACTTAAGGAATATGTTTGGTGTGTAGAACGTGAAATCCTAATTAGTAGAGAACCCACCTAGATATGAACTAAAGACAAGCTATGTACTTAGGAAAATGATAGGGGCAGTTCTTTGTTAGCCATTTGAATCCTTTTAGCTTGCTATCCGTTATTATAATTTCATCCGTCTTAGCCCAATTTTGAGCCTTAAGCCTTTTCTTTTGTAGCCACGATATAAGCCCATTATCCCTTAGATTATTAAGCATGACCAAATGACCCGCACTTGAATCACAACCCTGAGACTTGTCTCGAGCTTGAGTTTGGGGTGGAGGGTCCACATTTGGGAAATTACATTGGGAAGGGATTATATGTGTTTGTATTGAGGCACAAAAAGGTAGATGATATTATTATTTGTAACCCTTTGCCGGGATTTGAATTTAAAAAAAAAAAAAAAAAAAAATTATAAGAGACATGACTTTTCACATCAAAATGATGGTCATCGGTATCTTGTACAAAAAAAAAGAGAAGAAATGAAAAAGAAAATAAAAAGAAAGAAAGAATAAAATCAACCGGCAAAGTGGAATATTTTTGGAATTCATCTTAGTCTCATTTGGGTTGACATTGGGGACGCAACATTAGCGCGTCGAATGGGTAAGTGAGAATATTTTTGAGCGTAAACTCAAGCTCGAGGACATTGTTGATGGTAAGTGAGGAGAGAGCCAAAAGCTCACTTCAAATTTACCAAATATACATCCACACCGTCCTTAAGCCATTATTAAAACCATAAAGACCTCGTGATTCCTAAGTGCATAGTGAATTTATGATTCTGTTGATAGGGAATACGCTGGGTGGAGCGTTCAAAGCGAGTTAGGATTAATGACCACCCTATAGCCATCATACAGAGATGAGTACAAGTGTAACCTTCAAGCATTGCGACTTTAATTTTATGATTGAGATTATTTATGTTTGATGTTGCATGATTAGTGTATGTATATGTTAGTTCTTAATGTTTGCTATATGAGATTTATCTTTAGCATTGCTTTAGGGTTTATTTGCTAGCTTCTATTTTCTCTTGCATCTACTTCATTCCCCTTGTTTTATTTAGTTTTGCTTTGTCGGGACGACAAAGGTTTGAGTTGGGGGTCTTGATGTCTCCCTAAATCTTCTAATTTTATGCCATTGGGAGACATCATTTTTGGTGTTTATTTGATTATTTAGATAGACTTTTGGTGCTAATATGCAATAATCCGGAATTTCCATTTTATTTCTAGTAATTTTGATTTATTAAACTTTTGCGCGTAATATTGGTATTTTTAGTGTAAAGTTTACAGGTTTTAGATGTTAGCTAGAAGAGGAATCCGAGGAGAAAGTCAAAGATCATGATATGGAGTCAAGACTTAAAGATAAATCCCGAAGATATTATTTTTAGAGCTGAAAATCTATTTTCCAGGCCATAGATTGCTGATTTCGAGGTGCTTAAGAGATGATTTAGCCGCTGACCCTTGAAGAGATTATGTTCCATATCGAGTTACGGAACTTTAGCAACTGGAATGAGGTAAATCGGGGTCATAACGAAGCGGGAAAAGCCGTTTTAGTGAAGGTGTATCAGCAGTTACGGGATTTGGGCTTAATTAGTGGACTTGGGCTTTTCTAATTTTTACTTAATCCTTAAGTAAAAGCCCTAATCCGATTTTATGATTATAAATAGGTCTTTAGACCTCATTATTCAGTACCTCTCATTTTATTCTTCAAATTAAATCATCATTAGAAGAGAGCGTCCAGAGAGAAAGTCAGAAGTAAGGAAAAGGAGAAAGCTTAGAGCTGGAGAAAGTCATCTTCTCCAAATCACAGCCAAACCCGATTCTTAATTAGGTTCTATCTTTTATTTCTGTAATTGAAGAACATGAATTCTTTCTGTTTTAATTTAATATTTCTTTTTAATATGAGCTAAACAATTCATAGTGCTTGAGAACAAACAATGGGTGAATCCCAATTTTATTGAATAACGAATGTTGAATTTGGGTTTCTGTTAAATTAAACTAGATTAGGGCTTTTACTCTTTTCAATAAATTGAGATTATTTTACTGTTTTTAGCGTCATGAACTAGGAACAGGTGTTAGTATTTAGGCTATTCCAATTAGTGGCAATTGGATCATCCTGACGGAGGGTTTAAATACAGAACCATTTATTTAATCTAGGATAGAAGCTATTGATTCTGACGAACTTAGCTAATTCTAGGGCCAATGAGGTATTAAATCTTAAACATCCAACGGTGGATCATATTTACCCTGACGGGACTAGTGACACTTTAGGATCGCCTTATAGTCCACCCTGACGGGGGTATAAGGAATTTAGAATCCCGACCATTGTAATTGACCAATTTAGCCCTTAAACAACATAAGTTAGGAAATAAGATTGGGAGGATCCTTGCGTTCTCAAGTACTACCTTCTCATACTTGCGTTTCACATTTATTTACTTGCATTTTAGTATTTAATTGCATTTTCCATTTAGTCTTTCATTACTTAGAATAATAAAAACAAACAAACAATCAATATATCTTTTACTTACTTTCATAAGTGCAATCAATCATTAATAGATAAGCATTGTAGTCAACCATCCCGTCCTTGGAACGAATCTGTTTTATCAACTATATTACTTGGGACAACCGTACACTTGCGGTTGTGGTTCGATTATTATTTGCATTTATTTAGAACACACAAAGGACCACCAATGAGCTAAATTTCTTAGTACTTTAGAATCGCAATAAATGCGTTGAAACCCTAGGTTAATTGATTTATATTTCCGAATTTGGGATTTATGATTAAATCTAAGTTGGGTATTTTATACTGGATATTATATTACGCTTGTTTATTATTTCTTTTCTGATCAATTAGAAATAAGTTTGAGTAATTAGGCTATTCACTTCAGTGGCGAAGTGATCATCCGACAAGGGGGTTTGATTACAGACTTAGGTAATATCTGTGTGATGTCCGTTATTGACCGACAGGCTTGACTAATCACATAGCCAAAGAGGTAAAGAACTTCACATCCGTAAGTAAATTTACTACCTTAGAGGGGTTTATCTTACCTTAGGATAGCTCCTAGGTCCACCCGACAGGGGGCTAGGAGATACTAGAGTCCTGACTAGTATATATATACCGGCTGATGTCTCCCTATTTTTCATGAATTAATCCTAGTTGGAGACATCATTTTTAGTGATTCAGAAGTCATATTAGTCAATTTTCTTGAGAAATGCTACACTTTCCTATTTTGAGTCTTGATTTAGTAAATTATTATTTTTAGAGCGTATTGGGTTTAATTATTTATTTAGTGTGAAGCTTTAAAGATAATTATGGAGATTAATTAGATTCCAAGTCAAATACTAAGATATATATGGGAAGAGATAAGCATGGTAATTGGAGATGAGGAAAGAAAAGCTAAAATCATGGAAAAGGAAAAGCTGTCATAATCCTGAATTTCACCACCCACGACCACAAATCAGCTTATATCTCAAAATTGGTCTGGAATTTGGAGAAACGGTCAAGAGCAAAGTTGGAGATCTTTTCGAGACGATAAATTTCAACTACTCATACGCGTCAAACGGATGAGTATTGAAGCTGCTAGGACCAAAACAAAAACGGGCCTGATTCCATGTTTTAGGGTTACGAATTTGAGTTGGGCTTGGAGTCCACTACTTACCTTCTCCTTCAAGAAAACGAATTAGAGCTTCTATACACCTATAAATACACCCTTATATCACTTGTAAAATCATTCTTGCTCATCCTTGCCTCATAGTAATTTGTCCTTAGGGTTTTATTCATCAAAGTTATTGTAGAGAGTAAGATGATGTCTTTTATTATTTCTTTTAGTTTATTTCTTTCAGGTATGAACTAAACTTCCCATAGCTTGGGTTTTGCATCATGTATAAACTATGAATTCTAATTTCTTTCTATCTAAGTTTCTTTGGGAATTACATGTTTTAATCTGATATTAGCTTCTTACCTATATATTTGTTTATGTGTTTTGATTTATTGCCTGTCCTAGAACTGATCACTTTAGGCTTTCTTAATAGTAGTTAGGTGTTCACATTAACTGGGTGTCTAATTATTGAAACACCACATAACGTGTAGTGTCGATATTGGTCTTGACAAGACTAATTCTAGCTAGATAGTCATTAGGGTATAATATAATCACTATCATCATGTTTGGAATTGAATTTCTTAGGACCTTAGTATTGTTTGATAATCCTAAGTTTAGGCTGCCTCATGATGTGCCCGTAGCACCCTTAGTCGCTCTCAAGGTCTAAGGTATGGGAATTTAGAATCCTGACTAAGTATCTAAGAGCTAATTATCTCCCTTATTAACTAGATTTGATAGAAAGAATTAGGAAGATTAGTGCATACTAGCAAAACCTAAGCTATACTTCTCATCTCATATTTCTTCGTATTAATTTTATTGTCTTTTATTTTCCTTAGTTTAATTGTTAATCTCGAAATTATTTTCTTTATTTTCCTGTTTTTTAATTAATTACTTCTCACTAGTTATTATTTACCCATTCCTATAACACGTTAAGTCTCTGAGAACGAATTTCAATTACCATTAAAACTTGGATACGTCCTGTAATACTTGCAGTACTGTGCTTGTCTAGGGTGAAAGTACATAGTTTCCTGGCTTATATTTATCTTAGTTTTCTAGGACCCTAGGCGACACCAAGTTTTTGGCGCCGCTGCCGGGGACTTGTGTCTCGTTAGCGTATGAGTTATCTATTTCGAGTAGTAGTTTTTAGTTAATTTTTATTTTTTATTTTTCAGTATTTAGTTTTTGTTTTTCCGGATTTACGCTTGTGGTTTGCTGTAGTCTTTTTCAGGTTTCACAGTGTTTAATTCTTGGCCTCCGTTACTGGAGCCTAAGAGGAGCTTTAGACCTTACAATAAACGTGTTCAAGAGGAAAGAGCCTTAAGAAGAGCTATGGCAGGCGTACAAGAGTAGTTAGATCCACCACTGATCCCACCTGGAGGACAACCATTCGTTCCACTAGGGGGACCACCTCCACTTGTCCCACCTGGAGGACAACAACAAGGACAACAACCACTAGGAAGAGGTAACGGGCACAACAATGTTAATCAGAACCAAGTTGAACAAGACCTTCCTGGCTTGAGAGTGTCGTTTCATGTTCAACCGATAGGTTACCGTCCTCCGGAGATCCAAAATATCAAATTTAGACCCGATCCGGGAATGCTCAGTCAGTTTCAAAGTTTTGGACTCTACAGTGGTACAACAATTCAAAATCTGGTAAGAGCGATTCAGAAGTTTATGCAGATTTGTGATGCTTATGTTACTTCAGGCATTACACGCGAGCAACTGTATTGTCATATGTTTTCGTTTTTTCTGAACGGTAGAGCTGGTGAGTGGCTAGATAAGCAACCACCAGGGAAAATTAATTCATGGACTGAACTTCAAGCCGCTTTCTTTAATTGTTTTCATCTGAAGAGTATGAGACTCAAAGACCAAAGCGAGCTTGCAAAGTTTTGTCAAGAAGATGGAGAAGAAGTAGGAGAAGCATGGACAAGGTTTCAACAGAAGTTAGCTAGATGTCCGCTCCATGGTTATACCCCCTCTCTACAGTTAGCTATATTTTATGAAGGTATCAACAGAGAAGGTAGATTGAAGGTGGATAACATTGGGAAAGGGAATTTCGTGTCCATGGATCCTGCTGAGGCTACCGAGGTTTTAGAAAATATTATTGAACAAGAAAGGAGTTGGCCATCTTCGCGAGCTCCTGTAGCAAAGACCCAAGGTACGCTTCGTTTAGACGCGGAAACTGCAAACTCAACTTAAATATCCGCATTAGAGAATCAAATCAAAGAACTTAAGCTTGAGATGCAGGAAAATTTAGCCGCAGCAAATGTAGTGCAAGAAGCACAAGGTTGTCAACAATCTGGGGTTAATAATCATACTTGGGAAGAGTGCGAAGGAAATCCACAATCTTAATATTTCATATCCAACCGAGGAGGTTATCAATTTGGTAACCGAAACCATCCGGGTATGCAGTATTCAAATCCTCAAGGGGCCGCTAATCCTGGTCATTAATAACCACGTCCCCAGAACAAATTTTTCCAACCAAGAGGTCAGTATCAAAATCAATATCAGAATAGACCTGCTCCCCCACAACAACCTGTTCAAGATGCCTATGCCGATTCATTAGATCAGAAAGCCTTACCACAGTATCCTCAAGAGGGAACTGCGGATAATCAACAATTAACAAAAATCATGGATCTTTTGACCACGAAGGTGGACGCTCAGAGCGAGAAGTTACGAGAACAAGGAGCTTCAATTCAGATTTTAGATACTCAAGTAGAACAAATGAACAAAGTTCTAACAAACATTATGGAACAAAAAGAATTGAAGGCTATCGAATGAGGTGATGACAATGTTGGGTTCGAAGCTTGTAAGGCTATTTGCCTTGAAATTGAAGAAGAAAAGGAAGTACCACATGCTGCTGTTAGTGTCGTGGAGGTTCCAAGTACCTAAGAAGAACCAACCAAGTCTAGCCTCGTGGACTCTAACTGTTCTGAGAGTGATGTGGAGGAAGATTCAGATAAATCCAAATTTATACAGCTTCTGAAGGATATGCAAGAGGAGATTAGATCGGTTATGGATTTTTAAGCTGAGTTGGCTAAAGAGAAAGAGGAAGAAGCCTCAAAGGAGGAACCAAGAGTTGAAGTTGAAGTTGCACCTGCTGTGCAAGAAGAGAAAGAAGAAGAGAAGGTGGAATCTCCACCTGTTGTTCAAACAATGTCATCAACTATCCCTAATACAAATCCAAAGGATGACACTGAACTCAAGACATTTGTAGAGGCATACACTCCTGAAAATATCAATGCCCAAATGCTTGAGATTGCGAAGAAAGGGCTTACACCGCAACAAGTTTTTACGCAAGTTATTCCTGAGAAAGAAGCGAGTGTAGAAACCCCAAGAGAGAACCTGAGAGTCTCAAGAAGAAGTGAAAGAGAGTTACCAATGAAGCTCAAAGATCCGGGAAGTTTTAACCTTCCTATTCAAATAAATGGTATGCTCAAGGTGAAAGCTATGTACGATGTGGGTTCTGGTGTGAATCTTATGCCTAAATCCGTGTTCGAGAGACTTAGACTTAAGAAATCAGAGAAAGCTCCAGTGAAGTTGTAGTTCGCTGACAACTCAGTTACCAAGACATGGGGAACAGTGGAGGACGTTCTTGTCCGAGCAGGTAGTATCGCCATCCCTACTGACTTTGTTATACTTGAGTTTGATGTAGATAAGCAGGTTCCAATCATACTTGGACGGCCTTTCATGGACACAAGTCAAAGTGTCATCAACTTCCCAGAAGGGACCATTACCCTTCATGCTAAGAACGTATACGAGACCTTCTATGTCTTGGGTAAGAAACCAAGGAAGTTAGTTCCAATCGTTCCTGTCATCCACAACCATTCACATCATAAAGTCCCTACAGAGAAGATCCATGTAAAACCTGTGGATACTGGATACTGAGCCAAACATTGAGTTTGGGGTTGGCCATGAAGTTCTATGGAAAGCTCACAAACGTGAAAATAGGCCACGTAGTTTCAAAGACTCGTGGATGGGACCATTCATTATCACTAAGGTTGTTTCAGCTAAGGTGATAGAAATTCGACCCAAAAAGGGGATCAAACGCAGATTAGTTGACGTTCATAGCCTTACTCGTTGTTGGGGAGGCTATATTCGCAAATCTTGATAGAGGTAATGCGTCTAACTTTAAAAGACGTTAAATAAAAGTGTTGTACGGGAGACAACCCGCAATTCTTTTATGTTTTTATGCTTTTTACGTTTTTTACGTTTTTAGTTTATGTTTAGTTTAGTTGTTTTTAGTTGATATTGCATATTTGAGAAAGGTATTAGTGTTTTTGATGTTTAGGTGTTAGAGAAATCGAGTTTGGGAGGAAAAACGCAAGTTTATGGAATATTCAGACTGCCTCACCGGCATGTCGGCCATTATTTCCGGTATACCGGCGAGCAGAAAACCCGAGTCCTCGGGGTAAGCCACGGGTTTTATGCCGAGAGGTCCAGAATCGAGAGAAGTCACCACCGGCATGTCGGGCGAAATCTCTGGTATACCGGCCAGATCAAAACCCGTGCCCACAGGTATCACCACGTGTTCATTGCCGAGAGGTCCCAAGTCGAACATCAGCAGCACCGGCATGCCGGGCCCTAGCACCGGTATGCCGGCCAGAAGAAAACCCGTGCCCACGTGTCTAGGTCTTGGGTATTTTGACGTAACTCGGGAATCAGCAGCTCCAGCACCGGCATGCCGGGCCCCACGGCCGGTATGCCGCCCAGCGCCGCTGGAGAGAGAAACAAGCTTTGTTTTTAGGTTATAAGAGAGAAAGAGGTGGGTATATTCCGAAATTATTGATCCTTAAGCCTCTCTTTCTTCTCCAAACCTCTCCCAACTCCATTGAAGCTCATTCAAACCTTCCCCAAACACCAAAACACTACCCAATTATCATAGAAACACATCAAAGCTTCTCTCCACATCATTACAAAGGAGATTCAATCATCCAATTCTCACCAAACACATAAGATTGGAGAATCAAAAGCTCAAAGTTTCAAAATTCATCCTACAATTTCTTAAATCCATACCAATCCATCAAGAAATCATCTTACCCACATAGAGATTCATCATCAATTCACCTATCCTAAACCAAATCAAGCTTGTTCAACCAATAATTCAAAAGTTCAAATTTCAAGAGTTGTTAAAGCTTTGAGTTGGGGGTCAATTGAGATGACTAAAAGAACATAAACATTATCTAACACGAGGGAGGTGAAGAAAAGCAAGGTATTGGGTTCAATTGAGAAGAAATCAAGTAACAAAGGTTCTAGTTCCAATTCAAAGGGTAAAATCGATGTTTAGGAAGGAGGTAAGCCGGCTATGTTTGATTTAATGGGAAAAAGGGTTCAACTTTATTCCAAGAAGAGAACACAACCTCTTTTATTCAAAGGTCCTACACCCGTTTATAAAGAGGAAGCTTCAAAGGCCTTGATAGCTTCTGCAGAAAAACAATTAAAGGAACTACCTTTTGCTTATGAGAAAGTATTCGATGAAGAAGTTGGTACAGGAGAGTATAAGAGATTCTTGGAGCTAGGTGAAAGATTGGGTTGGTCTACGTTCATGGTAAGACGTTCTGATTTATGTTGTGAATTAGTTTTAAATTTCTATTTAGGCCTCTATAGCCGAGATAGTGAAGGTTGTGTTCCGATTAGAGGAAAGTTAGTTCCTTTCACAGTTGATGAGATTAGAAACCACTTCCAGTTTAAGAAATTAATTGGACCTTGCAAGTACAGTGAAGCGGTGGCTAAACGAAAAATCTTTGATGAGGAATTACTTTTTGAGCATGTTTTAGACAAGGAGAAAGTGCAATCACATAAGGGAGAATTGAAGGCACCTTGGCCTTACAAATATCTTCAATCAGATGCTAGAGTTTGGCACAATTTCCTTATTCCTAATGTCTTTGGAAACACAAGAACTTTGGATGTGACTAAGAAGAACGCTCTACTTTTGGACTGTATTTTGAGAGGAGGAGAAGTGGATGTGGCACAGTTGATCTATAAGGAGGTGATGCGATTTTCGGTCTCTCCTAAATCAGTTTATAATGTTAAATATCCTACTATGATCACGTGTCTTATGCAAAAAGCGAATGTAATATTGGGTGAAAAAGAGAATCTGGAATTTAAAAAGAGTTATATTGATAATGCTTGGATCATGAAAGTCTTGAGAGGAGCGGTTTCTACGCAAATCTCGAAAGAAGAAAAGGAGCAAAGTTGGCAAGAGAAAATGGAGGAGCGTTTAAACAATTTCGATGCAGCTCAACCTTCCTTAGCCAATTATGTGGCATAAATCAAAGCTAATCAAGTGCACATCATGACACTCCTTGAGCAATTAAAGAAAGATCAAGCAAATCCTATCTTGGATGTCGATAAGGCAAGGCAATAAGCCTCGAGAGTATGTTCTCTTTCTTCCTTACCATTTCTGTAAATGCTTTATCTTTTAATTTTAATTTCTGTATCGAGTCTTTTTGAGTCGTGGGGACACGGCTCATTTTTGAGTTGGGGTGTGGGGATTCGTTGTCTCTCATCTCCATTTTTTCTGTTTTTAGGTAGAAATTAAAATTTTTGATACATGGGAATTAGATGTAGAGTGTGTTTAATAGCTTGGAAGCATAAGCTCAGTGAATTGATGATAGTAAGTAGTATGTTTATGAGCTATGCTATTTGTATGCTTTGAGTATTTGCAGGAAAACACACATTGATAGTAAAGAAGAGATTAGTAAACAATGCGATAGAAAGTATGTTCGATCTCAGGGACCCTTGAGAAGTGTGTAGGCCGTGAGATCCAAGCTAGTTGACAAACCCATTTGATGAAAGTGCTAAAGGTAAGAAAATAACGAAATTGCATGGTATAGAAAATGATTAAGGCAGTTCTTTCATATTGAAACCACTTGAAGCCTTTTTATACCTTCTCACCTTGTTATTTGATTTTATATGATATATCCTTCTCAGCCCTTTCTAGCCTTTCTAAAGCTTTATATTGAAACACATTATAAGCCATATCCCTTTAGATTATAGGACTTTTCCATATGACATGCACTCGAATCACGATGCATAGACAATTGTTTTAGAGCTTGAGTTTGGGGTGGTGGGTCCACCATTATGGGATTTTTTGAGTTTATTAATTGTGCTCTGTTCTTTATATTGATGATGATTCACAGGATTATATTGTAACCCTTTGCCGGGGTAATAGTGAATGAAAAAGAAGCTACGAGCTAAATTTGCCAACAAGAGCATAAAAAGAAAAGAAAATATATATATATGACAAAATAGCGTGATATCTCAACATTAAAAAGAGAGTCATAGCTATACAAAAGGGAAAAAAATTGATTTGAAAAGAATATATATTCGGACCGGCAAAGTGGAATTTTTATGTGAACATCCTATGCTTTAATTGGGTTATTGGGGATGCTAAATTGTGCATCAAAGAACTCATTGGGATGAGTGAGAGACGTTTTATGAGAGTAACTCAAGCTCTAGGGCGATTCGTTGATGGCTAGTGAGGAGAGAGCCAAAAGCTCACTCTAAATTATCCAAATATACTATCATAACGTCCCTAAGCCTAAATTACAACCTTAAAGACCTTTTGATTCTTTGCTATGTAATTGAGAAGTGATTGAGCCAATAGAGAGTAGTTAAATGGATCTTTAGATACTAGTGAAGTTCGATGAACAATCTATAGCTTCCTTGGTGAACTGAGTAAAGTCCCAATCCTTCTTACATTGCGAAACTAATTTGATCTTGAAATCAAAACCGTGTTGACTATGGATATGAGAAGTGTACAGGTATGTAGCTTGTGAATATTACTGCATGAAATTTTATGAGTACTTGCTTTATGTCTATTCTATATATTCTGCTATGTTCTTCCTATTGTGTTAATATTACCTAGGTGTGTATTTAGAGACTTCCTTTTGTTTTTATCTTTATTGTATCGAGACGATACAACTTTGAGTTGGGGGTCTTGATGTCTCCCTATTTGTCATGAATCAATCCTAGTTGGAGACATCATTTTTAGTGATTTAGAAGTCATATTAGTCGATTTTCTTGAGAAATGCTACACTTTTCTATTTTGAGTCTTGATTTAGTAAATTATTATTTTTAGAGCATATTGGGTTTAATTATTTATTTAGTGTGAAGCTTTAAAGATAATTATGGAGATTAATTAGATTCCAAGTCAAATACTAAGATATATATGGAAAGAGATAAGCATGGTAATTGGAGATGAGGAAAGAAAAGCTAAAATCATGGAAAAGGAAAAGCTGTCATAATCCTGAATTTCATCACCCACGACCACAAATCAGCTTATATCTCAAAATTGGTCTGGAATTTGGAGAAACGGTCAAGAGCAAAGTTGGAGATCTTTTCGAGACGATAAATTTCAACTACTCATACGCGTCAAACGGATGCGTATTGAAGCTGCTAGGACCAAAACAAAAATGGGCCTGATTCCATGTTTTAGGGTTACGAATTTGAGTTGGGCTTGGAGTCCACTACTTACCTTCTCCTTCAAGAAAACGAATTAGGGCTTCTATACACCTATAAATACACCCTTATATCACTTGTAAAATCATCCTTGTTCATCCTTGCCTCATAGTAATTAGTCCTTAGGGTTTTATTCATCAAAGTTATTGTAGAGAGCAAGATGATGTCTTTTATTATTTCTTTTAGTTTATTTCCTTCAGGTATGAACTAAACTTCCCATAGCTTGGGTTTTGCATCATATAAAAACTATGAATTCTAATTTCTTTCTATCTAAGTTTCTTTGGGAATTACATGTTTTAATCTGATATTAGCTTCTTACATATATATTTGTTTATGTGTTTTGATTTATTGCCTGTCCTAGAACTGATCATTTTAGGCTTTCTTAATAGTAGTTAGATGTTCACCTTAACTGGGTGTCTAATTATTGAAACACCACATAACGTCTAGTGTCGATATTGGTCTTGACAACACTAATTCTAGCTAGATAGTCATTAGGGTATAATATAATCACTATCATCATGTTTGGAATTGAATTGCTTAGGACCTTAGTAGCGTTTGATAATCCTAAGTTTAGACTGCCTCATGATGTGCCCATAGCCCCCTTAGTCGCTCTCAAGGTCTAAGGTATGGGAATTTAGAATCCTGACTAAGTATCTAAGAGCTAATTATCTCCCTTATTAACTAGATTTGATAGAAAGAATTAGGAGAATTAGTGCATACTAGCAAAACCTAAGCTATACTTCTCATCTCATTTTTCTTCGTATTAATTTTATTGTCTTTTATTTTCCTTAGTTTAATTGTTAATCTCGAAATTATTCTCTTTATTATCCTGTCTTTTAATTATTTACTTCTCACTCGTTATTATTTACCCATTCGTATAACACATTAAGTCCCTGAGAACGAACTTCACTTATCATTAAAAATTGCATACCTCCTGTAATACTTGTAGTACCGTGCTTGTCTAGGGTGATAGTACATTGTTTTCTGGCTTATATTTATCTTATTTTTCTAACACCCTAGGCGACACCACCGGCTTAGCCCTAAACAGAAACATTAATTAGACGAACTTAGGTGAATCCCTTGTGAGACTCAAGTACATCTCCTTGACGAATTCTATACGGGTTGAAGGATCACAAAGGGTCTTCTTCCAACAACACATGCATTAAATTGTTGGGCATAGATAGGGATGGCAACGGTTCGGTTAACCGCAAAAAACCCAGAAACCGTAACCGAAACCGTTTAAGTTAGAAAAAACCATAACCGAAACCGAAACCGTTTAGAAATGAAAATCTAAAACCATAACCGAAACCGATTAAAGTAAAAAAAACCGTGCAAAAAACCGAACCGAACCGTTTAGCATGGACATATAAAATTGATTAAAAATAACTAAAAACTCTTAAATATTTGATATACATAACCATATAATCCAATCCATCACCAAATAACATTAAAGCAAAAAAAATTGCAACGGAGTTTCAACAAAAATCGCATAAAAATACTACGTGTAGAATTCATTAACAAGCGATATCTTCTTCTTCAATTGTACACGCTTTAAGATAGTTCGATGCTATATTTTTGCCTACATAATCCAAAAATAAAATTAATAATGATAAAATAAACTGATAAAAGTATAATTTTAGATATATATATATATATATATAATAGTTCTGTAAATTAATAAAATTTTAGATATATAACAATATATTTTTATTACATTTATTAGAATTAGTTTTTATAAAAGCTAATTCATTTTTCAAATTAAACTAACTACATGTTAAAAGTTAGTATTGGTATTCTTGGACTTTTGGTCTTCTTGGACTCTTGGGCTGCTTTAGAATATAAATATTGGATTTTAAAAGTGAGCAGATTGTATTTAGAATAAATATATTATATATTAAATAAAACGGTTTTCGGTTTATTCGGATTTTTTTTTAAAACAAACCCATAACCTTACGGTTTTAACCACGGTTACAATTTTTAAAACCATAACCTCATAATTATAACCACGGTTACATAAACGGTTTTTTAATCGGTTCGGTTTCTATCGGTTTCGGTTTAAAACCCGGACCGCTGCCATCCCTAGGCATAGACGACTTAATAAGGGCAATCCATGAAGGGGGGAACCAAAACACCTTAACATAATTTCAATAATTTCCTATTTCAACTTATCATAAGTTTTATAAAGATCAAATTTCATCGGCATAAACTCACTATTACCGCATCGTGTGTCATCTCACGGTCCACCTCCTGCCCTAGCACCATATTATAAATGGTGGATCGCCTGGTAGGTAGTTGTTCTAGTCGGGTCCAATATGGACAACCAACAAAAGATGCAACCTGTTCACCGTAGCTTTCATAATAACTTTACATCATACATATATGGGGCTAATAGGGAAAATATTATAATGTTTCAAGATCGCTTACCTAGGGAATCAGGTGAATAAGAGTCTTATGCCAACGGTGGCAAAAGACAAAAAAAATAGAACCATGAACAATACGACATACAGAAGGCTCTTCGGAAGCCCAATATTTCTGGAAAAATGATTATGGAAATATCATATGATCCTTAACCATTGAAGGACTCGCCTGATAGGTTGACTTTCAGCTCTTGAGCTACCCTCTTATCTCAATAAATACTGGCATAGGGAGAGAAGAGACACCCATAAATTAATTGGGATCTGAATATAATTGTATGGAGTAGTTTCAAACATGACCTTGCAAGACGGTTGGATCCTCAATCCATTAAGTATTAATATCCTTGAGTCTCAGACAACGTGTTTTCTTATATTTCTTGATCGTAAATAGATTAAAGCACCGAGTATAATGGTCCAGGGATCGAACCCATTCTAAGTTGGACTGCTGAAACTATAACATCTCATCATGTCTAAGTTCACTTTGACATTCTCCTAACAGTTTGTTCAAACAAAATAAAAAAATTATAAGAGCGTGGAAGAGTCATCTAGATACCACCAAATCTAGTTGATTGTAGTTGTTTATGGCGATTAATATCTCTCAATACGTTTTTCTTCCACTCTGTTATATGTTCCTATATATCCTTAATATTGATTCCCCCCTGCTTGATCAAAGTCTCAGTTTTCATTAATCGGGTCTTGCAAACCATCATAAAGGCTCCACATAGTCTCAAATTGGAACGGACAAGTCCGAACAAACGAACTGGAACCTGATTAATCGAAGGTGGGATGATTATGAGGAAATTACAAAAAGAAGCCTCAATAACTTAAACATTATTTTTTAAGTCCCACCTCCTTACTTGTTCTTACAAAGTCCTTAGTTACAAATCTAGTCTTTTAATTAAGTTCATGTGAATTAAATTTTTCTGGGTACAGACCCACGGTCTTTTTTTTTTACAACTTCATTTTGTGGTGTAATTGCATTACAAAGTTCGTCTCGAAACAACATTATTTATACAATATAATTCGTTCAGTGTATGTCCACTAGTATAGGCACAAAATCAAGTACACAATCAATTGGGGCTGTTCCCATTGGGGTTGTACCCATTTGAGCCTATACCCTTTGGGGTTGTACCCATTTGGGGCTATACACAGATTCAATGGTCTAAAGTCATATACGTTTGTGTGGTCAAAAGACTGCGCATTTTGGATAGTAAGGGGGTTGTGCCTACTGCGGGGTTCAAGGGGTTGTACCCCTACTATTATACTGTTTCTGCAAAAGACAGCATTTAAATTAAATTAAAAAACACATAAAAAACTATTAGAAAACAAAATTGAACGGAGAAGACTCACCTAACGGAGACCTAGGCGGCGGATCTGACTTATAATGGAGAATATGGAGTTTTTATTGTGCAGAGAAGGAGGTTTTTTAATGGCGACGACTGTATGTTGCTGGAGATTCAGATATTCGGTGGAATGGCCAGCGTTGGAATGCCGACTCAAAGGTACGGCAAAACTCCGGCGACGCAGCAGGGCTCCGGCGACGATGTAGACCTACGCTGCTACACGAACAGGAGACGACGGGAGAAGAGAACTACGAGATGGTGGAGATCCGGATCTGGGGCGGCGAAATCTAGGCGGTGATAACTGGACCTGCAGCAGAGCGGGTTGCTGGGTCAAGATTGAGGACGCGGAGACGAGGCGACAGGGTGGTTTGCAGGGTTGGTGGTGGATGTTGAGACCATGAGAGTGGTTCTCTTTTGCTACTGCGAGCCGCAGGCTTTGGTTTGCTGCAGAGGAGGAGCAATTGCTGCTGCAGAAGAGGAAACGGGAAAGTTGCAGAGAGAACATACAGGGAGAGAGAGGAGAGATAAAAGTGGGTGAGAATGAAATGGGAAACGTTTCCCGTAACCCTACTAGCATTTTGGTTTGGGTTTTTGTTTTGCTGTAATAAGAGCTACTGGAGAGGGTATTTTTTATCTTTTTAAGCTTTTGTAACTAGCGAGTTACTAAGAGGACTTTATATAAGAAGTGGACGGTTGTGTGGGCCGTGATTTATAATTCTCGCGATAATTATTAGTTTTGTGACACTTGAATTTTTTAATTATAGCTTACAATAATAATGTGTTGGCCTGAGAAATCGGTCTAGAAACGTGACCACTAGGGTAGAGCATAACCCGGGTTAGCACCAGGTTTATGTTTTTGCTAACCCTAGGTTGTAACATCCCGGGTTGGGATTTGAAAAACCCAACCCTGTCTTTTTTTATTAAACCCTCCCGGATTCAAAACACCGAGTTGACTTAGATTACGTACCGGGTTGAGTCGAGTTTGATTGCATTAAAGATTATATTTTCGTATAAACACTTGGTAACTAAAAAGTAATATTTAAGAACATATTAGTCAAGTTAATACACTTGTTCATTTCCATATTGTTAGCATTATTAGCAATACAAAAAAAATGAAACTGGAGTTTAATAGAACAAGAGAATAGGAACATATATACATTGTCCACATAAGGATGAAATTGCAGCCGTTCATCACAGATTTAAACAGCAAGTAATGCGACCGAGCACAATGATCTGGATCATTGACAAAAAAATTATATGAGATTCAAATATTAAGAGGAACAAAAAAAATTCAATTATTATATTGAATTTATTCAGTAAAAACTAATTATGGATCAGAGACAATAAGATAAGAAAAATATACCTAATTCCATATATGCAAAAAATATACTAGATTCGCAAATATGCACAGCAATTAGAGGTTATTACAAATTCCACCCCAAATATCTAAAAACTTATTTTTAAAGGCCCACTTAGTTACAACTACTTATTAAGTCCTTTGTTAAGTTTCTAGTTACACCACATGACATTCATACCCCTCAACATATGCTCACTCTCTCACGGTAGATAAATCTCTCTTCCCTACTATATACAGAACATTCTCTTCTTACTTCTCTCCTCATTTAATAAGACCGTACCTCTCATTCTCTCTCTCTACTCATCTCCTTCATATAACACAGATTTTGAATTTTGAAATTCAAAATTCAAATATGAAACCCAGTTTCTTCTCTCATCATCTCCATTGTTGTGCACGGGTAAGCTTCAAATTATCCAACATTGTTGTGCACGGGTAAGCTTCAAATCATCTCCATTGTTGTGCACGGGTAAGCTTCAAATATGAAACCCAATTTCTTCTCTCATCATCTCCATTGTTACATTCTTTACATTGTTGGGGTTTTTAGTGTCATTTGTTCTAGGCATAATCTGTATTTGATAATGTGCACGTTCCCTTGACCACTTGTTGCTGTTAGGTATTGCATGTTGTGCTTTTCTAGTGTGCATTTTCCGTTTACAGTAAGTTGGATTTACATGATACATGCTGTTCATTGCTTTTGGCACGTTCCGATCACTTTGTATTACATACTGTGCACGTCCCCGTGACTATTGGTTGTTGTTAGATACTACATGATGTTTTTTTGATAGTGTGCATGTTCCCATTACTCTATTTTATGCATGGCCACGTTCCCATCACATGACCATTGTGTTATATGCTACATGATGTTCGTTGCTTCAGGACGCTTTTTTTTCCTAATGTGCACGTCCCCATGACCATTGTTCTTGTTAGATACTACACGTTGCTCTTTGCTATTGTGCACGTTCCTAGTACACTATTTTACTTCATGGACACGTTCCCTTTACCATATGTTGGATTTACATGATACATGCTGTTCATTGCTTCTGGGCACGGTCCCATTAATTTGTATTACATATTGCGCACGTCCCCATGACAGGTGGGGGGTGAGGATTGTGTTGTCTTTGATAATGTACACGTCCCCAACATCTTGTTTTTCCTATTGTGCACGTACCCTTCACCATGTAGCGTAATGTGCACGTACACACCATATTAACCATTTATTGTACACGTTCCCAAGACTTTCATTTCTTTCTATCTTTACACGCCCCCGATAAGTTTGATTACTGATAGCGTGCACGTCCCCGTTGCTTGTGAAGGGGAATTTTTTTTCAGGGTCATCATGGACAATGTTATTGGTATATTCAAGAACGGCAAGGACAAGTATCTGTCCCCCATGGCTAAGTATCCGCTGTTAACCGACATTAAACATTACGTGCTTAGCAAGTGGTGTAATCTAATCGATGTCGATGTTGTCTACCACTACTCCCTAAATGGACATGACGATTGTATACTAAGCACACAGGAAGACTATTCCACACTTCAATGGTTGCTAAGCCACGATTCCACCACCAAAGTCGTTATTTATGTGCAACCAACCTCTACCCCTCCGGCTGACGTTTGTAAGCTTGTGATTCAGCCGGACCAAACCGGGGATATAGGTGTCACCGTTGATAAGTCGGTTATCCCTCCACTATTCTACACTCACCGTGTCAAGAAACTTCTCAGCCACGACTGTCCTGATAGCATTGGAAAAGTTGGTACGTGTTTCGCTGACGGCCCCATCCAGTTCCGGCACGCGCTACGGAAATACGCCTGTGAGACTGGTTATGAGTACAAAACATCACATAACATTATGTGGTGGGCTAGCAATGAGTTGGAAAGTCTTGTATTCTTATCCCTTTACTTTGCACGATAACATTATTTTTTTGTGTTTGGTTTGGAACACGTGGTTTAAAAATTTAAAACATTCGCAATGGGAACGTTCCCACAACGGCTAATGCGTATGTGTGATTCAGATTGTTTTTTCCCATAATAGAGTACACGATTTTTTGCTGATGCAACCTGACAGTTTTGGTTTACGAACCTCACCAGTTCTCACCAACACCCAACACCCTATACATCACTAATTTCCTTTTTTTTAATTTTGCTAACTGAATCGTACTTAAAGGGAACAGACCCAGAATAACACGTTACAACTCCCCGGGTACAGACACACATTGTCATACGCATTCTACGTGCATTCCATATTATCTACTATATAATATGACAACCACATTGGGAACATTCCCATTTCAATACTCACCTGATGGGGGCGTTCCCTTTTACCTTTTCAACCACGCTAGACCCTTTTTTTTAATTGAAGTTGACGTTACAGGGAACAGCCCCAGACATATGTACTACGTCAACAACCTGGCGGGTACAGACACAGTTGCTTACACGGTCCTGGATGCATTCCCTATTATCCGTACTGGGAACGCACCCAGTTCACTACACAAATAATGGGAATATTCCCTTTTGTTGTTTACCAATATTTACTTATACACAGCTAATGAAACATTGCAACACAAATGACCTTCCAGGGAACAGCCCCAGTCATATGTAACATTGCAACACCATGACGGGTACAGACACAGATGGTTACAATAATCTGGGTGCGTTCCCTATTATCAAATAAACAGTATTCCACACAGTCATGCCCATATTAATATCAATCTGGGAACGCACCCAGGACCATACTCACATAATGGGAATGTTCCCTTATGTACTTTACCACTACCTTATACACAACTATTGAATACGAAAAACACATTCATCATAAAATACCACATTATCTGAATATTACATAACATAAAAACAATTTTTGGTTTGTTCAGATTAAAAAATGCATTAAACGTTAAAAAAAAAGCATCTACTCAAAGTGCAACCGCCACTCGAGCCTGCTTCACTCATGTGGACAAGGGAACATACCCATTTCAGCCATTATACCACCATCTCCATCTGCTGCAAAACACAACCAACATATGAAAGAAATAACCTGAAGGTTAGATGGTGGAGAATGGCGGATCTAAAACTCACCATTAGTTTTGAAAGGTGGAGAAGTGATCGCGATGGGGCTGTACCCATCGCCCGATCTGGATTCACACTCGCTGGAGGGTTGTTGATGGTGGTGTGCTGTGCTGTGACGGGGCGGTTTTCTTGGGCGGCGATCATGGTGGTGGATCCAGATCTGAAGCGGCACCTTCGTTGGTGATGGAGCATGCAGTAGTTTCTTGCACAGCGGAGGAGTAGGCTCTGGTTTGCTGCAGCGAGACCACGAAGGGGCTGTACCCATTTCGTGTGGTTAAGGGTATGTACCCATTTCATGTGGACAAGGGAACATACCCATTTCAGCCATTATACCACCATCTCCATCTGCTGCAAAACACAACCAACATATAAAAGAAATAACCTAAAGGTTAGATGGTGGAGAATAGCGGATCTAAAACTCACCATTAGTTTTGAAAGGTGGAGAAGTGCCCGCGATGGGGCTGTACCCATCGCCCGATCTGGATTCACACTCGCTGGAGGGTTGTTGATGGTGGTGTGCTGTGCTGTGACGGGGCGGTTTTCATGGGCGGCGATCATGGTGGTGGATCCAGATCTGAAGTGGCACCTTCGTTGGTGATGGAGCATGCCTTCGTTGGTGATGAAGATAAACAGATCTGTTCATCTGTGGTGGTGGTGGTCTTCTTATCTATGAAACTGAGGGAAGGTGAGATCTTCGGTGGTGCAGAACAGTGAGATCTTCGGTGGTGCAGCAGGTTGTGCCTTTTATGGTGGTTCGTGAGAGGGTGGAAATGGTTCGTTAGAGGCTTGACATGGCTAATGGTGTGAGTGATGATGATTCATGAGAAGCTGGAAATGGTTCATGAGAGGCGGGCAAGAGTGATGGAGAGGAGAGAGAAGAGAGAAAAGAGAGAGGGTGGGGAGAGAGAACATAGAAAGAAGAGGACGAGCGTGAATTGGTTTCATAACAATAATAGGATTTTGTTTTTAAATTGGAGTCCACGTCATACACTAATAGAGGGGCATGGTTGTCTTTACCCATACACAGTTGGACTAGTAACTAGTCTTCTAACTAGGAGGACTTTTTTTATTAAGGTATAAGTTGTATGGGCTCTTTTTTATAAATGCCCCCAGCAATTATTAGGCTTCATATTTGACATATAATATGAGTTTCTAGATTTCATAGAGTTGATGAATGACAGAAGAGAGGGATTAAAGATAGTGTGATATGATGAGTGGGGTGGGGCGAAAATGAGAGATTGGGGTTAAGGTAAGTTTTGGTAGGAAAGGTAATATATAATAGGGTGAATGCCCATTAACCACCTGCCACCTTAGTCACTTGCCCATAAAAGGCACTTAAGGTAAATATACCTTAATGCCCTTAGCCCAATAACCACCTGTCACCTTAGCCACTTGCCCATAAAAGGCACTTAAGGTAAATATACCTTAATGCTTACTGCTGTCGACTGCTGCTGCCAAGGGCGAGTAGTGGACTTGTGCAAGTACAATTTTTGTCAAGGGCGAGTAATGGGAGTGTTTCCCACAACTCGTGCAAATACACTTTTGTACTGTATGGGCTAATGTTGAGTAATGGGAGTGTTTCCCACAACTCGTGCAAGTACACTTTTGTACTGTATGGACTAATGTTGAGTAATGGGAGTGTTTCCCACAACTCGTGCAAGTACATTTTTGTACTTGTGGACTAAATGTTGAGTTCTGGGATAGATTCCCATTACTCAGAACTCGGAAAAGGTTAAGCAAGTTCACTTTTGTACTTGTGGACTAAATGTTGAGTTCTGGGATAGATTCCCATTACTCAGAACTCGGATTGTACTTGTGCAAGCCCACTTTTGTACTTGTGCAAGTGCACTTTTGGACTTGTGGCAAATGTTGAGTACTGGGATAAATTCCCAGAACTCAGAAAACGCTAAGCAAGTACATTTTTGTACTTGCGGACTAAATATTGAGTTCTGGGAGAGATTCCCATTACTCATTTGAATTGTTTTTTTCTTCTAGTTTTTCAACGTTAATCAATCAACTTATTCTATACAAACTTTCGCACAATTCAATCATAATTTCTTACTTTCCCAATACTCAAATATCATGTTTCAGTGGAGATGTCAATCTATCTTTGAATACAGCAAATGAATTGGATAAAAAGAAATAATGCAGGGACCAAAATGCAAATTGTTTCTTCTACATAAAAATTAGTTAGATTACAGCTATATCTAGTTAGACATGATTGTATATAAACTAGTTTTGTACACTGTAACTGTAACAAGAAATAAAACATCTCTTCTTCCTCTCTTATTCATTCTTCTTCTTATTCTTCTCTCTGTTTCTTTATTTTTCTTGCTAAATTCGTCATTAATGGGTGCTCTCATAATTCACAGTGTTTGTGTATATGCTGATAATTTAAACGAAAGAGAGAGAGCGGCTATCATAGTTATTTGTTTATGAACTCGTGGAGAGAGAGAGAGAGCGGCGGCGATAGAAAAGGGTAGAATAGGATAAAAATTAAAAGAGGTGCCTTTTATGGGCAAAAGGAGAACGGCAGGGGTGAGGGGGCATTAAATTTAATTTGAGGTGTTTCTTGGGCATTAATCCTATATAATATCATATATATAAAACAAAGAAATGGGTTTGGGCTAATACCGGGTGTACGGGTTGGGTTGGCAATTTTTTTTGCATTTCATTAAACCGGTCCCAACCCATTTGGTTTGTATATTTATTCTACTAATCCGATAAATTGCTTAGCACATTGCCCGGGTTAGTCCAACTCAGACCGGGTTGACTTGGGTTTCTTTCCTTTGACCGACTCGGTCAATGCTCATCCCTAGTGACCACATATAAAGGATAACTGTCTTTTTTTCTTACTTTAATCTTTTTCTATTCACTCATCATGCTCTAATCCAATCATCTTTGATTCGATAATAGATTTTAATTTCCAATCATGTCAACTTTAATCTTATCAAAATTGCTTTTTTGAATTATTCTCCGTTTCGAGCAACGCCTACCCTGGATTCTAGACCGTTTAAGTCATTTTTGTTTGAACCAAATAGAGCATCTTGGAGTATTAATCATATAACTACTCATAATGCACAAAATGATTGTATTACATACATTTTAAGTAATAAGTAGTCTATGACAATAATAAAAGTAATAATTAGTCAGATGCTCCTCTGAGGAAGGAACCAAGATCATAATCGAAGCTTTGATGATTATTTCTATTTATCGTCGTTATTCATTCTTTTTAAATCTAATAAGCTGGTTTTTACTTTTCTTAATAAAAGACATAATACAAAATAACTCATGCAAATAAAAAAGATTTTTACTCAATTATGCTCTTTCTCAATCATCCTTATTTTCTTTTGGGAAAATGACCCAAAAAATCAAAATAATATTATTTTCAGCCCAATAACATCAATGACAAAATTTCTGCCCAATAACATCATTAACTAAATTTTGTCCTTGATGGGAATCGTCCTTGACGGGAATCGTCCTTGACGGGAATCGTCCTTGATGGGAATCGTCCTTGACGGGAATCGTCCTTGATGGGAATCGTCCTTGACGGGAATCGTCCTTGACGGGTAAACATGTAATCTTATAATAGTAAGTTAATGGATGATTCTTTGGGGCAAGTATAATATTATTTTGATTTTTTGGGTCATTGACCCTTTTCTTTTCTTATTAAAAATCTTAAATAAAATTTTATACTATAATTCAAAAATTTAATTACATTTTTATCTTTTTTTGTTTTTTATTTCCTATATATTATTTTTTATCAGTTTAAAACCCTAAAAGCAATCCAATTCTCTCATTCTCTCATATCTTTTCTTTTTTCCCGTAAATCCACTACATTTTTCTCGAGTAATGTTATATATCACCCATTCACATCTTCATCCTTTATGTGGAGCCTATGTGGCATTAAATAAAAGAGAGAGAAAAAGTTATTTAAGAAAGAGAAACATCATGATTGGTTTTTAAAATCTCCACATAGGCTCCATAAGGGGTGAAGAGGTGAACGGGTGATATATAGCATTACTCTTTTTTCTCTCTCATCTCTCTTTCTTCTTTACTCATGAAAACCATCGGGCTTGATAGCACTTTATACACGATCCCGCCAGATGGATTTGAACAGAGCTCCATCAATGAAAGTCGTTCATGAAAGCTCCATGAGACCCACTGGTTTTAATGAAATTCGCTCATGAAGTGGTGGCGAAGGGGTGAAGTGTAGCAGATCTAGGCGATTTTCGAGGTGGTGAAGGGGTGGCAGATCCATATTGCAGTAGCTCAGCCGTCGATCTCATAAGCCAAGTCGCTCTCCTTCTTCAAAAGTCAAGTAACCGTGTTGCAGAAGGCCGTGAGATCTTCGCTGGAGAAGAAGGACGTGAGAAGGATGAAGCTGTTCCATGGCTGGATCTCCAATCTGGCGTGAAAAGGCCGCCATTGTTACAGAAGTTCGTGAGAAGTAGATCTCTGATGGAGAACCTCGAACCCAGCCATGGCGCCGGCTTCGCTTTGCTTCACCGGAGAAACTCCATGCTTAAG
The DNA here is from genome assembly GCA_029959085.1 of Nemophila menziesii. Taxonomy (NCBI): domain Eukaryota; kingdom Viridiplantae; phylum Streptophyta; class Magnoliopsida; order Boraginales; family Hydrophyllaceae; genus Nemophila; species Nemophila menziesii. The sequence goes on along the minus strand of JARWIR010000005.1, from coordinate 38,392,764 downwards.
ATCTCTGTTCGAGATATTCACTTATTTTTTCCGTTCAGGGACAAAACATGGATAGTTCAGGGACCATTTGGAAATTTCCCCCTAATAATAATCACGTAAATACTGCTACCACGTGGCCTTAAAGGTAATGGATGGAAACGGTGGTAAAAAACAAAGTTTGAGGAATATTTGGTTAACTTTCAAAGTTCTTTCCTCTACCTCGTGTACATACATGAAAGAGCCGGTTCAAAATTGGTCAGGTCCTTTAGTAGACCCGTCTGTTTCAAGTGGTGGGAGTAAATGGAAGAAGCATTGACCAGATCTAGTTTTTCTCCCTTCTGTTTCAAGTGGTAGGAGTAGGGAAGAAGCATCTACCATATCTAGTTTTTTTGGTATTGTATTAATTATTGTGATAGTTTTTTATTTAAAAAGTAAATAAAATATAATTATTTTGTACATTACTCCTTAGTTTTATTGAATTCTATATTTTTTATTGAGTACTCTATATTTTTATTGAGTACTCCGCAGTTTTTATAGAGTACTCCATATTTTATAATAATATTATGTGTTTTTTAACTGGGTATTTATCAAATTTCCGATACTCATTATTTTAATTTTGATACTCTATTTTTTCCGATACTCTATATTTTTTTTTCGATACTATATTTTTTCCCCGATACTCTATATTTAATTCCGGCGTTGGACGGTGCTGGTGGCCGAAATTGAACAGTGCCAAACCTCAACAACTTAATACTCATTGAATTAATAATCTTGTCACTTTATTTTTGCCTTTTAGTGATTTTTGTTTTATATGAAAGGATATTTTAATATTTGGTCATACTAAAGGTCCCTTTAAAGAAATAAGATTGTTACTAGTTCCTATAGGACGAAATCTAGTCTCCAAAATCCTATATGTCATTCACCCAAAATAAAAATACCATACGTCAAAATCCATAATAAAAAAAGAACAAACGAACAATTAAAAAAACAAGCCTAACAAAATATGTACAATCCCTAGGATATCTAGATATCTGGTGGTCCTTTGTGTGTTCTAAAAATAAATGCAAAAGATAATCGAACCACAACCGCAAGTGTACGGTTGTCCCAAGTAATATAGTTGATAAAACAGATTCGTTCCAAGGACGGGATGGTTGACTACAATGCTTATCTATTAATGATTGATGCACTTATGAAAATAAAAGACAATAATATATTTGTTTGGTTTTTGTATTAATTCTAATGAATGAAAGACAAATATTAAAATACAAATAAAAGCTAAGACGCAAGTAAATGAAAGTGATACGCAAGTAAGAGCAGGTAGTACTTGAGAGGCGCAAGGGTTTACCTAACTATCATTCATTTCATACATTGTTTAAGGGACAAATCGGTAAATTTGTATTGGTCGGGATTCTATAATCTCCTTACCCCCGTCAGGGTGGACTAAGGAGCAACTCTCAAATGCTACAAACCCCGTCAGGGTGATTATAGTCCACTCTCAAGTGTTTAAGTTCAAATTACCCAATAGGCCATAGGTTTAATTAAGCTCGTCAGAGTCAATAATTTCTAACCTACATTCATTAACTAGTTCGGTACCTAAACCCCCCGTCAAGGTGATCCAATCGCCACTAATTGGAATAGCCTAGATACTAAGACCTATGATTGGTTAATTACGTCAATTATAGTAGATAAAGCGCAAATTAAAGAAAAATACAATTCACCCAATTTGATTTAAATAATAATAATCCCAAATCCAAATGTATAAAACGAAATCAAATTGGGATTAACCCATTATGCGTTCTCAAGCATTAAATTAGTTTAGCTCATAATAATTGAAAAGATAAAAACTAAAGAAATAAATAGGTTCAACATGTTTTACAGAATAAAATAGAAGAACCTAATTACGGAATTGAATTGGCTGAGAAGTGGAGATATAGACCGTCTCCAGCTCTTGCTTCTTCTCTTCCTGCCTCTAGCTTCTTCTCTGGTGTCTGACTCTTAAGCGTATGTTGTATTATGAAAAAGATATGAAGTTTGTCTGAAAAATAGAGGTCTAAAGCCCTTTTATAATGTTAAAAACGGATTAGGGCTTGGACTTAGGAATAAATCAATAATTAAATGTCCAAGCCCAAATTCTAAGCCCAAAATCCCGTAACTGCTGATACACCTTCACTAAAACGGCTTTTCCCGATGCGTTACAACTCCGATTGACCTCATTCCAGTTGCTAAAGTTCCGTAACTCGATAAGGAATGTTTTCTCTTCAAAGGTCAGCGGCTAAATCATCTCTTAAGCACCTCGAAATCAGCAATCTATAGCCTGGAAAATGGATTTTCAGCTCTAAAAATAATATCTTCGGGATTTTATCTTCAAGTTTTGACTCTATATCGCGATCTTTGACTTTCTCCTTGGATTCCTCTTCTAGCTAACATCTAAACCTGTAAAATCTTCACTAAAAATACCAATATTACGCGCAAAAGCTTAATAAATCAAAAATGCTAGAAATAAAAGAGGAAAATCATATTATTGCATATTTAGTCCAAAAGTCTATCTAGATAGTCAAATAAACACCAAAAATGATGTCTCCTAAGGGTCGAAAATACGAACAATTAAGGAGACATCAAGACCCCCAACTCAAACCTTTGTCGTCCCGACAAAGCAAAACTAAAAACAAGGGGAGTGAAGTAGATGCAAGAGAAAATAGAAGCTAGCAAATACACCCTAAAGCAATGCTAAAGATAAATCTCATATAGCAAACATTAAGAACTAACATATACATACACTAATCATGCAACATCAAACATAAATAATCTCAATCATAAAATTAAAGTCGCAATGCTTGAAGGTTACACTTGTACTCATCTCTGTATGATGGCTATAGGGTGATCATTAATCCTAACTTGCTTTGAACGCTCCACCTAGTATATTCCCTATCAACAGAATTATAAATTCACTATGTACTTAAGAATCAAGAGGTCTTTACGGTTTTAATAATGGCTTAAGGACGGTATGGATGTATATTTGGTAAATTTGAAGTGAGCTTTTGGCTCTCTCCTCACTTACCATCAACAATGTCCTCGAGTTTGAGTTTACGCTCAAAAATGTTCTCACTCACCCAATTGACGCGCTAATGTTGCATCCCCATGTCAACCCAATTAAAACTAAGATGATTTCCAAAAATATTCCACTTTGCCGGTTTATTTTATTCTTTCTTTTTATTTTCTTTTTCACTTCTTTTTTCATTTTTTTTTTCTTTTTTTTGTACAAGATACCCATGACCCTCGTTTTGATGTGAAAAGTCATGTCTCTTATAATTTTCTTTTTCTTTTTCTCTTTTTTTTTTCTTTTCAAATCCCGGCAAAGGGTTACAAAATAATCATATCATCTACATTTTTGTGCCTCAATACAAACACATATAATCCCTTCCCAATGTAATTTCCCAAATGTGGTCCCACCACCCCAAACTCAAGCTCGAGACAAGTCTCAGGGTTGTGATTCAAGTGCGGGTCATTTGGTCATGCCTAATAATCTAAAGGATAATGGGCTTATATTGTGGCTACAAAAGAAAAGGCTTTAGGCTCAAAATTGGGCTAAGACGGATAAAATTATAATATAAGGGATAGCAAGCTAAAAGGCTTCAAATGGCTAACAAAGAACTGCCCCTATCATTTTCCTAAGTACAAAGCTTGTCTTTAGTTCATATCTAGGTGGGTTCTCTACTAATTAGGATTTCACGTTCTACACACCAAACATATTCCTTAAGTACAAGCTTACTTCATTTGCATTGTTCATTAATTTTTCCTATCAATTACCTATGTTCGCATGCAATTGTAAGTGCGTTCTATGTCAATCCCTAAAGTCCACTATTTACTATCATTAATTCATCAAAAGTATGCTTAAAGGAACATTTAAAATCTTCTATAGTCAAACGCAACTCCGAAAATTATTTTATTGAAAGCAATTAAAACACACACATAAAAACTGGGATGAGGCAACGAACCCCACCCCAAACTCAAAAATGAGTCGTGTCCCCACGACTCGAAAAGACTCAAAGCAATAAAATAATTTACACTAAATGAGAAAGGAAAGAAAACGTATCTTAACCAGCGCGAGGCTGGTGTCGGTGTTGCGTTCAAGTTGAGGTTTTGAATTCTTCATCGATGGTTGCGTTTAAAGTGTTCTTCATTACCTCGAACTTCTTCACGTTTACCACGTTTTCATTTATTACTTGCCCTCTAAGCATCATCTCTTCTTTCAAAATCTTCCTCAATACCCAATTCTCTTTCTTCACCATGTTCTTCGTACCTTTCCTAACCTTCATGGTCATCTCCGATGACCCCAAACTCAAAGCTTCAAGACCCTCAAAAGGTTTGGATAAAATTGTGATTTTAGTGTTCTTGAAGGTTTGGGTTTGAATTATGGATTAATTTTAGCTTTGGTGAAAGAAAACTTCGGATTAAAGTGTGAAGCTTTGGTATTTTGGAAGTTTAATGGTTTGATTGTGATCTTGGATGATGTTTAGAGGGAAGGATTGGTGGTATGATGTTGTTTTGATGATGATTTTAGGAGTGGTAGGAGGCGAGAATTCGGATTATAGGGTTTGGCTTGGAAAAGATGCAAAAAACTAGGTTTAATGAAGTTAAAACCGCCTCTCGTAACAGCTGGCCGGTATGCCTTCGGATTCGCCGGTATACCGGCCGATCCGCCGGTATGCCGGCCAAGAGGTCGGCGAAATTTTTTTTTTTTTTTTTTTTTTTTTTTACCTCAAAACGCAAGTGCATTGCGTCGTCGCTGACGCAATGGTCAGGGAATTTGAAATCCTTGACCGGCTAGCCGGCGGATTCGCCGGTATGCCTGTGAAATCTCGATGGCGCAATTGATGACGCAGCAACCTTGCGTCATCGCTGACGCAAGGACCAGAAACTCTTCCTCCAGTTGGCCGGCTAGCCGGCGGATTCGCCGGCATGCCGGTGGATTTCTCGCTGGCGCGAATGGTGACGCAGCAATGCTGCGTCATCGCTGACGCAGTGGTCAGAGAGTTTGGGGGTCTTCAGCGTTTTGGCCGGTATGCCTGCGTATCCGCCGGCTAGCCGGTCAAACCTGCTGTTGACTCCATAATTTTTCGTTTTCTCCTCGTTTTGACCCCAAACTCATGACCATTATACCCCTGAAATCATCAAAAACAACTACCCTTCCTCATTTCTTAATAATAAACCCTAAATTAACGAAAATCAAACTAAACTAAACTACGAAATTGAAATACTTAAACTAATATACAAGAAATGGCTTTTGTTTAACGTCGTTAAGCTCGACGGGTTACCTCATTCCTTTAGTCATTGACATAACCTCCCCAGCAGTGAGTGAGGTTGTCAATATTTTCAACTCGAAATTTACATCCCTTGGCTTTTATTCCAACTAACTTATCTGAGATAACTTTTGCAACCACGAATGGTCCGAGCCAAGAGCTTTTTGATTCACATGTCTTTGGAGGAGGTTTAGTTTTTTTCATAGCAACTTCTTCGCCTATTTTAAACTCCTTTTTCTTCCTTTCCTTCTTAGGTTCCTTTGGAACTTTCGTGACACGTGTTTTCTCTTTCTTCTTCGCATGATTGAGTGGTGGATTTCTCTTAGGATTTGGAGGAACTTTGATCGGTGGTTTCTTTCTTAGTTCTTTTTCCTCCACCCCTAAGGTTTCCACCACATTGATTGGCTCTTTTCTTACCGGTTCCATTACATCTACACGAAAACATTCTTCATTGGAATCCGGAAACTTCATAGGTCTAAACACATTAAACTTCATCTCCTCGTCTTGGATTCTCATGATCATTTCGCCGTTTTCTACATCAATCAAAGTACGCCCCGTGGCTAGGAATGGTCTTCCCAAAATGATGGGGACATTCCTATCCGCGTCGTAATCAAGTATAACGAAATCAGCGGGAAAAAATAACGTACCTGCCTTAACGAGGACATCTTCAATTCGGCCTTCCGGATGTGCAAGAGATCGATCCGCCATTTGCAAGACCATAGAAGTGGGTCTTGCTTTAATATTAAGCTTATCAAAGATTGATTTGGGCATAAGATTGATGCTTGCACCCAAATCACATAGTGCCTTACCTCTCCATTCATTACCAATAGATATCAGAATTGTAAAGCTCCCAGGATCAACTAACTTTGGAGGTAATTTACCTTGACAAATAGCACTACATTCTTCAGGTAAGCCAATCATTTCATTATCACAATACGGCCGTTTGTTGGTGAGGGCTCTTTTCAGAAACTTTGCATACTTGGGTACATCTCGAATAGCTTCTAGCAACGGAATATTTATGCTAAGACCTCTTACCTTGTTAAAGAATTTTTGATAATCAGCCATATCACCCTTCTTCTGGACTCTTGATGGAAATGGTGGAGGAGGACGGCTTATTATAGTATCATCTTTCTTCTTCGGAATTTCATTAGGCCTCTCCACTTCTTCTACTTCAACTTCTTTATCTTCAGTCACCACCTCTTTTTCTTTTCTAACTTCTTTTTCTTTCATAATCGGAAAAGGAGGTGGAGGAAGGTTCTTACCACTTCTGAGAGTAATAGCTTTACAATCTTCGATTTGGATTGGATTCTCAGTATCGCTAGGAAGTTGTCCTTGTGGACGTTGATTCAACTGTTTATTAATTTGACTTAGCTGATTCTGGAATATCTTCATATTTGCTTCAACTACGTTTTGACGTTCCCATGCTGCGTTTTGACGTTCCATAGCTTGTGTCTGAAGAGCGATTAAACTTTCAACTGTTTTCTGAAGGTTAACTCCTTCTTGTGGATGGGCAGGTAAGGCTTTCTGATTCATTGTGTCATCATAATTGTCTTGAGGAGCTTGTCTCTGAACATAATTTTGATTCTGTCCTCCTTGATAATTGTTGTGTGGTCTTGGATTGTAGTTGTTACCTTGGGGACGCGGTTGATACGCATAAGTAGGATTTGCTGCCCCATCAGGATTTGAGTATTGAAACCCCGGATGGTTTCTGTTAGGCTGATATCCATTACCACTTGAATTAAAGTTACCTCTATTGGACACGAACATCACGGATTCTTGATTGTTTTGACAATTTTCCCAACTATGATCATTAACACCGCAATACTCACATCCATATACCTCTTGTGCAACCTTTACCTCACCTCTTTTATTCGAGAAACCTTCTTTCACGGCTAGAGTAAGTTGTCTCAATTGTTGTTCTAGTGTGGTCTGAAGCTTTGTCTCTAGCGTAGCAAACTTTTCTTCCATATCAACATTATTCACTCTTTTAACTGGTGTTCTTACTGAACTCCACCCAACTTCATTCTTGACTGTTCTCTCTAAGATGATCTTTGCATGAGCGGGTTGCACTTGAAGAAAACCTGCACCACATAGCATATCCAATTTCTCTCTTGAAGTCCCATCAAGGCCTCTATAAAATATTTTTAATTGTTGTTGTTCTGAAAAGCCATGATTGGGGACTCTACGTAAGCACATCTGAAATCTTGTCCAACTCTTACCCACAGTTTCATCGTATTCTTGACGGAAATTAGTCAACTCTAATTCAGCATCTAATCTCATATTACTCGGATAATACCTGTCGAAGAACGCAGCTTCTAATTGATCCCAATTGGTTATTTGTGTCGGATCTTGTGTATCATGCCATTCGCTTGCTCCATCAATAACAAAAAATTTAAACACAGCGTAGTACATCTGTTCTTTTGAAACTCCTTGTGTGATGTAAGAATCACATATCTGTTTGAATTTCTGTATCGCTCTAAGAGGATCTTCTCCAACTCTACCACGAAAATTTCCAAAGTTTTGGAATTGAGCTATCATACCCGGATCTGGACGAAACTTCGGAACATTTATATCTGGAGCACCTACTCCTATAGCAGGGGCACGGAATGGAACTTCTGGTGGACCATTAGTAAACCATGGATTTTGAATATTCACCATTTCTCTTTCCTCTTGTTCTCTTCTTTCCTTATTTGCAAGTCTGATTAACGAATCCGGATTATCAAGGATTTGAACTAGCGGTTCAAATCTGAGCCTTCTTCGCATACACCAAACCTAAAAACCTGAGAAAACTAAACAAGCAAAAAGCGTAAAACTGATAAAAACAAAAATAAATGCAACTATCACTAAAGGATAAACACCGTGGTCACACGCTACCGTCCCCGGCAGCGGCGCCAAAAACTTGGTGGTCCTTTGTGTGTTCTAAAAATAAATGCAAAAGATAATCGAACCACAACCGCAAGTGTACGGTTGTCCCAAGTAATATAGTTGATAAAACAGATTCGTTCCAAGGACGGGATGGTTGACTACAATGCTTATCTATTAATGATTGATGCACTTATGAAAATAAAAGACAATAATATATTTGTTTGGTTTTTGTATTAATTCTAATGAATGAAAGACAAATATTAAAATACAAATAAAAGCTAAGACGCAAGTAAATGAAAGTGATACGCAAGTAAGAGCAGGTAGTACTTGAGAGGCGCAAGGGTTTACCTAACTATCATTCATTTCATACATTGTTTAAGGGACAAATCGGTAAATTTGTATTGGTCGGGATTCTATAATCTCCTTACCCCCGTCAGGGTGGACTAAGGAGCAACTCTCAAATGCTACAAACCCCGTCAGGGTGATTATAGTCCACTCTCAAGTGTTTAAGTTCAAATTACCCAATAGGCCATAGGTTTAATTAAGCTCGTCAGAGTCAATAATTTCTAACCTACATTCATTAACTAGTTCGGTACCTAAACCCCCCGTCAAGGTGATCCAATCGCCACTAATTGGAATAGCCTAGATACTAAGACCTATGATTGGTTAATTACGTCAATTATAGTAGATAAAGCGCAAATTAAAGAAAAATACAATTCACCCAATTTGATTTAAATAATAATAATCCCAAATCCAAATGTATAAAACGAAATCAAATTGGGATTAACCCATTATGCGTTCTCAAGCATTAAATTAGTTTAGCTCATAATAATTGAAAAGATAAAAACTAAAGAAATAAATAGGTTCAACATGTTTTACAGAATAAAATAGAAGAACCTAATTACGGAATTGAATTGGCTGAGAAGTGGAGATATAGACCGTCTCCAGCTCTTGCTTCTTCTCTTCCTGCCTCTAGCTTCTTCTCTGGTGTCTGACTCTTAAGCGTATGTTGTATTATGAAAAAGATATGAAGTTTGTCTGAAAAATAGAGGTCTAAAGCCCTTTTATAATGTTAAAAACGGATTAGGGCTTGGACTTAGGAATAAATCAATAATTAAATGTCCAAGCCCAAATTCTAAGCCCAAAATCCCGTAACTGCTGATACACCTTCACTAAAACGGCTTTTCCCGATGCGTTACAACTCCGATTGACCTCATTCCAGTTGCTAAAGTTCCGTAACTCGATAAGGAATGTTTTCTCTTCAAAGGTCAGCGGCTAAATCATCTCTTAAGCACCTCGAAATCAGCAATCTATAGCCTGGAAAATGGATTTTCAGCTCTAAAAATAATATCTTCGGGATTTTATCTTCAAGTTTTGACTCTATATCGCGATCTTTGACTTTCTCCTTGGATTCCTCTTCTAGCTAACATCTAAACCTGTAAAATCTTCACTAAAAATACCAATATTACGCGCAAAAGCTTAATAAATCAAAAATGCTAGAAATAAAAGAGGAAAATCATATTATTGCATATTTAGTCCAAAAGTCTATCTAGATAGTCAAATAAACACCAAAAATGATGTCTCCTAAGGGTCGAAAATACGAACAATTAAGGAGACATCAATATCGATTAAGTACGAGAAAGTGATTAATTATGGACGGGCCATATGCTTATACTTATGTTTATACTTATGTTTATGCCATACTTGAATGCCTTATCTTTAAATGACTACAAACTTGGGGCGAGGGGGGAAGGGTTACCTTTATGTCTTATAGATCAAAGTTTTTAGAACAATCCATGCTGTCAAATCGTCAAAATGAGAAAGAATATCAGACTAAATACTATGATTTTTATTTATAACTAATAAAAAAACAATACAGTTTGAACATGTTTGATTTTATGAAAGACGAAGAAGAAAGAGAAGACAACATCTCTGGAAATGAAGATTAGATAGAACGTCTAAACTTGTTGGATATTGGAGCTAAGAATAAATGAATGTTACTTCTCCAAAATTAAATTAGGTGAAATATGTAAACCTGTTTCACAATGGAGTTGAAAAGTAGTGAAGAACGGACCTACGAATTGGAGGCAACGTAGAATGCCTAAATCAATTAGTTGAGAACCAGAGAAGACAAAGACCGGACATCTATAGCAAACGGATAACCGTTACACTTTATCGCTAGAATTGAAGAATCAGATCCAAGTGTATGGAAGACATATTTTGGCAGGTATCCGAGAGGTTGAAAGTATAATGGCTAGAAAAGACAAAAGTAGAGTTGTTAGTGTACTATTTGTCAAGTAGTCGTTTGTGCCACGTCATCTGGGGTCCGATCAAAAGAAGTGGTTTCCGCATGTAAAAAAATCAACCAAGTGGAAGGTGACATATGGAAAAGAACGTTGAAGGATTTTTGCCAATAAATGAAGGCGTTGTGGACTCCAAAAAATGGCTCTCCTCTATAAAAATATAAAGTTTCTCAAAGTTATCTTCAAGAAAGACTCAAAGAATCAAGTGTATATCCATACATATTGTTTTTTATACTCTAGCCAAAAAACACTTTTTGTATCAAATCATTTAGGAGATTAGAGGTTAGGCTATTTAGATTAAGGGTGATCATAAATCTTAGAATTTTAATTTTGTCTAGTGAAGAGGGTGTTATGTCATAGACTAGACAAGGGTGAGTTAGAGCTTGTGCGGTAAAAACACAAAACTTAAAGGCTCCACGGAGAGTGAAGTGGTAGATTATGAGTAGAGATTGTCTACTAGTTTGGGTGTTGTGATACATAAGAAGAAGTTTTCATGGGATTGTGAATTGGTGTATCGTGAGTGGAGATTGTCCACTTGTTTTCCTAATGTTGGTGATGTAACTAGTTTGGTCATTCAAGGGAGAGTTTGAAAACGTTTTAAAGCTTTGTGCTCTCACCATCTAGAGACACAAGGAGTTCTAGTAAAGGATGTTTTAATCCTAAGGGTTCATAGACCTTAGGTGATGATTGTAGGATACCATAGTCAAACCATTATATTTTTGGTTCGTATTCGCTCCCTTAACTCGTAAATTTTGTACATGGTAGCTCCCAAGATGTGATAAATAAATAATATAAAAGAACACACACCTCGAGGAAACCACGATAAGTCTCCCCGCAAGTACACGGATCATTTACAAGTAATATCAAGTGTCTAAGTTTGTTCTCAGGTATTAATTAATTAGCTCAAACTCGTGTTCAATCTAAGCATAGTTGGATTTACTTGCTTAAACTAAAAGCATAAATTAAAGACAATATTTGTTTGGTTTTTATAATTAAGAACTAAATGCAAGAAATAAATATTAAACTAATGAATGCAATTAACAAAATAATTAAGAATGTGAGCTTAGGATTGTTGGTAAGCACCTATTACTAATTCGTTGTTCTAATTATAAGAGCGAATTGAGCTAATATAAGTAGTCGGGATTCTATAATCCTTCTAACTTCCATCAGGGTAGATGGTGTCTGGTAGGGTATGATAAAATAATAGATAAAAATGTGACAACTAATCACCCTACCAATCATGTTACTCAATGCAAGTATCACGGTCGTACTCAAGTTTTAATGGTAAGCTAGATTTGTTCTCAGAGACTTGGTGTGGTATACCAATGGATTACAAGAAAGCGTAATAAGAATTAGCTTAATGAATTAAAATACAAGAAAGGTAAATTCGGAAGAATTGGGGATAATAATGATTAACTAAAGACAAGACAATAAATTAAGGATGTAAGAATAAGATGAGAAATATAGCTCAGGTTTGCTTGTATGCACTTATCCCTCTATTTTTTCTACTAGTTAATAATGGTGATTAAAGTTCTTAAAGTAAGTAACCAGGATTCTATATTCCTCCTAACCCCCTTCCGGGTGGATTAGGTGGCGACCTAACAATTACCAGGGGAATTGGGTAAGAGGACCCTGGGCAATGATCGGTTTTTAAATCTCAAACCCTAATGACTATCTAGTTAGGCAAGCCCTTCTGTATCACTACCGCACACTAGACGTTGGTGGGTCCTGGGGTGTTATAAAATTAAGTACTAAAATAAAATGAACCACAATACCGCAAGTGCATGGTTGTCCAAGTAATACTCCTATAAATAGGGTTTCGTTCTCAAGGATTGGACTGGTACAACTCAAGTGTTCAATAGATAAGTAGTAGTAATTGCTAATACAAAAAATAAAATATAAAAGATATTTGTTTTGTTTCGAGCTATTAAACTACTAGACGCAATCAAATAAAATAACAAAAAGTAAATACTAAAAGATTAAGACACAAATATGAGCTATAGTTGAGTCTCACAAGGGAATCACCTAAACTTACGTAATTAATGCTTTCGTTAAGGGCAGAACTGATATTTCTGTATTTGTCGGGACTCTACTATTTCCTAACTCCCGTCAGGGTAGACTTAGGAACTATCCTACAGTATTACAAACTCCGTCAGGGCGATTATAAGCTACGTTCAGATGGTTGAGAGGTTTACCCAATTGGCTACGTGGTTAGTCAAGCCCGTCAGGATCATTGATGAACACCACGCGTTTATTATCAAGTTCAGTAATAACACCCCAACACCCCCCCCCCCCCCCCCCCGTCAAGATGATCACCACCACTAGTGAATAGTCTAATTACTATGACCTATCTCTGATTAGCTAATTCATTGATAGTGAAGTTAATGCAAAACAATAAGCAATATAAAATTCCCAATTAAGATTAAACTAGAAACTAATACCAAATTGAAATACACTAATTAAATAAACTAGGGTTCATCCCCAAAATGCGATTTTCAAGTATATGAAAGTTTAGCTCATAATGATATTAAAAATAATAAATAATTAATAATAAACATGTTCCTAAAAACAAAAATAAATTAAGAACCTAGATAGAGGAATTGACTTGAGCTGTTGTTGGAGGAAAGGGATTCTCCAGCTCCTGCTCTTGCTTCCACCTCTTGACGCTCTCTCTAAGGATGATTTAATTTAAAGGTTTAATCAAAGGTACTGAATAATGAGGTCTAAAGGAGCTTATATAGTTCTCAAAATCTGATTAGGTCTTAGGTTAAGAGCATTAGGTCAAAATATAAAAAGCCCTAGCCGATCTTCTTTTTTAATTCCTGTAACTGGTGTACAACCCTTAGTAAAACGACTGTAACTTTTGCATATCAACTCCAAATGGACTCATTCAAGTTGCTAAATCTTCCTAACTCAATAAGGAATAAAACCTATTCCACGGTCCAAAGGTTGAATCCGCTCCTAAGTAACCCAAAAATAGCAATTAGTAACAGCCTTCCAGATCTGCAACTCCTTTAGTCAAGTCTTCGGAAATTCTTTTCTTGCCTTTAACTCCTCCGCTTGATCTAAGACTTTAGTTATCACTTCTCCTCCTTGTATTAGTTCTCCATAGAATCCATGAACCTATGAACTTTATACTAAAAACAAATAAATTAATGCACAAAAGCTCTAAAAATGCAAATAGTCTAATTCCAAGGGGAGAAAGTGCAATATGACGAATTAAGCATAAAAGTTTATCTAATAAGTCTATTTTCTACCTAAAATGATGTCTCCTAAGGGATGATATTTAAAACAATTAGGGAGACATCAGACGTTTATGTGATGTTTCAACAATTAGACACCCCTTCTGGGTGACCATCGAACTGCTATTAATGGGGTAGTCTATATTCGTGCACTAGCAAGAACTATGGTCATTAAATCAAAGCACATAAAACAAATATAAAGGCTAAGAAGGTAGAATTAATTTAAAAAGGTTTTTCTCAAACAAACTTAGATAGAAGAAAATAGAATTCAAAGATTATACATATGCAAAACCCAAGCTATGGGAAATTTAGTTCATGCTGGAAAGAATAAAACTAAAATAGAGATACATACTATCAACTTGCTTCTCTTGAATGACTAAGGAATTATCTAAGGTTTAGAACCGAGCAAAGAAACGCAAGGACATGTTTACAATAATAAGAGGGTGTATTTATAGGTGTTGAGAAGACCCTAGATCGAAATCTTGAGTGGAAGGCAAATAATTTGAGTCCAAGTCCAACTCAAAATCGTTTCCTAAAAAGTAGGACAGGATAAACACTACTCACTGTTTGATCATATCTCCTTCGTTATTAGGCCGATTTTCGTCCACGAGATATCGAAATGACTGTAGAATAAATATCTATCAAAAATTTTAAAGGCTCGTCTAAATTCGCAGCCAATTTGAAGTTATCTTCACTTTAGTGGATATAGTTGCAGAATTTCAGATTTACATGCCAGCTTTTTCTTTCCTATTTGATATCTACTTCCTTTTATCTCTTGATTCCTTCCATATCTTCTTTCCTTATCTTCTTAGAATCGATTTGGCATCTAAATATATTCCATAAACCTTAAGATTTTCACATTAACACACAAATTAAACCAAATATGCTCTAAAAGTAATAAATCATCAAATCAAGACAAGAAAGAAGAAAATATCAAATAATTGATGAAAATATATAATTAATCAAAAACACCTAAAATGATGTCTCTAACCTAGATTATTATATCACAAATAGGGAGACAACAGTAGCTTAGAAGGAAACCTCAACACAACTAAGGAACTTTTGTAAAGGGAACCTAGGCAATGATTGGTGATTAATTTCTAACCCTAATGACTATCTAGTTGGGCAAGCCCATCAGGATAATTACCAGACACTAGACGATTATGTATCATTCTCAGTAACCAAACTCCCGTCAGGATTATAGTCCTCATTTCTAAGGGCAGTCCTATACTTGGCCAGAGCAAGGGCTGGAATTAACGCCAAAAACATAATACAATTATAAAGTAAATTTCTCAACTCAATTAAAATAAATCTCTAATAATATAAAATGGAAAAATAATAGTCAAGGGTTATGCATATTGCAAACCCAAACTATGGGATGATTATTACATGATCACAAGACTAAAGCTAAATAGTAAAAAGATTAGAACCATAGTTAAGCTAAGAATATAATTCGATTTACCCTAGTGGTAGCGGTGGAATGACGTAGAAGTGTCGTTCTGATGCTCCAGCTTCTGTTGTTTCCTCCTCTATATCGACTTGCTCCCCTCTAATAAAATTATGAATAAAATAATAGTAAGGACCTATTTCTATAGTCAAATCTACGTGTATATATATATATATATACTCATAGACGTTTTATGGGTCATGGACTTCATATAAATGACCTAGTCCAACCCAGAAATGTTTCCTTCCCAAGAGTGGACTAGTTGCCAGCTGCAATATTAATAAATTATTTGTTTCATCTCCAAATCAAAAACCTTCAGCTGTCACGTGTTCCTAACTCAAAATCCTAGCTGGATATCAAAGGGCTCCTTCAGATTATTTGTCAATCTCACGTGGTGCCTCAAAGACTTCACTTTTTAATTTTGGTCCATAGCTCTTGCACTTTCTAGAAACGACCTATTTGTCCTTTAGCTCTTGTTTTCCAATTTTATATCCTTTCCTTGACTAATTATACATTCTTTAACATGTAATATCATCCTTGTACCTAAGAGCTTCAAACTTAACACACAAATTACACACAAATATCTCTAAAAGTAACAAATCTCCAAAACAATGCAAGAAACGAGAACATATCAAAAAATGGAGAAAATCCATCAGCTAAGCACATAATAACATAAAATGATGTTTTCTGACTAGATTATTATATCACAAACATATAGACATCAATACCCCCAACTTAAAAAATTGTCGTCCCAATAAATAAGAAATAAGAACAATATGGAAGTCTCCAAAATATCCACTAAGTCAAGTACGCATGGAAAGGAAGAATAAAGAATGTAAGTAATAATCCTAAAGCAACTACCTAGAAGGTTTCATGTAATAATGTTTACAAACTAAATCATATGTATACACTTATAATAAAAACAATGAACACAGTTTTAAGCTCAATATTAGATCAGACTAGCTTTGCAATGCACGATGGGTCGGTTTTCTCTTAGTTTGATATGGTGGCTATAGGGTGTTAATCGGTCCAACATAGTCTCTAATGGTCCATCTAACTACTTTTTTTTGGTTCAATCACTCTGATGTCTCTCTTTTTGTGGTGGATTAATCAATTCAAGAGACATTACTTTAGGAGCTTATTAGGCCTAATTAAGGGATTTTTCCCTAATATTTTACATATTGTAATTTTGCCTCTTGTTTTGGTCATAATCTTGTTTATAGAGCTTTTGTTCCTTAATTATGTGTTAAATGTGTGGTTTTGAGATACATTCTTGATACAAGGTACCAAGATGAAGAAAGAAGTCAAAAAGTCAAGATAAACCCCAAGCCAAGGCGGAATTTGAGCTTAGAGTCACTTTGGGAAGTTGGAGCATTTGTCGGAGAAACATTTGCTTCGTGTTGTTTCAGTCACTACAATATATTGATGAGAGCTTTGGACCTGGTTCCTTTTGAATCAGATAGAGCTTGAAGTCAGAGTCGTGTGCGAAGTGAGGAAGTTAATTCAGGGTTAAGATGAAGAAGTTATGCCATTTGTTATTACCATGACTAAAACTGGAATTTTACTAAGTTAAAACGAGTTGGGCCCTTCTAAAACTAATTAAGTGAGCCAATGGGGACCCAAACATTTTTAACTCATATATAAGTCATTTAGCAGTCCCCAAAAGATACACAACTCATTATCCACAAGCAAGAAACGCATTTTTACAAGGGGGGCAAGAGCAGAAGAGCTGGAGAGGAGAAAAGAAGGGTTTGTCCATAAACCTAATGATTCCTCCCAAACGGTTCATCATTTCAACTCTTCTTGAAGAGTGACTTATCTTTTTTTTTACTTTTGAGTATGATTTTGTCATTATTTTTTTTTTTTTTTTATTTTTGTATGAACTAAACCCTCATTGCTTGAGGTTGCTTATGTAAGAATTTATGCTTAGTTGGTTAAATGCTTTATTTTATTTGGGACAAAGTGTTTAATTGAGTTTGTTTGATTATTTATTCCATTAACTATGCATTTAATATAATTATACCTATGCTCTAAACAAGTAGTGGGTAGCTTTATTTATTAAATTTGGCACCGACAGGGGTTCTTAATTGCGGATATAACATATAGGCGCCTAGTGTGAGGTATTGAACCGGGAGGTCTTACCCAATCAGGTAGTTAATAGGGTTGGAACTTAATTCATCGGAAATCATTTCTAGGGTCACCTGAGAGGGGTCTCTAATGGGTAAAGGTTTCCTTCTAAGATACCGACAGGATTTAGAGGGATAGATGAATCCCGGCTAATGCAAAATTCACCACTCGCCAATAGAACTATTAACTAGCGACATAGAAAATTACTAGCGACATAGATAATTACTAGAGATTTTAGCCTTCGCAGTAGTTTCACTAATCTAAACGCAACGTACCTTTGGCATTAGTAATATGAGCCTCGACTGTGGCCAACTCCTCTCAGTTTCTACTATCTTCTTCATACCAAATGCAGCCTCTGTAGGATCCATGAACACAAAACCTCCTCTTTCAAGGTTGTCTACCCTCAAACGTGACTTGTCGTTGAGCACTTTACAGAACATTGATAAGTGAAGTACTGGAATATAACCATTAAGAGGACATCTAGCTAATCTATGTTGAAGGGTAAAACTAACCCTCATGGACCCCAATTGGGTACCAAAAACTCTATTGTATTCTTTTATAGGAAAAGAGCATCAATAAAAACTTTTTATATTATTTATAGTGGATGCTCTAGACACATGACCAGAAATCAATCTTTCTACTACAAACTCTTTATAAAATAAGGAAATGAAGGAAGAGTAACCTTTTCCAATAGCACTCGATGAAGGTTCTAGGAAAAGGAATTGTGGAAATTATCTTTATTAGTAATGCTCTCTTGTTTATGGTCTCTCGGTTAATCTTCTTTGCATTAGTCAATTTTGTGATGATGGTGTCAAAGTAAAATTTAGATCTTCTAAATGTGTCGTTTCCCAAAAAAAAAATTCTTTGTAGTGGAAACCATTTTGATGATGTTTACAAAGTTAATTTTAAGAATCTTTTATGTCAAAGCATTACTTGCCTTACCATTGTTAAAGTTACTCCTTCGTTGTGGCATAGGCGTTTTGATCATGCTAACATGGAGTTGCTTGTAATATATCTAGAAAATATCTTGTATTAGGCTTACTTAAGCTCAACTTTTTTAAGGATGAATTATATGATACGTGTCAATTTGGTAAACAACAAAAAACCTCTTTTGAACATATTACATGTGTTTTCACAACTAGATCTTTCCATATATCCTACACAAGAATCTTTTCGGTCCCGTAGACGTGACTAGCGTCGTAGGATCCAAATATGCATTTGTGATCGTAGATGACTTTACAATATATACATGGGTACTTTTCTTAGCCATGAAAATCCATGCTTTTAACGCTTTTTCAAAACTTTGCAAACACATCCAAAATGAAAAGGGTACTATATCACTTGCATCCATAGTGACAATGGTACCGAATTTTTTAATCCTCCTTTATGTGATTTTGTGATGAATTGGGGATTAAAAATAATTTTTTGGCTCCCAGAACTCCCCAACAATATTGGGTTGTAGAAAGGAAAAACTAGACCTTACAATAAATGGCATGAAGAATGCTAAAAAAAAAGCATAAGGTTCAACACGTGGCACCGTATTGATGACTTATCCCCAAAAATATTCAACCAAACCTTACATAAATTTTGGGGAGAAGTCGTCAATATGGCATGCCACATGTTGAATTGTGTCTCAATGAGACCAATCCTTCTCAAATACCTATATGAACTTTGGAATGATAGATTACCCCGTATCCCATAGTTTTGAGTTTTTAGGAGTAAATGTTTTATTCTGAGCACTCGTGATCACTTAGTAAATTTTGACGCAGAGTCCAATGACGGAATCTTTCTTGGTTACTCTATCGAAACTATAACATATTGTATCTTCAACAAACATACTAGTGTCATAAAATAATCAATGCATGTTGACTTTTATGAGACAAATCCCTTCGAAAGAATATATGAAGGTATCCTGGAGTATGCCACATTTCACCTACTTGAAAATGAAAGAGAACAACCCTCCACATCACAATAACAAGAACCTCCTCAAATTTAAATCATTGGAGAGAAGGTTTATAAAAGCTTTGAAGTTTCAAAGGAACTCCCTAAATATTGGGAAAATGTTAGAGGACTTTCCAAAGATTTAATACTTAAAGGGGTAAGAACTTGTTCCAATCTTAAATGTTTTATGTTTTCACTATGCTTTCTTGTCCCAATTAGAGCCCATGAACATCAAAGAGGTTATTTTAAATAATCATTTGATTAATTTTATGCATGAAGAATTAAATCAATTCAAAACGATTGAAGTATGGAATCTTGTTGAAAATCCATTAGATAATACTATTATTGGAACACGATGGGTATTTTGAAAAAAGTTAAATGCATCAGAATTGTGAAAAGGAATAATGCTCGCCTTGTTGCTCAAGGTTACAATCTAGAGGAAGGTATTATTTTGATAAAACTTTTGCTCCCGTAGCTAGGTAAGAATCTATTTGCATGCTTCTTTCTTTCTTGCTACAAGGATTTTAAATTATTTCAAATGGATGACAAAAGTGTTTTTCTAAATGGTTTTACAAATAGGAAGTTTATGTTAAACAACCAACTGGATTTGAATATCCTAGTTTTCCAAATCATGTTTTTAACTTGAAAAGGCTTTATATGGTTTAAAACAAGCTCCTAGGGCTTGGTATGAAAGATTAAGTTCTTTTCTTGTCCCATGTTTTTCAAAGAGGAAAAATATATACTACCCTTTTTAACAAGAAAAAAAGATGTGATAATGTTCTTATTGTTCAAATCTAGGTTGGTGATATTATCTTTGGTGCTACTAATATATCTTTTTGTAAGTATTTTTAAAATAGTATGGACAAATAATTTAGATGAGCATGATGAGACAATTGAAATTCTTCCTTGGACTTCAAATTAAACAATTGGAAGATTGACTTTTTTGTCAATCAAGCCAAATATATGAAGGAGCTCGTTAAGAACTTTGGACTTGATAGTGCTAAAGAGATTGGAACCCCTAATGATTAAATCGACTAAGCTTGACAAAGAGGAGCATAAAATGATATTTATGAGAAGATGTATAGAGGTATGATCGGTAGCCTGCTTTATCTTACTACTTCTAGACCTGATATTATGTTCTATGTATGTCTCTGTGCTAGATTTCAATGTTGTCCTATTGAGTCTCATCTTAGTGTCTTCAAACAAATATTAAGGTATCTTAAAGGCACAATTAACATAGGACTTTTTTGGTATCCAAACATCACACTTTTTGAACTTATAGGTTACACCGATTCTGACTATGTCAGGTGCAAACTAGATAGAAAGAGTACTATTGGTAGTTAACAATACTGGGTCAGTTTATTGTATCTTGGTCTAGTAGAAAGTAAAATAGTGTTGCCCTTTCTATTGCCTAAGACAAGTATGTTGCAGCCAGAAATTGTGTTGCCTAAATACTTTAGATGAAACAAACCTTAGAGGATTTTGGCCTCAAATATGAATCTATTCCTATTAGCTGTGATAACACTAGTGCCATTGGTGGGGCCCAGGGTGTGATAAAATAACGATAACAAAAGTACACACACCCCAAAAGAACCACGAGAAACTCTCTGCAAGTGCACGGATCATTCACAAGTAACCGTAAATAAGTAAAAATTCGTTCTCAGGGATTTAGGTAGTTAGCTCAAGCTCGTGTTTAATATAAGCATAGATGGATTTACTTGTTTTAATTAAAACATGAAACAAGAACAAATGTTTGTTTTTTTTTTAAAATAATTAAATAAGAATGCAAAGTATAATAGCTTAAGGTTGTAAGGACTCGCTTATTTTACTGAGTCACTATTCTAATTATAGGGGTAAATTGAGCTAATATAGGTAATCGGGATTCTATAATCCCGCTAACTCCCTCCAGGGTAGCTTAGAAGGTAACCTCAACACTAATAAGAGAATTGGGTAAGGGGACCTTACGCAATGATCGGTGGTTAGATGTAACCCTAATGACTACTTAATTGTGCAAGTCCGGCAGGATCACTATCGCAGACTAGACGATTATGAACCGTTTTCGTACCTAACCCCCCCCCCCCCCCCTGTGTCAAGGTGATATTATAAAGAATTAGGTCAAACTATAGGTATATAGGAACTAGTAATCATACGTTAAATAATTTATAATGTAATTATAAAATAGATGCTCAACTTAATTATAATGAATATTAAAATTATATCAAATAACAAAACAATAATCAAGGTTAAATAAAGTGAAAACCCAAGCTATGGGAAATTTAATTCATAATAAGACTAAAGAATAAGAAGCTTAGAAATATGGATAAACCAAATATCTATAGCTAATTTCCTAAATGATAGAGACAGGGAGATGTAGAAATGATGTTATGGTGCTCTAGCTCTGTTGCTTTCTCTCTAGGTCGACTTGCTCTCTGATTCTTGTAAAGGTTGCTCAATGAAATGACAAGGACATGTTTATAAATTAAAATAATGATATATATATATATATATATATATATATATATATATATATATATATATATCCGCTCATGGACGTTTTATGGGTTATGGGATAGGTTACGTGACCTGATCCACGTTTTCCCTTAAAAAAGTGGACTAATTTGACCCACAACAGTTGTAACTTTAATACCTTCTTTGTTACATCTCTAAATCACGAATCATCAGCGTCCACATGTTCCTAACTCAAAAACTTAGCTGGATATAAAAGGGATCCTCCAGATTCTTCGTCAATCTCACATGGAAGTGAAAACAATTCTTTTTCTAAATCTGGCCGGCAACTCTTTCACTTTCTAAAAATGGCTTCTTTAGTCCTTTACTCTTGGTCTCCTTATCTAATCTCTTTTCTCGACTCTTTATCCATGCTTTGGTATCTAACATAATTCTTGTACCTAAGAGTTTCACATGTCATACACAAATTACACCCAAAATGCTCTAAAATTAACA
The DNA here is from genome assembly GCA_029959085.1 of Nemophila menziesii. NCBI lineage: Eukaryota > Viridiplantae > Streptophyta > Magnoliopsida > Boraginales > Hydrophyllaceae > Nemophila > Nemophila menziesii. The sequence continues at coordinate 38,370,599 of JARWIR010000005.1, read as the reverse complement.
AATTTTCAAAACAAGGCAAGATTCGAGAATTTACCAAATAATGGGGAGAATCCCTCAACTAAACACATAATGAACCTAAAATAATGTCTCGTGACTAGATTACTATCACAAATATGAAGAAATTAGCCATTAATCTTACCAAAAATCATATCCAACACTCTAGAACCAAACATATAGATATTAGGCACCACTTTATTAGAGATCATACAAAAAAGGTGATATTGCTTTAGAATTTGTAGATTCTGCCAACCAACTAGTCGATATCTTTACAAAATCTCTTCCTCAAGACCAATTCTGAACCATTAAAGGAGAGATTGGCATGCTCAACCTATAGATTTCTTTTCTCTTCTTATATTATTTTCATCCATGTCTAAATATTTTTTATGAAGAGGAAAGGGGAAAAATAAGTTCACTTCACTCACACATATGGTAAGAAAATGTATAATTTAATTTATGCATTATGTGAAGGGGGTCATTCTTATTGAAGACTCTGTTATGTGCAAAAATCTTTCAATATTACACTTACCTTAGTTTGCTTCATGCATAATGTGAGGGGAGTCATGCCTATTAAAGACTCTATATTTTTTGCATTTCTTTTCCTATTCATGAATCATGATCTCCTTGTTGCATAATTTGTTATCATAAAAAAAGGGGGAGAATGTTGGCAAAAAGTCTTTTTTTTAACGAACAAATTAGTATTTTAATGTGACATCTAGAAATAATTCGATTATCGAAGGTGAAGCATGGGCCGTTGTTATGGAAATGAGGTCGTGTAAAGACCTTTCTTGCCAAGATGTGTCCTTCTACACTAATAACCTTGAACTAGTTCAAGGAATCGCAGGCACGACCGGACTTCATTGGAGTCTTAAACCTATCCTATCGGAAATTAGGAAATGGTTAGGTCATTCTACAAATTGCAGAATTGCCCATATTAACAGAAGATTTAATTCTAATGGTGATGCTCTTGCTAAATGTACGAGAAGAAATAGTGATTTGTCCGGGTGGAGGGACTTGTCGTTGATTGCTTCTTATAATTTTCTTTTGAATATATGTAATAGCTATAGTGTACTCTTGTGTTGGTTTTGAATGACAAAAAAAAGCATGTTAGTTGTTCTATTATCCTTTAGAATACTTTTATCTAACAACTCTTGTGTGGGAAGAATGGACTTTCAAAGCTTTGATTATAACATTCTTTCTCAGACAAAAAAGGGTAGAATTTCTCATAAGAAACGGAATACCATTTTTAGTGTAAAACGCCCAAATAAACTCAGCGCGATTCGAGCAACATGGTTACATTCTCACCGAATTTTTCGCAAAATGGCATACCATTTTCACACAAACAAATGACATAACATTTTCAGCCAATATGGTCGTTCGTGAATTTTGACTGTTAGATAATTTAATTCACAACAGGCAAAAAGTACATCCAGCAAAATGGCATTACAGTTTTCCATGAAAGCATCATACTGTTTTTGCAAAAAGAAGGATCCGTATTTAGAAAGAAAGGGTTTCATTATTGGCTATATATAACCCCCAATGGGGAAAGCTTTGATTACACTTTTCAACTACATCATCTACTATTCTTTAAGGCATTAAATCTTAAGGTCAATCACTAAACTCTCAAACTTTCACGAATATCAATTTATTATCTTCATTGAAGGCTCGATAATATCATTTTTCTCTCAACTCTTTTAGGAGGAAAAAACCATCCTTTTAACCCTTCTATTAATTTCATCGTAAATGAAAACACTTTCACTCATGTTTACCTTGATTAGGACATCAAGAAACCTCTACTTCCTGGTTTTAGGTATTAGGAAAACCAAAAAAAATCATATTGGATCAAGTTCAAATATGAGAATCTTGGGCAAGTGTGCTTTGGGTGTGGCATATTCGATCATGAGGAATTTGAGTGTGGTAATAAGATCAAGATTTCTCCTCGTCTTGGTAGTTGGATGAAAATTTCAATCCGTGGAAATCTTGGAACTATTAAGTTACACAATAAAAGTAAATTGTTACTCAATCAAGTTTCCAAATCTTCCATGGTTAAAGATACTTTAATGGAGCATAATTTGTTTGATAAAAAATCAGAGAGCTTGAAACTCTCTTTGGTTTATCCTTTTGTTGGGGGCAAAGGTGTGATAAAATAATAGATAAATAAAGATAATAATAATAAAGAGCACACACCCTTGAGAACCACGGAACTCACTGCAAGTATCACAGATCGTTTGCAAGTTTTAATGATAAGTTAAGTTCGTTCGCAGGGATTTGATTCGTTAGATCTACTTATATTTAACAAGCGTAGATGAATTTAGATGTTTAGAATAAAATATAAGATAAGATGACTAATTATCTGATATGAAATAAACAAATATGAATGCAGATAAATAAATATGGATGTAAGTCTTAATAGATTAAGGTTACTAATATGAGTCTATTTTACTAAGTTGTTATTCTAACCTGTCACAGATTAAGCATTATATATTAACCAGGATTCTAAATTCTACCTAGCCTTTTCTAGGCTTAGGAGCAACCTCTCAACTACCAAGGATTCCTGAGTAATGATTGGTGATTAAATCAAACCTTTATGGCTATCTAGTTAGGCAAGGGTTCAAAACTAGACGATTATGTGGTGTTGTCAATAACTAAGAATAATCCTAAGATTGGCCAAATCTAGGGATGTAACAATAAGTCAAAACACATAATAACAATATACGCCAATCTCAATCAATTAAAATAACAAATAGTATCAATGAATGTAGATAGAATAATAACCCAACAATTAAAAGTAAAACTTACAGAATAAAAGCTTAGAAATATGGTTTAGCATAAATCTATAGCTAATTACCCTAAATATAGAGAAGGTGAGATGTAGAAGAGGAGTCTGTCACTCTCCAACTTCTTCTTCTTGTCTTCCTCTATAGGTCAGCTTGCTTCTTGGATGAATAGCTTGAATCTAAGGATGAATATTAATTTAAAGGACTAAGCTATTATTTAAAACTAAGAAAATACAAGTAAGGACTAAGTCTAAGCTTGAAACTGAGCAAGGACATGTTTACAATGGTATAAGGGTGTATTTATAGGTGTTTAGGAACCCTAATTCGTTTTCTTGAAGGAGAAGGTAAGTAGTGGACTCCAAGCCCAACTCAAATTCGTAACCCTAAAACATGAAATCAGGCTCGTTTTTGTTTTGGTCCTAGAAGCTTCAATACTCATTCGTCTGACGCGTATGAGTAGTCGAAATTCATCGTCTCGGAAAGATATTCAACTTTTCACTTGACCGTTTCTCCAAATTCCACACCGATTTTGAGATATAAGCTGATTTGTGGTCGTAGGTGCAGAAATTCAGGATTAAGGCATCTTTTCCTTTTCCATGTTTTTAGTTTTTCTTTCCTTATATCCAATTACCATGCTTATCTCTTTCCATATCTCTTAGTCTTTGACTTGGACTCTAATTAATCTCCATAATTATCTTTAAAGCTTCACACTCAATAAATAATTAACCCCAATATGCTTTAAAAACAATAATTTACTAAATCAAGACTGAAAATAGGAAAGTGTAGCATTTTTCAAGAAATTCAACTAGAAGACTTCTTAAATCACTAAAAATGATATCTCCAACTAATATTAATTCATCACAAATAGGGAGACATCACCTTTTAATAATAAAGGTAATATGAAAGGTTTGAAATATTATGATCTTCTAAAGAAATACTCCAACTGTAAAGGGATTTTCTGTAATGCTGAAAATTTGAATCTCTATTATCTTCAATCCTTCAAGCCAGATCTACAATGGCAGAATTTTGGGCGGGATAGTATGGATGATGATGGTGGCTTCTGCTTTGAAGCTCAAAAAGTCCAATTGCCCTTTTTTTCCTCTGAAAAGTCTAGCATAGTCAATTTTGATTTTGACTATTACTCATCTGATAAAAGATATGTTCCAAAAATCCCCTTGAATAATCTTGTTTCAAACCTTACCATCAAGGACAATTATGTAACTTTTCCTTTACCTTCTCCTTATCCACCAGGTTACGCTCTCTCTCCAAACCAATCTCTTCAATCACCTTACCCTTTTCAGTCTATTAGCCTCACTCCACTCAACCCTAAAGCTCAGCCTTACTATTCACCATCAACACCTCACTTCCTTTTTCCCACAACTCAACAGTCTACAGTTACAACACCTACCCATCACAACATCCCAACCTACTCTCCACCTCCAATAATTTACCGGTAAACCATTAAAAAACCTTTCTCTGCCAAGAGGGATTCTCCATTAATAAAAGATAAGAAATTCCTAGTTTTTCTTGATAATCGAATCTCCCAACAAGAAAAGATTCGTACGGTGGGGATTGATTAGAAAGCTCGACACCAATTAGCGCAGGAAATCAATTTCTTCAAAAGAAATGAAGCTATTCATAACGATAATAAAATGGGTATTTGGAAGTTCAGATCTAAATATGTTGAAATGGGCTCTGATTTTGAAAGGAACGTGGATGATAAACTCATCAACAATCTCAATAATCGTGTGAATCTTCTCTGTAAGAAGCTTGAGAAAAAATCTGTGATATTGCCGCTATTAATTGCTTGGTAGCTTCACACAACGATATGGTCTATTTACTCAACAAACAAAGGGTTTGCGGAATTACCTCATTGCAATTCATTTCTAATCAATGACACAAATCAGCTGGAATTGTCAAGGGATTGGCAACCCTCTGACTTTCCAGGCCCTAACAAATTTATGTTTGAAACATAATCCTGATGTAATATTCTTATCTGAGACTAAAAATTTCTTTAATTATTAAGATAATATTGCAAAAATTATTAAGATGGATTTGAAAATTGCTATTGACCCTATTGATTTGGGTGGGGGAGTAGCTATTTTTATTAAAGACTCGGTTAATACTGAAATTTTTTATGCTAATGAGAACTACATTGATACTTTAATAAAAAAGAGTAATAAAATATACTTACGTTTATGGTGCTCTTGAAGAGATTAATAGAAGTTCTACTCCATGGTGACTTCAATGTTGTGAGAAATTTATCTGAAAAAATTGGGGGTAGTAAAATTAATAAAGGTAGTATGAAATGCTTTGAGAAACTCATTAATAATTTGTCTTTGGAAGAAATTCCAGGGTATGGTTGTGAATTTACTTGGACTAGTAGAAGGAGTGGTACTGATCTTATCAAAGCTGTCTTAGATAGAGCATTAGCCTCTTCTGAATGGTCTCAATTGTACTCTAATGCTTGGCTTTCTGTTCTTCCTGTCGTGGGATCATTGTCCTTTGATCCTATATCATGAAGTTTATAAGTTCAAGAAAAATAAAAGATTATTTTTCCAATCTTACTGGGCTGCTTAAAAAGATTGCTACCTAATTATGAAAAATGTTTGGGATGAGAATAAAGCCCTTAGAGGTATTCCTACCAAGGTTGTTAAAGTTAAGATAAACATTGCTAAAAGAAAGCTGCAAAAATGGAACAAAATTAAGTTAAAAAATAATAGATTAACTATAGAAAAGCATGTGAAGGAACTCAAAGTTTTATCTAACAGTAATACTAATAAAGGGGATTGGACTGAGTATAATGTCATTATTTAAAATAGTGAACAAGTTTGGGTTAGAGAAGATATGTATTGGAAAGATAAATCTCGTAATCTTTGGCTCAAAGAAGGAGAAAAAATACAACTTATTACCACGCATATTCCAGAATTACAAGGAAATTTGATTATATTAAAAGAATTAAGAAAAACTTGAATTAGTGGGTTGATAATGATAAGGAAGTTATTAATTTGTTCACTGAATACTATAATAATATTTACCAAATTGCAAGGCAAAGAGAATATAGCGAAGTATTAAATATTGTGCAACAAGTGGTAAATGATAAGATGAATGAGAGCTTAATAAAAAATATCACCTATGATGAAGTCAAGACATCTGTATGGGAGCTGGGTTTGAATAAGTCACTTGAGCTTGATGGTTACACAGATATTTTCTACACTACCTAATGGGAATCATAGAACTTGATGTAATGAGAATTATTATTGAATTTTGGTGTAACAATAACACCCTTGAGACTATTAATCAAACTTTCATAGCCCTCATACCTAAAGTTGCTTGTCCAACTGAGGTTAGTCAGTACAAACCTATTAGTTGTACCAATTTTATTTATAAAATCATATCCAGAGTTCTTGTTAACAGGTTAAAACCTCTGATGTCTATCATTGTTGATAGAAATCAATCAGGTTTTATTCCTGATAGAAATATACAAGAAAATATTTTTGTATCTCATGAGATTATTACTCACATAAAGGAAAAAAGACACCAAATAATACCTTGTGGCTATTAAAGCAGATGTGGGAAAAGCCTATGAATTTGTTGGATGGGATTTTCTAGAAAAGCTTCTTATTGAATTGGGTTTTCATACTAAATGGGTTAACAGAATAATGAATTGTGTTACAACTGTAAGCTATGCTATTTTAATATATGGTAAGGACTACAAGTTAGATAGACCTTCTAGAGGACTTAGACAGGGTGATCCCTGGTCTCCTTTCCTCTTTTGTTTAGTTACAAAATGCTGAATATTTTAATTAAAGATAAGGTTAATAATGGCCTCTATGAAGGCTTCAAAATTGGCATAAATTGCCCTGTAATTACTCATCTTCTATTCGTAGATGATAGTGTTTTTTTCCTTAAAGCTACTTCTCAGGATGTTAAAGCTTTTAATAATATCATGAGTAATTTCAGTAACGCTACTAGTCTGTGCTTAAACCTTAATAAATGTGGTATTTTGTTTAGTAGTAATACCCTTAGTTATATTAAATGTATTATGTCTCACCAACTTAATATGAATCATGTTGAGTCCCTAGGCTCTTATCTTGGTATCCCTACTGACTGGAACAGGAATAAAAGTAAGCATTTTGATTGGATTATTATTAAAATTTTATAAAAGATTGAAAATTGGCAAACAATTTTTCTTTCTGATGCAGGAAAAAAAATATTGATTAAATCAATTCTCCAAAGCTTGCCTAATTATCTTATGTCTAGCTTTTTCTTACCAAAAAATATTTGCAATACTATTGATGGTATTATTGAAAAGTTCTGGTGGGGAAAAAATAATAAAAAAGATTTAAATTTTTTAAAATGGGATTTATTATGCACTTCTAAATTTGATGGAGGTTTGGGATTCAGGAATATTAATATTATGAACCAGGCTTTGCTTGGTAAACAAGCTTGGTTCATAATGCAAAACTCTGATTCATTAATTGCTAAATTATTAAAGGCAAGTACTTCCTAAACAATTCTTTCCTGGAAGCTAAGATAGGTTCTTATCCCTCTCTTAGCTGGAGAGGCATTTTAAAAAGGAGAAAAGTTTTTGAAAAGGATATTATGTGGAAATTGGGCAATTGTATGGATATAAATGTTCAAAAGGACATCTGGATTAGTAATACTAATAAAATCATCAAGCCCAAAGATAGCTCTATAATCTTTGTCAAAGAGTTTTATAATACTGATAATTATTCTTGGAATGAACAGTACATTAGTGAACAACTTGAGATTAATATAGCTAATACTATATTACAAATGAAAATTCCTTCTTTTGAATGTCAAGATTTCCGTGTCTGAAGCCCTTCTAGAGATGGTAATTACTCGGTTAGGGTAGCTTATGCTACCATTAAAGCTAAAAATGAAAATGATATGAAGAATAAAAATGTTTCAGTCCCTACATCTTCATATACTTTTGATACGAATATATGGAAAACTATTTGGGGAATGAATTGTTCTCCCAGGATTAAGAATTTCATGTATAAATGTATCACAGATAAATTACCAACGGGTTTGAATTTATGTAATAGAAAATGTTCCAAAAATAAAGTTTGTAAGATTTGTAATGAAAGTGATGAATCGATTGAACACATTCTTTTTGCATGTCCTTGGGCTAAGGTTGTGTGGTTCATCTCTCTTTTGTCCCTTAAAACTAAAAATTATAGTATTTCTAAGATTGGTGATTGGTTTTTAAATCTAATTGCATCTTTTGAAGAAACTGAGGATGATACCAAGAAGGATGCTGAGTTTATTAGTAATTTATGCTGGCACATATGGAAGGGTAGAAATAACTTCATTCTTAATGGTGTTACCCCTGATCCCCTTTTTACTTGCTACGTATCTTATAAAAACTGGAAGGAACACAAGGTAGCTAATAAGAATCCTAATGATGCAAACAATTTGAAGCTGAAGGATGATAATAATAACAACTATAACAATGACAGTAAGGAAAACAATAAGAATTATAGGATTGTAATGAATTCTAAACTTAGTAATACTTATAAGAATTCCAGCAAGTCGAAATCTCCCCCTTTAAACCTTGTTAAGATTAACACTGATGCTTCCTTTTCTTCTAATAAATGTGTTATTGCCTATGTTATCGGGGATTCTTTTGGTAACCTTATTGGAGGAGATGCAAAGATTACAGAAGCCTGTAATGTTGGTGAAGTAGAAGCACTGGGAGTTCTTTGGGGATGTGAGGTGGCGACTGAGCTTCCTTTTGGCTCGTTGATTGTCGAGAATGACTGTTTATCTATTATTCAGCCTTTTTCTTCTTCTACTCCTTGCCATTTATTTGATTATTGTAATATTTTGAAAACAATTTATGGTACCGCCGAGATTTGTAACCATTATCTTTCCTTGTTCTTCGTAAGGGTAACCGTGTGGCTGACTGGGTCGCCAAACATAAACTGAATGCCACTTTGTTTGGTGATTGGAGGGTGTGTCCTCCTCTCAGTTAGCTAATTTGCTTTGCCTTGACATTTCTGCTTCAGGCATTGGCTGATCTCCTATATTTTGAGTTTTTTAAATAATCGTTTGACATAAAAAAAATCTTCACTAGACATGTAATATCATAGTACTTTATAGCCCATTTTAAAAAACAACACCCATTGGTGGTGCCTAGGGTGTGATAAAAATAAGATTAAAATAAGCCAAGAAACTACGCACTCTCACCCTAGACAGGCACAGTACTGCAAGTATTACAGGACGTATGCAAGTTTTAATGATAAATAGAGTTCGTTCTCAGGGACTTAAGTGTGTTATACGTGTGAGTAAGAATATCGAGTAAAAGCAAATAATTAGAAGACAGTAAATTAAAGGGAACAGATTTCGAAAATAAGAATTAAAACTAATTAAAACTAGGAAAATAAAGACAATAAAATAAAAGATAAGAAATATGAGATGAGAAGTATAGCTTAGATTTTGCTAGTATGCACTAATCCTTCTAATTCTATCTATAATCTAGTTCATAAGGGAGAATATTAGCTCTTGGTATACTTTGTCAGGATTCTAAATTCACATACCTTAGACCTTGAGAGCGACTAAGGGGGCTACGGCACAACCAATAAGTGTTTTATCTTAGAGTTATCAAACGCCACTAAGGCCCTAAGCAAATACTGCAATCCTGGTGATATGGTGGTTAAAACAAACCCTAATGACTATCTAGTTAGAATCATGTTTTGTCAGAACTAATATCGACACTAGACATTATGTGGTGGTTCAATAGTTAAACACCCTGTCAAGGAGACCATCTAACTACTATTAAAACAATCCTAAAGTGATCAGTTTTAGGAAAGACATTAAATCAAAACACATAAACAAATATTAAGTAAGAAGCTAATATCAAATTAAAACATGTAATTCCAAAAGAAACTTAGATAGAAGAATTAGAATTCATAGATTATACATTATGCAAAACCCAAGCTATGGGGAGTTTAGTTCATACCTGATGGAAATAAACTAAAAGAAATTACAAAAGACATCATCTTGCTCTCTACAATAAACTGGAAGAATAAAACCTTAAGAACTAATTACTATGAGGCAAGGATGATTTACAAGTGATATAAGGGTGTATTTATAGGTGTTTAGAAGACCTAATTCGTTTTCTTGAGGAAGAGTTAAGGTATTGGACTTCTAGCCCAACTCAAATTCGTATGGAAATAAAGATAAACACTGCTGGACCGTTTTGAGCATATCTTCTTCGTTATTGGTCGGTTTGAGCTCCATAAGATACCAAAAGAATCGCAACAGAATTATCTTGACCCTATAAAAGGAAATCACCAGATTCGGCCTATTTCTTAGGTAAAAACGCATATCTTTGTACGTGTATGCAGAATCCCAGATTTAGGCAGCTTTTCCTTTTCCATCTTTTTAGCTTTTGTTTCCTTATCTCCAATTACCATGCAAATCTCTTTCCATAAGTTGTAATCTTTGACTTGGACTCTAATTAAGCTCCATAATTATCTCTAAAGCTACACACTAAATAAACAATTAAACCCAATATGCTCTAAAAATAATAATTCTACAAATCAAGACTCAAAATAGGAAAGTGCACTAAAACTCAAGAAAATCGACATTAATGACTTCTAAATCACTTAAAATGATGCCTCATCCTAACATTAATCTATCACAAATGAGGAGACATCACCCATCAAAACCATAAGAATTCAAAAATCTTATCAGTTGCAACCATCACATAACTCAATATAAGATCTCATAGAGATTTAGGTTTGATGCATATACTGAGGACTTCCAACTTCCTAATTGTATTATTCTTTAGATTATCAAGAGAAAAGACGGAATCCATGTTATTTTCTAACTAAGAAGATAGTTTGAAGGGATGATTATGATTAGTGATGAACCAAGCCAGGCTATATATATATATATATATATATATATATATATATATATATATATATATATATATATATATATATATATATATATATATGTGCAAAGCGGTATCGTCGCACCCCCTATATATATATATATATATATATATATATATATATATATATATATATATATATATATATATATATGTGCAAAGCGGTATCGTCGCACCCCCTCCCCTTCTATCTTCCTATAAAATATAATAGTTACTCCAGTACTTTGGTAACCAAGTAGGATTAAAATGTTCTTCTTAATCCCCTTATGAACTAAAAAACATCAATAATTAAAAGAGTTTCTTTTAAACTAGAAAGTAAGCAACCAATCATTGATAAGATAAGTATTAAAACATACCTAAAACCTAGTTGAAATCTAGGTATTGTATTCTCAAATAGGTGCACAAGTAAAAATTTACGCACTTTGAGAAAGAAATCCATGTAATAAAGAGTAAATCAGGGTTAAAACTATTGTAACTTCCAACACCTCCACCTGATTGCTTGCATTTATATCAGTTGCCACTAACTCTATCAACTCCATACAATCCTTTTCCAACCATATAAAGTTTCCAAATACGCTCACAAACACTTAACCTCCATCCTCTGCGCATACTCAATCTCTGAAGCTTATCATTTTAAGACACCAAATGCCCATTAACATGTTGTGGATGCAACACCGAGGGAAAACCATGATTATCCATCTTAATATTAAGAGAATTGAAGAGTTTATTACTCATATGACTAATAAGCCCATCAAAATATATATACTATTTCAAGTCATATAATTCTTACCGTTGAAAACACGTCACATGTAATAACACATAATTAATTCATTAAATAATTCTAGAGTCACAACAATACAATTCAACATCATTAACAATTTTTCTTGTATACATCTAAAGCCGCAACTAGTAAGAAAACTTACTAATTTCCAAATGAGGGGATCAAAGTTTCTTCAGAGCAGATACACTACTACGAATCATAGTAATAAATTTGCATAATGTATTTCTATGATCCTTGTATTTCACTTACTCTTACCTCTTATATAAGCGAGTCTAACCATTCAATAACTAAATATACATTTGTTTTTCAATATATAGGTGCAACCAAAATTATTCATCCTTTTAGCATGTTTGTACATTCTTGAAGGCATGAATTATACTATTAATAATTTCATACATTAAATTATATTAATCCATTTACCTTTTCTTTCTCAAAATTTTATTTTAATGTAGCTTCTCTTTTTTAATTTCAAAATTAATGTAAAATTCACGTATCCCCACATACTCCAATAACTTATTAATACCAATAATAATAGAAGCATTAAATTAATTATTTGACTATTTAGTAATACTTTCCACCAAAGAATTTACATCACTATCCAGCTAGGTGTGCTTTGCCTGCTGTTGAAGCGTCACAGCTCAGCATAAAAACCCGTGCTAATTTGCGCAGACCTCTCTACATTAGGCGCACGTTAGCATACACCTCATTTCCACACTAACCTACCACAGATCTCCATTAGCAGTAGTAAAAGTAGCGTCATCAGAAGATTTCTACCAATAGTTGGTTTTATTATTTTGTTTGGGTACAAGAAAAGACAAGAAAAGGTTGGTAATGTGGGGTTTGAGGTTTCTGTAAGGAAGTTTCAGATCTGTTACATACATTACACAGAGAGAAAGAGAAAGATAAAGGAGAGAGAGTAACCCATTCAGCTCAATCGTATGAGCAACAACATATAGTTTCAGTTCATAAAGGTAAGTGAAGAAAAGGAGAGAAAAATAAGCCATTTTTACTGCTTTTATTTTGTTTCTTCATCTTTATGTTTGGCTCAAAATCTTTGTTGTTTGTTCGTTTTTTCTGCCATTTAAGCCAAAAAAATGCTGGGGTTTGCAAGTGGTGGTACTAGCAGTGTCCGTACAAGCATTCATACTTGTAATTCTTTGCTTGAAGAACTTCAGGTCCCTTCTCTCTCTCTCTCTCTCTCTCTCTCTCTCTCTTTTTCTCTCTCTCATTTTAATTTTCTTTAATTCTTGTGCTTTCATGGAACCCTCTTGTTTAACTTTCTTGAGTTAACGTCAAATTCCAGAAAACTGATTTTATTGAGCTTTCTAATTTAATTTTTATTTAAAACAATTATTAATTTGTTACTGATTGCCTTCTCAAATTCCTTCTTTTATCAAGTTGTTGGGTCAAATATATTTCTAGGGTTTACAAGAAATTCCATATTTTATGACTTATTTTTAATTATAACTTACACTATGTTTTCCTTATCTTTCATTTTCTGGGTGTTTTATATACAAAAAATCTATTTGTATTCAATTAGTATTATTTTACACCTTAAGGTATGTTAGGTAATTTGTAAAAATGATGGATATTAGGGTAAAGTTTATATTTTGTGCCATTAGTTCGTGTTCAGGTGTTTTATGTTATTTATTTTTAATTTTTTTAATATTAAAACAGCAAATATGGAAGGAAATTGGAGAAAGTGAAGCTGATAAAGAACGTATGTTATTAGAGCTAGAAATGGAGTGTTTACAGGTTTATCAAAGGAAAGTAGATGAAGCTACTAAAATCAAAGCTCGTTTAAATCAAACTGTATTAGCTAAAGAAGCTGAATTTGCAACTCTAATGGCTACTCTTGGAGAATTAAATATCAATTCACCTGTAAGTAAAAAAAATTAAAAATCATCTTTCTTATTTGTAACAAAAAAAATCCTCATTTAACATGTATTTAATTTTACTAGATCAAATCTGAGAAGACTGTAAAATCATTGAAGGAACAGCTTGTACTAGTTTCACCACTAGTAGAAAATTTAAGGAAAAAACAAGAGGAAAGAATTAAACAATTTACCGAAATAAAATCTCAAATTGAGAAAATCACAGGGGAAATTTCTGGATTTAGTAATGTTATTAATGCAATTAATGCAATTAATTTGGAAGAGCAAGAAGATATATCATTAAGAAAGCTCTCGGAATATCAATCTCATCTCCATATTCTCCAAAAGGAAAAGGTAGGGCCCACTTATTATATATAATAAATTTTGTATAATCTTCGTTATTAACGTTTTAGTGGGTCCAGGCTATTCGAATTCAGAAAGTTATGGAATATGTAAATGAAGTACATTCCTTATGTGGTGTGCTTGGTTTGGATTTTGGGAAAGTAATAAGTGAAGTACACCCTAGCTTGAATAAAACAGGGGTAGAACAGTCAACAAATATTAGTGATACTACATTAGATGGTCTTAATCAAGCTATTAATAAGTTGAAAATCGAGAGAAAAGTTCGATTTCAGAAGGTAAATTTTTTACATACAAATGGTTTTATTTCAACGTGTATGTTATTATGTAAGTAAATAAACTTTTTGTGTGTGTAAATTTAGGTGAAAGAGGTGTGTTTTTCATTGTTTGAACTTTGGAATTTAATGGACACATCTGAAGAAGAAAGGAATGAGTTTTTTAAAGTTACTTCGATTCTTGAATGTTCGGAATTAGATATTATTCAACCTAATGCTCTTTCTCTAGCTATTATTCAACAGGTATGTATGTATGTATATACTATATTAAAGTTTGTTTTTTTTTAATTTATTTTTTTGAAATTTAGGCTACAGAAGAAGTGGAGAGGCTTACGAAACTGAAAGCTAGTAGAATGAAAGAATTAGTGATGAAAAGAAGGGTAGAATTGGAAGAAATATGTTATAAAACACATATTCAACCTGATTTAAGTACTGCTTCTGATAAAGCTAATGCTATGATAGATTCTGGTAAGTAAAAACACTTTTTCAATCCGAAATTTCGAAAATTGTTTATAAGTTAATGAATGTGAAAGTTTTTTGTATTTAGGTCTTGTTGATCCTAGTGAGCTTTTATCGAATATTGAAGGGCAAATAAGGAAAGTAAAAGATGAAGCTTTGAGTAGAAAAGAAATAATGGATAGAATTGAAAGATGGCTTTCTGCTTGTGATGAAGAAAATTGGCTTGAAGATTATAGTCAAGTAAGTCCTTTTTTGTTATATTGATTTTTATATTAGATTTTGCTAAAAGGTCCCTGGATTTTGCTTTAAACAGGATGATAGTAGGTATAGTGCAGGAAGGGGTGTTCATATAAATTTGAAACGTGCAGAAAAAGCTAGAATAACAGTTACTAAGATCCCAGGTAAAATATTTATTTAATTATTTACTAATATGTATGAGTTGAAAGTATATTTAATTAGCTATATTTTTTTCCAGTTATGGTAGATAGTTTAATTCACAAGACAGTTACTTGGGAAAACGAGAAAAATAAATCATTTCTTTACGATGGAGTGAGTTTTTCTTTACTTTTTTTACTTTTTTACTATTTAAAGTTTCGGTTTTTTTTACTTTAATCTTGTTTTACTATATGTTTTTCAGGTGCGTTTAGTTTCAATATTGGAGGATTATAAACTAGCGAGACAACAAAAAGAAGAGGAGAAAAAGAGAGCTAGGGTAAGTTATTATTAAGAGTTGATTATATGATATGATATGAGTTTTGTTTAATTTTTGAGTTTTTTTATAGGATCAAAAGAAACTTCAAGATATGTTACTTGCTGAGAAAGAATCTATGTATGGTTCAAAACCAAGTCCAAGAAAAAGTAGTAGTTTTAGGAAGGTTAATGGGTATCGTGTAAATGGAAATGGTTCAGTAACTCCTTCACCTCGCCGTAATTCGGTTAATTCAGAGGTTTCAACTCCTCGTTCTTATTCTGGAGGGCAAAATGGTCATTTTAAGGAAATGAGAAGACTTTCTACTGCACCATTGAATTTTGTGGCTATAACTAAGGAAGATACAATGTCTTATTCATCTGCTTGGGGATCTGAACCTGAGTCTCCACCTCAGGCTTGATTTTAGTTTGGAATTTGAAGAGGTAATTGAATTTTTTTTTTTTAGGGAAAGTATTTGGGGTTTGAAAATTGAAATGTGTTTTGTGTAGGAAATGGGAAGCTTTTGTGAATATAGGAGCTGATCTAGGACAGTGGTTTCTGACATATTGAGAGAGAGAGAGAGAGAGGAGTTTGATTGTGAATTTAGATGGTTTTTAGTGTTGTAATCTGTAAGATAGATTTGTTGATCGTTTGGATTTAACTGTTTTTATTTTCTACAACTTTTATTTGACTATTTGGATGTGTATATACATAATTGTGATGGGTATTATGATTTGTTAGATCAGATTTTTCAGGATCTTTGAGATTGTTGAGTGCTTGTTTCTATTTTACAAGAGAATATGCCTTTGATAGAATGGTGCTCTTGGATTTTGAAAATCAAAATGGATAGAGTGCGTTTGCAAGTTGACCAATTGAAAGACCCAAAGTTGCTAATTTATCATGAACACTGATGTGTTAAATGAAAATAGAGGGTTTATGGTTAATGAAGCTTTTGGGTAAAGCTAAGGCGATCGATATGGATCGTAAACTGTCTCATCCAAGATGAGACTGCAACTCACAAGATTAAAGAATGTTACGGTTTCTCCTTCAATAATTGAATTGCACTAAAGAGAATTGCATTTGCATATAGTTGGACTTTTATATTTATCTATACCAAGGATAGCAATGCTCGAAGGTTCATGATTTTCAATAAAAGATGCATCACATAAAATATTAAGGTTTATTAAGGTTGGATGAGTGATTGTCCTTATTAAATCGCCAATTAAACTAAAAGTTTAAACCTTTAGAAGAAGTAGTTATATACTTTATGTGAAATTTACATGCTCACTAGTCTATGACTCTGATGTCATGTTAAATACCCAACTTAACCAAAAGTTTAAACCTTTAAAAGAAATTATTATATACCTTATATAAGTTTTACTGTTCAATAGTTTTTATGGGTTAAACTTCATTGAGAACTGAGATGTCCAATTATAAAATTTATACCTTTGAGCATATCCTAATCTTCCCCGAAAGTATCCTTCATCAGATTATCCACTAAGATAAAAATCGGCACTCCATTTAGTGTGCCTTCAAAGATGCACTTCATTCTTGTTGTTCAAATGTTCTAGATAGTGATGAAGATAAAAGCCGAGAGAATCTTTTTACACCATCCACTATTAGTACCAATCTTTATCGTATAACGGATCAAAAATTCAAAAATTTCTGCACTTGTCCAGTCTGACTTGACAATGGGTATTAAATTCCTTCCAAACCTCAATGCCTATGTGGCATTCAAGGAAAATATATTCAACTGTCTCAACAGGGTGGTTGCAAAAACAATATCTTTGGGAATACCGTACATTCCATCTTATATAATGTGACCCCCACAGGGAATGACCTCATTTGATCATTTTCAAATAAAAACGCTCTGTATTTTGTGGGCAAAAATATTTTGGCATGCCGCACTGTTTTCTAGAAGGGTCTCCAAATGTACATGAGTAGGATGTTTTAATGGATTTTTTGGTTTAAAGAGAAGTGATAACATGATAATTTGTTTTTGTTTAATAGTTTCCCTTAGTCGAGTTAGGCCAAATAACTTTACCTCATCAACTAAAGCATGTAGTGGGATACGACCAACGTATTTTCGCGTCGTCAGATGAAAAGGGTTCTAAATAAACTCAATATTCCAACCTGAAACATCCACATGAACCTTCTGAACAATCAAATTATCTGGTTTAGTGGTTGGGATGTGAGCAGGGAGCCATTTATCATTACTAATTTCAGTGTTTGCGCCATTCCCAATTTGTATAATGCATCGCATTTCAGTACGTCTGTTCCCGCTAAGATGTTAATGTAGGCCCAACACTTTACCTTCTTCTTTGGCGGGAACCCGAGCGAGTGATTCCAAAAGTATAGGCCTTTGAGAACTTTAAAATAAGAGAATCTGGATTATTGAGTAACCACCACACCGTAGACGCAAAAATGGGCAAGGTTCATAGCCTCAAATTCTCTGAATCCTAAGCCACAATTTTGTTTTGTCGTTACTATTTTGTCCTAGGATTTCAAATTAATACGTTTACTCTAATTGAAACCCTACCAAAAATTAGAAGCCATATGTGATAGCTCTTTACAAAGGACTTCTGGAACCTAAAAAATTGACATTGAATATTTTGGAATAACTTGAAAGCTAGACTTAATAAGGATTTCCTTTCTCCCGTCTGAAAGTAGTCTTTGTTTCCCACTAGTGGAACTTTTGAAGAAACAGTGCTTGATCCATTTGAGGGTTTTGATATTTGATCTCGTATGATTCATCAAAATTCCTAGATATTTCCAATAGAACCTGATTTATGGATACCATATGCATTAACTGCTTGACCAATAAGGTGTTGTAATTTATTTGTATAACCCATTGAAACAATATAAACAAATTTGCAGAAATAAAGTACAAAATAAAAAATAAACAAATACCATTTACCGGTGTCTTATGTTTGTTGGCTTCAACCTCCAGGATACAACGACAAGAAGAAATAGACACACGAATTCTTTAGAATTTTAAGGAATTTAACAATGCCCATCTTTTCTATCTCATTCTTTCTATTATAATTTTAATGCTTAATATTTTAAGGAGATTGAATCAACAAAAATTTTTATTTGACCAACTATTTACAGAATATGAATAGGTGGTGGACGTACCTATGCAATGGGTGGAAGCCCACCCTCAAATTCTAAAAAAAAAAAATTAATATAGGCCATTTATCTATTTTAGGTTTTCAGCCCATTTAGTTTTACTTATAAATTTATAACTTAATAACTTGTTTTACCTTCAATACAATTTTACACAAATCAAAATTATAACCAGTATCCAATTTATCATCTCTATCAGGTATTTTTTAATTTTTTGTTAATTTTGTCAATATATTGTTAAATTTTTTATCAAGTTTTAATAATATAATAAATATTAATTGGTTGTATATTTGTCATTAAATTTATTTCTTAATTAAAAAGAAATAATTAAAAGACATTAATTATTAAAATAATTTAACTTTTTCTATTCTACGTTTCCAATTTAAATTGTTTAATTAGTTTTAATGTTGTTTTTTGTTCGAATTTGAATTGTTCAACAACCTTCTTTTTTTGTTCTAAAATTGCTCGACAGCCGACAGCCTAGGTTACTTTTTTTCTTTTTGTTATACTTTAGCATTGTTTAATTAGGTGCAATGCTTTTCTTTTTCGACAGTAGATATAGGTTTTTTCTTTTTTTTTGTTTGGTAGTTTAGCAGGTTACTAGTTTTCATTATTTAATTTTATCTTTAATTTTTTAACTTTTTATTAATATATATTTCTTAATTTTTAATAATAAAATCAAATAGAATTGTGTATATCATATAAAAATAATACTAGATTATAAAATAGTATAAAACAATTTTTTAATAATATTTAACTTTTTATATTAATTTAAAAAAATTATGAACTTGAATTTATTATGTTTGAATATTAATTAATTAGGTTTTACAACTATCTAAATAATTTTTTTTTTTAAATTTTGTAAAGGAGTTATGCAAAAGTATTTCAAGAGAAAATCAGAAGTTTTGGAAGAAAATGCTCAATTTCAGTTTCATGACTCGAAAGACACACCTTCCTGGAAAAAGGTATAAAATTATAAATTATCATCCAAATGATCGAGATGAAGTTCGTAGGACATTTTTAACTAGGGGCGCTACATTACCTTGGAATCATAAATTTCCATTAACCTTATTCGGTGGGCAAAATAGGAAATTTAATTCTGATTGGTTCGGTAAGCATCCTTATTGGTTGAAATATAGTGTATCTAAAGATGCTGCGTATTGTCTATGTTGTTATCTTTTTAAATCTGTTATTGGACATCAAGCGGGGGGTGATCATTTTGTTACTGAAGGATTCTTGAATTGGAAAATAGCTACAAAAACGTTTAGCGATCATGAAAGGTCCATTCCTCATAAAAAAAGCCGTCAGTGATTGTCAAAATTTATTGAACTCGAAGCAACACATTGAGACAAATCTTTCAAAGATAACAGATAAAGAGAAAGCTGAATATAAGATTCGGTTGAATGCGTCAATTGAGGCCACTAGATATTCTACAATACAAGGATTGGCATTTCGTGGTCATGATGAGAGTGAAAGTTCCTCTAACAAAGGAAATTATAATGAACTTATAGGTACATTTGGTCGAATTAATCCAGATGTTAAACTAGTCACTTTAGAGAATGCTCCAGGAAATCATAAAATGGTAAGTCCAGAAATTCAAAAGGATATTGTGCGAGCATATGCTATAGAGATTACGAAGATTATTATGAGTGATCTAGGAGATGCACATTTTTGTCTTATGGTTGATGAGTCACGAGACATATCAATAAAAGAACAAATGGCTTTGGTGATACGGTATGTTAATACAAAAGGTCACGTGATTGAGCGATTTTTGGGCGTTGAACATGTTAAAGATACCAGTGTGAAAGTCCTAGAGGGGGGGTGAATAGGATTACTAATAAGATTAATGCCTAATTAAAAATCTTTTGGACAATTATAAGTTTAAGAGAAAACTTCTAAGACAACTTAATATATCAAACACTTATAGGATCATGCAAAGGATAAGTTAGAGGTTCGATATATAAGTTTAACAAGTAAATCGACAATTTAATTTCTTACTACTCTAGAAGACTATATGTTAGATAAACTAGATAATCAATATCACAATATTCATGCTAGCATATTATCAAACATATAAAGTGCGGAAAGTAAATAGAGTAGGGATAGAAAGATACACGCGATTTATAGTGGTTCGGTTTCCCTACATCCACTACCTAAGGAAGCCTCCTTAGGATTTCAAGCTTTTCACTAAGCTCCCGTGTCTCTCTTAACCGGGTCGAGAACACAATAACCCTTACAACCTCTTCGATAACACGAAGGACAAACTCTTGTGTAATCACAACACAAGGATACCAAGTATACTCCCTATACTTGAATTCTCTCTTAATCTATCTATTACAAGACCTAGACTTAAGAGGATAGAAACAAAGTGTTTAAAGGGGTGCTTATAAAAGCTTGTAACTAAACTCCTAAAAGAGTGGATATAACTATAAGCATGTAAACTCCTCTTGAGTAGATAGAACCTTGTGGCTTATTTGATTAACTCCTTGAAAGGACTTATAAGCTCACTAAGATTGATTTTGACTATGTATAGCTCTTGACACCTTCTTGAATGATAACAATTAAGCTCCTTAATGTTTGTAATTAGTTGGTGTAGTTGTAGCCTTCAAAGAGCTTCAATTTATAGCAGAAAATAGCTTCCAACGGTCATAAGGCTTGAGTTCAACGGATCTATTAATCTCCCAACGGATATATTTCTTATGACTTAAACTTTGTGCAGAAAAACCTTCTTTGCGGTGTACCGCAGGAATCGTCCGGTGCACCGCAATTCTCCTCGTCTTAATATTCTATCAAACTGACGGGCTAGCCATGTACCGTGCCCTAGTCCGTATTCTTGGTCCGGTGTACCGCGCCATTGGTCCGGTGTACCGCACCAAACATCTTTGATGGAATTTGACTTATGCTATGATGCTCGGATCAATAAATCTTCTTCACGAAAGTTGTAGATAACATCATTCTTATAAACATTGTAGTTGATCATTAAGGCTATATCTCAAAGTATATAAAGATATGAATAAAAGTAAATGCAATGAGATATAATAAGAATGGTATGTAAAGGTTTTTGATGAACAATAGTGCAAGTAAGGATGTATATAGCAAGAGTAATTAGCACACTAATCATAAGAGGATTTGTCACATTAAAACAACCTATTAAGGGAGGCTATATGCCAACAATCTCCCCCTTTTTGATGATGACAAATCCTTCACTAAAACACCTTAGGAATGATATGAAAGTTTAAGCACTAATGAAATAAAGCTCCCCCTCACAAAAAGCATATAAGATTTGAGATGCATTTGTGAGATTTAAAAAGTGTAATTTTTGAAAGTTTTAGTGCACATATTTCTCCCTCTTTGTCTTCATCAAAAAGACGGGGTAAAAAAAACTAAGAATAGAAGAGCAAAAACTCAAGTGAATAGATTTTAAGCAACGATTTTAAGAGTGTGCAAGAGTTTAGGGATAACGAACAATTTAAGAAAGAGATGCACAAAGATAGATAATTGTAAGGCAAGAGCTAAGAGATAGAAACATTTTACCAACTCCTTGATCGAAAGATTTCCATTTCATATGCTTTCTAATGACACAAATGATTAGTAGCAAAATATGATATATATGATTAGCCAAAGCATTTAGAGTTTTTTTTTTTTTTTAAATATGATTTAACAAAAAAAACTCCCCCTTACAAAATGCATAGAGTTTGTTTCAATTTGTAAAAATTTGATCAACAATTTCTCCCTAATAAGAATATTTGAAATCAATTTTAAGAAAGTTTAGGGGTAAAATGTATTTTTTTTTTTTGAAAAGTATAGGGGCAAAAATCATTTTTTAAAAAGTTTAGGGACTAAAAGACAATTTTTAAAACTTTTAGGGACCAAAGTGCAATTTTCAACAATATTAACTTAAGGGACTAAAGAGCAATATATGATAGGATCAAGGATTTAGAGATGCAATAGTACCTATCTTTAAAGAAAATGTTAGCAATATCAATATCCGAAGCATAAAAATTAAGCATCTAACATTCAAGATAAAACAAAGCAAACTTAACCAAATAACCAAATAAAACACATAGCATCCTAAAACATTATCCAAATAAAACCAAGTAGCAATAATATCCTAAATGTCCAAAACACGGACCCATAAATAATTAAAGCATAAACACCACAAACTTAGTCCAAAACAACCACAATAAAAACACATAAAACACCAAGTAGGATAAAATGAAGATTTTAAAAACCAAACACCCAATACGACCAATTAACGATTTTCCCGGGGAGAGCGGCTTCTAGAACGGCTTCGAGGATGTGACACATCATCTTTGATACACGAGACATCGTTCTTCACACAAGATAACTCACTAGCAAGATGTCCTAATTTCTCTTCTAAAACCCCAAATTTCCTTTCTAATTTTTCTTCCAAAACCTCGAATTTTCTACCTATATAATCCATAAAACGAGTTATTGTGCTTTCAAAACGAGATGGATTAGGAGGATCTTCATGAATGGGTTGGATTTGAGTGGGCTCATTAGGGATAGGATTTTGTTGGGCCGGGTTATCCAATAGTTCAAGTGTGTTAAGCTCCGGACCAAAAGTTCCTTCTCTTGCTTGTAAGATACGATTACGAATAGTAGCATCCGAAATACGATTAATAAGTGAGAGCGAAACATACGTGTTATTATAGATAGCAAATTTCATTCTCTTAATCGTGCTATAATCGAAACACCAAGCCTTATCTATTGGTCTCACATTCGCTCCTCCTAAAGAAATTCCACTAGCATCAAAGATTTTAGTTAGAAAAATACCGTATGGGACTTTATCCCGAGATGCTCTAGCATGGTTCATCCATTTAAACATTATCGCAATAATGTTAATCCGTTGTTTAGCGAAGATCAAATATAATAGATAAGCTTCATAAGGGATTAGTTTAGCATCATGCTTATCCTTTGGAATCACGGCCGAAATAAGAAATTTATGAGCCACAATGAATTCCGGATCAAAGTTACGTAAATTCCAATTTCCGTCACGAATAAGCATCCTACTATTAACAAATTCAATAACATCGTTTTGAGCTACCACATCGAGACTAGAACCATCCCAACCACTTGACCAAAAGACACTAAAACTATCCGAAGGAATATTATATCGACCACACAAAACATCTAACTTTAATCGTAAAGGGGTACCCGAACTAATGATTTAATCGAATTAGTAGCACAATTATATTCAAAATTAGAGTAAAACTCTTCGATTAAACCGCTTGCTAAATGACTACCTGTAAAAAGAAAGATTTGATCACAACCTTGAAATGAAAGTAGTTCAAAGAGAGAATTTTCACCGGAAGGAAAAGCCGAAGCACTTATGGTTCTTCCCGGGAGAGGATCGAATGGCCGGAGTGGAGGAGGTGATGGTGACCTCGCCGGAGATGGCGCACGGCGGCGGCTGGAGGAGGCTCCGGTGGTGGTTTTCTTCTTTGGAGCAGATTTCTTTTCTCTCATGGTGAAATGAAGTGGGTAATGAAGGAGAGAGAGAGAGAGAGAGAGAGGATTGATTTGGTGGAGAAGATGGAGTTTCTAGGTGGCGGAATATGGTGGTGTGAATCGCCGGAATTCGCTGCAGTGGAGAGGTTTTTGTTTTTGAGGGTGGAATGAAGAAGAAAAGAAGATAAAACGGGTTTAAAATGCTGACAAAACCTATCCTGCGGTGTACCGCGGCAGTCGTGCGGTGTACCGCACTGCAAAAAAAAAAAAACTGGGCGAAAAAAAAGGAAAATAAAAGGATTGAAACCCTGGATTGCGGTGTACCGCGGAATGGTCCGGTGCACCGCAAAAGTGTTCGGCTTAGACACTAAGAAGGAATTTTTTGGTTCTTTTAAAACACCCGAAACACATTCGAAACTTCCCCAAAAGATTCGGAATGGTATAAAACTTATAAGAACATCTTTGTTTTGAAAAGAAACAACAAGGAAAACCCGAAAACACATAAAACAGTTTATTTCACAAATACCCCTATGTTTTCTAAAAGAACAAAAAGACCTAATGTAAAAACAAAGCAATATTAAGCATGAAAAGGTCAAGAAACACAAGATAATAGCACATAGAGGATAAAGCACATAAAACACATAATAATACATAAAAATAAAAAGAAGAAAGGAAAGAATTCACCGTATTTTCCTATTACGAGGTTTGAACGTCCTTTTGCATATAATTCCATTTTCTTGACGCTCAACACCTTTAATGAATATTACTATGGTAACCGAGGTGGAATGGATCCGAAAATGTTGTTAGCATTTGTCACGATCCATATTGGTTTTTCCCACGAGGGTATCAAAGATCCGCTTTTAAGTTGTTCGTGGTAATGGCATGTAGAAGCATGATGACCGGGTTTACCACAATAATTGCAAGAACTTCTTTTTCGAATAGAGCTACCATGTGAGGGTTTTGAACACGAAGTTTCCTCATTCTTTTCAATATCCAAATTATCACTTAAATACAATTTTTCTTTAAAAAAGCCATTTGGATCAAAAGGAGTGACATTTGAAAAGGGATGATTTTTTAAAGTTTTAAGAGCGAGGGAAAAAGCTTCGTCCAAATTTTTAAAACCTTCTATATTTTTCTTCATAGGATGTTGACTTTTATTTGAAGAGAAAATGTTTTCAAAACAAGGGTTTTTAGTATTACCAAGAATGTCATCTAAAGTGATACAACATTTAAAACAATTCTTTTGCTCAACTTTAGCCCTTTTTAACAAGAGGTTATTCAAATGGATTTGAGAATCAAGAATTTTGAGAAGGGATGAAATTTGCCTAATATCATCATAATTATAAGGAAGAGATAAAGAGTTAGGATAGATGGCTACCTCATGGTTTGGTTTAGGATTGTCATGAGATTCATCATGGATTAAGATTTCTTTTTCTTCGTCATTTTCGACAATTCCATATAGAAACTCCAAACGATTCCAAAGCTCTTTTGCGGATTTACAATCTAACATTTGTGAGAAAATTTCTTCGGAAATTCCACGAATTAGAGTGTACATTGGTTTTGCATTTTGAGTGAGCTTAGCCTTATCCTCAACGGTGAGTTCATTATAATCTTTTTCTTCTTGATTTAGCTTAAGAACTCCCGCTTCATTTAACTCCTCTTTATATGGAACGAATGGACCTTCCATAACGATTCTCCATTGATCGGGATCTTCGGCTTTGATAAATTCCTCCACTTTTGTTCTCCAAGCAAAATAGTAAGTTCCTACAAAAAGTGGAGGTCGGGTAGAAGACGACTTTTCCAAAAGATTAAATTCCATATCGTTTACTCTACTAACGATTAAGCTATTCACGTAGAGTTAGGCTCTGATACCAATTGAAAGTCCTAGAGGGGGGGTGAATAGGATTACTAATAAGATTAATGCCTAATTAAAAATCTTTTGGACAATTATAAGTTTAAGAGAAAACTTCTAAGACAACTTAATATATCAAACACTTATAGGATCATGCAAAGGATAAGTTAGAGGTTCGATATATAAGTTTAACAAGTAAATCGACAATTTAATTTCTTACTACTCTAGAAGACTATATGTTAGATAAACTAGATAATCAATATCACAATATTCATGCTAGCATATTATCAAACATATAAAGTGCGGAAAGTAAATAGAGTAGGGATAGAAAGATACACGCGATTTATAGTGGTTCGGTTTCCCTACATCCACTACCTAAGGAAGCCTCCTTAGGATTTCAAGCTTTTCACTAAGCTCCCGTGTCTCTCTTAACCGGGTCGAGAACACAATAACCCTTACAACCTCTTCGATAACACGAAGGACAAACTCTTGTGTAATCACAACACAAGGATACCAAGTATACTCCCTATACTTGAATTCTCTCTTAATCTATCTATTACAAGACCTAGACTTAAGAGGATAGAAACAAAGTGTTTAAAGGGGTGCTTATAAAAGCTTGTAACTAAACTCCTAAAAGAGTGGATATAACTATAAGCATGTAAACTCCTCTTGAGTAGATAGAACCTTGTGGCTTATTTGATTAACTCCTTGAAAGGACTTATAAGCTCACTAAGATTGATTTTGACTATGTATAGCTCTTGACACCTTCTTGAATGATAACAATTAAGCTCCTTAATGTTTGTAATTAGTTGGTGTAGTTGTAGCCTTCAAAGAGCTTCAATTTATAGCAGAAAATAGCTTCCAACGGTCATAAGGCTTGAGTTCAACGGATCTATTAATCTCCCAACGGATATATTTCTTATGACTTAAACTTTGTGCAGAAAAACCTTCTTTGCGGTGTACCGCAGGAATCGTCCGGTGCACCGCAATTCTCCTCGTCTTAATATTCTATCAAACTGACGGGCTAGCCATGTACCGTGCCCTAGTCCGTATTCTTGGTCCGGTGTACCGCGCCATTGGTCCGGTGTACCACACCAAACATCTTTGATGGAATTTGACTTATGCTATGATGCTCGGATCAATAAATCTTCTTCATAACATCATTCTTATAAACATTGTAGTTGATCATTAAGGCTATATCTCAAAGTATATAAAGATATGAATAAAAGTAAATGCAATGAGATATAATAAGAATGGTATGTAAAGGTTTTTGATGAACAATAGTGCAAGTAAGGATGTATATAGCAAGAGTAATTAGCACACTAATCATAAGAGGATTTGTCACATTAAAACAACCTATTAAGGGAGGCTATATGCCAACACAGTGCTTTGACACTTAAAGCAACTATTGATGATGTTTTATGTAGAAATGGATTGAGTATCTCCAGGTTACGAGGCCAGGGTTATGATGGAGCTAGTAATATGCGAGGTGAGTATAATGGATTAAAAGCACTTATCTTGAAAGAAAATGCATGTGCATATTATATTCATTGTTTTGCCCATCAATTACAATTAGTTCTTGTAGCTATTTCAAGAAAAAATGATCATGTTTGTGTTCTTTTTGATTTTATTGGGAGAGTGTTGAATATTGTTGGATCATCTTGTAAAAGACGTGATATGCTTAGAGAGAAACAGTTTCAAAGGAAGATTGAGGCACTTGATATGGGGAGATTTCAAGTGGAACTGGTTTGAATCAAGAAACAAGTCTCAGACGTGCAGGTGATACTCGTTGGAGTTCTCATTACAATACTTTGTTGAGTTTGAGTAATATGTTTGGTGAAGTTGTTGAGGTGATTGAGCTCCTTGGAAAAGATGGATCAAATTCAACTAATCGAACAGATGCACAAGATATTGTGGATAGACTTAAATCATTTGATTTTGTATTCACTCTTTTCTTGATGAAAAAAATATTAGCTATAGCGAATGAGTTGTCTCAAGCACTTCAAAAAAAAGACCAAGATATTGTGAATGCAATGACATTAGTTGAAGTAGCGAAACGCCAGTTTCAAACTTTGAGGGAGAATGGGTGGGATTCTTTACTTGAAAATATTTGTAAATTTTGTGAGAAGTACAAAGTAAGTGTTCTCGGAATGGATGACGTGTATCATGCACGAGGAAGAAGTAGTAGACATAATGAAGATGGAATAACAAATTTACGTCATTTTCAGGTCGATACTTTCTATGTTATACTAGATATGCAACTAGCAGAGTTGAATGCTCGATTTTCTGATTCCACCATAGAGTTACTTTTGTGTGTTGCATGTCTTGATCCTTCTAACAATTTTTTTCGTTTTGACAAAGTAAAGTTAGTTCGCTTAGCTGAATACTATCCTCAAGATTTTGTCGACCGTGATATATGGGAGCTTAAAGATCAACTTGACACTTACATTGCCGATGTAAAATCTAGTAGTGAATTTTTTGATTTGAATGGAATCACAGGGCTTGCTCAAGAATGGTAGAAAGTAGGAGAAATATTGTGTATCCACTGGTTTACTTGCTTTTGACTTTAGCATTAACATTGCCGGTTGCTACTGCTTCTGTTCAGCGGGTATTTTCAGCTATGAGTATTGTCAAGACTAAATTACGGAATCGAATGAGTGACGAATGGTTGAATGATTCCTTGCTTATCTTTATTGAGAGAGACATTTGTAAGAAAATTGAGAATACCACTATCATAGATATTTTTCAGAAAATGAAAACTCGTAGAGTACAATTGTAATTTTTTTTATCATTATATAATATTATTTAATCTATAGATTCATTAAAAATGGTTGTGACTTTAAGAATTTGGTGTTGTGTCTTTTAAATAAAATACATGTTAGTTAGTAAAAGATATAACTATTAGATCTGACCAATGCTAACGGATCTTTAGTATATATTATACATTAACTATGAGCCCGTTTGAGAATGATTATTTTGGAGCTAAAAGAGCTTTTTGATTAAAATAAAAATATTTGTAAATAATATTAAAAAATATTTTGACATCTTAAATCACTTTAAGTGATTATTTTAATAATCACTAATTTAGTGTTTTTTTCAAAAAGTGGTTTTAAGAGTCTAAAATATTGTTACGGGTCTAAATTCAATTCAAGTGATTATTTAAAAAAGCAATCGCAAATGGGCACTATGTATCTGGCCCAATGGTAATACTGAAGATTTGTACATGAAATTATTGAACAACTATTAGGCCTGAACCAATAGTAATTTTTTTTGTTTTTATTTCTTTCCCCTTTACTATATATATAAGAGTAAATACATTGAATACCCCTGTAATGTATAATATATACTAATGGATCTTTCATATATATTATACATTAACTGTGTATCTGGCCCAATGGTAAAACTGAAGATTTGCACATGAAATAATTGAACAACTATTGGGCTTGAACCAATAGTAAATCTTTTTCTTTTTTTTCTTTCACCTTTACTATATATAAGAGTAAATACATCGAATACCCCATGTACTATGGGCGGATTGACAACTTACCCCCACAATATTTTTTGATACTGGTTGCCCCTCATTTTTTGTTTTCGCGACTCCTTACCCCTTTTTAACGGAAACCGTTAAAAATAGTCGTTAGTTGGCCATGTGCTGATCATTGACGCGATTTATTTTTTTTATTAAAAAATCTATTTTCTGATTTAATTAACAAAACTCAATAATTGATAAGGGTAAAATTGGTACTTCATATTAACCTAACCTATATATACACAAAATTAAAACAAAATTAAAACAAAATTAAAACAAAAATTATCTTCCAATCGGGGGAAATGAAGAACCCTAATTTCAGAAATACCCATGTTATTCATATAGGTGGTCACATTAAAATCTTAGCTTATCCTTCACTTTTACATGTAGCACTATCTACTTTTATCCTAGGGATGGTTTTGGGAGGTCCCCCCGCAGTTTGTCACACCAAGTTGCATTTTCATGATCTAATTTTACCTATGAACCTAGATTGTGGAATCTCCACTTTGCTAGGTAGGGTTCCCATCATGGAAACTCGGCTTTCATAGGCTTAAGACACATTCCCCTTGAGGACACTCTTTTTCTCTCTTTGTAGACTTTTGGTTAGTGGATCTGTTATGTTATCCTTTGATCGAACGTAATCAATTGTGATAACTCCATTTGAGAGTAGTTGTCTAACAGTGTTGTGTCTACGACGTATGTATCGAGACTTACCATTATACATATCGTTTAGTGCCCGACCAAAGACACTTTGACTATCATAATGTATTCAGATGGCTGGCATAGGCTTTGGCCAATTAGGAATATCCTTTAAGAAGTTCTGAAGCCACTTGGTTTCCTCGACAACTTTGTCTAAAGTTATAAATTTAGATTCCATGGTGGATCTGGATATACATGTTTTCTTACTGGATTTTCAAGAGACAACTTATCTACCTAACATGTAGACAAATCCACTTGTGGATCTTGAGTCTGTAGAGTCTGATATCTAGTTTGCATCAATTTATCCTTCTAGCACAGCTGAATCTCCTGTATACACCAGCTCTTTGTTCATAGTGTATATGAGATACCTTAGAACTTTACAATAACAATTCAATGGTTCTTACCCGGATTATGTGTAGACCCGCTTACCTTGCGTACTTTGTGTGCTATATTTGGTCTAATGTAGTTTTTTAAGTACATGAGACTTTCAATAACCCGAGAGTACTCCTATTGGTTGATCGTATCACCAATGTTCTTAGTAAGATGTAAGTTTATATCAACATGTGTCTTAACGATATTTGTGTCGCCATTACTAAATTTGTTTAATACTTTCTCACTATACTGTGACTTAGGTAGTATAATACCTTCAGATCTTTGAAGAATTTTGATACCCACAAATACATTCGCAAGGCATATATGTTTCATGTCAACACTTGAAAGCATCCTTTTGGTGGATGTAATCAAAACATTGTTACTTCCAATTAGTAACATATCATTCACATATAACAAATGACATACCCTTTCTCATTTTGTTTTACATAAAACTATTCGGGATCATGCCTTGTCAAATCTGTCATGTCATTGCCCTGGTGCCTATTTTAAACCATATAAGTATTTAACAATTTTACATAATTGCTTATCCTGACCTGGAACTACATAACCCTTCAGTTGTTCCATGTATACCTCTTCATTTAGTTCTCCATTTGGGAATGTTGTTGTTTAATCCATTTGATAAATTTCAAGCTTGTATATCGAAGATATAACAATTAACATTCGAATGGATGATATTCTCTTGACTGGAGATTATGTGTAAAAATAGTCAAGTCCTTTTTTTTATTATAACCATTTTCAACAAGGCGAGTCTTGTACTTTTCAAAAGAATCAACGGTCTTTAGTTTCTTCTTGAACATCTATTTGCATCCGAGTGGTTTATTTTCAGGAGGGATTTCCACTAGTTCCCATGTATGAATTTTCATAATGGAATCTATCTTGCTATTTACCGCGTGTTTCTAGTAAGGGGTGTCAGGGTTTGACATAGCCTTCTTGAATGTTTGTTGTCCATCATCTAGCATGTAAGATAGAAAGTCAGGACCAAAATACGTAGAGGTTATTATCCTATTACTTCTTCTTGGTTTTTCTTCATCTGGTAATGGTTCTTGATCTTGCTTGTTGGTTTGTAATGTTTATTGATCTTTCTCTTCTGAATTGCATAGTTTTTTTAAGGAACTAAATTCTGGTGTGGTCCTGCACGAAAAGGTTATCTCAAAGAAATGTGCAATTCTTGATTCAACCACTGTATTCACATGAATGTCAACGCAACACAATTTGTGAACCAAGAAACTATATGAATCACTATTGTGAGCATTTCTGTTAAAGATGCAATCAATAGTCTTTAGTCCTATCTTGACCATTTTGGGAGCAGGGATTACTACCTATTCCAAGCATCCCCATACTTTTAAGTATCTGAAGGAATATGGTTTTATTTTTCATAACTCATAAGGAGTTTTATCTACCTTCTTGTGTGGTAACTTGTTAAGGTTTTGGTTTCTGATAAGCAAAGCCTCTCCCCACAAATTTTGTGGTAACCCAGAGTTAATCATCAATGTATTTATCATTTCATTTTATGTATGGTTCTTGCGTTCACTTGTTGAGACAAATATGGGGTCTAGTTTGATGGATGATTCCATATCCAGCACAAACGCCTTAAAAGGAGACACATATTATCTTTCCCTATTTGTTACGAGGTTCTTAATATTTTTATTTAGTTGATTCTCAATTTTAGTTTTGTACTTCTTAGATTCTTTTAAGTCCTCATACTTACTTCGAAGAAAATATATTTGAAAATTTCTTATGCAATCATCAAATGAAAGATATGAAATACTTTTTTCTACTTCTAGTTTGTACAAATTTTAAGTCATAGATGTCACTATGAATTGAATCTAAACGTACTGAAGTCCTTTCGATAGATTTAAACGAGGTTTTGGTTAATTTTTACTCACCACATACACCACATTTATTTTTATAATTGAAGTTCACATAAGGTAATAACCTGAAATTTACTAACTTATTTAATGCACCAAAATTAACATGTTCTAATCTGTCGTGACATAAATTAGGCGAGTCAAACATATAAACACAATCATAATTTTAATTCATTTCTTTCTTGGTTTCATTTTTTGTTGGTACCACGGTCATTACATTCATTATAAATAGACCGTCGCAAAGGTACCCCTTTCCTACATACATATTGTTCTTACTTAATACAAACTTATCATCTACAAATACAAGTTTAAAAACAACCTTACTAAGCAAGGACCAAAAACTAAGTTCTTGCTAATGTTTGGAACATGGAAGATATTATTCAAGGTCAGCTCTTTCCCGGAGGTCATCTTCAGCATAATCTTTCCAGTACCTTGAACCTTTGAGGTGGTAGAATTTACCACATACAGAAGTCTTCATTTATAGCTCTTGTGTAGGATTTGAACATGTTGGGTTGCTCCAATATCTATCAACCATGTTCTTGGATTGATGACAAGGTTGCCTTCTAAGACTGTCTCAGTCACATACAACTAGCTACCCCTACCTTTCTTTTGATTTCCTTGTACCTTTTCATTTCAACATTATTTTGCACGATGTTCTTGCTTTCCATAATTATGACAATCCCCGTTGAATTTCAACTTCTTATTGTTGTCATTATGTATACGTCCTTGCCTCTTGCGCTTGTTGTTTTGGTTAGTCTTCCCTTGTTCCATAATATTTTCCTTGACTTCATATGATCGACGGTTAGTTGTCTTTTTATCCATTTGATTGTGTTCCTTGATTCTTGACCTTACCATTAGATATTCAAGACTTCTCTGTTTGCGTTTGTGCTTGAGGTAGTTCTTGTAATCTTTGTACAACGGGGGTAACTTTTCCATAAGAGCATCAACTTAAAAAAGGTTTACCATATATATACCCTCGACACTCAATTCATGAATAATCAATTGATATTGTTGTACTTGTGACATTAATGGTCTTGAATCCACCATTTTTAAATCAAGGAACCTACCGATCATAATTTTTTTTGTACCGACATCTTTGATATTGTATTTCTTTGTAAGAGAATCCCATAGTTGATTGGCAGTTGTCATGGTGGAGTACATACTTTTTGGCGTAACGTCTTTTTAATATTGTTTTAATATTTTCCAAATCTCTTTTAAATATCTCTGGAATATTTCATAATTCTTAAACATGTTTTATGTATATATATGCATAATACATAGTTAACAATTCTTTCTAAATGAATTTTTCAGAACCGGACCAGCATACCGATGCCAGGACTGGCAAGCCGGAGTTAGCCGTTGGGCATACCAGTGCCAGGACCGGCCACCAACTTGCATGACCGATTGCATCAATAATCTTCTACGGATGTTGTCACATCTCCAAATTTGTCAACGTAAATATAAGGGAACGCAGTTGTCAC
This sequence comes from Nemophila menziesii, assembly GCA_029959085.1. Lineage (NCBI taxonomy): Eukaryota > Viridiplantae > Streptophyta > Magnoliopsida > Boraginales > Hydrophyllaceae > Nemophila > Nemophila menziesii. Next base: position 38,337,038 of record JARWIR010000005.1, on the reverse strand, counting down.
ACTATTATAATTAAAAAAGAACTAGTAAACTAGGTAACAAGGCATCCCACCTATCTAAATAAACTGATGGAAAAAGAATCTAAATAGACTTAATAATTTTTTTAATAACGGTGTTAAACAAAATATAACTCTAGTCTCATACTTTTTTTCATCATATTCCACTAGGGGATGTTCTTAGGTTGTAACCTCAGTAGGGTCGTAAACGAATCGAGTCGATCTGAATACTAGACATGCAAACGTGTTTGATAATATTTGTGAGTCAAGTCGAGTTGAGCTCAAATTTAACGAGTCGAGACAAAGATTTTAAAGCTTGTTTGTTAAAATATCGAACGAGCTTTTTTTTAGGCGAGTTTGAGTTATTAACGAATTATTCGTTTTTTATAGGTTTAATAATATATTTATTAATATCTAAAACATTAATTTACAAATCATAAATATTAACGAGTTAACGAACGAGTTCGAACAAACATTTTTGTTTGTTTGTATAAACGAACAAGTTCGAACGAACTTTTTTCTGACCGAACTTGAGCTGCTCGCAAACGACTTGGTTCGTTTACAACCCTGACGATAACCATCTTTGGGTTATGCCGATCCTTTGACGTTGATCCTTACGATAGACCAAGAATAAGGTTCATCCCGGCGGTCACGACGTAACATGGACAAATCTATCAAACACTTTTTAGTTTTGATATCTCCGAGGGGAAAATTTTCCTATTAATAATTTATTATAATATTTTGAAAGATTGACACTTGTGCATTGACATGGTTTATTTAAAAGTAAAAGGCAATTTATTTTGTATGACATACACATTTCACATGGGGTCAAATCGACCAAAAAAAAAAAAGAAAAAAAAGAAAAAAAAGGGGTTAACGAAATCAAAATTTGTCTCTCTGTCGCGTCACAACAAAAGTATCAAAAGATTGATCATTGGTCGAAAAAAGTGGTTGATAAGAATAGAAATAAAGATATTTGAGTGTTCTCATCAAATAATATGCTATTTAATAAAGAGAGAAACACGTGAATATGATGCCCTTATGTCCATATCCTTATAAGATAATCCTGTTATCACTGCAAGTAAAATACTATAAATATTTATACGAATATACGCATTGAAGTGATCTTATCTCACATTACCACTAGTAATATATAACGTGCATTCAATACATTAGCGATAATGGTATGAAATATACCATTTCATCCTTACTCTTACCCTTAGCAATTTGGAAGACTATTATATTAACATATACATATTCCACATATTTTAAGTTGAGGAATTTGTTATTCTCTCTTTGCAATTACACATACTTCACACACTAGCTATCCGTTTCTCCAAACTACATTTATTGAGAGCACTTTAACATAAATCTATCTCTAACTCGAGTATCCGAGTGCCATCGAAAACTTCTTCTCTGATGGTATCATTGGAATGCAAGTCGTGGCGGCGCTGGTGGTGGCTGTGCTAGCAGTGGGTAGAGGCGTTATTGGTAAAAAACCAACAACAAAAAGAATTGGTGGAAATTGGTGACGATAGTTGGCCCGAAATAAATAAATTAAATATTATTTCTTATATTAAAAATAAAATGTATAATTAAAATAAGATAGTTTAAGTATAAAAAGATAGGTAGATCTTTTTTTTAATAATTGTTTAGTTTAATGAAAAAAGTTAAGCAGAGAAAAAAAGATAATTGTTAAAAGATAAAGAAAAAATGGTTGAAAGTCAAGCCGTTCATCAAGCGGATCAAAAGGATCGCTGAAGAACATGGAAACATGTTCTTCAAATATTTACCACGAAGAATCAACGGGATGGCGGACCGTACTGCGCGTTCAGCTAGGCAGAAGACCGTTCTCGAAGAGGACATCAACTGTTGGTGCCCCAGTTCTCTAGGCTCAAGATTGGCTAACGGCCACTAGACTATAGCGTACCTTTTCTTTGTAAAAAAAAAAAGATAAAACAATTATGTTTTTAGGTCATTATTTATGACTAAAAAACATTATTTACGCTAAACGTTTCAATATACTATTTTAGGCCAAACTTATTTAAAAGTATTAATTTTATACCATTTTACTAATTACATGAGATATTTCATAAATTTAAGGGCAATTTTGGCATTTCAAATAAATTATCTTTTTATTTAATCAGATCACACACTAATATCTCTATTTGAAATGTCTAAATTATTTTTAAATCTATGAAATATTTTACGAAATTAGTAAAATGACCTAAAATGATACTTTTTTTTTTGAATACATATGAGAGCCACTTTGGACTCGGAATCATTTTGACTCCAATAAGATTCGATCTCAGGACCTCTTGGTCGAAGTAGCCTAACCACTAGACCAACTATCAATCTTTAAAATGATACTTTTGAATATGTTTAACCTAAAAATAATATTTTTAAATATATTTGATAAGAAAATGATACCTAACAATAATACCTTTGAAATGTTTAATGGAATGTGCTTTAAAAGATAATTAGGAGGTTTAATAGAATTCATGATAATAAAGAAAAACAAAATTAAAGATAATTCTAATTGAATTTTATTTAAAATGATCTAAATAAAAGCTCACTTCAGAACGTAGAAGAAAAATAAAAAACTCAACTCATCTTCTTCCCACCACCCCACCTCACCCTCGCGGCCAAGGTCCTACACCACTCTTCTATAACCATCGCCATCACGCCGCACAGAGGTCGTTCTCCACCACCAACAACACTGTTACACTATCAACTAGAGGACATTCTCCAAAACCCAATTTATAGGTAAACAACCTTTTTTTTTTTTGCAATTAAAACCCTAAGACAAATTCAAAAAATCCATTTGATTTTTATAAAACTGAAATTTTAGACTATTTTCTTTACTTGACCATTTTTCCGATTTTTCCTACACTTTCACAAATTTTCAGATATTTTTTGTGTTGAGATACTCAATTACACAAATCTCACAACGATCATGAATATGATTATTGAGAAGATTTTCCGTGTTAATTTGTTGCAATGAGACTTTTCACAAGTGGCGATACCGTATAACTTTGAACGAACTGTTGGAGTGATCAATTGGCTCTTAACTGTATATTTTGAATTTTTTTTGCAGTAATTTTCTCTTTACCTTGGACATGGTCTAAGACGCGTTTGGCTTCGTAGAGCTGCTATATCACAATGTTTGAAGGGCTTGTTCGTCAACTAATTCTGGGTTATCTGGGCCAGTATATTAAAGATATCCAAAAGGAACAGCTTAAAATCACCCTATGGAACGGTAATACTTACTACACTTTACCTATTAAGTTCATATACTTTTTAGTTAATATTGGATTTTTGGATTCAGTTACCATTTTATATTTTCAACTAGGAAGCTAAATTTGAATCATTTATTTTTATCATCTAATTCATTTCCTAAAATTGGGTCATAGTGCCAAACTTATAATGGTATTAGAAGTCATAGCTTGATGCTAATAAAAGGAGAAATAAGTCTGCAAGGAAGAATTTTCTTGCTTAGACTGATACAACATCATTACATGTTAGGGGGGCCATATTGTAAATCCCCGGGAGAAATATTTGAAGGAGAAATGTTTTATATTGTTATGGAAGGTTTTTATAAGTGCCAATATATCATTGAAAATGGCATTTACCTGCTTCTGTACCCTGTGTATGCTTTAAGTAGATGTTCTAATCACTATGGTATTATTTCATACCAATTTTAGTTAGAGAATCAGAGGAGATATTTTATAGAGTTTTAAAATTACCCTTTTCGTTGAATATATATTAAGCTATAAGCTATAAGATGTAATTAGGGCGAGCAATCATGTAATATAGTTGCTTACATAATAGCATGCATTAAAGGAAAGTAGTAAGCTTGTATATATGTATATATGATAATTTATAATCACAGAGCCCTGCTTTTCTTTTCTCTTTGATCACGTATTATCGTTGACCACACTTAGTATTTATAAGGTTCAGTTGACTAGGATAGGGTTAATAACTTTATATATAATTAATGTGATAACACGGAAAAAAGCGAATAAAAAAAATGACAGTTAGGTTTAAGAGGCGCGCACGCTTGGACCAAGCCTAGGTGTGCGCCTAGACGACGCTTCTGCATTAAACTCGCCCTGAAATTACCAAAATTACCCCTAGATTTGTTACTCCTTATATTGTTTTCTTACTTTTCTTGACTAACTTGATCATTTGGTAAAATGATGGTTTGACTAATTTAAACTTTATTTTACAGAGGAAGTTTTATTGGAAAATGTTGAGCTTATACTGGAAGCTTTTGATTATTTGCAGCTTCCATTTGCACTCAAGCAAGGCAATTATTTTTTCCGTGTCTTTTTAAGCATATTTTAAGTTGGTAATTAAATATATTACAGCTCAAGCTTAAAATCTGTTTTGATTTTACAGGTCATGTTGGGAAATTAAGCATTAGAATTCCATGGAAAAAACTTGGTTGGGATCCCATAATAATCATTTTAGAGGATGTATTAATCTGTGCCTGTCAAAGAGAAGACCAAGAGGTACTTTTTCTTTTTCTTTTTATTTTTTCTGCTTCTATGAATCGTTATCTAAAGCAATAATCTAGATCAAATTTAGTGATTTGATGGAGAATCTCTTTTACGAATCACCAATAAAAAGTGAACTTATTAATTATCCTTGACCTTTAACTGAAGAATTAAATGCAACCCGTTATTTACAGTGGAGTGAAGATGCAATCAAAAGGAGAGAATTTGCCGGCAAAAAGGCCAAATTAGCGGCAGCTGAACTTGCAAAATTATCTAGACGTGTATGTGGTAAGTAATTTAACAATATAACTTTTTTTTTTGTTTTAATTTTTTATTAGCATTTACAGATATAAATTATTCACCATTGTTTTTGGAACCTTGTGATCGTGTAACTATTCTTCATTTAATGTGGGTCTCTTGGCTTCTTCTTTTGCAGATAATCAAACTGGGAAATCATTTGTTTCATATATGACTGCAAAGGTAACAAAATATTGGTTAATCATATAAAGATCTGATTTAACTTTTGTTCTGAATGTTCTTTTTTGCTTAGATTCTTGATGGTATTCAAGTGTCCATCAGAAATGTACATGTCCAGTATCGAGATATGTTAACACCTTCGGTAGGCTCTTTTACTATATTACCTTATATTAATCATGGTTAATAATTACTATTATACTTCTCTTTTAGGTCATATCATATTGTTTCATGTTTTAAACCGTGACTAAAATGAACCAACTGATCACTTTTTTCTTTTACTTTCAATTAAACTTGACTCCTGTTAATTGTACTGTTTGCTGACTTGTTAGTTAGGGTTTAGAAGCGTATACAAGCTTTTATGAACAGTAATTTAGCTTTCTAATTTTCAGTTTTTTTGATTTTGTGTTTTTTTTTTGTTATTTCAGGCAGTCACTTTGTGTGGTTTGAAATTCTCAAGTTTGACGATTATGCGGCAAAATCCTAGCGGGTATTCATCTTCTCCATCTTATATTCACTATATTAACTAACAATTATGTTATTATTTATGCTACATTGTCTTTAATTAGAATGAATAATTATTGTTTACCCTTACTTTATTTAAACATGGTTTTGCAGAGTTTCGAGTGGGAAAGCAAGAGGGGGACAAGTGAACAAACTGATTAAAATTCAAGGTTTAGGATTTTATTGTAATACCTTTGAAGGGACTTGTGATGTGGCAAGTAAAAATGATGCTAGATTCGAAGAGAGTGAACATATATATATATTGGACCCTTTGGATGTATCATTACTTTTATCAGTATGTGCTTTCTTCTTCTTTTTTCTTTGAGTTTTGATTTAATTTAAATATGAACAACACATGTCACATATTTATACATGAAGTCTTTACAGCTTTTAATCTCTTCTTTTCATTATAGATGCTGTAAATGAAATTTTATCATACTAAATTAAAGTACTGATTAATGTTTAATATTTATGAGCAGGTTAACAGATCAGGAAAACTTGAGGATGATGCACCACAATATTCCATGAATTTTGAGTTGACTAGCTTGGTTTGTATAGAGTTATAAAGGCATCTTGACTCTTTAGATGTTATTTTATTCTTTATGATCAATGCCTTTTCTGATTTTATGTTTTTTTACTGTTAATAATATTAGGTTATGTCTGTAAATGAGTTACAGCTCCAGCAAATCTTAACCACTTACGATTATATATCTACTTGTCAATTGAGGGAAAAGTAAGTATTTCTGTAACAGGTCCTTTTTAAGTAACTACTAGATTTGACTTCTTTTCATTTTATAACAAATGTTAGCATGCATTGTTTTTAATTAATTTAGGTATGGACGTTTTCGCCCTTGGGGGTCTCCTTTGGAGAAAAAGCTTAAGGGATGGCAAAAATCATGGTGGCAATATGCTCAGAAATCTGTTTTATCAGATGTAAAGGAGAGATTGAGAAAAACTTCATGGAATTACTTTGGAGATCGCCTGTAAGTTTTTTTAATTTTTTAATGTTTTACGGACATGCTTTTTCTTTATCACACTTAATCTCAGTTGCACAAATCGATTCAACATGTCAGATTACAATCATACCCACTACATATACATATTTCCTTTTGTTTAACTTATTACAAATGTGACCTGTTTCAGTAAATCCCGACGAAAGTATGTGAATTTGTATAAAATAAAGTTAAAATGCTTGCAGCAAGATCAGGTTAGGAACAACTAATTATTTGCACTCTAGTCCTCACTATATATATATTTTAACAAAATTGGATTTACGATGATTAGGTAATTGATGAAGAGGTATTGGAAGGTTTAGAAGAAATGGAGAAGGAATGTCATATAGATGACATCTTAAGTTACAGATCTGCAGCAGAACATGAGCTACAGGTGCATTTTCCAGACAATCTAACTAATTCTTTTTATTTCTTTTTTAATTTTTATGAAAAATTATGTGTAGGCTTTTCTTGTGAGTTCATTATCGAGTAGTAGTAGTAGTAACAGTACAAACTCTGAAAAATCAATGGAAGATGAACAAATGACATCTAATAAGTCTAGGGGATGGTTAAATTGGCTCTCTCGAGGCATGCTTGGTGCTGGAGGAACAAATGATTCTAGTCAATTTTCCGGTGTTATATCTGATGATGTTATTCAGGCATGTCTTTTTTTTTTTTAACCTATCTTTTTAACTACTTTAATGTTGTAATAATTATGTGCATAACTTCACTATACAGGATATATATGAGGTTACAAAGTTTCGTCCAGTTATTTCGCTCGATGGAGATTCTGCTTCGACTGATAAAATCTATTTGGCATCTGTGAAGCTCAACATTCGGGAATTTTCTGCCACTTTAAGAAGCTTGTACTGGATCTAATTTCATTTTTAACTGTAATAATTATGCAATTTGTTTTCGATACGTGATTCTTGTGAAACATAAGATGTACATAATCCCGATTTTTTTAGTGATATAATATATCATATATCCAAGGAAACCACTCACATCCTATTATCTTCACACTTGTTACTAATTAGATGTACTTGAGTCAATTTGGTTGTTTTTGTAATTGTGCTTTCTTTTGTGGCTTTGAATTCTTGAATTAATTTTGTTAACTTATTATTTTTTTGATAATTAGGAAATTTGGTTATGCGATTGCTTCTTTGGTGCTTGAAAACATTTCAAGTGACTGCAAGATATGGGAAAAATCTGCTCTTGTGATTGCTTCTGTGGATTCAGCTAAAATACTTAATCCACTTAACATGCAAGCTATTCTATTTACCAAAAAGGTACACATACATACTTTAATATATTCATTTACCATTTGTTTTAAATGTCAAATTGAACAAATAGGTGGCTTTGAAAAATGATGGAGCTGAAGTTGAGCAGCCTGCTTTAAGTATTCAACTTGATGCTTTACCTCCAAATGCTGATGTCAGTTTATCGGTCAAGGTATGTTTGTTTGACTCTTCTTTATAACACTAATATGATGATTTTGTGTTAGATTTGTTAGTTTATATTATTTTATGACTTCACTTTCAGGTTATTATTCAGCCCGTGGAAGTTTTATGCGATTTACAATTCATTAATAACATTATGGACTTCAATTATATCTTAGAACATGTCAGCTTTCAGCATGAAAGGGTAAAAGTTTTTTTCTCAATTAGTTTTTTTCTTCCCCTTTAACTTTTTATTTCTGCATTTTAGCTTATTTCTTTTTTCATGGAACATGTAGTTTGTCTATTGCCCATAGTTGTCGAATCGTATTTTAGAATATCACTTTTTTATCGTATATCACATTATGAATCATTGAGATACCATATAATAAATTAAATAAATATAACATAAGTTAGAAAGTCATGTTTGAGTATCTGTTTATGTTTAACTTATTTATTTATTTATTAACCTCGGGTTTCTAACATTAAGTTATCTGTTAATTGACAGATTTTATCATCTCTAAATCGAATTAACGATGTTAAAGCACGATTACTGTCTAAAACTGAGTATGTACTCTTCTTTTGCCTTTCAAATTGACAAAATAATTGCCCTAGTCTTTATTTTCTGTTATATCTATTAGTACATTTCTCACATAATCCCAATCTTTTGATTAACAGATTTTTTATATCGAGTCACGCAAAGATGCTATGGGATATTAATTTCATAAATATTGTTATAGTAGTTCCATTTGGAAGCTCAAATTCTAAGCTACATCAAATGGTAATTGAAGCAGGGGCAGTTTCGTTATTATCTAAAGGTGGAATTAGCTCTCTACATTCAGATATGGAAAATCAATCATTTCTTGCATCAAAGTTTATAAACTGCACTACAAATAGTGATGTGTTCATGGAGTTTCAACTTGATGATCTTTACGATACTTTTCAGATAAACATAACTGACTTTGAGGTAACTTTTTATTACCTTTAACTAACTGATTTTGTGAAGTTTGAGTACTTAAAAAGGCAACATTTTACAGATAGGATTATTGATGGATAATTTTTCTGGAACTGTTTCACTTCTCGAGAAATCTAGTGCTTCTCTTACCTTGGTATCGTGTATTATCCCTGATGAACCTACGATGAAAGGATTGGATGTAAGTTAACTTTTACTGGTCCTTTCAAAAAAAATTAAAAAATAAAAATCAGAATAATGGATATATGACATCACCTAAGCTAATATTGAGCCAGAAATTATTACTGAATGTACCTTCTCTCTTGTTTTCAGGTAAATATAAGAGTCACACCACTACGTACTCACTTTTCGTTATCATTGTACAATGCAATTATGGGATTAGTAAAACATTTCGACAAATCAGGCTCTACTGTTTCGAAGACTATTGAGTCACATAATAGCAAATCAAATGGAAATATGACTACCCATACCTTTTGGTACTCTGTTACAGCAAATTTGGAATCATTTCACTTACAGGTGGACCTTGAAGATGATGATCATAATAGTTATACCCTAACAATTAATCTTCAGACAATGGATGTTTGGTATGTCTTTACTTCTGTTAAGTTTTATTGCTCAAAAATTATTGAGAGCTATGCTTATTTGTGCTTCTGATTTTAAGGAAATCTATTTCTATAGTGACATCACCAAACTCTGTGCTATTATATAGGAGTAAGAAATCGATTTCTAGGCGCTGAAGATATTTAAAACTCTCACATATCAATACAAACTTTCTAATCATGCTCATGTCTAAATAATTTGAGTCTAAGGAACAAAAATGACCATTTATTAGAATACACTCGAAACACATCTGATAGTTCATGTTTGTTCTAGTATAAACATTTGAACATTTTTTTTTCGTTTAATCTTTAAAACACTTATTAACTGCAGGTTTGATGATAAGAAGTTCCTCGAATGCTGGGTATCATTAAAGGCTTTGAAAATTGTCTCGTACATTGGAAAAAGTGAAGATGAAACTCTTATCCTTTCTTCATCTGAACATTCTTTTGCTTCTGAATCTGCAGAAAATTCGATTAATGGAAGTGGAAAGTTTACTGATAATAGTCCATTTCCTGATGGGTGTGTTTTATTTCATTATCAAGCTTATATAAATCAACATAGAGTATGGTTAAATGACATTGATATCCATTGTTACCCTTTAATAGTTGGACTTTTGATCACGTTTTTCGATAAAATATCTGGTGGTAATGAACCTGTTATTGGTGAGAAGGAAAACCAAAGTGAAAATGAGAAAAGTCAACCTTGGTTTGAACTTGAAAAGTTTGGTTTCTCAAACTACTTAGAAACTGATTCTTCCTCTGAATGTTTAAGTATTCCATTGGATTGCTTTCCTTTTGTTACGATTCTTAATCATGGTTCTGTACCTAGTCTTGAGAATGCACTTATATATGCCATGTCTCAGTGGAGGAAAGAAGTTAATCTGCAAGACTCGAGTAGTAAAAGTCCAAGATTCAGTGGTAAAAAAGTAAAACCATCATCATATGGTGAAAAAGTGAATGTGATTGATCTGAACTTAAGTGGAATCAAAGTGCATTTTCACGATTCTTCATGCATACTCGGGACCATTTCAATACCTGTCGCTAAATCTTTGATCTCTATTTGTGACGATCAGTTTGATATTCTATGTTCTACTGATGGATTAAGTCTTACTTGTGCATGGTGGACTCCAATTATCCATGAGTTTCTTTGGGGTCCACTTTTACCTAATCTTTCACCAGTTTTTAACATTCGTGTGAAAAAAGAAAGTGTTGGGTTTAAGAAATCTCTTGTTCGTATAAGTTTTGGAGTCCAGAATGTGTTGTGTATTTTACCACCTGATTATCTGGCATTATTAATTGGTTATTTCACTTTGCCGGAATGGAATTTCGCTCCATCGGAGCAGCCTGAGTGTGGTGGTGAAACTTCTGAGGACAAAATAGTCATTGATTATAAAATTGAGATACTCGATTCTAATTTGTTGGTACCTGCTTATTATGATGTCTTACAGATTCTAAAACTTGATATTAAACAATTTTATTTCAGTTGTATCTTAGACATTGATCAAGATGTTACAATGAAGGATATTCCTAGTGAGTATTCAGTGATGAATAATAAAATCGGAGAGATTAATGATTGTTTAGACATATCTGGACGTGATTTATCTCTTTCGCTATTACTGTTAAAAGATAGTGAAGTAATTGAGTCTTTAAATCTTGATCAATGGACAGATTTTACCTTGATTTCATCATTTAATGCTGATGTTTGGGTAATAATTCCTTATCAATCTGATATAAACTGTTCTTATCCAACTTGTATAATGGGCACAGCTACAAATTGTCAACTTCATGCTCAAGGTACTCTATATTCTATCATGCCTTAGTTTTTAAACCTTAAGCAAGTGTAATTAACAAGTAATAAACCCTAATTTCTCCTTTTTTTATAGGTGCGAGTGTATTTGTTGGTACTGAAGCGTTATTAGATATCATAAACCAGTTCTCATTACTCATTGATAAATCAAACACTGTGAATAATGATGTGATACAATCTCTCAAGTTAATTAGAGGTATGGTAGAAAATACTGAACCTTCATCTGTCATATCCATGGAGATGATATATCATGTACGATCAATGATAGTAAGGCTAAAACAGTCATTAAACGAAGATCCAGTCATTGCTGATGCGGAGATAAACTTAGCATGTTCTGTATCTATAGTGAATGATAAATTAAAATCGTTAGATATTTCATCTTCTTCACTAAAACTATTTTCATTAGTGAATTCAGTTATGCTTGTAGAGTTTACACCCACTTATCCAGTTTCATCAGCTCTGAAAGTAACACTTTCTGTATCTGAACAGGGTGAACATAAGTTTAATGTATGTGTTCCTTGTCTAGATATTTGGTTACATACATATGATTGGTCTAAAATCATATCTTATTATGGAGATTTTTTAACAAATTCTGATGTTAATTATAAGGATGTTATTAAAGATGTTAATACTAATGTATCTCAAGATTCAGAAATAACATTGGAGCAAGATACTGTTATTTATGTTGTGCAAATGGAAAAGCTTGGTATAAAAGTTCATATTCCTGCTTTAGTAAGTGGGTATCAAGATCGATATATCACTTTTACAGTTGAAAGTAAGTCTAGTGAAGTGGATATTAATGGGAAAAACATAAAATTGAAGATCAATTTAGATAAGGTAATAGGAATGGCTGAACTATATGGTGAAACTGATGAAACAGCATGGCCACTTTTTCAGTTATCTAAAATCCTTGTAGAAGCTGAGATAATTGATTATCAGATGGTAAATATATGTGCAGAATGTGATACTATAGATGTGTGGCTTTCAAGTCAAGTCTTGCATTTATGGTGTTGTATACAGTTATTACAAGTTTCTGAATTTTCGAATAAAGAAAAAAATGAAGTTTCTGAATCTGAGGCTTCGGGTCCATTACTAAGCAGTGTTGATTTGAAACTCCATCTTAGAAAATTAAACCTTCTATTAACTCATGGCAAGGTAATTTACTATCCCTAGTATTGTGTTTTGGTCCCTTATGCAAAGTAAAAGACTTGACAATTATCAATTTTAATGGCTGAAGTATGAAAACTGTAGATTTTGCTTATCTTTCTATTAAGCAAAGAAAAGAAAACTTGTCCCCTAGTGGCAAAAATATTTATAATGTTTTACTGCTTGTAGAGTTTGCTTTGATAAAATAAAAAATTGAATTAGAATAGAGGATGTGTTATTATTTTCTTCATATAATATTATTATAATATTATGATAATGACACATGTTCTTGTTCATATAGTGGTGTCCAAGTGGTTCTTTGATTGAGATAGCTGTGAGAAATTTATTATTTTTATCTACCATTAAAATGGAGGGCGAAATTGAAGGTTCAGTTGAAGGTGAACTTCAAGTGAATTATAGTAACATTGATAAGGTAAATCAGTACTTGCAATATTATTTATTTATTTATTTATCTATTTATTTAGTCACTTTTTTATCATGCATGCAATATTTTTACAGGCCTTGTGGGAACCCTTTATAGAGCCTTGGGAATTACAGTTAAAACTAACTAGACGACCTGGCAAGAGTGCTCTTTTAAACAGCATAATTATGACTGAAATTCAACTTAATTCCAAATCACAGCTTAATTTGAACATAAATGAATCCCTTATTGAGGTAAGCTATAAGTGGTGTTTTTCTTGTAAAACACTTAATTTACGGTATTTATGAACTTCATCAGTTTTTTAATTTAATATCTTATAGGTGGTGTCTAGAACAATCGATATATTTGAAGATGCTTTGAGCATGATGAGAATGGATATTCCTTCAGAAGGTCAAAAGCATCACGCTTATCAAATAAATGAAAATGTAGATACAGGAAGATATGCTCCGTATATTATACAAAACTTGACTTCTTTACCCCTAGTTTTTCATGTCTGCAAAGGAAAACTTAGCTCTGGTGATTTAATAGTCAATTCATTACCTTCTCAAGATGGTAATCTTTTACAACCAGGTTCCTCTATTCCAATTTATGTTGATGAAACCCCAGAAGAACAATTTTTCCAGTATAGTCCTTCTGATAAAATAGATGACAAACATGTCCTTCAAGCATCACATCGATATATACTAATCCAATTCGAGGGTACATCTAAACCATCAGGTCCAATATCTATTGATCTTGTAGGCCTTAGATACTTAGAGGTCGATTTTTCAAAATCTTCAAATAAATCTGAACTTGATCATGGTAAAAAAGATGTTAATCACAAAGTTGAAGGATATGTTGTTCCAGTAGTCATTGATGTTTCTGTTGAACGTTATTCAAAGTTAATACAATTATATTCAACGGTATGTTTTATGTTTTTTTTATGTTTTTACCTTTTCTATAGTTTTTATAGCTTTTTATCCTCATCCAAATTTATCGAATTTTCAGGTTGTACTTCTTAATGCAACACCTGTTCCTCTTGAAGTACGATTCGATATTCCATTTGGTGTCTCTCCAAAGGTATATTAAAGCATCTTTTGCTTCACTAAGCGGGCCCGGGCCCACATGTAATTTACTTCTTTATGTTTGTTTCAGATCCTTGATCCAGTATTGCCAGGTCATGAATTTCCACTTCCTCTACATTTAGCTGAAGCAGGTTACATGAGGTGGCGTCCATTAGGAAATACTTATTTATGGAGTGAAGCTTATAGTATATCAAATATTCTTTCACATGATAATAAAATCAGTTTTTTACGTTCAATTGTTTGTTATCCAAGTCACCCGAGTAGCGAGCCTTTCCGATGCTGCATATTAGTTGACAGTAACATTTTGCCTTCAGTTGGAAAGTTAAAGAAAACTCTTTCTTTATCCAATCCTGATCAAAGTTTAGACGATCCAGATTCTTCAAAGCTGCGATTTATACATTGGATGACTTTAAGTAGTCCATTAGTGCTTAAAAATTATCTTCCACAGCAAGTTTCGTTAGTATTAGATAATGGAAGTGTTATACATAATGCATCACTTTCAGAGGTGGAAACTTCATTCTTTCATATTGATTCATCGCATGACTTAACTATTACTTTACAAACACGTGGATTTAAACCTTCAAGTTTGAAATTTCCACGTGCTGAATCATTTTGTTCAGTGGCAAAATTTGAGGGCACAAATTTCTGTCTTTCAGAAACTATTACCTTTCATCCTGAATTATCTGATGGTAAATCAGTCATTTTATAGACCTGTTTATGTATTAATTCAGTTTTTAACATAATATGTTCCATTTTCAGGTCCTTTATGTGTTACTATTGAGAAAAGAATGGATCCATTTTCGGGAGCTCGTGAAGTATGTATCTCTGTACCATTTCTGTTATATAACTGCACTGGTTTTCCTCTAGTTTTATCAAACTCTCCTGATGAAACGAAAGCTCGAGGTGTGACCATGCCTTCATGTTATGATTTAGATGCTGAGTCTACTTTGGGGAAAAAGGACGGTCTTGCCCTTCTATCTTCAAACCATGATATGCTTATGACTGCTAATACTGATAAGCTTGTAATTTCCTCATCTGAAAGTCATGGTATAAAGAATCCTTTTGGTTCTTCGACATTGTTGCGACGAAGCTTTGATCGTAAATATTCAGTTTCTAGTTCATTAAATGAAACCAGTGAATCAACTTCAAATGTGGAAAGTGATAATAATAATAATAATACAAATAATAATAAAAAGGTTGATGCTTGTATGTATTCTCCTGAAATAAATCCCACTCCTGGTGAAATAATGGTTAGAGTGAAAAGGTGTTTTTCTGGTGTGAATGAAAGTCCTTGGTCTAGCACATTTCCTTTAATACCCCCAACTGGTTCCATAAGTGTTGTTGTTCATCAAACATCCTTAAACAACACTGGACATGTTGTATCTGTAAGTGCTGCTGCTGCACCATATTCTGGTAGGACTAGAATAATCACATTTCAACCTAGGTAAAAAAACTATGGTTTTTATGTTAAAGTATTGTATATACGTGTGTATATGTATGTATATGTATATAATAATGTTGGTGTATATTGCGCAGATATGTGATCAGTAATGCTTGTGATAAGCCCTTATGTTATAAGCAAAAGGGAACTGATTTTGTTTATCTGTTACCTACTGGACATCATTCTAATATTCAATGGACTGATACAACAAGGTAAAGTACACTCATTTATTACCATAAATGATAAATTATTTACTATTTAGTCCGTGCAATACATGGCAGGGATTTATTGATTTCAGTTAGATTCGATGAACCTGGATGGCAATGGTCAGGAGGGTTTTTACCCGAGCATTTAGGTGATACCCAAGTTAAGATTCACAATTATATATCTGGTCAAGTTATAATGATGAGAGTGGAAGTACAAAGTGCTGATCTGTCAATTAAAGATGAAAAAATAGTTGGAAGCCCTAGAGGAAACTCTGGGACACATATTATTCTTATATCTGTTGATGATACTGGATTTATGCCATATCGAATCGATAATTTCTCTAAAGAGGTTCGTTTCTTTTTTGATGAGTACCTTTAATTATTAACTAGCTTGAAAAAAATTGTTTTTACATTATGTAGAGGCTAAGGATATTCCAACAAAGATGTGAAACATTTGAAACTTTGGTGAATTCTTACACCTCTTGTCCGTATGCTTGGGATGAACCTTGTTATCCACATCGTCTTACTGTTGAGGTAATTTTTTTTATTAATTTATACACTCAAAATTAATTTATGTTTTTTTGTGAGGTTTTGAGATAATTTTTTTGGAAACTTATTAGGTACCTGGTGAACGAGCTATAGGATCATATTCACTTGATGATGTCAAAGAATTTTCACCTATTTACTTACCTGCCACTTCAGAGGTAAAAGCCGGTTAAAATTCTTCATGGTTTGAATTTACTGAGTGTTAACTTATTGAATTCTTTGTATTTCAGAAGCTGGAAAGGACTTTATTTGTTTCTGTTCATTCCGAAGGTGCAATCAAGGTGCGTTTATAATGCTTTTGTATGAAAAGCGTTTTATTTCTCTTAGTTTAGTGGCATATACTAATGTCTATCTCTTGTCTAATACAGGTTCTCAGTATAATTGATTCGACTTACCATAATTTGAGTGATATAAAGAGTCCAAATGTCTCTCAGTTCAATAGTAAAAAAAAACATGACACCTTTGATCAGTTTACTGAAAGAATACTAATCGAGATTCCTTTTATCGGGATTTCCCTCATGAATTCTTCCCCTGAGGTATATTTTCATACATAAAGGTCAAAACAGAGTCTAGGTTAAGTCTGTCTCTAATTTAAAAGGTGGTTTTGTTTTGTTTTGTTTTGTTTGTTTCAGGAATTGGTATTTGTCTGTGCAAGAGGAGTAGCAGTAGATGTGATGCAAAGTTTGGATCAACAAAAGTTTGGTTTACAAATTTCATCCTTACAAATCGATAATCAATTGCATAATACACCATATCCTGTTATTTTATCTTTTGATTGTGATAATAAAAGGCATCTAGTAAACCCTATTAAGATGTTAGAAGATCCTACTAAGATAATTGATTCACATGAACCTGTGCTCTCTTTAGCTGTGGCAAAGTGGAGAAACAAAGATATAACCGTTGTTTCGTTTGAATATATAAGCTTAAGGTTTGTTTTTGTTATGTTCAAATAAGTTTGTACTTTGAAACTTATATGCTCTTTGGTTACAGAGTTGCAGATTTTCATCTTGAATTAGAGCAAGAAATTGTACTGAGTCTAGTAGATTTTCTCAAAACTTGTTCCTCAAGGCTAGAAAGCAGAGTGTTACATCCAGATTTTCCTGATTCTAAGGCTGTTTTACATGTAAAAGGAAAACAAACATTTTTAGATGAAAGAAGTATACACGAGGGGCAAAAAGGAGATTCTTCACTTGCTAATGTAACTCCTATTGGAGCTCCTTGGCAGCAAATTCACCTTCTAGCTAGACAACAAAAGAAAATATATGTCGAACTTCTTGATTTAGCATCTGTTAAACTTTCCCTTAGGTAAATTAATATTAATATATACCATTCACTATGTAAGTTAAAGTTACTGAAATTTGTTTTAATTTGCAGCTTTTCGAGTAGTCCATGGATGCTTCGTGATCGGGTTGTTATATCAGGAGAATCTTTACTACATGTAAGTATGTGAAAAGCTGAAATAAAGGTAAATCAGTGAATAATTGTGTAAATATTTTCAGAGGGGACTTGTTGCACTTGCGGATATTGAAGGGGCACAAATACATTTAAAACAATTGAGTCTTTCACATCAACTTGCTAGCTGGGAATCTATTCAAGAAATTTTAATCAGACATTATACTCGACAGTTTCTTCATGAGATGTACAAGGTAATAAATAATATTATACCCTTACCCTAGCTAATTATGGTTTTTGTACATAATTGTTGATTAATTTTGCAGATATTTGGTTCTGCTGGGGTGTTAGGAAACCCTATGGGATTTGCAAGAAGTGTAAGCCTTGGTATTAAAGATTTCTTGTCAGTACCTGTACGAGGTGTTTTCCAGGTGTGTATTGTTTTATGTTGTGTTATAATTCTTTAACTAAACTAAATCATCATTGATAAGGAATTATTATTATGATGGTGTTCAGAGTCCTACAGGACTTATAACAGGTATGGCTCAAGGAACCACTAGTCTTTTCAGTAACACAGTATATGCTGTAAGTGATGCTGCTACTCAATTCAGCAAAGTGGCACACAAGGTATATATATATTCATAATAACTGATAAGTTTTTTGTAATTTATCTGTTATTTAACTATATAAACAAGTGTAATAAATAAAATTGCAGGGTATAGTTGCATTTACATTTGATGACCAAGGTGTAGCTAAGATGGAAAAACAAACAAAAGGTGGAATGACTTCTTCTCATAGCAAAGGCCTTATTAATGGATTCTTTGAGGTATCTTAAATAGATAATTTGCATCTTTTTAATTAATCCATATCTTAAATGGATTCAAATAATCGTATACCCTTTCCAGGGACTAACTGGTCTTCTACAATCACCTATAAAAGGAGCTGAGAAACATGGTCTACCAGGTGTTTTATCAGGTAATTATTATAGTAAGAAATTACAACGTTAAAATCATACATCATATATTTATACATATTTAAATGTTTAATTCAGGTATAGCATTAGGAGTAACAGGATTAGTAGCAAGACCAGCAGCAAGTATATTTGAGGTAACAGGAAAAACAGCACAAAGTATACGAAACAGAAGTAGAATACATCATAACATGGGATCTCATGATCGTCTTAGAGTACGTTTACCAAGGCCTTTAAGTAAAGAATTAGCTCTTAAACCTTATTCTTGGGAAGAAGCTGTTGGTACATATGTACTTTCAGAAGCTGATGAAGGAACAATGAAACTTAGAGATGAAATATTAGTGATGTGTAAAAGACTTAAACTAGGTGGTAAATACGCTGTTATTACACAGAAACTTATATTAGTTATTAGTTGCTCAAGTTTAGTTGACTTGGGTGGGCCCAGTTTTAGAGGTATTCCTGCTGAGCCTGAGTGGGTGGTTGAAACAGATATTGGGTTAGATAGTATTATACATACGGATAATAATGAAGAGGTTGTTCATATAGTTGGAAGTAATTCAGATACAATGTTGAGACATACTCAAAATCAGTATAAACGAAGCGGTGGTGGTGGTGGTGGTTATGGTGGTGGTTATGGTGGTGGTGGTGGTGGTAATAAGGTGAGGATGTGGAATAATTGTGAAACTCAGCTTCCGTTATTTCATGTGAATTTAGAATTTACGTGCAGTAATGATGCGGAAATGTTTTTAAGGGTATTATTATCGGCAATTGAAAAGGGAAAGGAGCAGGGATGGGGATGTGTGTATCTTCTTCATCAAAGTAATCTTAAGTAGTAGTTATTGGAAAAACTTACAAATATACTATACATACTCTTTATTGATTGTACATTGTGTATATAATATATAGATTTCAGATGTTTATTCATATTGAAAGTTATCATTACATTTTTTGAACCTAGCAATTTGTTTTTATATGTTTTGTCGTTGTCCATTTTTATTCTATTTTTACTTGTTCTCATAATAAAGTTAAAGGGAAAAGAAGAAAATGACACCTTGCTTTTGATTAGAGTTGAGAAACTGCCTAAGTTTGAAACGGGGATCACAAAGAAATTTTCGTGGTAAATGAACAATCTTATAAAAAATACATTTAGAGCCGATTTTGCGATTTTGGATTGATTATTTTAGAGTTAAAAGTTTTTTTTTATTAAAATTAAAATATTTGTAAAAACTGTTTAAAAACATCTTGAAATCTAAACCAACCCTTAGTAATTCACCCATAGTCATATATGTTATTTTGAAAAAGTTATGATAAACATATATACCTAAAAATTGATGAATAGTGTTAAAAAAAAGTGTGATGTTTATTATTATTTAGTTTGAAATTATAGGCAAATTTATTATTTTAGTAGAAGATTGCTTGAGCTATGAAACATGTTTGGATCCTATATTAATTATATCATAATTATATTTTAATGCTTAAAATTTTTGAATCGTATATTCTCCTTCGTCCAAATTTAACTTTTTCTTTTGATGTATTGAAACATTGATAAAACCGAACTTTACACACAAAAAAAAAAAACAAAAAAATTTAACCAAAAAAGAAAAGTATACACGATCATTCTCCGACCCTAACCAAGCAATCAACCAATATCAATTATTTTCAGGCGTCTATATTTGTTTTTAAACAGGTGTCTATATAGAAAGTATTCAACAGTTTATCAACTTTCTTTGTTACAATTCTCTAAAAAAATATTTCGCTTGAATATGAACAATACCCCACCTATTGGAGGAATTGTACAAGTGATGTATATTCTTAATACCTGGGTGAATGTTCCATCTATTTGTCAATGATTTTTTATAACTCTAAAAAGAATTCGATGTTGTATATTATGTATCCTCCGTAACAAGTTTACAAGCTTCTTGTAAGATCAAAGCTTCAATTTCAAGACTTGTTAGCCCAAACCTTTTTCACATAGGGAATAACAATATTGTCCTATTTTTACAAAGTAACGTTTACAATACTTGTTTTTTGTCATTCTAAAGTTGAAGAAGAATCATAGAAAATGTGCCTGTCTTTTGAAAAACCATATATCACACGATTTCACAAGTGCCCATATTATTAATCGGTCACCTCCTCGAACTCATGGAAAATCTTGTTGTTGTTGCATAAGTGTAATGACGTTCCCATGACTATGATCCATCTTCATGAAAATCACTTCGACCATTATCCACTCGATTTCTCCGTCTTCTCCAGACATAATCACGTTAAATCCAAATGCAACCATTATTAAAAACACTTTAAAATCATTCTTAAATTGTTAGAAAATAATAGATTGAGACCAGAATTTAACAATAGTTTGTATATATATTACTGAAAATAATATTATGATTTTACAACTTACAACAAGTATCTAAATACATAATATAATTACAACACAAACCAGAATACTTATAATAGTGTGACTCGATCACTACCTTAAGAACGATTTACAGTACATCAGGTAATATACTATATTTCATCGATCACTACCCATCGAATAACTATTACATCCATAAGATGTTTGCACTCACAAAAGCATATCATAATCTCTAACCTCTTATTTACGGTTTTGTAACTCCAAATCATAAAAGTTTGTCGATAATGGTTGTGTGTCAAATGAAAGGATAAAGCTCGATATATATAGCCACCAAAGAGTTTTCTCCATAAAACATCCTATAAATGTATTGAACATTGGGGGTAAAAACTCATAAAAAGGGTGTTACACTTCATTAAGAGAGGGGATACACTCCAGGAGTACATTTATCACCAAGAATGAACTTGAACACATTTCTTAGCAAGGGGACCAACATATTGACAGCTTATATCCAAAAAAACCTGATAACTTTTTTTAGCAAGAGGGTCAATGTATCCATGCCACGTCTCGACTCGTCATGCCGCCGCTGGTGTCGGTGTCGGGTTGTGTATGAGGTTTTGTTTATTCTCCATTAGTTAGGCGATGTGGGAAAATCAACCGTTTCTCCAAACTTTTAATATATGGGCCTTTAAATATTTTCACTATATTACTTATTAGCGAGTTTTAATTATTTTTATTTCATACATCACTAATATAATTTTTCTTTCTATTAATTGTATCAATGGATAAAGAATGTGTTCTTTGTATGAGTTGTTGTTTGTTGTTATTTTCTGTCATTGTTGTTATTTTCCGTTATTGTTGTTATTTATGTAATTTATTTTTCAAACTTAAGGGTATTTGTTTGTATATATTAAGATCTTAATATAATTTATTAAGATATTGAATCAATAAAACTATTTTTTTTCTAACAATTTAGATCTGTAATATCTCTTAAATAGTAGTATGTTTCATAGTCGGTTTCATTAAGATTTTTAACTAAGTTTGTATCATTCAGATAATTCTTTTCTCGCGGGAAAGGAAAAAGAAGCAGTTCACTTTAACATAAATGTTATTCAACTGTTAGTTCAGGTTTCAGTACTTAAAAAATAAACGATAGCCTAGTAATAATAATACTCCAGTAAGTATCAACTGGCGAGCCTTTCTATTTCTTCAACCTTCAAAGGGGATAAAGCAAAAGGTACAGGGTTCAAATTCCCTCCCTGAACATGGTAACCTAGTTCTGATTAACTTGGGAATATGCATGGGGAGGCGTATATATTTTTTATGGAATCAGTCGTGATGTGCAAAAGTTGGTCTGGATACCCATGATATAAAAAAAAAAAAATACTCTATTAAGTATGTTATTCTGGATTACTTAACTTGTTATATGTATTTTAATTACATTTCCAGTTTGACCAAAAAAATATCTAAATTTGGTCTCAAGGTATTGACCATCTAGAATATAGAATATACTAGAAAGCCAAATTGCCAACTCTCCTTCCGTAAATTCCGTAACTAAAATCTCCTCGTTGTCAACAACAAATAATTGTGGTGTGCATTAACCACCAATCAAACACCTTCCATTTATTTAACTCTTAAAATCTCCAAAATAAAAAAAAAAGAAAATAAGAATGCGAAAAACAAGTTCAACGTTGATAACAAATTCAGTTCTAAAAAACCACAAACAAAAAAAGAAACAAAAAGAGAGAAGAAGTAAGAGAGACAGTTCATTAATTTGATGAAATGAGGCTATGGCGAAGGGCATCCGGAGCGCTGAAGGATCAAAATAGTTTATGGGCGGCAAATATGTCCCGACGTACAGCGCTCCGGAACCCTGACATTGAAACTGCAGTTATTAAAGCTACTAATCATGATGAATTCTCTATTGATAGCAGAAATATTGAGAGAGTTTTTAAATGGATTCGTAGTTCATCTGTGCACCTTAAGCCTCTTTTATGGGCCATATCCACACGTATTGAAAAAACTCGTTCTTGGGTTGTTGCCTTGAAAGGATTAATGTTAATGCATGGAATTTTTGCTTGTAGAATCCCAGCTGTTCAAAAGATTGGAAGGTTACCATTTGATTTATCTAATTTCAAAGATGGATATTCCAAAACCGCTAAAACGTGGTCTCATAATACATTCATTCGATCATATTACGCGTTTCTTGATCAGAAATCTACCCTTTTGTATCTAAACATTATTGATCGAAGAAGTATTCGTAAAGATAGCAAGGAAGTCTACTCTTTGATGCAAGAGCTTCTTGTCTTGCAGAAAATGCAGGGATTACTTGATTTGTTGCTTCAAATTAGGCCTCATTCAAAAGCTACGTTGGGTCCCATTATCATTGAAGCTATGGATTGTGTAGTGGTTGAAATTTTCGATGTTTATAGCAGAATATGTAGTGGGATTGCACGAGCTCTTCTCAGAATTTATTCAGCTGGAAAGATGGAAGCAACCATGGCGTTAAGAATCGTCCAGAAAGCGACTATCCAAGGTGAAGAACTGTCTCTCTACTTTGAAATTTGCAGAGATATTGGAGTTATGAATGCTTCAGAATGTCCACATATTGAAAAAATCCCGGAAGAAGATATCTTGGAACTTGAGGATATCATTAATGGAGTTACAGAAAAAGCAAGCGAAGATAACCTTATGGTTCCATATCAAGAAGAAGAAAAAGGTGGTAAAGAAATTGTGTTGGCTGATCCAACTAATGATTTAACTACAATTATTACTCACAATTGGGAGACTTTCGATGAAGATTCTAAGGCAATTACCACCACTACTGGGGAAACTACTTATCCTACTAGAAAAAGAAGAACAAATCCTTTCCTAGACTCTAATGAACCATCTCCTGTACATGTACTGCTCTATGGTAAACATGATGATCTTCCTGATCTTATTAGTTTCTAGTGCCCATTATTGCAATACATATTATCATATTTTCTAATATTTTCACCAATTTTCTTTAATAGTTCTTGGAAAGGTTTATACTTTTCCAGGTTATATATATCATAGCTCAAAACTCCAAAAAAATCTTCTAAAATTTATCTTTCACCTTTTTCAAATACCAAATTTAATGAGGCAGTATGTAGTAGTTTATATATGACATAACCAATTGTGTCCTGCAAGTATCTGGCAACTCTCTATTTTGTGATAGTAAAATTTATCTTGTAACGATCTCGTATTTTATCTTGTTTGGAGTTATATATGTTGGACAAATGCCGGTAATTAACACTTAGTTAATACGAGTTTTCCTTAAACGTGTATAAACCAAATTTTTTATCGCTCTAACGCTTCCTTTGTTCGAATCGCATAGCGTCAAATGAAGCAACTTTTTTTGGAGTTTTTTTTTTAAAAAATAATTGGCAAATCATAGCAAAAGAATTCGGGGTCCAACACTCTGGCCGTAGTCCGTTGACCGCCTCACCTGGAAGGCGGTGGTCAAATGACCGCGTTTCATGTAAACCCGTTGTTAAGTAAAAACAGTCATCCAATGACCGTCTCCTTCGTAAATTTATAATTACTTGCACGCGGTGAACCGATCACCGCCTCCTTCGTATTTTCTGTTTTTCATGATATTCTCCTTTATCACTCGTATCAATAGGACCAAAATTGTAATTAGTTGGGATGAGAACAATCGTCAATATCATCTTTACCACTATCTTCATTATCATCACTATAAATAGGAAAATCCTATTCATCGGATGCCTCCTACTCGGTTTCGCTTTCAATATCATTTTCACTATCACTTTCGCGAATTGTCTCGCGAATCGGTTCAAGAGATGTGGATGTATTTCCCTACTCAATTTTTTTAACCTTTTTACGAGAAGTGGACGCTTGCATTCTACGCATTTCTTCAATTTCGGTGTAATTCTCAATAACATGGTATTGTCCATTCTTCGCCTCACTTATCATTGCATTGATCGTATCCTCCCCACCTACTAGAGCATGAAACCGTGGAGGGTTTGACAAAATCGGACATCGCCATATCAAATCGAAATTTACTTCATTTACATTCTAATTGCAAGTCAAGCACTCAACTTATTTAAACCATTTAACCCAACATTTCCTTCGGTCATAAACGGTTTACAATCTCCCCCGGTATATTCAACAAAACCGTTACCACTCCAAACAGTATTACCTCCATAAAAACATAACCATATATAACTCATATTAACCTAAAAACAAAATAATCAATACTAAATCAAAGACAATTTTACCTAATTAATATTGAAACAAACTCCTACAATTAATTATTACTTCAACTACTATATTATACCAATAAAATCTATTTTTTCCAACTTATATACCATATATAACTTCAAGATTAAATATCTAAGGATTTGATGGAAAAATTGAAGATTTCGGATGGGCTTTTAGTTGGTGTGGGTGTAGGGTAGAAATGAGGAAGGGTTCTATATTAACCCTAAAATCCTGTTAAAGACGGTCATCCAATGTCCGCCTTTATTTTCTATCCAAAATTATGAAGAAGGCGGTGGTCAAACGTCCGTCTTTACTTAACCACTTGTTTTAGGTGAAAGGCGGTCGTCGGATGTCCGCATTTCCCTTGAATCAATTGCTTAATGAATGATGTTGGTCAAGTAACTGCCTTTAACGTGAGGCAGTCAACTGACCGCCACCAGAGTGCTGGACCACGAATTCTTTTACTATGTATACCTATTTGCCATTTTTTTAAAAGTCAAAAACAAAAAAAACTCTTTTTTTTGCATACATCACAAATATATATTCCGTCGTTTTCTTATTCTCTTGAGGAGATAGAAATAAAATAACAGTGAACCATCTCTTAGCCATTCAGTCATTTTCTAATTTATCTTGAGGAGATATAAATAAAAATAACAGTGAACCCTCTCTTAATATTTCTCTACGCGGAAGTTAACATTTCCTATAAACTTCAGACCTTAATCATGAGTCACATCTTTAGTGAAAGTTGTGATACCTTAAGAAGCAATTGGCGAAAACAACCAGGAAATCGGTTATGCCGAAATTACTGTTAAGAAAGTGGATCCTTCACACCCCAACCAATACTTTTGATAAGGGTCCTCATTTATTATTTGACTAGGTAAGTCACGTATCTAATAATATTTAAGAAAAGTTATGTTTGGTTGACAGGATTCAAATCCAGATCTCATATTCTTAAATGGTATTGAATGTTTGAAATGAGTAACTTTAGAGGGTGTAGACGATTTCAGTCGCTTTTATGTAGAGTATCAGGAAAGTAAGGTAAATCAACCTGATAACTTGAACTTTACCTAACCTTCTAATTTTTATACCCCAATTAAAAAATTAGTATTAGCCAAGTTAATGTATCTAAAGAGTGGTTATTAAAATATCTTAGCACATACCATCGTTACTTGTCTTTAGACTAAGCAGAGTAGCATGGCTTATATAGAATAAGTAAGTGATATATAAATATTATGGAAACATGTTTATTCTTATATTTTTCATAGTGTCTTTAAGAACATGTCACACCTAGTAATTTCAGGCTCAAACGTATGGGTAAAAAATGAACCACTCATATCTTCTTTATTTTTCATATCTAAGTCTATAAATATGAAGTGATTAAAGTATATATCATGATCATGCCTGATAGAGTAAAAAAATCACGCTACCATCAGTCTCAGGATCATGCTTGGCCCGATGATACAAAGATACTCTGAACAAGGCAACATATAACCATAAGTGTAAGCATAAGGAGATGAGAGATCAGAGTATCGAATTATATGCGAAGGAGAGTGGTAGAACTTAGTACCTTTCTCCTAATGACTGAGTGATGAGCTTCTTCGCAAAATCTTATATGTATCTCAATGAAGGTCTGAGGATCTACAAGCTTTACTTTCTGAAACCAGACACTAAGGCAGGACCAAAGGAGGTGCAATCCTGATGGCACTCTGACGTTCAACATTAGCAATTTTTCATATAGGATATTACTTAACCCGATGATTTATATAGACTTAACTCGACTGTATATTAACCAAATCCATTTTAGAGAGAAAGAGAGGAGGAACCAAAGATCTCTG
The DNA here is from genome assembly GCA_029959085.1 of Nemophila menziesii. NCBI lineage: Eukaryota > Viridiplantae > Streptophyta > Magnoliopsida > Boraginales > Hydrophyllaceae > Nemophila > Nemophila menziesii. Next base: position 38,310,120 of record JARWIR010000005.1, on the reverse strand, counting down.
TTTCTGCTGAAGCAGGGTGTATTTATAGATGTTGAGAGATGCGTGAAAGACTTCATGTGTATAGTTTAAGTATAAGGCGGTGTGCAGCATAATACAGATAGAAGCTACCATGTGGATGGGTCATATAGCCTCACGATGTTGGCACACGTAACTTATCCTCGAGATATTAGTTCTGGACCGAGGCCAAATCGACTGCTTCCTTAAGCAGCCAGGCCTCGATCTCTTCGTCTTAGTGTAACTCTTCAGGTTTTCAAGTGCATCGAGATTTCTTTATATGAGACCGATTATGAAATTTTTATTTTGGCTTATAAATACCCCCTTTGAACTGGTGATATTAATATCCTTTTAAGATAATATCAAACACTTATTCTAGTTGATACGAGGCCAATTATTCGAATGAATTTGAGCCAAGAATTATGTTGGTTTTGTCGATGAGGCGAATAGTCGAATTTACATAGGTCTTGTAGACTTTTCCTTTTGAACTTCTAAAACTATATCTAACGAGCGCACATCTATAAGGGTGCCATCAGTGGGAAGGTATTACCAAAGTTATATCAAGCTTTTGACGATTCTCTCTTTCTCAATAGTCGACACTACGTCAGACTTTCGAATAACGTTCTTTGTCGAGGCTACACCCGCCCTTCAGATAATTCTGTTTGCCGAGGCTACGTCGCTATCTCAGATAACTCGGTTTGCCGATGATTCGTCGATATTCAGATAACTCTGTTTGCCGAAACTACGTCGGTCTTTCAAATATCTCTTTTGCTGAGGCTAGGTCAGTCTTTCAGATAACTCTGTTTGCCGAGGCTATGTCGGTGTTTTGAATAACCATGTTTACCAAGGCTACGTTGTTATTTTGGATAACTCTATTTGTCGGGGTTATGTCAGTCTTTACAAATTTTTGGAATATGAGAAGTCTTTCTTCCAATAATTACCTTGGAAAATGGAAATGTTATTCTATAAATATCGCAATATTTTTTCATTACTTTTCTTCGCTCTTTCTTGGATAATAATAGAAATTCTCATTCCTCAACTTTACTTCCTCCAAATAAGTTTGCTTTAGTTTAATAGGATTGGAGATTTTTATATTCTTCCTCGTCTTTTTCACCTAAGTGGGAGTGGAGACCCTCGGGTTTATCCTTTCCATCCTTTGGCTTACGCATGTGCTATTTCGGACGGTGATCAAATTTTCTCGAAGCTAGAAAAAATAATTTTAACGGTAAGTGCTTGATGTATCCCTATTTGTGATATAATAAGCTAGGTTGGGGACATCATTTTAGGTTTTTATGATTAATTAATTATAGATTTTAATTCGTATTTTGATAAATTCTTATTTCCTATCTTGATTTGATTATTTGTTATTTTTAGAGCATATTTGGTTTAATCAGTGTGTTAATGTGAAGCTTTAAAGATATATGAAATATAATTAGATGTCAAATCAATTATAAGAAGATAATGAAAGAAGATATGGAAGGAATTAAGAGATAAAAGGAAGTAGAGATAAAATAGGAAAGGAAAAGCTGCCAAGTAAATCTGAAATTTTGTAGCTACGTCCATTAAAGTGAAGATAACATCAAATAGGCTGGGAATTTGGATGAGCATTCAAAAGAGTAAACGTATATCTTTTCGTTGCGGTCGTTTTGATATACAGTAGGCGAAAATCGAACCAATAACGAAGAACATATGATCAAAACAGTGAGCAATGTTTATCCTCTCCGATATTTTAGGAAAAAAATCAGTTGGACTTGGACTCAAATTACTTACCTTTTATTCACCAATTTCGACCTATGGTCTTCTTAGCACCTATAAAGACACGCTCTTATCATTGTAAACACGTCCTTGCCTTGCTCAGTTCTAAACCTTAGTTTCATAGAAATCATTCAAGAGAAGCAACTTGACAGTATGCATTTTTATTTTAGTTTATTTCTTGTTAGCATGAACTAATTTTCCCATAGCTTGGGTTTTGCATATGTATAATCTTTGAATTCTATTTTCTTCTATCTAAGTTTGTTTGGGAAAACCCTTTCAAATTGATTTTATCTTCTTAACCATATATTTGTTTTATGTGCTTTGATTTATTTCTAGTCTTAATCTTGATCACGTTAGGACTGTCTTAATAGTAGTTAGATGGTCACCTGGAAGGGGTGTCTAATTATTGAAACATCACATAAGCGTCTAACATGCGGTAGTGATCTGGAAGGGATTGCCTAGCTAGATAGTCATTAGGGTTTGAGATTTAACCACCGATCATTGCGCAGGGTCCCCTTACCCAAGCCCTCTGGTAATTGTTAGGTCGCCACCTAAGTCCACCCGGAAGGGGGTTAGGAGGAATATAGAATCATATCTACTTATCCAAGAGCTTTAATCACCCTTATTAACTAGTAGAAGAAATAGGAGGATAAGTGCATACTAGCAAACCTTAGCTATATCTCTCATCTTATTCTTACATCTTTATTTTATTGTGTTTAGTTTAATTAATCATTATTCTCCTAAATAATCATTACTATGTACTTTTCTTGTATTTGATTCATTGAACTATTTATTACTACGCTTTCTTGTTAATTTATTCGTATAACACACTAAGTCCCTCAGAACGAATCTTAACTTATCATTAAAACTTGCATATGACCTATGCTACTTGCACTGAGTAACGTGGAAGTTAGAGTCTCCTGTTCTTATTTATTTTATCTATTATTTTATCACACTTTCCCCCCCACCAAGTTATTGGCGCCGCTGCTGGGGACTTGTGTCTCGTTAGCGTGTTGGTTTTATTTTTGGTGTAGTAGGTTTTAGTTAATTTTTTCAAATTTTTTGCTTTCTTTTTGTTTTTGTCTCTTTCAGGTTCTAGTGTATCCCGAGAGTGTTTTCAATCCATACAACAAACGCTTGAGAGAAGAAAGAGAACAAAGAAAAGCTATGTTTGCTCAAGAGGATTTAATTCCACCACCTTGGGATAATCTTAACCCCAATGAAAATCAACGTCAAGGATTGCCTATTACTACGGTAACACATATTCCTTAAGTACCACCAGGAGATAACAGAAACAATCAACGTCAAGAACAAGATCTTCCAGGCTTGGAAGCACATTTTCGAGTTCAACCTTTAGGTTATCGTCCTCCAGAGATCCAAAACATAAAGTTCAGGCCCGATTCGGGCACACTCAGTCAATTTACAAGTTTTGGGCTCTATAGTGGTGCAACAATTCAAGATTCGGTGAGAGCGAATCAGAATTTCATACCGATTTGTGATGCCTATATTACTCCTGGCATTACACGCAAGCAACTGTATTGTCATATGTTTTCGTTCTTTTTGACCGGAAGAGCTGGTGATTGGCTAGATAGATAACCACCAGGTACACTTAATACTTGGGCATAACTTCAAGCCGCATTCTTTAACCATTTTTATCCGAAGAGTATGAGATTAAAATATCAGATGGAGCTTGCTAGTTTTCGCCAAGAGAATGAAGAAGAAGTTGGAGACGCATGGACAAGGTTTCAACAAAAGTTAGCTGTCCAGTTCACGGTTCACCCCATTTCTACAGTTAGCTATGTTCTATGAAGGTATTAATGCAAAAAGTAGATTGAGGGTAGATAATCTTGGAAGAGGAGGATTTGTGTCCATGGATCCTACAGGAGCTGCGAAAGGTATGGAACGTATTATAGAAACAGAAAGGAGTTGGCCAATCTCGCGAGCTCCTATTACAAATGCAAAACGTACGCTTTGTTTGAATACAAAAACTGCTCAATCAACTAAATTAACCGTATAAGAGAATCAAGTCAAAGAGATAAAGCTTGACATGCAATAAAAACGTCAAAATTTAGCTATAACAAATGTAGTGCAAGAAGCACAAGGTTGTCCACAGTGTGAGGTACCAAATCATACATGGGAATAGTGTGACGGAAATCCAGCATCTGTCTACTTCATATCTAACCAAGGGAATTACCAATTTGGTAATAAAAATCATCCGGATATGCAGTATTCAAATCCACAGGGGGCCGCAAATCGAGGTAATTATCAACCTTGTCCCCAGAACAACACTTACTAACCGAGAGGTCAAGGTCCTTATCAAGGAAATCATAATTTTAATAGACCAGCTCCGCCACAGCAACCTGCCAATGATGCTTATACCGATACTCTCGCTCAGAAGGATTTACCACAACATCCTCAAGACGGAGTTGTGTCAGATAAGAAATTACAGAACTTCATGGATTTAATGACGAGTAATATTCAATCACATAATGAGAAGTTTAGAGAACAAGAGGCCACTATTCAGTTCTTTGGCACTCAAGTGGATCAATTATAGAAAATCTTATCTAATATTGTGGAAACAAGAGAATTGAAGGTCATTGAAGGAGGTGATGCCAATGTTGGGTTTGAAGCTTGTAAGGAAATTTTCCTTGAAATCGAAGAGGAAGTATCTCATGCTGTAGAAATTACCGTGGAAGTTCCAAAAATTGAAGAAGAACCAACCAAGTCTAGCTCCAAAGACTCTAACTTTTCTGAAGATTCTGATTCTACCGAAAGATCTGAGTTTATAGATCTTCTCAAGGATATGAAAGAAGAGATTAGAGCGGTCATTGAGCTTCAAGCTACATGAGCAAGAGAGAAAGAGGAAGAAGCCTCAAAAGAGAAACAAAAATAAGTTGCACTTGCTGTGTAAGAAGAAGAAAAGGTGGGCTCGCCACCAATTATTCAAACCATGTCACCTATTTATAAGACAAATCCAAAGGTTGACATTGAACTCAAGACATTCGTAGAGGAGTACAGTCCAGAAAATATCAACGCCCAAATGCTTGAGATTGCGAAGAAAGGGCTTACACCGCAACAAGTTTTCATGCAAGTTATTCTAGAAAAATAAGCGAGTGTAGAAGCCAGAAAAGAGATTGTGGATCATACTGAGAGAGACTCAAGAACAGAATAAAATGAGTTACAACTCAAGCTCAAAGATTCAGGAAACTTTAATCTTCCTATTCAAATTAGTGGTATGCTCAAAGTGAAAGCGACGTGTGACGTGGGTTCGAGTATGAATCTTATGCCAAAGTCTGTGTTCGATAGGCTTGGACTCAAGAAGATGAAAAAATATCCCGTGAACTTACAATTTGCGGATAGCTCAGTGACAAAGACATGAGGAACAGTGGAGGATGTCCATGTCCAAACAGGTAATATCACCAACCATACTGACTTTGTTATTCTTGATTATGATGCAGATAAGCAGGTTCTAATCATACTTGGAAGGCCGTTCTTATGCACACAAGTCAAAGCATCATCAACTTCCACCAGGGAACAGTTATCCTCTGTGCTAAAAACGTAACCAAGATATTCTATGTCTGGGGTAAAAAACCAAGGAAGTTAGATCCCATAGTTCCCATCTTCCACACTCTTTCACATTATAGAGTCCCTGAAGAAATCCACGCAAATCCTGTGGATACTAGACCAATAAGTGAGTTTGGGGTCGGCCATGAAGTTGTATGGAAATCTCGCAAACCCGAGAATAGGACACGAAGTCACAAAGATTCGTGGATGGGACCATTTATAGTCACGAAAGTTGTTTCCAGCTAAAGTGATATAGATCAGGCCCAAGAGGGGCATTAAACGTAGATTAGTAGACGTTCATAGCCTTGCTCGTTGCTGGGGAGGCTATATAAGAAAATATTGAAAGAGGTAACACGTCTAACTTTGAAATACGTTAAACAAAAGTGTTGTACGGGAGACAACCCCCAATTTTTTATGTTTTTATGTTTTTCATATATGTTTGGATTAGTTGTTTAAAGTAGATATTGTAGTATGGAGAAAGGTATTAGTGATTTTGATGTGTAGGTATTTAAGAAATCGAGTTGGGGAGAAAAATTGCAAAAACATTTGCAAAAACCAGAACACTCATACAGTACACCGCATGAGAGCTCCAGTGCACCGCGCCCAACACCTTATCGTCAGTCGCGCCAGACCGTGGCGACGGTCCCAAATAGAGAATTCATGCGGTACTTCGCATGCCTCGTTCGGTGCACCACACCAGGTCAAGACCGTCACAATGGTATGTAAGTGTTCTTCAAGACCGTGGCGACGAGGTCCAATAGAACTTTCCTGCGTTACACCGCAAGTCAGGTCCGGTGCACTGCGCGGCGCCGCCAGATCCACTTATTAAAGGGTTTGAAAAGAGAAGGTTAGCATTAGTTACAAATTTTTAATCTTAAGCCTCTCTTTCTTGCCCAAAACTCTCCCAACTCAATTAAAGCTTCAACAAACATTCACCATACATCAAAACACTACCTAATCACCATAAATTCACATCCAAACCTTTCCCCACATCATTTTAAATAGGATTCAACCACCCAAATCATATCAAAACACCTAGAATCCAATAATCAAAACTCAACATTTCCAAATCTTATCCAACAATTTCTTAAATCCATACTGATCAAGCAAGAGTTCATCCTACCCACATAGAGATTCATCATCCTTACACCTTTTTTAACCCAAACAACGTATATGATTACCATCAGAGTAGTTAAGTAATCATTGACAACAGTATATTTAACTATAGGATTAGCACATAACGTCTAGAATAAGGTTTGATCTGACAACCCAGCCTAACTAGATAGTCAATGGTTTAGTGTATTGCTATTTAATCAATTGCGGGAACAGTTTGCTTATGTTCTTATTGACACAGGTAAACCCTATTTGAAACTACCTAGCGCAATTGAAACCAAACTATTGGAATACTACATGATTCATACCTTACATGTTTAGAATGGCAGAACTAGTGGGGAATACTTGCTAATTATTCAAGCTAAACTTTCATACTATCTTCTTTTCTTTTATGTTATTTATTTTCTGTCTTTAATTTATTAGTTTAATTTTCCTTTATTCAAAAACCAAATAAAAATCTATCTTTCTCTTCTTTCTACTTGCTTATTATCTGTTCTAACTCCCATATTTGCACTTGAATATTTGCATAAGTTCTTCTGAACTTTCTTAGTCCCCGAGGAACGAATTCTACTTATTCATTAAAACTTGCATACGATCTGTATACTTGCAGAACCGTGCTCAGCTTAGGGTGTTTATTTTCACTTATTTTATTCATCTTTTTATCACACCTTAGGCGACACCAAAGGGTCAGGGCAACACATTAATTTTGAGAAATATACAGTTATTTTTAGTAAGGAGACGCCTCTTGAGGATAGGGACCTTGTAGTTGAGTCCATCAACATTAAAAAGTCCTCAGATCTGGGGAACTACCTGGGGATTCCCTTTTGTCATAAGAGGTTAAAAATAGAAGATTTGAAATGGATTGCTAAGAATCTTTTTCGAAAGACAGATGGGTGGAAAGCGCAATTTCTCTCTGATGGGGGCAAAGAAATTTTAATTAAAGATGTCTTGCAAGCGATTCCTAATTATTCAATGTCAATTTTTTCTTTTCCTATCTCATTTTGTAATGAACTTATCCACTCCATCTCAAACTTCTGGTGGAACTCAGGTGAAAAACAAATAATCCATTAGATTTCTTGGAAAAAGGTGGCCATGGGGAAGCTCTTGGGCGGAATGGGCTTTTCAGATTTTAAACGCATGAATACTGCTCTATTGACTTCTCAAGCTTGGAAACTGTTATATAATCCAAATAGTCTTGCCGCAAGACTTTGAAAAGGTATCCATTTTCCTAAGATTAATCTTATGGATATCAAACTTAGACAAAATTGAACTTGGAGCTGGACGAGCATAATTGAAGGTATGGATTTCTTAAAGAAACATATTATTTCACAAATTGGTAATGGTAACAGAACAAATATTTGGACTGATAATTGGTTCAACTCGTGTTTAAAAGTTGAGAAACCTCCCAACTATCAATTGGAAATAGTTAACCAACTTTTCAAACCAGGTACCTTTGAATGATATAATGAACTACTTGATGATATTTTCCTAAGATCTATCATTCCCAACATGAAGAGAACTATTGTTCCTGATATTGGGGAAGAGGACAAGATTATTTGGCCTTTTTCTAAAGATGGGACATATTCTACTAAATCTGGTTATAAAGTTTTAACTAGATGATTATGTTATTAACTCTCCACAAAATACAAAGGCAGTTTATAATGTTAATACTATCCTCTGGAAGACCATATTGGTTTCTAATATTCCTAATAAAATTAGAGTCTCTATGTGGAAAGCGTGCTATTATGGTATTCCAACCAATAATAATTTATATATTAGAAACTGTGCTGATTCCAAAGATTGCTTATGGTGTAGTAATAAGGTGCACACTGCTGAACATTTACTTATTTACTGCAAAATCTGTTGTATAGTGTGGGATGGTTCCCCGCTACAAATACATGTTTGTCTTGAAGAGACTGATAGTATTGAGACTTGTTTTCTGAACTATCTATGCATATTCTAAAACATGATGGGATAAGAGGAATGATACTTATTCTATAATGATGTCTATTTAGAATATTTGAAAGGCAAAAATGGAATCTTTACATGATAACACAGATATTCATTGTGCTAACATTATCAGGGTTACTAATAATCTGCTGCAAGAACTTCATGGATTGAATTGGTCCATCAGTTTTGATAGATATAAGAGAAAAATAGAAAAAGGAGCAAATGATGTTACTAATAGGGGTGGAAATCGGAAGGAACGGATCGGAAAAAGGGTATTTCGGAAAAATTCCAATTTTTTTCGGAATAGATTTTTTCTGTTCCAATTCCTATCCAATTTTTCGGAACTGGTAAAAACAATTCCTAATTCGGAATTTCGGAATTTACCGGAAATTCGGAAATTTCGGCACGGAAATTTCGGAACTTTGGGTTCGGAAATTTCGGAACTTTGGGTTGGAATTTCGGAACTTTTGGTTCGGAAATTGCGGAACTAAGGGTTATAAATTGAATATTACTTTAAAACTTACACGATGAGTAACAGTAGTAAAAAACTAAACTTATAAAACTTACACGAAGAGTAACAATAGTTAAAAAATAAAGTTAAAATTTACTTACATGAAGTAACAAAATAACAGGAGTTAAAAAAACAATGCTAAACCGATGTTACTTTTCCAATAACATGAAAAAACAAATATTACAAAAATGCCTCGGAAAATGATCATGCAATATTACATGTCTCAAGGACCAAAGAAATAGGACATCGATTTTCATGTTTCAAATACTTCATGCAATATTATTTTGAAATATAAGGGTGAATTATCTATAGGGTCTTAGAGACACTATTTTTTCTCTATAGAGTAGTGTCTTGAAAGTTGTTATTCTTAGGGACCTCAATTTTGACAATAGTCTTTCCTACCCTTACTATCACTAAAAGACAAAAAGGTGTGATGTCACTCTTTCTCTCTCCTCTACCTAGCACTATCCACCTACCTCCAACCTCCTACCACCTACCACCGACCTCCGACCACCGACCACCGACCTCCGACCTCCACCACCGACCTCCGACCACCGACCTCCGACCACCGACCTCCGACCACCAGTCACCGGAAAAAAACATAGAGTACTCTGAGAAAAACATAGAGTACTCTGATAAAAACATAGAGTACTCTATATATTTTATTGGATATTCTAAAAATCCGACCACCTATAAAATTGTAGAGTAAGTGTAGAGTACTGTATAAAGTGTAGAGTACTCTAAGAAAAACTCGGAGTACTCTAAGAAATTCTCGGAGTACTCTAAGAAATTCTCGGAGTACTCTAAGAAATTCTCGGAGTACTCTTAAAATTTGGGGGTGCTATTAAACATAAAACAAACAAAGAGTATAATCAGAAATACTTAAAAAATAAAATTATTGAGTATTATTTAAAAAAAGCAAATATACACATTCTATTACAAAGGTAAAAAAAAAATAGAAATCTATTTGGTTTGACCAGATCTAGATCTGGTCAACCATTTTAAACTTAAAAAAAAAATTTAAAAAAATAGCATTAGCTTCACGCGTGAAACGCCATCACCACCAAAACACCATACACACCACCACCATATACACCACCACCACCACCATATACAACACCACCACCGCAAATCACAACACCACTGCAACAAACCCTGCAATAAACCCTACCTCCGGCGAATCACAACCACTGCAGCACCCCGGCGAAGCACGACCACTGCAGCAAAACGGAGCTTCGAATCTGCAGCAAACTTCGATTGGAGCTGCGAACTTCCGGCGAGCTTCATCATCTCGTCTGCATCTACGGATCTAACACATGGACTGGCGGTGCTGCTGGACTGGCGAAACACTACGTGACAGCTCCGGTGGTCACGACCGTTCTTGTTGGTGTAGAAGACGCGGCAACCCTTCGAACGGAGTTCTTCAGCCTCGAACGGTGGTCCTTCAGCTCCTTCAGCTTCGAACGGAGCCTCCCTCAGTGGCGATGGTTGTCTGGTGAGCTCACCTTTGCAGGTGTGGCCATCTCAGATGGCGGTGGCGGTTTTATGGTGGTGGCGGCGGTTTTATGGTGGAGGTGCGATTTTAGGTTAATGAGGGAGGTGGTGGTGGCTATGGTGGCTATGGCTAGGGTTTATGAGAGAGAAGAGATGAGAGAGCTTTTGGTTTAGAAATGATTCACGTATAAAGAAATGAGATTGGTTTAGAAATAAAATGTAATGTTAGTATATATATGAGTCTAAAAGGGTAAAAAGGTAACAGGGGATTTGGGGTTCATGTGTTAAAAACTTCCTGAGGTCTTTAGTAAGAAGAGGCTCTAGGCCGGGTCCCCATCTTGAAGAGGGGGGTGTGGTCAAGACCCTAGGTGTAATTATCTCGAAATATAATTTATAATTCGGTAATATAATTCGGAAAATAAAATCGGATCGGAAATATAATTCGGAAATAAAATCGGATCGGAAAATCCGGAAATTTCGGAAATTTATATGTAGTTCCAATTCCTATCCGATTTTTTCGGAAAAATCGGAAATCGGAATTTCGGAATTTCAGAACCTTAAAAATCTATTCCGAAATCGGAAATTTCGGATCGGAAAAGTCGGAAATCGGAAATTTCGGATCCGATTTCCACCCCTAGTTACTAATGATAGCAACTATGAGGTAGAAATCATTTTACAATGTGATGTTTCTTTCAATTTTGCCTTTGAACCAACGGGTTTTGGATTACCATCCTTTACAAGGATACTAGCAAAAAGGAGGACTTTAAGGACATTGTCCACTGTAATTCGAGCATCATTGGGGAAGCTTGGGCGGTTTTTAAAGCGTTTATTATGCAAGAGGTTTCCTCTCAAAAGGAAACGTGTTTGTTTAGATAACCTTGAGGTTATTCAAGGTATTAAGCAGATGTCAGCAGCAAGTTGGGAAATAAAGCCCATCATCTCTAGAATTAAGTGTATCTCGGTAGAAGCAGGGCCAATCTCGTTCTGTTTTTTCCGTGAAAGCTCAATCAAAGAGAGGATTAACTTGCAAAAGAAGCTAGACATGGAGCTAGAAATAATGTGGGGTTCGACCCCTTCACGACGTTACTTGGTTCTTTCAATAAGTTAGGGATAGTTTAATTTTGCGTGTTTGTTTCTTGGGGTACTGCGTAACCCTCCCTTGTCCAAAAAAACAACAACTATGCATTAAAAAAATAAGTTTTTTTTTTTAAAAAAAAAGGGCAATTTAAGTTAAGAAAACATTTCAAAAACTAAAAAAAAGAGTTACGGGAAGAAAATTCTTTATTTTCTTAATCTAGTATTATTTTGTTTTCAATAAAATCATGGTAATGTAATATAAAAGGTGATAATATCTCCTCCCCTAAGGCTGTAAACAAACCGAATCGAGCCGAATACTAGATGTACAAGCTTGTTTTATAAGATTTACGAGTCGAGTCGAACCGAGCTCAAATTCTAACGAGTTGAGCCGAGTTTTTTAAAGCTTGTTTGTTAACATATCGAACAAGTTTTTTCGAGTCGAGCTCAAGTTATTAACAAATAATTTGTTTTTTATGGGTTTAATAATATATTTCTTGATAAATAAACCATTAATTTACAGATCATAAATATTAATGAGTTAACGAACGAGTTCGAACGAAATCGTTTTTTTGACAATCAAGTTCGAACAAACTTTTTTGTTCGTTTTGTATAAACGAATGAGTTTGAACAAGCTTTTTTTCGAGTCGAGCTCGAGCTCGAGTTGCTCACGAGCGGTTTGGTTCGTTTATAGCCCTAGCTCTCCCTAACTTTTTTTTTTGGTCTGCTGGCTCCCCCTACCCAAAGAAGATGTAAGAACTAGAAAAATATTTAAAAAGTTTAGAATTGAATTAGAGTCATGTTTCCTATTCTTGGTTCTGAATTTTGCTATTTTAAGGTATAAATTGTTTGTTTATTGTACAATTTCTTTTATGTTTGTCTAGGTAAAGCCGTAAAGGTATCAACAAATCAAGAGTTGGATAAGGAGATATATATGTTCCATCTTCCAATGAAGGTACTTTGCTCTGTTTTTTTTTATATTAAGCTCCTAATATGCTTCTCCATATGATTTCTTGTTTAATTAATAATTTACCAAATATTTATAGAGAAATTCAGAAGCAAATATAAGTAAACTTAATGTTTAATCTTTGAAGAATTGAGGATGACTGAGGTAAAAGAAAAAAGAAAAAATCAAATGTATAATGTCAAAAAATAAATGAGGGCTATAATAAGAAAGAATAAAAATAACATGAGTAAGTTAATGCTAGTTAAATGACGAATCTTTGTACAAAATACCCTTATTCAGAATCTTTGCAAAATTATCTACGATAGGATATTGTTCAAAGCACGAAAAGGATTAAGTAGATTAGGTTCAGATGCAATTTCTTAATCCACTAAATAAATAATCTAAAATGTGTAGTCAAACAAAAGGTGATGTAGACGTAAGATAATATTTGCTATGTGGCCGAAAGAAAGGTCATATGCAACAAGAGATGCACGGCAGCATATACAATAAATCAAATTCACAGGTGTGGCAATTTTGTCTGGTTCTTAATTATTTATAGTCGTATTTTTTTCAAAATTATTCATACTCAAAAAGATAAACCTTTTTTTTTTACTCAAACCAAAAAAAATAGTAATATAATTAATTATTGTTGTAGACCATATAACTTATGATAATTGACAACAAGTTTTGAAAAAATAAAAGACAACAAATTAAATGTCGTACATTCTTCAATTTTTCAGATGCTTATAAATTGCAACTCAAAAATACAAGCATAACCAAAAACACAGATATGAAAGCACTTCTCACCACATACTAGAATCACATAAAAAAAAATCATCATACTAAGCTCGCTAGTAGGAGAAATAATTCCCCATATATGCCTTATCCAATTCACTTCAAACTATGCATAACCAAAAGAATGAAGACAAAAATTCAAGCAAGCGCACTAATGGGTCAATTTTTCTAATTACATGACTTTTCAGCTAACAAAGATTCAGAGGAAGAAAAAAAAAAGTCATTTTTCAGAAACAATCTCAATTTGTTTGGCATGCATAAACAAATAAAAGAATTTCTACAACACAATCCTATATAACAAGACTTCATTGCATTTCTTGTCTTAAAAACCCTATACAAGTGATCAAATTCCCAATCCACAAACAAAGAAGCTATTTCAGAGAACATGAGAGCATATAACCAAGGTCACAACAAAATCAATTACGATGCTTCCCCACTAAAACTTAATAAGTATGTTCTACGGAGCATACTATTAAAGTTTTCTATTTTCGGATGCTTTAAATAAACTAACTCAATCTCAAAAATCAAACATAAAAAAAGAAAGAAATATAATAAACCGTTAATTCGATAGAAACATCATAAAAACTGTCAGAGAACAAAAAGCGTAATTAGATGAACAGTTGTATACAAATTAAACATCAAACTAGTTTCACAATCATCTAATATAACAGATAAAGTTATTAAAGAAATGATTTCATAATTCTATTCTTGAAGCCAGAAATAGCCTTAAACCTTTAAAAAAAACATGAACAGAGAACCAATCTTTCTTCTTCATGGAATCTTTAGCCTCAACAAAAGGACAGGCAAGGCAAAGAGAGTTATATACAGGTAAAACAGATTTGATCTACCTGATGGTAACAAACTTATTGGTTCCATGTTTAGCCCAGTGAGTCCTTAAATCTATTTGATCAGCAAAGTTATAACCTTCTGAAGCAAGTTTCTCTAGAACCTTCTTAAACGCACCTTGACTCATTTTCCTTCCAGCTATTCTTGCACCACGTCTTTTAGTACTCATGGGTAAAGGATAAATGGATATACTCGTAGTACAACAAGCGGATTGCCAACCGCCACATCCCCATCGATAACATTGTTGTGGGGCCCCTGTACATGAACAAACAGGTATAGGTATACCGGAAATGTCCATATCAATCCCATTAATAGTAACATCCATGCTTTTCTTAGCGGTTTTCGCACGCTGAACAGAGGAATTTCCGTTTTCTTTCGGGATTGAAGGTCCCTTTTTAGCTTTCTTCCCTTTCGGGGGTTTCGGAGTAACATTAGCTCCTCTCTTTTTTGTGGGACCCGCGTCTTTCTTAACCACGGTTAGCTCCTCAACAGTTGCACCTAACTCCTTGGTTTGATCGGGTTGTGGTGGTTGTTGCAACATGTTGTTCATTTGCATGGGATGAGTTACGGAAGGTTCCGGAACCATGGAAGTGTAAGGGTTACCAGGCATGATATGAAGAGATCTTTCCCTATGGTTAATCCAATTGTCCCTAACGTAATCCATATGATTAGGCATTCCAGTTACGAGATAATCACGGGGATGATAAACACCATTGGGAGAAACCATAACAGGGTTTTCACGAGAGGTTAAGAATGATTTAGGACCTCTCTCTGCCATTGATGGCATAAGCTGTAAACCAAGATGACTTCTTAAGGAAGAAGGTTCATAATAACCCCAATTTTTCATGTTAAGTCCTCCGTCATCCTCCATCTAACAAAAACTACAGATCAAGACAAAAAACACCGAATGCATTAAATCCTTACATAAGCAAATAGATCCAAACAAAACCAGTTAAGAAACAAATCTAATCATCAACATTGTAATTCATTCATCACACAGATCTATAAAATCCAATACCACCCAATTCCATTGATTAAACTTTAAACAAAATCGTTAAATCCTAAGAATAAACACATGAATCGGCAGATCCGATGAATTCAAGTAATACCAATAAAACCCCAATTTTTACAATAATGATAAAATGTTAATTTTAGCAAAAAGTTTATTTCTTTAGGGTATCCAACACAGATCTGAGCAGAAAATGGCATATAGTATAGATCCATTATACAATATTTAAGCAAAAGCTTGCAAATGAACAATATAGTAACGACAATAAAAAGAAAATGAAAAATGTGTATATGTTATAGAGAGATATATAAATATATAAAAACACCGAGTTTTTTTAGAGAGAGGGATGGAGAGAGAAGAACTTACTTGTGGGTAAACAGCTCTTTTAGGGTTTTTTTCCTTCTGGGAGAGAGAGGAGAGAGAAAATGAAAGAGAGAGACAGAAATAGAGAGAGGAGAGAGGAGAGAGAAAGCGAACATAAGAAAGAGAGAAACTTCGAGAGCGCTTATAAAATCGTGTTTGCTGTGAAAAATTAATAATTAAACATTACCATGCATTTGACCAAATTAAAACATTACCATACATATTATAATTTGTTTTTTAAATATTTAATTAATTTATTGGTTTTTTTAGATACGTTTGAGATATATTTTGCCTAATACCATTTTAGATGCTGGTATGATTTGATTTTGGGATATCTTGGTCATCGCATGAAGGGAGGTTGTGGGTAAGTTGCCGTCCCACCCGATCTCTTAATGTGACTTTGTAATTTTTTTAAAACAAAAATACTATAAACAAAATTACAATGTTTCACCTGACCTAAACATTAGCTTTCACCACTTAAATCTTATGTTTTAGCGCACCTTGACCTAGAAATTAACCCCCCAAAAATAAAATTCGGGTTGATGCTCCAAACCCTACTGATGGAGTGTTAAACACCCGACCAATACATACTCACGAATGGTGGAATTTTGAATTTTTCTTTAATGATTTTTCGAGTTGGATCTATCTCTTAGTGAGTTTGGTGTCTAAAATCAGACAAGGTCAGGACCACGGAGAGGCGTGCATCCAGGTGGCACTCCAACACTCAAATCAATACTAGGGTCTGCAACCGAGGAGAATACTTAAATATTAGGTCCGAACGCAAATACAAATAGTGTAATAGAATTTGTGATAAATCATGAAACTAATGACGTGGGTATTTGTATATATGGAAAGCCTAGTATATATCGTTGAAGTTTTGTTGTATTTTCCCAGATGGGTGCTCATAGAATGATGTCCCTCGAATGAGATGGCCAAGAGGAATCCTTGGCGTCAACTCGGTGAGAACCTCGTCACCCAAGTGAGCCTCGGGCGTATAACATACAAAGTTGCTGATGACAGGGCCATGTCGATGTCTGAGTCATGACATTGTCTGCCTCATCAATAAGGGTTTTGTATAATGACATCCTTGGTTCGGTTGGAGGAGGTCGGACCTCACGACGTTCCTCCTGGTGCAGCCAAGCCTATCAATACCCTCTTGAACATGTAGGGTTGGTATCGATAATTATGATTGGTTCGATACGAGGTTTCACTTATTTCCTCACATTCCATTTGGGGTTGTTGTAGATTGAGTCGTTGGTTATGCATTTTCTAGTGATACACGTTTATTTTAGGCGGTTAACATACCCGTATTAATTGAAATCATGTGGATGGCACACGCGTGGTTGCGACTTTCGAGGAGTGTACGACTTCTTCAATTATTTTGGGAGGAGAGACCATCATATTTCTGCTTATACATATATGCCCTTTATGATATTCTATATGCGTCCTAGAAGGGGGGTTGAATAGGACTACGGAAATTAATCGGCTAATTAAATTCTAAGTAAATAAAATTAAAAGCTAATTTAAATCCTATTCTCTTTCTAAACTAGATGGACAAGAGTTTGATAAATGAGCAATCGATAGTAATCACCTAGATATTCATACAAGCATATTATCAAACAATTAGAGTGCGGAAAGTAAATAGTTTAGGGAAAGAAAATACTCAAGCATGTACAGTGGTTCGGTTTCCCTACTCCACTACCTAAGGTAGCCACCTTAGGATTTTCAAGCTTCTTTACTAAGCTCCGTGTCTCTCTTAACCGGGGCGAGAACACAATACCCGTTTACAACCTCTTCGATAACACGAAGGACAACCTCTTGTGTAATCCCAACACAAGGACAACCTCTTGTGTAATCACAACACAAGGACACCAAGTATAATCCCTATACTCACACACTCTCTTAATCTAACTATTACAAAGACTAAGAGGAAGAATCAAGTGTTTGAATGGTTTTACAATAGTGATGAACTCCTAAAGAGTGGATATGACTTTATAGCATAAAGAGAATGATTTTGACTATGATTAGCTTCTTGACACCTTCATGAATGATCACAATTAAGCCCCTAAATGTTGGTGGATGAAAGGTGTAAGTTGTGTCTTCAAAGAACTTTAATTTATAGCTGAAATAGGCTTCCAACGGTCAAAAGGCTTCTATCTAACGGATCTATTTATCTCCCAACGGATATAAGCTTTGTCTTGTTCTAAAGTGCAGAAAACCCTTTCTCGTGGTGTACCGCGGATATGGTGCGGTGTACCGCACTTCTCATCGTATCGATTTCATAGCATACTGACGGGCTACCCCATGCACCGTGTTCTTGGTCCCCAGCCTTGGTCCGGTGTACCGCGCCTTCAGTCCGGTGTACCGCATATTTTCTTGCTTTCTGTTCGGACTAGCTGTGCACCGCGCCTTTGGTCTGTGGTACTGCGGTGTACCGTAGATGTGGTCTGGTGTACCGTACAACTGTACTAATGAAGCTCAAGTTCAAGGATGTTTAGTTCATGAATAAAAGGTATTAAGTAAGTACAAATGTAATGTACTATTTGTGAATAGTTTAAAACACGATTTGACAAATATTAAAACAAGATTAAAAGGACGTTAGGCCAACAATCTCCCCCTTTTTGATGCTTGAGAAATCGAAAACTTTTGAAGTGATTAGCACTACATTTTTAATCAAAAACTCCCCCTCAACCTAGGCATGAGATTTTTAAAGATAAGTTAATTTAAAAAGCTCCCCCTTACGAAATGCATAGAGTTTTTGTATTCAACGAAAAAGTTTAACTAAAATTTCTCCCCCTTTGTCAACAACAAAAAGAAACGATTACTAAGTAATAGGGACCAAATGTAATTTTGTAAAAACTATAGGGACCTAAAAGCAATTTGTTTAAAATTTTAAAAACACTAAATTTTGCAAGAGGGTTCCTAGATAATAGAGACATCTAAAAAAATTTACAAAAATTAGCACCAATGCAAGTAATATCACACTTTATTCCATTTGCATCTTGATGCTTGATTCCTACAAAAAAAATTAAGCTTTAGGTACCCAACTTGGTTTGTGTCCATGAGTGTTAGGGAATTTTCTTTTTATGATCCATAAAGGCTTTTTCCAAGATGGTACAAGAGATCCTAATCCAACAATTTACGATAATAACAATGAGATGCATTATGACCAAGTTTTTCACAATAAGTGCAAGTGATAGAAGATTTTGAAGAAGATGAAGTATGATTTGAAATCGTTGATTTAACAAAGACATTTTTCAAGAATTTTTGTTCGATTGAAGGATCATATCCAACATCATTTTTTTCAAAAACCAATTTTTGAGAATCTAAAATCAAATCCAAGTTTTCTTGCCCATTTGTAAATTTTAAAATAACAGCATTTTGATCCTCAATCTTTTTCTCTAACAATGCTTTTTCTTCCAAAAGACTTTTCTCAACAAGATGAAGTTTCTCATTTTCATCTAAACATTCATCACTAAGATTTTGACAATTTTCAAAAGCTTTTAAAATCTCTTTATTTTTATTTCTTTCAACTTCTAAATCTTTTGTTAAAACTTTGTTTGTTTCAATAGAGTTTAAAAAATCATTGTAAAGAGAATCAAATGCCTCATGAATATCTTGCTCACTAGCATCATCATTAGATAAAGAAGAGCTAAATTTAGAAGTTACCTCATTGTTTTTATCATCCCAAATAGCATGTTCATCTTCTTTGTGATTCACCATGAATGCAACTAGATTCACATCCTCGTTATCACTTTCTTCTTGATCGGAATTTAGAGCATCCCAAGTGATGTTGGTGAGCAAAGCTTTCTTTGATTTTCCTTTGTGAAGATTTGGACAAAAGGTTTTGATATGCCCTATTTTCTTGCAATGGTAGCAAGTAGGTTCTTCTTGCCTAATGACCCTTACATTTCTTGAAGAGCTCCCTTTTTTGGCAAAACGTTTGTATTTCATAATTTTCTTAAGCAAGGCCATTTCTTCATCTTCACTAGTTTCTTCATCATAGGAATCTTCTTCCTCTTCACTTTCCTTCCTTTCTTTTCGTTCTTTTATCTTGCTACTCAAGGCATGGAAGGCAATGGATTTCTTAATCTTCTTATCCTCATCATCTCTTATCTTTTCTTCTTCAAGCACAAGCTCTTCCGTCATGAGATTACAAATGAGTTCATGAACCGTCATTTTTGAGAGATCTTTAGTATCTCTTATAGAGTTGATCTTTGATTTGTATTTCTTTGGAAGAGCAAATAAGATTTTTCGGCATTGTTCTTTGTTGGTGTACTCTTGACCAAGAGTCTTCAAGGTGTTGACAATGTTGGAAAATCTTTGATGCATAGCATTTAAAGCTTCATCGGGCTCCATTCGAAATAACTCATACTTGGTGATAAAAAGACCAATCTTAGTTTCCTTGACATCTTCCGTTTCTTGATATGATAGCTCCAAGAGTTGCCACATTTCATGAGCCGAATTGCATTCACTAACTCTAACATATTCCGTGACACTTAACCCATTTATGAGTATGTTCATAGCTTTGTTATTTTTGGTGAGTTTAGCTATGTCTTGAGCATTGTAATCATCTTCATCTTTCTCAACCGTTTGACTACCATCAACATAAGGAATGTAAGGACCCTTCTTGATAGCAAGCCACAAAAAGTAATCAATTCCTTTGACATGAATCTCCATTTTCTTTTTCCATCCAAAGTAATCTTTTCCTACAAAAAGCGGAGGTCTAGTAGAACATGAACCTTCCGGTTGATTAGAGTCCATATCGTATTAACTCTAGAAACGATTAAGTACAATAGAGCTAGGCTCTGATACCAATTGATATTCTATATGCGTCCTAGAAGGGGGGTTGAATAGGACTACGGAAATTAATCGGCTAATTAAATTCTAAGTAAATAAAATTAAAAGCTAATTTAAATCCTATTCTCTTTCTAAACTAGATGGACAAGAGTTTGATAAATGAGCAATAGATAGTAATCACCTAGATATTCATACAAGCATATTATCAAACAATTAGAGTGCGGAAAGTAAATAGTTTAGGGAAAGAAAATACTCAAGCATGTATAGTGGTTCGGTTTCCCTACTCCACTACCTAAGGTAGCCACCTTAGGATTTTCAAGCTTCTTTACTAAGCTCCGTGTCTCTCTTAACCGGGGCGAGAACACAATACCCGTTTACAACCTCTTCGATAACAAGAAGGACAACCTCTTGTGTAATCCCAACACAAGGACAACCTCTTGTGTAATCACAACACAAGGACACCAAGTATAATCCCTATACTCACACACTCTCTTAATCTAACTATTACAAAGACTAGACTAAGAGGAAGAATCAAGTGTTTGAATGGTTTTACAATAGTGATGAACTCCTAAAGAGTGGATATGACTTTATAGCATTAAGAGAATGATTTTGACTATGATTAGCTTCTTGACACCTTCATGAATGATCACAATTAAGCCCCTAAATGTTGGTGGATGAAAGGTGTAAGTTGTGTCTTCAAAGAGCTTTAATTTATAGCTGAAATAGGCTTCCAACGGTCAAAAGGCTTCTATCTAACGGATCTATTTATCTCCCAACGGATATAAGCTTTGTCTTGTTCTAAAGTGCAGGAAACCCTTTCTCGCGGTGTACCGCGGATATGGTGTGGTGTACCGCACTTCTCATCGTATCGATTTCATAGCATACTGACGGGCTACCCCATGCACCGTGTTCTTGGTCCCCAGCCTTGGTCCGGTGTACCGCGCCTTCAGTCCGGTGTACCGCATATTTTCTTGCTTTCTGTTCGGACTAGCTGTGCACCGCGCCTTTGGTCCGTGGTACTGCGGTGTACCGCAGATGTGGTCCGGTGTACCGTACAACTGTACTAATGAAGCTCAAGTTCAAGGATGTTTAGTTCATGAATAAAAAGTATTAAGTAAGTACAAATGTAATGTACTATTTGTGAATAGTTTAAAACACGATTTGACAAATATTAAAACAAGATTAAAAGGACGTTAGGCCAACACTTTATTTCCGTACTAAGGTTCATTAGCTGCAGTCATCGCTTCTTTGGACCTTTGGTAATGAATAAGTTTTTTTGAGCCCCAGGCATATATTTGAACATCCGTTATTTGGTCGACAGTCCCTCCGGTCATTTTCAAGGTATTTTTTCTATCTTTAAGAAAGTATTTATTATATATATGTCTTTTAGTGATAGCTCAATTAAGATAAGGCCGTCGGGCGTATTAGAGGGCTTCGCCGAGCAAAGTCATTAGGTAGTCCTTTCTTATCAGTGAATACAAGAGATCTGTCCACGTATCCAGAAATGATATCTTTATATGGGACTTTTATCTCATCCTTGAATGTCAAGAAGATGAAGCCTCTTCAGGGGACACCTCGATTACTCTTGGGGATCTTTCTCTATGTAGGATTAAATATCCTACTAGCTAGTTTTCGAGAGGGTTTCCCTCTTCGTCCTCTTCCTCATATGAGTTTCTGTCTTCCCCCTTTTTCTCACGATGGATTTACAAATATGGTATTTGTTTACAATCTATTTCCATACATGCTCGACATTTATCTCGATTGATTCTATAAATAGAGTTTGAGATAAAGCATAGGGGGTGTAAGCCCAGTCTTTAGAAGTTTATCAGGATTGTGACTAGAGTAAGTATTGCCGAGGGTGTAGAAATCAGGTACGATGCTCTCAGTGAGTGTTTGACATCTTCTCTTCAGGGGACACCTCGATTACTCTTGGGGATCTTTCTCTATGTAGGATTAAATATCCTACTAGCTAGTTTTCGAGAGGGTTTTCCTCTTCGTCCTCTTCCTCTTATGAGTTTCTGTCTTCCCCCTTTTTCTCACGATGGATTTACAAATATGGTATTTGTTTACAATCTATTTCCATACATGCTCGACATTTATATCGATTGATTCTGTAAATAGAGTGTGAGATAAAGCATAGGGGGTGTAAGCCCAGTCTTTAGAAGTTTATCAGGATTGTGACTAGAGTAAGTATTGCCGAGGGTGTAGAAATCAGGTACGATGCTCTCAGTGAGTGTTTGACATCTTCTCGAAGGGAATATAATCTTTTATACGCGTTCCTTAGATATTGGCTTGATAATTTCTTATAGTCCTTTTATCACATCGTTGTTATTGGATTACAACATATGCCCGATTCAGCTTACATTGATTGTATGGGATAATATAACAAATTTCTTTGTCGGGTGCATGGCGTTGTTGAATATCACACCTGCAGTTAACACCTTCATATATATATATATATTTATAAGTGAAGTAATCATCTCCACATGAGAAGGGGTTGTATCAATGGGATCCCCGAAATCATGACATCCTTCGCATGACTAAGGCCTTTCCTTTTAGCCACAAAGACTGGCATAATAAATTGATCTTTGTAAAAGGGATGTAAGAAGGGATTGGGTTTTTAATACCACTTGGACTATTCTGGTGTATATCGAAAGATGTTTATTCGTTACATCATGGAATATCATTATATAGGGTTGATAAGGGACAAGATCCAGCGATAGAACTCAAAAGTTGCCCATCAGGCGAGTTTAGTAGGTTAAATTGTTTCTCCAGCTCGATTTCCTATCTTCGATGCTCTACATAGTTTGTATTACATTATTTGAATATGTACCCCAACTATGCTTGATCAATCCAAGTCGCATGGATCATGGTTGTGGTTGTCAGCTCTGCAATTGAGATTCTCACTGCCATTTACTCTTTAAATGAGTCAGGTCTTAATAATATCTTCTATCTGATCGTGGTTCCATCAAGAGGTAAACTCCTCTTATTAGAATTGGACATATAGTGATTGAACCTAAAAGGATGTATGCGATTCTCATTTTCACAATATCTTTGGCTAGCGATTTAAACTTGATCGTAGAGGGGGATCAAGGGATCTTTTTAGGGTTGTGAATACTGTATTTGAATGCATATTTTAATCCATTTTTAGGTTTGTTGACCTTAGTTTATCTTCTTCTTTTTTATTTTTATGAAGAATATGGTGTTAAGGTAGAAATTCATCTTAAGGACAGGGAATAGGTCGAGGCTGATAAAGATGATATGGGTTTGGATGCATCTCGCTTGATTTTAAATATCACCGACCCCCCTATAACATTCTAGTATCCACGAATTGGGAAGATTCCTCGAGAGTAGGGCTGTAAATGAACTAAGCCTCTCACGAGCAGCTCGAGCTCGGCTCGGAGAAAATCTCGTTCGAGATCGGCTCGAATATAACAAGCTCAAGCTCAAGCTCCATTTTAGGCACGGTAAGTAAACGAGCCTGCTCGAGCTCGGCTCGTGAACTCGTTTAAAATCATAAATTTATAAATTAATATATTATCTACTTATAAATATAATATTAAACCTTCAATATCAAATTGGATATTTTTTATTTCTTTAGTCATCTATTTTTTCATTAATATTATGTTTCATACATTCATACCACACACTCCATCAAATACCAACCGTTCATGAAAGTCCTGTTTCAACCATAAAAAACTAATTGTTCATAAGAAACTTGTGCTCGACTCTAAAAAGGATCGTTCTATAAGTTAAACAAACAAGTTCTAACATTTCCGATTTGGATCATTGGAAGCTCGAGCTCGGCTCGGCCCAGATCATTTAAATTTGAGCTCGACTCGAGAGATTAAACAAACAAGCTTGTATATCTAGTATTCGGCTCGGCTCAGCTCGTTTACAGCCCTACTCGAGAGGGAAGAAAAAAGAAGTTGAAGCCAATCTTAACTGAAGTAATAGTTGGTGAAAGTCCAATCGAAGTTCGCCCTTGCTCAAACTACCCCAAGTGATAAGGGTGTGACTTTAGTTGTGGATCCCCCTTATTTTTGCATGTCAGGGGAAATTGATTATCATGCGACATGCTCGTTGGCTTCCTATGTTTTTCAGTGGGTATATGTTCTTCCCTTTTCCTTCAACATTACTCTTATTTAGCTAATTTTGTCATACTAATTTTTTATTAGTCCAAATGTGTTCAAGTTTTTTAGTGATCAAAATGACTCGTTTACAGGCACTAACCAATGTGCCATCGAGATAGATGAAGCTTTAAAGTATATTTCTTGACTACGAAAGATACTTCAGCTATTCGAGAGTAGAAATAAGGATGATGAGGAGGCGATCAATTGTTTAAGGAGCGATGTAGATTCAGAGTGAAAGATGTTTCTGCAAAATGGATGTTTCACGGCATTGAAGAAGTAATTACTGATTTCCAGGCCTTAAAGGCATATTCTGATGTGATAGCTATAGAGAGTTTGCCTTTAATTCTCGATGATAAGAACTAATAATATTTAGCCATTGTCGTAGATATTAAACACATATGTCCTCATATTGGCGATCACTTTTCACTTGAGGAACTTGCAGTCCCCTTAGGGTTAGCAGATGAGGATGTGTCGGATGCTGAAGATCCATTTCCCTCCATTGCACATTTGGCACAAATAGTTATACCTAGGGAATATGTATTATTTCTTTTCTTATATATTTATGATCTCTTCTTCTATTATTACTCTTTATTTAACATTATTTCTGGGACATAAAGTGCAAAGCTTGAAGAACCTTTAACTATGAACAAGATTGATATACTCTTTCGGCTACTGGTAGCAGTCCAAAGGCTTTTGATGATTCTTGAGGGGGATTTATGTCGCTTTATTTGTTTATAATTTTTATTTGTTGAATGTATTACAGACCTAAGCCGAAGACTATTTTTCTTGTTTTCTTGGATGAGTCTACTGTGTCCATAAGGCTGAAGACTATTTTTCCTATTTTGACTCTGGGCCTAAGTCCATTAGGGGATAGCTCGAGTACTTTTCTTCATGAGTACTTTTATTCTTGTCTTGTATTTGTGTGATTTATGCTTCTTTACAGGTCCGGGGTCGTGGTGCTTTTGGTTTCTTTAACTTTGGAGGAGGCTCGAGCAAGGACCTTGGACATATATAGTTTTTCCATTTTCTTTTTTTGGGATATCGTTGGTCAAGGTTTTTGGTCGTATTATTGTATTTCTATAAACTTTGTTTGTTTGAATAATAGTCATCACTCTTCTAACTCGTTCTTTTGTATTTCGACTGATTTTTCTTTATGAGTAAAGATATATATCACCCCTTTTTGCTTCACCCATGTATCACTTCCTATGTGGAGGTTTTAAACACCAATAAAAACGTTTTTCTCTCTTAAATGATTATTTTCTCTTTCCTTTGTTTAGTGACACATTAGATGACACATAAGAGGTGATAAATAGGTGAAGCAAAAAAGAGTGATATATAGCAATGCTCTTTCTTTATTTATAAAGTAAGAAAATAATTGTAGGTATATACCATGTTCCATCCACTTTACTTTGGAAACAAAGAAAATTGATCCCATAATATACGACTACGACTGTAAAGTATGGGGATACCAACAAATTTTCTTAGGCCGAGTCAATTTGTCCTTTGGTGACCTTCAAAAATATACCTCATTAAAAACCCAATTGAAGAAAAGAGTGTAGAAAAGGGGTTTCAATTCCTGGTCA
This sequence comes from Nemophila menziesii, assembly GCA_029959085.1. NCBI lineage: Eukaryota > Viridiplantae > Streptophyta > Magnoliopsida > Boraginales > Hydrophyllaceae > Nemophila > Nemophila menziesii. Next base: position 38,284,190 of record JARWIR010000005.1, on the reverse strand, counting down.
CATCCTGAGATTAAGTAATAAGAAGGCAACATGTACGGGTAATAGTTTACCAAGAATAGTTGGTCGTGTTACCATATTAATGCTCTCGCGAGAAATTTATTTGTGTTATAGTCTTGTCGATTGACTGAGTACCTTACCTCTACCTTCATCGGTATTTCTTCTTTTGGTGGGTTATTAATTAACACATTAGGGCCTCCTAACAAGTTGAAATAGAATTCCCGAGCATGCTTCTTATTTCCTCGTATGATAGTTGTTTCCCTCGTCGTCGGGAATCGTATGGTGAAATGATAAATTAAGAATACGACCTGGAGGCTATTAAGCATGGATCTTACAAAGATCGGCTGATATGCAGACTTGCATTGTGCTATTACACAATAAACTGTGATATCTTGTGATATATTTCCTTTCCCAATAGTTACGGGTATCGTGATGCATCCAGAAGATTGGAAGATTTCATCGGAGAACCCCTGGATATGATCCACATAAGGTTTGATGAGATTTTTTTATCTATTTTTAACCGATCGACAATATTCATGTATAATAAGTCGACTGAACTTTCCGTATTGATCAACACTCGTTACGCCCTTTCACAACTTATTGTTATCGATATAATTAATGGATCGGCATGAGGAAATATCACCATGTCAATTTCCTTGTCAGTGAAGTGTATACAATCTCTGTTCTGTGGATATCAAATAGAAGCCCTAGACATTCCACGACGAGCATGATACTTTATTTTATTTTGCATTTTCCACATCTTGACTCTCCTGGTGTAGTATTTATTTCAAATTCCCCTATTCCATAGAGAAATTTTGGGGTCATTTCACTATCCTATACCAAGACATTTTATCATTTTTGAGTGTTTTTTTAAAATAGGAACTTTGTACCATTGACGCATACCTTTCTTATCTTTTCTGGCCTCCTCGAGCTAGTTCATTTGCTGAGCGGGGGTTAGCAACTTTCCTAATGCATGTAACTTACCTATCTCCCAATTCAAACTATCATAGTAATTGATCTCATGTCCATGATCGTTATGGAAATGACAATGATTTGACACGCCTCTTGTCTGAGTCTGAACAAGCATCTTCGGTGGCCACCTGATGTGCCAATCTTTTTTGATATGACATAAAATATCATATGGTGCATGATCGCTTGTAGTAGGGTTTCGACCTCACTATGTAGACTTTTTGTCAGCCTTATCTTTTTCAACGATTCCTTGGCATTCCTCTTTTAGACCTTATATTCCCTATATTTTCCGAATTCTGTGGTCCTAGTCCTCTATTTCTTGAGTTCTTTCCTTTACTTTATCGAGAGTTTATTTGAATTTTACACAGATTCTCAAATTAGTAATTATGTATGACATGCTATGTTGGGGTTGGGAAGCTAAATATATCTGAAACTCGTGATTGGCTTACCCTTGAGTGAATGCATGATAAAAATGGACCAATCTAACTCTTCCATATTATAGGCGATTTTGGAAAATCGGTTCATGAAAGACTGTAGACTTTCTCTTTCCTTGTACTAGGTCGAGTAAAGAAGAGTTAGGTGTCATTTGTTTTTAAGTGATAAGCATTGAATGACGAATACGCAATTGAATAAAACTTATTATGTTAAGAGGAAGTGTCTGAATAAATCAGACTTAGCTTGAAATCTTAATGAAATAAACCAATTAAGGGCCATTCAAATCTGAATTGGTTAGAAAAAAATTGCATTATTGATCAAGTGTCTTAATGATCTAGATTAAGATCTCATTAAGTGCAAACAAACACCCCCTTAAATTGTTGGTCTTCCTATTTGGAAATTGAGCATGAAATTTGTTAGCTATTTGAGTGATAGTCTCTATAGTGAGTATATCTAACTTGGAGTACCATATATGTATGTTACTAGATAAAGTTGAAGTAAAAGCTCAAACATTGTCTGACCCTGTGATCAACTTTATATACTGTCAGAAGGTGTTGATGTGAGCGTCTGGATTCGTTGAGCCATCAAAAGTTGAACTAGTCGGCGGTTTGAGTTTGCACGGCATAGGGGCATCAAATATCGCCAATGACAAAGGGCTTGTCGATTTTATGATAAACACTCGATCGACTTAGTATATTTCCTCTTGCATGCTCAGGCCCTTTCTTCATTGGTGACCCCCTCGTCGACTGCATCATTCCTTTTATCGGCTTTTGCTTGTATTACTTTCATCATCCCAGGGTGCTTGGGTATAATCACTTTCACTTCATAGAGTAGTGTCGTCCGGTATGTTTACGATAGGGGAATCCTGAGAGGGATCTTGAGCATGAGGATCTTGTTGGTTATGTAGTTGTTCTACAACTTACCATACTAACAACTCGAGTTTTCTAGATACTCATCATCCTCAACGACTAAATGATAGATAGATACATATGATTTTCCTAGTAAAGTGGGGTGTTGCTGCTTAGCATGGAGGAAAACTCAACATCGTTTCCTTGAAGGTCTCCATAATTTCTATTAAAAGTGACACCATGTTGGCATTCAGTGGGACTACTAGTGGTGGTTTTATTTTTTCTTGTCTTGGTAAATCTCGTTAGGATCTGGGTTTCATATGTTGTATCTCAATGGGTTTGTAAATTTCATTCCCACATATGCAACCAACTAATTACGCGTGAAACACTATACCAGTACAAACACATGAATAGTGGAACTTCAAAACCATCCTTAATGATTGCTCAAGCTGGATTTATCTCTTGGTGAGATTACTGGCCTGAAATCAGACAAGGATCAAGACTACAGGGAGGTGTGCCTCCTGATGGCACTCCGACGGTCAAGTCAGTATTGGAATCGAAGACCGAGGAGAATACTTATGGACTAGGTTCGACTGTATATATGGACAGTGTAGTAGAAGATATGTTACCTCATAAAGCTAATAGCATGGTTATTTATATATATATGGAAATCCTAGTACAACTGATTGGGCTTTTGTCGTATTCTCTAGGTAGGTTGTTGGTGAATGATGTCCCTCGAGTGAGATGACACCAAGAGGCATCATTGGCACACAACTTAGAGAAACCTCATTACCCCAGTGAGACTCAAGAATATTACATACAAAGCAGTTGAGGACAAACCCATGCCGATGTATGAGTCGTGAAACTACCGACCCAATCAAAAAGGGATTTGTATGATGATATCCTTTGTGTAATTGGAAGAGGCCGACCCTCACGACGTTCCTCTATGGTGTGTCCAATCCTATCACCTACTAATTGTTCTAACTTGTAACCCTTCCCAATATAACTTTATAAATACTCCCCTGAGGCGCATACGTATTCTAACCACTAAAAGAACTATTCATCTTTTATTACATTTATGTTCTCATCTGAAACTACTTTTAGTACTTTTCAATATATTTACTTATATTATATTGTTAGCATTCTCATGTTTTGTTTAAAATACTTGTAGTAATTTTGAAGATATCTATATATATTGTTATTATCCCATGTTTTTGTATGAAGTTATATTTGTAATTTTGAAGATAGTTTATTAAGGGATTTTTTTCCAAATGGTTCCTGAAATATAAGCCATGTATTTTAATGTTATTCGTGTTTTTAAAATTATATATATGGTTCTCAAACTTCGTTTTTGGTCCACCATTATTACCCGACCCATTTGGCATTAACATTTTACAGCTATAGTCCATGTGGCAAGGTTTTTAAGGACAATTTAGATCAATTTTATTTCACGTGTGTGGGTTAACAATTTCTTTTATATTTACATTATTCAGTAATAGAAGTTTCACGTGGTAACATATTATCAGTCGTATAACTGTTTAGTTAGTGTACAAAAAACATTTTAATCCATTTCAAAAATCACCACAGTGAATAACAATAACACTATCTGAAAACGCCTTAGCCAAAATACAAAAACCTCTTAGGTGTCATTTGTTTTATAAGTGATAAATACTGGATATTGAATAAAAAGCTAAATATAACTTATTTTGTTAAGAGGCGATACTTGAATGAATCAGACTTACCTTGAGAGCTTAATGAAACACATCAATTAATAGTCATTCATCTGGTCAAGAAAAACCAGTCGTCTTATTGATCCATTATCTCAATAAACCTGATTATGATCTCATTAAGTGCAAACAAACACCCCTTACTTAACATAATCTTTAAATTTATCGTAAACATTTCTCATTTTGCATGGAAACGTCAAAGATCAAGTAATTGTTTGCTTTGTTTTTATAAAATAACTAGGAAACCTCGTTTTTGTAAAAAGTTTTTCTTGATTGTGGTGTTATTTTTGTTAAACATTGATGGAAATGTTTTTATCTAAATACAATTAGTGTGTATTTGTTTGTTCATCAGATTTTATTCTATTTTTGGTGTTAATCGAAGTTGGGTAAATTCGTAATTAGGGTTACATTAAACTAAGATTTAATGTAAACCAATGATTTTTTATGTTTAATTAGGGTTCACTAAATTGGGTATTTAATTAGTTTGTTAATGAACTAAAACTAGGGTGTCCTAAATTTAGGATTGACCGGAAATTGATGTGTTTTTATCTTTAATTAATGTTTTCCAAATTGGTTATTTATTTAATCAAGAGTATCCGAACTTCGATTAGGGTTTACCAATTTGGTGTTTTTCCTTATTATGCAGTTTAGCACTAAAATTAGGTTTTAATATTAAATTGGGTGTTATCTAATATAGATATCCATTGTTAGTGTTTTTTGTACATTGAACTTACATTTTTATTTTATCTTTGGTTTTTATAGTAATATGGATGGAAGTCCTGTTACTATGTCTAATAAGTATTCTTTTTCACATTTACAAGTACCTTTTGACTTCAAAAATCCATTTACATGCATATTCTAACAATTTATCATGTATCTCCTTAACGAAAAACTTTGATGTCCATATTTTCTACGGGGGTTATCTTAGGCAGAAGTACTCTTGAGAAACTTTGAGATGCAATATCTTCCCTTCACTTCACTATGAACTCCCTAACCAACAAAGGGGTAGTCAATGTTTGAGGGAACCAAGCTCGGGTGAGGAAGTGTTATTTTAATTCTTTGGTTGGTCCAACCATATATGGCATATATATATATATATATATATATATATATATATATATATATATATATATATATATATATATATATATATATATCCAAGCGTAACAGTCAAAGCAAAGCCTCGTTGTTCAACCCCATATGAGCAAACCTTAGAATTAGGGGAGATTGGTGGCTGGTAAGGTGTGATAAAATAATAAAAATAAAGAGGCAAACTATCACCCTAACCAATCATGTAACTCACTGCAAGTATCACAGATCATATACAAGTTTTAATGATAAGTAAGATTCGTTCTCAGTGACTTAGTGTGTTATACAAATGGATTAGAAGAAAGGGTAGTAAAGAATAGTTCTTGGAATTAAAAGACAATAAAAGTAAATATTAATAATTGGAGAGATAATGATTAATTAAACCATTAATGAAAATAAATTAAAGATGTAAGAATAAGTGATATATAGCTCAGGTTAACGTGTATGCACTTATATTTCTATTTTTCTACTAGTTATAAGGGTGATTAAAGCTCTTAAAGTAAGTAGCCAGGATTTATGTTCCTCCTAACCCCCTTCCGGGTGGACTTAGGTGGCGACATAACAATTACAAGGGGACTTGGGTAAGGGAACCCTGCGCAATGATCGGTGGTTAATCTCAAACCCTAGTGACTATCTAGTTAGGCAAGCCCGTTAGGATCACTACAACACACTAGAAGTTTATGTGGTGTTTCAACAATTAGACACCCCTTATGGGTGACCATCCAAATTCTATTAATGGGGTAGTCTATACTCGTGCACTAGCAAGAACTACGGTCAATACATCAAAGCACTGAAAAAAATATAAAGGTTAAGAAGCTCAATCGATTTAAAAAGGTTTTTCCATAATAATCTTAGATAGAAGAAAATAGAATTCAAATATTATACATATCCAAAACCCAAGTTATACATACTGTCAACTTGCTTCTCTTGATGATGCTACTTGATACTAAGGACTAATAATTAAGCAAGGACATGTTTACAATGATAAGAGGGTGTATTTATAGGTGTTTTCTAACCCTACGTCGAAATGTTGGAGTGGAAGACAAGTAATTGGAGTCCAAGTCCAATTCAATTTTGTTTCCTAAAATATAGGACAGGATAAACTCTGTTCACTGTTTTGGTCATATCTCCTTCGTTATTGGGCCGATTTTCGCCCACTCCACAGCAGAAAGATATATCTAAACATTTAATGGCTCATCCGAAATCTTAGACGATTTAAGTTATCTTCACTTTAGTGGATGTAGCTGCAGAATTGACATATTTATTTGGCAGCTTTTCCTTTCCTTTTCAACTTTGCTTCCTTTTATCTCCTGATTTATCCTGTATCTTCTTTCCTTAACTCCTCAGAATTGATTTGACATCTAATTATATTCCATAAACCTTACGAGCTTTACATTAACACACAAATTAAACCAAATATATGATCGAAAAGTAATAAATCATCAAATCAAGACATGGATTAAAAAATTATCTAATAACAGGGAAAAATCCCTTAACAATTAATCAATTACAGCTAAAATGATTTCTCAAACCTATATTAATATATCAAAATATGGAGACATCAAGACCCCCAACTCAAAGTTGTATCGTCCTGATACAATAAAGATAAGAACATAGGAGAGTCTCTAAATACACACCTAAGTCAATTAAGCACAATCGGAAGAAGATAGCAGAATATAGATAATAAAATCAAAGCAACTACTCAGAAAATTTCCTGTAATAATATTTACAAACTAAATTACATGTACACTTGACATACAAAAGATAAACATGGTTCAAATTCAAGATCGGATTAGCTTTGCAATGTAGGAAGGAGAGGTTCTTCACTTAGTTTAAAATGGAGGCTATAGATTGTTCATCGAGCCTAACTAGTATCCAATGATCCATCTAACTACTCCCTAACGGTTCAATTATTTCTAGATCACATAACAAATAACCATAAGGTCTTTAAGGTTGTAATGTTGGCTTAGGGACGGTATGATCGTATTTTTGGATAATTTAGAGTGAGCTTTTGGATCTCTCCTCACTAGCCATCAACGAATCACCCTAGAGCTTGAGTTACTCTCATAAAATGTTCTCACTGAGCCCAATGAATTGATGCACTAATTAGCATCCCCAATAACCCAATATAAACCTTTAAGATGATCATATATGAAATCCCACTTTGTCGGTCCAAATATATTCAATCTTTTCATATCGATTTTCTTTTGTAATATAGCTATGACTCTCTTTTTTATGTGAGATGTCATGCCACTGTTTTCACATATTTCTTTACTTTTCTCATTTACTTTTACCCCTGAAAAGGATTACAATATAATAAACAATGAATCATCATCAAAATATAGAGCACAATTACATAAGCTCAAAAACCCAACCCAATAATATTTCCCATAATGGTGAACCCACCGTCCCCAAACTCAAGCTCTAAAACGACTGTCTATGCATCACGATTCGAGTGAGGGTCTTATGGAATAGTCCTAAAATCTAAAGGGTATGGCTTACAACATGGATAAATAAAAAGGCTTTAGAAAGGCTAGAAGGGGCTGAGAAGGATATAATTATATTAAATGGACATCAAGCTAAAAGGAAACAATGGCTTATCAAATAACCACCTTAATCACTTTCTAAACTATGCAATTTTGTTACTTTCTTACCTTTAGCACGTTCATTAGATGGGTTTATTAACTAGCTCGGATCTCACAGCCTACACACCTCCCAAGGCTCCCTAAGATCAAACATACTTCTCCCGCATTGCTAACTAATCTTTTCTTTACTATCAATGTGTGTTTCCTGTTCATACTCAAATCATATAAAATAATTACTTCATAAACATATTACTTTCTATCATTAAATTACTAAGATTATGCCTTCAAGTTATTAAACACACTTTACAACTAATCCCATGTATCAAAATTTTAATTTCTTTCCAAAAAAACAGTAAAATCACATAAAAATGGAGATGAGAGACAACGAATCCCCACACCCCTAACTCAAAAATGAGTCATATCCCCACGACTCTATAAGACTCAATAGAGAAATTTAAAACAAGCAAATATTGCATATACAGAAATGGTAAGGAAGAAAGAGAACATACTCTCGAGGCTATTGCCTCGCTTTATCAACATCCAAGATAGGATTTGGTGGATCTTTCACGATGTCGCGCTTTAATTGCTCAAGGAGTGACATGATGTACACTTGATTAGATTTGATTTGTTCCACATCATCGACCAATAAGGTTTGAGCTGCTTCAACTTTATTCAATCGCTCTTCTACCCTTTCTCACCAAATACGACCCTCTTCTTTTGATTCTTCTTGCGGAGGTTTCTTAATTCCTGCTAAGATTGTCTTGTTTTTAGCATTGTTGATATTGTTGCTCACTTTATACATCAATTTCTCTTCTTCACCCCGAACCACATATGCTTTCGTACAAGTCACGTGATCATAGTTGGATATTTCACATTAAATAGCGAAAGTGGAGAGACCGAAAATCCCATCACCTCCTCAAAAATCAACTGTGACACATCTACTTCTTCCCCTATTAAAACACAATTCAAAAGATGGAGTTTCTCTTAGTTACATCCGAGGTTCGCATGTTTCTAAAGGCGTTTGGTGTGAGGAAATTATGCCAAATTCCTGTATCAGGTTGGAGATATTTGTAAGCCCAAGGTGCCTTCAATTCTCCCTTGTGTGATTTCACTCTTTATTCATCTAATATATGCTCAAAAATCTGATTTCAATAAAAAGTCTTGATATTTTCCACCGCTTATCTAAACTTACATGGTCCAACCAATTTCTTGAACTGGAAGTGGTTTCTAATCTCTACAACTGTAAAAGGAACTAAGTTTCCTCTAACTGGAACACGACAGGGGGTCGGTTAGGGCGTAATAGAATAACAATAAATAAAAATACAACTAACACCCTAACCGGAGCACATTACTCGCTCCAAGTATCAAAGATTGTACACAAGTTTTAATGGAAAGTAGTATTCGTCCTCAGAGACTACGAAAGTTAGGAGAACTTATGCAATATAAAGTGCTAATAAGAAAGCTAGAAGAATAATACGCTGAAAAGGAAAGATTCTGAAATATTTGTTTGATTTTTAACGACTTTACACAATTAACTAAATAAAATAAAGGCAGGAATTAAATAAAGAGAAAGAAAGTCGTATGAGAGTTTAGCTCGAGATCTAGCAAGTAATCCCCACTAGCCTTGTTATAACCTATTTATGTAAGGGAGAATTGTATGATATGCAATAGCCAGGTATCTATATTCCTCCTAACCCCTTTCGGGGTGGATTTAGGTGGCGACCTAAAAATTACCAGGGGACTTGGGTAAGCGGACCCTGCGCAATGATCGTTGGTTAATCTCAAACCCTAATGACTATCTAGTTAGGCAAGCCCTTCCGGATCACTACCGCACACTAGATGTTTATGTGGCGTTTCTATAATTAGACACGCTTTCCTGGTGACCATGTAATTACTATTAAGGTAATCGTATACGTTGTACAACACAAGAACTACAGACAATAAATCAAAGCACATAAAAGTAGAGATAACAACACTAATTTCAATGAAATGTAAAAGACATCCCAAATTAAAATTGATATAAAACAAGTCTAGGGTTCATACCCATATGCTAATCTCAAGCTATATAGAATTAGTTTATACTAGAGAATGAAAGAAAATAAATTACGAATTTGAAAGATTGGAAAGGCATGAAAGGTTATCCAACTCAATCTGGTCTTTTCTTCTCTTGATGTAAGCTTCCTCTTGGTCTTTTGATGATTAAGGACTGCCCAAAGATGATTTTTATAAGGTAGGAATGTATATCTATAGGTCCTTGGTCGAAATTAGGAGTAATCCTCAAGTTATCAAATTCTAGTTAATAAGGGAGATAATAGCTCTTAGATACTTAGTCAGGATCTAAGTTCCCATACCTTAGACCTTGAGAGCGACTAAGGGGGCTACGGCACAACCAAGAGGCAGTCCAAACATAGGGTTATCAAGCGCTACCAAGGCCCTAAGCAGTACAATTCCTTCAATTGGTGATATGGTGATTAAAACAATCCCTGATGACTATCTAGTTAGAATCAGTGTTGTCAGGACCAATATCGCACACTGGACGTTATGTGGTGTTTTAATAATTAGATACCCCTTCCGGGCGACCATCTAACTACTATTAAGAAAGCCTAAAGTGATCAGGTTTAGGATAGGCAATAATTCAATACACATAAACAAATATATGGGTAAGTAGCTAATATCAAATTAGAACATATAATTCCCAAAGAAACTTAGATAGAAAGAAAATAGAATTCATAGATTATACATAATGCAAACCCAAGCTATGAGAAAATTAGTTCATACCTGAAAGAAATAAACTAAAAGATTGAATAAAAGATGTCATCTTGCTCTCTTCAATTACTCTAATGATAAAAAACCTAAGGACTAATTAATGGGACGCAATGATGATTCTATAGAGGTTATAGGGTGTATTTATAGGTGTTTACAAGACCTAATTCATTTTCTTGGAGTAGAAGATAAGTAATGGACTCCTATCCCAACTCAAATTCGTAACCCTAAAATATAGAAAAGGTAATAATCTACCGCTGTTTGGTTTTGGTCATAATTGCTTCAATACTTATCCGTTTGATGCGTTCCGATAGTCGAAACTGATCGTCTCGGAAAGCTCTTTTTTTGGTCAAAATGCACTTAACATAAATGAATAAAAATTACATCACCCTATCCCTAAAGGATGAAAATCCAGAAAAAGTAGTTTGGCTAATTGGGGAGGGGAAACAAGGTTCCAAATACTAAACAATGAGCCCTTGAGCTTTTGTTTAGTAACCAATCAGCACACGAGTTTTTAGATCTCTTAGCAAAAGAGATTTTAAGTTTACATGCCATTTTACATCTAGCAATACAATTTACAAAAATTCTAGCATTACAAGAAATTTTGCTACCAAAAACAGTTTGGTCCACTAGACCTTTACAGTCACTCTCAATTTCCACCTTTCCTCGGGGGTAAGTAGCTGCCATCTTACTGGCCTCCACCATTCCTCTAGCTTCAGCTTCCATTGGTGAGTTGACTGTAATAAGTAGGGCCTTTCCATCAATCATCTTCCCAAAAGAATCCCTAACAATACAAGCACAAGAAGCTTGTTTAGTATTATAATTAAATGATGAATCACAATTAATTTTAAACTTTCCATTGCAAGGTGGAATCCACCCTGTTTTACTATCAAAATTCCCATTTCTAGTCACTGAGTTGTTAAAAATTTCCTCCTGGTAACCATCATTTTGTATTGTGACATTTTCATTCTCAATTTGACTTGAGTTGTTAACTTTTTTAGCCTCAGTTTTGTTTCTTGTAGCAAGAATATAATCATCACTAGCTTTAAGGGCCTCTTGTAAAGTATTCATAGGGTCAGGTAGCACACCTCTGAAAATATATTCATTTCTTCCTTTCCGTATAGCCCAAGCTATATAAAAGGCATTTTCACCAAGTCTAGTATCTAAAATATCAGCTTCATTGATGCATTGCCTTAAAAATTTAATCCACCTTTTAACATTACAGGTAGGTTGAGTAAGAGCTTTAAAACAAAGTGGACTTGCCATCCACACAGCTTTAGCCCAAGAACAGTGAAACAAGAGATGCTCAACATTCTCAATTCCTGAATCACAAATTTGACAAATTGATGATTCAATTGACTTTCTTTTTTTCCTGTTCTCATTTGTAGGTATAGCATTTTCACAACATTTCCATAGAAATTTTTTTAACTTTTGGTTGAACTTTCATTTTCCAAATAAACTCCCAATCATCAGATTGTAACTTAAAAGAACTTTCAGCCTCTTTTTTATTCTTTCTCATTTCAACTTGATGTTGTGCCTTCCAAAGAATCTGATATATATCTTTGACACAAACCTCTCCATTCAAAGAGAAGGGCCAGAATGGAGAGTCCTCACAAGAGAAAGGAGGGATATATATACAAGATATGGTTGCAACAACATCTAAGTCAAAAAATTGATTAAGAATTTGTGTGTTCCATTCAAATTTATCAAGTTGGAAATTGTAGGAATTTATCAAGATGCATCAATTCAGACACATATTTCAGGTCACACCCCAAGGGTTTAGTGAGATAAGATTTGTTAGGTACCCAAAGGTCCTCCCAAATTTGAATATTCCTACCATTTCCAACATTCCATCTCAGGGACTTTAGAAAACAGTTTCTTCCCTCAATAGGACTTTTAAAACCCCAAGAGCAATTACTAGGTAAAGTAGCTAATGAGAAGTCAGATAGAGGGAAATATTTACCTTTGAAAACTTTAAACAATAAAGAATCTTTTCTATTCATAAACTTCCATGCATTAGAAAATAACAAAGCTAAATTTTGGTAGTGAAAGTCTTTAAAACCCAAACCACCATCCTGTTTTGAATTCAAAAGAGTATTCCAATTAACCCAGTGGCACTTACCTTGCCCTTGATTATTCCAATAAAAATTCGAAATGAGAGAAGTGAGGTGAGTTGTAACTTTTTTAGGAATCAAAAAAACTAACATTAAGTAGTTTGGAATTGCCCCAATAACAGCTTTAATTAAAATCTCTTTACCACTTTTAGAGAGCAGTTTTGTATCCCAGCTTTCCATCCTGTTCATAATTTGTTCAAGTAACCATTCTAATGATTTTACCTTGGATTTTCCCCAAGAAGAGGGAATACCAAGATATTTGCCAAGATGTTCCAGTTTATTCATTGGTGTGGCCTAAGGTGTGATAAAAAGATGTATAAAATAAGTGCAAATAAACACCCTACGCTAACACGGTACTGCAAGTATTACAGGACGTATGCAAGTTTTAATGATAAGAAGATTCGTTCCTCAAGGACTGACGAAAGTTAGAGAGAACTTATGCAAATTATCAAGTGCAGATATTAAAGATAGAAAGATAATACGCAAAGAAAGAAAAGGAAAATAGATTTTTATTTGGTTTTTATAAAGAAAACTAACCTACTAAATAAAAGACATGAAATAAATAAAAGTAAAGAAAAGAAGATAGTATGAAAGATATAGCTTAGGTTTTACTAGTATGCACTAATCCTTCTAATTCTATCTATTAGATCTAATTTATAAGGGGGAATATTAGCTCTTGGTATACTTAGTCAGGATTCTAAATTCCCATACCTTAGACCTTGAGAGCGACTAAGGGGGCTACGGCACAACCAAGAAGTGTTTTAAATAGGGTTATCAAACGCTACTAAGGCCCTAAACAAATACTGCAATCCTGGTGATATGGTGATTAAAACAAACCCTATGACTATCTAGTTAGAATCATGTTTTGTCAGAACTAATATCGACACTAGACGTTATGTGGTGGTACAATAGTTAAACACCCAGTTACGGTGATCATCTAACTACTATTAAGGTAATCCTATACTCGTGCACTAGCAAGGAAAACAATCATTAATTCAAAACACATAATCAGATATAAAGGTAAGTAGCTAATATCATATTAAAACATATAATTTCCAAAGAAACTTAGATAGAAGAATTAGAATTCATAGTTTATACATTATGCAAAACCTAAGCTAATAGAATTAATTCATACAAAGAAAAGAAGAGAAAAGAATTACAAAATAAGAGGTTGAAGGAGACATAGTTGTTGCACAACTCCTTCCAGACTTCTTCTCTTGTGTTGCAGCTTCCTCTTGGCCTTAAGGTCTGGCCAAGGATGATTTTAGAGTGTTAAGAGGCTGTATTTATAGGGTATAGGAAGACCTAATTCGTTTTCTTGAAGGATAAGGAAAGTAATAGACTCCTAGTCCAACTCAAATTCGTATGGAAAAAAAGATAAACACTGCTGGACCGTTTTGAGCATATCTTCTTCGTTATTGGTCGGTTTGAGCTCCATAAGATACCAAAAGAATCGTAACAGAATTATCTCTGTCCCTATGAAAGGAAATTGCCAATATCGGCTTATTTCTTAGGTAAAAACGCACATCTTTAGGCGTGTACTGCAGAATTCAGATTTAGACAGCTTTTCCTTTTCCTAATTGAACTCAGTTTCCTTCTATCTCCAATTTCCATGCATATCTCTTTTCATATCTTGTAGTCTTTGACTTGGACTCTAATTAATCTCCATAATTATCTTTAAAGCTTCACACTAAATAAACAATTAAACCCAATATGCTCTAAAAATAATAATTCAACAAATCAAGACTCAAAATAGGAAAGTGTACTAAATTAAGCTAAGATCGACCTATAAACTAATAAATAAGCCTAAAATGATGTCTCAGAAGTATATTTAATTATCACAAATGAGGAGACATCAAGACCCCCAACTCAAAGTTGTATCGTCCCGATACAATAAAAGTAAAGAACAGTAGGGTAGTCAAGAAGAAGAAGTAGGAGGAGAATAAGAACAGAACATAATGAATGACCCTAGAGCATAAATATATAAAAAGTCTCATGTAGTAATGCTCAAGAAATAATGCACAAATATGCTTAATATACACATAATCAACAATCCATAAATTCAAGTCCAGATTAATTTCGCAATGCCAGAAGGAGAGGATGATAACTTAGTTCATGTTAATGGCTATAGGTTGTTCATAGGTCCCAAATAAAGCATCCAATGGTCCACTTACCTACTACCTAATAGCTCAATTGTCTCTCTACCTAGTAGTTAGAAATCCTAAGGTCTTGGTTATAACTTGGCTTAAGGACGGGTGTGGTATATTTGGATAATGAAAAGTGAGCTTTTGGCTCTCTCCTCACTAGCCATCAACGAATCGCCCTAGAGCTTGAGTTTTCACTCGAAGATGTTCTCACTCAACCCAATTTATTGATGCTTTAATGTGCATCCCCAATAACCCTAAATAAAACCTTTGTGATGACATATACTTTTTCCACTTTGCCGGTCCGAATATATATTTTCTTTTCATATCAATTTTTTCTATAGCTATGACTCTCTTTTTGATGTTCGAGATATCACACTATTTTTTTCATATATATATTCTTTCTTTTTATGCCCTTGTTGGCAAATTTAGCTTGTAGTTTCTTTTCCATTCACTATTACCCCGGCAAAGGGTTACAATAAATACTTTTTCATCATCAATAAAAATCACAAATATAATTCCAACTCCCAATGTTTCCTAATGATGAAACCCACCACCCCAAACTCAAGCTCTAAAACGAGTTGTCTCAGGTTTTGCGATTCGAGTGCGGGTCATATAGTTAAGTCCTACAAACTAGGGTAAGGATTATAATGTGTTTCAAGAAAAAGGCTTTAGAAAGGCTCAGAGGGGTTAAGACGGATAAATAACACTAATCAAATAAAAGGGTGAGAAAGTATAAGGCTTCAAGTGTTTGAATCATGAAAGAACTTCCTTAGTCATTTTTCTAACTACCAGATTTTGTTACTTTTTCACTAATAGTTCATAGATAAGTGGGTTTTCAACTAATTTTAAACCTCACGTTCTACACACCAAATAACTCTCCCTAAGTTTCAACATACTTCTTAGCATTTCTCATTAACTTTTCTATCTTTTATTTCCTGTTTTCATACATGCATCTAAACAAATTATGACATCTTTCAAAAACATACTACTTACTATCATTAACTTAATTAAATCATGCTCACATAGGTACATTCAAAGATATTCTATGCCTAATTCAACCCAAATTTTTTTTTAAAATTTTATGCAAAACAAAAAAGGAAGATGAGGACAACGAATCCCCACCCCCAACTCAAAAATGAGCCGTGTCCCCACGACTCGAAAAAGACTCAAGAAAAATAAAATTTAAAATTAGCATACATATTGCACATAAAGAAATGGTAGGGAAGAAAGAAAACATACTCTTCGAGACTATTACCTCGCCTTATCGGTACTCAGATTAAATCTAATGTATCTTCTTCACCCAACTTCTTATTCGCTTTTCGTTCAGGACACGTGATCATAATAGGATATTGCATTATATAACGTCATGGGAGAGATAGAAAATTCGTATCACCTCCTCATAGATCAACTGTGCCACATCTTCTTCTTCTCCTCACAAAATACAATTCACAAACAACCCAAGCATTCCAAATCTCCACGAATCTTCTTGTATTCTCCTTCAACTTCTTCTTCAAATACTTTCTTATAAGAACAAGGTAGTTCCTTTAATTGTTTCCTTGGAGAAGCTATCAGGGCCCTTGAAGCTTCCTCTTTTTCTTTGGTTGTAGAGTCTTTGATTTGTAGAGGTTGTGTTGTTTTCTTCACTAAAGTTGGAATCTTTTTGCTCATTGAATCAAACACAGCTAGCTAACCTCTTTTTTCATGACCTATTTTACCCTTTGAATTGGAACTAGGACTTTTCTCACTTGATTTCTTCTCAATTAAATCCAACACCTTGATTTCTTCATCTCCCATACAGTTAATAATGTTCAAATTTCCTAATCATCTCACTTGACCCCCAACTCAAAGCTTTAACCACTCTTGAAATTTGAAACTTTTGATTATTGGTTGTACAAGCTTAATTTGGGTTAGGAAGGGTGATTTGATGATGATTCTCTATATGGGTAAGATGGATTCTTCATGGATTGGCTTAGATTTAAGAAATTGTAGGATGAATTTTGAAAATTTAAGCTTTGATGCTTGGATTCAAGGTGTTTTGGTATGACATGGTTGGTTGAATCTTCTTTGTAATGATGTGGAGAATGAATTGGATGTGTTTTCATGGTGATTGGGTAGTGTTTTGATGATTGGTGAAGGTTTTTATGAGCTTCAATGGAGGTGGGAAAGTTTTGGGGAAGAAGGAGAAGCTTAAGGATTGAAAAATTCGTAATAGAGCAACCTCCTCACCCTTATAATCTGAAAAACGTGATTTTTTTCTCTATCCAGCAGCGCGGTGCGGTGTACCGCGGCTATGGTCCGGTGTACCGCAACTTCTCTCGGCAAAAACCTCCCCAACAGTTAGATCTCGAAAAGTTATGCAGTTTAGGCTCAAAGATCACCTGATTTCGACATCCGAGCGCAAATATATGACTTGCCGAAGTTTTCTCAGATTGTGTCCAGTTTTTTTTTTTTTACAGTGGGGTTGGGCGGTATACCGGAGGTGTGGCGCGGTATACCGCAACTTCTGTAGCGTCCTTCGTCAAAATACCCGTGGTAGCAACCCCGTGGCACGTGTTTTGGCTTCTGCGGTATAGGGCACGGTGTAGGGTCCGGCATACCGGACCCATCAGCTATTTTTTTTTCTTTTCTGTATAAAACACGTGGCTGCTACCGTGGCACGGGTTTTTCACCTGCGGTATACCGCGGCTGAGGTCCGGTATACCGCACCCCTGCTTCAGTTTTTCCGAAAATTTTTGTTCACCTTCCCTAACTCGATTTCTCCAATCCTAATCATCAAAAACACTAATACCTTTCTCAAATATGCAATATCAACTAAAATTAACTAAGCTAAACATAAATTAACAATTTAAAAGACATAATATATATAAAAACTACGGGTTGTCCCCCGTACAGCACTTTTGTTTAACGTCTTTTAAAGTTAGACGTGTTACCTCGATTACGGATGACGAAATTTCCACCCTTTGCCTCTAATTCCCACGAACTTTTCAGGTCGATTCTTAATAATCATGGATGGTGCCATCCAAGATGTCGTAGGAAGTGGTGTCTCTAGTGGTAACTTGATTTCACTTGTAGCATTACACTCCTCTGGCAATCCATTCATCTCTTTAGTTTCGAATCTTCGTTTGTTAGAAAGAATGTCCTTCATGAATTGACCGTATTTTGACATTCTTGTGAGAGCTTCTACAAACGGGATGCTGATCTTTAACTTGTTCACCATGTCAACGAACTTCTTGACTTCCAGGTCATTGTCCTTTCTGACACGTGAAGGGAATGGTGGAGGAGGACATGTGTTGGTTACCACTGGGCTCTCTTTCTTTTCTGGTGTCT
Organism: Nemophila menziesii; assembly: GCA_029959085.1. Classification (NCBI taxonomy): domain Eukaryota; kingdom Viridiplantae; phylum Streptophyta; class Magnoliopsida; order Boraginales; family Hydrophyllaceae; genus Nemophila; species Nemophila menziesii. Next base: position 38,266,189 of record JARWIR010000005.1, on the reverse strand, counting down.
TCTCTTGGACACTTTTTTGTTCAACTACCTCTTCGACCTTATCTTCTGTTGTTTCTTCTCCCCCCGTTTTTGGAATAGGGACTGGTTCTGGTTCTGGTCTTGGGTGGAGGTAGTTGTTTTCCACTTCTTAATTCAACTGCATGACAAACCTTGTTTTATGGAGCACTCGTATCACTTTGGAGTTGCCTTTCTGCAAGGATTTTAGTTTTTTCCACCATTTGTGACACTGTCTGCACCATCTCCATAAGCGCACTCTGTGAGTCTTGGGATTCTTGCTGGCTACTCTCTATATTTTCAATTAGGTTCATTATTTTAGCCATGGTTGAATTCGAACTCGACGGTTGTTCTTGTACAGTTTGCTGCATTAAATAAGGAAGTGGTTCTTGATAAGCTTCATCATAAATCGGCGCTTCTTGATAGATAGGTTATGGAGGATAATAAGATTGTGGTCGTGGTTGATAATAATCATCATAATAAATGTCATTATGATAATAAGGCTGTTGATCTCCGACCCAATTGTAACTCTGTGGGGGTTGATAATCAGCGTAATTTCCTTGGGATTGATAATAACCATCATAATAATGGTCTCTTTGGTAAGGTATAAAGGAAATTGAAGCTGGATTATTCATGCAGTATTCCCACGAGTGATCTCTTGCTCCACAACTAGGACATGAAGGTGATGTATGTACTAGATTCCTCTGAGCTAGTGTTCGCGATTGTTCTCGTAATTCCTCAAGTTGTTGGCTTAACTCTTTGAGCTTTAGAGATTCTAAAGTCTCTGTTTGTTTTTCTGATTCGAACGACCAACTTCTCTGGGTTTCAAGAAAATTCTCCATAATAGTATTAGCTTCTTAGGATCTAATAACACGAAACCTTTATCTCCTAATAAATCTGCTTTCGCCTAAAAAATCTGTAAAACAAAAACTAAAAAGAAAAGCGTAAAATAGAACTAACTAAAATATAAGCACAAGATAATTGCACAAGGACTAACGATGTAGGCCCCCGGCAGCGGCGCCAAAAACTTGGTGTGGCCTAAGGTGTGATAAAAAGATGTATAAAATAAGTGCAAATAAACACCCTACGCTAACACGGTACTGCAAGTATTACAGGACGTATGCAAGTTTTAATGATAAGAAGTTTCGTTCCTCAGGGACTGACGAAAGTTAGAGAGAACTTATGCAAATTATCAAGTGCAGATATAAAAGATAGAAAGATAATACGCAAAGAAAGAAAAGGAAAATAGATTTTTATTTGGTTTTTATAAAGAAAACTAACCTACTATATAAAAGACAGGAAATAAATAAAAGTAAAGAAAAGAAGATAATATGAAAGATATAGCTTAGGTTTTACTAGTATGCACTAATCCTTCTAATTCTATCTATTAGATCTAATTTATAAGGGGGAATATTAGCTCTTGGTATACTTAGTTAGGATTCTAAATTCCCATACCTTAGACCTTGAGAGCGACTAAGGGGGCTACGGCACAACCAAGAAGTGTTTTAAATAAGGTTATCAAACGCTACTAAGGCCCTAAACAAATACTGCAATCCTGGTGATATGGTGATTAAAACAAACCCTATGACTATCTAGTTAGAATCATGTTTTGTCAGAACTAATATCGACACTAGACGTTATGTGGTGGTTCAATAGTTAAACACCCAGTTACGGTGATCATCTAACTACTTTAAGGTAATCCTATACTCGTGCACTAGCAAGGAAAACAATCATTAATTCAAAACACATAATCAAATATAAAGGTAAGTAGCTAATATCAGATTAAAATATATAATTCCCAAAGAAACTTAGATAGAAGAATTAGAATTCATAGTTTATACATTATGAAAAACCTAAGCTAATAGAATTAATTCATACAAAGAAAAGAAGAGAAAAGAATTACAAAATAAGAGGTTGAAGGAGACATAGTTGTTGCACAGCTCTTTCCAGACTTCTTCTCTTGTGTTGCAGCTTCCTCTTGGCCTTAAGGTCTGGCCAAGGATGATTTTAGAGTGTTAAGAGGCTGTATTTATAGGGTATAGGAAGACCTAATTCGATTTCTTGAAGGAGAAGGAAAGCAATTGACTCCTAGTCCAACTCAAATTCGTATGGAAAAAAAGATAAACACTGCTGGACCGTTTTGAGCATATCTTCTTCGTTATTGGTCGGTTTGAGCTCCATAAGATACCAAAAGAATCGTAACAGAATTATTCCTGTCCCTATGAAAGGAAATTACCAAAATCGGCCTATTTCTTAGGTAAAAACGCACATCTTTAGGCGTGTACTGCAGAATTCAAATTTAGGCAGCTTTTCATTTTCCTAATTGAACTCAGTTTCCTTCTATCTCCAATTTCCATGCATATCTCTTTTCATATCTTGTAGTCTTTGACTTGGACTCTAATTAATATCCATAATTATCTTTAAAGCTTCACACTAAATAAACAATTAAACCCAATATGCTCTAAAAATAATAATTCAACAAATCAAGACTCAAAATAGGAAAGTGCACTAAATTAAGCTAAGATCGACCTATAAACTAATAAATAAGCCTAAAATGATGTCTCAGAAGTATATTTAATTATCACAAATGAGGAGACATCACTCATATTCAAAGAAGTAGAAATCTTATTCTTAACATCCAGTGGTGTATTTTTACTAAACAATATACCACTTTTATTCAAGTTAACTTTCTGACCTGAGGCAAAAGAGTAACAATTCATAATATTCCTAAAGATATCAATATTGTTCTCTTCAGCTTCCATAAAAAACAAGCTATCATCAGCAAATAACACATGAGTAATCATACGGGCCTTTCTTGCTATAAAAATACCTTTAAAAAGCTTCATTTCCACATAATAGTCAATGAGGTGAGTAAGAGCATGAGTAACAAGACAGAATAGGTAAGGGGAGAGTGGGTCCCCTTGCCTTAATCCTTTTTGTGGCTTATCAAGTGTATATAACTGTCCATTGATCTGAATTTTGTAAGTAACTGAACTTACACAATTATGAATCCATCTTACCCACTTAGGATTAAAACCCATCTGGTGTAAAAGATCAATAAGAAAATCCCACTCTATATTTTCATATGCTTTGGACATGTCTGCCTTAATGGCAAGACTATACTTTTTTGAACCTCTCTTATTATTCAAGAAGTGAGTAACCTCCTGAGCTAAAAGAATGTTTTCAAATATTGATATATCTGGTATAAAAGCTGTTTGTGTCTCAGAATTTAAGCTACCAATATAAACTTGTAATCTTGAAGTTAAGATTCTAGAAATAACTTTGTAAACAAAATTTGCACAGCTAATTGGCATTAATGAGGCAATAATATCTGGATTTAGACATTTTGGTATTAAGGCTATTATAGTACAATTTATAGCCTCAATATAAACTTCTTCATTCATAAAATCATTCACAAGTTCAAAAAGATCCATTTTAATCTCTTCCCACAACTTTTTATAGAAAAAACCCCATATCCATCAGGACCTGGAGATTTGTCACTGCCTAAGGACCATACTGCATTTTTAACTTCATCTAGAGTAGCTTTTGCAATTAAATCCTCATTAATCTCTTGAGTTACTACTTTCTTAATTTTAGACAGTATAGGGGAGTAATTTCTTACTCCTTCTGTCTTGAAAATATTATTGTAATATCATGTAATTTCTCCAACAATATCATCTTTATTACATAACCAATTTCCATTACCATCCTTAAGTTTAAGGATTTTATTCCTGGTTCTTTTCACTTTTGTTATAGCATGAAAATATTTTGAATTTCTATCACCCAATTTCAGCCAGTTGTTTTTTGACCTTAGGGACCAATATAATTCTTCCTTTTTCCAGTATTCTTCAAGCTCAATACTTAGAGAATTTAATAAGGAGTCATTCTCATCACTGTATGGCTCATTTATAATTTTCTCCATCTTAGATAAGCTATTATTGATGAGAATCCTATTATTAAGGATGCTCTGTCTAGCCCATTTTGAGATATGCCTTTGTAACTGAGATAATTTGTATTTAAACTTATAAACACCTCTCAATTCCATATGGTAACCTGCTTTCCACTTATTTCTTATCAGTTGACAAAGGTTTTTGTCATAAATCCATCCTTTTTCCAAAACAAATCTCTTTTTAAAATTGTCTTTGTTAATGCCAAACTTTAAAATGATAGGAGAGTGATCAGACCCTGTAGGGGGTAGAGTATCATTCCATGTATCAGAGTAACATTTCATCCATTCATCATTTACCAGTATTCTATCTAATCTTTGCTTGATTTGCCGGTTGCCATTTCTCTTGTTAGTTCAAGTGAAATTACATCCAAAGGCAGGGACATCAAGAAAAGAATTAGAGTCAATAAAGGTATTAAATAATAACATATTTTTCTTATGATTCGCATTAATTTCACCTCCCAATTTCTCAGAGGAGAATCTAACCAAGTTAAAGTCTCCCATATAACACCACATATATGAAACATGTTTCAAATCATTAAGATTTCTTATAAATTTACCTTTATTCTCATCCACCGGAGGGCCATAAACAAAGTTTATTTCACACAAATCCAAGTTGGGACCCGTAAGTGCACTGTATCAAGTTTTTATCAGAGAAAATAAGATTAAAAAGATTAGGTTCCTTTACAAAAACCGCAATTCCACCAGATAAACCTTCAGGGTCTATTTGAGCAACTATAACTAAACCAATTTTAGTGCTTAAGGAAAGTAAAAAAACAAATTTGCGCTTAGTTTCAGAAAGAAATAATACCTCTATTTTGTGAGTCTTGATCATATCAATCAAGCTCAGCTCTGTCAAGGCTGTGCCAATGCCTTAACAGTTCCAGGTTTGAATCATTGATGGTTTTGGGGTTGATTTGGGTCAACCCCGCAAACCTCTTCAGCATCTAAACCTTCCATCATTCCTTCTTCATACCATTTCTCAATACCACAATCATCTTCACCCTCAATAATTTCCTTATCTATTTCATCTTGTTCAGCCATCTCATCATCCCCTCATATTACAGTGGTTATGAGAGTTGCTGGAACAAGTGATTCAAACTCATCAACCTGAGATAGACCTAAGTCCTCTCTAACTTTCTTAGTTCTTTCAATAGACCCAAAACTAATATTATCAGAAGAATTTTGAGTAATAGATGGGTCAATAGTGACTAGTTGATCTAAATCAGCTATTGGGCTCAATTTAGGATTAGCATCATTAGCACCACAAAGCTTGAATACCTCATCAGTACCTAAAGCCCTTGTCTCAGATTTGAACATAGGACCTTTAACTATCATTGTTCCCAATTGAACAGTTGGGACAAGTAAAGAGTTTTGAACCTTGTTATCATTGTTCTTAATATTAATATTACCTGAAGCATCAATCTCTCCCTCCTCTAGTTCTTTCTCAACCTTCTTATACTTTTTCCTTAAAGGCTTTTTAGCCTTTTAAGTAACAGCATTATTCTTAACAGCTTTAAAGGTGAATTTATCCTGAGCTGTAAACTTAATCCAGTTTCCCAATCTCATTGATAGCTTATTAGGATTGTCAAAATCCTTCTCCTCATGTGATAGAATCCCACATTTAAAACAGAAATCAAATAGTTTTTCATACTAAAAAGAAATCCACACTTTTTGATCTTTTGAGATCTTAAAATTTAAACCAGATTGAAGAGGTTTATTAACTGAGCATTCAACTCTAGCTTTAATTGTAGGGCCCTCCTTAAACTTAAGAGGATCGGGAAGTTTAACCTGAATTACTTTCCCAACTTTAGAAGCTATTTTCTCAACATTAGCCTCTTTAATAAACAAAGGTGGAATGCCTGTAAACCTAACCCAAAATGCAGTTTCATCAAGAAGAGATGGAAACTTAATTGTTTCCACATATTTTTGAACAAGAACATGAAAGCCGAAAATATGATAAGGTCTGTTATCCCAAAGTAATTCCAAATCCTTCTCACTATCACATTGAACCGTAAATATATTCATTCCAATTTTTTCCACATTTATTCTACCTTTAACACCCCAATATTGGATAATAATCTTTTTGAGATAGTTAAGATTTATAATACCTGTAGCCACCACTCGAACCAAGAGTTTTGGCTCATCATATTTAGAATAAACAGCCTCTTTATCAGGAGAGAGGCAGAAATCATCTTCCGATTCACCATTAAAAGTCATAGCAACAATGGATTAGAAGATTAACATAATAGAAAACTCAACAAAGCACTAGATAGTGATTTTGATAAAACGAATACTAGCGAAAGATACAAAGAACACTTCGAGTTTCATAGATCTGTAAGGATCTTAAGTGAAATCGATAATATGATCTTTAGATGTTAGAATAAGAAAGCACACTAGGGTTTTGGTAGGTTAAAGGGTAAGGTGTAGGACGCCGATGTGAGATTAGGGTTGTATTAGGAGTAGGAGTGAGAGAGAGAGTGGTGGTGGACGGTGGTTTTAGGCTGAGAATCGGGTTTCAGATGGGGGGGGAGGGTTTATCGAAAAATGTGCCTGAGAGCATTTTATGTGCTAGCTAGTTATTGCTATTTCGGAAAGCTCTTTAACTTTTCTTCAGACCATTCTTCCAAATTCCTAGCCAATCTTGAGTTATGAACCCTTTTGTGGTCGTGGGTGCTGAAATTCAGATTTATTTGGCAACTTTATCTTTCCATATCCTATCTTTTCCTTTCTTTTCTCCAATTTCCATGTATATCTTCTTTCCTTTATCTCTTAGAATTGATTTGACATCTAATTAATCTCCATATATATCTTTAAAGCTTCACACTAAATAAATAATTAAACCCAATAAGCTCTAAAAATAATAAATCATTAAATCAAGACTAGAAATAGGAAAGTGCAATATATCATGTGAAAATCAAGTGTTTAGACTTCTAAAACACTAAAAATGATGTCTCCAACTAATATTAAATCATCACAAATGGGGAGACATCAAAGGCGCAACAAAAATAGTGGAGTGGGCCATAAAATAATTGCAGACACATCTTTTGAGAAGTCGAAAAAATTATTCAATGATCTAGGTGAGCTACAAATTGAGAATGGAGAGCCTAATTCAAACCTGGTGCACTTTAGGGTACGCGAGGTTATGGGCCGATCAAGTGATGAAATGAACAGAAAGAAGGATGGATCTGAAAGTAATTCTATAGGGACTAAATTGATAAATATGGAAATTAATGGACCTCAGGGTACAGGGAATAAAAGAGACAAATTGGAGGGACGATCAGTGCCAATATTGTTCATTAGAAAACATTTTGGGTACAACTCCAAGTGAGGGGCCTTTCTGCAATTTCAAAAAGTTTCATGGGCAAACTACTGTAGTTCATGGTGGGCTATCGGAAATCAGTAATGTTAATAAGAATTCGGTAGCTCCAACAGGGATATTCAATATTACAGAATTGGACGCGAACCGAATTTATGAGCAACAGAGACACTGACCGAGAGGAGAGAATTAGGTACAATATTTGTTAGTGATCTTCAAATCCAGGTACCTGAGTCGCTGGTCTTACCTGTGGGAATTCAAGGGGGCACACAAGATGAATCTGTAGAGGTATCAGAGATGTTCTTGTTAGCATAATATGTTTCGTACAATATCATATTTATTTATTTATATGTTTACTTATGTGTACATCAGTTAACGATTCTCAGGGATGGAGTGGTCTATTTTATTCGCTGAATATTCTCATTTGGAACTGTCATGGCGCTTGTGTGGATAAATTTCGTAGAGTAGTCAGAGAAATGATTCACACGTATTAAGTATGGTTGACGATCATTGTGGATCCCCGTGCAAGTGGTGAGAAAGCTAGTAAAATCATTAGAAGTTTGGGGAAATCAAATTCGATTAGGGTGGAGACGGAGACATATAAAGCGGGATCTGGCTTATATGGGACGATTCAGAAATATATATCAAGGTTTTGTCGGCAGGTTGGAAAGTGATAAATATAGAATTTTTGAAATCGGGTAGCGATTCGTGGATTTTCTCGGCAGTATACGCGCGTACTCATGCATCGGAAAGGGAAGAATTATGGCTAGCTCGCAAAGATGCCTTCCAGGGGTTGGTGAACCCATGGTTGATTGACAGGGATTTTAACCAGGTGGGTAAAGAGAAAGACAAACGAGGTGGTACTATGGGGGTTACAAGAAGGATGGAGAAATTTGAGGAGTGGACACACGAGTGCGGTTGAATTGATATGGGTTTTGGGGGGTCCACGGTTTACATGGAGCGACTCATGGAATACAGACCAGAGAATAATGAGGAGACTTGATAGAGCCTTTGGAAATTCTAATTTATTTTCTTTATTTCCGCAAGCTAAAATTTCCCATCTTGATCGTGCTCACTCGGATCACTTGCCAATTCTCATTCATTTAAATGGAGATGGGCGAGCCCCGAATAGATGCAATCCTTTCAAGTTTGATTCTGCTCGGTGCCTACACAAAAACTTCAAAGAATTTGTGCAGAATAAGTGGAACAACGATAATGCTGATTTGGGAGAGAATATCTCTTTTATGCAAAACCAGATCCGCATCTGGAAGGACGAGGTTTTTGGTGATATTAGTCGTAAGAATAGGTTACTCCTGGCAAGGTTGAAGGGGATTCAGATATCGCTGGAGTAAAAGTACAAATCTTCACTCTTTATACTTGGTAAGAAGCTACAAGATGATTACCTGGATATTCCAGAAGAGGAAGAGAAGTTATGGTTTCAGAGATCAAAATAAAAGTGGATACATTCCGGGGAATGAAATACAAATTTCTATCATTTATCTACCATTCGAAAAAGAAAGAAGGCAAAGGTATCGCGGTTGAAAGACTCTAGCGGAAATTGGACGATTGATGAAGGGGAATTCAAGTCTTTAGTTCGTAAGTACTTTCAGGACTTATACTCGGAGGAGGATGTATTCCTTGGCCCTTTCTCATTACCTCGTTTGGCTCGATTTAAAAGATAATGAACGAGATATTTCTTAATGAAGAGTTTACGGATGAGGAAATAAAAGAGGTGGTATTCAGTGCTAACCTGGTAAAGGCGCCTGTCCCAGATGGTATGTCAACTGTGCTTTATCAAAAATGTTGGGATTCGGTGGGTCTGTTAGTGTGTAAAACAGTGAGGGATTGCATCAAATCAAGTGAGATACCTTCGAGATGGAATGGGACTGTGATACACTTGATCTTTAAGGTCAAAGACCCGGTTAAAGTTAGCGATTTTCGTCCCATTATCCTCTTTAATGTACTAGTGAAATTCCACCATGTCCGCTATGGTGGCTTGTCTACGTCCATGGTGGTCCTTTGTGTGTTCTAAAATAAATGCAATAAGGAAAAGAGAACCACAACCGCAAGTGTACGGTTGTCCCAAGTAATATACGTGATAAAACGGATTCGTTCTCAGGGATGGAATGGTTGACTCTAATGCTTATCAAATAGTAGTTAATTGCACGTGAAAACAAGTAAATGATTTTTAGAATTGTTTGTTTGGTTTTCTAATGCTAAGACAATGAATTGAAATACTAAATTAATGCAAGTAATTAACTAGACGCAAGAAAATAAAGTGTTTACGCAAGATGAGAAGGCAGTACTTGAGAGACGCAAGGATTTCTCCTAACTATCATTCATTTCATACATTGTTTAAGGGACAAATTGGTAAATTTATATTGGTCGGGACTCAGAATTCTCCTTACCCCCGTCAGGGTGGACTAAGGAGAAACTTTCAAGTGCTACAAACCCCGCCAGGGTGATTATAGTCCACTCTCAAGTGATTAAGTCTATTCTACCCAATTGGCCATAGGTTTAATTAAGCTCGTCAGAGTCAAATAATTTCTAACCTATATTCGTTAATAAGTTCTGTACCTAGACCCCCGGTCAAGGTGATCCAATCGCCACTAATTGGAATAGCCCAGATACTAAGTCCTATTATCAATTGATCAGGTCAATAATAGTAAATAAATTGCAAATTAAAGAAAAATATAATTTACCCAATTTTATTTAAATAATAATTATCCCAAATCCAAACATATGAAACGAAATCAAATTGGGATTAACCCATTATGCGTTTTCAAGCACTTAATGAAATTAACTCATGCTAATGCGAAAAACTAAATTAAAAGAAATAAAAGTATTCATATTGTTTTACAGAAAGAAATAAAAGAAAAACCTAATTTCGGAATTAGATTAGCTGTGATTTGGAGATATAGACCGTCTCCAGCTCTGTAGCTTGTCTGCTTCCTTGCCTTGACTTCTCTCTGATGTTCTGCTTTGTAAAAAGTGAATTGTGTGAAAAATAGAAGTCAAAACCCTTATTTATACTCTTAAAATCGGACTTGGACCTTAGGCTAAAGTTTAAATGAAATAATAAAGGCCCAAGTCCATTTTCCTAGCCCAAAATCCCGTAACTGTTGCACCACCTCCACTAAAACAGCTCTAACCGACTCGTTTCAACTCGGATTGACCTCATTTTAGTTGCTAAAGTTCCGTAAATCAATGGGTCACGTTTTCTCTTCACAAGTCAGTGGCTAAATCTACTCTTAGGTGGCTCGAAATCAGAAATCTTTGGCAACTTTCTAGATTTGCAGCTCTAAAATATCAATTCTTTCGGGATTTGTCTTCATGCTTTGACTCCATATCACGATCTTTGACTTTATTCTCGAATTCCTCTCCTAGCTAATATTCAAAACCTACAAACTTTTCACTAAAATACCCAATATTACGCGCAAAAGTTTAATAAATAAAAATGCTAGAAATAAAAGAAGAAATTCGGATTATTGCATATTTAGTCCAAAAGTCTATCAAAATAAACGAATAAACACAAAAAATGATGTCTCCCAAGGGCATAAAATTAGAACATTTAGGGAGACATCAGTCCACTCCAGGCAGACCGTATTGGTCCAAATCAGACAAGTTTTCTCCTGGGAAGATCTACTACTGATAATATAGTTTTAGTGCAAGAGATATCTTCCACGATGCATAAGAAGACAAGTAAGGTTTGGGTTTATGGCTGCGAAAATCGATCTCGCCAAAGCGTATGATAGATTGAGTTGGGGATTCCTAGAAGATACAATATTGACATTTGGTTTTCCCCCTTCCTGGGTACGTGTAAGTATTTCTGCTATGCTTTCTAACACTATGCAGATAATTTGGAATGGTGAACCGAATGACTCGTTCGATCAACTCGTGGTATTAGGTAGGGGGACCTCTTATCCCCTTATTTATCGGTGATGTTCATGGGGCTTGTCCTTATTGATACAACTTCTTTGCGTTAGTGAGGAGTGGAAGCCTATCCAAATTAGTAGAAATGGTACTCCGGTTTCACATGTCTTCTTTGCGGATGACCTCATTTTGTTTGTGGAAGCATCTGAGATGCAGGTGGACCTGGTGAAGATGGTTATAGGGAACTTCTGTGTGAAGGCAGGTCACAAGTTTAGCGAAGAAAAATCTATCATTTTCTTTTCTAAAAATGTACCACAGGTACCGAAGTGCAACCTAACGGAAAGAAGTGGGTTTGTCTTGAGCGATTCCCAGGGAATGTACCAGGGAGCTCCGATTGCTTCGAGTCGCCACCTCAAGGTTTTTAACAAAGAATCTCGGTAAGTATGAGAAGCAAATTACCCAATTGGAAAAGTCAAAGCCTCTCCTTGCCGGGGAGAGTTATTTTAGCCCAATCTGTATTTAGTGATATACCTACATACATCATGCAAACCTCAAAACTTCCATGCCATGTATGTAAGGAGATTGATAAGATTGTCCATGATATTGTTTGGGGAAGTGGTGAAGAGGCGAGGATGATTTATTGGGTTTCGTGGGAAAAGTTGTGTCAATTTAAGAAGAAGGGTGGTTTGGGTTTTCCTGATGCAAGGAAATTTAATCGAGCTCTACTTGTGAAATTAGGATGGCGTATCCTCAAGAACGATAAAGCCTTATGGGTCGTGGCTTTGAGATAAAAGTAATTTGGTGAAGGTTTCCTTAATCACATCTCAAAGAGCTCCGACTCGAGAATGTGCAAAGGCCTGCTAAAAGGCAAAGAGATCTTGGTAAATGGAGTTGAGCAGTGCCAATGAGGGCAAGAAATAGGGTATAAATGGAAACCAGAGCCTTCTGGAGATTTTTCTATGAAATTGGCATTTAGAACTACTCAACTCGTGTTGTCAAACACGATCTTCAAATAGGATCGCATATGGTCATTAAAGTGCCCCCAGAAAGTCAAAATTCTAGTGTGGAGAGCGGTCTGGGGAAAACTCCCTACCGCGGCTAATTTAGCTCATCGTGGGGTCCCAGTTAGTTTGTTTTGCTCGGGCTGTAGTGAGCAAAATGGAAACCGAGCTGCATTTATTCTGTGATTGCAGCTGGTATGACAAGTTATGGGAAAATGGCTGATTTTAGCTGATTTGCGTAAGAGGGAGAGATTAATTGTTGTCAACAGTAGTGAGGTGATGGGTTAGGGGAGTAATGGGTCCAGCTATTTTGGTGCAGAAACCGAGGGACTGGAGGACATAAGAGAGGATGGGTTTCACATGGCTGCAGGTCTGAATGTGAGGACAGTTACTGGTGTCCAGAATGATCTGATCAGGTCAGCTAATGCCAACAATAACTTAATTGTGGAACAGGTCCCTTCACAAACTGAGAACAACAATTTGTAGAAGAGAATTTTGGACTGTAGCATTGTATCGAATGCTACGGGAATTCGGACAATTGCGCTTGCTATTTGTTGGGTCATTTGGACGGATAGAAATGATAGAATTTTCAATACAATTTAGGGAGAAAAGTCAGTGAAATCCCCGAGTTACATTGTAGAAAATGCGGCTATTAACTATATCCGGGCCTAGGGAAAAAAAAGAGACGGTGGGGCGATTATATCAGCGAAAAGTACTCTTGTGCATGGGTAAAAATTGAAGTTGGAACTAAATTGAACATAGATGGTCGCCTCAAGCAGGGGTCTTCCAAAGCGGAAGTTGGAGGGGTGTTTAGAGGCACGAATGGAGATTACTTGGGCAGATTTGCAGGTGCTACTATTCTTAACTCGGTATTTTAATTGGGGCTTATTGCGTTACATTTTGGTTTAACCTTAGCTGTGAAACGCAATCACGATGTGGTAGTGGTCGAAACAGATTGGTTAGACACACTACTCACGGAGTGTAGATATATTCTTGCAAGTCACCCGGGGTTTGAGCTAGTACATGTGTATAGGGAAGCGAATCAATGTGCTGACTTCATGGCAAAACTGGGCGCGTCAATAGAGGGCGATTCGGTCTATTATGAGGACTTCCCTGCAAGGATTGAGGAAGTTTATCATGAAAGACAAGTGCGGCTGGTCTACTCCTAGAACAATATTGTACACTCCTTTGGGAGTTTAGTCTTACTGGTCTTTGACCTCAGATGTATCGGAAAAAAAGATTTTTAATAAAAAAATTATTATATTTTTTAAATTCATTTGAGAATCACCTAAGAGTTATTTGACTCTAATAAACTTCGATCTCAATATCTTTTAATTAATGCAAAGTATTCAAATCACTAAATCAAATATCATCTTTAAGATAGTTTTTAATATTTAGATACTTTTATTTAAGTGGGAATATCTAAAATAAATTAATCTGTATGATTTTACAGTAAAACTATTAAGTAACAAGTTTTGATAAAAAAATAAAAATAAAATTTAGGGACGGAATTTTAGGTCTTTTTTTTCTTTTTCCAAAGCATAATATATAGATAGATAAGTAGTTTAAAATAGAGAAAATCATATTTTTAGGGTTATTATTTATGGCCTAAAAATATTTTTAACCCAAACGTTTCAAAAGTCGCATTTTTAGGCCAAATGTGTTCAAAACGTCTATTTTTAGGCCATTTCACTAATTTCGTGAAATATTTTATTGATTTTAAGAATAATTTAGACAATTAAGATAAAGTTCTTAGTTTGTGATACGGTTAAATAAACATATAGTTTATTTGAAATGTCTAAATTGTCTTTAAAATCAACGAAATATTTCACAAAATAAATAAAATGACCTAAAATTTGAATACGTTTGTCCTAAAAATATAACTTTTGAAATCTTTAGCCTAAAAATATTTTAAACCATGGCCTAAAAATAAAATTTGCTTTTCAAAATATTACAAATTTTAACTAACTTCATGTTTGTTATCAGTACACAAAATGTTAGCTAAATAAATTAGAGGACATGAACTCAATATTACCAAACATGAACGTTGGGCCCAAAACTAAAGCAAACAACCTTTAAAGTATAAACTTTAACAGGTAGACAAAACATTTGGGCAGGAAGCCCAAAATGGGATTTTGTTTGCTTGGTCAGAATATTGACCAAGGTGACGACATGCTACCTTCGCTCACGTAAAGTGATTATCATTCGCGTCAATGGAGCTGTTCTTGCTTCATATAACAAAATTCACCGAAAACGCTTCGTCTCTATTTCTTTTGTCAAGCAAAAAGCTTTGTCCAAAGATGTAAGTCGTGTGTAGGTGGAAAATGTCGATAACAGTTTTTTACTTAATAAATATTTTCTTTAGAGATAATATTCCTACTAAAGAGATGTATTTAATATAAATTCATTAGACTTTTTTCTTTTTTTTTTAAAATTTCAAATTCTAAAGATAAAATCTTATACCATTCAATCAGAATTTTTAAATTTTTTTTTTCTAAATTTTATAATACACAATCCGATTTTAAACAATTTTAAAAACCTTTTATTATTTAAAGCTATAAACTTTTATAAGTTTCATCAAGTAATGGATTTTGTAGAATTTTAAAAAATAAATTTTTTATTTCAAAATCTATCTTTTTCAACTAGAATTTTTTTTTTTAGATTTCTTTTTTAAACCTGATAAATTGAAAAATATAAATAAAGATAACTTATTCTACATTTTATAGGTGAGATTTTCAATTAAAATAATTAGCCGTAAAACTATTGTTTTAGTTAAAAAACTTCACTACAAGAAAACAGAGAAAAAACGACGCTATTTTTGGCTTTCGGCGACGCAAACGACGCGTCCCCTAAAATTTTGCCGACGCGCTACGTGGCGTCGGCTATGCGAACGTCGTTATTATATTGCCGACGCTTTTAGCAACGCGTCTCTATACAACTGTGCTATTAGGGACGCGTGTTACAAAGCGTCGTTGATTACTATAGCGTCGCCAATTGGGTTACAGTTATTACGGACGCTATGGCTCAACGCGTCGGCAATTTAGTGGGATATATGTCGACGCAAATCAGACTTGCGTCCCCAATCTCTTAAAGTAAATGGCGACGCATTCTAGCTATGCGTCAGTAATATTTCAATCAAAATGCCATACCAAAAGCCAACGCTTTTAAAGCTTGTGTCAATAATGTTTTCAAACCAAATGCCAACGCTTTTAAAACTTGCGTCAAAAATATCACAAATAATCATTTATTACCTTTTTAGACCAATATTTCCGAATATATCTTATATTAAACGAGAAATGTAATTTAACGAAAAAAATTACATTCAAAATATTCATATCCACTACGCTAAATAAGTATTAAACATGACTTTAAAAACAGATATTTTGTCCAGAAACATAATATTGTTTTTTTTTTTTCAAGCTTGGAAAGCACGTATCTGCTCGAACATCAAGTTAACCTGGAGCTTGTTGTTTCAACGATTCTTTCAGTTGATTTTGTAACTGAACTTGACCTTGAGCATTTATCTCACCCTTCACCCTGCAACCGAGCTTCTTCCCGAACTTCTTGAGTATGCGAATGGGCCCCTGTTAACAAAATGAGTCTCAGTATCCTCAAAAAAATAAAAAGATAATAACTCAAATGGTCCCTGAACTATAGGCTAGTTCCTTACTTGAACTATCTGATGAAGTACACTCGTTTTTATTCACTTCTTCATGTCTGAAAGTTACCCTGGGAAATTATTGCCTTGAGGCATACGAACCAAGCTTCTGCCTCATCCTTATCTTTGCATATCTATCGATATTAACCCCAAATACTTCAATGTGTTAATATGAAGAAAAATGTATCTTAAAAATGTCATGATAGGCATCCAAGTTTACGAGAGATCAGTAACTCACCACATCTAAGGAGCACCTTCCATATATGAGAGAAAATAATTGATATTCTTTCTTAGGCTGAGGGTATCTTTAAAATATTAACTACAAAACTAAAAGTAACAACTTCCCTAAGTGTCAATGGCCCCAGAATTTGTTCCAGTGTGGATTAAACACAACTTTTCATGTGGCCAGTAATATGAATCTTTACACTTACGATGGCTACTTTCACTCAAAGGAATTTAGATGCTTATAAATAAAAGAAGTATACAGAAATAAACATTGGAATTTACTTCTTACCGCTGAAAGCCTTCTTTTTCATTCTCAGAACACTTAGGCACCATAATTACAAATATCTTCATCCTGTTTGAAACACCTCATATAGCTATATCGACATCTTCCTTATCTAAACCCTGATATTAATCATTTTTACCGAAATCATCCTCATCTCTTGCTCTAAATAAAAGCCATATAAATCCAAACTTATATCAATTTCTCACTATATTCTGGCCCCAGATACGCTATTCTCCGTGTATAGATGCTCATACTGTAAAAGCTTACAATGGTTGGATTTATGCAATTAAACATGAACTTAAATCTGAAAAATTGTAAAAGTGATGAGATTAGGTTGAAATTAAATCAATTATTTTTTGTAAATTTAGAATTTCAATGGTACAAACTGTTCTTTACCTTAATTAGGATTCTTCAATGTCTGTTGATGATGGTGAAGAATTATCCCCGTGTGAAGGCGGTCTGCGCAGGAGAGCGGACTGGGTATGGGCTGTACGTAAGAGATTTTTTTTTAATGGCCGGATGAATGGGTAAGACTATCTCCAGCCGTTGGGCCAAATGGATAACACCAAATTGCTCACTCCAACAGTCACGGCAAATCAGATTAAAATTGTATGAAAAAATTATAAGCACCACGACTGTAATTATACTAATATCAGATAACATTTTGAAAAATTGTAAAAGGGATGATATCAGGTTAAAATTATATCATTTATTTACCTTAATTTGGGTTCTTGATAATGGTGGAAAATGGCACCGTGGCGGTGGTTTTCTTGTGTGCAGGAGAAGGCTTGGTGGGAAGGTGAGTGTGAAGTGATTTCCTTTTGTTTTTTGTTGCAGTGCGAAGTGTGAGGAGATGGGTTTTAGGTTTTAGTCTTTGATTGATTTTTTTTTTCGATAAAAAGAGAAATGTTTAGTTGTTTTTACTTTTTCTTTTCTTCTTCTGTTTAGATTTTTTTTTATGTTACTCAAAATAAATTATTACATTTATAATATAAAATGTATTATATTTATAATTGAATATACAATCTATTTTTAATAGATAAAAAAATAACTTTGAACACTAAATAATATAATTTATGGCTATATGATAAATAAAATTTAATACTTAAATAATATAAAAATAAAAAATAAAAAAAATATATTGTAATATTAGCATATTAGTTATGTTGGTATAAAAATAAAAATAAACCAAAATGATAGATGAATAATGCTATTTCATGTTTTATTCTCCAATTTGATGAAAATAAAACTATTTCAAACATAACAATATATTCATTTTGGTTAGTTAAATTACTAAATTTATATTGATATTAATTGATTGTCAATATCACCGTAAAGTTAGAAGTCTCCCATATTATCAATATTGCCGATGCAAAGTTAGTAGCGTCCCCTTTTGGTTAGCAGTATAATCCACGCGAAGGTAGTTGCGTCCCTATTTAGCGTGTCAATAGGGACGCGTGCAATAAAAACGTCGTTGTAACAAACTGAATGTCGATGCTTAATTAATAGCGTCCCTATTTAGTGTGTCAATACCGACGCTTATTTATGATGCGTCGTGTTATAAAAGAATTAGGGACGCGTGCAACAAAAACGTCATTATAACAAACTAAATAGGGACGCTTAACTAGTAGCGTCCCTAATTAGTGTGTCAATATCAACGCTCACTTATGATGCGTCATGGTAATAAATAATTAGGGACGCGTGCATTAAAAGCGTCGTTATAATAGATTAAATGCCGACGCTTATCTAATAGAGTCCCCAATTAATGTGTATATAGGGACGCTTAAAACATTATGTCGCTATACATTCATATAAGGACGCTTTTATATTTGCGTCATTAATTATACTTTTTTTGGGGACGCAATCGTGACGCGTCGCTATAAAAACGTCGCTAAATAACCTTTTTCTTGTAGTGCTTATTCATACTATAAATATTTTTCATGTAAGATTTCAATTTAAAAATCTACATGAAAAAATTATATGTAAGACGGTTATTTCAGTTAAAAGACTTATGTTATATTCTTTAATTAATAAAACTATATGAAAAGTCAAATTACTTTCAACGGAGGCGAGCTTACTGTTGGTAAAGTTATACTTCTTAAGGCAAAATTCAAGACGCATAAGTATATAAAGGCTTGGGAAAATACTACTGGTAAAACACCGTCTTGGAAAAGCTATGTCAACTTGATTGGATGGTCCAAACCAAACAGGGGCCTTAAATTAAACAATGACGGTAGCTTTCACAAGTGGAGAGGTACGGGTGGTGGTGGTGGTGGGATTCGAGATAGCGATAGCAACTGGGTGTGTGGATAATCGATGAAGGTCACTCAAAATTCGGCTACTGCCATTGAAATCATTGCACTTTGTGAGACATTGCAAATGGTAGAGAAAATGGGAGCTAAAGAGGTCGAATAGAGGTTTATTCTTGGGAGATCATCGAGGCAATTGAGAAAGTTGAAGAGGGAAGAGGACCCGTAGCGCAATGGATTGGTAAGATTAGAGGTATTCTCGCACGTAACAAAGACTTCTCCTTAAAGAGTACTTACCGAGAAGCCAACACGAGTGCACATTGGCGCTAGCGCGTAAAGGATTTACACAAGAAGAATCCTATTGTTCATACACCGACCCTCTAGGGGAATATGGAGCGTTCTCACACGTGATAGAATGGGTTGGAAAATACCAAGGCAAATTCACAACCCTGGATTGATAGCTGACATATTCCCTTAATTGTTGTATTTATCGATCCGCTTTGGATCTCCTCTGTAACACCAAAAAAATAACTTTAAGTTACTACTCCATATACAACTCTTGTTTAAGATTTTCTTTTTGTAGTGATTTTAATTGAAAAGAATTTATAATGGTAAAATATCGAGTGTATTGAAAAAATAAAAGCAGTGAAATACCCATCAAATGTGATGAAACTCCTAATTAGCAGACCCTGAAAGTATTTATTTAAATTTATTAATGAAAATTGTTACTCCATAGGATTTTATAGATTTATAAGTTTTGTTAAAGTTTGGTAGAGTCTAATAAATTTTATTAAAATCTGTTAGAATATATCATAAAATACAATAAAATCTGTTTAGAACCAAAAAAGTCTAAGAAGTCAACAAATTCTAATAAAATCTATGGATTATACAAAAACAATAAAAAAAATTAAAATCTTGACTGAATACATCCCCCTAACTTCTAACAAATTGAAAAAGATAATTAAAAATAAGTCATTCTATATTTTTCATGTGAGATGTCCAATTAAAAAATAACATGAAGAAATTAGCCGTAAAACTATTGTTTCAGTTAAAAAACTTATTCATACTATTAATGTTGTTCATGTAAGACATCAATTAAAAAATCTACATGAAAAAATTATACATAAGACGATTGTTTCAGTTAAAAAACCATGATATATTCTTCAATAAAAAAACTCATGATATATTTATCAATAAAAACTACATGATATATTTTTCAATAAAAACTACATGAAAACTCAATTGGTTATTGTTTCAAAAAAACCCATTTTTGATTATTTCGCACCAATAAATTTAAGTTACTACTCCATGTACAACTCTTGTTTCAGATTTTTTTGTTAGTGACCTTTATTAAAAAAAGAAATTATAATGGTAAAATATCAAGTTTATCGAAAAATAAAATATAGTGAAAGACCTATCAAACATGGTGAAACACCTAATCAGCACACCCTGTAACTATTTATTTAAATCTATTAATGATAATTGTTACTTAATAGGATTTTATAAATTTGTAAGTTTTTTAGAGTTTGTTAGATATAATAAATTTTATTAAAATTTGTTAAAATCTATCATAAAATTCAGTAAAATTCGTTTAAAGTCTTTTAGAATCAAAAGAGTTTATGAAGTCAACAAACTCCAATAAAATCTATGAATTATACAAACTCTAATAAAATAATTTAAAATCTGGATTGAATAAACACCCCTTAAGTCTTTTTTAGATTTTAATTTTTAGGGTCAATGCCAATTAATAGTAAGCAGAGTAAAATGTTACTTATTTAACTACAATTTAAAAAATAATGTTAAAATATGATAAAAGACTACAATACCTTTTTTATATTTTATTATATTTAATAGATTATTACCCAACAGGTCTTGAAGACACCCCCTTATGCCTTTTTTCAACCTTACTTACCTTCTCTTCCTACTAAAGATTTCAAAGAAATTTTAACACTAAATGCAAATATCCGATTTACATTTTTACCCCTTTTTATTTTTTATTTCCTATGTATACTAATTTTGGACAATTTTTTTCGAAACCCTAATATTTATTTCTCTTATTCTCTCTCAGATATCTTTTTCCGTAACACATATTCTCTCTCATTCTCTCACCATATTCTATTTCCTCTCTCATTCTCTCACCATCAAAACCGATGGTAGTGTCATGGAAAATGGTCCTCACATCCAAACCAGCAAGGAAGCTTCACTTTCGAACCATCAAGGAACGAACCAACAAAGCAAGAGAAGACGAGGCTGCTAACCTCGAGATGCTCACCAGATCTGTTCCGTCGGATCTTGAGCTCGCAAAGGTGGAACCATGGTGATCACAAAGCCTTTCACCATTTATCGGCAAAGGATTCAAACTCCAACCATGGCTCGAACAGATATTCAGGCAAACTCGACGGTGGTTTCTCTTCTCATCTGCGTTAATAGAGGCATTTCTCCATCTTCAGGCTTCAATGGAAACTCATAGGCGAGATTTCTCGAGTTAGATATGAAAGGTGTGTAGAAGAACCAACCATGGTTGCT
Organism: Nemophila menziesii; assembly: GCA_029959085.1. NCBI lineage: Eukaryota > Viridiplantae > Streptophyta > Magnoliopsida > Boraginales > Hydrophyllaceae > Nemophila > Nemophila menziesii. The sequence goes on along the minus strand of JARWIR010000005.1, from coordinate 38,245,115 downwards.
CGCATGAGCCTCACCAGAATAGTTCTTCGAGTGGTGGCGGATTTCTTAGTGAGGGTGGTGCGACGCGTCTCCGAGAGGTGGCGGTTTTCTTGGTGAGATGGGCAGTTTTCTCTATGACATTGGTAGTTCTTGGTGAGAATGGTGAGGATCGTGCAGGCCGCCATTATCAATTTTTTGATCTGCTGCAGGTCAAATGAAACCATTGAGTTGTATTTTTTTCTTTTTTTGTACGAAATAGGGTAGAATAGGTCAAGTGATGCCGTGTAATGATAAGGATTTAGTTAGTATTTTTGGTTTTTTTTCTTATTCCATGTTGTAATTTTTGATAACTTAATAAATATAAATCGGTTTTGATATTACTCTTTAGTTTTACTGAGTACTCTATATCTTATTGAGTACTCTATTTTTTATGGAGAACTCCGAATTTTTTTGAACAATACTTTGTGTTTTTAACTAAGAACTCATCAAATTTTCGATACCTATTACTTTTTTCCGATACCCATTGTTTCAATTATGATACTTCATATTTTTTTAGATACTCTATATTTAATTCCGGGGCCGGATGGTGGTGCCGCTGGTGGACGGTGCTGGTGGCCAGAATTGAACAGTGCCAATAATCAACATGTTAATACTCATTGAATTAATGATCTTGTCACTTTATTTTTTGTCTTTTAGTGATTTTGTTTTATATGAAAGAGTATTTTAGTATTTGGTCAATACAAGAGGCCCCTTTATAGAAATAAGATTCTCACTAGTTCCTATAGGACAAAAATCTAGTCTTCAAGATCCTATATGTCATTCATCCTATATTTAAACGGTACCACATTCTAATTATTCTGTTAAAAAGCAATCACTAAATCTAACAAAATGTTATATCTCGTCAAACCATATTAACCACAAGCACCGACCACCGCCATCACCACCCACCCTTCCTCTCATATCTACCTCTATGATGTGATAGGTCTCTCCCATGACCGTGAAACCAATGCGATAACAACCATAACCTAACAAGACAACCACTTCAAGGAACCACCAAGAACAACCACTTCAATCAAAAGCTTATGTTAATATTTTTTCTTAGATACAACATTTGACATATCTGTTTCGAGTTGTTTTTCAGCTCCAAATAAACATTTATGGGACCACAACATGTCTAAACTACAACATATACTATGTGTTGGTATTGTGCTGTTGTTTTAATCAAGACTAAATGACCACCTAAGTCTGAACAAGCGCCATATGCAGTTGATTTTTTCATAAAAATTGCATCTTTTTTCTATTTATACTCACAGATCGCACCCCTTTATTTTCCTTTAATAGCACACAAGTCACTCGAATTATATAACCAAAAACTAAAATTCCCATATGAATTATAACTTTACCGATACGCCAATCAACTATAACAAACTCTTTAATGTGATAAACAAACCCCAAAGCATTAGTAAAATCAACTACAATCCCCAAAAATTCATGAATTTGTAGTTTGGTCTTTGCATAAATTATCATAGCAACAACATGTCTCAATCTATGATCATAATCTCCTCAAAATTTCAATTCAGGCCCAATATAAATTTAGAATTTCAAGTTGATCCCTGAATCTATTATGGACCAAAAATGTAGCCACAATACTTTTATGAAATTTACAATAGTCCCCTGAACTAGTATTAACCAATATCACTGCCTTAATATTATTATGATTATCCAAGTTCGTTTTGAGCTATTTAGAATAAAATTTGTAGCCCCAATATTATTAAGAAAATTCGAGTGGAACCCTGAGCTACTTGGATACAAATTACAAGCCCCTGAAAAAAGAGACTACATGAATCGCAACTTCATCACTGGTAGTATTACGAGTTGAACCACTTTTGGCCCCATCTGTAGTTGCATAAGAGAACTTTGAACTGTGGGTCCCTAATTGAGAGTAAAATCTTCCAAGAGCTTTAATTATGCATTGTCCGGCTAAATATATTAACCTTAGAACATAAGCATTGGAGTTACTATTTGTGATATTAAGACCATCTCTAGAAGCTACACAATAATAAAGAACATTTCTCAAGTATATAATAATCGAGATTAAGCTTTCCCCTAACACAAGAAGGAATATGCACAATTTTTTTTGAAACATGTATCAATCGCAAGAAGAACCTTTTTGGTTTTTGTTTTGTTAGAAGTTAACGACCAATTCGCAGCTTCAATTTGTTAAAGAATTGTCAAATTTATCAGACTAGCTTTGTATTTAAATAAGGAATCTTTTTGTTTTGATGACTCCTAGTCCAACCATTTAAATAGACCTCTATTATTTTTGGTGATCCTGTATCATTTTTGTTAACAAATTTTCGTAGATTAATAAGTGTTTATGTATTACTGTAACACAAACATCATAATTTTGTATATTGATATAACACATATAATATGAAAAAAAAATGAAACAAAGGTTTGAAATTAGGAATTTGATTTTGTTTACTACAGTAATACACAAAATTTTGGCGTGTATGTCACTAGAATACACACAATCATATGGTTGGGATGGAATTAGAAAAAGGGCAATGAGTTAAAAGGTTGCCCTATAAGAGCCTAGATAAAATCCTTAGATTATGTAAAGTTATTTTACCTAACTTAAAAACCTTAAGAACGTTGTGTCTGGACAAGGTTAGCCTACCAGACTTTGAGAAAGTCGGCATCAGACCTAAAACTGTAGATTCTATATGTATTGAAAAGTGTTGCATATAAATTCCTATCCTTATGTGATAAACTCCATATGTGAATCTAGAGATGCATAAATATATTTGAGAAAATGTTTCATTTAAAATAAATTATATTAATTATTCCTCTTTGTTGTTATGTTTGCTAGTAATAACTTACACACTAACACTTATATACATGCTAGTGAGCATACAACCTCCAGTCTGCTCTCCCTTAGTTATCGGATTATCCTTAATAATGAACCCATAAGGAGTAAGATGCGTAGAATACAGTCCATTTTGGACCAGAATTTATCACTCTCCTCATTACTGAGGACTTCCCCATATAAATTCTAAGTGATAAGATAGTAGCATGATCTCTTTTTTAGGAAGCTCCTAAGTCGTTTGATGTGATTATGCAATTATTGGATGCTAGTTTTTGGTAAGAAGACATTAATCGTGATATATAAGCTGCTATGTTTGTTCACACCTATGGTTTGCCGAATTTTCATATGAGTAGTAAATTAATTAGTAGCTAGTTAAAAAGGAAAGTTCTAGACCAGACTAAAAGTAATAAAAGTTCTACCCAAAAGAAAGGCTTATCTTGGACAGTGGTCCTGGAGAGGTCGAGAGAGATGGCGATAAATACCATTGACTGAATGAAAGAAGGTACAATATACTACATTCCCATCCCCACCTTGAATCATAGTGCTAAGTAAGGATGAATTCAATTTTTTAATAAATTCATAGCCTAAGTGGGTAGTCCTGTGAAAACCTACTTGATGATTTTACTGAAACGCATCAAGGTTGAGTTGTACTCTTACAAAATTCATAGCCTAAATGGGTGGTCTTATTGAGAATGGCCTAGATGAATTTACTGACACGTATCAAGATTGAGTTATACTCTTAACAAATTCATAGGATTAGTGGGCAGTCCTAGTGAAAATGGACTAGATGAATTTTACCAAAACATATCAAGGTTGATTTATACTCTCGATAAGTTCATATCCTAGGTGAGGGGTCCTAGTAAAAATGGACTTAATGAATTTACTGACATGAATCAAGGTCGAGTTATGATCCTAATAAATTTATAGTCTAAGTGGGTGGTCCTAGTGAAAAAGGACTCGATGAATTTACCAACATGGATCAAGGTTGAGTTATACTCTTAATAAATTCATAGCCTAATTGAGTGGTCTTAGGTAATGGATTTGATGAATACATTAAGATGAGTCTTACACTTAATGAATACATAAACTAAGAGGGGTGGTCCTAATAAGCGTATTTTATGAATACATTAAGGGTTAGTCCTACAATCAATGAATTCATAGCCTAAGAGGCGTGATCACAGTGAACGAAATCAATGATTACATTAAGGTTGAGTCTTACACGTAATGAACTCATAGCCTAATCAGGGTGATCCTAGTGAACGGATTTGCTGAATTTACCGACATAAATTAAGGTTGAGTTTCACAACTCTTAATGATTTCAAAAACCCAAGAGGGGTAGTCTATTATGGGTGGATGCTTTTGACAATTCAACCTTGTGAATGCAAATATAGGGATGCCTTTATAAGAATCATATATTGGATAGACAATATCGTAGAGTGTTTTCTTGAACCACGAGGCAAGTATGTGTTGTGGGAGTCTCAACTGAAAATCGTCTTTGGTGATCGGATTTGGTTTATGCCTCATTTCACTATGTATTAATCACAATGTTTTCTGATTGGACATTGGTACTTCGTGCCTAGGAGTTCACCTTTTCTTCTCCTTTGCCTTTGTAAACCATTTGTGGAGGATTGTTGGACAAATGACTTTAAAGCCATGAGTTGTGTAATCCCCCTCTTAATGGAGTGTAACCGCGATCGTTGGAGTGTATAAACCTCTCCCCCCTCCCCACTTAATGGAGTGTTACCTACTCTTTATGGGGTGTAACCCTTCATTATTAGGTTGTAAAACTTGGTATTTATTGCATTTATAGGATACATGGAGAAGGCTCTTTGGTGACTATATATGCAAAACTTTCTCCTCCCATTTGAAGACACACCAACAAAAAAAAGTAAGAAAAAAGCTCTCATAATCTCCTATCTCCAAACTCCCTTGTTTAGGAAATGCATTTTTGTGGGCAGTTCGAGTAATATTTCAACCCTCGTTTAGAAAATACACTCTATACAGGAAAGTAGTAGTCATACATTGGGAAATAACCGGTGTATACAATTTATTAATCCGACTATATTGCAAATCATTTTTAAGATAGTGAACTTGTCTATACTAAGTTTATAATTTTCTATTATTATTTTATTTTTTTCAGATGTATTCCATTATTTCCAACAAATGCTACATATGTTTAGCTTGTTAGATAACAAATATATACTTGATTCTCTCCCTTTGAATTGGCTCGAGCAAAGCTCACCTACCTACTTGTTCAATTAACAATAAATTGGCCAGCAAACCTATTTTTTTGATTACATTTACTACTCATTTCGGTAAAGAAAACTTAGTAATTTCGTAACTACAATATTATGTAGTAGAAGATTTTATTGTTGAATATCAACATCATTCTGAACGAATAATAAAGTTGGTGAAGTAAATATCATGATCACTTAAGTAGTTGGCCTACAAACATTGCATCAATCAATTCCCTCTATAATATATACTCTTGCCAACATGCTCCAACTGACCTCAAAATTTACCGGGAAAAAGAAAAGAATTTAAATAGTGCCAATTAATTATCTGCATGATCAAAAGCATGGTATCATTAAATTACTTGAAAAAAATTCATTCTGCGATAGATTTGGAGACTTCAATTTTTCAAACATGTCATGCAGATAGTAACTCATCCTCACTCTATTTCAATCTCTTCCTAAAATTATTCCTTAGCATTTGGCACCATGTGTGTGATCAAGCTAAGCTTTTTCTAGGTCGTTAACACTCTTTAAATTCTCAATATTTAGCTTTATATTGTTCTCGTGCTTTTGATTTTTATTGGTAAGAAAGAAAATGTCACAACTTGATCTTAGTGGATGCAAGAAAAGGAAGAGAGGTGAAAAAGTATTCAAATTCAAGACATTTGGTGAAAAGGGTTTTCCCACTGAGTTTCATGGATCTTTTCAGGAGAGGGTGAAAGGTCTATTAGGGTTTGGACAGATTGAGAATGGTTTATGTGGTGAGATGATGAGTTGGTCCTTTCAGCTCGAAGTTCATCGACACCCTTCTGTCCATGTCTTCATGTTTGTAGTTGAAGAACCGATTGAATTATCAGTTAATCGGCATTGCAAGCATTGTCAATATGTAGGTAGGTAATGTCACCATTATTTATATATAAGCATGTAGCCATTAATTTAAGCTTTTCTGTATGCCATGACTATATATGTATATTGATTAAATGAAAGTTCAGGCTGGGGACAACATTTGATTTGCAATAAAAAGTATCATTTTCTGTTACCTTCCAAAGACACAATTCTGCCTTGTCTAAGTTATGAAGGAAATTGCCCTGCAAGTTTAACAGAAAGTAAGTTGAATTTGATTGAATTAGAAGGTCATACGATGCATGGTGTGTTTCACTCTAATGGTTTTGGCCATTTGCTTTGCATTAATGGTATGGAGACAAGCTCGGATTTGGCCGGATATCAACTAATGGATTTATGGGATCGTCTTTGCACTGCATTAGGGGCCAGGTTTGTCGAATTTATACATAATTGTACAAGTTTAGTGAACAATAACAAATTTTGGTAATTATTTTATTGGCCTATTTGCAGAAAAGTAAGTTTGAGAGACATCTCACATAAGAGAGGGATGGATCTAAGGTTAATTCATGCAGTATCTTACGGAGAGCCTTGGTTTGGTCGATGGGGATATACATTTGGGCGTGGAGGCTATGGTGTTAATCAACAAATGTATAGAAGTGCGATTGATGCTATACAAAACATCCCAATAAGCTTACTAATCCATCATCTTGGGAGTACTAATAACAACAATAACAATAATGATATCCTAGTTACAATATCAAAATACCAGGTTTTATCCGGCCATTCTTTGATTACCCTTGGCGATATTTTTCATTTCATGTTAGAGCTGAAATCGCGATTACCAAAGGAAAACAGTCCCGAGTCATGTAATCCAGGGATTTTGGTGGATAATTCTTGTAGATGGTCTTCGAAAAGAGTTGAAATGGCGATCAAGGTAATTATTGAAGCATTGAAGAAAGCTGAATTTAGGTGGATTTCGAGGCAAGAAGTTAGGGATGCTGCTCGTATGTACATTGGAGACACGGGTTTATTGGATTTTGTATTAAAGTCACTCGGGAACCATGTTGTCGGAAGATATTTTGTGCGACGATGTTTGAATCCAGTGACAAAGGTATTAGAATACTGCTTGGAAGACATCTCACATACGTTTCCAAAACAAGAGAATCTCCGAATAAGTGACCAGCCTCAGTGTAGAATTACAAGAGTTCAGCTAATCAAGGACATATATTACTTGTACAAACACATGTTGAAAGAGCACAAAACAATCTCTAAAGCAGATACATTTGCTACCATTCTAGTAGCTTCGAGGATAATCCTGGACACAAAATACCTTGTCAAACAGTATTACGAGGAGCCAACCTCTGATCCTCAAGTCGATAAATCGAATATCTATTGCACGATTGTTTTAGCAAATAATAGTGAAAAGGAGTTAAAGAAGGCAATGCCCCCTTACGAATGTTTCCAATTGAGGAGAAATGCTACATTTGATGAGCTAAAGATCGAAGTTGAGAAGACCTTTAGAGAGATATACTATGGAGCAAGGAGTTTTACTGCAGAATCAATTGCTAATTTTAACTCAAGTGGTTCAGATTTGGTTTTTAAGCAGATCAAAGTAGGCGGAAAACTTGTATTCCAAGGTTTCAGTGAGGCTGTGGAAGATATATGTGAAGCGATCAACAGTGATATTGTGGTGGACTGTCCTTGTGGTGTTAAAGAAGACGATAGTGAGAGAATGATCTCATGTGATATCTGTGAAATATGGCAGCATACACGGTGTGTTAATATCCCGAATAGCCAAGAAATCCCGACCATATTTCTTTGCACCAGTTGTGAGCAGGATATCTTACGTTTCCCTTCTATACCATAGCTAGATCAGGCCTTTTCATGATATAGATAGTTCATATGGTCTTATGGGAAACTATTAGTCTGATGAAGCCTTTTCATGATATAGATAGTTCATATGGTGTTATGGGAAACTATTAGTCTGATGATTATTATGTGTAGATTTTAATTGACAATGAAGAATTTGAATTTTCAGTCCAAACCATATTAGTATCATAAATTTTATGATATCTTCTGATAATCTGATTTCATTAACTATTAGTCTGATAAATTTTAGGATTCACAACTCCTCCCACTTATTAAATTTGTGTCCCCGACCCAATAATATTAGCAAAGTTTGGTGATTGGTGCGTACTAGCAGAACTAGAACTAGATGTTTCAAGAATATACAAGACGCCCCAACAGCATCTCTCAAGTTGCAAAGATTAAATTTATAGTCATAGGAATTCTAATAACTATTACTTCTATTTTATATACGATTTTACCAATTTTGAACATATTTTATTAATTATGTCTAATTTTGTCCCTGTCAAGTTAATTTTGACGAAATTGAATAATTAATTAGTTTTTTTTTTTAGTCGAAATAAACCTTGAATTACCATAAAATAAATATTACAACCTTAGCCAATACCCAAAAGCTCAAAGTTCAAATTCATCAACCTAGCTAATTGGGAAAGAGGAAAACTGCTCCAAAGGCCAAACAAACTCCCACAAAGAGCTTGTTTTGCAACCCAATCTGCCACCCTATTTTTTGATCTCTTCACAAAAGAGATTTGAATATTATACATCAATTTCAACACCCTAACACATTTAACTAAAACCTTAGTAATACTATCAAGTTTACAAGAGTTATTCAATTGATTTACAAAAGATAGACAATCAGTTTCAATGACAATGCTACCCACTGGATAAAGAGAAGCCATTTTACAAGCTTGTACAATTGCTCTTCCTTCAGCCACAACTACTGAAGAGGTTGTAATTTTATTTGCAATGCCCTCAACTAATTGACCTGTAGAATTGCGCAACACACAAGCATAAGAAGCAAAATTAGTTTTAGGTTTTAAAGAAGCATCACAATTAATCTTAAACATTCCACTAGAGGGTGGGGACCATTTATTCATCTTAACTGAGTCACAATGGACATTAAGCTGCTCATTTGTTCCTGGTAGACTAAATTGTCTATTTGGAACATAATCTTTGTGATTTAGGTCATACTTAGCCTCAGGTTTAGTAGCATTATCTATAACAAACTCATCATAGGCTTTTTGCATTCTTTTCATAATATTTATAGGGTCAGGGACAATGCCTTTGAACAAATACTCATTTCTCCCCTTCCAGATGAACCAAGCTGTAAAACATGCTAGTTCACCCATATCAGGTGATATATCTGTTCTATCATTGGAGCATTTCCTCAAAAAGGAAATCCATTTAATGAAGTTAAAAGAAGGTTCAACATTTGAGTTAAAGTTCAGTGGGCTAGCAAGCCATGCTGCCCTAGCACAAGGGCATAAGAACAGTAGGTGCTCCACAGTTTCATCAAAGAGCCCACAAATATCACATAAAGAAGATTGAGAGGATCTTCTTTTAAATCTATTCAAATTTGTTGCAAGACCATTTTCACAGCACTTCCATAAAAAATTCTTAAATTTTGGTAATATAACAAGATCCCGGATAAATTTCCAATCTACAACTTCCATCTTAAAAGATGAGTTTCCTTTATCTTTATTTTTCCGTGCCTCTAAAAAAAGGTGAGCCTTCCATCTCTTTTGATAGCACCCCTTAACTGTAACATCACCTGACTTAGAAAGACTCCAAATTGGGGTGTCATCACAATGAATAAGGGGTATATCCATCTCAGATATGGTTGCTACAACCCGAGGTACAAACAAGTCATTCAATAAACCAACATTCCAACTCTTTTTATCAAGATTAAATAAGTCTGAGACAACTTCTACCTCACACAATGGAGGTTTATCAATTTGGAATTTATAAGGTAACCACTTATCTGTCCAAACTTTAATTTTATTTCCATTGCCTATTACCCACTGAATATCTTTCAAGAAGCATTGTCTCCCCTCTATAAGGCTTTTCCAGCCCCATGAGAAATTAGATTGTAAAGAGGCATTAATAAACTCAGTTTCAGGGAAATACTTCCCTTTTAATACTTTAAAAACTAAAGAGTTTTCATTATTCATGAATTTCCACGCACTTGAAGCCAACAAAGCCAGATTTTTGGAGTGAAAATCTTTAAATCCTAAACCTCCATCATCTTTGGAAGTCATTAAGGTTTGCCATTTGATCCAATCACATCTTTTTTCTCCTTTATTATTCCAATAGAAATCTGCCACCAAAGAAGTTAATCGAGATGTAACTTTCTTTGGGATTAAAAAAACTGACATTATAAAATTAGGGATTGATCCAATGATTGCTTTTATAAGAATTTCCTTACCACTTTTAGATAACATAAGTGTATCCCAGGTATCCATTATTTTAAGCACCATTTCAATTAACCATTCCATTGTTTTAACCTTTGAGAGTCCCCAAGAAGAAGGTATACCAAGGTATTTACCTAAATCTTGCAATTGATTCATTCTCATGATTTTACAAATATCATTCTTAAGGGGGAAGGGTGTGTTTTTACTGAACAAAACCCCACTCTTATTCAAATTAAACTTCTGACCAGAGGCAAAACAGTACCAATTAAGTGTTGTGATAAAAATCTCAACATTATATTCTGAAGCTTCAAGAAAAAACAAGTTATCATCAGCAAAAAGCAAATGAGTGATCATAGGGGCCTTTTTAGCAATATTAATACCTTGAAGTAGCCCAGTATGAACATAATAATCAATCAGAGATGATAAAGCCTCAGTGACTAAACAAAAAAGGTATGGTGACAAGGGGTCCCCTTGTCTAATACCTTTCTGGGGTTTGTTTATATCAAACAGTTTCCCATTTATTTTTATTTTATAAGTAACTGTTGAGACACAATTATAGATCCACTGAACCCAAATTTGGTGAAATCCCAGCTGACTTAACAAATCAATTAGAAAGTCCCATTCAATGTTTTCATATGCCATACTCACATCTTCTTTCACAGCTAGATAACATTTTTTTGATGTTCTTTTGTTTTTCAGAAAGTGGCTAACCTCCTGAGCAATAATTATATTTTCAAAGATTGACCTCCCAGGAATGAAAGCAGTTTGGGATTCAGAGATGACTTCACCAATCCACTTTTGAAGTCTATTGGATAAGATCTTTGAAATAACTTTATATATGAAGTTAGCACAGCTAATTGGTCTAAAGAAACTAACCAAATCCGGGTTCAAGCACTTTGGTATAAGAGCTATAATGGTTTCATTGATATCAATAAGAGAAGCATTGTTAATCATAAAATCATCCACAAGGCTCAGAAGGTCAAATTTAATATCTTCCCAAAATTTCTTAAAAAAGAAGCCACTATATCCATCAGGGCCTGGTGATTTTTCACTACCAAGAGACCATACTGCACTTTTGATTTCATCAAGTGTAACTTTTTGAATCAAATCATTATTATTTTCATCAGTCACAACCTTCTTAACCTTACACAGTATTGGATCATAGTATCTCTTACCATTTGATTTGAAAATATCATTATATAAGATTTAATCTCATCAATCACTTCATGTTTCTCATGTACCCATTCTCCATTTCCTTTCTTAATAGAGGAAATGTGATTAATATTTCTTTTCATCTTAGTTAAAGTATGGTAATATTTGGTGTTTCTATCACCCAATTTTAACAAAAAATTCCTTGACCTCACAGCCCAGTAAATCTCTTCTTTTTTCCAAACCTCTTCCAGGTTTTTATCAATCTTTTCCATCTTAGTTTTATTATGATCCGAGTAAGGGGCATTAAATAGCTTCTCCATCTGAGCTAGATAAGTTGTTATGAGTACTCTATTGTTGAGTACTCTCTTTCTAGCCCAGAGAGAAACATATTTATTAATATGTTTAATCTTGCAACCAAATTTCAAAAGACCTATACAAGAGTCAAATAATTTAGTCTTCCATTTATCAAAGATAAATCTACAGAAAGAATCATCAGAGATCCAATTCTTATCAATAATAAATCTATTATTCTTACTCAGAGAAGAGAGACCAGGATTAAGCACAATTGGAGAGTGGTCTGAGCCAGCTGGAGGAAGTACAGAGCACCAAGAATATGGAAACTTAACCATCCACTCAAAGTTAACAAGTATTCTATCTAGTTTTTGTTTAATAAGTTGGTTGCCACTTCTCTTGTTAGACCAAGAGAAGTTACATCCTTTACTTATCAACTCCACTAGATTATATTTGTTAATAAAAGTGTTGAAAAGGTCCATATTAATTCTATGTGAGGTACCAATATCACCCCCTAATTTCTCAGAGGGATATCTTATTAAGTTGAAATCTCCCATAATACATCTGAATAAAGAGGTGTTAGGAAGTTCTGATAAATATTTAATGAAATTAGATTTGTCCACATCCACAGGTGGACCATAAACAAAAACAAGTTCACAGAGTCCCAAATTATTGAACTCATAAGAACAAAAAACAATGTTCTTATTAATGCTCAACATTATAAACTTATCAGGATTCTTTACAAATAATGCTATTTCTCCAGATAAACCTTCAGGGTCTATATGAGTAATAAGGCTCATATTAAGTTTTTTGCATAATTTATGAACAACAGGAAATTTATTTTTGGTTTCAGAGAGAAAGATTACCTCAAAATGATGAACCTTTTCTAAATCTGAAAGGCTCATTTCTGTCAAGGGAGTTCCAATCCCTTGACAGTTCCAAGCAAGGATCATCTATTGAGGTGGGGTTGAATTGGTTCAACCTCGCAAACCACTTCAGTCTCAAGCCCCTCAGAGCTTCCTTCAAGATCCCATTTATCCTCAAATTCTGTATTATCAATCTTATCAAAGAGATTTGCCTCTGCCATCTCATCATCTTTCCCATGAATGGGGTTGATGAGAGTTGCAGGGACTTGTGAAACAAATTCATCCTCAGCTGGTAGCCCTAAGTCAACCCTAACCTGTTGGGTTCTGGTTTTATTCTTCTCTAATGAACCAAAACAAATGTTCTTATCAGAGTTATCTGTTATAGAGGAATTGATGACCACCTTTGGGCTGTTACTTTTAGTTGGGCTGATCTGAGGCCCAATCAACTTGTTTACCTCTCCAGGACTTAAAGGTCTAATAGAGGATGAAAAAGAGACACCTTCCAGACATTTTGGGCCCAAATCAACTTTTTGGGGAAGAAGTAAAGATTGGACCACATTAACTTGGCCCATCACAGCTGTATTCCCACTATCCAACCCAACTTTGGAGATATGTTTTGAAAGCTGTTGTTTATTCTTATTTTTCAAAGGCTTTTTTGTCATCTTCTTAGCTGAATTGCCTACATTCTCAGCTTTAAAGACAAATTCTTTTTGATTTTTTTCAAAGTCAGAGTATCTAATCCAAATTCCCAACTTATTACTTAACTTATCTGGGTTGTCACATTTCTCTTCATCATGAGATACTATACCACAAACATAACAAAAATCAAATAGCTTCTCGTACTTAAATGAAATCCATACTGAGTGACCATTAGAGATTTTAAACATATAGCCAGAGAGCAGAGTTTTATCAGTAGAACAATTAACTCTTACTCTGACTGTAGAGCATTCTTTATACTTATAAGGCTTAGGTAGTTTCAGATCAATAACAAATCCAAGCTTAGAGGCAATTTTGAGAACATTACCTTCTTTAAGAAAGAGAGGAGGAATACCCATAATACGAACCTAGTAAGAGGTCTCGTTAAGTAAATTAGGGTTAAGAATACACTCTTCATACCTCTGAATAAGAACATAAAATCCAAAAATAAGGTAGGGTCGATTATTCCAAACTATTTCGAGGTCTTTAGGGTTTTCGAAGCTAACCACACACAGATTCGTACCTCTTTTATCAATAGAAATTCTTCCATTAATCCCCTAATGTTGGATTATAATTTTCTTGAGATAGTTTAGGTTGATGTTACCTGAAGCGACAATCCTAGTAAAGAGCTTTGGAGCTTCATATTCAGCATAAATGGCCTCCTGATCTGGAGATAAAGTAATCTCGTCATCAATCCCTTCTTTCCCATCGTCTTTAATAAGCGCCATTAAGGCTAAGAGAGAGAAAGATACAGACTTCAGAAGATTAAAGAAAATGAAAATTCAACAAAGCACGAGATCGTGATTTTAACGTATCTATATCAAAGCAAGGAGATATAAATCAAATCAAACTTCATAAAAGCTTGAAAGGGAAAGAAAAAGAGGAACGGGGAGGAGAGGGGAAGATATTAGGTGGAGGGAGGAGATGGGTTACGCCGTGAACGTTGGTCGGGTTTGACGAAAGGGTTTCATCTCGGGATGTGGGCCTGGGAGGGTTTTAAAGCAGAGAAGTTTTTTCCCGAATAATTAATTAGTTAATTTTGATATGTTATCTTTTATAGTTACGGATTGAAAATGGAATTAAATCATATTGTAAATATAACACATGATTAATTTGTTTTTCACTTTCGTCAATTCTGAAACAAAGTTTTAAAAAATATAGTCCAAATTGGTTTAACATGTATAAAATAGTAGCGCTTATTGGGATGTAATTTAATCGTAAGATCTATCTAGTCTTGTAAACGAGTCGAGTCGAGTCGAGTCGAGTCGAATACTAGATGTGCAGGCTTGTTTATGTATTTGTTTATAAATTTAAACGAGTCGAGTTCGAACTCGAGCCGAGCTATGAAGTTAGTGTTCAAGCTCGGCTCGTGATGTAACAAAGCTCGAACTCGAGCTTGAAAACTCGTTTACAAGTGTTTTAATCTCGAGCTTAAAAGATTGTTTAAATCTGTTTCGAGCTCGAAAGCTTCTTTTTATATCTCAGGCTTACTTGGATTAATCATAAGATAGATTGTCGCAAACCTTTTGATTAAATAGATTTTCAACTAGAACATAATTGGTCATTGTAAACTATCATTGAATACAATCACATACTCTCTCTTTAGATTGTTGAATTTTATTGTGTTGTATAATTAGATAGGTAGAGGGGGAGAGTGAAAGGTATGTGTTGGGATAAGATAGGTTTTTGAATATAGTAATTACTTTTAAATTTTTGAATTGTCAAAGATTAGAAAAAAATAATCAATAGGTTTTTATAATTTGATTATATATTTCACGAGATTTTATTCAAGCTTACGAGAAAGCTCGGTCGGCTCGTTTAACAAAAGAGCTCGTTTTTTGGCTCGAGCTCGGCTCGTTTAGTTTAACGAATGATCTCGAGCCGATCTTTTATCGAGTCGAGCTTGAACTGCTCGCGAGTGGTTTAGTTCATTTATAGTCCTAGATAGTAGTGTTGATTGAGGTACATCTTGCAATTAACTCTCCTATATGTTCAGAAATATAAGAGACTCTCAAGATGGGAATTCTATCTAACAAATGTACAAGACTTTCGAGGTTATTTCTTAAAATATTTCTTTAACATTTTAGCTTTCAATTAATGAGATTAATTTAGTTTTGAATTATGTAAGGATAACAAGATAATTAAGAAAACATACACTTAGGATCTTTAATTGAGTATTCATATATAGTTTTGTAATCTCGAAAGACTAAAAAGAAATACAAATTGAGTTGTTACTTTTTTTCATTTGGTGTTATTTTCTTTTTGCGTGTGATCGTCTATTGCTATATAATGACCTGAATAAGTAATGTGTTGCAAATACGATGTAAGAGTATAGAGACTATTAATAAATAATTGATTTTATCTCCAAGATGTCGTACAAGAATAAGCATGATAGTTACTCTTAGTAACATCACAAGTATGCGAACGGGAGTCGGGAAGAATTTTGAATTCCAATTAACGTGAAACAACAAATTTTTCCTTATATGGACATATCGAATTAGTTGACTTCAAGGATTACTAACAAGTCTCAAGCATACATTTTTTTGTTACATTAGAGAGCCACTTTGGACTCGGAGTCATTTACTCGGTTTGAACCTGTACCACTAAATTGGATACCAAGTCCCTGACCAGTGAGCTAATCCCAACTGGTTCAAGCATATATTTCTTATACCTAATCCTTTCGGTATTAGTTTATTTACATTTCATCTTTAATTATTGGCATTTTAGTTTTAATTATACAAAACCCAACAAAAACATTATTTATATTATTTGTCTTTTACCTTGCAACTAAACTATTATACTAGTAACCACATCAATTATAACCTTGATAGTCCATGTGAAGACGATATATTCTGGAACTTACTTATTATTACTTTTCAACAAACCGTACACTTGCTTGGAGTCACTCTCCTTTAGTGTTGATTTTTATATCACACCTTTGGGGACGAAAAGTTTTTGGCGCCGCTGCCGGGGACTATAATGTTATATTTTTGTGTTTATAGTTTAGTATAGTAGTGTCGTTGTTTTTTTCATTTTACGTTGGTTTTTTGTTTTTGTATCTTATATATTATAGGTGCGCAAGGAGATACGGAAAACTTGAATGCTCAAATGAACTTATAAGATAACAATAATCAAGGTGCACAAGTCCCACCTAGGGCAGTGCCTTGGTTTATGCAACCTTCTGAGCAAATACTGTTCTGATTGCCGCCTCTTGAGATCCGCCCACCCGCTATTCAAGCCGTGAAATGAAAACCCAAAACGGGTATAATAAATCAATTTGCTACCTACGACCATTATAGCAGGGCTGCCCATGAAGATCACGTGCGTGCAATGCAAAAATTCATGCAAATTTGCAATGCGTACATCACTCAAGGAGTTAATCAAGAACATATGTACCTTGCCATGTCCCCATTTTTCCTCACCAAAGGAGCAAGAAAGTGGTAAGATCAGCAACCTAATGAATTCATCACTACTTGAGATCAATTGTAAACTGCGTTTTTGGATAGATATTATCCTCAAAGTGTACGGTTGAGTGGTCAACTAGATTTCGCGGGATTTCATCAAGAACAATGCAAAACACTAGAAGAAGCTTGGACTCGATTCCAATAATGCTTGAAGAAATGTCTATTACACGGGTACTCTCCAGGATTGCGATTGTGTATGTTTTATCGAAGTTTAGATATCCCCTCCAAAGAAAAATCTGATACATTTTGTGGAGGAGGTTTTATGATGGTGAACGCTAATCACGCATTTGGAATCATGGATAGAGTTGTGAGAAATGAGATGAGTTGGCAACCAGAAAGAACACAGGTTCAAGTTTTGGAAAAAGAAACGTTGAATTTAGAAAACGAGACTGCGGTGGATACAACTATTGCCGCTCTAGAGAACATGCTAAAGAAAATATACTTGAACAATCATCGTGCAATTATGAGTGTGGCGCAAGAGACACAAAATTGTCCGTGTTGTGGGGTGTTTGACCATGTATGGAGAGTGTTACTCAATAATCCGTAACCGACATGTTTTATATCCAATTAGAGGAAACCACCATCTGAGTGGTCAAGGCTATAGTCAATACAATCAAAATCATTTGGGACTCCAATGGTATAATCCTAATAGGGCCGTCAATCATGGAACCATCTCTCAGCCTCTACCCCAAGGGACCAATTATCAATCAAGGTTTCAAAATCATTACCAAGGAGGTGCAAGCTATGAAGCCTAAGCTTCCCAAAAGGTCGTGTATAACTGCTATGAGGAGAATCTAGTTCTGAAAGGCACTTCCATCCCATTTGCAAGAAGGTGTAAGAGAGTTGGAAAAGAGTCTCACCTCGTTCTTCAAAGTTTCAATTGAAAAAATGGCACAGACTGATGTGAAGATTGAATCTACCTAGGTAGCAATGATGAACATGCAACAAAAGTGGGAGCATATCACGATGTCTCTTCAACAAATTCAACAAGGCCAAGTCATGAAACTCACCCGAGGTGAAAAGGGGTAGGTTAAGTTGCTACATAATGGTGAAAAAATGGTGAGTACGAATCGTGTAAGGCAATCGGCCTTTAAAGTTGAAAAATTTCCACCACAGCCTAAACCTAGTGAAGAAGAGGTTACGAAATAGAAAGAATTTTAAAAGACAAACTTATATTAAGTAACCTTGGAGGATTGGGTTGAAGAATAAGTGGTTGATAAACCTAGAGAGGCACAAAAAGTGCAAGATAAATTGAGAGTGGAACCGCCACCAAAAGGGAGTCATCCTCCACCTCCATTACCATCGAGAATAGTCAAGACTTGTGATGAGGTTGAGTACAAGATGTTTATCAAAATGTTGAGCCAATTAAATATCAGTATCTCGATACTCGAAGCCATAAAAAAGATTCCAAAATATCTGAGGTTCTTCAAGGAAACACTCTCCAAGAAGAACAAGTTTACAGAGTATAAAACGGTATCACTCACCGAAGGGACATAGCCACAAGTGTAAAGGAAGTTGGCCTCAAAACTCAACAACCCTAGAGGTTTCAACCTCCCAATCAAAATTGGTGGTACATTCAAAGGGCTAGAATTGTGTGATTTGGGGGCAAGTGTGAACCTTATTCTAAAGAGTGTATATGATGAGGTGATGTTGGAAGAAAAGTCAACATCCGTTGTATTGCAAATGGTGGATGGATCATTGAAAAATCTGTGGGGAATCATCGAGGACGTTCTAGTCTAAGTAGGTAATTGTTATTCCCACTAATTTTATTATATTGGATTATGAATCAGATGCAAACATCCATCTCATCATGGGACGTCCATTCTTGGCTACGTGGAAAACAATGATTAATGTTTATGAAGGTTTTGTTGCCTTGAGCATCAAAGAAAAATCCTAGACATTCTATGTCTCGGGAAATGCTATAAGAATGAAGGAGCAGAATGTGTCAATGATTAGAAGTATAGTCAAGAGGGCAACTGGTAAGGTCCCAAGAAGATCCACGAGGAAGAGTGAAGAGAAAAGTTTGGAGTAGGTGATGAAGTTTCATTGAAAGATCCGTACTCCCCAAACATATTATGCAAATATAAGGAATCTTCGGGGGAAATCATTCATTTTCGCTAGAGTTGTTTCACCCAAGGTGATCGATGTGCTATGCAAGAATAAGTGCATGTTCTGTTTGGTTGATCCGAGAAATCTCTTGTGTGGTTGGGAATGTTATGTTAAAAAGAAACGAGCTTAGAGATAACACGTCGAACTTCATAGACGTTAAACAAAAGTTCTTCTTGGGAGAAAACACATGTTTTTATCGCTTTCGTAGTTTTATTTCATGTTTTTAGTGTATATTGGTAAGTTATTTAGGTGGTTTAAGTGTTTACTTTTTTAACGAGAAGGGTACTAGTGTTTTTAATGAACATGTGCACAAAAAATTGAGTTGTGGGTGAATTTAGAGGAGAAAATCTAGCTCAATAGTTGTTCCCAGCGGTATACCGTTCATCAAAGAAGAAGTGTGGTAACGGTAGGGCCACGGTGCAAAAATTCAACGAAGAATAGATGTCATGAGCGGTACACCGCCCATACCAACAGTACACTATTCGTCAAGCGTGGCACGCCAAGGGTCAAAAGGTCCGAAATTATATTGGTCGAGCGGTATACCGCGCCATCTTGACGGTGTACCATGTGCAAAATCTTGACTATGATGACAAATGGGCCACATTGTAAGAAGACAAAATTAGTGAGCTCATAGGAGCGGTACATCACAACTACAATTTTTTCATTGAGACTTTTCGATACCGTGGCGACGGTAATAAAATATTTGAAGAGCTATAAATTTGGCATACGAGCTCTTGTTTCAGCGATTCAAGCAACCACAGAAAGCTTAGAAAAATGTCTATAAATTTCATTGAAGACATTTTTCCAAATTAGGAACGAGTTCAGTTTCATTCACCCATAAGTAAGGACAAACACCGTTTTTTTCGTATTTTCATGGATCAAAGACGTCAACCCCAAACTTGGGGATTGAGGTTTTCTCACAAAGTTACGTACTTTTCCCTTTCTCGTGAACTATGTGTTATGTGCGTTTTTAATTTTTGCTTCTTTCGAGTCGTAGAGTCACGTTTGAGTTGAGGGTGGGGATCTGTTGTCCCCATCCCCACTTTCTGTGTTTGTCTTTTTAGTGTATAATATAGGGATGTGTCATAGAATATTATGAATATACATGTTAAGCATAATTTAGTTGAGTCAATGATATTAGGTAGTGTGATTTTGAATAGTGTCACAACGCGTTTAATATATTTACATGAAAACATTAAGTAAAGGATCAAAAAGGTTAATAAGCAATGCATAGAAGAAAAGTTGAATCTTAGGGAGCCTTGAGAGGTGTGTAGAATGTGAGGTATAAAATATTTGATAATACGCTTAGTCTACAAACTAATAGTGAAAACGCAACAAATCCTAGTAGTTAGAAAAATGAATAAGGCAGTTCCTTGATAAGCCACTTGACGCCTTTAGCTTTCTAACTCGATTTTAATTGAATATTTATCCATCTTAGCCCCTTCTCAGCCTAAAGCCTTGTTTTGTCGCCACAATACAAGCCACACCTCTTAGTTGATAGGAATTTTCCATATGACCAACATTCGAATCGCAACCCTAAGACTAGTTATCTTTAGAGCTTGAGTTTGGGATAGTCGGAGTCATCATTGAAAAACACATTGGGGTGGGATTATTATGAGTTTTTATGTGCGATATGTTGATGATACACTATTTATTGTAAACCTTTGCCCGAGATTTCAAAAAAAAAATGAATTATGAAAAGACGAAAAAGAAATGAGTGCATGGTATCTCACATCAAAACGAGTGTAATGGTTATCTTACAAAAAAATGAGTTGAAAAAAATATCAAAATAAAAGAACGGACAAAGTGGATTGTTTATGTAGATCATCATGAGTGACATCGGGTTATCAGGGGATGCTAATAAAGAACATCAAAATTGGGTTGAGTGAGAACATCTTCGAGTGAAACTCAAACTCTACGCGATTCCTTGATGGCTAGTGAGGAGAGAGACAAAAGCTCACTCCACATTATCCAAATCTACGTATAACACCGTTCCTAAGCCTAAGCTTTAACCGAAAAGACCTTAGGATTTCTAATTACATGGCTAAGTAAAAATTTAACGATTAGGGAGTAGCTAGGTGGATCATAATATACTATATTTAGACCAATGAACACCGTATAGCTGCCATATCAATTTAAGTGACAACTGCTCCTTATATTGCGAAATTAATATGATCTTGAATTTATGATGTGTTTATTGTTTGTATATTATGAGGTTTTGTTTATTAGTTGTTAGACATCACTATATGAGACATTCTAGGAAATCTGCTTTAGGATCATTTATTATGTTCTACTTCTTCTTCTTCTTCTTCTCAGAATGATTTGACTTTATTCTGTCCGAACGACAAAACTTTGAGTCGGGGGCATCGATATCTCTGTTTATTGGACCTAAATGAGGGTTTTTTCTCCATTATTTGATGGTTTACACTTTTTTGTCTAAATTTGTCAAGTTTTGGTGTTTTAGTTATTTCTAGAGCTTTTGTGCATAATTTGTATGTTATTTGTGTATCTATTAGGTACTTGTAAGCTATAACACCTTAAGATGATGATAATTAGTGAATAAAACAATTTACCCATTAATCACGATGCAAAAGGAAGATTCTACCACTTTTAGAAAGTGAAAGTTTAGGACGGCCAGATTTAGAAGTGGATTGTTCGAGGTTCCACGCGAGATTGACAATTATTATGGAAAAACCATTTCATATCTAGATATTATTTGAAGTCAGGAACGCGTGGGGTTTGACGGTTTGCGATTTGGAGTTGTAATGAATAAATTATGTTAAAAGCCGCTGTTGTGGTGTGAACCAGAAATCTGTTAAGTAAAATGTTTATGGGTTGACGTAGGTCACTTAAAAGAGTCCCACAACCCATTAGACGTTTATAGACCTATATATACAATCAAATAACATAAGAAACCGGTCTTAGAATCCTTTGGAACCACCATTAGTCACTGGATAAGAGAAGGAATGGCTAGGAGAAGAGAGAATAAGAAGATAGCAAGGGTTTCCACCATTGTTGGAACATTTCACCTCCAGTTTCAGTAATTCTTAGCTCTATTTTTATTAGTTTTTCGTTGATAACATGATTTTCTTATTATTTGAAATTGTTTTTTATTATTTGAGTTTGAGCTGAACTTTATTGTGCTTGAGAATTGCTTATGTATGAACCCTAGAATACCAATTTGATATTTTGCGGATTTTGGGATTACATTATTTAAATAAATTGCGTTTAATTATCGTTGACTATATATATTGTGCTTAATTTCTATCCATAATTTGATCATATATTGGTTAGTCATGGTAATCGAATTAGAGTCCGGAATGGGGGGGTATGGTTATGAATAAAGTATATAGGCTTCCGGTGTGCATTAGCGAGCCCACGGGTTTTGACTAGCCAGGTAGTCATTAGGGTTTGAACTTAATTACACCTGACTTATGGTTTGCTAGCTTCTCAAGTCTACTCAGAACGGAGTTGGGAAGAATATTGAATATCGACTAACGTGAAACAAACAATTTTCCCATATATTTGGAAACATCGAATTAGTTGACTTTGGGGATTACTAGCAAGTTTCAAGCATACCTTTCTTAAAATCAATCATTTCATTATTAATTTTTTTACATTTCGTCTTTAATTATTGCCACTTTTGTTTTAATTATCAAAACCCAAAAACATTATTTATATTATTTGTATTTTACCTTGCAACTAAACTATTATACTCGTAAACACATCAATCATAAATTAATAGTCCCCATAAAGAAGAGATATTCCAGAACATACTTATTATTACTTGTCAACGACCCATACACTTGCGGGGAGTCACCCTCATTCTGTGTTGATTTTTATATTACACATTTGGGAACGACAATGCCTTAATCATTTTCCTAACTATGCGATTTCATTACTTTGTCACCTATAGTATACTCATTAAATGGGTTTTCAACTAGCTAAGATCTCACGTTCTACATACTACTCATTATATCTAAGTTCAAATTTAGTCTACCATATTTCTTACTAATCCTTCCTATCTTGTATGGTGTGATTTCATCTCCATAATTTAAAAATGTTATGACTAGTTCAAAGACATATTATTTAACTATCACTGACTTGGTAAATTTATGCTTCTAAGAGATATTTTACACATTCTACACATATTTCCTTATAGTATACACTAAGATAAATTTTTTAAATTTTTTTCAATTTTTCTTAAAGTAATTAAAAAAAACATAAAATGCAAATGAGGGGCAACGACTCTCCATACCCCCAAATATGAAGGGAGTTGTGTCCCCACGACTCGAAACAAATTTGACAAGAAATTAAAAATTAAAAATTAAAAATTAATATGAACCACTAAACACTTAAGATACAATTAATGAGGTGACATGTAGAGAAGAAAAGTACTCTCGAGGACTATTGCCCTGCAGGCTCGTCACCCAATGTAGGGTGAGGCAGATGTTTTGCGATATCATGATGAATTTGTTCAAGGAGTGGGATAATGTGAGCTTGATTTGCTTTGATTTATGGCACATCATTCGTTAAGGAAGTTTGTCGCTCGCTCATCCATTATTGCCACAAAAAATCCTCCTGTTTTAAACTCGGTCCCTTATCAGCTATGTGGGTGAACCCATCTCATGTGGGAATTTTCCCTTAGGATCCATATGACTCTTCTCAATCTCCACCTGAGAAGTCTTTCAACTTAAAGAATCTTTTTGACTGCTCCTTTAAGAATCGATTTGTTCCACTCATCATCGATGTTGTCACTTGACTTGTATGTAAATACTTCATTCCCACGGGTCACAGTTTCTTTTCTAATTAGGCTCGTAATCATTTTTGGGTACTTCAGATTAAACACCAACTATGGTGCATTCGTGAAACTCGATACCGAATTAAATATCACTTGTGCTATATCTATCTCCTCCTCCTGTAAAACAAAATTCAAGAAAATGGAAAACTTCTTACTTACATCCGCAATTTAAACATTCCCAAAGACTGTTGATGCAAGGAAGTAGTTCCATACTCGTACATCGGGTTGAAGGTACTTGTAAGGCCAAGTTCACTTCAACTCCCTTTTGTTTTTTTGAACCGACTCCTTACACAAAACATGCGTGTGTAGCTAATCCCAATTGAAAGTATCCATATTCTTCACCGCTTCTTGATACTTGCATGGTCCAAATAATTCTTTGAACTTGAAGTGGCTTCGAATAACTTCAAATATGAATGGAATCGACTTGTCTATAAACGGAACACGACCCTCACTATCTCCGCTAATGAGGCCTAGATAAAACTCGGATACAAACTTTGTGCATAAAATCAATTGCCTCGTCATGACTGTAGTCCGTCCCAATCGAGTATCCAACTCTAAAAGTCTTCTATACTCACCTTCTCGAATTTCGCTTTAAAGTTAATAAGAGCTTTGAAGTTTTGCTCATCACGGGTATCAGAATCTCTACTTGTAGCGGTTGTGTCATTCCTAGATCTGAAATCACAATTGCTTGCTCTTTAGGACCATTGATCACCATATCCGATTCTTTTCTTATCTCCTATATCAAATTTCACTTTCTCTTTTCCCCCAAATTCACACGATTCTCTTTACTTTTCCTATTTTCAACCCGTTATTTCTATCAATTCTTTTCCTGACCTCCAACTCAAAGTTGCACCACTCTTGAAAGTACCCCTTTATTTTGGATGGTTCAGGTGTTATTTGGATTGGTTATGGTACCAGGTTGATTTTTAGCCGTAAGGGTATGGTTGAATTTTAATTGGGAGAGGAGGAATTTAAGACATTAGAGAAAAGGATTTGGATTTTTTTTTGAAAACTCTTGGATTTCTAGGTGTTATGGAATGATTTTTATGGTGAGAATTTGTTTTATGGAGTGGAAAGATGATTTTGGATGTGATCCAATGGTGTTTTGGTGTGTGGTGAAGGTTATATGAGGTTTGAGGTTTCAAGGGATTTTTGGGTTTTGGAGAAGAAGAAGGCTTAAGTATTTTTTTTCTTTGGAATTTAACCCTTCTTCACGCCAAAATTGTAGTACTAGCTTTGCAGTGTACCGCAAGGCTTGGTGCAATATACCATAACCAGTTTCTCGTGATACTGTGACATGGTATATTTATTCCCTCAATACTGTAGTCACCGTTAAGTTTCCGCGGTATACAGTAGATAGGCGCGGTAATATCACATGCTCAATCCTTACTCTCGCACTTAAAACCATATTATCAATAAAATACATATCGTGGTGACACTTTGCTCGTGCGGCGCACTATGGGTAGGCATGCGGTGTACCACAAAACCTCTCATAATTCTTTCATTAATACAATTTAAATACTCATATGGCACCATGGTAGGGCTACAGTGCACCGCGGGAAGGGTGCGTGTATCGCATATACTTGTTGTAGATTGTTTTTTCTCATATATTTCACCCCAAAATAAAACTTGACTGCCTACACACCAAAAAAAACTAATGCTTTTCTCATTAAGTGAAATAAAAACATCTAAAAACTTACTATTTCACACTATTAAAAATAAAAATGAATGAAAACTTATTCAAAATGTGGGTTGTCTCCCACGAGCACTTTTATTTTACTCCGTTCAAAGTTCAACGTTGTTACCTTATTGATGTCTCCTTATTTGTGATGATTTAATATAGGTTGGAGACATCATTTTAGATATATTTAGGAAGTAATTAGTCGATTTTTATTATTATATTAGTATTTTCCTAGTTCTTGTCTTGATTTGATGATTTATTATTTTTAGAGCATATCTGGTTTAGTTGTTTGTAAATTGTAAAGATTTAAAGATATATGGTAATTAATTAGATGCCAAATCAATTCTAAGAGATAAAGGAAAGAAAATAAAGATGAAATTTGGAGATAAATGAAGTAAAAGATAAAATAGGAAAAGAACTGTTGACAAGTAAATATGAATTTCAGCAGCCACGTCCATTAAAGTGATCATAACTTAAAATCAGATGGGAATTTGGAAGAATGGTCTGAAGCTAAAGAGTAGATCTTTCCGATATGGCCGTTTCGTTATAAAGTAGGCGAAAATCGGAGCAATATTGAAGAAGTTATGGCCAAAACAAAACAAATACAGTTCCTTACGTTTTCTATATTTTAGGCTATGAATTTGATTTGGAAAAGGAGTCTAATTGCTTGCCTTCTACACCAAGAAATCCGAATTAGGTCTTCCTATACTCCTATAAATACACCCTTTAACTATTGTAAACATGTCCTTACTCAGTTCTAAACCTTACGTATCATAGAAGTCATTAAAGAGAAGCAACAAGACCTGTAGAGAGGAAGACAAGAAGCTGTAAAATAGAAAACTCCTCTTCTCCATCATCTCCCTCTATCATCAGGGTAATTTGTATTATATTCTTTAGCTTATTTTTGTTTCTAATTACTTTTATCCATAGTTTATTCTATGTCTTTGGATATGAACTAATTTTCCCATAGCTTGGGTTTACATATGTATAATCTTTGATTTCTAATTCTTTATTTGTTTTTACGTTATTTGGAAAAACTCTTTTAAAGTGATTCTAACTTATTAACCATATATATGTTTTATGTGTCTAATTAATAGTTCTTGCTAGTGCACGAGTATAGACTACCCAATTAATAGTAGTTAGATGGTCGCTCGCAAGGGGTGTCTAATTATTGAAACACCACATAAGCGTCTAGTGTGCGGTAGTGATCCGGAAGGGCTTGCCTAACTAGATAGTCATTAGGGTTTGATTTAATCACCGATCATTATTTGCAGGCCAGTCTCATCTAAGAACCTGGCG
Organism: Nemophila menziesii; assembly: GCA_029959085.1. NCBI lineage: Eukaryota > Viridiplantae > Streptophyta > Magnoliopsida > Boraginales > Hydrophyllaceae > Nemophila > Nemophila menziesii. The sequence continues at coordinate 38,218,554 of JARWIR010000005.1, read as the reverse complement.
TAGGAGCACCTTAGTTAAGTCCCTGGTAATTGTTAGGTCGCCTCTTAAGTCCACCCGGAAGGGGATTAGAAGGAATTTAGAATCTTGACTATTTATCTAAGAACTTTAATCACCCTTATAACTAGAATATTTATTAGAAGGATAAGTGCATACTAGCAAACCGAAGCTATATTTCTCATCTTCATTCTTTTAGTATTTATTTATTTGCATTATTATCTTCCATATTTGAAAACCAAATAAATATTCCCACTTTTATTGGTTTTTTATTTAACAATTAATTTCTCCTACACTTCTTTATATACATAAATAGATCTAACAGATCAAATCACTGCGAACGAACTTTTACTTACTAACTAAACTTGTAAACAATCTGTAATACTTGCAGTGAGTTTCTAGTGGTAGTCAAGGGTGTGTCCTTTATTATTCTCTTTATTTATTTGTTTAATTATCACACCTTTTCCCCCCACCACTCATCATTTATTCTTTATATAGCTCCCCCAAACAATGGGTGAGACTATTTACATCAACCAATCAAAACGTGTAACCTTTCTTCACTTTAACCTCAATAATCTTTGTCGAAGGACTCAAGTGACAAGGAATGTTCCCATCCAAGTATCCTTATACTTTTGTGGTCTATTATTGGGTTTGGGATATTTCTACGCTACTTTTTCTCCCACCCCAAACTCATCTTATTTATTTTTAACGGTTTCTCGGGGGCTCTTAGCATTGACTTCTCGGCCGCACTTTGGATACTGAGACACATTGTGACAACTTCTTCTTTCCAAAAACATAGAATGTTTGTGATTCATTTACAATGTTGAGGGTCCACGGTTCACTCATTCACATAGATTATGGTGCAACCAGTGGCCAGGAATGGTCACCCAAGTAGAGATGTTCTTATATGCATCATAATCATATATAATAAAATCAGTGGGAATAATTAGATTACCTCTTGGACGAGATCATCCTCAATGATTCTTCACAGATTTGTTGTGGATCAATCCGCCAATTGCAAGATGATGGATTTCGGGTCGGCATCTGCAATACCCAATTTCTCAAATACACTATGGAGCATGAGTTTCACACTCACGCCCAAGTCATACATTGCCTTTCCTTAGAATGTACCACCTACTTGCTTTGGAGGTTGAAACCTCCAGGATCCTTAAGTTGCGATGGAATCTTCTGCTGAACTCATGCCGATACCTCTTCCGTTAGTGCCAAAGTCTCATACTCGGATGACTTATTCTTCTTGGATGGTTTCTCCATGAATAATCGTTGATATTTTGGCTCCTTCTCGGTGAATTTGAGCAACATGAAGTTTATTTTTACTTGGCTTAACATTTCTATGAACTTCTTGTACTCGATTCTACTGATCTCATAAGTGATTCGTAATGGATATAGTGGCATTAAACGGATGTGTGGTGGAGGTGGTTCCGCCCTAAGATTTTCTTGAACCCTTAATACATCAACTAACTCTCTCAGCTTCTTATTTTCTTCTTCAATCCACTTCTCAGTAGTTATCTCATCTATGTTTGGCTATCTTCTTCATAATCTCTACTTCACTCGGTGTAACCGGTGGCGAATCCACTTTCTTTCAACTTCAAGAATAATAGTCTTACACGATTCAAACCAAACATAATTATCAGCATTTTGAATGGCCTTAAACTGAGTATTTATACCTTTACCGATTTGCATAGGTTGACCTTGTTTTTGGAGTTGAAGATGGTTGAAAATTTGTGAGACTTGATTCTCCAATATCTTCAACGAAGCGGAATTCTTGTTGAGCCTCTCGTTGTTTTCCTTTAAATTCTCTTATGCTATCGCCATAAATGATTTTAGCGTTTGTTGAAACTTACTAGTGGATCCTTCTTGTGGATGCAGGAAATTCCTTTTAGCAAGACTATCATCATATGCATCATAAACGGGTTGCGGTGGAGCTTGATTAACACAACCTTGTCCCCCTTGATAATGATTTTAGGACCTTAGCTAAAAATTATTCCCTTGAGGTCGTGGTTGATAAAAATTACCTTGATAGGCATCACCTTGATTCACAACCCAATTTGGATTTAACCGTTGGAGACCCGGATGATTGCAATTCCCATGTTCATACCCATGACTACCCAAATTGTAGTTCCCACGATTTGACACGAAAAACACAAACATTGGTTTACCTTGGCACTCTTTCCAAGTATGATAATTTTCCTCGCAACGTGAACAAATATGTGCCTCTTGAACTACATTAACCTTGGATTTTCACCCTTGAAGACCTTCATTAAAACCTAGTGCCAAATTTTTCTTCTAATTCTCTAAAGATGAAAATTTTGCATCCATAGGAGTGTCACTATCTAAACATAACATACCTCATGTGGAATTAGAAAAGAAAGCTCGTGAAAGCGTCCAACTCCACTTTTTATCTACTATCTTCTCTATACAAACCGATAGTTCATTCGGATCCATGGACACAGAAGCACCACCTCCAATATTATTGACCCTCAACCGTGAACTCTCGTTGAGTCCTTTGTAAAACATAACTATCCGATGCCTTGGGGTATAACCATGAAGTGTACATTTTGCAAACCTTTGTTGACATCATGTCCATATCTCACCAACACTTTCTCCACTGTCTTCTTGTAAATCTGCAAGGTCCATTTGATCCTTCATTCTTATACTTTGTGGGTATAAACGTCCAAGGAATCTCTCTTGAAGTTCATACCATGAGGTTATTGATTTGGGTGACTGACGATCATGCCACTCACACGCATATCCGGTCAAGAAGGATTGGAATATAAAATAATACATTTACTCGCGAGTGACACCTTGAGTAAGATATGCGTCACTTATCTGCATGTAACTTTTAAACGGATCAAACCGAATCTTGATGTGCAGCTTCTCTATTGTTTCCATAACTCATGAACTGGTTAAACATACCCGAACCGGGCTTATATCTCACATCATGAATGACTGAAAGGGAAATCCTATCAGTTGAACTCGAAAGCGGCCTCCTTAATTGACCAAGAGGACCTTGTTCTAGACGCTGATTGTTTTTAATATTCAGTGAAAATCCTCCATTACCTTTGAATGGTGGTTGACCTCCTGGTGGAACTTGATTTGGATTCGTTTGTTCCATTCCAGGTGGGATTATAACCTCTTGTCTAGGGATTGGATTCCCATCAACATCCAAATTAAACGGAACATTCAAATTTTCTGTAGCTTCTTACTCTTTTCTCTCTCGTTCTTCTCTTCTTTGAGCTCGAAGAAACCTCTCGGGATCTGAGATCATAAACCAAACCAAAGAATCTGTGGAAGAGACAAAAGAAAACCAAGTGTAAAATAGAAAACAACTAACTCTACTACACTAAACAAAACACAGTAATTAACGCAAAAGTCCCTGACAGCGGCGCTAAAAACTTGTCATTTCTAGAGGTATGATAAAATAACCTAACAATTCAACACCCCTAGAGATATAACTAACCGTAAGTATACAAATTATTGATCAATAATAAAAGGAAGTATTAAGATTTATCGTCTCTGCATGGACTATGTTTGTAAATCTTAATATCGTGTTTTTAGACAATGTAGATGAATTAGTTGCTACCACTAAAAGACAAAAATAAATGATATATATGTTTAGTTTTTACAATTATAAATTAAAGTGAAAATAAATAAACTAATAAAGAATAAATTACTAAAGAAAATAAACTAACAAAGATATGAGATGAGAGATAGAGCTCAAGTTGCTAGTATTCCCCTATTGTGACACTAATTGATTCTAGTTATGGGGGTGAATATAGGAAATTCTCGTGAATATGATTCTAAGATCCGTCTAACTCCTATTAGGGTAGCTTATAAAGTTTCTTACAAATTACAAGATTACGCTTCCTAGGTAATTCTACGTAATGATCGATGCTAAAAGTAATTACCCTATATGATTATCCAACTAGTCAAGCCCGCCAGGATCACTAATGCACACTAGATTTATGTTACTAAAACCCCTTTAGGGTTATAATCTAGGTACTAAAGGTCGGACTAAATTTGATCAGGATATAAACAACTATTTATCATAATTCATATGCAACACAATTTAAATATCCAATTAATTTAAATGGAAGTATAAAAAATAACATTAAAAATAATTAATCGTCATTCAAGGTTAATACAGTTAAACAACTCAAGCTATTGGGAAATTAGTTCATAATTAAATAAATAAAAATAAATATAAAAAGTATCATAATCATGTGTAAGACAAGACAATAATACAATTTACTCTAATGATAAATAAGAAATGGTGTAGAAGATGTGTAGTAGGGCTCCAACTTCTATCTTCTTCTCCAAGGCATTCTCCTCTTCTCTCTAGCATGTATTATGAATTTATACTGACTAAGTACTATTTTCTAATAATAAACTGATATATATATATATATATATATATATATATGTGTGTGTGTGTGTGTGTGTGTATATTCCTAAATGTTTTAGGAGTTGTGAGCCCCTTTTAAATGGCCTAAATCAACCCAAAAACGTTTTACTAAAGAAGTGGACTAGTTCGAGCCATAAAATTTACAACTGTAATAACTTCTTCATCTTAACTCCAAATCACAAACCGTAAACTCTCATGCACTCCTAACTTCAATTAGTACCATGAAACAAAATGTCTCTCTCAGAATCTTCGTCAATTTCCCGTGGTGACTCTATCTTTTTTATTTCCAAAGTTAGCTGGTAAATTCTCTCACTTTCCAAAAGTGGCTTTTTGGTCCTTTAATGTCTTGAATTAGGTTTGAACTTCCTTTCTCAAATTATTATCCTCGTCGCCGGATCTTGTATGATACAAGTACCTAAGAGGTGCAGACTTAACACACAAATTATGCATAAGTGTCTCTACAAGTAATAATTATCCAAAAGAGACAAGAACTGAGAATATGTTTAAGTATAGAGAATAATCCCTCAAAAGTATAAATAACCCCTTAAAATATGTCTCATGAATAGATTAATATATAACATAAAATGAGACATCAAGTGTCTTCACCATTAGAGAATTGAACTTTAGGAATGAACTATTTGCGTTGTTTACTCTTCATGAGCTAATACCTATCAAAGTTTAAATTGTATCCAAGCTACACTTTATTTTGAAGAAAAATTATTTTTGCTTTTTCAAGTCTACGAGCCTCTTTCCAAATCTCAAGAAACTCTTTTATATCCAAAAACATTTTTTATATTATTTTGGAATTTTATTTTGGCCTCTAGAAAATTTTCCGTTTCCCACTTAGCTCTCTCGGTAATTTGCGAGACATGCTCTTTTTTTAATCGCCTCAAAACCAGTTTAAAGTTGCGTAGCTTTTCGCAAATAATGTATTACTTTAAGCCTCTAACTTGATCAATAATCCATCCATTTCTAACCACTTCACCATAATCTTTATACTTCACCTACATATTAAATAATAAAAAACGCGGTAACACTCTTGAGATTTTCTAATAATAAAGTCATTATATATGGTGAATGATTAGAAACATTTTATTTTGGAAGGAAATCGACATGAACATAATGATTTTAGGAATCTAGTCTTCTATTCCCATTGCTCAGTCAATCCTACTAAGAATGTGATTGTTGTCCCATATGAAAAAATGGATGGAGTACTAAAGATCCTCAAGTCAACTATCATTACAACAATACACAAACTCATTAATGTCTCCCATAGATACTACCTTTCCATTTTTCCTTATATTGTGATTTAGAATATTGTTAAAGTCTCTAAGAAGTAACTACTTAGCATCAAAAGTGGTAGAATGATCCACTAGTTCTTTCCACAAATCTCTCATTTCTATATTTTTATTTAACCCATAAATAAAAGAAGTATGAAGGCTAATGGATATTACCTTACATACCACTTTCTAATGCATGGCTTGGGAAGTCAGTGCAAGTACATCCACTTATACATTATCAGGGTCCCATACAACAAAAATTATTTTGTGCTTGATTATAATGAAGTTATCCACACTTACACTAATTCTAGAGCTTATCGTTTCCAATATACCTATAATGTCTATATTTTTCACCGAATAAGCCTAACTATCCCTCTCTTCTTGTAGATTGATGCGAATCCCCGTGTATTCCAAGTTGTAATAATCATAAGGCAAACTTTAGGGGTAACCCCTTACTCATACTCTTCATTTTAATGTCTTTATCTCTCCAACAAAATTCTCTTTTGTGATGTTTTTTCTTGATTTTCTTCGAAATTATACTATTCTCTCACAAATAGTTTTATTTATTTATTTCACTCTCCACAATCTCAAATGGCTCATGTAACCCAAACACATCACCAAACCCTGGAAACCTCAATACTCGGAATACTCACAAAAATCTGAAACACTTGACTTTTCAATCATGTGCACTCTTCCCAGTCTTTGTAAAAAAAAATTGTTTACTAACCCAACAGATCAATACCTTCACCCAATGTATCATTCACTGGGTGTTTCATGGCTTGGAGCTGTAGTGATTTCAAATTTTCTGCATTTAACTGTAGTTGATGCGTATTTTTTTGTTTCTGTAGCTTTTCGATGTTGCCATTTACGCCCTTGTGTTGCTGAAAACTGGACTTGTCGAGTAGCATCTGTTGTCTTGTGTTGCAGGTTCTTCACCAGGTACATATAGGTCACATTAACATCAAGGAGTTATGGACAATTTTTTGTTGCAAAATCTCATGCGAGTTTATATTGTTCTGGTCACTCCTAGGTGCGATATAAATCAACACAAAAGAAGAGGAGTAACTAACAGAAAGTGTACGGGTCGTTCCAAGTAATAGATAAGTAAAAACAGGATATCTACTCCACAGAGTTTACGAGGTTATGACTAAGTGCTTACACGAAAGTAGACGTAATTGCTAAATGATAAAAATAGATATTTATTTTGATTTTGTACATTTAATAACTGATGCAAGAATTATAATGTAATTAATGATTACAGCTAAGATTAAAACTAAATTAACTAATAAATCACCTAAGTTAATTTAATCTAACATTCTTAGTTAAGGGTAAAATCGACCTTTTATAATAGCCGGGATTCTAAAGTCTTCCTAAATCCTGTCATGGTAGATAGGGAGTATTTTACGGTATTAACGACCTCGTCTGAGTGACACTAAAATATTTTCAAATGTTTTACTGCATAAACACAAATGACTACGTGGTTAGTCAAGACCGTCAGGTTCACTATGCACACCACATGTCTATACTCTAGTTCTGTACTCAAATTCCCCTATAAGCACCTGGTGAAGAGCCTGCAACATATGACAAAACTGCTCCTCGACAAGTCCACGTTTTAGCAACACAAGGGAGTAAATGGAAACACCGAAAAGCTACAGAAACAAAAAAAATACGCAGCAACTCCGAAAACCTTGACTTTTCAATCATGTGCACTTTTCCTAGTCTTTGTAAAAAAAATCTGTTTACTAAACCAACGGATCAACTCAATGTATTATTCACTGGGTGTTTCATGGCTTGGAGCGTTAGTGATTTCAAATTTTTCGTATTTAATTGTAGCTGCTGTGTATTTTTTGTTTCTGTAGCTTTTCGGTGTTGTCGTTCACTCCCTAGTTTTGCTAAAAACTGGACTTATCGAGTAGCAGTTGTTGTCTTGTGTTGCTGGTTCTTCACCAGGTGCTTATAGGTCACGTTAACATCAAGGAGTTATGGACAATCTTTTGTTGCATAATCTCACGTGAGTTGATATTGTTCTGGTCGCTCCTAGGTTTGATATAAATCAACACAAAAGAAGAGGAGTAACTAACGACAAGTGTACGTGTCATTCCAAGTAATGATAAGTAAAAAACAGGATCGTCTCCACAGGGTTTACGAGGTTATGACTAAGTGCTTACACAAAAGTAGTAATTGCTAAATAATAAAAATAGATATTTTTTTTTGTTTTGGATATTTAATAACTAATGCAATAATTATAATGTTGGTGTGGCCTAAGGTGTGATAAAATAATGATATAAATAAGTGCAAATACACACCGTAAACTAACACTGTACTGCAAGTATTACAGGACGTATGCAAGTTTTAATGATAAGAAGATTCGTTCCTCAGGGACTGACGAAAGTTAGAGAGAACTTATGCAACTTATCAAGTGCAGATATTAAAGATAGATAATAATACGCAAGTAGAAAGAAGAGAAAGATGGATATTTATTTGGTTTTTAATAAGAAAACTAAACTACTAAATTAAAGACAGAAAATAAATAACAGAAAAGAAAAGAAGATAATATGAAAGTCTAGCTTGAGTTATTAGCATGCAATCCCCACTAGTTTTGCCGTTCTAAACATGTAAGGGTAAATTATGTAGTATTTCCCTAATCGGTCCCAATATGCTATCGGTAGTTTAAAATAGGATTTACCTGTGTCAATAAGGCTTCCTAAGCAAACTTTTCCTGTAATTGGTAAAGAGTCACAAGACTCAACTATAGTGATTATCTAGATAGGTTGGGTTGTCAGATCACACCTAATACTAGACGTTATGTGCTAAACATGCAATTAAACACCGTTGTCAATGGTGACCTAATTACTAGATGGTAATTCTATATGGGCGCGCATCCACAAGAACACAGAATATAAATCCAAACACATAAACAGAGAATAAAAACTATAATTCAATTTAAAACATTAAGTTCCCAAATTAGATAGATGTCAATCAAAACTAGGGTTCATACATATATGCTAAACACTCAAACTAAAAGGAATTAATTCATACAAAGAAAAGAAGAGAAAAGAGTTACAGAATCAAAGGTAGAAGAAGACATATGGTGTTCTGCTCCTTCCAGACTTCTCCTCTTGTGTTGTAGCTTCCTCTTGGCCTTAAGGTCTGGCCAAGGATGATTTTAGAGTGTTAAGAGGCTGTATTTATAGGGTATAGGTTGACCTAATTCGTTTCTTGGAGATAACTTCAAGTAATGGACTCCTGGCCCAACTCAAATTCGTAAGGAAAACACTGCTGCGTTGTTTTGAGTGTATCTTCTTCGTTATTGGTCGGATTTTGCTCCACAAGATACCAAAAGAATCGCAACAGAATTATCTTGACCCTTAAGAAGGAAATTACCAAATTCGGCCTATTTATTAGGTAAAAACACCAATCTTTGGACGTGTACTGCAGAATCCCAGATTTAGGCAGCTTTTCTTTTTCCTATTTGAACTCAGTTTCCTTCTATCTCCAATTTCCATGCATATCTCTTTCCATAAGTTGTAGTCTTTGACTTGGACTCTAATTAATCTCCATAATTATCTTTAAATCTTCACACTAAATGAACAATTAAACCCAATATGCTCTAAAAATAATAATTCTACAATTCAAGACCCAAAATAGGAAAGTGCACTAAATTAAGCTAAAATCAACCTATAAACTAATAAATAAGCCTAAAATGATGTCTCTGAAGTATATTATATTATCACAAATGAGGAGACATCAAGACCCCCAACTCAAAGTTGTATCGTCCCGATACAATAAAAGTAAAGAACAGTAGGGTAGTCAAGAAGAAGAAGTAGGAGGAGAATAAGAACAGAACACAATGAATGATCCTAGAGCATAAATTCCAAAAAATCTCATGTAGTAATGCTCAAGAAGTAATGCACAAATATTCTTAATATACATGTAATCAACAATCCATAAATTCAAGTCCAGATTAATTTCGCAATGCCAGAAGGAGAGGATGATAACTTAGTTCAGGTTAATGGCTATAGGTTGTTCATAGGTCCCAAATACAGCATCCAATGGTCCACTTACCTACTACCTAATAGCTCAATTGTTTCTCCACCAAGCAGTTAGAAATCCTAAGGTCTTGGGTTATAACTTGGCTTAAGGACGGGTGTGGTATATTTGGATAATGAAAAGTGAGCTTTTGGCTCTCTCCTCACTAGCCATCAACGAATCGCCCTAGAGCTTGAGTTTTCACTCGAAGATGTTCTCACTCAACCCAATTTATTGATACTTTTGATTTGCATCCCCAATAATCCCAAATAAAACCTTTTATGATGATATACAAATTCCACTTTGCCGGTCCGAATATATATTCCTTTCATATCAATTTTTTTCTTTTGTATAGCTATGACTCTCTTTTTGATGTTCGAGATATCACGCTATTTTTTCATATATATATATATATATATTTTTTTAATGCCCTTGTTGGCAAATTTAGCTCGTAGATTCTTTTCCATTCACTATTACCCCGGCAAAGGGTTACAATAATAACAATTTTATCATCAATAAAATCACAAAGATAATTCCCAAAGTTCCCTAATTATGAAACCCACCACCCCAAACTCAACCTCTAAAACGAGTGTCTCAGGTTTTGCGATTCGAGTGCGGGTCATATAGATGAGTCCTAAAAACTAAGGGTATGGATTATAATGTGGTTAAACAAAAGGCTTTAGAAAGGCTCAGAGGGGCTAAGACGGATAACACTAATCAAATAAAAGGGTGAGAAAGTATAAAAGGCTTCAAGTGTTTTATCATGAAAGAACTGCCTTATTCAACTTTCTAACTACCGGATTTTGTTACTTTTTCATTACTAGTTCATAGACAAGCGGGTTTTCAACTAATTTTAAACCTCACGTTCTACACACCAAATAACTATTCCTAAGTTTCAACGTGACTTCTTAGCATTGCTCATTAACTTTTCTATCCTTTATTTCCTGTTTTCATACATGCATCTAAACATATTTATAACATCTTTCAAAAACATACTACCTACTATCATTAACTTAATTAAATCATGCTCAAATAGGTACATTCAACATATTCTATGCCTAATTCAACCCAAAAATTTTAAATTTTATGAAAAAACACAAAAAGGAAGATGAGGACAACGAATCCCCACCCTCAACTAAAAAATGAGCCGTGTCCCCACGACTCGAAAAAGACTCAAGAAAAATAAAATTTTAAATTAGCATACATCTTGCACATAAAGAAATGGTAGGGAAGAAAGAAAACATACTCTTCGAGGCCTTTACCTCGCCTTGTCGATACTCGGATTAAATCTAATGTATCTTCTTCACCCAACTTCTTATTCGCTTTTCGTTCAAGACACGTGATCATAATAGGATATTGCATTATATAACGTCATGGGAGAGATCGAAAACTTCGTATCACCTCCTCATAGATCAACTGTGCCACATCTTCTTCTTCTCCTCCTCACATAATACAATTCATAAACAACCCAAAGCATTCCAAATCTCCATGAACCTTCATGTATTCACCTTCAACTTCTTCTTCAAATACTTTCTCATAAGAAAAAGGTAGTTCCTTTAATTGTTACTTCGGAGAAGCTATCAGGGCCCTTGAAGCTTTCTCTTTTTCTCTTGGGTATAAGGTCTTTGATCTAGAGAGGTCGTGTTGTCTTCTTCACTAAATTTGGAACCTTTTTGCTCAACACAGCATGCTAACCTCTCTTCTCTTGACTTGTTTTACCCATTGAATTGAAACTAGGACTTTTCTTACTTGATTTCTTCTCAATTAAATCCAACACCTTGATTTATTCATCTCCCATACAGTAGATAATGTTCATGTTCTCTTAATCATCTCAATTGACCCCCAACTCAAAGCTTTAACCACTCTTGAAATTTGAAACTCTTGATTATTGGTTGTACAAGCTTAATTTGGGTTAGGAAAGGTGATTGGATGATTATTCTCTATGTGGGTAAGATGGATTCTTCATGGATTGGCTTGGATTTAAGAAATTGTAGGATGAATTTTTGAAATCTAAGCTTTTGGTTCTTGGATTCAAGGTGTTTTGGTATGATATAGGTGGTTGACTCTTCCTTGTAATGATGTGGAGAATAATTTGGATGTGTTTTCATGGTGATTGGGTAGTGTTTTGATGATTGGTGAAGGTTTTGATGAGCTCTAATGGAGTTGGGAGGGTTGTGGAGAAGAAAAAGAGGGTTAGGGTTTATAAAATTCGGAACTAAAAGATTAATACCTCCTTTATACACAAATCCCGTAAGTTTTTCTCTCTCTGGCGGCGCTGCGGACTACCCCTGCGGACCATGGGGTGCACCGCAGGGTAGTCCGTGACATCTGATGCTTGAAAATTTTTGCTCTCTGGTCTAGACCCGTGGTAGGACCCCGTGGCACGGGTTTTTGGCCTGCGGACTAGGGTCCGGTGCACCGGAGGGTACCTCGCGGTATCTGTGGCTACTCCGTCAAAATACCCGTGGTACTCACCCCGTGGTACGGGTTTTTGGGGCGCGGACCATGGCGCGGTGTACCGGAGGGTAGTCCGCGGATTTTTTCTTGTTTCTGGATCAAACCCGCGGTGGCAACCCGTGGTACGGGTTTTGACCTCGCGGACCATCCCTGCGGACCATGGGGTAGTCCGTGGGGTAGTCCGCGCAGGTCATTCTTGCGCTCCAAAAATTTTCGTTTTCTTCCCTAACTCGATTTCTCCAATTCCTACACACCAAAAACACTAATACCTTCCTCAAATATGCAATATCAACTAAAATTAACTAATCTAAACATAAATTAAAAACTAAAAACGTAAAAACATAAAAGAAATTACGGGTTGTCTCCCGTATAGCACTTTTGTTTAACGTCTTTCAAAGTTAGACGTGTTACCTCGATTAAGGATGACGAAATCTCCACCCTTTGCCTTTAATTCCCACGAACTTTTCAGCTCGATTCTTAATGATCATGGATGGTGCCATCCAAGATGTCGTGGGAATAGGTGGTAACTCAATTCCAAGTGTAGCATTACACTCCTCTAGTAATCCATTCATCTCTTTAACTTCGAATCTTCGTTTGTTAGAAAGAATGTCCTTCATGAATTGACCATATTTTGACATTCTTGTGAGAGCTTCTACAAACGGGCTGCTGTTCTTTAATTTGTTCATCATGTCAATGAACTTCTTGAATTCCAGGTCATTCTCCTTTCTGACATGTGAAGGGAATGGTGGAGGAGGAAATGTATTGGTTACCACTGGGCTCTCTTTCTTTTCTGGTGTCTTCTCTTGGACACGTTCTTGTTCAACTACCTCTTCGACCTTATCTTCTGTTGCTTCTTCCCCCCTCTGATCTGGAATAGGGACTGGTTCTGGTTCTGGTCTTGTTGGAGGTAGTTGTTTTCCACTTCCTAATTCAACTGCATGACAAACTTTGTTTTGTGGAGCACTAGTATCACTTCGGAGTTTCCTTTCTGCAAGGATTTGAGTTTTTTCCACCATTCGTGACACTGCCTGCACCCTCTCCATAAGCGCATTCTGCGAGTTTTGAGATTCTTGCTGGCTATTCTATATATTGTCAAGTGTTTGCATCAGTCATGCCAAACTTGAATTCAAACTCGGAGGTTGTTCTTGTGTAGTTTGCTGCATTGAATAAGGAGGTGGTTCTTGATAAGCTTCATTGTAAATCGGCGCTTCTTGATAGATAGGTTGTGGAGGATAGTAAGATTGTGGTCGTGGTTGATAATAATCATCATAATAATGGTTATCATGATGATACGTCTGTTGATTTCCGACCCAATTGTAGCTTTGTGGGGGTTGATAGTCAGCGTAATTTCCTTGAGATTGATAATAACCATCATAATAATAATGGTCTCTTTGATAAGGCATGAAGGAAATTGAGGCTGGAATGTTCATGCAATGTCCCCACGAGTGATCTCTTGCTCCACAACTAGGACATGAAGGTGATGTTTGTACTAGATTCCTCTGCGCTAGTTTTCGCGATTGTTCTCGTAATTCCTCAAGTTGTAGGGTTAACTCCTTGAGTTTTAGAGCTTCCATCATGAATTAGCTTCTTCAGGATCTAAATCACGAAACCTTTATCTCCTAAATAATCTGCTCTCGCCTAAAAAGAATCTGTTAAGACAAAAACTAAAAAGAAAAGCGTAAGAACTAAAATAAAAGCACAAGATAATTGCACAAGGACTAACGATGTAGTCCCCGGCAGCGGCGCCAAAAACTTGGTGTGGCCTAAGGTGTGATAAAATAATGATATAAATAAGTGCAAATACACACACTAAACTAACACTGTAATGCAAGTATTACAGGACGTATGCAAGTTTTAATGATAAGAAGATTCGTTCCTCAGGGACTGACGAAAGTTAGAGAGAACTTATGCAACTTATCAAGTGCAGATATTAAAGATAGATAATAATACGCAAGTAGAAAGAAGAGAAAGATGGATATTTATTTGGTTTTTAATAAGAAAACTAAACTACTAAATCAAAGACAGAAAATAAATAACAGAAAAGAAAAGAAGATAATATGAAAGTCTAGCTTGAGTTATTAGCATGCAATCCCCACTAGTTTTGCCGTTCTAAACATGTAAGGGTAAATTATGTAGTATTTCCTTAATCGGTCCCAATATGCTATCGGTAGTTTAAAATAGGATTTACCTGTGTCAATAAGGCTTCCTAAGCAAACTTTTCCTGTAATTGGTAAAGAGTCACAAGACTCAACCATAGTGATTATCTAGATAGGTTGGGTTGTCAGATCACACCTAATACTAGACGTTATGTGCTAAACATGCAATTAAACACCGTTGTCAATGGTGACCTAATTACTAGATGGTAATTCTATATGGGCGCGCATCCACAAGAACACAGAATATAAATCCAAACACATAAACAGAGAATAAAAACTATAATTCAATTTAAAACATTAAGTTCCCAAATTAGATAGATGTCAATCAAAACTAGGGTTCATACATATATGCTAAACACTCAAACTAAAAGGAATTAATTCATACAAAGAAAAGAAGAGAAAAGAGTTACAGAATCAAAGGTAGAAGAAGACATATGGTGTTCTGCTCCTTCCAGACTTCTCCTCTTGTGTTGCAGCTTCCTCTTGGCCTTAAGGTCTGGCCAAGGATGATTTTAGAGTGTTAAGAGGCTGTATTTATAGGGTATAGGTTGACCTAATTCGTTTCTTGGAGATAACTTCAAGTAATGGACTCCTGGCCCAACTCAAATTCGTAAGGAAAACACTGCTGCGTTGTTTTGAGTGTATCTTCTTCGTTATTGGTCGGATTTCGCTCCACAAGATACCAAAAGAATCGCAACAGAATTATCTTGCCCCTTTAGACGGAAATTACCAAATTCGGCCTATTTCTTAGGTAAAAACACCAATCTTTGGACGTGTACTGCAGAATCCCAGATTTAGGCAGCTTTTCCTTTTCCTATTTGAACTCAGTTTCCTTCTATCTCCAATTTCCATGCATATCTCTTTTCATAAGTTGTAGTCTTTGACTTGGAATCTAATTAATCTCCATAATTATCTTTAAAGCTTCACACTAAATGAACAATTAAACCCAATATGCTCTAAAAATAATAATTCTACAATTCAAGACCCAAAATAGGAAAGTGCACTAAATTAAGCTAAAATCAACCTATAAACTAATAAATAAGCCTAAAATGATGCCTCTGAAGTATATTATATTATCACAAATGAGGAGACATCAAATGTAATTAATGATTACAGCTAAGATTAAAACTAAATTAACTAATAAAGACTACGTAGGAATGAGAGATAGATTGAGTGTTGCTCGGGAATCACCTAAGTTAATTTAATCCAACATTCTTGGTTAAGGATTAAATTGACATTTTATAATAGCTGGGATTCAAAAGTCTTCCTAATCCTGTCTTGGTAGATAAGGAGTATTCTACGGTATTAACGACCTCGTCGGAGTCACACTAAAATACTTTCAAATGGGTATAACAAGATTACCTACTAGGATTAGAACGTCCTCGATGATTCCCCACATATTTTTCACTAATCGATCCACCATTTGCAATACAACGGAGGTTGGATTTGCTTCTTCCACCCTTAACTAAACATATACACTCTTCGACATAAGGTTCACACTACATCCCAAATCACACAACGCTAGCCCTTTGAATGTATCCGAACTTTTTATAGGGAGGTTGAAACCTCCAGGATCCTTTAGTTTTGGTGGCAACTCTTTTTCACTTGGGCCGATATCTCTTGGGCAAGTGCTACCGTTTCATATTCTGCAAACTTGTTCTTCTTTGAAAGTGTTTCCCTGAAGAACCTCAGATATTTTGGGATCCTTTTGATTGCTTAGAGTATTGGGATATTGATATTTAATTGTCCCAACATCTCTATAAACTTCTTGTACTCGACATCATTATAAGTCTTGACTAGTATTGATGGGACTAGAGGCGGTGGACAATTTTATTTTGGTGGAGTATCCACTCTCGATTTCTCTTTCACTCTTGGTGCTTCTCTAGGCTTCTCTACCAATTATCCGTCTCCATCATCAACCCAATCTTCTACAGTTAACTCATCTAAATTTGGATTTT
This sequence comes from Nemophila menziesii, assembly GCA_029959085.1. Lineage (NCBI taxonomy): Eukaryota > Viridiplantae > Streptophyta > Magnoliopsida > Boraginales > Hydrophyllaceae > Nemophila > Nemophila menziesii. Next base: position 38,202,257 of record JARWIR010000005.1, on the reverse strand, counting down.
GAGGTTCTTTTTATTTAATGACCTCTTCTTCCCTAGGCTTAGGTTGTGGTGGATCTACAACTTTTCCACTTCGAAGGTTGTTTTTTTACACGTGTCTTACTGACCATTCTATAGCCACTTAACCTCGTTGTTTGTACCTGGGCCTAATTGCATGACTCGCGTTTGATGAAGCTTTTGAAGAGAATTCTCGATTTGAGCCAATTCTTGTTGCATACTTTTCTCTGCTACCTCGGTAGATTGAATTCTCGCATCATTGTCTTCCAATCTATTCCTTAAATTTTGACGAAGTTGGTGAGACTCTTTTCCACCTAACTCACATCTTCTTGTGGGTGGGATGGAGGAGCCTTTGGAACTGGATTCTTCGCATATGATTTATACCCGACATTTGGAGGTGTTTTATTCCCATATATTTGTTCATTTAAGTGTTGGTATTATTGACTTGATAAGAGGCCCCTTGGGGTCGCTATGATTATTTCAATCGCATAGAAGATACGAGGCAGCAACTCGAGGTGAATTTAGTTGTCTTACATGAGACTTGGGATATTCCATACTCGAGCCTGGTAGATGGTATTATATACTTGATGATTTCGATTGTATTGACACTAGACTTGACCATTCAAATTATAAGTACCTTTGTTCAACATGAACATCACAGACTTTGGATCACTTTGACAACATTTACACTCATGATCATTCATTCCACAATTTGAACACCCATAATATTCTTGTTTAACGTTTAACTCAGATCTTCTACTTTTTAATACTTCCTAACAGCTAATGTAAGTTGTTTCATTTGATGCTCGAATGTATTCTTGATTTCAACTCTCATCACCGATAATTATGCATCTATTGCAGTATCAGTGTCTAACCGTAAAGTACCTCTTTTGAAAGTTCGAGTTGGTGTTCTCGCAGTTTTCCATCTTATCTCATTCTTAAAAATTCTACCCACGATCGTAATTTCATGGTTTGGGATAACCATAAAAAATCCACCTCAACATAACAGATCTACTTCCTTATTACCAAGGATTATGTAGAACATGGACAATTGCTAATTTTGGGTGTAGCCATGATAACACGTCTTAACACAATTCAAACCTTTTCCGCCATGCTCCCACTAACTCATCTTGCTCTTGACAAAATGATGTCAAATATAGTTGTGCATTTAACCTCAAGTTTCTGGGATAGTTACGATCAAAGAAAGCTTTTTGCAATCCATATGGTGTAGTGAATTGATCTCGTGGTTGTGATCAAACCATTCGCTTGCTGCTCCCATAAGGAAAAACAAAAACATTACCAGATACATCTGTTCTCGTGTTACACCTTAAGTGATGTAAGCATCGCATTTTTGTATGAATTTTGCACGATTCTAACTGCATCTTCATCAGCTACTCCACGAAAATTACCAAAGTCTCAAAATTGATTCAACAATACCCCCATCGGGTTTGAATCTAGCAGCTTGAATCTCTGGAGGGCCGATACCTGAGAATGGTAATTGAAATGGTTGTTTTTTAGGAGCCTGCAAGAACCATGGATCCTGTCCCAGTTGGATTTGAGCATTTTGAACTTGTTGAGGTTGACCCTCTTTTCGGAACTAATGGGTCTTCTATGACATGAGCCACCTCAGCTTCTTTTTTGCGTCATTTCCCTCTCTTTTTCTGTGATTTTAAAGCATTGGCTCGGGGTCCGAGGTCATACACCAAACCTAAGAATCTAAAAGAAACCAAAACAAAAAGACAAGCGTAAAACTAGAAACAATTAACTCTACTAAATGAAATAAACACAAAACTTATCGTTGTAATCCCCGGCAGCGGCGCCAAAAACTTGGTCGCTCCTAGAGTGTGATATAAATCAACACAAAAGAAGAGGAGTAACTAACTGCAAGTGTACGGGTCGTTCCAAGTAATTAATATGTAAAAATAGGATATCGTCTCCGTAGGAATTACGAGGTTATGACTAAGTCCAGCACGAAAAGTAGACGCAATTGCTAAATAATTAAAATAGATATTTATTTTGTTTTTGGAAATTTAATAACTAATGCAAAAATTAAAATGTAACTAATGATTAAAACTAAATTAACTCATAAATTTTACCTAGGAATGAGAGATAGCTTAAGTCTTGCGCGGGAGTCACCTAAGTTAATTTAATCAAACTTTCTTGGTTAAGGGTAAAATTGACATTTTATATTAACCGGGATCTAAAGTCTTCCTAAATCCCATTAGGATAGATAGGGAGCTATTATACGGTATTAATGAACTCGTCAGAGTGACACTAAAATACTTTCAAATGTTTTACTGTATAAACCCAAATGACTATGTGGTTAGTCAAGACCGTTAGCTAGGTTCACTAACGCACACCACACGTCTATACTCTAGTTCTGTACTCAAACCCCATTCCCGATGATCGTCTTGCGAAGAATAGCCCAATTAATCACTAATTGGACAGACTAATAATACTAAACAAAGCACAAAAGTATAGTCAATATAATTGGGTTCGGCTTTAAATTAAATTGAACACAATCCAAAATTCAAAAGACATAGATAAAAAAGACTAGGGTTGACCCCTTTATGAAATTTCTTAAGCTTAAAATGTTTAGCTCATGATAAAAGACATAAAACTTATTAAAATAAAAGTGCTCATTATATCTGGAACAAAAAATAAACTGAAGTTACTCTAAAGGATGGAATGATTTTGATCTTCTGTTGAGGAAGAATCGTGTTGCCCTTCTTCTCTAGCTTCTATTCTTTACTTCCAAGCGTTTGGGATTTTTTTATCTCTTAAAATAATTTTGTGTACTGATTTATGAGGTGTAAAATAGCTTATATAGCTTTAGAAAATGTATTAGGCCCATATGGGCTTACTTAAGTGAACAAAAGTCCCAAATCCATTTTACTTAATACTGGACATCACTGCACCACTTTAGTATTTTGGTCATAAAGTTTTCATCGTAAGCCCAAATTCACTTTTTCAAATTCTAAAATTTTAATTACTTCATGGCCAACAACCTTCATTTGAACTACTACACCTAGATCCTCACTAATAAGTCTCGAAAACCGAAAAAAGTGACGACTTGATTTCTTCTAAACTGCTCCACCTTTGCCAAAGTGATTTACTTTTTCTATTTTAACACTTCTTATTAGGGTTGGACATTAATATTAACTTATTATCTTCATATTGGTGCCTCCTAGCATCCATATACCTAAAATCTTCACACTAAACAAATAAATGAACGCACAAAAGCTCTAAAAGTAACAATAAGTCCAAAATGAAGGATGAAAGTGCATTATATCACAATACATAGATTGATCTAATAACTTAATCCATTTTAATCATAAAATAATGTATCATGGGGAGATTATTCTATCATAAAATAGGAGACATCAAGACCCCCAACTCAAAGTTTTGTCGTCCTGACAAAATCAAACTACATACTAGAGGGAATCTTTAAACAAGCTAAGCAAAGACGAAGAATATGATCATAAATGAACCTAAAAAAACTACCCTAACAAGTTACATATAGTGATTCCGAAGACTTAATAAACACTTACATATAATATAAAAACAATGAACAAATCGTAAATCCAAGATCAGATTAATTTCACAATACAAGAAGGAGCGGTTTTCACTTAGTTTGATATGGCGGCTATAGGGTGTTCACAAGTCCTAGCATCTAATGGTCTACCTAGCTATTCCCTAATTGATCAGCTCTAACTCAACTATGTGGTTAAGAATCACAAGGTCTTTTCAGTTATATTATGGGCTTACGGACGGCGTGGTATGTATATCTAGAATATGTAAAATGAATTTTTGGCTCTCTCCTCACTAACCATCAACATATTGCCTTAGAGATTGAGTTTACACTCAAAGATTTTCTCACTCAACCCAATTGTAATGCTCTTGATTAACATGCCCAATTTACCCAATAACAATTCACGACGACTTCCAAAACATTCCACTATGCCGGTTACTTGATTTGCATTTTATTCAATTTTTTTATAAGATACCCATGACACTCGTTTGATTTGATTTGTCATGTCTCTTGTTTTCTATTAATTTTAACAAATTTATATCTCTTTTTTTTCAAATACCTCAACAAATGGTTACAATTAATACATAAGAATCACACAAAATATAAACGCATATAATTCCCAGCCAATGTATTTCCCAATGATGAACCCACCACCCCAAACTCAAGCCCTAGGAAAGACAAGTCTCCGGGTTGTGATTCAATTGTGGTTTATATGGAAAGTCCTATTAACTAAGAGGATATGACTTATAATGTGGCGACAAAAGAAGGCTACATGCTAAAAAAGGCTAAGACGGATAAATAATTCAATTATAATCGGGTTAGAAAGCTAAAGGGTTTAAGTGGCTATCAAAGATCTGCCTAAATCATTTTCTTAACTACTAGGTCTCGTTAATGTTTTCACTTTTAGTTCCTAGACTAGGCGGGTTATCAACTAGTTCAGACCTGACACGCTACACACCGCTCAAGGCTTCTAAGATTCAACTTTTCTTCTATACATTGCTAATTAATATTTTCTTTCCTTTACTCTGAGTTTTCATGTCAATCATACTAAACACATTGTGATATCATTCAGGTCCACACTATGTACTATCATTAACTCGCTAGAATTTATGCTAATAGATAAATCCACTACATCTTACTCATCCCTATACTATTCTTCTGTATTTTAATTTTTTTTAAAGAAATAAACTATCTAAGAAATAAATAAATATAACTAAATTAACTATTTTTTTTGTTTTCTTGTTTTAGGAAAGAGATAAACACATAAATGAAGATGAGGACAATGAGTGCCCTACCCCTTAACTCAAAGTTAAGTCGTGTCCCACGACTCGAAACTGACTTGGAAAGCAATAGAGTTTAAGAGTTTACAACGAACTAGATAATATACAATCTTAAGAGAGGGTAAGGAGTACTTACCTTTGCGAGAATTTCTCAATTCCCAAGTTAGAGGTTGGCGTTCTTGATCCATTATGGTCTCTTGATGATCCGCGTGGAGTTTCTGGGTCTTGCGGATTATTTCGGTATCAACCGGGTCCGTAAATCATCAAGAACTTCCTCGTTTTTCATGTCATATTCCACTCTATTTGTTATAACTTTTCTACATAGGCTTTAGATTAAGTATTGTTGTCGGAAATAGAAAGATCTCGAAAAAAATATGTAGTCTAGGATCGATAAAAAGTGAATTCCGATATTCGAGTATAAAGTTATGCCTTTTTGGAAAATTTCAATTTCTTTATAGAGGAGCAGGTTGGGTCGTGCCTTAAAATGAGCAGGGTCGCAACCTAGAATTAATTCATTCTCGGCCGAGAGCACCTAAGGGGACATGGTATTGACCTTTTTTTTCCGCATCGCGACCCATCAAAATGTTTTTATTTATTTTAAAAAAAAAATCCCAGCCAGGGTCACACCCTTGAATGACCAGGATCGCGACCCTCATTACGACGATTCCTTTTTTATGAACAACGAGGGTTGCGACCCAGAAATTCAAGGTTGCGCCCTAGAATTAATTCCCATTACACTGAGAGCTTTTAAGGAGGCAGGTTCGTGAACTTGTTTCTATGCGCCGTGACCCTGATATCGACTATTTTTTATCCTAACTGCTTGGGTCACAACCATGCTCGCGACTTAGGACCTCCTGGATTTTTCTTCGTATTTTCTCGATTTCTCCTTTCCTACACCTTGCAATCACGCAAAATTTATACTCATTTTCATTGGAAATTGTGCTCCCGATCCACCAGACTACTAACGGTTTACATTGGGGGCACCAAAATATTCAAATTTCTGTTTTTTTCCATTATACCCCTCCATTTATTCTCGAATTCTTGACAAAAAATTTACATGTGCATCAAATAATAATCCTACCTTTCTTGTAATGCATTACACATACTAAATCGCATAAACTCTTAATAATACTATTAACTAAATTGCATTAAACTAATCTACACATGGGTTTTCACCTTTATTTGGCTTTTGTTTAACGTTGGCAAGCTCGACGGGTTACCTCAAGGATCAATTCTTTCTAACATAACCTCTCCAGCAGTGAGTGAGGTTATCAACATCAACCAATTGAAATTTGAAACTCTTCTTAGCTTTCACCTCGATCACATTGGGTGAAATAACGCGCGTGACACTGAAGGGTCCTTGCCAAGAGTTCTTATACTTGCTTGATTTGTTAGGGGGATCAGGCTCTTTCACTGCAACTTCATCACCTACCCCTGACTCATCTCTTTCCCACTTTCTTATGGATTCTCTTTAGATCTTCTCATTTGAACTCTTGAAAATGCTTTGAATCACTGACACATCTTTTTTCTCATTGTGTATCTCGAGACATAGAAGGTATAGGATTCATCTTCGATGCTCGAGGTAACGGTATCTTCATGAACACTGATCATGGTCCTCCCTATGGAAAATAATGGGCGCCCCAGATGATAGGGACGTTTGCATCTGCATCATAATCCAATATAATAAAATAAATGGGTATAACAAGTTTACCTACTAGGACTAGAACGTCCTCGATGATTCCCCACATATTTTTCACTAATCGATCCACCATTTTCAATACAACGGAGGTTGGCTTTGCTTCTTCCACCCCCCAACTCAACATATACACTCTTCGACATAAGGTTCACACTATATCCCAAATCACACAACGCTAGCCCTTTGAATGTATCACAACTTTTGATTGGGAGGTTGAAACCTCCAGGATCCTTTAGGTTTGGTAGCAACTCTTTTTCACTTGGGTCGATATCTCTTGGGTAAGTGCTACCGTTTCATATTCTGCAAACTTGTTCTTCTTTGAAAGTGTCTCCCTGAAGAACCTCAGATATTTTGGGATTCTTTTGATTTCTTAGAGTATTAGGATATTGATAGTTAATTGTCCCACCATCTCTATAAACTTTTTGTACTCGACATCATTATAAGTTCTGACTAGTCTTGATGGGAATGGAGGCGGTGGACAATTTTCTTTCGGTGGAGGATCCACTCTCGATTTCTCTTGCACTCTTGGTTCTTTTTCTAGGCTTCTCAACCAATTATCCGTCTCCATCATCAACCCAATCTTCTACAGTTAATTCATATAAATTTGGATTTTGAGGTTCTTTTTCGCTATTGACCTCTTCTTCCCTGCGCTTAGGTTGTGGTGGCTCTAGAACTTTTCCACTTCGAAAGTTGATTTTTTTACACGCTTCTTACTGACCATTTGTAGCCACTTAACCTCGTTGTTTGTAACTGGGCCTAATTGCATGACTTGCGTTCGATGAAGCTCTTGAAGATAATTCTTGATTTGAGCCAATTCTTCTTGCATACTTTTCTTTGCTACCTCGGTAGATTGACTTCTCGCATCACTGTCTTCCATTCTATTCCTTAAAATTTTGACGAACTTGGTGAGACTCTTTTCCACCTTACTCACACCTTCTTGTGGTGGGATGGAAGCGCCTTTGGAACTGGATTCTCCGCATATGATTTATACACGGCATTTGGAGGTGTTTGATTCCCATATATTTGTCCATTTAAATGTTGGTATTTATTGACTTGATAAGAGGCCCCTTGGGGTCGCTATGATTTTATCAATCGCATAGAAGATACGAGGCAGCACCTCGAGGTGTATTTAGTTGTCTTTCATGAGACTTGGGATATTCCCTACTCGATCTTGGTAGATGGTTCTATATACTTGATGATTTCGATTGTATTGACCATAGACTTGACCATTCAAATTATAAGTACCTTGGTTCGACATGAACATCACAGACCAACGATCGCTTTAACAATATTTTCACTCATGATCATTCACTCCACAATTTGAACACCCATAATATTCTTGTGCAACGTTTACCTCAGATCTTCTACCTTGTAATCCTTCTTGACAGCTAATGTAAGTTGTTTCATTTGATGCTCGAATGTATTCTTGAGTTCAAATCTCATCAACGATAATTATGCCTCTATTGCAGCATCAGTGTCTAACCGTAAAGTACCTCTTTTGAAAGTTCGAGTTGGTGTTGTCGCAGTTTTCCATCCTATCTCATTCTTAACAATTCTACCCATGATGGTAATTTCATGGTTTGGGACAACCATAAAAAATCCACCTCCACATAACAGATCTAATTCCCTCTTACCAAGGATTATGTAGAACATGGACAATTGCTGATCTTGGGTGTAGCCATGATCTGGAACACGTCTTAACATAATTAAAATCTTGTCCAACATGCTCCTACTAACTCATCTTGGTCTTTGAAAAATGATGTCAAATCTAGTTGTGCATTTAACCTCACGTTTCTGGGATAGTTACGATCAAAGAAAGCTTTTTGAAATTCATCTAGTGTAGGGAATTGATCTCATGGTTATTGATCAAACCATTCGCTTGCTGCTCCGGTAAGGAAAAACAAAAACATTACCAGATACATCTGTTCGCGTGTTACACCTTAAGTGATGTAAGCATCACATATTTGTATGAAATTTGCACGGCTCTAACTGCATCTTCATCAGCTACTCCACGAAAATTACCAAAGTCTCAAAATTGATTCAACAATGCCCCCATCGGGTTTGAATCTAGCAACTTGAATCTCTGGAGGGATGATACCTAAATATGGTAATTGAAATGGTTGTTTTTCAGGAGCCTGCAAGAACCATGGATCTTGTCCAGTTGGATTTGAGCATTGTCTTCTATGATATGAGCCATCTCAGCTTTTTTTTTTGCGTCATTTCCCTCACCTTTTCTGTGAATTCAAAGCATTGGCTCGGGGTCCGAGGTCATACACCAAACTAAGAATCTGAAAGAAACCAAAACAAAAAGACAAGCGTAAAACTAGAAACAATTAACTCTACTAAATGAAATAAACACAAAACTTATCGTTGTAATCCCCGGCAGCGGCGCCAAAAACTTGGTCACTCCTAGAGTGTGATGTAAATCAACACAAAAGAGGAGGAGTAACTAACTGCAAGTGTACGGGTTGTTCCAAGTAATTAATAAGTAAAAATAGGATATCGTCTCTGTAGGAATTACGAGGTTATGACTAAGTCCTAGCATGAAAAGTAGACGCAATTGCTAAATAATAAAAATAGATATTTATTTTGTTTTTGGAAATTTAATAACTAATGCAAAAATAAAAATGTAACTAATGATTAAACCTAAGATGAAACTATATTAACTCATAAAGATTACGTAGGAATCAAAGATAGCTTAAGTCTTGCTCGGGAGTCACCTAAGTTAATTTAATCAAACTTTCTTGGTTAAGGGTAAAATCAACATTTTATATTAACTAGGATCTAAAGTCTTCCTAAATCCCATCAGGGTAGATAGGGAGCTATTCTACAGTATTAATGAATTCGTCATAGTGACACTAAAATAGTTTCAAATATTTTACTGCATAAACCCAAATGACTACGTGGTTAGTCAAGAACGCCAGGTTCATTAACGCACATCACACACCTATACTCTACTTTTGTATTCATACCTCCCTTCTGGATGATTGTCTCACGACGAATAGCCCAAGATACTAAAACCTATTACTAATTAGCCAGACTAATAATAGTAGAACAAAAGATAGTTAATATAACTGGGTCCTACTTTAGATTATTTCAAACACAATCCCAAATTCAAAAGACGCAGATAAAAAAACTAGGGTTCATTCCATTACGCAATTCTCAAGCTTAAAATGTTTAGTTCCTAATTGAAGGCATAAAACTGAATAAAATGAAAGTGCTCATTATATCTAAAACAAAAAATAAACTAAAGTTACTCTAAAGGATGGAATTATTTAACCTTCTTTTGAGGAAAAGAATGGTGGTGCTCTTCTTCTCCGGCTTCTGCTCCTTGCTTCCAAGCGTTCTAGCTTTTTTTATCACTAAAAATAATGTCATGTACTGATTTATGAGGTGTAAAATATATTATAAAGCTTTAGAAATGGATTAGGCCCATTATGGGCTTACTTAAGTGAACAAGAGGTCCAAATCCGTTTTACTTCATACTAAACATCACTGCACTACTTTAGTATTGGCCATAACTTTTTCACCATAAGTCCAAATTCATTTTCACATTCTCAAATACACTGACTTCAAGGCCCACAACTTTCATTTTAACTACTAAGCCTGAATCCTCACCAATAAGCCTCAGAAACTGAAATAAGTGACGACTTGATTTCTTCTAAATTGCTCCACCTTTGCCAAAGTGATTACTTTTGCTTTTTTAATGCTTATTCTTGGTTTTGTACATGAATCTTTACTTCTTATATTCATCTTGGTGCCTCCTAGTATCCATATACGTAAAAACTTCACACGAAACAAACAAATTAACACACAAAAGCTCTAAAAGTAACAACAAGATACATCATGTTCCTAGCAATAATACAGATTTTCCTACTGCACTCGAAATTTGAGGTTGTTTTCTTAGTTGCTCCGCTTGAACTTGATTTCAGTTTCATGTGTTTACAAAGTTCCCATTCTAGGTGTAGTTTTTTTGTCAGATTTAGCAGTAAAGTATCCTATACCCGCTACCATTTATGGCTTCTCAGTAGCTCAATATCTGCCAAAACTACGGTAGATGTTGGCGCTAGTTTCTTACTTGAGGATGCTCTACGCTTTTCCCATAATTCACTTGGTTGTGATATTTTATCTTATTAATAGTCGAATGATTTCCCATGTGTTTTTGTCCTTCCTTTTTGTAAAAGAAAATACACTCGACATACCCATAACCCTTACATTTCTTACAACAAGGTGGTAGATTTTTGTATGCCACTTTTACTTTAAACTCCTTCCCCTTCCTTGAACCAATATCAAGAAACTATTTATTATTATTATCTAAATCAATTTCGATAAGTACACGAGCATATCTGATATCCTCACCCTCATAAGTAACCCCCATCGGTTCGAATTGGCTTACCAATTTGAGATGTTATTTTCTCTAATCCAAGAGCTGTTCAAGCTTGCTCCTGGAGGTTTCTCAAGTCGATTTCAGATGGAATTTTTGTGATTTTAAAGTTTCCAAAATAAAAATAAATCCAGGATTTCAGATAACACGAGGATCCGACCATACGATGAGTAAGACCCTCTCGTAAGTATTAGTTTTCTATCCTCATCTTTGTCAAACTTGAACACTAACGAACCGCTCTGGTGTCTTCAGACTTGCATTTGACATTCCATTCTTTCACAATTCTCCTCATATCCTCCAAATATGGATTTTGTTCCGCTAAATTTCCAATTAACGAGAACCCAAACACCGTCTCTATTGTAAGCACATCATAATCTTCCAAAATTAGTTTATCCCCTTTTATAGGTTTAATATATTGCAATTACATACCCACCAAAAATTTCCTATTGTTAATGAGCACGCTTTTGTAATCCATCCTTTTACCCTCATTTTCCTCCATTTGGGGGGCTTATCACATCAGCGTCAAGGTCCCCGACCACACTCACAGGTTCTTTGGTGGTCCTCTCATACCCTAAGTCGACCACCATCTGGATGCATAATTATTTTCATAAGTTTTTGTTTGAAACTTTTTTACACACTCTTTGTGCAACTAGTTCATCTCAGGCTCTATCTAGTAAAGACTTTGCATTATCATCCAAACCATGAAATTCCTAGATTTAGCCTCAAAAGAAGTATCAATTCACTAAAGTTAACAAATCTATCACTCCTAGTACCCAAAACAATATCATTTTTATTATTATTACCATCACATTTGATTTTAACCGAGATCTACTTTCCTCTAAGCTCTCGACGACGCTAAGGAGGAGCCGTGGTGGATCCTGCCTTCTTTTCCAAGTAAGGTGAAAAGGGGGCCTCCATCTTTTTCGCCCTAATGGATGCTAGTCTAGTGGTTTGCCTTTTAATGGCCATTTTGAATTGTTCTAGAGTACCACCCATAAGAGCTCCCAAAGGACCAACTTTTGGTGAGCAGCATGATAATACCATGCTCGAAAGAGATCGGGTATCCGGGTTTATCCAAGATGTGAGGTTCTTGAGGTCTGGTAGCTTTTTGGTGGTAGACTTAAAATGATGTTTATTGGAATCTCACGGATCAACGGTGAAATGTATCGAAAATGTTGTGAATGAGGATTATTCATCAAGAAGAAGGGGAAACGAGATCAAAGAAGTAAGATAGATGTTAAATTAAAATGATTTAGTAAAAAATGAGTAATGATATTTGTCATCCTTTTTGTATCACCCTTTTATCACCTCCTACGTGTATGCCTACATGGACCAATGAATTGATTTCTCTATCCTATTTAATTTTTTTCTATCTTCTATTCAAGGAAATCAACACATATATATAGACAGGTGATAAAAGGATGACATGAAAAGGGGTGACATATATCATTACTCGTAAAAAATTATCTAACCTCTTTTTACTTTTTTATAAGAAAATTATTAAAGGTATTTTAGTAAATGGATAAGAACTTCCTAGTCAAGTAAAAAATAAGTTTGAGGTTAAGGTATTACTTCATCCCATTAACCCGGTGCAAAAATATATTGGAACCAAAAAACAAAACTTCCTCCCATTAAACCAAAATAGGTAGATTTGTAACTTGGTAAATTATTCTTTTTACCAAATGACAATTATTCCCGACTTTTGTTCTACCTTTAGAATAACAACAAAAGTAAACAAAACAAAATTCTGAGGCATCAGTTCCGTAACAAGGTCTTTTCATGTTTGCTATACTCCTACTCATCATTGAATCATTTGAGGTGGCTGTGCACTACTACTACTACTATCTGACCTCTTCTCTGCAAGTTTTACTCTTTAAGCGGGTCGGAGTCGGTCCCAGGGTAATTTTTGACTCCAAATTAGATTCCATCCATTGAATCGAACCTCCTGGCGATAAAGGGTTAACCCTATTTCAAAGGTTTTAATTTGAATTCTACCGTTGTGCAGTGTTCTTTACTATATAACTGTATATTTGTCATTGTTTTTGTAAGCGCTTTAAGTACTACAAATTTATCAGAAGCAAAATAAATTATCTTAAAATATCATTACATTTTTCACGTTCTTCCACTGTGCATCTCTATTCAGAGTTATCAACAACTGTGAAGGAATATATGTTTCTTTTAGGTGAATAACTCATGTAAAAAATGTACAAGAGTAACTAAGTTATTACCATGTACAAACTCCAGTAACAATTTAAAGTACATGAACTGTCTAACCAGATTATTGGAAAAAAAAACCAAATTATAACAAGGGTATGAAACTTCTTTTTTAGAAAAATAAGAATTTTAGTAGTAAAATAAGATAGATTCTTTTTGTCAAAGAAAAAGTAATGAGTTACAATTTATAATTATTACAAATATATGATAAAATAAGAATAAGACCTAATAAGAGAAAAATTGTGCCCTCCGTTGAGATTTGAATTTTTCTTAATACACTTTGCCAAAACATCATCAATGCCATTAAATTTCTTGCTCTACTTCAGAAAACGGGTAAACCGTCTTTTAATTTCGTCAAGAATAGGTAGAATAACAACTTTTTCTTCCACCTTGTAAAGTCATAGCCATTAAACTTTTCTGGCCTATCAGCTAGTCTAATGGATGTTGGTGCGGGTTAACGAACTTCTGTTCTTGAGTTGTTACTCGTCTCAGGTTACTTTTCAATTTGTTCAGTATTTTTTCCCATATTTTGTATGAAGCAGAAATATGACGTTCGTAAGCGAGTAATTTTCTAGTATGTATACAGAAGCCTAGAAATCATAATAAGAAGAAAAGAAATAGAATGTAATATTCCTATTCTGTATACACATACCCAGAAATTTTGCAAAAGTAAAGTTTATAAAACAAAAAGAAAAAGTTTTCTGGTTTATACAACATGAATCATAAATATCTTGAATGGTTGTATTTTATTTGTATAACCAGTAAAACAATATACAAACTAATGCATAAATAAAGTAAAAGTAAATAAAAAATAACGTTACTTGTTGAGACTCGGATTGGATACGATGTCTTTAAGGTATTTACGCCAATATGGGTGTCTTACGTTTGTTGGTTTCAACCTCTAGGATACAACGACAAAACTATTCAAAAGAAACTGACAGACGAATTGTTAAGAATATCAACGAATTTAATAAATTTGCTTATTTCTATCTCTCTATTATAATTTTAATCCTTAATGCTTTAAAAACTGAATGAAAAAAATGTTTGAGTAGGCGAACTATTTATAGAAACTAAAAAATTGGCTTGGCAAAGAGTTGTGGTGTATAACCGGAAGACACGTTATTTTAAATATAAAATAAAACGTTTACTAAACAAAGACCAAAACTTGGGCTAGTCCAGATGGTATTAGCCTAAGGCTAGAAAGCCCAATAGGCTGGAAGGTCTAGCTTCGTACCCCTAGTAGCATTTTTTTATTTGCTTTATAACCAAAAGGAATAAAAATAAAATAAATAATATATTATTATTATTATTATTTCTCTTTTAATTTTTTCCAAATTACATGACTCAATTTCTCATTCAATTTCAAATGATTTTAATCAAGTGAACATATTATGTTAATCTTTATAACTGGAATAAACGTATCTATATTCGAATAATATCTTTAAATCGAGTCACCGACTATTATCGTAATTATGGTCAACACTTGGGTAAAATCTTATTTTACCAACACAAGTTATCATCCCCAAATCCCGGATTCACACCCCAAGTAAGTTATCATCGTTGAAACCCTCCATAAGAACAATATAATTGTTAAACCTAGGACCCGCAAGGACGAGATTAGTATCCACCCCCTTAAGAAATGATTCACCCACTTTATCTGACACCTTACAGGAAGTAAATTTTCAATACATGAAGTCAATATCGATATCGTCTACATTGAGAAAATTTGTGATAGTCTCATTATTAACTATTATACTCATCCCGATGTCTCCAAGTTCTTCACGAAAAACTTTATAAAGCCCCGAAAACTCACTCTCGAAAATCCGGTCTCTCTTTGTTATTAAAATTATTAAAAATGTCTTCGAGAAGTTTAAAATTTTCTCGTTTGCGCTATGACAATTTGTTTAATGATTACTTATTCTCTTCACCCGTATTACCCTCTTTGTTACTATAATTAGTGACCCCAAAAGACCAAAACTGATTTTTTTCCTATACCTCATGTATTACAACCAAAGGCCGGACCATTCTCATCATCTTCATCATCACCCTTGTAACTCCAAAAAGGGAACAAACGATTAACCTCATCAAAGTTACCCCATTGGTCACTTTTGCGAATAACGTGAATAACATGATCCTCAGTCCGAATTGAAGTTTCTCTATTCCAGTTGAAGAAAGAGCCACGTCGTCATTCCATCATGGTTACACCATTGGAACGGAGCAGGAGCTTTTGTTATGCCCAAGCCTTCCACAAATAAAACAAGATAAACCTAATCCTTCATAAATAAAACTTACCCAAGCCCTGTATAGACGGAGGCTTGTGTACATCAAGTTTCACCCTAAAGAAAATAAATTTCACGTCTTCAATATCAACAATGGGAAAATCGACTTCAATAAGTTCGCCCATGAAATTTCCAATGGTCTCCATAGTTTTGAGATTATTGTGTACCCCAACAAGCCCGTATATTCTAATCCACGAGAAGGAATGGTTGATATCCAAGTCATCAAGCTATCAATATTTCTTTCATCAAAAGTAAACTTATTTCCTTCCTCTATTATTCACAATCCACCATCCAAATAACAACCTCAAGCGACACTAATCATTCAAAACATAAATTCATAATTGGTGCATCTTGAGTTATGGGTTAACAAAGATGACAAGAAGAGGAAGAGTTATGTCTTAGGTAAGAAAATAAATTTTCTTGGAGCTGCAATAGAGAAAGTCATCATCATTGATGCACCAACTGAAAAGAATCAAAATCTCGAGGTAACAACACAAGAACCACTACATGGATATAACACGAGAAAGAGAGTACCAACCAATCTAAAAGAGAAGGAACCAATAGTAAAGAATCAAGGCTCATCTTGGAGTAGTCAAATCAAATTAGATGAGGCTTTTGCGTAATATCAAGAATGGGCAAAGAGTTGCATGAACAAACTTACAAAGTTAGAAGACATAACCCAATGTTGTGTCACGCAACAAGTGAAGATAATCGAGAATCTTGATAGGATCATGGCTATGTTGAAAATGAAAGACGATTTTCCTTTTGATTATGAACGTAAAAACATGGTTTCTGGTCGGGTAGCATCTCCTAATCCCCCTCCTTAATTTCTTATATGTTAGTTTAGTTTAAATTTTATTTTCTGTATTCAGTCTTTTTCGAGTTGTGGGGACACGACTCAATTTTGAGTTGGGGTGGGTATTTGTTGTCCTCATCTTCAAATTTTTGTTTATATCATATAATTTAATATTTTTAGGGTTAGTAATTGACATAGAATATGGTGGATGTCCCTATTGAGCATGTTGTTAATTAGGTCAATGATAGTAGGTAGTATATTTTTGAATAGTGTCACAAACGCGCTTTAGTTTGCATGAAAAAAATAGGACGTAAAGGATATGGAAGTGATGTCTCCCTATTTGTGATGAATTAATCTAGGTTGCATATATCCTTTTAGGTGTATTAGGATAGTCAATACTTGATTTTTAGTCATATTATTATATTTTCCTATTTTTTGGCTTGATTTGATGATTTTTTTAGAGCATATTTGGTTTAATTATTTGTTAAGTGTGAAGCTTTAAAGATATATGGAAATTAATTAGATGCAAAATAAATTACAAGAGATAATGGAAAGAATATAAGGATTGAAATTGGAGATAAGGGAAGTAAAAGATAAAATAGGAAAAGAAAAGTTGTCAAGTAAATTTGAATTTCAGCAGACACGTCCACTAAAGTGATCATAGCATAAAATCGCCTGGGAATGCGAAAGAATGGTCGGAAGCAAAAGTGTAGATATTTTTGATGCGGTCAGTTTCGATATAAAGAACACGTCAATTAGAGCAATATTGAAAAAGTTACGACCAAAACAAGACCACAGCAGTTATTCCCTTCTCCTATATTTTAGGAAACGAATTTGATTTGGAAAAGAAGTCCAACTGCCTGCCTACTACTCCAACAAATCCGAATTAAGGCTTCCTATACTCCTGTAAATACACCCTTTAACTATTGTAAACATGTCATTGCCTCCTACAATTAGTTCTTAGGTTTTATTCATCATTAGAGTCATTCAAGAGATAAAGTTGACAGTACATATCTTTCTTTTAGTTTATTTCTTTCTAGTATGAACTAATTTCCCCATAGCCTGGGTTTTGCATAATGTATAAATTATATGAATTCTATTTTCTTCTATCTAAGTTGTTTGGGAGAACTATTTTAAATTGATTCTAGCTTCTTAACCATATATTGTTTTATGTGCTTTGATTTATTGTCTGTCTTAAACCTGATCAATTTAGGGTTTTGCTAATAGTAGTTAGATGGTCACCCGGAAGGGGTGTCTAATTATTGAAACACCACATAAACGTCTAGTGTGCGGTAGTGATCCGGAAGGGCTTTCCAAACTAGATAGTCATTAGGGTTTGATTTAATCACCGATCAATATTTGCAGGCCCGTCTCATCTAAGAACCTTGTGGCGTAGGAGCACCTTAGTTAAGTCCCCTAGTAATTGTGAGGTCTCCACCCTAGTCCACCCGGTAGGGGGTAGGTAGGAATTCAAAATCTTGACTACTTATCTAAGAGTTATTATCACCCTTATTAAGTAGTAGAAGAAATAGAAGGGTTAATACATACTCGCAAAACCTGAGCTATATTCTCTCATCTCATTCTCTCGTATTTTATTTACTTGTCGTTAATTTATTTAGTTTAATCATTATCTACTCAATCATATTTATTTATTTTCCTGTCTATAACTATTATCTCTTACGCTATTCTGTGTACCCATTCGTATAAACACTAAGTCCCTGATAACGAATCTGACTTATCATTAAAACATGCTTACGACATGTGATACTTGCAGTGAGTAATGTGTTTAGTCTAAGGTGTTTGTGCATCGATTATCATATTTTTATCACACCTTAGCCGACACCAAGTTTTTTGCGCCGCTTCCGGGGACTTGTGTCTCGCTAGCGTATGTGTTATTTATTTTTAGTAGTAGTAGTTTTTAGTTGTTTCATTTTTCCAGTTTTACGCTTTTGGTTTGTTTTAGTCTCTTTCAGGTTTACAGTGTATTCTTGCGGAGCCCGAGAGGTGCTTAGCAGCTTATAACAAACGCTTGAGAGAAGAAAGAGAACAGAGAAAAGCAATGGCTTTAAGAGTGGGAGAAGATCCTCTACTAGGGGATAATGCTAATCTTAATGACGATCAACGTCAACCGCCAGCCCCTCGTGATCCGCCAATAGGTCCTCAACTACAACCAGGAGGAGGTAACAAAAACATTAACAGACAAGAACAAGATGTCCCAGGCTTGGGAGTACCTTTTCTAGTTCAACCTTTTGGTTATCGTCCTCCAGAGATCCAAAACATAAAGTTCAGGCCCGATCCGGGTATGCTCAGTCAATTTCAAAACTTTGGACTCTATAGTGGTGCAGCAATTCAAGATCCGGTAAGAGCGATTCAGAAGTTCATGCAAATTTGTGATGCCTACATTATTCCAGGCATTACACGCGAGCAACTGTATTGTCACATGTTTTCGTTCTTTCTTACCAGAAAAGCTGGTGATTGGATAGACAAACAACCACCAGGTACACTTAATACTTGGACGGAACTTCAAGCCGCATTCTTTAACCATTTTTATCCGAAGAGTATCAGATTAAAAGATCAGATGGATCTTGTTAAGTTTTGCCAAGAGAATGGAGAAGAAGTAGGAGATGCATGGACAAGGTTTCAAAAGAAGTTAGATAGATGTCCATTTCATGGTTATACCCCATCTTTACAGTTAGCAATGTTTTACCAAGGTATTATTCCAAAGAGTAGATTGAGGGTAGATAATCTTGGAAGAGGCGGATTTGTGTCCATGGATCCTACAGAGGCCGCTGAAGGTATGGAACGCATTATAGAAACAGAAAGGTGTTGGCCACTTTCGCGAGCTCCTATTGCAAATACCATAGGTACTCTTCGGTTAGATGCAGAGATTGCTAATTCAGCTCAATTAACAGCTTTTGAGAATCAAGTTAAAGAGATTAAACTTGAGATGCAAAGACAACATAATTTAATATCAACAAATATAGTGCAAGAAGCACAGTGTTGTCCACAGTGTGAGGTACCAAATCATACATAGGAAGAGTGCGACGGAAATTCAACATCTGTTTATTTCATATCCAACCGAGTAAATTACCGATTCGGTAACAAAAATCATCTGGGAATGCAGTATTCAACTCCACAAGGGGCCGCTAATCCAGGTAACTCTCAACCTCGTCCCCAGAATAACTCTTACCAACCAAGAGGTCAAGTTTTGTATCATGGAAATCAAAATTATAATCGACCTGCTCCTCCACAACAACCTGCCAATAACGCTTTGGTATAGCCTAGGTTGTGATAAAATAATAGAATAAAAGATAGATAAACGATGCACAAATCACCCTAGACTTAACACAGTACTGCAAATATTACAGGACGTATGCAAGTTTTAATGAAAAGTCAGATTCGTTCTCAGGGACTTATCGTGCTATACGGATGAGCAAATAAATCAGATTACCAATTAATAATCAAAAGACAGAAAGTAAATATGATTGATTGCGAGATGAAATCAACAACTAAATAAATTAAAAGACAAATAATTAACTATGAGAGAAATAAGATGAGAGAATATAGCTTAGGTTTTACTAGTATGCACTAATCCTTCTAATTCTATCAGTTCAGTTTATAAGGGAGATAAGTAGTCAGGATTCTAAATTCCCCCTATCCCCGGAGAGAGAACTAGGGTGGCGACCTCACAATCACGAGGCTCAAATAAGGTGTTCCTGCGCCACTAGGTTCCTAGATGAGACTGACCTACTAATGATGATTGGTGATTAAAATAAAACCTAATGACTATCTAGTTATTCAAATCTTGTCAGGATTAATTCCGTACACTAGACGTTTATGTTGTGTTTCAATAATTAGACTCCCTTTCCGGGTGACCATCTAACTACTATTAGCAAAGCCCTAAATTGATCAGGTTTAAGACAGACAATAAATCAAAGCACATAAATCAAATATATGGTTAAGCAGCTAGAATCAATTTAAAACTTATAATTCCAAAAGAAACTTAGATAGAAATAAAATAGAATTCATAGATTATACATAATGCAAAACCCAAGCTATGGGAAAATTAGTTCATACATAAAGGAAATAAACTAAAATAAAGATACATGATTGTCATCTTGCTCTCGTGAATGACTAAGAATTAATATAAGGTTTGGAACTGAGCAAAGGATGATTTTACAAAGGTTAAAGGGTGTATTTATAGGGGTCTAGGAAGCCCTAACATGTTTTCTTGGAGTGGAAGACAAGTATTGGACTTCTAGCCCAACTCAAATTCGTAACCCTAAAATATAGAAAATGTAATAAACTGCCGCTGTTTTGTTTTGGCCGTAACCTTTTTGTTTCAACTCCGATTGACGCGTTATTTATATCGAAACTGATCGTTTCGGAAAGCTCTATCACTTTGTGTTAGACCATTCTTCCAAATTACTAGACAATCTTGAGTTATGATCACTTTTATGGACGTGGCTGCTGGAATTCAGATTTACTTGGCAACTTTATCTTTCCATATCTATATTTTCTTTCCTTTATCTCCAGTTTCCATCATAATATTTTTTTCCTTTATCTCTTAGACTTGATTTGACATCTAATTGATTACTATATATCTTTAAAGTTTCACACTAAAGAAATAAATTAAACCAAATATGCTCTAAAAATAATAAATCATCAAATCAGGACAAGAAATAAGAAAATATAATAATTCATAGGAAAATCGAGTATATGACTTCCAAAAACACCTAAAATGATGTCTCCAACTAAGATTAAATCATCACAAATACGGAGACATCACGCTTATACCTAGACTTTATCTCAGAAGGCTTTACCACAACATCCTCAAGAGGAAGTTGTGGGTGATAAGCTATTAAAGAATTTCATGGATCTTATGACAAGCAATATGCATACACAGAACGAGAAGTTGAGTGAAGAAGAAGCTTCAATTCATATTTTAGGTACGCAAGTCGAGCAAATGAGTAAGATTTTGACGAATATTGTGGAAGAAAAAAGAATTGAAAGCTATTGAAGGAGGTGATGACAAAGTTGGGTTCAAAGCTTGTAAAGCAATTTGCCTTGAATTAGAAGAGAAAAAGGAAGTACCGCATGCTGCAGAAATTGTCGTGGAAGTTCCAGAAACTGAAGAGAAACCAACCAAATCTAGCCCCGAGGACTCTGACTTTTCTGAAGATTCGGATTCATCCAAAAGATCCGATGTTATAGTCCTTCTGAGAGACATGCAAGAAGAAATTAGATCGGTTATTGATCTACAAGATACCAGAGCTAAAGAGAAAGAGGAAGAAGCCTCAAAAGAGTTGAAAGAAGAAGTTGCACCAGCTGTGCAAGAAAAGAAAGAAGAAGAGAAGGTGGGATCGCCACCGGTTGTACTAGCAATGTCACCAACTATTCTTGAGACAAACAAAGGTAGACATTGAACTCAAGACATTTGTAGAGGCGTATAGTCCAGAAAATATCAACGCCTAGATGCTTTAGATTGCGAAGAAAGTGCTTACACCGCAACAGGTTTTCACGCAAGTTATTCCAGAGAAAGAAGCGAGTTTAGTAGCCAGAAAAGAGACTGTGGCTCATGCTGAGAGAGTCTCAAGAAGAGTTGAGAAGAAAGAGTTACCATTAAAGCAAAAATATCCAGGAAGCTTTAATATTCCTATTCAAATAAATGGTATGCTCAATATGAAAGCTATGTATGATGTGGGTTCAAGTGTGAATCTTATGCCGAAGTCCGTGTTCGATAAGCTTGGGCATCAAAAAAAATGAAAGCTCTGGTGAAGTTGCAATTTGCAGATAACTCAGTTACTTAGACATGGGGAACAGTGGAGGACGTTCATGTCCGAACAGGTAATATCACCATCCCTACTGGCTTTGTTATACTTGAGTTCGATGCAGATAAGTAGGTTCCAATTATACTTGGAAGGCCTTTCTTGGCCACCAGTCAAAGCATCATCAACTTCCAGGAAGAGGCAGTTACCCTTCATGCTAAAAGTGTATCCGAGACATTCCATGTCTGGGGTAAGAAACCAAAGAAGTTAGATCCCACAGTTCCTATCATCCACGGTCTTTCACATAATCATGTCCTTGAAGAAATCCACGTAAAACATGTGGGTATTGAGCCAAAGATTGAGTTTGGGGTCGGCCATGAAGTTGTATGGAAAGCCCACAAACCCGCGAATAGTCCACGAAGTCATAAAGATTCATGGATGGGACCATTCATAGTCACTAAAGTTGTTCAGCTAAAGTGATAGAGATCAGGCCCAAGAGGGGCATTAAACGAAGGTTAGTAGACGTTCATTGCCTTGCTCGTTGCTGGGGAGGCTATATTCTCAAATCTTGATAGAGGTAACGTGTCTAACTTTGAAAGACGTTAAATAAAAATGTTGTACGGGAGACAACTAGTGGGTCCTGGAGTGTTATAAAATTAAGTACGAAAATAAAGGAACCACAATTACCGCAAGTGCATAGTTGTCCAAGTAATATCCGATAAATCGGGTTTCGTTCTCAGGGACGGATTAGGTTCAACCCAAATATTAATCAAGTAGTAAGAATAATTGCTTGACATAAAAGTAAAATAATATGATTTTTGTTTGGTTTTTCTAATAACTAACGATGCAAATCAATAAAGACTAAAAAGAAATAACTGAAAAGAAATAATGCAAGTAAATTGTCTAACTTCAAAGATGATAGATACTTGAGTCTCGCAAGGAATCCACCTAATTAATGTAATCTATGCTTTGTTTAAGGGTAGGATTGGTATTATAATTTTAGTCGGGACTCTAATATCTCCTAACCCCCTGTCGGGTGGACCTAGGAGCTATCCTAAAGTACTATAAACCCCTATATGGGCGAATATGCCTCTTCCGATGATATGAATTTAACTCTTTGGCTATGTAATTAGTTAAGCCTGTTGGTCAATAATGGAAATTACACGGGTATTACCTAAGTCTGTATTCAAACCCCCCCTGTCGGATGATCACTTTTGCCACTATAGTGAATAGCCCAAATACTAAAAGCTATTTGTAGTTGTTCCTAAAAGAAATAGTAATGAAAACAAAGTAATATCCAATATATAAAACTCAATTCAATTTAAATCCTAAGAATCCCAAATTCAAAACATAGAATAGATTAATTAGGGTTCATCCCTTTATTGCGATTCTCAAGTATATGGAAATTTAGCTCATGATAAAATTAAAGACTGAAAATAAATAAAAGGAATTTATATTCAATTACAGAAAATAAGTTGATAACCTAAAGGGTAGGATGACTGTTGATGGAATAACAGAATTCCCCCAGCTCTAGTTTCTCCATGCCTTCTTGCTCTGACTTGAAAACCTTAAGCCTCTTGTGTAATTCTCTGGAGTGTGTGTAAAGAGGAGGATAAGGGGTGTATATATAGGTGTTAGGAATCCCTAGTTCGTTTTTACTTGGAGTGGAAGACAAGTCAAGAACTCTTTAATTCGTAGCCCTAAAATCTAGGAAAGGTAAGATTTTGTTGCTGATTTGTTTTGGTCATATCCCCTTAATAGTTATCCAGTTGACGCGTTCTTTATATCGAAATCACTTGCCTCGGAAAGCTCTATCCATTTGTCCATACCATTCTCCCAAATTCCTATCCAATCTTGAGTTATGAGCTTGTCTTTGAACGTGGCTGGAATTTCAGATTTATTTGGCAGCTTTATCTTTTCCTTCTTTGCATATATCCTTCCTTAATCTTCTTATTTCTATGTATATCTCTTTCATTTACTTCTTAGACTTGACTTGTTCTCTAATTAGTTACCATATATCTTTTAAAGTTTCACAATAAATAAATAATTAAACCGCATATGCTTTAAAAATTAATAAATCATTAAATCAAGACTAGAAATAAGAAAGTGCACTCTAAAATTAGAAAGTCGAATAAACTACTTCCTAACACACTAAAAATAATCTAAGACTTTAATTCTCACTTCTCCTCCTTGTATTGGTTTTCTATAAAATTCAAGAACCTACTATTTTGCACTAAAAATAACCAAATTAACGCACAAAAGCTCTAAAAATGCAAATAGTCTAATTCCAAGGGGAGAAAGCGTAATATGATGAAATAATCATAAAAGTATATCAAATAAGTCAAACATTCACCTAAAAGAATGTCTCCTAAGGGCTAATAATTAGAACAAATAGGGAGACATCAAAACCCCAAACTCAAACCTTTGTCGTCCTGACAAAGTAAAATAAAAACAAAGGTCTTTTAGGTGAACGCAGATGGTAGAATCTAATAGATATTCCCAAAGCACAACTTAAAAAGAATTTCATATAGTATGATCTAGGAATTAATATACACATACACATATCATGCAAAATCAAACACAAAATAGTATCAATCCAAAATTAATTTCACAATGCTAGAAGGTTACGCTTGTCACTTATCTCAAGATGGTGGCTATAGGGTGTTCCTCAATCCTTACTTGCTTTGAACGCTCCACTTAGCATACTCCCTATTAGCTGAATCACAGACTCACTATGTATCTAGGAATCACGAGGTCTTTATGGTTTTAATATAGGCTTAAGGACGGTATGGTATGTATATTTAGTAAATTTGAAGTGAGCTTTTGGCTCTCTCCTCACTTACCATCAACAAAATGTCCAAGACCTTGAGTTTACACTCGAATATGTTCTCACTCAACCCATTTGACACTCTAATTTAGGGTCCCCAGATTAACGCAATAAGCACTATAGATGATTCACCTAAAAATTTCATTTTTGCCGGTCTAAATATATATTCTTTTCATATGAAATTTCTTTTGTTTTATTTTCTTTTGTATAGTTATGACTCTCTTTTTGATGTTGAGATATCATGCTATTTTTTTCATAATTTTTTTTTCTTATCATAACTTTTCATATCTTTTTTTTTTCATTTACTCTTACCCCGACAAAGGGTTAC
Organism: Nemophila menziesii; assembly: GCA_029959085.1. Classification (NCBI taxonomy): domain Eukaryota; kingdom Viridiplantae; phylum Streptophyta; class Magnoliopsida; order Boraginales; family Hydrophyllaceae; genus Nemophila; species Nemophila menziesii. The sequence continues at coordinate 38,177,159 of JARWIR010000005.1, read as the reverse complement.
AATATAATAAATCTCTTAATCATCATCAAAATACAGAATAGGGCACAATTGATAAGCTCAAAAATCCCAACCCAATGTAAATTCCCATAATAGTTGACCCACCACCCCAAACTCAAGCTCAAGACAGGAAGTCTCAGGATCGTGATTCAAGTGCGGGTCATATGGTAATGCCTAACAAACTAAAGGGATATTTTCTTATAATGTGGCGACAAAAAAAGGCTTAAAGGCTAAAAATTTGGCTAAGAAGGATATCATTAATTCAGGGATAGAAGGCCAAAAAAGGATTCAAAGGGCTAACAAAGAACTACCTCTATCATCTTCCTATTTACACAACTTGCCTCTAGTGCATACCTATGTGGGTTCTCTACTCATTCGGATCTCACATTGTACAAACCACTCATTATTCTTAAGCACAAGTTTACTTCTTTTGCATTGTTCATTAATTCTTCCTATCAATTACCTCATGTTTGCATGCAATCTAAGTGCGTTTTACACTAACTCCTAAAGTCAACTATTTCCTATCATAAATTCATAAAAAGCATGCTTGATGGGGGCATTTAAAATACTCTACACTCAACGCAACCCTTAGATTAATTTTCTTGAAAGCATGTAAAACACAAAAAATTGGGATGAGGCAACGAACCCCACCCCAAACTCAAAAGTGAGTCGTGTCCCCACGACTCGAAAAAGACTCAATAAAACAAATAAACAAATAAAACAAATGAGAAAAGGATAGGAAAATGTATCTGAACCAGCACGAAGCTGGTTTCCATGGTTGCGTGTAGGTTGAGTTCCTTGTGTTGCGTAGGTGGCATGTTGAACATTTCTCACTCCACGTAATATGTTTTGCATAAGCTCCAACTCTTGTGTGACTTTTACTATGGTTGGTAACACCTCTTCATGATTATCCTCCAAAAATTTTATTCTTTCAACTACATCTTTCAACACCAAAAGTAATAAGAGGATATTCAACTTCTTATTCCTTTTCATGGTATTCTTGACCTCCCAATCTTCATCATCTCAATTAACCTCAAACTCAAAACTTCAAATAATCAAAAACTAGAGAAGAGTTTTGAAAGTTTATGTTTTTAGGATTTGTAATGAAGGATTTAGTTTTTATATGAGTTGTGTAATGATTATGTAGTGGAGGGGAAGGTTTAATGCATAGGATAGAAGCTTTCATGAAGAGGCTTAAGGTTGAAAGAGAAGATTTCTTGATGTTCTTGAAGGATTGTGGTGTTGGATGTGTATTTGGAATGGAATAGGAGGAAGGATTTAATGTTCTTGGGTGTTATAGTGGTGTTGTGCAGGTATATAAAGGGTTAGGGTCAGAAAAATTCGTTTTGGAAAGGCTAGGGTTTCATCTTGATAAGGTAAGAAGTGAAATTGGACATAAATTCTTTAAACCGCCTTCGGGCAGGCATACCGGCGGAATCGCCGGCATACCGATGGTGGAGATATTCCTTTTTGCAACTCTCGGCAATAAACCCGAATCAGTACCCGAGGCCTCATGTTCTTGGGCACTGGCATACCGGCGGTGACACCGGTATACCAGTGCGCTATTTTTCGAAAAATCTCGCTCCGTCAAAATACACGAGTCATCAAACCCGAGGGCTCGTGTTTCATTCTGACCGGCATATCGGAGCCCTGGGCGGCATACCGGTGCGCTCGGATTTTCTTGGACATGCTCTCGGCAATAAACCCGAGTCCACCAACCCGAGGGCTCGTGTCTCCCGACCGGCATACCGGTGGTTTGACCGGCCTACCAGTCAGTGGTACGGGTTTTTCCCTTTTTCGATCCTCAGCACCCCAAACTCAATTCCCGCACCATTAACACACTACCTTTCTCATTTATTTTAATCGTAGACACTAAGACTCGATAATTACTTAGAATTATACACTAGGAATTGAAAAATATAAAGCAATAAAATAATATACAATTGAAATGACTTTTGTTTAACGTCGTTAAGCTCGACGAGTTAACTCATGAATCATTTTTTCAAATAACCTCCCCAGCAGTGAGTGAGGTTATCAACATTTGCTACACGGAATTTGCATCCCTTAGCTTTTATTATAACCAGTTGATTCCTTTGTGACCATGAAAGGTCCTTGCCAAGAACTCTTGGCTTCGCGCGCTTTCGGAAGAGGATCAGGCTTCTTTATTGCAGCTTCTTCCCCCACTCTGAACTCCTTCTTTTTTCTTTCTTTCTTAGGTTCTTTAGGAACCTTCATAGTACGCCCCTTTTCTTTTTTCTTAGCATGGTCAAGGTGTGGCTTTTCCTTAGGATATGGAGGATCTTTATTAGGTGGTTTCTTTCTGAGCTCCTCTTTCCTCCATTCCTAAGGTTTCCAACACCTTAGTTGGCTCCTTGTCTACTTGTTCAATCATATCAATCCGGAAGAAATCCTCCTTGGGATCCGGAAACTTCATTGGCTTAAACACGTTAAATTTTACCTCCTCGTCTTGGATACGCATAATTATTTCACCGTTTTCTACATCAATCAAAGTACGCCCCGTGGCTAGGAATGGTCTTCCCAAAATAATGGGGACGTTCCTATCCGCGTCGTAATCAAGTATAACAAAATCAACAGGAAAAATTAACAAACCTGCCTTGACAAGGACATTTTCTAATCTTCCCTTTGGATGTACGAGGGATCTGTCAGCCATTTGCAAAACCATAGAGGTGGGTTTTGCGTTTCCTATCTTCAACTTTTCAAATACTGATTTGGGCATGAGATTAATACTTGCCCCCAAATCGCATAAAGCTTTCCCTTGCCACTTAGCACCAACGGAAATAGGGATCGTAAAACTTCCAGGATCAAGTAATTTGGGTGGCAACTTACTCTAGCAGATGGCACTATACTCTTCTGGCAAACCTACAATTTCATTCTCTATATACTGGTGTTTGCTGGTGATAACTCTTTTCAATAATTTCATGTATATCGGTACACCTTTGATAGCCTTTAAGAAAGGTATATTAATGTTGAGCTTACTCACCATATTCCTGAATCTATGATATTCAGCAGTATCTCCTTTCTTCTGAACTCTTGAAGGGAATGGTGGAGGAGGACGGACTTCTATAGCATCTTTCTTCTTTGGATTTTCCTGAGTATTCTCCACTTCCACCACTTCTGGTTCATCTTCCTTTTCCACCAAATCCTCTACTGTTTTCTCTATCACAGTTGTTTCTTTTTCTTTCATAACGGGAAAAGGTGGTGGTGGAAGCTTCTTACCACGCCTAAGCGATATATCGTTGCACTCTTCATATGGCTTAGTTTCTTCAGTATCGATTGGTAATTATCCTTGTCGACGCTGATTTAATTGCTTTGCCATCTGAGTCATCTGATTTTCTAACAGTTTAAGTGTTGCGGCAGTAGTTTGTTGAACGTTGATTATTGTCACCAAGGTTTGTTGAACATCTAACGCACCTTCTTGAGGTTGAGAAGGTAGAGCTTTCGGATTCATGGTGTCGGCATTAGTGTCTTGAGGAGCTTTTCTCTGAGCTTGATTTCCATAACCTTGTCCCCCTTGGTAGTTATTCTGTGGTCTTGGTTGATAGTTATTACCTTGGGGACGCGGCTGATATGCATAAGTCGGATTAGCGGCCCCATTTGGATTTGAATATTGGAAACCCGGATGGTTTTTATTCGGTTGATAACCTTGACCACCTGAATTATAGTTCCCTCGGTTGGAGACAAACATTACGGCTTCTGGATTGTTTCGACAATGCTCCCAATCATAATCTTGTACACCGCAGTTAGAACACCCATAAACTTCTTCTATAACATTAACATCTGCTCTTCTACCTTCAAAATCGTTTGTAACAACTAGAGTAAGCTGTTTCAATTGCTGCTCCAAAATGTTCTTCAATTTATTCTCCAGTGAGAAGAACTTTTCCTCAATCACAGCACTACTCTTTTTATAATTTCTACCTCGGAGCTGTGTTCTCACGTTGTTCCAACCCAACTCATTTATCACTGTTCTATTCAAAATAATCTTAGCATGAACTGGTTGTACCTGTAAAAATCCACCACCACAAAGCAGGTCTAAATCTAATCTTGAAGGTCCATCAAGGCCGATTTATCGAAGTATTACTTGGACAACCGTACACTTGCGGTAATTGTGGTTCCTTTATTTTCGTACTTAATTTAATAACACACCAGGACCCACCAAGTTTTTGGCGCCGCTGCCGGGGACGGTAGCGTTTGACCTTGGTGTTAATCTTTAGTAGTTTTAATTGTTTATTTTTATTTTTCAATTTTACGCTTGGTTTTTGTTTTTGTTGTACAGATTTTTATATTCAGGTAATGATCTAGAGGATTTATTGAAGATGTATAGAGGACAATACCCGGATCCCGATCCATACGACTATTGGGAAGACTCTTCGGGACAACAAAAATGGGGTAGTAACTTCTACCAACAACCTTATCAATACCCGCAAGAGCAAGAATGGAACAATCAATGGATCGGGAATAATCAACAACAACCAGCATATTACTATCAACAAGAGCATGAATTGAACAACCAGTGGGTTGAGAACGTTCAACAACCTCCACCCTCACCACTAAGTGCTGAAATAGATAGATCACTTAAACAACTCATGCGCCTATATGAACAAACACCCGAGGCAGTAGAGGAAAAGGATTCAGAGCAAGTATGGAACAACCAATGGGTTGAAAACATTCAACACTATCCACCTCATCACTATCTGCAAGAGACACTACAAGAGACATTTGCTAGAGTTCAGCGCCTAGAAGAGGAAACTAAGGCAGAAGAAGAAGAAAGAAGAGCTATCCGTGCATCCACACAAAAGGAAATAGACGAATATATTGCCAATTGTAGCAAGTTTTGTGTAGAGTCAACTCTCCCAAGGGATGAAAGACTTGAAGAAGTAGTTTAGGAGGAGGTGTTGAAGGAAGATATTAGTGATAGTGATATGACCACCATGACGGTTATAAATGAAGACCAACTTGTGGTTGATAATCTTCTTAGCATGGAGAAAGAAGGAGTAGCAACGCAATTCCTAGAAGTTAACACAGAAATTGCTATTCCTATGATATATGCACATGATCAAGATACAGAACGCAAGGAGGTGATCGAGATTAGTGAAATTACACATCAAGAACATGATGAGGTAATAGTGGAAGATTCGGTTGAATGCGAAGATGAATGTGAAGGGGCTGAGGAATCAATTGAAGAATTAAAGCTTCATAATAAAAGAGAAGTTGAATCTTCGCCACAAAAAGCTCACCAATCACTATCTCCACCACAAATCATCATTAGAGATGAAAAATCGGAATCACCGCTATTACTAAAAATGATCAATAGGTGCTACGCAAGAAAGGTGCTACACTGTGAGAGTGAGCACCTACCCACCACATTTTAAAGAGGAACGCGAGAATGGGACGAATAAAAATGAGCTTATACCGCGGAGAACGGTCATCTACTATCATGTGGTGGAAAACGAGTTTCGCCATGAGAGCAAGGAGGCGAAACAAAGATACTACCCTCCCCCTTTCAGAGATCGATTGAATAAAATTTTAAGGGAGAATGTTCTAAAGCTTAAATGCCAAGGACGAGGCAAATTTAAGCGGAGGAGAACCGCAAGGGCCTCAATACCATCTTCATGGAAGGTAACACGTCGAACTTAAAGACGTAATAAACAAAAGTGCTTCTTGGGAGACAACTCATGTTTAATTTGCTTTCTGTTTTTTTTATTCCTAGTGTATATTATAAGTAATGGTCGAGTCTTAGTGTATATTTTTAAAAGAAATGAGAAAGGTAGTGTGTTATTGGTGCAGGAATTGAGTTTGGGTGCTAAGGAACGAAAAGGAGGAAATCTGATGCATTGGTCAGCTAACCGGTCGGAACACCGGCATGCCGGTGGAGGAAAAACACGAGCCCTCGTGTCTAAGACTCGGGCTGTTTGCCGATAGGGAGAAAAAGATTTAAGAGTCGCACCGGTATGCCGGCCAGATTCTCGGTATGCCGGCCAGAAAAAAAACATGTGCCCTCGGGGTGCTCGACTCGGGTATTTAGACGGAGCGAGAATATGCGAAAAACAGCGCACCGGTATGCCGGCGATTCCACCGGTATGCCGGTGCCCAAAAACACGTGACCTCGGGTAGTGGATTCGAGTTCAAGGCAGAATGTTACAAAAGGAAGACGTCCAGCACCGGTATGCCGGCGATACCGGCGTTATGCCGGCGCGATGGTGGTTTTTAAGTGTTTTATTCCAATTCCACTTCTTACCTTATCAAGAAGTAACCCTAGGTTCTCCAAAACAAATTTTTCAGACCCTATCCCTTTATATACCTGCACAAAGACCACTACACCACCCAAAAACATTAAATCCTTCCTCCTATTTCATTCCAAACACACATCAAACACCACAATCCTTTCAAGAACATCAAGAAATCTTCTCCTTTAACCTTAAAGCCTCTTCATCAAAGCTTCAATCCTATTCATTAAACCTTTCCTAAGCCATTACATATTGATTACTCATCTCATATAACACCATAATTCTTCATTACAAATCCTCAAAACATCAAATTTCAAAACTCTTCTCTAGTTTTTTATTATTTGAAGTTTTGAGTTTGGGGTTCATTGAGATGACGAAGATTGGAGGTCAAGAATACCATGAAGAGGAAGAAGAAGTTGAAGAACCTTGTATTACTTTTTGTGTTGAAAGATGTAGTTGAAAGGTGGAAAAATTGGAGGATAATCATGAAGAGGTGTTGACAACCATAGGAAAAGACATAAAAGAGTTGGAGCTTATGCAACACATATTACGTGGAGTGAGCAATGTTCAACATGCCACCTACGCAACAAGAGGAGCTCAACCTGAATGCAACCATGGACACCAGCTTCGTGCTGGTTCAGATACGTTTTCCTATCCATTTTCTCATTTGTTTTATTTGTTTATTTACTTTATTGAGTCTTTTTTGAGTCGTGGGGACACGACTCATTTTTGAGTTTGGGGTGGGGTTCGTTGCCTCATCCCAATTTTTCTGTGTTATTTGTTTTACATGCGTCTAATAAAATTAATCTTAGGGTTGCGTTGACTATAGAGTATTTTAAATGCCCCCATCAAGCATGCTTTTTATGAATTTATGATAGAAAATAGTTGAATTTAGTGGTTAGTATAAAACTCACTTTGATTGCATGCAAATATGAGATCATTGATAGGAAGAATTAATGAACAATGCAAAAGAAGTAAACTTGTGCTTAAGGATAATGAGTGGTTTGTAGAACGTGAGATCTAAATGAGTAGAGAACCCACTTAGGTATGAACTAGAGGCAAGCTGTGTAAATAGGAAGATGATAGAAGCAGTTCTTTATTAGCCCTTTGAATCCTTTTTGGCCTTCTATCCCTCAATTAATTATATCCGTCTTAGCCAAATTTTTAGCCTTTAAGCATTTCTTTTGTCGCCACATTATAAGCCAATATCCCTTTAGATTGTTAGGCATGACCATATGACCTGCACTTGAATCACGATCCTGAGACTTCCTATCTTGAGCTTGAGTTTGGGGTGGTGGGTCCACTATATGGGAATTTACATTAGGTTGAGATTTTTGAGCTTATCAATTGTGCTCTGGCTATATCTTGATGATGATTCACAGGTTTATTATATTGTAACCCTTTGCCGGGGTAATAGTAAATAAAAAAGAAGCTAAAAAGCTAAAGTTATGAAAAAGCATAATTTATGAAAAAATAGCATGATATCTTAACATCAAAAAGAGAGTCATAGCTATACAAAAGAAAATAAAAATAAAAAGAAATTTCATATATATATTTGGACAAGCAAAGAGGAAATTTTTATGGGAATCATCCTTAGTACTTATTGGGTAAATTTGGGGACGCCACATTAGCGCGTCAAATGGTTTGAGTGAGAACATTATTCGAGTGTAAAATCAAGCTCTTGGACAGTTTGTTGATGGTAAGTGAGGAGAGAGCCAAAAGCTCACTTCAAATTTACCAAATATACATACCATACCGTCCCTAAGCCGATATTAAAACCATAAAAACCTCGTGATTCCTAAATACACAGTGAGTTAATAAGGAGTATGCTAAATGGAGCGTTCAAATCAAGTAAAGATCGAGGAACAACCTAAAGCCACCATCTTGAGATATGTAATAAGCGTAACCTTCTAGCATAGTGAAATTAATTTTGGATTGATATTATTTTGTGTTTGAGATTGCATGATATGTGTATGTGTATATTAATTCCTAGATTAGACTATATGATATTTGTTTTAAGTTGTGCTTTGGGAATATTTACTAGATTCTACCTTTTGCGTTCACCTAAAAGATCCTTTGTTTTTATTTTACTTTGTCGGGATGACAAATGTTTGAGTTTGGAGTCTTGATGTCTCCCTATTTGTTCTAATAATTAGCCCTTTGAAGACATCCTTTTAGGTGAATATTTGACTTATTTGATAGCCTTTTAGGCTTGTTTCGTCATATTACACTTTCTCCCCTTGGAATCAGACTATTTGCATTTTTAGAGCTTTTGAGCGTTAATTTGGTTATTTTTAGTGCAAAGTTAGTAGGTTCTTGAATTTCATGAAAGACCAATACAAGGAGGAGAAAGGAGAATTAAAGTCTTAGAGTATTCTTAGTGTGTTAGGAAGTATTTTATTCGAGTTTCTAATTTTAGAGTGCACTTTCCTAATTTCTATTCTTGAATTATGGATTTATTATCTTTAAAGCATATGCGGTTTAATTATTTATTTATTGTGAAGGAGACCAAGTCAAGTCAAACAAGTAAATTAAAGAGATATACATGGAAATAAGAAGATTAAGGACGGATATATGCAAAGAAGGAAAAGATATAGCTGTCAAATAAATCTGAAATTCCAGCCACGTTTCAAAGACGAGTCCATAACTTAAGATTAGCTATGAATTTTGGAAAATGGTCTGCACCAATGAAAAGATCTTTCCGAGACAAGCGGTTTCGACTATTGGAACGCGTCAAACAGATAAGTATTGAAGGAGATATGACCAAAACAAATCAGCATCAGAATCTTACCTTTCCTAGATTTTAGGGTTGCGAATTAAAGAGTTCTTTACTTGTCTTCCACTCCAAGTAAAACGAATTAGGGCTTCCTAGCACCTATAAATATACCCCTTGAACCTCATTATTCAGCACCTCTCATATTTTATTCAATTCATAACATCCTTAGAGATAGAGTCAAACACTTCAGAGCAAGAAGGCAAGGAGAAGCTAGTGCTAGAGGGATTCTATTCATCCACAACAGTCAACCAAACCCTTAGGTTATATATTTATTTTCTGTAATTGAATATGATGTCTTTCTATTTAATTTCATTCTTTAAATTTGACATGACCTAAACTTTAATATACTTGAGAATCGCAATAAAGGGATGAACCCTAATTAATTTAATCTTTGTTTTGAATTGGGATTGTTATGATTTAGAATGAATTGAGTCTTAGATATTTGATATTACTTTGCTCTTAATCACTATTTCTTTTCCAAGCAACTAGAAATAGGTTTTAGTATTTGGGCTATTCACTTTAGTGGCGAAGTGATCATCCGACAGGGGGGTTTGAATACAGACATAGGTTATACCCGTGTAATGTCCGTTATTGACCGACATGCTTAACTAATTACATAGCCAAAGAGGTAAAATATTATTCATCTGAAAGTAGCTTATATTCACCCTGAAGTGGTTTGTAATACCGTAGGATAGCTCTTAGGTCGACCCTGGCGGGGCTAGGAGATATTAGATTCCCGACTAATATACTAATACCAATTCTACCCTTAAACAGAGCATAGATTACGTTAATCAGGAGGATTCCTTGCGAGACTCAAGTATCTTTCATATCTGCAGTCGTCTTTTACTTGCATTATTTCTTTTAAGTTATTTAATTTTAGTCTATATTTATTTGCATCTTAGTTATTAGAAAAACCAAACAAAAATCATATTATTTCTTTTTCTATCAATCAATTTTTTCTACTATCTGATTAATACTGGAGTTGAACCTAATCTGTCCCTGAGAACGAAACCCGATTTATCGAAGTATTACTTGGACAACCGTACACTTGCGGTAATTGTGGTTCCTTTATTTTCGTACTTAATTTGATAACACACCAGGACCCACCACTAATCTCATATTTGTTGGGTAGTATCTATCGAAGAACGTAGTTTGTAATGCGTCCCAAGTAGTGATTGATCCAGGTTCTTGAGAATCATGCCATTCACTTGCTCCATCTATAACAAAATACCTAAAATTTGCGAAATAAATTTGATCTCTAGTCACTCCTTGAGTAATATAGGAATCAAAAATTTGCTTGAACTTCTGTACATCACGGTTTAGATCTTCGCCAGGTGCTCCTCGAAAATTCCCATAACTCTGAAACTGAGATAACATACCTGGATCGGGTCTAAATCTCGCAACGTTAATATCTGCAGGGCCAATTCCGAGGGCAGGAGCTCGATATGGAGCTTGTTCAGGATCATTGATAAACCACAGATCATTGTTCTGAGGAGGTTGAATTTGTTGACCAGGTGGAAGATTTTGACCATTATGTTGTAGATTCAATTGTTGATTTTCGGCTCCTTCCATCTCTACTTCTCTAGCTAATTGCTCCTCTCTTTCTTTTGCTTTAGCTTCTTTCTTTTGCTTTAGCTTCTTTCTTTCTTTTGCTTTAGCTTCTTTCTTTTGCTTTAGCTTCTTTCTTTCTTTTGTTTGCTTCTCGAACTAGGATTTCAGGATTCTCAAGGATCATGGGATCTTCAAGCATATACCAAAACCTGTAAATCTGAGAAAGAAAGAACAACCCAAAGCGTAAAACTGAAAAATAAAAATAAAACTAAACTAACAATTAAACTACTAAAAGATTAACACCGGGGTCACAAGCTACCGTCCCCGGCAGCGGCGCCAAAAACATGGTGGGTCCTGGAGTGTTATAAAATTAAGTACGAAAATAAAGGAACCACAATTACCGCAAGTGCACGGTTGTCCAAGTAATATCCGATAAATCGGGTTTGTTCTCAAGGACGGGTTAGGTTAAATCCAAATATTAATCAAGTAGTAAGAATAATTGCTTGACAGAAAAATAAAATAATATGATTTTTGTTTGGTTTTTCTAATAACTAACTATGCAAATAAATAAAGACTAAAAATAAATAACTGAAACGAAATAATGCAAGTAAAGTGACTAACTTCAGAGATGAGAGATACTTGAGTCTCGCAAGGAATCCACCTAATTAATGTAACCTATGCTTTGTTTAAGGGTAGAATTGGTATTATATTATTAGTCGGGACTCTAATGGCTCCTAGCCCCCTGTCGGGTGGACTTAGGAGCAATCCTAAAGTACTATAATCCCCTATATGGGCGAATATGCCTTTTCGGATGATATGAATTTACCTCTTTGTCTATGTAATTAGTTAAGCCTGTCGGTCAATAACGGACATTCCACGGGTATTAACTAAGTGTGTATTCAAACCCCCCCTGTCGGATGATCACTTTCGCCACTAAATTGAATAACCCAAATACTAAAAGCTATTTATAGTTGTTCCTAAAAGAAATGGTAATGAAAAACAAAGTAATATACAATATATAAAAACTCAATTCAATTTAAATCCTAAGAACCCCAAATTCAAAACATAAAAATAAATTAATTAGGGTTCATCCATTTATTTCGATTCTCAAGTATATAGAAGTTTAGCTCATGATAAAATAAAAGACTGAAAATAAATAAAAGGAATTCATGTTCAATTATAGAAAATGAATTGATAGCCTAAAGGGTAGGATGATTGTTGATGGAAGAACATAATTCCCCCAGCTCTAGTTTCTCCTTGCCTTCTTTCTCTGGCTTGAAAACCTTAAGCCACTTGTGTAATTCTCTGGAGTGTGTGTAAAGAGGAGGCTAATGGGTGTATTTATAGATTCTAGGAAGCACTAATTCGTTTTTACTTGGAGTGGAAGACAAGTCAAGAACTCTTTAATTCGTAACCCTAAAATCTAGGAAAGGTAAGATTTTGTTGCTTTTTTGTTTTGGTCATATCTCCTTCAATACTTATCTGTTTGACGCGTTCTTTATATCGGCAGTACTTGTCTCGGAAATATCTATCTATTGGTCCAATCCATTCTCCCAAATTCCTATACAGTATTGAGTTATGAGCTCGTCTTTGACATGGCTGGAATTTCAGATTTATTTGACAGCTTTATCTTTTCCTTCTTTGCATATATCCTTCCTTAATCTTCTTATTTCCATGTATATCTCTTTCCTTTACTTCTTAGACTTGATTTGGTCTCTAATTAATTACCATATATCTTTTAAAGCTTCACAATAAATAAATAATTAAATTGCATATGCTTTAAAAATTAATAAATCATTAAATCAAGACTAGAAATAAGAAAGTGCACTCTAAAATTAGAAACTCGAATAAACTACTTCCTAACACACTAAAAATAATCTAAGACTTTAATTCTCACTTCTTCTCCTTGTATTGGTTTTCCATAGATTCAAGAACCTACTATTTTGCACTAAAAATAACAAAATTAATGCACAAAAGCTCTAAAAATGCAAATAGTCTAATTCCATGGGGAGAAAGCGTAATATGAATAAATAAGCATAAAAGTATATCAAATAAGTCAAATGTTCACCTAAAAGGATGTCTCCTAAGGGCTAATAATTAGAACAAATAGGGAGACATCAACAACCCGCAATTTTTTTATTTTTTTATGTCTTTTAATTTTTGTTTAAGTTTGTTGTTTTGAGTCGATATTGCATTTTTTAGAAAGGTATGAGAGTTTTTGATGTTCATGTACTTAAGAAATCTAGTTAGGAAAGAAATACGAAAAATCAGCGAAAACTAGACCTTCCTTCCAGTGTACCGGAGGACAGGTCTGGTGCACCACATGAAGAAAACCGTGGCAACGGTTTGCAGTACGGTTTATTGCCGAGACGAAGGGAGAAATACCGTGTCGAAATTCCGCAACCACGGTTTGGTCACGTGATAGGTCTGGTACACCGCACCAACCGACCGGTGTATCGCAGGTCCAAAAACCGTGGCGAAGGTTCATAATTACGGTACATTGCCGAGGCCAACAATACAAAACCGTGTCGACAACTCGCGACCACGGTTCGAAATCCTTGAGTACGGTACGCCACACCTCAGCCCCGGTGCACCGCAGGGTGCCTCCAGATCCAAATTCAAAAGGTTATAAGATGGGAATCAACGAGAAGGTTAGTTTTACACGAATTTCTCAATCCTTAAGCCTCTCTTTCTTCCCCAAACCTCATCTAACTCCATTAAAGCTGCATCAAACCTTCACCAAACATCAAAACACTACCCAATCACCATAAATTCACATCCAATCCTTTCCCCACATCATTATAAAGAAGATTCAACCACCCAAATCATATCAAAACATCTAGAATCCAAGACTCAAAAGCCTAAATTTCAAATTTCAGTGAACAATTTCTTAGGTCCCTACCAATCAAGCAAGTGTTCATCCTACCCACATAGATATTCATCGTCATACTTCATTTCCTAACCCAAATAAATCTTGTTCAACCAATAATCAAGAGTTACAAATTTCAAGAGTGGTTAAAGCTTTGAGTTGGAGGTCAATTGAGATGACGAAATGAACATAAACATGATTTATTGTTAGGGAGATGAAGATGAATCAAATAAAGGTATTGGGTTCTATTGAGAAGAAATCAATTGAGAAAAGTTCAAGTTCCAATTTAAAGGGAAAAATAGTTCAATAGAATAGAGGAAAGCTAGCTGTGGTAAATTCAACGGGTAAAAATATTCCATCTTTCATAAGGAAGACACCATAACCTCAACAAATCGAGAGTCATGTGCACTAGATTAATGAAGCTTCAAAGGCCTTGTTAGCTTCAGCAAATAAACACTTACCGGAACTTCCTTTGGCTTATGAGAGGGTATTTGAAGAAGAAGTTGGAGAAGGTGAGTACAAGAGATTCACAGAGATTGGAGATAGGTTGGGTTGGTATACGTTCATGTTGCGAAGATCGAATTTATGTAGAGAGTTAGTTTCTGATTTCTATCTAGGCCTATTTAGCCGAGATAGTGATGGTTGTGTTTCATATAGAGTCAAGTTAGTTCCTTTTGCAGTTGAAGAGATTCAAAACCACTTCCAGCTCAAGAAATTGGTCAGACCATGTAAGTATAGAGAAACGGTTGAAAATATCAATACTCTCGATTGGAATCTACTTTTTGACCATCTATTAGATAAGGAGAAAGTGCAATCACACAAGGGAGAACTGAAGGCACCTTGGCCTTACAAATATCTTCAAGCAGATACAAAATTTTTGCACAATTTCCTTGCAGCGAATGCCTTTGGGAACATGAGAATTTTGGATGTAACTAAGAATAACACAATCTTGTTGAACTGTATTTTAAGAGGGGAAGAAGTAGACGTGGCACAGTTGATCTTTGAGGAGGTGATGCAATTTCCGGTCTCTCCTACTTCGTTATTTAGTTTGAAATATACTACTATGATCACATGCCTTGTGCCAAAAGCGAATGTGATTCCGGGTAAAGAGGAGAAGTTATTTTATAAGATGATGAACAATATTGACAATAATTGGATCAAGACTATTTTGAGAGGAGCAGGAGTTACGAAACTCTCAAAAGATGAAGAGGATCGTATTTGGAGAGAAAAGGTAGAGGAGCGATTGAATAAAGTTGAAGCAGCTCAAACTTTCTTAGCCGAAGATGTGGCACAAATCAAAGCTAATCAGGTGCACATCATGAAACTCCTGGAGCAATTAAAGAAAGATCCAGTAAATCCTATCTTGGATGTCGATAATGCGAGGCAATAGCCTTGAGAGTATGTTCTCTTTCTTCCTTGCCATTTTTTATATGATTTATCTGCTTATTTTTTAATTTATTTTTAGAGTATTTTTTGAGTCGTGGGGACACGCCTCACTTTTGAGTTAGGGGTGTGGGGATTCACTGTCTCTCATCTCCATTTTTATGTGATTTTTCTATTTCAAGATAGAAATTAAATTTTTTTTTGATACATAGGATTTAGATGTAGAGTGTGTTTAATAGCTTGAAAGTATAAACTCAGTAAGTTGATGATAGAAAGTAGTATGTTGATGAGCTATTTCATTTTGTATGCTTTGAGTATTTGCAGGAAACACACATTGATAGTAAAGAAAAGATTAGTTAGCAATGCAATATAAAGTATATTCGATCTCAGGGATCCATGAGTTATGTGTAGGCTGTGAGATCCAAGCTAGTTGATAAACCCATTTGATGAACGTGCTAAAGGTAAGAGAATAAAAAAATTGCATAGTTTAGAAAGTGATTAAGGCGGTTCTTTGATAAGCCCCGTGTAGCCTTTTAGCTTGTTGTCCATTGGTATGGCCTAGGGTGTGATAAAAAGATGTATAAATTAGATGCAAATAAACACCCTAAACTGGCACGGTTGTGCAAGTATACAGATCGTGTGCAAGTTTTAATGATTAAGTAAGATTCGTTCCACAGAGACTACGAAGGTTAGGGGAATCTTATGCAATAATCAAGTGCAAATATTAAAAGCTAGAACAAATAAAACGCAGAAAAAGTAAAGATAGATAGATTTTTATTTGGTTTTTAATTAATCTAAATTAAACTAAGCAAGTAAAGATAGAAATTTAAATGCAAGAGAAAAAGTAGTATTAGAATATAGCTTGAGTAAATAGCATGCAATCCCCACTAGTTTTGCCGTTCTAAACATATAAGGGTGAATTATGTAGTATTTCAATAATCGGTTCCAATTGCGCTAGGTAGTTTTAAATAGGGTTTACCTGTGTCAATAAGGAGTCCTAAGCAAACTGTTACTGCAATTGGTAAATAGCAATACACTAAACAATGGTGATTATCTAGTTAGGTTGATTTGTCAGATCTAAACCGAAACTAGACGTTATGTGCTAAACATGTAATTAAACAATGTTGTCAATGGTGACCTAACTAGTAGATGGTAATTCCATATGGGCGCGCTTCCACAAGAACACAAAATATAAATCCAAACACATAAACAGAGAATAAAAACAATAATTCAATTTAAAACATAGAATTCCCAAAATAGATAGATGTCAACCAAAACTAGGGTTCATACATATATGCTAAAACTCAAGCTAATGGAAATTTAGTTCATACTAATGAAAGAAAAGAAAGAAATTACAAATTTAAAGGTAGAAGAAGACATTGTTGATGCACAGCTCCTTCCAGACTTCTTTTCTTGTGTTGTAAGCTTCCTCTTGGTTTAAGGTTTCACCAAGGATGATTTTCTAATGTTAAGAGGCTGTATTTATAGTGTATAGGTTGACCTACACGTTTTCTTGAAGGAAAAGGTAAATATGGGCTCCTAGCCCAACTCAAATTCGTAGCCCAAAAACATGCAATCTTCCCCGTTTTTGTTTTGGTCCTAACAGCTTCAATATTTATCCGTTTGACGCGTATGAGTATACCAAATTCATCGTCTCGGAAATATCTTCAACTTTTCTCTTGACCGTTTCTCAAGATTCCTCACCGATTTTAAAATATAAGCTGATTTGTGGTCGTAGATGCAGAAATTCAGATTTAAGGCAGCTTTTCCTTTTCCATGTTTTTAGCTTTTACTTCCTTATCTTCAATTTCCATGTTTATCTTCTTTCCTTTAGCTCTTTGAACCAACTTGGACTCTAATTAATTACCATATATCTCTAAAGCTTCACACTAAATAAATAATTAAACCCAATATGCTCTAAAAATAATAATTAATTAATTCCAGACCCAAATTAGGAAAGTGTACTAATTCATGTGAAAATCGACCTATAAACTAATAAATACGCCTAAAATGATGTCTCGGAAATAGATTTTATTATCACAAATGAGGAGACATCAAGACCCCCAACTCAAAGTTGTATCGTCCCGATACAATAAAAATAAAGAACAGTAGGGTAGTAAAATAAACAAGAAGAAGAAGAAGTCGGAGGAGAATAAGAACAGAATATAATGAATGATCCTAGAGCATAGTATCTAAAAAGTCTCATGTAGTAATGCTCAAGAAATAATGCACACATATGCTTAATATACACATAATCAACAATCCATGAATTCAAGTCAAGATTAACTTCACAATGCCAGAAGGAGAGGATGATAACTTAGTTCAGGTTAATGGATATAGGTTGTTCATAGGTCCTAATATAGCATCCAATGGTCCACTTACCTACTACCTAATAGCTCAATTGTTTCTCCACCAAGTAGTTAGAAATCCTAAGGTCTTTGGTTATAACTGGGCTTAATGACGGTGTGGTATATTTGGATAATGAAAAGTGAGCTTTTGGCTCTCTCCTCACTAGCCATCAACGAATCGCCCTAGAGCTTGAGTTTTCACTCGAAGATGTTATCACTCAACCCAATTTATTAATTCTTTTTATTTGCATCCCCAATAATCTCAAATAAACCCTTTTATGATGATATACAATTTCCACTTTGCCGGTCCGAATATATATTTCTTTTTCATACCATTATTTTCTTTTGTATAGCTATGACTCTCTTTTTGCTGTTGAGATATCACGCTATGTTTTCATATATATATATATATATATATATATATATATATATATATATATATATATATATATATATATATATATATATATATTTTTCTTTGTATGCCCTTATTGGCAAATTTAGCTCGTAGCTTCTTTTCCATTCACTATTACCCCGGCAAAGGGTTACAATAATAAATTTTTCATCATCAATAAAATCACAAATATAATTTCCAAATCACATGTTCCCTAATGATGAAACCCACCACCCCAAACTCAAGCTCTAAAAACGACTTGTTTCAGGTTTTGCGATTCGAGTGCGGGTCATACAGATAAGTCCTACAAACTAAGGGTATGGATTATAATGTGTTTCAATAAAAGGCTTTAGAAAAGCTCAAAGGAGCTAAGACGGATAAATAAAAACAATAATCAGATAAAAGGGTGAGAAGGTATAAAAGGCTTCAAGTGGCTTCAATATGAAAGAACTGCCTTATTCATCTTTCTAACTACCAGATTTTATTACTTTTTCACTATTAGTTCATAGACAAGTGGGATTTCAACTAATTTCAAACCTCACGTTCTACACACCAAATAACTCTCCCTAAGTTTCAACGTGACTTCTTAGCATTACTCATTAACTTTTCTATCTTTTATTTCCTGTTTTCATACATGCATGCTAAACAAATTTGTAACATCATTCAAAAAACATACTACTTACTATCATTGACCTAATTAAAATCATGCTCAAATAGGGACATTCAACATATTCCATGCCTTAATTCAACCTAAAAATTGTAAATTTTATGCAAAAACAAAAAGAAGATGAGGACAACGAATCCCCACCCCCAACTCAAAAGTGAGTCGTGTCCCCACGACTCGAAAAAGACTCAAGAAAGAAATAAAATTTAAAATTAAAACTAAACTATACTACCTAATGCATACAAGCAATTAAGAAAGAGAATTAGAGTGGCTTACCTGGCTGGCCATAGAGATACATTATGTCCTCCTCCGAAGAAGAAGATGGAGAAGAATAATTATCAATATCCCGGTCCATGGTTATATCTTCCAGCTGTGAATTAATCTGTGTAATTTCCACCCAAAGTTCTCTGTTTTCTTCTTGTAAACGTTCAACTTCATGTTGTAATTTAAGAGCCCATGGGGGAATATCATGATCAACTTTAGAGGAACAAGTAGAAGAACCTTAATCATGAATCTTTATCTTTTTCAAAGGCCTTGCTGGTACAGACATTCTAGCAGTTGATTTCTTTGGTAGTGGTTGTGCTGGTGCCTTTTCTTTTGATTCTTCAGTAGCCTCATCAAGGTTGATAGGCTTTTCAATGGTGGCTCCAGGCAATTTCTTATTCTTCCCAAGGATGGTGCACTTTCTCTTGTATTCCATAGCATCAGATCTATTAGTCATGTTTGAATTACCCACAACTCAAGTTATACCAAGGATGAATTAAAAATTTAAGAGAAATTGATGTAGCTTGAGGTTGTTGCGTAGAATTAATGAAAGAGAAAGGTTTCTTGATGAATCTTGGAAGAAATCTTGAAAGCTTGATGTTCTTGATGGTGTTTAATGGTGTAGTGTGATGAATTTGATGAAGAATTTGTGTTTATGGAGGATGGAGGAGAGAATTATTGATGTTGTTGTGTTAATTTTGGAGGTTTGTACAAGCTTCAAGGTGTATTTATAGTGTTTGGGTTTGAAAATTTCGTGTGGGAGGGGCTAGGGTTAAGTTTGATAAGGTAAGAGTTTGAATAGGAATAAAATTCCTCAAAACCGCCATATCGCGGTATACCGGACATATGGCCCGGTATACCGGACCTGCGAGTCTTTCTTTTTCACTTCTCGGCGAAAAACCCGAGTCTCCTACCCGTATTACGGGTTTTTCATGGCGCGGTATACTGGACCGACCTGCGAATTTTTCCAAGTTGTTCCTTTTGACCCCAAACTCGTTTCCTGCACAATAACACACTACCTTTCTCTCCTATTAGCTTGTAAACACAATTAAAATCTACACTAACTTAAAATTATACACTACAAAGCAATAAACTAATCTAAAAAGCAATTAAAACAGGGGGTGTCTCCCAAGAGCACTTTTGTTTAACGTCTTTGAGTTAGACGTGTACCTCAGGCTAAGCGTTTTCTACGAGATGGATTGTCTCCTCTCGCCCAAAGTCTTCACTGTCATTGTATCTTTTCAAACGCTGACCATTCACCATGAATGTCCTTTGCTCGATTGGATGTTTAATTTCAATCGCTTCATGAGGTGTGACTTTCGTAACAATGTAATGTCCTCCCCAACGGGATTTAAGCTTTCCTGGGTAGTTTGAAAATCGAGAGTTGTATAATAAAACCTTTTGTCCTCTCTCGGAATGCTTTGGACGGATTCGTCTATCATGCCATCTCTTTGCTTTCTCCATATAGAGACGTGAATTTTCATAGGCAAGATAGCGAAACTCCTCCAACTCGTTCAACTGCATCAACCTTTGTTTTCAGGTCAGTTTTGGGTCTAGATTCAGAGTTTTAATAGCCCAGAAGGCTCGAGCTTCAAGTTCAATAGGTAGATGACACGCTTTTCCGTAGACCATGCGATATGGAGATGCCCCAACTGGTGTTTTAAATGATGTCCTGTAAGCCCAGAGAGCATCATCTAGCTTTAATGACCAATCTTTCCTCGTTTTATTCAAGGTATTCTCAAGAATAGATTTGATTTCCCGATTGGAAACTTCAGCTTGACCGTTAGTTTGTGGGTGATAACCGGTTGAAATGCAGTGTCTCACTCCAAACTTACGAAGGAGGTTTCTCAGTTGAGCATTAATGAAATGGGTACCTTTATCACTGATGAGAACACGTGGCGTACCATGTCTTGAAAAGATGTTTGTTTTTAAGAATTTAATCACTGTTTGAGCATCGTTCTTTGGTGTTGCCACTGCTTCTACCCATTTTGATACATAATCTACCGCAAGCAAAATATAAAGATTTTCATGGGAAGTGATGAATGGTCCCATGAAATCTATTCCCCATATATCAAAGATTTTGACTTCTAGAATATTGTTAAGCGGCATCGTGTCCCTTTTTGATATATTACCAGTGAACTGGCATCTTTGACATGACTGGACAAAAAGATGACAATCTTTGTGTATGGTAGGCCAATAGAAACTGGATTGAAGAATTTTAGTTGCAGTTCTATCGCCTTAAAAGTGACCTCCATATGGTGAATTATGACAGCTTGCTATAATCTTATCAACTTCGCCTTCATGGACACATCTTCTAACTACTTGGTCACTACAAATTTTCCAGAGGTACGGTTCATCCCAATAGTATTGTTTAGCCTGGTGAGATAATATTTGTCTTTGTTGTGGATGGATGTCTCCCAATAGTATTGTTTAGCCTGGTGAGATAATATTTGTCTTTGTTGTGGATGGATGTCCTTGGGGAATACACCACTCACAATGAGGTTGACTAGATCTGCATACCATGGCACAAACGCATTTTTAATAGCAAAAAGTTGTTCATCAGGGAATACCTCTTTAACCAACAATGGTTCCTGGTTCGCTTCAGATCCTTTGAGCCTTGATAAATGACCAGCAACTTGATTCTCGCATCCCTTTCGGTCTCGAAAATCTATGTCGAACTCTTGAAGCAACAGTACCCATCTAATAAGACGCGGCTTAGCGTCCTTTTTCTCCATAAGGCATCTGATAGCTGAATGATCTGTGTATACAACAGTTTTCTTCCCAATCAGATAGGAACGGAATTTATCAAAAGCATATACTACGGCCAACATCTCTTTCTCCGTCACTGTATAATTCATCTGGGCAGCGTTGAAGGTCTTACTTGCATAATAAATCGTGTGGAAGAGATTGTCTTTCCTCTGCCCCAACAGAACACCCATAGCGTGATCACTAGCACCGCACATAAGTTCAAACGGAGCTTTCCAATCAGGAGGTATAACAATAGGTGTGGAGATCAGTTTCTCCTTAATCGTGAAAAACGCTTGAAGACATTCGTTAGTAAAGTTAAATGGAGTATCCTTTTCGAGTAAAGAACAAAGCGGTTTGGCGATCTTGGAGAAATCTTTAATAAATCTTTGATAAAATCCTGCGTGACCCAAGAAACTTCTCACTCCTTTTACAGAAACTGGAGGTGGTAATGTTTTGATAACTTCAATTTTAGCACGATCAACCTCCATTCCTGCCTTCGGAACTTTATGTCCCAACACAATTCCCTCTTGAACCATGAAGTGGCATTTTTCCCAATTAAGTACAAGATCTTTTTCTCTACATCTCACAAGGACTTTCTCAAGATTATTCAAACAATCATCAAAACTATCTCCAAACACCGAAAAATCATCCATAAAAACCTTCAAGTATTTATCAATCATGTCCCAAAATATAGCCATCGTGCACCTCTGGAACGTGGCAGGTGCATTACATAAACCAAACGGCATTCTTCTATAAGCAAAATTACCAAACGGCCAAGTAAATGTTTTTTTGTGTTGATCAAGGGGATCCACACAAATCTAATTATAACCTGAATATCCGTCAAGGAAACAGTAATACTCTCTCCCTGCGAGTTTGTCTAGCATCTGATCAATGAATGGTAGCGGGAAGTGGTCTTTCTTTGTAGATTTGTTGAGTCTTCGGTAGTCCATGCATACTCGCCACCCTACAACTGTTCTTGATGGTATAGCTTCACCTTGATCATTAAGGATAGTAGTTATACCTCCTTTCTTTGGAACACATTGCACTAGACTAACCCAATCATTGCTAGCAATCGGATAGATAATTCCTGCGTCTAACAACTTGATTACCTCCTTCCTAACCACTTCTTTCATAGCTGGAATGAGTCTCCTTTGTCCCTCTATAGATCGCCCACCTTCGTTCTCAAGAATGATTTTGTGTTTGCAAACAGAAGGACTAATTCCTTTGATATCGGCAATAGTCCATCCGATTGCTTCTTTGTTCGCGCGAAGTACATGAAGTAGCTTCTCCTCTTGAAGATCTGAAAGGTTAGCAGAAATAATAACAGGCAAAGTTTTGTTCGTACCTATATATGCATAACGTAGATGATCTGGAAGGGGTTTTTCTTCGAGAACAGGTGGACATATTATGGATGGTTGCTTTATTGGTTCAATGTCACCTGATTCTCGAAGTAGCTCTCGTATATTTGATCCTAATGCAGCAACTTCTTCAGGGGGGGTCACGTTTTCCTCTTGTGATTCAAGTGTTAAGGCCTCGTCAAGATCATCATTTAAGCTTGCTTCATTGAAGACTTCTTGTGTAATTTTTTCCGATGACATCTATTTTGAAACATTCGTCTTTCAAATTTGGTAGCTTCATAGCCTTAAATACATTGAATCGTACCTGTTTGTCTTGTACCCTCATGATCAACTCACCATTCTCAACATCTATTAGTGTACGCCCCGTGGCTAAGAATTGTCTACCCAAGATGATGGGGACATTCTTATCCGCGTCGTAGTCAAGAATAATAAAATCACAAGGAAAAATAAACAAACCAGCTTTAACTAAAACATCTTCAATTTTACCTACTGGTCGGGAGAGAGAGTGATCTGCCATTTGTAACACCACAGATGTGGGTACTACCTCTCCTATGTAAAGCTTTTCGAACAGGGATCTCGGCATGAGATTGATACTCATGCCTAAATCACATAATGCTTTCCCGGTCCAATTATCTCACATGCCAATGGGAATTGTAAAACTTCCGGGATCTTCTAGCTTCGGTGGTAACTTGTTTTGACATATAGCACTACACTCCACAGGCAACCCAATTGTTTCCCTAGTTTCTATACTCCGTTTGTTTGACAGAATGTCCTTCATGAATTTCAGATATTTTAGCATTCTCTTGAGAGCTTCAACAAACGGCATATTAATCTCTAACTTGCTCAACATGTCAACGAACTTCTTGAATTCCAGGTAATTGTCCTTTTTTCTGACACGTGAAGGGTATGGTGGTGGAGGGCGTGTATTAAATTCCACTAGATTTTTTGGTTTTTCAGGTGTCTTGGCTTGGACACTCTTTGGTTCAACTACCTCTTCTACTGTATCTTCTGTTGTTTCTTCTCCCCCCCTTTTCTGGAATAGGGATTGGTTCTGGTTCTGATCTTGGTGGAGGTAGTTGTTTTCTACTTCGCAATTCAACTGCATGACAAGAATCATCTCTAGGAGCAATAGTATCACTTGGGAGTTGCCCTTTTGGCCTGTTTTGTAATGTACTCGCCATATGTGATAGAGTATGCTTGAGTTTCTTGATTACCTTTTTGCTGTGCTTGAATTTTCTGTTGGCTCCGACTCATATTGTTTTCAATTGCTTGCATTAATTTAGCCATACTCGAATTCAAGCTCAAGGTTTGTTCTTTCTTTGCTAGTTGCGTTGATTGTTTTAGTGGTTATTGATAAGCTTTTTCAACAACGGGCGCCTTTTTATGAATAGGTTGTGGTGGATAGTAAGGTTGAGGTTGGGGTTGATGATAAGTCTCTTGATTACTGATCCAACTTCTTTGTTGTGGAGGTTGTTGATAATTAGCGTAGCTTTCTTGCGGATAATCATAACCATTAGAATAATAGTTATTTTGAGGATATGTAACGGAAGTTAATGCTGGATTATTCACACACCTTTCCCACACATGATTTCTTGATCCACAACCTGGACACGAAGGTATAGTACGTATTAGATTTACCTAAGCAATTGTTTGAGCTTGTTCTTGTAGTTCTTCGAGTTTTTGGGCCAAGTCTTTGAGTTTCAGAGACTCTGAAGTGTCTTCTTTTTCTGGTTCCTTTGGCCAACTCCTCTCATTCTCAAGAATTCTCTCCATACCCAATTCGGCTTCTTCAGGATCTAGCAACACAAAACCTCTGTTTCCTAACGAATCTGCTTTTTCCCTTGACTTTTCATTAAGTCCTCCATAAAACAAGGTTAAATAATATTCCGGCGATGATTTATGGTATGGACATCTCGCCTTCTTTTCATTAAATCGTAACCATGCTTCACCCAAACTCTCGCTATCTTCTTGTATAAATTGTTCAAGCTCCAACATATATTTTAATCGTCTACTAACCGGATAGAATTGGTCTAGGAATCTTGCTTGAAGCTTGTCCCAATCTGGAATAACATGAGGACATTGGGTATCCTACCAATTGCTTGCACCTCCGGTCAAGAAGAACTGGAACATTACGTAATACACCTGCTCCCTAGTACCTCCTCTTACGATATAAGCATCACAGATTTGCATGAATTTCTGAATATATCGGATCAGATCTTGTTGTGCATCACCGCTAAATAGCCCATGAGTTGCAAACTGCGTTAACATCCCTGGATCATGTCTAAATTTAGCGGCTTGGATTTCTGGAGCGCGAATTCCGCGTGGTTGTACTCTAAATTCGATGGGTAACTCAAGTCTTCTTGGATTCTCCATCTGTAACTATCTATAAAGCAAAAACTAAAAAGAAAAAAGCGTAAAACAGAACTAACTGAAATAAAAGCACAAGATATAAGCACAAGGACTAACGATGTAGTCCCAGGCAGCGGCGCCAAAAACTTGGTATGGCCTAGGGTGTGATAAAAAGATGTATAAATTAGATGCAAATAAACACCCTAAACTGGCACGGTTCTGCAAGTATACAGATCGTGTGCAAGTTTTAATGACTAAGTAATATTCGTTCCACATAGACTACAAAGGTTAGGGGAATCTTATGCAATAATCAAGTGCATATATTAAAAGCTAGAACAAATAAAACGCAGAAAAAGTAAAGACAAATAGATTTTTATTTGGTTTTTAATTAATCTAAATTAAACTAAGCAAGTAAAGACAGAAATTTAAATGCAAGAGAAAAAGTAGTATCAGAATATAGCTTGAGTAAATAGCATGCAATCCCCACTAGTTTTGCCGTTCTAAACATGTAAGGGTGAATTATGTAGTATTTCAATAATCGGTTCTAATTACGCTAGGTAGTTTTAAATAGGGTTTACCTGTGTCAATAAGGAGTTCTAAGCAAACTGTTCCTGCAATTGGTAAATAGCAATACACTAAACCATGGTGATTATCTAGTTAGGTTGATTTGTCAGATCTAAACCGAATACTAGACATTATGTGCTAAACATGTAATTAAACACCGTTGTCAATGGTGACCTAACTACTAGATGGTAATTCTATATGGGCGCGCTTCCACAAGAACACAGAATATAAATCCAAACACATAAATAGAGAATAAAAACAATAATTCAATTTAAAACATAGAATTCCCAAATTAGATAGATGTCAACCAAAACTAGGGTTCATACATATATGCTAAAACTCAAGCTAATGGAAATTTAGTTCATACTAAAAAGAAAAAAAAGAAATTACAAATTTAAAGGTAGAAGAAGACATTGTTGATGCACAGCTCCTTCAAGACTTTTTTTATTGTGTTGTAAGCTTCCTCTTGGTTTAAGGTTTCACCAAGGATGGTTTTCTTATTTTAAGAGGCTGTATTTATAGTGTATAGGTTGACCTACACGTTTACTTGAAGGAAAAGGTAAATATGGGCTCCTAGCCCAACTCAAATTCGTAGCCCAAAAACATGCAATCAGCCCCATTTTTGTTTTGGTCCTAACAGCTTCAATATTTATCCGTTTGACGCGTATGAGTATACCAAATTCATCTTCTCGGAAAGATCTTCAACTTTTCTTTTGACCGTTTCTCCATATTCCTCACCTATTGTAAGATATAAGCTGATTTGTGGTCGTAGGTGCAGAAATTCAGATTTAAGGCAGCTTTTCCTTTTCCATGTTTTTAGCTTTTACTTCGTTATCTTCAATTTCCATGTTTATCTTCTTTCCTTTAGCTCTTTGAACCAACTTGGACTCTAATTAATTACCATATATCTCTAAAACTTCACACTAAATAAATAATTAAACCCAATATGCTCTAAAAATAATAATTAATTAATTCAAGACCCAAATTAGGAAAGTGTACTAATTCATGTGAAAATCGACCTATAAACTAATAAATACGCCTAAAATGATGTCTCATAAATAGATTTTATTATCACAAATGAGTAGACATCATCCATTATTATATTTTATATCATTCTCAGCCCCTTCTAGCCTTTATAAAGCCTTTTTATTATCCATATTATAAGCTATATCCCTTTAGATTCTAGGACTTTCCCATATGACCCGCACTCGAATCGGATGCATAAAAAATTGTTTTAGAGCTTGAGTTTGGGGTGGTGGGTCCACTATTATGGGAAATATTATTGGGTTGGGATTTTCACAGGTTTATTTTATTGTAACCCTTTTCCAGGATAAGATTTAATGAAAAAATTTATGAAAAGAAAAATATGTGAAAAAGAAATGGCATGATATCTCACATAAAAAAGAGAGTCATAGCTATATTACAAAAAAATTGATATGAAAAGAATATATATATTTGGACCGGCAAAGTGGAATTTTAATGTGAACATCTTATGCTTTATTGGGTTACTGAGGATGCTACTTTGTGCATCAAGATAATCATTGGGTTGAGTGAGAACGTTTTATGAGAGTAAGTCAAGCTCTAGGGCGATTCGTTGATGGCTAGTGAAGAGAGAGCCAAAAGCTCAATCTAAATTATCCAAATATACTTATCATACCGTCCCTAAGCCAACATTACAACCTTAAAGACCTTATGATTCTTTGATATGTGATATAGAAGTAATTGAGACAATAGAGAGTAGTTAAGTGGATATTTGGATACTAGTGAAGTTCGATGAACAATCTATAGACTCCTTGGTAAACTAAGTAAAGAACCTCTCCTTCTTACATTGCGAAGCTAATCTAATCTTGAATTCAAGCTGTGTTGTTGATATGACGAGTGTAATATAGTTTGTAAATATTATTACATGAAATTTTATGAGTAGTTGCTTTGAGTCTATTCTATATATTCTGCTATCTTCTTTGCCACTGTGCTTAATTGACTTAGGTGTGTATTTAGAGACTTCCTTTTGTTTTTATCTTTATTGTATCGGGACGGTACAAATTAGAGTTAGGGGTCTTGATATCTCCCTATTTGTGATGAACTAATCTAGGTTGGAGACATTAATTTAGGTGTATTAGGATAGTCAACTTGATTTTTAGTTATATTATTATATTTTCATATTTCTTGGCTTGATTTGATGATTTATTATTTTTAGAGCATATTTGGTTTAATTGTTTGTTAATTGTGAAATTTTAAAGATATGTGGAAATTAATTAGATGCAAAATCAATTACAAGAGATAATGGAAAGAAGATAAGGATGGAAATTGGAGATAAAGGAAGTACAAGATAAAATATGAAAAGAAAAGTTGTCAAGTAAATTTGAATTTCATAGCCACGTCCACTAAAGTGATCATAACTTAAAGTCGGCTGGGAATTTGGAAGAACAGTCTGAAGCAAAAGTATAAATCTTTTCGACGCGGCCAGTTTCGATACAAAGAACGCGCCAATCGGAGCAATATTGAAGAAGTTACGGCCAAAACAAGACAAAAAAAGTTTTTTCCTTCTCCTATATTTTAGAAAACGAATTTGATTTGGAAAAGAAGTCCAATTGCTTGCCTCCTACTCCAAGTAATCCAAATTAGGGCTTCCTATACTCTTATAAATACACCCTTTAACTATTGTAAACATGTCCTTGCCTCCCAAAATTAGTCATTAAGTTTTATTCATCATTAGAGTCATTCAAGAGAGCAAGTTGATAGTATGTATCTTTCTTTTAGTTTATTTCTTTCTTGTATAAACTAATTTCCTCATAGCTTGGGTTTTGCATACTGTATAATCTATGAATTCTATTTTCTTCTATCTAAGTTTGTTTGGGAGAACTATTTTAAATTGATTCTAACTTCTTAACCATATATTTGTTTTATGTGCTTTGATTTATTGTCTGTCTTAAACCTGGTCAATTTAGGGATGTGCTAATAGTAGTTAGATAGTGACGCAGAAGGGGTGTATAATTATTGAAACACCACATAAACGTCTAGTGTGCGGTAGTGATCCGAAAGGGCTTGCCTAACTAGATTGTCATTAGGATTTGATTTAATCACCGATCATTATTTGCAGGACAATTTCATCTAAGAACCTAGTGGCGTAGGAGCACCTTAGTTAAGTCCCTGGTAATTGTGAGGTCGCCACCTTAGTCCACCCGGAAGGGGGTAGGGAGGAATTTAGAATCCTTACTACTTATCTAAGAGAGCATACTCGCAAAACCTGAGCTATATTCTCTCATCTCATTCTCTCGTATTTTATTTACTTGTCTTTAATTTATTTTGTTTAATCATTATCTCCTCAATCATATTTATTTATTTTCCTGTCTTTTACTATGACCAACTACACTATTCAATGTACCCATTCGTATAACACACTTAGTCCCTGAGAACGAATCTGGCTTATCATTAAAACTTGCTTACGACTTGTGATACTTGCAGTGAGTAACGTGTTTAGTCTAGGTTGTTTGTGCATCGATTATCCATCTTTTATTATCATATTTCTATCACACCTTAGCCGATCTAAAGCCTTTTATTAGCCACATTACAAGCCATACCCCTTAGTTTATAGGACTTATTCATATGACCAGCACTCAGACCGTAACCCTGAGAGAAGTCGTTTTAGAGCTTGAGTTTGGGGTGGTGGTTTTCATCAATTGGGGTACATTAGGTTTGGAAACTTTGAATTGTAATTTTGATATTATTGATGATGAGTTCTTTTTGTAACTCGTTTCCAAGTTAAAAGAGAGAAGATTGAAAAAATCAAAAAAGTAGCGTGATATCTCACCTAAAAAAGAGAGTCATAGCTAGCTATCATAAAGAAAAAATAATATGAAAAAGAATATATAAATCGGACTAGCAAAGAGGAAATTTGTTATGTAATCATCATAGAAAGCTTTATTGGGTTATTTGGGAATGCTATATTAAGAAGCATCAGAATTGGGTTGAGTGACAATATTTCCGAGTGAAACTCAAGCTCGAGGAAGATTTGCTGATGGAACACGAGAATAGATCCAAAATGACACTTTTCATTATCCAAATATATATATCATACCGTCCCTAAGCCGACATTACAACCGTAAAGACCTTAGGATTTCTAACTACTTGGTTGAGGAATAATAGGAACAATTAGGGCATAGTTTGGGTGACCATTAGATACTATATTAGGACCTATGATCACCCTATAGCCGTCGAACTAAGTGAAAACCTCTCCTTCTAGCATCACAAGGTTAATCTGGAGTTGAATTTATGGGTTGTTGATTGTGTGTATATTATGCATGTGTTTGCATTGTTTCTTTGACATTACTACATGAGACTTTTTAGGATATTTGCTCTAGGATAATTTCATTGTTTTATGTTTTTATTCTTCTTCTTCTCTATGTTTATTGTTGACTACCCTACTGTTCTTATCTTTATTTTGTCGGGGCGACACAACTTTGACTTGGGGGTCTTGATGTCTCCATGTATATGATAGAATAATATAGTCATGAGACATCATTTTAGGGGTATTAAGTACTTATTTTTGGGATATTTTCCCATTTATTCATGATTTACACTTTCTTGTCTAGTTTTAGGTGTTTTGCTATTTTGTAAGCTTTTGCGCATAATTTGTGTGTTATTTGTGTAGCACTTAGGTATTGGAGATATTACACCTTGGGATAATGATAAGAAGTGAGGAAAGTCAAAGAAAATACCTTAGTCATAATTGAAAAGAAAAGTTTGGATATATTTGGAAAGTTAAAGAATATGGCATGCTAGAAAACTTCCACCAATCGTAATGATGTAGAAAATGGGTTACAAATTTAGAGTAGCCCTTTTAGGAGCAGATAGATCTTTGAATTGCAGCCCTTTCCATATAATATATACTTAATTCCAATGAGTAACGAAGGAGATATAACCACATCAATCTGCAAAGGTTTATCTTGTCCGACAATTTAGGAATACGATTTTTAGTAAGATTTGGACTCCTTGACTTGAGGAACACTCTAGGTTTCGACCTAAGGTCTATATATTGAATTTTACTTTAATAAAATCATCCTTGGCCAGTCCTTAATCATCTAAAGACCAAGAGGAAGCTTAGATCAAGTAAGAAGATAGAATAAGGAGCTTAGAAGCTGTTCATGTCATTCCAACCCTCCCATTTGTAATTGTTTTCCTTTCTTTCTTTAGCATGAACTAATTCTATTCATCTTGAGAATAGAATATGGGTATGAACCCTAGACTTGTTATAATTGTTATTTGAATTTGGGATGCCTTTATACATTTAATTGAAATTAATAGTGATAGCTCTGCTTTTATGGGCTTTGATTTAATGTTTGTAGTTCTTGCGGTGTGCAACGTATTGGATTACCATAGTAGTTGGATTGTCACCTGATGTCTCCCTAAATGTTCTAATTTTATACCCTTGGGAGACATCATTTTTTGTGTTTATTCGACTATTTAGATAGACTTTTCGTGTTAATATGCAATAAATCGATTTTCCTCTTTTAATTATAGTATTTTTCATTTATTAAACTTTTACGCGTAATATTGTTCTTTTTAGTGAAAATTTTGTAGGTTTTGAATACTAGCTAGGAGAGGAATCCAAGTATAAAGTCAAAGATCGTGTAATGAAGTCAAAGCAAGAAGAAATATCCCGAAAGAATTGACAATTTCAAGCTGCAAATCTGGAAATTTGATAATGATTACTGATTTCGAGCCATCTAAGAGTGGATTCAGCCTCTGACTTGTGAAGATGATTTGTTCCCCATTGCGTTACGGAAATTTAGCAACTAGAATGGAGTCATTCCGAGTTAAAACGAGCCGGTTAGAGCTGATTTAGTGGAGGTGGTGCAGCAGTTACGGGATTTGGGCTTAATTATGGACTTGGGCTTTTCTAATTTTCATTTAATCCTTTAGAAAAGCCCTAGTCCGAATTTTTTATTATAAATAGGCTTTAGACTCTTATTTTTAACACACAATTCATACGCTTAAGAAAAGAGAGAAGTCAGAACACCAGAGAAGAAGCTAGAGCAAGGAAGAGAAGAAGCCAAGAGCTGGAGATTATCAATATTTCCAATTCTCAGCCAATTCAACTCCGTAATTAGGTTCTTCTATTTTATTCTGTAAAACAATTATAAATTCTTTTTATTTCAATTTCTTAGTTTTTCGTATTAGTATGAGCTAAACTTATAAAGTGCTTGAGAACGCATAATGTGTTAATCACAATTCTATTTCATTTCATGTTCTTGAATTTGGGATTATAATAATTGAAATCGAATTGGGTAATTAGTATTTTTCCTTAATTTGCATTTATTTACTATTATTGAACTCGCGACTCAACAATAAGACTTAATACTTAGGCTATTCCATTTAGTGGCGAATGGATCACCTTGATGGGGGGTCTAGGTATGGAACCAATTAATGAATGTAAGATAGAAATTAATGACTTTGACGAGCTTAATTAATCCTATGGCCTATTGGGTAATAAAAATTTAATCATTCGAAGGTGGACTATAATCACCCTGATGGGGTTTGTAGCACCTAAGAATAGCTCCTTAGTCCACCCTGACGGGGTAAGGAGAATCCCGAATCCCGACCATTACTATTTACCGATTTGTCCCTTAAACAAAACATGGAATGAATAGAGTTAGGTGAAATCCTTGCATCTCTAAAGTACTACCTTTCATACCTTGCGTGAACTAATTTATTTTCTCGTGTCTAGTTTAATATTTGCATTAATTAGTCCTTTTAATTATTGTCTTAGTCATAGAAAACCGAAACAAACAATCTTAAAATCATAGACTTGCTTTCACGTGCAATTAATCACTATTCGATGAGCATTAGAGTCAATCAATCTGTCCCTAAGAACGAATCTGTTTTATCACATATATTACTTGGGACAACTGTACGCTTGCAGTTGTGGCTCTCTTATCCTTATTTGCATTTTATTTTAGAACACACAAAGGACCACCAAGTTTTTTGGCGCCGCTGTCGGGGACGGTAGCATGTGACCCCGGTGTTTATCCTTTAGTGTTAGTTGCATTTTTATTTTTCAGTTTTACGCTTTGTTTGTTCATCTTTTTCAGGTTTTTAGGTTTGGTGTATGCGAAGGAAGCTATTTAAGGATCTTGAGATACTACCTCCGATCCTTGAAAATCCTGAATCATTAATCAGACTTGCTAACAAGAAAAAGAGAGAAGAAAAAGATGCGAAAGAGTTAGAAGAGAGATTAGCTAGAGAAATGGCCGAACTTCCGATCAGTAATAACGGTCAGAACAATGGCCAAGTCCCACCTCCTAATCCTCCAGTTCAAGCCCAAGTAGCTGATCCATGGTTCATTAATGGTCCAGCACAAGAACCGTTCCGTGCTCCTCCTCTTGGCCCATCCGATATAGATGTTCTGAGATTTCGTCAAGATTGGGGTATGTTAGCTCAATTTCAGAATTTCGGAAATTTTCGTGGCAAACCCGAAGAAGCCCCTATTCGCACGGTACAAAAGTTTATGCAAATCTGCAATTCTTACATCACTCAAGGAGTAACAAAAGAGCAAATGTATTTTGCTACCTTCTGATTTTTCGTAATATATGGAGCGAGTGATTGGCATGATTCGCAAGAAACTGGAAAAATTACGAATTGGGAACAATTACAGACATCATTTTTTGACAGATACTATCCATCCAACATGAGATTAGATGCTCAACTTGAATTAACACATTTCCGACAAGAATATGATGAAGCTTTAGGTAGAGATAGGTCGAGATTTCAGCTTTATTTGAGAAGAGTCCCTGATCGTGGCCTTTCAGAACAACAACAAATGAAAGTATTCTACAAAGGCCTTGATGGACCATCGAGAAAGGATTTAGATTTGTTATGTGGTGGTGAATTTTTACAGGTTCTGCCCGTTCACGCGAAGATCATCTTGGATAGAACGGTAAATAATGAAGTGGGTTGGAATACTGTTAGAACACCTGTTAAAAGGGGAGTTAATAACGTAAATATTGAAGAAAAGTTCACCTCCATAGAGAACAAATTGCAAACCACATTGGAACACCAACTGAAATAACTTACATTAGTTGTGAAAGAAGGTCTTTCGAGTAAAAGGGTTGAAGTGAACGCTACGCAAGAAGTTTATGGATGTTCTTATTGTGGTGTGAATGATCATGAATGGGAGAATTTTCAGAATAATAAATAATCCGTGATGTTTGTTTCCAACCGAGGGAACTACAATTCGAATGGTCAAGGATATCAACCAAACAGAATCCATCCTGGGTTTCAGTATTCAAATCCTAATAGGGCCGCTAATCCTACTCACGCATATCAGCCACGCCCCCAAGGTAATAACTATAATCCAAGACCGCAAAATAACTATCAAGGTGGACAAGGAAATTATATTCAGAGACAACCTCCTCAAGACAATTATAATGACACCATGAATCAGAAAGCTTTACCTGCTCAACCACAAGAAGGTGAGAATAACCTTCGAAAGACTGTAGAAGATTTGATTGCCCTCCATGCACAGTCAATCCAAAGTCAACAAACTTCTGAAGCACACATCAAGATGTTAGAGAATCAAGTTGCGCAAATGTCAAAACAATTGTATCAGCGTCCACAAGGGCAACTCCCTAGTGACACTGAAAATCCAATCCAAATCGAAGATTGCAAAATCATCTCGCTCAGAAGTGGTAAGAACCTCCCTCCGCCTCATTTTCCTGTTATGAGATAGAAGGAAGTTATTAGAAACGAAAAGGATGTGGTGGATAAAGATAAAGAAGTTGAAGTAGAAGAAGTGGAGAGGCCTAATGAGATTCCAAAAAAAGAAAGGTGATGTTGTAATAAATCGTCCTCCTCCACCGTTTCCATCTAGAGTTCAAAAGAAGAGTGATATGGCTGATTATAAAAAATTATTTAACAGAGTGAGAGGTCTCAGCATTAACATTCCTCTGTTAGAAGCTATTAGAGATGTACCCAAGTATGCGAAGTTTTTAAAGAGAGCCCTCATCAACAAAAAGCTGTATTGTGAGAATGAAATGATTGGTTTACCTGAAGAATGTAGTGCAATATGTCAGAATAAGTTACCTCCCAAACTACTTGATCCTGGGAGACTTACAATTCCGATATCTATTGGTAATGAGTGGCAAGGAAAAGCGTTCTGCGATTTGGGTGCAAGTATTAATCTTATGCCCAAATCAATCTTTGAGAAGTTGAAGATAGGAGATGCGAAACCAACATCTATGGTCTTACAGATGGCTGACAGATCCCTCGTACATCCAGAGGGACGAATAGAAGATGTCCTCGTCAAGGCAGGTACGTTAATTTTTCCCGTTGATTTTGTTATAATTGATTACGACGCGGATAGGAATGTCTCCATTATCTTGGGAAGACCATTCCTAGCCACGGGGCGTACTTTAATTAATGTAGAAAATGGAGAAATGATTATGAGAATCCAAGACGAGGAGGTGAAGTTCAACGTGTTCAGACCAATGAAATTTCCAGATTCCAAGGAGGATTGTTTTCGTTTAGATGTAGTTGAACATGTACCAAAAGAGCCAACTAACATTGAGGGGACCTTAGGAGTGGAGGAAAGAGAGCTAAGAAAGAAACCACCAATTAAAGTTCCTCCAAATCCTAAGGGAAGTCCACACCTTGATCATGCAAAGAAGAAAAACAAAGCACGTGCCACGAAGGTTCCAAAAGAACCTAAGAAAGAAAAAAAGAAAAAGGAGTTCAGAATAGGCGAAGAAGTTGCAAAGAAAAATCCTGACACTCCTCCGAAGGTGCGTGAATCCAAGAGCCCTTGGCTAGGACCATTCATGGTTACAAAGGTTATCTCGAATAAATTAGTTGGAATAAGAGCCAAGGGATGCAAATTTAGAGTAGCAAATGTTAACAACCTCACTCACTGCTGGGGAGGTTATGTTAAGGAATGATGCATAAGGTAAACCGTCGAGCTTAACGACGTTAAACAAAAGCCTCGACCTCTCCTTGGGAGTACAGATCAATTGGACAGAGGAAGTATCAAGAACTGTGAGAGAGTAAGAGGAAAGAGTTGGAGCATGAGAAGTTTATAAATTGCCTGTCATGGGGAGCACAA
Source organism: Nemophila menziesii (assembly GCA_029959085.1). Classification (NCBI taxonomy): domain Eukaryota; kingdom Viridiplantae; phylum Streptophyta; class Magnoliopsida; order Boraginales; family Hydrophyllaceae; genus Nemophila; species Nemophila menziesii. The sequence continues at coordinate 38,141,553 of JARWIR010000005.1, read as the reverse complement.
CCAATAGGTCACCCAAAGGGACCAATAACCTTGGATCAAGGGAATTAAAAGAATTCTTAGGAGCATCAACAGAAACCTATGGGCTTGCCAATCCATCATCAACCTCAGGCACCTTCAGCGTCTCAGTTGTATGAATCTTCTTTATGCACCGGTGATTGGACAAATGAGAGTTGTCCTTCCTTTTTTTGCCCATGCTGGGAGTTGGCAAAGGGTCCAAGGGAGAAGGATTATTCAAACAAGTCACACCATTATAAAATTATTTTCCAAGATACTTATAGCTTGTTTTGGAATATACGTACCCACCCAGGTGTGACTAATAGAAGAAATATACACTTACAAGAGAATATTAAGAAACCCTAGGAGAATACGAAGCCTTACTTGGGGAAAACAGGTTCGAGAGATATATGGCCAAAGGTTGGGAAATCCCTTGGAAAGTCCCTTGGAAAATAGTTGCATATCATATTATGATCACAATCTGGAATATCTGGAAAACAAAAAATGAAAGCTATTCATGAATATTGTAATATTGATAGCGATAAAATTATTTTTATTACTAATAACCTTATACATGAATTACATGAAACATAATGGAGGAGGATAGAACCAATTATTACAGCGAATGTCATAGACTCCGCTCTACAAGAAGAAATCGCTTAGAGTTGAGATGCAACCACTACTATTTTTTGTGATGCCTCTTTCAAAGAATCTTACGAAACTATAGGTATAGGAATCATTCTACGAAATAAAGATACTTGTCAAAGAGAGGAAATTAAAGAAACCCAAGATGTAACTCGGTCCTAGAAATAAAAGCTTTAGCAATACTTAGAGCGACTCAACGATGCAAAGATTTTCCTAATACAAGAAAGATAATTATTTCGGATAACCTTGAGCTTATTCAGAGTATTAAGCAAATGTCATCAACAAGTTGGAAAAGTCATCCAGTCATTAGAAAGATTAAATAGTTGGATGGGGAGGCAAGTCCAATCTCCTTCAAGCACATCTCAAGAAGGTTGAATGGTAAACTGATCAACTTGCAAAAAGTGTTAGACATGGAGCCGAAAGTTTTTTGTTCAACATAAAAGTTCAAGAACTATCGAAAAGCTTTCATAAACTCGGAATTAGATAATTCAATATCGGTCCTGATGTCCTTCTACATGTTAAAAGAATAGTTTACTAATTAACTAATATCAAATATTATTATTTTATTTTATTTCTAAATGGTGAAAATTTTATTTCTACACGGTCTCTCTCCATTTGAAGCCCTTCCCTTACCTCTGTTTGGCCATCGTCGCTGGTGGCTTCCCGCTGGTGATGGCGATCCCCATTTTCCTACCTTCTTTTATTTTCTTTCTTTATTACCTTTTATCGTCTCTTTGCCTCATCTTTTTCATTCCTCTAGGTCTTGCATCATACCTATTAAGGATTCTGGTTGGGGCTTTATTCTTGGTTTGCGATTTTGGGATTGTTTTAGTGGCAGCTCCTCCAGTTTTGATTCTTTTGGTGTTATTGAGGAATCGACTCACTCCACATCCTTGTCGCACTGGTCCTCTCCTTGCCGCCAGTTGTCTCTGTTATGTGCTGCCTACGGCCTGTTTCATCAGGACCTCACTGAATCGGGCTTCATAAGCCCATTACATTACTGATTTGTTAACTATCGTGTCTGTACTGATCGATGGCCTAGCCCTTTCGAAGGCCCACCTTAACAAGCTTACCGCCCCAGTTTTTATTGGTATGTTTCCTTTTGGCTATTCTTCATTTTACAGGGATGGTTTCTTGGTTTTGTTGGATTTTCCAAGCTTGGGTCTTTGCTGCTTTGATCTTGGTGTTGTGTTCTAGAGTGTTTATTTTGATGACACGATGGCTGTTATCACTGTATGGGTCGACTTGGACTGCCTGATAGGTAAGCAGGACTTTAGGGAATTGATCAGATGGGTTTACTGCTTTGTTAGTTTTGTTGGTTTTTCGGTGTGTTTTAGTTTTTTTTGCCTACGATTTTGCATTCCCTCACAGATGGTTAGTGGTGATTCACTTTGGGTTGATTTTAGCTGTTCAATCGGTTTCAAATTTTGGGGTTCTGGGTGTTTTTTCGTTCATTCGGCACTTTCTCATTACGATTCCTTTTGTTTCGACATTATTGACTTGCGCTAGTGTTTGGTTGAGGATGTGGTGGCTTTTTTGTGGTCTTGGAGGTCGGTGTTGTTTCTCGGTTTCTAGCAGGTTCCATAAAATCATGGGTGGTGATTCATTTGTGGCCTTGGTCAACCATTCAGTTCAGTTCGACATTAGAAGGTTTGGGTGTTTGTTGTTCAGTCGGAGTTTCTGGTGTTTGGACCATCCTGATTTGGTTAGTTTGGCTTGCGATTTTATGGGGTGGCTGGAGAAGTGGTTTTTGTGCTCTCGCTCTACTCTTCCTTTCTCGGTTTACGTTTTTATCACTTGGGCTAGTGATATCTCCCTTGATCTGAGGGCTATCAGGACTTTCACTTTCGTTAATGCAACTGTCGTCTTAGCTTATACTATGTGTATGATAGTCTGCTTCGAGTTGGTAACTTCGGGAGTTCATTATATGGTAGTCGATTTACTCCCCCTCGATTCGAGGCTTGAGTTTGTTTTTTTAAGGATCATGTTTCTTCGACCCTTTGCGATCTAAGCCCGCTACTTCGGAGGCATCTATGTTTTTTGTTCACTATGGGAAAGAGCTGCGGTTTGAGAGTGCTGCGTTCTTTACTTTATTCTAGTTATTTTAGTCTTTTGTTTGTTTTTTTTAGTTTGGTTAGTTAAACTCAAATACCTTGTAAACTTTCATTAAATTTTAATATAAGTTTTTGGAAAAAGGAATTTGTAAGCAACCGTATGAGAATTCGAAATTCGTTAAAAATACTTATAAGTGACCACTTAAGTATGTCAGTGATAATATTAGGAATTTGGAAAATATACTAGACATGCGTAAAAAAGAAATATATACTAGACATATATCATCATTTACTTGAATCAATTTGTAAATATCAAAATATAATGTTTAAAAGATTTGTAAGCCGTGGATTTGAAAACTTTGTAAAAAGAAAACTCCTTTCTCTCATCACTAAATATGTAGAGTAGAAAAGGAGAGTTGGCAAAGTATTGAATGACAAATGAAAGTTCAAGAAAAGAAATGATTACATCGTCCTTAAGAAAGTAAGTAAGCCGTCATAAAAGCTACCTTAAAGCTTCTTTTAAATAGGTCAATGGAGCTCTTTTCTTTTAAATAGTATATTTTTTCCTAAACCACTTTTTACCTTTTACTGTTAAAGTAAAAAAAGAAAAAAGAAGAGAGACAAGTAGATTAACGAGGATCACGTGAGTGGGGCGTGATCTCACGTGTAATAAGGGTCCGGTCAGGAGCATTTATTCATGCAAATATTTCATGGCTGATGAATAATGAGTGTTTGTTTGTTTTGTTATGGAGGATGTTTTTTTGTTTGTCTGTCAGAAGAAAACTCTTTCTTAGGTGTGGGCTCAAATTTTGAAACAATTTTAATGGTTTAATTTGAAGGCCAAAAACCCCACACCACATACTTCTAATTATTATTTTCTTAATTTCTAACAAAATAAATATTAATCTTTCTTTATAGTGTTACGAGATTGAAATCGATAGTTGATTTAGTGATTAAGCTATTTTGAAAAAACCAAAAAAATTTTGAATTGAATTTTATTAAAATAAAAAATAACTTTGCATCTTAAATGGCTTTTCAATATATTTAAAAAAAAATTAATTTTCTAAAATAAAAGTATATAACATTAAGATTCATAATAAAAAAATATAGTATACCGTGATGTGAATAACAAATTATTAATTAAATTAATAAATAAATAAATATATGAATTATTTTCATTCAAACTAAATTAAAAATATATTAAATTGTATAAATTTGGTTAATCTGTATCATACTCAATTTTATATTAGTGATTTACAGGAATTAATGCTTTTAATGATAGGCTTAGTAACAATATGAGCATAACTCTCGTGTGAATAGTGATTACCCCACACCACATTTGTTACTACTATCTCTATACTGTTTAGAAGTTTTTTTAAATATACAAGACTTGCCTCAAGCTTACATGCTCAAGGTGAGAAGAAAAACAAAGTAAGAAAGTTCATAGAAGAAAAGCTAAAAAGCTTAAAGCTTAAAAGAAAGCTGATTGCAAGAAAAGCAAGTCCATCCATCCCCCTCCTTCCATACACCCCACCCCACCCCTACCCCTCTACACCTTCTTCAATAGTGGCCTTGTTTGAGTAAAAGCTGGAAAAAGGAACAACTCATACTCGACTATATATCATCTGCTATAAAGTAAATATACCATTACCATACCAATCAAGAAAAAAGCCATTAAAATTCATCCATGTTAGATAACACTGCTTCATCTACTGCTACTCCATCTTCTTCTTCTGATGCCTTAACCTCCTCAGAAAACGGGATTCATGTTTCTACCAAACGGAAACGAAGACCAGCTGGTACTCCAGGTACGTAAATTCTAAACTCACTGAGTTAATAAAGTTTTTGATTCTAGGGTTTTCCAAGGATTACTCTTATCCCGTTATATATTTATGATGATCCTACTACTATATTAGTATAGATCCAGATGCTGAAGTTGTTTCACTCTCACCCAAGACACTGTTAGAATCAGACAAATATGTGTGTGAGATCTGTAACCAAGGTTTTCAAAGGGATCAAAATCTACAGATGCATAGAAGAAGGCATAAGGTTCCATGGAAACTGTTGAAGAGAGAGACAACGTCAGAAGCAGTAAAGAAGAGAGTGTTCGTGTGTCCAGAGACTACATGCTTGCATCATGATCCATCACATGCCTTGGGAGATCTTGTTGGTATAAAGAAACATTTTAGAAGAAAACATAGCAATAATAAACAATGGGTTTGTCACAAATGTTCAAAAGGATATGCTGTTCAATCTGATTATAAAGCTCATCTCAAGACTTGTGGTACCCGAGGCCATTCTTGTGACTGTGGCCGTGTCTTTTCTAGGTAAAGAATCTCAAATCATATAGTATAAAACTCTATTAATCATAATTAAAGTGTGACTAAATTTAAGACTGAAGACTGTTTTAATAATTATAAATAGTTCTAGATGTCTTTTAAATCCAGAATCCATACTTTAGATATACATAGATATTAGATTTAGGGTTCTATCTTAAATTAATATTTGGTTGGTTGATATTTAATTCATAAGAAATAATTATAAATTATGCATTTAGGGTTCTATCTTATAGATTTGTTTGGTTGGTTGGTGATTTATTATAAAACAGACCATTAATATTTCCTGAAAACAACATGCCTTTGATCTAATATTATAATGTTTGTTATTGCTAGTTGGTAGACCTACATAGAGAAGCTTCGTTAGTTTTCATTCCTCTATTAAATGCAATAATTTACTTTGTATTTATATGTATTATATAAAGACAATATTAGATCTAATCATGCATTGTTTTTTACTAATCTAATTAGATACTTAGTTGAAACTATTGATATTATTTTTTTATTGTTAAACAATTTTTCATATTTAGAGTTGAGAGTTTCATTGAGCATCAAGACGCTTGTAATATCCGCCATATCAAACGTCCCAGTGTGGAGATGCAAACATCGCAGCAATACGCTAGCTCATCTCGAACTGCTTCAAGTACTAGCCCATCTAGTGATACCAATAATTTTAGTATTGCAACATTGTCAAAATTACCAATGCCTCCCCTGCCAAGATTTATGCCTGTCCCAGAAAGTCCTCTATACTCTTCGCTTTCTGATCATAATTTGGAACTTCAGCTTTTACCAACCTCATCTAATCCTTATAGGTCGATAACGTTGTTATCGAGTGATGACACTAATTTGAAATTATCAATTGGATCATCTAGCCAAAACGAAAACACAAGCGATCAAGCAAGATTAAATGAATCTAAGAATGTAGAGGAAACCAAGAGTGTTGCCATGGCAGAAAAGGCTTATGCGGAGGAAGCTCGAAGGCAAGCGAAGAGGCAACTTGAATTAGCAGAAATCGATTTCGCAAATGCAAGGAGAATTAGGCAACAAGCACAAGGTGAGTTAGAAAAGGCTCATCTTTTAAAAGAGCAAGCTACTAAGAAGATTAATGCTACAATGATGGAGATCACTTGTCATTCTTGCAAGAAACAATACCAAATAGGAACAACTAAAATTGTTCCTGCTGATGAGACTTCACTTGCTACTAGTTATATGTCCTCAGCCACCACAGAAGTTGAAGGAGAGTAATAGAGATCTAGAAAAGGTTCGATTTTAAGTTTGATTGAAGTCCTACCAGGCTTACAGGGATGGACAGGACCTAACGGTTCCATCTCAATAGCGTGATGTCATATGGCTTGTTTTTTACTATATGGATGGATGGATGCTTTATTTGTTAGGTCATAGTGTTAATTATTGAGTGTCTTTTGTTTTTTTTCTTTTTACAATATTTGTCATGTCTTTATTCTTTTTACTAAGATAACTCTCAAAATACATTGTTTAAAGGGAGATATCATTAATATTGGCATGTGGTTTAAAGTCTCTTTTAGAATTTCTTTTTACTTTTATCTCATCTTTTTGGGTTCTTATCTAAATGAAAAGACGAAAGGAATAAAGATGCAACAAAGGCACGTAAGGGGATCGTGGAGATTCACATTATCAACCGCTTTATTATGTAAGGTTGAGGTTGTTTTTAAGTTTGACAGTACTAATCATGTGATTTATTGATAATATAACTTTTTCTTTTAAAAAAACAGCTTTATAATGTGGCTAAAGATGTTAAATATACCGTAGCTTGCATCTATACCGAGAAGGTACGCATCACTATCACTGTTACAAAAAAGGACGTCCAGTCGATTAAATTGAACTTGATATCCATTCTACTGTGAATAGATTTGGCTATTCTTCTTATCTATTCGAATATTACTAACTCCTTCAAATTTCATCAATATTAACCATATTTTCAACATAATCACATATCCAAGGTTAACCACAATTTTCAGAACTTTATTGTAAAATTAACAAAATTAATTGACAAATTAGTCATTAGTATAAGATAGTAGTGCTTATCGGGGTGTACTCCGTGCTCGTTTGATGTTTATTTCTTAAAAAAACATTTAAAATGTTTTTAGATTTTTGAAAGTGTTATGCATCTTTAAAAGTATTTTTAAAAGAAATATCACATATGGGTTTAGTTTAAAAACCTAGAGTAATCTAGATCTAAATAATTGTATTTTCACAAATATTTTAATTTTAATTTAAAAAATAGTTAAAATTGTTTTTTACTCTAAGTGATCCGAAATAAATCTTTATTCATATGGGGATATTAAATTTTGTCTAAACCAGGATACACTATTAAATTTTGTCTAAACCAGGATACACTAAAGGGGCAATTATAATGTAAAGCCCCACAACTTAGTAGTTCATATAGTAAGACCTTTTTGATAGTCAACTAGTCAAAGCGTGTATAGTAAAGGTGGAATGACAGAAGAGCCTTTGTGAATAGCATTCTTTCTCCAATCACTCTTTCCAATCACGTGTATAGTCAGAAAATAGGTATTGAATCAAAACAAAAATACCCTATTGTGTTTTTGTTTCAGAAAAGCTCTACCCTCTCTCTATCTTCACTGTCTCTCCCTCTTCTCACCATAGCCTCCCACTGCCAACACCCATCGATGCCCTCTGCCACCACCCTGGTCTCCCTCCCCCACCGCCCCTCCCCCTCCCTCTTCCCACCTTCTCACCTCCACGCCATTACCGCCTCCCTTCCCCCTCACCTATCTTCCCACCATAACACCACCACCACCACCACAGATCTTGGCCTCCCACCCTTCCCTCTCTCGAACCAACATCAGATCTGGACAACAAAATAAGATCCACGATGCTCTGACAACACTGAAGCCACCCACCACCAGATCCACCCACAAAGAAGCCACCCACCAACACTGTTGTGACGAAGCCTCCCCCTACCTATTTCCCCACCTTCTCCACCACCACCAACACAACAGATCTAATCAAATCCCTGTCGCCTTCCCACCTTCGAAAACCACCATCATCGACGCCTTCCCACCTTCGAAGACCACAACCATCGACGCGAACAGCCTTCGCTCTGCACAAGAACGCGACGCCATGAACAGCCTCCCCCTGCTCCTTGCCGCGCTACTGCAACACTGGTCTATGAAGACCACCGCCATCGCCGCTGTGAAGACCACGGAACCCGCTACTGCTCAGATCCGTGAAGATGAAGACAGCCTCTCTTCTCGAGCCATAACTGCTCCGACACCAGAAAAAGTAATGTCTCCTGTCAACGCCCCACCACCATCACCATCCTTTGATTTCACTGATTCGCTGTACACAGTGGTTTGGGTCCAGCCACCTTCTTCTCCGCTCCAACATAGATGTGATTCGCCACCAGACAACCTCCTCACCATCACCTCTGCAACGAGCCTTCCACCACCGATTGTCTAATCAGGGTCCAGCTCATCAGGGACGAGCCCACCAGGGTCCAGCCCATCATGGTCCACCATCTCACGAACCTCCATATCTCCTCTATTCTTCTTTTTTCTTTTTTTAAACGTGTTTTGTTCAACACTGGTTAGTCCAGACGGGCTGGGTCCAGCACGTTTGGGCCTTGAGTAGAGTAATATGTGCAGCCCATTATAAAAAGAACATTGTTTTTTTTGGCCTAGCAGTTGTTGTATTTTAAAAAACCGTGTTTCTCTTTATTTTGGGCTTAGCCACACTGGTCCATACCCCTTGGGTCCAGCCTTGTAGGATCTAGTCTAATTGGGTCTAGGGAATGGGCTTTGTTATTTTTCAAAGATACATTTAGACATCCATACACTATTAATAATTATTAAGGGTCCAGCCCATTTTGATAGTTATTATTAAGTCAGTTTCTTTTTTAAACAATTTCTTAACAAATGGTGTTTTGTTTCAGCCAATTTGGGTCCAGCCACATTGACTTAGTAATCTATTTTTTGCCTAGTATATATGTGTGAAAAAATATGTAAGGTACAAACATTAGTGTACAAAACCTATGGTCCAGCCCCTAGTGTCTAGTCCATTATGTTCAACTGTTTAGGTCTATACATTAGATATTAGAGATTAGTATGATTTTTTGTTTTAGTTTAAAAAAATGTAATCTCTAATCTAGTTTGTTACTTTTGCAGGTAAAAATTAAAAACTAATGAACCACTAATTACACACTGATTACAAATAATTGACATATTTGCATGAACATGGACAAAAATCGGACTTCGGTACAGCCCCTTGGACTTGGACAAAATCGAAACCTTGGATATATACAAAAAAGGGTTCATCTCCTAGTTTATTTGGACTATTATATGGACAACACTATATAAAAAATCATTTTACTCAACTTAACCAACTTAAAACCTAACATAGGTCTGTACCCGTGGGTACGGATCCATCCGTTAAAAAGAACAACAATATTAAAAATAAATTACTGAAAAAAATAAGAAAAATGAATTGAAAAAATAGAAAAGGAGGAGAGAGAAACGGAGTGTATTATTAAACAAAACTTTGGACAACATTTGTGTCAGCAGAAGTAGGAGAGAGGGGAGGAGAGAGAGGAGGGTATAATAGTAAAAGTGTATATAGATATTATAAAAATAGGCTTTATTTTGAACTATTATGGGGAGGGGCTTTATAAGAGTTCCCAAAATTAGGTTGCAATCAGTAGAATCCTCTACAATAAATGTGTCGCGTAGCTTTAACATGTAACAGAAACAGGATTAATATTAAACATTTCCAAGTACAAATACATGTGTATTTGTTTTCATCCCCTCATATAAATGAATCTTTTAGCATATGCAGGAAGATACGATTAAAGGCAATCATGACATAAGATATTTATGTGGTGATGCGACTTTGGTATCCAACCACCAAGTGTCATTTTGAACAGAGATCGAGTTTTACTCACAACAAAAAAAGTTAATCATGTACAATAATTTTATCTAGGTTCGATTCTAAATTTGCCTTTGTTAAAAGATAAAAGATCTCCGTATTAGAGAGACTTTGAGATTTATACATTATGATATGGATACCATATTAAATAATTAAAGAAAATTATTAAAATATAATATTAAACTAAGTTTTTTTTTACTAATTAGAATTAAGGCGATTGTTTTTATGAAAAGAAACATAATTAAATATTGAATAATAATATATATGTATTGTATTTAATAGAGGTGATGTACCATACAGATTTCTAGTGGTATTCACATAATATTTTTGTTCTTTTTTTTGTCATAGAATAGAACAGTTACATACAAATACGAGCTAATCAGACCTAGAAATGTCTATACCCATTTTGACCGAGTTTAGCAAACTTATCCGCTATCTGGTTAAAATCTATTTTAATGTGAAAGATCTTCCACCTCGGAAAACTCATAAGCCAGTTGAGTGTTTTACCAATCATTGGTCTGATTCTCCAATTAGAACCACCACCATTCAAAATACCTTGAACAACTTCAAGGTTGTCAGAGTAGAAAGAGCTAATCTGGAAATAAAGACATGCAGCAGATCTCATGGCCTGAAGAATGACCCAAGCTTCACCTTCAAGTATTGTATTAATTCTGGCTCTTTTAACAATTTTTTGGTTGATCATTCCATCTTTATTAACTCCAATAGACACGATTCCAGTTGGTTCTGTTAATAAAAGAGGTATCATTCATCCAAACAAAATTTGCATCATCATTAATAACAGGGTTAATATTATCTTTAGAGGATTTGTGTTGATTGAGCTCATTATCCTCCTTGGTGTCTTCTCTATTTGAAAATAAATATTTCAATAGAGATTTTGATTTTTCGTTGATCTCCACAATATCCTAAGACTTTTTTTTCAAATTGCCCTTTCATCCTAACCTTCCAAATATTCCAAATCATAACAATATTGTTGCAATTACTAATCTCCTATTCCACCCATTTTTTGCGTAGTTATCAATTATAATTTTAATCCATTCACTTATATTTCTATTGAAAGAATCATCAATTTTACACTGGGTTTTTGTTCTTTACACGACGATAGCCGAGTATCGCTTTATCACAACATTAATTTAATAAGTTGATGCCAAATTCATCAATCTTGTCTAATAAGAGATAGAAAGTTGATTTTTTATATATTAATCTAACGTAGTAGTATAGGTCAGAATAATCAAAGAGGGTTATATAGATTGAGCACCATGATTTCTAGAAAAGTGAATTTGCCAAGCCAACCAAATTGGATCAAAGAGAACCTTAGAAAAGGGAAATTATATACTCTTGGGTACAAGTGTTTACGTCATATCTAAATAATGAGAATACAAATACTTGTCACAAAATAGTTTTTTTGGGCTTTAGACCGCACGAGCACTATGTGTGTGTTGACTATATAGAGGAAAACATAAAATAAAAGCAGTAGACAAGAAAAATCAAGTAGTGAAATGTTGGAACCAATTCACTAAGAAATGTGTAGGTAATTAACGAAGGAATTGTGGGATAGATATGAATATTATATTAGGTTCATAGATTACCACTCTTGTTATGGATACTAATATTTGATTAATGAATCATTGAAAATCTTAAAGATCTTCAAATCTGAAATTGATATGCAATTAGGAAAGAAGATAAAGGTTGTCAGATCCTACTTTGGTGATTTATATTACGATGGTCTAATGGGTATAGAGAACAAATACCATGCCCATTTGAAGATTATCTCTTTGAAATAGGAACGGTGTCTCTAGCAGTGTTCTAAAACAAGACTGCTTAACCGACTGGGCGGTCCGTCTAGGCGTTCCAAAGTACGATCCGTCTAAAATTTCTCTCGAAGATGGCTCGAAGGTTCGTTTACACATAATCTAATTAATAAACTACCTAATCAGAACAGGGTTTGAATCCCCTCGGTCTTGTTATTTCTTGAGCCCTTAAAGGGGTAAGCAATAGGTGCAAGGTTCGAGTCTCCTCCCTGAACATGGGTAACCTAGTTCTGATTAAGTGGGAGTATGCATGATGAGGCGTGTATATTTCCTATGGGAATAGTCGTGGTGCGCGTAAGCTGGCCTGGGCACCCATACATCAAAAAAAAGATATAAAGAAAAACTACTTCGGTTAAAGTTTGAACGCGCGAGAAAATTAAGAAGGGAGGATTTTTCAAATTTTAAGTATAAAATTCTTGAATTGGACATTTTTAGGTTAATAATAATGAATTGTTATTATTTTTATAATAAAATTATGATATCTATGTTAAATTGATTTACTTTAAATTTATTAGGATATAAATGTTATTCAAATAATTATATTAGTCATATATATTTAATATAAAATAATATAAAAACCACCTAGACAAAGACCGCCTAAATTCCGATTAATAGGCCGCCTAACCATCTACGCGCTCGAAGGTGAGCGACCGCGCTAGTACCGCCTAGCGCCTTTTTTAAAACCATGGTCTCTAGTATATTATGCATGTTATTCCCAACATGAATGATGTAGCCGATATGTTATACCACACACAAAATGATACGAAGCAAAGTCAATTTACTACCAAGTCATTTTGAGAAGAAGTTTTCAAAACAAAAATATATATATTTGGTGTCTCCTGGTGTGTGATAAAATCACCATCCTAAAGGAGAGGGACACTACCCGCAAGTGCACAGTTCGTTCCAAATAATGTGTAAATAATACGGATTTTGTCCTCAGGGACGGATAGTTATAACTCAGATATTAATCGGATTAGTAGTAGTAATTGTTTAAAACTGAAACGTAATTTGATAAGATTTGTGTTTGGTTTTGATTAAGAACTAATGATGCAATAAAATAAAGTATTGAAATGATTAACTGAAAAGAAATAATGCACGTAAATAACGTTGGACGCAAGAATGAGAGAGGTACTTGAGTCTCGCAAGGGGTTTACCTAAATCTCTATAATCAATGCTTCTGTTTAAGGGCTAAACTGGTATTATTGTGCTAGTCGGGACTCTAATATCTCCTAACCCCCGTCAGGGTGGACTTAGGAGCTCTCCTACGGTACTATAAACCCCGTCAGGGCGATCATATCTACTTTCGAATGGTTAAGTTTTTTACCTAATTGCCGCGTGGTTAGTCAACCCGTCAGGTACATTGACGAACACCACACATCTATTACCTAGGTCCGTAATTAAATTCCCCCTCAAGATGATCACTTCGCCACTATAGTGAATAGCCTAATTACTGTAACCTATCCTTGATTCATGACTACAAAATAGTAAATAAAATTAAGATAATAGTCAACACAAAATACCGAGTTTAAATTAAATAATTATATCCCAAATTCAGAAAACATCAATTAAATAGATTAGGGCTTAACCCATAATGCGATTCCCACGTAATGAATAATTTAGCTCATGTTTAAATTAAAAACTGAAAAATAAATAGAAATCATTATCCTAGATTACAGAAATAAAATATGAAACCTAATTGAGGCGTTGGATTTAGTTGTTGATGGAGGAATGAGAATTCTCCAGCTCTAACTTCCTCTTTTGCCTTCTTCTCTGACTTAGACTTTTAAAAATTAAGCGTTAATTGAATTGTGTGTAAAAATGAGGTCTAAAGGTCTATTTAGAATATATAATTAGAATTGTCTTTTTACTTAAGAATAATAAGTTAAATAATATAAACCCCAAGTCCATCTTCAAAATCCCGTAACTGTTGTACAGTTGTTGGTAAAACGGCCGTAAACTTTGCGTCTCATATCCAAATCACCTGATTTCAGTCTAAAATCTTCTTAACTCATAGGCGCAATGTTCTCTTTTAGATTTCCAGGCCTAAATCAGTGCCGAAGTGGCTCAAAAACAGAAATTAGGGACAGCTTTCCAGATATTCCTCTTTATTAGTCAACTCTTCGAATAACCCTTTCTTGCTTTTGACCTCTCCGCTTGATCTAAGACTTTAATTCCCACTTCTGCTCCTAATCTTGGTGCTCCATAGCATCGACGGACCTAAGAACTTTGCACTAAAAACAAACAAATTAACGCACAAAAGCTTTAAAAATGAAATATCATAATTTTAAGGGGAGGAAATGCAATATAACGAAATAAGCATAAAAGTCTATCAAATAAGTCTAATATTTAACTAAAATGATGTCTCCTAAGGGAATATATTTAGAACAAGACTGGAGAAATCAAGACCCCAAACTCAAACCTTTGTCGTCGCGAGAGAGTAAAATAAAAACAAAGTTCTAAGGTGAACGCAAAAATGCATAGTCTAGTGAATAACTCCCAAAGCACAACTTAAAACAAATCTCATATAGTATGACTTAGGAATTGATAAAAACATACACCTATCATGAAAAATCAAACACAAATAATATCAATCCAAAATTAAATTCACAGTGCTTGAAGGTTACACTTATACTTATCTCAATATGGTGGCTATAGGGTGTTCCTCGATCCTTACTTGATTTGAACGCTCCACTTAGCTTACTCCCTATTAGCTGAATTATAAATCCACTATGTATCTAGGAATCACGAGGACTTTACGGTTTTAGCGTAGGCTTAGGGACGGTATGGTATGTATATTTGGTAAATTTGAAGTGAGCTTTTGGCTCTCTCCTCACTTACTATCAACAACTGTCGAAGAGTTTGAGTTTACACTCGAGTATGTTCTCACTCAACCCATTTGACGCACTAATTTAGCGTCCCCAAGTTAACCTAATAAGCACCAAGATGATTTCCAAAACTTCCACTTTACCGGTTACTTTATTATTATTATTTTCTAAATCATTCTTTTTTTTCAACAGTTGATAACCGAGTTCCCAATGAGTGATGAGCGGGTTCCTGGTTGTCTTCTACTTTGACAACTTTATAACTTTTTCTCTTTTTTTTTTCAAAGACCCAGACAAAGGGTTAAAATTAATATATCCCCACAATTGCGCATAAATACAATCACATATAACTTCCATCCTAATGTAATTTCCCAATAATGAAACCAACCACCCCAAAGTCAAGCTCAAGACAGGAAGTCTCGGGATCGTGATTCAAGTGCGGGTCATATGGAAATGCCTAATAAACTAAGGGGATATGGGCTTATATCGTGGCGAAAAAAAAAAGGCTTAAAGGCTAAAAATGGGGCTAAAAAGAATATAATTAAATCATGGGATAGAAAGATAAAAAGTTTCAATTGCCTAACAAAGAACTGCCTCTATCATTTTCCTAGTTACACAGCTTGCCTCTAGTTCATACCTAAGTGGGTTCTCTACTAATTCGGATCTCACGTTCTACACACCACTCAAATTTCCTTAAGTACAAGTTTACTTCTTTTGCATTGTTCATTAATTTTTCCTATCAGTAACCTGATATTTGCATGCAATTAAAGTGCGTTTAACATTAACTCCTAAAGTCTACTATTTTCTATCATAAATTCATAAAAATTATGCTTAATGGGGACATTTAAAATACTCTACAGTCAAACGCAACCCTCATAGAAAGCAGTAAAACACATAACACATAAAGTTGGGGTGAGGCAACGAATCCCACCCCAAACTAAAAAATGAGTCGTGTCCCCACGACTCAGAAAGACTCGATAAAGCAAACAACGAATGTACACTAATAATGAGAAAAGGGGAAAGGAAACGTATCTTAACCAGCACTAGGTTGGTTTCCATTGTTGCGTGCAGATTGGACTCCTTAGTTAAGCATTGTGTAGGTTTCATATTGTGAAGTACTCAATAGTCTTTATGAGTACCAACTCTTTTGTTACCTTTCCCATAGATATTATCGTCTCATCATGTTTCTCCTTTAAAGTCCTCATTCTTTATTCCAACTCGTTCTCTGTCACTGCCTTCTTCTTACGTGTAGGAGGTCTAGCACCTATATCTTCCCCATAGGGCTTGTCTAGGCCTATACCCAATTTCGCAGCTCCTTCATGGACATTTTCTATCGATCTTTCTTTCATCTCTTCCCCTTTTCTCGTAGGCTCATCCTCTTCATTCTTGTCTGGTATATTTATTGCTAAAAAAATCGTGGTTATGGTGCACGGGAATTTGAGGTTTCTTTGAAGAATAGGGAATTTTTTGAATTCCATGTGGTGTCGCCTAGGGTGTGATAAAAATAAGATAAATATAAGTCAGAAAACAATGCAATTACACCCTAGACAAGCACGGTACTTCAAGTATTATAGGACGTATGCAAGTTTTAATGATAAGTTGAATTCGTTCTCTGGGAGTTAGTGTGTTAAACAATTGAGCAGAAATAACGAGTAAGAAGTAATTGATTAAAAGATAGAAAATAAAGGAAATAAATTCGAGATATTTAATTTAACTAAGGAAATATAAAAGATAATAAATATGAGATGAGAAGTATACCTTAGGTTTTGCTAGTATGCACTAATCCTTCTAATTCTTTCTATCAAATCTAGTTAATAAGGGAGATAATTAGCTCTTAGATACTTAGTCAGGATTATAAATTCCCATACCTTAGACCTTGAGAGCGACTAAGGTGTATACGGACACACCACGAGGCTGGTTTAAATAGGGTTTTCCTACGCTACTAGGGCCCTAAGCAATCAATTTTCAAACATGGTGATAGTGGTTAAATTATACCCTAATGACTATCTAGTTAGAATCAGTGTTGTCAGGACTAATATCGACACTAGACGTTATGTGGTGTTTCAATAATTAGACACCCAGCTAAGGTGATCATCTAACTACTCTTAAGGTAATCCTAAACGTTGCGCACCGCAAGAAAAACAGTCATTAAATCAAAACACATAAACAAAGATATAGGTAAGAAGCTAATATCAGATTAAAACATATAATTCTCAAAGAAACTTAGATAGAAAGAAAATAGAATTCATAGATTATACATGATGCAAAACCCAAGCTTTGGGAAAATTAGTTCATACCTGAAGGAAATAAACTAAAAGAAATACTGAAAGACTTCATCTTGCTCTCTACAATAATTCTGATGATAATAAACCTAAGAACTAATTACTATGAGGCAAGGATGATTTGCAAGTGATATAAGGGTGTATTTATAGGTGTATAGAAGCCCTAATTTGTTTTCTTGAAGGAGAAGGTAAGTAGTGGACTCCTAGGCCAACTCAAATTCGTAACCCTAAAATATGAAACCAGGCCCGTTTTTGTTTTGGTCCTAACAGCTTCAATTCTTATCCGTTTGACGCATATGAGTAGTGGATATTCATCGACTCGGAAAGATATTTAACTTTTCTCTTGACCGTTTCTCCAAATTCACCACCTATTTTGAGATGTAAGCTGATTTGTGGCCGTGGGTGGTGAAATTCATATTTATGGCAGTTTTTCCTTTTCCATATTTTAGCTTTTCTTTCCTTATCTCCAACTTCCATGCTTATCTTCTTTCCTTATCTCTTAGTCTTTGACTTGGATTTTACTTAATTTCCATAATTATCTTTAAAGCTTCACACTAAATAAATAATTAAACCCAATATGCTCTAAAATAATAAATTACTAAATCAAGACTCAAAATAGGAAAGTGTAGTTATTCTCAAGAAAATCGATTAGAAAGACTTCTAAATCACTAAAAATGATGTCTCATCCTAATATTAATCTATCACAAATGAGGAGACATCAAGACCCCCAACTCAAAGTTGTATCGTCCCGATACAATAAAGATAAAAACAAAGGGAAGTCTTTAAATACACACCTTAGTAATTTTAACACAATGGGAAGAACATAGCAGAATATATAGAATAGACCTAAAGCAACTACTCAGAAAATTTCATGCGATAATATTCATAAACTACATACATGTACACTTCTCATATCCATAATCAACACGGTTTGAATTCAAGATCAGATTAGTTTCGCAATATAAGAAGGATTTGGATTTGCCGCAGTTCACCAAGGAAGCTATAGATTGTTCATCGTACTTCACTAGTATCCAAAGATCCATTTAACTACTCTCTATTGGCTCAATCACTTCTTGATTACATAGCAAAGAATCAAAAAGACTTTAAGGTTGTAATTTAGGCTTAGGGACGGTATGATAGTACATTTGGATAATTTAAAGTGAGCTTTTAGCTTTCTCCTCTCTAGCCATCAACGACTCGCCCTAGAGCTTTAGTTACTCTCATTAAACTGTTTCTCACTCAACCCAATGATTTCTTTGATGCATAAAGGAGCATCCCCAATAACCCAATTAAATCATAAGATGTTCACATAAAAATTCCTTTTTGCCGGTCCGAATATATATTCTTTTCAAATCATTTTTTCTCTTTTGTATAGCTATGACTCTCTTTTTGATGTTCGAGATATCACGCTATTTTTTTATATATATATATTTTCTTTTCAAATTTTAGCTCGTAGCTTCTTTTTTAATCACTATTACCCTAGCAAATGGTTACAATATAAACCTGTGAATCATCATCAATATAATAGCAGAGCACAATTAATAAGCTCAAAGATCCAAGCCCAATAACAATTCCCATAATGGTGGACCCACCACCCCAAACTCAAGCTCTAAAACAATTGTATATGCATCGCGATTCGAGTGCGGGTCATATGGAAAAGTCCTATAATCTAAAGGGATATGGCTTATAACGTGGTTAAATAAAAAGCTTTAGAAAGGCTAGAAGGGGCTGAGAAGGATATAACATATTAAATCAAATAATAGGGTGAGAAGGTATAAAAAGGCTTCAAGTGGCTTTAATATGAAAGAACTGCCTTAATCATTTTCTACACCATGCAATTTCGTGATTTTCTTACCTTTAGCACTTTCATCAAATGGGTTTGTCAACTAGCTTGGATCTCACGGCCTACACACTACTCAAGGATCCCTGAGATCAAACATACTTTCTATCGCATTGCTTACTAATCTTTTCTTTACTATCAATGTGTGTTTTCCTGCAAATACTCAAAGCATACAAAATAAAACAACTCATAAACATACTACTTACTATCATCAATTCACTGAGCTTATGCTTTAAAGCTATTAAAGACACTCTACATCTAATTCCTATGTATCAAATTTTTTTATTTCTACCTAAAAACAGAAAAATGGAGATGAGAGACAACGAATCCCTACACCCCCAACTCAAAAATGAGCCATGTCCCCACGACTCGAAAAAGTCTCGAAAAAGAAATTAAAATTAGCATATAAAGCATTTACAGAAATGTTAAGCAAGAAAGAGAACATACTCTCGAGGCTATTGCCTCGCATTATCGACATCCAAGATAGGATTTGCTTGATCTTTCGTTAATTGCTCAAGGTGTGTCATGATGTGCACTTGATTGGTTTTGATTTGTGCCACATCTTCGGCTAAGGAAGTTTGAGCTTCTTCGAAATTGTTTAAACGATCCTCCATCTTCTCTTGCCAACTTTTCTCCTTTTCTTCTTTTGAGACTTGCGTAGAACCCGCTCCTCTCAAGACTTTCATGATCCAAGCATTATCAATATAACTCTTCTTAAATTCAAGTTTATCTTCTTCACCCAATATTACATTCGCTTTTAGCACAAGACACGTGATCATAGTAGGATATTTAACATTATAAACTGATTTATTAGAGACCAGAAATCGCATCACCTCCTCAAAGATCAACCGTGCCACATCCACTTCTTCTCCTCTCAAAATAAAATCCAAAAGTAGAGCGTTCTTCTTAGTTACATCCAAAGTTCTTGTGTTTCCAAAGACATTAGGAATAAGGAAATTGTGCCAAATTCTAGCATCCGGACGAAGATATTTGTAAGGCCAAGGTGCCTTCAATTATCCTTTATATGATTTCACTTTCTCCTTGTCTAAAACATGCTCAAAAAGTAATTACCAATCACAGATTCTTTGTTTAGCCACCGCTTCGTTATACTTGCATGGTCCAACCAATTTCTTAAACTGGAAGTGGTTTCTAATCTCTTTAACTGTGAAAGGAACTAACTTTCCTCTAATCGGAACACAACCTTCACTATCTCGGCTTAAAGGCCTAAATAGAATTCTAAAACTAACTCATGACATAAACCGTCTTACCATGAATGTAGACCAACCCAATCTTTCACCAAGCTCCAAGAATCTCTTGTACTCTCCTGTACCAACTTCTTCATCGAATACTTTCTCATAAGCAAAAGGTAGTTCCTTTAATTGTTTCTTTGCAGAAGCTATCAAGTCCTTTGAAGCTTTCTCTTTATCTTCGGGTGTAGGACCTTTGAATGGAAGAGGTTGTGTTTTATTCTTGGAATAAAGTGGAACCCTTTTTCCCATAAAATTAAACATAGCCGGCTTACCTCCCTTTTCGTTATCGATTTTACCCTTTGCTTTGGAACTAGAACCTTTGTTACTTGATTTCATCTCAACTGAACCCAATACCTCGATTTTCTTCACCTTTCTCTTGTTAGATAATGTTTCTGTTCTTTGAGTCATCTCAATTAAGCCCCAACTCAAAGCTTTAGCAACTCTTGAAATTTGAAACTCTTGATTATAGGTTGAACAAGCTTGATTTGGTTTAGGAAAGGTGAATTGATGATGAATTTCTATATGGGTAAGATGAATTCTTGATGGATTGGTATGGATCTAAGAAATTGTAGGATGAATTTTGAAAATTTAAGCTTGTGATTTTTCAATCTAATGTGTTTGGTGAGAATTTGGGTGATTGAATCTCCTTTGTAATAATGTGGAGAGAAGATTCGATGTGTTTTTATGATGATTGGGTAGTATTTTGGTGTTCGTGGAAGGTTTGAATGAGCTTCAATGGAGTTGGGAGAGGTTTGGAGAAGAAAGAGAGCCTTAATGATTAAAAATTTCGGAATATACCAACCTCTTTCTCTTTTATAACCTAAAAACGAAGATTTTTTTCTCTCTCCAGCGGCGTCAGGCGGCTGACCGGCCGGAGGGCCCGGCATGCCGATGCTGGAGCTCTTGGATTCTGAGTTACGTCAAAATACCCGAGGTATAAACACGTGGGCACGGGTTTTCTTCTATCCGGCATGCCGGTGCTGCTGATGCTCGAAATTTAACCTTTCTGTCTTGTACACGTGACGACACCCGTGGGCACGGGTTTTGACCTGGCCGGCATACTGGATATTCTGACTGGCATACCGGTACTGGCATCTCTCGATTTCCAACCTTCTGCTTTGAACACGTGGCCTTACCCGTGGGCTCGGGTTTTTTGACCGCTGGCTTACCGGTGTTAATAGCCGGCATGCCGGTGCTGGCATCTGAATATGTCCAAAAATTTTGTTTTTCTTCCCAGAACTCGATTTCTCTAACACCTAAACATCAAAAACACTAATACCTTTCTCAAATATGCAATATCAACTAAAAACAACTAAACTAAACACAAACTAAAAACATAAAAAGCATAAAAACATAAAAAATTGCGGGTTGTCTCTCGTACAACACTTTTATTTAATGTCTTCTAAAGTTATACGCGTTACCTCTATCAAGATTTACGAATGTAGCCTCCCCAACAACGAGTAAGGCTATGAACGTCAACTAATCTGCGCTTGATCCCCTTTTTGGGTCTAATTTCTATCACCTTAGCTGAAACAACCTTAGTGACAATGAATGGTCCCATCCACGAGTCTTTGTAACTTCTTGGCCTATTTTCGCGTTTGTGAGCTTTCCATAGAACTTCATGGCCAACCCCAAACTCAATGTTTGGCTCAGTATCCACATGTTTTACATGGATCTTCTCTGTAGGGACTTTGTGATGTGAAAGGCTGTGGATGACAGGAACGGTGGGATCTAACTTCCTCAGTTTCGTACCCAAGACATAGAAGGTCTCGGATACGTTCTTATCATGAAGGGTAATGGTCCCTTCTTGGAAGTTGATGACACTTTGACTTGTGGCCATGAAAGGCCGTCCAAGTATGATTGGAACCTGCTTATCTGCATCAAACTCAAGTATAACAAAGTCAGTAGGGATGGCGATACTACCTGCTCGGACTAGGACGTCCTCCACTGTTCCCCATGTCTTGGTAACTGAGTTGTCAGCAAACTGCAACTACACTGGAGCTTTCTCTGATCTCTAAAGTCCAAGTCTCTCGAACACGGACTTAGGCATAAGATTCACACCTGAACCCACATCGTACATAGCTTTCACCTTGAGCATACCATTTATTTGAATAGGAAGGTTAAAACTTCCCGGATCTTTGAGTTTCAATGGTAACTCTTTCTCACTTCTTCTTGAGACTCTCAAGTTCTCTCTCTTGGCTTCTACACTCGCTTCTTTCTCAGGAATAACTTGCGTATAAACTTGTTGCGGTTTAAGCCCTTTCTTCACAATCTCAAGCATTTGGGTGTTGATATTTTCAGGAGTGTACGCCTCTACAAATGTCTTGAGTTCAGTGTCATCCTTCAGATTTGTATCAGGAATAGTTGGTGACACTGTTTGAACAACTGGTGGCGAATCCACCTTCTCTTCTTCTTCTTCTTCTTTTTGCACAGCAGGTGCAACTTCAATTTCAACTCTTGGTTCCTCCTTTGAGGCTTCTTCCTTTTTCTCTTTAGCCAGCTCAGCTTGAAACTCCATAACCGATCTAATTTCTTCTTTCATATCCTTCAGAAGCTGTAAAATTCGGATTTTTCTGAGTCTTCCTTCACATCACTCTCAGAACAGTTAGAGTCCACGGGGCTAGACTTGTTTGGTTCTTCTTCGGTACTCGGAACTTCCACGGCACTAACGGCAGCATGTGGTACTTCCTTCTTTTCTTCAATTTCAAGGCAGATTGCCTTACAAGCTTCAAACCCAACATTGTCATCACCTCCTTCGATAGCCTTCAATTCTTTTTGTTCCATAATGCTTGTCAGAACTTTGTTCATCTGTTCTACTTGAGTACCTAAAATCTGAATTGAAGCTTCTTGTTCTCGTAACTTCTCGCCTTGAGCGTGCATATTAGTGGTAATACGATCCATGAACTTCGTCAATTGTTGATTATCCACAGCTCCCTCTTGAGGATACTGTGGTAAAGCTTTCTGAGCTAATGAATCGGTATAGGCATCTTGAACAGGTTGTTGTGGGGGGAAGGTCTATTCTGATATTGATTTTGATACTGACCTCTTGGTTGGAAAGAATTATTCTGGGGATGTGGTTGATAATGACCAGGATTAGCGGCCCCGTGTGGATTTGATTACTGCATACCCGGATGATTTCTATTACCAAATTGATAACCTCCCAGTTGGATATGAAATAAACAGATTGTGGATTCCCTTCGCACTCTTCCCATGTATGATTCATTGCCCCACAATGTGGACAACCTTGTGCTTCTTGCACTACATTTGATGCAGCTAAGTTTCTCTGCATCTCAAGCTTAAGTTCTTTGATTTGATTCTCTAATGCGGATAATTGAGCTGAGTTTGCAGTTTTTGCGTCTAATCGAAGCGTACCTCGGGTTTTTGTAACAGGAGCTCACGAAGATGGCCAACTCCTTTCTTGTTCAATGCAATTTTCTAAAACCTCGGTAGCCTCAGCAGGTTCCATGGACACGAAATTCCCTTTCCCAATATTATCCACCTTCAATCTACTTTCTCGGTTGATACCTTCATAGAATATAACTAACTGTAGAGAGGGGGTATAACCATGGAGCGGACATCTAGCTAATTTCTGTTGAAACCTTGTCCATGCTTCTCCTACTTCTTCTCCATCTTCTTGACAGAACTTTGCAAGCTCTCTTTGGTCTTTGAGTCTCATACTCTTCGGATAAAAACGGTTAAAGAAAGCAGCTTGAAGTTCTGTCCATAAATTAATTGTGCCAGGTGGTTGCCTATCTAGCCACTCACCAGCTCTACCGGTCAGAAAGAACGAAAACATATGACAATTCAGTTGCTCGCGTGTAATGCCTGGAGTAACATAAGCATCACAAATCTGCATAAACTTCTGAATCGCTCTTACCGGATCTTGAATTGTTGTACCACTGTAGAGTCCAAAACTTTGAAACTGACTGAGCATACCCGGATCGGGTCTAAATTTAATATTTTGGATCTCTGGAGGACGGTAATCTATCGGTTGAACATGAAAAGGTACTCCCAAGCCTGGGAGGTCTTGCTCTACTCAGTGCTGATTATTATTATTTCCGTTAACTCCTACCGGTGATGGGTGTAAATGTCCTAACAGACCAAGGGTTCTCGGATCTACTGGATCTGGTATGTCTGCCATAGCTCTTCTTAAGTCTATTTCCTTGAGAAGACGTTTGTTATAACCTCTGAAGCTCCTCTCAGGCTCCAGTAACGGAGGCCAAGAATTAAACACGGTTAAAACCGGAAAAAGACTAAAGCTAACCACAAGCGTAAATCCGGAAAAATAAAAACTAAATACTGAAAAATAAAAATTAACTAAAAACTACTACTCGAAATAGATATCCCACACGCTAACGAGACACAAGTCTCTGGCAGCGGGGCCAAAAACTTGGTGTCGCCTAGGGAGTGATAAAAATAAGATAAGTATAAGTCAGAAAACAATGCACTTACACCCTAGACAAGCACGGTACTGCAAGTATTACAGGACGTATGCAAGTTTTAATGATAAGTTGAATTCGTTCTCAGGGACTTAGTGTGTTAAACGAATTAGCATAAATAACGAGTAAGAAGTAATTAATTAAAAGACAGAAAATAAAGGAAATAAATTCGAGATATTTAATTTAACTAAGGAAAAATAAAAGACAATAAATTAAAAGATAAGAAATATGAGATGAGAAGTATAGCTTAGGTTTTGCTAGTATGCACTAATCCTTCTAATTCTTTCTATCAAATCTAGTTAATAAGGGAGTTAATTAGCTCTTAGATACTTAGTCAGGATTCTAAATTCCCATACTTAGACCATGAGAGTGACTAAGGGGGCTACGGACACACCACGAGGCTGGTTTAAATAGGGTTTTCTTGCGCTACTAGGGCCTAAGCAATCAATTTCCAAACATGGAGATAGTGGGTGAATAATACCCTAACGACTATCTACTTAGAATTAGTGTTGTCAAGACCAATATCGACACTAGACGTTATGTGGTTTTTCAATAATTAGACACCCAGCTAAGGTGATCATCTAACTATTATTAAGGTAATCCTAAACGTTGCGCACCGCAAGGAAAACAGTCGTTAAATCAAAACACATAAACAAATATATAGGTAAGAAGCTAATATCAGATTAAAACATATAATTCCCAAAGAAACTTAGATATAAAGAAAATAGAATTCATAGAATATACATGATGCAAAACCCAAGCTATGGGAAAATTAGTTCATACCTGAAGGAAATAAACTAAAAGAAATACTGAAAGACTTCATCTTGCTCTCTACAATAATTCTGATGATAATAAACCTAAGGACTAATTACTATGAGGCAAGGATGATTTACAAGTGATATAAGAGTGTATTTATAGGTGTATAGAAGCTCTAATTCGTTTTCTTGAAGGAGAAGGTAAGTAGTGGACTCCTAGGCCAACTCAAATTCGTAACCCTAAAATATGAAATCAGGCCCGTTTTTGTTTTGGTCCTAACAGCTTTAATTCTTTTCTGTTTGACGCATATGAGTAATCGGAATTCATCGTCTCGGAAAGATCTTTAACTACCGTTTCCCCAAATTCTCAGCCGATTTTGAGATGTAAGCTAATTTGTGGTCGTGGGTGGTGAAATTCAGATTTATGGCAGCTTTTCCTTTTCCATATTTTAGCTTTTCTTTCCTTATCTCCAACTTCCATGCTTATCTTCTTTCCTTATCTCTTAGTCTTTGACTTGGATTCTATTAAATCTCCATAATTATCTTTAAAGCTTCACACTAAATAAATAATTAAACACAATATGCTCTAAAATAATAATTTACTAAATCAAGACTCAAAATAGTAAAGTGTAGTTATTCTCAAGAAAATCGATTAGAAAGACTTCTAAATCACTAAAAAATGATGTCTCATCCTAATATTAATCTATCACAAATGAGGATACATCACCATGATTAGGTTATAAATGACACGGGCAACATTAATTTTTTTCTTCTCTAGAATACACTTTATGAAAATAAGGTGTTCTTTTGTTAACTCCAAAATATGATTATTGACAAAGAAGGTAGGGATTATGAAATGGGACCATACTTTAGCGCATGGTAGAAAATGGCTACTCAATACCTGGCCTGTATATCTTTCTCCTATTGGGACGGGAAGTCGCCCACGAATCAGGACTTGATCGTAAAAATATTTACATTCAAAGGACTCATCATTGATTGCTTCGTGGTATGGGCATGGTCCAGTCAAGTTTGGAAGTTTCAATGTTTCACGAATAAGCTCTATTGAGAAAGGCAACACCTTTTTGCGTAGGATGATTGACTGTCCATTCACAAAAACTAATTCTTCATAAAACTCACGAACCAAAGCAGGGATAAACGTGAGATCTCTTTTTCTCAATTATTTCCCACCAAACTTGTCACAAGTTATAACATAATCTTTAAATACACCATTCATAACACCTGAAGGAAATCCTTTCTGAACATTAAACTTCAAGGTAGCAACCCGTTCACGAACTTGCTCATTCCAACCAACAAAGGCTCTCTTTGGTTTAGTAGCTATTACCTTTCTATGCGTAGACCTTTGTTCTGCATGGGTTTGCTAGCAACTTGTTATTCAACTTCGTTTTCTTCCAAGTTAGGCTTTTTAGGATTAGCCACACTTGGGTTCTCTATCCTCATCATAGTAGTCTTGACTTCTCCAATCTTATGTATCAAACTCGAATCTGGAATCTCAATAGCTTTTTCTGGAGTGGCACCAGGAGTGTTTCTAGATCTAGGATTACTTCTTGTCTTACGATTATAGCACAAGGAATCGGTTCTGTTTGTCATCTCAACGCACCCCAAACTCAAAACTTCAAAAATTCAAAACTAGAGAAAAATTTCAAACTTTGATGTTTTGAGGATAGATAAAGGAAGATTAAGGTGAGATATGAGACGGGAAAGGATTATTTTGTGTGTTTGGAGAGGTTTAATGACTCAAGTTATGGTTTTGTTGAAGAAAAATTCTTCGATAAAAATTGAAATTTAATGGTGTTCTGGGCGGATTATGAGTTGATTGTGTGTTTATGTGGTGTTTAGGGAGAAGATTTAATGATGTTGTGGTGTTTTGATGATGATTTTCTGAGTTATATGGAGCTTTGGTACGGAATAATGGAGTTTCTTGTGAGAGAAGACAAAGAAAGTAGGTTAAAACCCTTGAGGCTTCACAACAACCGACATACGTAACGCAATCGGGTACCTGGTTGAAGTTGATGAGTGGGCGCCTGATTGGTGTCACTGAATCGCGAAGTTTTTTTTTCGTTCGCAACAAAATGTTGCGTGTATGATTTTCGTGGTTGTAGAGTTGCCTTCATGAACCGGGTTCCCGATCAGCGACAACCGGGTACCCGGTTATCTTCTGCATGTCTTGTCCACTTTTCGCACCAAATTCTTGCATCCACTTGTTTCAAGGTTAGTAAGTTTGGGGGGATACAATGCAATAACCGGGTTCCTGGTTGTTGTCGACGAGCGCGAATCACGACGCAACACTTCTTGCGTGTAGAATGGTTGGTTAACAGTTGATGATCGGGTTCCCGGTCAGCGACAACCGGGTTCCCGGTCATCTCCTGTTTTGACAACCAAAATTTCTTTTCTTTTTCGCACTTTCTACCCCAAACTCGAAATTTTTTTCACTCCTGTAATCATCAAAAACACCAACCTTTCTCATTTATTAAAAATTAAACATTAATAAACAACAAGTACTCTAATTCACCCTAATAATTTAAAAGACGTGAAAGCAATAAACTAATTTACATTTGAAATGGATTTTGTTTAACATCGTTAAGCTCGACAGGTTACCTCTAGCATTTATGCAGCTTCGAGGAGGTACATGACCTCCTCTGGATGTTTATCTTCCATGCGATTGATATCCTCTCCTCCATGATAGATTTTCAACCGATGCCCATTCACCATGAAGGTGCGGTGCTCGATTGGATGCTCAATTTCTATAGCTCCATGAGGCATGACCTTGGTCACAATATAAGGACCAGACCACTTCGATCTCAACTTACCCAGATAATTACTAAACTTGGAGTTGTATTTCAGAACCATCTGTCCAACTTCAAACTTCTTTTCACGAATGCGATTATAATTCCATCTGTTTGTCTTTTCCTTGTAAACTTTAGCATTCTAACAGACATGAAAATGAAACTCATTAAGTTCATTCAATTTCATCATACGGTTCTCACCAGCTAAAGTAGGATCCATGTTCATCTCCGCTATATACCATGCGAGTGATGAACCAACGGGTGTCTTAAACGCAGTACGATATGCCCACAACACGTCATCTAATTTTTCTGACCAATCTTTGTGTGTGGGTCTTACAGTCTTCTCTAAAACGGATTTGATCTCTCGATTAGAGACCCCAGCTTGACCATTTTCTTGTGGATTATAAGCAGTGGATACACGATGTCTCACCCCATACTTCTCTAAAACCGCCTTCAAGTATCTATTCACAAAATGAGAACCTCCATTACTAATAATAACTCTAGACGTACCATGTCTAGTGAAGATGTGTGACTTTAAGAAATTTATCACCACTCGTGAATCATTCGTTGGTAGAGCTACAACTTCCACCCATTTAGACACGTAATCAACATCTAGTAAGATGTATTGATTTCCATTAGATGGTACAAAGGGACCCATGCAATCAATACACCCATACATCAAATACCTCAGCTTCAAGAACATTACTACGCATTTCATCTATCTTAGATATATTACAGATAAATTGACATCTGTGACAAATTCTGACATATTCATGAAAGTCTTTATGTAAAGTAGGCTAATAGAAACCGGATTGACGTACCTTTGCAGCTAAACGATCACCTGTGAAGTATCCTCCATAGGGTGAGTCATGACAACTACCAACCACTGACTGAATATCACTCTCAGGTATGCATATTCTCACCATATGATCTCCATATGTTTTTTAGAGGAAAGGATCCTCCCAAAAGAACTGTTTTGCACGGTGAATTAATCTCTTCCTCTCTTGTGAGGTAGCTCCTTCAGGAAAATAACCACTCACAATAACATTTCCTCTGTCTGCATACCAAGGACTACCAGTTGCGTATATAAAAAATAAACTCTCACCAGGAAACTCTTCCTTGACCAACTCTGGTCCACTATTAAACTTAGAACCTTCAGGACGTGACAAATGATCTGCAACATCATTATCTCAACCCTTTCGATCTCAAATCTCTAAGTCAAACTCTTGTAACAACAATACCCATCTGATCAAACGCGGCTTTGCATTTTTCTTCTCCATAAGGTCTTTGATCGCGAAATGATCGGTATACACAACAGTTTCCGCTCCAAGAAGATAGGAGCGAAACTTGTCAAATGCATACACAACAGCTAGTGGCTCCTTCTCCGTCACAGTATAATTAAGCTGAGTACTCGTGAAGGTATTACTAGAATAGTAAATAGAATGGAACACCTTATCTTTTCTCTGACCCAATACATGACCCATAGCAAGATCACTAGCATCACACATAACTTCGAACGGAATCTTCCAATCAGGAGGTAATACAATGGGTGCAGATATGAGTTTCTCCTTGATCTCTTTGAATGCCACCATGCAAGCTTCATCAAAAAGGAATTTGGAATACTTCTCGAGTAAGTTACACATCGGCTTAGCGATCTTAGAGAAATCTTTAATGAAACGGCGATAAAAACCAGCATGACCCAAGAAACTTCTCACCCCTTTAACAAAAACAGGAATATGGGGTCTTAATTACCAATCTTTGCGCGATCAACCTCTCAGCGTGAACTCAAAACCTTGTGTCCCAACACTATTCCTTCACGAACCATGAAATGACATTTCTCCCAATTCAAAACCAAATCAGTTTCCTTGCATCTGATTAACACATTTTCTAAATTCTCTAAACACTTATCAAATTTATCACCAAACACAAAAAAGTCATCCATAAATACCTCAAGGAAATTATTGATCATGTCCCAGAAGATTGCCATTATGCATCTCTACAAAGTAGCAGGTGCATTACACAACCAAATGACATTCTTCAATAAGAAAAAGTACCAAAAGGACATGTAAAGGTTGTTTTGTGTTGATCTAAAGGATCGACGTATATCTGATTATATCTGGAGTAACCATCTAGAAAACAATAATACTCTCTTCCAGCTAACTTTTCTAACATCTGATCCATGAACGGAAATGGAAGTGGTATTTTCTGGTGGCCTTGTTCAACTTACATTAGTCCATACACACTCTCCAACCAACAACGGTTCTCGAGGGAATAGCTTCATTTTGAGCATTTAGGATAGTAGTGATACTACCCTTCTTTGGTACGCATTGAACCGGACTCACCCATTCACTGCTAGCTATGGGAAAGATGATTCCCGCATTTAGTAATTTGATAACTTCTTTATTTACCACCTCCTTCATAGCTGGCATCAATCTCCTTTGTCCTTCAACTGAGCGTGCACTAGTATCTTCCAAAATGATTTTTTGTTGGCAAACGGAAGGACTATTACCTTTGATGTCACCAATAGTCCAACCAAATGCTTCTTTATTAGCTCTTAGTACACGCAACAGTTTGTCTTCTTGAGGACATGTTAAAGTAACTATAACAATTACAGTATAGTGTTGTTAGTACCCAATTAAACATACCTCAAGTGTGATGGAAGCGGCTTCTCTTCTAGTTCCGGGGGAGATTCAATAGACAGATTATTTGTAGGTACTATCTCCCCCGGTTCTCTCACAGGTTCATAGGCTAAACGCCTATACTTTGGATTCTCAGAATTTAGAGTTGTCACAGTTTTGGCAAGCTCTTCCATTATCTCAGGTAAGTCAAGTGTTAGGGCAGCCTGCAAGACATCATCAAAATTCATATCATCAAATACCTCTAGCATGGCATGCTCAATGGCATCTACTTGGAAACAATCTTCCTGGGAATCTGGAAACTTCATAGCCCTAAACACGTTGAACTTAACCTCCTCGTCTTGGATTCACATCGTTAATATTCCGTTCTCTACATCAATAAGAGTACGCCCCGTGGCTAGGAATGGTCTTCACAAAATGATGGGGACATTCCTATCTGCGTCGTATTTAAGTATAACAAAATCAATGGGAAAAATCAAAGTACTTGCCTTAACGAGGACATCTTCTATTCGTCCCTCTGGATGTGCGAGGGATCTGACAGCCATTTGCAAGAACATAGAGGCCGGTCTTGCATTCCCTATCTTTAAATTCTCAAAAAATGATCTGGGCATGAGATTAATACTTGCAACCAAATCGCATAAAGCTTTCCCTTGCCACTCATTACCAATAGAAATCGGAATCGTAAAACTCCCAAGATCAAGTAATATAGGTGGCAACTTACTCTGGCATATGGCACTACACTCTTCTGGAAAACCTATCATCTCATTCTCAAGATATGGCCTTTTGTTGGCGATAGCTCTCTTTACGAATTTCACATATTGGTGATAGCTCTCTTTAGGAATTTTAAATACTCCGGTACATCTCTAATAGCATCTAAAAATGGTATATTAATGTTAAGACTTCTCACCACATTCATGAATATCTGATAATCAACCATACTTCCCTTCTTTTGAACTCTCGATGTGAATGGTAGAGGAGGAAGATTCTTTACAACATATTTCTTCTTTGGATTTCCCAAAATTTTCTCCACTTCCACCTCTTATATTTCTGTTTCACCTTCTTTCTATACCATTATTTTACCATTTTTCCTTTCACATTTGTTTCTTTTTCTTTCATAATGTGAAAAAGAGGTGGTGGTAGCTTCTTACAACTTCTAAGCGCTATAACATTACAATCTTCTCTCTGTTTTGGATCATCAGTGTCACTTTGGAGTTGCCCTTTTGGACGCTGATTCAATTGTTTTGCCATCAAAGCTATCTGATTTTCTAACATTTTGAATGTTACGATAGAAGCTTGTTGATTTTGTCGTGATTTTTCTTGCATAGTAATTAGTGTCTGTAAGGTTTGTTGAACATCTAAAGCACCTTCTTGAGGTTGAGCAGGTAGAGCTTTCAGATTCATAGCATCAGTATAGGTGTCTTGAGGAGGTTGTCTCTGAGCTTGATTTCCGTAATTTTGTCCCCCTTGGTAGTTGTTAACCCGGATGGTTTTTGTTTGGTTGATAACCTTGACCACCTGGATTATATTTCCCTCGGTTAGAAACAAACATCACAGATTCTGGATTTCTTTGATAATGCTCCCAATCATGATCTTGTACACCATAGTTAGAACACCATATAATTCTTGTGTAACATTAACATCTACTCTTCTACTTGAAAAACCTTCTTTAACAGCTAAGGTAAGCTGTTTCAATTGTTTATCAAGTGTGTCATTCAATTTATTCTCTAATGAAGAGAATTTATCATACCAACACTGCTCTCTTTATAACCTGTACCTCAGATAGGTGCTCTCACAGTATTCCAACCCAACTAATTCTTTACTATTCTATTCAATATGACTATTGCATTACCTGGTGTTACCTATAAGAATCCCCCACCACAAAGTAAGTCTAAATCTTTTCTTGAGCATCCTTCCAGGCCTTTATGAAATATTGACATTTGTTGCTCTTCTGAAAGACCATGATCTGGAACTCTTCTCAAACATAGTTGGAATCTTGTCCAAAAATAACCTACGGATTCACCTTGTTCTTGTTCGAATGATGTCAACTGGATTTGTGCGTTCAGTCACATGTTTCTTTGATAATAACGATCAAAGAACGCTTTTTGAAGCTCATCCCAATTGGTGATTGATCCTGGTTCTTGTGAATCATGCCATATATACTCGCTGCGTCTATCACGATAAATCTGAAATTTGCATAATACATATGTTCTCTTGTTACGCCTTGCGTTATATACGCATCACATATTTGCATAAATTTCTGTACTGCACAGATTGGATCTTCTCCAACCACTCTACGAAAGGTTCCAAAGCTTAGATATTGAGCTAACATAGCAGGGTCGGGTCTGTATTTCGTGACATTCATATCTGGAGGACCAATACTGATGTCTCCCTAAATGTTCTAATTTTATGCCCTTGGGAGACATCATTTTTTGTGTTTATTCGTTTATTTTGATAGACTTTTGGGCTAAGATAATGGACTTGGGCCTTCATTATTTCATTTAAACTTTACCTAAAGGCCTTGTCCGAATATTGGAGTATAAATAAGGGTTTTGACTTATATTTTTAACACAATTCACTTTTTACAAAAGAAAACATCAGAGAAAAGTCAAGGCAAGGAAGCAGGAAAAGCTAGAGAGTTGGAGACGGTCTATATCTCCACTTCACAACTAATCTAATTCCGCAATTAGGTTTTTCTTTTATTTCTTTCTGTAAAACAATATGAACAATTTTATTTCTTTTAATTTAGTTTTCTGCATTAGTATGAGCTAATTTAATTTAGTGCTTGAGAACGCATAATGGGTTAATCCCATTTTGATTTCGTTTCATATGTTTGAATTTGGGATATTTACTATTTAAATCAAATTGGGTAATTCGTATTTTTCTTTAATTTGTGTTTATTTACTATTATTGACCTGATCAATTGATAATAGGATTCAGTATCTAGGCTATTCCAATTAGTGGCGATTGGATCACTTTGACGGGGGGTCTGTGTACCCAACTAGTTAACGAATATAAGTTAGAAATTATTTGACTCTGACGAGCTTAATTAAACCTATGGCCTATTGGGTAATTTAAACTTAATCACTCGAGAGTGGACTATAATCACCTTGACGGGGTTTGTAGCACTTGAGAGTAGCTCCTTAGTCCACCCTAAAGGGGGTAAGGAGAATATAGAAACCCGACCAATACAAATTTACCAATTTGTCCCTTAAACAATGTATGAAATGAATGATAGTTAGGTGGAATCCTTGCGTCTCTCAAGAACTGCCTTCTCATCTTGCTTTTAAATTAGATTTGACTTTTACTTGGTTGAAAAAATTGACGAATAGATCCTAGAAATTGGGGAGGCATTTTTAGATATAGGTGGCAAGCAAAAATAGTAACTATGTATATTTCTATACGATTTGGTTCATGTGGAAATTCATATAAAGGATATTTTTTGAGAAACGACCATGGAATTGTGATCAAGTTTTGGGTGAATCATATGCACTCGTGGAAGATTTTTTTGGAATTGATTGGGCTAATATCAACCCCTTGAGCATTTATACCAATTCCAGTGAAAATATTTAGACATATACTTTTGACAAGAGAAAACTCACACTTTTTGTGATTCTTTATTTACTAATATAGGTGAACCAGCTGGTATTGGAGTCATCCAAAAAGTAAATGACAACAATTGTATTAGAGCCATCACAAAAAAGTTTTGGTGCACATATGTACTCGAAGGAGAAGTTCAAGCTACATTTGAAGCATGTAAGATTATACAAGAGTATCTTCATAACCTGGTTATCCACATTGTTTTCCATGGTATTTTGTGTGGTATGAAGCATCGGACCAGTGCTAGGTGGAATATTGCACCCATTATGAGAAATATTGCACGTTCAATCACTACCCATGGAAGTGTAGTTATTTATCATGTTTATTGTTCGATGAATGAGTAGGCCAATATTTTGGCTATAAATACTAGGCTTACTAGTTAATCATTGGAGTTGAAAGATATTCCAACATCGTTGCTTATACTCTTTATTCAAGAGTTACTAGACAGAGCCTTCATACGGTGACTTTGTTTGTAATTTGTTTTATCATCAAATGAAGTTTCAAATGACCAAAAATATGTTATAATATATGTTACATTCTAGAATGATAACACAAGTCTTAAGAAACATAACTAAATTTGGAAAATAGATATTGGACCATATGCTCACAAATCTTTATATAAAGATTGATAATGTCACTATTGTAATGGTACCAAATGCGATGGGAACTTAATAGGGGATAAATCAAGCGACAGTGATACAGAGGATAATACCGAATCCTAGGACTTACCCATGAGAAGCGACATCAACCATATTCTGAAGGATGGCGGCCAATTCTTATAAGTGGCTGAAAGAGATGGATAGTTTCATGATTTGAAATTGTCAAGGCGCAAGGGCACCCTTGACAAAAAAAAGTTTAAAGTCCCTTATGTTTAAGCTTGTTATTACAGTAGTTTTCCTTCTACAATAAAAAATTAGGAAGAAAGATGTTATAAGTTGTAGCCCTCTTAAATACTCCAATAATTTGCATCTAGTGGACCCTAGAGGTAGAGCTTGTAGGTCTGGTGGTATATTTGTTGCTTGGAATGACTTAGTTAAGCTTAGAGTTGTATGCTCTATGCTTCTTTTGTTGTGTGTGAAATCAATGAATCAAATTTATTTTTGTGGTATACTGTCTTTATATATGTACCAAACAATGATTAAGAAAAAGAAAAACTATGAAGCAATCTTTCTAAATGGAGATCAACGATTTCCGAACCGATTAATTTTGTTGGCGATTTCAATGAAGTTACAAAATCTTTGGAGAAACAAGTAAAACACGCTCCTAATCTGGAGAGAATGCTACGATTTATTGATTTCATCAATTCTAACAATCTCATCTAACTCGAATCTAAGGGATGGTTCTATACTTGGAATAATAATAAATCGGGTGACGAAAACATTAAAGAAAAACTCGATAAAGGATTTGCGACAGATTATTTGTGTAATAACTTTCCTAATTCTATCATAAAAATTCCACCGGCTATCAGGCCCGATCACTGCCGCTTAATATTCAAAAAGATGCTACTAAAGTAAACAATAATCAATACTTTATGTTCTAGTCAAGATGGTTAGAGAACAAGAGATATAGAGAAGTAGTCAAAAAATCATGGGACACAAGTCATCAGATTGAAACTATTCAAGATTTCACCGACAAAAAAGATGCAACATGTCTTGCTCTAACTGGTTGGAGTCGTAAAACCTTTTTAAACAATCGGAAGAGGGTCAATGAACTTCAGAATTATCTTGTGAAAATTCAAAATGGTCCTTCAACAACTCAAAATCAAGAAGATATACAAAATATTATTCTTGAAATTGAAGAACTTTGGAATCAAGAAGATCTTATTGGGCGGGTAGAGCAAGAGATTTATGGATCAAAAGGGTGACAAAAACACAAGATATTTCTATAGACCTTCAATTAAGCGAATAAACATCAATCAGATTTGTGCGATCAAAGACGAAGTTAATAATTGGATAGATGGTCTGTTTATTATTAAAAATTCTCTCTAAAATTTCTATCAGAAAATGTTTCATAATAACAAGACGGAAGGAATGAAGTCAGTATTGCTTCACATACCTAATAATATCGCGGACGACATGAATGAAGAACTCATCAAAGTCCCTAATATGGAAGCACTAAGAAAAAGCTCCTAGACCAGATAGATTACCAGGTAACTTCTATCATGAATTTTGGGAAATTTTGAAAGATGATATATTTAAAATGTTGGTCAATTTTTTAACATTCAATTCTTCATTAAAAAACTCAATGATACTCTTATCACCTTAAACGGTAAGAGATTATAGACTGGTTGCCTGCATCAATTTCACTTATAAAATTATTTAAAAAATCTTGGCTATTCGGCTTAAACCAATGATAAACAATATTATTTCTCCCACACAATATGCGTTTATCATAGGAAGATGTATACAAGACATCATTCTTATAGCCCATTAAATTTTTTTTTTAACTCAAAGAGACAGTCAATGAAACATTTGGCAACTATTAAAGTAGATATGACAAAAGATTACGATCAAGTGAATTAAGAATTTCTAATGGAAGTTCTTAAAAGTTTAGGCTTTTGTGAGAAATGGAGAAACATGATATATAACTGTATTTCAACGGTCTCCACTTAGATATTCTTAACGGTGAAAGAATGAAAAAGTTTGAACCATCGCAAGGAATTACACAAGGGAACCCGCTCTCTCCCCTACTCTTTTTAATGCTCACAGGAGCGCTTATCGATATTATCAATTTTCATAGTCTTAAAGGAAATATCAAAGGCATCTCAATTTCAAGAAACTGTCCTCGAATTTCTCACCTTCTATTCGATTATGATGCTCTTTTTTAATGGAAGCCAACAAAAAGAAGATTAGAAAATGTTAAACAAATTCTGTAGAATTCTGTCAAGCGTCAGGTCAGAGGATCAATCTTAATAAATCTTTTATGCTCTTTAGTAATAGAACCCCATATGTATTAAAGAAAGTCTTTTGGAACACCTTAATATTAGGTGCACAGATTCTTTGGGCAAGTATCTTGGTATCCCTCTCACTCTCAAGAGATCAAAAAAGGGAAAAACTTGTGCTTTATAAAAGACAAACTTTTATCTAACCCGACAAGTTTTACGTCTAACCTTTTATCGGACAGAAGCAAAGAAGTTCCCATTAAAGTAGTCTTAGAAACAATCCCAAATTATGCTATTTCAATATTTGAATTTCCCAAGGAAGTATGTAAAAAACTGTCTGATCTTGTGGCAAACTTCTGGTGAGACTTGGGCAAGTAAAATAAGATCCACTGGGTAGGGTGAAAAAAATTGCTAAGGCTAAATCTTTAGGTGGCATCAATTTTAGAGATTTTCAAAGATGCCTCTGTCAGCTAATCAAGCTTGAAGATAACTCAACAATCCTGATTCTCTGGTCGCCAAAGTTTCGGAAGGGATATATTTTTCGAATTCAAATATGTGGAACGCAAATATTAAGAAAAAAAATCTTGGAGTTGGGCTAGTATATTTAAAGGACTCCAATTTCTGAAAAAAGAATGTGTTTGACAAATCAGAAATGGACTTAAAACTAATATTTGGGATGATTCATGGACTGCAAAAGGGGTTAAATGGGAAAATATTGATGGATATAACATCTCTAAGGTTGTTGAACGTTTCAATGGAGACCTTTCTAGATGTAATAATCATATTATTAATTCCATATGCACAAGAAGAGAAATGGCGAAAATACATAAAATTCCGATCATGCAACTAGACCCAGAAAATCAAATTATTTGGCTCTTTACAAAGGACGAAATATATTCCACAAAATCGGGTTACCATTTTCTTGTTAATAAATATATTACTAATGAAGCTCAAACATCAAGCTTTAGAGAGGAAAAAGACGACGCCCTTTGAAAAACTATTTGGAATTCTAATGTGCCCTCTAAGATTCGGAATTTTATATGGAGATCTGTACCGGGGCAATTTTGTCAAAAGAAAATCTACTTAAAAGAAAATGTACTCAATCGGAAACGTGTGAATGATACAAACTGGAAAATGAATCCATATAACAATTAATTTAAAATGTTCGTTTAGTTTATTGTTTGGGATGAGTCTTCCCCACAAACCAAGATTGATCGAAACTTCCAGGGATCCATCATTGAGTGGCTAGCTAATACTATATATATCTACACATGTAATGGTTGGGATAGAAACCTTATTACTGCCTATCTTTTTTGCACAATTTAGAACATTTGGAAGGATTTTGCGAAGCCAAAACATAGAACATTGGTGGGATTGTAAAAAAATCTGACAAGCTTATAACGGACTATTCACCAAAGATGAAGGCTATAATAAAGACATTAATATCACTAGAGAAATTACAACAATGATTTTCCCGAAGATAATGATACCTTCAAGACATGGTAGAGATTATCTGTCTCAATGACGCTTCATTCACCAACAAGTGAGAACCAGCAGACATTGATTCTATAGCTGTTGATCTGAGTGGGGAAATTATAAAAAAAAATGAGAAGATGCCAAGTTAATTCTGCAAATGAAGGTGAGATTTGGGCTATCCTTCTAGCCATGAGATTAGTTGCTGATCTTAATTTTTAGAGTTGTTCTTTTTTACTTTGACAACCTTAAAGGTATTAACAAATTATTGGGAATCAACTGGAAAATCCAACCGATGGTTTCTGGACCTGAAAATGGATGAACAGATTTTCAAAATGGAAGGAGTGTCACATCAAGAGAGATTTTAATTAGATCGCATATATGCTCGCTAGATGCGTTCGACAAAACCTTGATCTTTCAAGATGGGAAGCTTCATCTCTAATGGATTCGCTTTATTTTTATAACAAGATCTGTAGAAAAAGAGGAATGTGCTAATTTTGCATGTATTTTTGTGATTGTAATTTGACAAGAAAAAATAAGACAAATAGATATATAATTTTTTTCCAAATAGTGTCAAATACAATGATAGAATTAATATATGATCATTTATTTTATTTTAATTTCTTTTAGAAAAAAAAAAGACGTACAATATTCAACCGATACCCATACTCCTACATAGCTTACATAGGCTACAAGAGAAATCTAAAATAAACCCACATGGGTAGTTCAAAACATCAATATTAAGTCTGGTGCACTTAGCCAGTTTGTCAGCCACTCCGTTGAACTTTCTCCTAACGTGAATGACTTTCTCCTCTGGGAATCTATCAATTCACCTTCAGGCCCCGGTGACCATTAGGTGAATTCTCCAATTGATCACTTTCTTCAGATTAATACTTTGAGTGACCTCAAGATTGTCAGAGTAAAAAGAGTTACTATATAGATTAGGATCTACTAATATATGATCTATGATAGAATAATTGCCACATAAAGATAAAATAAAAAGGATTTATAAATCTATAACACATTCATTAAATATTATTATTCATAATAGCTGTGAACTATGTTAATTTTAAGAGTAATGATATATATCACCTAAATCTATGATGTGACATGATTTGAGTGAAAATAAATTATTATTTTAATTATTTTTTTAATTTGATTAATGATTCATTTCCACTCAAATCAAAATCGCACCACATCATAGATAATATATTGAATATTATGATTTTCTTTTTTTTGCCTGGAGGTATGGTTTGGGAGGCAGTCATGTCTCCCGGGGGACTAGTCGGGTGTAAGCCCGGGAACCCTCGTCATCAAAAAAAAAAAAAAAGAATTTATATGATATATATCATTACTTTCATTTTTAATTTTATTATCTTAGGTCCAAATATAATTTAAAAGTAGGTGGGGGCAATTATGATTGTAAGCCTATCTTATATCTACACTTTTTTCTTTGTATTTTTTATTTAGTGGCTATTAGTCCTTGTCAAAATAAATAAAAATATAATCATAATTCGAAATCATTTTCTTTTACTGGCATAACACATAAAACATACATCTGTGGTCCTTTATATCGAGTTTCGAAAACTGTGCCTCACCTGGAATCTGTCCATTTTGCCGAACCTCTCTATCTAACCAAATGCGCAGTTCTGTGAAACTGAAATGTCGAGAGATATGCTTGAAATATATGTTGTCATGCAGATTTGCAATCGCCCTAATCTGCAATGTATACGGTTTAATTGGTCACCACACAACTAACGCCAACTTGATATTTTGATGATGTCAAGGTTGTTTGAGCAAATAATAGTCTTAATTCTTAAATCCTCCACACAAGTCAAAAACATTAAAAAATAGCTATTTTCTTGTCAAACTAAAAGGAAAAAATTTACCAATTGATGCCATCAATTATAACACAGAGTATATGGAATAGAGAGAGAGAGACAATGCAGGGCGGAGGATAAATTGCGATGCTGATGATTCTGTTACCTAATAAATGCAAATGGACGCCATGTTTTTCAGTGCCAAAGTTAAAGGGTTACAATCAGGGATTCGTCCCTCTCAAACAAACAAGCAAACAAAATAAGAAACACTTTCAAATACATATTTATTTATTTATCTCTCTTTCAGACGTACTGTACAACAACTTCAATTTTCTTTCTTCTTTATCAAAATCAGAAGAGGAGCCACGGCCAAAGTCAGTAGCTAGCAGGTGCCACAGTTACCGTGACCCCCTCCCCCTTCCCCGTTCCCTTCCCCTTTCCTTTCATTTATTGACCAACAGTCGAACACGCAACACCAATCATTAAAGTTGCAACCCTATATTGAACCTTCAAATTAAATAACCTTAAAGTCTGTTAGGACTTTATCCATTTCGAGCGAATTTCAACTAGTCTCTAACAATTTAATTCCCAATACTACAAAGGAAGTAGACTTTGTTTTCAATATTAGAAATATGACACAATCAACCGCTTAATGAAAAATTAACGAGGAATGGAGATATGCCCATGCACTAAGGAAATGATATATGATCAGATATTCCAATAAATTAAAACAAATATTCATAATAAAAGAAAACATAATGTTTATTAGTCATCCAATTCATCTAATCATATTATTATAAATACTCTTTAGGAGTGGTCCTTCTCTGATAAGGTACAATTTATTATAAATACTCTAT
The DNA here is from genome assembly GCA_029959085.1 of Nemophila menziesii. Classification (NCBI taxonomy): domain Eukaryota; kingdom Viridiplantae; phylum Streptophyta; class Magnoliopsida; order Boraginales; family Hydrophyllaceae; genus Nemophila; species Nemophila menziesii. The sequence continues at coordinate 38,100,316 of JARWIR010000005.1, read as the reverse complement.
AGGAGTGGTCCTTCTCTTATAAGGTACAATTTATATAGTTTTTACTTCTCAGGGATAGAAGGGCAGCTATGATTAAAATTCCGAACATACAATCTTATTTTATAGTCTATTTTTTTTTTTATCAAATAAAATATATATTAATCATAAACGTTTATACAGAGACTTAAGAAAAATATAAAAGTCACTTAAGGATCCATTCTTTCATGTGGATAGATCAATATTACGCCTATCACTTTTTGCAGCGAGATCTGTAACATTATTAAGTTTCCTGCTGACATATTTAATTTTCCAAGATGGGAATTTCAGAAGCCAGTTCCTCATTTCGGCAATGAACGGGTAAATTTGCTATCGAAGACCTGTATATTTAGAAATACCTTGAACAAGCTCAAGGTTATCGGAGTAAAAGGAAACACTCCGTAAATTACAGACATCAGCCTTACTCATTGCCAGAAGGGCCGCCCATCATTCACCTTCAATCGAACTTCTAACTAGAGTTCTGGAGATGATCTTGTGGGTGAGTTTACCTTCCTTATCAATTGCGATAGCGGCTACTCTCGATGGCTCGTATTCTTTTTTAAAGGATGCATCGCTCATAAAGATAAAGAGTAATGCTGGGTATCACCCAAAAATGTATCACCTAAACATCACCCATGATGTGGCAATTAGGTGGTCCAATCATTAATTTTCTCTTTCCAGATTTATTTTTCTCTCTCTTTTACATGATTGGACCACCTAATTGCCACATCACAGGTGATGTTTAGGTGATGCCTTTTTGGGTGATACCCAGCATTACTCAAAGATAAAATCTGAGCCATCTGTTAAGATCGGATTATTTTCTAGCTCAATTTCCTTGCTTTCCTTATCACTTGCATTATTATTAACTTGAGATTATTTCTCCGTATTCTTCATATTAAAAAGATCGTTCATAGCTGAGTGAATTTTTATTAGATAGTCTTTGGTAATCCATGGTGTATTTTCATGAAACCCCTTCATTTTCGCTTTCTATATGTTCCAAATAGTGAGCAAAAAGTAGGTCGTAAATTCGCTTTGGTCCCAACCATTCTTAGTATATTTTTTACGCATTTCCAATAACCAATCTCCGAGGTGATACTTTCTCTCTTTGTCAATAAGCACTTGTAGCCTAGAATTAGCCCATATCGCCATACTTAACGAACATTTTATGAGGAGGTGTTCAATATCTCATTTTCAAGTTCACACCACTCGCATATATCGTCTTTTATGCATTTTCTTATCTTAAGATTCTGTTTAGTAGGTAGAGCTCCATTGCATACTGTCCATCCAAAAGATCTTATCTTATTCATAACATTTGATTTCCAGATAATATTCCAAAGGCTACTATTCTCATGTTTACCTTGACTTGATGTCTGTGCTTCATTTTGTATCTCATTTTCCACCATTTTATGATAACCCGATTTTGTACTATATTCTCCATCCTTCGTGAAAGGCCAAATTATCTTATCCTCCTCCTCCTTAAGAAGTAGAATAAGAATTCTACAAATATCATTAACAATGTTGGGAGTGAAAAGTTGTCTAAGGAGTTCTATATTGCAGGCTGTCATATCCTCATTAAAAAGTTGAGAAACTACCTCCACTTTACACCCGCTTGGTTTCTCTAGTGTAATGTTATTACCTATCTAGTTTTGATTCCATATGTTGACACTTAAACCATTTCCAATCCTCCATATTGAATGTTGTTTGATAAACTGTAGTCCTTTATAGATGCTTGGTCAACTCCATGATCTCTTCTTGGGAAGTTTAGTATTGATAGGATTCTCAAAAGGGTAATAGACGCCTTTTAAATCTTTAGCCACTAAAGAATCCGGGTTATTCAAGATTCTCCAAGCTTGTTTAGCTAATAAGGCTATATTCATTTTCTGAAAATCCCTGAATCCAATCCCTCCAATAGACTTAGCTCTAGCAATTTTTTTCCATTTGATCCAATGAATTCTCTTCTTATTGTTAGAGTCCCACCAGAAGTTCACAACGATTCCAGAAAGTTTTTTGCATAGAACTTTAGGAAATTCAAATATAGACATCGCGTAATTCGGTATCGCTTGAAGAACCGCTTTTATAAGAACTTCTTTACCTCCATCAGATAGAATATTAGCAAAGTAGCTCGATGATTTGCTAAGTACCTTGTCTTTAATATAATTTAAATCTTCTGACTTGGCTCGTTTGAGAGAGAAAGGAATACCCAAATATTTTCCGAAAGCTGATGTTCTTGTTACATTCAGACTTTTAGCTACATCTTCACAAATTTTTGCTCCGGAGTTACATAAAAGAATATTGTGATGGTTCGGGTCAAAGGATTAACTTTCATATATCAACAATTCTTTTTAGTAAGTAGACTTACCATGAAACGAGGGAGTTGATTTCTAGTAGTATTAATATAAAGAAATATGGGATTTGGGGTACTATTTTGGAATTTTCATGTGTCTTAAAAGATCGAAGGTCGAATATTTAGAATGGATCGCAAAGAAATTATTTCAAAAAACAGAAGGCTGGAAGGCTAAACTACTTTCGGAAGGAGGGAAAGATATTCTCATTAAAGCAGTTTTACAGGCTATACCTAATTACTCAATGTCCATTTTTTATTTTCCTATTTGATTTTGTAATAAACTTATTTCGGCCATTTTTAACTTTTGGTGGAACTCAGGAGAATGAAACAGGGTTCACTGAATCGCTTGGGAGAAGATGTCATTTGGGAAATTAATCAGATGAATTGGATTCTGAGATTTTAAACGTATGAATACAACTTTATTAACGCGCAAGAATGGAGAAAACTAAAATACCCAATACCACAAGCGGCAAAATTGTTAAAAGGTATTTATTTTCCTAAGCGTGGTTTATGAATGTTAAACTTAGACAAAGCAGTACATGGAGTTGGGCTAGTCTGTTTGAGGGTAGGGATTTTATTAAAAAACATGGGAATTTTCATATTGAAAGTGGGAGAGACATTAGGCCCCGTTTGGTTTATGAAAATAATAGGTATTTTCTGTTTTCATTTTCTATATTTTTCAAATTACTAACAAAAACTTGTTCGGCTAAAGAAAATGATATCAATTTTCTGGAATATTATATGAAAACACTGATATATTGGACAACGTAAAATTGGCGTTTTCCATATTTTCTGAAAATTTTGAAAAGAAAAAGAAAATCATTTTCTGAAAATAAATTCTGAAAACAAAAACAGAAATTTTTTCACAAACCAAACAAGATTAATAATTGGGAAGATAAATGGATAGATAGTGAATGGAAACTCTCCAAACCTAGGGATGGAAAATGGAAAAAGTATATCAACAATCATGATGCTGAAATTTGGAAAGATGAGATTCTTGATGAAATTTTTCCCAACCCGATTTTACCGCATATTAAAAGAATTCTCATACTTATATCGAATACTAATGACAAATTTATTTGGCCATTTTCAAAAAATGGTAAATATACTATAAAAACAGGTTACAAAGTCATTAGCGAAGAACAAGTCTTACAAGGGCCACAACCATCAAACGTCACTAACAGCTTCAAAAGAACTTTGGAAAACAGTTCGGAAATCAAACATTCCTAACAAGATTCGTGTTTATATTTGGAAAGTGTGCAATAAACGGGATTCCTACTAAACAGAACCTTTACAGAAGGAATTTTGCGGATTCTAATAATTGCATATGGTGTCCGGATTATATAGATTCTACCATACATCTTCTTATTAATTGCAAAGTTTGTCAAGATATTTGGACGGATTTTTTACTTCAAATTAGATTGGATTCGGATCTTAAAGATGACACAAAAGATTGGATGTTAAAAACCATTGAAGACTATGCTAAAAGAGGATGGGACAAGAGGAATATTGCAGACTATATTTTGATCACTATGTGGAATATTTGGAAGGTAAAAAAGAAAGCTCTACATGAAGACCAAATGATTATGTAGAAGGAGTTATAAAGATAACTAATAAACTTATGAGAGAATTACACGGCCTAGAATAAAGAAATGTAAACACCACAACTAACATTAGTCCCGAGACTAATGAAGACACTGATACTAAAAACTCTATGATAGAATCTCGATTGTATTCTATTGTGATGCCTCATTCAAAGTACAATACGAAGATACAAGGATTGGGATTGTTCACGAAAACATAAGGATGAATAGTAAAGCTGAAATAAGTGGAATAGTTAAATGTAATACTTGTATATAAGTAGAGGCTTTGGCGATTTTCGGAGCTACTCAGATTTGTAAGAATTATCAGAATGAGAGAAAAACTATCTTTTCAGGTAACCTTGAACTTATTTAAAGTATTAGGTAGATGTCAGCGGCTAATTGGAGAATTCATCTTACCATTCGAGATATCAATCGGTTGACAGAAGAATTTGGTCTAATCACTTTCAAACATATTCCAAAAAGGTTGAATTGACGAGCGGACCAATTGGGGAAAAACGCTAGACATGAAGTCAAAGTTGAAGGTTTTATTACGAAAACTTCACGTCTTATTGCTTCTTTTAATAAGTTAGATATAGGCTACAGTATTATGCTCTTTTTTGTATCTTTTGATATATTTATGTGACTAGGTATTACCCGTTCCTTAAGGCACTATGAAAAATAAAAAATTTGCTATTTATTTGCTAATCGTCCATAATCATGTTCGATATACAATTAAACATATATTTGAATAGAAGACTAAAAAGATGCATTAATATAATAATTAACATTAACAAAATTAACAGTCTTAGCATCTTTTACATTATTTGTTAAGCTAATTAAATAGCAAGATATTTTACATTGTTAAAGTAATCGATCGTAATATAGTAATATCACAGACCATATATACTGAATACCAATCAAGAAACTTGATTTTTTAAGATTTTTATTAGCGACTTCATCAATGAATAATCTTATAATTGATCGGGTCCACCCCGTGCAAGACATACACAAATTAAATAACACACAATCACAAACATAAATAGTAATCTCCTTTCTTTATAAAAAATATACTAGTCGTCATTTAAGAGACAATAAAAAATAATATAAATCACCTTGTTACAACAACAAATAAACTGATTAACACCAACGATAATATCGAGCCTTTAAAATCCGAGTTTCAAACCTATTGCTGGTGGAATATATGATGACTATATCCAATTGGTGGTCTTAGCTTAGTTATATTTTAAAAATAAAATCTTATAAAATTTTTAATAGTTGTACAGTCCAAATACAAAAAAGATAAACTTAGTTATCAAAATACAAATCCTTTATTAATTATTATACCTCTATTCATTTTTGGTTTCTCAAAGATTTAAAAAAGAAAAAATAGAAGCTTGTCTTAGATGGGTCTGGATTAGACTTTGCCAAAATCTGTAGGTTTTGATCCCATGTACACCCTTACTTGGCGATACCAAGGTCACGCTCAGCTTTAAACTTGTCAATAATCCATAATCAAACCCTTATATTGATAATGCATAACTAAAAATAAGAAAAAATCTATTGACCTTTACATCACACGACGAATAATATGGTGTGTACGAAAATAGTCGATTTCCATTAATAGTTGAGTTAGCAATATACAAAATTTCTGATTATTATTCAAAAAATGAATAGAAAATGGAAAATGTTTTGAGCTTATATAAAACCATACATTAAAAAAAGATGGAACGATGACCAATCAATCAGTTGTTCCAAAAAATGAATAACACTTGTTTTCTTGATAGCAACAACCCTATGAAACGAAAGAAAGATAATATTAAAGGGGTTAATATAGAAGCATCGCATGTATCCTCCTTCAAAATATCCTTTGATAATATACATATAACAACCCTGAAATCAATAATAATGAAATTAATTTGTGAATAGAAAAAAGAAATAGTTTATATCGTCAGATTAATATAATACACGGTCATAAAATTCTGTTATATAGCTTACAAAGTATAGAGGATTAACCCTCAGTCAATGGAATTATAGAATAAGTTAAACTTACGATGACTATACTTATATGACTTGAGCAAAATTCAATTAAAAATATTGTGAAGAGTTTGAATCTTTTACATTAAAAACAGAAACAAATAAAGTGGTACTTGAGTAACATCGTTGGCGAGATATGATGACAGCAGTTTAGGGTATGAATCAGGCAAGGGAACAGCTGAGGACTATAGGTAATAGAAGGTTAACCCACGCCAAATGAATATTTACTACAAAACAATTAAAAGAATACAGTATAAGACCAAATTGCTCACTCCAACCGTCACGACAAATCACGGGACATGTGCCTTTCTTAAACCACATGCTGGTTAAAATTTGAAGGTATAATAAATAAAGATTTCGACTAACCATTCCAGTAAATTGGTATATTATCTCGGCAACCTCTCAATCAATCGCCTTATTTTATTCATCTGCAAACAACTAAAGAGAAATTTACTAAATAAATTATAAAATGAATATATAAAATATATGTATAATTTGATAATAAATTCAGAAAAAATGAATAAAACAACAAACCGGTAGAGGTGTCATCAGGGTCAGCAAAAAGCGAGGATGGAGAGAAGAGTGCACTCCCCATCCTATTTGCTTTGCTTTATTTTTTACGTGTGAACAACTATGCAAATGGCTGCATTTAAAAAGTATTGGGATTTTTGCTGAGGCCCTTCTATTGATAGACCAAAAAACCCAGATCCCTGAGAGTTAGGCTAGTAGAGCTACCGAGGAAATGCATTGGACCATAATGAATTATTAGTCGGGTATATTAAGTTATATTTGAACTTAAAAGGTAAGATGTCTCCACACATCTTCTACTAAGTGTGGCAAAATGGGAGCAACGATCTTCACAAATACAGAATAGATGTCTGTTTGGCAATTCCCTTTAAAACTTGTACCACCCATATAAATAAATACATCAATTGATATTTTATTACTTTGTTGAATAAAATTAATAGGACTCTCAATACCGCAATATCAGAAGATAATACAAAATTAATAATATCAAGTATTTCAAATTGCATATAATTATCTATTCATACAGAAATAGGAATCTCAATCAAATCAGATTGAAGCTCTCTGTCCTTAGCATAAATAGGAGTTATCTACGCATGTTTAAAATGAGTCAAAATTATATATATGGTTTGGTTTAAAAAAATTCAAAATTTCATGTTTTATGAAAGTTGAAAATGCTCAAACATAATAATTTAGCAAGTGATACTTAAGAAAGATTATTGATTGACCCATCCATCCATATATTCTAAATTGTTGTCTGTACATAGAAAAATTGAAAAGAAAAAAATTAACTCACTCCATAATGATACAGAAAAATTTAAAAGAGAAAGCAAAGAAAGAAAAAAATTACCATATGTTTGCTCTTCATACTTCACCAATATGATTATCTCTTTCTGATAAGGAAAAAAGCAGGGTCGGCCACTTAGACAACCGGGATCAATGTCGTCGTCATACATATCAAAACATAACAACCGATTACAGCCTCTGTAATAGACACTTATAGATTACAAATAATTAAATAACAACCGATTATATGAAATAAAGTTAACTGATGACCATTTTACAGAAAAAAATTAAAAGTTCCATACTTGAGAGTCTGAAGAGGTTTCATTGGAAATGAAGTGATGCACCAAATGGATATTTACTACAAAACAATTCAAAAGTGAAGAGATTAGGTTAAAAATAATTCAATTTTATACCTTGGTTTCTTCACCATGCCGGAACAATCCAGAAAATACAGTATAATACCAAAATTCTCACTCCCAATAGAAAAAGGCTATTCTTAGTCCCCGAGTGGCGGTTGTGTTCTTGTACAGAACCTTGTGGGAAGGTGAGGGTGAAGAGATTTCAATATGTTTTTTGTTACACTAATTGAGAGTATGAAGAAAATCCTCTACATATATTCTCAGCGCCTCACTTCTCATACGGTAACACTTTCAACTGTCGTAATAATGACCATTGTTAAAAATATAATAAATTATTGATACTTCTGAAAAATTGTAAAAATGATGAGATTAGGTTAACATTAAATCAATAGAGTTTCAATGGTAAAAATGAAATTTTACCTTATTTGTGCTCTTCGGTAAATGGCTTAGCCAAGACGGGTTAATAATGGTGGAGGTATTTTGTGCAAGAGAGCGACTTGGTGGGAAGGTGAGTGTGAAGAGATTCTTTTCTGTTTTTTGGAATGCTAATATTCTTTTATGTTTTTAAGAGTTTCAATTGTAAATATTAATATTTACTTTGATTCGGTTTATCGCCAAGCGGGGTTGATGATGGTGGAAAATGGTCTTCGAGTGGCGGCGGTTTTCTTGTGCAGGAGAGCGGCTTGGTGAGAAGATGAGTATGAAGAGATTTTTTTTTTTTTTTTTTTGTGAAGAGATGAATTTTAGTAAGTTTTATGTTTAGAGAATTTTTATAAACTAAACGAAGCCTAATTTTTTAGTAGGATAAAGAGCTATATGAGGAATTTATGAGTTAAAAAGGAAATAAGGAAAAATATTAAAATTAGGTAAGTGTTATTATGTAATATAGATGTTTTTTAGCCGTAAAAGAAAAATAAGAGAAAAGTTTTAGGAATAAATGGTCAAATAAGCTTAATTCTGAAAACTATGGAAGGGAAGGGACTATGAAATGCACCTGCAAAGGTTTCTATTTGATGCTGTTATGGGACCACGTGTGGTGTTATGGGACCACGTGTGCACATCAGAAAGCTACAGATTTATGATTCCCATTACAATTTTTTATGGCTTTTACTAAACATTTAATTCATTTTATTAGATTTGGTCAGACCATACGTGATATCTTTCGTACTCTCCTATTTCTTTTTCTTTTTTGGTCTGAGTACTTTTTTTTTTTAAAGCATAATATATAAATAAATAATAAGTTTTAAAATATTAAAAAAAATTAGCAGTATAGGCTTATAATCTTAGTACTCTCGACATTTGAGTTATTTGATTTTTTAAAAATTTAATTGATGCGGCAGAAGATTGTTGTTCTTGGCAAACTTTTATTTGAAGGATGATTAATGTCAGCAAGGTTTGCTGAACATCTAACGCACCTTCTTGAGGTTGATAAGGTAGAGCTTTCTGATTCATGATGTCGGTATAAGTGTCTTGAGGAGGTTGTCTCTGAGCTTGATTTCCATAATTTTGTCCCCCTTGGTAGTTGTTTTGTGGTCTTGGTTGATAGTTATTACCTACGGGACGCGGCTGATATGCATATGTCGGATTAGCGGCCCCACTTGGATTTGAATATTGGAAACCCGGATGGTTTCTATTCGCTTGATAATTGTGACCACCTGAATTATAGTTCCCTCGGTTGGCAACAAACATTACGGCTTCTGGATTACTTTGACAATACTCACAATCATGATCTTGTACACCACAGTTAGAACACCCATAAACTTCTTGTGTAACATTAATATCTAATCTTCTACCTGAAAAACCTTCTTTAACAGCTAAGGTAAGCTATTTCAATTGCTGCTCCAATGTGTTCTTAATTTATTCTCTAATGAGGAGAATTTTTCCTCAATCACAGCACTACTTTCTTTGTAACTTCCACCTCAGATAGGTGTTCTCATGGTGTTCCAACCCATCTCACTCTTCACTGTTCTATTCAAAATAACCTTAGCATGAACTGGTTGTACCTGTAAGTAATCACCACTACAGAGCAGGTCTAAATCTTTCATTGATTGCCCATCAAGGCCTTTATAGAATATCTTCAGTTGCTGGGATTCGGTAAGGCCATGATCAAGAACTCTTCTTAAACATATTGAAGTCTTGACCAACTCCTACCCAAAGTCTCGTCTTGTTCTTGCTCAAAGGAAGTTAGAGAAATCTGTGCATCTAATATCATGTTAGTTGGGTAGTATCTATCGAAAAATGCAGTTTGCAACACATCCCAAGTAGTAATTGATCCAGGCTCTTGAGAATCATGCCATTCATTTGCTCCATCTATCATAGAATATCTAAAATTTGCAAAGTACACCTGATCTAGAGTCACTCCTTCTGTAATATAGGAGTCGCAAATTTGCATGAACTTCTGTACAGCACGAATTGGATCTTCTCCAGGTGCTCCTCGGAAATTTCCATAATTCTGAAATTGAGAAAACATATATGGATCGGGTCTGTTTCTCGCGACATTGATATAGGCAGGTCCAATTCCAAGGGCAAGAGCTCGATATTGAGCATGTTCAGGACCATTGATGAACCACTGATCATTAATAACTGGAGGTTGAAGTTGTAGAACAAGAGGAGGATTAATCTCGTGTTCATCAGCCATTTCTTCTCTCGCTAATTTCTCCTTTTTTTCCCTTTGCTTTCGCTTATTTCTTTCTTTTGTTTGCTTCTCTAACTAGGATTTTGGGATTCTCAAGGACCACGGGATCTTCGAGCATATGCCAAACCTGTAAACCTGAGACAGAACGAAAAACCAAAGCGTAAATCTGAAAAATAAAATAACAATTAAACTACTAAAGATTAACACCGGGGTCACACGCTACCGTCCCCGGAAGTGGTGCCAAAAACTTGGTGCGTCCTGGGGTGTTATAAAATTAAGTACGAAAATAAAAAGAACCACAAATCGCAAGTGCACGGTTTTCCAAGTGATATCCGATAAATCGAGTTTCATTCTCAGGGACGGATTAGGTTCAACTCTAGTATTAATTAGATAGTAGAAATAATTGCTTGACATAAAAGTATAATACTATGATTTTTATTTGGGTTTTTTAAAACTATAAGATGCAGTAAAATAAAGACTAATTAAAATAAATAACTGAAAAGTAATAATAAAAATAAAAGACTAACTTCAGAGATGAGAGATACTTGAGTCTTGCAAGGAATCCACCTAATTAACGTAATCTATGCTATGTTTAAGGGTAGAATTGGTATTATTATAGTAGTCCAGACTCTAATGTCTCCTAGCCCCCTGTCGGGTGGACCTAGGAGCTATCCTAAAGTACTATAAACCCCTATATGGGCGAATATGCCTCTTCGGATGATATGTATTTACCTCTTTGGCTATGTATTTAGTTAAGCCTGTCGGTCAATAACGGACATTACACGGGTATTACCTAAGTCTGTATTCAAACCCCCCCTGTCGGATGATCACTTTTGCTACTAAAGTGAATAGCCCAAATACTAAAAGCTAATTCTAGTTGCGCAGAAAAGAAATAGTAATTAAGAACAAAGTAATATTCAATATATAAGACTCAATTCAATTTAAATCATAACAATACCAAATTCAAAACATAGAATAAATTAATTAAGGTTCATCCCTTTATTGCGATTCTCAAGTATATGAAAGTTTAGCTCATAATCAAATTAAGGACTGAAATTAAATATAAAGAAGTCATATTCAATTACAGAAAATAAATAGATAACCTAAAGGTTTGTTTAATTGTTGTTGGAAGAACAAAATTCCTCCAGCTCTAGCTTCTCCTCTGCCTTCTTGCTCTGACTTGAAAATATGAAGCCTCTGATGTAATTCTCTGAAGTGTGTGTGAAAAGGAGGATAAAGGGTCTATTTATACTAGTAAAAACGGATTAGGGCTTAGGTTAAGAGGATTAGGTCAAATTATAAAAATCCCAAGCCCATCTTCTTCTTTAATTCCCGTAACTGGTGTACAACCCTTAGTAAAACGCATGTTACTTTTGCATAACAACTCCAAATGGGCTGATTCAACTGGATAATCTTCCTAACTTAATAAGGTATCAAACCTTGTTTCACGGTCCAAGGCTAAATCCGCTCCTAAGTAGCCCAAAAAAAGAAATATATAACAACCTTTCAGATCTGCAACTCCTCTAGTCAATTCTTCAGAAATTCTTTTCTTGCATTTAGCTCCTCCACTCGATCTAAGACTTTAATTCTCACTTCTCCTCCTTCTAGTGGTTCTTCATGATTTCATAAACCTACTAACCTTGCACTAAAAACAAACAAATTAACGCACAAAAGCTCTAAAAATGCAAATAGTCTAATTCCAAAGGGAGAAAGTGCAGTATGACGAAATAAGCATAAAAGACTATCAAATAAGTCAAATATTCACCTAAAATGATGTCTCCTAGGGTATAATATTTAGAACAAATAGGGAGACATCAGAGCTTGCTAAGTTTTGTCAAGAGAATGGAGAAGAAGTAGGAGACACATAGACAAGGTTTCAACAGAATTTAGCTAGATGTCCACTCCATGGTTACACCCCGTCTTTACAATTAGCTATATTTTATCAGGGTATCAATGCCAAAAGTAGACTGAGGGTAGTTAATCTTGGAAAGGGAAATTATGTGTCCATGAATCATGTAGAAGCCGCTGAAGGTATGGAAAACATTATAGAAACGGAAAGGAGTTGGCCACTTATGCGAGCTCCTATTACAAATACCAGAGGTACGCTTCGGTTAGATGGAGAAACTGCAAACTCAGCTCAATTTGCCGCATTAGAGAATCAAATCAAATATATTAAGCTTGAGATGCAGAAGAATTTAGCCACAGCAAATGTAGTGCAAGAAGCACAAGGTTGTCAACAGTGTGGGGTCACGAATCATACATGGGAAGAGTGCGAAGGAAATCCAGCATCTGTTTATTTCATATCCAACCGAGGAAATTATCAATTTGGTAATAGGAATCATCCGGGTATGCAGTATTCAAATCCACAGGGGGCCGCTAATCCTGGTCATTATCAACCTCGTCCCCAGAATAACTCTTTCCAACCAAGAGCCAAGAGGTCAAGATCCATTTCAAGGAAACCAGAATTATAATCGACCTGCTCCTCCACAACAACCTGTTAATGACGCATATACCGATACTTTAGCTCAGAAGGCACTACAGAAGGAGTTGTGGGTGATCAACAATTGAAGAATTTTATGGATCTTATGACCACTAATATGCATTCACAGAACGAGAAGTTAAGAGAACAAGAAGCTTCAATTTAGATTTTAGGTACGCAAGTAGAACAAATGAATAAAGTTCTAACTAATATTACAAAAGCAAAAGAATTGAAGGTTATTGAAGGAGGTGATGCCAATGTTGGGTTCGAAGCTTGTAAGGCTATTTGCCTTGAAATTGAAGAAAATAAGGAAGTACCACATGCTGCCAAAAGTTCCGTGGACGTTCCTAGTACCAAAGAAGAACCAACCAAGTCTAGCCCCGTGGACTCTGACTGTTCTAAAGATGCGAATAAAGATTCAAAAAAATCCGAATTTATACAGCTTCTGAGAGATATGCAAGATGAGATTAGATCGGTTATGGAGTAACAAGCTGTGAGAGCTAAAGAGAAAGAGGAAGAAGCCTCAAAAGAGAAAGTAGAAGTTGCACCTGCTATGAAAGAAAATAAAGAAGAAGAGAAGATGGAATCAGCACCAATTTTTCAAACAGTGTCATCAACCATTCCTCATACAAATCCAAAGGGTGACATTGAACTCAAGACATTTGTAGAGGCATATACTCCTGAAAATATCAACGCCTAAATGCTTGAAATTGCAAAGAAATGGCTTACACCGCAACAAGTTTTTACGCAAGTTATTCCTGAGAAAGAAGCGAGTGTAGAAACCAAGAGAGAGACTGTGAGAGTCTCAAGAAGAGTAGAGAAAGAGTTACCATTGAAGCTCAAAGTTCCTGGAAGCTTTAATCTTCATATCCAAATAAATGGTATACTCAAGGTGAAAGTTATGTGTGATGTGGGTTTAGGTGTGAATCTTATGCCAAAGTCCGTGTTCAATAGACTTGGACTTCAGAAATCAGAGAAAAAGCCAGTGAAGTTGCAGTTTGCTGACAACTCAGTTACCGAGACATGGGGAACAGTGGAGGACGTTCTTGTCTGATCAGTTAATATCACCATCCCTACTGACTTTGTTATACTTGATTTCGATGCAGATATGCAGGTTCCAATCATACTTGGAAGGCCTTTCATGGCCACTAGCCAAAGCATAATCAACTTCCAACAAGGGACAATTATCCTTCATGCTAAAAATGTATCTGAGACATTCTATGTCTGGGGTAAGAAACCAAGGAAGTCAGATCCCACCGTTCCTATCATCCACAACCTTTCACATCACAAAGTCCCTAAAAAAGATTATCCATGAAAAACCTGTGGATACTGAGCCAAAGATTGAGTTTGGTGTCGGCCATGAAGTTTTATGGAAAGCCCACAAACCAGAGACTAGGCCACGAGGTTACCAAGACTCATGGATGGGACCATTCATAGTCACTAAAGTTGTTTCAGCTAAGGTGATAGAGATCAGACCTAAAATGGGCATCAAGCAGAGATTAGTAGACGTTCATAGCCTTACTCTTTGTTGGGGAGGCTATATTCACAAATCTTGATAGAGGTAACGCGTCTAACTTTAAAAGACGTTAAATAAAAGTGATGTACGGGATACAACCCGCAATTTTTTTTTATGTTTTTATGTTTTTAATTCATGTTTAGTTTAGTTGTTTTTAGTTGATATTGCATATTTGAGAAAGGTATTAGTGTTTTTGATGTTTAGGAATTAAAGAGATCGAGTTAAGGAGGAAAAACGAAATTTTTAGGCATATTCTGACCTGCCCACCGGTAATGCCGGTCATATGACCGGTAAGCCGGCAGGTCCAAAAGGGGTGTGATGTCTCTTCATTTGTGATAATAAAATCTATTTCCGAGACATCATTTTAGGCGTATTTATTAGTTTATAGGTTGATTTTCACATGATTTAGTACACTATCCTATTTTGGGTCTTGAATTGATTATTTATTATTTTTAAAGCATATTGGGTTTAATTATTTATTTAGTGTGAAGCTTCAGAGATATATGGTAATTAATTAGAGTCCAAGTTGGTTCAAAGAGCTAAAGGAAAGAAGATAAACATCTATATTACATAATAGGACATACCTAATTTTGCCTATTTTCCCTCATTCCCCCTTTAGCTCATAAATCCCCCATATAGTTCCTTATCCTTCTAAAAAATTAGGCTTCGTTTGGTTTGTAAAGTTCTATATATTAGAATGAGGGAAAATAGGCAAAATTAGGAAAGTCCTATTATGTAATATAGATATGTATGATTTTAAAAAAAAAAAATTTATCCCACCAGATTTATATTCTTTCTAAAATAAAGAATTATAAGTCTTATTTTTATTTTCTAAATTAAACAAAATGAAATATACTAATAATGCAAATAATATACAAAAATAATCTCATTTGAAACATGAACATTATGATAATGACAATGGGACATGATATCTTTTTTATCTCCTATAATAATAATAATTTTTCAATTAATTTTTTTTTGTGACATGAAAACTCAATTAGTAGAATATCTTAATCACCACAAATAAATAAAGCCTTATCATCTTTTGGTAAACCTTTTAAAATACAAAGATAGTCATTAAAAAATAAAAGTAAAAAATAGAATAGATTGAGCAATGTTTCCCTCAAGGGGTCTAATTTACAAAATGAGACCCCTTATGCAAAGATATTATAAATTGAAGACCCCTAAAAACATCAAAAAATCAGAGGCCCGAAGCGGTCGCCTCTTCAACCTACCCTCAGGACTGGCCCTGGGCCTTCCCTGTATAATTTACTTACTATATTGATTCATGACTTGAATTGATAATATATTCTTTAGGATTAAGGGACCAAATGTTGAATATGATTAAAATGAACCTTAACCCCCTATTAACCATAACCTCAACTTCTTAACTATTATTTCTTTAACCTTAACAACCTTGACCTTAAATTTAACCTTAACCTTAAGCTTAACCTAAACGTTAATCTTAACCTTAACTTTAACCTTACACCTTAAACCTTAAACCCTAATCTTCATCTTCATCTTAACCTTTAATTTAATCTTAACGTCTAAACATATATCCTTAAACCTTACATCTTAAACATTAAACATTAAACCTTAATCTTCATCTTCACCTTAACCATGACTTTAAACTTAACCCTTAACCCTTAAACCTTTAACCTTAACCCTTAAACCTAAAACCTTAACTTTTACCTTAACCTTGATGTTGAAACTTAACCTTAACCTTGAAACTTGAACCTTAAATCTTACACCTTAAACCTTAAACCCTAATCTTCATCTTCATTATAACCTTAAATTTAATCTTAACACCTAAACATTTATCCTTAAACCTTACATCTTAAACATTAAACCTTAAACCTTAATCTTCATCTTCACCTTAACCTTAACCTTAAACTTAACCCTTAAACCCTAAAACTTAATCCTAAAACCCTAACTTTAACCTTTACCTTCACCTTTATCTTAACTTTAACCTTAACCTTAACCATAACCTTAACCTTGACGTTAATACTTAACCTTAAACTTGAGCCTTAAACCTTAAACCTTAACCTTAACTTCAACCATGACCTTAAACCTTAAACCTTAAATCTTAAACCTTAACCTTAACTTTAACCTAAAGTCTTACACCTTAAACCTTAAACCCTAATCTTCATTTTCATCGTAACCTTACCCTAAACATTTATCCTTAAACCTTACATCTTAAACATTAAACCTTAAACCTTAATCTTCATCGTCAACTTAACCTTAACTTTAAACTTAACCCTTAAACATTTACACTTAACCCTTAAACCCTAAACCTTAAACCTAAAACCTTAACTTTTACCTTTACCTTCACCTTTATCTTAACTTTAACCTTAATTTTAAAAATAACCTTAACCTTAACGTTAAGACTTAAATTTAACCTTGAGCCTTAAACCTTAAACCTTAACCTTAACTTTAACCATGACATTAACCTTAACATTTAACCTTAAACTTTACCTCAAAAATTTAACTTTAAACCTTAAACTTAACCTTAACCTTAACATTTAACTTTAAACTTTACCTTAAAACTTTAACTTTTACATCGTAAACTAACATTAACCTTAATGTTAACCTTAACTGTAACCTTACCATTAAACTTAACCTTAAACTAATCCTTAACCTTAACCCTCAATCCATTATCATTTTGCTAGCAAAGCTCGGGCATGGAGAACTCTTATGTTTAGGAATATCTCAAGTTCCTCACTTCTACTAGCAAGTGAGTATTAGTACATTTTTTATTTTTTTGCTTTCGTCTTTTTCCTCACTAATTGAACGTGAAATCAACATGGAAGAGTTGAAAGGAATTAAGGGTATTAAAGTGAAGAGAGCTACTTATATTCTTGATTACGTGAAGATTCTCCTAATCCATTCAAGTCTGTAAGGTCTATATTTTTCTTTTGTATTGTGATGGATTATGGATGAAAGTTTTTGTTGTTTGTTTTTAACAGCTTGACGATTTGGAAAAAATTGGTAAATCTGCGAAGTAGGTATTATTTTAAACTTAGGTAGTTACTTTTTAACGTTGTTAGTATCAGAAATGTTTATTTTTTGAGTGATGTTAAAAAAAGAATCTCATAATGGTTACAGGTGAAAATTATGATGAAAAGGATAGTTGGAGATCTTTTCAGTTTTTTGTAATAATTTCATATATTTTTTGTAACCAGGGATATATAAAGTAAGGACAGCCGGAGATTTTTTACTTTTTTCTAATCACTTCATACGGTTTTTGTAACTAAGGATATATGAAGTAAGGACAACTAGAAATCTTTTCAATTTTTTTTTGTAATAGCTTCATATGTTTTTTGTACACAAGGATATATGAAGTGTTATTGTGATTAATTCATAAAATCACTTCATATATCTGCAGTTTATCCCACAAAGGCCAAGGTGTATGATATGAATGTCATGTAAATCTTTAATATTGCCTTTGGGAGGAAAATGCTTTTAATTGAAAAAAAAAATTGTATTATATATGTCGCAAAAGTTTTGATTCAACTATACACGCGGAAGGATTGTTAATCTCAACTGTAAAGAGCTAGATAAAAACTGGATTTTGCACTAAACTGTATCAGTTGAATGTTAATATTATGGTGATAATTTGCAGAAAGGAGGAGATGTAAATGCAGCGGATCATACAAGTCAAACAAAACACTGGCGTGCAGTTTGAGGTGTAGTTCAAGTTGCTGAGCTTTTAGTACAAGAAGCTGGCATGTAAGATTTGGGTTATATTGATTAGTGTTTATAATTTCTTTCTAATTTTAGGTGAAATTCTTCATTGGTACATGTATTATGGGAAATGACCAAATATATTGCATCGTTGGTCCCCGTTCATATTCTTATTGTTGAAATGTGATAAACCGTTTTAACCGTCTCCGTTTTCAAATTGGAAAATCTACAGGGATTAGTGGTACAACATAAATTGAATAATGTGTTTCATATAACACTACTTGAGGTAAAATGTCACATATATTCGTGGATTTTTTAAAAAGATTCTTAAATAAAATCTGAAAAAATGTAGGATCAAAGGTAAAATACGGTGGTTAAAGAAAATTTTCATGTTCTTCATATATCACTTAAGGATTTGAGAATCGTCAATATTTTTTGTTTTATATGTAATTTTTTTAGCTCAATTCAATCATCGACCTTTCTTATTATTGCGTAACTTTTTTCAATCATCGAAGTGCCTTAAGGCACGGGTAATACCTAGTGGAAATTGAAGATAAGGAAGTAAAAGCTAAAAATATGGAAAAGGAAAAGCTGCCTTAAATCTGAATTTCTGCACCTACGACCACAAACCAGCTTATATCTCAAAATCGGTGTGTAATTTGGAGAAACGGTCAAGAGAAAAGTTAAATATCTTTCCGAGACGATGAATTTCGACTACTCATACTCGTCAATCGGATAAGTATTGAAGCTATTAGGGCCAAAACAAAAACGGTGTTGATTCCATGTTTTTGGGCTACGAATTTGAGTTGGGCTAGGAGCCCAATATTTACCTTTTCCTTCAAGAAAACGATTAGGTCAACCTATACACTATAAATACAGCCTGTCAGCCTCTTAACACTAGAAAATCATCCTTGGTTAAACCTTAAGCCAAGAGAAAGCTTACAATACAAGAAAAGAAGTCTGGAAGGAGTTGTTCATCAATAATGTCATCTTCAACCTTTGAATTTGTAATTTCTTTCTTTTCTTCCATTAGTATGAACTAACTTTCCATTAGCTTGAGTTTTAGCATATATGTATGAACCCTAGTTTTGGTTGACATCTATCTAATTTGGGAATTCTATGTTTTAAATTGAATTATAGTTTTTATTCTCTGTTTATGTGTTTATATTCTGTGTTCTTGTGGATCGCAACCATATAGAATTACCATCTAGTAGTTAGGACACCATTGACAACGGTTTTTAATTACAGGTTTAATCAACCTAACTAGATAATCACCATGGTTTAGTGTATTTCTATTTTACCAATTGCAGGAACAGTTTGCTTAGGACTTCTTATTGACACAGGTAAACCCTATTTAAAACTACCTAGCGCAATTGGAACTGATTATTGAAATACTACATAATTCACCCTAACATGTTTAGAACGGCAAAACTAGTGGGGATTACATGCTATTTACTCAAGCTAAACTCTCACACTAACTTCTTCTCTTGCATTTAATTTTCTGTCTTTACTTTATTAGTTTAATTTAGTTAATTGAAAATCAAATAAAAATCTATTTGTCTTTAATTTTTCTGTGTTTTATTTGTTCTAACTTTTAATATTTGCACTTGATTATTTCATAAGATTCCCCTAACCTTTGTAGTCTCTGCGGAACGAATCTTACTTATTTATTAAAACTTGCATACGATCTGTATACTTGCAAAACCGTGCTAGACTAGGGTGATTAATTGCACTTATTTATATCATATTTTATCACACCCTAGGCTCCACCAAGTTTTGGCGCCGCTGCCGGGGACTACATCGTTAGTCCTTGTGCATATATCTTGTGCTTTTATTTCAGTTAGTTCTATTTTACGCTTTTGTCTTTTTAGTTTTTGTTTTATAGATAGTTACAGATGGAGAATCCAAGGAGACTTAAATTACCCGTCACGTTTAGAGTGCAACCACGCGGAATTCGCACTCCAGAAACCCAAGCCGCTAAATTTAGGCCAGATCCAGGGATGTTAGCGCAATTTGCAAATCATGGACTATTTAGCGGTGCTTTACAACAAGATCCGATCCGATATATTCAGAAATTCATGCAAATTTGTGATGCTTATATCGTAAGAGGCGTTACTAAGGAGCAGATGTACTACGTTATGTTCCAGTTCTTCTTGACCGGAGGTGCAAGCAATTGGTACGATACCCAATATCCTCATGTCATTCCAGATTGGGATAAGCTTCAAGCAAGATTCCTAGACCGATTCTATCCGGTTAGTAGACGATTAAAAGATATGTTGGAGCTTGAACAATTTATGCAGGTAGATGGAGAAAGTTTGGGTGAAGCATGGTTACGATTTAATGAAAAGAAGGCGAGATGTCCTTACCATAAATCATCGCCAGAATATTCTTTAACCATGTTCTACAGAGGACTCAAAGACAAGACAAGGGCAAGAGTAGATTCGTTAGGAAACAAAGGTTTTGTGTTACTAGATCCTGAAGAAGCCGAACTTTGAATGGAGAGAATTCTTGAGAACGAGAGAAGTTGGCCAAGAAAACCAAAAGAAAAAGAAGACACTTCGGAATCTCTGAAGTTCAAGGAATTGAGCCAACAACTCAAAGAACTACAAGAACAAGCTCGAACAATTGCTCAGGTGAATCTAGTGTGTACTATACCTTCGAGTCCAGGTTGTGGATCAAGAAATCTTACGTGGGAAAGGTGTATGAATAATCCAGCCTCCACAACAGAGAAGTTGGGTCAGAAATCAAGAGACGTATCATCGACCCCAACCTCAATCATACTATCCACCACAACCTATACATCAAAAAGCGCCCATTGTTGAAAAAGCTTATCAAGAACCACCAAAACGGTCACTGCAACTAGCCAGGAAAGAACAGACCTTGAGCTCGAATTTGAGTATGGCTAAACTAATGCAAGCAATTGAAGAAAATATGAGTATTAGCCAACAAAAGATTCAAGCCCAGCAAAAGTTTATTGGTAAAAACTCGAGCATACTCTATCACATATGGCGAGTGCATTGCAAAACAGGCCAAAAGGGCAACTCCCAAGTGATACTATTGCTCCTCGAGATGATGCTTGTCATGCAGTTGAACTGCGAAGTGGAAAACAACTACCTCCACCTAGAAGAGAACCAGAACCAATCCCTATTCTAGAAAAGGGGGGAGAAGAAACAACAGAAGATAAGGTAGAAGAGGTAGTTGAATCAGAGGGTGCCCAAGCCAAAACACCTGAAAAAAAGAAAAGCTCAGTGGAACTTAATACACGCCCTCCACCACCATACCCGTCACGTGTCAGAAAAAAGGACAATGACCAGGAATTCAAGAAGTTCGTTGACATAGTGAGCAAGTTAGATATTAATATGCCGTTTGCAGAAGCACTCAAAAGAATGCCGAAATAACTGAAATTCATGAAGGACATTCTTTCTAACAAACAAAGTTTAGAAACTGGGGAAGCAATTGGATTGCCTTTGGAGTGTAATGCTATTTGTCAAAACAAGTTACCACCGAAGCTAGAAGATCCCGGAAGTTTTACTATTCCCATAGGCATTGGAGACAGTTGGACTGGGAAAGCATCGTGTGATTTAGGCAACCTTCAATGAAGCAACCTTAGATGATGATCATGACGAAGCCTTAGCACTTGAATCACAAGAGGAAAACGAGATTCCCCCTGACGAAGTTGTTACATTAGGATCAAATATACGAGAACTACTTCGAGAATCAGGTGACATTGAACCTATAAAGCAACCATCCATAATATGTCCACCTGTTCTCGTAGAAAAACTGCTTCCAGATCATCTACGCTATGCATATTTAGGTATGAACAAAACTTTGTCTGTTATTATTTCTGCTAACCTTTCAGGTCTTCAAGAGGAGAAGCTAATTCATGTACTTCGCGCTAACAAAGAAGCAATCGGATGGACTATTGCTGACATCAAGGGAATCAGTCCTTCCGTTTGCAAACACAAAATCATTCTTGGGAACGAAGGTGGGCGATCTATAGAGGGACAAAGACGACTCATGCCAGCTATGAAAGAAGTGGTGAGGAAGGAATTTATCAAGTTATTTGATGCAGGAATTATCTATCTGATTGCTAGCAGTGATTGAGTTAGTCCAGTGCAATGTGTTCCAAAGAAAGAAGGTATTACTACCATCCTTAATGATCAAGCTGAAGCCATACCATCAAGAACAGTTGTGGGGTGGCGAGTATGCATGGATTACCAAAGACTCAACAAAGCTACAAAGAAAGATCACTTCCTGCTACCATTCATTGATCAGATGTTAGATAAACTCGCAGGGAGAGAGTATTATTGTTTCCTTGACGGATATTCGGGTTATAATCAGATTTGTGTGGATCCCCTTAATCAACACAAAACAACTTTTACTTGTCCGTTTGGCACCTTTGCTTATAGAAGGATGCCGTTTGGTTTATGTAATGCACCTGCCACGTTCCAGAGGTGCATGATGGCTATATTTTGGGACATGATTGATAAATACTTGGAGGTTTTCATGGATGATTTTTTCGGTGTTTGGAGATAGTTTTGATGATTGCTTGAATAATCTTGAGAAAGTCCTTGTGAGATGTAAAGAAAAAGATCTTGTGCTTAATTGGGAAAAATGCCACTTCATGGTTCAAGAAGGAATTGTGTTGGGACATAAAGTTTTGAAGGCAGGGATGGAGGTTGATCGTGCTAAAATTGAAGTTATCAAAACATTACCACCTCCAGTTTCTGTAAAAGGAGTGAGAAGTTTCTTGGGTCACGCAGGATTTTACCGAAGATCTATTAAAGATTTCTCCAAGATCGCCAAACCGCTTTGTTCTTTGCTTGAAAAGGATACTCCTTTTAACTTTACTGGCGAATGTCTTCAAGCATTTTTGACGATTAAGGAGAAACTGATCTCCACACCTATTGTTATACCTCCTAATTGGAAAGCTCCGTTTGAACTTATGTGCGATGCTAGTGATCACGCTATGGGTGTTGTGTTGGGGCAGAGGAAAGACAAGCTCTTCCACATGATTTATTATGCAAGTAAGACCTTCAACGCTGCCCAGATGAATTATACAGTGACGGAGAAAGAGATGTTGGCCGTTGTATATGCTTTTGATAACTTTCGTTCCTTCTGGATTGGTAAGAAAACTATTGTATACACGGACCATTCAGCTATCAGATACCTTATGGAGAAAAAGGACGCTAAGCCGCGTCTTATTAGATAGGTACTGTTTCTTCAAGAGTTTGACATAGACATTCGAGACCGAAAGGGATGCAAGAATCAAGTTGCTGATCATTTATCAAGGCTCGAAGGATCTGATGCGAACAAGGAACCATTATTGGTTAAAGAGGTATTCCCTGATGAACAACTTTTTGCTATTAAAGATGTGTTTGTGCCATGGTATACAGATCTAGTCAACCTCATCGTGAGTGGTGTATTCCCCAAGGATATCCATCCACAACAAAGACAAAGATTATCTCACCAGGCTAAACAATACTATTGGGATGAACCGTACCTCTGGAAAATTTGTAGTGACCAAGTGGTTAAAATATGTGTCCATGAAGGCGAAGTTGATAAGATTATAGC
Organism: Nemophila menziesii; assembly: GCA_029959085.1. Lineage (NCBI taxonomy): Eukaryota > Viridiplantae > Streptophyta > Magnoliopsida > Boraginales > Hydrophyllaceae > Nemophila > Nemophila menziesii. The sequence continues at coordinate 38,076,782 of JARWIR010000005.1, read as the reverse complement.
AAGCTGTCATAGTTCCCCATATGGAGGTCACTTTAAAGGCGATAGAACTGCAGCTAAAATTCTTCAATCCGGTTTCTATTGGCCTACCCTACACAAAGATTGTCATCGTTTCGTTCAGTCATGTCAAAGATGCCAGTTCATTGGTAATATATCAAAAAGAGACGCGATGTTGCTTAACAATATTCTAGAAGTCGAAATCTTTGATATATGGGGAATATATTTCATGGGACCTTTCATCACTTCCCATAGAAATCTTTATATTTTGCTTGCAGTAGATTATGTATCAAAATGGGTAGAAGCAGTGGCAACACCAAGGAACGATGCGCAAACAGTGATAAAATTCTTAAAGACAAACATCTATTCAAGACATGGTATGCCATGTGTTCTCATCAGTGATAAAGGTACCCATTTCATCAATGCTCAACTAAGAAACCTCCTTCGTAAGTTTGGAGTGAGACACCGCATTTCAACCGGTTATCACCCACAAACTAACGGTCAAGCTAAAGTTTCCAACCGGGAAATCAAATCTATTCTTGAGAAGACCGTGAACAAAACGAGGAAAGATTGGTCGTTAAAGCTAAATGATGCTCTCTGGGCTTACAGAACAACGTTTAAAACACCAATTGGGGCATCTCCATATCGTACGGTTTACGGCAAAGCGTGTCATCTACCTATTGAGATTGAAGCTCGAGCCTTCTGGGCTATTAAAAATATGAATCTAGATCCAGAACTGGCCGGGAAACAAAGGTTGATGCAATTGAACAAGTTGGAGGAGTTTCGCTATCTTGCCTATGAAAATTTACGTCTCTACAAGGAGAAAACAAAGAGATGGCATGATAGGCGACTCCGTCGAAAGCATTTTGAGAGAGGACAAAAGGTTTTATTATACAATTCTCGATTCTCAAACTACCCAGGAAAGCTTAAATTCCGTTGGGGAGGACCTTACATTGTTACAAAAGTCACACCTCATGGAGTGATTGAAATTGAACATCCAACCAAGCAAAGGACATTCATGGTGAATGGCCAGCGTTTGAAAAGATACCATGACAGTGAGGACTTTGGACGAGAGGAAACGATCCATCTCGTAGAAAACGCTTAGCCTGAGGTATTCGTCTAACTCAAAGACGTTAAACAAAAGTGCTCTTGGGAGACACCCTTTGTTTTAATTGCTTTTTAGATTAGTTTATTGCTTTGTAGTGTATAATTTTAAGTTTGTGTAGATTTTTAAATTGTGTTTACAAGCTAATATGAAAGAAAGGTAGTGTGCTATTCTGCAGGAAATGAGTTTGGAGCGAATCACTTGGAAATATTCGAGGTCAGCTCCGGTATACCGTGTCATACGTCCGGTATACCGCACCATGAGAAACCCGTGACCACGGGTTGATAACTCGGGTTTTCTGCCGAGAGTTCGAAAAACGAAGGGGGTCAGGTCCGGTACACCGCAGGAAGGAAAACCCTTGACCACGGGTGTAAAGCTCGGGTTTTTTGTCGAGGATTGAAAAAAGAAACACGCCTAGCTGCGGTATACCGCACCATATCTCTGGTGCACCGCGCTAGGTTGGTTTTGAAGAGGTTTATTCCTATTCCAACTCTTACCTTATCAAACTTAACCCGCGCCAGGTAGATCTTGTTCAACTCGGTTCTGTTGATTATTAAGGTTATTCTGCCCATTACCTCCTCCTGCTGGTAATTGTACACCAGGTGGTGGATCTTGTTGTTGTCCACCTGGTTGATTATTCTGAACTCTACCAAGGGGTACACCGAGTGGTGGATCTTGGGCTGCCATTACTCTTCTCAAGGCTCTTTCCTCACGAACTCGTTTGTTGTAAGGTCTGAAGCTCCTTAGGCTCCGATAAAGGAGGCCAAGAATTAAACACTGTGAAACCTGAAAAAGACTAAAGCAAACCACAAGCGTAAAGCTGGAAAAATAAAAACTAAACTAAAAACTGAAAAGTAAAAACTAATTAAAAACTACTACTCGAAATAGATAACCCACACGCTAACGAGACACAAGTCCCCGGCAGCGGCGCCAAAAACTTGGTGTTGCCTAGGGTGTGATAAAAATAAGATTAAATTAAGTCAAGAAACTACGCACTCTCACCCTAAACAAGCACGGTACTGCAAGTATTACAGGACGTATGCAAGTTTTAATGATAAATAGAGTTCGTTCTCAGGGACTTAAGTGTGTTAATCGCGTGAGTAGTAATAACGAGTAAAAGTAAATAATTAAAAGACAGTAAATTAAAGGCAAATAGATTTCGAAAATACTAAACTAACACTAGGAAAATAAAGACAATAAAGTAAAAGATTAAGAATAAGAGATGAGAAGTATAGCTTAGGTTTTGCTAGTATGTTCGATCTCAGGGAGCCATGAGTGGTTTGTAGGCCATGAGATCCAAGCTAGTTGATAAACCCATTTGATGAGCATGCTAAAGGTAAGAGAATGACGAAATTGCATAGTTTAGAAAGTGATTAAGGCGGTTATTTCATAAGCCCCTTGTTGCCTTTTAGCTTGTTGTCCATTTATTATTTTATATCCTTCTCAGCCCCTTCTAGCCTTTCTAAAGCCCTTTTTATTTAGCCACATTATAAGCCACATCCCTTAAAATTATATGACTTTTCCATATGACCCGCACTCGAATCGCGATGCATAGACATTGTTTTAGAGCTTGAGTTTGGGGTGGTGGGTCCACCATTATGGGAATTGTTATTGGGTTGGGATTTTTGAGCTTATTAATTATGCTCGGTTCTATATTATTGATGATTCACAGGTTTATATTGTAACCCTTTGTTGGGGTAATAGTGAATGAAAAAAGCTAAAAAGCATGAAAAGAAAAGAAAAGAAAAAAATCTATGAGAAAACATAGCGTGATATCTCAACATCAAAAAGAGAGTCATAACTATACAAAATATAAAATTGATATATATTCGGACCGGCAAAGTGGAATTTTTATAAACATCTTATGTTTTAATTGGGTTATTGGGGATGCTACTTTGTGCATCAAGAAATTCATTGGGTTGAGTGAGAAACGTTTTATGAGAGTAACTCAAGCAATAGGGCGAATCGTTGATGGTTAGTGAGGAGAGAGCCAAAAGCTCACTCTAAATTATCCAATTATACTTATCATACCATCCCTAAGCCACCATGACAACCTTAATAACCTTACAATGATTTGTTATGTAATCTAGAAGTGATTGAGTCGTTAGAGAGTAGTTAAGTGGATCTTTGGATACTAGTAAAGTTCGATGAACAATCTATAGCCTCCTGGGTGAACTAAGTAAAGTTCCTCTCATTCTTACATTGCGAAGCTAATCTAATCTTGAATCCAAGCCGTGTTGATTGTGGATATGAGAAGTGTACAAGTATGTAGGTTGTAAATATTATTACATGAAATTTTCTGAGTCATTTCTTTATGTCTATTCTATATATTTTGCTATCTCCTTTCCCACTGTGCTTAATTGACCTAGGTGTGTATTTAGAGACTTCCCTTTGTTTTTATCTTTATTGTATCGGGACGATACAACTTTGAGTTGGGGGTCATGATGTCTCCCCATTTATGATGATGGAGACATCATTTTTAGTGTTTTAGAAGTCTAAATACTCAATTTTCACATGATTTAGTGCACTTTCCTATTTCTAGTCTTGATTTAATGAATTATTATTTTTAGAGCATATTGGGTTTAATTATTTATTTATTGTGAAGCTTTAAAGATATATATGGAGATTAATTAGATGTCAAATCAATTCTAAGAGATAAAGTAAAGAAGATATACATGGAAATTGGAGAAAAGAAAGGAAAAGCTAAGATATGGAAAGATAAAGTTGTCAAGTAAATCTGAATTCCAGCACCCACGACCACAAAAGGGCTCATAACTCAAGATTGGCTAGGAATTTGGATGAATGGTCTGAATCAAAGTTAAATAGCTTTCCGAGACGATCAATTTCAACTATTGCAACGCATCAAACGGATAAGTATTGAAGTAGTTATGACCAAAACAAAACAACGATAGATTATTACCTTTTCTATATAATAGGGTTACAAATTTGAGTTGGGCTTGGAGTCCAAGTTACTTGTCTTTCACTCCAAGAAAACGAATGGGCTTCTAAACACCTATGTATACACCCTTATAACTCTTGTAAATATTCCTTGCCTCACATAAATTAGTCCTTAGGGTTTATATCATTAGAGTAATTGTAGAGAGCAAGATGAAGCCTTTTATTCAACCTTTTAGTTTATTTACTTTAGGTATGAACTAATTTTCCCATAGCTTGGGTTTTGTATTATGTATAATCTATGAATTCTATTTTCTTTCTATCTAAGTTTCTTTGGGAATTATATGTTTTAATCTGATATTAGCTGCTTACCCAAATATTTATTTATGTGTTTTGAATTATTGTATGTCCTAAACCTAATCACTCTACGATTTCTTAATAGTAGTTAGATGGTCGCCCGGAAGGGGTGTCTAATTATTGAAACACCACATAACGTCTAGTGTCCGATATTGGTCCCGACAAAACCGATTCTAACTAGATAGTCATTAGGGTATGTTTTAACCACCATATCACCAACTGAAGGAATTGTTTTTCTTAGGGCCTTGGTAGCGCTTGATAACCCTTTGTTTAATCTTGGAAAAGGAAATTTTGTTTCCATGAATTTCCTTCATGGACACAAAACCTCTTTTTCCAAGATTATCTACCCTCAGTCATTCTACTTTCAGCATTGATACCTTGATAAAATATAGCTAACTGTAAAGACGGGGTGTAACCATGAAGTGGACATCTAGCTAAATTCTGTTGAAATCTTGTCCATGCGTCTCCTACTTCTTCTCCATTCTCTTGGCAAAACTTAACAAGCTCGCTTTGATCTTTGAGTCTCATACTCTTTGGATAAAACGGTTAAAGAATGCGGCTTGAAGTTTTGCCCATGTATTAATTGTACCTGGTGATTGTCTATCTATCCAATCACTAGCCTTGACGGCCAGAAAGAACGAAAACATGTGACAATACAGTTTCTCGCCTGTAATGCCTGGAGTACTGTAGGCATCCCAAATTTGCATAAACTTCGGAATCTCTCTTACCGGATCTTGTATGCTGGACCACTATAGAGTCCGAAATTTTTAAATTGCACGAGCATACCCGATCGGGTCTGAACTTGATATTCTGGATCTATGGAGGACGATAACAAAATGGTTGAACTTGAAAAGGTGCTCCCAAGCCTGGAAGGTCTTGTTCAAGTCTGTTGATGTTTCTGTTATCTTCATGTGGTGGTGGTGGTGGTAAATGTCCTAAAGGACCAAGTGGAGGATCCACTAGTGGCAGATCTTGTAGTTCTGCCATCGCTCTTCTTCGTCCTCTCTTTTCTCTCAAGTGTCTGTTATAAGCTGTGGAACACCTATCTGGTTCCGCAAGCATGCACTGTAAACCTGAAAGAGACTAAAACAAAACAAAAACATAAAAATTGGAAAGATAAATATAACTAAAAAACTACTACTACTAAAAATAAATAAAGTCCCCGGCAGCGGCGCCAAAAACTTGGTGCCTCCTAAGGTATGATAAAAAATAAGATATAAATAAAGCAAGTAATCACCCTAGACTAAACACAGTGTTGCAAGTATTACAAGATGTATGCAAGTTTTAATGATAAGAAGATTCGTTTCTCAGAGACTTAAGTGTGTTAAATAGATGGGTAATTAAACCAGAGTAGAAATTATTTAATTAAAAGACAAGAAAAGTAAATAAATATGCTGGGAAGATCAGGGATTAACTAAATAAATTAAAATTAAAGACAATAAAATAAATATGAGAGAATAAAGATGAGAAAATATAGCCCAGGTTTTGTGAGTATGCACTAATCCTTCTATATCTTCTACTAGTTAATAAGTGTCATAATAGCTCTTAGATAAGTAGTCAGGATTCTAAATTCCTCCCTACCCCCATCAGGGTGGACTAGGGTGGCGACCTCACAATCACGAGGGGACTTAAATAGGGTGCTCGCCTTCTAATGATGATCGGTGATTAAATCAAACCCTAATGACTATCTAGTTAGGTAAGCCCTTCTGGATCACTACCTCACACTAGACGTTTATGTGGGGTTTCAATAATTAGACACCCCTTTCGAGTGACCATCTAACTACTATTATCACAACCCTAAACTAATCAGGTTTAAGACATACAATAAATCAAAGCACATAAGACAAATATATGGTTAAGCAGGTAGAATCAATTTAAAACAATTGTCCCAAAGAAAAATAGATAGAAGAAAATAGAATTCATAGATTATACATATGCAAAACCCAAGCTCTGGGAAAACTAGTTCATACTAGAAAGAAATAAACTAAAAGAAAGATACATGCTGTCAACTTGCTCTAAGGATTGATCTCTAATGATGATTAAACTTAAGGATGGGCAAGGACTGAGCAAGGACATGTTTACAATAGTTAAAGGGTGTATTAATAGGAGTTTAGGAAGACTTGATTCATTTCCTTAGAGTGGAAGACAAGTAATTGGACTTCTAGCCCAACTCAAATTCGTAGCCCTAAAATATAGAAAAGGTAATAAACTATTGATGTCTTGTTTTGGCCGTAACTTCTTCAATATTGCTCCGATTGACACGTTCTTTATATTGAAACAAATCGTCGCGAAAACTCTACAACTTTTCTTCAAACCATTCTTCCAAATTCTCAGCCAATCTTGAGTTATGGTCACTTTTGTGGACGTAGCTGCTGAAATTCAGATTTACTTGGCAACTTTTCTTTTTCTGTTTTATCTTTTCCTTCCTTTATTTCCAATTTCCATCATTATCTTCTTTCATTTATCTATTGGAATTGATTTGACATCTAATTAATTACCATATATCTTTAAAGCTTCACAATTAGCAAACAATTAAACCAAATATGCTCTAAAAATAATACTCCCTCTGTCCACTTATGTTTGTCCTACTTTTTGTGGCACAAATTTTAAAAAAACATTAATTACATACTCTCTTTACTATATTACCCTTATTCATTAAGTATAAGGTCAATTATTGCACCATTGTTTTTAACTAATTAGTTAGGGGTGATATTGAAAAAATTAGGGGGAAAAAGTCTTGATAATGTAAAAGGACAAATATTGTTGGACACCTCTTTTTAGAAAGAAGGACAATCATAAGTGGACAGAGGGAGTAAATCAAAATCAAGACAAGAAATAAGAAAATACAATAATTCTAATAAAAATCAAGTATAACTTCCTAATAATTCCTAAAAATGATGTCTCCAACTAATATTAAATCATCACAAATGGGGAGACATCAATTGGGTCCGTTGATAACTTCCTCTTCTGTTAGTACTTTATATCCTGTTTTTGTTGCATATATTCCATTTCTTAATAGGGGCCAAATGAATTTGTCTTCCTGATCCGTACTTTAGAGCCAAATCATTGTAATTTCTTGAATTATGGGTTGCGGGAACGTGTTATTCAGTACTTCCGCATCCCATTCTTCCTCTTCTGCTTTCCAGAGTTGATTATCCTTTTAAATTGAAAGTCTCGTGGTATTTCTATTTCCCATGATGTGTTGATCCATTTGTCTTCCCAGATATTAATCTTCTCTCCATTCCCTACTTGGCATATCCCATGTTTTTTAATGAAATTTCTTCCTTCTACTAAACTGCTCCAACTTCACGTTCTGATCCGTCGTAATTTGACTTTCATAAAATACGTTTTTGGGTAGTATATTCCTTTCTGTATCTGGTTGGTAGTGTTTCCAGGTTAGACATGATAATCCATGTGCGGGCTGCCAGCAGGGCTGTGTTCGTTCGCTTAAAGTCTCTAAACACAAGACCTCCTAGAATTTTCCCGGCTGCCAGTTTTTCCCAAGCTACCTAGTGTATTCATTTTCTTTCTCCTGAGCTCCACCAGAAATTTGTGATAGTGGATACCAATTTCCTACAAAAAGACACAGTGTACAAAAAGATAGATATTATGTATATCGGTATTGCTTGTAATACTGCTTTGTCCTCCATCTAAAAAAAGTTTAGCTTTCCATCCTTTTGTTTTAGAGATATGTCTTTTGAAGTCCATTCTAGCAACTCCACTTTCGACCTTTTGTGGCATAACGGGATGCCCATATATTTTACTGAATCCTCTGTTTCTTATACTTGTATGTCTGATGTTACTTGGTCTAGTACCGGTTGCGGTATTTCTTAGCTAATGTAGACAGCTTACTTGCTTACTTGTTATCCTGAACTTTCACAATATTCTCTCAAACATTCTTTGAACGGTGAGATCTCTGTATCATTGATTGTTATGAAAAATAGTGAGTCATCTACAAAAAGAAGGTGTGATATCACTGGACAGTTTCTTGTGATTTGGATTCCGTTAATATCTCCTTGTTGTACTTATTTTCAATTAAACTCATTAGTGTTTCTGTCATTAATGAGAATAAAATGGGGATAAAGGATGGTCTTTCCTTATTACTCTTCCGGGTTTGAATTTTTTTAGTCTTTCTCCATTAAAATTAGCTGAATAGACATTGTCGTGATACAGTTTTCGATCCAGCTTAACCACGTATAGCAAAAACCTTACTTTTTAAATAGTATTAGTATAAAATCTCACCGTACCTAGTCATATGTCTTGGCCATTTCGATCTTGATTGTTTCCATGTGCTTAGGATTCTTGCACTTTTTAATCATGTAAAATGGTAATTCATGTGCAATGAGGATATTATCTTGTATTGCCCGTCCTTTGATGAACAAGACTTATGTTGGTGATACGATATTGTTCATGAGTTGTTGTAACCGATTCGACATAATTTCCGCAATGATATTGTATCCTAAGTTCACACGTGAAATTGGTCTATAGTTTCCGAGATCTTCTTGTATGTCTCATTTTGGAATAAGGGTGATGAGTGTGTCATTAAGTGTTTCCAGTGATATGTTGTTATTGAAAAAATCCTGAACCATTAAGAATAAGTCTATTTTATTATGTCCCAGAACTCATGATAAAATTTGTCGTTTAGTACGTCAAAGACCGGTGCTTTTGTTGGCGATATCCCATGCATTGCTCGCTTCACCTCTTCCATTGTTGGTATTTTTGTCAATTCCACGTTCATTTCTTTCGTGATTATTGGTTGTATGAGCCTTACCGTTGTGTTCATTTGTTCGTTTGTTGCTTCCTGCTCATCAAACAGTTACTATAATAATTTTGGAATCGGTTTTTTGATTCATTGACGTTCTCTTCCCATTCACCGTTATCATTCTTGATTTTTGTAATTTTGTTAAAAGTTCGCCTTTGAATGGTTTCCATATGGAATTTTTTTGTGTTTTTATCTCCACATGTCAACCATTGTTGCCTTGATCTATCCTCCCAATACTTTTCCTCGCATTCATACATGTTTGAGTTGTTCCTCTTCTTGTTGTAATTCTAGCGTTGATTCTGAATTATTATCTCGATTAGCCTTCGTTGTATATTTTGGATTTGTTCTTCATGGTTTTTAACGGTGTTTTTACTCCATCTTCATAGAGCATGTATTGTGTTGTCTTTATGTTCGATATATTTTGGTAATGATTCTTTTTATCCCTACTCCCTCAAACTTTGTTGTATTTTATCTCCACATCCCTCGTTATCCAACCAGAATGTCTTAGGTCTTTATAGTCTTTATCCTTGTCTTATAGTGGTATCATGTTGTAAAATAAGAGGTGCATAATCAGATCCTACAGCCAGTGGTACAATAGCCTAGGCCCTTATGTGTTTGGTGATCCATTCGTAAGATGTCAAGACTCGGTCAAGTATGATTTTTACTAGTCTGTCTCCGCTTCGTCTGTTTGTCCATGTATAATTGCATCCGCAATTAATTTCCGTCAAGTTGTTGTCAGAAGTAAAAAATTTGAAATCCAAGATACGTTGTGTATTTGGTGGTGTCATACTATATTTCTCGTTGATGTTGAAGATGTCATTGAAATCTTCCATTATCATCTATAGTTTATCATTTATGTCATTCCATTAAGTGATTTGTTTACATGTTACTTGTTTGTCCTCATAATTATTGGATACATGTATACGCATAATACAATACGAAAAAGATAATTCATTAATAGGATAATATAGTGTTGGTTGCAAAACGTTACATCTACGTGCATGTGTGGTTTCCACCGAACCAACCCCCATGATACCCTATTCATGTACCCTATTCATGTGAGGTCATAAACAAAATGGTTATCATATCTAAGTTTCCTAATAGTGTCCTTAGAATTAACCTTACGCATCATCGTTTCGCAAAAACAAGCCACACCCGACTTGAACCTAATCAAAACAAACTTGATCTGCGAGACCATCAAGGATGCCTGCATCCCTCGACAAATCTAAAAGATTGTATTCATTTGACCTTCGCGACCATCATGTAGGGATGGTCGCTTCCCTTTTGGATAACCTGTGGGATCCGTTTTCTTTCTTTTGCCTCTTGCTTTGCTCAACCTCCTCACTATTCCCTTTGTCGCTATCAACTTCTTGCTCTACCTCTTCCTCACTGTCCGCATCTTTGCTCTCCTTAGAGTATGGTCGATTTTCCCTAGTATGGTTTAAACGTTGCCCTACGCTAGTATTTTTAATGTGGAAGCGGTTATCTTGGTTAATCCACCTCGTTTGCATACTACAATGTATTTTATACATCTCATTATTTGTCTGTTCAGTTTGTTTTCTAGATTTCTTTATATGCCAATACTTTATGCAATTTGTGTTCATACGCATGTTTATTTCTTGAGCCGCATCTATCCTTTAATGCATTATTCCAGACACTAATCCTTATCTCAAAAATAAATGCTCCCCTAGGTAATTGAACTTTTCTGATGTAGTACTCCTCTTTTTTATTTTTATTTTGTGTTTCCATGTTCCTTTTCTGGTTTCGTTCCCTACCTTGTTCTTCCTTTTCTGGTTCCGTTCCCTACCTTGTTCCCCTATTAACTTCCCTAATCCTCTTTCTCTTGCCTGATTTATTTTTGTACTTTAAGTTATGTTAATTTGATAGTGGACAATTGTTCCTACCCTGTCCTCCTATTAACTTCCCCAATCCTTTCTCTTGCCTAATCCAATTTTATACTTTTGATTGTTCTAATTTGATAGTGCACCTGTTGTCCACACTCTGTAGTGATATTGGCTAAATTAGTAAGATATGTACCTTTCCCTTGTATACCGTGGAGCCTAGGGTTGGGGATCTTTGTCTACAACAAGGCTTTGTCTAGTTTTGAATTTGTCTTATCTAGATCCGCATAATATACGCGAGTGAGAAGAGTAAGGTCTTATTTGAGAGCCGGATAGCCTTTTGCCTACATGTGCTACATAATCTCCATTCTTGTGTCTACACATATGCTATATAATCTATAGTCAATCTCCAGTCTAGCCAAACATCATTTTCTTGATAACCACATTACAAGAGACACGCCTTATTATAGGATTAGGCTCTTTGACCTTACACTTGAAACATGTCTTTAACATTTAATCTTAGTTAAGGTTTGAGTAAAAATGCAAATAGACTTGAGAGCCTTGCTTTATAGGGTGAATATTGATGCAAAGTTTGTAATTGATTTTTCAGTCTTTGAAACTGATATTAGAATGATAAAATTGGATTAGAAAAATGTGAGGTAATGTGACTAGCTGATGAAGATGATACTTTATAGCCTATTTGGATCATCCAGATATTATCCTACTTTACCCAAGGAAAACATTACTTCTGATCTTAAGCATAGGGATTGAGCCACATCAATGAGAGGACGAAGGTGCGTCTAGATATGAAACATTTAATTAGCTCAACAATCACTATATAACTTTTCGAGTGAGAGCCACCATAAAACATATCGATGCTAATAATTCTTGGTGTTTCATGGGCCTATAACATATTGTGTGAACAAATTATCACATCTAACAAACGGAACTAGGAACACAATATTCTTTTATTTTAATATGTTTTTGGAAGGAAAGAAAACAATTTTCTTAATAGTAACCACATTAGCATATATTTGACACCGGAATTCTGTTTTCTTAAGAGGAATAAATACACATTTGGATTGCAAATTCACTATACAAAAAGAGGAATTAATACAAATTTAGACTGAGAAAAAGTAATTTATGAAAAAATGGATCAGATTTTGGCTTGAATTTCCCAAAAGAGAAATATATAGTAGCTCAGTATAATCAACTTCGATCATATGGGGAAATAATCATCACTTCCATTTTCTTTTTAAGATATAATATTAAGGGGAGAAATAAATAAAAATACTATATAAGTAATGAATTCTGCTCAGAGTTTTGCTTTGTAAAAATCACTAACAATCATATGTCCAGACATAATTCAGCTAGTCATCATAGCAGACATATATTCAAATTAATAGAACTTTAACCACAAGATAATCCTATGTAACGTAAAAAAAAATATAAAAAAAATAGTGGTTAATCGGTAAAAGGTTAGAATAAAATCTCAGAGAAATTCCAAAAGTGGAAGCGATGCAGACATTTCTACATGGCATCAGTTCTGACCGCCCGTCCGCTAATTCTCATCATTGATACACCCCATTATCAAATTCATCTCAATCAACCTATTATTCATAAAATAAAGAAAAATTCTAATCTAAACTAACAAAAAATTGTTGAGGGGAAAAGAAAGCATCGGATAATAAGCGGAGTTTATTCTACATAAATTTCAGCATTAAGCATAAAGTTTTTTCATCATTTGCTTTCCAAATTCACCTAAAAATTACGAAATATCCAATATACACATAAAGTTAGATAGGCATCAGATAATAAGAAGAGATTTTATCTACAGGGTGAATTTAGTGTGTAGGATAAGATAATTAACATCACTTGCCAAAAGAACAATATAGAATAGAATAGAATATCGGAAGGTTCATTTGACTCCAAGGCAATGCACAGAAGCGTGCGATGGGCTGGTAAGACTATCAATTTACATATATGCATCAATTTTATCCCCTTGCACAACCACATATTTGAAAATATTGTTTCGCAAGGAGAGGGTAAAGCTTGATGCAAATAACATATATAAAACACGCATTATGATTACTTAATAACAAATTGCTTAATTCTACAGAAGACTAATTTGTTTAATAAGGAGGAATTTCGAACAGAAAAGAAATAGAGTGAAGGAGGAAGACATACCTGTGGAGGTGCTGGAGACATGGTTAAATAGTGGGATTTGAGCGGCTAGGGTTCAGAATAAGAGTTTATTTTTGTTTTATTTTCTTTTGGTCGAAATCAGAAGTTGAATAAGGAAGGTTGGAATCACCGAGCCACTAGTCCTTTTTTTTTGGTTTTTAAATTTTTAAGGCCCAAAGGCTATAAGCTTTAGAACCTTCCCTTTTATAATTTTATTCAATCGATCTCTGAAAAAGGAAGAGTAATATCTCCGTTTCGCCTCATTGCTTTCATGGCGAAACTTGTTTTCCACCGCATAATAGTAGATAACCGTACTCAACGGTATAAGTTCATTTTTATTCTCTCCAATCTCGCGTTCCTCTTTAAAATGTGGTAGGTAGGTGCTCCTCCATTTAAAATCTCACCCCCAACTAACCCCCTAACTAGTACTTAGAAGGTCCAACTAATAGGGGAAATACCAACAATACCCCCACCCCTTATCCCCACAGTGAAGAAGCAAAATCCTACCACAAAGCTCCATTAAGAGCTCCGAAACCCTCTCTCTCTCTCTCTCTCTCTCTCTCTCTCTCTCTCTCTCTCTCTCTCTCTCTCTCTCTCGGCGAACCACCACCCCCACCCCCACCTCCACCTTCATCACCATTAACACCACCATCACCTCCACCCACATCCACCTCCACCTCCACCTTCATCACCATTAACACCACCATCACCTCCACCCACATCCACCTCCACCTCCACCTTCATCACCATTAACACCACCATCACCTCCACCCACCTCCACCCCCACCTTCATCCCGATCCACCTTCATCCCAAGCCTCCCCCACCGCACCACTGCATCACCACCAACCCCCACCCATTCTTCCCGATCCACCACCAAAATCACATAGCAACACCCACACCAAGCAACACCAACACCGAACCCACCACTGCACCACCCCGACTCCCCACCACCGTCAAAGCAGAAAACCACCACCACTCCCACCGCTCTGAAGAAACCCACCCCACCCCCACCAGCGACTTGCAGAAGACACCTACACCACCATTGGGCTCCGTTTCACTGGCGAAGCAACAAGATTTAGGCTCCGTTTCAGATCTGGGCTCCTTCACTGGCGAAGCAACAAGATTGGGTCCACCGATTCAGCTTCACCGCCACAACGATGAAGACACCCTCCCCTCCATCTCTGCTGCTTTAACTCAGAGACTCCACCATCACCACCGCACCAGCCATCACCAACCTCCAACATTACGGTGACCCATCCACCGCCACCATTCGTCAGTCCTCTATCTTGGCGCTCGTCCATTTGTGCTGCAGTTCGTCGAATTTTTTTTTTATTTTTTTTACTGTTAGCGGTAATGGGGTCAGGCCCATGTGGAGTTGAAGTAAATCATTATTGGGTCAGACCCATCCAGTTGTATTGGAAATGTTATATTGGAATTTTTTATTTTCTTTATTATTGGGTCAGCCCCAAGTTTTATATTTTGGTGGTAATAGGTTCAGCCTATATATTAGCTATATCTTTGGACTTAATAAAAAAGACTAAAAAGCATTGTAAAAAATCTATTGGGTGTTTTTTGTTCATAATGGGCCAGCTATTTACATTATCTACTTTGTATATTTTAAAGTTCTTCTTAATGGGTACAACCCAGAAAAATTTGAAGGATATAGGCCTGGCCCCATATGACTATAATATATAAAAAACTTGGTAAAAAAGACTTTAAAAACTCATTGCAAAAAGTGTATTGGGTCTGTACCCATTACGTTATAGTTTAGAGCATGATAAAACTCGGCTTGGGTCCGTACCCATAACGAAGAGGGGTAAAATGGGAAATTGCCAAACCAGCAAAGTTGGAACTAGGACTTAAAAAAGAATTTTTTTCTAACTAGGATTTTAATTAGAAAGTTGGTGAATTTTGGGATCTAATTTGTATTTTCCTCTTTTTTTTTCTAATTACTAGGGGTTTGTTTGGATATAGGGGAAATTATTTAGTAATAGGAAATGATTAAAAAAATACTTAATTTTGTTTGAAACGAGCAAAAAAAAATATTAATAAAAGATTATTTGAATTTTGTGTTTGAAATCTATAAGTAATAAAAAAGAAAATATTATTTTATAACTAAATTACTTTTAAATCCTTAATACAATATTTTTAAATAGAATATAAGGGTAATAAAGATATTTTATCATTAAAATTAATTTTTTTCCTTCTAATGACACCAAATTAAAAGGATGTGATATAAAGAATTAGAAGGTATTATTTTAATCCTTTATTAACTTATCCCTTCAAAATTTTATAATACAAACAAAGGAAGAATATCTATTATTCTTTATAATCCATTTTCTCCCATTTTAATCTCTCAATCCAAACAAAGGCTAAAGCTAAGTCCAATAATTAAGCTAAAAATTACAATTGAAGATGAATTTAAAAAATTACTTTTTCTTTTTTCTTTTCCCTTAAAAAGTGTCCCAATTATAGTATACCTTATTATTGGTACCCAACTCCTTATCTTTCTTAACTACGTGATCGTCTTTCCATTGCAACAAACTTGGTAAAACGGGGGTGCAAGTTACAACTACGAGCAGGGTGTGTGGTTTGGTCGAAGAGTCAGTTCTCCATTTATTTTGTGACAGTGAATGGTATGGAAAGATATGGGATGGTTGGCCTAAATTTGTGAAATTGAGAGCTACAAATACTGAATTGGAGTGGAATACTTTTTTAACATCCAAACCTAATGTACAAGGTGTTGAAGGTATCCAAAGTGATTGTTTATTTAATATGTTGAACATGAGAGTGTTCGCATGTAGAGTTTTGGTGTCAAACCTTCTCGTGTAGAGCATAGGGACCCAACAACAATTAATATTGACCAAATATTAATTGGTAAAGGGGAACATGTGAGCAGAAGGAATATTCACATGACTAGGTAACTGCTATGGGGCTATTAGTCACAATTCCAATGCATACTGATGGAGGAGAAACAAAGGTTGTGACAACATCAATAGAAACTTCAGGCCTTATCTCGAACTGGTGGAAATCAATTTTAACCTGTAAAAAGACACCCGGTTGATTGGAATTATCAATGATTGCACTAGCGATCATTTGGAACACATGGATAGAGTGGTCTTTTTAAACCGAATGAACGAAGTGAGTCCATTGCGGATTTAAGATCCATGGTAAGGTTCACAACAAGAGACTTCGCTCGGGTTTGGGGGAAAGAAATGTATTGGCGAAAAGTGTGTTGGTGAAGTGGGTCAAACCGACAACAGGAGTAAAGCTTAACGAGCATTGGTGCTTCGGATTAGAACTAGCAAGAACGGGAGTGGTTGGCTTATTTAGGGACAACAATGGGTCGTTTCGCGTGATCCTGTCTAGCTAAATTGGCTTTTCAAGCAAAACTATACGCGTTACATTTTGGTTTACCAAGACTGATTCACAGGAGTTACATGCGCTGGTGAAGGGCGGTGGGAGAAGAATGAGGATCAGTTGGATAATTTTTCATTTTATAGTAAAATTATATTAGCAACCCATGCAAATTTTGAGTTATTACACGTGTGTAGAGATGCAAATTATTGTGCAAATTCAATGGCGAAAAGAAGAACGGCTAGTGGGGAGGACCTGTGGTGTCGACTAGGGTGTGATAAAAATATAAGATAAATAAGTGCAATTAATCACCCTAGTCTAGCACGGTTCTGCAAGTATACAGATCGTATGCAAGTTTAACAAATAAGTAAGATTCGTTCGGCAGAGACTACGAAGGTTAGGGGAATCTTATGCAATAATCAAGTGCAAATACTAAAATCTAGAACAAATAAAACGCAGAAAAAGTAAAGACAAATAGATTTTTATTTGGTTTTTCAACTAGCTAAATTAACTAATAAAGTAAAGACAGGAATTTAAATGCAAGAGAAGAACTTAGTATGAGAGTTTAGCTTGAGTAAATAACATGTAATCCCCACCAGTTTTGCTGTTCTAAACATGTAAGGGTGAATTATGTAGTATTTCAATAATCGGTTCCAATTGCGCTAGGTAGTTTTAGATAGGGTTCACCTGTGTCAATAAGGAGTCCTAAGCAAACTGTTCCTGCAATTGGTAAAATAGCAATACACTAAACCATGATGATTATCTAGTTAGGTTGATTTGTCAGATCTAAACCTTACACTAGACGTTATGTGCTAAACTTTTAATTATACATTGTTGTCAATGGTGGGCTAACAACTAGATGGTAATTTAATATGGTCGCGATCCACTAGAACACAGAATATAAATCCAAACACATAAACAGAGAATAAAAACAATAATTCAATTTAAAACATAGAATTCCCAAATTAGATAGATGTCAACCAAAACTAGGGTTCATACATATATGCTAAAACTCAAGCTAAATAGAAATTTAGTTCATACTAATGGAAGAAAAGAAAGAAATTACAAATTCAAAGGTTGAAGATGACATTATTGATGAACAGCTCCTCCCAAACTTCTTTTCTTGTGTTGTAAGCTTCCTCTTGGCTTAGGGTTTAACCAAGGATGATTTTCTAGTGTTAAGAGGCTGGATTTATAGTGTATAGGTTGACCTAATCGTTTTCTTGAAGGAAAAGGTAAATATTGGGCTCCTAGCCCAACTCAAATTCGTAGCCCAAAAACATGGAATCAGACCCGTTTTTGTTTTGGTCCTAGCAGTTTCAGTACTCATCCGATTGACGCGTATGAGTAGTCGAAATTCATCGTCTCGGAAAGATCTTTAACTTTGCTCTTGACCGTTTCTCTAAATTACTCACCGATTTTAAGATATAAGCTGATTTGTGGTCGTAGTGCAGAAATTCAGATTTATGGCAGCTTTTCATTTTCCATATTTTTAGCTTTTACTTCCTTATCTTCAATTTCCATGTTTATCTTCTTTCCTTTAGCTCTTTGAACCAACTTGGACTCTAATTAATTACCATATATCTCTAAAGCTTCACACTAAATAAATAATTAAACCCAATATACTCTAAAAATAATAAATAATCAATTCAAGACCCAAAATAGGAAAGTGTACTAAATCATGTGAAAATCGACCTATAAACTAATAAATACGCCTAAAATGATGTCTCGGAATTAGATTTTTATCATCACAAATGAGGAGACATCAACCCGTTAACGTACACTAATCCACCTGATGGTTTACGGAGACTATTGTCACGAAATAGGCAGATAAGTATGCGTAGTCCACGCCTAGGATTACTTTATGTGCTCCCGTGGAAGTGCACTAAGTCTTTCTTAGGCTTAACAGTTGTTTAGACCTCAATTGTAGAAAAAAGAAAATAGTTATTCAATTTGAAAAATAAATATATTCAACTTTTTAAAATTCATAGTAAAAAGTAATGAATTATTATAGTTATTATAAATATATATAATTATTCTTTAATCTTAAAATTTTAGGATTTTTTGAATATTTTTATTATAATTAAAAAATAGAGATATAAATAAAAAAATTATGAGAATATAAAATTAATGATTTAGGTAGATGTAAAGGGTCCTAAGTGTATAAAAACAAATGCATGAAATACAACAATTATATTACGAGACAATTGACAAAATTATTTTAAGAATGTATTTTGTTATTGAAAAATTTCAATTGTTCAAAAGTATATGTATTTGTGTATAAATACTAATAAGAGGCAATTACCAATACCACCCTAGGAGGTGTTGATATTGACCTTAAAAGTCATGTCTAATATAACAAAACATAATTAGACAATAATACAATTGACTAAACATTTACACCAAACAAAATTTCCCCGCCAAACTAAATTTTCCCGCCAAATTTTTTTCCCACCAAAATTTTCCGGCCAAATTTTTTTCCCAACCAAAATTTTCCGGCAATTTTTTTTTCCCACTAAATTTTTATGTTGTTATTTGGTGGAAAAAATTCAATCAATTAAAAGAAAGATTCTCAGCAGCCAATTGCTAAACATTATAATCTGAAGCATACGTAAGAGTTTATTTCGCATAGGCATCTACTAATTAGTAATTAATAACATAAACGAAAATGGATTCGATTCATATGAGGTGCTTCATTGATTCATAGCTTCAAAGCTGTTGTCCATGTACCTTGTACACTTGGATGTTTAGTTGAATGTCTTGTTCTCAACTTCACTACTTTTCTTCCAAGTGAGTTTTTAAGCCTTGTAGCACACATAAGTACTTCTTCTGGTGTAAAATTCTTAACACATACAACTCCCTCATTTTTGTTCTCTACACCAAATTATAATACAGATAAAATAAAAATCAAAACAAGAGGAAACAAACATGTAGAGAAATCTACTTACTGTATAATCCCTTCAAAAGTGGATGTTGACCACGGTTAAGCTCAGTTACTACCTCAAGCTGAGGATTAGTTTCTTTCAATGTTGGTAAATGAGATTCCATAAATGCCCTGAAACAACAAGTGAACAAGTTCGTATAACACAAGGACTAATGGTGCAATTAAGTGAAAATGAAAGATAATAACAATTAATTAACTCGGCCATACCTGATTCCCCTGCTACTACTTCCCCAATTGCAGTAACTTACAATAAGCTTCTCAATCTGCTATACTAACGTGACTGCTTTCAAGATATAAGCAAAGGAAAGACCTAAAGTGCAAGGACTTTTTTAAAACAAAAATACTAAGACAAATTGTGCAATTAACTCAAAATCAAATATAGAGACATACCGTGCGATTAATTCAGTATTAATAATATAGAGACTTATAGGGCAATTAACTAATTCAAGGTTCATTTACCTAATTAAACTAACGACAGAACTAAAATTAAAGTGGATACCTTTTACCTCCTCAACTTGTAGAAGATGATGGAGTTGGAGGAGGAAGTATGAATTCAAGAAGTGCTATATTGCGATAAAATGGGTAAGTCTCGTATCGAATATTGCAACTTCGCAAACAAAACTCTTCCACCACGCCTTCCATTACAGCAACTCGTTAACTAGCCTCACAAATGCACTGATTACAGTCTGACCTTGATAAATCTGGGAAGAGATTATCTTTCTTACACAACATCTGACTTATCAAGCCCCTTCAATGAGAGTGATGGTAATAATTGAAAATTGCAGAGGAAGACCCAGAACCGTCGTGAATCGGCTACGAAAGCTTTTGGAATTTGGGGTGGTGGTGGTAGCAATGTTGATGACGGTGGTGACAGGTTGCAGCAGAGGCGGTTGTATTCACTGAGAAGCAAAGTAATACTTGTTTTGTTTGGTGGAAGGTACGTGCACGTTTATTATTTAGATTTTATATTAAAGTTAAAACAAGGGTATATTTGGTATAAATATTTTTTTTGGGACTTTTATAGACAATGTAGAAATAGAGGATGGGAGAGGGCATATATTGTTAATTTTATGACTTAGATTGTAATAATCTCTTTTGGAAATTGAGAAAATAATAAAGTAGGGGGTTTGTGTTTGAAATGTATTACAGTATTAGTGTGGGAATTACTAATTTCGGGATTTTTTTTTTTTAGACAAAAAAAAAAAAAAAAATCAAATTTTAGATAACCTCAAGGCAAAATAAATAAATAAAATCAAATCTCACTATTTAATCATTAAATTTACATTTTCTAACAAAAAGAAAAGTCAAATCCTCTTTCTTGTCTCTCAGGTAGAAGAAGACAGGTTCCTCCCTGCTTCTTCTCCCCCATCTTCTTCCTTCACATTTTAGGCCGCGGATCTAGCCGGGTAAAGTTTCGAGCGTAACTTCCCAATAAAATTTACGAGAATAATTTTGACTGCTTGCATGAATCGAATTATCTTTTTAGTTTGTTTATCTTTTTCATTATTTTATTCTTTATTTCATATGCGCGATTCATTTTTAAAAGCCAAACTTATTTTTTTAATGTCATTAACGATTCACATCATTTTGATAGAATTTATTTATTGTCAAATGCCTCAACCTATTTAAGTTTGTCTGATTTATTGTGTCATTCCCATGATTAGTAGTAGCTAAAAATATTCGATTCCTAGATAGACTAGAGTTGATTGTGATGATAGAAAAAAAGAAGAATAAAAGTAACCTGAAACTCATCAAATATTGCAATTGCAGGTCTCGATGAACACCGATGGCATGAGTAATGGAGATAATCCACAGCCAACTAATAATCCAGATTGTCTAATCAAGATTTCTGATGTGAGTGTCAATGCACTTCAATACTACCCTTCTAATTGCACATGTTTTCTGTTAATCATATATTTGAATCTCATCACCATCAATAATCAAAGCTCTTCACTATACAACCTTTTACCTGACCTAGCTCTAGGTGAAGCTCCTTTGAACAATCACTTTTTCGAGTGTTGAGTGCTTTAAAAATGACTTTCTCATTTGCTTCATTATTAACTTAGATGTGAAAAGGAAATTTTGTTTCGAAAATTCTTTATTCTAAAAATTGTTAATATGCTTCAGGGAAGCACCATAACAGATCATCCAGTCCCCATAACAGAGACTGAAAAGCACCAGCTGCTTCCTCGTACTTCGATAAACTTGGTAAGATAAAAGAAAGCAAAAGTTTCTGCTTTTTAATATCAGGTCTATATTTTAAAAACAACTTAGGTTTTAAATTGATATTAGTATCAAAATTGATATGACAACTATGATTTTGACCTCTATATGAAGGAGACAAAGCCAATTGCAAATGATTCTACTATCGAGAAAGCAGGGGATTTGGTAAGCACAATCCTAGCTAAAGGCTTTATTTTCGGAAAAGATGCATTTAACATGGCAAAATCCTTCGACGAAAAGCACCAATTAACTTCAAATGTTACAAATACCGCTGCTTCAATCGATCGTAAGATAGGCTTAAGTGAGAAATTAAGCATAGGAACATCTGTTGTAAATATAACAGTAAAAGAAATGGAAGAACGATTCCAAATTTCGGAAAAGGCGAAATCTGCTGTAGCAGCAGCAGCTACTGAGATGAAGGCTAGTGATGCAGGGTCAGCTATTATTAGTAACCGTTTCTTATCAATAGGAGTCTCATGGGTTTCAAGTGCATTAAGTGCAGTTGTAAAAGCTGCTGAAGGTGTTAGTTTAATGACTAAAGAGAAGGTTGAAAGAGCCGAGGAAGAAAAAAGAGAGGCTTTACGTAATGAACATGCAGCTATAGTTAATGATTTTGCACATATTCTTCTTGATCAGTCTTTAGCCGAAGATCAAAAGCTTGTGTAATTATACTACTTTATAGGAAAATTCACATAACATTTTTTGTATCATAATACAATCATCACATATATCGAAAATCGTGTTGTGCAAAATTATTTAGTAGTTAACAATGTATTGGCTGCACATAAAGAATGTAATTTTAGTATCATGAACAGATTATATTCTCTTTATCTCTAATTTGTATTGTGTATTAATGAGTTATCAGAATAAAAGAATGTGTTGATGAGATGCTCCACAATTGTACCTAAGAAATGTAATTCACCAACCACTCCAAGCTCTGACAAAAAAATTTAATGAACAATTAAATTGATTTAAATCAAGAGATAATTGTTTCATACCTTAATGCATTCAGATAAATGGTCATCATTTTGTGTAGCATGAATCTGCAAATAGAAAATAAAGTCAAACCAAATTTTGACTAAACAGTTAAATTTTGTAACTAAATAGCTGACCTCTTCAATTGGACAGTTAATTGCACGTTGATTTGCTCCTCTAGTAGCGATGATTACTAAGCTAGCAGCAACAGTTGAAGGCCAATAGCAGAGTTGTTCATGGCCTAATAGCACAAGCACTGCTAAATATTTGATAGTTTTTTCTACTTTCTCATTAGCTTTCACAGCTTTTAGATAAAACCTGTCGCATTTAAATAATCAATATACATGTATTCTTGTAAATAAGATTAACGGGAGATAGATTTATACCATAGAAAGTTGTAGATTGTGGGTAAGAAGCATTTGAATTTAAGGACTTCTTGTACAAGCCATTCCATAGCTACCACTTCAGACCTGCTATACTCTGTGTTTTCTACATGAAAAGTCTTTTGGCGAACACTGAAATAATCAATTAATTACATATGTTTGTTATTTAAATAGAAAAGATTAAATGATTTAAATCAGAGAGAAACAAAGTTATATACATACCTGTTATAAGGCTGATTTTCTTCGATTCTAGTAGCTAGAGTGAGACAGGCAATTCCAGCAATTTGAAGATTTCTCTTTGTTGTGAAGTAGCCTTTACTTAATAATCTGTCCAAGAGGTTAACACCTAAAAACATTGTCTCCTTCTGAAACTCCTTCATTGAAGATTGCTGCAAAATTGAAGCAAAATATAATTAGTCAACCATTAAAAGAGGAACCAATAGTGTAATTAGCAAAGAAAAACTTAAATGCATACAGACGAATAGCTTTATTGACAAGAGAAAAGTATGTAACTAGAAACTAAATCCTAAGAAAAAAAAAAGACTAAAAACACCTTGAGAAGTTTTACATTGATGATCTAACGGTAATATGAACAGCAGCACGTGCATAAGTCAGGAATATGAAATAGAGAATATCAAGTTCTGATAAATAGGCTAATACAATAAAATTAAACTTCTAATCCTAGCGCATGAGAATTAATAGATTAATAATAAATGAGAGAATCCGAGGAAGGAGTAAATAACGGATTAATAATCAAATTGGATGTTTATTAAAATAATTAACGTTAAAGTTTTTGTTAAATTAAGTAAGCAAAGAATGTAAGTGATTGTATAACCTCAACGATCCAATGCACCATCTGTAAGCGCTGCTGAATGATAAGGTCACCGCAACTAGTGGAGGAGCAATACTCCGCCGCGTAATCGTGTAAATACACTTGCCTTCTCTCTCTGCTCCTTATCATTCTGTAGCTCTCTTCGTGCTCTTCATCTTCCAATCCCAACAGCTTCAATAATATTTCAATAAAACAGATACAGATGAGAAATCATATCAGTATAATGCGTACGGAGAAGACGTAAACTATGTTTATATTAAAAAAATAATGAATAAACGAAAAAACTCACAATAATGTCATCTGGAAAGTAATCTTCAGTAAGTTTAAGAGAAGAATTTTTAGTGAAAGTAGACTCCATAGCCGTTGTTGATCTACAGAACTGTTGACTGAATTGACGGAACAGCTGGAAAGTCAATGAAGGACACGCGTTCGAATATGAATTCTCAGAGAATTGACTTCCTGAATCGTACCAAATCGACGGCGTATACTCCGACGAATTCCATTCCAGAAACATCTCTTGCATCTCAGAGTGCGCCGATGAATATGAACTAGTGTAAGAACACGATTGCGACAAATCCTCCAGTACTACATCGTCGTCAATTGAGAAATGCTCCGAACAGACCAGATCAAACTCGGATACAACGGTAGAGTCCTGTAGACCTACCACAGCAGATTCAACCTCAATTCCTTCGTTCTCTTTGCAGAGTTTTACAGAGTTAAGTGAAATTACATCGTTCTCAGCAAACGAACTTCCATTAAATTTGCTAACAGAAGAAATTTCATACTTTGCAACATTTTCTGATGCCTCAATAATCTTCAAATTTTCACCAGAAAATCGTTCAACGCTTGACGTATCGAAATTCTCAATTTCTCTTGATTTTTTGCTGGAATTATCAACTTCAACTTCTGCGCTCTTCAAATTCGAGGCTCTGTTTCCTGAAGCTTTAACAAAAACAGCTCCAGAGGATGATTCAACGCATGAAAATTCAGATAACTCAACCGAGACTTCATTTTCAGCTTTTTTCTTCTTACTATAAGCTCTCGTCACACAATTCAGCTGATTCTGCTTGTTCACCGAAGAAGCTCTACTGGAATCGCATGAGAATGAAGTAGTCAAATGCGAAGAAAGTTCACCAAATGATTGAGAAACAACTGAATTTGAACGAAGAATTGGAGAAAATTGAGAACGAGGACGGCGAGGAAGCTTTGACCGGAGCTGCTTCACGACGGAGAAGAGTCGATGTGGCTGTTCAGATGCTTTACGCTTCATTTTTTTGGAGAAACAGAGAGAATACGACAGCGTTTTCGAGATGTAGAGTTGTTTGTTGAAGAAGAAACTGAAATGAAAGCAGTGGGAAAATGTGAAAGTTGCTTGTGAGTGAGAGTTTCAAGTGTGGTTTAAATACGTGTGTGTGTGTGTCAACTTTGAAGTTGAAGTGCAGTTAGTTATGAACGTTGAGGGTATGTGGGGGCCACCGTGATGTTTATGTGAGTTTCTATTTTTATTTTTTCCGGAAGAGTTTTTTTTTTTTTTTTAATTGGACGGAAGAGTTTTTATTTACTACTGTATATGAGTGTTGTCCCGTGTCCGGCACTAAAAAGAAATGCATTAGAATTAATTAATATAATGTATAGATAATTTCGTCACGAAAATACTTTTGGTTATTTAGGTGACTAGGTGTTGTACATTCTTTTGATGTAAAATGATAGGGAGGTAAAAGTTTGAAGGGTAACACAGTAATATAGACTGAGATGCAATATCATACATAAATTGAAAGTGGAAGATTTGTTGTGGGAATGTAAAATGCATGTAATTTTTAACCGCCCATGTCACGTTGATGTTGATGTTGATGCTGTTTGTGTTGGGTTCTAACGTAAATATCAGTTTCATCATTTTTTTAAATTTTTTTTCAAAACAGGCACTTTTGTTGAAAGGGGTTAGCAACCAAAATAATAATAATAATGATAAATTGATTAAACTTTTAGCTTTAAACTAGTGATTATATTCTGGTCATTTATTTTAACGAAGCAACTTGGTTATTATAATTATTATTATTATTATTGGACAGAGGAACACAGACCCACAAGATCTATAAGATCGACTTATCTTAAATTCCGAGAATAACTTATTCACTTGATTTTGCACCATTTAGTCACTGAATGTTTGTCTACCATTTTTTTGTAATACGACCAACTTGCCCGTTAAAACGTTTACACAATGATGGAATGAAACCGAACTCATCTGTTCTGCCAGCTCCACTATTTTCTTCACCACATGCTGCACAGGCCAAATTGCTATTGACGATGACCTAATACCTTGAATTACTTCAAGATTATCAGAGAAAATAGTCTTCTTTGTATCTAGTAGATCTTTTCACAACAACACTGATTTCGAAATTGCACATTCTTCTCCCTCAGTAGCTGATGAACAAAAAAAAGAACGGGAATGTACCGTCATATCCCCACTTCTTTTGCCGTACTTAAAAATCCCCACTCCTGTTGGATCCCATTTATTTGTAAATGATGCATCACGAGATATTAGAATATCACAATCTTGAACTTCACTCTCATCCAGATCCCCTATTTCTATCACGTTGATTATTGATGTCTCCTCTTTTGTTCTAATTATATGCCCTAAGGAGACATCATTTTAGGTGATTAATTGACTTGTTTGATAGACTTTTAAGCTTATTTGATTATATTGTGTTTTCTTCCCTTGAAATTTAGTTTATTTCATTTTTGAAGCTTTTGCACGTTAAATGGTTTGTTTTAGTGCAAAGTTCGTAGGTCCATGGATTAGATGGAACACCAAGACAAGGAAAGAAATCAAGAATTGAAGTCATAGATCGATTGCAAAAGTCAAAGGAGAAAAAAGTTGATTCGAAGAATTTATTAGATGGGAATGGAATCTGGAGCCGTTACAAATCACTGTTTTTGAGTATCTTAGTTACTGATTCAGCCTTGGAGCATAAAATAAGAACTATAGAGCTTGAAGTCAGGAAGATTTTCCAAGTTGAACGAAGTGATTCCGAGTCCAAACGCAAAAGTTACAGCGGTTATACTAACAGTTGTACATCAGTTACGAGATTTCATTTAAGGATTGGGCTTTTATTCATTTAACCTAATCCTCTTAATTAAAACGCCCAATCCGATTTCCACTATAAATACACCTTTAGACCTCATTATTCAACACCTCTTATATTTTCTTCAATTTATAACATCCTTAGAGAGAGAGTCAGAACCACCTCTCATATTTTCTTCAAATTAAATCATCCTTAGAGAGAGCGTCAAGAGGCAGAAGCAAGAGCAGGAGCTGGAGAATTCATTTTTCTCCAACAACAGTTCTTTTCATCCCTTCAATTAGGTTTCATATTCTATTTCTGTAATTTAGGATAATGTATTTTATTTATTTAATTTTAGGTTTCCCCTTGAACATGAGCTAAATTATTTAGTACTTGAGAATGGCAAATATGGGTCAAACCCTTATTTATTTTAATTGATGTTTTTCTGAATTTGGGATTATTTGATTTAAATTGAATTGGATATTTTGTATTGACTATTATCGCATTTTAATTACTATTTTTATACTATCCAATTAGAAATATATTGAGTAATTAGGCTATTCACTTTGGTGGGGGAAATGATCACCTTGACGGGGGGGGGGGGGGGGGGTTTAATTACAGACCTATGTAATAGATGTGTGGTATTCGTCAATGACCCTGGCGGGCTTGACTAACCATACATCCAATTGGGTAAGAGACTAAAACCGTTCGAAAGTAGATATAATCGCTCTGACGGGGTTTATAATACCGTAGGATAGCTCCTAAGCCAACCTGACGGGGGTTAGGAGATTATAGAGTCCCGACTAATACATAAATACCAATTTAGCCCTTAAACGAAAGCATTAATTAAATAAATATAGGTAGATCCCTTGCGAGATACCATTCTCATCTTGCGTCTACATCTTTTTCTTTGCATTATTTTATTTTAGTAATTCATTTCAGTAATTTATTTTTTTGCACTTCAGTTATAAAACAAAAACCAAACAAACTTTATATCATTTACTTTTCCGTACTTGCAATTAATCTACTATTTGATTCACACTTGAGTTGTACCTAATCCGTCCCTGAGAACGAATCTGATTTATCGGTTTACTACTTGGACAACCGTACACTTGCGGTTTGTGAGTCCTTAATCTTTATCGCATTATTTTATAACACACCATGACCCACCAAGTTTTTGGCGCCGCTGCTGAGGATTGCAGCGTGTGACCCCGGTTTTTAATCCGTAAGTAGTTTTAATTGTTTATTTTTTCCGTTTTACGCTTGTTTTGTTTGTTTTCTTTACAGGTTCTCTATTCAGGTAATGATCAAGAATTTTGTTTAAAGATGTATAGAGGACATTACCCAAATCCTGATCCATTTGACTATTGGGAAGACTCTTCGGGAAAACAACAATGGGGTAGTAACTTCTACCAACAACCTTATCAATACCCGCAAGAGCAAGGATGGAACAATCAATGGATCGGGAATAATCAACAACAATCATCATATCACTATCAGCAAGAGCAAGGATGGAACAACTAGTTGGTTGAAAACATTCCACACTATCCACCTCATCACTATGAGCAAGAGGCACAACAGGAGACAATTTCTAAAGTCGATCGCCTATACGAGGAATTCGAAGCAAGAGAGCTAGAACATAAGGCAGAAGAATAAGAAGAAAGAAGAGCCATTTGTGCATCCACACAACAGATACTAGACGAAATGGAGTCCAATATAATTCTCATAACTTAGCCAAAAAATTTAGTCTTATGAAGATTCCACTCCCCCGAGGGATGGAAGAGATAAAAAAGAAGAAGTAGTTGAGGAGGAGGTGTTGAAAGAAGATATTATGGATAGTGATATGACCACCGTGCCAATTATAAATGGAGACCACCATGTGGTTAAGAATCTTGTTAGCATGGTGGAAGAAGGAGTAGCAACAAAAGTCCTAGAAATTGAAACAGAAATTGCTATTCCTATGGTGCGTGCACATGATCAAGGTATAAAACAAAAAAATGAAGAAGAGGTGATCGATATTATAGAGATTTCACAGCAAAAATATGACGAGGTAATAGTGGAAGAATGGGTTAAAGCGAAGAAGGATCTGAATTGGTTGAGGGGTCAATTGAAGAATTAAAGGTTCGCAATACAATAGAAGTTGAATCTCCGCCAAAGTTTACCAATTACCATCTCCACCAAGAATCTTGAATGAAAATAGAGTTGAAGAATCACCTCCTTTACAAAAAATGATCAATATGTGCTACACAAACAAGGCGCCACATTGCGAGTGTAAAGCGGCAAGGAGGAGCACCTTCCCACCACATTTTAAAGATGAACAGAAGATTGAACCAAGGAATAAAAATGAGCTTATACCGTTGAGGATGGTCATCTACTATCATGCGGTGGAAAATGAGTTTCGTCAGGAAAATAAGAAGGCGAAACGAGGTACTTACCCACCCCTTTCAAAGATCGATTAAATCAAATGTTAGGCTGGAAAGTACCAAAAGTTTTATATCAAGGAGGAGGCGAGTTTAAGCGGAGGAACACCGCAAAGGCCTCAATACCATCTTCATGGAAGGTAACGCGTCAAACTTAAAGACATAATAAACAAAAGTGCTTTTTGGAGACAACCCATGTTTTAAATTGCTTTCATGTCTTTAAATTCTTAGTGTAAGCTAGAGTAATTTATGTTTATTAGTGTATAATTTATAAGAAATGAGAAAGGTTGGTGTTTTTGATGATTACAGGAGTAAAGGTCTTGAGTTTGGGGTAGGTAGCGCAAAAAAGAATGAAATATTTGGGTTACAATACAGTAGAAACCGGGAACCCGGTTGCTAGCAACCGAGAACCCGTTTTTGGAGTTGTATCCCGGTTATCAAAACTTCGAAAGATCATAACTTGACGCTCGGAGGTCGGAATTAACTTTTTCTTGAGCCTAAACCACTTAGTTTTTCGAGATCTATCCAATTGTGAAGTAAAAAAGTTCTGATAAACAGCCCAAAGTTTTTGACCTATGCGGTGGAGACGCAAACCGTTGGTGCGAAATGAAGAAAAATAGAATTTTGAGAAAAATGGTAACTCCAATGGAAATTTTGAGTAGTCCAATGGACCGGGAGCATAATTTACAATAAAATTGAGTATAAATTTTGCAAGAATCCGAGGTGTAGGAAAGGAGAAATCGAAAACATATGATGGAAATTTTCTGCGAATACGCAACCCCTTGCGTCCAGCAAGTTGGCAATTCGCGCGCGAATAGCCAACCCGTTTTTTCACAAGTCGGGAACCAAGTTTCAAAAGCCAACTCTTTGACCCCTGCGTAACGATAGACGCAAGGTCGTTGCGTCCGAAAAAAATAATAATAATAATTAAAACCGGTTACCCGGTTTCCGAAAACGGGCGCCCGGTTTCCATCAGCGAAAATTGACCTAAACCTTGAGAAAACCTTATTTTTCCCTTTCCTTTGGCCTCCAACACATAAAAGACCATTGATGACGAACCAAAGCTCCAAAAACACTCAAATTTCATCTTCAAAACACCAAAATATCACCAATCCATCTCTCTAAATATCATCCCAACACATAATCAATCACAAATTTTTTCAAAAACACCAAGAAATTCAACGTTAAATTGGTGGGTCCTTGTGTGTTATAAAATAATGCGATAAAGATTAAGGACTCACAAACCGCAAGTGTACGGTTGTCCAAGTAATAAACCGATAAGTCGGGTTCGTTCTCAGGGATTGGACTGGTATAACCCAAGTGTTCAATAGATAAGTAGTCGTAATTGCAAGTACGGAAAGTAAAATATAAAGTTGTTAGGTTTTTGTTTTAAGGACTAAGATGCAAAAATAAATTAAAGAATAAATTAATTAAACTGAAATGAAAATAATACAGATAAATAGGGTAGACGCAAGAAGAGAATGGTACTTGAGTCTCGCAAGGGAATTCACCTAAGTCAATGCAATTACTATTTCGTTTAAGGGTAGAGTTGTCATTTAATTATTAGTCGGGACTCTATAATTTCCTAACCCCCGTCAAGGTGGACTTAGGAGCTATCCTACGGTATTATAAACCCCGTCAGGGCGATTATACCTACTTTCGAACGGGTTTAGTCTCTTACCCAATTGGCTATGTGATTAGTCAAACCCGTTAGGGTCATTGACGAATACCACACGTCTATTACCTAGGTCCGTAATCAAACCCCCCGTCAAGGTGATCACTTCGCCACTAAAGTGAATAGCTTAATTACTAAAACTTATTTCTAATTGATCAGAAAAGAAATAATAAACAAGCATAAAATAATATCTAATAATAAATACCCAACTCAAATTAAATCGTAAAATCCCAAATTCAAAAACAGAAATTGATTAACTAGGGCTTCAACCCATTATTTGCGATTCTCAAGTACTTAATAATTTAGCTCATGTTCAAATGAAAAACTAAAATTAAATAGAAAGTATTCATTATCAGTTACAGAAATAAAATGAAGAACCTAATTGAAAGATTGAATATGACTGTAGTTGAAAGAATAACTTTCTCCAACTCCTGCTCTTTATTCTCCTCTTGACGCTCTCTTCTAAAGATGATTTGATTTTAAGAATAAAATGAGATTTCCTGAATAATGAGGTCTAAAAGTGTATTTATAGTGGAGAAAATCAGATTGGGCTTTTTAATTAAAAGGATTAGGTTAAATGAATAAAAGCCCAATCCTTAAATGAAATCCCGTAACTGATGTGCAGCTGTTAGTAAAACATATGTAACTTTTGCGTCTGGACTCGGAATCACTCCGTTCAACTTGCAAAATCTTCCTGACTTCATAAGGAATAAATCTTATTCACAAATCAGAGGCTGAATCTACGTCTAAGTAGTTCGAAATCAGCAATTAACACCAGCCTTCCGGATTTGTAGCTTTCCTAGTCAACTCTTTGGGAAATCTTTTCTCGCCTTTGACTTCTCCACTCGATTTAAGACTTTAATTCTTGATTCTCCTCCTTATCTTGGTGCTCCATAACATCCATGGACCTACAACTTTGCACTAAAAACAAACCATTTAATGTGCAAAAGCTTTAAAAATGAAATAAACTAAATTCCAACGGAAGAAAAAGCAATATAATCAAATACGCTTAAAAGTCTATCAAATAAGTCAATTAATCACCTAAAATGATGTCTCCTAAGGGAATATAATTAGAACAAAAGAGGAGACATCATAAATCCAATTTTTTTCTTCACCAAAGTTTAAATTATATCATTTAAACCTCTCCAACACCATAATAATGATTACCCATCTCAAATAAATCACCCATCCCACTACTGTGCCACCTTCAACATTATCAAAAGACACAAATTTCATCAATAGATTTTGTACTGTGAAGGTTGGAGATTACAAGGTATCAAATCATCACAAATTCCACGGCCAATCCGGTAAAATAGCTAGAACTCTTCCTTTCTTTCTATTACTAGTTGGGATTAAGATTGTTGTTTTAGTTATTTATTGGAGGAATTGTGAATTGTT
This sequence comes from Nemophila menziesii, assembly GCA_029959085.1. Taxonomy (NCBI): domain Eukaryota; kingdom Viridiplantae; phylum Streptophyta; class Magnoliopsida; order Boraginales; family Hydrophyllaceae; genus Nemophila; species Nemophila menziesii. Next base: position 38,044,374 of record JARWIR010000005.1, on the reverse strand, counting down.
TGAGCCTACAATTATATATTTTGAAAGTAATTTTTAAGTAGGTGAACAATTGAGTTTGGGGTCATCAGAGATGACCATGAAGGTTAGAAAAGGTACGAAGAACATGATGAAAAAAGAAAGTGGAGTATTGAGGGAAGATTTTCGTAGAGGAGATGATGATTTAGAGAGATAGGAAAAGATGAAAACTTGGGAAATATGACAAAAAAGTTCGAGGTAATATGAAAACACTTTATTCAAGATGAACGCAAAAAGTAATGATCTTTAGATCTTGATAAAGAAATATTCAGAATCTCAACCTAAGACTACATGTAATCGGCCTAGTGTCAATCCAGATATGTTTTCCTATCCTTTTCACATTTAGTAGTGTATATTATTTTTATTCGCTTTATAGAGTCTTTTCGAGTCGTGGGGACACAACTCATTTTTCAGTTTGGGGTGGGGTATCGTGGCCTCATCCCAATTTTATGTGTTATGTGTTATTTTACGGCTTTTCAAAAATTTAAAAATCAAATAAAAATTAGTTTAACTAATGATCTGACTGTAGAGTTTGTTGAATGTCCCCATAAGCATACTTTTTGTAAATTAATGATAGAAAATAGTAGACCTTAGAGTTAATGTAAAACGCAACTTGAATGCATGCAAACACTAGATGATTGATAGAAAAAATTAATGAACAATGCAAAAGAAGTAAGCTTGTACTTGGTAAGAATGAGTGGTGTGTAGAAAGTCAGATCTAAATGAGATGAGAACCCACTTAATTATGAATTAGAGGTGAACTATGTAACTAGGAATGATAGAGGCAGTTCTTTGATAGCCACTTGATACCTTTTTAGCTTTCTAACCCATGATTAAATGTTATATCCTTCTTAGCCCCACTTTTAAGCCTTTAAGCCTTTCTTTTGAAGCCACATTATAAGATTATCCTTTAGATGTTAGGACTATAACATATGACCCGCACTTGAATCACAATTGCTTAAGACTAGTTACCCTGGAGCTTGAGTTTGGGGTGAGGGAATCTATTATTACATCTGTTAGGTAGATTTGTGATGTGCTTCAATGATTATGCACTTTATTGTAAATTCCTTTTCCGATTTCTAAAAAGAAAAAGTAAAAGAAAAAAAAGAAAGAATTTTTTTTGAGAAAATAAGTTAGCATGACATCTCACATTAAAAAGATTGTCATGTTTGACTTACATAAAAAAAGATATTGAATAAATATTGAAATAAAAGAAACGACAAAGGAATATTTTTGTAAATATATTAATAGGTTGGCTATTTTGTGGACGCTAAATTTGTGCATCAAATGAGTGAGATCATATGTGAGTGTAAACTCAAGCTCAGGACAATTTGTTGAAGGCTAGTGAGGAGAGAGCCAAAAGCTCACTTTTCATTATCCAAATGTTCCATACCGTCCCTAAGCCTACGCTAAAACCATAAAGTCCTCATGATTCTTTGGAACATAGTGAGTTAATAATTCTACTAATAGGGAGTAAGTTAAGTGGAGCGTTCAAAGCGAGTAAAGATTGATGAACACCCTATAACCACTATAAACCATTACTTTCGGCAAGAACCATAGTACTACTAATTTGCGGCTTCAATATTGATATATGATATATGCCTCTCTATGTATAAACAAAAAATTGTTAGTGGGAAATAGCCTCCATCGTAATTTTTCTTTCACTGTAAATAATTTGTGTAATTCTTAAAATGTGGTCCGATTGTAATCAATTTTCATTTTTGCAGTCAAATGGAAAGAAAGTCTTAGTCCACTAAATCCAAATATAGACATAAGTGAAAGAGATAAAATAATTTCTCAAAGTTAGAGAGTGACAATGATGAAGAGGATTGAGTAATTAGACCCAGAATGAGTGCTCGTAAAAGTCCAAATGAGTACTACCAAAAGTACATATAGATCTCCACCTTTTGTGAAATATGTTTTTAATATTTTGTTGGGAAATATTCAAGTATTATAGTTCTTTTATATAACGATGAGCACTATTACAATATTTTGAATCTTAATTTTTGCAAAGTAAATTTCCTCGTCTCTATAAACATTGTTTTACGTGTTCCTTTTGCAGTGAGTTGGAGGGAAACAAACTTTTGGAAAATTTAAGTATTTACATTTGCTGCCAGAGGATTGAGTATTTTCTGGGTAATCAGCCTTTTCTCCTTAATTTGTTTATGAATTGCGGAATGAGGTTGTTACTTTTTAGTACAATTCACCGGTAAGTCATAAGGTACCTATATATTACTATAAGAGATGTCGCTGTATACACAAAATTTGTGTGACATAGTTATATAACAGACTGTATATACGTATATTGTGGCACTATATCTATCTAGGTATATACCCATTAGTCTTCACTTTATTTCAGTTCGAAGTAGTGGTTATATACCCACCAATCTATATATTACTTAAAAGTCTAAATATGGGTATATGTTAGTGGGTAAAAATACATAATACTGATTCATGCCTACTAAGTTTATAAATTATATTGTTGTAAAATGCCTTGAAAATGTTTTCATTGAGGGTCGAAAAAGGGAGGTGTTAAATTTGTGGATTTACATGTAATAAATGGGTATGTACCAACTACTTTAGATAATATGGTTTTCATTTTAAACTCTCACGTATTAAGTTTAGTTTTTCTTGGGTTTACAGAGTGCTTAAATTAATTTATTGAGGGTTCACATAGTGCGTGTTGTTTAGCGTGCATGTATATATATATTATTTATTTTTGTAGGTCCTTGGTCAGTAATAATTATGGGATTTAATACCTACACTAAACATAAAAATCAAACTAGTAATAATCACAGCTACAAGATATCTAATCAATAGAAAAAAAATAAGGGTTAATAGTACTATCCTTACACATGATATTAAAAAAGGGCATATACCTAAACATTTGCCTCACATAAGTTAAAAAATCTAAAATAATTAAAAGTTTAAGAAAATAATAATCATCCCACATTCCTATGTCAGGAAAGATATAAAATAATTATAAATCAATTACATTTGTTATCAAATTACGATATATGTCCCTAGAAACTCTGTGTCACAAACATAAAGTGGGTATAAACCCACCACTACAACTACATGGACTTACGCTATCAAATTACACTATAGGTTCCTAAAAGATCTTGCTGGTCTAAACCCACCACATATAGATAGTATGTATAAACCTACCACAAAAATGGGTAAATCCCATTACTGAATGTCCATAAATTTTTATTATGAAATTGCACTATAGGCTCCTGGTACAGTAAATAAATATAAATACACCCTACAATTGCGAGAGACTTTTTTATCAAATTGCATTAATAGGTTCCTGAAAATTCTATGTCGTAGACATAAAATTGGTACAAACATAATTTACATACATATCTTTCTGAATAAATTACTACCTATATATATATAAAATATGCACAATATACACATATATTACCCAATACTGAACGATATACACATACAACAACATAAAATTAATATAGAACTACATAAAATAGTTACTCCATGAATATTGTCCAAATACCAAATACACGCACTACTAATTTATACAATACTACATAACAGGTAAATAAATATGTTTATATGAACTCATAAAGGATAAAAAAATTATGGTTATTTTCAAAAATAATTACAACTAAAAACTATTATTAAGTGATACTAAATAATACTGTAAAAAAAGAAAGAAAAAAAAAACTTCCATAAGACTGACATATTCAGCCAATAAAATAATGTTTTGTTTATTATTTTTGAAAATATTATTTTCTCTGGTTAATAACTTCTCCAGATGGCGAAGGTTTTTTTGAGTATAATTATTAGTGTATGAATATTAAAAAAACTAATCTCTTATCTGGTAATAAATAATCATAATCCTTTACTTTACAGAATGAGAGAAAACTTTAGTGAATAATAAGCCCAAATCACATCATTTTCAAGTGGGTTGGAAAGAAGAGTCAAACAATAAAGGGTTTATATTTTTACGTCTTTGTTTAATTTATAGACAAATCCATCCACTTAGTATTGGGCCTTATAACCTAATTTTTCCAACACTCTTACAACTTAAAAAGTTTTTTAACCTACAAAATAAAGATACGCCGCAAATTACACACTCCTCTATTTTCTTGTCGGAACACTCCTCATTTCTTGTTGGGAACACTTCTCATTACATCAGGGTAAATTTCAGTAACATTATATTTCTTATTCAAAATTATTTAATGTATATGTCTAAACTGTATAAGTAAGGTTAAGTTTTTCAATGATTTATCTATCAGTTCTTATGTGTATTATTTTTATGAATTTTGGGTATTTTATGTTTAATTTTTTAATTTTTTAAGATTTGAGCTGTGGATATTTGCAGTGAAGCTTTTAAGGTGAAACACCATATTTGAGAGATCACTTATGCCCTTAGACAATCTAAAATTAAGGCTTTCTTCCACCATTAGAAAAGAGTTAGCTAAGGATACTACTCAGGAATTTCTGGGAAATTTTCATAAAACAAGGTATATAATTTATCATAACTTCTATTTTCAAGTATTGATTCTTAAAATTGCCTAGTAAAGAAATTCAAACTGAATTGCTCTATAATTCCCCATATTATGTGAAAATTGTGTTATATGTCCCTATATTGAAAGAAAATTGCACTATATGTCCCAATGATTTTTTTCTAGAATGAATTTCTCTATAAATTCCTATATTTTCCAAATTACAGGATTAGATTTCCAATGCAATTATAAAGTCATGCTACATAATTTACACAGAAATTGTTTATATTTTTATTTTTTAGATTATATTTTGTGTTCCTATATCATAGAGTATTGTTTAATTTACAGGAAAACACTGATTGTTGGTCATGATATTTCAAGAACAGGGACGTTCATCATAATTAATATGGTATGTCTATTACTATTTCTTTAGATATTAGATTATATTTACTTGCCTCATTGAACTCTTTTGGTTCATATTAATTTTAATACTTCATATATTGGTCACTTGTCATGGGTAATAAGAATGACCACCTTTAATGTTCAACTTATTGTTCTAAAGATTGTATTTTTTTGAAATGAGTATGTTTAACTTGGATTTAGCGAAGATCTCCAATTTTATTGCGAGCATGATTGAAGATTTTGTTGACATTTATTGAATACACAAATAATATGTGTGTTATTAGGCTTAAAACTAACAGTTTTAATATGTCATTTAGTTGAATCTTCACATATTTTGCTTGTTTTTTGTTTCTAAATAATAAAACCTCCAACAAACAACATTCAGGAAAGTATATCGCAAGTACTTATTTATTTCTTAAATGCATTAATAATGTTTTTAACCAATACATTTTTTCTTGATCTTTTCTTGATTTTGTTATTTACCTTTTCAATTTTTTAATTTTAATTAAATTATCTATTATTGTATTGAATATTCCATGGATCCGGTAATTTATATAGTTACTACGAATTACACTCTCTATGTGAATTGCTTATTGTTTAAGTTTGTTAGTTTGCTTAATTTCAGGTCCAAATCAATGATGATGACGATGGAGTGGTCCAAAAAAGAGTTGGAAGACGTAAACGTGTCTTCAAACCACCTACTGAAGTAAATGTAAGTCTGAATTCAAATAATACTCAGGTTGTTATTGGAGAGTCTTCAAAGAATGTTAAAGATCTTCAAAAGGTCATTGAAGAAGTGGGAGAGTCTTCAAAAAAGGAAAGGCAAAAGGAAAAGAAGTAGAGGATGAGTTTTAATTTTTGTGAATTAATAATCTTATTTTTGGATTTGTAAGTTATAAATATGCCTATAAAAATCATTAGATTTTTTTAGATATTTAGTTGATTTAAAATTTATGACTATGACAATATGTATGTGTTTTGCCTTTTGGAATATGTAATCTTTCAAAGTTTGTCATTGACATGTTATTCTTGGTAAGTAATAGCTTTTCTTTATTGACATTGACAACTAAAAAAATTTACCCTATATAAGCTGCAATCAAATACCAATAAATTAATTTTTACCTAAACTATGACCCATATCTTTACATATGGTCGTAGTCTATTTATCATTTGACACATCATTCTTTGTTAAAAATATTGTATGAAAAGTAGATTTAACAATTTATAGTTTATACTTACCGAATAAAATAAAATAACATATCTAAATATTTATATAGATCAATAAAGAAGAGAGAAAATAAAAGTTATCATTCTCGTGCACCTTCTTCTTCATTAATTTTAAAAAATGAATATCATAGCAGTTATATTTGAAGAACTCCAACAAAAAAAAATCTAAAACTAAACTTTCATATTTTGAATCGTATAAAACATTTTTTAGGACAACCATATTAAATCTTTCCATTATAATCTTGAAGTTACCTTTGTACTTATATTAAGGTGTTTCAATACTTTATTTATTCTTCTTTATATAAAAAGGTATTTTTTTATAAAAATTTTTTAGATTTTATTTTGTGTTTTGCTATCATAGAATATTATTTAATTTACGGAAAAATACAAATCTGTGGTCATTGTATTTCATGAAAAGGGAACTTCTATTATAATAAACTTGATTTGTTTATTAATTATACTATGTCTTTAAATATTAGATCATATTTTCATACCTCATTGAACTCTTTTGGTCCATATTGGCTGTAATACTTCATATTTGTTTGATCACTTATAATAATGGCAACCTTTAATATTTACCTTATTATTCTAAAGATGGTAATTCTTTTTGGAAATGAGTGTGTTCAATTTGGATTTCGCGAAGATATCCAGATTTATTGCGAGGAGGACTAAAGATTATGTTGACATATATTGAATATGTAAATAATGAGTGTGTTATTGGGCATTAAACTAACTGTTTTAAATTGTTATTAAACTGAATCTTCACATACTTGGCATGTTTTTTGTTTCTAGGAAGTAAAACCTCTTAGCTAACAGATATGAAAGCATTTGTTAGGGTACTTCTTATCATATATAATATATATACCTGATAATAACTGTATATTGTTAGGTATGAGTTACAAGTGTTTCATAGAAGTCACTACCAATTATCATATAACGCTTATACAGATCCTCACTGAAAAGAGGTACCAATTATCATAAAACGCTTATGAACATCCTCCGGCTCCCTTCTCTATTCTGCTTCTTGACACTAATAATTTTTTTATAATTCCATGGTAGTATCAATGGAATTATAATTTGACAAATTTGTGTATTTAACTGATGCTAATTTTTTAATTTTAGATTTTTATATCCATTATATTTAGATGATAATTCTTATCAACAGCATGGCCTTATACTAAACTTGGTTTTTTCAGGCTACCCACTAGACTCCATATTCTCTTTCTCTAGTAAGTAAGTTGGTACTATGGGGATATCCAAAGCTTCCAAGAGTTTCCATATTACTTTTCCGGGAAGGTTGAAAGAATTGATTAAGCCAAGTTAGAATGAAGGGCGACTAAACTAGAATGAATTCAAGTTTTTAGTCAAGAAGATAGCTGACAAGGTTCTTCAAAGATTTCTACCGGATCAAATTCCAACTACATCAGAATGCATTCAAAAATATTTTATCAAAACTCATACTAATTGTTTTTAACTCACAAACCTATTTTATAAAGTATGAGATATACTAACATATGTATACTGGTCTAAATCCTTCAAATATTAAATTATGGTTCTTGCTGAAAGTAATAGTTTTTAGTCATTTTATCAATCAAATTTGCTTCTCTCTCGGTCTTTTAACGCTTCTTAAGTAAGTCATTACAATCTTAGTACTGCTACTTTGTGGCTTCAATAATGATATATGATATATGTCTCTTTCTGTATAAATGAAAAAATTGTTTGTGGGAAAGAGCCTTTATAGCGTAATTTTATTTTCACAGTAAATAATTTGTTTAATTCTTAAAATGTGGTCCAATTGTAATCAATTTTAGTTTTTGCAGGCAAGTGGAAAGAAAGTCTCAGTCCTCTAAATCCAAAACAGACATTAGTGAAAGATAAAAAATAATTTCTCAAAGTTAGAGAGTGACAATGATGACGATGATTGAGTATTTAGACCCAGAAGGAGTGCTCGTACAAGTCCCAAAAAGTACTACCCAAGGTATGTATATATCTCCACATTTTCTCAAATCTGTTTTTAATCTTTTGTTGGGAATACTCAATGTAATAGTTCTTATATATAACAATGAGCACTATTACAATATTTTGGATTTTTTTTTTACAAAGTAAATTTCCTCATCTTTATAAATATTGTTTTTTGTTTTCCTTTTGCAGTGAGTTAGAGGGAAACACAATTTTGGCAAATTTAAGTATTTACATTTGGTGCCGGAGGATTGAGTATTTTTCTAGGTAAGCAGATTTCTCTCCTTAATTTCTTTATGAATTTCAGAATTAGGTTGTTACAATTCACCGGTACTTATATATTCCTATAAGAGATGTCAATGCATACACAAAATTTGTGTGACATTGGTATATTCCGAACATTTGTGTGACATAAATTTATACCAAAATTAGTGTGACATTGTTATATAACGGACAGTATATACATATGTTGTGGCATTATATATATCTGGGTGTATACCCATTACTCTTCACTTTATTTCAGTGCGAAGTATTGGATATATACCCACCAATCTATACATTACCTATAAGTCTAGATATGGGTATATATTAGTGGGTAAAAAATACATAATACTGATTCATACCCACTAAGTTTTTACATTATATGGTTGTAACATGTCTTGAACATGCTTTCATTGAGGGTCAAACAAGGGAGGTGTTAAATTTGAGATTTACATGTAATAGGTGGGTATATACCAACTACCTTAGATGATCTAGTTTTCATTTTAAACTCTCACGTATTAAGTTTGAATTTTCTAGGGTTTACAAAGTGCTTAAATTAGTTTATTGGGGGTTCATATAGTGCGTAGTGTTTTATGTGCATGGGTTTATATATTAATTATTATTTATAGGTCCTTGGTCAATAATAATTATGGGTTTTAACACTCACAGTGAACATAAAATCAAACTCGTAATATTCACGGCTACAAGATGTCTAATATATTACAAAACAAGGTCTAATAATAGTATCCTTACACATGATATAAAAAATTGGCATATTCCTAAACATTTGTTTCACATTAGTAAATTAAACCAAAACTATTAAAATTTTAAAAAAATACGAATCATCTCACATTCCGATGTGGGGAAAGATATAAAAAAAATTATAACGCAATTACATTTGTTATCAAATTACGATATAAGTCCCTAGAAATTCTATGTCACAGACCAAAAGTAGGTATAAACCCACCACTACAACTACATGGACTTTTGCTATTAAATTACACTATAGGTTCCTGAAAGATCTTGTGGGTATAAACCCACCATAACTATAAAGTATTTATAAACCCACCACTTAAAATGGGTAAATCCCACTATTGAATATCCATAAACATTTGTTATGAAATTTCACTATAGGCTCTTGATAAATTCATGTCACATATAGAAAATAAGTATAAATACACCCTACAATTGCGAGAACCTTTTTTATCGAATTGGTATAAACATAATTTACATACATATCTTTATGAATAAACTACTACCTATATATACATAAAATATGCACAATACACACATAATTACCTAATACTAAACGATATACACATACAACGACAAAATATAATATAGAACTACATAAATAGTTACTTCACGAATGTGGTCCAAATACCAAATACACGCACTACTAATTTATAAAATACTACATAACAATTAAGGTAAATAAAAAAACTATATATCAACGCATAAAGGATAAAAAATCATGGTTATTATCAAAAATAATTACGGTTAACAACTATTATTCATTGCTACTCAATAATACTTGAAAAAAAGAAAAAAAAATTAAATTTCCATAAGAATGTAATATTCATCCAATAAAACAAAGGTTTGTTTATCATTTTTGAAAATATTATTTTCTCCTATTAATAACTTCTCCTGATGGCTAAGGCTTCCTTCTCTTCGAATTTACTTATTAGTGTATGAATATTAACTAAACTAAACTCTTATTTGGTAATAAATCATCATAATACTTTACTTGTGAGAACAAGAGAAAACTTTAGTGAATAATAAGCCCAAATCAACTCATTGTCAAGTGGGCTGGAAAGAAGAGTCGAACTGTAAAATGTTTATATTTTTATGTCTTTGTTTAATTTATAGACAAATCAATCCACTTAGTATTAATTCTTATAACCTAATATATCCAACACCCAACAACTTAAAAAGTTATTAACCTAAAAAAAATGATACACCGCAAAATACACACTCCTCTATTTTCCTGTCGGGGCACTCCACATTTCTTGTCAGAACACTTCTCAATACATCAAGGTAAATTACCGTAACATTATGTTTCTTATTCAAAATTATTTAATGTATACGTTCTATACTGTTCAAGAAAATTTAATTTTTTCAATCTTTTATCTATTTGTTCTTATGCGTATTATTTTTAAGAATTTTTGGTATTTGTATGTTTAAATTTAATTTTTTTTAAAAACTTGAGTTTTAGATATTGTCGGTGAACCTTTTAAGGTGAAATCCCATATTTGAGAGATCGCTTATGCCCATTGATAATCTAAAATTACTGTTTTCGTCAACCATGAGAAAAGAGTTAGCTATGGATACTATTTAGGAATTACTAGGAAGTTTTCTTAATAAAGGTATATAATTTATCATAACTTCAATTTTTCAAGGGATGGTTCACAAAATTGCCCCATAAATAAATTCAAATTGAATTGCACTATAGTTCCCTATATGATGTGAAGATTGGTATATGTTCTCATTATAGGTCCCTATATTGAAAGAAAATTGCACTATATCTCCAGATATTATTATTTTTTAATGCATTTCACAATAAATTCCTATATTCTCTAAAACGGGATTAGATTTTCCAGTGCAACTATGAGGTCATGCTATATAATTCACACAAAAGTTGATTATATTTCTATTTTTTAGATTCTATTGTGCGTTTCTATATCATAGAATATTATTTAATTTACAGGAAAATACAGATTTTTGGTTATGATATTTCAAGAAAAGGGAATGTCTATTAATTTTTTCTTTTTCTTCAGATATTAGATTATATTTTCTTGCCTCGTTGAACTCTTTTGGTTTATATTAGTTGTAATACTTCATATCTTGGTCACTTGTCGTGGTTAATAAGAATGACCACCTTCAATGTTCAACTCATTGTTCTAAAGATTGTTTTTTTTTCAAATAAGTATGTTTAATTTGGATTTAGCGATCATCTCCAATTTTATTGCGAGGAGGATTGAAGATTATGTTAACATATATTGAATACGCAAATAATGAGAGTGTTATTAGGCATAAAACTGGCATTTTTTAATATGTCATTTAACTTAATCTTCACATATTTGGCTTATTTTTTGTTTCTAGGTAGTAAAACCTCTAACAAACAACATTCTAGAAAATGAATCGCAGCTACTTATTTATTTATTAACCAATACATTTTCTTGATTTTATTATTTACTTTTTCAATTTTTTAGTTTTACTTTATTTGTCTGATTATTGTATTGAATATTCCATGGATCCCGTAAATTATATAGTTACTACGAATTACACTCTCTATGTGAATTGCTTAGTGTTTAATTTTGTTAGTGTACTTAATTTCAGGTCCAAATCAATGATGATGATGATGATGATGTTGGAGCTGTCCGAAAAAGAGTTGGAAGACCTAAACGTCTCTTCAAATCACCTACTGAAATGAATGTAAGTCTGAATTCAAATAATACTCTCCTCTTGGTCAATTAAAGATATTAGTTAATACATTTATGAGTTCATGAATGATGAAGAGGTAGGAATGGTTACTCGGGAAAGAGATTTGGACTACAAGTCCATGCTAACAAGGAAAAATCAAGTGGAGTAAGTATAAATATTATATATGAAGATGAATTGTTTAGTTTAATGTGTTGGTGTGATAAAGTAAAATAATTGTGTTGTGTTGCTTATTACATTTGGTATGTTATTGGAGAGGTTTCTAAGAAGATACAAGCTCTTCAAAAGTTCTTTGAAGAAGTAAGAGAGTCTTCAAAATAAAAAAGGAATGGCAAAATGCAAAGAAGTAGAGGATAGGTTTTAATTTTTGTGAATTAATAATTTTATTTTTGGATATGTAAATCTGACATATGCATATAAAAATGGTTAGGATTTTTTGGATATTTAGTTGATTTAAATTTATGACTATCACAATATGTATGTGTTTTGTCTTTTGGAATATGTAAACTTTCGAAGTATGTCATTGACAGGTTATTCTTGGTAAGTAATAGCTTTGCTTTATTGACATTGACAACTAAATTTTGTTTTTCATACATAAGCGACAATAAAATACCGATAAATTAATTCTTACCTAAACTATGACCCATATCTTTATATATGGTCGTAGTCTATTAATTATTTGACACATAATTCTTAATAAAAAAATATTGTACAAAAAGTAGATTTAACCAATTATAGTTTATACTTAACGAATTAAATAAAATAACATATCTAAATATTTATAAAGATCAATAAAGAAGAGAGAGAAATAAAAGTTATCACTCTCGTGCATCTTCTTCTTCATTAATATTAAAAAATAATTCATAGCAGTTATATTTGAAGAACTCCAACAAAAAGAAATCTAAAACAAAAATTTCATTTTTAATTGTATAAAATATTTTCTAGGACAACCATATTAAAACTTTTAATTATAATCCTAAAGTTACCTAATCCATATTCATATAATGGTATTTCAATACTTTTTTTACTCTTCTTTATATAAAAAGGTATTTTGTTTATAATTTTATTTTGTGTTCTTCGATCATAGAATATTATTTAATTTACAGAAAAATACTGACTATTTTTCAAGATATTTCATGAAAAGGAAACGTCTATCGTAATAAACCTGGTATGTTTATTAATGTTGCTATTCCTTTAGATATTAGATTATATTTTATTGACTCATAGAACTCTTTTGGTTTATATTAGTTGTAATCTTTACCGTTTGCTCACTTATGGTGGTTGATAATAATGAAAACCTATAATATTTAACTTATCATTCTAAAGACGGTAGTTTGATTTTGGAAATGAGTGTATTTAATTTGGATCTGGCGAATATCTCTAAATTTTATTGCGAGGAGGATTAAAGATTATGTTGACATATATTGAATATGCAAATACTGAGTGTGTTATTAGGCATAAAACTAACAGTATTAATTTGTTATTGAACTAAATATTCACATATATGACATGTTTTTTGTTTCAAAATAGCAAAAAGCTCTTAGCTAAAAGGTATGAAAGCATTTGTTAGGGTACTTCTTATAATATATAATATATATACCTGATAATATCTATATATTGTTAGGTATGAGTTAAAAGTGTTTCACAGAAATCAACTAAGAATTATCATAGAACGCTTATGAAAATCCTCACAAAATAGAGCTACCAATGACCATTAGACGCTTATGAACATCCTCAGTCTCCCTGCTCTATTTTGTTTCTCAAAACTAATAAATATTTTATAATTTTATGGTAGTATTATAGTAATTATAATTTGACAAATTTGTGTATTTAACTGATGCTAATTTTTTTATTTTAGATGTTTATATCCTTTATGTTTTAGATGATAATTCTTATCAACGACATGCCCTTATAATAAAATTTTGGTTTTTTTGGCTACCCTCTAGAGTCCATATCCTCTTCCTCTAGTAAGAAGATGACACTTTGGGAAACTATTGGGACTAGCTCAATGACTAGGACCTTGTCTCTCATCTAGGAGGTACATGGTTCGAATCCCCCGAGCCTTGTTATTTCTTGAACCCTTAAAAGGGGGTAAGCAAGAGGTGCAACGTTCGAGTCCCCTCCCTGAACATGGGTAACCTAGTTCTGATTAAGTGGGAGTATGCATGTATATTTCCTATGGGAATAATCGTGGTGCGCGTAAGCTGGCCCGGACACTCATACATATAAAAAAAGATGGTACCGTGTGGGTATTAAAATCTTCCAAGAGTAGAGTTTACATATTTCTCTTTTGGAAAGGGTTAAATAATTGATGTTGCCAAGCCAGAATGAAGGGCGTCTAACCAAGAATGACTTCAAGTTTTTAGTCAAGAAGATAGCTGACAAGGTTCTTCGAAGATTGTTACTGGGTCCAATTCCAGCTACATCATAATGTATTTTAAAATATTTTATCAAATCCCATACTAGTCTTTCAGACTTTTTACAGGTGAGTCCCTAATTTTGCATACAAAATATAATACGTAAAATCATACTTGTGGATGTTTAGTAGTAGTTTGTTGTTTAACACTAATTTTTTAGTAACTCGTAGACCTATGTTATGAAGTATGACATATACTGACACATTTTTACTAGTGTAACTCCTTCAACGATTAGACTGTGGTTCTTGTCGAAAGTAATAGTGTTTAGTCATTATATCATTTAAATTTGCTTCTCTCTTGGCCTTCTAATGCTTCTCAAGTAAGTCATTACAATATTAGTACTTCTAATTTGCGGCTTCAATAATAATATATGATATATGCCTCTCTGTGTATAAAGGAAAAAATTGTTAGTGGGAAAGATCCTTCAGCGTAATTTTTCTTTCATAGTAAATAATTTGTGTAATTCTTAAAATATGGTCCGATTGTAATCAATTTTAATTTTTGCAGGTTAGTGAAAAGGAAGACTCAGTCCTCTATATCCAAATATAGACATAAGTGAAAGAGATAAAAGAATTGCTCAAAGTTAGAGAGTGACAATGATGACGAGGATTGAGTATTTAGACCCATAACGAGTGCTCGTACAAGTCCAAACGAGTACTACCAAAAGTACCTATATATCTCTATCTTTTATCCAATATGTTTTTAATATTTTTTTGGGAATATTCAAGTGTTATAGTTCTTATATATAACAATGAGAACTATTACAATATTTTGAATCTTTTTTTTGCAAAGTAAATTTTCTCGTCTCTATAAACATTGTTTTTCGTGTTCCTTTTGCAGTGAGTTGGAGGGAAACAGTCTTTTGGCAAATTTATTTTTGGTGCCAAAGGATTGAGTATTTTCTGGGTAATCAGCTTTTTCTCCTTAATTTGTTTATGAATTGTGGAATGAGGTTGTTACTTTTTAGTACAATTCATGGTAAGTCATAAAATTTGTGTGACATTGTTATATATCATATTGTATATACGTATATTGTGGCACTATATCTATTTGGGTATATACCCAGTAGTCTTCACTTTATTTCAGTTCAAAGTAGTGGTTATATACCCACCAATCTATATATTACCTATAAGTCTAAATATGGGTATATATTAGTGGGTAAAAATACATAATACTGATTCATACCTACTAAGTTTATAAATTATATGGTTGTAACATGCCTCGAAAATGTTTTCATTGAGGGTCGAACAAAGGAGGTGTTAAATTTGTGGATTTACATGTAATAGGTGGGTATGTACCAACTACTTTAGATATCTGGTTTTCATTTTAAACTCTCACGTATTATGTTTAGTTTTTATTGGGTTTACAGAGTGCTTAAATTAATTTATTGAGAGTTAACATAGTGCGTGGTGTTTAGCGTGCATGTGTATATTTATTAATTATTTTTATAGGTCTTTGGTCAGTAATAATTGTGGGTTTTAATACCCACACTAAACATAAAAACATAACTTGTAATAATCACAACTACAAGATGTCTAGTACATAGAAAAAACAAGGGTTAATAGTACTATCCTTACACATGATATTGAAAAAATGGCATATACCTAAACATTTGCCTCATAAAAGTTAAAAGATCCAAAATAATTAAAAGTTTAAGAAAATAATAATCATCCCACATTCCTATGTCAGGAAAGATATGAAATAATTATAAAGCAATTACATTTGTTATTAAATTAGGATATATGTCCCTAGAAATTCTGTGTCACAAACATAAAGTGGGTATAAACCCACCACTACAACTACATGGACCTACGCTATCAAATTAGACTATAGGTTCCTAAAAGATCTTGCTGGTATAAACCCACCACATATAGATAGTATGTATAAACCCACCACAAAAATGGGTATATCCCACTACTGAATGTCTAGAAAACTTTATTATAAAATTGCACTATAGGCTCCTGAAAATTTACGTTACATAAAGTAAATAAATATAAATACACCCTACAATTGCGAGTACCTTTTTTTATCAAATTGCATTAATAGGTTCCTGAAAATTCTATGTCAGAGACATAAATTGGTATAAACATAATATACATACATTTCTTTCTGAATAAATTACTACCTATATATACATAAAATATGCACAATACACACATATATTACCCAATACGATATACACATACAACAACATAAAATTAATATAGAACTACATAAAATAGTTACTCCATGAATATTGTCCAAATACCAAATACACGCACTACTAATTTATACAATACTACATAAAAAATAAGGTAAATAAATTTGTTTATATGAACTCATAGAGGATTAAAAAATTATGGTTATTTTTCAAAATAATTACAATTAAAAAATATTATTAAGTGGTACTAAATAATACTGTAAAAATAGAAAAAAATCGCCATAAGAATGACATATTCATCCAATAAAATAAAGTTTTGTTTATTATTTTTGAAAATATTATTTTCTCTGGTTAATAACTTCTCCAGATGGCGAAGGTTTTCTTCTCTTCGAGTATAATTATTAGTGTATGAATATTAACAAAACTAATCTCTTATCTGGTAATATTTTATCATAATACTTTACTTTACATAATGAGAGAAAACTTTATTGAATAATAAGCCAAAATCACATCATTTTCAAGTGGACTGGAAAGAAGATTCAAAGAGTAAAGAGTTTATATTTTTACGTCTTTGTTTAGTTTATAGACAAATCAATCCACTTAGTATTGGGCCTTATAAATTTCAGTAACATTATATTTCTTATTCAAAATTATTTAATGTATATGTCTTAATTGTATAAGTAAATTTAAGTTTTTCAATTTTTTATCTATCCGTTCTTATTTGTTTTAATTTTATAAATTTTGGGTATTTTATATTTAAATTTTTATTTTTTTAAGATTTGAGCTGTGGATATTTGCAGTGAAGCTTTTAAGATGAAATACCATATTTGAGAGATCGCTTATGCCCATAGACAATCTAAAATTAAGGCTTTCTTCAACCATTGGAAAAGAGTTAGCTAAGGATATTACTCAGGAATTTCCGGGAAGTTTTCTTAAAACAAGGTATATAATTTATCATAGCTTTATTTTCAAGGGATGGTTCTCAAAATTGATTAGTAAAGAAATTCAAACTGAATTGCGCTATAATTCCCCATATTATGTGAAAATTGTGTTATAGGTCCCTATATTGAAAGAAAACTGCACTATATGTCCCAATAATTTTTTTTAGAATGAATTTCACTATAAATTCCTATATTTTCCAAAATACGGGATCAGATTTCCAGTGCAATTATAATATCATTCTACATAATTCACATAAAAATTGTTTACATTTTTATTTTTTAGATTATATTTTGTGTTCCAATATTATAGAGTATTATTTAATTTACAGGAAAACACTGATTGTTGGTCATGATATTTCAAGAACAGTGAATATTTAACATAGTTAATATGGTATGTCTATTAATTTTACTATTTCTTTAGATATTAGATTATATTTTCTTGCCTCATTGAACTCTTTTGGTTCATATTAGTTGTAATACTTCATATCTTGGTCACTTGTCGTGTGTAATAAGAATGGTCACCTTTAATGTTCTACTTATTGTTCTAAAGATTGTATTTTTTTTTTTTGAAATGAGTATGTTTAATTTGGATTTAGCAAAGATCTCCAATTTTATTGCGAGCAGGATTGAAGATTATGTTGACATATATTGAATACGCAAATAATAAGTGTGTTATTAGGCTTAAAACTAACAGTTTTAATATGTCATTTAATTGAATTTTCACATATTTTGCTTGTTTTTTGTTTCTAAATAGTAAACCTCCAAAAAACCACATTCAGGAAAGTATATTGCAAGTACTTATTTATTTCTTAAATGCATTAATAATGGTTTTAACCAATACATTTTTTCTTGATCTTTTCTTGATTTTGTTATTTACCTTTTCAATTTTTTAATTTTACTTAATTTGTCTATTACTTTATTGAATATTCCATGGATCCGGTAATTTATATAGTTACCACGAATTACACTCTCAATGTGTATTGCTTATTATTTAAGTTTGTTAGTTTAATTAATTTCAGGTCCAAATCAATGATGATGATGTTGGAGTGGTCCGAAAAAGAGTTGGAAGACCTAAATGTGTCTTGAAACAACCTACTGAAGTAAATGAACGTTTAAATTCAAATAATACTGATGTTGTTATTGGAGAGTATTCAAAGAATGTAAAAGATCTTCAAAAGGTCATGGGAGAAGTGGGAGAGTTTTCGAAAAAAGGAAAGTCAAAAGGCAAAGAAGTAGAGGATGAGTTTTAATTTTTTGAATTAATAATCTTATTTTTGGATATGTAAGTTTGAAATATGCCTATAAAAATCATTAGGTTTTTGTTGATATTTAGTTGATTTATATTTTATGACTATGACAATAATTATGTGTTTTGTCTTTTGGAATATGTAAACTATGACTCATATCTTTACATATGGTCGTAGTCTATTAATCATTTGACACATCATTCTTTATTAAAAATATTGTATAAAAAGTATATTTAACCAATTATAGTTTATACTTACCGAATAAAATAAAATAACAAATCTAAATATTTATATAGATCAATAAAGAAGAGAGAGAACTAAAAGTTATCAATCTCGTGCAACTTCTTCTTCATTAATATTAAAAAAAAGAAATTCATAGCAGTTATATTTGAATAACTCCAACCAAAAAAAATATGAAATTAAACTATAATATTTTTAACCGTATAAAACATTTTTTAGGAAAACCATATTAAATCTTTCCATTATAATCTTGAAGTTACCTTTATATTTATATTAAGGTGTTTCAATATTTTTTTATTCTTCTTTATATAAAAAGGTATTTTTTTATAATTTTATTTTTTATATTTTATTTTGTGTTCCGCTATCATAGAATATTATTTAATTTACGAAAAAATACTAATTTTTTGTCATTATATTTCATGAAAAGGGAACGTCAATCATAATAAACGTGGTTTGTTTATTAATAATACTACTACTTTAGATATTAGATCATATCTTCCTGCCTCATTGAACTTTTTTGGTTCATATTAACTGTAATACTTCATATTTGTTTGCTCACTTATGGTAGTTAATACTAATGACAACCTTTAATATTTACCTTATTATTCTAAAGATGATAATTCTTTTTGGAAACGAGTGTGTTCAGTTTGGATTTCGTGAAGATATCCAGATTTATTGCGAGGAGGACTAAAGATTATGTTGACATATATTGAATATGCAAATAATGAGTGTGTTATTGGGCGTAAAACTAACGGTTTTAAATTGTTACTAAACTGAATCTTCACATATTTGACATGTTTTATTGTTTCTAGGTAGTAAAACCTCTAGCTAATAGATATGAAAGCATTTGTTAGGGTACTTCTATCATATATAATATATATACCTGATAAAAATTGTATATTGTTAGGTATGAGTTACAAGTGTTTAATAGCAATCAACTACCAATTATCATAGAACGCTTATGAAAATCATCACAGAAAAGAGCTACCAATTATCATTAAACGCTTATGAATATCCTCGGTCTCCCTGCTCT
This sequence comes from Nemophila menziesii, assembly GCA_029959085.1. Taxonomy (NCBI): domain Eukaryota; kingdom Viridiplantae; phylum Streptophyta; class Magnoliopsida; order Boraginales; family Hydrophyllaceae; genus Nemophila; species Nemophila menziesii. The sequence continues at coordinate 38,024,582 of JARWIR010000005.1, read as the reverse complement.
ATTTTGGTTATCAAAACTAATAAATATTTTGTAATTTTATTGTAGTATTATAGCAATTGAAGTTGGACAAACTTTTGTATTTAACTGATGCTAATTTTTCGATTTTACATGTTTATATACTTTATGTTTTAGATGGTAATTCTTATCAACGACATGCCCTTATACTAACAATTTGGTTTTTTTAAGCTACCCTCTAGAGTCCATATCCTCTTCAATTGGAAAGAATGATGGTATTGTGGGGGTATCAAAATATTCCAAGAGTTTCCATATTACTCTTCCAGAATGGGTGAAAGAATGAATGAGGCCAAGCTAGAATGAAGGGCGTCTGACCAATAATGAATTTAAGTTTTTAGTTAAGAAGATAGCTAAAAAGGTTCTTCGAAGATTGCTACCAGATCAAATTCCAGCTACATCATAATGTATTTAAAAATATTTAATCAAATCCCATACTAGTCTTTCATATTTGGTACAAGTGAGTCCCTACTTTTGCATACAAAATATAATACGTAAAACCATACTTGTGGATGTTTAGTAGTAGTTTTGTTGTTTATCACTAAATTTTTTTGTAACTCGTAGACCTATGTTATGAAGTATGACATCTACTGACACAATTTTACTGGTGTAACTCCTTCAACGATTAAACTATGGTTCTTGCCGAAAGTAATGGTTTATAGTAGTTATATCAATCAACTTTGCTTCTCTCTCAGCCTTCTAATGCTTCTCAAGTAAGTCATTACAATCTTAGTACTACTAATTTGTGGCTTCAATAATGATATATGATATATGCCTCTCTATGTATAAACAAAAAATTGTTAGTGGGAAATAGCCTCCATCGTAATTTTTCTTTCACTGTAAATAATTTGTGTAATTCTTAAAATGTGGTCCGATTGTAATCAATTTTCATTTTTGCAGTCAAATGGAAAGAAAGTCTTAGTCCTCTAAATCCAAATATAGACATAAGTGAAAGAGATAAAATAATTGCTCAAAGTTAGAGAGTGACAATGATGAAGAGGATTGAGTATTTAGACCCAGAAGGAGTGCTCGTAAAAGTCCAAACGAGTACTACCAAAAGTACATATAGATCTCCACCTTTTGTGAAATATGTTTTTAATATTTTGTTGGGAAATATTCAAGTGTTATAGTTCTTTTATATAACGATGAGCACTATTACAATATTTTGAATCTTTTTTTTTGCAAAGTAAATTTCCTCGTCTCTATAAACATTATTTTACGTGTTCCTTTTGCAGTGAGTTGGAGGGAAACAAACTTTTGGCAAATTTAAGTATTTACATTTGGTGCCAGACGATTGAGTATTTTCTGGGTAATCAGCCTTTTCTCCTTAATTTGTTTATGAATTGCGGAATGAGGTTGTTACTTTTTAGTACAATTCACCGGTAAGTCATAAGGTACCTATATATTACTATAAGAGATGTCGCTGTATACACAAAATTTGTGTGACATAGTTATATAACAGACTGTATATACGTATATTGTGGCACTATATCTATCTGGGTATATACCCATTAGTCTTCACTTTATTTCAGTTCAAAGTAGTGGTTATATACCCACCAATCTATATATTACCTATAAGTCTAAATATGGGTATATATTAGTGGGTAAAAATACATAATACTGATTCATACCTACTAAGTTTATAAATTATATTGTTGTAACATGCCTTGAAAATGTTTTCATTGAGGGTCGAAAAAGGGAGGTGTTAAATTTGTGGATTTACATGTAATAAATGGGTATGTACCAACTACTTTAGATAATCTGGTTTTTATTTTAAACTCTCACGTATTAAGTTTAGTTTTTCTTGGGTTTACAGAGTGCTTAAATTAATTTATTGAGGGTTCACATAGTGCGTGTTGTTTAGCGTGCATGTGTATATATATTAATTATTTTTTGTAGGTCCTTGGTCAGTAATAATTATGGGTTTTAATACCCACACTAAACATAAAAATCAAACTAGTAATAATCACAGCTACAAGATATCTAATCAATAGAAAAAAATAAGGGTTAATAGTACTATCCTTACACATGATATTAAAAAAGGACATATACCTAAACATTTGCCTCACATAAGTTAAAAAAATCTAAAATAATTAAAAGTTTAAGAAAATAATAATCATCCCACATTCCTATGTCAGGAAAGATATAAAATAATTATAAAGCAATTACATTTGTTATCAAATTACGATATATGTCCCTAGAAATTCTGTGTCACAAACATAAAGTGGGTATAAACCCACCACTACAACTACATGGACTTACGCTATCAAATTACACTATAGGTTCCTAAAAGATCTTGCTGGTATAAACCCACCACATATAGATAGTATGTATAAACCTACCACAAAAATGGGTAACTCCCATTACTGAATGTCCATAAATCTTTATTATGATATTGCACTATAGGCTCCTGAAAAAGTTACGTCACATACAGTAAATAAATATAAATACACCCTACAATTGCGAGAGACTTTTTTATCAAATTGCATTAATAGGTTCCTGAAAATTCTATGTCGTAGACATAAAATTGGTACAAACATAATTTACATACATATCTTTCTGAATAAATTACTACCTATATATACATAAAATATGCACAATATACACATATATTACCCAATACTGAACGATATACACATACGACAACATAAAATTAATATAGAACTACATAAAATAGTTACTCCATGAATATTGTTCAAATACCAAATACACGCACTACTAATTTATACAATACTACATAACAGGTAAATAAATATGTTTATATGAACTCATAAAGGATAAAAAAATTATGGTTATTTTCAAAAATAATTACAACTAAAAACTATTATTATGTGCTACTAAATAACACTGTAAAAAAAGAAAAGAAAAATAAACTGCCATAAGAATGACATATTCAGCCAATAAAATAATGTTTTGTTTATTATTTTTGAAAATATTATTTTCTCTGGTTAATAACTTCTCCAGATGACCGAAGGTTTTTTTTAGTATAATTATTATTGTATGAATATAAACAAAACTAATCTCTTATCTGGTAATAAATAATCATAATACTTTACTTTACAGAATGAGAGAAAACTTCAGTGAATAATAAGCCCAAATCACATCATTTTCAAGTGGGCTGGAAAGAAGAGTCAAACTATAAAGAGTTTATATTTTTACGTCTTTGTTTAATTTATAGACAAATCCAACCACTTAGTATTGAGCCTTATAACCTAATTTTTCCAACACTCTTACAACTTAAAAAGTTTTTTAATCTAAAAAATAAAGATACGCCGCAAAATACACACTCCTCTATTTTCTTGTCGGAACACTCCTCATTTCTTGTCGGGAACACTTCTCATTACATCAAGGTAAATTTCAGTAACATTATATTTCTTATTCAAAATTATTTAATGTATATGTCTAAACTGTATAAGTAAGTTTAAGTTTTTCAATGATTTATCTATCAGTTCTTATGTGTATTATTTTTATGAATTTTGGGTATTTTATGTTTAAATTTTTAATTTTTTAAGATTTGAGCTGTGGATATTTGCAGTGAAGCTTTTAAGGTGAAACACCATATTTGAGAGATCACTTATGCCCATAAACAATCTAAAATTAAGTCTTTCTTCAACCATTAGAAAAGAGTTAGCTAAGGATACTACTCAGGAATTTCTGGGAAATTTTCATAAAACAAGGTATATAATTTATCATAGCTTCTATTTTCAAGTATTGATTCTTAAAATTGCCTAGTAAAGAAATTCAAACTGAATTGCTCTATAATTCCCCATATTATGTGAAAATTGTGTTATATGTCCCTATATTGAAAGAAAATTGCACTATATGTCCCAATAATTTTTTTCTAGAATGAATTTCTCTATAAATTCCTATATTTTCCAAATTACAGGATTAGATTTCCAGTGCAATTATAAAGTCATGCTACATAATTTACACAGAAATTGTTTATATTTTTATTTTTTAGATTATATTTTGTGTTCCTATATCATAGATTATTGTTTAATTTACAGGAAAACACTGATTGTTGGTCATGATATTTCAAGAACAGGAACGTTCATCATAATTAATATGGTATGTCTATTGATTCTGCTATTTCTTTAGATATTAGATTATATTTACTTGCCTCATTGAACTCTTTTGGTTCATATTAATTTTAATACTTCATATATTGGTCACTTGTCATGGGTAATAAGAATGGCCACCTTTAATGTTCAACTTATTGTTCTAAAGATTGTATTTTTTTTTAAATGAGTATGTTTAACTTGGATTTAGCGAAGATCTCCAATTTTATTGCGAGCAGGATTGAAGATTTTGTTGACATTTATTGAATACACAAATAATAAGTGTGTTATTAGGCTTAAAACTAACAGTTTTAATATGTCATTTAATTGAATCTTCACATATTTTGCTTGTTTTTTGTTTCTAAATAATAAAACCTCCAACAAACAACATTCAAGAAAATATATCGCAAGTACTCATTTATTTCTTAAATGCATTAATAATGTTTTTAACCAATACATTTTTTCTTGATCTTTTCTTGATTTTGTTATTTACCTTTTCAATTTTTTAATTTTACTTAAACTATCTATTACTATATTGAATATGGATCCGGTAATTTATATAGTTACTACGAATTACACACTCTATGTGAATTGCTTATTGTTTAAGTTTGTTAGTTTACTTAATTTCAGGTCCAAATCAATGATGATGATGATGATGATGATGTTGGAGTGGTCCAAAAAAGAGTTGGAAGACGTAAACGTGTCTTCAAACCACCTACTGAAGTAAATGTAAGTCTGAATTCAAATAATACTCAGGTTGTTATTGGAGAGTTTTCAAAGAATGTTAAAGATCTTCAAAAGGTCATTGAAGAAGTGGGAGAGTCTTAAAAAAAGGAAAGGCAAAAGGCAAAGAAGTAGAGGATGAGTTTTAATTTTTGTGAATTAATAAACTTATTTTTGGATATGTAAGTTTGAAATATGCCTATAAAAATCATTAGATTTTTTTGGATATTTAGTTGATTTAAAATTTATGACTATGATAATATGTATGTGTTTTGTCTTTTGGAATATGTAATCTTTCGAAATTTGTCATTGACAGGTTATTCTTGGTAAGTAATAGCTTTTCTTTATTAAAATTGACAACTAAAAAAATTTACCCTACATAAGCTGCAATCAAATACCAATAAATTAATTTTTACCTAAACTATGAATCATATCTTTACATATGGTCGTAGTCTATTTATCATTTGACACATCATTCTTTGTTTAAAAATATTGTATAAAAAGTAAATTTAACAATTTATAGTTTATACTTACCGAATAAAATAAAATAACATATCTAAATATTTATATAGATTAATAAAGAAGAGAGAAAATAAAAGTTATCATTCTCGTGCACCTTCTTCTTCATTAATATTAAAAAAATGAATATCATAGCAATTATATTTGAAGAACTCCAACAAAAAAACATCTAAAACTAAACTTTCATATTTTTAATCGTATAAAACATTTTTTAGGACAACCATATTAAATCTTTCCATTATAATCTTGAAGTTACCTTTGTACGTATATTAAGGTGTTTCAATACTTTTTTTATTCTTCTTTATATTAAAAGGTATTTTTTTATAATTTTTTTTAGATTTTATTTTGTGTTCTGCTATCATAGAATATTATTTAATTTACGGAAAAATACAAATTTTTGGTCATTGTATTTCATGAAAAGGGAACTTCTATTATAATAAACTTGATTTGTTTATTAATTATACTATTTCTTTAGATATTAGATCATATTTTCCTACCTCATTGAACTCTTTTGGTCCATATTGGCTGTAATACTTCATATTTGTTTGCTCACTTATGTTGGTTAATAATAATGGCAACCTTTAATATTTACCTTATTATTCTAAAGATGGTAATTCTTTTTGGAAATGAGTGTGTTCAATTTGGATTTCGCGAAGATATCCAGATTTATTGCGAGGAGGACTAAAGATTATGTTGACATATATTGAATATGCAAATAATGAGTGTGTTATTGGGCATTAAACTAACTGTTTTAAATTGTTATTAAACTGAATCTTCACATATTTGGCATTTTTTTTTCTAGGAAGTAAAACCTCTTAGCTAACAGATATGAAAGCATTTGTTAGGGTACTTTTTATCATATATAATATATATACCTGATAATAACTGTATATTGTTAGGTATGAGTTACAAGTGTTTCATAGAAGTCACTACCAATTATCATATAACGCTTATACAGATCCTCACTGAAAAGAGGTACCAATTATCATAAAACGCTTATGAACATCCTCCGTCTCCCTTCTCTATTCTGCTTCTTGACACTAATAATTTTTTTATAATTCCATGGTAGTATCAATGCAATTATAATTTGACAAATTTGTGTATTTAACTGATGCTAATTTTTTGATTTTAGATTTTTATATCCATTATATTTTAGATGATAATTCTTATCAACGGCATGGCCTTATACTAAACTTGGTTTTTTCAGGCTACCCACTAGACTCCATATTCTCTTTCTCTAGTAAGTAAGTTGGTACTATGGGGGTTTCCAAAGCTTCCAAGAGTTTCCATATTACTCTTCCGGGAAGGTTGAAAGAATTGATTAAGCCAAGTTAGAATGAAGGGCGACTAAACTAGAATGAATTCAAGTTTTTAGTCAAGAAGATAGCTGACAAGGTTCTTCAAAGATTTCTACCGGATCAAATTCCAACTACATCAGAATGCATTCAAAAATATTTTATCAAAAACTATACTAATTGTTTTTAACTCACAAACCTATTTTATAAAGTATGGGATATACTGACATATGTATACTGGTCTAAATCCTTCAAATATTAAATTATGGTTCTTGCTGAAAGTAATAGTTTTTAGTCATTTTACCAATCAAATTTGCTTCTCTCTCGGTCTTTTAACGCTTCTTAAGTAAGTCATTACAATCTTAGTACTGCAACTTTGTGGCTTCAATAATGATATATGATATATGTCTCTTTGTGTATAAATGAAAAAATTGTTTGTGGGAAAAAGCCTTTAGCGTAATTTTATTTTCACAATAAATAATTTGTTTAATTCTTAAAATGTGGTCCAATTGTAATCAATTTTAGTTTTTGCAGGCAAGTGGAAAGAAAGTCTCAGTCCTCTAAATCCAAAACAGACATAAGTGAAAGAGAAAAAATAATTTCTCAAAGTTAGAGAGTGACAATGATGACGATGATTGAGTATTTAGACCCAGAAGGAGTGCTCGTACAAGTCCCAAAAAGTACTACCCAAGGTACGTATATCTCCACATTTTCTCAAATCTGTTTTTAATCTTTTGTTGGGAATACTCAATGTAATAGTTCTTATATATAACAATGAGCACTATTACAATATTTTGGATTTTTTTTACAAAGTAAATTTCCTCATCTTTATAAACATTGTTTTTTGTTTTCCTTTTGCAGTGAGTTAGAGGGAAACACAATTTTGGCAAATTTAAGTATTTACATTTGGGGCCGGAGGATTGAGTATTTTTCTAGGTAAGAAGCTTTCTCTCCTTAATTTCTTTATGAATTTCAGAATTAGGTTGTTACAATTCACCGGTAAGTCAAAAATTACTTATATATTCCTATAAGAGATGTCAATGCATACACAAAATTTGTGTGACATTGGTATATTTGATGTCTCATCATTTGTGATAGTAAAATATACTCATGAGACATCATTTTAGGCTTATTTATTAGTTTATAGGTTGATTTTAGCTTATTTTAGTGCACTTTCCTATTTTGGGTCTTGATTTAGTAACATATTATTTTTAGAGCATATTGGGTTTAATTGTTTATTTAGTGTGAAGCTTTAAAGATAATTATGGAGATTAATTAGAGTCCAAGTCAAAGACTACAACTTATGGAAAGAGATTTGCATGGAAATTGGAGATAAGGAAATAAAAGCTAAAAAGATGGAAAAGGAAAAGCTGCCTAAATCTGGGATTCTGCATACACGACCAAAGATATGCGTTTTTACCTAAGAAATAGGCCGAATCTGGTGATTTCCTTCTATAGGGTCTAGATAATTCTGTTGCGATTCTTTTGGTATCTTATGGAGCTCAATCCGACCAATAACGAAGAAGATACACTCAAAATAGCGTAGTAGTGTTTATCTTTATTTACTTACGAATTTGAGTTGGGATAGAAGTCCATTACTTGAAGTTATCTCCACCAAACGAATTAGGTCAACCTCTACACTATAAATACAGCCTCTTAACACTCTTAAATCATCCTTGGTGAAACCTTAAACCAAGAGGAAGCTTAGAACACAAGAGAGAAGTCTGGAAGGAGCTGTTATCAACAATGTCTTCTTCTACCTTTAGATTTGTAATTTCTTTCTTTTCTTTCATGAACTAAATTTCTTTAGCTTGAGTTTTAGCATTAATGTATGAACCCTAGTTTTGATTGACATCTATCTAATTTGGGAATTTAATGTTTTAAATAGAATTATAGTTTTTATTCTCTGTTTATGTGTTTGGATTTATATTCTGTGTTCTTGTGGACTACAGCCATTAGAATTACCATCTAGTAATTAGGATACCATTGACAACGGTGTTTAATTGCATGTTTATCACATAACGTTTAGTTTTAGGTTTGATCTGACAACCCAACCTAGCTAGATAATCACTATGGTTTAGTCTCTGTGACTATTTACCAATTACAGGAAAAGTTTGCTTAGGGAGCCTTATTGACACAGGTAAATCCTATTTTAAACTACCGATAGCATATTGGGACCGATTAGGGAAATACTACATAATTCACCCTTACATGTTTAGAACGGCAAAACTAGTGGGGATTACATGCTAATAACTTAAGCTATATTCTCATATTACTTCTCTTTCATATTTATTTGCTGTCTTTTAATTCTTAGTTTAATTTAGTTAATTATAAAATCAAACAAAAATCTATTTGTCTTTACTTTTATTTGCGTTTAGTTGTTCTGTCTTTAGTCTATTTGCACTTGGTATTTGCATAAGATTCTCCTAACCTCTGTAGTCTCTGCGGAACGAATCTTTATCAAAAACTTGCATACGATCTGTATACTTGCAGAACCGTGTAGTTTTAGGGTGTTTTTGCACTTTATTTATATCTTATTTTATCACACCCTAGGCCCCACCAAGTTTTTGGCGTCGCTGCCGGGGACTACATCGTTAGTCCTTGTGCATATATCTTGTGCTTTTATTTTTAGTTAGTTCTATTTTACGCTTTTGTTTTTAGTTTTTGTTTTTCAGATCTAGTTACAGATGGAGAACCCAAGGAGACTTGAGCTACCCATCGAATTCAGAGTGGAGCCACGAGGAATTCGCGCTCCAGAAATCCAAGCCGCAAAATTTAAACCTGATCCAGGGATGCTAACTCAATTTGCATCTCATGGATTATTCAGCGGAATCGCACATCAAGATCCGATCCGATATATTCAGAAATTCATGCAGATCTGTGATGCTTATATCGTAAGAGGAGTTACTAGGGAGCAAGTATATTACCTAATGTTCCAGTTCTTCTTGACCGGATGTGCAAGCGATTGGTATGATACCCAATACCCTCATGTTATTCCAGATTGGGACAAGCTCCAAGCAAGATTCCTAGACCGTTTTTATCCGGTTAGTAGACATTTAAAAGATATGTTGGAGCTGGAACAATTTATTCAGAAAGAGGAAGAGAGTTTGGGTGAAGCATGGTTACGATTTACAGAGAAGAAGGCGAGATGTCCTTATCATAGATCCTCGCCGGAATATTATTTAACCTTGTTTTATGGAGGTCTTAATGATAAATCAAGAGAAAAGGCAGATTCGTTAGGAAACGCAGGTTTTGTGTTGCTAGATCCTGATGAAGCTGAGTTGGGGATGGAGAGAATTCTTGAGAACGAGAGAAGTTGGCCAAAAAAAGCAGCAAAGGGGAACACTTTAGAATCTCTGAAGCTTAAAGAATTGGCTAAACAACTCGAAGAACTACAAGAACAAGCCCGAATAATTGCTCAGGTGAATACGGTACGCACAATTCCTTCGTGTCCTGGTTGTGGATCAAGAAATCACGTGTGGGAAGGGTGTATGAATAATCCAGAAGTAGTTTCCGTTCAATATCCTCAAGATAACTATTACTCTTATGGTTATGCTTGTCCTCAAGAAAGCTACACTAATTATCAACAACCTCCACAACAAAAGAGTTGGGTCAGAAAGCAAGAAACTTATCAGCAATCCCAACTTCAACCTCATAATCCACCACAACCTATTCAGAAAAAGGCACCCATTGTTAAAACTTGTCAAGAACCAAAGAAAGATCCACCTAAACAATCAATGCAATTGGCAAAACAGGAACAACTCCAGAGCTTAAGTTCGAGTATGGCTAGATTAATGCAAACAGTTGAGAAGAAAATGAGTCTTAGCCAACAAAAAGTTCGAACCCAGGAGAAGATTATCAAGCAACTAGAGCATACTATATCACAGATGGAGAGTACATTACAAACTAGGCCGAAAGGGCAACTCCCAAGTGATACTATTGCTCCTAGAGAAGATTCTTGCCATGCAGTTGAATTGCAAAGTGGAAAACAACTACCTCCACTAAGACCAGAACCAGAACAAGAACCAGTCCCTGTTCCAGAACAAAGGAAGGAAGAAATAATTAAAGATACAGTCGAGGAGGTAGTTAAACCAAATAGTGTCCAATTCGAGACACCTGAAAAGACAAGAAAACAAGTGGAACTCAATACACGCCCTCCGCCACCATACCCTTCACGTGTCAGAAAGAAGGACAATGACCTAGAATTCAAGAAGTTCATTGACATGTTGAAGAAATTGGAGGTTAATATACCATTTGTTGAAGCTCTCAAGAGGATGCCAACCTACATGAAATTCATGAAAGACATTCTCTCCAACAAGCGGAGTATAGACATTGGGGAACCAATTGGATTACCTAGGGAGTGCAGTGCTATATGTCAAAGTGAGTTGCCACCAAAGCTAGAAGATCCCGGAAGTTTTACAATTCCTATCGGCATCGGAGATAGTTGGACCGGGAAAGTATTATGTGATTTAGGCGCGAGCATCAATCTCATGCCTAGATCCCTGTTCGAGAAGCTTAATATCGGAGAAGTAGTACCCACGTCTGTGGTATTACAAATGGCGGATCGCTCCCTCTCCCGACCAATAGGTAAAATTGAAGATGTTTTAGTTAAAGCTAGCTCTTTTATTTTTCCTTGTGATTTTATTATCCTTGACTACGACGCGGATAAGAATGTCCCCATCATTTTGGGTAGACCATTCTTAGCCACGGGGCGTACACTAATTGATGTTGAGAATGGTGAGTTGATCATGAGAGTACAAGGCGAACGATACGATTCAATGTGTTTCAGGCAATGAAATATCCTAAAGCGAAAGACGAGTGCTTCAAAGTAGATTTCATCGGAAAAATTACGCAAGAAGTCTTCAATGAAGAAAACTTAGATGATGATCTTGACGAAGCCGTAGCACCTGAATCACCAGAGGAACTCGAAATTTCCCCTGAAGATGTTGCTGCATTGAACGTGCGAGAACTACTTCGAGAACCAGGTGACATTGAACCAATGAAACAACCATCTATAATATATCCACCTGTTCTCGAAGAAAAACCACTTCCAGATCACCTACGCTATGCATATCTAGGTACGAACAAAACTTTACCTGTTATTATTTCTGCTAACCTTTCAGGTCCTCAAGAGGAGAAGCTACTTCAAGTACTTCGCGCAAACAAAGAAGCAATCGGATGGACTATTGCCGACATCAAGGGAATTAGTCCTTCCGTTTGCAAACACAAAATCATTCTTGAGAACGAAGGTGGGCAATCTATAGAAGGACAGAGAAGACTCATGCCAGCTATGAAAGAAGTAGTGAGGAAGGAAGTTATCAAGTTGTTAGACGCAGGAATTATCTATCCGATTGCTAGCAGTGATTGGGTTAGTCCAGTACAATGTGTTCCAAAGAAAGGCGGTTTCACTACCATCCTTAATGATCAAGGCGAAGCCATACCATCAAGACCAGTTGTGGGGTGGCGAGTGTGCATGGATTACCGAATACTGAACAAAGCAACAAAGAAAGATCACTTCCCGCTACCATTCATTGATCAGATGCTAGACAAACTTGCAGGGAGAGAATATTATTGTTTCCTTGACGGATATTCAGGTTATAATCAGATTTGTGTGGATCCCCTTGATCAACACAAAACAACTTTTACATGTCCGTTTGGTACTTTTGCTTATAGAAGAATGTCGTTTGGTTTAGGCAATGCACCTGCCACGTTCCAGAGGTGCATGATGGCTATATTTTGGGACATGATTGATAAATACTTGGAGGTTTTTATGGATGATTTTTCGGTGTTTGGAGATAGTTTTGACGATTGTTTGAATAATCTTGAGAAAGTCCTTGTGAGATGTAGAGAAAAAGATCTTGTGCTTAATTGGGAAAAATGCCACTTCATGGTTCAAGAGGGAATTGTGTTGGGACATAAAGTTTCGAAGGCAGGGATGGAGGTTGATCGTGCTAAAATTGAAGTTATCAAAACACTACCACCTCCGGTTTCTGTTAAAGGAGTGAGAAGTTTCTTGGGTCACGCAGGATTTTATCGACGATTTATTAAAGATTTCTCCAAGATCGCCAAACCGCTTTGCTCTTTACTTGAAAAGGATACTCATTTTAATTTTACTGAAGAATGTCTTCAAGCGTTTTTGACGATTAAGGAAAAACTGATCTCTACACCTAATGTTATACCTCCTGATTGGAAAGCTCTGTTTGAACTTATGTGCGATGCTAGTGATCACGCTATGGGTGTTATGTTGGGATAGAGGAAAGACAAGATTTTCCACACGATTTATTATGCAAGTAAGACTTTCAACGCTGCCCAGATGAATTATACAGTAACGGAGAAAGAGATGTTGGCCGTGGTTTATGCCTTCGATAATTTCGTCCTATCTGGTTGGGAAGAAAACTATTGTATACACGGACCATTCAGCTATTAGGTACCTCATGGAGAAAAAGGACGCTAAGCCGCGTCTCATTAGATAGGTACTGTTGCTTCAAGAATTCGACATAGACATTCGAGACCGAAAAGGATGCGATAATCAAGTTGTTGATCATTTATCAAGGCTCGAAGGATCTAATGCGAACAAGGAACCGTTGTTGGTTAAAGAGGTATTCCCTGATGAACAACTTTTTGCTATTAAACGTGCTTTTGTGCCATGGTATACAGATCTAGTCAACCTCATTGTGAGTGGTGTCTTCCCCAAAGATTTCCACCCACAACAAAGACAAAGATTGAATCACCAGGCCAAACAGTATTATTGGGATGAACCGTACCTCTGGAAGATATGTAGTGACCAAGTGGTTAGAAGATGTGTGCATGAAGGTGAAATGGAGAAAATCATTGAAGGTTGTCATAGTTCACCTTATGGAGGTCACTTTAAGGGCGATAGAACCGCAGCTAAAATTCTTCAATCCGGGTTCTATTGGCCCACCATACACAAAGATTGTCATCGTTTTGTCCAGTCATGTGACAGATGCCAGCACACTGGCAATATATCAAAAAGAGACGCGATGCCGCTAATAACATTCTTGAAGTTGAGATCTTTGATGTATGGGGAATAGATTTCATGGGACCTTTCATCACTTCCTATGGAAATCTGTATATTTTGCTTGCGGTAGATTATGTGTCAAAGTGGGTAGAAGCAGTGGCAACCCCAAAGAACGATGCTCAAACCGTGATTAAGTTCTTAAAAACAAACATCTTTTCAAGACATGGTACGCCACGTGTGCTAATCAGTGATAAAGGCACCCATTTTCTTAATGCTCCCCTGAGACATTTCCTTCGGAAGTTTGGAGTGAAACACCGTACTTCAACTGGGTATCACCCACAAACTAACGGTCAAGCTGAAGTTTCCAACCGGGAAAAATCAAATCTATTCTTGAGAAGACCGTGAGTAAATCAAGGAAAGATTGGTCGTTAAAGCTAGATGATGCTCTCTGGGCATACAGAACAGCATTTAAAACACCAGTTGGGGCATCTCCATATCGCATGGTCTACGGCAAAGCATGTCATCTACCGATTGAACTTGAAGCTCGAGCCTACTGGGCTATTAAAACTCTGAATCTAGACCCAGACTTGGCCGGGAAGCAAAGGATGATGCAGTTGAACGAGTTGGAGGAGTTTCGTTATCTTGCCTATGAAAATGCACGTCTCGATAAGGAGAAAACAAAGCGATGGCATGATAAACGACTCCGTCCAAAGCATTTCAAAATAGGACAGAAAGTTTTATTATACAACTCTCGATTTTCAAACTACCCAGGAAAGCTTAAATCCCATTGGGGAGGACCTTACATTGTTACTAAAGTCACACCGCATGGAGCGATTGAGATTGAAAATCCAACCGAGCAACGGACATTCATGGTGAATGGCCAGCGTTTGAAGAGATACTATGACAGTGAGGACTTTGGGCAAGGGGAGAAAATCTTTCTTGTCGAATGCGCTTAGCCTGAGGTACACGTCTAACTCAAAGACGTTAAACAAAAGTGCTCTTGGGAGACACCCCTTGTTTTAATTGCTTTTTAGATTAGTTGTTTTTGCTTTGTAGTGTATAATTTTAAGTTAGTGTATATTTTTAATTGTGTTTACAAGCTAATAGGAGAGAAAGGTAGTGTGTTATTGTGTAGGAAACGAGTTTGGGGTCGAAAGGAAAAAATTGGAGGAACTGAAAGCCTGGCGCGGACTACCCCTGGTCCGCAGGGATGCATGATGTCTCCCTAAATGTTCTAATTTTATGCCATTGGGAGACATCATTTTTGGTGTTTATTTGATTATTTAGATAGACTTTTGGTGCTAATATGCAATAATCCGGAATTTCCATTTTATTTCTAGTAATTTTGATTTATTAAACTTTTGCGCGTAATATTGGTATTTTTAGTGTAAAGTTTACAGGTTTTAGATGTTAGCTAGAAAAGGAATCCGAGGAGAGAGTCAAAGATCACGAGTTGAAGTCAAGACTTGAAGATAAATCCCGAAGATATTATTTTTAGAGCTGAAAATCTGTTTTCCAGGCCATAGATTGCTGATTTCAAGGTGCTTAAGAGATGATTTAGCCGCTGACCTTTGAAGAGAAAACATTCCTCATCGAGTTACGGAAATTTAGCAACTGATTTCAGGTCAATCGGAGTTGTAACGAAGCGGGAAAAGCCGTTTTAGTGAAGGTGTATCAGCAGTTACGGGATTTTGGGCCAAGAGTGGAGTTGGGCTTTTCTAATTTTCATTTAAACCTTAAGTAAAACCCTAATCCGTTTTTACCACTATAAATAGGCCTTTAGACCTCATTATTCAGCACCTCTCATTATATTCTTCAAATTAAAACATCATTAGAAGAGAGCGTCAAGAAGAAAAGAAGCTTGGAGCTGGAGACTGTCTATATCTCCACGTTACAGCCAATTCATCTTCCTAATTAGGTTTCTATTTTCCTTTCTGTAAAACAATTATGAATTCCTTTTTATTTATTTTCTTAGTTTTTCTTTTCAATATGAGCTAAACATTTAATAGTGCTTGTGGTGTGGCCTAGGGTGTGATAAAATAAGATATAATTAACGTGCAAAAACACCCTAGAACTACACGGTTCTGCAAGTATACAGATCGTATGCAAGTTTTAGATAAAGATTCGTTCCGCAGAGACTACAGAGGTTAGGAGAATCTTATGCAAATACCAAGTGTAAATAATTAAAGCTAGAACAACTAAACGCAATTAAAAGTAAAGATAAATAGATTTTTGTTTGATTTTCTAATAAACTAAATTAAACTCAGAATAATTAAAAGACAGAAAATTAAATATGAAAGAGAAGTAATATGTGAGCATAGCTTAAGTTATTAGCATGTAATCCCCACTAGTTTTGCCGTTCTAAACATGTAAGGGTGAATTATGTAGTATTTCCCTAATCGGTCCCAATATGCTATCGGTAGTTTAAAATAGGATTTACCTGTGTCAATAAGGCTTCCTAAGCAAACTTTTCCTGTAATTGGTAAAGAGTCACAAGACTCAACCATAGTGATTATCTAGCTAGGTTGGGTTGTCAGATCAAACCTAAAACTAAACGTTATGTGCTAAACATGTAATTAAACACCGTTGTCAATGGTATCCTAATTACTAGATGGTAATTCTAATGGCGGCCGTCCACAAGAACACAGAATATAAATTCAAACACATAAACAGAGAATAAAAACTATAATTCTATTTAAAACATTAAATTCCCAAATTAGATAGATGTCAATCAAAACTAGGGTTCATACATATATGCTAAAACTTAAGCTAAAGAAAATTAGTTCATGAAAGAAAAGAAAGAAATTACAAATCTAAAGGTAGAAGAAGACATTGTTGATGACAGCTCCTTCCAGACTTCTCTCTTGTGTTCTAAGCTTCCTCTTGGTTTAAGGTTTCACCAAGGATGATTTAAGAGTGTCAAGAGGCTGTATTTATAGGTTAGAGGTTGACCTAATTCGTTTCTTTAGAGATAAGTTAAGTAATGGACTCCTAGCCCAACTCAAATTCGTATGGAAATAAAGATAAACACTGCTGCGTTGTTTTGGTCATAACTTCTTTATTATTGGTCCGATTTTGCTCCACAAGATACCAAAAGAATCGCAACAGAATTATCTAGACCCTTTAGGAGTAATTTACCAAATTCGGCCTCTTTATTAGGTAAAAACGCCTATCTTTGCAGAATCCCAGATTTAGGCAGCTTTTCCTTTTCCATCTTTTTAGCAATTATTTCCTTATCTCCAATTTCCATGCATATCTCCTTCCATAAGTTGTTGTCTTTGACTTGGACTCTAATTAATCTCCATAATTATCTTTAAAGCTTCACACTAAATAAACAATTAAACCCAATATGCTCTAAAAATAATAATTCTACAAATCAAGACCCAAAATAGGAAAGTGCACTAAATTAAGCTAAAATCAACCTATAAACTAATAAATAAGCCTAAAATGATGTCTCATGAGTATATTTTACTATCACAAATGAGGAGACATCAAGACCCCCAACTCAAAGTTGTATCGTCCCGATACAATAAAAGTAAAGAACGGTAGGGTAGTCAAAATAAACAAGAAGAAGTCGGAGGAGAACAAGAACAAAATATAATGAATGATCCTAGAGCATGAAATCCAAAAAAATCTCATGTAGTAATGTTCAAGAAATAATGCACAAACATGCCTAATATACATGTAACCAACATTCCATAAATTCAAGTTAAGATTAATTTCGCAATGCCAGAAGGAGAGGATGATAACTTAGTTCAGGTTAATGGCTATAGGTTGTTCATAGGTCCCAAATACAGCATCCAATGGTCCACTTACCTACTACCTAATATCTCAATTGTTTCTCCATCTAGTAGTCAGAAATCCTAAGGTCTTGGTTATAACTTGGCTTAAGGACGGGTGTGGTATATTTGGATAATGAAAAGTGAGCTTTTGGCTCTCTCCTCACTAGCCATCAACGAATCGCCCTAGAGCTTGAGTTTTCACTCGAAGATGTTCTCACTCAACCCAATTTATTTATGCTTTTTAATGTGCATCCCCAATAATCCCAATTAAAACCTTTGATGATATAAAATCCACTTTGCCGGTCCGAATATATATTCTTTTCACATCAATTTTTTTTCTTTTGTATAGCTATGATTCTCTTTTTGATGTTCGAGATATCACGCTATTGTCATATATATATTCTTTCTTTTTTTTTTTTTTTTTTTTTTATGCCTTTGTTGGCAATTTTAGCTCGTAGCTTCTTTTCCATTCACTATTACCCCGGCAAAGGGTTACAATAATAACAATTCATCATCAATAAAATCACAAATGATAATTCCCAAATTCCCAAAGTTCCCTAATGATGAAACCCACCACCCCAAACTCAAGCTCTAAAACGAGTGTCTCAGGTTTTGCGATTTGAGTGCGGGTCATATAGATAAGTCCTAAAAACTAGGGTAAGGATTATAATGTGTTTCAATAAAAAGGATTTAGAAAAGGCTCAGAGGGGCTAAGACGGATAAATAATAAATAATAACAAACAAAAGGGTGAGAAAGTCTAAAGGCTTCAAGTGTTTTATCATGAAAGAACTGCCTTAGTCATTTTTCTAACTACCGGATTTCGTTACTTTTCCACTAATAGTTCATAGACAAGTGGGTTTTCAACTAATTTTAAACCTCACGTTCTACACACCAAATAACTATCCCTAAGTTTCAACGTACTTCTTAGCATTGCTCATTAACTTTTCTATCCTTTATTTCATGTTTTCATGCATGCATGCTAAACAATTTTGTTGCATCTTTCAAAAGCATACTACTTACTATCATTGACCTAATAAAATCATGCTCACATAGGTACATTCAAGATATTCTATGCCTTAATTCAACCTAAAAATTTTAAATTTTATGCAAAAACAAAAAGAAGATGAGGACAACGAATCCCCACCCCCAACTCAAAAGTGAGTCGTGTCCCCACGACTCGAAAAAGACTCAAAAATGGAATAAAATTTAAAATAAAACTAACTAAACTACCTAATGCATCCAAGCTATTGAAAAAAATTAGAATGACTTACCTGGCTGGCCATAGAGATCCATCATATCATCCTCATCTTCTGAAGCTGAGGGATCGGTGTAATCATCTATATCCTTGTACAAGGTCGAATTATCTACCCTTGTTTCCAATTGCATAATTTCTACCCAAAGGTCTTTGTTATCTTCGCGTAATCTTTCAACTTCGTTCTGTAACTGAATAGCCCAAGGAGGAAGATCATAAGCAATTTTGGAAGAGGAGGTAGAAGAACCTTGGTCTCGGATTTTTATCTTGTCTAAAGGCCTCCTTGCTGGTGTGGACATTCTAGCAGTTAATCTCTTCTTTGGTAGTGGTTGTTCAGGTGCCTGTTCTTTTGATTCTTCAGAAACCTCATCAAGGTTGATGGGTTTTTCAATGGTGGCTCCAGGCAATTTCTTATTCTTCCCAAGGATTGAACACTTTCTCTTGTATTCCATAGCTTCAGATCTATTAGTCATGCTTGATTCACCCACAACTCAAGTTATACCAAGGATGGATTAAAAGTTTAAGGAAAATTGGTGTAGCTTGATGTTGTTGCTTGGAATTGGTTAAAGAGAAAGGTTATAGGTGATGTCTCCTCATTTGTGATAGATTTATATTAGGATGAGACATCATTTTTAGTAATTTAGAAGTCATTATAGTCGTTTTTCTTGAGAAATGCTACACTTTCCTATTTTATGTCTTGATTTAGTAAAATAATATTTTTAGAGCATATTGGGTTTAATTATTTATTTAGTGTGAAGCTTTAAAGATAATTATGGAGATTAATTAGATTCCAAGTCAAAGACTACAAGATATGGAAAGAGATAGACATGGTAATTGGAGATAAGGAAATAAAAGCTAAAAACATGGAAAAGGAAAACCTGCCTTAATCCTGAATTTCTGCACCTACGACCACAAATCAGCTTATATCTCAAGAACGGTGTGGAATTTGGAGAAACGGTCAAGAGCAAAGTCGAAGAGCTTTCCGAGACGATCAATTTGGTGTACTCATACGCGTCAAACGGACAATTATTGAAGCTGTTAGAGTCAAAAGAAAAACGGGCCTGATTGCATGTTTTTAGGGTTACGAATTTGAGTTGGGCTTGGAGTCCACTACTTACTTCTCCTTCAAGAAAACGAATTAGGGCTTCCAAGACACCTATAAATACACCCTCTTATCATTGTAAACATGTCCTTGCTCAATTGCAAAGTATAGGCTTAGTCTTTACTTATATTTTCTTAGTTTTAAACAATAGCTTAGTCCTTTAGATAGATATTCATCCTTAGAATCAAGCTATTCATCCAAGAAGCAAGTTGACCTATAGAAGAAGACAAGAAGAAGAAGATTGGAGCCTGACAACCCCTCTTCTATATCTCACCTTCTCTATACCTAGAGTAATTAGCTATAGATCTATTCTCAACCATATTTCTAAGCTTTTATTCTGTAAGTTTACTTTCAATTGTTGGATTATTATTTTGATCTTTAAATACTATTTGTTATTTTAATTGGTTAAGCTTGGCGTATATTGTATTATGTGTTTTGACCTATTTCCTAGATCTGATCAATCTTAGGATTATTCTTAGTTATTGACACACCACATAATCGTCTAGTGTGACTAGATAGCCACTAAGGTTTGTTGCAATCCTGGTTAATATATAATGCTTAATGTGACAGGTTAGAATAACAATTTAGTAATAGACGTAGTAATCCTAATCTATTTGACTTACTTTCATATTTAGTTATTTGTTTTGTTTAATTGTTTTATTTATTTAATTGCGTTAGATAGTATTCTTATTATTTTATCTTTCATATTTTATTCCAAACATCTAAATTCATCTACGCTTGTTAAACATAAGTTGATTTAACGGATACAATCCCTGCGAACGAACTTGACTTATCATTAAAACTTGCATACGATCTGTGATACTTGCAGTGAGTTCCGTGGTTGTCAAGGGTGTGTGACTCTTTATTTATCTATTATTTTATCACACCTTTGCCCCCACCAAGTTTTTGGCGCCGCTGCCGGGGATTTATCTTTAAGTTAAATCTATTTTGTGTTATTTAGTGTAGAAGTTTTTATTTGTTTTCAGTTTTACGCGTTTTCTTTTTAGTCTCTTCTCAGGTTTACTAGGTATGGAGAATTATTACGCACAAAATATGCATGGGGCCCGAAGTCAAAATTTTTATCAAGAAGGTTCGAGCTATCAACTGCAAGCTCCACCACAACCCATGCATAATCCACAAGAAGAAGCTATAACCAAGCTCGAAGGACTGATGGGTAATTTAGTGAATCTGGTTCAAAATGTTGTGCAGCTCCACAATGAGCAAACTGCAAAAGTGGAGGCCTTGGAGACACAAGTCACGCAAGTGACCAATTCTTCTCTAAAATATCAGCAAGAGACTCCACCGTTAATCCGAAGCATCATAGAAGAACAGGTTCGACAAGCATTTCCATCTCACCGAGTTTTTGAAAGTATAAGTTATCTGGAGAGTATGGAAAAGCAACATGCGGCAAAGATAGATTCTAATACAACCTTAATACGTTCGATGCACCAAAAATATCAAGCAATGAAGCAAAGATTAACGGACCTCACTACGATCAATCAACAGTTACAACAAGAATTACATAAGAAACTGGGTTATAGCAATGTTGGGTTCGAAATTTCAACCGTAGAAGAACCAACCAAGCTTAGCTTAGAAGAAGTAATTGTTAAAGATCAAATTACAAAGGAGGTTGAACCAGAATTCAAGTATGTGGAAGAAGAAAAAGAAACCAATAAAGAAGAGACAACCGCACAAGAGGTGAAAAAAGAAGGAAGTAAGGTGGAACCACCACCTACACATCCGTTACTATCACCACTTCATCTACAAAGAATTACTTATCCTAGCGGTGATACTAAAACTAAAACGTCAAGCCCAGAAGAAATCATTGTTCCTATACTCGACGTCCCATACATGCAAACTGGCCTAGGTAAACAAATTGATGATGATGCCATTGAAATCGATAGCGATGTTTGGTTCGATGTTGTTGAAGAGATCAGCCTTCAAGAAGAGGAGGAAGTAGAATCATCACAAGTTCCACTTAATGAGCTAGAAGAACAAAGCACGATATGCATAGAGGACGTAATCGCATATAAAGAGCCTACACCACCGATAGTCTGCAAGGAAGATCTGTCTAAAAAGAGTGAAAGTGTAGAAGTTGAAATTGAGAATAGGGACCATACTAGAGAAAGCTTGACGACCATTCCAAAGAAATTACCACAAAAGATGCAAGATCTTGGAGCTTTATATCTCCACATTAATATAGGTGGTAATTTCAAAGCTAAAGCGATGTGTGACTTGGGCTCAGGAAGGAATATCATGCCCAAGAGTTTGTTCGAGAAGTTAGGCATGGGAGATGCCAAAAGAAAAGATATTGATCTGCTGCTCCTAGATAATTCAACGATAAAGCCATGGGGAGTCATTGAAGACGTGCTTGTCCAAGTAGGTACTTTAACTATACCTACAGATTTTGTTATCCTTGATAGCATTGCAGGTCAACATGTTCCATTGATACTTGGACGCCCATTCTTGGCGACAAGTCACAGTATAATTGATATGCATAGGGGAACCGTGACTTTCCGAGTGGGAAAAGAATCTAAAACATTCCACTTGGTGGATGAAAAGCATGAGGAATCACGTATAGAAGCCCCGACACTCCGAGTTGTGACAAAAGAAATTAAAAAGAAAGTCCACAGTCAACCCGTGAAAAAGAGAATCAAAAGTGAGTTTGGGGTTGGTGACATGGTTGCATGGAAAGCCCCGAAACAAGAAAATAGACCACAGGGATTCAAGGATTCGTGGATGGGTCCGTTTGTAGTTACAAGAGTAATTTCGTCAAAACGGATTGAAATACAAGCTAAGAAGGGTCACAAACTTCGGATAGTAGATGAGCATGACCTAACCCGTTATTGGGGAGGTTATGTACGCAAGCCTTAATCGAGGTAACACGTCTAACTTTAAAAGACGTTAAACAAAAGTGCTGTACGGGAGACAACCCGTAGTTTTTTTAATATTCATGTCTTTTACGTTTTTAATTTATGCTTAATTTAGTTATTTTTAGTTGATAGTGCATATTTGAGAAAGGTATTAGTGTTTTTGATGCTTAGGTATTGGAGAAATCGAGTTAGGGAGGCGAACAAAAATTTTTTCAGACAGAAACTTCGGCAAGTAATATCTTTGCGCTCGGATGTCGGAATCAGGTGATTTTTGAGCCTAAACTGCATAACTTTTCGAGATCTAGCTGATGGGGAGGTTTTTGCCAGGTGCGGTACACCGGACCTCAGCCGCGGTGCACCGCACGGTAAAAACCCGTACCACGGGGTAGAGCTACGGGTTTTATCCAGAAACGAAAAAAAAAAATAGCTGATGGGTCCGGTATACCGGACCCTATACCGCGCCATGCACCGCACAAACACGTACTACGGGGTCCTACCACGGGTTTTTTGACGTAGGAGGCACGGAGCACCCCCGCGGTACACCGGACCATGGTCCGCAGCTCAAAAACACGTACCACGGGGTCCTACCACGGGTTTCATCCAGTGAGCAAAAATTTTCGACCATCAGATGCTGCGGTGTACCCCGCGGTACACCCCCTGGTCCGCAGGGTAGTCCGCACGAGCCGCCAGAGAGAGAAAAGAAAGGGTTTCAAGCTTATAAGGAGATCTAATGCTTATTATTCCGAATTTATCAAACCTTAAGCCTCTTTCTCCTCTCCAGAACTCTCCCAACTCCATTAAAGCTCCAACAAACCTTCACCTAACATCAAAACACTACCAAATCACCATCCAAATCCTTCCCTACATCATTACAAAGAAGATTCAAGCACCCGAATCATATCAAAACACCTAGAAACGGAGAATCAAAGCCATGAATTTCAAAATCTTTTTCCCAAAAACCCATATCATCAAAGCTTGATTCAATCATACCCACATGGAGAATTGTCATCCTAACACCTTTCCTAACCAAAATAAAGCTTGTTCCACCTATGATCATAAAGTACAAATTTCAAGAGTGTTCAAGGCTTTGAGTTGGGGGTCAAAAGAGATGATAAAGAGTATAGAGATATTATCAAGTGTATGGGATATAAAGAATCAAAGAAAGATATTGGGTAAGTTCTAGATGAAATCAATTGAGATGGATAATAGTTTGGGGAATAATTACAAGATAATTGGAGTCAAGCAATTAGAGAGGAACCGGTTTTTGGTGGATTCAAATCCTAAAAAGCAAGCAATTGTAATTAGGGAGCAGAAGATGCCAATACCTCTTCTAATCAAAGAACTCTATATCAAAGATGAATAAAAGCTTCTGGGACGCTAGTAGCTGTGTTCAAAACATATTCCTGGATAAACAACTGTCACATGAGAGATAATTCAAAGAGCAAAGTTGGAAGAAGATAAACAAGAGATTTCTAGAGTGTGATTGATTGGTATGGAGCATAAAAAGATGTAAGGGAAAGCGAGTGGTGATACATAGAAGTTTTCATACATGGAGAGCACTGCACCCTATTTCGGGTATTGATCAGGCGAGGTAAATAGCCTCGAAGAGTATGTTTTCTTTCTTCCTTACCTTTTCTATATGTGCAATATCTGTGAAATTTTAATTTCTTTTATTTTATTTTCGAGTCTTTTCGAGTCGTGGGGACACGACTCATTTTTGAGTTGGGGGTGTGGGGATTCGTTGTCTCTCATCTCCATTTTTCTGTTTTTAGGTAAAATTAAAATTTTTATGAGAAGGTTTAGATGTTTTTAGAGTGTGTTTAATAGCTTGAAAGCATAAACTCAGTGAGTTAATGATAGTAAGTAGTATGTTTATGAGCTATTTTATTTGTATGCTTTGAAGTATTTGCAGGAAAACACACGTTTATAGTAAAGAAAAGATTAGTGAGCAATGCGATAGAAAGTATGTTCGATCTCAGGGAACCTTGAGAAGTGTGTAGGCCGTGAGATCCAAGCTAGTGGATAAACCCATTTGATTAAAGTGCTAAAGGTAAGAAAATAACGAAATTGCATAGTGTAGAAAGTGATTAAGGCGGTTCTTTCATATTGAAGCCCTTGAAGCCTTTTTATACCTTCTCACCATGTTATTTTTGATTTTATGCTATATCCTTCTCAGCCCCTTCTAGCCTTTCTAAAGCCTTTTTATTAAACACGTTATAAGCCATATCCCTTTAGATTATAGGACTTTTCCATATGACCCGCACTCGAATCGCGATGCATAGACAGTTGTTTTAGAGCTTGAGTTTGGGGTGGTGGGTCCACCATTATGGGAATTTTTATTGGGATGGGATTTGTGAGCTTATCAACTGTGCTCTGTTATTTATATTAATGATGATTCACAGATTTGTATTGTAACCCTTTGCCGGGGTAATAGTGAATGAAAAAGAAGCTACGAGCTAAATTTGCCAACAAGGGCATAAAAATATATATATGAGAAAATTAGTGTGATATCTCCACATAAAAAGAGAGTCATGGCTATAGAAAAGAAATTGATTTGAAAAGAAAAAATATATATTCGGACCGGCAAAGTGGAATTTTTATGTGAATATCTTATGCTTTAATTGGGTTATTGGGGATGCTAAATTGTGCATCAAGAAATCATTGGGTTGAGTGAGAAACGTTTTATGAGAGTAACTCAAGCTCTAGGGCGATTCGTTGATGGCTAGTGAGGAGAGAGCCAAAAGCTCACTCTAAATTATCCAAATATACTTATCATACCGTCCCTAAGCCTACATTACAACCTTAAAGACCTTTTGATTCTTTGCTATGTAATCGAGTAGTGATTGAGCCAATAGAGAGTAGTTGAATGGATCTTTGGACACTAGTGAAGTTCGATGAACAATCTATAGCTTCCTTGGTGAACTGAGTAAAGTCCCTCTCCTTCTTACATTGCGAAACTAATCTGCTCTTGAATTCAAACCGTGTTGACTGTGGATATGAGAAGTGTACAGGTATGTAGTTTTTAAATATTATTACATGAAATTTTCTGAGTAGTTGCTTCGAGTCTATTCTCCATATTCTTCTATCTTCTGTCTTCTGTGCTTAATTGACCTAGGTGTGTATTTAGAGACTTCCCTGTGTTTTTATCTTTATTGTATCGGGACGATACAACTTTGAGTTGGGGGTCTTGATGTCTCCTCATTTGTGATAGATTTATATTAGGATGAGACATCATTTTTAGTAATTTAGAAGTCATTATAGTCGTTTTTCTTGAGAAATGCTACACTTTCCTATTTTATGTCTTGATTTAGTAAAATAATATTTTTAGAGCATATTGGGTTTAATTATTTATTTAGTGTGAAGCTTTAAAGATAATTATGGAGATTAATTAGATTCCAAGTCAAAGACTACAAGATATGGAAAGAGATAGACATGGTAATTGGAGATAAGGAAATAAAAGCTAAAAACATGGAAAAGGAAAACCTGCCTTAATCCTGAATTTCTGCACCTACGACCACAAATCAGCTTATATCTCAAGAACGGTGTGGAATTTGGAGAAACGGTCAAGAGCAAAGTCGAAGAGCTTTCCGAGACGATCAATTTGGTGTACTCATACGCGTCAAACGGACAATTATTGAAGCTGTTAGAGTCAAAAGAAAAACGGGCCTGATTGCATGTTTTTAGGGTTACGAATTTGAGTTGGGCTTGGAGTCCACTACTTACTTCTCCTTCAAGAAAACGAATTAGGGCTTCCAAGACACCTATAAATACACCCTCTTATCATTGTAAACATGTCCTTGCTCAATTGCAAAGTATAGGCTTAGTCTTTACTTATATTTTCTTAGTTTTAAACAATAGCTTAGTCCTTTAGATAGATATTCATCCTTAGAATCAAGCTATTCATCCAAGAAGCAAGTTGACCTATAGAAGAAGACAAGAAGAAGAAGATTGGAGCCTGACAACCCCTCTTCTATATCTCACCTTCTCTATACCTAGAGTAATTAGCTATAGATCTATTCTCAACCATATTTCTAAGCTTTTATTCTGTAAGTTTACTTTCAATTGTTGGATTATTATTTTGATCTTTAAATACTATTTGTTATTTTAATTGGTTAAGCTTGGCGTATATTGTATTATGTGTTTTGACCTATTTCCTAGATCTGATCAATCTTAGGATTATTCTTAGTTATTGACACACCACATAATCGTCTAGTGTGACTAGATAGCCACTAAGGTTTGTTGCAATCCTGGTTAATATATAATGCTTAATGTGACAGGTTAGAATAACAATTTAGTAATAGACGTAGTAATCCTAATCTATTTGACTTACTTTCATATTTAGTTATTTGTTTTGTTTAATTGTTTTATTTATTTAATTGCGTTAGATAGTATTCTTATTATTTTATCTTTCATATTTTATTCCAAACATCTAAATTCATCTACGCTTGTTAAACATAAGTTGATTTAACGGATACAATCCCTGCGAACGAACTTGACTTATCATTAAAACTTGCATACGATCTGTGATACTTGCAGTGAGTTCCGTGGTTGTCAAGGGTGTGTGACTCTTTATTTATCTATTATTTTATCACACCTTTGCCCCCACCAATAGGATTGATCTTGGAAGAAAAACTTTAAAGCTTGATGAAGTTGATGGTGTAGTGTGATGACTTTGATGAAGGATTGTGTTTATGGAAGATGGTGGAGAGGATTTGATGAGTTGTTGTGTTAATTGTGAAGGTTTTGCACAAGCTTTAAGATGTTTATATAGGGTTTGGGTCTGAAAAATTCGTGGGTGGAAGGCTAGGGTTAATCTCATAAGGTAAGAGTTTGATTAGGAAAAGAATTCCTTCTTTAAACCGCCTCTTGCGGTGCACCGGACATATCCCGCGGTGTACCGCAGCTTCTGTTGCTCCAAAATTTTTACCTACTGGATAATACCCGAGCTAGCACCCCGTGGTACGGGTTTTTGGGGCGCGGACCAGGGGTGCGGTGCAGGGGGTAGTCCGCAGCATGTCCGTCAAAAAACCCGTGGTACCCAACCCGTGGTACGGGTTTTTGGGGCGCGGACTAGGGTCCGGTGTACCGCGTCATGCCCCGTGATTTTTTTCGACCTTCTGGATAAGACCCGAGCTAGCCAACCCGTGGTACGGGTTTTTGGGGCGCGGTGCATCCCTGCGGACCATGGGGTAGTCCGCGCCAGACTTGAAGTTCCTCCAGATTTTTCCTTTTGACCCCAAACTCGTTTCCTGCACAATAACACACTACCTTTCTCTCCCATTAGCTTGAAAACACAATTAAAAATATACACTAACTTAAAATTAAACACTACAAAGCAAAAACAACTAATCTAAAAAGCAATTAAAACAAGGGGTGTCTCCCAAGAGCACTTTTGTTTAACGTCTTTGAGTTAGACGTGTACCTCAGGCTAATCGCATTCGACAAGGTAGATTTTCTCTCCTTGCTCAAAGTCCTCACTGTCATAGTATCTCTTCAAACGCTGGCCATTCACCATGAATGTCCGTTGCTCGGCTGGATTTTCAATCTCAATCGCTCCATGCGGTGTGACTTTGGTAACAATGTAAGGTCCTTCCCAACGGGATTTAAGCTTTCCTGGGTAGTTTGAAAATCGAGAGTTGTATAATAAAACCTTCTGTCCAATCTCGAGATTCTTTGGACGGAGCCGTTTATCATGCCACCGCTTTGTTTTCTCCTTATAGAGACGTGAATTTTCATAGGCATGATAGCGAAGCTCCTCCAATTCGTTCAATTGCATCATCCTTTGTTTCCCGGCCAAATCTGAGTCTAGATTCAGAGTTTTAATAGCCCAGTAGGCTCGAGCTTCTAGTTCAATCGGTAGATGACACGCTTTGCCGTAGACCATGCGATATGGAGATGCCCCAACTGGTGTTTTAAATGCTGTTCTGTATGCCCAGAGAGCATCATCTAGCTTTAGAGACCAGTCTTTTCTTGATTTGTTCACGGTCTTCTCCAGAATAGATTTAATTTCCCGATTGGAAACTTCAGCTTGACCGTTAGTTTGTGGGTGATAACCGGTTGAAGTACGGTGTTTCACTCCAAACTTTTTAAGAAAATGTCTCATGGGAGCATTAAGAAAATGGGTACCTTTATCACTGATGATAACACGTGGCGTACCATGTCTTGAAAAGATGTTTGATTTTAAGAATTTAATCACTGTTTGAGCATCGTTCTTTGGTGTTGCCACTGCTTCTACCCATTTCGATACATAGTCTACTGCAAGCAAAATATAAAGATTTCCATAGGAAGTGATGAAAGGTCCCATGAAATCTATTCCCCATACATCAAAGATCTCAACTCCAAGAATGTTATTAAGCGGCATCGCGTCTCTTTTTGATATATTACCAGTTTTTTGGCATCTGTGGCATGACTGGACGAAACTGTGACAATCTTTGTGTATGGTTGGCCAATAGAACCCGGATTGAAGAATTTTAGCTGCGGTTCTATCGCCCTTAAAGTGACCTCCATAAGGTGAACTATGACAACTTTCAATAATTTTCTCCATCTCACCTTCATGTACACATCTTCTAACCACTTGGTCACTACATATCTTCCAGAGGTACGGTTCATCCCAATAATACTGTTTGGCCTGGTGGTTCAATCTTTGTCTTTGTTGTGGGTGGAAATCTTTGGGAAAGACACCACTCACAATGAGGTTGACTAGATCTGCATACCATGGCACAAAAGCACGTTTAATAGCAAAAAGTTGTTCATCAGGGAATACCTCTTTAACCAACAATGGTTCCTTGTTCGCATTAGATCCTTCGAGCCTTGATAAGTGATCAGCAACTTGATTGTCGCATCCTTTTCGGTCTCGAATATCTATGTCGAATTCTTGAAGCAATAGTACCCATCTAATGAGACGCGGCTTAGCGTCCTTTTTCTCCATGAGGTACCTAATAGCTGAATGGTCCGTGTATACAATAGTTTTCTTCCCAACCAGATAGGGACGAAATTTATCGAAAGCATAAACTACGGCCAACATCTCTTTCTCCGTTACTGTATAATTCATCTGGGCAGCGTTGAAAGTCTTACTTGCATAATAAATCGTGTGGAAAATCTTGTCTTTCCTTTGTCCCAACACAACACCCATAGCGTGATCACTAGCATCGCACATAAGTTCAAACGGAGCTTCCCAATCAGGAGGTATAACAATAGGTGTAGAGATCAGTTTTTCCTTAATCGTAAAAAACGCTTGAAGACATTCTTCAGTAAAATTAAAAGAAGTATCCTTTTCAAGTAAAGAGCAGAGCGGTTTGGCGATCTTGGAGAAATCTTTAATAAATCGTCGATAAAATCCTGCGTGACCCAAGAAACTTCTCACTCCTTTAACAGAAACCGGAGGTGGTAGTGTTTTGATAACTTCAATTTTAGCACGATCAACCTCCATCCCTGCCTTCGAAACTTTATGTCCCAACACAATTCCCTCTTGAACCATGAAGTGGCATTTTTCCCAATTAAGCACGAGATCTTTTTCTCTACATCTCACAAGGACTTTCTCTAGATTACTCAAACAATCATCAAAACTGTCTCCAAACACTGAAAAATCATCCATAAAAACCTCCAAATATTTATCAATCATGTCCCAAAATATAGCCATCATGCACCTCTGGAACGTGGCAGGTGCATTGCATAAACCAAACGGCATTCTTCTATACGCAAAAGTACCAAACGGACATGTAAAAGTTGTTTTGTGTTGATCGAGGGGATCCACACAAATCTGATTATAACCTGAATATCCGTCTAGGAAACAGTAGTATTCTCTCCCTGCAAGCTTGTCTAGCATCTGATCAATGAAAGGTAACGGGAAGTGATCTTTCTTTGTTGCTTTGTTCAGCCTCCGGTAGTCCATGCACACGCGCCACCCCACAACTGGTCTTGATGGTATGGCTTCGCCTTGATCATTAAGGGTGGTGGTAAAACCTCCTTTCTTAGGAACACACTGCACTGGACTAACCCAATCACTGCTAGCAATCGGATAGATAATTCCTGCGTCTAACAACTTGATAACTTCCTTCCTCACCACTTCTTTCATGGCTGGCATGAGTCTTCTCTGTCCCTCTATAGATCGCCCACCTTCGTTCTCAAGAATGATTTTGTGTTTGCAAACGGAAGGACTAATTCCCTTGATGTCGGCAATAGTCCATCCAATTGCTTCTTTGTTTGCACGAAGTACTTGAAGTAGCCTCTCCTCTTGAGGACCTGAAAGGTTAGCAGAAATAATAACAGGCAAAGTTTTGTTCGTACCTAGATATGCATAGCGTAAGTGATCTGGAAGTGGTTTTTCTTCGAGAACAGGTGGACATATTATAGATGGTTGTTTCATTGGTTCAATGTCACCTGGCTCTCGAAGTAATTCTCGTACGTTTAATCCTAATGCAGCAACATCTTCAGGGGGAATCTCGAGTTCTGGTGTTTTAGGTGCTAAGGCTTTGTCAAGATCATCATTTAAGTTCTCTTCATTGAAGACTTCTTGCGTAATCCTTTCGATGACATCTACCTTGAAGCATTCGTCTTTCGCTTTAGGATATTTCATAGCCTGAAACACATTAAATCGTATCTGTTCGCCTTGTACTCTCATGATCAACTCACCATTCTCAACATCAATTAGTGTACGCCCCGTGGCTAAGAATGGTCTACCCAAGATGATGGGGACATTCTTATCCTCGTCGTAGTCAAGGATAATAAAATCGCAAGGAAAAATAAAAGAGCCCGCGTTAACTAAAACATCTTCAATTTTACCTATTGGTCGTGAGAGGGAGCGATCCGCCATTTGTAGTACCACAGATGTAGGTACTACTTCTCCGATATTAAGCTTCTCGAACAGGGATTTAGGCATGAGATTGATGCTTGCACCTAAATCACATAATGCTTTCCCGGTCCAATTTTCTCCAATGCCGATGGGAATTGTAAAACTTCCGGGATCTTCTAGTTTTGGTGGCAACTCATTTTGACATATAGCACTGCACTCCCTAGGTAATCCAATTGGTTCCCCAGTCTCTATACTTCGCTTGTTGGAGAGAATGTCTTTCATAAATTTCATGTAGCTTGGCATCCTCTTAAGAGCTTCAACAAGGGGTATATTGATTTCTAATTTCTTCAACATGTCAATGAACTTCTTGAATTCCAGGTCATTGTCTTTCTTCCTGACACGTGAAGGGTATGGTGGTGGAGGGCGTGTACTGAGTTCCACTGGTTGTCTTGTTTTATCAGGTGTCTCGGCTTGGACACTTTTTGGTTGAACTACCTCCTTGACTGTATCTTTGATTATTTCTTCCCCCCTTTGTTCTGGAATAGGGATAGGCTCTGGTTCTGGTCTTGGTGGAGGTAGTTGCTTCCCACTTCGCAATTCAACTGCATGGCAAGAATCGTCTCTAGGAGCAATAGTATCACTTGGGAGTTGCCCTTTCGGCCTAGTTTGTAATGTACTCGCCATCTGTGATATAGTATGCTCTAGTTGCTTTATAACCTTCTCCTGAGTTCGAACTCTCTGTTGGCTATAATTTATTTTCTTCTCAACGTTTTGTATTAATTTAGTCATACTTGAAGTCAAACTCTGGAGTTGTTCTTGTTTTGCCAATTGCATTGATTGTTTAGGTGGATCTTTCTTCGGTTCTTGACAAGTTTTCTTAACAATGGGTGCCTTTTTCTGAATAGGTTGTGGAGGATTATAAGATTGAAGTTGGGGTTGCTGACTAGTTTCTTGTTTCCTGTCCCAACTCTTTTGTTGTGGAGGTTGTTGATAATTAGTGTAGCTTTCTTGATTGTAACTATTCGAGTAATAGTTATCTTAAGGATATTGAACGGAAGCTACTGCTGGATTATTCATACATCCTGCCCACACATGATTTCTTGATCCACAACCAAGACACGAAGGAATTGTGCATACCATATTTACCTGAGCAATTGTTCGGGCTTGTTCTGTCAGCTCTTCGAGTTGTTTAGCCAATTCCTTAAGCTTTAGAGATTCTGAATTGTTCTCCTTTACTGATTTCCATGGCCAACTTCTCTCGTTCTCGAGAATTCTTTCCATCCCCAACTCAGCTTCTACAGGATCTAGCAACACAAAACCTGCGTTTCCTACCGAATCTGCTTTCTCTCTTGATTTATCATTAAGGCCTCCATAAAACAAGGTTAAATAATATTCTGGCGAGGATCTATGATATGGACACCTCGCTTTCTTCTCTGTAAATCGTAACCATGCTTCACCCAAACTCTCTTCCTCTTTCTGTATAAATTGTTCAAGCTCCAACATGTCTTTTAAACGTCTACTAACCGGATAAAAACGGTCTAGGAATCTTGTTTGAAGCTTGTCCCAATCTGGAATAATATGAGGGTATTGGGCATCATACCAATCGCTTGCACATCCGGTCAAGAAGAACTGGAACATCAAGTAATATACTTGCTTCCTAGTAACTCCTCTTACGATATAGGCATCACAGATCTGCATGAATTTCTGAGTATATCGGATCGGATCTTGATGTGCATCTCCGCTGAATAATCCATGAGACGCAAACTGAGTTAACATCCCAGGATCAGGTTTAAATTTAGCGGCTTGGATTTCTGGAGCGCGAATTCCTCGTGGCTCTACTCTAAATTCGATGGGTAGCTCAAGTCTCCTTGGGTTCTCCATCTGTAACTAAATCTGAAAAACAAAAACTAAAAACCAAAAAGCGTAAAATAGAACTAACTAAAAATAAAAGCACAAGATATATGCACAAGGACTAACGATGTAGTCCCCGGCAGCGGCGCCAAAAACTTGGTGTGGCCTAGGGTGTGATAAAATAAGATATAATTAACGTGCAAAAACACCCTAGAACTACACGGTTCTGCAAGTATACAGATCGTATGCAAGTTTTAGATAAAGATTCGTTCCGCAGAGACTACAGAGGTTAGGAGAATCTTATGCAAATACCAAGTGTAAATAATTAAAGCTAGAACAACTAAACGCAATTAAAAGTAAAGATAAATAGATTTTTGTTTGATTTTCTAATAAACTAAATTAAACTCAGAATAATTAAAAGACAGAAAATTAAATATGAAAGAGAAGTAATATGTGAGCATAGCTTAAGTTATTAGCATGTAATCCCCACTAGTTTTGCCGTTCTAAACATGTAAGGGTGAATTATGTAGTATTTCCCTAATCGGTCCCAATATGCTATCGGTAGTTTAAAATAGGATTTACCTGTGTCAATAAGGCTTCCTAAGCAAACTTTTCCTGTAATTGGTAAAGAGTCACAAGACTCAACCATAGTGATTATCTAGCTAGGTTGGGTTGTCAGATCAAACCTAAAACTAAACGTTATGTGCTAAACATGTAATTAAACACCGTTGTCAATGGTATCCTAATTACTAGATGGTAATTCTAATGGCGGCCGTCCACAAGAACACAGAATATAAATTCAAACACATAAACAGAGAATAAAAACTATAATTCTATTTAAAACATTAAATTCCCAAATTAGATAGATGTCAATCAAAACTAGGGTTCATACATATATGCTAAAACTTAAGCTAAAGAAAATTAGTTCATGAAAGAAAAGAAAGAAATTACAAATCTAAAGGTAGAAGAAGACATTGTTGATGACAGCTCCTTCCAGACTTCTCTCTTGTGTTCTAAGCTTCCTCTTGGTTTAAGGTTTCACCAAGGATGATTTAAGAGTGTCAAGAGGCTGTATTTATAGGTTAGAGGTTGACCTAATTCGTTTCTTTAGAGATAAGTTAAGTAATGGACTCCTAGCCCAACTCAAATTCGTATGGAAATAAAGATAAACACTGCTGCGTTGTTTTGGTCATAACTTCTTTATTATTGGTCCGATTTTGCTCCACAAGATACCAAAAGAATCGCAACAGAATTATCTAGACCCTCTAGGAGTAATTTACCAAATTCGGCCTCTTTATTAGGTAAAAACGCCTATCTTTGCAGAATCCCAGATTTAGGCAGCTTTTCCTTTTCCATCTTTTTAGCAATTATTTCCTTATCTCCAATTTCCATGCATATCTCCTTCCATAAGTTGTTGTCTTTGACTTGGACTCTAATTAATCTCCATAATTATCTTTAAAGCTTCACACTAAATAAACAATTAAACCCAATATGCTCTAAAAATAATAATTCTACAAATCAAGACCCAAAATAGGAAAGTGCACTAAATTAAGCTAAAATCAACCTATAAACTAATAAATAAGCCTAAAATGATGTCTCATGAGTATATTTTACTATCACAAATGAGGAGACATCAGCTTGAGAACGCATAATGGGTTAATCCCAATTTGATTTCATTCTATACATTTGGATTTGGGATATTTCGTATTTAAATCAAATTGGGTAATGCGTATTTTTCTTTAATTTTCATTTTAATTACTATTATTGACGTAATTAACCAATGATAGGATTTAGTATCTAGGCTATTCCAATTAGTGGCGATTGGATCACCTTGACGGGGGGGTTTAGGTACAGAAATAATTAATGAATGTAGGATAGAAATTATTTGACTCTGACGAGCGTAATTAATCATATGGCCAATTGGGTAAAATAAACTTAATCACTTAAGAATGGACTATAATCACCCTGACGGGGTTTGTAGCATTTAAGAGTAGCTCCTTAGTCCACCCTGACGGGGGTAAGGATGACCTTAGAATCCCGATCATTACTTTTTACCAATTTGTCCCTTAAACGAAACATGGAATAAATAAGAGTTAGATGAAATCCTTGCATATCTCAAGTGCTACTTTCTCATACTTGCGTTTTACTTTTATTTACTTGCGTCTTAGTTAATTATTTTCATTTTCCATTTAGTCTTTCATTACTTAGAATAATAAAAACAAACAAACAATCATTATATCTTTTACTTGCTTTCATAAGTGCAACCAATCATTACTTGATAAGCATTGTAGTCAACCATCCCGTCCTTGGAACGAATCTGTTTTATCATTTATACTACTTGGGACAACCGTACACTTGCGGTTGTGGTTCGATTATTAATTGCATTTATTTAGAACACACAAAGGACCACCAAGTTTTTGGCGCCGCTGCCGGGGACGGTAGCGTGTGACCACGGTGTTTATCCTTTAGTGATAGTTGCATTTATTTTTATTTTTCAGTTTTACGCTTGTGTTTGTTTTGTTTTGTTTTTACAGGAGCTTTATTCAGGTAATGATCAAGAAATTTAATTAAAGATGTATAGAGGACATTACCCAGATCCCGATCCATATGACTATTGGGAAGACTCTTCGGGACAACAACAATGGGGTAGTAACTTCTACCAACAACCTTATCAATACCCGCAAGAGCAAGGATGGAACAATCAATGGATCGGAAGTACTCAACAACAAACACCATATCACTATCAACACGAGGAAGAATGGAACAACCAGTGGGTTGAAAACATTCAACAACCCTCACCTCAGCACTATCAGCAAGAGACACTACTAGAGAGAGTTAATCGCCTACGCGAGGAATTTCAAGCAGGAGAACCAGAGCGTAAGGCAAGAGATGAGGAATTCAAAGCCACCCATGCACTCATACAATAGAGCCTAGATGAAATGGCTGCCCGAAACAACCCTCCTAACTTAGTTGAAACTGGTAGTATGTCTTATGAAGATTCCACTCCCCCGAGGGATAGAAGAGATCAACTGGAAGAAGTAGTTGAGGAGGAGGTGTTGAAGGAAGATACTATTGATAGTGATATGACCATCATGCCAGTTATAAATGAAGACCACCATGTGGTTAATAATCCTATTAGCATGGTGGAAGAAGGAGTAGCAACAAAAATCCTAGAAATTGAAGCTGAGATTGCTATTCCTATGGTGCGTGCACATGATCCAGATGTTGAACGCAAACAAGAAGAAGAGGTGATCGAGATTCAGATTCCACATCGAGAATATGAGGAAGTAATAGTGGAAGATTGGATTGAAAGCGAAGACGAATGTGAAGTGGTTGAGAAATCAATTGAAGAGTTAAAGCTTCATAATAAAAGAGAAATCGAATTCCCACCACAAAAAGTTCACCAATCCCTATCTCCACCACTAGTCATCATTAGAGATAACATATCGGAATCACCTCTATTATTAAAAATGATCAATAGGTGCTACGCAAGAAAGGTGCTACACCGCGAGAGTAAAGCGGCAAGGAGAAGCACCTACCCACCACACTTTAAAGAGGAACGCAAGATTAAAGAAAATACAAATGAGCTTATACCGTCGAGAACGGTTATCTACTATCGTGTGGTGAAGAACGAGTTTCGCCATGAAAGCAAGAAGGCGAAACGGAGATACTACCCTCCCCCTTTCAGAGATCGATTGAATAAAATTTTAAGGGGGAAGGTTTCAAAGCTTACATGCCAAGGACGAGGCGAATTCAAGCGGAGGAGAACCGCAAGGGCCTCAATACCATCTTCATGGAAGGTAACGCGTCGAACTTAAAGACGTAATAAACAAAAGTGCTTCTTGGGAGACAACCCATGTTTTAAATTGCTTTCATGTCTTTTAAATTCTTAGTGTGAATTAGAGTAATGGTTATTTATTTAGTGTTTATTTTTAAGAAATGAGAAAGGTTGGTGTTTTTGATGATTACAGGAGTAAAGGTCATGAGTTTGGGATACCTAGAACGAAAAAGAATGAAAATTTTGGGTTCCAATACAGTAGAAACCGGGTACCCGGTTTATAGAATGCGGGTACCCGTTTTCGGTGCTGTACCCCAGGTATCAAAACTTCGGAAGATCATAACTTGACGCTCGGAGGTCGGAATTAACTTTTTCTTGAGCCTAAACCGCATAACTTTTCGAGCTCTATCCAATGGTGAAGTCGAAAATTTCGTATGAACAGCTAAAAGTTTCTGACCCAGCGTTTTGAGGCCCGGCATTAGTTGCGTCTCGTGGTTGCGTCTCCACTTAGCACCATTGATGACGAACCAAAGCTCCAAAAACACTTAAATTCCATCATCAAAACACCAATATATCACCAATCCTTACCTCTAAACATCATCCCAACACATAATCAATCACAAATCTTTCCAAAAACACCAAGAAATTCAAGTTTTAACCCAAAAATTTCTTCACCAAAGCTTAAATTATATCCTTTAAACCTTTCCAAAACCATAGATATTAAATACCCATCTCAACTAAATCACAAATTCCACTACTGTGCCACTTTCAACAATATCAAGAGACACAAATTTCATCAAAAGCTTTGGTAATTTGAAGGTTGGAGATTGCAAGTGCAAGGTATCAAATCATCATAAATTCCATGGCCAATCCGGTAAAATAGCTAGAACTATTCTTTTATTTCTATTACCAGTTGGGAATTAAGATTTATTTTAGTTATTTAGCGGAGGAATTGTGAATTGTTTGAGCATATTAATATTATATATTTTGCAAGTAATCTTTAAGTAGGTGAAAAATTGAGTTTGGGGTCATCAAAGATGACCATGAAGGTTGGAAAAGGTACGAAGAACATGATGAAGATAAAAAGTTTGATGTTGAGGAAAGATTTTCGTAGAAGAGATGATGATTTAGAGGGTTAGGAAAAGATGAAGGCTTGGAAAATAAGACATGAGAGTTCGAAGTATTCAAAACTTCAACATGAGACTACACGTAATCGGCCTAGTGCCGATACAGATATGTTTTCCTATCCTTTCTCATTTAGTGTATATTAGTTTAATTGCTTTATTGAGTCTTTTCGAGTCGTGGGGACACGACTCATTTTTGAGTTTGGGGTGGGGTTCGTTGCCTCATCCCAGTTTTTATGTGTTTATTTGTTTTAATTGCTTTCAATAAAATAATTAGGAGTTGCGTTTGACTGTAGAAGATTTTAAATGTCCCTTTTAAGCATACTTTTGATGAATCTAGGATAGTAGATAGTGGACTTTAGGGAATAACATAAAACGCACTTACAATTGCATGCTAACATAGGTAATTGATAGGAAAAATTAATGAACAATGCAAATGAAGTAAGCTTGTACTTAAGGAATATGTTTGGTGTGTAGAACGTGAAATCCTAATTAGTAGAGAACCCACCTAGATATGAACTAAAGACAAGCTATGTACTTAGGAAAATGATAGGGGCAGTTCTTTGTTAGCCATTTGAAGCCTTTTAGCTTGCTATCCCTTATTATAATTTCATCCGTCTTAGCCCAATTTTGAGTCTTAAGCCTTTTCTTTTGTAGCCACGATATAAGCCCATTATCCCTTAGATTATTAAGCATGACCAAATGACCCGCACTTGAATCACAACCCTGAGACTTGTCTCGAGCTTGAGTTTGGGGTGGAGGGTCCACATTTGGGAAATTACATTGGGAAGGGATTATATGTGTTTGTATTGAGGCACAAAAAGGTAGATGATATTATTATTTGTAACCCTTTGCCGGGATTTGAATTTTAAAAAAAAAAAAAAAAGAGAGAAAGAAAAAGAAAATTATAAGAGACATGACTTTTCACATCAAAATGATGGTCATGGGTATCTTGTACAAAAAAAAGAGAAGAAATGAAAAAGAAAATAAAAAGAAAGAAAGAATAAAATAAACCGGCAAAGTGGAATATTTTTGGAATTCATCTTAGTCTCATTTGGGTTGACATTGGGGACGCAACATTAGCGCGTCAAATGGGTGAGTGAGAACATTTTTGAGCGTAAACTCAAGCTCGAGGACATTGTTGATGGTAAGTGAGGAGAGAGCCAAAAGCTCACTTCAAATTTACCAAATATACATCCACACCGTCCTTAAGCCATTATTAAAACCATAAAGACCTCGTGATTCCTAAGTGCATAGTGAATTTATGATTCTGTTGATAGGGAATACGCTAGGTGGAGCGTTCAAAGCGAGTTAGGATTAATGACCACCCTATAGCCATCATACAGAGATGAGTACAAGTGTAACCTTCAAGCATTGCGACTTTAATTTTATGATTGAGATTATTTATGTTTGATGTTGCATGATTAGTGTATGTATATGTTAGTTCTTAATGTTTGCTATATGAGATTTATCTTTAGCATTGCTTTAGGGTTTATTTGCTAGCTTCTATTTTCTCTTGCATCTACTTCATTCCCCTTGTTTTATTTAGTTTTGCTTTGTCGGGACGACAAAGGTTTGAGTTGGGGGTCTTGATGTCTCCCTAAATGTTCTAATTTTATGCCATTGGGAGACATCATTTTTGGTGTTTATTTGATTATTTAGATAGACTTTTGGTGCTAATATGCAATAATCCGGAATTTCCATTTTATTTCTAGTAATTTTGATTTATTAAACTTTTGCGCGTAATATTGGTATTTTTAGTGTAAAGTTTACAGGTTTTAGATGTTAGCTAGAAAAGGAATCCGAGGAGAGAGTCAAAGATCACGAGTTGAAGTCAAGACTTGAAGATAAATCCCGAAGATATTATTTTTAGAGCTGAAAATCTTTTTTCCAGGCCATAGATTGCTGATTTCAAGGTGCTTAAGAGATGATTTAGCCGCTGACCTTTGAAAGAAAACATTCCTCATCGAGTTACGGAAATTTAGCAATTGATTTCAGGTCAATCGGAGTTGTAACGAAGCGGGAAAAGCCGTTTTAGTGAAGGTGTATCAGCAGTTACGGGATTTTGGGCCAAGAGTGGAGTTGGGCTTTTCTAATTTTCATTTAAACCTTAAGTAAAACCCTAATCCGTTTTTACCACTATAAATAGGCCTTTAGACCTCATTATTCAGCACCTCTCATTATATTCTTCAAATTAAAACATCATTAGAAGAGAGCGTCAAGAAGAAAAGAAGTTTGGAGCTGGAGACTGTCTATATCTCCACGTTGCAGCCAATTCATCTTCCTAATTAGGTTTCTATTTTCCTTTCTGTAAAACAATTATGAATTCCTTTTTATTTATTTTCTTAGTTTTTCTTTTCAATATGAGCTAAACATTTAATAGTGCTTGAGAACGCATAATGGGTTAATCCCAATTTGATTTCATTCTATACATTTGGATTTGGGATATTTCGTATTTAAATCAAATTGGGTAATGCGTATTTTTCTTTAATTTTCATTTTAATTACTATTATTGACGTAATTAACCAATGATAGGATTTAGTATCTAGGCTATTCCAATTAGTGGCGATTGGATCACCTTGACGGGGGGTTTAGGTACAGAAATAATTAATGAATGTAGGATAGAAATTATTTGACTCTGACGAGCGTAATTAATCATATGGCCAATTGGGTAAAATAAACTTAATCACTTAAGAATGGACTATAATCACCCTGACGGGGTTTGTAGCATTTAAGAGTAGCTCCTTAGTCCACCCTGACGGGGGTAAGGATGACCTTAGAATCCCGATCATTACTTTTTACCAATTTGTCCCTTAAACGAAACATGGAATAAATAAGAGTTAGATGAAATCCTTGCATATCTCAAGTGCTACTTTCTCATACTTGCGTTTTACTTTTATTTACTTGCGTCTTAGTTAATTATTTTCATTTTCCATTTAGTCTTTCATTACTTAGAATAATAAAAACAAACAAACAATCATTATATCTTTTACTTGCTTTCATAAGTGCAACCAATCATTACTTGATAAGCATTGTAGTCAACCATCCCGTCCTTGGAACGAATCTGTTTTATCATTTATACTACTTGGGACAACCGTACACTTGCGGTTGTGGTTCGATTATTAATTGCATTTATTTAGAACACACAAAGGACCACCAATGCACCGTGCCCACAAAACCCGTACCACGGTCGGGTACCACGGGTTTTATCCAGAAAGAAGAAAAAATTCGACCTGAAGGCGCGGTACACCGGACCCCTGGTCCGCACGCCCAAAACGCGTGCCACGGGGTCGGGTACCACGGGTTTTTTGACGGACATAGCGCGAACTACCCCCTGCACCGCACCCCTGGTCCGCACGCCCAAAACACGTGCCACGGGGTGCTAGCTCGGGTATTATCCAGTGGGAAAAAATTTGGAGCAGCAGAAGCTGCGGTATACCGCATGATTCGTCCGGTGCACCGCAGGAGGCGGTTTGTGAAGGAATTCTTTTCCTAATCAAATTCTTACCTTATGAGATTAACCCTAGCCTTCCATACACGAATTTTACAGACCCAAACCCTATATATACAACTTAAAGCTTGTGCAAAACTTCACAATTAACACAACAACTCATCAAATCCTCTCCATCATCTTCCATAAACACAATCCTTCATCAAATTCATCACACTACACCATCAAAACACCATCAAATTCAACAAGCTTTAAAGATTTCTTCCAAGATCAATCCAATAACCTTTCTCTTTCATCAATTCCAAGCAACAACATCAAGCTAAACCAAATTTTCCTTAAACTTTTAATCCATCCTTGGTATAACTTGAGTTGTGGGTGAATCAAGCATGACTAACAGATCTGAAGCTATGGAATACAAGAGAAAGTGTTCAATCCTTGGGAAGAATAAGAAATTGCCTGGAGCCACCATTGAAAAACCCATCAATCTTGATGAGGTTTCTGAAGAATCAAAAGAACAGGCACCTGAACAACCACTACCAAAGAAGAGATTAACTGCTAGAATGTCCATACCATCAAGGAGGCCTTTGAATAAAATAAAAATCCAAGACCAAGGTTCTTCTACCTCTTCCTCTGAAATTTTTTATGATCTTCCTCCTTGGGCTCTCAAGTTACAGAACGAAGTTGAAAGATTACGTGAAGATAACAAAGACCTTTGGGCAGAAGTCATACAGTTGGAAACACAGGTAGAAAATTTGACCTTGTATAAGGATGTTGATGATTATACCGATCCTTCAGATGACGAGGATGATATGATGGATCTCTATGGCCAGCCAGGTAGGTCATTCTAATTTTTCTTAATAGCTTGTATGCATTAGGTAGTTTTAGTTAGTGTTATTTTAAATTTTATTTCATTCTTGAGTCTTTTTTCGAGTCGTGGGGACAC
Source organism: Nemophila menziesii (assembly GCA_029959085.1). Lineage (NCBI taxonomy): Eukaryota > Viridiplantae > Streptophyta > Magnoliopsida > Boraginales > Hydrophyllaceae > Nemophila > Nemophila menziesii. Next base: position 37,982,048 of record JARWIR010000005.1, on the reverse strand, counting down.
GGCTCACTTTTGAGTTGGGGGTGGGGATTCGTTGTCCTCATCTTCTTTTCGTTTTTTGCATAAAATTTAAAAAATTTAGGTTGAATTAAGGCATAGAATATCTTAAATGTACCTATTTGAGCATGATTTTATTAGGTCAATGATAGTAGGTAGTATGTTTTTGAGAGATGCAACAAAATTGTTTAGATGCATGTATGAAAACAGGAAATAAAGGATAGGAAAGTTAATGAGCAATGCTAAGAAATCACGTTGAAACTTAGGAATAGTTATTTGGTGTGTAGAACGTGAGGTTTAAAATTAGTTGAAAACCCACTTGTCTATGAACTAATAATGAAAACGTAACGAAATCCGGTAGTTAGAAAAATGACTAAGGCAGTTCTTTCATGATAAAACACTTGAAGCCTTTAGACTTTCTCACCCTTTTATTTGATTATTATTGTTATTTATCCGTCTTAGCCCCTCTGAGCCTTTCTAAAGCCTTTTATTGAACCACATTATAATCCATACCCTAGTTTTTAGGACTTATCTATATGACCCGCACTCGAATCGCAAAACCTGAGACAAACTCGATTTAGAGCTTGAGTTTGGGGTGGTGGGTTTCATAATTAGGGAACTTTGGGAATTGGGAATTATCTTTGTGATTTTATTGATGATGAATTGTTATTATTGTAACCCTTTGCCGGGGTAATAGTGAATGAAAAAGAAGCTACGAGCTAATTTTGCCAACAAGGGCATAAAAAAGAAAGAATATATATATATGAAAAAATAGTGTGATATCTCAACATCAAAAGAGAATCATAGCTATACAAAAGAAAAAAAATTGATTTGAAAAGAAAATATATATTCGGACCGGCAAAGTGGATTTTATATCATCAAAGGTTTTAATTGTGATTATTGGGGATGCACATTAAAAAGCATCAATAAATTGGGTTGAGTGAGAACATCTTCGAGTGAAAACTCAAGCTCTAGGGCGATTCGTTGATGGCTAGTGAGGAGGGAGCCAAAAGCTCACTTTTCATTATCCAAATATACCACACCCGTCCTTAAGCCAAGTTATAACCAAGACCTTAGGATTTCTAACTACTAAATGGAGAAACAATTGAGCTATTAGGTAGTAGGTAAGTGGACCATTGGATGCTGTATTTGGGACCTATGAACAACCTATAGCCATTAACCTGAACTAAGTTATCATCCTCTCCTTCTGACATTGCGAAATTAATCTTAACTTGAATTTATGGATTGTTGATTACATGTAAATTAAGCATATTTGTGCATTATTTCTTGAGCATTACTACATGAGATTTTTTGGAATTTATGCTCTAGGATCATTCATTATATTTTGTTCTTGTTCTCCTCCGACTTCTTCTTGTTTATTTTGACTACCCTACTGTTCTATACTTTTATTGTATCAGGACGATACAACTTTGAGTTGGGGGTCTTGATGTCTCCTCATTTGTGATAGTAAAATATACTCGTGAGACATCATTTTAGGCTTATTTATTAGTTTATAGGTTGATTTTAGCTTATTTTAGTGCACTTTCCTATTTTGGGTATTGATTTAGTAACATATTATTTTTAGAGCATATTGGGTTTAATTGTTTATTTAGTGTGAAGGTTTAAAGATAATTATGGAGATTAATTAGAGTCCAAGTCAAAGACTACAACTTATGGAAAGAGATTTGCATGGAAATTGGAGATAAGGAAATAAAAGCTAAAAAGATGGAAAAGGAAAAGCTGCCTAAATCTGGGATTCTGCATACACGTCCAAAGATATGCGTTTTTACCTAAGAAATAGGCCGAATCTGGTGATTTCCTTCTATAGGGTCTAGATAATTCTGTTGCGATTCTTTTGGTATCTTATGGAGCTCAATCCGACCAATAACGAAGAAGATACACTCAAAATAGCGCAGCAGTGTTTATCTTTATTTCCTTACGAATTTGAGTTGGGCTAGAAGTCCATTACTTGAAGTTATCTCCACCAAACAAATTAGGTCAACCTCTACACTATAAATACAGCCTCTTAACACTCTTAAATCATCCTTGGTGAAACCTTAAACCAAGAGGAAGCTTAGAACACAAGAGAGAAGTCTGGAAGGAGCTGTCATCAACAATGTCTTCTTCTACCTTTAGATTTGTAATTTCTTTCTTTTCTTTCATGAACTAAATTTCTTTAGCTTGAGTTTTAGCATTAATGTATGAACCCTAGTTTTGATTGACATCTATCTAATTTGGGAATTTAATTTTTTAAATAGAATTATAGTTTTTATTCTCTGTTTATGTGTTTGGATTTATATTCTGTGTTCTTGTGGACTGCAGCCATTAGAATTACCATCTAGTAATTAGGATACCATTGACAACGGTGTTTAATTGCATGTTTAGCGCATAACGTTTAGTTTTAGGTTTCATCTGACAACCCAACCTAGCTAGATAATCACTATGGTTTAATCTCTGTGACTATTTACCTATTACAGGAAAAGTTTGCTTAGGGAGCCTTATTGACACAGGTAAATCCTATTTTAAACTACCGATAGCATATTGGGACCGATTAGGGAAATACTACATAATTCACCCTTATATGTTTAGAACGGCAAAACTAGTGGGGATTACATGCTAATAACTTAAGCTATATTCTCATATTACTTCTCTTTCATATTTATTTGCTGTCTTTTAATTCTTGGTTTAATTTAGTTAATTAGAAAATCAAACAAAAATCTATTTGTCTTTACTTTTATTTGCGTTTAGTTGTTCTGTCTTTAGTCTATTTGCACTTGGTATTTGCATAAGATTCTCCTAACCTCTGTAGTCTCTGCGGAACGAATCTTTATCTAAAACTTGCATACGATCTGTATACTTGCAGAACCGTGTAGTTTTAGGGTGTTTTTGCACTTTATTTATATCTTATTTTATCACACCCTAGGCCCCACCAATATTCCCAATATTTGTGTGACATAAATTTATACCAAAATTTGTGTGACATTGTTATATAACGGAGAGTATATACATATGTTGTGGCATTATATATATCTGGGTATATACCCATTACTCTTCACTTTATTTCAGTGCGTAGTATTGGATATATACCCAACAATCTATACATTACCTATAAGTCTAGATATGGGTATATATTTGTGGGTAAAAAATACATAATACTGATTCATACCCACTAAGTTTTTACATTATATGGTTGTAACATGTCTTGAAAATGCTTTCATTGAGGGTCGAACAAGGGAGGTGTTAAATTTGAGATTTACATGTAATAGGTGGGTATATACCAACTACCTTAGATAATCTAGTTTTCATTTTAAACTCTCACGTATTAAGTTTAATTTTTCTAGAGTTTACAAAGTGCTTAAATTAGTTTATTGGGGGTTCATATAGTGTGTAGTGTTTTATGTGCATGGGTTTATATATTAATTATTATTTATAGGTCCTTGGTCAATAATAATTGTGGGTTTTAACACTCACAGTAAACATAAAATCAAACTCGTAATATTCACTGCTACAAGATGTCTAATATATCACAAAACAAGGTTTAATAATAGTATCCTTACACATGATATACAAAATTGGCATATTCCCAATCATTTGCTTCACATTAGTAAATTAAACCAAAACTATTAAAATTTAAAAAAAATATGAATCATCTCACATTCCGATGTGGGGAAATATATTAAATAAATTATAACACAATTATATTTGTTATCAAATTACGATATAGGTCCCTAGACATTCTATGTCACTGACTAAAAGTGGGTATAAACCCACCACTACAACTACATGTACTTTTGCTATTAAATTACACTATAGGTTCCTAAAAGATCTTGTGGGTATAAACCCACCAAATCTAGAAAGTATTTATAAACCCACCACTTAAAATGGGTAAATCCCACTATTGAATATCCAGACACATTTGTTATGAAATTTCACTATAGGCTCTTGATAAATTCATGTCACATATAGAAAATAAATATAAATACACCCTACAATTGCAAGAACCTTTTTTATCGAATTGGTATAAACATAATTTACATACATATCTTTCTGAATAAACTACTACCTATATATGCATAAAATATGCACAATACACATATATTACCTAATACTAAACGATATACACATACAACGACAAAATATAATATAGAACTACATAAATTGTTACTTCACGAATGTGGTCCAAATACCAAATACACGCACTACTAATTTATAAAATACTACATAACAATTAAGGTAAATAAATAACTATATATCAACACATAAAGGATAAAAAATCATGGTTATTATCAAAAATAATTACGGTTAACAACTATTATTCATTGCTACTCAATAATACTTGAAAAAAAGAAAAAAAATTAAATTTCCATAAGAATGTAATATTCATCCAATAAAACAAAGGTGTGTTTATCATTTTTTATATTAGTTTCTCCTATTAATAACTTCTCCTGATGGTTAAGGTTTCCTTCTCTTCGAATTTACTTATTAGTGTATGAATATTAACTAAACTAAACTCTTATCTGGTAATAAATCATTATAATACTTTACTTGTGAGAACAAGAGAAAACTTTAGTGAATAATAAGCCCAAATCAACTCATTGTCAACCTGAATGACTTAAGGTGGAAGTCGAATCATCAAGTCCACTCGAGATGGGAAATCCGGTCAAACATGAACGGTCATCTGGATTGCCCTTATGGGAGCAATTGAATGTTTACTCCAAAAATTATTATGAGAAAATGGCTATTTATATAGGAAGAAATACAACATCTTGGATAATTGTTGTTAATTAGCCATATTCTTCGCCGTTTCATCATTTAGACTTCGAAACAATGTTTTGTCATTTTTTTTTGTACTGTTTCTGTAGCAATTTGTGTTATAAGATCAAGCTTTGATTTATTGGCTTATATAAATTTTCCAGAAACCAACAGTACTACTTGCTTGAGTATAAAGAATAATTGAAAAAAAATGTTGTAAATGCTAATAAACACATTCATTTAGATTCTATGTTTAATGTTTACAGTGCACACTCTACTCCTACGGCTAATCAGAAAATACGCCCTAGCTGTCTTCAGATACTCTTGTTGAAGAAAAATTCTTTAAAGATTATCTTGAAATGGATGATCTTATCGATCTAGAACCCAGCTCTCAGATCCTCGATCAAGATCTTGTTATAATGGTTTGAGTGATTTGATATGTTCCATGATGCGGACATGTTTGTTAATGAAGGTGGGCACAATGATATATCTCAGCCATATGCAAATAGCTTTGACTTAGTAATTAATGAATTAAGAAAGAAATTGTATCCTATGTTCAATCTTGAAAACAAGACGATGTACAGTGAGAGGGGATAATTTTGCATTGTTGTATTGGTTCCTGCATCCATTCTTGATATTAATACTAGTGCATTTTTTGATTTGCTTGTAAATCATATGAACAGTGACAAGTTTACAAAATTCAGAGAATGAATGAAGCAGATCGGTGGCCTAGAGTCTTGCATTGAGTGAGAATGAAAGAATGGATATGGGGCAGTATATAGGGAGGGCAAATGTTTTCGGATATTTTGAATTAAATATCCGGTGTATAATATTGCATGATGATGAGTTAAATAATAAAATAAAATTATCTATTTCTGTAAGGTAATATTTCTCCGGATCTGCAAATAGTGCTTGTAAACAACCACTGATAATGACAAGGAAAAACAAAATCCAGAGACAAAAAATAGAGAGCAATGGAGAGAATTAGCTTGAAACTTCACCAATTGTACTGAAACATAACAAAAAATTAGCTATTTAAGTTACATTGGCAAGAAATAAAGTCCAGTCATAAAACTAGAAGTATGAATAGAGATACTAAAACCTGTCTCACTCCAATATCCGAGACAAACAAATCTCATAGAAAGTGTTAGTACATTCTTTTGTTCATAAACACGACATAATTAATACACAATACAGTAAGTTATTCCAATCACACTTTCTATGCTCTTGTCATTAAATGATATCATGTTAAGGGTACAGGACCAAGACTAGAAAATCAAATCAAAATTAATTGCAAAAACCCAATAATGAAACTTTCACACATCCTAATTGCAGAATATAAATATTTATACCTGACATTACAAATAAACTTAAAATAATTTAGTCGAAAATAGCAGATTTGTCCATTTGGCTAATCTCATTATCATTATTATCAAGTGAGCTGGAAGATTAAAATCAATCATACTTGAAACTGGTTCTTCAGCAGGAGCATCAACAATAACATTTTCATTTGAACTTGCAGCAAGAGCAAATACCATCCTAAAATTGGCAGTAGTACTCCAAGTTTTGGGGACATAGTTTTCACCTTGAACCCAAGATTCACAAGTTAAGACTTGCATCATTAGTACAACTGCAGATAATTTCTTCAATACAATGGAAATTGATTAGCGCTTAAGGGCATTTCTTTTGAATATACAAGGCTCCATTCTTTTCATAGCCGCACATTTTGACTCGAACAAGACCCTGCAATACATGTCGCATCCATTAAGTTAAATTTCTTTAAATTCTGCAGCTGTTTTACTCGAGATAGCATCCCTTATAGGCTCTTCAATATAGGATATATAGGTTCCTTTATAAATTTTCTTTATCGCTACTTTTTCACCAGTAGGTGTATCAATGGCTGCACAATCAACTTCATAACACCCCTTTCCTATAACTTTTTTCCCATATTTAGTGAAAAACTCAATCTCCTTAGTGTTGTACATGATAATTACACACAATAATTAGACCTTCAGAGATATTTAATTCTCAAATACTATTTCTCAAACTATAGCAACCAAAGAGATGCATTTAAAAAAAAATTAAAACGATCAAACATGGCCAGTATACACAACATTCTACAAAGTATAAGATTAAAGTTACATCTTGAAATAACTTTGAAATTACTTGCTCTTAAACTTTTTCCAACGTTCAAGCCCTTTCCAGTGTAGCTTGAAATTCTCCCGGCTTCTTCAAGTGTAGCTTGAAATTATACAAAGATTGAAAATTTGAGGATTGAAACAGTAAATAACAATACTGTTTAAAATGGTCGTTGGTCTTTACCTTTTTGAATCGGTAGCTGATCTATTTTCTTTTTTGGTTCTGGTCGCTGGGTAGGGAGGGGAAGGGTTTCTTTTCTTTTTTCATTTTTAATTGGCGAATGTGTTTCTAATTTTTTTGTTAGGTGATGGCTCACTTTTCTCACCTCCCGTATTCTCTATATATATATATAATATCTTCTGTTTTTCTCTATCATTTTCGGTCTTTAGATCGTTTCTAATTAATGGTCTAGATTGTCTAAATTCGATCGATGGTTTAAAATGTTTTGATGTCTCCTCTATATTTTTCAGCCCTTGGATTTCTCTTATATTTATTTATTTATTTTTAATCATGATTTCTTTTTTGTTTTGAAAAATGTTATAAAAATAAAAAAATTCAAATGCAGAGGGGTCTTTTTACCTTTTGTCAGTATATACTGAATGGGATGATTTATCATAAAATATATTGAACAGAGAAGTTAATTACTCGTTAATTTTAATTCAAGTAAAGATATTGAATGGGATATTACAATAATCTATTATCTTTCGCGTCAGACCACTATCTATCATAATTTTTCTTTTGTTTGAATCATAAAAAAATCCTTATCAACATAATGTTACAAGAAAGAAGAAGTATCCAACTAATTTTCTTGCACTGGAAGTAAAACATCTTGTATCGCAACAAGCTTTGCGTGGCCCCCATACTCTTCAGGTAAGGCCTGTTCACCTATTTCTTTAATAAATTCCACTCTTTGTTCTTCATTTGTTACAATCATGATCTGCATATATTACAAAATTGAAGCCAACTTATATCAATTAATTAAAAAAAACCGAATCTAAGTTATACCTTCTCCAGAGTTGCTTTATCTATAAAATAGGAAACCATTTTCCATACACTGACAAAGAATCGTGGCATGTGTAGTATATAACATTTTGCTAAGCGCTCAGGGTAGTAAGCCTATATTAAAAAAAAAATAGACAGTATATGTACAATTAAATGTTTGGGTATGTATTTTAAAAGCAAAAAATATATAAAAAAAAAATAACCTGTAAAAATTGAAACCCAGTTATTAACCCACGAGCATCAACGTTTTTGTAAGACATATTTTGTAGATCAAGAATGCCAGTTAATTTCTCGTTTCCAATTTCTTTACCTTTAAAGGAACTGAAAAAATAAAGAAAATTAAATTTTAAATAAAACTAACATCTTCAATGGAAATGATACCTTGCAATTGTCTTGTCAAGTATATGAACCACAAATTCTGCAAGCAAGAGGCATAAATTGTAAAATTATACATTATTTTGGAAGATTTAACATTCATTAATTGTTGAAATAATATAATTTCAATCTAGATCTGGCTGATCACAACCATCCATATGAATGAAGTTCATGTACAACACATGTTAGGGCGGCCCAATAGGCCCAACCTAAGAATATATAATAAATCATATCTTGCATTTTGCTAAATTCCAATGCTTATCCTCCACAAATATGATGATTCTTTAGGTAAAGTTGGAGTGTAATCACCATTACTCACCTAAAAGTTTCTTTTAAAGGATCACCTAATAATGGTCCCGCAATAAAGGCGTTATTGAGAAATGATCCTCTAAATATAATGATCTTGACAGTTGAATTAACAGCAAATCTTATTAAAACTAGATGATAAATAAGAAAAGTCTATGGCCACATAACCACAAGTGAAGTACACTCATAAGAATGGTCAAAATCAACTTTTCAAGGCAACTACTTTCTTTATATGGATTAAAAAGCATTAAAACTTATTTGGCCAAAGTTTGACTAACTATAAAATATATAGTATTAGAAAAGTTTTAATTGCACCATTGCCCCTGTGTTATGCGAGATTGTCAAATATATATATCCCTTGTTTCAAAAGTAGCAAATATAACTGTTTTATATAATTATAAGGTTGTAAATTTATCCGGACACATATATTTTGCTAGTTTTGGAATAACACAAGGTTATACTGTTACTTTTTGATACACAGGCTATTTATCATAAGCCAGGCCAGGGACCAATAGTGTTATTTACCTATAAGACAATCTATTTATAGTCAATTGAACATAACCAGAAAAAACAGGTTCTGGTTAGTTTCTACCTAGAAACTACCTTGTTGATCATATTAAACTCTAACAAACTATAGAAAATAACATATACGTTATAGGGGTAAATAGCGCCATTAGTCGCTGTATCTTGAAAAATAGTCAAACATACTCTGGCTTTTAAACTAAATACAAATGTACCCCTGTGGAGGGATAGATTTGCAACATTGATGTATAGGACAAGGATGGAAAAATTGGTATATTTGGTTATTTCGCATAACACATGGACTAATGGTGCATATAATATAGTTTATAAGTAAAAACATGATACACAATAGTAGTAAGAAGAGGGAAAAATTACTCTTGAATTGTTGTTGATCTTTGGAAGGGAAGTGATTGCTAGCTTTTACAATCATGATTGGGTAGCCTTTAGTTGAAAGACCCTGGAGATAAATTTTTCTAGCTTGAAGCTCATCTGGAACTTCAGAATCAGGAATTGAAGCTAATGGAACCATTTCAGTTCTCCACTTTTTCCATTGCACAAACATCTTAGCTGCTTTATCTGTATCCATTGATCTAGCTATCAAGAATCTCGTCAATGTTAATGGGTTAATATTCTCGGTAGAAGAACCAAGCTTTTCAACTGCTTTACTCATCTTAGTTAGAGAAAGAGAAAGTTGTTCTTGGTCCATTTTTTGAGCTTTGAATTCGTTACAATAGATGGGACTAGGAGAGTGCTTATTTTTATATATATATATAGTTTGAACTATTGGGGAGAGAGATTTGTATTAGTGGTTGAAAAAATAACATGTGCAAATGTGCAAGTAGGTGATGGGGAAATATTAACTTTGAAAACCCCATTTTAACCAACCATTTAACTTGACTTTGACTTTTTGAGTGGAGCATGAGGATTATTTATTTCTCCTAGATTTGGATATTCTTTTTTCCGGGATTAGGATTACATTCTTTTATGTTACATTATCTTTTATTTTCTTATGTATGATTAAAATATGTTATAAAAAATTTATTTTATATTAATTTTATGAAATTTTTAATTAAACTGTAAATTTAGGACAATCTAATTTTTATTTCAGGTAACAAATTAATGTAATTTTAAGAAGTAATTAAAAAATAATCCACATACCTTATAATTTAAATAATCCAAAAGGTGAATAAACAAATTATAGTATGACCTTACTCATATTTCATATTCGAATTATAAAAAAAATTACACTTTTTTGTAAATATTTGTAAAATCTTAATATAAATTAATTTTACTAATATAAATGTTAGATAAGTCAAAAGAAAAAAATAACAAAGCATTGTATAATATTCTAATAACATGCAACAATATACTTTATATTTTATTCATGACAAAACCTTGACAAAAAAAAAAATTCACGACAAAACAAAAATAGCATGCACTAGTACACTTATATGTTGTTTAATTAATTATTTAGTAATATCCATGATTAAAATTAGACTTATATTTTTTTAAAATGAATGTTTTTTTTCTTAGTTTGGTTATAAATAAATAAATAAAAAGCTAAATATATATATATATATATATATATATATATATATATATATATATATATATATATATATATATATATATATATTTATCACTCTCAAACATGTAATCAACACAAACTTTCATTTATAACCTTATTTGTAACAGTACACATAATTCCTCAAAGATTCAAAAAGTGTCGGAGAATCACAGGAAAATGTTATATTTGCAAAATAATATGAGAAAGAAAAACCATCTCAGATTATTTTCATTGTAATTCTCAGATAACGATTAGTGTCACTCATATTAGTATCTATAAAGACATATTCACATTAAACTTGGTTCAAAAGAATAATTAGAGAATAAATTAATTGATTTATCTAGGGATAATTCCCTGGTGGGTACCATCGGATTCAAGTTTTTACTTTTGGGTATCTAAGGTTTAAAAAGTGAAAAATCAGTACCTAAATTTTCAATCTGTGTATTCCATTAGTACCCATTGTTAGTTTTGACGTTAAGTGACACGTGACGCCTGCGTATATCTACTAGTAGTACCTAAGTTTTAAAATTTTGACAAATAAGTACTCAAGTTTTCAAACATTTCTTAAAAGTTTGGCACTTATTTGTCAAATTTTGAATATTTGGGTACTGACGGAAGACATAACGCAGAAGCCACGTGGTACTTAACGTCAAAACTAACCGTGGTACTAACGGAATACACAAATTGAAACCTTGGGTACTGATTTTTCACTTTTAAAACCTTGGACACCCAGAAGTAAAATTTTGAAGCACTGGGTACCCACGAGTGTGTTTTCCCATTTAACTCATTGACTGAGAAAGAGATATGCGTTAGTAGGATTAAAGTAAAAAGGGACTACACTGTCAAAATAGGCAAAAATAAGGGAACAAACTGAGTTATTTACCCTTTTTTATATAAAAACATGGCTCGAATAAATTGGAATGAAGATTCTAAAAGGCTTTTTATAAACAAACATGTACAACATCGTGTCTTTGAACACGAGGAATCGGTTGCACTTTATATCCTTCAAAAGACATGACCTCCGCTATAAGTAAGCTTCCTTTGTACAACAACAAACCAATTATCACACCAAACAAGTGGGTCCCTATATTATGCAGGGAGTGAAACGCAATTTACCTTAATAGCCTCCCCAACCATTTAGGGAGAAAGAAATAAACCTTGAAAAAAGCTCTGATTACATAACCAGGAATGGACCCACAATCAATTCCAAATACATGGAGCTCAAAAACAAGAATTTGCAATTTCGAACCATTTTTTCTTCCCTGCAATATATCCACCACATGGTGTGATGGTGGTCCCACTTGGGTTTTTTATTAAACTTCCCTCTATGAAATCTGCACCTAATTTCAAATTTAAATTATCATGTTACTCTATATGTTTGTAAAATTATATTTTTTCCCTTTGGACCTTTACCTACCACCTTGGGAGGTTCAATTTTTTCCGTAAATCCACCGTAGAAATTATCTAACAAATAACTAAACAGTTAGGGTTATGTGTCTTATTGAGATGAGATAAAGAAAAGATTAAGTTAAGTGCACATTTTTTTTTCCAGTTTACCTCCTTGTGGTTTGGAATAATAACACCTTACTCCCTTGTGGTTATAAAAGTAACATTTTACCAAACTATAGGGAGGTGATTATTAAAAATCCAAGAATTATGTTAAGATACGATACACTCTCGTAAAAGCTTTAGGCTTTGTTTGGATGAGGGATTAAAAGGGGGAAGGGATTATAAAGGATAAGTTATCCTTCCTTTGTTTATATTATAAAAATGATTAAAATAATACCGTCTAATCCTTTATATCATATCCCTCCAATTTGGAGTCATTAGAAGGAAGGGATTAAATTTAATGGTAAAATATCTTTATTACCCTTATGTTCTATTTATAATATATTTTATTAGGGGTACAAAAGTAATTTATTTATAAAATAATCCTTTCTTTTCCATTACTTATAAAATTCAAACTAAAATATTCAAATAATCCTTTACAAATACTTTCATTTCTTTTTCTACTCAATCCAAACAAGATTAAATACCCTCATCTCGTTTTCTTTAATATACTATCATTTCCTGTCATTTACTAAAACAAAATCCCCCCTATATCCAAACAAACCCTTAGTTTATCATGGAGGGGGGTGTAAATTACTCAGATAATTCATATGTTTGGAACTTTGTGACTATTTGGTCCCTTATATTTCAAAGTGTATCCTTGACATCTATGAGTTTTCTACTTGAGACGTACATGGTATTTTATGTTTAAAAATGACTACTTAATCCTTATTTTTCCAAAAGTGTCACAGTTGGTCCTTCTAAGTTATTTGTCCTTTGTTAATTTTGTAATAGAAAAAATCTAAGGATTATCGGTTGACACTTTTGACAAAAATAAAGGACCAAGTATTCACAAAGTCTTAAACATAAGGATCATTTAGATAATTTACCCCAAGAAATTTAATAAGTTCTTCTCATTAATAACCAAAAAATTACACGATGGACCTTAATAATCTTTATAGCTCACTCAATTTAGTAAAACCTAAACTCCAACGCCATGAATAACCACACGATCTTTGAATAACCGCACATTTTGTTCGAACCTTCACAGATTTTTTTTAGTCCTTCCCAATTAAGCCCTCCATCTTCCGCTAACTAAAACAATAAAATCAACCACTAAAATATAACACAAATAATTAACTGCACCTTTAGTCCCTGTGTTCTGCCAAATAGCAATCCTCTAGTCCATCGGCTTTGAAAATTCCATAGAAGGGACCTTTCATGGCATTTTTAGAGCACGTGGACTATAAGCCTCCTATTTTGAAGACCACGGCGACTAAAGGTGCAATTAACCCTAACGAAAAGAAGCTAAGAAAGAGAAATATGAGCTCGATAAACACAAACTTACCGAGAGTTCACAATAATCAATACCAAAATCCTTTAAAGGAGCTGACCCATGGGAGTCACAAATTTTGATAACTTCTTCTAATGTATCGTAAGGTGGCCCCGCAATAGCTAAAAGCTCATCTCCTGGTCTCGGGAAGGTAAATTATGCGCAAGTTATCGTGTTTGTACCCGAGACTAACTGTCAAGAGAAAAAGGAAAAAAGTATAGTTTTTATTACTTGGGTAATGAATATAGATACTAGCACCTAGACGGGGCCTAGGGCAAACCTAGGAGGGAATTTTTTCAACACGAGTAAGAAAACCACATTATTTGGACATATTCTAATACAAATGATATTGATGCATGTTCTAAATGTGTCGAATATGGAGGTGACCGTTGCAATGATGATATTGTTGAAAATGCGGTGGACAGATACGGACTAATTCAATGATGAGAGATGACTGTGAGAACTCTCTTGTAGGCACGTGGGGAGGCTCGAATAATGAGTTGTCACATACATATTGGGTTATGGTTAACCAGAAAAGCAAGAAAAATATGGAGAAGTTGCTTGGCAATTTATTTTTTCAGTTGTTGTGTGGCACATCTAAATAAGATGAAACTGACAAAACTTTAAATTCAAAAGTCAACCTAATGCTGCACAAAAATTAAAATACCCGGCTACACAACATGCATGGCTTATTATTTTATACGTGTGTGGGGAAAGAGACACACTTGTGTCAGTTAAAAATGTTTGGTTGAGTGGAACAAACGGTCAATAGGAGGTCAACTATATTGATAGATGTTTTTCATAAAGTAAAAAACGAGATATGTATTGGTAGCCTAGTTAGGGATACATAGGGTAAATATCAAGGTGGTTTTGCTGAATCTTGTGTAATGGACTCATCTGTATAATTTGAGATATTTGCACTACACTATAAACTAAGGGGCAGAGGAACACGACTTCTCTTATCTATGCATTGATATTGATTTGATTGAGGTATATGTGCTAGTGAAAGGTTGTGGTAACTCTAGGAATTGGTTGAATAAGTATTGGGCAAGAATCCCTTAATATTTTACATAGAAATCAAACATTTGAAAAAGTTCATGTCTCCCCAGAAGAAAATTCTTGTACAAATTAATTGGCAAACGTAGAAATAGAGTCAAGAGCTAAAGCAATGCAAGATGTAAATGATGGATTATGGTGGTCGATTACTACATATAGTAGTTGATGATTTCGTCGAGCATTATTTTAGCACCTCGTAAGGAGTTTTGTAAATTTATTCTTACCGACCTTTGAACTCAAATATATGATAAAAAAAGTACACCTAAAATTTTGTAAAATCAGCTACCTCAACATTGCTCATAGTCATCTACATATGGAATTAGAATTTTGTCTTAGTTATTATCTTTCAATTCCTACTTATTTAAGTCTTAATGGATACATCCGAACGTGCACTCTAAATTTGGAACATCCTAGTTTCAAGTTCGACTATCAAAATATATTAATTTAACAATTAGTTACCATTATTACAAAAAAGTTGACAAAGAGTACCTCTATAAAAATTACAGGTCCACAAATTTACATCTTTAGGGAATTTTTGAACCCCAACAAGATTCAAAATTCAGAATTTAACAGAAACATAACAATAAAAAATTTACAATTTTGACAAAAAAAAACAAAGAGGATTAATTTTTAGAATCATCCGTGTATGAAATACAAAACTAGGATGTAACATCTGAATGCATCGCTAAAAGCCTAAAATCAGAAAACTGAAGCGAGCAGATGAAACCTTTTTTTCTCTTTGAATTTACCTTAACTTAATTTAGAGATTTCAAAACTTCTCCTAGAACTAGTCCCCATTACATCCAATGTGTGACACCCTACAAATTTAATATTCTAATGAAATTGGAATCCTGAGGTTAACAATTTCAAGTACATAAATTAATTCAAGGGTAAATTTACCATAGAGATCCCTTATCTTTGACCAATTTACCCAATAACCCCTCATCTAACAAGTTAAACAATTAAGCCTTTCTAAAAAATTTAGACCCCAAAAATAATGGATCTCTTAAGAAAAATATCAAACATTATGTAGCTGAAAATAAACAGCAAAAGGCTCTCGCAATGGTCCATCACAAGAAAATTCACTTATACTTCCATCTATGAAGGTTCCATCTGCAAAAATTACCTATTTTAAGTATAGATATCATTAATAATAAGGACTAAAGTGCAATTAAATTTGTAAAATCCCTAGATAACATACCTCGGATGCATACCTAGGTGTAGTGCCTGTAATGGGCTTAGTGAAAGAGCCGGCTAGAGAACTTCTCTGTACAGCCTCAAATAATGCAAGAAGACGCTCACGACTTCCAAGTTGGATTTCCTGACAAATATCAAAGCTTATTATAGGGTATACTAAATAACTTATTTGGTCCCATACATTAATGTTCAAAGTATAAAATTTTACTGAAGGATCTTGATTAATAAGACGGACCCTAGTTTGAACCCTCCACAAGCTTTCTAGAACTATATAAATCCCTAATATTATATTTGAATTAGAACTGTAGAGATGAGTTTTTGTTATTTTTATGTAAAAATTCTTAAAATATATTTGAAATAATTATTGAAGATTTTATAATAATAAAAAACCTTGTTACAATTATAATTTTTTCATAAAAACATTTAAAACAATGAGATTATTACATTTAAATTCTAAAACTAACAATATCTATCTTCTCCTATCTTCTAATTTAACATTCCCTTTAAATCATTTTCTCCCTGCTTTATTTTACCTTTTCATTTAAATAATCATTTTTCTTTCTTTCTCATCGATGAACAAAACAAAACAAAAAAACCTCTGCTTCTCTCTTCTCTCTAAAGCGCCAACTTCTCTCTTCTCGCTATAGCGCCGATGGGCTAGGTACGCCGCTCCACATCTTCTGGGACACCATTCACTAGCCTCTCTTCTCCTCTAGTCTGAACAGCGAGAGCACTCACCATTATTACCACTTAGCTTCTCTTCTCTGGAGCCACATAGCCACTACGATGTTTGAAAAGATGCGGTATAAGAGAGAATTGATTTTTTACCTTAATTTGGTTCTTCAATGGTCGATTCTTATGGATTCTTCAAGTCCTTCTTTTGAATCAAAATTAGAGTAGCTGTGATTGACTGGGTGTTTCTATGTAATTATATCGCAATGATCGATGAGTTCAAAACCTGGATCTTGAAGATATATTAATCGTATCGCTTTAATATTTATATTAAGCGTATCTATTAATTGTCCAAATGGATATTTACAACAAAACAATTCAAAAAGTACAGTTTAAATTAAATATGCAAGAGAGTGGCTTGGTGGGAAGGTGAGTGAAGAGTTTTTTTTCCAGTGCGATTGTGAAGAGATTTGTTTTACAATTTATCATGTTTCATTGTCCAAATGGATATTTCCTGCGAAACAATTCAAAAGATAAAGTTTAAAATTAAATTGTACACGGGAGTGGCTTGGTGGGAAGGTGAATGAAGAGTTTTTTTTCTTGTTTATTGTTCCAGTGCGAGTGTGAAGAGATATGCTTTACTTTTTATAATGTTCCATTGTTTATTTTGGAACATATAAGAAATGTTTCATGTTTTTCAACGTTATACTTTTTCTTTTCTTTTTTTTTTGTTCTGAAATTTTTCAACGTTTCCAGCTGTATATTTTTTATTTTAAAATTTATTATTTATTTAATATTTGGAATGTAAAATCAGATCGGAGATTAAAATTTTCATAAATTTATAAGTAGTTCCAATTCCGATCCGATATTTTCGAGAAAATCGAAAATTAAAATTCTGGACAATAAAAAACACCAAAAGTATTTTGTTGGGATTTGTCCTACTAAACAACAACATAAACTCTAAATTTGGTTTAGTGGGATTCGATTCACCAAACAACATAAACCTTAATATATAAACCCAAAAGTAAATTGATGGAAAATAACAAAATAAATCAAAATATAAAATATAGTTCAGTGAAATTTGTCTATTAAACAACATAAACCTCCAAATATAATTTGGTGGGATTTTTCTACCAAATAACAACATAAATCAAAACTAATTTGGTGGGATTTGTTCACCAAAACAACATAAACCAATGTAATTTGGTGGAAAAAAATTAACTATTCATACAGATGTTAGAAGAAGAGGTTTGACTCATTATCTAATTGTGTAATTTGTCTATTAAACACCATAAACCCCCAAACATAATTTGGTGGAATTTTCTCACGAAACGAAAAATATAAACTTCCAAATATAGTGTGGTGGGATTCGATTCACCAAACAACATAACTCTAATGTATAAAAACCCAAAAATAATTTGGTAAAAATAACAAAATAAACTAAAATGTAGTTCGGTGAAATTTTGTCTACCAAACAACATGGAGTAATGGTATTTGTCACCCCTTTTTGGTTCATCCTTATATCACCTCCTACGTGGAGGTTTTAAACACCAAACAGAGTATTTCTCTTTCTTAATTACTTTTTTTCTCTCTATTTGATTTAATGACACATAAGGTGACACATTGATGTCTCCCTAATTGTTCTTATTTTCGACCCTTGGGAGACATCATTTTTGGTGTTTATTTAATTAATTTGATAGACTTTTGGACTTAATATGCAATAATTCGGAATTCCCTTTTTATTTCTAGCATTTTCAATTTATAAAACTTTTGCGAGTAATATTGGTATTTTTAGTGTAAAGTTTACAGGTTTTAGATGTTAGCTAGGAGAGGAATCCGAGGAGAAAGTCAAAGATCGTGAATTAGAGTCAAGACTTGAAGATAAATCCCGAAGATATTATTTTTAGAGCTGAAAATCCATTTTCCAGGCCATAGAGTGCTGATTTCGAGGTACTTAAGCGATGATTTAGCCGCTGACCTTTGAAGAGAAAACATTCCTTATCGAGTTACGGAACTTTAGCAACTGGAATGAGGTCAATCGGAGTCATAACGCATCGGGAAAAGCCGTTTTAGTGAAGGTGTATCAGCAGTTACGGGATTTTGGGCTTAGAAAGTGGGCTTGGACATTTAATTAATATTCTATTTTCTGGTCCAAGCCTAGTACGAATTTATGCTTATAAAATGAGGTCTGGACTTCTATTTTTCACACAATTCACATTCCACAAGATTAAACACGGAGAAGCAACAGAAGGAAGAAAGAAGAAGCTACAAGAGCTAGAGTGGGTCTATAGCTCCGTTCGTAGTCATTCCAATTCCGGAAATTAGGTTCTTTTTATATTTTATTTTTGTAAACAATATGAATTCCATTTCTTTTAATTTAGTTTTTAATTTTAATATGAGCTAAGCTTTTCATAGTGCTTGAGAACAAACAATGGGTGAATCTTAATTTTACGAAATAACGAATGTTGAATTTGGGTTTATGCTAAATTAAATTAGATTGGGTTCATTACTCTTTTCGATAATTTGTGATTATTTACTGATTTTAGAGTCGCGAACTATGATTAGGTATTAGTATCTAAGCTATTCCATATATGTGGCGTGTGGATCATCCTGACGGAGGGTTTAGGTATAGAATTAATTATTCAATCTAGGATAAAAGCTAGTGATTCTGACGAACTTAGCTAATTCTAGGGCCAATGAGGTAAAACACTTAATTATCCAACGGTGGATCATATTTACCCTGACGGGACTAGTGACACTTTAGGATTGCCTTATAGTCCACCCTGACGGGGGTATAAGGATTTTAGAATCCCGACCATTGTAGTTGACCAATTTAACCCTTAAACAACATAAGTTGGGAAATAAGATTGGGAGGATCCTTGCGTTCTCAAGTGCTACATCTCATATTGCGTTTTCACTCATTTTACTTGCGTCTTAGCTTCTACTTGCATTTATAATTTGTCTTCCATTCAGTAGTTTTAATAAACAAGAACCAAACAAACATTTTATTATCTTTTACTTTCATAAGTGCATCAATCACTATTTGCTAGACATTGTGATCAACCATTCCGTCCTTGGAACGAATCTGATTTATCAGTTATACTACTTGGGACAACCGTACACTTGCGGTTGTGGTTCGATTAGCATTTGCATTTATTTTTAGAACACACAAAGGACCACCAAGTTTTTGGCGCCGCTGCCGGGGACGGTAGCGTGTGACCACGGTGTTTATCCTTTAGTGATAGTGCATTTATTTTTATTTTATCAGTTTTACGCTTTTTGTTTGTTAGCTTTTTCAGGTTTTTAGGTTTGGTGTATGCGAAGAAGGCTATTCAAGGATCTAGAGCCAACACCTCCGATCCTTAGTAATCCAGAATCGTTGATCACACTTGCGAACAGAAGAAGAAGAGAACGAGAAGCTTTAGAAGTAGAAGAATTAAGTAACAGAATGGAGAATATCACTCTTCAAGGTCAACAGAATAATGGACAAGGCCAGCTAGATGCAAATGGCCAACCTTTAGCTCCAGGCGTTATTCCCCCAGTTCCACCAGTGGTTCCTAATCCTCAAGTTCAGATCGTGATGAATCAAGATCCGTGGTTTACTAATGGTCCTCCAGAAGTTCCATTCCGCGCTCCTGCTATAGGAGTAGGTGCTCCAGATATAGATGTTCTGAGATTCCGTCTAGATTCGGGAATGTTAGCTCAATTCCAAAACTTTGGAAATTTTCGCGGAAGACCATCAGAAGATCCTCTTAGAGCGGTACAGAAATTCAAATAGATATGTGATTCTTATATCACACAAGGTGTTTCAAGAGAACAGATGTATTTTGTTGCTTTTAAATTCTTTGTCGTTGATGGAGCAAGTGAATGGCACGATACGCAAGATCCTACGAAGATTACTAATTGGGACCAATTAGAAATTGCTTTCTTTGACAGGTATTACCCAAGTAACATGAAGTTAGATGCTGAATTAGAATTGACGCATTTCCGTCAAGAATATGAGGAAACTGTGGGTAGGAGTTCGACAAGATTTCAGATGTGTCTGCGTAAAGTTCCCAATCATGGCTTTTCAGAACAACAACAGTTAAAGATCTTTTATAGAGGCCTTGATGGAACTTCGAGAGAGAAATTGGATACGCTATGTGGTGCAGGTTTTCTTCAAATTCAACCCGCTCATGCAAAGATCATTTTAGAAAGAATAGTCAAGAATGAAGTTGGGTGGAATTCAGTGAGAACACCAGTTAAGGGAGTGAATAATGTTGACATGGAAGAGAAATTTGCTACGCTTGAGAATAAGATTCAGAATACTATAGAGCAACAGTTGAAGCAGCTTACTTTAGCTGTAAAAGAAGGTTTTTCGAGTAAGAAGGTAGCTGTGCATGCTACACAAGAGGTTTATATGTGTTCAATTTGTAAGGTAGATGATCATGATGATGAAAGTTGTCTGAATAACCAATAATCAGTGAATTTTATGTCCAATAGAGGTAATTTCAATTCAAGTGGTAATGGATATCAGCCTAACAGAAACCATCCTGGGTTTCAATACTCAAATCCCAATGGGGCAGCCAATCCTACTTACACGTATCAGCCGCGTCCTCAAGGCAACAACTATAATCCAAGACCACACAACAACCATCAAGGAGGACAGAATCAAAACAATTATGTACAAAGACAAGCTCCTCAGAATACCTACGATGAGAATTTAAACCAGAAAGCTCTACCAGCCCATCCACAAGAAGGAGTAGTTACCCTTCAGAAAACCGTTGAAAATTTGATTGCTTTTCAAACTCAAGCTATGGAACGTCAAAATGCAGCTGAAGCAAATATGAAGATTTTCCAGAATCAGCTAAGTCAAATCAATAAACAGCTGAATCAGCGTCCACAAGGGAAACTTCCTAGAGATACGGAAAATCCAACACAACGTGAAGATTGCAAGGATGTTACATTAAGAAGTGGTAAGAACCTCCCTCCACCTCCTTTTCCCGTTATGAAAGAGAAAGAAGTTCCAAGAAAAGAAAAGGAAGTGGGTGAGAAAGAAAAAGAGAATGAGAAAGATAGTGAGGTTGAAGAAATAGAAAGACCAAGAGAGGTTCCGAAAAAGAGAGATTAAATTGTAAGCAATCGCCCTCCACCACCGTTCCCATCGCGAGTTCAGAAAAAGGGTGATATGGCTGATTTTCAGAAGTTCTTTAATAGAGTGAAGGGTTTGAGTATTAATATTCCGTTACTTGAGGCGATTCGAGATATTCCTAAGTATACGAAGTTTTTGAAGAGGGCCCTCACTAATAAAAGGCCCTACTGTGATAATGAGATGATTGGCCTTCCTGAAGAATGTAGTGCGATTTGCCAGAGTAAATTACCTCCGAAGTTAGTTGATCCGGGGAGTTTCACGATTCCGATATCAATTGGAGAAGAATGGAAAAGAAAGGCGTTATGTGACTTGGGGGCAAGCATCAATTTGATGCCCAAGTCAATATTTGATAAGCTTAAAATTGGAAACGCAAAACCTACCTCTATGGTCTTGCAAATAGCGGACAGGTCTCTTGCTCATCCTGAAGGCCGCATTGAGGATGTCCTTGTTAAGGCAGGTACACTTATATTTCCTGTTGATTTCGTAATTCTTGAATACAATGCAGATAGAAATGTCCCCATTATTTTGGGTAGACCATTCCTAGCTACAGGGAGAACATTGATCGATGTAGAAAATGGCGAATTGACGATGAGGATACAAGATGAGGAAGTAAAATTCAATGTATTTCGAGCTATGAAATTCCCAGATTCTCAGGAAGATTGCTTCAGAATGGATGTGGTAGAGCAAGCATCGCAAGAGGTATTTAATTGCTTAAATTTTGATGATATCTTGCAGGCTGCTTTGACATTAGATTCACCTGAGATGATGGAGGAGCTTACCGAAACAGTGGCAGCTCTAAATTCTAAAAATCCGAAGTATAGGCGTCTTGCCTATGAACCTGTGAGAGAACCGGGGGAGATTATTCCTAAAAAGAAGCCTTCAATTGAGTCTCCTCCGGAGTTGGAAGAAAAACCATTGCCAGCACACTTGAGGTATGCTTATTTGGGTACTGATGAAACTCTACCTGTTATTGTTTCAGCTAATTTAACAGGTCCTCAAGAAGATAAACTGTTGCGTGTGTTAAGAGCCGATAAAGAAGCAATAGGTTGGACAATTGCTGACATCAAAGGCATTAGTCCATCCTATTGTCAACACAAAATCATACTTGAAGATGTTAACGCACGCTCAGTTGAAGGCCAAAGCAGATTGATGCCTGTGATGAAGGATGTAGTAAAGAAAGAGGTGATCAAGCTTTTAGATGCGGGGATTATCTATCCCATTTCGAGTAGTGAATGGGTGAGCCCTGTTCAGTGTGTGCCGAAGAAAGGAGGAATAACAACAATTCTTAACGATAAAAATGAGGTGATTCCTTCAAGAACGGTAGTAGGTTGGAGAGTTTGTATGGATTATAGAAAGCTGAACAAGGCCACCAGAAAAGATCACTTCCCTTTACCCTTCATTGATCAGATGTTAGACAAATTAGCCGGAAGGGAATATTACTGTTTCTTGGATGGTTACTCCGGGTACAATCAAATTTACGTGGCTCCAGAAGATCAAAATAAGACTACTTTTACATGCCCTTTTGGTACTTTTGCATATCGCAGAATGCCATTTGGGTTGTGTAATGCTCCCGCTACTTTTCAGAGATGCATGATGGCCATCTTCTGGGATATGATTGATAATTTCCAGGAAGTGTTTATGGACTATTTCTCCGTGTTTGGTGATGATTTTGATAAGTGTTTGGATAACTTGGAGAAAGTGTTGGTTAGGTGCAAGGAATCAGATTTGGTGTTAAACTGGGAGAAGTGTCATTTCATGGTTCGTGAAGGTATTGTTCTGGGTCACATAGTTTCAAGTGCTGGATTAGAGGTTGATAAAGCAAAGATAGAGGTAATTAAAACTCTTCCCCCTCCTGTTTCTATTAAAGGGGTAAGGAGTTTTCTTGGCCATGCTGGCTTTTATAGGCGTTTTATTAAGGATTTTTCTAAGATTGCTAAACCGTTATGCAACTTACTCGAAAAGGATTGCAAATTCCTTTTTGATGAAGCTTGTTTAGCGGCCTTCAAAGCAATCAAAGAAAAGCTTATTTCTGCTCCTATAGTGTTACCTCCAGATTGGAATTTACCGTTTGAGGTTATGTGTGATGCGAGTGATTTGTGTATGGGAGCTGTATTAGGACAGAGGAAAGAGAAGGTTTTTCATTCGATTTACTATGCTAGTAAAACTTTTAGTGGTGCTCAGATTAATTACACAGTTACAGAAAAAGAGTTGCTAGCAGTTGTATATTCGTTTGATAAATTTCGCTCTTATCTTCTTGGAGCGAAAGTTATTGTTTATACAGATCATTCCGCGATCAGATTTCTTATGGAGAAGAAAGATGCGAAACCAAGGTTAATCAGATGGGTGTTATTGCTTCAAGAGTTCGATTTAGAGATCAAAGATAGAAAGGGTTGTGAGAATCAGGTTGTAGATCATCTATCGCGCTTAGAGGGTTCAGAGATGAATAGTGGTACTGAAGCAGTTAGAGAAGAGTTTCCTGATGAGAGCTTATTCGTTATTCGAGATTATGAGGCTCCATGGTATGCAGATATTGCGAATTTAGTGGTGAGTGGTGTTTTTCCTGAAGGTTCTACTTATCAAGAAAGAAAGAGGTTAGCTCATCGTGCTAGACAGTTCTTTTGGGAGGATCCTTTCCTCTATAAAGTTTGTGCTGACCAAATGATACGAAGATGTGTAGCAAGGGAAGAGACTCAAGCCATTATAGCTGGATGCCATGATTCACTATATGGAGGACATTTCAAAGGAGACCGAACTGCTGCAAAGGTATTTCAATCAGGTTTTTACTGGCCTTCTCTTATAAAAGATTGTCATGAATATGTTAAGAAATGTACGAGATGCCAGTTTACCGGAAACATATCCAAGAGGGATGAGATGCCGCGTAATAATGTGCTAGAGGTTGAGATATTCGATGTT
This sequence comes from Nemophila menziesii, assembly GCA_029959085.1. Lineage (NCBI taxonomy): Eukaryota > Viridiplantae > Streptophyta > Magnoliopsida > Boraginales > Hydrophyllaceae > Nemophila > Nemophila menziesii. Next base: position 37,957,541 of record JARWIR010000005.1, on the reverse strand, counting down.
TGGGGTATAGACTTTATGGGTCCTTTCGTTCCTTCAAATGGTAACCTCTATATCTTATTAGCTGTTGATTATGTGTCTAAGTGGGTGGAAGCGGTGGCTTTACCTACTAATGATTCACGAGTGGTGATCAAGTTCTTGAAATCACATATTTTCACTAGACATGGCACACCTAGAGTGATTATTAGCGATGGGGGATCTCATTTCGTTAATAAATATCTAAAGACTATTCTAGAGAAATATGGAGTTAGACACCGTGTATCTACTGCATATCATCCACAATCCAATGGCCAAGCTGAAGTTTCGAATCGCGAAGTCAAGTCAATCCTAGAGAAAACCGTTGGTCCTACAAGAAAAGATTGGTCAATGAAGTTAGATGATGCGTTGTGGGCCTATCGTACTGCGTTTAAGACTCCAGTTGGTGCATCTCCCTATCGTATGGTGTATGGTAAGGCTTGTCACTTACCTTTAGAGCTTGAAATGGTTGCCTATTGGGCAATTGCGCAGTTGAACTAAGATCCTATCTTAGCCGGAAAGAATCGTATGATGAAGCTTAATGAACTTGACGAATTCCGGTTGCATGCTTATGAAAATGCCAAACTTTACAAAGAAAACACAAAGAAATGGCATGACAATCGGATTCGTACAAAGAACTTTGAAGTGGGGCAAAGATTGTTAAAGTATAACTCAAAGTTCAGCAATTATCCGGGTAAGTTACGATCTAAATGGTCAGGTCCATACATAGTGACCAAAGTTACACCTCATGGGGCGATAGAAATAGAACATCCGCTAGAGAACCGTACCTTTATGGTTAACGGTCACAGACTGAAGATATACCATGGAGGTGAAGATACCAATCGCTCGGAAGATCCACATCCCGGGGAGGTCATGTATCTCCTCGAGACTCCTTAGAAGCGTGAGGTAACCTGTCGAGCTTAACGACGTTAAACAAAAGCCAATTCATTGTATATTAGCTGAGTTTTCATTTTTTGCATTTTAGATTAGTTTGATTTTCGTAATTTTAGTGTTTATTATTAAGAAATGAGGAAGGGTAGTTGTTTTTTATGATTTCAGGGGTAAAAAGGTCATGAGTTTGGGGTCGATTTGGCGAAAACAGGAGAAAAAGAGGTTGGATGTCCAGGAGAAACCGGGAACCCGGTTTTGGAGCTGGTACCACCCTCTTCAACGCAACACTTGGCGTCTTGGTTCACGACACAGCGTCGGACCCGGGTACCCGGATTTTCGAAACCGGGCACCCGGTTTTGGTGCTGTGATTTCTGAAATTTTTTGACCCAGCGTCTTGGTGGCTTGCGTTTTGCTGCGTTTTGGTTCGCGCCATCGACACAAAACCGGGAACCCGCATTTGGCAGAACCGGGTACCCGGTTTCGGAGCTACAAAAGTCCAAAAGTTCTGACCCGGCGTCTTGGAGTTCTGCGTTTTGGCGCGTTTTGACTCGCGCCATCGAGAAATTCCGGGAACCCGCATTCCACAGAACCGGGTACCCGGTTTCGGCGAGTAAAATCTCTGACCCAGCGTCTTGGGGTCCAGCGTTTTGGTGCGTTTTGAAAAAAAAGAAAAAAAAACACTATATATCATCAAATCCTACCCTCTTTCACCACACAAACATAAAATCAACTCACCTCCTCTCCAAAATAACATCAAATCCTTAGTTTTTCCCAAGATTCTTCTTCATCAAATCCTTAAATAAAACCCAATTCTTTCTTCTCCCATTCAAATTGAACAAGACCCATCTCATATTCACCCTAGTTCTTCAATTCCTAAGCCTCAAAACATCAAAATTCTAAACTTTTTCTCTAAGTTTTTCATTATTTGAAGTTTTGAGTTTGGGGTGAAAAGAGATGACTAACAGAACCGGTGATTTTCGAAGAACTGCTCCTAGAAGAAAGACCACCATTGGTGGTTCACAAGATCAAGCTATTGAGATTCCTGATTCGCGTCCTAAACGAAAAATTGACGAAGTTAAGCTTGATTCTAAAAGAAAAGAAATCACGGGTCACAAGAGAAGATTGATTGATGAGATTGAAAGTGAGAAGGAACCCGAAGAGGAAATTGCGAAGAACATTGAGAAAGAAACTGAACAAGAGATTCCGGAAGCACCCGTTCAAAAACCTCCGCGTATGAAGATGTGGGCCCACAAGCCTAAGAGGGTTTACACTTGTTGGAATACTCAGGTTCGTGAAAGAATTGAATTTTTGAAATTTGGTGAGGAGACGAATTTTCCTAAGGGTATTATGAGTAGTGATTACAAGGAATATGCTGTGACATGTGCTAAGTTTGGTTGGAAAGAGTTACAAGAAAGGAAGCTTGAGTTTATTCCTACTTTTGTGCGCGAATTTTACGAAGGTTTAGCTACCTCCCGTGATGCCATTGATGTCCGCAAAAAGGTAATTCCTTTCTCTATTGAACGTATTCGGAAATCATTGAAACTACCCAACTTTTCTGGAACATGCCTATTCCAAGAAACTCTTAATGACCCTTCTTTTGATTTTGAATCCCTTTGGGGGATCGTGCTTGTTAATGGGACTAGCCCAATTCCTGAAGGTGAAAGATATCCTGGACAGTTTTACAGCAGTAGTTTGACACCTCGTGCTAAGGTTTGGTCTCGTTTCGTAATACCCACTTTCTTTGGTATTAAACACACTTCCGAGTTGAAGAAAGAGCACATATTTGTTATTAAGTGTATTTTGGAGGAGAAACCATTTGATGTTGCTAAGATCATTTATGATACAATCATGGAGTTCGCGAAATCACCAATGAAACAACAAAATCTGAAGTTTCCTTGTACTATTACTCAGTTGTGTCTAGACGCAAAGATTCCGCGTAAGGACGCAGATATTGATACTGTTTCAGTTGGTGTGAGTATAGCTTTGAGCACAATCAAGAACATCCATGAAGAAGCAACACGAACTACAAGAAGTCCGAGAACTCCTCAATCAAAGAAAGTGAAAACTGTACCTGAGTTGGAAGCGAAGAATCAGGTGTTGGAAGAGAATCAGGAGAAGATGATTGCTACCTTGGGAAACGTTACAAAAGAATTGGACCTGCTTCGAAATTTAATACTAGGCGTAAATACACTTCAAAACGCGATTTATGATGCTGTTACGCGTGATAAAGATCCAGAACGCAACACCTATAACCAGCCTCGCGCTGGTTAAGATATGTTTTCTAAACTTTCCTCTTAGTGTAGATTAGTTTAAATGCTTTATTGAGTCTTTTCGAGTAGTGGGGACACGACTCATTTTTGATTTTGGGGTGGGGTTCGTTGCCTCATCCCAGTTTTTTATGTGTTATTTGCTTTATTTGCTTTCAATAAAAGAATTTTCGGAGTTGCATGTGACTGTAGAAATTTTTAAATATCCCTTTAAGCATACTCTTCATAAATCTATGATAGTAAATAGTGGACTTTAGGGATTGATATAAAACGCACTTACAATTGCATGCGAACATAGGTAATTGATAGGAAAAATTAATGAACAATGCAAATGAAGTAAGCTTGTACTCAAGGAATATGTTTGGTGTGTAGAACGTGAAATCCTAATTAGTAGAGAACCCACCTAGATATGAACTAAAGACAAGCTATGTACTTAGGAAAATGATAGGGGCAGTTCTTTGTTAGCCATTTGTGCCTTTTTAGCCTTCTATCCCTTGTATTAATTATTATCCGTCTTAGCCACTTTGAGCCTTTAGCCTTTTCTTTGTAGCCACGATATAAGCCATTATCCCTTAGATTATTAGGCATGACCATATGACCCGCACTTGAATCACAATCCTGAGACATGTCTCGAGCTTGAGTTTAGGGTGGTGGGACCACATATGGGGAATTTAATGGGTTGGGATTGATGTGCTTTGTATTGTAGCACAATTGCAGATGATACATACTTGTAACCCTTTGCCGGGAGAATGAAGAAAAATGAAAAAGAAAGAAAAAAATGAAAAAATTTGAAAATCCATACAGTAGGAACCGGGAACCCGGTTTGCTTCTGTAAAAAAAAAAAAAAAAAAAAAAAAGAGAGAAAAGAAAAATATGAATGAATAAAACATCCGGCAAAGTGGAATTTTTCTGAAAATCATCTTGTTTATAGTGGGTAGACATGGGACGCTAAATTGTTGCGTATATGGGTGAGTGAGAACATCTTTTTGAGCGTTAACTCAGGCTCGAGGACACTGTTGATGGTAAGTGAGGAGAGAGCCAAAAGCTCACTTCAAATTTACCAAATATACATCCACACCCGTCCTTAAGCCAATATTATAACCGTAAAGACCTCGTGATTCCTAAGTGCGTAGTGAATTTATGATTCTGTTGATAGGGAATACACTAGGTGGAACGTTCAAAGCGAGGTAGGATTAATGACCACCCTATAGCCATCATACAGAGATGAGTACAAGTGTAACCTTCAAGCATTGCGACTTTAATTTTATGATTGAGATTATTTAGGTTTGATGTTGCATGATTAGTGTATGTGTATATTAGTTTCTAGAGTTTGCTATATGAGATTTATTTTGAGAATTGCTTTAGGGTTTATTTGCTAGCTTCTACTTGTTTATACGCTTACTTCTACCCCTTTGTTTTGTTTTAATTTGTCGGGACGACAAAGGTTTGAGTTGGGGGTCTTGATGTCTCCCTAATTGTTCTTATTTTCGACCCTTGGGAGACATCATTTTTGGTGTTTATTTAATTAATTTGATAGACTTTTGGACTTAATATGCAATAATTCGGAATTCCCTTTTTATTTCTAGCATTTTCAATTTATAAAACTTTTGCGCGTAATATTGGTATTTTTAGTGTAAAGTTTACAGGTTTTAGATGTTAGATAGGAGAGGAATCCGAGGAAAAAGTCAAAGATCGTGAATTAGAGTCAAGACTTGAAGATAAATCCCGAAGATATTATTTTTAGAGCTGAAAATCCATTTTCCAGGCCATAGAGTGCTGATTTCGAGGTGCTTAAGCGATAATTTAGCCGCTGACCTTTGAAGAGAAAACATTCCTTATCGAGTTACGGAACTTTATCAACTGGAATGAGGTCAATCGGAGTCATAACGCATCGGGAAAAGCCGTTTTAGTGAAGGTGTATCAGCAGTTACGGGATTTTGGGCTTAGAAAGTGGGCTTGGACATTTAATTAATATTCTATTTTCTGGTCCAAGCCCTAGTACGAATTTATGCTTATAAAAGGAGGTCTGGACTTCTATTTTTCACACAATTCACATTCTACAAGATTAAACACCAGAGAGAAGCAACAGAAGGAAGAAAGAAGAAGCTACAAGAGCTGGAGTGGGTCTATAGCTCCGTTCATAGTCATTCCAATTCCAGAAATTAGGTTCTTTTTATATTTTAATTTTGTAAACAATATGAATTCCATTTCTTTTAATTTAGTTTTTAATTTTAATATGAGCTAAGCTTTTCATAGTGCTTGAGAACAAACAATGGGTGAATCTTAATTTTACGAAATAACGAATGTTGAATTTGGGTTTATGCTAAATTAAATTAGATTGGGTTCATTACTCTTTTCGATAATTTGTGATTATTTACTGATTTTAGAGTCGCGAACTATGATTAGGTATTAGTATCTAAGCTATTCCATATATGTGGCGTGTGGATCATCCTGACGGAGGGTTTAGGTATAGAATTAATTATTCAATCTAGGATAAAAGCTAGTGATTCTGACGAACTTAGCTAATTCTAGGGCCAATGAGGTAAAACACTTAATCATCCAACGGTGGATCATATTTACCCTGACGGGACTAGTGACACTTTAGGATTGCCTTATAGTCCACCCTGACGGGGGTATAAGGATTTTAGAATCCCGACCATTGTAGTTGACCAATTTAACCCTTAAACAACATAAGTTGGGAAATAAGATTGGGAGGATCCTTGCGTTCTCAAGTGCTACATCTCATATTGCGTTTTCACTCATTTTACTTGCGTCTTAGCTTCTACTTGCATTTAATTATTTGTCTTTTATTCATTAGCTTTAATCAACAAAACCAAACAAATATTTTATAATCTTTTATTTTCATAAGTGCATCAATCACTATTTGCTAGACATTGTGATCAACCATTCCGTCCTTGGAACGAATCTGATTTATCAGTTATTACTACTTGGGACAACCGTACACTTGCGGTTGTGGTTCGATTAGCATTTGCATTTATTTTTAGAACACACAAAGGACCACCACACATTAGGGGTGATACAATGGTGAACCAAAAAGAGTTGACAAATATCATTACTCAACAACATAAACTCCCAAATATAATTTGGTAGATCTTTTCCCACCAAATAACAACATATAAAATTTGGTGGGAAAGATTTTGACGTCACCAAAAAATTTGGCGGGAAAAATTCGATAGAAAAGTTTTGGCAGGAAAATTTTGGCCGGAGAAATTTGGTTGGATGAAAATTGGACCGAAAAATTTTTAACGGAAAAATTTAATGAGATAGACGCAATTCAAGAGTATTATTGTCTATTATCTCATTTATATTAGATATGCCTTTTTAAGATAATATCACTTCTTTTTAGAATGGTTATAATAATTGCCCCTAAAACAAATATGCTTTATAAAAAATTATTAGTTTAGTTTATCTGAAATAATCTTAACAAATATAAAAAAAATCCTCTAAAATTAATTCAAAACATAAATTGAAAATAAAATATAAAAATAATACTTTTCATCTTATAAAAATACCTATATATACATGGTACTTTTCAAATAAAATAAATCAGATAATTTTATAATTTATATTGATTTTAGATCATTCGACCAAAAAAAATTGATTTTAGATCAAGAGATTAAATATGGTACTACAATCAATCGGTATAATATATTTTAAACTTAAATAATTAGAAAAAATATATAAAATATGAATTTATTATAATAATACAAATTAACAATTTTTAGAGCTCTCTTCAATAAAATATGAGATTATTATCCAAAAGGTTTTGGAAACTCATCCCTAAGACCTAACCACAACTTCCTAATCTTCTCTTTTTACTAAAAACCACAAACAAATTTTAAGACTATAGACCAAAATCCTAATTACACTTTATCCTGTTTTGTTTTTTATTTTCTATATATACTAATTCTTTCAAAAAAATTTAAAACCCTAAATCTAATTTCCTCTCCTTTCTTTTACTTCTACCGTAACCCATATTTTCTCTTCCGTCTTCTCTCTCTGTCGCTCTCATGCACAAATAAATCGCCTGAGCAACATATTTGAGCCATACTTACTCATTAGTGGTCTTCTTTTCCGGTTCTAGCCCATGTTTCGTCAGGGTTTCTTCTCCAATGGAGTTGTTCGAGCTCCAGTGTGAGAAGATAAACAAACGGATGAGCAAAGCTTCGTAACTGGCTCACCGGAGGGTTGGCATTAAGATGCCGACGAAGCTTTAAAACTGGCTCGCCGGAGTGCTTGAGGTCGCGAAAGGATGAGAAAAGCTTCGTAACTGGCTTGCTAGAATTGGTTCGCCGTCGACTGGTACATTTCCGCCGTAGCCTGGAGCTCAGATAGAAGCCGCTGGTTCGCAGCTCGAGAAGAAGACAACCACAGGTTCACAGCTGCTGGTTCGCCGCTTGGAGCGCGAGAAGACACTCTGTTCGTAAAGTATCAAACCTTCATGCCATTGCCATGGAGTTGTTGTCATAGGTGTTGTTGTTTTCTCGTGCAAGTGAAGACGATGTGGTGGACATCCGTCTGAAGACTTTAAGCGAAGAAGGAGCTGCTGTTTTTTTTTTCTTTGGCGTGTATTATTTGGATTTCTATTTTTTATTTTCTTTTTCTTTTGTAAGTACTCAACAAGTTTGATGTTTCTAATTCTTTGTTTTTTTTATTTTTTTTTTACACTTTTCTAAATTTAGTACTAAGTTGGAAGTGTGATTATTTTTTATTTTTTTAATTTTTCTTATTCGAATAGGTAGTTGTAATAATTTTTAGTATTGAAATATTAATCATGATTTTATTTCCTTGTTTAAATTTATTTTTTCAAGAATAATCAATAATTTTTCTGAGCATACTCAAGATTTTTGACCCGATACTCAATAAAAATCATAGACACTCAGATGTTTTTTTCCAATACTTAGTAAATTTGTCTAAGTACTCAGTACTTTTCCTAATGCTCAGTAAATTATCTCAAATGCTCAATAAATTTTCTCGAGTACTCATTAAATTCCACGAATACTCAAGTAACGTTTTTCGGCGACTCAGTGCTTTTCCAAGTACTCAGTTCCTTTTTTCGGATACTCATTAACTTTTCCAAATACTCGGTAACTTTTCTTGGTGACACTGGCGGTGGTCGGTGGTGGTTGGTGGGCGTGGTCGGAGCTGGAAAGTATTAATATCTAATTAAGAATGAGAGAGAGAAGTGGTAATGGAGGAGAGAAAAAAAATAAGGGAGGTTAGTGAAAAATGATAATGGAGGAGAGAGAGAGAGAGAGAGAGAGAGAGAGAGAGAGAGAGAGAGAGAGAGAGAGAGAGAGAGAGAGAGAGAGAGAGAGAGAGAGAGATTGGAATGGAGGAGAGGGAATAATCTATTTTTTTTAATCTTATATAAACTATGGTGGTAATGACACTGTAGATCTTAGAAGCTCCTTTACATGAGAGAGGAATGTGATGTTCTTTTTGTGGCGCTAAGATTGTCTCGAAGGCCCTATAGGTAATTCACCCAATAATATCAAACAAAATTATAATATGTTTTCATATATTATTATTAATATTAATTTTATATTCATTTATAACAATATTTATTTAAATAACAATTATATTTATATTTAAATTTTTATATATAATTAATATATATAATATTTTATGAAAATAATATATGATTAAAACACGAGCCAATAATCAAAAAATGTCTATTTAAAATACTATTAATAAAAATGTGTTTAGAATAAGACTCTTTATAAAAAAAAGTTCCAACCCAAAATACCCCTACATATAGTAATTAAAAAAAGTAAAAACAAATTAAAAAAACAAAACAAAAACTAACAAACACACGCGTCTGTGAATTTTTTTAAATCATCATAACTAATTCTAAAAGAATCACAAAGATAAAAAAAATTATATATTTGGATAAAACAAATTAATATTTACGTCTAGGTTTTTTTTTTTTTTTGAATATTTTGATTTTTTTCGCAGATACGGAATTTCATGTTTTGAACAATGAATTTCATGTTTGCGAAAAAAATCACTATTTCAAACATGAAATTCCGTGTCAGGGAAAAAAAATCTAGAAAAAAAAATCATAGACGTAAATATTAATTTGTTTCATCTAAAAAATGCAAATTTATTATTTTTCTGTTTTTTTTAGAATTAGTTATGATGATTTTAAAAAAAAAAATTAACGGACGCGCGCGTATGTGATGGAATTAGTAGTAGTAGGTGGTGGTGGTGGTTGGTGTGGTTGTGGTGGATGTAGTTGTGGTTAAATAAATAGTAGTGGTGGTGGTGGTGGTAGTAGTGATAGTGGTGGTGGTGGTAATGGTGGTGATGGTGGGGTAGGGGTGGTGGTGATGGTGGTGGTGGTGGTAGAGGTGGTAGTGGTGGAAGTACCCTGTTATTTGTTTAATATTTAAATAAATATTGTATTAAAAATAAAATAATATATTTAAATAGTAAAGGTATAAAAAATAGGGTCAATGACCCAAAAAATCAAAATAATATTATACTTGCCCCAAAGAATCATCCATTAATTACTATTATAAGATTACATGTTTACCCGTCAAGGACGATTCCCGTCAAGGACGATTCCCATCAAGGACGATTCCCGTCAAGGACGATTCCCGTCAAGGACGATTCCCGTCAAGGACGATTCCCGTCAAGGACGATTCCCATCAAGGACAAAATTTAGTTAATGATGTTATTGGGAAGAAATTTTGTCATTGATGTTATTGGGCTGAAAATAATATTATTTTGATTTTTTGGGTCATTTTCCCTAAAAAATATAAAGAAGATGTTTTGTTATAAATAATTATTCTATTAGACTTTTTTTATAGAATAAATTATTGAAAGCTTAATTTAATAATTATGTAATTTTATTAGATTTCTTTTAGTAAATACTCCTTAAAATACGTTAAAATTCTAAAATTTATATTAGTTACCTGTAACGTTTTATTAAATTGTAAATTTGGAACAAAATTAAAAATAATTCACTTACCTTACAAATGGAATAATCCAAAAAATATAAAAAATATCAAAAGATCTTCCTTATAATTTCATATTTCAATAAAAAAAAACTTATATTTTTTGTAAATTTCTTTTACATTTAATATGAATTATTTCTATTGATATAAAGGTCCAATTCGGCTAATTCAACAACAAACCTATAGTACATATAATTTCTATAATTTCAGGGATAAAGTTCAAGAGTCTCATTCCCTTTTTACACTATAAATCATTAGGACCATATTATTTGTAAAAGTTACATTTTGTAAAAATTATTAAACTTCGAAGATTAAAAAATTATGAGAGAAACCAAATGAAAATGAACTAAATGCAATTTTTTTAGTTTGATTACATGCAACTAATGCAATAAAGATCAATAGGTACACACAGAGATAAAATAACTGAAGAGATAGATAGGTGTAGATATATAAATCCCAAACAATAACCAAGACAAACTTTTACTTAGACCCTTGTTTGTAAAAGTTACACCTAAATCTCAAGGATTAAGAAAGTGTTAGAGAAACCCCATGACAATTTACTTAAAACCACCGCAAAATGGCTTAATTGTGATTCGAGTGTCGTTTACAATAGTATCCACATTTGCATACAGTGACATTCGAATCGGTCCAGCAACTATTACCAAGGATTAATACTAAAGGTTTAACCAAAAGAGTAGTCATGAAAACGTCGAATGTGATGGGACTAAAGTCTGATTCCCTATGACACACTATAGCGCAAACAAGTTTAAGTGATTACTTTTAATGAATTCATAACCTCTAGTGATAGTTCAGTTGAGACGGATTTGAGGGATTCACCATTATAAATTTAAAGGAGACGCTCAATGAGTTCATAGTTCTTTGATACAGTCCTAGTGAGACGGAGTTGATGAAATCACCCGCTTACGATAAAGTTGAGCTTCAACCTTTTAATAAATTCAAGATTCAAGAGGGAAGTTTCACTAGGGTAGAAATCTAATCCGAAATTTTCAATTTCGGACTATTCTAATCCGAAAATTTTCGATTTTGGAAAAAATTTGCACGTTACGATTTTTGAACGGAATTAGAAGTACATATAATAATCCAAAATTTTCGATTTCATATTTGATTTTTGTTTTTGATTTATATTCTCAATATTCATTGACAATTCTTATTTTATGTTAATTGAAATTCTTTTGTCGCCGTAGAACATGAGAAGGATAAATTTGATCCAAAACGGTATGAATATTAGGTTAATTTAGAACTATATTCATGGAATTTGTTAAACTTTCCACTTGAATGTTTTATTATAATTTTATTTTTATTTTACTTTTATACTAATTAAATGTTGATTTTTATTGAATTTGTATACATTTGTGTGAAGATATTGTGATAGGATTCACAATTATATACTTATAATGTATTAATTTGATATTTTTTGAAATAAAAAAGAAAAAAGTACTCGTAGTAATGGAGAATTATTTTTTAAATTTTTTGAGAAATAGTATATAATTATAAAATTTCTGAATAAAAACCTTTCATGATGATATACAAATTCCACTTTGCCGGTTCGAATATATATTCTTTTCATATCAATTTTTTCTTTTGTATAGCTATGACTCTATTTTTGATGTTCGAGATATCACGCTATTTTTTTTCATATATTTTTTCTTCTTTTCAAATCTAGCTCGTAGATTCTTTTTCATTCACTATTACCCCGGAAAAGGGTTACAATATTAACTTTTCATCATCAATAATATCACAATTACAATTTCCAAACCCAGTGTCTCCTAATGATGAAACCCACCACCCCAAATTGGACTCTAATTAATTACCATATATCTTTAAACCTTCACACTAAATAAATAATTAAACCCAATATGCTCTAAAAATAATAAATAATTAATTTAAGACACAAAATAGGAAAGTGTACTAAATCATGAGAAAATCGACCTATACTCTAATAAATACACCTAAAATGATGTCTCCAACTAGGATTAATTCATGACAAATGGGGAGACATCAATACCTCCTATATATACATACATTTATAACATATATATAATTGATTAGGTACAATTAAGGACCTTGATTCACGATCTTGTATTATAGGAAATATTTATGGATTCTTTCCTCATTCTGAAGCTTGTATCATGCTCCTTAATTTACGTTCTTGTATTGTAGGAAATATTTGCGGATTCTTTCCTTGTTCACGAGCTTGTATCATAGGAGTTTTTTGTGAATCATATTGACTATTAATTTCTATATAATTAATTTCCTTAATATGCCCCCACAAGATAGACGTGGAGTCAACAACGGGTAGCTTGTTATAGTGGAGTTGATGATGATACCGGGACAACGGTTTGGTGAGAGAATCTGCGAGTTGATAGGCGGAGTGGACATGCACAACTTTGATTTTCTTATTTTCAACTTGTTCATGTGTGAAGAGGAAATATATGGCAACATTTTTCATGCGTGAGTGAAATGTTGGATTTGAGCAAAGATATGTTGCGCCAATGTTATCACAATATATTGTTGGCCTGATTGGTTGTGGAATGTGTAGTTCTTGGAGTAAGTTTTGATTCCAATTGATATCAGGTGTTGTTGTAGCGACTGGCCTATATTCAACTTCAGTGGAAGATCTAGCAACTGCGTTTTGTTTCTTTCTGAACAAACTAATAGGTAAGGACCCAAAATATATTACATATGTCGATGTTGAGTGTCTATCATTTAGATCTCCAACCCAATCTGAATCAGAGTATCCACATAAAAGTGGATTTGGATGTTTCTTGAGAAATAGTCCATAATTTTATGTTTGTTTGAGATAACACAATACTCTTTTGACGGTATTCTAATCCATTTTGCTTGGTGCATGCATAAATCGAGATAACTTATTGACAACGAAAGAGACATCTGGTCTAGTTAGTGATAGATATTGAAGAGAACCTACCACTTGGAGGTATCGAGTGGCATCTATAATGGGTTTCCATCTTTGAGTTTGAGAGGTGTTGAAGTTGATAGAGGCGAGCGTACTCCTTTGGCGTCCAACATATTTTATTTTGCAAGTAAATCGGTGATGTATTTTCTTTGAGATAGTAAAGCACCATTTAATGGTTGATAAATTTCAATGCTAAGGAAATAATCGAGTTCCCGAGATATTTGATCGAGAATTTGTTTGCTAATTAACAAATAATGTGGTCAGTGACTTGATTGCTCTTACCTGTTACAATGATGTCATCCACATAGACCAAAAAATATATTATATAACTCTTAGTTTTTAGAATGAATAGTGATGAGTCACTTCCGGACTTTATAAACCCAATTGACAGAAGAAAGTTTTGTAATTCTTGATACCACGGACGTGGTTCTTGTTTGAGACCATAAATAGTTTGACGTAGCTTGCAAACATATGTAAAGTGTTGTTCATCAATGAATCCAGGTAGTTGAGATATATAGAACATCTCTGTTAGGCTCCCCTATAGAAACGCATTATTGACATCTAGTCGATGTAATGGCCACCCAAGATTGATGTCTATGCTTGTGACTAGGCAAATAGTGTTGGATTGATGACAGAACTGAAAGTGGCATTGTAGTCAATTCTACGTCATTGATGAAAACCTTTTGCTACAGGTCGGGTCTAGTAACGTTGTATAGATCCATCCATATTCTTTTTTATCATGAATATCCATTTACAACCAATAACATTAGACAAATGTTTATTAGGTACTAAGGTATGGGTGTTGTTTTGAACAAGAGCATCAAACTCCTCACTCATATCTTTCCTCTTTTCTTCATATTTTAGGGCTTGGGTTACTATGGGAGGTTTGGTTTGTGGTTGGGGTAGTTGGGTATTTAAATTGTACTTTTTAGTGGGTTTGAATATTTTATCTTTTGCTCTAGTTTGCATATGATGACGAGATATTTGTGGATAATTAGGAGGATCGTTAGCGCATACCTGTGAAGTTTCAACACAGGGAGGCTGCACTGGCGGAGGGTCGGAACTAGGATCATCATTGTGGGCCTATCATCATGTAAATCTTGTTGAACATTTCTAGAAATCGGTGTTGTATTGGATCCAGGGGTGGTGGTAGCATGTCACTGATTTATATACATACTTTGGCTTGGTGGGTTAAGGTGTGATGTTTCTTGAAATATTCCATGTCTTTGTTTTGGTGATGTAGTTGATGATAAAGTGGTGGTGGGTTTTTGAGGATGAGTATTTATGTCATTTGTATTGTTTTAAGGTGTGATGTAGTGTGGAAAAGTCATGGTGGATATTGTGGTAGCTGAATCATACCAAGGAGCACGAGAATAAGAAGATATTTTTATCTGGTTTTAAAAATGGAAAGTCATTTTCAAAAATATTTATATGACGTGAGATAAATATTTTTTGTGATTGAGGATCAAAACATTTATAAGGGTTGTGTGTGGTTGACTAACCAACAAAGATACAGGGAAGTGATTTTGTTTCTAGTTTATTTACTGTATATGGTTTTAACCATGGAAAGCATAATTATCCAAATATATGAATCTTAGTATAATTTGGATGATTTCTAAAAAGTAATTCATAAGATGATTTGTTGTGAAGTGATGCAAGAGTCATTCGATTAATGAGATAAACCGCGACTTGACTGGAAAGGGACCAAAATTGTGATGGTAAATTAGCTTTTTCCAAAAGGGTGAGGATAGGTTATATTATATGGCGATGCCTCCTCTCCACGTTCCCTATTAATTCAGGAGTGTAAGGTGGCGTAATCATGTGTTGAATACCGTATTTACAAGCGTGGGTTGCAAGCCAATGTATTCGCCGATGTAAAGAGTACGGATTTTGCAATTAAAAAAAATTCACCAACCTTTTGAAATTAATAAAAGTGACAGTAACTTTATTTTTGTTCTTGAAGGATATATCCATACAAATCAAGTAAAGTGCTCCACAAATAAAACATAATAGCGATAGTGATCAATAGATGTAGTAAGCGTTGGGCCCCATACATCGGAATAAATAATGTCCAAATGATATATAAGCTTCTCACCAAAGAATCTCCAAAGGGGAGTCGATGACTTTTATTTTTCAAACTAGTAACACAATTTGAAAGAGTAAAAGACATTAGAGGTAAAAAAAATTAGATATTAAAGTTTTGAGTGTGCGCTTATTTGGATGCCCTAGCTGGTCAATGCCATGTTTGTAAGGTAGTGGATTAAATGTGTGGTTGGGATGTAGGTCAATCATATAATGATCCATTATTCCTCCCTTTGACCAATGTCTCTCCTATTATCAAATACTTCACACCAATACAATTGAAAAAAACTCAGTGGGTATGTTATTATGTAGACAAAATTGAGATACAGAAAGTAATTTTGCGTAATTTTGGGAGAGCATAAAACATTATTTAGGAGAAATTTGGAAGAAGTAGAGGGTAAGATTTTTGAACCGGTATGTGTGATAGGAATATCTCTGTTTTCGCCTATGAGTAGACCATCGCCTCCCGTGTATGGTTTAAGATTCATGAAAGAAGATGAATCTGAGTTTACGTGATGGGATGCACTGTAATCAAGGATCCATGGAGTGGATGGCGGATTTGCATTGTGATTGATGTAGAGAGCTCTTGCTTGAGTATGAGAGTGGGAGCGAGACAAAATTTTGCTATATGACCAATTTTGTCACACATTTGGCACTGAACCTTTGGTGGGGTGCTTGAGTGATGATCCATGAGTGGGTTGGGATTAGGATAATTTGCATTAGATGAATCATTTGTGTATTTTGTGGCAAAAGATGGTTTTCCCCCTTGATATATGGGGGAAGGAGTGTAAGAGCCATGACCACGATTTGCATAATTGGCAGTAAAGGTTGGAATTTTGTAGTTGTCTTTACGTCGTAGGAAGGATTCATGATCTAGAAGTTTATCTTTGAGTTCGGGGAAGGTAATGGAATTATCTCTTGCTCAGAGAGTAGCAGCAAGTTCTTTGTACTCATATCCGAGACCATTAATGGCGTGAAAGGTTAGGTCATCTTCATTCACGGGAGCTCTGGCAAAATCAAGTTCATCGGCAACATCTTTCAAGATGTGCATATATTTAGTTATTGAGAGATTGTATTCCTTTGTGCTGGCAAGTCAGTTGTGAAGGCCATATATGCGGGTTTTGAAGGTATTTGCATATGTCGTGGATAATTTAGTCCAGGCATCGTGGGAAATGATGGTGGTGGTAATGTTTGAAACTAATTATGGTTCAACAGAAGCCAACATAGTGTGGTGAATGAAGTTATCTTGAAGTTTCCAGGAGATATGAGCTGGATTTAGAACTTGTCAACCGTTAATTTCAATGGTGAGTGGTAGGATTTTGAATGGGCCATCTATGAAGCCCATGAGATCGTACGAAAATAAGACAATGGAATTATTCTCTCCATGTAGGTTTGTTGGTACCGTTGTGTTTGGGTGGAAGTAAGGCAACAGGTTGATGGTGATAATGTTTGGTGCAACGTAAGATGAGTTGGAAATTGATTTGGTAGTGTTGATAGTGGTGGAAGTTGTGGTAGTATTTGTAGTGTTGATTTGAGTCTTCATAATGAAGATGTATATTGCTAGGAAAATTGATTAATAAGGAAGAAGAAATATGAGATATGGTGAGTGATGGAAAAAAAAGTTAAAGGATGAGTTGTATGTATTTTTTGGAAGAAACGAGAATATATGGTCTGGTTTTAAAGTGAGAAACTAGAAAAAGATTGGAAGCTATGAGTGATTATTTTGGCTCTGTACCATATAGAATGTATATTTTGAATTTGATTTCTTTTGTTACATATACCTCCTACATATACATACATTTATAACATAAATATAATTTATTAGCTACAGTTAAGGACCTTGATTCACGATCTTGTATTATGAAAAATGTTTGTGGATTCTTTTCTCATTCTGAAGCTTGTATCATGGTCCTGGATTTACGTTCTTGTATAGTAGGAAATGTTTGTAGATTCTTTCCTTGTTCACGAGCTTGTATCGTGGGAGTTTTTGTGAATCATATTTACTGTTAATTTCCATATAATTACTTTCCATAATAAATTTTTCTTTTTCCAAGTGACTACCCATGTGTTTAATGTTCTCTAGTAAAATTGACTATGAGACTATCACAACTGGCAGTTGAGATTTATGTTGGTTCCTATCATTCGATATCTTGAACACTTGAAACATGATATATGTAAAACACATCTTGCAGAGTGTTATTTTGATGAGATAATTTACCCCTTATTATGGGGAGAGATAGCGCAACCTGGAGTATTTCGTGACATATCTTGGAATACAATTTGTCTCATCTTTATACGCGAACTGGAACTTGCAATTCAAAAAAGGATTCATTGCGATGTGTTGCAAATAATATTCCAAATGCATTTACGGACACATGGGATATTATAAAATCTCATAAATATACTATTAACGCTCCAGTATAGATTATTGTCCAAGAAGGATATATTATAAATATGTCAGTGAATACATTAAACCAACGCATGAAGGGTGGTGAACATGTAATGTATATAACCAACGCATGAAGTGTGGTAGGCATGTAATGCATAACCAATGCATGAAGCGTGGTAACCCTGTCGATTTGAAATATACTTGCCCCAAAGAAATAAATCTCATGAGTAAATGATGAAATGGTAAATATCATGGAATGTGCTTATCCATGTAATACGACATGAATTGTTGAGTTAGCTAATGTTGGCACTTTCATTACTTCAAAAGTTTGTAACGGTCCCTGAAGTAACCAAGATACCTGAATGAATAAAAAACCATGTAGATCATTTATCTACCAAAACTATATGAAATTGTGAGATGGTTAATAGGATTGATATATTTTTTTTAACTATGGCTTGATATAAAAAATGAGGATCCTAAATCACAAAGTGGTAAAAATTATCGAGAAATAATCGAATGATCATACAAGATTAATAAGTCTGTAAACTAGCTTGTATCACAAAGGGTCCTGAAAAAACCTAAAACCAATTACGGGAAGACGTCCTCATTTTCATGTATTGGATACAATGGCGTTAGAGTTTTACTTTTTATAAAATATTGAAGAGTTTACTATGATAAGGGAATCACTAAGATAAATGTCATAATTCTTGGATTGACATTAATGTTCTTGATCAACATAGGTGCATGAAACACAAGTGACTGAAGTACGATAGGTGTCTGGATCACTTAGAGCGTATAATAATATTATATTCTAGAAGAACGAGAAGTTCCTAGAGTATAAAAGATTCTCAAAGAATATAAAGTGCACGAAGCACAAGAAAGTATTTTAGTTATATAACATGAAGTAGTTACAATGTATTACTTGATATTGTCTCATCCTAGAAATTCTAGAAGGAGATTCAAGAAATAGAAAATCAGTTTGTGAGATGTCGAAGTATATTTCACCAAAGGATTTCTGTTGTATTCAATAAATTCGTCCAGGCGAGAATCCACCAGATTCATCAACTAAAACTATATTGTATACTTATGTCAAAGTATGGGCTAAAAAATGTGTTATGTAATTCAATATAATTATTGTAATAATGCGTGTTATAATGAGGGGGGGACGGTATTTGTGTGTTGTACTCTTTTTCCTTCACTAAGGTTTTTTCCCACGGAGTTTTTCCTAGTAAGATTATAACGATTCATGTCAAATATCTAATATCATAAAGAGAACAATATACTCCTTACTATGTCAATCTGTTTTTTATTGACATTAAACGAATATGATTAAGTGAAATCTAGCAGATTTACTTGCTACATCTTCACCAACAACTATATTCGAGCTACAAACCTACCAGTAAATAAGGCATTATCAGAAATATTTGACTTTGCAATGAGGAGAAGAATATATCAACATTTTGTACTCATTTTCCTTCACCATATTTTTTTCCCAATGGATTTTCATAGTAAGATTTTAACGAGACAAACTGAATATGTGTTACACCTTCCGAAAAATTATGTACTCTTTTTACTTAATCAAATTTTGTCGCCGTGGATTTTCTTTACAATGTTTAAATGAGTAAATATTGATGTCTCCCTAAATGTTATAATTTTATGCCCTTGGTAGACATCATTTTTTGTGTTTATTCGACTAATTAAATAGACTTTTGGTGTTAATATGCAATAAATTTATTTTTCTCTTTTAATTCTAGTATTTTTCATTTATTAAACTTTTGTGCGTAATATGGTTTGTTTTGAGTAAAAAGTTGTAGGTTTTGAATACTAGCTAGGAGAGAAATCCAAGAATAAAGTCAAAGATCGTGTAAAAAAGTCAAAGCAAGAAGAAACATCCCGAAAGAATTGATAATTGCAAGCTGCAAATCTAGAAAGTTGATAAAGATTTCTGATTTCGAGCCATCTAATAGTGGATTTAGCCTCTGACTTGTGAAGAGAATTTGTTCCCCATTGAGTTACGGAAATTTACCAACTAGAATGGGGTCAATCCGAGTTGAAACAAACCGGTTAGAGATGTTTTAGTGAAGGTGGTGCAGCAGTTACGGGATTTGGGCTTAATTAATGGACTTGGGCTTTTCTAATTTTCATTTAATCTTTAAGAAAAGCCCTAGTCAGAAATTTAAATTATAAATAGGCTTTAGACTCTTATTTTTACACACCATTCATACATAATTCATACGCTTAAGAGTCAGAACATCAGAGAAGAAGTTAGAGCAAGGAAGAGAAGAAGCAAGAGCTGGAGACTATCTATATCTCCAATTCTCAGCCAATTCAACTCCGTAATTAAGTTCTTTTATTTTATTCTGTAAAACATGATGAACTTATTTATTTCTTTAGTTTTCGTAGTTCTAATTAGTATGAGCTAAATTTAATAAGTGTTTGAGAACGCATAATGGGTTAATCCCAATTTGATTTCCGTTCATGTGTTGGGATTATTATAATTGAAATCAAATTGGGTAAATTGTATTTTTTATTAATTTGCTTTTATTTACTATTATTGACGTAATTAACCAATCATAAGACTTAGTATCTAGGCTATTCCATATAGTTGCGTATGGATCACCTTGACGGGGGGTTTTGATACGGACCTAATTAATGAATGTAGGATAGAAATTATAGACTTTGACGAGCTTAATTAATCATATGGCCAATTGGGTATAAATAGACTTAATCGCTTGAAGGTGGACTATAATCACCCTGACGGGGTTTGTAGCACCTAAGAGTAGCTTCTTAGTCCACCCTGACGGGGGTAAGGAGAATTCTAAATCCCGGCCATTACATATTTACCGATTTGTCCCTTAAACATTACATGAAATGAATGATAATTAAGTGAAATCCTTGCGTCTCTCAAGTACTGCCTTTCATACCTTGCGTAAACTACTTTATTTTCTCGCGTCTAGTTTAATATTTGCATTAATTTAGTATTTTAATTTATTGTTTTAGTTATATAAAACCAAAACAAACATTCTAAAAATCATTTACTTGCTTTTACGTGCAATTAATCACTATTCGATAAGCATTAGAGTCAACCAATCCGTCCCTGAGAACGAATCTGTTTATCACATATATTACTTGGGACAACTGTACACTTGCAGTTGTGGTTCTCTTATCCTTATTTGCACTTTATTTTAGAACACACAAGGACCACCAAGTTTTTGGCGCCGCTGCCGGGGACGGTAATGTGTGACCCCGGTGTTTATCCTTTAGTGTTAGTTGCATTTTTATTTTTCAGTTTTACGCTTTGTTTGTTCATCATTTTCAGGTTTTTAGGTTTGGTGTATGCGAAGGAAGCTATTTAAGGATCTTGAGACATTACCTCTGATCCTTGATAATCCTGAATCATTAGTCAGACTTGCTAACAAGAAAAAGAGAGAAGAAAAAGAAGCACTAGAGTTAGAAGAGAGATTAGCTAGAGAGATGGCTGACCCTCCAATTGATAACAACGCTCAGAATGGCCTAGTCCCACCTCTTAATCCTCTAGTTCAAGCCCAAGTAGCTGATCCATTGTTCATTAATGGTCCAGCACAAGAACTATTCCTTGCTCCTCCTCTCAGGATTGGCCCAACCGATATTGATGTTCTGAGATTCCGTCCAGATTCGGGTATGTTAGCTCAATTTCAGAATTTCGGAAATTTTCGTGGTAAGCCTAGAGAAGATCCTATTCGCGCAGTACAAAAGTTTATGCAAATCTTTGATTCTTACATCACTCAAGGAGTAACAAAAGAGCAAATGTATTTTGCTACATTCAGATTTTTCGTGATAGATGGAGCGAGTGATTGGCATGATTAGATGCTCAACTCGAATTGGGAACAGTTACAGGCTGCATTTTTCGACAAATACTATCCGTCCAACATGAGATTAGATGCTCAACTCGAATAACACATTTACGACAAGAATATGATGAAGCTTTGGGTAGAAGTTTGTCGAGATTTTAGAATTGTTTGCGAAGAGTCCCTGATCATGGTCTTTCAAAACAACAACAAATGAAGATAAAGGCCTTGAGGGGAAATCAAGAAAGGATTTAGATTTATTATGTGGTGGTGGATTTTTGCAGGTTCTACCCGTTCACGCGAAAATTATTTTGGATAGAACGGTAACTAATGAAGTGGGTTGGAATACTGTGAGAAGACCTGTTAAATGGGGAGTTAATAACGTCAATATCAAAGAAAAGTTCACCTCCTTAGAGAGCAAAATACAAACCACCTTGGAACAACAATTGAAACAACTCACGTTAGCCGTGAAAGAAGGTTTTTCGAGTAAAAGGGTTGAAATGAATGCTACGCAAGAATTTTATGGATGTTCGTATTGTGGTGTGAATGATCATGAATGGGAGAATTGTCAGAATAATCAAGAATCCGTGATGTTTGTTTCCAACAGAGGGAATTACAATTCGAGTGGTCAAGGGTATCAACCTAACAGAAACCATCCTGGGTTTCAGTATTCAAATCCTAATGGGGCCGCTAATCCTACTCACACATATCAGCCACGTCCCCAAGGTAATAACTATAATCCAAGACCGCAAAATAACTATCAAGGGGGACAACACCATGGAAATTATGTTCAAAGACAACCTCCTTAAGATAATTATAATGACACCATGAACCAAAAAGCCTTACCTGCCCAACCACAAGAAGGTACAAATAACCTTCAGAAAACCGTAGAAGATTTGATTGCCCTCCATGCACAGTCAATCCAAAGGCAACAAGCTTCTGAAGCACACATTAAGATGTTAGATAATCAAGTTGTGCAAATGTTAAAACAATTGAATCAGCGTCCACAAGGTCAACTCCCTAATGACACTGAAAATCCAATCCAAATCAAAGAATGTAAAATCATCTCTCTCAAAAAAGGTAAGAATCTTCCTCCACCTCCTTTTCCTGTTATGAAAGAGAAGGAAGTTATTAGAAACGAAAAGGATGTGGTGGATAAAGATAAAGAAGTTGAAGTAGAAGTAGTAGAGAGGCCTATTGGAGTTCCGAAAAAGAAAGATGATATTATAATAAACCGTCCTCCTCCGCCTTTTCCATCTAGAGTTCAAAAGAAGGGTGATATGGCTGATTATCAAAAATTCTTTAACAAGGTTGAGAGGTCTTAGCATTAATATACAGTTGTTAGAAGCTATTAGAGATATACCAAAGTATGTGAAGTTTTTAAAGAGAGACCTCACCAGTATTGCGATAATGAGATGATTGGTTTACCTGAAGAATGTAGTGCTATTTGTCAAAGTAAGTTACCTCCTAAGTTACTTGATCCTGGGAGTTTCACAATTCCTATATCGATTGGAGAAGAATGGAAAGGAAAAGCGCTATGCGATTTGGGTGCAAGTATTAATCTTATGCCCAAATCAATCTTTGAGAAATTAAAGATAAGTGATGTGAAACCAACAAATATGGTCTTACAGATGGCTGACAGATCCCTCGTACATCCAGAGGGACGAATAGAAGATGTCCTCGTCAAGGCATGTACGTTAATTTTTCCCGTTGATTTTGTTATACTTGATTAGGACGCGGATAGGAATGTCCCCATTATCTTGGGAAGACCATTCCTAGCCACGGGGTGTACTTTAATTGATGTAGAAAACAGAGAAATGATTATAAGAATCCAAGACGAGGAGGTGAAGTTCAACGTGTTCAGACCAATGAAATTTCCAGATTCCAAAGAAGATTGTTTTCGTTTAGATGTAGTTGAACAGGTACCAAAATAGCCAACTAAGGTTGTAGAGACCTTAGGAGTGGAGGAAGAAGAGCTAAGAAAGAAACCACCAATTAAAGTTCCTCCAAATCATAAGGGAAGTCCACACCTCGATCATGCAAAGAAGAAAGCTAAAGCACGTGTCACGAAGGTTCCAAAGGAAACTAAGAAAGAAAGAAATAAAAAGGAGTTCAAAGTGGGCGAATGATGTCTCCCTAAATGTTCTAATTTTATGCCCTTGGGAGACATCATTTTTGGTGTTTATTTGATTAATTTGATAGACTTTTGGACTAAATATGCAATAATCCGATTTTCCTCTTTTATTTCTAGCATTTTTGATTTATTAAACTTTTGCGCGTAATATTGGTATTTTTAGTGTAAAGTTTACAGGTTTTAGATGTTAGCTAGAAGAGGAATCCGAGGAGAAAGTCAAAGATCATGATATGGAGTCAAGACTTGAAGATAAATCCCGAAGATATTATTTTTAGAGCTGAAAATCTATTTTCCAGGCCATAGATTGCTTATTTCGAGGTGCTTAAGAGATGATTTAGCCGCTGACCTTTGAAGAGATTATTTTCCTTATCGAGTTACGGAACTTTAGCAACTGGAATGAGGTCAATCGGGGTCATAACGAAGCGGGAAAAGCCGTTTTAGTGAAGGTGTATCAGCAGTTACGGGATTTGGGCTTAATTAGTGGACTTGGGCTTTTCTAATTTTTACTTAATCCTTAAGTAAAAGCCCTAATCCGATTTTATCATTATAAATAGGTCTTTAGACCTCATTATTCAGTACCTCTCAATTTGTTCTTCAAATCAACTCATCCTTAGAAGAGAGTGTCAAGACAATTCATTCTTTACAATTAAAAACATCAGAGAGAAGCAACAGAAGGAAGGAAGAAGAAGCTGCTAGAGCTGGAGTGGGTCTATAGCTCCGTTCTCAGTCATTCCAATTCCGGAAATTAGGTTTCTTTTATCTTTTATTTTTAATCAGTTATGAATTCCATTTATTTTAATTTCGTATTTCTTTTTAATATGAGCTAAGCTTTTCATAGTGCTTGAGAACAAACAATGGGTGAATCCTAATTTTATGAAATAACGAATGTTGAATTTGGGTTTTTATTGAATTAAACTAAATTAGGGCTTTTACTCTTTTCAATAAATTGAGATTATTTTACTGTTTTTAGCGTCATGAACTAGGAACAGGTGTTAGTATTTAGGCTATTCCAATTAGTGGCAATTGGATCATCCTGAAGGAGGGTTTAAATACAGAACCATTTATTCAATCTAGGATAGAAGCTATTGATTCTGACGAACTTAGCTAATTCTAGGGCCAATGAGGTAATAAAACTTAAACATCCAACGGTGGATCATATTTACCCTGACGGGACTAGTGACACCCTAGGATCGCCTTATAGTCCACCCTGACGGGGGTATAAGGAATTTAGAATCCCGACCATTGTAATTGACCAATTTAGCCCTTAAACAACATAAGTTAGGAAGTAAGATTGGGAGGAGCTTTGCGTTCTCAAGTACTACATCTCATATTGCGTTTTCACTTATTTTAATTGCGTCTTAGTTTTACTTGCATTTAATTATTTGTCTTTTATTCATTAGCTTTAATCAACAAAACCAAACAAACATATTATTATCTTTTATTTTCATAAGTGCATCAATCACTATTTGCTAGACATTGTGATCAACCATTCCGTCCTTGGAACGAATCTGATTTATCAGTTATTACTACTTGGGACAACCGTACACTTGCGGTTGTGGTTCGATTAGCATTTGCATTTATTTTTAGAACACACAAAGGACCACCAAGTTTTTGGCGCCGCTGCCGGGGACGGTAGCGTGTGACCACGGTGTTTATCCTTTAGTGATAGTTGCATTTATTTTTATTTTTCAGTTTTACGCTTGTGTTTGTTTTGTTTTGTTTTTACAGATGCTTTATTCAGGTAATGATCAAGAAATTTAATTAAAGATGTATAGAGGACATTACCCAGATCCCGATCCATATGACTATTGGGAAGACTCTTCGGGACAACAACAATGGGGTAGTAACTTCTACCAACAACCTTATCAATACCCGCAAGAGCAAGGATGGAACAATCAATGGATCGGAAGTACTCAACAACAAACACCATATCACTATCAACACGAGCAAGGATGGAACAACCATTGGGTTGAAAACATTCAACAACCCTCACCTCAACACTATCAGCAAGAGACACTACTAGAGAGAGTTAATCGCCTACGCGAGGAATTTCAAGCAGGAGAACCAGAGCGTAAGGCAAGAGATGAGGAATTCAAAGCCACCCATGCACTCATACAACAGAGCCTAGATGAAATGGCTGCCCGAAACAACCCTCCTAACTTAGTTGAAACTGGTAGTATGTCTTATGAAGATTCCACTCCCCCGAGGGATAGAAGAGATCAACTGGAAGAAGTAGTTGAGGAGGAGGTGTTGAAGGAAGATACTATTGATAGTGATATGACCATCATGCCGGTTATAAATGAAGACCACCATGTGGTTAACAATCCTATTAGCATGGTGGAAGAAGGAGTAGCAACAAAAATCCTAGAAATTGAAGCTGAGATTGCTATTCCTATGGTGCGTGCACATGATCCAGATACTGAACGCAAACAAGAAGAAGAGGTGATCGAGATTCAGATTCCACATCGAGAATATGATGAAGTAATAGTGGAAGATTGGATTGAAAGCGAAGACGAATGTGAAGTGGTTGAGAAATCAATTGAAGAGTTAAAGCTTCATAATAAAAGAGAAATCGAATTCCCACCACAAAAAGTTCACCAATCCCTATCTCCACCACTAGTCATCATTAGAGATAAAATATCGGAATCACCTCTATTATTAAAAATGATCAAAAGGTGCTACGCAAGAAAGGTGCTACACCGCGAGAGTAAAGCGGCAAGGAGAAGCACCTACCCACCACACTTTAAAGAGGAACGCGAGATTAAAGAAAATACAAATGAGCTTATACCGTCGAGAACGGTTATCTACTATCGTGTGGTGAAGAACGAGTTTCGCCATGAAAGCAAGAAGGCGAAACGGAGATACTACCCTCCCCCTTTCAGAGATCTTTTGAATAAAATTTTAAGGGGGAAGGTTTCAAAGCTTACATGCCAAGGACGAGGCGAATTCAAGCGGAGGAGAACCGCAAGGGCCTCAATACCATCTTCATGGAAGGTAACGCGTCGAACTTAAAGACGTAATAAACAAAAGTGCTTTTTGGGAGACAACCCATGTTTTAAATTGCTTTCATGTCTTTTGAATTCGTAGTTTAAATTAGTTTGATTTTCGTAATTTAGTGTTTATTTTTAAGAAATGAGAAAGGTTGGTGTTTTTGATGATTACAGGAGTAAAGGTCACGAGTTTGGGATACCTAGAACGAAAAAGAATGAAAATTTTGGGTTCCAACACAGTAGAAACCGGGTACCCGGTTTGTAGAATGCGGGTACCCGTTTTCGGTGCTGTACCCCAGGTATCAAAACTTCGGAAGATCATAACTTGACGCTCGGAGGTCGGAATTAACTTTTTCTTGAACCTAAACCGCATAACTTTTCGAGCTCTATCCAATGGTGAAGTCGAAAATTTCGTATGAACAGCTAAAAGTTTCTGACCCAGCGTTTTGAGGCCCGGCATTAGTTGCGTCTCGTGGTTGCGTCTCCACTTAGCACCATTGATGACGAACCAAAGCTCCAAAAACACTTAAATTCCATCATCAAAACACCAATATATCACCAATCCTTACCTCTAAACATCATCCCAACACATAATCAATCACAAATCTTTCCAAAAACACCAAGAAATTCAAGTTTTAACCCAAAAATTTCTTCACCAAAGCTTAAATTATATCCTTTAAACCTTTCCAACACCATAGATATTAGATACCCATCTCAACTAAATCACAAATTCCACTAATGTGCCACTTTCAACAATATCAAGAGACACAAATTTCATCAAAAGCTTTGGTAATTTGAAGGTTGGAGATTGCAAGTGCAAGGTATCAAATCATCATAAATTCCATGGCCAATCCGGTAAAATAGCTAGAACTATTCTTTTATTTCTATTACCAGTTGGGAATTAAGATTTATTTTAGTTATTTAGCGGAGGATTGTGAATTGTTTGAGCATATTAATATTATATATTTTGCAAGTAATCTTTAAGTAGGTGAAAAATTGA
The DNA here is from genome assembly GCA_029959085.1 of Nemophila menziesii. NCBI lineage: Eukaryota > Viridiplantae > Streptophyta > Magnoliopsida > Boraginales > Hydrophyllaceae > Nemophila > Nemophila menziesii. The sequence goes on along the minus strand of JARWIR010000005.1, from coordinate 37,930,031 downwards.
GTTTGGGGTCATCAAAGATGACCATGAAGGTTGGAAAAGGTACGAAGAACATGATGAAGATAAAAAGTTGGATGTTGAGGAAAGATTTTCGTAGAAGAGATGATGATTTAGAGGGTTAGGAAAAGATGAAGACTTGGAAAATATGACATGAGAGTTCGAAGTATTCAAAACTTCAACATGAGACTACACGTAATCGGCCTAGTGCCGATACAGATATGTTTTCCTATCCTTTCTCATTTAGTGTATATTAGTTTAATTGCTTTATTGAGTCTTTTCGAGTCGTGGGGACACGACTCATTTTTGAGTTTGGGGTGGGGTTCGTTGCCTCATCCCAGTTTTTATGTGTTTATTTGTTTTAATTGCTTTCAATAAAATAATTAGGAGTTACGTTTGACTGTAGAAGATTTTAAATGTCCCTTTTAAGCATACTTTTGATGAATCTATGATAGTAGATAGTGGACTTTAGGGAATAACATAAAACGCACTTACAATTGCATGCTAACATAGGTAATTGATAGGAAAAATTAATGAACAATGCAAATGAAGTAAGCTTGTACTTAAGGAATATGTTTGGTGTGTAGAACGTGAAATCCTAATTAGTAGAGAACCCACCTAGATATGAACTAAAGACAAGCTATGTACTTAGGAAAATGATAGGGGCAGTTCTTTGTTAGCCATTTGAAGCCTTTTAGCTTGCTATCCCTTATTATAATTTCATCCGTCTTAGCCCAATTTTGAGCCTTAAGCCTTTTCTTTTGTAGCCACGATATAAGCCCATTATCCCTTAGATTATTAAGCATGACCAAATGACCCGCACTTGAATCACAACCCTGAGACTTGTCTCGAGCTTGAGTTTGGGGTGGAGGGTCCACATTTGGGAAATTACATTGGGAAGGGATTATATGTGTTTGTATTGAGGCACAAAAAGGTAGATGATATTATTATTTGTAACCCTTTGCCGGGATTTGAATTTTTTTTTTTTAAAAAAAAAAAAAGAGAAAGAAAAAGAAAATTATAAGAGACATGACTTTTCACATCAAAATGATGGTCATGGGTATCTTGTACAAAAAAAAAATGAAAAAGAAAATAAAAAGAAAGAAAGAATAAATAAATCGGCAAAGTGGAATAATTCTTGGAAATCATCTTAGTTTATTTGGGTTGACTTGGGGACGCAACATTAATGCGTCAAATGGGTGAGTTAGAACAACATTTTGAGCGTAAACTCAAGCTCGAGGACATTGTTGATGGTAAGTGAGGAGAGAGCCAAAAGCTCACTTCAAATTTACCAAATATACATCCATACCGTCCTTAAGCCATTATTAAAACCATAAAGACCTCGTGATTCCTAGGTACATAGTGAATTTATGATTCTGTTGATAGGGAATATACTAGGTGGAGCGTTCAAAGCGAGTTAGGATTAATGACCACCCTATAGCCATCATACAGATATGAGTACAAGTGTAACCTTCAAGCATTGCGACTTTAATTTTATGATTGAGATTATTTATGTTTGATGTTGCATGATTAGTGTATGTGTATGTTAGTTCTTAATGTTTGCTATATGAGATTTATCTTTAGCATTGCTTTAGGGTTTATTTGCTAGCTTCTATTTTCTCTTGCATCTACTTCACTCCCCTTGTTTTTAGTTTTGCTTTGTCGGGACGACAAAGGTTTGAGTTGGGGGTCTTGATGTCTCCCTAAATGTTCTAATTTTATGCCCTTGGGAGACATCATTTTTTGTGTTTATTTGATTAATTTGATAGACTTTTGGACTAAATATGCAATAATCCGATTTTCCTCTTTTATTTCTAGCATTTTTGATTTATTAAACTTTTGCGCGTAATATTGGTATTTTTAGTGTAAAGTTTACAGGTTTTAGATGTTAGCTAGAAGAGGAATCCGAGGAGAAAGTCAAAGATCATGATATGGAGTCAAGACTTGAAGATAAATCCCGAAGATATTATTTTTAGAGCTGAAAATCTATTTTCCAGGCCATAGATTGCTTATTTCGAGGTGCTTAAGAGATGATTTAGCCGCTGACCTTTGAAGAGATTATTTTCCTTATCGAGTTACGGAACTTTAGCAACTGGAATGAGGTCAATCGGGGTCATAACGAAGCGGGAAAAGCCGTTTTAGTGAAGGTGTATCAGCAGTTACGGGATTTGGGCTTAATTAGTGGACTTGGGCTTTTCTAATTTTTACTTAATCCTTAAGTAAAAGCCCTAATCCGATTTTATCATTATAAATAGGTCTTTAGACCTCATTATTCAGTACCTCTCAATTTGTTCTTCAAATCAACTCATCCTTAGAAGAGAGTGTCAAGACAATTCATTCTTTACAATTAAAAACATCAGAGAGAAGCAACAGAAGGAAGGAAGAAGAAGCTGCTAGAGCTGGAGTGGGTCTATAGCTCCGTTCTCAGTCATTCCAATTCCGGAAATTAGGTTTCTTTTATCTTTTATTTTTAATCAGTTATGAATTCCATTTATTTTAATTTCGTATTTCTTTTTAATATGAGCTAAGCTTTTCATAGTGCTTGAGAACAAACAATGGGTGAATCCTAATTTTATGAAATAACGAATGTTGAATTTGGGTTTTTATTGAATTAAACTAAATTAGGGCTTTTACTCTTTTCAATAAATTGAGATTATTTTACTGTTTTTAGCGTCATGAACTAGGAACAGGTGTTAGTATTTAGGCTATTCCAATTAGTGGCAATTGGATCATCCTGAAGGAGGGTTTAAATACAGAACCATTTATTCAATCTAGGATAGAAGCTATTGATTCTGACGAACTTAGCTAATTCTAGGGCCAATGAGGTAATAAAACTTAAACATCCAACGGTGGATCATATTTACCCTGACGGGACTAGTGACACCCTAGGATCGCCTTATAGTCCACCCTGACGGGGGTATAAGGAATTTAGAATCCCGACCATTGTAATTGACCAATTTAACCCTTAAACAACATAAGTTAGGAAGTAAGATTGGGAGGAGCTTTGCGTTCTCAAGTACTACATCTCATATTGCGTTTTCACTTATTTTAATTGCGTCTTAGTTTTACTTGCATTTAATTATTTGTCTTTTATTCATTAGCTTTAATCAACAAAACCAAACAAACATATTATTATCTTTTATTTTCATAAGTGCATCAATCACTATTTGCTAGACATTGTGATCAACCATTCCGTCCTTGGAACGAATCTGATTTATCAGTTATTACTACTTGGGACAACCGTACACTTGCGGTTGTGGTTCGATTAGCATTTGCATTTATTTTTAGAACACACAAAGGACCACCAGCGAAGAAGTCGCTATAAAAAAGCCTAACCCTCCTCCAAAGACACGTGAATCAAAGAACTCTTGGTTAAGACCATTCATGGTCTCAAAGGTTATCTTGGATAAATTAGTTGGAATAAAAGCCAAGGGATGCAAATTTTGAGTAGCAAATATTGACAACCTCACTCACTGCTGGGGAGGTTATGTAAAAAAATGATGCACGAGGTAACCCGTCGAGCTTAACGACGTTAAACAAAAGCCAGTTCATTGTATATTAGTTTAAGTCTTTCAATTTTCGTAGTGTATATTAGATAAATTTCGTTAATTTAGTGTTTACTATTAAGAAATGAGGAAGGGTAGTTGTTTTTTATGATTGCAGGGGTAAAAAGGTCATGAGTTTGGGGTTGAAAAGATGAAAAACGAAGAAATTTCAGTTCGAAGACTGCGCTCACCGCCAAGCTGGTCAAATGCGCTGAAGACCCCCCCCCCCCCCCCCAAACTCTGACTAGCGCATCAAGTTTGACGCATGACGTAGCATCCACGTTTGCGCTAGCGAGAGATCACCGGTATGCCGGTGGCTGACCGGCTTGCCGGCCAGCGAAGGGAAAAAAGTTGTGGTTAGTGCGTCACGTATGACGCAAGGTGTTGCGTCTGAGGTTGCGTCATCGAGAGCCCACTGGCGAGCCGGTGGCTGACCGGTTTGGCGGTCAACAAAGAAAAAAGTTCTGGTTAGTGCGTCACGTATGACGCAAGAAGGCTTGCGTCTGAGGTAAAAAAAAAATTAAAAAAAAATTGTTAATTTTCGCCGACACAGCGACCGGTATGCCGGTCAGCTGCTGCAAGAGGCGGTTTTAAGGGTTAAAACCCTACTTTTTTAGCTTCTTTCCCGAGCCAACCTCTTATTCCAAATCCTAGCCTCCACCTACTCCAACAATCATCAACAAAACACTATTTAATCATCAAATCAAGCCCTCTTTCATCACAAAAACACACAATCAACTCATATCCTCTCCAAAACACCATCAAATTCACACTTTTCTCTAAGAATTTTTCTTCTTCCTAGCATCAATCATCAATTAACCTTTACCCATCTCATATTTCACCATATTCTTCAATTTTTAAGCCTCAAAACATCAAAGTTCTAAGCTTTTCTCTAGCTTTTCACTATTTGAAGTTTTGAGTTTGGGGTGAAAAGAGATGACTAACAGAACCGATTCCATGTGTACTTATCGAAGGAACTTTCCAAGAGACAAAAACACTGTTGGTACTAGTCAAGAACAAGCAATTGAGATTCCTGATTCGTGTTTCAAACGCAAGACTGAAGAAATCCCAGCTGCTCTGAAAAGGAAAGGGAATCCGATTAAAGCTAATCCTAAGAAAAGTAGACTAATTGATGAACCAGAAAGTGAGAAAGAGTCTGAAGAAGAAACTCTGCAAGCACCCGTTCAAGAACAAAGATCCACAAGAATAAAGATGTTTGCTCAGAAATCAAAGAGAGTTGATATGACTTGTAATGATCAGGTTCGTGACAGAATTAATTACTTGAAATTTGGTGTTGAGAAGGGTCTTCCAAGGGGTATTTTGAATAGTGCTTTTAAGGATTATGCTACTACTTGTGACAAGTTTGGGTGGAAAGAGTTGAGAGAAAGAAAACTTGAATATATTCCTACCTTGGTGCGTGATTTTTACGAGGGACTAGCTTTTTCAAAAGAAGCAATTATTGTACGCAAAAAGGTAATACCTCTCTCTACTGAGCTTATTCGGAAATCATTGAAATTGCCCGACTTCACTAGTTCCTGCCCTTTCCAAGAAACCCTCACCGATCCCTCATTCAATTTCGAAACTCTTTGGGGAAAAGTGCTTATTCCTGGGACCCGCCCAATTCCAGCAGGAGAGCGTTATCATGGACAGATTTATATCAGCAATTTGTTGCCTTGTGCTAAGGTTTGGTCCCGTTTCATCATCCCTACCTTCTTTGGTATAACACACACTTCGGAATTGAAAAAGGAACACATTATATTCATCAAGTGAATTATTGAGGACAAACATATGAATGTGGCTCGTGTGCTTTATGACAATATTATGGAATTCGAGAAAGCCCCTACTACTCAGCGGAATCTTAAATTTCCTTGTACCATCACCACCTTGTGTCTAGACGCTAAAATCCCGCATAGGTGTGAAGAAGCTGAACCTTCCATAGTTGAGGAACATATATCTTTAGTCTCGATTCAGAATGCCCATGACGAAGTCACACAAGCTGTAAGGACTCCTAGAGCTCCTTCGCCAAAGAAGAAGGTACAATCCGATAACGAGTTGGAATCAAAGATTAAAGTGTTGGAAGAGAATCAAGATAAGATGATTGCTACTTTAGGGAACGTTACAAAAGAGCTGGACCTTATCCGAAACATGCTACTTAGGATGAGCACCATTCAACACGCCACCTATTGATTACTTACGAAGGATAAAGTCCATGGACGCAACACCGATGACCAGCCACGCGCTGGTTAAGATACGTTTTCTATCCCTTTCACGTTTAGTGTAGATTAGTTTAATTGTTTTGCGTCTTTTTGAGTCGTGGGGACACGACTCATTTTTTAGTTTGGGGTGGGGTTCGTTGCCTCATCCCAGTTTTTATGTGTTATTTGTTTTTAATTGCTTTCAATAAAATAATTAGGAGTTGCGTTTGACTGTAGAAGTTTTTAAATGTCCCTTTTAAGCATACTTTTGATGAATCTATGATAGTAAATAGCGGACTTTAGGGAATAACATAAAACACGCTTTAATTGCATGCAAACATAGATAATGAATAGGAAAAATTAATAAACAATGCAAAAGAAGTAAGCTTGTACTTAAGGAAAATGTTTGGTTTGTAGAATGTGAGATCTAAATTAGTAGAGAACCACTTAGATATGAACTAGAGACGGACCATGTAACTAGGAAAATGATAGGAGCAGTTCTTTGTTAGCCATTTGAAGCCTTTTTAGCCTTCTATCCCTTGTATTAATTTTATCCGTCTTAGCCCAATTTTGAGCCTTAAGCCTTTTCTTTTGTAGCCACGATATAAGCCCATTATCCCTTAGATTATTAGGCATGACCAAATGACCCTCACTTGAATCACGATCTTGAGTTTGGGGTGGAGGGTCCACATTTGGGAAATTACATTGGAAGGGGATTATATGTGTTTGTATTGAGGCACAAAAATTCAGATGATAGTATTATTTGTAACCCTTTGCCGGGATTATTAAAAAAAGAGAAAAAAAAATAATAATAAAAAGAAAGAAAATAACCGGCAAAGTGGAATATTTTGAAAAAAAATCATCTTAGATTAATTGGGTTGACATGGGGACGCTACATTAGCGCGTCAAATGGGTTGAATGAGAACATTATATGAGTGTAAAATCAAGCTCGTGGACAGTTGTTGATGGTAAGTGAGGAGAGAGCCAAAAGCTCACTTCAAATTTACCAAATATACATACCACACCGTCCTTAAGCCTACGCTAAAACCGTAAAGTCCTCGTGATTCCTAGGTACATGGTAAGTTAATAGGAGTATACTAAGGGGAGCGTTTAAAGCGAGTAAGGATCGAGGAACAACCTATAGCCATCATATTGAGATAAGCAAGTGTAACCTTCTAGCATTGCAAAGTTAATTTTATGATTGAAGTTATTTGTGTTTGATGTTGCATGATTAGTGTATGTGTATGTTAGTTCTTAAGGTTTGTTATATGAGGTTTATTTTAAGAATTGCTTTAGGGTGTATTTACTAGCTTCTATTTTCTCTTACATCTACTTCATTCCCTTGTTTTTAGTTTTGCTTTGTCGGGACGACAAAGGTTTGAGTTGGGGGTCTTGATGTCTCCCTAAATATTCTAATTTTATGCCCTTGGGAGACATCATTTTTTGTGTTTATTCGACTATTTAGATAGACTTTTGGTGTTAATATGCAATAAATCGATTTTTCTCTTTTAATTCTAGTATTTTTCGTTTATTAAACTTTTGCGCGTAATATGGTTTGTTTTGAGTGAAAAGTTGTAGGTTTTTAATACTAGATAGGAGAGGAATCCAAGAATAAAGTCAAAGATCGTGTAATGAAGTCAAAGCAAGAAGAAATATCCCGAAAAAATTGATAATTTCAAGCTGCAAATCTAGAAAGTTGATAAAGATTTCGGATTTCGAGCCATCTAAGAGTGGATTTAGCCTCTAACTTGTGAAGAGAATTTGTTCCCCATTGAGTTACGGAAATTTAGCAACTTGAATGGGGTCAATCCGAGTTGAAACGAACCGGTTAGAGCTGATTTAGTGAAGGTGGTGCAGCAGTTACGGGATTTGGGCTTAATTAATGGATTTAGGTTTTTCTAATTTTCATTTAATCTTTAAGAAAAGCCCTAGTCCGAATTTTACATTATAAATAGGCTTTAGACTCTTATTTTTACACACCATTCATACATAATTCATACGCTTAAGAGTCAGAACATCAGAGAAGAAGTTAGAGGAAGGAAGAGAAGAAGCAAGAGCTGGAGACTGTCTATATCTCCAATTCTCAGCCAATTCAGCTCCGTAATTAGGTTCTTTTATTTTGTTCTGTAAAACATGATGAACTTATTTATTTCTTTAGTTTTCGTATTTCTAATTAGTATGAGCTAAATTTAATAAGTGCTTGAGAACGCATAATGGGTTAATCTCAATTTGATTTCGTTTCATGTGTTTGGATTTGGGATAATTATAATTGAAATCAAATTGGGTAAATTGTATTTTTCATTAATTTGCTTTTATTTACTATTATTGATGTAATTAACCAATCATAGGACTTAGTATCTAGGCTATTCCATATAGTGGCGTATGGATCATCTTGACGGGGGATTTAGATACGGACCTAATTAATGAATGTAGGATAGAAATTATAGACTTTGACGAGCTTAATTAAATCTATGGCCAATTGGGTATAAATAGACTTAATCACTTGAAGGTGGACTATAATCTATGTAACAAACTCCTTCTATTGAATATAGCTCTTTAGTCCAATTAAATCTATGGCCAATTGGGTATAAATAGACTTAATCACTTGAAGGTGGACTATAATCTATGTAACAAACTCCTTCTATTGAATATAGCTCTTTAGTCCTTCAAGTTGCTTCAAAGTTATTTTGTTTACTTGCTTCTATTCTAGTTCAACATTTGTATTCCAAGATCCCCCCACAAGTGGAACATGTATATTAATAATGTTCAACTTGGAGATATTATTGTGAAATGGAATAGAACCAAGAGGATTGGTAAACATATCTGCAAGTTGTAAGGATGAGGAAATATAAATCAACTTAATGATTCAGGTTTGTAGCTTTTCTCAAGTTATTTTGCAGTCAATGTCAACATGTTTGGTCCTTTCATGTTGAACAGGATTTGTTGACATAGCAATAGCTGACTTGCTATCCGAGTAAACAAGCGCAGGAAAAGAATGAGGTAGCCCATAATCTTGTTAAGCATATAAAATCCATTGTATTTCGCAAGTTGTAGCAGCTAAAACCCTATACTCCACTTCAGCTGATGACTTGCTTACCGTGGATTGCTTTCTACTCTTCCACGAAATAAGTGAGTCACCAAGAAATATACAAAAACCAGTAATACTGCGTCGTGTATCAAGGCAACCAGCCTAGTCACTATCACAAAAAGCCTTAATCTTTACTTTTGATGAAGAGGAGAAGAATATACCTTGACCTGGAGTTGCTTTGATGTATCTAAGAACATGTTGAGCAGCATTCCAATGATCAATAGTAGGTTTATAAAGAAAATGGCTAAGACAATTTACTGAATAAGATAAGTCAGGACAAGTAATTGTCAAGTAAAGGAGGCGCCTAATTAAACGTCGATATGATGATGTATTGTCCATCAATGTTGCATCATCTTGACATAATTTTAGAGTTGATTCCATGGGAAAAGCAACTGGTTTAGAGTTAATAAGGCCACACTCATTAAGGATGTCAAGAGCGTATTTGCGTTGGCATGACGAAATTCCATTTTTATTACGAGCAACTTCAATTCCTAAAAAATACTTGAGCTCTCCTAAGTCTTTGATAGTAAATTCATCATGAATAATAGTCTTGAGTTTCTGACTTTCATCAAGAGAGTTGCTAGCAAGTATGATATCATCAACATATACTAGCAGTGCGATAAAAGAGGATGAATCTTGCTTTATAAACAAACTAACATCACTATCATAGTGTTTGAATCCATAAGAGAGTAAGGAATTGGAGAGTTTAGCAAACCATTGTCGTGAAGATTTTTTTAGACCATACAAGCTTTTGATTAACTTGCATACAGAATTAGGAGGAGCTTCAAGGCCTTGAGGAATAGACATATAAACATCTTCATGTAACTCCCCATGTAAAAAGGCGTTGTTTACATCTAGTTGATGTAAGTTCCACTTATGTATAAAGTCAAGAGAAACAATAAGGCGTATTGAAACCAAATTAGCAACAGGAGAGAATGTATCAAAGAAATCCAATCCTTCCTGCTGGTTATATCCTTTTGCAACAAGCCGAGCTTTGTGTCTTTCTAAAGAACCATCAGCTTTATATTTGAGTTTAGAAACCCACTTACAACATATAGGAGAGATATTTGTAGGTAGGGGACCAATTTTCCATGTGTTGTTGGCTTGTAGAGCTGATAGTTCATGTTGTATAGCTAACATCCAATCCGGAGATGAGGAAGCTTGTTTGTATGTTTTGGGTTCAGTCATAGTAGTAATGGATGAGATAAAAGATGTATAGGATGGAGAGAGTCTATCAGTGCTTAAAAACTCAGTTATGGGATATGGGGTGTGATTTGGAGGTGAGTTTTCATTTGCTGAGTTGCAAAAAGAAGTGGAGTGACAAATGTAATCTTTGAGGTAAGTAGGAGGGTGTCTATTTCTGGTATTTTTAGGTGGTGGGTTATCTGAAACAGATTGAGTTGAAGTAGATGTAGTAGAGGAAGGTTTTGATATAGGTTCTGAGTAGGGAGTTGATGAAGGAGGGAAAAGAAGTGTGTGTATTTTAGTAGGTGGTGTAGTATTTGAAAAGGGAAAAGAAGTTTCATGAAATATTACATTTCTGGAGATTAAAATAGTATTAGTAGAAACGTCAAGGAGCTTGTATCCTTTAGTAGCAATTAGGTAGCTTAAAAAAATACACTTGGTAGCTCTTGGATCAAACTTGGATCTATTATTTTGTAAGGTAGCAGAATAGCAAAGGCAACCAAAAACTCACAAATGACTGAGATTTGGAGGTTTGCTGTACAAAATATGACATGGAGATAGATTATTAAGAAGAGGTATAGGAAGTCTATTAATCAAATGTGCAGATGTTAAGATAGACTCAGACCAAAACTGAAGAGAAAGATTAGCTTGAAACATCAAAGCTCTAGCAGTAGTAAGTAAATGTTGATGTTTTCTTTCAACTAATCCATTTTGTTGAGGTGTCTTTACACAACTTGTCTAATGAATTATACCATATTGTGAATAAAACTGTAATAAGGTGAACTCATGACCATTATCTGATCTAATAGTCTTGATTTTAGTATTGAACTATGTAAGGATCAGCTGATAAAAACTAAGTAAGTGACAATGAACTTCTGATTCATTTTTCATTAGATAGATCCATGTACCCCTACAAAAATCATCCACAATAGTTATGAAATATTTGTGTCTAGAATGAAATTCTTGTTTGAAAGGTCCCCATATATCACAATGAACCAATTCAAAACAAGAAGTTGTACAACTCTGAGAAATAGTAAAAATAAGCCTTTTTGTTTAGCAAAGTGACAGGAATCACAAACAGTAGAATTAGATAAACTAATTGAAGAATCTAAGGCTTTGAGAGCAACAATCTTGGCTTTTGAAGGATGCCCAAGCCTTGAATACCACAAGTCAAAACTTCCAGTAGCAGTGAATACAGTTCTTGAAATAGTTTGAGGCTTCAAGTAATATAAGCCAGGAAACTCATAAGAAATCCCAATCATCTTCTTGGAATGATGGTTATGTAACATACAATAAGAAGGGAAAAATACAACTGAAACAGCTGAATCTTTTGTAAGCTTTGAGACTGAAAGTATATTATATTTGAGGATAGGGATGCACAGAACATTATACAAGGTTATATGTTGATTGATACATATACTACCTTTGTGAGTAGCAGATATTATATCACCATTAGGCAGAGTTACAGGAATGTTAACCATACTAGTATTACTACTGTAAAAGGAGTGATTATATATAAGGTGATCAGTAGCACATGTGTCTATAATCCAAAAATCTGAGTTAGAAGTACCTTCGTGTGTAGCTATTTGATGAACTGCAGATGAAGATGTAGGTGTATTAGAAGAGGATTCATGAGCTAATTCCATGAGTTTTCCAATGTCTTTAGTTGTTAAATCACTCAGACTCAATGAATTTGATTCTTGATTGTTGAAATCTTGAGAGGTAGATTCTTGTGTCATAGCATAGTGTGCTTTAGCATTGTAAGGCCTTTGATTGTTGGTATATACTCGCTTTCCTTTAGGACCCTCCCAACCAACAGGGTATCCATGGATTTGGAAGCAGGTGTCAATATTATGACCATTGTAACCGTAGTGAGTACAAACTACTTTCTTTCTTTTAGAGTAAGCATTGTTTCTATGCATATTCTTTGCATAAAAAGCATGTACAAGTGTAACTAGTGCAGAATTAGTAAGTAGCCTTTGACTTTCTTCTTGGATTAACGTAGCAAAGAGTGAATTTATGTTAGGTAAAGGGTTCATCAGCAGGATTTGACTCCTAACAACCGAGTAAGAATCATTAAGGCCTATTAAGAACTTGATTACAAAATTGTGTTGTTGTCTTTCTATCAATGTTTCAAAAAATTTACAGGAGAAAAGATTCATATGACCACATGAGCAACTAGGCATAGGTCGAAAATGTATATATTCATCCCAAAAGGTCTTGAATTTCGCAAAGAATTCAGAAATGGAGCTAGTATTTTGAGAGATGGAACTCAAAGATATTTCTAAATGAAAAACGCATGTGCCATTACTCTTACGGAAGCGTGTTTTCAGTTCACTATAAAGATCAAAAGCAGATTTAACATATAACAAACTTCCTCTAATCTCTTTTGAGATGGAGTTTAAGAGCCAAGATAATACCAGATTGTTGGCTCTATTCCAAGCCGAGAAGATTACCAAATCTGTGAGAGAAGGTTGATTAATGTCACCATTGATGAAGCCCAATTTGTTCTTGACTGAGAGAGCAATCTCAATTGCTCTGGTCCAGGAAAGATAGTTGTCGCCGGTTAAAACCTCGGAGACTAAGAAGATTCCAGTACTTTCACTAGGATGAAGATAGTATGGGCTTGAAAAATCCCATGTAAGTGAAAAAGTAGTCATGATAAAGAGTAGAAGAGAGGTGCGGAAGACTTGATTATATCACATCTGGTATCATGTAAAGAAAGACGAATAGAGAAGCCATTGATAAGCTTCAAGAAGAAGAAGAAGAAGAAGAAGAAGAAGAAGAAGAAGAAGAAGAAGAAGAAGAAGAAGAAGAAGAAGAAGAAGAAGAAGAAGAAGAAGAAGAAGAAGAAGAAGAAGAAGAAGAAGAAGAAGAAGAAGAAGAAGAAGAAGAAGAAGAAGAAGAAGAAGAAGAAGAAGAAGAAGAAGAATTGTAGTTTAGATAGAGAGCAAAGAATAGTTTTCTTATTGATTAATTAGAATACAAATACAATGTATCTATATAGTGTGTACATTACAGCTGAGCTGTTTTATTCTAACTAATTCTGTAACAAACTCCTTCTATTAAATATTGCTCTTTAATCCTTCAAGTTGCTTCAAAGTTATTTTATTTACTTGATTCTTTTCTAGTTCAGCATTTGTATTCCAAGAGCACATTTTGTTCAAACCTTCACAACTTTTTTGAATCCTTCCCAATCTAGTCCTCCATCTTCCCCTAACTAAAACAATTAAAGCATCCCCTAAAATATAAAAAAGAATTAATTACACCTCTAGCCCCGTGTTCTCCAAAATAGCAGTCCTCTAGTCCCTCTGCTCTAAAAAATCCATAAAAGGAACCTTACGTGACATTTTTAGAGTATAAGACTCCTATTTTGAAGACTACATAGACTAAAGGTGCAATTAACCCTAACGAGAAAGCTAAGAAAGAGAAATATGAGCTAAATAGACACAAACTTACTGAAGTTCACGATAATCAATACCAAAATCCTTTAAATAACCCGACCTGTGAGAGTCACGGATCCTGATAACCTCTACTAATGTATCGCAAGGTGGGCCAGCAATAGCTAAAAACTCATCTCTTGGTCTCAGGAAGGCAAATAATGCACAAGTTATCGCGTGTGTACCCGAGAAGAACTGTTTAAAACAAATTATAGTTTTTATTACTTGGGTAATGAAGGTAGATACTAGATTATTGAAGGGTAAAATGGTAAAAACCTGTGATCTAACAAATAGCTGATTCAGCGCCGAATATTTCTGCGAAAATTTGATCGAGAGCTTCTCGTCCTCCAGCTTCATCATGACCATATCATGTACTACCACCAAAATGCCGGTGTAGAAATAATACAAGGACCTATAGTGCAATTAACTACAAATATAACACTGTTTTTTCAAAGCAATTATGAAACTTACATGTGATCAACACGTACGTTTTGATTAGCCTTGAGAACATGCGCTGAGTTGTGTGCACCAATTATCGACAGCTCTCAACTCTGAGAATAAAGAATTAAGTAAACATCACTAATTAAACACGAAATTACGTTTTCATTTGTAGAAATTACTATAAAAATTACCTACCTTTATTAAACATATTTCAAAAATTTGATAAGTGATTAAACCCTTGAACTCTAAATGCGCATATTCTTGCAGGGGTGGAATTAGCCCCCAATTTTTTTTCTATGCACGTGGAGTTTTCTAACACTTAGCTGATATGCCTCCAGACTCTACGTGTAGCTATTTAATTTACTCAAATACCCAAATAACATAATTGAACTGATTAAATATTTCCAAAGTGCGGAATTTACAAAGATTCACTGAATGATTATGAGGAGAAAAATGAAATTTTATGTTGATATATAAGTTGTGTAATGCATCTCAGGACGGAGGGCTTATACGTGTAGCTTGAGAGTCTTCGCGGATAGCAAAATTGGATCTTCAAACTCTGATAGTGTGTAAAGGATAAGCGGGAATGGCCAGGATAAGGTTAGCATCTTCTACTACGATGCGCAGCGAAGAGAGAGTGAAATAAACAAGCTATTTCCCGCTAAAAATTGGTAAAACTTTCCTTGTATTAGGAAACAACGGACCGTTCCAAATAAAATCATAAATTTTTAATTTGTCCAAAGATATTCAATATTTTATTTCCTGTCCACTTTATTTCATATTAAATATTTATATGACAGATTAAGAAAGAAATGGAAAAAAAAAACGAAATACCTAAAATTTTGGGACTGAATTAACGGTGGACACCAACGATTATATCAAAGTTAAAATATTGAATATCAAGTTGTTCAAATTAAAATGATGAATACTCATTTATCCAACTAACATATCATTAGATACATTATCTCTTGTAAAAAAAAAAATCAGATTTTAAAGTTTTATTAATTTTATGTATCTCACCGTATTACAAAAAATAGATTTATATATTATTAAAATTGTCAAATGAGGTCTATTGAACGAGACAAATATTTGTAGCCTAGTCAGGGACACATACATAGGATAGATATTTAGGTGGTTTTGTTGGATCTTATTGTAATGGACAATCTTTAAAATTTGAGTTTTGCACTACACTACGAACTATGGGGGCAAAGAAACCACGGGGACTAGCTCAGTGGTCAGGACCCTGTCTCTCAACTAGGAGGTACAGGGTTCGAATTCCCTCAGCCGTGTTATTTCTTGAGCCCTTAAAGGGGGTAAGCAAGGGGTGCATGGTTCGAGTCTCCTCCCTGAACATGGGTAACCTAGTTCTGATTAAGTGGGAGTATGCATGAGGAGGCGTGTATATTTCCTATGGGATTAGTCGTGGTGCGCATAAGCTGGCCCGGACACCCATACATCGAAAAAAAAAAGGAACGTGATTTCTCTTATTTATGCATTGAGATTGATTTGATGGAAATAACACGTGCTAGTGCTAGTGAAAGGTTGGCGTAGCTTTAGAAACTGGTTGAATAAGTATTGGCAAGAACCCCGTAGTATTTTACATAGAATCTAAACCTTCAAGGTAGTTCATGTTAACCAGCTGGGATTAGCTCACTGGCCAGAGCCTTGGTCAGCCAATCTAGTGGTACAGGTTCGAACCGAGTCAATGACTACGAGTCCAAAGTGACTCTCCTATGTAAACAAAAAAAAGGTAGTTCATGTCTACCTTGGAGAAAACTTTTATACGAATTAGTTGGCAACCATAAAAATAGAGTCAACTGTTGAACCAATGCAGTATGTAGGTCCCTAGATTGATTATGGCGGCCGATTACTAGATATAGCGGTTGATAATTTACGTGAGCATTATTTGAGCACTTCGTAAGAAGTTTTGTAAGTTTATTCTTATCGACGTTTGACCTCAAATATATGATAAAAAAATACACCTAAAATTAGTAAAATATGTCGCTCTATAACGTAGGAGGTGATAAAAGGGTGATACAAAAAGGGTGACAAATATCATTACTCCCTGCACATTTAATATTCTAACGAAATTGGAATCCCGAGACTAACAATTTCAAGTATATATATTAATTCAAGGGTAAAATTTACCATAGAGATCCCTCTTCTTTGACCTCTTTACCCAACAAACCCCTCATATAACAAGTTAAAAACTTTATTGAGCATAGACTCCAAAGATAGTGGACCATTTGGCAAATTATCAAAGATCATGTACCTGACAATAAACAGCAAAGGGCTCTCACAATGGTCCGCTACAAGAAAATTCACTTGTACTTCCATTGATGAAGGTTTCATCAGCAAAAATAGCCTAATGCAAGTGTAGATTTCATTAATATTAAGGACTAAAGTATAATTAAATCTGTAAAGTGGCTACATAACATACCTCAGATGCATACCCAGGTGTAGTGCCTGCAATGGGCTTAGTGAAAGAGCCAACATGAGAACTATTTTGTACAACCTCACAGAATGCAAGAAGACCTCCAAGTTATACTCAGGATCTTATTGATAATATAAAATTTTGTAAATGGATTTTAATACATAAGATCGATCCTAGTTCGAACGTTCTATTTGTATAATAAATTAAAAAAAATGATATATGATTAAAATATGTCATAAAATTTTATACTAATTTCATAGAAAGTTTTATTAAATTGTAAATTTAAAAAAAATCTAATTTTTATTTCAAATAACAAGGAGATGGAGTAATTAAAATATAATCCACATACCTTATAAATAAAATAATTCAAAAGGTGAATATAATATTATAGTATCTTACTTATATTTTAATATTCAAACTATGAAAAAAAATGTTAGACTTTTTGTGAATATTTGTTAAATCTTAATATGAATTATTTTTTCGACCAAAAAAAAAAAATATGAATTATTTTTATTAATATAAAGGTTGGTGAGTCAAAAACGGAAGCATATGGTTATATTTTATTCTTGACAGAAAAAAAAAATAACATGCACCAATACACTTAAATGTGGTTTATTTTACATGTTTAATAATGTCCTTGAGTTAAAATTAAACCCATGTATTTTTGAATTTTTTGTAAAAGTTATATGCAAGT
Organism: Nemophila menziesii; assembly: GCA_029959085.1. Taxonomy (NCBI): domain Eukaryota; kingdom Viridiplantae; phylum Streptophyta; class Magnoliopsida; order Boraginales; family Hydrophyllaceae; genus Nemophila; species Nemophila menziesii. The sequence goes on along the minus strand of JARWIR010000005.1, from coordinate 37,913,015 downwards.
TCTCAAATTAACTAAGTGTTAGAAAAATCATATTAAAATGAATGATGTTGTTCTTTTTGAGTTTGATTATAAATACATAGAGAAAGAGCTCGAATCAAACAAGTAATCAAGCTTAAAATCCTATTTGTAAAAGTTACACATAAGTCCCCAAAGATTCAAAAAAGTCATAGAAATCACATAAAAATGTTATATTTGCAAAATAATATGAGAAAGAAAAACCATCTCAATTTATTTTCATTGTGATTCTCGAATAAAATTAGTGTCACTCACATTAGCACCTAAAAGACATAATCACATTAGACTTGGTTAAAAAAAACAATTAGAGAATACTTTAATTGATTTATTTATTACAAGTTTAATTAGAAAAGTAGTCCTCGTCGAAAGAATAGGCTAAACTCACTGAAATTAGAAATTCTAAAAGGCTTTTTTATATAAACAAACTTGTACAGTATCGTGCCTTTAAACACGAGGAGTAGCTGCACTTTATATCCTTTACAAGACATAAACTCCGCTATAAGTAAGCTTCCCTTGTACAACAACAAACCAATTATTACACGAAACAAGTGGGTTCTTATATTATGCAGGGAGTGAAACGCAATTTACCTTAATAGCCTTCCTAACCATTTGTGGAGAAATAAACCTTGAAAAAAAGCTCTCATAACATGACCAGGAGTGGACCCACAATCAATTCCAAGACCTGGAGCTGAAAGACGACAATTTGCAGCTTCAACCCATTTTTTCTTCCCTGCAATATATCCACCACATGGTGCTATGGTCCCACCTGGGATTTTTATTAAACTCCCCATTATTAAACCTGCACCCTATTTCACATTTAAATTATCATGTTACTCAATTACTTTGCAAAATTACAGATTTACCCCTTTGTCCATTTACTTACTTACCACCATGTGAGGTTCCATGTTTTCCGAAAATTCACCGTAGCAATTATCTACCATTACTAAACAGTTTAGATTTTGTATCTGTATTCACAAAGTCCCAAACATAATTACCCCAAGATATGTAATAAGTTTTCTCATCAGTAAACGAAAAATTACGCGATATACCTTAATAATCTTTATAGCTCTCTCAATTTCATTAACACTTAAACTTCTACGCCATGAATAACCACATGATCTTTGAATAAGCGCAAATTTTGCTCGAACCTTCACAGGTTTATTCAATCCTTACCAATCTAGCCCTCCATCTTCCGCTAACTAAAACAATTGAATTGTCCCCTAAAAAATAACAAGAATGGTTAATTGCACCTTTAGTTCCTATGGTCTCTGAAATTGAAGTTCTCAACCACAAAAGATACCTTTCGTGACATTTTTAGAGCACAGGACTCCTATTTCATAGACTACAGGGACTAAGAGTGCAATTAAACTTTAATAAAAACCAAAAGGCAGAAATTTGGGCTTGATAAAATACATACTCACCGAAAGTTCACGATTATCAATACCAAAATCCTTTAAGGAACCCGACCTGTGAGAGTCACGGATCCTGATAACTTCTTCAAATGTATCGTAATGTGGGCCCGTAATAGCTAAAAGCTTGGTCTCAGGAAGTCAAATAATGCACAAGTTATCACGTGTGTACCCGAGAAGAACTGTTTAAAAAAAAGGAGAAAAGTATAGTTTTTATTACTTGGGCAATGAATGTAGATACTAAATTACTGTAGGGTAAAAGGGTAAAAACCTGTGATCATAATAGCTGATTCAGCACCAAATATTTCTGCAAATTTTTTATCGAGAGCTTCTCGTCCTCCAGCTTCGTCGTGACCGTATCCTGTATTACCACCAAAGTGCTGGTGCAGAAATAATATAAGGACCTATAGTGAAATTACTACAAATATAACACTGTTTTTTTCGAATCAATTATGCAACTTACATGTGATCCAACACGTACGTTTTGAAAAGCCTTGACTACACGCGCTGAGTTGTGTGCTACCAAATTATCGACAACTCTAAACTCTGAGGACAATCACTGCTTTATCAACCTACATTTTACAATAAGTAATGATCACTAATTTAACACGAAATCACGTTTTCATTTGTAGAAATTACTACCAAAAACACATGCCTCTGTTAAACATAATTCAAAAATTCGGAAAAGATATTGAAACTTTGAATACTAAATACTCATATTCTTGCAGGGTAAATTAAACCCAATTTTTGTTTTCTATGCCCATGGAGTTTTCTAACTTTTAGTTGATACGCCTCTAGCTTTACGTGTAGCTATTTAAAATACTCAAATACCCAAATTACATAATTGAACTGATTAAATGTTTACGTTTGAATTGTGGAATTTACAAACATTCACAGAAGAAATTATGAGGAGAAAAATGAAATTTTATACTGATATATATGTTGTGTAATGCACCTCAGGGGCGAAGGGGATTGTATGTATAGCTTGGGAGTTTGCGCGCGAAATTGAATCTTGAAGCTCTGAAAGTGTGTGTAGGATAAACAAGGATGACGCAGGTTAAGGTTAGCATCTTAAACTAAGAAGCGAAGGGAAGAAAGAGTGAAGATGAAGAAGCTTTTTCCCGCTAAAAGAAAATATATTTTTAATACATTATGACTATGGATTTGGAATTATTTTGATTTCAATAAGATTTGATCGTATAACTTTTGGTTTTGGTTGAATAGTCAAATTATTAGAGCAACTATCGATTTTTTTTTTTTTTTGTCTTACTTTGAATACACATAATTAGTCTTAAAATATATATTTTTAAACAAATTTATTAATCACAAATATATCATTTTTATTTTTAAAATATTGACTAAAAAATTATTTTTGTTATAAACTTAAGGAGAAGAAAAAGATAAAATAAGGAGAGAATTTATTTCTGAGAAAATGTCGCTTAGGGTCTTGAACACACTCCCCTCTTCGAAATAGCAACCCCTCTTGGAGTCTCTTCTTACTAAAGACCTCAAAAAGAATTTAACACATCAAGCCTAATATCCCAATTACTTTACTATCCTTTTTTGTTTTTTTTCCCTATATATAATAAATATAACATTTCACTATTTCAAAAAGCTCATTATTCTCTCTCCTAAAAAGCTCACTATTCCAGATCGGCAATGGAAGCTCCAAAACCACCACCCCCACCAAAACACCACCACCATAACACATCCACGGAACTCGGCGAACCACCACCATAGCAGATCCGCTGCTGCTTCACCGAAAAAACAAATTTCACTGCTCGAAGAAGAAGAGGAATGGCCTCCGTTTGTAAATTTCACTTGTCACTCAGACTGTATTGTAGACAAACATAGTGAATTTTAACCAAACGAAATAGACTTGTAACTGAGAGTATAATGTAGACAAAGAATACGTTCCCTTAGGCACACAATAGGTGTATACATAAATTAGTTGATGACCATCTATACTAGCTAAACGGTACTGATCCCAAGGTTTATAAACATTATATAAAAGATTTTTTTGAGGAGATAATGATGATTGCTGGACATACGCCCAATCAAACTAAAAGTTAGTGAAAGTCCTAGAGGGGGGGTGAATAGGATTACTAATAAGATTAATGCCTAATTAAAAATCTTTTGGATAAATATAAGTTTATGAAAGAAACTTCTAAGACAACTAATATATCAAACACTTATGGGATCATGCATAGGATAAGCTAAAGGTTCGATATATAAGTTTAACATTTAAAACGAGTTTCTATTTTCTTACTACTCTAGATGACAATAGGTTGATTAACTAGATAAACATTATTACGATATTTATACTAGCAAGTAATCAAACATATAAAGTGCGGAAAGTAAATAGAGTAGGGATAGAAAGATACACGAGATTTATAGTGGTTCGGTTTCCCTACATCCACTACCTAAGGAAGCCTCCTTAGGATTTCAAGCTTTTCACTAAGCTTCCGTGTCTCCCTTAACCGGGTCGAGAACACAATAACCCTTACAACCTCTTCGATAACACGAAGGACAAACACTTGTGCTATCGCAACACAAGGACACCAAGTATACTCCCGATACTCTAACACTTGTGTTATCTCAACACAAGGATACCAAGTATACTCCCTATACTTGAATTCTCTCTTAATCTATCTATTACAAGACCTAGACTTAAGAGGATAGATACAAAGTGTTTAAAAGGGGTGCAAACAACTTTGCTAGATAATCTCCTAAAGAGTAGATATGACTATAAGCATGTAAACTCCTCTTGAGTAGATAATAACTTTGAAGCTTATTTGATTAAGCTCTTGAACAAGCTTGGATGATTTACTTTGATAGCTTGTGACCTCTAACTTTGTAGGAGAAAGATATGTATGATAGTTGAAATGTTAGAGGTAAGTTTCTCCTTCAAAGAGCTCATATTTATAGCACAAGAAAGTCCCCAACGGATATAAAGTTTGATGGTGAACTTGTTGCAAACCGGGTTCCCGGTTTCCCAAATGCGGGTACCCGGTTTTCAATTGTAACGGCTATAAAACGGCTATATTAACTTGATGTTGACTTGAGCTTCACCAAACCGGGTTCCCGGTTTTCCCAAATGCGGGTACCCGGTTTCTACTGACTTGGAGATTATGATTTTTTGATTCGTTGCTCGGATGGAAAAGTTTTCTTCACGAGAGTTGTTGTAAACATCATTTTAAGAAACTTTGTTGTTGATCATGAAAGCTAATTCTCAATATACACATAAGATAAGGTTAAAAGTAATAGTATGAAAATTAGCTACTAAGGATATGAAAATAAGGCTATGATCAAAATGATGTTAATTGTGCTTTTTGATGAATTAGAGTGCAAGATAATAAAGTGAGATTAGCACACTAAGCAATAGAGGATTTGTCACATTAAAACACTTAATCGATGGAGGCAATATGCCAACAGTTAGAATACTCAGAAAAACTAGCATGGGTATATTGTAGATAAAGAAGGCGTTCCATGAATCACAAAATGTGAATATACAAAAATTAGTTGATGACCATCCTTAATAACTTAACCATCCTTATAAAAAAATTGAGAAACCTTATATAAAGTCACTTTTGAGTAGATGATTTTGTTGGTGGACATATGCCCAATCTTAGTGAAGGCTTGAATACTGAAGAACATATAGCATGGGTGTATACACGTTTTAAAGTTGTCGTTCGGTCAACAACAATTACAAATTTATGTATACACTAAAAGACGTTCCGTTAGGGTCACAATGCGTGAATACATAAATTAGTTGATTACCATCTATAGTAGCTACCCTGTCCTGAGCACCAAATTCATAAACCTTCTATAAAGAGACATTCGATGAGATAATGATGATTGGTGGACATATGACCAAACATAATGAACGTTTGAATACTCAAAAGACATTTAGCATGGGTATATACACGTTTTTATGTTAGTAGGTCAACCACCAACAAGTTCAAAATTGTGTAGACCCGAAAAAAAAACCAACTATTGTATAACCATATACAAAACTTATATAGAGTCAACTCCGAGGATAGGTTGATGATGATGGACATATGTCAAGTCATAGTGAAGGTTTGGCTTATAGGATATGTGTTGATGGACATATGCCCAATCATATATGATGGTACCCAAGCGCATTTGACTTGTGACTCAGACTGTATTGTAGACAAACATAGTGAATTTTAACCAAACGTAATAGACTTGTAATTGGGAGTATAATGTAGACAAGATATACGTCCCCTTAGGTGCACGATATGTGTATACATAAAATAGTTGATGACCATCTATAATAGCTAAACGGTACTGATCCCAAACTTTATAAACCTTATACAAAGATATTTTTGAGGAGATGATGATGATTGGTGGACATATGCCCATTCATACTGAAAGCTAGAATAATCACAAAAAAGTAGCATAGGTATATACACATTTTTATGTTATTAGGTCAACTACGAACAAGTTTAAATTTTTGTATACCCAAAAAGAAAACCAACTATTGTATAACCATATATAAAAATCACTTACGCTTATAGGATATGTGTTGGTTAATAAATTGCCAATCATATATAATGGTACCCAAGCGCATTCGACTTGTGAGTCCGACTATATTGTAGACAAAGAATGCGTACCATGAAGCACAAAATTTGCATATACCAAAATAAGTTGATGCCCATCAATATTAACTTACATATCCTTACAACAAACTTGCGAACACTTATATAAAATCACGTTCAAGTAGAGGATAATGTTGGTGGACATTTGCCCAATCTTATATAATGGTACAACTAGTAGTCGAGGTGTAACTCGAACAATATTGTTGAATTATTGGTTACCAACAAAAAACATGACCATTTTAGTGTATCACACGAAACAAATAAAAATTATTTCAAAAACGTATATAATATTGGTGATGACATATATGCAGTGTTTTAAAACAAGGCCGCCTAGCCGACTAGGCGCTCCGACTAGGCGTTCTAAAGTGCATTCCGCCTAGAATTTCTCTCGAAGGTGGCTCGAAGGTTCGTCTACGAATAATATAATTAATAAACTACCCAATCGGATTAATGGGTCCCCAAACCAAATATTACTTAGCATACTAGCCAATAAATAACTACTTCAATCTAATCCAACTCAACACATAAGCAAAAAATAAAGAAAGAACTACTTAATTTAGAGTTTGAATGCGCGAGAAAAAAAGAAGGTATGCTTTTTTAAATTTTCAAGTCTAATTTCTCGAATTGGTCATTTTTTAGGTTAAAAGTAATAAAATATTATAATTATATAATTAAATATATATTATTTATGTTAAATTGATCTACTTTAAGTATATTAGGATGTAAATAATAGTCAATTCAATGTATTAGTAATATATATTTAATGTAACATAATGTAAAAACCACCTAAATTCTGATTAATAGGCCGCCTAGCCATCTAGGCGCTCGAAGATGGTCGACCGGCCTAGTAGCGCCTAGCGCCTTTTAGAACCATGCATATATGTAGTCGTTGACTGACACATGCCCAAACATGTTTAAGGGTTATATTAGCTAACACACCAACTTCAAGAAAAAAAGAGTTGTAGGTTGAGAGTGCATTTTTTAATAATCAAGATAACCTTTATATTGTTTGATATTGAAATACATTATATTATTCTAAAGTGCAAAGAAACCAAGATATGTGAAACAATACTTATATAATCAAAACAGATCATTGAGGTTACAACCCTGCACTATAGACGTTTACATATCACAAAATTGCTTTGCAAGTTTTCTTGTTGTGGAAATCCAACAAGTTGCATCTTCCACATCGTATCTTAGGCCTAAGTAGTTCAAGTTGAGATAACTTACGTTTGCTTTGTGGCCTACCGGGGGGGATTTTGCAAATAAGTGGCAATATATGGCTTTCCACTGTTTCATCATGCGGAATACAAAAAGTAGTCAGAGCTGGAATTTTGCTGTTATATACTTCTCTAACCTTAGCAACATGGAAGAAAGACTCAACATAGTCGTATTTCGTATCAGGCTTCGCATATGACAAAGCTCGTACTGCGTGCTCACATAGAAATCCGTTTATTCTCCACTTTCCACATGAACATCTTCTATTATATATATCAACAATCATACTTGGATCACACACTACCTCAAACACATTCGGCGATGACTGAGAAACCTCCCAAGTGCGGGAAAGTTGGTATTTTTCGTTAAAGTCAATCTGTCTCCGCGGTGCTAATATAGTTGTCCAGGATTCGCACAACACGGCTTTATCATATATGTTTTTCTTCATCATCAATCTGATCTTGTCTATAAACTGGGCAACCGGAAGTTCACGTATTTTTAAAATCTGGTTATTGAATGATTCTGCCGCATTTGATGTCAACTCCCCATATCGATATCCAGGAAAATAAACATTTGTAAAGTTCTTAAATGGTAGGGTATCTAGGAAACTAACCGCATTCTGACCACCGAGACGCAAGAACTCGGCCAAATAAAATTCAAACAATTCGACATTAGGAGCTTTAGTCAAATGCTCGAATGACCGCAAAGCAGAACGCCGATCATTGCCGGACAATTTGGAAATCAGATTTCCTTTGATGTGTCGAAAACAAAAGGAATGATGTGCTTCGGGAAAAATATTCCGTACACCATTAATAAGCCCAGGGTGTCGATCAGAAATGAATACAAGATCCCTGCCAATAACAAGAGGACGGAGAAATGTCATGAATGCAGCCCAGTTTTCATTGTCTTCGGCCCGTACAATAGCAAATGCAACCGGCACAAGCGCTGCACAAACAAGTATTTAACTAGTTACGTTTTAATAACTAAACAAAAAACCATAGTATGGAATGTGTTTACTAACCGTTGTTCCCATCCTTTGCTACAGCTGTAAGAAGAGTGCCCTTGTACTTGTTCTTCAATAATGTACCGTCCAAAAAAAGCATAGGCCAGCATGCACGAAAAGCATCTAATGATGCACCGAAAGCAAAATGTGCACGTTCAAATGTCCCATGTGTTTGATCAGTCTCAAGTAACACTTAACCGGTTGGATCAGATGTCTTCAGTTTCTGAAAATACTCCTCTATCCCCTGATAAGACTTACCTGGATCTCCACTAATGTCAATCTTAGCGCTATTCAATGCATCATAAGCTCTCTTGTAATCTATTGTGAACCCATAACTCTCACGTAATCTATGAACAATCTATTTAGGCTTCATGTCTAGACGAGATCGTGCTTCAACGATTATTAAATCTTTTACTAATCCTAGGGTCATGCAACTGTTAATCATTCTACGATCCGGTGTCATACATGTATGAATGTTATAAAAGGTCTTGATATATAATAGCCCATCCTTTGAAGAAATTGATGCAAATATCCACCATCTGCAGCCCGTTTTTTTACGATACAAACAACGTGCCCCGTATTTCGAACTATTATTGTGTGTTGGCTTGGTACGGAAACCAGTTTCGCATTGGTACTTGCATATTGCATTTCGAAGATCATTGAAACCACCTATTAAACATGTCCCAACATCACCTAGGGCATTCGGCCAATCACGACTAAGCAGAATTTTTTCCCAATGGACAAGAATGCAGGTTCTGTGTCTGCAACATCTTTATCAACTTGTTCGCTAGATATATGTCTACCAGGTGCATCTATGTTGTGGCGCATAAAACCAATAATTTGACCATCCACCAGTATCTCTACATCACCAGGACCATCACGATTTATAAGCCATAATAATCCCAAAAAGTCTGCTTGTGAATTGATTTTGCAATTCAAATGGTCACCAATAGAATAACGGTAAACAATAGAGGTTTCATCTAAATGTTTCCATTTATTCAAAACGTATAACACTAATGAAGAGAAACAATCAAACATACTAGCTGGAGCCATATATTTCTCTTGTCCATGCTTGAAAATGAAAACACAAAACTGCATGTCAAAACCATCAAACTACAATGATATTCATATATACAAATCAAATAAAAGTATTTTGCAGCGGAGGAATCTATTTTCACACAATGAGTATATAAAGTATGTCTGTATATGTGTCCATTTATGTGTGTATATGTACCCAATTACATGATTCAACTTTAGTTATATGACCTAATGTATATTATGTGTATATACCCAATCACGGTGAACTGTTTTCTGAATTCAGGCAAAAAAATATAGGTCTTCACTCTGAATCAAATGACTAAATAACTAAATGTATAAACCCAGAAAGATTATAAGTAGGTGGTTATTTAAAACATTAAACATTATATAAAGACAAAAAAAGATAACATAACAAAAATAAAATTATCATACCAATGTTAAAGAAGAAGATATTGTCTTGGAGCCAAGTTGTTAATCAATATAATCGAAGAAGATAAACTATGTGTATTTCATAATTTGAGGGAATGGAATTAATTCAAATTTGAATTCAGCAGAATTGTATAATAATATATTGTTGCTGTGAGCTAATCTATGAAAGGTAGGCTTGTATGAGAGAGAATTTTGTAGAAGTTGTAAGAGTAATTAATGAGCGTGTATATGATGGGACTTTTTTTGCTGTTACAAAAGATATACGTCAGTCTTAGTTAGTGCCGTAAGAATAGCAAAATAACGTTGAGTTGATTAGAATAAGACTATAAAAGTGAAGAGGGGCCTTTAAAAGTAGTTTTTCCTAACCAGGATTTAAAGGATAAGTTTGATTAATACTTGGGCCTTTAAAAGTAGTTTTCTCTTACAATAATCTATTATCTTTCGCGCCAGACCACTATCTATCATAATTTTTCTTTTGTTTGAATCATAAAAAAATTCTTATCAACATAATGTTACAAGAAAAAAAAAGTATCCGACTAGTTTTCTTGCACTGGAAGTAAAACATCTTGTATTGCAACAAGCTTTGCGCGGCCCCCATACTCTTCAGGTAAGGCCTCTTCACCCATGTCTTTAATAAATTCCACTCTTTGTTCTTCATTTGTTACAATCATGATCTGCATATATTACAAAACTAAAGTTAACTTATATCAAATTAATTAATTAGAAAAACTGAATCTAACTTATACCTTCTCCAGAGTTGCTTTCTCAATAAAATAGGAAACCATTTTCCAGACACTAACAAAGAATCGTGGCATGTGTAGTATATAACATTTTGCTAAGCGCTCAGGGTAATAAGCCTATATAAAAAAGAGTATTATATACAATTAAATTTTGTGTATGTATTTTAAAAGAAAAAGATATATAAAAAAAATAACCTGTAAAAATTGAAACCCAGTAATCAACCCACGAGCATCAACGTTTTTGTAAGAAATATTTTGTAGATCAAGAATGCCAGTTAATTTCTCGTTTCCAATTTCTTTACCTTTAAAGGAACTGAAAAAATAAAGAAAATTAAATTTTAAATAAAAATTACATTTTCAATGGAAATGATACCTTGCAATTGTCTTGTCAAGTATATGAACCACAAATTCTGCAAGCAAGAGGCATAAGTTGTACAATTATACATAATTCTGGAAGATTTAACATTCATTAATTGTTGAAATAATACTATACTCTAGATCTGGCTAATACCTAGAGATTATTAAAAGATCACAATGATCTATATAAATGAAGTACATGTACAACACATGTTAGGGCGGCCCAATCTAAGAATATAATAAATCATAGCTTGCATTTTACTAGATTCCAATGCGTATCCTCCACAAATATGATAATTCTTACTCACCTAAAAAATTCTTTTAAAGGATCACCTAATAATGGTCCCGCAATAAAAGCGTTATTGAAAAATGATCCTCTAAATAACGTATATTTCTGGATTAGTAGAAAGATTATTAAAAGCATTAAATATAATGATCTTGACATTTAATTAACAGCAAATCTTATTAAAAAACTCGATAATAGATAAGAAAAGTCTATGGCCACATGACAACAAGTGAAGTACACTTTCTTTATATGGATTAAAAAGCATTAAAACTTATTTTAGCCCAAGGTTGACTAACTATAAATATAGTAGGAGTATTAGAAAGGTTTTAATTGAACCATTGCCCCTGTGTTATGCCAGATAGCCATATATATATATATATATATATATATATATATATATATATATATATATATATATATATATATATATATATATATTCATGTTTCAAAAGTAGCAAATATAACTGTGTTATATAATAAGGTTGTAAATCTATCCGGACACATATATTTTGCTAGTTTTGGAATAAACACAAGGAGTATACTGTTAATTTTTGATACACAAGGGACCAATGGTGTTATTTACCTATAAGACAATCTTTTTTTTTTTTTTTTGTCAAGATAAGACAATCTATATATAGTGAATTAAACAGAACCAGAAAAAATAGGTTCTGGATAGTTTCTAACTAGAAGCTACCTTTGTTGATCATGTTTAACTCTAACCAACTAAAGAAAATAACATATACGTTAAAGAGGCAAATAGCACCATTAGTGGATGTATCTTGCGAAATAGTCAAATATACTCTGGGTTTTAGACTAAATACAAATGTACCCCTGTGGAGGGATAGATTTGCAACATTGATGTATAAGACAAGGATGAAATATATCTGGTTATTTCGCATAACACATGGACTAATGGTGCAATTAGTATAGTGTAAAAGTACAAAACATGATAGACAATAGTAGTAAAAAGAAGGAAAAATTACTCTTGAATTGTTGTTGATCTTTGGAAGGGAAGTGATTGCTAGCTTTTACAATCATGATTGGGTAGCCTTTAGCTGAAAGACCCTGGAGATAAATTTTTTTAGCTTTAAGCTCATCTGGAACTTCAGAATCAGGAATTGAAGCTAATGGAACCATTTCAGTTCTCCACTTTTTCCATTGCACAAACATCTTAGCTGCTTTATCTGTATCCATTGATCTAGCTATCAAGAATCTCGTCAATGTTAATGGGTTAATTGCCCCGGTAGAAGAACCAAGCTTTTCAACTGCTTTACTCATCTGGGTTAGAGAAAGAGAAAGAGAAAGTTGTACTTGGTCCATTTTTTAAGCTTTGACTTCGCTAGAACAGCCAGGACTAGGAAAGTGCCTATTTATATATAGTTAAAATTAGTGGATCGGAGAGTAATATTTGTATTAGTGGTTGGGAAAATAACATGTGCAGGTAGGTGATTGGAAAATATTGGGGAATTTATTTTATAAGGCCCATGGCCTTATAACTTTGTAATATAAGTCCCCTATCCTAATTACTCCTTCCATCCATAAATGTTTGTCATACTTTTTTTTTCACATAGATTAAGAAAAACAATTAATGTCTTCTACTTTTACTAAATTACCCTCAACCAACTATTTAATGATTAAGAAAAGCAATTAATGCCTTCTACTTTTTGAAAATTAAATAAAGGTAAACTTGGTAGAACATGTAAAAAAGTTTCTTGATATTTTAAAATGACAACCTTTTGTGGACATTCATTTTTAGAAATTGTGACAAACATTTGTGGACGGAGGGAGTATTTATTACAACTCAACTAGAAGCAGGTAAACGCCTAAACTACCCCTAAACCCTATCTCACAATGAAAACTAAAAAATCTACCCCAAAACTCCATTAAGGTAACGGAAACCCCCCACCCCTCATCACTCTACCTCACCCTCACCCTGCTCTCTCTTTCTATCTGGTAAACGAAACACCCCACCCCCCACCTTCATCAGTTCGCCGCCCACCACCGCCCCCCACCATGAACCCACTCACCACCTTCTTCCCCAGCCGAGCCCCCACCATTAGCTTCATCACCAAGACCACCACCCACCCCCTCCCGTCACAGCAACACACCCAACCATCCCCACCATCTTCATCACGGCCACCACCCCCAACCCGCTGCTGCGGCAGATCCACCAGCGCTGCTTCACCACCACCGTAACCACCACTGCTTCGCCCTCCCTCCACCAGGAAACCGTCGCCCCACCCCTCTCCACTAGTAAGCCTCGCTGTGAACCGCCGCTGCAAGAACTAACACCACCCCCTGCTGCTTCACGTTGATCTGCAACACCAACACCACCCAAACCCTGCTGCTTCCCTCCAAAATCTGCAGAAACCGAAGCTTCACCATTCACCAGATCTAGAACCCTGCTGCTTCTCTCCAAGATCTCCGGTCCTGCACGAGAATGCCATCGCTGGAAGACCTACAGTAACACTGCTGCTCTCCACTGCACCGCTGCTGTTGCTCAGGTCTCACCCCGATTTTGCTCCAAGCCGCGATCGTCGAAGTCGTGCTCCTCCAGGCCAGGCTCCTCGAAGCCGCGCTCCTCCGTCTCTGTTGTTCGTCGATAAATTTTTTTTTTTTTTACTGTAACGCGTAGTGGGTACAGCCCAATCCCAATGTAGGTGTATCATGGGCCAGCCCCATATAGGGTATTTGTATAGCATGGGCCAGCCCCATATGGATGTAGTTTACATTCTTTGAATTTTTTGATTTACTTCATTATTGGGCCAGCCCCATGTAAGGTATTTGTGCGATACAAACATAATAAAAAAATCCATGTTGTATATTTAAAGTTATTCTTAATGGGTACAAGGTCTGGCCCTATATGACTACAAGACATAAACGACTTAGCAAAAAAGACTTAAAAAACCCATTGCAAAAAATGTATTGGATCCGTACCCATTACGTTATAATTTAGACCACGGTAAACTCGGGTTGGGTCCGTACCCAATAAGAACAGGGGTAAAGAGGTAAAAAATCCAACCAGACAAAAAAAGTTGGGACTTAAAAAATAATTTTTTCCAACTGGGCCTTTAATCAAAAAGTTAGGGGATATTGGGATCTAATTTATAATTTCCTCGAAAATATTAGTAACTTTGAAAGCCTGGTTTTAACCAACCACGTTGAACTTGACTTATTGAGTGGAACATGGGGATAATTTATCCTCCTAGAGTTGTGTTGCTTTTCTATTTATATTTCGTCAAGTATTGTAAGTTTTTTTTTTGAGAAAAAATAAAGTCGGACTATCTACCTATCCACTATTACTATTAGTTGATCCTAACTTGTCAAAACACTCCGGGATGATATTCACATTTATTGCAGTACTTGTAACCCTCACCTGCCCATGTATTAAGACGCTAAGGGATGTGTTTATAGGTGACTTCATCTGCCTCTTCAGCCATAAGTTTAATTCTTCTCAACATTGCCCTAACTTTCCAACTAGTTGGCGATACTTGTTTAACACTTGGGATTATTTCAAGATTGTTCAAAAAAATGTCTTTTTTTGTTTTTTAATTCCTTGCATATCCCAAGCGCTCTGATAACGGTTTGTGCTTCTCCTTCAATAATCGTATCGCAAAAGTTTATTTTTGAATGTTGCATTGTCTTTTATGTTTTCGTCGTTAGAATATTTTTCAGCCTATTAAATCACATGTGAGGGTGGACCCTTTAAAACTAGTTTGGATTATACGGGAGAAATGTGCAAATAGAGGTATACTTTACACATCAGAAAGAATAGACTCATGTGAGTTTACAACTATAGTATATACCCACAGTTCTAAGGGCACATGACCAATTGGGTCTTCAAAGGTTAATTTACTCAAAACAAGAAAAAAAATCAACACCGATGGTATTTTAGCGACTTCATTTTCATATTTTTTGTCAAATCTGACTACATAGATACATATTTAAAACTCATGACAAAGCTATCCAAAGTAAAATCGTGATTTTTCTTTTTAAAAAAAATTGTTAATGTTACATTAATTTAATTACATATATAATGAGTAATCAACTTAATATATATAATTAATAATAAATTTCATATAATAAAATTGAATTTATAATCACTCCATTGGTGTTGACAATTGAGTCTTTAAATATGATTTTAAATACCTAAAATAAATACTTCACTAGTCATGCTCTAAATAGGTATATACCAACAATTCTAAATCGGTGTATACCAACAATTCTAAATCTATTTATACCAACAATTCATGTGACATAAGTACGTACCTACAAGATTATAAAAGAAGGTGACCAACTCAAATATCCCACACATAGGTATAGTATGTGCATATTTCATTCTAACATTTTGTCGGGGTCTATTGAAAAAAATTGAGAAAAGAAAAGAAATAAATTTGAAATAAGTAGCATGACATCTCACATTAAAAAGTTGTCATAATTGTCTTACAAAATAAATAAATTGAAAAAGAATCGAAAGAAAAGAACCGGCAAAGTGAAATGTTATGCAATCATCGTGAATGTTGTTGGGTTTAATGGGGATACGAATCAGATGCATCACATTGGGTTGAGTGAGACCATTTTAAAGTGTAAACTCAAACTTTAGGGCGATTCATTGATGGCTAATGATGAGAGATCCAAAAGATCACTTAAACAAAATATCAAACTACACGTATCATACTGTCCATAAGCCTACGCTATAACCAAAACGACCTTAGGCTTTCTAACTACGTGGTTAAGTAAAAATTGATCGATTAGGATGTAGCTAGGTAGACTAACGGATACGGTGTTAGGATCGAGGAACACCCTATAGCCACCATATCAAACTAAGTGAAAACCACTCCTTGAATTACGATGTGTTGATTATTTGTATATTATGTGTATGTGTGAATTAGTTCTTGGACGTTACTACATGATACTTTCTAGGATAGTTCTTTAGGATCATTCAATATCTCTACTTCTTCAGCGGTTAGTTTGACTAAGAACTCATTATTTAGTTCTTATTTTATCGGGACATACAAAACTTTGAGTTGGGGGTCTTGATGTCTCCATTTATGTGATAGATTAATCTAGTCATGAGAAATATCTTTAGGGGTATTTAGGACTTATTTGAAGAATTTTTTCCCATTATTTTATGTTTTACACTTTTTTATCTAGTTTCGGTGTTTATGTTACTTTTAGAGATTTTATGCGTAATTTGTGTGTTAAGTGTGCAGAGCTTAGGTACTTGGATGTTAAGATATTCCAAGATGATTATAAGAAGTCAATAAAACGATAGTACCCCTTAATCATGGCGTGAAAGGAAGATTCGAGCACTTTTAGAAAGTCAAAGCATGTGTCGTCCAGATTTGGAAAGCGACTTGTTCAAGTTACCACGTTAAATTGATGAAGACTTTGGAGAAACCCTTTGGTTTCTAGATATTTATTGGAGTAAAGAGTGCGTAGGAACTAATTGTTCATAATTTGGAGCTAAATTGAGAAAGTTATTAATTTTGGTTAAGGAACTGATTGTTAAGGGACTTTACACATGCATTCTCTTCCTTCAAGGGTCTTAGGACAAACCTCCCGCTAAGAGTAATTCCAGATACTATTGTTACATATCTCCTATTATAATTTCCATGTGATACTTCTAACATTGTACCAATGTATTAAGATTGACATAAGTCAAGTAGCTTCATCGATCCCTATTTATAGCTCCTAATTCAAAGAATTTTAGCTAATTCTCCTAAATATTTCATGGAGAACTATTAGATAATAAAAAAATTGATTTTTTTCTTCGTTGGTATATCATATCCTTATGTGATAATATGCTATCTACCTATAAAACTAGGAAGATTAGAAGATATGTTTGCTCCCACTAGTCCTTTGTACTCTTATGACTCTTATTCTAAAATCATAAAATCAAACTGTTTGATTGTATGAAAAAGAATAATGCAATTTAGTGACATATCTCAATCTATTAAATGGATTTTCGGAACTTACATATTTTATTATGAGCAAATGGTGATATGAGACCTTGTGAATTGGTCTTAAGGACGTCATCCTTGAGCTCACATTTAGTACAAACTATTTTCATGTGATATAGCCATATCTCATAATCATAGTATGTAGATTTCAATAATAGAATCCAAAATAAACTGGGTATTTCTATGAGAAAAATGAATGCTCCGTAATTGATGTTATCCTTTCGATTTCAATTTTTGGCAACTAGAAGGACGTTATAGGTCTCTACCTTACCGTCTGCTCCAATCATTTCCTAAGCACCCATTTACAATAAATGGATCTTATATATGTTTAAGATTCAACCAAAGTACCATACTTTGTTGACTCTCAATGATAATAATTCATATTTTATGGTTCTTAACCACTTGTCACTTACTAGTCATATCCTCTTCATAGGGTATTATGATCATCACTCAATAGGGTTATCATCTATATTATTTATTTCATCAAATTTCACCATTTTTACGAATTGATTTTGGTGCATGATGATATCTATATAACCTTTATGAAGCTTGTGTATAATAACTTCTTATCTCTTGATTTTGTTGTCTTCCTTGTTCCAGGGAAGGATCATTAATCGTCCTTAATGCCTCAACGTTTGAGACTTGAACCTTAGATGAAACTATTAACACATCAAGGAAAGAAATATAGATGTGCATCTGATTCTCTTCATCTTGTTTTAATAACTTTGAAATATTTATTTCATTATGATCTATTTATACATTATGAATTACTTCACTAAGAAATTACCAACCAGTAAAGCTTGTACATCTAATAACAAACTCCTTGTGTTCCAAATGATGTAGAAATATTACCATGTCATCTTATTTGAGTGTTTAACAAATCTATATTTGGAAGATTTCAACTAAAGTTTAACTGTCATAAGTCGTTTAGCATAAATCAGAGAGTCTCAATCTTCTTCAGTCTGAGGATTAATTTATGTCATTTCCAAATCACATATGAATCTTATTGACTCTATAGTGGGACCTAAGAGTTCATTAAGTATGTAATTGACGTTAAAACATAGTCCATAAAAATACTCAAAAATTAGTGAAACTTATCATGGAATGCACTAGATCCAATCAAATATACTTTCTCCTTTCGGACACACGCTTGGTGTTCCAAGAGATGTTCACCAAAACAAAATCTAATTTTGTAGTAGATAATATGCAAATGCATTGCAAAGATTTCACCTTTACATGTCAATATCTTACTTACTTCATACTCTTATATACTTGTTTTCAACTTCACTATATAGTAGTTTTAACATTTCAATTTTTTCATATTTATGTTTCATTTGGTAAACACATATATATCTAATATATAGTCAGTGAAGGAGATAAAGTAAGACTATTCATCTTTAGCTCAAATTTGGATTGGCCACTTACATCAATATGTAGTAGACATCATAACTCATTAGCGCTATCTCAATTTTCATTAAATTCAGAAGTAGTATATGAGTAAATACTCACAAGTTCCATTTGATCCGCCTATCTATTTCAATTTATGGCCATGATCAACTATGACACTATAAGTAGTTAACTTGGGCAATTATAACCACCATCTTGTAAGTATCCAATGACGTGTAATTCATCACTATGAAAGACTCCATTTTTCATTTGAAACTGTGTTAGAACACCATATCCATCTTATAATATATAAATGTGCATCTGATTCTCTTCATCTTGTTTTAATAACTTTGAAATATTTATTTCATTATGATCTATTTATACATTATGAATGACTTCACTAAGGAATTACCAACCAGTAAAGCTTGTACATCTAATAACAAACTCCTTGTGCTCCAAATGCTGTAAAAATATTACCATGTCATCTTATTTGAGTGTTTAACAAATCTATATTTGGAAGATCTCAACTAAAGTTTAACTGTCATAAGTCGTTTAGCATAAATCAGAGAGTCTCAATCTTCTTCAGTCTGAGGATTAATTCATGTCATTTCCAAATCACATATGGATCTTATCGACTCTATAGTGGGACCAAAGAGTTCATTAAGTATGTAATTGACTTTAAAACATAGTCCCATAAAAATACTCAAAAATTAGTGAAACTTATCATGGAATGCACTAGATCCAATCAAATATACTTTCTCCTTTCGGACACACGCTTGGTGTTCCAAGAGATGTTCACCAAAACAAAATCTAATTTTGTTATAGATAATATGCAAATGCATTGCAAAGATTTCACCTTTACATGTCAATATCTTACTTACTTCATACTCTTATATACTTGTTTTCAACTTCACTATATAGTAGTTTTAACATTTCAATTTTTTCATATTTATGTTTCATTTGGTAAACACATATATATCTAATATATAGTCAGTGAAGGAGATGAAGTAAGACTATTCATCTTTAGCTCAAATTTGGATTGGACACGTACATCAATATGTAGTAGACATCATAACTCATTAGCGCTATCTCAATTTTTATTAAATTCAGAAGTAGTATATGAGTAAATACTCACAAGTTCCATTTGATCCGACTATCTATTTTAATTTATGGCCATGATCAACTATGACACTTTAAGTAGTTAACTTGGGCAATTATAACCACCATCTTGTAAGTATCCAATGACGTGTAATTCATCACTATGAAAGACTCTATTTTTCATTTGAAACCGTGTTAGAAAACCATATCCATCTTATAATCAATAATTATTATGTTCGAAATAGGTTTACGAATAAAAATATATTTTTCTTAGGATAGTTTTCTGACAAAACTAATTGGGTGTTAAGTGTGTAGTTTTTAGGTACATGGATGACACAAGGGTCCAAGAGGATGAGGAAAGTCAAGAATTGAAGTCCGAACCCAAGCTAAGTCGTAAAGAGATAATCCACTTTTGAAAAGCTAGAGCGTTTACCAGAAAAGTGCATCGTCATATTGTTTCTATCACCATAATTAATTGGTAATATATATGGACCTGATTATTTCTAATATGGAAAGATCTTGAAGTCAGGATCACATGAGAGGTGACCGAAATTAATTCGTAGTTGAGACGAGAAACTTATGGCAGTTTTACCAACATGACTCGAACCTGAACAACATAGTAAAAAATGGGTTGGGCCAATTTAAAGTCACTTATGTGAGCCCATTAGGTCCAAAACGTTTTGGACTTAGTATATAAGCATATTTGAGTCCTATTTTCAGTATGCTTCATTTTTTATCAAATATTTTCACATGGAGAGAGCTCAAGCGCCTGGAATAGAGGGAAGAAGGGTTTACACCCAATTTTCATCATTCACCACCATCCCACAACCTATCTATTTCATATCATAGGTTAATTCGAGTCCATTTTATCTCTTAAACATGATTCTAGTATTATTTCTATTGTATTTTCCTATATTTAATATGAGCAAATTTAATTTATGCTTGAGAGTTGCAAGGGTATGAAACCTAAAGGATAATTATTTATGTTTTGGTGATTTGGGATACCTATTATGTATTGAAATGAATTGAACCTTAATTTTCCATTGTTTAAGTATTTGTGCCTGTCGCCTTTTTATACCCTGACCAAGTATATGTAGTATGAGTCTTTTCGACTAACACCTGGGTTGGGGTCGGATTTTCGGACATAATATATGAGCGCTTAGTGCCTTTTATCGGACTATATTAGCACGCTAGTAGTCATTAGGGTCGTGAGCTTAAACCCTCCTGAAAGCCAAGAGACTAGTAGGGTAGAATATTAATTCGCCCTTGAGGGGATTTAGATGCTTTTGCATCCCGACTAATGTGAACCATATTCAATTCGCCCTTATACCGCAAATAAGATAATTTTCAGTTATGTGGATTACTTGCAAGGATCAAGAATTCCATTTTTATACTTTCTAAACTCTTTTTAGTATTTCCCTCATTTATAATTTAGTTTGATATTTACTTATTTGCAAGTTAATTATTTTAATTATAAAAGTCCAAACAAAATACCTTTTATTATTATTGTCTCAATTGCAACTCAGCATTTTACCACATTCAAAACACATTATCTACATCGTTTGTAGTCCATGAGGATCGATAGCCCTTAGGCTTATCATATTTTTACTTGGCGACAACCTGTACGCCTGCGGGGAGTCCTAGTTCCATTGAAAACACTTCATCATATTACAATACCTGGAACGACAACAATCACCCGCCGATGTTGCTTCTCCGAGTGAATACGATGGACTGGAGCAAGTTTCGTTGGAAAATAAGGCTTGAGCATAAGCTTTAATGGGTGAAGATTAAGCTTTAAAAAAGTGAGGCATAAGATTTTACGGAGGTGGAAGAAAAGGAGATGAGAGAGAATTTTCAAAATATTTTTAGAGTTTTGAAAAATGTAATGAATAAATTAATATATATATATATATATATATATATATATGAAAAATAAAAGGAGGTATAAAGGGTAGGAGATTTTTGACCTGTTTTGTTTGTAACCTTTAGTAAGAAGAAGAGATTGGAGAGAGTGTATATATCTATATGACTCCGAGTCCTAAGTGGCTCTCCTATGTAACAAAAAAAAAAAAAACCTCTTGGATAAAATTCTCTTATTTCTGTTGAAATATTATTTTTAACATATATTCAAAATATCTAATTATTTAATATATATAAAAAAGTAAGTGAATATTTTTCTTTTTGACATAGAGTGGAGCAAACAACCAACAAGCAACAATACATAAACAAATTAAAATACAACCCAAATCTAGACATAAGCTGAATTAACATGAATTCATAGTATTGTTAAATGTGATGTTTATTTCGTCAATCAAGCAGAACCTAGTGTACAGACACTAGAACAGAAAATCGACGTATTATTACATATTCTGTGTGGGCTGAGTTAGTTATGGAAGGAGAAGCACATGCAGTCCGGGAGGCAGCTAAAATATGTTCTGAAGAATCTCGATTTAAGACGAAGATTTGTTTAGATAACCTTGAATTTGTTCAAGGTACTGGGTTATTGTCAGTGACAAAGTGGAGAATCAGATCGATCGTTTCACGGATTCAGGATATTGCTGTCCGTCATGGAAACATGCGGTTCAAACATATCCCACGACGTGTAAACAAGTTGGCTAATCGCACCACACGTTCCGCTAGACGAAGGCCATATTAGAATTCGGGGGCTCTTTGGATTCCTGTTTTAATCGATTGAGAATCCGGGATTTTTCGTGTAACACTTTGTCCACAAATAAAAAAGAATAAGGAATTTAATTATCTTGTTTTAAAAATAAAATAAATCACTTTTCTTAGTATTTCTAATTTTGAAATTCATTTCAAACCCATACTCCCGCCCACAAGATTTAACGCTATCTCTCTCTCTTTCTCTGTACCTTGCTTATCTGTTTAGCACATTTTGTAGTCTACAACCAAAAACGTTGATAGTTTTCAGAACAAAAAAGAAGAGGAAAAAGTAAACGTTGAAAAACATTGAACCATAAAACCTAAAACCCATCTCTTCAGTGGCTCTTACGTTTATTAAAAAGGAAAAAACCAATCCCTTCACGCTCGAATTGGAACGAATCTCTTCACACAAGCCGTTCTCCGCCACTCGGGACCAATCTCCACCGTCATCATCAACCCGGCTTGGCTAAGCCACCAACAATCGAAAAACCCAAATCAAGGTAAAAAAACATTGAAATTCTAAAAAAATTAAATTATTTTTAACCTAATCTCACCAGTTTTACAAATTTTCAGAACATCTGATTCAATTGTTTATTATATTTTTATACAAATCCTACAATCGCCATTTGATGACCGTTATGAGAAGTGATGCGTTGAGAATAGCGTATATGGGGAGGGTGTGGGACCCATGATTTGCCGTGATTGTTGGAGTGAGCAATTTGTTCTTATACTACATTTTTTGAATTGTTTTGCAGTAAATATCCATTTGGCGCAACAGCTGGAAATGGTCTAATAACCCTAAAAGTAAAACCCTAATCAATCATTTGAAGATGAATCAGTACCACATCTACGAAGCAATAGGTCGCGGCAAATACTCTGTAAGTAGCAATGTTTAAAATTATTGTAATTCAATGTATATGTTGTTAGTTTTACTCATAATTTTGATTATATGTATGTAATTATTCATCTGGATTGTATTTGAATGCACAGACTGTGTATAAAGGTAGAAAGAAGAAGACGATTGAGTATTTTGCCATTAAAAGTGTCGACAAATCGCATAAGAACAAGGTTCTACAAGAAGTAAGCTGCTCACTTTCTGCCTTATCAATCATTTTTTCACTAGTAAATGAAGCCATGGTTTATTTAGAAGAATTTAATGTTATGAGTAGTAATTTTCTTACATTTGAGAAGCTAATTACATGCTATCTATAGTAATACATAGCTTAAACTTTTAAAATTGTTTGAATTGAACTTTTAATCTTTTTCCTTTGGGTTCTTTCTTGAATTGCAGGTCAGAGTTCTTTATCCTCTCGATCATCCAAACGTATTGAAATTTTACTCTTGGTAAGTTTTCATGTTCTTGCAAATAATTTCTAGTTATAACTTAAATCAATATTTCAGGTATGAAACATCAGCTCACTTGTGGTTAGTGTTGGAATACTGTGTTGGAGGAGATTTATTGACCTTATTACAACAGGTTTTTCATGACATTAAACTTCACTTTATGCTTTTTTTAGTTTTTAAAACACTTAAAACTATTTGTACAGTTGAAGCTGCTTTAAAGACAAGTTCTCTAATGATTTAATATTAATTTACAGGATAGTAAGTTACCAGAAGATTCAATACATGAATTTGCTCGTGATCTTGTTACAGCTCTACAGTAAGATACAGTATTTTTATGCTATCATTCTTGTATATTCATGGATATAAACTATGTTTTGGATTTTTTATTAGGTATTTACATACTAAAGGTATCATTTACTGTGACTTAAAACCATCAAACATTTTATTAGATGAGAATGGACATACAAAGGTAAATTTTTTTACATATTTCATTAAAAATATAATCAAAAGTTTCACTTGATATTTTCCTCTACAGCTATGTGATTTCGGATTAGCAAGAAAACTGATTGATATATCTAAAACCTCATCTTCAGAGGTGTGTATTTAACTTTATAACTCAGTTTCTTTTACTTTTTACTGGTAATAAGTGTGTGTTTCGTGTGTGTGAATTTCAGTTACCACAGTCAAAAAGAGGAACACCGTGTTATATGGCACCTGAGTTATTTCAAGAAGGTGGGGTCCACTCATATGCTTCAGATTTTTGGGCTTTAGGTTGTGTATTATACGAATGTTATGCTGGAAAGCCTCCTTTTGTTGGAAAAGAGTTTACACAATTAGTAAAATCAATTCTTTCAGATTCAATCCCTCCATTACCTGGAAATCCAAGTTTACCCTTTCTCAATCTAATTAATTCTCTACTAATAAAAGATCCATCGAAAAGAATACAATGGTCTGAACTTTGTACACATCCATTTTTCAACACAAAAATATCATATCCAATAGATTTACTTTCTCAACCTGCTTTCGATAAAATGATCGAGCTTTCTTCTAAACTATACCTCACCGAAAAATCTGTTCAAACCAAAACTCCAAAAAGAGATCCAAAAAAAATTCAAAAACAAGACGAGAATTCGAATTTAGGCTCGAGAAATCACGAAACACCACTTTCTAGTGGTCGGAAAATTCAAACGAAAGGTTTAAGTTCAAATTCAGACAAACAAAAGGACACAAGAGGTGTAAATCTTATGAGATTATCGAGAATCGCGAAAACTAATCTAAAAAGAGAAAATGAAAAGGAGAATTATCGTAGACCTATGCCTAATAGCTCTGAAAATGATGCAGAAGTTCAAATAGAAAATAATGATATGGAACTTGATTTTAACGAAAATACGGAAAATAATGAAGAAGATACAGATGAACCTGAAAATCTTATCTCTACACCTGAACGTGAAGTTGAAGATAATGATAATATCACAAGCAACTCAGACGCGACACCTGTCCATGAATTATCGTCAGAACATGTTGAGGTGGGTCCTACACCTACTAGTGTTAAAGCAACACGAGAAGTATCTGTAACTGAACATGAACCTGGACATGAAACTGAATCTGATTCATCTGATTTATCACATGTGTTTTGGCATACTTCTGATCTTTCAGTTAGACCTGTTATGCCTAGTAGAAAATCCGATAAAGGATCAGAATCTCTTCCTTCTTTACCCTTTGAAGCAATCTCAGCCGTTGATTTTGCTAAAATGTCGAACGAGCAGTTAAATTTTATAACTAACAAGATCGTGAGTATCATAACTGGAAATAACGCGATTCCCGAGAAACAAAGTGTGATAAAGTATCTCGAGACAGTGAGTATTAACGCTGACGTGGCGAATATATTAACGAACGGTCAAATAATGTTGGTTTTAGTCAAACTTCTTAAACAATCTAAAGCTTCTGCTTTACGAGCTGCTTTACAATCGAAAACTTCTGCTTTACGCGCTCAATTATCTTCTTTAATCGGTTTATTAATTCGACATTCCACTTTTATAAACGATGATTTAGTAAATTCCGGAATATTAAATGCTTTAACTGATGGTTTACGAGACTCTCAAGAGAAAGTTCGAAGATTTTCCATGGCTGCTTTAGGTGAATTACTATTTTACATTTCTACCCAAAACGAACAAGCCACCTGGCAGGTTAGTTAGTTAGATAAACTTAACCTAACCATGATTAACTTAACCATGATTAACTTAACTATGATTAACTTAACTTATGTTAGCTTTTTACTTACAGGTTCCAGGTTCGGTTTTTTCTTTAGTGACATCAGTTTTGAGACATGGAGAAGATGATATAACACAACTTTACGCAGTTAGAACAATTGAAAATATGTCGAGTCAAGGTGGTCAATGGGCAAATAGATTCACTAGCCATGATGTAATAACGAATCTTTGTTACATATTCAAAGCTCATACGAAACAAGAGAGTATAAGACTTACTGCAGGTTCATGTTTAGTACGATTAGTCCGTTTTAACCCTACGAGTATTCAACGTGTTATCGAAAAAGTCTCGCTTAAAGATATTTCGTCAAGTTTAATTAAAGGAAACCCTCGTGAGCAACAAATATGCTTAAACCTTTTAAACATGGTAATGCTTGAAACTAATACAAAACATGTTCAATTAGTTGAAGATAAGAATTTTGTTTTAACTCTTCTTTCGATTATTGAACAAGGAAGTGAGATTTTAAGGGGTAAAGCTTTGGTTTTAGTGGGTTTACTTTGTAAAAATGGAAGAAAATGGTTAGCTCAGTTCTTTTGTAATGCGAGGTTTTTATCAGGTGTTGATAGGGTTGTGAAAGAGAAGGATATTTATGTCCAAAAGTGTTATAACGCGTTTACACATACTGTGTGTTTATCTGTACCTGCTTTATTAGAGACTATTAGTATTGATATTCAACAATTAATGAGTGGAAAACGCAGAGTTTTGATTAATCGAGGGGTTTCGAAGAATAATATTCATTTATTTCCTGTGATTTTACATCTTCTTGGAAGCTCTTCGTTTAAACATAAAGTGGTGACTCATCAAGTTGTTCAACAATTGGGTAATTTACTAAAATTAGCTGAAACTCCTTTTCAGGTACGTAATTTAATGAACTTTGACTTTTTCGAAAACAAAAAAGAAAACTAAATTGTTGATATTTCAGGGAAGGGATGAGTTTCAAATTACATTATTACGTGTATTCGAAACTATTGGAGAGGACCCAAATGTAATTAATGAAAGTCCAAATGTTTTTATAAATCAAATTCTTCCAAGTCTTGCGATTTTATATAAAGGAAATAAAGATGGAGATGCTAGATTTTTATGTTTAAAGATTTTATTCGATGTGATGGTTCATTTTTTAAACGAAGGTTCAGAAAATGAAAAACAAAAGGAATTAAAAGAGTTAGCTAATGAATCTTTTCTTCCTCTTTATCCTTTGTTTATCGAAGATGATGATCCTATACCTGTTTATGCTCAGAAGCTTCTAGTAATGCTTATTGATTTTAAATACATTAAAATCGAAAATATTCTCGATATGAAAACTGTTTCGCAATGTTTCGGATTTTTACTTGGTGATTTTTCAACTGCGAATGTTAATAATGTTATGCTTTGTTTAGCTTTAGCTTCTGCTTCAGAGCTTGATACAAAAGTGTTATCACAGTTAAAAATCGTGAGAAAAATTGGTAATCTTTTGGAATTTGTACGTGCTAGTGAAATGGAGGATTTTATTGAACCTACGCTTGGTTTATGTAAAGCTTTTCTTTTACGATCAGTTGGTTTAACTAACTATTTTAAAGAGCCAGATTTGTTGTACGAGAATAGTATTGTTAATCAACAGGAGTATATAAAAGATATAGCGGATTTTGGTAATAACGTAGGGGTATTATTGGAATTGGTTATTTATAATGAAGAAGTAGAGTTTTCGGATTTAGCATCGGAATGTTTGATATTGTTGTTTAAAAGTGCACCTAGAGAAGGTACAAGTGGGTTTTTAATGAATCTTGGGAAAGTGAGATGTATTTTGGAGTGTAAGAGTTTATCTGAATTAGTGGTGAAAAGGGTATTGCATGGTTTGGGTTATGCTTGTAGATATTATCTAGCGAATACTATGATATTGTCTATTTCTATATCGGAGTTGTTGAAAATTGAAGGGATTGTGTCTGAATTTAAGGATTCGAGTGTACTTGGAGAAGCTGCTTCTTGTGTAGCTTTGGAGTTGCAGAGGCTGCCTCGTCGTATTTGATAAATTTGGAATGTTTGTTTGTTTTTTAGGTTTGTGTAATTCTATGTATACTTGTATTTTTAATTATGTGTGTTTGAGATTTGTTATGCGAATTAAAGTATTCAAGTGGACATTATGTTGCGTTTTTAATGATTCAGTTCTACTTTTCATGCAATTTTTACGCTGAGGTTTTAATAAGCATGATGAGGGATGAGATATGATTTGAAAATAAAGGAAAATTCTAGGGTTAAGTATGGATGGATAATTATCATATCTTTCAATTTATCAGAGCTTTATGTATGTTTTTTTTGTATTAATCTCTTTTATTAAATATAATTTTGATTAAACTTGTTGATCAAATGTTACTTTCGTGAATTGAAGATTTGGTGATAATTACACACCTCAAAGGATCCTTTCTTCGGTCCATATTCTTGTGTTGTACCTTTGATTTGAATGAAAAATCGTTATAGTAAAAGATTAGTTATTGTTTATGACTATGTTATTGATATTGTTCAGTTGGTGAAACAAGTGGCTGTGATTTGAGTAAAAGATTAGGTAAGAATGATTTGGGTTACAATCAACTAATCTATATTACATCATAGGACTTGACTGATTTTCTCAATTTTTGCTTTTCTCATATATAGTTCAAAAATATCCCAAATAACTCCTTAACCTTCTCATAATTTAAATCCTAATCAATTATATTGCCTAAAACTAATCTCTTTGCATTCTAACGAATCATATAACCTAAAACTCATCTCTTTGTGCTGTCATTGTCTCCACCGTTGTCTTTCTTTTTTCTTTCCATTGTAATAGACTTTTCTTACCTTTAATAATTTATTCTTGCCTTCTTTGGAAAATAACGGTCATCCCATGGTGGGGAATGGGCGGTCTCCGCTTCCCCAACCGCCGCAACTGCCTGATGCAGCCACTGGAATGAACAATCGGAGTAGATTTCCTCCTCCAAAAACGGCCATTTCATTGCCTTCGATACCTAGTATCAAAATTAGCACGTCAAAGAGTAAATCGAATAGCGTACGGAAACTTTCTACTAAACGCCTCAAGGTGTTCGAGGAAAGTGATCAAAGAGATAACATACCTGGAATGCTAACAAATAGAGATAAGAACGAAATAGAGCCGCACCGTTCATCGAAGAGGGCACTTAATTACGTAGACATGGATAAACTATCGCCGGTGATGAAAGAGGGTGAGGTTGCTTCGGAGGGAGGGGAAAATACTCGTGGCGAATTAGTACTACGGAATGAGGTAGGCGCTGGCAAGGTGGCTTCAAGTTCGGCTACAATAACTGTAATCGAGAACCTAGCCTTTGACTTAGACAACATTGATAATGGGAGTACCCTGCTACTTGAAGGAGCTGTCAGTACATGGATAGAGCTAGAGGCTGGAAAGACAGGTAACACTCTATCCGAACTTGTTCATTTGGATCATGGTCCTTCGGGTTTTGCAGGTGATACTACAGGGGCTCAGGATACGGCAGGAAGGGAAGGAGTCAAGCCGCCACTAGCTGCGGAAGTTAGCGAGGGAAGGGCGAGGTCTTTTCTTGAAATGTTTCAGAATAATAACAGTGAACGAGCAGATGGTAAAGAGGGTGGAAGTAGTAGCAGCAATGGGGATTTTGGGGACGAGTCAGTAGGTACTGAAGACGCTTTCAAAATGGAAGATGATATGGTAATTAGGGATACTACATACCCGTAATTGATAAGAACGGCCGCGCAAAAACGTATGGGGTTTAAGGTATGGAAAAACACGATTATCTTACGGTTACTAGGACATAATGTTGGGTTTAAGTATAT
Organism: Nemophila menziesii; assembly: GCA_029959085.1. Taxonomy (NCBI): domain Eukaryota; kingdom Viridiplantae; phylum Streptophyta; class Magnoliopsida; order Boraginales; family Hydrophyllaceae; genus Nemophila; species Nemophila menziesii. The sequence goes on along the minus strand of JARWIR010000005.1, from coordinate 37,883,380 downwards.
GTGTAACAAGTTGAGTCAAATATGGTCGCCAAAAGCGCATATGGATTTAGTCGAAGTGGGATTTGGTTATTTTATGGCGCAATTCACCAATTTAGAGGACTATAACAAGGCGTTGAGTGGGGGGCCTTGGATGATACTTGGCCGATAATTAATAGTTAGACCTTGGGACCCGGATTTCATGCCTCTCGATCGTTAAGACTACGGTCTGGGTGCGACTGTCATGGCTTCCGGTGATGAATTATACCGAATAAATCCTTACATCTACAGGAAATTTAATTGGAAAAATGGTACGAATAGATCCGTTTACGAAATCGAGGGCCCGGGGTAATTTTGCAAGGATAGCGGTCGAAGTCGACCTTGATAAGCCACTGGTTCCAATTATCCGTGTACAGAATCACCTCAAAAAGGTCGAATACGAGGGGCTTCATCTCATATGTTTCGGGTGTGGGAAGTTCGGACATTTGAAGGCGGAGTGTGGGGTTTTCGGTGGGGGAGTTGTGGAGGTTCGAGAGAATAACATTAGTGAGGAGGCTCGAAAAGAGGGTGCACAAGGGGTTGCGAAGGACACACCGGTCTATGGAGAGTGGATGACAGTTAATCGGGCAAAAGGCAAACCACGGAATAATGGAGGTTATCAGGCACATCGCCAGGGTGAGAAGGGTAATTCAGTGGGTGGTAAAAAGGGAGGTGGAACCCCAAGCAAAAAGAAGCTGGGTTCTACGCGGGATAGCAGTAAGGGTTCGAGATATGAAGTTCTTGCGGCCTTGAACATTGGTGACAGTAGTGGAAGCCGGGGGAGGGATGACGAGAGGAGCGCAACAGTGGGGGTAGTGACTGAGAAGAATGTGGCACCTGAGGTTTTTCAACACACGGTGATTGAGTCAGTAACTGATGATAGGTTGGATGAGGAGTTTTTCAATACGGGTAAGGAAAAGGTAGTGGATGGCGACTTGGTGGGACCATCACCTAAACGAGCGAATAAGTCAAGAAATAATAAAAGTGAGAAGTCGAATCTTGGGGTAGCTGATGGCGGGATTTTAAGTGGGGTAGTTATGGACCTGGTTTGGATCATATGGAGGTTGGGCTAGAGAGTAGTAGTGGCGCTCAAGTGGGGAGATTAGATGATGGAATTATAGGGGCTGTTAGTGGTGCGAATGGTGGGAGAAAGGATATTATGAGTGCTGAAATGGGCAGGGGTCAGAGTGCAATATCGGAAAATGTAGGGACTGGTCTAAGTAGAGAGTTAATTGGTGTTCAAGGTAGTAATTCGCCAGCTCGGAAAGTTATGAGTCATGCAGCTCGGTCTTTGGGTCAGTGTTCGGAGGGCCAGCTGGGGGCGAGTACTGGTCCATTGAGAGGTCCTATCAGCGTGGGTCCTTTAGCTCCGGAAAGGATGGACCAGGTAAGAGACCCGGTTCAGCGTTCACGGTAGGAAATCAGTAATAATGCAGCTTCTGGAGCTATTAAAAGGAAACGACAACCAAAACACCAGCAAAGGAACAAAAAACGTCACCTCTCATGCCGTACAAACCAAGGACAGGTAAAAAAAACCGGACAGGAGGAATTCGAACAGATCAAGTAGCGAATGAACGGCAAACACCCGAAGCCCAAAGAGTCAAAATCCACAAATCTAGTTATTATAACCCACAGTGTACCACCACAGACCCTATGAAAGTGATAACAAAAGAGGAGTATAGAAATGCCTAACCACAAACACAACCCCACTGAGGCTGTCCCCTGTCTCTCAACCGAAACACCAACCAAAATCAATCGAGCCACAACACCTTCCAATCCAATATAGAACAAAAAACCAGAAAAAGAGAGCAGCTACATTTACATGTAAACACAACTGTATCAATTCTAGCTTCAAGGTTCATTCCACGAAACCAAATTCTTCTTCGAAAATGAACTTGGAGAATTATACTGGACAGGAAGGAGCACAATCCAAAGCAAAACAGAAGGGATGGGAAGACAAAACCTGGGTTCCGAAAGCAAAAAACGAAGCTAAGCAGTGAACTAGGCCTCTGAAACCCAAGACAGTGTTGGTCCACAAAACCCAAATCAACCAAAACCCAAAAATTTCACTGTAAATCGAGGCGGCTAATAATGTGTAAGGTTGAAAAGAAAAAGGGAAAAATAAAGCACAGGAGGAGAACAAGAAACAAAAAGAAAGGAGAAGAAAAGAAAAACAAATAAAAGCTAAAGATTAGGGTTGCCGCCATTGATCTGAGGAGGAAGATTGAAAGAGATCGACGACGGCTAGAAATGAGATTTAGGATTTTTTTAAAATGTTTGTTGGGAGCGTTTTTGTCTAAGAGAGAGATTTTGAAGAAGGATGATTAGCTGTACAAGATAAATGACCCTTAACGAAGTATGTGGTCTACATTTGTTAATTCGTGTCCAAAATTTGACAGAAACCTTTCATCTATAGACTTTTGTATTATATGCACTCATTGAGAAAATGTCAACACTAAAACCCAGTTCAGAAAATGTATTCACATTTGATATCCACCTTCATTGATTAGTCAAAAAGAAAAAATTCGACTAAAAAAGAAAAGATTAATAAGAAAAAAAAAAATCATTGAGATCGATAGTTGGTTTAGTAGTTAAGTTATTCCGCATAGACGAAAAGGTTCTGGGATCGAATCTCACTCCGAGTCCGAAGTGGCTCTCTCATGTATTAAAATAAAAATAAAAATCATTGGTTAGTAAAAGAGTTTATGTTTGCGAATGAATAAATATTAAATAAAATCAATAAAAATTGACGATCATATATTTCACTGATCAAACATTCTTTGCTAGAATTCACTCAACTCATCTTTCCTTCACACCCATCCACCCCACCACCTCGCGGCCACTGTTCTACCTATCCCATGCCTCTATAACATACGCCATCACCGCAACACGGAGATCAATCGCCACCTCCATCAACGCTGCTACACTCTTAACTAAAGAAGATACCCTATATAAACCCAAATTTAAAGTAAACAATCATTTTCCCCAATTGAAACTCTTAAACTTATCTTCAAGCGATTACATCATTGCAGATATGAGTGATATGGTGAATCTGGTAATCAATGAGGTTGATAGAATTAGCAATTTGCCGGAACCCATTCTTATTCAAATTCTTTCCCTTCTTCCTACAAAGGATTCTGTAGCCACAAGCTCACTATCAACTAATTGGAAGTTCCTATGGAAAGATATTCGTACTCTCCATTTTAATGATACACCAAGCGTGTGCAAACCTCGTAGAGTAAAAGAACAACTCAGGTTATTTGCATGTTTTGTTAACCATGTCTTCAAATCTCTTGATACAAACTACATAGACAAATTCTATCTTAATATTCATGGATTTTCTGAGGGTCATTCTCTTACTAACTGGATAGATTCTGCAGTTTCTCGAAATCCTAAAGTGATTAAAGTTTACGTAACTAATCATATAAACAAGCCCTTTGACATGCCTTGTAATCTTTATACATGTAATACATTAGAGGTTCTTCATTTAGACAGTCGTTATATACAACTAAATTTACCAAGCTTAATTAGTCTTCCAAATCTTAAAACCCTTAGTCTCAGAAGGTTGATTTATAATTGTGAGAAAACTGTTCTCAATCTTATATCAGGTTGTTCATCACTTGAGAATCTATATATTACAGAATCTACAAATATATATGTTTTCAAATCATTGATCATATCATCTCCAACATTAAGAAACCTCTCCTTAATTTTAAATGATAACTCTCACTTTAGAGGCTACAAAACTGTGATAAATGCTCCGGAACTTAGGGTTCTTAACATAAATACACCGCTCACAAGAAACTTCTGTGTTGAGAACTTATGTTTGTTAAACGATGCAAGTATTTCTGTTTTCTTTGGAGAAAATGGTAATCTTATGTCTAATCGTAAATCCAATAATCTTCTTCAACAACTGTACAATGTGAAGAATCTGTCTTTAGGCCGGGACATACTTATGGTAAGTTTAAGGTAAACTAGTCTTTATTTACTGTTTCTTTGTATAATTTATACTATTTTTTTCCTCTAATATCAAGGCTCTGGATTATGGATTTCTGATGCCAAAATTCTCGAGACTATCTCGATTAACTGCGGATTTTGGAAGCTGTCAATGGAAGTTATTACTAAACTTACTTGAAAGCTCGGATAAGTTAGTTTCTCTTACCCTTTCGATGGTTAGTAAATAAAATCCTATGAATAAGTGCAAGTTTTTATGTTACTAATATTATTGTTGCAGTTTTTTCGCTACAAAGATGTGAAGCCTCGCTACAAATATGTGAGATGGAGGGTGTGGATTGAGCCTGAGATAGTGCCTGTTTGTTTGTTGTCCTGTCTTCAGACAGTGTCACTCTTAGACATGAAAGGCGGGGTAGATGAACTTGAAATGGTGGCTTATATGCTTGAGAATGCTAAGGTATTGAAAACTATGACAATACATCTCAACACTAAGGCTAAAGATGAGTTGATTCATAAGATAACAAAGTATCCTCGGGGATCTGAGAAATGTCAAGTTATATTTACTTGATGATGGCTTTAACAAGTCTGCATTATCTTCTCTCTTCATTTCTGGATTTGTAAAAAAAAAGTATAGAATTTGAAATTGTTGTATATTTTGAATAATATTCTTCTTATTCACTTAAAGGTAAATAGACAAAGTCAAGCACACATATATTAATAAGTACCTTTGTTTTGTTCGCGGTAATGTTTATATGTATAGAGGTCCTCGTACTTGGACCATTTATTTTTCTTGTCATTTGCAAACATGATTAACTCTCTAATTGATATAAAAACATGATATTTTTACCTCGAAAGTCGAAATACTTACTTACTTTCGAGTTTAGAGATATATATTATCTAATAATTTCCTTTTAAACCTTATATACTAAACCACTTTTGATCTATCTAGTGGTTGAATTTTACTGGAGTCAAAATCAAAGTGGCTCTTGGATATATTTTTAAAAGAAAAACACTTACGGCTTTTACAACTAATACACGAGGAGTGAAGCTTTGCTCCGATGAATGACATCTAGTTTGTGAGCTGGAAGTCTATGAGGTAGAAATTGCTGTCTAGATGCGCCTAGGCGTTAATCTCCTCCTCAGGCGTAACGTCTAGTAAAAATGTTGGACATTTTTGCTTAGCGTCTTAGTCGTCATGGGAGAGGCGTCTAGCCCTCCTATGTAGGGATGACAATGGTTATAGTTAAAAATCAATTATATAACTGTAATTAAAATTATTAGGTTATGGTTTTGAAAAGTGTAACCGATGATTAAAATCGTTATGTTATATTTTTAGATAAAAACAAAACCGAAGTAAACGAAAACCGGTTATTATCATCTATATGTTCATAGTTTATAATAATCTAGGTAAAAAATATATTCAAATCCTAAAAAAAAAATACTAGTGTCAACCAACTAAATAATGAGTGCCCAATTTAATCAAAGACAATAAAATTTTGTATATGTTTTAAAAATATTTCTTATATGCGTGACTTTATTTTAAGAGTTTTTAATAGATTTATAAAGTTATGATTTGGTTATGGTTAAAAAGCGCAAAATAGATTTTAAAAAAAAACAAAATTTAATGGTTAAAAATTGCAAAATCGATGGTTAAAACCGTAAGGTTGTGGTTTTAATAAATAAATGGTTGTGGTTTTTGATATTTTCGCAAAAAAGTGATACGATGTCATCCCTACTCCTATGCTCCGAGCAAATGGCAAAAAAATGGTCGTCTAGACCTTTATTTTTCCTCTCGAAAATTATTTAATAGATATTATATCTCTAATTTTGGTACTGTTATATTACAATATATATATATAGCTTAATTGCTAGGCTGCGGTCGACCGCCTAGATACCGAAACCGAATTCTATATTATAGGTGGTAGGTTTGTGAGCATGCCAGAACTGCTATGTCGAGGTGCGTTTATGGAGCTATAATGGCTACCCCCTTTGTCGAGAAGACAGATTTGTCCAAATTGGTGAAGATGACAGTTGACGTATTATGACGTACTATTTTGGTTTTATTTTTTTATTTTCCTTTTCTAGTGTTAGACATTTGTAAACCTTTGTATTTTTTCTTTTCGTTTTAATCAATTGATTTTTGTCAAAAAAAAAATCAATTGATTCAATTTACTTAATCAAATTTTGATTGTTAACTTTTTTTGCATTTGTAATTATTAAGATAAATTCTTAAATGTAATTATTTTTACTCAGTGTCTAGTTCAAACCTAATTCATATCGAATGTGAACATGCTCAATCTACTTCACATTTATAATATGACTAACTTTCTCATGAACATTTGTTTTTTTATGGTTGAAATGGGACTTTCATGAACGGTTGGTATTTGATGAAGTGTATGGGAACCTAGTCTTCCTAAGAAAAGATCTTGGAGCTGGGAAAGTATATTCAAAGGTATACAAATATAGAAAAAATTTCGATCTGGCAAATTGGTAATGGGCTTACCACTAACATTTGGAATCACAACTGGATCGGGAAGAGATATAAAGCAGAAAAACATGTTAATTGTGAAGTTGAAATGGTCTACGAATTATTCCATAACGATTTAACGGGATGGAATACAGATCTCATAAAAAATATTTTCCCTTCCAACATAGCATGTGAAATCAAATAAATCCCTATTATGCAGCTCGATCAGGAGAATAAAATCATCTAGTCATTTAGTTAAGATGGAGTATATTCCACCAATTCTGGTTATCATGCCCTTATCAATGAAAATATTGCTAACGAGCCTCAATCATATCTCATGGTTGAAAAACATAAAGGTGAGCTTCGGAAAACTGTATGGTAATCGAATGTGCCGTAAAAAATTAGAGCCTTTGGATGGAAAATTTGTAATAGGGCTTTACCGACAAAAAGTAATCTCCGGAACTTTATTTACAAATCGGGATGTTATTTTGTTCCTTTTAGCATGGTTCACCTATTTGATAAAAACTTTCTCAAAAGAGTTGTGAGGGATGATATTTTAAGCACAAGTGGAGAACAACTCGACAACCAATTTTCAATGTACACAAAGATATGACAAGATGCATTTATACACATATATCCCAAAGATGTTCAAATAAGTTCATGTTGTGATATTCAAAAGAGAATGATTCAGCAAAGGGAAGTGTTTATAAAGTGTTTGTGAGTAAATTTTTAGTTAAGTACAAGATCTATTACTAACACATACAAGGATATGACCTCTAGAAGTGTAAGATAAAGTTAAAGCTTATAAGGTCAAATGTGAAGTATGAAAAAGATGTTTTTACAAGTGTTATGATGAAGAATAATACATGATATGAGAGAGATCATGAACACTTAATTATAACTAAAAACCCTAAGTATTTGTCACATTACAATAACCTAGAATGGAAATTACATGCCAACAAGTTGGATACAAGATTTTAAGTTGGGGATAATATTCACCCAAAAATATTTCACATTTCCTTCAGTCGGGGGGCTAATGTTTTAGTTGGGGTCGTGTAACATATTCACTCACGTGTTTTCCAAAAAAAATTGGACAAATTTGCACGACAACCCTCCTTGTTTCTAACCCTACAATTACTTCACCTCGAATAACATGGTGCTCAAGTTATCAAATGATAAAATAAAAATAAATAATGAAGGAAAGAAACTATATGGATATTCAATTCTTGATGGAAAACTTGTCATCTTTCAGTAAGTCCAAGAATTTTTTTAATCATCCAACTCTTTTGAAATTCACTTATCTAATACTTTGACTTCACATAAGCCTTACTGGAAAGATGTATGTAATACTTTGAACGAGGGGAAAGCTTGGAATTCGCAATATTTCAGGTATAAATGTTGTGGCTTTTTACAAGATGTTTTGGAGGATTTACACTCGCGACGATTCAATCTAGGCCACTTAGGTTAGAATATATATATATTCAGTGATGGATGCTTTTGGCACATTCAAATTGTCAAGGACAAGAGTTGAACTTTGAAATAACTTCTTTATACTTGGTCTCTCATTCGAAATTGTTTATATCATGAGAAAGGTAATGGGGCTAACATCTTCTTAAGACGTAAACTTGCCAATGTCTTGGGATGATTTACTAATTGGTTCAATTCTCATTCTCGGAGCTTATTAGCTGCCACCACTACAACCGAAAGATTTGCTTCCCACATGATACGTACCCCCACCGGTCAACAACGAAGTCACTTTAAATTACACTCTTGATTTTTGTCGACTGAGCTATGCCCTGGTGTCTAATGTAATAAAGTACTTGATACCAGTTGGTGGTTACTAATGACTTTCTATCCAATTTCAACCTTTTTTTAGAACCCTATATATATTATTTGGTTTTCACTAATGGATAAAATATTATGGTTTGACATTTGCAATGGACAAGATGCAAACTTTTTATTGAAAAGAATTTCTCAAATAATAACCTGAATTCTGATCTTGTTTAAATAGGAATGTAAAGGAATCAATTATTAAGTACCTCATATTATTGGAATACTAGTCTTGGCTATTCTGTATGGTTTTATTTTGATGTGTAGATATTGTTTTATTGATGTGGAAGTTTGGAATTTCTTTTAGAATTTTCTTCTGAATTACACGTGTTTAAATTTTGTATCAAATTACACTATATATGTACAACAGTTGCTCATTTATATGAAACGTTTTCACCCAACGGAGCCTTGGTGACTTTTGTGTAATTAAAGGTTTGTGTAATTAAAGGGTTGATCAACGATCTTATGCATATAACAAAATTAAAGGCTTTTCATGATCCGTTAGGATCTCCATTGTAACAAAAAAAAAAAATTAAGGACGCACGTAGGGATAAAGAGCGAGACTTATGAATATATTTGATAAAGAGTGCTGAAGAGTGAGCCTCGGTTTTTGCTATAATCTTAGGAATTTTGTGTATTTGAGAAAAATATTAGAGTTTATAAACGAGGAATTGAATATGGAGTGAGACATATGAATATATTTTATTGCATACATTCGTGTATATACTAGATCAAATGTTAATATAATATACACAATTTATTCAAAAAATAAGTATACTTATCGGGAATTTTTTATTTATAATGCAATTAAATCCAAATGGACGTGCGTAGGGATAAAGAGTGGATTAAGTCAAAAAGCAAGGTTACTCTACCTTTTGTGAAGGGTGTTACAGTTTCATTGAATTTGCATATTCACACATGGATAGTTCTAATGCGATCCAATGTTCATGTAATTGGTATATGAATATACGAAAATAAAAATTCTAGAGGCTAAGGTGGATATTTTAAAATGGGTTTTTAATGACTTGTAAAATTTGCAAGTTGCATGGTGAAGTACACCAAGTTTCCTCAAATGTTATTTCTAGTATTGTAGACTAGGAAATGATGAATGTTATTAATTATTTAAGGGGCATTGTTTTATTGAAGTGGATACGGGAATGGTAGATGAGAAAATTCTACGAAGATACTTAAATGATTTTTTTTGATGCTTTATTTGGAGAAATGAATACCGAGTTGTATCCCGGTTTTACAAATACGGGGTCATTGAAAATTATTTCAAAATCGATGCATATAATAGTGAAAAATAAATGGAACAATACTTCATTCACTGAGCTATTACAGTTGTTGAGTCAGGTCTCCCCGTTCGACATACCTTACCCTCACCTATTTAAGACTCTTACAAGAAGTTAAAGAGTTTGGGTTTAGGTTATGGAACAATTGATGTATGTTTGAACGATTTAGTTTTGTATCGATGTGCTTATATATCATTATAGGCATGTCCAGTTTGTAATGTATCTAGGTGGGACCCAAAGAAGGGGAAGAGAGTGGCGCATAAAAAATTATATTATTTTTCTATCACCCCAAGATCAAAATGATTGTACGCATCAAGACATATTGCAAAGGAAATGATTTGACACAAGAAAATCTACAAACGAGGATGGTTTACGTCATCTAGTTGATGACCTTAGTTGGAAGATGTTTAATGAGCATCAACCAGAGTTTGCTATAGAGGCTCGTAATGTTCGTTTGTGCTTGGCACTTGATGCATTTTTTTCATTCTCCAGACAAAATAATCAATATAGCATGTGGCCAGTAAAATTGACTGTTTTGAACTTACCACCGTGGTTTGTGCATGAAAAATCGATGCTCATGCTAACTGTATTGTGATTGATTCTGGGAATATCATCAAAATAAATCATATGATTGCCACATTATGATGAAGTTGTTTTTTGTTGATAATGTTCCCGGATTGATTGAGCAAAAAACGGTTAGTGATGCAATTATGTGTTTGTGTAATATTTTTTGTATGGTTTGTACACGAAATTTGAGTATCCGAGACTCGAAATATGGGAAGAAAAATATTAATATTAGCGATATACTCTTCCATATTTTTTCGATATCATGAGTCATCTAGTAGTGCACTTTTACGCTGAAGCACTACTTGGTGGACTAGAATATATACGTTGAATATACCCAGTCAAGCGTTATTTGAAAAGGTTAAAGGAGGAAATATGGTAAAACCCTGGGTATGATAAAATAATGATAAAATAATGATAAAAAAAGCACACTCATCCAAGAAGATTCATGATAAACTCTTCAAAAGTGTACAGATCGTTTACAAGTAATAGTAAGTAAGTAAAAGTTCATTCTCAAGGATTTAGGTAGTTCTCGTGTTTAATATAAGCGTAGATGAATTTACTTGTTTATACTAAAATACAAAAATAATTTTTTTTGTTTTCTAAGAATGCAATGATGATAGCTTAGGTTTGCAAGTACTCATCTAACTTACTAAGTCAATATCATAATTTTAAGGGTAAATTGAGCTAATATAAGTAGTCAGTATTCTATAATCTCTCTGACTCCCATCAGGGTAGCTTAGAAGGAAACCTCAACACTATTAGGGGACCTGGGTAAGGGGACCATACGCAATGATCGGTGGAGAAATCTAACCCTAATGAGTATCTAGTTAGGTAAGCCCGTCAGGATCACTATCGCACACTAGACTATTATGTATCGTTTAAGAAATTGAACCCATCATTAAGGTGACAATCCTAATTAATAAGGGTAATCATACACTTGGCAAGTGCTAGGGGCTAGAATAAATGACAAATACACAATACAATTATAAAAATGACAATTAAAAAATTTCCCAAATAACAAATTTATAGCAAAATCAATAATTAGGGTTTATACATAATGCAAATCCAATATATGGAAAATTAGTGCATGACACAACTAAAGAATAACAAGTATAGAAATATGGTTAAATCAGAATCTATAACTATGTAACTTGATGATAGAGATGGGATGATGTAGAATTGGGGATGTGATGCTCCACCTTATGTTGCTTACTTCTTTGGGTCAACTCTCTCTCTCTCTCTCTCTCTCTCTCTCTCTCTCTCTCTCTCTCTCTCTCTCTCTCTCTCTCTCTCTCTCTCTCTCTCTCTCTCTCTCTCTCTGATGAAATTCTGAATAAAACTAAGAAAATACATGTTTATGATCAAAGTATGATACTTACAGGTCATGTGATAGATTTAAGTGACCTAGTCCAACTGAAACACGTTTTCCTCCATGAGAGGAATGGTTCGAGTCACACCAGCTGCAAAATTAATAACTTCTTCATCACAATTCTAAATTACACCCCGTTAGCAGCCACGTGTTCTTAACCTATATTACTAGCAGGATATCAAAGGGCTCCTCAAAATTATTTTTCAACTTACGTGGCATAAATAACAATTTACTTTCTAAATCTGGCCAGCAGCTCTTGCACTTTCTAAGAATGGTTTCTTTGTCCTTTAATCTTGATTTCTTATTTGATCTCATTTACTTGACTTCTTATCCATACTTTGTGATCATATATCATCCTTTACCTAATATCTTCACACTTAACACATAAATTACACCTAAAAATCTCTAAAAGTAACAAATCTCCAAAACTAGGCAAGAATCGAGAATATATCAAATGATATGCAAAAATACCTCAACTAAGCACATAATGAACTAAAAAATGATATCTTGTGACTAGAGTATTCTGTCACACATATGGAGACATCAATATACATAATGCAACAAGGACAAAAGTTTCGACAGCTGAGGGTTATGTTATGGAAGAGACTTTGACATTCATATCACGTTATCTTAAGGAGGAAAAAACCAAGTTTAATGATCCTGATAGATATACGGATCCGGTAACAGAACCAAGAGAGATATCAATATTCAAAAGTCAATGTCACACGGTGGGAAAACAGAGTTTCGTTAATCATCCCAAAATCAATCATGACAGACTTGTTTGGTGTAATCTATGATCTTGCGATAATTTTTAAGTTTATAAAGGCTATGTTCTTTATTTTATATTTTGTTTGTTAATTCCTTGGTGTGATTAATTTTGTAACGCAATTTTTTGTGTTTCATGGAACACATGTCAATTATTGTTGCAGATGGACATATAGGTGTGGAAAGAATTCATCAAATTAGATTTTACGAATGATTTTTGACAAAGGCATACAATAATTAAAAATCAAAATATTTATCGAGAAAGTGTAACTCACTAGGTTTTCCATTAATAGGTATTTATCATGAAGTTAGCATGCAATTCAATAGTAACCAAAGAATTCCAGTATGTGGCTAACGGTGCCAATCGTACGGTTTGGAAATATGATTCATGTGTCATTAATGGGTTGCAGTGGGTCTCGTGTGAGAAAGGTAAGAAATGTGTCGCTGCGGATTACGTGGTTCATTGTTTTGCCAAAGGATTTTGTTGGTATGGTGAATTGGTTAACGTATTCAAGGTGGATTTCTCAGGATTGTTTGGTAACGATCTTCGAGTGTAAATGGTATAACACTAGAAAAGGAAGAATACGGAACGAGCATGAGGTGACCAAAATCAATACTAGTTCATATTGGTACAAAGATGAGCTATGCATTCTAGCGAATCAAGTAAGGAAGGTGTTCTACATTGATGAGCTAGTGCACGCTAATGCATCGTTATACAGTTCGTGGAAAGTGGTTTGTGAAGTGAGTGATCGTCATGGATGGAATGCAGATGTTCGAGGTGTCGTATCGGTAGTTAATATATCTGAGCAGATACCTATTGTGGATGATACCACAGAGATAGATGGATTACACATGAATAATGGAGAATACACCGATATCGACCAAGTGCTATTAGAGAATGATTAAACTGTCGTAGAATATGAGAAAAACCAAAGGATATTGTAGACGAATACGCAGATGAGGATGATATCCACTAGACAATGAATAGTGATACTGAGATTATTGTAAATGAAAGGGTAGTATTAGTTAATTGATATTATTTTGTATATTAAAGTAACTCATATGTGTTAGTTACTAGGTATTTGGAGATTTTTGTTGATAATTGTAGAATTATTATATTGTCGGTATATTTTAGATTTAGCAGGTCTATTCACGAAAAATTGTAAATAAATAAATTTAAAAAATGTATTTTTTTTAATTATAAAACGTTTAGAGACCGGAATAAAAACTAGACTCACTGACGACCAAGAGGTTGTCGCCACAAACATAAACCACTAGCGAACGATTATTAGTCACTAAAGGATCATAGAAGTAGCGACCAAAATACGTCCGGTAAGAGAAAAAGCGACCATATGTAGTCGCTAGAAGTTTTATCCTTTGATGAAAGATTAGGTGGTCTGTAAAAATAGATCATCTAGCGACCATGGAAAGGGTTCTCGATAAAAGAGTGGATTTACCGACCAACCAACAGCGAGCACCTTTTAGCGTCTATAGACGATAGTCAATAACTTTAGTGAATAATATACGCACATATATTATGATCGCTAAATCCTATTCCCGTAGTAGTGACGATTTAAAATTCTAAATCTGCGGTACAAAAACTATATCACGCCAAATCATGCAGAAAGAGGGAAGTACTAGTAGCGTGAGCACGGGTCGGGTTTATCACGGGTTGGGGTATAGGGTAAAGGTAGGGTCTAGATTTTTCCAAGGGTAAGGGTAGGGTAAAATTATACCCTACACTTGTGTTACCCACACACACACGGGTCACCCCGGATTTACCCAAGGGTAATATATAGTTATAACAAATTCAAGAAAATATTATCTATTTTGTCAATCTTTTTACTTCAATTATTTTACATAATAAAATACCATTAGATTAATAATACATGTATGGACAAATCCTTCAAGATTAGCAAGCTTGTTTAGTGCCACAACCATATATTGCATTCCCATTCTCGCTAGATATAGTATCAATTAAAGATTGTTGAAACCGTTTTAATCCCTAGGAAATAGCTTGACAATGTCAGTCCCATTCAACTGCAAATAAATACAAATTTTCAGAGAACACTAAGGTGCAAAAAATTAGATCATTAAATCAACATCTACAAAGATTCCATTTCTCAGGGAGAAGTTTAAATCTTCAAATTCCAACAATATGTATGTATAACTGTAAGACATAAGTGAAGCTAACCTAAATATGTAATTATATGTTAGGATCTAAATCTTTTGCATCTGCAGTTAACAAATCATATATATTGAATGAATATAAATTGCAGTACAGCAAAGTAAGGTTTAATTGTACCCGATGTTTTCATCACGGCTTCTTGTCCCATAGATAAGATTCCTGTATAAGTATATTTAATTTGCATTCCGAGATCAGTAAAAGCTGCTCAATTTTAAATCAACTTGACAATAAATAGAACAATTTTATATACAGAAAGAAAGAGAATACAAGATGAGGTTAAATTGAAATTGTTAGTTACCGTTGACTAGGAGGGGGAAGAGTACGTGTTCTGTCCGTGTCCGAGCTTGTTGTTGCCATAGCTTATAGCTGGAAATCGGCTACTTTAACATCTTGCAATTACGAGAAAGGAAGTCTTTCTAATAAGAGTATGCCGAATTCTTCCAATTCCCTTGTAGCCTACAAAACAAGTTAAATTACTTTCGAAGGCCAAGTAATTTTAGTTTCTAAAATATATCTAAAGACTATATTGAAGTAATTTTGTACCTTTGTTTCTTCAAGACTATTCACCAATAAATTAATACTAAGAAAAACACATAAGGGGTGATGGATTTGGGCTTAAGGTATTTATACCCAAAATACCACAAATTTTTTACTCGGATTGGGTTGGGTTTTATCCTAACAAAAGTCTTGCTCAGCCTTAGGAAGTAGTATAGAGATATAGATAGACCTGGTAAGTGACCAATTCATTATAAATTATAATCTCGAGTCAATTATAGAGAATGAGATATACATCAATCAATGAATGTTTTTCCAACAAGAATCGTATTATTCTCAAGACAAATTTTACACTACCAACTTAACAAAATTGCAACATATTATAAAAAAAAAATACAAGCTCTACCACATTGTAGTTTGCTATTTACATGGAGAAAGAAGGAGATAAAAACTAGGTCTAGTCGTCCATTAATTCCAAGAGACCTTTACAAGCGAACTTTTTTGCAGTTTTTTTATCTGGTGCTGATCTCGTGCTTCTATAAGTAACGCCATTAGCTTTGACTTCCATCATAACACAAGCCTCCCCATTTTCACGAGTCACAACAGGTTTGTTCACCGTATAATGCTTTTTCGAACATAACTCAAGCAACTCTCTCACTGGATGATACCTTAGGGTCTCGGGCGTAACCAAAGGCTCCAACAAAGGTCTCATGCATTCAAAGACAAGACTCTTATCGTAATTTGAATCAACAAATATCGCTCCGGCTAAAGATTCTATAATATCTCCAAGAACCTGTACCATATCAATATTCGCGTCAATATGGTATATAACTACATATCCAACCAATGATTAGTTAACAACCATATATAAGAAAAGAGTACCTTAGGTAAAGTTGTCTCGTTTTCCCATCCAAAAGTCGAGGGAGAAAACGAGTCGTCGAATTCATTTATGGCGGTGGTTATCTGCCTTTGCATACCCTGTGAACTGTGGAGAATGTGTTTGTGTAAACCTGCCTTTAATGAGGCTAGGGCATAACAGTCATTATTCACAGATGCTGACCTAAGATCAGTCAGTAGCCCAGGAGACAAGCCAGGATATTTGTAGTAGAGATGAACTGTAATTACATAGTCCAGTACCGAATCCCCAAGAAACTCAAGACGCTGCACGAAACCAAAAATTAGTTCCACACGCGTTGTTAAAAGGGTAAAATAGTCAATTTACAGTTCGAATATGTCTTACCTGGTAGGATCCTGGAACCTCAGGCAACATGTAAGAACCATGTGTAAAAGCTTCTACAAGGAATGAAGCATCACTGAACTTATAATCGAGCAAAGACTCTATAGATTTTAAGTTCACGTGTAGTTCTGGGGTGACTGGAAAATTCCTCGGGTAAGGTTCATTAGCGAGGTCTACTTTCATACCAAGCCAGTCCATGAACGATAATGCCGCTTTTTCTCCACCTTGACTTAGATATGCACCGATTAACGCTTCGACCACATCAGCAACTGTCTTGTTCTTGACCTTCCTTGTTCTTACACTATATACTTTCTTTGTAGGTGACAATTCATGTTCTTCCAATGAATTAACTACGGATCTATCACCGGGGATGATCCACGTTTTAGGATCGAACGGTTCGTTTCGAATAAAACCCGGGATTTTGCGATCACATCCTAGCCTACACAATGTTGTATTGGAAATTATTTTCTGCCTCTTCGAAGTTAGAAGACCCTCGTGATCATTTGGATAAGTTTGACATAGATGAAGAGTAGCCGCAAATTTGATAAACGAGTCCCCGAGTGTTTCGAGAGATTCCAAGTGAAAGGTTTCTTGGCATTGTTTCGTTGTGATAGCTTCCAAAACCTGATATTTGTAGTGAGACAAGAGTTATAATTATCACATTTTTTTGGGTGTACAAATTACAATAAGACTGTAAAGAACATACCTTGATGGTTGGAATTTTAACATTTACTGTGCAGAAATCCAAATGCATCTTTTTTAAGTTGAAAGCTAGAAGCAAAGACTCAATCCGATGCATTATTGATGGAACATATGAGAAGGAATTGATTGTAGCATGAGATATAGGTGACATTATGATGAGGCAGAGTTCCGGTGCCAAATTAACTAATCCACTGCTTATCGAAACTTTTGTTTTTCGCGTTCTACATTTGAGAAGATAATTTTGTACGACTGGGATATGTTTTCCATGTATAAGTGACTGTTCTTCATATTCCAAACAAACGCCATGCCTGTGAATTTTGCAGAAGTTAAAGATCATTAATAGAATATTAAGATATAAATATTAAGGGTATTAAATCAAAGACTGTTAAAATTACAACCTTGACTCATAGTAACTTTTGTAAGTAATATATTCTCCATTTCGAAGCTTTAAAATGGAGTTCCCACACAAACGCTCTGAAGTTCCATATATATTGTACACATAACTATTGTGAGGCGTGCATACCAAAGAATCTTTTAACATGCAGCTACACACTAAGCCACTCTTTGTATGCACAAGCTGAGTTTGATCACAAAGACACTGCTTAGTTGATTGAGGTAGCACAGAACATACAGAGTTCCAATCAATTGATGGAATTTTTGAGTCAGTGGTGGCTGGGAGAATAAGATAGTCAAATAAAGCAGAAGAATCCCTCTTTTGATCAAACACACCTAGAGTTTCATCCAACTTATTTGAACTATGATTTAATAAAACATGAAGAAGAGTCACTTGAAATCTTCTACACTTAGAAACCTGTCAAACATGTTTAACCGATACGTAAATTCAGGCACATGGTTAAGATAGAAAATGTAGTTAGATGTGAAACGCGTAATTACCTCTTCAGAAGTAAGGGTAATTACGTCAACATATCTTATAGATACCATCATGCCATCGTTATCATCATCTAAGTCTAAAGACAAGGTTTCCTCGTGAAAATCAAATTTAGACGACACAATGAGCAAAAGATCACGAAGCTGAGTACTAATCTGAAAGTTCTCATACAGCTTAAGTACGTAGCAATAATATAACGTCTCAGATTCATCGTTATGGTCAGATATCAATTCTGGTGGGAAGTATTGTACTTGTTCAGTATCGTACTCGAAGCCTGTGGATTAAAGGTACTTAATATTGTTTGGGCCACATTATTTGAAATAGAATGGAAAAAAACTCAAATTACCTGAGTCTTGGTTGTTCGATTCTTCCTCGAGAATATCCGGTACGAGATAATCGGTGAGCGCACCGATTTGGTGAAGCTGTTTGCAAGCTTCTAGACATGCTAGTCTCTTAAGTACTTTGACATTTTCTCCTTCAACTTTAATAGTTGAAATTGGAGAGCCTTTCGGAAGATATAAGGTGCATACTTTCAACTCTTTATCAATCACAATCCTTGGAAATGGCTTGAAGTATCTAAGAAATCAAACCAAATATTATAAGTTTAGAAAACCTAAAAACACAGGAAATGAAAGAAGCAAGGGAGAGGATAAGGTGAATCTCACTCGTCAGAAGGTAAGCGTGCACAGTAGTAGTAAAGCAATGCAACACTTGAAGATAAGGTAGCCATAGCTCCGGTAGCTTCAACTTGATAAAAAATGTCATCAGACAAATCCAGAGGTTCACAAGGGAGAGAAGCATGAAGCAAAGACTCCTTCCTCATCATTTCTCCACTCGCTATATAATTTTGTACTCGTCCGCGCGTTGAAGAATCACGACTAAGATATGCAAGAAAAAAAAAATGGTCACTACCTATAGAATATTATATATAATTCAAGGGTAAGACGGACATTTCATACCTATTTATCATTATAATGAAATCAGAATTCTGCTTACGCGCACGGCCACGTGACTGAATGAAGCTACAAATAGTGGCCGATGGATCGAATCTTATTACAAGATTGCAGCTTTGGACATCTAAGCCCTCTTCAAGAATCGAAGTTGCAACAATGATGTTAACCTACAAACATGGAAGAATCTTAGATATGGAGTTTTTTGTATCTAAATTATATAATATAATTGATACTAACATTTCCTTTGCGAAATTCTTTAACAATTTTGTTTTGTTCTTTTCTGCTCTGAGATTGGAGCTCAGAGTTATTTCCTGCCATGCAATCGGTCTTCCATTCCAAGAGCATTTTGCTTAATACCGATTTAAGTACAACCGCTGTTATAATTCTTTGCACGAAAATTATGCATCTCAAATCCTTCACGCCCCTGTGAAAATGGAATATAATAATAAATAATAAATCTCATTGTCATCTAAAGAAAACGAAAGACATGAATTGCTAATAATACAATGTACCTATATTTCTCAAGACACTTGAGAAGACAAATAACTTTTGAACTTAGATATCCAGAGTTCACGCAAGCTTCTTTATCACAAGTGGACCATGTTATATCTATACAAAATAACACAAAAATAAAAGCCGGGGAATGATTGAAGTAAAGAAAAAAGAAGCTAAAATGTAGGAGTAGAAAGGGGTACCCGATGGAATATAAGAAGCAAACACCTCAGTCGCATCCAAACAATACCGTTTTACAGCATTTTCAGATGATGGATCTAACTCGCCCAATAAAAGGATATCCTTGTCAGCACATGAGAGCGACTCTGCAGCCTGTTATATTATAACAAAAGCTTAATTAGAGAAGCAAACTTTTCAGCGGCAAGAGAATTTATAAGTCAATTGTTCGTTATGTTTACCTTCAGAGCTGACCAGATTCCCAACTCGGTTATACAATACTCAAAATTTAAGTAAACTCTGATCAGTTTCTTCTTCCCAGATTCAGCCTTCGACTCAGTGAGCTTAGATTCTTTAAGGGATTTTTCATACTGTAAGAGAACAATACCCTATAAGTGATTAACCCAAACTCTTATATATATAAGGATGTGCATACCTTAACTCTTATCCTCGCCAAATCTTTTTGCAATGGTAAGACATATTTCGAAGGAACATCCACATGGTCGTACAACTCTACTCTTGGAGTTGCAAATGGGATATACTCCGCTAAAACTGATTCGCTGAGGCAAGTGTAGACCTTCATTCAAATAAAAGCCTCAAGTTATGAACAAACTATTTAAGGTGGAAATAGATGACATCAGCATTGACACATATTAATAAGAAACAATGAACAGAAAACCAACCTTTGAATTCATGAGGTTTTCCAAATCACTGATCTGCTTCCAGTAAGCCATATTTTTTGAAGCTTTTGCCTTGATTGGGGAAGCCGTCATCCCAAACACTCTAGGAAGCTTTGAAGTTTCAGATATTAATAGTGGATGGTAAAATTCCTACAAAATCATCACAATAGGTTTGAATGGATCATGCAAATTTCCATAAGAAAACATCACTTTTTGAGAAAAACTATGTACCCTCATGATGCAAGCATAGGGATGGTTCCCTCTTGCGTTATGGCATTCATCAAATATGAGAACCTTGATCATCTCAAGTTTCAAAAAACTATGGCGTAAGGCATCAAGTAAAATCGCCGGTGTCATTACAAGCACCTAAAAAACACACGCTTCGGTTAATCATTGATCTTAACTCAAGAATCTTTATTGAAAAACGACAAGCATATCAATACTTGTATTACTATTACTAACTCCCGTGCCCAAAGGACACTACCTAATAAAAAGACATATTAATGATTAGGCATATCATTTTTGTTTATAAAACATAAATGCTTCCTCCTTTTACGGGTACACGTGGCACAATCCAGACCATTCTTTATATGCCACATGTTTTGACTCTACACCAATCGGTGCACCTCTTTATTTTAGGGTTCCACGAAAGTACCTCGCATTTCTCCGCCTCCTTCTTCCATGTGTCGGCATCCCAGTAATCCACTCCCATCTCTCCCCAATACTTGCCCACTTTCAGGTCAGTGTGCATGGTAATGGCTTCCGATTGCTAGTAAAAACAATTGAATAACAACTTAACAAAATTAACATTTTCTCCCATATTTAATAGAACATAAGTGAAAATGTGGCGAAGAAATTGAAACCATACTTGTGTGACTAAGACAACGGTAGGGACCAAGAACACGGAGATAAAAGGGGAAGGCTTGCGAAGAAGATGAGCATAGCTGCGCAAGAGCATGATAGCAATCAAAGTCTTTCCCGAACCAGTCTCCAAGAACACAATTGTGTTTTGCTTCATTGCTTTTTCCAATGCTTCCACTTGATAACTACTCGTAACAGAAACAAAACAAAGCATTAAAACATATATCTACCAGTAACTTTGTCGTCTATAACGAGTAAATTTACATAAATGGCGATTCTGCACAAAAAACTTACCTTCTAGCAAATGAGAAAGGTTCGGCTGAGAGCCCTTCGTTTCCTCCATTCAAAGTCATATCAATTCGTTCCATCTTTCCTGATTGCAATTACTATTTTGCTTTCGATTTCGCTTTGTGAATAAAACATGGAATGGGAATCCACATATATACCCGAAAAAGTAGGTTGCAATAAATTAGAATAAATGGTAAGAATAATAAATTACAGTATGCTCATAATTATTCATAAATGGCAGTTAATATGATTTCAAATAAAGTGCAAACTATTAATTGACTAAATAAGCAAAAAGGTTAAACTTTTAAGAGAGAGACTTAAATGGATAGTTATAGTTCAACAAATTGGCTCACTTGCATATGAAATTCATTGTATATAGAACCTGTCTGTGAACAGTAAAACTATTTTATAGTGGCTGTGACGATACTTGGAACCCGACCTAGGTTCTGATACCATATACCGTGAACATGGATGAATGTACATTAGGACCCGTCCCGTGAACTCAATTAATATCCTTTTCTAGCCCAGAGATACTATACAAATCTATGTCTAATTTATTTAGAAATAATTATTTCGTAAATTCTAATAATATTCAATTAAATACACTTTCAAGCTATCAAATTACATAAAATCATAGCTTCTATATATATCACGAACCTCGAAAATAGATTGAGCACAATGCAATTAACTTTTTTACAATGAAGATATCATTAACAATTATCGCGCAAAGGTTGTATAGTTGATCTAGACGTTACCGTGATGAAGAGATCGAACTTACCTGAGTCAAATACAGTATGCAGTGATTGCGAACCTTTTCTTCCTCACAAGTAGCTTCCAGAATTTAGCAGCCAAGAAATCACTAATTTAAAAGGTGCTGTACTGTGGTGTTCTAAATATTCGTTTGAAAAATAAGTATATGCAATATAAAAATAAAGGGTGTAGAGAAAAATGTAGCAGAAGTTTGATAAAGCAAGCAACACCAAAAAATGACACATGCACATAAAACACTTGAATGTCACTGAAATATATGTATATATAGATAGAGAGACAGAAAAAAGTGTACTACTTCAGTACCCGTAGAAGATGGAAATAGGAAGTGACAGTGACAACAGTGATAGTGATATTGACAGCTAATAGCATAAAAGTGAGGTTCCTACGATACTCGAGAGGGGATATTGCCGGCGAACATACAATGTGATTGGATTTTATGAAAAATTATCCAAAATTTACATTTTTATGTAAAGTTACCCTATGATATATGACATATGATTATCAAATGAAAACTCTCTCATATTGCGGAGGCTACAAGGAGTTCTCAGACTAGTATGTAAGAGGAAAGAAAGGGAAATTCCGTTTTCTCATATGTATGAAAAAAGAAATGTAATCATAGATTTGAAATATTTTCACTAAACAAAATAAATAATGATATATATCATCAAAATTATCAAAATAATACCATTCAAAATTATATCATTCAAATACCACCCAATAAAATGGTATGAATTAATTAATTATAAATCGTTAATCTATTTATTTTCTTGATCTAATTAACGATTTATTATTAATCAATAACATTAAATAATATTTAGATATATGATTTTGGAAAGTTTATATCAATACTCAAATAAAATATACATTTATATAATAACCTTTTTTTTTAACAATGTATTAAAATAACCATTGAATATTTTTTCTGTTAGTTAAATAAAAAATTATCTTAAACAAAAAAAGGCTACGCCTGCAATTAGAGGGCTCGAACCACAGCCAAGATACGAGAGGCTATGGACCCTTGAGTTTTCTTTTAAAAAAAACTTTAAAATATTTTAAAAAGATATAACATAATTATTTTTTCAGATTTTTGCTTAACTTTTCTCAACTTTTATAACATATCGTAACTCTTGTATAAAATATTCTGTATAAAGATTATTCTGTCTTCCTGAATTTAAAAAATTTGCTAAGTATCTTAACACCGTCAAATAAACCCATAAAATCTAATTATTTATCTATTATAGACTCGCGTATTTTTTAACCCACTAAATTATAAATATAGTTTTTTATAAAATATAGAGATTTTTAAAATATTTTTTAAAAATAAAAGAATTTTTACATACTTTTTACAAATAGGAATGTATATTGTTAGTTATAAAAATAAAAAAAAATCCCCCTTTCCCCCTCAACAGACAAATCCACCCCACCACAACCTCGTTGGCCCCCTACTCTCTGAACAAAAGTTTTGGCTCCACCCTTATCTACAGTCTCAACACAAAGGAATGACATGGTTACAATAATCATGTCTTGGAAAAAGAATAAGATTAGGAAGGTGGGGTGTCTAAAATGTATGCTATCTAAAAATTTAAAAGTTTGTTAGAACCATTAGTGTACTAGCAAGCCTTGTTAATTGTACATACCAGTCATAGTTTTGTTATTTTCGATTAAAATGCCACCATTTTTTGTCGTTTCTCCGCTCCTTTTTGGTCCACACCACCACCGTGGATCTTCATACGCTTTGACAAATTATTTTTCTTATTTTATTTATTTGTCTTTCTATCTTCTTTTTCCAAATTATTTTTCAGGAATTATTTCCACTTAAATCAAAATATATCATTAGTTTTTTTAATGAAATGTCATAAAATTTAAGTTTAGAATATTATCAAAATATCTTCCTTAATGACATATTTAGAGTAATGATATACATCACTCAAAAATCATATCACTCAAATATACTACCCATGACGTGGCATGAATTGGTTGACTATAAATCGTTAATCCTATTTATTTTCTTGATCTGATTAACAATTTACTGCTAAACAATTCACGCCACGTCATAGGTGGTAATTAGGTAGTATGATTTTGGGTGAATTTTAATGTGTGTCTCAATTAAATTATGGATTTTTTGTTTAAAAATTGATATAATTCAATATGTTGATTATGGTATAACAAACTCTCAATTAAAATCGATATTGCGAGGTAAGTGAGGGTATGAAGAAAAACATAGATTATGAGTTTGAAGAGGGTTCAATTGATCAAAGGAAATATTATTTTTGTAAGGGAGCCGATTGTGATGGTCATGTTCGTGGAGAAGAAGAATTTAACAGTGATGCCGAAGACGATGCCAGTAATCGGGTGTTACGTGTGGAGGAAAACATCGATCTCAATATCATGAAGGATGGTGGGCAGTCCGTTAAGGTGGTCGGGGCAGATGGATAATCTCTTAGTATGGAACTGTCAAGGCGCAAGGGCACCCTTGACGAGAAAATCGTTTAAGTCCCTCCATTCGAAATTTAAATTTTCAGTAGCTTGTCTCCTAGAGCCTAAGGTTAAAAATAAAGATATTAAATTGTGTAACTTTTTATAATCTTTTGATTGTATACACGTTGTGGACCTTAGGGGAAGAGCGCATAGGTCCAGGGATATACTCGTTGCTGGAAAGATTATGTGAACCTTAGTGTTGCCAACTCTAGTAAGTCTTTTGTGATGTGTAAGATTGTCTAATCTAAATCCGTTTCTTGGTACGTTGTCTTCGTTTATGCGCCTAACAATTATAATGAAAGAGAAAAAATATTGTCACAACTTACTACCTTGAAAGCAAATATATCGAAAGCATAAATAACTTTCCTTTCTATGCCACATTGCCAATTGCTTATTAAAAAAAACTCTGGAAAATTCTTACGGATCTAAAAAATATGGGATTTTGCGAGAAATGGAGGGGATTAATCTACAACTGTATTTCTTCGGTGTCATTTAAAATTAAAGTTAATGGAGAAAGAACGAAAAAAATTAAACCAAGTCAAGTTATTAGACAAGCTGATCCGTTATCACCTCTTCTTTTCTCAATGGTGACTGAACGACTTGTGGGGTTAATTAACTTCAATTGGGGGGAAGGTAACATCAAGGGTATTTCATTTTCAAGAAACTGTCTGAAACTTACTTGCCCCTTCTCGTGGACGATACTCTTTTCTTTGTCGAAGCTAATAATTGGGAAAGTGAAAAGTTTAAGAATATCATTACGAATTACTGCTAAGCGTCCGGATAGAGAATTAATCATAATAAATCGGCTATCATGTTTAGTAAAGGTACTCCTGATGATATGTGTAGTGATATCTCAGATTTACTTAACTTCATACGATCTAAGTCTTTAAGAAAATCTGGGTATTCCTTTTTCTCTTAAAAGATCTAAAAGTGAGAATCTTAACTATATTAATGATAGACTACTAACTAAATCATGTAGTTGGTGGCCAAACTTCTTTTAGATGGGGGGAAAGAAGTGTTGCTATACTAAATTATGCAATGACAATTTTTGAATTTCTGAAATCATTTTGTAAAAAAAATTGAGTAGCCTTATAGCTAACTTTTGGTGGGATTATGGCTTTAGAAAATAATACATTGGATGAAAAAATTCTCAGGCGAAATCGATGGGAGAAATTGGGTTTAGAGGCTTCCACAAATTGGGTTTAGAGACTTCCATAAATTAGGTATAGAGACTTCTATACAATGAATATCGTGCTTTGACCAATTTAGCATAAAGAATCTTGAATAATCTTGATTCGTTAGTTGCAAAAGTTCTTAAAGGAATTTATTTTCCAAACACTAATATGTAGGACAAAAACCTTAAAAAATAAGAGATCTTGGAGTTGGTCAAGTTTTTATAAAGGTCTGCAATTCACTAAAGAGAAAAGAATATTGGAAACCGAGGATGGTCTTTCGATTAACATGTTGGAACATTGTTGGGTTGATAAAGGAATCAAATTTGTAAGACCTGAGAGGTGTGATTGAATAAAGTGGAGGAATGTTTAAATTATAATAGGAAGGGTTGGGATTTGAATGTGATTAAGAAAATTGATACAAGTAGAGATTGTGTGGAAATTTCTAAAATTCTGATTTTACATCTAGATAGGGAAGACAAAGTTATATGGCCACATACCATGGATAAAAAATTTTCAAAAAAAATGGGATATCACCTTCTTGTTCAGAAAGACATTGATAAGGAATGTAAATCATCTAGAGAAGGAGAGACAAATAATAAAGAAATTTGGAAGATGGTCTGACATTCTAACGTTCCTTCAAAAATCTTGATTTTTGGTTGGAAAATTTGCAACTGTACTATACATACTAAGAAAAGGTTGAAAAGAGAAGATGCATTCAAGTTGACACATGTGAATGGTGCGTGGGTGACTTAGTAGTCTAACACATATTGGAAAATTTAGGTCATTCTGATGGCAATGGGACCAGCGGGGAAACATGGTCTCAA
The DNA here is from genome assembly GCA_029959085.1 of Nemophila menziesii. Classification (NCBI taxonomy): domain Eukaryota; kingdom Viridiplantae; phylum Streptophyta; class Magnoliopsida; order Boraginales; family Hydrophyllaceae; genus Nemophila; species Nemophila menziesii. The sequence continues at coordinate 37,856,911 of JARWIR010000005.1, read as the reverse complement.
AAGTTGTTCTTTTTATTCCGACAACCTTTAAATCATTCAAGACATTAACATAGAAATTTATTTTAACTGGAGAATCCAATCTATGGCCCTTAAAGCCTGCTAATGGATGGAAACTTTTCTAAATTTGAAAGTGAAACACATCAAAAGAGAAATTATTGGGGTGGCAGACACGTTTGCCAAATATGTTAGACAAAATATTAACTTGTCAGGGTGGGTTAAAACATCACTTTTGGACTCTTTTACGTTTCATTCTAGAATTTGTAGGAAAAAAGGTGATGGCTAGTTGTAACCAGTTTGTTTTCTTTCCATTTTGAAAAAATAAAATAAAATCATGAATTACTTTTTAAACAAAAACTAAAAATAATTAGATTTTTTATCCTTTTCTACCGAAGCGGTTTGGAAGTGAATTTTAAATATTCTTTTCGTTTTTCCAGGGACAAAATTTTTTATTAGCTTTTTTTTTCTTTTCCAGCGGAGGTCGAGGATAAACAAAATCATTTCTACAGTAATAGGGGGAAAAATTCAAAAATAACTTTTCTAGTGGAAGGTAAAATTTGTTTTAAATATTTTTTTCTTTTAAAGCAGGAGACCAGGGAGGGCAACTTTTTTTTTAAAGATTTTTCCTTGCTTAACTTTAGATCTTTTCCAATGAGGGGGCTTGAAAGATTATATCTTTTTTTCCAACGAAGGGTCGGGAATAAATTTTTCATATTTAGATATATTCTTATCCAGTTGAATTTCAGGGGGGAGGGGGGGTGAATTTTAAACAAAATATATTTTCCAACGAGAGACTCATAATGCAATTTATTTTCTTTTCCAACAAGGGGGCAGAGGTGAAGAAATTGTTTTTTTTCCTTTTTCTTGCTGGGTGTGGGGCAAAAATTGTTTTTATATTCTCTTATATTCTCTGTGCCCCAGGGGTGATTATAATTTTTTTTCTCTCCAACGGGGTCGGGGGCAAAAATATTCAAGAGAAATTCCTTTTCCTAGGAGGGTCATGTGGACAAAGAATTGTTTTTTTTTTGTTTTTTTTCTTTTCTAGTGGGGGCCTTGAAATTATTTTTAGATTATTTTTCTTCTATGGTAGGTCCAAGGTAATAAAATTCTCTTTTCCTGCAAGGGGTTCGGGGGATAGGGGGTATTTCCTATATCCATTCGAAGATAAGGATGGAATTTTCTAACAAAACCAAAAAAAGTATTTGACATCCCCACTCCCCCCACCTAAGTCCACTCCTGAGATTTGATTTGTCTCATCTCTACTTTAAAACTGAGATGGTATCTGTCTCATCTCTAATTGAAAACTATTTATTGTGGTACACGTATACTGTAGAGACTTATGTCGCAATTAACTCGGATTATTTAAGTAGGAATTTATAATGTAATTTACTCCAATAAATTGAGGGTGACCCTTCATGAGGCTATTATATCCAAAATTAATTTTTTTTTGTGAATTGTGTATGCGATGGGATTTGTCCCATCCATTCTAATATTGAGATTTCAATTTTCTTGCAAGACCCAAAAAAATTGACATCCTCCCCATATATCCCTACTGAGATAAGGTTTGCATGACCAAAAAAATTGAACCCCCAGTTGTCTCATCTCCATTCTAAAACTGGGATGGGTTTGTCTCATCTCTGATCTATCACATCTCCATTCAAAATCACGAGCTTGTTTGAAGTTAGTTCAAGTATCTAGATTCCTTTAGATGCAAGCAATAAACACCATAACGTATAATAAATTGAAAATTAATCACTCCAACACCCCTAAAAAATCATATAACTCCTTAATTTGGGTTATCGATGGTCTATTCTTGTTTATGGCATAACAAGAAGGGGTTAAAATGTACTTGTGGTAGGTGTCAATTAGAGGACTCAAGTTTGAAGTGCTTCTTAGTACAATACTTAATTCTTTTGCGACCCTAATGCTCTAATTTGGTTGTACTCATATTTGATGATAATGTACTTCATTTTGGCGTTAGATTCAAGGACTTGAGTCCTGATAAGGGTTCTCATTATGATACTTGGTTTTTACTGCGATTCGAGGGCTCGAATTTAGGTCATGGTTATTTTGAAATTGTTTGTTCTAGGTGGAAGTTTTATAAGAAATTTATTGTTAGAGAGTTATTTCCTTGTTAAAAGTAGTCTTTGGTTTTTGATATTGAAAAAATTACACAAATTTGACTTGTGTTAGCAGTTTTATACATAAATTACAACTTAACAAGGAAGATTTCACTTACAACTTTGCATATATTAACTAAAATTCTCATAATGAAACAACAAGATCATAATTGGTCAAGTAAGTAATATAATATCTATAATTTTGTTTAACCTATTTGTTTGTTTACAAAAAATAAAACCCATAACCTAACCTACGAAAAAAGAAAGCAAAAATACAACACAACCTTCATGTACAACCACAACAATATTCAACAACTACATATGCAAAAGTAAAAAGAAAATACAATAATAAATCATAACAAAAAATCTACAAGTACTATTACATGGATCTTCATTAATTACATAGCTAAACCACCTAATACTTTTAATCCTAACGAAATTGGGGTTACATCAAAAAGTACTATATCACTCAAATATCCCGAAAATACACCTACCTAAACAATTAAAAATTACTCTAATTAAAGATGAAAAATCATTGGACAATCGCTCAAAATATTTACCAGAATATCAGCTTTTAAAGCTACAATTTCATCAAGAGTGATTGTATTATTTGGGTATTTTCTAGTCAAAATTTTGTTGAGTTCTTGGATAGCTGAAATATGAGTGGACCCACCAACAAGTATCACTTCATCTAAGTTAGTAAAAGTGAGTTTGCATCTCGTAAAGCATTTTGAACAGGTTTTATTAGTCTATCGAGTAAATCTGGGTGGGATGTATGGTATGTTGAAAAATAAGGAAAAAATGATAATTAACTTGATTGCAATAGGTGTTAAAGGTATAATAGTCTTTTCAGAAAGTCACATACCTAATATTTGTTTGTGTTAAAGATAAAAGATCCAATTTAGATTTTTATGATGTCTAGGTTGAATGATGAAGGGCTTGTTTGTCCTTTAAAAGATCTATACCCTCCTTTTTCTTGAAATATGATGATAAACAATCAACAAATTTATGTACAATATGTACAAATAAATTGATTTGCTTAATAATCACATATTACTTGGTTTAATTATTTTTTGTGTGTATGTATATGTAATCACCTTATTAAAGTCATCACCACCAAGATTAGTATATGTTGAAGAAGATAACATTTCAAAAACACCATCACCAACATAGTAAAATATATTTGAGGAGAATATAACGAGGAATTTGGTGTAGATTGTGCTACCAGTTGAGAGAACCGACATTAAAAATGCAGAGTGGAGATCCCTCTTACATTTTTTTACTTCACCAACATTTCCTATCAACGTTGAATATTCACCTAAGCAACCCAAAATTTGACACCCCCTCTTACTACGCCCTCTACTGAGATTGGTTTTTCCCATCTCCATACTAAAATCGAAATGTGATTTGTCCTATATCCACTCTAAGATTGAGATGTGGTGGTTTTTCCACTAAAATCGAAATGTGATTTGTCCTATATCCACTATAAGATTGAGATGTGATTTGCTCATCTCTATTCTAAAATTGAGAGGAATTTTTCCCATATCCAATAAGTCCCAACTCTATGCAAATCACGGGCATGCTTGAAATTAGTTCAAGTATCTAGATTCATTTAGGTGCAAGCAATAAACGCCATAACGTCTAAATTAAATAAAAATGAAAAATGATCATTCCAACATTCTGAACAAATCAAAAGTTTCCTTAATTTGGGTTATCAATAGTCCATTCTTGTTGATGGAGTAGAAAGAAGGGGTGATAATTTACTTGTTGTAGAAGACAATTCGAGGACTCGAGTTTGGAGTGTTGCTTAGTACAATACTCGAGTTTAAAACCTTAATGAAATATATCAGTTAAGATCCATTCAGATCTAAATTGGTAAGGAAAAACAAACTATCTTATTGATACAGTGTCTTACTGAACCAGGTTAAAATCTCATTAAGTGCAAACAAACATACCCTAAGTCAACCAAGGGAGATTTTACTTTTCATAGAGTATAGTGAATTCTGGAAAGCTTACTCAAATATGCCCAAGGAGCCTTGGGTAATTTTCTCTCTTGGTTAAAATAGTTTGCATTCTCTTCTTTGAAGTTCATGAAACTTTTAGTTAAATGAATCCCATTCCCTATAAAATCACGTCAGGTTAACTAAACAATATAGATTTAAGTTCTCATTTTTCCATTGCATATCACAATTTATTAAATCCTTTAGCCATTTACAGTATCTCTAAGGCTCAGATACTAATTCTAATTTTGAAAGATCAAAAAACAAAGTGCTAATAATCAGCATAGTATACACAACTACATCACTGAGTATGAAAAATTCCACAAGTTCATAAGCAAGACATGTATACATCTTGTACATTTCAACAACTTCACACAAAATTAAACAAAAAAGAGAAGCTCATCGAGATAAAAGACTAAAAGTAATGGTGTTCATGATCAGTTTGAAAGAACAAGGAAGCCAAAACAATTAAAAACATCAAGAAATGAAAATTACAGTGCCCTCCATTTCCATCCACAAGCAAAAGGAGAGCACGAACATTGCTTCTTCTTTTTGTGAGACATTTCTCACAAATCCTTTAGGGTCTGTTTGTATTTGGGAGGAAAAAAAGTAATAATGGAAAAGAAAAGAAAAATTATAAAAGAAAAGAAAAGAAATGAATTTTTGTGTTTGGATTAGAAATTTTTATAAAAAAAGATTTCGTAAATGATTTTGGATATTTATTGTTTGGATTGAAAAAAAATACAAAAGGAAAGAAAATAAAAGATTAATTTTAGTCTCTAATCTTTAATAAAATTCCTTTCTCTCCATTTGACTCCAATTTGGAGTGATTATATATAAGGTTACAGGAGTGATTTTTGGAATGATCCTATTTCTTTTCTTTTATAAAATTTTCTAATACAAACAAGGTAAAAAATAAAAATTCATTTCTATTCCTTTCCTTTCTTTCCAATTCTTTCAATCCAAACAGATCCTTAGTTCACAAGCTCTGTCTAAAATAAAGGGTGTGAAAGAAAACCCTACGGAAAGCTAGCGACTGAAACCCATTGATATTTTTGAAACCTTTATAGAAAAAATTAAAACCTTATTATTAGAAGGAGGAAAGAAAAAGGAAAAAGTGAAGAAAGAGCTAAAGGTTGACTGAATAGTGAATACTGGTAATTTACAATCTAGCTGAATTTTTTCTTTTTATCAAAACACTATTGCAATTCATCATAAGTTTTTAGTTAAGATTTTCATCTTATATTAGATGATCCAATATTCAGATCGTAACAATTAATTAAGGGGAATTATTTTTTAAGGCCCAAAGTCATACCACTTACTCTTTTAAATCCCAACCCCAACTAACCCCCCTAACTAGTCCAACTAGAATGGTATTGTACCAAAATACCCCCACCCCTTATCTCCACATTGAAAAACAAACCCCCCCCCCAATCCCATTAAGAATCCGGCCATCCCCCATTTTTCGCTCTACCTCACTCCATCCCCTCTCTCTCTCTAAACAAACCACAAACCCCTCTTCCCCTGCCACCAAACCATTCACCACCAACATCACCACCATCAAACCCCCCTCCCCCCCACCATCTCTGTGAAATCCGAAGCACTCACCACCACCTAACCACTCACCACCAACATCAACACCACCGCACACTCACCTTCATCACCATCGTCGCGTCTTGCAGAAGAAAACCAGCGGCCATCTTCGTTGCCTCGCTGGCCTTCATCTTTGCCGCCGCGCTGGAGCACTGGAAGACCGCCACCACCACCAAAAAAACTTCGACAACCACCACCCTTCATCACCACTCACCCCCACCATCACCGATCTGACTAAACCCACCACGGCCACCGACAAAACGCAAAAAAGCCACCAGCAGATGTTCAGATCCACCTTCATCTTCATCACCACTCACCCCCACCATCCCCAATCTGACTAAAACAACCACCACGACCGAGAAAACGAAAACCCCCCACGGGAAGGCTTTATCTCGTTTCTAGATCGTGATCCATCAGATCTGATGGGGTCAGCCCAAATATGTAATTTGTATATGATGGCCAGCCCCATGTAGTTGTTGTTGATATTCGGTCCAGCCCTGTATGGGTTTTAACACTGTCGAGTTGCTGCACCGTTCGTTCTACAATTTTTTTTTTAAAATTTCGTTCCTGATGGGGCCAACCCAAATAAGGTATTTGTGTATATGGGGGCCAGCCCCAATATAGTTATTGTTGTTAATGAACCAAGATATTTGTATACTTTTTAATTTTTTTTGTCGTGTGATGTATATGTAATCCAAGAAGTTTATTTAGATTATGTTGAGTGTTTTGGGATCCTTTTTTCTATTCCTACTGGGTAGATTATAGGGTGAGCTGCTATTTTTAGTGTACTGGGTACAACCCACAGGGGAGTCCAGCTTTGTGTTTTGTTCAAGGTCAGCTTTGTTCCTTATGGGGCTGGCCCGTACTGTTTGTGTGTTCTTGATGGGGCCAACCCATATAAGTATGAAAAGTCTTAATTAAAAAAGTTACAAATTAATTAAAAAAACAAACTATCTTATTGATACAGTGTCTTACTGAACCAGGTTAAAATCTCATTAAGTGCAAACAAACATACCCTAAGTCAACCATGAGACTTTTTACTTTTCTTAGAGTATAGTGAATTATGGAAAGCTTACTCAAATATGCCCAAGGAGTCTTGGGTAATTTTCTCTCTTGGTTAAAATAGTTTGCATTCTCTTCTTTGAAGTTCATGAAACTTTTAGTTAAATGAATCACATTCCCTATAAAATCACGTTAGATTAACTAAACAATATAGATTTAAGTTCTCATTTTTCCATTGCATATCAGAATTTATTAAATCCTTTAGCCATTTACAGTATCTCTAAGCCTCAGATACTAATTCTAATTTTGAAAGATAAAAAAAAGTGCTAATAATCAGCATAGTATACACAACTACATCATTGAGTATGAAAAATTCCACAAGTTCATAAGCAAGAAATGTACACATCTTGTACATTTCAACAACTTCACACAAAATTAAACAAAAAAGAGAAGCTCATCGAGATAAAAGACTAAAAGTAATGGTCTTCATGATCAGTTTGAAAGAACAAGGAAGCCAAAACAATTAAAAACATCAAGAAAAGAAAATTACAGTGCCCTCCATTTCCATCCACAAGCAAAAGGAGAGCACGAATATTGATTCTTCTTTTTGTGAGACATTTCTCACAAATCCTTTGGTTCACAAGCTCTGTCTAAAATAAAGGGTGTGAAAGAAAACCCTACGGAAAGCTAGCGGCTGAAACCCATTGATATTTTTGAAACCTTTATAGAAAAAATTAAAACCTTATTATTAGAAGGAGGAAAGATAAAGGAAAAAGTGAAGAAAGAGCTAAAGGTTGACTGAATAGTGAATACTGGTAATTTACAATCTAGCTGAATTATTTCTTTTTATCAAAACACTACTGCAATTCATCATAAGTTTTTAGTTAAGATTTTCATCTTATATTAGATGATCCAATATTCACATCATAACAATTAATTAAGGGGAATTATTTTTTAAGGCCCAAAGTCATACCACTTTCTCTTTTAAATCCCAACCCCAACTAACCCCCCCTAACTAGTCCAACTAGAATGGTATTGTACCAAAATACCCCCAACCCTTATCTCCACAATGAAAAATGAAAACCACCCCCCAATCTCATTAAGAATCCGGCCATCCCCAATTTTTAGCTCTACCTCACTCCATCCCCCCCTCTCTCTCTCTAAACAAACCACAAACCCCTCTCCCTCTTCCACCAAACCATTCACCACCAACATCACCACCACAAAACCCCCCTCCCCCCACCATCTTTGTGAACTCCGAAGCACTCACCACCACCTAACCACTCACCACCAACATCAACACCACCGCACACTCACCTTCATCACCATCGCCGCATCTTGCAGAAGAAAACCAGCGGCCATCTTCGTTGCCTCGCTGCCCTCCATCTTCGCCGCAGCGCTGGAGCACTGGAAGACCGCCACCACCACCAAAAAAACTTCGACAACCACCACCCTTCATCACCACTCATCCCCACCATCACCGATCTGACTAAACCCACCACGACCACCGACAAAACGCAAAAAGCCACCAGCAGATGTTCGGATCCACCTTCATCTTCGTCACCACTCACCCCCACCATCCCCAATCTGACTAAAACCACCACCACGACCGAGAAAACAAAAACCCCCCACGGGAAGGCTTTATCTAGTTACTAGATCGTGATCCATCAGATCTGATGGGGTCAGCCCAAATATGTAATGTGTATATGATGGACCAGCCCCATGTAGTTGTTGTTGATATTCGGTCCAGCCTTGTATGGTATCTAACACTGTCGAGTTGCTGCACCGTTTGTTCTGCAATTTTTTTTTTAAAATTTCGTTCCTGATGGGGCCAACCCAAATAAGGTATTTGTGTATATGGGGGCAATATAGTTATTGTTGTTAATGATCCAAGATATTTGTATACTTTTTAATTTTTTTTTGTCGTGTGATTTATATGTAATCCAAGAAGTTTATTTAGATTATGTTGAGTGTTTTGTGATCCTTTTTTCTGTTCCTACTGGGTAGATTATAGGGTGAGCTGCAATTTTTAGTGTACTGGGTACAACCCACAGGGGAGTCCAGCTTTGTGTTTTGTTCAAGGTTAGCTTTGTTCCTTATGGGGAAGGCCCGTACTATTTGTGTGTTCTTGATGGGGCCAGCCCATATAAGTATGAAAAGTCTTAATTAAAAAAGTTACAAATTAATTAAAAAAACGTAAACTCGGCCTGGGTATGTACCCAGCAAGAACGAGGGTAAAAATGTAAAAAACAAAACCAGAACATTACATTTAGGACTTTAACGAGATTTTTTTTGTTGGGATTTAAAAAAAAAAGTTTGGATATTTTGGGTTTTGGATTGTATTTTTATTCATTTAATATATTAACAAAACACATGTCATTAGATTAATTAATTAGTTACTATATGATTAGTTTTTACATCTCTAAAACATGAGGTATGTGTTACAATACGATTGATATTGGACTATCTAATATTGGATAAAGTTATTTTCTTAAGTTTTTTTACCAAAAATAGCAAGAAAATTGAGACGACTGGTCTTTCCTTTTTACTTGTAAATTTAAAAATATGGTCAAAGTTCAAATTATTTGAGGAAAAACTAAGAATTTATGGAAAATCTTCTATATATAAAAAGTTATACATAACTACTACTTTTTTATAAACATTTTATTTTTATTATATGGAAGGGTTAGATTCGGTGTCATTGACACGATTCAAACTTGTACCGCCTAAATAGATAACCAAGGTTGTTACCAGTTAAGCTAACCAAGGTTGTTACCAGTTAAGCTAACCTCAACTGTTTAATTAACTTCTTATAAACTTTACTCAACTTTTAAGTATACTTTTTAATTGTCCAAAAAGTGTACTTTTTAATTAATTTGCATCTAATATAATTCTTTATAAAATTATAAGAAAGTCTTTTTTTTATTTATTTTCATACTTTTTAATTAAGGATATTACTTTTAGTATCTTTTTCATAAATATCAATTTTTTAAAATATTTTTCAATAATTGTATGTCATTTATTTTCTCAGTTTGGAAATTTATATCTTAATAAATAATATTTTATAATTTATTTTAATACTTGTGCCAATTTTTTTCTTTTAAAAGATTCTACAATTATTTATAACTAGAAATTCATTAACTTATCCGCATTTTGAGCTTGTGTGTAATTTTCGTGAAGCTAACAGTTGCGCAGATTGGTTAGCAAAAGTTGGAATGCGGAATAGAGAGGGACCGATAACATATGTGGACCCCCCAGATGGCTTATGGCGTTTCCTAGCACGCGACCGTTATGGTTGGGCAGTGCCTAGGATAGTTATAGGAGATTAAGTTTTGTGTTTCTTCTTGAAGAGTATTCTTCAGGGTCTTATGACCTCATATGTAACAAAAAAAAAGAAATTCATTAACTTAAAAACTTGGGTTATTAAATTTTTTTCCGTTACATTAGACTAAAAAAGGATATTTTTTTCTTTGACATTTAATATGTCTTTTTCAATAAATAAAAGAAAAAACTATTTTTTTTCATTACATTCGGTTTTTTTCTCTTTGAGCATTAATATAATACTAGATTTTTTTTTTCAGGGACTTATTTACTTATATTCAAAAATTTATATTTAAAACCAGTTGGGGTTAGCTTAACGGCCAGAGTCGTGTTTGACCTTCTAAGCAATACAGGTTCGAACCGGGTTAATAACTTTGCATCTAAAGTGACTCATGTATTAAAAAATATAGATTTAACTAAAAATACATATTAATCCATTACCTAATCTATCTACATGTATACTTATTATATATTTATTAATTACATATATATTAAGCCTTATAATTAAAATTATAAATTCTAGTTATTTACTTATTTAAATATTTACTTAACCGTTTTAAAATCAAATCTAACTAAGTACAATAATTAAACAATTATTTTTAATACATATGAGAGTCACTTTGTACTCGAAATTATTTTGACTCCAATGATCGATCGGTCTCTATGGAGTAGTCTAACCACTAGACTAACTATCAATCTTATAATAAACTATTTTACAATGTATATTTATATAATGTAAGGCAAAAATTTTTAATCTACAAAATATATATTCTTGATTTTATTTCTATTTTTATATATCATTTTCTAATTATTACTAATTTATATAATATATTAATAATAATCTAAAATCATTGATTTTAGATCTTAGATCTCTACTTTTAGCATGTTTAATATATATATATTTATTTTATTTCTATTAATTTATATTGATTTTTTAAATTTATTAATAATTTTGAAATTATTATTAACTTTATATACTTTTTATAATATTCTAAGAATAATCATTTATATTAAATTACAAAATATTTTTGAAAATACACCTAAATATGGTTATGAAGTACAATTAATAGGAGCTTACCACTTGTCATGTTTTCCATGGGTAAAAAGCATGTGTCAAATTATTGTAGGTCTTCCATCAAATCTTTAGAACTTTATAAAAAGATACCTAGTTGAGTAATTGCATTAAATGGAGAAAAATGCAATTAATGGGGATAGACCACTTGTCGCATGTTGGTGGTTTGTTCTACCCACATGTCCTCTCCCTATTAGTCTACCAATATATTCAACATTACTTATAAAAAATACCTATTACCGTATTGAAGAAAAATCTAGAACTTATGGAAGAAAAAACACATGTTCTAAAAAGATAAATCGTCTTTAGAAAAAGTTAAATCAATAAAGGACAATATAATTGATGACATGTATTCATCACATAAAATATAGACTGAAAAAAGATTTTGAAACCTCATACATTAAAATTAAGAGTGTATACGAGGTCAGATTAAGATCTTGAATTGTTGATCTCTATTCTTAAAACCCAATATTGCAAAATGAAAGTACTTTTAAAACCTGATCTTACGGGTTACCGATAGATTATTAGCAGATTTGAATTCTTGACAAGTCTCTATTTTAACTAAACAATGTGTAAGAAAATCCTATTTAGGAAAGAAACGATAGAATTGTTACTTTCACAAGTCAACTGCCTTTGTTGGCTCCCACTCTATCTGACGGTTACCGGCTCAATAGAGCACCTTTAGGCGCAGGCTTTTCGAAACCAAGTTAGTGTTAATAAGAGCATAATAAAAGAATTTTCATCTCCTCGGAATAAGAGTTAGGGGTGGCATAATGAGAACTTTCTTCTGTGATTGTTAGACCCAAGCTCCAAACAGGACGCAACTATATTATTTACGCAATTAAGGCATCAAGAAGGTTGCCTTTCATTTAGCTAGCGATGCGCGCTGGACTGGTAGATCTTTCTCCCTTCTGTGTAGATATGGGGTGGATGGCCATTCTTCCTCGCGCCATCAACGAGCGCCTTCTTGTATTATATCACAGGCAATATCACCGTTCAAGCCAGATACCCTAGTCGATGGTTATGTAAGATAATATGATCTTGTTATATAATAGAATTCGTGTTGCTTTCTTTTAGCACCCGATGTTAACAACCGATAATATCCACTATGTTGTTAATTGTTGGAAGTGTGACTGTAGCGAGTCTTTGCCGATTAGGAACCCCCACCGAATTGACTACACAAAACTCTATATCTCTCTCGGTCAGACAAACGGGGCACTTAGTCAATTCAACTCTTTATTCAGTACGCCAATACAACTCAACAACCACTGAACGTACTCTTTATCTTATCATTGTCATTTGAAACTTGTTTTTTGTCATGTTAAAGCCTTGTTTGTTAGTGTTTAGTTTTTGGTATATGTCAATTTATAATATTTGGAGATAGGGTTGATGCCATTTTGTTTCTTTTATAAAGGCCCAACTTTCCTTTAAGATATGAAGTATCTTGGACCTCTTAAGTCTTTTCTTGGAATAGAGGCTGCACCTTGCGGTTATGTTCTATAATTGTGCTAGTATGCTCTCCATCTCATATCTTGCACTGTCTTATCTCTACTCGACATGCATAGACTCCTCTTTAGCTTAATGTCAGTACTCTTCTCCTTATCAGTCAAGGTTATGTAATACTCGTTCCACTTGCTAGTAGAAATTTAGAATAGATAGGCACTTGCAAGCCCAAAACCCAAAACTTTCTTGTTCTAGATATGTTTCTTTTTGAATTACTAAGCTTTCTATGTAGTACGCTTATTAGGCGTTCATAGCATATTTTCTAGCTAATGAGTAGATAACAAGAGTGATAAAGCATGGAAAGAATAGTGACAAACATACTAATCTACTGTGGGAATGAATTATTCAAATATAGGTTATAGGCACTTGAAGGGGAAGTAGACTCTAGACAAATATGGAAGTGTTGGTTATGAAGCCTAAAACTAGTTAGAATTAGAGGGACAATAAAGTAGACGAGTAGTTTTGGTACCAAAAATTAAGTGATGGGGGAAAGGTGGTTGCTTTGGCTGGGGACCAGAGGCGGGTGCAGATCATGGACCAACACTTTAAAGTTTTATGGCTTGAATTATTGTCAAATTCCCGATTCCTACAGGCTCAGCTTTATGGATGGTTATACCTATGGAAAGGCAAACTAGCAATCATAAGCTCGAGAAGAAAGAGTTTGTTCAAAAGAAAAGGTCAGAAAGTGGCAATGAAGATATTTTATTAAAGGGTTTGCCTTGTTAACGACCATGTTACTGATGTAATGTACCGCTTCCTTTTTCTTGGCATCATATTTACTATTGACCAAAGCATAGGTGCAGGATCTGATCGAACGGACTTGATAAGGTTTACTTAAAGTTGTTCTTTGCAGGAACCGTTATGTTGATTTACATCTCTTGAGACCTCCTTTCTACGATAACACATAGACTGCATGTGAATTACATATAGCCCGAGTAGTCAGAATGACACTAATCACACACCCACTCACCACGATGGTTTGAAATCTTGGATGCTCACCTTACCAGATGATTTTTCTTCAATGAAGATTTGTATCCCGTTGCGTCGATCTCACTGTATGTGCCTATCGTCGACTTATAGTAAACAAGGCATGTAGCCTCCCTTGCATAGTCAAACCTTTCTTTAGGTGCCAACTTTAGCCCAAGGAACAATCACAGTATTGACCCCATAGTAGAAGCAAGAGGTTCTTATCTCATGCATGCACTTTAGGACCTGAATATAAATGATAATCATTTTCATTTAATTTTGCCTTATTTATTATCCATCAAAGTCTTCCATTGGTCCAAAAAATCGTAGCTAGGACATTGCTTTGAGTTATTCCACCATGGGCAATAATAGTGAGTATGTTTCATACATAAGTTATATCTTTCTTCCTTCTATGCTACACCCACTGAGATTCCACTCATCTCGTGCAAATGGAAATAAATGGGCAATTCCATTTTAAACGTAGATATTCATTCCGCCAATGGATAGTAATTATTAAATCTTTTAGAATCATCTAATACCAATGTAAATGAAAGACTTCATTATCGTGTAAGGTCTCTCTGAAAGTCCTAGAGGGGGGGTGAATAGGATTACTAATAAGATTAATGCCTAATTAAAAATCTTTTGGACAATTATAAGTTTAAGAGAAAACTTCTAAGTCAACTAATATATCAAACACTTATGGGATAATGCAAAGGATAAGTTAGAGGTTTGATATATAAGTTAAACAAGTAAACGATTATCTATTCTCTTACTAACTTAGAGGACCAAGGTATGATTAGCTAGATAAACATAATCACGATATTTATACTAGTAAGCATATAATCAAACATGTAAAGTGCGGAAAGTAAATAGCGTAGGGATAGAAAGATACACACGATTTATAGTGGTTTGGTTTCCCTACATCCACTACCTAAGGAAGCCTCCTTAGGATTTCAAGCTTTTCACTAAGCTCCCGTGTCTCTCTTAACCGGGTCGAGAACACAATAACCCTTACAACCTCTTCGATAACACGAAGGACAATCTCTTCGAAACCACGAAGGAAACTCTTGTGTAATCACAACACAAGGACACCGAGTATACTCCCGATACTCAAATTTTCTCTTAATCTATCTATTACAAGAACTAGACTTAAGAGGATAAATACAAAGTGTTTAAAGGGTGAAACAACTTTGCTAAATAATCTCCTAAAGAGTAGATATAACTATAAGCATGTAAACTCCTCTTGAGTAAATAATAACTTTGAAGCTTATTGGTTTAAGCTCTTGATCAAGCTTGGATGATTAACTTTGATAGCTTGAGACCTCTAATTTTGTAGGAGAATGATATGTGTAATAGTTGAAGTGTAAGAGGTGAGTTTCTCCTTCAAAGAGGCCATATTTATAGCACAAAAAAGTCCCTAACGGCTATAAATACTTGATGTTGACTTGAGCTTCACCAAACCGGGTTCCCGGTTTTACCAAATGCGGGTACCCGGTTCTTACTGACTTGGAAATTATGATATTTTGATTCGTTGCTCGGATGGAAAAGTTTTCTTCACGAGAGTTGTTGTAAACATCATTTTAAGAAACTTTGTTGTTGATCATGAAAGCTAATTCTCAATGTACACATAAGATAAGGTAAGAGTAATGGTATGAAAATTAGCTACTTAGGATATGATAATAAAGCTATGATCTAAATGATAAAGATTGTGCTTTTTGATGAATTAGAGTGCAAGATAAAGAATATAATTAAAGTATAATTAGCACACTAAACAATAGAGGATTTGTCACATTAAAACAACTTATCGATAGGGGAAATATGCCAACAATATCCCCCTTTTTGATGATGACAAATCCTTCACTAAAACACCTAGGAATGATATGAAAGTTTAAACTCTAAAGGAGTTATGCTCCCCCTATCAATGTGCATACAAGATGTTAAGGAATAAAGCACATATGGAGTCTAACTCCCCCTCACAACAAGCATTAAGTCAAAGTGTATTTTTATGAAAATGATATGCAATTGTGAGTTTTGTAAAGTGCAAATTTTGAAAGTTTTAGTGCACAAATTTCTCCCCCTTTGTCCTCATCAAAAAGACGGGATAATAAATGTATAACCCATAACTAAAGAAGAAGAGCTAAAACTCAAGTGAATAGTTTTTTGAAAACAATGTAAAGAGTCTATAAGTTTAGAGCAAAGAAAACATTTTAACTCATTGAAATGCACAAAGCTCATTTAGATGAAGCATGAAAGAAAAATGCAATTTTGCAAAGTTTAGAGTTTTAAAATGCAATTTTTCAAAAGATTTTGACTATAATGGCAAATTATTACATGGGAAAGATTATGAAGTCCAATTTTTGGCACTTTGGTGTAATTTTATAAAAGTGTGGGGTCAAAGTGCAATTTATATAATGTGGGGACTAAAAAGCAATTATTGAAATTTTAGAGGCTAAAAATGCAATATGTATGATTTAGAATAGCAAGATTGCAATATTACCTACAACAACAAGAGATAATTAGCAACACAAGATAATATCCAAACTAAGATAAAATAACCAAATATCCATAATAATTATAAGCATATTATCCAACTAATTTAAACCAAAACACAACCAATCAAAATCAAAACAAATTCATAAACATAAACCATAATGTCAAATCGTTTTAAACCGGAACAAAGAGAGATCAAGCTAACAAAATACGAAAGTAAACAAGTTCATACAAAGACATGAAATAAAGGCAAATACTAAAAGATAACGAAGTTAAATTTTCTCCAAAAAGCACCCCAAAAACTCCAAGCAAGATAATCAAGAATTCCGAGGAGAGCGGCTCCTATACCTTCTTCCACCTCCAACATCATCACGAAGACATGAAACTTCGTTCTTCAACCCCTCAATTCGATTATTCATGTTTTCAAACCATCCTTTAATTTCCGCAAAACCCTCTTTAAAAACATTTAGCAATGTAGATTCAACTCTATCAAGATCATCTTTAGTAGCAACATTTGAAGAAGAACCAATGGAAGATTTAGGACGGGAAGTACGATAAGACGGAGGAGGATCAATAGGCATAACCTCACGGGAATGAATGTTAAGAGACTCAATAGTGGGACCTGAGGAGGTGATATTTAGCCCAACATTTTTCAAGATAGTTTTACGAAGATTTTCGGGAAGATGATAAAAAATATGCTTATCAATGTATTCTCCATTGTTGAAGATTTTCATAGTTTTCAAAAAAGCAATATCAAACCTCCAAATTGGTTCAAAATCACGAGGGTCAAGAGAGGGAGAGATTTTCTTAACATTGACCAAGAGATAACTAAGAGCAATACCATATGGTAAAGTAGAGTTCGAATGAGCACGATAATCCATGTTACGAATGAAAATTTTACAAAAATTGATAGGCCTTTTTGAATAAAGATGAAATAAAAGGATTGCTTCATAGGGAGCAATTGTTCCATCCTTCCTATCTTTTCCTAAAAGACAAAACAAGATAATTTTGTGTGCCAAACGAATATCCGGAGAGAATAAACTCGATAACCAAGGTTGAGTATGGAATTGAATCATTTTCGATGACATAAAAGCTTCAACCTCGTTTTTCAAAGGGATATCAATAATTTCTTTACTTCTATTCCAACCCGAGACAATAAAATTCTCATATCCACTATTTTGAAGATTAAAAGCTTTTTCAATAGTTTTAGGATTAATTGAAAGGTTTTTGTTTGACACAATTGTTTTAAAAGAGTAAGAATCACAATCTAGAGGAAGGATGTTTTTGTAAAATTCACTAACTAAGGATTGATGAGAATTATTTTCTAAAGATAGGAAAAAATCTAATCCTTGAAATTGAAATAATTGGAAAAGATTAGAATTTGAGCCATTTACCAAAGAGATGGAAGCACTTAGTGAAAGAGATGAAATTGATCTTCCCCAAAGGATCTTGATGTTTTTCCTCACAATTCTTTGTTTTGTGGGTTCTTCTTCAAGCTCTAAAACATCTTCTTCATCTTCATAAATTGAATCTATCTCAATTTCTTCATCTTCTTCATCAATGATTCTTTTGTTTTTGGAAGCCCTTGAAGCTCTAGAAGCTTTGGAAGAGGAAGAAACCATGTGAGCTTTGCCTTTTGAAGCCATGGCCAAGGAGATGATGAAGGTTTAATGGAGTGAGTTAGGGTTTTGAAAGGGGGTTTTCGTTTTTGAGAAAGAGAGGAGAAGAAAACGTTTTGAGAAGTGAAAGAATAAGAGAGAAGACCAAGGGTTTTGACCAATTCGGTTGTACACAGCACTGGAACCGGGTTCCCGCATTCACCAAAACCGGGTACCCGGTTTCCTTTCGTAGGCCTCGACGAAAAAGGGTAGGAATGGAAAAAAGGCATTTTGCAAAATCACCCGAAACCAATTCGAAAGCTCCCCAATAGTTTAGAAATGTTATAAAACTCCCAAAATAATTTTTGTTATGAAAGAAATATGAAAAGGAAATCACGAAAATAGAGAAAACAGTTTATTGCACAAAGACCCCTATGTTTTCTAAAAAGTACAAAAAGACCCAATGTAAAAACTAAGCAATTTAAAGCATGAAAAGGTCAAGACTTGCAAGATATAGAATTCACCGGATTTTTCTTTTACGAGATTTGAGCGTCTTTTTGTATATCATTTCAATTTTTTGACGCTCAACACCTACAATAAAATATTACTATGGTATCCAAGGTGAAATGGATCCGGGAACATGATTAGAACTTTTCACGATCCATGTCGGTTTTTCCCACGAGGGTATCAAAGACCCGTATTCAAGTTGTTTGTGGTAATGACATGTAGAAACATGATGGCCGGGTTTACCGCAATAATTACAAGTACTTCTTTTACGAATAGAAATATCACGAGAAGGTTTAGAACACGAATTTTTTTCATTATTGTGTAAAATCAAATTTTCACTCAAAAATAGTTTTTCTTTAAAAAGATCATTTTCATCAAATGGAGTGACATTTAAATAGGGATGATTTTCTAAAGTTTTAAGAGCAAGGTAAAATGCTTCATCCACTTTTTCAAAACCTTCTATATTTTTCTTCATAGGATGTTGACTTTTATTTGAAGAGAAAATATTTTCAAAACAAGGGTTCTTAGTATTTCCCAAAATATCATCTAAAGTGATACAACAATTAAAACAATTCTTTTGCTCAACTTTAGCCTTTTTCAACATAAGGTTATTCAAATGGATTTGAGAATCAAGAATATTTAGAAGGGATGAAATATGCCTAATATCATCATAATTATATGGAGGAGACAAAGAGTTAGGATAGATTGCTACCTCATGGTTTGGTTTAGGATTGTCATGAGATTCATCATGGATTAAGCTTTCTTTTTCTTCGTCATTTTCGACAATTCCATATAGAAACTCCAAACGATCCCAAAGCTCTTTTGCGGAATTACAATCTAACATTTGTGAGAAAATCTCTTCGGATATGCCACAAATTAGAGTGTACATCGGTTTTGCATTTTGAGTGAGCTTAGCATTATCCTCATCGGTGAGTTCATCATAATCTTTTTCTTCTTGATTTAGCTTAAGAACTCCCGCTTCATTTAACTCCTCTTTATATGGAACGAATGGACCTTCCATAACGATTCTCCATTGATCGGGATCTTCGGCTTTGATAAATTCCTCCATTTTTGTTCTCCAAGCGAAATAGTAAGTTCCTACAAAAAGTGGAGGTCGGGTAGAAGACGACTCTTCCAAAAGATTAAATTCCATATCGTTTACTCTACTAACGATTAAGCTATTCACGTAGAGTTAGGCTCTGATACCAATTGAAAGTCCTAGAGGGGGGTGAATATGATTACTAATAAGATTAATGCCTAATTAAAAATCTTTTGGACAATTATAAGTTTAAGAGAAAACTTCTAAGTCAGCTAATATATCAAACACTTATGGGATCATGCAAAGGATAAGTTAGAGGTTTGATATATAAGTTAAACAAGTAAACGATTATCTATTCTCTTACTAACTTAGAGGACCAAGGTATGATTAGCTAGATAAACATAATCACGATATTTATACTAGTAAGCATATAATCAAACATGTAAAGTGCGGAAAGTAAATAGCGTAGGGATAGAAAGATACACACGATTTATAGTGGTTCGGTTTCCCTACATCCACTACCTAAGGAAGCCTCCTTAGGATTTCAAGCTTTTCACTAAGCTCCCGTGTCTCTCTTAACCGGGTCGAGAACACAATAACCCTTACAACCTCTTCGATAACACGAAGGACAATCTCTTCGAAACCACGAAGGAAACTCTTGTGTAATCACAACACAAGGACACCGAGTATACTCCCGATACTCAAATTCTCTCTTAATCTATCTATTACAAGAACTAGACTTAAGAGGATAAATACAAAGTGTTTAAAGGGTGAAACAACTTTTCTAAATAATCTCCTAAAGAGTAGATATAACTATAAGCATGTAAACTCCTCTTGAGTAGATAATAACTTTGAAGCTTATTGGTTTAAGATCTTGATCAAGCTTGGATGATTAACTTTGATAGCTTGAGACCTCTAATTTTGTAGGAGAATGATATGTATAATAGTTGAAGTGTAAGAGGTGAGTTTCTCCTTCAAAGAGGCCATATTTATAGCACAAGAAAGTCCCTAACGGCTATAAAGACTTGATGTTGACTTGAGCTTCACCAAACCGGGTTCCCGGTTTTACCAAATGCGGGTACCCGGTTCTTACTGACTTGGAAATTATGATATTTTGATTCGTTGCTCGGATGGAAAAGTTTTCTTCACGAGAGTTGTTGTAAACATCATTTTAAGAAACTTTGTTGTTGATCATGAAAGCTAATTCTCAATGTACACATAAGATAAGGTTAAGAGTAATGGTATGAAAATTAGCTACTTAGGATATGATAATAAAGCTATGATCTAAATGATAAAGATTGTGCTTTTTGATGAATTAGATTGCAAGATAAAGAATATAAGTAAAGTATAATTAGCACACTAAACAATAGAGGATTTGTCACATTAAAACAACTTATCTATAGGGTAAATATGCCAACACTCTCTCGCTGGAGAAGGAAGACATGGGCTATTACAAGATAAGAGTTGCATAACGAGGATAGATTTTAATAATTAATTGGGATGAAGGACATTCAGGAATGGTTAAACTTAACAAGTTAGATGTATCAATGGATCAAATATCTCTAATGGTCTTGTATGTGAGCCATAGGTACAGTTGTTACCATAAAGGATTTCTTTGATGCACCTCAGGTTATGACCTCTTGGCGGCTAAACTATATATATCATAACTTGGTACGTTTTGGTCTTTTATGGAGGATTGATGACCTAGTGTTGACAAAGGGGATTTCTTATATGGTACCTACCCCTTCCGTACTTATCAGATAGACCCTCTTTTGGGTTACTTCCTTGGTGGGTAAACTGGCTATCAATTTCCTATTCATGCACGAGGAATTTTATAGTATGAAAAAATATGACCCGACTACCCAAGTCTGAATTCTGAAAGCGATCAATTACTCTTTTAACCAACAGCTAGCTACAATTCGGTAAAAGAGGTGTGACTTAATAGTTTATCACCTACTCTTTATTTCGCTAGCTCAGATGCAACAAACACTGCATTAAATCTATTATAGAAGGTAGTTAAATCAAGGAAAAAATATGAATATGATGTTTAGTGATCCCTCCCCTAATGAAGGAAAGTGTCTTGGTTTCTTGATCATCAAGCGAGTAAGTGGATATTACAACGACTACTGGTGAGGAACAATCAATAACCACGCATATTGGCCCTATCTATTGCCTTATCCATTCCAATCTTTCGCTTGACACACAAGGTACAACCCTTTTATGATGTATAGTCACTCAAGAATTTAGGGAACCATACCAGAATCTATGAGCATATGGGCCTTGCTTCCTCTCTCAACCAAATGATAAGACTTGCAGCAAGACGGTGAAATTAGTGCAGGTTTACTACCTCTAGATATTGCACTTTTCCTTCTGTTCGAAGATCACGAACCCACTCTATTAGAGAAGAAGGACAAAACACGTAACATTCAAAATTACAAGTATGTAAGAAGATAAATGGAATGAACTAACAATAAAGAAAGATGAGGATGTTGAACTTGAAAAATGAATACCCAATGGAGACTAGTTTGCGGCTTCTCCAGTCAAGCAGCAAAGGCGTAACAAGGAAGTTGGAGAAAATGGTCATAAAGGGACTTAATGACCTAGTAATCCTTGTGACCAAGGAAAAGAGATAGTTTGAATATGGTGAAGTTTTGCCGGAACTAAACCACAAGCCTCTATTACGTGCACAAAGAGAACCAAGACATAGAGAAGAATACAGGAGAGTGGGGAAGTCCAACCTAGTACTAGGGTTTTGGATAATAGTAAGAGGAAAGAGACATGGTATGATGTTCAGGTCATGGATTCTGAGGAACGACACCCATAAAAGAGATGAGGGAGTCTAAGGATTTACTTTTTACCTTTCTTCCTCCGGCTAGTGACGTTGCTAGCAAACTGGGCACTAGCCTTCAAACCTCCCATTCCTAATATAATTGGTCAATTATTTCCAAAAAAAAAACTATAAGGAAAGAAATAAATTGCTTGGGAAAGATGATAAGAGTTTTCAATAACCATACATCTCACTCATATTTCCATGTTTCTTGCTTCTTGGCTACATATAATGAAACAGAAGTTTGGGATGAGTTACGATAAGAGAGACTAGATCCTTTATAAGGGAAGAGGGTTCCAAACCTCTTATGGATGGAAATACCACTATTGAGGGAAATTCATACTCACTCTTGGTATTGATATGAGAAGACTTTAACATCATTGGAAAGGGTTACTTTTGTACAGTATTTGATAGAGCAATTGCCAATTGCCACAACGAGAAAGTAGTCTTCATTCTAGTGAGATGTGGGGAATTTATTTCTGAATGGTAAAGTACATGAGGGGATTCCCATGCCACCTTTCCCAGGGATATCAATATATTCATATGTAGTTAGTTGACTCAGGATGGCCTTGTATAGACTAAAACAAACAAAGACAACTCGACAAACTAGTGCAATCTAAAGAAGACAGATTCAAAACCTAATGGAAAGTTCTATTCGTGGAATTAGAAGAGGAGTTATATAATGAAAGAAAGTCATTTGTAACTGTACCACACTATTTGAATAAAATACCTCAAGAAAATTATGGTAATTCTTATCATCTAATTGGCACATCTCTTCTTTGCACCTCTCCATATGTATGTGCTTCAGCTCTGAAACCATTACATAATTTATTTTTATACAAAGAGGAAAAAGTAATAAGGGGTGTTGTTGTAATCGTCTTTTGCAACTCCTCTCAAAAGCTTGAAAGAGTTTTGGTTTACTATTTCACGTTAGAATCTTAGTTGGAAGTAGCTTGGCTTGTTTAGCAGCTTGGCATGTAGTGTACGGTAATGATCCTGACAGGCTTGCCTAGCTAGATAGTCAATAGGGTTTAATTTAGCCACCAATCATTGCGCAGGGTCCCCTTACCCAAGTCCCCCTATACTAGAGAGGTTTCCTCCTAAGTCCACCCGGAAGGCGGTTAGGAAGAATTTAGAATCCAGGCTATTGTATATCACACAATTCTCCCTAAGATAATAAACGTATAACAGGGCTAGTGGGGATTACTTGCTAGTTCTCAAGCTAAACTGTCATACACACCCATCTATCCTATTTTATTTTCTTGTCTTTAATTTGTGTTTTAGTTTAATCGTTTAGAGTCTTAAAAACCAAATAAATATTTTAGTTTTGTTGCATATTATTTTACCAACTTTTTTAGCCCACTTAGTAATAACACTATTTATAAACTTACTTTCGTAGTCCTTGAGATCAATATCTGTTTTACTTACACATTACTTGAAAAACGATATGTTCACTCTCAGAGAGTTTATCGTGGTAGTATAAGGTGTTAGTTCTCTTATTTATATCTATTATTTTATCCCACCTTTTCCATCATAAAGTTTTTGGCGCCGCTCCCGGGGATTTTCCTCGTTAGTTATTGTGTTTAGTTTTTAGTTTAGTAGTTTTTAGTCGTTTCAGATTTACATTTTCCTTTTGTTATTGTCTCTCTCAGGTTCTTTGGGTCTTGGTGTATGTACTCAGATCCTAGAGACATAATAAGGGCTTATAATAAATGCTTGAGAGAAGAAAAAAAGAAAGAAGCCATGTCTGAAGTAGTTATAGATAACATAGATCCACCTAGGAGGGAAAATATCAACAATAATAATCAACCATTCCGTATTCCCCCACTAGTAGCACCACAAGGAGCGGATCCCCCTAATAATCAATGTCGTGAACAAGATCTCCCTATTTGGGAGCACCATTTTGAGTTCAACCATCAGGGATTCGCCCTCCAGTGATCCAAGACACAAAATTCAGTCCCGATCAGGGTATGCTTAGTTAGTTTGCGAATTATGGACACTACAATGGTGCATCAATTCAAGATCTGGTAAGAGTGATTCAGAAGTTTATGCAGATTTGTGATGCCTACATTACTCAGGGCACTACACTCGAGCAATTGTATCAATACATGTTTTCATTTTTCTTTCAGTGAATGGTTAGAAAGACAAGCACCAGATACACTTACAGCTTAGGACGAGCTGCAAGTTGCATTCTTTAAACGTTTTTATCCAAAAAAAGCATGAGATTAAAGATTAAATGGATCTTGCAAGTTTTCACCAAGAGAATGATGAAAGTGAAAGAGAGGCGTGGACAAGGTTCCAACATAAATTGTTAAGATGTCCACTTGATGGTTATACCCCAACACTAAAGTTAGCGATTTTCTATCAAGGTATTGATGTAGAAAGTATACTGAAGGTAGATGATCTAGGAAGAAGAGGATTTGTAACCATGGATCCCACAGAAGATGTAGATTGTATGGAGCGAATAATCAAAACAAAAAAGAGTTGTCCTATATCACAAGCTCCTATTACAAATACCAAAGGCACAATTCGATTTAATACATAATCTTCTTATAACGCTAAACTCTCCACAATGGAAAATCAAATTAAGCAGATATCATCACGATGAAGAAGCATTTTCAAAGGAAGCCAGCTGAGATGAAGTAGTGCAAGAAGCACAAGGGTGTCCGCATTGCGAGGTGGATAACCATGTATGGGAATAGTGTGAAGGCAATCCAGAATCTATGCACTTTATATCAAACTGTGGGAATTGCCAATTTGGTAATCGAAATCATCCAGGTATGCAGTATTCTAATCCTCATGGGGCCGCAAATCCAAGTAATTCTTACCAACCACGTCCCCAGAACAACACTTATCAACAGAGATCTCAAGGTCCCTATCAAGGGAACCAAAATTATAATAAACCAATTCCTTCACCGCAACTAACCTATGATACTTATGCCTATAGCCTAGCTCGGAATGCCTTGCCATATGACCCTCAAGAAGGTTCTGGATTAGAGAAAACAATACAATACTTTATGGCTTTAACTCAAGACCAGTGGCGGATGTGTCAAGAAAAGATTAGAGAACAAGATGTCGCAGTACATATCATAACAACATAAGTAAACCAAATAGCTAAAACCGTCAAGAAGTCACATGTTCCGCAATTGATATTATGAACAAATGAAGTGAAGGCAATAGATAATGGTTACGACAATGTTGGGTTTGAAGCATGTGAGGAAATCTATCTTGAAACAGAAAAGAAAGAGGAATCACCACCTGCTGTAGAAATTACCATGGAGATCCCAGAAGATGGTGAAGAACCAACCGATCCTACTCAAATAGAATCTAAGTTTGTACTTCTCCTCAAAGACGTGCAAGAAGAGACCAGAACAGTCATTGAGTTACAAGCTAGACGAGCTATCGAGAAAGAGGAAGCAACCTTAAGTGAGAAGACTGAAGAAATGGTTGCACCTGCTGTGCAAAAAGAAGAAGAGAAAAAGGTGGGCTCGCCACCTAGTGTTCCATCAATGTCATCATCGAATCCTATGATACATCAAAAGGGTGACGTTGAACTCAAAGAATTTGTAGAGGCGTACAGTGAATAGAAAATCAACGCCTAGATGCTTAAGATTATGAAGAAAAGGCTTACAGTTACACCGCAACAGATATTCAGAAAAGCTATTCCAAAGAAAGATGCTAGTGCACAAGCCAGGGTAGAGACTGTACTCATACTGATAGAGTCTCGAGAAGAATTCATAAGAAGCTACCACTTAAGCTTCATGATCGAGGAAGTTTTCCTTCCTATTTAGATTAGTGGTAAGCTCAAGTTTAAAGCCACGTATTATGTGGTTTGAAGTGTGAATCTTATGCCCAAGTCAGTGTTCGATAGGCTTGGCATCAAGAAGGTGGAAAAAGCTCTTGTGAAATTACAATTTACTTATAGATCGATAAGAAAGACATGGGGAACAGTGGAGGACGTCTATATCCGAGCAGGTAACTTAACCATCCCTACTAACTTTATTATTCTTGATTATGATGCAGATAAGCAGGTTCTGGTCATATTTGAAAGGTATTTCTTGGCCATAAGTCAAAGCATCATAAACTTCCAGGAGGGAACATTGACCCTTCATGCTAGTAACGTATCTGAGACATTATTCGTCATGGGTAACAAACCAAGGAAGTTAACTCCACAGTTCCTGTCATCCACATTGTAACCAGGAACAAAGTCCCAGAAGAAATCCATGCAAAACCTGTGGGAAATAGACCAAAAAGTGGGTTGGGGGTAGGCCACCAAGTTGTTTGGAAGGCCCTCAAACAAGAAAACAAGTCGCGTCGTCACAAAGATTCGTGGATGGGACCGTTTGTCGTCACACAAGTTGTTTTGAAGAAATTTATTGAAATTAGACCCAAGAGGGGTCTTAAATGGAGATTAGTAGATGTTCATAGCCTTGTCCATTGTTGGGGAGACTACATACGCAAAAGTTAATAGAGGTAATGTGTCTAACTTTCAAAGACGTTAAACAAAAATGTTGTCCGGGAGACAAGACACAATTTTTTATGTTTTTTTACGTTTTTTTACGTTTTAGTTTTCGTTTAGGTTAGTTATTAGTGATAAGTATTGCAGTAGTGAGGAAGGTATTAGTGTTTTTGATGTGAATGTGTCTTAGAAATCGAGTTTGGAGTGAAAAATCGGGGTTTTTACGAAATTCAGCAGAGTCATGTGGTACACCGCACCAACCCCGCGGTGCACCGAACCCCATGAAACCGTCATGACGGGAAGAAAATTAGGTACGTGTGTGAGTCCCCCAACAGGAGACTCGTGCGGTATACCGCACCCATGTTGTAGTACACCACACACCTAGAAACCGTCACCACGGTCTAGAAATCAGATCCAATGACGAAGAGCAGAAGATTTAGGTGGTACACCGCACCAACCGTGCCGAGCTTTTCGACATACCGTGACACGCTTAGGTGCAGAAGATTTATGCGGTACACCGTACCAATTCCGCGGTGCACCACTCTACACCAACAGAGAAGAGGAAGAAGAGATAAGTATTTATATCTGCTTTGTAAAAACCTAAACCTCATATCTCTTTCTTCCCCAAGCCTCCCAAACTCAATTAAAGCTTCTACTAAACGTTCACCTCACACCAAAACACTCCACAATCACCATAAATTCATATCCAAATCCTTCCCTACAATCCAATACAAGAGATTCAAACACCCAATTTAATCCAAAACACCTAGAATCCAAAATCAAAAGCCAAAATTTCCAAATCTTTTTCCAAAACATTCTTAAACCCATACCAACCAAGCAAGAGTTCATCATACATACATATAGGCTCATCATCCCTACACCTTTCCTAACCCAAATAACACTTTATCAACCCAAACTCAAGGGGTTAAAATTTCAAGAGTGTTCAAATCTTTGATTTGGAGGTCAGTTGAAATGACGAAAAGAACACAGACATTATCTACTGTTAGGGAGATGAAGAAGACTCAAAGCAAGATATTGGGTACTAATTAGAAGAAAACAATTGAGAAAGGTGCAAGTTCGGGTATAAAGAAAAATGGTAAAACTGGTTAAGTTAGTAAAGAAAAGCATGCACTAGTGAAGTCATATAGCGAAGCAGTTACAACGTTCAAGGAAAAGACACCACAACCTCTACAAATCGAGATTCCTATACCTGATATGAGTGAAGCTTCAAAGACCTTGTTAGCTTCCGTAAAAGAACATTTATTCGGATTTCCACTTACTCATGAGCAAATATTTGAAAAAAAGAAGTTAGAAAAGGTTATTATAATAGATTTCTTAGAGATTGGAAAGAGATTGGGTTGGACTACATTCATGATGAGACGTTCAAGCTTATGTATGGAGTTAGTTTCCGAGTTCTATTTAGGTCTTTTTAGCCAAGATAGTGAAGGTAGTGTTCCAGTTAGAGGAAAGTTAGTCCCTTTTATCATTGAAGAGATTCAGAACCACTACTAGTTCAAGAAATTAGTTGGACCATGCAAGTATCGAGAATCAGTGGAGAATATCAAAATTTACGATTGGAATCAACTTTTTTAGCATGTGTTGGATGAAGAAAAAGTTCGAGCACACAAAGGAGAGTTGAAGGCACCTTGGCCTTTCAAATATCTTCAACATGATACGAGAATTTGGCACAATTTTCTCACACCAAACACCTTTGGAAACACGCGGACCTTGGATTAAACCAAGAGAAACGCCATCTTTTTGAATTTTGCATCTAATAGGGGAAGAAGTAGATGTGGCAAAGTTGATTTTTTATGAGGTGTTGCAATTTTCTATCTCTCCACTCTTATTGTTTAATATGAAATATCCAACTATGATCATGTGCCTAGTAAGAAAAGTTAATATGATTTGGGGTGAAGAATAGAAATTGATGTATAAAGTGAGCAATAATATCAACAATGTGTAGATCAAGACAATTCTAAGAGGAGCACGTATCAAGAAGTCTCTACAAGAAGAAATCTCTCGTGAGAGAGAATTAAAAGAAGAGGATCTTGTTCGGAGAGAAAGGGTAGAGGAGTGATTAAATAAAGTTAAAGCAGCTCAAACTTTCTTGGTCAATGATGTGGGACAAATCAAATCAAATCAAGTGCACATCATGAAACTCTTGGAGCAATTAAGGCACGATATAGCTAAATATCCACCAAATCCTTTAATGGATGTTGATAATGCGAGGCAATAAGCCTCGAGAGTATGTTCTCTTTCTTCCTTAAAATTTATTTATGTGCAATACTTGTTTAGTTTTTAATTTCTTTATTGAGTCTTTTCGAGTCGTGTGGGCACGACTCATTTTTTAGTTGGGGTGTGGAGATTCGTTGTCCCTCATCTCCATTTTTTGTGTTTTATTTCTTTTTAGGAATAAATTAAATTTTTTGATAGATGTGGTTTGATGTAGATTGTGTTTAAATGGCTTAAAAGCATATATTTAGTGAGTTAATGATGGTAGATAATGTGTTTATAAGCTGGTTATTTTGTATGCTTAGAGTATTTACATGAAAACACACATTAATACTAAAGAAAAGATTAGTGAGCAATGCAGTACAAGTATGTTTGATCTTAGGCGCCTTGAGAGGTGTGTAGGCCATGAGATCCGAGCTAGTTTGAAACCTATTTAATGAACGTGCTGAAGGTAAGAAAGTAACAAAATTGCACAGTTTAGAAAGTGGTTAAGGCGGTTATTTGATAAGCCTTTGTTGACTTTTAGCTTTCTGACTAGATATTATTTATAAATATCCTTCTCAGCCCCTTCTAGCCTTTTTAAAGCCTTTTATTAGCCACATTATAATCCATACCCCTTGGATTTGTTTAATTTTCCATATGACCCGCACTCGAATCGTGAGGCTTAGACCGTCGTTTTAGAGCTTGAGTTTGGGGTGGTGGGTTCATATTATGTGAAACATTGTTGGGTTAGGTTTTTGAGCTTATATAATTGTTCTCTTGATGATGATTCATTGTTTTATATTGTAACCCTTTGCCGGGGTGAAAGTGAATGAAAAAAGAATTGGAAAGAAAAGAAAGATGTTGGAAAAGAAGTAGCATGATATATCACATCAAAAAGGGAGTAAATAGCTAGCTAAGAAAATAAAATAAATTAAATTGAAAAATATGATATGATTTGGATCGGCAAAGTGGAATTTCTTATTTGATCATCTTAAAGCTTTATATTGGGTTATTGGGGATGTTAATTAGTGCATCAAATCATTGGGTTGAGTGGGAACATCTTATGAGAGTAACAAGCTCTAGGGAAATTCGTTGATGGCTAGTGAGGAGAGAGACAAAAGCTCACTCTAAATTATCCAAATATACGATCATGCCGTCCCTAAGCCAACATTACAACCTAAAAGAACTTATGATTCTTTTCTATGTGATCTAGGAATTATTGAACGAATAGAGAGTAGTTAAATGTATCATTGGATACTAGTTAGGCTCGATGAACAATCTATAGCCTCCATGCTAAAGTAAGTAAGGAACCCCTCCTTCGTGCATTGCAAAGTTAATCTAATCTTGAATTTAAACTGTGTTGATTGTGCGTATGATAAGTGAATACTGATGTCTCCCTAAATGTTCTAATTTTGTACCCTTGGGAGACATCATTTTTGGTGTTTATTTGACTATTTAGATAGACTTTTGGTGTTAATATGCAATAATTCAATTTTCCTCTTTAAATTCTAGTATTTTTCATTTATTAAACTTTTGCGCGTAATATGGTTTGTTTTGAGTGAAAAGTTTATAGGTTTTAAATACTAGCTCGGAGAGGAATTAAAGATTAAAGTCAAAGATCGTGTAATGAAGTCAAAGGCAAGAAGAGAATCCCGAAGAGTTGACGAATTCAAGCTGCAAATCTGGAAGGCTGGTGATAATTGCTGATTTCGAGCTAGTAAAACATGGATTCAGCCTCTACCTTGTAAAGAAGATTTATTCCTTATCGAGTTACGAAGATTTAGAAACTGGAACGGAGTCATTCTGAGTTACAACGAAAAGGTTAAAGCTGATTTAGTGGAGGTTGTACAGCAGTTACGGGATATGGACTTAAGTTATTGACTTGGGCTTTCTAATTTTCATTTAATCCATTAAGAATGCCCTAGTCCGAATTTTATATTATAAAAGGGATTTTAGACTTCTATTTTCACACACAACTCATTACATAAAAATTCAGAGTATCAGAGAAGAAGCAGAAGTAAGGAAGGGAAGAAGTCAAGAGCTGGAGAAATTTAACTTCTCCAATTCGCAGCCGAATCAACTCCTCAATTATGTTTCATATCTTTTATTCTGTAAAACAATTATGAATTCCTTTAATTTTAATTTCTTGGTTTTTTTAGTTATGGGCTAAATTCATACAGTACTTGAGAACGCATTAATGGGTTAGCCCCAATTTATTTCATTTCATGTTTTTGGTTTTGGGATTACTATAATTGAAATAGAATTGGGTAATTAGTATTTTCATTAATTTGCTTTTATCAACTATTATTGAATTCATGAATCAACAATAGGAATTAGTATCTAGGTTATTTCATAAAGTGGCATATGAATCACCTTGACAGAGGGTTTGGGTACGGACATAATTAATGAATGTAGGATAAAAGTTATTGACCTTGACAGGCTTAATTAATCCTATGGCCAATTGGGTAATTAGAACTTAATCATTCGAAGGTGGACTATAATCACCCTGACAGGGTTTGTAGCACCTAAGAATAGCTCCTAGTCCACCCTGACGGGGGTAAGGAGAATATAGAATCCCGATCACTATTATTTACCAATTCGTCCCTTAAACTATACATGGAATATTTAGATTAAGGTGAAATCCTAGCGTTACTCGAGTACTACCTTTCATACTTTGCGTCCAGTTATTTTATTTTCTCGCGTCTAGCTTAATATTTACATTAATTGTCTTAGTTATAGAAAAACAAACAACCAATCTTACAATCATTTATTTGCTTTTACGTGCAATTAATCACTACTTGATAAGCATTAGAGTCAACCAATCCGTCCCTGAGAATGAATCTGTTTATCACATATATTACTTGGGACAACTGTACACTTGCAGTTGTGGTTCCCTTTTCCTTATTTGCATATTATTTTAGAACACACAAGGGACCACCAAATAGGTAATTTAGTTTATAGATATTATTGCATCAAACTTGCTAAGTAGTTGATAAAGGATTATTACTCACATTCTTCTATCTTCTTCTGTTTGTACTTAATTGACTTAGGTGTATTTTTAGAGACTTCCCGATGTTATTAATCTTTATTGTATCGGAACGATAAAACTTTGAGTTGGGGTATTGATGTCTCCATATTTGTGATGAATTAATCCACTCATGAGACATCAATTTAGGTGCATTACATTAATTTTTATGGGATTTTCCCTATTATTAGATAAATTCTTAATTCATGCCTTGATTCGGAAGATTATTACTTTTAGAGCATATTGGGTATAATTTTTGTGTTAATGTGAAGCTCTTAGGTAATATGAAATATAATTAGATTCCAAATCAATGTCGAGGAGTTAAGTAAAGAATATCCAATGTGAAATCTAGAGTTGAAAGGAATCAAAGTTGAGCTAGAAAAGGAAAAGCTGTCAAATAAATCTGCCAAAGTTGTAACGACGTCCACCGTATTGAAGACTGCAGAAAATTGGTAGTGAATTTGAAGTAGCCTTTATAGGGTTAGACATATCTTTGAATTATGGCCGTTCTGATGGGTGGAACACTGAATTTGGCTAGGTAACGAAGGAGATATGACCAAATCAATCTGCAGTGTTTATCCTGTCCTATATTTTCGGAAACGAATTTGAAAAAGGAATAGGACTCCAATAACTTGACTTCCACTCCAATATTTTGACCTAACACCTATAAATACATATATTTACCTCTATAAACATGATCCTTGTCCAGTCCCTAATCATCTAAAGACTAAGAGGAAGCCTAGATCAAGAGAGAAGATAGAATAAGGAGCTTGGAAGTTGTTCATGCCATTCCAACCTTTCACGTTTGTAATTCTTTATTCTTATTTATTTTTTATGAACTAATTTTATTTAGCTAGATATTAGCATATGGGTATGAATCCTAGACTTTTTTTATATGTTATTTAATTTGGGATGTCCTTTTACATTTAACTGAATTCTTAGTGATAGCTTTGTATTATGTATTATGAATTAATGTATGTAGTTCTTGCGGTGCGCAACGTATAGGATTACCATAGTAGTTGGATGGTCGCCCGGAAGGGGTGGTCAACTATAGAAACACCACATAACCGTCAAGTGTGTTGTAGTGATCCTGACGGGCTTGCCTAGCTAGATAATCAATAGGGTTTAATTTAACCACCGATTATTGCGCAGGGTCCCCTTACCCAAGTCCCTTGGTAGTGGAGAGGTTGCCTCCTAAATCCACCCAGAAATGGTTAGGAGGAATTAGAATCCTGACTATTGTATATCATACAATTCTCCCTTAGATAATAAACTTATAACAGGGTAGTGGGGATTACTTGCTAGCTCTCAAGCTAAACTGTCATAAACTTCTATCTATCCTATTTTATTTTCTTGTATTTAATTTAAGTCTTAGCTTAATTGTTTAGAGTATTAAAACATTTTAGTGTCGTTGCGTATTATTTTATTAACTATATCTAGTCTACTTAGTAATAGCACTATTTATAAACTTACTTTTGTAGTCCTAAGATCAATATCTGTTTTACTTACACATTACTTGCTAAACGATTTGTTCACTTGCGGAGAATTTATCATGGTAGTATAAGGTGTTAGTTCTTTTACTTATATCTATTATTATATAACACCTTTACCACCATCACAGTCGGACCCACGCAATTTTCCCAATTATAGCATTTGAACCTATCTTCCTTCACCGTCAATGGGTTTGGGTAGATGCAATTCCCACCTGGATTAGGTTAAACCTTCTCAATTTGTGAGCGAAACTTTCATGTACCAAGTCTTAGCTGACCGACATGGTCTCCCTTGTGAATTTGGAGCGGATAGTTTGGGTCATCTATCTCGAGAATTCCCATTTTTTTCTTAATTTGGTGTCTTTAGTGATCGTTTCCATGCATGGGGCTCAACTTTTCTCCTATTCTATCTTGATTATGAAGATGTCTGTTTTTGCTAGGGAGTTAAAGTATTATTCCATGGCTTGGGAACGGTTACCTCGTACAATAACCAACCTGTTGTAATTTTCTATCAATATTATCTTCAAATCACACCACTCAATAATCACAAACACAAGAAATTAAAGCAAGAAAGTAAGAACACAGATTTTATCGTGGTTCAGTCCAAATCAGACCTACATCCACGTTGAGCTCCGATGAGAGGTGCTCGGCTACTAGAAATCACAAGAGATACAATATTTCAGTTCACCTTACAATACAAACCACACAATCGAATGAATACCACTTCTAATCTAACTCTCGAACCCTAATCTAATGAATAAGGCTATCTAGTGATTAATCAAGATGATTATCACAATTTACACGAGATATTACAATCAAGAAGCTATCTAATCGATTACAAGAAGAATCAGAGTTTGATCTTCTACAAACTAGGGTTAGTGTATGAGAGAGGCGAGAGAGAATGCTGAAGATGAGAGAGTAAGGGTTATGACTTCGGTCAACCCTCTTTCCCTTATATAAGAGACAAAAGCCAAGAGCGAATGAGCGCCATCGGATGATAATAAGATCAAACGCACGAGATTAAGCCACGTATATGCCACGTCAATAAGTAATCAGCCTATTAGAACATAACACTTCACATAATATATATATACCCACATATATATTCTTCACAACCATTTCTTAGTGGGAAACTAGAATATAAGGTGGTACTTGGATATTATGTCTCTGGTTTTATTAAGAGTGGTTCTCCCCACAATTTCATGGTACATAGACCAGAAATCTACAACCATAAACTTTATTAGGATGATGTCGGGCTTATCCAGGCTCCTATTTATAGTGGTAACTTGACATAACCCGGGAGTGTCACACTCTTCCTATTGAACCCTCAGATAATGTAAGGGAATAGGAGAAAGTTGGCTGAAGGGATCTTTATTTTGTCCAAGGTGGTGATAAATTCTAGGTATACTGATCTTCTGGTTGTCGAAGATCACTCATCCGGCAAGGGAAATTCTTATAACTGAGGGGACGAATAAGGAGGTGTCATTAGGTAATATAACCCATCGATATATTTATTACTGAAATTGACGGCATCGTTATTTCGAGGTCCCTCCTTGGGCGGCGGAGACCGGGCCTGCTTGGCATACCATTTTATAGGACTGAGCAAAAAAGGGGTAAATGGTAACCCGAACCCGTTGGGTAATCAAACCCGAGGTAAAATAGGGTAAAATTACCTTAACCCATTTTATAACATACCAATCCCCTTCAATTTTGGGCTTGGTAATTTTATACCACGGTTTAGGCCTATACATTATACCACACGAGTTGGACCCGTCCAACCCGTACACTGTTTATTAAAAAAAAAAAATGTTGTCCAAAATTGGCCGTAGGCCATTCTTTTCTTTCATCAAACCCTATTCTTCTCCTCTTTTTGCTTCACTTTCTCTCCGCATTCTATCGGATTTTTTTTTGGTTCCAAATCCGCTTTCTTTGATCATTAAACCACCTTTTCTATTTTACTCAAAATGTATTCCTTTTAGTTTTGCGATGTATTATTAGTCTGACATTATTCACATTCTGGGCAGCAAGGAGAGGGCAAGATTTCGATTTCTTAAGGCCCTTCTTGTTTGGAGCTCTGATTATGCTTCCTGTATTTGGGTTAATCCAGGTTAGTTAGTTAATATGTCAATTGTTTCTTCTTTTTCTTTTTTAGAGTTTTTTATGATAACAAATATATGTGTTTGTTGCAGATTTTCTTCCCTTTTGGTAAGACCTCACATATGATCTATTGTTGCCTCTCAGCTTTAATCTTCTGTGGGTACTTGGTCTATGACACGAACAACTTGATAAAGTGCTACTCGTTCGTACGATAAGCAGTAAGCACATTATAACAGCTCTTGCTTTGTTCTTAGATATAGTCAATCTCTTATTTTACCTGTTCGTACAAACACCAATTCCGTAAATTATTTAATTTTGTGTCTTACTTTGGGTGGACATTGATGTGCTGCAGTTTGAATAGCATTATTTAATGACTTTTGAGGATATTTACGGAATTGATGTCAGACTAATAATGACTATGTTCTTAGTTTGTGTGGACAGTATTTAATTTTGTGTCTTATTTTCTAGTTTTGACAAGTGCAGGTTTTTTGACTTGATAATATGTTAGGTGGTTTTGACAATGAGTATCGAGGATGCACAAGACTATGGACATATTCACTTATCAGAGGTTGGTCTTTTGTTGCTTTTTCTGTTTCGATTTTGCCAATGTGTGATACATTTGATTACATTGGAAATATTATACTCAGGTAACAAGTTATGTAAGATCAAGGTTTTTGATTGGTATGCAGATGATATTAACTCGACTGTTTTCGAGGGATTACACGTTCACTTGGATACTAAATTTGTTTTTGATAATTTAGTTTTTGAGTTTGGTATTGTATTTATGGTATATCAACTTTTTTTTTTGGAATTGAATTCATGGTTTATAATAAATTTTTGAATATTTAGATAATTTTTATGACATTTTTTACCAAAGGTTAACCCGGGGTAACCCGTTGGTTAACCCGACATAACCCGTGGTAAGATTTTTTTTACCATTACCACGGGTTTACCCCCCAACTTTTACCACTTTTCAATATTACCCTACCCTTACCCTAGACCCCAACCCGGGGTAAACCCGACCCGTGCTCATCCCTACCATTTTATGTCTGATCATGTAGCCCGGTAAAAAAACCACCCACAATGTTGTTAATTTTCATTTTGAAAAATCCTTTAGTAAGACTGGGCCTACCCTGCGCTTCAGGGTGCTCTAATTCTTCTTCTTTTATTAGTAGTTGGATTGACTGATTTGGTGGGTAGACATTGTTTCATGGAGGGTGTACTTCCTTTACTAATGGGTTGCTGGGTAGATCTTCCTAGCAAAGTGTGGGTAAATTTCCTATTTTCTCAAGTTTCTTTATCTCGGTAAGTAGCGATCAACACTTGTTAATATCATGACCCACGTCCCTGTGGAACTAACAATATCAATTTGTTTATTTGCATTGTTTATAGGCCAATTTAGCTTAGATTCATGCGTAATTATCCTCAATATATTTGGTACTTTGTCCTAATTGGTATGAGGCGGGTCCTTGGTACCCTGTCTTGACCGTCTTGATCTTCTTAAGCCCTACCAGTGCCTTGTCCTTCTTGTAGATTTTTCATCGTTGCGTATCCTTTCTCTTTCCCTGGACCATATTAGTATATATTGAACATAAATATAGGGTTTGTCTTCCTTGAGGATATAGGGGAGGTTCAGGTTAGGCTCGGTAGCCATCTTATTTGGAAAGATTTATTTTGAAGCCTATGTGTGAATGTTAGTTGCATAGTTGTGGTGTTGAAGTTTTCTATGTTGTACGTTGCACTTCCAAATCTCTTGGTGTAATCTATTAACGTCACTCCTTTTTCCTGATATAGCTCCGATAGTGATGACAAGTCTCTACCTGATTTCTTTCTCCCAAAAAAACGCATCTTCACTCTCTGGCTTAGTTGCTCGGATGTCGTTATTGTTTTTTACTCTAACTTGGAGAACCATTGATGTGTTCTCCCTGAAAAGGTGGCGGGAAAGCACGACGTCGGAGTCAGTGATCAACTCCAGGCGTCTTTTGTACATGCTAACATGTTAGTCTTGGTCGGTCGATCAATCATAAGCAAGCAACTGCGGCATTTTGAAACAGCAGGATAATGAAACGTCCAAAATTTTCCAAGATACAGGCATATCCTGGTTGATGTTTGCTCTCCTAACCGCTTTGACATGTTCTACTCTCCTATTGACTTCTTGGGATAAGATATATTATATAGCTTCGTCGGGGTGGTGAGGGTTTCCATGTGGATTGATCTCACAAGGGTGCTCTGCTACAAGGTGTGTAGCAACCACTCTAATGTCTAAGGATTCAACTGGATCTTTGGTGGCGACGGCGCAAGGATATGTTGAAACTTGGCCCTAAGGGGCCAGAACGTAGATGATTTGCGATTATCGAGGCTTTGGTTACCCCTGGATTTTGCAGGATTGCCTCTTCAGCTATGGTAGCCATACCAATCTCCATAGTTAGTGATTGTGTTGCTGATGGGACAATTTCTTCCCGCCCTCCTTAGGTTTCGTTGTTGTGCATTTCGATAGAGTTAGAAGATGTGGCCCCATCTCGTTGATCTTTGATACTCGTTTGCGTCCTATCGTTGGCTCTTGTTTTGGCCATTCACGTGATATCTCAATAGGTGGAAACTCAGTTGTTTCCCACAGACGACGCCAAATCGATAGTACAGATTCTACCAGGTAGAGTTTAATTGAATGATGTATCCATATTTGTGATATATTAATCAACTCATGAGACATCATTTTAGGTGTATTTGATTAATTGTTTAGGGATTTTACCCCATTATCATATAAATTCTAAATTCGTGTCTTGATTTGGAAGTTTATTACTTTTATAGCATATTTGGTATACTTTGTGTGTTAATGTGAAACTCTTAAGGTTTATGGAATATACTTAGAGGTCAAATAAATGCCATGGAGTTAAGGAAAGAAGATTCAAGGTTAATTCTAAGGATAAAAGGAAACAAAGTTGAATTAGGAAAGGAAAAGCTGCCAAGTAAATCTGTCATGCTGATAAGTCGTCCAGTATTTTGAAGACTGCAGAGGATATTACGAATTTGGATGAGATAGTTTACTCGCATATAGATCTTTGAAGTACTGTCGTTTCGATATAAAGTGCGCAAAAAATCGATAAGTAACGAAGAAGATATGATCAAATTACTCAGCAGTGTTTATCCTGATTTGAATTGGAAAATAAATCCAATAACTTGACTTTCACTCCAAGATTTCGACCTAACACCTGTAAATACATATATTTACCTCTATAAACATTTTCCTTGCTCATTTCTAAGCCATAGCTTAGTCTTTGCTTAATTATTCTTCAATATTACACTTAGAAATCATCCAGACTACAGCTGACTTATAGAGGAAGACAAGAAGCAAGAAGTTAGAGAGTGACAAACTCCTCTTCTACATCTCTCCTTCTCTATATTTAGGTAAATTAGCTATAGATTTGTGGCTTAACAATATTTCTAAGCTTTTATTTAGTAAGTTTTATTATTAATTGTTTGGGTTATTACTTTGTCTAAGTCCTAAGAATACTATTTGTTATTTTAATTGATTTGATCTTGGCGTATATCTGTGTTATGTGCTTTGACTTATTTCCATCACTATATTTGGCAAGTATTAGGACTATCCTTAGTAATTGAGTTGACACTCGGAAGGAGGACTCAATTATTGACAACACCACATAATCTTTTAGTGTGTGATAGTGATCCTGACGGGCTTGCCTATCTAGATAGACATTAAGGTTTGATTTAACCACCGATCATTGCGCAGGGTCCCCTTACCCAAGTCCCCTGGTAGTGGAGAGGTTTCTCCTAAGTCCACCCTAACGGGGGTTAGGAAGAATTTAGAATCCCGGTTACATATATAATGCTCAATTCACCCTTAAGGTTAGAATAACAACTTAGAAATAGGCTCATACTAGTAACCCTAATTTATATGAATTACATTTATATTTATTTATTCGCGTTAGATAATTATTTATCTTATTCTATTTTAATTTAAACATCTAAATTCGTCTACAGTGATTGAATACAAGTAGATCTAACGGATAAAATGTTTAACTAAACTTGCAAACGATCTGTAATACTTGCAGTGAGTTTCTCGTGGTAGTCAAGGGTGTGCGTCATTTATTATTATCTTATTTATCTGTTTATTGATCACACCTTTTCCCCCACCAAATTTTTGGCGCCGCTGTCGGGGATTTATATTTAAGTTAGTTTATTTGTGTTTCTTTAGTGTAGAAGTTTTTGTTTGTTTTCAGTTTTACACGCTTTTCCTTTTAGTCTTTTTTCAGGTTTCCTAGGTATGGAGAACTATTACGCAACAAGCAGTACATATATTCATGGGGCTCGAAGTCAAAATTTCTATCAAGAAGGTTCGAGCTATCAAGTTCGAGTTCCACTACAACCGATG
The DNA here is from genome assembly GCA_029959085.1 of Nemophila menziesii. Lineage (NCBI taxonomy): Eukaryota > Viridiplantae > Streptophyta > Magnoliopsida > Boraginales > Hydrophyllaceae > Nemophila > Nemophila menziesii. The sequence continues at coordinate 37,817,201 of JARWIR010000005.1, read as the reverse complement.
CATTATCTGCAAGAAAACTCCATAAATAAGGTATCGCAAAACCTAGAAAATTTCATGAGATAATCGAGGTAACACGTCGAACTTTAAAAGACGTTATACAAAAGTATTTTTTGGGAGACATCCCACAGTACTTTATGTTTTTATGTTTTTGTTTTTTGTTAAGATTAGTTAGTTTATGTGTTTTGAGTGCATATTGCAGTAATGAGAAAGGTATGAGTGTTTTTTATGTGTAAGTTGCAAAGGTTCGAGTTTAGGGTGAAAAATTGGAAATTTTTCGAAGTTTAAAAGGGCTAGATATAATCATTTCGCGGTACACCGCACCTATCGACGGTAAAAATTGAACAAAACTTCGAACTGGCATAACTTTGCACTCGGGTATCAGAATTCACTTTTTCTCGAGTCTAAATCACATATTTTTTTAGACCTATATAATGGAGTATAGAATACCTATTTTGGAGATAAAATGAAAAATTGGAATCCAGGAGTGTCACGCGGTGCACCAAAAGAAAACCATCGCCACTATTGAGAAATCGGGTTACATGTCGAGAGCAAGAGGTACCCTGCGGTCCACCGCACCTCACCCACGGTGCACCGCACGATGAGAAACCGTAGCCACGGTATGAGAATTAGGTTCGATTACGATACGAAGCACATATCGTGCGGTACACCGCAACCTACCCGCATCGCACCGCACCCCAAAACCATATCCACCTTCGCGCAAGACCGTGACACGTAAGGAAAACAATACAAAGTCATGGTACACTGCACACTTACCGCGGTGCCCTACAAGACACCGCCAAAGGAAGAAGAAAGACGCTAGCTTATATGCACTACGAAGTTCTTAAACCGTATACCTCTTTCTTGCCCAAGCTTCCCAAACTCCATTAAAGCTTTACCAAATCTTCACTTCATATCAAAACACTACTATACCACCATAAGTTTATATCCAAATCCTTCCCTACATCCTTCTAAACAAGAATCAAACACCCAATCATTCCAAAACACCTAGAATTCAAGAATCAAGATCCAGAATTTTCCAAAAACCTTTTCCAAATTTTCTTAAACCTTTCTCAACCATGGAAAAGTCCATCATACCCATATAATGTCTATAGTTCTTGCGGTTGCAAACGTACATGATAACGCCATTAGAGATAGAGAAGGATCAAAGCAAGGTATTGGGAGAAAGTGAGAACAAGAGATTTCTAGAGTTGTATGATTGATTGGAATAAATCACAAGAGGATGTAAGGTAATGCGAAATTGGTGATACTAGAAGTTTACATACAAGAGAAGCATTGCACCTTATCTTGAGTATTGAGCATGCGAGGCAATAGCCTCGAAGAGTATGTTTTCTTTCTAACCTACCATTTCTGTACTTGAAATATATGTCTTAGTTTTTAATATAGTGGTGGTCCTTTGTGTGTTCTAAATAAATGCAAATAATAATCGAACCACAACCGCAAGTGTACGGTTGTCCCAAGTAGTAATTCTGATAATCAGATTCGTTCCAAGGACGGATGGTTGATCACAATGTTTATGCAAATAGCGATTGATGCACTTATGAAAATGAAAGAGGATAAATTGTTTGTTTTGGTTTTGTTTATTATAACTAAATGAAAGATAAAATAATAATGCAAGTAAAAGATAAGACGCAAGTAAAATGTATGAAAACGCAATATGAGATGTAGTACTTGAGAACGCAAGGATCCTCCTAATTTTACTTTCTAACTTATGTTGTTTAAGGGTTAAATCAGTCAATTACAATGGTCGGGATTCTAATATCCTTATACCCCCGTCAGGGTGGACTATAAGGCGATCCTAAAGTGTCACTAGTCCCGTCAGGGTAAATATGATCCACCGTTGGATGATTAAGATTTATTACCACATTGGCCCTAGGATTAACTAAGTTCGTCAGAATCAATAGTTTTTATCCTAGATTGAACAATTATTTCTGTACCTAAACCCCCCGTCAGGATGATCCATACGCCACATATATGGAATAGCTTAGATACTAATACCTAATTTTAGTTCGCGACTCTAAAATCAGTAAACATTCACAAATTGTCGAAAAGAGTAAAAGCCCTAATTTAATTTAATTCAATAAAAACCCAAATTCAACATTCGTTATAATAATAAAATCAAGATTCACCCATTGTTTTGTTCTCAAGCACTAATGGAAATTTAGCTCATATTAAAATTAAAAACTAAATAAAAAGAAATGGAATTCATGTTCGTACAAAATTAAAATAAAAGAAAAACCTAATTTTCGGAATAAGAATGACTACGAACGGAGCTATAGACCCACTCCAGCTCTTGTAGCTTCTCCCTTCTTCCTGCTGTAGCTTCTCTGGTGTTTTTTTTTTCTTGTGGAAAGTGAATTGTCTGTAAAATAGAAGTCCAGACCTCCTTTTATAATAAGAAAAACGGATTAGGGCTTGGACCAAAAATTAAAAGCCTAATTAAATGTCCAAGCCCACTTTCTAAGCCCAAAATCCCGTAACTGATGATAGGCCTTCACTAAAACAGCTTTTCCCGATGCGTTACAACTCCGATTGACCTCATTCCAGTTGCTAAAGTTCCGTAACTCGATAAGGAATGATTTCTCTTCAAAGGTCAGCGGCTAAATCATCGCTTAAGCACCTCGAAATCAGCAATCTATGGCCTGGAAAGTGGATTTTCAGCTCTAAAAATAATATCTTCGGGATTTGTCTTCAAGTCTTGACTCTAATTCACGATCTTTGACTTTCTCCTCGGATTCCTCTCCTAGCTAACATCTAAAACCTGTAAACTTTACACTAAAAATACCAATATTACGCGCAAAAGTTTAATAAATTAAAAATGCTAGAAATAAAAAGGTAATTCCGGATTATTGCAAATTTAGTCCAAAAGTCTATCATATTAATCAAATAAACACCAAAAATGATGTCTCCCAAGGGTCTAAAATAAGAACAATTAGGGAGACATCATATAGTCTTTTCGAGTCGTGGGGACACGACTCATTTTTGGGTTGGGGGTGGGGATTCGCTGTCCCTCATCTCCATTTTTTTGTGTTTTATTGCTTTTTAGTAGAAATTAAAATTTTTGTTAGATGGGATTAGATGTAGATTGTGTTTATTGGCTTAAAAGAATAAACTTAGTGAGTTAATGATAGTAAGTAATTTGTTTATAAGCTAATTATTGTATATGCTTTGAGTATGAACAGGAAACACACATTGATAGTAAAGAAGAGATTAGTAAGAAATGCGGTAGAAGTATGTTTGATCTGAAGACGCCTTGAGAGGTGTATAAGCCGTGAGATCAGAGCTAGTTGATAAACCCATTTAATGAATGTGCTAGAGGTGGGAAAGTAACCAAATTGCATAGTTTAGAAAGTGATTAAGGCAGTTCTTTGATAAGCCCCTTGTTGCCTTTTAGCTTTCTGTCCATTTATTATATATCATTCTTAGACCCTTCTAGCCTTTCTAAATCCTTTTTATTAGCCAGGTTATAAGCCATACCCTTTAGATTTTAGGACTTTTCCATAGGACTAGCTATCGAATCGCGATGTATAGACAGTCATTTTAGAGCTATAGTTTGGGGTAGTGGGTTCACCTTATGGAAAATATTATTGGGTTGGGTTTTTGAGCTTATGTATTTTTTCTCTATATATTTATGATGATTCACTGTTTTATATTGTAACCCTTTGCCGGGGTAAAAGTAAATGAGAAAAAAAAAGTGAAATAAAATATGCAGAAAAAGTAGCATGATATCTCACACCAAAAAGAAAATCATAGCTATATTACAAAATGAAAAAATTAATATGAAAAGATTGAATATGATTAGGACCGGCAAAGTGGAATTTCTTATTTGATCATCTTGATGCTTTAAATTGGGTTATTGGGGATGCTAATTAGTGCATCAAATCATTGGGTTTGAGTGAGAACATCTTATGAGAGTAACTTAAACTCTAGGGCGATTCGTTGGTGGCTAGTGAGGAGAGAGCCAAAATCTCACTCTAAATTATCCAAATATACGATCATACCGTCCCTAAACCTAACATTACAACCTTAAAGACCTTATGATTTTGGACTATGTGATTTAGGAGAAAATGAACCAATAGAGAGTAGTTAGATGGATTATTGGAGACTTTGTTAGGATCGATGAACAATATATAGCCTCCATAGATGAACTAAGTGAAATACATGTCCTTCTTACATTGCGAAGCTAGTCTAATCTTGAACTTAAACCGTGTTGATTGTTTGTATGATAAGTATATAGGTAATTTAGTTTGTATATATTATTACATGAAACTTGCTAAGTAGTTTCTTTGATATTAAAACTCACATACTTCTATCTTCTACTCTTGTGCTTAATTGTAGTAGGTGTATTTAGAGTTTTCCCTATGTTCTTATTCTTTGTATCGGGACAATACAACTTTGAGTTGGGGGTCTTGATGTCTCCATATTTGTGATATATTAATCCACTCACGAGACATCATTTTAGGTATATATTATTAATTATTTAGGGATTTCCCCCCATTATAGATAAATTCTTAATTCCTATCTTGATTTGGAAGTTTATTACTTTTAGATCATATTTGGTATAATTTGTGTGTTAATGAGGTTTATGAAATATACTGAGAGGACAAAAAAATGTCAGGTAATTAAGGAAAGAAGATTCAAGGTGAAATCTAAGGATAAAAGGAAACAAAGTTGAATTAGGAAAGGAAAACCTACCAAGTGAATCTGCCATGCTGAAAAGACGTCCAGTGTTTTGAAGAGTGCGTAGAATATATTATGAATTTGGATGAGATATTTTACCAGCAGATAGATCTTTGAAGTATGGTCATTTCCACATAAAGCGCGTGAAAATCTGATAAGTAACGAAGGAGATATGATCAAATTACTCAGTAGTGTTTATCCTGACCTATATTTTAGGGAACAAATTTGAATAGGAATATGATTCCAATGACTTGACTTCCACTCCAAGATTTCAACCCAACACCTATAAATACAGCTATTTTCATCTGTAAACATTGTTATTTCTCAATTCTAAGCCATAGCTTAGTCCTTGCACAACTATTTTTCAATATTACACTTAGAGATCATCCAGAGACACAAGTTGACATGTAAAGGAAGACAAGAAGCAAGAAGTTAGAGAGTGGCAAACTCCTCTTCTATATCTCTCCTTCTCTATATTTAGGGTAATTAGCTATCGATATGTGTCTTTACCATATTTCTAAGCTTTTATTCTGTAAGTTTCATTATTAGTTGTTTGGGTTATTACTTTGTCTAAATCCTAAGAATACTATTTGTTATTTTAATTGATTTGAGCTTGCGTATATCTATGTTATGTGCTTTGACTTTTTCCAGCCCTATATTTGGCCTATCTTAGGACTATCCTTAGTAATTGAGTTGACACCCGGAAGGAAGATTCATTATTGACAACACCACATAATCGTCTAGTGTGCGGTAGTGGTCCTGACGGGCTTACCTAGCTAGATAGTCATTAAGGTTTGATTTAACCACCGATAATTGTGCATGGTCCCCTTACCCAAGTCTCCTAGTAGTGTAGAGGCTTCTCCTAAGTCCACTCTGACGGGGGTTAGAAATAATTTAGAATCCCGGTTACGTATATAATACTCAATTCACCTTTAAAGTTAGATTAACAACTTAGTAATAGGTTCATACTAGTAACCCTAATTTATCTAACTTACATTTACATTTATTTATATGCGTTATTTATTTATTCGCATTATATAATTATTTATCTTATTCTATTTTAATCTAAACATCTAAATTCGTCTACAATTATTGAATACAAGTATTTCTAACAGATCAAATCCTTGCAAACGAACTTTACTTACTAACTAAACTTGCAAACGATCTGAAATACTTGTAGTGAGTTTCTCGTGGTAGTCAAGGGTATGTGTCCTTTATTATTATCTTATTCATCTGTTTATTTATCACACTGTTATCCCCACCATTGTAATAAACGGGTTTAGTTTGATGAGTCATTGCTTTTAAATGGTGCATTGATTATAAGTAGAAATCTTAATTAGAATTGAAAAGTAATAAGAGAAAAGATAAACTATATTATAATTAATTGGCATAAATCTTGCCTTGTGATTACATGAAAAATGTATAAAAGTGTTCGTAAGATGGAAACTATCACCTCTATCTTCTCGGGGAGTTTGTCCTCTCTTCCATACACTGATATAGCTTTATTTATACCAGTTCTAGAAGAGTCTGAGGTTGTCCTACTCCTATATTATTTCCACTACTATTTTGTTAATCCTTCTGCATTGATATAGTCCTTGTGCGTGGTATAGTGGCCCATGTTCATGTTGTACCGTGTTCTCTGATTAGATCATGACTTTGCAATTCATGTAGTCTGTATGTAGTTTGCTCCACTCTAGGTTGACGTTAATTGAGCATGTCGCATGGTATCCTTACTTTGCTTGTCTGAGCTTTTGTATACTTTATTTGTACTTTGTGGAGGTGTGCAATTTTGCCCTTATCATTGACTTTTTGTAAATTTTAACAATATTGTAGTTATGTTCTCAACCTTCTTTATCAACAAAAAAAATTTATGCGAAATTTTTTGTCTATCATATAATATTTATACAACAATACTTTTCATTTGTTTCACAAGAAACATCCAAACTAAAACAAAATGCTTTATATCTCCTTTTTCCCTTTTTCAAATCATTTAACAAAAACTCATTTAATTCACAAAAAAGGTTAAGATTTTTGAAAAGAGAAAATAACATATTATCATAATCAAGATCATCACAAGTATCAATATATGATGAGGAAAAGTTAAAGTTATAAATTAGCTCATCATTGGCCATTACTGCAACAAGATTATGATAATGATAATCATCTTCTTGTTCATATATCCTAATGTTGATGATTTTATATGAAAGCTCCAAGCATTCCCAAATGGAACTAGTTGATGAGCATTCATCAACAAGGTTGTATTCCGACTTACATAACCCATATACCATGATATACAACACTTTAGCATTCTATGTGAGTTTTGGCTTCTCTTATATGGTAAACTCTTCGAAAGGCTTCACTTCTTGGGTTAGCATACTAACTCTGAATTCGTTAAGTTTGTTGCTTGTTATCATCCAAATCTCATTATCTACACGTTGTAGATATTTCTCCAACCTTTTTCTCTAATGAATATAATTTGTACCTACAAAGAGTGGAGGTCAAGTAGTCTAAGTTCCTTCCAATAGATTATTTTCCATATTATTTACTCTACTCACAGTTAAGAAATTCATTTTTAGCTCTGATACCACGAACGATTCCTATAAGGGGGTGAATAGGATAACAATCAAATCATCTACTACTTTAAAACTTTTACGAGAATAGTTATTAATTTGAAAACTCTTTGAGGCAAATAAACAAACACTAGATAAATTTGCGATACATATAGTGCTATTTTTATGATGATTATACAGTTCTAAAACAAATATGATATGCAAAGTAAAAGGATAGTGATAGATATTACACACGTATTTTCAAATGGTTTGACTCCTAAAAGCCTAGTCCACAATCTAATGAATCACCCTTAGTATTTTAATCTTCTTCACCAAACTCTGTGTAATTGTTAAAGGGGAACTACAATACTTTTACAATGAGGTTTTTACTAGGATAAATGACAACCTAGCTCTCATAATTTTTCTGGACTCAATCATAGCCTAACCAAGATTTTTACTAGGCTCAATATCAACCTATACCTTTCACCAATCTATATCATGATTTAAACTCCTTGAAAGATAGATATTGTAATATGAACTAGTGAATCCTAAATCGTAGATATAAATATGAATATTGTAGAAATCCCTTTTTATTAGATTATACAATGAATGTATGTAGAACTCCTTTTAAGTAGATAATATAGTGATGATGATTTGATCAGTTACTCGATTTATGCATGGAGCATGTACTCGTAATTAATTGGAAGTGCACATTAAGATTTTTTGATTTGTCGCTCAAATACCAAAACTTCCTTCATTAGATATGTTTAAAACACAATTCGAAGGAAGTTAGTAATCCATGTAAAATCTATATTCTAAGCACATAACAAGTTATAGAACAAAACATGTTCAAGATATATGAAAGTGAAGATACATGTTTTTTCATGGTAAGTGATGCTCATATGCTTAGCCTCTAACATGAGATATTCATCTCAATAAATTTGTAGTAAATCCCTTTGGAATATAGCGTTAAGAAATATAGCCTAAAATATGTATAAGATGAATGAAGATGTAAATGCATGTTTTAATCATAGTAGAAATATTAGATGGTTTATGTCCTAACATATAATATTTTCTAATGAGTATCAAAACAAGTATGTAGTTAAACAATTTTACTATTTTTATATATATGAAAAGTTATGGCCTATAAAGTGTAAACTCATAAAATTAAAGAGTTACTAGGATGCTCGTGATTCTAATTATGTGTTGTGTTTCTATATATGGAAGCATATAAGAATTTATTGGATACATCTATAAATTTTAAGCGTATAACGACTAATATCATTCATAGGGTGTCTTTAACTCAAACAATATCATATAGTCAATGAATGTACTTAATAACGTTTAGGTGCGCCTATGATAAAGAGCATTCACGTTATGGGTGCTTAATATTTTAGCATGAAATGTCCTAAATGTGAAACCATATACCACTGAAGTTTGACACATTTAGAAAGTATTTAACATATAACAAGTTATTTCATACAAAGTGTTAATATAATCAATATGAAAGAATGCATATTTTAGCAAATTAAACGTGGGTGGATGCATTAACACTTAACATGTGATATGATCTAATGGAGCATACAAGCAAATTGTTAGTTGATCACTTATGCAAATGCAAAGCAAATAACAAGTTAGAATCTAGGTAGCAATCAACTCAGGTGAAAGCATATATTACAAGAATATTCATGATTGAGATGAGTCAACTAGTGACCAAAGATATGTTGTAAATAATGATAGATGTAATAATGTAGTTAGCAATAATTAGCAACCAGCTGGGTTAGCTCAACTGGTTAGAGTCTTTCTATTTCTTCAGCCCTTAAAGGGGAGGTATAGAATTCGAATCCCCTCCCTAACAGGTGTAAAGTAAGAGGTACAAGGCTCGAACCCCTCCTGAACATGGGTAACCTAGTTCTGATTTACCTGGGATTATACATGGGGAGGCGTGTATATCCCCGTGGAATTAGTCGTGGTGCACGCAAGCAATTTCGGATCACCCATGTACCAATAAAAAAAATAGCATGTTAGACACACAACTAATTGTATCATAAATATACACAGAATTAAGGCAATATTCTAACACACCTTTATCTGAATGAGGCCAATAATTCTATCGTCTCCTCCTTAAGAGTTTTGAATAAGAGGCATGAAGAATGTGTTCACTTACACATTAAAAGATGGTACCATCCGAATCTTGTAGAACCTTTTACAAAAGAGATTCTCGTTTGTTTAGAATTTTCCATGAAGTCAATAATTGAACAAATGAGTTCATGTTCCCGAAATCTATGAAACTAAGTCCCCCTTATTTGGGAGTCTCAAACTTGTTTCATGCTTTCCAATGTATACTCTTACGATATCCCGAGCCCCACAAAGATTAGTACTGATTTTGGAGAGGTTTTTACAAAAGGCTTTTGGAAGTTTAAGGACGGACATGGTATAGTTTAAGGCGCACATGGTATAGTTTAGGATGGACTGAAGAATCGATTTAATGAGTATCTATTTCCCTCCGATAAAAAATTCTCTTTCCATCCAAGTGTTCTACTAAAAATACGATCTTTGAGTCATTTGAGGGTTTTAACCTTTGATCTCGTATAACTCATCGAGATACCTAGGTACTTACCAATTCAGTATACTAAACAAAATCGTGGTAGAGTCAGTGAGTGCTTTAAGTTGCCCTTACTAAAACAAATAGAAGACTTGCTCAGCTTTACTCTTTATCCCAGACTCTCACAATACCGAGTCAACACACTCTTATATGTCTCAATCTCCATGTCTTTAAGACTAACGCAAAAATAGAGTCATTCACAAAAAAATGAAATGAAAAGAGAAAATCTCTAGTTAGTTTAAAGTCTTTGATATTCCCATTTTTAAATTCCAGAGTAATAAGTCCGATTGAAACCTCTATTGGCACACATAAGAGAAAAGTGGAGAGCAGATCATCTTGTCTAATATCACTATAAGGTTAGATGGTATCTGATTTATTTCCACTTTTGTAAATAGCATCTTAGTTGGATTAAAAATTAATATCTTTAACAAGTTGGGATTAGCTTACTGGCCAGGACCTTGGTCATCCAATCTAGTGATGCATGTTCAAACCGAGTCAATGACTTCGAATCCAAAAATGGCTCTATGTAACAAAAATAAAAAATTAATATCTTTCCATTTCCGTCCAACATATGTTTCTCACTTTTATTCAATATTCTTTTTTTTTGTTACATAGGAGAGACACTTTGGACTCGGAGTCATTGACCCGGTTCGAACCTGCACCACTAGATTGGTAGACCAAGGCCCTGGCCAGTGAGCTAATCTCATCTGGTTAACTTTTATTCAATATTCAAGCATAAGAAACTTTTCTTTTCTTTTCGTTAGAAAAAACTTAGTCCGTCATTCACATAAGTGTAGCGGGTACTCTCGTTAGAAAGTGGTAAATGGATGGATTTTGTGGTGCCTCTAAAGAAATAAATCTATTACACTCAAAACAAATAATTCATAAACTAATGAAAAACCATTACTCAACTTCGCTCATTTAAATATGAGTAATGCTAGGTATCACCTAAAAAATATCACCCAAATATCACCTTCTTAGGTGGCCCAATTAAACTTGTTCATATAAAAGAGAAAAAAAAAAAAAATCAGGAAAGAGAAACAGTTTAATTGAGCCACCTAGGAAGGTGATATTTGGGTGATCACTTTTTGGGTGATACCCATCATTACTCTTTAAATATAATCTACAACAAAACATGACACGGAAGCTTTTGTACATATCACGCGAACAACAATCCATCACAAACTATGCAATACCAAAAAATTAAACTCTTCATCATTAAACTAACGATATTAATAAACATAACAGAAAAGCAAAGATGGATGTCAAGGATCAGAATCCTGTGTGCTTGCCAAGCACAACTCATGCAATTCATTAAGAATCCATTCTTGACCAGTATGCCCACCCAATACCAAAACCCGGGTCCCACCAATCACACACGTGCTATGACCCCAAGCAAATTTCGGTGGTTGCCCCGGTACATTAAGAGTCCTCCACGTTGGTTTCTCTTCAGAAGGATCCAATAAAAAAAGATGAGACGGAGAATGTAACCCAGCAATCGACCCACCAAACACGATTATCCTTCCACAAGGCATCGTTACCGCTACATGATCCAATCTAGGAGGCGGCACCACCATGTTCTCACTTCCACCACCCGTAAACGCATCACATTCAAGTTGCCTCCATTGCGGCGTTTCGTCGTCCAAATCAATCGTATACGCATCACCTGACCGTAACCTTAAGTTCCCACTCTTAGCAAGACCTCCAAACATAAGAATCTTCGTTCTTCCGTAAACCGAAAGCGAGTGACCTAGTCTAGAAGGTGGAGCCCACGAAGTTTGAATCTCTTTCCATGTAGGATTATTCGTACTAAGATCTAGTAAATACGTATCACTTAAAAGCACCCCTGCGTCAGTACATCCACCCGTAACAACTAATTTCGAACCTTCAAGCGTACACGAACTATGCCAAGATCTCGGTAACGGAGGGGTCCCACCAAAAACTTCCGTCCAAGTTGGTTGTTTCGCATCCAAATCCAAAACAAACACATCGTTAAGTAACCCTTGTCTACCACAACCACCGAATAAAATTAACCACGAACCATTTAAACACGAAAGCGTATGGCCCCACCGTCCCGGTGGGGCCGATTTAACACTAATTTTAACCCATTCCGGATCCGAATCATCGAGATTCAAAACAAACGTGTCATCCATTGGTTGCATATTTACACCTTCTCCACCAAACAAAACTAACCGATTCCCTACAGCACATGCACTGAAATTACACCGTGAAGGCTCGACCGCACCTCCGACACTAAATTTCTTCCACGAAACAGCTTCGAGAGTCGTGAGCTCCCTCGCAAGACGGCCCCACCCTAGTTTTTTCTTCATGTGTTCGAGCGTTCCCGTGACATCTGTCCCCCAAGCATTTTGACACACCATTCTCCGTAAATGCTCGTTCTTTGTTAATTTCCAAATCCGTGTACAAACAGATCCGATCGATGCAACATCTCGTGGGGTCAAACGAGATAAAATGTTTTGAGCTAATACCTCGTCAGAAAGTTGAAGAATTTTACAGAGTTCCGGATCTTCGTTATACTCTAGCTGTCCTTTTCTCGGGAAGTATTCATCTGAGTCGTAAACTGGATATGATACCCTATTAAGATCGATTTTCACTTCGGAAAATATTTGAATACCTATTACATGTGTGATTGTACCATCATCTCCATGTATAGGAGTAAGTCTTAGCCTGTTCACCATAGGAGTACCATCTTTTCTGAAATTGAGAAGCTCCCCTAGGAATTCAGTACCTTTCTGAAGGCATCTTTTCATCTCAGAAACAACTACTGGATCAACTAAAGGATGCCTTCTCTGGGCTCGAGGGTCTCTAAATTGTAAGAACCGGCTGAAAAAAGGTTTTAAGATATTTGTCAGTAATCATTTTTCCAAAAAGGAATTATACAGTAGTATTTTAATCGAACAAGAAAAACCGATATCTCACATATAATGCATAAATAACATATTCTTAAGATATAAGATAATCACACCATTCAAAATCATTCATGTATTCTTTCCATAATAGTATGATAAACCTGCACATTGGGCTTCTTATTATCTATTCCACATATGTTTGTTTATGTATAACTTGAGAATGTCTTTGACCTTTCACATTTTGTCGGAATTTCAATCACTTTAACTTGACTGTCCTAATTACCGAGTACAACTGTATGTTGTAATACATGCACTGATTCTTTTTTTATGATTTGCAATATTACATGTATATTTTCTTTTGGAAATTAAATAGTATACTCTATTTAACACTAACTACTTTTTTTTTAAATCTATAGAAAATTTCCAAATACTGATCTACTTCAAGTTCCCACATTAAAAACTTTTTTAGCATCCGAACTACTACACCTTGTGTGTTAAGTACTATAGCTATTTAGATCATAAATAACATCACACATCTGTAAATACGAATAAAGTAGGTATATATAGTGAGAGAAGAGATGTAGAGAGAGAAATATTTACCAGTTGCGGCCAAGGACCTCGTCGGCACGGAAACCAGTGGAGATTTCAAAGACGGTGTTGACATAGATAATGGGGAAATCGAGTTCTAAGGCGTCTGAAACAACTATTGAAGAAGGTGTGGTGATGGGGTATAGAAAACCACCCGCATGTGACGGTAGCTCAGCTTCATCATCATACTCATCATCTTCCTCTTCTTCCATAACATCATCATCAACTCCGTCGCATTTTAGCCTCTTCCTGAAGCTCTTGAATTCTTCTTCTTCGTTTTCATCTCTATTTTCAAAACCCATCTCTCTGTTTTTCTTTCTTTCTCTCTTTTCTATGAAGTTTGGTTAATGCTTTTCTCTCTCTATTTTCATTATACATTGTTTTGTGTCTCTATAGGCCGGTTGGTTTGAAGTCAGAAGATATTTTTGCAATACAGTTGCCAAACTCCAAAGTGGACTTGAATCATGACTAAATTACCAAAATGCCTTAAAGGCGGTGATTTCATAAAGCCTATACAATTGAAAGGTTAATGTGTTTCTTCTGATCAATAATATATATATCACTTAAAATCATACAAAGATATGGTATAAATTAGTTAATTATAAATTATTAATCTATTTATTGTATGATTTTAGATGATATATATAGTTATTTGTGCTTCCCTGATCTAACACTATTCTTAAAAAATTTGTAAAATTTGTTTTTAGCAAAATTCAAACTCCAATCTAAATTTAAATGATATGAGTTTAAAAGGATTATTTTGATTAAAATAAAAATGTTACTATGTATTTTAATCAATCACATTATAACCTCCAAACTACTATCTTTGATGTGTATCTTGTGTTAAATATTTGTTAATTAATTTTTATCGGAAGACACCATAAGAAAATTATTTTCTAGGGACATTTATATTCTATTCTTACTTGTTTTTTTAAAATGTCTTTCCATTACAAATACAATTTTGTTTATGAATTTGATTGTATTAGCATTAAAAGTAATGTTTTATTGTGATTCGAACTATTTCGTTTCCCAACAAAACAACTAACTGGAGAGTTTTGTTAATATTAGAGGACAGATATGTGATAGATATCGACTATTCTCAATTTTTTTTCATTGAGTAGAAAAATTTAAAATACATACACTAGCCAACACCTCTTTTTCTACCAATCTTAGACAAATATGAAAGGACTTTATCATAGAAGAAGACGTCCACTCTGATAGATTGATATTTTGTTTGATACATTTAGCCATTGTATCAGCAACTTTATTCAGATCTCTTCTGATAAGTTTGATTTTCTAATTTTGGATTTTTTTCTCATCCAATTCAATGCTTTGCGAGCCATTGGAAGGATTCTCCAATGTATTTGCTCTTTTTTATTAATACCTTGATTACTTTCAAGGTTATCAGTATATAAAGAAAACCTGTTAAAGTTGTCCTCAGTTGCCGCTCTCGTTTCCATAAGAATGGCTCAATATTTGACATTTTTGTCTTTTCCAACGAGCGATCCCGGAAAAGATCATTAATTATTCTTTTTGATTTATCGTTAATCTTCCAAATTTTCCTTTTTTCTTAGCGAACAGACCATTTATTCTTTCCTTCCAAATATTCTAGAGAATACAGATAATATAAGTCGTGACTAATCGTTGATCCAATCCGTTCTCCGAGTAGGTTTTAATGGTTTTACGAATCTATTATGAAATTGTACCCTTAATAGACCAAGAATAGACCACAAAAGTATAATATAAGGATGGTTGGATAGAGTGATTCCTCGTCACTCGATTTGTTTTAGCCAAAGTGACCGAGGTAAGGGTTAAGAAGAGTTGCAAATTCTGTGATGCTAGTAGTCTCACACATTGTCAGGAGACTATATAAAAAAGAAATAGCAAGGTTTAAAAGTTGTTTAGAACAAAATTACAATATAAACAAGATCCTTATTGGGAGTCTAATACGATTCTAACAGTCGTATATAAATTCCTTTATCTCGTAATAATATTCCGATTTTTTTTTTTAATTCGGAAGATTTTCAAGTTCCACTAATGTTGTTTGCGTAATTCTTTTTACATCAATGTTATAGCCTACGTACATACGTGGGTCAGGCGGTAGAATGATGTTATATATTGAACGTGGACATCAAAAAGAATAAAATATATTATTATGCAACCTTGTCCATTACGAAATAATCAAATGTTAGTGATTAGTTTATGTTTTAGATTACCGTCCAATGTGGTCGAACAACTTTAAAATATTAAACATAGTACTATGAAATTAGTGGTTCCTCTAATGTAAATGTTTGGTTGACGTATACGTTGACATTGGGATTCTTTTTTTCCAAAACATATTAATATAAATATATAAAGATAGTTCGACATTAGAATCACTATCGCCTTTATATTGCCTCCTAGGTGGACTAATCACAAAATCAAAAAAAAATAATAAATAAAAAAAGAGAAATTATATGATTGGTTAATTTAAAATCCACCTATGAAACGATATAAAGGCGATGTGATTTGGGGTGATATCCAGCATTACTTATACTAATAATATAATATAACTAGATTTAAATTTAAGCTGAACTAACACAAAATAATAAAATAAATCCCAAATAAATATTAATATTCGTATACACTTACTTATCTTTAGTTCTTCAAGCACGGTACCTAAAAAATAAAAATAAACTTATTTTCATATTTGTTCTTATTTTAATATACACATGAAATATAACTAATTCACTCTTTCTTTCTTCTATATGTTTTTTTTTGGTCGAACACTTTCTCCTATATGTACTATTCCACTATATCAATATAATTCTTTTTCTTAATCTGATAAATGTTTTTGTTTTATCAAAAATAATGAATGATTTCAATGAAATCATTTTGTGTGAATTATTACTATTAAATCATTTCTTTTTGGTGGTAGTATCAGAAATAGATGGTAATATCTCCATTAAAATATAAGGGGTTCATATCTATTTAAAAGTTCCAACTAAAAAAAAGGTATTTGGTGCAAAAAAAGACGTTAAGTTTAAAGTTTAAGGTCTATTCGTTCTTGTCAATGTCCTCGTATCGTGATAAGTGTTGGTTGATCGGTGTTTCGATGAAAAATGAGGGTCTTTTTGCTAATTGCGGGATGATTTCTAGAAAAAGTAGCGTATCTTGCAAGTCTCTTCTTGTGGATTTTATGCCTTTTCTCTTGTCTTGGAAGATCAGAGCCTCAATTTCATTCAACCATGGAATGTCACGTGGTTTTTAGTGTGAAGATAGTTTTGTATGATTTTTATTCCAAGAGTTTTGGTCCATTCATATATATTGCACTTTTTAATCATAGTATTGATATTTGTGATGCAGTTGTGTCTCTTCAAGAAATTATTAGCAAAATTTTGGAGTTGGATCTTGACGTTTCTTCCATTAGCAGGGGCTGGGATAATGGATTGACTATTTTGAGAGTTCGGAGCAAATTTTGATTTTGACCAAGAGAGTTCGGATAGTCGAATTCGGAGTTTATATTATTGGATTACAGACCGTTAGAGTCCATATCGTTGGAATTTAGATCATTGTAATTCATATCGTTGAAACTCATATCGTTGGAATTCAGATTGTTCGACAACTATTTCTCGGCACATTTTGAGGGAACAAGACATGATTCTTGATCACTATCTACAAAAATTTGACATTCTTGCTTTAGAGTTTGCAAATCTATAAGAAGAATTTAATAAGGCACATTTTGTATTATTCTTGTAAATCACGATTGGTTTTGTTATTTGGAAAATTAGGATACATATGTTAGAAGTACTATGACTGGATTACTTTTGTAATTATAGATGGAAAGGTTAAATAAAATTGTAAAAAATAATATTAAATTCTCGAATATGGACATGAAGAGTAATAAATAAGCTTTTGATGTTAGGATCGAGTGGAGTGGGAACAAGAATTGTTGAATATTCTTATTCCTTAGATCGAAATCTGGGTTTTAGGATTAAACCATGGAAAATGTATTTTAAGTCAAGTGGTAAGGAATCCTTCTTTCACTATAAAACGGTTAAAGAAATGCCACTCAACTAGTGGTTGGATACAAACGGTTAAAGAACATTTATGAGGAATATAAATTAGCTCTACAGTTTAGGATTGGCCTTAGTGTTTTTGAATGTTCTCAATTCATCTCTAGAAGGGTTCTCATCTCACGTAACTTTGAGATTTAGATTACACTTATAATTCATTTGAGTTGGTTTACTCTGCGAAGAAATCTTAATCGTACTGAGGTTTGTCGTTGGTGGTGGACTAGTGATATGAAACTCTTGGGTGTCCTCCATTTGAGAGCGTTTAAGAGTCAAGGATTTATATCTCCTAAGCTTTCTCCCATACTCCAACCTCATCTTCTCTTGTGTAGGATTATCACTAGTGATAATAAGATGGCATAAGTTGTTTCTAGTTATGTTGGTGTCAATGAGAGTGTTGTTGGACTTTTCCTCGTTTGCCTAAACCCCGTCGTGCTTCTGGATTCTCCTAGACCACAAATCATTACATTGCTTTTGATAGTACTTTTGGAGGTTGGTTGATAGTTTTCATCACTACAATTTATAGATGTCGACTTAATTAGATTTTTTTCTATATTGATGTGCTTCCTTGTTACTATTGGATCTACGATCCTCCTAGCTACCCCTGTAGCTTCTCGAGATAAAGCCATAAGAATGATGATATTTGAGAAGTTTGACTTTGAGTTGTGTTCTACGACCTTATTGTAATTTAGTTTCTTGTGTTGGCATTGTTGTCACTTTATTATTCCCCACCCTACCCCAAGCCCCACCTTATAATTTATTTTCATTATTTTATTTAACAAAAAAGGAAACGCAAAACAAAATTGCTAATCTAGTCAAAAGCTACGAATAGTCCCTCCAATCAAAAATTCTACGCATAATAAGTGGACACCTAAGATTCTCTCCCTCTCCTTTATCTCCAATTATCACTAAGTGTTTCACTTTCTAGTACGTGTTTCTTCATAATGTTTATTTTTCTATGCTTTTTCTAACCCATTTCTAAGGAATTTAACTACTTAATTTAGAAACTTATCCCTAACTCTATGATCTACCCTATATATGTATGTATTTATATATATGTATGCATGTATGTATGTATGTATGTATGTATGTATGTATGTATGTATGTATGTATGTATGTATGTATGTGTGTATATATGTATGTATGTATGTATATATATGTATGTATTTGTCATTCCTTTAATTATTTTAAATATTCTATCAATAATATAAGCTCAATTAATATATAATTGTTATCTTGATTTCCTATCAATCATTAATAGGATTTAACCCATTAGGAATAAATGTGCCTGAATGTTAATGAGATTATTACCATAATGGTCATTTGTGGTTTGAATGTTGACGGTAATTTACCCATCAGAGTCGTATGTGATTTAAATGTAATGAGATTTTACCCATCTGATCCACACGATTTTTCTGTGCTCGAAAATGCAAAAAATTGCTCCTACAACGTCGTAAAATTGATCGAAAAATGCATCGATGAAACTATTTATTGTTTTTGCGAATGTTTCCTATATTAAGATTGGGGGAGAGAGATATTGTACTTATTACTAAAATAATTTTGTCTTTATGATTTTTTTGATTAATTATTAAAATTATTTTGTCTTTGTGAATGTCTTTTTTGTCTTTTATTAATCTATTAATGAAGGGAGACATTGTTGCTGTATAATGATAATAAATAGATAAGACCTTTGATGATCAATTAATTATCTTTATATATATATTTTGGTCACTAACACATTTAAAATGCTACTTAGTGAGGGTAAAAATAATTTTAAATTGTAAAAAAAATAATTTTAAATTGTAAAGGCTTCAAAAAAAACTTTAACAAGTGAAAATATATTTAGTAGAAACAAAATAAAACGGTCACAAGTACAAAGAATTAACCTATACCCAAGGGACAATAGATTTATTGAAATCAAGTAAGATAAAGAAGGTTACTTGGGTAAAGGCGAGAAGGATCAATTGTCAAACAAAATAAGGGTTGCTTAGCAACCCAATTAGCAGTAATATTATTCTTTCTAAGGATCCAAAAGAGATACATAGTATAAATAGTGAGAGCCACAATATATGATAAATTCTTTCTAGGGACAATAGAATGAATGAAGAAAAGAGTTTCTTAGGTCATTCGTCAATCGTTGATAATCGACGTGTAACATAGTTGATTTTCTAATGGGATTTGACAGTTATACCATATCCCAGGATGATCTGAAGCTATAAAGATAGAGGGATTACGTGTCTGATACTTTACCGGGTTCTTTGTACAGTGTTACTTCACGTTATCCGGTCGATGGGGAGTGTTGTTAGACGCCAACCTCGATTAGTAGTTGATTGAGTTAACTATAATCGGTTTAACGATGAACCCACGTAGTCGCAGACTAACGATTGCATTGATCTTGCTTCATGTCATTAATTAATTTTTTATTATTAGATAATAAATATTAATTAATTATATACTTGGAATATTGGTATATTAATTTGCTAGCACAAATTAATATTCTAATATAAGACCGAGCTGAGACAAAAGAGAAAAATGAAAAAATTGACAAGTTTGTGGATCAAACCATGTACCTCCAATAATGTGAAACGTGTCACTCACCGCTGCGCTAGTCAAGTCATTTTGTATAATGTAAAAGGTCCAAGTCCACTTCACAAGTGGGTAGTGGACCAGATTATTAAGATAATCAATTTTAATTATACGTTCCTGACTTTTCATCTCCTTCCTTTTCTTTTTCTCCTCTAAAGTTATTGTATGTATAATGAGGATTCATTATACGTATTGAACTTCCATTTGTTTTCTCTCTGGAAAACAAAAACACAGAAAGCAAAAGTCTCATAGTCTCCAAGTCAGAATTTGATTCTGAAAGCAAAAATAAAACTCGATGTTTAAAGCATGGATGCTTCAAGTATTTGAAGTTGTGTTAGTCTTTCGATTCTCATATAAATCCAAAAAGGTACACAATCAAAATCTGTCTTTAAATTCTTAAATTGCAACTAGATTGGTTTTCGAATCGCAATAAGTTCTTTTTTCCGCTGCGTATATTTGATATAACAGGTATTACGATTCCTTAAGGAAAGAGTAGAATATTAAATGTAACTCTTTAAGATTCTATAAATGTGAGAGTTTAGATTATTTAAAAATTTCCACGCATTTGATACGAGTACAATAATATTGATTAAGTTAAGTACTCCATAAATTCAAACCTCCTACGGATTTTGGGACGCAAAAATTGTACCAACTAAGTTAGTGAGTACGATTAACGTCATAATTACTCCACTAAATACTAACCACCAGAGAGCCAATACGTTGGCAAATAGAACGGGGATCAAAAACACCGACTTTGTTTTCACTATTAGATAGTAAGTCGGCGTTCTAAGCTTAAATATTGTAGTACTTTATCGATTAACTTGTTAAGAGTTTTATATTTTGATCAACCCTATTTTAAGGGTATGCCCATGTATTTCCCCAAATCTTTAATATTATTCATTATCAACTTATTTGCTACATTTTTTTCAATGTCAGGTGGAGTATTTATCCTAAATAGAACACCACTTTTATTGAGAATTCTTTTTTGTTTTATTAAAAACATGATCATGGAAGCTTTCGTCAAAATTAAGAAATTCCTCTTCGTGTGCCTGAAAGGAAAAATAAGTTATCGTTAGCAAAAAAGATATAGGTTAAGGTTGGAAAATTTCTTACAAGCTTTTTTTCTAGTATCAAATTCTTAATTATCTTATAGTTAATTAAAATAATGAGTGTCTAGGTTAAATGATAAGATGCCAGGAGAAAGGGGGTCCCCTTGATGGAGCCCTCTTGTTGGATTTTAATTGGTATATGTTTTCCATTAAGATGGATAGAGTATGTGACTGTTGTTATGTATTTCATAATCCAATTAACAAATAGGTTGTCAAAGTCGAGCTTAAAAGAGGCACTTGATGAAGTCTCATTCAATCACTACCATATTGTAGGATTTTGTTATTGTTTTCAGTTTTAGAAAATGAACAACTTCTTGTGCAATCAAAAATTTCTCATGGTTAAATCTACTAGGTATGAAAGTTGATTGATTTTCATAAATGATTAAAGGTAAGTCTAACTTGTTGAAAATATATTGGTAATATGAGAAAATTAAGTAGTTAATTGACCGCAAGTGACCAATGGAGGCTATGTTTTACTTTTTAGTGTAAGTGTCATAAAGGTGTTATTTATTAGTGTAAGGTTGCATTTATATCACTTGTATTAGATACTATTATAAGAAGGTTTGGTTTGATATGTTCCCAATTTATTTAGAATTAGCTTGGGAAGCCATCGGGGACCGGTTCCCGATTAACCATCGGGTTAAAAAACAATCAGACTCTCGCCTTTGTAAGAATATTTTGGTGGGGTATGATGCGCTGGTAGTGGCTTTGAGACCTGAATAATGGCAGGTAGTTCGGTATAAATGGAAATACGAAGCTTCCAGAAATTTATCAATTTACAAGGCTTACAAATCCCTTAACAAGGTCCCAGGAGCGGCGTTGTTTAAGTGGGCAAAGATTTGGGCGTTGAAGTATCCTAAAAAGCGCGGGTCCTTATGTGGAGGGCGTTGTGGAATCGACTCCAGACGACAAAAAACCTAGTGAAGCGGGGCCTGAATGTTTTGTCCGAGTGTATTGGGTGTGGCTCTGCGGAGGAGTCAACGATTCATTCGTTTCGTGACTGTAAAAAATATGACAGAGTGTGGGCGGGATGGCCGGAGCTAGAGAAAATCCGACTTGCAGCTCGTGCGAAGGCCTCTCAGTACTAGATGAGTCCAACCCACGTTCCCGACACTTCTAGCAACGGGGTCCCTGGCCTGGAATAAATATTGGAGGTCGGATCCTTTGTTAGTACTACAACAGAACGTGCAAGGTTACCTCACGGTTTGGTGAGGTACCTGTAACATCACTCGCTCGAAACAATGAAGAAAGTGAGCTGCAATTTTTGCAGCAGAATCAAGAAACAACTCATTTGTTGTAGAATTCAGGAACATCTCATGGTGTGATAGTGGAAGGACATACTATGCAACAACTAGTTGACCTGGACTGGTGAAATTCTATGTTGGGCCATGTGTCGATGGTTGATGAGTTGGATCTAACCTCTATTGTGATTTCCATCTGTTGTCTTATATGATTAGACCTAAACATAACTATTTTCAGGTTAATGCGAAGACTTTATTGGTCAGGAACATGAGATACATGGCCGCTAATGCTGCAACGGGCTATGTTAGAGCGTGGGGAAATGATATGGATAGGGGAGTCATCGTCTCGGCATGGAGTACGTTGGTGAACTGGGTCAAACCGGTCATTGGGGTGAAATATAGCTGGTAGCTTGATTTTGGGATCTAATCGAGCCAGAGTTGGAGGACTTTTTCGGGATCATAAAGGGAACTACTTAGGTGGATTCGCGGGCGTGAGTAAAGACTGAATTCGGCTTTTCAAGCATAACTTATTGCACCTTATCATGGTTTGTTTATAGCAATTAATCGCAAGTATGAACGGTCTTCGTCGAAACCGATCGCGCTTGTGAAGAACGATGGGAATAAGGGGGATTGGGCAGACGTAGTACCCAAGAAGTGTCGGGATATACTCGAATGATACTAAGTTTGAGATCTCTCACGTGTATAGAGAAGCAAACTTTTGCGCGGATTGGTTAGCAAAGTTTGGAGCGAATTTGAATGAAGACCCGACTCCATATAGGGACCCTCCGTAGGGGTTGTATTAAATTGCCAACTCAACCAAAAATCCGAACCGTTAGAAAAAGACATTATATTAGTGAAATATTTCACTCCAACACACCACCTCACGTGCAGATGTTTAAGTAGGTGGCGGTGGAGAGACTCGAACCTGTGACCACGATCTACCGTGGAGCTCTGTACCATTTTAAATTGCCAACTCAACCAAAAATCCAAATTGTTAAGAGAAAATATTATATTAGTGAAATATTACACTCCAACAGATTGTGAAAACATTTGTCCAGAGATAGAAATGGATGGTTCACACTAAAAACAATTATGAATGCTTTTTTAGAAGTTTAGTAAGTTTAGTTTTTAGCTTATTGGTCTTTTTCTAAAACCTTATATGTAAAAAAATAAAGAATCGTTGAGTTGTAAAAAGAAAGTCATTGAATTTTATATGATTTATACTTTTTCTTATAGATCCGAAAAAATGATTAAGCGAAGATAAGGAATCCGTGATCGGGCATGAGTGCGTGGTGTATATGTAGTTAAAATGTTTTGAGGGTAGAAAGTTAACAAAGATATCCAAAAAAATATAGTGGGTAACACGTGGTGGAAAGATATGTCTTGAGAAAATATCTAGCCTGACTTACATATAGCTCTCGTCCACCATTAATGTATCAGATGACTATCTATCGAAGATATTTTCTGCACCAAAATTGTGGCGGGAATTGAAAATCGTATTAAATTTATAGGTTGTCGACAAAATATATTTAAATCAATGGGCACATCTCGTCTTACTCTTTGCCACGTTTGACAATTTGTGTATTTTTTTAGAGGGATTTAAGATTTAAGGCCTATAGCATTAATAAAATAAGGTCCACTTTCTAATTAAGCTCAACTATCCATCTGAACCTAATTAAAGAAGAACAAAAAGACCAAAAACTCAGCCATAACCCTCTTATACACTGAAATCATTTTACCCAAAACAAAAATACCATATAAAGTTTGGATAACCCAAACCTTCTTTTTCTCTGTGACCACAAACACACGCCGCCTCCTCCCTCTTCCTTCTTCACCCCACCCCACCCCATGGCCTTCCACCCGCGTTCACTCCACCCCATGGCCTACCCTTCCTTCTTCACCCCACCATCATCGAAACCCGATGCGCCGCTGTACCACCATCACCATCATCAAAACCGACGCCCCATGCCTGCCGCGCAAGACAACCGCCCCGGCCATGGATATCATCTTCCCTCACCTGTGGGCTGACCTTCCTGGCGCCGCTCTCCTGCACACAAAAACCGGTGCCATCTTGACCATCATGACTCTGCAAGAAACTGTCGCTGTGAAGCACCATAAAAGCGCCGCTGTGGAGCACCGTGAAGCACCGTGAAGCACCATAACACCGTCGCTGTGGAGCACCAGAAAACGCAGCTGTGACAGAGCCCTTTCGATTTACACCATCATCTTCTCCTACGCTCCATATCAACACCAGTGCAGCTCCTCCTGCGTTTCAGATCTTCTCCTCCAGCGCAGCCAGCATCACGAGATCTCCTCCCCTAGATCTCGACACCAACACACAACAGACCACCGTGAACTCTCGCCGCCACTCTCACCGAGATCTGGCCTCTTTTGTTTGCCTCGCTGTTTGCTTCGATGTTCTCTGTTTTTTTTAATTCTGTCGAGATGTCTGGACGAGATCCAGACCATGGAGATGTTGTTGGGTCTATATCTTGTTGGGTCCATGTGTTGTTGGGTTCAATCTCTAATGGGTCTAGCCCTTGTTGGGTTCAGCCTCTGATGGGTCTAGCCCTTGTTGGGTCCAGACAATGTGTAATAAAAATGTGCCATTATGGTCATCTTTTTTCTTTATTCCTTTTGTTTTAAAAACTTGGTATATCCCTTTAGGTCTAGCCCCTCCTATACTTAGATTGATTTTGGTATTTTAGTTCCTATGCAATTAAAGGGTACAACCCCTATGGTATACAGTCTTCATTGGATATACACTTGGACATGGACACAAGTTATTCATACATCGTATGTACAATCCCTAGGGTACAACCTCTAATGTATAAAAACTAACTTAAAAAATGTAAAACATGATAGACATTGATATATACAAAAAATGGGATCTGGTACAGCCCTTAGTGTATTTGGACTTTATAAAAAAAATATTCACACAACTTTAAAAAACGAAAACCAAATATAGGCCCGAACCTATAGGTACGGACCTATTAGCTAAATGTAAATTTCTGGAAAAAAAGGAAAAGGGTAACATTTGAAAAAATCCAACCAAAAATTGAAACCAGGCCTTAGTTAGAACTATTTTCTAACTTGGCTTTGAAAAATAACTTGGATGGAATCTAGGCCTTGATCGTTTTCTCTTTTTTTTTTACTGTCCATGGAATCTATATTAGCTTTTTTGACAGAAAAGAAACCTTCATGTACTTTTTATACAATAAAAGATGTCTTAAGCAATAAAAAAGGAAAAAAGAAAATCAACCAACTCCTAATTTCTTAAATTTGAAAGAAAGTTCAGAAAAACTACAAGAAGACTGCCGCTCTTGCATTGCTCCGTGCCTAATTTCTTTAGCAATTTTATCGGCCTGCCCGTTGAGGTTCCTTTTAATGTGACGAAAGGAAATCGGTCTGTTGGCAACAGACTCTGAAATAATTTTGCTAAGGATAAGTTGAATTTCCCTACCTGCCGCTGAAACCTGCTTTATACCTTGGATGACCCCAAGGTTATTTGAGAGGATTTTTTTCTTCTTATCAGGGAAAGCTTTACATAGTTCCGTAACTCTAAGAACAACAAGTGCTTCCCCTTCTATCGCTAAATCATATTCAATAACTAATTTACTACTGGTAGTAGTTCCTAAGTTCTTATTGAAGCATACAATAGCCCCCCCGTTGGTTCCAATGAGTTTTTGAAAGCAGCATCACAACTAAAAATGATGTCTATCTCTTCTTCATGTTCTTGATTGGGGAGAGGTTCATCTTTATTGTTACCAAACTTTGAGTTTTTGTTTAATTTCTTCCAATCTATGCCAGGAAGTTCAAACATGAGTTTGTTAGAGTTGTATAATATATTTTTTGCTTCTATTATTGTTCCTTCATGTAGGGACTTCATTTTCTCTTTCCATATATTCCACATGTTGATCATGTTGAAGTCTCTTGCTTTACTTTCCTCCCATCCTCCTTCTGAATAGCTTCCTATTATATTTTGGAGCCATTGTTCTGTGACTACCTCCGCATCATCCTCAATTCTAATTTGTAGTGGTGTTCTAGCCCATATTTATTTACATATGTTACAATGAAAAAGAAGATGTTCTATAGTCTCTTCATGATGATTGCACCAGATGCACCTTTTCGAGTCTACACATTTCCTTTTATAGAGATTATTTTTTGTTGGTACATCATTATTTATAACTCTCCATACAAATAGTTTTGATTTTTTCAGGATATTAGATTTCAAAACTGTCTTCCAGATCGGGGATTTATTTTTATTTTCTTCTTTAACTGTACTTACTTTATTAATAACTTGTTCTTCTGTGATTGTTTTGTAACCTGTTTTCGTGTCATAACTACCATTTATCAAAAACGGCCATATATACTTACCCTTCAAATTAGTATCATAAACTCGTATTTTTGTGATCAGTGGAACTAAGGGTTCTGGGAAGATGTTATCGAGAGTTTCTGTGTTCCAATTTTATGAACCTTGAACGAAAAATTCATTAACCTTCGTTAAATTACACCCTTTAGGTTTCTCTATCTTCCATTTTGTTTGTATCCACTTATCCTTCTAGATATCAATATCTTTCCCATTACCAATTATAAAGATATCATGTTGTTTTATGAAATCTCTTCCTTCTATTATACTCACCCAACTTGTCTTAGTTTAGTATCTACTAGGGTACTTTTATTGTAATAAATACTTCTGAGTAGTTTTGCTGCTAGATTTCCTGGGTTATGCATAAGTCTCCATGCCTGTGCTGCTAGCAAAACCGTATTCATACGTTTGAAATCTTTGAAGCCTAGTCCTCCTAATAATTTTCCAACCGCTATCTTTTCCCAAGTCATCTAGTGGATTCTATTCTTTTCACCTGAATTCCACCAAAAATTAGAAATCGCTGATATTAATTTTTTACAGAACGTTGGAAAAGAATAAATATACATATAATACTTAGGAATAACTTGTAGAATAGCTTTGATAAGAACTTTTTTCCCTCCTTCAGATAATAGCTTTCCTTTCCAGCCTTCTGTGTTTTTAAATAGTCTTTGCACTATCTATTCCAGAGATTCTACCTTGGATCGTTTGTGGCTTAAGGGAATTCGTAGGTACTTCCCCAGGTCATTTGTCTCTTTGATACTCAGATTTGTTGTAACTGAGTCTCGTAGTTCTTGTGTAGTTTCCGTGCTGAAAAGAATTGATGAATTCTGTAGGTTGATTTCCTGTCTCTTTTTTAAATGAATCAATGTCAATATCATCTAACTCGAGAAAAAAAGTGAATCATCAGCGAAAATTATATGAGAAATAACTGGACAATTATGATTAATCTGAATGCCATTAATATTGCCCTCCTTAATTTCATTATCAAAAATACTAATCAGAGATTCCGTCATGATTATGAAGAGAAATGGGGAGAGGGGGTCCCCTTGCCTAAGACCCCTTCTAGCTTTGAAATTATCAAGTCTTTCACCGTTAATATTGATAAAAAATGAAACTGAAGTAATACATTCCTCAATCTATTTTATCCATGTATCGCAGAAGCCTAATTTTTTTAGAACAAGTAACACAAACTCCTATCTTACCTGATCATAAGCTTTTGCCATATCAATTTTTATTACTGCCATGGCCTTTTTATTCTTCCTTTTCCTATTCATAAAGAAATATATCTCATGTGCTATGATAATATTATCCTGAATTGCCTGGCCTTTAATAAAGGTTGCCTGAGTCGGTGAGACTATGTTATTCATATACTCACGAAGGCGGTTAGACAAGATTTTTGCAATTATTGTATAAATAAAATTAACACAAGATATAGGTCGGAAACTACCGAGGTTCTCTTGTATATCTCCTTTAGGAATCAAAGTTATTATAGTCTCATTGATTCTTTCCAAACAACACTCATTGGTGAATAAATCAATAATTACTTTGAGAACATCTTGTTTAATAATATCCTAGTATTCCTTATAGAACTTACCATTATAACCATCCGGACCGGGGGCTTTAGAGGCTGATAGTTCTGTAACAGATTGTTCTACTTAGTGCAAATATGGTACTTTTGTTAACTCTTTGTTCATTTCTTCTGTAGCACATGGTTTTATAAATTTAGTAGCATTGAACATTTTTTCTGAGGGTGTATGCACATTATTAAACATAGATTTGTAATAATTCTGAAAACAATGTTTGATTTCTTCTATATCTTCTTTCCAAAGACCATGATTATCCTTAATTCTAGTAATTCTATTTATTTTACGTCTTTGTATAGTTTCTAAATGGAAAAATTTAGTGTTTTTATCTCCGTAAATTAACTAGTTTATGCGAGATCTATCTAGCCAATACTTTTCCTCTTTAGCATATTCTTCTTTGATTCTTCTTTAATGTCTTTCTCTTCTTCGATATTATCATTAGTGGGGTCTTTAGTATTTAGCTCGGTGAGCCTCTTTTGGAGAAACTTAATTTCCTTCTCATGGTTCTTAAAGGTTTTTTTGCTCCATTTATTGAATTCTTTAGTACTATTTGAATGTCCTAGAGGGGGGGGGGGTGAATAGGATTACTAATAAGATTAATGCCTAATTAAAAATCTTTTGGACAATTATAAGTTTAAGAAAGAAACTTCTAAGTCAACTAATATATCAAACACTTATGGGATCATGCAAAGGATAAGTTAGAGGTTCGATATATAAGTTTAACAAGTAAAACGAGTTTCTATTCTCTTACTACTCTAGATGGCAATAGGTTGATTAACTAGATAAACATTATTACGATATTTATACTAGCAAGTAATCAAACATATAAAGTGCGGAAAGTAAATAGAGTAGGGATAGAAAGTACACAACGATGTATAGTGGTTCGGTTTCCCTACATTCACTACCAAAGGAAGTCTCCTTAGGATTTCAAGCTTTTCACTAAGCTCCCGTGTCTCTCTTAACCGGGTCGAGAACACAATAACCCTTACAACCTCTTCGATAACACGAAGGACAACCTCTTCGAAACCACGAAGGAAACTCTTGTGTAATCACAACACAATGACACCAAGTATACTCCCTATACTTGAATTCTCTCTTAATCTATCTATTACAAGAACTAGACTTAAGAGGATAAATACAAAGTGTTTAAAGGGTGAAACAACTTTGCTAAATAATCTCCTAAAGAGTAGATATAACGATAAGCATGTAAACTCCTCTTGAGTAGATAATAACTTTGAAGCTTATTGGTTTAAGCTCTTGATCAAGCTTGGATGATTAACTTTGATAGCTTGAGACCTCTAATTTTATAGGAGAATGATATGTATAATAGTTGAAGTGTGAGAGGTAAGTTTCTCCTTCAAAGAGGCCATATTTATAGCACAAGAAAGTCTCCAACGGATATAAAGTTGGTGGGATACTTTGTTCCAAACCGGGTTCCCGGTTTCCCAAATGCGGGTACCCGGTTTCAATTGCAACGGCTAGATAACGGCTATAAAGACTTGATGTTGACTTGAGCTTCACCAAACCGGGTTCCCGGTTTTATCAAATGCGGGTACCCGGTTCTTACTGACTTGGAGATTATGATATTTTGATTCCTTGCTCGGATGGAAAAGTTATCTTCACGAGAGTTGTAGTAAACATCATTTTAAGAAACTTTGTTGTTGATCATGAAAACTAATTCTCAATGTACACATAAGATAAGGTTAAAAGTAATGGTATGAAAATTAGCTACTAAGGATATGATAATAAAGCTTTGATCTAAATGATGTCAATTGTGCTTTTTAATGAATTAGAGTGCAAGATAATAAAGTAAAATTAGCACACTAAACAATAGAGGATTTGTCACATTAAAACACGTAATCGGTGGGGGCAATATGCAAACACTATTATGTCTTTTTTTAATATAATTGGTCATCGAGTTATTGTGATTCGGTTTGTTCCAACTTTTAGCTATAACTTCCCTACATTCACTCTCATCTAGCCATATTGTTTCGAAATTAAAATACTTAAAACCAATTTTTGTATCCATACTGAAATGTAGTATTAAGGGAGAGTGATCCTACCCGATAGCTGGAGGTATAAAGACTTGAGATCTTGGAAATTTGTCGATCCATTCGTATGTTGCCATAGCTCTATCAATTTTTGTTTTAACATGTTTATCTCCTTCCATCTAGTGGGTCCTTGTGTGTTATAAAATAGAATGCTAAAGTTGAGGACTCACAAACCGCAAGTGTACGGTTGTCCAAGTAATAAACTGATAAATCGGATTCGTTCGCAGGGACGGACTAGGTACAACTCAGGTGTGGATGAATTAGTGAGATAATTGCAAGTACAAAGAAAAGTAAATGATTAAAGTTTGTTTGGGTTTTTGTTTTAATAACTAAGATGCAAAAATAAATTAAAGACTAAATTAAATTAACTGAAATGAAAATAATGCAAATAAAAGAGTTGGACGCAAGGAGAGATATAGTACTTGAGTCTCGCTAGGGCTTCACTTAAACCTTCTTAATTAATGTTTTCTGTTAAGGTTTGAATCGTTATAATTATGCTAGTCGGGATTCTAAAGTCTCTTAGCCCCCGTCAAGGTGGACCTAAAAGCTCTCCTACAATATTCTAAACTCCGTTAGGATGATTAAAACTACTTTCGGATGATTCAATTACTTACCACATTGGCTATTGGTTAGTCAAGCCTGTCAAGGTCATTGGCGAATACTAACTACAATTACCTAGTTATGTATCTAAACCCCCTGTCAAGGTGATCAATACGCCACTATATTGAATAGTCTAGATACTAAAACGTATCCTTAGTTCATGACTCTAAAGATAATAAATCAAGCATAAAAAGAAAAGCCAACATAAAATAACGAATTCAATTTAAATTACGAAATCCCAAATTAGAAAAAATTAAATAATCAAGTTAGGGTTCTACCTAATTCGCGATTCTCAAGTACAATGAGTTTAGCTCATGACAAAATTAAAAACTAAAGAAATAAAATTAAAGGAATTCATCGTCAATTAGAGAAATAAAAGATAGAACCTAATTAGGAATTGAGTTTTGGTTGTGAATTGGAAAAGATGATTTCTCTAGCTCTTGGCTTCTTCCTTTTCCTAACTTCTGACTTTCTCTTTGGCGCTTCTGACTATTCTAAATTGAGTTGTATGTAAAAAATAAAGTCAAAAAGTCTATTTATACTAATAAAATCAGACTTGGGCTTGTATTGAGTGAATTGATAAAATATTTAATGGCCCAAGTCCACTCTTCAAACCAACATCCCGTAACTAGTGTACATCCTTCACTAAAACGTCTGTAACTTTCTCAAATCAACTCCGAATTGACCCGTTCAACTTGCTAAATCTTCGTAACTCGATAAGGAACGAGTTTATTTATAACTAAGAGGCTTAATCCACGTTTAAGTAGCTCGAAATTAGCAATTACCATCAGCCTTCCAGATTTGCAGCTTCAACTTGTCAATTTTTCAAGATATTTCTTCTCGTGTTTGACTTTTTTACACGATCTAAGACTTTAATGCTTGATTACTCTCCTTGCTAGTATCATGGACCTACAAACTTTGCACTAAAACAACCCATTTAACATGTAAAAGCTTAATAAATGAAAAATACTAAAATCTAAGGAAGGAAAATAAAATATAACGATTTGACACTAAAAGTCTATCTAATTAGTCAAATAATCACCTAAAATGATGTCTCCTAAGGGCATATAATTAGAACAAAAGAGGAGACATCACCATCCTGTTGGACCAAGTAAAGAAACAACCTTTAGATTTAATTTCGATTAGAGAATTAGATGAGGTAAAGTCTACAAATTCGTTGATATGATTGATATTGACAGGATTTTTGCTAAGTTTCTCTTTAGTGTTTAGTAAATCATTAAAATCTCCTATTATTATCCAAGGATCTTGGAACTCTTTGCATCGTTTCGTTATATCTTCCCATATCTCTTTCCTCTTTTTAAAATCATTAGGTTCATGTATAAAAACAATATAATACGGGAAATAAACTTCATTTATATGAGCAATAACAAAAAAAGAACAACTAAATATCACCACCAGCTGCACATACTCGTGCCACAAAACCAAGATCCCATCGGCATGAAAAGCACTACCAGTGGGTTCCACACAAAAGTTATTACTAAAACCAAACCTTTTGAGTATATCAAGAGGATCCTGTTTTCTTAACATAGTCTCACGAAAAATAGCGAGACCAGGACGATAGCGGGCCAAAAGCGAGCGAATGTTGGAAAGCGTCAAGGGTGCTCGAATACCCTGGACATTCCAGAAGATGGCTATCATTTGAACCCTGCGTCTTTTTTGGAGTTTCCGCCTCCATCACTCCTCTCACCATAATACGTGACATCTTCTTCTGCATCCTCATATCTAAAATTCATATAATGATCATCACCTCCCCCTCATAGTCTTTCTCAAAAAAAAATTCGTTGTGGGTGTTACTTCCTTCTTTTTCTTCTTCGGGTTCAAATTGGGAATCATAATCGTCTATCATTTTTGACAACTTCTTCATTTCCTCTGCAGTTTTACTTGGGTTATCTTCTATTGTGTCTCCCTACCCCTCTTCTTCGAGTAAGCTGAACTGATTGTTGTTAACAAAATTTTCAATGGCATCCTGGACTCTTAATTATTTAAATCTGCCATCCAAATTAGACGTCCTCTGTTTAGTACCCAAATCCACCCACCTGTTCTTCCATCTCGTCTTCGCTTTACATTTTGATGAGCTTCAGAAACCTCCTCTTGGCTGCTGCTAATTTCCATGTTGTTACTAACCACTTTCTTACCTCTAACCCTTCTCATCTCCTCTTCAAACGCTGCTATAGTTGCTCTTCGTGCTCTCTCCCTTTCTTTATCTCCTTCTTCGACAATGCCATGCGCTTGTTTGAGTTCCACAATCTTTTTTGTGAATTCGTTGAGTTCGTTGCGAAGGTCTTGAACTTGTTTATTCTGTTCCTCCCAATCCCTTTCCTCACTTTCATTTTCTTCCTCCAGCCCTTTTGCGTGGGTTGTCTACTTGAACTAGTTTTTGTATAGTTATACTTGCTTAGTATGTTACCTTGTCCTTCCTCAATTATTACTCCTCTATTCGGATTCCTCATCATAGGGCCTTTACTTGCACTTCTAATATTCTTGTCACTATAAAGGAAGTTAACAAAATTACCCTCTATATTAATGTGGAGACCATAAATTGGATTAAATGGAGGAAACTTGGCCACGTTATTAATCCTCCAGATCACTATTCTTTGTTCATCTATATCCTCGACTTGTTTTATGTTTTTAACTGGACATTCGCCATATTTATGGCCTATTCTGCCGCACCTAAAGCAAAGTGATCATGTGTTTCCATACTGGAACACTACCCATCCCGCACCTTCTTCATGAAGCAAGTATGTACGTGGAGGAATGTGATATTTAGTGTTGATTTTTGCTCTGAACCTAAGGATTTTGATGTCACAGTTCGCTGCTGCAAGGAAATCGATTTCCTATCTTGATAAAGCATGCTTCCAGCACTTTAACAGTGTTGACATTATTTTGTTTGAAGGACAAACCCCTAAATTTCACCCATATAGAAGAATAGTCAGTACAAATTTCAGTAAAGTCTAATACATATGGGTTGTGGCCACAAAGTCATGCTAGAGCATTTTCTGTATAATGTTTGGTCTCATTTCCCATACTCTATTAAATTCTATTTCGTTGAAAATTTCCAGCTTGAGTAGATTATTCTTCATTTCTGAAACTATAAAGTGGCCCTGAATGCCCCATCTCTCTTCTATAAACTTCCCCACCTGAACTGTATAAACTTGTGCATCACCTATCACCTTTAGTATGATTGCTTTTTCCTCCTTCATGCTTTCAACGAGCCTTGCTTTCATTCCAATGTTGATGACTCCCAGCCTCTTCTCTTTATGCTTAGTCAGAGGTATTATAGGAAAGGCATGATAATCTCTTGTTGCCATTTTATGGTTCATGTTTCTTAGACTTTTAATTTATTTCACAAGTACAAATAAATAAGTGAGAATAGAGAAGCGTATATAGAAAGATTGAGAGATTAAACTGAAATGAGAAAAGATGAGAAGGGTTGGATAGAATTTACACGAATTGATTAGTATAGGACTCTATATATGTGAAGATTTATAACTCTGTATAACATACTCCTTGGTTAGCTTTTTTTTGGATACCCTTCAAAAACTTCGTCTTGCACTCAAGGGCTCGTGCTTGTCTTGCGAACCTACGCCCTATTCCATCTAGCATCTCACCTTCATGATTGCTTTCAATTACAGATTGATACTCCATCGTAATTGTATAATGGCTGCTTAATTTGGATTTCCAACCTCCTCTATAGCCACGCTATTTATTTATCATCATTATTATGTTTTTATCTTCTCTCTTCTTCTCTTTTTCGTTATATCTTCCAATTATACCTGCAGAAAGAAATTGGTAAGACCAATTTATGAAATCATTGTTACTTACCTTGTTGTAAATTCCTCCTGCAATAAATTGGACTTCCCCCAAGTTAAACTTAATCAAATTAGGGTTTCCGAGATCAATTTGTTTCACTTTATTGTCCTTTCCTTCCCTGGTGTTTTTGCTTCCCTTTGCTCGATGTCTTTTATAGGATTAATGATTCCCTTACTTAGGGTGCTGAGTAGATCAAAATCGACAGCTAGCTTTTTATGGACATCGATGTTGTGAACTATACCATCCGAGGAAGAACTCATCTTCCAAGAAGGATGGGTTTGAGTATTAGCCTCACCAAGTGTGCACCGATCTGTAGATGTAGGACGGTGAAGATGAAGCGTCTTCACCTAGAAGCAAGATAACCTTCTTTTTTTTGAAGACGAGAAGGCGTACAAAGTAGAGAGAGAAGAGAGAGCTTCCTTAGGTTTTTTTAACCTTCATGTACTAATATATTTATCTACCTTAAATTTATCAACTAATTCTTAACTTAATCAAATATTCCAAAATGCTGATCATGCTCCATTTGGAGACTGCTGTCGTGTGCATAACCATTATTGCTAGCTTATCCTTCCAAATGTTTAGATGCCGAGAAATATGCATGAATGCGAGGCTCCTGTTTCCTCTGTCATTTGATTTTCCGCATGATCGAATTAAATTTCCAGCTAGTTGCTAACACTTGTTTAATACCTTGAATAAACTCAAAGTTATTAATTTTTTTCTCTTCATGTACAAACTCTACAGATCTCGAGCGCTTCGATATTGACTTGTGCTTCTCCTTCAATAATTGTATTGCATACATCCATCTTGGAGTGTTATATTCTTAACCCAATTGTTTTATGAATTTGAACGATACTTATGTCTGTGGTATTGTATGTATGATTGAAGGACGCATCACAGGTAAAGGTGATGTCCGTCTGAAAATCCATACTTCTTCCTAGAGGCACTGGTATTGAGATGTTGACTGGGGATACATTATTAGGGACACTCCAATTTTCACTGAAAAATTCTTTAATGTTGATGTTGGTTGTCCTAATTATATCATCCTTATTCACATCAGTTTTATTTTGTCTACTATCCAGCTTTGCCTACCATGTATTTCAGGTTATCAATATCACATAAGCATTAATAACTCTAGGTTGTCATCCCACTCAACATATGTTTGAATAATATTAAGAATTCACTGTCCTAGCGGCTTTGAAAGGTCATGCTGAATTCTAATTTGA
This sequence comes from Nemophila menziesii, assembly GCA_029959085.1. NCBI lineage: Eukaryota > Viridiplantae > Streptophyta > Magnoliopsida > Boraginales > Hydrophyllaceae > Nemophila > Nemophila menziesii. Next base: position 37,781,245 of record JARWIR010000005.1, on the reverse strand, counting down.
GCGGCTGACCCAACACAAATTGGTTTGCACAACCGACAAGTTAATAAAAGCTGAATAATTGTTTCATCTTTAGAGTGACACTATGCACAATCAGCCTTAACATTACATTTCTTCTTTCCAGATTTTTTTAGTCGATATTGCATTGTTGCATGCTTTCTAAATACAAATTCTAGTTTTCCTCGATATATTTGCTTTCCAAATTGTAATACATAAACTTGAAGTTGTATCCGGTAATGTCGATCTTTGCAATTCACTGAACAATTTATTGTCTGTGAGAATATTGTACCCCATTTTTTTAGCATATTCTCTGTCTTTGAGTGCGGCCAAATGAAGCGGTCTTGCTCCTACAGTTGCAATTTTTTCCTTTCAATTACTGGTACTATTGGAGTTGAAAATATTATCCAAAAGTTATGTATTCCACTCAGTCGCAATTCATACACTTTGATCGACTTACTAAAAACTTATTTCCCAACCTCCAATGATAGTTGTGCCTTCCACCCTCTGTTTTCTTGAATACTTTTCTGCTATCCAGTTTAAAGATTGAATCTTTGATCTTTTATGACATAATGGTATGCCCAAATACTTACCGAGATCGTCTGTTACGTCGATTTACAGTCTTTCACAGATATTGTTCCTTATACCCATCGGTGTGTCACGACTATTTCAAAATGATGTTTTATGACAATTATTGTGTTGGTCGTATCCCTCGCAATAAACATTAATACAATGCTGAAAAGCATCAATCTCGCACTCTTCGATCGTTAAAAATATAGAGTATCATCGGCGAATAACACTTGTGTCACAACAGGCCAATTTCTTGTTATTTGAATGCCATTAATATCCTTTTAAGACACCTTTTTGTCAATAAGTGCAATTAGTGCTTCCGTCATTAAAAAAAATGGGGGGGATATATGACCACTTTGCCTAAGGCCCCATTCTGATTTGAATTTTTCCATTCGGTCATCGTGTATTGACTGTCCTTAAGTAAATGCTTATTGCGTTGGAGATACTTTATCGTTCATATATTCCTGTAGTCTGTTATTTAATAGCTTTGCAATAATTTTATAACCAAAATTGACACACAAGATGAGTTTATAATCAACAATTTGTTCGTGTGTGTCACCCTTGGGAATTAGGGTTATCAAATTATCATTTAGAGTATCGAGAGATATATTATAATTGAAAAAGTCCCAAACCATTAGTAACACGTTCCACTTAATATAAATCTGATAGAATTTACCATTTAATCTATTCAGATAGGGTGATTTGGATGGTGACATATAAAAAATTGCTTTATGAAACTCTTCCCTAGTTGGTTGAATAGTCAATATATCATTCATTTGTTGATATAAATTTCCGTTGAATACCTTTTGTCGCTTGTTCCATCTGTTGTGAATTCTTCTCTTTGATCAACTCTTTATAACAATAATAGTTCTGAAAGCAATTACGGACGTCTGATGCCTCTTCTTTCCAAATACCATATATATATATATATAATTCTCAAAATTCTATTTCCATTCCAGTTTTGAATTGTTGAAATGTGAAAAAATTTAGTGTTTTATCTGTACACTTAATCCATATTTTCCTAGCTCTTTCAGACCAATATTTTTCTCATTCTCATATGCAATTCTAATTACTTCCGTAATATTCTTCTCTTCTTGTTAAACTCATTGGTCAGATCTGGATTTGCCAATTCTACAAGTTTATTGTTTAACTCTTGAGTCTGCCTTTCATGATTCTTAAAAGTTCTCATACCCCATATTTTAAGAGATTTAATAGTATTATTTCTTTTGTTGACAAAGATATGTAATGATATTTCAACTCCCGGTTCCCCTATGATGATTTCACAACTTGACTATATTAGTCATGTTCTAACCAAAAGGATTCTAATAGAAAACATCTTTGTCCTTGCATCATTGAAGGATCATACTAAAGTATAAGGGGTGAATGATCAGAGCCAATTGTTGGCAGAACAAACACTTATGCATTTGAGAACCTGGTAAGACAAACATTCTAAGCAAAATACGGATCAAGTTTAACCGTGACAAAATCATGTTCACTATGCCATTTAGTCCAAGTAAAGAAACACCAATAAGATATAATCTCAGCTAGACCATATTCGAATAAAATTATTAAACTCAAATATATGTTTATCAACAGGAGGTGTATTATTGTTTTTTTCATTAGCGTTCAAACTATCATTAAAAACACCAATTATTTTCCAAGGTCAATTAATGTTATTATTCCAGTTAGTTATTTCTTGCCACTAATTAAGACGATCCTCAAACTTACTCGGAGCATGAATATAAACAATATAATAGGGAAAACACTTGTTATTAATGCGCAAAACTTCATGAAAGGGGCTAGAAAAAACAACCTCAAGACTAATAGTGGCCTTCCAGATTATGACAATACCCTTGGGGTGATAAGCACTACCAACGGGGTCCCTAACAAAATGATTTCCATATCTAAAAGATTTTGAAACGTCAAAAGAGTCCTTGGCACATAATATTGTTTCAAAAAAGCACGAAATCTCAGACTTATATCTTCTCAGCATGGACTTGATACTAGACATTGTCAAAGGTGTTTGTATACCTTGACAATTCCAGATGATGGTCGTCATCCTTAGTTCGCGACCACTCTTACGGGATGGACGCCTCCCATTCTATTCTCCTTACTCTCATTACCAATACCGAATATAAATCTACACCTTGACTTCTCATTGACCATGAGTTTAGATCCGAAGATGAAGAAAGTCTAATAAAAACCCAAATCATTTCACAATAGGAGCCAATACGTCCATTTATAACTCAATATGAATTGTCGGCATAATGTTTCCATCAAATTTGAAGGTCATAAATCATAATTGGTGAAGGGGTTTATCATGAAATCTGAGATTAAGGTATCCCTTTGAGCCTAGATTATGTAAATAAATGGTTTGCTATCTGAAGTTGAATTGAAAAAGTTACAGACATTTTACTGATAAGACCTGAGTTGTCCAGATTCAGAAGAGTCCCTCGGGTCACTTTTGACTCACTTAAGTTGGCCCAATTGAGCTACGACATTTTTTGGAACTTTAAATACATGTTTTGATAACAAAACAATGTCACTTATCATTCTTAAGAAGAAAAAACATTGAGAGTAAGGAGTCAAGAGTTGGAGTTCAAGAACAACACTTTCTTTTCCGTACATTATTTTAATTCTTACCTCTTCTCAACTATGTTTTAAATTACATCTTATTCCAACATTGTTTTTCTCTTTTACATTATGAAATAATCTTCTATAACATTGTTTTTCTCTTTTCATTCCAACTATGGCATGATATCCTAGCTATCAGTTGGTTCTCCTTTGCACCTCCTGGAAGTTTATATTCTTTCTTTGGTGCATTCTTATGGATGCCCTTTCACTCAATGTAATAGGTTTATTCGGAGATGCTCTAATACTGATATTTGCAACATTGTCTAAAGGAAGAAACTGTTGAACATAATTTCATTAAATGTGAATACACTAGAAAGTTCTGGTATATTTCCCCCCTACACTGCTGCATTGAAACCTTTTCCATATTACGTATAAATAGCTGGATTGGCTATATGTTAGACAAAGTTTCCTGTAAAAACCAAAAAACTAAAACCCTGATGCTTACTATTTCTTGCTTTTAGACTATCTGGATAATGCGCAACAAAGTAATATTTGAAGCCATTCCTATTAATTATGAACTTTCTTAGTTCTCATGAATAATTTTTGCAAGATAATTTTTAGGCTCGAGGGAAATCTATCTGTGAATCCCTCATCTCCCCTAGTTATTGGCGCCCTGATATCTCCCTATTTGTGATATAATAATCTAAGTTGGAGACATCACTTTAGGTGTATATGATTAATTAATTATAGATTTTTATTCGTATTTTGATAATTTCTTATTTTTTTGTCTTGAATTGATAATTTATTATTTTTAGAGCATATTTGGTTTAATTTGTGTGTTATTGTGAAACTTTAAAGATATATGGAATAAAATTAGATGTAAAATCAATTCTAAAAAGATAAGGAAAGAAGATATGGAAGGAATTAAGAGATAAAAGGAAGTAGAGATAAAATAGGAAAGGAATAACTGCCAAGTAAATCTAAAATTCTGCATCTACATCCACTAAAGTGAAGATAACTTCAAATCAGCTCGATGAGAATTCAAAGAGTAAACGTATATCTTTTCTCTGTGGTCGTTTCAATATAAAGTAGGCAAAAATCGGACCAATAACGAAGGAGATATGATCAAAATAGTGAGTAGTGTTTATTCTCTCCAATATTTTAGGAAGCGAATTTGAGTTGGACTTGGACTCAAAGTACTTACCTTTTACTCACCAATTTCGACCTAGGGTTTTCATATCACCTATAAATACCCCTCTTATCATTGTAAACATGTCCTTTCCTAGTCCTTAATATTATTCTTTATTTGTTGATGGCTAGTGAGGAGAGAGCCAAAAGCTCACTATAAATTATCCAAATATACGTATCATACCATCCCTAAGCCAACATTACAACCCTAAAGACCTTTTGATTCTTTGTCATGTGATCTAAAAGTGATTGAGCCATGGTGGGTCCTGGGGTGTTATAAATTAATGTGATAAAGATTAAGGAACCACAATACCGCAAGTGTACGGTTGTCCAAGTAATACTCCGACAAGTCGGATTCGTTCTCAGGGATTGGACTGGTATAACCTAGTGTTCAACAGATAAGTAGTAGTAATTGCAAATACAGAAAATAAAAGATGAGAAATATTTATTTGGTTTTTATATTAATCCTAAGAATGCATGAAAATAAATAATTGAAAATAAATACTAAAGGACTAGATGCAGATATGAGCTATACTTGAGTCTCGCAAGGAATCCACTTAATCAATATAATCTATGCTATGTTTAAGGGTAGAATTGGTATTAGTATACTAGTCGGGACTCTAATATCTCCTAGCCCCCTGTCGGGTGGACCTAGAAGCTATCCTAAAGTATCATAAACACCTGCATGGTCGAATATGGCTTTTCGGATGATAAGATTTTACCTCTTTGGCTATGTAACTAGTTAAGCCTGTCGGTCAATAACGGACATTACACGGGTATTACCTAGATCTGTATTCAAACCCCCCTGTCGGATGATCACTTCGCCACTAAAGTGAATAGCCCAAATACTAACAGCTAATTCTAGTTGCGCGGAAAAGAATTAGTAATAAAAAAAAAGTAATAACCAATATATAAAACTTAATCCTATTTAAATCATGCAATCCCAAATTCAAAACATAAATTAAATTAATTAGGGTTCATCCCTTTATTGCGATTCTCAAGTAATTAAGGTTTAGCTCATATTGAAAGTAAAAACAGTAAAGAATTTAATAATATACATGTTCCTAATAACAAAAATAAAATAAGAACCTAGATAGAGGAATTGGCTTAAACTGTTGTTGGAGATATAGACAGTCTCCAGCTTCTGCTCTTGCTTCCGCCTCTTGACGCTCTCTCTAAGGATGTATATAATCAATAAATTGTGAGAGGTACTGAATTATGAGGTCTAAGGGGTGTATTTATAGGTGTTAGCAAGCCCTAGGTCGAATTACTTGGAGTGGAAGACAAGGCAAAGACTCTTAAATTCGTAGCTCTAAAAGATAAGATTCTGCTGATTGATTTGGTCATATCTTTTTCAATACTTATCCGTTTGAGAAGTTCCAATATATGAAACTGCTTGTTTTGGAAAGCTCTTTCTATTGGTGCAGACCATTCGTCCAGAATCCATGCCAATCGTTTATTATGATTTTATCTCTAAAACGTGGCTGGATTTCAGATTTCAAAAGGCAGCTTTATCTTTTCCTCTTTTGAATAAATCTTTACTAAATCTTCTTATTTCCATGTAAATATTCTTTCCTATCATCCTTATCTTGACTTGGCCTCTAAGTAATTACCATTTATCTTTAAAAGCTTCACATTAAATAAATAATTAAACCGCATATGCTTAAAAAGAATAAATCAATAAATCAAGAAATCGAAATAGGAATGTGTACTCTAAAAATAGAAACTCGACTAGAAATCATTTCCTAACACTCTAAAATACACTAAGACTTTATTCTCACTTTTTCTCCTTGGATTGGTCTTTCATGAAATTCAAGAACCGATTAACTTTGCATTAAAAATAATCAAAATTACGCACAAAAGCTCAGATTCTGCAAATAGTTAATTTCCAAGGGGAGAAAGTGCAATATGATCAAATTAGCCTAAAAGTCTATCAAATAACTCATTTATTCACCTAAAAGGATGTCTCCAAGGGGCTAAGAATTAGAACAAATAGGGAGACATCAAGCCATTAGAGAGTATTTAGGTGGATCTTTGGATACTAGTGAAGTTCAATGAAGAATCTATAGCCTCCTTGGTAAGCTAAGTGAAGAACCTCTCCTTCGTGCATTGCGAGGCTAATCTGATCTTGAATTTGAGCTGTGTTGATCGTGAGTATGACAAGTGTATAGGTAATCTAGTTTGTAAATATTATTACATAAAATATTCTAAGTAGTTACTTTGAGTTTATTTTATATATTCTGCTATCTTTTTCCCGTTATGCTTAATTGACTTAGGTGTATATTTAGAGACTTCCCTTTGTTCTTATCTTTATTGTATCAGGACGATACAACTTCGAGTTGAGGGTCTTGATGTCTCCCTATTTGTGATATAATAATCTAAGTTGGAGACATAATTTTAGGTCTATATAATTAATTAATTATATATTTTTATTCGTATTTTAATCATTCTTATTTCTTGTCTTGAATTGATGATTTATTGTTTTTAGAGCATATTTGGTTTGATTTGTGTGTTATTGTGAAACTTTAAAGATATATGGAATATAATTAGATGTCAAATCAATTCTAAAGAGATAAGGAAATAATATATGGAAGGAGTTAAGAGATAAAAGACAGTAGAGATAAAATAGAAAGGGAAAAGCTGCCAAGTAATTCTGAAATTCTGCAGCTACGTCCACTAAAGTGAAGATAACTTCAAATCGGTTCGGAATTGGGATGAGAATTCAAAGAGTAAACATATATCTTTTCTCTGCGGATGTTTCAATATAAAGTAGGCAAAAATCGGACCAATAACTAAGGAGATATGATCTAAACAATGAGCAGAGTTTATCCTCTCCGATATTTTAGGAAATGAATTTGAGTTAAACTTGAACTCAAAGTACTTACCTTTTACTCACCAATTTAGACCTAGGGTCTTCCTAGCACCTATAAATACATCCTCTTATCATTGTAAACATGTCCTTTCCTTGTCCTTAATATTATTCTTCATAAAATTCATTCTATTAGAGAAGCAAGTTGATAGTATGTATCTTTATTTTAGTTTATTTCTTGTTAGTATGAACTAATTCTCCCATAGTCTGGGTTTTGCATATGTATAATCTTTGAATTCTATTTTCGTATATCTAAGTTTGTTTATGAAAACCTTTTTAAATTGATTCTAGCTTCTTAACCATATATTTTTATGTGCTTTGAGATATTTCTGGTCTTAATCTTGATCACATTAGAATTGTCTTAATAGTAGTTAGATGGTCACCCGGAAGGGGTGTCTAATTATTGAAAACACCACATAAACGTTTAGTGTGCGGTGGTGATTCAGAAGGGCTTGCCTAACTAGATAGTCACTAGGGTTTGAGATTTAACCACCGATCATTGCACAAGGTCCCCTTACCCAAGTCCCCTGGTAATTTTTAGGTCGCCACCTAAGTACACCCGGAAGGGGGTTAGGAGGAATATAACTAGTAGAAGAAATAGAAGGAAAAGTGCATACTAGCAAAGCTAAGCTATATCTCTCTCATCTTATTCTTACATCTTAATTTATTGTCTTTTAGTTAGTTAATCATTATTCTCCTCAATCATCATTCATATTTACTTTTCTTGTCTTTAATTCATTGAACTATTTATTACTACGCTTTCTTGTTAATCCATTCGTATAACACACTAAGTCCCTGAGAACGAATCTTAACTTATCCTTAAAACTTGTATACGATCTTGCAGTGAGTAACGTGGAAGTTAGAACGTCCCGTTCTTATTTATTTTATATATCATTTAATCACACTCTTTCCCCCACCATTCCCCTTCTTAGAAATCCCTTTTATCCTTCTGGTCTGCCCCTCCACAGTAGAATTACAAAATTAATGTTGATACTTCCTTCAAATTAGGAGAAGCTTGTGCAACCGTAGTGGTCTACAACTAGAAATGAGAGGTTATTTCAGGTTTTGCCGTGAATATCCTCGCCTCTTCTAGCTTTGAGGCTGAAGCTAAGACATTGAGAAGTGCGCTTCAATTTGCCATATATAAGGTCTCTAATTGCACCCGTGTTAAGTCTAATGCAAAAGATGTTGTTTAATACATGCATTCTTCTAGCACGAACTGTTCTTGGAAGTACATGCCTATCCTGGAATATATTAAAAGTAGGACCAAAGTCCACAATACATCAAAATTTATGGGATAAGAAGGATAACTTAAAAGACAGTTGATTGAGTTGATACAACTTTTTCTAATTTATCTTTCCCCTTTAATTGGTTTGGTAATTTACCTCATGATTTTGACTTTATAATTTGTAATGACTTGAATATTTTCTCTTTTACAGATGTAACTTAACCCTTTACTAAAAGATTTTATTTATATAAGCTTCTCTTACCTAAAAAAATAGATATTCATCAAGAAAATCCCTATATCCCATAAAACTTTTCTCCAAAACCTTGTAAGTCAATCACACATAAAAGAATTATATGTTATGTTTAAGAAAAAACTTATTTGTTTTGGGCTTTCAATTATCCCAATTACTTTCTAACTAACCTAGTTACTATCAGGGGTAATAAAGAATCAGCCCTATCTAAGACATTCTAAAATTATTTACCCGAGGAAACTACATATTAAAGCCACAAATCAGAAAATGTTATTTTATAAGGCTTCCTAAGTTTATTTTTTGGTTTGCTTATCTTACCTTTATACCTTTTCTATTTTTTTAATATTTTTATCTTAATTTTTAGACTTTATTTATATATCTCATGGGTACGCACCTATTTTCCAGTTAGGTACGCACCCATATCGGTGTGCCTCTTTGCCTTTAATATTTTACTATGGGTACGTACATATCTTGTTTTTTGATTGTTTATTAATTTACTTTTTATATAATTGCATTATAAGTCACTATAAGCATTTAGTATGAACGGATTTGGGTTTTGTCAATGTCAAAATCTTACATATACTTTCAAAAAACAAACTATCCTCCTGCAGCTGTGCCAAAATCGCATGGATGTTCCCAAGTGAGTATCTAAGTAGCCGTAACCAAGTATACGTACCTAAAAAGCACGTAACCAAGTAGCACGTACCCAAATAGCCGTAGCCATATAGAAGACCATCTCCTGCAGTTGTTCCAAACGGATTTTTACTGCAATTAGAACAAAAAACAATTTACGAAATCCCTTCACACTCGCATAGCAACAAGAAAAACAAAAACAAATCTCTTCACAAATGCCATACCTAAGTAGCGTTAATCAAGCAGACTATCTCCAGCAGCTGCAAAAACAATAAAATCAGTATAAAATTAATAAAAGAAATCAAAAACAAAAAGTAAATCTCTTCACCCTCACCGGTGGAACTAAAATAAAAACAAAACAAAAAGTAAACGTTGAAAAACAAAGATCCGAACAAAAAAACAAAGAGAAATGTCCACTGGTGGAACGACGGTTTTTTCGACAATGAAGAAAGGTCCACGAACGAAGGTTTTATTGTGGCGTATTTATGGTCTACGAACGACGGAGGCTTGGTGCTATGGTCCACGAACGAAATTTTTCTTTGGGCTTCATGATGGTGGAGAATGGTCCATGAACGACGGTGAATTTCTTTGGCAGGTTGCGCCGGTGGAGAACGGTCCATGCACGGCGGCGACTTGTTGCGATGATGGAGAAGGTCCATTAGGGACGACGATTTTCTTATGCAGGAGAGAGCGTTGATGCGATGGTGGAGATGGTCCACTATTGGCGGCGTATTTCTTGTGTATTATGCAAGGGAGGGAAGCGATGAAGGTAAAGAGTAAAAGAATGGGTTTCCAAACCCTAATAGGGATTTGTTTTTGAATTCATGGTTTTTATATGTGATTAAAGTGGAAAGAGTAGGTTTTTTAGGATTTTTTTTCTCTTTAGTTGGATTCCAATAGGTAGTTTGGCTAAGTCCAATAGCTTCCAATATTTTTAACTACAATTGGTGTCAAACACCATCTCTTTCTCAAATATTAACTCCCAAAAATAGTTTTACTCCAACAAATTCTCAATTTTCAGGATCCCTTTTCATATTTTATTCCAATAACTAATACATTTTTATACAATTATAATTTGTCAATAATAAATTATATTATTGAAATAATTTTGTCAATTGTAGTGTCATGTAATACCATTCTTATTTTTCATAAATGAAGTTTTATATGGTTAAAATTCTTTACATCAAGTTAAATCATTATTTTTTGAATTCTCATAAAGTTTTTTTATTATATATATATATATATTTATAATGAAAATATTTAAAAAATTAAAATATATTATAATGAAAATATAATTTATTATATTTAAATAATTATAACTTTAAATAATTATTTTTTAATTAAAAGATTGATTCATTATTCTTCATTATATTTATTTTTTTAAATTAAATATATATTTTTCCCAAAATTATTTTATAATTTTTCATTATACCATTAAATTTTTTTTTATATATTTTCATTAATAATATTTTTATAACAATTGGGTAGCTAACATTTTTCTTAGCTACATCTAGCTAAAAAATTTAGGAAATTGGGTACCCAATAAAAGGTTACCTAACTATTGAGAGCCTATTAAAATATAAAATTGTGATATTCAATCCCCAATTCTAGCTTTTTAGCTAGAATTGGGCACTCATTGAAGTTAGCCTTAGTGATAGGCTTTTGTTAGTATGCTTAATAAACCTAAGGTCTAATAAAATTAAGGAAAATTATTTTAAAAGGCCTAAGTAACATTCATAATACATACAAAATCCTTACCCCATCTAAATCATTAAAACCCAACTAAAAAACGAACAAAGCCCAAAACACCCCATTCCCTATATATGTACAAAAGAAAAGTTTTTATAATAAAGCCCATTAGGGTTTTATTTTCAGCCCTCACCTCTCAATTTCTCTCACACTCTCTCGTCTCACCCACCAAGAACCCTGTGCTCACCTTCACTTCCCAGCCCAGCGTCGCTCACCTTCCCACCAACATCCTCTCTCCTCACCCACCAAGAACCCAGCGTCGGTCACCTTCACGCACAAGAAAACCGATCCCTTCTTCCCACGCCGCCGCCGGTCCCTCCTTCCCACGCCGCCGTCGTCGTGTATCATTCTCCGCCATCACCAGAAAACCGCAGCCACATATCTCATCTCTCTTCACAACGAGAGATCTAGGCTTTACCAACGAAGATCCATTTTGCTGTGAGGGACGGCGCTGTGAGGTTGCATCCACCGACGACAATTTTCTCGCGCTATAGAGAGTCGACGGGGACGAGATCCAATTCGCCGTTGTCTCACCTTCGTGCGCCGCCGCTGTCGCGTGCTTCTTCTCCGATCTCGGCCATGTCTTCTTTTCGTTTTATCAGCTCTGTTCTCGGCCATGGCTTTCCTCTGTTTTAGATATGCTGGAGGTCTTTCGAAGACACCTATAGCTGTTAGAGGTCCGGCGACGGGATAGACTGCTGGAGAAGATCTCGTCACCGCTGTCAGATTGGTGGGCCTTTGTGCACCAACGACGGGATAGGCTGTTGGTGTTCTTTTGTTTTTTTAAATTTCTGTTGAAAATAGTATTTTCCTTTTTCTTTTTAGTTTATATCTTTTTGTTTTTTTATTCAAAAAGTGTGAATATATTTCTCTTTGTTCAGATCTAGATCTATATCAGTTTGGAACGTACCAAACTGATATGTTTGTTACATACCAAAACAGATCTCTTTGGTACATACCAGTTACATTTTTATCGTGAATAGATTTTTGAATTTTTATTGGGGAAAAAACTTTGTTTGACACGTACAAATGCTTGGAGTTAGACACGGTAGCTTCGGTTGGGTATTTAAATAAGTACGAACAAAAATCATTTAAGTTTACAAAAATACTATTAAGGGCTGATCATGCAATTATAAAAAAAATTGATTGTATAATAAATCGTAAAACGAACGTGATAGAAGTTCGTACGTACCAAACAAGAAAAATTGGTACGTACCAAAACAAGAAAATATTGGTTCGTACCAACAACACAAGTGAATAGAAATAAAATAGTAAAAAACTAACCAAAAAATTAAAATTAGGTTTTTCTTAAAATATTTATTTAATTAAAACTTTGTCATTAATTTTTTAGATATTTAGGCTCTTCAAAGTAATTTTCTCTCAAATTAATGCCCATTTACCGTTCTACTTTTTTGTCCTATCCGTTACGTCCCCACTCCTGCAACACAAATCCCTTACAATAATTGTTAGTTGATTCATTTTAAGTGGCAAAACCGTAAAATCATATGTTTTAACATTGGTATTTTTCTTTTAGACTATCGTCACAAAAAGAAAAAAAAACATTTGATAGACACCGAGCTTTATGACATTCTTGTAAGTTGTAACGTATCAGTTAAGAGTAGAAGTGGATGGCTAGTTGGAATACGGTGGCCGAGGTGGTGTCGGAGCAGTTCCCTGTAGGGCTAAGGGTGCTAGTGGTGGACGACCACATGCCTTGTCTGAGAATTATCGAACAAATGCTTCGCAAGTGCAAATACAGTGGTTTGTCTTTTCGTATTGTTTTGATTAATTATGAGGCTATTTTAGTGTTAATTTAGGATGCTATATAGTTCATATATTTGATAATTAATATTAATGATTCATTTTCTCCCAATTTGAGGTTTGTAAATTAAAAAAAATTAAGTTCACTCAACGAAAATTCAGTCAGAAGTGTATTGCTTTTTGTTGCAAGGGGTTTAATTATATATAATTGTTTTCAGTTACTACTTGTTCTCAAGCTGCAAGTGCTTTGAATTTACTACGTGAAAGGAAAGGTTGTTTCGATATTGTACTAAGTGATGTTCATATGCCTGACATGGATGGCTTTAAACTTCTTGAACTTGTAGGACTTGAAATGGGTCTTCCAGTCATAAGTAAGTGCTCCCTTCATGTTTTTGTAAATAAATTCTTGAATTTACATTTATTATTTCCCCTCCAGTGATGTCATCTGATGGTAGAACAAATCTTGTAATGAGAGGTGTTAAACACGGTGCATGTGATTATTTAATCAAACCTATACGTGAAGAACAGTTAAAGAATATTTGGCAACATGTGGTAAGAAGAAGGATTGAAAGTAAAGAACATGAACGTTCAAGGTGTTTGAAAGATAATGAAAGTGCTTCAGTTAATAGAGGAGATAAGAAGAGGAAATATGTTAAAGATGAAGATGAAACAGAACTTGAATGTAATAATTCAAATGCAGGAAAAAGAGCACGTGTAGTCTGGTCTGCAGAGATGCATAAACAATTCGCTTATGCTGTGAATCATCTTGGATTAGATAGTAAGATCAGTTTATAGTTTCAAACCGTGTTATAATAATATATATATATTTACTTTTTTTTTTCTTTTGAATTTCAGAAGCTGTACCCAAAAGAGTACTTGAATTAATGAATGCACCACCCGGCTTGACAAGAGAAAACGTGGCAAGTCATTTGCAGGTATAAATAAATTTACTACGAACTTTATTTAATACTCGATACTCACTTATTCTCTTTTGTTATGAATTTGTAGAAGTTTAGATTATGTTTAAAGAGGCTTTTGATGCATTCTCGAATTGAAATGTGGTCTTCGAAAGAGCTTTTTTCAAGTATGATGCAAAGTCAGGAAGAGAATCAATACGGGCTTTCAAAGCCCGTCCGTTTAATCAATGCACAACCTTCTTGCATAGTTCCAGTGTCTTTAACTAGTGGAGTTTCAGGTGCATCCTTGTCATGTACCTCAATAAATGCAAATTGTCAAAAGAATCCGATTTTAGCTTCAACATTTGTTGCTCCTAGACAAGGCTCTTATAATATTAATAGAGGAACTTCATTTCCTAATCGATTTGCTGTGACTGAACCTGGATTGCTTTTGAGTAGCTTAAATCACGGAGTAGCTTGTGGAGAAAATAATGGAAGCAGAATTAAGATGGAGCAAAAAGTAGAACATATTCCTGCAAGTGATCTTATGAGTGTTTTATCTGACTTAGGTAAACTTGATCTTATGAGTGTTTTATCTGACTAGGTAAACCATATTTGGTGTTTGAATTCTTGTGACTTCGATGCAAGATCTCATATTTACACGAGGATCTTTTTGAATTCGTTGCAGTTTGCTTAATCTAATTCTTGCAATAAGTATGTATTCTATGTCTATGTATGAAGGTGGGACGCATAAGCTGATCACTGATGTCATATACTTTTTGAGAAGTATTTGGCAAGGTTCTAAAATATTTAGCGATTATTAGATTTGAACATGTCACTGGAGTTGAGGAAATTAATTTCAAACAATTCTTTTAATATGCCTCTTTATCACAACGTAGTGGAAGTATAATGAGATGGCATGTTTATCTATGAGAGCATGGAATTGGAACCTAGTGGACATTTGGCTGTTTTCTTGCTCTACTTGCAACTTGTTTGTCAATTTGAGGTAATTAATTGCCTGATCCCCGGTGTGTTGAATAATAGCTTGCTATGATTTTGTTTGTCTAAGTTCAACAAAAAATAAAGTTGTTTGTCGAAGTTTCTGTAATCCCAGAATTGTAAGAAATAAAAAAATTAATTCCAGAATGGTTTAAGAAATGAAAACATAACCTTGGGGTAGCGGTCATCTCAGGCTCCGTTAAAGCGAATTTCTAAAAAAGGGTCTTTCAATTAAAAGAAAAAACCTACAAAATTAATAAAAGAAAAAAAAAATCCATGTATAATAAAAAAAAGGAAAAAGTTAATAATAAATGGAACATTTTTTTCCTTAAACTTTTTTGCCCAATAAATCAAGTATTGAAGGAGAGTTGCAACAACCATGGAAATTGGAAAAAAGGACCTCGAGAATAAAACTATATTCTCGGATAACTTTGACGTATATGTCGACCGCTAGATGGAGGCTCGAACTATGGGCTAGGCATATCATAAACTGGCAAAGGAAACCAGACCAGTTTTTTTAAGCATATTCCGCAGAAATGGAATTCGAAGGCTGACGCTTTAGCAAAGAAGGCCAGACACAGAGCAACGGAACTACGAGTTAGAATTGGAGTACAAGTTTTCGAAGTTAAGGATAGGTGAATGCTTTAGACAATTCTGTTATTTCATTTCCGACCAAAAAAAATCAGGTAATTGCTTTTAAAGTCAAATGAGGTAAAATTACTTGTCCAAAACTAATAATTTAATTTAAATTACATTGGGTTTTTAAGTGGGATAGATAAATAAATTGATTTGAGACTTTTATAAGTATGTTTATTGTGGGGCAATTATTTCAAAAGGCCCAAAGAACTTCCATAATACTTACAAGTTCTTGCCCCAGCCCCTAATTAAATCAACTAAACCTAACCAGAAATTAAAAAAAAGGCTTAAAAAAACTCCTCAACCCCTTTATTACTAGTAAAATAAAAGCAAAAAAACCATTAGGTTTTGTTTTTCAGATCGGCCTCCCTTTCTCTCACAGCCCTGCTCTCTAGCCTAACCCATCACCCCACACCAAACAGCCCCGTCGTGGCCTTTCTTCACCATCATCAACTTCAGCGTACCTAGCTTCACCATCATCCGCTCTACTGCATACTACTCCACTGCACAGCGCCTCCACGCCGCTCCACTCCACCGCGCTTCACCATCCTCAAGATCTCACCGCGCTCCTGCACACCATCCACGGCACAACGCCTCTCCAACCACAAAAGCCCGAAATCGTGATTTTTCTCCGATCAACCGACGGCCATCAGTGCATGTTCGTGGCCATCTCCTCTCCTTTCAGCAACTGAGATCCAGGCCCACGGACCCTTTCGTTTGAGGCCTCACCAGCCCTCTGTTTGATGCCTCACCAGCCTTCTGTTCCAAGCCTAACCCTTCCGTTCCAGGCCGCCCCGTGGCCCATTCTCCATTCTCCAGCACGCGTAAACCTTGTTCAAGGAAACAGAGAGTCATGGAAGGTAGTAGCTCTGATCCATGGAAACAGAGAGCAACAGTGGTGGTCAAAACGCAGCGGTGATGGTTTGGGGGTGCCGCAACCCCTGTGGCCCTCCTCTTCACCTCCGATTTGGTGCTCTTTCTCTAATCCACCGCCGCCTCTCACCTTCAGGGGCCAATCTCCGATCACAGAAGCCAGGCCTAACCAGCACCTTGAAGCTAACTTTTTTTAAAAAAAAAATCTGTTTTAATTAGGATTTCCTTTTTCTTTTTAATTCAAATATATATTGTACAAAGATTTATTTTTGTTTTAGATCTATTTGGAATGTATCAAATTGATCTATTTGGAATGTACCAAAGTGATGTGTTTGGAATGTACCAATTCATTTTTACCGTGAATAGATTTGTGTATTGTTTTTGTAGAAAAACTTTGTTTGGCGCATACCAGTGGCTGGATATCGACAAGATCTTCGATCGGGTTTCTAAATAAGTCTGGAAATTAACCTTGGACATAAACAAAAACCATCTAAGTCTAGAAAAATACTATTAGGGACCCATCATGCAATTACAAAAAAATGATCATGTGATAAATCGTAAAACGAACATAATAGCATTTGGTACGTACCAAACTAAAAAAACTGGTACGTTCCAAACAAACAAATATTGGTCTATACAAAACGTAAAAAAGTTGGCCTGTACCAAAGACGAACTGAATAGGGGTATAAGGGTAAAAAATTTAACTAAAAAATCAAACTTAGGTCTTTCTTAGAATGTTTTTTAGTTAGGATTTGGTCAAGAAACTTTTTGATATTTGGGCTTCTAAAAGTATTTCCTCGGTGCTAAAACTACTATGTATGAATCTAGAATTAAAGGACCCTAAAAAATTATATTTTGGGGGATTCGAAGCGGTGACTTCATTTTCCTCTCCTTAGGACAGACCTTGTGTCGTATATCATATCTTGTATGTTTTCTTTACTTGTATGATCATAGTGTTATTAATGTTAGACTTGACTCTTTTGGTCTCAAAGCAGGTGTATTGGTTTGGTGGGTTGTAATAGAAGGTGTGTTTAGTGGGTGTTTGTATTGCGTGATTATTTCCATGTCGGTTTATTCGATCACCATTTCTTTACCCTATGTTGTCACCAATTTGTGTTTTATAGCCTTGTTCCCTTATCCTCTTTAATGGGATTGTGGCGTTTCTCGGAAGTGGTTGGTAGGTCTTTTGGCTTCAGGTGTTTAGGGGGGTTGGCTTTATAGGATTATGATGTTTCTGTGCTTCAAATAATCTCAATATTGGTGTATATGGGTGTTTGTCGTTCACTTGTTAGTTACTTGTGTTTTATGTAGTTTGGGTGAGTTTCATCTTGGTTTGTGAAGGGTTGGGTGCTTGGGAGTTGAGGTTTGTGTTTGTTGTTTGTGTGCGTGTGTGTACATAGTTGGTGTTTTGTAGGTGTTGTATATCGACTCTGTCATTGATTACCTTCTTTTGTTATAAATGTTTCAATCTCTCTTTTTAGAAGGGATATTCTAAGATGTGTTCTCTTGGGGCAGGTCCATGAAAGTATGTTGGCGTTACATGTTAGAAGTTATCTCTATGGCTTAGATTCGTCTCCACTTCAGAGGGTCGAAGAGTGCAGATTCATGATTCTTTCTAGTCTCAATAAATTTAAGGTGGTACTAGAGAGGGTATTTGCGGATGTTTTTTGTTCATTCGTCGGTGGTTCCTCTCTAATTATACTTGGTTGAGTTGGTATATCTGTACAGATGGTGGTGTCCAATGGTTGTTTATTGGTATTTGTACTCTCTTTCGTCCCTCCCATCTATGTCCATTATAATATTACTTTGAGCTAGTGATACCCTAGTTGGTGTGAGGCTACCAAGATCCATTTATAAGTGCAGTTTTCACTTTGGCTTGCACTATAGGTAGTGTAGCTTGTTTCAAATTTATATTCATGCTGGACAATAAAGTGGTAGTCGATTTTCTTTTATTTGGCCTTTGGGCTTGAGTTTGTCTTTTTAAGGATCAACAATTTCGATTCATTGCGCTCTCAACTTGTCACTTTTGTGGCGACGATGTTCATGGTGTTTTCCAGCTATATATTTCTTTTTGATACATTTGTGTCTTCTTATTAACCTATGTGCCTTTCTGTTTTACATATTATGTTCTCTCACTAGTAAGTTAACTGGGAGGAATTGTTGGACCGTGGCTTGAAATCCAAACTCAGTGAATTTATCAAACATGTAGATTAAGAAAGATATTACTTGACTTGAGGTGCAAGTAATGATATATTAGGAAATTAAGATACTTGTTAATTAAGTAGTAGCTCCCATATAAATGGGGATCCTTAGTTTGTACTTCTTTATATCATATTTCATCCCCACAAGGAGTTGGGAGAGGTGTGTGACATGATTGTGTGAGATCCAACAAAGAGAGTGTATGATACACATATGAGAGAAAACAAGAAGAGTGGTTTTTGTAAAATATATAAAAGGATGTTCTTCTTGTTTAAGGTTTTCTCTATCATGGTAAAATAGTGTGAACCTCTATGGGTTAGGAAATTGACCCAATAAGTCTTGGAGACATATTTTATTGCTAATAAGGAGGGAAGAAAACTTACATGTGGTCAAATACTAAAATACGCTCAAATAAAGCAAAACTCAATAAAACACAAGTGACAAATAACAAAATAAACAGTGGATCAGATCGAAAAGTATCTAATTCAACTAAAAAACTCTCTAAGTGTGTTTGAAAAATAACTAAATGTGTTAAAAAAAATCACTGAACGTGTTTTTGTTAGGGTAAATGTCTGATAGACCCCTCCAACCATGTGTGTTATCCCTTAAAAGACATAGTTTTTACCCTCCTTAAGAGGTCATGGGTTTGAATCTAGTTGACGTCAACAACTTTTTTACTCTCCTTAAGAGGTCTTGGGTTCGAATATTCTTGGCATCAATTAATTAATATGATCTGATACATCCGTAAATTGCACAAGAAGATCATTAATAACAAATAATTAACTATGTTACAAAATAAAATGTTTATAAAGACAAATCAATAAGTAGTAACGTGTTGTTGATGAGTTATGGAGAAATTGTCATAACTAAAAAATTGAGTTACGAGAAAAATCTCCTAACTCAATGTGGGAAAAACAATAAGTAAACAGTAAGTAAAAGATATTATTGAGTTATAGAAAAAAATCTCAAAAAGTTAAAATGTTGCTTTTGAATCATAGGAAAACTCTCATAACTCAAAAGAAGGAAAACAATAAGTAAAAGATGCTAAAATTACATACAAACCCAATAATTCAAAAGAGTCAAAATGTTCTTGTTGAATTATGGGAAAATTCCCATATCTCAAAAAGTTGAGTTATCAAAAAAATTCCCACAACTCAAAAAAGAGTTATTGAGTTAAATGCAAAATCTCATAGCTCAAAAAGCTGAATTATGGAAAAATGCACATAACACAAAAACAAGAACAATAATAAGTAAAAGATGTTGTTGAGTATTGGAAAAATTCTTACAGCTCAAAAAGTTGAGTTACTGGAAAATCCCTATAACTCAAAAAAGGGAGAAACAATAAGTAAACTAAGTAAAAAATGTTGTTGAGTTACATGCAAAAACTTATAGCTCATAATGGAAAGCCAAGCACTAAATGCAATTGTTGAGTTACGGGAAAAATCTCATAACTAAAAAAAGTTAAGTTATGGGAAAATTTTCATAACTTATAAGAGAAATCCAACACTAAAACGCCATTGTTGAGTTACATGATAATTCTCACAATTTAGTTTGAAACTAACACCATTGGATTTTTTTTCAAATATCAAACAACAGTTAGACTAATTTACAAGCAAAATTAATATTGTGTCATGTTTGTCATTCAATATAAGGGTATTAGTAGAAAAACTCAAAGTATGGTGCCTTTTACGGGCAACAAAAACAAAATGGTGGTGAGAGAGAATAAAATAAAAAATGTAGGGTGTAATGGGCATTATCCATTTTTGTGGTTATTTAGATTTTTTTTATTATTTTACTGAGCATAAAAAATTAAACATAAAAGTAATTTAACACGATTTATTTAAATTGGATTCATATGCAATAACCATAAAAAAGAATAAAAAAATGTATCTAAGGGAAACGATTGGCCGGCCGATGACATCATTGCTTGATGCAAATGTCATCTTCATTTCAAATCTCTAAGACCATTGACACCGACATTTTAAAAAATCTGAGTTCCATTGACGTAGATAAATCTGATCTCTAATCTCAACCACCACCACCACCACCACCACCACTCTTGAATCTCTTTTGAACCGCATCTTAAACCTTGGTTTACCTCCATTAAAGACCTCTATTAGAAGCACCACCACCTGGTAACCATCTCCGTTGACCTAAAAAAGCTCGAGAAACTAATTCCTAACATTGTTCTACATTAAACATCATACCCATCATTGCACATCCATGTACAACTCCATATCTGTCTATGTTGGTGTGCATCCATTAAACTATTCACGAACCTAGTTTCATCTTCGCACGAGTTTCACTTTATCAACCACCAAATGCTACACCACCAGAGCACCATAGCTGAGCCGCCACAAAATAGTCAACCACCTTTTCGAGTTCAACCATCGTCCCCGCCTTCCTTTGTATCGCGAATTTGAGAAATCTAGGGGGTTGAGTTCACATGGAAGATCGTCGCCTTATATTTTCAAAGCCATTGTCAGAACTTGCTGCAACCATAGCTCGACCATCACTCGCCTTCGTTGTTAACGCCTTCAAACCACCACCACCCATTTTATTGAGACAAATCCGACCAAAATCAGAGGGTGTGAGAGCATTTTTTGTGATTGAGTTTTTGTATGGGTTAGTTTTGAGATTTGTGTGTTATATTGTATATATATGGGGGGTAGAATTTAGATCTTTTAATATTAATTTGTTTTATTAATTTTTATTTATTTATGGCCTCTAATAAGAACAAGTTAGGGGTTGGATCTTTTTAGGTCTTTAGGAGTGGTCTCCAAGACCCTATTGATAAAAAATATCTAAGATTTCAACACATGAAATTGTAAATGAGTCTTTCATTTTTAAGTTTCTACGAAACAAATGAAGGAGTTATAGAATTATTAAATCCAATTATCGCTTCCATCAACATGAATTCTATCAAACTTACTTGTTTAATATCTATGGTATCTTATACATCAACAACTTAGCTGATAAAATAATACTTACTTTCATTTGCATTCTTGAAGGATCCCCACCACAATCTTTTACCAAATACAAGGATAAAGAAAAACTTGTAGAATAACCTACTCTTGTATTTGACACATGAATTACCTTCTTCTCATAAACCACACCCCTCCATAATATGGAAAAAGATGTAAAGTTCACGAGGTAGCCCTTTATGATCAGACGTTGTATAACACCCCCTCTCTAGGAAACTAGTGGATATCCCTTATCAACTAGTATACACATAATCAAGAAGAATTTTAGCTAGCTAAACATCAATGCTTTGAACTAAAAAAGTCAATATGGACATTCAATTTGGAATATAGGGAATAAAAACCGTATTTAAAAACCATTTTTTAACTTTGTAAAGAAAATACGTTGTGGTATATTAAGGCCTTGTGATATATTAAGGCAAATATTGGAAGTTAAATTAGGAAACTACTACTCACATAATGTCATCCCGTAGTAATAA
Source organism: Nemophila menziesii (assembly GCA_029959085.1). NCBI lineage: Eukaryota > Viridiplantae > Streptophyta > Magnoliopsida > Boraginales > Hydrophyllaceae > Nemophila > Nemophila menziesii. The sequence continues at coordinate 37,759,366 of JARWIR010000005.1, read as the reverse complement.
TCATTGGATTGGAATTATGCCCTAATTCCGATTGTCTTGTAAATAATTGAGCACAAATCTTTACTTTGCACGATAATAGTCGTCCTTACACGATTTATTAAAATAATCGTTTTTTTATTCTATGGCATTCCTTTATGACTATTCTAGTTATCTACATAATAGTAAAGCATATCCTTCATTAAGCTGCATACTAAATATCATAAGACTTAATCTAAACTTGTGCATAATTTTAAGATCATTGAGCTAGGAACTCGGTGATGATAGATTAATGTTTAACTAACAAATATTTATTGGATAAATAAAGGTAGTTCTCATTCACCGAGTTAGCTGCATAAATAATGCATATAAAGATGTGATTATCGAATCGAGCAAAATTAGAGATTCCTAATAGTTGATTATCTTGAATTGTGAAGTGGGTTAGTCTTTATAAGGACTTAAATATTTGTAATCCTTTGACATGGGATCAACGTTATAGTTGCATGTATACTTGTTGTATTTAGATATTGAGCAAACTAGTTTGTCAAAATACTACTAAAAATTATATTGGACATGACTAGGGGCTTATGTAACTAAGGATATGTCAAGATGGAATTTACCAACTCTAGGTAAAGAGTTTGAACACTAGTGGATTACAATTAGATGATTTTATCTACTTATATATTTGATATAAATGTAATTTTTTATCATTCATACCCGAGCACAACCACGTCATTACATGTAAGATAAATCCTATATGTCGTTATCTTCATTTAAAGTAACAAATTTTGAAATTATTTAACTCCATAACACGAACCACCATTTCTGCAAACATTCTCACCATAAAACAAAAAAGAAAATTTGAAACCAAAAAAATTAAAAAAAGTTTAATCGCATGAACCATGTCGCTGTTCATCGAAAAGACTAGGGAACGAAAAGAATAGAAGAACAAAAGGTGGATTGCTCTAAACATTGTACAATCACGATAATGCATCACCCATCCTATACTATAAACACCCATAATATACCACAACGATGAGACAAAAGAAAAGAGAAAGTTGTTATGTTAAATTTAAGATTTAGTATTCTATTTGCTAATAGATTGTCTAATTAGGTTTAACAAATTGTAATAGTTTAATCCTCTAATACTAAAATATCACAATTTATATCTTAAATATTTGTTAAAAATATTAATCTTAATTTAATTAACCTTAAATTTTAAAAAAGATAATAATGAAAGAAAATTAGAAATATCTTAATAATTTTTTTCTAAAATTATACTTTTAATAAGTAGATAAATCTAACAAAGAATATAGGAGGATACATTCATTTAAACATATACTACATGGACCCCCCTCTCCCCCCTTGCGTGCTGCTTACATATGGTAATATTATATTATCTGAATTGTTTTTTTTTTTTTTCGAATCTGAATTGGTGATTATTTATTGAACTCGTGAATTTACCTTTTAACCGACGAGTCTTGAGTAAGTATGACCCTACCTAAGTGAATCATAACCGTTTTAACTTCCCCTCGACCCACGAACACACCACCATTTCATCTAAATTCCATTTCCACGAAATTTCTTCCGCTTATCCATTTTTGATCAATTCTCTCTCGAAAATCCTCATTACTGCTCGATCAGATCCACATCACATCTCACATTGCACATTGCACATTTCACATTCAACATTCCACATTTCAGACATTTGCATTAACAAAATAAGAAAAGATGGCTACAATGGGGAACTTGATCGGGCTGGTTAATAAAATCCAGCAAGCCTGTACTGTTTTAGGTGATCATGGTGGTGGTGAAGGCATGTCCCTTTGGGAAGCTCTTCCTTCTGTTGCTGTTGTTGGAGGCCAGGTCATTTATCAACCCATTCATTCTCTTCCTTTCATTATAGTTAGCTTTATTAATACTTAAATGTATTTATTATTTAATATTATGTAACTCTTAAACAGAGTTCAGGAAAATCATCCGTTTTAGAAAGTGTTGTTGGAAGAGATTTTCTGCCTCGTGGATCCGGTAATTTTTGTTCATTGTTCTTGTATTAGGCGAAGTAACTCGTAATTTTTAGTAATTTATCAAATGTATATCATCTACGTGTTCTTTGTTTGCTTAATTTACCCTAATGAATCGTGAAAACAAAGGTAGAATATCCGAATTAAGAACTAGCTATTCTTCACATTGCATGATCTGAAGGTTGACTATGATATGAATACTTCAGAAATATGATTTCAAATTATGAATTATTATATTCTTAGGATGATTTTTAGTGATGATTCATTGTTTTTCGCATATATAAAGGTATTGTTACGAGGAGACCTTTGGTTTTGCAATTACATCAAATAGAAGGGCAGTCTGAGTATGCTGAGTTTCTCCACGCACCAAAGAAGAAGTTCACTGATTTTGGTAATCTCATTTTGCCAATATTTTATAAATTACTACTTCTTTTACAATTACTTATATTATATTTGTTTTCTTTTGTCAATACAGCTTCTGTGCGTAAAGAGATTGCAGATGAAACCGATCGCATAACTGGACAGAGCAAGCAAATCTCAAATATTCCAATACATCTAAGCATATATTCTCCTAATGGTACATCTCATATATCTTTGTTAATTTCTTCTCTTCGCAATACTGATTCTCGTGTGCATGTTTATAATCGCAGTTGTAAATTTAACTCTCATTGATCTTCCTGGACTCACAAAAGTTGCAGTAGGTAAGCATTTAAGAACTACTTATCTAGATTTAGTAACACAAATTAGTAAGGTATCTATATTAATGCATTACATAGATAACGTTGTTTTTCAAAAGTATTTGAACTAACAAGAATAGAAACAAAGTAAAGGATCAAACTTTGACAGTTTTTGGGCCGTGCAGAGGGACAGCCCGAGAGTATTGTTGAAGATATTGAAAATATGGTCCGCTCATATGTTAACAAGGTAGAAACACTACTTAATTTTACCTTACGGATTTATTAATATTTAATTTAATCTGATTAATGTTGTTTATTTTGGTAGCCCAATTGCATAATATTGGCTATTTCTCCTGCTAATCAAGATATAGCAACTTCTGATGCTATAAAGCTTGCACGAGAAGTTGATCCTTCAGGTAGTAAAAAGGTGGTGCTATTTTTTTCCTATCATAGAAATACTATAACATTCCCTATTAGATTATTCTCTTATACTTAATTTTATTTTTCAGGCGAGAGAACATTTGGAGTGGTGACAAAACTTGATCTAATGGACAAGGGAACTAATGCCCTTGATGTAAGATAAAATAAATCCATTACGAATTTTCTCAGTTTAGTTTTAAATTTTCCATCTCGTATATATAACATTTTAGGTACTTGAGGGTAAAGCATACAGACTCTTACACCCATGGGTTGGTATAGTTAATCGTTCACAAGCTGATATAAATAAAAACGTGGACATGATGTATGCTAGACAAAAGGAAGTAGAGTATTTCGAAACTAGCCCAGAGTACTCACACTTAGCTCATAAAATGGGATCTGAATATCTTGCAAAGCTTCTCTCTCAGGTATTTTATATTTAAATCACTGTCTCGTAAAATCATATACTTATATTATCACTCGTTTTTCAGCATTTGGAAACAGTGATCAGACAGAAAATCCCAAGCATTGTTGCCTTAATTAATAAGACAATCGATGAACTTAACGCTGAGTTGGATCGTATAGGACGACCCATTGGTGTAGATGGTGGGGTAATAAAATATAACTTTACACCTACTTATTAAAAAATCATGTTAAAAATTCCATAAATTGTTATTATTTGTTATGGAATTATTATAGGCGCAACTTTACACGATTTTGGAAATGTGTCGTGCGTTTGATCGTATATTTAAGGAGCATTTAGACGGAGGGTACTTTATCGATTTTCATTAAATTTGTTTTTAATTTTGATTATTTATTAATTTTTTTACGGATTTTTATAGGCGGCCAGGTGGAGATAGAATATATGGTGTGTTTGATCATCAATTACCAGCAGCTATGAAAAAACTACCGTTGGATCGGCATCTTTCGATTAGTAATGTAAAGAAGGTTATTTCAGAAGCAGATGGTTATCAACCTCATTTAATTGCTCCAGAACAAGGTTATAGAAGATTAATCGATGGATCTCTTATATATTTTAAGGGACCCGCTGAAGCTTCTGTTGATGCTGTAACTTCACGGTCCCACTCTTTTATCTTTTCGATATATTTATTAGATCGAAATAAATATATTTCGGTCTTGTTTTTGTAGGTTCACATTATTTTGAAGGAACTTGTTAGGAAATCCATAGCAGAAACTGAGGTAAATAGTGTGTTAATAAGTCTATTCAGGATTTGGTAAAATAGGGCTAATATAATTTTTCTTATAGGAATTAAAAAGATTCCCATCGCTTCAATCTGATATAGCAGCAGCATCAAATGAAGCGCTTGAGAAATTTCGTGATGAAAGTCGTAAAACTGTGTTACGATTAGTAGAAATGGAGTCAACTTATCTTACGGTCGAATTTTTTCGAAAACTTCAACAAGAATCTGAGAGACCTGATAATAATCCAGATAAACAAGACAAAAATCCACGTTCTTCAAGTCAAAATCAAAATTTAGATCGTTTTACAGATATGCACCTCAAGAAAATTAGTAAGCTTACTTTTTTTTTTTTCCTTTTTACTCATTAATTTTTTTCTATTTGGAGTTATAAAATTGGAAAATTGATCTACCAGGTTCAAATGTTAGTGGATATGTTAATATGGTGTGTGATACTTTGAAGAGTAGTATTCCTAAAGCTGTTGTTTTCTGTCAAGTACTAAAGGCTAAGAGATCATTGTTGAATCAATTTTATGCACATGTCGGAAGGAGGGAGGTAAAAAAATATTATTTACATTAAAAGGATTAAAAAAAATTTTACTAGAAAATATTTATATATATATATATGTGCAGAAGGAGCAGCTTGGGAAAATGTTGAATGAGGATCCATCGCTTATGCATAAGAGAGAACATATAGCAAAAAAGCTTGAGTTGTACAAGTCAGCAAGAGATGAAATTGATGCTGTTGCTTGGAAATGATCTAACTTAAGTTAATGACTTGCATTTTTTCAGACTTTTAACACACCCTTATATAATGAATATTATCTTTGTCCAAAATAATGGATTCTTTTGTTCTTTGATTAACATTATGTGAAAGAAAAGGAAAATTTTGACTTTTTTTTTTATTGGATAGAATTTGTGAACTGTAGTTTTTCACTTCTTTTGATTATTGTTTGGATGGATTATGTATTGAACATATTTTAATCACGTTGTTTTGAGAGGAGGAATAGACAGTATTTCCAGACCTTTCCAAGTTGATCCTGGATTATTTAGTACTTGAGTTTGAGATTTAAATACAAATATACAGAACCTCCATTAGATAGGCCATAGCACTCAAAAGTCCTGAGGTCAAGTCTTGTAATTGTTCACCATTCATCATGATAGATGCGTTTTCCAATTTAGTTATTTTGAATTCTTAATTTTTATGAATGCTTCTTATCTTCTAAGAGGCTCAGAGTTGGATATTGCCTGCCCTCTAGGACTATAAAGTGTTAATGTTGCCTCTACTCAAATGGGAAATTTGTAATCATTTTCTTGCTAGATCAAAAGAAATGAATCCCTTGTATAGTTAGATCAGTGGTGATAACTCTCGGATCCTGTAAATTATCTTTTATAAATTGTTAGTCTTATGAATATCTTCGATATGAATAACAGTCCGTAGCACCAAGCTATTGTTCTGGGCGAGACTCTTGAATAGTCGGGCCTAATGATATGTAAAGACTCCTGACAATGTTTAACTAGCTGATAATTTACCATTTAACATTTTGCAAAAAAAGTAACTAAAATGATTAAGAAAACCTAACATTACGATAGTTTTCCTACAATGTTTTTCTTCTCTCTATCCTTTTTCTCCCCCAACCCAACCTCTGTTAAGAATTATAAATGAATACTCCGTTGCAAGAGTCCAACTCGACTGGCCACTCAAAAAACCCATCACACCAGGGTTCAAATTCTGGGAAAATGAGCAAAAATTTCCTTGGATTAAGTTCAAATATGAAAGTATTGGCTAGGTGTGTTATGGGTGTGAGTTTTTCAACCATGAAGAACGAGATTGAGAAGCCTCTCAAAGAATCACTCCCAAACTTGGTAGTTGGGTTAAATTATCCTGATTGTATTGACATAGTTTATGCTCAAGTTCACTATTTGGAAAGTGAACTACCAAAGTTTGACGATTGTAATTAAAAGTGTAATTTCGCCAATTCAATATTTAAACATTATAGATCAAAGAAATCAGCAGACATCAACAACAGAAGCCTTGATAAAGTGAACAAAAGTAAAAACAAAAAATAGCAAAGGAAAATCACTCTTTTTTCCTTTTCATTTTCTTACATTGCAAATTGTTACAAATACTCAATAAAATGCAGATCATAACTGCATCTACCAGTATTACAAGTAAACAAACACATTAAACTCATCACAAGTTAATCAATTCAACTAGTCTTAGCTTTTTCTCCCGTTGAAAATTTAAACCAAGGTATCCAAACTGACGTAGATTTCTGATACAATTTATAAGCTTCAGCTCTATATTCTTGTTTCAACATCTTCTCTTCCACAAGTACAGTCACATATGCCAAACATAGACTATTAACTAACGCACCAATAAAAGCCCATCCACAACCTAAATTCCAAGCAAATAAGCCCAATCCCCACCACCATAATTGCTCACCTACATAGTTAGGGTGTCTAGAGTACCTCCATAAGCCTCTGTCAAGTGTAAGTATCACTGGCTGACCAAGCTTTTTAAGTTCGGTATTTTTAGTCACGAAATCATAAAGTTGTGTGTCTGCATAATAGGCCATAATAATACCAGACAAGCACACTATTACCGCGACTATATCCCAGATATTTAATTGTTTGTTCTCGAAGTGGATAACATATAGAGGCATGCATATTCCTACTAAAAAAACCTGCAAAATTATAAAAATTTAGAACATGAAAAAAGTAACGAGATAATGAAAAATGAAATTTACCTGTTGAGAGACATAAACAGCAAAGAAAGAGACCCACCACCATGCTTTTCCATATTGTAGACGCAGATCTGCAAATCTCCAATCTTCTCTTTCACCCCATTGCCAATTTTCGCGACGAAAGTAATTATGAGTAAGTCTAATACTCCATATCCAAGTTAAAACTATGACGATTCTTGATCTCCAAAAATCATACTTTCCTTGCCCAAATGGGTGACTTGCATAGTAATGAGTAAAGAAAACCGGAAGTACTGTCCAGTACACATCTATAATCTGCCAGACAAGCATTTTATCAAATAAATAATCAGCGCTAAACTAAATTTGTGTGAGAATGTAGATGTAAGATTGAAAAGAACTTACCCAGTGGCTTGATTGAAGAAGACCAATGACCCAAAAGAGGAAATTGACATTGAAGAAGAAGAAGATGTTAATTAAGAGAAGAGGGTGATGAAAGCACCATGACCATAAAGAGTGAAGTGAATTTGAGTAATTATTGTAATGGTTAAGGAAGGAGAGGTAAAAGAGTATGGAAGGAAGAGGAACAAGAAATGCTATCAAGGCATTCCTAATATTGCTAGCCATAGTTATGTAGTTGTGTGGTTTGATCCAATTATGAAATCAGTAGACTTATAGGTCCGCTGGTTATATACGAATCATTGTTTGAAGCCTTGTTGTATTGAAGGCGTTGGCTAGTTAGCATCGTTTGGTTTATTTTAGTGTAAAAAAATATTTTTAGAACAAAATTTAAATTTAAAAAAATTATTAAAAATAATTTGAATATCTAGAATTATTTTTAAGTATCTTTTTTTTAAGCGCATCTATTTGGTGTTTTTCTTAAAAATAATTTTTAGGGTCTAAAATACTTTTAAACATGTAAAAACATTTTTAAGTGCTTTTTAAAAAAAAAAATACTTTTAAAAAGACAGTTAACTGTATTTCGTAGTTTAGATCAGATACTATATAAGTTTTTTTAAGTATGACATATTTGTCATAAATAATGGGAAAACGAGTACCCTCAAAAAGTATATTGAAGTTTGGCACTCTGGTCGCGTTTCGACCACTGTCTTAATAGAAGTCGGTCATTCAATGACCACCTCTTATTAAACACCTGTTTTAAGAGAAAGACGGTCATCGAATGATTGTCTTTCAATCAATTTGTGTAAGCAAAGACGGTCGTATAAAGACCGTATTATTTATAAACACGGTCTTTTCTTGCGGGCGTTTGTTCGATGAACGCTTCTTGTAAATACGGTGTAAAGTTAACGTGGTCATTAGATAACCGCCTATAACAGAAAATAGAATATAGGGGAAACTCTCCTCATTTTTACCCTTTTTCACCTCCCATCCCACCAACCAAAAACCTTTTCAAAATTTTCTATATTTCCTTTAAATCTTTGTGTATTACATCTTAAAGGTAAATTTTATCTTCATTTATAGTTATTTATTGTATATATCTTGCAAAAAATTGGTTAATTGGATAAAATTACAATTGGGTAATTAATTCTAATTTGTAGTCTTTTATATAGTATTGATTATAATGGATTTGTTGTCTTTTATTTATTATTGATTATAATGTGTTTGTTGTCTTTTTAGGTTAATATGAATTATATGTGGTTATATTATTATGGAGGTAGTATTGTTTATGATGGTAATGATGTTATTGAATATATTGGGGGAGAATGTAAACCATGTATGACCGGAGGAGATGATGGATTAAACCGGGTCAAGACAAGCAGTGTGTTCGGTTTACAATTGGAATATTATAGAAGCAAATTTTGATTTAATATGGTGATGTCCGATTTCATCAAACCCTTCTCGGTTTCATGCTCTAACCATTGCGGATGATATGATCAAAAATAAGATACATGGTGCAAATAACAGGCAATAAAAATTTACTCAAATTTATGCCGAGGTCAAAGAAACATGGAACCGTCCACTTATCGTGAAAAGGGTTAAAAAAAACCGTGAGCGGAAAAATGTGTACATCGTTTGAGCCGATTTGTGAGATGAATCACGATAGTGATATTTCTAGTGATGATAATGAAGATAGTTGGAAAGATGATCATGAAGAATGTTTAATCTAAATATTCAAAATTTTGGAGCTATTGTTTGAAGTGATAAAGGAGAATGTCATGATTGGACATTAAGTCAATCATTTTCCATGGCGAAAAACTCATGTTGGATGAGCAATATGCATCAATGGATGATCTTTTGTTGGACGTGATTAGGTGCATAAGAAATAAAAAACAGATGTAAATCGGGTAGGTCAAACATGAAATATGTAACACGTGAATGTGTACATGCTAAAGCCGGTTGTGGATTTTATACTCGTGGTGTTTTTAAAAGAGATAGATATATGAGGAAGATTACAAGGTTAGAGGAACAAAAGTGTTAAAAGGGAATTCTTGTAAAAAACAACACTCATTTAGATATGAAAATCCCATTGATTCAAACTCGATTGCATAAAGATTATGGTCACTATATTTCTTCTGGTAAGGCATGGTGTTGTAAACAAAATGTTCTTAAAAAAGTATATGGAACATATGAAGCTGTATTTATGGTTTTACCAAAACTTTATGGTACTTTAATAAGCACTAATTGAAAATAATTTACGAGCTTGAGTATAAGCGAGTTGTGGATAACAAAACCACCATTTTAATATGCTTTTTTTTTAATATGGAGCTAGTATCGAAGAGTTCAGACATATGATGCCTGTAGTTAGTATTAATGCAACCCATATATATGAGAAGTATGATAGGAAGCTACTTATTGCAGTCGTTTTCGATGCTAACAACCAACTATTTTTCATTTATGTTATGTGTTGGCCGATTGTGAATCAACAGACACGTGGAGCCTTTTTCTCACTTTTTAGAAAAAAAATATGTTACATTCGACTGGGAAATATGTTTATTTTTGGATCTTGCGAGGCGTGGCTAATGTGTTTTTGGAACAAGAAGAAGTCCATCGATATTGTGCGCGACACTTGACAAACAATTTAAATCACAAATTCAAAAATCTGATGGAAAAGAAGGATTTCATTGACCTTGCGTATATGGAGGATATGCATGCATTTGATAAATTTTTCTAATAATTTTGCAAGTTAAGTGACGGGAAATACAAAAAATGGATTGAATATATACCAAAAGAATGTTGGGCTTTTGTACATGATGACGTGTATCGTTATCGTAACATGACTACAAACTTATCAGATGAGTTTCACTACTTGTTTAATGGAGTTACGAGGTTTCATATGACGGCCATTATAAAGAAGGATATAAAAAATTATGACATTTAGCACATATACTTACTATGTACTAACATGATCGTAAGGAACCACTACATTATAGTTTTTCAGACGGGGTCTACAATGTATAATCCTAATACCCTATATATCAGAATTCAAATCTTTGTTTCTGAAATATTTTTAGGTTTATTGCAACAATTACTAAATTATTTGTTTTATCCATATATAAATTAGAATTGTAGAGCTCAATTGATATAATACAACAACAATTACAATCTATACTTTCCGTTTTTTCTCTCGTTTTTCTCTAAAACAAAATTAGGTAGTTTTTGAGAAATACTCGTTTTCTTGTTAAGAGTACACAGTAAACATGAAAATAGTAATCATAACTCCAAAAAGAACATGTGATTACAATTTAACGAATTGGTTACTTATCACTTTTAAGGTAAATGGTCACCATATATGCTATTAGCGTTATTAAAAGCTACGGAGCAGTGTATGGATTTCCTGTAAACACCAAAGGTAATCTACTCAGATAACCTTGATTTAGTACAAGGTATTAGGACAACGTCAGCCGCAAGATGGACGATTCAACCCGACTATCCAAAAAATCCAAAGGATAACGGAAGAATCAGGCCCAATAACCTACCAGCATCTTTCGCGAAGGATTGACGGCCAAGCCGACTCTCTTGCGAAAAAAAACGAGACATGATCCAACGAAGGGTAAACGACAATAATTTCACTCTTAGAAGGTGTCACAAGATTGATAGTTGGATGACTAATCGGATTTCCTTGACATTTTAGTAAATACATCCAAAAAGAAATGATATTACGATAAATTATATATATATATATGTAGAGAGAGAGAGAGAGAGAGAGAGAGAGAGAGAGAGAGAGAGAGAGAGAGAGAGAGAGAGAGAGAGAGAGAGAGAGAGAGAGAGAGAGAGAGAGAGAGAGAGAGAGAGAGAGAGAGAGGATACAGGAGGAGAGATGACATCCTACTTTTAAAAGTAGGCTAGCAACTACTAATATATAAACAAAAAATTAAAAGAAAATTTTCCACAATTTTGAGCGACCTCTCACCTCCCACCCACCAAGCCGCTCTCCTTCAGAAGAGAATCGCCGCTATTTACTTGTGCACTACTCTTCACCATCATCAATCCAGTTTGGCTAAGAAATCTAAATTAAAAGGTAAAACTATTGAGTTACAATTTTTTTCAATATTATCTGGTTTAGGTATAATTTTTTATTATATATTTTTTTCAAATCCTACAATGGCCATTTCATGGCCGAAGTGATTTGATCGAATTATAATCGTAATTTTTTTTTTATTATATGCCGTTCATCAATTAAGTATAACTTGTTATCATATTTTTATTCAAATCCTATTGTGGCCATTTGTTGACCGTATGAAAAGTGATGCACTAAGATAAGTATATAGAGAAGGGAATGATGTGATATTGTGAGTTACATGAGGTTGAGCACTAAGAAGACCGGAATTACTGTCCAGTACACATCTATAATCTGCCAGACAAGCATTTTATCAAATATATAATCAGCGCTAAACTAAATTTGTGTGAGAATGTAGATGTAAGATTGAAAAGAACTTACCCAGTGGCTTGATTGAAGAAGACCAATGACCCAGAAAAGGAAATTGACATTGAAGAAGAAGAAGATGTTAATTAAGAGAAAAGGGTGATGAAAGCACCATGACCATAAAGAGTAAAGTGAATTTGAGTTATTATTGTAATGGTTAAGGAAGGAGAGGTAAAAGAGTATGGAAGGAAGAGGAACAAGAAATGCTATCAAGGCATTCCTAATATTGCTAGCCATAGTTATGTAGTTGTGTGGTTTGATCCAATTATGAAATCAGTAGACTTATAGGTCCGTTAGTTATATACGAATCATTGTTTGAAGCCTTATTGTATTGAAGGCGTTGGCTACTTAGGATCGTTTGGTTTATTTTAGTGTAAAAAAATATTTTTAGAACAAATTTTAAATTTAAAAAAATTATTAAAAATAATTTGGATATCTAGAATTATTTTTAAGTATTTTTTTTTAAGAGCATCTATTTGGTGTTTTTCTTAAAAATAATTTTTAGGGTTTAAAATACTTTTAAACATGTAAAAACACTTTTAAGTGATTTTAAAAAAAAAAAATACTTCTAAAAAGACAATTAACCTTATTTCGTAGTTTAGATCAGATACTATATAAGTTTTTTAAAGTTTTTTTAAGTATGACATATTTGTCATAAATAATGGGAAAACGAGTACTCTAAAAAAGTAGAAGTTTGGCACTCTGGTCGCGTTTCGACCACTGTCTTAATAGAAGTCGGTCATTCAATGACCACCTCTTATTAAACACCTGTTTTAAGAGAAAGACGGTCATCGAATGATTGTCTTTCAATCAATTTGTGTAAGCAAAGACGGTCGTATAAAGACCGTATTATTTATAAACACGGTCTTTTCTTGCGGGCGTTTGTTCGATGAACGCTTCTTGTAAATACGGTGTAAAGTTAACGTGGTCATTAGATAACCGCCTATAACAGAAAATAGAATATAGGGGAAACTCTCCTCATTTTTACCCTTTTTCACCTCCCATCCCACCAACCAAAAACCTTTTCAAAATTTTCTATATTTCCTTTAAATCTTTGTGTATTACATCTTAAAGGTAAATTTTATCTTCATTTGTAGTTATTTATTGTATATATCTTGCAAAAAATTGGTTAATTGGATAAAATTACAATTGGGTAATTAATTCTAATTTGTAGTCTTTTATATAGTATTGATTATAATGGGTTAGTTGTCTTTTATTTATTATTGATTATAATGTGTTTGTTGTCTTTTTAGGTTAATATGAATTATATTTGGTTATATTATTATGGAGGTAGTATTGTTTATGATGGTAATGATGTTATTGAATATATTGGGGGAGAATGTAAACCATGTATGACCGGAGGAGATGATGGATTAAACCGGGTCAAGACAAGCAGTGTGTTCGGTTTACAATTGGAATATTATAGAAGCAAATTTTGATTTAATATGGTGATGTCCGATTTCGTCAAACCCTTCTCGGTTTCATGCTCTAACCATAGCGGATGATATGATCAAAAATAAGATACATGGTGCAAATAACAGGCAATAAAAATTTACTCAAATTTATGCCGAGGTCAAAGAAACATGGAACCGTCCACTTATCGTGAAAAGGGTTAAAAAAAACCGTGAGCGGGAAAATGTGTACATCGTTTGAGCTGATTTGTGAGATGAATTACGATAGTGATATTTCTAGTGATGATAATGAAGATAGTTGGAAAGATGATCATGAAGAATGTTTAATCTAAATATTCAAAATTTTGGAGCTATTGTTTGAAGTGATAAAGGAGAATGTCATGATTGGACATTAAGTCAATCATTTTCCATGGCGAAAAACTCATGTTGGATGAGCAATATGCATCAATGTATGATCTTTTGTTGGACGTGATTAGGTGCATAAGAAATAAACAACAGATGTAAATCGGGTAGGTCAAACATGAAATATCTAACACGTGAATGTGTACATGCTAAAGCCGGTTGTGGATTTTATACTCGTGGTGTTTTTAAAAGAGATAGATATATGAGGAAGATTACAAGGTTAGAGGAACAAAAGTGTTAAGAGGGAATTCTTGTAAAAAACAAAAAACAATTGACTTCAAAATTTGTAAGGAATGAAATAATCTCAATGGTGAACACTTATATAGATATGAAAATCCCATTGATTCAAACTCGATTGCATAAAGATTATGGTCACTATATTTCTTCTGGTAAGGCATGGTGTTGTAAACAAAATGTTCTGAATGTATTTATGGTTTTACAAAACTTTATGGTACTTTAAGAAGCACTAACTGAAAATAATTTACGAGCCTGAGTATAAGCGAGTTGTGGATAACAAAACCACCATTTTAATATGCTTTTTTTTGGAATATGGAGCTAGTATCGAAGAGTTCAGACATATGATGCCTGTAGTTAGTATTAATGCAACCCATATATATGAGAAGTATGATAGGAAGCTACTTATTGCGGTCGTTTTCGATGCTAACAACCAACTATTTTTCATTTATGTTATGTGTTGGCCGATTGTGAATCAACAGACACGTGGAGCCTTTTTCTCACTTTTTAGAAAAAAATATGTTACATTCGACTAGGAAATATGTTTATTTTTGGATCTTGCGAGGCGTGGCTAATGTGTTTCTGGAATAGGAAGAAGTCCATCGATATTGTGTGCGACACTTGACAAACAATTTAAATCACAAATTCAAAAATCTGATGGAAAAGAAGGATTTCATTGACCTTGCATATATGGAGGATATGCATGAATTTGATAATTTTTTTTAATAATTTTGCAAGTTAAATGACGGGAAATACAAAAAATGGATTGAATATATACCAAAAGAATGTTGGGCTTTTGTACATGATGACGTGTATCGTTATCGTAACATGACTACAAACTTATCAGATGTGTTTCACTACTTGTTTAATGGAGTTACGAGGTTTCATATGACGGCCATTATAAAGAAGGATATAAAAAATTATGACATTTAGCACATATACTTACTATGTACTAACAGGATCGTAAGGAACCACTACATGATAGTTTTTCAGAGGGGGTCTACAATGTAATAATCCTAATACCCTATATATCAGAATTCAAACCTTTGTCTCTGAAATATTTTTAGGTTTATTGCAACAATTACTAAATTATTTGTTGTATCCATATATAAATTAGAATTGTAGAGCTCAATTGATATAATACAACAACAATTACAATCTATACTCTCCGTTTTTTATCTCGTTTTCTCTAAAACAAAATTAGGTAGTTTTTGAGAAATACTCGTTTTCTTGTTAAGAGTACACAATAAACATGAAAATAGTAATCATAACTCCAAAAAGAACATGTGATTACAATTTAACGAATTGGTTACTTATCACTTTTAAGGTAAATGGTCACCATATATGCTATTAGCGGCATTAAAAGCTACGGAGCAGTGTATGGATTTCCTGTAAACACCAAAGGTAATCTACTCAGATTACATTGATTTAGTACAAGGTATTAGGACAACGTCAGCCGCAAGATGGACGATTCAACCCGACTATCCAAAAAATCCAAAGGATAACAGAAGAATCAGGCCTAATAACCTACCAGCATCTTTCGCGAAGGATTGACGGCCAAGCCGACTCTCTTGCGAAAAAAAACGAGACATGATCCAACGAAGGGTAAACGACAATAATTTCACTCTTAGAAGGTGTCACAAGATTGATAGTTGGATGACTAATCGGATTTCCTTGACATTTTAGTAAATACATCCAAAAAGAAATGATATTACGATAAATTATATATATATATATATATATATATATATATATATATGTAGAGAGAGAGAGAGAGAGAGAGAGAGAGGGGATCCAGGAGGAGAGATGACATCCTACTTTTAAAAGTAGGCTAGCAACTACTAATATATAAAGAAAAAAATTAAAAGAAAATTTTCCACAATTTTGAGCGACCTCTCACCTCCCACCCACCAAGCCGCTCTCCTTCAGAAGAAAATCGCCGCTATTTACTTGTGCACTACTCTTCACCATCATCAATCCAGTTTGGCTAAGAAATCTAAATTAAAAGGTAAAAATATTGAGTTACAATTTTTTTCAATATTATCTGATTTAGGTATAATTTTTCATTATATATTTTTTTCAAATCCTACAATGGCCATTTCATGGCCGAAGTGACGTGATCGAATTATAATCGTAATTTTTTTTATTATATGCCGTTCATCAATTAAGTATAACTTGTTATCATATTTTTATTCAAATCCTATTGTGGCCATTTGTTGACCGTATGAAAAGTGATGCACTAAGATAAGTATATAGAGAAGGGAATGATGTGATATTGTGAGTTACAAGAGGTTGAGCATTTAAGTATAACTTTTTATTAAATTTTTATTCAAATCCAGTGTGGCAATTTGTTATTTGTTGACCGTATGAAAAGTCTTGATAAAATAAACGTATAAAAAGTGATGCATTTTAGATGTGTATATGGAGAAGGGGATGATGTGAGTTTTGTGAGTCATATAAGAGTAAACAATGAAATAAGTTATAAATTTTATTATATGTTTTATTCAAATACTACAGTGGCCATCTTATAACCGTATGAGAAGTGATGCATTGTAGAAAACGTATATGAGAAAAGAATGATGTGAGTTTTATGGGTCACATAGAATCAGTAATTAAGACTTTTATAAATTTTCAAAATTATCTGAATTAAGTAAAAAAAAATTATTATATTTTTATTCAAATCCTACATTGGCCAATTTATGACAGTATGAGAAGTAATGCACTGTAAAAAAAACGTATATGGCGGTGGGAGCTCAAATAGTCGGCTTTCTCATATGGGGCTTGAGTGCCAGGACATATTAAAAGCTCATCCAAATTTCGAATTTAACCATGTGTACAGGGAAGCGAATTTATGCGCGAATAAATTAGCTAAAGAAGGAGCAAATAATAGGTCTTTTCCTACTGAGTTCAGTGATCCACCACGCTACCTTTGGAAGTGGATTACGAGAGATAGGAGTGGGTGGGCGTCTCCGAGGATTGTAATAGATAATGTAGGCGATTTGTAATGTTCTTCTATTTGATTCTATGATGTAAAAACCGGCTGTGATGCCTCCTATGTATGCAAAAAAGAAAAACGTATATGGTAAACTGAATTTTTTGTACGATACGCAAAAATTTTAACAATGTTATTATATTTGACGCGACGTATTGTACAAATAAATTCAGTTTACCATATACATTTTCTACAGTGCATCACTTCTCATACTGTCATAAGATGGCCAATGTAGGATTTGAGTAAAAAGTATAATAAAAAGTCTTACTTAATTCTAATAATTTTGAAAAATTATGAAAGTCTTAATTGTTGATCCCATGTGACCCACAAAACTCATATCATTCCCTTTCCATATACTCTTTCTACAGTGCATCACTTCTCATACGGTCATAAGATGGCCACTGTAGAATTCGAATAAAACATATAATAAAAAATTATAACTTATTTTTTTTGTCTACAAGAACCGCATAGATCTACCAACCACTGTTATACATATTAACTAAAAACATATTAGATGCAATAAGTGAATGATCTTTCCAACCAGTTAAGTCCAAATTTCTTCTCGTGCATTTAGCCAAAGCATCCATTGTAGAATTATATCTTAGATCAATGTGAGTAACGTTCCATTGGGAACCTTGACCTAACCATTTTCTAACTTCCAAAAAAATAGGTTCATTGTTCACTCTTATGTGACTCACAAAACTTACATCATCCCCTTCTCCATATACACATCTACAGTGCATCACTTTTTATACAGTCAACAAATAACAAATGGCCACAGTCGAATTTAAATAAAAATTTAATAAAAAGTTATACTTAATTGCTCAATCCCATGTAACCCACAATCTCACATCATTCCCTTTCCCATATAACTATCTTAGTGCATCACTTCTCATACGGTCAACAAATAGCCACAATAGAATTTGAATAAAAATATGATAATAAGTTATACTTAATTGCTGAACCGTATATAATAAAAAAATTACAACTATAATTCGATTACATCACTTCGGCCATGAAATGGCCATTGTAGGATTTGAATAAAAATCTCATAAAAAATTATACCTAACTCAGATAATTTTGAAAAAAATTGTAATTCGATTTTTTACCTTTTAATTTGGATTTTTTTAGCTAAATCGGATTGATGATGGTTAAGAGTAGTCCACATGTAAATAGCGGCGATTTTCTTTTGAAGGAGAGCGGCTTGGTGGATGAGAGATGAGAGGTCGCTCAAAATTGTAGGAAAGTTTCTTTTAATTTTTTGTTTATATATTAGTAACTGCTGGTCTATTTTTAAAAATTAGATATCATCTCTTCTCCTATATCCTTTTTTTTATATATATTAAACTTTCCATCTTACAGTTTAAAATTATTGTTTTTTCCATAATTTTCAATAGTTTCAAGTAAATTTTGAATATCTCATTTTGTAGGTAAAGTTTATAACAATTTAATTTAATATATTTTTTTCTTTTTTTGTCAAAATTTAATTTAATATCTAATTTACATCATAGTATACCAAACTTTTTATTACAATTCAATCAATCTAGTTAAATGTTCATGTTATAAAATATAAATTTGGAAATAAATATTCCAATTCATGATTCGGCGGCAATTAAGATTGAGGAGATCAATAATCATAGTGAGATGTGTAAATCTTGAATGATTAGTATCGTGATTTAACTTTAGTGTATATAAATAAAGAAATGAGATGAAGAAATTGGTGCATATAATGATGGTTGTAGTGAATAATGGTGTAGCTAATGATATTGTAAAATCTGCACCCACATGGCATCCGAAGCCCAAAGCAACTATCTAAACCAATCAAGGCCCTTTCTTCTGGTCCCCTCCCACGTAGGGTCTTCACCGGCAAGAGCCGCACAAGTATGCGCAGAAAGATGCCTTACGCTTTATCCCGTGCGCAGCTGCACGCTTGGCTAAGGAAACCGATTATCACTTGTATTTTTTTTTTTTTTTTTGGTCGAGAATTATCACTTGTATAAAAGGGCGAATATATCGTTTCAACATATTTTTGCATTTTGCATATATTTCAACATTATAGATAATAAAACATAAAAAAAATTACTTAATTATAGTCTCTAAGTGCCCGTTTGGAAGTGCTTTTTTCAGAAGCACTTAAAAATGCTTTTAGCATTTTAAAAGTACTTTTGACTTTAAAAAGCACTTTTATGAGAAGCACCAAATAGGTGCTTCTTAAAAAAAGCACTTAAAATAATTTAGATTTTAAAATTATTTTTAATAATTTTTTAATTTTTGAATTTTATTCTAAAAGCGTTTTTTTACTCTAAAATAAGCACTTCCAAACGGGCCCTAAATATGATATATTGGAACTATAAAATAAAAATCTTGTGTGATATGATCCACCAAAATTGAGTTAAAGAGATTTTTATCAAACCGAGTTTTGAAAATCTTTCTTATAAACTCAATCACGACTCATATATGTACTTTTCTTATTCAAGGTCACGGATAAGATTCAACACTAAATAATCTTTCACCCATTATGAAAAATCTTACCACTAAGGCAATAAGATAACCCGTGACTTGTTTGGGTGTGATGTGTTTTGACCGTATCAAATTAATCAAGACAGTGTAAATGCTTTTTGACCAGTTGAAATTCTTCAAGTTGTCCAAGTTTTTGACATAATTTACGTATTTCCAATGTAACGAGTCATCAGATGTGGCGAAGAATAAGGTATTGAAAGAAAGCAACACCATAAGTTTAGGGAAATCTTCATTGATGCTCGTGTCATTGGTTTTTGTTAAGACCTTTGCTAAAGCAGTTTCAATTGGTTTTTTCTTTACATCTTCATTTTCAAAAATTCTCACCTCCCACTCAGATTTTTCAGCTAGCATGACTTGTGTGAAAGTAGGTAATGCCTCAGAACCTTCCTAAATAACGAAGAGGACTTTGACGTCTATCTCTGTGAGCTTCACCATTTTCTTGTCTCTCAACCAAGAGGTACAGGGTTCAAATCACTCTCAGAGCATGGTTAATCTAGTTCTGACGTGCCTGGTGGTACTTTATGTATGTTTTCTTTTGATTAAATAATTGTTATATTTATAAGTTATAAAAATGCTTTGGTACTTTAATCTAGCGCTTTGCGCTTTAAGCTATTTGTGGTCCCATCGCTTTTTTGCGCCTCTTGCGCTTAACAACACTGCATCTGACCATGAATATGAGTGATTCATAATCCACTCTTAATAACCAATACATCTTGTAGTTTCTAAATCCATATAGATTTTGATGTTGTTCATTTATTTGTGTTACACAAGATATGTCAAAAATTCTAGTACGTATCATCTCTTGAGGCGGTTGTATGTTCTAAGTAGCGAAAAAGGTCACAGATGGGATAACCTCCATGACCTCTACACACTAGTAATAGTAACCGTGCTAACCTGGAAAAATACACAAGTGTTAAATACCACTTCAAACTAGGAAGGAAAGGTATATACATGAAAATAATATAAAAAGTCCAATGCTTCTACTTAATATAGAAATAAAATAACTAACCATTATACTGCATAAAATTTAAGACATGGAAGATGGCTCAACATCTGCCTAAACTGTTTAGGTTATCTAACTGATAAAGCGATACAAATAATGTCAACATAGTGAAGAAAGTATTTAAAATAAAGTAAGGTACACAAAATATCCTGGTATTAGGGATGTACAACGGGTTAAAAATCCCAACCAACCCGATCAACCCGTAAAAACTAACCCGAGTTGGATGAGTTATTGTTATATTATGCGAGTTTTGAAGCTGAAACCTGCAAATTCGCATGTGGTATTAGCTTTACTTTCCTAAACTTTGCTAGATCATTTTCCTAAAATCTCAAGTTATATTTTCTAAAAATGAAGATTATTCGGGTGTAGATGAAGATGTGAAGTTATATTGTTTATAACATAATTTATTTGAAAACTTATATTGACATGGCCAGTGAAAACATGGATACAAATACAACCCGTTTATCAACCCAAGTCACCTACAATGAACCCGAAACTCGTAACACCCGAAACTTGTAACACCCGAAACACAATAGGTTATATAATGTATTGGGAGGGTTCGAGTGTCATTTTTTTTGCACACACCCCTACCTAGTATGATGCCAATGTGGCAATAAATCTGGAAAAAGAATTTAAAAAAAATCCTAATAAGGTAAAAAAATGGTTATTATCATTACGTTACAAGTTGTTTCGGGGTAAAATAAATTCAAATGGGATGGTACACATGACGTTGTGAGAGTTTTCTATTCTCGGGACGGTGACAATAATATATTTCAGAGGCAGCCTGTTACAAATAGTAAATGGGCAACACTTAAAGCACGTGAAATGGATGGGGAAGAAGATGTGGATCTCGGAAATCCTATTGAACTTCCAAAGAAAATTATTAAGGCGTCTAAACTATGTAAAAGTAAGAATATATTAGGAGGCAACCCAAGTTGGGTTATGAATTCCTAATTTACTTTGTGTAGTTTAAATAGTAAAAATTATCCAAACTCGGCGGTTAAAACTTGGGAAAACGCATGGTTCAAAAGATTTTTTTAGGGTGAATTATCTATAGGGACTTGGAGACCATCTTCGTGCCACAAAAGTAACATTATATTCCTCTCTCCTCCAAATATGCCTTTAAAATGCACATTTTCATGAATATCCTTATAGCGTATATAGTGTATATAAGACAAAAAATAGATTCTTCTCTCTTACCTCCACTACCATTTTCTCTCTCTTATATTACCAAATTTCTCTCTCCTCCTTTATCATTTTCTCTCACACCTCCTTCATTAACTATCAATAATTTCCAGCTCCGACCACAACCATCGACCATCGCCGATCACCGCTGACCATCGCCGACCACTGTCGTAAAAAGTACTGAGTATGGAAAAAGTGTTGAGTCGCAGAATAAAGTTACTGAGTTTCGAATTTTTTTATTGAGTAACTTTACTGAGTATGCCCGTATGCTCAGTAACTTTATTGAGTATGCTTGTATGCCCAGTAACGTTATTGAGAATGCTCAGTAACTTTATTGAGTATGCTCCATAACTTTACTGAATATCGGAGAAAATTAATCGAGATTTGGAAATTTTACTGAGTATTAGGGCAAAACTATTGAGTGAACTAATCATTTCTATTTTATAAACTAATAATTGATTGAATAATATTACAATATAATTTAAAGATAATTACATTACAATAAAAAAAATCTATTACCTACCCTATATATTTGAACTAGTATTAAAAAACAAAACAAAAAGAAAAAACAAAACTTATTACTAAATTCGAACGAAAAAAACATCAAAAAAAGGTCAACTTGCTAGGTATGGAAAGAAAAGGAAAAAGAAGAATAACGCATAAACCTTCTTATCGAACACATAAAGTTGAAGCTAAAAAGCCTGAAAATCCCGTCGCGAAATCATCTCCGACTGCTACGTGAAGCTCAACAATGGTTGTTCTTTCCCGCCAGATCTACATGGAGGCTCCGTTCAAGATGGACCGGAGCTTCAAATCTGCAGCAATGGCGACTCACGAAAATGGAACGAACATGGCTTCTCAAGGCCAGACATGGCTCCTCACTCTAGCGAAGATAACTTTCGAGAGCTTTATCTTCTCCAATGTGGATCTACGTGGAGTTGCTGAGCTTCGCACGAGCCTGCTTCTCGAATAGAGCCTTATCCATGAGCCTTCTTCTCGAACGGAGCTCGCTCGTCTTCTTCTGCTTGGTGCTACTTCACGAACGTACAATGACAGCTTCACTCACGCGGCAGAGTTCTTCTGCGAACACGACGTTGCTCCGGCAGCCGCACCACCATCTCGCGAACGAAGCTCGATTCTCCATTTTCCAAACACATCTTTGAGTTTCAAACATGAAGCTTTATGTTTATGGAGAGAGGAGAGAGAATAGAATTTTAGGGTTACAGGAAATAGTAAGAGAGAGAATGAGAAGAAAGAGTTTTTTTTTTTAACAAATTAGTATATATAAGGGAAGAAAACAAAAGAGGGTAAGAAAGTAATTGTATTTTTGGCCTATAGTGTTAATTCTTGTTTGTGGTCTTTAGTAAGAAGTGGATATTAGTGAAGTCTTGTTGGGTCTCAGGGGGTGTCCTCAAGACCCTTTGCATAATTTCCTCTTTTTTTAGTCATCATAAAACACAAACTTTCTCCAAATCTAAAAAAAAAATAAAAATACAGGGGCTTCTTTAATGGCACTACCATAATCAATTTTCTTTGACCGTTTAAAAAACAGAACGTTGGATTAGCTTTCCATAATTAGTGAGTTAAATTTGTGTAATATAGTTGGGTTATTTGCATATTCCTTGTGTGTTATGCTAAATAATAAATATATATATATTCTAATATAAAATTTCATGTTTGAAACAGTTTTAAATATGAGATTCATATTTTGCGAACCTGTTTGCCGAAAATCAGATCATAAATTATTATTTCTTCTACAAAATTATCAATTTTTACCTATAATTGATGCGATAATTACAAGTTCAAATCCAATAAAGA
This sequence comes from Nemophila menziesii, assembly GCA_029959085.1. Lineage (NCBI taxonomy): Eukaryota > Viridiplantae > Streptophyta > Magnoliopsida > Boraginales > Hydrophyllaceae > Nemophila > Nemophila menziesii. The sequence continues at coordinate 37,735,920 of JARWIR010000005.1, read as the reverse complement.
TATTTTATTTCAATTTTTCTAAATTAGTTATGATTTATTTTTAAAACAATCGAAAATAGTTACCATAAATGGTTGATCGGAGGTGCAGTTGGTCGGAAATGGTGGTGGTGGTCGGAGATAGTGATGAGCCCAACATTAGTATAATATTAATAAATAAATAGATATTATACTGAAATAAATATTAAATATACATTAAAAATATATTATACTTAAAATAGAAGTAATGAATATACAAAGATAATTGGGATGTTACTGAAAATTATTTAGGGTAAAGAATATAGATATTGACAAGTAAAAATTATGTATATATTAAAAATTAAGGTTAGATATCTAATGACTGCATAACCCAACAAATATTTTTCAAATGGTCCACCCTAACCAAAAGTCAGATATACCCTTACACTTCTCTGTACCAATTGAATGCGCCCAATAAGTAACATTGTAGTGCAAACCACACACGTCATCATTGTTCAACAACCATCACAAATCAACCTGGAATACATGCAACAACTCACTCGTTTCAAATTCAATCAATAAAATATTAAAGAATCCCCATAGTCACTCTTTAACGCAACAAGATTCATCCAAAAATACCAAATAACAAGATTAAAAGCTTTTCTTATGGTAATATTACAAATAAAGACAACACCCAATAAGATATAACCAACATATGAGAGCAAAGATGTGTTTTTTTGTATTCCTTTTTTTTCAAATGTTAAAATCGTTCGTTGTAGACGAGTGACAAGTGGGGTGTGGGTTGCTTTATTATTTGTGTAAACAAAAAACATTGATGATATTGGTGGGTAATGAGTGTCGAACGAGTTATGTGATGGCCAATGCTTCTAAAACTGATAAATTTATGGGGAATGTCCAAATGATTCTGGGTTATCTTATAATATATATGCGTTCTTAGTAATGCGAGTCAAAATTGGAATTTGTTATTTTTTATATACATCTCAGTGTACAGTGAAAAGGAAAATCAACTCTTGTATGACAGCATAATAGTTTATTGTGCATGTTTGATTATTTGATATAATGTGACTCAGCCCATTGAAAAAAAATACATAACCCATTTATAATGAGTGTATAACCCACTGACATCTGACCTGTGTTGTTAAAATCGCAAAAAGCACATGATTAATCGATAAATTAGCACGAATCGAGCCGGTTACGCTTCACCATAGACATAATCGTGATTAACCCAGAATCACGCTTCTTTGATCTACTTTTTTGCGCTTTAGGCTTTTATGTTAATCACACGCTTCACGCGTTTTTGGGTTTCACTAATATTATGCTTGAAAAATAACTACCAGTCCTAATTGTTTTGAGTGTCTTAAATATTTATGAACCCTAAGCCCATACTAAACTAAACAAACACTATAAATTAATGGAAGACGTGCGTATGGATTCACTATGTCTAACTATCGATCAAACTATTCTTCAAGTTTCAAGGTACGGCTAATCGATTGTTGGGCTAAAAGTCTGTTAAATCTATTCATGGTAACGAGCCTAATGGTATGTTATTGTGATAAACGAATTACTTCTTGCAGAATTAAACTTGATTTGTCACTTTATCTGGTTATTGTAACAAAATAATTAGTTAATAATTACGTGAATAATGGTTGTCACAATTGTAATTTTCAAGTATGTTTTCTTTTGATTAAATAATTTTTAAATTTATAAGTTATAAAAACGCTTTGGTACTTTAATCTAGCGTTTTGCGCTTTAACTATCGGTTTTTTGTGCCTCTCGCGTTTAACAACACTGCATCTGACCATGAATATGAGTGATTCATAACCCACACTTAATAACCATAGATCTTGTAGTTTCTAAATTCATATAGATTTTGATGTTGTTCATTTGTTTGTGTTACACCAGATATGTCAAAAATTTCAGTACGTATCATCTCTTGAGGCGGTTGTATGTGCTAAGTACCGAAAAAGGTCACATATAAGATAATGTAATGAAGGTGCGGTATGCTGAAATGGGTAGACCTATCGAAGGACTGTCGGCGATTGCGCATCTCTAGGTTGACCATGCGAATAGAAGAGTAAACGACACCAAAATTTATACGGTGCTCATATTTTAGACATAATGTGAGGCAAAGGAGTAGAACTGAGTTACACAGACCAGGCTATAATCGATCTACAAATTAGACTCATCTTGTGGGTTTCAAACGACATACCCACCTTAGAAGCTATATTTGAGAACCGGAGGGCGATGAATGAAAGATAAATATTAAAATTCACGGATAAATGATATTTTCCAATAATATAATCCTTTAATATAATCCATTTCCTCCCTATCCCTTCATCCAAACAAATATACTAAGGCGGCTACATATAATTATTTTATTTTATTTATTCATTAGTCCCCATTTCTAATTTATCCTTAATAAAGCCCCTAAACTTGTATACAATATTTAGAAGTCAACAAAACTTATAAAAAAAGATAATAGGAGGTCTAGGTTATCACATTACAATTTTACAACTTTATGGTGCAGTAAGAAGAGAAGAGTTCATTGTTGCGGTGACTCATTCATATAGATTTATGTTCTGGAAAACAATAAACTAACAAGGGAGGGGGAGGGTGACACTTGAACGGCCAGTAATTGCTTGGAAGTAATCAAAAAATCTTGCAAAACCATTAATGAGCATATACTGCAATAAACTCATCTTTATCTTCTATCCCACAACTCACAAGCATCACACTTAAACAAGGCATCTCTTGACTGCAATTTTAATAGATGGGGGTGTATTTTGGGTGTCACAACATGCCCTGATCTAATTAAGCACATAAAATATCCGCATCAAGACCTTGAGACTAACAAACCTTAACATGATGATAGCTAGAAATGTGGATGAAAATAAAGTATAAAAGGTATTAGGTAGAACAATGTATGTACCGTGTGTAAATTTGTCCAAACAACTACACATGGATACACGCTAGAGATCACATAAATAGAGATACATCTTTAGTTACCAACTGTAAATACGACAATTAGTCTTAGTGTTGTTTTCATGTATACTACTAATAACACACACTTGACTAATTACATAAACTCACCTCTAATTTCGGCTTCACTCACGAAACACCCTTTCTGGTCTCTTTGTACATAATTGTATATATGGTTGTTGATTGTAATATTTACATCAAGTAAGGATAAAGTTAATGACACTCTCTCATTATAGATTTCAATGTAAATACAAACAATAATTGACAAATATACTTCATGATTTTGAATAATAAACGCTAGAAAAGCTCTCTTCAGTATGTCTATTAACTAGTATATCACTGTTGGAGTTCAAATCTCCAAACACATAGATTACAAATAGTAAAATTACAAGGTTCACATTCAAAGTGCATCCTATCTACCAAATTGTCACCACATTTAGGACAATAGTACTTTTCATATCTAGCTGTCCTCTTAAATGTCAGAGGATGGGGGTGAAGCTTTATCTTCTGTTTACCTCCAAACTTCACAATCAATTCCAAATTTTCATTTTTAGAAATGCAATTCGGATGAAATGAATTGTCGCATTCAGCACAATGATATAGAAACTTCTTTGGATGAATTTCGTGTTCACACTCAATGCACATAATTTTATTAAATTGATAATAAAATGGTGGAAAGCTCAAGGTAAGAGGGTGTTTATCGTATCTATGTCCCACACTCTTAGGTAATGTTGCGCATGACATTGCTATCTTGTAAGGACAAGTCTTGCAACAGAAAAAGAGTGTGTTATAATGGGGAAGATCACAGGCACGACAAATCTCTGTGGAAGTTGATTCATCTTGAACAAGGAGGTGGCGATGAGCATTATGTTTAATTACACAATCCTTTGGAAGAAGTGCACATCTGATATCTACATAGAATTCACAGTCTGAACACCCATACATGAATCCGTTACTAAACCTCTCGCATTCACTGCATCTATGGATGCTGTAAAAAGGGCGGAGATGAAAGAGGGAAAGTGTATGCTGAGGATGAAGAGAACATGACAGTCTCTGAGGTAACTGAACACAATATAAATGGAGAAAATAGTTGCAATCAGCACAACCATAACATGAACCTGAAATGGGTTCTACACATGCATTGCATACTGTTTCTTGTTCATCTTCAGTAAACTCGTAGTAGTCATCTCTGACATTCATCTGAATCAAAGGATGCTCGTGATTTGAGTGCTTAATTTTGGTTGATGGTTCAACCTGTGGGAGACCGTTTTTCTCGGAGTAACGTTTGATGAGTAGTTCAAAAAGGTTGTTCACAGGCAAGGTGATTGTATCAGCTTGGAGCTCCTCATTATTACTAGCAACACAGAATTAAACATTGTGATTATTTATGCTAAAAGTTGTAAATGAAAAAAGAAGGAAAAAAAAAATCTTACGCATTAATTTGGGCAGCTGAGTTGTCCATGCAGTTGAGATGGACAAAATATCTACAAGGGGCACAATAATATACCCAATAATTTGGGTGTAACATTTCACTGCAGATATCACAACTGAAATCATAAGATCGGAGTTCTTCAGGAAAATAATAAGATAGAGTAAGAGGGTGAGTGTGAGCTGGGTGATCCTTAAGCGAAGAAGTTTCTGGAAGTAATCCACAAGTCTTGTGTATCATAAATGAGCATACGGTACAATCATATAGCTCATCTTTCTTTTCAATGCCACAAGCATCACAATTGAATATGGTACTTCTTTCTTGGTGTTTGAGAAGGTGCTGACTATGGCTGCTGTGTTTAATTAACGTGGTTTGAAGATTGCTAAGATATTTAAATGTGGGCTCTAATTGAGCACATAAAATATCCACATCGAAATTACACTTGGAACAATGATACACAAAACCATTCCAATCAACTCTTTTACAAATATTACATGAGGGGTCACCTAAAAAATAATAAGGTGACGTGCTAAAGAGTAGAAGTGGATGTTGTGGATGCTTTGGATGCCTAAATTCAATTGGCGATTCAGCGCAAGATTTGTGGAGGAAAAATTCACATCTTGTGCAACAATATGTTTTTGACCCCAATGAGACTGATTGCTTGCAAGCGTAGCACTCAACTTCTTCTGCGCTTACATCTTGTAGCTTTTCTTTCATGATAAGAGGATGATCCCTATGACTGAAATGATTGAGTTCCATCCCTATCTGTTTCTCTCTTTTCACTCTTTTTTTTTTTTTTTTTTTCTCTCACTGTTTGATAATAAATGTTGCATGCAATTCATGGTTTGGAAACTAACCTACCCTTATATTATATATAGATGGATTATCCAAGTATAACCATATGTAAGAAGAAAAGGCACTTCACATGACTTGACTTTGAAGAGTGTGTAATTAGAGAGAAAGGTATTGCGTGAAGGTGAGTTTTGGAATTTGGAATACAAATCATAACCAAAACATGTACATTAAATACGAAAGGAACAATCTCAATATTTCCACGTTGATGGAACAACATTTGAGCTTAAAAGAGTGAAACAACAAGTAGCTAAAAAGAAAGGAATATTATCAAAAGGAAAAGTTTAAATCTTTGAGTTTATGTTATATATTGTTCATCCAAGGATGTAATTTATAATTACTGGGTAATTTTGAATACTGAAGAAAGGGTATAACAAATACGTAAATATTGTTCAAGGAGGAAAATGTAAAGTAAAGCCTCTCTAAATGATTTCTTTTAGAGTGACAATTTCTCTAAAACTCATAAAGAGTCTTTCTTTTAGAGTGAAAATTTCTCTAAAATTCATAAATAGTCTTAGTTCCAAGATTTTATTTTTTTATAAGTAATTGATTTTATTGCTCCTGACTTTAAACATAACATTTATTCAAGCACCTAAGATAACAAGCTGTCAAATAGGTAAAGACAAACAAAAGAACAGTTACAATTTTCAGTTACAATTATCTGCTCTTCAAAATTACAACTTTAAAGCAAACATAAAACATAAGCTAAACTATAATCAATTCTTGAACATCTCTTCAAAACTTCACAACTTAACAATATTACTCTTCTTTGGAGTGAGTTTAAATCTTCTGCAACCATTAAGTCTCATACACAAGAAGCTTTTAATCTGCTTAAAAATATAACAATTGGGTATTTATGATCATGAATTCTTTGGTTTCTTTCATTCCAAAGCAGGTATATATACGCAGAAAAACAACCTCCCAAGATTGTATATATGAATTTACACTCACATTGATCACTAATAAAATCAATCAACTCATCCCAGTCTTTGAAGTCCTTAGTATTAATGTCACAGCAACCCAAACATTTTCTGAGAACTCTTTTAGTAAATAAACACTGCAAAAATATATAATCTCTATCCTCCATTATACTACTACTGCAGTACTCACATAAGACAGTAGCAATACCCCCATTCCTGCATTCTAGATTTAGTAGGTAGTAAGGGTGAGCATGGCTCTGTTCGACTCGGTTTTTAGCCAAAACCGAAGCCGAAATTGAATGGTTGATTTTTAAGAGTGTCGGTACTAAACCGAACAGTTTTTATCAGTTCAATTTGTCGGTTTTCGATTCAGTATATATTTTTCAATTTGGTATGTGTTTAATTTGATAGTTGGATAGATTTCAAGAGCGTTTACTTGAGATGTTTTATTTACCAACAAATCCATATATGAAGTGTTTGATTTTCATGTTATTTATCCATATAGGAAAATTACATTTTTAGAACTGAAATATTAGGCATTAATCATAAACAAATAATTTCAGAAGAATATTTATATAATTTAATGTGTATACTTTTAATTTTGAAAAATTTCAATAAATGAATGATCTTCTAAAATATATCGACTAATGAATAATATATGTTGCACATTATGACATTTTTAGGACGGTGCATTTCATATATGAACATTTATGTTTTTAAGTTTTACTCTATTTTTTATCCTCTTATCATAATCGTTTCAAAAATAAAAATTAAATTCAAGCATACTTAATTAAGGATAAATGAGAATTAAACTTAAAAAAATAAATTGGAGACATAATTTAGTTTTTGTATTTTTTTAGGTTCGATTATGTGTTCGGTTAAGCATAGCAAACCGTACCGAACCGAACTTTTTCGATTATTTAAAAAGCTTACACCGAACTGGACAATTTTTTTACTTTTTGGGGTCCGTTATGTTATTCGGTTTTGTTTTGCTCAGTCCTAGACTTCAGGCCTTAACAAAATTACATATAGGTTTCCGGCCATAGAAATAGTTAAGCTCCAAAAAATATATCACAAACACCAAATTTGACACAATAAGAATAAAATAAAAATTACAAACTCTAAATCAAATAAAGACGTTAGACATAAAATTAAAACAAATAGTTCGTAATTCGAATATAGACAATCTACTTTGCTGATAAATGATTTTACCTTCTAACTATACCACTACATTTTGGAGAGAGAGACGTATTTGTGTTGATAACGTGTTCAAAATAAAATAAGATTAGTGAAAGAGAGTAAATGTATTCTTTTATCTGTTCCAAATTACAAGTGGTAGGTTGGTGTCTCCTAGGGTGTGATAAATATGATAATAAAATATGGATAAAGGATGTACTAAAACCCTAAACTAAACACGTTACTCACTGCAAGTATCACAGATCGTATGCAAGTTTTACTAGTAAGTAAGATTCGTTCCTCAGAGACTTAGTGCGTTATACGAATGGATAAACAAAATAGTGTAGTAGATAATAGTTAAAGACAAGAAATGTAAATATATATGATTGATGAGAAGATTAATGATTAAACTAAATAAACTAAATACAATAAATTAAAAGATATAAGAATAAGATGAGAGAGATATAGCTCAGGTTTTGCGAGTATGCACTAATCCTTCTATTTCTTCTACTAGTTAATAAGGGTGATATAATCTCTTAGATAAGTAGCCAGGATTCTAAATTTCTCCCTACCCCCTTCCAGGTGGACTAAGGTGGCGACCTCACAATTATCAGGGGACTTAACTAAGGTGCTCCTATGCCACTAGGTTCTTAGATGAGACTGACCTGCAAATAATGATCAGTGATTAAATCAAACCCTACTGACTATCTAGTTAGGCAAGCTCTTCCAAATCATTACCGCACACTAGACGCTTATGTGGTGTTTCAATAATTAGACACCCCTTTCGGGCGACCATCTAACTACTATTAGCACAACCCTAAATTGATCAGGTTTAAGACAAACAATAAATCAAAGCACATAAAACAAATATATGGTTAAGAAGCTAGAATCAATTTAAAATGGTTCTCCCAAACAAACTTAGATAGAAGAAAATAGAATTCATAGATTATACATATGCAAAACCCAAGATATGGGAAAATTAGTTCATACTAGAAAGAAATAAACTAAACTAAAGATCATACTTTCAACTTACTTCTATTGAATGATGAATAAACTTAAGGTTTACTTCTGGAGGCTAAGGACTAAGCAAGGACAAGTTTAAAATGATAAGAGGGTGTATTTATAGGTGTTAAATAATCCCTAATTCGGATTTCTTGGAGTAGGAGGCAAGTAATTGGACTTTTTTTCCAATTCAATTTGTTTCCTAAAATATAGGAGAAGAGAAAAACTATTGTTGTCTTGTTTAGGTCGTAACTTCTTCAATATTGCTCTGATTGATTCGTTCTTCACATCGAAACTGACCGCGTCGAAAAGATCTACACTTTTTCTTTAGACCATTCTTCCAAATTCGCAGATTTGATTTATGATCACTTTAATGGACGTGACTGCTGAAATTCAGATTTACTTGACAACTTTTCCTTTCCTATTTTCTCTTTTACTTCCTTTATCTCCAATTTCCATCCATATCTTCTTTCCTTATCTCTTTAGAATTGATTTGGCACCTTATTAATTAGCGTTATCTTTAAAGTTTCACACTAAATAAATAAATTAAACCCAATATGCTCTAAAAATAATAATTCCTTAAATCAAGCCAAGAAATAGGATAATACTAAAATATAATTATTAAATACTCATAAACACCTAAAATGATGTCTCCAACCTAGATTATTTCATCACAAATAGAGAGACATCAAGACCCCCAACTCAAAGTTGTATCGTCCCGATAAAATAAAGATAAAAACAAAGGGGAGTCTCTAAATACACACCTAAGTCAATTAAGCAAAATGGGAAAGAAGATAGCAGAATATGTAAAATAGACTCAAAGAAACTACTTAGAAAATTTCATGTAATAATATTTACAAACTAAACTACATGTACACTCGTCATGTCCACGATCATCATGGCTCGAATTCAAGATCATATTAGCTTCGTAATGTAAGAAGGAGAGGTTCTTTACTCAGTTTACCAAGGAGGCTATAGATTGTTTATCGAACTTCACTAGTATCTAAAGATCCACTTAACTACTCTCTATTGGCTCAATCACTTCTAGATCACATAGCAAAGAATCAAAAGGTCTTTAAGGTTGTAATTCTGGCTTAGGGACGGTATGATAGTATATTTGGATAATTTAGAGTGAGCTTTTGGCTCTCTCCTAACTAGCCATCAACGAATCATCTTTATGCTTTTGATGCACTTAATTAGCATCCCCAATAACCCAATAAAGCATAAAGATGATCACGTAAAATTCCACTTTTCCAGTCACAATATATATTCTTTTCATATCAATTTTTTTCTTTGGTATAGCTATGACTCTCTGTTTGATGTGAGATATCATGCTACTTTCTCATATATTTTTCTTTTCCTCATGTTGTTCAGTTTTCTTTCATTTACTTTTACCCCGACAAAGGGTTACAATATAAAAAAAACCTGTGAATCACCATCAATAATAAAAATAGAGCACCATTAATAAGCTCAAAAATTCCAACCCAATAATATTTCCCATAATGGTGGACACACCACCCTAACTTAAGCTCTTAAACAATTGTCTATGCATCGCGATTCGGGTGCGGGTTATATGGAAAAGTCCTAAAATCTAAAGGGATTTGTCTTATAACGTGGCTAATAAAAAGGCTTTAGAAAGGCTAAAAGGGGCTGAGAAAGATATAATATAATAAATGGACATCAATCTAAAAGGCAACAAGGGGCTTATCAAAGAACCGCCTTAATCACTTTCTAAATTATGCAATTTTGCTATTCTCTTACCTTTAGCACGTTCATCAAATGGGTTTATCAACTACCTTGGATCTCGCGGCCTACACACCCCTAAGGCGCTCTGAGATCAAACATATTTCTATCGCATTGCTCACTAATCTTTTCTTTACTATCAATGTGTGTTTTCTGCAAATACTCAAAGGATACTAAATAAAATAGCCCATAAACATACTACTTTCTATCATTAACTTACTAAGATTATGCATTCAAGCTATTAAACACACTCTACATCTAATTCCATGTATCAAAAAAATTTAATTTTCTACCAAAAACTGAAAAATCACATAAAAATGGAGATGAGAGACAATGAATCCCCACACCCCCAACTAAAAAATGAAGCGTGTCCCCACGACTCGAAAAAGACTCTAAAAAGAAATTAAAATAAGCAGATAAAGCATATGCAGAAATGATAAGGAAGAAAGAGAACATACTCTCGAGGCTATTGTCTCGCATTATCGACATCCAAAATAGGATTTACTGGATCACTTTTTCGTTGCTCTAGGAGTGTCATGATGTGCACGTGATTAGCTTTGATTTGTGCCACATCTTCGGCTAAGGAAGTTTGAGCTGCTTCAACTTAATTTAATCGCTCCTCTACCTTCTCTCGCCAAATACGATCCTCTTCATCTTTTGTGAGTTTCGTAACTCTTGCTCCTCTCAAAATTGTCTTGATCCAAGTATTGTCAATATTATTAATGATCTTATACAATAGTTTATCTTCTTCACCCAGAATCAAATTCGCTTTTCGCACAAGGCACGTGTTCATAGTAGGATATTTCAGATTAAATAACGAAGTAGGAGAGACCAAAAATCACTTCACCTCTTCAAAGATCAACTGTGTCACATCTACTTCTTCCCCTCTCAAAATACAAAGGATTCCGTTTCTCTTAGTTACATCCGACGTTCTTGTGTTTCCAAAAGCATTAGGTGTAAGGATATTGTGCCAAACTCTTGTAGCTGCTTGAAGATATTTGAAAGGCCAAGGTGCCCTCAATTCTCCCTCATGTGATTGCACTTTCTTTGTATCTAAAACATGCTCTAAAAGTTGATTCCAATCGAAAGTCTTAATATTTTCCACCGCTTCTCTAAACTTACATGGTCCCACCAATTTCTTGAACTGGAAGTGGTTTCGGATCTCTTCAACTGTAAAAGGAACTAACTTGCCCTCTAACTGGAACACGACCTTCACTATCTCGGCTAAAGAGGCCTAGATAGAAATCAAAAACTAACTCCATACAAAAATTTGATATTTACAACATGAATGTAGACCAACCCAATCTATCTCCCATCTCTAAGAATCTCTTGTACTCACCTTCTCCAACTTCTCTTTCGAATACTCTTTCATAAGCAAAGGGCAGTTCTTGTACGTGTTTCTTTGCAGAAGCTAACACGACTTTTGAATCTTCATTAATATCGGGCATAGGCATCTCAATTTGTAGAGGTTGTGGTGTCTTTCTTATAAAATTTGAAACCTTTTTTGCTCTTTGAATTTACCACATCTTGTTGTCCTCTATTCTCTTGACCTATTTTACCCCTCGTCTGTACACTAGAACTTGAACTTTTCTCAATTAATTTCTTCTCAATGGAACCCAATACCTTACTTCGATTCTTCTTCATCTCCCTAACAGTAGATAATGTTTCTATTCTTTTTGGCATCTCAATTGACCTCCTACTCAAAGCTTTGAGCACTCTTGAAATTTGTAACCCTTGATTTTAGGTTGAACAAGTGTTGTTTTGGGTTAGGAAAGGTGTAAGGATGATGAACCTCTATGTGGGTAGGATGAACTCTTGCTTGATTGGTATAGGTTTAAGAAATTATTGGGTAAGATTTGGAAATTTTGGCTTTTGATTCTTGGATTCTAGGTGTTTTGATATGATTTGGGTGGTCGAATCTTATTTATAATTATGTGGGGAAGGGATTGGATGTAGTGTTTGATGTTTGGTGAAGGTTTGATGAAGCTATAATGGAGTTGGGAGACCTTTGGGGAAGAAAGAGAGGCTTGAGGATTAAAATAATTGTGTAAAAACTAACCTTCTCTTTGATTCCCTGCTTATAGCCTTTTATTTTTGGATCCGGCGGCGCCATGCAGTGCACCGGAAGTGCGGCGCGGTGTACCAGACTAGAAGGTTCCAAACCGTGGGCGCAAATTGTCGATGCGGTTTTGCTTAGGTGCTCTCGTCAATGTACCCGATTTACCAACCGTTGTCACGGTTTTCTGAGCTACAGTGCACCGGAGGGATGGTGCGGTGCACCGGATCTACCTGATGTCTCGAAACGTGGTCGCGAATTACGACACGGTTTTTACTTCTTCCTCTTGGCATTGGACCCAATTTCCGAACCGTCACCACGATTTTTGGACCTGCGGTTGGTGTCGGCTAAGGTGTGATGAAAATAAGATATAAATAATGTAACTAACACCCTAGCCTAACCACGTTACTCACTGGAAGTATCACAGATCGCATGCAAGTCTTAATGACAAATAAGATTCGTTCCTCAGACACTACGAAAGTAAGAGAGAACTTACGCAATTATCAAGTGCAAATAAGAAAGCTAGAATAATAATACGCAAGAAATAATAGACAATAATTTTTGTTTTGTTTTTGTAAATAGAAAATTAAACTAAATGAAGTAAAGACATAAAAGTAAATAAGAGAAGCAGATAGTATTAGAGTTTGGCTCGAGATATAGCAAGTAATCCCCACTAGTCTTGTTTATTCTAATCATGTAAGGGAGAATTATGTAGAATTGCAATAAACAGGATTCTAAATTCCTCCTAACCCCTTCCGGGTGGACTTAGGTGGAGACCTCACAATTACCATGGGACTTAACTAAGGTTCTCCTACGCCACTAGGTTCTTAGATGAGACTGGCCTGCAATAATGATTGATGGTTAAATCAAACACTAATGGTTATCTAGTTAGGCAAGCCCTTCCGGATCACTAGCGCACACTAGATGTTTATGTGGTGTTTCAATAATTAGACACCCCTTCCAGGAAGCCATCTAACTACTATTAAGGTAATCCTATTTGTTGCGCACCGCAAGGAAAACAGACAATAAATCAAAGCACATAAAACATAGAACAAATCAGTCATTCGTTTAAATCATTAAAATCCCAATTAAAATAGATGGAAATAAGTATCTGGTTTATACCTATATGCTAAATCTCAAGCTAAAATAAATTTAGTTCATACTAGAGAAAGAAAAAGAAAACAATTACAAATTTGAAGGCTTGCGAAGACATAATTTGATGTTAGGCTCCTTCCAGACTTTTCTTCTCTTGTTGTAAGCTTCCTCTTGGCTTAAGGTTTGGCCAAGGATATGTTTCTACTAAATAGAGGGTGTATTTATAGGGTATTCCTAACCCTAGCTCGAAATCTTGGAGTAGAGGGCACGTATTAGGACTATTTTGCAAATAAAATTCGTGTCCTAAAATATCGGAGAAGGAAAAAACTGTTGTTGTTTTGTTTCATTCGTAACTTACTCAATATTACTCCATTTGACGCATTATTTGTATCGAAACTGACCGCGTCGAAAATATCTACACCTTTTATTCAGACAATTCTTCCAAATTCCCAGCCATTATTGAGTTATGATCAATTTAATGGACGTAGCTGCTGAAATTCCGATTTACTTGACAACCTTTCCTTTGCTATTTTATCTTTTACTTCCTTTATCTCCAATTTCCATCCTTATCTTCTTTCCCTTATCTTTTAGAATTTATTTGGCATCTAATTAATTACCACATATCTTTAAAGCTTCACAATTAACAAACAACTAAACCCAATATGCTCTAAAAATAATAACTAATCAAATCAAGACAAGAAATAGGAAAATATAAATATATGAATAAAAATATATAATTAAATTCTCAAATACACCTAAAATATGTCTCCAACCTAGATTAATTCATCACAAATATAGAGATATCAAGACCCCCAACTCAAGGTTTTATCGTCCCGATACAATAAAGATATAACAGTAGGGTAGTCTAATAATAAACAGAGAAGGAGGAGGAGGAGGAGGAGAAGAAGCATAGAAAACAATGAATGATCCTAGAAAAAAATATCTAAAAAGTCTCATGTAGTAGTGCTAAATAAATAATGCACACGTATACTTAATATCCGTAACTTCAAGACCAGATTAACTTTGCAATGCTAGAAGTAGAGGTCTTCAACTTAGTTCACGATAATGGTTATAGGGTGATCATAGGCTTAATATAGTATCCAATGGTCCACTCACCTATTCCCTAATTGTTCCATTGTTTCTCCACCAAGTAGCTAGAAATCCTAAGGTCTTTACGGTTGTAACGGGGCTTAGGGACGGTATGGTATATTTGGATAATGAAAAGTGAGCTTTTGGCTATCTCCTCACATTCCATCAATGAAGCGCCCTAGAGCTTGAGTTTCACTCGAAGATGTTCTCACTCAACTCAATTTTGATGCTTTAATTTACATCCCAAATAACCCAATTAAAACATTTTTCATGATGATATAACAATTTTCACTTTGCCGGTCCAAATATTTTTAATTTGTTTCATATCAATTTTTTTCTTTTGATAGCTAGCTATGACTCTCTTTTTGATGTTGAGATATCATGCTACCTTTTCTCATATATATATATATATATATATATATATATATATTTCGTTTCATTCTTTTTAGCTTTTTTCATTTAATCTTACCCCGGCAAAGGGTTACAATAATGACTTTCATCATCAATAATATCACAACTACAATTTCCCAAACCCAATGTTCCCTAATGATGAAACCCACCACCCCAAATTCAAGCTCTAAAAACTAAGGGGTGTGACTTATAATGTGGTTAAATAAAAGGCTTTAGAAAGGCTCAGAGGGGCTAAGATGGATAAATATTAATAATCAAATAAAAGGGCGAGAAAGCCAAAAAGGCTTCAAGTGGATTTAATATGAAAGAACTGCCTTATTCACTTTTCTAACTACCAGATTTTGTTACTTTTTCACTATTAGTTCATAGCTAAATGGGTTTTCAACTAATTTCAGACCTCACGTTCTACACACCAATTAACTCTCCCTAAGTTCCAACTTGACACTTCTTACGCAGTGCTCATTAATCTTCCCTATCCTTTATTTCATGTTTTCATACATGCATACTAAACATACTTGTGACATCTTTCAAAAACATACTACCTACTATCATTTACTTAATTAAAGCATGCTCAATAGGTATATTGACCATATTCAATGCCAATTCAACCCTTAAAATTTTATATTTTATTCAAAAACAAAAAGGAAGACGAGGACAACGAATCCCCACCCCAACTCAAAAGTGAGTCGTGTCCCCACGACTCAAAAAGACTCAATAAAGCAATAAAATTTAAACTAACTAAACTAATGGATACAAGCAATTAAGGAGAATAATTAGAACGGGGTACCTGCCGTAAAGATATAACATATCCTCTTCCGAAGAATAATCTTCATCTATATCCGAATCTTCTGTTACTTTGTTTATTATATGATTAATCTTTGAAATTTCTCTCCAGCAGGCGTTGAATTCTCTTTTTAGACTATCAATCTCTTCCATTAATTTAACTACCCATGCTGGTGGTGTGGATATACTCTTTGTATTTTCATTAAGATTTGAAGTTAAACTTTGATCCTGGATTATTGTCTTTGCTTTAGGCCTTGGTGGTACACTCATTCTAGCTATTAATTTCTTTCGTAGTGGTTGTGCTGGTGCCTCTATCTTTGGCTTCTTTTCAATAAGATTATCATGGTCAATGGCCTTTTCTCTTGTGGCTCCAGGCAATTTCTTGTTCTTCCCTAGGTTTGAACACTTCCTCTTGTAAGTCATAGCATCTGTTCTGTTTGTCATCTCTGAATAACCCACAACTCAAGTTACACTAAGAATAGAATTAAGTTATGAAAGATTGGTGTGGCTCGAGTTTGTTGCTTGGATGAATTATTATCAATGATATAAGAAGGTTTATTTGATTGTTCTTGAAGAATTCTTGATAGCTTGATGATATTTGGTGTTGTTTTAGGGTGTAGTGTAATGGATTTGATGAAGAATATGTGTTTATGGAGGATGGAGGAAAGATTTGATGTTGTTGTTGTGTCTGTGTGGAGGTTTAATCAAGCTTCAAGGTGTTTTATAAGGTTTGGGTCTGAAAAATTCATGTTGGAGAGTCTAGGTTTTGATTTGGTAAGGTAAGAAGTGTATTATGTCAAAAAACCCTTCACAAACCGGCTCGGACCGGCATACCGGTGAAATTGGCGGCATACCGGTCGCTGACGTCATCCAAACCGTGTCGTCAAGTGCGACCACGATTTTATTAAAGACCGGCCCTGAGTCCAAGTAGGTATTCTTTGCATTGGATCAAAGTCTACTTTCTATTTTTTCCTTCTGCCAACTACTAAAATTCTTAATTTCCTAAAATAGCTACAATATCTCTATTTTGAACACTTTTTAGCATTAAGGGCTAGAAATCTTCTTTTACTTATGAAACATGCAATACAACCAAAAAAAAAAATAGTCGGGTGCGTGCAAACTATCCCGGATCACCCATGTAACCAAAAAAAAAAAGGAACATGCAATACAACCAAATAATAAGGTAAAGTAGATCAAAAGTGTCCTAAATAATATGTAAAAATATCATATTATATAAATGCATCCCAGCCCAAATTTATTGTTTCCTTGTCCTCCAGCAAAGGCAAGGTCTAAGATAAAAGATATATAAGATAATACATTATGCGAAAAAATATGACCATATAGAATACAAAATATATGAAACAGGATTGCAAGAAAATAATATATTGTAAAGAAATCTAAAATTCATGCATTTCCAAAAAAAAAAGTCAATTTAAATTGAAAACTCTAACTTTGATAGAAATAGTCAATCAAAGGGTTCCTAAGCTCCGCCCGAGTATGTATTGGTGTATAGGGGTAAATTTTTCCTTATTATAAAGCTAAACGTCAAATTTCTATCTATCTAAATTCATATTTTTTGTTTGTCTCAAACTTTTTTACATCTATATGGTCAAGTGGTGTCATCTAAATTATCCACCTAACTCTTGAAATATCTCTTTTCTATTTTGGCTTTCTTCTACCGTATTTTCATTTTTTTCACTTGAACTCTTTGAGTGCAACTTGTGGCATACAAACACATTGTGTCCCTTTAGCGAGTTTTGGGGTTGATAATCCTAAATTATAAATAACCTAAAGTTAGCAAGATAAAATATCCAGTGAGTACCTTATTTACACGAGATACTAAGGAACTTATTATTAGACACATTCAAAGGTTTAATTTATTAATTTAAACAATAACTGCAGAAGAACTGTGGATGCTAAATATACTTAGCCACTATTTTTCCAAGTGAGAAGTTTCATAGGCCATTGTCCAAAAAAAGAAGTTTCATAGGCTAGGTAATACATTTATATTGGGTGAGAAAACGCCTCCATGCAATTCTAACAAAGCGATACGTACTTGTTACCCGTATTTTGACTCAACCCACTTACTCGACTAGGGGACTCAATTTCAATAACTCTAGCAAAAGTCGAAGCTAAGACTTAATGAACATGTTAAATTCTAACAATACATACAAATTATCAAGTTTTGTCAAATATTATTTCCTAACTTGCCAATCGTGCTTATATACTTAAACCATACAATTTGTCATCATTTATATTTCTAAATCTTCTTCAGAATTTTTTAATGAGTAATGATATATACCACCCAAATTTATACCACCCAATTACCACCCATGACGTGGTGTGAATTGATTGGAAGTAAATCATTGATCAAATCAAGAAAATAAATAGATTAAAGATTTTTAGCCAACCAATTCACGTCACGTCACGGATGGTATACTTGGATGGTATGATTTTGAGTGGTATATATCATTACTCTTTTTTAATATTCCCCCATCCCTAAACCAAGACTTTGTAGTGGTCTTGTTGGTATTTTTATATTAGAAAATGGAAATAATAGAAATGAATTTTTAAAAAATGGAAATCGAAGTGATTTTTAATAAAATTGGACGAAATATTTTTTAAATGAAAAGCTTTTTATTAAAGAGTAAAGGTACAAGCTATACAAGAAGACTTGTGTTTTGAATGATCCTTACAAATGAACCCACCAAGTCTATTTATACTAGACATGAGGCGGTTCTTTTTTTTCTAGAAACTACAAGAAATTTTAATAAATAGTTTCTAATAAGCCTAGATAATTCTAGACTAGATATTTCTAGACTAAACAATTGTATAATAGATAACTCTAGAATAGATAATTCTAGATAGGAGAAAAAATGAGTATTAATTTTATTACTCCCCTTTAATACTCATTTTTGTAATTCCGAGCATTTTTCGTAGTGTCTCGAACTTCGGTCGTGAAAGCGCTTTCGTAAAAATATCCGCGAGTTGTTTTCCAGTCTTTATGCATTGAAGCTCAATATGTCCTTCATTTGTCGCCTCTCGCAGAAAATGATATTTGATAGCAATGTGTTTAGTCCGCTATGATGGACGGGATTCTTTGCCATTGCTATTGCCGACTTGTTGTCGCAGTAGATTTTTGTTGGTGTTTCTTGTTGTTCACCCATGTCTTCAAGTATTCGTCTAAGCCATATTGCCTGACTTGTTGCTAGTGCTGCTGCCACATATTCCGCTTCTGCTGAAGATTGTGCCACGCAGTCTTGTTTTTTTTATGACCATGAAAATATTCCTGAGCCGAGTGAGAATGTATAGCCTGAGGTACTCTTCATATCATCTGCCGATCCAGCCCAATCACTATCGGTGTAGCCAGTCAGTCTTGAGTCAGTGCTAGGCTCGAACCAAATGCCATAGTCCTTTGTACCTTGTAAGTATCTTAATATTCTTTTTCCTGCTCCATAGTGGACTTGACTTGGACTGTGCATGAACCTTGATAGTAGACTCGTAGCGTACATGATGTCTGGTCTCGTGGCTGTAAGATATAGCAAACTTCCAATGAGACTTCTGTATGTTCCTGGATCTATCTTAGTTGAGCCGTCTTCTTTAGTTAGTTTCTCGTTGGTGACTAGTGGAGTAGCAACGGTCTTGCATCCATGCATCTTGAACTTCTTTAGTAAAGTCTCTGTGTATTTCTTCTGTGAGATGAATATTCCTCTTGTATCTTGTCTCACTTCAATGCCGAGAAAGTAGTGCATTAACCCGAGATCCGTCATCTCGAAGTTTTTTATCATATCTTGTTTGAACTCTTTGATCATTTGGACATTATTTCCTGTATAGATGAGATCATCTACATAGAGAGAGACAATGAGTCTGTTATCATTACCTTGGTTTTCAATGTAGAGAGTAGGCTCGTTTTGACTTCTCGTGAATCCTCGATCAGTGAAGTAATTGTCTATTCGACTGTACCACGCCCGAGGAGCTTGCTTGAGTCCGTATAGTGCTTTTTGTAGTCTTAGAACTCGATCTTGTTGGCCTTTCTCTACGAACCCTTGAGGTTGTTCGACATATATTTCTTCTTCTAGATAGCCATTGAGGAATGCTGACTTTACATCTAGTTGATATATCTTTCATTGTTTTTGAGCAGCTAATGCAATAAGTGCTCTTATAGTGTCTAAGCGTGCAACTGGAGCAAATGTCTCATTATAATCAATACATGGTAGTTGTGAGTACCCTTTAGCAACTAGTCTTGCTTTTGGATTGAGCCATCTGGGTTGAGCTTCGTCTTGTAGACCCACTTGACTCCGATTACTTCTTTGTTTGTTGGTCGATCTACCAACTCCCATGTTTTATTTTTCTCGATCATTTTGATCTCTTCCTCCATTGCATTTACCCATTCTTTTTGTTTTGATGATGTTTCAATGCTTTCGGGCTCCAAAGTCACAAAATTAAATGTTTGATATATGTCTATGAGTGACCTTGTCTTGCCTGGTGTTTCTGGAGATGTATCGTCATCGCTGGATGAAGATGAAGATGAAGATGATCTAGGAGTTCTTGGTGATGTAGGTCCTTGAGTATTCTGTGGACCCTCTTCTATGGTATTATCCATGTTGCGCACCCTTGGTACCATAATATTTTGTCTTTCCACCTTTCCTTCATCCCAATTCCATGCTGCATTTCGAACTCGACATCACGGTTGACAATAAGTTTCTTTGTTTTGATATTATAAATTCTATAGCCTTTCGATTCCGAGCTATAGCCGAGGAATATTCCTTTTCCCGTCTTCTCTTCTAGTTTGTGACGTTTTTCTTTCGGGATATGCACATAGCAGATGCTTCTGAAGACTCTGAGATGTTGTGCTGATGGATTTCTTCCACTCCATGCTTCAATTGGTGTTTTATTTTGAACAGCCTTTGTTGGAAGTCTGTTGAGAATGTAGACTGCAGTGTATACTGCTTCTGCTCAGAATTTCTTTGGCATTCCTTTCTCTCCTAGCATAGTCATTGCCATCTCCATGACTGTTCTGTTCTTCCTTTCTGACACGCCATTCTGTTCTGGAGCGTAGCCGACGGTTAGTTGGTGTTTGACTCCTTCATCGTCACAAAATTTATTGAACTCCTTTGAGGTATACTCCTTTCCTCGATCACTTCGAATGACTTTAATTCGTCGACCACTTTGATTTTCGACAAGATTTTTGAATTTCTTGAAGATACTGAATACTTCTGACTTTTCTCGCATGAAGTAGACCCAAGTCATTCTAGTATAATCATCAATGAAAAGGATAAAGTACCTGTTATTTTCAATTGTTGGAGTCCTCAATGGTCCGCATACGTCTGTATGGATCAATTCTAGCACGTGTTTGGCTCTCCATGCTTTGCCTGAAGGGAATGATTTTCTGTGTTGTTTTCCTTCTAAGCATCTCTCGCACACGTCGTTATTTACTTGGATGGCTGGTAGATTTTTCATCATATTTTTCTGATGAAGAATCTTTAACCCATGAAAGTTGAAGTGCCCGAACCTTCGGTGCCATAGCCATGATTGGTCTTCTTGAGCTTTCATGGCCGTTTCAACATACTTCCATTGGATCGGAAAATTTCTATGTTGCTGCATTTTTACTACAACTATTTCTTGATTTTTATTTTTATTATCATATATCGTGCACGAGTCATCTTTAAATAAGAGTTTATATCCTCTTTCCATAATTTGACCCACACTTAATAGATTTGTATCTAGTTTTAGGACCAACGGTACATCATGGATTAGTCGCGTACCTTTTTGCGTGTTGACCGTGATTGTACCTTTGCCTTCAACCTTTACTAGATCTCCATTTCCAAGCTTGACTTGAGATTTGACCGATTTGTCTATATCTCGAAATATTTTCGTCACCGGTCATATGGTTGCTACAGCCGCTATCAATATACCAGGTGTCGTTTTTTACCTCTGAAGCGGTGTGACATGCGTAGAATAGGTTATCTTCATTTTTATTTTCTTCGGAGAAGTTAGCCTGGTGCTTTTGTTTGGACCGACAATCTTTCTCCAAGTGGCCAAATTTTTCGCAACTCTTGCATTGCGGTTTTCCACGAAACCAACAATCTTTTTCAAGGTGATTAGTTTTCTTACAGATACGACATGGTGAATATTTTCTTGATCTTTGATTAGATTCACCATTTTCTCTATTTTTAGAATTTTCTCCAAATTTTCTCCCCTCATTTTTAGAAATTTGAGACCTTATTTTGAGTTTAGACTGAAATGCGTTTTCTATGGATTCATTTTCACGCATACTTAGTCTTTTCTTGTAAGCTTCTAAAGAGCCTACCAACTCTGTTACGGACAGAGTGGCTATATCCTTAGTTTCTTCAGTAGTAGTTACTATCGGATCGTATTTAGCAGGAAGAGTAATTAATATTTTTTCCACGACCCTTTTATCGGTTATATCATCTCCATAGGCTCTTAACTGATTAACTATTTCTCGTAATTTAGTGTAGTAATTTTTTATGGTCTCAGATTCTTTCATTTTCATATTTTCTAATTCCCTTCTTAGAGTTTGAAGTTTAATATTGCGTACCTTTACGTTTCCTTGAAACTCCTCTTTTAACGTATCCCAAGCTTGCTTCGCCATAGTAGCACCGCTAATCCTTGGGAACAGTGACTCCGCCATAGCCATATGTATGCTGTAAAGCGGCAAATTATCTTTTTCCATATCCTTAGTTAATTTTTCTTTCTCCGCTGCGGATATAGTTGACATATTTTCGGGAATGGTATATCCCTTGTCAACAATATCCCATAAACTTTGGGACATGAAGTATGTCCTCATCTTGATTGCCCAATAGTCGTAATTTTCTCCCAAAAAAATCGGGATCAGAATTTGGGTATTATTTAGGAAAGTGGGCATGAAAATATTATATAGTGGAGGTATTTTTGCAGAAGTTAGTTATCGCTTAGTTGATAATCGAACAAGGCTCTGATACCACTTGTTGGTATTTTTATATTAGAAAATGGAAATAATAGAAATGAATTTTTAAAAAATGGAAATGGAAGTGATTTTTAATAAAATTGGACGAAATATTTTTTAAATGAAAAGCTTTTTATTAAAGAGTAAAGGTACAAGCTTTACAAGAAGACTTGTGTTTTGAATGATCCTTACAAATGAACCCACCAAGTCTATTTATACTAGATATGAGGCGGTTCCTTTTTTTCTAGAAACTACAAGAAATTGATTTAATAAATAGTTTCTAATAAGCCTAGATAATACTACACTAGATATTTCTAGACTAAACAATTGTATAATAGATAACTCTAGAATAGATAATTCTAGATAGGAGAAAAAATGAGAATTAATTTTATCACTCCCCTTTAATACTCATTTTTGTAATTCCGAGCATTTCTCGTAGTGTCTCGAACTTTGGTCGTGAAAGCGCTTTCGTAAAAATATCCGCGAGTTGTTTTCCAGTCTTTATGTATTGAAGCTCAATCTATCATTCATTTGTCGCCTCTCGCAGAAAATAATATTTGATAGCAATGTGTTTAGTCCAGCTATGATGGACGGGATTCTTTGCCATTGCTATTGCCGACTTGTTGGCGCAGTAGATTTTTGTTGGTGTTTCTTGTTGTTCACCCATGTCTTCAAGTATTCGTCTAAGCCATATTGCCTGACTTGTTGCTAGAGCTGCTGCCACATATTCCGCTTCTGCTGAAGATTGTGCCACGCAGTCTTGTTTTTTTGATGACCATGAAAATATTCCTGAGCCGAGTGAGAATGTATAGCCTGAGGTACTCTTCATATCATCTGCCGATCCAGCCCAATCACTATCGGTGTAGCCAGTCAGTCTTGAGTCAGTGCTAGGCTCGTACCAAATGCCATAGTCCTTTGTACCTTGTAAGTATCTTAATATTCTTTTTCCTGCTTCATAGTGGACTTGACTTGGATTGTGCATAAACCTTGATAGTAGACTCGTAGCGTACATGATGTCTGGTCTCGTGGCTGTAAGATATAGCAAACTTCCAATGAGACTTCTGTATTTTGCTGGATCTATCTTAGTTGAGCCGTCTTCTTTAGTTAGTTTCTCGTTGGTGACTAGTGGAGTAGCAACGGTCTTGCATCCATGCATCTTGAACTTCTTTAGTAAAGTCTCTGTGTATTTCATCTGTGAGATGAATATTCCTCTTGTATCTTGTCTCACTTCAATGCAGAGAAAGTAGTGCATTAACCCGAGATCCGTCATCTCGAAGTTTTTCATCATGTCTTGTTTGAACTCTTTGATCATTTGGACATTATTTCCTGTATAGATGAGATCATCTACATAGAGAGAGACAATGAGTCTGTTATCATTACCTTGGTTTTTAATGTAGAGAGTAGGCTCGTTTTGACTTCTCGTGAATCCTCGATCAGTGAAGTAATTGTCTATTCGACTGTACCACGCTCGAGGAGCTTGCTTGAGTCCGTATAGTGATTTTTGTAGTTTTGTTGGCCTTTCTCTACGAACCCTTGAGGTTGTTCGACATATATTTCTTCTTCTAGATAGCCATTGAGGAATGCTGACTTTACATCTAGATGATATATCTTCCATTGTTTTTGAGCAGCTAATGCAATAAGTGCTCTTATAGTGTCTAAGCGTGCAACTGGAGCAAATGTCTCATTATAATCAATACCTGGTAGTTGTGAGTACCCTTTAGCAACTAGTCTTGCTTTATGTTTTTGGATTGAGCCATTTGGGTTGAGTTTCGTCTTGTAGACCCACTTGACTCCGATTACTTCTTTGTTTGTTGGTCGATCTACCAACTCCCATGTTTTATTTTTCTCGATCATTTTGGTCTCTTCCTCCATTGCATTTACCCATTCTTTTTTTTTGATGCTGCTTCAAAGCTTTCGGGCTCCAAAGTCACAAAATTACATGTTTGATATATGTCTCTCAGTGACCTTGTCTTGCCTGGTGTTTCTGGAGATGTATCGTCATCGCTGGATGAAGATGAAGATGAAGATGATCTAGGAGTTCTTGGTGATGTAGGTCCTTGAGTATTCTGTGGACCCTCTTCTACGGTATTATCCATGTTGCGCGCCCTTGGTACCATAATATTTTGTCTTTCCACCTTTCCTTCATCCCAATTCCATGCTGCATTTTCTTTGAACTCGACATCACGGCTGACAATAAGTTTATTTGTTTTGATATTATAAATTCTATAGCCTTTCGATTCCGAGCTATAGCCGAGGAATATTCCTTTTCCTGTCTTCTCTTCTAGTTTGTGACGTTTTTCTTTCAGGATATGCACATAGAAGATGCTTCTGAAGACTCTGAGATGTTGTGATGAAGGCTTTCTTCCACTCCATGCTTCAATTGGTGTTTTATTTTGAACAGCCTTTGTTGGAAGTCTGTTGAGAAGGTAGACTGCAGTGTATACTGCTTCAGCGCAGAATTCCTTTGGCATTCCTTTCTCTGCTAGCATAGTCCTTGCCATCTCCATGACTGTTCTGTGCTTCCTTTCTGACATGCCATTCTGTTCTGGAGCGTAGCCGACTGTTAGTTGGTGTTTGACTCCTTCATCGTCACAAAATTTATTGAACTCCTTTGAGGTATACTTCTTTCCTCGATCACTTCGAATGACTTTAATTCGTCGACCACTTTGATTTTCGACAAGATTTTTGAATTTCTTGAAGATACTGAATACTTCTGACTTTTCTCGCATGAAGTAGACCCAAGTCATTCTAGTATAATCATCAATGAAAAGGATAAAGTACCTGTTATTTTCAAATGTTGGAGTCCTCATTGGTCCGCATACGTCTGTATGGATCAATTCTAGCACGTTATATTGTTATATTGTGCGATTTTCACTTTAAATTTTAAAAAAGAATACATTTGTAGTGGGTTGCGAGTTTTGCAGCTGAAACCTTCAAATCCGCATGTGGTATTAGCTTTATTTTCCTAAATTTTACTAGTTCATTTTCCTAAAATCTCAATTTATATTTTCTAAAAATGAAGATTATTCTAGTTTAGATGAGGATGCAAAATTATATTGTTTATAACAATATTTTTTTGTAAACTAATATTGACATGACCAATGAAAACATGGATACAAATACAACCTGTTTATCCACCCAAGTCACCTGCAATGAACCCGAAACTCGTAATACCCAAAACACAATAGGTTATATAATGTATTGGGCGGGTTCGGGTGTCATTTTTCTGTACACACCCCTACCTAGTATGATGCCAATGTGGCAATAAATCTGGAAAAAAAATCAAAAAAAAATCCTAAGAATGTAAGAAATGGTTGTTATTATTATTACGTTACAAGTTGTTTCGGGGTAAACTAAATTCAAATGGGATGGTCCACATAACGTTGTGATAGTTTTCTATTCTCGGGACAGTGACAATAAGATATCTCAGAGACAACCTGTTACAAATAGTAAATGGGCAACACTTAAAGCACGTGATTGGACCAATGATTCCAACGGATGGGGAAGAAGATGTGGATCTCGGAAATCCTATTGAACTTTCAAATATTAAGGCATTTAAACTATGTAAAAGTAAGAACATATTAGGAGGAAACCCAAGTTAGGTAATGAATTCCTAATTTAATTTGTTTAGTTTAAATAGTAAAAAGTAGCCAAACTAGGCGGTTAAAACTTGGGAAAACGCATGGTTCAAAAGATTTTTTATGGGTTAATTATCTATAGGGTCTTGGAGACCATCTTAGTGCCACAAAAGTAACATTCTATTCCTCTCTTCTCCAAATAGGCCTCTAAGATGCCTATTGTCATGAATATCCTTATAGTGTATATAAGACAAAGAAAATAGATTCTTCTCTCTCACCTCCATTACCATTTTTCTCTCTCCTCCTTTATCATTTTTCTCTCACCTCCTTAATTAAGTATTAATAATTTCCAGCTCCGACCACAACCATCGACCATCGTGGATCACCGCTGACTACTGCCGACCACCGTCGGAAAAAGTACTGAGTATGGAAAAAATGTTGAGTCGCCGGAAAAAGTTACTAAGTATCGGAAAAAATTAATTGAGATTTGGAAATTTTTACTGAGTATTAGGGAAAATTGTTGAGTGAACCAATCATTTCTTTTTTAGACACTAATAATTGATCAATATAATTTAAAAATAATTCATTACAATAAAAGATCTAATATCTACCCTATATATTTGAACTAGTATTACAAGACAAAAGAAAAAACAAAACATATTACTAAATTCGAATGGAAAAACACCAAAAAATGTCAACTTGCTGAGTATGGCTAGAAAAGGAAAAAGAAAGACAACGCATAAACCTTCTTCTCAAACGCATAAAGCTGAAGCCAAAAAGCCTTTAAATCCCGTCGATGAAATCATCTACGAATGTTGCGTGAAGCTCAACAATGGTCATTCTTCCCCGCCAAATCTACATGGAGGCTCCGTCCGAGATGGACCCGAGCTTCAAATATGCAGCAATGGAGACTCACGAAAATGGAACGGACATGGCTTCTCAAGGCCGGACATGGATCCTCAATCTGGCGAAGATAACTTTTGAGGGCTTTATCTTCTCCGATCTAGATTTACGTGAAATTGCTGAGCTTCGCACGAGCCTGCTTCTAGAACAGAGTCTTATCCATGAGCCTTCTTCTCGAACGGAGCTCGCTCGTCTTTTTCTGCTCGGTGTTGCTTTGCGAACGGACTGTGGCAGCTTCCCTCACGCGGCGGAGTCCTTCTGCGAACACGGCGAAGCTCCGACATCCGCACCACCATCTCACGAACGGAGCTCGATGCTCCATTTTCCAAGCACATCTTTGATCTTCAAACATGACATTAGTGCTTTAGGGAGAGAGATGAAGCTTTATGTTTATGGAGAGAGGAGAGAGAATAGGATTTCAGGGTTACAGGAAATAGTAAGAGAAAGAATGAGAAGAAAGAGTTTTATATGAACAAATTAGTATATATAGGGGAAGAAAACAAAAGTGGGTAAGAAAGTAATTGGATTTTTGTCCTTTAGTGTAAATTCTTGTTTGTGACCTTTAGTAAGATGAGGATATTATTTAAATCTTGTTGGGTCTGGGAGGATGTCTTCAAGACCCTTTGGATAATTTTCTTTTTTTTTAGTCATCATAAAACACACACTTTCTCCAAATCAAAAAAATCAAAAAAAAAAAAATCAAAAAATACAGGGGCTTCTTCAATTGATGTTCATGAAATTCATCTAATACCCACATTACCATAATCCATTTTCTTTGACCATTTAAAAAACAGAAAGTTGGATTACCGTTCCACGGTTAGTGAGTTAAATTTGTGTAATATAGTTGGGTTATTTGCATATTTTGTCCTTGTGTGTTATGCTAAATAATAAATATACATATATTCTAATATAAAATTTCATGTTTGAAACAGTTTTAAATATGAGATTCATATTTTGCGAACCTGTTTGCCAAAAATCAGATCATAAATTATTATTTAATATAAAAAACTATCATTTTTTACCTATAATTGATGCGATAATTACAAGTTCAAATCCAATAAAAATATATTTTATTTCAATTTTTCTAAATTAGTTATGATTTATTTTAAACTATCGAAAATGGTTACCGTAAATGGTTGGTCGGAAGTGGTGGTGGTGGTCGGAGATAGTGATGAGCCCAACTATTTGCGTAATATTAATAAATAAATAGATATTATACTGAAATTAATATTAAATAAACATTAAAAATATATTATACTTAAAATAGACGTAATGAATATACAAAGATAATTGGGATGTTACTGAAAATTATTTAGTGTAAAGTATATAAATATTGACAAGTAAAAATTATGAATATATTAAAAAATAGGGTTAGCTATCTAAAGAGTGCATAACCCAACAAATATTTCTCAAAGGGCACACCCTAACCGAAATTCGGATATACCCACAATTCTTGAATGCGCTCGATATATAACATTGGAGTGCAAACCACACACGCCATCATTGTTCAACAACCATCACGAATCAAACTGGAATACATGCAACAACTCATTCGTTTCAAATTCAATCAATAGAATTATAAAGAATCCCCAAAGTCACTATTTAACCCAACAAGATTCATCCAAAAATACCAAGTAACAAGATTAAAAGCTTTTCTTACGGTAATATTACAAATATATATATAACACCCAATAAGAAATAACCAACATATGAGAGCAAAGACGTGTTTTTTTGTTTTCCTTTTTTCTTAAATGTTAAAATCCTTTGTTGTAGACGAGTGATAGGTGGAGTGTGGGTTGGTTTATTATTTTGTAAGCAAAAATATTTGATGATATTGGTGGGTAATGAGTGTCGAACAAGTTATGTGATGGCCAATGCTTTTAAAATTGATAAATTTCTGGGGAATGTCCAAATGGTTCTGGGTTATCCTATAATATATATGTGTTCTTAGCAATGCGAGTCAAAATTGGAATTTGTTCTTTTTTATATACATTTCAGAGTATAGTGAAAAGGAAAACCAGCTCTTGTATGCCAACATAATAGTTTATTGTGCATGTTTGATTGTTTGATATAATGTGACTCATCCCATCGAAGAAATACATAACCCATTTATAATGAGTGTATAACCCACTAACATCTGAGCATGAACATGAATGAGCCATAACCCCGCACTCAATAACCAATAGATTTTGTAGTTTCCAAATTCGTCAGATTTTGATGTTGTTCATTTGTTTGTGCTACACCAGACTGTCAAAAATTCAGTACGTATCATCACTTGAGGCGGTTGTATGTGCTAAGTAGCGAAAAATGTCACATATGGGATAATGTAATGAAGGTGCGATATGCTGAAATGGGTAGACCTATCAAAGAACTGTCGACAATCGCGCATCTATAGGCTGACCATGCGAATAGAAGAGTAAACGACACCAAAATGTATACGGTGCTCATATTTTAGACATAATGTGAGACAAAGGAGTCAAACCGAGTTACACAGACCAGGCTATAATAGATCTACAAATTAGACTCATCTTGTGGGTTTCAAACGACAATCAAACCTTCGAAGCTATATTTGAGAACCGGAGGGCGATGAATGAAACATAAATAATAAAATTCACTAATAAATGATATTTATAAATAATGTGATTTACTTTTATTTGTGTTTTGGTAGTATGACTTTAAACATATTAAAATTCACTAATGACCGATATAAAATGTTTGGCATCAGATAACGCATAACTCGTGGTGATTATGTAGCACGTTTTGTGTTTTGGCATATATCGTGTCTTGGCATCTCATAAACGTGTTAGATTATTCTAGTGTCGATTACATATACTAATTAAGGTTGATTTAAGAGTCTGGAACAATGGTGTGTAGTTGTATTTGTACAGGTTGTATAATCATTTTAGTGGGTTATGTAAAATTATCAATGGTGTACATAAAAAATCAGTGGGTTATGTGTGTATTTTTTGTGGGTTGTGTTAGTGTATTTTGTTGTGTTACTGATGTATGATCGTCGAGTATCTTAATTTGCCTTTACGCATATATAAAACAAGAAAAAGGATTACAAAATCAAACAATAAAAATGTAATGAAATATGGAGAATCCTTTCTTTCAAACAAAGGTGTACCTAAAAATGAGTCAAAAAATAACTGAACAAGTTAAACGGCATGTGACGCTAATCATTTCACTTATTATACAAAAAAAAAAGTCTAGACGGTGGAAAGGCGATTCCACTATGTTTGAAAAAGTAGTGTGGTTTAGGTACCTATAAGTGAGAAATTTTTTACACATCCTCCTCTGTGACGACTCACCCAATCGCCTTCGAATAAAAATATCTTCTTTTTGGGTCTTCCTAGTGCGCTTTGTAGATCGATGGGTGATCATCATAGAACCGTCAACTTCATGCTAGGACGTGAAAGTTTTTGACACATGGATGCTTTGGACAATGGGTCCATTTATCGGTGTCTTCGAAACTCATGATTAAAAATGTCACGGGAAAAAACCTTGTAAAACAGTGGGTCATATGTTCATAAATAGTGGTTTATCTTGTCAAACTAATAGGCATTGGTTTAAAATAGTGGGTGTTGGGATAATTTAGTGGATAGCTAATTAAACTTTCATACAATGATGTGAGACAATGATTTTGGCCTTAACAAAGAAAAAATGTGCTTAATCATCAGAGCTTAACAAGTGCACCCTATGTTGTAGATCTCGATTTTTAGGCCTAGGCGGTCGACCCGGACCTAGCGCCTAGGCGGGATTACACGGGGCCTAGGCGGAATTATAAGGTTTGAACCCCGCTGTGTAATTTAGTATATTTAATAACATATATGTAGTAACTATAGCAATTTTAACTATTTAAGTCATAAAATTCATCTAACAACACTATAGTATATATAAAATTACTAAAAATTGAGTTATAATATCAATTAAAATATTCTCGAGAATCAAAAAAATAACAAGAAGGCCTATGCAGACATATTTTGCCAATAATCGGCGCCTAGGCGGTTATTTTTTGCCATTAATCGGTTTCTAGACGGGTTAGGCGCCTATTCAACGGCGACTAAGGCGCTAGGCAAAAACGCCTAGAGTTTTAACTAGGCGTAAGCGCCTGAAGAGGGAGTTGACGCCTAGGCGGCGCCTAGACGCGCCTAGGCATGGAAATCTACATCATAGAGTGCACCACACAATCACATATATGCAACAAGATTAGTGAGAAATATATAAAAACTAACAAACATGTGAATTTACAAACCTAATATCAATCAGTTCAGTTCCTAGATGAAAATAAATTTATTCAAAACACAGAATATGATTAAATGTCAAAAAGTGCACGATAAAATGGTTGTAAAATCTGAAAAAATTTATGAAAACATACCTTGTAAGTAAAAAAATAAAATGACTAATAGAATATAAATGAATTAATATAACTGTATCTTTCGTTCTACTTTTGATAACATTTGAACCCAACCAAGATATTTTTGAAAAAAAATAGAAAGAGATTGATCAAACAAAAGGATATATCCAAATAAATTGACGAATCAACTACGCACGCAATTTTGATTTTTTATGATTTTAGAAGAAAAGTACAGGTGTTTGTTGTGCATGAGAATGATAATATATGTTGAAATGCTATAATAAAAGAAGTGATTTAAAAGGCTAAATCTTATTGAGGCTAATTAATGTATATTAATTTTATTTGAGCCTTTTCAAGGATAAAAAACAATAGCTTATTTTACTTGTTGAACCTTTTAAGCTTATAACTCTAAAAAATAATTTAATAAATCAATAATAATTTTTTTATCACTTTTACACAATCTTGTATATTTGTATTTGTTTATGGATAAATTACCTACACGGTTTTGGAGACTATCAATGTGCCACAAAAGAAACATCTAATTCCTCTCTCCTCTAAAGAACTCTTTGAAATCTTATGGGTCAAGAATACCTTTAAGGTATATATAAGACAAAAAATAGATTTTTCTCTCACCTCAATTTTCATTGTTTTCCTCCCCTCCCCCTTATCATTTGTCTCTCTTCCAATACCATTTTTCTCTCCCCTTCTTCATTGAGTATCAATACATCTAGCTCCGACCACAACCACCAACCACCGCCGAAGACCACCGTAAGTGTCGCTAGAAAAAGTTCTGAGTACTTGGAAAAAGTATTGAGTTGGCGGAAAAGTAATGAGTACCCCTTTGAAAAAGGTACTGAGTACTCGGAAAAATTACTGAGTCGCTGTATAAATTTATTGAGTATTCGTGGATTTTACTGAGTATCTGAGAATTTTACTGAGAATTAGAGCAAAACTGTTGAGTACTAGTGCAAAACAATTAAGTAATCTTGAAAAAATATACAATAGATTAAAGAATATTACTGACAATAGATTAAATAAAAGAGCCAATAATAAAAAAAATGTCTATTGATGAAAAGGTGCCTAGAATAAGACTCTTTATAAAAAACAACTCAAAATACCCCTACAAATAGTAAATAAAAAAAAGAAAAAAAGAATAGAAAAAAAAACAAAACAAAAATTAATACACGCGCGCGTAAGTAAATTTTTTTTTTTAAAATCGTCATAACTAATTCTTAAAAAAATAGAAAAATAATTTTTTATATATTTGGATAAAACAAGTTAATATTTACTTATATGATTTTTTTTGGAATTTTTTTATTGTTTTGAATTTTTTTCGCAGACACGGAATTTCATGTTTTGAACAGTGAATTTCATGTATTGAACAATGAATTTCATGTTTCAAACAGTGAATTGCATGTTTTAAATATGAAAATCCGTGTCTACGAAAAAAATAAAAAAAATCATAAACGTAAATATTAATTCGTTTTATTCAAAAATGCCGTTTTTTATATTTTAATGGTTTTTTTAGAATTAGTTATGACGATTTTAAAGAAAATTCACGGACGCGCGCGTGGTGGTGCAAGTACCTATTATTTGTTTAGTATTTAAAACTAAATATTATATTTAAAATAAAATAATATATTTAATAATAAGGGTAGTAAAGATATAAAAAATATAAAGTGGTGTTTTCTATAAATAATTATTTTAGTAGGCATTTTTCATAAAATAAATTATTAAAAACTTAATTTAACAATTAGGTACTTTTATTATATTTTTTTTAGCAAATACCCCTAAATAAAATTAAAATAATTTAAATAATTAATTACATTACAATTAAAAAAAAAGAATAAAAGTCAACTAAGTATTACAAGACAAAAGGAAAAAAAAAGTTTACAGATGTCTCAACAAAAAAAGAAAAATATAGTTCTGAACAAACTTTATCAACCGGTGAAAAAAGAACTCCTTAGCATCAACAAACCGGCATAAAAAGGAAAGGAAAAAAACTTGCTCGAAACCTTCTTATTTCGAACACCGTGATGCTCGCGCCGTGATAGTTTCAAACACAGAGATCTGGTTCCAAGTTCGAGTATGGCCGAAGTGAGCAAAGATCTAAGTAAGCTTATTTGGCGAAGATCTCAGCAGAAGGTGGAACTCTAGATTTGTTGGCCATGGCTTGTTGCGGAGCTCGATCCACCATGACTCGTGCGAAACTTTGATCCGCCATGACTCGTATGGAACTCAATCCGACGAGGTGGAGCTGTTCACGGAGGTGAGAGAGCTCGTTGGAAGGAACGTCGTCACTCATGCAAGAAAACTGTCTCAATCCGCCATGACTCGTTAGCAACAAATCTCACGGCTTCTCCACCAGAGCTTCGGCGAATCAAAGCAGCTCCGCCGGAGATCTCACCAACAGTATAGCAGTTTCGGCGAACCAAAAAAATACCACACCGCCTTCGAGCTTCATCTCCTCCTCTCTTCGCCGTAGACCGATCTTCGAACAAAATAGAAAAAAACGCAGCTGGCTTCTCACCCATGGAGATCTCAGACGAGCAACAATGGTTGCTACTTCTATTTCTTCGAGAATAAAGGTAATAGAGAAAAGATAAGGTTTATTAAGGAAAGAAGAAAGAGAGTAATGACCGTGAGGATAGAAAAGAGGAAGAGAATTTTTTTTTTTAAATTTTAGGGTTTAAAATTAGTATATATAGGAAATAAAAAAAAGTAAAAAATGATAATTATAATTGGGGTAATTAGAGATAAATGCCTCCGATGCCTTTAATTTTTTTAAACCTCTAATTTTCTTATTTAGAGATAAATGCCTAATAGAACAATTATTTATAAAAACATCCCGTTTATATTTTTTATACCTATACTATCCTTATTATTAAATATATTATTTTATTTTTAATACAATATTTATTTTTAAATCTTAAACAAATAATAGGGTATTTCCACCACCACCACCACCACCACAACCATCACCACCTCCACCATCACAACCACCACCACCACCACCACTACAGCCACCACAACCATCACCACCTCCACCACCACAACCACCTACTACTAATTTTATCACACGCGCGTCCGTGAATTTTTTTTAAAATCGCCATAACTAATTCAAAAAAAATCAGAAAAATCGAAAAAAATCATATTTGGATAAATCAAATTAATATTTACGTCTATGATTTTTTTCAGAATTTTCTGAATTTTTTGGTTTTTTTGGTTTTTTTTAATTCGCAGAACATGGAATTCCATGTTTTTCGTGTCTGCGGAAAACAAATTTCTTATATCAAAACATGGAATTCCATGCTTAATTTATGCGAATTCAAAAATTCAAAAAATTCTGAAAATTATCATAGACGTAAATATTAATTTGCTTTATCCAAATATATAAATTTTTTATTTTTTTGATTTTTTTAGAATTAGTTATGACGATTTTAATTCTTTTTTTTAATTGTTAATTATAAGGGTAGTTTGGGATGTGACTGTTTTCTATAAAAAGAAAATCTTATTATAGGCACATTTTTTTAAATAAGTTTTTTAATAGGCATTAATCTCTAATTGGCTCTTATAATTTGATTTATAGTATTAAATTTTATTTATGGTCTTTAATAAGAAAAAAAAAATTAAAAAGATGTGCATTATATGAAGGAGTAATAATATAGAGTAGTTATATATACCATCCAAAATTATACTAATCTAAGTATATTACTCATGACGTGTTACGTGGCGTGAATTGATTGACTATAAATTGTTAATCTATTTATTCTTTTTATCTGATTAACGATTTATTACCGACCAAGTCACGTTATATCATTACTCTCATTAAAGTAACGTGAAGAGTGTCTTCAAAACCTGTTTGAGATTATCTGTTCATTTATTCTGTTATAAAATTAGTGTTCTTAAATAATATGGCATTACAATTTTACAACTTTCAAGAGAATAATTCATTGTTGCGGTGATTCATTCATATAGATCTATGTTCTGCGAAACAATAAACTAACAAGGGAGGGTGAGGGTGACACTTGAACGGCGAGTAATTGCTTGTAAGTAATAGAAAAATCTTGCGAAACCTAAAATGAGCATACACTGCAATAAACTCATCTTTATCTTATATGCCACAACTCACAAGCATCACATTTAAACAAGGCATTTCTTGACTGCAATTTTAACAGATGGGGGTGTAACTTGGGTGTTACAACATGCCCTGATCTAATTAAGCACATAAAATATCCGCATCAAGACTTTGAGAACCTTAACATGATGATAGCTAGGTAGAAATTGATGAAAATAAAGTATAAAAGGTATTAGGTAGAACAATGTCTGTATCGTGTGTGAATTCGTCCAAACAATTCTACACAAGGATCCACGCTATAGATCACATAAATAGAGATACATCTCTAATTACCAATTGTCAATACAACAATGAGTCTTAGTGTTGTTTTCATGTATACTACTAATAACACACACTTGTCTAATTACATGAACTCTCCTCTAATTTCTTTTTGACTCTCGAAACACCCTTTCTGGTCTCTTTGTACATAATTGTATATAGGGTAAAGCCTTCGTCTGGCCCTTTATCTTTCCCCAAAGTGCGCGATCCGCCCTCGATCTTCATTTTTACCCTTTATGGCCCCCTATCTCAATACTTTGTGACGCCGTTAGCCCTTTTTTCGTTTTTCTGTCAATTGACCGTTAGTCAACGCCACATGGCGCCAGGTCATTGCCACATACGCTCCACGTCATCGCCAACTCAACATTACGTCATCGATGCACCTTGGTGGATTCTGATGTGGCAAGGGTCATTTATGTCTTTTTACATCATTTTACCCATTTACACATCGACATCTCATCTCTATTCGGATCAAAACACTTCAACACAAAATCAAAACACACATAGTAGTGCGTGTTCTTGGTGTTCTTCACACCATTTCGTTAAAAATTTCTGAAATTACCCAAATTCTTGAACAAATTGAACGGGCATCTGAACCCGTCAACGCCTTTAATTTCCCGGCGTACTAAAACGAATCAAATCAAAATCATTTGAGCTTGTCATTTCGTGGTCTTCCCTTTTTTGGGTTAAAAATTGCAGAAATTGTCATAGAAGTTGCGTAATGGCGTATCTTAGCGAAATTGAGAGCGATTCAGGTAATACTCTTCTTAACACTTTTCATTTTATCATTCTAGAAAGTTAGGGTTTAACGATATAGCTAATATATGAGTAGTATTCTAACAATAGGGATTATTAGTTGCGTATTAACAAGGTAGGTATTGTATATCGCAGATTCGGATAATGGTGAAGGATTGAATAATAAATCCGCTGTTGATAATAGCGGTTCAGATTTTTCTTTCCACGATAGCGACAATAACTTAGAGGATGATGAAGATGACATATTGTTCCAGAATAACGTCGACATCGGCGTTGAATTCGTAGGTGTTGGTTCATCTACATATGTTAACGTAAATGGTATAGAGCTTCCCTCTCCGAAAGAATTACCTGTAATAGACGATGATGATTTTAACGAGGGATCGTGTGGAGAGTCTGAGAATTTGATAAGCTTGGAAGGGACAACGGATGAGGAGGATGGTGAACGCAATAGTGATCGTATTAGAAGAAACACAAGGTTTAATGTAGTGGTTGATAAGGATGAGCCGAAATTGAAGGTTGGTATGATATTCGCTAACGGGGTTGAATTTAAAGAAGCTGTGAAATCAAAAGCTATTGTTGATGTGAGGAACATTTGGTTCCCCTGTAATGAACCAGGTAGGGTCAGAGCTAAGTGTAGAGGCAAGAACTGTGAATGGTTTGTGTATGCAACTAAACGTTCAGATGGTAGTTTTCAAATACGAACCTTTAATCTTGTTCATACATGTGGGTGTGCTTTGAACAGTAAGCATGTTAATTCAACTGTTTTAGCTAGGAGATATGCACATCAATTGAAGTTAAGTTCATCAATGAAAGCAATTGATTTACAAGAACAAGTGTTACATGATCTTCATGTAAACATAAGTCGGAGACAAGCGTATAGGACCATCAAAAAGGGTAAGTCTTTGGATGAATTGTCCTTTTTAGATCAGTATAGCTTGCTCAACAACTACTGTGCTGAGTTGTTAAGGACTAATCCCGGTTCTACTGTTTTTTTAAAAACTGAGGAAGATGAAGTTACAGGGGAAAAAAGGTTCTTAAGGTTATATTGTTGTTTAGAACCTTTGAAACGAGGGTTTAAGAATGGGTGTAGAAAGGTGATAGGATTGGATGGGTGTCATTTAAAAGAACCTCATCCAGGTGTGATATTGACCGCAGTTGGGATGGATGCTAACAATTGCATATATCCAGTTTGTTACGCGTTGGTTGAGACTGAAAATTTGGACAGTTGGAGATGGTTTGTTAGTTTGTTGGTTGATGATTTAGATATTGATGATCCAGATATGTGGGTCTTTGTTACGGATAAACAAAAGGTAATTGCGTATTATTCATCTACTTGAATATTTACTAATTATAATTGTAATCTCTAAGTTTAAGTATGTTAATTTGCAGGGGTTAGGTATAGCTATAGAGGAGTTGTTACCAAATGTCGAGCACAGGCATTGTGTTAGACATTTACATCAAAATTTTAAGAAAAAACACGGGTCCTTTGCTTTGAAAGACAAGATATGGGAAGCGGCTAGAGCGACATATGTTGAGCGGTTTACTAATGTTATGGAGATGATAAAAGGGATGGACTTGGAAGCTTATGAGTGGTTAGCTAAAGAACATCCAAGGTATTGGTCTCGCTCTCATTTTAGGACCAACACGCATTGTGACGTGTTATTGAATAATATGTGTGAGTCTTGGAATAAGCAATTGTTAAATGCTAGGGATTCATCTGTTTTAGTTTGTTTAGAACGTATTAGGTTGTAT
This sequence comes from Nemophila menziesii, assembly GCA_029959085.1. Taxonomy (NCBI): domain Eukaryota; kingdom Viridiplantae; phylum Streptophyta; class Magnoliopsida; order Boraginales; family Hydrophyllaceae; genus Nemophila; species Nemophila menziesii. The sequence goes on along the minus strand of JARWIR010000005.1, from coordinate 37,697,721 downwards.
TTGGTTGAGAGACTAGAGAAGAGGAGAAAGTGGATAGTAAGGTGGCAAGGTGAAATTTGTCCAAAAATTAGGAAAATTATCAACTTGAAAAAGAAATGGTCATCCAAGTGGATTCCACTACACTGTGGTGGTAGTACTTTCCAGGTTAAGGGTTCTAACGGGGCGCAATTTGCGGTGGATTTAAATACCTTTAATTGTGCATGTAGAGGGTGGGACTTGTCGGGAATCCCTTGTGTCCACGTGATTTCAGCATTATCCTCAATGGGACTTGAGCCAGAGGACTACACATCTCAGTATTTTAAGACAAGCACGTTTAAAAAAGCATACGAGCCATTTATTAAACCAATTAATGGACCCGAGTTATGGCCCCAAACTAATGGGCCTAAAGTTGTAGCTCCTAAAGGTGTTAAATTAGCTGGTAGACCCAAGAAAAGAAGAGATAGAGCAGAAGGGGAAGATGTTGAAGAGAGAGTGAAAAAAGCAAGAGCTAAAGGTAAAGGGAAGGAGGATGTTAGAGCAAATGTAGAAAAACTAGGAAGACAGGGGATGAAGGGTAGATGTAGCACATGCAAAGAAGTTGGACATAATAAAAGAAGTTGTAAAAGTAAAACTCCGGGTCCAAGTGCTGCAGAAAGCGTCATTAATGATCCAATGGAGCTTAAGAGCTTAGAAGACCAAAGCACAGAAGCTCCAAACACGGCAACAATGGATTCTCAAACTCAAAGTAGCAGTGTGGTGAAGAATGACAAGAGAAGGTCTAGTAGAATAAGAAAAAAACCAGTAATTTCTGAGAACAATGTTTATGTCAATGCCACAAACAGTGATGTCAATATTAACGTGGTTAATAGTGATGTCAACGTTGATGCTTTAAGTAGTGAGCTTCAACTAAAGGGGTGTAAGAGCAAGGTTGATGTAAACATTGACGCGAGTGATGTCCACCTAGATGTGAATGATAGCAACATAGTTGTAACAACCCAAGTAGGAAGCCCTACGGGTAGGAGAACTAAATCTGAAGCTAAGAGAGGATTTACAGCTACCATGTCTAATGAAGAAACTGATAATGGTGATATTGGAGAAGGAATAGAGTCAAAGGGAGAGTCAAAGGTGTCTAAAGATATTAGTAAAGGTTCCAAGGTAATATTTTTCTATACACTTTAGTTTTTATGCTTATTAATCTTGTTTTTTGTTTTGTGTTTTTTAACTAGGCTTCTTCTGATAGTAATGAACGTGCTGTGATATTGACTCAAGGGAGTACTAATGAACCAGTTGGGTGGATGTGTCAACAGAAGAAGAGAGATAGAGTTCAAGGTCCCTTAAAGAATGAAAAGGTAAATTTTTTATACTTATTATTTTGTTTTTGGTTGTAAGCCTTTTTTTTGCTTTTGTAGTTTACCCCAAATAAAAAGCCGTGTGTGGAGGTAACCAAATTTTGTGCACCAGAGGGTAAGGAAGGATTTCTACCAACTGGTGTCAAGAAACTAGGGCAGCCAAGTGTAAGTGTACTTTAGCTCTTCTAATTTTGTGAAAAAATAGTCTTCCACCAATGTTGTTTTTTTGTAGGATAAGACCAAAAGACCTCCGTTTAGACCAGCTGGGATGGGAGTGTACACAAGAGCTCCTACGCAAATAACTACCCCAGGTTCTATTACAATTGGTACCAAGAAGCTAGATGGAAATTCGTTTTCATACAAGGGTAAGCCAAGTATAAGTTTGGAAACATTGAGAGCTGCTGGTAAAGGTACAGTAGGAATTGATATGAATGGTGTGAATGAAGCCTTCAAAGAATTTGATAAGAACATGGCAAGCTACATGAATGGCCTTTTCAACCGAGGTTCAAGTTCAAAATCCAAAGAAAAGGCTGATGAACAAAAGATATGCCCACAAAACACTCAAAAGTCAAAAGAAATAACTCCAGATGTCAATGCAATAGAGAAAGCAGAAAAAACAAAGGGAAAAAGGAAGGTAACAACACAGTTGAAGAAAGGAAACTCTACAAAAGTTGAATCCAATACAAAGGCTAAGGGTGTTAAGTTATTAAAGGTGAAGAAGGAAAGGATGTGATGACTATTTTATTAAGTTTAGGTTATTGAAGACTATTATCTTAATTTGATGTCTATGTAGTGAAGACTATTATCTTAATTTTGTACTTTAATTCGTATTTGTGTGTAGAAAAACTTTTTACATTAATGGTTTGGAAGAAGTATATGTCTGAACGTTTAGTCAAGTCTTTGCATTGGTTGTTGAAAAAGGACCACTTTTATTCACGTGCATGCTGTGGTTTTGTAAGAGGAATCTTTCTTTACAAGTTGTAAATTGTCGTATTCACTGTATGTTCTTGTTAAAAGCCTAACACAACCCTTTCATATCTATCTACAACAACTAAACATACAAACATACACAAACACTCCCAACCAAGAAAAACTCCACTAATGTCGGACTACAATTCAAGTGGGAGTGACCAATGGTCAACTAAGTCACCACTCTTTCCAGACTTCACCCCAAGTGACCTAACAATCAAACCATCACCATTAATGAACATGTCCCCTGAGAACTACTCAATCACTGAAGTTTGCCATTGTGGAATGCCAGCCTTGATTCAAACCTTTGACTTGGGTGGTAATAAGAAATTTAGTTCGCTACGATGTCATTTCGAGGATTTCAGATACCAAGATTTGCCTGAAAAAGAATGTCATTTCTTCGTCTGGTTACCTGGACCGGATGAACTTCCATTACCTTCAACTAGTAAGGATGTTCCAAGCTCTGAAGATCATGCCAAAAAATTGCAGAAACGTGAGTAAATGCATTTGCTACCATCTAGTTTTTGTTTCATTTGCAAGTAGAAGAAATTTATGTTTACATGATGTTCTTTGTGTTCATTGTTATGTTTAAGTTTGGTAATGGTATTTGCAAGTTTTAGTTATTACGCTTTTGCAGATCACTCTGAATTATTTAGTTTTTTTATTCCTACATAATCACACTTTTTTAATTCACTACTAAAACTAATTGTTTATCATAATACTTTTATCTAATAATTTGTTAAAATACATGACAGATAAAAAAAAGGGTTAAAGTCCAAAATAAATTCATTATAACAACTGGGTTATATAGTCCAAATACATTCTAGTCCAATAGATAGTCCAAAAGCGAATTACATAATTAAAGTCCAAAACACACGACTAAACCCAAATTCGGATCCCATTTTACCAAAACCCAACTTAATAGTCCATTAACAAATACACACGTAATTAAACTAAAACCAAATACTTAATATCCAAAAAAAATACAAAAAAAACAACTGACGCCATAACCAACATTCATCAAGCCTTGGACTCTTCTTCCTCGTCTTCAAGCTTGAGATACCTAGGAGACGAAACACCAATAGGAGCCGGACGATCGATCTTCCTCCTCTTAGGCGACAGGGTATCTTCACCTTCAGAACTTGACTCGACGATGATCAACTCTTGGCCATATGGTAAAGGGACTACCCTGGTCTTAACCTTCTCCTTAACTGCTTCAGTCGCCGTTCGAAAACTCCATCTATAACCTGGATCGTGCTTCCTATAAGTCTTCGGGGGTGGTCGGATTCTTAGTGGAGCGGAATTAGACGCCATCTCTGAAACACATTGCAACCATTAAATCATATGTAAAACCATGAATTTACCTTAAGGGTGTAACGTAACATTATAATAGTATAAGGAGAAGGTAGAGCAATACGAAAATTTCTTTCTTTATTACTTTACTAATTACCTAATTGTTTAATTAAAACAACAAAAAAAACAAAAAACTTACTTTGTTTTCCCTTCGAATTCACAGCTTGTTGAACCTCCTTTGATTCTTCATGATTTTTCAAAATGACTTACAATCTCGCTATCGGTTTTTGGTTTAGGAAAAATACGAAGATGGAGTTGAGTATTATATAAACAAGGGAACTCATAAGTACTTCTGATCTGGAAACTAGACCCAATTCAACTTTTCTATTCCCCGAGAAAAACCTTTCGGGTTCCTTTTTAATTCCCCATGCAAAACCGTTTCATCTCCCATTAAAAAAAAGAGAAAAAAAACGGTTTCGTGTATAACTTACACGCTTACGTGGGGTCCTTAAATACAATTAATATTAGGGTGAATTATATATAGGGTCTTGGAGACAAATTGTCTTCTCTATAGAGTAGTTTTTTAAATGGCATTCTTCTTAGGGACCTGAATTTTGACAATTGTCTTTCCTACCCTTACTATCACTAAAAGACAAAAAGGTGTGATGTCATTCTTTCTCTCTCCTCTACCTACCACTATCCACCTACCTCCAACCTCCTACCACCTACCACCGACCTCCGACCACCGACCACCTACCTCCGACCACCGACCTCCACCACCGACCTCCGACCATCGACCTCCGACCACCAGTCACGGTCACCGGAAAAAAACATAGAGTACTCCGAGAAAAACATAGAGTACTCCGAGAAAAACTTAGAGTACTCCGAGAATTTGCTGAGTACTCTATATATCCAAACACCGACCACCACCTACCTCCGACCGCCAGAAAATCTCGGAGTACTCTAAGAAAATCTCGGAGTACTCTAAGAAAAACTCGGAGTACTCTAAGAAAAACTCGGAGTACTCTTATAATTTAGGGAGTACTATTAAAACACACAGAGTATAATTTGAAAAATGCAAAATAAATAAATTTATTGAGTATTATTAAAGATAATCACATTTACACAAAGAAAAAAAAAAGAAAAAAACCTTTGACCAGATCTAGATCTGGTCAACAATTTCTACAAAAAAAAAAAAAAAAAAAAAAGGAAAACTGCTTCTCGTCGGCGAGCTTCAACAGAACAAGACATCCTCTCTCATAGACCTCGCTCCATCCATGGAGCTTCGCTGATGGTGTTCTCGAACGGATTTCCATGGCTCGTCGCCGGCGAGCTTCAACAGAAGAAGAGAACGGCGCTGGTGCTTGTTTCGTGGATGTGTTGTGGTGGTGGTTCGCCGGAAAGAAGCCTGCACTGCTGCTGGACTCGCGTTCCTCTTCTTCTTCTTCGAGCAGTGACATCATCACCGGAGCTAGCGAAACGGCGGCCATTTCTTCGAGCAGTGAAATCATCACCGGAGCTAGCGAAACGGAGGCCATTCCTCTTCTTCTTCGAGCGGTGAAATCGAGCTGGTGGTCCTCGTGGTCCTCTTCTTCTCCGGCGAGTCAAGAAGGGAGCTCTTGTGGTGGTGTTCCAACAGATTCACGAACGGAGGCTGGGGAGGTTCATGAGGGAGGTTTCAGATCTGTAGAAGAAGATTGTTTCAGATCTGTAGAAGAAAATGGTTTCAGATCTGTTCGCCGGAGGTCCATGGAGGAGGGGAGGTGGTGTTCGGTGTTATGGTGGTGCTCGGTGTTATGGGGGTGGTGGTGGTTTTGAAGAGAGAGATAAAATAGAGAGGGTATAATAACGTGAATGAAAATGTAATGAAATATTTAGTATATATATTGTGTAAAAAGGGGTAATAAGGTAATACGGGTTTTGGGGTTTATGTGTTAAAAACTTTCTGAGGTCTTTAGTAAGAAGAGGCTTTAGGCGGGGTCCCCATCTTGAAGAGGGGGGTGTGGTCAAGACCCTAGGTGTAATTATCTCTTAATATTAAAATAAGGGGCTAAAAATTACAATAATTAAAAAAAGGGGCCATAGTATCACCATCTACAAAACTTTAGGGGCCAAAAGATCACCTTCAACGCTACAAATACATAACCTTAAACCAAACAAAACCAACATTCGCGCACAACTCAGAAAAAAACTTCCATTGACATTTCAAAATAAAACAACATAAACAAAGCCCAAACACAAACAACCATCAACACCGTAAAAACCCCTAAATCACAGAAACACAATACGCCATGATCACACACTAGAACAAACGGGAAACTAAAAAACCTAAAATAAAGACTAAAACCAGGTACCGAATCTTCTGTTTATTACCTTCATTCGATTTAAGAGCTTCGATTTCTTCGTCTTTCCTTGACAACGACTTAAGCAACCCCGAAATAACAACCCGGCTCCTATCACAGATCGGAGGATCTAACCAGCATAAGAAAGAGCACTTTTTCGCGGTGGATTGATACTTAGAACAACCGATGAAACGTCGACCCGGATTCCTGTCGGTCCAAGACGTGCTGATCTTCACCCGTAGACCACAGTAGCATATCCAATCTTCCTTACCGGGGTCACTGAGAGGAGATGAAGCGGTGGTGTTTCTGGATTCGGCCATCGGAAGGGAGGAGGGAGGATGAATACGAACAACGAAGAAGATAAGGAAGAGGATAGGGTAAATGAATCGGGGGGGAGGGTTAGATTAGGTTTTGGTAAATGGGTAAAATGATGTAAAAAGACATAAATGACCCTTGCCACATCAGAATCTACCAAGGTGCATCGATGACGTAATGCTGAGTTGGCGATGACGTGGAGCGTATGTGGCAATGACCTGGCGCCATGTGGCGTTGACTAACGGTCAATTGACAGAAAAACGAAAAAAGGGCTAACGGCGTCACAAAGTATTGTGATAGGGGGCCATAAAGGGTAAAAATGAAGATCGAGGACGGATCGCGCACTTTGGGGAAAGATAAAGGGCCAGACAAAGGCTTTACCCTTGTATATATGGTTGTTGGTTATAATATTTATATCAAGTAAGGGAAAAGTTAATGACACTCTTTCATTATAGATTTCAGTGTACATACGAACAATAATTTACAAATATACTTCATGATTTTGAATAATAAACGCTAGAAAAGCTCTCTTCAGTATGTCTGTTAACTGGTATCATTACTGTTGGAGATTAAATCTCCAAACACATGTATGACAAATAGTAAAATTACAAGGTTCACATTCAAAGTGCATCCTTTCTACCAAATTGGCACCACATTTACGACAAAAGTACTTTTCATATCTAGCTGTCCTCTTAAATGTCAGAAGATGTTGGTGATTCTTTATCTTCAGTTTACCTCCAAACTTCACAAAATATCTTTTATAGCTAGGCATGCATTTGGGATGAAATGAATTGTCGCATTCACCACAATGATATAGAAACTTCTTTGGATGAATTTCGTGTTCACACTCCACGCACATAATTTTATTAAATTGATAATAAAATGGTGGGAAGCTCAAGGTGAGAGGGTGTTTATCGTATCTATGTCCCATACTCTTAGGTAATATTGCGCATGGCATTGCTATCTTGTAAGGACAAGTCTTGCAACAGAAAAAAGGTGTGTTATAATAATTATGATAGCTATCACAGGCTCCACAATTTCCCTCCCAACCGGGAAACGAAGCATATTTAACTCGAACAAGGAGGTGGGGGTGAGCCTTATGTTTAATTACAAAATCCTTTGGAAGAAGAGCACATCTGATGTCTACATAGAAATCACATTCAGAACACGCATACATGAATCCATTACATGCCATCTTGCATTCACTGCATTGTTTGGTGTCGTAAAATGGGCGTGGATAAAAGAGGGAAAGTGTATGCTCGGGATGAAGAGAACATGACAGACTCTGAGGTAATTGAGCACAATATAAATGGAGAAAATAGTTGCAATCAGAATACTCACAACCATAACATGAACCTGAAATGGGTTCTACACATGCATTGCATACTGTTTCTTCATCATCTTCTTTAAACTCGTAGTAGTCATCTCTGACATTCATCAGAATCAAAGGATGCTCGTGATTTGAGTGCTTAATTTCGGTTGATGGTTCAACCTGTGGGAGACAATTTTTCTCGGAGAAACGTTTGATGAGTAGTTCAAAAAGGTTGTCCACAGGCAAGGTGATTGTATCTGCTGGGATCTTACTAGCAACACAGAATTAAACATTGTGATTATTTATGTTAAAAGTTGTAAATGAGAAAAGAAGGAAAAAAAATTGTACCCGTTAATTTGGGCAGCTGAGTTGTCCATGCAGTTGAGATGGACAAAATATCTACAATGTTGGAATTATTTAATAAAAGACAATTTATTTTATTATTCTTTCATGCTCTTGGGAGAAGTGGAAAAGACTATTAGTATACTAATAGTCCCACATAAAAATTTGAGAAAGAAATTGTTGGAATTAGTAAAATTAAAGAGTTTTATTTTATTAATTCTTTCTTTCTCTTAAAAAAAAGTGGGTAAACTTTATATGTGTTAAAAAATCCCACCTAGAAAATGAAAAAGAAAAACCATTGGAATTATTGAATTTCAAATAATTCCTTATTCTTGATGGAGGATTAATAGTTTTCTTTTATATATTTGTGGTTATGGGAGTTACAAAAATTTGATAAAGAAAAAAAACGGCTAGAATTAAAGAGTATTGAAGAGGCATTTATGTGACGGTTTTTTTTTTTTGTCTCATCATTTTCTCTATAAATAGTGACTTTGTCACTTGTTTTTCAAGAGAAGAGAAAAAAAGTAATTCTAGAGAGAATGGAAAAATGTTATTATAGAGAGAATAGGAAAATACTTTTAGTGAGAAAGAATATTATTCTAAAGAGAATGATATATTATTCTAGAAATTCAGAGAATGGAACACTCTATTCTCAATGATTAGTCAAATTATTTTGACATAGAGATAAGAGTAGAAGAGGGATACGATTGTTGGAGATACCGGTACTCCCGGAATATCTTTTTCAACGATGCACGTTTTGTGTAATCGTATCTAGTAATTTTTTTTTTGATATTTCCATGTATGTTCTTTTCCCATTTCTTGTAATAGTTGTTGTATTACGGTTTTTGGGATACCTTTATATTCCATTTTTCCATTGTATTGTAATAGTTGTAGTATTACATTTTTTTCTAAATATTTTTATATGAAAACAATTTTTACTGTATCGGTGATTGTTAGTTTTTACCAACAATTTGAAAAAGATATTCTCATATCACCGATTGTAAAATAGTTTTCCTATTTCGGAGGCTGCTTCATCCTTGAATGCAAAAGCCATTCCCGACGTGTTTATGTTGGATCCTTTCAATGGTTCCAACTTCAAACGTTGGGCACAAAAGCCACTGATATTCCTTGAACCATATGAACTAGATCTTGTTGTTCTCGAGGTACTCCCCGCCATTCAAGGCAATGTGGAAATTACCAAAGAACACTATGATAGGATCCTAGCTCTTGAAGTTGGGTTCAAGAAAGATAATTCAGTGGTTAGTGGATTGATCTTGGATAATGTGACGAAGCCCACCTTTATCTGTGTGCCGTTGAGAAGTCAATAAAGACTATCTGTGAAACGATTTGGAAAAGGTACAAGGGTGATGAGTCTGATGAGAAGAAATAGATCACTTAGGAATGACCCAACAAGATCTAATTAGTCTCATACAAGTCAAAAAGTGAATCGACTCATGGATAAGTCCTTAAGTTTCCATGTTTATATAAGTTTAAGGAATACTTTTCCCCTTTCTATTACAACTATTTAACTCTTGATGCATTAAATATCATTCATAGATGATATATCAATTGGATATTAAATCTATGTGTGAATGAAGATCTATATGAAGAGATCTATATGTTGCAACATGAAAGGTTGGTGGTTTTGGATTAAAGGGATAAAGTATGAAAACTTAGAACATCGTTTTGTGTTGTTAAACATGCACCTTGTTAATAGTACCTTAATAAAAGATAGATCAGGTTGTGTTACACTTTTTTCAATAGGTGTATGACAAGATTGTCTTTTGGTACTCCATTTCATGGGGCTTACTGCTTCCAATCTTTTTTTTTATAAAAGATGTGGGGAAGCTGATCATAAGGATGAAATTCATTAGTCAATAATGGAATTTACCTTAGTTAGTCTCATTTTTGGTGGAAATGTTTGACTCTCTTGATATAATGTATGGTAAAACTCCTTATAATACAAATATTCATGAATAAGAGAATTGTGGGGGTGTGCACCCCTTGATGAATATGAAATAATTATAAGGACTGTGATGTTATAAATTAATCAACTTGGTATTATCCATATTGTAAAGAGACTCAAGTGTTGGACATTGGATTATTTTTTGTCATTTAATAAAGTACGAGAGAGTACTATTGATCTAATCTGCGTTTTAAAATAATTCATGTAGTTCTTGAAGGATTTTTTGTTACGCAAACTTGGTCTCATATAAATGATGAAATAAATGGTTGATTCTTTTACTAATAGACTTAATTGGGAGAATAATCTTAGAAATGTTGAGTGATAGGTTTAGAACCCATTAATGAGGAACCTATTACTAATGATTATATATGATGCACTAACTTCCTATCTATATAGTGTAAATTGTGCATACATGAGAAAATTCAAACTTAATGAATTCATAGCCATGCGTGGTGGTCCTATTGAGTTGGACTTGATGAATTCACCGTTGAGGTTGTTGCATATTTCTCAAACTTAATGAATTCATAGCCATGCGTGGTGGTTCTGAGATGGACTTGATGAATTCACCGTTGAGGTTGTTGTACATATATCAAACTTTATGAATTCATAGCCATGTGTGGTAGTCCTATCGAGACGGATTTGATGAATTCACCGTTGAAGGTGTTTGTATATTGCTTAAACTCAATGAATTCATAGCCATGTGTGGCGGTCCTATTGAGATTAAATTGATGAATTCACCGTTGAGGTTGTTGTATATTGATCATAACATGACTTTAAGGAGACGTCCTTGATGTTCCCAAGGGATGAGTTTTTAAACTCACCACAAATTCATAGCCCATAAGGGTGGTCCTAAAGAGAAAGGACTTGATGAATTCGCGAGACACATAATGAGGTTGGGCTTTATTGCTCTTAATGATCTTGAAATCCGAGAGGGGTCGGCTAATGAGACTAGACGCTCTTGGAGATCACCTATGTGTAAGAAAAAGGTGATGTTTGAGGAATTTGTAACTATCAGCCGGGTAGAGTATGTGCTGTGAGGGTCTCGATCGAAAACCGTCAAGTTCAAGAGTACGTTCACTTGACAGGAATTTGGTGGTTGCCTCACTTCACTACGTGTCAATTCAAATCGAAAGATATTGCCACTTAAGTACAATTCACCCATATGCTGATATTTATAAAAACCTGTTCACTTTCTCTCCCAAAGACCCTGAGTGGGGGATTGTTGGAATTATTTAATAAAAGACAATTTATTTTATTATTCTTTCATGCTCTTGGGAGAAGTGGAAAAGACTATTAGTGTACTAATAGTCCCACATAAAAATTTGAGAAAGAAATTGTTGGAATTAGTAAAATTAAAAAGTTTTATTTTATTAATTCTTCTTTCTCTTAAAAAAAAGTGGGTAAACTTTATATGTGTTAAAAAATCCCACCTAGAAAATGAAAAAGAAAAACCATTGGAATTATTGAATTTCAAATAATTCCTTATTCTTGATGGAGGATTAATAGTTTTCTTTTATATATTTGTGGTTATGGGAGTTACAAAAATTTGATATAGAAAAAAAACGGCTAGAATTAAAGAGCATTGAAGAGGCATTTATGTGACGGTTTTTTTTTTGTCTCATCATTTTCTCTATAAATAGTGACTTTGTCACTTGTTTTTCAAGAGAAGAGAAAAAATGTAATTCTAGAGAGAATGGAAAAATGTTATTATAGAGAGAATAGGAAAATACTTTTAGTGAGAAAGAATATTATTCTAAAGAGAATGATATATTATTCTAGAAATTCAGAGAATGGAACACTCTATTCTCAATGATTAGTCAAATTATTTTGACATAGAGATAAGAGTAGAAGAGGGATACGATTGTTGGAGATACCGGTACTCCCGGAATATCTTTTTCAACGATGCACGTTTTGTGTAATCGTATCTAGTAATTTTTTTTTTGATATTTCCATGTATGTTCTTTTCCCATTTCTTGTAATAGTTGTTGTATTACGGTTTTTGGGATACCTTTATATTCCATTTTTCCATTGTATTGTAATAGTTGTAGTATTACATTTTTTTCTAAATATTTTTATATGAAAACAATTTTTACTGTATCGGTGATTGTTAGTTTTTACCAACATACAAGGAGCACAATAATATACCCAATAATTTGGGTGTAACATTTCACTGCAGATATCACAACTGAAATCATAAGACCGGAGTTCTTCAGGAATATAATAAGATAAAGTGAGAGGGTGAGTGTGAGCTGGGTGATCCTTGAGCGAAGAGGTTTCTGGAAGTAATCCACAAGTCTTGTGAATCTGAAATGAGCATACGGTACAATCATACAACTCATCTCTCTTTTCAATGCCACATGCATCACAAATGAATATGGAGCTTCTTTCTTGGTGTTTGAGAAGGTGCTGACTATGGCTGCTGTGTTTAATTAATGTGGTTTGAGGATTGGTAATATATTCAAATGTGGGCTCTAATTGAGCACATAAAATATCCACATCTAAATCACACTTGGAACAATGATACACAAAACCATTCCAATTAACTCTTTTACAAATACTACATGAGGGGTCACCTAAATAATAATAAGGTGACGTACTAAAGAGTAGAAGTGGGTGTTGTGGATGCTTTGGATGACTAAATACAATTGGCGATTCAGCGCAAGATTTGTGGAGGAAAAATTCACATCTGGTGCAACAATATGTTTTTGACCCCAACGAAACTGATTGCTTGCAAGCGTAACACTCAACTTCTTCTGCGCTTACATCTTGTAGCTTTTCTTTCAGGATAAGAGGATGATCCCTATGACTGAAATGATTGAGTCCCATCCCTATCTGTTTCTCTCTTTTCACTCTTTTTTTTTCTCTCACTGTTTGATAATTAAATGTTGCATGCAATTCATGGTTTGGAAACTAACCAACCCTTATATTATATATAGATGGATTATCCAAGTATAACCATATGTAAGAAGAAAAGGCACTTCACATGACTTGACTTTGAAGAGTGTGTAATTAGAGAGAAAGGTATAGCGTGAAGATGAGTTTTGGAATTTGGAATACAAATCATAACCAAAACATGTACATTAAATACGAAAGGAACAATCTCAATATTTCCACTTTGATGGAACAACATTTGAGCTTAAAAGAGTGAAACAACAAGTAGCTAAAAAGAAAGGAATATTATCAAAAGGAAAAGTTTAAATCTTTGAGTTTATGTTATATATTGTTCATCCAAGGTGTTGGAATAAATCAAAAAGCATAAAATAAAATAATAAAGTGGATTAAAGAAAAATTAATTAGAATTTGTACCATTTCCATTTAATTGAATTAGTAGAAAAATAAGTTATGGGTTATGGAGAAATAAGTTTGAGTTAGTGGAGAAATAAATTATAAGTTTCAATATTAAATTAGAATAGTAATGGGCATATGACAACTTATTATGTGAGTTACATGTCTTTCTATATTCTTAAGTTTTTTATATAAATAGAAAGACATGAAAATGAAAGTGTAACACAAAAAAATAGAAAACCAAATATTAATATATCATTTTTATTATTTCTCTCCAAAAAAATCTTATTTCTTTTCTCCAAATTGGTATCAAGAGTAAGGTAAAAAATGTCTAACAATCTTGTTTCTCTCGTACCTCGTTTCAGTGGAAAAAAGTTTGAATATTGGAGACATTTCATAAAATTATGTCTTGAATCTCAAGACCTTTGGAGTTTTGTTGAAGATGGTGTAGATATACCAGAAGATGAGTCACAATTAAATGAAGGACAAAAAATAATTCTAAAAGATGAGAAGAAAAAAGATCGAAAAACTCTTTTTTAAATATATCAAGCCATCGAAATTCCAATTTTCGAAAGACTAACCAAGACGAATAATTGGAATCATGGGATATTCTTCAAACAACTTATGCCGGAAAAGATCAAGTAAAAAGAGTTCGTTTGCAATCTCTACAGTCCGAATTCGAAAAGTTAGAGATGAAAGAAAATGAAAAAATTGGTGATTATTTTTCAAGAGTTACAACTCTTGTTAATCAAATGGCTACAAATGGCGAAATCATGGAAATTCAACGGGTTGTTGAAAAAGTCTTGCGTAGCCTACCGATGAAATTTGATCATGTAGTTGTGGCTATTGAAGAGTCACAAGATATTTCGGCCATGGAAATGGAAACCTTACAAGGAAGATTGGAAGCACATAAAGCAGAATTCTTCTAAGAAGTCCTCAAATTTCTTCTTCCGTTCAAGCATTACAATCTCATGTTTCATTCACGGGAGGCCGCGGCTCAAATCGTGGACGTGGTAGAGGTCGCGGTCAAACAAGAGGTGGAAGAAATTCCTACAATAATCGTGGACAAGATGAGACAAAAGAGGAGGAGAAAACCTTTCAGAATAATTCCGATAGAGGCCGAGGACGAGGTCGAGGTACGTATAAAGGTACAAAACCTTATATTGAGTGTCATTATTGTCATAAAACAGGACACAAACTTTATGATTGTTGGAATAAATATCCTGAAAAAAGAAAAGAAATTGGCTATATGCATGAAAAAAAATTGAAAATTCATAAACTTTATTAATTACTTCTGATAAAAAATTTGAAGATATATGGTATTTGGATAGTGGTGCTAGTAGACATATGACGGGAAACAAAAGATTATTTCAAATCCTGTTGTAACTAACTATGGTCAAGTTACAATCGGAGATGCAAAATCATATAAAATCGAAGGCGTAGGCGATATTATCTTCAAAACAAAATCCGGAAAAACCGAAAAAATGTCTGAGGTATTCTTTGTACCTGGCTTGAAAGCAACTTGTTAAGTGTTGGTCACTTAGTAAAAAAAGGTTTCAATATTTTATTTGTTGACAACACTTGCATCATGAAAAAAGGGGATCAAATTGTTGCAAATATTGGGTTGAGTTCGAATAATTTATTTCCTCTCAAACTTAATACTCTCAATATTTTTTGTTATCTAACTGTTAATGAAGAAACGTCTAAGTTGTGGCACGATAGATTCGGGCACCTTAATTTCCAAAGTTTGAAAGAGTTGTCAAATAAAACAGTTGTTCAAGGATTTCCAAATATCAATGTTGTCAATGAAGTTTGTGAAGAATGTCAAATGGGGAAACAACACCGTCAGCCATTTCCATCCAAGTCAAATTGAAAATCTAAATCACCATTGGAAATCATTCATAGTGACATTTGTGGGCCAATTCGAGTCCCTTCCTTGGGAGGTAATAATTATTTCTTGTTATTTATTGATGATTTTACAAGAAAAGTTTAGGTGTATTTTTTGAAGCAAAAATCGGAAGCCTTTGTATGTTTCAAAGAATTCAAATCTCAAGTTGAAAATTATTCTGGTTATAAAATAAAGAACTTGAGAAGTGATCGTGGTGGTGAATATTTGTCCTCTCTCTTTGAAGAATTTTGTCAACAAAATGGCATTCTCCATGAATTAACGGCGTGATATACACCACAACAAAATGGCATTGCAGAACGGAAAAATAGAACAATCATGGATATGGTTCGATGCATGATGAAAAAGAAATATATTCCATCAGAGTTTTGGGCTGAAGCGGTTTCTTGTACCGTTTACTTGATCAACCGGTCACCAACATAAAATTTGGAAAATTCTACTCCTAACGAGGCGTGGTAAGCCAAATGTAAGTCACCTAAAAACATTTGGTTGTCTTGCATATTCACATATTCCAAATGCACTGAGAACCAAACTGGATGATAAATCTGAAAAATGTATTTTTATTGGATATAGTGAAAGGATTAAAGCTTACAAGCTTTTTAATCCTCAAACAAAAAAAATCGTAATAAGTCGGGATGTTAACTTTGATGAAAAGGCTTCTTATGATTTTTCAAAACTTTCAGATTCACTAACTTGGCAGGTTCTTGATGATGAAGAAAGTGATTATCAAGTAAGAGATTCTCAAGAAACACACATCTCTAATGATGAAAATGAATCTCTTGAAGGTACATCATCTCGTCTAAGAAAAACGATAAGTTTGCGAGATATTTATGATGCAACAAAGGAGGTACATGAAGCAAATAATATTTTCTTTGCATTTTTTGCTGGAGAGGATCCAATTTCTTATGGAGAAGCCTCAAAAGAAGAAAAGTGGATCCAAGCTATGAAGGAAGAAATCAACTCGATCGAAAAAAATAAAACTTGGGAGCTAAAAAATTTACCTATTCACAAGTCTCCAATTGGCGTGAAATGGATTTTCAAAACGAAGACCAATATTGATGGCTCCATCAACAAAAATAAAGCAAGGTTAGTTGCAAAAGGCTACAAACAGAAAGAAGGTGACGACTTCAATGAAGTATTTGCTCCTGTTTCAAGACTTGATACAATTCGATTAGTTATTTCTCTTTCTACTCAAAGTGGTTGGAAATTGTGTCAAATGGATGTCAAATCAGCCTTCTTGAACGGATTTCTCTAAAAAGAAATTTATCTTGAGCAACCTCCTGGATTTGCTAAGAAAGATGAAGAAGACAAAGTGTACAAACTCAAAAAGGCATTATATGGATTAAAGCAATCACCCCGTGCATGGTATGATAGAATAAATTATTATTTTCTAAAATTTGGCTTTTAACGTTGTCCTTTGGAGCATACCCTTTATATTAAAAGAAATTCTAAGGGTGGATTTATGATCGTTAGTCTCTATGTTGACGATCTTATCTTGACGGGTAACGATTTGGAGATGTTGCACGCTTTCAAAATATCTATGATGAGTGAGTTTGAAATGACCGATTTGGTAGAATTACATCATTTTCTTGGCATTAATGTGCAACAATCGAATAAAGGAATTTTTATTTCTCAAGGAAAATACGCAACTGAAATTTTGAAGAAATTCAAGATGGAGAACTCGAATCCTGTTTCAACCCTTTGTATTATAGATTGAAGTTAAGCAAAAAAGGAGAAGGAAAATTTGTTGATACAACAATGTTTCGAAGCTTGATAGGAAACTTAATGTATCTTACAGCCACTCGACCGGACATTATGTTTGCGGTAAGTTTGATTAGCAGGTTTGTGGAGAAACCTTATTCAAATAATTGGGAGGCGGCTAAAAGGATTTTACGATATGTCAAGGGAACAATCAATTATGGAATTTTCTATGAAGCAAATGTTCCAATCAAACTCGTGGGTTATACAGACAGTGATCTTGGAGGGAGTATTGATGACTCTCGAAGTACATCCGGCTATGCATTTAATCTCGGAAGTGGAGCATTTTCGTGGAGTTCGAAAAAACAACCAATTGTGGCCCTTTCTGCTACCGAAGCAGAGTATATCGCAGCTTCTTTAGCGGGATGTCAAATAATGTGGATAAGAGGAGTTCTTAAGAACTTGAAGTTCAAGCAAAAAGATCCTACTATGTTATATTGTGATAATAGTTCAACTATTTCCATCTCAAAGGATCCAGTCTTGCATGGAAGAACAAAAAACATTCGACTACGATTTGATTTTTTAAGAGAACTTGTCAATGAAGGAGAAGTTCATCTACAATATTGCAAAAGTGAAGATCAACTTGCTGATGTGTTTACAAAACCACTCGGAGGACCACATTTCTCAAAAAAATATTGAAGCTCTCGGAATGAAGAACAAATTCAATTTACGGGAGGCATTGTTGGAATAAATCAAAAAGCATAAAATAAAATAATAAAGTGGAATAAAGAAAAATAAATTATAATTTGTACCATATCCATTTAATTGATTTAGTGGAGAGATAAGTTACGTGTTATGGAGAAATAAGTTTGAGTTAGTGGAGAAATAAATTATAGGTTTCAATATTAAATTATAATAGTAGTGGGCATATGACAACTTATTTTTATTATTTCTCTCCAAAAAAATCTTATTTCTTTTCTTCACAAGGATGTAATTTATAATTACTGGGTAATTTTGAATACTGAAGAAAAGGTATAACAAATACGTAAATATTGTTCAAGGAGGAAAATGTAAAGTAAAGCCTCTCTAAATGATTTCTTTTAGAGCGACAATTTCTCTAAAACTCATAAAGAGGCTTTCTTTTAGAGTGAAAATTTCTCTAAAATTCATAAATAGTCTTAGTTCCAAGATTTTATTTTTTTATAAGTAATTGATTTTATTGCTCCTGACTTTAAACATAACATTTATTCAAGCACCTAAGACAACAAGCTGTCAAATAGGTAAAGACAAACAAAAGAACAGTTACAATTATCTGCTCTTCAAAATTACAACTTTAAAGCAAACATAAAACATAAGCTAAACTATAATCAATTCTGGAACATCTCTTCAAAACTTCACAACTTAACAATATTACTCTTCTTTGGTGCGAGTTTAAATCTTCTGCAACCATTAAGTCTCATACACAAGAAGCTTTTAATCTGCTTAAAAATATAACAATTGGGTATTTATGATCATGAATTCCTTGATTTCTTTCATTCCAAAGCAGGTATATATACGCAGAAAAACAACCTCCCAAGATTGTATATATGAATTTACACTCACATTGATCACTAATAAAATCAATCAACTCATCCCAGTCTTTGAAGTCCTTAGTATTAATGTCACAACAACTCAAACATTTTCTGAGAACTCTTTTAGTAAATAAACACTGCAAAAATATATAATCTCTATCCTTCATTATACTACTACTGCAGTTGATGTCTCCCTATTTGTGATAAATTAATATTAGTTGGAGACATCATTTTTAGTGATTTAGGAAGTCTTTGAGTCGATTTTCTTGAGAAATAGTGCACTTTCCTATTTTGAGTCTTGATTTAGTAAAATAATATTTTTAGAGCATATTGGGTTTAATTATTTATTTAGTGTTAAGTTTTAAAGATAATTATGGAGATTAATTAGAGTCCAAGTCAAAGACTACAAGATATGGAAAAAGATAAGTATGGTAATTGGAGATAAGGAAAGAAAAGCTAAAAACATGGAAAAGGAAAAGCTGCCTTAAACCTGAATTTCTGCACCTACGACCACAAATCAGCTTATATCTCAAACACGGTGTGGAATTTGGAGAAACGGTCAAGAGAAAAGTTGAAGATCTTTCCGAGACGATGAATTTAGTATACTCATACGCGTCAAACGGATGAAAATTGAAACTGCTAGGACCAAAAGAAAAACGGGCCTGATTTCATGTTTTTAGGGTTACGAATTTGAGTTAGGCTTGGAGTCCACTACTTACCTTCTACTTCAAGAAAACGAATTAGGGTTCCTAAACACCTATAAATACACCCTTAAACCATTGTAAATATGTCCTTGCTCAGTTTCAAGTTTAGGCTTAGTCCTTACTTGTATTTTCTTAGTTTTAAATAATAGCTTAGTCCTTATAATTTATTATTCATCCTTAGAATCAAGCTATTCATTCAAGAAGCAAGCTGACCTATAGAGGAAGACAAGAAGAAGAAGTTGGAGAGTGACAAACTCCTCTTCTACATCTACCTTCTCTATATTTAGGGTATTTAGCTATAGATTTATACTCAACCATCTTTCTAAGCTTTTATTCTGTAAGTTTTACTTTTAATTGTTGGGTTATTATTTTATCTTTAATTTCATAAATACTATTGTTATTTTAATTGATTGAGCTTGACATATATTGTTATTATGTGTTTTGACTTATTGTTACAACCTTAGATTTGGCCAATCTTAGGATTATTCTTAGTTATTGACAACACCACATAATCGTCTAGTTTTGATCTTTTGCCTAACTAGATAGCCATAAAGGTTTGAATTAATCACCAATCATTACTCATGAATCCTTGGTAGTGGAGAGGTTACTCCTAAGCCTAGAAAAGGCTAGGTAGAATTTAGAATCCTGGTTAATATATAATGCTTAATCTGTGACAGGTTAGAATAACAACTTAGTAAAATAGACTCATATTAGTGACCCTTATCTATTAGACTTACATTCATATTTATTTATCTGCATTCTTATTTAGTATTTATTCATATCAGATAGTTATTCCTATTATCATATTTTATTCTAAACATCTAAATTCATCTACGCTTGTTAAATATAAGTAGATCTAACGGATTAAATCCCTGCGAACGAACTTAACTTATCATTAAAACTTGCAAACGACCTGTGATACTTGCAGTGAGTTCCGTGGTTCTCAAGGGTGTGTGCTCTTTATTATTATCTTTATTTATCTATTATTTTATCACACCTTTTCCCCCACCAAGTTTTTGGCGCCACTGCCGGGGATTTATCTTTAAGTTAAATCTATCTTGTGTTTATTTAGTGTAGAAGTTTTTATTTGTTTCAATTTTACGCTTTCTTTATGTTTTAGTCTTTCTCAGGATTGTAGATGGCTCATCAACGGTTAGAGCTAGGTTTTCCTAGTAAATTTCGAGTTCAACGCATTGGGATTCGCGTCCCAACTATTCAAGCCGTTCGATTTAAGCCTGATCCTGTTTTAATTAATCAATTCGCGAGCTATGGGAAATTAAATGGTGATATAAATCAAGATCTGGTCAGATCTGTTCAAAAATTCATGCAATTTTGTGATGCCTACATTAATGAAGGTGTTACGCAAGAACAGATGTATTATTTAATGTTTCAATTTTTCTTGACCGGGAAAGCAAGCGATTGGTTCGATGATCAACCTCCCGAGCTAATAACCAATTGGGACAAGCTTCAAGAAAAATTCCTTGATAAATTTTATCCTACAAGTATGCGAGTGAAGGAACTATTGGAGCCTATAAATTTCTTACAAGAAGCCGGAGAGAGTGTTGGCGAAGCATGGACGAGATTTCAAAAGATGTTGGCAAGATGTCCACTACATGGATACATGCCATAATTACAATTATCCATGTTCTATAATGGACTCGATAGAGAGTCAAGGCTGAGAGCAGATAATATGGGTCGTGGTAATTTTGTCTCTATGGATCCAAAAGAAGCGAAGAGTGGTATGGAAACAATCATTGAGAACAACATGAGTTGGCCACAAGAACAAACTCCTACCACTAACGAAGAAGAAGAAGCGAGATTTTCAAGCTTGCAAGATCAAATACAACAACTCGCTATAACTGTTAAGGAAAGCATCCCAAAGCCACCTCAACAGTTATACCTACAAGAACAAGCCTATGAAAATCAAGCTAATCAACCACCGAGTTGCAGTGTGCATAATGTAAGTCAAGCTCAATCACGTCCTCAAGAAGAAATCACTGAGTTAAAAGAGACTATTAGTCAATTCATCAACTTCTCGAAGGAAAATATGAGCAGACTTGAATCAAATATCGATGCATCAGTAGTGCAAAGCCTGCAACAACAGAATCAAGATCTTAAACAACATAATCAACTTTTAGAGAAGAATGTAATGCGGCTCACTACAATCATAGAACAAATACAAAGTCAACTTTTGAAATTGACCCAAGATACAACGTCTAACATGAAGAAGATCCAATACGTTGACGACAAGGTGAAGACTATTAGTCTTCAAGATGAAAAGATGAAGGAAACGCTACCATCTCCATCAAAAGGGGATGTCCTACCAAACACATCAAACGTAGATAGGATGAACTTAGATGATGAAGAATATATATATGTTATGTTAATATATATTCGGTGAAGTGTTTTAATTTGGTTGGCTGATTACTTAATGACGTGGCTAAATCTCGGGCACTTGATCTTACTTACATCGGACGGCTCTCATTCGCTCTTGGATTTTGTCTCTTATATAAGGAAATCGGGTTTGACCGAAGTCATAACCCTTCTCTCAACTCACGCGTTCTCTCTCTCGCCTCTCTCATACATTAAACCCTAGTTCTTAGAAGATCAATCTCTGATTCTTCTTGTAATCAATTAGATAGCTTCTTGGTTGTAATATCTCGTGTAATTTTTTATAATCATCTTGATTAATCACTAGATAGCCTTATTGAGTATTTTAGGGTTCGAGAATTAGATTAGAAGCGGTATTCAATTGATTGAGTGGTTTGTATTGTAAGGTGATCTGAAATATTGTATCTCTTGTGATTTCTAGTGGCTGAGCACCTCTCATCGGAGCTCAACGTGGATGTAGGTCTATTTTGGACTGAACCACGATAAATTCTGTGTTCTTACTTTCTCGCTTTATTTCTTGTGTGTTTGGTTCTTGAGCATTGTGATTTGGAGGTTAATCTTGATAGGAATTTACAACAGATGAGATAATTGTTGAAGATTGGGTTGAAGAGGTTGAACATGATGAGATTAAGAAGCCTAGAGTGGTTGATGAACCAAGAATTAAAGAGAGAAGTAGAGCAAAACAAACACTCATACATTGCCACTATCCCGAGGAGCAACATCAGAAGTGTATAGAGGCGTTAAAACAAGTGAAAATTAACGTCCCTTTACTCGAAGCTATAAAAGGAAGGAGAAACTATGATCGATTCTTTATGGAGACACTCTCCAATAAGAAAAGATTCACAAGAGCCAAGTCTGTAGCAATCAATGAAGGGGTATCAGCACGAGTTCACATAAGATTACCACCAAAGCATAAAGATCCTGGAGAGTTTAACCTCCCAATCAGAATAGGTGGGATATATTATGGAAAAGCCATGTGTGATTTAGGGGCAAGTGTGAATATCATGCCCAAAAGTGT
Organism: Nemophila menziesii; assembly: GCA_029959085.1. Classification (NCBI taxonomy): domain Eukaryota; kingdom Viridiplantae; phylum Streptophyta; class Magnoliopsida; order Boraginales; family Hydrophyllaceae; genus Nemophila; species Nemophila menziesii. The sequence goes on along the minus strand of JARWIR010000005.1, from coordinate 37,675,281 downwards.
ATTCAAGAAGATTGGCATTAGTGAAGCGAAACCGACATCCGTGATCTTACAACTTGCGGATCAATCTACAGTTAAGCCGTTGGGAGTAATAGAGGATGTACTCGTCCAAATAGGTAACCTTGTTATTCCAACGGAATTTATCATTCTTGACTATAAAGCAGATAAGAACGTCCCATTCATTCTTGGGCGTCCATTCCTAGCCACCAGCGATACCATAGTGAATGTGAATGAAGGAACCGTGACTCTTAGTATTGAAAATGATTCTGAAACATTCTATGTTTCGGGAAAGAAGAGGAAAAAGAATTCAAAAGAACTATATCCAATCAGAGCGGTAACCAAGAAGCCAGAACCTGAAAGTCTCCAAGAAACCACAGAAATTGGGTTTGGGGTAGGAGACGAGGTGGCATGGAAACCTCCCAAGCCCAAACATAACAGTTCTGGGAAGGGACCATACATTATCACGCAAATTATCTCAGAAGAAGTGGTCGAAATAAAAGCTATCGAAGGTTGCAAGCTCGAGTTGGTAAGTGTTAATCATCTCACTCACTGTTGGGGAGGCTATAAAAAGAAATAACCGAGGTAATTTGTCTAACTTTGAAAGACGTTAAACAAAAGTGCCCTTTGGGAGACATCCCATAGTGATTTTTTATGTTTTTATGTTTCTAGTTTTAGTTTAGATTAGTTGTTTTTAGTTGATATTGCATTTTTGAGAAAGATATTATTGTTTTTGATGCTTAGGTATAGGAGAAATCGAGTTTGGGAGGAGAAAACGAAATTTTTCGGAAAAATCAGACCCTTGGTGCGGTACACCGGACGCCATCCGCGGTACACCGCAGGGACCAAAAACCCGTACTACGGGTATGTGACTCGGGTTGTATGCCGAGGAGGAAAAAAAATCTGGAAGATAGGTGCGGTACACCGGACGCCATCCGCGGTACACCGCAGGGACCAAAAACCCGTGCTACGGGAATGAGGCGCGTGTTTTTTGACGAGGAGAAAAATTTCGAAGAGCAGAAGGTGTGGTACACCGGACCATAGACGCGGTGTACCGCATGTAGCCGACTGTAGAGAGAAAAAGTTGCGTTTTGAGCTTATAAAAGGAGGAGATTAGGTATTATTCCGAATTTATTAATCTTTTTCTTCTCCAAACCTCTCCCAACTCCATTAAAGCTTCATCAAACCTTCACCTAACATCAAAACACTACCAAATCACCATAAATTAACATCCAAATCCTTCCCTACATTATTACAAAGAAGATTCAACCACCCAAATTATACCAAAACACCTGGAATCCATGAATCAAGAGCCTAAATTTTCAAAATTCATCCAAAAATCCTTAAACCCACATCACCAAACCTTAATTCAATCATACCCACATAGAAAATTGTCATCCTAACACCTTTCCTAACCCAAATAAAGCTTGTTCCACCTATGATCAAGAGTTATAAATGTCAAGAGTGTTCAAAGCTTTGAGTTGGGGGTCAAAACAGATGATGAAGAGAATAGAGATATTATCAAGTGTTATGGGATACGAAGAATCAAAGCAAGGTATTGGGTAAGTTCAAGAAGATTTCAATTGAGATGGGTACTAGTTCGGGAATAATTACAAGGTAAATCGGATCAAGAGAATAGAGGAAAGCTAGCTGTGGTGAATTCAAAGAGCAAAAAGGTTTAAACTTTCATAAGGAAGGCACCACAACCTCTACAATCAATAGTCCTTTACCCGAGATTAATGAAGCTTCAAAGGCCTTGTTAGCTTCTGCAAAAATATAATTACTGGACTTACCTTGAGCTCATGAGAGATTATTCAAGAGCAGAATCAGAAGAAGATAAACAAGAGATTTCTAGAGTGTGATTGATTGGGATGGAGCATAAGAGAATGTAAGGGAAAGCGAAATTGGTGATACTAAAAGTTTTCATACATGGAAAGCACCACACCCTATTCCGGGCATTGATCAGGCGAGGTAAATAGCCTCGAAGAGTATGTTTTCTTTCTTCCTTACCTTTTCTATGTGTGCAATATCTGTAAAATTTTAATTTTCTTTTATTTTATTTTTTAGTCTTTTCGAGTCGTGGGGACACGACTCATTTTTGAGTTTGGGGTGTGGGGATTCGTTGTCCCTCATCTCTATTTTTATGTGTTTTATTGTTTTTTTGGTAAAATTAAGTTTTTTGAAGGATTAGATGTATGTAGAGTATGTTTAATAGCTTAAAAGCATAAGCTCAGTGAGTTAATGATAGAAAGTAGTATGTTTATGAGCTATTTTATGAGCTATTTTAGTTTGTATGCTTTGAAGTATTTGCAGGAAAACACATGTTGATAGTAAAGAAAAGATTAGTGAGCAATGCGATAGAAAGTATGTTCGATCTCAGGGAACCTTGAGAAGTTTGTAGGCCGTGAGATCCAAGCTAGTTGACAAACCCATTTGATGAAAGTGCTAAAGGTAAGAAAATAACGAAATTGCATAGTGTAGAAAGTGATTAAGGCAGTTCTTTCATATTGAAGCCATTTGAAGCCTAACGAAGAACTGTCGGTGATCGCGCATCTCTAGGTTGACCATACGAATAGAAGAGTAAACGACACCAAAATGTATACGGTGCTCATATTTTAGATATAATGTGAGACAAAGGAGTCAAACTGAGTTACACAGACCAGGCTATAATCGATATACAAATTAGACTCATCTTGTGGGTTTCAAACGACAATCAAACCTTGGAAGCTATATTTGAGAACCGGACGACGATGAATGAAACGTAAATAATAAAATTCACTAATAAATGATATTTATCAATAATGTGATTTACTTTTATTTGTGTTTTGGTAGTATGACTTTAAACATATTAAAATTCACTAATGACCGATATAAAATGTTTGGCATCAGATAACGCATAACTCGTGGTGATTATGTAGCATGTTTTGTGTTTTGTCATATATCGTGTTTTGGCATCTAATAAACGTGTTACATTATTCTAGTGTCGATTACATATACTAATTAAGGTTGATTTAAAAGACTGGAACAATGGTGTGTAGTGTATTTGTATAGGATGTATAATCATTTTAGTGGGTTATGTAAAATTATCAATGGTGTACATAAAAAATCAGTGGGTTATGTGTGTATTTTTTAGTGGGTTGTGTTAGTGCATTTTGTTGTGTTACTGATGTATGATCATCGAGTATCTTAATTTGCCTTTACGCATATATAAAACAAGAAAAAGGATTACAAAATCAAACAAAAAAATGTAATGAAACATGGAGAATCCTTTCTTTCAAACAAAGGTGTACCTAAAAATGAGTCAAAAAATAACTGAACAAGTTAAACGGCATGTGACGCTAATCATTTCACTTATTATACGAAAAAAAGTCTAGACGGTGGAAAGGCGATTCAACTATGTTTGGAAAAGTAGCGTGGTTTAGGTACCTATAAGTGAGAAATTTTTTACACATCCTCCTCTGTGACGACTCGCCCAATCGTCTTTGAATAAAAATATCTTCTTTTTGGGTCTTCCTGGGTGCGCTTTGTAGATCGATGGGTGCTCGTCATGGAACCATCAACTTCATGCTAGGACATGAAAGTTTTTGACACATGGATGCTTTGGACAATGGGTCCATTTATCGGTGTCTTCGAAACTCATGATTAAAAATGTCACAGGAAAAAACCTTGTAAAACAGTGGGTTATATGTTCATAAATAGTGGTTTATCTTGTCAAACTAATGAGCATTGGTGTAAAAGTAGTGGGTGTTGGGATAATTTAGTGGATAGCTAATCAAACTTTCATAAAATTATGTGAGACAATGATTTTGGCCTTAACAAAGAAAAAATGTACTTAATCATCAGAGCTTAACAAGTGCACCACACAATCACATATATGCAACAAGATTAGTGAGAAATATATAAAAACTAACAGACATGTGAATTTACAAACCTAATATCAATCAATTCAGTACTTAGACGTAGATGAAAATAAATTTATTCAAAACACAGAATATGATTAAATGGCAAAAAGTGCACGATAAAATGGTTGTAAAATCTGAAAATTTTATAAAAACATACCTTGTAAGTAAAAAAATAAAATGACTAATAGAATATAAATGTATCTTTCGTTCTACTTTTGATAAAATTTGAACCCAACCAAGATATTTTTGAAAAAAAAAATAGAAAGAGATTGATCAAACAAAAGGATATATCCAAATAAATTGACAAATCAATTACGCACGCAATTTTAATTTTTCATGATTTTAGAAGAAAAATACAGGTGTTTGTTGTGCATGAGAATGATAATATATGTTGAAATGCTATAATAAAAGAAGTGATTTAAAAGGCTAAATCTTATTGAGGCTAATTAATGTATATTAGTTTTATTTGAGCCTTTTCAAGGATAAAAAGCCTTTTCAAGGATAAAAAATAATAGCTTATTTTCCTTGTTGAACCTTTTAAGCTTATAACTCTAAAAATAATTTAATAAATCAATAATAATTTTTTTATCACTTTTACACAATCTTGTATATTTGTATTCGTTTATGTATAAATTACCTACACGGTTTTGGAGACTATCTATGTGCCACAAAAGTAACATCTAATTCCTCTATCCTCTAAAGAACTGATGTCTCCTTAAATGTTCTTATTTTCGACCCTTAGGAGACATCATTTTTGGTGTTTATTTAATCAATTTGATAGACTTTTGGACTAAATATGCAATAATATGATTTTCCTCTTTTATTTCTAGCATTTTTGATTTATTAAGCTTTTGCGCGTAATATTGGTATTTTTAGTGAAGATTTTACAGGTTTTAGATGTTATCTAGAAGAGGAATCCGAGGAGAAAGTCAAAGATCAAGAGATAGAGTCAAAACTCGAAGATAAATCCCGAAGATATTATTTTTAGAGCTGAAAATCCATTTTCCAGGCTATAGATTGCTGATTTCTAGGTGCTTAAGCGATGATTTAGCTGTTGACCTTTGAAGAGAAATCATTCCTTATCGATTTACGGAACTTTAGCAACTGGAATGAGGTCAATCGGAGTTGTAACGCATCGGGAAAAGCCGTTTTAGTGAAGGTGTATCAGCAGTTACGGGATTTTGGGCTTGGACATTTAATTAGTGTTTTATTATTAGGTCCAAGCCCTAATCCGTTTTTAACCTTATAAAAGGAGATTTTGACCTCATTATTTCTTACCTCTCAATTTGTTCTTCAAATCATCTCATCCTTAGAAGAGAGTGTCAAGACAATTCACATTCTACAAGATTAAACACCAGAGAGAAGTCAACGGAAGGAAGAAGAAGAAGCTACAAGAGCTGGAGAGGGTCTACATCTCCGTTCGTAGTCATTCCTATTCCGGAAATTAGGTTTTTCTTATCTTTAATTTTGTAATCAAATATGAATTCCTTTATTTTTAATTCAGTTTTTCTTTTTAATATGAGCTAAACAATTCATAGTGCTTGAGAACAAACAATGGGTGAATCCCAATTTTATTAATTAACGAATGTTGAATTTGGGTTTTTATTGAATTAAACTAAATTAGGGCTTTTACTCTTTTCAATAAATTGAGGTTATTTTACTGTTTTTGGAGTAGCTAACTAAGAACAGGTGTTAGTATCTAGGCTATTCCAATTAGTGGCGATTGGATCATCCTGACGGAGGGTTTAGGTACGGAAATATTTATTGAATCTAGGATAGAAGTTAATGATTCTGACGAGCTTAGCTAATCCTAGGGCCAATGAGGTAATAACACTTAATCATCCAACAGTGGATCATATTTACCATGACGGGACTAGTGACACTTTAGGATCGCCTTATAGTCCACCCTGACGGGGGTATAAGGAAATTAGAATCCCGACCATTGTAATTGACTAATTTAGCCCTTAAACAACATAAGTTAAGAAATAGGATAGGGAGGATCCTTGCGTTCTCAAGTACTACATCTCATATTGCGTTTTACATCATTTTACTTGCGTCTTAGCTTTTATTTGCATTTTAATATTTGTCTTTCATTCATTAGCTTTAATAAACAAAATCAAACAAACATTTTATTATCTTTTACTTTCATAAGTGCATCAATCACTACTTGCTAAACATTGTGATCAACCATCCGTCCTTGGAACGAATCTGTATTATCATACATACTACTTGGGACAACCGTACACTTGCGGTTGTGGTTCGATTTACATTTTCATTTATTTTAGAACACACAAAGGACCACCAAGTTTTTGGCGCCGCTGCCGGGGACGGTAGCGTGTCACCACGGTGTTTACCCTTTAGTGATAGTTGCATTTATTTTTATTTTTCAGTTTTACGCTTGTGTTTGTTTTGTTTTGTTTTTACAGGTGCTTTATTCAGGTAATGATCAAGAAATTTAATTAAAGATGTATAGAGGACATTACCCAGATCCCGATCCATATGACTATTGGGAAGACTCTTCGGGACAACAACAATGGGGTAGTAACTTCTACCAACAACCTTATCAATACCCGCAAGAGCAAGGATGGAACAATCAATGGATCGGGAATAATCAACAACAAACGCCATATCACTATCAACAAGAACAAGTATGGAACCCCCATTGGGCTGAAAACATTCAACAGTATCCACCTCATCAAAATCAGCATGATATACTACTAGAAAAAGCCAATCGCCTACTCGAGGAATTTCAGGCAAGAGAACCAGAGCGTAAGGCAAGAGACGAGGAATTCAAAGCCACCCATGCACTCATACAACAGAGCCTAGATGAATGGGATGCCCGAAACAACTCTCTTAACTTAGCTGAAAGTGGTAGTAAGTCTTATGAAGGTCCCACTCCCTCGAGGGATGGAACAGATCAATTGGAAAAAGTTTTTGAGGAGGAGGTGTTGAAAGAAGGTGAGAATCTTGTTAGTATAGTGGAAGAAGGAGTAGCAACGCAAACCCTAGAAATGAGCACAGAGATTGCTATTCCTAAGGTGTATACACATGATCAAGATATAGAGCGCAAACAAGAAGAGGTGGTGATCGAGGTTATAGAAAACCCAAATAAAGAATATTATGAGGTAATAGTGGAAGATTGGGTTGAAAGCGAAGATGAATATGAAATGGTTGGAGAATCAATTGAAGAATTAAAGGTTAAAGATAAAATAGAAATTGAATATCCGCCACAAAAAGTTCACCAATCACTATCTCCACCACAAATCATCATTAGAGATAAAATATTGGAATCGCCTCTATTACTAAAAATGATCAATAGGTGCTACGCAAGAAAGGTGCTACACCGCGAGAGCAAAGCGGCAAGGAGGAGCACTTACCCACCACACTTTAAAGAGGAACACGAGATTAAAGAGAATGAAAATGAGCTTATACCGTTGAGGACGGTTATCTACTATCGTGTGGTGAAGAATACGTTTCGTCATGAAAGTAAAAAGGCGAAACGGAGATACTACCCTCCCCCTTTCAGAGATCGATTAAATAAAAGGGGGAAGGTTCTTAAGCTTTTACATCAAGGAAGAGGCGAGTTTAAGCGGAGGAACACCGCAAGGGCCTCAATACCATCTCCATGGAAGGTAACGCGTCGAACTTAAAGACGTAATAAACAAAAGTGCTTCTTGGGAGACAACCCATGTTTTAAATTGCTTTCATGTCTTTCAATTTCGTAGTTTAAATTAGATTGATTTTCGTTAATTTAGTGTTTATTAGTAAGAAATGAGGAAGGGTGTTTGTTTTTGATGATTTCAGGGGTATAATGGTCATGAGTTTGGGGTCAAAACGAGGAGAAAACGAAAAATTATGGAGTCAACAGCAGGTTTGACCGGCTAGCCGGCGGATACGCCGGCATACCGGCCAAAAACGCTGAAGACCCCCAAACTCTCTGACCACTGCGTCAGCGATGACGCAGCATTGCTGCGTCACCATTCGCGCCAGCGAGAAATCCACCGGCATGCCGGCGAATCCGCCGGCTAGCCGGCCAACTGGAGGAAGAGTTTCTGGTCCTTGCGTCAGCGACGACGCAAGGTTGCTGCGTCTCGAAATGCGCCATCGACATTTCGCCGGCATGCCGGCGTATCCGCCGGCTAGCCGGCCGAAGAAGCTGGACTTTCTGATCACTGCGTCAGCGACGACGCAAGAAGGCTGCGTCAGAGGTAAAATAAAAAAAATAAAAAAAAAATAAAAAAAAAATAAAAAAAAAAGAGTACAAAATTTTTTCGAAAATTTATTTTTCGCCGACACAGTGACCGGCATGCCGGTCAACTGCTGTGATCGGCGGTTTTAAGGGTTTAAATCCCTATATTTTTAGCCTCTTTCTCATGCTAAGCCTCCATTGACGAATCCTAGCTTCCAACTACTCCTAAAATCATCATCAAAACAACATCATACCACCAATCCTTCCCTCTAAACATCATCCAAGATCACAATCAAATCATTAAACTTCCAAAATACCAAATCTGTACACTTTAAACCAATTTTTCTTTCACCAAAGCTAAAATTTATCCATTAATCCTTTCCCAAACCTTGAAATATCCATGACCCAGCGCTAAACAATCCATAATTCAAACCCAAACCTTCAAGAACACTAAAATCACAATTTTATCCAAGGGTCTTGAAGCTTTGAGTTTGGGGTCATCGGAGATGACCATGAAGGTAGGAAAAGGTACGAAGAACATGGTGAAGAAAGAGAATTGGGTATTAGAGGAAGATCTTAATAGAAGAGATGATGCTTAGAGGGCGAGTAATAAATGAAAACGTGGAAAAGTTGAAGAAGTTCGAGGTAATGAAGAACAATTTTAACGCAACCATTGATGAAGAAGAATTCAAAACCTCAACTTGGACGCAACACCGACACCAGCCTCGCGCTGGTTCAGATACGTTTTCTTTCCCTTCTCATTTAGTGTAAATTATTTTATTGCTTTGAGTCTTTTCGAGTCGTGGGGACACGACTCATTTTTGAGTTTGGGGTGGGGTTCGTTGCCTCATCCCAGTTTTTATGTGTTTAGTTGTTTAAATTGCTTTCAATAAAATAATTTTCGGAGTTGCGTTTGACTATAGAAGATTTTAAATGTTCCTTTAAGCATACTTTTGATAAATCTATGATAGTAAATAGTGGACTTTAGGGATTGATATAGAACGCACTTACAATTGCATGCGAACATAGGTAATTAATAGGAAAAATTAATGAACAATGCAAATGAAGTAAGCTTGTACTTAAGGAATATGTTTGGTGTGTAGAACGTGAAATCCTAATTAGTAGAGAACCCACCTAGATATGAACTAAAGACAAGCTATGTACTAAGGAAAATGATAGGGGCAGTTCTTTGTTAGCCATTCGAAGCCTTTTAGCTTGCTATCCCTTATTATAATTTTATCCGTCTTAGCCCAATTTTGAGCTTTAAGCCTTTCTTTTGTAGCCACGATATAAGCCCATTATCTTTTAGATTATTAGGCATGACCAAATGACCCGCACTTGAATCACAACCCTGAGACTTGTCTCGAGCTTGAGTTTGGGGTGGTGGGACCACATTTGGGAAGATACATTGGGAAGAGATTATATGTGTTTGTATTGAGGCACAAAATAAAGATGATATTATTATTTGTAACCCTTTGCCGGGATTTGAAAAAAAAAAAAAAAAAAATTATAAGAGACATGACTTTTCACATCAAAATGATGGTCATGGGTATCTTGTACAAAAAAAAAAAGAAAAAAATGAAAAAAAAAGAAAATAAAAAGAAAGAAAGAATAAAATAAACCGGCAAAGTGGAATATTTTTGGAAATCATCTTAATTTTGGTAGACATTGGGGACGCAACATTAGCGCGTCAAATGGGTGAGTGAGAACATTTGAGCGTAAACTCAAGCTCGAGGACATTGTTGATGGTAAGTGAGGAGAGAGCCAAAAGCTCACTTCAAATTTACCAAATATACATCCATACCGTCCTTAAGCCATTATTAAAACCGTAAAGACCTCGTGATTCCTAGGTACATAGTGAATTTATAATTCTGTTAATAGGGAATATACTAGGTGGAGCGTTCAAAGCGAGTTAGGATTAATGACCACCCTATAGCCATCATACAGATATGAGTACAAGTGTAACCTTCAAGCATTGCAACTTTAATTTTATGATTGAGATTATTTATGTTTGATTTTGCATGATTAGTGTATGTATATGTTAGTTCTTAAAGTTTTGCTATATGAGATTTATCTTAAGAATTGCTTTAGGTTTATTTGCTAAGCTTCTATTTGTTCTTACGTTTACTTCTACCCCTTGTTTTGTTTTGTTTTGCTTTGTCGGGACGACAAAGGTTTGAGTTGGGGGTCTTGATGTCTCCTTAAATGTTCTTATTTTCGACCCTTAGGAGACATCATTTTTGGTGTTTATTTAATCAATTTGATAGACTTTTGGACTAAATATGCAATAATATGATTTTCCTCTTTTATTTCTAGCATTTTTGATTTATTAAGCTTTTGCGCGTAATATTGGTATTTTTAGTGAAGATTTTACAGGTTTTAGATGTTATCTAGAAGAGGAATCCGAGGAGAAAGTCAAAGATCAAGAGATAGAGTCAAAACTCGAAGATAAATCCCGAAGATATTATTTTTAGAGCTGAAAATCCATTTTCCAGGCTATAGATTGCTGATTTCTAGGTGCTTAAGCGATGATTTAGCTGTTGACCTTTGAAGAGAAATCATTCCTTATCGAGTTACGGAACTTTAGCAACTGGAATGAGGTCAATCGGAGTTGTAACGCATCGGGAAAAGCCGTTTTAGTGAAGGTGTATCAGCAGTTACGGGATTTTGGGCTTGGACATTTAATTAGTGTTTTATTATTAGGTCCAAGCCCTAATCCGTTTTTAACCTTATAAAAGGAGATTTTGACCTCATTATTTCTTACCTCTCAATTTGTTCTTCAAATCATCTCATCCTTAGAAGAGAGTGTCAAGACAATTCACATTCTACAAGATTAAACACCAGAGAGAAGTCAACGGAAGGAAGAAGAAGAAGCTACAAGAGCTGGAGAGGGTCTACATCTCCGTTCGTAGTCATTCCTATTCCGGAAATTAGGTTTTTCTTATCTTTAATTTTGTAATCAAATATGAATTCCTTTATTTTTAATTCAGTTTTTCTTTTTAATATGAGCTAAACAATTCATAGTGCTTGAGAACAAACAATGGGTGAATCCCAATTTTATTAATTAACGAATGTTGAATTTGGGTTTTTATTGAATTAAACTAAATTAGGGCTTTTACTCTTTTCAATAAATTGAGGTTATTTTATAGTTTTTGGAGTAGCTAACTAAGAACAGGTGTTAGTATCTAGGCTATTCCAATTAGTGGCGATTGGATCATCCTGACGGAGGGTTTAGGTACGGAAATATTTATTGAATCTAGGATAGAAGTTAATGATTCTGACGAGCTTAGCTAATCCTAGGGCCAATGAGGTAATAACACTTAATCATCCAACAGTGGATCATATTTACCCTGACGGGACTAGTGACACTTTAGGATCGCCTTATAGTCCACCCTGACGGGGGTATAAGGAAATTAGAATCCCGACCATTGTAATTGACTAATTTAGCCCTTAAACAACATAAGTTAAGAAATAGGATAGGGAGGATCCTTGCGTTCTCAAGTACTACATCTCATATTGCGTTTTACATCATTTTACTTGCGTCTTAGCTTTTATTTGCATTTTAATATTTGTCTTTCATTCATTAGCTTTAATAAACAAAATCAAACAAACATTTTATTATCTTTTACTTTCATAAGTGCATCAATCACTACTTGCTAAACATTGTGATCAACCATCCGTCCTTGGAACGAATCTGTATTATCATACATACTACTTGGGACAACCGTACACTTGCGGTTGTGGTTCGATTTACATTTGCATTTATTTTAGAACACACAAAGGACCACCAAGAACCCTTTGAAATCTTATGGGTCAAGAATACCTTTAAGGTATATATAAGACAAAAAATAGATTTTTCTCTCACCTCAATTATCATTTTTTTCCTCCCCTCCCCCTTATCATTTGTCTCTTTTCCAATACCATTTTTCTCTCCCCTTCTTCATTGAGTATCAATACATCTAGCTCCGACCACAACCACCAACCACCGCCGAAGACCACCGTAAGTGTCGCTAGAAAAAGTTTTGAGTACTTGGAAAAAGTATTGAGTTGGCGGAAAAGTAACGAGTACCCCGTTGAAAAAGGTACTGAGTACTCAGAAAAATTACTGAGTCGCTGGATAAATTTACTGAGTATTCGTGGAATTTACTGAGTACTAGGGACTAATTTACTGAGTTTTCAGAAAAAAAATTAGTTGCTTGAAAAGTTACTGAGTATTCGTGGATTTTACTGAGTATCTAGGAATTTTACTTAGAATTAGAGCAAAACTGTTGAGTACTAGTGCAAAACTATTAAGTAATCTTGAAAAAATATACAATAGATTAAAGAATATTAAAACAATAGATTAAATAAAAGAGCCAATAATAAAAAAATGTCTATTAATAAAAAGGTGCCTAGAATAAGACTCTTTATAAAAAACAACTTAAAATACCTCTACAAATAGTAATTAAAAAAAGAAAAAAAGAATAGAAAAAAAACAAAACAAAAATTAATACACACGGGCGTAAGTGAATTTTTTTTAAAATCGTCATAACTAATTCTTAAAAAAGAGAAAAAATAAAATTTTATATATTTGGATAAAACAAGTTAATATTTACTTATATGATTTTTTTTGGAATTTTTGGAATTTTTGTTTTGAATTTTTTTTCGCAGACACGGAATTTCATGTTTTAAACAGTGAATTGCATGTTTTAAACATGAAAATCCGTGTCTGCGAAAAAAAACGTAAATATTAATTCATTTTATTAAAAAATGTCGTTTTTTTATTTTAATGGTTTTTTTGGAATTAGTTATGACGGTTTTAAAAAAAAAATCACGGACGCGCGCGTGGTGGTGAAGGAACCTATTATTTGTTTAGTATTTAAAAATAAATATTATATTTAAAATAAAATAATATATTTAATAATAAGGGTAGTAAAGATATAAAAAATATAAAGGGTGCTTTCTATAAATAAGTATTCTATTAGGTATTTTTTATAAAATAAATTATTGAAAGTTTAATTTAACAATTAGGTACTTATATTATACTATTTTTAGCAAATACCCCTAAATAAAATTACAATAATTTAAATAATTAATTGGGTAAGACTTCCATCCAATATTGGATGGTCCAATATTCATATCACTACCATTGATTATTATAACAAGACACATGTCATTAGATTAATAATTTAGTTACTTTTGCAAGTTTAAAACATGGGGTATGTGTATTAATATGATTGGTGTAGGATCATCCAATATTGGATGGAAGAATTTTCCTAATTAATTACATTACAATTAAAAAAAATCAACTAAGTATTACAAGACAAAAGGAAAAGAAAGTTTACAGCTGTCTCAACAAAAAAAAGAAAAATATAGTTCTGAACAAACTTCATCAACCGGTGAAAAAAGAACTCCTAAGCATCAACAAACCGGCATAAAAAGGAAAAGGAAAAAAACTTGTTCGAAACCTTCTTGTTTCGAACGCCGTGATAATTTCAAACACAGAGATCTGGTTCCGAGTTCGAGTATGGCCGGAGTGAGCAGAGATCTGAGTAAGCTTATTTGGCGAAGATATCAGCAGAAGGAGGAACTCTAGATTTGTTGGCCATGGCTTGTTGCGAAGCTCGATCCACCATGACTCCTGCGAAACTTTGATCCGCCATGACTCGTACGAAACTCAATCCGACGAGGTGGAGTTGTTCACGGAGGTGAGAGAGCTCGTCGGAAGGAACGTCGTCACTCATGCAAGAAAACTGCCTCAATCCGCCATGACTCGTTAGCAACAAATCTCACGGCTTCTCCACCGGAGCTTCAGCGAATCAAAGCAGCTCCGCCGAAGATCTCACCAACAGTATAGCAGTTTCGGCGAACCAAAAAAATACCACACCTCCTTTGAGCTTCATCTCCTCCTTTCTTCGTCGGAGATCGATCTTCGAACAGAATAGAAAAAACACAGCTGGCTTCTCACCCATGGAGATCTCAGACTAGCAACCATGGTTGCTACTTCTATTTCTTCGAGAAAAGGTAATAGAGAAAAGATAAGGTTTAGTAAGGAAAGAAGAAAGAGAGTAATGACCTTGAATATAGAAAGGATGAAGAGAAAAAAGATATTTTTAAATTTTAGAGTTTAAAAATTAATATATATATATATATAGGAAATAAAAAAAATAAAAAATAATAAATATAATTTAACTTATAGTATTAAATTTTATTTATGCTCTTTAATAAGGAAAAAAATTAAAAAGATGTGTATTATATGAAAGAGTAATAATATATATCATCTAAAATTATACTAATTTAAGTATATTATCCATGACGTGGTACGTGACGTGAATTTGTGGACTATAAATTGTTAATCTATTTATTTTTTTTATCTGATTAACGATTTATTACCAACCAAGTCACCTTATATCATTACTCTCATTAAAGTAACGTGGAGAGGGTCTTCAAAACCTGTTTGAGATTATCTGTTCATTTATTTTGTTATAAAATTAGTGTTCTTAAATAATATGGCATTACAATTTTACAACTTTATGGTGCAGTAACAAGAGAAGAATTCGTTGTTGCGGTGATTCATTCATATAGATCTATGTTCTGCGAAACAATAAACTAACAAGGGAGGGTGAGGGTCAGTGGCGGATCTAGCTAGGGCCCAGAGGGGGCTCAAGCCCCCCCTGAACCCGTAAATTTTTTGATATGCAAGTGTAATTTTCGTCCGAAAAAAAATTATCCCCCTGTTGTCGTTTATATCATTCATTCTTGCACTAAAGTGCATATAAGATGTTGTAGCTTAGTGGATATTTATGCTTGGTTTATAAGAATAAGAATGGAGGTTGTGTGTTCAAAACATAGCAATTACTTTATTTTTTTCTTAACCGCACATAGAATATAATATCAATTTATAATATCAATTTTAGGTGAATAGACTTAAAATTGAAAATCTTATATATTGCATAACTTAATAAAATTTCACAACTATTTATTATGTCTTTCTTTTATTTTTATGTTTTAATTTTTTTATTTTTTTATTTAATATACTAAATTAAAGTCATAACTTTGTCAAACTTCACCGACTTATAAGAATATTGTAATTCATTATACTGGTCTTTATTTTAAATTTTAGGCTAGCATTGCTTTTACATATTATTTAATAAAATTATAATATTTATCCTTTTAGATAATTAGAATATGACTATAAGATTTTAAAATATTAATATAATTTTAGTAATACTATGTAAAATAGGTGTGATGTTTTATTCCCCAAAATGTAACGTTAATAGTGTTATTTTGCATCATTTTTAGGTAAATGCTACTTTGTAAGTTCATTTTGTTGAACGAATGAGAATCAAAATAGTATTGCATTTCCCTATCTATATTTTGACATTGTAATTACAAATTTATGTTTTTTATATTTACCTTAAAAAGGTTAGAAACGATAATCCTCAAACTTCCTATATATATTATAAGCCCCCCTCATTTTGTCTCCTGGATTCGCCCCTGGTGAGGGTGACACTTGAACGGCGAGTAATTGCTTGTAAGTAATCGAAAATTCTTGCGAAACCTAAAATGAGCATACACTGCAATAAACTCATCTTTATCTTATATGCCACAACTCACAAGCATCACATTAAAACAAGGCATTTCTTGACTGCAATTTTAACAGATGGGGGTGTAACTTGGGTGTTACAACATGCCCTGATCTAATTAAGCACATAAAATATCCGCATCAAGACTTTGAGAACCTTAACATGATGATAGCTACGTAGAAATTGATGAAAATAAAGTATAAAAGGTATTAGGTAGAACAATGTTTGTATCGTGTGTGAATTCGTCCAAACAACTACACAAGGATCCACGCTAGAGATCACATAAATAGAGATATATCTCTAATTACCAACTGTCAATACAACAATGAGTCTTAGTGTTGTTTTCATGTATACTACTAATAACACACACTTGTCTAATTACATGAACTCTCCTCTAATTTCTTTTTGACTCTCGAAACATCCTTTCTGGTCTCTTTGTACATAATTGTATATATGGTTGTTGATTATAATATTTACATCAAGTAAGGAAAAAGTTAATGATACTCTTTCATTATAGATTTCAGTGTACATACGAACAATATATAATTGACAAATATACTTCATGATTTTGAATAATAAACGCTAGAAAAGCTCTCTTCAGTATGTCTGTTAACTGGTATCATTACTGTTGGAGTTCAAATTTCCAAACACATCGATGACAAATAGTAAAATTACAAGGTTCACATTCAAAGTGCATCCTTTCTCCCAAATTGTCACGACATTTATGACAAAAGTACTTTTCATATCTAGCTGTCCTCTTAAATGTCACAAGATGTTGGTGATTCTTTATCTTCAGTTTACCTCCAAACTTCACAAAATATCTTTTATAGCTAGGCATGCATTTGGGATGAAATGAATTGTCGCATTCACCACAATGATATAGAAACTTCTTTGGATGAATTTCGTGTTCACACTCGACGCACATAATTTTATTAAATTGATAATAAAATGGTGGGAAGCTCAAGGTGAGAGGGTGTTTATCGTATCTATGTCCCATACTCTTAGGTAATATTGCGCATGGCATTGCTATCTTGTAAGGACAAGTCTTGCAACAGAAAAAAGGTGTGTTATAATAATTATGATAGGTATCACAGGCTCCACAATTTCCCTCCCAACCGGGAAACGAAGCATATTTAACTCGAACAAGGAGGTGGGGGTGAGCCTTATGTTTAATTACAAAATCCTTTGGAAGAAGAGCACATCTGATGTCTACATAGAAATCACATTCAGAACACGCATACATGAATCCATTACATGCCATCTTGCATTCACTGCATTGTTTGGTGTCGTAAAATGGGCGTGGATAAAAGAGGGAAAGTGTATGCTCGGGATGAAGAGAACATGACAGACTCTGAGGTAATTGAGCACAATATAAATGGAGAAAATAGTTGCAATCAGAATACTCACAACCATAACATGAACCTGAAATGGGTTCTACACATGCATTGCATACTGTTTCTTCATCATCTTCTTTAAACTCGTAGTAGTCATCTCTGACATTCATCAGAATCAAAGGATGCTCGTGATTTGAGTGCTTAATTTCGGTTGATGGTTCAACCTGTGGGAGACAATTTTTCTCGGAGAAACGTTTGACGAGTAGTTCAAAAAGGTTGTCCACAGGCAAGGTGATTGTATCTGCTGGGATCTTACTAGCAACACAGAATTAAACATTGTGATTATTTATATTAAAAGTTGTAAATGAGAAAAGAAGGAAAAAAAATCTTACGCGTTAATTTGGGCAGCTGAGTTGTCCATGCAGTTGAGATGGACAAAATATCTACAAGGAGCACAATAATATACCCAATAATTTGGGTGTAACATTTCACTGCAGATATCACAACTGAAATCATAAGAACGGAGTTCTTCAGGAATATAATAAGATAAAGTGAGAGGGTGAGTGTGAGCTGGGTGATCCTTGAGCGAAGAGGTTTCTGGAAGTAATCCACAAGTCTTGTGAATCTGAAATGAGCATACGGTACAATCATACAACTCATCTCTCTTTTCAATGCCACATGCATCACAAATGAATATGGAGCTTCTTTCTTGGTGTTTGAGAAGGTGCTGACTATGGCTGCTGTGTTTAATTAATGTGGTTTGAGGATTGGTAATATATTCAAATGTGGGCTCTAATTGAGCACATAAAATATCCACATCGAAATCACACTTGGAACAATGATACACAAAACCATTCCAATTAACTCTTTTACAAATACTACATGAG
Organism: Nemophila menziesii; assembly: GCA_029959085.1. Taxonomy (NCBI): domain Eukaryota; kingdom Viridiplantae; phylum Streptophyta; class Magnoliopsida; order Boraginales; family Hydrophyllaceae; genus Nemophila; species Nemophila menziesii. Next base: position 37,657,410 of record JARWIR010000005.1, on the reverse strand, counting down.
GGGTCACCTAAATAATAATAAGGTGACGTACTAAAGAGTAGAAGTGTGTGTTGAGGATGTTTTGGATGCTTAAATACAATTGGCGATTCAGCGCAAGATTTGTGGAGGAAAAATTCACATCTAGTGCAACAATATGTTTTTGAACCCAACGTGACTGATTGCTTGCAAGCGTAGCACTCAACTTCTTCTGCGCTTACATCTTGTAGCTTTTCTTTCAGGATAAGAGGATGATCCCTATGACTGAAATGATTGAGTTCCATCCTTATCGGATTCTCTCCTTTCACTCTTTTTTTTTTCTCTCTCACGGTTTGATAATTAAATGTTGCAACTTATGGTTTGGAAACTAACCGACCCTTATATTATATATATAATTACAACTGGATTATCCAAGTATAACGGATCCAGGAGACAAAATGAGGGGGGGCTTATAATATATATAGGAATTTTGAGGATTATCGTTCCAATTTTAAGTCTATTCAACTAAATTTGATTTTATATTCTATGTGCGGTTAATAAAAAAAATAAGATAATTGCTATGTTTCGAACACACAACCTCCATTCTAACTCTTGTAAACCAAGCATAAATATCCACTAAGCTATAACATCTTATGTACACTTTAGTGCAAGAATGAATAATATAAATGTCGAAAGGGGACTAATTTTTTTTCGGGCGAAAATTACACTTGCATATCAAAAAAATTTACGGGTTCAGGGGGGCTTGAGCCCCCTCTGGGCCCTAGCTAGATCCGCCCCTGATAACCATATGTAAGAAGATAAGGCTTTTTACATGACTTGACGTTGAAGAGTGTGTACTTGGAGAGAAAGGTATAGCGTGAAGATGTGTTTTGGAATTTGGAATACAATTATACAAATCATAACCAAAACACATTAAACACGAAAAGGACAATTTCAATATTTCCACTTTAGTGGAACAACATTTGAGGTTAAAAGAGTAGAAGTGTAGAACAACAAGTAGCTAGAAAGAAAGGAATATTATTAAATGAAAAAGTTAAAGTCTTTGAGTTTATGTTATATATTGTTCATCCAAGGATGCAATATATAGTTTCTTGGTAATTTTGAAGAGGAAATTAATTTTTTGAGTCATAGGATTACATAAATGACTAAAAGATGAAGCTAAAACAGTCGCACCACTCAAACCTCTCTCTTTCAAATTAAAAAAGCCTTCCCTAAACCTAAAACGGCCGCCGCCGCTGGAGTTTCTCAGCCGGTGGTGGCGGCCCCCCTGTTACCCTTTCTATTTATGAGTCTATTTTCCTTTCCTTTGGTTTCTTTGTGTCCCGGTTTTACCCTCTTCACACACTGCTCTTTTCTCCGCTATCCTCTTCCTTCCCTCTCAGCCTGTTTCTGCTGCCAGTTACGGTTCTTCGAAGCCCCAATCGTCGCTGCTTTGTGGGCTGGTTTTGAACTGGGCCTGGTTGCAATTTCCAGCATCTTCTTGCTCCGTTTTAGTGGGCTGGGAATGCTCTGGTTTGATGGGCTAGGGATGACAATGGAGTTGCTTTTCCTGTCGTTTCCTTCGCTCGTCTGCATAAAGGATTTGTTAATCCTTTTCGTTCTCTGGGCGGTCTGCTCCAGTTCAGATGTGGGGATGGATCCTTTCTTCTGCTGCTGGGCCGATAAGGGCTTTCCTCCAAGAAGACAAGGAGGGCTTTGGACAATACTGTGGATCTCCTCCACCTCCAGGTTTTCTCTATTTGTGCCGGTTTGCTTGTCTTATTCTATTGGCAGAATAGTATTGATTTTTTGCTGCTTCGAGAGTGTCTTGGCTTGGTTATCCAGTTGGGCCTTTCTGGGACTATTTGGTAGACTGGACGAGGGAGTGGTGTGGTGCTGGATTAGTGTTTCTGATTTGTTGCTTGGTGTAGGATTATGTGGTGATTCACTTAGTTTTATCTTTATCTGCTCAATTGATTTCGATTGGGGGAATTTCAGGTGTTTGCCGTTCACTTGGCATTTTTTCAACTCGAGTCTCTTTTGTTCGATAAGTTTAAATCGATCCTGCCTAGGTTTGAGCAAGAGAAGGGTTATTACTGTTGGTGTGTGTTTGTGGTGTTAATTAGTTTCTTTCAGTCTCCATATACTAGCGGGTGGTGATTCATTTAAAGCCTATTTAAGTCATTCAGTTGTCTCCTGTATTAGAAGTTTCGGGTGTTGGCCGTTCAGTCGGGATTTCTTGTTCTTGGAGTTCTCTGTTTTGCTAATATTGGCTTGCGATTGTTTGGTGTGGCTGGAGAAACTTTGTGTGTGTGTCTTGTTTTGGTGCTGGCTTACTCTTTCAGTCATTCCCGTATCGGTTTGCGTTTTTATCACTTGGGCTAGTGATACATTAGTTGATCTGAGGATTACCAAGATCTTCGTTAAAGCAACTGTCGCAACGACCATTGGTGTCAGCATCGAGTTGATAATTACGTTGGTCAATGAAATGGTAATTGATTATCTCCCTCTCGTTCCGAGACTTGAGGTTTTCCTTCTCAAAGATCAAGTTTCATCGACCCTTAGAGGTCTCAGCCCGCCACAATACTGTTTTACTTTGGGTTTGTGTGTTTTGAGTGTGGCCAGTTCCCTTTTCCGTTGTAATCGTTTTTTCTATGTTTTAGTTGTTTGTTGTTTATTTTATTTTGGGTTTGGTTGGTCAGACCTGGGTACTCTGTAACTTTTATTAATATAAGCTTTTTAGAACAAAAAAAAAAAATTTGAGTCCCAGATATCAAAAAAATTACTCATAAAAAAGTAAATAGCGGTTTTTCTCCCTGAGATTGTACCTGATTGACAACTTGCCCCTTAATTTTTAAAATGCGACTGTTTACTTTTTAATTTTTTCTCTTGTGACCCGTTGCCCTCTGGTCACGTTTTCCGTCCATTTTTGCCATTAAGTCTGACGTGGCTTTTTCATGTCACCTTTTTTATTTTATTTTTAATCCTAATCTTAATTAATCATTTAATTAGAAGGCAAGATAGGTTTTTTAATAATTGTTTTAATATTATTAATAAAAATAATAAAATAAAACCCCCCCACCCCCCGGAACCCCCTTCCCCTCCTTCGTCTTCCCCATCTTCTTCTTCTTCCCCGTTTCTGTTTCTTCCACACAAAAAAATAGATCAACTGTAAAATCAATTATCTAAAAGCTCAAAGCTCCATTCTTTAAGTCGATCTGTGTAGCAACAATGAGCTTCGGACGGAGCTAAAAGCTCAAAACTCCATTCTTCTCGCCGGTTCTGTGCATCAGGCGATCTTCTCATCAAACAAGCAGTTTCGAAGCTTTAGACCAGTACCATGGCGCCGGAGAAGAAGGTTGGAGATGAAGATGGCTGCTGGATTCTTGTATAGGAGCGCGTCTTGCCTGGAAAAAAAAAGAAGGCTGATGGATCTGGAGCTGAGCACGAGCCATCTTCACGAACAGATCTGGAGCATGGTCCATCTTCTTCCTCATGAAATCCGGCCATAGAAGCTCGAATGAAGGAGTTTCTTATTCCTCTTGAACCCCGGCAATGGCTTTACCAAACTCGTTGTAGGTACTGCGAAGCTTCGCACTGGAAGAATGGAGCTTTGAGATTTTAGCTCATTGATTTTACAGCTGATTTGCGCACCGTGAGAATGGAGCTTTGAGCTTTTAGCTCACTGATTTTACAGCTGATCTGCAGATGATTCAATGTGGGAAGATGCAGATGATAATTTTTTTTTGGAAGAAACAGAAACGGGGAAGAAGAAGAAGATGGGAAGACGAAGGAAGGAAAGGAGGTTCCGGGGGGTGGGGAGGGGGTGGGGTGGGGTGGGGGTGTTTTATTTTATAATCTTTTATTAATAATATCAAAACAATTATTAAAAAACCTATCTTGCCCTTTAATTAAATAATTAATTAAGATTAGGATAAAAAAGGTGACATGGAAAAGCCACGTCAAACTTAACGACAAAAATGGACGGAAAACGTGACCAGGGGGCAACGGGTCACAAGAGCAAAAACTAGGGGGTAAACAGTCGCATTTTAAAGATTAGGGGGCAACCTGTTAATCGGGTACAAACTCAGGGGCAAAAATGCTATTTACTCTTTATAAAATCCTAACTAAAAAAACATTTTAAAAAAGTCCTAAGTCTATTTTTTTTAGTTAGAACATTTACCATTATACCCCTAGTCAATTCAACATTAGTACTGACCAATACTTTTTACGTTTTTTGAATAGATTAATATTTATTTGGTCGAAACGTTGGTGGGTCCTGGGGTGTTGTAAAATAATGCGATAAAGATTACGCACTCACAAACTGCAAGTGTACGGTTGTCCAAGTAATACTCCGATAAGTCGGATTCGTTCTCAGGGATTGGACTGGTATAACCCAAGTGTTCAACAGATAAGTAGTAGTAATTGCAAATACAGAAAATAAAATATAAAAGATATTTGTTTTGTTTCGAGTTATTAACTACTAGACGCAAATAAACAAATTACTAAAAATAAATACTAAAAGATTAAGACACAAATATGAGCTATACTCGAGTCTCGCTAGGGTTTCACCGAAATAAACTTAATCAATGCTTCTTTTAAGGGTCAAAATGGTAACTAGTAAAAGTCGGGATTCTAGATTCTCCTAACCCCCGTCAGGGTGGACTTAGGAGCTATTCTAGGGTGTTACAAACCCCGTCAGGGTGATTGTAATACACCTTTGAATGTCAAGTTCTTTACCCAATTGGATATAAGATTAACTAAGTCCGTCAGGATCAATAATTTCTATCTTACGTTTATTACCTATGTCCGTAATTAACCCCCCCCCCCCCCACCGTCAAGGCGATCACTTTCCCACCAAAGTGAATAGCTCAATTACTAAATCCTATGTCTAATTGATCAGATTAAAAATAGTGAATAATCCTACGATAATAATCAATACTAATTTTTCAATTAAAATTAAATTATATAAATCCCAAATTAGAAAACATTAATCAAATTAATTAGGGTTCAACCCATGTAGCGATTCTCAATAATATAAAGATTAGCTCATATTGAAAGTAAAAACAATAAAGAAATTAATAATATACATGTCCTAATAACAGAAATAAAATAAGAACCTAGATAGAGGAACTGGTTGAACTGTTGTTGGAGGAAAAGGATTCTCCAGCTTTTGCTCTTGCTTCCGTCTCTTGAAGCTCTCTCTAAGGATGGTTTAATATGAAGGTCTAATGAGAGGTACTGAATAATGAGTTCTAAGAGGTTTATTTATAGGTGTAAGGAAGCCTTAATTCGTTTTACTTGGAGTGGAAGACAAGTAAAGAACTCTTAATTCGCAACCCTAAAATATAGAAAAGGTAAAATTATGTTGCTGATTTGTTTTGGTCATCTCTCTCTTAATACTTATCCGTTTGACGCGTTCCAATAGTCGAAACTGCTTGTCTCGGAAAGCTCTATCCATTGGTGCAGACCGTTCTCCCAACTTCCTAGCCAACATTAAGTTATGGACTTGTCTTTGAAACGTGGCTGGAATTTCAGATTTATTTGCCAGCTTTATATTTTCCTTCTTTGCATATATCCTTCCTTACTCTTCTTATTTCCATGTAAATCTCTTTCCTTTACTTCTTTGACTTGACTTGGTCTCTAATTAATTACCATATATCTTTTAAAGCTTCACAATAAATAACTAATTAAACCGCATATGCTTTAAAAATAATAAATCCATAATTCAAGACTAGAAATAGGAAAGTGCACTCTAAAATTAGAAACTCGAATAAAATACTTCCTGGTGTCGCCTAAGGTGTGATAAAAAGATATATAAAATAACTAAAAATAAACACCCTAAGCTGAGCACGGTTATGCAAGTATACAGATTGTATGCAAGTTTTAATGAATAAGTAGAATTCGTTCCTCAGGGACTACGAAGGTTAAGAAGAACTTATGCAAATATTCAAGTGCAAATATGAGAGCTAGAGATAATAATACGCAAGTAGAAACAAAGGAAGATAGATTTTTATTTGGTTTTTGATAAAAGAAAATTAAACTAATAAATTAAAAGACAGATAATAAATAAAAGAAAGGAAAAGAAGATAGTATGAAAGTTTAGCTTGAGTAATTAGCATGTAATCCCCACTAGTTTTGCCATTCTAAACATGTAAGGTATGAATCATGTAGTATTTCAATAGTTTGGTTTCAATTGCGCTAGGTAGTTTCAAATAGGGTTTACCTGTGTCAATAAGAACCTAAGCAAACTGTTCCTGCAATTGATAAAATAGCCATACACTAAACCATTGACTATCTAGTTAGGCTGGGTTGTCTGATCAAACCTTATTCTAGACGTTATGTGCTAATTCCATAGTCAAATATACCGGTTATCTAACTACTATAATGGTAATCATATACGTTGTACACCGTAAAGAACACAAAATATAATTCCAACACATAAACAAAGAAATCAAAACATAAATTCAATCAAATTAGATAGATGTCAACCAAAACTAGGGTTCATACATATATACTAAAACTCAAGCTAAATAGAATTTAGTTCATACTAAGAAAAGAAAAGAAAAGAATTGCAGAATTAAAGGTTGAAGGAGACATAATTGATGCACAGCTCCTTCCATACTTATCTTCTTGTTGTAAGCTTCTTCCTGACCTTAAGGTTTGGTCAAGGATGATTTTCTAATGTTAAGAGGCTGTATTTATAGGGTATACGTTGACCTAATTCGTTTTCTTGAAGGAAAAGGTAAATATTGGACTCCTAACCCAACTCAAATTCGTAGCCCAAAAACATGGAATCCGTCCCGTTTTTGTTTTGGTCCTAACAGCTTCAATACTCATCCGTTTGACGTGTATGAGTAGTCGAAATTCATCGTCTCTGAAAGATCTTCAACTTTGCTCTTGACCATTTCTCCAAATTTCTCACCGATTTTGAGATATAAGCTGATTTGTGGTCGTAGGTGCTGATATTCAGATTTAAGGCAGTTTTTCCTTTTCCATATTTTTAGCTTTTACTTCCTTATCTTCAATTTCTATGTTTATCTCCTTCCTTTAGCTCTTGGACTTTGACTTGGACTCTAATTAATTACCATATATCTCTAAAGCTTCATACTAAATAAATAATTAAACCCAATATGCTCTAAAAATAATAAATAACTAATTCAAAACAAAAAATAGGAAAGTGTACTAAATCATGATAAATTCGACCTATACTCTAATAAATACAACTAAATGATATCTCGGAAATAGATTTTATTATCACAAATGAGGAGACATCAAGACCCCCAACTCAAAGTTGTATCGTCCCGATACAATAAAAGTAAAGAACAGTAGGGTAGTCAAATAATCAAGAAGAAGAAGTAGGAGGAGAATAAGAACAGAACACAATGAATGATCCTAGAGCATAGTATCTAAAAAGTCTCATATAGTAATGCTCAAGAAATAATGCACACATATGCTTAATATACACATAATCAACAATCCATGAATTCAAGTCAAGATTAATTTGACAATGCCAGAAGGAGAGGTCTTAACTTAGTTCGTGTTAATGGCTATAGATTGTTCATAGGTCCTCATATAGCATCCAATGGTCCACTTACCTACTACCTAATAGCTCTATTGTTTCTCCACCAAGCAGTTAGAAATCCTAAGGTCTTTGGTTATAACGTGGCTTAGGGACGGTGTGGTATATTTGGATAAATGAAAAGTGAGCTTTTGGCTCTCTCCTCACTAGCCATCAACGAATCGCCCTAGAGCTTGAGTTTTCACTCGAAGATGTTCTCACTCAACCCAATTTATTGATGCTTTTGATGTGTATCCCCAATAATCCCAAATAAAACCTTTTTCATGATGATATACAAATTTCACTTTGCCGGTCCGAATATATATTCTTTTCATATCAATTTTTTCTTTTATATAGCTATGACTCTCTTTTAAATGCTGAGATATCACGCTATTTTTTCATATATATATATATTTTTCTTTTTTATGCCCTTGTTGGCAATTTTAGCTCGTAGCTTCTTTTTCATTCACTATTACCCTGGCAAAGGGTTACAATAAAAATTTGTGAATCATCATCAATATAAAGAACGGAGCACAATTAATAAGCTCAAATATCCCATCCCAATAACAATTCCCATAATGGTGGACCCACCACCCCAAAATCAAGCTCTAAAACAACTGTCTATGCATCGCGATTCGAGTGCGGGTCATATGGAAAAGTCCTATAATCTAAAGGGATATAGCTTATACTGTGTTTCAATAAAAAGCTTTAGAAAGGATAGAAGGGTTTGAGAAGGATATAGCACATAAAATAAAATAACAAGGTGAGAAGGTATAAAAAGGCTTCAAGTGGCTTCAATATGAAAAAAAACTGCCTTAATCACTTTCTACAACATGTAATTTCGTTATTTTCTTACCTTTAGCACTTTCATCAAATGGGTTTGTCAACTATCTTGGATCTCATGGCCTACACACTACTCAAGGCTCCCTTAGATCGGACATACTTTCTATCGCATTGCTCACTAATCGTTTCTTTACTATCAATGTGTGTTTTCCTGCAAATACTCAAAGCATACAAAATAAAATAGCTCATAAACATACTACTTACTATCATAAATTCACTGAGCTTATGCTTTCAAGCTATTAAACACACTCTACATCTAATTCCCATGTATCAAAAATTTTAATTTCTACCTAAAAACAGAAAAATGAAGATGAGAGACAACGTATCCCTACACACCCAACTCAAAAATGAGCCGTGTCCCCACGACTCAAAAACGACTCGAAACGGAAATTAAAATTAGCAGATAAAAGCATTTACAGAAATGGTAAGGAAGAAAGAGAACATACTCTCGAGGCTATTGCCTCGCATTATTGACATCCAAGGTAGGATTTGCTTGATCGTTCCTTAATTGCTCAAGAAGTTTCATGATGTGCACTTGATTTGCTTTGATTTGTGCCATATCATTGGCTAATGAAGTTTGAGCTGCTTCGAAATTGTTTAAACGCTCCTCCATCTTCTCTTGCCAACTTTGCTCCTTTTCTTCTTTTGAGATTTGCGTAGAAACCGCTCCTCTCAAGACTTCCATGATCCAAGCATTATCAATATAACTCTTCTTAAATTCGAATTTCTCTTCTTCACCCAATATAACATTCGCGTTTTGCACAAGACACGTGATCATCGTAGGATATTTAACATTATAAACTGATTTAGGAGAGACCGAAAATCGCATCACCTCCTCAAAGATCAACTGTGCCACATCCACTTCTTCTCCTCACAATATACAATCCAAAAGTAGAGCGTTCTTTTTAGTCACATCCAAGCTTCGTGTGTTTCCAAAGACATTAGGAATAAGGAAATTGTGCCAAACTCTCACATCCGGTTGAAGATATTTGTAAGGCCAAGGTGCCTTCAATTCTTTCTTATGTGATTGCACTTTTTCCTTGTCCAAAACATGCTCAAAAAGTAATTCCTCATCAAAGATTTTTCGTTTAGCAACCGCTTCACTATACATGCATGGTCCAACCAATTTCTTAAACTGGAAGTGGTTTCTAATCTCCTCAACTGTGAAAGGAACTAACTTTCCTCTAATCGGAACACAACCTTCACTATCTCGGCTAAAGAGGTCTAAATAGAACTCTAAAACTAACTCATGACATAATTCAGAACGTCTTACCATGAACTTAGACCAACCCAATTTTTCACCAAGCTCCAAGAATCTCTTATATTCTCCTGTACCAACTTCTTCAGCGAATACTTTCTCATAAGCAAAAGGTAGTTCCTTTAATTGTTTTTCCGCAGAAGCTATCAAGGCCTTTGAAGCTTCCTCTTTATCTATGGGTGTAGGACCTTTAAAAAGAAGAGGTTGTGTTCTCTTTTTGGAATAAAGTAAAACTCTTTTACCCGTTGAATCGAACATTGCCGGCTTACCTCCTTCTTCAACATCGATTTAACCCTTTGAATTTTAACTAGAACCTTTGTTACTTGATTTCTTCTCAATTGAACCCAATACCTTGCTTTTCTTCACCTCCCTCTTGGTATATAATGTTTATGTTCCTTTAGTCATCTCAATTGACCCCCAACTCAAAGCTTTAAAAACTCTTTAAATTTGAACTTTTGAATTATTGGTTGAACAAGCCTGATTTGGTTTAGGAAAGTTGAATTGATGATGAATCTCTATGTGGGTAGGGTGAATTCTTGATGGATTGGTATGGGTTTAAGAATTGTAGGATGAATTTTGAAAATTTAAGCTTTTGATTCTTCAATCTCAATGTGTTTGGTGAGAATTGGGTGATTGAATCTCCTTTGTAATTATGTGGAGAGAAGATTTGATGTGTTTTTATGATGATTGGGTAGTGTTTTGATGTTTGGGGAAGGTTTGAATGAGCTTTAATGGAGTTGGGAGAGGTTTGGAGAAGAAAGAGAGGCTTAAGGATTAATAATTTCTCTCTCCAGTGGCGCTGGGCGGCATACCGGCCGTAGGGCCCGGCATGCCGGTGCTGGAGCTTCTGATTCCCTAGTTACGTCAAAATACTCGAGGTCTATACACGTTGGCACGGGTTTTTTTCTGGCCGGCATGCCGGTGCTTCTGTTGTTCGACTTGGGACCTCTCGGCAATGAACACGTGGTGATATCCGTGGCCATGGGTTTTGATCTGGCCGGCATACCGGTGGTGAAATTTCTCGATTCTGGACCTCTCGGCAATGAACGCGTGGCTTACCCCGTGGGCTCGGGTTTTCTGCCCGCCGGTATACCGGAAAAATTGGCCGGTATGCCAGTGAGGCAGTCTGAATATTCCATAAACTCGTGTTTTTCCTCCCGAACTCGATTTTTCTAACACCTAAACATCAAAAACACTAATACCTTTCTCAAATATGCAATATCAACTAAAAAAACTAAACTAAACTCAATCTAAAAACGTAAAAAGCATAAAAACAAAAAAATTGCGGGTTGTCTCCCGTACAGCACTTTATTTAACGTCTTTTAAAGTTAGACGCGTTACCTCTATCAAGATTTGCGAATATAGCCTCCCCAACAACGAGTTAGGCTATGAACGTCAACCAATCTGCGCTTGATCCCCTTCTTTGGTCGAATTTCTATCACCTTGGCTGAAACAACCTTAGTGACAATGAATGGTCCCATCCACGAGTCTTTGAAACTTCTTGGCCTATTTTCACGTTTTTGAGCTTTCCATAGAACTTCATGGCCAACCCCAAACTCAATGTTTGGCTCAGTGTCCACAGGGTTTAAGTGGATCTTCTCTGGAGGGACTTTGTGATGTGAAAGGTTGTGGATGATAGGAACGATGGGATCTAACTTCCTCGGTTTCTTCCCCAAGACATAGAAGGTCTCGGATACGTTCTTAGCATGAAGGGTAATGGTCCCTTCTTGGAAGTTGATGACACTTTGACTTATGTCCATGAAAGCCGTCCAAGTATGATTGGAACCTGCTTATCTGCATCAAACTCAAGTATAACAAAGTCAGTAGGGATGGTGATGCTACCTGCTTGGACTAGAACGTCCTCCACTGTTCCCCATGTCTTGGTAACTGAGTTGTCAGCGAACTGCGACTTCACTGGAGCTTTCTCTGATTTCTGAAGTCCAAGTCTCTCGAACACGGACTTAGGCATAAGATTCACACCAGAACCCACATCGTACATAGCTTTCACCTTGAGCATACCATTTATTTGAATAGGAAGGTTAACATTTCCCGGATCTTTGAGTTTTAATGGTAACTCTCTTTCACTTCTTCTTGAAACTCTCAAGTTCTCTCTTTGGGCTTCTACACTCGCTTCTTTCTCAGGGATAACTTGCGTGAAAACTTGCTGCGGTGTAAGCCCTTTCTTTGCAATCTCAAGCATTTGGGCGTTGATATTTTCAAGAGTGTACGCCTCTACAAATGTCTTGAGTTCAGTGTCATCCTTTGGATTTGTATTAGGAATAGTTGATGATACTGTTTGAACAATAGGTGGCGATTCCACCTTCTCTTCCTCCTTCTCTTCTTGCACAGCAGGTGCAACTTCGATTTCAACTCTTGGTTCCTCCTTTGAGGCTTCTTTCTCTTTCTCTTTAGCCAGCTCAGCTTGAAAATCCATAACCGATCTAATCTCCTCTTGCATATCCTTCAGAAGCTGTATAAATTCGGATTTTTCTGAATCGTCCTCCACATCACTCTCAGAGCAGTTAGATTCCACGAGGCTAGACTTGGTTGGTTCTTCTTCGGTACTCGGAACCTCCACGGCACTAACGGAAGCATGTGGTACATCCTTCTTTTCTTCTTTGATTTCAAGACAAATAGCCTTACAAGCTTCGAACCCAACATTGTTATCACCTCCTTTGATAGCCTTTAATTCTTTTTGTTCCATAATGTTTGTCAGAACTTTGTTCATTTGTTCTACTTGAGTACCTAAAATCTAAATTGCGGCTTCTTGTCCTTGTAACTTTTCGCCCTGAGCATTCATATTCGTGGTCAAACGGTCTAAGACTTTTGCTAATTGTTGATTATCCATAGTTCCCTCTTGAGGATACTGTGGTAAGGCTTTCTGATCTAATGAATCGGCATAGGCATCTTGAACGGGTTGTTGTGGGGGAGCATGTCTATTCTGATATTGATTTTGATACTGACCTCTTGGTTGGAAAAAGTTGTTCAGGGGACGCGGTTGATAATGACCAGGATTAGCGGCCCCCTGGGGATTTGAATACTGCATACCCGGATGGTTTCGGTTAACAAATTGATAACCTCCTCGGTTGGATATGAAATAAACAGATTGTGGATTTCCTTCGCACTCTTCCCAAGTATGATTATTAACCCCACATTGTTGACAATCTTGTGCTTCTTGCACTATATTTGCTGCGGCTAAATTTCTCTGCATCTCTAGCTTAAGTTCTTTGATTTAATTCTCTAATGCGGATATTTGAGTTGAGTTTGCAGTTTCTGCTTCTAAACGAAGCGTACCTCGGGTTTTTGTAACAGGAGCTCGCGAAGATGGCCAACTCCTTTCTTGTTCAATAATATTTTCCAAAACCTCGGTAGCTTCAGCAGGATCCATGGACATGAAATTCCATTTCCCAATGTTATCCACCTTCGATCTACTTGCTTCGTTGATACCTTCATAGCTAATTGTATAAAGGGGTATAACCATGGAGCGGACATCTAGCTAACTTCTGTTGAAACCTTGTCCATGCTTCTCCTACTGATTCTCCATCTTCTTGACAAAACTTCGCAAGCTTGCTTTGGTATTTTAGTCTCATGCTCTTCGGATAAAAACGGTTAAAGAAAGCGGCTTGAAGTTCTGTCCATGAATTAATTGTCTCTGGTGGTTGCCTATCTAGCCACTCACCAGCTCTACCGGTTAGAAAGAACGAAAACATATGACAATACAGTTGCTCGCGTGTAATGCCTGGAGTAACATAAGCATCACAAATCTGCATAAACTTCTGAATTGCTCTTACCGGATCTTGAATTGTTGTACCACTGTAGAGTCCAAAACTTTGAAACTGACTGAGCATACCCGGATCGGGTCTAAATTTGATATTTTGGATCTCCGGATGACGGTAACCTATTGGTTGAACATGAAACGGCACTCTCAAGCCAGGAAGGTCTTATTCAACTCGGTTCTGATTAACATTGTTTTGCCCGTTACCTCTTCCTAGTGGTTGTTGTCCTTGTTGTTGTCCTCCAGGTGGGACAACTGGTGGTGGTCTGGTGGAACGAATGGTAATCCTCCAGGTGGGATTACAAGTGGTGGATCTAACTGCTCTTGTACGCCTACCATAGCTCTTCTTAAGGCTCTTTCCTCACGAATACGTTTGTTATAAGGTCTAAAGCTCCTCTCAGGATCCGGTAACGGAGGCCAAGAATTAATCACTGTGAAACCTGAAAAAGACTAAAGCAAACCACAAGCGTAAATCCGGAAAAACAAAAACTAAATACTGAAAAATAAAAATTAACTGAAACGACTACTCGAAATAGATAGCCCACACGCTAACGAGACACAAGTCCCCGGCAGCGGCGCCAAAAACTTAGTGTCGCCTAGGGTGTGATAAAATAAGATAAATAATAAGTCAGAAAACAACGCACTCTCACCCTAGACAGGCACAGTAGTGCAAGTATTACAGGACGAATGCAAGTTTTAATGATAAGTTGAGTTCGTTCTCAGGGACTTAGTGTGTTAATCGAAAGGGTAGCAATAACGAGTAAGAAGTAATTAATTAAAAGACAGGAAAAATAAAGAGAGATAAATTCGAGGCATTAAATTAAACTAAGGAAAATAAAGACAGTAAATTAAATACGAAGAAATATGAGATGAGAAGTATAGCTTAGGTTTTCCTAGTATGCACTAATCCTTCTAATTCTTTCTATCAAATCTAGTTAATAATGGAGATAATTAGCTCTTAGATACTTAGTCAAGATTCTAAATTCCCATACCTTAGACCTTGAGAGCAACTAAGGGGGCTACGGACACACCACGAGGCCGGTTCAAATAGGGTTATCCTACGCCACTAGGGCCCTAAGCAATCAATTTCCATACATGGTGATAGTGATTAAATTATACCCTAATGACTATCTAGTTAGAATTAGTGTTGTCAAGACCAATATCGACACTAGACGTTATGTGGTGTTTCAATAATTAGACACCCAACTAAGGCGATCATCTAACTACTATTAAGGTAATCCTATACTCGTGCACTAGCAAGGATAACATACATTAAATCAAAACACATAAACAAATATATAGGTAAGCAGCTAATATCATATTAAAACATGAAATTCCCAAAGAAACTTAGATAGAAAGAAATCAGAATTCATAGATTATACATGATGCAAAACCCAAGCTATGGGAAGTTTAGTTCATACCTGAAGGAAATAAACTAAAGGAAATAATAAAAGACATCATCTTGCTCTCTACAATAACTCTGATGAATAAAACCCTAAGGACTAATTACTATGAGGCAAGGATGATTTACAAGTGATATAAGGGTGTATTTATAGGTGTTTAGAAGACCTAATTCGTTTTCTTGAAGGAGAAGGTAAGTAGTGGACTCCAAGCTCAACTCAAATTCGTAACCCTAAAACATGAAATTAGGCTCGTTTTTGTTTCGGTCCTAGAAGCTTCAATACTCATCCGTTTGACGCGTATGAGTAGTCAAAATTCATCGTCTCAGAAAGATCTTCAACTTTGCTCTTGACCGTTTCTCCAAATTCCACACCGATTTTGAGATATAAGCTGATTTGTGGTCGTAGGTGCAGAAATTCAGATTTAATGCAGCTTTTCCTTTTCCATATTTTTAGCTTTTCTTTCCTTATCTCCAATTACCATGCTTATCTCTTTCCATATCTCTTAGTCTTTGACTTGGACTCTAATTAATCTCCATAATTATCTTTAAAAATTCACACTAAATAAATAATTAAACCCAATATGCTCTAAAAATAATAATTTACTTAAACAAGACTCAAAATAGGAAAGTGCACTATTTCTCAAGAAAATCAATTAGAAAGACTTCTAATTACTAAAAATGATGTCTCATCTTAACATAAATCTATCACAAATGAGGAGACATCACCAATGTAGGTCAATCATTGATAACGCGTGGAGTGACCAAGTTGAGAACTCACCCTTTCAAGTGGTCCTCCACAAGAGAGATGTTACAACTAATGCACTGTCAACGTGGGGCAAAAATACTTTCCCTAACAACAAGGTTAAGATTAAAGAATTGAACTGAAACTTATTGATATCTTGAATACTCATTCCTCAGAGCAACAACAATTGGAGGAACACTTTGTGCGAGACCAACTTCTTGAATACTGGAAAAGGGAGGAAATTTACTATGCAGATCGCGCGAGGGATCAATGGATACGATATGGCGATAAAAACACTAAATATTTCTTTGCTTAAACTTCTTAGAGACGGAATTTTAACCGTATTGCGGGGATACAGAATGCAGATGGTGACTGGGTGCAGACTGAGGACAAAATAAAACTTCAATTTAACAACTTTTACTCTAATATATTACATGCTCAGGAACAGACTGATTTAAACGACGCGTTGAGAGATATTAATCCTAAGGTGACACCATATATGAATGACACACTGACGAGAATCCCAGATGAGACTGAGATACGGCAGGCGGTTTTTTACTTAAGCACCAACAAAGCGCCAGGCTCTGATGGTCTAAAGGGTAAAAATTTTCAGGAATTCTGGGATATTATTTGTCCTGATCTAGTGCGACTAGTTGTTGACTTCTTTACCAATAATACTTCTTTGGCTCTATTGAATGAAACTCTTATTACACTAATTCCTAAAGGAGATTCTCAGACAGGGGTGGATGATTACCGCCCATCTCTTGTGTTAACTTTGTGTACAAAGTAATTGCAAAAATACTGGCGAACAGTCTACAGAATTTGATCAATGATATTACGTCCCAACACATGTAGCCTAAAGGAAGGGCTATTCAAGACAACATAATTATTGCACCGTACTTTATGAAACGTAAATTAAAAAAATAAAGCGTGTTTTGCAGTG
Organism: Nemophila menziesii; assembly: GCA_029959085.1. Lineage (NCBI taxonomy): Eukaryota > Viridiplantae > Streptophyta > Magnoliopsida > Boraginales > Hydrophyllaceae > Nemophila > Nemophila menziesii. The sequence continues at coordinate 37,640,931 of JARWIR010000005.1, read as the reverse complement.
ATTAAATTGGATATGGCTAAGGCATACGATCAGGTACGATGGGACTTCCTTCGTTTATTACTGGAGAAATCGGGTTTCGCACAAAAATGGGTAGAGTGGATTTGGAACTGCATATCGACGGTTACCTTTCAGCTTAATATTAATGGAGAACGTCAATCGCCTTTTAAGCCAGGTCAGGGTGTTAGACAAGAGGACCCGCTATCACCTCTCTTATTTGCTTTACTCACTGAATCTTTAATATCATTACTTGAAATAAAGGTAAAACAGGGACGCATTACAGGTATTCAGATGACACGTAAATTGTCCGATTATTTCGCATCTGCTCTTCGCTGATGACTCTCTTTTCTTCATTTCTTTGGATGGTCAAGACCTTGATAAATTCCAGGAATGCATTAATACCTACTATAAGTGCTCAGGACAGAAGGTTAACTATCACAAATCGTCACTATGCTTTAGTAAAAAACACTGGATGATATACGACAACGGGGTGTCTCAACTTTACAGATTACTGAATCTTGGGACTTGGGGAAATACTTTGGGATACCACTTTGCCATAAAAGATATAGGATGGATACTCTGGCTTGGATAGTGGAAAAGGTTTTTAACAAAGTTTAAGGATGGATTGCTAAACTTTTATTTGAAGGAGGAAAAGAAATACTTATTAAAGCAGTGTTACAGGCAATTCCTTGTTACGCTATGTCTATTTTCTCCTTTCCTATTGGTTTTTGCTAAAAAATTGTCATCCATAATTGCACGATTTTGGTGGAACTCGCTTGGTAAACGTAAAATTCACTGGCTTGAATGGGAAAAGATGACAGCAGCTAAAGTGGTGGGCGGAATGGGATTTAGGTACCTTAAAAGGGCAAACAGGGCACTATTAGCAGCACAGGCCTGGAGGATTCTTAGTAATCCGGATTTGCTAGCAACTAGAGTATTGAAAGGTATTTACTTTCCTCACGGTAACTTTCTTGATGTGAAATTACGGCAGAGTCGTACTTGGTCTTGGGCTAGTTTACTAGAAGGTAGGGATCTACTTGTTGAACATGGCTGTGTTCAAATTGGTAACGGGGAATCTACACTTATCTGGAAACATAAATGGTTGAATTCTGGGATAATCAAAGATAGGCCACAGGGAACAAATATTGAAACGGTCAATCAACTCATGACGACCCAGAAGAACAGATGGGATTGGGATACGATCGATAGCGCGCTTCCTCTACCAGTACATGGAGAAGTGGCTAGGATTCCTCTACTTGATGGAGGGCCAGGACACCTTCATATGGCCATATACTAAATCTGGAAAGTATACTACTAAATCGGGATACAAAATTATGTCACAAATTAAACTGGAAGGCACGGCACAAACCTCGTTACAAGCTGGACTTAATAACCCGAAATTGTGGAATAGGGTTTGGAAATCCAACGTGCCTAATAAAGTGCGATCTTTTAACTGGAAGGCGTGTCGTAACATTCTTCCTACCAAACTCAACTTATTCAGATGTCACTGTAGTGATAGTAAATAATGCGTATGGTGTGAAAACGCAACTGGCACGGTTGTACATATGTTACTCTCTTGTAATTTTTCTAAACAGGTATGGGCAGGGGCTTCATTACAAATTCGGGTTCCAGAACAGGATCCTGCTTCGATTGGAGATTGGATCACCAATTTATGTGATACGATGGACAACAAAATCTGGGAAGAAAATACCTTTATAGCATACGTTCAACTGACATTGTGGAACATTTGGAAAGCAAAAATGAAAATGATACATGAACAAGTTCACATCCATCCGCACACGGTTATGTTGTCAATTGTTGCATGTATGAAGGATCTATTTGGTTCTAATTGGGATAGCCCTCCTTTACAGGCTCCTTCAATAGCAAGAGTTCCCGCTCCTGACCTGTGAGGCGACGACGAATTCAACAACGTTCTTTTTATTTATACATGTGATGCATCCTTCAAAACGGCTTTCGAAAAAAGTGGAATTGGAATAATTAAGCGAGATACTCATACAGGTCAGAGAGTTACTTTCTCTAAACCTATCTGGATAGACTCGGCGGCTGAAGGGGAAGCTATTGCAGTCTTGGAGGCTGCCAGGCTAAGCCTTGATACCCAGGGAGTAAGACCGTTATCTGTTCAGACAACCTTGATTTTATTCAAGGAGTTAAGTCGTTACCAGCTGCATGGTGGAAAGTCCGACCTTTCGTTAAGCGGGTCCTTAAGATGGCTGAGGAGCATGGTTCTTTGTTCTTCAAGCATCTCCTTCGTAGACTTAATGGTCTGGTTGACAGTGCCGCACGTAACGGCGTCGTTTCACGATGACCCTATAGCCTTTGGGTCGGCATTTTCGAGACTTGGGATTGGCTGACTTTTGTAATAGTATTAGTTGTTCTTACGTTCGACCAAAAAAAACAACGATGGAAAGTAAAATATCTGAATAAAATAATTTTATGAAAAAAAAAATACCTCAATTGTTAATGTTTTGTTGGAGTTTATAAAATCTCTACTTTTTCATAATGATTTGTAGAAGTCTAATTTATTTATACTTATACCTTAAACTCCTAAGAAATCCAGTGACTTTTGAATACCCTAAAATTTTAAAGGAATTAAAAGAATCCTGATTGAATACATCAGGATTTAAAAAGAGTTTTTAAAATCTCAATTGAACCTGAATTATAAAAGATTTTTTGAAATCTTAATTGAATACCTCTGAATTTTTAAAGTCAAAAAAAATCCAACAGACTCTCAGTTGAATACACCTCCTAAAATGTTAAGAGTTGTTGCTTCAGGATTTTGGCATTGACATCTGAATAGTTATCAGCATAATTCTCAAACAATCATGTTTTATGTTAATTACTTATTCTTAATTTCAAACATTGGTATAGCATTAGTAATAATAATTCCAATCTTTATTTCATTTTGCAGTTGGAAGAACACCAAAATTTTCTATGGAGAGTAATAAAAAATAAGAACATATATTAAAGTTCGTGAAAACACTCCCAAAAGAATTGAAATTTGGGAGCACAGCCACCCTCCCACCCCACACCCCATGATCCAAACATGATAATATATTTATTTCCAAATTCATTTGTTATACCGATCCCTATAGAAATGCTAGAACAAGAACATATTGACACAAGGGCACATGCAAAACATATCTGACACAAAGCGTTTTCTTACAGTAGAATATTTTGACCAAACAAACCCAATCACATGTAGAAGAATAGCATTTATGGTTGCAAGATATCTTTATTTTTTCACTCAAATCATGTCTCCCCGTTACTATCTAGACACTCCGGATCTTTCTTATTTTCTGGTCGGAAAAAAACTTCTTATTTAACAACACAAAAAATACCCAAAATATTTAGAATATAACAAAAACTATAAACAACAAAACATGACTCAATTATAAAGTATTTATTCGAATAAAATAGAGAAAAGTCGTTGTCTCTTGAACAAATGATAACTATTTTAAGATAGACGGTCAATTTTAGAAAAATAAATAAAAACCATTTATTCTTAAATTTAAAATTATAAACATGTAACTGCTGTGCTCTGTGTGCACCGGTAAAATAACACACATTAATATGCTAATAAATAAATATATATCCCTAAATGCAATTATACGTTTGATGAACAGAAGAGATATATATTTCCGAGTTATATAGTTGAATAAAAACCACAAAGACTTACTTTATCTGAATTACAGAAATATTGACATTCAAACCGAACCCATAATAACAATCACACTACTAACCTGCTGCAAAGTTACAAATATAATCTCCAAATACCAACCAAAAAACAAAAAAAAAGGGGACATAAAAAAAAAAAAAAAAATCAACAATCTACCCATACAATACAACCAATCACACTCATACAATGTCCCCAAAAGGTTAGCTCAATCTCAATCCATTGTAGTACTTTTTAAGTCAGAAGCATACCAATTTTTTCTCCCCATCTTTTGCTATCTTTCCCATAAAACACACACTAAACTGGCATATGCTTAATAAAATATTACAATCACCAGTAAGAAAAAAACATTACTAAAACAAAACACGTCTCTTCTTCTCTTTGTTATTGAGTTCCACGTGTCGTTGAACCAGGCCTTGACATACTCCTGCACATAATATTGTAATAATATTACAATTCAAAATCCACAAACTATAATAACAATCATTTAAAAATCCTATAATACCTTGTGAGTAACTGTGAACTATTAGCAGTAGTTTTAGAGTTTACAAATCTTTTAGCTTTATTTTCATGTTCTTTATCCACACGCATTGCTGCTACTTCTTTCTCCATTGCTGCTACTTCTCTTCTCATCTTTCTCGCTTCCACATCCATTGCTTTTGTTAACGTGTCTACTTTTTTTGCCAACATCTAAAAAAATTTACAATATTTGTCAATAAAAACAAAAAAAAAACAAAAAAAAAAAGGAAAAAGAGAAAACCTCAATAGCATCATCTTTATCTTTAAGGCTTTGATCCTTTTCATGACCAGCTCTTCGTAAAGAAACAACTTCCTTTTGTAACAAATCATATAATAAACCAGGCACAGAGTCTTCTTTTTCAACAGGTGAAGAAGGTAAATCAACAGTTTTATTAACTTCTTGATTATTATTATTATTATTATCTTTCCATTTATTATTATTTTGTGTTTCACTATCTTTAGTTCCATCAAAAGATTGACTTGAGTTAAACTTAGGACCTGTACCGTTTAACAATACTTTAGCTCTATCAACTGATCTTGACCCACCGTCAAATGACTTTGACGTCCCTTTCGCATGTTTCAAAACAGAGCTACTAGCTGATGAAGAAGAGGATGAGTTTGACCTTATTTGAAAAGACGGGGACCTTTTTGGTAAAAAACCATTCGAAGTTAATTTCGATATATTTTCAACTCCACCTAATGATTGTCGCCTTGATAAACCATTACTTGTTGGTCTTCCATCTGGTGTACTACGTATACTTGTTCTTAATGTCTCTTCCAATACTTTTAAACGTAATTGATACTTTTCCTGATTTATTATTATCATTATTATATTATTATTATATTATTATTACTAATTTTAAATAGAAATTACCTTTAACTGAGCTTCGGATTTCGCTGCTCTATCAGTTATAGCAAGCTTATCACGTAATTGCTGCATCTCACCCTATAAAAACCAGTTAAAATTTAAAGTTATTACAGTTTTAAAACTAATAAATAAATAAAAAGTATGAAAAAATACCTGTAAAAATCTTCGTTCTTCGAGCCATTGTTTAACAGGCATAACTTTATCATTAGCATCTTTCCATTCATTAGCTACTACTGTAGCAACTCTATTAGCTGTAACTTTTGCACGTGCAAGTTCTCTATCAAGTGTTTTTCTTTCCTCCTAGATAAAAGGTAAAATAGTTATGTATGTATGTATGTATCTATTTTTAGTATAATGAGATGATAAGGTTTTTCATTACATTCATTTCTTGAACTTTGCGTTGATAATCTCGTACAGCATTAGCAGCTGCACCACCAGCTAAAACAGCTTCTTCAAGTTCACGAACTGTTTGTGTAAGTTTTTCCACCTCAGCAACTTTTTGTCTATGCATTCTATCTAAAATTCTATTCTCTTCCTGAAATGTTAAAAGTTTTAGAATATGACAAATATACCCTTTCAGAGACTGACAATACCTGACAAATTTCGATCTGTTTCATTAACTCTTGATTTTTGTTTTGGAGATCATCAACCATAGAAGCTTTAGCTAATGCCACCTGTACAGTTCTTTCAGCTTCAAGTAAAGCAGCTTCTTTTGATTTTGTGAGACGGTCTAAAGCTTTATTATCATCTTGCAGCTTTGCAATCTAAAAACGAGAAAGATAAGATTTAATGAATCCATATAATTAAACATTTAATGAATATTAAAACATACTTCTTGTCTAGCAAGTTTAAGTTCAGCTTCTAATGGAGCAAGAATAGCTTCAATTGGAGGCATATCATCGTCTTTTTGAGCAGCATGAACCCTTCTAAGAGTAGCTTCTGCTGCAAATTGAGCTGCCATGGAAGCTTTTTTCTCATCGTTGATTTTCTTGATTTCGAGATTCTATAAAAATTAATAGAAAATGATGAATATTTAGTCATAAATGTGTATAAAAAAAGAAATTCGAAAAGAGATCATACTTTGCTATCAAGAAGAGATTCTGTTAACTTTAACTTCTCATCCGTTTTGATCAACGCGTCAGTTAGCTATTAACAAAGAAGAAGAAATTATGTTAAGTTACGAAACTCCGCTTTATATTACTTTTTCGAATAATTCAATTATCGAATCTGCAGGAAATCTAAGAAGTAAAAAGTGAAACTGTCCTATATGGACAAGTGGATAATATTACAATTCACAAAGGCGCGTGCAAAGTCAAACACATAAGTACCGTAAAAAACACGGTTTCATGTATAGAAGTAAGTCGAATTAAATGTTTTAGTCTCGAAAGTAATATATAGCCAATGTGTAGAGAGTGTGAACTCAAGAAGATCAACTTTGTTTATGTTAAGTAAAAGAATCAGCAATTAATAGATATGCAGAGGATTTTTACATAACTGTAGCTTTATGTTACTCAAATCGATGTATAGTGTTACTATATTAGCCATATACAGATCCTGAATCCTGATGTAATCTAACAAAAACCTGAATCCCTTAATTCACTCAAGTCACTGAACATTCAAACATTATAGCTACAAGTAGAAAAAGGAAAAAATAAAAAAAATTGGTATTAAAACCATAACATATATCAGACATCTTAGTATCCAAGACATGCTTACATATGTGAATAACAATTGCACATTAGTAGTTTAAGAAATACAAAAAAAAAAATTAAAAAAATTATTTACTAGAATTCATAGTGATAAAGAAAAAAAATTAAAGTATAATGAAATACAGCAATAGAAATTTGATAAAATACCTCCTCAACAGCTTTTTCTCGGAGGCGCTCGGACAACCTTAAAGCTTTGATCTCAGCTTGTGCATCCCCTAACTCACGCTCTTTATCTGCAATAAGAAACAACAAAAATTTAAATGATAGGTGACGACACCGTTTTTTAAGGAGCAAATCCAGCCGGATCTAGATATCATTACTGACCTCTGAGTTCATTCTCTAGACGATTAAGCTCCAACTTCACCGGATCCGAGCCGTGAAGTAAGTTTAAGAAGTCATCAGCATCCATGCTCGGCCTCACCGACGCTCTTCTCCTAGTTGACGTCGACTTTCCCCCTTCCTTAAAAGACGCCGATGCCGTAAACGGCATAGTACTAGGAGTGGCTTGCTCAGTTGGTCTAGCATTGCCGGAGCTGATCTCCGGCGTACTTATCACACTTTCATCACCGAAATACTCCTCCATCTCCGATCTGTCCTTTTCTCTCACTACTTACGTGTCTCTCTTTCTCTCTCTATCACATCAAACGCCTACAATATCTCCAAATCAAAATGATACAGATGTGTCTTTATATGCACGCTACTCTGTATATATCTCTTTATATATATATATGACCAGATATCTATCTCTCTCTATATATATTGAGAGAGAAAGAGGAATGAGCAGAAAATGCTTAGTAGTATTAGTAGTAGAAGTATGTTTATTCTCTCTCTAGGGTTCAAATTATGTTAAGAGCTCTTAGTGATAGATAGATTCAGGCATATAGTAGATAAATATATAATCTATTATAGAGAGAGAAAGCGCAAGTGATTTGATTCAAAAATGTTTTCTATCTCAATACTACAAAAATGTCACTAAAAGTGTGTGTTTAGCTGCTGATATGAGTATGTAATTATATTACTACTCATTCAAGAGCTTAATATTCAATTTTATGTTTCCATATCTATCCTCAAAATTCCACTGACAACGCTAGATGTAGTGAGAAAAGGACTAAGGGCATTTACGTCACTATAATTGGAGTTCTCAAATGTAGTAAGAATGATAATTTAGGAGGTGAGGGGTTTAATTTAGTAAACTAGTAGTCCAAAAAAGTAATTAAATCATCTCGATAAGTTTTTTTCTAAATTTCAATAAAAATCAAAAAAGGAAGTTTTTTATTTTCTTTTGGCAATGTAAACCATGAAAGTAATGTCCTAAGAGATCTAAGAATATTTTTTTTAAAACAAATATCGAAACGCTCTCTTCTCTCTCCTAGGTTTACTGATTTTCTTCCCCAAATTTCCGAAGAAGACTCCTTCAATCTCAGCTCTGTTTCTGCTTTCATTTGAGCATCACACGAGGTGTTCTCTCCTTTACTGCTCTGTTCCGCTTTCGGAATGGGAGTTTTCTCCGATGGTAGTGATGGAAGGCCACCAAATCACACAAAATTCTTACACAACACGATTCAATTAAAGTGGATCTCGAGAATCTCATGGATAAGGAATGGAACAGAAGCAACGAACATTGCAAATCTGGTGAGTAAACTTCTGATTAGCCCTAATCAAGAGCTAGGTTACAGTTTCCAATTTGTAAACCCTAGCCAGAAGATCGATGGTCTGTCTCGTAAACCAAGAAGTAACACCAAGACGGGTATAAGACACACCAGGAAGACAATGTGCTTAGAAGATTTTAACTCACCCTGCATCGAGAAATCCATGGTGGGAAAGGATACTAACCGAGGGAAGATGCAGCTAGCACTTAGGGCCTTTCCAGCTATCGAGTTTCCCAACTGCAATTGGAAGGGGATAGCCGCCTATCTATACTGTATGAATGTCTTGCATATCAATTATTATCCCCACCTTGCCAATACTGGTACTGCAGTTACACGTTTCTTCCGAAATTTACATATTCTTGAACTCCCAGCAGGTGTTAGCTTTTCATATAGTATTCTACTTGTTATGCGTTACTGGGTTGGGTTTAAATGGTGCAGGCTTACAGTATTTATGACTTTTCGAACTGTTCATGTGTTACCAATTATACTGCCCAATGTTCAAAAGGCTTGGAAACTGGGTGTTTTTTATATTAATATAGGAAGGGGAGAAGACAGTGACATGAGTTTCCAGTGCGAGAATGCAGAAGAAGAAGGTTTCTCCCAGAATTCCAAAGATAATGGAGGCGGCTACTCCAGTAAAGCCGCGAGTTATATATGACAACCCTATTCTGGAATGTCCAGGGATTGCGAGCTCCCTTGACATTGACTAGATTGCGCTCGTTGATGGCTCAATTCAGACCTGGTGTGGCGGTATTATGTGAGACAATGCTAAGGGAGGAGGACTCTTTTGACATAGTCAGGAAATTTGGATTTGAAAACTCATTTTGTGTTGAACCCACTGGAAGTGCTTATCATTCGGGTGGTTTCTTGGTTCTATGGCATGTAGGGGTGCATCTTGTTGTAGTTATTGCTAATTCCTACTTTGTAATAGTTAAAGTTAATGAACCTGCTTTTTCGTATTTTATGGTCTTCATTCATGCCCCTAATGACTTCAATGATAGGAAACGAATATGGTATGAAATATCTCAATGGAGTAGTAGAATCGATGAACCTTGGATGATTCTAGGAGATTTCAATGATATCCTAAACATAAATGAGAAATATAGCAAGAATCCTGCCAATATTCATCATATTAATGAATTCATTAGCTTTACTTCTTCTAATGCTTTGTGTGAAATTAAATCTAATGGATGTTTTTTCACATGGTCAAACAGGATTGCAGGTGATAAGCATGTAAAGACTAGGATTGATAGGGGGTTGGCTACGTACGAATGGATGAATAAATTCCCTCGAGCTCAAATCAACATCCCTCCGGCTATCGGGTCGGGTCATTCTCCTCTTATCCTTCATTATGATTTCAATATGAAAGTTGGTATTAAATATTTTAAGTTTGAGACTCGTTGGATTGATAATAGCGAATGTAGAACTATAGTGGACAAGGGTTGGAATAAACCTAGGAATAACAACACTACAAAAAACTTTATCAAAAAAAGAGAAAATACTAAGAAAGAGTTAGTTAAATGGCACATAAAAACATTTAAAAATCACGAAGTTACTATCAAGAACCTCCAAGAACAACTTATTAACTTAAATAAAGGGAACTTAAATCTCACAAAAATTGAAGAAGAGAAAAGTATTAAAGAAGAATTAAAACGGGAGTACGAAAAAGAGGAAAAGTATTGGAGTGATAGAGCAAGATTGAATTGGTTAGTTTACGGAGACAAAAACACGAAGTTTTTCCATTTATCCACTATACAAAGAAGGAAAATAAATAGGGTAACTAGAATTAAAGACAAAAATGACACTTGGATAGAAAATAACGATGATATTAAAGAATGTTTCCATAATTACTATCGAGACTTGTTTAAAGAAGTTAAAACCACTGATAATAACATGGAAAAAGCTACAGAATTTATCAAACCATGTATTACGGATGATATGAATAAAGAACTAACAAAAACCCCTACTATGATTGAAGTTGAAGAGGCTGTTAGAGAGCTTTCAGCCTCGAAAGCACCTGGTCCAGACGGACTTAATGGTAAATTCTATAAGGAATTTTGGGATATTGTTAAAAATGATGTGTTTAATCTCATTTTGGATTTTTTTGATAATAACTGTTCGGTCGAGAATATTAATGATACTTTAATAACACTTATCCCGAAAGGAACGGTCCAAGAGAACTTAGGGGACTTTAGACTCATCTCTTGCGTTAACTTTATTTATAAGATTATTGCAAAAATTATGTCCAATAGACTTAGGAACTACATGAATATGATTATATCCCCGACTCAATCAGCTTTCATCAAGAATAGAGCTATACAAGATAATATTATTATAGCGCAGGAAATATCTTTCTTTATGAACAGGAAACGGAAGAACAAAAAAGATATGGCAGCAGTTAAAATTGATATGGCTAAGGCATACGACCAGGTAAGATGGGATTTCATCCTTCTTGTTTTAAAGAAACTCGGTTTTTGTGAGAAATGGATTCTTTGGATCAAGAATTGTATAACCACAACCTCATTTAATATAAACCTAAATGGGGAAAGAATGGAAAAATTCAAAGCTGGAAGAGGTATTAGGCAAGGAGACCCGCTGTCACCATATCTCTTTACTATCATGACGGAATCACTTATTAGTATCATAGAACATAATATCAATATTGGAACCATCAGTGGAATAAAAATCAACCGCAACTGTCCTACAATATCTCACCTTTTGTTTGCAGACGATTCCCTTTTCTTCATTAACATTGATGAGACGAATCTAGAGACGTTCAAGAATAGTTTGAGTATTTATTGTTTGGGATCAGGACAAAGTATTAATCTTAACAAATCAGCGATCTACTTTAGCAAAGAGACAACTCAAGAAAAAAGAAATGAAGTTGCAGCCACAATGCAAATCAATGAAACAGAGGACTTAGGTTTCTATTTGGGTATACCGCTATGTCATAAGAGATCAAAGGTAGAGTCATTAGATTGGATAGCAAAGAAACTCTTCAAGAATACAGAGGGATGGAAAGCAAGACTACTATCAGAAGGTGGCAAAGAAGTACTCATCAAAGCAATCCTACAATCCATACCAAACTACTATATGTCCATTTTCTCTTTTCCCATTTCCTTTTGTAATAAATTGATATCCGCTATATCTAACTTCTGGTGGAATGCAGGGGAAAAAGATAGAATACACTGGCTAGCCTGGGAGAAAGTGGCAATGGGGAAACTAATCGGAGGACTAGGTTTCAAAGACTTCAAGAGAATGAATACAGTACTCCTTGCTAAACAAGCATGGAGAATCCTACATAGTAAAGATAACCTAGCAACGAAACTGTTAAAAGGTATATACTTTCCACGAAATAATTTTCTAGATTGTAAATTGAGGCAAAGCCGAACATGGAGTTGGGCAAGTATTATGGAGGGAAGAGACTTCCTAATTAAACATGGAATTTATATTATTGGGGACGGGGAGGATATACACATTTGGAATAACAAGTGGATAGACACAAAATGGAAGATTGAAAAACCGATCAACTGTAAGCTAAATAAAGTCAAAGAATTATTCTTTGGAAATACGAAAGAATGGAATAGCGAAATGCTTGACAATTTTTTCCCGGAACCTATTATACCTCTTATTAAGAGAATAAAAATACCAACTTTGGCAGTAAAAGACAGATTTATCTGGCCTTACTCCAAAGATGGCACTTTCGATACTAAGACCGGTTACAAAAGAATCATTGAAGATAAAATAGAAAATAGTCCGAATAGCTCGAGATCAATACAAGACCACGAATCACCCATATGGAGGAAAATATGGAACTCGAACATACCAAAAAAAATTAAACTCTTCAACTGGAGGGCTATGAAGAATGCGATACCCACCAAGAAGAACCTCTATAATAGGAAATGTGCATCATCAACAAACTGTTTATGGTGTAATGAGGAAGGGGAGACGGTGGAACATCTCTTACTTAACTGTAATATGTGTAAGGACATTTGGGCAGGAACTATGGCACAGATAAAAATTGAGGATAAGAATAAAGATTCACTTGAGGGATGGTTCTTAAAAGTAGTAGATAGCTTCAAAAAAGCGGGATGGGAAGAACAGGTTATCAAAGATATGATAATGATTAATCTATGGAACATTTGGAAGGCGAAAATGAAAGGACTTCACGAAGAGACCATGGTAAACAGAATAGATATAATCAAGAATACAAATAGGCTAATGGCGGATATACATGGCATAGATTGGGGGAAAACAAACGGGAACAACAGGAGACCAAGCGAAGAGATAGAAAATGACCCAACAATAACAGACTCAACGGAACACGAAATATTATATTATTGTGATGCATCCTTCAACAATAAATTCGAACCCACTGGATTGGCAGTAATCGAAGTTAACCGGTTTACTAATTCAACAATCAATCACTCTTTCAACATGGATTACAACTCGGCGATTGAGGGAGAAGCTTACGCAGTACTCAAAGCGGTTGAGCTGGGTAAACTCAATCGAAATTTAGCACAGATGGTGCTTTCGGATAACCTTGAAGTTATTCAAGGTATTAAGCAAGTGTCAGCAGCACGTTGGTCTATCCAACCCATCCTTCGGAGTATAATTCACAACTGTAATGAGAACGGGCCTTTTTTTTCCCATGTTAAAAGGAATCTCAACAAGTTCGCGGATAAGCTCGCTAAGGAGGCTAGGCACAGGGCAACAGAAGATAGAAATAAAACTCTTACCCCCACTCTCCTTGCGGGGTATTTCGGCAAATTAGGCATAGGATAGGCCTTTTATTTTGGTTGGGGTGTTTTGCACCCCGTTTATTGTCCAAAAAAAAAAAATGTCCTAAGAAATTAACCCATCCCATCCCAAGTTGTAAAAACGGGGGGAATTAAAAAAATAAAAGAAGTTGAAAAAAGAAAGTATATGTAGGATAAATTTCTGACAAAAGATAAAGCCATATTTTACCGAATCTTATTAGAATAAACTCTTGCATAATTACATCTTTAACTATTTGATCATTTTAGTTTATAAAACCCCAATAATGATTCTCAATTACATAACACACCTTTTAATTTTTTTCCGTATATTTAGGTAAAAAACTTACCAAATTATTATCTCAAGATAGCTTGATCTAACTCACTTTTACTTTTTGTGATCAAATCCCATAAATAATGGAGATCTACTTACGAAATCAGATTTATCTTTTAACTTTATTTATTTTTTCGTCGATCTTATTTAAATGTAAACGAAATTCATAGCATAAAGTAAAACATATAATTAGTATAGGTTGGTAAGAATAAACTTACGAAACTCATATCGAATGCTTAAAATAGTCATTGGAGTGGACCATCCACTTTAATCTTTGGTGATCGTCTTTCAAAATATATGGATGATCCACGTACCGTATTGGCCAAGCTCTCGATTCAGCTACTTGTGAGCCATCCAATCCTCACAATTATATGTTTCACGGTTTATATTGTAGAAATCGCCGTCTAGATACGCCTAAGCGTTGACTCCCCAATTAGCCGTTGATGTCTTTCAATTTGTGATATAATAATTTAGGTTGGAGGCATCATTTTAGGTGTTTATAATTAATTAATGATTGATTTTTATTCCTATTTTGATATTTTCTTGTTTTGATTTTATGAATTATTATTTTTAGAGCATATTTAGGTTAGTTTGTGTGTTAATGTGAATCTTTAAAGATATATGGAATATAATTAGATGTCAAATCAATTCTAAAGGGATGAGGAAAGAAGATATGGAAGGAATCAAGATATAAAAGGAAGTAGAGATAAAAAGGAAGTAGAGATAAAATAGGAAAGGAAAAGCTGCCAAGTAAATCTGGATTTCGGCAGTTACGACCACTAAAGTGAAGATAAATTCAAATTGGCTGAGAATTTGGATAAGAAATCAAAAGAGAAATTGTAGATCTTTTTTCTGTGGTCGTTTTGATATAAAGTGCACAAAAATCGGACCAATAACGAAGGATATACGACTAAAACAAGACAACAGCGTTATATCCATTCTTCTATATTTTAGGAAACGAATTTGAGTTGGACTTGGACTCAAATTACTTGCCTTCTACTCCAAGATTTCGACCTAGGGTCTTCCTAACACCTATAAATACACCCTTTAATCATTGTAAACATGTCCTTGCCTCTCCACTAGTCACTAGTCTTATTCATCATAGAAGTCATTCAAGAGAAGCAAGTTGACAGTATGTATCTTTATTTTAGTTTTATTCTTCTTAGCATGAACTAATTTTCCCATAGCTTGGTTTTTGCATATGTATAATTTTTTAATTCTATTTTCTTCTATCTAAGTTTGTTTGGGAAAACCTTTTTAAATTGATTCTAGCTTCATAACCATATGTTTGTTGTATTTGCTTTGATTTATTTCCAATCTTGATCACGTTAGGATTGTCCTAATAGTAATTAGATGGTCACCCGGAAGGGGTGTCTAATTATTGAAACATCACATAAACGTCTAGTGTGCGGTAGTGATCTAGAAGGGCTTGCCTAATTAGATAGTCATTAGGGTTTGAGATTTAATCACCGATCATTGTGCAGGGTCCCCTTACCCTGGTAATTGTTAGGTCTCCACCTAAGTCCACCCGGAAGGGGGTTAGGAGGAATATAGAATCCTGGCTACTTATCAAATAGAAGAAATAGAAGGATTGATGCATACTAGCAAAACCTGAGCTATGCTCTCTCATCGTATTTATGTCTTGTCTTTAGTTTAATTAATCATTCTCTCCTCAATCATTATTATTTACTTTAATTGTCTTTAATTCATTAAGTTATTTATCACTATTACGCTTTTCTGTTAATCCGTTCGTATAACACACTAAGTCCCTGAGAACGAATCTTTACTTATCATTAAGACTTGCGTACGACCTGTGATACTTGCAGTGAGTACCGCGTTTAGGTTAGGGTGTTAGTTGCATCTTTTATTATCATATTTTTATCACACCCTTTCCCACACCAAGTATTTGGCGCTGCTGTCGGGGACTTGTGTCTCTTTAGCGTGTGGGTTTTTATTTTTAGTATAGTAGTTTTTAGTTATTATTTCAGATTTACGCTTTCTTTTTGTTTTTGTCTATTTCAGGTCTTTTAGTGTATGCTCGAGAACCCCGAAAGTGATTTCAAGCCCTACAATAAACGCTTGAGAGAAGAACGAGAACAAAGAAAAACCATGTCTCAACAAGAGGAAGAGCTAATTCCACCTGAGAATAATCTTAATCTTAATCTGAATGACAATCAACGTCAAGGATTACCTATTCCTCAGGTACCACCACTTATTCCTCAAATACCACCACCAGGAGATAACATGAACAATATGCGTCTAGAACAAGATCTCCCAGGCTTGGAAGCACCTTTTCGAGTTCAACCTTTAGGTTATTGTCCTCTAGAGATCCAAAACATAAAGTTCAGACCCGCTTTGGGTATGCTCAGTCAATTTTGGACTCTATAGTGGTGCAGCAATTCAAGATCCGGTAAGAGCAATTCATAAGTTCATGCAGATTTGTGATGCCTATATTACTCCTGGCATTACTCGCGAGCAACTGTATTGTCATATGTTTTCGTTCTTTCTGGCCAGAAAAGCTAGTGATTGGCTAGATAGACAACCACCAGGTACACTTAATACTTGGGCAGAACTTCAAGCCGTATTCTTTAACCGTTTTTATCCGAAGAGTATGAGATTGAAAGATCAGATGAAGCTTGCTAAGTTTTGCCAAGAGAATGAAGAAGAAGTAGGACGCATGGACAATGTTTCAACTGAAGTTAGCTAGATGTCCACTTCACGGTTACACCCCATCTCTACAGGTAGCTATGTTCTATCAAGGTATTAATGCAGAATGGAGATTAAGGGTAAATAATCTTGGAAGAGGAGGATTTTTGTCCATGGATCCTTCAGAAGCCGCTGGAGGTATGGAACGTATTATAGAAACATAAAGGAGTTGGACACTTTCGCGAACTCCTATAACAAATACCAAAAGGACGCTTTGATTAGATAAAGAGACTGTTTACTCAGCTAAATTAACATCGTTAGAGAATCAAGTCAAAGAGATAAAACTTGAGATGCAACATAAACGTCAGAATTTAGCTGCAACAAATGTAGTGCAAGAAGCACAAGGTTGTCCATAGTGTGAGGTACCAAACCATACATGGGAAGAGTGGGAAGGAAAACCAGCATCTGTTTATTTCATATCCGACTGAGGAAATTACCAATTTTGTAACAGAAATCATCCTGGTATGCAGTATTCAAATCCACAGGGAGGCCGCAAATCTAGGCAACTATCAACCTCGTCCCCAGAATAACACTTACCAACCAAGAGGTCAAGGTCCTTATCAATGAAATCAGACTTTTAATAGACCTTCTCCTCCACAACAACCTGCCAATGATGCTTATACTAATACTCTAGCTCAGAAGGATTTACCACAACATCCTCAAGAGTGAGTAGTGGGAGAGAAGAATATAAAGAACTTTATGGATCTAATGACGAGTAATATTCACTCACAAAATGAGAAATTGAGAGAATATGAGGCTTCAATTCAAATATTGGGAACATAAGTCGAGCAAATGAATAAAGTTTCAATGAATATTATGGAAGCAAGAGAATTGAAAGTCATTAAAGCGGGTGATGCCAATGTTGGGTCCAAAGCTTGTAAGGCGATTTTCCTCGAAATAGAAGAGAAAGAGGAAGTACCACATGCTGCAGAAATTGCAGTGGAAGTTCCAGATTTTGAAGAAGTTTCAACCAAGTCTAGCCCCGAAAACTCTGACTTTTCTGAAGATTCGGAATCATCCGAAAGATCAGAGTTTATAGATCTTTTGAGGGATATGTAAGAAGAGATTAGATCGGTTATAGATATCCAAGCTACCAGAGCTAGAGAGAAAGAGGAAGAAGCCTCAAAAGAGAAGAAAGACAAAGTCGCACTTGCTGCGCAAGAGGAGAAAGAAGAAGATAAGGTGGATTCGCCACCTGTTGACCAAAAAATGTCACCATCCATTCCTAAGACAAATCCAAAGGTTGACATTGAACTCAATACATTTGTAGAGGCGTATAGTCCAGAAAATATCAACGCCCAAATGCTTGAGATTGCGAAGAAAGGGATTACACCGCAACAAGTTTTCACGCAAGTAATTCCCGAGAAAGAAGCGAGTGTAAAAGCTATAAAAGAGACTGTGGCTCATACTGAGAGAGTATCAAGAAGAGTTGAAAAGAAGATACCACGCAAGTTCAAAGATACATGAAGCTTTAATCTTTCTATCCAAATCAGTGGTATGCTCAAGATGAAAGTGATGTGTGATATGGGTTTGAGTGTGAATCTTATGCTAAAGTCCGTGTTCGATAGGCTTGGACTGAAGAAGACAGAAAAAGCTCCCGTGAAGTTACAATTTGTGGATAGCTCAGTGACAAAGACACAGGGCACAGTGGAGGACGTTCATGCCCGAACAGGTAATATCACCATCCCTACTGACTTTGTTATTCTTGATTATTATACAGATAATCAGGTTCCAATTATACTTGGAAGGCCGTTCTTGGACACGAGTCAAAGCATCATCAGCTTCCAGGAGGAAACAGTTACCCTCCGTGCTAAAAACGTATCTGAGACATTCTATGTCTGGGGTAAAAAAGGAAGTTGGACCCCATAGTTCCTATCATCCACACTCTTTCACATTATAAAGTCCCGGAAGAAATCCACGCAAAACATGTGGATACTAGACCAATGAGTGAGTTTGGGGTCGGCCATGAAGTTGTATGGAAAGCCCTCAAACCCGAGAATAGGCCGCGAAGTCATAAAGATTCGTGGTTGGGACCATTCATAGTCACGGAAGTTGTTCGAGCTAAAGTGATAGAAATCAGGCCCAAGAGGGGCATTAAACGGAGGTTAGTAGATGTTCATAGCCTTGCTCGTTGCTGGGGAAGCTATATACGGAAAACTTGATAAAGGTAACGCATCTAACATTGGAAGACGTTAAACAAAAGTGTTGTACGTGAGACAACCCGCAATTTTTTTATGTTTTCGAGTCTTTAATTTATGTTCAGATTAGTTATTTTTAGTAGACATTGCAGTATTGAGGAGGTATTAGTGTTTTTAATGTGTAGGTACTTAAGAAACGAGTTAGGGAGAAAAATCGCAAAAATTTGGCAAAAACCAGAACTCATGTGCGGTACACCGCACCTGAGCTCCGGTACACCGCAGGCAAGCCAAACCGTGACACGGTTCAGCAAGACGGTCTAGCGTGAAATAAATTGTATTGTCGTTCGCGCCAGACCGTGGCGATGGGTCCCGAATGGAGAATTCATCTGGTGCACCACACCATGCCCAGAACATCATAACAGTTGGAAAATCAGGATTTTTGCCGAGAAGCACTCCATACCGTGTCGTCAGTACTGTCTCACGGGTCGAACAAAAATCTCGTGCGGTATACCGCACCGCCACTCCGATGCACCGCACGACGCTACCTGGAAAATTAATAAAAGTGTTTTGAAGAGAGAGGTTAGTCCTATTACGAATTTTTAATCTTTAATCCTTTTTTTCTTCCCCAAAACTGCCCTACCTCCATTAAAGCTTCAACAAACCTTCACCATACATCAAAACACTACCTAATCGCCATAAATCTACATCCAATTCATTCCCACATCATTATAAAGAAGATTCAACGACCCAAATCATATCAATACACCTAGAATCCAAGAATCAAAGTCTAAAATTTCCAGATTTTATCCATCAATTACTTAAATCCATACCAATCAAGCAATAGTACATCCTACCCACATAGAGATTCATTATTATTACACTTTTCCTAACCCAAATAACACTTGTTCAACCTAAAATCAAGGGTTACAAATTTCAAGAGTGTTCAAAGCTTTGAGTTGGAGGCCAATTGAGATGACGAAAAGAACATAAACATTATCTACTGTTATGGAGACATCAAGAACAAGTACTCTCCATTCATTATCTTATGCGATGTTAAAAACATAATCTAATGTTAGGGAGATGAAGAAGAATCAAAGGTATTGGTTTCTATTGAGAAGAAGACAATTGAGAAAAGTTCAAGTTCTAGTATGAAGAAAAGGGGTAAAACAGGTCAAGATATTAGAGTCAAGCCGGTTGTGGTAGATTCAAAGAACAAAAAGGTTACGAATTTCAAAGAGAAGACACCACAACCTCTACAAATCGAGATTCCTATGCCCGAGATGAATGAAGCTTCAAAGGCCTTGTTAGCTTCCGCAAAAACGTATTCACTGGACTTACCTTTAGCTCATGAGAGAATATGTGAAATAGAAGTTGGAGAAGAGGAAACACAAGAGATTTATAGAGTGTTATTGATTGGGATGGAGCATAAAAGGATGTAAGGGAAAGAAAAATTGGTGATATAAGAAGGTGGCATACAAGGAAGCACCGCACCCTATTCCGGGTATTAATTAGGCGAGGCAATAGCCTCGAGAGTATGTTTTATTTCTTCTCTACCATCCTTTCTATACTTGAAATATTTGTTAAAAATTTGTTTTTAATTTATTTTTAGAGTCTTTTTCGAGTCGTGGGGACACGTCTCATTTTTTAGTTGGGGGTGTGGGGATTCGTTGTCTCTCATCTCCATTTTTCTATGATTTTACTGTTTTTGGTGAAAATTAAAATTTTTGATACATGGGATTTAGATGTAGAGTGTGATTAATAGCTTGAAAGCATAAGCTTAGTAAGTTAATGATATAAAGTAATATGTTTATGAGCTCTTTTATTTTGTATAGTTTGAGTATGAACAAGAAACACACATTGATAGTAAAGAAAAGATTAGTAAGCAATGCGGTAGACGTATGTTTGATCTTAGGGCGAATTGATGGGTGCGTAGACCGTGAGATACGAGCTAGTTGATAAACCCATTTGATGAACGTGCTAAAGGTAAGAGAATGACGAAATTGCATAGTTTAGAAAGTGATTAAGGCGGTTCTTTGATAAGCCCCTTGTTGCCTTTTAGCTTGATGTCCATTTATTCATTTATATTCTTCTCAGACCCTTCTAGCCTTTCTAAAGCATTTTTATCAAGCCATGTTATAATCCATATCCCTTTATATTTTAGGACTTTTCCATATGACCCGTACTCGAATCACGATGCATAGACAATTGTTTTAGAGCTTGGGTTTGGGGTGGTGGGTCCACCATTATGAGAATTATTATTGGGTGGGGAATTTTGATCTTATGTATTTTTTTCTCTATATTTTAATGATGATTCAAAGGTTTATCATATTGTAACCCTTTGCCGGGGAAAAATAAATGAAAAAAGTTGTGAAAATAAAAAAATATGTGAAAAGAAATAGCATGACATCTCACATAAAAAAGGGAGTCATAGTTATATTACATAAGAAAATTATTGATATGAAAAGATTGAATATATTTGGACTGGAAAAGTGGAATTATTTATGTGATCATCTTTATGCTTTAGTATTGGGTTATTGGGGATGCTAATTAGTGCATCAAATCATTGGGTTGAGTGAGAACGTTTTATGAGAGTAACTCAAGCTCTAGGGCGATTCGTTGATGGCTAGTATGGAGAGATCCAAAAACTCACTCTAAATTACCCAAATATACTATCATACTGTCCCTAAGACAATATTACGACCCTAAAGACCTTATGATTATTTTCTATGTAATTTAGAAGTAATTGAGCTGTTAGAGAGTAGTTAGGTGGATCTTAGGATACTAGTGAAGTTCGATGAAAAATCTATAGCCTCCTTGGTAAACTAAGTGAAGAACCTGTCCTTCGTGCATTGCAAAGCTAATCTGATCTTGAATTTGATCTGTGTTGATTGTGAGTATGACAAGTGTACAAGTAATCTAGTTTGTAAATATTATTGCATGAAATTTCCTAAGTAGTTGCTTTGAGTTTATTTCATATATTCTGCTATCTTCTTTCCACTGTGCTTAATTGGCTTAGGTGTGTATTTAGAGACTTTACTTTGTTCTTATCTTTATTGTATCGAGACGATACAACTTTGAGTTGGGGATCTTGATGTCTCCTTATTTGTGATATAATAATCATGGTTGGAGACATCATTTTAGGTGTTTATGATTTATTAATTATAGATTTTTATTCGTATTTTGATATATTCTTATTTCTTGTCTTGATTTGATGAATTATTATATTTAGAGCATATTTGGTTTAATTTGTGTGTTAATGTGAAGCTTTAAAAATATATGGAATATAATTAGATGTCAAATGAATTCTAAAGAGATAAGGAAAGAAGATATGGAAGGAATCAAGAGATAAAAGGAAGTAGAGATAAAATAGGAAAGGAAAAGTTGCCAAGTAAATTTGAAATTCTGCAACTATGTCCATGATGTGGCCTAGTGATGTCTCCTATTTTGTTCTATTTATATGTCTTTAGGAGACATCAATTAGGTGATTATCTGGCTAATTCGATAGACTTTTAGTAATAATATGCTATATTTTAATTTCTCTCCTTAGATTTTAGTATTTTTGGTTTTTTTAGCTTTTGCGCGTAATATGGTGTGTTTTAGTGAAAAGTTTGTAGGTTTCTAATAATAGAAACGAGATGAATCGAGAATAGAAGTCAAAGACCGTGTAATGAAGTCAAAAGCTACAAGGAATGTCCCAAGGAGTTGACAAATTTGTGCTGAAAATCTGGAAGACTGATGGAAAGTGCTGATTTTGAGCTACTTAAAGATGGATTCATCCTCTTAGTTATGAAGAAGATTCGTACCTTATCGAGTTCTGAAGAATTAGCAAGTTGAATGAGTCAATTCAGAGTTATATTGAGAAAGTTACAGTCGTTTTCGTGAAGGGTGTACAGCAGTTACGGGATTTTGGGCTTGAAGAGTGGACTTGTGCTTCTAATATTTGCTAATTCTTTTAATTAAAAGCCCTAGTCCGAATTTCCCACTATAAAAGGGCTTTTAGACTTCTATTTTCGTACACAATTCACTATATACAAAGTCAGAGCATCAGAGAAGGAGCAGAACGAAGGAAGAGAAGAAGTCAAGAGCTGGAGAAATTCAACTTCTCCAATTCGCAGCCGAATCAACTCCTCAATTAGGTTTCTTATCTTTTATTCTGTAAAAAAATTATGAATTCCTTTAATTTTAATTTCTTAGTTTTTACAATTATGAGTTAAATTCATACAGTACTTGAGAACGCATTAATGGGTTAAACCCCAATCTATTTCATTCTATGTTTTTGGTTTTGGGATTATTATAATTGAAATCGAATTGGGCAACTTTTTTTTTTTTTTTTTTGTCGATTAAAAAAGAAAAGGAAAAAGTTAACGAGTTACAAATCTACTCATCCATCTAAAGAAGTCAATCATATTAATAGGATGCCCTGACGAAACGTCGATTCCCTTCCTTGTGAGTCTTGCAGCTTTATCGGCAATGCAGACGAAATCCCTTTTGCAATGTATAATTTTCCAAGATGGAAACCGTTTGGTCCAATTGAGCGCTTCATTGATCATTTGTCTAATTCTCCAATTAGAAGCCCCACCGTTATTTATTCCTTGAACGACTTCAAGGTTGTCGGAGTAGAACGAGCAACTCCGGTAATTGAGCTCCGCTGAGGATCTCATGGCCTGAAGAATGGCCCAAGCTTCACCTTCCGTGCTTGAATTAACTCTCGCCCTCTTGATCACCTTATGTTTTATATTACCTTCTTTTGAAATACCAATAGCCACTATTCCAGCTGGCTCCCAACTGTTATTGAAGGAGGCATCATTTAACCAATTGATATCCGTTTCTTGCATATTCATTGGATCACGTAGGACTTCCTTTTGAGCCGTATGATGCTTTGAGTGGTCCTTTCCTATCTCGTTCCTTTTACCAAAAAGATGCTTCACCATAATTTTCGTATTACTGTTGATTTCATAGATGTTCCACGGTTTTTTCTCATGGAAGCCCTTCATTCTCGCTTTCCAAATATTCCATAACGTAATTAAAACAATGGCTGTGACTACTTTTTTATCCCAGCCAAATTGGGCAATTAATATTTTTCCTTACTTTGTATTTATTGCCTATTATTGAAGTTGCTAATCTGTAATAGGACTTAGTAACTAGGCCATTCCGTTTAGTGGCGAATGGATCACCTTGACAGGGGGTCTAGGTACGGAATTAATTAATGAATGTAGGATAGAAATTATTTAACCTTGACAGGCTTAATTAATCTTACGGCCAATTGGGTAATTAGAACTTAGTCATTCGAAGGTGGACTATAATCACCCTAACGGGGTTTGTAGCACCTAAGAATAGCTCCTTAGTCCACCCTGACGGGGGTAAGGAGAATTCTGAATCCCGACCACTATTAATTACCAATTCGTCCCTTAAACAATACATGGAATGAATAGATTTAGGTGAAATCCTAGCGTTACTTAAGTACTACCTTTCATACCTTGCGTCTAGCTTAATATTTACATTATTTTAGTCTTTTAATTATTGTCTTAGTTATAGAAAAACAAACAACCAATCTTAAAATCATTTATTTGCTTTTACGTGAAATTAATCACTATTTGATAAGCATTAGAGTCAACCAATCCGTTCCTGAGAACGAATCTGTTTATCACATATATTACTTGGGACAACTGTACACTTGCAGTTGTGGTTCTCTTTTCCTTATTGCATTTTATTTTAGAACACACAAGGGACCACCACCTAGGGTGTTATAAAAATAAGATATAAATAAAGCAAGTAATCACCCTAGACCAAACACGGTTTTGTAAGTAATACAGGACGTATGCAAGTTTTAATGATAAGAAGATTCGTTCCTCAGAGACTTAAGTGTGTTAAACATATGGGTAATTAAATCAGAGTAGCAATTATGTTATTATTCATGCTTTGAATCTCACTTTATTTGTGGGATTTGTATATGCTAGCAATGATGAAGATGTGTGGAAGTTACTTTGGACAAATATGATCAAACTTAGTAATGATTTCAAAGATCATAAAGTCTGCTTTATGGGGGACTATAATGAAATTCTTAGAGTTGATGATAGATTGAATTGTGATGTTTTATTAAGTAGCTCTATGGAATTTGATTAGTGCATTGATGATGCTTCTCTTTTTGAGCATCAATATGGTGGTCAGTTTTACACATGGACAAAAAAAATGAATCTGGCCAATGAAGAGCAAGTAAAATAGATAGAGTATTCATTAATAGTAAATGGTTGGATACTTTTCAGTCTAGTGCGGTAATGAAGAGATTAAAGCTGCTTTGTTCTCTATTGGAGATGGGAAAAGCCCTGGCCCTAATGGTTTTAGTCCTTGTTTCTTCAAGTCAGACTGGAGCTTTATAGAAGATGACTTTTTCTCAACCATTAGACAATGCCTCAATAATGAAGAATTATTAAGTCAAGTGAACTCTACGAATATACTTCTTATACCAAAGGAGAAGAATGCTTCCACAGTAAAGAAATTTTGCCCTATATCATGTGTAAACATAACTTATAAAACTTTGTCAAGGGTGATTACAAACAGTCTCAAAAAGGTACTTAACACTATCATATTTTTAAACAAGCTGCATATGTTGGCGGTAGATTCATTATTGACAACATTCTAGTTGCTCAAGAAGTAGTACTAGGCTATGAGAAAAAATATACTCCCCCTTCTTGCACTATCAATTTAGACCTTCAGAAGGATTATGATAGTGTAAATTGGATTTTTTTTCTTAAATATACTATATGCTCACCTTATTACTCAGTTTGTATTAATGGAGATGCTTGTGGTTATTTTAAGGGTAAGATAGGGCTCAGGCAAGGAGACCCTATCTCACCATATCTATTTGCTATGTGTATGGAGGTATTTTCAGTCTTATTTCATATGGTAGCTAGGAACAACAGGTTCAGTTTTCATCCAAGGTGCAGAGAGAATGGGTTGAATCATTTGATCTTTGCAGATGATCTTCTCATCTTTATCAAAGGGGATGTTAAATCAGCCATTATAGTAAGGAAAGCTCTTGATTTATTCACAATATAATCATGCCTTCATATCAATTTTCAAAAAAGTGAATTATACTTTGGTGGAGTGAATGATAGTGTAAAGTTGGATATATCTAATACGCTTAACATCAAATTGGGAAGTTAACCTGTCAGATATTTGGGTATCCTATAGAATTTCCAAAAACTTAGTGTTAAAGAGAGTAATTTACTAGTTGGAAAGATTTGTAGCTGCATTAATCAGTGGAGTTCTAAATCATTGTCATATGCTGGTAAGATAGAACTGATTAGAGTTGTTCTCATTAGTAAGATAATTTTCTGGTGCAGAGTGTTCTTGCTGCCTAAGCAAGTTATATACAAGCTAAACCAAAAAATGTCTAGAATCCTGTGGAAGGGGAATATTGAAGGAGCTCATGGTGCAAGAGTGTCATGGGATAGTATATGTTATGATAAAGAAAGAGGGGGCCTAAACATTCCTAACATTGAGAAAATCAATACAGTTTGTCTTCTTTTCACCTTATGGAGGTTTTATTTCCAAAAGAACAATCTATCGAGTAGGTGGGTTAATGTCAACATCCTTAAGAACAGGTGCATTCGGAGTCTAAATATAAAATAACATCATTCTTGGATGTGGAAACTGTTGCTCAAAATTAGGAGTATGGCTTTTAAATTCATTCACCATGAAGTGAAGAATGGTAGTAACACTTATATCTTGTGGGACAAATGGCTAAACAAAGAGAGTGTGCAAGAAATACTTCAGATCAACATTGAAGAGTATAATTCATGTTGTAACAGGAAAGTGGTTGATTGTTATGGTAAAGGTAGGTGGGAAATCCCTCCTTGTATTGGAAAATTATTACCTAAAGTCCAACCTATTGATCTATCATTTGAACCTGATATAATCAAGTGGTCTGAGAGCTATAAATCACAATTTTCCTTCAAAAAAACTCTTCACACTATTACTGAAACTAAAGATAAGGTAAATTGGAATAAAGTTGTATGGTCAAAGGGATGCATTCCTAGATGTTCTTTTATTTCTTGGCTAGCTGTACAAAATAGTCTACCTACAAGAAAGATGATGATTAAGTGGGGTCTATCTATATCCCCTATATGCGTGTTGTGCAAGCTTAGCGCAGAAGATGATGAACACCTTTTCATCAATTGTTCTTTTTCAGGGAATGTACTTAATCGGATTTTGAAATGTTGCAACATCAATTCGATTGAAAGTTTAATTGAAGTCATCCAAAATTCATGCCCTAATTCTGAGATGTCATTAATCACCAGTGTATGTGTTACTACGTATATTTACTTTAATTGGGCGGAAATGAATTGTAGGGATCATGACGAAGGAGAGATGAACGAGGAGAAAATTTTAACCGA
Organism: Nemophila menziesii; assembly: GCA_029959085.1. Lineage (NCBI taxonomy): Eukaryota > Viridiplantae > Streptophyta > Magnoliopsida > Boraginales > Hydrophyllaceae > Nemophila > Nemophila menziesii. The sequence continues at coordinate 37,614,164 of JARWIR010000005.1, read as the reverse complement.
ATCTTATCATTTGCTGCAGTAAAGTTAAAAAGCAGGAATTGTAAATGTAAAGACGTGTTTGAGCTACTTGGAAAATTATGTAATAGTTAGTTTCAATAGGTTGTTGGCCCATTTGTAATAGTTAGCTCAATAGTTGTTTTTTATTATTAAATGTAATAACCCAATACATGTATTTAGTATTTCTTCAAGGATAATATATTGGATACTTTGAACATCTCATACTCTGAGTCTCTCGGTAAATATCTAGGTATCCCACTAACTTTAAAAAGGTCTAAATCTGAAAACCTCAATTTTATTAAAGATAATCTTCTTAATAAATCCACAAGTTGGATATCGAATCTATTATCGGATGGTGGTAAAGAAGTCTTAATCAAATCTGTTCTTCAATCCATTCCTAACTACGCGATGTCTATTTTTGAATTTCTGAAAGAATTTTGTAAAAAAATGTCTGCTTTGGTTGCAAATTTTAGGTGGGATGCAGGAAAGAAAAAAAGAATCAATTGGGTGGCATGGAAAAAAATTACGAGAGCTAAATCTATGGGTGGTATTGGCTTCAGAGATTTTCATAAAATGAATATTACTCTTTTAGCAAGCCAATCTTGGAGAATTCTTAATAATCGTGATTCGTTAGTGTCAAAAGTCCTTAAAGGCATTTATTTTTCTCAGACAGATCTATGGAATGTGCCGCTTAAAAAAGAAGAATTTATGGAGTTGGGGGAGTATTTTTAAGGGCCTTCAATTAGTCAAGAAAAAGTGTATCTGGCACATTGGGAATGGTCTTAAAATAATTATTTGGAATGATATTTGGATCGGAAAAAATATTTTAATCGATAGAAAGAACAATTGCGATTTGAACAAAGTTGCGGATATTTTGAATGATAATTTCACAGGTTGGAATATCCACAAATTAAAACAGATCTGCTCTAATAAGGAAATCAATGAGATCCTTAGAATTCATATTATAAGTCTTGAATTTGGCCTCATCTTAATAATGGTATGTATTCAACTAAATCTGGTTAGCATTATCTTATTGAAGATGATATTGAAAAAGAAGCTCAATCATCTAAAATGGGAGAAAAGGAAAAAAGTGCTTCCCTCTAGTAAACGGTTTGAAATTCTAATGTCCCGACTAAGATTAGAAATTTTATATGGAAAATCTGCAACGATACCATCCCTACAAAAGTGAATATAGTGAAGAAAAAATGCACCAACTTAGCTAGATGTGAATGGTGTAAACTCGAGGACGTAAGTATTGAACATTTGTTTTCTAAATTTCCGTTTACTATGACGGTTTGGCCAGAATCGTCAACCCGGATCAAAATTGATGAAGATTTCTAGGGATCAATTACTGAATGGATATCATGAGAACTTTTCGTCCCATGGATATGATAAAAGTCTTATTAAAGCTCATATTTACTGTACCATTTGGAACATTTGGAAAGCATGAATGGATGGTTTTTTTATAACAAAATCTTGAAATATCAATAACATAATCAATTAAACAAATAGACTCATCAACGATCTTTTCAAAAAAAGAAACAATACAAATACTCGTATTGAAATCGATAGACATATTACCGCAATGAGACAGACGGTGATAATAATGTTCTTCAGGACACGGCAGAAGTTATCTGGCTTAATGTTGCTTCCTTCACTAAGGAATATGAACCGACGGGCATCGCTTCAATTGTTATCAACCAAATGGGTGATATTATTCATAAAGGCACAAGAAGATGCTATATCAAACCCTGTAAAGAAGGTGAAATTTGGGCAATTTTATTGGCCTCAATTTTCAAAGTTGTTCTTTTTGCTCTGACAATCTTGAAGTGGTTCAAGGTGTTAACAAAGTTAAGGAAGCCAATTGAAGAACCCGTCCAATGATCTCTGAATCTTGGAAATGGATGACCAGATTTTCAGCTTGGAGGGTATTTCATATCAAAAGAGATCTTAACGAGGTGACATATATTCTGGCAAAATGTATTAGACAGGATATCAATATCTCAAACTGGACCTGTCACGACCTTGGTAGATTCCTATATTTTTCTAAATAAAGTCTGTAAGAAGAAAGATTTTATTTAATGTTACGTTTTTGACAAAAAAAAGTATAAACGTAATAGGATTGATTAACGGGATATGCGTGTATTTTCTTTAACAATTATATATTTTAAAGAAACTCCTTTAAAAAAAATGTTTAGACGGTTTTTTTTTTTTGGTTACATGAGAGGTCTAAAAGATCAGGACGATATACTTCCTATAAATTATTAACCATGCACAATCTACGTACATTCCATCCATACCAGTCCTTAACTGATAAACGTCAAAGTCCCTCCGGTGGATCCCTGCACAGAACCAGTCCCTCCCCACTATTTGCTCCAAACTTTGCCATCCAGTCCGCACAACTATTAGCCTCCCGATATCTCCAAATCAACTCAAAACGATCATTAGAGGCCAGAATATCACGAGACTCCTGTATTCTATCATTAAAAGCGTCTCTTGAGTTCACACTGCCCTTCACTAGCGTGCATAACTCACTCGAGTCCACTTCTATGATAAGTAGCGAGAAGCCTTGGCTCACCGCCATTTTTAACCCAAAATGCAACGCAAAGAAATCCGCTTCGTATGGTGTGCGAGCGGTACATCTTCCCGTGAATCCTTCTAAATAATCACCCTTATAATTGCGGAATAGTAAAATGAGACATCATGCTTCGAAGCTTGATCATCTTCCTTAAACTGAGTTTATAGAAGTATATGATTATACTCTTGACATTGTAATTATATAAAAAGAAAAATAAAAACTGCTTCAAGATAATAACTAATTATATATCCACACACCTGTGTTAAATGTCATATATAAATAAGTGTAAGAGCGTTTAATTTACTTTCCACAAGCTATTCTATAACAACTAATTCTATCTTCTTTAACAAGTCCTCTTTTACTCATCTCATCTCTTAACTTCGAAACAGAAATCACATCATTTACTTCATTATACCCTTTAATTAAAATATCATAAACTACACAATCAGGCACAATTCCCACTTTTACCATATCATCAAACACTTGTTTTGCTTCAATCATTAGCCCCTTTTCAACTAAACCATATATCAAAGTACTATAAGTTTTCAAATCAAGAACAAAACCTTCTCTAATCATTTTATTTTTAAGCCTAAACGCTTCAACTAAATTCCCTTTCTTACATAATCCAGCAATCCATGATGTATAAACATATCTATCAGGTACAAAACCTGCTTTTAACATCTCTTTACAAATCATCTCAACTTCACTTAAATCACCTTCTTTACTCAAACCATCGATAATAACAGTATATAAAATCTCATTAGCTTGCTCTTTATTAACTTTGTTAAATTCCGCTTTTGCCTCGTTAATACACCCATGTTTACATAATCCATCTATTAAGGTTGTTAAAGTTACTACATCAGGTATAAGTCCATAATCCAACAATTCTTTATACTCATTTAAAGCTTGTTTTAAATTCCCGGCTTTAAATTGTGCATGCATAAGTGAAGCGAAAATCATATTATCGAGTAATAATCCTCTCTTTTTCATATCTAATTTAACCTCGAGTGCATAATCTAACCTTCCTTTACTACAAAGTCCCGATATAACAGTTCCATAAGCAGTTACATCGAAACTAATACCATGATTATGCATTTGATTGATGTACTTTAAAGCGTTATCTAAATCACCTTTTTTAAACTCCCCATTAATCATCGAAGAATAAACAAACAAATTAGGTTTAATTCCATTTCTCAACATCCTTGAAAACAAGCTTTCGGCTCTTTCTAACATCCCTATTTTGCAAAAACCATCTATTAAAGCTGCGTATGTAACAACATTAGGCATAAGATTATTCCTAGACATTTCCTCATACAATTCATAAGCAGATTTTAAATCACTAGCCTTACAAAACCCATCAATTAAACAAGTATACACAACTAAATTAGCTGTAACTTCACCTTTTCTCATATCCTCAAACACTTTTAACCCCATAGAAAAATCACCATTTTTACAAAGCGTATCAATTAAAGTACTATATGTACACACATTCGGAACACAACATTTCCACATGAATCCCATATACACCATTGTCTCTTTTACTAATCCGGCTTTACTAAACCCGTTAAATAATACGTTAAAACTAACTATATCCGGCTTAATTACACTTATTCGATTATTTAAAAACTCTTTCATCACTAAAGAAGCATTGTTTACATCATTTATTCGAAACCAGCCATCAATTATACTATTATAACTAACAATATCAGGCTGACAGCCAAGATTTGGCATTAAGTTAATTAATTTATGAGCATAATTAACTTGACCCGTTTTGCTCAAATATGAGATAACGGAATTAAATGATGAGAGATGTGGGATGTAACCTTTGGTAATGAAAGAATGAAGAAGCTTTATAGAAAGGTCACCACAATTATAATCACGTGTAAGGCTGTGAAGTGCTTTGTTGAAACTGTAAGCATCTGGTGAAGGTGATAGTGGTCTTTTGCTTTTGCTTGTACTTTGTCGTAGGTAGTAAGCGAAGAAATGCAACTGTTGTTGTTTATTCATATTTGGGAGAAACACGAAGGCAATCTTCTCTTACGCATTTTATCGAACATGGGCTAATGGAAAGTTCGAGCACTGGTTGCTTCTTAATACGTGGAGGTTAATTGAGGTGCCGATTACACTTTGAAATGTCTTAGGGTTATGCGACTGATGTAACGTAATTAGACGGGTTATTTTTGTAAATTGTAAGGAGAAAAGGTTATTTTAATTTTTATGTCAAATAAAATATTCTTATTTAAGACTAGTATTGGACTTTCCTTCATAATTCACTTAATATTTTTTGAGATTAAATATTTTTTTCTTATCAAGTATAAATATTACTACTTATAAACGGGAGAAAAGATACAATGTAACTCGTCGGATTAGCTCACTGACCAAGGTCTTGGTCATCTAATCTAGTGGTGCAGGTTTGAACAAGTCAATGACTTCGAGTCTAAAGTGGCTTTCCTATGTAACCAAAAAAAATACAAAGTGCATAAACAAAATTATTTTTATCTTTGTTTGAGATTCACAGACGTTTATATATAAGAGTTTTTTTATTATTATCATTAGAGGTGGAGCCAAGGAATTTTATTTTTGTTAGGAGGGCAAGGGGATTGGGGTAACGTTTTCGGAAAAAAAAAAATTGCCATTATTTGCACTATAAGCCTAAATATTATGCAAAAATTGCAAACTAGGTCCTTATATTATGCGAAATTGCACTAAAGGTTCAAATATTGTGTAAAGATTGTAATATAAGTCTCGATATTAATTTTTTGATTAATTATGCTATAAGTTTCTTTTTTTAATACAAAATAACATATATTTTATTATAAAAAATAAAAAAATCCTATAAATAAAATAATTTAAAGTTTAGTAAAATAAATTTTAAAAGTTAGAGAGGACTAAATGAAGATATTCATAATATTTAGAGGTTATTTACTTATAATTTATTTTTTATGGTAGTTATAGTTTATTTATTTTTTAAAAAATCGGGGGGCCATTGACCCCCCCCCCCCCCCCTACCACGTACATAGCTTCAACCTTAATTATCAACTTTTTTTTTCCTTTTCTAATATTATCGTTCAATAAAAGATAATTTCACTGAATATCATTGTTGATGTTAAACTTTTTTTTCAACCTTAATCATGTCTCGAAATCAAATATCTTCAAACACCAATCGATATATAATCTCGTCTAAGATGAACTCGCTAGATAAGTTGTTTGTACAAAACATACATGTCAATCCTTTAAAATTTGAAATACTTGGGTGAAACTTTAAATTAGATTATTTATATTTGTATATTTAATTTCTATTAAAAGTAACAAAAATATCATAAGAGTTTTTAAAAGAATTTGTTAGATATGTTTTAGAATTCTATTTTAACAAATAAAAATAAGTGGTGGGACTAAAAAGTTAGCATTAAAAGTGTTTGATATTTACGAAAGTTTGAGAACCGCGTCAATAATTTTTGTATCACTTTAATTTTATCTACTTATATTATATAGTTGAAACTTTTATAATTTACTCCTTAACATGACATCTCGTTCTTATTTATATAACAAACTCGTAATTTATGGAAAAACATACATGAAACTAATATAAAATATAGAATTTCATGTTACATTTTAACTATATGTATTATTTTTGTAAAATCATTATCTAATTTAAAAAACTAATATCAAACTATATAAATTTATTAATTATATTTATGATAAAATAAAGTATTATCATCAATATATAATAAATTATTGTTTAGTCAATAATAATTATAATTTGTTCGTAATAAAATAAATATTTGAACTTATAAATTGTTATATTATGAATATTATAGATATTAATAATTTTAATTATAGTTATAAAATTAAATATATAATTTTTTATTACAACGGAGGTCACTAGGACCGTGGAAACAAAAACACTAATCAGAACCTATTACATCAAGACCTGGACTAAAAACTAAACGAGGCAGCTTCCACCCAAACCTATCTTTTGTGAGCAAATGCCAAATACCATCCGGAGGATCTTCATACCAAGAGACAAAGGCTCCTTGGTGTAGGCCCCGACGCACGAGCCAATCCGCACAACTATTAGTTTCGCGAAAAATATGACCAATTAGGAAGCCATTGTTTCTACGTAGTCCCTCTCAAATTCTTTTCACCCACTCTGATCCCGGTCCTCTCCCGCCTCTCTCCTCTTCAATCAAATGGATCGCTTCCAAAGGATCAACTTCAATACGCACCTCCCTTAAACCCTTTCGCTCTGCTAAGATAATACCTTCATGAATTGCCACTAATTTGCATATCACCGGTAAGTTACAAGCAACATTTCTCGAAAATCCACCAATCCAAGTACCCTCCGAATCATAAATTACCCCTCCCGCTCCTCTTTTAGACTTGCCCCAATTCATGCTTCAATCCGTATTCAAATTATAATCCCGAGCAGGTTTCATCCATCCTACTAATTCGATCTTTGACCGAGCTCTACTGCTTCTACATCTACCCATGCCCCATACCCGGATACAACTCCTCGCTAATCCCTTATATGTCTGAAATACTTCTCCGAACATGGGTGGAAAACCTCCCCAAAATACCGACTTGTTCCGCGCGGACCAAAGAACTTGAATGACAGCTGTGAAGAACGTGTTCCAAGGGATACCTACAAAAAGCAACTTGCACGAAATATTTCTATTCCACCAACTGTGTCCTTGAGTTTGCAGCAAACTGCCACGAGGTACCTCACTGATCTGATGCGACCCTCCCTCTCTAGCGTGACTATGTTGTTGCTGCTGCACTCCCATGTTCCGATCCAACACAATTCTAGGCTGCTGACTATTCATCCCAAACGCATTCGAAAAAACCTGCTGCAATGCCGGTTGTTCCGGAAGTACTGCTGCAACTCTTCCGAAGTAACTGTACATGTTCGGCTTAAAACACCCAAAGCCTGACCCTGCTGCAAATTACGAATTGCAACTGCTTCCTCCTCATAAACCGACCACACCTCAGCCAACACTCTATCTCGGACTCCTTCTGTCTCATCTCTATCCGTCTCATCCAAAAAATCCCACGCACCATCCCTTCCCCCTATTGCCCTCAAACCTGACCATATCCTCTTCACGAAAGAGCAGTCCTACAATATATGCAGCAAATTCTCCTCTTCTAAGCTACACCACACACACAAACTCGATACATCCATGCCCCGTTTAGTGATATTTAAACCCGTTGCTAACCGATCTTGTATGGCTCGCTAGAGTAGCACTCTAGCTTTTTGTGGACAGTAAATTTTTCAAACCTTATCCCAATTCACCAGACTAGTATTACTGATCTGTCCATGAGAATACTCCATGAGCATTATTCACCCATATCAAAGCATCAGAATTCTCTTCGCCTGAAGAGATACTAACATTACCAATTTCCAGGAGCAGAAAAGATTGAAAAGCCTCCCAAATCCAAGTTCCATCTTCCCTTCTATAGTCCCTAATGGTTGTGTATAGCTCTTTACCCTCCACAACTTGAAAAGCTAAAGATATTAACGGAATACCACCCAACCAAACATCTAACTAAAACGCGACTTTTGTACCATTTTGAAAGGACCATCGGGGTCCACGTCTAACTACGGCAATACCTTCCACGATGGCCCTACACATCTGAGAATCGGTATGTCTATTAGTGTAATGCAAAACACTCAACTTAAAGTAATTATGTCTAAACACCTGAACTCATAGCACACTATCCTCCTATAATATTTTCCACCCTAACTTACCCAAAATGATTTGTTCATATCTTCTGCTTTGCAAAAACCAAGGCCACCCACACTCTTAGGGCGACAAATAGCTTCCCAAGCAACCCAATGAATCTTTCTATGATCATCAGAGGAGCCCAAATGAAGTTCTGTCTTATTTGGTCAATCTTGTTACAAACGTAGCCCGTGAGACTCTCCGCTTGCATCAAATACATTGCCTTAGCACTCAATACTGACTGGACTAAAGTAATGCGCCCTGCCAGTGAAAGAGTACTCAGTTTCCATTTCGCTAGTGAAACTTTCAAGCTATTTATCAACTCACCATAGAAACCTCCCGGTCTCCTACCCGAAAGTATAGGAACTCCCAGATACTTTCCAAGTTCCATACTCCGGGAATATCCGCTTTAGACTGTAATTTCCATAGCTAAACCTCCTACGTGTTACGCGAGAAATATATTAGGGACTTCGCCTTACTAATCGTCTGGCCCGCATCATGGCAGGACATCCGAAGCGTTTCCTAAAAAAGATCCAAATTATGAAAAGAGGCTTCCAAAAAAAGAATTAAATCATCAGCAAAAAAGATATAAGAAATAGGAAACCCCCCTGATGCTAAACGGATAGGCTGCCAATCTTGTCTTTCCACCAAACTCTGAATGAGTAAGGAAAGTCTCTCCATACAAATCACAAATAAGTACGACGAAATGGGGTCACCCTGACGGATACCCCTTTGAGGTTTAAAAGGTTCTAAAGGAGTTCCTTGCCAAAGCACACCCAATTCATTATCTGCCATGCCTGAAATAATAACATCAACCCAGTTCTCCGAAACTCCCATATCCCTCAATAAATCTCTGATAAAATCCCATATAACTTTGTCATATGCCTTATCAATATCCACTTTAACGACCATGTAACATTTCTTACCCTTCGTATGTCTAAGGAAGTGATCGATTTCACTAACTAAGACCACGTTATCTATGGTGGAGAGATTCGGTAAAAAACTGCTTTGAAATGGTCCAGTATAATTCGCTAATATCGGGCGCATACGATTTACCAACACCATCATACAAATCTTATAGCATACATTTATAAGGATAATCGGACGGAATTTCATAATATATTCTGGACTCCTTACTTTAGGAATAAGATGTATGAGGGTACCTAGAACCCCCTCCGAAAAACACCCATCACTCAAGGCTTGACGTATTATGCTAATCACCGTGGAGCCAACAACATCCCAGCACTTCTGATAAAACCTAGCCGTCAGACCATCGAGACCAGGCGCTTTATGCGGCTTCATCTGAAAAACAACGACACGAACCTCTCCATCGGTAACTGAACCCTCAAGAGAAACAATAGCATCATCAGGAAGCTTTCTCAAACGCGGCAATAAAAACCGAGTCGGTTCTGCCTTAGAGGTTGCAAACAATTCAACAAAAAAAATTTGCACCCACTTTACTTCTCTCTGTTCCTCCAATATCCATAAATGTTCATTATCTTTGATCCGGCACCTCCCCGTAGAATTCTTTTGGATCTTGACCGCTAGATGATATAATTCGGTGTTCCCTTCCCTCGAGTTCACCCAATCCAATTTTGACCTTTCAAACCAATGCAACTCCTCTTGGGCTAAAATGCTCTCATACTTCCCTTGAAGTCTCTTTTCCTAATTCACTAACGAAACATTATAACAAACCTGCAGTGAACTCTGAATACCCGAAATCCTTGCTAACAATCTCCGCTTCTTACGAAAAATATTCCCAAAAACCTCAAACTTCCATTTTTCCAAACCTTTACGGATTACCTCTAAATTCTCTATTAGACTAATACATTCTTTAAACCAAGTTTTTTCCACAAGATATCTAAATTTTTCATGAAGGCCCCAAGCTGCCTTAAATAAAAACCGACGTTTAGGTGCTAGAAATACCTGGGGCGGAGAAAGGTTGACAAGTAAAGGCGCATGGTCCGAATGAATGCGAGGAAGATGAAGGACCCTCGTACCCTCGAAGCATTCATGCCAAGTGGCATTGCCATACGCTCTATCAAACCGTTCTAGGATCCTCATACCAATATTCCAAGAAATACTCCACGTATACCTCGATCCCTCAAAACCCAAATCAACCAAACCACGCTTCCTCCACCTCTCAAAATTCAACATAATATTGTTCATGCCTTCAACACCTCCCCATTTATCCTCCGGAACTCCAATTTGATTGAAATCTCCAACAACCAACCACAATTCTTGAATCCTAGCTGCAGCTGTTTCCAAAGCTTCCCATGGGTAATCCCTGATCCAATCTCTAGGGCTAGCATACACTGTAGATAGAATCCAAGAAATACACAAACTACTAGAAATACGAACATTAATAACTTGTTTAACGACCGATAAAATCTGGACCCCGATCGCATCAATATCCCAAATTATCCATATGCCACCCAAAAAGCCAGTAGCATCCACCCTAATGGAGTTAGACATGTGAAGCGATTTAATGATCTTAGTCGCTATGAACCCAGTTGCTTTAGTTTCAACTATAATCGAAATAAGAGGCCTATGTTGTGCCTTCATCTCGTTAAACGTTCTCCTGAATTCCGCATTATCCGCTCCCCTGCAATTCCAAAATAAAACTTTAGGTGGGTCCCCAGCAGTGAAACCCCTCCTATTTACATTATCAACAATGTATGACATAAAATTTAGAAAATAATAGAAGACAAAATCCAAAATGAGAAGAAGCCCAAGCTAAAGGATACTCTTAAAAGAAACCGATCAAACACGTTGCACGAGATCATACTCTCCTACATATACATCCATATCCGCAAGACCTTTATCTGAAACGGCCGAGATAGAAGCTAAAACCCATTTCACCCTCATTACCGACTTTGTTGACTCAATCTCCTCTAGGACAAGATCTCCATCTAACGTTTTACCATTCTCAGGAAGCTGGTCAGAGCCCAAAAGAAGCGCTCCATCATGATGATGTAGTTTATCCTCCGATATCAAGACTGGAACTAATCCTTATTTCGAATCGGGGGCCTGCTGCCACTGTACTGTAGCGAAACAGAACCGGTCACCCCTAAGTCCGGTCCCATTTTCACTCCTTTATCGTTCTCCACCAGATCCGACACCCTATCCTCACTCACGGTTGCCAACTCAGACACACCACTTGTTGTGACCCAAGTGTTCTGCCCTGTTTCTAGCCTCACTAAATTGCTCGTTCTCCGCTCCTCTCTCGCCCCCGCAATGCTCAAAACTGACCCCAATCCATGCCCCACCGGTTTCTCATCAAAAGGAACAAAGGTCCTACCCCTCCTTTTCCAGAAATATCTCTTTCATACCATTATCCGTCTTGGCATTTTTGTGTTTATTCTGTTCTTTTTGTTTTCGTGACGATTTTGGGGGGACGAGCTCCCCATCCATAGTTTTGATTTCCCGAGTCGAAAAGACCACCTGAAGTCTCTCGGACTGAGTGTTAATGATAATATGGTTCGGGCGATCAATTGCTTCATTACCCATTATGTGCGACCCGCTAGCTTCTATGTTAAAAACATTAAGCTGCTCATTCTTATCCCCTCCTCTAGATTAGGTAAAATCATACCTCGACCCTTTGCCTATCATGGTAGCCGTAGACCCACCATGTTTAGTCTTGTGCGGGGTCCCTGCCGATTTTCTCACGTTATTGTTGCTCGTTCGTTGTCCTCATCTACTGACTTGGGCATTCCCATTCCCTTTCGGTCTACCACGTGTCCTACCCATTGTCATCCAATCCCAATACACTTTCTTTTGTTGTTCCCCTCTTTGTACCTCTTGAACCTCCCTGGTGGGTCCTGGGGTGTTATAAAATTAAGTACTGAAATAAAAGGAACCACAATACCGCAAGTGCACGGTTGTCCAAGTAATATCCGATAAAATCGGGTTTCGTTCTCAGGGATGGATTAGGTACAACTCTAGTATTAATCAAATAGTAGAAATAATTGCTTGACAAAAAAGTAAAATAATATGGATTTTGTTTGGTTTTCTAAAAACTAAAAGATGCAATAAAATAAAGACTAAATAAAATAAATAACTGAAAAGAAAATAAACAAGTAAAATGACTAACTTCAGAGATGAGAATGTACTTGAGTCTCGCAAGGAATCCACCTTATTAACATAATCAATGTTTTGTTTAAGGGTAGAATTGGTATTATTATATTATTCGGGACTCTAATATCTCCTACCCCCTGTCGGGTGGACCTAGAAGCTATCCTAAAGTACTATAAACCCATGTATGGGAGAATATGCCTCTTTGGATGTAAAGTATTTACCTATTTGGCTATGTAATTAGTTAATCCTGACGGTCAATAACGAACATTACACGGGTATTACCTAAGTTTGTATTCAAACCCCCTGTCGGATGATCACTTTTGCCACTAAAGTGAATAGCCCAAATACTAAAAGCTATTTCTAGTTGTACCGAAAATAAATAGTAATTAAAACAAAGTAATATCCATTATATAAGACTCAATTCAATTTAAATCATAAAAATCCCAGATTCAAAACATATAATAAATTAATTAGGGTTCATCCCTTAATTGTGATTCTCAAGTATATGAAAGTTTAGCTCATAATAAAATTAAAGACTGAAATTAAATAAATAGAAGACATAATTCAATTACAGAAAAGAAATAGGATAACCTAAACGTTTGGTTGGCTGTTGTTGGAAGAACGAAATTCCTTCAGCTCTATCTTCTCCTCTGCCTTCTTGCTCTAAATTGAAAATATGAAGCCTCTGATGTAATTTCTGAAGTGTGTGTAAAAAGGAGGCTAAAGGGTCTATTTAAACTAGTAAATTCGGATTAGGGTTTAGGTTAAGAGCATTAGGTCAAATTATAAAAAGTCCATGCCCATCTTCTTCTTTAATTCCCGTAACTGGTGTACAACCTTAGAAAAACGGCTGTAACGTTTGCATATCAACTACAAATGGACTCATTCCAGTTGCAAAATCTTCCTAACTCTCATAGGCAATTTCTCTATTTCACGGCCCAAAGGCTGAATCCGCATCTAAGCGGCCCAAAAATAGCAATTAGTAACAACCTTCCAGATGTGCAACTCCTCTAGTCAATTCTTTGGAAATTCTTTCTGGCCTTTAGCTCCTCCACTTGATCTAAGACTTTAATTCTCACTTCTCCTCCTTGTACTGGTTCTACATATAATCCATGGACCTAATAACTTTATACTAAAAACAAACAAATTAATGCACAAAAACTCTAAAAATGCAAATAGTCTAATTCCATTGGGAGAAAGTGCAATATGACAAAATAAGCATAAAAGTCTAGCAGATAAGTCAAATATTCACCTAGAATAACGTCTCCTAAGGGTTAATATTTATAACAAATATGGAGACATCAAGACCCCAAACTCAAACTTTTGTCGTCCCGACAAAGTAAAATAAAAACAAAGGCCTTAGGTGAACGCAGAAGGCAAAATCTAGTAAATACACCCAAAGCACAACTTAAAACAAATATCATATAGTATGATCTAGGAATTAATATACACATACACATGTCATGCAAAATCAAACATAAAATAATATCAATCAAAAATTAATTTCACAATGCTAGAAGGTTACGCTTATTACTTATCTCAAGATGGTGGCTATAGGGTGTTCATCGATCCTTACTTGCTTTAAACGCTCCACTTAGCATGCTCCCTATTACCTGAATCATAAACTCACTATGTATCTAGGAATCACGCGGACTTTATGGTTTTAACGTAGGCTTAGGGACGGTATGGTATGTATATTTGGTAAATTTGAAGTGAGCTTTTGGCTCTCTCCTCACTTACCATCAACAAACTGTCCAAGAGCTTGAGTTTACACTTGAATATGTTCTCACTCAACCTATTTGACGCTCTAATTTAGCGTCCCCAGATTAACCCAATAAGAACTAAAGATGTTCACATAAAAATTTCCTATTTGCCGGTCCAAATATATATTCTTTTCGTATCAAATTTCTTTTGTATAGCTATGACTCTCTTTTTGATGTTGAGATATCATGTTATTTCTTTTTCATAATTTTTTTTCTTTTCATGCTTTTCATAGCTTTTTTCATTTACTCTTACCCCAACAAAGGGTTACAATACAATAACTGTGAATCACCATCAATATATAAAACAGAGCACAATTGATAAGCTCCAAAATCCCAACCCGATGTAAATTCCCAATAATAGAGACCCACCACTCCAAACTCAAGCTCAAGACAGGAAGTCTCAGGATCATGATTCAAGTGCGGGTCATATGTAAATGCCTAATAATCTAAAGGGATATGGGCTTATATCGTGGCGACAAAAGAAAGGCTTAAAGGCTAAAATTGGGCTAAGACGGATAATATTAAATTCAGGGATAGTAGGATAAAAAGGTTTCAAAGGGCTAACAAAGAACTGCCTCTATCATTTTCCTATTTACATTGCTTTCCTCTAGTTCATACCTAAGTAGGTTCTCTACTCATTCAGATCTCACGTTCTACAAACCACTCATTTTCCTTAAGTACAAGTTTACTTCTTTTGCATTGTTCATTAATTCTTCCAATTAATTACTTGTGTTTGCATGCAATCAAAGTGCGTTTTATACTAACTCCTAAAGTAAACTATTTTCTATCATAGATTCATGAAAAGCATGCTTAATGGGGGCATTTAAAATACTCTACAGTCAATCGCAACCCTTAGATTAATTTTATTGAAAGCATGTAAAACAAATAACACATAAAATTGGGATGAGGCAACGAACCCAACCCCAAACTCAAAAATGAGTCGTGTCCCCACGAATCTAAAAATTAACCAGCACGAGGCTGGTTTCCATTGTTGCGTTCAGGTTGGGCTCCTTTCGTAAGTCTTGCGTAGGTGGCATGTTGAACAGTGCTCACCCAAGTAGTATGCTTTGCATGAGTCCAACTCTTTTGTGACTTTTCCTAAGATTGTCAACACCTCTTTATGTTTTTCCTCCAAAATTCTCATCCATTCAACTACATCCCTCTCAACACCTAAAGTAATAATAGGTTCTTCAACTTCTTCTTTCTTTCCTCTTCATAGTATTCTTGACTTCCCAATCTTCGTCATCTCATGAACCCCAAACTCAAAACTTCAAATATTCAAAAACTAGAGAAGGGTGTTGAATTTTGATGTTTTGAGGATGTAGAATGAAGGATTATGGTATTATATGAGATGGGTAATGATTATGTAGTGGATTTGGGAAGGTTTAATCAATAGGAGTATAGTTTGGATGAAGAGGATTAAGGTTGAAGGGGAAGATTTCTTTGTGTTCTTGAAGGATTGTGATGTTGGATGTGTGTTTGGAATGAAATAGGAGGAAGGATTGAATGTTTATCGGTGTTGTAATGGTGTGTTGCAGGTATATAATGGGTTAGGGGTCGTTTATAATGATATCTTGCATGAGAGGATAGGTTAAAAGGGATGAAAATAGGGTTTCAATAAGTTTAGGTGGAATTCCCGCTAGTCGGGCTGGCATACCGGTCAGATGGCCGGCTAGCCGGTCCCAGACCCTGTCGATATTCTCCTCTCGGCAAAGAACCTAATTTCGTAAACCGTGGCACGTTTTTTTTTTAAAACAGCGGGCCGACTGATGTCTCCCTATTTGTCATGAATTAATCCTACTTGGAGACATCATTTTAGGTGTATTTATTAGAGTATAGATCGATTTTCTCATGATTTAGTACACTTTCCTATTTTGTGTCTTGAATTAATTATTTATTATTTTTAGAGCATATTGGGTTTAATTATTTATTTAGTGTGAAGCTTTAAATATATATGACAATTAATTAGAGTCCAAGTCAATTCTAAGAGCCAAAGGAAAGAGGATGAACATGGAAATTGAAGATAAGGAAACAAAAGCTAAAAATATGGAAAAGGAAAAGTTGCCATAAATATGAATTTCACCACCCACGACCACAAATTTGCTCGTATCTCGAAATCGGTGAGGAATTTAAAAGAACGGTCAAGATAAAAGTTAAATATCTTTCCGAGACGATGAAGTTCGACTACTCATACGCGTCAAACGGATAAGAATTGAAACCGTTAGAACCAAAACAAAAATAGGGCTGATTCTATATTTTAGGGTTACGAATTTGAGTTGGGCTAGGAGTCCAAAACTTACCTTCTCCTTCAAGAAAACGAATTAGGTCTTCCTATACACTATAAATACAGCCTCTTATCATTAGAAAATCATCCTTGGCCAAACCGTAGACCAGGAAGAAGCTTACAACAAGAGGAGAGGTCTGGAAGGAGCAGAACACCATATTATGTCTTCTTCAACCTTCAAATATGTAATTCTTTTATTTTCTTTCTCTAGTATGAACTAAATTACTTTTAGTTTTGAGATTTAGCATATATGTATGAACCCTAGTTTTTCTATTTGGTTTGGGATACTACGGTATTTAATTGGAATTCATGTTTTATGTTCTGTTTATGTGTTTTGATTTAATGTCTGTTTTCCTTGCTAATGCACGAGTATAGGATTACCTTAATAGTAGTTAGATGATCACCTTAGCTGGGTGTTTAACTATTGAAACACCACATAACGTCTAGAACAAGGTTTAGACCTGACAAATCAACCTAACTAGATAATCAGTAGGGTATGTTTTCACCACTATCACCATGTTTGGAATTGAATTGCTTAGGGCCTTGGCGGCGCTTGATTACCCTAGGTTTAGGCTGCCTCATGGTGTGTCCGTAGCCCCCTTAGTCGCTCTCAAGGTCTAAGGTATGGGAATTTAGAATCCTGATTATTTCATATTACTTTATTCACCCTTAAATGATAGAATAAACAAAACTAGTGGGGATTACTTGCTAATTACTCAGGCTAAACTATCATACTATCTTCTTCTCTTTTATTTAATTTCCTGTCTTTTAGTTTAATAGTTAATTTTCGAGTTCTTAAAAGCAAACAAAAATCTCTCTTCCTTTATTTTCTTGCGTATTATTTATTTTAGCTATCTAATATCTGTACTAGAATATTTGCATAAGTTCTTCTTAACCTTCGTAGTCTCTGAGGAACGAATCTTACTTATTCATTAAAACTTGCATACGTCATGTATACTTGTAGAACCGTGCTCAGCCTGGGGTGTTTATTTGCGTTTATTTATATCATTATTTTATCACACCTTAGGCGACACCACCGGCATACCGGTCAGATATCAGGCTAGCCGGTCCCAAACCGTGTAGAGGTTTGCGCCCACGGTTTTTCCTAGTTTCTCTCGGCCACGGACCTAATTTTAAAAATCGTGGCACGGTTTTTCTTGGGCGGCATACCAATGATCTTGGCGGCATACTGGTGACCTCGGCAGATTTTTCTTCTTTTCGTTCCTTAACACCCCAAACTCAATTCATGCACCACTAAACACACTACCTTTCTCATTTATTTAAAAATAAACGCTAAGACATGACAATTACTTATGATATACACTAGGAATTGAAAAACGTTAAAGCAATAAACTAATATACAATTGAAATAACTTTTGTTTAATGTCGTTAAGCTTGACGGGTTACCTCTCGCAGCTATTCAGCTTCAAGGAGGTACATGACCTCCCCAGGATGTGGATCTACCATGCGATTAGTATCCTCGCCTACATGATAAAGTTTCAACCGATGTCCATTCACCATAAAGGTGCGTTGCTCGACTAGGTTCTCAATTTCTATAGCTCCATGAGGCGTAACTTTGGTCACCACGAAAGGACCAGACCACTTTGATCTCAACTTACCCGAATAATTACTGAACTTGGAGTTATACTTAAGGACCATCTGTCCAACTTTGAATTTATTCTCACGAATGCGATTATCATGTCATCTCTTTGCCTTTTCTTTGTAAAGCTTAGCATTCTCATAGGCATGAAATCGAAACGTATCAAGTTCGTTCATTTTCATAATACGATTCTCAACGGCTAAAGTTGGATCCATATTCATCTCCGATATCGCCCAATACGCACCCATTTCAAGGTCAAGAGGTAAGTGACAAGCCTTACCGTAAACCATGCGATACAAAGATGCACCAACAAGTGTCTTAAACGTAGTACGGTATGCTCACAATGCATCATCTAATTTCATTGACCAATCCTTGCGTGTGGAACCAATAGTCTTCTCTAAAATGGATTTGATCTCTCGATTAGAGACCTCAACTTGACCATTTGCTTGTGGATGATAAGCATTCGATACACGATGTCTCGCCCCATACTTCTCTAACACAGCCTTCAAGCATTTGTTAACAAAATGACAACCTCCATCACTAATAATAACTCTAGGCGTACCATGTCTAGTGAAGATGTGTGATTTCAAGAACTTTATCACCACTCGCGAATCATTTGTTGGTAGAGCTACAGCCTCTACCCATTTTGACACGTAATCAACGACTAATATGATGTAAAGATTTCCATTAGATGGTACAAAGGGACCCATGAAATCAATACCCCATAGGTCGAATATCTCAACTTCAAGAACATTATTACGTGGCATCTCATCTCTCTTAGATATATTACCAGTAAACTGGCATCTATGACATTTCTTGACATATTCATGACAATCCTTATGTAAAGTAAGCCAATAAAACCCGATTGTAGTACCTTTGCAGCTGTACGATCACCTTTGAAGTGTCCTTTGTATGGTGAATCATGACAACTTGCAACCACTGACAGAATATCCATATCAGGTATGCATCTTCTCACCATCTGATCACTACATGTTTTGTAGAGGAAAGGATCCTCCCAAAAGAATTGCATTGCGCGATGGATTAATATCTTTTTCTCTTGTGAGGTAGCTCATTGAGGGAAAGAACCACTCATTTATAACTTCGTGTAGGAAAAATGGAAACTAATCAAAGGGAGTTGGGAGAGAGTATTGAAGATATGCAACAACATTTCCATATGTGGAAATTTGAGGTTTATGGAGACATTAACCGTAAGAGGAGACTCATTATAGTGATACTGAGAGGTATTTAGAGATCACTTGAGAACAATTATAACTTTTCATTGTTTAGGCTTGGTAAAAGGATGGGGGAGGAGTACCTCAGTGTTTTAGAGGATGAAAATATAATGTGGTTCCAACGATCAAAAGGGAAGTGGATTCGCTCGGGCAATTGGAATACGCGGTATTATCATTTGTCTACTATTTGAAAGAGGAAATTGACTAGAATAATAAGGCTAAGAGATGGGAATGATAACTGGGTTACTAATAAGATCAAAGTTAATAACATAGTTCGATATTTCTTCCACAATAAATCGGGGGAAACACATAATTAAGGTGTCACCGTTATGTAGGAGTTGTGGTGTAGCTTAGGAAACTGCTGCACATCTATTTTGAGACTCCCAAAAGTACGATGAGCTCTGAAAAAGATGGCCTAAACTTGATAAATTGCGTAATACCATGAGGACTAGAATGGAACAACACTAGGCGTTTTCTTCAGCTGCTAATGAGCAACCAGGTAGTAATTACAACAACATCTAATTAGAGGACTTAACTTGGAACAACTTTTTCCGAGAAACAGCAACTGCTTGGGAAAATGTTGTCAGTATGCGAGGTTTAGTGTGTGACTCATTGATGAAATGGCTGATGGAGAAGTGAACAGCAGGTATGATGGTTACAATGTGTTTCAGCAAGTGGGTAACGATCTAGCAACTTTAGGCTAGCAGAACAGTCCAAGCAGAAAATGGAACCGCTACAGGTATTGTACCGAGCAGATCTACCGTGAAAGCAGCCTTGCTGGATCTTGAATGGTGGAAAGAATTGCTCAGTTGTAAAGGAACAAAGAAGGGGCTAGAACTTACGACAATTGCGATCTATTTATGCTGGAACATTCAGATTGATCGAAACGAAAGATGCTTTGAAGAAAGTACCCTCGAGAATTCTATAGGAACACTTAAAGCTATGGTTAAAAATACAATTGTGGGTTGTGTCCAGACTTGGGGAAGAGAGCGAAACGGAGGGATAATTTTCACGGCGAGAAGTACCCTAGTTAAATGGGCTAAACCGACTTTTGGTGTTAAACTCAACATAGATTGTTGTTTAGCACAATGGTCTAGTAGAGCGGGAGTTAGGGGCCTTTTCCGCGATAGTAAAGGAGATTGCTTAGGAGGATTTGCAGGTTCTTACTTAGTGAATTCAGCGTCTCAAGCCGAACTTTTCGCTTTATATTTTGGTTTTATATGGAAATCACTCAGAAGTATAAGATGGTAATCATTGAGAGGTAAGATGTGATGTTCAAGCTAAAATGTGGCAAAAGTATAGTTTCAAAGATTCAATCATTAACAAGATTATATTGAGAAGATGGAATCTAATTAGAGCTATTGGTTGAAGAAATGCAGTTAATTAGAAAGATTCTTGTTTAAATACTTATCAGCTACCTTAGTCAAAGTGTTTAGGTTTTGTGCTTAGAGGTCCCTCATATTATGTGAAGCCTCAATTACTCCTCTTTAGTTTTTTATATTATTTTCTAGAGATTTAGCTTCTAAGGCGTGAAAGTGGACTTAAATACATTTTTCTAGGGGTGGAAATCGGATTCGAAATTTCTGATTTCCGATTTTTCCAATCCGAAAATTTTGACTTCGAAACAGATTTTTAGTGTTCTGAAATTCCGAAATTCTGAAATTCCGATTTTTCCGAAAATATTAGATCGAAATTAGAACTACATATAAAATTCCTAAATTTCTGATTTTCCGATCCGATATTTATTTTGGATTTGTATTTTCGGTTTTACATTCTCAATATTAAACAAATAATAAATTTTAAGATAACAAAAAGAGTATATAACTTTTTTTTGACAATGAAAGGTGCCGAGACAACAAAAAGGCAACAAAAAAGAGTATATAACAAGGTTGAAAAAATTTCAGAAGAAAAAAAAAAGTACACGATGAAACAATTGTTGAGCCAATTAGAGATTAATGCCTATTAAAAAACTTATTTAAAAAAAAGTGCCTATAATAAGATTTTTTTTATAGAAAACAGCCTCATCCCAAACTACCCTTATAATTAACAATTAAAAAAAGAGATTAGAAAAAAACAAAACAAAAACTAATAAGCACACGTGCGCGTCCGTGAAATTTTTTTAAAATCGTCATAACTAATTCTGAAAAAATCAAAAAATAAAAAATTTATATATTTTGATAAAGCAAATTAATATTTACGTCTATGATTTTTTCAGAATTTTTTGAATTTTTTGATTTTTTTGAATTTTTTAATTCGCAGAACATGGAATTCCATGTTTTGATATAAGGAATTTGTTTTCCGCAGACACGAAATTCACTATTTAAAATATGGAATTCCATGTTCTGCGAATTAAAAAATAAAAAAAAATAAAAAAAACCAAAAAATTCAGAAAATTCCGAAAAAAATCATAGACGTAAATATTAATTTGATTTATCCAAATATGATTTTTTTCGATTTTTCTGATTTTTTTTGAATTAGTTATGGCGATTTTAAAAAAAAATTACGGACGCGCGCGTGTGATGAAATTAGTAGTAGTAGTAGTAGGGGGTGGTGGTGGTTGTGGTGGTGGAGGTGGTGGTGGTTGTGGTGGCTGTCGTGGTGGTGGTGGTAGTGGTGGTGGAAATACCCTATTATGTGTTTAAGATTTAAAAATAAATATTGTATTAAAAATAAAATAATATATTTAATAATAAGGATAGTATAGGTATAAAAAATATAAATGGAGTATTTTCTATAAATAATTGTTTTATTAGGTATTTATCTTTAAATAAGAAAATTAGAGACTTAAAAAAAACATCATTAAAAAGAGACATTTATCTCTAGTAAAACCCATTTCTTCACAGTCGCATTGAAACAAGAAACAAAATTTTTTTTTTTTGGACAATAAACAAGAAACAAAAAACAAAAAGAAATCTCTTCATACTCAGGTCTCACCTTCCCACCAAGCCGCTCTCCGCCGCTACTCGTGGACCATTCTCCACCATCATCAACCCGGCTTGGCGAAGAACCCAAATTAAGGTAAAAAAAATTAATTTTTACCATTGAAACTCTAAAAATTGAATTATTTTTGCCGTGACTGTTGGAGTGAGTGAGCAATTTGGTCTTATACTCTACTTTTTCAATTGTTTTGCAGTAAATATCCATCCAGCATACGAGTGCAATGACCATAGAATGCCTCGTTTTAGGTAAATCATTAAAACAAATTTCAACCCATTTTTTGTGTCTACTTTTCTATTTGTTCAATGAATTGTCTGTCTATTAACAGGTGCAGGTCAAGAAGTAGGAAAGAGCTGTGTAGTAGTGACTATAAACGGTAAAAGAATAATGTTTGATTGTGGTATGCACATGGGACACGATGATCATCTACGTTACCCAGATTTTTCTCTCATTTCCACTTCTAAAGACTATACTAATTCCCTCACCTGTATTATCATCTCTCACTTGTATGTATATGTATATCAATATTCTTATAAGTTTCTGGTATATTCTGTTAATTAATTAATTATTATTTTCTATTTTCAGCCACTTGGATCATATCGGAGCTCTCCCATATTTTACTGAAGTTTGTGGCTACAAAGGACCCATTTACATGACGGTAATTATAATATTTTTTAAAACTCACATATAAAATGGGTTCTTAATATTTAATTGTTAATAGTATCCAACAAAAGCTTTGGGTCCAATGATGCTTGAGGATTACAGAAAAGTAATGGTTGATAGATTAGGACAAGAAGAGCAATTTACTGCAAAGAATATAACGGATTGTCTGAATAAAGGTAAGAATTAGTAAATAAACAACTATTTTTATCTTAACAATGATTATTTCATGTAGTTATTGCGGTGGATTTAAAGCAAACTATACAAGTTGATAAAGATCTACAAATCCGTGCATATTATGCAGGACATGTAAGTTTGTATATAAAATGGTTTTTATATTTATTGTGTATGATTTTGTAACTTTGTTAATTAGGTTATTGGAGCAGCAATGTTTTATGCTAAAGTAGGAGATTCTGCTATGGTTTATACAGGAGATTACAATATGACCCCTGATAGACATCTTGGTGCTGCTCAAATTGATCGTTTACAATTAGATCTTGTTATAACAGAGTATGTTTAATAAAATTAAATCCTTAAAATAAATTAATCCTTCTGATTTTTATACTACTTAACAGGTCAACTTATGCAACAACTTTACGTGATTCAAAGTATGTTCGAGAAAGGGAATTTCTTAAAGCTGTATGATTTTTGTATCATATTTTGAATAAAATATATTTATAATTAATTATCCAATTGTTGAAACTTGAAACTAATTTTATAGGTTCATGATTGTGTTTTAAAAGGAGGAAAAGTTTTACTTCCAACATTTGCACTAGGAAGAGCTCAGGTCTTTTAATTTTACATTGAGTTTTATTTTCAATAATAAAAAGTTAATAGTTTTGCTTTTATTGAATAGGAGCTATGTATGTTATTAGATGATTACTGGGAAAGAATGAATCTAAAAGTGCCAATTTATTTCTCAGCAGGTTTGTTTATTTCCTTTGGTTTATATGTATTCAATAATTAATTTTTTTTTAAAAATATTTTAGGGTTAACAATTCAAGCTAATATGTACTACAAGATGCTTATAAAATGGACAAGCCAGAAAGTGAAAGATGCATATGCTACACATAATCCTTTCGAATTTAAAAATGGTATATATATACACACACAAATTATACTCCTTGCTAATTTTTTTTTTTTTAGTATTATATTGATGTGTATTTATATGTTTAAACAGTATGTGAATTTGATCGTTCTATGATAAACGCACCTGGACCATGTGTTCTGTTTGCTACTCCGGGAATGATAAGCGGTGGATTTTCCCTTGATGTTTTTAAACAGTGGGCCCCACATGAGGAGAATCTTATCACATTACCAGGTTACTGTGTAGCTGGTACTGTAGGAAGTAAACTCATGAAAGCTAAAATACCAACTAAGATAAGTTTTGAACAAACACAAATTGATGTACGATGCAAGGTTAGTTTCGTAAATTCATAATTCGTACTTATTCACCTTAATTAATACACATGTTGTACATTACCATTTCCATGTCCAGGTTCATCAGCTATCTTTTAGTCCACATACTGATTCGAAAGGAATATTAGATCTTGTAAAATTTCTTTCACCAAAGCATGTGATACTTGTACATGGAGAGGTTGAAAAAATGGCTAAATTAAAAGATAAAATCGAAAATGAAATGGGGATTAAATGTTTATATCCCGCAAATAATGAATCTGTGTGTATACCCACAACTCATTATATAAAAACCGATGTTTCAAATTCATTTCTTCAAACTTCACTTACTCCAAATTTCAAATTTCCAAGAGATGAGTCTTTATTACATGTATGTGATGATAGAGTAGCACAAGGAATATTAATTATGCAAAACAATCAAATTCCAAAAGTTGTTCATGAGAATGAGCTTGTGGATATTTTAGGACAAAGATCCGAGGTTAAGTATTATTACTGTTGTCCAGTATCAGTCTCGTCAGTAAATACTGAGGAAAGAGTTTTTCTGAGGCTTTTATTAGGAAAGCTTTCGAATGATTTACCTGATTTGAGTATTCAAGACATTGAGAAAGAGCTTCGAATAGAGTCATTTGTTGTTTCTATTTGTTCAAAGGAAAAATGTCCTAACAGGATTGAAGATATTTCTGGATGTGAGACTCGAATGGTATATTTTTGTTCCTCTTGGTTATCTATAGATGATAAGCTTGCATGGAAAATTATCTCAGTTATTAAGAATTTGGAGATAAATAATGTTTAGAGATACTTAATGGAGTTAAATTTATGTGAATAGACATCTGAGATTTTTTCTGATTTGTTAAATTCTTTCTGTGCAAAAAATAATTATTGGGAAGAAAAAACAGAAAAGATCTCAATATTAAGACCTTGCGTTCATGTTCAACTCTAATCAACTAAAGAATAAATGTTGCGATATGATTATAATCTTAGGCTTAGGTGATCTTTGTCTAGGAGGTTTTAAATTTATAATTATTAGAAGTACTTGTATATTTATAAAAAAAATTAATTACTAATAGTCAGTTTTGAGAAAATACTATGGATTTTTGATGATTATGAAACCGTCAAACCCGAATTTGACAGATAGGCAAGCGTTAAGTAATACAAATAAGAATAGGAATTATTAAGAAGCAATATAAAAATACAAAGCAACACAATCTCACCAATTCCTAAATGAGGAAACTACTAATTGTAATGTCCAAAAAAAAAAAAAAAAAAAACTACTAATTGTAGCCCAATTTTAAAGCTAATGGTAGCTCAATTTTAAAGTTTCTTAAGTTATAAAACATAACTAGAAAATACTACTTTATAAAGCCTAGTTACTAATTTCTGGTTGAATTTTCTTCAACTTTGCCCTTTTTAATTTTTTTTTACAGTAATTCGTTTTTCTTTTTATTCTTTTTATTTAACAGAGATGTCCGTTTTTTTGTAATCTCTTATGTAACTTTTAATAATTTATATTTTTTTGTGAGTACTCCATGTTTTTTAATATTATTTCGTGTTTTTTGAATAATATTCTGTAATTTTTATTGAGCACTTTGATTTTTTTATTGAGTACTTGTATTTCATTGAGTATTCTTGAATATTTTAATTCCGATACTCTATAAAAAAAAATCCGATACTCTGCATTTTTGTCCAGTACTTAATATTTTTTTGGTCGGAGGTCGGTGGGTGTTGGTAGATACTTTATTATCATTTGGTGTAATTCAAATGTAAAGACTATATTTTTCTGATTAGGTTTGATGTTATTTTAGTTTATGTTGTGCTTTAAAAAATTGTTGTATGTTTGGTGTAAAAAGCGTAACTTTTATGGTATTTTAATCTTTTTATATACGTTAAGCATTTTTAATTATTGAGATTGTCAGTTTATCAGTCAAAAGGGTTGATGGAATGCAACAAGAACCCTGTCATGCTGGAAGTACAGTATTGTGCTTGCAGCATGACAATGTTAAAACCTATAAAAAACTTATAGTCTCCAAAGAGCTAAAACTTAACAGGTTATAGAAAAGGAATTCGATAATATATTGTATGGAAGACGATAAAAACGTATAGTTAACCAAACAATAACTACAAGTGAATGAAAAAAATGTTATTGCAGTGGTTTTGACGCAAAAAATACAGTAAGTAAGTTCGTGATGCAAAAAAAGCATAACACACGAAAAAACAAAACTAATTTAAAGGCTTATCACAGGTCAACGCGTTATAATTTCCGAGGCGACCACATCTCATCTTCCTTTTCCGTGCACCCTCGTCCTTTCTCTTAGATCGTTTAGTATGCGGTCTCCCGGGTTATCTCAAGCAAAATAGGTGGTTCCATGACAAACCTGTATGGATGAATCTGAGATGGTAACTCCAATGTAGAAAATGAAGGAACATTGATGGAGTAGATTTTTCTGTATTCAAAAGTGTGGAAATAAACCTTAACGTATTGAAATTGCGCTCTAGGATCTACACACATGTGTAGGACATCAACGACATGCCTACACAGAAAAACCCTATTTCTACCAAATCCCGTGCGGACATCTCTGTCTCTCGAAATTAACCATCATATATGGAAAATAATTTACTTGCTAAACTGAACTTTGACAGACATGGATAACCCAGTGGTATCTTTCATTGTACATGTTATCTTATTTCTCAAACATGGAGGGACACATGGGGGTAGACCACCCTAGACAACATTTATATCACTTCAAAATCTGATCCAGCAATGTAAGACGGATACAATCACCAACTTCTTGATCGGACGACTATAAAATATCTTAATCTGTGCATTGAACGATTCTGTCGGGTTGGATGTTTAGTTACCATAACGCTTACCCTTAAACTGCGCGTCTACGAATTTCTCCCTCGGCAAGTTTGAATAAAAGTTGTGTACTTTGGGTCTTCCCTCATTAAGCAACATGGAATAATGGTAATTGAACAACTCCAATTTTTTCACATATACAGAATTATTGAATATGGAAAATACCCTCTTGTTATGCGTAGAATTACCCTTGCCTTTTTTCAGCGAGTCCTTGAAGTTTTTTCGACATGAACCAAGAAAAATGAATGTACACTCCTGTTCGACGTGATAAGACCTCTATCTCGATCGGACATGAAGGTGAGATCACGCTCATCCCCAAAGGGTTTCAAAAATATGAGGAAACTAGTCCAGATATACGTATCCTCTGATCTCACTATAGCAAAGGAAACTGGATAACCTTGATGCACAAAAAAACAAAGAAAAACAAGTCAAAAAATTAAGGGGAAAGTAAGAAGCTACAAAGGATGACAATCCTACAAGTACAATATTGTTCGTGCAGGATTATGACAGATTTGTGAAGGATTACCGTTAAGAGCATCCATGGCAGTAGCTCTGAAGCACTAAATCGGTACTTGTTTGTCAAGAATGTAGAGTCTAGGAAAAGCATGGGTTGGCAAACCTTGAAACCTTAAAGACAGGCACCGTAAGCAATGACACCTCTCGAATGTGTTAGTAACCAGATTACACTCGAAAAGGTATTGTCCAGAAGGATCGCTACCTTCAGCTTTTCGAGATAGAAACGGAGATCATCGTAAGTCCAGTCCTTATCTCTGAAGATTGAATCCCTTGCGATTTTGGACGCTTGACAAGCTCGTTTATACAAGATTTTGAAGTCGTATTGATGCAAAATAATTTTTTTTTATATTCCTCTGATTTATGGCTGGTCTACCCTGGCCTCTTGGAGCACCAATTCAGAAAGCACGCGCGAAGAAAACTTTTCGCTACGCAACTTCCTCACCATGTTACCGCAAGTGTGCTCTTTGACGAACGAATGTATATAAACATAATTATTAACCTTGTCTAGCGATGCGCAGAAATTCCAAGTACACCCGGTCATGGGGGATATGTTGCAGCGAACCAAAACCCTCGTTTTACTGTCATGCTTGAAATCGTAACCAAAACCAACCTCCGAGGCAAATTTAATGAGGCCTGTACATAACTCTTTAAGGCCACGTGGAAAACATTGATCTACCAAACGCAAAATATTGGACCAATCTTTGCGTTTTATACTGACAACTGCATATGTATAACTAGGCGGAACCTCGGTACTAATGGAACAATCGGAGGACACTTTCGATTGAAAATAATCTGAACTAGAACACATCAGAGGTCAAGTGGAACGAGAAATTCCAGAAAAGTCTTAAGGAAAACCGGTCCTAGGAATGTTTTCGGAATTCTTGACCTCTACTTCATGAGAATCTGTAACAAAAATCTCCAATACCTCGATCCAGAGTGCCAAACATTGAAAACCATGTTTTTGTAATCCTTCTTGTTTTGAAAGAGACGGTTGGAAGTGTTTCCAAAAGTATAACATGGTGAAAGGATCATGGGATACATCTCTATCCATATTGTGCATATGTAGTGTCGATTCAAGCATATCTTACGGGCAAGTCCAACACATGGAACATCTTGTACCGTTCAAACTGAAATAAAACCATAATCGTCCAAGTAGAATCCATCTGGGTTTTATAAGAGAACAAGTAAGATGCTAGCAAACAAAGACACACAAAATAGGTGAGCTAGAAAAGAAGGACACCGAAAATACGTTACAAAAGTATTGCAAGTACAATATTGTACTTGCAACACTGTTGTACATATTTTTATGCAACAACTCCATTATCGATTACTAGAAGGAATTCAGTCACATAATAAAATAAACAAGGGTACACGTAATAGTATAGGCATATTTCAACAACTCTACATGTTTCAGTGCGAAATTGGCAATAAATAACTAATTGAACAATGCACAAAGTTTACTTTACATCAATAAACACAATTGCTATCTGTAGAAAAATGAATCACGAGGGTTAACCAAGCAATAATAAAGCCGATTAAATGTTTGAACGCAGAGTAACGCAAAATTTATGTGAAATTTGGTGAAAATAAGAAGAAAAAACAAAAAAAAACGTATATTAAAACAAATTAATTAGAAGTAATTGCAAAAACAGAATTCGAAAAAAAAAAGATCTGCAATTTTTTTTAAAAGAACAAAAAAGGCGTGGTTAAAAAAAGTTGAAGATTCAAGAAAGTTACCTCGTATTTTAGTTTATATTTTTTTAGATTGTTAGGTTATTAGATTATGTTGATGTTTTAGTTTAGAAACCATATATAATTAAGTGAAATTGATGAATAATTCAAGTGTGTGCTTTTGAGAGAGAATTTTTTAACGATAATTGTATTTTTAAATGTTAGTTATTTGAAGAAAACTTTTAGTAATTAGTCTAAAGTTAGAAGTAATATGTTAGACAGTTAAGTCACTGTCAGCTGCGCGGTGTATAGTTAAGCCATTTGTAGTCCGTATTAGTGAGATTGCTGTAGAGCATGGTGACATGAGTTTCAAACATCTCCTTACAATGGTTAAACTGACAATGTTGCGTGTAAAGCTAAGCAAAGGGCTGGAGTTAATCTACATCCGGTTCAGCTAAACTGGGTATTGACTAACAGTGGGATTCCTCTTATTTTATTACTTGTCGAAAAAAATAAAAATATTTTAAGTACAGTATTTAACAATTGGTGTAAAGTAAATAAAACGATAGATTAAATCTAACATTAAAACAAAAATATTTATTGGCAAATTTTTATAAAATATTATAGCCTCTAAGAGCCTAATTATAGAAATAATCCTACAATTTACCATTTTAAGGCTCATAATTTGGGGATTTTTGTTCTATTATGGTCGACATAATTTGGTGAATAACAAAAGTATAGTTGTCACATAAAGGGAGTATTGTATGTACATAGTATTTATTACTACACACGCCCTACTAGTACTTCTACTACAGCTATACATACTCCTTGTTTAAAAAATCCGAGTAAATATTATTTACACACTCCCATGTCTTCAATAGACAATTCTCAGACAACTCTCCCCCTCCTCCGTCCACGGCATGACTCGCCATCACCCGGCCGTCAAGCCACCTTAGCAGTCTTATTAGGTCGCGTAACCGGTCGTCGCGGCGCAGGTCCGATGTTAGTTCGAGAAACGGCGGCTCGTGAGCTAGAAGAGCGACGAGCTGATTGGGGCTACTCAAAACCAGTAGTAGCCCTAGATATGATGTGGAATATGGCTTTTGTTATCGTCTCCATAATTATGCTTATATGTACTATGAATGAAACCCCTAATGTCCCAATCAGGTATTGGATTTGTGGGTATGCTTTCCAGTGCTTTGTTCACGTTGTTCTTGTTTGTATTGAATATCGAAGACGGAATCTAGATAGAGGTATTGCTAGAGGTAGAGCTAGGGCACCAATTTTTCGTGATGATGATAGCGAAGATGATGAAGATGATCGGATTGGGATTTCCATGGTAGGAGTTACTAATCAATCCAGGTCAGCTCATATTCATAATTTACTTTGTTCCAATTTTATATATTCTACTCCAAAATAATTTTGCTTTAATGTTAATTTGATCTAACAATTTTACAGTATGGCTAAAAGATGTGAATCTATAAACACAATGGTATCGTTTCTATGGTGGATAGTTGGATTTTACTGGGTAGTCTCTGGGGGAGAAATTCTATTACAAAATGCTCCAAGACTCTATTGGTATGTCTTAATCAAATCAATTCTTACCTTTTGTACTAAAATACAAAATTAAATCTACAAATTAATTCTTATTGCAGGTTGGGTGTAGTGTTTCTAGCATTCGATGTGTTCTTTGCTATCTTTTGTGTTGTTTTAGCATGTCTAATAGGGATTGCTCTTTGTTGTTGTTTGCCTTGTATTATTGCAATCCTTTACGCTGTTGCAGGCCAGGTATGATTTAATTTAAGGACATTGTAATATTGTAATAATTTATTTTAATTTTTTATTTAATTTAATTTTACAGGAAGGTGCATCAGAGGCAGATTTAAGTGTTCTCCCAAAGTATAAATTCCAAGTAGAACCTAAAGATGAGGATAAGCCATGTGTTGGAGCTGGTAAAATGGTCCCTATTGCATCAGGGAGTGGATATTTAGCTACTGAACGTATTTTATTACCTGAGGATGCAGTAAGTTTATTGTGTTTTTGACATTTATTTTCACTCTCAACGTTTTAATTTTATTTTGTTTCGTGTAGGAATGTTGTATATGTTTGAGTGGATATGAAGATGGAGTAGAACTTCATGCATTGCCATGTAATCATCATTTTCACTCTCCATGTATTGTGAAATGGTTAAAGATGAACGCTACATGTCCTTTATGCAAGTACAATATTCTCAAGGGTAATGAACAGGTTTAATGTATAAGAAAAAGATGGGTGAAATTTGATCTAGATAGTTGTTTAAATAAGGAGCTATATAATATATATTTGAGCCGAGATTTATAAGTCTTGCATCTCAATTTTTTCATATTTAGAATGAGATGGCAAGAACCTTTGTATAAATTTTTATACTTGGTGTGTGTATGTATGTATGTATATCTATCTCTGACTTATACTCAAAGAATGTTTAGGTGATGATTTTGCACAGCGAAACATTAAATGACGTTCTTTAAGAGTCATAAAAGATTAGTCTCTAAAAAAATCTTAAATATTCCACTTTCTCAAGAACCTTGATAATTACACAAAAATGGTAGAAGTGCAATTCATTGCACAAGAATAATTAGACAAGAAATACAAATAATTAGCTTTCTTGACAAGAATTCACTTTCTATACAAGGCACTGACAAACTGGGCATGCAATGAATGTCCACCCTGTACAATGTAAAGTTCATATTATAGTGGGACCAGAAGAAAAAGACTTAGTAAGGGAGTATTATAAACCTTATAAGCAACAATGTGAGCCATTGGGAGGCCTTGAGATCCGGATTTAGCAAAAAGTGAAACATCGCCAATAAGATCGAGAATCTTATGTCTACATGGCTCATCTGGAAAACGCAGTGGTGGGTTAATCCACCCTTTAGTAGCACTAATTTCAAAAGGTTATAACATTAGTGCCAATATAAAACTAGTACTAGGTATTCATGTTTAGGTCAAAAACTTACCTACAAACAATTGCATTGTCTGTTGACCCACCTTTTATTAAATTTGCATTGCGCATTTGTTCTAACTGTATGCATAAACATTACAATTTACTCTTAATAACAAGTCAATTACTAAAACTTACCTCTTCATAGATACAAAAAGTTCTGGCTGAAGCTATTTGATCAACATATGATGAGTCAATATATAAGGTAGATGTAAACCATTGACGCCCAATAGCAGGTGCCTGTATAGATTTAATTAAAAAACTATATCCAAACATTTTTACTGTAGGGTAGATTTAATTTATATACTAGGAAATTAGTTACCTGAGGAAAGTCAATTCCGTAGGTAATTTTGACCTCAGAGGAAGGAAATGCAGCTATGAAAGAATCATTCTTCCACACATGAACAGGTTCATTAAGAAAAGGTGCCATTTTTTCGCAGTTTTGCTCATTGCAATCTTTTGCTATTTCTAATCCAGCTTGTTTAATTGCTTCAACCCATTCTCTTGCTGACCCATCAAAAATAGGAACCTGTGTCAGTTTTTTCCATAGTTTATCAATGTCTAGGTAGTGTAAATGTTGCATTTGAGGTGAGGAAAAAATAATGAATTTAAAAATTACCTCAACAGAGTGGTCATTTGGATCGCAGCTTTGGATTTCGATTTTACAATTATCGACACCTGTGGCCTCAAGAGCTGAGAGCAAATGCTCCACAGTTGAAATAGAGTATCCCTCTTGACGGAGCGTAGTGCACAGACGCGCTTCCTGTGCATGATGATCGACGGAAGCTGAAATGAGGCTTGATCTGAACTGAAAGTATCGGCCTTGTCCAGCGAGCTCCGGCCATATCCTCACTGTTGATATCTTGCCGGAGTGTAAACCTGTTCCGCTTCGTTCAATACAGTTCGCTACTGTCTGCTGAAGCTTTCCATTCTATGATTAAAATTGAAAAGAGAGTAAAAATCAATTACAGTACATTATATACACATAGAAATATAGGTTGTATACATATAGAGAGAGAGAGAATGTACAGGTTTCCAGGAGATGAGGGAGGATGACGTCAAAGTGGAGGTCAAGGCGCGGGCGAGAGTCATCGAGCGTTTCTGTAGAGAGAAGAGAGACTAAGCGAGAGTGGACTGCATTAAGAAACCATGTACAACTTGACTAGCAGAATGTACAAGTCGTTAAGAGTAGAATATATATAATCCTTCGTAGAAAATTAGAATTGGAAAAGCTTGTATGATGTGTCATCTTTATTTATTTATCATTTTGATTCAAATTCATTTTTTAGCGAGTAAAATTTAATGATAACAAGAAAGATTTTGATCCAAGTAACAGGTACAAGGTTCGAATTCCTTCATAAATATGTGTAACCTAATTCTGATTTACCTGGGAAGATACATTAAAAGGCGTGTATATCCTTGCAAGATTAGTCGTGGTGCGCGCAAGCGCGCTCGGATCACTCAAGTATAAAAAAAAACAAGAAAGATTTTTTCTACGATTTTTTTTCTAGGTAGAGTTTATATTCACGGTATCCCTCACCCCTCTACATCTTCATATAATTACTCATATAATTACTCAACCACCGTAGTCTAAAGATCTTTGATTGTCTTTAAGGCTTACTTTGTCCTTTACGAAGCTATCAAATTCTTTCAATTTTCTTTACCATTTCATAGCCTTCCTCCCGTTTCTCTTTGGTTTTCATCGAGATCTTGTCTTTCCATCTCCAAAATATTGGCGTCTTGTTTTTCACATCTCTTCCGTGATTATGCTTGTCAACTGCACGTGCATTTCACTATTTTTTTTTTGCTATGAAGTTTTATGTTTCGACACACCATGAGGATAGAACCCGAGTTTGATCAATTTAGGCTACCATTGATAAAGGTAAGCTATTTTGTCGAGTATCTCAAAGGGGGCTGTTAATTTTGGGTAATTAAATAATTCAATCCAAAAATTTTGGGGGACAAAAGAACACATTTCTACTGCCTATACAATTGAGAGACTGGATAAAAGTTTTTGATAACAAAGTTTTCGTTCATTTGGGTAAAAGATACTATGCTGGTACTTTAAACCCCTCCATGTAGCTCAGAAATATGATGTTAGCGGGGTTAGTAATGCATCAATAAAGCCTTCTAGCAACAAACTGAGGAGACAATGGAAGAGACTACTCATAGTTAAGGCAAATCCTTGTCAATGAAGAAAAAAATTAACTCAGATAACTAAAAACACTTTAAACAAAGGCTATAATGTGTATATAAATACTAAACCTATTACTGTTACTCCTTTTTCAAGGGCCAACAAATCTCTCAATACAAAAGAAAAATTGGATCTTTGTGGGCCTAACATTCTCACCTAGTTTCTAAAGGATATTGATAATGGTAGTTCTCAAATAATCAAAGAAAATATGTTAACCCAAATGATACCTCCACCCTCTAATCAGTGCGTATGGATACTCTACGCAAACATGTATAATTTTCCCTTGAAATACTTGACGAGGCTTTACCACCATTCTATGTCGGCTGGAGGGGGGTTGGACATAATGCCTCTTTTAGTCCATTCAGATTCAGGTGTTGATTCCTCCAGAGTTGAAAAAGGCTTCTAAGGATAATTTACCAACATTAATTGAATATTTGATAAATAGGGCCCTATTGGAGACAACTATTCACTCATCTCCCTCAAGAAAATTTGTAATTGATTCACCACTAGATATGATAATAGTTAACGGTTTTCCCACCTCCGTCCTTATTTAAAATGTTTAAATTTGATAGTGTTTGAAAGCCCCGTTTCAAACCATAGTCTCGGTTTCCTAGAAATAGTGGTGTCTGAAGATGAAGCCAAAATTATTGAGGACATGAGTCACATCGCTTCGATATTGAGGAGGGAGATTCTGATTTTGAGATGTGATTAGGTACATATTGTCCCACAATAATCCCATGAGGGTCAGTGAGTACAACAAGTTGTAACTTTCAAGGGACCAACACTCCCTTGATGCAAGCTAGCCTCGTGGATGTCTCCACTACTTTTAGTCCCGAGGTAATATTTCTCTCTAAGACAAAACAAAACTATACTATTTTATTATCTATGATAGTTAAAATTAATATGAGATAAATAACGTATGATAATCATTGTGGCAAATCGAGGGGACTAGCATTTTTTGTTAAAAATTATATTAACATGAATATTCTGCCTACCTCAAAAAATATAATTAATTGTACAAGTTTAAATTCTGTAATGGGTTTGGTCCACATTACTTTTGTCTATGGACCCCCGAAAGAAAGGGATAAATTAAATTTCATCAAAAAATTAACATAATGTAAACCTCTAGCTTCATTTCAGTGATGCATCTTAGGAGACTTTAATCTATATAGGTTTGCATCTAGCAAAACTAGGAGGCGATACAACTAATGGTTATTATATGTATATATTTAACAAATTCAAATACTCAAATAACCTTTCTTACATTCCCTCCAAAGATGCAATTCTTATTGAACTAATAGAAGACGTGGGAGTGACCATATTAAAGAATTGCTAGATAAGGTGATCGTCAACTTCGAGTGACTATCTAATTTTAATAATACTTGGTCAACCATACTTTCGGCACTAGGGTCTGATCATTCTTACCTAACTTTTTCCCTTCAATGGTCTTCAAAAGACACAAAATGTTTCACAAATGCTGGATGAACGTTCCCTCATGTAAGTCACTAGTGACTCAACATTGGCTAAGTTGTTCAAAAACTGTAGGGAGAGGAATGACTAGATTTGGGTACAAATTTGTTGGCCTAACACCATTTTTAAATCTAGTTTTAATATTCGATATATATATTTTACATATTCATTAATATTTTAGATATATAGTTAAGTGCTTAACTTGTTTTATAATTATATTATATTAAATATATTATGTTTAACAAAGTGTTTACGCATATTTTTAGCTTCACCCAACGGTATACCACTGATGGGACTGGTATACTAGAGGTAGACGTTGGGCAACTGTTATATTGACACGTAGGAATTCGCCTGTTGAACAATATGACAAAGAGAACGGTATACCACCTAGAAAAACAATATACCACTGAATGGTGACAAAGAGATGGGGTGGAAGTGCGTCATACCATAGTTATGAACGTATACCGTTGGAGGCATTTTCTAGCATAGAATTGTGACACATGTTTTATATATGTTGGGAACATTCTTGTGCTATAAATAGGAGCTCTTTCAAGGATATATTCACCTATTAAAAATCAACATTTGCTACTATCTTTCACATCCAATACTAGAGGTCTTTATCTATTAAATCCTTTGTTCATCTTTCAAACTTGACTATTGAACTTTTCATATTCACTCATCAAGGAGTTATTCAAAGAATCTTCAATTTGTTGTCCAAGAGGAGATCAAAGCTTTTCATCTATATCCAATCATTAAGGAGGTATAGACAAAGTTTATTCCACCACCTAAACACTTGTTTGTCCTTTTAAATCTAGTTATTGTAATAAATTAAGAGAGCATGTGAGTATAAGTGTTATACCTGGTGTTCCTTGTGTTGCGACAACACAAGAGTTCGCTTTGTGGTTACAAAATGGTTGTTAACATGTATTGTGTTCTCGCCTCGCTTAAGAGAAACACAGAGTTAAGTAAAGAAGTTTGGAAATCCTAAGGTGGCTAATTAGGTAGAGGAGTAGGGAAAACGAACCACTATATATGTGATGTCTCCCTTTATGTGAGAAATAAATACATTAGGAGACATTATTTAAGGTATAAATTGGACTTAGTTAGTTGATTTATAAGCATATTTTGATATATTGCACTTTCTTCCTTTGTATTTTATATATTGTTACTTTTAAAGTTTTTGTGCGTTAATTTGCTTGTTTAGTGTGAAATTCTTAGGTACATGGATGCTAGGAGGAATTATTATGAAGAGAAGAAGTGAAATTTAAAGTCTAGGATCAAAAGGAAGTGTCAAAAGAGCAAAAGACATCACTTTAGTGAAGGAGGAGGAGCACTAGAGACTGAAAAGTTGTCACTTCTAGCCCTTTCTGAGCCCCAGACAGTGCAGCTTCAGACTTGGTGGTTCAAATGAAAAAGATGTGACTCTAAGTCAGCAAAATTTGAGAAGTGAAATTAGGTGATTTGGACTTACGATACGAAAGTTACACCTGTTTTACTAACATGTGTATAGCAGATGCGGGAAACCATAAAATGGACTTGTGCCCTTAATCATTTAATTAAGTCAAATGGGGTCCTAATATGTTTTTAAGCTCTATATAAGTCTTCCTACGCCTCAGAAATCAGTACGCTTAATTTTATATCGTATTTGTGTGTGTGTGTGTGTGTGTGTGAGAGAGAGAGAGAGAGAGAGAGAGAGAGAGAGAGAGCAGAGCAGAAGACTTGGAAGCGAATAGGCAGAAGCTGGAGAAGACTTTCTTCCTCCAACGACAGCCAAATCATTCCAACATTGGGTTCTTTTAAATTTAATTTAGGAATATGTTTTTCATTTGATTTATTTCTTTTTAGCATTTAATTATGAGCTAAATACATTATATTTGAGAATTCCATTGTGGGATGAATCCTAGATTATTTATTTATTGTATATGAATTTGAGATTAGTTTCTAATTTTAATTGAGTTGTGTATTTTCATATTGACTGTTATCTTTTGCTTATTTACTACTTTTAATTTAACCGAGAATTAGAAATAGGTCATAGTAATTAGGCTATTCACTAGTGGCGGTGATCATCCGAAAGGGGGGGGGGGGTTAAATTACTGAACTAGGTAACAAACGCGTGGTATTCGTCACTGATCTTGCCGGGCTTGACTAACCGTGTAGCCAATTAATATATTAAATATAATAAAATAAGAAATTAAAGGTAATTTTATTAGTAAAAGATTATATGTATATTGACTAATTAGTTAATTATGTATTTCGCGAGACCAGACTTAACACATGAATCAATCTATAATATTATCAATATATTAGTATAATTATGCAAGAAATTTAGATAATTGTGTTAGGAGAAGATTATGTGTATATTGATTAATTCGTTCATTAAAGAGTTTGTTTGAGATTACTTTTTAAAATAATCATTTTATTTTAGATCCTTAAAAATAATCTAGAGCTTTCAAATCATTTTTAAAAAAAACATTAGATAATAAAAAAATCGTTTTAATTTTTTTTGTCAAATTACACGATGAGAAAGAAAAATACAACAATTACTTATACACCGATTTTAAATAAATATAAGATCCAAGTAGCAAGCAATCCGTCCAAGCTAATAGATTAATATTACGCCGTGTGGATTTTGCAAGAAGATACGCAACATTATTTAACTTCCGATTGACGAAAAAACCTTTCAAAAAGGAAATTTTTGCAGGCAGCTCCTCAATTCGGCAATAAAAGGGTAAACCTGTCATCGAAAACCTGTGCTTCTATATATACCTTGAACTAGCTCAAGGTTATCGGAATAAAATGAAACACTCTGTAAATTACAAGAGGCAGCCTTTCTCATCGAAGAAAGTACCGCCCAACATTCCCCTCCTAGTGAACTTTTCACCATACACCTTGAGACAACTCTATGGACAATGTAACCGTATTTATTGATTGCAATAGAAGCAATGTCAGAAGGCTCCCATTCTTTGGTTAAAGTGGCATCACTCATAAATAATTGGTGGTCCTTTGTGTGTTCTAAAAATAATGCGATAAATAATCGAACCACAACCGCAAGTGTACGGTTGTCCCAAGTAGTAATTCCGATAAATCAGATTCGTTCCAAGGACGGAATGGTTGATCACAATGTTTAGCAAGTAGTGATTGATGCACTTATGAAAATAAAAGACAAATATATGTTTGTTTGGTTTTTGTTATTAACGCTAATGAATGAAAGACAAATATTAAAATGCAAATAAAAGCTAAGACGCAAGTAAATTGATGTAAAACGCAATATGAGAAGTAGCACTTGAGAACGCAAGGATCCTCCCTATTCTATTTCTTAACTTATGTTGTTTAAGGGCTAAATTAGTCAATTACAATGGTCGGGATTCTAATATCCTTATACCCCCGTCAGGGTGGACTATAAGGCGATCCTAAAGTGTCACTAGTCCCGTCAGGGTAAATATGACCACCGTTGGATGATTAAGTGTTATTACCTCATTGGCCCTAGGATTAGCTAAGCTCGTCAGAATCATTAACTTCTATCCTAGATTGAATAAATAGTTCCGTATTTAAACCCCCCGTCAGGATGATCCAATTGCCACTTATTGGAATAGCCTAAATACTATTACCTGTTCCTAGTTCATGACGCTAAAAACAGTAAACATTCATAATTTATCGAAAAGAGTAAAAGCCCTAATTTAGTTTAATTCATTAAAAACCCAAATTCAACATTCGTTAATTAATAGGAATTGGGATTCACCCATTGTTTGTTCTCAAGCACTAAATAAAACTTAGCTCATATTAAAATGAAATACGAAATTAAAATTAAAGGAATTCATATTGTTTACAGAATTAAAAAGATAAAAGAACCTAATTTCCGGAATCGGAATGACTACGAACGGAGATACAGACCCTCTCCAGCTCTTGTAGCTTCTTCTCCTTCCTTCAGTTGCTTCTCTCTGGTGTTTTTAATCTTGCAGAATGTGAATTGTATGTAAAATAGAAGTCCAGACCTCCTTTTATAAGTGTAAAAACGGATTAGGGCTTGGACCAGAAAATAAAAGCCTAATTAAATGTCCAAGCCCACTTTCTAAGCCCAAAATCCCGTAACTGATGAT
The DNA here is from genome assembly GCA_029959085.1 of Nemophila menziesii. Classification (NCBI taxonomy): domain Eukaryota; kingdom Viridiplantae; phylum Streptophyta; class Magnoliopsida; order Boraginales; family Hydrophyllaceae; genus Nemophila; species Nemophila menziesii. The sequence goes on along the minus strand of JARWIR010000005.1, from coordinate 37,574,118 downwards.
AGGCCTTCACTAAAACAGCTTTTCCCGATGCGTTACAACTCCGATTGACCTCATTCCAGTTGCTAAAGTTCCGTACTTCGATAAGGAATGTTTTCTCTTCAAAGGTCAGCGGCTCAATCAACTCTTAAGCACCTCGAAAACAGCAATCAATGGCCTGGAAAATGGATTTTCAGCTCTAAAAATAATATCTTCGGGATTTCTCTTCAAGTCTTGACTCTATCTTTTGATCTTTGACTTTCTCCTTGGATTCCTCTTCTAGCTAACATCTAAAACCTGTAAAATATTCACTAAAAATACCAATATTACACGCAAAAGTTTAATAAATCAAAAATGCTAGAATTAAAAGAGGAAAATCATATTATTGCATATTTAGTCCAAAAGTCTATCGAAATGATTAAATAAACACCAAAAATGATGTCTCCTAAGGGTCGAAAATAAGAACATTTAAGGAGACATCAAGACCCCCAACTCAAACCTTTGTCGTCCCGACAAAGCAAAACAAAACAAAACAAGGGGTAGAAGTAAACGCAAGAACAAATAGAAGCTTAGCAAATAAACCTAAAGCAATTCTTAAGATAAATCTCATATAGCAAAACTTTAAGAACTAACATATACATACACTAATCATGCAAAATCAAACATAAATAATCTCAATCATAAAATTAAAGTTGCAATGCTTGAAGGTTACACTTGTACTCATATCTGTATGATGGCTATAGGGTGGTCATTAATCATAAATCGCTTTGAATGTTCCACCTAAATATTCCCTATCAACAGAAGTGTAAATTCACTATGTACTTAAGAATCAAGAGGTCTTTATGGTTTTAATATTGGCTTAAGGACGGTATGGATATATATTTGGTAAATTTGAAGTGAGCTTTTGGCTCTCTCCTCACTTACCATCCACATGTCCTCGAGCTTGAGTTACGCTCAAAAATGTTCTCACTCACCCATTTGACGCGCTAAAGTTGCGTCCCCAATGTTAACCCAAATAAATCTAAGATGATTTCCAAAAATATTCCACTTTGCCGGTTTATTTTATTCTTTCTTTCTTTTTTTTTTTTTTTTTTTTTTTGTACAAGATACCCATGACCCTCGTTTTGATGTGAAAGGTCATGTCTCTTATCATAAATTTTTTTTTTTTTCTCTTTTTTTTTTTTTTTTTTTTTTTTTTTTTTTTTTTTTCAAATCCCGGCAAAGGGTTACAACTAATAATATCATCTACATTTTTGTGCCTCAATACAAACACATATAATCCCTTCCCAATGTAAATTCCCAAATGTGGACCCTCCACCCCAAACTCAAGCTCGAGACAAGTCTCAGGGTTGTGATTCAAGTGCGGGTCATTTGGTCATGCCTAATAATCTAAAGGATAATGGGCTTATATCGTGGCTACAAAAGAAAGGCTTAAGGCTCAAAATTGGGCTAAGACGGATAAAATTTTAATAAGGGATAGCAAGCTAAAAGGCTTCAAATGGCTAACAAAGAACTGCCCCTATCATTTTCCTAAGTACATAGCTTGTCTTTAGTTCATATCTAGGTGGGTTCTCTACTAATTAAGATTTCACGTTCTACACACCAAACATATTCCTTAAGTACAAGCTTACTTCATTTGCATTGTTCATTAATTTTTCCTATCAATTACCTATGTTCGCATGCAATTGTAAGTGCGTTCTATATCAGTCCCTAAAGTCCACTATTTACTATCATAGATTCATCAAAAGTATGCTTAAAGGGACATTTAAAATCTTCTATAGTCAAACGCAACTCCGAAAATTATTTTTATTGAAAGCAAATAAAACATATAACACATAAAAATTGGGATGAGGCAACGAACCCCACCCCAAACTCAAAAATGAGTCGTGTCCCCACGACTCGAAAAGACTCAAAACAATAAAAATAAACTAAACTAAATAAAACGCGAAAGGGATAGAAAACGTATCTTAACCAGCTCGAGGCTGGTTATCGGTGTTGCGTCCATGAACTTTCTCCTGCATAAGAATACCATAGGTGGCGTGTTGAATTGTGCTCACCCCCATTAACATGTTTCGGAGAAGTTCTAACTCTTTTGTAACGTTTCCTAAAGACGCAATCATCTTCACTTGATTCTCTTCTAACACCTTCACTTTAGCTTCCAACTCATTAGTTGTATGCATCTTCTTCTTTGGAGGAGCTCTAGGATTCCTTGTTGCATTAACCACCTCATCATGAATATTCTTGACCAAAGTTAAACCCATATTCTCACACACTACAACACGATCAATCTCTGCGTCCTTACGCGGAACCTTTGCGTCTAAACATAAAGTAGTGACGGTACAAGGAAATTTGAGATTTTGTTGTGAAGTAGGAATTCTAGCAAATTCCATGATGGTATCATATATCACACGAGCAACATCCATGGGTTTCTCCTCAATAATACATTTAATGAACAAAAGATGCTCCTTCTTCACTTCCGATATGTGTTTAACTCCGAAGAAGGTAGGAATTATGAAACGTGACCAAATCTTAGCACATGGTAGCAAGTTACTACTATACATCTGTCCAGGACATCTCTCTCCTTCGGGAATTGGGCGGGCCCCATCAATAGTCACTTTCCCCCAAAGGGATTCATAGTCAAACGAAGGTTCTTTAAGAGATTCTTGAAACGGACATATTCCGGAAAAATCGGGTAATTTCAATGATTTACGAATAAGCTCAACGGAGAAAGGAACTACCTTTTTGCGAATAATAACAGCTTCCTTTGAGAAGGCGATTCCTTCATAAAAATCTCGCACCAAGGTAGGAATATACTCAAGCTTCCTTTCTCTCAATTCCTTCCAACCCAATTTATCACAAGTAACACCATAATCTTTATAAGCACTAGTCATAATACCTTTAGGAAGATTCATCTCCTCTCCAAACTTCAAAAATTCAATTCGATCACGAACTTGAGTTTCCCAAGGAACGAAGACTCTCTTAGGCTTGTGAGCCCAAGCTTTCCTACGCGGAGCTTTCGGTTGTTGCACTGGTTCTTCGGGAATTACTAGTTCAGTTTCTTTAACCTCTTCTTCAACTTCTTCCTCACTTTCTTCATCACTCTCATCAATTAACCTGCTCTTTTTCGGATTAGCCTTACTCGGATTCTCTTTTCGTTTCGGAGCAATTTGGTTTTGGACAGTCTTTTTGGATCGCGAATCCGGAATCTCAATTGCTTGGTCTGGGCTAGCTCCAACAGTGTTCCTGTTTCTTGGTATGTTTCTTCGATAGTTACACATGGAATCGGTTCTGTTAGTCATCTCTTTTCACCCCAAACTCAAAACTTCAAATAGAGAAAAAGCTAGAGAAAAGCTTTGAAATTTGATGTTTTGAGGCTTAAAACTTGAAGAACTAGGTGTTATATGAGATGGGTTAAGGTTATTAGAGAGAGATTTGGAAAGAATTGGGTTTAATTTCAGGGTTGGGAAGAGGAAATTTTTGGAGAAAAGGTGAAATTTGATGATGTTTTGTAGAAGCTATGAGTTGATTTTGTGTTTTTGTGATGATAGAAGGCTTGATTTGATGATTTTATAGCTGTTTGTTGATGATTTTCGGAGTAGGTGGAGGCAAGAATTCGGATTATAAGGTTTGGCTTGGAAAAGAGGCAAAAAACTAGGTTTAATGAAGTTAAAACCGCCTCTCGTAACAGCTGGCCGGTATGCCTTCGGATTCGCCGGTATACCGGCCGATCCGCCGGTATGCCGGCCGAGAGGTCGGCGAAATTTTTTTTTTTTTTTTTTTTTACCTCAAAACGCAAGTGCATTGCGTCGTCGCTGACGCAATGGTCAGGGAATTTGGAATCCTTGACCGGCTAGCCGGCGGATTCGCCGGTATGCCTGTGAAATCTCGATGGCGCATTTGATGACGCAGCAACCTTGCGTCATCGCTGACGCAAGGACCAGAACATTCTTCCTCGTTGGCCGGCTAGCCGGCGGATTCGCCGGCATGCCGGTGCTTTCTCGCTGGCGCGAATGAAGACGCAGCATTGCTGCGTTGTCGCTGACGCAGTGGTCAGGGAGTTGGGGTCTACCTGCTCGTTTGGCCGGTATGCCGGCTAGCTCGCCGGCTAGCCGGTCAAACCTGCTGTGGACTTCAATTTTTCTCCGTTTTTCCATCGTTTGACCCCAAACTCATGACCATTATACCCCTGAAATCATCAAAAACAAACACCCTTCCTCATTTCTTAAAAATAAAACTAAAATAAACGAAAACTTTAACTAATATACACTACGGAAATTGAAATACTTAAACTAATATACAAGAAATTGGCTTTTGTTTAACGTCGTTAAGCTCGACGGGTTACCTCGTGCTTCTAAGGAGCTTCGAGGAGGTACATGACCTCTCCGGGATGTGGGTCTTTTGCACGATCGGTGTCTTCTCCTCCATGATAAATTTTTAAACGATGACCGTTCACCATGAATGTACGGTTCTCAAGTGGATGTTCTATCTCTATAGCTCCATGAGGTGTAACCTTGGTTACAATGTAAGGACCTGACCACTTCGATCTTAATTTCCCCGGATAATTACTGAACTTCGAATTATATTTCAACACTCTTTGTCCCACTACAAAGTTCTTTTCTCGAATTCGATTATCATGCCATCTCTTAGTATTTTCTTTATAAAGCTTAGCATTTTCATAAGCATGTAATCTAAATTCATCAAGCTCATTAAGTTTCATCATTCGATTCTCACCAGCTAGTGTAGGATCTAAATTTAACTTAGCAATAGCCCAATAGGCACCCATTTCTAACTCAAGAGGTAAGTGACAAGCCTTACCATATACCATCCGATATGGGGAAGCACCTACTGGGGTTTTGAAAGCAGTTCGATATGCCCAAAGTGCATCATCTAATTTCATAGACCAATCTTTTCTTGTAGGACCAACGGTTTTCTCTAAAATAGATTTTACCTCACGATTTGATACTTCGGCTTGACCATTGGCTTGTGGATGATAAGCGGTAGACACACGATGTCTCACTCCATATTTCTCTAGAACAGTCTTCAAATACTTATTAACGAAATGAGTACCTCCATCGCTAATAATCACCCTTGGAGTTCCATGTCTAGTGAAAATATGTGATTTTAAGAACTTAATCACCACTCTAGAATCATTGGTAGGTAAAGCCACTGCTTCTACCCACTTAGACACGTAATCAACAGCTAGTAAGATGTAGAGGTTACCATTTGAAGGAACGAACGGACCCATAAAATCTATACCCCAAACATCAAATATTTCAACTTCTAATACATTATTACGTGGCATCTCATCCCTCTTGGATATGTTTCCGGTAAATTGGCATCTATTACATCTTTTAGTATATTCATGACAATCTTTTATAATAGAGGGCCAATAGAAACCTGATTGTAATACCTTAGCAGCAGTTCGATCTCCTTTGAAATGTCCACCGTAAGGTGAATCATGACACCCAGCTATGATCGCCTCAATTTCTTCCTTGGCTACGCATCTTCTTACCATCTGATCAGCACACACTTTGTAAAGGAACGGATCCTCCCAAAAGAACTGTCTTGCACGGTGAGCTAATCTTTTTCTCTCTTGATAAGTTGAACCTTCAGGAAAGGAACCACTTACCACTAAGTTTGCAATATCCGCGTACCAAGGGGCTTCATAGTCACGAACTTCGAATAGATTCTCATCAGGAAATTCTTCTCTAACCGCTTCAGTACCACTATTCAACTTTGAACCTTCTAATCTCGATAGATGATCTGCAACCTGATTCTCGCACCCTTTTCTATCCTTGATCTCTAAATCAAACTCTTGAAGCAATAAAACCCATCTGATTAACCTTGGTTTAGCATCCTTCTTCTCCATAAGATATCGAATCGCTGAATGATCTGTATAGACAATAACTTTCGCTCCAAGAAGATAAGAGCGAAATTTATCGAATGAATACACAACCGCTAGCAACTCCTTTTCTGTAACTGTATAATTAATCTGAGCACCATTAAAAGTTTTACTAGCATAATAAATCGAATGAAAAACTTTCTCTTTTCTTTGTCCTAATACAGCTCCCATACATAAATCACTCGCATCACACATAACCTCAAACGGTAAATTCCAATCTGGAGGCACTACTATAGGAGCAGAAATAAGCTTTTCTTTGATTGCTTTGAAAGCCGCTAAACAAGCTTCATCAAAAAGGAATTTGGAATCCTTTTCAAGTAAGTTGCATAACGGTTTCGCAATCTTAGAAAAATCTTTGATAAATCGCCTATAAAAGCCAGCATGGCCTAGAAAACTTCTTACCCCTTTAACAGAAACAGGAGGGGGAAGAGTTTTAATTACCTCAATCTTCGCTCTATCGACTTCCAATCCAACACTCGAAATTTTGTGACCCAGAACAATACCTTCGCGAACCATGAAATGACATTTCTCCCAGTTTAAGACCAAATCTGTTTCTTTGCATCTGATTAACACTTTCTCCAAATTGTCTAAGCACTTATCAAAATCATCACCAAATACAGAGAAATCATCCATAAACACTTCAAGAAAGTTATCGATCATATCCCAGAAGATGGCCATCATGCATCTTTGAAAGGTAGCAGGAGCATTACACAACCCAAATGGCATTCTACGATATGCAAAAGTACCAAAGGGGCATGTAAATATTGTTTTATGTTGATCTTCTGGAGCCACGTAAATTTGATTATACCCAGAATAACCATCCAAGAAGCAATAGTACCCTCTTCCGGCTAATTTGTCTAACATCTGATCTATGAAGGGCAAAGGGAAATGATCTTTTCTGGTGGCCTTGTTCAGCTTCCTATAATCCATGCAAACTCTCCATCCAACTACCGTTCTTGAAGGAATCGCTTCATTTTTATCATTAAGAACTGTTGTCATTCCTCCCTTCTTCGGTACACACTGAACCGGACTCACCCATTCACTACTCGAAATGGGGTAAATAATCCCCGCATCTAAAAGCTTGATCACCTCTTTCTTTACCACATCCTTCATAGCGGGCATTAATCTTCTTTGACCTTCAACTGAGCGTGCGTTAACATCTTCAAGTATGATTTTATGTTGACAATAGGATGGACTAATGCCTTTGATGTCAGCAATTGTCCAACCTATTGCTTCTTTGTTTGCTCTTAACACACGCAACAGTTTATCTTCTTGAGGACCTGTTAAATTAGCTGAAACAATAACAGGTAGAGTTTCATTAGTACCTAAATACGCATACCTCAAGTGTGCTGGCAATGGTTTTTCTTCCAATTCCGGAGGAGATTCAATTGAAGGCTTCTTTTTAGGAACAATCTCCCCCGGTTCTCTCACAGGTTCATAGGCAGGACGCCTATACCTCGGATTTTCAGAATTTAGAGCTGCTATTGTTTCAGTAAGCTCCTCCATCATCTCAGGTGAATCTAATGTTAAAGCAGCCTGCAAGATATCATCAAAATTTAAACAATTAAATACCTCTTGCGATGCTTGCTCTACTACATCCATTCTGAAGCAATCTTCCTGAGAATCTGGGAATTTCATAGCTCGAAATACATTGAATTTCACTTCTTCATCTTGTATCCTCATTGTTAATTCTCCATTCTCTACATCGATCAATGTTCTCCCTGTAGCTAGGAATGGTCTACCCAAAATAATGGGGACATTTCTATCTGCATTGTATTCAAGGATTACAAAATCAACAGGAAATATAAGTGTACCTGCCTTAACAAGGACATCCTCAATGCGGCCTTCAGGATGCGCAAGAGACCTGTCCGCCATTTGCAAGACCATAGAAGTGGGTCTTGCGTTTCCAATTTTTAGCTTATCAAATATCGACTTGGGCATCAAATTGATGCTAGCTCCCAAGTCACATAGCGCCTTTCCTTTCCATTCTTCCCCAATTGATATGGGAATCGTGAAACTCCCCGGATCAACCAACTTCGGAGGTAATTTACTTTGACAAATCGCGCTACACTCTTCTGGAAGACCAATCATCTCGTTATCACAATAGGGCCTTTTGTTAGTGAGGGCCCTCTTCAAAAACTTAGTGTATTTCGGAATATCTCGAATCGCCTCAAGTAACGGGATATTAATACTTAGACCCTTCACTCTATTAAAGAATTTCTGAAAATCACCTAAATCACCCTTTTTCTGAACTCGCGATGGAAACGGTGGTGGAGGGCGATTAATCACCATATCATCTTTCTTTTTCGGAACTTCTCTTGGTCTCACTATTTCTTCAACCTCACTCTCTTTCTCTTTCTCTTTCTCCACCACTTCCTTTTCTTTTCTTGGTACTTCTTTCTCTTTCATAATGGGAAAAGGAGGGGGAGGAAGGTTCTTACCACTTCTCAAAGTAACAGCATTACAATCTTCGCGTTGCTTCGGATTCTCAGTATCGCTAGGAAGTTGCCCTTGTGGACGCTGATTCAGCTGTTTATTAATTTGGCTTAGCTGATTCTGGAAAATCTTCATATTCGCTTCAGCTGCGTTCTGACGTTCTAAGGCTTGTGTTTGAAGAGCAATTAAATTTTCAACGGTTTTCTGAAGGGTAACTACTCCTTCTTGTGGATGGGCAGGTAAGGCTTTTTGGTTTAAAGTTTCATCGTATGTATTCTGAGGAGTATTCTGAGGAGCTTGCCTTTGTACATAATTTCCCTGATTCTGTCCTCCTTGATAATTGTTGTGTGGTCTTGGATTATAGTTATTACCTTGGGGACGCGGCTGATATGCGTAGGTAGGATTGGCTGCCCCATTAGGATTTGAATATTGAAACCCAGGATGGTTTCTGTTAGGCTGATATCCATTACCACTTGAATTGAAGTTACCTCTGTTGGACATGAACATCACGGATTCTTGGTTATTTGGACAACTTTCCTCATCATGATCATCTACCTGACAAATCGAACACATATAAACCTCTTGTGCAGCATGCACAGCTACCTTCTTACCCGAAAATCCTTCTTTCACAGCTAAAGTAAGCTGTTTCAATTGTTGCTCAATAGTACTCTGAATCTTGTTTTCAAACGTAGCAAATTTCTCTTCCATATCAACATTATTCACTCCCTTAACCGGTGCTCTTACTGAATTCCACCCAACTTCATTCTTGACTGTTCTCTCTAAGATAATTTTAGCATGAGCGGGTTGAACTTGAAGAAAACCTGCACCACATAGCGTATCCAACTTCTCTCGTGACTTCCCATCAAGGCCTCTATAAAAGATCTTAAGCTGTTGTTGTTCTGAATACCCATGATTGGGAACTTTTCGTAAACACATCTGAAATCTTGTCCAACTCTTACCCAAAGTTTCTTCATATTCTTGACGGAAATGCGTCAATTCTAATTCAGCATCTAACCTCATGTTACTTGGGTAATACCTGTCAAAGAACGCAATTTCTAATTGGTCCCAATTGGTGATCTTCGTAGGATCTTGCGTATCGTGCCATTCACTTGCTCCCTCAGTAACAAAGAACTTAAAAGCAGCAAAATACATCTGTTCTCTCGAGACCCCTTGTGTGATATACGAATCACATATCTGTTTGAATTTCTGTACTGCCCGGAGAGGATCTTCTGCTGGTCTACCACGAAAATTACCAAAATTCTGGAACTGAGCTAACATACCCGAATCTGGACGAAAACGTGGAACATTAATATCTGGAGCACCTACTCCTATAGCTGGAGCACGGAATGGAACTTCTGGAGGACCGTTAGTAAACCACGGATCATGATTCATCACTATCTGGACTGGAGCATTGGGATTTAGTGGTTGAACTGGAGGAATAACGCCCGGAGCTAAAGGTTGGCCATTTGCATCTAGCTGGCCTTGTCCATTATTCTGTTGATTATTTTGAAGATTGATGTCTGCCATTCTGTTACTTAACTCTTCTACCTCTAAAGCTTCTCGTTCTCTTCTTCTCTTGTTTGCAAGTCTGATCAACGATTCTGGATTACTAAGGATCGGAGGTGTTGGCTCTAGATCCTTGAATAGCCTTCTTCGCATACACCAAACCTAAAAACCTGAAAAGAAACTAAACAAAAAGCGTAAAACTGATAAAATAAAAATGCACTTATCACTAAAGGATAAACACCGTGGTCACACGCTACCGTCCCCGGCAGCGGCGCCAAAAACTTGGTGGTCCTTTGTGTGTTCTAAAAATAATGCGATAAATAATCGAACCACAACCGCAAGTGTACGGTTGTCCCAAGTAGTAATTCCGATAAATCAGATTCGTTCCAAGGACGGAATGGTTGATCACAATGTTTAGCAAGTAGTGATTGATGCACTTATGAAAATAAAAGACAAATATATGTTTGTTTGGTTTTTGTTATTAACGCTAATGAATGAAAGACAAATATTAAAATGCAAATAAAAGCTAAGACGCAAGTAAATTGATGTAAAACGCAATATGAGAAGTAGCACTTGAGAACGCAAGGATCCTCCCTATTCTATTTCTTAACTTATGTTGTTTAAGGGCTAAATTAGTCAATTACAATGGTCGGGATTCTAATATCCTTATACCCCCGTCAGGGTGGACTATAAGGCGATCCTAAAGTGTCACTAGTCCCGTCAGGGTAAATATGACCACCGTTGGATGATTAAGTGTTATTACCTCATTGGCCCTAGGATTAGCTAAGCTCGTCAGAATCATTAACTTCTATCCTAGATTGAATAAATAGTTCCGTATTTAAACCCCCCGTCAGGATGATCCAATTGCCACTTATTGGAATAGCCTAAATACTATTACCTGTTCCTAGTTCATGACGCTAAAAACAGTAAACATTCATAATTTATCGAAAAGAGTAAAAGCCCTAATTTAGTTTAATTCATTAAAAACCCAAATTCAACATTCGTTAATTAATAGGAATTGGGATTCACCCATTGTTTGTTCTCAAGCACTAAATAAAACTTAGCTCATATTAAAATGAAATACGAAATTAAAATTAAAGGAATTCATATTGTTTACAGAATTAAAAAGATAAAAGAACCTAATTTCCGGAATCGGAATGACTACGAACGGAGATACAGACCCTCTCCAGCTCTTGTAGCTTCTTCTCCTTCCTTCAGTTGCTTCTCTCTGGTGTTTTTAATCTTGCAGAATGTGAATTGTATGTAAAATAGAAGTCCAGACCTCCTTTTATAAGTGTAAAAACGGATTAGGGCTTGGACCAGAAAATAAAAGCCTAATTAAATGTCCAAGCCCACTTTCTAAGCCCAAAATCCCGTAACTGATGATAGGCCTTCACTAAAACAGCTTTTCCCGATGCGTTACAACTCCGATTGACCTCATTCCAGTTGCTAAAGTTCCGTACTTCGATAAGGAATGTTTTCTCTTCAAAGGTCAGCGGCTCAATCAACTCTTAAGCACCTCGAAAACAGCAATCAATGGCCTGGAAAATGGATTTTCAGCTCTAAAAATAATATCTTCGGGATTTCTCTTCAAGTCTTGACTCTATCTTTTGATCTTTGACTTTCTCCTTGGATTCCTCTTCTAGCTAACATCTAAAACCTGTAAAATATTCACTAAAAATACCAATATTACACGCAAAAGTTTAATAAATCAAAAATGCTAGAATTAAAAGAGGAAAATCATATTATTGCATATTTAGTCCAAAAGTCTATCGAAATGATTAAATAAACACCAAAAATGATGTCTCCTAAGGGTCGAAAATAAGAACATTTAAGGAGACATCAATAATATATCTGATTCATCACTAAGAAGAGGGTTATCCAATGAATCCTTATCTTCCCCGATAATACTTTTTCCTTTCTTTCTGATATTCAACTCCCCATTTTTCGGTTCAAACAAGTCTTTCATATTTGAATGAACTTTATATAAGATGTCTTTAACTACCCATGGGGAGTTTCGTGAAAACCTTTCATTCTAGCCTTCCATATGTTCCAAATGGTCAAGAGAATATAAGCGACAACTTCATTACGATTCCAACCGTTATCCACGAATCTTTTACTAGTATCCTTAAGCCAATTACCTAGCTCATATTTAGTCTTTTTTTCTATTCGAAGTTGCATTTTAGTATTTGACCAAACCTCCATACTAAGTGGGCATTTAAGAAACAGATGTTCAATGTCTTCCTTATCAAGCTCACACCATTCGCAAGTGTCATCTTTAACGCATTTTTTAATTTTTAGATTTCTTTTGGTTGGGATCGCACAGTTACAAACCTTCCATCCAAAAACTCTAACTTTATTCATAACATTTGATCGCCAAATAATGTTTCATAGGTTTCCATCATTTTGTTCTCCTTGTTTCGATGTTTGAGCTTCCTTCTGAGTTTCGAGATCTATAAGCTTATGGTACCCCGATTTCGTAGTATAAATCCCATCCTTCGTAAAAGGGCAAATTAGTTTGTCATCCTCTCTAATAAGCAAAACAGGAATTTTACAAATATCACTGACGATATTAGGAGGAAAAAGTTGTCTAAGAATATCAATATTACATGATGTCATATTCTCATTAAATAGTTGAGCCACTCTATTCAAATCACATACAGCTGGTTTTTCACGATTGATTGATGTTATTTCCTACCCAAGATTTCATATATTCGTATTAAAACCTTTACCAATTCTTCAAATAGAGTGCTTTTTAATAAATTGAATCCCATAACCATCAAAACTTGGCACTTATGATATTACACGAATATTAGTTTATGACTAAGCTTATTTTTAATATAAATCATCATAAAAAAGTCAACATGCATCTTTTGGTCAAACCTCCATTTTTTCTCTTGTCTTTCCCTTAATTCTCGCATCTACTACATTATTTCTTGATTGCATGTGTCGTTTCCCATGATTCTTAACTCCCTTATAGCTAATTATGTACATAATTTTAGGAATGTCCTCTTTATTGGCTTTCTCTTCTACTTTTATCATTTTCTGGGCTGCTTCTTGCTTATCGACAACGGAAGCAGTTGGTTTTCTCTTGGTGCCTTAGGATTGCTACTGATCCTGATGGCACAACTCTGGGTTTTACTATTTTGGTGTCAAACCTTACATATGAGTAAGGTATATACGATGGCTCCAGGGTATGGTGACTTCTACCCTCTTGGTGCCTACACGGAGAGGATTAGATACGGTATGAAATTGATCAAGATTATAAGGTATGTGGATGGATTAATAATCGAGAAAGTCCGGAAAATAGAGAAGGTAATCATCTCTCGAAAAGGGTTTTGCCTTCTCAATCTGATTAGTGAGTGGGTGTATTTTATCTCTGTGTTGGTGAAGAAAAGGATTTCCCCAAACAGTCTGTATACTCTCTATGATAAGAATGGCGATATAAACAACAAGGAGCAAGTATCAATTTCTGCCACCGATGAGTTAACTCCACTTTAAAATTTTATCTTTGATGATCTCTTTAAACTATGGATGGGTTTATCCAAAGTACTTTGGTAAAAACTTATACAGTTGGGTTGGGCTTCTAATTATATCTCTAACTTGGAATGAGCTGAAGAATAGATGGGCCAAGTGTAGAATTAATCAGATATTTAAACTCTGCTGTTGGATTTTAAGCATTTCAAATATAAGGGTTACTGTTGGGCTGAATCAGCTATTTTACGTAAGAGATAGCCTACAAAGTCTCGACAATAGGGCAATGCGCTGTTTAATCATTCTTGATGATGTACAAGATAATACAAACGTGGTTTGGAGTGGTCTCTTCCAATGGGGTTTCTGCTTTGATCGTGAATTAGCCCTTCTCCAGTGTAAGGGACATACGTTAACATCAGTAATGAGTGGTTTTCTCCTTATGTTTAACTATATGGTATGTTTTCAGATGGATGAGGTGATTATTGGTTTTCAAAGTTCATGTTTTGGAGTAGAATATGAGGGTTGCAACTACATATGGTGGATGTTCTTGTTTCACACCTGCGGGGACTGTTTTGCTCTGAACTTCGAACATATGTATGTTCAAACCATTGGATGGAAAGATATGAGGCTTTTATACAGAGGAAATACTGTGCATGGCGAAGGAAAAGATATAAAATGCAGTGAGCTTCATGTGTATTGTTCGTCTACTTCGGTTATATCAATTACAAACGCTGATAAGTCAACTATTCTAGATTGCTTATTGAACTATAGTATGGTCGTATTTAGAAGTGCAGATGGGTGTATTAAAAGGAGATTTGGGCTTTTTATCTTTGGCCCAACACTTAATTACTATCTAATTAGAAAATGGGCTTTATTCTGTATTAATCTACATTCTAATCCTATCTTGTGGGCTTCTGATGCCGTTAACCTTCTTTTATTTGGTGGGCTGAGGTATTTCGTTGCCTTAACAAAATGGTTAATCGATTTGAGTAACATCTACTGGATCAAGTTTTCTATATTTTATTCCTTCCTGCTGCTATCTTTATTGGTTGTTAACATTTTTCAAGAATGGAAGAATGTTTCTATCAAATCTTCTACTTTATCTTACTCACGATATACCAAAAGGCAGGCGACTTTTTACTTACATAGCTACCTATCCTATGCTAAGGGAGGGTATTTTTTATTAAGACGGGATATATCATCTCTGTTTGTAAGATATGGAGAAATCAAAGAACAATTTGTGGAATTTGAATACGCTAATGTATGTGGACCTAATGTGGTGATTGAGGACGGGATGGAGAGCCAACAATACTATTACTGTAGCGTGGAAAACTGGTATGGACATTTGAGGGGCAATAACATATCGAGTGATGATTCTGATGATGATGGTAGTACCCAGGCTGAGCCTGTGAAGGAGACCTTCATCAATAAAACTTTCAAGGGTAGCGGCCAGCCCGGGGTAGAAGCGGCCGGAGTCGATGGATAATTTTATGATTTGGAATTGTCAAGGGGCAAGGGCACCTGTGACAATAAATATTGTAAAGTCCCTCATTTCGAAGTTTAGTTTGTCATTAGTTTGTCTTTTGGAAGCGAAAATTAAATCTAGTGATGTTAGGTTTTGTAACTTTCTTAGCCAATTTGATAATAAGTTTGTAGTGAACCCCGGAGGAAGAGCTCATAGGTCCGGGGGCATTACGTTGGCTTGGAAGGGTCACATCAAGTTATCTATTGTAGTATTGCTTTCTAATTATGTTATCACTTCCGTGGAGGAATCTAGCTCCTTTTCTTGGTATATTGTGTTCGTTTACGCTCCTAATGATTTCATAGATATCTCTAAATGGCTTGATAATAATCAATTTCCGACTCTAATCATTGGTGATTTTAACGAGATACGTGAGGCTTCGGAGAAACAAGGTAAGCTACAACCTAACCTAGAAAGGATGATCAAGTTTAATGACTTCATTAATTGGAACAACCTCATTGATATTCCTACAAAAGGATGTTTTTTCACGTGGTCTAATAAAAGACAAGGAATGGAGAACGTTAAAGAAAGGCTGGATAGAGGTTTAGCAACGAAAGAATGGTATAACATGTTCCCTGAAGCAACTATTAGGGTCCCACCGGCAATGGGTTCGGATCACTCTCCACTAATTGTACAAAGGAGTAACAAATGCAAAGCTAATAATAGATATTTTATGTTTGAATCAAGGTGGTTAGAGAATAGTGAATGTAAAGAAGTGGTTAGCAAGTCGTGGAATAACGTTAAAAATTCTGACAATATCAAGAATTTTATTATGAGAAGAGACAAGACGTGTATGGCTTTGACGGGATGGAGTAAAGGAAAATTTTGTAATGCAAGGAAATTACTTGACAAATACCAAGGTATTTTGGAAAAATTACAAGATGGGGAGCCGACAATGGATAATCTAAATTTGGAAAAAATGATTAGAACGGAAATGGAAGATCTATGGAAACAAGAGGAAGCGTTTTGGGCGGATAGAGCATGTGATGACCAAATAAAAAAAGGTGACAAAAATACTAAATACTTTTTCGCTAAGACAACAATGCGACGAAATAAAAATCGTATTAATGAGCTAAAGGACAAGAATGGGGAATGGATAGAGAATCAAGTGGTGATAAAAAATATTATTCAAGACTATTTCACAAGTATTTTCAAGGAAGACAATGTCGATTACATCGAAGAGGTATCTAATCATTCGCCGTGTAAAATTGATGATAGAATGAACGAGAGTCTAACTAGGACACCTAATTGGAAGAAGTTAAGTTGGCGGTGTTTTCAATGTCGGGTTCAAAAGCTCCAGGCCCAGACGGATTGACAGGCAAATTCTACCAAGAATTTTGGGAAATTATCAAAGATGACATTATGAAAATAATTGTTGATTTCTTTGAAAACAAGGCATCATTAGATAAAATTAATGATACTATTATCACGTTGGTACCTAAAGGCAAATGTCAGGAAGAGGTAACGGATTACAGACCGATCTCGTGCATTAACTTCATCTATAAGATTATAGCGAAAATTATGGCTACAAGGCTCCAACCTTTAATGAATGAGATAATTTCACCTACTAAATCGGCGTTCATTAAGGGTAGGAGTATACAAGACAATATATTAATTGCTCAGGAAGTGGGGTTCTTCATGAAAAATAAGAGGAGATCAAACAAACACTATGGGGCAGTAAAAGTTGATATGGCCAAAGCTTACGATCAAGTAAATTGGAAATTTTTGATGGCTATTTTGAGAAAATTAGGTTTTTGTGAAAAATGGATTGATTTAATATACCGATGTATATCGTCGGTCTCATATCAAGTTAAGGTTAATGGAGAACGTCTCAAGAAATTTAAACCGGAGAGAGGTATCCGTCAAGGTGACCCGATGTCTCCTCTGCTTTTTGAAATGTTGACTGAAGCTCTCATTGGTCTCATTAACTATGAGTGTCGGGAAGGAAATATCAAAGGTATTTCTTTGGCTAGGGCAGCACCAAGACTTACCCACCTTCTATTTGCGGACGATGCACTATTTTTCATAGAGATAAATGATACAGAAATTGAGGCTTTTTCAAGGGTACTTAATCTCTATTTTCGTGCATCTGGACAAAAAATTAATTTTGGAAAGTCATCTATCATGTTCAGCAAAGGTTTTTCAAATGAAAAGGCTAGAGATATTGCGGAAAAACTCAACATTAAATGCACAGATGATTTCGGGAAATATTTGGGGATTCCACTTACGCTTAAAAGGTCTAAAGGTGAGAATATAGCTTATATTAGAGATAGACTTCTTAACAAGTCAGCTAGCTTGAAAAAGAAGATGAGATCGTTTGGACAGCAACAAAGGATGGTAATTATTCCACTAAATCTGGATACCATCGCTTGGTACAGTTAGAAGAGGAAAAAAGTGGTTCATCATCTAAAGAGGGGGAGGCATTGAACAAAGAATTATATAATATTGTGTGGAAATCTAATGTACCGTCGAAAGTTAGAAATTTTATTTGGAAGATTCATTATAATGTTATTCCGACGAAGAAGAATCTAAAGAAAAGGAAATGCTTAACGGATGACACTTGTGAATGGTGCGAATCGGGACCGGAAAATGTGGAACACATATTTTTGAAGTGTGAACTTAGCAAAATCATATGGGCTAACTGTTTATTACAAATAAAGATTGAAGAAAAGATGGAATATAAGATAGGAGATTGGATAATTAAAGTCATTGAAAGCTATTCAAAGAATGGGTGGGATAAAAGATACGTGACGGCTGTGATCCTACTTACTTTATGGAATATATGGAAAGCTAGAATGAAAGGATTATTTGAGAAAAAGAGATGGGTGGCTCAGGAAATCCTTGAAAAAACGAAGTTTACCATGAAATATTTATTTGGTGATAAAAAGGACATGGGACAAATGGATAGGAATAACACTGGTGTGCAAAAAACTGAGGATGAAAATGATAATCCGATATATTATGACGAAGCTGATATGGTATGGCTTTGTGATGCATCACATACGAAGAGTTGGGAGCCGGCAAGTATGGTGTCTATAGCAACCAACAAAGAGGGTGAAGTCAGGAAGGTCAATACGAAAAGAGCAAGAGTGGATAGTAGTCTGGAAGCGGAGATGTGGGCGGTCTTATTAGCAATGAGATCGGCGGCAAATCTTGGAGCAAAGAGTAGTTCTTTCTACTCGGATAACCTTGAGATAATTCAAGGTATTAATAAGAGGGGAGGAATTGACTGGAGAATCCGTCCCATGATCTCTGAGGCATGGAGATGGATAGGAAGATTTCCAAATTGGAAAGTCAATCACATAAGGAGAAAATGAGTAATGATATATGTCACCCCTTTTCATGTCACCCTTTTATCACCTTTCTATATATATGTTTTGATTTCCTTGAATAGAAGATAGAAAAAAATTAAATAGGATAGAGAAATCAATTCATTGGTACATGTAGGCATACACCTAGGAGGTGATAAAAGGGTGATACAAAAAGGGTGACAAATATCATTACTCGGAGAAAATACAATGGAATAGCGGACATCCTGGCGAAGAGTACTAGACTCAATCTAGACTTAACTAATAGTCCCACTAGGTCTTTAGTTGATTTCTGTGCTTATGTTAGTAATGTATATTCGATAAGTACGATAGACTTTTATTCTGATAAAAAATAATAATAATAAATTGAATCCCTTTATAAATACTGGCCCAACTCCATGATCTCGTTGTTGATAATATTTTTAATTTATTTTATTTTAGATTTTAAAATATTTTTTATAAATATTTTAATCTTATTGAAAAACACTTTTAATCCTAAAATAATTAATCTCAAACCCTGCGAATAATCAATACACAAACTATCAAGGCAAAGGATAAGTTTAAACCAAATATTCTGAGAATAATCAATCTAAATATTATTAATATAATAAATATATTAAAATTAAATCAAACAAAAAGATACTCATAAAAATATAAATTAAAAATTAAGATATATGACAAATAATAATCCTTTAAATTAAAGTAATACATAAATCGTGACTAAGATAAGATATTTGACCATATTTTTTTGGACGCGGATATTGACCATTTAATTGGAAGAAATGGATTTAGTTTTATAAATAAAAACAATTTTTTTTCTTTTTTTTTTTGTCGGAAGATTTTTTTTTTTTTTTTTAGTTTTTTTGTCCTAAAATAGGTTCATTCTCCCCAAATTAAAATCAAATCAAATCATATTCAACTAAATTAATAAGTCTAATCCCAACACTGAATTTGATTTTCTCATATTATCAGAGACAAAATCTCCGTCAATTTGCCTTTCCCTTTTCCATTTCACGAGATCTGTGTAATGTTCTCCCACACCTTCACTTTCTTCAACCCCAAACTGATATACATACATACACCCCTGTAGCTGTCATACGCGTATATCATATAAATATAATTAGCAAAAAAGATCGATCATACACAAAATTCAAAGTCACCTAAACTATTTTGCACTTAAATCCCAAGGAATTAGCAATTGTATTCTGTTCTGCTATGACAGAAATCCTGTCAATTATCCCCGCCGCCGTTCTTCGTAATCTCTCCGATAAGCTTTACGAGAAGCGCAAAAACGCCGCCATTGAGGTGCTTTGGGATGTCAATTTTTCCAATTTTATTTATTTATTTTTTGAGTAATTCATATGAAATGTTAACAATTTTCATTTATTCTGTAATTTACAGTTGGAAGGTATAGTGAAGCAGTTAACAGCAGCAAGAGATCACGATAAACTAACGGCCGTTATCAGACTACTGATCGAAGAGTTCACTTACTCACCTCAAGCCAATCATCGCAAAGTAAACTGAAATCAAACTAATTTTTATATTCAATTACGTGTTTTTCAATTTTAATTTTATTTATCTTTTTATGTAATTTTAGGGAGGATTAATAGGATTGGCTGCTGCTACAGTTGGATTGACTTCAGAAGCATCACAACATCTTGACGTAAGAAAACCGTTATAATTTTATCATTTTCTACCAGACTTTTGTATATACGAGTTAATAAATTAGTGCTATTTGATGTTAATAGCCCATGTTTATATATATCTTTTTAATTAATTTAATTATCTTACAGCAAATTGTTCCACCAGTTCTACATTCTTTCTCTGATCAAGATAGTAGAGTCCGTTACTATGCCTGTGAAGCTCTATATAACATAGCAAAGGTAAGAGAGATAATATGCTATTAAAATATAAATATATTTTAATATTTTTTTTGTTATTTCATTTTTGCAGATTGTGAGAGGAGATTTCATTGTGTTCTTCAATCAGATTTTCGATGCTTTATGTAAGCTTTCCGCAGATTCAGATGCTAATGTACAAAGTGCTGCACATCTTTTAGATAGACTTGTTAAGGTATTTAATTTAATATTATTTTTCCCCATATTTATTACAATTATATAATTCTGCCTTATCTATTCTTCTTTATAGGACGTTGTGACAGTAAGTGATCAATTTAGGTGTGTATTCACATTGTTTTTCTTCTTCTTATTATATTTATATTTCACACCATATTTAATTTAATTTAATTTTTTCCTTGACTAAGTATTGAAGAATTCATACCATTATTAAGAGAAAGAATGAACGTCCTAAATCCTTACGTACGACAATTTTTAGTCGGATGGATTACAGTTTTAGATAGTGTTCCCGAAATAGATATGCTCGGTTTTCTTCCTGATTTTCTCGATGGTAAATTTGTAATTAACAGTTCATTTAAGGTTAATTTAAAACACATACTCATATTTTAATTTACTTGCAGGTTTGTTTAACATGCTTAGTGATTCTAGCCATGAAATTCGTCAACAAGCTGATTCTGCACTTGGAGAATTCTTACAAGAGATTAAAAACTCAGCAGTAATATATTATTTAATTTAATAAATTATTATTAAACTTTTTTAATTAAAATTTGTTTTTAGTCTGTAGATTATGGTCGTATGGCTGAAATACTTGTTCAAAGAGCTGCTTCACTAGATGAATATACAAGACTTACTGCTATTACTTGGGTAAATACATATATATTATTACACTATATATATGTAAGTATAATGTGTGTAAAATTATTCATAATTATTTCTCATACATTACACAGATAAATGAGTTTGTGAAACTTGGTGGTGATCAGATAATTCCTTATTACGCTGAAATTTTAGGAGCAATTTTGCCTTGCATAGCTGATAAAGAAGAGAAAATTAGAGTTGTAAGTTGATTAATCATAATTAATTTATATAATATATTACTTATTTTTTTTTTTACAAATTACTAGGTTGCTCGTGAAACAAATGATGAACTTCGTGCTATGAAAGCTGATCTAGCTGGCGGATTTGATGTTGGATCAATTCTTTCTGTTGCAAGAAAGTATAGCTTTTCTACTTTTTTTTTTTAATTTTAAAAAAATATATAAAATATTGTATTATAATAAGTCTTAATTTTCAGGCACTTATCTAGTGAAGAAGAAGCAACTCGAATCGAGGTTTTGCATTGGATTTCAACTCTTCTTAATAATCATCGAGATGAGGTATTTATTAATTTCCATCTCTGTGAAGTTAGTTTTTAATCCATATAATTACTTTTTTTTTCACAGGCTTTATCTTTTTTGAATGATACATTCGAGACTCTGTTAAAAGCACTATCAGATCCATCTGATGAGGTGTCTTTTTTAATTCAAACTCTCAATATATTTAGTGACTAGTGAATGATTTCAAAACTATGTATTATTTTCTCAGGTAGTACTTTTAGTACTTGAAGTACATGCTTGTATAGCAGAAGATCCACCACACTTTACCCAACTTATTATATTCCTAGTCCAAACTTTCCAACGTGACAATTTACTCCTTGAAAAGTAAAGGTTTTTACATTTTATTCACATTTTTTCCAATTTCTTACACTTTTAATAATTTTTTATAGACGTGGCGCTTTGATTATTCGGAGACTATGTGTACTTTTAGATGGTGAAAGAGTTTATCGAGAACTTTCCAAAATACTTAAAGAAGAATCTGATTTGCAATTCGCATCTATTATGGTTCAGGTTGATTATTTATATATTTATATATTTATACTATTATATAGTTACATAGTATATAATAATAATATATTTTTCAGGCATTAAACTTGATTTTACTTACATCATCTGAGTTATCTGAACTTCGAGACCTCCTTAAACAAACATTAATTAATGCTCCTGGGAAAGATTTATTTCTTTCTTTATATTCTTCGTGGTGTCATTCTCCAATAGCTGTTATTAGTCTTTGTTTATTAACTCAGGTAATTTTAATATTAATTTAATCTATTTTTTTAAGTTTTATGTATGTTTTGTTTTGATTAATTGTTTTTTCAGACTTATCAGCATACAAGTTTAGTTATTCAGTCCTTAGTTGAAGAGGATATTAATATATTATTCCTAATCCAACTTGAAAAATTAATTCATTTGCTCGAAACTCCTACTTTTGCGTACCTTAGGCTTCAGGTATAGTTTGTACGATTCAGAGGCTTTTTTTGGTAATTAATTATGTTTATTTTATACAGCTTTTAGAACCTGGAAAACATATGATGTTATTGAAAACTTTGTATGGTTTATTAATGTTACTTCCTCAGGTAATTTTGTGTAGTTTATGTACGGAGAAACATAATTTTTTAATTGAGTAAGTTTTAATTTGTGCAGCAAAGTTCAGGGTTTAAGATATTGCGTACACGATTAAAAACAGTTCCTTCTTACCATTTTAATGGGAAGCAAAAAAGAATTTCGGAAGTTATATTAGAGGATAATAATGATTGTGATATAGAATTTGATCCGAAGCTGGAACAATTTGAGTGTATTCAAAAAAAGCATAGAATACATTCAAGGTTACAAGCACAGTCTCGTTATAGCCCAGTAACTAAGGTTTCTTTTTGTTTTATGATATGTTTGATTATTGTTAATTTGTTGTAATAATTAATAATTAATAATTGATAATATTTGTGTTTGTATTGAAGGTACAAATACAAAGACCAGGTGTGGAGTTGAGTAGGCCTCCTTCAAGAGGTGTTGGACAATTACAGCTTTGATTATTTATTTATTTATGTTTCTTCTTGTTTAATTTATTGCAAGTTAAATGTAATGTACAGAGAGAGAGAAGATACTTGTAAATTGTGTATTTATCTATCTATCTATATTACTCCAGTAGGTAAATGTTGAGATTGGGGTTTTGTGTTATTATTTATTTTATTTAACTAGACTCATGGTGCCCATCTGGTGGTTCTGTTATTTTAAATTGGAAAACCATGAGGGTTTAGAGCTAAGATATAACAAAATCTATACTCTTTTTATTAGCTCTTATATTAATAATACTTTTGAAACTTATTGGGTTTTGATGTTAATTTCTACATTGGAATGACATGAATATGAAGCTTCTGGGGCATTCATGTTTTGATTTCCGTTTTTCTTTTTTGTTATTTTAATATTTTTTTCTCTTCTTTTTACCTGTTGTTTTCTGATTGTCTTTTCCTTATGCAACGATGCTTCTCCATTTCCACTTTAGATTTTAGAATTAGGCTTTCTCTCTCCTCTTTGGTCATTTTTATTATGTTAGCTTTGATTATCTCTTTCTTAGGCTTTTATCTTTTTCCCCGATATCAGTTTCCTTCTCTTTTTAGTTCCTGCTTTCCATTAATCATAGTGGATCTTGTCATTTCACTTTCTTCTCTAATGTTGGTATTTGTGTTTTTTTTTTCCAAGAGTATATATTTTTTTTCTTATCTTTATCTCATTCATTTTTGTTAGTTGTTATGAATGTAAAAGACAAAAATTACAGAGAATGAGACTAACATTACTTCCTTGATCTTGAAGTAAGTTTTATCTTTATAGTTTTTTTTTTTGACGAACGTAGCACTAAAACGGTAGTTATCCAGTTAGTCGATCCCTAGTCTTGTAAACTTTCCAGTTCGAGCTGTCCTTTCATATTGCTTGTCCTATGTACCCAATTCAGTCTTTGCGACAATTGCTTAAATAACATGTTCTCTCTCCTGCGATTTGAATGATCCGCTTGAAGTACGGCTTGACTTTCTACCACGCAGATGGCAGCGACTTGATACCTTGAATAATATCAAGGTTATCTGAACAAATAATTTTTTTTTCTTGTTACATGTAGTCCCATTGTAGTACTCCTTCCGTTCCACTTACTAAAATTAATGTTCCAAATATATTGTCCACTTAGGAGTTCAAGACACTTTTTTTACTACTTTTTTCACTATTACCCTTATTAAAATATTAAAATTTATATTTCCAATACACATTTAAGATCTCAAGATACTTTATTAGGGGTATTTTTGTAATGGTGAATGCATTTATTATGTTTATTAATATATGTGAAAAGCTAAGTGGACAAATATAGTGGAACGGAGGGAGTAGCTTTTAGGACCGCTATTGCTTTAGCGGACCTTTCCGCTGCCGAATCTGCCAAATAGCCTCAAAGAAGACGTATATGTGACATGTTCGTGTGTCTCTTTCGACTATCCCAGTGCCATTCTATACTATTATATTTTTAAAGGACGCGTCACATGTAAAAATAACTTGTGTTCTGATTAGTTCCTGTGGATCCAATAACTTAACTATATTTTCTCGTTGAACCCCTGGTGTGATAGGTGGGATCATATCCCACTGTTGCCCATATAAATCCGTCATACATGCATGAACTGCCATAATAACGTTCTGTGATTCCAGTTTAAGATTTTCGTGAACCACTTTATTTTATTTTTCCAGATGTTCCTCAATGTCAGCAATGATGTATGTCACCACTTTTCTCTTGTCCCATTGTGTTGGTTCTGCTCCTTCGTAAATCTGAGTTATCCATTCTTCAAGTGATTCAGGGTCAGTTTCCGGTATCCTGATTTGTAGAGTTGAACCCACCCAAACATGTTTACAAAAAGAACTTTTTATCTTTATGGCTAAATACACTATTCATTTACATATATATTAATAAAGTTAATGCCATCGATACAATTATATAAAAATAATTTATTTACCTTTATTAATTACTTCTAGAAAAGTTTTAAAAACTTATATGAATATTTAATAATAAGGATAAAGTAAGAAAAAAAATATAAGTAACGGCTAAAAGGTCTGCCAAAAAATTCCTAACGTGAAAAAAAGTTAAAAAACAAACACTTTTCATAAAGAACAATAATATGTTGGGAAATGAAATGTCAGCTTCCTTGGAAATCAAAGAACAACCTTGTTGGCAACGGTTCTCAAAAGAATGTCGACTAAGAGGTTAGTCAAAGGAATTTCATCTATGACCAGCGACTAAGGGGTCAATATTAAGTTGTCTAAAAGATCAACCCATATGAAGAACATGTATGCTATAACATATAACTTTTATATCAATACATATCTTTCATAAAGCTTGGCCTAACATCATCACATATTATTTATAAGAAATATCTTGCATCGGCACAAAGATTATTCATAAGACCGATCTTGCATCAACACGAAGATTCTTCATAATATTGATCTTGTATCGACACGAAGATTATTCATAAAACGGATCTTGCATTGACACACAAATTATTCATAAGTCCGCTCTAGCGTCGACAAATTATTCATAAAGTCCGACCTTGTGTCGGCAGGAAACTATTTATGAAGCCCGACCTATAATCTACACAAACTATTTATAAAGCCGATCTTGCATGAATGAATATTATTCATATAACCAATCTTGCATTGGCACGAAGATTTTTTATAATTTTGATCTTGCATCAACACACATATTATTCATAAGAATGACCCAACATCGTTACAAAGATCATTCATAAGACCGATCTAGCATTGACACAGATTGTTCATAAAGTCTAAAATTATGACGGCACACCGACTATCCATAAAGTCCGACCATGTGTCAGCATAAAGACTATTCATGAAGTCCGACCTTGTGTTGGCCTGAAGACTATTTATAATGTCTGACCTAGTGTTGGCACGAATATAATTTATAAAGTCAGATCTTGTGTCGGCACGAAGAATATTCATGAAGTCTAACATAGCGTCGACACAAAGATCATTCATAAATTCCAACTTCAAGTCGACACTGAGAGCCTTCAAAACCCAATATAATGTCGACATAAAGTATGAACGACCTATTGCATTTATTACCCAAAGAAAAGTGGCAATAAATAGACAATACTTTGGGATACTATCAAAAAGTGATGTCTTCTTTGATATGATAGATTAATTGTATCACGAGACATCTTTTTAGGGGTTATTTGGACTTATTTGAGGGATCATTATATTTAGACATATTCATATTTACTTCCCGTTTTGGATTTTTATCACTTTTAGAGCTATTTATGCATAATTTGTGTGCTAAGTGTGCAACTCTTATTTAGTTGGATGATACGAGACCTAGAGACAAAGATAACAAGTTGGAAAAGAAAGGTAAAACCCCAAATTCAAGGCGTAAAATAACCAAAAACCACTTTTGAAAAGTTAGAGCGTTTACCGACATAACTTGGAAATTGACTTAAAAGAGTCACCATGTGCAATTGACAAAGATTCTGAGGGAGTCTTTTGGTTCCATGGTAGCACTTGAAGTAAGGAGAACTTGAGAATTGACATTCCGTGATTTGTAGATAAGATGAGAAAGTTATTAAAGTTGTAGCTACCGTGGCTTGAAACCTCATCTTCTTCAATAAAACGCTTTTGGGTTGACTTGGGACATTTAAAAAGGGCCCACAAAACTTCAACATATTACCCTTATAACATGCTAGAGAAGAGAACGTCTAGAAGAAGAATATAGAAGCTAAGGCCTTACTACACCAACTCTACATGATTCTACCCTTATTCTTAGGGTAAATTGTATTAGTATCTTGTCCTATACATGATTATTATAATTGTATCCATTGATTTTATTGATTTTAGTATGAAATAATTCCAATTTAGCTTGAGTTTGAAATTATGTATAAATGATGTCTCCCTATTTGTCATGAATTAATCCTAGTTGGAGACATCATTTTTAGTGATTTAGAAGTCATATTAGTCGATTTTCTTGAGAAATGTTACACTTTCCTATTTTGAGTCTTGATTTAGTAAATTATTGTTTTTAGAGCATATTTGGTTTAATTATTTATTTAGTGTGAAGCTTTAAAGATAATTATGGAGATTAATTAGATTCCAAGTCAAAGACTAAGAGATATGGAAAGAGATAAGCATGGTAATTGGAGATAAGGAAAGAAAAGCTAAAATCATGGAAAAGGAAAAGCTGCCATAATCCTGAATTTCATCACCCACAACCACAAATCAACTTATATATCAACATCGGTGTGGAATTTGGAGAAACGGTCAAGAGCAAAGTTAAAGATCTTTCTGAGACGATGAATTTCGACTACTCATACGCGTCAAACGGATGAGTATTGAAAATGGTAGGACTAAAACAAAAACGGGTCTGATACCATGTTTTAGGGTTACGAATTTGAGTTGGGCTTGAAGTCCACTACTTACCTTCTCCTTCAAGAAAACGAATTAGGGGTTTTATACACCAATAAATACACCCTTATATCACTTGTAAATCATCCTTGCCTCATAGTAATTAGTCTTTAGGTTTATTATCATCAAAATTAGTGTAGAGAGCAAGATGAAGTCTTTTATTATTTTCTTTAGTTTATTTCCTTTAGGTATGAACTAATTTTCCCATAGCTTGGGTTTTGCATCATGTATAATCTATAGATTATGTTTTCTTTCTATCTAAGTTTCTTTGGAAATTATATATTTTAATCTGATATTAGTTTCTTGTCTATATATTTGTTTATGTGTTTTGAATTATTGCCTATCCTAGAACTGATCACTTTAGGCTTTATTAATAGTAGTTAGATGTTCACCTTAGCTGGGTGTGTAATTATTGAAACACCACATAACGTCTAGTGTCGATATTGGTCTTGACAACACTAATTCTAACTAGATAGTCATTAGGGTATAATTTAACCACTATCATCATGTTTGGAATTGAATTGCTTAGGGCCTTGGTAGCGCGTGCCTCATGATGTGTCTGTAGCCCCCTTAGTCGCTCTCAAGGTCTAAGGTATGGGAATTTAGAATCCTGACTAAGTATCTAAGAGCTAATTATCTCCCTTATTAACTAGATTTGATAGATAGAATTAGAAGGATTAGTGCATACTAGCAAAACCTAAGCTATACTTCTCATCTCATAGTTCTCTGTATTTATTTTATTGTCTTTTATTTTCCTTAGTTTAATTGTTAATCTCGAATTTATTCTCTTTTATTTCCTGTCTTTTAATTGATTACTCCTTACTCGTAATTATTTACCCATTCGTATAACACACTAAGTCCCTGAGAACGAATTCAACGTATCATTAAAACTTGCATACGTCCGGTAATACTTGCAGTACCGTGCTTGTCTAGGGTGAAAGTGCATTGTTTTCTGGTTTATATTTATCTTATTTTTCTAACACCCTAGGCGACACCAATAAACCTTGACGATGTTTTGCTAATTATTTATGTTATTTGAGACTAGTTTACGCTAAATTAAATTGGGTAATTGTTTATTTCTGTTTATGAATTGAATTAATTATCTGTATATATCATGATCAACTATAGATCGAACTTAGTTTTCTAGACTGTTACCACCACTGGGGGCTTGGGAACAGAATAAGTTCATATACATCTAGTATGTGTTAGTTATCCTAACGGGTTTGACTAGTTGGATAATTACGTAGAGTTTAATCAGGAGAGGCCTCTAGGGGTGTTATGTAGCTTTGAAGCTACCCTTGAGGGAGTTAGAAAGAAGTTAGAATCCCGATTAGAAAAACTTCTTAATTCCCCCCTTATAGCTAGAATCATCAATTCATTATGGTAGCGGAATACTAGCAAACTCGAGCTATAATCTTATGCTTGTCTCTCTTTGTTAATTTACTTGCATTCTTAGTTTAATTTATTTGAATTTTAGTCCTTTTATTGAAAACCAAACAAAACAAACTCTATCTTTAATTTCTGTATTTTAGTAATAGCAACTAAATCCATCTTTGCTTCTTAGAAACACGATTTAGTTTACCTAATAATCCCCATGAAGAACAATATTTATACTTACTTATTACTTGCAAACGGTCCGTGAAATTGGGTGGAGTGATCTCTAGGGGTGTCAATTAGTTAGATTATTTTATCACACCTCTAGAGACGACAAGTTTTTGGCACTGTTGCCGTGGACTATTTAATTAATTATTGTGTTTTTGTTTAGTGTAGTAAGTTAAGTTATTTTTAGTTTTACACTTGCGTTTGTTTTGGTATCTTTTACAGATTCTTAGTTTGATGTTTAATTTCAGATCCTGAGAGGTTACTTAGATCTCAATGAAAATGAAAAAGAGAGGGAAAAGAGCAAGAAGCAATGAAAAATTTGAATGCGCCACTTAATCTAGCTTCTAATGGGAATCCAATTTCAAGATAAGAGGTTGTACCACAACTTGGGATGGAACAAGTCAATCAAAACCAAAATACCCCAGGAGCTCAACCACCAGTAGTAGGTAATGTAGGAATTCTACCTCATGTTCAAAACAACCCACATAGAGAACAAAATCTTCTAGGTCAAGGAGGCTGATTTCGAGTTTAACCGTTAGGGATTCATCCTTTATAGTTCAAACTATGCGATTTAAGCCCGATTCGGGTATGATGAACCATTTTTTTAGCTATGGAAATAATAGCGGAATCGCACATCAAGATCCGGTTTGAGCCATTCAGAATTTCTTGACCGAAGGTGCGAGTGAGTGGCTTGATCATCAGCCACCTGAATCGATAATGTCATAGGACGATCTTCAAGCAAGATTCCATGACCGATCCTACACATAGAGTATGAGTATGAAAGATTAAAAGTAACTTTCCAATTTTCGATAAGACAATGGAGAAAGCGTAGGAGCAAGATTTATACGATTTCAACAAAGGTTAGCAAAATATCCATTTCATGGTTGTACCCCTGAGACACAGCTGGCTATGTTATATAAAGGACTTGATGAGAGTTCACGATTGAGGGTTAATAATCTTGGAGGTGGTGGTTTTGTGTCCATGGATTCGAATGAAGCATCAGTTTGTATGTAAAAGATAGTAGATAATGATAGAAGTTGGCTGCCATTGTGAGCTCTAATTCTAAATGCCAGACGAGGTACGTTACTTTTAGTAGTGACACTGCTATGGTTGAAAAATTTTCCTCTTTAGAGAATCAGTTGAAAAAGTTGCCACTAATAGTTAAAGAATGTATTCAAGGGAGACAATCCAAGGTAAATGAGGTTCAAGAGTCATAGGGGTTGCCTACTTGTGGAGTGAACAATCATAGTTGGAAAGAATGCCAAGGCAATTTGGAATTGGTCTTCAATGGTCAAATTTAAATAGGGCCATGAATCAAGACAGCGCCTATCAAGGTTCTTTGTTTCAACCATGACCTCAAGGGAATAATTTTCAGGCAAGGTACCAAAATCACTATCAAGAGGTACAAAGCTATACAAATCACGCTCCACTAACCTGTTTATGATGCCTATGCAGATAGTCTTGCTCAAAAAGCACTTCCTACTCATCCAAAGGAAGTCTCCAATAGTGAGCTACAACAATCGTTGAAATCATTTATGGAGACGAAGTAAGAGATCTTGAGAGAAAACAATGAGTGGTTTAATAAGCATTTCGCTTCGTTAAAGATATTGGAGAATTAAGTCTTACAGATTGACAATCACTTACAAGTATGACAACAATGTCCACCCATGCAAATCGACCAAGGTACGAGTATCTAAAGTTAAGGCAATTCAGAATGTTAATAATAATGTTGGGTTCGAGTCGTGTAAGGATACTAACCTTCAAGTTGAAAAGATTTTGGAATCGCCACCGGTTACACCTAGTGAAGTGGAGATGCCTAAAGAGAATGGACTAACAAAGCCAAATTTAGATGAGGTAACCGGTAAAGGAAAAGACGTGATAGAATAACAGATTAGAACACACACACCTCAACCACTACGCGAAAATCACTGCAAGTGCACATATAGTTTGCAAGTTATAGTTAATAAGTAAGATTTGTTCTCAGGGATTTATCTGTTGGCTCAACCTCGTGTTTAGATGAGAAAGCGTAGTAGAGATAAACTGTTAAAACAAAAAGACAAGATAAGAAAATAATATCTGTTTGGTTTTCAAATAAGAAACATAAAAGCAATAATTAAACTAATGAAAATAAATAAATAAGAGGATGGAGACGAGAATATAGCTTAAGTCTGCTAGTATATATGCACCTATCCTTCTAAATCATGATCCTAATTATAAGGGTGATTTGAGCAAATATAAATAGCTGGGATTATATAATCCTTCTAACTCCCTCCAGGGTATATTAGAAGGCAACCTCAACACTACCAAGGGACTTGGGTAAGGGGACCTTGCGCAGAGATTGGTGATGGAAATCTAACCCTATTGACTACCTAGTTAGGCGAGCCTGTCATGATCAATACCACACACTAGACGATTATGTGGCGTTGTTTATAATTGAATCTCTCCCGCCAGGGTGACAATCCAACTACTAAGGGAAAACCTAAGATTGGCCAAATCTAGGGCTTGAATAAGTCAAACACATAATACATATATATAAATTAGAAGCTCAATCAATTAACTGCCACTTTCCTAAAAAGCATAGAATATAAAAATAGAATTCAAAGATTATACATAGTGCAAACCCAAGTTATGGAAATTTAGTTCATAGCTAAAGAAATAAAACTAAAGACAAAAGAGATTAGAAACATAGTTAATCTAAGAATCTAATACCAATTACCCTAATGGTAGAGTGGAAAAAGGGAGAAGAGGAGTTTGTGATTCTCCAGCTTCTTGTCTTCCTTTACAAGTCAACTTGCTTCTCTGGATGATCTCTAAGTGTAACGTTGATTAGGATTGAGAAAGGACAAGCAAGGACATGCTTATAAAGGTAAGTAACCGTATATATAGGTGTAAGGTCAAAATATAGGTCATGGCCCAAGTCTTGGAGTCCTAATCCAACTCAAACTTGGTATCCTTAATAATAAGTCTGGTTGACCACTAGAGTCTGTAAGAATCACAACTCCTTCGTTACAGCTCCAAATCCAATGATCTTGGTATAAAAATGACTGTAATTCAAATAAATTTATAGATATAAAAGGGATCCTTCAAATTCCTTGTCAGTTTTATGAAATGAAAATACTAAATGTCTTCACAGATGGACAACAACTTTTGGCAGCTTTTTCACTTTCCTAAAACCAGTTTCTTTCCTTTTAACTCTTGATTTTTCCTTGGATCTTATTTCCTCAACTCCTTAATATTTATTTGGCATCTAATATCATCATTATAACTAATAGCTTCACATTTAACACATAAATTACACTAGAAATGCTCTAAATGTAACAAACACCCAAAACAATGCAAGAATTGAGAAGCTAGCAATTAATAGGGAAAAATCCCTCAACTAAGAACATACTACACCTAAAATGATACATCCCTAAAATATCAATAAACAAAGATATGTCTAAAATGAGAAGGAATAGTACAGTACGTCGAATAATAGAGAAAAATGCCTCACTTAGGCCCGATAAATCCCTAAGAACACATCTCATGATAGGATTAAATCATCACAGAAAAGGAGACACCAGTTTTGCACATATACTTTGGATGAAACAAACCTTTGAGGATTTTGGTCTTACATATGATAATATCCGCATTATGTGTGATAACACTAGTGCCATCAACCTTACAAAAAATCCTACCACCACTTTAGAACCAAGCACATAGAGATTAGGCACCACTTCATTTAAGACCATGACAAAAAATGCGATATTATGTTAGAATTTATAGATTTTTCTAGCCAACTAGACGATATCTTTACGAAACCTCTCCCACATGATCAATTCAAATTTTTTAGATGTGAGATTAGTATGATCATTTTGTAGGTTCTATAGGTACCTTACACTTTCATTATTATATTTTTATCTACGTCTAACTCTTTTTGATGAAGACAAAAATAGAGAATGAATTCATGTGCTGGTAAGAAGGTAAAATTCTTTTATGCATTATTTGAGGGGAGGTCATGCATACTAAATACTCCATATATATGCTAATTGCAAAAATATTTTCAAAAAATTGTGATTTTCCTATCTTTTAATTCATACACAATGTGAGGGAGAGTCGTGCCTATTAAAGACTCCATTTGTGTTGTATTTTATACCTTTACCATGATTTGTCATTATTAAAAAATGAGAGAATGTTGAAAAAGACTTTTTCAAATTAGCCTAAATATGTTTTAATGTGACAAATTATCTTCTAACTATTATCCCAATTTTATATGAATGTAAGCACTTTACTTGAGCACTTTTACTCTTGCAAAATATACATTATTAAGATCCACATTTTCTTTAAAATGATTTGTGATCTATTTTATTTTGTGTTGAGAATCGGCTTTTGAGGTGAACTATAAATATGCTTGAAATGACATTTCTAACAACTCTTGTGAAACAAGTTTTCTAATCAGGTCAACTATACCCAAAAGATAATCCGGATTCCCAATTTTTAACAGGTTCCCAGTTTACTTAGAAGAACGGTGCTAAAAAAATCAGAAAAAATATAGTAGAAAACTGGGCTCCCGTTTCGTAAGAAACACCAATGAGCTTTAAAATGGGTTCCCGATTCAACCTACAAAACGTCACCCAACTTTCAGAAACGAGACATTGGATAATTAAATTCAGAATGAGCAAATAATACACTTGCCTAAAACGACACCCGATTTTTGATAAACCGAGCACCCATTTTCAAGGATTCTGAAAATTCTCAAATCATCCACAAGGAGACAGTAAGGGCTATAAATACCCCCTTCTAGTCAACCAATCAATACACCTTCATATTTTTTAACTACTATTACTCTCAAGCATTTAATTAATCACTATCATATCTCCATTGAAGGATTGCTACTCTATTGTCATATCTTCTTATTATGAGATTTTTATTCATTCTTGTAATCACTTAAAGCTACACTTACACCACCCTTTCTCTAAATTAGAACTTATTTTCACTGTATTAAGCGAATAGAGATTTAATATCTTTGAAGAAGGGAAGGCTTCCATTTGGAAGTGGTAACTTGTGTATGTGATTACACAATGGAGTTAACTCGATGCATTCAAGTTCGGGTTGTGATTGAGTTGGTAAAAATTCCTTTGTAATTGGTTTGTATCCCAACTTTAAGTGATATATAAAGCTTAGTTGAAAAGAGTTTAAAAACTCCTTAGGGGTGAACCCTAGGTAGTGGATGTAGGGAAATTAAACCACTATAATTGATTGTGTTTTTCTATCCCTATACTCTTTACTTCATGCTATTATATAGAATTACATACGTTTTTATAAACTAATTTCATCTTGCTTTACTAGCCTTCAAATGTTTGATAGAAGCACTCAAAGAGTTTTTCAAACTTATATTATCTTCCAAAATATTTTTAACTAGTAGTAATCTTGATTAGCGTCCTATTCACTCTTCTAAAAAACTTACAAAGAAGAATCAATTACTATTTTGATAGCTTGCACACTCCCTTACATGAAATAAATATAAGATTCACATCTTGAAATTACTCACGGTTATCAATACCTAGTTACAATTAGGAAGAACATTCAACCGATATAATTAATTTTTATTAATATGCAGGTCTATCCCTTGATTTTCAGGTACTACTTTTATCGAGAATTGCTTGACATACACTCTTGCAAAATAGGTTAAGTAGTGTTTTATAAGAAAACTTGACTCTGATTTTTTCTCCATTGAATATCTTACTATAAGAGTTAATAGAGCAGGATAGGCAAATGTTAATTTAGCGAGTTTATCATTTTATAATGTATTTACCAATTTTAATATATATATATATTATATAATATTTTGTTTAATAATAAAATATAATATTTTTGAAATGTTACTTTTAGTGGTAAAAATATTTGTCATTAAAAGTTTTGATTTTACCGCTATTTGTTCGCTGCAGTAAATTCGTCTCTAAAGACATCTTTTGTAGCGAATTATTTATTTTATTTCTATTGACTTTATTTTTAGCAGTAAATATTGTCGTTAAAATATAATTAAATGGCTTTTGATATTTAAAAATATCATTAAAAACCATTTTGATATTATCACAATATATATCGTGTCTAATAAACTATTTCTTATAGTGTTTCAATATAAAAATAATATAATTGTCTTTTCCCTTTTTGTGATGTTATATCATTGTCGAACTTTTTTTTTTTCCCAACATTGTCGAACTTAAGTAAGAGTTTTGAACCGCCTAACGTATCCATACACCAAACAAAAATCGACGATATATACAACTTTACAAGCTCTATTATCTTTATCATATTGACGCTTGATTTCATGTGTCATAACACCACAACAAATGTAAACAATATGATTGCCACGTGTAGAGAAAGAGACATGTGGCTAAACCTCAAGTAATGACTTATCTTTTATTATGCCTTTAAAAGACCTGCATCAAATTTCTAAGGTACTAAAAGTTAATCTCTAGTGATAAAAAAGCCTTTTGCTTGAATTTCCAAACTCTTACTTAGATATTTAAGCCCTCTCTTCCATCATAAGGACAAGATGAAGCGTGGCATGAAACTTTTCTTAACTATTATGTTCCTCATGATTTTCTCATTTAATGGTTAATTTTATCTTTCTCGTAGATTTCATACTACCTTATAACTTAGTACTCATGTTTCATGAATAGTACATAGTAGTATATTATTACAAAATTAAATTAATTAGTTAAATTATATATCTCAAGAAATATCGAATATATGTGATGTTATTAATTTGATTGAATTATAATAATGCAGATGAAGTGGGTCCAATGATGGCAGAAGCAAAGACATGTTTGTATAAGAGCAATAAATTCTGGGGACCATGTTTTAGTGATGCAAAGTGCACCAATACTTGCCACCGAGAGGGTTTCCCAAGAGGAGATTGCCAAGGTTTACGCCGTCGTTGTTATTGCTTGAACACTTGCTAGAAGCTTCTCCTTTTGTACAATTTTCCCATGTTCGAATAAAATGGACTAGCTAGTTTAGTCTGTACACTACTTTATTATCAATAAATCTAAAATGTGATGATTACTAGGAAGCTTTTTTGTTCACTATAAATTTGGTCGAACTATAACTTTTAACTATAAACCTTATTATACGACTTCTTTTTGGGATGAAGGACAAAAGGTCTATGAACATGGGCAGTTGGGGGATAGCGTCTCCAGTTTTTTTTTTTTTTTGACTTTGCACTACAGGTCTATATATTATACAAAATTGTAAAATAAATTCTTATATGGGTCAATGCCCTAAAAAATCAAAATAATA
Source organism: Nemophila menziesii (assembly GCA_029959085.1). Taxonomy (NCBI): domain Eukaryota; kingdom Viridiplantae; phylum Streptophyta; class Magnoliopsida; order Boraginales; family Hydrophyllaceae; genus Nemophila; species Nemophila menziesii. The sequence goes on along the minus strand of JARWIR010000005.1, from coordinate 37,537,942 downwards.
TTATACTTGCCCTAAAGAATCATCTATTAATTTACTATTATAAGATTACATATTTACCCTTACACCATAAGAACTATTCCCGTCACGGACGATTCCCGTAAACGGACGATTCCCGTCAACGGACGATTCCCGTCACGGACGATTCCCGTCACCCGACGATTCCCGTCACCGACGATTCCCATTACCCGGCGAATCCCGTCAACGCGACGAATAATGTATAGTAGGGATAGTATAGTCAAATAATGTATAAAATAATTCAACTGATGATTTATTGGGAAGAAATTTTGTCATTGATGTTATTGGGTTGAAAATAATGTTATTTTGATTTTTTGAGTCATTTTCCCTTCTTATATATAAAGTACACTAAAGATTTTTATATTTTGTATGTATTATAAGTTTTAATATAATTTTTATAATTAGTTATTTTTTATTTAATATAAAATAACATAAACTTATAATTTATTTTATAAGTTAAAAAAAATAAATTATAAATTTTATAAATAAATTTTAAAATGAAAGAGATCAGATTCTGAAAATTTTGAAAGTTAGAAGCATTTCTAAAAAAAATTGTTTTGAGAAAATCCTTTATTTTTTTTAGTTAGAATTTTTACTCTATTTAGCCAATTTGATTTAGCCAATTCGATTTTTGTATGGACCAATATTTTTCACGTTTTTAGTATAGATCAATGTTTGTTTATTGTCTTGATACGTACCAACTGTTATTATATTACTTTTACGGTTTATTATACTATCATTTTTTTGTAATTGCATGATTGGTTTTTAATAGTATCTTTCTAGATTTAAATGGGTTTTTATGTCTAATGTTAATGTCCGGACTTATTTAGTAACTCCGAACTGTGTATCAAGGTCTAACTATTGGTATGCGTCAAACAAAGTTTTTTTCGCAAAAAAAAATATACAAATCTATTTACGATGATTTTTTTCATGATAAAAACGAATTGGTACATTCCAAATAGAGCACACTCCAAAGAGATCTAAAACAAAAAGAAATTTGTTTTGCAATATATATTGAAATTAAAAATAAAAAGGAAAATACTAATTTAAACAGAAATTAAAAAAAATAAAAAATAAAAACCGTTGGGAAGTCTCAGCGGTACTAAAAAAAGTGGACGACCCAAGATCTGAAAAGAATGGGCCAAGATTTGTGGTCGGCGGTTTTCTACTCCAGGCCCGTCTGAGTGAGAACGGTATCCTTCTCCAGGATGGCGAAGATATGGCGTCGAAGATGGCGCTCAGAGAGTGGACGAGAGGCGGGGTGAGCGGTGTTCTCGTGTGACGAGCTGAAGAGGCGGGGTGAGCAGCGTTCTCGTGTGAAGAGCTAAAGAGGCGGGGTGAGCGGTGTTAGTGTGCAGTGAGCGGCGTCGGGCAGGAGAGGGGTGGTGGAGCGGTCATTGTTGCAGTAGCGGCGTCAGGCAAATCTAGACGGAGGCCCAAATCTAAACGAAGGTGAGCATGGCGGTTTTCTTGGGCCGGAGACGGTGATGGTGGAGCCTGGAGGTTTTCTAGCGCTCTGGCGGCTGTTTGGTGGTGGAGGCGCTGCTGCTTTGGTGGTGGAGATGGTGAGAGTGGCGGGAGAGGGTGAGAGCGGCTTTGTGATGGATATGGTGAAGATGGATGGTGCAGAAGTGAAGGTGAGAGAGTAAGGGCTGTGATGGTGGCACAAATTATATGGTGAAGCCAATGGTGGTGGAGGGAGGCTGGCGGCGTTTTTTGTGGACAACCATAGGGGTTTGTTCTTGGTCACTGAGAAGAGAGGGTGAGAAGAAAGAGACGGTGATTATATGGAAAAAAAACCTAATAGGATTTTGATTTTTTGTTTAGGGTTTTCAGTGATTAAGAAGTAATGGGGGTGTTTTGGACTTTTATTTTGTTCTACTTGGGTTCAGTTAGTTTAGTTGGGGTCTGGATTTTGTGAGGATGTTGAAAGTTATTGGGGCTTTTTAAAATAATTGTCCCATTTTATATTTGGGGATTTAAGAAATGGAAAGGATTTCAAAAAACTTAGAGGTTTAAGAAGTTTATTAATTTTTATTGTAAAAATTAAAATAATGGTTTTTGGAAATTTCAGATAACCTAAATGTTATAACGTACACCCCCTCTAATCTATGAACACAAAAAATATGTGTTTAAAACATGTGTCTATGAAAGTGAAAAACTGCAATCCAAAATAATATTCAATCTCGATTTTGTTGAAGTTTTTGTTGACTAAGGTGAGGTTGTGATCCTCTTGTTTTTTCTGGTATCGTGTCTACTTTTTTTAGAAAGTTTGTTTTCTTTTCCTTTCAGTCTTCTAGAGATAAATTTGAAGATGATTGGTCTAAACTCCATCATCATCTGATTAATACTTTAGGTTTGTGGCTGGATTTTCTAACTTGAAACCGACACCTGCCTAATACCTTAAATAAGATTAACGTTACCTGAGCAAATTGTTTTGGGTTTTCAGAAAAAAATTTACACTTCTCTGTTGCTTTTAGGACTACTAAACTTTCACCTTCAAGAATATTTTCACAAAATACAAATTCTTTATAACTTTATATGTATCTTTTCCTCTAATGAAATTACATAATTCTAATTCCGGTCTTCTCGTATGTTTTGTTAAACAACACATCGCAAAGGAAAGTAATATTTGAATCAAAGTTTTTCTCATCATTTGATTGATTATATATTTACTAGACTATTACTCGATAAGATGAAATTACTTTGTCTTCAATCTGTCCTGTGTAGTTTAGTCATTAATTTGTTGGTAAAAATAATAATTTTATCTATCAAAAAATCTTTACAGTTTTCATTTTGTCTTTCATATATTTTAAATGTTAGGAGCGCAATACTAGTCGCAAGGTGCGAAACGTTATAAATAATCAAGCACTTTTTTCATATCCCAACCTCCTTTAACACAAGTTTCAGAAACTTTTAAAATTCAATCAATTTTTTTCTATTTTATCGATATCATTTTTATTTTGGAGAGAGGAACCCAAATCTCCTTAGAAATCTTGCAATCCAAAAGGGATGTTCTGTTGTTAATGCACCGAATACATTTAAAGTAATCAACCCACTTTCTTTTATACAAATTATGTTTAGTAGGGATAGCATCATTACATGCTTTCTGAATAAATTCTAATCTATGTAAGTGTATTAGATCCCCAGATTGTTTTTCACAATTTTGTATTCAATTATTTATTACTAATAGCAGATTTTGGTTGATGTATGCTCTTCAACTGAACTTTATAACTTGTTTTTGTTGAGTATTTTCTGGTAGTAGCATAAGGTCATAAAGATTTATCTTCTTGATATATATATTTAAGAATATATTTAAACTGGATATACTCTGAACAGTATGTTTTGGAAAAATATTATCAAGAATTTCCATATCCCATTTAGTCTTATCTTGTTTCCAAAGTTGGTTTATTTTAGTAATATTCAAATTATGAGGATTTTTTAATTTTCAATCAGTATTAATCCATCTCTCCTCCCATATATTAATGTTTTAACCATTGTCGTTTTGAAAAATACCATATTTTGTTATATAATCTCTACCTTCAATAAAACTTTTCAATTTCAGGTTCTGCTCTATCTTAATTTAATGTTAAAACTTGGGAGAGTAGGGAAAAGACCTTATGCACCCCAAGATTCGTTGACTACTTCCCTGCAACCATTGTTATCAAGCCAAAAGGATTTGAATTAAAATTGTTTAGTACCATATCTCATATATAATCAAGATAAATAATAAGGGGTGAATGATCAGAGCCGATAGCCAGAGGAAAAAAACCTGAGCTTTTTGGAACTTATTCATCCACTGATCCACTCATAGTTAGCAAAAGCCCTACCAATTTTCGTTTTGACTAGATAGTCTCCTATTCTTCTATTATTCCAGGTATAAAAACACCATTTCGATTGTATTTCAATTAGAGAATTATTCATAATGAAATTTTTGAACTCATTTAAATGTTTTATATTAGCCGGGTTCGAACTATATTTTTCATTAATGTTAAGTATATCCTTAAAATCTCCCATGATGAGCTATGGTTCATTTATATCTCTATTCCATTGTATAGTATCTTCCAATACTTTTTTCCTGGCATCAAAATTATTAGGCGCATGGATGCAAATAAGATAATAGGAAGGACAATTCATTAATATGAAGGGTAACATAGGCCTGACAACAAAAGGATACATAAACACTTAAATAAGTCTGCCACAAAACAAGGAAATCCACTGAGTGAAAGGAGGTTCCTATAGGATCCAAAACAAAGGTATTAGAAATTCAAAATATCAGATATTATCCAGCGAGTCGACTTCTCTTAGCATAGTCTCGCAAAAGATCGCAACTATAGGTCTAAAACGAGCCAATATCCCTATGATGGTTGAAATTTTCAAGAGGGCTCTGATGCCTTGACAATTCCAAAAAACCCACTCATTTTGGTTTCTCGACCAGTTTAAGGGAATGGTCGCTGCCCTCAGTACTTATCTCAAAATCCTTAATGTTACCACCTTTGCTACCAACCTCAAAAATCATGTCACTCTCTTCCCCAAACTTGTCCACACCATCTCCATTACCAACTTTTTCAATCTCAAACCCACATACTCTTCTTTCGGCTTTTCTTGAGAGTCGAAATCACCATCCATTATTTTAACCTCATTCTCTTCCTCCTTAGTCTCATCACCAACTCCTTCCTCTTATTTATTCACCTGATCAACTGTATTCTCAGAACTCACTTCTTGTTCCAACAACTTTTTATCAACAACCACACACAACTTCCTAAAACTTCCTCATTTAACACTATTTTTGTTCAACCTTCCTCCTTCACAGACTTTAACATGATATCCCGACGTCTCTTGAGTACTTTTTGTTTCTCGGTTAATCCCTCAAGATTAGAAGAGGATTCACCATCACGTTTGTTCTTGTTGGGTTCTCCATCAACGATGTTCAAAGTACTCTCATTTAACGCCTTAAATCTGTTCAAAGGACTAACCTCAGGGCCATCCTCACTAGTAACTTTTGTAAAACACCTCAAGCCTACGTGAGCTTTCACGAATTTCATTGCTCAATAGTTCATTTTCCCCCACATTATCTGCTCTTCATCTCCAACGTCTCCGAACCTTTGATCCATGCTCTCAATTAAACTCTTCCCCCTCGCGCTTTTGGTGTAATAGTACCCACCTAAATCAACGTCCTGACTGTTTCCAATGACGACTCCCTTGCCAACTCTGTTCTTTTTTTCCTTTCAGACCTCATCCCATATTTCCAAGAGATTTTTTTAGTGCCCCATGAATTTCCCATCAAGTTTAAGTTGAATTGCGTGTATAGGATTAGTTGGTGGGAACTTAGCAATATTATCTATGCTCTAGGTCACCTTGCGCCTCTCGTTAACATCTTTAACAATCTTCTCCTTGAAAATATTTTTGAGAAACCTAATAGCTCTTTGGGTACTTATGGCAACAAGTAACTCAACAAAATGGTCAAATATTTCAACAATAGTAGAAAATGCCATAATGTTGAGCAAATACAACATAATCTCACTTTATGACTTGGAATTCTTGACTTTAGTCTTCACGTTTTCTTTAAGATGGTGTTGGAAAAAATAATTATGAGCATCAGGGAATAGGAAGCAAGTGCATTGACAATACCACCGTGATGATCAAAGACAAATGTCACTTTACACGCCTAGATATAAGGGGACAAAAACTTCAAAAAATAGGTCCAGTCATCGGTATCTTTGGACCTCACAATGGAAGAATCAACGGAAATAGACTTGCAGAATACATATTCAGATTGTAAAATGCACACAAAGTTACAAAGTGAAACAAAAGAACAAAGGCTAAATTAGTAGGTTATCATCGATAAATAATAGGTTGGTAACAATGGGATATCTCAACAAAACAATGGGTTTTTTCAGAAATACAATGTTATATCTCCACAAAACAAACAAGTAATTTCCATAAAGCAGTGGTACGCCTCAACCTGGCTAACGGTCCGTTCCGGACCGGTTCTTACCAGACCTGGGCCTTATCAGTCCAGTCCGGCTTACGGTTGCCACCATTATCGGTCCGGTCGGGTCCGGTTCTCGGTTGCACAAAGGGGAGATCCGAACCGTTAAAGGGAACCAGTTCCACCGGGTCTGGTATCGGGTCTGGTCTGGTTCCTAACAGTTCCAAACTGTATTTTTTTAAGAATTACCATAAGCATAGAAATAGATTACCGTAAGCATAGATATAGATTTCCATCTCACAATGGAAGACTTTCTCCTTGGCATTTCTTCGAATACTTCATTCACCATTTTTGTATTAACAGGTACCATCTCGATTTCTCTCTCCAAACGCTCATCAGTCTTTGACCCCTCTTCAGATTCATCCGCCATTCAGCTGAGAAAGCTACATCAGATTCTTGTATAGAATCCTCTTCAGTATTCTCAGAATCATCCACAAGGTTTGAAGATATTTCACACATGATAATCTTCATATTCCCCAAAATCAATCCCATTTTCTTTGTTTTGTTGAAGCTCGATTCTAGGGTTTGGTTTATAACGAAGAAACCGAGGTCTTGGAAAAAGGTAATTAGTTTTAGAAGCTGCAGATCTGAAGTATAAAAAATACTAAATCCTTAACGGTTTGGACCGGTTCGGTCCGGTCCAAACCTTTGTTTTTTAATAACCGAACCTATAAGATAAAAAGAGGTTCAGAGCGATTCTGGACCGAGTCTTAGCTCCGGTTTAGTCCGGTGGACCGGAGAACCGGATCCGATAGCCAGGTTGAGGTATGCCTCTATATGTAAGTGGGTTATCTCTATAATGAGCATACTTGCCCAAATAACCTGCACACACGACAAACAATATACGTCATATATAACAAAAAAACATGGACAACCTTGGTTAGCATCCTTGGCAATGGCAACCAACCACTGGTCTCTGTACTAAACTTTAAAAAATTTGCATCCAGGAACAACAATGGGTGACATGAGTTAAAACCTACAAGGAAAGCACCGAAAGAGAAATGACAACGTGTGAAAGTGTATGTCAATGAACTTAACCATGTATAAATGTATTCATACAAAAATCAGAGATTTCTGAGCATGATATTCTATTCAAACCTATTAGAAAATGTAACACATGAAAACGAGATCATTACAAGCATGATAATCGATTCAAACACAAAAAAATGTAACTCGTAATATCAGGTATAAAAATCAATAACAATATTAAAACAAAAATATATGCCATAAACATACTTGTATTTTCGTAGTAATTGAATTCTTTGTAATATCAAATGACTAATGATTGAATAGGTAATTTTTTTGAGAAATGATTTAAAATTCAAAAATGGAGTGAGAATTCGTTGATTTAACCACACCATAATTATTTGGTAGGATCACACGTGATTTTCCTAATATTCGAATATTGTTAAATATATCTATTATTTTTTTTCAACAGTTAAATATATCTATTAAGAAATTTTCTTTTATTATTTGTAGATACATAGGTCGAGGGTGATTATGAATTAAGAGTATACTTGCTAAAATGTAGTTTCAGACAAATCTTTTTAAAGAGAAAAAGGTGATAGACCATATTATAGTAATTTTAATATTCTAGTTATGGTTTATTTATACTTTAATAGGTATCTTTTTATATTCATTGTAGTATAATTTTAAACATAAATCAAAATCACCCATTTACGACAATTAGTTGATTCTTTTTTTTTATACAAATTAATTACTATATTATATATAAAAATAAATAATATAGTAAAGACATTAAAGTATAGTGCATGAACTATACATAGGTTGAGGGTGATTATGAATTAAGAATATACTTGTTAAAATGTAGTTTCAGACAAATCTTTTTAAAGAGAAAAAGGTGATAGACCATATTATAGTAATTTTAATATTCTAGTTATAGTTTATTTATACTTTAATAGGTATCTTCTTATATTCATTGTAGTGTTGATTCTTTTTTTTTTTTATACAAATTAATTACCTATATTATATAAAAATTAAATAATATAGTAAAGACATTAAAGTATAGTGCATGAACCTGACGCATATTTAAATGAATTTCATACAAAAAATTCAAACCTTTTAAAAATTACAATACATGAAAAATAAAAATACTATAAGCATGATTATCAATTCAAACACAAACATAATTTAACTCATAATATCATATATAGTATTAATGACAAAATCAAAACAAAAATACGAAAATATATGTCATGAACATACTTGTATTTTTATAGTAATTTAATAAGTAATTAGATTCTTTACATATATCAAATAACTAATGACAGATCATTTTTTCGAGAGATGATTTAAAATTTAAACATGTATGCAGTAAGAATCTGTTGATTTAATTACACCATACTAGTTTTGAACGATCATATGTGATTTTTTTCTAATATTTAAATGTTGTTAAACGTATCTATTAAAGGTTTTTTTTTTTTTTTTCATGTAAATACAACGTGAAAGGAATTCTCTTTTATTTCATGTAAATACAACGTGATGAGCGTGATTCTAAATTATAGGTACAATTGTTAAAATGTAATTTCATCCAAATTTTTCTAAGGAAGAAAAAGTAATGGATCATACTGTTATAATTTTAATATTCTAGTTATGGTATATATTGGTATCTTTTTGTATTTATTGTAGTATTTTTTTTTTTTAAATAAACATAAATCACAATCAAACTCATGATAATTAGTTGATTCCTTTTAGTCGTACAAATTTATGACTATATATTATATAAAAAACAATATAGTTAAGATCACATTAAAATAAGAATATACAGAATACCACTAAAAACAAATAAGTTGATTTTAACCATTAATTTTGGTGTCGTCATGATTTTAGTAGTATTTGGTTATTTCATATTTTTACCTGAATACACGGATATCCTTTGCTTGAAGACTGTCGTGGTGTCAAAATTTCCTAATTATAGTAGATTTAGGATAATTCATCTCAATTTGGAAGGAAGATGGAAGACAAAAACCAACATAAATTTGAGTATAAAAATTATCTCTCTGGTTTCATAATCCCCTATTCTCAAAAAAATATTTCTCTCCTTTCATAATCCCTTGAGTAATAAACATTTTAAGCTTTTTTCCAAGCCATAACCGATCATGGGATTAAAATCTTTTTTCAGCCGTAAGAAAAAGCGTCATGCAATCACCAAAACTATTTCACCAGAAGACCAAACCCTCATTGGTTCACGTTCATCATCTTTGAATTCACGTCCACGGATCGAGGAGGAGCTGGAACACGTCTTCAAAAAATTTGATGCGAATGGTGATGGAAAGATCTCATGGTCCGAATTGGGTGCAATAATGGGTAGCCTTGGTGACCCACTCGGAGAAGAAGAACTGCATCAAATGATCAAAGAGGTGGACGCTGATGGAGATGGTTTCATTGACCTTCAAGAATTCATAGAGTTGAACACCAAAGACATGGACTCAGATGAGGTCTTGGAAAGCCTGAAAGATGCCTTTTCCGTCTTTGACGCTGACCATAATGGATTAATATCTGCAGAAGAGTTGCAGAACGTGATGAAGAATGTTGGTGAAGAATGTTCTTTAGCAGAATGCAAGAAAATGATTACAGGTGTTGATAGTGATGGTGATGGCATGATCTGTTTTGATGAATTCAAGACCATGATGATGATGGGTTCACGTTTCGATGGTACCGAAGCAAAAACTTGATAATATCATTGCTGAACAATATATTATGTCTCGTTTTCAAAAGTACTTAAACTTTTTATATATGCATCTATCAATTCCCAAGATTTATTGTGGAAGCAAGAAATTGTATAAAGATTTTACTTGATCTTTATCTACATTCTGAAATAGCTTGTAAATGAATGGAAAAGCATGCTTAATTAACGTGGTTCCATCCTTTGTGGTTATCTTTGTTTTGTTAATATATTAAACTTTTATTATTGCTTTTTTCCTATAAATATTATTGGTGTATCACGAATTAGACAACAAGTATTGATTATTCTTCAATTTTCAGTACTGATCATGCAAACTCTCGTTAACCCCCATGAGAGAGCTTTAGAAATACATATTAGAAAAGCTAAAGACATTTAGATAATAGGAAATGGCAACAGATTTCATAGAAAACAAGGCTTCTAATAGTGGTGGATCCTTTAGAAACTAGGTAACAGAACTGGTAATTGTTATACTTAAGCATCCTATTGTAGAGTTTGTTCAAGGAGATTATATACTACGCATAGGAATTTGACATAGTAAAATCATTGCTTTGAGAATTCGTGGAATAAACATACATGGAGAATACATTCTAGAGATCTGCAAAAGTTCAGAATTACTCGAAGATGACTCACAGGTTCTATACAATTTTGCTTCAAATTATCATGTTTGCTATGTTCAATATAAAGGAATGTTCAGTGGCGAATCTAGAAGCAACAATAAAGGTGGGCTTAAATATTACAATTCGGAATTAGAAGCAACACTTCAACTAATTTAGTTTTCCATTAAAAGGCAATGAATTTAGTCCAAAAAGTTGTCCTTGGTAATTTTTGTTTGATTTTTTTGTCTGCAAAAGGGTGTTCCAGTAGGTGATGTAAGGAGATTTGGGGATTGGGAGGTTTCAGTCGCGTAAGAAGCCTCCGGTGAGCCTTACAGATACAGCTTTGTTGAAACAATGTGAAAGTTCATTGAAACGTTTGATGTCACATTGGTATGGTTAGGTGTTTAATGAACCATGTTGATGTAGTGAAATTAAAGATCCTGGATTATCTCACTGTAATTAAACACCCAAATGGATTTAAGTACAATTAAGACCAAGCTTTCTCGTAACGAGTACTCGAATGCACTTATATTTCTAGCTGATGTGCGCCTTACTTTTGCCAATGCAATGACCTACAATCCACCCGGAAATGACCTACAATATAGGGACATAACTTGTGAATAAATCTGTCTGGTGCAAGTATGAATTTTCAACAAACACATTTTTATCAGAAGATGCCTTTTTTTTGTTCCAAACGCTTATATCAGAAGATGCCTATTCTTTATACGTTTTAGAAGATTTAATCAATTGTATGTGCAAACAAATACAACTAAATCGAGAGTGGCTTTTAGAAGCATGATATTAGCTTTATATAATGAATAATAATCAAGAATAATAAGTGTCCCGTGTTTAATTCATCGCAGTCAAGATGTACTATATGCAATGCAGAAATCGGAGTAAATGACACTTTTGCCCTCTGAGTTTATACCCGATTGACAGGTTGCCCCTAAGTCCTAAAATGCGCCTCGTTGCCCCCTAAGATTTACTTTTGTGACCCGTTACCCCCTGAGTGCGTTTTCCGTCCATTTTCTCCGTTAAATATGACGTGGCAATTCTATGTCATATTTTTTTTTAATCCAGATACTAATTATATGTTTAATTAACTTAAAATAAGGGTAAAGTAGAAATTTAACAATACTTTTAATATTATTAAATAAAAATAAAAATAAAAACCCCTACCACCCCCCACCCCCACCCCCCCCACCGAGACCCCCCTACCCCCTCCCCCCTCTCTTCCCCATCTTCTTCTTCCCCGTTCATCTTCTCTACCCTACCTGGTTCTTCTAAAAAAAAAAAAAATCTTTGAATCTTTACGGATGATGATCTTATTAAAGCAAAATCATTAGAAGTGATATCTACTATCATAGATCTTATGAACGCAAAGTCACTTTCGAGAGATCTTGTTCAAAATTCCAAAAAAGTAAACTTTTCTTAGCCACACTCATGGGCATGAGATGAATAAACTATGTTAACTTCTTCTATACACCCAATTTTCACAATTGCTATGAATATATATTATTGTTTATGCAATATTTGAACGAAATCAGTTATGCAAACTTAGCAGATTTTGGAGCAGGTACATCTCAGGCGAACAAATTTCAATGCCAACGATTATTGATGGAATCAAAACCAAGATTTGGTAATAATATCAAATGTGGAAGCTCCAGTGGTCGTTGTCATTGTTCCAAGAAGAGTTCTTTGATTTTTTTTTTTTAAGAACCAGGTCGAATGGAAGAAGACGAAGCATGGGGAAGAAGAAGAAGGGGGTAGGGGTGTCTCGGAGGGGTGGGGGTGGGGGTGGGGGGTGGGGTGGGGGTGGGGGAGGGGGTGGGGGGATGGTTTTATTATTTTATTGTTTTTATTAATAATATTAAAATTATTATAAAAAATCTATTTTACCCTTTTAAAAAGAGAGGTTAAGTTAATTAAATAATTAATTAGTATTATGATTAAAAAGAAAAAGAAAAAATATGACATGGAATTGCCACGTCGGATTTAACAGAGAAAATGGACGGAAAACGCACTCAAGGGGTAACGGGTCACAAAAATAACTTATAGGGAGCAACGAGGCGCATTTTAAGACTTAAGGGGCAACCTGTCAATCGCGTATAAACCCAGGGAACAAAAGTGTTATTTACTCCAGAAATCGAGAGCGGCTGAAAAAGTCGTACTATATGCAATTCAGTCGCTACAAAGAGGAGTACAAATGTACATACAATATACATTCTCAGTCGATGGAAAAAGTTGTTATTAAGGTGACCGAATCAATTATATATATAAGTCTTGTTCTTAAAGGTAATCACTTTTTCTTGTATCTTTGTGTAGGTAATAAGAGGACACCCGATAAATTTGTTGGAAAGGAAGCCGTGATTACATCTCAGTGTCTTAATGCATGGTTAGTGTACTCACCTATCTACAACTATTTAATTCGATTTACTACTTTTTCTATTAGCCTTCCCCCCCTCCCCCACCCACACCCCCCATATTAGCCTTTTAAATTCTCCTTGATATGTTATAGGTATTTGATTAAAGTTGGTACAGTAAGCAAAATGGGTCAACAAGAATTAGATAGATTAGTTTTTTTTTTTCTTCAAAATGAACAAGGTTATTTAATGATTACGATCGTTTATACAAAGATTTTAGAAAAATATAAAAATCACTAAAAGAGTCATCCTTCCATGAAGAGGGGTCGATGTTTCGTCTTGCACACTTGGCCATTAGATCCACAACGCTATTAAGACTCCTGTTGACGAAGTTAACCTTCCAAGCCATCTCCTCATTTCGGCAATGAACGGATAAATTTGCCATCGAAGACCTGTGCATCTAGAAATACCTTGAACCAATTCAAGGTTATCAGAGTAGAAAGAAACACTCCGAAGATTACTTATAGCGGCCTTTCTCATAACCAAAAGACCGCCCAACATTCACCTTCAACCGAACTTTTGACAATGGATCTAGAAACGATCTTGTGAGTAACCCTACCTTCTTTATTAATTTCTATTGAAGCTATACCTGACGGTTCGTATTCTTTTTAAAAGATAGATTAGTTAATAATCCAGGACTACAATACAATTAAAATAGCAATTAGTTTAACTAATAGCTGTCAAAGGAATCTCTAGTCAACAATACACTTTTGACTCATAGTATATATACACTCATTGTATACATTACAACTTAATAACAAAAATCTCTTTTCGTTCTCTTCATCTTCATTTTTTTTCTCTGCAACTCTAACTAAACTCGAGCTCTTTTCAATAATACTCTCGCAACTTTGCTTGATTCAACATGGTATCAGATGTAAATGTTCCGCATTATCTTCTCAAATCAATAATCTAACACTAAATCGGCCATGGCGCATCAAAACTCTATCACCGAAGATTTTTCTAGCCCTTACTATTTACATCCAAGCAAAAATACTGGAGCCTCACTTGTATCTGAAGCTCTTACTAGAGATAACTACTTATCGTGGTCTCGTGCGATAGAAATCTCACTAGCTGTCAAGAACAAACTCGGATTCATCAATGGCGATATTACTCAACCTTCGCTTACTGATCTCACTCTGTTCACTGCTTGGAACAGAGCTAACAATCTCGTCCTTTCTTGGCTTTTCAACTCCATTTTGAAAGAAATACGAGGTAGCTTACTTTATGTCAATTCAGCTCATGATTTATATAATATATTAAAACTCAATTCTGCAAAAGTAATGGTACACGTATTTTTCAACTCAAGAAATCGTTGAGCTAAATTGCTCAAAATACGAGCTCAATTTCTGAGTATTTTGCAAAACTCAAAGGTTTATGTGATGAATACTCACACTCACGTACTTGTTCTTGTGGTTTCATGAATCAACGCACTTGTAAAAATTTTGATTCACTTGTTGAGAGACAAAAATCAGACTTCGTCATGAAGTTCCTACTCGGCTTGAATGAATCTTACTCTGTGTTAGAATTCAGATACTCCTCATGGATCCTATGCCCAATATCAATTCGGTTTTTGCTATGCTAATTCAAGAAGAGAGTCAAAGAACACTTTCCAACTCTTTTGAGTCTTCTTCAACTCAGGCTTTCTATGTCAAAAATCAACAACGAACTAACTATTTTGCTTAGAAAAAGAAAAGTCTATGTACTCATTGTGGTTATACTGCTCACACCATTGACAAATGTTTTCAGTTACATAGATATCGTCATGGTTGGAATGGTCCTAAGGGTAAAAGGTTTAACAATAATCAAGCCAAGGCACATCATGTCACTTCGGTTGAGGATAGCAGTCAGGAAGCTAAGCCAATTCAATCTTATGATTTCACTCCTGAAAAAGTTGAGAAACTTATGGCGTTAGAACATCACTCTTCCTCACATAATGCAGTTGTTCATCAAGTCTCAACTCAAGAAGGTAATATCTTAACCTCCTCTTGGATTCTTGACACAGGAGCTACTGATCACTTGATTTACTCTGCTACTCTTTATACTAGTAATGTCAGAAGTGATAATACTTCTATCACTCTACCTAATGTGGAGATTGTGCTATCTACACATAAGGGAGATATAACTTTAAATTAGTATATTGTTTTGAAGAGTGTTCTATGTGTTCCACCTTTTAAGTATAATCTCTTGTCCATTTCTAAACTTACTAATAGTTCATCTAGATCTGTGTTTTTTCTTCCTTCCCATTGTGATTGCAGGTTCTCCACACCAAGAAAATGATTGGGATTGCATTTGAGAGACAAGGTTTATACTACTTCAGATCTTCATAAAATCCACCTTTTTCATTAGATGCTTCTTCTAATAATTTTGACCTATGGCATTAAAGATTAGGTCATCCATCAAATGCGAAACTTCAAGCTCTAAAGGAAATTGATCCCTCAATTTCTTTTCTCAATTGTAATATTTGTGAACCTTGTCATTTTGCCAAACAAAAACATTTAGTTTTTCCTATATCTTCATCTAAAAGTCTTTCTTGTTTTGAACTTATACATTGTGACTGTTGGGGTCCCTTTAGAGATCCATCTTACACAGGCCATAGATTTTTTCTTACTATAGTTGATGATTTATCAAGATGCACTTGGGTTTACTTAATGGTTAACAAATCTGAAGTGCATCAACAATTGATTTCCTTTTATAATCTCATTCTAACACAATTCAAAGTCAAAATAAAGACCCTGAGATCAGATAATGGTCAAGAATTCATTATGCCATCCTTTTATTCTACCCTTGGAATAATTCATCAACTTAGCTGTGTAGAAACTCCCCAACAAAATGGTTTAGTTGAAAGAAAACACCAACACCTTCTAACAACTGCTAGATCCCTTACGTTTCAATCAAAATTACCACTAAAATTTTGGACTGAAGCAATACTTACAACTGTGCATTTAATAAATAGACTTCCCACCCCACTTCTCCAAAATCTATCTCCATATCACATTTTATACAATAAACCCCCATTCTAACTCATCTCAGAGTTTTTGGCTCACTTTGTTATGCTTCTACACTCACAAAAAATAGATCTAAATTTGATCATAGAGCAACTAAATGCATATTTCTCAGTTACCCACCTACTACTAAAGGATATGAACTTTTAGACATTTCTTCACACAAAAACATAATCTCAAGAAACGTTATATTTCATGGACATATTTTCCTATTCATAGATATACCTCAACCTGATCTTCTTCACACATTCATGTTTCCTTCTTCATCTCATACCTACTCAGAAATTCAACACCCACATCCTCACATCACTCAACCTTCCACCAGTATTACTCAGAACCCCTCAAGAAAATGTAGACTCAGACAACCCCCTCCTACCTGAAATACTATATAACCTCAATCTCTCTATTCAATTCTCAGTATCTTAAATGCAAGGAGTCCTCCTTCACAACAAGCACTCTCTATCCACTTGGTAATTTTTTAAACTCTAGCCAATTATATCCAAACTATTTCATAGCAACTATCAGTGCTATGACTGAACCAAAATCTTTTTAACAAGCCTCATCTTCTACCCACTGGATGGATGATATTCATCAAGAATTAAAAGCTCTAGAAGAGAATAACACCTTGAAAATTGTTCCTTTAACTTCTGATATATCTCCTATTGATTGTAAATGGGTTTTCAAATTAAAATATAGACCAGATGGAACTCTTGAAAGACACAAGGCAAGGCTAAAGGGTACAACCAAAAAAGGTTCTTGATTTTTTTGATACCTTTTCTCCAATAGCTAAAGTTGTATCAATAAGGTTAATGATTGCTCTAGCCTCTATAAATGGTTGGCACTTGCATCAGCTAGATGTTAACAATGCATTCTTACATGGTGATTTATATGAAGAGGTTTATTTGTCAATCTCTCCTGGATTAAAGGTACCTCCTAACTCAATTTGCAAGTTGACTAAAAGTTTGTATGGGCTTAAACATGCCTCTAGACAATGGTTTGCCAAGCTTTCTACAACCTTATTGTCTTATGGATTCAAGCATTCCAACAGTGATTATAGTCTCTTTACTTAATCAACTACTTCATCCTTTGTATCTCTTCTTGTATATGTGGATGACATCATTATAGCTAGTAACTCACTTCAGGAAGTCAGTAAGCTCAAACTATATCTACACTCTGAATTCACTATCAAGGATTAGGGCAACTAATATTCTTTCTTGGAATTGAAGTAGCTAGATCATCTAAAGGTTTATCATTGTGTCAAAGAAAGTTTGCACATGACATATTACAAGAGTGTGGTGTTTCAGATGCTAAACCTGTGTCATTTCCTATGGAATCAAATTTAATACTTCAGACTGAGGATGATAATTTACTTGAAAATCCTACATCCTACAGAAGATTGGTTGGTAGATTACTTTACTTAACAATTACTAGGCCGGATATCACTTTTTTGGTTACTTGCTTAAGTCCATTCTTATCCAAACCTTCAAATGCTCATTGGAATGCAGCTCAACGTGTTTTGAGATATATAAAAATGACACCTGGACAAGGTGTTTTCTATCCTTCCAATTCTGAAACAAAGTTAAAGGCATTTTGCGACAGTGATTGGGCAGGTTGTCTTGATACAAGGAGAAGTATAACTGACTTTTGCATTTTCATCGGTGATTCTTTAATCTTGTGGAAAAGCAAGAAACAGTCCACAATTAGTAAATCATTAGCTGAAGCTAAGTATAGAGCACTTGCAGCTACAACTTGTGAGATTCAATGACTCCTTTATGCATTGGATGACTACAATTTTTCACACAATTTTCCTGCTCTAATTTTTTCAGACAGTAAATCGGTAATTGCAATGTCCACAAATCTGGTTCAACATGAAAGAACCAAACATGTGGACATAGATTGCAAAATCACGAGAGAAAAATTAGCTTCAGGAGTTACAAAGTTGTTATATATTCCTTCAAGACTACATCTAGCTGACATATTTACCAAACCTCTTGGCTCACTACAGTTTCATCACATTTTATCCAAGTTGAACATTCTCAATAATTATGTTTCACTTGTCGGGGAATCTTGGAGTACAGTCAGCAAATTGGATCAACATGAATTAGATAGATTAGTTAATAATGCAGGGACTACAATGCAATTAGAATACACATTAGTTAGACAATTAGTTAGACTAATAGTTGTCAAAGGAATCTTTAGTCAACAATACACTTTTGACTCAAAGTAGTATATATACACTCATTGTACACATTACAGCTTAATAACAAAAATCTCTTTTCGTTCTCTTCATCTTCTCTCTTCTTCTTCATTTTCCTCTCTTCAACTCTAACTAAAATCGAGATCTCTTCAATGTATACTCTCACAACTTTGCTTGATTTAACCAAAGTTATGGAGAGTGGAGAGAATATTCGCTTACAGTATCTCTCTTTGGCCAAGATTTTGCTTCCAAAGGAAGGGAAGAATCCTGGACCACTATAATCTGATGTTAATTTCTTCATTTAAATGTGTGACAAGTTGATTTTGATAAAATCTTGTACAAATAGGGATTGAGATATCATTATATAGGAAGGAAAACGTCTTGTGTTATTGTTTTGTGTATATGAGAAAATGCATTTTTTGCGTTGGTGCTTGTATAGTAGCATACCAATATGTTTGATTCTCTAAAATTTGTCAAACTTTGAATAAATCTGCCAGGTGAGTCAACTTGTGGCTCAACTATACCAAATGCGTGCACGTATGAAGAATTTATTATAAGTGATGGGAAATGGATCTATTCCTAATCTACTACACTAAGTAAACTCGAGGAGGCAATGGAAGCTGAATATAAGGTGAATTATAACACAACTACTTTTAGTCATTACTTGTCCTTTAATTAATTACATGCTATGTTTGTATCTCCTCACTTTGGCTCCTGAGAGTACTGCAAGAAGGAAGAGGAAATCAGAATCAAGGCGGCAATTTACTGGCTCATTATCAGCGGTACCCAGCCCTTGTGGTTTTGGAGGAAAGAATTGATGAGTAATATGAACACTTATTAGATAAAAGAGATTTTTCTCATAGCTTCTATTTGTATTTTCTTGAACCAGCGAGTGTAGTATATGTAACTAATGTGGTTGAGGGTGATAGATTTTGGGCCTCAAATGTTGTGATATTATCATATAGATTTATCTACGGTTGTTTATGAATTATCTACTTAGTGTTATTAGGGATTGTAATGGTTACAGTTATAATCCGAAACCGGTGATAACCAAACCGATTAAAAACCGAATTATATAACCGTAGTTAAACCATTAGGTTATGGTTTTGAAAAGTGTAACCGATGGTTAAAACCGTTAAGTTATGGTTTTTGATAAAAATAAAACCGAATAACCAAAAACCGATTATTATCATATATATTTTAATATTCTATAATAATCTAGGTTAATTTAAATATATTAAAATTCTAATACCAAAATCCAAATACTATATTTAACCAACTAAATATGAAATATGAAATTTAATCAAAGACCTACACAATATTTTATATACCTTGAAGATTTTTCTTATATTTGCGGTTTGATTTTATGAAAATTAATATATTTATTAAATTATTATTTAGTTGTGGTTAAAAACCGCAAGACATTTTAAAAAACCAAAACCGAATTATGCGGTTCCTTTTTTTTGTCTACTTTTGGAGAATAATTACTTTTGGAGATATATGTGCGTAATTTGTTTGTTAAGTGTGCATCTATAGAATACTTGGATGCTATTAGATCCCAAGTAGAGGATAAGAAGTAGATAAAGGAAGTTCAAACCCATGTCAAGGAGTCAAAGGATAAAAAAGAAACTTTTGGAAAGCGAGAGTAGTTACCGACAAGATTTAGAAATCGACTTCTCAGTGTCACAACATGCAATTGGTGAAGGTTCTGGGGGAGCCCTTTTCTTAATAGATAGTAATTGGATCTGGAGCGTAGGAACTGACGGTTCGTAATTTAGAGTTGAATTGAAGAAGTTATTAATGTTACAGTAATTGGATAAGGAAGCGTCAGTTCCTTAGAGTTGAATTAAAGAAGTTATTAAAGTTATAATAATTGGATATGGAGCGTTGGAATTTACAGTTCGTAATAGTACAAATTATTAGAAGGTATCTTTCCTAGTTAGTTTAGCTACGCATTCTAGTACGCTTCCTAAAAACAGTGCATAGGAATTTACCTTCATAATCCTTATGGAAATAATACTCTTTACATACTTACTTTATTAATTATCAACGACCTTTACACTTGCGGTAGTTAGCTCTCTTAATATGTGTATTTGTTAGCTTATTTATTTCACACTTTGAGAAACGACACTAACCTACTAGCTAGATTCGTTCTTATAGAAGACAATATGGTGTAAGCGCTCCCACAACCTATAATATTATCATGTCAATAGAATCGACACGTATGTATCAAATACCTAATATAGAATATGATTTGTGAATTCATTAACTCTGATAATGATATCATATTTGATAGGAAAATTCCCCGACTACGTAACAATTTAAAACACCAAAGGATGAAAATAATGTCAGTTGGTATAGTTCATACGAGGGTAGGAAGGTACATAGAAACCGGTCACTTTCACCTTGACGTTTGTAGCATTGGCGACCTTGACGATGTTCCCTAATTACTTTTAATCCTTTCCTTTTTTCCCAAATTAGATGTTTAGGTACTCACGTTGCGTTTCTTGAAATGAGAACAATAAGTGGTCACATGAGTTGAGGAAATTAGGGTATTTCTTGTGACATTCTCCCAAGAACCTAAACCACTGAATCGATGAAGGATATGTTTCTGAGAGAATATAATTCCTAAAAAAAGGTGAAGTGACAATTAGCCATAGATAAATGGTATATGATGAATAAATGCGTGGGACGAATCTCTATATAAATCTCCCTTCCAATTCAAATACCCCACTTAAAGAAGAAAAATCAACCATCTTATTGGGCTCGGCCAATACACCATTAGGTCAATAAAAATTGGAGAAACACCTTTAACATCTATAAAACTCTTAGACATATATAGACACATCCACAAGAAATTTAGACTCAAGGATTGATCATGCGAAAGACCTTTTCTTTTTCCTTTGAAACGCTAGCCTGATCTCCCAGTATGGAGATAGGTCAGACACAAGCCAACGTCATAAATGGACAAGTTATTTATCATTTCAAAGAGGAAGTATAGAAATTAATGACCTTCTCTCCCGAAATTCCAGGCCCGAACCTTTTCCCTTTATCATCTTCACGTTGTCCCAATTGAACTTTTGATCCTCAAGTTTTTTGTCAGTACCGAACAGTCATGAACTGCAACTCCTTAAGTTAGGCTTACAGACTATGAAACACCCTTTCCTAACTCTACACACACCTAATTGTTGTGCCAAACTTTATGGCTACATAAAAAAATATTTATTTCAACGAGTACCTTTTTGGTTAAGAGGGTATAATTGATACCACCATTTCTCTCTCTCTCTCGATATTTGGCTAGTATATAAAGTCCCCACAACAATCAATTAAGGAAATGCAATCTAATATATTACACCACCTAGTATAAAGATATATTATCGTATCCCAAGAATTTAAGACGAGTTGGATTAGGAAAAATGTTATAACTTTGGAATAATGAAGTAATAAAAGACGAAATAGAAGCCTCAATATACAATGATTTTACCCTAGAAGGGCCTGCAAGCCAGTTTCGTCGAAGATGGGTGATGAATCTCGAACACATCATCGATGTCCCTATGATGGAAAACCTTTGGAAACTTAACAAATCTAAGATTGTAAGAGCGACATTAGGCCTCTTAAGAAATAGGCTTGGATGGGGATTCAAACAACTTGCTTCAGTCACATAATGTATTATATAATAATTCGATTTATAAGCGGATCGCTACTAGTATAAGATGAATCCTTCATTTTCTTGAAGAGGGAAATCTCTACTTCCATCCGCAATAGAATCACTTAATCTCTGAAATAAGCATAATCATCCTCGTCGGAAGAAGAATGATTATACCTAAAAACTGAAGAAGACGCATCCATTATAAGCATGCCCGATTGATTAGGCACCAATAGATGAGAAACACTTGGAGGTGATAGCCTACCGATTAAATGATCGAGTCCTTTGTACTGGATATAAAACTCTTAATAATTGTAAACAAGAATAAAATAAAATTAAAAGAAAAAGAAAATCAGGAAAGAAAAAGTACCTCGAAAAATTGAAGCTCGAAATAAAGAAGTTGACTGTGTTTTATAACTGCTAGAGGATAAATACATTTACTCTGATAGATGATCAGATGAAAGAGAAGAGAATAACAACATTTGAAGTTCCAAATCCATCTAACTAACAACGATTCATTTAATTATAGATCCATTTATCTAACGAAGATTTATCCCTCCATAAAAACATTATTTTCAAGGTCGTTACAAAGTGAACTTAATAATATAGGACAATTATTTAGTTAGTTACAGAAACAGAAAAAGCATTCGAGAAAAATTTGAAATTATTTTTATAAATGGAATAACTATTCATTATCTATCATTAAGTAAATTCATAATGTAGCAACCCAATTGTGCTACTGAACCAATTACTAATTCACCTCAAGTGTTGCTACCATAATGGGTATGTTCCATAATCACATCTAGGGTACGTACCCATGTATATGAGGGGGTTATGTACCAATCTTGGACCTGGAAAATCATGAAGTGTATGCGTTCTCTTGGTGTTTCAATGAATACAGGAGGATCTAAAAATAGAATATGAAAATGTTATGTTCTGGCAATTGTAAATATTGTCATTTAATAGGATGAACTATAACTATAAATAAGTACACTACCCAATTTTTTTCCGCCAATGTCTTTCTACCCCTTAACAACCGATGCAACGACACTTCCATATTCAGAAGATTTCTCACTTCTTGATATAGCATCATAAAGACATTTTGTATTATCCAACATTGCTATAACTTTACCATTATCAACTACAAGAAGTTGTCTAAAATTCTATGTACAAGTAAATAACATATAAATAAGGTAACTAGTAGTATTAATCTTCTCATCTAATTTTGGAAACACAATCTTGAATCATCTTCTGAAGGGCCTCAATTTCCAATGAATCTAAAGTCATGAAAATAGGTTCCTTGTCATAACTTTGGAAATTATTGTCTGATATGGCCTTATTTCCTCTGCTAGAACCCTTGATGCAATTTTTTTATACAGAAGAGTGCAAATTTTATGCTATATATGTCAATTCAAAATTCTTTCTCTTATACTATATTAGTCTAGAAAGAAGAATAAATCCAATAATTTGTTTCAAAGCTTATAAGTGACAAATATTTGACACATGGTCATATATTTCTTCAAGAACATAACTAGAATGGTAGGATTCGTTATCCCATTTCCCATATAATGTTGAAACTTGTACATTATAACAACAAATCCTACCATTTTAATTATGTAATTTTGTTGAAGTAATTATTTTGCAGAGAATTAGAAGTGCAATTAGCAGATAACTTTTGATGATGAATTATTTACCGTTGAGAACTTATGGAATGGTGAAAATTTATCTTCAACTACGTAACTAGCGTTTGAGTTTGAGAATTAATTACCTTCTTGTATTCTTACAGGAACCCAAAAATATCCATCCATATTGAACTTTCCTTTTGCAACAACTCTCTCGAAATACCTCACATATTGAATATCAATATAATTTAACAATCGATAAATTAATCCAAGTTCATAAATAAAAAAGAGGTAATCAAATATAATTCTTAGAACAAAATTATCTCTATACTTGTGACTACAAAAAATCTAAAAACTAGATATTCATAAATCATACCAACGAGCAGATTGCAAGAACTATTCTTAACCAGATATGAAAAGTAATTCCTTAAGAATAGTATAAAGATATTAATAACCTATGAAGAAATTAATTACACCAATGCAGAAATAATCCCAAAGCAAACACAACTTTCAAATTATCAAGCAAGAAAAAACCTGAAAACTATAAAGCAGATGTTCATGACGGTATATACGCATGTTTGGTGGGTAAAATGACTTTTGGTTGGGTTTATGTTAGAATCTAATACAATAAAATCCTTCCAACTATCTTAAAATGGCCAGTCTAGGATTTCTAAAAAAATATAATCAGATATTTTGAATTTTTTTTAAAAGTGATGATATTAGGTTAAAAATAATTCATTTTTACCTTAATTTGGGTTCTTTATCAAGCTGTATTGATGGTGGATAATGGTTTTCTTTTGTAGGAGAGAGAGAGACTTGGTGTGTGAGAGTGGTTTTCTTGTGCAGGAGACTGGCTTATGATACCTGAGTATGAAGAAGAGAGATATTCTCGTATAGCATATGAGAGAACTAAAAAAACTCCTATATTTCTTTTTTATTTGAATATCACTCTTCACTTGTAAGAGAACGAACTTACGATTTTTTTATACACGTTGTACTTGGCTTGTAATTAGGTAAAAAGATGATGTCTCCCTAAATGTTCTAATTTTATGCCCTTGGGAGACATTATTCTTGGTGTTTATTCGGCTATTTTGATCGACTTTTAGGCTAAATATGCAATAATCCGATTTTCCTCTTTAATTTCTAGTATTTTTAATTTATTAAACTTTTGCGCGTAATATTGGGTATTTTAGTGAAAAGTTTGTAGGTTTTGAATATTAGCTAGGAGAGGAATCCGAGAATAAAGTCGAAGATCGTGATATGGAGTCAAAGCATGAAGATAAATCTCGAAAGAATTGATATTTTAAACCTACAAATCTGGAAAACTAATAAAGATTGATGATTTCGAGCCACCTAAGAGTAGATTTGGCCGTTGACCTTCGAAGATAAAATGTGCCCCATTGAGTTACGGAACTTTAGAAACTAGAATGAGGTCAATCCGAGTTGAAACGAACCGACTAGAGCTGATTCAGTGGAGGTGGTACAACAATTACGGAATTTTGGGCTAAGATAATGGATTTGAGCCTTTATTATTTCAAAAAACATTAACCTAAGGTCCAAGTCCGAATTTGAGAGTATAAATAAGACTTTTGACTTCTATTTTTCAGACAATTCACTTTTTACAAGTCAGAGCCTCAGAGAGAAGTCAAGGCAAGGAAGCGGAGAAAGCTACAGAGTTGGAGACTGTCTATATCTCCAAATCGCAGCCAATCTAATTCCGAAATTAGGTTTCTCTTTTATTTCTTTCTGTAAAACAATATGATTATTTTTATTTCTTTTAATTTAGTTTTTCGCATTAGTATGAGCTAATTTCATTAAGTGCTTGAGAATGCATAATGGGTTAATCCCAATTTGATTTTATTTCATGTGTTTGGATTTGGGATTTTAATAATTGAAATCAAATTGGGTAAATTGTATTTTTCTTTAATTTGCTTTAATTTACTTTTATTGAATTCACGACTCAATATTAGGACTTAGTATCTAGGCTATTCCAATTAGTGGCGATTGGATCACCTTGAAGGGGGGTCTGGGTACATAACTAGTTAATGAATGTAGGTTAGAAATTAGAGACTTTGTGGAGCTTAATTAAACCTATGGCCAATTGGGTAAATTAGACTTAATCACTTGAGAGTGGACTATAATCACCCTGACGGGGTGTGTAGCACTTGATAGTAGCTCCTTAGTCCACCCCGACGGGGGTAAGGAGAGTTCCGAGTCCCGACCAATACATATTTACCAATTTGTCCCTTAAACATGACATGAAATGAATGATAATTAGGTGAAACCCTTGCTGTCTCTCAAGTACTGCCTTTCCCAGCGTAAACACTTTAATTTCTTGCGTCTAGTTAATTATTTGCATTAATTTAGTATTTTACTTTATTGTCTTAGCATTAGAAAACCAAAACAACCATTCTAAAAATCATTTACTTGTTTTCACGTGCAATTAACTACTATCTGATAAGCATTAGAGTCAACCATTCCGTCCCTGAGAACGAATCTATATTATCACTTATATTACTTGGGACAACCGTACACTTACGGTTGTGGTTCTCTTATCCTTATTTGCATTTTTCTAGAACACACAAAGGACCACCAAGTTTTTGGCGCCGATGCCGGGGACGGTAGCGTTGTGACCCCGGTGTTTATCCTTTAGTGTTAGTTGCATTTTTATTTTTCAGTTTTACGCTTTGTTTGTTCATCTTTTTCAGGTTTTCAGGTTTGGTGTATGCGAAGGAGACTCTTGAAGGATCTTGGGACATTACCTCTGATCCTTGATAATCCTGAATCATTAGTTAGACTTGCTAACAAGAGAAGGAAAGAACAAGAAGCACAAGAATTAGAAAGACTAACTAACGAAATGGAAAATCTTAATATCCACAACAATAATGAACCAGGAGTTCACCTAGACGCGAATGGTCAGCAAATAGTGCCACCAATTATTCCTAATCCTCTGGTTCAAATCTAAGTAGCTGATCCATGGTTCCTTACCGGTCTAGCACAAGAACCATTCCTTGCTCCTCCTCTTGGGATTGGCCCAGCTAATATCGATGTTTAGAGATTCCATCAAGATTCGGGTATGTTAGCTCAATTTCAGAATTTCGGAAATTTTCGAGGCAAGCCCGGAGAAGATCCTATTTGCGCTGGAAAATTTTTTTTGCAAATCTGTTCATACATCACTCAAGGAGTAACAAGAGAGCAAATGTATTTTGCTACATTCAGATTTTTCTTGATAGATGGAGCTAGTGACTGGCATGATTCACAAAAGTCCGGAAAGATTACTAATTGGGAACAGTTACAAGCTTTGTTTTTCGACAGATACTATCCATCCAACATGAGATTAGATGCTCAACTCGAGTTAACACATTTTCGACAAGAATATGATGAAGCATTGGGTAGAAGTTGGTCGAGATTCCAGAATTGCTTACAAAGAGTCCCCAATCATGACCTTTCAGAAGAACAACAATTGAAGATTTTTTATAAAGGTCTTGATGGGCAGTCAAGGAAAGATTTAGATTTACTATGTGGTGGTGCGTTTTTACAGGTTTTACCCGTTTACGCGAGGGTTATTTTGGATAGAATGGTAACTAATGAAGTGGGGTGGAATACTGTAAGAACACCAGTTAAAGGGGGAGTTAATAATGTTAACATTGAAGAGAAGTTCACCTCCTTAGAGAACAAGATACAAACCACATTAGAAAAACAATTGAAGCAAGTTAGCCGTGAGAGAGGGTTTTTTGAATAAAAGGGTTGAAGTGAACGCTGCACAAGAAGTGTATGGATGTGAGTATTGTGGTGTGAACGATCACGTATGGGAAAATTGTCAGAATAATCAAGAGTCCATGATGTTTGTTTCCAACAGAGGAAATTTTAATTCGAATGGTAATGGATATCAGCCTAACAGAAACCATCCTGGGTTTCAGTATTCAAATCCTAATGGGGCAGCAAATCCGACATACGCGTATCAGCCGCGTCCCCAAGGTAACAACTATAATCCAAGACCTCAGAATAACTATCAAGGGGGACAAAATCAAGGAGACTATGTTCAGAGGCAACCTCCTCAAGACAACTATAATGAAACCATGAACCAGAAAGCCTTACCTGCTCAACCACAAGAAGGTGCGAATAACCTTCAAAAAACCGTAGAAAGCTTGATTGCACTTCACGCACAATCAGCCCAAAGGCAACAAGCTTCTGAAGCACACATTAAGATGTTAGAGGATCAAATTTCGCAAATGTCAAAACGTTTGAATCAACGTCCACAAGGGCAACTCCCTAGCGACACAGAAAATCCTGAACAGAAAGAAGATTGTAATGCTGTGATTCTCAGAAGTGGTAAGAATCTTCCCCCACCTCCTTTTCCTGTTATGAAAGAGAAAGAAGTTACTAGAAAAGAGAAGGATGTGGTGGAAAAGAATAAAGATGATGAAGTTGAAGAAGTGGAGAGGCCTGTTGAAATTCCGAAAAAGAAAGATAATGTTGAAAGTCCTCCTCCTCCACCATTTCCGTCTAGAGTTCAAAAGAAGGGTGATATAGCCAAGTATCAAAAGTTCTTTAATAGAGTGAGAGGCCTTAGTATTAATATTCTGTTATTAGAAGCCATCCGAGACATACCCAAGTATACAAAGTTTTTGAAAAGAGCTCTAACTAGTAAAAGGCCATATTGCGATAATGAAATGATTGGTTTACCAGAAGAATGTATTGCTATTTGTCAAAGTAAGCTACCTCCGAAGTTACTTGATCCTGGGAGTTTCACAATTCCTATTTCAATTGGAGAAGAATGGAAAGGTAAAGCACTATGTGACTTGAATGTGAGCATTAATCTTATGCCCAAGTCAATCTTTGATAAATTGAAATTGGAGTAGCAAGACCCACCTCTATGGTCTTGCAAATGGCGGATCGATCCCTTACACATCCGGAGGGTCAAATAGAAGATGTCCTTGTCAAGGCAGGTACTTTAGTATTTCCCGTTGATTTTGTTATTCTTGAATACGACGCGGATAGGAATGTCCCCATTATTTTGGGAAGACCATTCCTAGCCACTGGGCGTACTTTGATTGATGTAGAGAACGACGAATTAACAATGCGAATCCAAGACGAGGTAGTAAAGTTCAACGTATTTGCGAGCTATGAAGTTTCCAGATTCTCAAGAGGATTGTTTCCGAATGGATGTAATTGAGCATGATATAATGAATTTACTTATGATGATGTTTTGCAGGCATCCTTGACATTAGATCTACTTGAATTGATGAAAGAGTTTTCCAAAACAGTGGCAGCTCTTAACTCTGAGAATCCAAAGTATAGGCGTCTAGCCTATGAACCTGTGAGAGAACCGGGGGAGATTGTAACTAAAAAGAAACCTTCAATCGAATCTCCTCCGCAATTGGAAGAAAAGCCTTTGCCATCACACTTGAGGTATGCGTATTTGGGTACTAATGAAACTATACCTGTTATTGTTTCAGCAAATTTAATAGGTCCTCAAGAAGATAAACTGTTGCGTGTGTTAAGAGCGAACAAAGAAGCGATAGGGTGGACTATTGCCGATATCAAAGGCATTAGCCCCTCCTATTGTCAACACAAAATCATTCTTGAAGATGACAACACACGCTCAGTTGAAGGTCAAAGGAGATTAATGCTAGCCATGAATGAAGTTGTAAAGAAAGAGGTTATTAAGCTGTTAGACGCAGGGAAAATTTATCCCATTCCGAGTAGTGAATGGGTGAGTCCAGTTCAGTGTGTACCGAAGAAAGGAGGAATCATCACAGTTCTTAAAAATCAAAATGAAGCTATCTCGTCAAGAACTGTTTTTGGTTGGAGAGTTTGTATGGATTATCGTAAACTGAACAACGCCACCAGAAAAGATCATTTCCCTCTTCCCTTCATAGATCAAATGTTAGACAAGTTAGCTGGTAGAGAGTATTACTGATTCTTAGATGGATATTCCGGATATAATCAAATTTACGTGGCGCCTGAAGATCAACACAAGACAACCTCTACATGTCCCTTTGGTACTTTTGCATATCGCAGAATGCCATTTGGGTTATGTAACGCACCTGCTACGTTTAAAAGATGTATGATGAAAATCTTCTGGGATATGATCGATAACTTCCTTGAGGTATTTATGGATGATTTCTCTGTATTCGGTGATGACTTTGATAAGTGTTTACATAATTTGGAGAAAGTTTTAATTAGATGCAAGGAAAGTGATTTGGTTTTAAATTGGGAGAAATGTCATTTTATGGTTCGAGAAGGTATCGTACTGGGTCACAAGGTTTCGAGTGTTGGTTTTGAGGTTGATCACGCAAAGATAGAGGTAATTAAAACTCTTCCACCTCCCATTTATGTTAAAGGGGTGAGAAGTTTTCTTGGCCATGCTAGCTTTTATAGGAGGTTCATTAAAGATTTTTCTAAGATTGCTAAACCACTATGTAACTTACTTGAGAAGGACACCAAATTCCTTTTCGATGAAGCTTGAATGGTGGCCTTCAAAGAAATCAAATAAAAACTCATTACCGCTCATATTGTTTTACCACCAGATTGGAATTTTCCGTTTGAAGTTATGTGTGATGCTAGTGATTTAGCTATGGGTGTTGTTTTAGGACAAAGAAAATATAATGTATTTCATTCGATATACTATGCAAGAAAGACTTTCAATAGTGCTCAAATTAATTATACTGTTACAGAGAAAGAATTGCTAGCTGCTGTTTATCCATTCGATAAGTTTCGTTCCTATCTCCTTGGAGCGAAAGTTGTTGTTTATATAGATCATTCTACTATTAGATATCTTATGGAAAAGAAAGATGCTAAACCACGCTTGATAAGATGGGTTTTATTGCTATAAGAATTCGATTTAGAGATCAAAGATAGAAAGGGTTGTGAGAATCAAGTTGCAGATCATCTCTATCGTCTTGAAGGATCAGAATCAAATGGTGGACCTGAAGTAGTTAGAGAAGAATTTACGGATGAGAGCTTATTCGCGATTCACCTAGAGAATACGCCTTGGTATGCTGATATTGAAAATTTAACTGTAAGTGGTTCTTTCCCTAAAGGTTCAACTTATCAAGAAAGAAAGAGATTAGCTCATAGTGCTAGACAATTATTTTGGGAGGATCCTTTCCTCTACAAAGTGTGTGCTGACCAGATGGTGAGAAGATGTATACCAAAGGAAGAAACTGAAGCGATTATAGCTGGGTGTCATGATTCACCTTATGGTGGACATTTTAAAGGAGATCGAACTGCTGCTAAGGTATTACAATCAGGTTTTTACTGGCCTTCTATTATGAAAGATTTTCATGAATACGTTAAGAGATTTGAAAGATGTCAATTTATGGGAAATATATCCAAGAAGGATGAGATGCCACGTAATAATGTTCTTGAAGTAGAGATATTCGATGCATGGGGTATTGATTTTATGGGTCTGTTTGTTCCTTCTAATGGTAAACTTTACATCTTATTAGCTGTTGATTATGTGTCTAAGTGGGTAGAAGCCGTTGCTCTATCAACTAATGATTCGCGAGTAGTAATTAAGTTTCCGAAATCACACATCTTCACCAGACATGGTACACCGAGAGTAATTATTAGCGATGGAGTTTCTCATTTCGTGAATAAGTATTTGAAGACAGTTCTAGAGAAGTATGGAGTGAGGCATTAGGTATCTACCGCTTATCATCCACAAGCCAATGGTCAAGCTGAAGTCTCAAATTGTGAGGTAAAATCTATATTAGAGAAGACTGTTGGTCCTACAAGAAAAGATTGGTCAATGAAGTTAGACGATGCATTATGGGCTTATCGTACTGCGTTTAAAACTCCAGTTGGTGCATCCCCATATCGAATGGTTTATGTCAAGGCTTGTCACTTACCTCTTGAGCTTGAAATGGGTGCATATTGGGCTATTGCGCAGTTAAACTTAGATCTTAATTTAGCCGGTCAGAATCGAATGATGAAAGTTAACGAGCTTGATGAATTCCAATTACATGCTTATGAAAATTCTAAACTTTACAAAGAAAATACTAAGAGATGGCATGATAATCGTATTCGCGAAAAGAACTTTGTAGTGGGACAGAAAGTATTGAAGTATAACTCAAAGTTCAGCAATTATCCGGGTAAATTAAGATCGAAGTGGTTAGGTCCTTCTGTTGTGACCAAAGTTACACCTCATGGAGCAATAGAGATAGAACATCCACTCGAGAACCGTACATTCATGGTGAACGGTCATCGATTAAAGATATACCATGGAGGTGAAGATACCAATCGCTCGGAAGATCCACATCCCGGAGAGGTCATGTATCTCTTCGAAGCTCCTTAGAAGCGTGAGGTAAACCGTCGAGCTTAACGACATTAAACAGAAGCCAATTCTTGTATATTAGTCTAAGTATTTTGATTTTCGTAGTGTATAATAGATAAAATCTGTTGATTTAGTGTTTATTATTAAGAAATGAGGAAGGGTAGTTGTTTTTGATGATTTCAGGGGTAAAAGAGTCATGAGTTTGGGGTCGAAACGATGAGAAAAAAAAATGGAGTTAAAAACTGTGCTGGCCGGCTAGCCGGTCAAATATGCTGAAGACTCCCAAATTCTCTGACTAGTGCGTCCACTTTGACGCAAGACGTGGCGTCCACATTCGTGCAAGCGAGACTTCGCTGGCATGCCGGTCAGCCACCGACTAGCCGGCCAACAAGGAGGAAATTCTCTGGTTAGTGCGTCAAGTATGACGCAAGGTGCTGCGTCTGAGGTTGCGCCAACGACACGCGACCGACATGCCGGTCAGCCACCGGCTAGCCGGTCAATGACGAAGGAATCCTCTGACTAGTGCGTCATGTTTGATGCAAGGAGGCTTGCGTATGAGGTAAAAAAATCGAATTTGGAAATTTATTTTGCGCCGCCATCGCGACCGGCATGCCGGTCAGCCACCGGCTAGCCGGTCCGCTGTTGCGAGAGGCGGTTTTTAATGCTTTTAACCTAGTTTTTTACCTTCTTTTCCAAGCCAACCTCCTATTACGAATCCTAGCCTCCACCTACTCCTAAAATCATCATCTAAACACTATATAATCATCATAACAAGCCCTCTTTCATCACAAAAACACACAATCAACTCATATCCTCTCCAAAACATCATCAAATTCCCATTTTTCTCCTAAAATTTCTTCTTCCTAGCCTTCAAATTAAACCCAATTCCTTCACAATTCTTCTCAATTAGCCTTTACCCATCTCATATTCCACCATATTCTTCACGTTTTAAACCTCAAAACATCAAAGTTCTAAGATTTTCTCTAGCTTTATCACTATCTGAAGTTTTGAGTTTGGGGTGAAAAGAGATGACTAACAGAACCGATTCCATGTGTAATTATCAAAGAAACATACCAAGAAACAGGAACACTGTTTGTGCTAGCCCAAAACAAGCAATTGAGATTCCGGATTCGCGTCCCAAACGCAAGACTGAAGAAATCCCAGCTGCTCCGAAAAGGAAAGAAAATCCGATTAAGGCTAAGCCGAAAAGTAGACTAATTGATGAACCAGAAAGTGAGAAAGAATCTAAAGAAGAAACTCCGCAAGCACCCGTTCCAGAACCAAGGTCAACAAGAAGAAAGATGTGGGCTCAGAAACCAAAGAGAGTTGGTATGACTTGGAATGATCAGGTTCGTGACAGAATTAATTACTTGAAATTTGGTATTGAGAAGGGTCCTCCAAAAGGTATTATGAACAGTGCTTTTAAGGATTATGCTATTACTTGTGACAATTTTGGGTGGAAAGAGTTGAGAGAAAGAAAGCTTGAATTTATTCCTACATTGGTGCGTGATTTTTACGAGGGACTAGCTTTTTCATAAGAAGCCATTATCCTACGGAAAAAGGTAATTCCTCTCTCTGCTGAGCTTATACGTAAATCCTTGAAATTACCCAACTTTACCGGCCATTTCCCTTACCAAGAAACCCTTTCCGATCCTTATTTCGATTGCGATTCTCTTTGGGGAAAAGTACTTTTAATGGGACTCGCCCAATTCCAGCAGGAGAGCGTTATCATGGACAATATTATTTGAGAAATTTTTTGCCTTGTGCTAAGGTTTGGTCCCGTTTCATAGTCCTTACCTTCTTTGGTATTACACACACTTCGGAATTGAAAAAGGAACATATTATATTCATCAAGTGTATTGTAGAGGAGAAAAATATCGATGTAGCTTGTGTGCTTTATGATAATATTATGAAATTCGAGAAAGCGCCTACTACGCAACAGAATCTTAAGTTCCCTTGTACCATCACTACCTTGTGTCTAGACGCTAAGATTCCGCGTAAATGTGAAGAAGATGAACCGTCCGTAGTTGGAGAAACGATACCTTTAATCTCGATTCAGAATGCCCATGACGAAGCAACACAAGCTGTAAGGACTCCTAGAGCTCCTACAAAGAAGAAGACACATACTGATAACGAGTTGGAAGAGAAAGTCAAAGTGTTGGAAGAGAATCAAGTGAAGATGATTGCTACGTTAGGAAACATTAAAAAAGAGCTGGACCTTATCCGAAACATGCTACTTGGGGTGAGCATGATTCAACACGCCACCTATGGTCTACTTACGCAGGATAAAGTTCATGGGCGCAACACCGATGACCAGCCACGCGCTGGTTAAGCTACGTTTTCTATCCCTTTCACATTAGTGTAGTTTATTTTATTGCGTTGAGTCTTTTCGAGTCGTGGGGACATGACTCATTTTTGAGTCTGGGGCGGGGTTTGTTGCCTCATCCCAGTTCTTATGTGTTATGTGTTTTATTTGCTTTCAATAAAATAATTTCGGAGTTGCGTTTGATTGTAGAAGATTTTTAATGTCCCTTTAAGCATACTTTCGATAAATATATGATAGTAAATAGTGGAATTTAGGGAATAGTATAAAACACACTTAGAATTGCATGCGAACATAGGTAATTGATAGGAAAAATTAATGAACAATGCAAATAAAGTAAACTTCTACTTAAGGAATATGTTTGGTGTGTAGAACGTGAAATCCTAATTAGTAGAGAACCGACTTAGATATGAACTAAAGACGAGCTATGTACTTAGGAAAATGATAGGGGCAGTTCTTTGTTAGCCATTTGTAGCCTTTTAGCTTGTTATCCCTTATATGAATATTATCCGTCTGAGCCCAATTTTGAGCCTTAAGCCTTTCTTTTGTAGCCACGATATAAGCCCATTATCCTTTAGATTATTAGGCATGACCAAATGACCCGTACTTGAATCACGATCCTAAGACCTGTCTCGAGCTTGAGTTTGGGGTGGAGGGTCTACATTTGGGAAATTACATTGGGAGGGGATTATATGTGTTTGCATTGAGGCACAAATATAAAAGATGATATTATTATTTGTAACCCTTTTCCGGGTTTTGAAAAAAAAAGAAGAGAAAAAGAAAAGAATTATAAGAGACATGACCTTTTCACATCAAAACGAGGGTCATGGGTATCTTGTACAAAAAAAAGAAAAAAAAGAAAGTATAAAATAACCGGAAAAGTGGAATATTTTTGGAAATCATCTTAGTATATATTGGGTTGACATGGGGACGCAACATTATTGCGTCAAATGGGTTGAGTGAGAACATTATATGAGTGTAAACTCAAGCTCGTGGACAGTTGTTGATGGTAAGTGAGGAGAGAGAGCCAAAAGCTCACTTCAAATTTACCAAATATACACACCACACCGTCCCTAAGCCTACGCGAAAACCGTAAAGTCCTCGTAATTTCTAAGTGCATAGTGGATTTATGATTCTGTTAATAGGGAGTATACTAAGTGGAGTGTTCAAAGCGAGTTAGGATTGAGGAACACCCTATAGCCATCATACAGAGATAAGTACAAGTGTAACCTTCAACCATTGCTACTTTAATTTTATGATTGAGATTATTTGTGTTTGATTTTGCATGATAAGTGTATGTGTATACTAGTTCCTAGAGTTTTGCTATATGAGAGTTATTTTGAGAATTGCTTTAGGTGTACTTGCTAGCTTCTACTTTCTCTTGCAATGACTTCTTACCCTTTTGTTTTAATTTTACTTTGTCGGGACAACAAAGGTTTGAGTTGGGGGTCTTGATGTCACCCTAAATGTTCTAATTTTATGCCCTTGGGAGACATCATTCTTGGTGTTTATTCGACTATTTTGATAGACTTTTGGGCTAAATATGCAATAATCCGATTTTCCTCTTTAATTTCTAGTATTTTTAATTTATTAAACTTTTGCGCTTAATATTGAGTATTTTAGTTAAAAGTTTGTAGTTTTTGAATATTAGCTAGGAGAGGAATCTGAGAATAAATTCAAAGATCGTGATATGGAGTCAAAGCATGAAGATAAATCCCGTAAGAATTGATATTTAAAGCTACAAATCTGGAAAATTGATAAATATTGCTGATTTCGAGCCACCTAAGAGTAGATTTAACCGTTGACCTTTGAAGAGAAATTGTGCCCAATTGAGTTACGGAACTTTAGCATTTAGAATGAGGTCAATCCGATTTGAAACGAACCGGCTAGAGCTGATTTAGTGGATGTGGTATAACAGTTACAGGATTTTGGGCTAAGATAATGGACTTGAGCCTTTATTATTTCATTCAAACATTAACATAAGGTCCCAGTCCGAATTTGAGAGTATAAATAAGACTTTTGACTTCTATTTTTAAGACAATTCACTTTTTACAAGTCAGAGCATCAGAGAGAAGTCAAGGCAAGGAAGCAGAGAAAGCTACAGAGCTAGAGACTGTCTATATCTCCAAATCGCAGTCAATCTAATTCCGAAATTAGGTTTCTCTTTTATTTCTTTCTGTAAAACAATATGAGTATTTTTATTTCTTTTAATTTAGTTTTCCGCATTAGTATGAGCTAATTTCATTAAGTGCTTGAGAACGCATAATGGGTTAATCCCAATTTGATTTTATTTCATGTGTTTGGATTTGAGATTTTAATAATTGAAATCAAATAGGGTAAATTGTATTTTTCTTTAATTTTCTTTTATTTACTTTTATTGAATTCGCGACTCAATATTAGGACTTAGTATCTAAGTTATTCCAATTAGTGGCGATTGGATCACCTTGACCGGGGGTCTGGGTACAGAACTTGTTAATGAATGTAGGTTAGAAATTAGAGACTCTGACGAGCTTAATTAAACCTATGGCCGATTGGGTAAATTAGACTAAATCACTTGAGAGTGGACTATTATCACCCTGACGGGGTTTGTAGCACTTGATAGTAGCTCATTAGTCCACCCTGACGGGGGTAAGGAGAGTTCTGAGTCCCGACCAATACACATTTACCAATTTGTCCCTTAAACATGACATTAAATGAATGATAATTAGGTGAAACCCTTGCGTCTCTCAAGTACTGTCTTTCCCATCTTGCGTAAACACTTTAATTTCCTGCGTCTAGTTAATTATTTGCATTAATTTAGTATTTTACTTTATTGTCTTAGCATTAGAAAACCAAAACAACCATTCTAAAAATCATTTACTTGTTTTCACGTGCAATTAACTACTATCTGATAAGCATTAAAGTCAACCATTCCGTCCCTGAGAACGAATATGTATTATCACTTATATTACTTGGGACAACCATACACTTGCGGTTGTGGTTCTCTTATCCTTATTTGCATTTTTCTAGAACACACAAAGGACCACCAAAAACTAAGAAGTCTTTTAGTATTAATATCCATCTTGCTCGGTCCTTTATAAATTAATGCCCCATTAGTTTATACAATATATATTTTTCATGTGGGTCTAAAAGAGTCCCATTGGTCGATCTTGCCTAGGGCCGCTTCAATATATGGTATTAAACTTAATTTGGTTGTTTGTCTTTCACATTCCATCATCCTAGGTACTTTCCAATGGCGAGTTGACATTGAGTGCTCGAACTTAGGGATATGCGCACTTAATTAGCGAAGTACTAGGCACCCCATTAAATATATCAAAGAAATATAACATGCACAAATATGTTATTTTTTAGGCACAAATTTAGACTGAAGCTAGTGCATCTTGGAAAAAGGATTACGCAAGAGTATATCCATAGATGAAGTATTTAGCAGAAATACAATGGCAGAATTACACTACACCGCGTCCTTTTTTCCGCGACTACATTTTTAGTCATGAAAGAAGGAAAAAGTAGTCGTTAGATCTTAGTCGCTAGAAAGTTGTCATTAGAGGGTATATCTAACGACAAAAGCCAATATGTAGTCGTGAGTGCTCTAGAGATATTAACGACTACCATTGTAGTCGTAAATTACGTACACCTTTGCCGACTACGATTGTTGTCACTTACTAGTAAATATAACGACTACATAGTAGTCGTTATATATTTTCATTTGCGAGTACATAATATTTAATTCACTACTACTTAAGTAGTCGTAAATTAATAAAGTATTCTCGACTACTTTATTACTCGCTATAGGTTGAGCAATAACGACTATTTGTAATTGTAATTGGCGACTACATATAGTCGAGAATTCATTTAAAAAAAAAAATTTCTGAATTATTTTAATTGCAATTATTATTAATTATTGCAATTAAAAATAATTCAAAAAACATATTTTTTATTTAAAAAAAATAATACAATTAATAATTAAATAAACTAATTAAAAACAAATAAATAATTAAAATACCAATAATATTAATGCATTGTTTCAAACCGAAAGAGTCAACCAAAAGTCAAAATAAAAATCAACCCATAGTCAAACATAGTCAAACAACGATTACATAATATAAATAACAACCAAAAGAACAAAACAACCAACATAGCCCAACTTACTGGCTATACCAACGAGTCTCTCCATCTCCTTTAGACTCATCATCATCTTCATCATCCTCTTCATCACCCGCAGGAAAAGTATGGTTTTCTGGCATAGACTGGTAAGGGGGCAAACCCTGTTGTACCCTCATCTCATCACATCGGTAACAATAGCCTAAGAGAAAACCGGGGGAGCAGTGCTAGTAGAGGGTGTATCAGGTGGAAGTCCCTGGGTTCCCGAAGCTCATTTATTGCCGCCATCATATTCGCGTTCTGCTCATCTTGTGCCGGGGTAGTTGAAGGGCCTGAGACACGCTTCCTCTTTCCGGTTGGCCCATACCAGTGTCAAACTCCTATTTGGCGAGCCCATAATCTACTTCGATGTTTCCTTCACCACCTCAACTTGCTCGTTAAGTGACAAGTCATGAGCTTCACTTGACTCATATTGACTTTGAGTCACTTCCTCCTTCATCTTCTATTTTAACACTTTCTGTTTAATTAAAAACATGAAAAAAATATTAAAGTCAAATAACAAATAAAAGTATAATTAAAAATTCATTTTTTATATAAACTTTCATCTGCTTTCTTAAAACCATCCGACCTCCACTGTTTCGTCTTTTACTTTTACCGTCAGCCTCGAAAAACTCACCCATTTGTAGAATGGGGACTTGTTCTTGCATAGCCTCATCCATCACTTTCATCGTCCCATCTGGGGTCGCCTTTAGAACACCCCGTTTCATTGAAAAAATTGAATTAATATTCTAAATAATCTAAACACCTATATAAAAAACTAAATACCTCGTAAAGAATATCCCTAGTTTGGGAATATTTTCGTGACCCTACCCCACTTTTATTCTTTTGCTTCTTTCGATTTTCTTTGTTCATTTTAGAATGGTACTGGTTTATTTAAAATAAAAATATTAATAATTATTTTTATAATCTAAATAATAACGTAAATAAAGAATTAAAAGTAGACCTTTACGGCAGCTGTAGATCTCCCCGCCTAGGCGTCAACTCCCCTCTCAGCCACTTACGCCTAGTTAAAACTCTAGGAGTTTTTTCCTAGCATCTTATTTGCCATGGAATAGGCGCCGATTAATTGCAACAAATGGCCGTCTAGGCGCCGATTAATAACAAAACATGCCCGCATAGGTCTTCTTGTTATTTTTCTCATTCTAGAGAATTCTTTAATTGATATTATAACTCAATTTTTAGTATTTTTATATTTACTATAGTGTTGTTAGATGAATTTTATGACTTATACAGTTAAAATTAATATAATTACTACATATATATTACTAAATATACAAAATTATACAACGGGATTCAAAACCGTATAATTCCGCCTAGGCCCCGTGTAATCCCGTCTAGGCGCTAGGCCTGGGTTAACCGCTTAGGCCACAAAACCGAGATCTACAAGTGAACCCCATAACTTACAACACCTTACCCAAGTCTCACCAGACAAGTCACTTGGTCTCTTTTCCTTCAAGAAATAGTCCCGCTCCGTATTATGTTTGTAGTCCTTGTACCTGAATCGCATGGTATCATCTATATTCCAAACAAATCTGCCCAATCAGAACTTTTCCTCCAATTAGCAATATCGAAAAATTCCTATATCCAAAATAATAATTACAGTTAAATAAAATTAATAAATTTTCCTATATATGTATTAATATTGTGATTATTTTAAAAATTACCGATAATCGATTAACAAATGCTTCTTTATATGTTTGGGGAACTTTTTCCCACGCTTTGTAGCACGGTGGTATCCTTTCCCGAATAGTTAGCCCGACCACTTGGCTTACGTGTTTTCCGTATTTAATGGGGGGATTCCACGTGTCATCGAGTACGCAGAAGTCGACCTTCAAAGGATACCCAACAACCTTTATAGCTCGAATGGTAGATTTTAGGGATGCAATCCCCCTCTTTTTGCTCTTAATTGGTTCTGTTTCAAATTAGATTTAATTAATGTAAATTTTAAATAAAAATTAGTTTAGTAAATTTATACATGGTTGGTTGTTATAATTGGTCAGGTTTCTGTTTGGATTTCGGTTCTGATCGCGTCCCCACCATCCTCGTCGTGATTCCCAGCTTACACATTCGGCCATCTATTTTGCAATTCAATTGACGAATAAATATATTTAAAATACATAACTAAAAATAAAAATAAAAACTAAAAACAAATTATTACATCACCAAATTAAATACATAAAAATTATACATCACCAAATTAAAGAAATGTAAATTAAATACAAAATAAATATTACAATACCAAATTTAATAAATTAAATAAATTAAATAATTATAATAACACATCCAATCCACTTACAATCTTTATTACCCAAAAATAATATTAGTCATATTATAAATAAAATAAATATATAATTATTGTTTTTAAATTGCAAAATGGTCCTTGTTTTTAAAAAAAACATATAAGGCCAATTTTATTTTCTATAATACTTTTCTTAATGTAAAATGGACCTTGTAATTTTTAAAAAACAAATTAGTCATTTTAAATTATTTTCTAAAATTGCAAATTGGTCCTTAATATTGTAAAAAATTAAAAATTATTCTTTTAAAATTCCAAAATATAATCAAACATTATTTTTTAGTCCTAAAACTTTTTTTCAATATATTTTTAAATTGCAACTTAGTCCTTTATTTAATATTTTTTTAAACTGCAAATTAGTCCATTTTTTTTAATAAATTCAAAGTAACCCTAAAAGTTTCCAAAAAATAGTTTTGTAACTCTAAATCATCCAAGATCCAAATTCTAATAAAATCTACGAAAATGATGAAGAATATATTCCTAAATGGATTCCAAAAACTAAATCACATATATTTCAACTACATGCATTCATAACCTAAAGATTTATGCGAAAATTTATTTAAATTTTTTTCCAATAATTGTTTAACATATTTAGCTACACAAATATGTTAAAACAATCACCAATCAATCCTAAAAACCCCCTATTACTCTCGGATTACACTACATCAACTAAAAATCAAAGAACAAAAAAATTGAAAAAAAACATGAAATTAAAACACAAAAAGTGGATGAGAATTTACACATTAGATTATGAAATAAAAGCTGCTTCGATGTATTATCCATGCCCATTTGATTCATACATAAACACAATAAAAAAATAGGTTAAAAATAATAATTAGTGAAATCATTAGAAATCACAAGCAATTGATGGAAATGTTGGCTAAGGAGACGTTTTTATTTCATTTGGAGTGGATTTGAAGGTGTTAGGAGCTTCAATCGCTGCTTGAAATGGAGTTTTTATCAATGGTGTCTCGTTTTCTTGTTAAGAGAAAGGAAAAGAGTGAGTTGGAGAGGCTCGGAAGGTTGTACATATAGTACATTTCATTTAGCTACTATATCTTGTAGTCGCAAAAGATAAAGAAGTTGCCGCTAGAAAGTGAAGTACATTTCATTTAGCTACTATATTTTGCAATTTAAGACTACCAACGTTTACAAAAGTCGTCGTAAAAAGAACCAAGTCATTTGCGACTACTTATGTCGGTGAAATAATTACAAATAGAAATATATATATTAGCGACAACACGAAACTCATGTAATCGATAAAAAGAAAACTCATTTACGACGACATGTGTAGCCGAAAAAGATGAAAGTAGTCGTCATTAAAATGTCGTCGCGAAAGATATATCATTAGTGACTACAATTAAGTAGTCGTGAAAGATTTAGTCGCTAGAGATCACGCTTGCAGTAGTGTTACATGGAAAGAAACAAAAAACATAAGATGTAGTTTAGTTTTTTATTGCTTGTTAATTTGTTCTTCTACAGATGTGGCAGAGACAATCATGAGAGAAGTATTTTATAATTAGCTTTACTACTAGTTAACATATTTGTATTTCATATTTTTATACTTTTCTTAATTACTATTTATGTATACATTGTTTCTTTCAGTTTTTGAAATGATCTGAATTTATCATAGGCTCTTCCATGAACAAGATCTAATAATATAACTTATGATTTATGTTATTTTACTAAACTACATACATATCAATTTTCAATTCTCAAAAAAAAAACCCGAAAAAAACTAAAATTTTAGAGTATGTCATGTTCCTTACTTATTACTTTCACACTTGATTTGGTTGAATATTATTTTTAAATATTAATATATTATTTAATATTTGATGCTTAAGCTTTAACATTTCTATTTATTATCTTTATTACGTCTTTGATTTTTCCTATCATGAAAAATAAAATTAATTATATTACTATCGTATAATATTTTCTATTTAAATAGTGCTGTTTTCATTCTTAATCAATATTTTATACATATTTTGATTTACATAACTTTCTTATATTATTCATAATTTCATTATCATCAATCTTAAATTATAGTAACAATATATTAGGAATATCAAATACCAAGATTTAAATAATCATCTTAATTTGGTGGGTTCACAAGTACGAATGTTTATATTGTCGATAGTTTTGTGTTGTAGGACCGGTGGTTATGGTTATAGTGATAGTATAGTGATATTGGATCAAAGATGATGGTAAATATATTGTAAGATCTGATTGTATTAGAAATTATTAAAGCGTAAATATAGTAACAAATTTATTCTACAACACTTAAATTAAGGGTTAAACATGTGTTTTTTAATCAAAATCTATTTATGACTAATTTAATAAAATTATAAAACAAAATCTTAAAAAATAAGAGTAATCTATATTAATTTTATCCAAAATTGATCCCTAAAAAAATACCCACATCAAGCTCTAGATGGATGGATAAACTCCATTCTTAAAAAAATACACATGTGGGTTGCACCTTTAGAGTCAAGACGCACTTTTACAGAAAATAGACATGACAAGTACTATACATGACAATTCCCTGCAAAGAATAAACGTGTATAAGTAGTCCTTATAAATTGGAACTAATTAAGAAAAGACACAACTTTGAACTTTCTCTTCAAGTAACCAATAACCAAAATATTTGATGACAAAGTTGAAAATGCCTTTAAAGGGAAAACATCATATGAGATATACTTTAAACAATTATCAAAGAAAATGATTTTGATGATGGTTTTGTGTAATGTGTATGTAATACCTTAATGTGATCAAAACTGAAGGGCGGAATTTGGGTTGGATAATATGTATGCAAGATGATATGATTTATAAACAAGATTAGTTCGTGTCGACTTAGGATTAGTGAAAATAGAAGACAATCTGATTTATACTAACTCGTTATATATTTGGGCTCAAATTTATTTTGAATCCAATAAGACCTCTTGTCCTTGCTGAGTATCTATCTTTTTAATTGTAGTTATTTAAATAAATATTTTGTTAGTTTTTATTGTGATTTATGTTAATCAAATTAATATTATATTTTGGGTAAGATTTCCATCCAACATTGGATGGTCCAATATTAACATCGCGGCCATTGATTATTAAAATAAAAAACATGTCATTTGATTAATAAGTTAGTTACTTTTGTAAGTTTAAAACATGGGTTATGTGTAGTATAATTGGTGTAGGATCATCCAATATTGGATGGAAGAATTTTCCTTATATTTTTTCTAGAAGAATATATTACATATTGTTAATCATGTTAAATTTTGTAAATTTTCATACAATATACTATTAATGTCTCAAAAATACTGTCTACTTAGGATTTCAAAGACAATTTATCTCACTTTTTCCCCTTATTATCCTTATTAAAATATTTTAAAAAAATCAAAATACTTAATAAGAGTT
The DNA here is from genome assembly GCA_029959085.1 of Nemophila menziesii. Classification (NCBI taxonomy): domain Eukaryota; kingdom Viridiplantae; phylum Streptophyta; class Magnoliopsida; order Boraginales; family Hydrophyllaceae; genus Nemophila; species Nemophila menziesii. The sequence goes on along the minus strand of JARWIR010000005.1, from coordinate 37,494,277 downwards.
ATTCTAATAATAGTGAACATAATAATTTTGTTTCTTAATTTATTCGAAAATTAAGGGGAAATTAATTTTGTTGGGATGTAGGGAGTATTAATTTTTTATTGTATATAGTTTATTTAATTTAATACTTTACCTTATTTGAAATAAATTTTATATTTAGCGATTTTTAATTTTTTTACTTTAACAAAAATATTGAATTTGTCAATATTCTTAATATATTTATAATCTATAATAAAGTAATAATTATTGAAGAATATGAATTCAAAATTTTAGTGAAGTACAATTCGATCAAATGGTTTAGTATTTTAATTTTATATACCGATGGTTGATTAAATATAGTTAGAAATATTCCAAATGATGTCATAAATGATACTAGTTATATAATACATATATATTAAAAGTTAAGTAATGATGATTTATAATATGTTTTATGACATCAATTTTCTAAATTGCATTCTTCATAAGGTTAACACACAAGTTGTATACTTATGTTTAAAATTTTAATTTTAGATTGTTAACGGAGTAAAAATATCACCTATCAAACGATAGTCTTTTGAGATCTTTAAAACCTTTTGGAGATAGTATTGTCTTGCACAAGTAGTACATCTGTATGACCACTACGAAAGAAGTTCTAATGACACTATGATACTCAAGTTCATGGTGAATTTGTAATTAAGGAATCTCAAGCAAAGGAAATTATATAGCTGGTGAACTAGTTTGTGATATATGTATAACTTCAAGATGTAATTATAGGTTAACTGTATCTATAGGGTTTTCCAATTACATATAGTAATATATAGTGGTCCATCGGATTGTTGATTGTCAAGATAGGGATGAAATGTTATATTGCGTACCATTTTTTTCATTGTGGTGGAAGAACGTAACTATACCTATCTTGTGTAATGGATACAAGATTGTTGCAACATGTATACTAATAAAAATTCATAGGGTAATTATTATAGATATAAAGAGACTAGTTATATAGACGCGCATGTGAGGACATGCTGCTCATGTGACACTTCCATCTTTGTGAAGTTTTCAGGTGCTCTAGAAGTACACTTGAAGTCGTTCAGTTTCAAATCTATTGGTTATCTTGAAGACCAATGACCTATCATCTGGTTTTTTGTTGTTGTGATGTATTAAAGGAAAATTTCCCATCAAAGATGTATCCATTATATTCAAAACTCATATTTCAAATGAAGTATTTAATACAAAGGTGTTTTGTCTATAAACATGTTCAATATTATACGCTGTGGAGGCGCTCATGTCAGTTTCTCCTCCAAAAGAATGAATCTTTTAACTGGGCTCACCTATCCTATCCAAAATAACGTATTCTCCACCTTAACATATACATTACCTTAAGTTAAGAAAGAATCCTTTCAATGACTATATCAAATATTTACATCAAATAAAACCTAGAAGTTTAAATAGACCAAATGAGTTCATTTTATGTGTGGCATGCTTCAATAGCTAACGTTACTTTTCTCTTTTTACTAATGTGTCTCTTATCTAAATGCGATAATTACTTAGACAATCAAATTTATATGTGTTAAGATGGCAAACATGTAATTTTGTAAACGACATGCTAACTTATGTATCCATTTATGCAATAGATTAATCTAGTCACGAGACATCATATTAGGATTATATTGTGCATATTAGAGGTATTATTCCCCATATATAGATAGTTTCTCATTTTTTGTTTACTTTCAGAGAAATATTGCATTTGGAGATATTTGTGTGTAATATGTTTGTTAAGCGTGTATCTCTTAAATACTTGGATGCTATTAGATCCCAAGTCGAGGACAATAAGTAGATAAAGGAATTTCAAACCCATGTCAAGGAGTCAAAGGATCAAAAATAAACTTTTGGAAAGCGTGAGTAGTTATCGACAAGATTTAGAAATCAACTTGTCTGTGTCACCACGTGCAATTAATGAAGGTTTTGGAGGAGCCCTTTGCTTTATAGATAGTAATTGGATCTGGAGCGTAGGAGCTGACGATTCGTAATCTAGAGTTGAATTGAAGAAGTTATTAATGTTACAGTAATTGGATAAGGAAGCGTCAGTTCCTTAGAGTTGAATTGAAGAAGTTATTAGAGTTATAGTAATTGGATCTGGAGTATAGGAATTGACAGTTCCTAATAGTATGAATTATTAGAAGTAATTTTTCCTAGTTAGTTTAGCTACGCATTCTAGTACGCTGCCTAAGAACATTGCATAGGAATTAACCTTCGTAGTCCTTGTGGAAATGATACTCTTTACATACTTACTTTATTACTTATCAATGATCTTTACACTTGCGGTAGTTAGCTCTCTTAATTTGTGTATTTGTTAGCTTATTTTATCACACTTTGAGAGATGACACTAACCCATTAGCTAGATTTGTTCTTATTGAGGACAATATGGTCTAAACGCTCCCACAACCTATATTATTATCATGTCAATAGAATCGACACGTACGTATCAAATACCTAATCTTGAATATGATTTTTGAATTCATTAACTTTGATTATGATATCATATTTTATAGGAAATTTACCCGACTACGTAACAATTTAAAACAGCAAAGGATGAAAATAATGTCAGCTGGTATAGTTCAGAAGAGGGTAGGAAGGGACATAGAAACCAGTCACTTTCACCTTGACGTTTGTAGCATTGATGACCTTGACGATGTTACCTCATTACTTTTAATCATTTTCTTTTTTCCCAAATTAGATGTTTGGGTACTCAGGTTGCGTTTATTGAAATGAGAACCATAAGTGGTCACATGAGTTTAGGAAATTAGGGTATTTTTTGTGACATCCTCAACCACTGAATCAATGAAGGATATCTTTCTGTGAACATAATTCTTAAAAAAGGTGAAGTGACCATTAGCCATAGATAAATGGTATATGATGAATAAACGTGTGGGACGAATCTCTAAATAAATCTCCCCCTCCAATTCAAATACCTCTGTTTAAGAAGAAACATCAATTATCTTATTGGGCTCGGCCAATACACCATTGTGCCAAGAAATATTGGAGAAACACCTTTAGCATCCAAATATTAGACATATATAGTCACATCTACAAGAAATTTATACTCAAGGATCAATCATGCAAAAGACCTCTTCTTTTACCTTTTAAATCCTAGCCTGATCTCTCGGAGATAGGCTAGATACAATCCAACGTCATAAATAGACAAGTTATTTATCATTTCAAAGAGGAAGTGTAGAAATTAAGGACCTTCTCTCCCAAAATTCCAGGCCCGAACCTTTTCCCTTTATCATCTTCACATTCTCCCAATTAACCTTTTGATCCTCAAGTTTTTTATCGGGACCGAAACAGTCATGAACTGGAACTCCTTAAGTTAGGCTTACGGAATACGAATCACCCTTTCCTAACTTAAGACACACCTAATTATTGTGCCATACTTTATGGCAACGAGAACCTTTTTGGTTAAGAGGGTATAGTTGATACCACAATTTCTCTCTCCCTCGATATTTGGCTAGTATATAAAGTTCCCGCAACAATCAATCAAGGAAATGCAATCTAATATATTACACAACTTTGTATAAAGACATATTATCGTATCCCGAGAACTTAAGACCAGTTGGCTTAGAAAAAGTGTTATTATTTTGGAATAATGAAGTAATAAAAGACCAAATAGAAGCCTCAATCCTATAACAAACTCCTGAAATATACAACGATTTTACCCTAGAATGGTCTGCAAGCATGTTTCGTCGAAGATGGGTGGTAAATCTCGAACACATCATCGATGTCCCTACGATGGAGAACCTTTGGAAACTTGAAAAATCTAAGGTTGTAAGAGCGACGTTAAGCCTCGTAAGACAGAGGTTTGAATCGGCTTCAAATAACTCGTTTCAGACACATTATCTATTATATACATCAATAATTCTATTTATTAGCGGATTGCTACTAGTATAAGATGAATATATCATTTTTCTCTAAGAGGGAAATCTCTACTTCCATCCAAAATAGAATCACTTAATCTCCAAAATAAGAGTAATCATCTTCGTCTGAAGAAGAATGATATACCTAAAAACTGAAGAAGATGCATCCATTATAAGCATGCCAGACTGATTAGGCACCAATAGATGATAAACATTCTTGGAAGTGATAGCCTGCCGATGAAATGATCGAGTCCTTCGTACTGGATATAAACACTTAGTTATTGTAAACAAGAATATAATAAAATTTAAAAAACAAGAAATCAAGAAAGAAAAAGTACCACGAAAAATTGAAGTTCGATATAAAGAAGTTGAATGTGTTGTATAACTTCCCGATGATAAATAAATTGACTCTGATAGATGATCCGATGAAAGAGAAAAGACTAACAACATTTTAAGTTCCAAATCCCTCCAACCAACAAGGATTCATTTAATTATAGAGCTATTCATTTAACGAAGATTTATCCCTCCATCTAACAATAAAAACAATATTTTCAGGGTCGTTACAAAGTCAACTTAATAAAATGGGATAATTCTTTAGTTAGTTACAGAAACACGAAAGCATTCGAGAAAAAGATTGAAATTATTTTTTATAAATGAAATAACTATTTATTATCTATCATTAAGTAAATTTACAATATAGCAATCCAATTGTGCTACTGACCCAATTATTTATTCACCTCAAGTGTTGCTACCATAATTGGTATGTACCATAATCACATCTAGGGTACGTACCCATATTTCGAGGGGGTTATGTACACATCTTTGACCTAGAAAATCATGAAATGTATACGCTTTCTCAGTGTTTCAATGAATACAGGAGGTTCTAAAAATAAAATATGAAAATATTATGTTCTAGTAATTGTAAATATTGTCATTTTATAGGAATAACTATAAATATAAATAAGTAGACAACCCAAAAATTTTTCGCCAATGTCTTTCTACCCCTTTACAGCTGATGCAATGACATTGCCATATATATAAGATTTCTCACTTCTTGATATAGCATTATAAAGACAGTTTTTGATATCCAACATTGCTATAAGTTCACTATTATAAACTACATGATGGTGTCTAAATTTCTATGTACAAGTAAAAAACATATAAATAAGGTAACTAGTAGTATTACTTTGCTCATCTAATTTTGAAAACACAACCTTGAATCATCTTCTTCTTAAGTCCCTCAATTTCTAATGAATCTAAAGTCATGAATATAGGTTCCTTGTCATAACTCTGGAAATTATTGTCTGATCTGGCCTTATTTCCTCTGTTGAACCCTTGATACAATTTTTTATAAAAGAGTATGCATTTTATGCTATATTTGTCAACTCATAATTCTTTCTCTTATACTATATATGTCTAAAAAGAAGAATAAATCCAATAATCTGTTTCAAACCTTATAAGTGACAAAGATTTGTCACATGGTCATATATTTCTTCAGGAACATAACTAGAATAGTAGGATTCGTTATCCCATTTTCCCCTTGTAATGTTGAAACTTGTAAAATATAACAAAAAAAATCCTATCATTTTAATTATGTAATTTTGTTGAAGTAATTATTTTTCAAAGAATTAGAAGTTCACTTAGCAGATAACTTTTGAGGAAGAATTATTTACCGTTGAGAACTTATGGAATGGTGAAAATCTATCTTCAACTATGATTTATTTTTAGAATTAATTACCTTCTTGTATTTTTGAAGGAATCCCAAAAATATCCATCCATATTGAACTTTCCTTTTGCAACAACTCTCTTTAAATACCTAACATATAGAATATCAATATAATTTAACAATCGATAAATTAATACAAGTTCATAAATAAAAAAAGGGTTAATCAAATATAATTCTTGGACCAAAATTATCTCTATACTTGTGACTACGGGAAATATAAGAACTAAGACATTCATAAATCATACCAATAGGCATATTATAAGAACTATTCTTAATCAAATATGAAAAGTAATTCTCTAAGAATAGTATAAAGCATCTAATAACCTATGAAGAAAAAATTACCCCAATGCAGAAATAATCCCAAAGCAAACACAATTTTCAAATTATAGAGCAAGAAAAAACCTGAAAACTATAAAGCAGATGTTCATGACAGTAAATACCCATATTTGGTGGGTAAAATGACTTTTGGTTGGGTTATGTTAGAATATTATATAGTAAAAGCCTTCTAACTATCTTAAAATGGCCATGCTAGGATTTCTAAATAAAATATAATTAGATATTTTGAAAATTGTATAAAAGTGACGAGATTAGGTTAAAAGTAATTCATTTTTTACCTTAATTTGGGTTATTCATCAAGCTGTATTGATGGTGGGGAATGGTTTTCTTGTTCAGGAGAGAGAGAGACTTGGTGCGGGAGAGTGGTTTTCTTGTCCAGGAGACCAACTTGTGATACCTGAGTGTGAAGAGAGGAGAGAGATTCTCGTATAGCATATGAGAGAACTAAAAAAATCTACTATATTTCTTTTTTATTTGAATATCACTCTTCACTTGTAAGAGAAAGAACTTAGGGTTAATTTTGTTTTTATACATGTTCTACTTGGCTTGTAGGTTCTACTTGGCTTGTAACTAGGTAAATAACAAATAAGTCTTATAGTATTAATATCCATGTTGCTTGGTCCTTTATAAAGTAATGCCCCATTAGTTTATACAATATATATTTTTCACGTGGGTCTAAAAGATTCCCATTGGCCGATCTTGACCAGGGCCGCTTCAATATATATGGTATTACACTTAATTTGGTTTTTTTGGTTTTCACATTCCATCATCCTAGGTACTTTCTGGTATTCAATATACGTCCTAGAAGGGGGGTTGAATAGGACTATGGAAATTAATCAGCTAATTTTATTCCAAGGAAATAAAATTAAAAGCTAATATATCTCCTATTTCTTTAGTAAACTAGATGGTCACAAACTAGATATTACTAAGAGACAATATAAGTAAACATGTAAGCATTTTATCAAGCATGTAGAGTGCGGAAAATAAATAGTTTAGGGATAGAAAGATACACAACGATATATAGTGGTTCGGTTTCCCCTACATCTACTACCTAAGGTGTCTCCCTTAGGATATGCAATATTCTCAATATAATCTTTGTATCTCTTCAAACCAACAAATCCTTTACAACCACTTCACAAACTTGAAGCAAACCACTTGTATTATCACAAACACAAGGAACCAAGTATACTACCTATACTCACAATACTCTCATAATCTATTACAAGGGTAAGAATTAAGAGGAAATAAAGTGTTTAAAGGATAATACAATATTTGTGCCTGAAACTCCCTAATGAGTAGATATAACAATATAGCTTGAATGTATAGATATGACTTGAATGCTCGTAGAAACCTTATTGAATAATAACAATAATAGCTCTTGAGATTGGTAGATAGAAGGTGTAAGTAGTGCCTTCAATGAGCTCTAATTTATAGGTGAAATAAGCCCTCGACGGTCAAAAGACAAGTGTCTAGCGGATAGATTTTATATCCAACGGTCATATGCCTTTGTCTTGTAGTTTGACTGAAGAAAACCTAAAATACGGTGCAACGCAAGGTCCGCGCGGTGTACCATACAAAATCTCTGTTTTCGCTTTGTTTTCTTGTTGCGGGCTAGCCAGGGTCCATGGTGTAGTCTGCACTATTGTGGTGTATCGCACGTCCAATCCGGTGTACCGCACCCATGGAGTAAAAACACTCAAGATGAAAGTTTTTATGAATAATAAAAAGTTTTCTGAAAAATATTTAACAAGGATGTTTTAGAAAACATTCTTAAGTACCAAAAAAAGACTATTAATAACTTGTATAATAATTTTAGTTTAAGATGGATTTATCGAATATTAAAACGGGATTAAAAAAAAGGTTAGGCCAACACTTTGCAGTGGCGAGTTGACAATTGAGTGTTCGAACTTAGGGATAGGCGCACTTAATTAGCAAAGGACTAGGCACCCCATTAAATATATCAAAGAAATATAACATGCTAAATTATGTTATTTTCTAGGCAGAAATTTAGACCGAAGCTAGTGGCATCTAGGAAAAAGGATTGTGCAAGAGTATATCCATAGACGAAGTTTTTAGCAGAAATACAATGGCAGAGTTACATTGAAAGAAACAAAAAACATAGATGTAGTTAAGTTTCTGATTGCTTGTTAATTCTTTTCTTCTACAGATGTGATGGAGACGGACACGAGAGAATTATTTTATAATTTGCTTTGCTACTAGTTAACATATTTGTATTGCATAATTTTATAATTTTTTTAATTACTACTTATGTACATTCTTTCTTTTATGAAATGATCCGAATTTACGGTAGGCTCCTCCATGAACAAGATCTAATAATCAAACTTATGATTCATGTTACTTTACTAAACTACATACATATCAATGTTCAATTCTGAAAAAAAAAACTCGAAAAAAACTAAAACTTTAGGTGGATTCCTTGACTTAAAAAAGAGTATGTCGTGTTCCTTACGTATTACTTTCACACTTGATTTGGCTGACTATTATTTTTAAATATTAATATATTATATAATATTTTATGCTTAAGCTTTAACATTTATATTTATTATCTTTATTACGTATTTTATTTTTCTTATCATGAAAAATAAAATTAATTATATTACTTTCGTATAATATTTTCTATTATAATAGTGTTGTTTTTATTCTTAATAAATATATTATACATATTTTGATTTACATAATTTTCTTATCTTATTCATAATTTCATAATTTCATTATCATCAATCTTAAATTATAGTAACAAAAAATTAGGAATGTCAAATACCAAGATTTAATTAACCATCTTAATTTTGTGGGTTTGCAAGTACAAATGTATATGTTGTCGATAGTTTTGAGTTGTAGGACCGGTGGTTAAGGTTTTAGTGATAGCAGAGTGATATTGGATCAAAGATGAGGAAATATATTGTAAGATCAGATTGTATTAGATATTATTGAAGCGTACACATAGTTATAGATTTATTCTACAACAGTTAAAGTAAGGGGCAAACATGTGTGTTTTAATCAAAATTTATGACTATAACCCTTCAATTTAATAAAATTATAAAACAAAATCTTAAAATAAGAGTAATCTATAATAATTTTATCCAGAATTGATTCCTCAAGAATATACCCACATCAAGCTCTAGATGGATGGATAAGCTCAACTTTTAACAAAAATACACAGGTGGGTTGCACCTTTATAGCCAATAGACAGTAGGACGCACTTTTAAAGAATTGTTTTTATACTCTTTTGCACATATTTATTGAACATTCTTCTTTCTTGACATGTAAAGGAGGCAAATTATAAGTAAAGAAAAGAAATAACAATACAAAGAAAGTATTTTTTAAGATCAATTATAAATATTATCCATCAGTATCTAATTTCGAGTTGATGGTCCAAGATCGATGCATGAGGCTTCATAATTCCTTGAATAGGATTATTAGTAGTTTCTAAAGCCTCTCTAATGCGATTATAATTGGTTCTATTTCCCTATACAATAAATTAAATGTGTATTAGCATAAAAAATGACAAAACCTTAAAAAAGTTTAAAATTCTTACATTTACTTCACGATAGGGGACAAGTACTATACGTGATAATTCCCTGCAAAGTATAAATTTTCATAAGCAATCCAAATAAATTGGAACTAATTAATTAAGAAAAAACACAAGTTTGAACTTACTCTTCAAGTAACGAATAACCGCGTCTTTAAATTTTTTCATTATCTTCTCCATATGCATAGTAGCAACGTAGTACATCAATACTTCCAACCATAAACACGGGAAAAAAGTATAATGTAATATTAAAAAGTGTTTGAGGAAATGACTAAGAGAATAGTTTTAACTAACCTTAAGTCTTTCATGTGCATCTTTCATGGTTTTACCGTGGTGTTTCTTTCTCCCGTTATGGTCGTCTTTTCGGAAATATTGTAAGACTTTTCGATCAAATAACCAAACTGATGATTTCATAACCGCACTCTTCAATGAAAAATCAAAACAAATTAAAATATAGAAAAATTGTTAATCATAAACTACCTCAAAATAATAATCCCTGAATAGTAACTATTTTATTTAAATTATGAAGTGTCCCAATGAAAGAAGTCGGACGGACTATTTTCCATTATATATATATTATATATATATATATATATATATATATATATATATATATATAATTCAATTTAATATAAATACAATTTTATTTTAAATTACATCTTCTTCAATTTTATACTAACAAATAAAAATAGAAGAAAAATTCAAAACAAATCTAGTGACAATGGAAGGGTAGGTTGGAAAAAGTTTACTCATAGATAGTTGGCCTAGTGGTTAGACTACTCCGCAGAGACCAAGAGGTCCTGGAATCGAATCTCATTGGAGTCGAAATGACTCCGAGCCCAAAGTGGCTCTCTCATGTACTCAAAAAAAAAAAGCTTACTCATATTTTTATGTAATTTTTTTTTTATTAAAAATCGATTCTAACCTCCTCTTTTAGCGAAAATATGGCCTGCCAACCCTAATTATTAGTCCCAAGTCTAATGATTAGCTCACCGGATTAATTATTAGACTTTTTATACTCATTGAACTTGAACTAGAAAATATTCCAAATACCCTTAAGTTTTTAGCCCCCTTTGAAATTAATTTTTCTTCAAGTAAATAAAAGAAAAATACTCTAAAGAGCTTACATCTTAAGAAATCCAAAGAAGCAATTATTTTTATTTAAGTAAATAAAAAATTATTGACAAAGATATTTAAATAATTTTAAAAAATTGAACCTGGTTGAAATGACATGATCAACGATCTATGATCAAAATATATTTGATGACAAAGTTGAAAATGCCTTCGAAAGGGAGAGCATCATATGAGATATAATTTAAAGAATTATCAAAGAAAATGATTTTGATGATGGGTTTGTGTAATGGGTATGTAATAGGTTGATGGGATCAAAACAGAAGGGCAAGATTAGGGTTGGATAATATGTATGAAAGATGATATGATTTATGAACAAGATTAGTTGGTGGCTGCTGAGTTTAGGGTTTATGAAAATAGAAGATAATGTGATTTATAGGAAAGTTTTAAAAATTTGGGCTCAGATTCATTTTGAATCCAATAAGACCTCTTGTCTTGTGGAATATTTATCTTTTTACATATCTTTTTTGTTCGGAAGTTTTTCTAATGAAATATTATCTTGGAAGATTTTTCTATAATATAATTTTTTTATTTTAGTTATTTAAATAAATATTTTGTTATTTTTTTATCGTGATTTATGATAATTAGATTAGTATTATATTTTCTCTAGAAGAATATATTACATATTGTTAATCATGTTAAATTTTGTAAATCTTCATACAATATAATGTTAATGTCTCAAAAATACTGTCTACTTAGGATATCAAAGATAATTTTTATCTCAGAGTTATTCTAATAATAGTGAATATAATGATTCTGGTTCTTAATTTATATGAGAATTGCTTAGAAATTATTTTTGTTGGGACGGAAGGAGTATTAATTTTTTATTATTGTATATAGTCTATTTAATTTGATACTTCAACTTATTTGAAATATATTTTATGTTTAGGGATTTTTTCAATTTTTTATACTTTAACAAAAATATTGAATTTATCAATATTCTTAATATATTTATCATCTATAATAAAGTAAGAATTAATGAAAAATATGAATTCAGATTTTTTGTAAAGTACAATTCGATCAAATGGTTTAGTATTTTAATTTTATATATCGATGGTTAATTTGATAGATGAAGTTGAGTAGTTACAAATATTCCAAATGATTTCATAAATTATACTAGTTATATAATACATATATATATTAAAAGTTAAATAATGATGATTTATAATTTGTTTTATGACATCAATTGCTATATTACATTCTTCATAAGGATAACACCCAAGACTTATGTTTACAATTTTAATTTTAGATTGTTGATGTCGTAAAAATATCACCTATCAAACGATAGTCTTTTGAGATCTTCAAAACCTTTTCGAGATAGTATTGTCTTGCACAAGTAGTACATTCGTATGGCCACAACGAAAGAAGTTCTAATGACACTATAATACTCAAGTTCATGGTGAATTTGTAATTAAGGGATCTCAAGCAAGGGAAATTATATAGTCGGTGAACTAGTTTGTGATATATGTATAACTTCAAGGTGGAATCATAGATTAACTTAATCTATAGGGTTCGCCAATTACATATAGCAATATATAGTGGTCCATCCAATTGTTGATTGTCAAGATTGGGATGAAATGGTGTATTGCGTATCATTTTTTGCAATGTAGTGGAAGAACGTTACTATACCTATCTTTGGTAATAGATACAAGATTGTTGCAACATGTATACTAATAAAAATTCATAGGCTGATTCTTAAAGATACAAAGAGACTAGTTATATAGACTAGCATGTGAGGACCAGCAGCTCATGTGATACTTCAGTCTTTGTGAAGTTTCCGGGTGCTCTAGAAGTACACTTGAAGTCGTTCAGTTTCATATCTATTGGTTATTTTGAAGACCAATGACCTATCGTCTGTTTTTTTGGTGTGAGGTATTCAAGGGGAAATTTCCCATCAAATATGTATCCATTATCTTCAAAACTCATATTTCAAATGAAGTATTTAATACAGAGGTGTTGTGTCTATAAACATGTTCAATATTATATGTTGTGGAAGCGCCCATGTCAGTTTCTCCTCCACAAGAATAAATCTATTAAGCGGGCTCACAGATCCTGTCCAAAATAACGTATTCTCCACCTTAACATATACATTACCTTAAGTTAAGAAACAATCCTTTCAACTACTATACCAAAAATTTATATCAAATAAATACTAGAAGTTTAAATAGATTAACTGAGTCCATTTTTTGTGTGGCACACTTTGATAGCTAAAGTTACTATTCTCTTTTTACTAATGTGCCTTTTTTTTCGCTAGACAAGCAAAAAGTTTTATTAAAACTTCACAATCCTGTATCATTACAACTTGAAAAACAGTTTCATACGAAACTAAAAAGACATAATTAAATCAAAACTAAAAATATCTACTCTATCTTTTAAAAACTTTATTTAGTTTCCAACCCTTTACTATCTCTCCACTGCACTTTTTGCCTTGAACCTCTGACAACTACTAGACTTCATATAGAGAAAGCTTTGGATATTGGATAACACCTCCTCTTCAGTTTTGACTTTTCCTCTATGCACTATTGCGTTTTTGTTACTCCATATAGTGTAAACATACAATGTAAACCATCCACCATATATAAAATTAAAAAACTTATCATGTGCATTATTAAGTAAAAAATCAAGCATCTCATCCCAAGTATTACAATCGGGCCATCTTGAACCACACCTTTCTACACATTGTATTAGAATCCTCCTAAAAAAAGAACACCCCATAAACAAGTGCTCCCTATTATCCACTGCATTGTGACACATCGCACAATTACTATCAATACTTATACCCAACTCGCTCATCCTTCTTCTTGTGGGTAATCTATCCAGGCAGGCCAACCATGTAATGAAACTATACTTAGGTATATTAGTTTTATACCACACCAATCTAGTCCATTCAAAAATCATGCCACGACCCATAATTTCCTGCACTGTTTTTCTAAAAGAGAACTTATTTTTGCAACTAGCTGACCATCTAATTCTATCCATACCTTCACTAGGCCTAGGTATCAAATCAGTTAATCCAGTGAGATTACTAAGGAAGTTCCACCTACCTTTAGTGTAACAGCTTTCAACTGTCTTATTTGCCCATAGAGTATCAACAACCACCTCTATGTTTAGTACTTCTCTGACATTTCTGCCCCTAATCCACCTATACCAGTACAAGAAAGTTCTTGATCAATTTTTTACCTCATGATTAATAAAATCATAGGCCATATCCCTTAGGTTTAGTAATTTCTTCCTAATCCATCCACTATCCTGCTTAATATTCATTCCCCATATACAACCTCCTTTTATTATATTATTATGAGCCCAACTACTCTAGTAAATTTCCATCTCTATTATAAATTCTCCAAAACAAACTGAGCATACATACCTTGTTTAAAGTCTCAATATTAAGCACATTAAGACCTCCTTCAGCTTTTGGTGTACACACCCTTTCCCAATTCACCTTTGCTCCCCTAGCTCCCTCTACATTTCCTTTCCTATACTAATGTGTCTCTTATTTAAATGCGATTCTTATCTAGACGATAAAATCTATATGTGTCAAGATGGCTAACATGTAATTTTGTAAACGACATGCTAACTTATGTCTTCATTTATGTAATAGATTAATCTAGTCACGAGACATCAATTTAGGATTTGATTATGCATATTAGAGGAATTATTCCCTATATTTAGAAAATTTCTCATTTTTTGTCTACTTTTGGAGAATTATTACTTTTGGAGATATTTGTGTTTAATTTGTTTGTTAAGTGTGCCGCTCATAAATACTTGGATGCTGTTGGATCCCAAGTCAAGGATACAAATTAGATAAAGGAAGTTCAAACCCATTTCAAGGAGTCAAAGGATCAAAAAGAAACTTTTGGAAAGTGAGAGTAGTTATCAACAAGATTTAGAAATCGACTTGTCAGTGTCACCACGTGCAATTGGTGATGGTTTTGGAGGATCCCTTTGCTTTATAGATAGTAATTGGATCTGGGGCGTAGGAGCTGAAGGTTCATAATTTAGAGTTGAATTAAGGAAGTTATTAATGTTACAATAATTGGATAAGGAAGCGTCAGTTCCTTAGAGTTGAATTGAAGAAGTTATTAAAGTTATAGTAATTGGATCTAGAGTATAGGAATTGACGGTTCGTAATAGTACAAATTATTAGAAGTTATCTTTCCTAGTTAGTTTAGCTACACATTCTTGTACGCTGCCTAAGAACATTGCATAGGAATTAACCTTCATAGTCCTTGTGGAAATGATAGTCTTTACATACTTACTTTATTACTTATCAATGATCTTTACACTTACGGTAGTTAGCTCTCTTAATTTGTGTATTTGTTAGCTTATTTTATCACACTTTGAGAGACGACACTAACCCACTAGCTAGATTCGTTCTTATAGAGGACAATATAGTCTAAACGCTCCCACAACCTATATTATTATCATGTCAATAGAATCGACACGTATGTATAAAATACCTAATCTGGTTCATTAACTCTGATAATGATATAATATTTGATAGGATATTTTCCTGACTACTAACAATTTAAAAAACCAAAGGAGGAAAATAATGTCAGCTAATATAGTTCAGACGAGGGTAGGAAGGGACAATAGAAACCAGTCACTTTCACCTTGACGTTCATAGCATTGACGACCTTGACGATGTTCCCTCATTACTTTTAATCATGATATTTTTTCCCAAATTAGATGTTTGGGTACTCACGTTGCGTTTCTTGAAATGAGAACCATAAGTAGTCACATGTGTTGGGGAAATCAGGGTATTTCTTGTGACATTCTCTCAAGAACCTCAACCACTGAATCGTTGAAGGATATGTTTGAGAGAACAGAATTCCTAAAAAAGGTGAAGTGACAATTAGTCATAGATAAATAGTATATAATGAATAAACACGTGAGACGAATCTCTAAATAAATCTCCCCCTCCAATTCAAATATTCCACTTAAAGAAGAAAAATCAACCATCTTATTGGGATCAGACAATACACCATTGGGTCAAGAAAAATTGGAGAAACACCTTTAGCATGTATCCAACTCTTAGACATATATTTACACATTTACCAGAAATTTATACTAAAGGATCAATCATGCGAAAGACCTTTTATTTTACCATTGAAATCCTAGGCTGATCTCTCAGTACGGATATAGGTCAGATACACGCCAACGTAGTAAATAGACATGTTATTTATCATTCATAAGAGGAAGTGTAAAAATTAATGACATTCTCTCTGAAAATTCTAGGGCCGAACCTTTTCCCTTTATCTTCTTCACATTCTCCCAATTGACCTTTTGATCTTCAAGTTTTTTATCGGGACCGAAACAGTTATGAACTGCAACTCCTTAAGTTAGGCTTACATAGTACGAATCACCCTTTCCTAACTTAATACACACCTAATTGTTGTGCCATAATTTATGGCTACATAAAAATATATACATTTCAACGAGTACCTTTTTGGTTAAGAGGGTATAGTTGATACCACAATTTATCCATCCCTCGATATTTAGCTAGTATATAAAGTCCCCGCAACAATAAATCAAGGAAATGCAATCTAATATATTACAATACCTAGTATAAAGACATATTATCGTATCCTGAGAATTTAACACGAGTTGGCTTAGGAAATATGTTATAATTTTGGAATAATGAAGTAATAAAAGACCAAATAAAAGCCTCAATCCTATAATCAAACTCCTGAAATATACAACAATTTTACCCGAGAAGGGTCTGCAAGACTGTTTCGTCAAAGATGGGTGATGAATCTCAAACATATTATCGATATCCCTATGATGGAGAACTTTTGAACTTAATAAATCTAAGATTGTAAGAACGACATAAAGCCTCATAAGACATAGGTTTGGATGGGGCTTCAAACAACTCGCTTCAGACACATTATGTATTATATACATCAATAATTCGATTTATAAGCGGATCGCTACTAGTATAAGATGAATCCATCGTTTTTCTCTAAGAGGGAAATCTCTACTTCCATCCGGAATTGAATCACTTAAACTCAAAAATAAGAATAATCATCTTCGTCTGAAGAAGAATGATTATACCTAAAAACTGAAGAAGATGCATCCGTTATAAGCATGCCTAATTGATTAGGCACCAATAGATGAGAAACATTCTTGGAAGTGATAGTCTGCCGATTAAATGATCGAGTCCATCGCACTGGATATAAAAAACTTAATTATTGTAAACAAGAATAAAATAAAATTTAAAGAATAATAAAATCTGGAAAGAAAAAATACCTCGAATAACTGAAGCTCGAAATAAAGAAGTTGAATGTGTTGCATAACTGCCCAAGGATAAATAAACTGACTCTGATAGTTGATTCGATGATAGAGAAGAGAATAACAACATTTAAAGTTCCAAATCCCTCTGACTAACAAGGATTCATTTAATTATAAAGCCATTCATTTAACGAAGATTTATCCCTCCATCTAACGATAAAAACATTATTTTCAGGGTCGTTACAAAGTCAACTTAATAAGATGGGATAATTCTTTAGTTAGTTACAGGGCCACGAAAGCATTCGAGAAAAAAATTGAAATTATTTTTTATAAATGAAATAAGTATTTATTATCTATCATTAAGTAAATTTACAATATAGCAAACCAATTGTGCTACTGACCCAATTATTTATTCACCTCAAGTGTTGCTACCATAATTGGTATGTACCATAATCACATCTAGGGTACGTACCCATATTCCGAAGGGGTTATGTACACATCTTTGACCTAGAAAATCATGAAATGTATACGCGTGTTTCAATGAATACATGAGGATCTAAAAACAAAATATGAAAATACTATGTTCTAGTAATTGTAAATATTGTCATTTTATAGGAATAACTATAAATATAAATGAGTAGACAACCCAAAAATTTTCCGCCAATGCCTTTCTACCCCTTTACAGCTGAGGCAATAACATTGCCATATTCAGAAGATTTCTCACTTCTTGATATAGCATCATAAAGACATTTTGTAATATCCAACATTGCTATAACTTCACTATTATAAACTACAGGATGTTGTCTAAATTTTTATGTACAAGTAAAAACATATAAATAAGGTAACTAGTAGTATTACTTTGCTAATCTAATTTTGGAAACATAACCTTGAATCATTTTCTGAAGGGCCTCAATTTCTAATGAATCTAAAGTCATGAATATAGTTTCCTTGTCATAACTCTGGAGATTATTGTCTGATCTGGCCTTATTTCCTCTGCTAGAACCCTTGATACAATTTTTTATAAAAGAGTATGCATTTTATGCTATATATGTCAACTCATAATTCTTTCTCTTATACTATATATGTCTAAAAAGAAGAATAAATCCAATAATCTGTTTCAAACCTTATAAGTGACAAAGATTTGACACATGTCATATATTTCTTCAAGAACATAACTAGAATAGTAGGATTTGTTATCCCATTTTTCCCCTGTAATGTTGAAACTTGTAAAATATAACAAAAAAATCCAATCATTTTAATTATGTAATTTTGTTGAAGTAATTATTTTTCAGAGAATTAGAAGTTCACTTAGCAGATAACTTTTGAGGATGAATTATTTACCATTGAGAACTTATGGACCGGTGAAAATCTATCTTCAACTACTATCTTCAACTATGTTTGATTTTTAGAATTAATTACCTTCTAGTATTTTTACAGAAATCCCAAAAATATCCATCCATATTGAACTTTCCTTTTGCAGCAACTGTCTTTAAATATCTAACATATAGAATATCAATATAATTTAACAATCCATAAATTAATACAAGTTCATAAATAAAAAAACGGTTAATCAAATATAATTCTTGGACCAAAATTATCTCTATACTTGTGACTACAGGAAATATAAGAACTAGACATTTATAAATCATGCCAATGAGCATATTATAAGAACTATTCTTAATCAAATATGAAAAGTAATTCTCTAAGAACAATATAAAGAATCTAATAACCTATGAAGAAATAAATTACCCCAATGCAGAAATAATCCCAAAGCAAACACAATTTTCAAATTATAGAGCAAAAAAAACCTGAAAACTATAAAAGCAGATGTTCATGAAAGTAAATACCCATGTTTGGTGGGTAAAATGACTTTTGGTTGGGTTATGTTAGAATATTATATAGTAAAAGCCTTCTAACTATCTTAAAATGGCCATGCTAGGATTTATAAATAAAATATAATCAGATATTTTGAAAATTGTATCAAACTGATGAGATTAGGTTAAAAATAATTCATTTTTTACCTTAATTTGGGTTATTCATCAATGATGGTGGAGAATGGTTTTCTTGTTCAGGAGAGAGAGAGACTTGGTGCGAGGGAGTGGTTTTCTTGTCCAGGAGACCGGCTTGTGATACCTGAGTGTGAAGAAAAGAGAGAGATTCTCATATAGCATATGGGAGAACTAAAAAAAAACTACTGTATTTTTTTTTATTTGAATATAACTCTTCACTTTTAAGAAAGAACTTAGGGTTAATTTTGTTTTTATACAGGTTCTACTTGGCTTGTAGGTTCTACTTGGCTTGTAACTAGGTAAATAACAAATAAGTCTTATAGTATTAATATCCATGTTGCTTGGTCCTTTATAAAGTAATGCCCCATTAGTTTATACAATATATATTTTTCACGTGGGTCTAAAAGAGTCCCATTGGTCGATCTTGACCAGGGCCGTTTCAATATATATGGTATTAAACTTAATTTGGTTTTTTGGTTTTCACATTCCATCATCCTAGGTACTTTCTGGTATTCAATATATGTCCTAGAAGGGGGGTTGAATAGGACTATGGAAATTAATCAGCTAATTTTATTTCAAGGAAATAAAATTAAAAGCTAATTTGAATCCTATTTCTTTAGTAAACTAGATGATCACAAACTAAATATTACTAAGAGACAATATAAGTAAACTATTCATGTAAGCATTTTATCAAGCATGTATAGTGCAGAAAATAAATAGTGTAGGGATAGAAAGATACACAACGATATATAGTGGTTCGGTTTCCCCTACATCCACTACCTAAGGTGTCTCCCTTAGGATATGCAATATTCTCAATATAATCTTCGTATCTCTTCAAACCGGGTGAGATCACAAATCCTTTACAACCACTTCACAAACTTGAAGCAAACCACTTGTATTATCACAAACACAAGGAACCATGTATACTACCTATACTCACAATACTCTCATAATCTATTATAAGGGTAAGAATTAAGAGGAAATAAAGTGTTTAAAGGGTGATACAATATTTGTGCCTGAAACTCCCTAATGAGTAGATATAACAATATAGCTTGAATGTATAGATATGACTTGAATGCTCTTAGAAACCTTATTGAATGATAACAATAATAGCTCTTGAGATTGGTAGATAGAAGGTGTAAGTAGTGCCTTCAATGAGCTCTAATTTATAGGTGAAATAAGCCCCAAACGGTCAAAAGACAAGTGTCTAGCGGATAGATTTTAGATCCAACAATTATATGCCTTTGTCTTGTAGTTTGACTGAAGAAAACCTAAAATGCGGTGCAACGCAAGGTCCAAGCGGTGTACCTTACAAAATCTCTGTTTGTGCTTTGTTTTCTTGTTGCGGGCAAGCCAGGGTCCGTGGCGTAGTCTGCACTATTGTGGTGTATCGCACGTCCAGTCCGGTGTACCGCACGCATGGAGTAAAAACACTCAAGATGAAAGTTTTTATGAATAATAAAAAGTTTTCTAAAAAAATATTTAACAAGGATGTTTTAGAAAACATTCTTAAGTACCAAAACAAGACTATTAATAACTTGTATAATAATTTTAGTTTAAGATAGATTTGTCGAATATTAAAACGAGATTAAGAAAAAGGTTAGGTCAACACTTTCCAGTGGCGAGTTGACAATTGAGTGCTCGAACTTAGGGATAGGCGCACTTAATTAGCAAACGACTAGGCACCCCATTAAATATATCAAAGAAATCTAACATGCTCAAATATGTTATTTTTTAGGCAGAATTTTAGACCGAAGCTAGTGGCATCTAGGAAAAAGGATTGTGCAAGAGTATATCTATAGATGAAGTTTTTAGCAGAAATACAATGGCAGAGTTACATTGAAAGAAACAAAAAACATAGATGTAGTTAAGTTTCTGATTGCTTGTTAATTTTTTCTTCTACAGATGTGATGGAGACGGACACGAGAGAATTATTTTATAATTAGCTTTGCTACTAATTAACATATTTGTATTGCATACTTTTATAATTTTCTTAATTACTACTTATGTATACATTCTTTCTTTTATGAAATTATCCGAATTTTCGGTAGGCTCTTCCATGAACAAGATCTAATAATCAAACTTATGATTCATGTTATTTTACTAAACTACATATATATCAATGTTCAATTCTAAAAGAAAAACTCGAAAAAACTAAATTTTTAGGTGGATTCCTTGACTTAAAAAAGAGTATGTCATGTTCCTTACGTATTACTTTCACACTTGATTTGGTTGACTATTATTTTTAAATATTAATATATTATATAATATTTGATGCTTAAGCTTTAACATTTATATTTATTATCTTTATTACGTCTTTTATTTTTCTTATCACGAAAAATAAAATTAATTATATTACTTTCGTATAATATTTTCTATTATAATAGTGTTGTTTTTATTCTTAATAAATATATTATACATATTTTGATTTACATAACTTTCTTATCTTATTCATAATTTCATTACCATCAATCTTAAATTATAGTAACAAAAAATTAGGAATTTCAAATACCAAGATTTCATTAACCATATTAATTTGGTGGGTATGCAAGTACAAATGTTTATGTTGTCGATAGTTTTGAGTTGTAGGACCGGTGGCTATGGTTATAGTGATAGCAGAGTGATATTGGATCAAAGATGAGGAAAATATATTGTAAGATCCGATTGTATTAGATATTATTGAAGCGTAAACATAGTTACAGATTTATTCTACAACAGTTAAAGTAAGGGGTAAACATGTGTGTTTTAATCAAAATCTATTTATGACTATAACTCTTCAATTTAATAAATTTATAAAACAAAATCTTAATATAAGAGTAATCTATAATAATTTTATCAGCTTAATTTTTAAAAAAAATACACAGGTGGGTTGCACCTTTAGAGCCAATAGACAGTAGGACGCACTTTTAAATAATTTTTTTATACTCTTTTGCACATTTTAATTGAACATTCTTCTTTCTTGACATGTAAAGGAGGCAAAGTATAAGTAAAGAAAAGAAATAACAATACAAAGAAAGCATTTTTTTTAAGATCAATTATAAATATTATTCATCAGTATCTAATTTCGAGTTGATGGTCAAGGATCGATGCATGTGGCTTCATAATTCCCTTGAATAGGATTATTAGTAGTTTCTAAAGCCTCTCTAATACGATTATAATTGGTTCTATTTCCCTATAAAATAATTAAATGTGTATTAGCGTAAAAAATGACAAAACCTTAAAAAAGTTTAAAATTCTTACATTTACTTCACGATAGTGGACAAGTACTATACGTGATAATTTCCTGCAAAGTATAAATTTTCATAAGTAGTCCTTATAAATTGGAACTAATTAAGAAAAAACAAAACTTTGAACTTACTCTTCAAGTAACCAATAACTGCGTCTTTGAAAATTTTCATTATCTTCTCCATATGCATAGTAGCAACGTAGTACATCAATACTTCCATCCTTAAACACGGGAAAAAAGTTTAATGTAATATTCAAAAGTGTTTGAGGAAATGACTAAGAGAATAGTTTTAACTAACCTTAAGTCTTTCATGTGCATCTTTCACGGTTTTCGTTTTTCTTTCTCCCGTTATGGTCGTCTTTTCGGAAATATTGTAAGACTTTTCGATCAAATAGAAAGAGTGAACCAAACTGAGGATTTCATAATCGCACTCTCCAATGAAACGTATACCTGAATCAAAACAAATTAAAATATAGAAAACAGATTGTTAATCATAAACTACCTCAAAATAATAATCCATATATATATATATATATATATATATATATATATATATATATATATATATGTATATATATATGTATATATATCTATATGTATATATATCTATATGTATATATATCTATATGTATATATATCTATATGTATATATATCTATATGTATATATATCTATATGTATATATATATATATATATATATATATATATATATATATAGTTCAATTTAATATAAATACAATTTTATTTTAAATTACCTCTTCTTCAATTTTATACTAACAAATAAAAATAGAAGAAAAATTCAAAAAATCTAGTGACAATGAAAGGGTAGGTTGGAAAACGTTTACTCATATTTTTATGTAATTTTTTTATTAAAAATATTCTAACCTCCTCTTTTAGCAAAAATATGGCCTCCCAACCCTAATTATTAGTCTCAAGTCTAATGATTAGCTCACTTGATCTAATTATTAGACTTTTTATACTCATTGAATTTGAACTAGAAAATATTCCAAATACCCTTAAGTTTTTAGCCCCCTTTGAAATTAATTTTTCTTCAAGTAAATAAAAAAAATACTCTAAAGAGCTTACATCTTAAGAAATCCGAAGAAGCAATTATTTTTATTTAAGTAAATAAAAAATTATTGACAAAGATATGCAAATAATTTTAAAAAATTGAACCTGGTTGAAATGACATGATCAACAATCTATGATCAAAATATATTTGATGACAAAGTTGAAAATGACTTTGAAAGGGAGAGCATCATATGAGATATAATTTAAAGAAATATCAAAGAAAATGATTTTGACGATGGGTTTGTGTAATGGGTATGTAATAGGTTGATGGGATCAAAACAAAAGGGCGAGGTTAGGGTTGGATAATATGTATGAAAGATGATATGATTTATGAACAAGATTAGTTGGTGGCTGCTGAGTTTAGCGTTTATGAAAATAGAAGACAATGTGATTTATATGAACGTTTTAAAAATTTGGGCTCAAATTCATTTTGAATCCAATAAGACCTCTTGTCTTGCGGAATATTTATCTTTTTACATATCTTTTTTGTCAGGAAGTTTTTCTAATGAAATATTATCTTCGAAGATTTTTCTATAATATAATTTTTTTATTGTAGTTATTTAAATAAGTATTTTGTTATTTTTTTATCGTGATTTATGCTAATTAGATTAGTATTATATTTTCTGTAGAAGAATATATTACATATTGTTAATCATGATAAATTTTGTAAATCTTCATACAGTATAATGTTAACGTCTCAAAAATACTGTCTACTTAGGATATCAAAGATAATTTTTATCTCAGAGTTATTCTAATAATAGTGAATATAATGATTCTGGTTCTTAATTTATAGAGCCATTCATCTAACGAAGATTTATCCCTCTATCTAACGATAAAAACATTATTTTCAGGGTTGTTACAAAGTAAATTTAATAAGATGGGATAATTCTTTAGTTAGTTACAGGACCACGAAAGCATTCGAGAAAAAAATTGAAATTCTTTTTATAAATGGAATAACTATTTATTATCTATCATTAAGTAAATTTACAATATAGCAAACCAATTGTGCTATTGACCCAATTACTAATTCACCTCAAGTGTTGCTACCATAATGGGTATGTACCATAATCACATCTAGGGTACATACCCATATTTATGAGGGGGGTTATGTACCTATCTTGGACCTGGAAAATCATGAAATGTATGCGCTTTTTCAGTGTTTCAATGAATACAGGATGATCTAAAAATAGAATATGAAAATATTATGTTCTAGCAATTGTAAATATATCATTTTATAAGAATAACTATAAATATAAATAAGTAGACTACCCAAATTATTTCCGCCAATGCCTTTGTACCCCTTAACAGCTGAGGCAATTACACTGCCATATTCAGAAGATTTCTCACTTCTTGATATAGCATCATAAAGACATTTTGTAATATCCAAAATTGCTATAACTTCACCATTATCAACTACAGGATGGTGTCTAAATTTCTATGTACAATTAAATAACATATAATTAAGGTAACAAGTAGTATTACTCTGTTAATCTAATTTTGGAAACACAACCTTGAATCATTTTCTGAAGGGCCTCAATTTTTAATGAATCTAAAGTCATAAAAATAGTTTCCTTGTCATAACTCTGGAGATTATTGTCTGATACAATTTCCTTATTTCCTCTGCTAGAACCCTTGATACAATTTTTTTATACAGAAGACTGTGCATTTTATGCTATGTATGTAAATTCATAATTCTTTCTCTTATACTACATATGTCTAAAAAGAAGAATAAATCCAATAATTTGTTTGATTTAACATATGGTCATATATTTCTTCAAAACATAATAAGAATGGTAGGATTTGTTATCCCATTTTTCCATATAATGTTGAAACTTGTAATATATAACAACAAATCCTACCATTTTAATTTTGTAATTTTGTTGAAGTAATTATTTTGTAGAGAATTAGAAGTTCAATTAGAAGATAACTTTTGAGGATGCATTATTTACCGTTGAGAACTTATGGAACGGTGAAAATCTATCTTCAACTACGTATCTTCAACTATGTTTGAGTTTCATAATTAATTACATTTTTGTATTTTTACAGGAACCCCAAAAATATCCATCCATATTGATCTTTCCTTTTGCAACAATTGTCTTGAAATACCTGACATATTGAATATAATTAACAATCGATAACTTAATCCAAGTTTATAAATAACAAACGGGTTAATCAAATATAATTCTTGGAACAAAATTATCTCTATACTTGTGACTACAAAAACTCTAAGAACTAGATGTCCATAAATCATACCAACGAGTAGATTGCAAGAACTATTCTTAACTTGATATGAAAAGTAATTCTTTAATAATAGTATAAATCATCTTATAACCTATGAAGAAATCAATTACCCCAATGCAGAAATAATCCCAAAGCAAATAAAATTTCAAATTATAGAGCAATAAAAAATCTAAAAACTATAAAGCAGATGCTCATGACTGTATATACCCATGTTTGGTGGGTAAAATTAGTTTTGGTTGGGTTATGTTAGAATCTCATACAGTAAAAGCCTTCCAACTATCTTAAAATGGCCATTCTTGAATTTCTAAAAAAATATAATTAGATATTTTGTAAATTGTATAAAAGTGATGAGATTAGGTTAAAAATAATTCATTTTTTACCTTAATTTTCTTCATCAAGTGATGGTGGAGAATGGTTTTCTTGTGCAAGAGAGAGAGAGAGACTTGTGTGGAAGTGTGGTTTTCTTGTGCATGAGTTTGGTTTGTGATATTTGAGTGTGAGGAGAGGAGATAGATTCTCGTATAGCATATGAGAGGACTAAAAAAAAGTCCTATATTTGTTTTATTTGAATATCACTCTTCACTTGTAAGAGAAAGAACTTAGAGTTATTTTTGTTTTTATACATGTTTTACTTGGCTTGTAACTAGGTAAAAAACTAAGAAGTATTTTAGTATAAATATCCATGTTGCTCGGTCCTTTATAAATTAATTCCCTATTAGTTTATACGATATATATTTTTCACGTGGGTCTAAAAGAGTTCCATTGAACATCTTGCCTAGTTTCTCTTCAATATATGGTATTAAACTTAATTTGGGTTTTGACTTTCAATTCCATCATCCTAGGTACTTTTCTAGTGGCGAGTTGACAATTGAGTGCTCGAACTTAGGTATAGGCGCACTTAATTAGCAAAGGAATAGGCACCATATTAAATATATCAAAGAAATATAACATGCACAAATCTGTTATTTTTTAGGCAAAAATTTAGATCGAAACTAGTGGCATCTAGGAAAAAGGATTGTACAACACATCTGGGTCGGTACTCTTCCCTGTACGGTGCAAAATCATATTTTCAACAGTGTTTCTCAAAGCATAAAGTCACTTCAACCTCAGGGCAATTGAAAAAAATCAAATTTTCTTACGCGCTACTTTCTTCGGGTCCCATCTGGATTCACTACATACTGGACACTTGTCGAGGAATTCATTCTCTTTGTAAAAAAAGCACAATCTTACACGCAAACATCGATGGTAGTGTACCCCATACCTAAACTTTTTATCTTTTTCTTGCACTCCTCGTAAGACTTGGGCAAGGTATGAGGTTTGGGCAACACGTGACACAACAGTTCAAGAAGCTCGGTGAAAGATGTGTTAGTCCACTTGTTCATCACCTTCCCGTGCATTAGCTTCACAATGAAATTTAATGAACTCATTACTGTACATCCAGGGTACAATCCAGTCTCCAATTCCTTGAACATAGTTTCAAAACTACCACGTGTTAAATTGTTCGTGTCTATCATCTCGGTGTCACCCGAATGACCACCATCCTCGTAATTAATTCTCAAATCTTCATAGACATTCAACATTTTATTTTCTACATATCGAGTCTCGGGAATCTCATCGTTCTCACCATACTTTGTCCAAATCTCATACGTGGACAAAAACCAGAATTGTAGAAGATGTGACCTAACTTTGTTCACGTTAAACCGACGATCATTCGAACACTCATTACACGGACAAAACAAAGTTTCATTAAAATCATCTTTTCTTGAGCAAATACGAGGAATTCTTCTATCCCCTTAACAAATTCACGCGAAATACGATGAGCGGAATTAATCCAACTTTTATCAATACCCAAAGTCATCTTCTATTACCAATATTATCAACTACACCAATATAAAAGAATAAAAAAATAAATATTTAATTTGTGTATTTAATTTCATACAATAATATAACATGTAGACTAGAACATTAAAACATGTTTATAACAACCTAATCATACTATTTAACATTAAATACATAACTGTAGTCAAAGTAAAAAAAGTCTAAAAATATTTAATAAAGAAAAAATACCAACTTTTGGGAAAATTTGCTTGGAGAAAGTGAGAATTGAGTAGGTCCCAATTTGTTGATTGGCCCCAAAAACTTTTACACGTGTTGAAATAATTTTTGATGACGATTAGTGGGAAAAATTGGGAGAGTTTTGAGAGAAAAGTGGGAAAGATATAAAATATTGGGTATTAATGATTCCAATTCGCAACTCTCTATAATAAATACGCTACGAGCATTCGAGACTACATATATAGTCGTTAAAGATGTTTAAGTAGTCGCTATTAAAGACAACTAACGTTTAAAAATCTTCGTAAAAAGAACCAAGTCATTTGCGACTACTTATGTCGGTGAAATAATTAAAAATAGAAATATATATTAGCGACAACACGAAGCTCATTAACGACTACAAGATGTAGTCGATAAAAAGAAAACTCATTTACGACGACATGTGTAGTCGAAAAAGATGGAAAGTAGTCGTCATTAAAATGTCGTCGCGAAAGATATATCATTAGAAACTACAATTAAGTAGTCGTGAAAGATTTAGTCGCTACAGATCACGCGTGTAGTAGTGTTACATGGAAAGAAACAAAAAAAAATCAGATGTAGTTTAGTTTCTGATTGCTTGTTAATTTGTTCTTCTACAGATGTGACGGAGACAAACATGAGATAAGGATTTTATAATTAGCTTCACTACTAGTTAACATATTTGTATTGCATATTTTTATACTTTTCTTAATTACTACTTATGTATACATTGTTTCTTTTGGTTTTTGAAATGATCTGAATTTACCGTAGTCTCTTCAATGAACAAGATCTAATAATCTAACTTATGATTTATGTTATTTTACTAAACTACATACATATCAATTTTCAATTCTCAAAAGAAAAATATACCCGAAAAAAACTAAAATTTTAGAGTATGTCATGTTCCTTACTTATTACTTTCACACTTGATTTGATTGACTGTTATTTTTAAATAATAATATATTATTTAATATTTGATGCTTAGGCTTTCTATTTATTATCTTTATTACTTCTTTGATTTTTCTTATCATGAAAAATAAAATTAATTATATTACTATCGTATAATATTTTCTATTTAAATTGTGCTGTTTTCATTCTTAATCAATATTTTATACATATTTTGATTTACATAACTTTCTTATCTTATTCATAATTTAATTATCATCAATCTTAAATTATAGTAACAATATATTAGGAATGTCAAATACCAACATTTAAATAATCATCTTAATTTGGTGGGTTCGCAAGTACGAATGTTTATATTGCCGATAGTTTTGTGTTGTAGGACCGGTGGTTATGGTTATAGTGATAGTATAGTGATATTGGATCAAAGATGATGGTAAATATATGGTAAGATCTGATTGTATTAGAAATTATTGAAGCGTAAATATAGTAACAAATTTATTCTACAACAGTTAAATTAAGGGTTAAACATGTGTTTTTTAATCAAAATCTATTTATGACTAATTTAATAAAATTATAAAACAAAATCTTAAAAAATAAGAGTAATCTATAATAATTTTATCCAAAATTGATCCCTTAAAAAAAATACCCACATCAAGCTCTAGATGGATGGATAAACTCCATTCTTAAAAAAAAATACACAGGTGGGTTGCACCTTTAGAGTCAAGACGCACTTTTACAAAAAATAATTTATACTTTTTTACACATTCTTATTGAACATTCTTCTTTCTTGACATGTAAATGAGACAAAGTATAAGTAAAGAAAAGCAAACAAAATACAATAAATTATTTTTTAAGATCAATTACAAATATTATCCATTAGTATCCAATTTCAAGTTGATGGTCAGGATCGATGCTGCATACAATGAGGCTTCATCATTTCCTTGAATAGGATTATCATTAGTTTCTAAAGCCTCTATAATGCGATTATAATTGTATGAAAGTTGATATGATTTATAAACAAGATTAGTTGGTGTTGACTTAGGGTTAAGTAAAAATAGAAGACAATGTGATTTATTTTGAATCCAATAAGACCTCTTGTCCTTGTGGGGTATTTATCTTTTTACATATCTTTTGTGTTCAGAAGTTTTACTAATGAAATAATGATCTCTGAAATTTTTTCTATAATTTAATTGTAGTTATTTAAATGGTAAATTATTCCATCCAATATTGGATAATCCTACACCAATTACATTAAATCAATTTTTTTTTATTATTTTCAATATCTGGCCAACTTTTTACAACTATACACTTACACGGTTTCAAATCACAATAGCATACACGCACTATTTCACTTACTAGTTAGGGTTTTCTTCGTCTGTTCTTACAAAATAACCATCATTCCTCAAAACCAATATGACTTCTCCTTCGACACTCCTTTGTTTCCATTGCTCAACGTTGCCACCACCTCAGAAAAATTAAAAAAGCGGTTGGTATTGCTTAGCTTTGTGCCGTGTGTAAGTTTATCTGATTTTTTCACTATATATAATCAATTACATATAATAACACACTTGTTCACTTATATCTAAAGTAAGAACGTTCAATAAAGCAATCTTTTGGCAATTTAACTTTATTATTTGTTTTATTTTAATTCCTATTTAAGATATTTTATGTAATTGTGTTAACTTATGATTTATATTTGTAAAAATTTAG
The DNA here is from genome assembly GCA_029959085.1 of Nemophila menziesii. Classification (NCBI taxonomy): domain Eukaryota; kingdom Viridiplantae; phylum Streptophyta; class Magnoliopsida; order Boraginales; family Hydrophyllaceae; genus Nemophila; species Nemophila menziesii. The sequence continues at coordinate 37,464,180 of JARWIR010000005.1, read as the reverse complement.
TGAAAGAAAAGTGAGGGGAAGACGGTTTTATATGCTCAAAGAAATTTTCCTCAATTTTCCTGTAATTGTAGATCTAGAACTCTTTTTCTTGAGCTTTTTTTTTAAATATTGTATGTAATTCTTAAGATATGTAAAATTGATAATTTAATACATAGATGTAATGACCTTTATATATATATATATATATATATATATATATATATATATATATATATATATATATATATATATATATATATATATTCAGAAAATGGGATTAATGATATATATCCAAACAAAATACCTACTTTGGATTGAGAATTATAGTGGAGAATTAAGAATCTTTTCATGTGGCTTAAGTTAATTAATTTGGTTTATTTAGTTTTTTTTAAGGTTTTCTTTTCTTTTGTTTTTTATTTATTTTTCGTTTGTATTAGTGAATTGAATTTTAAAAAAAAATTAAAACACCTATAAATATATTTGAACCTTTCCTTTTTGTTGGTCAAAAACATATTTTAACCAAATTCATAACAATGATTATAAAATAATTTATTTGTGCCAAAGATTTAACCTTCTCATATTCTTAATCCAAACGCATTAAAGATATTCAATAACAAATGAGGTGGAAAAACTATTCTAACTCTTTAATATCAACTTTCACTTAAAACATCAAAATAAAAAAAAACAACCAATATAGTTAGTAATCACTGTATATGATAAACATTCACTTGAGATGGTTAAAAAAAACATATGAGTATCCAAGAGGATTTGTTGGATTTTCTATCCAATCCTATATGACTTTTAGCAAACCTTAAAGTAGGTTAAGTCGATATATATTGTCACTAGTCATGTTATCTATAATCTAGTCATATTTTAAAGTTCTAACATAATCATATATTCTCATGTCTTGACTGGAATGCACCATTTTTTATAATTATCCATAATCTTATTATTATTCATGCAACTACTACAATTTGTTCACTATCGAATAGGAAAATGAATTTTAAATTACATAATGTGAAACATGAAGATTTAAATATAGTTTAATATCATCCTCAGGGGGTTGTGTAGGAGTCCCAATGCAAAGTGAGCATTTTGTTGTAACTTTTTTAATGATAAAAATGATTATTAAAGTTAAAATTTACCCTCAATCAATAACAATGGCCTCCAGATTTAATATTTACACTTGTAAATCTAACTAAAAAATTACATAAAGATAAATATTTTTGGAGCTACTGCGCCAATATCCTCTTGTTGTTCTAAATTTTATCTCCCAGAATAAAATTCCTGATCCACTCGTGATATTACCTCTCCTGTCTAACCATCCTAAGATCAGTTAATATGAGCTCCACTTTAACCATTTTTTCAATTTAATATACTGAGCTTATATCACAATAGCTATAAGAATAAATTGTTACACAAACCATATATGAGTGTTTGGTTAAAATATGCTTTGTTTTGGTTGGTTTTTGTGTGTAGTATTACTAAGTGATGATTTCATTAGGTTGGCCCAATTATCATCAGACGTGTTTGAGAGAGTGAGAATCTTTTGTACATGACACCTTTTTAAAGAAAATCTTAATTCTCATCTTTCTCAGGGACCATATGATGATAAATAAGTATACCTTTACAATTTATTTTCTTGATGCACTTCACGCAACATCGTTAATCTATTTCATTTACCAGTCATCCAATATAATGTTAGATGCAATGTCAATCTATATATCTGACTAGTCAGAATTTTTTCGGTTCTGTGAAAAATAGAGGAACATTTGACTTGTTCATTCACTTTGGTAATAGAAAATGAGACATGCAACATATTTAGCGCAATATCTTTTTAATAAATTTTATTTTGAAAGGATAGTTTCACGATATTATTTTCAAATAAAAACTACGATTTTAGAAAAGATTTTTGCATGCCTGATCACTTTTATAGAGGCGTAATTTTGATCTTTATTAGAATATTGATGAATTGGTTAAGGATATGTGCTTATTTTCAACAATAGTATGATAAAACATTTTTGTAGCATATATCCATATGCTAAATAAGGTCAGATAGTTTGATCTTGAATGTTGGGATCACAGTGTTACAATTTGAGGATCGTTTGAATTGTATTATGATAATATATACTATGGACGTCTGAGGGGTCCCATCCATCTTTGTTATAATTGAAACGATCACATACTTTTGAATATAAATAGATCAGGTGCTTAGAAAGTGAAAAGTTGTAAGGGAGCCAAACCCTTTCAATATATCAGTATTTTTAATATTTCCAATTTGCTCCAGTCGTCCCAATTAGGATGTCATGCGTACCAAAAGGCTGGTCTTTTTGAGGATGTCACGTCCTATGCTAAAAAAGAAGGTGATTTTCATGTTGGTAGTACATGTGCCTTTACTAAACAATATAGTTTTATTTTTAAATTAAAGCTTTGATCGGAATACACACAACATTTAGATACACCTTTTTTGTAATTCCAAGTCGATAAGGTGATGAATAACAAGGAATATTCAACAAAGAAAATATTTATAGGTGAGCATTCTATGGTAATTTTCAGTCCTTTGATGTTACCCAATCTACCCTTGTTCCTAATTAAACCAGTGAGTACTTTAAACACATACTTAATAAGAGAAATTATAAAGGATCATTTTATCTCAAGCAAAAATACTGATAATTGATCTAATATATAACTCATGTAACACATTTAGGATCTAGCCAACCCATTTAGAATATAAACATAGTATGTCCATTAGCATCTTCAAGAAGTTTATATTTTACTTGGTCAAAAGCCTTCTTAATGTCAAGTTTGACCCATGTGTAATGCTTAGATGTATTATGCTTGTGTCGGAAGCAGTATGAGAATTATTTATCAATCCCTCATGTTTGATAAAATAATATTCAGTAAGGGCTCACATTTCATTAACATGAGGTTAATACCTTTTTGTGAGCATGATGATGTTGTAACCAAAGTTACCACATGATATTTTCCAGTTTATTGGAAAGAATCAAGAACTTCACCTTTTGATATCAAATATATGAGGTTTGATTTAATTTTTCCAGTGTTATCATCATCAATCATAAAGTCTTTGACCATGAAATAGGTGTCTTCTAAGATAACATACCATTATTTGTGAAAGTTTATGCCCAAGAGTGTATCTAGTCTAGGACTGTGGATCTACTCATATTAAAGACAACTAATATAGTTGCTTCAATAGTTAGAGCTCTATTAAGATCCTCATACATATTCTATGTAATTTAATTGGGGATACATTATGCAACTGGAAGAGATGAAAAGATTGAATCATAATTTTATAAGTTTAATATACCGGTTCATTACACTTACATATTAGGATGCTCTTGTCATTCCCCATCTGTATCTAGAAGTGTGAATATCCTATTTCTATATTGACATTGTATTGTTGAGGCCTTGGGAAAAGCTATATTTTTATCCTTGACCTCGAGTTGTTTGACTCTTGCTCTCTACTTCATTATCCTATCCCATAGAGAATCCAAAGTAATATGATTTTTTATTTATCTACTCTCATGGGATAGGGGACCATTTTGTATGGAAATAATTTTTTCTGATCGAAATTCTCATTTTGTCAACCATAATTCTTGAAAGATTTTTTTCTACAAGATCTGAGAGCCATCTTACAAAAGGATTTCTTCAGGGAGAATCCTTGTATATACTAGATCAAAGTAGAGAATATCTCAACAAAAATCGAATATATAAATACAAAATTGTATAATTGAGTGTGAACAATATTGACAATTATATGGGGAATACAAAAAAAGTTATTAAGTTTTATCTTAAAAATACTAAATTACATTTCATTTTATAGAAATGTGCTTTTGTTGAGATCGTATTAGGATAATATTTTAATAAAATAATACACATCTGTATTAAAACATTGAATGCTGGTTGAAAAAATATTTGTATCCTTTTGTTCAAAGGACTATTGTGCTATAAACCCATTTTCTTTCAATGTAAAGCATGATTTTTCGATTTAGTATTGAATTCTTTCTCGAAAAGAAATGCCAAATACAAGATATTTTCCAAATTAGTATTATTAACTGTAAAAAAAGGAATTAATCTTCTGTCAACCCACCACTGATCAACACATTTTATCCAAATTACTATGTCATGAATTTGGATAATAATTTTAAAAAATGGTTAAAATGAAAGACTTATATTAGGAATTATATAAAATTTAAAAAAGAACTTCAGAAAGTTTTTTTGTTTATATTTTACTAAAAATACTTTCCTTTAATTTAATTTCTTAGGGAAATTCTTTTATACTATACTTTTAACAAATATATTTATGTCATATTTACATTTAATCAAACAATAATTTTATTTCACTATCCTTAAAAAGTCATTATAATTTTTTTTGTTATGGTTGAGTTGTTGAGTTGCTATAATGACTACTCCTTCAAGCCATTGCTCATAAATTTGAAAAAATTCTAAGATGCCTCATCCAATAATGCCTCATAAAAGCATCAACGCTCATTAAACCGGTATTATTACCAAAGTCAAATCTTTGGATTTAATGGTAGTATCTTTGAAAACAAGTCACTTATCTTGTACTAAAAATTTATTATTTTCTAGTTCCTCTTCCCAATCAACTTAGGCCACCTAATCCAAAATAAGAACCTAATGTGACATGATCGCCTACATATTCCAATTTAATGGGAACCTTACCTCCAATTAAATCCTTGTTGTCACTATTTGTTTTTTTTTAAGATATGTATCCTCGCGGTTGGATTTTTAAGACTTAACACTTTTTAAAGAGGTGGAGTTATCTAAATACAACTGTTTCTTGAATTAGTTGTTTTTCGCTGTATAATTGAACATTTTGAAGTTTTGCAGAAAAGATTGAGAAATTTTAAAATATGTGTTTTGTTTATTGATATTTAAAATATTTTTTAATATAGGTTAAATATTATTATTTTTCTCAAAGATGAATATTTGATGATTGATATTTTGTTTCTTAATTTTCAATTTTTTTTATCAAGTTGGCGTTACTATTTTTTTTTCAAGATAGATAAGTTTTGATTATGAAATTTGTGTGGAAATGATGATTATAAAATTTTATGACCCAATTTTTTTATTAATATTAGCATTATTTAGATATGAATTTTAGTTATTTATTTATGTATAAATATTTGTATATTGTATAGAGATACGTTAATTTTTTCATTCTCTTATATTTATCTTTGGTTCATGATCCTAATTCTAACGCCAATAATTCAAGTCTATTTTTGTTCATTTGAGTTGGTATATACCGGTTTTGAGTACAATTGGTGCAAATGCAATAAAGTCTGTGATGGTAGCCAAATATGGTGTGCTGAACAACATTAAGATCTAATGTTGAATGGATCCAATGACAATGATTTAAGAAATCATTCTAGTTAATAAATAGAGAATTGTATGTTGGTTAGAATTAGTTTCTTACACAATGGCCTAGAGGATGAATGACGATAACAAGTGTAGTTCTTGTTTCTATAAGGTGATAAAAGGTAAGTGCCCCAAGAATAATGTTACTACATTAAATAATTAGCATAGTGTTATATAAGTGTAGTGTATTCCTTCTTTCTAAAATTTTTAACTAAGATGAATAAAAAACTAGATAGCATTTTTTGGGAATGAAACTTGAGTGGTGTTCAACTTACCAAAAATTCATGAGAGTTATTATGTAGAAATAGGGAGTACCTTATCTAATTATGTTCAACATAGTATACTTAATGAAAGACTTTTGAGGATGATTATAAGATATTAAAACATATAGAGTCAATAGTTTTAATGTAACCTCATTTGAAATAAGTGTATATATATGGGCTCTTATAGTGAAGTAAAACACTAAAGAAATGGAAAAACATTATGAAGATTAAAGATGAACTTAGACGTTGCATTCATCATTTTATAAGTCTATAAGGTATGACAAACATACATATTTATCATGGGATACTGATGTGTGGATATGGTACTCAATGTATTATTGAATGTTGATATGAGAAGTGATGGTTCTAATTTGTCAAGAATTGGGTTTCTTATATAATAAAAGATTTGCAACACTGACAAATTCTGGATTAAGTAAACTAACTTACTTTGTAAGTCGTAACTTAATTGACACCTTCTACTTCTGAAGAGGATCTCAATAAATTGGGTGCATAGCAATAAAGCAAAGCTTCATGCTTCTAATATGTTTGTAAAGATTTTCATAATTAAAGGGGACAAAGTATAATAACATGCTTTTATTTATTATAAAGTAAATATGTCTAAGTATAGATTTTGAGGTTGACTTGTTTGCCTACATAGACTTGCAACTAAATCTAAGATGTTTAGATGGAAATATCGATGGATTATGTGCGTTTTGCAGAAATGGTAATTGAAAGGATATGGAACATAACTTTTTACATGTTATTTTTTTTGGGAAAATATTGCATTATTTTCTATTTTTTTTAATGTAAATGGCATGTAAAGTCTCCTGGAAGATCTATCGAATTGAATCTTAAAGGCCATATACAAGATAAAATTACTAAATTTTTTAATCGTGTTCACCTCGTAATGGTTGTTTGTATATTGTGATATTATATGGCTGATATAAAACACCATAACTCATGAAAATAGTGCTAAGAATCATGATCAATTCGTGATTGATTGGGAATATGAAAGTAAAGATTGGAAAGCATGAGGTTACAACTACACAACTCAATGACACGGGAATTTTACATGCCTAGAAGTTAAAATTGTAGTTTCCTATGCTACTTTGATGTTATATTTGTATTTTGTAGTATATTGTGTTATAGTCCTTTATTTTATACAATGATATAGTCCTAAGTATAATGAGTAGTAATCATATGTTGAAGTCCACATTTCTTTTTGGTTAGTTGTTATTGTGGTGTAATATTTATTGAGTGGTTCGTTGACATGTAGTAGACTATTGTGGGTTTAAATATACTTCTAATAAATTATTAGGTGCTAATAAGAAGTAAATTGCTAAGCTAAAAAAAGATAGAAAGCATTTTAAGTTTCTCTAAGCTAGACATAATGTGGATATGTATAATTTTGTTATTCACGATATACATTATAAGTTGTTTGATTTGTCGACTTCTGGTTTTTCTTTTAGGGTTGGCATTCAAAAGATAATAAAAAAATTTCCTTGGTATTTAGATCATTATGTAAAGAAGGAAAGTTTTGTGAAACATTTAAGTCAACTAATAGATATTGGAGAAATTATGGAACTTGTTAAAAGGTCAGTGGAACATTGAACAAATATATTAAAAAATACATGATCAAGTTATTGCACTAATATTTTTAACATCTTATCTACCTTAATTATGCAGAAGGTGCATTGTGGTTGTGTTGTATCATTCAATTAGTACCATCTGTATAATTTGTATGGAGTACTCGAAGCGTGAATTTTTCGGGTATGATTAAAAATTTCGAACCTCTCAATATATTAGCAGCTTCCGATGCTAGCTACATCTTTTTCTTGAATTCATCGTAATTTATTTCTATTCACAATACGGAAAACATCTTAATAATTTGAATACAGTTGTCGCGGAAACATCCCGATACATATTTTTTGAAACAGAAATTATAAAGATTGATAAGAAATGATAATGACGGAGTTCCAAAATACTTCTCTACACTTATCTTATCGACGTATGAGATTCAAAATATTTTCATCACAAATTTTTCATACTGATTTTATCCAAAAATGTCTTTGTTTCTATGTAATTCGAGAAGGTAATTTCCTTGAACAATTTTCTTAGCAAGAGTGATTTAATTTACCAATTCTTTTACTAATATGTATCATATTTTCGAATTTCAGCAAGTTATTTAGGAAAACTATCATTATTATCTTTCATCATGTGTAAGCTATAAATAACATAAAGATTTTCCAACTTAAGTTATCAATTAAATATGATATGGTTAGTAGCATTGTTTTTAAGAGATTCATGAACAATTACTATTATTTTTCTTTTTTCTGTATCTCTGATGGTTCTTTTATACTACATGTTTTAAACAAAACATATAACATTATATTTAAGCCATATAATTCACATAGAAATCAAGGTGAAATGCAAATTAATTCAAAAAAAGTATATATCAAAATAATCTGAAGAACTTGCTTGTAGATTCATGATTTTTCTCAATGAGACTAGAAATTTATATATTTTATTTAGTTTAAATCAATTGAGGAAGTAAGAATTTGAACATAGGAATATAGGAATAGGAATACGAAATAGAAATAATGACACAATGGGCATGTTTCTTTTTATTCTCCTACAAGGAACTTAATGCTCTCTTTTTGAAATGAATATTTTAAGGTATTTGAAATATAGTATCATTATCATCTTATTGAAAGTCGATCTTTACCTGAAACTTGGAGTCCCCTACATATCCAACATCATCACCCAATCGTCTTCCTAAACAAAATCTGTGGAATAACCTATTTTAGCCACAACTTTTGGATCACGCACTCTGAATAGAAAGCCAATATGGACGGCGTTTCCACTCGTTAACAGAGAAAAAATGCTACAAAAGAGACAAAATAAATCAAAAATTTAGTTTTAATTAAAAGGTATACAAATGGTGAACGTACAGGTATAGAGACCCATAGTTACTCTTTAACTGATATGGGACCTTTGTCCACTCCTCGTAGAAATATAGCAAGTGGTCTGGATAGTTGTATTGACCACATGTGACAAATGATGCCCATTTCTCTCCACAAGGTTCTAGGTATCATCTTTCTCATTCGAATCACTAAAGGGACCTCACCCCCTGTTTCTTTTTTCTATTCTCGTGGATTTGAGAATTTCACATCCAGGAACCATCTTTACTTTCTTTTCTGAAAAGATTAACATTAATTAAACAAAAAATTATGCATGTTAACTGAACGTATAAGTATTTACGGTTTACCTAAAGAAGAACTCCTAGTGATAACACGTGGTGGACCATGTGGTTGATCATGTTCGTCACCATCTCCACCGAGGACTGGGGCATAATGTCAGCCTTACTCTACAGTCACTTAAAAATCTAAAATAATATATTCATATGTATGGCCTTAAGTGCCTAAGAATCAGAGTGAATTTTTTTCCTCCCTAGGGACTAAAGTGTAGTTTTTTACTTCTCTGGGGCCTAAAGCACAATTTTTTCTCTAGGGACCAACATGCAATTTTTTTTCTCATGGGATGAAGTGTAATTATTTCCTTCTCTAGGGACTACCTGAATTTTTTTAAATTCCCTAGAGATACAATTAAAATTATAAATTCTCTAGTGACTAACATGCAAGTTTTTATGCTCTATTGACTAAAATTCAAATATTTTGGACTAAATTGTGAAAATACAAATGTTATGGACTATACTGTAAAAAATACAAAGTTAAGGGACTAAAATTTCATATATAAATAGATATTAGGGACTAAACTATCAACTATGCCAAGATTACCGACTAACTTATTAACTATATAAATATATAGGGAACAATAGTGAAATTGCATAAACTAATATAAATTATAATATAAAAGTACCAAATATTCATATACGTAAAATATATATTATGGCACCATTTATTTTATTATTTATTAACTGAAAAAATACCCCAAATAGTCCCTTAAATATCCCCTTTACAAGTGTGTTCCTTGAACGTCTTCTCCATGTGGCCCTTAACGGTAAAAAAATCTGAAAGAGTTAGATGCACAGACTAACTAAAAGACAAATATGAAGTTTGAGGAGAAGATTGATAACTTTAAAGTTTAAGTCCTCAATCGATAAATGTCCTTTAATTTAGGGACCTTGGGTTATCAAGATGACTTTAAGTTCCTTAAAATAAGGAAAAATTCCAAAATGGTCCGCTTACCAACCGTGTACCTAAACTTTTGAGAATTACACAAATAGTCCTCAAAATTTTAATTTTACCACCATTAGTCCGCACATCAAATTTCATCCATTTTATAGTTAATTCCACTTATCATATACATCTATTCAGGGATTTAATTTTACTATAGGTCCTTATATAATGTAAAAGTCGCACTAACAGTCCCTATCTAATACAAAAATTACACTAAAGGTCTTGATATTATTTTCTGACGTAATCGTACATTGAGTCCCTATTTTGTACGCTAAGTCCCTGTTAATCCTTTTATTACTTTTTTATTGAGTAAATTACGCAATTCGTTCGTATTATAATTTAATATTGACTAAATTTCACTATTTGTCCTTGATATATGCTATATATATGTGTTTGTGTGGAGATATATTTGTATGTATACGTATTGTGTATGTAGTATAGGGCGTGTATATATATGCACAAATACACACATATATACATATATAGTAAATTATAATTAAATACCTTTATAAATTAGAAGTATGGAAGGTTAGAGTGATGGCGGTCAACATACAAACGAGGCCAAGGGGGCGGATGAGGGGTTAGGAAAGGGGTTTATTAAGGAAGGTTAATAATGGGGTAAAAGAAAAACCCCTTTATGGGATTAAAGAATTAAAATCCTTTCACGACCACCTGGTTATCGTTAAAGGTTTACTTACTTGGTCTGTAAAGATAATGTGTAAAATTGGATAGGATAATGAGAACGCCAATAATGTTTGGTGGGTGAAATACTGACTACAACCGTGGTCGGTAATATTTTTTCATTTATGTAATTAGCATCCACATAGTCGGTTTCAAATGACATATGGGTTTTTGTTTTTCTTAACCCAGACAACACCGACCACACTTGTGCTCAGTACATCATTTAAATATTTTTTCCATCAATACCGACCAAGAGTTGTCGGTATTTCTTGTTTTTTGTTTGCGGTCTCTATAAATGTGATCGCTAATGATTTTGTGCTTAGCGATGTATTGTCGAGTCATTATCAAAGAAGCTTCTTTGATAATGACTATGGCTAACTGTAATATGAATACTGTATCAAAGAAGCTTCCCAAATTCACCTTTCAAAAAATCACAAAATGTTTGCCACGGGGATTCTATATTCTTCCTTGTTGGAGTTGGCCAACGAAAAAGGATAATCTCAACTTTAATGTGAACCTACTGGATGTTCAAAAATTTAACGCTGCCCATCAAGAAAAATTCTAGATCCGTCTCTAATTAAGTAAGACGCTAAATTTCATATTACAAAACCTAATAATATTCAACCATATAATATTATATAGGCACTATATTTAAACTAAAAAATTATATTTTAAACTATTTACTATTCTATTTAAACTAACATTTTTTTACTTGGAGACTAACATTTTCTTTTGTAACTGAAGTTTCTAAAAATAAGATAAAGGCATATATATATAGAAAAGGATATTAAATAAAATGTTAACGATTATTTTAAAAGAAACATAATTTATTATTTTCAATATCTGGCCAACCTTTTACAGCTATACAGTTACACTGTTTTAAATCACGATCGCACACGCATACGCACTATTTCACTTACTAATTAGGGTTTTCTTCGGCTGTCCTTACAAAATAACCATCATTTATCAAAATCAATATGGCTTCTCCTTCGGTATTCCTTTGTTTCTATTGCTCACACGCTGCCGCCACCTCCGAAGAATTAAAAAACGGCTGGCGCATTAGTGATGGTAGTTTTGCTCAGCTATGTGCCGTCTGTGTGTAAGTTTACTTGATTTTCTTTCCACTTTATATAATCAATCACATATAATAACACAATTGTTCAGTTATATCTAAAGTAAGAACTTTCAATAATGTAAACTTTTGGCAATTTAACTTTATTATTTGCTTTGTTTTAATTCTTATTTTAGATATTTTATGTAATTGTGTTATCTTATGGTTTATATATGTGAAACTTTTGAATTTTGATCATCTGTTCATGTTTGATATATGTGATCGGCTTTTCTTGTTTTATATGCTCAAAGCAATTTTCATGTAATCCTAGATCTTGAACTCTTTTGCTGATATTTTTTTAAAACTGTATATAATTCTTAGGATCTGTAAATTTAATAATTTAATACATAGATGTAATAAAAAAAATGACCTTATATATATTATCCAGAAAATGGGATTAATGATATATATATCCAGATAAAACTACCTATTTTTGATTGAAAAATGTAGTGATGAATTAAGAATCATGGCTTAAATTAATTAATTTTGTTTATTTAGTTTGTTTGTTTTTTGAGGTTTTTCCTTCTTTGTTTTTTATTTGTTTTTGGCTTTGTATTAAGGGTGAATGCCCAATAAACACTTGTCACCTTAGCCACTTACCCATAAAAGGCACTTAAGGTAAATATACCTTAATGCCCTTACTGCTGTCTACTGCCGTCTGCTGATGCTGCCAAGGGCGAGTAATGGGAATGTTTCCCAACACTCGTGCAAGTACACTTTTGTAAAGGTTGAGTAATGGGAATGTTTCCCAGCACTCGTGCAAGTACACTTTTGTACTTCTGGGCTAATGTTGAGTAGTGGGAATGTTTCCCAACACTCGTACAAGTACACTTTTGTACTTCTGGGCTAATGTTGAGTAGTGGGAATGTTTCCCAACACTCGTGCACGTACACTTTTGTACTGTCTGCTGCTGCCAAGGGTGAGAGAGAGACAGAGGAGATATATATAACTAACTCAATGTATACGAACTAACAACTAATAAACGGACGGCGGCTGGGGTAAGGGGGTAAAATAGGAAAGAAAAAAAAAGGAATGCCTTTTATGGGCAAGAAGAAAGCGGCGGGGGTGAGGGGGCATTAATTCTAATTTGAGGTGTTTCTTGGACAATAATCCTTGTATTAATGAGTTGAATATAGAAAAAAATTAAAACACCTATAAAAATATTTGAACTTTTTTTTTGTTGGTCAAACATATTTTAACTAAATTCATAACAATCATTATGAAATAATTCAATTGTGCCAAAACTTTAACCTTCTCATATTCTTAATTGTAAGAACGCATTAAAGATATTCAATTATAAATAAGGTGGAGAAACTATTCTAACTCTTTTATATCAACTTCTACTTAAAACATCAAAATAATATAGCAACCAATATATTTAATAATCAAGGTATATGATAAACATTCATATAAGAAAAACCATATGAGTATCCAAGAGGATTTGTTTGATTTTCTATCCAATCCTATATAACATTAAGCAAATCTTCAAGTAGGTTAAGTTGATATATATTGTCACTAGTCATGTTATCTATAATCTAGTAATCTTTTAAAGTTCTAACATAATATTATATTCTCATGTCTTGACTTGAATGCACCATTTTTTAATTATTCATTATCTTATTATTATTCACGTAACTACTACAATTTGTTCACTATTGAATATGATAAAGAATTTTAAATTACATAATGTAAAACATGAGGATTTAGCTATAGTTGAATATCACCCTCCGGGGTTGTGCGGGAGTCCCAATGCAAAATGAGCATTTTGTTGTATTTTTTAATGATAAAAATGATTAGTAAAGTTAAAATTAACCCTCAATAATTAATAATAGCCTCCAGATTTAATATTTACACTTTTAAGTTTAACTAAAAAATTACACAAAGATAAATATATTTGGAGCTACTGCGCCAAAATCCTCTTCTTGTTCTGAATTTTATCCCCCATAATAAAATTCTGGATCCACTCATGATAGTACCCCTCCTATATTGCCATCCTAAGATCAGTTAATATGAGCTCCACTTTGATGATTTTTAAAATAATCTTGTCTTTCAAGATTTTTTTAGAATAATCCTTCTCTAAAATCTCAAAATTTATCATATTGAGCTTATATCACAATATTTAGAAGGATAAATTGCTACACAAAACATATGTGAGTGTTTGGTTAAAAGATGTTTTGTTTTGGTGGGTTTTTGTGTGTAGTATTACTAAGTGATGATTTCATTAGGTTGGCCCAATTATTATCAAACGTGTCCGCGAGAGTGAGAATCTTTTGTTCATGACACATTTTTAAAGAGAATCTTAATTCTCAACTTCCTTAGGGACCATATGATGATAAATATGTATACCTTTACGATTTATTTTCTTCATATAATTTGATCTTGAAAGTTAAGATCATCGAGTGACATTACGAGGATCATTTGAATTGTAATATGATCATATATACTATGGACGTCTGAGGGGTCCATCCATCTTTGTTATAGTTGAAACGATCACATACTTTTGAATATAAATAGATCAGGGGCTTAGAAATTGAAAAGTTGTAAGGGAGCCAAACATCTTCCCATATATTAGTATTTTTAATATTTCCAATTTGCTCTAGTCTCACGTCCCATGCTGAAAAGGAAGGTGCTTTTCATTTTGGTAGTACATGTACCTTTACTAAACAAGATAGTCGAGTTTTCTAAATTAATGCTTTGATCGAAATACTCACAACATTTAGATACATTATTTTGTAATTTTAAGTCGATAAGGAGATAAATAACAAGGATTTTCAACAAAGAGAATATTTATAGGTGAGAATGCTATAGTAATTTTCAGTCCTTTGATGTTACCCAATCTACACTTGTACTTAATTAAACTAGTGAGTACTTCAGAGTCATACTTAATAATAGAAATGATAAAGGATCAATTTATCTCAAGCAAAAATGCTGATAATTGATCTAATATACAAGTCACGTAATACATTTAAGGATCTAGCCAACCCATTTAGAATAGAAACATAGGATGTCCATTAGAATCTTAGAGAAGTTCATATTTTACTTGGTTTGAAGCTTAATATAACGTTTGACCCATGTGTAATGCTTAGATGTATTATGCTTGCGTCGGAAGAAGTATGAGAATTATTTATCAATCCCTATGTTTGATAAAATAAGATTCAGTAAGGGCTACCATTTCATTAACATAAAGTTGATGCCTTTTTTTGAACATGAGGATGTTGTAACCAAAGTTACCGCATGAAATTTTTCAGTTTATATGGAAAGAATAAAAACTTCACCTTTTGATATCAAATATATGAGGGTTTGATTCAATTTTTCCAGTATTGCACCGTCAATCATAAAGTCTTTCGCCATGAACTAGGTGTCTTCTATGATAACATGCCATTATTTGTGAAAGTTTATGCCTGCTAGTGCATGTAGTCTAAGAGTTGTGGATATACTCATACTAAAGACAACTAATTTATTTGCTTCCATTGTTAGAGCTCTATGAAGATCCTCATACATATTCTGTGTAATTTGATAGGGATATATTATGCAACTGGAAGAGATGGAATGATTGAATCATAACTTTATAAGTTTGAGAAAATATACCGGTTTATTACATTTATGTATTAGGATTCTCTTTGTCATTCCCCATCAATATCCTAAAGTGTGAAGATCCTATTTATATATTGACATTTTATTGTCGAGGCCTTGGGAAAAGCTACATGTTTATCCTTGACCTCAAGTTGCTTAACTCTTGCTCTTTACTTTATTTCCCTATCCCATAGAGCATCCAAAGTAATATGATTTTGAATTGATCTATTCTCATGGGATAGGGGACCATTTTGTATTGCAACAATTTCTTATCAGGATTCTCAATTTGTCAACATAATTCTTGAATTTTTTTTCTACAAGATTTGAGATCCTTCTTACAAAAGGATTTCTTCAGGGAGAATCCTTGTATATACTAGATCAAAGTAGAGAATATCTCAAGAAAAAATCAAAAATATAAATATAAAATTTTATAATAGATTGAGAACAATATTGACAACTATAAGGGGAGTGCAAACAAAGTTATTAAGTTTTATCTTAAAAATACTAAACATAACAAAGTAACTTGGATTACATTTCATTTTATAGAAATATGTTTTTGCTGAGCTCGTATTAGAATAATATTTTAATAGAATAATAAACACATGCATTTAAACATTAAATGCGGATTAAATTACAGAAAAATGTGTGTATCCTTTTATTCAAAGGACCATTGTGCTATCAACCCATTCTCTTTTAAAGTAAAGCATGATTTTTTCTTTAGTCATGAATTCTCTATCAAAAATAAATGCCAATTACAGATATTTTCAAAATCAATATTATTATTTTTTTAAAATATTTTTAATCTTCTGTGAATCTCTTTGAACCATCAAGACTTTTACTCGTTATTAAAAATTTCGGAAACCCCACAAATTTGGAAATTTTGTTGGTTCTCTAAATACAGTTTTTTTGGATACATTGATGCTTCTAAATATCAATAGATTTTTGCATTTTCAATTTACTTTTCGTAAAAAAACATAAAATTAATACATATCATAACTTGCGATGTACATGTGTCAATTTTATATAAATGTTGTCAAGTCGTGATAAATCATAAATATAAATTAATATTATCAAAGTAAAAACTCCTAATCCACAACAGTTAAGTTGATATCTTTAATATTAAAAGTAAATTTTCAAGATTAAAAAAAGGTATAAAACATTTCAAGTTGCTCTAAGCTATAGACATTTTACGGTTTATGATATACATGTTAAATTGTTTGATTTGTCAACTTCTGATTTTTCTTTTAGAGTCATTGATCAAGGGATGATTTTAGTTAGCCTTTAAAGATAATCAAATTATTTTTTTCCTTGGTATTCAGATCGATATATGAAAAAGGAAAGTTTTGTGAAACATTCCACTCAGCTAATGAAGGTTGGAGAAATTGTGGAACTTGTCAAAATGTGAGTGGAATAAAGAATAGATGTATTAAAAATTTCATGTTCAAGTTATTGCACTAATATTTTTATCATCTGTTCTACCTTCATTATGCAGAGGGTGCATTGTGGTTGTGTTGTATCATTCGATACGTACTTTCTGACAGACGATTGTGGAATAATTTGTAAGGAGTGCACAACACGTGAATTATTGGAGGTGTCATTTAAGACTTCGAGTCATTTTCCTGAATTCTGCGTAATTTACTTCTATTAACAATACCGAAAACATCTTACAAAACTGAATACATTTTTCAGGAGCGAAAACGCATCCGATCCATATTTTTTAAAACTGAAATTCATAAGATTGATAAGAAATGATGATGACGGAGTTCCAAACACTTCTTGTTCCTTATTTTTGTAAGGTATGACATGAGATTCAAAATATTTTCATCATGAGATTTTATATTGATTTTATCCAAAAATGTCTTTGTTTCTATATAATTCAAAAACTTGATTTCTTTAAATAATTTTACTTAGCAAAACACATGATTCAATCTACTAATTTGTTTACTAATATGTGTTTTATTTTTTAATTTCAGCAAGTTGTTATGGAAAACAATATCATTATCTCTCATGCTATGGAAGTGGTTAATAATTTAAAGATATTTCATCTCAAGCTAATACTTAAATGGGTTATTGTTAGGAGCATTATTTCTAATAAATTCATGACCATTTCCTATTATTTTTATGTTTTCTGTATCTCTATTTTTTATGGTTCTTCTTATACTACATGTTTAAAACAAGACAAATAACATTCTGCTTACCCAAACAATTTCCATAGCTACCGCTGCCAACTAGTAATTGAGAAAACGTAATTTCAGAGTTTTCTTAAAACTAAAGTGAAATGCAAATTAGTTCAAAAAATAGTAAATATCAAATAATCTGAAGAACGTGAAGATCGTGATTTTTCTCATTGAGACTTGAATTTATAAATTTGATTTAGGTTAACTCAATTGGACAAGGTTTTGGTCAAATTTAATCGAGTCAGGGTCTTAGTTCTCCTTCTAAATTGAGTCAATAATTTAGAATCCAAAGTGACTTTCCAGTGTATTAAAAAACATCGCAAAAAGATTAATCGAGGTTTTTATTTTTCTCAAGTTAAAATATTTATTTACTGAAAAGAAATACAACATAAGAGGTAACAAGATAGTTTTATTTAACAAACTTCTAATAAAATTTTTTAGAAGATACGAAGACATAGTTTTCAAATTAATGGAAAGTTAGTGAAATTCGTAGTTTCTAGTTGTTTGACTCTTTCTCTCCGCCCCCCTATAGTTATTTTCCCTAGCCCTTAGAGTATCCAACTGTGATAAGATTTTTAATTGATCTAAACTCATGGTGATAGGGGGACCATTTTGTATGGAAATAAGTTTCTTATGGAGTTTTTAGTTTTCTCTTGCATTAATTCTTGAAAGATCATTTTTCTACAGGATTTGATTTGCCATTATACTAAAGGATTTATTCATGAGAAATCCTTGTAAATATTAGATTAAAGTATATAAAATACCAATATAAATAAAAAATATCTATACAAACATGTATCATCAATTTAGAACAATAGGGACAATTATAAGTGAAGTGCAAAAGAAGTTATTAAGTTTTGACTTGAGAATATAGAACTTGACAAAGTAACTTTGACTACACTTAATTTTATCAATCTATGCTTTTGTTGAGATCCTATTATAATAATATTACAAAAATTAATACATATCTTTAGTCATGAATTCTCTCTCAAAGAGAAATGTGAGATACTTCTATTTCAAAATCTATATTGAATATTTTAATTTTTAAAATATGTTCAATTGTCAAAAAAGATATAATCTTCTCACAAAATTTTCGATCCAACAAGATTTTTATTTATAAAGAAATTGAGAAATCCAACTAATCCAGAAATTTTGGAGATTTTCTAAATTCAAACATTTTAGGATGCAATAGTGTTTCTAAATATCAATAGATTTTTGCATTTTCAATTTAAATATACAAAAAAGAAAAGGCATAATATAAAAACATATGATAACTTGTTTTCGTAATGTGTCAATTTTATATAAATTTTTTTGAGTCATGATGGATAACAAATAAAAATTAATTTTCTAAAACTCTAAAAACCTAAATCACACCAGCTTTTTAGAAGAAATTACAATTTGTGCTGACACTAGCAAGTGAATTAACTACTTTGGTATTAGAACGCCACGAACTTTGCAAATCACTGTACATGATTAAAATATTTTTAGGATTTCTATTCCATCAATTTTAATGAAGAATTATATGAAAATAATAAACGACAAAAAAGATAAAAATTCTGAAATATAACTTACTAACACTCATACTTATTGAGATTAACATGATCTTCTATTAGATACACAAAAAAGGAGATACAATATCTCTTTGTTAAATGTCATTCCGTAATATAAATTTGGGTAGTAATTGTTAATTAATGTTAGTCTATACACTTACAATCATGGTGGAATTATGTATCTAACCAATCCATTTGTTGTGTACACCCATATTGTTTGCTATTAGTTATCAAATTTATACTAACATTCTTTTCCTTCTTACATTTACTATGACATTGAATAACATTTGGTTAGTTTTTAGACTGACTATAGTATTATAAAAAAAATTACCAATCTCGATTGTAGAGACCACTACGAAGTCCTTCTTAAAATATTGATCCGCTTATCTGATGTCTCCCTAAATGTTCTAATTTTATACCCTTGGGAGACATCATTTTTTGTATTTATTTGATTATTTAGATAGACTTTTGGTGCTAATATGCAATAATTCAATTTTCCTCTTTAGATTTTAGTATTTTTGATTTATTAAGCTTTTGCGCGTAATATGGGTTGTTTTTAGTGAAAAGCTGTAGGTTTCTAATACTATTAAGGAGATGAATCAAGAATAGAAGTCTTAGATCGTGTAAAGACGTAAAAAGCGAGAAGGAATATCCCCAAGAGTTGACAAATTTGAGCTGAAAATTTGGAAGGCTGACGAAGATTGCTGATTTCGAGCTACTTAATGATGGAATCAGCCTCTGAGTTGTAAAGACGATTCGTACCTTAACGAGTTACGAAGAATTAGCAAGTTGAATGAGTTAATTCGAAGTTATATTTAGAAAGTTATACCCGTTTTAGTGAAGGGTGTACAGTAGTTACGGGATTTGGACTTAAATTATGGACTTCGGCTATTTAATATTTGACTAATTAACCTAAGTAAAAACCCTAGTTCGATTTTAGCACTATAAATAGGCCTTTAGACCTCATTATTCAGTACCTCTCATTTTATTCTTCAATTGAAATCATCCTTATAAGAGAGTGTCCAGAGAGAAAGTCAGAAGCAAGGAAAAGGAGAAAGCTAAGAGCCGGAGAAAGTCATCTTCTCCAAATCACAGCCAAACCCAATTCCTAATTAGGTTCTATCTTTTATTTCTGTAATTTGTAAACATGAATTCTTTTATTTTCTTATTTTTTACGATTATGAGCTAATTTCAATTAGTACTTGAGACCTCATTAATGGGTTGAACCCCAATCTATTTCATTTCATGTTTTTGGTTTTGGGATTTTTATAATTGAAATCGAATTGGGTAATTAGTATTTTTCCTTAATTTGCAATTATTGACTAGTATTGAAGTCGCGAATCAACATTAGGACTTAGTACTTAGGCTATTCCATTTAGTGGCGAATGGATCACCTTGACGGGGGGTCTAGGTACGACAATAATTAATGAATGTAGGATAGAAATTATTGACCTTGACAGGCTTAATTAATCCTATGACCAATTGGGTAATTAGAACTAAATCATTCGAAGGTGGACTATATTCACCCTGACGGGGTTTGTAGCACCTAATAAGAGCTCCTTAGTCCACCTTATCGGGGGTAAGGAGAATCTCGAATCCCGACCACTATTATTTACCAAATTCATCCCTTAAACAATACATGAAATAAATAGATTTAGGTGAAATCTAGCGTTACTCAAGTACTACCTTTCATACCTTGCGTCTAGCTATTTTAATTCCTTGCGTCTAGCTTAATATTTACATTTCTTTAGTCTTTTAATTTATTGTCTTAGTTATAAGAACACAAACAACCAATCTTAAAATCATTTATTTGCTTTACGTGCAATTATTCACTATTTGATAAGCATTATAGTCAACCAATCCGTCTCTTAGAACGAATCTGTTTATCACATATATTACTTGGGACAACTGTACACTTGCAGTTGTGGTTCTTTTTTTCTTATTGCATTATTTTTAGAACACGCAAGGGACCACCATTATCGTCTATTCAATTAGGAATAAAAGTAACTTTTATAATGGATTTTCTACAACTCTTTTAGATTAATAAAGCCATTAAACAATTGCTTATAATCAATATAAATATCTTTCAGTCAAGATTTTACATAAGACCTAGTAACCATATTGAAGTATCCCACAATAATTCATGGAATGCTGTCTAAAATTCTAATACAAATTAGAAATAGATGCATGAACAAAAATAATAAAACAAATAGTAAATTTTATTATAAATGGCCACAAATTCTATCTTCCCTAACCACTGGTTTATAGATACACATTTGTAAAATGAGAATGTAAAACTAAACTATCAACAAATCTAAGTTGATTATGAATTTAAAAAAACGCATCTAATAAAAGGTTTGTACTTAAGCTTAGAGATTTAAAAACTTACTTTTGTCACAAGCGTCCTAAAGTCTTACCAATTTTCATAAGGTACAACTCCTTTTTCAACCATTGTCCATTTAAGGTCATTGCCAACTTCCCTTAAATATAAGTATTATTCTATCTTGCTCTTACCTTTTAGATGTGATGTATGGTAAGTCGTATCAATATATCAAAATATTCACAATTATTTAAACCTGATACATAATCGAACTTTATACAAAACACACATCCCATTGATTTGCTCCTACAAAATAACGTTATCATATCCATTAATTCTTTCTAACATATGTGTATGACAACGATTTTATGGATCCCAAAACTCTTCCAGTGTAGGGTCCTCCATTAACATAGACCTCCCATATAACCAACCATACAAAGTTATAAAAACTTTATAGTAAATTGGTTTATATTGTGAATGAAATCGGTCTATCTAAGTACTACACATTGCGGTAGCCATTAGGCTACTAAAACCTATATAATCAATGTTCTGAAGAGATGTTTTCTACTTAAAATGGGGTTTATCGTTGTCATATCAAGGCTAACATATATATTCACAACATGTGTGGGATTATACAATGTTATCTTATAAAATCAATATAGAAATCTTGAGAATAATTCTTATTATGAGCCAAATCTTCTCAATATGTATTAGAGTATTAACATGAAACAGTTTAGGTGACGTGATAAATTCACCCCAAACACGAATGGGTTGTAGATTACTCATATATACTACACCACCAGTCAAGAGTTCATATAACTAGGATGAGTATCATCATTTTGATTTAAATAATAATGGTGGTTTGTACCGTAAGCATTAGTGGAGATAATATTAATATCATCTCCATTTTTTAGGTGTTGTTTACCCTAAAAGGATTTCTAGGTTTATCAATGAACATATGAACACCCCAATAAAAGTAATTTAACTTGTCATATTATTTAAAATGCCTCACCATTCAGAATTCGTAGTATGACTTATTTTGACCTTGATAACCACAAGAAAAATTATGTAGACAAATAATCTCGTAACATGATTGATAACATGATTCTCTATCAATTTTTCTAAGGTAGTGTATTCACATCATATTGATTGTGACACATGTAATCAATATCTTCTAGATGAACTATGACTTACCTATACTAATATATCACATGAATCATGTTTCTCTGAAAACCTAGACTTATTTTTTTCCCCAAGAAAAACAAAAATTATCATTCACTGCCATTAGCGATACATGCAATGCTTGGAGAATACCTATATGATGAAACTATATGCTGCTTTATCTTACTTATTATCAAACTCCAATCAAAAGTAATTTCCCATACTATATTCTATCATCACTACATCTAAAAATAACAACTTTTGCAAAACTTCTTTCCTAAAATATTTTCACATTTTAGATAACCTTAGGTAGCATGATAAAGACATGATTTTTTTTGTTTAGATAAATCATGAATGTGAATAGATAGAGCTTCTGTGTTTAGAGTCTCCTCTACTTTAAGTAACATGAGAATGTGGTAGTGAAAAGTTACTATAGAGAGCAAACCAAGTCTTATAATGATGATGAGAAATATGATGCATCACTAGATCAATAAAACCTCTATATATACCATATTAACATGTATTTCACATATCTTATTACATACCCAAGACAATCAAACAATGGGTTGGATGCTCATAATTTTTGTCATATCATCAAATACACACTTCATCTCTAATATAAATTGTTTAAAAACATATAACTTTGAAGTAGATACACTAGTAATAACAATTACCTTTGGATTATACCATCAACAATAAAACCACTAGAGGTGAACTAGAAAACTCAAATTGTAGATCTTGTAGCCAGTATTCTATAAAAATAAGAATTCATAATCTAAGTATGTTCAACAAAGTATACTTAAAAAGTCTTTTGAGGATGTATCTAATATATGAAAATATATAGAGTAAGTGGGCTTATTGTAATCTCATTTCATATAAGTGTATATGGGATCTTATAGTGAAGCGAAACACTTTAAGAAATAGATAAAAATTCTGAAGATTAAAGATGAACTTAGATGTTGCATTCATCATTTTATAAGTCTATAAAGAATGACAAACATACATATTTATCATGGGATAAATGGTGTGTGGATATGGAACTCAACGAGTTATTGAATATTGATATGAGAAGTTATGGTTCCAATTTGCCAAGAATTGTTGTTTTGTATATAAGAAAAAGTTTGTAGCACTGACATATTCTTGATTAAGTAAATTAGATTACTTTGTAAGTCATAACTTAATTACCACCTTCTACTTCTAAATAGGATCTCAATAAATTGGATGCATAACAGTTAAGCAAATCTCTACTCTTTTAATGTTTTTTAAAGATTTTTAGAATTGATGGCGACAAAGTACGATGACATACTTTTGTTTATTATGAAATAAATATGTCTAAGTACAACTTTTGAGGTTATCTTGTGTGTTTATATAGACTTGCAATTAAAGATAAGATGTTTAAATGGATATTTCGATGGATTGTGTGTGTTTTGCGGAATTGGTAACTGAAATAATAGGGATCATATCTTTTTACATGTTCCTTTTCCGAGAAAATATTGCATAGTTTTCTGCACCTGGTTATGGTTATTTATACATGTCTGGAAGTTAAAGATGTTGTATTCAATGCTGTTGGTGGGTCCTAGGGTGTTAGTGTTGGAATTATGCCCTAGCCCCGATCGTCTTGTAATGAATTGAGCATAAGTGTTTACTGTACATGATAATAGTTATCCCTACAGTTTTGATTAAAGAAATTGTTTCCTTGAATCTATGGCAAGCCTTTATGATTATGGTATTAATCTACATAATATAAAGGCAAAACCCTTGATTAAGTTACGAACTAGATATCATAAGGTGTTATGATAATGAGAATCTAGCTTATAGGACTTAATCTAAACTTGTTCTTAATCGTAGGATCATCAAGTTAGGACCTCGATGACCCGGTTAGATTAATATGTAGCTAAAAAGTATTTATTGGATAAATATCAGTAGTTCTCGTTTACCGAGTTAGGTGCATAGATAATGCACATAGAGATGTGATTATCGAACCGACTAAAACTAGAGATTCCTAATGGTTAATTACCTTGAACTGTCAAATAGGTTAATCTCTATAAGGATTTTTATACTTGTAATCCTTTGACATGAGATCATCACTATAGTTGTGTATGTGCTTGTTATGTTTTGATATTGGACTACTAGTGTGTCATAATGCTAGTCGAAAGGATATTGGACGTAGCTAAGTATATATGCTCCTAGGGATGAGTCAAGATGGAATCTATCAACTCTAGGTACAGAGTTTGAGCTCTACGACGTCATAAGATTATAACGATTGTATTGAATCCTTGGCCAAGGTTATAGAATGAATGAATAAAGGAGTTTCTTAGGTCATCGTCAATCGTTGATAATCGACGTGTAACGTAGTTAATTTTCTAATGGGATTTGACAGTTGTACCATATCCCAGGATGATCCGGAGCTATAAAGATAGAGGGAATACGTGTATGATCCTTTATCGGGTCCTTTGTACAGAGTTACTTCACGTTATCCGTTCGTTGAGGAGTGTTGTTAGACGCCAACCTCGATTAGTAGTATATTAAGTTAACTACTACCGGTTTAACGATGAACCCACGTAGTCGCACACTAACGAATGTATTGATCTTGCTTCATGTCGTTAATTAATTTTATTATTAGATAATAAATATTAATTAAATAAATACTTGGAATATTAGTATATTAATTTGCTAGCACAATTTAATATTCTAATATAAGACTGAACTAAGACAAAAAGGAAAAAGAAAAATAGACTAGTTTGTGGATCGAACCACGGACCTCTAGTAGTGTGATATGTGCCACTAACCGTTAGGCTAGTCAATTGTTTTTTTATAATGTAGAAGGTACAAGTCCACTTCACAAGTGGTAATAGACTAGATTATTAAGAAAATCAATTTCATTATACGTTCCTGACTTTTCCTATTCTTTGTCTTTTCATTTTTTCTATAGTTGGGTTTATAAGATAATGAAAGTCATTATACAGAAATAACTTTTCATCAGTTTTTCTTCCAAGAAAAAACCCCACAAGAAATAAAAGGTCTTTTATCTCCAAGCTAGAATTGTGATTCTGGAAGTAAGGCTCAAGCTCGGTGTGCAAAGCGTGGAGGCTTCAAGCTTTTGAAGCAGGTATTAAACAATCCGATTTTCATCAGCAACTTAAGGTATGTAATCGAATTTTTCTTTGTTTTAAATCCTTAAAATCGCAACTAGATGGGGTTTTTAATTGCAATTTTGTTTTCGCCGAATTATATTTTGATATAATTGAGTTGCAATTTTCCTTCAATTGGTATCAGAGTTGGTTGTTGCGATTTAAGTATTTAAATTTGATATTATTTGATAATATAGGCTTTTGTTTTTAAGGTTTGTTGAATAAAATATTCGATTTTATTAAGGATTGTAGTGATCCTATTCGTTTTGTTTTGGCTGAATCGTTACAGAAAAGAAAATTAAAAATTGTTTCTGGTTTTCTTTTTCTATTCGGTTTACAAGGAAAGAAATCAGTTTTTTCTTGTAATGCATTGTCCATATAGTAGTAAAATGGTAGCCAGGTTAAGTTATTGAATTGTTTAATAATTTAAAAGATATTGGATTGTCAGTTCACGTGTTGCTGACAATTGTTTTTCAAATGTATCTTTTTGCAACTCCATGTGTCTTTTGATTCTGTTTTTTTTTGTGTTGAGTTGTATGGTACAATTCTGTACCCGGAAAAAAAGGGAAGAAAAAAAAATGTATTGTTGACCGCTGCGGTTTTACTATTTTGATCCACTAATTTTTTGCTTGTCTCCAGGTGATATTGTGAACATCACTTTTTTCGAAAAAAACCGTTGATGGTCTGAGTTTTTTTTTTCGAAAGAGCAGAAATGGAAATTGCAACAATTTTTTCTTTTAAGCACAAAACAGTAAATAAATTTTTTTTGTTTCCTCTTCCTTACATGTCTAATAGTTAGACATTAAAAGAAACATGGTTTTCTTTTCTTAATAGAGAGGTTGGATTCGTTTCTTTTGTTGCATGCTAGTGTTGGAACAAAATGCTTTTAATTGATTCGGTTGCTTTAAAAAAAAGGGTTGTCTCTTTTATTGATATGTTTGTATCATATAGTATATATTATATATACTATTCTTTGTATTTTAGTTAAAAATATAAAAAAAGGTATTGTTTTAGAAACTTATTTTTTTTATTGATTAAATTGGTTGATTAATATTCTTTTTTAATAAAATACATACCATAGCTATATTTGATGAAATATACTAGTATTATATATTACTAAAAATTACTATAGTAATAATTTTTTCAAGTAATAAATTAAATGGTTAGATTATGATACTAAGTTATTCCCACTAAAATTATTGAGTTTATTAAGATGAAATACTAATATTTCGTGAAACTTGTCCATCGTAAATAGAGTTTCAAATTTTTGTTAAGTTTACAAGTTCTGATCTGACTACTAGGTGGACTTGTAGTTCGAGTACAAATCATAAAACTCTAGATTGTTTGATAATAGTATTTACTTATTAACTTTACATTTTTAGTCTGTACTACCCAGAGGATGTGAGATTGATAAGACCCTATTATAGGATGTATTAACTCAACAAAACTAATTAGAAACGACCTGACTACCAGGGGGCTAAATAGTTTCGAGTCTCTTATTTTATATGATAAAATTGGTAATGTACCACACTTTAATTATGCGTGAGAAACGACCTAACAACCAGGGGGCTCATTCATGTTTTAAAGTTTTCATTCTTCACTTTAATTATGCGTGAGAAACGACCTGACTACCAGGGGGCTCATTCATGTTTTAGAGTTTCCAATTATATGTCTCTTAGATAATAGTCCATATCTTTGCCAGATATATAATAGTGTTCTTAAAGCGTTGTTCCTTATTCCTTCACATGATTAGATTTCTCGATATTTCTGCTAATTCACTTCTCCAATCATCCCAAGTGTGTTGGGTAATCTCAAGAAATGTGACCGCAACTTGAGAGTCTTTCTTATGCTAAATGAGTTGTTGAATAAATTATCTCTTAAGGATGCATAGAATGTATGTGATGCATGTCTAAAGTAATAAGAACTTAGTAATGGTACTAAGTTTATATTCTTGTATCCATGAGTTATGAACTCCAAAAGATATTTTTAAGCATGATATTCCTATGAATCCTTAAATATCTTTAGAAGATGTATAAGTAACTTAGTATGACCTCTAGATACCAGTTATCTAATACCAATAAACAAGGTAAGGGCATTAATGGAAATTATTTCTGTAATTTCTTGAACTTCTATTAATTACTCGAAGAGGGTATTGGATACTCGTAGTAGTCTAGGAATATGCAAAATATTGCATACTCTAAAGATTAATAGACAAATAAGAATAAAAGAAGTTAAATTATAATTTCGGTAATGGAGCAATTGTTGCAACCACAATTGTAATAACTAATTCTTTAAAGATGCATATGGCAAAACATATTGTAAGAAAACTGTTTTTGTTCGTAAACTTGTTTTCGAAAAAAATGGTCATTTGATCATAAGATAGTTATGGTGTATTAATGTAATATAAAATGACCAATGGAGTTTTTCATAGTGATGAATTACACCCCATTGGATACTTACAATATGATGATTATAATTGCCTAAAGTAACTACGTAACAGTGTTAGAATTGTTTCTGGTCATAAATAAAAATAGAGAATCGTACTAATCAAACCTTATCTTTGGTGTTATAGAATAAGTCATAAATTGTGAGAAAAAGTTTACTAGTTTCACAAGGAAGATTTCCTTGAAGAATATGACTTTTAATCATATGAAACTTGTGAGACTTATCTCAGTGAAATATGACTAAAACTCATTTTGATGAAAATGGAGACAATGTTAATGAGTTCTTTGTCCACTATATATTTATGTATGTGGCCAGTCTAAACTTTAGCCAAAGATAGATATTCTTACTTCATCTCCTTCACAAACTATATAACATATATATATATATATATATATATATATATATATATATATATATATATATATATATATATATATATATATATATATGTGTGTGTTTCCCAAATGCAACACCAATATAAATAATTTGAAATGTTCAAATTACTATTGAGTGAAGTTGAAAGCAAGTATATAAGAGTATGAAGGAAGTAAGATATCAACATGTATAGGTGAATATCTTAGCAATGAATTAATATATTATCTATGACAAAATTAGATTTTGTCTCAGTGATTCACTAGGTTTTAAATATTCCTATGGGATTATGTTTTAAAGTCAATTGCATATTTAATGAACTCTTACGTCCCACTAAACAGTCGATGAAATCCATAAGTGGTATGGAGATGATATAAATCAAACCTTAAAATGTAGAATTTGAAATGTTTGATTTATACTAAACGACTTTTAATGGCTAAGCTTGAGTTCATATCTTTCAAATATAGATTTGTCGGATACCCAAAGAAAATAACGAGGTAATATTTCCACACCATTCTGAACACAAAGGGTTTGTGGTAAAACAGACAACCTTTATAGATTGGAATTCCATAGTGAAGGAATTCATAATGTGGAAATAGATCATAATGAAATAAAGATTTCAGAGTTATTTATATAAGCTAAAGAGCATCTGATGCATGCCAATCTTTCTTTCCTTGATGAGTTAATAGTTTCATTCAAGGTTCAAGTCTCACACTTTGAGGAATTAGGGATGATTTATGAACCTTTCTTGGAAAAAGGAAGTTAATAAATCAAGAGAAAGAAGAACTTATCGTACACAAGCCTCCTATAGGTTATATAGATATCATCATACACCAAAATCAATTGTAATAATGGTGATAGTTTGATGAGAAAATCATATAGATGAAAACCCCATCAAGTGATGATCCTAAATCCCTATGAAGAGGCTATGACTAGTCTAGATAGTGACAAGTGGTTAAGAACCATAGAATCTGAATTAATATCTATAAGGATCAACAAAGTATAGTACTTTGGTTGAATCTTTAATAGATATAAGATCCATTTATAGTAAATGGGTGCTAGGGAAATGATTGGAGTAGACGGTAAGGTAGAGACCCATAACGTCCTTCTAATTGCTAAGCGTTTAAATCAAAAGGAAAACATCAGTTATGGTGAATTCCTTTTCTCATAGTAATGCGTAGTTCATTTCAGATTCTTCGATTGGTAACTACATACTATTATATTGAGATATGGTAATATCATGTGAAAAATAGTTTTCACTAAATGGGAGTTTATGATGTCCTTAAGACCAATCCTAAAGGTCTAATATTTCCATTTACTCATAATAAAATATGTAAGTTCCACAATACATTTTATGGGTTCAGCAAATGTCACTAAGTTGGATTATTCTCTTTCATACAATCAAATAGTTTGATTTTATGATTTTAGAATAAGAGTCATAATAGTACAAAGGACTAGTGGGAGTACACTTATCTTCCTAATGTTATATGTTGATGACATATTATCACATAGGGATATGATATACCAACCAAGCAATTAACCAAACGTTTGATTGTTAAATAGTTCGCCATGAAATATTTAGGATAGTACCTTATATTCTTTGAATTAGGATCTACAGAGATATATCAAAGAAGCTACTTGACTTATATCAATCTTACTACATTTAAACTTTTTTAGAAGTATCGCATAGAAATTTCAAGAGGATCTATTCGACAATAGGCTTTGGAGTTACTCTTAATGTTAAGGTTTGTTCTAGGACCCTAAAAGTAAGAGAATGAATGTGTATAGTCCTATTTGTTAAAACAAATAAGGATCTATCTAACACACCATGAAAAATGTATAAGACCTAAAGTACACTACACGCAAGGAGTAGCGAGTAGGTATGAAGGTAACCTTGATGAGGAATGTTGGGAAGTAGTAAAGACTATCCTTAAGTACTTAAGATGTATTATGGACCAATTCCTCATATGTGGAGAATATAAGTTGAAACTAATTGGGTATATAGATGCTTGTTTGGCTTCAAACGTGGATGATAGAAAATCAAGATATGGTTGTGTCTATATAGAGGAGAAGTAAATTGGAATAGTTCCAATCAAGACACTGTAGCAGATTTTGGTTACTAGAAGTAGAATACATAGCAGCATAAGATGCAACTATGCCAGTGGTTTGGATAAAATAGTACTTTATATAAACATAGTGTGGTTTCACAATGTAGATATTGTTTCTTTATACAATGACAATATTTGAGATATTGTATGATTAAAAAAACCTAGAATAAACTATAGATCCAAACAAATTCTGCAATAGTACCGCTTGATTCGAGATATAATTGAACATGAAGATGTTCACATTCAATAGGTAGAAGAAGGAACACGATGTATATCTATTCATCTAAGTTGTCTATCAGAAGAGTCTGATGAGAACAAACTGTTTATGAATTATGGTACTAGAACGATTGGGTCTAGGCCAAGTGGGAGATTGTTGGAATTATGCCCTAACCCCGATCGTCTTGTAATGAATTGAACATAAGTGATTACTGTACATGATAATAGTTATCCCTACAGTTTTGATTAAAGAAATTGTTTCCTTGAATCTATGGTAAGACTTTATGATTATGGTATTAATCTACATAATATAAAGGCAAAACCCTTGATTAAGTTACGAACTAGATATCATAAGGTGTTATGATAATGAGAATCTAGCTTATAGGACTTAATATAAACTTGTTCTTAATCGTAGGATCATCAAGTTAGGACCTCGATGATCCAGTTAGATTAATATGTAGCTAAAAAGTATTTATTGGATAAATATCGGTAGTTCTCGTTTACCGAGTTAGGTGCATAGATAATGCACATAGAGATGTGATTATCGAACCGACTAAAACTAGAGATTCCTAATGGTTAATTACCTTGAACTGTCAAATAGGTTAATCTCTATAAGGATTTTTATACTTGTAATCCTTTGACCTAAGATCATCACTATAGTTGTGTATGTGCTTGTTATGTTTTGATACTGGACTACTAGTGTGTCATAATGCTAGTCGAAAGGATATTGGACGTAGCTAAGTATATATGCTCCTAGGGATGAGTCAAGATGGAATCTATAAACTCTAGGTAAAGAGTTTGAGCTCTACGATGTCATAAGATTATAACGATTGTATCGAATCCTTGGCCAAGGTTATAGAATGAATGAAGAAAGGAATTTCTTAGGTCATTCGTCAATCGTTGATAATCGACGTGTAAAGTAGTTGATTTTCTAATGGGATTTGACAGTTGTACTATATCCCAAGATGATCCGGAGCTGTAAAGATAGAGGGAATACGTGTATGATCCTTTACCGGGTCCTTTGTACAGAGTTACTTCACGTTATCCGGTCGTTGAAGAGTGTTGTTAGACGCCAACCTCGATTAGTAGTATATTAAGTTAACTACTACCGGTTTAACGATGAACCCACGTAGTCGCACACCAACGAGTGTATTGATCTTGTTTCATGTCGTTAATTAATTTTATTATTAGATAACAAATATTAATTAAATATATACTTGGAATATTGGTATATTAATTTGCTAGCACAATTTAATATTCTAATATAAGACCGAACTAAGACAAAAAGGAAAAAGAAAAATTGACAAGTTTTTTGATCGAACCACAGACCTCTAGTAGTGTGAAATGTGTCACTAACCGCTAGGCTAGTCAATTGTATTAGTATAATGTAGAAGGTCCAAGTCCACTTCACAAGTGGTAATGGACTAGATTATTAAGATAATCAATTTCATTATACGTTCCTGACTTTTCCTATTCTTTGTCTTTTCATTTTCTATAGTTGGGTTTATAAGATAATGAAAGTCATTATACATAAATAACTTTTCATCAGTTTTTCTTCCAAGAAAAAAAACCACAAGAAATAAAAGGTCTTTTGTCTCCAAGCTAGAATTGTGATTTTGGAAGTAAGGCTCAAGCTCAATGTGCAAAGCGTGGAGGCTTCAAGCTTTTGAAGCAGGTAATAAACAATCCGATTTTCATACAACAACTTAAGGTATGTAATCAAATTTTTCTTTGATTAAAATCCTTAAAATCGCAACTAGATGGGGGTTTTTAATTGCAATTTTGTTTGCGCCGAATTATATTTTGATATAATTGAGTTGCAATTTTCCTTCAATTGGTATCAGAGCTGGTTGTTGCGATTTAAGTATTTAAATTTGATATTATTTGATAATATAGGCCTTTGTTTTTAAGGTTTGTTGAATAAAATATTCGATTTTATTAAGGATTGTAGTGATCCTATTCCTTTTCTTTTGGCTGAATCGTTACAGAAAAGAAAATTAAAAATTGTTTCTGGTTTTCTTTTTCTATTCGGTTTACAAGGAAAGAAATCAGTTTTTTCTTGTAATGGATTGTCCATATAGTAGTAAAATGGTAGACAGGTTAAGTTATTGAATTGTTTAATAATTTAAAAGATATTGGATTGTCAGTTCACGTGTTGCTGTCAATTGTTTTTCAAAGGTATCTTTTTGCAACTCCATGTGTCTTTTGATTCTGTTTTTTTTGTGTTGAGTTGTATGGTACAATTCTGTACCCGAAAAAAAAGGGAAGAAAAAAAAATGTATTGTTGATCGCTGTTGTTTTACTATTTTGATCCACTAATTTTTTGCTTGTCTCCACGTGATGTTGTGAACATTACTTTTTTCGAAAAAAACCTTTGATGGTCTGAGTTTTTTTTTCGAACGAGCAGAAATGGAAATTGCAACCATTTTTTCTTTTAAGCACAAAACAGTAAATAAAATCTTTTTTGTTTCCTCTTCCTTACATGTCAAATAGTTAGACATTAACAGAAACAAAGTTTTCTTTTCTTAATAGAGAGGTTGGATTCGTTTTTTTTGTTGCATGCTAGTGTTGGAACAAAATGATTTTAATTGATTCGGTTGCTTTAAAAAAAAGGGTTGTCTCTTTTATTGATATGTTTGTATCATATAGTATATATTTTATATACTATTCTTTGTATTTTAGTTAAAAATATAAAAAAAAGGTATTGCTTTAGAAACTTTTTTTTTTATTGATAATTGGTTGATTAATATTCTTTTTTAATAAAATACATACCATAGCTATATTTGGTGAAATATACTAGTATTATATATTACTAAAAATTATTATAGTAATAATTTTTTTAAGTAATAAATTAAATGCTTAGATTATGATTCTAAGTTATTCCCACTAAAATTATTTAGTTTATTAAGATGAAATACTAATATTCCGTGAGACTTGTCCATCGTAAACAGAGTTTCAAATTTTTGTTAAGTTTACAAGTTCTGATCTGACTACTGAGGTGGACTTGTAGTTCGAGTACAAATCATAAAACTCTAGATTGTTTGATAATAGGATTTACATATTAACTTTACATTTTTAGTCTGGACTACCCAGAGGATGTGGGATTGATAAGATCCTATTATAGGATGGATTAACTCAACAAAACTAATTAGAAACGACCTGACTACCAGGGGGCTAAATAGTTTCGAGTCTCTTATTTTATATGATAAAATTGATAATGTACCACTCTTTAATTATGCGTGAGAAACGACCTGACAACCAGGGGCTGATTCATGTTTTAAAGTTTTCATTCTTCACTTTAATTATGCGTGAGAAACGACCTGACTACCAGGGGCTCATTCATGTTTTAGAGTTTACAATTATATGTCTCTTAGATAATAGTCCATATTTTTGCCAGATATATAATAGTGTTCTTAAAGCGTTGTTCCCTATTCCTTCCCATGATTAGATTTCTCGATATTTCTGCTAATTCACTTCTCCAATCATCCCAAGGGTGTTGGGTAATCTCAAGAAATGTGACCGCAACTTGAGAGTCTTTCTTATGCTAAATGAGTTGTTGACTAAATTATCTCTTAAGGATGCATAGAATGTATGTGATGCATGTCTAAAGTAATAAGAACTTAGTAATGGTACTAAGTTTATATTCTTGTATCCATGAGTTATGAACTCCAAAAGATATTTTTAAGGATGATATTCCCATGAATCCTTAAATATCTTTAGAAGATGTATAAGTAACTTAGTATGACCTCTAGATACCAGTTATCTAAATCCAAGAAACAAGGTAAGGGCATTAATGGAAATTGTTTCCGTAATTTTTTGAACTTCTATTAATTACTCGAAGAGGGTATTGGATACTCGTAGTAGTCTAGGAATATGCAAAATGTTGCATACTATAAAGATTAATACACAAATAAGAATAAAAGAAGTTAAATTATAATTTCGGTAATGGAGCGATTGTTTCAACCACAATTGTAATAACTAATTCTTTAAAGATGCATATGGCAAAACATATTGTAAGAAAACTGTTTTTGTTCGTAAACTTGTTTTCGAAAAAAATGGTCATTTGATCATAAGATAGTTATGGTGTATTAATGTAATATAAAATGACCAATGGAGTTTTTCATAGTGAAGAATTACTCCCTATTGGATACTTACAATATGGTGATTATAATTGCCTAAAGCAACTACGTAACAGTGTTAGAATTGTTTCTGGTCATAAATCAAAATAGAGAATCGTACTAATTAAACCTTATCCGTTTGACGCGTTCCAATAGTCGAAACCACTTGTCTCGGAAAGCTCTATCCATTGGTGCAGATCATTCTCCCAAAATTCCTAGCCAATCTTAAGTTATGAGCTCGTCTTTAGAACGTTGCTGGAATTTCAGATTTATTTGACAGCTTTATCTTTTCCTTCTTTGCATATATCCTTTTTTAATCTTCTTATTTCCATGTATATCTCTTTCCTTTACTTCTTAAAATTGACTTGGTCTCTAATTAATTACCGTATATATTTTAAAGCTTCACAATAAATAAATAATTAACCCGCATATGCTTTAAAAATTAATAAATCAATAATTCAAGACTGGAAATAAGAAAGTGTACTATAAAATTAGAAACTCGAATAAAATACTTTCTAACACACTAAAAATACTCTAATAATTTAATTCTCACTTCTTATCCTTGTATTGGTCTTTCATGGAATTCAAGAACCTACTAACTTTGCACTAAAAATAATCAAATTAACGCACAAAAGCTCTAAAAATGCAAATAGTCTAATTCCAAGGGGAGAAAGTGTAATATGACGAAATAAGCATAAAAGTATATCAAATAAGTCAAATATTCACCTAAAATGATGTCTCCAAAGGGCTAATAATTAGAACAAATAGGGAGACATCAAGACCCCAAACTCAAACCTTTGTCATCCCGACAAAGTAAAATAAAAACAAAGACCTTTTAGGTGAACGCAGAAGTTGAATCTAGTAAATATTACCAAAGCACAACTTAAAACAAATCTCATATAGTATGATCTAAGAATGAATATACACATACACATATCATGCAAAATCAAACACAAAATAATATCAGTCCAAAATTTATTTCACAATGCTAGAAGGTTACGCTTGGTACTTATCTCAAGATGGTGGGTATAGGGTGTTCCTCGATCCTTACTTGCTTTGAACGCTCCACTTAGCATACTCCTCATTAACTCACTGTGTATCTAGCAATCACGAGGTCTTTACGGTTTTAATATAGGCTTAAGGACGGTATGGTATGTATATTTGGTGAATTTGAAGTGAGCTTTTGGCTCTCTCCTCACTTACCATCAACAAACTGTCCAAGAGCTTGAGTTTGCACTCGAATATGTTCTCACTCAACCCATTTGACGCGCTAATTTGGCCTCCCCAGATTTAACCCAATAAGCACTAAAAATGATTCACATAAAAATTTCCTCTTTTTCAGTCCAAATATATATTCTTTTCATATGAATTTTTTTATTTTCTTTTCTTTTGTATAGCTATGACTCTCTTTTTGATGTTGAGATGGCATGCTATTTTTTCATAAAATATTTCTTTTCCATAACTTTTCATATCGTTTTTTTTTTCATTTACTCTTACTCTGGCAAAGGGTTACAATATAGTAAACCTGTGAATCATCATCAAAATATAAACATAGCACAATTGATAAGCTTAAAAATCTCAACCCCATGTAAATTCCCATATAGTGGACCCACCACCTCAAACTCAAGCTCAAGACAGGAAGTCTCAGGATCGTGATTCAAGTGCGGGTCATATGGTAATGCCTAACAAACTAAAGGGATATTGGCTTATAAGGTGGTGACAAAAGAAAGGATTAAAGGCTAAAAATTTGGCTAAGAGGATATAATTAATTCAGGGATAGAAGGCCAAAATGGATTCAAAGGGCTAACAAAAAACTGCCTCTATCATTTTCCTATCTACACAGCTTGCCTCTAGTTCATACCTAAGTGGGTTCTCTACTCATTCAGATCTCACGTTCTACAAAACACTCATTATACTTAAGCACAAGTTTACTTCTTTTGAATTGTTCATTAATTCTTCCTATCAATTACCTCATATTTGCATGCAATCTAAGTGGGTTTTATACTAACCCCTAAAGTCAACTATTTTCTATCATAAATTCATAAAAAGGATGCTTGATGGGGGCATTTAAAATACTGTACAGTCAACGCAACCCTAATATTAATTTTATTGAAAGCATGTAAAACACAAAAAATTGGGATGAGGCAACGCACCCCACCCCAAACTCAAAAGTGATTCGTTTCCCCACGACTCGAAAAAGACTCAATAAAGCAATAAAATTAAACTAAACTAAACTAAACTACCTAGTTCCTACCATCAATTAAGAATAGGAATTAGAACGGGGTACCTATCCATAAAGATCCATCATGTACTCCTCCTCCGTAGAAGAATAATTATCAATATCCATGATCTCAGTTACCTCACCCAATTGTGAATTAATCTGTGCAACTTCCACCCAAAGTGCCTTGTTTTCTTTTCTTAAATAATTGACTTCATGATGCAATTTGATAGCCCATGGGGTGTGCAAGAATTATTTTGATATGAAGAGGAAGAGGAAGAACCTTGATCTTGATTGTGTGTCTTTTTTTTAAGCTTTGATAGTACCTTCATCCTAGCTGTTAATTTCTTGTGTAGTGGTTGTGTTGGTGCCTCTACCTATTGCTTCTCTTCAATAGGCTCATCAAGATCGATGGCCATTTCAATTGTGGCTCCAGGCAAATTTTTGTTCTTCCCTAGGATGGAACACTTCCTCTTATAGTCCATAGCATATGTTCTGTTTGTCATGTTTGATTGACCCCAAACTCAAGTTACACCAAGGATGGAATAAAGTTAAGAAAGATTGGTGTAGCTTGAGTTTCTTGCTTGGATTTAATGAAAGAAGAAGGTTTCTTGTTGATTCTTGGAAGAATTCTTGATAGCTTGATGATCTTGATGGTGTTTAATGGTGTAGTGTGATGAATTTGATGAAGAATATGTGTTATGGAGGAAGGAGGAGAGAATTCTTGATGTTTTGGTGTTTATTGTGGAGGTTTATACAAGCTTCAAGGTCTAGTTATAAGGTTGGGAGCTGGAAAATTCGTATTGGAGAGGCTAGGGTTTGCACTTGATAAGGTAAGAAGTGTAATAGGAAACAAATTCTTCAAAACCGACCTACGGACCGCATACCGGTTCTAGAGGTCTCCCTTTCTTGTAACTCTCGGCATTATACCCGAATCCACTACCCGAGGCCTCGCGTTCTTGGGCGCCGCCATACCGGCCGAGTGCACCGGCATACCGATGCGCTATTTTTCGAAAAAGTTCGCTCCGTCAAAATACCCGAGTCGAGCAACCCAAGGGCACGTGTTTTCATCTGGCCGGCATACCGGAAATCTGGCCGGCATATACCGGTGCGACTATTCAATTTTTTTATCCCTCTCGGAAAACAACCCGAGTCTTAGACACGAGGGCTCGTGTTTTTTCTCCACCAGCATACTGGTAATACGCTCAGCATACCGGCCAGTGCAACCGATTTTTCCTTTTCGTTCCTTAGCACCCCAAACTCAATTCATGCACCATGAACACACTACCTTTCCCATTCTTTTAAAAGTAGACACTAAGACTCGACAATTACTTAGAATTATACACTAGGAATTGAAAAACATAAAGAAATAAACTAATATACAATGAAATGGCTTTTGTTTAACGTCGTTAAGCTCGACGAGTTACCTCATGAATCATTTTTTAACATAACCTCTCCAGCAGTGAGTAAGGTTATCAACGTTTGCTACACGGAATTTGCATCCCTTAGATTTTATTATCACCAGTTGATTTGAGATAACCTTTGTGACCATGAACGGTCCTTGCCAAGAACTCTTGGTTTCGCGCGCTTTTGGAGGATGATCAGGCTTCTTCATTGCGACCTCTTCGCCTACTCTGAAATCCCTCTTCTTTCTTTCTTTTTTAGATTCTTTTGGAACCTTCATCGTACGCCCCTTTTCATTTTTCTTAGCATGGTCAAGGTGTGGATTTTCCTTAGGATACGGAGGATCTTTATTAGGTGGTTTCTTTATGAGCTCTCTTTCCTCCATTCCTAAGGTTTCCACCACCTTAGTTGGCTCCTTGTCTATTTGTTCAATCACGTCAATTCGGAAGCAATCCTCCTTGGGTTCCGGAAACTTCATTGGCTTAAACACGTTGAATTTTACCTCCTCGTCTTGGACACGCATAATCATTTCATCGTTCTCTACATCAATCAAAGTACGCCCCGTGGCTAGGAATAGTTTTCCCAAAATAATGGGGACATTCCTACCAGCGTCGTAATCAAGTATAACAAAATCAACATGAAAGATTAACATACCTGCCTTGACGAGGACATCTTCTAGTCTTCCCTCTGGATGTACGAGGGATCTGTTAGCCATTTGCAAAACCATAGAGGTTGGTTTTGCGTTTCCTATTTTCAACTTTTCAAAGAATGATTTGGGCATGAGATTAATACTTGCTCCAAAATCGCATAAAGCTTTCCCTTGCCACTTAGCGCAAATAGAAATCGGAATCGTAAAACTTCCAAGATCAAGTAATTTAGGTGGCAACTTACTCTGGCAGATGGCACTACATTCTTCTGAAAAACCTACCATTTCATTCTCAAGATACTGGGGTTTGCTGGTGATAGCTCTTTTCAAGAATTTTATGTATTTCGGTACACCTTTGATAGCCTCTAAGAAGGTATATTAATTTTAAGCTTACTCACCATGTTCATGAATCTCTAATATTCAGCTGTATCTCCTTTCTTCTGAACTGTTGAAGGGAATTGTGGAGGTGGACGGACTTCTATAGAATCTTTCTCCATGTTCATGAATCTCTAATATTCAGCTGTATCTCCTTTCTTCTGAACTGTTGAAGGGAATTGTGGAGGTGGACGGACTTCTATAGAATCTTTCTTTTCAGATTTTCCGGAATATTCTCCTCTTCCACTACTTCTGGTTCCTCTTCTTTTTCCACCACATCTTCTACCGTTTTCTCTTTCATAGTTGTTCCTTTTTATTTCATAATGGGATAAGGAGGCTGTGGAAGCTTATTACCACTTCTAAGCGAGATAGCGTTACATTCTTCGTATTGCTTAGGTTCTTCAGTGTCACTCGGTAGCTGTCCTTGTTGACGTTGACGCAATTGCTTCGACAACTGAGCTATCTGATTTTCTAACATTTTAATTGCTACAGATGTAGATTGTTGCTCTAGGCTAGCTTTTGTTTGAATGTTGATTAATGTCAACAAGGTTTGCTGAACATCGAATGCACCTTCTTGATGTTGAGCAGGTAGAGCTTTCCGATTCATGGTTTCGGTGTAAGTGTCTTGAGGATGTTGTCTCTGAGCTTGATTTCCGTAACTTTGTCCCCCTTGGTTGTTGTTCTATGGTCTTGGTTGATAGTTATTACCTTGGGGAAGTGGTTGATATGAATAACTCGGATAAGCGACCCCATTTGGATTTGAATATTGGAAACCTGGATAATTTCTATTTGGTTGATAAACTTGACCACTTGAATTATAGTTCCCTCGGCTGGAAAGAAACATTACGACTTCTGGATTGTTTTGACAATGCTCCAAATCATGATCTTGTACACCGCAGTTAGAACACCCATAAACCTCTTGTGTAACATTAACATATGCTTTTCTACATGCAAAACTTTTTGTAATAGCTAGAATAAGCTGTTTCAATTGTTGCTCAAGTTCATTCTCCATGATAGTGAATTTTTCTTCAATGAAAGCACTATATTCTCTTCCACCTCGAAAAGGTGTTTTCACGGTATTCTAACCCATCTCATTCGTCACTGTTCTATTCAAAATAATCTTAGCATGGACTGGTTGTACCTGTAAAAATCCACCACCACAAAGCAGGTCTAAGACTTTTCTTGAAGATCAATCAAGGCCTCTGTAAAATATCTTCATTTGTTGCATCTCTGGAAGGCCATGATCCTGGACTCTTCTTAAACAAATATGAGATCTTGTCCAACTTCTACCCAAAGTCTCGTCTTGGTCTTGTTTGAACGAGGTCAACTCTACTTGTGTGTCTAATATCATATTTGTTGGGTAGTATCTATCGAAGAACGCAGTTTCTAATACGTCCCATTTTGTGATTGATCCAGGTTCTTGAGAATCATTCCGTTCACTTTCTCCATCAATAACGAAATACCTAAAATTCGCAAAATACATCTGATCTCTTGTCACTCCTTGCGTAATATAGGAATTGCAAATTTGCATGAACTTCTGTACAGCACGGATTGGATCTTCGCCAAGTGCTCCTCGGAAATTGCCATAACTCTGAAATTGAGATAACATACCAGGATCGGGTCTGAATCTTGCGAAATTAATATCTGCAGGACCAATTCCGAGGGCAGGAGCTTGATATGGAGCTTGTTCTTGACCATTGACGAACCACATATCATTGTTCTGAGGAGGTTGAACTTGTGGAAGATTTTGACCATTCCGTTGATTCAATTGTTGATTTTTCGACTTCTTCCATCTCTGCTTCTCTAGCCAACCTCTCTTCTAACTCTTTTGCTTTAGCTTCACTCTTTTTTCTGTTTGCTTCTCGAACTAGGTTTTCGGGATTCTCAAGGATCACGAGATCTTCAAGCATATACCAAAACCGGTAAACCTGAGAAAGAAAGACAACCCAAAGCGTAAAACTGAAAAATAAAAATATAACTAAACTAACAATTAAACTACTAAAGATTAACACCGGGGTCACACGCTATCGTCCCCGGCAGCGGCGCCAAAAACTTGGTGGGTCCTAGGGTGCTAGAAAATAAAGTGATAAATAAGAGGAACCACTATCTGTAAGTGTATAGTTGTCCCAAGTAATATATGATAATCAAGTTCGTTCTCAGGGACGGATTA
The DNA here is from genome assembly GCA_029959085.1 of Nemophila menziesii. Taxonomy (NCBI): domain Eukaryota; kingdom Viridiplantae; phylum Streptophyta; class Magnoliopsida; order Boraginales; family Hydrophyllaceae; genus Nemophila; species Nemophila menziesii. The sequence goes on along the minus strand of JARWIR010000005.1, from coordinate 37,422,566 downwards.
GGTATAACGCTAGTATTAATCAAATAGTAGTAGTAATTGTTTGACAGGAAAATAAAATAAAGATTTTTGTTTGGTTTTCTAAATTAAAAAGATGCAAATAAAATAAAGACTAAAGGTAAATTAACTAGAAAGAAATAAATCGAATAAAAGGACTAACTTCAAATAAGATAGATACTTGAGTCTCGCAAGGAATCCACCTAATCAATATAATCTATGATATGTTTAAGGGTATAATTGGAATTATAATATTAGTCGGGACTCTAATGTCTCCTAGCCCCCTGTCGGGTGGACCTAGGAGCTATCCTAAAGTACTATAAACCCTTGTATGGGAGAATATTCCTCTTCGGATGATATGAATTTACCTCTTTGGCTATGTAATTAGTTAAGCATGTCGATCAATAACGGACATTACTCAGGTATTACCTAAGTCTGTATTCAAATCCCCTTGTCAGATGATCACTTCGCCACTAAAGTGAATAGCCCAAATACTAAAAGATATTTTTAGTTGATCCTAAAAGAAGTAGTAATGAAAACAAAGCAATATCCAATATATAAAACTCAATTCAATTTAAATCATAACAATCTCAAATTCAAAACATAGATTAATTAATTAAGTTTCATCCCTTTAATGCAATTCTCAAGTATATGGAAATTTAGCTCATGATAATATTAAAGACTGAAAATAAATAAAAGGAATTCATGTTCAAATACAAAAGATAAATTGATAACCTAAAGGGTAGGATGACTGTTGATGGAAGAACAAGATTCTCCCAGCTCTAGTTTCTCCTTGCCTTCTTGCTCTGACTTGAAAACCTTAAGGCTCTTGTGTAATTTTCTAAAGTGTGTGAAAAGAGGAGGCTAAGAGGTGTATTTATATGTGTTAGGAAGCCCTAATTAGTTTTTACTTGGAGTGGAAGACAAGTCAAGAACTCTTTAATTCGTAGCCCTAAAATCTAAGAAAGGTAAGATTCTACTGCTGATTTTTTTTGGTCATATCTCCTTCAATACTTACCCGTTTGACGCGTTCCAATAGTCGAAACCACTTGTCTTGGAAAGATCTATCCATTGGTGTAGACCATTCTCCCAAATTACTTGCCAGTATTAAGTTATAATCTCGTCTTTAGAACGTGGCTGGAATTTCAAATTTATTTGGCAGCTTTATCTTTTCCTTCTTTGGATATATCCTTCCTTAATCTTCTTATTCCATGTATATCTCTTTCCTTATCTTCTTAGACTTGACTTGGTCTCTAATTAATTACCATATATCTTTTGAATTTTCACAATAAATAAATAATTAAACCGCATATGCTTTAAAAATTAATAAATCAATAATTCAAAACTAGAAATAAGAAAGTGTACTCGAACATTAGAAACTCGAATAAAATACTTTCTAACACACTAAAAATACTCTAAGACTTTAATTCTCACTTCTCCTCCTTGTATTGGTCTTTCATGAAATTCATGAACCTACTAACTTTGCACTAAAAATAATCAAATTAACGCACAAAAGCTCTAAAAATGAAAATAATCTAATTCCAAGGGGAGAAAGTGTAATATGACGAAATAAGCATAGAAGTCTATCAAATAAGTCAAATATTCACCTAAAAGGATGTCTCTAAAGGGATAATAATTAGAACAAATAAGGAGACATCAGCTGCTTAGATGTTTTATTTGTGATAATGAGTAGGTATCATATGTTGAAGTCCACATTTCTCTTTTTTTATACGTGGGTTCGAGCTAGCTTTCGCACACCCATTTAATCCCACGGAGTATTTGCTCACCCTCCCCAATCTTTGAACCCTGACCCTCTTGGTTGAGAGACAGGGTCCTGGCCAGTTAAACTAACCCAACTTGTTACACAATATTTTTTGATTAGTTATTATTATGGTGTAATATTTTTGAGTTGTTCATTGACATGTAGTAGCCTAGTGTGGGTTAAATATACTTTTGAAAAATGGTTTGGTGCTAGAAAAAAGTAAATTTCTATGCTAAATAAAGATAGAAAGCATTTTAAGTTTCTCTAAACTAGACATTATGTGGATATGTGTAATTTTGTTGTTCATGATATACACACGATAAGTTGTTTAACTTCTAATTTTTTTAGCGTCATTGATTAAGGTATGATTTTATTTAGCATTCACAAGATTATCAAATTATTTTTTTTCGTTGTATTCAAATCATTATATGAAGAAAGAAATTTTTCTTAAACATTCGACTTAGCTAGTAAAGGGTGGAGAAATCGTGTAACTTGTCAAAAGGTGAGTGGAACAAAGAATAAATGTATTAAAAATTCATGATCAAGTTATTGCATTAATATTTTCAACATCTGATCTACCTTAATTATGCAGAGGGTTCATTGTGGTTCTGTTGTATCATTAAATTAATACCATCTGACAGACAATTGTGAAATAATTTGTATGGAGTGCTCAAATCGTAATATTTTACGGGCATCATAAAAAAATTTGCTTCTCTCCATATATATATGCAGCTTTCAATGCTAGCTATATCTTGTTCTTGAATTCATCTTAATTTATTTTTATTCACAATACCAAAAACATCTTAAAGATTTGAATACATTTTTCAGGCACGGAACCATCCCGATTTATATTTTTGGAACATAAATTAATATGATAAATAAGAAACGTTGATGACGTAGGTCCAAATTACTTCTCGACCCTTATCTTTTTGAGGTATGACATTATATTCAAATAGTTTTCATCATAATATTTCATACTAAATTTATCCAAAAATGTCTTTGTTTTTACATAATTCGAGAAGTTGATTTCCTTATAAAAAAATTCTTAGGAGTGATTTAATTTACTAATAAGTATTTATTTTTGAATTTCAGCCAGTTAGTTAGGAAAATTATCATCATTGTCTCCCATCTCATGGAAGCTGTCAACAATATAAAGAGTTCCATCTTAAGCTATTACGTAAATGCGCCACTGTTAACAGCATTGTTTTTAAGAGATTCATGACCATTTTCTATTATATTTATTTTTTCTTATTTCTGAGGGTTCTTCTTATACTTCATGTTATAAACTAAATATATAATATTATTTTTAACCTATAAAATTTCGATAGCTACCGCAATCAACTACTTATGGTGAAAACTCAATTTGAAGGTTTCTTAAAATGAAGGTCAAATGCAAATTAATTCAGAAAGCAAAGTAACAATACTACATTTGCCCTGGATAGCGATGACCCGCATCGTCACTAAATAGGGCTGAACTCGTCGCTAAACAGTCGTTTTCTGGAAATCCGTAGCTAAATACAAAATTGGCGACGAAACGCAGTGGTTTTTCCGCTAAGACTGCGTTATTGGCGACAACGTAATTTGTCGCTAATGACTCTTTTTAACTCGACGAACAATGTCTTCGCTATCTAACAATTTTAAATACGACATTGTTCGTCGCTAGTACGACGACATCATCTATCAATAATGTCGTCGCTATCTAACTAGCGAAGACATCAACCATTTCTTTCGACGAATTTGGTAATCGCTATCTCTTTTTTTGTTTTTTTTCCGATTTTTTATAATTTTCAATTTGTGATTAAATTTTTGGAATAATGCCCAAGAAACACCTCAAGTTAGAATTAACTCCTACTCACCCAAACTATTATTTGTTTGACCATAAAAGGCCACATACATTTTGCTTTTTCCTTTTCTTTCCCATAAAAGGTGTTTTTGGAGTTATGGGAAGCTTCCCAGAACTAAAACTTTGAGTTATTGGAAGCTTTTCGAAACTCAAATTTTGAGTTTTGGGAAGATTCCCATAACTCACCGTTCTTTAAAAAAAGTGGTGGCTTTTATGGGATAGGGCGTAAGGTGGCAAGTGCCTATTGGGCATTAACCCATAATTTTTTAATTTTAATTTTGATTTGTATTTTAGTTTTATTTAAATTTTTAATTCTATTTCTATTTCTATTTTAATTTTAAAATTTATACAAGTTTGTTAAATAATTAATTAAAAACATGAAATATTAATAAAAACGGTATTTAATTAACAAAAGCAATATCTAATTAAAATATAATTAAAGCATTTGATAATAATAAAGTCATACATTGGAAATATAGTAAAAATAAGTCAAAACAACCAAAATTACGCCAACACCAACACAATAAATAAATAAAACTAAGGATCATCCAACCGAGGGGAATCTTTTCTTCTATCCTCTTCATCTTCTCTCGGGTCTTCTCTCGCTCTTTGGAGGGTACGGGGGGGATCCGGTCAAGTCCTTGTTGGGTCCTCATGCTATTCAACGCCTCCATAGTTGTGTCTAGACTGTTCATCTGGTAATGAACCTGAGTAGTCCTAGATGTGGAGGCACTCGATGAAGCAGTAGGGTTGATAATAGAAGGAAGACCTTGAGCTACGCGAAGCTCGTTCATAGCTGTCATCTGAATTTTTAGCCTCTTCTCGTTCTGCCTAGCCAATGGATCCGGCTCGTAAGTACGGGCTTTCTTGTGGACCATTCCAACACCGGATACCCAAGCCGTCTTTGGTGGGCCCATACCTTCCTCAACTTTTTTTTGAAGGCGTTGATTTGTTCTTAGAAGGAGGGCACGTATGTAGATGGGTCTCAGATAACTTCTTCTTTAGTTTTTCCCGACAAATGTCCTGTTAGATGACAATAAAAAGTAGTTATTAATTAATCAATCTAAAAGGCATCCAAAATAGAAACTTACTAAAAAAGTAAGCTTTCCTTTTTTAGAAAGTTTCCAAAAATGGAAACTTACTAAAAAAAGTAAGCATTCTTTTTTTAGAAAGTTTTCAATAAAAGAAAAAATAAAAGAAATTAAAAAAAAGGTACATGTTTAAAGAAAAAATACTCACATTGCACTTTTGGTATTTCAGGTTCCCCCACTCATTATTCTCTGAGTCGTATCACATGTACTCGAAACCCGCCCTAAATCTGGAATCTCTATCTCCTCCTGTGTAACCTCGTCATAATAATCCAACGACTCCTTTGTCTTCTTTTTCACCCCCCTGTTCAATAACACATTTTAAACCAATTATATTAATTATTAAGTAAAGTGATTAAATATTATTTTTAAAAATTTATAATGTACCTTAAAATGACCTCCCAGGTCCAAGAGAAACTTCTCTATCCACCTTTACCCGATTTTTTTTGCTTTTCTCGATTTTCTTTGTTAATTTTTGCTTTGTTCTGTTTCAATAAAAATTTAAAAAATTTAATACGAATAAATTATAATAGTTGTAATAAAATTTAAATTGTATACCTGGGAGTCTATGTCATCCCACATCTCCTGGCATTTTCTCCCAATTTCCTAGTCAACATCAGGGGGTGTTATATTCTTATAATAGTAATAAGTCTTTAGATACCACTTCCAAGCCCTATACCTAGTTGATTGGCTTGTCCTTAGTTTTTTTTCCATATCAGACCAGTCTTTACTCTGTCTCTACCCCTGGATATCAAAAAAATCCTGTAATAGGAGCAAAATAGTCTCTTTCAACGCATTGGGCACGTCTTTCCATGTTTTGTAACAGGGCAGGACATTTTCTCAAACAGTCGCCCCAATCGCTTGTGCCACGTGGATCCCGTACTGCCAAGTCGGGTTCCACGTGTCATCTAATTTGAAAAATTTTACGGGTTAAGGGTACCCTAGTTTGGCCAAGGCATCTACATCAATCTTAAGGCAATGGGGCCTCGGGATCTTCTTTTTCGTTTTTCTGTTTGAATATAATTTTGAATTAATATGAAATTGTTAACATTAAATAATTAAAATTTTGTATTTACCGCCTTGTTGTTGAACGCAAGTTTGTAATTGGCGGTTTGGATTCCTAGGTGGACCACGGCCGTCACCGTCTCCATCGTGACCACGAGACAAGACATCAGTCATCTAATTTGTAACAGATGCAAAAAAAATATTACAATTTTTACGAATAAATAAATTATTATAATCCAAAACGAATAAATAAATAATTACAAACAATACATATATCATGAATTAAAATAATTAAATTATTACAAATCATACATATATATTAAATTAAAATTGGGTGATTGACTGAAAGAGTCTACAGACTATTGTCAGTTGCCCATCAGGTCCACCCCACCCAAAATGTCTGGATTGCCCTTTTGCTCCATTAATATTTTTTGACTTACCAAAACTAATTTCCTAATTATATTCACCAATAAATTAATTGCAAAACAAAAAGGAAAAATATTAAGTTAAAGTACAAAATTAAACGAATAAAACAAATAGAAATCAATGATTGTATATCTTTCTTTAATATTTGCGCAGTAATTACAAACCACTGATATTAACTAGCACACCACTGATATTCCACACGTAACCCATCAGAAAAAGAAAATTGAATATTTCATGTGCAGTGTGTATACCCTTTTGTTTTTGCCTGTTACACCATCACAAGTTAAAAAGAAACCCATCAAGACCAGTGTATGAACTATGTCCAACACCAGTAATTACAGACCACCGATGTTAACTAGCATACCACTAATATTCCACATATAACCCATCAGAAGCACCTCCAACTTCAAATAGACTTACGCTCCAATCACCAAATAAGAAAGGCAATAATAAACAAAACAGTTTGAAGATTACCTGTTTGTTACGAATTACCTTTTTGTAACTAACGTGTAAATGAAATAGGCTTACACATTGATAGATGGTATTGGGACTCACTCGCTTGTGGGTCTGGCTTACACACGATGGAGTAGGCGGCTCAAAGTCAAGCAGGCCCGAGGAGGCTCCTCAGAGACGAATCGGACAAAAGTAGTTGTCCTCCGATCTGCTCTTGTACCTGTAAATCGCACCAAGGAACAGATGCCATAACACATGTCTTTCGATCTAGTCTTGTAGGTCTGTTGCTTAAAGAAGAAACAAACAAGAGGCCAAAATATCTGATTTACGAACTAGTCTTGTGCTTCCTGGGGTCGAATGGGTTATTGGGTCAGCCGATTTGATGGTGGTGGAGAATGTCCCCCACTGGCGAAGGTTTTTTTGTGCAGGGTAGCGGCTTGGTGGGAGATGAGTGTGAAAGATTTATATTATGTTTCATTGTTCTTCATCGATTAATTTTTCTTTTTCTTTTAAGATGCTATAATTAAAGAATTTATGAGATACACTACCTATATGGAATAAGTTACGAAAAAATAAATATGGTAAAAATCAAATAATCTTATTAAAATGGGGGTATGGATGGAAGAGATATTATAAAGTCGGACCTTTAAAGAAAGAAATATGGTGTTGGACTTGATGGGGGTGGACTAATGGGTTTGTGTACTTAATTGGAAAATAAATCATTAAAATAATTAAATTATTACAAATCATACATATATAATAAAGTAAAATAATTAGAATTAATCCAATTTGAATGAAATTTGTAACAAAAAGTAACCAATTAGTCCAAAAAATAATTCTATTATTCTAAAAAAAAGGAAAGTTTCCTATTTCCAAAATATGGAAACTTTCCTTTTTAGGAAATTTTCCATTTTTATAAAGTTTCCATTTTAAAAGAAACTTTTCAATTTATGAAACTTTTTAGAAATGGAAAGTTTCCTAAAATGGAAATTTTACAAAAACGGAAAGTTTCAAAAAACTCCCTAAGGGTTACCTTTTTCCTAAGTGTTTTTTTTAAATAATCCTAATCAAACACTAAATTATTGTTTTTTATTTTGCTAAAATTTATTTTAATCCTAAAAAATTATCTAAAAATTCCCTAAATAATTTTAAGTCGATTATTTCCCATTACTTACTTTATACCTTATTTTTGTTCCTTTTCTTTTTCTTAAAAATAATTTTTGTGTAAACTAAATGCTTATTTATTTTCCTAAAACACTAAAAATTGTAAAACAAATGCTAAAAAATACCTAATCAATTTACCAAACCTCATAAACTCTAATTAAACCTCTAATCATACAACCAACTAAGAATTATACCCTAATTTTGACAAATTATTCAACCCTAAGTTTAACAAAAAATTAACAAATCACATATCACTAGTACAGTTTTGATCATTAGAGATGACATTTTTAGTCTCTAATGACCATAAATTTAGTCTCTAAAGACAGTATTTCGTTTTGAGAGACGACATTTCGGCTCTAATAATTGGTCTCTAAAAGTTCGTAGGTAAAGATATAATTTAGAGACGACACGTGGCATGTCGTGGGGATTGACATTAGTCATTAAAGACAACATAATTCGTCGGTAAAAATTTCGTTGGTAATGACTAATAGTCATTAGAGACGAAAATTGTCGTCTTTGTTCTTCCTTTGTTATTAGAGACGTCTCGTTTGGTCTCTATTAATTAGTGGCTAAAGGTTACTACTCTTTACCAACTAAATTAATACCGACGACTAAAGTCGTTGGTAATGACCCTTATTTAAAAAAATATCGGTTTTATTGTATAATATTTTATATTCATTTTGAGCTACCAAAAAATCATAACGAAATAAAATAACATTCAATCTTGATATAACTTCAAATGGGATCACTCCACAACTACTGGAAACGTGACAAACTCAATTTTAAAAAAATAGCATAAATTAATTAATCCATATTGAAATGATGAAACACAAATTTAACAATTCATAGCATAATAAATTATAAATACAATACTGATTAATCCCAACCACTAAACTGGTATTTAATAACCCCTCACAAAAGGCTGCAATAGAGTGTACCAAACATCTTTAGAAAATCACAAATTCTGCTTCCTATGCATTTCTTCATATAATAAACTTTATTCAGATATTAAAAAAATCCAAAAATGTAAATTTACAAAATACTCCCCCTATTTGTGCACTTTCATAAAATCTCAACATTAGTTTCTTAAAATCTGAAAGAAAAGGAAAAGAGAATAATACCATTTCTGCATAAGGGTGTGACATAATGCTTTGCAATGAAGAAGAATGACCTTTTTAAATCTTAAATGCTTGCATTCTTTTCTGTTGATTTAAAGACTCCTTTGCATCCATTTTGAAGTGAAATCAATTTTTGTAGAATTTTGTCTCGTTGACTTGGGAAACACTCTAGGTTTCAACCTATCCTCTATATAAATCCACTTTTACCTGATAAGAATCATCCTTGGTCAATCCCTATTCATCAAAGGACCAAGAGGATGCCTAGATCAAGAGAGAAGAAGAGAAGAAGGAGTTGGAAGTTGTTCATGTCATTCCAACCCTTTTCGTTTGTAATTCTTTATTCTTATTTCTTCCTTATTAACTAATCATATTTATCTAGAGATTAGCATATGGGTATGAACTCTAGACTTCTTTTATATGTTATTTATTTTGGGATGTCCTTTTATGTTTAGTTGAATTTAATAGTGATAGCTCTGTATTATGTGCTTTGGTTTAAGGTTTGTAGTTCTTGCCTAGCTAGATACTCAATAAGGTTAGATTTAACCACCAATCATTATGCAGGGGGCCCTTACCCCAAGTCCCTTGGTAGTGGAGAAGTTGCTTTTTAAGTCCATCCTGACGGGGGTTAGGAAGAAATTAGAATCTTGGCTATTGTATATCACACAATTTTCCCCTAAATAATAAACGTATAACAAGGCTAGTGGGGATTACTTTCTAGTTCTCAAGCTAAACTCTCATACACGTCTATCTATCTTAGTTTATTTTCTTGTTTTCAATTTAAGTCTTAGTTTAATTGTTTAGAGTTATAAAAAACAAATAAATATTTTAGTGTATTTGCGTATTATATTACCAACAATTTCTAGTCCACTTGGTAATAGCACTATCTATAAACTGACTTTCGTAGTCCCTGAGATCGATATCTTTTTTACTTGCTTATTACTTGCAAACGATCCGTTCACTTGCGGAGAGTTTAGCGTGGTAGTGTAAGGTGTTTGTTTTCTTTTATATATATATATATATATATATATATATATATATATATAATTTTATCACACACCAATAATCATGGTGGCAAACTGTAGATTGTCAATATAACTGGCCACATGCTATACGAGTTGTTTTGTATGGAAAACGAACAAAATCCATCGATACTCAAACCACATCGTACATTACGCGGTACATTATAAAACTCAGGATGTCGCTTGTCAAATTTTTTCCAACTAATACCATCAACTGAATGACAAAAAATATCATCGTATGTACTTTGTCCGGTATAGTTCCAAATCATATCTTTGGTGGTGTGCCTCGAAGCGAACATTCTATGCAACCTTGGCGTAATAGGAAAATAATGCAGTTTCGTATGTGAAACTTTCTTCCTCTTATTCGGATTCCATATAGATTCACCACATACTGGGCACTTCTAGAGTTTTTCATTCTCTTTAAAATACAAAACACAATCATTCAAACACACATCGATCGTAATGTGTCCCATTCCCAAACTTTTTAGCTTTTTGTTAAACCTCTCGTACGAAGAAGGCGACCTTTAGGAAGAATACGACGCAACACTTGAAGAAGCTAAGTGAAAGAGGTATTTGTCCACTTGTTCTTGACCTTGATGTGCATCAACTTAACCATGAAATTCAACGAACCCATAGCTGTGGACCAGGGTATAACTCAGTTTCCATTCATTTAAACAAAGCATCGAAACAGCCACAATTTTTATCTTTTGATTATTCCCGTCATCCATCTTGATATTAATACTCTTCCTCAAATCATCTATAACATCCATCATTTTGTCATCTACGATACGGGTCGAGGTATTCACAAGATTTCTTCTATTTCACCATGTTTTGTTTATACCTCATAGGTGGACAAACACCCGCTCTTTTAAACAGCGGCTTTTACACAAGCTATACCCTTTCTCCGATTATTTAAACACTTATTACACATACAAAAAATCAAACCTATTTTATCCATGTGATTTTCCGCAAATGTAATAAAATCCCACACAACCAACACAAATTCTCGAGTATACTAATTAATTGATTTAATCCAAGTTCTCTTATTGACCGGGTTCATTGTTTATATTAAAATTAAACTATAAGAAAATTCGTGAATTTAACGGATATATAAAAACTAGGGATTGCCCGTGCCCGAGGGCACTATATAAAGACCGATTGATTATTTAATTATCAAAGAAACATTATGAGTCTTTACGTAAATTTACAATAGTATGATTTAGTAAAATTACACGCAATAGAAATTTATTTTAATAATCCTCTTTATCGAATCTCTTTCTTTTCCATTGTAACTCAACTGTCGCTGCTCACGGGTCTTGCATCACCAGGTACCGAAGACACTTTAATGTTATAAGAGAATTTATTATTCTTAACAAATTGTAAAGAAATTAACTGAATTTCAACTTTAGTTATTGTAATGTCTTCAATTACTTGCTATTTTTTTATGTCTAAATGTAGTGAAGCATTTAGGGCTTTGGTTAAATTAAGCAAAATCTGTAAATTCGTACACTCTATATATCTTTAAATAAAAAATTTATCCATATCTATATTATAAGCTAAATATCTATAAATCAGTAATTGCTAGTTAGAGTTAGTGGAGATCGTTGAGAAGGCCAGATAGATGGTTGTGATTTCACAGGTTCAATGGTTTACTATTTGTGTAACATCAAGCATCAACACTTGAGGGCCACTTCAGAGTAATACCTTATTACTTCTATTCTCATTACTCCTATTCTCCTTTAATATGCAATTTTTAAAGTAATCTCATGATTTTGAACCTTAGTTACTTCAGTGTACTATACTAATGAATCTAAATTATGAATGATCTAAATTATTCCAAAAGTAACAACACCATAAGGTAGATTTCTTATTTTAATTGTATCTTTGGTTCCTGATTAATTACTTTTTTATGTATCAAGAAATGCAGATTAATGTGTGATTTTATTTGAGCTAAATTTTGGAATATAATTTATAAGCCAGAGTAGGTGAATTGAGTAAATATTGAAATCACAATTCTTAGTATTGGATGGGCAATAAACACAAATCTAAAAAATATAACATTTATGATAGGAAAAACCAAAATCTAATATAAAACTTATACATATATTCGCACTTCAAAACTGTAGAAAATTATAAACCATCCATAAACTACTATAATTATTATTCAACACATTCACATTAATTCAATTTCATGGCTCCCACAATTATTTCTTTTGTTTCTATAGGCACCTTGGAATATTCAGGAACATCTTTCTTTATTTACATCAAATGTCTGATTGTTAGGCCATTTGCTGGAACATCTCTTGGAGAGATTCAGTATCATCTTTCAAAACAAGATTACATGGTTTTAATAATAAATAGTAAATCACAAACAAACAATATAAGTAAGGAAGTAATGCATAGGAGAAAATGAAATTGCTGCATAGGAGAAAATGTATAGGAAAAACTAATAGTATAATTAGCTTTGTTGAAAACTCTTAAATAATATATTCAATTATGAATCTTGAACATTCTCATTGTGGATCATCTGAGTTCACGTAAATTGCAGACTATGATCTAATGATAATAATGATAAGGTAGGAGATATATTACCTGAAACTACCTATTATTAATCATTATTGCAAGAAGGTTCCTGATTTTTTCATTAAAAATTCAACAAAAAATTTCTTCCAAAAATTTCTTGAATTCTCAAACTAAACTCCATAGTCAAAGCGGCAGTTGAGTTGTGAACTCAAACTCCATAACAGAACAACAACAAATCAACACCAACAAAATCAACGTCTCCAAGAACTGAGAACCTTTGATGAATCAAAAATCGGTGTCAAAGGTTTAGTAGATTGGGGAGTAAAAAATCGTCCACGAATCCCTTTCCCGACCGATCCGATCTCAAACCAAAATTACAAAAAATAATAGTTTTCTTAAACTTGAAAGGTTTTCTTAGATGTTACCTTGATCATCGTGTGTAAAGTAATTGCTTTTTTCATTGAGGTAGAACACATAGAAAACAGAAAATCACCTTTTGTCTCTTAAAGTTCATTAAAAATATTTCTCCTTTTGTGTAACTGGATTAAAAAATGTTCAGACATAAACTTCTATAAAATAAGAGGTGAAGGAGTTTTGTTTGAGAAAGTGTTTTGCGATGAAGAGGTTGGTTATAGAAATAATAGTGGTTAAGAAAAGTAGTGGAGATAGTGGCTTACAAAGAGGTAGTGGAGTGTATGGTTTTTCGACATATGTCAAGATCTTAATTCTTAGAGAGTCCATATATTTTTATTCTAGGACGATCCAGACCGTTGTTTGACTTTCGAGTTGTCCCATATAATATAGATTAACCGATTATCTAAATATAACACATTAATACGAGATAATAACTATATTATAAAGTTAAACAAATAAGGATATAAATTTGAAAGAAATTAAAAAGATTTAAATTTAGAAAAACCTAATTTTGGGAATGTTAACGGATAATCTATTGTTATTGGACCTTGAAATCCTCCGAGAACGATTTACAAAAGATCGGGCTGGGTGTAGGAAGAGTTTGGGTAGGACCTTTTTGGACTTGGGTTTGGGATTGGGAGTTAAAAATAGATTTGGGGTTTGGTGGCCGAAGTTGTACGTGCCACTCATTAGAGACGACATTTTTTTTGTCTCTAATAAGACAAATTTTCGTCTCTAATGACCACCGATCAATAAAGACGACATATTTTTAGTCTCTAATGAGATGAATTGTCGTCTCTAATGACCACGTGTCAATAAAGACGACAAATGTCATCGGGAATGACCTATTATTGAGACGAAATGAGGTCGTTTGAGACGAAAATATGTAGTCTCTAAAGATCAACATCAATAAAGACGACATTTATTTAAACTTAATTTAAATCTAAATAAATTCAAAAAATTAGTTTCGTATCCGCTATTGTCGATAGGTTCCTCATCACTATCGACCTCAATAGGTACCTCATCTCCAAACTCCTCCCACGTGTCATCAAAAATCTCCTCGTCTTCATCAAGAACTAGTTCAACCTACAAATTAAATGGGTCAAACTCGATCTCTTCGGTAGTTAACAAGCCTAGTCGTGAGTAATCCGTCTGCGTGTTAACCAAAGGAATAGTGATGCGCTCGTTGTCGGTAGATACGGACTCCGTACCCCATAACTTGGGACTCCATCCGTGAAAATTGTTGATTTCCCAAACGGCTTTCCATCCTTTCATTGTTTTCTTTGTACTGATCTCGTCAATTTAAAATACTTTTTTGGCTTGGGTTGCTAAAACGTATGGTTCATCTACCCACCAAAACGAAGATGTGTTGATGAAGGTTACACCGTGTTTTTTATTCACCTTCGTCGTGTTATACCACTTACAAACGAATAACACAACTGAACAACTGCCATTGAATGTAACCTCTATGATTTCACTAATTCACCATAAAAAGGAGTCTCATTATACATGAGAGATACACTGTAATCTTGGGTCACTTTTTTTTCTTATTTTCCTCTAGTAACCCATTTCACACCATTCATAACACATGAATCGCATGTATGAACCGGGCCATGAGGCATGCTGGCCAGATAAATCTTCTCGGGGGTAGCTATGCATCACCAACTGGTGGGGGCAAAGGTGTGATAAATAAATAGATAAATAAAGATAATAATAATAAAGAGTCACACACCCTTGATAACCACGGAACTCACTGCAAGTATCACAGATCGTATGCAAGTTTTAATGATAAGTCAAGTTCGTTCGCAGGGATTGTATCCGTTAGATCAATTTATGTTTAACAAGCGTAGATGAATTTAGATGTTTGAATAAAATATGAAAAGGTAAATAACTATCTAATGCAAATAAATAAATAAAACAAATAAACAAAACAAATAACTAGATATGAAAGTAAGTCAAATAGATTAGGATTACTACGTCTATTACTAAATTGTTATTCTAACCTGTCACATTAAGCATTATATATTAACCAGGATTGCAAATCAAACCTTAGTGGCTATCTAGTCACACTAGACGATTATGTGGTGTGTCAATAACTAAGAATAATCCTAAGATTGATCAGATCTAGGAAATAGGTCAAAACACATAATACAATATACGCCAAGCTTAACCAATTAAAAGAACAAATAGTATTTAAAGATCAAAATAATAATCCAACAATTAAAAGTAAACTTACAGAATAACAGCTTAGAAATATGGTTGAGAATAGATCTATAGCTAATTACTCTAATATAGAGAAGGTGAGATGTAGAAGAGGGGTTGTCAGGCTCCAATCTTCTTCTTCTTGTCTTCTTCTATAGGTCAACTTGCTTCTTGGATGAATAGCTTGATTCTAAGGATGAATATCTATCTAAAGGACTAAGCTATTGTTTAAACTAAGAAAATATAAGTAAAGACTAAGCTATACTTTGCAATTGAGCAAGGACATGTTTACAATGGTATAAGGGTGTATTTATAGGTGTCTTGGAAGCCCTAATTCGTTTTCTTGAAGGAGAAGTAAGTGGTGGACTCCAAGCCCAACTCAAATTCGTAACCCTAAAAACATGAAATCAGGCCCGTTTTTCTTTTGGCTCTAACAGCTTCAATACTCATCCGTTTGACGCGTATGAGTACACCAAATTGATCGTCTCGGAAAGCTCTTCGACTTTGCTCTTGACCGTTTCTCTAAATTCCTCACCGTTCTTGAGATATAAGCTGATTTGTGGTCGTAGGTGCAGAAATTCAGGATTAAGGCAGCTTTTCCTTTTCCATGTTTTTAGCTTTTATTTCCTTATCTCCAATTATCATGCTTATCTCTTTCCATAAGTTGTAGTCTTTGACTTGGAATCTAATTAATCTCCATAATTATCTTTAAAGCTTCACACTAAATAAATAATTAAACCCAATATGCTCTAAAAATATTATTTTACTAAATCAAGACTCAAAATAGGAAAGTGTAGCATTTCTCAAGAAAATCGACTATAATGACTTCTAAATCACTAAAAATGATGTCTCGTTCTAATATAAATCTATCACAAATGAGGAGACATCAAGACCCCCAACTCAAAGTTGTATCGTCCCGATACAATAAAGATAAAAACAAAGGGAAGTCTCTAAATACACATCTAGGTCAATTAAGCATAGAAGACAGAAGACAGAAGAATATGGAGAATAGACTCGAAGCAACTACTCAGAAAATCTCATGTAATAATATTTATAATCTACATACCTGTACACTTCTCATATCCACAGTCAACACGGCTTGAATTCAAGATCAGATTAGTTTCGCAATGTAAGAAGGATTGGGACTTTACTCAGTTCCCCAAGGAAGCTATAGATTGTTCATCGAACTTCACTAGTGCCCAAAGATCCATTTAACTACTCTCTATTGGCTCAATCACTTCTCAATTACATAGCAAAGAATCAAAAGGTCTTTAAGGTTGTAATGTAGGCTTAGGAACGGTATGATAAGTATATTTGGATAATTTAGAGTGAGCTTTTGGCTCTCTCCTCACTAGCCATCAACGAATCGCCTTAGAGCTTGAGTTACTCTCATGAAACGTTTCTCACTCAACCCAATGATTTCTTGATGCACAATTTAGCATCCCCAATAACCCAATTAAAGCATAAGATGTCACATAAAAATTCCACTTTGCCGGTCCGAATATATATATTTTCTCTTTTCAAATCAATTTCTTCTATAGCTATGACTCTCTTTTTAATGTTGAGATATCACACTAATTTTCTCATATATATATTTTTTCTTTTAAAGCCCTTGTTGGCAAATTAGCTCGTAGCTTCTTTTTCATTCACTATTACCCCGGCAAAGGGTTACAATAAAAAGCTGTGAATCATCATCAATCTTAAGAACAGAGCACAATTAATAAGCTCAAAATCCCATCCCAATAATATTTCCCATAATGGTGGACCCACCACCCCAAACTCAAGCTCTAAAACAACTGTCTATGCATCGCGATTCGAGCGCGGGTCGTATGGAAAAATCCTATAATCTAAAGGGATATGGCTTATAACGTGGCTAAAAAGGCTTTAGAAAGGCTAGAAGGGGCTGAGAAGGATATAGCATATAAATTCAAAAATAACAAGGTGAGAAGGTATACAAAGGCTTCAAAGGCTTTAAATATGAAAGAACCGCCTTAATCACTTTCTACACTATATAATTTCGTTATTTTCTTACCTTTAGCACTTTCATCAAATGGGTTTATCCACTAGCTTGGATCTCACGGCCTACACACTTCTCAGGGTTCCCTGAGATCGAACATACTTTCTATCGCATTGCTCACTAATCTTTTCTTTACTATCAATGTGTGTTTTTCTGCAAATACTTAAAGCATACAAAATAAAATAGCTCATAAACATATTACTTACTATCATAAATCCACTGAGCTTATGCTTTCAAGCTATTAAACACACTCTAAAAAAAACATCTAAACCTTCTCAAAAATTTTAATTTTACCTAAAAACAGAAAAATGGAGATGAGAGACAACGAATCCCCACACCCCCAACTCAAAAATGAGCCGTGTCCCCACGACTCGAAAAGACTCAAAAATAAAATAAACGAAAATTAAAATTTAACAGATATTGCACATAAAGAAAAGGTAAGGAAGAAAGAAAACATACTCTTCGAGGCTATTACCTCGCCTGATCAATACCCGGAATAGGGTGCAGTGCTTTCATGTATGTAAATTTCTATGTACCACCAATCGCTTTCCCTTACATCTTTATATATCTATCCCAATCAATCACACTCTAGAAATCTCTTGTTTATCTTCTTCCAATTTCTCTTTGAATAATCTCTCATGAGACAGTTGTTCATCCAGGGATATGTTTTGAACACAACTACTAGCGTCCCAGAAGCTTTTATTCATCTTTGATATAGGAATCTTTGATTAGAAGAGGTATTGGCATCTTCTGCTCCCTAATTACAATTGCTTGCTTTTTAGGATTTGAATCCACCAAAAACCGGTTCCTCTCTAATTGCTTGACTCCAATTATCTTGTAATTATTCCCAAACTAGTATCCATCTCATTTGATTTCATATAGAACTTACCCAATATCTTGCTTTGATTCTTCATATACCTTAAGACTTGATAATATCTCTATTCTCTTTATCATCTCTTTTGACCCCCAACTCAAAGCTTTAAACACTCTTGAAATTTATAACTTATGATCATAGGTGGAACAAGCTTTATTTTGGTTAGGAAAGGTGTTAGGATGATAGTTCTCCATGTGGGTATGATTGAATCAAGCTTTAATGGTGTGGGTTTAAGGATTTTTAGAAAAAGATGTTGAGATTCATGGCTTTGATTCTTGGTTTCTAGGTATCTTTGATATGATTTGGGTGCTTGAATCTTCTTTGTAATGATGTAGGGAAGGATTTGGATGAGAATTCATGGTGATTTGGTGATGTTTTGATGTTAGGTGAAGGTTTGTTGGAGCTTTAATGGAGTTGGGAGAGTTCTGGAGAGGAGAAAGAGGCTTGAGGTTTATGAAATTCGGAATTAATAGCTCTATATCTCTTTTATAAGCTCAACCCGTAACTTTCTCTCTCTGGCGGCGTGGCGCGGTATACCGGGCATATCCTCCGGTATACCGGAACATCTGATGATCAAAATTTTTTAGCTTCTGGATAAAACCCGTGGTAGGACCCCGTGGTACGGGTTTTTGAGCTGCGGACCATGGTCCGGTGTACCGCGGGGGTGCTCCGCGCCTCCTACGTCAAAAAACCCGTGGTAGGACCCCGTGGTACGTGTTTGTGCGGTGCATGGAGCGGTATAGGGTCCGGTATACCGGACCCATCAGCTATTTTTTTTTTCGTTTCTGGATAAAACCCGTAGCTCTACCCCGTGGCACGGGTTTTTACCGTGCGGTGCACCGCGGCTAAGGTCCGGTGTACCGCACCTGGCAAAAACCTCCCCAACAGCTAGATCTCGAAAAGTTATGCAGTTTAGGCTAAACAATCACCTGATTCCGACATCCGAGCGCAAAGATATTACTTGCCGAAGTTTCTGTCTGAAAAATTTTTGTTTGCCTCCCTAACTCGATTTCTCCAATACCTAAGCATCAAAAACACTAATACCTTTCTCAAATATTCACTATCAACTAAAAATAACTAAATTAAACATAAATTAAAAACGTAAAAGACATGAATATTAAAAAAACTACGGGTTGTCTCCCGTACAGCACTTTTGTTTAACGTCTTTCAAAGTTAGACGTGTTACCTCGATTAAGGCTTGCGTACATAACCTCCCCAATAACGGGTTAGGTCGTGCTCATCTACTATCCGAAGTTTGTGACCCTTCTTAACTTGTATCTCAATCCGTTTTGACGAAATAACTCTCGTAACTACAAACGGACCCATCCACGAATCCTTGAATCCCCGTGGTCTATTTTCTTGTTTGGGGGCTTTCCATGCAACCATGTCACCAACCCCAAACTCACTTTTAATTCTCTTTTTCACGGGTTGACTGTGGACTTTCTTTTTAATTTCTTTTGTCACAACTCGGAGTGTCGGGGCTTCTATACGTGATTCCTCATGCTTTTCATCCACCAAGTGGAATGTTTTAGATTCTTTTCCCACTCGGAAAGTCACGGTTCCCCTATGCATATCAATTATACTGTGACTTGTCGCCAAGAATGGGCGTCCAAGTATCAATGGAACATGTTGACCTGCAATGCTATCAAGGATAACAAAATCTGTAGGTATAGTTAAAGTACCTACTTGGACAAGCACGTCTTCAATGACTCCCCATGGCTTTATCGTTGAATTATCTAGGAGCAGCAAATCAATATCTTTTCTGTTGGCATCTCCCATGCCTAACTTCTCGAACAAACTCTTGGGCATGATATTCCTTCCTGAGCCCAAGTCACACATCGCTTTAGCTTTGAAATTACCACCTATATTAATGTGGAGATATAAAGCTCCAAGATCTTGCATCTTTTGTGGTAATTTATTTGGAATGGTCGTCAATCTTTCTCTAGTATGGTCCCTATTCTCAATTTCAACTTCTACACTTTCACTCTTCTTGGACAGATCTTCCTTGCAGACTATCGGTGGTGTAGGCTCTTTATATGCGATTACGTCATCTATGCATATCGTGCTTTGTTCTTCTAGCTCATTAAGTGGAACTTGTGATGATTCCACTTCCTCCTCTTCTTGAAGGCTGAACTCTTCAACAACATCGAACCAAACTTCGCTATCGATTTCAGTGGCATCATCATCAATTTGTTTACCTAGGCCAGTTTGCATGTATGGGACGTCGAGTATAGGAACAATGATTTCTTCTGGGCTTGACGTTTTAGTTTTAGTATCACCACTAGGATAAGTAATTCTTTGTAGATGAAGTGGTGATAGTAACGGATGTGTAGGTGGTGGTTCCACCTTACTTTCTTCTTTTTGCACCTTTTGTGCGGTTGTCTCTTCTTTATCGGTTTCTTTTTCTTCTTCCACATGCTTGAATTCTGGTTCAACCTCCTTCGTACTTTGATCTTTAACAATTACTTCTTCTAAGCTAAGCTTGGTTGGTTCTTCTACGGTTTAAATTTCGAACCCAACATTGCTATAACCCAGTTTCTTATGTAATTCTTGTTGTAACTGTTGATTGATCGTAGTGAGGTCCGTTAATCTTTGCTCCATTGCTTGATATTTTTGGTGCATCGAACGTATTAAGGTCGTATTAGCATCTATCTTTGCCGCATGTTGCTCTTCCATGTTTTCCAAATAACTTATACTTTCAAAAACTAGATGAGACGGAAGAGCTAGTCGAACCTGTTCTTCTATGATACTTCGGATTAACGGTGGAGTCTCTTGTTGATCTTTCAGAAAAGAATTGGTCACTTGAGTGACTTGTGTCTCCAAGGCTTCCACTTTTTCAGCTAGCTCCTTGGATGTTTCATTGTTGAGCTGCGTGGACATTCGAATCAGATTCAATAAATCATTCATCATTCCTTCGAGCTTGGTTATAGCTTCTTCTTGTGGATTATGCATGGGTTGTGGTGGAGCTTGCAGTTGATAGCTCGAACCTTCTTGATAAAAATTTTGACTTTGGGCCCCATGCATATTTTGTGCGTAATAATTCTCCATACCTAATAAACCTGAGAAGAGACTAAAAAGAAAACGCGTAAAACTGAAAACAAATAAAAACTTCTACACTAAATAAAACAAAATAGATTTAACTTAAAGATAAATCCTCGGCAGCGGCGCCAAAAACTTGGTGGGGGCAAAGGTGTGATAAATAAATAGATAAATAAAGATAATAATAAAGAGTCACACACCCTTGATAACCACAGAACTCACTGCAAGTATCACAGATTGTATGCAAGTTTTAATGATAAGTCAAGTTCGTTCGCAGGGATTGTATCTGTTAGATCAATTTATGTTTAACAAGCGTAGATGAATTTAGATGTTTGAATAAAATATGAAAAGGTAAATAACTATCTAATGCAAATAAATAAATAAAACAAATAAACAAAACAACTAACTAGATATGAAAGTAAGTCAAATAGATTAGGATTACTACGTCTATTACTAAATTGTTATTCTAACCTCTCACATTAAGCATTATATATTAACCAGGATTGCAAATCAAACCTTAGTGGCTATCTAGTCACACTAGACGATTATGTGGTGTGTCAATAACTAAGAATAATCCTAAGATTGATCAGATCTAGGAAATAGGTCATAACACATAATACAATATACGCCAAGCTTAACCAATTAAAAGAACAAATAGTATTTAAAGATCAAAATAATAATCCAACAATTAAAAGTAAACTTACAGAATAACAGCTTAGAAATATGGTTGAGAATAGATCTATAGCTAATTACTCTAATATAGAGAAGGTGAGATGTAGAAGAGGGGTTGTCAGGCTCCAATCTTCTTCTTCTTGTCTTCTTCTATAGGTCAACTTGCTTCTTGGATGAATAGCTTGATTCTAAGGATGAATATCTATCTAAAGGACTAAGCTATTGTTTAAACTAAGAAAATATAAGTAAAGACTAAGCTATACTTTGCAATTGAGCAAGGACATGTTTACAATGGTATAAGGGTGTATTTATAGGTGTCTTGGAAGCCCTAATTCGTTTTCTTGAAGGAGAAGTAAGTGGTGGACTCCAAGCCCAACTCAAATTCGTAACCCTAAAAACATGAAATCAGGCCCGTTTTTCTTTTGGCTCTAACAGCTTCAATACTCATCCTTTTGACGCGTATGAGTACACCAAATTGATCGTCTCGGAAAGCTCTTCGACTTTGCTCTTGACCGTTTCTCCAAATTCCTCACCGTTCTTGAGATATAAGCTGATTTGTGGTCGTAGGTGCAGAAATTCAGGATTAAGGCAGCTTTTCCTTTTCCATGTTTTCAGCTTTTATTTCCTTATCTCCAATTACCATGCTTATCTCTTTCCATAAGTTGTAGTCTTTGACTTGGAATCTAATTAATCTCCATAATTATCTTTAAAGCTTCACACTAAATAAATAATTAAACCCAATATGCTCTAAAAATATTATTTTACTAAATCAAGACTCAAAATAGGAAAGTGTAGCATTTCTCAAGAAAATCGACTATAATGACTTCTAAATCACTAAAAATGATGTCTCGTCCTAATATAAATCTATCACAAATGAGGAGACATCACCAACCTTGTGCATTGCATGAATCTATAAAAAATAATAAGAATTATAATTTTGAAAGTAAATGATTATCTTTGTATGTAAGAAAGGTTTCCAAATAAGGAAACTATCCAAATAAGGAAGGTTTCCAACTAAGGAAACTATCCAAATAAGGAAGGTTTCGAAATAAGGAAACGTTACAAATAAGGAAGGATTCCAAATAAGGAAACTATCCAAATAATTAAGGTTTTCAAATATGGTAACTTACTAATAAAGGAAAGTTACTAAGGAGTGTACATGTCACATACCTTTTCCAAAAACCATCCTTTAAACGTTTATCGGTGCATCTTCTCTATAGCTTTAGCCATTCCCGATAGCATGGATTTGTGTTCACTATATTTTAAGAAAAGAATAAAACACAATGGACAAATAAATTAATAAAAGCAAATGACTATTACTTACGCCATGTATGGTTCGATCATGTCGCAATTATTCAGAATATACCAGATTATTTGTTCCTTCTCTTTACGTGGTACATGACCAAACTTTTTCTTACCACCTGGAGTACACTGACTCTTAAAAACGGATAGCTCTTTCACTCTGGGCAGTGCCTCGTTGTATTTACCCGGATCGTTGTACTTTTTTTCCTTCTCGAAGATACTGTGATATGAATGTAAACATCTCTTCCACCACATAACCCTCTGCGATTGAGCCCTATTGCCTAGCCGGGTTTCGAATATACTCTTTTAACTTTTTCAAATACCTTTCAAATGGATACATCCACATTATTTGAACTGGGCCCCCCAATAATGCTTCGTCGTATAGGTTTATCACCAAGTTGATCATTATATAAATAAAAGCGGGAGGTAAAATCATTTCTTGTTTGTACATCACTTCAACCACTACCGCCTTACCAGTTTCCAACTTTTTCCTACTCAGGTTCTTGTTACAAACGACTTTAAACACGTTAGCTAACCCAGTGATCGCATCGCTAATTGATTTATCATCTATCATTCGGTGATACTAGCCACGAAAAGATACTGCATCATTACATGAAAATCATGAGATTTCATTCCAATAATCTTTCCCATATCACTTTGAACATTGTTCCTCAAACTAGATGCAAAACTATCGGGAAATTTTTGTGCCTTTAACCAGTCAATAAATTCTTTCCTCTTATCCGTTGACAATGTATAATTTCCTCTCTTGAGTATCGCTTTGCCTTTTCTTGATGTCAACCACAACTCTGGCCTGATTTTCATATCTTGAAGATCCATTCTCTCCTTCGCGTTATCTTTGTTTATTTTCCCATCAAGTCCTACAACTATACCGAGCAAACTGTCGCACACATTCTTCTCGCAATGCACAACATCGATGTAATGTTTTAACAAATTTTCCGACCAATAAGGTAAGCGATAAAAATACTCTCTTTCTTAAAATTGGACTCGCGGGGACCTGTTTTCTTCGTCGCCTTGCCCCCAAAATCCTTGTGTTTGCTTGGAAACACAAATGGAAACTCATTTAACTGTGTCTGGATATCGTTCGGACTACGTTTCCTCGATGGAGCCATATGATCGGTACTAGGGTACAAAACTTTGTCTTTTCTAAATCAATGTCTGGGAGGTAACCAATGTCATTGATCAAAATAAACCATCCCTTTCTTCACCTCCAATGACGGAGTAGAATCTTCTGGGCAAGCCATGTAACCTTGACCCTACCACCATGAAGTGTATGACCGAGCGGGGTAA
The DNA here is from genome assembly GCA_029959085.1 of Nemophila menziesii. NCBI lineage: Eukaryota > Viridiplantae > Streptophyta > Magnoliopsida > Boraginales > Hydrophyllaceae > Nemophila > Nemophila menziesii. The sequence continues at coordinate 37,398,343 of JARWIR010000005.1, read as the reverse complement.
TCATTGGTCGTGGACAATAAATAAACCTTCATCGTAAACTCTTGCTTCGTATGGGCATCATACATAAGGATCCCTGTTTCCCACAACATGTCCAACTCATCTATAACAGGGCGGAGAAAGACATCCATGTCCTTACCGGGAGAACGAGGACCCGGAATCAACCAACAAAGCTGAAATGTGGTCTCCTTCATGCATACCCAAGGTGGCAAGTTGTAGACTATCAAAATAACTGGCCACACACTATACGAGTTGTTTTGTATAGAAAACGGACAAAAATCATCAATACCCAGGCCTAAATATACATTCTGGGATTCACTAGCAAACTCAGGATGTGTCTCTGCAAATCTTTTCTAGCTATCACCATCAACATGGCGTAACACATCTGGATCGGTAATCTTTCGGGTATGGTGCCAGATCATGTCTCCGGCGATGTGCTTCAAAGCGTATAGTCACTGCAACCTCGGGGAAATCAAGAGATAGTGAATGTTCTTATATGGTACTTTCTTACCCTTCTTCGAAACCTTCTAGACTCACTGCATACTGGACACTTGTCGAGGAATTCAATCTCCTTGTAAAAAATGGCACAACATTCAAGCAAACATCAATATTAGTGTAACCCATACCCATACTTTTCAACTTCTTGTTGCATTCCTCGTAAGACCCATGCAAATTGTGAGGTTTGGGCAAAACACGACCAACAAATTCCAAGAGCTCGGTGAAAGATGTGTTAGTCCACTTGTTCTTTACCTTTATGTGCATAAGCATGGCAATAAAGTTCAAAGAAGCCATCGTTGTAGATCCATGATATAATTCGATTTCCAATTCCTCGAAAAAAGCTTCAAAACTGCCACGACTTGTTTGATGTGCGTCTCTCATCTCAGTAATACCTGAATGACCACCAACATCGTAATTGGGTCTCAAATCGTCATACACATTAAATATTTCATTTTCTATATTTGGTACGGGTTCTTCGGGAATTACTAATTTCTCATCGTATTTTGTCCAAACCTCATAAGTGGACAAAATCTTGTTTTGTAGAAGGTGACCCCTAACCGTTTACGGGCAAAACGTTCATCCATTAAAATTATCTTGATTTTCAACAAAAACAATAAAATCATGCACACCAAAAATATATTCTTTTGTAACTAGATCGGTCGCGTTGATCCAACTCTTATCAAGACTCGAATTCATCTTTTAATAACACTTTGATATAACTAAGCAACTATATAAATTGAAAAATGAAATAAATAATTATTACAACCTAATTAGTAAAAACAAAAATAACTCTAAGTTTTTTCTCTTACAAGTGAAGAGTGATATTCAAATAAAAAAATATAGGACTTTTTTGTAATTCTCACATATGCTATACGAGAATCTATCTCCTCTCCTCACACTCAGATTTCACAAGCCAGACTCCTGCACAAAAAAATCACTCTCCCACACAAGTCTCTCTCTCTTGCACAAGAAAACCATTCTCCACCATCACTTGATAAAGAACCCAAATTAAGGTAAAAATGAATTATTTTTAACCTAATCTCATCACTTTTATACAATTTACAAAATATTTGATTATATTTTTTTAGGAATCCTAGAATGGTCATTTTAAGATAGTTGGAAGGCTTTTACTATATGAGATTCTAACATAACCCAACCAAGACTAAATTTACCCACCAAACATGGGTATATACAGTCATGAACATCTGCTTTATAGTTTTTAGGTTTTTTATTGCTCTATAATTGGAAATTGTATTTGCTTTGGGATTATTTCTACATTGGGGTAATTTATTTCTTCATAGGTTATAAGATGCTTTATACTATTCTTAAAGAACTACTTTTCATATCTGATTAAGAATAGTTCTTGCAATATGCTCGTTGGTATGATTTATGGACATCTAGTTCTTAGAGTTTTTAGTCACAAGTATAGAGATAATTTTGTTCCAAGAATTATATTTGATTAACCCATTTTTTATTTATGAACTTAGATTAAATTATCGATTGTTGAATTATATTGATATTCAATATGTAGGGTAATTCAAGAGAATTGTTGCAAAAGGAAAGATCAATATGGATGGATATTTTTGGGGTTCCTGTAAAAATACAAAAACATAATTACTTATCAAACTCAAACGTAGTTGAATATACGTAGTTGAAGATACATAGTTGAAGATAGATGTTCACCGTTCCATAAGTTCTCAACGGTAAATAATGCATCCTCAAAAGTTATCTTCTAATTTCACTTCTAACTCTCTACAAAATAATTACTTCAACAAAATTACAGAATTGAAAAAGGTAGGATTTTTTGTTATATATTACAAGTTTCAACATTATATGGGGAAAATGGGATAACGAATCCTACCATTCTAGTTATGTTCTTGAAGAAATATATGACCATGTGTCAAATCAAACAAATTATTGGATTTTTTTTAGACATATGTAGTATAAGAGAAAGAATTATGAATTGACATATATAGCATAAAATGCACACTCTTCTGTATAAAAAAAATTGTATCAAGGGTTCTAGCAGAGGGAAAAAGGAAATTGTATTAGACAATAATTTCAATAGTTATGACAAGGAAACTATTTTCATGACTTTAGATTCATTAAAAATTGAGGCCCTTCAAAAAATGATTCAAGGTTGTGTTTCCAAAATTAAATGAGCAGAGTAATACTACTAGTTACCTTAATTATATGTTTTTTATTTGTACATAGAAATTTAGACACCATCATGTAGTTGATAATGGTGAAGTTATAGCAATGGTGAATTAGTAATTGGGTCAGTAGCACAATTGGGTTGCTATATTGTAAATTTACTTAATGATAGATAATAAATTTTTATTTCATTTATAAAAATAATTTCAATTTTTGCTCTAATGCTTTCGTGTTTCTATATCTAATAAAGAATTATCCCATATTATTAAATTGACCTTGTAACGACCCAGAAAATAATGTTTTTATCGTTAGATAGAGTGATAAATATTCGTTAAATGAATGGCTCTATAATTAAATAAATCCTTGTTAGTCGGAGGGATTTGAAACTTTAAATGTTGTTATTCTCTACTCTATCATCGGATCATCTAATAGAGTCAATTTATTTATCCTCGGGCAGTTATACTACACAGTCAACTTCTTTATTTCGAGCTTCAATTTTTCGAGGTACTTTTTCTTTACAGATTTTATTATTCTTTTAATTTTATTTTATTCTTGTTTACAATAATTAAGTGTTTTATATCCAATGCGAAGGACTCGTTCGTTTAATCGGCACGCTGTCACTACCAAGAATGTTTCTCATCTATTGGTGCCTAATCAATCAGGCATGCTTATAATGGATTCATCTTCTTCAATTTTTAGGTACAATCATTCTTCTTCAGACGAAGATGATTATTCTTATTTTTTTGTTTAAGTGATTATATTCCGGATGGAAGTAAAGATTTTCTTCTTCATGAAAAATGATGGTTTCATCTTATACTAGTAGCGATCCGCTTATAAATCGAATTATTGATGTATATAATACATAATGTGTCTGAAGCAAGTTGTTTGAAGCCCCATCCAAACCTATATCTTACGAGGCTTTATGTCGCTCTTACAATCTTAGATTTATTAAGTTTCCAAAGGTTTTCCATCATAGGGACATCGATAATATGTTCGAGATTCAAACATGCTATTTAATTTTCTTTTCATACTATCTTCTTTTCTCTTAGTAAAGTGGGGATTACATGCTATTTACTCAAGCTAAACGTTCATACTATCTTCTTTTCTTTTCTGTTATTTAATTTTATGTCTTTTAATTTATTAGTTTAGTTTTCTTTATTTAAAAACAAAATAAAAATCTATTTTTCTTTCTTTCTCTTGCGTATTATCTTTTCTATCTTTCATATTTGCACTTGATAATTTGCATAAGTTCTCTCTAACTTTCGTCAGTCTCTGAGGAACGAATCTTCTTATCATTAAAACTTGCATACGTCCTGTAATACTTGCAATACCGTGTTAGCTTAGGGTGTTTATTTACATCTAAATTATATCATCTTTTTATCACACTTAGGCCACACCAATGGAGTAACAGAAACAAAATAGTGCATAGAGGATAAGAGAAAACTGAAGAGGAGGTGTTATCCAATATCCAAAGCTTTCTCTATATGAAGTCTACTAGTTGTCAAATGTTCAAGGAAAAAAATGCAGTGAAAAGATAGTAAAGGGTTGGAAAATAGATAAAGTTTTTAAAAGTTAGAGTAGATAATTTTTTTTTTGATGTAATTCTGTCTATTTAGTTTCGTTTGAAACTGTTTTTAAAGTTGTAATGATACAGGATTGTGAAGTTTTAATAAATGTTTTTGCTTGTTTAGCGAAAAAAAGACACATTAGTAAAAAGAGAATAGTAACTTTAGCTATCGAAGCGTGCCACACATAAAATGAAGTCATTTAATCTATTTAAATTTCTAGGTTTTATTTGATATAAATTTTTGGTATAGTTGTTGAAAGGATTGTTTCTTAACTTAAGGTAATGTATATGTTAAGTTGGAGAATACGTTATTTTGGACAGGATCAGTGAGCACACTTAAAAGATTCATTCTTGTGGAGGAGAAACCAACATGAGCGCTTCCACATTTTATAATATTGAACATGTTTATAGACACAACACCTTTGTATTAAATACTTCATTTGAAATATGATTTTTGAAGATAATGGATACATATTTGATGGGAAATTTTCCCTTGAATACATCACAAAAAAAAGAAACAGATGATAGGTCATTGGTCTTCAAAATAACCAATAGATATGAAACTGAACGACTTTAAGTGTACTTCTAGAGAACCTGAAAACTTCACAAAGACTGAAGTATCATATGAGTAGCAGGTCCTCACATGCTAGTCTATATAACTATTCACTTTATATCTATAAGAATCAACCTATGAATTTTTATTAGTATACATGTTGCAACAATCTTGTATCTATTACCAAATATAGTATAGTAACGTTCTTCCACTCCATTGCAAAAAATGGTACGCAATATACCATTTTATCCCTATCTTGACAATCAACAATCCGATGGACCACTATATATTGATATATGTAATTGGCAAACCCTATAGATTAAATTAACATTGATTCCACCTTGAAGTTATACATATATCACAAACTAGTTCACCGAATATATAATTTCCCTTCCTTGAGATCCCTTAATTAAAAATTCACCATGAACTTGAGTATCATAGTGTCATTAGAACTTCTTTCGTAATGGTCATACGAATGTACTACTTTTGCAAGACAATACTATCTCGAAAAGGTTTTGAAGATCTAAAAAGACTATCGTTTGATAGGTGATATTTTTACTCCATCAACAATCTAAAATTTAAATTGTAAACATAAGTCTACAACTTGGGTGTTATCCTTATGACGAATGCAATATAGCAATTGATGTCATAAAACAAATTATAAATCATCATTATTTAACTTTTAATATATATGTATTATATAACTAGAATAATTTAAGTTCTCCCAAGTCTAGTTTCAACTAAGGTGCACGTTAGCCTCGCTAACGTGTACCCAAATCAAATAAACACTTTATTTTCAGTAAATTTTAGCAAATTACACAGTTTTTCCTAGTTTTTAGCTTAGATCATCTACAATCACTTTGTTTTTTTCTTGGTCTCCATCTTTCCTCTTCTTCTATTCTCTTTTCTTACCCCAATCTCTAGCTATATGCTCCTGAGTAGCTAGATCATGGCTCGAGGAAGAGCAACAAGGGCACAACAGGTAGATCTGAAAAACAAAAACAAAATGCTATATCAAAGCCCAACTGGTAATAACAGTAAAATCAGTGTTATGAAGAATGTACCTACAGGTAGTGGAGTAAGATCTGCAACTCAAATTCCCAGATCTGCAACTCCACACAGTTAAAATGTGCCAAACAAGGGTGAATTCCCACCTCTTCCTTCATCTATGGGTAAAACTATAGATCCTGTGTCTAGTGAGGAGTCAGAATAGAGTCATCATTCTCCTCCTCGGGTTTTAGAAATAATAGAATCTCCAGAACCTAGGGCAATGGCCCAAAAGGCATCACCAACTAAGTCATGGAGCTCCATGATTGATGGGTCAATTAAGGAACAATTTAAGCTGGATTTTGTTACACCAACCAAAGTAAATGGAAGAATTAGGGTTTCTCCTTCACCAAAAATTATTGAGAAAGGTTGCAAAGCCTGGAATAAGTGCTTGGTGGGTCAATTTCTCGAGAAACCTCAACCCTTCCATATGGTGAAGAATATGATCAGCACACAATGGAAGGAATATGGTAAGGTAATCATAAGTACATATGAGCAAGGGCTATATACCTTTAAATTTGAAACAGAGGAAGCATGTTCAAAAGTATTAGGTGAGCTTTGGCATGTGAACAGGCCATTACTTCTTATGAAATGGAAACCAAACACCCATTTTGAGAAATTAAAATTGGATAAAGTACCTATATGGGTTAAGCTGAGGAAAGTACCAGGTGAATTATGGTCAAAAGAAGGTTTGAGTGTGGTAGCCAGTGCTCTAGGAAATCCCATCCAAATGGATGAAATCACAACCTCACATACAAGATTGAGCTATGGGAGGGTATGTGTTGAAATGGATCTGAATCAAGAGCTTATTGAAGACTTTGATTTAGATATGGGTCAAGGCAACATTGATACCGTTCGTGTGGAATACACATGGAAGCCAGTATTGTGTAAAAAATGTAAGATGTTGGGACACTCTGAAAACACTTGCAGAAACACAAAAGAAATTTGGGTCCCTAAGAGAATAACTGAACATGAGAGCAATACAACTGAGTCAGTAAATAATGATCCAAAGTGGACTACTATAGTCTCAAGAAAATCAAACTCACCTGCTAATAAGAACAACATAGCTTCAACAAGTACTAATAATAGTTTCAATGTACTTCATCAAGACAATATAAGTGATGCAGTGGACATATTAATCAATGAAGAAGTAGAAGGGGTTGCTAAAAAGCCTCCTGACCCTCCATCTCATCAATGATAATTACTTGGAATGTGAGAGCTATGAATAAAAATCTGAAACAAGTTGATTGTTTGAAGCAAGTAGTTAATAAAGATGTTTAGATGTTTAGTTTTCTGGAAACCAAAATCAAGCAACATAACTCAAGTAGTGTAATCAATTATGTTTTCAATAAGTGGCAAGTAGTAACTAATTATTCTCATGATATTAAGGGCAGAATATGGATATGTTGGAACCCCACAAAGATAAATGTTAAAATATTAGATATGACTGACCAAGTTATACTATGCAAAGTCAGTCATATACAAACTAATATAGAGTTTTACTTTACCCATGTGTATGCCTTCAATGATGATAAACTAAGACATCATTTGTGGAATACACTTGGGGGATGGAACCTCATAACTCAGAATGAACCATGGGCAATTCAAGGGGACTTTAATGAGATTACTTGTATTGAGGAAAGGTTAAACTACTCTTCATTACTTAAAAGCTCAGAGGAAATGATAGAGTGTATAGATGATTTAGAGCTCACAGATATGAAATATAATGGCCCACATTACACATGGACAAATAGAGCAACTAATGATGAAATGAGAGCAAGTAGAATTGATAGAACATTAGTCAATTCCACATGGATCAAAACATTTTCCCAAACATCTCTTGTTTTAAAACCTCCAGGAGTTTCAGATCATTGTAGCCAACACTTACAAGTTATAAATGAAAAAAGTAGAGGGCCTGTACCATTTAAATGCTATAATATATGGATTGACCATAAAGAATTTATGCCTCTAGTAGAGAAAATCTGGAAGGTGGAATTTAGTGGAACCCCAATGTTTATCCTCACAAGGAAGTTAAAACTCCTGAAAAGGGAATTAAAGGAGTTTAATAACAAATATATACGAGATATATCTAATAAAATCCTTCATATGCAGGACAATTTGGGTAATATTCAAAAACAAAGGATACAAGGTAACAACTCTGGTAATCTTCTAGAAGAAGAGAACAAATTACTGGAGGATATACATAATGAAAAACTAAAAGAGGAGTCAATTGCGAGACATAAATCTAGAGCAATCTGGATATCAGATGGGGAATTTAATATAGCTTACTTTATGAAGTGGATTAGTGGTAGAAAAGCCCAGAACACAATAGTAAATATCACAAAGAAAGATGGAATATTACCACTGATGAAGATAAGATTGTTAATGAATTCCTCTCCTATTATAAAAACCTCCTAGGAACAAAAAGAGCTGATCAGGAAGTATTTGATACAGAGTTGATAAAGAAAATATGTAAAAAAAAACAAATTAATAAGGATTTACATTCAGAGCTGAGTCAGCCAATTACTAAGAAGGAGATTAAAAATGCTCTTTTCTTAATTAATAGTTCTAAAAGCCCAGGGCCTGATGGTTATACATCAGCTTTCTTTAAAATTACATGTCACATAACTGGTAAAGAAGTGTGTAGAGCTATACAAAGTACATTAAATGACTGTCAGCTTCTCAAGGAAGTTAACTCAGCTGTTGTTACACTTATACCTAAAATTCATAATCCCAGCTCAGTAAAGAATTATAGACCCATTGCTTGTTGCAATGTGATATATAAATGTATATCCAAGATAATTGCCAATAGATTAAAAGTATTTTCAAATAATCAGTCTGCCTTTGTACAAGGGAGAAATATTGGTGAAAATATACTTATAGCTCAAGAATTGGTCAGAGGATATACTAGAGCTCAGGTTTCAGAAAGGTGTGCCTTAAAACTTGATTTAACGAAAGCATATGACTCATTGGATTGGAACTTTGTTATAAAATCACTAGAGGATTTTTTGTATTCAGATAATATAGTTGAATGGATTAAAATGTGTCTCACTTCAACATCATACAGTCTCATAATTAATGGAAGGCCAAGAGGTTTTTTCAATGGGGAAAGAGGATTGAGACAGGGAGACCCCATCTCCCCATACTTATTTGTAATATGTATGGAAGTTCTTACCCAACTAATGAAGAGTGTGGGTGCCAAGAAAAGCTTTGAGTGGCACCCAAAATGTAAGAGTTTAAAGCCTAATAACCTTATGTTTGTTGATGATTTAATGGTATTCTTTAAGCCATCAAAAAAGTCAGTCACTCTTATAAAAGAATGCGTTGATATCTTTTATAGACTTTCAGGCCTGCAAATCAGTACTAATAAGAGCAATATCTTTTATGGAGGATGTACTGAAGAAGTTAATAACGAAATATGGGATATTTTACAAATACCTGAGGGTAAACTCCCTATGAAATATCTTGGGGCGCCTCTTATATCTGGAAGATTAAATACAGAAGATTGTAAGCCTCTCATATAAAAAATGGTGTAACAAATACAGCATTGGAGTTCAAAATGTTTATCTTTTGCAGGGAGGTTACAGTTAATTAAAATGGTGTTCAGTAACTTGGCATCATACTGATATAGCATATTTGCTATACCTAAGAAAATTATTAAAGGTATACAAAGTAAAATTACTTTTTACCTCTGGAAAGGGACAAGTGAAGCCAAAGGAGGATTTAAAGTGGCCTGAGACACTATCTATTTACCAATGAAAGAAGGTGGCTCAAAAACCCCTATTATCAAAATCAAGCCGCCATTCTTAAACTGTTATGGAAGTGCTGCTACCCCAGAAACACCTTATGGTTTAACTGGGTGCAATAAGTTCTTCTTAAAGGTAAATCGTTCTGGCAAATTGATATCCCTCAAGATACATTATGGGGATGGAGGAAAATTTTAAAAATGAGATGTATTGCTAAAGATTTCATCGCTTATACCATTGGTAATGGTAGTCAAATATCATTATGGTGGGACTATTGGCTTTCAGATGGTAAGAGACTACATGATATTCAGAGAAGTAATTTAGCTTCAGGGGACTTTACTAATAGTAAACTGTCTCAGTTCATCAACAAAGATCAATGGAAATGGCCTGCAAAGTTTAAGTTCATGGAAGAAATTACTAAAGATATTAAATATAATGTTTAAATGGATGACAAAATTGTATGGAAACATACAAAGAAAGGGAAGTTTACCTCTAGAGAAACTTATGAATATACCCGAGTTAAAGAACCTGAAAAAGAATGGTATAAGATTATATGGCATTCTAAGGGGTTTCCAAGATATAATTTATATTATGGTTGGTTCATCTGGATAAAATTGCTACAAAACAGAGGTTAATTACATGGGGTATTATTTCAAACCCTATTTGTGAATTCTGTAACCTAAAGAGTGAAGATAGAAATCATCTCTTTTGGGAATGCTTGGCTACTAGTAGAATATGGACTAGATGCCTAAAAACACATGGGATTCAAGTTATACTTACAGACTAGAAAGCGTTGATTGTGTGGTTTACTTCTCATCACAACACGAACAACATTTCTGAAAACATCTTGAAGACTCTTCTATCGGTGGCCGTATATACGATTTGGATCGAAAGCAATAATCGAATCTTTAAGAAAGAATTCAAATCGGAGGATACAATTTTTGATAATATATCATCGGCGTTTCGAGAGAATCTTGCAAGGTTTCAGAAGGCGAGAGAAGTGAAAGCGGTGGAGCTGGCCGTGTCGAAATGGAGTAAATGAAAAGGCGGTGTCAGAAAATGTACTTTGGTGGACTTAGTCGGATTGTATTTTGTCTTACTATGTCTGAAAATTTAATTGGGTCAGTCTAACCCATTAGTATGTTGTTTAGACAAATTAAAGAATAGTCCATTAGATTAGTCTAAAATGATGTAATAGGCATATAGGCCCATGTACTTATAAAATTGCTACTTGCCAAGCAAAAAAGAAAAAAAACTAGAATAATTTGTGACATCATTTGGAATATCTGAAACTACTCATATTCATCTATCTAATTAACCATCGGTATTAAAGTTAAAATACTAAACCATCTGATCAAATTGTACTTTACTGAAATTCTGATATCATATTTTTCATTAATTATTACTTTATTATAGATAATAAATATATTAAGAATATTGATAAATTTAATATTTTTGTTAAAGTATAAAATTTAAAAAATCCCTAAATATAAATATATTTCAAATAAATTGAAGTATCAAATTAAATAGACTATATACAATTAAAAAAAAATACTCTGTCCGTCCCAACAAAAATAATTTCCACTCAATTCTCATATAAATTAAGAACCAGGAACATTATATTCAGAGATAAAAATTGTCATTGAAATCCTAAGTAGACAGTATTTTTGAGACATTAACATTATATTGTATGAAGATTTACAAAATTTAACATGATTAACAATATGCAATATATTCTTCTAGAGAAAATATAATATTAATCTAATTAACATAAATCACGATAAAAAAATAAAAAATATTTATTTAAATAACTACAATAAAAAAATTATATTATAGAAAAATCTTCCAAGATAATTATTTTGTTAGTAAAACTTCCGAACAAAAAAGATATGTAAAAAGATAAATACTCATGCAAAGAAAAGAGGTTTCATTGGATTCAAAATGAATCTGAGCCCAAATTTGTAAAATGTTCCTATGAATCACATTGTCTTCTATTTTCACAAACCCTAAACTGAGCCGCCACCAACTAATCTTGTTCATAAATCATATCATCTTTCATACATATTATCCAACCGTAACTTCCCTTTTCCGTTTTGATCCCATCAACCTATTGCATACACAGTACACAAAACCATCATCAAAATCATTTTCTTTGATAATAGTTTAAATTATATCTCATATGATACTCTCCCTTTCAAAGGCATTTTCAACTTTGTCATCAAATATTTTTTTGATCATATCATTTCAACTTGGTTCAGTTTTTTAAATTATTTGCATATCTTTGTCAATAATTTTTTGTTTACTTAAATAAAAATAATTGCTTCTTTGGATTTTGTAATATGTAAGATCTTTAAAGTATTTTATTATTTACTTGAAAAAAATTAATTTCAAAGAGGGTTAAATACTTAAGGGTATTTGGAGTATTTTCTAGTTCAAGTTCAAGGAGTATAAAAAGTCTAATAATTAGATCAGGTGAGCTAATCATTAGACTTGGGACTAATAATTAAGTATGGGAGTCTATAATTTCGCTAAAAGAGGAGGTTAGAATCGATTTCTAATAAAAAAATTACATAAAAATATGAGTAAACTTTTTTCAACCTACCCTTCCATTATGAGTAGATTTTTTGAATTTTTCTTCTATTTTTATTTATTAGTATAAAATTGAAGAAAAGATAATTTAAAATAAAATTGTATTTATATTAAATTTAAATATATATATATATAGTGGAAAATAGTATGTCTGACTTCTTTCATTGGGACGTTTCATAATTTAAATAAAATATTTACTATTCAGGGATTATTTTGAGGTAGTTTATGATTAACAATTATTTGTTTTCTATATTTTAATTTGTTTGGATTCAAGGCTTTATCTCTAGTGAAGAGATGCAAGCGACTAAACAAACTCCGCTATTGCATCACCATCGTTTCAAGTGATGACTTTAAGAAGCTAGAGGAGAGAGTTCATGTAATTATCGATGAACTTTGAGTTCCGAGAATTCTCCAAGTGTTAAACAATTCACCAATGAAGGTTCAACTACATTTAGAAAATTTAGTCGCGAAAATGGCTGAGAATTCTCCGCTTGCTCAAGAGGATTTCGAGAGACAGAATGTAATTTTCCCGCTCGTTAAATTATTATCATTCGATATATTAATGTTTGATTCTCAAGATAATGTGAAACTCAAGATGAAGATAAATTGCGCCAAGTCTCTATCAATTCTTGCTCGTGGGAATATATCAATTAGCAAGAGAATTACCGGAATGGACGCTAGTCGAGAAAGAAGAACGAGATTTACGATTTAATTGCTTAAACGCAATTATGGAAATCACATCTTCAGCTGAAATGGACGCTGAACTTAGATAAGTGGCTTTCAAAAACAATTCACCTGCAAGAAAATCTCTCCTGGAACAGTTACTAAGGGTGATTAAAGGTTCCAGTTAACTAAGAATACAAGTTCCGGCTATACGTTTTATCGGTTTTTGGGCGAGAACATTTTCGGCAAGAGAAACGAGGGTGATAAGAGTATTAATCGAGCAATTGGGTTGTTCGAATCAAGCTTTGTCTATAGAAGAGGCGTATTCACTTGGGAAGTTCATGGCGATTGAGAATTATCTTTGTGTGAAACATTCTAGAACAATTATAGATATAGATGGGGTTTCGAGTTTGATGGAAATGTTAGTACGAGGAGACGAAAGAGCAAAGATTAATGGAGCGGTTCTTCTTTGCTACCTTGCGATTCATGCAGGTAGTTATGAAGCGCTTGATCAAGCTAATGTATTGAACTCTCTTCAAGGGATAGATTGGGCATTAATTACTAAGCATGAAGAATTAGATGAGATGATTTCAAAAGCTTCGAGTAATCTCAATGTTTATCATTGTGGTTTGCTACCTCAACACTCACTATATGAACTTTAAACAAAAATATTTTTGGTAAGATGTCAATTGAGGAATTTTCAGGATTAGTGGATTTTATATCATATAGTTGAAGCGTTTTATTTTTAATTCTTGTTAGGTTCGGGTTACGATAACCCTTTATTTTATTTACTAATGTGCAACATATCATAGTTGTTAGGAGAAGGAATGGAATATTGTTTCAGTGCTATGAATGTTGTTTTAAAGAATATTTTGTATTAGATTCGATTGTTAGTTTGGGTAAATGAGTTGATTGTTCTGTTTCAAAAAATTAATCTGTTTGCTGATCAATTTGAAGTTTAACTAGTAGTTATTTCTTTCGGCAAATGATCGGAATAAATAATTATTAAGCTTGTAACATCGAGGTAAGAATGATCTAGCATGTTACTTACTAAAATTTGAGATTGTGTATATGTGGGTGCTTGAAACTTAAACTCCACGTTAGAGTCATCATTTATAGTTCTTGTTAGTGAAACTGAAAGGTGAGTCCTCGCATCTAGGGTTGTGGGCTATTCAGTTGAAGAAATTAAATACTCTGCAGATATTTTTTTCAGTACTACCACCCTTCAAAATTTATACTACGCATTTCATCTAGTATACATTATTCAAAAAAATTGAGATTGGGTCATAAAAGATAAACTGTTTGTAATCAATATGCGCTGCAATTCTAAAAATATTAGTTGAAATGCGTAAGAAAGTGAATCAATGCTTGATCTTGGAGTTCAAAAATCACACCTATCATTTGAGTAGCTAGTTTATATATGAAGTTACAAAAACAAGTTTGAACATCTATATTAAGCTAGCAAGAGAACTGAAACTACTCTAGTTTTGAAAATATTCTTTAGCATCTCTTTCAAAAACTCTATTACAAAATTTTCTTGGAGGTCAAATTTGCATCCCTAATTCCCTGTTTTGTAGTGTACGTGCACCCAAGAGTTTATCATGTTACTTTCATGTCCAATATTAATCACACAGCTTCATCACTTCCTGCTCCACTTCTTCAACCTCATTAAATGATTTATTAATTGCAACATCCGTCCCTATGTTATGTGATACAACACGTGTGTATTTTATTGTTATTCTTAGTTTATTGTTATAAGGAAATAGAACCAATCATAATCGCATTAGAGAGGCTTTAGAAACTTCTAATAATCATATTCAAGGAAATGATGAAGCCTCGTTGTATGCGATCCTGGACCATCAACTTGAAACTAGATACTGATGGATAATATTTGTAACTGATCTTAAAAAATTTGTTCTTTGTATTTTTTTTCTTTTATTTACTTTTACTTTGCCTCTTTTACATGTCAAGAAAAAAGAATGTTCAATAAGAATGTGCAAAAGAGTCTATTGTCTCTAAAGGTGCAACCACCTATGTATTTTTTATAAGAATTGAGCTTATCCATCCATCTAGAGCTTGATGTGGTAATTTTCTTGAGGGATCATTTCTGGATAAAATTATTATAGATTACTCTTATTTTTTGAAATTTTGTTTTATAATTTCATTAAATTCAAGGGTTATAGTCATAAAAATATTTTGATTAAAAACATATGTTTGACCCTTATAACTGTTGTAGAATAAATTTGTTACTATATTTACGCTTCAATAATTTCTAATACAATCAGATCTTACAATATATTTACCATCATCTTTGATCTAATATAACCACAACCGGTCCAACAACACAAAACTATCGACAATATAAACACTCGTACTTGCAAACCCACCAAATTAAGATGATTATTTAAATCTTGGTATTTGACATTCCTAATTTATTGTTACTATAATTTAAATTGATGATAATGAAATTATGAATAAGATAAGCAAGTTATGTAAATTAAAATATGTATAAAATATTAATTAAGAATGAAAACATGACAATTTAAATAGAAAGTATTATACGAAAGTAATATGATTAATTTTATTTTTCATGATAAGAAAAATAATAGACGAAATAAAGATAATAAATAGAAATATTAAAGCTTAAGCATCAAAAATTAAATAATATATTAATATTTAAAAATAATAGTCAACCAAATTAAGTGTGAAAGTAATACGTAAGGAACATGACATACTCTCTTTTAAGTCAATGAATCAGCTTACAATTTTAGTTTTTTTTTTGAGTTTTTTTAGAATTGAACATTGATATGTATGTTGTTTAGTAAAATAACATAAATCATAAGTTAGAGATCTTTTTCATGGAAGAGCCTACGGTAAATTCAGATCATTTCAAAAACCGAAAGAAACAATGCATACATAAGTAATAATTAAGAAAAGTATAAAAATATGCAATACAAATATGTTAACTATTAGTAAAGCTAATTATAAAATACTTGTCTCGTGTCCGTCTCAAACACATCTGTAGAAGAACAAATTAACGAGCAATTAGAAACTAAACTACATGTGATATTTTTTGTTTCTTTCCATGTAACTCTGCCATTGTATCTCTGCCAAAATATTCATCTATGGATATACTCTTGCACAATCCTTTTTCCTAGATGCCACTAGTTTCGGTCTAAATTTCTGCCCTGAAAAATAACAGATTTGTGCATGTTATATTTATTTGATATATTTAATGGGGTGCCTAGTTCTTTTCTAATTAAGTGCGCCTATACCTAAGTTCGAGCACTCAATTGTCAACTCGCAACTGGAAAGTTCCTAGGATGATGGAATGTGAAAGTCAAAAAACCAAATTAAGTTTAATACCATATATTGAAGCGTACCTAGGCAAGATGGACCAATGGAAATCTTTTAGACCCACGTGAAAAATATATATTGTATAAACTAATGGGGCATTAATTTATAAATGAACGAGCAACATAGATATTTGTACTAAAAGACTTCTTAGTTTTTTACCTAGTTACAAGCCAAGTAAAACATGTATTAAAACAAAAATAACTCTTAAGTTCTTTCACTTACAAGTGAAGAGGGATATTCAAATAAAAAAATATTGGACTTTTTTTAGTTCTCTCATATGCTATACGAGAATCTATCTCCTCTCCTCACACTCAGATATCACAAGCCAGACTCCTGCACAAGAAAACCACTCTCCCACACAAGTCTGTCTCTCTTGCACAAGAAAACATTTCTCCACCATCACTTGATGAAGAACCCAAATTACGGTAAAAAATGAATTATTTTTAACCTAATCTCATCACTTTTATACAATTTACAAAATATTCGATAAATTTTTTTCCGAAATCATAGAATGGTCATTTTAAGATAGTTGGAAGGCTTTTATTGTATGAGATTCTAACATAACCCAACCAAAACTAATTTTACCCACCAAACATGGGTATATACAGTCATGAACATCTGCTTTATAGTTTTTAGGTTTTTTATTGCTCTATAATTTGAAATTGTATTTGCTTTGCGATTATTTCTACATTGAGGTAATCGATTTCTTCATATGTTATAAGATGCTTTATACTATTCTTAAAGAATTACTATTTATATCTGATTAAGGATAGTTCTTGCAATATACTCGTTCGTATGATTTATGGACATCTAGTTCTTAGAGTTTTTTAGCCACAAGTATAGAGATAATTTTGTTGCAAGAATTATATTTGATTAACCTGTTTTTTATTTATGAACTTGGATTAAGTTATCGATTGTTGAATTATATTGATATTTAATATGTCGGGTATTTCATGAGAATTGTTGCAAAAGGAAAGATCAATATGGATGGATATTTTTGGGGTTCCTGTAAAAATACAAAAACGTAATTACTTATCAAACTCAAACGTAGTTGAATATACATAGTTGAAGATACATAGTTGAAGATAGATGTTCACCGTTCCATAAGTTCTCAACGGTAAATAATGCATCCTCAAAAGTTATCTTCTAATTTCACTTCTAACTCTCTACAAAATAATTACTTCAACAAAATTACAAAATTAAAATGGTAGAATTTTTTGTTATATATTACAAGTTTCAACATTATATGGGGAAAATAGGATAACGAATCCTACCATTCTAGTTATGTTCTTGAAGAAATATATGACCATGTGTCAAATCAAACAAATTATTGAATTTTTTTTAGACATATGTAGTATAAGAGAAAGAATTATGAATTGACATATATAGCATAAAATGCACACTCTTCTGTATAAAAAAATTGTATCAAGGGTTCTAGCAGAGGGAAAAAGGAAATTGTATCAGACAATAATTTCCAAAGTTATGACAAGGAAACTATTTCCATGACTTTAGATTCATCAAAAATTGAGGCCCTTCAAAAAATGATTCAAGGTTGTGTTTCCAAAATTAAATGAGCAGAGTAATACTACTAGTTACCTTAATTATATGTTTTTTATCTGTACATAGAAATTTAGACACCATCCTTGTAGTTGATAATGTGAAGTTATAGAAATGTTGGATATTACAAAATGTCTTTATGATGCTATATCAAGAAGTGAAAATCTCTTGAGTATGGAAGTGTCATTGCCTCAGCTGTTAAGGGGTACAAAGGCATTGGCGGAAAATTTTGGGTAGTCTTCTTATTTATAGCTGTATTTATTCCTAATAAATGGTAATATTTACAATTTCCAGAACATAATATTTTCATATTCTATTTTTATATCCTCCAGTATTCATTAAAACACTGAGAAAGCACATACATTTCATGATTTTCCAGGTCCAAGATGGGTACATAACCCCCTCATAAATATGATTACGTACCCTAGATGTGATTATGGTACATACCCATTATGGTAGAAACACTTGAGGTGAATTAGTAATTGGGTCAATAGCACAATTGGGTTTCTATATTGTAAATTTACTAAATTATAGATAGGAAATATTTATTCCATTTATAAAAATAATTTCAATTTTTTTCTCGAATGCTTTCGTGATTCTGTAACTAATATAGAATTATCCTATATCGCTAGATAGAGTGATAAATATTAGTTAAATGAATGGCTCTATAATTAAATAAATCCTTGTTAGTCGGAGGTATTTGGAACTTTAAATGTTCTTATTCTCTTCTCTATCATCGGATCATCCAACAGAGTCAATTTATTTATCCTCGGGCAGTTATACAACACAGTCAACTTCTTTATTTCGAGCTTCAATTTTTCGAGGTACTTTTTCTTTCCAGATTTTATTATTCTTTTGATTTTATTTTATTATTGTTTACAATAATTAAGTGTTTTATATCCAGTGCGAAGGACTCGATCATTTAATCAGCATGCTATCACTACCAACAATGTTTCTCATCTATTGGTGCCTAATCAATCAGGCATGCTTATAATGGATGCATCTTCTTCAGTTTTTAGGTACAATCATTCTTCTTCAGAAGAAGCTGATTATTTTTATTTTTGAGTTTAAGTGATTCTATTCTGGATGGAAGTAGAGATTTTCTTCTTCATGAAAAACGAAGGTTTCATTTTATACTAGTATTGATCCGCTTATAAATCGAATTATTGATGAATATAATACATAATGTGTCTAAAGCGAGTTGTTTGAAGCCCCATCCAAACCTATTTCTTACGAGGCTTTATGTCGCTCTTACAATCTTAGATTTATTAAGTTTCCAAAGGTTTTCCATCATAGGAACATCGATAATATGTTTGAGATTCATCACCCATCTTTGATGAAACAAGCTTGCAGACCCTTCTCTGGTAAAATTGTTGTATATTTTAGGAGTTTGATTATAGGATTGAGGCTTCTATTTGGTCTTTTATTACTTCATTATTCCAAAATCATAACCTATTTCCTAAGCCAACTCGTCTTAAATTCTCAGGATACGATAACATGTCTTTATACTAGGTGGTGTAATATATTAGATTGCATTTCCTTGATTGATTGTTGCGGGGACTTTATATACTAGCCAAATATTGAGGGATAGAGAAATGGTGGTATTAACTATACCCTATTAACCAAAAAGGTACTCGTTGAAATATATATTTTTTATGTAGCCATAAATTATGGCACAACAATTAGGTGTGTATTAAGTTAGGAAAGGGTGATTCATAGTCTGTAAGCCTAACTTAAGGAGTTGCAGTTCATGACTGTTGGTCCCGATAAAAAACTTGAAGATCAAAAAGGACAATTGGGAGAATGTGAAGATGATAAAGGGAAAAGGTTCAGTCCTGGAATTTTCGGAGAGAAGGTCATTAATTTACACACTTCGTCTTCAGAATGATAAATAACATGTCTATTTATTACGTTGGCTTGTATCTAACCTATCTCCGTACTGAGAGATTAGCCTAGGATTTCAATGGTAAAAGAAAAGGTCTTTCGCATGATTGATCCTTAAGTATAAATTTCTGGTAAATGTGTCTATATATGTCTAAGAGTTGGATACATGCTAAAGGTGTTTCTCCAATTTTTCTTGACCCAATGGTGTATTGTCCGAGCCCAATAAAATGGTTGATTTTTCTTCTTTAAGTGTAGTACTTGAATTGGAGGGAGAGATTTATTTAGAGATTTGTCCCATGCATTTATTCATCATATACCATTTATCTATGACTAATTGTCACTTCACCTTTTTTAGGAATTATGTTCTCTCGAAAACATATCCTTCAACAATTCAGTGGTTGAGGTTCTCGGGAAAGTGTCACAAGAAATATTATGGTTCTCATTTCAAGAAACGCAACGTGAGTGCCCAAACATCTAATTTGGGAAAAAAAGATAAGGATTAAAAGTAATGAGAGAACATCGTCAAGGTCGTCAATGCTACGAATGTGAAGGTGAAAGTGACTGGTTTCTATGTCCATTCCTACCCTCGTCTGAACTATACCAGCTGACATTATTTTCATCCTTTGGTGTTTTAAATTGTTACGTAGTCGGGGAGATTTCCTATTAGATATTATATCATTATGAGAGTTAATGAATTCAAAAATCATATTCCAGATTAGGTATTTGATACATACGTGTCGATTCCATTGACATGATAATAATATAGGTTGTGGGAGCATTTAGACCATATTGTCCTCTATAAGAACGGATCTAGCCAGTGGGTTAGTGTTGTCTCTCAAAGTGAGATAAAATAAGCTAACAAATACACAAATTAAGAGAGCTAACTACCGCAAGTGTAAAGATTATTCATAACTAAAAAAGTAAGTATGAAAAGAGTATCATTTCCACAAGGACTACGAAGGTTAATTCCTATGCAATGTTCTTAGGCAGCGTACTAGAATGCATAACTAAACTAACTAGGAAAGATAACTTCTAATAATTTGTACTATTATGAACCGTCAATTCCTGTACTCCAGATCCAATTACTATAACTTTAATAACTTCTCCAATTCAACTCTAAGGAACTGACGCTTTCTTATCCAATTATTGTAACATTAATAACTTCTTTAATTCATCTCTAAATTATGAACCGTCAACTCCTATGCCCCAGATCCAATTACTATCTATATATCAAAGGGATCCTCCAAAACCATCACCAATTGAACGTGGTGACACTGACAAGTCGATTTCTAAATCTTGTTGGTAACTACTCTCACTTTCCAAAAGTTTCATTTTAATCCTTTGACTCCTTACATGGGTTTTAACTTCCTTTATCTACTTCGTATCCTCGAATTGGTATCTAATAGCATCCAAGTATTTAAGAGATGCATACTTAACAAACAAATTAAACACAAATATCTCCAAAAGTAATAATTCTTCGAAAGTAGACAAAAAATGAGAAACTATCCAAATATAGGGAATAATTCCTCTAATATGCACAATAAAATCCTAAAATGATGTCTCGTTACTAGATTAATCTAATACATAAATGGAGACATAAGTTAGCATGTCGTTTACAAAATTACATGTTAGCCATCTTAACACATATAGATTTGATCGTCTATATAAGAATGCCATTTAAATAAGAGACACATTAGTAGAGGAAAGGAAATGTAGAGGGAGCTAGGGGAGCAAAGGTGAATTGGGAAAGGGTGTGTACACCAAAAGCTGAACGGGGACTTAATGTGCCTTATATAGAGACTTTAAACAAGGTATGTATGCTTAGTTTGTTTTGGAGAATTTATAATATAGATGGAAATTTACTTAGTAGTTGGGCTCATAATAATATAATAAAAGTAGGTTGTATATGGGTAATGAATATTAAGCAGGACAGTGCATGGATTTAAAAGAAATTACTAAACCTGAGGGATGTGGCCTATGATTTTATTAATCATGAGGTAAAAAATTGGTCAACAAATTTCTTGTATTGGTATAGGTGGATTAGGGAACATGGAGGTGGTTTTTGATACTCTATGGGTAAATAAGACAGTTGAAAGCTGTTACACTAAAGGTAGGTGGCACTTCCCTAATGATCTCAGTGGATTAGCTGATTCGATACCTAGGCCTAGTGAAGGTATTGATAGAATTAGATGGTCAGGTAGTTGCGAAAATAAGTTCTCTTTTAAAAACATAGTTCATGAGATTAGGGTCGTGGCATGATTTTGGAATGGACTAGATTTGTGTGGTATAAAACTAATATACCTAAGTATAGTTTCATTACATGGTTTGTCTGCCTAGATAGATTACCTACAAGAAGTAGGATGAGCGAGTGGGGTATAAGTATTGATAGTAATTGTGTGATGTGTAACAATGCAGTAGAGGATAGGGAACACCTATTTATGGGTTGTTCTTTTTTTAGGAGGATTCTAATACAATGTGTAGAAAGGAGTGGTTCAAGATGGCCCGATTGTAATACTTGCGATGAGATGCTTGATTTTTTTCTTAATAATGCACATGATAAGTTTTTAAATTTTATATATGGTGGATGGTTTACAGCGTATGTTTAAACTGTATGAGTAACAGAAACACAATGTTTAAATTGTAATACTGAAGAGGAGGTGTTATTCAATATCCAAAGCTTTCTCTATATGAAGTCTAGCAGTTGTCAGAGGTTCAAGGCAAAAAATGCAGTGAAGTGATAGTAAAGGGTTGGAAAATAAATAAACTTTTTAAGAGTTAGAGTAGATTTTTTTTAATGTAATTCTGTCTATTTAGTTACGTTTGAAATTGTTTTTAAAGTTGTAATGATACATGATTGTGAAGTTTTAATAAATGTTTTTGCTTTTTTAGCGAAAAAAAAAGACACATCAGTAAAAAGAGAATAGTAACTTTAGCTATCGAAGTGTGCCACACATAAAATGAAGTCATTTAATCTATTTAAACTTCTAGGTTTTATTTGATATAAATTTTGGGTATAGTGGTTGAAAGGATTGTTTCTTAACGTAAGGTAATGTATATGTTAAGTTGGAGAAAACGTTATTTTGGACAGGATCGGTGATCCCACTTAATAGATTCATTCTTGTGGAGGAAAAACTGACATGAGCGCTTCCACATTTTATAATATTGAACATGTTTATAGACACAACACCTTTGTATTAAACACTTCATCTGAAATATGAGTTTTGAAGATTATGGATACATATTTGATGGGAAATTTTCCCTTTAATACATCACAAAAAAAGAAACAGATGATAGGTCATTGGTCTTCAAAATAACCAATAGATATGAAACTGAACGACTTTAAGTGTACTTCTAGAGCACCTGAAAACTTCACAAAGACTGAAGTATCACATGAGTTGCAGGTCCTCACATGCTAGTCTATATAACTAGTCTTTTTATATCTATAAGAATCAGCCTATGAATTTTTATTAGTATACATGTTGCAACAATCTTGTATCTATTACCAAAGATAGGTATAGTAACGTTCTTCCCCTACATTGCAAAAAATAGTATGCAATATACCATTTTATCCCTATCTTGACAATCAACAATCTGATGGACCACTATATATTGACATATGTAATTGTCAAACCCTATAGATTAAGTTAACATTGATTCCACCTTGAAGTTATACATATATCACAAACTAGTTCACTGACTATATAATTTCCCTTGCTTGAGATACCTTAATTACAAATTCACCATGAACTTGAGTATCATAGTGTCAACAGAACTTCTTTCGTAGTGGTCATACGAATGTACTACTTGTCCAAGACAATACTATCTCGAAAGGTTTTGAAGATCTCAAAAGACTATCGTTTGATAGGTGATATTTTTACTCCATCAACAATCTAAAATTTATATTGTAAATATAAGTCTACAACTTGGGTGTTATCCTTATGAAGAATGCAATATAGTAATTGATGTCATAAAACAAATTATAAATCATCATTATTTAACTTTTAATATATAAGTATTATATAACTAGAATAATTTATGACATCATTTGGAATCTCTGCAACTACTCATATTCATCTATCTAATTAACCACCAGTATATAAAATTAAAATACTATTCCATCTGATCAAATTGTACTTTACTAGAATTCTGAATTCATATTTTTCATTAATTATTACTTTATTATAGATAATAAATATATTAAGAATATTGATAAATTTAATATTTTTGTTAAAGTATAAAAAATTACAAAAATCCCTAAATATAAATATATTACAAATAAATTGAAGTATCAAATTAAATAGACTATATACAATAAAAAAATACTCTTTCCGTACCAGCAAAAATAATTTCCACGCAATTCTCATATAAATTAAGAACTAGAATCATTATATTCACTATTATTAGAATAACTCTGAGATAAAAATTGTCTTTGAAATCCTAAGTAGACAGTATTTTTGAGAAATTAACATTATATTGTATGAAGATTTACAAAATTTAACATGATTAACAATATGTAATATATTCTTCTAGAGAAAATATATATTAATCTAATTAACATAAATCACGATAAAAAAAATAACGAAATATTTATTTAAATAACTACAATAAAAAAATTATATTATAGAAAAATTTCCAAGATAATTATTTTGTTAGTAAAACTTCCGAACAAAAAAGATATGTAAAAAGATAAATACTCTGCAACGAACAAAAGGTCTCATTGGATTAAAATGAATCTAAGCCCAAATTTGTAAAACATTCCTATAAATCACATTGTCTTCTATTTTCACAAACCCTAAACTCAGCAGCCACCAACTACTCTTGTTCATAAATCATATAATATTTCATACATATTATCCAACCCTAACCTCGCCCTTCTATATTGATCCCATCAACCTATTAATACACATTACACAAAACCATCATCAAAATTATTTTCTTTGATAATTGTTTAAATTATATCTCATATGATGCTCTCTCTTTCAAAGGCATTTTCAACTTTGTCATCAAATATTTTTTTGATCATAGATCGTTGATCATGTCATTTCAACCAGGTTCAGTTTTTTAAATTATTTGCATATCTTTGTCAATAATTTTTTGTTTACTTAAATAAAAATAATTGCTTCTTCGGGTTTTGTAAGATGTAATATCTTTAGAGTATTTTTTTATTTAATTGAAAAAAATTAATTTCAAAGAGGGCTAAAAACTTAAGGGTATTTTGAGTATTTTCTAATTCAAGTTCAAGAAGTATAATAAGTCTAATAATTAGATCAGGTGAGTTAATCATTATACTTGGGACTAATAATTTGATTTGGGAGGCTATAGAATCGATTTCTAATTAAAAAATTACATAAAAATATAAGTAAACTTTTTTCAACCTACCCTTCCATTATCACTAGATTTTTTGAATTTTTCTTCTATTTTTATTTATTAGTATAAAATTGAAGAAACGATAATTTAAAATAAAATTGTATTTATATTAAATTGAAATATATATATATATATATATGTATTGGGAAATAGTCAGACCACTTCTTTCATTGGGACCCTTCATAATTTAAATAAAATAGTTATTATTCAGGGATTATTTTGAGGTAGTTTATGATTAACAATTATTTGTTTTCTATATTTTAATTTGTTTGGATTCAGGGCGTTATCTCTACTGAAGAGATGCAAGCGACTAAACAAACTCCCCTGTTGCATCACCATCGTTTCAAGTGATGACTTCAAGAAGCTACTGGACATAAATAATGAGGAGAGAGTTCTTGTAATTATCGATGAACTTGGAGTTCCGATAATTCTCCAAGTGTTAAACAATTCACCAATGAAGGTTCAACTACATTTAGAGAATTTAGTCGCGAAAATGGCCGAGAATTCTCCGCTAGCTCTAGGGGATTTCGAGAGACAGAATGTAATTTGCCCGCTCGTTAAATTATTATCATTCGATATGTTAATGTTTGATTCTCAAGATGATGTGAAACTCAAGATGAAGATAAATTCGCCAAGGCTCTATCAATGCTTGCTCGTGGGAATATATCAATAAGCAAGAGAATCACCGAAATGGACGCTAGTCGAGAAAGAAGAAGGAGATTTACGATTTTATTGTTTAAACGCAATTATGGAAATCACATCTTCAGCTGAAATGGACGCTGAACTTAGACAAGTGGCTTTTAAAAATAATTCACCTGCAAGAAAAGCTCTCCTGGAACAGTTACTAAGGGTGATTAAAGATTCAGGTTAACTAAGAATACAAGTTCTTGTTATGCGTTGTATCGGTTTATCGGGCGAGAACTTTTCCGGCAAGAGAAACAAGGGTGATAAGAGTATTAATCGAGCAATTGGGTAGTTCGAATCAAGCTTTGTCTATAGAAGTGGCGTATTCACTTGGGATGTTCATGGCGATTGAGAATTATATTTGTGTGGAACATTCTAGAACAATTATAGATTTCGATGGGTTTTCGAGTTTGATGGAAATGTTAGTACGAGGAGACGAAAGAGCGAAGATTAATGGAACGGTTCTTCTTTGCTACCTTGCAATTAATGCAGGTAGTTATGAAGCGCTTGATCAAGCTAATGTATTGAACGCTCTTCAAGGGATAGATCGGGCATTAATTACTAAGCATGAAGAATTAGATGAGATGATTTCGAAAGCTTCGAGTAATCTCAATGTTTATCATAATGGTGTGCTACCTCAACGCTCACTATATGAACTTTAAACAACAAGATTTTTGGTAAGATGTCAATTGAGGAATTTTCAGGATTAGTGGATTTTATATCATATAGTTGAAGCGTTTTATTTTTAATTCTTGTTAGGTTTGGGTTACGATAACCCTTTATTTTATTTACTAATGTGCAATATAGCATAGTTGTTAGGAGAAAGAATGGAATATTGTTTTAGTGCTATGAATGTTGTTTTAAAGACTATTTTGTATTGGATTTGATTGTTGGATGGGGTAAATGAGTTGATTGTTCTGTTTCTGAAAATTAATTTGTTTGCTGATCAATTTGAAGATTAACTAGTAGTTATTTACTCGGTAAATGATTGGAATAAATAATTATTTAGCTTGTAACATCAAGGTAAGAATGATCTAGCATGTTACTTACAAAAATTTGAGATTGTGTATATGTGGGTGCTTGAAACTTAAACTCCACATCAGAGTCGTCATTTATAGTCCTTGTTAGTGAAACTGAAAGATGAGTCCTCGCGGGTTGTGGGCTATTCAGTTGAAGAAGTTAAATTCTCTACATATATTTTTTTCAGTACTACCACCCTTCAAAATTTATACTACACATTTCATCTAGTATAAATTATTCATAAAAATTGAGATTGGGTCATAAAAGATAAACTGTTTGTATTCAATATGCGCGGCAATTCTAAAAATATTAGTTGAAATGCGTAAGAAAGTGAATCAATGCTTGATCTTGGAGTTCAAAACTCAAACCTATCATTTGAGTTAGTTAGTTTATATTTGAAGTTACAAAAACAAGTTTGAACATCTATATTAAGCTAGCAATAGAATTGAAACTACTCTAGTTTTAAAAATATTCTTTAGCATCTCTTTCAAAAACTCTATTACAGCTTTTCTTAGAGGTCAAACTTGCGTCCCTAATTCCCTGTTTTGTAGTGTACGCGCACCCAAGAGTTTATCATGTTACTTTCATGTACAATATTAATCACACAGCTTCATCACTTCCTGCTCCACTTCTTCAACCTCATTAAATGATTTATTAATTGCAACATCCGTCCCTCTGTTATGTGAAACAACACGAATGTATTTTATTGTTATTCTTAGTTTACTGTTATAGGGAAATAGAGCCAATTGTAATCGCATTAGAGAGGCTTTAGAAACTACTAAGAATCACATTCAAGGAAATGATGAAGCCTCATTATATGCGATCCTGGACCATCAACTTGAAATTAGATACTGATGGATAATATTTGTAATTTATCTTAAAAAATATGTTCTTTGTATTGTTTTTTCTTTTCTTTACTTATACTTTGCCTCTTTTACATGTCAAGAAAAAAGAATGTTCAATAAGAATGTGCAAAAGAGTCTATTGGCTCTAAAGGTGCAACCCACCTATGTATTTTTTTTTATAAATAGAGCTTATCCATCCATCTAGAGCTTGATTTGGTTATTTTCTTGAGGGATTCATTTCTAGATAAAATTAGTATAGATTACTCTTATTTTTTAAAAGTTTGTTTTATAATTTTATTAAATTCAAGGGTTATAGTCATAAAAAGATTTTGATTAAAAACATATGTTTGACCCTTATTTTAACGGTTGTAGAATAAATTTGTTACTATATTTACGCTTCAATAATTTCTAATGCAATCAGATCTTACAATATATTTACCATCATCTTTGATCTAATATAACCATAACCACCGGTCCAACAACACAAAACTATCGACAATATAAACACTCGTACTTGCAAACCCACCAAATTAAGATGATTATTTAAATCTTGGTATTTGACATTCTTAATTTATTGTTACTACAATTTAAATTGATGATAATGAAATTATGAATAAGATAAGCAAGTTATGTAAATTAAAATATGTATAAAATATTAATTAAGAATGAAAACATGACTATTTAAATAGAAAGTATTATATGAAAGTAATATGATTAATTTTATTTTCCATGATAAGAAAAATAATAGACGTAATAAAGATAATAAATAGAAATATTAAAGCTTAAGCAACAAAAATTAAATAATATATTAATATTTTAAAATAATAGTCAACCAAATTAAGTGTGAAAATAATACGTAAGGAACATGACATACTCTCTTTTAAGTCAATGAAACAACTTACAATTTTAATCTTATTTGAGTTTTTTTTTAAAATTGAACATTGATATGTATGTAGTTTAGTAAAATAACATAAATCATAAGTTAGAGATCTTTTTCATGGAAGAGCCTACGGTAAATTCAGATCATTCAAAAACCGAAAGAAACAATGTATACATAAGTAATAATTAAGAAAAGTATAAAAATATGCAATAAAAATATATTAACTAGTAGTAAAGCTAATTATTAAATACTTCTCTCGTGTCCGTCTCCAACACATCTGTAGAAGAACAAATTAACGAACAATCAGAAACTAAACTACATGTGATATTTTTTGTTTCTTTCCATGTAACTCTGCCATTGTATTTCTGCTAAAATCTTCATCTATGGATATACTATTGCACAATCCTTTTTCCTAGATGCCACTAGTTTCGGTCTAAATTTCTGCCTGAAAAATAACAGATTTGTGCATGTTATATTTATTTGATATATTTAATGAGGTGCCTAGTCCTTTTCTAATTAAGTGCGCCTATCCCTAAGTTCGAGAACTCAATTGTCAACTCGCCACTGGAAAATACCTAGGATAATGGAATGTGAATGTCAAAAAACCAAATTAAGTTTAATACCATATATTGAAGCGTACCTAGGCAACATGGACCAATGGAAATCTTTTAGACCCACGTGAAAAATATATATTGTATAAACTAATGGGGCATTGATTTATAAAGGACCAAGCAACATGGATATTTGTACTAAAAGATTTCTTAGTTTTTTACATAGTTACAAGCCAAGTAAAACATGTATAAAAACAAAAATAACTCTTAAGTTCTTTCTCTTACAAGTGAAGAGTGATATTCAAATAAAAAAATATTGGACTTTTTTTAGTTCTCTCATATGCTACACAAGAATCTATCTCCTCTCCTCACATTCAGATATCACAAGCCAGACTCCTGCACAAGAAAACCACTCTCCCAAACAAGTCTCTCTCTCTCTTGCATAAGAAAATCATTCTCCACCATCATTTGATGAAGAACCCAAATTAAGGTAAATATGAATTATTTTTAACCTAATCTTATCACTTTTATACAATTTACAAAATATTTGATTATATTTTTTTTAGAAATCATAGAATGGTCATTTTAAGATAGTTGGAAGGCTTTTACTGTATGAGATTCTAACATAACCCAACCAAAACTAATTTTACCCAGCAAACATGGGTATATACAGTCATGAACATGTGCTTTATAGTTTTTAGGTTTTTTATTGCTTTATAATTTGAAATTGTATTTTCTTTGGGATTATTTCTACATTGGGGTAATTGATTTCTTCATAGGTTATAAGATACTTTATACTATTCTTAGAGAATTACTTTTCATATCTGATTAAGAATAGTTCTTGCAATATGCTAGTTGGTATGATTTATGGACATCTAGTTCTTAGAGTTTTTTAGTCACAAGTATAGAGATAATTTTGTTCCAAGAATTATATTTGATTAATCCGTTTTTTATTTATGAACTTGGATTAAGTTATCATTGTTGAATTATATTGATATTCAATATGTCGGGTAAATCAAGATAATTTTTACAAAATTAAAGATCAATATGGATAGATATTTTTGTGGTTCCAGTAAAAATAAAAACGTAATTAATTATCAAACTCAAACGAAATTGAAGATAGATTTTCACCGTTCCATAAGCTCTCAACGGTAAATAATGCATCCTCAAAAGCTATCTTCTAATTGCACTTCTAATTCTCTATAAAATAATTACTTCAACAAAATTACAGAATTAAAATGTTAGGATTTTTTATTATATATTATAAGTTTCAACATTATATGAGAAAATAGGATAACGAACCCTACCCATTCTATTTATGTTCTTAAAAAAATATATGACCATGTGTCAAATCAAACAAATTATTGGATTTATTCTTCTTTTTAGACTTTTAGACATATGTAGTATAAGAGAAAGAATTATGAATTGACATATATAACATAAAATTACACACTCTTTGGTATAAAAAAATTGTATCAAGGGTTCTAGCAGAGGAAATAAGGAAATTGTATCAGACAATAATTTCCAGAGTTATGACAAGGAAACTATTTTCATGACTTTAGATTCATTAAAATATTGAGGCCCTTCAGAAAATGATTCAAGGTTGTGTTTTCAAAATTAAATGAGCAGAGTAATACTACTAGTTACCTTAATTATATGTTTTTTATTTGTACATAGAAATTTAGACACCATCCTGTAGTTGATAATGGTGAAGTTATAGCAATGTTGGATATTACAGAATGTCTTTATGATGGTATATCAAGAAGTGAAAAATCTTTTGAATATGGCAGTGTCATTGCCTCAGCTGTTAAAGGGTACAGAGGCATTGGCGAAAAAAATTTGGGTAGTCTACTTGTTTATAGTTATAGTTATTCCTAATAAATGACAATATTTACAATTGCCTGAACATAATATTTTCATATTCTATTTTTAGATCCTCCTGTATTCATTAAAACACTGAGAATGCGCATACATTTACTTAAGGTGAATTAGTAATTGGGTCAGTAGCACAATTGGGTTGCTATATTGTAAATTTACTTAATGATAGATAATAAATACTTATTTCATTTATAAAAATAATTTCAATTTTTTTCTCGAATGCTTTTTTGTTTCTGTAACTAATAAAGAATTATCCCATGTTATTAAATTTACCCTGTAATTACCCAGAAAATAATGTTTTTATCGTTAGATAGGGTGATAAATATTCGTTAAATGAATGGCTCTATAATTAAATAAATCCTTGTTAGTCGGAGGGATTTGGAACTTTAAATGTTGTTATTCTCTTCTCTATCATCGGATCATCCAACAGAGTTAATTTATTTATCCTCGGGCAGTTATACACCAACTTCTTTATTTCGAGCTTCAATTTTTCGAGGTACTTTTTCTTTCCAGATTTTATTATTCTTTTAATTTTATTTTATTCATGTTTACAATAATTAAGTGTTTTATATCCAGTGTGAAGGACTCGATCATTTAATCAGCAGGCTATCACTACCAACAATGTTTCACATCTATTCGTGCCTAATCAATCATGCATGCTTATAATGGATGCATCTTCTTCAGTTTTTAGGTACAATCATTCTTCTTCAGACGAAGATGATTATTCTTATTTTTGAGTTTAAGTGATTCTATTCCGGATGGAAGTAGAGATTTTCTTCTTCATGAAAAACGATGGTTTCATTTTATACTAGTATTGATCCGCTTATAAATCGAATTATTGATGAATATAATACATAATGTGTCTAAAGCGAGTTGTTTGAAGCCCCATCCAAACCTATTTCTTACGAGGCTTTATGTCGCTCTTACAATCTTAGATTTATTAAGTTTCCAAAGGTTTTCCATCATAGGAACATCGATAATATGTTTGAGATTCATCACCCATCTTTGATGAAACAAGCTTGCAGACCCTTCTCTGGTAAAATTGTTGTATATTTTAGGAGTTTGATTATAGGATTGAGGCTTCTATTTGGTCTTTTATTACTTCATTATTCCAAAATCATAACCTATTTCCTAAGCCAACTCGTCTTAAATTCTCAGGATACGATAACATGTCTTTATACTAGGTGGTGTAATATATTAGATTGCATTTCCTTGATTGATTGTTGCGGGGACTTTATATACTAGCCAAATATTGAGGGATAGAGAAATGGTGGTATTAACTATACCCTATTAACCAAAAAGGTACTCGTTGAAATATATATTTTTTATGTAGCCATAAATTATGGCACAACAATTAGGTGTGTATTAAGTTAGGAAAGGGTGCTTCGTAGTTTGTAAGCCTAACTTAAGGAGTTGCAGTTCATGACTGTTTTGATCCCGATAAAAAACTTGAAGATCAAAAGGTCAATTGGGAGAATGTGAAGATGATAAAGGGAAAAGGTTCGGGCCTGGAATTTTCAGAGAGAAGGTCCTTAATTTATACACTTCGTCTTCGGAATGATAAATAACATGTCTATTTATTACGTTGGCTTGTATCTAACCTATCTCCGTACTGGGAGATTAGCCTAGGATTTCAATGGTAAAAGAAAAGGTCTTTCGCATTATTGATCCTTAAGTATAAATTTCTAGTAAATGTGTCTATATATGTCTAAAAGTTAGATACATGCTAAAGGTGTTTCTCCAATTTTTCTTGACCCAATGGTGTATTGTCCGAGCCCAATAAGATGGTTGATTTTTCTTCTTTAAGTGGAGTATTTGAATTGGAGGGGGAGATTTATTTATAGATTCGTCCCATGCATTTATTCATCATATACCATTTATCTATGACTAATTGTCACTTCACCTTTTTTAGGAATTATGTTCTCTCAAAAACATATCCTTCAACGATTCAGTGGTTGAGGTTCTCGGGAGAGAATCACAAGAAATACTATGATTTCCCCAATTCATGTGACCACTTATGGTTCTCATTTCAAGAAACGCAACGTGAGTACCCAAACATCTAATTTGGGAAAAATGATAAGGATTAAAAGTAATGAGGGAACATCGTCAAGGTCGTCAATGCTACGAACGTGAAGGTGAAAGTGACTGGTTTCTATGTCATTTCCTACCCTCGTCTGAACTATACCTGACATTATTTTCATCCCTTGGTGTTTTAAATTGTTACGTAGTCGGGGAAATTTCCTATCAAATAGTATATCATTATCAGAGTTAATGAATTGAAAAATCATATTCCAAATTAGGTATTTGATACATACGTGTCGATTCTATTGACATGATAATAATATAGGTTGTCGGAGAATTTAGACCATATTGTCCACTATAAGAACGAATCTAGCCAGTGAGTTAGTGTCGTCTCTCAAAGTGAGATAAAATAAGCTAACAAATACACAAATCAAGAGAGCTAACTACCGCAAGTGTAAAGATCATTGATAACTAAAAAAGTAAGTATGTAAAGAGTATCATTTCCACAAGGACTACGAAGGTTAATTCCTATTCAATGTTCTTAGGCAGCGTACTAAAATGCGTAGCTAAACTAACTAGGAAAGATAACTTCTAATAATTTGTACTATTACGAACCGTCAATTCCTGTACTCCAGATCCAATTACTATAACTTTAATAACTTCTCCAATTCAACTCTAAGGAACTGACGCTTCCTTATCCAATTATTGTAACATTAATAACATCTTTAATTCAACTCTGAATTATGAACCGTAAGCTCCTACGCCCCATATCCAATTACTATCTATATATCAAAGGGATCCTCAAACACCATCACCAATTGAAGGTGGTGACACTGACAAGTCGATTTCTAAATCTTGTTGGTAACTACTCTCACTTTCCAAATTGGGATCTAATAGCATCCAAGTATTTAAGAGATGCATACTTAACAAACAAATTAAACACAAATATCTCCAAAAGTAATAATTCTTCGAAAGTAGACAAAAAATGAGAAACTATCTAAATATAAGGAATAATTCCTCTAATATGCACAATAAAATCCTAAAATGATGTCTCGTGACTAGATTAATCTATTACATAAATGGAGGCATAAGTTAGCATGTCGTTTACAAAATTACATGTTAGCCATCTTAACACATATAGATTTGATCGTCTAGATAAGAATCTCATTTAAATAAGAGACACATTAGTAGAGGAAAGGAATTGTAGTGGGAGCTAGGGGAGCAAAGGTGAATTGGGAAAGGGTGTGTACACCAAAAGCTGAAGGGGGTCTTAATGTGCCTAATATAGAGACTTTAAACAAGGTATGTATGCTTAGTTTGTTTTGGAGAATTTATAATAGAGATGGAAAATTACTTAGTAGTTGGGCTCATAATAATATAATAAAAGTAGGTTGTATATGGGTAATGAATATTAAGCAGGACAGTACATGGATTTGGAAGAAATTACTAAACCTGAGGGATGTGGCCTATGATTTTATTAATCATGAGGTAAAAAATTGATCAAGAACTTTCTTGTATTGGTATAGGTGGATTAGGGGCAGAAATGTCAGAGAAGTACTGAACATGGAGGTGGTTTTTGATACTCTATGGGCAAATAAGACAGTTGAAAGCTGATACACTAAAGGTAGGTGGCACTTCCCTAATGATCTCAGTGGATTAGCTGATTTGATACCTAGGCCTAGTGAAGGTATGGATAGAATTAGATGGTCAGCTAGTTGCAAAAATAAGTTCTCTTTTAAAAACATAGTGCATGATATTAGGGTCGTGGCATGATTTTGGAATGGACTAGGTTTGTGTGGTATAAAAGTAATATACCTAAGTATAGATTCATTACATGGTTGGTCTGCCTGGATAGATTACCCACAAGAAGTAGGATGAGCGAGTGGGGTATAAGTATTGATAGTAATTGTGTGATGTGTAACAATGCAGTGGAGGATAGGGAACACCTATTTATGGGTTGTTGTTTTTTTTTTGGAGGATTCTAATACAATGTGTAGAAAGGAGTGGTTCAAGATGGCTCGATTGTAATACTTGCGATGAGATGCTTGATTTTTTTCTTAATAATGCACATGATAAGTTTTTAAATTTTGTATATGGTGGATGGTTTACAGCGTATGTTTACACTGTATGGAGTAACGGAAACACAATAGTGCATAGATGATAAGAGAAAACTGAATAGGAGGTGTTATCCAATATCCAAAGCTTTCTCTATATGAAGTCTAGCAGTTGTCAGAGGTTCAAGGCAAAAAATGCAGTGAAGAGATAGTAAAGGTTTGGAAAATAGATAAAGTTTTTAAAAGCTAGAGTAGATAGTTTTTTTTATGTAATTCTGTCTATTTAGTTTCGTTTGAAACTGTTTTTAAAGTTGTAATGATACATGATTGTGAAGTTTTAATAAATGTTTTTGCTTGTTTAGCAAAAAAAAGGCACATCAGTAAAAAGAGAATAGTAACTTTAGCTATCGAAGCGTGCCACACATAAAATGAAGTCATTTAATCTATTTAAATTTCTAGGTTTTATTTTATATAAATTTTTGGTATAGTCGTTGAAAGGATTGTTTCTTAACGTAAGGTAATGTATATGTTAAGTTGGAGAATACGTTATTTTGGATAGGATCGGTGATCCCACATAATAGATTCATTCTTGTGGAGGAGAAACTGACATGAGTGCTTCCACATTTTATAATATTGAACATGTTTATAGACACAACACCTTTGTATTAAATACTTCATTTGAAATATGATTTTTGAAGATAATGGATACATATTTGATGGGAAATTTTCCCTTGAATACATCACAAAAAAAAGAAACAAATGATAGGTCATTGGTCTTCAAAATAACCAATAGATATGAAACTGAACGACTGTAAGTGTACTTCTAGAGCACCTGAAAACTTCACAAACACTGAAGTATCACATGAGCAGCTGGTCCTCACATGCTAATCTATATAACTAGTCTCTTTATATCTATAAGAATCAGCCTATGAATTTTTATCAGTATACATGTTGCAACAATCTTGTATCTATTACCAAAGATAGGTATAGTAACGTTCTTCCACTACATTGCAAAAAATGGTACGCAATATACCATTTTATCCCTATCTTGACAATCAACAATCCGATGGACCACTATATATTGATATATGTAATTGGCAAACCCTATAGATTAAGCTAACATCGATTCCACCTTGAAGTTATACATATATCACAAACTCGTTCACCGACTATATAATTTCCCTTGCTTGAGATCCCTTAATTACAAATTCACCATGAACTTGAGTATCATAGTGTTATTAGAACTTCTTTCGTAGTGGTCATACGAATGTACTACTTGTGCAAGACAATACTATCTAGAAAAGGTTTTGAAGATCTCAAAAGACAATCGTTTGATAGGTGATATTTTTACTCCATCAACAATCTAAAATTTAAATTGTAAACATAAGTCTATAACTTGGGTGTTATCCTTATGAAGAATGCAATATAGCAATTGATGTCATAAAACAAATTATAAATCATCATTATTTCACTTTTAATATATATGTATTATATAACTAAAATAAATTGTGACATCATTTGGAATATCTGTAACTACTCATATTCATCTATCTAATTAACCATCGGAATATAAAATTAAAATACTAAACCATCTGATCAAATTGTACTTTACTAAAATTCTGAATTCATATTTTTCATTAATTATTACTTTGTT
The DNA here is from genome assembly GCA_029959085.1 of Nemophila menziesii. NCBI lineage: Eukaryota > Viridiplantae > Streptophyta > Magnoliopsida > Boraginales > Hydrophyllaceae > Nemophila > Nemophila menziesii. The sequence continues at coordinate 37,361,776 of JARWIR010000005.1, read as the reverse complement.
ATAGATAATAAATATATTAAGAATATTGATAAATTTAATATTTTTGTTAAAGTATAAAAAATTAAAAAAATCCCTAAATATAAAATATATTTCAAATAAATCGAAGTATCAAATTAAATAGACTATATACAATTAAAAAAAATACTCCTTCCATCCCAACAAAAATAATTTCCACACAATTCTCATATAAATTAAGAACCAGAATCATTATATTCACTATTATTAGAATAACTCTAAGATAAAAAATTTCTTTGAAATCCTAAATAGAAAATATTTTTGAAACATTAACATTATATTGTATGAAGATTTACAAAATTTAACATGATTAACAATATGTAATATATTCTTCTAGAGAAAATATAATATTAATCTAATTAACATAAATCACGATAAAAAAATAACAGAATATTTATTTAAATAACTACAATAAAAAAATTATATTATAGAAAAATCTTCCAAGATACATCCGAACAAAAAAGATATGTAAAAAGGTAAATACTCTGCAACTACAAGAGGTCTCATTGGATCTAAAATGAATCTGAGCCCAAATTTGTAAAACGTTCGTATATATCACATTGTCTTCTATTTTCACAAACCTAAACTAAGCCGCCACCAACTACTCTTGTTCATAAATTATATCATCTTTCATACATATTATCCAACCCTAACCTCGCCCTTCTGCTTTGATCCCATCAACCTATTACATACACATTACACAAAACCATCATCAAAATCATTTTCTTTGATAATTGTTTAAATTATATCTCATATGATGCTCTCCCTTTTAAATGAATTTTCAACTTTATCATCAAATATTTTTTTGATCATAGATCGTTGATCATGTCATTTCAACCAGGTTTAGTTTTTTAAATTATTTGCATATCCTTGTCAATAATTTTTTGTTTACTTAAATAAAAATAATTGTTTCTTCCGATTTTGTAAGATGTAAGATCTTTAGAGTATTTTTTTATTTACTTGAAAAAATTTAATTTCAAAGAGGGCTAAAAACTTAAGGGTATTTGGAGTATTTTCTAGTTCAAGTTCAAGGAGTATAAAAAGTCTAATAATTAGATCAGGTGAGCTAATCATTATACTTGGGATTAATAATTAGGTTTGGGAGGCTATAATTTCCCTAAAAGAGGATGTTAAAATCAGATTTCTAATAAAAAAAATTACATAAAAATATGAGTAAACGTTTTTCAACCTACCCTTCCATTATCCTAGATTTTTTGAATTCTTCTTCTATTTTTATTTATTAGTATAAAATTTAAGAAAAAATAATTTAAAATAAAATTGTATTTATATTATATTGAAATATATATATATATATATATATATATATATATATATATATATATATATATATATATATATAGTGGAAAATAGTCTGTAGAACTTCTTTTATTGAGACTTTTCATAATTTAAATAAAATAGTTACTATTCAGGGATTATTTTGAGGTAGTTTATGATTATGAATTATTTGTTTTCTATATTTTAATTTGTTTGGATTCAGGGCGTTATCTCTAGTGAAGAGATGCAAGTGACTAAGCAAACTCCACTGTTGCATCACCATCGTTTCAACGCATGACTTCAAGAAGCTACAAGCTACTGGACGTGAATAATGAGGAGAGAGTTCGTGTAATTATCGATGAACTTGGAGATCCGATAATTCTCCAAGTGCTAAAATATTCACTAATGAAGGTTCAACTACATTTAGAAAATTTAGTCGCGAAAATGGCCGAGAATTCTCAGCTTGAATGTTTGATTCTCAAGATGATGTGAAACTCAATATGAAGATAAATTGCGCCAAGGCTTTATCAATGCTTGCTCGTGGGAATATATCAATTAGCAAGAGAATCACCGAAATGGACTCTAGTCGAGAAAGAAGAAGGAGATTTACGATTAAATTGCTTAAATGCAATTATGGAAATCACATCTTCCACGGAAATGGACGCTTAACTTAGACAAGTGGCTTTTGAAAATAATTCACCTGCAAGAAAAGCTCTCCTGGAACAGTTACTAAGGGTGATTAAAGATTCTGGTTAACTAAGAATACAAGTTCCGGCTATACATTGTATCGATTTTCGAGCAAGAACTTTTTCGGCAAGAGAAACGAGGGTGATAAGAGTATTAATCGAGCAATTGGGTAGTTCGAATCAAGCTTTGTCTATAGAAGCGGCGTATTCACTTGGGAAGTTCATGGCGATTGAGAATTATCTTTGTGTGGAACGTTCTAGAACAATTATAGATTTCGATGGGGTTTCGAGTTTGATGGAAATGTTAGTACGAGGAGACGAAAGAGCGAAGATTAATGGAGCGGTTCTTCTTTGCTACCTTGCGATTAATGCGGGTAGTTATGAAGCGCTTGATCAAGCTAATGTATTGAACGCTCTTCAAGGGATAGATCGGGCATTAATTACTAAGCATGAAGAATTAGATGAGATGATTTCAAAAGCTTTGAGTAATCTCAATGTTTATCATAATGGTGTGCTACCTCTCACTATATGAACTTTAAACAACATGATTTTTGGTAAGATGTCAATTGAGAAATTTTCAGGATTAGTGGATTTTATATCATATAGTTGAAGCGTTTTATTTCTAATTCTTGTTAGGTCCGGGTTACGATAACCATTTATTTTATTTACTAATGTGCAACATATCATATTTGTTAGGAAAAGGAATGGAATATTGTTTTAGTGCTATGAATGTTGTTTTAAAGACTATTTTGTATTGGATTTGATTGTTGGTTTGGGTAAATGAGTTGATTGTTCTGTTTCAAAAAATTAATCTGTTTGCTGATCAATTTGAAGTTTAACTAGTAGTTATTTCTTTCGGCAAATGATCGGAATAAATAATTATTAAGCTTGTAACATCGAGGTAAGAATGATCTAGCATTTTACTTACAAAAATTTGAGATTGTGTATATGTGGGTGCTTGAAACTTAAACTCCACGTCAGAGTCGTCATTTATAGTTCTTGTTAGTGAAACTGAAAGGTGAGTCCTCGTATTTATGGTTGTGGGCTATTCAGTTGAAGAAGTTAAATTCTCTGCAGATATTTTTTTCAAAATTTATACTACACATTTCATCTAGTAAAAAAATTTCATAATAATTGAGATTGGGTCATAATAGATAAACTGTTTGTAATCAATATACGCTGCAATTCTAAAAATATTAGTAGAAATGCGTAAGAAAGTTAATCAATGCTTGATCTTGGAGTTCAAAAATCAAACCCATCAATTGAGTTAGCTAGTTTATATTTGAAGTTACAAAAACAAGTTTGAACATCTATATTAAGCTAGCAAGAGAATTGAAACTACTCTAGTTTTCAAAATATTCTTTAGCATCTTTTTCAAAAACTGTATTACAGCTTTTCTTGGAGGTCAAATTTGCGTCCCTAATTCCCTATTTTGTAGTGTACGTGCACCCAAGAGTTTATCATGTTACTTTCATGTACAATATTAATCACAAAGTTTCATCACTTCCTGCTCCACTTCTTCAACCTCATTAAATGATTTATTAATTGCAACATCCGTCCCTCTATTATGTGAAACAACACGTATGTATTTTATTGTTATTCTTAGTTTATTGTTATAGGGAAATAGAGCCAATCGTAATGGCATTAGAGAGGCTTTAGAAACTACTAAGAATCATATTCAAGGAAATGATGAAGCCTCATTGTATGCGATCCTGGACCATCAACTTGAAATTAGATACTGATGGATAATATTTGTAATTTATCTTTAAAAATATGGTCTTTGTATTGTTTTTTCTTTTCTTTACTTATACTTTGCCTCTTTTACATGTCAAGAAAAAAGAATGTTCAATAAGAATGTGCAAAAGAGTCTATTGGCTCTAAAGGTGCAACCCACCTATGTATTTTTTTTAAGAATTGAGCTTATCCATCCATCTAGAGCTTGATATGGTTAATTTCTTGAAGGATCATTTTTGGATAAAATTATTATAGATAACTCTTATTTTTTAAAATTTTGTTTTATAATTTTATTAAATTCAAGGGTTATAGTCATAAAAAGATTTTGATTAAAAACATATGTTTGACCCTTATTTTAACTATTGTAGAATAAATTTGTTACTATATTTACGCTTCAATAATTTCTAATGCAATAAGATCTTACAATATATTTACCATCATCTTTGATCTAATATAACCACAACCACCGGTCCAACAACACAAAACTATCGACAATATAAACACTCGTACTTGCAATCCCACCAAATTAAGATGATTATTTAAATCTTGGTATTTAACATTCTTAATTTATTGTTACTATAATTTAAATTGATGATAATGAAATTATGAATAAGATAAGCAAGTTATGTAAATTAAAATATGTATAAAATATTAATTAAGAATGAAAACATGACTATTTAAATAGAAAATATTATAAGAAAGTAATATGATTAATTTTATTTTTCATGATAAGAAAAATAATAGACGTAATAAAGATAATAAATAGAAATGTTAAAGCTTATGCATCAAAACTTAAATAATATATCTTAATATTAAAAAATAATAGCCAACCAAATTAAGTGTGAAAGTAATACGTAAGGAACATGACATACTCTCTTTTAAGTCAATGAATCAACTTACAATTTTAGTTTTTTTTTAGTTTTTTTTTAGAATTGAACATTGATATGTATGTAGTTTAGTAAAATAACATAAATCATAAGATAGAAATCTTTTTCATGGAATAGCCAACGGTAAATTCAGATCATTTCAAAAACCGAAAAAAACAATGCATACATAAGTAATAATTAAGAAAAGTATAAAAATATGCAATACAAATATATTAACTAGTAGTAAAGCTAATTATAAAATACTTCTCTCATGTCCGTCTCCAACACATCTGTAGAAGAACTAATTAACGACCAATTAGAAAGTAAACTACATCGTGATATTTTTTGTTTCTTTCCATGTAACTCTGCCATTGTATTTCTGCTAAAATCTTCATCTATGGATATACTCTTGCACAATCCTTTTTCCTAGATACCACTAGTTTCGGTCTAAATTTTTGCCTGAAAAATAAAAGATTTTTGCATGTTATATTTATTTGATATATTTAATTGGGTGCCTAGTCCTTTTCTAATTAAGTGCGCCTATCCCTAAGTTCGAGCATTCAATTGTCAACTCGCCACTGGAAAGTACCTAGGATGATGGAATGTGAATGTCAAAAACCCAAATTAAGTTTAATACCATATATTGAAGCGTACCTAGGCAAGATGGACCAATGGAAATCTTTTAGACCCACGTGAAAAATATATATTGTATAAACTAATGGGGAATTAATTTATAACGGACCGAGCAACATGGATATTTGTACTAAAAGAATTCTTAGTTTTTTACCTAGTTACAAGCCAAGTAAAACATGTATAAAAAAAACAACTCTTAAGTTCTTTCTCTTACAAGTGAAGAGTGATATTCAAATAAAAAAAAAATTGGACTTTTTTTAGTTCTCTCATATGCTATACTAGAATCTATCTCCTCTCCTCACATTCAGATATCACAAGCCAGACTCCTGCACAAGAAAACCACTCTCCCACACAAGTCTCTCTCTCTTGCACAAGAAAATCATTCTCCATCATCACTTGATGAAGAACCCAAATTAAGGTAAAAATTAATTATTTTTAACCTAATCTTATCACTTTTATACAATTTACAAAATATTTGATTATATTTTTTTAGGAATCATAGAATGGTCAATTTAAGATAGTTGGAAGGTTTTTACTGTATGAGATTCTAACATAACCCAACCAAAACTAATTTTACACACCAAACATGGGTATATATAGTCATGAACATCTGCTTTATAGTTTTTAGGTTTTTTTATTGCTCTATAATTTAAAATTGTATTTGCTTTGGGATTATTTCTACATTGGGGTAATTGATTTCTTCATAGGTTATAAGATGTTTTATACTATTCTTAAAGAATTACTTTTCATATCTAATTAAGAATAGTTCTTGCAATATGTTCGTTGGTATTATTTATGGACATCTAGTTCTTAGAGTTTTTTAGTCACAAGTATAGAGATAATTTTGTTCCAAGAATTATATTTGATTAACCCATTTTTTATTTATAAACTTGGATTAAGTTATCAATTGTTGAATTATATTGATATTCAATATGTTGGGTATTTCAAGAAAATTGTTGCAAAATGAAAGATCAATATGGATGGATATTTTTGGGGTTCCTGTAAAAATACAAAAACGAAATTAATTATCAAACTCAAACGTAGTTGAAGATACTTAGTTGAAGATATATTTTCACTGTTCCATAAGGTCTCAATGGTAAATAATGCATTCTAAAAAGTTGTCTTCTAATTTCACTTCTAATTCTCTACAAAATAATTACTTCAACAAAATTACAGAATTAAAATGGTAGGATTTTTTGTTATATATTACAAGTTTCAACATTATATGGGAAAATGGGAACGAACCCTACCATTCTAGTTATGTTCTTGAAGAAATATATGATCATGTGTCAAATCAAACAAATTATTGGATTTATTCTTCTTTTTAGACATATGTAGTATAAGAGAAAGAATTATGAATTGACATATATAGAATAAAATTACACACTCTTCTGTATAAAAAAATTGTATAAAGGGTTTTAGCAGAGGAAATAAAGAAATTGTATCAGACAATAATTTCCTGAGTTATGACAAGGAAACTATTTTTATGACTTTAGATTCATAAAAAATTGAGGCCCTACAAAAAATGATTCAAGGTTGTGTTTCCAAAATTAAATGAGCAGAGTAATACAACTAGATACCTTAATTATATGTTTTTTATTTGTACAAAGAAATTTAGACACCATCCTGTAGTTGATAATGGTGAAGTTATAGCAACGTTGGATATTACAAAATGTCTTTATGATGCTATATCAAGAAGTGAAAAATCTTTTGAATATGGAAGTGTCATTACCTCAGCTGTTAAAGGGTACAAAGGCATTGGCAGAAATTTTTTTGGTAGTCTACTAATTTATAACTGTAGTTATTCCTAATAAATTACAATATTTACAATTGGCAGAACATAATATTTTCATATTCTATTTTTAGATCCTCCTGTATTCATTAAAACACTGAGAAAGCGCATACATTTCATGATTTTCCAGGTCCAAGATGGGTACATAACCCCCTCATAAATATGATTACGTACCCTAGATGCGATAATGGTACATACCCATTATGGTAGAATCACTTGAGGTGAATTAGTAATTGGGTCAGTAGCACAATTGGGTTGCTATATTGTAAATTTACTTAATGATAGATAATAAATATTTATTTCATTTATAAAAATAATTTCAATTTTTTTCTCGAATGCTTTTGTGTTTCTGTAACTAATAAAGAATTATCCTATATCGTTAGATAGAGTGATAAATATTCGTTAAATGAACGGCTCTATAATTAAATAAATCCTTGTTAGTCGGAGGGATTTGGAACTTTAAATGTTGCTATTCTCTTCTCTATCATCGGATCATCCAACAGAGTCAATTTATTTATCCTCGGGCAGTTATACATCACAGTCAACTTCTTTATTTCGAGCTTCAATTTTTCGAGGTACTTTTTCTTTCCAGATTTTATTATTCTTTTAATTTTATTTTATTCTTGTTTACAATAATTAAGTGTTTTATATCCAGTGCGAAGGACTCGATCATTTAATTAGCAGGCTATCACTACCAACAATGTTTCTCATCTATTGGTGCCAGCCATGCTTATAATGGATGCATCTTCTTCAGTTTTTAGGTACAATCATTCTTCTTCAGACGAAGATGATTATTCTTATTTTTGAGTTTAAGTGATTCTATTCCGGATGGAAGTAGAGATTTTCTTCTTCATGAAAAACGATGGTTTCATCTTATACTAGTAGTGATCCGCTTATAAATCGAATTATTGATGAATATAATACATAATGTGTCTGAAGCGAGTTGTTTGAAGCCCCATCCAAACCTATTTCTTACGAGGCTTTATGTCGCTCTTACAATCTTAGATTTATTAAGTTTCCAAAGGTTTTACATCATAGGGTCATCGATAATATGTTCGAAATTCATCACCCATCTTTGACGAAACAAGCTTGCAGATCCTTCTCTGGTAAAATTGTTGTATATTTTAGGAGTTCGATTATAGGATTGAGGCTTCTATTTGGTCTTTTATTACTTCATTATTCCAAAATCATAACATATTTCCTAAGCCAACTTGTCTTAAATTCTCAGGATACGATAATATGTCTTTATACTAGGTGGTGTAATATATTAGATTGCATTTCCTTGATTGATTGTTGCGGATTGTTGCGGGGACTTTATATACTAGCCAAATATCGAGGGATAGAGAAATGGTGGTATTAACTATACCCTATTAATCAAAACGGTACTCGTTGAAATATATATTTTTTATGTAGCCATAAATTATGGCACACCAATTAGGTGTGTATTAAGTTAGGAAAGGGTGATTCGTAGTCTGTAAGCCTAACTTAAGGAGTTGCAGTTCATGACTGTTTTGGTCCCGATAAAAAACATGAAGATCAAAAGGTCAATTGGGAGAATGTGAAGATGATAAAGGGAAAAGGTTCGGGCCTGGAATTTTCGGAGATAAGGTCCTTAATTTATACACTTCGTCTTTGGGAATGATAAATAACATGTCTATTTATTACGTTGGCTTGTATCTAACCTATCTCCGTACTGGGAGATTAGCCTAGGATTTAAATGGTAAAAGAAAAGGTCTTTCGCATGATTGATCCTTAAGTATTAATTTCTAGTAAATGTGTCTATATATGTCTAAGAGTTGGATACATGCTAAAGGTGTTTCTCCAATTTTTCTTGACCCAATGGTGTATTGTCCGAGCCCAATAAGATGGTTGATTTTTCTTCTTTAAGTGGAGTATTTAAATTGGCGGGGGAGATTTATTTAGAGATTCGTCCCATGCATTTATTCATCATATACCATTTATCTATGACTAATTGTCACTTCACATTTTTTAGGAATTATGTTCTCTCGAAAACATATCCTTCAACGATTCAGTGGTTGAGGTTCTCGGGAGAGCGTCACGACAAATACCTTGATTTCCCCAACTCATGTGACCACTTATGGTTCTCATTTCAAGAAACGCAACGTGAGTACCCAAACATCTAATTTGGGAAAAAAGATAAGGATTAAAAGTAATGAGGGAACATCGTCAATGCTACGAACGTGAAGGTCAAAGTGACTGGTTTCTATGTCCATTCCTACCCTCGTCTGAACTATACCAGCTGACATTATTTTCATCCTTTGGTGTTTTAAATTGTTACGTAGTCGGGGAAATTTCCTATCAAATATTATATCATTATCAGAGTTAATGAATTCAAAAATCATATTCCAGATTAGGTATTTGATACATACGTGTTGATTCTATTGACATGATAATAATATAGGTTGTGGGAGAATTTAGACCATATTGTCCACTATAAGAACGAATCTAGCCAGTGGGTTAGTGTCGTCTCTCAAAGTGAGATAAAATAAGCTAACAAATACACAAATCAAGAGAGCTAACTACCGCAAGTGTAAAGATCATTGATAACTAAAAAAGTAAGTATGTAAAGAGTATCATATCCACAAGGACTACGAAGGTTAATTCCTATGCAATGTTCTTAGGCAGCGTACTAGAATGCGTAGCTAAACTAACTAGGAAAGATAACTTCTAATAATTTATACTATTACGAACCGTCAATTCCTGTACTTTAGATCCAATTACTATAACTTTAATAACTTCTCCAATTCAACTCTAAGGAACTAACGCTTCCTTATCAATTATTGTTACATTAATAACATCTTTAATTCAACCCTAAATTATGAACCGTCAGCTCCTACGCCCCAGATCCAATTACAATCTATATATCAAAGGGATCCTCCAACACCATCACCAATTGAAGGTGGTGACACTGACAAGGCGATTTCTAAATATTGTTGGTAACTACTCTCACTTTCCAAACGTTTCATTTTAATCCATTGACTCTCTTTGTAATGGGTTTTAACTTCCTTTATCTACTTCGTAACCTCGAATTGGGATCTAATAGCATCCAAGTATTTAAGAGATGCATACTTAACAAACAAATTAAACACAAATATCTCCAAAATTAATAATTCTTCGAAAGTAGACAAAAAATGAGAAACTATCTAAATATAGGGAATAATTCCTCTAATATGCACAACAAAATCCTACAATGATATCTCGTGACTAGATTAATCTATTACATAAATGGAGACATAAGTTAGCATGTCGTTTACAAAATTACCTGTTAGCCATCTTAACACATATAGATTTGATCGTCTATATAAGAATCTCATTTAAATAAGAGACACATTAGTAGAGGAAAGGAATTGTAGAGGGAGCTAGGGGAGCAAAGGTGAATTGGGAAAGGGTGTATACACCAAAAGCTGAAGGGGGTCTTAATGTGCCTAATATAGAGACTTTAAACAAGGTGTGTATGCTTAGTTTGTTCTGGAGAATTTATAATAGAGATGGAAATTTACTTAGTAGTTGGGCTCATAATAATATAATAAACGTAGGTTGTATATAGGTAATGACTATTAAGCAGGACAGTGCATGGATTTGGAAGAAATTAATAAACCTGAGGGATGTGGCCTATGATTTTATTAATCATGAGGTAAAAAATTGATCAAGAACTTTCATGTATTGGTATAGGTGGATTAGGGGCAGAAATGTCAGAGAAGTACTGAACATGGAGGTGGTTTTTATACACTATGGGCAAATAAGACAGTTGAAAGCTGTTACACTAAATGTAGGTGGCACTTCCCTAATGATCTCAGTGGATTAGCTGATTTGATACCTAGGCCTAGTGAAGGTATGGATAGAATTAAATGGTCGGCTAGTTGCAAAAATAAGTTCTATTTTAAAAACATAGTCCATGAGATTAGGGTCGTGGCATGATTTTGGAATGGACTAGATTTGAGTGGTATAAAAGTAATATACCTAAGTATAGATTCATTACATGGTTGGAATGCCTGGATAGATTACCCACAAGAAGTAGGATGAGCGAGTGGGGTATAAGTATTGATAGTAATTGTGTGATGTGTAACAATGCAGTGGACGATAGGGAACACCTATTTATGGGTTGTTCTTTTTTTAGGAGGATTCTAATACAATGTGTAGAAAGGAGTGGTTCAAGATGGATCGATTGTAATACTTGCGATGAGATGCTTGATGTTTTTCTTAATAATGCACATGATAAGTTTTTAAATTTTATATATGGTGGATGGTTTACAGCGTATGTTTCACTGTATGGAGTAACAGAAACACAATAGTGCATAGAGGATAAGAGAAAACTAAAGAGGAGGTGTTATCCAATATCCAAAGCTTTCTCTATATGAAGTCTACCAGTTGTCAGAGGTTCAAGGCAAAAAATGCAGTGAAGAGATAGTAAAGGGTTGGAAAATAGATAAAGTTTTTAAAAGTTAGAGTGGATAGTTTTTTTTTTTTGATGTAATTCTGTCTATTTAGTTTCGTTTGAAACTGTTTTTAAAGTTTTAATGATACATGATTTTGAAGTTTTAATAAATGTTTTTGCTTGTTTAGCGAAAAAAAAAGACACATCAGTAAAAAGAGAATAGTAACTTTAGCTATCGAAGCATGCCACACATAAATTGAAGTCATTTAATCTATTTAAACTTCTAGGTTTTATTTGATATAAATTTTTGGTATAGTCGTTGAAAGGATTGTTTCTTAACGTAAGGTAATGTATATGTTAAGTTGGAGAATACGTTATTTTGGACAGGATCGGTGATCCCACTTAATAGATTCATTCTTGTGGAGGAGAAACTGCCATAAGTGCTTCCACATTTTATAATATTGAACATGTTTATATACACAACACATTTGTATTAAATACTTCATATGAAATATGATTTTTGAAGATAATGGATACATATTTGATGGAAAATTTTCCCTTGAATACATCACAAAAAAAGAAACAGATGATAAGTCATTGGTCTTCAAAATAACCAATAGATATGAAACTGAACGACTTTAAGTGTACTTCTAGAGCACCTGAAAACTTCACAAACACTGAAGTATCACATGAGCAGCTGGTCCTCACATGCTAGTCTATATAACTAGTCTCTTTATATCTATAAGAATCAGCCTATAAATTTTTATTAGTATACATGTTGCAACAATCTTGTATCTATTACCAAAGATAGGTATAGTAACGTTCTTCCACTACATTGCAAAAAATGGTACGTAATATACCATTGTATCCCTATCTTGACAATCAACAATCTGTTGGACCACTATATATTGATATATGTAATTGGCAAACCCTATAGATTAAGTTAACATCGATTCCACCTTGAAGTTATACATATATCACAAACTCGTTCACCGACTATATAATTTCCCTTACTTGAGATCCCTTAATTACAAATTCACCATGAACTTGAGTATAATAGTGTCATTAGAACTTCTTTCGTAGTGGTCATACGAATGTACTACTTGTGCAAGACAATACTATCTCGAAAAGCTTTTGAAGATCTCAAAAGACTATCGTTTGATAGGTGATATTTTTACTCCATCAACAATCTAAAATTTAAATTGTAAACATAAGTCTACAACTTGGGTGTTATCCTTATGAAGAATGCAATATAGCAATTGATGTCATAAAACAAATTATAAATCATCATTATTTAACTTTTAATATATATGTATTATATAACTAGAATAATTTGTGACATCATTTGGAATATCTGTAACTACTCATATTCATCTATCTAATTAACCATCGGAATATAAAATTAAAATACTAAACCATCTGATCAAATTGTACTTTACTAAAATTTTGAATTCATATTTTTCATTAATTATTACTTTGTTATAGATAATAAATATATTAAGAATATTGATAAATTTAATATTTTTGTTAAAGTGTAAAAAATTAAAAAAATCCCTAAATATAAAATATATTTCAAATAAATTGAAGTATCAAATTAAATAGATTATATAAAATAAAATAAAATACTCCTTCCATCCCAACAAAAATAATTTCCACTCAATTCTCATATAAATTAAGAACCAGAATCATTATATTCACTATTATTAGAATAACTCTAAGATAAAAATTGTCTTTGAAATCCTAAGTAGACAGTATTTTTGAAACATTAACATTATATTTTATGAAGATTTACAAAATTTAACATGATTAACAATGTGTAATATATTCTTCTAGATAAAATATTATATTAATTTAATTAACATAAATCACTATAAAAAAATAACAGAATATTTATTTAAATAACTACAATAAAAAAATTATATTATAGAAAAATCTTCCAAGATAATTATTTTGTTAGTAAAACTTCCGAACAAAAAAAATATGTAAACAGATAAATACTCTGCAACTACAAAAGGTCTCATTGGATCTAAATGAATCTGAGCCCAAATTTGTAAAACGTTCCTATATATCACATTGTCTTCTATTTTCACAAACCCTAAACTCAGCCGCCACCAACTACTCGTGTTCATAAATCATATCATCCTTCATACATATTATTATCCAACCCTAACCTCGCCCTTCTGTTTTGATCCCATCAACCTATTACATACACATTACACAAAACCATCATCAAAATCATTTTCTTTGATAATTGTTGAAATTATATCTCATATGATGCTCTCCCTTTCAAAGGCATTTTCAACTTTGTCATCAAATATTTTTTTTATCATAGATCGTTGATCATGTCATTTCAACCAGGTTCAGTTTTTTAAATTATTTGCATATCCTTGTCAATAATTTTTTGTTTACTTAAATAAAAATAATTGCTTCTTCGGATTTTGTAAGATGTAAGATTTTTAGAGTATTTTTTTTATTTACTTGAAAAAAATTAATTTCAAAGAGGGCTAAAAACTTAAGGGTATTTGGAGTATTTTCTAGTTCAAGTTCAAGGAGTATAAAAGTCTTATAATTAGATCAGGTGAGCTAATCATTATACTTGGGATTAATAATTAGGTTTGGGAGGCTATAATTTTTCTAAAAGAGGATGTTAGAATCAGATTTCTAATAAAAAAAATTACATAAAAATATGAGTAAACTTTTTTCAACCTACCTTTCCATTATCCTAGGTTTTTTGAATTTTTCTTCTATTTTTATTTATTAGTATAGAATTTAAGAAAAAATAATTTAAAATAAAATTGTATTTATATTATATTGAAATATATATATATATATATTGGAAAATAGTCTGCCGGACTTCTTTCATTGAGACGTTTCATAATTTAAATAAAATAGTCTCTATTCAGGGATTATTTTGAGGTAGTTTATGATTAAGAATTATTTGTTTTCTATATTTTAATTTGTTTGGATTCAGGGCGTTATCTCTAGTGAAGAGATGCAAGCGACTAAACAAACTTCACTGTTGCATCACCATCTTTTCAACTCATGACTTTAAGAAGCTACTGGACGTGAATAATGAGGAGAGAGTTCGTGTAATTATCAATGAACTTGGAGTTCCGATAATTCTCCAAGTGTTAAACAATTCACTAATGAAGGTTCAACTACATTTAAAAAATTTAGTCGCGAAAATGGCCAAGAATTCTCAGCTTGAATGTTTGATTCTCAAGATGATGTGAAACTCAAGATGAAGTTAAATTGCGCCAAGGCTTTATCAATGCTTGCTCGTGGGAATATATCAATTAGCAAGAGAATCACCGAATGGACGCTAGTCGAGAAAGAAGAAGGAGATTTACGATTTAATTGCTTAAACGCAATTATGGAAGTCACATCTTCAGCTGAAATGGACGCTGAACTTAGACAAGTGGCTTTTGAAAATAATTCACCTGCAAGAAAAGCTCTCCTGGAACAGTTACTAAGGGTGATTAAAGATTCCGGTTAACTAAGAATACAAGTTCCGGCTATACATTGTATCGATTTTCGGGCGAGAACTTTTCCGGCAAGAGAAACGAGGGTGATAAGAGTATTAATCGAGCAATTGGGTAGTTCAAATCAAGCTTTGTCAATAGAAGCGGCGTATTCACTTGGGAAGTTCATGGCGATTGAGAATTATCTTTGTGTGGAACATTCTAGAACAATTATAGATTTCGATGGGGTTTCGAGTTTGATGGAAATGTTAGTACGAGGAGACAAAAGAGCGAAGATTAATGGAGCGGTTCTTCTTTGCTACCTTCCGATTAATGCGGGTAGTTATGAAGCGCTTGATCAAGCTAATGTCTTGAACGCTCTTCAAGGGATAGATCGTGCATTAATTACTAAGCATGAAGAATTAGATGAGATGATTTCGAAAGCTTTGAGTAATCTCAATGTTTATCATAGTTGTATGCTACCTCAACACTCACTATATGAACTTTAAACAACAAGATTTTTGGTAAGATGTCAATTGAGGAATTTTCAGGATTAGTGGATTTTATATCATATAGTTGAAGCGTTTTATTTTTAATTCTTGTTAGGTCCGGTTTACGATAACCCTTTATTTTATTTACTAATGTTCAATATAGCATAGTTGTTTGGAGAAAGAATGGAATATTGTTTTAGTGCTATGAATGTTGTTTTAAAGACTATTTTGTATTGGATTTGATTGTTGGATGGGGTAAAGGAGTTGATTGTTCTGTTTCAGAAAATCAATCTGTTTGCTTTTCAATTTGAAGTTTAACTAGTAGATATTTTTTTCAGAAAATGATTGGAATAAATAATTATTTAGCTTGTAACATCAAGGTAAGAATGATCTAGCATGATACTTACAAAATTTGAGATTGTGTATATGTAGGTGCTTGAAACTTAAACTCCAGGTCGGAGTCGTCATTTATAGTCCTTGTTAGTGAAACTGAAAGGTGAGTCCTCGCATCTAGGGTTGTGGGCTATTCGGTTGAAGAAGTTAAATTCTCTGCAGAAATTTTTTTCAGTACTACCGCCCTTCAAAATTTATACTACACATTTCATCTAGTATAAATTATTCATAAAAATTGAGATTGGATCATAAAAGATAAACTGTTTGTAATCAATATGCGCTGCAATTCTAAAAATATTAGTTGAAATGTGTAAGAAAGTGAATCAATGCTTGATCTTGGAGTTCAAAAATCAAACCTATCATTTGAGTTAGCTAGTTTATATTTGAAGATACGAAAACAAGTTTGAACATCTATATTAACCTAGCAAGAGAATTGAAACTACTCTAGTTTTGAATATATTCTTTAGCATCTCTTTCAAAAACTCTATTACAGCTTTTCTTGGAGGTCAAATTTGCGTCCCTAATTCCCTGTTTTGTAGTGTACGTGCACCCAAGAGTTTATCATTTAACTTTCATGTCCAATATTAATCACACAGCTTCATCACTTCCTGCTCCACTTCTTCAACCTCATTAAATGATTTATTAATTGCAACATCCGTCCCTCTGTTATGTGAAACAACACGTGTGTATTTTATTATTATTCTTAGTTTATTGTTATAGGTAAATAGAACCAATCATAATCGTATTAGAGAGGCTTTAGAAACTACTAATAATCATATCCAAGGAAATGATGAAGCCTCATTGTATGCGATCCTCGGCCATCAACTTGAAATTAGATACTGATGGGTAATGTTTGTAATTCATCTTAAAAAATATGTTCTTTGTATTGTTTTTTCGTTTCTTTACTTATACTTTGCCTCTTTTACATGTCAAGAAAAAATAATGTTCAATAAGAATGTGCAAAAAAGTCTATTGGCTCTAAAGGTGCAACCCACCAATATATTTTTTTTAAGAATTGAGCTTATTCATCCATCTAGAGCTTGATGTGGTTATTTTCTTGAGGGATCATTTCTGGATAAAATTATTATAGATTACTCTTATTTTTTAAAATTTTGTTTTATAATTTTATTAAATTCAAGGGTTATAGTCATAAAAAGATTTTGATTAAAAACAAATGTTTGACCCTTATTTTAACTGTTGTAGAATAAATTTGTTACTATATTTACGCTTCAATAATTTCTAATACAATCAGATCTTACAATATATTTACCATCATCTTTGATCTAATATAACCACAACCACCGTCCAACAACACAAAACTATCGACAATATAAACACTTGTACTTGCGAACCCACCAAATTAAGATGATTATTTAAATCTTGGTATTTGACATTCTTAATTTATTGGTACTATAATTTAAATTGATGATAATGAAATTATGAATAAGATAAGCAAGTTATGTAAATTAAAATATGTATAAAATATTAATTAAGAATGAAAACATGACTATTTAAATAGAAAGTATTATACGAAAGTAATATGATTAATTTTATTTTTCATGATAAGAAAAATAATAGATGTAATAAAGATAATAAATAGAAATGTTAAAGCTTAAGCATCAAAAATTAAATAATGTATTAATATTTAAAAATAATAGTCAACCAAATCAAGTGTGAAAGTAATACGTACGGAACATGACATACTCTCGTTTAAGTCAATGAATCAACTTACAATTTTAGTTTTTTTTGAGTTTTTTTAGAATTGAACATTGATATGTATGTAGTTTAGTAAAATAACATAAATCATAAGTTAGAGATCTTTTTCATGGAAGAGACTACGGTAAATTCAGATCATTTCAAAAACCGAAAGAAACAATGTATACATAAGTAATAATTAAGAAAAGTATAAAACTATGAAATACAAATATGTTAACTAGTAGTAAAGCTAATTATAAAATACTTCTCTCATGTCCGTCTCCAACACATCTGTAAAAGAACAAATTAACGAAACTAAACTACATTTGATATTTTTTTTCTTTCCATGTAACTCTGCCATTGTAT
Source organism: Nemophila menziesii (assembly GCA_029959085.1). Lineage (NCBI taxonomy): Eukaryota > Viridiplantae > Streptophyta > Magnoliopsida > Boraginales > Hydrophyllaceae > Nemophila > Nemophila menziesii. The sequence continues at coordinate 37,343,973 of JARWIR010000005.1, read as the reverse complement.
TTCTGCTAAAATCTTTATCTATGGATATACTCTTTCGCAATCCTTTTTCCTAGATGCCACTAGTTTCGGTCTAAATTTCTGCCTAAAAAATAACATATTTGTGCATGTTATATTTATTTGATATATTTAATGGGGTGCCTAGTCCTTTTCTAATTAAGTGCGCCTATCCCTAAGTTCGAGCACTCAATTGTCAACTCGCCACTGGAAAGTACCTAAGATGATGGAATGTGAAAGTCAAAAAACCAAATTAAGTTTAATACCATATATTGAAGCGTACCTAGGCAAGATGGACCAATGGAAATCTTTTAGACCCACGTGAAAAATATATATTGTATAAACTAATGGGGCATTAATTTTTAAAGGACCGAGCAACATGGATATTTGTACTAAAAGACTTCTTAGTTTTTTACATAGTTACAAGCCAAGTAAAACATGTATAAAAACAAAAATAACTCTTAAGTTCTTTCTCTTACAAGTGAAGAGTGATATTAAAATAAAAAAATATTAGACTTTTTTTAGTTCTCTCATATGCTATACAAGAATCTATCTCCTCTTCTCACACTCAGATATCACAAGCCAGACACTACTGGATTCGCGCTGTTTAGCGACGAGAGACCTTGTCGCTAATAACCTGTAATCCGTCGCTAAACGTGATTAGCGACGACATTAGCCACGAATGTCGCTATGCCCATTAGCCACGAATTGTTGTGATTTCGCCCCTAATCACTCAGCCGCTTATCGACGAGGCGTGGCGTCGCAGAGATTACGGGTTAGCGACGAGGCCAAGTCGTCGCTAATTAATGAATTACTTTTTCTTTTTTAATCGTTTATTAATTATATATTCTATCTTTTTTTTAAATACACTAACCACGAACTAATAGTGACGGTTAGGTCATCGCTGTTATTTTTTTTTTAATATCGCCGTAAAGGATTATTTATTTATTTAATTTACATGTTAGCGACGACCAAATTGTCGTCGCTATTCATTATTATTATTATTATTTTTGTAAAAAAATTCATTTTTATTATTATTTTTTGTTTTAATTTTAGTTTTGATTTGATTTTTATTTTTTTTATTTTAAATATAATGCAAAATTTACAAATAAATAAAAATCCAAAAATATATATAAAATACGATCATTCGATACTAAAATTAAACGTGAAGTCAAAGTCAAACATAGTCAAATAAAAAGTCAAACAGAATTAAAAAACGTAAAGTCAAATATTACAAACCATCTTAATAAAATAAACATAAATCAATCGTCACTCAAGCGCTCGTATTCATCTTCTCTCTCTTCATCTCCTCTCTCCTCACTGGTGGGCCCGGGTATGCTGGTCGGTGGAAGTCCTTGGGCGATTCTCATGCCGTTTAACGCTTCGAGGAGCGTGTCCGCCATGCTCGGGGGTTGACTCAGCCGACTCGAAGAAGTTGTGGGCCTGGTCGATGCAGAGGCTGGATCCGGTATAGGTTCAAGTCCTTGAGCCACACGAAGCTCGATCATTCCAGCCAGAATCGCCTTGAGAAGCTCCTCGTTTTGCCTATCCGGCTGTTTAGGAGTCTTGGCTCTTTTTCGAACCGGACCAATGGTGGGCACCCATTATTTTGTCTTGGGTGGGTGCAGGTCCTCTATGATAGTCTCGAGCATGGCATCCATCTGCTCTTGGATAGTAACTTCAGCTCCCTCCGCTCCAGCCTGCACAACCTTCTTCTTCATCTTCTCCCGAAGAACACCCTGTAATTAGATTTCAATTTAAAAATAAATTAGATTAATAAAAAAGTAAAGTTAACAATAAATAATTAATTTAAAGCAATTTAAAAAAAACTTACACTAGCTTTCTCCAAACGCTCGTCACGCCAGCATTCTGTAGCTGCATCGTAAGACAGGTGATCGAAATAGCCGCTTAAAGGAGGAAGCTCCATCTCCTCCTGGGTACCATCATCGAAAAAAGTCAACGGCTTTTTCGTCACCGTCTTCAGCTTCCCTGGACAGTATACAATAACAAATATTAATTAGTTAAAAATTAAATTAAAAAAAATAGTAAATTAAATTTTTATTTAATTAAAATTATACCTCTATAATCACCTCTCGAGTCTAGGATAAGTTCCTTGACCCCGCCTTGCTCGGAACTGTTTGCTGCTCTCGATTTTTCTTATTAATCTCAGCCTGACTCTGTTACAAATAATAAATAAATAGTTATAAAATTAATAAATAAAGACATATAAAATAATTAATAAATTATTATTTTTCTACCTGTTTGGCCTCGTCATCCCACATCTTCTTCGCCAACGCCCAATACTCCGGTAGAACATCTGGTGGATCAGTACCCGTGAGGTAGTAGTCGTTCTTCAAATCCGATTCCATCGCCTGTAGGCCGTAGATGTCATCGTATTCAACCTCTTAATAATCTCCTCCCAATCGTCTCGCCGCCTCCACTCGTCTAAATCAAAAAACTCGTGCACTCGCTGCATAATAACCCCTTTGTTATGGTCGGGGACCTCTATCCATCCTTTGTAGCACGGAGGAACGGCATCGCGAACTGCATTCCTCACCACCTAACCCACGTGTTTACTATGTGGGCCAACGAAGTTCAATGTGTCTTCGATAATCGAAAAGTCAACTGGAATGGGCCAGCCGACTCTCTTCAAGGTCTCCTGAGCTGTTCGTATAGGCGTGGCAGCTTTAGGGCGTCTTCTTTTACGTTCACCTATTTTATTGAAAATATTTATTAATTATATATTTTCTTAATTGAAATTATATTAATTGAATTTTTTATTACCCGATGGTTGGGCTCAATTGGCCATAGGACGGTTAGCACGCCTCGGGGGATCGTTACGACCCATAACATCAGCCATCTATAAAATTTACTAATTAGTCCTTTACTATTTTTTTGATAAAATTCAATTTAATTGCTAATAGGTCCATATTTTTTTTAAAATTCTGTTTTAGTCCTTATAAAAATTTATTTATAAAATTGCAAATAAAATGCAATTTTTTTAAAAATTGTATTTTAGTCCTAATTTTTATAAAATTGCAAATAAGTCCTAATTTTTTTTAAAATTGCATTTTACAAATTTTTATAAAATTGCAAATAAGTCCTAATTTTTTTTAAAATTGCATTTTAGTCCCAATTTTTTTTTAAATTGCATTTTTGGACTATTTTCTATAAAATTGCATTTTAGTCTTAATTTTTTTAAATTCCATTATAGTTCTAAGTTATTTAAAATGTGCATTTTAGGCCTAATTTTTATAAAATTGCATTTTAGTCCTATTTTAAAAAAAAATTGCATTTCAATCCCAATTTTCTTTTAAATTGCATTTTAGTCCTTATGAAATTGCATTTTATTCCTTATGAAATCCTAAACATCACATACAAATTTAAGATATTGCAAATAGGTCCCTATATCTTATAACACAGTTAAATCACGATATCACAACAAATATTACAATTAAAATCCAACAATCATAACAAAACCCTAATTTTAGCTAATTTTAAACAAAGTACAATTACAAGTTGTTTTTTAACACAAAAAAATACTAAACATCCCATAATTATATACATAACATTCGGATTTCATTTAAACATTAAACATTCATGAATTTTTTAACCAAAAATAAAAAAAATTGCAAGTTTGATCCGGAAATTGGAACCTGTTACGTAGAAATGGTGTAGATTTCGTCCATATATTCATGCCAAGAAGAAGGAATCATACAAAAAAATACACAACAAAAGATATTAGAAAATAAAAATTAAAAAATTAAAAAGTAGTGATTAGAATGTGTTATTGGATTGGAATCATTACCTTGATGTCGTATTTGGTGTTGTTCTTCCTCGGAAATGCTTGGCTATGGCGGAAATGGCATTTTTTGGAGTGATTTGTGGTGTTGTTATGGCTGAAATGAAGCTCGGTTAGGGCTTTATAGAATATTTGATTAGGGACGACACGCATGTCTTCGCTAACCTAAGGAATTTCGTCGTTAAGTTGGACACGTGTCGTGTCCCGTACACATGACCTTTGCGTGTCAAAGGTTAGCGACGACACGTCGTCGCAAAAATTTGGTATTTCGAGAGCGGGAAAGTTGGCCGCCCAAGCTGACCAATTGAATTTTTTATTATTTATAAGCGGCGACAAGGTGGATGAATGTCGTCGTAAAATATTAGCGACGACATTCATCCTTTGAATGTCGTCGCGAAATGTTTGAATGTCGTCGCGAAACGTTTAAATGTCGTCGCTATTTTTTTAAAATATTTATTTTTTCTTTCTTTTTCTTGCTTTCTTTTTTGTTTAGTCAACTGTTAGAGTCAAACTTGAGTGTTTGGGGTGTGTAGTCAACTATTAGAGTCAAACTTGAGTGTTCGGGGTGTTTAGTCAACTATTAGAGTCAAACTTGAGTGTTCAGGGTCTTTAGTCAACTATTTGAGTTAAAGTTAAGTGTTTGGAGTTTTTAGTCAACTATTTGAGTCAAACTTGAGTGCTCGGGGTGTTTAGTCAACTATTTGGGTCAAACTTGAGTGTTTGGGGTGTTTATACAACTATTAGATTCAAACTTGAGTGTTTGGGGTATGTAGTCAACTATTAGAGTCAAACTTGAGTGTTCGGGCTGTTTAGTCAACTATTAGAGTCAAACTTGAGTGTGCGGGGTGTTTAGTCAACTATTTGAGTCAAAGTTAAGTGTTTGGGGTTTTTAGTCAACTATTTGAGTCAAACTTGACTGTCAGGGTATTTAGTCAACTATTTGGGTCAAACTTGAGTGTTTGGGGTGTTTAGTCAACTATTAGAGTCAAACTTGAGTGTTCGGGGTGTTTAGTCAACTATTAGAGTCAAACTTGAGTGTTCGGGGTGTTTAGTCAACTATTTGAGTCAAAGTTAAGTGTTTGGGGGTTTTTATTCAACTATTTGAGTCAAACTTGAGTGTTCAGGATGTTTAGTCAACTATTTGGGTCAAACTTGAGTGTTTGGGGTGTTTAGTCAACTATTTGAGTCAAACTTGAGTGTTTGGGGTGTTTAGTCAACTATTAGAGTCAATGTTGAGTGTTCGGGGTGTTTAGTCAACTATTTGAGACAAATGTTAGTGTTCGGGGTGTTTAGTCAACTATTAGAGTCAAACTTGAGTGTTCAGGGTGTTTAGTCATCTATTTGAGTCAAAGTTAAGGGTTTGGGGTATTCAGTCAACATTTAGAGTCAAACTTGAGTGTTTGGGGGTATTTAGTCAACATTTAGATTCAAACTAAACTGTTTAGGGTATTCAGTCAACATTTAGAGTCAAACTTGAGTGTTTGGGGGTATTTAGTCAACTATTTGAGTCAAAGTTAAGTGTTTGGGGGTATTTAGTCAACTATTAGAGTCAAACTTGAGTGTTTGGGGTATATAGTCAACTATTTGAGTCAAAGTTAAGTGTTTGGGATATTTAGTCAACTATTTGAGTCAAAGTTAAGTGTTTGGGGGTATTCAGTCAACATTTAGAGTCAAACTTGAGTGTTTGGGGTATTTAGTCAACATTTAGAGTCAAACTTACGTGTTTGGGGTATTCAGTCAACATTTTGAGTCAAACTTGAGTGTTTAGGTTTATTTAGTCAACTATTTGAGTCAAAGTTAAGCGTTTGGGGTATTTAGTCAACTATTAGAGTCAAACTTGAGTGTTTGTGGTATTTAGTCAACTATTTGAGTCAAAGTTAAGTGTTTGGGATATTTAGTCAACTATTTGAGTCAAAGTTAATTGTTTGGGGTATTCAGTCAACATTTAGAGTCAAACTTGAGTGTTTGGGGTATTTAGTCAACATTTAGAGTCAAACTTAAGTGTTTGGGGTATTCAGCCAACATTTAGAGTCAAACTTGAGTGTTTGGGGGTATTTAGTCAACTATTTGAGTCAAAGTTAAGTGTTTGGGGTATTTAGTCAACTATTTGAGTCAAAGTTAAGTGTTTGGGGTATTCAGTCAACATTTAGAGTCAAACTTGAGTGTTTGGGGTGTTCAGTCAACTATTAGAGTCAAACTTGAGTGTTTGGGGGTATTTAGTCAACTATTTGAGTCAAAGTTAAGTGTTTGTGGTATTTTGTCAACTATTAGAGTCAAACTTGAGTGTTTGGGGTATTTAGTCAACTATTTGAGTCAAAGTTAGTGTTTGGGATATTTAGTCAACTATTTGAGTCAAAGTTAAGTGTTTGGGGTATTCAGTCAATATTTAGAGTCAAACTTGAGTGTTTGGGGTATTTAGTCAACATTTAGAGTCAAACTTAAGTGTTTGGGGGTATTCAGTCAACATTTAGATCCAAAATTGAGTGTTTGGGGGTATTTAGTCAACTATTTGAGTCAAAGTTAAGTATTTGGGGGTATTTAGTCAACTATTTGAGTCAAATTTAAGTGTTTGGGGGTATTCAGTCAACATTTAGAGTCATATTTGAGTGTTTGGCGTATTCAGTCAACATTTAGAGTCAAACTTGAGTGTTTGGGGTTTTAGTCAACTATTGTTTTAATAAATTCAAATTCAAATCCATCCCCAAAAACCAACAAAATGTTTTAATACAAATAAACCAAAATAAAAAAATATCCTAATCAGTATCATATCCACTAATATCTACGGGTTCATCATCGCTATCAACCTCTATAGGATCTTCTTCATCCCCGTATTCTTCCCACGTGTCATCATGAATTTCCTCGTTCTCATCAATAACCATATCACAAGCCAAATCAATACGAAAATGAGATGGGTCAATCTCAATCGCCTAGGTGGATGCCAAAGGTATGATGATGCTCTCATTCCCCGTGTTATCCAAATGTATGATGATGCTCTCATTCCCAGTAGGTAGTAATTCGGAACCCCATAACTCAGGACTCCATCCGTGTCGATCATTTATTTCCCAAACGGCTTTCCAGCCTTTTATTGATTTCTTTGAATTAATCTCGTCGATGTAAAACACTTTCTTGGCCTGCGATGCTAAAATTTATGGTTCGTCGGCCCACTCAAATTTTGATGTGTTGATAAAGGTTACCCCATGTTCTATCCTTGATTCAGACTTTTTGTACCACATACGGACAAATAACACAACCGAGCACCCTCCAGTGTACATAACCTCCAAGATTTTGATTAATTCACCGTAATAGGGTTTTTCCTCGTACATGGTACAAACTTCGTAATCCTGCGTCACTCTTTTTTCTCATTTGGACTTAGTTAACCACTTGACACCGTTCACCACACATGAGTCATGTTTATGCACCGAACCAAAAGACATGTTTGCCAGAGGACTCCATCTCGAGGGTAGCTAATGCATCGCCACATGAATTCATTCCATGAATCTATTATACAAAAATAATACTTAATACTTTGATAATAAATAGATAATACTTAAACCAATGCCTAAAATTACATACATTTTCCAAAAACCATTCCTTAAACATTTGACGATGCCTAAAATCTATTTCCGCTATCGTTCCCGTAAGTGTGGATTTGTGTTTACTAAAATCGTAAATGAGTATAAATAAATGAATATATTTATATAAATATATTCATAGAAATATATAAATAAAAATATAAATATAAATACATTCATATAAATATATATATATAAATATAAATATAAATATATTCATATAAATACAAATATATTCATATAAATATATTCATATAAATATATTCATATAAATATAAATATATAAATATATAAATATAAATATAAATAAAAATAAAAATATTTACTTACGTCATGTATGCTTCGAGTTCGTCACAATTATGCAAAATATACCAACTTATGTGTTGTTTTGGGACCGGCGGTGGTTCGTTGTATCTACGTGGATCGTTGAACTTTGTTTTTTCTTCACTAAGATACCTTGATATGAAATTCAACGTCTCTTCCGCAACGTAGCCCTCGCCTATTGAACCCTCTGATCTAGCCGGATTTCGAATATACTCTTTCAACTTTTTCAAATACCTTTTAAATGGGTACATCCACCGCATTTGGACCGGGCCCCCTAACAATGCTTCATCGTATAAGTGTATCACTAAGTGGATCATTATATCAAAAAACGCGGGAGGCAAAATCATTTCCAGCTTACACAAAACTTCAACCACTTTCTTCTTTCCCGATTCTAACTCTTTCGTCCTAAGATTTTTATTGCAAACGACTCTAAACACGTTCGCTAACCCAATAATCACATCACTAATCGCTTTGTCTTCAATGAGCCCTAAGAGACTAGCCACGAAAAGATACTGCATCATCACATGACAGTCGTGAGATTTCATTTTGATAATCTTTCCCGTATCACTTTGAACATTATTTCTCATACTAGATGCGAAACCGTCGGGAAACTTCTGTGCCTTTAGCCAGTCAATAAATATTGTTCGCTTTTCCGTTGTTAAACTGCACTTTCCCCGGTTCAATATTTGTTTACCATTTCTCGATGTCAACCACAATTCTTTCCTGATGTTCATTTTCTCAAGATCGTTTCTCGCTTTCACGTTATCTTTGTTAACTTTCCCATCAAGACCTATAACTGTACCGAGAAGAGCATCACACACATTTTTCTCGCAATGCATAACGTCAATGTTATGTTTCAACAAATTTTCAGACCAATAAGGTAAACGATAGAATATACTCTTTTTCTTCCAATTGAATCGCCGAGGAACAGTTTGCTTCACGATATTTCCCCCAAAATCCTTGTGTTTACCGAGAAACACAAAGGGAAGCCCATCTAACTATGTCTGAATATCGGCAGGACTATATTTCTTTGGTGGGCCCCTATGATCGAATTTCTTGTACAAAACACTTTCGCTTCTAAATCGATGTCCGGTAGGTAACCAACGTCTATGGTCAAAGTAAACAATCCCTTTCTTCACGCTCAATGACAGAGTATAATCCATGCATTTTGGACAAGCTTTGTAACCTTGACCCGACCATCCCGAAGTGTATGACCTAGCGAGGAAATCATTAGTCGTCGATAACAAACAAACCTTCACCGTAAACTCTTCCTTCTTGTGGGCATCATACGTAAAGATCCCTTTATCCCACAACTCTTCCAACTCATCTAGAACAGGACGAAGAAAGACATCCATGTCCTTACCGGGTAAACGGGGTCCCGGAATCAACAAACAAAGCTGGAATGTGGTTTCCTTCATTCATACCCACGGTGGCAAGTTATAGATGGTCAATATGACAGGCCACATGCTGTACGAGTTGTTCTGCATAGAGAAAGGACAAAACCCGTCGATTCCGAGACCCAAATATACATTACGAGGTTCGCTAGCAAACTCAGGATGTAGCGCTGCAAATCTCTTCCAACTATCACCATCAACCGGATGACGCAGCACATCTGGATCGGCACTCTTTCCGGTATGGTTCCATATCATGTCTTCAGCGGTGTGCTTCGAAGCATACAGTTGCTGCAATCTAGGAGCAATCGGAAAGAATCAAAGCTTCTTATGCGGTACTTTGTTACCCTTCTTTGGATCCCATCTAGACTCGCTACATACTGGACACTATTCGAGGTCGTTATTTTCTTTGTAATAATTGCACAATCGTTCAAACAAACATCGATAGTAATATACCCCATACACAAACTTTTCAACTTCTTGTTGCATGCTTCATAAGAATCGGGCAAATTGTGATGTTTAGGAAAAAATACGACCCAACGACTCCAATAGCTCGGTAAATGAGGTGTTAGTCCATTTGTTCTTTACTTTTACGTGCATTAGCTTGGCAATGAAATTCTACAAACTCATCGATGTACAACCATGATATAATTCTGTCTCCAATTCTTCGAACAATGTTTCGAAACTGCTTCGACTTGGAAGATGTGCATCTCTCATCTCGGTGTCTCTCGGATGTCCACCAACATCGTAACTTTGTCTCACATCGTCATAAACATGTTGAATTTCATTTACTGTAATTTGATCTTTACTTGCAGGGGGTGTATGTGTTTGTATCTCATCCTCACCGTGTTTTGTCCAAACCTTATATGTATGGTTGAACCCGTCTTTTAGAGAGTGGGCCCTAACCACTTCGGTTCATAATCGACAGTAATTATTACACTTCTTACACGGGCAAGACAAGAAACAGGTATAACATTTACTTTTCTTAGAAAATTCGATAAACTTAAAAACCCCAAAACAATATTCTCCCGTTAAATAATTCGTCGTTTCGATCCAACTCTTATCGATACTCTTGTCCATACTCGAATCCATCTCTTAGCAACAATTTTAATAAACTATGCGACTACATTCATATAAAAAATAAAATACATAAAAATTACAACCCAATGAATAAAATGAATAAAAATTACAACACAATAAATAACATAATAAAAATTACAAACTCATTGAATGAATAAATATTACAAACCATTGAATGAATAAATATATAAAAAAACAAACTATTAATTAAACAAGTAAAAATATATGAACACAAAATATAAATTAACACAACACATGCATAATCAACCAACAAACATTTAATTCATGAACCTAATCATATGTTATATCAACTAGCTAATATAATCAAATAAATAAAAAATTTAAAAAGCATGAACTTTAATGAAAATACCTTGAATTGGATGGATAAAATGAAGAAGGATGATAATTCCCCACCTTGAAAATGTATTAATTCACCTAATCAAACCATATAGAAAGAATAAAACACAATTAGAAATAAAAAAAGTTAATTAAAAAGTGAATTTCATGCAATTACATTAAATTTTGAGATGAAAGTGGATATTAATGGTGCCCCACCTTGATTATTAAACCTAGAATGGTGCAAGATGAAGTGGAGAAAGAATTAGAAATTAAAAAAAAAATTAGTTGTGTTTTTGGGAGAAAATCGGAGGAATTTTTTGGGGTTTTTGGGTGTTTTGTGAGTTAAAAGACTTGTTGTCTCCATTAAATAGGATTTCTAATTAGCGACGACCCGTAAATCGTCGGTAACCCAATCATATCGTCGCTAATCATCGAAATAGCGACGACGGAATGTGTCGCAAATATAGCGACGACACATCGAAGAATAAAAAAATTCAAAACTAAAAAAAATTTATTAGCAGCGAAAAACAATAACTCAACGACGAATTCCCGCGTCGCTAATTAACGACGGTTCATTTTTCGCCGGTAAGATTTTGTCGTCGGTAATTTTGAAAACTTAGCGGCGAAGTACGAGTCGTCGCTATTTTTTCGTTGGTAAATAGCGCGAATCCAGTTGTGAGACTCCTGCACAAGAAAACCACTCTCCCACACAAGTATCTCTCTCTTGCACAAGAAAACCATTCTCACCATCACTTGATGAAGAACCCAAATTAAGGTAAAAAATGAATTATTTTTAACCTAACTTCATCACTTTTATACAATTTACAAAATATTTGATTATATTTTTTAGGAATCATAGAATGGTCATTTAAAGATACTTGGAAGGCTTTTACTGTATGAGATTCTAACATAACCCAACCAAAACTAATTTTACCCACCAAACATGGGTATATACAGTCATGAACATCTGCTTTATAGTTTTTAGGTTTTTTATTGCTCTATAATTTGAAATTGTATTTGCTTTGGGATTATTTCTACATTGGGGTAATTGATTTCTTAATAGGTTATTAGATGCTTTGTTCTATTCTTAAAGAATTACTTTTCATATCTGATTAAGAATAGTTCTTGCAATATGCTCGTTGGTATGATTTATGGACATCTGATTAAGAAAAGCTGTAATAGAGTTTTCGAAAGAGATGCTAAAGAATATTTTCAAAACTAGAGTAGTTTCAGTTCTCTTGCTATCTTAATATAGATGTTCAAACTTTTTTTGTAACTTCAAATATAAACTAGCTAACTCAAATGATAGGTTTGATTTTTGAAATCCAAGTTCAAGCATTGATTCACTTTCCTACGCATTTCAACTAATATTTTTAGAATTGCAGCGCATATTGATTACAAACAGTTTATCTTTTATGACCCAATCTCAATTTTTATGAATAATTTATACTAGATGAAATGTGTAGTATAAATTTTGAAGGGTGGTAGTACTGAAAAAAATATTGGAGTTTAAGTTTCAAGCACCCATATTTACACAATCTCAAATTTTTGTAAGTAACATGCTAGATCATTCTTACCTCGATGTTACAAGCTAAATAATTATTTATTCCAATCATTTGCCGAAAGAGATAACTACTAGTTAAACTTCAAATTGATCAGCAAACAAATTAATTTTCCGAAACAGAACAATCAACTCATTTACCCAAACCAACAATCAAATCCAATACAAACCAAACTTTAAAACAACATTCATAGCACTAAAACAATATTCCATTCCTTCTCCTAACAACTATGCTATGTTGCACATTAGTAAATAAAATAAAGGGTTATCGTAACCCGGACCTAACAAGAATTAAAAATAAAACGCTTCAACTATATGATATAAAATCCACTAATTCTGAAAATTCCTCAATTGACATCTTACCAAAAATCTTGTTGTTTAATGTTCATATAGTGAGTGTTGAGGCAGCACACCACTATGATAAACATTGAGATTACTCAAAGCTTTCGAAATCATCTCATCTAATTCTTCATGCTTAGTAATTAATGCCCGATCTATCCCTTGAAGAGCGTTCAATACATTAGCTTGATCAAGCGCTTCATAACTACCCGCATTAATCGCAAGGTAGCAAAGAAGAACCGCTCCATTAATCTTCGCTCTTTCGTCTCCTCGTACTAACATTTCCATCAAACTCGAAACCCCATCGAAATCTATAATTGTTCTAGAATGTTCCACACAAAGATAATTCTCAATCTCAATGAACTTCCCAAGTGAATACGCCGCTTCTATAGACAAATCTTGATTCGAACTACCCAATTTCTCGACTAATGAAAAATATTGAATTTATCAACATTCTTAATATAATTATTATCTATAATAAAGTAATAATTAATGAAAAATATGAATTCAGAATTTTAGTAAAGTACAATTTGATCAAATGGTTTGATATTTTAATTTTATATATCGATGGTTAATTAGATAGATGAATATGAGTAGTTACAGATATTCCAAATGATGTCATATATTATACTAATTATATAATACATATATATTAAAAGTTAAATAATGATGATTTATAATTTGTTTTATGACATCAATTGATATATTGCATTCTTTATAAGGATAACACCCAAGTTGTAGACTTATGTTTACAATTTTAATTTTAGATTGTTGATGGAGTAAAAATATCACCTATCAAACGATAGTCTTTTGAGATCTTCAAAACCTTTTCGAGATAGTATTGTTTTGCACAAGTAGTACATTCGTATGACCACTACGAAAGAAGTTCTAATGACACTATGATACTCAAGTTCATGGTGAATTTGTAATTAAGGGATCTCAAGCAAGGGAAATTATATAGACGGTGAACTAGTTCGTGATATATTTATAACTTCAAGGTGGAATCATATGTTAACTTAATCTATAGGGTTTGCCAATTACATATATCAATATATAGTGGTCCATCGGATTGTTGATTGTCAAGATAGGGATAAAATGGTATATTGCGTTCCATTTTTTGCAATGTAGTGGAAGAACGTTACTATACCTATCTTGGGTAATAGATACAAGATGGTTTCATCTTATACTAGTAGCGATCCGCTTATAAATCGAATTATTGATGTATATAATACATAATGTGTTTGAAGCAAGTAGTTTGAAGCCCCATCCAAACCTATTTCTTACGAGACTTTATGTCGCTCTTACAATCTTAGATTTATAAGTTTCCAAAGGTTTTCCATCATAGGGACATCGATAATATGTTCGAGATTCATCACCCATCTTTGACGAAACAGGCTTGAAGACCCTTCTCTGGTAAAATTTTCGTATATTTCAGGATTTTGATTATAGGATTGAGGCTTCTATTTGGTCTTTTATTACTTCATTATTCCAAAATTATAACATATTTCCTAAGCCAATTCGTCTTAAATTCTCAGGATACGATAATATGTCTTTATACTAGGTGGTGTAATATATTAGATTGCATTTCCTTGATTGGTTGTTGCGGGGACTTATTATACTAGCCAAATATCGAGGGATAGAGAAATGGTGGTATCAACTATATCCTATTAACCAAAAAGGTACTCGTTGAAATATATATTTTTTATGTAGCCATAAATTATGGAACAACAATTAGGTGTGTATTAAGTTAGGAAAGGGTGATTCGTAGTCGGTAAGCCTAACTTAAGGAGTTGCAGTTCATGACTATTTTGGTCCCGAGAAAAAACTTGAAGATCAAAAGGTCAATTGGGAGAATGTGAAGATGATAAAGGAAAAAGGTTCGGGCCTGGAATTTTCGGAGAGAAGGTCCTTAATTTGTACACTTCCTCTTCGAATGATAAATAACATGTCTATTTATTACGTTGGATTGTATCTAACCTATCTCTTTACTGGGAGATGGGCCTAGGATTTCAATGGTAAAAGAAAAGGTATTCCGCATGATTGATCCTTAAGTATTAATATCTGGTAAATGTGTCTATATATGTCTAAGAGTTGGATACATGCTAATGGTGTTTCTCCAATCTTTCTTGACACAATGGTGTATTGTCCGAGCCCAATAAGATGGTTGTTTTTTCTTCTTTAAGTGGAGTATTTGAATTGGAGGGGGAGATTTATTTAGAGATCTGTCCCATGCATTTATTCATCATATACAATTTATCTATGACTAATTGTCACTTCACCTTTTTTAGGAATTATGTTCTCTCAGAAACATATCCTTCAACGATTTAGTGGTTGAGGTTCTCGGGAGAATGTCACAAGAAATACCCTGATTTCCCCAACTCATGTGACCACTTATGGTTCTCATTTCAAGAAATGCAACGTGAGTACCCAAATATCTAATTTGGGAAAAAAAGATAAGGAGTAAAAGTAATGAGGGAACATCGTCAAGGTCGTCAATGCTACGAACGTGAAGGTGAAAGTGGCTGGTTTCTATGTCCCTTCCTACCCTCGTCTGAACTATACCAGCTGACATTATTTTCATCCTTTGGTGTTTTAAATTGTTACGTAGTCGGGGAAATTTCCTATCAAATATTACCAGAGTTAATGAATTCAAAAATCATATTCAAGATTAGGTATTTGATACATACATGTCGATTCTATTGCCATGATAATAATATAGGTTGTGGGAGCATTTAGACCATATTGTCCTCTATAAGAACGAATCTAGCCAGTGGGTTAGTGTCGTCTCTCAAAGTGTGATAAAATAAGCTAACAAATACACAAATTAAGAGAGCTAACTACCGCAAGTGTAAAGATCATTGCTAAGTAATAAAGTAAGTATGTAAAGAGTATCATTTCCACAAGGACTATGAAAGTTAATTCCTATGCAATGTTCTTAGGCAGCGTACTAGAATGCGTAGCTAAACTAACTAGGAAAGATAACTTCTATTAATTTGTACTATTATGAGCCGTCAATTCCTATACTCCAAATCCAATTACTTAACTTCTTCAATTCAACTCTAAGGAACCGACGCTTCCTTATCAAATTATTGTAACATTAATAACTTCTTTAATTCAACTCTAAATTATGAAACATCAGCTCCTATGCCCCAGATCCAATTACTATCTATATATCAAAGGGAACCCCTAAAACCATCACCAATTGCACGTGGTGACACTGACAAGTCAATTTCTAAATCTTGTCGATTACTACTCTCACTTTCCAAAAGTTTCATTTTGATCCTTTGACTCCTTGAAATGGGTTTTAACTTTCTTTATCTAATTCGTATCCTCGAATTGGGATCTAATAACATCCAAGTATTAAAGATATGCACACTTAACAAACAAATTAAACAAAAATATCTCCAAAAGTAATAATTCTCCGAAAGTAGACAAAAAATGAGAAACTATCTAAATATAGGGAATAATTCCTCTAATATGCACAACAAAATCCTAAAATGATGTCTCATGACTAGATTAATCTATTACATAAATGGAGACATAAGTTAGCATGTCGTTTACAAAATTACATGTTAGCCATCTTAATACATATAGATTTGATCGTCTAGATAAGAATCGCATTTAAATAAGAGACACATTAGTAGAGGAAAGGAAATGTAGAGGGAGCTAGGGGAGCAAAGGTGAATTGGGAAAGAGTGTGTACACCAAATGCTGAAGGGGGTCTTAATGTGCCTAATATAGAGACTTTAAACAAGGTATGTATGCTCAGTTTGTTTTGGAGAATTTATAATAGATATGGAAATTTACTTCGGATTTGGGCTCATAATAATATAATAAAAGAATGTTGTGTATGGGTAATGAATATTAAGCAGGATAGTGCATGGATTTGGAAGAAATTACTAAACCTTAGGGATGTGGCCTATAATTTTATTAATCATCAGGTAAAAAATTGATCAAGAACTTTCTTGTATTGGTATAGGTGTATTAGGTGCAGAAATGTCAGAGAAGTACTGAACATGGAGGTGGTTTTTGATACTCTATGGGCAAATAAGACAGTTGAAAGCTATTACACTAAAGGTAGGTGGCACTTCCCTAGTGATCTCAGTGGATTAGCTGATTTGATACCTAGGCCTAGTGAAGGTATGGATAGAATCAGATGGTCAGCTAGTTGCAAAAATAAGTTCTCTTTTAAAAACATAGTGCATGAGATTAGGGTCGTGGCATGATTTTGGAATGGACTAGATTTGTGTGGTATAAAACTAATATACCTAAGTATAGTTTCATTACATGGTTGGTCTTCCTGGATAGATTACCCACAAGAAGTAGGATGAGCGAGTGGGGTATAAGTATTGATAGTAATTGTGTGATGTGTAACAATGCAGTGGAGGATAGGGAACACCTATTTATGGGTTGTTTTTTTTTTAGGAGGATTCTAATACAATGTGTAGAAATGAGTGGTTCAAGATGGCCCGATTGTAATACTTGCGATGAGATGCTTGATTTTATTCTTAATAATGCACATGATAGGTTTTTAAATTTTATATATGGTGGATGGTTTACAGTCTATGTTTACACTGTATGGAGTAACAGAAACACAATAGTGCATAGAGGATAAGAGAAAACTGAAGAGGAGGTGTTATCCAATATCCAAAGCTTTCTCTATATGAAGTCTAGCAGTTGTCAGAGGTTCAAGGCAAAAAATGCAGTGAAGAGATAGTAAAGGGTTGGAAACTAGATAAAGTTTTTAAAAGTTAGAGTAGATAGTTTTTGTTTTGATGTAATCCTGTCTATTTAGTTTCGTTTTAACTGTTTTTAAAGTTGTAAAGATACATGATTGTGAAGTTTTAATAAATGTCTTTGCTTGTTTAGCAAAAAAAAAAAGACACATTAGTAAAAACAGAATAGTAACTTTACCTATCGAAGCGTGTCACACATAAAATGAAGTCATTTAATCAATTTAAACTTCTAGGTTTTATTTGATATAAATTTTTGGTATAGTCGTTGAAAGGATTCTTTCTTAAGTTAATGTATATGTTAATTTGGAGAATACGTTATTTTGGACAAGATCGGTGAGCCCACTTAATAAATTCATTCTTGTGGAGGAGAAACTGACATGAGGGCTTCCACATTGTATAATATTGAACATGATTATAGACACAACACCTTTGTATTAAATACTTCATTTGAAATATGAGTTTTGAAGATAATGGATACATATTTGATTGGAAATTTTCCCTTGAATACATCACAACAACAAAAAAACAGATGATAGGTCATTGGTCTTCAAAATAACCAATAGATATGAAACTGAACGACTTTAAGTGTACTTCTAAAGCACCTGAAAACTTCACAAAGACTAAAGTATCACATGAGCAGCAGGTCCTCACATGTTAGTCTATATAATTAGTCTCTTTATATCTATAAGAATTAGCCTATGAATTTTTATTAGTATACATGTTGCAACAATCGTGTATCTACTACCAAAGATTGGTATAGTAACGTTCTTCCGCTACATTGCAAAAAATGGTGCGCAATATACCATTTTATCCCTATCTTGACAATCAACAATCCGATGGACCACTATATATTGATATATGTAATTGGCAAACCCTATAGATTAAGTTAACATATGGTTCCACCTTGAAGTTATACATATATCACGAACTAGTTCACCGTCTATATAATTTCCCTTGCTTGAGATCCCTTATAATTACAAATTCACCATGAACTTGAGTATCATAGTGTCATTAGAACTTCTTTCGTAGTGGTCATACGAATGTACTACTTGTGCAAAACAATACTATCTCGAAAAGGTTTTGAAGATCTCAAAAGACTATCGTTTGATAGGTGATATTTTTACTCCATCAACAATCTAAAATTAAAATTGTAAACATATATGTATTATAAATATTGATAATCCTTATGAAGAATGCAATATAGCAATTGATGTCATAAAACAAATTATAAATCATCAATATTTAACTTTTAATATATATATGTATTATATAACTAGAATAATTTATGACATCATTTGGAATATCTGTAACTACTCATATTCATCTCTCTAATTAACCATCGGTATATAAAATTAAAATACTAAACCATTTGATCATATTGTACTTTACTAAAATTCTGAATTCATATTTTTCATTAATTATTACTTTATTATAGATAATAAATATATTAAGAATATTGATAAATTCAATATTTTTGTTAAAGTATAAAGAATTAAAAAAATCCCTTAATATAAAATATATTTCAAATAAGTTGAAGTATCAATGTAAATAGACTATATACAATAACAAAAATACTCCTTTTGTCCAAACAAAAAAATATATGTAAAAAGATAAATACTCTGCAACGACAAGAGGTCTTATTGGATTCAAAATGAATCTGAGCCCAAATGTATAAAAAGTTCTTATAAATCACATTGTCTTCTATTTTCACAAACCCTAAAGTCAGCCGCAACCAACTAATCTTGTTCATAAATCATATCATCTTTCATACATATTATTCAATCCTAACCTCGCCCTTCCGTTTTGATCCCATCAACCTATTACATACACATTACACAAAACCATCATCAAAATCATTTTATTTGATAATTGTTTAAATTATATCTCATATGATGCTCTCCTTTTCAAAGGAAATCTCAACTTTGTCATCAAATATTTTTTTGATCATAGATCGTTTATCATGTCATTTCAACCAGGTTCAATTTTTTAAATTATTTGAATATCTTTGTCTATAATTTTTTATTTACTTAAATAAAATTAATTGCTTCTTCCGATTTTGTAAGATGTAAGCTGTTTAGAGTTTTTTTTTTTATTATTCACTTGAAAAAAATGAATTTCAAAGAGGGCTAAAAAGTTAAGGGTATTTGGAGTATTTTCTAGTTCAAGTTCAAGGAGTATAAAAAGTCTAATGTGAGCTAATCATTAGACTTGGGCCTAATAATTAGGTTTGGGAGGCTATAATTTTGCTAAAAGAAGAGGTTAGAATCGATTTCTAATAAAAAAAATTACATAAAAATATGAGTAAACTTTTTCCAACCTACCCTTGCATTATCACTAGATTTTTTTGAATTTCTCTTCTATTTTTATTTATTAGTATAAAATTGAAGAAACGATAATTTAAAATAAAATTCTATTTATATTAAATTGAAATATATATTTATATATATATATATATGAAAATAGTCAGGTTCGACTTCTTTAATTAGGACGTTTCATAATTTAGATAAAATAGTTACTATTCAGGGATTATTTTGAGGTAGTTTATGATTAACAATTATTAGTTTTCTATATTTTAATTTGTTTCGATTCAGGGCGTTATCTCTAGTGAAGAAATGCAAGTGACTAAACAAACCCGTTGCATCACCATCGTTTCAAGTGATGACTTCAAGAAGCTAATGGAAGTGCTTAAATCCTCAGTTGCTGATATGAAATGGCTACTCACTATCTTTGATTTATCCGATGGAAGAAGCGGAGGTGGTGTAGGTATCAACCTTTCTTTACCACCTATTGTTAGTAATGATCTCATGATTTCATGGGTTTGGTCATTTATTGCTTCATTATATATTGACGAATTAAATGATAAAATCGAAGCAGCAAATTCATTAGCAATAGATAATGATAGAAATAATACGATTAAAATAGAAGAAGGAAGTATTATGCCATTACTGAAATTGTTGAAAGAGAATTCTTCCCCTGAAGCACAAATAGCTATGGCACTTTACAATGTAACGAATAATGAGGAGAGAGTTCGTGTAATTATCGATGAACTTGGAGTTACGATAATTCTCCGAGTGTTAAACAATTCGCCAATGAAGGTTCAACTACATTTAGCGAAAATGACCAAGAATTCTCCGCTCGCTCAACAGGATTTCGAGAGACAGAATGTAATTCACCCGCTCGTTAAATTATTATCATTCAATATGTTAATGTTTGATTCTCAAGATGATGTGAAACTCAAGATGAAGATAAATTGCGCCAAGGCTTTATCAATGCTTGCTCGTGGGAATATATTAATTAGCAAGAGAATCACCAAAATGGACGCTAGTCGAGAAAGAAGAAGGAGATTTACGATTTAATTGCTTAAACACAATTATGGAAATCACATCTTCAGCTGAAATGGAAGCTGAACTTAGACAAGTAGCTTTTAAAAATAATTCACCTAAAAGAAAAGCTCTCCTGGAACAGTTACTAAGGGTAATTAAAGATTCCGGTGAACTAAGAATACAAGTTCCAGTTATACGTTGTATCGGTTTTCGGGCAAGAACTTTTCCGGGAAGAGAAACGAGGGTGATAAGAGTAATAGTCGAGCATTGAGTAGTTCAAATCAAGCTTTGTCTATACAAGCGGCGTATTCACTTGGGAAGTTCATGGCGATTGAGAATTATCTTTGTGTGGAACATTCTAGAACAATTATAGATTTCGATGGGGTTTCGAGTTTGATGGAAATTTTAGTACGAGGAGACAAAAGAGCGAATATTATTGGAGTGGTTCTTCTTTGCTACATTGCGATTAATGCGGGTATTTATGAAGCGCTTGATCAAGCTAATGTATTGAACGCTTTTCAAGGGATAGATTGGGCATTAATTACTAAGCATGAAGAATTAGATGAGATGATTTCGAAAGCTTTGAGTAATCTTAATGTTTATCATAGTGATGTGTTGCCTCAACACTCACTATATGAACTTTAAACAACAAGATTTTTGGTAAGATGTCAATTGAGGAATTTTCAGGATTAGTGGATTTTATATCATATAGTTGAAAAGTTTTATTTTTAATTCTTGTTAGGTCCAGGTTACAATAACCCTTTATTTTATTTACTAATGTGCAACATAGCATAGTGTTAGGAGAAGGAATGGAATATTGTTTTAGTGCTATGAATGTTGTTTTAAAGATTGGTTTGTATTGGATTTGATTGTTGGTTTGGGTAAATGAGTTGATTGTTCTGTTTCAGAAAATTAATCTGTTTGCTGATCAATTTGAAGTTTAACTAGTAGTTATTTCTTTCGGCAAATGATCGGAATAAATAATTATTTAGCTTGTAACATAGAGGTAAGAATGATCTAGCATTTTACTTACAAAAATTTGAGATTGTGTAAATGTGGGTGCTTGAAACTTAAACTCCACATCAGTCGTCATTTATAGTTCTTGTTAGTGAAACTGAAAGGTGAGTCCTCGCATCTAGGGTTGTGGGCTATTCAGTTGAATAAGTTAAATTCTTTGCAGATATTTTTTTTTCAGTACTACCACCCTTCATAATTTATACTACACATTTCATCTAGTATAAATTATTCATAAAAAATTGAGATTGGGTCATAAAAAATAAACTGTTTGTAATCAATATACGCTGCATTTCTAAGAATATTAGTTGAAATGCGTAGCAAAGTGAATCAATGCTTGAACTTGGAGTTCAAAAATCAAACCTATCATTTGAGTTAGCTAGTTTATATTTGAAGTTACAAAAACAAGTTTGAACATCTATATTAAGCTAGCAAGAGAATTGAAACTACTCTAGTTTTGAAAATATTCTTTAGCATCTCTTTCAAAAACTCTATTACAGCTTTTCTTGGAGGTCAAATTTGCATCCCTAATTCCCTATTTTGTAGTGTACGTGCACCCAAGAGTTTATCATGTTACTGTCATGTCCAATATTAATCACACAGCTTCATCACTTCCTGCTCCACTTCTTCAACCTCATTAAATGATTTATTAATTGCAACATCCGTCCCTCTGTTATGTGAAACAACACATGTGTATTTTATTGTTATTCTTAGTTTATTGTTATAGAGAAATAGAACCACCCATAATAGTATTAGAGAGGCTTTAGAAACTACTAATAAACGAAAACATGTGACAACACATTTGCTCGTGTGTAATGCTCGGAGTAACATAGGCATCACAAATATGCATGAACTTCTGAATCGCTCTTACTGGATCTTGTATTGCTGTACCACTATAGAGTCTCAAATTCTGGAATTGACTGAGCATACCTGGATCGGGCTTGAACTTGATATTTTGAATCTCTGGAGGACGATAACCTAATGGTTGAACTTGAAAAGGTGCTCCCAAGCCTGGGAGGTCTTGTTCAATTTTGTTGTTGTTTCTGTTATCTCCCGGTGGTGGTGGTATATGTCCTAAAGGACCAAGTAGTGGATCCACTAGTGGTGGATCTACTGGTTCTTGATGTTCTGTCATAGCTCTTCTTAGGGCTCTGTCTTCTCTGATACGTTTGTTATAAGCTCTGAAGCTCCTTTCGGGCTCCGCAAGAGGAGGCCAAGGATACACTGCTAAAACCTGAAAAAGACTAAAACAAACCAACAAGCGTAAATCTGAAAAATAAAGATAAAAATAACTAAAAACTACTACTACTAAAATTAAATAACCCACACGCTAACGAGACACAAGTCCCCGGCAGGGGCGCCAAAAACTTGGTGTCGCCTATGGTATGACAAAATAATTGAATAAATAACGCAAATAAGAACCCTAGACTAGCACAATACTGGCAAAATCGGGTATATGTGGGTTTCAAGTTTTAAAATCCACAACCCGAAAAAAAAAATTCTAAAATGTAAACTGCAACCCACCCAATAAAAAACTAACTCGTATAATTTCGAGTCAGTGTAATCTGGTTGGTCGGGTTATGCGGGTTGTCAAACCCGATGCACAACCCTAGAGATAGTAGTGGAAAAAAATCATGATATTTTAACAATACAAATTTTTAAAAAATATATATTTAATAAATAGACAAACTTTATAAAATAAAAGAAATATAAAAAAATTGAAAAGAATTATTTTAATATATCACATTTTTGATAATTTTATACCCTTTAGGAAAGGCAGAATATATATATACACACACACGAGATCATGTTTTTATTTTTTTGGTTGTGTTAGATCTTGCGTGTTACGGTTGTATAATAACGATGATGCTAATGAACTCATTGCAGCATATCACTAGAAGCAAAAAGTGACGTCTATGACATCAAAATCATTTGTTAATAAGAGTAAAATTACTGTATTTCATTCAAAATGGGTGTATTCAAGATAATAAGTTCTTTCTGAATCAATATATAACCAGTAAAATGAAAATCGATATAAGGGGTAAACCTTATATACACAATCAGTTTACACATCATTTTTAAGGTAACCTTAGCCTCCACTTATAGGTGGTATTATGGCCAATACATCTTTATCTTTCAAAACAGTTGATTCAACAGTGTATTCCTCATTTAGAGCCAGAACCATACATTCACGAATCTCTTTTAAGCCTGGGAATTTCGCAATCATATTATTTAAGCAATAATCTGCTGTACTGCCACATGGAAGTTCTAGTGACATATCAGCCAAGCCTGTAATGTCTCTAGCACGAGCAAAAAACAAAATTTGTATCTTAATATTAGTATTCTCTTTAGCCTTCAACTTATCATTCTTAATTGCATTTTCTCCTTCCATGACATTCATTAAGTAATGCCCTACAAGCAGATAATCTGACAGTCAGTTCCTTAAAGTTAATACTTATTAACAATAAATACAGATTCTATCTTGTTCAATCATATGCTGCAAAACACTATTTTTTGCAATTTTTTACCTCTAAAACTTATTTCATGAACACACGCAATACAAACGCCATCATCAAAATTACCCAATTGCTCCAATCTTGAACATTAGTGTCCCTCATCTTAACCACCGTCTCAAATCAGTTGTTGAACATGGAGAAAGTTCTCCACTAAATCGATAAGTAATAGATCATTTCCTTTGTCGAAAGTAAAAAAACCCACTTATGAATCAATGACAATAAGCATAAACCACACATAATTTCACAAAAGAATTACACATTCAATGCTTATTAAACGGATACAGAGTATAACCTCATCTCATATTAATCATCAAATCCCACTTGGATTACGAGTAATTTGAGTGAGCAAAGATATGAATTAAAATCCAAAGATATAATCTTTATCAATAACATAGTTAAGGAATTAATTATAAATAAACCGAATATAGCTAACCTGATCAAATATCTCACAGGAGGGGGAAGAGTGCCGATCTAGGTTCAGACGGAGATGGCAACTGAGACGTTGTGTTTTATTTTGTTCACCAAAATCATCATAAAAGACCGTTGTAGTTGAGCGTTGACTTAAGATAAAATCAACTGAGAGAGACAAAGGTTTTAAAAATAATTGAAAAAGAAATGGTTGCGAGCGGATGTGGATAGCAGCCAGATGTATTGACATGTCTCATGGACTGGGAGTTTTTTTTTTTTTTATATATATATAAGAGCCACTTTAGATTTAGAATTATTTTGATTTTCAATAAAATGAGACATGATCTCTAGACCACTATTAATCTTGGATTGAAAGTTTTTTGAGGTGGCTAATGATGTTACTTTCAATTCATTAATTTTAATTTTTTTTAAATTTAGTTTATTATTTATTCTATTATATATATATATATATATATACATATATATATATATATATATATATATATATTTCTTTATTGAATAATTATAAGTTACATAATATTATTTTAAATTATTTATTTATAAATATTTTATTAATAATGAATAATAAATTTAAAATTAATTTGAATATTCTTTTAATGAATTAGAAATTAGATACATAAATAAAATTTTAAAATATTTATAAATTACTTGAAATAGAGAAGAAAAAATATTTTTGGAAGTTAATATCTGAGAGAGAGTAGATGTTTGACTCCCAATTGTAGCTAAAAATGAGATATTCACGAGAATTTTCTTAAATACGGTATATGGTAAGTTTTCGTTAAAGTGATGTGACTAGCAAGCAAATAGGGTGGCAACACGAGGCACGAATTAACCAGCAAACTAATAAGAAAAGACACATGACAAATTTTAATTAATTGTTATCCACCACATTTATTACATTTACTCAACTACACCCATTAGATATTTTTTCATAAAGTAGGTGGGATTTGATTCTTAACTAATAAAATGTTGACATGTATCTTTTTAAACCAACAAGAACATAACAAGTGGCAAGCTCGCATCAATTCCACTTCAAGTCCTTTCTATAGGTATATTATCATATATATTATACTAGGTAAAACCCGTGTCTGAAGACACTTAAAGAAAAAATTTGTTCCGTTGACGGAAATCGAACATAAGTTTAAAGGGTGAAAGTCAAGGTTAAAAGTTAGGATACAATTTTTTCTTTTTTTAATCATCAAGGAGAAGGTTAAGGTTAAGGATAAGGATAAGGATGGTTAAGATTAAGGTCAAGGTCAAGGTCAAGTTCAAGGTTAAGGTTAATTTTAAGGTTAAGGTTAGGGTTAAAGTTTAAGTTTAAGATTTAATGTTTAAGGTTTAATAAGATTCCAGGTTTAAGGTCGAATATCAGTGCGATGAATCTTCATCTAGTTAAGGTTCAGGTTAATATGAAAGCTAAAGTCAAGGTTTATAGTTAAGGTAAAGGTTTAAGGTAATGCTTAAGGTTAAATGTTAAGGTCAGGTTTATGGTTTAAGTTAAGCTTAGTTTTAAGAATTAAGGTTCAAGATTAAGGTTATGGTTAAGGTTAAAGTTAAGATGAAGGTGAAGGTAAAGGTTAAGGTTTAAGGGTTAAGGTTAAAGGTTTAAGAATTAAGTTTAAAGTTAAGGTTAAGGTGAAGATGAAGATTAGGTTTTAAGGTTTAAGGTTTAAGGTTCAAGGTTCAAGGTTCAAGGTTTAAGGTTTAAGGTGTAAGTTTTAAGGTTTAAGGTTTAAGGGTTAAGATTAAAGTTAGGGTTAAGGTGAATATGAAGATTAGGGTTTAAGGCTCAAGGTTTAAGGTTTAAGGTTAATTTTAAGGTTAAGGTTAAGATGAAGCTTAATATTAACGTTAAGATTAAGTTTAGGTTAGTTTAAGGTTAAAGATAAGGTTAATAGTTAAAGGGCTAAGGTTATGGTTAATAAATAGAGGGTTAAGGTTAATGTTTAGTTTATGGTTAAGGTTAAGGTGAAGATGAAGATTAGGGCTT
This sequence comes from Nemophila menziesii, assembly GCA_029959085.1. Taxonomy (NCBI): domain Eukaryota; kingdom Viridiplantae; phylum Streptophyta; class Magnoliopsida; order Boraginales; family Hydrophyllaceae; genus Nemophila; species Nemophila menziesii. The sequence continues at coordinate 37,317,563 of JARWIR010000005.1, read as the reverse complement.
AAGGTTTAAGGTTTAAGGTTCAAGGTTTAAGGTGTAAGGTTTAAGGTTCAAGGTTTAAGGTGTAAGGTTCAAGGTTAAGGTTAAGGTTAAGATTAACTAAGGTTAAGGTTAAGATTAAGGCTAAGGTTAAGGTTAAATTTAAGGTCAGGGTTAGGTTAAGGTTGAGGTTAAATATATGGTTGACAGTTAAGGGTTTAGGTTATGGTTAATGGGTTGAGGGTTAATGTTAAGGTTTAGTTTAAGGTTAAGGTTAAGGCTGAGGTTAAGGTAAAGGTAAAGGTTAGGTTGAGGTTAAGGTTAAGATTAAGATTGATGTTACGTATAAGGGTTAAGGTTTAGGTCAAGGTTCAGGTCAAGGTTAAGGGTATTTGTAAGGTTAAGCTTAAGGTTTAATATTTTAGGTTTAAAGTTTAAAGGTTAAAAAAATTGTTGGAAATTATTTACGTTACATCATTTCCTAAGAAATAAAGGCGTATATATGTAATTAATACCTACACTTAATAAATTATTGATTTACGACATTATGATATATCCTTTTCTTGCAACTTGTAGTGTTTAGTCTTAAAAATGTGTTATATAGAAGCTGTTACTATATCTAGAAGAAAATCTTTTTACAAAATATGTTATTTTATATAATTTCGACTACTAATTTGCATTAAATGGATGCTCCAATAAAAATAGTCGCTCACTTTTTCCATATCGTTATTATATAAAATAACATCTTATTCTTAAATGTTCGATTAGTATGGAATTCTGGGCTATGTCTCATCTTCAAATTAGAATCGATGAAGGTTTAAAGGATAATATTGGAGAATGGGAAATAAATACTATTAACAGTTTCTATAAAAACGGCTGGGATAAGAAAATTGTTACGGCATATATCCTCACAATTATATGGAATATTTGGAAAGAAAGGATGAAATGCTTTCATGAAAGGAAGTCATGAAGTCTTGATGATATTTTTAGTCGTACTAAGGATTGTATTAACATACTATCTGTGTTAGGACAAGTTGAGAATATGACCTTCAAAGGCAATTCAACTTAAGGAAAAAGGAATGTCTTTGAAATATGACCTTCATCACTGATATTGATTGAAGTTTTAATTCAACAGCGGACGCTCTCGCTAGATGTATTAGGATGAATAAAGACTTAAGGGTCTGTTTGGATTGATGGTATTGAGAAGAAAAGAAAAGAAATGAAGTGATTTTTAATATTTTCTATTGTTTGTATTAGAGAATTTTTGAAAGGAAAGTAATTTGAGTGATTATAAAAATCACCTATAAGTCACATTTTATAATCACTCCAAATCGGAGTCAAATGAAAGGAAATGATTTTCTTTTTAAAACTACAAAATAACTTTGGTATATTACAAACAATTATAAAAATAGAAATATATAATTACATTTATTTTTCTTTCCTTATTTTTTTATAATCTAAACAAAAAATATCCAAAAATCTTTTATCAATTTTTTCTTATCTAAATTCTCTAATCCAAACAAGATTTTTCTTTTCCTTTCTTTTCTTTTATAATTTTTCTCTTCTTTTCTTTTACTATTTTTTTCCTCCCTGAATACAAACATACCCTAAGGGTCTGGAAGGATTTTTCACTCTTATCTTCTAATACATTATTAACTACGCTATGTAATAATTAACGTTTGCTTTATGAATGACAAAAAAAAGATTTTTGACTGTGTTATATAAATTAAAAATATCAACAATAAGAGAGACAAAAATAAAAGTGGAGAGATAAATTTATTTGACAATAAATGAGAAAATGAGAGACTAAAAGGGATTATGAGAGGCATAGGGAAATTATGAGAGGATTGAGAGATTTTATAGTGTAAATAGGAGAAGTTAGGTGTATCCGACTTTATTATATAGATTTTAATTTTCTATAAATGAAATTGATATTTTTGAACTAATAAATGAGATTATGAGAGTTATAAGGGGATTATAAGAGGAATGAGAAAATTATGAGAAGAATTATAGTAAAGAAAAATAAATAAATTGGGCATAAAGTGATTTATTATATAGATTTTTTAAGATAAAACACACTACACTATAGAAATTTGCAATTTAAATAAAAGGAATGTTATTTTTCTTATAATTTATAAACCATACTTTTCGACAAAAGTAAAATAAAATAAAATAGACCTCATCGAAATCATTCTATATATTATTGGATTCAGTTCTGTCTAAATTAAAATTAAATTTATTTGGAGAAATTCGAAACGACCGACCAGTATCAAATTAGCTCAGTAAACTTTTATTTGCATTTCCTTTAATATTTTATATGCAAAGGTAAGTTAAAGGATCGTTTTCTCATAATTTATCAAACTTATCTCTCAACAAAAAATTAAATTAAATTAAACCATAGTAAGAATAAGAATAGGTTGACTTAATAATATAGAATGTGAAATATCTTATACATAATTGTGAGTTGGAGATGAAGTTACGTATTCTATTGAGTTACTTGATTGTGGGTTGAAACATGTTTGAGTTAATCATGATAGAGAATTCAAAATTGAGTTTGTGCCCACATTCTATCGTTAAATTTTTACTAATTAACAAATAATAACCTTAAATAATAATTTAATTTTATTGTGGTAATTTTATGTAGGTTTAGATTAAAGTTTAATAGATATATTTGAGGAGATTTTAACCAAAGGGGTCTTGAATACCCACCCCTTAGTCCTAACCCAACCCTATCTTCTAGCTCTTCTCACTAAAGACCTCCTATAATATTTTACACTACAATTCAAAAACCCAATCACCTATTTACCTCATTTTGTTTTATTTTTCTTATATATATACTAATTTCTATTAGAATTTATTTATTATTTCTCTCTCCTCACCCTAAACCTAAAGCCGCTCTCATTCCTCTCTCCTAAAACCAAATCATCACCTCTTCTCTCCCATCTCACATTTTCGGCGAGCTGCCATGGGCGCCGCCTTGGTGGGTCCTAGGGTGTTATAAAATTAATACGATAAATAAAAGGAACCACAATACCGCAAGTGCACGGTTGTCCAAGTAATATCCGATAAATCAGATTTCGTTCTCAGGGACGGATTAGGTTCAACTCAAGTATTAATCAAGTAATAAGAATAATTGTTTAACATAAAAATAAAATAAAAGATTTTTGTTTGGTTTTTTAAATTTAAAAGATGCAATAAAACAAAGACTATAAGTAAATAACTGAAAAGAAATAAAGCAGTAAAAGGATTAACTACAAAGATGAGGGATACTTGAGTCTCGCAAGGAATCCACCTAATTAACGTAACCTATGCTTGTTTAAGGGTAGAATTGGTATTATAATATTAGTCGGGACTCTAATGTCTCCTAGCCCCCTGTCGGGTGGACCTAGGAGCTATCCTAAAGTACTATAAACCCCTATATGGGCGAATATGCCTCTTCGGATGATATGAATTTACCTCTTTGGCTATGTAATTAGTTAAGCATGTCGGTCAATAACGGACATTACACGGGTATTACCTAAGTCTGTATTCAAACCCCCATGTCGGATGATCACTTTTGCCACTAAAATGAATAGCCCAAATACTAAAAGCTATTTCTAGTTGTTCCTAAAAGAAATAGTAATGAAAACAAAGTAATATCCAATATATAAGACTCAATTCAATTTAAATCCTAAGAATCCCAAACTCAAAACATAGAATAAATTAATTAGGGTTCCCTTTATTGCGATTCTCAAGTATGTGGAAATTTAGCTCATAATAAAATTAAATACTGAAATAAAATAAAAAGAAGTCATAATTCAATTACAGAAAAGAAAATAGATAACCTAAAGGTTAGGTTGGCTGTTGTTGGAAGAACAGAATTCCTCCAGCTCTAGCTTTTCCTCTGCCTTCTTGCTCTGACTTGAAAATATGAAGTCTCTAATGTAATTCTCTGAAGTGTGTGTAAAAAGGAGGTTAAAGGGTCTATTTATACTTGTAAAAACGGATTAGGGCTTAAGTTAAGAGGATTAGGTCAAATTATAAAAAGCCCAAGCCCATCTTTTCTTTTAATTCCCATAACTGGTGTGCAGCATTTAGTAAAACGGTTGTAACTTTTTCATAACTACTCCAAATGGGCTGATTCAACTTGGAGAATCTTCCTAACTCAATAGGCTATCAAACCATGTCAACTTGGAGGTTAAAGGGTCTATTTATACTTGTAAAAACGGATTAGGGCTTAAGTTAAGAGGATTAGGTCAAATTATAAAAAGCCCAAGCCCATCTTTTCTTTTAATTCCCATAACTGGTGTGCAGCATTTAGTAAAATGGGTGTAACTTTTTCATAACTACTCCAAATGGGCTGATTCAACTTGGAGAATCTTCCTAACTCAATAGGCTATCAAACCATGTTTCACGGTCCAAGGCTAAATCCGCTCCTAAGTAGCCTAAAAACAGTAATCTTTAATAGTCTTTCAGATCAGCAACTTCTTTAATTAAGTTCTTGGAAATTCTTGTCTTTCTTTTAGCTCCTCCCCTCGATTTAAGACTTTAATTCTCACCTCTCCTCCTTGTAATGGTTTATTCATGAATTCATAAACCTACTAACTTTGCACTAAAACAAACAAATGAATGCACAAAAGCTCTAAAAATGCAAATTGTCTAATTCCAAGGGGAGAAAGTGCAATATGACGAAATAAGCATAAAAGTCTATCTAATAAGTCAAATATTCACCTAAAATGATGTCTCCTAAGGGCTGATAATTAGAACAAACAGGGAGACATCACGCCTTCACTGTCTCACCACATTCTCGTTCATTTATGAAACAGCGACGAAGCAGCAACTCGTTCATCTATGAAGCAGAAACTCCTCACCCCCGAAGCTCCATGGAAAACGGCTATCGCTCAAACTCAGGCGAACTCAGGCCATGTATCTCCCTTTTGAGATGGCTTCCGTTGCTTGTTCTTCTCCAGCAACGACGACAACTCTACCCTTATCCTTCCAGATCTAGCTTATGTCCAAGAGTTGTTGTTGTCCAAGCCAAGCCAAGTATGATATTCGAGTTGATGTTGTCCAAGCCAAGCGAAGCGTGATATTCGAGCTGCTGTTGTCCAAGCCAAGCCAAACGTGATATTCGAGCTGCTGTTGTCCAAGCCAAGCAAAGCGTGATATTCGAGCTGATGTCCAAGAGCTCTTTCCGAGCTGCTGGAGAAAGGAAACAACCTCTACCGGTGGTGCTCGAACTCCGGCGCACCTTAGGCTTTACTGCCATGGAAGCTTTGCTGCTGTAAATGAAGATCTGGCCTTCGAAGATGAGGCTTCGCTGATTTTCGACTACTTGGTGATGTGTTGCTTTTCGATCCACCTTGCCAGATCTGTTCGCAGTGGCGGAGGATTTCCCTTTCTCGATAGAGAAGGTCGCTCGTCCAGTTTTTTTTGTTTTGTAAAATCTGGTCAAACCAAATATTTTTAGTTGGTTTTTTTAATTTTTTTTTTGTAAATTAATTAAGTTTAAGCTTTCATTTCTTTTGTTCAATAACTGTTGTAATTAGTTAGTTTACTTGTTCTGTTGTAATAATGTGTTGTAAAAGTGATACTATGTTTTTATTAATTATACTTTGTTTTTTTAATAATACTCTGCTTTTTTAATAATACTCATCAATTTTTTTAAAATACTCATCATTTTTTATAGAGTACTCATCAGTTTTTATAGAGTACTCATCAATTTTTTTATAGAATACTCATCAATTTTTTTGAAACTCTACTATTTTTTCAAAACTGTATATTTTTTCAAAACTGTATATTTTTTCAAAACTGTATATTTTTTCGATACTCATCGTTTTTTTCCGATACTCTATGTTTTTTCCGGTGGCCAGTGACAGGTGGTCGGTGGTCAGTGGTCGGAGATCGAAGGCGGGTGGTCAGAGGTCGGAGGTAGGTGGGTAGGAGAGAGCTGAACAATGACATCACGTTTTTTGTCTTTTAGTGTTAGAAGGGCATTTTAGTATTTGGTCATGTTTGACATCTCTTTAAAAAATTAAGATTTCCACTAGTTTATTTAGGCCAAAAAACTAGTCTCTAAGACCCTATGTGTCAATCATCCTATATCTGAGTGTAAACTCAATACGTGGATTAAATAAAAATGGTAGTGGAATTTGTATATTTTAAGATATTTAGGGGAGTTATGAGAGGGTTCGGGAGGAGTTGAGTGTGAATAGGAAAAATTAGGTATATTTTTCTTTATTATATATATATTAAATGTAAAGGAGTGATTTAAGGTTTTTTGTTTTAAAATATAATTTTTTTAATTAAGTAAATAAAGATTAACTAATATTATTAATGATAAGAGGGGTCATAAAATGAACCTGGCAATCAATTATGTAAAAGACGTGGTTTGTTAAAAAAACTCTGTAATATAATATAGATAATTAAAAAACTTATTATAATTATTAAGTTTTCATTATGTTTATTTATTTTGTGAATAATTATTTGTTTGTTAATATTTAATAATTTGCAATTTATAATTTAATAAATAAATGTATAATACTATTATTTGAAAAATATTATTTAATATAATTTGTATAATATTTGTAGATAATGATTTTATGTTAATATGTAATAATTCATTATTTTATTTTATTTAATAAAGAAAGGGGCAACGCCCAATTAATTACGCGGAGAATGTAAGTATTCCCTATTAATTACAACTTCAACTTAATTCCCAATTAAGCACAAAATATTACCCAATTACCAAAATATCCTTCCACCGATTATTAATTACTTTAATTATATATTTTATTAATTATAGTTTAATGTTTATTTATCAGATTTTTTTTTAAATATTTTTTTTTCAAAAAATATTTTTTTTTTCGAAATATTTTTTTTTCGAAAAATATTTTTTTTTTCGGAAATTTTTTTTTCCCGAAATATATTTTTTTTTTTCGGAAATATTTTTTTTCGAAATTTTTTTTTTCCCCGATTTTTTCTCCCGGAATTTTTTTTTCCATGATAACATGATGTAAGATTAGTACATATGATAATTGTGTGTTAAAGTAACACAAAATCATATGTGTTGTGTGTTGCATGAACACCCAATAGGTATAATATTGAGTTGCTTAAACACACATAAATAACAAATTGTGTGATACATGAACACAAAATCAGATAGACAGAATATTTGTACACAAAGGTATAGAATAATGTATATGTAGGCTGATTATGTGTTCATGCAACACCCAATTGCTGGAAGTATGTGTTACAGTAACACACAACTGTATGGGTTTTGTGTTGGTAAGACACAATGCGTTTATCATTTACAGTTTTGCGTTGCTTAAACACACACAAATAACAATTGTGTGTTGCAGGAACACAGAATAAGATATACAGAATATTTGTACACAGTAATAGATAATAGTGTACAGATAGTCTGAACATCTGATTGTGTGTTAATGTAACACACAATTGCTTGATGTGTGAGTTACAATAACACAAAACAGTATGGACTTGTGTGTCATTTACAGTTTTGTGTTGCTTAAACACACACAAATAACAATTGTGTGTTGCAGGAACACAGAATAAGATATACAGAATATTTGTATACAGAAATAGATAATAGTGTACGTATAGTCTGAAAATCTGATTGTGGGTTAATGTAACACACAATCGCTTGATGTATGAGTTACAGTAACACAAAACAGTATGGACTTGTGTGTTAATGAAAAAATCTTCGAAAATATTTTTCGAAAAAAAAAATATTTTTCAAAACAAAAATTCGAAAAAAAAATTCGGAAAAAAAATATTTTTCGAAAAAAATAAATCGTAAAAAAAAATTTCGGAAAAAAAAAATTCGAAAAAAAAATATTTAAAAAAATGAAAAATAAATTCAGATATTAAATATAGAAATATAATATAAATATATAATAAAATAAAAAACCGTATAAGGGCAATAATGGAAGGTAAATATGACCATGTGCTTATTTGAGAATTAAGTTGAAAATTTGTGAGTAAGTAGGAAGTAATTTCCTCCTTCCTTTTTTTTAGAATGAAAAGTGAGAAAGTGTAATTAATTGGGAATTATCTCATAAAGAAATGTGTAATAAAATATTATTTCAGATTTCGCAATTGTATATTATTTATTTTTATTATATAATAATTCTTTACTTTTTCATAATTGTAATAATATGAGTAGTAAATTTTATTTTGCATTTTAAAATAAAAATAAAATATAATTTAAAATATATAGGAGTTGATGTGATTATATAAGGGTTATTTTTATACATAATTCCTTGTTTTTTTAACAACCAAATATTTAAAAATTGGCTATATATAGACTTGATCATGAGTTATGTCGGATATGATATCACCCCAAATCACATCGCCCTTTTATCGCCCCTTATGTGGACCAATTATAAAAGCGAGAGAAAATTATAAATCGGGAAAGAGAAAATATATAATTGGTCCATTTAAAATACACCTAGTAGTCGATACAAGGTGATGTGATTTGGGATTATATCCAGCATTACTATTATACAAAGGTTTCAAAAACAAAATTCCAAGAAGTTAGTCTTATAATGTGCTTGCAAGAATTTTTATGGTAGAAGGAAGATTTTTGCAAAGAAGAATCTAAAGAGGTAAGTATTTTAACATTTTATTAATTAATAATTTGTTACTTTATTTATTTAGGGTTATAATTTATTATTATTGAAGATTTGATATTGAGATAATTCCCAATTAATTACACTTCCTCACTTTTCATTCTCAAAAAAAAGGAAGGAGGAAATTACTTCCTACTTACTCACAAATTTTCAACTTAATTCTCAAATAAGCACATGGTCATATTTACCTTCTATTATTGCCCTTATATGGTTTTTTATTTTATTATATATTTATATTATATTTCTATATTTAATATCTGAATTTATTTTTGGGAAAATGACCCAAAAAATCTAAATAATATTATTTTCAGCCCAATAACATCAATGACAAAATTTCTGCCCAATAACATCATTAACTAAATTTTGTCCTTGATGGGAATCGTCCTTGACGGGAATCGTCCTTGACGGGAATCGACCTTGATGGGAATCGTCCTTGACGGGAATCGTCCTTGATGGGAATCGTCCTTGACGGGAATCGTCCTTGACGGGTAAACATGTAATCTTATAATAGTAAGTTAATGGATGATTCTTTGGGGCAAGTATAATATTATTTTGATTTTTTGGGTCATTGACCCTTTATTTTTTCATTTTTTAAAATTTTTTTTTCAATTTTTTTTTCCGAAAACTATTTTTTTTTCGAAAAATATTTTTTTTTTCGAATTTTTTTTTCGAAAAATATTTTTTTTTTCGAAGATTTTTTCATTAACACACAAGTCCATACTGTTTTGTGTTACTGTAACTCATACATCAAGCGATTGTGTGTTACATTAACACACAATCAGATTTTCAGACTATCTGTACACTATTATCTATTTATGTATACAAATATTCTGTATATCTTATTCTGTGTTCCTGCAACACACAATTGTTATTTGTGTGTGTTTAACCAACGCAAAACTGTAAATGACACACAAGTCCATACTGTTTTGTGTTACTGTAACTCACACATCAAGCAATTGTGTGTTACATTAACACACAATCAGATGTTCAGACTATCTGTACACTATTATCTATTACTGTGTACAAATATTCTGTATATCTTATTCTGTGTTCCTGCAACACACAATTGTTATTTGTGTGTGTTTAAGCAACGCAAAACTGTAAATGATAAACGCATTGTGTGTCTTACCAACACAAAACCCATACTGTTGTGTTTTACTGTAACACATACTTTCAGCAATTGCGTGTTGCATGAACACATAATCAGCCTACATATACATTATTCTATACCTTTGTGTACAAATATTCTGCCTGTCTGATTTTGTGTTCATGTATCACACAATTTGTTATTTATGTGTGTTTAAGCAACTCAATATTATACATATTTGGGTGTTCATGCAACACACAACACATATGATTTTGTGTTACTTTAACACACAATTATCATATGTACTAATCTTACATCATGTTATCATGGAAAAAGAATTCCGGGGGAAAAAATCGACAAAAAAAAATTTCGAAAAAAAAAATTCGGAATAAAAAAATTTCGAAAAAAAATATTTCCGAAAAAAAAAATTTCGAAAAAAAAAAATTAAAAAAAAATCTGAAAAAAATAAATAAACATTAAACTATAATTAATAAAATATATAATTAAAGTAATTAATAATAGGTGGAAGGATATTTTGGTAATTGGGTAATATTTTGTGCTTAATTGGGAATTAAGTTGAAGTTGTAATTAATAGAAAATACTTACTTTCTCCGCGTAATTAGTTGGGCGTTGCCCCTTTGATATTTATATTTAAAATATTGTGTTAGTTTATTTATGTATGGCTATTTTGTAGTTACTTATTATTGATATTTATGGAATCGTTTTTTTTGTCAACCATAGAATCGTTTAATATAATTATAATAATGATATAACAATATTATGGAATAAAAGTAATTACAATTATGAAACGGAATATTAAGGTAATCTAAATAATTATAATTAAGGAACATAATTATAAGAATATATTTATTATAATTATGGATCGTAATAATAAGAGGTAATTAATTATAGTTATAAAATAAAATTAAAAGGTAATATAATTAATTATAATTATGAAACGAAAATATTCTAAACTAACTATATATTAAAGGAAATGCTATACTAACAAAATAGTAAATGATTTTTTTTGTAAATTAAAGAAATATTAAACTGATTTTCGTTAAAACTAACTAAATATTAAAGGGAATGTTTGTTATACTAAGGGTCTGTGTGGATTGAGAGAATTGGAAAGAAAGAAAATGAATAGAAATAATATTTTATTTATTGCATTGTTTGTATTAGAAAGTTTTATAAAAGAAAAGAAAGGAAATCATTCCAAAAATCACTCCTGTAACCATTTTTATAATCACTCCAAATTGGAGTCAAATGGAGAGAAAAGAATTTTATTAAAGATTATAGGATAAAATTAATCTTTTATTTTCTTTCTTTTTGTATTTTTTTCAATCCAAACAATAAATATCCAAAATCATTTATGAAATCTTCTTTTATAAAAGTTTCTAATCCAAACAAAAAATTTCCTTTCTTTTCTTTTCTTTTATTACTTTTTTTCCTTCTAAATACAAACAAACTCTAAGGAAATAATAAAGGAAATAATAAAGGATTTTTGTAATACTACTGAAATATTAAAGGGGATATTTTTACAACAAAGAAAATATTAAAGGAGTTTTTCATTAAAACTAACAAAATATTAGAGGAAATATTTTTTTAACTAAGAAAATATTAAATGGAATTTTGTTTAAAACTAATGAAATTTTAAAGGGAATTTTGTTTAAAACTAAGGAAGCTTGTAGAAGATGGGAGCTTTCTGGTATACCATTATATCACAAAATCACATGTATACAATATGTGGGACATTATCCAAGAAAGTATGTCTATGATTTTTACAAGAAAGAAATCTACAAAGGCATATACACTAATGGTGTACCCAATTAATGGTCCTTCTGTGTGGCCTACTATAAAGACTCAAGAAGTGGATCCTCCATTGGCGTTGAAATTGGTTAGAAGACCAAAAAGGGGTAGGAAAAAGGAGGCTATTGAGGTTCAAGTAAAAAACTGGAGAAAACACATACTATTGGGGTTGTTCAAAGGGCTACAAGGATGGATAGGGTGATGACATACAATTTCTGCAAAGGTGAGAGACACAATACCAGTATATGTAAGGAGAAGCAACAATATAAAGAGACTGAATTTGTGGGGTTAGATGGTACACACTAAGGGTGTTATTTTAGAAGAGGAAGTAATTTGTATAAACGTTCAAGTAGAAGAGGAAATACAAGAAATGAATGTTGAAGAAATCCAAGGTGTGGATGGGACTCTTGATAAGGATATTTGTAGACTATTTGATGAGCTGGAAATACGGACATATGCACCTTATGACACCCCAAGTTCACCTAGTGAACCTGCAAAATAATCAGTTAATATTGCCCAACAAAAGACAACCCTACCAAAGCCAAATATACCAAAGACAAACATAGTAAGCCCAAATTTAGAATTTGTGGCACCAACATGACAAAGCAACATATTGAAAGATATTGCCACCCCAAGTACACCTAGTGAACCTGCAAAATAATCAGTTAATATGGAGAGAACAGTACCAAACAGATCAAAATTAAACAACCAAAGACAATCAGACCAGAGCTAAATATACTAAAGCCAAATTCAAAATTTGTGGCACCACTAAGACAAATTAACAAATTGAAAGATATCGGTTTAAAAACTGTCTATGGATATTTAAGCACAAAGCCAATAGCTATAGTAAGTATATATCCTTATTTGAGTATATAATTATTTATTAGCTAAATGTGTATATGATTTGAAATACAGGATGATGACAAAGAAAAAGGAGAAATTTCTGCAACAAACGCCACTACTGTTCTAAAATCTGGACTTAAGTTGATTTAAACATTTACAAAATAACTTCACTAAATAACACATATGTTCCTAACATTTTTTTTGTTTTTATTTGACTATAGAATGTCAAAATTGAAGGCACCTGGAACAGTACAAGATAGAGAAAACACAGAGGAAAAAAGCATACTTATGGTAGATAAAAGCCTAAAAAATACTGACGATAAATGCGCACATTTGTCATCCAAGAATCCAACTTCGTTTAGGAGAATCCCTAAAGTAAGCAAACTTTCTACTTTACACTATTGATAGTTTACCCCCCCCCCCCCCCCCCCCCCAGATGTACAATGACTCTCACCCCCATCCCCCATCCCACTTTCAGATTGTTTGTTTACTAGGTCTTGTTTGTTGAAAAATCCAAGTTGTGTTTAAAGATCAAAAGAACCATGTTCTTACTAGATCTAAAAGTCCATTACTTACCCACACAAGGACATGTGGTTAGTCAAACTTTCTTTTGGTGATATCTAAGATAAACCTGATGGGTATTTAGAAGGTAATTCTTGTATTTTGGTGATAGGAAAAAAGTAAAACCAAGATAGAGCAAAGAGGTCTTTCATCCAACATAAACAAGGTGTAGGAATGAGAGAGGGAGATCCTGGGTACGTAATAATTGTAGAAGCCATTCGAATAAGAAGACCAGCAGATAAAATTACAATCCCACCAGGGCCCATAACAAATACCATAGGAAGGTTAAGGAAAGCAAGTGATGCAGAAGAAACACCTAATCCAGAAGAAGAAAAACCAAAAAAGACCAAGCCAAATGAAAATGAACCACCTTCAACAAGTTGAATCTGCGGATTTTTTTTAGAGTTGTTTTTGGATTGTTTACATATTTTGGTTTGTGACTTTATTTTGTGGGAAGAATAATACAATGAATATGGTATCATTGGGTTGTAATGGTTTATGGTTTAATGGCTTTATTTTGTGGTGGTGGTAGTTATGTGAGGTTATTTGGTTGGTAAAGCCATTAGTGTTGGCACCTAAAAACTGGGTTCTTTTGTAAGTTTGTGCTAGTTGCATTTGACTATTATATTTTTGTGCAACTCTATGGAATGACAACATTATATTATTTTATTTCTCTTTTTAGGTGTGCACGAGATTCTCTTGTCTATTTATCTTTTTGTTTCTAACATATCTTCTTTAGCTTGCATATCTACATCCTGAAGTTGACTATACATTGCAAGTGTAAATAAAATATCCATTCATTCATTTCATAGCCAATATAACATGATTAAACAACATCACTTTCAAATCCATTACAATGAGAATAACTATTAAAATTAGTAGCATAACTATTACAATTCATAAATTACACCATAATACTAAATACACAACAAAAAGTTAACAAGAACATCAAAAAAAATGCAACTCCATTTCATAACCCTGTTAATTCAGTTACACTTGTCATCCTAAGCTTAACATAGTGCAACTCATCCTCAATAAATTTGCATTTTTTAGACTCCTAGATCAAATCTTTTGGATGGTTTTTTTCTTTTGGACCAGTTCATCCAAATCCTCAGCCATTAGCTTCATCTGGGTATTCAACGCATCCAGTTCAAACACGTAACTATCGCATTTATGAAATAGCCGATGAATAATCTGAACACTTCTTTAACGCAGGGCCTAATCAAACCAAACAAAGAACTTGAAATCCATCCCACAACCCCCAAAACATACACTTTTAATGCCTCCTACCTAGATTCAAATCCGTCCAGGAAGTGCGTATCTTTGCTATTTGACCACACCTGCAATGTGTAGGTGAAGGGGTAACTGACCACAACGACCTAACACCATTCCCGTTCCTTGAAGAACTCATTCCTGAATATTGAAGATTAGAAGAGAGGTGTGTGGAAGATTAGAAGGATCTCTCGAACGTAATTCTTTTGAATAAGGGTTCCTTTTGAATAACTCTTCAAGAACATAATAGTTGTGTTTTGATTTTGAGTTTTCTTTTAATTTAGGGTATTAGTAGTGTAGTTAATTAAGGAATGCCCCTTTTTCCCTTTCGAATATATGAGTAATGATATTAAATCACTTTAAATGTTTTTTTATTAATAAAAAATGATTAAAAGAATGCACATGCTTACTTAACAAGGGAATTGGATGGATTCCGTCAATAGGGGGTAACGAGTCGCAAAAATAAAAGTTAGGGGGTAAATTTACACTTTATACAATCGAAGGGGTAAACTGTCAATTCTGTTTAGGTACATGGAGCATCCAGTACATTTATTCTATTAATAATTGAAGATTGGGATCTTTGTTTCCTTTACACAATATGCCTTATTAAAACCTCTTTTAAAAAAACTTTATGGAAAAAATCTTGATAGATAATAAAAATTCTTTGAGAAACCCTTATGCGAAAACTAGGGATGGTAATGGTTACGGTTAAAAACCAAAACCGTTGATAACCAAACCGGTTAACAACCAAATTATATAATTGTGGTTAAAACCAGTAGGTTATGTTTTAAAAAGTGTAACTGATGATTAAACCCGTTAGGTTATGGTTTTAGATAAAAATAAAATCGAATAACTGAAAATAGTTTATTATCATATATTTTCACATTCTATAATAATCTAGGTTAAATCATATATATTAAAATTCTAAAACCCAAATTCAAATACTAAAATTAACCAACTAAATAATAAATATCCTATTTACTCAAAGATTAACACAATATTTTATATAACTTTGAGATTTTTCTTATATGTGTGGTTTGATTTTATGAAAATTAATATATTTATTAAATTATCATTTGTTTATGGTTAAAAACCGCAAGTTCGTTTAAAAACCAAAACCGAATAATACGTATTTGGTTTAGAAATGTGTAACCGATGGTTAAAACTATAAGGATGTGGTTTTTAATAAAATCAACGGTTATAATTATGGTTTTTGATATTTTTGTAAAAAAGCAAACTGTTGACATCCATAGCAAAAATCCTCGATAGAAGAAAAGAGTGCAAAGATGGTGTTTCAATCCAAAGTTAAGAACATAAATAAAAGTAGGACAATAATGAAACACAAATCATTAGGGAAGGTATCGTATTGCTCAGCAAAGCCATAGTTCCGTCCATGATTCCTTGGGTTGGGGGCGAGATGTTGTGTTTGGGTGGGGATCTCATTTAAGATAATATTAAAAAAAACTAATAATGAAATATTTATTGCAGTTTAAAACAAGTAGAGATTTTATAAAAAATATGGCATCTATCAAATAGGGAATGGGCATAGTATCCATATATGGGAAGATAGATGGATTGACACTTCTTGGAAAATGGAAAAACCAAAAGTTGTGAAATCACTAAAGTCAGTCAATTGTGGAAAATCAACACTTGTGATTGGGATTTTGAAATTTTTGATAATTTATTTTTGAAACATATTATCTCTAGTATTTCTAGAATTCTCATACTTAATAATGAGACTAATGACAAATTTTGTTGGCCTTTCACAAGAAATGGACAATATCCTACTAAATCGGGTTATAGAATTCTTTTTGAAAAAACGTGTCATACATAAACCACAAACGACCTCTTCAACGAAAAACTTACAAACAGTGACATAGAAAATAATATGTAGCTCAAATATTAAAAAAAGATATTCATCTGGAAAGCAAGTAACAATGCAATTCCAACAAATCAAAAATCTATACAAATGAAAGTGTGTTGACACAAGTCAAAGTCCATGGCGCAAGAAAGCAAAGAATCAGTAACCCACCAACTCATAAACTGTAAAGTTAGTCAATCTATATGGGTAGGATCCTCACTACAAATTAAATCTGTAAGCGAACAAAAGAGTAACCTAGGAGAATAGATTATGCATATTGCTCTTAATATCTCCGAAGGTGAATAGGACTTCAAAAAAAATTGAATTATATAATGATTATCATGTGGAATTTATGAAAGGAAATGATGAAAGATATTCATGAGATGGAGTCATTGATGGGGACAAAATGATTTTCTCCACTAACAAATTAACGGAAGAGCTACACAGGCACAACTTGCAAAATGTTAAGAACACAACCCTACAAGGAAATAACATTAACATAGCAACACAAGTAAATCTAACATTTGAAAGGGACTTACGATCATCTTCTGTTGCGATGGAAAAACCTATGAAGCTACATGTATCGAGATTTATTGCTTCAATAGAAATATTGGGTGCAGATCAAGTAATAAAGTCGAAGTTTTTTGTGATTCTATTATGGAAGGAGAACCTCTTGCAATTCTAAAAACTGTTAAAAAATGCAAAGAACACTCTAGGAAAGAAAAGACAATTTACTTAACTAACCTTGAACGTATTCAAGGTATAAGACAAGTGTCAACAACGAACCGAAAAATCTAACCAGTCATTTGGAAGATCAACCAGATAGCCGCGGAACATGGTCGTATCACCTTCAAACATCTCCCTAGAAGGTGAATGGCAATGCAGACATGATCGTAAATAGACACGAAGCCACCTCCGGTCACACAATACCTCTAGTGTGACGTTTATCATAAATGACTTTTGTAAGTTAAGAATAGGTTAAGTTTTTGGTATGTTTTTACTTTATTTTGTAATATCTTTCTTAGTAAAAAAAATCAGGTATTGGTGGAGATTCAAAAGTAAGAGCCATCATGTAGGCTACACGTTCTCTTTGCTTGTCACAATTTCTTTTTTGATGAAAATTAAAACTACCGATCAACGAATCCTAATTTTCGAAAATTGTATCATTAACGGTAAGAGTAAGTTTAAACCATGAACTCAAATTCTCCGCCTAATTTTTTTTCACAACTTGATCTGTCAAAGTGTTGAAGTATTTAGGAGGTGGCCAAAAAAAAAACCGACCGTACATATCCGTAAGTCTCGGAATCTTCCTTATTTAAACATGCCAATGCACAGAGTACGGTGGTAGCGTAATGCATCTTACAATTGTCTCCACGAATTATAGTATCACTCCACTATATTATATTTATAGTTAGCCTATTGGTCCATTACCTTGAAATGAGATGACAGTGGTGGAAGCTTGAGAGATTCGCAAGCATTAGTGGATGAAGGATAAAGAAAACAAATTGAGTGGAGATATCACTACATTAAGATACATCATTACATTACTCAAATCAAATTATTAGTCCACTTAAAATCTATTTAGGGGTTGATTAAAAAGTAATACAATATTTAGACGTCGACATATCATGTCTTCACCACTTCATTAAGCACTTATACACAGACCACTTCACTGAGCACTCATAGAGTATTAAGTAAACTCTTAACTTGAAATTATACATACATCTCTTGTGTTTATGTTCTAAAGTCTGTAGTAATTTTTCAAGCTCTTGCCGTCCAACTCTTTAGACAAGAACCTTTTGATGTATTCAGTATATATAAATTGGTTGTAAAGTGCTGGCTTTTCAGCTGTCACTACTTCTTGTAAAGGTCCATACAAGTTGTCTCGTAAGCTTGGGTTAAAGAAAACAGCTACAGCTATGCGTGGCTCCGTAGTAGGGTTGGCTAAAACTCTGTGTTCCACACTCTTGTATACATCATTTGACATAATCTGCAAATTAAATAAAGAAAGAGAGTTCATATAACAACAACTTGTATGTCAAATGATTTTCAAACATCTCGAAAGAAAAAATGTGGTATTTATTTCCCATTCAATCAAAGAAAGAGTTGCAAAGTCAGAAGCAATCGAACTGGAAAAAGAATCTAAAATGTTCCCATTAAGTAAATTCTCACACTCCCAAGTCTGAGAAAAGTAAGACTATAAATACATTTTGAGGAAGGGATTTCACTATCATTTAAGGTTAGTACCGAATGATTTTTTGGAGTGTGACTAAACGATGGAATAATACCAAGGATTGCTAAGCTTGGCGACTAAGTTATTAGAGCATCACCTTTAATATAGTGTGAAATTACTAAGGTATACCTGAAGTATATCACCAATGTTGATGACAATAGCACCTTTAACAGGCTCCACATCCACCCATTCATCTCCAACCTTAACTTGCAAACCAGGCACCTCATTCTGGACCAGCACCGTGAACACACCAGGGTCTGTGTGTGATGTAAGCCCAGCAGTCAACTCTGGCTGTGGACAATAAGGGTAATAATGTCCGGCCAACAATTTTGCATCCAAACATGACAACCTTTTCAACCTATCACTTTCAACACCAAGACCTTCACATAACATCTCACCAATTTCATCTCCAATCTTCTGCACAGCTTCATTCCATTCTTTAGCAGCTTCAATGCACATGATAGGCACACGATCCCAGTTGGGAGTTTTAGGGGATAGTCCGAGTTGTAATGTGTCGCGCCAGCTGGCTGCTTTGGATATGTACAGGTCTACGTTTGTGGAGAACGAAACACCGTGAGAAGGGTCTCTGCTGTAGTATTGCATTTTAATGTCATCTGGTTGTTCGTTAAAGGCCTTGATGGAGTTTAGTATGTTGGTGATGCTGTGTAATGGGACACTGTGGTTTATAATTTGAAAGAATCCCAGGTTCGATGATGATTGACGGAGTTGATCAACGATGACTGACCGGGGAGATGAAAAGTCGATGATAGGTATTTTGGTTTTGAGATCGGGTTTTGTTTCTCTGGAATGGACAGGGAAGCGGTTTTGGTGGACGAAGATGGAAGGAATGGCTGTGACTCCCCGATCTACTAAACCTTTGACACCGATTTTCGATTCATCAAAGGTTCTCACTTCTTGGAGACGTTGTTGTTGTTGTTCTGTAATGGGGTTTGAGTTAACGATGGCGCTCATTTTTGATGGCGGGAGGTGACGATGGTGTTTGCTTTGGTTTGGTAAGAGAGACTGTTAGAAGTCCAGAATTTGGTGAAAAATACGAGGACGATACGCTTGCTCGCGGTCTTCTTTGTCGACCTATTACTGGCTAGAAGGTTACGTGCCGTCAGTAAATTTGGTACAAAGCTAGTCAAATCTCTTGAATAATGATCCTCCGGAAATTTTGGTTTAAGCTCTTCGCCGCTACAGAAATACTCTAATAATGCGCAGGTGGCAAATTCTTATCCACTTCTTTAGTTTTAGTCGATTTGTTTTTATTTTTAGAAAATCCACTTTATTTATTTTTTAGCCAAATAGAGATAAATGTCTATTTGCCTCCAATAAAACATTTTAAAGAAAACAGCCTCTTCTAAAACTACCCCTAATTAACAATTAAATAATAATAATAAAACAAAACATTGAAGCGTTCATATACACAAACACACACACAACACACACAACTGCACACACACATACTACACGCAACAGAGACGACGAAAAGCGAACGACGAAGAAGACTCACCGGCGACTATAAAAACACGAGCAAATCAACACAACTAAAAGCAAACGCGATCAACAACAAAAAAATACAAACATACGTAAGTGAAAAAACCGAAATATAATCTAATTTCTATGTTTATTTTGAGGTTTTTGATAGTGTTTCTTACTTTTGAAACTGATTTCACGTGATTTATCAACAAATTCTTACCGATTTCTATATAAAAACTAAATTTAGAAGTTTCTAGGGTTTAAAATAGGATTATTTGATGAATGTGTTCGATTTACTGTGATCAACATGAACGAAAGATGGATTAGAGTCATAAAATGTGAATAATGTGTTAAACAGGGACCTAAAATGCAATTACTGCATAATGCAGAATTCTGCACAATGTTTTTTGTAACTGTATTAAACATGGAATTCCATGATTAATACAGTTATCAAATCATGAAATTACATGTTTTAAAAATGTATTATATACATCATGTGTAGTTTAGGGACCTTATAGTGTAATTACTGCATAATATGGAATTCTTCAGAATGTTTTTAGTAACTGTATTAAACATGGAATTCCATGTTTAATACAGTTATCAAATCATGAAATTACATGTTTTGATAACTGTATTATAGATAGAATGTGTAGTTTAGGGACCTTATAGTGTAATTACTGCATAATATAGAATTCTGCAGAATGTTGTTAGTAACTGTATTAAACATGGAATTCCATGTTTAATACATTTATCAAACATGAAATTCCATATTTTGATAACTGTATTAAACATGAAATTCCATGTTTTGATAACTGTATTAAACATGGAATTAACTCAATTCAGGCTACTAATATGTTTTCTTGTGCTTGGAGTTTGTGTAAAACAGGTAAAAATGACACCAAGAAGAAAAGTTATCAAGTCAAGACTACTAATTTGTTTCTTGTGGTTGGAGTTTGTGTAAATACAAGTAAAAATGCCTCCAAGAAGAAGATTTACTGATAAACAAGAAGATGATAAGATACAAGCAGTGAAAAGGAAGAACTACTAGCTTTTCTAAGTGATGAGCAACCCCTCAATGGATTATGTTCATTGAAGAGTGTATATGCAATTCAGCGAAAACAAAGATCAAAGAGTCAGTTATCTAAAAGAATATTGATGAATGTGTTGACGTTTTTATTATTGTATTGAAAAGAGTATTTCTTATTTAATTGTACTTATTTTGGAATGTTTTAGATTGTAATGTTTAAAATGACTTGTTAGTTTATTAAGTATTATGAAGAATTTGATTAGAAATGGAAATTGATTAGTACTTCATGTTAGCCTCACCTTGTTTTTATTCCCGTTTTAATATTCGACAAATCATCCTTTAAACTAAAATTCATTTTTATATCACTTTAGATGTTTTCCAAAACCCCTCATTAGATTAGTTGTGCTCATTTCATTGTACTTAGCTTAATATTCAAAAGAGCAGCTCCGCGGTGCACCGGATGAAATACGCGGTACACCGCAGCATCCCGGACCAGTCCCACGGTGCACTAGATGGCCCGACCAGTAAGCTCAGAAAAACTGCACGGTACACCGGACCTTTGTCACGGTACACCGGACCACTACACGGAGCAGGCATGCGGTACAGTACATAGTCCGACCAGTAAGCTCAAAAGTCAGTCGAACAGTCACGCGGTGCACCGGACCCTACCCGCGGTACACCGCACGACAGGGTTTCAGCTCTATTACTAGAGGACAAAGCTTATATCCGTTGGGAGATTAATAGATCCGTTAGAGAGAAGCTTTATGACCGTTGGACCATCTTTTCAGCTATAAAATGGAGTTCATTCAAGACACAACTCAAGCCTTCCATCTACCAATCTTAAGAGCAATTAATTCTATCATTCAAGGAGGTTTCAAAGGAGCATTCAAGTCATATTTATTGTGAAGCTAATTAGTTCTATCTACTCATTTAGGAGTTTAGTTACAAAGCTTTAACAAGCACCCCTAAACACTTTTCCCCTTTTCCTCTTAGTTCTTGTAATAGATTAAGAGAGTAGTGTAAGCATAGGTTTATGCTTGGTTCCTTGTGTTGGTGATAACACAAGAGTATTTTCCTTCAAAGGGTTTTTGAAGTGGTTGTAAGGGTTTGTATCTCACCCGGTTAAGAGTTACGAAGATTAGTTGAGAATCTTGCAAATCCTAAGGAGGCTTCCTTAGGTAGTGGATGTAGGGAAACCGAACCACTATACATCGTTGTGTATCGTATTCTATCTCTACACTCTTTATATTTCCGCACTCTATATGCTTGATAAAATGCCTACTTGAATAGTTTGATATTATTGTCTATTAGGATTATCTAGTTTTATACTATTTAGTTTGCTAATACAATAGGATTCAAATTAGCTTTTAATTTTATTTACTTGAAATAAAATTAGCCGATTAATTTCTATTGTCCTATTCAACCCCCCTTCTAGGACGCATATAGTATATCAATTGGTATCAGAGCCTAGCTCTATTGTACTTAATCGTTTCTAGAGTTAATACGATATGGATTCTAATCAACCGGAAGGTTCATGTTCTACTAGACCTCCGCTTTTTGTAGGAAAAGACTACTTTGGTTGGAAAAAGAAGATGGAGATTCATGTGAAAGGAATCGATTACTTTTTATGGATGGCTATCAAAAAGGGTCCTTATATTCCTTACGTTACCGGAAGTACAACGGTGGTGAAAGATGAAGATGACTACAATGATCAAGACATAGCTAAACTTACCAAAAACAACAAAGCTATGAACATCCTCATCAATGGATTAAGTGTCACGGAATATGCTAGAGTGAGTGAATGCAATTCCGCTCATGAAATGTGGCAACTCTTGGAGCTATCTTATCAAGGAACGGAGGATATAAAAGAAACCAAAATTGGTCTCTTTATCACAAAGTATGAGCTCTTTCGTATGGAGCCCGATGAAGCCTTGAATGCTATGCATCAAAGATTTTCTAACATTGTTAACACTTTGAAGACTCTTGGTCAAGAGTACACCAACAAGGAACAATGCCGAAAAATCTTATTTGCTCTTCCAAGGAAATACAAGACAAAGATCAACTCTATAAGAGACACTAAAGATCTTTCAAAGATGACGGTTCATGAACTCATTTGCAACCTCATGACGGAAGAACTTGTGCTTGAAGAAGAAAAGATAAGAGATGATGAGGAGAAGAAAATTAAGAAATCTATTGCTTTCCATGCCATGAGTTCTAAGTTGAAAGAACGAAAAGAAAGGAAAGAAAGTGAAGAAGAAAACTCTCATGAAGAAGAAACTAGTGAAGATGAAGGAGTAGCTATGCTAGCAAGAGACATGAAAAAATTCATGAGATATAAACGCTTTGCCAAGAAAGGAAGCTCTTCCACACCCTACAAGAAGAATGATAGAGCTATCAAACAAGATGAACCCACTTGCTATCATTGCAAGAAGGTTGGTCATATCAAAACCTATTGTCCTCTTCTTCAAAAGGAGAAACCGAAAAGAGCTATGCATGCTAATATCACTTGGGATACTCAAAATTCGGATGAAGAAGAAAGTGATAATGAAAATGTCAATCTTGTTGCCTTTATGGGAAAAGTTGAAAATGATGAAGATGCTTCTTCGGATGATGATACCGGTACTACTCACTTTGCCTTTATGGCAAATCATGATGAGGTAACTCCTAAATCCAAACTCTCTTTAACTAATGATGATGCTAGTGAACAAGATATTCATGAGGCATTTGATTCTCTTTATAATGATTTTTTAAATTCTATTGAAACAAACAAAGTTTTAACAAAAGATTTAGAATTTGAGAAAAATAGAACTAAAGAGGTTTTAAAAGCTTTGGAAGATTGTCAAAATCTTTGTGATGAATGTATAGATGATAATGAAAAACTTCATCTTATTGAGAAAAATCTTTTGGAAGAAAAAGCTTTGTTAGAGAAAAAGATTGTTGATCAAAATGCCATTATTTTAAAATTTACTAGTGGGCAAGAAAACTTGGATTTGATTTTAGGTTCTCAAAGAATGGCTAATGAAAAAAGTGGTGTTGGATATGATCCATTCACTCACCAAAAACCTTTGAAAAATGTCTTTGTAAAATCAAAAATTTCAAATGAAACCCATCCTCTTCAAAATCTTCTATCACTTGCACCTATTGTGAAAAACTTGGTCATGATGCATCTCATTGTTACTATCGTAAATTGTTAGATTTGGGATCTCTTGTGCCAATTTGGAAAAGACCTAAATGGGTCTTAAAAAGAAAATCCACTAACCCTCATGGACCCAATCCTAATTGGGTACCTAAAGCTTAAATTATCGTTTGTTTGTAGGGGTTGAGCATCAAGAAGCAAAATATATGGCTACTTGATAGTGGATGCTCAAGACACATGACCGGAAATCCATCATTATTTACAAATTTATATAAAACTAAAGGTGATAAAGTTACTTTTGCCGACAACACTAAGAAACGCGTTTTGGGTAAAGGTAACATTGGTAATATGGACTCTTTACTTATCTCTAATGTGTTACTTGTTGAGGGTCTCTCTTTTAACTTGCTTAGTATTAGTCAACTTTGTGATGTTGGTTTTAGTGTTAAATTTGAAGCATCTAGATGTGTTGTTTTCAAAAATGATGAGTTAGATACTATGTTTATTGCAAAAAGATCGGATAATGTTTTTGTTGTTGATCTTGAGAGTCTTATGTGCAAAAATATTAAATGCTTATCCGTGGTTAATGATAGTTGGCTTTGGCATAGACGTTTAGGACATGCTAGCATGGATTTGATTTCAAAATTATCTAGAAAAAATCTTGTTGTTGGTTTGCCTATTTACAAATTTGATAAAGATAAATTATGTGATGCATGTCAACTTGGTAAACAACATCGTTCATCTTTTAAATCCATTAATAAGGTCATCACCGTTAGGCCACTTCAATTATTGCATATGGACCTATTTGGTCCCGTTGATGTCACTAGTCTAGGAGGGTCTAGATATGTCTTTGTTGTTGTTGATGATTACACTAGATTCACATGGGTGATGTTCCTTGCTTTGAAAAGTGATGCCTTCAATGAATTTGCAAAACTTTGTAGAAAGGTGCAAAATGAGAAAGGCTACTCTATTACATGCATTCGTAGTGATAATGGTAGTGAATACGTGAATTCTCCTTTTGTGCATTTTTTTGATGAATTTGGGATTGAGCATAATTTTTCGGCCCCTAGAACTCCCCAACAAAATGGGGTAGTGGAAAGGAAAAACCGAACTCTACAAGAAATGGCTAGAACAATGCTAAAAGAACATAGCTTGCCTACATACTTTTGGGGTGAAGCCGTTCATACGGCTTGTTATGTGTTAAATAGAGTTCTTATTAGACCCCTTATTAAGAAAACCCCTTATGAGCTTTGGAATGGTAGACCACCAACTATTGCTTATTTTCGTGTTTTTGGGTGCAAATGTTTTATCCTTAACACTAGGGACTATTTGGGAAAATTTGATGCTAAATCGGATGAAGGCATTTTTCTTGGTTATTCCACTAAAGGAAAAGCCTATCGCATTTTCAACAAACGTACTCGTACCATTGAGGAATCTATGCATGTTGACTTTGATGAGACTAATCCGTTTTGTATCAAGAAAGTGGTAGATGTTGTTGAAGATACTCCACTAGATCAACCCTTAGAATCTCCTATTCAAGAAGTCAAATCTCATGAAGAATCTCTTAAGGAAAATGATCAAGTGTTAAATGAAGCTAGTACGGATTTACCAAGGTGTTGGAAACATATCAAAGATCACCCAAGTGACTTAATTCTAGGTGATCCAAAAGAAGGTGTTACCACTCGCTCCCGTATTATTGCTCTTTGTGCTCATCAAGCTTTCTTATCTCAAATTGAGCCCAAGAATATTAAAGAAGCTTTGTTAGATGATCATTGGATTAATGCTATGCATGAGGAATTAAATCAATTTGCGCGTAGCAAAGTTTGGACATTAATGGAGAAACCAATTGGCCCCACTATTATTGGCACTAAGTGGATATTTCGCAACAAGCTAGATGACACCGGCATCATTACTAGAAATAAAGCAAGGTTAGTTGCTCAAGGGTACAATCAAGAAGAAGGTATTGATTTCGATGAAACTTTTGCTCCCGTAGCTAGACTTGAATCTATTCGTATGCTACTTGCTTTTGCTTGCTATATGAATTTTAAACTTTACCAAATGGATGTCAAAAGTGCTTTTTTAAATGGTTTTATAGACGAGGAAGTTTTTGTTAAACAACCTCCGGGTTTTGAGGATCCAAAATTTCCAAACCATGTTTTTAAACTTTCAAAGGCTTTATATGGTTTAAAACAAGCACCTCGTGCTTGGTATGAACGATTAAGCAAATTTTTATTAGATGATGGTTTTAAAAGAGGAAAAATTGACTCCACTTTGTTTATAAAAAGGTCTTCAAAAGATATCCTTCTTGTTCAAATTTATGTGGATGATATTATATTTGGTGCTACTAATGAAAATCTTTGTGAGAATTTTTCTAAAAGCATGCATAAGGAATTTGAGATGAGCATGATGGGAGAATTGAATTACTTTCTTGGACTTCAAATCAAGCAAATGAAAGATGGTATCTTTGTCAATCAAGCCAAATACACAAAAGAATTGATCAAAAAATTTGGACTTCAAGATGCAAAGGAAATTGGAACTCCAATGAGCACATCCACAAAATTAGACAAAGATGAAGATGGTAAAGATGTTGATGAGAAACTATATCGAGGTATGATTGGTAGCTTACTTTATTTAACCGCTTCTAGACCCGATATTATGTTCCCGGTTTGCCTTTGTGCAAGATTTCAATCTTCTCCTAAAGAAACCCATCTTAGTGCCGTTAAGCGTATTTTTAGGTATTTGAAAGGAACCCTTAGTCTAGGACTTTGGTACCCAAGATTTACCTCCTTTGAGCTAATAGGTTATTCGGATGCCGATTATGCCGGTTGTAGACTTGATAGGAAGAGTACTAGTGGAAGTTGCCAATTCTTAGGTCAATCCCTTGTTTCTTGGTCTAGTAGAAAACAAAATAGTGTTGCTTTATCCACGGCCGAAGCCGAATATGTTGCGGCCGGAAATTGTGTGACTCAAGTTCTTTGGATGAAACAAACCTTACTAGATTTTGGCCTAGAGTATGATCGTGTTCCCATTCGTTGTGATAACACTAGTGCTATTAATCTTACCAAAAATCCTATTCAACACTCTAGAACAAAACACATAGAAATCCGTCATCATTTTATCCGTGATCACACTCAAAAAGGGGACATTGTTCTTGAATTTGTCACTTCCGAAAATCAACTAGCCGATATCTTTACGAAACCTCTACCCCAAGATCTTTTTGAGAAAATTCGGTGTGAGATTGGCATGCAAATTCTCTAACCCTTCTTTCATGTCATGTTTTTGTTTAGAGCTTTTTGTGTATATAATCTTGTTGCTAATCTTTTCTTGATGTTATAGGTTCCTTGAAGCTTCTAATTGTTATCCATTTATTCCTTTAGTCCTTGTTTTTACTCAAAATGTGTTTTTGACCCCTTGAAATTTTCAAAATTGTATCATTTGTTCTTTTTGTTGTTGACAAAGGGGGAGAAATTTTAGTTGAACTTTTTAAAAATGCATTTTGTGAGGGGGAGTTTTTATAAAAACTCTAGTGATTAGGTTGAGGGGGAGTTTTTGTTCAAAACTTAATCTTAGGCATCTTCAAAAGTTTATGATTTGTCAAACATCAAAAAGGGGGAGATTGTTAGCCTCACCTTGTTTTTATTCCCGTTTTAATATTCGACAAATCATCCTTTAAACTAAAATTCATTTTTATATCACTTTAGATGTTTTCCAAAACCCCTCATTAGATTAGTTGTGCTCATTTCATTGTACTTAGCTTAATATTCAAAAGAGCAGCTCCGCGGTGCACCGGATGAAATACGCGGTACACCGCAGCATCCCGGACCAGTCCCACGGTGCACTAGATGGCCCGACCAGTAAGCTCAGAAAAACTGCACGGTACACCGGACCTTTGTCACGGTACACCGGACCACTACACGGAGCAGGCATGCGGTACAGTACATAGTCCGACCAGTAAGCTCAAAAGTCAGTCGAACAGTCACGCGGTGCACCGGACCCTACCCGCGGTACACCGCACGACAGGGTTTCAGCTCTATTACTAGAGGACAAAGCTTATATCCGTTGGGAGATTAATAGATCCGTTAGAGAGAAGCTTTATGACCGTTGGACCATCTTTTCAGCTATAAAATGGAGTTCATTCAAGACACAACTCAAGCCTTCCATCTACCAATCTTAAGAGCAATTAATTCTATCATTCAAGGAGGTTTCAAAGGAGCATTCAAGTCATATTTATTGTGAAGCTAATTAGTTCTATCTACTCATTTAGGAGTTTAGTTACAAAGCTTTAACAAGCACCCCTAAACACTTTTCCCCTTTTCCTCTTAGTTCTTGTAATAGATTAAGAGAGTAGTGTAAGCATAGGTTTATGCTTGGTTCCTTGTGTTGGTGATAACACAAGAGTATTTTCCTTCAAAGGGTTTTTGAAGTGGTTGTAAGGGTTTGTATCTCACCCGGTTAAGAGTTACGAAGATTAGTTGAGAATCTTGCAAATCCTAAGGAGGCTTCCTTAGGTAGTGGATGTAGGGAAACCGAACCACTATACATCGTTGTGTATCGTATTCTATCTCTACACTCTTTATATTTCCGCACTCTATATGCTTGATAAAATGCCTACTTGAATAGTTTGATATTATTGTCTATTAGGATTATCTAGTTTTATACTATTTAGTTTGCTAATACAATAGGATTCAAATTAGCTTTTAATTTTATTTACTTGAAATAAAATTAGCCGATTAATTTCTATTGTCCTATTCAACCCCCCTTCTAGGACGCATATAGTATATCACTTCATATTGTGAAGGATTTGATTAGAACAGTTTTAATACCAACAAAAAACTCAAAAAGGCAGGCAAAATTCGCAACACATAAAAATGACTTGTAAATTCCATGTTTGAACAGGAAAATTTACTAACTTGCACACTAACAACTTAAGCTACTCGAATCGAAATCTATACAGAAAGATAATAATTATAAAGGAATGAATCAAAACACAATATAAAAACAAAAAGGATCCAAAACATAACAATAGAAACTGTAAAAATTGTTAAACCGGTGAATATTGAACAACTGTTACAAGAATATAATGATCATAAAAAATAATCATAGAGCAACTTGACAATTTATGGCATTGACCGACGTGACTGATTAGTTGACTCCAACGGTTGCTTTTCAGAACCAAATCTTTGTGACCACCAAATGTATGCTACTTGGGATCGTGGAAACACGTAACCGTGGAAACACGTAATCGTGGAAACACGTAATTGAATACAGAATCGAGAGTCGGGAAAAGATAAAAAAACGCATAGAACATTGAGAACCGAACCTAACTACATCCATAACCATCTGCAGAAAACAAGTCATGACATAAGTACTAGAATACAATAACACAAACAAAGGAAGAAGTAGAAAAGGGAAAAAATTATGTGCAGGCGCAGAATTCCATGTTTTAAACATGGAATTCCATGTTTCATACAGTTTCATGTTTTATACATATATATAGAAACTATAAGTTGTAAATCAGCAAAGCAACAAATGAAATCAAAATTTAAAAAAAAAATAGCTAAAAACATAGCCGAGAGAGATAGAGAGCGGGAGAGAAAGAAGAGAATGTTAGTTTACCTTTAGAGAAGAAGAAAAAGCCGAGTAATTCCGTGAGTTAGCTTCGTGAGTGTGAGTGAGATTTGTGACTGTGATTGAGCGCAGTTTGTTATCAATGGAGATGGAGAAAAATCGGTTAGAGGAGAGAGAAAGAGAGAGAGAGAGAGAGAGAGAGAGAGAGAGAGAGAGAGAGAGAGAGAGAGAGAGAGAGAGAGAGATAGAGAGAGAGAGAGAGAGAGAGAGAGAGAGAGAGAGAGAGAGAGAGAGAGAGAGAGAGAGAGAGAGAGAGAGAGAGAGAGAGAGAGAGAGAGAGAGAGAGAGAGATAGAGAGAATCTGTGAGTGTGTGAGCTAATAATTGGGGAAATAATTACCTAGTTTATAATAAGTAGTATTTATATTGGGTAAAAAGGGAAAATAAATAATGAAGGGGAGTTTTTTTCTAATTACTTAATTAAGAAGGCATTTATCTATAAATAAAAAACTTAGAGGCTTAAAAAAATTAGTAGCCTAATTAAGGAGGCATTTTTCTCCAATTACCCCTACTTTAAACTGAGTTATTAGAAAAAAACAGATGGGCCAAAAAAGTGCGATTTTTGAGAGCAGAACAAGCTAGGGTTTCATAGTCAAACTTTGATTTCTTTCGATCAAATCCACTTAAAATTTTCATTTCGTCTCCTTCTTTTGATTGAACAAACAACAGATTGTCTTACTTAACTAGGATTCAACAACAACGATTAGAGATGGGTTTGTCTACTGACGGAGAATCGAAGTGGACTTCTAATAAACCTAGACCAGCGAAACAAACAACAATTGGAGCAAATCAACGGACTCTCGTGTCGAGACAACACGGTGAATAATACTCACGGCTGGATTCGGAGCACATATGACAAAGGAGAACATCCTAGGGTTACAGATGAAAAGAAGGTTCCGATAACGGCGACGGAGGTAGCTCCTCGGAGTTTGAAAGGGATAAAGGGGAATACACATATAATAGACACAAGGGAAGATGACCGGCGTCAACGGCGGTGGAAGGAAGACGTAAAGGGACCTGAAAATAGGGATTCACAGCGACTTTGGGTTTGTCTCAGGTCAATATCAGATCGACATCAGTTTATACAGATGGTTAGGTGTAATAGTGAAACTAAAGGATTTCAAAAAGATTTACAATGGTGTATTACAAGAGCCAGACAAGAAAATAGGACTACACTGAAGAAAGACCTTAGAGTTTCTGAGTATGGTTTGAGTTGGGTTAGAATTTGGGTGAAGAAATGGAGGGATGGGGAGGTAGTGGAATACACGTGTGGGGATGGACAACTGATAAGGCAAAAGGTAATGATTACAACCTTTTTGATTTGGCAAGCATGCAACTTGGGTGAGATGAACAAGGACAACAATAAGCTTTTCAAGGAACTTTCTACACTATACATCTATCAAGGAAAAATTAGTGGAATACGCGTGGCACAAGTAAAAGAGGAATTATTCTACGTATCTAGGGTAAGAAAACACCACCTTGAGAATGTAAGTGATATTACAATACACTTGTACTTCTGGATTACTGAGGTAAGACCCTTCGACTACCTATTTAACCAGATATCTTCCCAACTACAACTCACTCTTTCTCTTCCCATTATCATTGTTCTGATAATACACTCTCAATCTTCTTCTCCTTTTCACTTTTCGTTACGCTATTACTCTTTCTGGAAAATTTTCTTCTGCAGGAAAATGGCAACGGCAAACAGGCATGCCTTACCGACTTTTCAACTCAACAAAACAGAAGATGTAGATTTCGGGGTCATATACCTTGATATCCAAGTTCAAAGTGTAGAACATCTCATACCAGAGGGGACTCTAAAAGTTCGCATAATGGGTGATGAGAAGATTAACATCAATGGCTTTAGACGATGGATACATGATCGATGGCAGGTGAAAGGTACGGTTCACATCACGGAGGTGAGTAAGAACATTTTCACACTTCAGATTGTACACCAGCAAGAGTTTGAAATGATATGGGGTTTGAGACCTGGAAATGTTATTGGCTATCACGCTGCACTCACTAAAGGTACAGGAGACTATGATGGTACATATACATAGTCAAATTACTCAGTTGCATGGGTCCAAGCAGATGGTCTAGCGTTTATTCAGAATACAATCAGCACAATTAAGAGCATAACTCGATTCTTTACTGACTTAGAGGAGATAGACTTTCCAATGTCAACAACTGAAGAGGTACGTACACTACGATTTCGTGTGAAATTTAGACTGCTAAATCCTTTACCTCCAGGTGCCTATGTGAGACAAGAAGATGAGGTAGCGTGGGTGACATTCAAGTATGAAAATATTGGAGTTTTTTGTTTTGAATGTGGAAAATTGAGTCACATGCGTCGTGCATGTCCAGATCCTCCGAGTAAATAAGGGGTTTCTGTTATAGATCAAAGGTACATAACATGGGGGATAGAAAATTCAATCAAAGAGACGCTAGCCACACCGCTTTATGGGATACGTCAACGTCGTGGTCAAAGTTTTGGGCCTTTTATCACACATTACAGTTGGAATAGGTTCGAGGATGAATCCCCTTCTCCACCAGCTGATACTGAAAGGGAGAACATGACAAAATTTCAAAATGACAGGCCAGGTACTGGAAGACCACCTCTTGACGATGGAGACTCGGATTCAGATCACCCTGATGAAGGTAGGGAATCAAGTAGGAGAAGGAAGGTTACTGGTACACTTACAGAAGCAATGCAGCAAGCTATGAAGCATGGCAACTTCCAAAAATTTCAAGGTACAACCATTATAGTGAGTGATGACGAACAAGTTAATGATAAAGAATAGGCTAAGGAAGATTTGGTGAAGGAGTTAGGTGAAGTGGGAATACAAGAAACTGGACAACATAGTGAGCAGGGGATTGATAATCAGGTTAATGAGGGTACATATGTGATGACTTAACAACTTAAGCACGGGGTGCAGGGGATGGAGATTGATGAGCAGCATAAGAGGTATAAGAGACAAAAGGTGACGAAAGATAGAGATCAGGGCTCAATTAGTGCAAGTAACACAAAACAACTTAGTAACAGTGATTTTGTGGAGTATTATGATGTGGAGGAATCAAAGTTCAACATGAAACTGTGCAAGGTACAAAAAACGACTAGATTGGTGGGGTTAGTTAGAAAGAGAGGAGGGCAAGGTGCTAGGGGTGGTAGAAGAGGACGAGGTCGTGGCCCCCGGGAGAGGGTCGCAGGGGGGAAATGATCACGCTCTTTTGGAACTGACAAGTGATCCGGGCCCCCTTGACAACACAGGTTTTGAAGGCAATGGTGGAGGAATACAAGCCTACCATTGCTTGTTTTTGTGAAACGATGCTCCAAAAGAAGGATTCCCCTCTTGTGGTTCGTGGATTAAATTTTGAAAACTCTTTATTATTAATCCTTCTGGAACCAAAGACCACAAGGGAGGCTTCCTCCTGTTATGGAATAACCCTAGACTTATCCCAATTTGTATGTGTTATTTGTTTTATTTACTTTCAGTAAAAGACATTTTAGGTTTGCGTTTGACTGTAGAAGATTTTAAATGTCCCCATTGAGCATAATTTTGATAAATCTGTGATAGTAAATAGTTAACTTTAGGGGTTAGTATAAAATGCACTTTAATTGCATGAAAACATTGTTAATTGATACGAAGAATTAATGAACAATGCAAAAGAAGTAAACTTATACTTAAGGAAAATGTTTGGTTTGTAGAACGTGAGATCCGAATTAGTAGAGAACCCACTTAGATATGAACTAGACGCAAGCTATGTAACTAGGAAAATGATAGGGGCAGTTCTTTGTTATCCATTTGAGACTTTTTAGCCTTCTATCCCATGAATTAATTATATCCTTCTTAGCCCAATTTTGAACCTTAAGCCTTTTCTTTTGTCCCTACGATATAAGACCATATCCCTTTAGATTATTAGGCATTTCCATATGACCCGCACTTGAATCACAACCCTGAGACAACCTATCTTGAGCTTGAGTTTGGGGTGGTGGGTTTCATTATTGGGAGATTACATTGGGAGGGAATTTGTATGCGTTTGTATTTATGCAAAATTGTTGATGATGTATTACTTGTAACCCTTTGTAGGAATTTGAAAAAAAAGAGAGAAAGAAAAAATATATAAGAGACATGACCATTCACATCAAAATGATAGTCATGGGTATCTTATACAAAAAAAAATATGAAAAAGAAATCAAAAAGAAAAAAATAAAGTATCCGGCAAAGTGGAGTTTTTGGAAATCATCTTTAGTGCTTATTGGGTAATTTTGGGAACGCTAACTAGTGCGTTAAATGGGTTGAGTGAGAACAATATTTGAGTGTAAACTCAAGCTCTTGGACAGTTTGTTTATGGTAAGTGAGGAGAGAGCGAAAAACTCACTTCAAATTTACCAAATATACATTCCATACCGTCCCTAAGCCTACGCTATAACCATAAACTCCTCGTGATTCCTAGATACATAGTGGATTTTTAATTCATCTAATAGGGAGTATGCTAAGTGGAGCGTTCAAAGCGAGTAAGGGTCAATGAACATCCTATAGCCATCATACTGAGATAAGTGCAAGCGTAACCTTCTAGCATTGTGAAATTGATTTTAAGATTGGTATTATTGTGTTCGATTTTTGCTTGATAAGTGTATGTGTATATTAATTCCTAATTTTTGCTATATTAGATTTGTTTTCAGTTTTGCTTTGGGTGTATTTACTAGGTTCTGCATTCTTGCGTTCCCCTAAGACCTTTGTTCTTATTTTACTTTCTCGGGACAACAAAGGTTTGAGTTTGGGGTCCTGATGTCTCCCTTTTTATTCTAATTTTATGCCCTTAGGAAACATATTTTTAGGTGAATAATTGACTAATATGATAGACTTTTAGGATTAGTTCGTTATATATCATTTTCTCTCTCTTGGGAATTTATTATATTTCATTTTTCAAGCTTTTGCACGTTAAA
Source organism: Nemophila menziesii (assembly GCA_029959085.1). Taxonomy (NCBI): domain Eukaryota; kingdom Viridiplantae; phylum Streptophyta; class Magnoliopsida; order Boraginales; family Hydrophyllaceae; genus Nemophila; species Nemophila menziesii. Next base: position 37,283,074 of record JARWIR010000005.1, on the reverse strand, counting down.
TGGTTTGTTTTTAGTGCAAAGTTTGTAGGTCCATGAATTAGATGGAGCACCAAGACAAGTAGAGGAATCGATAATTAACGTCTTAGATCGTGTGTAGAAGTCAAAGGTGAGAAAAGATGTTTCGAAGAATTAACTAGAGGAGAGTGAAATCTGGAAGATTTTACAAATCACTGTTTTTGAGCCACTTAGTCACTGATTCAGCTTTAGAATCATAAAATAAGGAAGGTGCATCTTTGAGTCAGGAAGATTTTGCAAGTTGAACAGAGGGATTTCGAGTTCGGACGCAAAAGTTATAGTTGTTTTAGTAACAGCTGCACATCAGTTACGGGATTTTATTTAAGGATTTGGCTTTTATTTCATTTAACCTATTCCTTTAAGTAAGAAGCCAATCCAAATTTTCCACTATATAAAGGCCTTTAGACCTCAATTTTTAGACACAACTCAATTTACACAAGTCAGAAACGTTAGAGAAAAAGTCAGAAGCAATGAAAAGGAGAAAGCTAAGAGCTGGAGAAAGTCATCTTCTCTAAATCACAGCCAAACCCAACCCTTAATTAGGTTCTTTCATCTTTTATTTCTGTAATCAAACATGAGTTCTTTTTATTTTTATTTAGTTTTTCTTTCAACTATGAGCTAATTTTCCTTTGAACTTGAGAGTCGCATATTGAGTTGAACCCAAACTTGATTAATTTAAGTTTTTCCGATTTGGGATTTAAGTATTTAAATTGAATTTGTTATTTTGTGATAGATTTTATTTCATTCTTGAATTATTATCTTCGGAGCCATGAACTAAAGGTAATTTTTAGTATCTAGGCAATTCACTATAGTGGTGTAGTGATCACCTTGACGGGGGGTTTTGAAAGTCCTAGAGGGGGGGTGAATAGGATTACTAATAAGATTAATGCCTAATTAAAAATCTTTTGGACAATTATAAGTTTAAGAAAGAAACTTCTAAGTCAACTAATATATCAAACTCTTAAGGGATCATACAATAGATAAGCTAAGAGGTTCGATATATAAGTGATACTAGTAAAACGAGTTTCTAATCTCTTTCTACTCTAGATGACAATATGTTAGATAAACTAGATAATCACAATATTCATACTAGCATATTATCAAACATATAAAGTGCGGAAAGTAAATAGAGTAGGGATAGAAAGATACACACGATTTATAGTGGTTCGGTTTCCCTACATCCACTACCTAAGGAAGCCTCCTTAGGATTTCAAGCTTTTCACTAAGCTCCCGTGTCTCTCTTAACCGGGTCGAGAACACAATAACCCTTACAACCTCTTCGATAACACGAAGGACAATCTCTTCGAAACCACGAAGGAAACTCTTGTGTAATCACAACACAAGGACACCGAGTATACTCCCGATACTCTAATTCTCTCTTAATCTATCTATTACAAGAACTAGACTTAAGAGGATAAATACAAAGTGTTTAAGGGGTGAAACTACTTTGCTAATGAACTCCTAAAGAGATGATATAACTATAAGCTTAAAACTTCTCTTGAGTTGATAATAACTTTGAAGCTCCTTTGATTAACTCCTTGAATGAGTAGATATGACAATTATAGCTCTTGACACCTTCTTGGATGATAACAATTAAGCCCCTAAGTGTATATGGGTTGAAGGTGTAGTTGTAGCCTTGAAAGACCTTCAATTTATAGCTGCAAAATGCTCCCAACGGTCATAAGACTTGTCTCCAACGGATATATTAATATCCCCAACGGATCTATTCCTTTTGTCTTCATTTTGCTGCAGGAAACCCTAATCTGCGGTTCACCGCGGGGTTGGTGAGGTGCACCGCGAGGTTGGTGAGGTGCACCGCGGGGTTGGTGAGGTGCACCGCGCCAAGCTTGCTAAAATCACTTGCTCTCTGACGGGCTAGCCCCCTGGTCCGTGCCCTGGTCCGCACATCTGCGGTGTACCGTGTCCATAGTGCGGTGTACCGCACCAAAGGTCCAAAACACCTTTTAATGAGTATATCTTTCACTACGATGCTCGGATCAGAAAACCTTATTCACGAGAATTGTTGGAAACATCATTCTAAGAAACTTTGTAGTTGATCACTAAAGCTAATTCTCAATGTACACAAAGATAAGGTTAAAAGTATTTGTATGAGAATTAGTTTCATAAGATATAACAATAAAGCTTTGATCTAAATGATAAAGAATGTGCTTTTGATGAATTAGAGTGCAAGATAGAATATCTATAACAAGAATAATTAGCACACTAAACACAAGAGGATTTGTCACATTAAAACAACCTATTAAGGGAGGCTATATGCCAACAATCTCCCCCTTTTTGATGATGACAAATCCTTCACTAAAACACCTTAGGAATGATATGAAAGTTTAAGCACTTATCAAATTTAGCTCCCCCTCACAATAAGCATTTAAGTAAAAAAGGAATATAAGATATGAAATGCATTTGTGAGTATTTAAAAGTGCAATTTTGAAAGTTTTAGTGCACATATTTCTCCCCCTTTGTCTTCATCAAAAAGACGGGATAATAAAATAAAATCAAACAACTAATCATAGAAGAGCTAAAACTCAAGTGAATAGATTTTGAAAAACAACATAAAAAGATCAAGGGTTAAGAGCAATTAAAACAATTTAATTTGAGATGCACAAAGATCAACAATAGCAAAGCATGAAAAAGATGAAGAAAGATATAAGGGATAAGAACGTTTTACCAACTTCTTGATCGATAGATTTTCATCTTATACGCTTTCTAACAACACACACGATTAGTGCAATTATGAGATAAACGATTAGTCTAAGCATTTGAGTTTTTAAATATGATTTAACAAAAACTCCCCCTTACACAATGCATAGAGTTTGTTTCAATTTTGTAAAAAGTTTGATCTACAATTTTTCCCTAAAAAAAATATTTGAAATCATTTTTAAGAAATTTAGGGGCAAAATGTAATTTTTGAAAAGTATAGGTGATAAAAAATATTTTTCAAAAAGTTTTAGGGACTCAAAAGCAATTTGAAAAATCTTTTTGGGACCTAAGTGCATTTTTCAACCATTTTAAGAACAAAGACAAATTTGAACAAACTATAGGGACTAAAATGCAATATAGAATAAGATCAAGGACAAGAGAGCAATAGTACCTATATCATCAAGGAAAATGTTAGCAATATCAAAGCATAAACTTGAAGCAACTAAACATTAAATATCCAAAATAAAACCATAGCATACTAAAACAAATATCCAAATTAAACCAAGTAGCAATAACATCCTAAATGTCCAAAAACACGGACCCAAAAGCAATCAAAGCATAAGTAGTTTAAAATAACTTCAATAAAACACATAAAAGCCAAGTAGGATAAAATGAAGATTAAACAACACCCAAACAAGAACGATTTAACGATTATTTCGAGGAGAGCGGCTCCTAGATCTTCCTCCACCTCCAACATCATCACGAAGACATGAAACTTCATTCTTCAACCCCTCAATACGATTATTCATGTTTTCAAACCAACCTTTAATTTCCGCAAATCCCTCTTTAATAACATTTAACAAAGTAGATTCAACTCTATCAAGATCATCTTTAGTAGCAACATTTGAAGAAGAACCAATGGAAGATTTAGAACGGGAAGTGGTATAAGACGGAGGAGGTTTAATAGGCATAACCTCACGGGAAGGAATGTTAAGAGACTCAATAGTGGGACCCGAGGAAGTGATGTTTTGCCCAACATTTTTCAAGATAGTTTTTCGAAGATTTTCGGGAAGATGATCAAAAATATGCTTATCAATGTATTCTCCATTGTAAACGAAGATTTTCATAGTTTTCAAAAAAGGAATATCAAACCTCCAAATTGGTTCAAAATCACGAGAGTCAAGAGAGGGAGATATTTTCTTAACATTGATCAAAAGATAACTAAGAGCAATACCATATGGTAGAGTATAATTCGAATGAGCACGATAATCCAAGTTACGAATGAAAATTTTGCAAAAATTGATAGGCCTTTTTGAATAAAGATGAAATAGAAGGATTGCTTCATAGGGAGCAATTGTACCATCTTTCCTATCTTTTCCTAAAAGACAAAACAAGATAATTTTGTGTGCCAAACGAATATCCGGAGAAAATAAACTCGATAGCCAAGGTTGAGTATGGGTTTGAATCATTTTTGATGACATAAAAGCCTCAACCTCGTTTTTCAAAGGAATATCAATCAATTATTTACTTCTATTCCAACTCGAAACAATAAAATTCTCATAACCACTATTTTGAAGTTTAAAAGCTTTTTCAATGGTTTTTGGAGTAATGGAAAGGTTTTTGTTTGACACCATTGATTTTAAAAAGCAAGAATCACAATCTAGAGGATGGATATTTTTGTAAAAATCATTGACTAGGGATTCATAAGACTTATTTTCTAAAGATAGGAAAAAATCTAATCCTTGGAATTGAAATAAATGGAAAAGATTAGAATTTGAGCCATTTACCAAAGAGATGGAAGCACTTAGTGAAGGAGATGAAATTGATCTTCCCCAAAGGATCTTGATGTTTTTCCTCACCATTCTTTGTCTTGTGGGTTCTTCTTCAAGCTCTAAATCATCTTCTTCATCTTCATAGATTGAATCTATCTCAATATCTTCATCTTCTTCATCAATGATTCTTTTGTTTTTGGAAGCCCTTGAAGCTCTAGAAGCTTTGGAAGATGAAGCCATTGCCAAGGAGATGATGAAGGTTTAATGGAGTAAGTTAGGGTTTTGAAAGGGGGGTTTTCGTTTTTGAGAGAGAGAGGAGATGAAAAACGTTTTGAGAAGTGAAAGAATAAAGGATAGACCAAGGGTTTTGACTAGTTCGGATTGTACACAGAACCGAAACCGGGTTCCCGCATTCATCAAAACCGGGTACCCGGTTTCCTTTCGTATGCCTCGACTTTAGAGGGTACAAAAGGAAAAAGACATTTTGAAAAAATCTCCCGAAACCAATTCGAAAGCTCCCCAATAGTTTAGACATGTTATAAAACTCCCAAAATAATTTTTGTTATGAAAAAATATGAAAAGGAAGTTACGAAATTAGAGAAAACAGTTTATTGCATAAAGACCCCTATATTTTCTAAAAAGTACAAAAAGACCCAAAGTGAAAACTAAGCAATGAAAAGCATGAAAAGGTCAAGACTAGCAAGATATAGCACATAGAGGATAAAACACATAAACACATAATAAAACAAAAAGATAAAAAAGAAGAAAGGAGAGAATTCACTGTATTTTCCTTTTACGAGGTTTGAACGTCCTTTTGCATATAATTCTATTTTCTTGACGCTCAACACCTTTAATGAAAATCACTATGGTAACCGAGGTGGAATGGATCCAGGAATACGATTAGTACTTTTCACGATCCATGTCGGTTTTTCATTTTGAGTGAGCTTAGCATTATCCTCATCGGTGAGTTCATCATAATCTATTTCTTCTTGATTTGACTTAAGAACTCCCGCTTCATTTAACTCCTATTTATATGGAACGAATGGACCTTCCATAACGATTCTCCATTGATCGGGATCTTCGGCTTTGATAAAGTCCTCACCATTCTTTGTTCTCCAAGCAAAATAGTAAGTTCCTACAAAAAGTGGAGGTCGAGTAGAAGACGACTTTTCCAAAAGATTAAATTCCATATCGTTTACTCTACTAACGATTAAGCTATTCACGTAGAGTTAGGCTCTGATACCAATTGAAAGTCCTAGAGGGGGGGTTAATAGGATTACTAATAAGATTAATGCCTAATTAAAAATCTTTTGGACAATTATAAGTTTAAGAAAGAAAATTCTAAGTCAACTAATATATCAAACTCTTAAGGGATCATACAATAGATAAGCTAAGAGGTTCGATATATAAGTGATACTAGTAAAACGAGTTTCTAATCTCTTTCTACTCTAGATGACAATATGTTAGATAAACTAGATAATTAATATCACAATATTCATACTAGCATATTATCAAACATATAAAGTGCGGAAAGTAAATAGAGTAGGGATAGAAAGATACACACGATTTATAGTGGTTCGGTTTCCCTACATCCACTACCTAAGGAAGCCTCCTTAGGATTTCAAGCTTTTCACTAAGCTCCTGTGTCTCTCTTAACCGGGTCGAGAACACAATAACCCTTACAACCTCTTCGATAACACGAAGGACAATCTCTTCGAAACCACGAAGGAAACTCTTGTGTAATCACAACACAAGGACACCGAGTATACTCCCGATACTCTAATTCTCTCTTAATATATCTATTACAAGAACTAGACTTAAGAGGATAAATACAAAGTGTTTAAGGGGTGAAACTACTTTGCTAATGAACTCCTAAAGAGATGATATAACTATAAGCTTAAAACTTCTCTTGAGTTGATAATAACTTTGAAGCTCCTTTGATTAACTCCTTGAATGAGTAGATATGACAATTATAGCTCTTGACACCTTCTTGGATGATAACAATTAAGCCCCTAAGTGTATATGGGTTGAAGGTGTAGTTGAAGCCTTGAAAGACCTTCAATTTATAGCTGCAAAATGCTCCCAACGGTCATAAGACTTGTCTCCAACGGATATATTAATATCCCCAACGGATCTATTCCTTTTGTCTTCATTTTGCTGCAGGAAACCCTAATCTGCGGTGCACCGCGGGGTTGGTGAGGTGCACCGCGAGGTTGGTGAGGTGCACCGCGGGGTTGGTGAGGTGCACCGCGGGGTTGGTGAGGTGCACCGCGCCAAGCTTGCTAAAATCACTTGCTCTCTGACGGGCTAGCCCCCTGGTCCGCACATCTGCGGTGTACCGTGTCCATAGTGCGGTGTACCGCACCAAAGGTCCAAAACACCTTTTAATGAGTATATCTTTCACTACGATGCTCGGATCAGAAAACCTTATTCACGAGAATTGTTGGAAACATCATTCTAAGAAACTTTGTAGTTGATCACTAAAGCTAATTCTCAATGTACACAAAGATAAGGTTAAAAGTATTTGTATGAGAATTAGTTTCATAAGATATAACAATAAAGCTTTGATCTAAATGATAAAGAATGTGCTTTTGATGAATTAGAGTGCAAGATAGAATATGTATAACAAGAATAATTAGCACACTAAACACAAGAGGATTTGTCACATTAAAACAACCTATTAAGGGAGGCTATATGCCAACAGGTTTAGATACATAACTAGGTAATTGTCGTTGGTATTCGCCAATGACCTTGACAGGCTTGACTAGCCAATAGCCAATGAGGTAAAGAACTTGAGCCATCTGAAAGTAGTTGTAATCATTCTGACGGAGTCTATAATACCGTATGAGAGCTCCTATGTCCACCCTGACGGGGCTTAGGAGACTTTAGAATCCCGAGTAGCACAATTATTGCAATTCATCCCTTAACAAAAACATTAATTAAGAAGGTTTAGGTGAAACCCTTGCGTGACTCAAGTACTACTTCTTCTATTGCGTCTAGCCTACTTATTTACATTATTTTCATTTCAGTTTAATTAATTTAGCATTTAATTTATTTGCATCTTAGTTTTAGAAAACCAAAACAAACATTATATCATTTACTTTTCCGTACTTGCAATTAATCCACTATTTGATTCACATCTGAATTGTACCTATTCCGTCCCTGCGAACGAAACCCAATTTATTGGTTTATTACTTGGACAGCCGTACACTTGCGGTTTGTGAGTCCTCAACTTTAGCGCATTATTTTATAACACACAAGGACCCACCACCATCACAGAGGTACCCTTTGCCTACAAACATCCCACTTTTAGTGAGTACAAACTTATCTGATTCAAACACTAACTTAAATCAATTTTTACTCAACAAGGAACCTAACACTAAATTATTTCTAATATCAGGTACATGTAAAACATTGTAGAGACTTAACTCTTTTCTGGAAGTCATCTTCAAGACAACGGTTCCAGTTCCAAGTACTTTTGAAGTAGTTGAATTGCCCATAAATAAGATCTCTTCAGCTGTCGCTGGTTTGTATGTTTTGAACATCTTTCTCTCAGAGCATACATGTTGTCCACCCACTATTGTTTGGGATTCCCAACCAAATTCACTTCAGAAACAACTACAGCGAGATCAATCTCATTGAAGTCTTCGACCTGATTGTTAATTTCAGTCATGTTGGCTTGGCCTTGCTTTCCTTTCTTGAAATTGCCTTTGCTGTTGTCTTTGTGACTTCGATAGTCTTTCACACGGTGTCCCGATTTGCCACACACATAGCAGTTCCCAGAGAACTTGATCTTCTTATTGTTGATCGGCTGCTCTTGGATTGAGTTCTTGCGTTTTTTGTTATTAGGCTTGTTTTGCTCCACAACATTTGCCTTTGACTCCACAAAACGATTATTGGTCCTCCTTTCAGACATCTGATTATCTTCATCAATCCTTAGCCTCACAATCAGGTCTTTAACTGACATCTCCTTGCGTTTGTGTTTCAGATAATTCTTGAAATCTTTCCACGAAGGAGGAAGTTTTTCGACTATAGTAGTCGCTTTGAAAGTTTCTCCCAATTTCATGCCTTCAGCATCGAGCTCATGCAATATTAATTGGAACTCTTGTACCTAACTCATGACTGTCTTGGAATCTACCATCTTGAAGTCAAGAAATTTTCCGACTACAAATTTCTTTTTGCATACATCTTCAGTTTTGTACTTCCGATCGAGAGATTCCCACAATTTCGTAGCAGTCTTGTAAGGACTATACACATTGTAAAGTGTATTATCCAACGCATTTAGGATATAATTTCTATAGAAGAAGTCGGCATTTTTCCAGGCATCAACTGCTGCAACTGTCTGTACGTCTGGATTTTCACCCATTGCAGTTCTGTTAAGTACTCGGTTAAACTCAAGGTCATTAAATAGAAAACCATCTTCTGTTTCCACCTCTTGAAGTCATTTTTATTGAATTTCCCAGGCTTCTCAGCGGGTCCAATAGGGCCAAATGCATTCCTCACAACCAGGATTGCCGATGTTATGTTGTTACCGGTTCCATCATTTCCGGACGCATTGCCTATCTTAGTAGACATTGTTTTTATCACAAATAGAAACCACAGTTATTCAACAAATTATTTTTATAATCAAATAAAACAACGAACAACACGATCCTTCTCAAAAGGGATTAAACAACAAAAAGGAATTTAAATGTTTCCCCCAAGGATATCACCAAGAATAAGTTCTTGTTTAGGAAGAAACAATAGATTAAACTTTAATTCTTCAAGTTTTTATATTTTTGTTAGTCCCCAAGTTTTTTTATATTCTTGTTGTAGAGGACAAAAGAAATTAAAGGGGTACAAGCAAAAAACAAAGAAAAGTCTAAAAAAAAGATTGGATAAAACAAACAGTAAACATAAACAACAGTACATAAATTTTTCTGTACAAATTAAAAAAAAAATTATGCAACTAAGTATATACTACAAGATGCAAAAGTATACTGATACACTTATAAAAGCATAAAGAAAAAGTAAACCTTTTTTAATATATCCTATATAGGGATAATTCTCAATTAATTACGATTTCATACTTTTCATTCCTTAAAAAAAGGAGGAGCAAATTACTTCCTTTTTACTCACAAATTATCAACTTAATTCTTAATTAAACACATTGTCATATTTACCTTCCATTATTGCCCTTATATGATTTTTTAGTTTTCTTTAATTTTATTTTTTTTATTTTTATTTTAAAAAAAATCCAAAAAAAAAAATCCGAATTTTTTATTCAAAATTTTTTTTTTCCGAATTTTTATCTTAATTTTTTTTTAAAATCGAAATTCCGGGTTATGTGTTGCTATAACACACAAAAATATATTTATGTATTTTGTAACACACAAAGTCATAAAATCGATCTAAACGATTCTCTTCTTTAACAAAAATGTTTTTTTCTCTTTATTAATCGTATATACCCTATTTTTACTCGTTTTTAACTATCTTGATATATTATCTTTTTCTCCAACACTTTTTTTGTTATTTTTGTGTGTATATATTTTTAGGGTTTTGTGTGTTCCAGGTCACACAAAACTTAATTTTGTTTATTCTAATTCTGTGTATTCCTGCTGCACACAAATCTCATAATTGTGTATTCATGGAACACATAAAACTTGAAGTTCTGTATTCTTGGAATACACAAAACTTGATTTTGTTTGTACCAATTCTGTGTATTCGTGGAACACATAAAACTCATAATTGTGTATTCTTGGAACGCATAACACTACACCGCGTAACACCTCTGGCGAGTACATCTGTAGTCGCTAAAGAACAAAAAAGTAGTCGCGAAAAACGATTCTGGTCTCTGCCAACTACATGTAGTCATAAGAATTTAGTCGCGAGAAACTTGTCGTTTGAAGTCATAACTAACGACGCACGCCTAATAAGTAGTCGTTAAAAGTGTTTCGGTATTTGCGACTACCTTGTAGTCGTGGATTGCGTAATTATTACCGACTACTGTTGTAGTCGTAAATGTCTTAATTAATGACGACTACTAAGTAGTCGTCCATTACTTATATATTGCCGACTACAATGTAGTCGTAAATTGCTTTCTATTTAACGACTACATGTCGCAACTTGTTGATTTTTAGTGACTACAGATACATCATTTTCGTGACTACGAGTAGTCGCTAATAGTGATTTTTTTAAGAAAAATATAAAAAATATGATTCTGAATTATATTTAATAGCAATATTGCAATTAAAAATAATTCTAAAATCATATTTTTTTTATTTAAAAAAATACAATTAATAATTAAAATACCAATTATAAACCAAAATAAATAATTAAAATACCAAATTAACTAATTATAATGCCAAAATAATCCAAAGTCAACCAAAGTCAAACACATTCAAACAAAGTCAAATAAATTCAACCAAAGTCAAAGTCATATTACATCGCCAAAATAATTAAAAATAATCAACTAAAGGCCATATAAACGGGTCTCCTCTTCTCCCTCGGACTCGTCATCATCATCATCTTCATATTCGCCCATCTCTTCACCACCATCTTCATCAACTAGTCTCTCTGATGCACTACCAGTAGGAGGCATAGGCTGAAAAGGCGGCAAACCTTTACGTGTTCTCATCTCGTAAATCCATCCCACCGCATTACTCACAACAGCCCGAGAAAACACTAGAGGCTCATCGCTAGTAGAGGGTCGATCAGGGCGTCTGTACTCTGGAAGTCCTTGGGATGCTCGAAGCTCATTTATTGTCGCCATCATCATCGCATTATGCTCGTCTTGTGCCGGGGTGGTCAAAGGACTCTTCTTCTTTTTGGGACGACCCACACCCGGTGTCCAGCTCTTCTTTGGCGACCCAACAGCCTTTTTAGCAGTTTCTCTCACCACATCGATTTGCTCTTTTTGCGATAACTCACGAGCCAAGCCTTCATCCGATTGACACTGAGTCACTTGATCTTTCATAGCATCCCTTAACAATTTCTGTTTAATTATAGACACGAAAAAAGATTATTAAAATCAATTTATGAATAAAATTAAAATTAAAATTTTACTTCTAAAAATAAACTTACATGAGCGTTCCTATAACCCTCGGACCTCCACTGCTTTGTTTTCTTACTCTTGCCCACCACCTCGAAAAACCCACCCATTTGAGGAATAGGGATGTCTTCTTGAGTCGCCTCATCCCTAGCTACCTCACACCCTGTTTCATTCAGAATATAAATAAAAGTTATTCAAAATACAATATCTATACATATAAAACAAAGTACCTCGTAAAGCATATCCTGAGTTCGAGAATATTTACGAGACCCCGCTCCACTCTTATTCTTTTGTTTCTTTCGGTTTGATTTATTCGGCTTTGCTTGATTCTGAAAGAATTTAAAACGCAAGTATTAATAAATTTATATATAATCTAAATTATATAATTTTAAAAAATATATAAGTATACCTTCGCCTTCTTCGAACCCCACAAATCACAACACCTCTTCTAGATCTCATCACATAAATCGTGTCATATTTGTAGTCTTTATAACGTAATCGCGTTGTATCATCCAAATTACCAGATATAAACCTCCAATCATCCCTTCTCCTCAAGTTAGGTATATCAAAAAATTGCTTCATTTAAGATTATTTTTAGGAATAATTACCATCTAAGTCACCAATTTAACAATAATATCCCTCCAGCATCTTCTCATAAATATTGTCTAAAAAAGTCCCCTAAACTAATTTATGTTCCTTTTTTGTCCCTGTATAAATAATCAAATTTTTTTTTTCTCATTAGACAAAAATAAAAGATAAATAATACGTTTTCTCTCTCTGGTCTCTGGTCTCTTTGGAGTCAGTCGCACTTTGCTTCGCCATCGCAGTCGGAATCGCCACCACCATCGCCGTCAGAATCGCCACCACCATCTCCATCGGAATCGCAACTACCATCTCCGTCGGAATCGCAACCACCATCGCCGCCCTATTTTGCAGAAAATTTTCGATCAAAGGATTATCAAATCAGTGCTGAGCTATTCAAAAAATCAATGTTATATGCTCCTCAAACCTTAACCCTAAACCCTTTTTTATAGAGGAGCAAGCAAAATCCAAAACCCCGTCCAAATCCATAATTCCCCCACAAGCAAAAATGAATCACATAGCTGCTACTGAAGAAGCCATGGTTAATGAAAGAATGAGGCAAAAACTAAACGAAGTCAACACACAAGCTCAATCTCAGCTCTCTTCTGTTCAAGATCATGTCAATTTTACCCTTCAGGTTTATAATTATTTCATATATGTATGTATAGTTTGCATATATAGTAACTATGTTTATGTTTGTGTTTGTGAGTGCAGCAAGCGTATTTTCGATGCGCGCACGAATGTTTTGATAGGAGCAAAAAGCAAGAGGAGATAAGTAACTGTGTGGAGTATTGTAGCGTACCTGTTGTTAAAGCACAACAACTTGTTGAAAATGAGATGGCACAGCTTCAAGTATCACTTCTATCTCTCTTTCTCTAAATACAATTGAATTGAATTGAATTGAAACCTTTGCATTTTGGTATCCGTTTTGTGGTTCAATTACAAATTTGTTGGTATAGTTAGTAATGCTTAATAGTTATAGAATTGAAAATTTGACAGTGGGAGAATTTTGTGTATTTTTTGTGCAATAACAAGGCAAATATTTTAATCTTATAGATCTATAACTTAACTTTGTGCAAATGTTTAAATATGAATGTTACTGATTAATGGATATTTACAGGAGCGTATGAATAGGTCACTCATGGTTTGCCAAGACAAGTTTGAGGCAGCTAAGGCACAACAAGATCATAGTGTTGCTAGAAAAGTTTTAGAGTCATGTTTCCCAAAATCCTCTCCCAATCTCTTTGTTGTTAATTGTGTTTGTCAAATTTTTGGGTGTCCAGGATTTACTTCTACTTGTTCAGCTATGGTTATGGTTATAAATGAACCAGACATTGTTTTCTTTTGCCTTTTTTTCTTTGTCGATATCAAACTTAATAAAAGAAACAATTCAAGTTGGCTCAAAATATTCTTGCTTCTACTCATTTAATGTCAGACTCTAATGAGTTTGTCTGTGCTGTGGAAAAGCAGTTGTAGACCGGGCTCTATTTCTATATAATTTCATCTTATTTTGTTGTTCACATACACATTCGAATGTAGCTTTATTAAATACAAGTGCTTATCCAGTAAAAAAAAATTAATTTGGTGGGATTTTTCCCACCAAACAACATCTCATACTTAAAGTTTAATACATAGAGGTAGGGCTGCAAACGAACCGAACCGAACCGAACTTTAGCTTTCTTGAGTTTGTTTGCTAATATTATAGTGAGCTTGAGCTTGGTTTGAGTTTGATAAGAACCGAGCTGAACCGAACTTTAGCTTTCTTGAGCTTGGTTTGTTAACTAACGAGCCGAACTCAAACAAACCCTTAGCAAACTCAAACTCGAGCCCTTGGTGAGAGTATCGGTTCATTTGCAGTCCTAGATACTAGAAGTATATTTATTAGATATAAACAAGATATACTTATTAAATATAAAATATTTTAGTTACGATTAATTACATATACAAAAGTCTTACGTAGTTTTGACTTTTTGTATATACAATTAAAATTTATATATATATATATATATATATATATATATATATATATATATATATATATATATAACTTTTCATTGTATATATCTACCAAGCCTTTTAACGAGCTCTTACCGAACTCTAACAAACTGTTCACGAGCTTAACGAGTCGAGCTTATATAGGTTTGAGTTTGTCTCGTTTAGTAAACGAGCCTGAATTTAAAGCTTGAGCTTGGCTTGTTTAAGTAACGAGCCGAACTCAAACAAACCCTTAGCAAACTCAAACTCGAGCCCTTGGTGAGAGTATCGGTTCATTTACAGCCCTACATAGAGGAGCGAATTCCAGTTTTAGGCCAAATATTTTAACAATACTATTTTCAGACCAAATATATTCAAAACATCTATATTCAAACTATATTAGTAATTTTATGAGATATTTATTTTAAAATTTTTAAGGATATTTTGGATACTTGATGCGGCCAAATAAAAATTTAGTTTATTTAAAATACCTAAATTGTCTTTAAAATTTTAAAATATCTCATAAAATCAGTGTAATCGTCTAAAAGTGAATGTTTTGAATAGATTTGATCTAAAAATGATACTTTTAAAATGTTGGCTTGGAAATATTTTTAATCCATAGGTAATAGCTTAAAAAGTGAATTTGTTCACTATAGATTATTATTCAATGGAGCGTTACATGACTCTGACCCGGAAGAAATGTTCCTAGCTACCAACTTTATAAAAGAATAATGCTACGAAAAATGGAGAGTTACCAACTTACCACATTGTCCATTTTTGTTGCTTGGCTTACACTAATGTATCCTAGAATACTTAATTCCAGGATGTATTTTACATAATATATAAAGGTGATTGGCTGAAAGAGTTCACAGACTATTGTCAGTTGCCTATCAAGTCCATCCCACCAAAAATGTCTGGATTGCCCTTTTGCTCCATTAATATTTTTTGACTTATCAAAACTAATTTCCTAATTATATACAACCAATCAATTAATTTCAAAACAAAAAAAGAAACACATTAAATTAAAGTACAAAACATTAAATCAATGATTGTATATCTTTCTTTAATATTTGCGTAGTAATTACAAAATAAATTGCACCAGTAATTACAAACCACTGATATTAAGTAGCACACCAATGCTATTCCACACATAACCCATCAGTATAAACCACCGATATTAACTAGCATACCACTGATATTCTACACGTAACCCACCAGAAACAGAAAAATTGAATATTCCATGTGTAGTGTGTCCGCACATAACCCATCAGTACAAACCACCGATATTAACTAGCACACTACTGATATTCCACACGTTCCCCATTAGAAAACAGAAAATTAAATATTTCATGTGCAGTGTGTATACCCCTTTGTTTTTGCCTGTTACACCATCACAGGATAAAAGCAGCCCATCAAGACCAGAGTATGAACTATTTCCAACGAAATTCATACATTTTCAAAGGAAAAAAATAGATTTTTTAAGAAAAATCTCAACAAAAAAACGGGATTTAATCATTTGAAGCTAAGATTCCATTAAAAAATAAAATATAAAACACTTGATTATGAATTTTAGGGTTTCAATTGAAAAAAAATGGATTTTTACCTTAAAAAATGTTATTTTTTGGAGAATCTCTTCTAGTCGATGGTGCAACAGTGTTGGACGGTTGTGGAGAATGTCCTCCAGTGGCGGTCGTCTTGGTCTTGTGCTTCCTGGGGTCGAATGGTTTATTAAGTCAGCCGATTTGATGATGGTGGAGAATGTCCTCCAGTGGCGGCGGTCTTTTTATGCAGAAGAGCGGCTTGGTGGGGAGATGAGTGTGATTAATTTTGTGCAGGAGAGCGACTTGGTGGGGAAATGTTGGGGAATGTAACCCATTGGCGGCGGTCTCTTTGTGCAGGAAAGATTTTTTTTTTTAATTTTCTCCTTTAAATAATGCTGAAAGTTATAATTTGATGGAACATCTTTAATTTCTTCTGAATGAATTACTCGGAGCCAAAGAAATCTTTTAATTTTCACATAAGTCACTCGTATGATATGGTGGTACAAAACCACTAGATGCTTAAAAGGCGACTATATATTTTTAAAGAAAGGTGATGAGGATTATTAAAAATAGAAGTACAATTGATATGAATATAATTAAAAGATTTATTAGATATACTATCTATATGGAGTAAGTTATAAAAAATAAATATGGTAAAAATCAATTAAGAATATTAAAGTAGGGTATCCATAGAAGAGATATTATAATATTGAATCTTTTAAGGAAAAAATATGGTGTTAGACTTGATGAAGGTAAATTATTAAGTTTGTAGACTTAATTAGAAAATAATGAATTAATAATGATTAAATTTACTATCACTAAAATGTTAGGAGTTTAATCTCACTGAAAACAACTTATAAGAGAATCTCTTTAAGCAAA
This sequence comes from Nemophila menziesii, assembly GCA_029959085.1. NCBI lineage: Eukaryota > Viridiplantae > Streptophyta > Magnoliopsida > Boraginales > Hydrophyllaceae > Nemophila > Nemophila menziesii. Next base: position 37,266,623 of record JARWIR010000005.1, on the reverse strand, counting down.
TGTAAGTAAGGATTAGTCCGATCTTATAATAGGGGTCGGGGAAATCTTGTAAGAAAAATTATGAAGAAAAATAAATCAAAGAGCTATACTTTTGGAAGGGTAATCCGTTTTTAAGGGTTAGGTAGGTTTGTTGTAAAATTCAAGCTGCCTATAATCCAAAAATAAATGTTACACGTATAAAGTTTAGTGTAGGTGAACATACATATGGATAAATCATAATGTGCCATAAAAGGAAAAAAGTTGCAGAAATTATTTATGCATATAACTAAATAATGAAAATATTGGTTGACAGATAGGCTCACATTAACTCCATTCAATAAAATTCTACCATAATTCTCTAAAATATTAATAGCACTCGTCAAACTGTAGTAGGACATTCTTGTGGAAGGTGCTCATTATTATGATCAATCCTTTCTGTTATATAGTAACCAATTTATGATAACATCAATTACAAAGGTGCATCTTAAAACTCTCCATATTTCCGTTAGACCTCTAAGTTATAAGGCATAGCTTGGAGATCCTGACCCGCATTAGTTGTTCTTGTACTTTAGTGTCATAATTAAGATAGCAAAGAAACTATAAATATAAGGAATACGAAACACAAATAATACCGATAAACGTGAAAAAAACAGAAAAATTTACTCCCTCATGTACAGAAAAATATTTTACTATAAAAAGTATAGTATTAAAAATAGATTTAATATAGGGTAAAGCCTTCGTGAGGTAAAGCCTTCGTGTGTTCCTTTAACTTTTCCCAAAGTATACGAACCGTCCCGATCTTATGTTTTACCCTTTCCGGTCCCTGGTGAACTCTTTTATTGACACCGTTAGCCCTTTTTTCCATTTTTCTGTCAGTTGACTGTCAGTCAACACCACTGGGCGCCATTTCACCACCACTTCAGCTCCACCTCAGCACCACATTTGCATGACGTCATCTCTAGCTGAACTGTGTTATCCTACGTGGCAAAGGGCTTAATTGTCTTTTACTACATTTCTACCCATTTATCAAACCTAAAATCAATAACCTTAAATCATTTTACCTTACCCCGCTTCGTTCTTCCCTTCTTCGTCCTTCGCCTCCCTTCTTCCTCTATTCCGATGGCCGGTTCCAGAAACACCAACGCATCATCTCCGATGACTGACCCAGGTAAGGAAGATTGGGTATGCTATTGTGGTCTACGTGTGAAGATTAGCACGTCGTGGACGGACATGAATCCGGATAGGTGTTTCCTTGGTTGCTAGAAGTATCAAGCGCTCGAGAGAAAATGTTCATTCTTCTGCTGGTTAGATCCTCCCATTTGCGATAGAAGTAGGGTGGTGATTTCCGGGTTGCTTAGGTCTCTGTTGCGGAAAGATGAGGAAATTAAAGTCCTGAAATCTAATGAAGGTAAAAAACCGAAGATCTGGGATCTGTTTATCTACTTTTTGTTAGGTTTTTTAGTATCTCGAATGTTTTAGGGAGTCTAAGGATATCGAGGTTGTTGGGTGTTTTTAGTGGGTGTTCTTGGTGTAGTGTGTTTTTGGTTTTTACGAATTTTATGTTAGATGTTAGTTGTTGTTTTTGTTGTGTGAAAGGGGTTTGTCAATGTAGTATTATTGCACTTAGTCAACAGAATGCGTTTTCTGAACTAGATTATGCGTGAATGTTGTTTATCTGAGTTATGATTTTCCTTGATTGGATTATTAGCCGAGAAGGTGAAGATGTGGCCCCTAATTTATTAAGTTTGTTACCCTATGGCCCCTGAAGTATAACCTATTGTACTCTATGGCCCTATATGTTATATAAAGTAGTCATTGGGGCCCCCGAACTTAGTAACGTACTTATTGTCTGGCCCCACATCATGGTATCGGTTAGACGTAGTATACGAAATGTTTTTCTTTTTATTTTTTTGTGTAGAATATGAAACGGGTTTGCATGGGAAATGGAAGGCTAGTTTATGGAACCCCAAAGGGTTTTCTCGGGGAATAAAAAAGGTTCATTGGGTATAGTATTTCAGGATAGATGTAGTAATTATGACTATTAGTAACCCCTATATATATATAACGGTTAGTCAGTATTTCTCATAAACTAAAAAAATCAAGCAATATTTTGTAAGTCAATTAGAATTAACATGAAGGATCAAAAGGCTGGACAACAAGCTGTGATGGAGAAGGGAAAACAGAGTAAGTTTTTTTATTTTCGCTAGAATCAAACATTAATTAGGTAATAAATTAATTATTCATTATGTTATTAAATAGTTTTATTTATCCATATAGTTTTTTTTTAAGTTTGATTATTAATAATAAGTATAATTAGTATATGTATAGAAGTTAATCGATTTTATTTAACGTTTTTTCAAAAATGGCTTGTGTATCTAATTCTGCTCCACTGAAGATCCGACCAACTCCGAAGTCACATAGGAGCCAAGACCCAGCATCTGGATGGAGTGTAAGACTACTCCAAACGCTGTTCTTGAGAAGGTCAAAACAAAGACCATTCGCTTCCCTTACGGGCAAGAGATGATTTTGGTGGAGTCTAGTTCAGAAGGTGAAGACACTCTGTCACCAAAGAGGAGGAATGTGGCACGGCAGGCTCCTATAGGCATGTGTTCGCCGAAGTTTTTCAAGTTTGAAGACAAGGAAGATGAGTCCAAGCCGTGAAAGATGCTGGTTTTTACTGTGTTGTTGGTTTTAGTTTGTCTTTATTTTTATTGTTACATTTTTAATGACTTTTAATTTAGTAAATTATAATTATGTTTAAGTATGGTGGAGTTGGAGGACTTTTTGTTGGTTTTGGAATGTGGATTTCCTGGAAATGATATTTTTGGTATGTTGTGTATATTTTTGGATTGTGGTTGATGAAATTTGTACATATTGGGTAATCGTAGTATTTTGAAGTTAACTTGGTTTCAATTGTGTTGATGTTTTTGGACTATTTGATGTTTTTGATGCGTTGATGACTTACATTCTGTGTTTAAGAGTCAAAAACACTCTTCTGAAATTCAATATTTCAATTAAATATAATAGTTCAATTATATATATATATATATATATATATATATATATATATATATATATATATATATATATATAAACTAAGCTAAAACATAGTCAATTTTAATAAAAATAAAATAGTTCAATTAATAGCAACTAAGACATATTATAGAAATATAGTAGTTCAATTAAAACAACATACACAAACATCAAGTCCGGATTAAACACCAAACTAAACTTTAACATCACCGACAACATCAAAACAAAGTTCAATTACTTACGCTTTCTTTTGGCATGATCGTCCGAGCTAAGAACATCTTAACTTGTCGACGGAACTGGAAGTTCATCCGGTCCACGTAGCCATAGGAAGAAATCACATTCTTTTTCAGGCAAATCTTGGAACCGAAAATCCTCGAAATAACAACAAAGTGAACGAAAACTCTTATTACACCCTAAGTCAATAGTAACAATCAATGCGGGTATTCCGCACTTACACATGACTGTGTCTAAGTAGTTCTCTGGTGATATGTCCATTAAAGGTGAAGGCTTGATTTTCAGGTCACTTGGGGTTAAGTCAGGTACGAGTGGTGACCTAGTTGACCAATGGTCACTCCCACTTGAATTGTAGTCAGACATTAGTGGATATTTCTTTCTTTGGGAGTGTGTTCGTATCACCTCTTTCTTTGTTAGTGTGTTAGAAATAGATGGTAAAGGAGGATAGTATTAGAAAAAAGAACAAGTAAATAGAACAAGTCAATAAGTTAAAGTAGATATTCTTACACAACCAACACAATCACGTGAATAAAAGTTAAAGTAGTAGTAGGCTTCTTACACAACCATCAAAAACACGTGAATAAAAGTTATTAAAGTACATATTATTCTTACACAACCAAATCAAATACGGGAATTAAACTTAAATTAAAACATTTTACTAGAAGTTTGTCACAACTTTTCCTTCTTCACCTTAACCAAGTTGACCTCCTTACCCTTTCTATTGACTTCGAGTTGCTTCTTGTTTTGTTTCACATGTGTATTCTTAACCTTCTTCTCTTTTGCACTCACTTTCTTTTTTCCATCTTTCTTTTCTGCTGCATCTTTTTTTTCCTTTGAATCTTTCTTCTCTTTTTCGATAAGGCTTTTGTTTAGTAATATTTTCTTTGGGTTTTGAACTTGAGCCTCGACTAAATAGATCCGTCATGTATTTTGCCAAGTTCTTATCGAACTCCTTGAATGATCATTCACTCCAGGCACGTCAAATGAATGGTCCATGCCTGTTTTACCTTTACCTTTAGCTCTTAGACTTTCCAAACCGATATTCTGTTTTTTCCTTATATAAAAACATATTTCCATCAATCTTCTTTGTACCAATAGTAATTGAACCTGGTTTAGTAATTGGAGTAGGAGCCCATGTATACACTCCCATTCCAGCTGGTCTAAAAGGAGGTCTCTTATACATATCCTACAAAACAAGTCTTAGGTTTATAAAAAAAATTAAAACAATACAAAATGACTAAATTATGCTTACACTTGGATGTCCAAGTTTCTTGACACCCGTTGGTAGAAACCCGTCCTTCACATTAGGGGCACAAAACTTACTAACCTCCACACAAGGTTTTTTGTTGGGTGTAAACTACATGACAACAATAAAACATTAAATAACATACACTAAATATACTACAACCACTTAACAATATGAAGATATATACCTTTTCATCGTTTGATGAACCTTCAACTCTTTCTCGCTTCTTTTGTGAACCTATTCACCCAACTGGTTCGTTAGTGCTTCCTTGAGTCATTACTACAACTTGTTCATAAATACCAAGTGTATCCTATTTCAATGACATAAAAAAACACAAGTTTATCAATTTTATCAAGTTTACAAAAAACACAACTATAAAACTAAAAGTATAAAGCATTATCTTACCTAGAGGCTTGACTGATCTCGGTAAACAATTTGGATTCTCCATTTGACTCTTGTCATTTATCACTTTCTCTAACATCAACTTTTTTTCCTTAGGCTCGGGAGGTGTAGTAAGCCCATCAGGTAAGATACCTAGATCTAGAGCTAAGAGGGGTACTACACCTCCCGAGCCTAAGGAAAAAAAGTTGATGTTAGAGAAAGTGATAAACGACAAGAGTCAAATGGAGAATCCAAATTGTTTACTGAGATCAGTCAAGCCTCTAAGGTAAGATAATGCTTTATACTTTTAGTTTTATAGTTGTGTTTTTTGTAAACTTGATAAAATTGATAAACTTGTGTTTTTTTATGTCATTGAAATAGGATACACTTGACTAAATAGGATACACTTGAATACCATCAGGTAAGCTCTAGATATAAATGTTTTTATCACTCACATCTAGGTGGACTTCACTCGCGTCAATGTCAACATCAACCTTACTCTTACATCCCTTAAGTAGTAGTTCACTACATAAAGCATCAACATTGACATCACTGTTGACAACATATATATATTTATATCACTATTTATAGCATTAACATACACATTATCCTCAGATACTTGTGGGTTTTTTCTTATTCTACTCGACCTTCTCTTATCAACCTTAACCACACTACAATTTTGACTTTGAGAATCCACTGATACAATTTTGACCTTCTCATCTGGATTTTGTTCCTCTAAGCTATTAACCTACACTGGATCATTAACAGTTCAACAACACTTTGACCTTGAGTTTTACGTGAACAACTTCTTTTATTATGACCTACTTGCTTGCAAGAACTACATTTACCCTTCAAACCATGTCTACCAACGGTGGGTCCGGGTGTGTTATAAAATTAAATACTGAATTAAAAGGAACCACAATACCTCAAGTGCACGGTTGTCCAAGTAATATCCGATAAATCGGGTTTTGTTCTCAAGGACGGATTAGGCACAACTCAAGTATTAATCAAGTAGTAAGAATAATTGTTGTCAGAAAAGTAAAATAAAAGTTTTTTGTTTTGTTTTTAAATTAAAGATGCAATAAAATAAATTACTGAAATAAAATAAAGCAAGGAAATAAGATGAGAACACAAAGCCACGCTATCGGGTACTGTAGCCGATAAAGATAGGAAACACCAGCAAAATTTCTGAGACTATTTTCTGCATAAGGTATAGATCCATTCAAATACAAAATTAATATTCCATTTTAGACAACATTGTTATAATTGTTTATGCTTATAGGTTTGTGAAATGGAAAAATAAGGTGATGCATTCGCTACAAGTGAGATGATTTCATTAGCTAGTAAGTCTCATGGTGCAGTTTATAAGTACGATTCATGTGTTGTGAATGGTGTTAAATGGGTCACTCGTGAAAAGGGTGAAACAAGGGTGACACAAGATTACGGGGTATGCACCATCTATGAAGGAAAACCGTATTACGGTGAATTAGTCAAGATTGTAGAGGTCACACTTGACGATGACTGTTCTGTTGTGTTATTCGAGTGTAATTGGTATAACAAGAGTAAAGCGAGGGAAGAGAATGGAGTAACTATTATTAACACGTCTAAATTTTTTTGGGAAACAGAGCCGTACATCTTAGCTACTCAAGCAAAAAAAGTATTTTACATCGATGAAATTAACTCAAGGAAATCACAAAAAGGGTGGAAAGTAGTATGGGAACTCAATGATAGACATGGATGGAGTCCTGAGTTATGGGGTGCAGAATCAATGCCTACTGGAGACTCGAGTGTCACTATCCCTTTAGTGAACACCGAGACAATTTCCGATCTGGTGAACTTGGCATCCACCGAGGAGATCGAGATTGACCCTGCTCATTTTTTTGTTGAATTGGACTTTGATACGTTTATTGATGAAAACGAGGAAATTGATGATGACACCTTGGATGAATACGATGATGAGGAAGAACCTATTGAGGTTGATAGTGATGATGAACCTATAATTGTTAGTGGATATGATACTGATTAGGAGATTTTTTATTTTTGGTTTATTTGTATTAAAACATTTTGTTGGTTATTGGAGTTAAATTTGAATTTATTTTTGATACGCTTAAACTTTGACTATAACTGTTGACTGAATACCCCTAACACTCAACTGTTGACTGAATACCCCAAACACTCAAGTTTGACTTTAATAGTTGACTAGATACCCCAAACACTCAAGTTTGACCCAAATAGTTGACTAGATACCCCAAACACTCAACTTTGACCCTAAATGTTGACTAGATACCACAAACACCCAACTATGACCCTAAATGTTGACTAGATACCCCAAACACTCAACTTTGACCCTAAATGTTGACTAGATACCACAAACACTCAACTTTGACCCAAATAATTGACTAGATACTCCAAACACCCAAGTTTGACTCTAAATGTTGACTGAATACCCAAAACACTCAAATTTGACTCTAAATGTTGACTAGATACCCTAAACACTCAAGTTTGACCCTAAATGTTGACTATATACCCACAAACACCCAAGTTTGACTCTAAATGTTGACTGAATACCCCCAAACACCCAAGTTTGACTCTAAATGTTGACTATATACCCCAAACACCCAAGTTTGACTCTAAATGTTGACTAAATACCCAAAACACTCAACTTTGACTCTAAATGTTGACTGAATACCCAAAACACTCAACTTTGACTCTAAGTGTTGACTGAATACCCCAAACACTCAAGTTTGACTCTAAATGTTGATTGAATACCCCAAAACACTCAAGTTTGACTCTAAATGTTGACTGAATACCCCCAAACACTCAAGTTTGACTCTAAATATTGACTTAATACCCCAAACACTCAAGTTTGACTCTAAATGTTGACTGAATACTCCCAAACACTCAAGTTTGACCCAAATAGTTGACTAGATACTCCAAACACTCAAGTTTGACCCAAATAATTGACTAGATACCCCCAAACACTCAACTTTGACCCTAAATGTTGACTATATACCCCCAAACACCCAAGTTTGACTCTAAATGTTGACTATATACCCCAAACACCCAAGTTTGACTCTAAATGTTGACTGAATACCCAAAACACTCAACTTTGACTCTAAATATTGACTAAATACCCCAAACACTCAAGTTTGACTCTAAATGTTGACTGAATACCCCAAACACCCAAGTTTGACTCTAAATGTTGACTGAATACCCCCAAACGATTGATTGCTTGAAGCTAAATAGAATTTATTGATAGTTTGGAATTGAATTTAATTTAAATGGTTATTTGGAAGTGAACTGAAATATTGGATTATTGTAAATGGATTTAAGTTTTTTTTTAAATTAAAAAAAAATCTAGCGACTACTTTTAACCTATAGCGACTAGTTCATATTCATGAACTAGTCGCTAATGACTCTATACCACTAGCGACTACTTAATAGTCGCGAAATAACGAATTAATTTCCCATTACTCACTGGCGGTCCATTTTCCCTCCCACGAAAGGACACGCGTTTTAGAATGAGGTCTAGCGACTACATTGTAGTCGCCAAAGACCTGTTGACGTGGTCAAAATACAGACACGTGTAAGTAACCAAGCAAATAGCGACTACATAACGTATATCTAGCGACTAGTTGATGTAGTCGCTAGAAAGAATGCCCTATATTACACCGAGAGCTCACTCATCATTTTCATTCCTTATACAACACATCTAAAAAACGAGAGCAAAAATTTCAGCCATTCCAAGAGGCCGATTCAAGCAACAAATCGTCATCAAATCTTCGTCAAAGGTAAACAAATCTAACCCACAATCGTATTCCATTCCATTTTCTATCATTTCTTAAGCTTTTTTCTCCATTTTTATATTTCTAATCAATTTTTTTTTGTTTGTGTGTCAATCCGAATCAATATGGCATGGATTCAACACCAAATCAGCTCCAATTTCATCCTATAAGGTAAGTTTTCCAACCAATTTTTGTCTTTTAATTTTCATGTCTTTTTTTTGTATTTTTTTCTTTGATGATTACATGTTATTTTTAATTCCGAGAGTATTAGGGTGTAATTAGAGTGTTGTATGAATTTTTTTAAACCAAAAATTGATGTTAAATGGGTGAAATATTTAATTTGTGAAATCAAATTAATTTTTTTTCCTTTTTTTGGTGCTTGATTATAAATTCCGAATTTATGTAGTGTGATTAGGGTTTAGTTTTTGTTAATTTAAACATGTAATTCATGTTTTTTTAGAAAATTAACTTGGATGATTTTTTGGGAATTTTTTTATTTTTATTATGATTTTTAGGAAATTTTAGATTTAAAAAGTGCTAAAATGAAATTATTATTTAGCATAAAATTGTGTTAAAAAATACATAGGGACCTTTATGCAATTTTATAAAAATACATAGGGACCTTTATGCAATTTTATAAAAATATATAGGGACTTACATGAAATTTTATAAAAATAAATAGGGACTTTCATGCAATTTAAGAAAAATAAATAGGAAATTTCATGCAATTTAAAAAAATAATAGGGACTTTCTTGCAATTTTAAAAAAATATATAGGGACTTTCATGCAATTTTAAAAAAATATATATGTCCTTTCATGCAATTTAAAAAACTAAATTGGGAATTTTATGCAATTTTTTTTAAAAATATTTTTATTATACTGTATAATAGATTTTTAAGAGATAATTCCCAATTAATTACACTTCCTCACTTTTCATTCTCAAAAAAAAAGAAGGAGGAAATTACTTCCTACTTACTCACAATTTTTCAACTTAATTCTCTAATAAGCACATGCTCATATTTACCTTCCATTATTGCCCTTATATGTTATTTTATTTTATTATATATTTATATTATATTTCTATATTTAATATCTGAATTTATTTTTTCAATTTTTTAAAATATTTTTTTTTTCGATTTTTTTTTTTGAATTTTTTTTTTCGAAATTTTTTTTTTCGAAATTTTTTTTTTTTCCCAGAAAAATATTTTTTTTTCGAATTTTTTTTTTTTTTTCTGAAAATATTTTTTTTTTGAAAAATATTTTTTTTTCCAAAAATATTTTTTTTTCGAATTTTTTTATTTTTTTCGAAAAATATTTTCGAAGATTTTTTCATTAACACACAAGTCCATACTGTTTTGTGTTACTGCAACTCATACATCAAGCGATTGTGTGTTACATTAACACACAATCAGATTTTCAGACTATCTGTACACTATTATCTATTTATGTATACAAATATTCTGTATATCTTATTCTGTGTTCCTGTAACACACAATTGTTATTTGTTGTGTGTTTAAGCAACACAAAACTGTAAATGACACACAAGTCCATACTGTTTTGTGTTACTGTAACTCACACATCAAGCAATTGTGTGTTACATTAACACACAATCAGATGTTCAGACTATCTGTACACTATTATCTATTACTGTGTACAAATATTCTGTATATCTTATTCTGTGTTCCTGCAACACACAATTGTTATTTGTGTGTGTTTAAGCAACGCAAAACTGTAAATGATAAACGCATTGTGTGTCTTACCAACACAAAACCCATACTGTTGTCTGTTACTGTAACACATACTTTCAGCAATTGCGTGTTGCATGAACACATAATCAGCCTACATATACATTATTCTTTACCTTTGTGTACAAATATTCTGTCTGTCTGATTTTGTGTTCATGTATCACACAATTTGTTATTTATGTGTGTTTAAGCAACTCAATATTATACATATTGGGTGTTCATGCAACACACAACACATATGATTTTGTGTTACTTTAACACACAATTATCATATATACTAATCTTACATCATGTTATCATGGAAAAAAAAATTCCGGGGGAAAAAATCGACAAAAAAAAATGCGAAAAAAAAAAATTCGAAACAAAAAAATTTCTGAAAAAAAAAATATTTTTAAAAATGCGAAAAAAAAAAAAATTCGAAACAAAAAAATTTCTGAAAAAAAAAATATTTTTCGAAAAAAATATTTTTCGAAAAAAAAAATTTCCGAAAAAAAAAATATTTTTCAAAAAAAAAAATATTTAAAAAAAAAATCTGAAAGAAATAAATAAACATTAAACTATAATTAATAAAATATATAATTAAAGTAATTAATAATAGGTAGAAGGATATTTTGGTAATTGGGTAATATTTTGTGCTTAATTGGGAATTAAGTTGAAGTTGTAATTAATAGGGAATACTTACCTTCTCCGCGTAATTAATTGGGCGTTGCCCCGATTTTTAACTATTAAAAAAAATTATAATTTATTTTTCTATATGACTAATATAATTATTTTTGTATAATACAGATTATACGTGTGTTATATATTGGATGTTAAAGATTCCTGATGTTTTATTTACGTCATTTAATTTATTTGATTTATTTAATTTATGATTGTAATAATTTATTTATGTTTATTTTCATGTTTTTTATTTTTGGTGATGTAATAATTTAGTGTTTTTTATGTTATTTTTTATTTTGTATTTTAATTACACTACAAAATGCTAGATGGCCGATGTAATGCATATGCAGCACGGAGGGGACGGTGGGGGTAGGGAACCAAATCAGAATCCAAACAGAAATCTAGTCGATTGTGCAAACCAGCCCGGTAAATAGGGCTGTAAATGAACCAAGCCGCTCGCGGGCAGCTCGAGCTCGGCTCAGAAAAAACTTGACTCGAGATCGTTCGTTAAACTAAACGAGCCGAGCTCGAGCCTAAAACCGAGCTCGTTTATTAAACGAGCCGAGCCGAGCCTATTCGCGAGCTTTTCTGAAAAGCTCGTGAAAAATATAAATAAATTATAAATATCTATTACATATTGATATTTGACAATTCAAAAATTTAAAACCAATTACTATATTAAAAAAACTTACATGTCACTCTCCCCCTCTACCTACTTAATTATAAAAGATCATTCAAAATTTAACAATCCAAAGAAAGAATACGTGATAGTTTACAATAGTTAATTACGTTCTAATTAAAAATTTATATAATTAAAAGATTTGCAACAATGTATCTTATAATTAATCCATAAAAGCCTAAGATAAAAGAAGGGATTTCTAACTCGAAATAGATTTAAACAAGCTTTTAAGCTCGAGCTCGAGCTCGAAATAGATTTAAACAAACTTTTGAGCTCGAGCTCGAAACACTTTTAAACGAGCTTTCGAGCACAAGCTCGAGCTCTGTTATATTCTCACGAGCCGAGCTCGAACACTAACTTCAAAGCTCGGCTCGTTTAAATTTATAAATAAATAAACAAGCCTGTACATCTACTATTCGGCTCGGCTCGGCTCGTTTACAGCCCTACCGGTAAATAAACAAATTTAAATCAATAACTGCTTAAAAAATAAAGTCAACACTAATTAATTCAATGTTAAAACAGAACCCGTTAAACGGGAAAAAAGGGGTAGCGCTGCCCTCAAAACTGCGACGAGGGCACTCAAAGTTGTAGGGTGGCCTTTGCCGGTAGATTTCTGTATACTAGACGACACGTGGAGTCCATCAGGCAAGTACGGGCACCACGTTTCGCAAGTGATCGGGATTACAGTTCGAGAGAGGATTCCACCCTATCACCCGGCTTGGGATAAAGCACCGGACGCCGACAAACACGTCGTCATTAAGAGATTATCGGTACAAATTAAATTGTTAATATTTTTAAAAATTAATTTATTAATCTAATTTAAATTTAAATAATATACTTTTTTATAGAATTATTTTGACATAAAGAGTTGGAGAAAGAGGAAAGACTAGAATTTGATTCACGGAAACTTAGATGATACGATGAAGATCAGATTTAAGGACTACAAACATAACGTGAAGAAGAAGTTTTAGAGAAAAGGTTTGAAGCCGGATTGGTTATCTGATGAGGTTTGGGCTAAGTGTTGTGAGTATTGGTTTTAAATTATAATAGTTTTTATTAATAATTGAATTTTAAATTTTTTTCAGCATCAAGCAGAAGAAAATAAAAAGAATCGAGAAAAGCAGAAAAACAAGAGTGGAGCGGGGTCGAGGAGGTATTCCCGAACTCGGGATATGCTATACGAGGTGGTTTTTTATTTAAGTAAATTCTTTAATTATTAATTTATTTTTTATTTTGAATATTTTTTATTTTTATGAAACAGGGCGAAGAATTAATCTCGGGAAGGAATCTGGTGATCAGGGATGAGGCTACCCAACAAGACATCTCAATTCCGCGTGTGGCTGGTTTTTACGAGGTGGTGGGTAAAAGCAAGAAGACGAAACAGTGGAGGTCGGAGGGCTACGAAAAAGCCGATGTAAGTTTTTTTATAAGTTAATTATTAATTATTTTTTTCATCTTAAGTCAAATTTAATTAATTTTTTGTTTATTATGTAACAGAATTTGCTCAAGGACGCGATGAAGGAAAAGGTGACTCAGAGTCAATCTGAGTCAACCGATGGTCAAGGCTTGAGTCAAAAGGAGCAATACGATTACGTGAGGAGCACCGCGAAGGCGATCGGGTCACCGAAGAGGAGCTTTATACCGGGCATTGGTCGTTCGAGAAAATCGAAGAAGAAATCTAAGACTACTCCAGCCCAAAACGAGCAGCACGAGGAGATGACGGCGGCGATTAACGAGCTCCGAGTATCCATCGGTCTTCCACCGTTCCCCCGCCCTGAACGTTGCTCTACTAGCAACGAGCCTCCAGTTTATTCGATGGCTGTTGTGAGTGATGCCATCGCGTATGTTAACCAGTTGGGGGCAGAGAAAGGCGAGACCCCCTCCAGCCTATGAATGCGGACCCCACTCCTCCTAGCGGTGATGAAGATGAAGAAGATGATGATGATATAGTAGTGATGATGGTGAAGATGATGACGAGCCCGAGAATGAAGAAGATGTTTATACCCGGCTCGGATTCTAGTCGTGACTGTTGGTGTTTATCTTATTATCTATTTATCGGTTTTGTATTAAGACTTTTAATTTATTTTTATTTGGTTTGGTTTGACTTTGACTTTGTATTGAATATGGTTGGATTTTGTTTAATTATATATTTTAATTAATTATTTTGAATTATTAATTGTATTTTTATTTATTAATTGTATTTAAAAAAACAAAAATAAAAAAATATGATTTTCGAATTATTTTTAATTACAATACTGTAATTAAAAATAATTCAAAAATTGTATTTTTTTTTTAAAAAAAAATTATTAATAGCGACTACAAGTAGTCGTTATTGACTACATTAAGTAGTCGCTATCTATTAGGATAATAACAACTACAGAGTAGTCGTTAATAAATCTTTCTTTTCTCGACTACAATGTAGTCGTTGATAATTACCATAATAACGACTACTTAGTAGTCGCTAGAAGAAGCGCAATCTAACGACTACAACGTAGTCGTTAGTAATGGCCACAGTCTCTAACGACTACTCCTTCGCGTGTAGTTGTAAGGGTTACCTTCTAACGACTAGTTTCTCGCGACTAATTTTTACCGATTACAAGTAGTCGTTAGATCCTTGAATCTATTTCTCGCGACTACTTTTCTTATCATCAGCGACTACTCATGTAGTCGCTAGAAGCCTTACGCGGCGTAGTGTAAGGATGAAGCAATTGCCGAGTTTGGAAATGCCATTTCTAAAAAATAGTGATATAAAAGAATATCTTTTTGAATTGTTAGGAAATATAGGAAATCACCGATTTGAAAAACAGTAGAAATGGAAATCTAAAAATAATATTTCGATTAAAGTAAGTCTAATCTATTACAATAATTGAAATAAACACGAAACTTACACGGGATAGAGAATAAACGAATTACGCAGTAATTTCTAGTGTTGAAAAGATATTCAGGCATACCGGTTATCTCTAACAGAGTTTACTACTACCGATTATTGCTAGAATAATTTAGAGAGAAAGATGAAGTCTTTTATTTTTCAGATTTGTTTCATAGCTAAGACAAGTGGGATAAGGATTATATTTATAGGTGAGGAGATACCTCAGACCTTATCAGAATCGTCAGAACTAATGGTCTTCAATGACTCATTATTGCTGACCAAGAAGCTTTTGAGTTGCCACCGGCCATTATAAGAACTAACTATCTTCCATTGAAATCACTCCAGAAAAGTTGTTACATTTTTTATTTTTCCTTTTGCATTTTTCGACTCCCCAAATTCCCAAATTCCCCACGTCGGGCGGGGTCGGACGGGCGGTGGTGATGGTGCGCGTGTGGGGCTTTGCCTTTTCCTTTTTGGCTTCTATAGCCTTTAGTTCTTTTGGACGGAATAGATTGGTAAGATATTATATTCTAATATTTTTTCTATCCCACCTCCTATGTAAGACTTTTTGTTCAAACAAAAGTGTTTTTTCCACTTCTCCAGGTGTAGGTTCGAACCGAGTCCAAAGTGATTCTCCTATGTAACAAAGAATGTGAATAAATTGATTTAGTTAACACTCTATATTAATATAATTTTTTTCCACTTTTCTAAAAGAACATGATTGAATTTACATTAACACTCTAAATTAATATAAATTTTAACAAAGAAACACCACAATTGAGTGGAAATATATTCAAATAACACCAACTTACAGAAAAATACCTCCAATATTTTTTGACCATCAAAAATTAACAAAATAAAATAAAAGGAATGTAAATTTGAATCTATACCAAAATTAAGTTGGACAAAAATCAATATCTAGAGTTTGATATCGACGTTCAATTTTTTAATACCAAGAATAACCAGATTTGAATAATATAATTTTGATATTAACGAAAATTTGAAAGAGAAAGTTACAGATAAAAGGTTGAATAAAAATGAGATAAAATAGAGAGATAAAAGGAAAATTTAGAGAAAGAATGTTATATATGGTTATTCTTTTATATACACAAATTTACGTCGTGGAAATAACCCTCCTTTTGGTTCACTTTATTCTTTATTATATTTTATTATTTTCTCGATCTATTGGTTTATAATTTTAAGGGAATTTTTGTTTTCATTTTTATTCTTTTTGCGAATGAAGGGATGTCGCCATCAGATTCCATTAAAGAATTTATTTCTTTACAATTATTTAATACATATACTTTTGAATATGTCACATACACCTTCAATATCATTGAACTAATTTGTTTACTCTAATTTTGATAGATTTGATATAGTTTATATTTGGAGTATAAAGTGATTGATTGTTCTTGGTCCAAATTTACCAAAAAAGAAGAAAAAAAAAGTACAAATGAGATAAGAACTTTGTATTTTTGTATGAAATGCTAGTTAGATTATTTTTAAAATAATGTTCAGTTTGTCGTATTATTTATAGAAATGTTTTTACAAGGATGCATACACGATTCTTAATAAAAGAAATTAAACCCTTTCAAATAATTTTTAGGATTTTTGTTAAACATCTTAATTTTTTTTTAAATATATTTATCCATTTAAAATATGTTAAACGAATATAAAAATAATGTCAAAGGATCCTTGCTTTTTATAATAACAATTATTATCATTAATATTAGTATTACAATTGTTATTATAATATTAATAGTAATATTAATAATAATAATAATAATAATAATAATTTGCTCCCATTTTGGTTGCTGAGAATTAGGAAGACAGGGTCATAAATGTCAAAGTGTGAGATATTATTAGATACGCAGCCTAAAATATGTATCGTCTTTTTTTATTTTATTTTTCAAACACTATATAAAGTGATCGTAATTGGATACTCAGTATTTTAGACCCTTCCAGAGACTATTACTATGAGAGAGGCCATTGGAATCAAAAGACTTCAAGCACCAAAAACTCAAGTGAGCTCTTTCTACTAATTCTTAATTCTGTA
The DNA here is from genome assembly GCA_029959085.1 of Nemophila menziesii. Taxonomy (NCBI): domain Eukaryota; kingdom Viridiplantae; phylum Streptophyta; class Magnoliopsida; order Boraginales; family Hydrophyllaceae; genus Nemophila; species Nemophila menziesii. The sequence goes on along the minus strand of JARWIR010000005.1, from coordinate 37,249,956 downwards.
CATTTAATTTTCTTATTAATTCTATATATTCTTAATTAATTGCATATATATTTCAAATTTTAATTAATCAATGATTTCTGCAGAATTGGGTAGAGGTGCCTATATGGTTAAAACTAATGTATACTATAAATTACTTCGAGATTTGCATGCCTCATGCAGAATCTAAGAAGAAAAACGAATTAGACCATTTTTGTATAGATTGCAAGAAGTCTTTCTGTAGCCATTGTGTGGAGCATGAACTTCACAAATCTGTAAAGGTTAGTAATATTTAGTTTAATTGTTAATTGTTAGTGATTTGATAGATAGTTTAATGTGTGAATTGCTAATTTATATCGATGTTGGTAATTTTGTAAGGTAGATTCGGAGATATGTATACTGTGAGGTCATAAAGAGACAAGATATTAACAAGTTCTTTGATTGCTCAGGAATACAGGTAAGATCTCACAAATTCTCTCTCAAATTCTCTCTCTGTGCTCTGGAATTATCTATAGTATATATAGTCTCTTAGTTTTTTACTACAAATATAATTTTCCTTTTAACCAAAATAAACATTATTTCACACCACATTTTGTTTAAAATTATTTAAAAGTACTGTGACTACTTCCTATAATATAATGTATGGAAATTAGAATTAATTGTATGGGAGTGTAATTTAAATTAGTGTTTTGAGAAAATTTATATAGTATTTGAAATGATTTAGTGGAATGATAAATCTGGGGGAGTACGTACGGGTCTCAAATGAAGTTGAAGTTGTTGAAGTAATTCAATGTTGATTTAATGATGTGAAAAAATAATAGATATATTGTCATTTAGTTTATGGTTCCTTGGGAGTTGTATAATGTCATTACTGTATACTACTTCTAGGAAGCTCAGTTGAACAAAAATTATTGCAGCATTTCAAGGGCGCTACTTTAATTTATTCATATATAAATTTGTAACTAGAAATTTTAAGTAAAGGAAAAGCTTTTAGAAATGACAACTAACATGATTTGATCATTATAGTTGGTTGTTTTTGTATATATATTTGATGAAAGCTGCATAAGATGATCACTTTTTTTCATACATAGAAGAACCTTAATCCTAGAAAGAACTTATCTCAAGCTCTCTCAAATTGAATCCAATACATGTTCGTCCCTGATTAAACCTGATGCTCTATCATAATTGTTGGCCCTATGTTTCATTTGATTATAATCTCCCCTGTGTCTGTGACATATGTGGCCCTATGAAGATGATCTAGTTAGGTTATTTACATAAAGGATTCTTCAATATATTGACTGCCCTATGTTTTGATGGATGGTTAATTCTAATATGATTGCAGGCATATCATACAAACAAGAGCAAAGTGTTGTTTCTGAAACAAAGATCTCATCAACAACCATCGCAACAAATTTTGAAGGACCATAACTGCATCGTATGTGGTCGAAACTTACAAGATGCGTGCTGTTATTGCAGTATTGCATGCAAGGTTGGTTATTAATTTTCCATCTTTTCTCTTTTTTATTCTTTTTGTAGAACCCCGATTTTTGATTGATAATTTAGAATCAAAATTCTATAGTATCGATTAATTAAAATAACCCTGAATATTGGAATTTTGATTTGGGAGTTTCACGTGCGGAATTGATGGATATATGTGATTCGTGAATATATAGTTGATGAAATTGACATTTAGTCCGTCATACATGCACATGCAGGATTCAGGTTAAAATTGAATTAACGTACGATCCTTGGTTTATATAAACTAGGGTAGGTAGGTGTAGAATAAATAAAGTGATAAATGATAATGACGCTTCCATTCTTATGGTCGGTCAATTGTAAGTGAAACAAATGTAACTCTGATCCACGTAAGTCTGCAATAGAGCAAGACTCGATGAGAGAGAATACTTTTTTTTTGGGTCTATCTAAGAATACTTAATGTGATCACATTACGTAGAATTGATTTATATGATTTGTTGTTGTCTCTTTAATTTATACACCTTTAAATTATTTAAAGGATCTATTTTGTATCGCTTTTCTTTTATTATTGTTAAAATAGAGTTAATAGGTTTTTCTAATTGTTATTAATCCAATAAATATTGGTCAGAATTAGCACGAGTAAGTTACGTGCATGTATTTATAAGGGTATAAACATGTCCACATGCTGATTACGTCTAATATAAAGGTTTAAATATCTTTTATAATACGTGTTAAAGTCTTTTAAGTTTTCCAGTGCCCCCTCTTGTTATGTGTCATGCACCCATTTACCTTCTTAGAAGGATTGTCCTTCGTTTGAGCTCATGTCACAGACCTAATAAAAACCACGTGTACTTTTTCTTTAATATTCACACATGCATATCTCACTGTTTCATCTTCTGATAGTACTCGTGTAGTCGTGTTTGATACTTCATCATACGATTTACAATTTAAACTATACTAGAACGTTAGTATCTAGAGTTTTAAATAGGATATTAAGTTCTATATTTTAATATTGTAAAATCTAAAAGTTTAAAAAGGACTCCTTTATCTAATTTTAGGTTCCGTTATGGTGTGAGCTTCATAATTTTTACTTTTATTTATATATATAAAATTTATTTTGAGAGATAAAGTTCAAGGATGAAGCCTAAATATGTAGAAAAATTGTTGGGGTTTTAAATTTTCTTAAAACTCGTAAGATTGGCTTTTTATCATTTATACATAGAGCCCAAAATGTTTAGATTACAAATTGAAAATCTTATGGAAATCAAGAAGATAAAGGAGTTTTTATAAAGGAAGGTTTTAGAACCCTGGGTTCTTTTGAAGGAGGTCTTATGAAAATCTTATTCTCAATGCTTGCACTTCTGTTGAATGGGTCATGGGGGTGATAGAGCGTCTACCACTCTATCTTATGCTTAGTCTTCAGTTGACTAGCTTCATCCAATATTATTCTTAATATTTTCAACTAGAATATTTTTGCTCTTCTGTATTTTTGTTAGGTTAATTTGTGAAGATTGTGTATTCTGTTTTATTAAGTATACTACTTTGTAGGATAAAAATTCTACTGAGTTTCTACTAAGAAAGGAGATTAATGACCTAGGTATTCTTAGTGTCGCTTTAATTTTGAGTCAGGTTAAATATGGAGGAGTTGTTCGGTTCAAGTATGTGAGTTGGTGTTGTCAGTGAATAATAATGAGTAGCTTTGAATTCTGAATAATAATGAGTGGCTTTGAATTCTTTCTGATTTCTTAGTCTTAAATTGTCAGGTTTCCTATATAAATAATCAAGACAAGATTGTGAATACAAAACAAGAGGAGGGATTAGAGGAGAATGTTCAAAATGAAGCAGAAGACTGTGAAGATGATGATCTTCCATTACCATCACCATTACCTTTACCATCATCAGGTCCATCACCATCAACATCAGGTTTATCACTTAAGAGACCAAGGCAAAAATCAAGAAAGGGAGTTGCATGTAGGGCTCCATTTTTCTGAGTAACCATCAGACAGACTGAAGATGACTTGTGTAAGGATTGACGATCGTAAAAAGAATTCGTTTAGTAGAGTGGATTTGGGAATTTTTTCCCATGGGATGGTTAAATTATATTAGCCCGGGTTTGGAGTAGCAATGTTTCCAAATATAATTACTTTTTGGTTTATTTTTATTTTTATTATAGATAATGTGTTATATTAGCCCAGGCCCAGGGTTTCGAGGCAACACTCATGGATATGTTAACTTTATAACCAATATATTAGACCAGACCCCAGGTTCCGAGGCAAAATCCTGGATATATATGTTTGCTTTATGGAATTTATTTACATGTTTTTTTTTTTTTAAAATACAACATGTAATTACTTTCATCCAAACTATTGTTTTTACTAAAAATTATGAAAAATTTCGTGAGCTCCAAGAGCAATGTGTGGTCATGGAAGCTCAGGCTCGTTCGTCGCGGACATGGAAGCTCCGATGGTAGCAACTTTTTGAGCTTCGTGCGTCGTGGCCATGGAATCTTCGGTACAGCAACATCGCAGATCCATCAGATTTCATGGTTGTATGTTGTGAAAATGGAAGTCCTTGAGTAGTGGAGATATGTTTTTTGGAAAAAAAATATGGACAACTTAGCGTTTTGTAAATGTACTTAGAGAATTTGCTGAGAACTCAGAGATTTTGTTGAGTATACTCAGAGTTTTGTTGTGTACTCAGAATTTTTGTTGATTATACTTAGAGAATTTTTCGATACTCAGACAATTGTTCCGTTACTTGGAAAAAATTTATGATACTCAGAGATTTTTTATATACTCATAGAAATTCTGGTGGTGGTCTGCAGTGGTGCCTAGAGGTGAATAGTGATACTCAGTTCTGCGATGGTTCACTTGAATTTTATCTTTATACAAATTTTGTCACTTGTTTTCTGTCTTTTTATAAATATGTTTTATTTAAAGTGTTTTAGTAGTTTTGGTATTCGTAAAGCCTTTTTGAAAAAAAAAAACCTATGAACAAATACATTGTATGTTATAAAAGTATTCTCTAAAATCCTATAATCAATCATCAATATATTTTAGGGCAAATAATCAAATATTAATTTTATTTTTATTTTATGTTTATTATATTATTAATTCATATGGTTATATGATTATATGGTTATTTCATCTTATATTTTTTTTTTGTTACATAGGAGAGTCAATTTTCAGAGTCATTGACTCGATTTGAACCTGCACCATCCAACTGGTTTCATCTTATATTATTAAACCATCCTTTTTGTTATAATAATTTATTTTGTTCAACAATTTTATAATATTTTAAAGAGTTATGGACTTAAAAGGTTTATAACCCAAAACTAATTTTCTTAAGAGTCTAAATTGTTTTTTCCAAACATTTTGTTGTTAATGAATTGTGTATGCATTTGAAATTTAAGTTATGATATATAATTTTGTTATATAAACGGGTCGATAATTAGGACGATCTTGAGACACGGAAATGGAATCAAACAGGATAGTGTCTTGAATTAGTGTTTATTGAGGACTTGTTTATGATAAAAATATCAAAAATATCCTCAAATATGTGAATAAAAACAAAACACTATTTGTTTTTGGAATTTAAAAATACATCTAAAGACAATCACCACTGAACTATTGTCAACAACTAACAGTCGCCACCACCAGAAACTCTGAGTTCGAAGCTCATTAAGCAATTTTTCGACACTAGTCAACTTTTCTAACATTGAACATGGTGGAGCCATTGGAAGCCGCCATCATCGAAGACATTGAGATGAGAGCTCAGTGATCAACTTCTGACACTTAGCAACTTTTGACACTAAGCACGAAGGAGCCACCGGACTACCGCAGTCACCGGAGACACTGAATTGGGAGTTCATCGATCAAGGAATTTTTCTTGTACTTTGTCCCGTGAGGTAATTGATTCAGATGGTTGACGATCCAACCATTCGCTCACACCTATGGTCAAGAAAAATTTAAACATGAAGTAATATATTTGCTCGCGAGTGACACCTTGAGTAATGTAGGGATCACAAATCTGCATGAACTTATGAATGGATCCGACCGAATCTTGATGTGCAACTATACTGTAGTTACTATAACTCATGAATAAATCCAACGTACTCGGATCGGGTTCGAATCGAGTAGCTTGAATAACTGGATGACGAATCCCTAATGATTGAACAAGAAATTGGCGTCCTTGTCTAGGAAGACCTTGCTCTCTACTCAGATTGTTAGAATTGTTGGGTAGCAATCCTCCATTACCTCCTACTTGTGGTTGCACTCCTAGGGAAATCATATTTGGATAGATCGGATTTTCCTAAGGTGATACATCCTCTACTCTTGAAATTTGATTTCCATTAGCATCTACATTCATTGGCGCATTCACAATTGATATGTTTGTCTCCTTTGAGCTTGAAGTAATTTTCCAGGATATGAGAGCAGACACCAAACCTAATAATATGTAAAGAGACAAACCAAAACAATCTTAAAACATAAATGACAACTAATTTTATTACACTAAACAAAACACAATAATTAAAGATATAGTCCCCAACAACGACGTCAAAAACTTGTCGTCTCCCGAGGTGTGATAAAAATAATCTAACAAATCCACACCTCGAGAAATCACTCCCTACAAGTGTACGGGTCATTCACAAGTAATGATGTAAGTAATAATACCGTTCTCCACAGGGACTAAAGTCATTAATTTTTAATCTCGTGTTCTGAAAAAGTGTAGATGATTAAGTTGTTATAACTATAAACATAAATAAAATAGAAATATATATGTGGTTCTCTTTAAAACTAAGAAGAAATGATTAAACTAATTAATTTAACTAATAAAACAAGTAAATAAACTACGAAGAATAAGATGAGAGATATATAGCTCAAGTTGCAATTATTCTGATACCATGACAATAATTAATTCTAGTTATAAGGGTGAATGTTGGGTAATTCTTTGTTAATTGGGATTTTAACTTCCTTTGAACTCCCACTAGGGTAGCTTAGTGGGTTGCCTAACTATTACTATAGTAATCAGGTAAGATTATTCTACACAAAAGTTCGACGCTACAATTACTTAAGCTATGTGATTATCCGACTAGGCGAGCCCAAGGATCACTACCGCATTCCGGACGAATACGAACCAATTTCATTCTTAAACCCCCCGTTAGGGTGACAGTTTAAGATACTAAGGTCAATCTATATTTGATTTGGATATAGAAAGCATTAAATAACTCAACATGTAAAACCAAAAAGAACTCAATTCAATCAAATTAAAATATCTCTCATAGTATTAAAAACTAATCAAATTTTATTGAAGATTCATACAATTATACAACTCAAGATATGAAAAATTTAGTTCATAATTAAAGAAATAAGATTAAGTAGTAAAAAGATTTGAATCATGTTTAAGACAAGAAACTAATACTAATTACCCTAATACTGAAGGTGGAATGGTGTAGAAGTGGTGCAGTAGGGCTCCAGCTTCCTCTCCAAGTGTGTTTATCTTCTTTACGTCTAATAATTCTTTATAAACTTAATGGAACCTTTTCTTTACTTAAACTTTTACATATATATATACATGGTTACGAATATTTTATGGATTGTGGGATCGTATTAAGTAACATTATTCAACCCAAAAATGTTTTCAAGGAAGGGTGGGCTGGTTCAAGCCATGACAACTGCAACTTTAAGAATTTCTTTAACTTAACTCTAAATCACGAATCGTAAGTTCATACGCGCTCTCGACTCCACGTACTATCTAGAAACCATAGGGGTCATTCATAACTTTATCAATTGCACGTGGTGACTCCATCAAGTCGATTTCCAAATCTGGTTGGCAACTGCTCTCGCTTTTCAAAAGTGGCTTTTTGGTTCTTTAACTCCTTGCTATGGGGTTTACCTTCATTTTTGACTTCTTATACTTGTTCTGGGTCTAATATTATCCAAGTACCTAAGATTTTCACACTTAACACATAAATTATGCACAAATAGCTCTACAAGTAACAATTCTCCAAAACTAGACAATAAATGAGTAACTATATAATCCCTCAACTATGCAACAAATAAATCTAAAAATATGTTTCATGACTAAATTAACCTAACACATAAATGTAGATATCAACAATAACAAAACTATTCAAAAGAATCGAACCTACAATTTTTTAAAAATTACAACGTACTTAATATTACGTTTTACTTATATATATATTTTATAATTTAATGCTTACAATTTTGAAAAAATGGATGAATAAAATAATTTAGATGACCAACTATTTATAGAAAATTAAAAATATAACAAGGCAATTATTCAGGGAGATATATGACTTTTAAAAATCATTCCAATATTGAATAATATTAACCAATCATATAATGTCTTCTATCCTATGCTTAATATACCAAAACTAGTCACAGTAGCTTCTTTCCTAATTTATGACATAAATTTATGTTATAATTAAGGATTATGATGTGCCATTGGATCTTCCGATACTAAATAGGTCATCACATAATTTTTCATAAGATACATTCATTTTAAACATTAAGACACTAAACAAATACAAGCCTATTGGCCTGTCGTCTCCAAGACACACTTCCACAGAGCATTTGTGGGTTCAAATCCTATTTATGTGTTGTGATGATTATTTTTAAATATAAGCTTCTACAAAGATACAACATGGGGCTAGGTGGGAGTATTAATTGCACTGATAAACGGGAGGGGTATTATCATATCATAGGGATTCAAGATCCCAAATGGTTCACCAAGGCTGCTGGCTATGAAACAATACCAAGAACAAATATAGTTTAAATCGATATTTGAAGATGATATGGGATCTTCTGGAGGTTTTACTTTTTTTATGTGGGTGGTCTGGGCGAGCTTGCGTGTACCACGACTAATCCTATGGGGAATATGCATGGTTCCCCATGCATACCCCTATGTAAACCAGAACTAGGTTACCCATGTTCAGAGAGGGAATTAGAACCATGTACTTCTCACTTTACACCTTTTAAGTGCAAAAGAAATTTCAAGACCCTGTCCAGTTGAGTTTACCCAGCTGGTTCGATAGCATGGTTGTTGGTTACTTAGAGCAGTTATAGTGATATTTCCAATCACTGATAGAGCGTAGAAGGTCGAAGTCGGGGCTAAAGATATTGGTATGTGGATGGGGAGGCGCGACTTCAATTTAAGAAAATTAATAGGTTATGGTTATATTTGAGGTGTTATGGCGGCAAAAAGGACAGAGGCGAAATACAGTTTGGTTGAGTGGATATGGGTGCAGGTTTTACCATTTATGTTGTGGGCTTACATCGCTAACAATGGGAAGATGATTAGTGGATGGTATTTGGGTTGATTGGACATATATTGATAGTGGTGGTGTTTTTATAGGAAACAAATATGGTGTTACATGACACATGAGAGATAGGGGTATGGCAAAGCACACGTGTTTAGCGATTGTAAAGGGTAATGGAATATGTTCAAACAAGATGAAGGAGATGTCAAATTGGGCTAACATCGTTAATAAATGGACCACGATTGTTAGGAATGAGGTTTTATGGGTCATCCATAGGAGGCATGTTGGACCCTTGCTATCTAAAAATTGCAAGATGGAAATTCATAGGGATCTAAAGTGGAATATTGACAATATAAGGTTGAAGTCCGCGGGAACGCACATAGTAAACAATTGTAATTTTGATTGTCTCGCTTTTCTATTCTCGTGTGAGGACACACCGTTGTTGGGTTTTCATATAGGTTCTTGTTATACTCAAATTGCTTTAATATCTTTCTATTTTCAGCTTATGGTCGAAATCAACTTAATGGTATGAATCCACCTAGTTCTTTCTTTACTTTCATTAAATTTAAATTTTAGGTCTAGAATCAAATCAATGGTCGGTATCAATCTAGTGGTCGGAACCCACCTATGACTGGTGTTAATTTTTTTTATTTACTATGCTTAAATATCATTTTAAGTTTTATTGTCAAAAGATTTAACCCAAGTTGTAATTAAAATATTGAGGGATATCTGGACTGTCCCAATACGTCTGAGGACTATTGATGAGTATGTTGGTGTAGAACGGTCAAGGTGTTTGTGCACCCTTGACTAGAAATGTATTTAACTAATCAACTGCGAAATGTAGGCATAATTTCATTTGTCATTTTGAAACCATGCTTAGTACACAAGATTTGTATTGTATTGTTACAAAGTATATGTATGCTAATGTCTTTGTTAAAGATCCGGAGGTAGTGCGCTTGAATCCGAGGACATTTTGATCCTTTGGCATAACATTTTCAATATTAGTATCATTAATGATGATAAATTATATGCAATTTGTAAGGTTAATGATAATAAATTTGATTGATATATTATGTGCATTCACGCATCGATAAATTTCAATGACTGCACCAAAGTTTTGAATGACCTTCCGACTTGGAAAGATAGACATGATGACCTATGTGTGGTTATTGGGGATTTTAACAATATCACTAAAAAGAGCAAAAGATATAGTAGGAACCCTATTTATTTTAATCATTCCTTGTGGTTTAGATATTTTATTTTGGTTAACAGTGTTATTGATTTTCCTGCCAAAGGTTTCTTTTATATGTGGATTAATTATCGTAAAAAATAACGATATAGTCAAGTAGATGCTTGATCGAGCCATGGTTTGTTTAGATTGGTTTAACAAGTATCCATATGTGGCGGGTTATAGCCCTGCCGGCTATGTGATCTGATCATTCACCACTTGTAATTCAGTTAAATTAGAAAGCGAGACTGATGTCTCCCTACTTGTGATAAATTAATTTAGGTTGGAGACATCATTTTAGGTGTATTTGGTCAATTAATATTAGATATTTATTCATAATGTTATATTTTCTTATTTCTTGTCTTGATTTGATGAATTATTATTTTTAGAGCATATTTGGTTTAATTTATGTGTTAATGTGAAGTTTTAAAGATATATGAAAATTAATTAGATGTCAAATAAATTCTAAAGAGATAAGGAATATGATATAGATAGAAATTGGATATAAAAGGAAGTAGAGATTAAATAGGAAAGGAAAAGCTGTCAAGTAAATCTGAAATTCTGCAGGCACGTCCACTAAAGTGAATATAAATCGGCTGGAAATTCAGAGATGCAATCAAAAGGAAAAGTGTAGGTATTTTTGACGCGGTCGTTTCGATATAAAGTAGGTGAACATCGAAGCAATATTGAAGAAGTTACAACCAAAACAAGACAGCAGCAGTTTGCCTTATCTCCTATATTTTAGGAAACAAATTAAATTTGGAAAAGAAGTCCAATTGCTTGCCTTCTACTCCAAGAAATCCGACATAGGGCTTCCGAAACACCTATAAATACACCCTTTAACTATTGTAAACATGTCCTTGCCTCCCACAATTAGTCCTTAAGTTTTATTCATCATTAGAAGTCATTCAAGAGAGCAAGTTGACAGTATGTATCTTTATTTTAGTTTATTTCTTTCTAGTATGAACTAATTTTCCCATAGCTTTGGTTTTTCATATGTATAATCTTTGAATTATATTTAATTTTATCTAGTTTGTTTGGGAAAACTATTTTATATTTATTATATCTTCTTAACCATATATTTGTTTTATGTGCTTTAGTTTATTGTCTGTCTTAATTCTGATCAAATTAGGGTTGTGCTAATAGTAGTTAGATGGTCACCCGGAACGGGTGTCTAATTATTGAAACATCACATAAGCGTCTAGTGTGAGGTAGTGAACTGCAAGGGCTTGCCTAGCTAGATAGTCATTAGGGTTTGAGATTTAACCACCGATCATTATTTGCAGGGTCCCCTCATCTACGAACCTAGTGGCGTCGGACCACCTTAGTTAAGTCCACTAGTAATTGTTAGGTCGCCTATTAAGTCCACCTGGAAGGGGGATAGGAGGAATATAGAATCATGGCTACTTATCTAAGAGATTTAATCACCCTTATTAACTAGTCGAAGAAATAGAAGGATTAGTGCATACTAGCAAAACCTGAGCTATACTTTCTCATCTTATTCTCTCGTATTTATTTACTTGCCTTTATTTTATTTAGTTTAATTTTATCTCCTCATCAATCATATTTATTTTACTTTCTGTCTTTAAAAATTTAAATGCTACGCTATTTTTTTACCTATTCGTATAACGCACTAAGTCTCTGAGGAACGAATCTTACTTACTAGTAACTTGCATACAATCTGTGATACTTAAAGTGAATACTGTGTTTAGGCTAGGGTATTAATGCATCGTTTATTCTCTTTTATTATCTTATTTTTATCACACCCTAGGTGAAACCAGATACCAACTAAGAAACACTCTAGGTTGGAATTGTTTTGGCTTGAGTCTGACTTATCATGGCGTAGTTGCGGCTGTGTAAGGGAATCCTAGGGAGGAGCAATAATTACATGATTTTTTTATCAAGTGATAACTTACGACTCAAGTGTTCACATGTTAGAATGTTATAGCATTTACATAGCAAAGGACGTGCATAACAAGCTTGAAGAACGAGCTTACTGTGCTTCTGAATAGACCATTTACTAGTGAGTCTCATAATTGAAGGTACATATTTAAATACAACTTGAAAATCATAGGGAAAAAAGGAATAATATTGGGCAGACAAATAGAGGGTTCGGTGGTTACATAGAGACGATATAAATACCAAGTTATTTATGCGGCTACGGTTCAGAGAAGGATCAAAAAAATATTTTTAGGATCAAGAATCTGGCAAGGATATGGCATGAAAACCCAACATTAGTGAAAAAATTATTCACTTTGTTCATACAAATATTTCAAGGAACGTAAATCAGTGAATACACAAAGATAACTAAATTTATTAAGTCTAAAGATACACTAGAAATGAACGGTAAGTTAATGAAAGAACCTACAATGACGAGGTAAAGAAAGAGGTTTTTTCTATGTCATGTTCGAAGGTGCCCAGTTTGGACAAATTAAACGAGAAGTTTTACCATAACTTTTGGGATATATGTGATGTGATTTTAATTTTATAGGACTTATTTAACAATAATATAATGTTAGAAAAGTAAAAATATATGTTTGTAAAACTTATACCAAAAGGGGTGTAAAGAAAGGGTTGGGGATTATAGACCCATCTCATGTGTAAATTTTAGATACAAGATCATCTCAAAGACTTTGGCAACACAGTGACAAAATATTATAGAGAATTATATATCACTTACACAATCATCGTGCATCAAGGTAAGTACATTCAATATTACATTCTTATAGCATAAGAGATTTAAAAAAAATGAAAATAGAAAGAATTTTGCAACAGTCAAAATATATATAATTAAGGTGTATGATCAAGTTCAATAGGTTTTTCTTGGGTTAGTACTTCATAAGGTGGGCTATTATGATAAATGGTTTTAGTAGATTCAGAATTGTATTTCTATAGTGTATTTCTAGATTAACTTAACGGTGAATCCTTGCCTAGCTTCACTCCTCAAAGAGGTTTGCGACAAGGTGGTATTTTATCAACATGCATGTTTACTTTTCTTACAGAATCACTTATTAGTATCATCGAGGAACGATTTCAATAAGAAGCTATCAAGGGTATCCATACTGCTATATATTGTCTATCTCTTACTCAGTTTCTATTCAAAGATGATTTGATGTTATTTAATTCACTTGAAGGGAAGAGATTATAAAGTTCAAGGACGTTATAAACATATAATGCAATCATCTAGCTTTGAGAGTTAACATCAACAAGTTGTCAATTTGTGTAAGTCGCAACACCCTAGAGGATATTATGAACAACACAATATTGTTTATGCAAATACAAAATAAAGATAACTTGGTTAAGACTGGGGGATATCATTATGGCATTAAAGGTATAAGGTTGATCTATTCAAATGGATCGTAGATAAATTTTATTCTGAAGCACAAGGTCGGAAGTCACAACTTTTATCCAAAGAAGGAAAAAAGCTTCTTATTAAAGTGGATCCTTCAAGCAATTACTAGTTACACGACGTCAATTTTTATTTTTCCTAAAATATTTTGAAATAAATTGTCTAGTATGATTGTGAACTTCGAGTAGTAAAGGGAGCAAAATCTAATTCACTGCTTAGCATGGAAGAAGATGTCAGCTGCAAGATGATGGGGGAATCAACTTTAGAGATTTTTAGAGGGTGAACATCACCTTTATGGCGGGCCAAGAATGGAGATCCATTCAAAATACAAACACATTAAAAACTAGAGTTCTTAAAGGTATTTACTATCTAAAATCGAGTTTTTTATGTCAAGCTTAGACAGAGTAGGTCATGATCACGTGATAAAATTATTGAGGGTCGTGATTTGTTGCTTAAACACGGATTTTTAGAGATGAACAACGGTAAGCACACAAACATTTGGATGCACATATGGATTGAATTACCATTTCCTATAGAGAAAACAAGTCATTTCTAGGTTCAAAAGGTTTGTGAGCTATTTTAAGAGCGTAAGACATATGGAATATGGATTATTGTTGGATCTAAGATGGATATAAGCATGAGTTTTTATGTAATTTATTTAGAACACGGATAATATCATTCCTAAATCCTACTACCTATGGATCTAAGATGCTAAAATGAACTATATGATTATCATATGGCAAAATAAATATTTAACACATATCATTATGCTAGCGAAAAAGTAGATTTACCTCTCAGAAATTATTTGGTGATAATTTCCTTGTCGTCTGGTAAAAGGATGAGCTTGAAGACGTGATTCTAGCTGAACCTCAAGCTCAAGGTTCCACAAGTATTTGATAATATTCATCCCTTTCTTAATATTCTCCTCTATTATATGGTAATATCTTATCTGGAGAAGGTGGACTCGTAATTACCTAGCTTGGAATTCTCAGAAAGATTCGTCTCAGTTCGCAAATCCAAAAGGAAGCAGAAAACAAATTTTGTTTCTTCTCTTGATGTTCTCTACCATGAGCTCTCTTGCGGAAGGGGAAGGATATTTTTTTCTTTTGTTGTATGCATTGTAGAATAACTTTATCTCTCTTATTTATATAATAAATAGAGCTCTAGTTCTACTAAAACTCCTATTTAATGCAACACTTATTTATCTTAATCAATAAATAAATAAAATTAGTTTTGGATACTCTGATTGTTATTTATATATTATTTATTTAATATCATAAGATAATTAATAAGGGACAACGCCCAGTTAATTACACGGAGAGCGTAAGTATTCTCAATTAATTACAAGTTGGACTTAATTCCCAATTAAGCACAAATTTTGAACCGATTACAATATTACCCTTTTAGCTTAATAATACTAAAAAAAAAAAAAAATAACAACACAGGAAAATAAAAATTAATAGAATAATGTAAATACAAAACTTCTCATAACTGCACACACTAATACACCTACAAAACACACGCACCACTACTTCACTCTCTCTCTGCTCTCACGTTCTCTCTCTCCCATTCCGGCGATAAACTAATTCAAAAACCATCTCATATTCACCATTAAACATTATTCAAGCGACGATAAACTGTTAAATCATCAACATCACTTCAACATAAAGTAAGATACACTAAAAGCAGTAGAAGAATCGAAGAAGAGAAAGATTTGTTCGACAGCCAGTGAAACCCTAGGTATGAACGAACACTTATAACTTCAAATTGCAGTGATTTCAGCAATTTTTGCTTCGATTATGATTCTATTGTGTTTCGTACTTGAATTTACAACACTTTTTGATGTTAAATGAGTATTTTAATAGAATATTTATAAAAGTACATGTTTAATGTGAATAGTTGCTGGTAGATTAGTGTGTAAAAGTGTTAATAGATGATAATAGTGTAATATTAGAGTAATTTGTTTGTTGTTATGTTGTATATAGAACCGCAGATGATAATTAAGTGTATAAATGGTTAATTTGTGTGGAATTGAATAATATAGAGTAGAAACTCAGGCGTATGTGTAAATTGAGAATGTGTTTATGAGTGTGTTTTTATGCAGGTTTGTGTGTTACAGCTACACACAATGAGACAATGTGTGTGTTGCAGTAACACATATTCTATGTTGCAGTAAGTCACAACGAGTAGGTGTTAGTCAATTTTTATGATTAGAGTGGTTTAAACATATTTGATAAAGTGTATGGACGGTTAATTTGTGTGGAAATGAGTATTATAGAGTAGAAACTCAGGCGTATGTGTAAATTGAGCATGTGTTTATGAGTGCTTGCGTAGATTGATATGATAAATACAGAATTGTGTGTTACAGCTACACATAAACACAATATGTGTGTGTAACAGTAACACAAAAATTACTGGATAGATCAATTCATGACACACAAGTACTTATGACATATATATGGACATTTGTGATAAGATGAACCACATATTTTGTGTTGCAGGTAGTCAAAATAAGTAGGTGTTAGTCAATATTGTATGATTAGAGTGGTTTGAACATATTGCATAATCTGGATGTGATAAATGGTATGTTGTGTGTTACATAAACATAAAAAAAATTGTGTGTATGTGAAACAACTATTGTGTGTTGCAGTAAGTCAAAACGAGTAGGTGTTAGTTAATGTGTGATTGCAGTAATTTGAACATATTTGATAAACTGGATGTGATAAATGAAATGTTGTGTGTTACATAAACACACAATCAAACAAAATGTTTGTATGTGTAACACATATTTTGTGTTGCAGCAAGTCACAACTCATGAATCTGACGTGTTCATCAGTTTTTATCATTCAATGTGATTTTGGTTTTTTAGTAATAATCTTATCTTTATACATATACAGATATAGAAAAGACAAAAGCCAGAGAGACAAAGGATGAACATGTTAGGCTGCCCCGACTTCCAAAGAGTCTGAAGGTTGAGAACAAAAAGTCAGGAGTAAAGCGTAAGAGGAGGACAACTGAAAGACTGTGACAAATTTGGTTGAATGATATTATGTTTTTGAATTGTTTTGTGACAAATTTGGTTAAATGATATTATGTGTATCTTTTTGACTTGTTTTGCGTTCCAGCATATCAAAAGTTGTATGTGTTAAGTGTTTCAGCAACCTGTGTATGTGTTGCATCAACCCACAATGCACGAGTTATGTGTTCCAAGAACACAAAAAAAACCGAAAAAACAACTAATCGTAAAAAAATATATAATATGTGTATTACAAAAATCACACTAAATCAAGATTAAACCATTATAATAAACAACAAATCACAACAATAAATAAGCATCATATACAACAATAAAGCAGTATTAAATAATAACGGAATATGCATGATAGATTGTGTATTTATGCAAGTCATAATCAATATGAATGTGTGTTGATGTAACACACAATCAATAAATAAGAAAAAAACTAAATAAATAAATAAGTAAATACGTACAAAATAAAAAATAAAAAATAAAAAAAGAAGTCAGAACAGGTAGCTTGATAAGCAATTCTAACTCAATAGAATTGTGTGTTCTATCAACAAAAAAACAAACAATATTGTGTAAAGATGCAACACAAAAAAAATTACCAAAAAAATAACAAAATGTTAATGTTTGTGCATGTAAGATTGTGTGTTATTACAAGTCATAATCATATGTATTCTAACAATAGGTATAAGATTAGTAGAATTGTGTGTTACAGAAACACACAAGAACACAAATTGTGTAAAGCTGCAACACAAAAGAACACATATTGTGGAAAAATGCAACACACAAAACAATACATATTTAGGACACAATAGGTAATTTGACAATAAGTATACGATTAGTAGAATTGTGTGTTATAGCAACACACAAGAACTCAAATTGTGTAAAGTTGCAACACAAGAGAACACATATTGTGGAAAGCTGCAACACACAAAACAGTATATAACATAACATAATGTTTGATTTAGAAAGTTAAGGATCCATTACATAAAAAATCAAAATCACAAACAGTCAAGTGGTATTAAATGATTCATAATAAAAAGTTATGATACAAACTTCTTAATATAAAAGTATCCAGATGACTTTTGGACAGCTGCATATACTCTCCATAAACATCCTGAAGATTCAGAATGGCAACAATGCGCGCCTATTCGGCCAACACAATTACATTAGAGGGTAAACTCGAATCCAAGCTCACTAGCGTACTTCCATAGTGTGTAGCGTAAATCTTTGGCTCCACCGTAAAAACATTGGCCAATACTATGCAAAGCAGTGTCCCATCTGTTGCTTTTGAGAACCGTCACAGTGGCAAGTGCAGTTGGGTCATCTTCGGGGTGAACAACTGTGGAACTAGTCGAAGAAGATGAACTGGCTGAAGGTTGATGACAAGCAGATTCGGAAAGAGCAACAGACAAGGAAGAATCGGGACGAACATATCTACAATCCGTGACAGGAATTTCAAAAACCGAGACTGGATTGATGGTCAACATAGTGAGCATGTTGCAATAAGCATCGTCGTCGTCTAAAAACAATCGTCCCGACTCTCCGATTGAGTAATGAAGTGAGATGTATTCGGAATCGAGACATGGCCATTTTAAAGCGACAAAGCTAACCATGGAACCTAGACAATTGAAAAGCTCGAATCGTTAGACGGACTGAATCTGCCCAAGCTGAAAGGTAAACATGAGCGGAGAAGAGATCTGCAAAGAAAAAAACAAAAAACACAGAAGAAAAGGTAAGAAGTCAGTAGGACAGAAAAAGTCTTATAACACACATAGCAATTGTGTGCTGCAGCAAGACAAAAACCATCCAATATTGTGTTCATGCAACACATAAAGAAAGCAGTATGCAACTAACATAGCGTGAAAAAATAAAAAATAAACAAATAAAAAAAAAATACACAACATAAGAGAGTTATGTGTTGTAGCAAGACACAATCTCCAAAATATTGTGTTCATGCAACACAAAATGTTGCACCCTGCAACTAACAAACACGCAGAAATTAACAATATGAAGCATACAAACACTTTTATAATTGCATCATAGGTTCCTGTGTTAAATTACGAGAGATCGATACATAAATATTCCAATAAATTGCAACTCTTATACAAAAATCGTAATATAAACGATATAATATGTTCATGTAGATAATCAAACATATACTAACATCTGGAGAATTTGTAAAATATAATTGCACTAAAGGTCCCTAAAATGTTCAGACTCAAACCAAACACGCAATTAGCAGAAAGTTTTATGAAAATTCATAACAAAGACATGTAAGTAGATATGGAGTTATAAACATCAAGGAATCCAGATTAATTAAATAGGAAATGATCAATTGTGATAACAACACCTCATATAAACACAATTCATATAGTGAATCAAAACACATATAATGAATCAAAGCAACTAAAAATACATGATGAATGAACTACCTACAAAATATTAAGAATAACGACAGCAAAAATCAAAGATTATACAATAATAAATGTGAAGTAACATTTGAATCAGCAAGAGGTCGTGTATAACAACTATACGAAATTGAAACACGAAAATATAAGACAAAGTAATAAGCAAAACATCACAATATAACTGTGAAATACAGTAAAGATAGAAAAATTTCATGGATGTAACAAAAAGCGTGAATCAAATGAATAATACAGAGTTATTGACGAGATAAAACATGATAAAAATCAAATTTGAACAACAAATCATCATCAGCAACTCATATTATCAAAAAAATCAACCATTAAATGCATAAAAAAATTAAGCAAAAAATGCGGCGAGTTAACAAAAATCATACCGTGTGAAGTAGTAATACAATATGTATGAATGATTAGAGCAAAAATCAAGAGAATTCGAGAATTAATTTGAAGCAGAAATTGATGATGCCGCGAGAGAGATGAAGGTGTGAGATAAGATAGTGATGTTGACTTTAGTTAAGCGTTGAATGTAGAGTAATAAAGAGAAGGTAAGGAAATATAGGGGATTATTAAATGTTAGGGTTTCAGCATTAATGATTTAATTAAGATATAAAGTAGGTATTTATAAGGGGTAAAAATGGAAGCTAAAAATGCCAAAAATAATTAATTGGGAATTAAGTTGATTTTTTGTGAGTAAGTAGGAACTAATTTCTTCCTTCCTTTTTTTTGAGAATGAAAAGTGAGCAATTGTAATTAATTGGGAATTATCTCAATTAATAATTTATGAGATAATAAAAATATGATCTCTTGCATTATTCTTAATTGATTATTTAACTCTTTAATTGAAGAAATAATAATAATTTATAATTATCTTATCTCATTTATATAATAAGTAGTTTCTTGATGTCTCTCTTTTGTGATGGATTAATAGATTCACGAGACATTATTTTGAGATTTTATTGGGCCTAAGTGAGGTATTTTTCCATAATATTTGCTATATTGCACTCTTGTTTCTTGTTTTGGACATATTATTGTCTATAGTGCTTTTGCGCCTTAATTGTGTGTTAAGTGTGCAGCTTTTAGGTACATGGTTTATACAAGGTTCCAAGATGAGAAGAAGAAGTAAAAAATTCGAGATAGACCCCAAGCCAAAGCGTGAAATGAACTTAAATCTAATGTGGGAAGTTAAAGCGATTGCCAGACAAATTTTTGCGCCTTAGTGTTTCAGTCACTACAAAATATTATGAGATCTTTGACATGATTCCTTTTTATTTAGAGAGATCTTGAAGTCAGTTTCGCGAGGGAAGTGACATAATTCAGTTAGAAGTTAAGATGAAGAAGTTATGTCATTTTCTTCTACCCTGACTCGAACCATGATTCTGCCTAGTAAAAACGGGTTGGTCCTTCTAAACCTAAGTGAGTGAACCAAAGGGGGCCCAAACATTTTTCAGCTTATATATAAGTCATTTAGCATCCCCCTTTTTCATTATCTATCAACACTCAACTGAAAAACAACAAGTAAGAAACACAGTTTTCATCAGGGGAGCAAGAGCAGAAGAGTTGGAGAGAAGAAAACAGGGGTTGTCCATAAACCCAACGATTATTCCCCAACTGTTCATCATTTCATCTCTTCTTGAAGAGTAACCTATCTATATTTTTGATTTTGAATATGATTTTTTCATTACTTTTAATTTTTATTTTATTTTAGTATGAACTAAACCTTCATTGCGTGAGGTTTCTTATGTAAGAATTTATGCTTATCTAGTTAATTGATTTATTGTATTTGCGACAAAGTGCTTAATTGAGTTTAGTTAGATTATTTATTTCATTGACTATACGTTTGATTAAATACTACCTATGCTCTGTCCAAGTGGTGGATAGCTCTGATAATTAAACTCGACATCGACAGGGTTTTTTAATTGCAAATATAACGTATAGGCGCCTAGTGTGGGGTATTGAACCGGGAGGTCTTTCCCATTAGGTAGTCAATAGGCTAGAAACTTAATTCAGTGGAAACCATTTCTAGGGTCAATTGAGAGGGGTCTCTAATGGTGTGTAGGTTGCCTTCTAAGATACCGAGATGAGTTAGAAGGATATTCGAATCCCGACTAATGCGAAATTTACCAACTTGCCCTTATCAATAGAACTATTAACTACCAGCATAGAAAATTACTAGCAAAATCCCAAGCAACTTTCTCATACTTAGTTCATCTTTATTTCATTTACTTGTTTGTCTTTTATTGTTATCTTAATTTTATTGTCATTACTATCTAACCATTCGAAAAACAAAATAAACATTTTACTATTTAAAGTTTTCAGTATTCCTATTGCAAGCTTTACACATTTACACTCTAAGAGGAATAATTATTTACACTAATAATCCCTGTGGATAACAATATAACCCTACTTATCAATTTATACTCGTCACCAATCCGTACGCTGCAGAGAGTCACCTTTTCCCGTGTTGATTTATTATATCACACCTTGGGGGCGAACAGTAGTGTTGAGGTTGCCTTCTAAGCTACCCTGATGGGAGTCAAAGGGGTTATAGAATCTCAATTATTTATATATTCTCGATTCGCCCTTATAATTGGATATCGATTTAGGAATATAGGTGCATACTAGCAGATCTAAGGTATATCTCATCTCCATTACTCAGTTATATTTTATTTTCATTCTTAGTTTAATATTATTTTCTTTTAACTCCTTATTTGAAAACCAAACAAATATTTCCTTTTATTTTGCATTTTTAGTTTAAACAATTAATCTATTCTACACTTATATATAAATACGAGTTTTAGCTAGCCGATAAATCCCTAAAATCTAAATTTCTTTATCAACTATTACTTGCAAACGATCTATGCACTAGTAGTGAGTTTCTTATAGTGATCTTAGGTGTGTACTTTCTTATCGCTTATTTATCACACATTTACCATCATTAATTACCCAACACATGATAAGTACGATTAAGCACATGATTATTGTCCTAAGTAAATAATTGACCCAAGTTCCGGACATCTTTAAACCCAAGACTATTACAACAATCCGAAAATTATTCAAAATCACCCAAAATAACATTTTTTCCGTTCTTCCTCTCATTATGAGCTAAAATATTATTGAAATCTCCCAAGGGAATTCACAAATCATCAAAGGCATTAGCATAATCAAGAAGATCATTCCACGAATCCCTTCTTTCAATTTTATTATTTAGTCTGTAAATAAAAGAACTATGTAGGCTAATAGAAACATGAATTCTCCCATGTTCAATAAATTATCCATGTGATCTTAACCTTTAAGCATAGAAGTCAAGAATTTCTCCACACTCCTATGATTACTTTTTGTCTCCAAAGTTCCCAAAATATCTATACTCTTCCTTCTAGTAAGATTAACCATGCCTCGCCTCTTATGGGTAGAGCTGAAACCCCAAGTATTCTAAGTTATAATAATCATTAAATGTTTGTATATGGTTTCCCCTTGTTCGCGTTTCATAAACTAGCGCCTTTAGCTTTCCAATACATTCTCTATTTATGAACATATTCTTTTCTACCTAACATACGTTTCAAGTCACTAGCCTCCCTCTTCTTAGTTCACTTATTAACAACTAACTCAAATGACTCCTCCAACTTTCCCTCGAAACCCAGATCCAAACCATTACTAACCAAATTACTCGAATATTCTGATAAACCTGAATTACCCGACTTATCTGAATCACCCGAGTCAACCAAGTCCCTTGAAACCTCGTCAACATGCTCTTTTATTGGCTTTTTTATGACTAATTCAATACCCATACCACCACACAAATTTAATATCTTTACCAAACAAATCCGCATTTTCAACATTTGAAATCCCATTACCAAAAGCTGCAATTGCCGTTTTTTTCGAGAAAAAAACCATTGTTGTTTTATCAGCAACAATCACCTCCATCAATGCGGTAGAATAAGCCTGCAATAGCTCCCAAACCTCGCCGCGAATCTGCCCACCTGCTGCCAAAAAAACAGCAGCATCCGCTGTAAAAAATGTTGCAGAAACAGTCATCGGAACACGTGTATGACCATCTCTATTATGCTCTAGCAGTCGAGCAGCAAAACTACTTATTTTTTTGTCTGATCTCTGCACAAAAAAGCTGTTTTACTCAATGGCTCGGTCACTATTCAGGCCAGTTTTACTATTCACAATAACTCAGTTACTATCCACAATAGTTTTACTATTCATAGAAGATTTACTATTCATAATAGCTTGGTTACTATTCACAGCAACTCGGTAAAATGCAGCTACTAGAAATTCAGAATTATCCAAATGTCTCGACTTCAAATAAATATCTTTCGCCCAATTGACTTCTTCGAATAAAAGCACTTACTCTCCACATGTCCAAATGATTTAAATTTCAAAAAACACAGGAATAAATTTTTGTACTCCACTTTAATACAAAATATTTTTCAATTATGAGATCCAAACTCAACCACATATTTTCTCACTTTTCTCAAATCTAAATCAAAGAGCACTCTAGCATAGCTATCCTCACTTTCCAACGTTATACCATCGGTGCAAATCGATTTTCCAACTTGTGAAACTACTTTAGCTAACCCATAAAATGTTCTTGCTTGTTTTGGAAGATTTCTTAAAATAATCCAAGTAGGTTTTTTGTAATCTCAAGATTCCCAAAGTCAAAAAAAATTCTGGAATTTTGGTAAGTAAAATGATAAGCCCATAAAATAAGAACGGCCATTTTATAAGTATACTCCTTCAATCCCTGTCATTCTCGAACTTGAACACAAGTGATGTATCCATATTTGTGATATATTAATCTAGG
The DNA here is from genome assembly GCA_029959085.1 of Nemophila menziesii. Classification (NCBI taxonomy): domain Eukaryota; kingdom Viridiplantae; phylum Streptophyta; class Magnoliopsida; order Boraginales; family Hydrophyllaceae; genus Nemophila; species Nemophila menziesii. Next base: position 37,226,390 of record JARWIR010000005.1, on the reverse strand, counting down.
TTTGAGGCATCATTTTCGGTGTATTACATTAATTTTAAAGGGATTTTCCCCTATTTTTTGATAAATTTTTAATCCGTGTCTTGATTTGGAGACTTATTACTTTTAGAGCATATCTGGTATAATTTGTTGTTATTGTGAAGCTCTTAAGTAAAAGAAAATAATAGAGGCCAACTCAGTGTCAAGGAGATAAGGAAAGAAGATCCAAGGTGAATTCTAAGGACAAAAGGAAACAAAGTTGAATTAGGAAAGTAAAAGCTGTCAAGTAAATCTGTCATGCTGAAAAGTTGTCAAGTGTTTTAAAGACTGTAGAAAATCTATAATGAATTTGTACGAGATATTTTACTAGTAGATAGATCTTTGAATTTTGGTTGTTTTGACTAGTGGTACACTAAATTTGACCTAGTAATGAAGGAGATATGGCCAAATTATTGAAGCAATGTTTATCCTGTTCTATATTTTAGGAAAGGAATTTGAATTGGACTTGGACTCCAATTACTTTCCTTCCGCTCCAAGATTTATAACTAGGATTAGAAGACACCTATAAATACACCATCTTCTCATTTTAAACATGTCCTTGCTCATATCAAGATCTAGAATTACACTCATAATCATCCAGAGAAGCATGATGACCTAAAGAGGGAGACAAGAAGTCGGAGAGTCACAAACTCCTCTTCTCCATCACATCCCTCTATCATCAGGGTAATTTGTATTGGATTCAATAGCTTAACTATATTTCTAATTACTTTAATCCTTAATTTATTCACATGTCTTTAGTTATGAACTAATTTTCCCATAACTTGGGTTTGCATATGTATAATCTTTGAATTATAATTCTTTATTTGTTATCACGTTATTTGGGATTAACCTTTTTAAATAGATTGAGCTTCTTACCTTTATATCTGTTTTATGTGCTTTGACTTATTTCCAGACAAAATCTTGATCATGTTAGGACTGTCCTTTGTAGTTGGATGGTCACCCGGAAGAAGTGTTCAACTATTGAAACACCACATAAACGTCTAGTATGCGGTAGTGATCCTCACGGGCTTGCCTAAGTAGATAGTCACTAGGAGTTGAGATTAACCACCGATCATTGTAAAGGGTCCCCTTACCCAAGTCCCCCGGTAATTGTTAGGTTGCCACCTAAGTTCACCCAAAAGGGGGTTAGGAGAAATATAGAATCCTGATTATTTGCTCTAAGAGCTTTAATCATCCTTATAATTAGAATTAGATTTAGAAGGATAAAGGCATGCTAGCAATCCCAAGCTATATCGCTCATCTCCATTCTTTAGTAATTATTTATTTGCATTATTATCTTTAAAATCTGAAAACAAAATAAATATTATATTTTTTATTTATCAAACAAGCAATTTCTCCTACACTTATTTATATACACAAGTATATTTAACTGATCAAATCCATGCGAACGAATTTTACTTATTTACTAAACTTGCAAACGATATGTGGTACTTGCAGTGAGTTTCCGTGGTTGTTAAGGGGGTGTGTCCTTATCTTTATTATTATTATTATTTAAATTATTATTCTATCACACTTTTGTCCCACCAACAAGCCACCCACTCGGATATCTTCTCACTTTACGCTTCACTTTCCACTCCTAATAGTTCTTCTAATATCCTCCAAATCCAGCGTTTCCTTGCCCGCAACATAACCAATAAGAAAGAATCCAAAAGCTTGCTCGATAGTCAAGGCATCGCTCTCTAGTAGTTGTAGCATCTTTCCTTCTACAAACTCAAAGTATTGTAGCTCCATCCATACCGAAACTTTACGATTGTTCAAGAGAATATTTTTATAATCAACTCTTACACCTTCCTTTTTAGTTGAGTGGGATTTTCCCCGGATATTTGCATCGGCGACGAGGTTCCCGGTCAACTTCACGTGTCACTTGGTGGTCGTTTCATGCCCTCCACTAACCACATTCTTAGATTAACAAGAATCCTCAACTAAACTCTCATCAGCCTCCTTAATAACCAAAGAATTTGGTTTAGACATTTTATCAAACACTTGGTGAGCAACAAGTTCTTCCCAATTTTTTCCACTATATATTTTTGTCAAATCTCTCACGATCTTGAAAAGTCTTGCTTTGGATTCAAAAGAAATATCAAAAGCACCAAAATTTGCAAACTTTGCACTAAATTTACCGAGAATCTCGACTGAAGACTCCCCCAAAGAAGGAGAAGACTTCGGCCGAACCTTAGGGGTATCCAAGACCACCAATTTGCCGTCCAATCTCGTCAAACTGATGAGAAGTTGTTTCCGGGAAGCTTGCTCCTTAATAATGTCCAAGTGAGTTGCCTCTTATTCCTTCTCATCAATGGAAGCTAATCTAGGGTTTTGTTTCCCCAGAGACTTTTCCAAAGACACCTTTATTCCCTTCTTAAATGCTTCAAGGAGACCAACAACCGGTGAGTTATGAGCTAGCGTGAGGCTAGTCATGCTTGAGAGCAGCCGGGCATACGGGTTTATCCAAGATGTGAGGTTTTTGGGTTCCAGTGGCTGATTGGTAGCAGAAGCTTGGTGAAGTAACTTAGTGTCTCCCGGATCCAAATCGGTCAGCAGAACTCCTCAAATCGGCCGGTATCATCTAGTTTGCAGGTACAAATTGACACAAAATACAAGATACTATTGAGAGATATACATTATTTGGAATATTTGGAAGACAAAGATGACAATACGTAATTGTCTAGACAACGAAAAAATTGATGACAAAATTATTTAGGGAACATTGGTTAGGAACACAACATTGGTTTGGTTACGACACCCTATTACTTTTATTTAAGACACGTCATTCAAGCATAACTTGGGACAAATCAGAATGTATATTATAGAGTTCTACAAGACGAAACCACAACCAATCATTCACAAGAGTAGCGATGCAATGCAAGACAGTTGTGGAAGGGAAACACTCGCATTGTTACATGCAACTTCATGTTGTCGGCGTCATCATGTGAAGATTATAGCAATTTACTTCGATAACCTTGAAATAATTCAAGGCATACACCAACTGTTACCATATAACTAGAGGATTTGCCCATTATTCTTAAGATTGGAGAAATGACAAAACAATTTGATCTAGATTATATTTTCATGTACCAAGGGCACAAAAGTCGAGGACAATCTTCATCGCAAGGTCAACTAGACAACATGCAAATGAAGAGGTTAGCGTTAGGGATATCCGAGTAAATTTATCTAGTTTGGAAATAGGTTAACGTTGGCTTTCGTGTACCCATAATTGTAATCGTTTTCTTCGCACATGTACTTTCATTATATAAATATTTTCTTTTATAAAAACAACTTCTATGTGTTTTTTTATCTATTTACTAATAAAAAAGATATTATTTCACAATCTATGTCCGACAAATAATGTTTATTTATTTTTTTACATATTTAAAAAAAATATAATCATTACTTTCATCATTATTAAAAAAATATTTCTCATAAAATATTTTAATATCTTATTTATTTATTAAAAATATACACTTAAATATTTTAAAAAGAATAATAATAATAAAAAATTTAATTTTAAAAAAATAATATATTTCAGACACTATCTAGATATATTGATTTATAAACGGAACGAGATTCTACTCCTTAAACCATGGCCCCACCCTCCGGTGAGGCCACCCATGATTTTTCCCTTATTTTACCCGTTAATTCCTAATAAAAAGCTATTCCCAATGGTCAATAGGGTCTATAACATTTTGCTGTAAACAATTTATTCATTTCCTTTCGTACTACTAATATCCCAAAAGTGTGAAAAATTGTGAAGCTGTGAGTAGTTCAACTGCTGGCTTGTCTCCTCTCTCATTCAAAGTACAACCTACTACTTCTATTTCTTTCTTTTCCCAGTCTCTTTTTCTCACAACTAAATATCCCTTTTTCATTTGCCTCCAAATGCAATGGATTCAGAAGAATCATCAAAAGTTGTCGGTAAACTTCGTAAACACTACTATATCCTTTGCTATGAATTTGCTTAGTTTGTTAATTTTATTACATTCTTTCAACTTGTTCTGTTATTATTCATTTTTGGGTATTATTCAGATTATGATGTTTAATTCTCTTTTGGAGTATGGGTTACACTAAGATTAAGACCTTGTGATTTGGTTATGTTTTATTTTGTTAGATTTGTGAAATTAAACTTAAATTTTTTAGGTCTAGAAAATTTGGAGATTCATTTTTTATGTTTAGATTAGTTAAATATATAAAATATTAAGTTCCTGCTTAGTTAAGGCTTCATCAAGAGTTGTAAAGGTCATAATATTTGACACTAATAAATGGATAAACATTCTATTGATGAATTCCTAGAGGCTTAGATCAATTGGATCCTTAAGTAACTGAATAAAAGTTTTAAAGCAGAGGATTCTTAAGACCCCTTTAAATGCTTGTTATTTTGAGCTAAAAACTGTTTTAAATATGAGTTTACAGTTCCAAGGAGCTTTAGATTGTTAGAAGAGCTTGAAAGAGGAGAAAAAGGAATAGGTGATGGAACAGTAAGCTATGGAATGGACGATTCTGATGATTTATACATGCAATCTTGGACAGGAACTATTATTGGTCCTTCTAATGTTTGTTTTCTTCACTTAATCTCATAATACAAAAATTCTACATAATAATAATAATATAATGAGTAATCTCTCCAGACTGTATATGAAGGCCGAATCTATCAATTGAAATTATTCTGTGGAGAGGAATATCCAGATAAGCCTCCAATTGTAGAGTTTCAGACACGGATAAATATGAACTGTGTTAATCATGAAACTGGTGTGGTAAGTATTAAGTAGTACATAATTGTTCATCATAGTTTAATATTATTTTAATAAATTATTCTAGGTTGAACCAAATATGTTACCCATGCTTAAAAATTGGCAAAGGGAGACTACTATGGAAGATGTATTGATACGATTAAAGAAGGAAATGATGTCTCCACAAAATCGCAAACTTGTTCAGCCTCCTGAAGGTTTGTTTAATTCTTTAATTTTTTTTAAATATTTAATATTTACATTTTGTAATATTTAATTCTTTTAGGAAATGAAGAGGCGGGTAGAGTGGAACAAAAGGGAATAGTGTTGAGGTGTTGTATCCTTTGATATTATTTGGGTTTATTACTCAAAGGTTGTAATGTATATATGATGAGATATTTCACCTACAAATGTTGTACCTTTTATGTATGTATATGTATCGTGTATGTGATGAAAGATCACCTAATTATTAATATATATTAATAAACAACCTCTTAACCATTGAGGTATTAATTTGATCTTTTTGTGGAGTATACAGTGAAAATTATTATGTGTAGATGCTATGTATTTTATAGAATATATGTAAGAAGTGTTTGTAACTGGATTAAAATCTGAAATATATTCTATTAGAGGAGTTACTTTTGTTGGAATTTAACGTGAATATAAATCCATTTGGGGAGAACATAGATAAATTCAGTTGTTCTATATTTTCTGCAATGTTTAAAAGGATATACTTCACCTATATACTTTCTTCCATATTCTCTTTGTGAAACTGCAAATGAAATATATATAGGTGAAGTATATCCTCAGCTCCATTACTACAAAAAAAAAAAAAAAAAATTTAAGTAAATTATCCTTCAATTTTTTTTAAATTCTTCATTTGCCTTTCCTTAACTTTTAAAATTAATTTAATAGGGTTTAAATTATCTAATTTATAGGATTTTTTGTTGTTATACATGAATTGGTTGGGTATAAATTGTTAATTTATTTATTTATTTATCTAATTAACGATTTATTACTAACTAATTCACGACACTTATAGATGATAATTGGGCGGTATAGTTTTAGATGGTATATATCATTATTCTATATTTTTTTTTTGGTTGATGACACTTCTCATATTTGACTTTTATTTCATTCTGCCTTTTATCTGATCTTTATGTCTATATAAGAGTGAAGGTAGAAGATGGAAAATTGATACAACTTGTCGAAGAATCGTATTAATGGCTTCATCAATATTTCAACTAATTTCGAAAAAGTTGGTAAAACCCTCCTTCTCAACACCACATGCACTAAAAAACTACAAGCTTTCTTTAATCGATCAACACATGAATACAAGGTATGTACCAATAGCCTTCTTCTATCCAAAAAACCAACATACACAGCAGCTAGATAACCGTTCTAGTACTCATATATCTTCTCTTCTTGAAGGATCACTGTCGAAAACTCTATCCTCTTACTACCCATTTGCCGGAAGACTAACGGACAGCAATTTGTCTGTAGAATGTAACGACATGGGAGTCTCGTTCTTGGAAGCGCGAATTAGATGTTCAATGTCTGAAATTCTTGCTGAATCTGATACTAGTGCCCAAAATATTGTATATCCAAAAGACTTACCTTGGAATCCTCCACCTGATCAATCTACAAGTCTTGTGGTTGCTCAACTTAGCCATTTTGATTGTGGGGGTAAAGCACTTAGTTTGTGCATGAGTCACAAGATTGGCGATGGACACATACTTTGTCAATTTATGAATGATTGGTCTACCATGGCACGTCAATCAAGTGTTAAGTTATCTCCTCAATTTACTGGAGCATCTATCTTACCCCCTATTGACGATTCATCATTTGGTACAATTTTGGATTGCAAGCAAGGAAATCAATATTGCATTACAAAGAGATTTGTGTTCGATTCTGATAAATTAAGTCAGCTCAAGGCCAAGGCAACCGCGGAATCAGGAGGGCATTATAAACCCACCAGGGTTGAAGTCGTAAATGCACTTTTATACAAATGTGCCATGTCCGCTAACATGGTATACTCTGGATCATTCAAGCCATCCATTTTATCTTCAATGGTGAATCTTCGCCCCATACTATCTTTCGTGGACACACGAAAAATTGCTGGAAATATTTTTACTTTCTATCCTATATCAACAACTACTGAGAAGGAGATGAGTTTTCCTAGACTGGCCAAAGAAATACGGAGCACAAAATTGCAACTCTTCGAGAGATACAAAAGGATGAACAAGAATGAACTCCTCTTAGCAACTCTTGAAGGGTTTGAAAATCTAAAAGCATCCAGATCAGGTGGGGATAATAACTTTGATGAATATGGTTGTAGTAGCTTATGCAGATTCCCAACACACCTCTTAGATTTTGGATGGGGAAAGCCTATAAGAGTGAATTTTGCAGCTAGTCCATGTAAGAATTTATATATGTTGATGGATAATAACGACGTGGATGGTATAAGAGTATCGATATCTTTGGAAGAGCATGTCATGTCCATTTTTCAGTCTGATCCCGAGCTTCTTCAATTTGCTTCCGCTTCAAGTTCTTAGGAATTAAATGTTGTACTCCCTCTGTTTCAAAATGTTTGTCCACTTTGCTTTTCACACGAGTTAAGAAATGTAATTATTACACTCCCTATTACAAAAGTACTTTTCATAAAGTGTTATGATATTTTAAATGTGTATTGGAAACATAAATTTTAATTTTTTTAATGAAGATAATAGTGGAAAAAGGAGGAAAAAAATATCTTGATATTCGACAAATATTTTGAAACTATATTTTTAGTAAGTAGACAAACATTATGATATAGAGGGAGTATTTAAATAATTTAATATTTCCAATCTGTCTATGAATTGCATTTTCTAAACCTAGGTTGGAAAGGGCATGATGAATAAAAGGTGTTTGTATAATTGAGTAGTCCAGACTTATGTTCTCTAAGTTTTTTCTTCTTGGGCGGTGTTCTCTAAGCTTATTGAATAAATAAATTATTGCTGACTAAAAAAATTGAATAAATAATTTTATTTACATAATAACTAATAAGCAATTTCTACGGGCGCAAACTTAGAAACGGAAGTGTGAAATCGATGTGGAATGTAGGTGATGTAATATGGAAAACGAGACAGTGGAGCACATGCTACTAACATGCTCAGTGGCTAAGATTGTTTGGGCTAGATCGACACTACAAATTAATATACAACACACTGATATGGAGTTAGGGTAATGGTTATTTAAGATCATTGGGACATATATCAATGGTGGGTGGAAAAAAGAAGTAATAATATCATATATGCTACTCATGGTATGGAATTCATGGAAATGTAAAAATGAAAAATAGACATAATAGAATTAGAGTCACCAACAAGAATATAAATGAACATTTTGGAAATAACTGGATTAGAAATGATCATAGTCAAAACATGAATACAGATAGAACAATGGACACATATATTAATCTTGATTTTCAGACTAACATTGTTTTCATGTATGACGCGTCTTTTTGAACATGCACATACTCCCACTAGGAGTTGTACAAATCAATGAAAGTAATGACTTTTGTGTAGAGTTCACAGCCACGGCGTTTTGTAATACTAGTGAAGAAGGAGAAGCACAAGCCATTATCATTGTATTAGAAGCGGAACGACAACTCAACAATATTAGTATGTCGATATATTTATCCAATCAATTACAATATTAGTATGTCGATATATTTAAAAGACATATTACAAGTAATAATAATTGATAATAAAGTCCTATCTACTAGATCTTGTTTCATCATCAGAGGCCGATATACCTTTTGGCCCAGTACTCAATGATGTGATGTAAGCAGTGTCTATGTTTGATCTTGGCCAATGATTAGTGATCTTAACATCCCGATGGATGGGGCCATGTCTAAAGCGGTGCTCCGATGGTTGATGCTTTACTGTTGACGGTGTTTCCCATCTAATGGACTTACTATGTCCTTCCGGGATCTTTTCGACGTGGTATCACAGGGTGTCTTCTATCCCTAGGGAGTTTATTGGTTGGTTCATTGGTGCTCCGATGGTTGGTTCATTGGTGCGATTCTCTTCCTTCTTTTGTGTTGCCATATTCCTCATTTCTAGTCATTTTATGTGACAAAACCTTAAATTCTTAACCTGTAATTACTTAATAATTGTATCATTACTTGCAACATATCTTATGTTATTTGTACAACTACATTATGCATGTGTACTTATCTCAAGTTTTACTTGTCTTATTTAGGCACAAATGTTAGTTGACTACCTATTAGGACTCTACTTGTTATGCGAAAGGAATTTGCAAATTTGTTCAACTTTAAACTTGCTTATATGCACGTTCAAAACACTTTTTATGCTGATAGAAAAACATTCAAATATCATTACTTATGCTACAACATGTTATACATATTATATTTTTATTTGTTTTTTCTAAAAACAGGGTAATATTATTTATTTTCATTTAATATAGAGTTTTTTACTACTAACCCGAATCCTTTATTCTATAAATTGATATTATTAATTTTTTTGGCAGAGAAGTAGATGAGTTTAACTATTACAACGACTAGACAAAAATCTAAAAGAGCCTGAAGCCGAGAAGTCCTTCCATCCCGCAAGGTTGACGTTCCTTCTAACACATTTTGCAAATGCATCCGCAATAATATTATATTTTCTACTAATGTACGCAATTTTCCAAGTTGGAAATTCCTCGAGCCATCTCCTGATTTCCTCAATGATTGGGTTGAGCTTCCAGTGAAGGATAATTTGATTCCTAATTCCTTGAACAAGTTCAAGGTTATCAGAGTAAAAGGAGATACTCTGAATGCCCTTTGATCCAGCCAATCTCAGGGCAAGGAGAAGCGCCCATGCTTCTCCTTCGGTGGTGTTGTTAATTTTACATCTGATCGCCTTTCTCTGCGTAATAATTCCATCACCATTAATTTAAATTGCCGCAATAGCCGCAGGCTCCCAGCAGGTGGTGAAAGAAGTATCACTGAACCAGATCATGTCAAATCTGTCCTCGATTGATGGGTTAATTTTATCTTTTGTAGTCACCTCAATATCATTATTTGGGCGCTTTGATTGTAACCTTGTTTCTTCTCCTCAAACAATCGTGCTATAGTATCTCTTGTATTTCTCGTGATATTGTTCAACCCCCATTACTTTTTTTCAAAAAACCCCTTCATCCTTTCCTTCCATATATTCCGATAGGGATGAGCATGGTTCGATTCGTCTCGGTTTTTTACCAAAACCAGAACCGAACCGAATGATTCGGTTTTTATAATTTAAAAACCAAATGGTTCACATTCGGTTTTTGCTTCCGGATTGGTTCGGTTCGGTTCGGAATATGGTTCACTTTGAATATGAACGCTTAGCCAATAATATTTGTCTACCTATTTCTTTAAATACATTGTCCAATAGCGACTAATGTTTACATATTATAATAGTATTACATAATATGGGTATTAATATATCAATTAAATAAAAACTTATAATCTAACAACGATTATTTTAATTTAGAATATTAAATATATTTTATATGATTAAAACTATTACTTCCAAGTTCATACAATCATGATTAATAAAATCAATCAAGTAATTGATACTTACTAATATAATCTTAAGTAATATATAAAAAAGTCTCACTAATAACACCACCGAATAGTAAGATAAAAACTTCACGTACATGATAAATTCTCACAAAAAGTTTCTCCCACAAAATTGTTATAAAAATATTCTAACATTCATTATTTTTATCCTTTCTCGGTTCGGTTTTTTTGGTTCGGTTTTTTCGTAGTAAACCGAACCTAACCAAAAAAATCGGTTTATGAAAAAATTGAAAACCGAACCATTTGGTTTTTCGGTTTTTGGTCTATTTGGTTTTTATGGTTATTTGGTCCAGGTTGGTTTTTTGGTTCGCATTTGCTCAGCCCTATATTCCAAGCCGTGATCATGACAGTAGCTGTAACTTTCCTTTTATCCGCTCCATTTTCCACATAACTTTTAATAGTTTTAATAAACCATTCCGAGAAGGATATCGTTGATTGGTCGCAAATTTTTATTTGTAATGAGGACTCCGCCCAAGCCTGAATACTGAATGGACATTTAAGTATGATGTGTTCCGTATTTTCAGTTTCTTTTTCGCACCATTCACATACACTCTCACTCTTATATTTTCTCTTTTTTAGATTTTGTTTAGATGGGAGGAGATCTTTACAAATCCTCAAGCAAAAATTCCTAATTTTTGTCGAGACATTCGCGTTCCAAATAAGATTCCGGAGAATAGAATTATTATCTTTCTCTCCACTTTTTTATGTTTGGGGTGATTTTTCCTCCACATCATTGACCTATGTATGATACCCCGATTTGTTGAATATTTTCCATCCTTTGTGTGAGGCCATATAAGTTGTCTCCTGCGATTCTATTAGTGATTTGTATTTTCATGATTTCTGCTGCAATTATTGGGTCAAACATTGAGTTGATAAGGTTAACATTCCATCCCAGTTTTCGTTTGTCCATGAGCTCATTGACCCATTTGAGATTAACTTTGTTTGTATTTTCCAGCTTATGACCATTTAAAAGCCACTTATGGTCCCATATATTTGTAGATTCTCCATCTCCAATTTGCCATATCGCATGTTTCTTCAACATTTGGATTCCTTTAAAAATACTCGCCAAGCTCCACGACCTTTTGTTTTTGAGTTTAGCATCCCATAAGTTCCCATTCGGCGAATATATACCTTTCAGTACTTTGTGTACAAGAGAGTCGTTGTTGTTTAAAATCCTCCAAGCTTGCGTAGCCAGCATAGCGATGTTCATTTTTTGAAAATCCCTAAATCCGACACCACCAGTGCTTTTAGATTTAGCCATCTTATTCCAGTTAAGCCAGTGTATTCTTTTCCTGTCCTTTGTGTCCCACCAGAAATTTGCAACAAGAGCAGTTAGTTTCTTACACAGGCTCTTTGGGAATTCGAAATAGTCATGGCATGATTTGGAATAGCTTGCAGTACAGCTTTAGAGCATCTCCAACAGTTTTGGCAAAATAGAGATTTTATTTTGGCAAAATAGCAATTAAAACACTGATTTGCAGAAAATGAGAGTTTTTAGAGATGGCTACATTAGTGGTCTTCGTCAAAATGCAGGCAAACCTATTACATTAACCTAACCCATCAATTAATCCAACCAATTAACTTTCTAATATAAATTCACAAATTTATTTATTCACAAAATCACTATTATACATCTTCATTCTTCACAGCCTTTTTCAACCGCCATTTCCACAACAATTCGCTCCCATTACCGTTTCCATGAGCTTAATAAAAAACAATACAATTGCTCTAATAAGAATCAAACACATTTTTTTATTTGATCCAGCAGATCCATAGAGTTCCGATTCTTCAATTCCTTCCTCTGCAACTTCTTAACTATGTGAGAAGATATTCTTGCTCCTCATTTGAAACCACCCCACCATGATCTCTAGATTTCCTCATTCCACATTACGTATATATAAGATTTGACCATTGATTTATATATAAGATTTTCAAAAGTATTTTGTGTGATTTGTTTGTGGCTTGATGAACAGTGCAAAATTGATAAACATACCGTAAAAAAAGAATTAATAGAAATTTTGATACAGTTTAAAGATGTGGCATTTAATTTTTATTTATTTTTTGGGTTAGAAACTATATGCAATGTGAATAGTATATTTGCATAAATACAGATTTACTGTAGAATTATGGAACAACTTTCATTTTGCAGGTAATGATACAAATACTGCTGAAGCAACTTTTTATTTTGCAGATACTATTTTTTCTGCATATTTTACAAATACAGTGAGTTTTGGGTGTCCGCTGGAGATGCTCTAAGGACTCCAGATAGGAACATTGAGTAACTTCGAATGCTAAAAAGTGGCTCAAGTGTCATTCAATTCTCCTAATTGGAGACCGTAAGCTTTGATTCTCACGAGGTCAATATAAAAATTCTCATTAAAATAATGGGTCAAATTGATCTAAATATATATGACTCGAAAATTAATAAAAAATTACACTGAGGAAAAATTCATATTAAAAAATATTTTATGAGGGCGGAAATACTCATTTTTAATATTTCCTAAGTATTGGGATATTTAAAAAAGGAATGTTTAAATTCGCGCGGTTCCTTTAATGGCATAATCGCAGTTTGTCACAATTAAAGACTCAAGAATTCAAGGCCAATAAGAATTAGTTGGAGAGCAATCAACTAGATATAGAGTTTGGTTTGAGCTATGGCTCAACGCCTCAACCTATTTAGGAGAGTCTACAAATTTTGACTTTCGGCTTTAGATTATTCGAAATCAATACCTCTTAACTAATTATTTTCTCATTGGCAAACAATTAAAAAAAAAAACCTAACCAATTAACTCAACTAGCTAAAATTTTGGTTCTCTTCAAACAGTACCAGTATGAACCTAGAAAAAAAACCCTTATCTTCCCAATAACAGTTATGCCCCTATCTCAAATAGCAGTATGTATAAGTAGTTAGACCAAAAAAAAAATAGCAGTATGTATTAATTTTAATATATCTTGTGAACAGAAAAAAAAAAAAAACCGTGATATAAAATATTAGTATTAAAATTAAATGTTTAGGTAACCATAAATTTATTAAATTTGATGTAAACAGTTAGATTATTTTATAATATAATAAGCTTTTTTATACATTATATAATAACTTTAGTAATGAAGTAAGAGATTATTATTATAAATGAATATAATATTATTATTATTTGTGGATGTCCAAAGATTTAAGTTTTAGTTTCTTATTTACTGTGCCGAGTGAAAAGTCACTCTTGACCCTTTAAATATATAAGACTAACATCTTGTAATAGGATTAGTGATATTGGAAATATAAGAAACACATTATCTCTCTATATTGTATCTCTTCTTTCTTTAGTTGATAACACGTTATCCGCACGAATAAGTCTCTTTCTCCAAATTGTAGTGGAATAGCTTAGAAGGTAAAATCATCCGTCAACAAAGTAGATTGTCTATGTTCGAATCACGAAATTGTTGTTTTTATTTTATGTTTTTATTTGATTAATAACTTGTAATTTTTTTTAATCGAATCTTTAACCAAATCTTCACTTCGGAGGAAGCTATTATGGAGCAGATTATTGATCGAGTTGTAGAGAACATGGTGAAGTTAAAGAGCTTCGATAAAGAGAGTGTCGAAGCTGCGATGAGGAGATGGAGAGAGAAATAGGGTTTGATTTAATTAGATTGACTTTGTACTTCCTATTGTACTAGTGGGGTTGTAATGTTTGCTTTAGTCCGTATTGTGTTGTCTTTTGTTTTATTATGTCTAGTCAACGTTTGACTAGACTGAGGTGTAAAACTCTATTTGTTTTGATATAAATTTATTCTGGCTGGCTTAGCAAAAAAAAAAACTTGTAATTTTTCATTTTATTCTTATTTAGCAAAATTTGGTATTTGTGATATTTATTTTTTGAGAGCTTATGTATTTCAATGGCGGGAAGCCTATACGTAATTTTTTTTAAAGGCCTGAAGCTAATTATTAACTTTTAAAGGGCCCGAACCCTTATTAAATTTAAAAGTCCAAAACTAAGATTAATGTTGTAGACTCGAAATCTCAATTTCAATTCAAAAGTTCAAAGCTAAAATTAATGGTGTAGACTAGAAGTCTCAGTTTCAATTCGTAAATTTATTTATCATCCGGAAATAAAAAAACAGAATGGGTATAACTTTGAGTAGCATGGGGGTTTTGAACTTGAGACCTTAGATAATAGAGTATTTGTATATAATTCTTAGACTATATATTTATTTTGTCTTATAATACTAATTTTTGAAGAATATACTCTACAATTCTACACTTTGTTATATATTATTCACATTCTACAATTTATAGGCCTGAAGCCTATATATAAATTTATATTATCACGAGCATATACCAAATTTTATAGGCCCGAAGCCAACAAATAATTTTATATGCCAAAAGTATATAACAAATTTTATAGGCCGGAGACCTATCACAAATTTTATATACCAGAAAAATAAAGCAAATCTCATAGACTTGAAGCCTTTTGAATACAATTTATATGCGCGAAGCATAGAAAAAAATCATTCAAAGGGTTGAAGCCTAGATCAAATTTTAAAGGTTTGAAACCTATATCAATTTCGTTATATTATCCACAAAAATAAAATAAAATTGAGGAATGAAATTGAACTTCTAAAGAAAAAATCGTTCATCATTTCCTGAAGAGAAGTTTATTGAATATAAATTATTACTCTCAATTCACTGAAGTAAATGATATTGAATTCTTGAATAATTGTATTTTCTTGAAGTGAATAAAATTTATAGGTGCGAAACCTACAATGAATATTACATGCCAGAAACATAAATGAAAATTATCGGTCTGAAGTCTACAACAAATTTAAAAGCCGGAAGTATAAGAGAAATTATATAGGCTCGAAACCTACATCGAAATATATACAAAATGTATATGCCAAAAGCATAATAAAAAATTAATTGACTTGAAGCCTACATATTTTATTATATTTTTATGCCTAAAACCTTCAATCAATTTTACTGGTTTGCAACCTTCAAAAAATATTGTATGTGTGAAGCATACAACAATTTTTTATAAGGCTCGAAGCCTAAATCGAATTTTAAAGGGTGAAGTCTGGATTAAATTTTAATGACTCGAAACCTATATGGATTTTTAAATGCTTGAAGGTTAGATTAAATTTTAACGGCTCAAAATCTAAAAGAATTGCAAAGACTTGAAGTCTTAATTCAAATGTATGGGTTTGAAAAAAAAAGTGTTATATGATTAAAAAAACTCATATAGATATCATGGATATTTAAGAACTGAATTGTGTCATATGTAACACAATGATTACATTCATAAAAAGTACATAAAATTAGGGAGAGATAAGTTGATCTAAATAATTTTATAAAGAGCACCATATTTTGGGATAATTTGTGCAAAGTTTGCATGATAAAGGTTTCAAACCTACAACCTCCTTTATAAATGTTAATAGTCTTACCATTTTGACTATCTAATTATTTGTTAGTAAATTGCACAAAAAAAAAGTTTAGTACTAGTTCAGGTACTACTAAATTAAATGAGGATTTCAAGCGAGCAAATCTAATATTATCAGGTGGAATAAATATTCATCTTTTTGTATCATATCACGCATATACTCCTGAACTAGCTATATCGTGAATAAAGGTTTTACAAAATACGATGAGATTGTTTATATCGTAAGTAAGCAAAGTAATGAGTTGTTGATATAAAAAGCATAATTCGTGTTCCATTTACATAATACTATTCCCTGAAGTGATTAGAACTACATTCCCAAAACAATGTAATAACTTTCAAGTGCGTATTGAATTAAAGATTTTGGTGACAAAATTTGATTGAATAGATTCATATTCTCTGGATCATAACCATTCCATGTAGTGGATGGAATTGCATTCCTTGTAGCGGTTGTTGAATTTTTTAATCTCTTTGAAAATGGATATGTAAACAAAACTTGTAGGGTTAAATATATTTAAATATTATATTCTCTGACTAAATTATTCATTATAGTGAATAAAACTACATTTCCTGAAGAAAATGTTATGTCTTCTAATGAGTATTAGATCAATGGGGTGGTGATCATAACATTACCCGAGTTGAAAATCATGAAAGTCTTGCAAAGTTTGCTTTACATGTATGTTTTCATAAAGTATGTATATATATATATATATATATATATATATATATATATATATATATATATATATATATATATATATATATATATATATATATATGTGTGTGTGTATGTGATGTCTCCTTAAATGTTCTTATTTTCGACCCTTAGGAGACATTATTTTTTGTGTTTATTTAATCAATTTGATAGACTTTTGGACTATATATGCAATAATATGATTTTCCTCTTTTATTTCTAGCATTTTTTATTTATTAAGCTTTTGCGCGTAATATTGGTATTTTTAGTGAAGATTTTACAGGTTTTAGATGTTAGCTAGAAGAGGAATCCAAGGAGAAAGTCAAAGATCAAGAGATAGAGTCAAAACTCGAAAAGAAATCCCGAAGATATTATTTTTAGAGCTGAAAATCCATTTTCCAGGCCATAGATTGCTGATTTCGAGGTGCTTAAGCGATGATTTAGCTGTTGACCTTTGAAGAGAAATCATTCCTTATCGAGTTACGGAACTTTAGCAACTGGAATGAGGTCAATCGGAGTTATAACGCATCGGGAAAATCCGTTTTAGTGAAGGTGTATCAGCAGTTACGGGATTTTGGGCTTAGAAATTGGGCTTGGACATTTACTTAGTGATTTATTCCTAAGTCCAAGCCCTAATCCGATTTTTAACCTTATAAAAGGAGGTTTTGACCTCAGTATTTCTCACCTCTCAATTTTATTCTTAAAATTAAAACATCCTTAGAAGAGAGCGTCCAGAGAAGAAGCAGAAACAAGGAAAAGAAGAAGCAAGAGCTGGAGACGGTCTATATCTCCGATTCTCAGCCAATTCAACTCCAAAATTAGGTTTCTCTGTATTCTATTTTATTCTGTAAAACATGTTGAACCTATTTATTTCTTTAGTTTTTATATTTTCAATTATTATGAGCTAAACTAAATTAGTGCTTGAGAACGCATAATGGGTTAATCCCAATTTGATTTCGTTTTATACATTTGGATTTGGGATTATTATTATTTAAATCAAATTGGGTGAATTGTATTTTTCTTTAATTTGCACTTTATCTACTATTTTTGACCTGATCAATCAATGATAGGACTTAGTATCTAAGCTATTCCAATTAGTGGCGATTGGATCACCTTGACGGGGGGTTTAGGTACCGAACTAGTTAATGAATGTAGGTTAGAAATTATTGACTCTGACGAGCTTAATTAAACCTATGGCCTATTGGGTAATTTGAACTTAAACACTTGATAGTGGACTATAATCACCCTGACGGGGTTTGTAGCATTTGAGAGTTGCTCCTTAGTCCACCCTGCCGGGGGTAAGGAGATTATAGAATCCCGACCAATACAAATTTACCGATTTGTCCCTTAAACAATGTATGAAATGAATGATAGTTAGGAAAACCCTTGCGCCTCTCAAGTACTACCTGCTCTTACTTGCGTATCACTTTTATTTACTTGCGTCTTAGTTATTTATTTACATTTTCGCATTAGTCTTTCATTCCTTAGGATTAATACAAAACCAAACAAACATATTATCTTTATTTGTTTTCATAAGTGCATCAATCATTAATAGATAAGCATTGTAATCAACCATCCCGTCCTTGGAACGAATCTGATTTATCAGTTATACTACTTGGGACAACCGTACACTTGCGGTTGTGGTTCGATTATTATTTGCATTTATTTAGAACACACAAAGGACCACCAAGTTTTTTGCGCCGCTGCCGGGGACGGTAGCGTGTGACCACGGTGTTTATCCTTTAGTGATAGTTGCATTTATTTTTATTTTTCAGTTTTACGCTTGTGTTTGTTTTGTTTTGTTTTTACAGGTGCTTTATTCAGGTAATGATCAAGAAATTTAATTAAAGATGTATAGAGGACATTACCCAGATCCCGATCCATATGACTATTGGGAAGACTCTTCGGGACAACAACAATGGGGTAGTAACTTCTACCAACAACCTTATCAATACCCGCAAGAGCAAGGATGGAACAATCAATGGATCGGAAGTACTCAACAACAAACACCATATCACTATCAGCACGAGCAAGAATGGAACAACCAGTGGGTTGAAAACATTCAACAACCCTCACCTCAACACTATCAGCCTGATACACTACTAGAGAAAGTCAATCGCCTACTCGAGGAAGTCAAGGCAGGAGAGCCAGAACGTAAGAAAAGAGAAGAGGAATTCAAAGCCACCCATGCACACATACAACAGATGCTAGATGAAAGGGACGCCCGTTTGTTGCTGATAAACAACTCTCCTAACTTAGCTGAAAGTGGTAGTGAGTCTTATGAAGGTCCCACTCCCTCGAGGGATGGAACAGATCAATTGGAAGAAGTTGTTGAGGAGGAGGTGTTGAAAGAAGGTGAGAATCTTGTTAGCATAGTGGAAGAAGGAGTAGTAACGCAAACCCTAGAAGTGAACACAGAGATTGCTATTCCTAAGGTGTATACGCATGATCAAGATATAGAGCGCAAACAAGAAGAGGTGGTGATCGAGGTTATAGAAAATCCAAATAAAGAATATTATGAGGTAATAGTGGAAGATTGGGTTGAAAGCGAAGATGAATATGAAATGGTTGGAGAATCAATTGAAGAATTAAAGGTTAAAGATAAAATAGAAATTGAATATCCGCCACAAAAAGTTCACCAATCACCATCTCTACCACGAATCATTATTAGAGATGAAAAATCAGAATCACCTCGACTACCACAAATGATCAATATGTGTTATACAAGCAAGGTGCCACACCGCGAGAGCAAAAAGGCAAGGAGAAGCACCTACCCACCACATTTTAAAGATGAATCTGAGATTGAAACAAGGAATAAAAATAAGCTTATACCGTTGAAAACGGTTATCTACTCTAATGTGGTGGAAAATGAGTTTCGTCATGAAAGTAAGAAGGCGAAACGAAGTACTTACCCACCTCCTTTTAGAGATCGATTGAATAATATTCAAAGGGGGGAGGTTCTTAAGCTTTTACATCAAGGAAGAGGCGAGTTTAAGCGGAGGAACACCGCAAGGGCCTCAATACCATCTTCATGGAAGGTAACGCGTCGAACTTAAAGACGTAATAAACAAAAGTGCTTCTTGGGAGACAACCCATGTTTTAAATTGCTTTCATGTCTTTTAAATTCGTAGTTTAAATTAGTTTGATGTTCTTTATTTAGTGTTTATTTTTAAGAAATGAGGAAGGGTAGTTGTTTTTGATGATTGCAGGGGTAAAAGGGTCATGAGTTTGGGGTCAAAACGATGAGAAAACGGAAAATTATGGAGTCAACAGCAGGTTTGACCGGCTAGCCGGCGGATACGCCGGCATACCGGCCAAAAACGCTGAAGACCCCCAAACTCTCTGACCACTGCGTCAGCGATGACGCAGCATTGCTGCGTCACCATTCGCGCCAGCGAGAAATCCACCGGCATGCCGGCGAATCCGCCGGCTAGCCGGCCAACTGGAGGAAGAGTTTCTGGTCCTTGCGTCAGCGACGACGCAAGGTTGCTGCGTCTTGAAATGCGCCATCGACATTTCGCCGGCGTATCCGCCGGCTAGCCGGCCGAAGAAGCTGGACTTTCTGATCACTGCGTCAGCGACGACGCAAGAGGCTTGCGTCAGAGGTAAAAAAAAAAAAAAAAAAAAAAAAGATGCTAAGCCTCCAGTGATGAATCCTAGCCTCCAACTACTCTGAGAATCATCATTAAAACAACATCATACCACCAATCCTTCCCTCTAAACATCATCCAAGATCACAATCAAATCATTAAACTTCCAAAATACCAAAGCTTCACACTTTAATCCGAAGTTTTCTTTCACCAAAGCTAAAATTTATCCATTAAACCTTTCCCAAACCTTGAAATATCCATGACCCAGCTTTAAACAATCCATAATTCAAACCCAAACCTTCAAGAACACAAACTCACAATTTTATCCAAACCTTTTGAGGGTCTTGAAGCTTTGAGTTTGGGGTCATCGGAGATGACCATGAAGGTTGGAAAAGGTACGAAGAACATGGTGAAGAAAGAGAATTGGGTATTGAGGAAAGATTTTACTATAGAAGAGATGATGCTTAGAGGGCAAGTAATAAATGAAAACGTGGAAAAATTGAAAAAGTTCGAGGTGATGAAGAACAATTTAAAGGAAACCATTGATGAAGAAGAATTCGAAACCTCGACTTGGACGCAACACCGACACCAGCCTCGCGCTGGTTCAGATACGTTTTCTTTCCCTTCTCATTTAGTGTAAATTATTTTATTGCTTTGAGTCTTTTCGAGTCGTGGGGACACGACTCATTTTTGAGTTTGGGGTGGGGTTCGTTGCCTCATCCCAGTTTTTATGTGTTTATTTGCTTTAAATTGCTTTCAATAAAATAATTTTTGGAGTTGCGTTTGACTATAGAAGATTTTAAATGTCCCTTTAAGCATACTTTTGATGAATCAATGATAGTAAATAGTGGACTTTAGGGATTGATGTAGAACGCACTTACAATTGCATGCGAACATAGGTAATTGATAGGAAAAATTAATGAACAATGCAAATGAAGTAAGCTTGTACTTAAGGAATATGTTTGGTGTGTAGAACGTGAAATCTTAATTAGTAGAGAACCCACCTAGATATGAACTAAAGACAAGCTATGTACTTAGAAAAATGATAGGGGCAGTTCTTTGTTAGCCATTTGAATCCTTTTAGCTTGCTATCCCTATTATTATAATTTTATCCGTCTCAGCCCAATTTTGAGCCTTAAACCTTTCTTTTGTAACCACGATATAAGCCCATTATCCTTTAGATTATTAGGCATGACCAAATGACCCGCACTTGAATCACAACCCTGAGACTTGTCTCGAGCTTGAGTTTGGGGTGGAGGGACCACATTTGGGAAGATACATTGGGAAGGGATTATATGTGTTTGTATTGAGGCACAAAAATGTAGATGATATTATTATTTGTAACCCGTTGCCGATATTTGAAAAGAAAAAAAAAAGAGAAAAAGAAAAAGAAAATTATAAGAGACATGACCTTTCACATTAAAATGAGGGTCATGGGTATCTTGTACAAAAAAAAGAGAAAAGAAATGAAAAAAAAAAAAAAAAAAGAAAGAAAAAAATGAATAAATCGGCAAAGTAGAATATTTTTGGAAATCATCTCAAATTTATTTGGGTTGACATTGGGGACGCAACATTAGCGCGTCAAATGGGTGAGTGAGAACAAATTTTGAGCGTAAACTCAAGCTCGAGGACATTGTTGATGGTAAGTGAGGAGAGAGCCAAAAGCTCACTTCAAATTTACCAAATATACATCCATACCGTCCTTAAGCCATTATTAAAACCATAAAGACCTCGTGATTCCTAGGTACATAGTGAATTTATGATTCTGTTGATAGGGAATATATTAGGTGGAGCGTTCAAAGCGAGTTAGGATTAATGACCACCCTATAGCCATCATACAGAGATGAGTACAATTGTAACCTTCAAGCATTGCGACTTTAATTTTATGATTGAGATTATTTATGTTTGATGTTGCATGATTAGTGTATGTATATGTTAGTTCTTAATGTTTGCTATATGAGATTTATCTTTAGCATTGCTTTAGGGTTTATTTGTTAGCTTCTATTTTCTCTTGCATCTACTTCACTCCCCTTGTTTTTAGTTTTGCTTTGTCGGGACGACAAAGGTTTGAGTTGGGGGTCTTGATGTCTCCTTAAATGTTCTTATTTTCGACCCTTAGGAG
Organism: Nemophila menziesii; assembly: GCA_029959085.1. Lineage (NCBI taxonomy): Eukaryota > Viridiplantae > Streptophyta > Magnoliopsida > Boraginales > Hydrophyllaceae > Nemophila > Nemophila menziesii. The sequence goes on along the minus strand of JARWIR010000005.1, from coordinate 37,204,196 downwards.
ACATCATTTTTGGTGTTTATTTAATCAATTTGATAGACTTTTGGACTAAATATGCAATAATATGATTTTCCTCTTTTATTTCTAGCATTTTTGATTTATTAAGCTTTTGCGCGTAATATTGGTATTTTTAGTGAAGATTTTACAGGTTTTATATGTTAGCTAGAAGAGGAATCCAAGGAGAAAGTCAAAGATCAAGAGATAGAGTCAAAACTCGAAAAGAAATCCCGAAGATATTATTTTTAGAGCTGAAAATCCATTTTCCAGGCCATAGATTGCTGATTTCGAGGTGCTTAAGCGATGATTTAGCTGTTGACCTTTGAAGAGAAATCATTCCTTATCGAGTTACGGAACTTTAGCAACTGGAATGAGGTCAATCGGAGTTATAACGCATCGGGAAAATCCGTTTTAGTGAAGGTGTATCAGCAGTTACGGGATTTTGGGCTTAGAAATTGGGCTTGGACATTTACTTAGTGATTTATTCCTAAGTCCAAGCCCTAATCCGATTTTTAACCTTATAAAAGGAGGTTTTGACCTCAGTATTTCTCACCTCTCAATTTTATTCTTAAAATTAAAACATCCTTAGAAGAGAGCGTCCAGAGAAGAAGCAGAAACAAGGAAAAGAAGAAGCAAGAGCTGGAGACGGTCTATATCTCCGATTCTCAGCCAATTCAACTCCAAAATTAGGTTTCTCTGTATTCTATTTTATTCTGTAAAACATGTTGAACCTATTTATTTCTTTAGTTTTTATATTTTCAATTATTATGAGCTAAACTAAATTAGTGCTTGAGAACGCATAATGGGTTAATCCCAATTTGATTTCGTTTTATACATTTGGATTTGGGATTATTATTATTTAAATCAAATTGGGTGAATTGTATTTTTCTTTAATTTGCACTTTATCTACTATTTTTGACCTGATCAATCAATGATAGGACTTAGTATCTAAGCTATTCCAATTAGTGGCGATTGGATCACCTTGACGGGGGGTTTAGGTACCGAACTAGTTAATGAATGTAGGTTAGAAATTATTGACTCTGACGAGCTTAATTAAACCTATGGCCTATTGGGTAATTTGAACTTAAACACTTGATAGTGGACTATAATCACCCTGACGGGGTTTGTAGCATTTGAGAGTTGCTCCTTAGTCCACCCTGACGGGGGTAAGGAGATTATAGAATCCCGACCAATACAAATTTACCGATTTGTCCCTTAAACAATGTATGAAATGAATGATAGTTAGGAAAACCCTTGCGCCTATCAAGTACTACCTGCTCTTACTTGCGTATCACTTTTATTTACTTGCGTCTTAGTTATTTATTTACATTTTCGCATTAGTCTTTCATTCCTTAGGATTAATACAAAACCAAACAAACATATTATCTTTATTTGTTTTCATAAGTGCATCAATCATTAATAGATAAGCATTGTAGTCAACCATCCCGTCCTTGGAACGAATCTGATTTATCAGTTATACTACTTGGGACAACCGTACACTTGCGGTTGTGGTTCGATTATTATTTGCATTTATTTAGAACACACAAAGGACCACCAGTATGTGTGTGTGTGATTGTTTTTACTAGAATTGTTGTTAAGTTTAGGAAAATGATGTGATGACAACAAGATTTATCGTGAAAAAAGGCTTCGAAGCAAAGCAAACCGAAAAAAGATGAGGTTACTTATTTCATGAGAATACAAAAGAAAAATGGAATACCGTCGCTATACTTCCAAACTTCAAGGTTACATAATTATTCTTCTGAAGTATATTGTAGCTGGAAGTATTTTGAAAAAAAAATATTAAGAGATTTTACACATTTCATATCATGAAAGTACTCCTGGAGTAGGTATATCGTAAGTAGAGTTTTATCACCATATTAAGGTTTAACATTAAATTTTCTTGTAAACTATAACTTTTGAATGGATCTACATTCCCTTTAGCGAATGTAACCATTTTTATTATCTAAATAAATAGACGTATGGATGATAAAACAAGTGGGTTAATGTTGTATTACCTGATTAGAAAGTATTCCTCGGAAAAAATAGAATCACATTATCTGATGCAAATGCACCATTTATCAGCTTATATAAAATTGACCTGGTAATGAAAATAATTGAGTGACTTAAATATTGTTTTTCCTAGCCAAAAACCATTCCTTGAACTGAATGGAAGTGCATTTCTGAAGGAAATGCATTATCTTGACATCTTGGTGACCCGAATTGCAGACGAGGTTAAGGTAAGAAAAAAAATCCTTACCACCAGAAGTAGAATAATAAGGAATGTCTTAAAAGTAAAAGGTCACGGTAAATAAGTCATCACAAAATGATAAGCATGAATGTTATCGATGAAGTGGAACTATATAGTGTCTGCATACCCGTAGAATACTAAGACATTTAGTCGATCTAATTAAAAGTTTTTGGATGCCCAAAAGTTATGTTACCTTGTGGTACAATATTGACATAATTGGCGAATTATGTTTTAAGTAAATCCTAAAGAAATTTACTAAATTTAAAAGATATTTTCCGGAATGAGTATTTTGTATAAACCACAAGTGCCCGTAACAATGTATATCTTTGCATTATTTTCTAAAAGTCTCACCAAAAGTGTGTATGAAAATAAAATATGCTATTTCTGTAGGGGTTGTATAATATACAGATTCGATCAGTTGAAACACAAATTTTGCAAAAGAAGAGATGTCACAATCCAAATAACTTTCTCTTATTAAATGATCGACTTGGTATAGCATTGTTACAAGCTTTCCATGCGAAGATTTTGACCTTTGTGGGAATATTTGAGTGCCAAATGGTCCTCTAGAGCTCCCCTCCATTTGGAACAGTCGTTGATTGCTGAGGTGTTTCATAAGTCGCTGCGCCTATGAGAACCTTGTACCCTGTCTTGGTTATATATGCTCCAGATGTCGCATGTGGCCAAATAAACCTGTCCGGTGAATCACGCTCAAATACCTTTTCCCGCAAAATAACCGGAATAATGGCATCCGGAAAAATTTCATTTAATAGCTCTGTATTCCATTCCGTTGAATCAGCCTTCCATAGATCCTTTACCTTGCAAATATCACAGTTGTTTGGTTTTTCAAGTTTCCAAGGCGTATCTAACCATTTATCTATCCAAATATTAATAGTTTCTCCGTTTCCCACCTGGTATCGACCATATTTTAGTAATATATATCTTCCTTCAATTAAACTTGCCCATGACCACGTTCGAGATTGTCGCAGTTTTACATCGAGAAAATTAGATTTCGGGAAATATATACCTTTTAGAAGTCGGGCCGCTAGTGTATCTAGATTGTTGAGAATTCTCCAAGCTTGCGCTGCCAGCAATGCCGTGTTCATCCGTTTAAAATCTCTAAATCCCATGCCACCTATCAATTTACTCACTTCCAGCTTTTCCCATGCTAACAAATGTATCCTAGATTTATATCTACATGTAGATGAAGATATCTACATGGCTCAACCTGAAGGGTGTGTGGACCCTGCTCCAGGGGACAAAGTGTGTAAGTTGAAAAAATCCTTGTATGGTTTGAAACAGACACCGAAAAAATGGTATGAAAAACTAGATAGTACTCTCATTTCAGATGGTTTTATAGCTAACACTTCTGACTCATGTGTTTACTCCAAGGTAACAAATTCATAGTGTGTTATCATCTGCCTCTATGTAGATGACATGCTCATCTTTGGTACTACTATTCATATTATAAATGAGACTAAACGCTTCTTGTCTTCCAGATTCGACATGAAAGATATGGGAGAAGCTGATGTAATACTTGGGGTAAAAATCATTAGGAGCAGTAATAGTATTACCCTGAATCAGTCTCATTACGTAGAAAGGATGCTAAAGAAGTTCAATTCCTTTGAGGTAACGCCTGTAAATACTCCTTATGATTCTAGCATTAATTTATCCAAACATGTTGGGGATGCTGTATCCCAAAATGAATATGCTAAAATCATAGGAAGTGTGATGTTCTTGATGAACTATACTCGACCCGATATTGCCTATGCCGCGAGTAGACTTAGTTTCTATACTCATAACCCGAGTAGTAACCACTAGGTTGCACTTCGCCGTCTATTGAAATACTTGAGGGGTACCGTCGATCTAGGCTTGCACTATAACAAATACCCTGCAGTCCTTGAGGGCTTTTGTGATGCAAACTGGATCTCTGACAATGACGAAGTAAACTCCACCAGTGGTTATGTGTTCTCCTTAGGGGGAGGTACTGTATCGTGGAAGTCTTCCAAACAGAATTGTATAACACGCTCCACCATGGAGTCTGAGTTCACAACACTAGAGTTAGCTGGGCAAGAAGTTGAGTGGTTGAAAAGTCTCTTATCGGATGTGCCACTTTGAGAAGGAAGTGCCACACCTGTATGTATCCACTGTGATTCACAAGCAGCCATTGGAGTCGCTCATAATAGCGCCTATAATGGGAAGAAGAGACATATTCGCATCAGACATGGGTCAGTAAGAAAGTTACTGAAAAATGGTGTGATAGCCTTGTAATATGTACGATCAGAGAACAACCTAGCTGATCCGTTTACCAAAGGCTTAACCAGGAGAGTAGTCCTGGAGATGTCGATGGGGATGGGGTTGAAACCCATTAATGGGGAACATGTGACCAATGGGTCAATGTGATTCTCTCCATCCCTATGGCTCAAAACAAAATCGTCTTAAAATTCATAGCCACCTGTGGTGGTCCTGTTGAGAAGGACTTGATGAATAAGACGTACTGAGTGTTTAAACTCATAGAGAATTCATAGCCTAAAAGGTGGTCCTTTAGAGAAGGACTTGATGAATAATAGAATGTTAAAAGAAGACGTCCTTAAACAATCTCTAAATGAAGAAATCAAAAGTTCATAGCCCTTAAAGGGTGGTTCTTAGAGAAGGACTTGATGAACTGAAAGGTGATGTTCGAGGGAACTATAGCTTTCAGCAGGGTAGAGTATGTGTTGTGGGGGTCTCGATCGAAAACCGTTAAAGTTCAAGAGTAAGTTCACTTAAAAGGAATTCGGTGGTTGCCTCACTTCACTACGTGTCAATTCAAATCGAAAGATATTGCCACTTAAGTACAATTCATCCAAAAACTTATAGGTATAGAAACCTAATCACTGTCTCTCCAAAAGACCCTGAGTGGGGGATTGTTGGATTAATGCTTTACATTTGTTAATTTAAATGTGTAATCGTTAATCCGATCATGTTCTTTTAGGAGAAGAGGAAGAGACTTAGATTAATATAGAGGATTAACTAAGACTCTTCCCATTCCCTTTGAGAAGTGTAAAAGACTACTTTTGTGAATGTTTTTGTCCCACATAGGAGGTGAGTAAAAAAGTTTATCTACTTAAATAAACTCACCTATGTATTCTTATCACAAGAGCTAGTCACTATGCAAGCTAAAAGGGAACAAGGAAGCCCCCACACGCGCGCACCACAACCACCCGCCCGGCCCGGCCCGGCGACGGCGTGGGGCGTGGGGCGTGGGGCGTGGGCTCGTGGGCTCGTGGGGGAATATCAAGGTCAAAGCTGTTACAGAATATAAAAAACGTGGAGGTTACAAGACAATCAAAACCGTCAACCCAATCAATTCAATTACGGGAGGGAATCGTGGGACTTAATGGGGACGTTTTTGAATGGCTTGAGTCTTCCTCTCCTCTCCCCTATATAAAGAGCTCTCACTCCACTCATTCCAGCTACGAAATACACAAGAAAGAAAAAACACTCTGCCTCACCTTCTCTCTAAAAACTAGTTACGTTTTAGTTTTCCGTTAGAGATACCGGTCCGCCGGAATATCTTTTTGACGACCGTCGGTGACTCTGTTTTTCATTTCCGTGTAAGTGTATTTCAATTGAATTTCCGTGTAATTGTTATTCGATTTTTATTGTAATCGTAATTCAGTTTTCTTGTAATAGTTAGTTTACATTAAAATTACATCATTAGTTTTTCTTTGAAAACCATTTCTGTTGTGAAACCGGTGATTCTTTTAATCACAAATGCTTTACTTTTTAAACAACTATCAGAGGTAATTTGATAATTGTTGATAGATTCCATTTAAATAATTTTTGGACGGCATTAACATCAACTGTAATCTTATGAACTTCAAGTTTTTTTATGCAAAATTAAGAAGATTGATGCAATCGATCATGAGCATATGAGGACAAGAATTGTAAGGTGAATTGCTGCATGAACGAGAGTATGCAAAGATGCACAAACACCTGTAGCAGTCCTAGAAGATCCAATCAAATCAGTATTTACATAGTACTGTCTCAGGCATAAGGCATAGGCATTAGACACAGGGTATCGCATAAGGCATAAGCTCCCCAGGGCTGGAAGACACCCTGTTATACCAGGTTGAAAAGACCCCGAAGGGAACTTCCCTAGAAAACCTTAATAGACTAAGCCGTAGTAAGGCCATTCCACAGGGAGCCCCATTAACAGTAAAACATCGACCACCATAGTACTGTCTCAGGCATGGCCCTATCCATCGGGGTGTTAAGACCACGAGTCACTGACCAAGATCAATAGAGACCCTGAATGCATCACATCCGTGAGTACTAGGACAAAAGAATATATCGGCCCCTGATGATGACGATGAAACAAGATAGTAATATATATAAGTGTACTACCTATTATTAATGATATTGATAATCTTGTTGCTTGTAATATGCCTTTTATATATATTAACAAACTAATGTTGTATATGATTAGATCTCCAAGCGAACACTTAGGGTGATTTGTTGGGTAATTGAACACTCTCATTTACCAACCATTCTAGCTTAAACAAACAAATTATAAACCAATCATAAGTTTGATGAAAAACTCTATGTTGTAATATTTTTCTTTTCAGTCTATTTATAACATTTCCAATTGAAAAAGAAAAAACACCACGTCATTGGTTTTTCAAATTATATCATTTTGTGAAAATTTATTTTCAAAAAGATATATGAAGCTGCTGCCTATCATGTAAATCAAATTATTATTCATTAATCTTAGAGAACATGAGCAGGACAACTCATGACTACTCAATTATATAAACACCTTTATTCATCATGTCATTACCAACCTAGCCGAAAGAAATGCTTTTCATAGGCAAATTGGAAAGATTAAATAGACAACTTCAGGTTCCTAAGAACTTGAAGTGGAAGCAAATTGAAGAAGCTCGGGATCAGACTGAAAAACGGACATGACTTGCTCTTCCAAAGTTACCGATACTCTTATACCATCCGCCTCGTTATTATCCATCAAAACAAATAAATTATTCATTGGAGTAGCTGCTATGTTCACTCTTATGGGCTTTCCCCATCCAAAATCTATGTGGTTTGTGGGAAACCTGCAAAAGCTACTAGATGTATATTCATCAATATTATCCCCACCTGATCTGACTGCTCTTAGCTGTTCAAACACTTCAAGAACTGCTAAGAGGAGTTCATTCTTGTTCATCCTTTTGTATTTCTCATAGACATGCAATTTTGCACTCCGTAATTCGTTAACCAATCTATGAAAACTCATGTCCTTCTCGTTAGTTGTCGATACAGGACTGCAAACAATCAGATTTCCAATAAAATTTTGTGTAACTAGTGGTGCTAGTAACGGACGAAGATTCACCGCTGAAAATAAAATGGATGGCTTGAATGATCCAGATGATACCATGTTAGCGGACATGGCACATTTGTTTAAAAGTGCATTTACGACTTCAACCCTGGTGGGTTTATAATGCCCTCCTGGTTCCGTGGTTGCCTTGGCCTTGAGCTGACTTAATTTATCAAAATCAAACACAAAGCTCCTTGTAATGCAATTTTTATTCCCTTGGTTGACATCCAAAAATGAACCAAATGATGAGTCGTCAATAGGGGGTAAGATAGATGCTCCAGTAAATTGAGGAGATAACTTAACACTTGATTGACGTGCCATGGCTGACCAATCATTCATAAATTGACAAAGTGTGTGCGCGTCGCCAATCTTATGACTCATGCACAAACTAAGTGCTTTACCCCCACAATCAAAATGGCTAAGTTGAGCAACCACAAGACTTGCAGGTTGATCAGGTGCAGGATTCCAAGGTAAGTCTTTTGGATAAACAATATTTTGGGCACTCGTATCAGATTCGGTAAGAATTTCAGACATTGAACATCTAATTCGCGCTTCCAAGAACGAGACTCCCATGTCATTACATTCTACAGACAAATTGCTGCCAGTTAGTCTTCCAGCAAATGGGTAGTAAGAGGATAGAGTTTTTGATAGTGATCCCTCAAGAAGAGATGATATTTGAGTACTAGAATTGTTATGTGGCTGCTGTTTATGTTCGTTGTTGGGATAGAAAAAAGCTATTGGCATATACCTTGTATTCATGTGTTGATCGATTAAAGAGAGCTTGTAGTTTTTTAGTGAATGTGGTGTTGAGAAGGAGGGTTTTACCAATCTTTTTGATATCAGTTGAAATCTTGATGAAGCCATCGATGCAATTATTCGACAAGTTGTATTCATTTTTGTCTTCTACAATCATCATTTATAGACATCAGATGGGGATTGAGTCCTATGGTTTTCTTTTTTCAACTCAATTTTTTTTAATACATTTGGAGCAATTTTGATATAAACATTTTAGGGGTACTTTGGTGATAGAAAAGGATTATTTAGTAAATAGAGTAATTTTAATTTTTTAGGATAATTTTTTTTGGATATAAAGAATTTTTTTAAAGTGGAGCATTTTAGTTTAGTGTCTAAGGAGGTTGGGGGGGGGGGGGGGGGGGGGGGGGGTGGACTATTAGGATAAAAGTTTTTTTATTTTTTAAATAGTAATATTTAACACGCTTTACATTTTCTAAAATTATATTTCAGGTTTAGACAATTTTCTAAAATTTCCATTCAGGTCGCAAGTGTTGATCCAACACCCAAGTGAAACTTATCATCATATAACTTTGGTCAACTAAATTACAACCATTTTGTTGGTTATACAAAAAAACTCCACACCGTAGAAGTAAAACTCTTGTTGAGGGGATTTGAACCCTGTATCTCCTAGATGAGAGACAGGCATCCTAGCCATTAAGTAAGAGGTGCAAGGTTCGAGTCCTCTCCCTGAACATGGGTAACCTAGTTCTGATTAAGTGGGAGTATGCATGAGGAGGCGTGTATATTTCCTATGGGAATAGTCGTGGTGCGCGTAAGCTGGCCCGGACACCCATACATCTAAAAAAAACTTCTTGTTGAAAAACCATTGGGACTAGCTCAGTGGCCAGGACCCTGTCTCTCATCTAGGAGGTACATGGTTTGAATCCCCAAGGGGTGCAAGGTTCGAGTCCCCTCCCTGAACAGGGGTAACCTAGTTCTGATTAAGTGGGAGTATGCAAGAGGAGGCGTGTATATTTCCTATGGGATTAGTCGTGGTGCGCGTAAGCTGGCCCGAACACCCATACATCGAAAAAAAAACTCTCGTTGAAAACCATTGGGACTAGTTCAATGGCCAGGACCTTGTCTCTCATTTAGGAGGTACAGGGATCGAATCCCCTCAGCCTTGTTATTTCTTGAGCCCTTAAAGGGGGTAAGCAAGAGGTGCAAGGTTCGAGTCCCCTCCTTGAACATGGATAACCTAGTTCTGATTAAGTAGGAGTATGCATGAGGAGGCGTGTATATTTCCTATGTGAATAGTCGTGGTGCGCGTAAGCTGGCCCGTACACCCATACATTAAAAAAAAACTCTTGTTGAAAAACCATTGGGACTAGCTCAATGGCCAAGACCCTGTCTCTCAACTAGGAGGTACATCTCCTCAGCCTTGTTATTTCTTGAGCCCTTAAAGGGGGTAAGCAAGAGGTGCAAGGTTCGAGTCCCCTCCCTTAACATGGGTAACCTACTTATGATTAAATGAGAGTATGCATGAGGAGGCGTGTATATTTCTTATGGGTATAGTCGTGGTGCGCGTAAGCTGGCCCGAACACCCATACATCAAAAAAAAACTCTTGTTGAAAACCATTGGGACTAACTCAATGGCCAGGACCTTGTCTCTCATCTAGGAGGTTCAGGGTTCGAATCTCCTCAGCCTTGTTATTTCTTGAGCCCTTAAAGGGGATGGGAATAGTCGTGGTGCGCGTAAGCTGGCCCGGACACCCATACATAAAAAAAAACTCTTGTTGAAAACATTGGGACTAGCTCAATGGCGATGACCTTGTCTCTCATCTAGGAGGTACATGGTTCGAATCCCATGGGAGTATGCATGAAGAGGCGTGTATATTTTCTATGGGAATAGTCGTGGTGCGCGTAAACTGGCCCGGACACCCATACATCAAAAAAAACTCATGTTGAAAAATCATCATAATCGTGATGACATATATCCCGTCAATTATATAATTTTCATCAATTTCTTCTGAACACCCACGGACCAAAACTTGCACAAACCTACACATGCACGAGAACACACATACACCATCATCAACAACCAGAAATCACACAACAAACATATGCCCTTCTAACTTTTGTTGAAATATTCCATCGAAGGGAGTCAATCTACGTACTCACTATCATAGTCGATTCCACCATCTTAATCAACACTTTTTTAATGATTCTTGATACCTTTATATATGAGAATACCTACTGATGAATAATAACCCTCAAACACATTTTAACCATACAAAAAAAACTTCTCATCTGAATTTATCGAACACCATGCATGAAGCTATGAAGGTATTTTTCTTCTTCCATTCCCGATATGAATCAGGCCCATAATCCACCTCAACCCCATAAAATCATGGGATTTAGACACCCATATGACACAGATTCATCAAGTACTCTCACTAAATATATCTTCATGTATTCTTATTACTATCCAAATTCATGTTGATGGAGAGATGATGGTAGTGGTTGTTTGATAGTGGTTTATGGGATTTGGATGGTTAAATAGATATTAGAGGGCGAAAAGGGTTGAGATGATAATTCATGTTGATGGAGAGATGATGGTAGTGGTTGTTTGATGGTGGTTTATGGGATTTGGATAGTTAAATAGATATTAGAGGGCGAAAAGGGTTGAGAATGGATTAAATAAGGGTTAATTTTATAAAAAACACAATGCATGTATATTTTTAATTTGGTGAATTTCACTGAAAATAATTGGCCAATGATGTTTTTGGTCATTAATATAGTATATAAGTTTATATGGTCATTATCACAAATTTATTTAGTGTAAATTTAGTATATGGTTAAACTAACTAAACCTTAATTTAACTAAAACCTAAATTTATTTATAATTAGGGGTATTGGTCAAAAAGGTCCCCGTAACAAATAGTTTGCCAAAAAAATTCCACAACAATATCAATAAGAAATCAAACAGTTTGCCCATGAATTGCATCCCACACACAACAAATATAACAATAAAAAACACTCAACTTTCTGACCCCATGCACCTTACCTTTTAAAATCAAACAATTTTCTCTCAATAATTTTAAGCTTCCACTTTCAATATCACACCAAAATAACAATTAGTAGCAAAAATTTTGCATCTTAATTATGTATGATTGGCGAGTAAAGCAAATTCTGTCAAAATTTTATGTTTACTGTGTTATTTTAGAGCATGTAGACAAGATTTTAGGATTTTACGTGTATGATTTTGCTATTCGGATGTACAACTCATTCATATATAACACGCAACCCATTCATATATGGAATACAACTCAACCATATGATGCAGAACCCATGCATATATAATATTTAGGCCATTCATGATATGCACAACCAATTTATATATAACATGCAACTCTATCATAAGTTCATAACTCAAATCCGATTGAAAATCAGTAGATTACAGTTTCCATTTCAAATTTGTAACAATAATTACATTGATTAGGAGAACATCAAGGAAAAGAGTGTGTGAATCACTTATACAGTAATTTTTATTATGTTATTATTTTTTCAATCTATATGCAATTAAGTTAATTAGGGATAATTTTGAGAGATCATGTGTTCGAAATATTATTCAAGACCACTTGGGTCAAACTGCTATTGGGTGTGGATATTTTGGAACCTTAACCATTATATTATATAAATTAATTGAGGGTTGAATAGTATTAGGGTTAAATTAATTAATAACTAAACGAATTTAACCTGAAATCAATTGTACAAATAACTAATTATATTATGAGTAATGATGGGTATCACCCAAAAAGTAATCACCCAAATATCACTTAAGATGTGTATCTTGGGTGGTCCAATCATATTGTTTCTTTCACTCCTGGATAGTTTTTTCCTCTCTTATATAATTGGACCACGAAGATACACATTATAGGTGATATCTGACATTACTCTTTGATAATAGTTATTGGCCCAAAAGGTCCATTATCCAAAACTATTTTCCACTAAGAGTCCAATTGTTCCCCCTCCCTCCCCAAATTATCTAGATAATAATGGATTGCATGTGTTTTAATGGATTGTGCAAGTGTATAAAATTGTTATGGATCTTATAAATAACTTATTTGTTGCGTAATTTTTTGTCAATCACAAATTTAAATATGCACTAATTTGATGCTAAGTTGATTAAGGGAGAAATTAATTTAGAACTAATATCATTTATGGTTTAGATTATTAAACCTTATTTTAACTAAATCTCAAATGTCTTTAAGATTGAATATTTAATATCAAAATAAATTAGAGTTTAATTAATAAACCTTAAACTAATCTAATGATAAATTAATTATTTAGATAATTAATTATATAAATTATGATAAATTAAATAATTTTCACCTAAATTGGTTTAGGAATATATCAGTTTAACGTTAAATTGAGTTAGTGTTATATTAAGTCAACCTTAAATAAAATAACATTTAACAACTTATCTTTAAATTAATATAGAACAAATTGAATTACGACTAAATCAATTTAGGATAAATTTAATTCATTAAACCTTAAATCAGTTTATTATACATTAATTAATTAGGTTTAAAGGAATTCTTAATTAAAGTATCTTTAAATTGGTAAATGTTTATTAACTAGACCTAAATTGATTTACAACTAAATAAATTTTAAATCAAATTAAATTAGGATAAATAAATTTGATCTAACTTAATGAAACTCCAAAACAGTGTAAACATAAAATTTAAAGATTATTACCTAAAACCTTCTCTAACCAAGTTTCATTTATTAAAACCTGTTCACTATATAATTTACCCATAAACCTCCTAAAAAATATATTGCTTATTATTACTCGACTAAGACAATTTTCCTTGTTTTAAAAAATAATAACAATATTAATTATCATTATAATTATATGCAAACCCCACCCTCTCATCTCTTTCACTCTTTCTTTTTGGACAAGATCACCACTACCACTAGACTCACACCACCGCTTCCTCACCAATACTCCTACGCCACCAAACATAACACAACCTCTGTTGTACACCACTGATGTCTCCCTTTTTTGTCTAAATATAAGCCCTTATGAGACATCATTTTAGGTAGAAAATGGTCTTTTTATATTGACGTTTGTGCTTAATTCGTAATATTCCTATTTCTTGTCTTGATTTGATGAATTATTATTTTTAGAGCATATTTGGTTTAATTTGTGTGTTAATGTGAAGCTTTAAAGATATATAGAAATAAATTAGATGCCAAATCAATTCTAAGAAGATAAGGAAAGAAGATCTTGAAGAAATCAAGAGATAGAAGAAGGAAAAGGAAAGAAAAAGTTGTCAAATAAATCTGAATTTCACCAGCTACGTCCACAAAGGTGATCATAACTCAAAACTGGCTGGGAATTTGGAATAATGGTCTGAAGCAAAGTTGTAAAGATTTCCAAGATGATCAGTTCCGATAGAAAGAACGCATCCATCGGAGTAATATTAAGGAGTTACGGCCAAAACAAAACAACAACAGTTTCTTACCTTTTCTATATTTTAGGGTTAAGCATTTGAGTTGGGCTTGGACTCTTTTACTTGACCCCTACTCCAAAATTTCAACCTAGCACCTATATATATCAGTTCTAAACCTTTTAAATTCATCCCTTGGCTGCATAAGCTTAATATACATACATAATTCATTATAGAAGCAATCAGGAGGATCTAGAGGAGGAAGAAGCAAGAGCTAGAGCTTAACTACATCAATTCATCACTTCTCCATCTCTATTCTTTGGTAATTTAGTATTAGATATAATTTGTCTATGAGGTATTTCTCAACTATCTATTCAAGAGTTTTACTATCCATAATTTCTCTTCAGGATTGTAATTATATAAATCATTGATTATTGTTTTTCTATTTTAATTTAAATCTGGGATTTTTAGTATTTAATTGAATTGGTTCTTGATTTCCATTGACTATTGGTGGTCCTTTGTGTGTTCTAAAAAATAATTGCAATGCTAATCGAACCACAACCGCAAGTGTACGGTTGTCCCAAGTAGTATGTATGATAATACAGATTCGTTCCAAGGACGGATGGTTGATCACAATGTTTAGCAAGTAGTGATTGATGCACTTATGAAAAGAAAAGATTATAAAATATTTGTTTGGTTTTGTTGATTGAAGCTAATGAATAAAAGACAAATAATTAAATGCAAGTAGAAGCTAAGACGCAAGTAAAATAAGTGAAAACGCAATATGAGATGTAGTACTTGAGAACGCAAGGATACTCCTAATCTTACTTCCTAACTTATGTTGTTTAAGGGCTAAATCGGTCAATTACAATGGTCGAGATTCTAAATTCCTTATACCCCCGTCAGGGTGGACTATAAGGCGATCCTAAAGTGTCACTAGTCCCGTCAGGGTAAATATGATCCACCGTTGGATGATTAAGTGTTTTACCTCATTGGCCCTAGAATTAGCTAAGTTCGTCAGAATCAATAGCTTTTATCCTAGATTGAATAATTAATTCTATACCTAAACCCTCCGTCAGGATGATCCACACGCCACTTATGTGGAATAGCTTAGATACTAACACCTAATCTTAGTTCGCGACGCTAAAATCAGTAAATAATCACAAATTATCGAAAAGAGTAATGAACCCAATTTAATTTAATTTAATATAAACCCAAATTCAACATTCGTTATGTGATAAAATTAAGACTCACCCATTGTTTGTTCTCAAGCACTATGAAAAGCTTAGCTCATATTAAAATTAAAAACTAAATTAAAAGGAATGGAATTCATATTGTTTACAGAATTAAAATATAAAAAGAACCTAATTTCCGGAATTGGAATGACTACGAACGGAGCTATAGACCCACTCCAGCTCTTGTAGCTTCTTCTTCTTCCTTCTGTTGCTTCTCTCTGGTATTTTAATCTTGTGGAATGTGAATTGTGTGAAAAATAGAAGTCCAGACCTCCTTTTATAAGCAAAATTCGTTCTAGGGCTTGGACCAGAAAATAGAATATTAATTAAATGTCCAAGCCTACTTTCGAAGCCCAAAATCCCGTAACTGCTGATACACCTTCACTAAAATGGCTTTTCCCGATGCGTTATAACTCCGATTGACCTCATTCCAGTTGCTAAAGTTCCGTAACTCGATAAGGAATGTTTTCTCTTCAAAGGTCAGCGGCTAAATCATCGCTTAAGCACCTCGAAATCAGCAATCTATGTCCTGGAAAGTGGATTTTCAGCTCTAAAAATAATATCTTCGGGATTTGTCTTCAAGTCTTGACTCTAATTCACGATCTTTGACCTTCTCCTCGGATTCCTCTCCTAGCTAACATCTAAAACCTGTAAACTTTACACTAAAAATACCAATATTACGCGCAAAAGTTTAATAAATTAAAAATGCTAGAAATAAAAAGGTAATTCCGGATTATTGAATATTTAGTACAAAAGTCTATCAAATTAATTAAATAAACACCAAAAATGATGTCTCCTAAGGGTCTAAAATAAGAACAATTAGGGAGACATCAAGAACCCCAACTCAAACCTTTGTCGTCCCGACAAAGTAAAACAAAACAAAGGGGTAGAAGTAAGCGTATAAACAAATAGAAGCTAGTAAATAAACCCTAAAGCAAAACTCAAAATAAATCTCATATAGCAAACTCTAAAACTAATATACACATACACTAATCATGCAACATCAAACATAAATAATCTCAATCATAAAATTAAAGTCGCAATGCTTGAAGGTTACACTTGTACTCATCTCTGTATGATGGCTATAGGGTGGTCATTAATCCTAACTCGCTTTGAACGCTCCACCTAGTGTATTCCCTATCAACAGAATTATAAATTCACTATGCACTTAGGAATCACGGGGTCTTTACGGTTATAATATTGGCTTAAGGACGGGTGTGGATGTATATTTGGTAAATTTGAAGTGAGCTTTTGGCTCTCTCCTCACTTACCATCAACAATGTCCTCGAGCTTGAGTTAACGCTCAAAAAGATGTTCTCACTCACCCATATACGCAACAATTTAGCGTCCCATGTCTACCCACTATTAACAAGATGATTTTCAGAAAATTCCACTTTGCCGGATGTTTTATTCATTCATATTTTTCTTTTTCTTTTCTTTTCTCTTTTTCTTCTTTTTTTTTTGTACAGAAGCAAACCGGGTACCCGGTTTTGAGAATCCGGGTTCCCGGTTCCTACTGTATGAATTTCAACTTTTTTCATTTTTCATTTTTTCATTTTTTTTTCTTTCTTTTTCACTTTTTCTCATTCCCGGCAAAGGGTTACAAGTATATATCATCTGCAATTGTGCTACAATACAAAGCACATCGATCCCAACCCATTAAATTCCCCATATGTGGTCCCACCACCCCAAACTCAAGCTCGAGACATGTCTCAGGATTGTGATTCAAGTGCGGGTCATATGGTCATGCCTAATAATCTAAGGGATAATGGCTTATATCGTGGCTACAAAGAAAAGGCTAAAGGCTCAAAGTGGGCTAAGACGGATAATAATTAATACAAGGGATAGAAGGCTAAAAAGGCACAAATGGCTAACAAAGAACTGCCCCTATCATTTTCCTAAGTACATAGCTTGTCTTTAGTTCATATCTAGGTGGGTTCTCTACTAATTAGGATTTCACGTTCTACACACCAAACATATTCCTTGAGTACAAGCTTACTTCATTTGCATTGTTAATTAATTTTTCCTATCAATTACCTATGTTCACATGCAATTGTAAGTGCGTTTTATATCAATCCCTAAAGTCCACTATTTACTATCATGGATTCATCAAAAGTATGCTTAAAGGGATATTTAAAAATTTCTACAGTCAAACGCAACTCCGAAAATTCTTTTATTGAAAGCAAATAAAGCAAATAACACATAAAAAATTGGGATGAGGCAACGAACCCCACCCCAAACTCAAAAATGAGTCGTGTCCCCACGACTCGAAAAGACTCAATAAAGCATTTAAACTAATATACACTAAGAGGAAAGGTTAGAAAACGTATCTTAACCAGCGCGAGGCTGGTTATCGGTGTTGCGTTCTGGACCTTTATCTCGAGTAACAGCATCATAAATCGCGTTTTGAAGTGTATTTACGCCTAGGATTAAATTTCGAAGCAGGTCCAATTCTTTGGTAACGTTTCCCAAGGTAGCAATCATCTTCTCCTGATTCTCTTCCAACACCTGAATCTTTGCTTCCAACTCAGGTACAGTTTTCACTTTCTTTGATTGAGGAGTTCTCGGACTTCTTGTAGTTCGTGTTGCTTCTTCATGGATGTTCTTGATTGTGCTCAAAGCTATACTCACACCAACTGAAGCAATGTCAATATCTGCGTTCTTACGCGGAATCTTTGCGTCTAGACACAACTGAGTAATAGTACAAGGAAACTTCAGATTTTGTTGTTTCATTGGTGATTTCGCGAACTCCATGATTGTATCATAAATGATCTTAGCAACATCAAATGGTTTCTCCTCCAAAATACACTTAATAACAAATATGTGCTCTTTCTTCAACTCGGAAGTGTGTTTAATACCAAAGAAAGTGGGTATTATGAAACGAGACCAAACCTTAGCACGAGGTGTCAAACTACTGCTGTAAAACTGTCCAGGATACCTTTCACCTTCAGGAATTGGGCTAGTCCCATTAACAAGCACGGTCCCCCAAAGGGATTCAAAATCAAAAGAAGGGTCATTAAGAGTTTCTTGGAAGGGGCATGTTTCAGAAAAGTTGGGTAGTTTCAATGATTTCCGAATACGTTCAATAGAGAAAGGAACTACCTTTTTGCGGATAACAATGGCATCATGGTAGGTAGCTAAACCTTCGTAAAATTCTCGCACAAAAGTAGGAATAAACTCAAGCTTCCTTTCTTGTAACTCTTTCCAACCAAACTTAGCACAGGTCACAGCATATTCCTTGTAATCACTACTCATAATACCCTTAGGAAAATTCGTTTCCTCACCAAATTTCAAAAATTCAATTCTTTCACGAACCTGAGTATTCCAACAAGTGTAAACCCTCTTAGGCTTGTGGGCCCACATCTTCATACGCGAAGGTTTTTGAACGGGTGCTTCCGGAATCTCTTGTTCAGTTTCCTTCTCAATGTTCTTCGTAATTTCCTCTTCTGGTTCCTTCTCACTTTCAATCTCATCAATCAATCTTCTCTTTAGACCTGTGATTTCTTTTCATTTAGAATCAAGCTTAACTTCGTCAATTTTTCGTTTAGGACGCGAATCAGGAATCTCAATAGCTTGATCTTGTGAACCACCAATGGTGGTCTTTCTTCTAGGAGCAGTTCTTCGGAAATCACCGGTTCTGTTAGTCATCTCTTTTCACCCCAAACTCAAAACTTCAAATAATGAAAAACTTAGGGAAAAGTTTAGAATTTTGATGTTTTGAGGTTTAAGAATTTAAGAACTAGGTGAAATATGAGATGGGTCTTGGTTAATTTGTATGGGAGAAGAAAGAATTGGGTTTAATTTAAGGAATTGGGTGAAGAAGAATCTTGGGAAAAATTAAGGATTTGATGTTATTTTGGAGAGGAGGTGAGTTGATCTTATGTTTTTGTGGTGAAAGAGGGTAGGATTTGATTATATATAGTGTTTTGGTAGATGAATTTCGGAGGTGGGGAGGCTATTGGTGCGTTTTAGGTAAAGACTTGGAAAAGAGGTTAAGAAAACTAGGTTAAAACACCCAAAACCGCCTCTCACAGCTTGCAAACCGGGTGCCCGGTTCCGCGTTGCTGTGACGGCGCGGAAAAATCAATTGTGGACTCTTTTTTTTTTTTTTTCAAAACGCATGATGTCTCACTAATTGTTCTTATTTTAGACCCTTAGGAGACATCATTTTTGGTGTTTATTTAATTAATTTGATAGACTTTTGGACTTAAATTGCAATAATCCGGAATTCCCTTTTTATTTCTAGCATTTTTAATTTATTAAACTTTTGCGCGTAATATTGGTATTTTTAGTGTAAAGTTTACAGGTTTTAGATGTTAGCTAGGAGAGGAATCCGAGGAGAAGGTCAAAGATCGTGAACTAGAGTCAAGACTTGAAGACCAATCCCGAAGATAGTATTTTTAGAGCTGAAAATCCACTTTCCAGGCCATAGATTGCTGATTTCGAGGTGCTTAAGCGATGATTTAGCCGCTGACCTTTGAATAGAAATCATTCCTTATTGAGTTACGGAACTTTAGCAACTGGAATGAGGTCAATCAGAGTCATAATGCATCGGGAAAAGCTTTTTTAGTGAAGGTGTATCAGCAGTTACGGGATTTTGGGCTTAGAAAGTGGGCTTGGACATTTAATTAATATTCTATTTTCTGGTCCAAGCCCTAGAACGAATTTATGCTTATAAAAGGAGGTCTGGACTTCTATTTTACACACAATTCACATTCCACAAGATTAAAACACCAGAGAGAAGCAACAGAAGGAAGAAAGAAGAAGCTACAAGAGCTGGAGTGGGTCTATAGCTCCGTTCGTAGTCATTCCAATTCCGGAAATTAGGTTCTTTTTATATTTTAATTTTGTAAACAATATGAATTCCCTTTCTTTTAATTTAGTTTTTAATTTTAATATGAGCTAAGCTTTTCATAGTGCTTGAGAACAAACAATGGGTGAATCTTAATTTTATGAAATAACGAATGTTGAATTTGGGTTTATGCTAGATTAAATTAGATTGGGTTTATTACTCTTTTCGATAATTTGTGATTATTTACTGATTTTAGAGTCGCGAACTAAGATTAGGTATTAGTATCTAAGCTATTCCACATATGTGGCGTGTGGATCATCCTGACGGAGGGTTTAGGTATAGAATTAATTATTCAATCTAGGATAAAAGCTATTGATTCTGACGAACTTAGCTAATTCTAGGGCCAATGAGGTAAAACACTTAATCATCCAACGGTGGATCATATTTACCCTGACGGGACTAGTGACACTTTAGGATCGCCTTATAGTCCACCCTGACGGGGGTATAAGGAATTTAGAATCCCGACCATTGTAATTGAACAATTTAGCCCTTAAACAACATAAGTTAGGAAGTAAAATTAGGAGGATCCTTGCGTTCTCAAGTACTACATCTCATATTGCGTTTTCACTTATTTTACTTGCGTCTCAGCTTTTACTTGCATTTATAATTTGTCTTTCATTTAGTAGTTTTAATAAACAAAATCAAACAAACATTTTATTATCTTTTACTTTCATAAGTGCATCAATCACTACTTGTTAAACATTGTGATCAACCATCCGTCCTTGGAACGAATCTGTATTATCATACATACTACTTGGGACAACTGTACACTTGCGGTTGTGGTTCGATTTACATTTGCATTTATTTTAAGAACACACAAAGGACCACCAACGCACCAAAACGCTGGACCCCTAGACGCGGGGTCAGGGATTTTACTCGCCGAAACCGGGTACCCGGTTCTGTGGAATGCGGGTTCCCGGATTTTCTCGATGGCGCGAGTTAAAACGCGCCAAAACGCAGCACCTCAAAACGCTGGACCAGAGAAATTTGAAGACAACAGCTCCGAAACCGGGTACCCGGTTCTGCCAAATGCGGGTACCCGGATTTGTGTCGATGGCGCGAATCAAAACGCACGAAAACGCAAGCCACCAAGACGCTGGGTCAGGGATTTTCAGAAATCACAGCACCAAAACCGGGTACCCGGTTTTGCCAAATGCGGGTTCCCGGTTCCGACGCTGTGACATTACCCCAAAACGCCAAGTGTTGCGTTAAAATGGTTGGTACAAGCTCCAAAACCGGGTTCCCGGTTTTGCGAAACCGGGTTCCCGGTTTCTCCTGGACATCCAACCAATTTTTCTTCTGTTTTCGCCAAATCGACCCCAAACTCAAGTCCTTTTTACCCCTGAAATCATCAAAAACAACTACCCTTCCTCATTTCTTAATAAAAACAATAAAATTACGAAAATCAAACTAATCTAAATTGCAAAAATGTAAAAACTCAGCTAATATACAAGTAATTGGCTTTTGTTTAACGTCGTTAAGCTCGACGGGTTACCTCACGCTTCTAAGGAGTCTCGAGGAGATACATGACCTCCCCGGGATGTGGATCTTTCGAGCGATTGGTATCTTCACCTCCATGGTATATCTTCAATCTGTGACCGTTAACCATAAAGGTACGGTTTTCTAGCGGATGTTCTATTTCTATCGCCCCATGAGGTGTAACTTTGGTCACTATGTATGGACCTGACCACTTAGATCTTAACTTACCCGAAAAATTGCTGAACTTTGAATTATACTTTAATACTTTTTGCCCCACTTCAAAGTTCTTTGGACGAATCTGATTGTCATGCCATTTCTTTGTATTTTCTTTGTAAAGTTTAGCATTTTCATAAGCATGCAATCGGAATTCGTCAAGTTCATTAAGCTTCATCATACGATTCTTTCCGGCTAAGATAGGATCTAAGTTCAACTGCGCAATCGCCCAATAGGCACCCATTTCAAGCTCTAAAGGTAAGTGACAAGCCTTACCATACACCATACGATAGGGAGATGCACCAACTGGAGTCTTAAACGCAGTACGATAGGCCCACAACGCATCATCTAACTTCATTGACCAATCTTTTCTTGTAGGACCAACGGTTTTCTCTAGGATTGACTTGACTTCGCGGTTCGAAACTTCAGCTTGACCATTGGATTGTGGATGGTACGCAGTAGATACACGGTGTCTAACTCCATATTTCTCCAGAATAGTCTTCAGATATTTATTAACGAAATGAGATCCTCCATCGCTAATAATCACTCTAGGTGTGCCATGTCTAGTGAAAATATGTGACTTCAAGAACTTAATCACCACTCGTGAATCATTAGTAGGTAAAGCCACCGCTTCTACCCACTTAGACACATAATCAACAGCCAATAAGATATAGAGGTTACCATTTGAAGGAACGAAAGGACCCATAAAGTCTATGCCCCACACATCGAATATCTCAACCTCTAACACATTATTACGCGGCATCTCATCCCTCTTGGATATGTTTCCGGTAAACTGGCATCTCGTACATTTCTTAACATATTCATGACAATCTTTTATAAGAGAAGGCCAGTAAAAACCTGATTGAAATACCTTTGCAGCAGTTCTGTCTCCTTTGAAATGTCCTCCATATAATGAATCATGGCATCCAGCTATAATGGCTTGAGTCTCTTCCCTTGCTACACATCTTCGTATCATTTGGTCAGCACAAACTTTATAGAGGAACGGATCCTCCCAAAAGAACTGTCTAGCACGATGAGCTAACCTCTTTCTTTCTTGATAAGTAGAACCTTCAGGAAAAACACCACTCACCACTAAATTTGCAATATCTGCATACCAAGGAGCTTCATAATCTCGAACAACGAATAAACTCTCATCAGGAAACTCTTCTCTAACTGCATCAGTACCACTATTCATCTCTGAACCCTCTAAACGCGATAGATGATTTGCAACCTGATTCTCACAACCCTTTCTATCTTTGATCTCTAAATCGAACTCTTGAAGCAATAACACCCATCTGATTAACCTTGGTTTCGCATCTTTCTTCTCCATAAGAAATCTGATCGCGGAATGATCTGTATAAACAATAACTTTCGCTCCAAGAAGATAAGAGCGAAATTTATCAAACGAATATACCACTGCTAGCAACTCTTTTTCTGTAACTGTGTAATTAATCTGAGCACCACTAAAAGTTTTACTAGCATAGTAAATAGAATGAAAAACTTTCTCTTTCCTCTGTCCTAATACAGCTCCCATACACAAATCACTTGCATCACACATAACTTCAAACGGTAAATTCCAATCTGGAGGTAACACTATAGGAGCAGAAATAAGCTTTTCTTTGATTGCTTTGAAGGCCGCTAAACAAGCTTCATCAAAAAGGAATTTGCAATCCTTTTCGAGTAAGTTGCATAACGGTTTAGCAATCTTAGAAAAATCTTTAATAAAACGCCTATAAAAGCCAGCATGGCCAAGAAAACTCCTTACCCCTTTAACAGAAACAGGAGGGGGAAGAGTTTTAATTACCTCTATCTTTGCTCTATCAACCTCTAAACCAACACTCGAAACTTTGTGACCCAGAACAATACCTTCGCGAACCATGAAATGACACTTCTCCCAGTTGAGCACCAAATCTGTTTCCTTGCATCTCACTAACACTTTCTCCAAGTTATCCAAACATATATCAAAATCATCACCAAACACGGAGAAATCATCCATAAACACTTCAAGGAAATTATCTATCATGTCCCAGAAGATGGCCATCATACACCTTTGAAAAGTAGCGGGAGCGTTACACAACCCAAATGGCATTCTGCGATATGCAAAAGTACCAAATGGGCATGTAAAGGTAGTCTTATGTTGATCTTCTGGAGCCACGTAAATCTGATTGTACCCGGAGTAACCATCCAAGAAACAATAATACTCTCTTCCGGCTAATTTGTCTAACATCTGATCAATGAAGGGCAAAGGGAAATGATCTTTTCTGGTGGCCTTGTTCAGCTTTCTGTAATCCATGCAAACTCTCCAACCTACTACCGTTCTTGAAGGAATCGCCTCATTTTTGTCGTTAAGAATTGTTGTCATTCCTCCCTTCTTCGGTACACACTGAACTGGGCTCACCCATTCACTACTCGAAATGGGATAGATAATCCCCACATCTAAAAGCTTGATCACCTCTTTCTTTACCACATCCTTCATCACGGGCATCAATCTCCTTTGACCTTCAACTGAGCGTGCGTTAACATCTTCAAGTATGATTTTGTGTTGACAATAGGATGGACTAATGCCTTTGATGTCAGCAATTGTCCAACCTATTGCTTCTTTGTTGGCTCTTAACACACGCAACAGTTTATCTTCTTGAGGACCTGTTAAATTAGCTGAAACAATAACAGGTAGAGTTTCATTAGTACCCAAATAAGCATACCTCAAGTGTAATGGCAATGGTTTTTCTTCCAACTCCGGAGGAGATTCAATTGAAGGTTTCTTTTTAGGAATAATCTCCCCCGGTTCTCTCACAGGTTCATAGGCCAGACGCCTATACTTCGGATTTTCAGAATTGAGAGCTGCCACTGTTTCTGTAAGCTCCTCCATCATCTCAGGTGAATCTAATGTCAAAGCAGCCTGCAAGATATCATCAAAATTTAAACAATTAAATACCTCTTGCGATACTTGCTCTACTACATCCATTCTGAAGCAATCTTCCTGAGAATCTGGGAATTTCATAGCTCGAAATACATTGAATTTAACTTCCTCATCTTGTATCCTCATCGTTAATTCGCCATTCTCTACATCGATCAATGTCCTCCCTGTAGCTAGGAAGGGTCTACACAAAATAATGGGGACATTTCTATCTGCATTGTATTCAAGAATTACGAAATCAACAGGAAATATAAGTGTACCTGCCTTAACAAGGACATCCTCAATACGGCCTTCAGGATGAGCAAGAGACCTGTCCGCCATTTGCAAGACCATAGAGGTGGGTCTTGCGTTTCCAATTTTAAGCTTATCAAAGACTGACTTGGGCATCAAGTTGATGCTTGCCCCCAAATCACATAGCGCCTTTCCCTTCCATTCTTCTCCAATCGATATGGGAATCGTGAAACTCCCCGGATCAACTAACTTCGGAGGTAATTTACTCTGACAAATCGCACTACACTCTTCAGGAAGGCCAATCATTTCATTATCACAATAAGGCCTTTTGTTAGTGAGGGCCCTCTTCAAAAACTTCGTATACTTAGGAATATCTCGAATTGCCTCTAATAACGGAATATTAATACTTAGACCTCTCACCCTATTAAAGAATTTCTGAAAATCACCCAAATCACCCTTTTTCTGAACTCGCGATGGAAACGGTGGTGGAGGGCGATTGCATACAATTTCATCTTTCTTTTCTAGAACTTCTCTTGGTCTTTCGATTTCTTCAACCTCACTATCTTTCTCATTCTCTTTCTCTTTCTCACCCACTTCCTTTTCTTTTCTTGGAACTTCTTTCTCTTTCATAACGGGAAAAGGAGGTGGAGGAAGGTTCTTACCACTTCTTAATGTAACAGCCTTGCAATCTTCACGTTGTGTTGGATTTTCCGTATCGCTAGGAAGTTGCCCTTGTGGAAGCTGATTCAGCTGTTTATTAATTTGACTTAGCTGATTTTGGAAAATCTTCATATTCGCTTCAGCTGCGTTCTGACGTTCCAAAGCTTGTGTTTGAAGAGCAATCAAATTTTCAACGGTTTTCTGAAGGGTAACTACTCCTTCTTGTGGATGGGCAGGTAGAGCTTTCTGGTTTAAATTCTCATCGTAGGTATTCTGAGGGGCTTGTCTTTGCACATAATTGTTTTGATTCTGTCCTCCTTGATAATTGTTGTGTGGTCTTGGATTATAGTTGTTGCCTTGAGGACGCGGCTGATACGCGTAAGTAGGATTGGCAGCCCCATTAGGATTTGAGTATTGAAACCCAGGATGGTTTCTGTTAGGCTGATATCCATTACCACTTGAATTGAAATTACCTCTATTGGACATAAAATTCACTGATTCTTGGTTATTCGGACAACTTTCCTCATCATGATCATCTACCCTACAAATTGAACACATATACACCTCTTGTGCAGCATGCACAGCTACCTTCTTACCCGAAAATCCTTCTTTCACAGCTAGAGTAAGCTGCTTCAATTGTTGCTCTATGGTATTCTGGATCTTATTCTCAAACGTAGCAAATTTCTCTTCCATGTCAACATTATTTACTCCCTTAACTGGTGTTCTTACTGAGCTCCACCCAACTTCATTCTTGACTGTTCTCTCTAAAATGATCTTGGCATGAGCGGGTTGAACTTGAAGAAAACCTGCTCCACATAGCATATCCAATTTCTCTCTTGAAATTCCATCAAGGCCTCTATAAAAGATCTTTAACTGTTGTTGTTCTGAAAAGCCATGATTGGGAACTTTACGCAAACACATCTGAAATCTTGTCCAACTCTTACCCACAGTTTCTTCATACTCTTGACGGAAATGTGTCAATTCTAATTCAGCATCTAACCTCATGTTACTTGGGTAATACCAGTCAAAGAACGCAATCTCTAATTGGTCCCAATTAGTAATCTTTGTAGGATCTTGCGTATCATGCCATTCACTTGCTCCATCTATGACAAAGAATTTAAAAGCAGCAAAATACATCTGTTCTCTTGAAACCCCTTGTGTGATATAAGAATCACATATCTGTTTGAATTTCTGTACCGCTCTAAGAGGATCTTCCGATGGTCTTCCGCGAAAATTTCCAAAGTTTTGGAACTGAGCTAGCATACCCGAATCTGGACGGAATCTCGGAACATCTATATCTGGAGCACCCACTCCTATAGCAGGAGCACGGAATGGAACTTCTGGAGGACCATTAGTGAACCACGGATCATGATTCATCACTATCTGGACTGGAGGATTAGGATTCGCTGGTGGAACTGGAGGAATAACACCTGGAGCCAAAGGTTGGCCATTTGCGCCTAGTTGATTATCTTGAAGATTGATCTCTTCCATTATGTTACTTAACTCTTCTACCTCTAAAGCTTCTCGTTCTCTTCTTCTTCTGTTTGCAAGTCTGATCAACGATTCTGGATTACTAAGGATCGGAGGTGTTGGCTCTAGATCCTTGAATAGCCTTCTTCGCATACACCAAACCTAAAAACCTGAAAAAGCTAACCAACAAAAAGCGTAAAACTGATAAAATAAAATAAATGCACTTATCACTAAAGGATAAACACCGTGGTCACACGCTACCGTCCCCGGCAGCGGCGCCAAAAACTTGGTGGTCCTTTGTGTGTTCTAAAAAATAATTGCAATGCTAATCGAACCACAACCGCAAGTGTACGGTTGTCCCAAGTAGTATGTATGATAATACAGATTCGTTCCAAGGACGGATGGTTGATCACAATGTTTAGCAAGTAGTGATTGATGCACTTATGAAAAGAAAAGATTATAAAATATTATTTTGGTTTTGTTGATTGAAGCTAATGAATAAAAGACAAATAATTAAATGCAAGTAGAAGCTAAGACGCAAGTAAAATAAGTGAAAACGCAATATGAGATGTAGTACTTGAGAATAATTGCAATGCTAATCGAACCACAACCGCAAGTGTACGGTTGTCCCAAGTAGTATGTATGATAATACAGATTCGTTCCAAGGACGGATGGTTGATCACAATGTTTAGCAAGTAGTGATTGATGCACTTATGAAAAGAAAAGATTATAAAATATTTGTTTGGTTTTGTTGATTGAAGCTAATGAATAAAAGACAAATAATTAAATGCAAGTAGAAGCTAAGACGCAAGTAAAATAAGTGAAAACGCAATATGAGATGTAGTACTTGAGAACGCAAGGATCCTCCTAATCTTACTTCCTAACTTATGTTGTTTAAGGGCTAAATCGGTCAATTACAATGGTCGGGATTCTAAATTCCTTATACCCCCGTCAGGGTGGACTATAAGGCGATCCTAAAGTGTCACTAGTCCCGTCAGGGTAAATATGATCCACCGTTGGATGATTAAGTGTTTTACCTCATTGGCCCTAGAATTAGCTAAGTTTGTCAGAATCAATAGCTTTTATCCTAGATTGAATAATTAATTCTATACCTAAACCCTCCGCCGAGATGATCCACACGCCACTTATGTGGAATAGCTTAGATACTAATACCTAATCTTAGTTCGCGACGCTAAAATCAGTAAATAATCACAAATTATCGAAAAGAGTAATGAACCCAATTTAATTTAATTTAATATAAACCCAAATTCAACATTCGTTATTTCATAAAATTAAGATTCACCCATTGTTTGTTCTCAAGCACTATGAAAAGCTTAGCTCATATTAAAATTAAAAACTAAATTAAAAGGAATGGAATTCATATTGTTTACAGAATTAAAATATAAAAAGAACCTAATTTCCGGAATTGGAATGACTACGAACGGAGCTATAGACCCACTCCAGCTCTTGTAGCTTCTTCTTCTTCCTTCTGTTGCTTCTCTCTGGTGTTTTAATCTTGTGGAATGTGAATTGTGTGAAAAATAGAAGTCCAGACCTCCTTTTATAAGCATAAATTCGTTCTAGGGCTTGGACCAGAAAATAGAATATTAATTAAATGTCCAAGCCCACTTTCTAAGCCCAAAATCCCGTAACTGCTGATACACCTTCACTAAAACGGCTTTTCCCGATGCGTTATAACTCCGATTGACCTCATTCCAGTTGCTAAAGTTCCGTAACTCGATAAGGAATGTTTTCTCTTCAAAGGTCAGCGGCTAAATCATCGCTTAAGCACCTCGAAATCAGCAATCTATGGCCTGGAAAGTGGATTTTCAGCTCTAAAAATAATATCTTCGGGATTTGTCTTCAAGTCTTGACTCTAATTCACGATCTTTGACCTTCTCCTCGGATTCCTCTCCTAGCTAACATCTAAAACCTGTAAACTTTACACTAAAAATACCAATATTACGCGCAAAAGTTTAATAAATTAAAAATGCTAGAAATAAAAAGGTAATTCCGGATTATTGAATATTTAGTACAAAAGTCTATCAAATTAATTAAATAAACACCAAAAATGATGTCTCCTAAGGGTCTAAAATAAGAACAATTAGGGAGACATCAGGTGGTACTAGCTCCCTCTTTGTTATCCGAACGACTTTAGCTACATGTTTTTCATACTCTCAAATAGCGTTCCACGTGTTATCTAGTATGCAAAAATCAACAGGTAATGGGTGACCTAAGTCCTGTAAAGCCCTAAGCGCGGATTTGAAGGAGGCCAGATCCTTGGGCCTTCTTTTCTTGTTTTCTATTTGTAAACACGTTGAATAAAGATCTACTGATAAAACATAAATTGTAAACATGCTTTGTATAACGGGAGACAGTTGGCACAAAGAGCGATTGGGGTTGCAGGTAGGATCCCGTCCATCGTCATTCCCCCATGTGATCGAGGCATTACATCAACCATCTAATAGCAATAGAAAATGTTAAATAAAAATAATAAAACTTATAATTCAAAAAAATACAATTTAAAACTAAATTATTGAATTACATTGAAAAACGTTTGATTTAAATAGCCACTAATTATCCCGTCCATGACATATGTTATTAGATGTTCTCTTACCCAAAAACCAACATATTCACGATCATGACCTATGTATTGCATACAAATCCTACATTGTTATACTAGTTAGTGTCTTTTTTATTAAAATGTCGCCTTTGAATACAGGGAGTTGATTGGTTTGCAAAACTGACATGAATAAAGAACAGTGTGCTTCGACTTCATACCCGCCATGATGTAGGGGTAAGACACTTTTTCCAAACAAATTGTACACGTGCTTAATCCATGGTTTGGGAGATAAATAGCAAATCTTTCGGTAAATCCCTTCCTATTACTGACCCTAGTAGGAATATTTGGGGACCCTGGCGCATTTGTCATCTAAGGACAAGTAATGACAGTTAATGACCTAAAACTATCAATAAATATTATATTTGAGTCCCTATATTATTAACTATTACATTCAAATCCCTATATTATTAAATATTAAATATTACATTTACCATATAAATTAAATAAAAAAATACATCCAGTTCACTATATTAATAAATATTACACTCAAATTAATCAAAATACTATAAAATAATTAAAATTACAAATTAGGCCCATTAAATACTAAATTCAAGTCCCTATAATATAAGAAATTGCACATTAGTTCTTAAATTAATTAAAATACACAATTAAGTCCTTAATGTTATCAAAATTACAAATTAGTCCTTGTATTTTAAAAATTGTTATTAAGCCCTTAATTTTTTATAAATGCACATTAGTCCTTATTTTTTTTAAATTAAACATTAGTCCTTAATTTTTTTTAAAAGAATTGCACATGACTCCTTGATTTTTTAGAATTGCAAATAAGTCCTTAATTTTTTAAAAATTGTACATTAATCCTTAAATTTATTACAACATATCAAATAGTTCCTAAGTGCTATTAAATTGCAAATTAGTCCTTATATTTTAAAAAATGCATTGAAGTCCCTAATATTTTTAAAATTGTACATTAGGTCTTATATTTATTAGAAAATAGAAAAAAGGTCCTTAGTGCTATTATAATTGCAAATTAGTCCTTATATTTTAAAAATATCTATTAAGTCCCCAATTATTTAAAAATTGCACATTAGTTCTTAATTTTAAAAATTGCAAATAAGACCTTAATTATTTAAAAATGGGTGAATTCTCGTATAAGGTCTTGGAGACCATCTTAGTGACACAAAGGAACCCTTCCATTCCTTTCTCCTCCAAAGAGGCCTTTAAGATGACAAATGTCATGAATACCCGTATAGTGTATATAAGACAAAAAAATAGATTATTCTCTCTCCTCCATTACTATTTTCTTTCTCCTCCTTTATCATCATTTCTCTCTCCTTTTTCATTAAGTATCAGTAATTCCAAGCACTGACCACAACCACCGACCATCGCCAGAAAAAGTACTGAGTATGGAAAAACGTTCCTGAGTATGGAGTACTGAGTATGGAAGAAGTTACTGAGTATGGAGTACTGAGTATGGAAAAGGTTACCGAGTATCACAAAAAGTTACTGAGTATTCGAATTTTTTTATTGAGTCACTTTATTGAGTATGCTCGTATTCTCAGTTACTTTACAGAGTATGCTCGTATACTTAGTAACTTTACTGAGCATTCAGAGAAATTAGTGAGCATCCATCAAAAGACAGCGAGTATCCATTACAAAAAAATCAGCTAAAAATAATACAACAAAAAAACTAATTACAACTTTTTTACACTATTCGAAAAAACCAAAATAAAACTAACTACTTACAAAAAAACTAAGTAAAGAACATGGTTTAACCAGATCTTACAACCCAAAAAAAACTAGCTCTTGCCGGAATATGGAAATGGAAACCACGACTTGTTCTTCATCGGGCTCAGGCGGCTTCTCTGGAGAACTTCTTTCTTCGCACACGAACACTGCCGCACTGGTCTTCTCTGGGCTTCACCATCCATGGATCTCGATCTGACATCAAAGAAGCAACGGAACTAGAACAACGAATTTTTCTTGCCAGCTTCCATGGCTTCGCTGCCATCTCCGACGACTCTTCACGCACAGATCGATCGGACCTTCGGGTTGGTTCTTCTCTTCGCTGACATGTGAGCTTCGCCACTGCGAAACCAGACCCATTCGAATCTTCTCCGGCGAGCTTAGGTCACCATCTAGGTCTTCTTCGAACAGTGCACATCACAGCGAGCTTCGAATGGCTCCGTGCTCGAAAAGGAAGGAGATGGATCACGGCTGCTTCGAACATGAAGGAGATGGCTTATGGCGAAGATTTCGGGAGAAGCCATCTCTTGGCCAATGATGTCTCCCTGATTGTTCTTATTTTCGACCATTGGGAGACATCATTTTTTATGTTTATTTGAATATTTTAATAGACTTTTGAGTTAAAAATGCAATAATCCGGAATTTCCATTTTATTTCTATTTTATTTCTAGTATTTTTGATTTATTAAACTTTTGCGCGTAATCTTGTGTATTTTAGTGAAAAGTTTGTAGGTTTTGAATGTTAGCTAGGAATGGAATCCGAGAAGAGAGTCAAAGATCGTGATATGGAGTCAAGACTTAAAGATAAATCCCGAAAGAATTTGATTTTAGAGCTGCAAATCTGAAAATAGGCCAAAGATTGCTTATTTCGACGCGCTTAAGAGATGATTTAGCCGCTGACCTTTGAAGAGAATCTATTCCTTATCGAGTTACGGAACTTTTGCAAGTGATTTCAGGTCAATCGGAGTTATAACGAAGCGGCTAGAGCCGTTTTAGTGAAGGTGGTGCAGCAGTTACGGGATTTTGGGCTTAGAAATTGGGCTTGGACATTTAATTAGTGTTTTATTGTTAAGTCCAAGCCCTAATCCGTTTTTCTACTTATAAAAGGATCTCTTGACTTCTATTTTCTAGACAATTCACTTTTTACAAATTAAAACATCAGAGAGAAGTAACAGAAGGAAGAAAGAAGAAGCTGCAAGAGCTGGAGAGGGTCTATATCTCCGTTCTCAGTCATTCCAATTCCGGAAATTAGGTTTCTTTATTTTTAATTCTGTAATACATTATGAATTCCATTTTCAATTAATTTAGTTTTCTTTTTAATTAGTATGAGCTAAACACATTTTAGTGCTTGAGAATGCTTTATGGGTAAATCCCAATTCTATTGAATTTCATGTCCTGAATTTGGGTTTCTGTTAAATTGAATTAAATTGGGTCTTTTACTCTTTTCGATAATTTGTGATTGTTTACTGTTTTTAGAGTCGCGAACTAAGAACAGGTATTAGTATCTAGGCTATTCCACATATGTGACGTGTGGATCATCCTGACGGAGGGTTTAGGTATAGAATTATCCGCTGACCTTTGAAGAGGATCTATTCCTTATCGAGTTACGGAACTTTTACAAGTGATTTCAGGTCAATCGGAGTTATAACGAAGCGGCTAGAGCCGTTTTAGTGAAGGCGGTGCAGCAGTTACGGTATTTTGGGCTTAGAAATTGGGCTTGGACATTTAATTAGTGTTTTATTATTAGGTCCAAGCCCTAATCCGTTTTTCTACTTATAAAAGGAGCTCTTGACTTCTATTTTCCAGACAATTCACGTTTTACAAATTAAAACATCAGAGAGAAGCAACAGAAGGAAGAAAGAAGAAGCTGTAAGAGCTGGAGAGGGTCTATATCTCCGTTCTCAGTCATTCCAATTCCGGAAATTAGGTTTTCTTTATTTTTAATTATGTAATACATTATGAATTCCATTTCAATTAATTTAGTTTTCTTTTTAATTAGTATGAGCTAAACGCATTTTAGTGCTTGAGAATGCTTTATGGGTAAATCCCAATTCTATTGAATTTCATGTCCTGAATTTGGGTTTCTGTTAAATTAAATTAAATTGGGTCTTTTACTCTTTTCGATAATTTGTGATTGTTTACTGTTTTTAGAGTCGCGAACTAAGAACAGGTATTAGTATCTAGGCTATTCCACATATGTGGCGTGTGGATCATCCTGACGGAGGGTTTAGGTATAGAATTAATTATTCAATCTAAAACAGAAGCTATTGATTCTGACGAACTTAGCTAATTTTAGGGCCAATAATGTAAAATTCTTAAACATCTAAAAGTGGATCATATTTACCCTGACGGGACTAGTGACACTCTAGGATAGCCTTATAGTCCACCCTGACGGGGGTATAAGGAATTTAGAATCTCGACCATTGTAATTGACCAATTTAACCCTTAAACAGAACAAATTATGAAATAGAATTAGGAGGATCCCTTGCGTTCTCAAGTGCTATCTTCTCATACTTGCGTTTCCCATTTATTTACTTGTGTTTTACTATTTACTTGCATTTTATATTTAGTCTTTCATTAATTAGAATTAATACAAAAACCAAATCAATCATTATATCTTTATTTGCTTTCATAAGTGCAACCATTCATTATTTGATAAGCATTGTAGTTAACCAAACCGTCCATGCGAACGATCCTAGAATCATTATTACTACTTGGGACAACCGTACACTTGCGGTTGTGGTTCGATTACATTTGCATTTATTTTAGAACACATAAAGGACCACTAGCCAATGGTGGACATTTCAAAGGAGATCGAACTGCTGCTAAGGTATTTCCTTTCCTGAAGGTTCAACTTATCAAGAGAGAAAAAGATTAGCTCACCGTGCAAGACAATTCTTTTGGGAGGATCCTTTCCTCTACAAAGTGTGTGCTGATCAAATGGTAAGAAGATGTGTAGCAAAGGAAGAAATTGAGGCGATTATAGCTGGGTGTCACGATTCACCTTATGGTGGACATTTCAAAGGAGATCGAACTGCTGCTAAGGTATTACAATCTGGTTTCTATTGGCCTTCTATTATAAAAGATTGTCATGAATATACGAAAAGATGTGAAAGATGTCAATTTACTGGAAACATATCCAAGAGGGATGAGATGCCACGTAATAATGTGTTAGAAGTTGAAATATTCGATGTTTGGGGTATAGACTTCATGGGTCCTTTCGTTCCTTCAAATGGTAACCTCTACATCTTATTAGCTGTTGATTACGTGTCTAAGCGGGTAGAAGCTGTGGCTTTACCAAAAAATGATTCACGAGTGGTGATTAAGTTCTTGAAATCGGATATTTTCACTAGACATGGCACTCCAAAGGTAATTATTAGCGATGGAGGTACTCATTTCGTTAATAAGTATTTGAAGACTGTTCTAGAGAAATATGGAGTGAGACATCGTGTATCTAATGCTTATCATCCACAAGCCAATGGTCAAGCTGAAGTCTCAAACCGTGAGGTAAAATCTAACCACAACCAATAGTTACACGGGAAATAAATAAGATCTTTATATTTCGAATGTTGTTTTGCATATGCGATAAAATCGAGAACCCCAACAAGATAGTTTGGATCGAATAAATCCGTAGCATCCATCCAACTCTTATCCAAAGCCATCTCTTTACAACAATTTTAGATAACTAGACAACTACATTCATATGAAAATAAAACAAATAATTATTACAACCCAATTGATAAAATGAAAAAAAATTACAACACAATGAATATAAATAACACAAATTACAAACCAATGGCTTGAATATAATTACAAAACAATAAATAAATAAAATTACATCACAAATAAATAAATAAATAAAATTACATCATAATAAATAAATAAATAAAATTACAACACAATAAATATATATATAAACAATTTTACATAAATAAATACACAAATACAAAAATATATGAAACATAATATATGAAATAAATGAATGTATGCATGATTTATACACAATATATAACAAGACAATCAAAAAATATACAAAATAATAACCTATAGCAACTAATACACAATTCAAAATTTATGCATAAAAAAAAATTAAAAAGTTTGAAATTTTAAGAAAATACCTTGAATTGGTGGAAGAAATTGGATATTGATGATGAAGTCTCAACCTTGATAATGTAATAATAAACCTAAACCTATAATATTGCAAGAATTACACCAAATATGATCATAATAAAAAAAAAATCAAGAATTTACCTAATATGTGTAGATGAAATTGTGAGTTGATGATACCCCACCTTGATTATAAGCTTGCAAATGGTTAGAGATGAATTGGAGAAGGTATTGCAAAAAATTTGAATGAGTTTGATTGATATTTTTGGGAGAAATTGGGAGAAAAAAATGGGGTTTTTGGGGTTTAAGGAGATAAAAATACAGACTGTCCAGCATATATGCACGTCAAATTTACCGACGATACGTAAAGTCGTCGGTAAACGTAAACTGTCGTCGCTAAATTCTAGAATTTACCCACGATTTTTATTTTTGTCGGTAAATTACCGACGACAATTCCAAAAAAAAAAAAAGAATTAACGACGGCGTTTTGTCTTTTACCCACGAGACCAGTCGTCGGTAAATTACCGGCGAAAGGTTTCTCGTGGGTAATTGCTTGTCGTCGGTAAATAACAAAAGTTTACCGACGACTTTGCGTGTCGTCGGTAAACAGTCGTGGGTAAATCCCCAATCTGTAGTAGTGGAAGTTATTATATAATGTATAAAAAAACTTATTATATTATAAAATAATCTAACTGTTTACATCAAATTTAATAAATTTATGGTTACCTAAACACTTAGTTTATCTATCTAATACTAATATTTTATATCACGGTTTTTTTTTCTGTTCACAAGATATATTAAAATTAATACATACTGCTATATTTTTTTTTTGGTCTAACTGCTTATACATACTGCTATTTGAGATAGGGGCATAACTGTTCATTGGGAAGATAAGGTTTTTTTTTTCTAGGTTCATTCTGGTACTGTTTGAAGAGAACCAAAATTTAGCTAGTTGAGTTAATTGGTTAGTTTTTTTTTTTACTTTTTGCCAATGAGAAAATAATTAATTAAGAGGTATTGATTTCGAATAATCTAAAGCCGAAAGTCAAAATTTGTAGACTCTCCTAAATAGGTTGAGGCGTTGAGCCATAGCTCAAACCAAACTCTATATCTAGTTGATTGCTCTCCAACTAATTCTTATTGGCCTTGAAGTCTTGAGTCTTTAATTGTGACAAACTGCGATTATGCCATTACGTGCTAATTTAAACATTCCTTTTTTAAATATCCCAATACTTAGGAAATATTAAAAATGAGTATTTCCGCCCTCATAAAATATTTTTTAATATGAATTTATCTTCGGTGTAATTTTTTATTAATTGTTGAGTCATATATATTTAGATCAATTTGACCCATTATTTTAATGAGAATTTTTATATTGACCTCGTGAGAATCAAAGCTTACGGTCTCCAATTAGGAGAATTGAATGACACTTGAGCCACTTTTTAGCATTCGAAGTTACTCAATGTTCCTATATATAAATGGAAATCTTTAAAGCTATGAATTAAAAACTTGCTTTGTACTTTCAGAAATATTGTACATTCTCATCACGTTTAACTATTAGCTTACCTTTTCTTTTCTTTCGAAAATAGTGATTTTATTCAAATAATACGATTATATTTTTTCCATTTTATTTTTCTTGTTTTTGTATCCTTTGTTTATAGATGATAGTGAAAAATTAACTTATATTTATAGTATAAGGTAGTCATATTTAGTTTCTTAGTTGTTATCTTTAACCTTTTGTATTAAATAAGTAACATTCTTGTATAGTGTACAATTATTTCTATTAATACAACCGTTTATCTAACAAAAAAATATACAATTACAGAAATAATAAATATCCTTTAGCTATCATCATTATTGGTCCTCTTTGAATAGGTGTTTGAGTTTGTCTAGTTTATATATATATATATATATATATATATATGTTAGAAATAAAAAATACAAAACTCAATTACACATAAAGTTAAGCAAATTAAAAGCGTTAAATAAGATTAAATCCTTCCAATGAGATAGATTGAGGTTGCGACGGGTACAATTGGCTAGGAGGTCAGTTGTACCATTGATGTTTCGGTTGATGAAATTAACCTTCCAAGAAAGAAACTTGATGAGACAATTCTTTATCTTGACAATGATTGAGTAAATTTGTCATCGAAGACTTGAAAAATTTAAAATAGCTTGAACAATTTCAAAGTTATCGGAGTTCAAAGAGACACTCCGGTGGTTAAGGAAAACTGACTTTCTCTTAGAGAGTAAGACAACCCAATATTCTGCCTCTATATTGGTTGTTTTGTTACCTGGTGTTGGTATTTCTTATAAGTCAGGTTTCACGTCTACAGCACTTGTTATTAGGAGCGGCGCATGTCGTCTCTAATGATATGTTATTTATCGCTAATGACAGAGTTTTATTCTTAGCAACGACATATCGTCGCTTAAGAGTTGTTGCTAGTGTTTCGTCTTTAAAGACAATCTTTTGCGAAGAATCATAATTTTACCTCTTTAATTACTCGTTTCTTTAGCGAGAACTCGCGCTCATCAATAGCAACGACCTCTGATTTCATTAGCAACGAGATAAGTCATCACTAATGAATACCTTATTAGCGCGATTTTTTTCGTTGCCATACTAGCTTCATTTTTTACAAAATATTTCGTCACTATTACTTCGCTACCTTTATTGGCACGAAATTTTTTGCTGGTATCAGTCACATTATTAGCAAAGAAAATTTTGCCGACAATGATTGTACATCTCTACCAACGAATTTTTTTCCAGTAATAACTTACTCATTACGAACAATATTTTTGTTGCTAATTAGAAGATCAATAGCGATGATTTCATTGCTAATCTAACGACGATCATGTCGTCGCTAATAATTGCTTTTCAAAAAAAAATATTAGTTATTTTAAATTTTATTTTTATTAAAATAAATTAATTTACATTTTTTATATGATTTATCAATTGAACATTTTAATAAAATAAAAGCACAAATAACGAATTATAAGAAAACGATACATATAATAAAAAACACTATAAGTACTAATACAAGTTATACAAAATATTAAAAGTATAGTCTGAATACAAATAAACAAAGTTTGCATTACGAATAATAATCTAAAATATTCTCATCATTTCATCTATGAGGCGTGTATGATTATGATCTAGAAAAGTGAGACATGTCAGAGGAGGAGTGGGACCTATAGGAGGTGTTGGAGGATTTTGATCTTGTCGTCGGCGCTGGAAGGGATTAAATGTCGGAAGACCTTGGTTTTCCCACTCCTCATTAAACCAAGACATAAATGTGTTTTCCAATCAATACCAATAATCTGATTTGTATTGGCGGTAGAGGTCGTGGATCGATCCGAAAGAGGAGTAAAAGGCTAAAACGTTATGCTACCATGCACTAATTTACGTATTCGATATTGCCCCATAAATTTTCTTCCATCTCTGCTGTAACGCTTAATTCATCAACAACTTTCCTCTTGCACTTTAGTTTTGAGCCAACAGACCCCGCGTTACCTTCCTTATCTCTTTTGCAATAGCATTGGACACAGTGTCTACCTGCTCCTGCCGAGAAAGTGAAGGGGTGTAAGATGAAGGTCTAGTCGATCCAGCCTATGACCCCACTTGTGTGGCCTACAAGCACTTTTGTTGTGTCAATCTTGTGCGTTAAACAGAACAAACACATAGCCACTAATCATTTTTAATATTTGTTATTATAAATCAATTTTAATATTTTGTTAAAATAGTAAACACCAAAAACCTTACATCCAATTCGTGATAGAGCTTCGCCCCCCATATATTCGCTTCTTTGTAAAACGCTACTTCATAAAAGAATCAAGATATCAGAGGCAATTTTATACTTGATTATCCTCCCTCAGTCAATTGTGGGACCTCCGGTGGTTGTCTCCCTCCCTCCCGTTTCAAGTAATAATCAATGAAATAACTCTACAATAAAATGAATAATAAAAAGTAACTAATAGATGCACCTCCTGTAGTGTTTCCCACCTATACGATAAATTCATCGATTCGCTACCACTCGGGCGTCCTTTTTTTGCCATGTTGGCTTTATTAGCCTCTGCTTGGTTTTGTAAATTTTGATTTAAACATATATACATTACTTGACAAAATAAACATATAACAATTGAATTTTCAAATGGCTAAGGCTCGCAGATGTGCTTCTTGATTGTCCTAGTACGCGTAACTACTTTTTCAATCTACGTCCTTCATATCATTAGGTTTTTTGTGTTGGGGATTGTAAACTCGTTTGATATAGTTCTTGTTACCCTTATACCGCTTTACACATTTCTGATATCAAAAGTCATTCTCAATTCAAAACTTCATACGTAAGATATAAATTTCATGATTTTAAGTATATTCTTCACCACTTTATAATATATTCGTGTTAATTATTTACATATTTCCGTGTTCATTATTCTATGCTCAGTATTATTATTCAATATGCATCGTATTAAATTGTTTTGAGTATTTAGCTGATTGGTTTCATTGTTTTTAATTGACAACTCCACTAGAGTTGTTGTGATTGTTGTTTGTTTTTTCCTTATATTTTTAAGTTTGTTTTAGTAGTTACTTTTGAATTATGAATTGTGTTGAATATACTTTGTCATCAATAGATAATTAACAATCCAACGGTATTATTTTAAAATCCCATTCATATTATGTTATCACCCGAATGAAATTATGCTAACAACCCACTATTATGTATTTTTTGTGTAAAGTTATGCGAACAACCCACAAATAATATACACACTGCAGTGTCATTACACGTACAACCTATCGAGATGTCTGCTAACCCATTATGTTTGTCCAGATAGTCTACTATTTTTTGTACTGTCAACCCATTGTTATTACACTTAGGGCTACAAATGAACTGAGTCGAGCCAAACTTTAGCTATCTTGAGTTTAGTTTGTTAAATTTTAGTTAGTTTGAACCTGGTTTGAGTTTGAAACGAGTCTTAGTATTCAAGTTTGGACTTGGTTCATTAACTTTTTTCCAAATTTGAGATCGGCTCGATTTAGTTCGTTTATGGCTCATTTATTTTCCTATGATATTTATTTATTTTTAAAATTTTTGGTAATTTAAAATAAACTTTAGTAAAGCTAATACACGACACATTATGTAAGTTGACCTGAAAAAACAAAAAAGTTTACATATTACATATTAAATCGTTTAGTTATGATTAGTTACATATGCAAAAAATTTACGTAGTTTTGACTATATATATATATATATATATATATATATATATATATATATACAGATGATTTTCAATCGAATATATCTACCAAGTCTATTAATGAAATCTTAAAGACCCCTTACCAAATTATTCACGAGTTTAACGAGTCGAGAATATACAAGTTTGAGTTTGGCTAGTTCAATAAACGAACATGAATTTAAAACTTGAGTTTGACACTCAAGTTTTAATTCGTTTATTGAACTAGCCAAACTCAAACTTGTATAACGTCGACTCGTTAAACTCGTGAATAATTTGGTAAACGAGTCAAACTCAAACAAACCCTTAACAAATTCAAACCCGAGCTCTTGGTGAGAGTATCGGCTCATTTGCAACCCTAATTACACTTATTGATTTCTAGATGTTTTTTTTGGTTTATATGCACATACAAATTTAGATATGGTTTCGATCTTTGGTGATTTGGATGACATTGTTAATTAAAATGATTTCATTCGGAGTAATGTTGGGTATCACCCAAAAAGGTATCACCTGAACATCACCCATGATGTGGCGGTTAGGTGGTGGAGCGTGGAGCGTGCTATACAAGTCTGTTTAGAGGACTTCCACGATATAGCACCTCCTCTTAAGGAGAATACATAACCACTGGTGAAGTTAACTTCGTCATTGTCAGAGATCCAGTTTGCATCACAGAATCCCTCCAGAACTGCAGGAAATGAGCTATAATGCAAGCCTAGATCCATGGTACCTCGCAGGTACTTCAAAAGACGACGAAGTGCAACCCAGTGGTCATTACTCGGGTTATGAGTATAGCGACTAAGTCTACTAACGGCGTAGGCAATATCGGGTCGAGTGTAGTTCATTAAGAACATCACACTACATATGATTTTGGCATATTCATTTTGGGATACAGCATCTCCAGAATTTTTAGACAAATGAATACAAGAATCATAAGGAGTGTTTACAGGTGTCACCTCAAAGGAGTCGAATTTCTTCAACATCTTTTCTACGTAATGAGACTGATTTAGGGAAATACCATTACTGCTCCTAATGATTTTTACCCCAAGAAAAACACTCTCTCCACTTCTCCAAAATAAGAATAGTAGTAGTAGTCTTTCCGTTTGGAGATACCGGTACACTTCCGGAATATCTTTTTAAATTGTGAGTGAAAAATCACCGTTTGAAACAAAACAGAAAGAAAGGCAATTCAAAACAAGAAAAAAGTAAAAGAAATTTTAATGATAACTAACTGTTACACGAAATTGATATTACAAACACGAAAATCAGACTTACACGGAAAAGCGAAAAACGAACACTACACGAAAGTAATCCTAGCGTTAAAAAGATATTCCGGAAGAGTCTTTATATAGGGAGAAATGAAGACCCAAGCCAAGCCATTCTGAAACGTCCAATTAAGTCCACGATTCCCTCCCGGATTTGATTTGATTGGATTGACAGTTTTTATTGACTTGTAACCTCCACATTTTTTATTTCTTGTAACAGCTTTGACTTTTGACCTTTGAGATATTCCCACGTGTTTGCTGCTAGAATATTCCAATTCTTCTAACGTGTGCGTGATTGGTGGAGATTTGTCTTTGCCGTTTAAGTTTGAGTTGTCAATGCCCAATGCCCACTATAAGAGCTGGTAGAAAAATCTTTTTCATTTTTCATTTTTTGACTCCCCAAACGCCCCACGCCCCACGCCGGCGACGGCAACGGCGTGGTGCCGGTGCCGGTGCCGGGCCGGGCCGGGTGGGTGGTGGTGGTGCGCGCGTGTGGGCTTAATCATTGCCTTGCCATGTGCATGGGTATTGGCTTTTGGACTTTGTTAATACCACAAAGTATAAAATTGGCTTTTAGCCTTTCTTGGTCACCGATGTGGGAAGGAAACCTTTTGTTTCCTTTCAAATTTTCCAACAAACATTTCCTCAGCCAAAACCTATTAAACCATTACACATTTGAGATCCATCTAGGGAGTTATTTTTAACAGGGCACACATAGCTATTAGAGAGAAAACGTACATAACCACATTCTGGTAGCCAATCTTAAAATCTACGGCCTTAGACAACAACCAAAATAACAATATTGACAACCAGAGAAGAGTGGTTTCGCACAATAAAAATATCAAATTGAGACAACACACCGAATATAAGTTATGTTCACCGACCAACTAAATGAGTATATAGACCACCAAATTGAAAAGAGCATAATCTTATAGAAACTAGGAGGGCAGTCCACCAGAGAAGATCTTTTCATGTTCAACGAGAAACACATCCCAACTAGAGAAAACAAGAGTTCGAAAAGATAGGGAAAAGGAAAGTAGAGCAAACATAGAAATATTTAGAATATTTAATCTACTTATTTTATTTTCTTAAATGAGATTAAACAAATTTGATCTAAAGTTATTTGTAAATAGGGTTGTTAATTTACTCCCAACCTAAAACTTTCGCTAAACGATAAACGTTGGGTGAATTTATAGCATGAAAGATGAAGTATGACGTTTAGGTCTGAGCAAAAGTGAGCCCAACCTAAGGTTGAGACCCAACCCGAACGTCAAATAAGGCCAACCAACACAAATTTTTTTATACCCTCGGGTTCCAAAAATTAAGAAATTTTTGGGTTGGATCCGACCAACCCAAACAGTTTCGTGTTATTATTTATTTTTCATACATGAAGTCTCTTTTCAAAATACTTTAAGGGTAAATTCCATACAATTTTGTTATTTAAGTTAACTTTTTATTATTTAAGGTAACTTTTTGTTAGTATTTAAGGTCAATTCTTGCAATTTTAGAAACTTTTGGGATGTTTAGATTTTTTTTTTAAAATATTAATTTTAAATTAGAAAAGGTTTTATTTTGACCAATTTTTATTAATATTAACCACCTCTAACCGATATGAACCCAAACTAACCCGAATTTAACCATTTAGTAAATTACTCTCTGGTTAGTGTTCCCAATTTAGCGACCCAAGATAGTTACCTTTTGGTTAAAATAATTCCTAACCTGATGTGAACTCGACCCATACTCACCTCTAAATTGACATTTATGAAAAAAACTAAAGAACAACATGTGATTAAAATAAAGGGTGTTTAACCTAAAAGGTTAATACTGAAAAATTGTTGTCTAACAAAATATACACATATGTTCATTAAAAAGGATACATAACTCATTAAAAATACGTAATCCATTAAAAAAATCGCAACACAATAAAAGTAAAAAGATAACCCATCAATCAAATTAAGTCTTGTTAAGAGTAAATGAAAGATGAAAGAAGCCATTTAATCTGGCGTGTTAATAAACAAGCTTTTTGTTTGTTGAGTTTGATTTTGGTTCGTGAATCGAAACAAATAAATTTAATTTTTAAAAAAATAATGATATATACTAGGGGTGCACACGAAAACCGCAAAACCGCAAGGAACCGCCCCAACCCAACCCGCGAAAAACCAACCCGCACGATCTATGGTTTCATTTGGGCCCAAAAATTAAATTTTTGTGGTTTTGGTTCGGATCTCGGTTTAGACTAGGCCCAATCCGCGGGTACCCGACCCAACCCGGAGAATTGGGCCTCTAATATATATATATATATATGTATATATATATATATGGTGTCGCCTAGGGTGTGATAAAAATAAGATAAAATAAAGTCTAGAAAACTACGCACTCTCACCCTAGACAGGCACAGTACTGCAAGTATTACAGGATATGCAAGTTTTAGTTAGTAAGTTGAGTTCGTTCTCAGGGACTTAAGTGTGTTAATCACGTGGGTAGGAATAACGAGTAAGAAGTAAATAATTAAAGACAGAAAATAAAAGCAAATAGATTTCGAAATTAACTAATTAAAACTAAGAAAATAAAAAACAATAAAGTAAATACGAAGAATATGAGATGAGGAGTATATCTTAGGTTTTGCTAGTATGCACTAATCCTTCTAATTCTTTCTATTAGATCTAGTTTATAAGGGAGAATATTAGCTCTTGTATACTTAGTCAGGATTCTAAATTCCCATACCTTAGACCTTGAGAGCGACTAAGGGGGCTACGGCACAACCAAGAAGCTGTTTCAAA
This sequence comes from Nemophila menziesii, assembly GCA_029959085.1. Lineage (NCBI taxonomy): Eukaryota > Viridiplantae > Streptophyta > Magnoliopsida > Boraginales > Hydrophyllaceae > Nemophila > Nemophila menziesii. Next base: position 37,159,655 of record JARWIR010000005.1, on the reverse strand, counting down.
TAGGGTTAGCAAACGCTACTAAGACCCTAAGCAAACAATTTATTCATTGGTGATATGGTGATTAAAACAAACCCTAATGACTATCTAGTTAGAATCAGTTTTGTCAGGACTAATATCGACACTAGACGTTATGTGGTGTTTCAATACTTAGACACCCATCTAAGGTGATCATCTAACTACTATTAAAACAATCCTAAAGTGATCAGTTCTAGGAAAAACAATAAAGCAAAACATATAAACAAATATAAAGATAAGTAGCTAATATCAGATTAAAACATGTAATTCCCAAAGAAACTTAGATAGAAGAATTAGAATTCATAGATTATACATGATGCAAAACCCAAGCTATGGGGAGTTTAGTTCATACCCGAAGGAAATAAACTAAAAGAAATTACAAAAGACATCATCTTGCTCTCTACAATAAACTGGAAGAATAAAACCTTAAGAACTAATTACTATGAGGCAAGGATATTTTACAAGTGATATAAGGGTGTATTTATAGGTGTTTAGAAGACCTAATTCGTTTTATTGAGGGAGAGGTAAGGTAGTGGACTCCAAGCCCAACTCAAATTCGTATGGAAATAAAGATAAATTCTGCTGAACTGTTTTGAGCATATCTTCTTCGTTATTGGTCGGTTTTTGCTCCATAATACACCAAAAGAATCCTCAGCGAATTATCTACGTCCATATGAAAGGAATTTACCAAAATCGGCTTCCTTGTTGGAGTTATCACCACTTCTTTAGGCGTTGCTGCAGAAATTCAGATTTAGGCAGCTTTTCCTTTTCCATAATTTTAGCTTTTGTTTCCTTATCTCCAATTACCATGCTAATCTCTTTCCATATATTGTAGTCTTTGACTTGGACTCTAATTAATCTCCATAATTATCTTTAAAGCTACACACTAAATAAACAATTAAACCCAATATGCTCTAAAAATATTATTTTACTAAATCAAGACTCAAAATAGGAAAGTGCACTATTTCTCAAGAAAATCGACTATTATGACTTCTAAATCACTTAAAATGATGTCTCATCCTAACATAAATCTAACACAAATGAGGAGACATCAATATATATATGTTATATTCCACCCCATTTCTCCCGTTACCTTCTAAACCTAATTTGCTCTCTCTCACGTCTCTTACACACTAAGGCTAAAACTCTGGCCTTTATCCTTCTCTCTTTCCTATTTTCTGCAAGTCTCCTCACCCATCTTTCGTCGTCTCCAGACGCTCCACTATGCCTCCTTTCGTACTCCACATTAATTATTTGGAGGGTTTTCAACAACCTTTGAGGTCCGCATTTAATGCGTAAGACCTCTTTGGTGTTGTTAATCTCCGATTTATGTGCTTACCGTGGTTAGTTGATTAATCTATGGTTAATATGAGGGTTTATTTGGATTGGTATAAAAGGTCGATGTTAGGGTTTTTTGTTCTTCAAAACCCCTTTTCCAGGTTTGAATCTTACCTCCCTTTTATGTAATATTTTTTTATTTCTTATATATACGATTGTATTTGAAGATATATTGAGCATAATTACTTAGTTTTTCAAAGGTGTTTGATATTTTCGAAAATTATTTTTCTAGAAAATTAAAAGATTGAAGGTGTTTTATATATTGTATTAGGTTAGTTATTTTCGAAATACTATAGATAATAAATTAGTTGAGTAATGAATGTACTAATGTGTTTACTGTTTGTGTTTAACTGTTTTGCAGATTAGTGATAAAATGGATGATGAATCTGAATCCATCATTGATCTAACTTTAATAACTTGCATTTCACTATACTTGTGCATTTAGACTAAAGATTGCAACTCATGGACTTCCTATGATGCAATTTAGGTGGATTATTTTTATGTACAATTGAGCTGAGGAAGAAATTCATTTGAGATGGCATTCTTTTGTCATGCATTTGTTAGTTGAAAATTGTAGGTTGTTTTGTAAAACTGACCATGTCCTTGTCCCTTAGGTTTAAAGTTCCTGTGAAGATTAAAAAAATAATTTGAGGCACTAATTCATAGCCAATGATGATATAATAATCTGAGGCTATGAATTTCTTGCTTAATTTCTGCATTAAATTATTTAAACTTGAATTTGGTACTAAATAAAAGAGGCATTGTACAACTCTTATGAAACAGGAAGAAAATGGAAATATAGAAGTTTTGGGATGGAATGAATAAAGAGTTAAACCTAAGGGGCTTTTGGAATGTTTGTATCTTCAAACTCAACTTTTGGAAATGGAAATCAATGGTGTAGTTTGTTTTTGGAAATGTTTGCCTTTATTTCTGGTTTTGGATGTATTTTTATGTAATTCAGATAACTTTGGTGATTTGGTTATGTAATATCTTAATCTGTTTGGTTTTGGTAGTTTGAAAAGTTGTAATTTGTAATTCAAGGTTGTTTATTTTGTGTATTTGGTAATTCAAGTAGTTGGTAAAATGATATGAACTTGAAATGTATTTTGTAAGGCATTAGTATTCGGTTTTAAAGTGTTTTTTAATGTTTACGTATTATTTCAAATCTTTAGGGACCAAATTATAAATAAGCAAAGTGAACCCGAAACCAAACCAAAACCGAAACCGCAATTGAAAAACCAACCCGCAACCATTTCACACTAGCGGATTGGTTTTCGGTTTTCATAACCTTAAACCCGCATGTGCGGGTTGGTTCTTGACTAGGGGTTGACGGGTCGGGTACCCGACCCGTGTGCACCCTTAATATATACCACATAAAATCATACCACCCAAGTATATCACGTATGACGTGGTATGAATTGGTTGGGTATAAAATATTATTAATTAATTTATTTTTTTGATTTGATTAACAATTTATTATCAACTAATTCACTACACGTCATGGATGACAATTGGATGGTATAATTTTAGATGTTATATATCCATACTCTTTTTTAACTCAAAGCGAGTGGTGCCAACCAAAGATGACTAAACCTTTTCAAAAAGAAAAAAAAAATACTTATAGCTAGGTTTGTTTAATTTTGATTATAAGTCTATTTGAAATAAAAAACAAAAGCAAAAACCCTTTTAATCTAAATCGTTTGCTCTACACTTTCTTAGTTACTACTTAAAGAACCGATTGATTTGTTTATAGACCTATCTAGCTACGTATATATGTAGGGAGGTTGATATTAACTTCTTTTTTTCCATCCAAAGTGAATTATATATTCTCTTGCTAAGCATGCACAATAAACGTGATTAGCTTTACCAAAAGCCTATTTGGTGAGCGAAATCGGCAAAGCCTACATCAAGTTTTATCACCTTATTTCGAATCTCATTATAAAACATACCCCTTTTCAGGCATACCTTTTTCACTTTGTATCACGAGGTTCTTGTTACGCTAAAAAAATGGCGTCTACAAATTTCACCCTCTTTACTATAAAACGCATAACATCAACACTTCAACTTGCATCGTTCTTTCAGGTGTAAGGTTAGCCTGGTTTCATCTTTATTAGACTTACTCGTTCGTCTAAAAAGACTATGGCCGATGGACCATCTCCAATTGTCCCACTTTTACTAGTTGCAACGTTAAGCTTGTTTCTCCATGGAAATTCTATATCAAACTCTATGTCTATGCTTCCTGATTCAGATGTGACGATTTTCACCATTTTAGTCATCCCTTTTATTTTTCTTCTCATGGTTTACTCGACAAACCAATGGGCGATCATAGCACAACCTCTTGCTATAATCTTGATTGTCTACATAGTTGCGAAGCTGTTTCTTGTTCCTCTAATATTACTAGTAATCATATACTTGGCTAGTGTTTATTCAAGCTCCTTACAAATTTCGGGGCATAACAATCAAGGCTATGGCAGTGCGAATGAGGGATATAATGGATTTGGCGTTGTTTTGATGTTGTTAGCATTCTTGATACTGCACGGTTTGCTTGGTAAAGAAGGAAAAATATGGGGCATCACATTTCTGGTTATGTTTTTCTATGTCGTCATTAACTTCTCCCCGTAATTGTCTACCTGGATGAATTTTGTAGCTCAAGGAGAAGCAAGTATGCGTGGTTAACAAATTATTGCTTTCCGCTTTGGATTGGTTGTAAGTAGTTTATAAATTAATCGTGATTTGATGTTGGGAGATAAATGTAGTTGTTATGGGATGTAATTTTCCAATCGGCTTAGACGTTAGTTGTAATAATAAAAAAAATTGTACATAAAATAGAGAGAGGGTGGACCTTAATAGTTACTAGAATTCTAGAATATTAATAATGTTAAATAGAAATATAAAATAATTGGGGAACCAAAGGCAAAGGGTAAGCTCCGTTCTTGATCGTTTAAAACATTTTACACCAAAGAGACGTCGGTCATGTACTCGGGGTCAGGAACCCCTAATTATTTTAATTAATATTAATATTCTAAAGTTATTATCAACAAATTTTAGGAAAAATGATAGAAAAGATTCTAAATTTTAATGTTTTTTTGGTACGTGGATGATTCGAGTCAAATTGCGTGCAGTATAACTAATTCTACGAGAATATATACGTCTCTTCATGTATATTCTAAGTAAATTAAAATTAGGTTGCACATATTGAATGAGGGTTCAAACTTTGTACCTCCCTTTTAAATAAGAAATAAATAACAAAGCTTTGTCTAGTTAAACTAATCCAACTAGTTCTAATATTACACAAGCATGTACAAATTTATCAGTTAATATACTAAAACCTTTATTACGTGTTTCTTTTATGTAATGTAACGCCTTAATTATTTTCTAATTATTTCATAGAAATTGTCCCTACTAAAAATAATGTTCTACAGTATATAGTTTATTTAAGATTTTAAGATATTTTTTTTTATTTATTTCACTATTGTTTTTATTAAGATATTAAAATTTTTATTTTCAATACATAATTAAAAATATTAAAAGTGCTTTTTATATGTATTTAAAAAAAATATTAAGATAATTTATAAGAAATCTAATATTAAATATAATTATTATGTTTTTTCATTTGTATAAAAAGTTAAGTAAATATTGTTATGAAACAAAGGAAGTAGTTGATTTATCAAAATGATTTATCAAAATCTAAAATGAATTTATAATTTTTAAAATGACTGATATCATAATTAGCTAGCAATCTCATTAAATAAAAAAACTAATGAATACATATAAAATACAAGTCTACGTAAAAACTGATGACTTTTTTCTGATTTGGAAACAACCTATCCATAACCATAAACAATTTCACAATTCAATCATAATTAAGGAACAACTCATCTGTAACCAATAACAATTCTAAAACTCAGTCATAAATGACGAACAACCTATCCATAGCCCAACAACAACCCCCTCTTTCTCTCATGCCCTTAGATATTTCTTCTCCAAGTTTCTGGGCAAAGTGAAAATTTATCTGAATTATTTTAGGTAAAATTTTATAATAAAAATAGATTTCAGACATCAAACTAAACTTTAGGTATCGATCTATATATTAGCCCCACCGAACTAGAAAATATTATAAATAAACCTTTGAGTCGCAACCTCGTATCTCGCAGGATGTTTTAGTTTTTAATCACTCCACCGTAAATTTCAGGATCTACATTGCAAGAGTCCCTTGATCCCTGATATATTTAACCCCCACCCCGTGAAAACAGATACTTTATACCCGAAAGTTTTTAAGTTCAAAAAGGTCCTAAATTTAAAGAAACAAATGTAGTGAGAAATTTGCGTATATCTCTTCAAGAATGAAATATTGACATCCATTTGCATTTTGCATTATGATTTTCGTGTAATCGGCGATCTAAAGGTTGTTTGCCTCTTTCTATTCAAACGTTTCTATCGTGTCTTTATGATGCTGAAACGCGTAATGTGTGGCATATAATATGCCTTTTTTCACCCAAAGAATACTTCCGTTAAACCAGAAAAGCTACAAATAACGTGACTTTGGGAGTTATCCTAATGATCTTGGCACTTTCGACATATTTTGAGGATTTTTCCATGGTATTAAAGTTAAGTTTTGGTGTAATTTGTCTGTCCCAACATCTTATTTTGTAAGCATCTCGATAACTCTACTCATTCCTATCACATTTTCTTTACTCCCTATTTGAAATAAGAAACGGCCAACTGTTTCCACCGTAAATATCAAGCACGTTGTTTGATAAAACTTTTACTATTAGTAACAAATAGGGCTAAGCATATGACTTTGCCAACCCAATTTTTTTTCCCAAACCGACCATTTTCCATTCCATCCTTTTCTTTTTATGTATAGGTGTCCGTGTCAACTCACGCGCACCACGACTATTTTCATAAAAAATATACACGCCTCTTTATGTATACTCCCACTTAATCAGAACTAGGTTACTCATGTTCAGGGAGAGGACTCGAACCTTGCACCTCTTACTTACCCCCTTCAAGGGCTCAAGAAATAACAAGGCTGGGGGATTCGAACCATGTACCTCTTAGATGAGAGACAAGGTTCTGACCATTGAACTAGTCCCAATGGTTTTTTCCAGTCCATCTTTGTACAAACCGCATGAAACCCATCATGGAAAGCGGTCCAAAAAAATGAAGCCTAATTTTAGGCCACGATTTAATATAACGTGTTTTGTAACTCGGGTCGAAACCGAGTGACCCAGCCACGGTAGCCGTTAGTTCAAGTCCTATAATATATCTTCCAGGAGGGTGCATCCAGAATTTCAAATTGGAAAGGATTGTTATTTAGTTTTAGTAAAATTAATCTATAAATGTTAAGTTTGGGGGGCTAATTTATTTTCAATTAAGGGTGTTGTGGTTTTTTAATTCATGTTTTTACTTATTTTTGAAAAAAAAAATAGGACAAAATTTTATTGATATATGCAACCCAATAATTAAGACTATGGTTGTAAATGGACTAAATTGCTCGCGAGCAGTTCAAACTCGTTTTGGAAAAAGACTTGTTCAAACTCGCCTCGTGTATAAACAAGTTCAAAAACTCAAACTCTAATTTTAAACTCGTTAAACAAACAAACCCACTCGAACTCGTTCGTGAAAGACTCATTTATATTTGTGAATTGTAGATTAATATATTATTTATTTTGAATTATTAAATCTTCAATATCAACTTAGACATTTTTAATTATTGAATTTTTATTTTTTCATTAATATTACGCTCCATACTTTTATACGACGTGATCCATCCAATGGATGAAAGTTTTGCTTTAACCATAAAAATTAAATTGTTCGTGAGCAAATCAAGCCCGACTTGAAAAAAACTCATTTGATAAGTTAAACCAACAAGTTTTAACATTTCTAACTTGACTCTTTTAATTTTGAAGTCGGGTCATTTAAATTTTGAGCTCGGGTTGGCTTTACTCGACTCGTTTAAATTGGAACTCGGATCGACTCGAGAAGTTAAACAAAAAAACTTGTATATCTAGTATTTAGCTCGACTTGACTCATTTACGCCCCTACTTAAAACCCTAGCTGATTTTAATCAAATCATGTACTTTGGGCTAAAAGCGTAGATCTGCATTGGTTTATGAGGTTTTACAAATCTTTCACAATATATATCTTTTTTTAGAAAAAGTATGGTTTCTCATTTATTACACTTGTATTTGGTGGGTAAAATTGATACTTTACTTCAAATGCGCGACTTTAACTATTATTCTCCGTCAATTATAGTTGGGCAATTTTTGTTTGTGATGAGTACAATGGATGAATTGGTATGCTTTTTTGCTTTGTTGAGTCTTATATAACCTTTGTTGGCTTCATAATTGGGTTAAATCATCATTTTCTACATGACTACATGTATTATTTTTTCATTTTTCATCTTTATTCTAAAAGTGTTTTTTATAGTTTATCAAATTTTTAGATATAAAATTTATATATCTGTAATGGATTTGTATTTTTTAGATATATTAAATAAAGAATAAGTGTTTGGGGTATTCTGCAAGATCATCTATGTTACGTGGTAATACATGTTTTCCGCGAAGCTAACCTATGCACAGACAAGTTAGTCGAGAAGGAGCAAATGTACAATCTAAGCCTGTAGAATTACGAGATCCTTCCGGTTATCTTTGGTATCTCATTAAAGAAATAGTTATGAATATGCAACTGCTAGGGTTGTATTAGATTCTTATTAGGAATCATGTTTTAATTTTAGTCATGTACTAAACGGAGTGTAAGCCTCTGATGTATAAAAAGAATAAAAAAATATAAATTGTACACATGTATTGATTTACCAATTATTTGAAATAATTAGTTAGTTTAAGTATATTTTAAATTTCTCCTATTTTCTACCTATTCTCAATCAATGACTGATTTTGTTTGATTTATTTGTTTAATTTTAATATATTTTTAAATTAAAAAAATCAAATATTTTTTATGGATATATTTTTTTTTCTATAAATACCGAATTACTTATTTTTAATGGTTTGGTAAATTAGAAAAACGTTGATTAAATGACACTTTTGATACTTATGTCATGAATTACTTAATTTTTTTATGGTTAAATATGTTAAATCTTTCTATTAAAATAAATATGATGAATGCATTTAGTTTCTAAGCTGATTTAGTAATTTTGTGTGATTAACAGTTGATATTGAAACTTATAAAATTGTCATATGATAAAAATATTTGTACAAAATTATATTATATCGTTAAATTCAATGAAAGGCTGACATATATAGGTATAAAATAATCTCATAAGGTTAAAAATAAGTATAACTCATGAGTAGTGTGATTATACCAATTTTAAGTAAGCTTATATTGATATGATTATTTGTATTGTACAAACTTGAGTTTAAGGGTACTAATACCATTTGTTTCCTTTACGTTATAAATTTTATCAATGACGCCAATAACCACTGACGCTGATAATGAGTCTCAAGTTAACCTCCTCCCTCTTTTCTTTTCGCAGACCTAAACTAAACTTATCAAATAGTTATACATGGATGATTATGCCCCTGTTGCATTTGCCCCTAAATGTGTCCCTAAATGCCAACATGCAAAAAAGGCTAAAATTCTAACTAAATTGATATGTTGGCTATGATGTAGTTCTTCCCGCCTAGGCATGTCTAGATACCGCCTAGGTGTTAATTCCCCCCTCATCCGCTTATACCTAATTAAACTTCTAGGCGTTTTTGCCTAACACCTTAGTTACTGTAAAATAGGCGTCTAATCCGTCTAGGCACCGATTAATGACAAAAAAATGGCCGCCTAGGCACCGATTAATGGCAAAACATGCTAACATAGGCCTTCTTGTTATTTTTCTTATTCTCGAGAATTCTTTAATTGATATTATAACTCAATATTTAGTATTTTTATATTTACTATAGTGTTGTTAGATGAATTTTATGACTTAAATGGTTAAAGTTGCTATAATTACTACATATCTTACTAAATATACTAAATTACACAACGAGATTCGAAACTGTATAATTCCGCCTAAGCCTCGTATAATCCCGCCTAGGCGCTAGGCCCGGGTCGACCCCCTAGGCTGCGAAACCGAGATCTACAACATAGCATGTTGGGATAATTTTTTAAAATTTGATAAGGTGGGGGGGTGGTGTTAGGCATGGTAGATATAATTCCGCCTAAGCCTCGTATAATCCCGCCTAGGCGCTAGGCCCGGGTCGACCGCCTAGGATGCGAAACCGAGATCTACAACATAGCATGTTGGGATAATTTTTTAAAATTTGATAAGGTGGGGGTGGTGTTAGGCATGGTAGATGTAACTACTTTTGTTAATAGTACGATGCAGATGCGGGTATCCACTTTACCACAGACATGAAAGCCCATATAGATGACCAAAAGGCCTTAAATACCCTTTTTTGTCCCTAAGGCTGACCAATCACAACTCACATTTTCACTCGATGATCAAAATAGAGAGGGTGGTTCTTTAAACACTTAGGTATTTTACCTTGAGAAAGGTAAGAAAGCACTAGCTAAAATGGTGATTATAGTCGAGTTTGCATTTTGGGTTGTGGATGGATTAGGTTATAGAACTTTTGCTATGTTATGCACACAATCTTTAAAATACCCTATTGATGGAGAATAGTTAGGTACATAATGAAAATACACGTTGAGCAAAAAAAACGTGTTAAAAGTTCTCCTAAAACATAAAGAAGTGAACTTAACTACTGATGCATTTACATCCATTCAAAATCTGACTTATACGTGTTTAACAAGTCATTTTGCGGATGATAATTGGGTCCTTAGAAAGCGTATAATATTGTTTCCATGACAAAAAACTATTAGCATATTTTTCTTTTTGTGAGTTTTTTTATGAGACAGATATATGTGTGTTTGACATGATAATGGTTGCAAATTACTTAATTACATATCTCCATTTTTGTAACTTATCATTTGTCACTAGTTAAATAATATCAAGCATGATTATACTTGTTATATAGACATTCGCATGAGTTGAACACTCTCTATGTTATAACTTGTTATATGTTTTGCTTTTACATAAGTGATTAAATAAGAACTTGCTTGTATAGTCTGTTAGATCACTTCACATGTTAAGAGATAAAGAATCCAAGAATATTTATTTGCTAATATGTGCATTTATTCATCTTGATTATATAAAAAAAATTCATGCAACAAACTTGTTATGTGTTTGAAATATTGTAAACTTCATTGTTATATGATTTTACATTTTGAACACATGCCTTACTAGGAGATAGGTACACAAGAATGAATACTTGGATTATATGTGCACCCATTGTCTATTTAGCACATTCTTATGACTATGTGATTATTTGGTTAAGTTTAGAACATCCTAGTACGACATCAACATATTCTTCTTAAAGGCCCGTTGGGCCAGTTCCAATGTCAGCAACAAGTGTCCATTTGGGTCAGGTAGGAGATGAGCTGAATGGAGAGGTTTCGCATGAAGATGAACATCTTGGTCCGAATATGACAACCTCAGATGTGGAATGGGTGAGTTACAATGTGAGGAATAAAAATTTATTTGTAGGTATTCTGTGGAATTGTGTGTTTGTAGTGGTGATTCGGTCACTCCAGACGATTCAGAATGACTATAATTTTAGGGGAGCTCGTAAACCAAGGTTGGACATCAGAGTAAGAAAGCAAAGACCTTGGAGATAGATGGAATGAGAGATCGGGAGAAGCTTCAAATGGTCTAACATATCATGCGAATTCGGTTAATGTTGATGGATGCGTTGATCCTAGGAAAAGGTCGGGAGAGTAGGATGATCGATAAGGGATGGTGATGGGAATTGAGTTAGTTGTTTCACGAGGACTACATGGTATATTCAAAATTAATAAACTGTATGAGGGAATTGTATTGACGCAGAATTTGGGGAAGAGTAATATGCATATTTAGATAGATTCTTGAGAGGTTTTGTTTTGGATATGAGGTGATTCATCAAGTAGGAGGCCGGTTTAGGTGTTTGATATGGAATAACGTGTATGTTAAACCTAATCCAAGCTTTGAGTTTGTTGGCATCTACAGAAAACCGAATATGTACGACGATTGTCTAGTTAAGTTAGAGACGAAGAAACAGAATTGGAGTATGATATATGACGCATCACCAGAGGCCTATGGTAACATTTGTTACGAGATAAATGCAGTTGAGATAAATGTGGTTAGAAGACACCGAGGGTCATCTTTAGCGCTCTTTGTAGGGGTGTCTAAAGTACGTGGTTATATTTTATGATCCTAGGATCTCCCATGTATTTAAAAAAACTATACACCTAGCACGGACTAGATTTAGAATAAATTCTCGTTAATGTTTTGACATACACCGGTGTTAGCGATAAATTTTTTTGAGCTAATTGTTTCACCCTTATATAACTTAATATGTGAAAGTCATAGGAAATCAACGTGCCATTAAATAAACCTTTCCTATAACTTTTCAAATGCACCTTTAAAATGATACCATTTTATGCAGAGCCAAGTGAAAAATTGTGGGGATGTGTTAAGGTTTCAGTACAAACATATCCCGATGTTCCCTTGGATTTTGTATCGAACAAGCCTCAGAACATTATATATACGTTATGTCCACAAACCGATAAACTTGACGAAGGTGAACGAAGATGACCTATCTACATTCTACTTCATATACAAAACTAATAATCATGCATGTATTTGATCCGTAGAGTTCATTCTTTAATTAAAAATATATATCGTACACAATACACAATACATCTAACTAATTCTACATAGTCTAACTAACTCAGATTCTCTTTTGACTTGTTTGTTGACTTCTCATTATCATCCCCCCTCAAGCTGAGCACGGTAATGAGTGGAAGCTTGGAGATGATAGAGGAAAAAGGAGTCGGAGCTAGACCTTTAGTGAGAATATCCGCTAATTGCTCACAAGATGGAACATGAAACAGGTGAAGAGCTTTGGACTTCACTTGTTCTCGTACAAAGTGAAAATCAACATCTATGTGTCTTGTTCTAGTATGAAACACTGGGTTTGAGGCAAGAGCAATTGCAGAAAGATTATCACAAGCAATTGTAGGTGTTTGTATAGGAATATGCAGACTTTTCAATAAGAAGGTAAACCATTTCAACTCAGCAGCTACATAGGCTAATGCCCTATATTCAGCTTCAGTGGATGATCTTGACACTGTGGACTGCTTCTTAGAGCCCCAAGACACCAAATTTGCACCTAAGTAGATACAATAACCAGTGACTGACCTTCTATCAATAGAGCAGCTAGCCCAATCCGAGTCAGAATAAGCTCTCAAAGAAGGAGGTGAAGCAGTGAAAAACAAGCCATAATGAGCTGTACCCTTGATATACCTAAGCATTCTTTTCAAAGCTTCATAATCTGCATTAGTAGGTTTGTGCATAGATTGACACAACTGATTAACAGCAAATGATATATCAGGTCTAGAGATGGTCAAATATTGAAGACCTCCAACTAAACTTCTGAACAAAAAAGGATCCTCAAAAGGTTGAAGGCCATAAGCTGAAACAACTGAGTATTTGTTTAAGCAAGGAGTAGGAGAAGATTTGCAATCACTTAATCCAGCTTTTCGTATTAGTGACTTAGCATAATTGCACTGTGTGATAATAGTGCGATAATTTGTTTTAATCACCTCTAAACCAAGAAAATAGGATAATGAACCTAAGTCCTTCATTTCAAACCGAATTTTTAATTCAGATATAATTGATGAGATGGAACTTGAATCAGCCCCTGTAACCAAGATATCATCAACATAGACTAAAATAATGGTTAAAGAAGAACCTGAGCCTTTAACAAACATAGAAGTGTCAGCTTGACACACAATAAACTTGTGACTTAGTAGAAATGATGCAAGAAGTTGATACCACGCTCTTGGTGCTTGTTTAAGCCCATAAAGAGAGCGTTTTAACTTGCAGACATGAGTAGGATATGCCTGATTAATAAAGCCAGAAGGTTGCACCATGTATACTTCTTCATCTAACTCTCCATGAAGAAACGCGTTTGATACGTCTAACTGTCGAATAGTCCAATTGTATGAAACAGCGAGAGACAAAACAACACGAATTGTTTGGTGTTTAATGACTGGACTAAATGTCTCAGTATAATCCAAGCCATATTCTTGAAGAAAGCCTCTAGCGACTAATCGAGCTTTGTAACGAGAGATATCACCATTAGCCTTGCGCTTAATCTTATACACCCACTTACATGTGATGAAGTTCCTACCAATTGGAGGTGGAACTAATTCCCATGTATGTTGCTTCATAAGGGCATTGTATTCTTCAAGCATAGCCTTATACCAGCAATCATACTTAGAAGCTTCTTTGAATGAGGATGGTTCATGAAGAGGAGGAGTCAGAACTAAGGCTTGACACTTATATGATGGTTTAAGAGAGCCAGTTTGGCGCCTTGTGACCATAGGATGAGAGGACTGAATGGGAGGTTGTGTAGATTGAGAGGATGTAGGTACAGGTTGGGAAGATGTAGATATAGGTTGGGAAGAAGATGGAGACTGATTTGATAGAGAGAAAGGATTGGATATGGAGTCAAGATTGATGGTTTTTGAGAATAAATCTGTATAGTTTGTAGGTAATGATTTAAGAGAGGATTTAGAGGAAAAATTGGAGAGGTTTTGAAATGGAAAGGTAGACTCATCAAACCTCACATGTCTTGATATATATATTTTGTGAGACACAAGAGAGAGACACTTATATCCTTTTGAGAAACTGCAATATCCCAAGAACACACATTGTTCAGATTTGGAGGATAGTTTATGTGAAGAATATGGCTTAAGCCAGGGATAACATAGACAACCAAAGGTTCTGAGATGAGAATAGGATGGTAAACATTTATAGAGAAGCTGGTATGGGGAATGATTTGAAAGATTAGGTGTAGGAAGTAAATTGATGAGGTATACTGCAGTTGAAAGTGCTTCAATCCAATATGTAGTGGGCAAGAAGCTGTGAGATAAAAGTGATAGAGTAGTCTCCATAAGATGTCTGTGCTTTCTCTCTGAAACACCATTTTGTTCAGGTGTATGTGGACAGGATGTTTGATGCACAACACCTTTCTCCTGAAGAAACAATTTGAAGTTGTGACTTATAAACTCTCCACCATTGTCAGATCTAAGCATTTGTATCTTCACTTGAAATTGTGTATCCACCATTGTATAAAAGGCTTTGAAAACCTCAGCAACCTGAGATTTGAGACTCAAGGGATACACCCAAGAAAAACGAGTGTAATCATCTACAAACACAATATAATATCTGAAGGGAGAAGAAATAGAAGTGACAGGTGCAGGACCCCAAACATCAGTATGAACTAGTTGAAAGGGTTTACAAGCTTTATTGACAGACAATTTAAAAGGCAATTTATGAGCCTTTGATTCACAACAAGCTTTACACTTAAGACCATGATAATCAAGCTTAACATTTATTACATTAGATATAGGTAGTGAAGCTTGAGTAGAAGGATGCCCAAGCCTATAATGCCACACTTGAGCAGTTGAATTATTTGAGGCAGATACTAGAGTAGAAGATAAACACACCTTAGCTGTTGAATCCACTGTAGAGACTTTATTTGATCCAAAATGAAGAGAATAAAGGCCATCTTTACAAGGGCCCTGAAACATTAATCGTTTGGTGGTGGAATCAATAATAGAGACAGAAGAAGATGTGAATACAATGAAGCAATTGTTATCACTTGTAAGTCGAGAAATTGATAATAAATTCGACTTGATACAAGGAACATGTAAAATAGATTTTAGAAGAAGAGAGGAAGAAGATGAGCAAAGCTTACTATCACCAATATGAGCAATGTCCAAAGGTTGTCCATTACCAACAGCAACTGAACTTGAGCCATGATAAGGTGTAGAAGACTGAATGAGTGAGTTATCATGAGTAACATGAGAGTTAGCACCTGAGTCAAGGTACCATTGCTCAGGGTCATAGGATGAAGTTTGAGTAGTTTGAGCAGCCATTGCCACACGATTTTGAGCTTTTGGAGATGGATAATTGACAAAATCGGTTCTATACCAGCAATCCAAGGCAGAGTGTCCAAATCGAGTGCATATTTGACAATGAATTGAGGAATTCATACCAAGTTGTGAAGAGGCTGGAGGAGGAGGACCTAATATAGAAGGAGATGAGTTGAAATTGCGACCTCTTCCTCGATTTGAGTAGCCACGACCATGATTTCCTCCACCACGGCCTCTATTCTGACTGGTATATCCTCTACCTTGATTTGTATTCTGAGCTTGATTTGAGGCTTGATTTGTAGCTGATGTGAATAACGCAGAGTGAGAAGATTGTGATGAATCATTTGAATCGTTCATCTTCATGTGTAGTTCTTCAGACACTAGTAAGCTTCCAAGAGAATGGAAACTCAAAGTTGAAGTTTGAGCATTGGTTATTCGAATGCTTGACTTGAATTGATTGAATTCTGCAGGCAAGCCTTTATGCGTATACATTATCACATCTTCAAGAGGAAGAGAAGCATCTGCAGTATCCAAACCATCACATATTTCTTGAATCTCATTAAGATAGCTTTGCATTGATTTGTCGCTCTTCTTGATGTTACACAAGCGCATCTTCAATCCATGAACATGTGTACGGCATTGATTTATGAAGATCTCTTCTAGTTTAGCCCATACATCATGAGCATGATTCAGACGAACAACTTGAGCAAGGATTGAAGGAATCATAGAAGAGTTGAGTGAAACCTTAAGCTGTTGATCGGCAATTAGCCATGTGGAGTATTGTGAAGAAGATTGAGCAGGAGGTAAGGATGTGCCATTAGCATGAGTTAGATATCCATGTGCTTCAAGAACGGACTCCATTTGAGCTCTCCATAGCACGTAATTCGTGGAATCTAACTTGATTTGAACTAAAGAAGACCAGTTTTGTCGAAGGAGAAGAAGACCAGCAGGAATTTCTGAACTGGATTGAATGTTAAGAGTAGAAGAGGATGCCATTGCAGCGGAAGATTAGAAGATCGAAGTAGAGAACTGAGAAGCTCGTTTTATATCGCCATTAATGGCGGATTTTGAGCTTTATTCTCAAGAGCTCTGATACCATGATAAAGGAGAGAGGAGAAGAAATGTATTTGTTGTATATTATTGAATGAATTAGTGTATTACATTTGTGATCTTTATATAGCTACACTAATAACAGATTGTGTATGTATACATACACAATACATACATCTAACTAATTCTACATAGTCTAACTAACTCAGATTCTCTTTTGACTTGTTTGTTGACTTCTCATTATCATTAGCCACACCTCTATTCATTCAATGATAACCAATTGGTGCTGGAGCATCCTTCAATTCACGTCCTTGACAATGAATGTCCTGCAATTCATCAAAATAAACCTTCACATAAAAGAAACCAGCAAATCATTTAATTCAAGAATTCAATAGGTTTTTTTTTGTTACCGATGCAAAGTGATTAACATCATGGTGATGCGCCTCATCTGCCCTCACAACCACCACAACGTCACGTAGAGTTGCATCAGGCGGCAAGCGCCAATAATCAATTGCAATAGCCGGAGCCGGAACATTCTCAATGTTACCTTTATCCAATTCCTTGAGAAACTCAGTATATGAGTGAATAGCTTCCTCCTCCAAATACCCAACCACTCGATGAGCAAGTTTAGGTGAAATCAAATATGCAATGAAATAAGCATTTAAGAAAACCCCTTGAACCGCAATAATTAACAAGTGCTCGTTCGTACCATTTTGGCTTAGAAACCTCCATGAATGTCATTAGGTGCATTCTTTCATTCTCGGCTTCTTCTATCAATGCTTTAATCCAACCTCCGCTTGGTTCGAAACGCATTAATGATTTGCAATGCAGTAACATCCCTCCGACCATGCCAGGGACTGCAGCTACAGTTTCCAGCATCATTGCGCGACATCCATATCTTCGCTGCTCACATATTTGTAGAGAATTAATACAAAGTTTAAGGCAGATAGCTTAATATTTTTCAAATATCTCATTGGCATAATAGAACAGAACAAAATTATTATGGTCCTTCTATCCACACAAAATTTGATAGTGATATTTGAGGTAGTTCAAACTATACCCACATATGATTTGTTTTTTCAAGAGGAAAATGTGATAATGCGTGAAAAATCACTTACCTGTCACATAAAATAGATATAATTAGGTAAAATGAGTTTTTCATTTTAGAGTTATGACATTATAAATATAAAAAAATTAAATCAATTTTTCTGAATTCAAGAAGATGTCTAACAATGTAACGTAATAAATCAACGATTGAACTGATGTACCTGGAAAAACACATCAGTTGGCCATCTAAGAGACTTCACGGTCCAATATGCAAGCTTGTCCAAAAATGTTACTGGGGTATGGTGTTTAGTTAAATCTATGGACAAATCTGGTGTATAGGTCTCCCATGGCTATGTTTAATACAAAAGCAATATCAAAACAACGATAATTAAATTGTAGTACGATATTATTAATTTTGTGTACTTATTAATATGATGTAACATTTATGTACTACTTACCCTAAAGCACTTCCACTTCCATTCCTTACCATCCTCCTTTACGAGCTTACGAGGCTCAACACCCCAATAAGTTACAACTGTTACCTTGTTATCATTTTCTTCCCCTTTACCTTTAGCATCGCTTGATGCGCCATTTTTTGCTTGTTTAATCTCCTTTTGAGGTTTCTCGCCTACGGTAAGCGTGCTCGCATTACGCACACGACCGTTCAGTGAAAATGTCATCCATGTAACCACCATGCTGTTCGGCTCCTTTGCTAGATTTCCATCCAAGAAAGTGGTGGTCTTACCACCAAGAGCTCTTGTGCCTGACTTGCGAGGAATTGTTGATGTGGAGAAAAGCCGTGTCCCCATTTGAGTGACCATTGATCGAGCTAGCTTTGTTGTACTGCGATGCATCATAGTATCACACTTTAGTATAAACGAGCTAAGATGGGCAATAAGCACAAAATTAACAAATATTGCAAGAAGTTGGGAAAAGAACTTTGTTAAAGAAAGCTTTGTTTTGGTAGTTTAGTTGTTGTGTCACAAGTTTTCTATGGTAAAGTGAAGGGTTTGAGAAGATATTGTATATATGGCATTGAACTAGGACTCATGTGAATGAGTTGGAAAGCCGGTGGAATAATTTGTGGCTAAATATTAATTTGAGTAATGATATATACCTTCAACTATGCCACCACTCAAATATACCACCTATGACGTGACGTGAATTAATTAGCTATAAATCGTTAATCTATTTATTTTTTTATCTAATTAACTATTTAATATTAAACAATTTATGCCAAGTCATAAGTGATAATTAGACAATATAATTTTAATGGTATATATCCTTACTCTATTAATTTTACACTTGTGGTTGTTCTTGACTAGTAGCTTGTGGGAAAAATAACTAAAATGGTATTGTTAGGAAAGCAAATATGAAGAAAAATATCCTCCCTCATTATTACTAGACTTCGCATCTTTAACGACCAACTCTTTACTATTTATTGCTTATAAAAATTGGCCGCTAAAATATACACATTAACGATCATTGATGGTTGTTAGTTTTGTTAAAAGAATTTGCAACGACCTCTTTATTGACTACGAACATAACCTCTAACGACCACTAATGTGTTATTAGAGGTCTAAACCTTTACCAATCAATTGCGTGACCGGTAAAATATCCACCCGAAATGTTAGCAGTTATAATTTGTTTGTCTAGTTTTAGCGATACACTTTAGCGACCATTTACTTAATCTTTCGCTACCACCAATTGGTCGCTAGAGGTCTCAACCTTTACCAACCACTTGCTTGATCGGTAATATACTCGTCCAAATTATTGGTGGTCCAAATTTGTCTGTCCAGTTGTAGTAATACCTCTAACAACCATTTACTTAATCTTTAGCAACCACCATCTGGTCGCTCGAGGTCTCGAACATTGTAAAACTCAAAACGGGTTTCAAACTTCAGTTACCTACTTCCCAAAAACCTTTCCCCTTCGATTAGCTCCATCCCTACTCCGTTACTTGCCATCGATTGGTCCCCCCCTTCACACTGTTGATTATTCCGCCTCTTCCATTACGCAATTTTATTCTTCAACATTAAATTGTACGTTTTTAATCCTTTTTTTCCTGAATTGTAATTAGTTATAACTTCCATCACCTGCACTACACCGCCAATGTCTACATTGTTCTGTAACAGCATTGTCTACACTGCACTACACCACTGATCTAAACTGCCATTACCTAAAAAATCCTAGGTTATCATCTTTGCACCACCAATCAATTTGATAATTTTATGCAATCATATGTTGCTAATTCATCAATTCCGTATTTATGATATTAGTTATGACCCTCGATTTTATATCTTAATCAGGAAACACTTTCTTTAATTAATCATATTTTGTCACGATTTATATGATCTTGATGTTTAATCTCATCTTTTTAGCTAACTCAGATGAAAATTGAAAGTTTTTTGCTAAGAAATGCATTGTTTAAATGTTATTCAGAGCCGGTCCTTGGCAAGTGCAACAAGGGCGACTGCACAGGGCCCAAAATTTATAGGGGCCCAAAATTTTTTAGGTTTTATAAAATTTATTTATATATTAAAAAAATAAGACCCATATAATATTAATACTAGTCCATTATATATAATTAATTTCTTCCAATCAAGTTTCATTATTTAAAGTAGGTGTCTGATTTTAACTTTTAAGGTTAATGGTAGAAACCTTTTCCAATTCCCAATATTCCGTTTTCTCTTGATATACTAAAACCATCATCATTATTATTAAGTTAAAGCAAAAAATATACCTATAAATTAACATGGTATTGGTATATTTCAAAGTACGATTCATCAATTTTTTTTTGGACAACGACCTTCAAAGATTCCTTTCAGGTAATTTTAATCTTAAATTTTTTTATTTAATTTAATTTATATTCTATAATTAAATATATCAATTTTTTAATTTTTATAATGAACTAAATAGATATAATTACAAATTTTAGATTTTATGACTGATAATCTTTTTTGTCTAAGTAGTTTTTGTTCGTCGCAAATTACGACATATATTTCTATTTTCTTTTGGTTCTAAAGACAATTCTGAATTTAGTCAATCTATTAAATTACGACATATATTTCTATTTTCTTTTGGTTCTATTTTCTTTTGATTTTGATTATTACCATATTATAATTTTTTTTCCTATATGAAGGCCCAATTAAAATTTTCGCCCAGGATACAAAACTCGGCAAGACCGGCTCTAATGTTATTGTCAATATGACATTATTATCTTTGTTTCATCAATATTTGAACAAAATTTTGGTAATTCGGTGTTGTTATTCTATACTTAATTGTTATTGCATAATCAGTCCTTGTGTGTTTCTATTTTGCTAAAAAGTCAAATATTTTCGAGCTTGAGAATTGGGATGGATAAATCCCATCACACTATACTTTATCTTGTTTTTATCCATTGGTTTCAATATTATATTGGTAATTTGATTTTGTTATTATGTAATTAAAGGTTATTGCATAACCAATCCATGATTTGATCCCATTTTGCTGAAAATTCAATTGTTTTCTAGCTTAAGAACAATGATGAGATTTATCACACTATATTCCCTTGTTCTGTAGTGGTGTCTAAATCACGTCCTGAATTATATCTTATTGGAAATAATGACTTAAATTCTTGTCTTTAAACTTCGAATAATCAGCAATAGTACCATTAGTAACCATCATGTTATAGTTGTGGACATATGAGGTATCTAGTGAAGAGTTTTATGATATATATAAAAAACCATATGATTTATTTTGTCGTAAAACTTTTGTGAAGCCTTGGGCTAATATTATTTGGGACTTGAGTGTGTTTCCTAAGCATGCTATTATTGTTTGGATGACATTGAGGGAAAGACTTAAAACGAAGGATAGAATTACTTATAGGATCTAGATCTGCTTTGTGAGTTGTGTGGGAAAGATTTCGAATTGAATAAGCATATCTATTTCGATTGTTCTTATGCAAGGTCAATTCGGAATGAGATTAAACCATGGTTAGGATTATATAAGGAGATGAATACGATTCTTAGTGCTTTGAAATGGCTTAAAAAGCTTGAGGCTAGAGAAAATTTGAGGAGAAAACCATGGAGAATCGGGTTTGGAGCAACCATTTATTGCATTTGGAAAGAGAGAAATCACCTAGCTATGAGAGGTGATTCGATGACACGAGAAACGGTTAGGAAGGAAATCAAAAGATGTGTATTTTCCATATTATTTTCCTTGTTCCCTCGTCATTCCTTTATGGATGAGAATGGAAAACTAGCTTGTAGTAGTTTAGTATGAGTTAGTTGTATTTTGCTTCTTTGTTGCTACCTTAAACTTTCGACCTAGGTAGGTAACTCTTTTGTATAGTGTACAATTTTCCTTTTAATACAACCATTTATCTAACCCAAAAAAGAAAAAAACAATGATGTGGACAAAATTTAAAAGTAAAAGAATATAATAATTTTTTATTTAAACTTGTGGTAAAAAAATTATCATCTATTGATTCTTAGGTACAAACAATTTTACTAGTGGAGGATCTATTCCCAAACTGGAAACTGCAAAAAGACAAACTTCAGTTTGGATCCAGATTAACTTTTATATTTATGATAGATTTTCTTTTCTTTTTATTATCCTTTATTCTAAATAAATCAATTTTATATTTTTTTAGTCAATTTTGTTAATTTTAGTTGTAATATTATCTTTTTTATAGTTTATTTGTTCTATATGTATTTTTTGTATTACTCAATAGAAATATTAAGTGATTTTTACTAAGTATTCTGTGATTTGCTGAATATACTCAAAGTCTCACTGAGTATACTCTATGAAAATTCCTGATACTCAGTGAAAATATCGTACTTAGTGTTTTTCATACTCAGTAAATTATTCGAACACTTAGTAAAACATCTCAGTACTTAGTAAAATTTTCGAGCACTTAGTAAAATATCCGATCACTCAATAAAATTTCTAAGCACTCAATAAAATTTTGGAGGTGGTCGAAACTGGAAAGTATCGATACACAGTGAGTTGATACTCATAACTCACTAATTTGATGATCCATACTTAATGCCACTTGGTTTTTTATTATTATGTGGTTTTTGTTTTATTTGATGATATTCTAGTATTTGATCACCCATAAGATTGGATGGTGGCCTCTTTGAAGAAAAATTTAGTCACATGTTTCCTATAGGATACTAAGTTTATCTCCTTAACCCCATAGGTCAATCACTCTAATACGTTTAACTTCTCAAAATTTACCTTCAAACAAATTATTCTCATTTAAATCAAACATTATTGTAGAGATGGAAAGTTACCAACATTATTAATGATTAAGTGCCCGTTAGGATTGATTATTTTAGAGTTAAAAGCGCTTTTCAATTAAAATTATAATACTTGTAAAAATAATTAAAAAATATTTTGACATCTAAAATCACTTTAAGAGAGTGTTTTTCCTAAAAGTGATTTTGAAGGTCTAAAGTATTTTTATGGATCTAAGATCACTTCAAGTGATTATTTTTATAAGCAATACCAAACGGGCTCTAATTCATTTTTACTATGATACCCTTACTTCTATAATTAAATCAAATTATTTAATTTAAAAGATATTCTCCATTTAAATCGTAAAAGTATATCAAATTTTCATTTAAATCAAACATTATCGTAAAAGTGGAAAGTTATAAACATACCTTCATAATTATTAAATGATAGTTAAACTAATTAATCAATTAATTAGAAAACAAAAATAGTTAAATAATATAATCTTTTACCAACAAGGGCCGAGGGGGGGGGGGGGGGGGCGTGGGGAGATAGATTTTTTTTTTTAAAGATTTTTTCCTTTTACATAGCGTGGTCCGAAGGGAGGAGCTATTTTTTAAGATTTTTTTTCTTTTTCAGCGAGAACCCTACGAACAATTTAAAAAAAAAAAAAATTTAGCAGGGAGCTCAGGCTAAACTTTTAATTTTTGGACTTTTTTCTTTTCCAGCGAGGTCCTGGAGGGAGGCGGACAAATTTTTTTAAAGTTTATTTTTCTTTTCTAGCGAAAGGCTTGGGAGAGACAAATTTTTATTTTTAGATTTTTCTTTTGAGAAGAGGGGAAGAGTAGAGGGGATTAGATTATTTTCCTTTTCCAAGGCGAGGGGTTGGTCCCAGATTTCCATTTTCTACATTTTTTTTTCTTTTTCAACTAAGAGCCTTAGGTGGGGAAATTTTTTTTAAATTTTTTTCCAACAAGGTCAAGGCGAAAAATATATATAAATCTGTTTTAACAACGGAGGCGGGTAAAATATTATTTATTAAGATTATTTTTTTTTTCCAGCGAGGAGCCCGGGGGCAAAACATTTTTTTCCATAGAAGGAAAAATATTTTGATATTTTTACTATTCCATTGAGGGGCAAAATAATTTTTTTAGTTCACAAGGAAGGGTCGGGGGAAATTCTTTTAGATGTTTATATATTTCCGGCAAGGTCCAAATGGAGGCGGACAAATTTTTTTAAAGTTTATTTTTCTTTTCTAGCGAAAGGCTTGGGGGAGACAAATTTTTATTTTTAGACTTTTCTTTTGAGAAGAGGGGGAGAATAGAGGGGCTTAGATTATTTTTCTTTTCCAAGGCGAGGGGTTGGTCCCAGATTTCCTTTTTCTACATTTTTTTTTTCTTTTTCAACTAAGAGCCTTAGGTGGGGCAATTTTTTTTTAATTTTTTTCCAACAAGGTCAAGGCGAAATATATATATATATATATATATATATATATATATATATATATATATATATATATATATATATATATATATATATATATATATATATATATATATATATATATACATCTTTTTTAACAATGGAGGCGGGTAAAATATTATTTATTAAGATTAGTTTTCTTTTTCCAGTGAGGAGCCCGGGGGCAAAACATTTTTTTTCCATAGAAGGAAAAATATTTTGATATTTTTACTATTCCATTGAGGGGCAAAATAATTTTTTTAGTTTACAAGGAAGGGTTGGGGGAAATTCTTTTAGATGTTTATATATTTCCAGCAAGGTCCAGAGGGGGGAAAATAATTGTTTTTATTTTTCAAACAGTATTGTTTTCTAGAGAAAGGCACGAAAGCAAAATATAATTTAATTTTTTTACCTTTTCTAACGAGGGCCCACGTGGGGATTTGTCCCATATCCATTCTATCACTGAAATGGGATTCGTCCCATATCCGTTGTAAATGAGATAGTATTTTCTTACAGGACCTAGAAATAATTTACACCTCCCGACACCTTGTACTAACATAGGATTTATCCCGCTTTTATTTTAAAAATGAAATAGGATTGGTCCTATCTCTAGTTAAAGATCTTCCATTTCGACCCATGTATATCATAACACTTTGTTAACTCAAATAATTTATATAGGGACTTATATATGTAACTAACTCTAATGAGTCGAGGATGACCATTCACGTGGCTAGAATATTTAAAAACTTGTCATGTTTTACAATCTACGCTTCAATTGATACAAAAAATAATCAAATATGATAGTCTTCCATTTATAATTATTTTGAAAATTATGCATAAATTTTGAGATATAATTCGTAATTATTAAAAAACTAAGTTATTTTTGGGAATTGTGTCCATAGTGGAATGTATCCACCAAAAATGTGTTGAAATTTGTCCTATTTCCATTTGAAAATTGAGATGTTATTTTTTTGACATATTTCCCACAATTTTGTCAATATCTCATAATTTTCTTTGATTGCCAATACTACGTCTATGAATAAATTGGTAAAAAAGAGACAAAAAGACATGATTATTATCAAATATCGATTCCATCAATTTCTCGAATTATAATCAACACATATATAAAAAAATCATCCCAGGCCCTCCTATAGAAAAGAAAAGAGGCTACTTTCTTTGCCCCCTACCCACACCCTCCCCAGCCCAACTGGAAAGTAGAAATATAAATAAAGTCCTTCAAACCCTTAATTGAACAAATAAAATCTAAACAAAAGTGATTTATTAAAATATAGGGATTAAGTGTAAATATATAGGGATGTTAGTGAAATGTATAAAAGATATTGGTGACTTAGTAGACTTTTAAAAATTTAAGGACATATTTAAATTTTGATTTCCATCGACTAGGTGGCTGATGTAATGCCACAAGGATGCATGGAAGACGTTGATGGAAATGATAAACCATTACCAAACAATAGACATCTCACCAGTTATGGTACTTCTACAGGTATCGTCAAATTTACGAATCCTGAATAAATAAACACTTTATTAAATTGTGTTATTTACTTACAGGTAAATTGAAGAGAAACCCGACTCCTCTCGTAGATGATGAAGAAAGAGAAGATGATTTATTTAATTATCGTTAAAATTTCATAACTTTTATCGGCTTTATTTAACTTGTTATATTAACCTTATTATTTACATTTTTTCTCTTAAAGTTATGCAATAACCAACTTTAGTTTTATTAGTTTTTAGCTTCTTAATATCATTAATTTTTCCAGCATTATATTCAAATATTCATATCATTTTTTTAATTTTTGTATTTTCGACAACTTAAATTCTATTCCTAATATATTAATATAAAAAACCAAAATAATCCAAAAAATCATTTAAAAAAGAAGAAGGAAATAGCAAAGACAAAGTCGTCACTACTGTTACATAAACTTTTGTCGCTAATTATAATATTTGCAGCGACGACATATGTTGCTTGTACAAAAAGAGTCTCTAATGACGACAAAATACGTCGCTAGTAACCAAGGACGTCGTCACTAATGATCCAAAAATGTCAACAGAGAGTCATTAGCAACGATATTGGGCTTGTCGCTGCCATTTCCAATCTTTAGCAACTAAACTCTTGGGACTACGCATTAGCGACGACATTTTGTCCCTAAAGACAGTCGTAGGTTAATAGCGACGACTTATTCTATCATTTATGAAAACTTGTTTCGCCACTAATGATGGAAAATGTCATAGTGAATTCAGAAAAACAATTATTAGATATTATGT
The DNA here is from genome assembly GCA_029959085.1 of Nemophila menziesii. Classification (NCBI taxonomy): domain Eukaryota; kingdom Viridiplantae; phylum Streptophyta; class Magnoliopsida; order Boraginales; family Hydrophyllaceae; genus Nemophila; species Nemophila menziesii. The sequence goes on along the minus strand of JARWIR010000005.1, from coordinate 37,133,249 downwards.
TAATTTATATATAATTCATAAAGTTTCTTGAAGTTTTGAATATTTATTTAAAATAAAAAATTAATATTTAAATAGGTATAAATATGGTATATATAAAGAATAAAAGAGTATATTAACTTTTTAAATGGATTGCAGAAAGACTTTTCGATAAAACGGAAGGCTGGAAAGCACAACTCCTGTCGGAAGGTGGCAAAGAAGTTCTCATCAAAGCGGTCCTTCAGGTGCTACCAGCTTACTCTATATCAATTTTCTCTTTTCCAATTACTTTCTGTAACAAATTAATTTCGACAATCTTGAATTTTTGGTGGAATTCAGGTGACAAATCAAGATACAATGGCTAGCATGGGAAAAGTTAGCAATGAGCAAACTCATTGGGGGAATGGGTTTGAAAGATTTCAAACGTATGAACACGACTTTGCTCGCAGCGCAGGCATGGCGAATTCTTCACAATCTAGATACTCTCGTTGCACGCCTCCTAAAAGGTATATACTTCCCGAAAACTAACTTTCTTGATGTCAAGTTAAGGAAATCTCGAACTTGGTCCTGGGCTAGTTTAATCGAGGGTCGGGATATGTTAAAACAATATGGGCAATTTCAGATTGGTAATGGAAAATTGATTAATATTTGTAAAGATAAATGGTAGACTCTCCTTTGAAAATCGAACGACCAAACGATTGTACACTTCAAACTCTAAATGAACTATGGGTAAAAGACTCTTCAGACTGGAACACAGAGTTGCTCAATGATCTGTTCCCTTCCCCTATGATTCTGGTCATTCTCAGGGAGAAAGTCTTCCCGACTGAATCTCCAGAAAAATTCATTTGGCCACATGCAACACACGGCGATTACATGACGAAAACAGGATACAAAGTTCTTACAGACCATGACATTTATGCGGCACCACATCAATCAGTTGGCATTCCGACTGGGAACATCCTCTGGAAGACAATATGGTGGTCAAACGTCCCAACAATAGTTAGAATCTTTACTTGGAAAGCCTGTAATAATGCTATCCCGACAGGTACAAATCTCGAAAAAAGAAAGTGTGAAACCCAAAGCAACTGTCGGTGGTGTTGCGCGGAAACTGTAGAACACCTAATCCTCATATGCGGATTTTCAAAACGCATATGGGCTGGATCAGCATTACAAATACATATCGCACAAACAGAGCCAGACATTGGAGAATGGATATTGAATATGGTAGACACCTTTACAACAGGAGGATGGAAGAAGGAAGTCGTTATCTCGTACCTGCTACTAATGATCTGAAACATCTGGAAAGCCAAAATGAAATCCAGACATTCAAACTATGAAGTAAACTCTACAGAAATTATTAAAATCAAAACAGTCAATATTCAGGAACACTCTGGTAGTGACTGATTTGAGATGGGTTACACGCAACCAGTGCACCTCAACACATCGACAACTCCAACAGCAAATCTGGACTTCGATACAGAAATCGCCTTCTCGTGTGATGCCTCCTTTACCCAACCGTATCTCCCTACTGGAATCGGGGAGCTACAACATAACAAAGCTGACGCATCAAGAATTAAACATAAAATCATGGCTAACTGTAATAACAACACCACCGGGGAAGCGCAGGCTATTATCACAGCTCTCGATATTGGAGCTAGATGGCCGAATAAAGAGAAAACGATTTTCTCTCATAACCTTGAACTCATACAAGGTATACAACAAGTGTCGGCGGTTAGACGGGAGCTCAGAGCGTGGATTAATCAAATCCGGCAACAAGCCAGGGAATCTGGACCAGTTTACTTCAAACACATTCCACGACGCTTCAACACTGGAGTTGATCGTCTAGCGAAAGAAGCCAGTCACATTGCATCGGAAAACTACGTCACTATGGACACTCTTTTGACTCATTTCTCGAAGTTAGGCATAGGATAACTTTCGATTGTAATTTTCTTTTGTTTAGTCCGTCCAAAAAAAACTTTTGAAATGAACTATTATTTTTAGAAGAGTACTGATATATACCACCCAAATATCACACAATGATGTGGTGTGAATTGGTTGGTTATAAATCGTTAATTAGATCAAGAAAATAAATTGATTAACCATTTATAGCCAACCAATTCATGACACGTCATTTGGTGGTATTTAGGTGGTATGATTTTAGATGGTATATATCATTACTTTTTTTAGAAATAGTGATAAATTTTTATAGATAAAGAATAATAGTAAAAATATGTAAATAACTTTCACATAAATAATATTATTTGACTTAAATAAAAGATTATATTTTTTTTTATGATTAAAATAATAATTGATTAATTTTAAAATAATGATATTTGTCATTTTTTTATTTTTTACATTTTTGTCACTTTCTATATATGTCAATTGCATAGAATGACATGTAAATAATTTATTTACTTATTTTAATTAATTAATTTATTCTTTAAATAAATATTTTTTTTAATTTTTATTTAAATTATTTTATTCGTTATATGTCATGTTATATAATTTGTCATATAAGAGAGGACAAAAAGGTAAAAAAAATAGAAGTGACAAATATCATTACTCTTATTCATCATTTGTGAGTTGTGACATTCATAATAATTACATATGGAAAAAAGAAATCCTTCGTTCATACAAATGCACCAAATTACCGATTTCCATTAATTCTCGGTCCATAAAGTGAGAAGAAGAAAAAACAAGGACTTTATTCTTGCTACAATTTGAAATACTTGAAAACCATGGGTGACTTGAAATGAGGTTGCATCAATTGCTTCCATTCGTCACCTAGTTTGTCTTTTAGGAGTTCATGTTTTGATATCTATTCAGTTCTCATTAATCCAGCTTCTTCTACTTTTCTTTTTCTTCTTCTAGGCTTGAATTTAGCATATTTTCTGGCCTTTACTCTTATTCATCACCTCTTTATCTTTTTCATCGCTTTTTCGAAAACCATTTTGGTATCCTCTTGAAAAGGTTATCAATAATTCTTTTCTTTGCTTAATCAAGCTTAAGAAAATGTTGACTATTGTGTTTTCTCAAAATATAAAGATGGTTGGTAATGGCGGTAGTGTACATGCAACTCACAGAGTGTTGCCTTCTTTCGGGATCCATGGCAGGTAAAATGCGATGCTTTTTACTTCTTAAATTGGTTTGTCTTTGATTTCAACTTCGAATTCATATATTATAGCATGCAATTGATGTTTCAGATCATCGATTTTGATAATTTTTTGTTATTCTAATCATGCTTTCTTTATAATTAGTGCTTATGACTTGTGAGATTTTAGGGGTCAATTGCAATTTACACCATTGGTTCCTGTGTTATGCAAAATAGCCAAATGTTACGTACTCTTTTATTTTAAAAGGCGCAAATCTACCTCTCTGCAGGGTGTAATTACTATTTTTGAAATGACACAGGGGTATAATGTATATGTGTTAGCTAAATCTTGCTAATTCACATGACAAAGGGTCTAATGCTGCAATTTACATAATTTTGTATGATAAGTGTTACTCCCCACTATTATTCTATCCTCAATATTCATTTGTTCTGTATGATCCTCAGATGTGGGTTTGGCCACAGTGGAATTTTAATTCCGAACAGAAGGTTAAGTATCGCTTCTCAGCCTTCTTCTTCTACTATGGCAGAAGCGGAAAACTTATTTCTCGAGGTTGCAATTATTTTCTCATATTAATAATGCTATTTTATTGTTTCTTGATTTTGTTTCAACCCTTAGAAGAGTATATAATATCATGAATCTATGGAGTATCGATCGAGTGTAAGATCTTCTTTCAGTTTCTCCAGGTTCAAAAGGTTGCCCGGGAGAAGTTCAAAAAGGAGGTATCTTTCAAGTCTTGCGACAAAGATATCTCCCTCGCAAAGGTATTTTTTGTTTCTCTTCCACTTGTAGCAAAAGATTATTACTTTGATTTACTTATAGATTCTTGTTGGATTACAAGAATAAATTGACATTAAAATGTGTTTCCCCGTGTCTATTATTCCTCGCTTTATCGATTATAGGCGTTGTTTTATATTGCGGCTGAGGATGAAGCATTTATGGCTTTCCATCGAGAAATCGATGCTCGTTCATTCCAAAACGAAGTGATAGACGTGTCATTCCCAATCAATGGCCAAGAATGGGATTCTGTAGATTCTATGGTGTTAAATGGAAAGAATATAACGAGTGGTCGGTGGAGCTAGATAAGATTGCAAAGGAAGTAGAGGCGAAACTACTCCAGAGAGGATCAGGTTGCAATATAATGGAAGTTCTCGAAACCGTGAAATTTGTTCTTATCAAGTCAAGAGGGTTCAAGATATCACATCCATCACTAGATTCGAAATGTGCGTATCTACACTCCGCGTTAAGTTTTGGCTCGTGCAACGGTACTAATTTTTAATCGAAACCCTTTTCATTTTATATTATGACAATTCATTCTTTATTCATTCTCGCAATTTCACCTCATTTGCAGAGATTTTATTTGGTGTTATCTTTACCGAGGTATTTCGAAGACTTAACTTGACTATTCTGGGACTTGATATAAATATCGAACTCGTAGGAGTTCTTTTGAAGGACTTCTTAAGACTTGATGTTTCTACAAATAAAGGACTTATTCAAATGGCTTTGGATAAAATGATAGTAAGTTCTTTATTCAATCTCTTTGAATCCGCGAATTCAAATTGAAAACTAAGAATTTTATATTTACGCAGAGGCTTCACTGGAAATCCGCTGCAAGATCGAATCGTGCATTAGAGTTAAATTCTCCACTTACATTTTTCCGCCAAAAGGACAACAAGTTCACGAGTTTTGATGTTTGGGATCCTATGTTACGACCTCAAGAACTGAGACTAGCATTGATGGCTGCACAAAGGTTGATGATTCTCGAGCCACATAAATGGGATGTGAGAAGAGATCTCGGAATGCTATTCTATTATAACCGGTAACATATGCAATTAATTATACTAGTGAAGTTGCTTTGATACAACAAAATATATATCTTTGTAAATGCAGTGACTATGACGAGGCTATTCAGGAGCTTAGCATATGTATGGCCTTATCCCAGGCAGGAGCTAGAAGATGAGGAAAAAGAATTAGGAGCCTTTATTAAAAAATTGCACCTAATGCGAGTTATAGACGTTCCTTAACACTGATGTTCTTATCTTCAAGTAAATAAATGTACACCTTATTTATATATAATGACCTTTAGCAGTAACTTGTTTCGACATTTGTAAATTATTGGTAATCCATAGATGGTTTGTGGTTCTTGAATTCTTGAAGGAGGTCAATGCTGATATGGGGCAGGTACTAGCGTAAAGCAACTTTGAAAATTAGTATGTCTTCAAAAAAATTACCAATTACATAAAAAAAATCTAAATATCTACTAATTTTTTTTATCATAAATCTAATTATTTTACAAAATATAAAATAATTATATAAATATTAATTCAATAAATATAAAATTTATAAAAGGGTCAATGACCCAAAAAATCAAAATAATATTATACTTGCCCCAAAGAATCATCCATTAACTTACTATTATAAGATTACATGTTTACCCTTACACCATAAGAACTATTCCCGTCAAGGACGGTTCCCGTCAAGGACGGTTCCCGTCAAGGACGGTTCCCGTCACCGACGATTCCCGTCATTACGCATATAAATCCCATCACTAGTTGTATTGAATTCCACCAATATTTTGACAAAAAAATCCCACAAATACAACTATATCTCATCAACTAACGTATAAAATCCCATGACGCATATAAATCCCATAAAAGTTGTATTGAATTCCACCAATATTTTGACCAAAAAAAATCCCACCAATACAAACTATATCCCATCAACTAACGTATATAAATTAAGAATTAAGAGCCCTGGAGTGGGATATTACTGTAACTCGCGCAAAAAATATAAATTGCGATTTGGTCCTTGAGATAGTAGACCCCAAACCAGCAATTATTAATTCAAGAAAATTTGCTATAATTGAAATAAACGCCAATCTCCAGAATTTTATAAAATTGCAATATAGTCCCTGAAGTAAAGGGGACCATAGAACAGCTATCCTTCGCACAAAAGCGGAAACAAGAGCTAATACCTAATCACTAGTAAAGAAAGTTGACCCGAGCGATTTTGACCAATGACCATCTGTTTTATGGTCAAGGCTCCAATCACTAGTACGCCAAATTATAACTGTTTTATCATCGGATTGACTAGCTACAAATGAACCAATAGGATCCCAAGCTACTCCTTTAACTAGACTTGTATGACCTCTTAGAACCCTAATACATGAGCCTGTGTTCATATCCCATATATGAACTGTATTATCAAGACTTCCACTAGCTAAAGTTGAATCATCTGGAGACCAATTTAGATCCACCTACTTTGAAGAAAACAATTGAATAAAATATATTAAATAAATATTAAAGAATAATTTTAATTACCACATCTGCTGTGTGACCTCTAAGAGTCATAACAACTTTCCAATTCTCTACATCTGGTGGCTCACCAGAACCAAATTCAGTGGTTCCTGAACCGGGTTTACGCTCATGAATTAATATTGCTTGATCATCTGAACCTAAAGCTAAAAATCGTCCGTGTTTAGCCCATCTAACACAATTAACTGATCCGAAATGATCACATAAAGTTGCTACAAGAGCTAATAAATAAAATAATGACTCGGATTCAGAATTCATACATTTAATGGCGTTGGTTATGTACAAAGAAATGAGTATTATAATTCTTTTATAAATGTTGCAATTAACGCTTTTATAAATGGGTAATGGAGATTATAATTCTTTCTAAATCAACTAATTTAAGAACCAAAACCAGCGGAGATAGTGCTATCATACTAATCTCATCATCAAAGCAAAATGTAACCAAAATTATATAAAAAATTAAAATTAGGAACTCACCTGATTTCTAATTTCTAGGGCACGACTGTAAAACTCGACAGTTTAACCGTAATTGCTGTCTTTGGTGGCTTTGGAGCCTTTCACCGTCCAGTCATCTGTGTGGTGGTCGGGTCGAAGGCGGAAGACAAAAGAGAAGGAAAGAGAGAAAGGAAGAGGAAAGAGAAGGAAAGAGAAAAAGTTTGCAGGCATTTAAAAGCTTTAGTCTTTTTTAATTTTTGTTTATATACATTAATCAAATAGGCCATTAAATAATTAAGTTCATGATTTTATTGGACAGATTCTTTTTATCTTGATTTAATTAGGCATAAAAAATTATTAGTTTGATTTTTTGGGTCATTTTCCCTTTATAAAATAGGTTGTGATATCTATATAGATATATAAAAATTAGAATTTTTTAAAAGAATTATATATATTTGTTTTGAGTTAAGTAAAAAATTATACTTATATAAAAATAATTATGGGTCCAATAAGTATAAAAATTAGGAAAAGGCTCAAGGATGTGGCTTCCTTAGTCTCCTCCCAAGACCGGCCATGACGGAAATCACATTTCTAGCATAATCTTACCGTTTTCTTTTTTAGTTTTTGTAAATTTTATTCAAGGAAAATTGTCGTGGAACTTATTACACGTTTTGACTAATTTGCTACACATATTTCAAAATTGTTCAAGGATGTCATTATCGTTAAACTTTTTTGCCCATTGTTAATTCAAAATCGTTAAAATTTAAAATTAATATTAGTCAACGCACACACCATACGTGGATCTAAATATAGAATAATGATATTTAACATTTTTTTTGGTTCACCTTTATATCACCTCCTAAGTAGAGGTTTTAAATACCAATCAAGGTATTTCTCTTTTTTAATTATTTATTCTCTTTTTAATTTAATACCACATGAAAAAGGTGATAAAAAATAAACCAAAAAAAGATAATCAATATCATTACTCATATTTGAATAGGTAAAGATATTGTAGACATTTAAACTTTTATCTTTTAAATTCCTAAATCTAGACTAATTTTTATATTTCATTTTCTTTTTATTTTAGAGTAATATCTATTTTTTTTATTAGGCCATATTTATTTTTGGTTTCCGTTTTAGATCAAAAAGTTATACTTTTTTTCTTTTATCCGATTAACATTTTTAATATATTTATAAAAATAAATAACATATTAATTTACAAAGATTACTTGAAATTAATATAACATACAACGGTTGACGTTCATTACAATGCATAGTAGTCCAAATTTATTAATGATAAATACTCAATCAATCATAACAATAAACTCATTCTACCTATAGAAAGTTTAATCCGCATGAGCAAAGGATTTTTGCAATTCGAAGAGAGACTATTTTAATGGACACACTTATACAAATCCAGGAAAATTATATTCTTGAAATCGATATATTATGTATTTAAGTTGTAAATAACTAATTACAAAGAAATATTTATATATTTTTATCTGCATTTTAGGTTCAACAAATTTTAATTAATGAACGATCTTTAAAATATATCTAACTAAAATTTTGCATAAAGATATATTTGCATATTATGATCTTTTCAGTGGTGGTGCATATGACATATATAAGTATTTTTTTAAATGTAATCCATTTCTATGCCTTTATCATAATATTTTTTTGAAAATATAAATGAAAATCAAGACTATAGTAACTTAAGATAGATGGAAGACCGTTGAACTAAAAAAGAATTAAGGATATAAATTAGCTTTAGTATTTTTTCGGTTTGGTTTACCATTAAACAATCGAACCGAACCGAACTTTTTTGGTTTTTTAAAAAGTTAATAGCGAACCGAACGGTTTTTTCAGTTTTTGTTAATTTTTTGGTTTTGATTTGCTCAGTCTTAGTGGGGTCTAGGGATGGCAACGGTTCAGTTTTTTGCAAAAATATCAAAAACCATAACTATAACCGTTTATTTTATTAAAACCATATTCTAACGGTTTTAACCATCAGTTACACATTTGAAAACTATAACCGCATTATTCGGTTTTGGTTTTTTAGACGGTTTTGCGGTTTTTAACTATATCACTATGATAATTTAAAAAATATATTAAATTTCATAAAATCAAACCACGCATATAAGAAATATCTTCGAGGTATATAAAAAAAATTATAGGTCTTTTCTTAAATTGCATTTTATTATTTAGTTGGTTAAATCTAATATTTAAATTTTGGTTTTAGAATTTTAATATATTTTATTTAACCTATATTATTATAGAATATGAAAATATATATGATAATAAACGGTTTTCGGTTATTCGGTTTTATTTTTATCTAAAACCAAAACCTAACTGTTTTAATCATCAGTTACACTTTTCAAAACCATAACCTAATGGTTTTAACCACAGTTACATAATTTGGTTTTTAGTCGGTTCAGTTACAATCAGTTTCAGTTTTTAACCGTAATGATTGCCATCCCTAATGGGGTCTAATTTTTGTTGGAAAAATCTCATTTGATCCAAAAAGTATTTGAGCTTGCCAAAGATATGGGCTTTCTGAGTTTTTTATAACTGTAGCACTTTTTTAAGAAATAATTAGCGATTTGGCACCACGGTAAAAGAAAAATTGCAAAATTGGCACATGGGCGGTAAACGTGATACCGCCCTTGGTTAATAATTTGATTAAGGAATAAGGGCGGTCAATCGATGACCGCCCTTTAGTTAATTACATTTTTTAGTTAAGGGCGGCCCTTTGACCGCCGCCCCTTTCACGATAATGATGGACGGTAACGTGGGGGCCGCCCTTCCCCACAGATTAGGTTAAAACACCCCTTCTTTCCTTTCTTTCCATTTCAATACCCCTTTTCTCTCACACACTCACCCCCTTCAAATCACTCCCAAAATCTTCATTTTTTTCATCAAATCCTTGGTCCATTCACCTTGAAGGTAATTATTCTATTCATTTGTGTTTATATATACCATATATATCCAAGAAAAACTAGGGTTTTGTAGGGGTATATAGTAGTTGTGTGTGTTAATTAGTTGTATGAGCTTGTCTCTAACAATTAGTATGTTAAATTAGGTTTTATATATTGTATTCGATTTGCTATTGATTATTTTGTTTGTATTGGGGTTTATGTAGATATGAGTTTTATGTGGATATGTTTTTATGGAGGAAATGTTGTTCTTAGCGGTAATGGTGTTGTTGAGTATTCCGGGGGTAATTGTAAACCATTTATGACCGGAGGAGATATAGGGTTGATTGGTTTAAAACAAGCCGTGTGTTAGACTTGTAATTGGAATGCAAAAGAAGTTATTTTCGATTTGAAATGGCGATGTCCGGTTTCGTCAAACCCTCCACGGTATCATGCTATAGATGTTTGGGAGGACACGATTAATCCGATGATTTGTGGGGCGAGAAACGGTAAATACCATGCTATTGAGATTTACGCCGTGGTTAAAGAAATTCGTGAATCGCAATCTTCTACTTCGCGTGAAAAGGTTAAAAAAAGAATTATGAGCGGGGTTACACATCCACACCTCTTGAGCCGATTGTCGAGACAATTCGTGAAGATTTTAATGAAGACGCTGACAATAGCGAAACCGAATCGGAGGCATCCGATGAAGAGGGTTTTCACATTTCTAGTGATGAGGGCGAAGTTAGTGGTAATGACGACGATGAGGATGCCGATGATGAATGTTCTAATCCATCTAATTACAATTTCGGTCCCCTTGATACAAGCGAGCAAGGAGAATGTCATGATTGGAAATTAAGTCGACCATCTTCCATGGTGAATGGAGTTCAACTCATCCATGGTGAGAGATACGCCTCAAGGCGTGCTCTTTTGTTGGACGTGAGTAGGTGGCACCTAAGAAATCATAAGCAATGTAAAACTCAAAGGACGAATAATAAATACATTGCACGCATTTGTGTACATGCTAAAGACGGTTGCGCATTCTATGTACGTGGTGTTTATGTTAGTCGAAGTAACGTGTGGCAAATTACTAGGTTTGAAGAACAAACATGTCAACCCGGAATTCTTGTGAAAAATCACCGACAATTGACTTCCGATTTTGTTAGAGATGAAGTATTTGCAATGGTGAAGACCGATATAGCTATGAAAATTGGTTTGATACAAACTCAAATTCATAAGGATTACGGACATTACATTTCGTATGGTAAGGCATGGCGTGGTAAACAAAAGGTTCTTGAAAAATTATTCGGAACACATGAAGAAGCGTTCACGGATTTTCCACGACTTTTGGGTGCTCTACGAGCCACTAACTCGGGAACAATATACGAGTTTGTTTATAAAAATAGTGACGGCAACAAAGCTACGTTTGATATGGTTTTTTGGGCATTTGGACCTAATATCGAAGGTTTCAAGCATATGATGCCCGTGGTTAGCATTGATGCAACCCATTTATATGGTAAGTACGATGGTAAACTACTAATTGCGGTTGGGTACGATGCAAACAATCAACTATTTCCGTTAGCTTATTCCTTAGCGGATGTTGAGTCGACATACACATGGACATTCTTTTTGAATTGTCTAAAAAAATATGTTACGAAGAACCAAAAAATTTGTATATTGTCGGATCGGCATAAAGGTATATTGGCAAGTATTCAGGATGTGTTCCCACCTTCCATTGGAGTCCATCGTTTTTGTGTGCGCCACTTAGCAAGCAATTTGAATCACAGGTACAAAAATCGGGTGGCAAAGAAGACTTTCATTGATCTTGCTTACATGTCGGATATGCATGAACATGATAAGTATTACCGACAATTTATAGAGTTGAATGAAGGAAAATACAAAGGTTGGATTGAAAGAATAACGAAGGATAGATGGTCTCTTGCACATGACGGTGGGTACCATTACGGTAATATGACAACGAACTTATCGGAGGTTTTTAATAAGGTCTTGAAGGGAGTTAGGGGGTTTCCTGTAACGGCTATAGTATTGTTAACATTTGAAAAAAGTGCCGGTTACTTTGTAACAAGGAGAAAAGACGGGAAGGATGCTTTGGCAAAAGGAAAAGTATTCCCACCGAAGGTCGAAATTGAACTTTATAAGAGTAAACTTTATGGGACAGGTTATAAACCTGAACTTTACGATGCAGAAGACGATATATGGGTGTGTAATGCGTTGGATGGTAGGAGATCGGATAGTGATAGAACGAGTTTCATCGTAAATGTCAACCAACAACTATGTACGTGTGGACTTTGGCAAATGTTGCACCGTCCATGTGGTCATTTCATTGCTGTTACTCAAACGTACGATAAAGATAAAGCATACTACGCCTATGTGTCTGAATACTTATCGTTGTCGAAATACATGGATTCCTATGCCGGTAAGTTCCGTCCCCTTATGGATGTTCTCGATTATCCACCTTACGAAGGCGTTGTAGTTGTGGCATGCAAGAAAAGAATAATTACTAGAAGTGGTCGAAGGAGGTCTTCCCGGATTCACAACGAAATGGATGCTAGAGAAGATCGGGGTACAAATCGATGTGGAAAATGCAAACAATACGGGCACAACAAAAAGACGTGTGGGAGGCCAAAGAAAAATAAAAAGTAGTTTCGATCAAACTTTATTTAATATTCGTGTTTTGTAATATTGTCGAATTATACATACTTTGTGTGTAATTGAACAAAAGTTTTAATTAGATTGGGTTTGTGTTTTTTATGTATGGAATTAGAGTTTTTATTTATTGTTGGTGTTATTGGGATTTAATAAGTATGTTTGAATGGAATTTGCAAAAAAAAGTTAGCAAAATTTTTCTGCATCCAAGGGCGATAGGACGGGTACCGCCCTTGAAACGCTTAAAGGAAGGGCGGTACCCGTCCTACCGCCCTTGGATGCAGAAAAATTTTGCTAACTATTTTTTTGCAAATTCCATTCCAATCTAAACCCAAAACATACACAAAGTCACCCCATACATAAACAAACACTTTCAAACGTATTTCAAGTAAAAACTTAAGCAATTCAAACATTCAAACATAACCAACAATACAAATCCATGTTCAAACATTCAATTCAAACTAAAAATCAACTTAAGCAACAACTAAAAACAATCAATAAAACTAAAAATTAACTTAAGCAACCATTAACTAAGCTTGTCTCCTCCTTCGCGGCCTACTCGAACCCGGTGCTTCCTCCTCCCGGGTATTTGTTCCCGTAACGTTCAATCCGCCAATTTGTTCAATTAAGCTTTCCTCTCCAGCGTATGCCAACATTTGCCTTACGGGAGCTCTCAAATCATCAACAGTGACACCCGGGTCCGAAATACGATACGCCAAGTCAACAGTCGATCGAACCTGTCAATATCCAAAACTCTCAATATAATCCTAAAACAAAATAAAAAGCGGTTAAGGTTTAATGTATTACCAATCTTTGAAGTTGAGCTCCCCGAGGATGGTAGCCGGTTTCTTGATCTTGACCCTCATTTCGTCCTTGAGCAGGGGAGATATATAACCTTGAATTTTCCCGATACCAAGCCTCATACCTTGGAGAACACCCGAACCCTTGAACTAGGTTCTCTAGCCTATAATACTCTGCCTCATTCCAAATACGGATCTCTCGTTCATATTTCACTCTCCAAACTTCGTGATACTTACCTATTCGATCCATGGAGGTATGATATTTATCTAGGGATTGATCGATAGATTTGGGAATATCTTGAATGTACCCCGAACTGTCTCAAAACACGATCGGGGCGGTACCACTCTACGTTGTTGAAATGTATCAACGGGACAACATATAGGTATTCCTGTCGATCCATCAAGCAAGTCTCGGCTACCGTTCCAATCCGAGCACCCTCGTAGGGCATCCAAGTAACCTAATTCAATATAATTTGTTAGAAAGTTGTATATTTTCAGCTAATCCCACAAAAACTAACCTGGACCGGTTCTTGCATATCCAAATCATCTCGATAAATGCGTAAAGTCCGGCCGCAACTATTGACCCAGGTTTTTGCACCATTCCAACTAAAAAAAAACAAAAACATAAAATAATTAATAAATCACTAGTAGTAATTATACACAAACGTTATACAATTCACTTACGAGACACTAGCAGGACCGTAACCCGCGTCTACGGCATAATGGACTAAAGTGGGTTTAACATGCAAATAGTCCCAACACCATATCTGCAAGAAAATAATCGAAACATATATTATAATTTTATACCATAGAGCGAGATATAAATAAAAGAAATACCTGCAAAAGAAGACCACACCTCTTGAGGGTAACCATGGTTCCCTCGCACGCACTGCATAACCCACTGTACAAGTATGATGATACTGCATATACATCGTAGTCCTAGTCTGCTTCAAATCTCTCAACAACGGCATATACATCGTCGGAACCGTGTTTTGTTTACCGGATGGGAAAAGGAATGTACCGAATAAATGCAAAATGTACGCGTTAGCAAAATAGCGTAAAACCGTGTCATCTACACCTTCATCTGGTTTGTTATCCCCAAAATTCTTCCTTAACCAAGATACCTTGATAACTTTACGACCATCTCCCCCATCTGGCGGTACCATTCCGAATAAATGCCAACATGTTTCTTCAAAGTCAAAGAGGGGCGGGTCGGTCTCAGTCACTGCACGACCACAGATAGGTATACCTAGTATCATCGAAACATCTCTTAAAGTGACGGTCATCTCGCCTACGGGCATGTGAAAAGTATGGGTCTCCCGTCTCCACCTTTCGACCATGGCAGAGATCAACGCGTGGTCCAACACGATCCTCGATATTTTACGGATCTCCCCAAACCCAGCTTCTTCAACGAAAGGAATCACTCTAGGATCTAATTCTCACGGTGTAGTGGAGTATGGCTTGATCATCACACCTTCGTATCGGCCCTATTTACAAAAACAAATTATTAGCGAATAAACTACGATAATTTTTTCTTTTGAAGTAATTAACTTACATTAGTCTCGGCTCCGGATTTATGGTCAAATTTCCCTTGTCTCCATAAAAGCGAGTCCAGATTGCTACTAGAAGATGCCATTAAAAACTAGCCAAAAAAAAAGGAACCTTAAATTTAATAAAAAGGACCAAATGTGCAATTAATTAAAATGAAAGGACCAATTTGTGCAATTAATTAAATTTCAACACACTACTTGTATATTTCAATAATACCAAAGACAGGGTTCATTTTGAAACAAATATATACTTACAAGGACCAATTATACAATTATAAAGTTTTAAAAGGACCAATTGTGCAATTATCAAAACTTATAAGGACCAACTGTGCAATTAACTAAAATTCAAGTCCCAACATGTGTAAATAATTAAAAGCTATTAATTTAAACAAGTAGTGCAATTATAAGGATTAGTATTGCAATTATCCAATTAATCAAGGACCAATTGTGCAAAAACCTAAACTTTGAATTCAATCAAACAATTTTTCAATCAATATATAACGAAAATAAAAGCATTAGACTAAAATAAAAGCATGCAATACATCATCAAAATCAATACCAAAAACATAATTAAAAAAAAAGGGTTTAGGAAACACTAACCTTAAGAGGATGGATGGAGGATTGTTCTTGAGTGATGAGTGGTTGATTAGAGTTGCTTGCCTTGGAATTTGGTGGTTGGTGGCGGCAATAAGGCGGATCAGCGGCGAAAGGGGGGGGGGGGGGGGGGTGGGTTTTGGGCGTTTTGGGCGGTTTTATGAGAAAAGAATGAACTCCCGTAATGGGAGTTCTTAAAATCTGCAGTTAAATTATCTGGATCCAAGGACGGTAGCTAGCATACCGCCCATGAAATGCGGTAAAAAATGAACTAGGGGCGGTAGCAAGCTTACCGCCCTCCTAAAAAAAAATTTACAAAAGGGGCGGTAAGCGGCACACAGCCCTTCCCTTAATCCGTAATTAACGAGGGGCGTTATCTTGACCACAGCCCTTGTTTAATTATTAATTAGGGGCGGTAGGACGGCTACCGCCCATGTGCCAATTTCGCAATTTTTTTTTGGGAAAATGACCCAAAAAATCAAAATAATATTATTTTCAGCCCAATAACATCAATGACAAAATTTCTGCCCAATAACATCATTAACTAAATTTTGTCCTTGATGGGAATCGTCCTTGACGGGAATCGTCTTTGACGGGAATCGTCCTTGATGGGAATAGTCCTTGACGGGAATCGTCCTTGATGGGAATCGTCCTTGACGGGAATCGTCCTTGACGGGTAAACATGTAATCTTATAATAGTAAGTTAATGGATGATTCTTTGGGGCAAGTATAATATTATTTTGATTTTTTGGGTCATTGACCTTTTTTTTTTCGTGGTGCCAAATCGCTAATTATTTCTTAAAAAACTGCTACAGTTAAAAAAAAATCCGGCTTTCTACAAAATTCAATTCTAGCTACAACGGGCTTTGCACCCAAATGTGAAACCCTTACCAACTATAGTATGTAGAAGTAATCGAACCAGCCCCATCCGCTTTCCATTTTCGGCTCTAACCATCAACACACAACTGAAGTAGCTTGTTTGCTCGCTATGAGGAAGAAGAAGACGACTTTACCAGAAGAACTAATATACGAGATTCTACTAAAGATGTCTGTGAAATCATTGCTCCGTTGCAGGTGCGTTTGTAAATCTTGGTATAATCTCATCAAAAACCCTAATTTCATCAAATCCCATCTCATCAAAAATCAAAATCACGGTTGTATTATACTCGCCCGTGGCCAATTTAGTTCATTGACAACTTTATCTTTATCTTTCCTCGATTACGAATCTTTTAGCATTATTGCACATGATTTAGATGTACACATAGCTCGTATGAACTATGTTCGTGTTTGCGGACCATGTAATGGGTTGATTTGTATCTCACATAGCTCAAACAAGATTGTTTTATGTAACCCATCACTAAGAGAATTTCAAAAGATTCCTTGTCCCCAAATTATATGGCCAAAAGGATATTATGTTGATAATTTACGGTATACTTGCATTGGTTTGGGATTCGATTCGAACAGAAATGATTACAAGGTTGTCTATTTTATCCACCTATCTTCAATTACCAATTCTCGTAAATTTCAATGCCTAATTTACGATGTGGGTATTAAAACATGGAGAGAAATTGACCATACACAAGGATTTAACATGTCATATATAAAACCTCTTTCATCTTTATCTGGTGTGTTACTTAACAGTTCATTGCATTGGATTACCAAGGGTAGAGATATATCTTCACGTGAAAAGAGTAACTTTATCCTTTGTTTAGATTTAAACACTGAGGTGTTTAGAAGCATTATGCTTCCGAATTTCGATCCTGAATTATTTGAGAAAATGGATATAAGCCTTGTAGTGTTTAATGATTCCCTTTCTCTTTTCTTGTGTAACGATTTGGATACTGAGGAAGAAGAATTTGTTGAGATATGGGTGTTGAAACAATATGGTGTGGCTGAATCTTGGACAAAACAATTTAAGGTGGGACCTATAATGAATCTTGTGCGTCCTGTTTTTGTTAGGAAGAATGATTTACTTTTCTTGGTTTGGGAAGAGAATAGAATGAAACTGGTTTCACGAAGCTTGAACAATGATGAAATGGAGGATAATGAGATTGATGGCTTTGGAGATACGTTTGCAGTGATGGATTATCAAGAGAGTATGGTTTCTATATGATGAATTTGTAAACAAAAGCTTTTATTTTAGCTTAATCTATATGTTTATATCTATGGGGTTGTTCCTATTTGTTTTGTGGTGTTTTTCTTGCTATGTTTATTATTACATGTTTTCGATTGTTTAGTAAGAATTACATTCCCATTTATTTTCTTATGCCTACTTTTTTAGATCAATGATATATATGATGTATCTCCAAAACGTGTCCTAAGAAATATCGGAGACCTTTTATTATTGTACTATGTAGAAATATATAAAAAACGAAAATGAAAGGGTTGTTTGATGAAAAGAGGAAACAATGAGATTCTCATTATTACCTAAGTTCCATTAGAGAATTCCTTTTTTTCTTTTTGGTTCTAATAACTTTCAATTTGAGAATTCTTTGCGTTATATATCCTTCTCAATTGGTTACGAAGCGTGTGAACGTGAGCTGAAAGATTAAAATTTTGGAATTGACAGATAAAATTGTGTAAAGTTATTCTTATTTTATATAAACGCTTATTACAAGGACAAAATTTTATGACGTGTTTTATCCATGTGATTTTTACACCCAACACAAATTTTTGAGTACAATAATAATTATTTGAATTAATCTAAGCTCTCTTATTGACCGTATTGATTGTCTATAATAAAATTATAATTTAATTATAACTAATTCGGGATTTAAAAGATATATAAAAAATTTCCAATTATCTCAATTTAACACAATAAATAAGTATATTCTAAGCCAAACACATACATATATAAAATTAAAGGAATTTAAAAAGATTGAAATATAGAAAATACCTAATTTTGAGAAAATTAGCGGATAATTTTTTGTTGAAGTGGACCACACATGTCTAGGTGGATGTTGCGATCCTACGAGGATGATGTGTTAAAGACTGGGTGGCGGTAGGAAGAGATTGGGTGGCACCCTAGGGTTTGGTATTAGGGATTTATAAAGGGGAAGAAGGCGTTATTGGCTAATTTTGCCCATCCACTGCATCTATTACACGTTTTCTATTAGAGAGGTTATTTTGTCATCTCTGATGATAACCCGTTTCATCTCAAATGACCATTTATCTTTAGAGACGACTATTTTCATCTGTAATGAGATTGGAATTCCTTGGGAACGACCTCTTTCGAGACGAAAAGAGTCCTCTCGAAAGATCAAACACATTAAAGACGCAATTTTTTTTTAATTATTTAAACTAAAAAAACCATTGTGAATGAGGTCTTTTGAAGCGAAATAATGTTCTCGTTAATAACTTATGTCTTTGCCGATAAAATAATGTCATCTTAAAAGACCTACAATTTTTTTTATGATGTCCATCAGTATCGACGAAAAGCATGGCACGTCGTTACTGGTCGATCTTTAAAGTAAAAAAATAATGTTTTCTCTAAAGATCTCGTCTCTAAAGAAACACGATCTATTAGTGAGTCAAGAGTGATAAAATTCATGTTTATCGCTATTTTTTTTATTGTATACTCATCTCACTTTTTCAGAAGATGGTGGATTTTTGTTTCTTTCTACACACAAACTCCTTGTATTGATTAGGTGGAAGAAAGTAGTTCAATTTCTTTGTTAGCATTTAGGGCCGAGTGATTTTTGTCGGTCAATTTCAAAAACATTGTGCATATTATGATTAGTTTTTATTTTTATTTGACAAAAACGTGTTCAATATTACTCCTCCGTAGAGACCAAGAGGGTTTGAAATCGAATTTTATACACAAGCAGATGTCACTAAAACTGCTATATGGAATCCATTATCCAAAAAGTTGTATAGGGAGATAGTGTGCCCAGGCTTGCATACATGTCCTCGTGCATTATACCCTACGATGGGTTTTGGGTATGATAAAACCACTAAAGACTACAAGGTAATTGTTACCGATATCAAAGCAACATTATGGAGCCTAGTCATCATGCTTGGATCTATAGCCTAAAATTGAATACATGGAAGAGACTAGAAATTTTTTCATATGCTCTCAAGAATCAACCGGATAAGAAGACTGGGGTTTTTTGTAGTGGTGCTCTCCATTGGTTTATAAAAGATGAAAAAAACCCTACCTTGTGAAGATTCTTCGGTTTGATCTTGTTAATGAAGTTTTTTATTTGGTTCCTCAACCAACTAATTGGTGTGTGAGACTTGCGGTTCTTGATGATCGTCTTTGTGTGACAAGTAAAATATCTATAGACGATGGGATTCAGATATGGGCGATGAACAAAAATGGAATTAAAGATTCTTGGAGTTGGAGCTTGATAATCAATTTGGTGGGTGATGATCATCATAATTTGCAAACATTATTAAAGGGACATTTTATATAAAGCCTCTAGCCTATCTAGTGAAAAGGCAAGTAGTGATTTTCATTCTCAATGGAGAGACGATCTTTTCATATGACCTCCTTCACTGTTCAATCGAGATAATTCATGCTGAGACAAAATCTTATGGTCTTTGTCTTATTGAAGCATTTCCTTATATTTAAACCCTTGAATGTTATAATCATTAGTGCAGAGATTTATAGGCTTGTTTTAATTTATTGAATCATGCTTGCCACTTTATTTATGATTGAAAAGATACCATATATTTTTATTTTATGTTATTTTGATGAATCTTATGATTATTATGCGGATGGTCACGATTAGGCTTTGCTTATGGGTTAAAAACCCAAAACCCCCTACCCTCTCCATTATATAACCACCCACACCACCTTATCCTCTTTCCTCTCTCTGATGAAACACGCCCTTCCCTCTGCTGTTCACCTCACCCCTACCCTCTCTGATCAAACAACCACCATCCCACCACGACTTCCTGAGCACTCGCGCCACCACCATCCCCACCCAAAACCACCATCTTCAACACCATCACCACCCACAACAGGAGAACCCCATCCCCTTTTCTCTCTCAGCATACCCCAACCCGCTCCTCTTCCCTCCCCTATTGTTCTCTCTCCCCGTTCTCTCTTACTAACCATCCCACCCCACCCCCTGAGCCCTCGCGCCACCATCATCCCCACCTAGAACCACAATCTTCATCAACAGGAGACCCCCACCCACCGTCCAATTTTCAAAGCTTCGACCCGATGAACAAGATAAAAGTCATGCCTAGAGTGGAGAACCGAAGGGGGTGGTGGATGGTGGAGCAGTGGTTCAGATGGGGTTCGAAATGAGGTGAATATATGGGGCTGGGTCTTGACGGGCTGGGCCCATGAGGTTGTTAATGCTGATGGTGGTGGATTAGGGTGGCAAGGGGCGGCGGAAGGAGGTGGTGGATGGTGGAGCAGTGGTTCAGATGGGGTTCGAAAGGAGGTGAATATATGGGGCTGGGTCTCGACGGGCTGGGCCCATTAGGTTGTTGATGCTGATGGTGGTGGATTAGAGTGGCAAGGGGCGGAGGAAGGAGGTGGTGGATGGTGGAGCAGTGGTTCAGATGGGGTTCGAAAGGAGGTGAAGATATGGGGCTGGGTCTCCCGGTATGGGGCCAGACTGTTGAAGGCCTATCCCGTGATGGGTCCAGACCGATGAATTGAATTCCTGGATCATGTGCTAAGCCCAAAACTTGCTTCTTCAGAATCAGAGTCAGATAGATTTTTTTTTCCATTTTCGCTTCAAATTCAATAGCACCTGGTGGTTTTGATTGAGCTTCAAATTCATATTTGTACTATTGGGTTTAATTTGGTTTAATTTGTTAGTCCATTTCCCATTGTTTCCAGTTGATTGTTAATAAATACTTAATTTTTGTTTGTCTGAAAATGAACTTGGTAAAGACAGTGCTTGAATAAGTCGTATTTGGTTTAATCAGTGTTGTTTGTTTGTTTCCAGTTTGAATATTTTGTTAGTTTCCAGTTTGAATAAGTTGAACTTGGTTTAATCAATGTTATTTGTTTATAGATAGTATGGGTGCAGGCCCATGGTAAGTTGTGTGTTGTTTTTGTGTAATAGGTCCGTACCCATTGAGTTAATAATCGAGATGGGTCTGGACCGTGTGGGATTTGACTTACAGTAAAAATGCAACTTCCACGAGTCCATATCCATTACAAACAGGGGCAAACAGACAAAAACCTAACCAAATAGTTAGAGATTGGATGTATATAGGATGTTTTTTTAGTTAGGAGGTATATAATAAAGTTGGGAGGAAATAGGCTGTGGAAAGTAATTTCCTCAATATTTATTCACCAACTTTAAACATATTAATTTAAAATGACCAAAAGTTTTAGTAGTACATGTTTTAGTCGTGTCGGTGTTACAAATGAAATTGTTTATTTTTTGATACATAGTGATTCGAGCTAACTTACGCACACCACAACTAATCCCATGTGGATATATACACCTCTTCATATGTATATTCCTAGGTAAATATGAATTAGGTTACCCATGTTTAAGGAGGGGTTCGAGTCTTGTTTCTCTTAATTTACACCCGTTAAAAAGAGATTTGAACCATGTACCTCTTCTTTAAATGCTTAAGAAATAGCAAATCAAATTGTTGTATGTACATGATCTTTTAAAATTAGTTAAGTGTAAAAACCGTTCTTATTCCAAAAACTTAAACAATTTAAAAAACATAAAAGAATTGACATAAACTTAAACTGACACAAATTTTACTTAGATCCATCCAAAAATAACTTCGTCTCTGTTAAGATTTGATGTGAGAAACACACTTGCATTATATATATAATTCTGTTTACATACTTAGATCATCACATCCTTACCGTTAAAAATGTATATAATATCTTACAGTACCTTTTTTTACTATATCCAAAATATCTTACAGTACTGATTCACTACGCGCTATTAGAGAATATCCTATAAGTACGAACAAGATACTTATAGTTACATACATATACACTAAACCGTTTCCAGAGATGGGATAGTAGTTACTCATATTTTTAACGATACTTGTAGTAACATGATAGAGTCTAGCTAGTTTACCAAATATTCAAATAACACTGAGTATTGGGTATAAGGTTCAATTTCCTAATGAATTGATTTCGTGTTTGTGCGCACTTGTGTAGCCTCTCCCTTCCTCCGCCATCCGTTTTTTTCCGTTTAATTTTGTAATTTTGGATAATTTTGGTATTTATGGTGCATTTCTGCATTATATAAGAAGTTAAGGTACAATATTTGCATAATATAGGAACTTATAGTGAATTTAATTATTTAATCTGCAATTTTTGTATATAGGGAGCTAAAGTGCAACTTTTTACCTAGTCGGAGACATATATTGCAGTACTTTTCAGTGCAATTTTCATATAATATAGGAACGTATATTTTTCTTTTCATATCAGATATTATAGTGTAACTTGTCGCATATTTAATGGGCTAATAGTGCCATGGCTAAGAGCATATATGGGATTTTGATTATTTTACCGTCAAAAGCGTTTTTCAGTTAAAATTTAAATATTTGTAAAAAATATTAAAAAATATTTTGACATCTAAAATCACTTTAATTGATTATTTTAATAATTATATATATAATATTTTTCTTAAAAGTGATTTTAAAGGTCTAGAGTATTTTTTAGGAATCTAAAACCATTTCAAATGATTGTTTTAAAAAGCAATCTCAAACAGATCCTAAATTTCTCTTGCCAAAGACATTCTACAAGAAATTACCCCCTCTTCCAGTATGATTGTCCACTTAGATTTTCACATATATTAAGAATTGTATTCAGTATTTCTCTGTCACTAAAATACCCTCCATAAAATATTTTGAAATCATAATAGTTTATAAAAAATATAAAATTTAATATTTTAATAAACGTAATAGTGAAAAAAGTTGGAAACAAATGTCTCGATATTTTAAGTGGACAATTATTTTGGAATTATACTTTTTGTATGTGGATAATTATTTTAGAATTGAGGGGTTATCTATTATGTTGGCAAGATCCAGGTGGGGTACTAACTAGGAAAAAATTCACTAGATTGCTTTGGATAAGGTTGCTACCTCGAAGTCTAATGGTGGCCTTGGTTTTCAGAACTTTCTTAATATGAATAAAGCCATCCTCGTCACTCAGGCTTAAATAATTCTACAAATGTCGTAAGATCTAGTCGTCGGAATCCTTAAAGGTATATACTTTCCCTATTTTTCCTTCTAGAAAGTTAAGCTTAAAACGAACATATCATGGTCTTGGACTAGCCATATAACTAGAAGAGACGTACTAAAATGGGATTGAAAAAATCAGCATGGCAACAATGAACAAGCAAATATTTGGCATGGTCACTAGATCACGGATGTGTCTCTGATTGATCCCCCCTCCCCACCCAATTTCCACTTGTTCAGGGCTTGTGAATTGTTTAATAAGGAACAAGATGGATGGGATGTGACTATAGTTCACCAAACATTTGATCAAGCTATTGTACATCTTATACTAAGAATGCATGTACACAATTTGGATGGTCAAGATCAGGTCATTAGCCCCATAAGTGTATACTACTAAGATCCGATATCATGCTTTTGTTGACATATAGGGAAATGAATCGCTTAATATTTCTCTGGAACCTCTTAGAGATAGGTTAGTGCTTTGGAAAACGCTTTAACATGTTAAAATGCATACAAAAATCGGAGTCTTCCTTTGAAAATGTTCTCGAGAAGCGAACCCATCTACATAAAACTTGTTTAAAAAACATTATGCTGACACGAATTGTTGCAATGCACACCCAAATGAGGTTGAATCTTCAAGTATTATTATTATGGCACATTCACATAGTCTGAACGGTTTGCTTAAATCCATAATTCGAGCACAAACAGTATTGGGTTGACTACTTGGTGGGGCCTAGGGTGTGATAAAATAAGATAAAAATAACGTGCAAGTAACACCCTAAAGCTACACGGTTCTGCAAGTATACAGATCGTATGCAAGTTTTAGTTAAAAGATTAAGATTCGTTCCGCAGAGACTACGAAGGTTAGAAGAATCTTATGCAAATATCAAGTGTAAATAAATTAAAGCTAGAACAACTAAACGCAAATAAAAGTAAAGACAAATAGATGTTTGTTTGATTTTCAAATTAACTAAATTAAAACTAAGAATTTAAAGACAGAAAATAAATACGAAAGGAAAGTGATATGAGAATTTAGCTCAAGTTGTTAGCATGTAATCCCCACTAGTTTTGCCGTTCTAAACATGTAAGGGTGAATTATGTAGTATTTCCCTAATCGGTCCCAATTCGCTATCGGTAGTTTCAAATAGGATTTACCTGTGTCAATAAGGCTTCCTAAGCAAACTTGTCCTGTAATTGGTAAATAGTCACAAGAACTAAACCATAGTGATTATCTAGCTAGGTTGGGTTGTCAGATCAGACCTAATACTAGACGTTATGTGCTAAACATGCAATTAAACACCGTTGTCAATGGTGACCTAATTACTAGATGGTAATTCTAATGGCTGTAGTCCACAAGAACACAGAATATAAATACAAACACATAAACAGAGAATAAAAACTATAATTCTATTTAAAACATTAAATTCCCAAATTAGATAGATGTCAATCAAAACTAGGGTTCATACATATATGCTAAAACTCAAGCTAAATAAATTTAGTTCATGAAAGAAAAGAAAGAAATTACAAATCTAAAGGTAGAAGAAGACATAGTGATGAACAGCTCCTTCCAGACTTCTCTCTTGTGTTGTAAGCTTCCTCTTGGCTTAAGGTTTCACCAAGGATGATTTAAGAGTGTTAAGAGGCTGTATTTATAGTGTATAGGTTGACCTAATTCGTTTCTTGGAGATAAGGCCAAGTAATAGACTCCAAGCCCAACTCAAATTCGTAAGGAAATAAAAATAAACACTGCTGGACCGTTTTGGGCATATCTTCTTCGTTATTGGTCGGTTTGAGCTCCATAAGATACCAAAAAGATCGTAACAGAATTATCCATGTCCCTATGAAAGGAATCTTCCAAAATCGGCTTCCTTGTAGGAGTAATTACCACTTCTTTAGGCGTGTGCTGCAGAAATTCAGATTAGGCAGCTTTTCCTTTTCCATGTTTTTAGCCTTTGTTACCTTTATCTCCAATTTCCATGTATATCTCTTTTCATAAGTTGTTGTCTTTGACTTGGACTCTAATTAATATCCATAATTATCTTTAAAGCTTCACACTAAATAAACAATTAAACCCAATATGCTCTAAAAATATTATGTTACTAAATCAAGACCCAAAATAGGAAAGTGCACTAAACTAAGCTAAAATCAACTTATAAACTAATAAATAAGCCTAAAATGATGTCTCAGAAGTATATTTTATTATCACAAATGAGGGGACATCAAGACCCCCAACTCAAAGTTGTATCGTCCCGATACAATAAAAGTAAAGAACAGTAGGGTAGTCAAATAATCAAGACGAAGTCGGAGGAGAATACGAACATAATATAATGAATGATCCTAGAGCAAAATATCTAAAAAGTCTCATGTAGTAATTTTCAAGAAATAATGCACAGATATACTTAATATACATGTAATCAACAATCCATAAATTCAAGTTAAGATTAATTGCGCAATGTCAGAAGGAGAGGATGAAAACTTAGTTCAGGTTAATGGCTATAGGTTGTTCATAGGTCCCACATACAGCATCCAATGTTCCACTTACCTACTACCTAATAGCTCAATTGTTGCTCCACCTAGAAGTTAGAAATCCTAAGGTCTTGGTTATAACTTGGTTTAAGGACGGGTGTGGTATATTTGGATAATGAAAAGTGAGCTTTTGGCTCTCTCCTCACTAGCCATCAACGAATCGCCCTAGATCTTGAGTTTTCACTCGAAGATGTTCTCACTCAACCCAGTTTATTGATGCTTTTGATGTGCATCCCCAATAATCCCAATTAAAACCTTTGATGACATAAAATCCACTTTGCCGGTCCGAATATATATTTTCATATCAATTTTTTTCTTTTTGTATAGCTATGATTCTCTTTTTGATGTTGAGATATCACACTATTTTTTTTCATATATATATATATTCTTTTTATGCCCTTGTTGGCAAATTTTAGCTCGTAGCTTCTTTTCCATTCACTATTACCCCGGCAAAGGGTTACAATAATTACTCTTTCATCATTAATAAAATCACAAATATAATACCCAAATCCCAATGTTCCTAATGATGAAATTCACCACCCCAAACTCAAGCTCTAAAACGAGTTTTCTCAGGTTTTGCGATTCGAGTGCGGGTCATATAGATAAGTCCTAAAAACTAGGGTATGGATTATAATGTGTTTCAATAAAAGGCTTTAGAAAGGCTCAGAGGGGCTAAGACGGATAAATAATAATATCAAACAAAAGGGTGAGAAAGTCTAAGGCTTCAAGTGTTTTATCATGAAAGAACCGCCTTAGTCATTTTTCTAACTACCGGATTTCGTTACGTTTTCATTATTAGTTCATAGACAAGTGGGTTTTCAACTAATTTTAAACCTCACGTTCTACACACAAAATAACTATTCCTAAGTTTCAACGTACTTCTTAGCATTGCTCATTAAATTTTCTATCCTTTATTTCCTGTTTTCATACATGCATCCTAAACAAATTTGTTGCATCTTTCAAAAACATACTACTTACTATCATTGACCTAATAAAATCATGCTCAACTAGGTAAATTCAAGATATTCTATGCCTTAATTCAACCTAAAATTTTTAAATTTTATGCAAAAACGAAAAGAAGATGAGGACAACGAATCCCCACCCCCAACTCAAAAGTGAGCCGTGTCCCCACGACTCGAAAAAGACTCAAGAATGGAATAAAATTTAAAATAAAACTAACTAAACTACCTAATGCATACAAGCTATTAAGAAAAATTAGAATGACCTACCTGGCTGGCCATAGAGATCCATTATATCTTCCTCCTCATCCGAAGCTGAGGGATCGGTATAACTATCAATATCCCTTGTCAAGGTCAAATCTTCTATCTGTGATTCCATCTGTATGACTTTTTTCAAAGTTCTCTGTTATCTTCTTGTAATCTTTCTATTTCGTTCTGTAACCTGAGAGCCCAAGGAGGAAGATCATAAACAATTTCAGAGGAAGAGGTAGAAGAACCTTGGTCTTGAATTTTTATCTTCTTCAAAGGCCTTCTTGATGGTATGGACATTCTAGCAGTTAACTTCTTTGGTAGTGGTTGTGCTGGTGCCTTTTCTTTTGATTCTTCAGTAACCTCATCAAGATTGATGGGTTTTTCAATGGTGGCTCCAGGCAATTTCTTATTTTTCCCAAGGATAGAGAACTTTCTCTTGTATTCCATAGCTTTAGATCTGTTAGTCATGCTTGATTTACCCACAACTCAAGTTATACCAAGGATGGATTAAAAGTTTAAGGAAAATTTGGTTTAGCTTGATGTTGTTGCTTGGAATTGGTGAAAGAGAAAGGTTTCTTGATGAATTTTTGGAAGAAATCTTTAAAGCTTGTTGATTTTGATGGTGTTTTAATGGTGTAGTGTGATGAATTTGATGAAGAGATTGTGTTTATGGAAGATGGAGGAGAGGATTTGAGGAGTTGTTGTGTTAATTGTGAAGGTTTGCACAAGTTTTAAAGTGTTTATATAGGGTTTGGGTCTGAAAAATTCTTGTGTGGAAGGCTAGGGTTTATCTTGTTAAGGTAAGAAGTTGAATAGGCTTAGGATTCTTCACAAACCGCCTGGCGCGGTGCATCCCTGCGGTGCATGGGTAGTCCGCGGGGGTAGTCCGTGCGCAACAGCTGTTGAGATTTTTGGCTTCTGCCTTACACCCGTGCTAGCACCCCGTGGCACGTGTTTTGTGCCTGCGGTGTAGGGGTGCGGTGCATGGGTAGTCCGCGCCATCTCCGTCAAAAAGCCCGCGGTACATCACCCCGTGGCACGCGTTTTGTGCGTGCGGTATAGGGGTGCGGTGCACCGCGCCTATCAGCTTCTCTTTTTCTCGTCTCTGGATAAAACCCGTGGTGCCCGGCCCGTGGTACGGGTTTTCTGGGCACGGTACATCCCTGCGGTACATAGGTAGTCCGCGCCAGTCCTAAAATTTTTCCAGCTTTTTCCTTTTGACCCCAAACTCGTTTCTTGCACAATAGCACACTACCTTTCTCTCCTATTAGCTTGTAAACACAATTAAAAATATACACTAACTTAATATTATACACTACAAAGCAATAAAACTAATCTAAAAAGCAATTAAAACAAGGGGTGTCTCCCAAGAGCACTTTTGTTTAACGTCTTTGAGTTAGACGTGTACCTCAGGCTAAGCGCATTCAACGAGATGTATTGTCTCCTCTCGCCCAAAGTCCTCACTGTCATGGTCTCTCTTCAAACGCTGACCATTCACCATGAATGTCCGTTGCTCGGTTGGATTTTCAATTTCAATCGCTCCATGAGGTGTGACTTTCGTGACAATGTAAGGTCCTCCCCAACGGGATTTAAGCTTTCCTGGGTAGTTCGAAAATTGAGAGTTGTATAATAAAACTTTTTGTCCTCTTTCGAAATGCTTTGGACGGAGCCGTTTATCATGCCATCACTTTGTTTTCTCCTTGTAGAGGCATAAATTTTCATAGGCAAGATAACAAAACTCCTCCAACTCATTCAACTGCATCATCCTTTGTTTCCCGGCCAAGTCTGGTTCTAGATTCAGAGTTTTAATAGCCCAGTAGGCTCGAGCTTCAAGTTCAATCGGTAGATGACACGCTTTGCCGTAGACCATGCGATATGGAGATGCCCCAACTGGTGTTTTAAATGCTGTCCTGTAAGCCCGGAGAGCATCATCTAGTTTTAAAGACCAATCTTTCCTCGATTTATTCACGGTCTTCTCAAGAATAGATTTGATTTCCCGGTTGGAAACTTCAACTTGACCGTTAGTTTGTGGGTGATAACCGGTTGAAGTACGGTGTCTCACTCCAAACTTACGAAGATAATTTCTCAGAGGAGCATTAAGAAAATGGGTACCTTTATCACTGATGAGAACATGCGGCGTACCATGTCTTGAAAAAAAATTTGATTTTAAGAACTTAATCACAGTTTGAGCATCGTTCTTTGGTGTTGCCACTGCTTCTACCCATTTTTCTAACTACCGGATTTCGTTACGTTTTCATTATTAGTTCATAGACAAGTGGGTTTTCAACTAATTTTAAACCTCACGTTCTACACACAAAATAACTATTCCTAAGTTTCAACGTACTTCTTAGCATTGCTCATTAACTTTTCTATCCTTTATTTCCTGTTTTCATACATGCATCCTAAACAAATTTGTTGCATCTTTAAAAAACATACTACTTACTATCATTGACCTAATAAAATCATGCTCAACTAGGTACATTCAAGATATTCTATGCCTTAATTCAACCTAAAATTTTTAAATTTTATGCAAAAACGAAAAGAAGATGAGGACAACGAATCCCCACCCCCAACTCAAAAGTGAGCCGTGTCCCCACGACTCGAAAAAGACTCAAGAATGGAATAAAATTTAAAATAAAACTAACTAAACTACCTAATGCATACAAGCTATTAAGAAAAATTAGAATGACCTACCTGGCTGGCCATAGAGATCCATTATATCTTCCTCCTCATCCGAAGCTGAGGGATCGGTATAACTATCAATATCCCTTGTCAAGGTCAAATCTTCTATCTGTGATTCCATCTGTATGACTTTTTTCAAAGTTCTCTGTTATCTTCTCGTAATCTTTCTATTTCGTTTTGTAACCTGAGAGCCCAAGGAGGAAGATCATAAACAATTTCAGAGGAAGAGGTAGAAGAACCTTGGTCTTGAATTTTTATCTTCTTCAAAGGCCTTCTTGATGGTATGGACATTCTAGCAGTTAACTTCTTTGGTAGTGGTTGTGCTGGTGCCTTTTCTTTTGATTCTTCAGTAACCTCATCAAGATTGATGGGTTTTTCAATGGTGGCTCCAGGCAATTTCTTATTCTTCCCAAGGATAGAGAACTTTCTCTTGTATTCCATAGCTTTAGATCTGTTAGTCATGCTTGATTTACCCACAACTCAAGTTATACCAAGGATGGATTAAAAGTTTAAGGAAAATTTGGTTTAGCTTGATGTTGTTGCTTGGAATTGGTGAAAGAGAAAGATTTCTTGATGAATTTTTGGAAGAAATCTTTAAAGCTTGTTGATTTTGATGGTGTTTTAATGGTGTAGTGTGATGAATTTGATGAGGAGATTGTGTTTATGGAAGATGGAGGAGAGGATTTGAGGAGTTGTTGTGTTAATTGTGAAGGTTTGCACAAGTTTTAAAGTGTTTATATAGGGTTTGGGTTTGAAAAATTCGTGTTTGGAAGGCTAGGGTTTATCTTGTTAAGGTAAGAAGTTGAATAGGCTTAGGATTCTTCACAAACCGCCTGGCGCGGTGCATCCCTGCGGTGCATGGGTAGTCCGCGGGGGTAGTCCGTGCGCAACAGCTGTTGAGATTTTTGGCTTCTGCCTTACACCCGTGCTAGCACCCCGTGGCACGTGTTTTGTGCCTGCGGTGTAGGGGTGTGGTGCATGGGTAGTCCGCGCCATCTCTGTCAAAAAGCCCGCGGTACATCACCCCGTGGCACGCGTTTTGTGCCTGCGGTATAGGGGTGCGGTGCACCGCGCCTATCAGCTTCTCTTTTTCTCGTCTCTGGATAAAACCCATGGTGCCCGGCCCGTGGTACGGGTTTTCTGGGCACGGTACATCCCTGCGGTACATAGGTAGTCCGCGCCAGTCCTAAAATTTTTCCAGCTTTTTCCTTTTGACCCCAAACTCGTTTCTTGCACAATAGCACACTACCTTTCTCTCCTATTAGCTTGTAAACACAATTAAAAATATACACTAACTTAATATTATACACTACAAAGCAATAAAACTAATCTAAAAAGTAATTAAAACAAGAGGTGTCTCCCAAGAGCACTTTTGTTTAACGTCTTTGAGTTAGACGTGTACCTCAGGCTAAGCGCATTCAACGAGATGGATTGTCTCCTCTCGCCCAAAGTCCTCACTGTCATGGTCTCTCTTCAAACGCTGACCATTTACCATGAATGTCCGTTGCTCGGTTGGATTTTCAATTTCAATCGCTCCATGAGGTGTGACTTTCGTGACAATGTAAGGTCCTCCCCAACGGGATTTAAGCTTTCCTGGGTAGTTCGAAAATTGAGAGTTGTATAATAAAACTTTTTTTCCTCTTTCGAAATGCTTTGGACGGAGCCGTTTATCATGCCATCGCTTTGTTTTCTCCTTGTAGAGGCGTAAATTTTCATAGGCAAGATAACGAAACTCCTCCAACTCATTCAACTGCATCATCCTTTGTTTCCCGGCCAAGTCTGGGTCTAGATTCAGAGTTTTAATAGCCCAGTAGGCTCGAGCTTCAAGTTCAATTGGTAGATGACACGCTTTGTCGTAGACCATGCGATATGGAGATGCCCCAACTGGTGTTTTAAATGCTGTCCTGTAAGCCCAGAGAGCATCATCTAGTTTTAAAGACCAATCTTTCCTCGATTTATTCACGGTCTTCTCAAGAATAGATTTGATTTCCCGGTTGGAAACTTCAGCTTGACCGTTAGTTTGTGGGTGATAACCGGTTGAAGTACGGTGTCTCACTCCAAACTTACGAAGATAATTTCTCAGAGGAGCATTAAGAAAATGGGTACCTTTATCACTGATGAGAACACGCGGCGTACCATGTCTTGAAAAAAAATTTGATTTTAAGAACTTAATCACAGTTTGAGCATCGTTCTTTGGTGATGTCACTGCTTCTACCCATTTTGATACATAATCTACCGCAAGCAAAATATAAAGATTTCCATGGGAAGTGATGAAAGGTCCCATGAAATCTATTCCCCATACATCAAAGATTTCAACTTCAAGAATATTGTTAAGCGGCATCGCGTCTCTTTTTGATATATTACCAGTGAACTGGCATCTTTGACATGACTGGACAAAACGATGACAATCTTTGTGTATGGTAGGCCAATAGAATCCGGATTGAAGAGTTTTAGCTGCGGTTCTATCGCCTTTAAAATGACCTCCATAAGGTGAACTATTACAACCTTCAATGATTTTCTCCATTTCACCTTCATGCACACACCTTCTAACCACTTGGTCACTACAAATCTTCCAGAGGTATGGTTCATCCCAATAATACTCCTTGGCCTGGTGACTTAATCTGTGTTTTTGTTGTGGGTGGATATCTTTGGGAAAGACACCACTCACAATGAGGTTGACTAGATCTGCATACCATGGCACAAACGCATGTTTAATAGCAAAAAGTTGTTCATCAGGGAATACCTATTTAACCAACAATGGTTCTTTGTTCGCATCAGATCCTTCGAGCCTTGATAAATGATCAGCAACTTGATTTTCGCATCCTTTTCGGTCTCGAATATCTATGTCGAATTCTTGAAGTAACAGTACCCATCTAATAAGACGCGGTTTAGCGTCCTTTTTCTCCATGAGGTACCTAATAGCTGAATGGTCTGTGTATACGACAGTTTTCTTCCCAAACAGATAGGAACGAAATTTATCAAAAGCATAAACCACGGCCAACATCTCTTTCTCCGTCACTGTATAATTCATCTGGGCAGCTTTGAAAGTCTTACTTGCATAATAAGTCGTGTGGAAAATCTTGTCTTTCCTCTGTCCCAACACAACACCCATAGCGTGATCACTGGCATCGCACATAAGTTCAAACGGAGCTTTCCAATTAGGAGGTATAACAATAGGTGTAGAGATCAGTTTCTCTTTAATCGTCAAAAACGCTTGAAGACATTCTTCTGTAAAATTAAAAGGAGTATCCTTTTCAAGTAAAGAGCAAAGCGGTTTGGCGATCTTGGAGAAATCTTTAATAAATCTTCGATAAAATCCTGCGTGACCCAAGAAACTTCTCACTCCTTTAACAGAAACTGGATGTGGTAGTGTTTTGATAACTTCAATTTTAGCACGATCAACCTCCATCCCTGCCTTTGAAACTTTATGTCCCAACACAATTCCCTCTTGAACCATGAAGTGGCATTTTTCCCAATTAAGCACAAGATCTTTTTCTCTACATCTCACAAGGACTTTCTCAAGATTATTCAAACAATCATCGAAACTATCTCCAAACACCGAAAAATCATCCATAAAAACCTCCAAATATTTATCAATCATGTCCCAAAATATCGACATCATGCACCTCTGGAACGTTGCAGGTGCATTGCATAAACCAAACGACATTCTTCTATAAGCAAAAGTACCAAACGGACATGTAAAAGTTGTTTTGTGTTGATCGAGGGGATATACACAAATCTGATTATAACCCGAATATCCGTCAAGGAAACAATAATATTCTCTCCCTGCAAGTTTGTCTAGCATCTGATCAATGAATGGTAGCGGGAAGTGATCTTTCTTTGTAGCTTTGTTCAGTCTTCGGTAATCCATGCACACTCGCCACCCCACAACTGGTCTTGATGGTATGGCTTCGCCTTGATCATTAAGGATGGTAGTGATACCTCCTTTCTTCGGAACACATTGCACTAGACTAACCCAATCACTGCTAGCAACCGGATAGATAATTCCTGCGTCTAACAACTTGATAACTTCCTTCCTCACTACTTCTTTCATAGCTGGCATGAGTCTTCTCTGTCCCTCTATAGATCGCCCACCTTCGTTCTCAAGAATGATTTTGTGTTTGCAAACGGAAGGACTAATTCCCTTGATGTCGGCAATAGTCCATCCGATTGCTTCTTTGTTCGATCGAAGTACTTGAAGTAGCTTCTCCTCTTGAGGGTCTGAAAGGTTAGCAGAAATAATAACAGGCAAAGTTTTATTCGTACCTAGATATGCATAGCGTAGATGATCTGGAAGTGGTTTATCTTCGAGATCAGGTGGACATATTATAGATGGTTGTTTCATTGGTTCAATGTCACCTGGTTCTCGAAGTAGTTCTCGCACATTTGATCCTAATGCAGAGACATCTTTAGGGGGAATCTCGAGTTCCTCTGGTGATTCAAGTGCTAAGGCCTTGTCAAGATCATCATGTAAGCTTGCTTCACTGAAGACTTCTTGCGCCATTTTTCCGATGACATCTATTTTGAAGCACTCATCTTTTGACATTGGTAATTTCATAGCCTGAAACACATTGAATCGTATCTGTTCGCCTTGTACTCTCATGATCAACTCACCATTATCAACATCAATTAGTGTACGCCCCGTGGCTAAGAATGGTTGGTGGTCCTTTGTGTGTTCTAAAATAATTGAAAACGTGATCGAACCACAACCGCAAGTGCACGGTTGTCCCAAGTAATGATACTACAGATTCGTTCCAAGGACGGGATGGTTGACTACAATGCTTATCGATTTATGAATGATTGCACTTATGAAAGCAAATAAAAGTAATATGATTGGTTTTGTTTTTGTATTAATTCTAAGTAATAAAAGACTAAATGCAAAATGCAATTAAAAGCTAAGACGCAAGTAAATAAAGGTAAAACGCAGTATGAGAAGATAGCACTTGAGAGAACGCAAGGGATCCTCCTAATTCTATTTCATAACTTATTTTGTTTAAGGGTCAAATTGGTCAATTGACATTGGTCGGGATTCAATAATCCTTGTACCCCCGTCAGGGTGGACTACAAGGCTATTCTAGAGTGTCACTAGTCCCGTCAGGGTAAATATGATCCACTTTTGAATGATTAAGCTAAATTACCTCATTGTCCATAAAATTAACTACGCTCGTCAAAGTCAAATAGTTTATATTTTATATTCTGTAATTATTTCTGTACCTAAACCCCCCGTCAAGGTGATCCAATCGCCACTAATTGGAATAGCCTAGATACCAAACCCTATTATTAATTGATAAGGTCAATAATAGTAAATAAGCACAAATTAAAGAAAAATGTAAAAGACCCAATTCGATTTAATTAACAGAAACCCAAATTCAGGACATGAAATTCAATAGAATTGGGATTCACCCATAAAGCATTCTCAAGCACTAATAAATGTTTAGATCATACTAATTAAAAAGAAAACTAAATTAAAAGTAAAGGAATTCATATTGTCTTACAAATAAAAGATAAAAGAAACCTAATTTCCGGAATAGGAATGACTGAGAACGGAGATATAGACCCTCTCCAGCTCTTGCAGCTTCTTCTTTCTTCCTTCTGTTGCTTCTCTCTGATGTTTTTAATTGTAAAGAATGAATTGTATCTAAAACAGAAGTCAAGAGCTCCTTTTATAAGTAGAAAATCGGATTAGGGCATGGACCTAATAATAAAACACTAATTAAATGTCCAAGCCCGATTTCTAAGCCCAAAATCCGTAACTGCTGCACCACCTTCACTAAAACGGACTTTCCCGCTTCGTTATAACTCCGATTGACTTGATTCCAGTTGCTGAAGTTCTGTAACTCAATAAGGAATGTTTTTACTTCAAAGGCCAGCGGTTGAATCATCTCTTAAGCGTCTTGAAATCAGCAATCTTTGGCCTGTTTTCCAGATTTGCAGCTCTAAAATTAATTTCTTTCGGGATTTATCTTCAAGTCTTGACTCCATATCACGATCTTTGACTCTCTCCTCGGATTACATTCCTAGCTAATATTTAAAACCTACAAACTTTCCACTAAAATACACAAGATTACGCGCAAAAGTTTAATAAATCAAAAATACTAGAAATAAAATGGGAATTCCGAATTATTGCATTTTTAACTCAAAAGTCTATCAAAATATTCAAATAAACATAAAAAATGATGTCTCCTAAGGGTCGAAAATAAGAACAATTAAGGAGACATCAATGGTCTACCCAAAATGATGGGGACATTCTTATCCGCGTCGTAGTCAAGAATAATAAAATCACAAGGAAAAATAAAAGAGCCAGCTTTAACTAAAACATCTTCAATTTTACCTATTGGTCGTGTGAGGGAGCGATCTGCCATTTGTAATACCACAGATGTGGGTACTACCTCTCCAATATTAAGCTTCTCGAACAGAGATCTAGGCATGAGATTGATGCTCGCGCCTAGATCACATAATGCTTTCCCGGTCCAACTATCTCCAATGCCGATAGAAATTGTAAAACTTCCGGGATCTTCCAATTTTGGTGGCAACTTACTTTGACATATAGCACTGCACTCCCTAGGTAATCCAATTGTTTCCCCGGTTTCTATACTTCGCTTGTTGGAGAAAATGTCCTTCATGAATTTAAGATAGGTTGGCATTCTCTTGAGAGCTTCAACAAGGGGTATATTAACTTCCAATTTCTTCAACATGTCAATGAACTTCTTGAATTCCAGGTCATTGTCCTTCTTTCTGACACGTGAAGGGTATGGTGGTGGAGGGCGTGTATTAAGTTCCACTGGTTTTCTTGTCTGGTCAGGTGTCTCGGTTTGAACACTCTTTGGTTTAACTACCTCCTCAACTGTATATTTGATTGTTTCTTCCCCCTCTGTTCTGGAATAGGGATTGATTCTGGTTCCGGTCTTGGTGGAGGTAGTTGTTTTCCACTTCGCAATTCAACTGCATGGCAAGAATCATCTCTAGGAGCAATAGTATCACTGGGGAGTTGCCCTTTCGGCCGACTTTGTAATGTACTCGCCAGATGTGATATAGTATGCTCTAGTTGCTTGATAATCTTCAGCTGGGTTCGAACATTCTGTTGGCTATGACTCATTTTCTCAGCTGCTTGCATTAATTTAGCCATACTCGACTTCAAGCTTGGGATTAGTTCCTTCTTTGCCAGTTGCGTTGATTGTTTAGGTGGATCTTTCTTTGGTTCTTGACAAGCTTTCTCAACAATGGGTGCCTTTTTCTGAATAGGTTGTGGTGGATTATAGGATTGAGGTTGGGGTTTATGATAAGACTCTTGCTTTCTGACCCAACTCTTTTGCTGTGGGGGATGTTGATAATTAGTGTAGCTTTCTTGAGGACTAGAATAACCATTAGAATAATAGTTATCTTGAGGATATGTAATGGAAGCTACTACTGGATTATTCATACACCCTTCCCACACATGATTTCTTGATCCACAACCCGGACATGAAGGAATTGCGCGTACCGTATTCACCTGAGCAATTGTTCGAGCTTGTTCTTGTAGTTCTTCGAGTTGTTTAGCCAATTCTTTAAGCGTCAGAGATTCTGAAGTGTTTTTTTTCTGATCTCTTTGGCCAACTTCTCTCTTTCTCAAGAACTCTTTCCATCCCCAACTCAGCCTCTTCAGGATCTAGCAACACAAAACCTGCGTTTCCTAACGAATCTGCTTTCTCTCTGGATTTATCATTAAGGCCTCCATAAAACAAGGTTAAATAATATTCCGGCGAGGATCTATGATATGGACATCTCGCCTTCTTTTCTGTAAATCGTAACCATGCTTCACCCAAACTTTCTTCGTCTTTCTGTATAAATTGCTCAAGCTCCAACATATCTTTTAAACGTCTACTAACCGGATAGAAGCGGTCTAGGAATCTTGTTTGAAGCTTGTCCCAATCTGGAATAACATGAGGGTATTGGGTATTTTACCAATCGCTTGCACATCCGGTCAAGAAGAACTGGAACATCAGCTGTGTCGGCGCGAAAAAAAATAATTTTTTTTTGGCGTCTGATGCAATAAATGACGCAATAATATTTTTTTTTCTTTTTTTTTTTCAATATACCTCAAAACGCAGCCAAAACGCTGGGTCAGAGAAATGCCCTTCGAAACTGGGTTCCCGCATTTGCAAATGCGGGTACCCGGTTTTTCGTCGATGGCGCGAGCCAAGATGCACCAAAACGCAACTTCTCAAGACGCCGGGTCAGAGAATTTGGAAAAGTACAGCTCCGAAACTGGGTACCCGCATTTGCAAATGCGGGAACCTGGTTTGCGTCGATGGCGCGAGTGGTGACGCAGGTGTGACGCAGGTGTGACGCAAGACCCAAAACGTTGGGTTAGAAAGTTGGAATTTTTTAGCTTTCGAAACTGGGTACCCGCATTTGCGAATGCAGGTACCCGGTTTGCCCCTGGAACACCACAAATTTTTCTTCTATTTTCGCCCTTTCGACCACAAACTCATGACCTTTTTATCCCTGAAATCATCAAAAACAACTACCCTTCCTCATTTCTTACTAATAAACACTAAATTAACGAAAATCAAACGAATTTAAACTACGAAAAATAAAAACTTAAACTAATATACAAGAAATGACTTTTGTTTAACGTCGTTAAGCTCGACGGGTTACCTCATTCATTAGTCGTTGACATAACCTCCCCAGCAGTGAGTGAGGTTGTCAATATTTGCAACTCGAAATTTGCATCCCTTAGCTTTTCTTCCCACTAATTTATCTGAGATAACCTTCGTGACCATGAATGGTCCTAGCCAAGAACTTTTTGATTCACGTACCTTTGGAGGGGAGTTTGGTTTCTTCATAGCTACTTCTTCACCTACTTTGAACCCCCTTTTCTTTCTTTCTTTCTTAGGTTCCTTCGGAACCTTCGCGGCACGTGCTTTCTCTTTCTTCTTCGCATGATTGAGTTGTGGATTTTTAGGGTATGGAGGAGCTTTGATTGGTGGTTTCTTTCGTAGCTCTTTCTCCTCCACTCCTAAAGTGTCCACGACATTAATTGGCTCTTTTCTTACCGGTTCCATTACATCTATACGAAAACATTCTTCCTTGGAATCCGGAAACTTCATAGGTCTAAACACATTAAACTTCATTTCCTCGTCTTGGATTCTCATAATCATTTCTCCGTTCTCTACATCAATCAAGGTACGCCCCGTGGCTAGGAATGGTCTTCCCAAAATAATGGGGACATTCCTATCTGCGTCGTAATCAAGTATAACGAAATCAGCGGGAAAAATTAACGTACCTGCTTTAACGAGGACATCTTCGATTCGGCCTTCCGGATGTGCAAGAGATCGATCC
Source organism: Nemophila menziesii (assembly GCA_029959085.1). Classification (NCBI taxonomy): domain Eukaryota; kingdom Viridiplantae; phylum Streptophyta; class Magnoliopsida; order Boraginales; family Hydrophyllaceae; genus Nemophila; species Nemophila menziesii. Next base: position 37,094,027 of record JARWIR010000005.1, on the reverse strand, counting down.
GCCATTTGCAAGACCATAGAAGTGGGTCTTGCTTCGATATTAAGCTTATCAAAGATCGATTTGGGCATAAGATTGATGCTTGCACCCAAATCGCATAGCGCTTTTCCTTTCCACTCATTACCAATAGATATCGGAATTGTAAACCTTCCCGGATCAAGTAGTTTCGGAGGTAATTTATTCTGACATATTGCACTACATTCCTCAGGTAAGCCAATCATCTCATTATCGCAATATGGCCGTTTGTTGGTGAGGGCTCTTTTCAGAAACTTAGCATATTTGGGTACATCTCGAATAGCTTCTAGCAACGGAATATTTATGCTAAGACCTCTTACCTTGTTAAAGAATTTTTGATAATCAGCCATATCACCCTTCTTCTGAACTCTTGATGGAAATGGTGGAGGAGGACGATTTATTATAGTATCATCTTTCTTTTTCAGAACTTCCCTAGACCTCTCCACTTCTTCAACTTCCACTTCTTTCTCTTTACTAACCTTATCCTTTTCTTTTCTAACTTCTTTTTCTTTCATAACCAAAAAAGGAGGTGGAGGAAGGTTCTTACCACTTCTGAGAGTAATAGCTTTACAGTCTTCGATTTGTATTGGATTCTCAGTATCGCTAGGGAGTTGCCCCTGTGGACGTTGATTCAGTTGTTTATTAATTTGACTTATCTGATTCTGTAATAACTTCATGTTTGCGTCAGATGCTTGTTGACGTTCCATAGCTTGCGTCTGAAGAGCAATTAAACTTTCTACGGTTTTCTGAAGGGTAACTACACCTTCTTGCGGATGGGCAGGTAAGGCTTTTTGGTTCATTGTTTCATCGTAAGTTTCTTAAGGAGTTTGTCTTTGAACATAATTTTGATTCTGTCCTCCTTGATAATTGTTGTGTGGTCTTGGATTGTAGTTGTTACCTTGGAGATGTGGCTGATACGCATATGTAGGATTGGCTGCCCCATTAGGATTTGAGTATTGAAACCCAGGATGGTTTCTGTTAGGCTGATATCCATTACCACTCGAATTAAAGTTACCTCTGTTGGAGACAAACATCACGGATTCTTGATTATTTTGACAATTCTCCCAACTATGATCATTAAGACCGCAATACTCACATTCATACACCTCTTGTGCAACCTTTACCTCGCCTCTTTTATTCGAAAAACCTTCTTTCACGGCTAAAGTGAGTTGTCTCAGTTGTTGTTCTAGTGTGGTTTGAATCTTGGTCTCTAAGGAGTTGAACTTTTCTTCAATATTGACATTATTAACTCCTCCTCTAACTGGTGTTCTTACGGTATTCCACCCAACTTCATTCTTTACTGTTCTTTCCAAGATGATTTTTGCATGAACGGGTTGAACTTGAAGAAATCCAGCACCACATAGCAAATCCAATTTTTCTCTTGAAGTCCCATCAAGGCCTCTGTAAAAGATTTTTAGCTGTTGTTGTTCTGAAAGGCCATGATCGGGAACTCTACGTAAACACATCTGAAATCTTGTTCAGCTTTTACCCAAAGTTTCATCATATTCTTGACGGAAATGCGTTAATTCAAGTTGATCATCTAACCTCATGTTACTTGGGTAATATCTGTCAAAGAAAGCAGTTTCTAATTGTTCCCAATTTGTTATCTTCGTAGGATCTTGTGTATCATGCCATTCACTTGCCCCATCAATAACAAAAAATCGAAGCGCAGCATAATACATCTGTTCTCTTAAAACTCCTTGTGTGAAGTAAGAATCACATATCTGTTTGAATTTCTGTACCGCTCTAAGAGGATCTTCTCCAGCTTTACCACGAAAATTTCCAAAATTTTGGAATTGAGCTAACATACCCGAATCTGGACGAAACCTCGGAACATCTATATTTGGAGCACCTACTCCTAGAGCAGGAGCACGAAAAGGAACTTCTGGTGGACCATTAACAAACCATGGATCTTGATTAATCACTCTCTGAGCTTGTCCGTTATTGTTTTGTTGATTCTGAATATTAATGTTCTCCATTCTGTTAATTAATTCTTCTACTTCTAAGGCTTCTTGTTCTTTCCTTCTCTTGATAGCAAGTCTGATTAATGATTCTGGATTATTAAGGATCGGAGGTGATGGCTCTAGATCCTTAAAGAGTCTTCTTCGCATACACCAAACCTAAAAACCTGAAAAGAAATGAACAAACCAAAAAGCGTAAAACTGAAATAAAAATAAATGCAACTATCACTAAAGGATAAACACCGTGGTCACACGCTACCGTCCCCGGCAGCGGTGCCAAAAACTTGGTGGTCCTTTGTGTGTTCTAAAATAAATGCAAATGTGATCGAACCACAACCGCAAGTGCACGGTTGTCCCAAGTAATAATAGTGATAATACAGATTCGTTCCAAGGACGGGATGGTTGACTACAATGCTTATCGATTAATGAATGATTGCACTTATGAAAGCAAATAAAAGTAATATGATTGGTTTTGTTTTTGTATTAATTCTAAGTAATAAAAGACTAAATGGAAAATACAATTAAAAGCTAAGACGCAAGTAAATAAAGGTAAAACGCAGTATGAGAACATAGCACTTGAGAACGCAAGGGATCCTCCTAATTCTATTTCATAACTTATTTTGTTTAAGGGTCAAATTGGTCAATTGACATTGGTCGGGATTCAATAATCCTTGTACCCCCGTCAGGGTGGACTACAAGGCTATTCTAGAGTGTCACTAGTCCCGTCAGGGTAAATATGATCCACTTTTGAATGATTAAGCTAAATTACCTCATTGGCCATAAAATTAACTACGCTCGTCAAAGTCAAATAGTTTATATTTTATATTCTGTAATTATTTCTGTACCTAAACCCCCCGTCAAGGTGATCCAATCGCCACTAATTGGAATAGACTAGATACTAAACCTTATTATTAATTGATCAGGTCAATAATAGTAAATAAGCACAAATTAAAGAAAAATGTAAAAGACCCAATTCGATTTAATTAACAGAAACCCAAATTCAGGACATGAAATTCAATAGAATTGGGATTCACCCATAAAGCATTCTCAAGCACTAATAAATGTTTAGCTCATACTAATTAAAACGAAAACTAAATTAAAAGTAAAGGAATTCATATTGTCTTACAAATAAAAGATAAAAGAAACCTAATTTCCGGAATAGGAATGACTGAGAACGGAGATATAGACCCTCTCCAGCTCTTGCAACTTCTTCTTTCTTCCTTCTGTTGCTTCTCTCTGATGTTTTTAATTGTAAAGAATGAATTGTATCTAAAATAGAAGTGAAGAGCTCCTTTTATAGGTAGAAAAACGGATTAGGGCTTGGACCTAATAATAAAACACTAATTAAATGTCCAAGCCCGATTTCTAAGCCCAAAATCCCGTAACTGCTGCACCACCTTCACTAAAACGGCTTTTCCCGCTTCATTATAACTTCGATTGACTTGATTCCAGTTGCTAAAGTTCCGTAACTCGATAAGGAATGTTTTCTCTTCAAAGGTCAGCGGTTGAATCATCTCTTAAGCGCCTTGAAATCAGCAATCTTTGGCCTGTTTTCTTGATTTGCAGCTCTAAAATTAATTTCTTTTGGGATTTATTTTCAAGTCTTGACTCCATATCACGATCTTTGACTTTCTCCTCGGATTCCATTCCTAGCTAATATTTAAAACCTACAAACTTTCCACTAAAATACACAAGATTACGCGCAAAAGTTTAATAAATAAAAAATAATAGAAATAAAATGGGAATTCCGAATTATTGCATCTTTAACTCAAAAGTCTATCAAAATATTCAAATAAACATAAAAAATGATGTCTCGTAAGGGTCGAAAATAAGAACAATTAAGGAGACATCAATGGTCTACCCAAAATGATGGAGACATTCTTATCCGCGTCGTAGTCAAGAATAATAAAATCACAAGGAAAAATAAAAGAGCCAGCTTTAACTATAACATCTTCAATTTTACCTATTGGTCGTGTGAGGGAACGATCCGCCATTTGTAATACCACAGATGTGGGTACTACCTCTCCAATATTAAGCTTCTCGAACAGAGATCTAGGCATGAGATTGATGCTCGCGCCTAGATCACATAATGCTTTCCCGGTCCAACTATCTCCAATGCCGATAGGAATTGTAAAACTTCCGGGATCTTCCAATTTTGGTGGCAACTTACTTTGACATATAGCACTGCACTCCCTAGGTAATCCAATTGTTTCCCCGGTTTCTATACTTCGCTTGTTGGAGAGAATGTCCTTCATGAATTTAAGATAGGTTGGCATTCTCTTGAGAACTTCAACAAGGGGTATATTAACTTCCAATTTCTTCAACATGTCAATGAACTTCTTGAATTCCAGGTCATTGTCCTTCTTTCTGACACGTGAAGGGTATGGTGGTGGAGGGCGTGTATTAAGTTCCACTGGTTTTCTTGTCTGGTCAGGTGTCTCGGTTTGAACACTCTTTGGTTTAACTACCTCCTCAACTGTATCTTTGATTGTTTCTTCCCCCTCTGTTCTGGAATAGGGATTGATTCTGGTTCCGGTCTTGGTGGAGGTAGTTGTTTTCCACTTCGCAATTCAACTGCATGGCAAGAATCATCTCTAGGAGCAATAGTATCACTTGGGAGTTGCCCTTTCGGCCGACTTTGTAATGTACTCGCCAGATGTGATATAGTATGCTCTAGTTGCTTGATAATCTTCTGCTGGGTTCGAACTTTCTGTTGGCTATGACTCATTTTCTCAGCTGCTTGCATTAATTTAGCCATACTCGACTTCAAGCTTGGGATTAGTTCCTTCTTTTCCAGTTGCGTTGATTGTTTAGGTGGATCTTTCTTTGGTTCTTGACAAGCTTTCTCAACAATGGGTGCCTTTTTCTGAATAGGTTGTGGTGGATTATAGGATTGAGGTTGGGGTTTATGATAAGACTCTTGCTTTCTGACCCAACTCTTTTGCTGTGGGGGATGTTGATAATTAGTGTAGCTTTCTTGAGGACTAGAATAACCATTAGAATAATAGTAATCTTGAGGATATGTAATGGAAGCTACTACTGGATTATTCATACACCCTTCCCACACATGATTTCTTGATCCACAACCCGGACACGAAGGAATTGCGCGTACCGTATTCACCTGAGCAATTGTTCGGGCTTGTTCTTGTAGTTCTTCGAGTTGTTTAGCCAATTCTTTAAGCTTCAGAGATTCTGAAGTGTTTTTTTTTCCTGATTTCTTTGGCCAGCTTCTCTCGTTCTCAAGAATTCTTTCCATCCCCAACTCAGCCTCTTCAGGATCTAGCAACACAAAACCTGCGTTTCCTAACGAATCTGCTTTCTCTCTGGATTTATCATTAAGGCCTCCATAAAACAAGGTTAAATAATATTCCGGCGAGGATCTATGATATGGACATCTCGCCTTCTTTTCTGTAAATCGTAACCATGCTTCACCCAAACTTTCTTCGTCTTTCTGTATAAATTGCTCAAGCTCCAACATATCTTTTAAACGTCTACTAACCGAATAGAAGCGGTCTAGGAATCTTGTTTGAAGCTTGTCCCAATCTGGAATAACATGAGGGTATTGGGTATCTTACCAATCGCTTGCACACCTGGTCAAGAAGAATTGGAACATCAGGTAATATACTTGTTCCCTAGTAACTCCTCTTACGATATAAGCTACACAGATCTGCATGAATTTCTGAATATATCGGATCGGATCTTGATGTGCAGCTCCGCTGAATAATCCATGAGATGCAAACTGAGTTAGCATCCCTGGATCAGGTTTAAATTTAGCGGCTTGGATTTCTGGAGCGCGAATTCCTCGTGGCTCCACTCTGAACTCGATGGGTAGCTCAAGTCTACTTGGGTTCTCCATCTGTAACTAAATCTGAAAAACAAAAACTAAAAACAAAAGGACTAACGATGTAGTCCCCGGGAGCGGCGCCAAAAACTTGGTGGGGCCTAGGGTGTGATAAAATAAGATATAAATAACGTGCAAGTAACACCCTAAAGCTACACGGTTCTGCAAGTATATAGATCGTATGCAAGTTTTAGTTAAAAGATTAAGATTCGTTCCGCAGAGACTACGAAGGTTAGAAGAATCTTATGCAAATATCAAGTGTAAATAAATTAAAGCTAGAACAACTAAACGCAAATAAAAGTAAAGACAAATAGATGTTTGTTTGATTTTCTAATTAACTAAATTAAAACTAAGAATTTAAAGACAGAAAATAAATACGAAAGGAAAGTGATATGAGAATATAACTCAAGTTGTTAGCATGTAATCCCCACTAGTTTTGCCGTTCTAAACATGTAAGGGTGAATTATGTAGTATTTTCCTAATCGGTCCCAATTCGTTATCGGTAGTTTCAAATAGGATTTACCTGTGTCAATAAGGCTTCCTAAGCAAACTTTTCCTGTAATTGGTAAATAGTCACAAGAACTAAACCATAGTGATTATCTAGCTAGGTTGGGTTGTCAGATCAGACCTAATACTAGACGTTATGTGCTAAACATGCAATTAAACACCGTTGTCAATGGTGACCTAATTACTAGATGGTAATTCTAATGGCTGCAGTCCACAAGAACACAGAATATAAATCCAAACACATAAACAGAGAATAAAAACTATAATTCTATTTAAAACATTAAATTCCCAAATTAGATAGTGTCAATCAAAACTAGGGTTCATACATATATGGTAAAACTCAAGCTAAATAAATTTAGTTCATGAAAGAAAAGAAAGAAATTACAAATCTAAAGGTAGAAGAAGACATAGTGATGAACAGCTCCTTCCAGACTTCTCTCTTGTGTTGTAAGCTTCCTCTTGGCTTAAGGTTTCACCAAGGATGATTTAAGAGTGTTAAGAGGCTGTATTTATAGTGTATAGGTTGACCTAATTCGTTTCTTGGAGATAAGGCCAAGTAATAGACTCCAAGCCCAACTCAAATTCGTAAGGAAATAAAAATAAACACTGCTGGACCGTTTTGGGCATATCTTCTTCGTTATTGGTCGGTTTGAGCTCCATAAGATACCAAAAAAATCGTAACAGAATTATCCATGTCTCTATGAAAGGAATCTTCCAAAATCGGCTTCCTTGTAGGAGTAATTACCACTTCTTTAGGCGTGTGCTGCAGAAATTCAGATTAGACAGCTTTTCCTTTTCCATGTTTTTAGCCTTTGTTACCTTTACCTCCAATTTCCATGTATATCTCTTTCCATAAGTTGTTGTCTTTGACTTGGACTCTAATTAATCTCCATAATTATCTTTAAAGCTTCACATTAAATAAACAAGTAAACCCAATATGCTCTAAAAATATTATGTTACTAAATCAAGACCCAAAATAGGAAAGTGCACTAAACTAAGCTAAAATCAACTTATAAACTAATAAATAAGCCTAAAATGATGTCTCAAAAGTATATTTTATTATCACAAATGAGGAGACATCACTACTCATGTTAAAGACTCGATTTTGAATAACATTCAAGAATGTTCTGGCAAGCTATGGAGGAAAGAGAACATCACAACTTCCATTTTTGTCCTCATTTGGTCTATGTGGGAAATGAGAATGAATCTTCTACGATAATATTTAATGGGACCCAAAATATATTTTAAGAAGTTAACTCCCTCACGGATGACATCTTTGCAAGTAACTGGTCGATTTCTAATAAAAACCATGTTAGTGTCTAAACGCATGTAAACTCTCCAAATTAAATTATTTAGGAAAGTAGCTATCCACATATCTATTATGATACTTCATTTACCTCAAAAGATGATCCCACAAGTATTACAGTCGTCTTTATAGAGTAAAATTGTATGTATAACAAAGCAGTGACCAAGAACATATGGTGCTCCTCTACCCTGTAAATGAAAGTAATGGTAGCACTTGAAGCTTGTAAATTTGGTAAAATAACGACCTCCTCAATGTGATTTTATTCACTCTGATTGCGGGATATAATTCATAGTATGAAAAACTTGACTAGTTTGATGGATATTCAACCCATTATGCAAAAACCTCTGAATCCTTATCAAGACAAAAGAATTCTGTTATCCATCAATATTTACTGTACGTTGAATGAATAAGACAAAATTCTTTCTCGTAGATCTAGACAATATTTAATCATTTTGAAGCGACAAAATTTGCCATCATATTTGCTTACGATTTTTTAGGGGGTTGAAATATACAATTGAGATAGGTTTATTTATCTTTGTATTAGGTACAATCTCTATCTTAAATAATATGTTTAACTAGAAAAGAAAGATGATGTGATGTTTTCATCAATCTTATTACTTGAGCAAAAAGGTCCTCATCGAGATCTAGCTTTAGTTTAGATCTTATTGACAAAAAAAATTAGATCTAGGATTATTATATTATGAGTAATGATATTTGTCACCCTTTTTGTATCACCCATTTATCCCCTCCTACGTGTATGCCTACATGGACCAATGAATTGATTTCTCTATCCTATTTAATTTTTCTCTATCTTCTATTCAAGGAAATCAATACATATATATAGAAGGGTGATAAAAGGGTGACATGAAAAGGGGTGACATATATCATTACTCTATATTATAACTGTACACAAATTTTGACCATGCAATTTCAGCTATTCTTATTTCAACAATAATTTAAAAAAATGGAAAAATTTTGTTGCTAAGTTATAGGCATAGCGGGATAACAGTTCGGCCAGTGGGCAAAATGACAAAAATAAATTCATAAAAACATGCAAAATTACTAACCAAAATTGACAAGGTATATTAATATAAATATTAAGAAAGTCTATTACAAAAAACAAAATATTTATTATTTCATCAAATGAGGATTTACTAAGTACAAACTTAATTGCACTACCTAAACTTAATATGAATTACTAAATTATCATTGTTTAAGTCTAACATAAATACTGTGACGACTCATCACCACTACAGATATATTAAAAAGAAAATATATATTAAAAAGAATATAATTGAGCTACATTGTGTTTACATGTTTCAGGTTAGTGATTAGTCTTACTCAAATACAATACAAGAATGGCATTAAACCTTTCTCCATAAAATTGTGTAATAAATCATATCAAAAAGACAAATAATTTTATAGATTCGGTATCATGTAAGATCCTATCGTCTGCATCCTCGTCATCGACTATTTTTTACATTGAAAAGCTCATCATTCACTTCTAGTAATCGACGATTCCATAATTCTGATGGTATTCTCCTAAAGTCGTTTCTGATTCTCAAAATTTACGTACATGCCTCGATCCAGATGCTAGACTGTAAATACATATACTCATACACAATTATGAGCTTTTTATGTACACACAATCATTGTATATATATAGTGCAAAAATTGCAATATACATCCCTAAGTCATTGATCTGTTGATTGTTGTATAAAGTGTATTGGGGATTATTCTTGGAGGTGGAGCTGGAACACGCCTTCACCCTCTTACAAATAACAAGGCAAAACCTGCTGTTCCTCTAGGAGCAAATTATAGACTGGTTGGTATACCTATAAACAATTGTTTGAATAGTCACATATCAAAAAATTTACGTCCTTACACGGTAAAATTCGGCATCTCCCAGTCGTCATCTCTCACATGCATACCTTACTAAGGGTTGGACTAAAAACAAGGCTTGTTTGAGGTTCTTGCAGCTCAACAGAGTCCTAAGAATCTGGATTGGTTTTAAGGTACAATTGATGATGTTATACAATATTCATGGTTGTTTGAGGAACATGATGTTAAAGAATGCCTCATACTTGATATAGATCATCTCTATCGTATGGATCATAAGATATTTGTTCAAGCCCATCGAGAATCTGAAGCTGACATAACTGTGGCTGCTATTCCAGTGGATGAGAAACGAGCCACATCGTTTGGTATTATGAAGATTGACGAAGAAAGGTTTATTTTGCAGAGCCCAAGGAAAGAAATTTAGAGATATGAAGGTTACAAGCGTAATTAAATTGAATATATGACTATGGCTTGATGTTTATTAATATCGTTTGATTTTTATTCAGGTTGATACTACTATTTTTGTCTTGTATGAGGAAAATTCTAAAGAAACGTCTTATATAGCTAGTATGGGTATTTACGTCACTAGAAAACACGTGATGTTAAGCCTTGTGAAAGATAAGTTTCTGGAAGGAAATGATTTTGGTAGTGAAGTTATTCCTGGTGAAACAACCATGAGCTTGAGAGTATATGCCATAAACATAAGTTGTTTTTTGTCTCTAACGCGTGGGTAAGAGTCTCTAACGTATGTATGCAAAACCACCGCGCATATTAAGGAAAATAGGTGACAAATTGGGTAGAACGATTAAAATTGATCCAATGACAAAAGGGAGGTGAAGGGGGAACTATGCTAGACTAGCTATTGAGCTCGATTTGAAGAAACCCCTGGAACCTGAGGTGAGAATAGGGACTGATATATGTAAGGTCGAGTACAAAGGTCTTCACTTGATTTGCTTTGAATGCGGTAAGTTTGGGCACAAAAAGGAAGGATGTCCAGCTAGCTTAATTGATAGTATGGAGGATGATCGGGACAATAGGAAAGGGAAGGAGGCTATGGTGGAGGAGGTTGTAGAGGTGATGGCCCCGAAAGAAAAGTACGGGGAGTGGATGACGGTGAGACGGGGAAATAAAAGGAACGAGAAAAATATTTCGAACAAAGCTCCAAAAGCCAACGCTAATAATAATCTTGGAAATCGTTTTGATGCACTAAGAGTAGAGGGGTTTCCAAGTGATATGAGTTTTAACGCGCAAAATATAATGAATAAAGGGCAATCGTCGGGTACAAAATCGGTTTCTAACAAAGGAAAGGCTATATCAGGGGCTAATGTGAATAATAAAAAAATTGGAGGGTCAAAAGGACATGGGATAATTAATACACCTAATTTTGAGCAAAGGAGGGTCTTGGTTGATGATGTTGAGGTAAGTGTTTGTGGCCTAGAAGTGGGACATGTTGAGGTAAATAATGTGAGCAAAAAAGTGGGCAAAAAAGGAACAAATGGTGGTAAGTCTCGACTTGGGTTGGATAAGGGTGCTGGAGTGAAGAATTTAGTGTTAGAAGAGGGAAGGGGGTCTCGACTGGGGCTGGTGGGATTGATAATATGGAAGGATTAATTGATATTAATATTACAGAGGGGGAAAGTATACGCAGGGACCAAATCGCAATTAACCCAAAATATGGGGTCTTCGATACAGGTCCTCCAACACCTCAGCATAGGGCGCCTTCAGTGCTGCTATCAGACGAGGTGGACCCCCCTGTCCAGGCGAGAAGATGGTAGATAATATCACTGTACCTATGTCGCCTGATCCCTTATGGGATGAATCCGATTGCGGCGATAAAGAGGTCCTGTCATGGCTAGATAGCCAAGTTCAAGAAACGGAAAATGAAGCTAGGCGCGAACAGGAGCATGCTTCTCGGGATTCGGATGATGACGTGAACATGGATGCTCGCGCCTAATGCGCCATGAGGTATTATTTATTTATTAATTTTTATTTAATGAATTTAGTGAATGTTTCAGGAAATTTTTGGGAAAGAACTAAAAATCCCATTAATATTTTGATATGGAATTGCTACGGAGCGGCTAAGCCTAGGTTTAGACAAGTATTACGTGATTTAATGGTTAATAACAACGTGTGGCTGACTGTGATTGTTGAGCCTCGGATCAGTGGTGTGACAACAAACAATGTAATTAATTCTCTACAAAAGGATAACTCGGTTAGAGTTGATTCGGAATGTTACAGGGGTGGTATTTGGTTAATTTGGAATGACTCGACCATAGATATCAAAGTTCTTTCAGCCGGTAGACAAGTCATAAATATTGAGGTGAGTCAGCAAGGGTGTAGATCATGGATATTTTCTGCTATATATGCTAATCCGGACTATAAACAGAGAGAGGTGTTATGGGATACGCTCTACCATGCGTTCCATAACATACAATCTCCGTGGCTAGTCGCTGGTGATTTTAATCAAGTGGGTTTGGAAATTGATAAATGCGGTGGGGTTTCGGGTGTATCTAGGAGAATGGAAAAGTTCGAGGAATGGAGGAATAGTTGTGGTTTGATAGACCTCGGATTTGAAGGACCAAGGTACACTTGGAGTGACTCATGGAATTCAGGCCAAAGAATCATGGAACGACTAGATAGAGCTTATGGTAATGTTGAATGGAAAGAGCTTTTTCCAAAAACATGGGTTATTCACTTGGCAAGGGTTCATTCGGATCATATTCCTATCATAATTCAAGTTTGCCCAACTCAGATGCCGAAAGTAAATCCTCGCCGCTTCAGATTTGAATCGGCTTGGTGTCTTCATAAAGGCTTTCTTGAGTTCGTAAGTAAGAATTGGGAAGGTGATAACACGGGTTTAGGTGAGGGTATTGTTGCTATTCAGAATCAGATAAATAAATGGAAAATGGAAGTATTTGGAGACATTAATCGAAGGAAAAGAGAACTTAGTGCAACAATTCGAGGCATTCAGAGATCACTTCAGGTTTCATATAACTCCACGCTTCGTCATATGGGTATTCAATTAACAAAGGAGTATGAAAGTGTTCTAGAACAAGAAGAAATGATATATTTTCAGAAATCAAGGAATAAGTGGGTGGAATCGGGTGATAGGAATACAAAGTTTTACCAAGTGGCATCATCTATTCGAAAAAAGAAGGCTCTTTGCACCAGGTTACTTGATGATATTGGTAATTGGGTAGAGAAGGAGGAAGCGTTAAAGCGTTTAGTTCGTGATTATTTCGAAGCCTTATACGCGGTTCCGGAGGATCAAATGGTGGGATGTAATCTTCCGATTATTGGACCTCTTGGGGTAGAGGCTAAGAGAGACCTTGAACTTCCGTTTTCGGATGAAGAGATTCGCATTGTGGTATTTCAATCTAATCCGTCAAAAGCTCCTGGACCGGATGGTATGTCAGCGGCGTTTTACCAGAAATGCTGGACCTCTGTGGGTCCTACGGTTTGTAAGATGGTTCATGAATCAATTCAGACAGGTCAGCTTCCTTCGGGTCTTAATGGTACTCTTATACATCTTATTCCCAAAGTACCAGACCCGAACCGGGTACGCCTTTTTCGTCCTATTAGTCTTATTAATTCACCTGTTAAGTTTATTATGAAGGCTATGGTCAATCGACTAAGGCCTATTCTATCTAATATTATTGGGCCTTGCCAAAGTAGTTTCTTACCAGGTCGATCAACCGTGGATAATGTTGTGCTTGTTTGGGAGGTGGACCACAAGATGCGACACGTTGTGGGGAAAAAAGGAATTATGGCTGTTAAGATTGACCTCGCGAAAGCTTACGATAAAATTAGATGGGAGTTCATTGAAGAAACAGTTAGATTTTTTGGTCTTCCTGAGAGTTGGATTAAGATCATTATGTCTAGCACGAAGGAGAATGAAATGCAAGTGCTTTGGAATGGGGAGCCACTAGTTCCATTTACTCCTCACCGGGGTATCCGTCAAGGGGACCCTCTATCGCCTTACATCTTTGTTATGTGTATAAAGAGGTTATCCTTGTTAATTCAGGAGTTATGCAATTCGGGGAAGTGGAAAGAGATTCAGATCGGTCGCCAGGGTTCTAAGTTATCTCATTTATTTTTTGCTGATGATTTAATTTTGTTTGGTGAGGCTTCTTTTGTGCAGGTGCAAATAATACAGGATGTGATGGAGAGATTCTGTAAAGAGGCCGGACAAACAATCAGCGCTGAGAAATCATTAGTCTATTTTTCAAAAAATGTTCCAGAGCAAATGCAGAAAAATCTTGCGTTGGCTAGTGGGTTTTGCCATAGCACTTCCTTTGGTACTTATCTAGGAATTCCTATCCTCTCCGGTAGGTTACCCAAGGGGTTCTATAAAGGGATTGTAGAAAAAATGACAAAATAAGCTATCATCGTGGAAGACGAAGACACTTTCCTTAGCGGGCCGGATTACGCTAGCTCAGTCGGTCTTGAATGCGATACCTGTATATCAAATGCAAGTCATGAAATTACCGAAATACGTTTGTAATGAGGTTGATAGAGTGGTCAGGGATTTTATTTGGGGTTCATCGGCCTCGGAGGGAAAGTTGCATTGGGTTGCGTGGGACCAGGTTAGCAAATCAAAAAAGAATGGTGGTCTTGGGATAAGGGGCTCTGAGAGGTATAATTTATCCTTGTTAGCAAAGCTTGGGTGGAAAATTCTTCATGAGGAGCAGTCGGTTGCATGGGTGGAAATACTTAGAAATAAATATTTTAAGAATGGGCTCTTAAATCAGATACAAAAGGGGAACGAGTCTGGTGTCTGTAAGCCTATCTTAGCGGGTTTGGAAGCGTTCCGAGAGGGGTTTATTGTCCAAAATGTTAATGGTGGCTCAAATGTAAAATGGAAATTTGGAAATTTGGGTCAATTTACGGTAAAATCGACATTCATGAGTTCAGAGGAGGCTAGTGAAGATGTATCTTTCAAGTGGGATTTGATATGGAAGCTAAAGTGCTCCCAAAAGATACGAATCCTTCTTTGGAGAATTGTATTAAATCGTATCGCCACAGCGGATAATCTTTATAAGTGGAATATCTTAGAAACTAAAACTTGCGCAATTTGTGGAGCCGAAAGGGAAGATACAATCCATGTCTTTTTAAAATGTAAAATAGCTGTTAAGATATGGAAATTAATTGAATGTTCCAATGTTTTTGCAGGTGTGGAAGCTGCTGACCGCGTGGGACCAGGAGCTGCTGCCGTGGCTGGAAGAGGTGCTCCTGCTACTGCGGTGGATTTGCTGCTGGAAGCGAGTGCTGCTGATGCTGGTGTGATAAAGGCCTCGGACAGGGACTTTTTGAAGAAGCTAAACAGCAGCTGGACACAAGCTAGGAGCGGACTGTTGATTGACTTCCGAGATGGACCTGGAGCGCAGCATAGGGAGGATCCAGGAGCTGCAGAAACTCGAACTTTTGCTGCAGATTTTTCGCCTACCTCAGCCGGAGGTGTAAGGGCCTGGATGGAAGGGCACCTTCAATCGAAGGCGCGTTTTGACGGCTTGGAATGGCCCTTTGTGTTCGTAGCAATTATATGGACAATTTGGGTACAACGGAATGCAATTATTTTCAATGAGGGGCAAGAAATACCACATATATTGGAGCTTAAGCGAGGCATTTTATCTCTAGCAAATAGCTTCATACTTGCATGGGGTAAATCATTAGATGGTGGATTAATTAAGTTAGCTAGCAACGTTATGGTAAAGTGGACTATGCCGGAAAAGGGCATGAAGTTAAATATTGACGGATGTTTCAATAATGTTAAAGGAATTGCTGGAATTGGAGGTATTTTAAGGGATAGATATGGTACGTATATTGCGGGATTCATGGGTTCTTGTGATGTTGTCTCTCCCTTTGTATCGGAATTATCTGCATTACACTTTGGTCTCAGATGGGCTTGCACAAATGGCTTTAATGAATTGACTATTGAAACAGATTCGGAGGAGCTCCATGCGCTAGTGAAGGGCGGTGGGAGCTCTACTCAACTTGAGATGGACTCGGGGAAGCTCCATGCGCTAGTGAAGGGCGGTGGGAGCTTAGGTAGTCGGTATGTTTCGATAGCAAAAGAGTGTTGTGCATTGTTGCGTAAATTATCAAATGTTAAGCTGGTTCAGGTATATCGTGAAGCTAATTTTTGTGCCGATAGACTAGCACGAGAAGGAGCACTATTATATACTCAACCAGTAGTGCTTAATGATCCACCAGATTTTCTTTGGAAATTGATTACGAGAGATAGGAGTGGACGTGCAACCAATAGGGTTGTACTAGTTAGTCAATATATTCCTTTTGTTCTTGATGTAATCTCTTGTTCTTAACGGCTTTATAACCTCTCACGTATGCAAAAAAAAGTAAAAGTAAAGGACAAATTTGATTGCTAAGTTATAGGCATATAGTGGGATAACAGCTCGGTCAGTGGGGAAAATGACAAAAATATATTCATACTAATATGCAAAATTATTAACCAGAATTGACTAGATATTTTTATATTAATATTAAAAAAAATCTATTACAAAATACAAACTAACTAAAAAATCAAGATATTTCATCAAATAAGAAATCATTAACTAAAAACTTAACTGCACTACCTAGTACTTAAGATAAATTACTAAATTATCATTGTTTAAGTCTAACATAAATACTGTGAGTTATATTTCATTAACATTTTTCTAGTCCGTGATTACTCTTATTCAAAGACAATACAACAATGGCATTAAACCTTTCCTGACAAAATTGTGTAATAAATCATAACAAAACGACCAAAAAGAATTATGTTTAACCAAAAAAATTGTAATGTTATCATCGAGCTTATTACTTGAGCAAAAAGATTCTCATTTATATCTAGTTTTAATTTAGAGGATTATTATTTTATAACTGTACACAAATTTTGACCATGCGATTTTTGTTGTTCTTATTTCAAAAATAAAGTAAAAGAAAAGGTCAAAATTCATTACTAAGTTATAGGCATATAGTGGGATAATAATTTGGTCAGTGTGGAAAATGACATAAACAAATTCTAAAAACATACAAAACTACTAACTAGAATTGACTTAGTAATTTCATATTAATATTAAGAAGACCTATTACAAGATACGAACTAACTAAAAAACAAAATATTCCATTAAATAAGGATCCATTAACTACAAACTTAATTGCACTACCTAGTACTTAATATAAATTACTAAAGTATCATTATTTAAGTCTAACATAAATACTGTGACGACTCATCACTACATATATATTAAAAAGAATATAATTGAGTTACATTTCGTTTACATTTTTCAGGTCAGTGAATCCTTTTATTCAAAGACAATACAACAATGGCATTAAACCTTTCTCCACAAAATTGTGTAATTAATCATAACAAAAAGACAAATAATTTTGTAGATTCAGTATCACGTAAGAGCCTATCGTTTGCATCCTCGTCATCGACACTCTTTGACATTGAAAAGCTGTCGTCATTCACTTCTAGTAATCGACGACGTCGTAATTCTGATGGTAAAAAGAGAACTCTATTCGTCATTTCTTCTAACGCTGTTTCTGATTCTCAAAATTCACGCACATGCCTCGATCCAGATGCTAGCAATGTAAGTACATACACTCATCCACAATTATGAACTTTCTATATACACAGAATCGTTGTAATTTACATGCATACAGAGTGTGTTGGGAATTATTCTTGGAGGTGGAGCTGGAACACGCCTTTACCCTCTTACAAAGAAGAGGGCAAAACCTGCTGTTCCTTTAGGAGCAAATTATAGACTGATTGATATACCTATAAGCAATTGTTTGAATAGTCACATATCAAAAATTTACGTCCTTACACAATACAATTCTGCATCTCTTAACCGTCATCTCTCACCCCCATATATTACTGGGGGTTGGTCCAAAAACCAAGGCGGCTTTGTCGAGGTTCTTGCAGCTCAACAAAGTCCCGAGAATCCAGATTGGTTTCAAGGTACAGCTGATGCTGTTAGACAATATTCATGGTTGTTCGAGGAACATGATGTTAAAGAACACCTCATACTTGCTGGAGATCATCTCTATCGTATGGATTATGAGAAATTCGTTCAAGCCCATCGAGAATCTGAAGCTGACATAACTGTGGCTGCTATTCCAATGGATGAGAAACGAGCCACATCGTTTGGTCTTATGAAGATTGACGAAGAAAGACGTATAATTGATTTTGCAGAGAAACCCCAAGGAGAGGAACTTAGAGCTATGAAGGTTAAAAGCGTAATTAAATTGAATATTTGACTTGGCTAGCTCAATGTTATTTGATATCGTTTTTTATTCAGGTTGATACTACTATCATGGGCCTCAATGAGGAAAATGCCAAAGAAACACCTTATATAGCTAGTATGGGTATTTACGTCATTAGCAAACATGTGATGTTAAGCCTTCTGAGAGATAAGTTTCCTGAAGCAAATGATTTTGGTAGTGAAGTAATTCCTGGTGCAACCGCCATGGGCTTGAGAGTATGTACCATAAAAATAAGTTATTTTTTGTCTCTTAAGATTTAAGAGTTAATCCTAATATATATTGTGTGTATAGGTACAAGCTTACTTGTTCAACGGATACTGGGAAGACATTGGTACAATTGAAGCTTTCTATAATGCCAATATGGGACTCACCAAAAAGCCAGTGCCTGATTTTAGGTAGTTTTTTCATGTCACCTAATTGACTTTATTTTTCTATAATTTATTATGTATTTTATAAATATTAATGAAGCAATTATGATTAATAACATCTTTGGCAGCTTTAATGATATATCAGCTCCTATATCCACCCAGCCTCGATATTTACCGCCATCCAAAATGCTTGACGCTGATATCTCAAACAGTGTAATTGGTGAAGGATGTGTCATGAAGGTAAATTTATGTAGTTTTTAAATAGGTAGAAATTTTGTGAGCCTTGATATTTTAGTTTGTGACTCTTTTTATGATAAAATAATTTCTTTGTAGAACTGCAAAATTCATCACTCTGTGATTGGGGTTAGGTCATGGGTATCAGAAGGTGCGATTATAGAAGATACCTTATTGATGGGAGCAGATTACTATGAGGTACTACTTACAACTTGTTCATCCCTGGTATATATATTTGCAAATACAGAGTTGGCTTAACTTTCTTAAATATCCTCTTATTCTTCCAGACAAAAGAAGACAAGAGGATACTGGAAAAAAAGGGTAGTGTATTAATTGGTATTGGGAAAAATTCCCATATCAAGAGAGCCATCATCGACAAAAATGCTCGAATTGGGGAAAATGTGAAGGTTTATTGTCTAAACTTACACGTCATTGTTTTTTATTAGTAACTATTCGATAAATTTCATATTGGTCTATTATTATAATTTGTTCAAACAAATTTTGAATTGAATCTTCTTTTTTTAATACATTTGGAAGCGATTTGACTATGGTAAGATTCGTTTGGAGGAATTTCTGGTCGTTGCATGAGTACTCTGACCACTAGGCAACTATTGATCTTTCTGAATTGAATATTTATATGTATTTGATATCCACTTTAAATTATCCATGTTAATATTGTTTTACTACCTGCATTATTGAACATCTAAATGGTGTGTTGATGTTCAGATAATTAACGCTGATAATGTTCAAGAAGCTGTAAGAGAAGACGATGGCTACTTCATCAAGAGCGGAATTGTCACGGTTATCAAAGATGCTTTAATTCCAAATGATACAGTCATCTAAAACTTGTTGCTCTCTTAATCCTGGAAAAGTAGGTGAAAGGTGATGGGGAAAGAGAATTTGTGAAGCGCTTAATACTTTCATGTCATAGGAGAACTCATTTCAGTGTTTCCCTTTTGTATGATTGCCAATTTCCATTCAAAATCATTTTTTTCTCTAAACTTAAAAATTTTGTACCTTATAAAATGATTCCATGTTTCACGTTTACCTCTTTTAAAACTAATCTATTATGGGATTTGGAAGATGAAATTTCACCACACAACATTGATATTGAGATATATCATGATTATGATCTGTTTTTCTTTAACGATCTTTCAACTGTTGTGGGAAAGTATTAAAATAAAATATTGAAGGTGTTTGATCAAACTTTTAAATAAAATAGAGGGTCATAAGGGGGCCTCCCAGATCTTCCAAAATGTCTTGGTTTAGGTGCGCCTAGACAATGCCCATACCGTTTTGTAGAAGTTGTGGGGACTCTCAAACCGCTTATATGGGTGTTTTAAAACATAGAATTCAACTTAAATTCAAAGTATTTTAATTAATGTGTCATATATTATTTTTCCCCAAATGTGTTGGGTTGTTGAAAGAAATATAATATTAAGAAAAGGTCGTAAAACCTTAGTCATAATACAAGAAAGACAATTTTAGGAAATTCTTGAAGAAGCAAATGCTTACCAAAACCATAATACTCAACTAAATTTACTTACGTAGAAAGAGGTTCCAAAACACTCATAGAGTTATTCCAAGTCACTGTCAAAATCAATATAATAGTTTTACTAAAGAACTCCGAAAAGAATCAACTACTCGTCCACCAGTACGAAATATCGATTTAGAAGCTACAATAGAAACTTGTATTGCCATAACATCCATGGCCAAGAGTTACAATTTTTCAAACCTTTCACTATTACTCTTCCCCCAATGCAAAATATCAAAACCTTCATCGATATCTCTATCAGGATTTTAATCTAGGTATTTCTCCAACTCATTTCTAACCTTCGATGATTGTGTCCCTTGCCCCTCCAAAAACATTTGATATCGAGAAGCAATTGCTTTATTCCATTACTACTACTACTACCATCAATGACATTCTCAACACATTTACTATGAGAAGAAGAGTAATTAGAATATAAACGTTACAACATACATTTTACCTTCATAACTAAAGCATCAGAAGTCGCTTTATCTTGCATTTTTGAAAAACAAAATTGAATATATGACATCCTTCTCCTTGGATCTAAAACCACAACAACATACAGTAACATATTTATACTGACTGCACTTCCCCGATATTTATGAAACTTAGATTTCATGCTCGATGCCATAGTAGATAGTAACTTAATACCACTCTTGGGCAACTCTTTATTTGTGCGTAAATATAAACATTTCATCAAAAAGCAAATTAGATGTCACATATAAAGTACCGTAAAAATGGTTCGATGCATGATAAAAACAAGATTAAAAAATCCACAAAACATCGTGCATTAACCCAATCTTCCTCTATTGGTGGGCTCAGTTTTATATCCAAAAAATGAGCAGAATATTTATTATCTGACACATACAATCTATCAAAAACTTTCTCAAATATTTCAGCACTATCAAGCATCTTATAGGTTGAATTCCGCAAGTTGGAACATCAAGACATATAAGACTATTTGATTCAATATCCAACATCTCCTTGACCCTATTACAATTCAAAAACCGACTCGGAGATGATCTCATATATCTAACGGCTTCTTGTTGATGTCTCCCTAATTGTTCTTATTTTAGACCCTTAGGAGACATCATTTTTGGTGTTTATTTAATTAATTTGATAGACTTTTGGACTAAATTTGCAATAATCCGGAATTACCTTTTTATTTCTAGCATTTTCAATTTATAAAACTTTTGCGTGTAATATTGGTATTTTTAGTGAAAAGTTTACAGGTTTTAGATGTTAGCTAGGAGAGGAATCCGAGGAGAAAGTCAAAGATCGTGAATTAGAGTCAAGACTTGAAGATAAATCCCGAAGATATTATTTTTAGAGCTGAAAATCCATTTTCCAGGCCATATATTGCTGATTTCGAGGTGCTTAAGCGATGATTTAGCCGCTGACCTTTGAAGAGAAAACATTCCTTATCGAGTTACGGAACTTTAGCAATTGGAATGAGGTCAATCGGAGTCATAACGCATCGGGAAAAGTCGTTTTAGTGAAGGTGTATCAGCAGTTACGGGATTTTGGGCATAGAAAATGGGCTTGGACATTTAATTAATATTCTATTTTCTGGTCCAAGCCCTAGAACGAATTTATGCTTATAAAAGGAGGTCTGGACTTCTATTTTTCACACAATTCACATTCCACAAGATTAAAACACCAGAGAGAAGCAACAGAAGGAAGAAGAAGAAGGAAGCTACAAGAGCTGGAGTGGGTCTATAGCTCCGTTCGTAGTCATTCCAATCCGGAAATTAGGTTCTTTTTATATTTTAATTCTGTAAACAATATGAATTGAGAAAATTACCATTTAAATCATAAAACTAATAATAATAGCCCTCCAGCATCTTCTCATAAATATTGTCTATAAAAGTCCTAACAAATAAATTTATACCATTTTTGCCCTCTTTTAATTTTCATTAATCCTCTCCCAGATCAACTCTCTGTGTCCAACGAAAAAATGCTTCTCACTCCTACGGCTTCGCTACCATCCGAAGCTCCTTTCTCCTCTCCATCGGCTCCTCCTACGCCGTTTACGGCGGCTCTCCCTCTGATGCTAATAATGCTCTTTTTCCGTCCAGCTCTGCAACTAATGGTGGCTCACCTATATCATCTCCTAACACTGCTTCATTGAACAAACATCATCCGATTTGCGGGCATAGCTTTCTTTCTCCTCAGTATTGCTCCTCTAAAACAAAAGAGAGTTGCTGGTTTTGGAGCCACTAGATCCCATAAGCCCGTTAAAGAGAGTTACGATTAACCTTTGTTTTTCAATTAAATCCTCTTATTTTAGCTCATCTATTGCTATTCTCAACAGCCTAAGCCGAATGCTATTAAATATCGATCTGTTGATCAATCAATGGATATGCTTGTCCATTACAATCAGGTTCCCCTTTTTACTTTTTTACAATTTTACGTTTAATTCTTAGGCTTTGTTTGTTATTGACAAAAGTATTTAATCTTTCTTATTAATTAGTCAAGATATGAATATAATTAAGGTAATGGTGGGTATAAAATTTGTTTCTTGACATGTTGATTTTAGCTGAAGGGAGATAAAGATTCATTACAAGCTGTGCTAAGTATAGTAAAAAGAGAAGAGATAAATATGCAACTCTACTCTTCTATGCATCTTGGTGTCCTTTCTCTGGGACATTTATTCTTTCCTCGCTTCTTTATTCCCTTCCATTCCTCATTTTGCAATTGAAGATCATCCATTAGACCAAGGTTTGTTTAATCTCTCAATTTTTTAATGAGTTATTTCAGTATCCTCTCAAAATATGGTGTCCATGGCTTCCCTACTCTAATTCTGTTAAATTCTACTATGAGAGTGCATTATCATAGTTCACGCACCCTCGATTCTCTCACTACCTTCTATGGTGATATTACAGTTAAGTCATATAAATATATTATCTTTATACAAATGTAATCACTTTTTAACAAGTATAATACGTGACAGGTTTTGAGAAGGCTTCAATAGGTAAAATTATGGAGTTACAGAGGCAGATTCAACTTTAAGATAATCAAATAAAAAGGCTACTTTTATTGCTTAAGCAACAAGTTATTGGATTACAATGTAAGGAAGAAGACGTGTTTAAGAAATATACAGACATTGATAAGAAATTTATAGCTTTGAAGGATTCGGAAGTTGAAGTTATGGAGCTTAAGAGAAAAAATAGAGAGCTTCAGTATGAGAAGAGAGAGTTTCAGTGGTTTGTGCTTTTGAACAAGCTATTATGGTGAGAGGACGTGGGAATCCTTTATTTGAATTCTTGTTTGAGCTTGGTTCAAAGGAACGTACTTATTATGTTTGGAGGCGATATTCTTTTGCTCAGGTATATATTTATATATCTTTTACTCTATTCTTTCGGTAATTTATATTTACGGTTCTGTATATACAGGGAGATACTGTTCAATGATGGCGAACCGAGCCTTTCGTCATGATTACTGGTAATGGAAGCTAATTAATTTACTTGACATTTTTATTTATTTTTTACTGAATTACTTTTTTACACAATAGGCTTTTTTGTAATTATTGATGGATCCCACCTTCTTTGCCTACAACTAAAGTTAATGAAAATAAGAAAGAGACTTGGAGTACATATGCTGCTAGAAAGTTCACATATATACCTCACTTAATCTTGTTTCTTTTATAGTTATAAAATATAATTCAAATATGTATACGCTCTACAGTTTATTCGTATATTGATGTATATAATTATTTGGATTTTGGTTAATGAGGTGGATTAGAATGAATTTTTTCTGAAAGTTCATTTGGGTCCTTGTATTAAGTCAAACTTGTCAATCTCACCGCTGTTTTTCCTGCAAGCTTCTCTCTTAATTTTCCTAAATTGATTCAATAGAGAGAGATAGACCTTATAAGAATGAATGAGGATAGCAGGAGACCTTGTTAAAATCCACGCTCTATCTTAAATGAATGAATTTTGATATAAAAAAATACTATTCACTACTTCGGTAATTAGCAAAAAAAATTCAACAGCATGTGGATGTGGAAAGAACACTTACTGATGCACAAACGAATGAATTCAAAGATATGCTTTGTGGGTTGACTTTAGAAAGAAGTTAAATCAAAGATGCAATGGGATTTGCTTTAGATAATGCTGAAGCAGAAATTGGTGAATTAATCCGTTTTCCTAAAATGGGAAGAAGTTTACACAAGTTTATTCATCAATTCCTAAAACTTAATCTTTGAGTTCATGTTCAACCAATCACTCGCTCCCTTTTAAAAGTTGAACTTACAATCACACCTAATTTTCGATTTTATTTGGTGGGATTTTCCTGCCAGACAGTATAAACGAAATGTAATTTGGTGGGATTTGTCCCACCAAACAACTGTGATTTGTGTGTAAATATAATGGTATTCAAAAAATCTGACGAAATGTAATTTGGTAGGATTTGATGTAATTTGGTGGGATTTGTCCCACCAAACAACTGTGATTTGTGTGTAAATATAATGGTATTCAAAAAATCTGACGAAATGTAATTTGGTAGGATTTGTCCCACCAAACAACTGTGATTTGTGTGTAAATATAATGGTACTCAAAAAATCTGTCGACTCTCTGGTTGTATAATTTTGTTTATCTTAAAATTTATTATTTACTTAATATTCCAGATGTAAAATTGGATATACAAATTGGATCAGAAATTTCGAAAATTTATATGTAATTCTAAATCTGCTCCGTTTCTAAAAAATCCGAAATAGGAATTTCGAAACATTAAAAATTTGTTCTGAAAAATTTGGTGGGAAAAAAATTGGCCGAAAAAATTTGGTGGGAAAAAAAATTGGCCGGAAAAATTTGGTGGGAATAAAAATTGGTCGAAGAAATTTGGTGGGAATAAAAATTGGCCGAAAAATTTGGTGGGAAAAAAATTAGCCGAAAAAATTTGGTGGGAATAAAAGTTGGTCGAAAAAATTTGGTGGGAATAAAAATTGGCCGGAAAAATTTGATGGGAATAAAAATTGGCCGGAAAAATTTGGCGGGAAAAAATTTGGCCGGAAAAGTTGGTCGGAATTTTTTTGGCGGGAAAATTTAGTTTGGTGGGAAAATTTTGTTTGGTGGGAATATTTAGAAGGGTATTATTGTCTAATTATGTTTTTTATATTAGACATGACTTTTATGGGCAATATTCCTACCTCCTAGGGTGTATATGGTAAATAGCTCATATGAATTCCATTTCTTTTAATTTAGTTTTTAATTTTAATATGAGCTAAGCTTTTCATAGTGCTTGAGAACAAACAATGGGTGAATCCTAATTTTATGAAATAACGAATGTTGAATTTGGGTTTAGATTAAATTAAATTAGATTGGGTTCATTACTCTTTTCGATCATTTGTGATTATTTACTGATTTTAGAGTCGCGAACTAAAATTAGGTATTAGTATCTAAGCTATTCCACATATGTGGCGTGTGGATCATCCTGACGGAGGGTTTAGGTATAGAACTAATTATTCAATCTAGGATAAAAGCTATTGATTCTGACGAACTTAGCTAATTCTAGGGCCAATGAGGTAAAACACTTAATCATCCAACAGTGGATCATATTTACCCTGACGGGACTAGTGACACTTTAGGATTGCCTTATAGTCCACCCTGACGGGGGTATAAGGAATTTAGAATCCCGACCATTGTAATTGACCAATTTAGCCCTTAAACAACATAAGTTAGGAAATAAGATTGGGAGGATCCTTGCGTTCTCAAGTACTACATCTCATATTGCGTTTTCACTCATTTTACTTGCGTCTTAGCTTTCATTTACATTTAATATTTGTCTTTCATTCATTAGAATTAATAAACAAAACCAAACAAACAATTTATTATCTTTTATTTTCATAAGTGCATCAATCACTATTTGCTAGACATTGTGATCAACCATTCCGTCCTTGGAACGAATCTGATTTATCAGTTATACTACTTGGGACAACCGTACACTTGCGGTTGTGGTTCGATTAGCATTTGCATTTATTTTTAGAACACACAAAGGACCACCAAGTTTTTGGCGCCGCTGCCGGGGACGGTAGCGTGTGACCACGGTGTTTATCCTTTAGTGATAAGTGCATTTATTTTATTTTATCAGTTTTACGCTTTTTGTTTGTTAGCTTTTTCAGGTTTTTAGGTTTGGTGTATGCGAAGAAGGCTATTCAAGGATCTAGAGCCAGCACCTCCGATCCTTAGTAATCCAGAATCGTTGATCAGACTTGCGAACAGAAGAAGAAGAGAACGAGAAGCTTTAGAAGTAGAAGAATTAAGTAACAGAATGGAGAATATCACTCTTCAAGGTCAACCGAATGGACAGGGCCAGTTAGATGCAAATGGCCAACCTTTAGCTCCAGGCGTTATTCCTCAAGTTCAACCACTAAATCCTAATCCTCAAGTTCAGATCGTGATGAATCAAGATCCATGGTTTACTAATGGTCCTCCAGAAGTTCCATTCCGCGCTCCTGCTATAGGAGTAGGTGCTCCAGATATTAATGTTCCGAGATTCCGTCCAGATTCGGGTATGCTAGCTCAGTTCCAAAACTTTGGAAATTTTCGCGGAAGACCATCGGAAGATCCTCTTAGAGCGGTACAGAAATTCAAACAGATATGTGATTCTTATATCACACAAGGGGTTTCAAGAGAACAGATGTATTTTGCTGCTTTTAAATTCTTTGTCATTGATGGAGCAAGTGAATGACACGATACGCAAGATCCTACGAAGATTACCAATTGGGACCAATTAGAGATTGCATTCTTTAGCAGGTATTACCCAAGTAACATGAGGTTAGATGCTGAATTAGAATTGACGCACTTCCGTCAAGAATATGAGGAAACTGTGGGTAGGAGTTGGACAAGATTTCAGATGTGTTTGCGGAAAGTTCCCAATCATGGCTTTTCAGAACAACAACAGTTAAAGATCTTTTATAGAGGCCTTGATGGAACTTCGAGAGAGAAGTTGGATACGCTATGTGGTGCAGGTTTTCTTCAAGTTCAACCCGCTCATGCCAAGATCATTTTAGAGAGAACAGTCAAGAATGAAGTTGGGTGGAGCTCAGTAAGAACACCAGCTAAGGGAGTAAATAATGTTGACATGGAAGAGAAATTTGCTACGCTTGAGAATAAGATCCAGAATACTATAGAGCAACAGTTGAAGCAGCTTACTTTAGCTGTAAAAGAAGGTTTTTCAAGTAAGAAGTTAGCTGTGCATGCTGCACAAGAGGTTTATATGTGTTCAATTTGTAAGGTAGATGATCATGATGAGGAAAGTTGTCCGAATAACCAAGAATCAGTGAATTTTATGTCCAATAGAGGTAATTTCAATTCAAGTGGTAATGGATATCAGCCTAACAGAAACCATCCTGGGTTTCAATACTCAAATCCCAATGGGGCAGCCAATCCTACTTACGCGTATCAGCCGCGTCCTCAAGGCAACAACTATAATCCAAGACCACACAACAATCATCAAGGAGGACAGAATCAAAACAATTATGTACAAAGACAAGCTCCTCAGAATACCTACGATGAGAATTTAAACCAGAAAGCTTTACCTGCCCGTCCACAAGAAGGAGTAGTTACCCTTCAGAAAACCGTTGAAAATTTGATTGCTCTTCAAACTCAAGCTTTGGAACGTCAGAACGCAGCTGAAGCAAATATGAAGATTTTCCAGAATCAGCTAAGTCAAATTAATAAACAGCTGAATCAGCGTCCACAAGGGCAACTTCCTAGCGATACGGAAAATCCAACACAACGTGAAGATTGCAAAGCTGTTACATTAAGAAGTGGTAAGAACCTCCCTCCACCTCCTTTTCCCGTTATGAAAGAGAAAGAAGTTCGAGAAAAGAAAAGGAAGTGGGTGAGAAAGAGAAAGAGAATGAGAAAGATAGTGCGGTTGAAGAAATAGAAAGACCAAGAGAAATTCCGAAAAAGAGAGATGAAATTGTAAGCAATCGCCCTCCACCACCGTTTCCATCACGAGTTCAGAAAAAGGGTGATATGACTGATTTTCAGAAGTTCTTTAATAGAGTGAAGGGTTTGAGTATTAATATTCCGTTGCTTGAGGCAATTCGAGATATTCCTAAGTATACGAAGTTTTTGAAGAGGGCCCTCACTAATAAAAGGCCCTACTGTGATAATGAGATGATTGGCCTTCCTGCAGAGTGTAGTGCGATTTGCCAGAGTAAATTACCTCCGAAGTTAGTTGATCCGGGGAGTTTCACGATTCCCATATCGATTGGAGAAGAATGGAAGGGAAAGGCGCTATGTGATTTGGGGGCAAGCATCAACTTGATGCCCAAGTCAGTCTTTGATAAGCTTAAAATTGGAAACGCAAGACCTACTTCTATGGTCTTGCAAATGGCGGACAGGTCTCTTGCTCATCCTGAAGGCCGCATTGAGGATGATCTTGTTAAGGCAGGTACACTTATATTTCCTGTTGATTTCGTAATTCTTGAATACAATGCAGATAGAAATGTCCCCATTATTTTGGGTAGACCGTTCCTAGCTACAGGGAGAACATTGATCGATGTAGAAAATGGCGAATTGACAATGAGGATACAAGATGAGGAAGTGAAATTCAATGTATTTCGAGCTATGAAATTCCCAGATTCTCAGGAAGATTGCTTCAGAATGGATGTAGTAGAGCAAGCATCGCAAGAGGTATTTAATTGCTTAAATTTTGATGATATCTTGCAGGCTGCTTTGACATTAGATTCACCTGAGATGATGGAGGAGCTTACCGAAACAGTAGCAGCTCTCAATTCTGAAAATCCGAAATATAGGCGTCTTGCCTATGAACCTGTGAGAGGACCGGGGGAGATTATTCCTAAAAAGAAGCCTTCAATTGAATCTCCTCCGGAGTTGGAAGAAAAACCATTGCCTCACTTGAGGTATGCTTATTTGGGTACTAATGAAACTCTACCTGTTATTGTTTCAGCTAATTTAACAGGTCCTCAAGAAGATAAACTGTTGCGTGTGTTAAGAGCCAACAAAGAAGCAATAGGTTGGACAATTGCTGACATCAAAGGCATTAGTCCATCCTATTGTCAACACAAAATCATACTTGAAGATGTTAACGCACGCTCAGTTGAAGGCCAAAGGAGATTGATGCCCGTGATGAAAGATGTGGTAAAGAAAGAGGTGATCAAGCTTTTAGATGCGGGGATTATTTAACCCATTTCGAGTAGTGAATGGGTGAGTCCGGTTCAGTGTGTACCAAAGAAAGGAGGAATGACAACAATTCTTAACGATAAAAATGAGGCGATTCCTTCAAGAACGGTAGTAGGTTGGAGAGTTTGCATGGATTACAGAAAGCTGAACAAGGCCACCAGAAAAGATCATTTCCCTTTGCCCTTCATTGATCAGATGTTAGACAAATTAGCCGGAAGGGAATATTACTGTTTCTTGGATGGTTACTCCGGGTACAATCAGATTTACGTTGCTCCAGAAGATCAACATAAGACTACTTTTACATGCCCTTTTGGTACGTTTGCATATCGCAGAATGCCATTTGGGTTGTGTAATGCTCCCGCTACTTTTCAAAGATGCATGATGGCCATCTTTTGGGATATGATTGATAATTTCCTAGAAGTGTTTATGGACGATTTCTCCGTGTTTGGTGATGATTTTGATAAGTGTTTGGATAACTTGGAGAAAGTGTTGGTTAGATGCAAGGAATCAGACCTGGTGTTAAACTGGGAGAAGTGTCATTTCATGGTTCGCGAAGGCATTGTTCTGGGGAACAAAGTTTCGAGTGCTGGATTAGAAGTTGATAGAGCAAAGATAGAGGTAATTAAAACTCTTCCCCCTCCTGTTTCTGTTAAAGGGGTAAGGAGTTTTCTTGTCCATGCTGGCTTTTATAGGCGTTTTATTAAGGATTTTTCTAAGATTGCTAAACTGTTATGCAACTTACTCGAAAAGGATTGCAAATTCCTTTTTGATGAAGCTTGTTTAGCGGCCTTCAAAGCAATCAAAGAAAAGCTTATTTCTGCTCCTATAGTGTTACCTCCAGATTGGAATTTACCGTTTGAGGTTATGTGTGATGCGAGTGATTTGTGTATGGGAGCTGTATTAGGACAGAGGAAAGAGAAAGTTTTTACTATGCTAGTAAAACTTTTAGTGGTGCTCAGATTAATTACACAGTTACAGAAAAAGAGTTGCTAGCAGTTGTATATTCGTTTGATAAATTTCGCTCTTATCTTCTTGGAGCGAAAGTTATTGTTTATACAGATCATTCCGCGATCAGATTTCTTATGGAGAAGAAAGATGTGAAACCAAGGTTAATCAGATGGGTGTTATTGCTTCAAGAGTTCGATTTAGAGATCAAAGATAGAAAGGGTTGTGAGAATCAGGTTGCAGATCATCTATCGCGTTTAGAGGGTTCAGAGATGAATAGTGGTACTGAAGCAGTTAGAGAAGAGTTTCCTGATGAGAGTTTATTCGTTGTCCGAGATTATGAGGCTCCGTGGTATGCAAATATTGCAAATTTAGTGGTGAGTGGTGTTTTTCCCGAAGGTTCTACTTATCAAGAAAGAAAGAGGTTAGCTCATCGTGCTAGACAGTTCTTTTGGGAGGATCCGTTCCTCTATAAAGTTTGTGCTGACCAAATGATACGAAGATGTGTAGCAAGGGAAGAGACTCAAGCCATTATAGCTGGATGCCATTATTCATTATACGGAGGACATTTCAAAGGAGACAGAACTGCTGCGAAGGTATTTCAATCAGGTTTTTACTGGCCTTCTCTTATAAAAGATTGTCATGAATATGTTAAGAAATGTACGAGATGCCAGTTTAGCGGAAACATATCTAAGAGGGATGAGATGCCGCGTAATAATGTGTTAGAGGTTGAGATATTCGATGTGTGGGGCATAGACTTTATGGGTCCTTTCGTTCCTTCAAATGGTAACCTCTACATCTTATTAGCCGTTGATTATGTGTCTAAGTGGGTAGAAGTGGTGGCTTTACCCACTAATGATTCACAAGTGGTGATCAAGTTCTTGAAATCACATATTTTCACTAGACATGGCACACCTAGAGTGATTATTAGCGATGGAGGATCTCATTTCGTTAATAAATATCTGAAGACTGTTCTAGAGAAATATGGAGTTAGGCACCGTGTATCTACTGCGTATCATCCACAATCTAATGGTCAAGCTGAAGTGTCGAACCGCGAAGTCAAGTCAATCCTAGAGAAAACCGTTGGTCCTACAAGAAAAGATTGGTCAATGAAGTTAGATGATGCGTTGTGGGCCTATCGTACTGCGTTTAAGACTCCAGTTGGTGCATCTCCCTATCGTATGGTGTATGGTAAGGCTTGTCACTTACCTTTAGAGCTTGAAATGGGTGCCTATTGGGCAATTGCGTAGTTGAACTTAGACCCTATCTTAGCCGGAAAGAATCGTATGATGAAGCTTAATGAACTTGACGAATTCCGGTTGCATGCTTATGAAAATGCCAAACTTTACAAAGAAAACACAAAGAAATGGCATGACAATCGGATTCGTACAAAGAACTTTGAAGTGGGGCAAAGAGTGTTGAAGTATAACTCAAAGTTCAGCAATTATCCGGGTAAGTTAAGATCTAAGTGGTCAGGTCCATACATTGTGACCAAAGTTACACCTCATGGGGCGATAGAAATAGAACATCCGCTAGAGAACCGTACCTTTATGGTTAACGGTCACAGATTAAAGATTTACCATGGAGGTGAAGATACCAATCGCTCGGAAGATCCACATCCCGGGGAGGTCATGTATCTCCTCGAAACTCCTTAGAAGCGTGAGGTAACCCGTCGAGCTTAACGACGTTAAACAAAAGCCAATTCATTGTATATTAGCTGAGTTTTAAATTTTTGCATTTTAGATTAGTTTGATTTTCGTAATTTTAGTTTTTATTATTAAGAAATGAGGAAGGGTAGTTGTTTTTGATGATTTCAGGGGTAAAAAGGTCAATAGTTTGGGGTTGATGAGGCGAAATTAGGAGAAAAATATGTTGGATGTCCAGGAGAAACCGGGAACCCGGTTTCACAAAACCGGGAACCCGATTTTGGAGCTGGTACCAACACTATATACGCAACACCTTGCGTTTTGGGTTCATGACACAGCGTCGGAACCGTGAACCCGCATCTGGCGAAACCGGGTACCCGGTTTTGGTGCTGTAACTTTTGAAAATCTCTGACCCAGCGTTTTGGTGGCTTGCGTTTTGCTGCGTTTTGGTTCGCGCCATCGACACAAATCCGGGAACCCGCATTCCACAGAACCGGGTACCCGGTTTCGGAGCTGCTGATGGTGAAATTCTCTGGTCCAGCGTTTTGGGGTGCTGCGTTTTGGCGCGTTTTCATTCGCGCCATCGAGAAAATCCGGGAACCCGCATTCCACAGAACCGGGTACCCGGTTTCGGCGAGTAAAATCTCTGACCCCGCGTCTTGAGGTCTAGCGTGTTGGTGCGTTTTGAAAAAAAAAAAAGAGTCCATAGTTGTTTTTCCGCGCCGTCACAGCGACGCGGAACCGGGAACCCGGTTTGCCCAAACCGGGAACCCGGTTTGAAAGCTGTGAAAGGCGGTTTTGGGTGTTTTAACCTAGTTTTCTTAGCCTCTTCTGCAAGTTTTTACCTAAAACGTACCAATAGCTTCCCCACCTCCGAAATTCATCTACCAAAACACTATATATCATCAAATCCTACCCTCTTTCACCACAAAAACATAAGATCAACTCACCTCCTCTCCAAAATAACATCAAATCCTTAGTTTTTCCCAAGATTCTTCTTCAACCAATTCCTTAAATTAAACCCAATTCTTTCTTCTCCCATACAAATTAACCAAGACCCATCTCATATTTCACCAGTTCTTAAATTCTTAAACCTCAAAACATCAAAATTCTAAACTTTTCCCTAAGTTTTTCATTATTTGAAGTTTTGAGTTTGGGGTGAAAAGAGATGACTAACAGAACCGGTGATTTCCGAAGAACTGCTCCTAGAAGAAAGACCACCATTGGTGGTTCTCAAGAACAAGCTATTGAGATTCCTGATTCGCGTCCTAAACGAAAAATTGACGAAGTTAAGCTTGATTCTAACAGAAAAGAAGTCACGGGTCAAAAGAGAAGATTGATTGATGAGATTGAAAGTGAGAAGGAACCAGAAGAGGAAATTACGAAGAACATTGAGAAGGAAACTGAACAAGAGATTCCGGAAGCACCCGTTCAAAAACCTCCGCGTATGAAGATGTGGGCCCACAAGCCTAAGAGGGTTTACACTTGTTGGAATACTCAGGTTCGTGAAAGAATTGAATTTTTGAAATTTGGTGAGGAGACGAATTTTCCTAAGGGTATTATGAGTAGTGATTACAAGGAATATGCTGTGACATGTGCTAAGTTTGGTTGGAAAGAGTTACAAGAAAGGAAGCTTGAGTTTATTCCTACTTTTGTGCGAGAATTTTACGAAGGTTTAGCTACCTCCCATGATGCCATTGATATCCGCAAAAAGGTAGTTCCTTTCTCTATTGAATGTATTCGGAAATCATTGAAACTACCCAACTTTTCTGGAACATGCCCCTTCCAAGAAATTCTTAATGACCCTTCTTTTGATTTTGAATCCCTTTGGGGGACCGTGCTTGTTAATGGGACTAGCCCAATTCCTGAAGGTGAAAGGTATCCTGGACAGTTTTACAGCAGTAGTTTGACACCTCGTGCTAAGGTTTGGTCTCGTTTCGTAATACCCACTTTCTATGGTATTAAACACACTTCCGAGTTGAAGAAAGAGCATATCCTTGTTATTAAGTGTATTTTGGAGGAGAAACCATTTGATGTTGCCAAGATCATTTATGATACAATCATGGAGTTCGCAAAATCACCAATGAAACAACAAAATCTGAAGTTTCCTTGTACTATTACTCAGTTGTGTCTAGACGCAAAGATTCCGCGTAAGGACGCAGATATTGATACTGTTTCAGTTGGTGTGAGTATAGCTTTGAGCACAATCAAGAACATCCATGAAGAAGCAACACGAACTACAAGAAGTCCGAGAACTCCTCAATCAAAGAAAGCGAAAACTGTACCTGAGTTGGAAGCGAAGATTCAGGAGTTGGAAGAGAATCAGGAGAAGATGATTGCTACTTTGGGAAACGTTACAAAAGAATTGGACCTGCTTCGAAATTTAATCTTAGGCGTAAATACACTTCAAAACGCGATTTATGATGCTGTTACGCGAGATAAAGGTCCAGAACGCAACACCGATAACCAGCCTCGCGCTGGTTAAGATACGTTTTCTAAACTTTCCTCTTAGTGTAGATTAGTTTAAATGCTTTATTGAGTCTTTTCGAGTCGTGGGGACACGACTCATTTTTGAGTTTGGGGTGGGGTTCGTTGCCTCATCCCAATTTTTATGTGGTATTTGCTTTACTTGCTTTCAATAAAAGAATTTTCGGAGTTGCGTTTGACTGTAGAAATTTTTAAATATCCCTTTAAGCATACTCTTGATAAATCTATGATAGTAAATATTGGACTTTAGGGATTGGTATAAAACGCACTTACAATTGCATGCGAACATAGGTAATTGATAGGAAAAATTAATGAACAATGCAAATGAAGTAAACTTGTACTCAAGGAATATGTTTGGTGTGTAGAACGTGAAATCCTAATTAGTAGAGAACCCACCTAGATATGAACTAAAGACAAGCTATGTACTTAGGAAAATGATAGGGGCAGTTCTTTGTTAGCCATTTGTGCCTTTTTAGCCTTCTATCCCTTGTATTAATGATTATCCGTCTTAGCCCACTTTGAGCCTTTAGCCTTTTCTTTGTAGCCACGATATAAGCCATTATCCCTTAGATTATTAGGCATGACCATATGACCCGCACTTGAATCACAATCCTGAGACATGCCTCGAGCTTGAGTTTGGGGTGGTGGGACCACATATGGGGAATTTAATGGGTTGGGATTGATGTGCTTTGTATTGTAGCACAATTGCAGATGATATATACTTGTAACCCTTTGCCGGGAATGAAAAAAAATGAAAAAAAAAATGAAAAATCCATACAGTAGGAACCGGGAACTCGGATTCATCAAAACCGGGAACCCGGTTTGCTCCTGTACAAAAAAAAAGAAGAAAAAGAGAAAAGAAAAGAAAAAGAAAAATATGAATGAATAAAACATCCGGCAAAGTGGAATTTTCTGAAAATCATCTTATTTATAGTGGGTAGACATTGGACGCTAAATTATTGCGTATATGGGTGAGTGAGAACATCTTTTTGAGCGTTAACTCAAGCTCGAGGACACTGTTGATGGTAAGTGAGGAGAGAGCCAAAAGCTCACTTCAAATTTACCAAATATACATCCACACCCGTCCTTAATCCAATATTATAACCATAAAGACCTCGTGATTCCTAAGTGCATAGTGAATTTATGATTCTGTTGATAGGGAATACACTAGGTGGAACGTTCAAAGCGAGGTAGGATTAATGACCACCCTATAGCCATCATACAGAGATGAGTACAAGTGTAACCTTCAAGCATTGCGACTTTAATTTTATGATTGAGATTATTTATGTTTGATGTTGCATGATTAGTGTATGTGTATATTAGTTTCTAGAGTTTGCTATATGAGATTTATTTTGAGAATTGCTTTAGGGTTTATTTGCTAGCTTCTATTTGTTTATACGCTTACTTCTACCCCTTTGTTTTGTTTTACTTTGTCGGGACGACAAAGGTTTGAGTTGGGGGTCTTGATGTCTCCCTAATTGTTCTTATTTTAGACCCTTAGGAGACATCATTTTTGGTGTTTATTTAATTAATTTGATAGACTTTTGGACTAAATTTGCAATAATCCGGAATTACCTTTTTATTTCTAGCATTTTCAATTTATAAAACTTTTGCGTGTAATATTGGTATTTTTAGTGAAAAGTTTACAGGTTTTAGATGTTAGCTAGGAGAGGAATCCGAGGAGAAAGTCAAAGATCGTGAATTAGAGTCAAGACTTGAAGATAAATCCCGAAGATATTATTTTTAGAGCTGAAAATCCATTTTCCAGGCCATAGATTGCTGATTTCGAGGTGCTTAAGCGATGATTTAGCCGCTGACCTTTGAAGAGAAAACATTCCTTATCGAGTTACGGAACTTTAGCAATTGGAATGAGGTCAATCGGAGTCATAACGCATCGGGAAAAGCCGTTTTAGTGAAGGTGTATCAGCAGTTACGGGATTTTGGGCTTAGAAAATGGGCTTGAACATTTAATTAATATTCTATTTTCTGGTCCAAGCCCTAGAACGAATTTATGCTTATAAAAGGAGGTCTGAACTTCTATTTTTCACACAATTCACATTCCACAAGATTAAAACACCAGAGAGAAGCAACAGAAGGAAGAAGAAGAAGCTACAAGAGCTGGAGTGGGTCTATAGCTCCGTTCGTAGTCATTCCAATTCCGGAAATTAGGTTCTTTTAATATTTTAATTCTGTAAACAATATGAATTCCATTTCTTTTAATTTAGTTTTTAATTTTAATATGAGCTAAGCTTTTCATAGTGCTTGAGAACAAACAATGGGTGAATCCTAATTTTATGAAATAACGAATGTTGAATTTGGGTTTAGATTAAATTAAATTAGATTGGGTTCATTACTCTTTTCGATAATTTGTGATTATTTACTGATTTTAGAGTCGCGAACTAAAATTAGGTATTAGTATCTAAGCTATTCCACATATGTGGCGTGTGGATCATCCTGACGGAGGGTTTAGGTATAGAACTAATTATTCAATCTAGGATATAAGCTATTGATTCTGACGAACTTAGCTAATTCTAGGGCCAATGAGGTAAAACACTTAATCATCCAACAGTGGATCATATTTAACCCTGACGGGACTAGTGACACTTTAGGATTGCCTTATAGTCCACCCTGACAGGGGTATAAGGAATTTAGAATCCCGACCATTGTAATTGACCAATTTAGCCCTTAAACAACATAAGTTAGGAAATAAGATTGGGAGGATCCTTGCGTTCTCAAGTACTACATCTCATATTGCGTTTCCACTCATTTTACTTGCGTCTTAGCTTTCATTTACATTTAATATTTGTCTTTCATTCATTAGAATTAATAAACAAAACCAAACAAACAATTTATTATCTTTTATTTTCATAAGTGCATCAATCACTATTTGCTAGACATTGTGATCAACCATTCCGTCCTTGGAACGAATCTGATTTATCAGTTATACTACTTGGGACAACCGTACACTTGCGGTTGTGGTTCGATTAGCATTTGCATTTATTTTTAGAACACACAAAGGACCACCACTTGTATGCTACGTATTGAACCAATAAGGTATTTTAATGCATCACCCACACTCAAATTAATAATATGTGCACAATACCTCATGTGCAAGAATTCGTGACTCGTAATTGTACCTTTCCAATCTTTTGAGGCCATTTGTAAAAATTTAAGAGCAGTGTTATTAGAATTTGCATTATCCACTGTCAAAGTAAAAAAACTATCAATATTCCAACCCCTTAGACAAGTTTCTATTTTCTTTCCTATGGTGCCCCCTTTATGATCTTCAATAAGATAAAAGTTCAAAAAATATTTTTGCGAAACCCAATCATCATCAATGAAGTGACAAGTCCAACACATGTAATTTAAGTTTTGAATTGATGTCCATATATCAGTGGGTTAACAAACTCTTCTACCCACTAAAAGTTTTTTAAACTCTCTCTTTCATCATTGTAAATTCTAAGCACATCCTTAGCCATAGTAGCACGACACAATTTTTTTGTAAAAGTGGGTTGTAGAGCATTACAAAAAAATTTAAGCCCATAGACTTCAACAAATTTAAAGGGAAACTCATCTACAATTATTATCTTGGCAAGACATTTTCTTGCATTATCCATTGAAAAACTAAAAGCAAGAATACTAGTCCTATCCTCACCATCTTTCTTTTTAAGGAATAATTGGGGTTGTCCAGGCTCATGTTCTCTATAAGGAGCATGTGATTATTTAGATTAGAAGTTTCATGGATTCTAGTGCTAGCAACAAACGTTTTCTCACAATATTTACATTTTCCATGCATTGCTTCATTAATCAAAACTTTATGAAAAAAAAAAAACTTCAACATTCAGCAGGCTTTTGGCCATTAACACGTACACCTTTCTTAGAATTTTTGCACATAGTAGTTACACTATGTGAAGGTTCTGGACTTTGAGTGTTACGTTGAGTCATAGTAGATACACTAGGTGAAGGGTTTGGATTTTTAGAGTTACCTTGAGACAAATCCATACCTAATTATTGATGTTGTTCCCCAACCATAACTAGAATATGTAACTAAACCCTGAAAGTAAACAAAAACCAATATTTTTTGAATCGTTCAAGTAACTAAAACCTCTTGTACAATATAATTTATAGCATTCTTACAAGTATGGTCACAATAACTCAATTTTTTTATGCAAACAGTGCAAATAAAAAATCTTCTCAAACAAATCATATTTTGGAAAATTCAGCATAGTAACTATAGCCGAAAAGTATATAATATTAAAACAGGTGAAAAAATCAAGTAGATATATAATAGTTTATATAAAATAGAACTTTGTTGATTCATAGCTAAATTAAAATCAAGAAAAGGTATTTATGACTTTATATCGTTCAAAAGGTATGAATAACTAAACACATATATATGGGAGTTCACTGGTCTAATATCTTTCTCTCACACTTTAAAATCAGTCGTTTAAATAATTATCCTAATGGATTCATAATACACACATTCGCACAAATGTGACTAAAGAAAAAAAAATTAGTTAAGTGCAATCTGCATTGTTAATATATATATATATATATATTAATTATATATTTTTCTAATACATATGAGAGTCACTTTAGATTCAGAAATATTTTAATTTCAATAAGATTCAATCCCAGAATTACTTGGTATCTGCGAAGTAGTATAACCACTAGACCAACTATCGATTATTAATAATATCTTTTGCATGACTAATATTAGAGACTTAAAAATCATCCCGTTGAAGAAAAGTGATTGAGGAAAAGACAAAACTGATTCAACTGAAAAAAACGTTCTAACTTAAAAAAACACAAATCAATAAAAAGTGAGCAAATACAAAACCAAAACTAATAACTATATCTCCCACCAATTCATCCAAAGCTAAAAATTATTAATACATGATTTCTAAAGTTTTTCTTAAAAAATAAATTAAATAAAATTAATAATAATTATACATGTGTAAATTAAAATTTATGAAAGAAACAATATTATTGGGTCTTTATATATAACTCTGAGAATTTTCGTAATTTCAGAAAA
This sequence comes from Nemophila menziesii, assembly GCA_029959085.1. Lineage (NCBI taxonomy): Eukaryota > Viridiplantae > Streptophyta > Magnoliopsida > Boraginales > Hydrophyllaceae > Nemophila > Nemophila menziesii. The sequence continues at coordinate 37,054,889 of JARWIR010000005.1, read as the reverse complement.
ATGAAATCAAAAAAGTTGGATTTTTTTAAACGATATATATATATATATATATATATATATATATATATATATATATATATATATATATATATATATATATATATATATATAAAATTTGGTTGATTAGATTGATTAGCTTGTAGACTAGATAGATTATAGCCCATTGGCTCTTAAAATCAAAAGATGAATAAAGAAAGAAGTTGAGAAGTATCTTAAAGTTTTATTATCACATAAATAAAAAAAATTATATGAAATCGTTATCCGCCAATATTACTATCATCAGCTTTAATTAAGTTTCTATGGACGGGTTACACGGTTTGGACGGTCTTTTTCTTTATACAAACCCTTTGCGTGTAATTTTGTTGAATAACCTTTTCTAGTAAAAATGGGTACATCTAACTAGTTGGGGTTAACTCAACTGACCAGAGTCTTGGTTATTTTTCTAAGCAGTGCAGGTTCGAACCGTTTTAATGACACCAAATCCAAAAAAGTGGTTCTCCTATAAAATAAAATAAAAATGGTACATCTTGTACGTGTTAGCTTCGGCAATTTTAGCTAGTACATCTCTGCTTGCAATCTAATTTAACCGAACTAAAATGCTCGGACACGACTATCGAATGGTCTACCACCAACAGGCTCTAGAAGGTTTTATTATCCACCTTTGTCATTATCGGTGTAAGTAGTTTCTGGATATTGTCATACATACACTACAATAAATAGTATTATTAGAGACGATACATATTCTGGCAACACTAAAAAATGGCCTCTAATAGTATTTTAACCGGCAACATTTATTCCGGCAACACCAAAATGTCCTCTAATTATATTTTTAGCGGTAATATTTACCGCTAAAAATAAGGTCAATAATGGAAAAATAAATAATTTGCTACAAAAGGTATTTTTAGAGACGAACTTATAGAGTCAAACAAATAGCGGCTACTAGCGGCAAAATTAAGATTTTTAGAACTAAAATTTTTGCCGCTAAAATACATTTTCTTTAGTGGTACCAAAGAATTCTTCTATTGCACATCATTGAAAATAGCTTAACCTTTTTACAAAAATGACTAATTTCCATTAATTCTCCGTCAATTAAAAAAAGAGTAGTGATATATACCACCTAAGTTCATATCATCCAATTACTACCCAGGCGCGAATTGGTTGGAAGTAAATCTTTAATCAAATTAAAAAAATAAATTGAATATTGTGACATGTTGAAGAAGTTTCCGAAATTTGAGTTAAACCATATATTCCGTGAAGCGAATTTCTGTGCCGATAAGCTAGCGAAAGAAGGGGCAATATCCGTTAGTCCGCCTGTGATCATTAATGAACCTCCTGACTTTCTTTGGAGTTATATTACGAGAGACAGAAGTGAATGTGCAACTGCTAGAGTTGTACTAGATAGCGAATAAGAACTTTTGTTCTTCTTGTATTTAATTTTTTCTTTACGGCTTTTTAAGCCTCTCATGTATGCAAAAAAAAAAAATTGATTAAAAACTTTTAGCCAACCAATTCATGTCACGTCATAGATGGTATACTTGAGTTGAATGAATTTGGGTGGTATATATCATTACTCTTAAAAAAAAAAAAAAAAAAAAGTAGGAGTTTGTAGAGGTCGTTGCATACTTCCATCAAAGACTTCCCATTCGTCACCTTGTTTTTCTTTTAAAAATTCATCTTTTGACTCTAATCTCATTAATCCAGCTTCTTCTACTTTTCTTTTTCTTCTTCTTGCTTGAATTTAGTACATTTTAAGGCCTTTAATTACTCTTCCGTATCACCTCTTTGTCGTTTACATTGTTTTTCCGAGAAACCCATTTAATATTTTCTTGAAAACTTATCAACTTGTTTTTCTTTGCTTAATCAAGCTTAAGAAAATGTTGCCTATCGTGTTTTCTCAAGATATGAAGATGGTTGGTAATGGAGTCAGTGTTCATGCAACTTGTAGAGTGTTCCCTTCTTTAAGTTTCCATGGCAGGTAACTAATGCGATGCTTTTTACTTCTGTAATTGGGTTGTATTTGATTTGAACTTTTAATTCGTATATTATAGCATGGGAATAATTGCTATTATTGGAATGGCACTGAAGGGATATATGTATTTCAGTATATGTGTTACTTTTTGAAACACAAGTTTGCTATTTAGTAGTATCTTTGAAGTGTTATTTCCACCATTATTCTATTTTCAATAATCATTCGTTCTGTATGATCATCAGAGGGTTTGGTGGCTGGTTCAGGAGAAATCTCATCAAGAACAGAAGGTTAAGTATCGTTTCTCAAGATTCTTCTTCTCCTGGGCCAAAACCAGAAGACATATTTCTCAAGGTTGGGATTATTTTCTCATGTTAAATATGCTATTATGATTTTAATTCAACCCTTATAAAAACAATGCCATGAATCTATCTCCAGTTCCAAAAAGATGCTCGTGAGAAGTTTATCCAGGAGGTACCTTTAAAATCTAACGACAAAGATATCTCACTCCTAAAGGTATTATCTGTTTCTTATATTGTATCCACTTTTATCACAAGAATTTACGTGTCAATCGCTTATAACTTGGATTTATTTGTCGATTCTGAAAGTCCTAGAGGGGGGGTGAATAGGATTACTAATAAGATAATGCCTAATTAAAATCTTTTGGACAATAATAAGTTTAAGAGAAAAACTTCTAGGTCAACTAATAAAATCAAACACTTATAGGATCATGCAATGTAAAGAGTAAGGTTTGATATAAAAGTATAACTAGTGAAAAGCTAATCCAATATCTTAAACTACTCTAGAAGACTATATGTTAGATATCCTAGATAAACAATTCATGCAAGCATATAATCAAACATATAGAGTGCGGAAAGTAAATAGAGTAGGGATAGAAAGATACACACGATTTATAGTGGTTCGGTTTCCCTACATCCACTACCTAAGGAAGCCTCCTTAGGATTTCAAGCTTTTCACTAAGCTTCCGTGTCTCTCTTAACCGGGTCGAGAACACAATAACCTTTACAAACTCTTCGATAACACGAAGGACACACCACTTGCGTAATCACAACACAAGGATACCAAGTATACTCCCTATACTTGAATTCTCTCTTAATCTATCTATTACAAGACCTAGACTTAAGAGGATAGCAACAAAGTGTTTAAAGGTTTGCTAATTAAAGCTTGTATCTAAAACTCCTAATAGAGTGGATATGACTATAAGCTTGTATACTCCTTCTTGAGTGGATAGAACCTTGTGGCTTAATTGATTAACTCCTTGAAAGGATTTATAAGCTCACTAAGATTGAATTTGACTATGTATAGCTCTTGACACCTTCTTGAATGATAGCAATTAAGCCCCTTAATGTTTGTAATTAGTTGGTGTAGTTGTAGCCTTCAAAGAGCTTCAATTTATAGTAGAAAATGGCTTCCAACGGTCATAAGACTTGAGTCCAACGGATCTATTAATCTCCCAACGGATATATTTCTTATGACTTGTCTTTTGTGCAGAAAACCCTTCTCTGCGGTGTACCGTAGCGGTGTACCGCGCTTCAGTGTTTGATTTTCTGGCTTACTGACGGGCTAGTTCACTATACCGCGCCCTGGTCCGCGCTTTGTCCGGTATACCGGAGCGGTGTACCGCGCCAAGTGTTCTTTGAAGAATAACAACTTGGATCAATAGCTCTTCTTTATGAAAGTTGTTGCAAACATCATTCTATGAATCTTTGAAGTTTGAACACTAAAGCTAATTCTCAATATACATAAAGATAAGGTTAATAGCACTTGTATGAGAATTAGTTTCTTAAGATAAAACAATAAGGAAGATCAACAAGATAAAGAAAGAGCTTTTTGATGAAATAGAGTGCAAGAAGAATGTCAATAACGATAGAAATTAGCACACTAAACACAAGAGGATTTGTCACATTAAAACACCTTAATTAGGGAGGCTATATGCCAACAATCTCCCCCTTTTTGATGATGACAAATCCTTTACTAAAACACCTTAGGAAAGATATAAAAGTATAAGCACTTATGAAATAAAGCTCCCCCTCACAATAAGCATAAAATTTGAGATGCATTTGTGAGTTTTAAAAACGTGCAAGTTTTGAAGGTTTTAGTGCACATAATATTTCTCCCCCTTTGTCTTCATCAAAAAGACGGGGTAAAAACAACTAAGAGTAGAAGAGCAAAGACAACTCGAGTGAATAGATATTTAAAAAGTAAGAGCTAAGGATAGAGATGTTTACCAACTTCTTGATAGATTTTGATTTCATATGCTTTCTAAAGACATAAACGATTAGTTGCAACATATGAAATAAATGATTAGTCTAAGCATTTGAGTCTATAAAAAAATTTTAGCAAAGACTCCCCCTTACACAATGCATATAGTTTGTTTTTAATTTTGTAATTGTTTGATGGACAATTTTCCCTAAAAAGAACATTTGAAAACATTTTGAAAAAGAAATAGGGGTAAAACTGAATTTTTTGAAAAACAAGGGGTCAAGGTGTATTTTTCAAAAGTTTGGGGGCCAAACGCAATTTTGAAAGATCTATTTGGGACCGCAATGCAATTTTCAAACTATTTAGGAACAAAGCTAGAGAGAACAAACTATAGGGACTAAGAAGCAATATCAAGAAGTACCTATAACATCAAAGAACATGTTAGCAACATAAAGATCAAATCAACAAAGATAAGCAACTAACAATCAAGAGAAAAGCAAGTACCAATTATCCAAATAAAACATTTAGCATCCTAGCATAGAAAACAAATAAACCATAAGAGCAATATCCTAGATGTCCAAAACACGGACCCACAAATACTAAAAAACATAAACATCCATTTAAACAAGTTCTAATAAAAACCACATAAGCAATTAAAGATCCATAAACCACCAAGAATGATTTTCACCACCAAACACCAAGTACCAAACACCAAATCAAGACGAACTAACGATAATCACGAGGAGAGCGGCTCCTAGATCTACTCCCATTTCCAATATCATCGCGAATACACGAAACATCACTTTTTACACATGAGAGCTCATTCGCAAGATTTCCTATTTTTTCTTCCAAAACTCCAAATTTTCTTTCTATTTTATCTTCCAAAGCCACAAATTTACTCCCTATATAATCCATGAAACGGGACATAGCACTTTCGAAACCGGATGGATTAGGGGGGTTAACAAAGGTGGGTTGGCTCGGAGTGGGCTCATTAGGAATGGGGTTTTGTTGATCCGGGTTATCTACTAAAATAAGAGTCTCAAGCTCCGGACCATCGGTTTCGCTTTTAGCTCCAAGAATGCGATTACGAATAGTAACATCCGAGATACGATTAATAGTGGAGACCGAAACATATGTGTTGTTATATATAACAAATTTCATCCTAAGAATCGTGAGATAATCGAAGTTCCAAGACTTATTCATTGGTTTCACATTAGTTCCTCCAAAAGAGATATCATTAGCCTCAAAGATTTTGGATAGAAAAATACCGTAAGGGACTTTATCCCGAGAGGCACGAGCGTGATTCATCCATTTTAGCATAATAGCAATGATGTTTATTGGTTGTTTGGAGAAGATCAAGAATAAAAGATAAGCTTCATACGGGATAAGTTTAGCATCATGCTTATCTTTCGGAATAACGGCCGAGATAAGAAACTTGTGGGCCACGATAAATTCCGGATCAAAATTACGAATATTCCAATTTCCATCCGCAACAACCATTCTACTATTAACGAATTCATTTACTTCATTTTGAGCAACAATATCTATATTTGAATTATCCCAACCACTCGACCAAAACCCGCTAAAACCATCCGAAGGTACATTAAATTTAGAGCACAAAGCATTCGATTTTAAACGTATAATGGTACCCGAAACGGTTGATTTAACCGAAGTAGTAGCATGATTAAATTCAAAATTAGTATAAAAATCTTCAATTAACCCGGTTGCTAAATGACTACCCGAAAAAGCAAAGATATGATGAAATTGTTGAATTGAAAATAGTTTAAAGAGAGAATCATCACCGGAGGGAAAAGCCGATGGGCAAATCGTTCTTCCCGGTAGAGCATCGAATGGCCGGAGTGGTGGTGGTGGTGGTGATGGTGACTTCGCCGGAGATGGTTCACGGTGGCGGCTTGAGGAGGCTCCGGTGGAAGATTTTTTCTTGTTAGCAATGGATTTGGTCCTAACCATTGTGAATGATAAGGTGGGAAATGAAGTAGGAAGAAGGAGAAGTGATTTGAGTGGTGAAAGAGGGTGTTTATGGTGGTGGAAACGGAGTGTTTTTGGCCGGAAATCGCCAAGGAGGAGGAGAGAAGAAGATGAAATGAAGAAATTTAGAGAAAATGCAGAAAAACGGGTTCTTTAAGCTGTCAAAACCCTTATGTGCGGTGTACCGCGGGATTCGTCCGGTGCACCGCACGAGTGTTCGGTTTGGATAAAGAAAATGCAATTTTTGATTCTTTTAAAAACACCCGAAACACAATCGAAACTACCCCAAATGACTCGGAATGATATAAAATAATTTTGAGCATCTTTGTTTTGAAAAGAAAAGCCAAGGAGAAGCTAAAAACGCATATAACAGTTAATTTCACAAAAGACCCTAAGTTTTCTAAAAGTGCAAAAAGACCCTATGCAAGAATAAAACAAAACTAAAGCATGAACAAGGTCAAGAACAACAAGATAGCATTATAAGTTGATAAAACACATAAAACACAATATAAAAACACAAGAGAGGAAAGAATATCACCGTATTTCCCTTTTATGAGGTTTGAACGTCCTTTAGCATGAAATTCCATTTTCTTGACGCTCAACACCTTCAATGCAAGTTACTATGGTACCCGAGGTGGAATGGATTCGGAAATGTTATTAGCATTTGTCACGATCCATATTGGTTTTTCCCATGACGGTATCAAAGATCCACTAATAAGTTGTTCATGGTAATGGCACGTAGAAGCATGATGACCGGGTTTACCACAATAGTTGCAATAACTTCTTTTTTGAATAGAGTAACCATGTAAAGGTTTTGAACAAGAAGTTTCCACATTTTTTCCAATATCCAAATTGTCACTAACATATAACTTTTCTTTGAAAAAATCATTTGGATCAAAAGGAGTGATATTTGAGAAAGGATGATTTTTTAAAGTATCAAGAGCAAGGGAAAAAGCTTCATCCAATTTTTTAAAACCTTCTATGTTTTTCTTCAAAGGATGTTTCCATTTGTTTAAAATAAAAATGTTTTCAAAACATGGGTTTTTAGTATTGCCAAGAATATCATCCAAAGTGATACAACATTTAAAACACTTCTTTAGCTCACTTTTACCCTTTTTTAATATAAGATTATTCAAATGGATTTGAGAATCAAGAATTTTGAGAAGGGATGAAATTTGCCTAATATCACAATAATTGTAAGGAAGAGATAAAGAGTTAGGATAAAGAGCTACCTCATGATTAGGTTTAAAATCATTGTGAGATTCATCATGGATAGAGACTTCTTCTTCTTCGTTATTTTCGACAATTCCATATAAAAACTCCAAACGATCCCAAAGCTCTTTTGCGGTTTTACAATCTAACATTTGTGAGAAAATTTCTTCGGAAATTCCACGAATGAGAGTGTACATTGGTTTTGCATTTTGTGTGAGCTTAGCCTTTTCCTCAATGGTGAGTTCATCAAAATCTTTTTCTTCTTGATTTAGCTTGAGAACTCCTTCTTCATTTAACTCTTCTTTATAAGGGACAAAAGGACCTTCTTTTACAATTCTCCATTGATCGGGATCTTCGGCTTTTATAAATTCCTCCATTTTTGTTCTCCAAGCGAAATAGTAAGTTCCTACAAAAAGTGGAGGTCGTGTAGAAGACGAACTTTCCAAAAGATTAAATTCCATATCGTTTACTCTACTAACGATTAAGCTATTCACGTAGAGTTAGGCTCTGATACCAATTGAAAGTCCTAGAGGGGGGGTGAATAGGATTACTAATAAGATAATGCCTAATTAAAATCTTTTGGACAATAATAAGTTTAAGAGAAAAACTTCTAGGTCAACTAATAAAATCAAACACTTATAGGATCATGCAATGTAAAGAGTAAGGTTTGATATAAAAGTATAACTAGTGAAAAGCTAATCCAATATCTTAAACTACTCTAGAAGACTATATGTTAGATATCCTAGATAAACAATTCATGCAAGCATATAATCAAACATATAGAGTGCGGAAAGTAAATAGAGTAGGGATAGAAAGATACACACGATTTATAGTGGTTCGGTTTCCCTACATCCACTACCTAAGGAAGCCTCCTTAGGATTTCAAGCTTTTCACTAAGCTTCCGTGTCTCTCTTAACCGGGTCGAGAACACAATAACCTTTACAAACTCTTCGATAACACGAAGGACACACCACTTGCGTAATCACAACACAAGGATACCAAGTATACTCCCTATACTTGAATTCTCTCTTAATCTATCTATTACAAGACCTAGACTTAAGAGGATAGCAACAAAGTGTTTAAAGGTTTGCTAATTAAAGCTTGTATCTAAAACTCCTAATAGAGTGGATATGACTATAAGCTTGTATACTCCTTCTTGAGTGGATAGAACCTTGTGGCTTAATTGATTAACTCCTTGAAAGGATTTATAAGCTCACTAAGATTGAATTTGACTATGTATAGCTCTTGACACCTTCTTGAATGATAGCAATTAAGCCCCTTAATGTTTGTAATTAGTTGGTGTAGTTGTAGCCTTCAAAGAGCTTCAATTTATAGTAGAAAATGGCTTCCAACGGTCATAAGACTTGAGTCCAACGGATCTATTAATCTCCCAACGGATATATTTCTTATGACTTGTCTTTTGTGCAGAAAACCCTTCTCTGCGGTGTACCGTAGCGGTGTACCGCGCTTCAGTGTTTGATTTTCTGGCTTACTGACGGGCTAGTTCACTATACCGCGCCCTGGTCCGCGCTTTGTCCGGTATACCGGAGCGGTGTACCGCGCCAAGTGTTCTTTGAAGAATAACAACTTGGATCAATAGCTCTTCTTTATGAAAGTTGTTGCAAACATCATTCTATGAATCTTTGAAGTTTGAACACTAAAGCTAATTCTCAATATACATAAAGATAAGGTTAATAGCACTTGTATGAGAATTAGTTTCTTAAGATAAAACAATAAGGAAGATCAACAAGATAAAGAAAGAGCTTTTTGATGAAATAGAGTGCAAGAAGAATGTCAATAACGATAGAAATTAGCACACTAAACACAAGAGGATTTGTCACATTAAAACACCTTAATTAGGGAGGCTATATGCCAACAGATTCTTATCGGATGAATTATAGGCGATGCTTTATATATCGGCTGGGGTAGCATTTATGGCTTTCCATAGATAAACTGATTCTAGTTTATTCCGAAAGGCAGAAGTGGAATTGTCTATAGAACAATCTTTTAGAATCTATTGTATCAGCTGATATACAGGAGTTGGATTTAATTGCAAAGGAAATAGAGGAAATAATACTCTCGAGAAGAGACATGTATCTCAAGGTGGCTAACGGTCCGTTTTGGACCGGTTCGGACCGGTCCCTAACGGACCTGGGCCTTGTCGGTCCGATCCGGCTTACCGGCCGGTTCCGGTCCGGTCTACTACTAAGAAGGAAGAAGGGGAGAACCAGACCATTAAGGGAACCGTCTAAACCGGATCCGGTTCTTAGCGGTTCTATATTGTTTTTTTTTTATTTAATCTTTTATTTGTTATTTAGGTGGGTAGGGAATAGGGATTAAATAGTTTGATCTAATATTAAAAATGTTAAGGGCCTTAATAGAGGTGTTGGGTTTATTTTGGTTGGGTTTAATTGGTTGGGCTATAAATAATTGGGTTAAAAACCTAAAACAATGAAATATAAAAAAAAAAAATAGAGATAATGACACTAGGGGTCTTGAAGACACACCCCTCTTCGAGTTAGCACCCCCACCTAGAGCCTCTTCTTACTAAAGACCTCAGGAACTTTTTAACACATGAACCCCAAAACCCCAATTACTAGACTACCCTTCTTTTGTTTTTTCTATACCTATATATACTAATTGCTATTTCAAATTTCATTATTCACGTTATAATTTCCCTCACCTCACAGCTTCTCTTTCCTCTCTCCTCTCAACAACTACCTACACCAACTAAATGACCACCACCACCACCGCCGATCTGCACCACCACCTCCCTCCTCCCTCCTCCCTCATAAAACTCCGGCGCCTCTTTATCTCGGTGGTACTGCTATCCTCCTTCTTCCAGCTGTAACGAGCTTCGAAGACTACTAGCTGTGAAGACCATTGCCGAAGCTTCGAGTCTCCACCACACCAGCAACAATGGCAGAACCACCATAGCGCCGCCATGGCAGTGACGAGATCTGGTTTTCCATGGCTGCTTCGAAACTGCAGCAAAGTACTCCGAAAAACTCCAGATCTGGTTCGCATCTATACAAACGAAGCTATACAACTTGCAGCAAAGTTCGATTTGAGCTTCGGATCTATGTTTCAGTGCAGTGGTGATGGTGCTTCGGATCTAGCCTCGCCGGAGCTATGCGCAGCAACACCTCGGATTTTGTTCCCTAGCACAGTGTTGGTGGCGGTAGTGTTCTCGGTGGTGAAGAAGGTGTGCTGAAGACCATCGGAGCTGTCCTCTTTTTTTTTTCTCGCGTACTGTGTACGCACAATTGTATTTTTTTTTCTTTTTTCCAGATCTGGTTTGACCAGATTTGAAAAACCTGTGATTAGTTTAGTTTTTTTTTATATATATTGTAAATGGTTTAATTTTGAATAGAAATGTTTATTAAACGATACACATGATTTTTTATAGAGTATTTATGTAATTTCAAAGAGTACTCTCTCTTTTTCATAGAGTACTCTCTATTTTTTATAGAGTACTCCGACTTTTTTTATAGAGTATTCGTTTAAATTGTTAGAGTATTCTTTTAATTCTCGGAGTACTCTCTCTATTTCATAGAGTATCGGAAAAAACTGAGAGTACTCTCCCTTTTTCATAGAGTACTCTCAGTTTTTTCCGATACTCTATGTTTTTTCCGTTGACTGGTGGCCGGAAAAACTGAGAGTACTCTCCCTTTTTCATAGAGTACTCTCAGTTTTTTCCGATACTCTATGTTTTTTCTGTTGACTGGTGCCCGGAGGTCGGTGGTCGGAGATCGGTGGTCGGTGGTCGGTGGTCGGTGGTCGGAGATGGGTGGTAGGTGGGTAGGTGGTAGGTGGGTAGGTGGTAGGTGGGTAGTGATAGAGGAGAGAGAAACAGTGACATCATCTATTTTGTCTTTTAGTGTTCGTAAGGGTAGGAAAGACTATTGTAAAAAATGAGGTCCCTAAGAATAACAACTTTCAAGACACTACTCTAAAGAGAAAAAATAGTGCTCCTAAGACCCTATAGATAATTCACCCAAAAAAATTTTAACGGACCGTTCCGGTCCGGTCCCTTTTATTTTTAAAAAAGTCCGGTCCGGTTCCGTGCCTGCGTTGACTTCCGGTCCAGTTCTCGCGCTGACCGGTTCGGTCCGTCGGGCCGGTTGGACCGGACCGTTAACCACCTTGACATGTATCATAATCGGGCTTTAGAGTCAAGATTATTAGCTGATATTAGGAGTGAGCAAAAAATAGGTAAACGGTAATTTGGCCCGTAAGATAAACAAACCCGGCCCAAAAAATGGTATTTTTTACCCCAAGCCAAAATATAACATACCTTAACATTTTGAATTGGGCTTGGTATTTTATTTACCACGGATCCGTCCTTACTTAGATACCACACAGATTGGACCCGTCCAACCCGTCAACTATTCTTAAAAAAAAATTATCCTATATTCTGGCCTTGGGCCAATTTCTACTTCATTTACGGAAATGGTTTATCCTGTGTAAAGCTTACCTAATACGCTTCTTCACAAATCTTTTCTCTGAAACTCTATCTCTCCGCCTCACCCTATCTCTCTAGTCTCTACATCAAATCTGTACAGAATATCCATGATTTGTTGGCTTTTTTTACCTCTTTCATACACTCTTTTGTATAAAACAGTGGCTTGCCAGTGGTTGAACCCGGTCCATTCATTAAATGCGAGGCTCCAATCAAGAACTTTATGTCCATTCTTTGCTTGTAAATGCAATTTGTGGAGTTTTTTTAGGTTTAGCATTATTTTAACAAAAAATTAGCGAATTGGCACAAGGTAAAAAAAAATTACGGAACTGCCATAAGGGCGGTAGCCGTCCTACCGCCCTTACTTAATTAACAGGGAAGGGCGGCGGTCAACCCACAGCCCTTAGTTAGTTATGGGTTTAGGGGAAGGGCGGTGGTCAATGCACCGCCCATAGAGTAAATTTATTTTTGAGAAGGGCGGTAGGCTAGCTACCGCCCTTAGTGCAAATTTTACCGCATTTTAAGGGCAGTAGGCTAGCCACCGCCCTTCTCTGCAGATTATATTTCCTGCAAATTTCTAAAAACTCCCATTCTTTCATTCACCAAAACCGCCCTAATCACACCCCCCCCCCCCCCCACACCGAAGAACCGTCGTGCCGCCGCCACCACCCATCAAATTCCGAGGCAAGCCACGCTAATCATCCACTCACCACTCAAGCACAATCCTCCCTCCATCACTCTAAGGTTAGGGTTTCTAAAACCCTTTTTTTTAAATTTTTTTTGTATTGATTTTAATGATGTAATGCATGCTATTATTTTAGTGTAATGTGTTTAATTTCGTTTTATATTGATACAAAGATTATTAGATTAAATTCAAAGTTTTAGGTTATTCAACAATTGGTCCTTTTTATTATAAATAATTGCACTATTGGTCCTTTTATTAATGTAACGGTTCTTGTTCTTTTGCTAGTTTTTAATAGCATCTTCTAGTAGCAATCCAGACTCGCTTTTATGGAGACAAAGGAAATTTACCCATAAATCCGAATCCGTGACTAACGTAAGTTAATTACTTCAAAAGAAAAATTTATTTTAGTATATTTGTTAATTATTTGTTTTTGTTAATAGGGTCGATGCGAAGGTGTGACAGTCGAGCCAATCTCCACTAAACCGTGGGAATTGGACCCAAGGGTAATTCCTTTCGTTGAAAAAGCTGGGTTCGAGGAGATTCGTAAAATATCCAGGATCGTGTTGGACCACGCATTGATCTCTGCGATGGTCTAAAGGTGGAAACGGGAGACCCATACTTTTCACATGCCCGTAGGTGAGATGACCGTCACCTTACGAGATGTTTCGATGATACTAGGTATACCAATCTGTGGTCGTGCAGTGACCGAGACCGACCCGGCCTTCGTTGACTTTGAAGAAACATGTTGGCATTTATTCGGAATGGTACCGCCAGATGGGGGAGATGGTCGTAAAGTTATCAAGGTTCATTGGTTAAGGACAAATTTTGGGGATAAGAAACCAACTGATGACGCAGATGACACGGTTTTACGCTATTTCGCTAACGCGTACATTTTGCATTTATTCGGTACATTCCTTTTCCCATCCGGTAAACAAAACACTGTTCCGACGATGTATATGCCGTTGTTGAGAGATTTGAGGCAGACTCGGACTTATGCTTGGGGTGCCGCAGTATTATCGTACTTGTACAGTGGCCTTTGTAGTGCGTGCGGGGGGAACATGGCGACCCTCAAGGGGTGTGGTCTTCTCTTGCAGGTATTCTTTTATTTATTACTCGCGCTATGGTATAAAGTTATAATATTTGTTTCGATTCTTTTCTTGCAGATATGGTGTTGGGACTATTTGCATGTTAAACCAACATTAGTCCATTATGCCGTAAACGCTGGTTACGGTCCCGCTAGTGTCTCGTAAGTGAATTGTATAACGTTCGCGTATAATTACTACTAATGAATTATTAATGATGTTTTGTTTTTGTTTTTTGTAGTTGGAATGGTGCAAAAACCTGGGTCAATAGTTGCGGTAGAACTTTACGGATTTATCGAGACGATTTAGATATGCAAGAAGCGGACCAGGTTAGTTTTTTTCGGGATTAGCTGAAAATGTACACATTTCTAAAATTTTATATTTAATTAGGTTACTTGGATGCCCTACGAGGGTGCTCGAATTGGAACCGTAGCCGAGACTTGTTTGATGGATCGACAGGAATACCTATGTGTTGTACCGTTGGTACATTTCAACAATGTAGAGTGGTATCGCCCCGACCGTATTTTGAGACAATTCGGGTACATTGAAGATATTCCCAAACCTATCGATCAATCCCAAGATCGATATCATACCTCCATGGATCGAATAGGTAAGTCTCACGAAGTTTGGAGAGTAAAATATGATCGAGAGATCGGAATTTGGAATGAGGCAGAGTATAATAGGATAGAGAACCTAGTTCAAGGATTTGGGTGTACTCCAAGGTACGAGGCTTGGTATCGGTCAAATTCAAGGATATATATCTCCCCCTGCTCAAGGACGAAATGAGGGACAAGGTCAAGAAACCGGCTACCATCCTCGGGGAGCTCAACTTCAAAGATTGGTAATAAATTATACCTTAACCGGTTTTTATTTTGTTTTAGGATTTTATTGAGATTTTTGGATATTGACAGGTACGATCGACTATTGACTTGGCGTATCGTATTTCAGACTCGGGTGTCACTGTTGATGATTTGAGAGCTCCTGTAAGACAAATGTTGACATATGCTACAAAGGAAAGCTTAATTGAACATATTGCCGGATTGAACATTATGCAACGGGAGGAGGAAGCACCGGGTTCAAGTAGGTCGCGAAGGAGGAGACGAGCTTAGTTATTTATTTCTTTAGTTAATTTTTAGTTGTAATCGCAGTATATTACGTTTGGAGTTGTATTGATTTAAGTGATTTGTGTATTGATTTAAGTGATTGTTTTTATTTGAAATGTGTTTGTTTATGTTAAGAAATACTTTTGAAGTTTGTAGTTTGTTTTGGAGTTAGTTTGCTTATGTTTTGTGTTTAGGTTGGTATGGATTTTGCAAAAAAAAAAAAGTGCAAAATTTCTCTGTATAGAAGGGCGGTAGGACGGGTACCGCCCTTCCTCTACGCGTTTTAAGGGTGGTACCCGTCCTACCGCCCTTCTATGCAGAGAAATTTTGCACTTTTTTTTTCAAAATCCATACAAACATAATTATAAAATCCCAATAACACCAATTCTAAATAACAACTCTAATTCTATACATTAAAAACACAAACCCAATCTAATTAAAAAATTTGTTGAATTACACACAAAGTACGTATATTTTGACAATATTTAAAAATACGACAATTGAATAAAGTTTGATCAATACTATTTTTTATTTTTCCTTGGCTTCCCACACGTCTTTTTGTTGTGCCCATATTGTTTGCATGTACCACATCGATTCGTACCTCGATCTTCTCTAGCATCCATTTCGTTGTGAATCCGGGAAGACCTCCTTTGACCACTCCTAGTAATTATTCTTTTCTTACATGCCACAACTACAACGCCTTCGTAAGGTGGATAATCGAGAACATCCATAAGGGGACGGAACTTACCGGCATAGGAATCCATGTATTTCGACAACGATAAGTATTCAGACACATAGGGGTAGTATGTTTTATCTTTATCGTACGTTTGAGTAACAACAATAAAATGACCACATGGACGGTGCAACATTTTCCAAAGTCCACACGTACATAATTGTTGGTTGACATTTACGATGAAACTCGTTCTATCACTATCCGATCTCCTACCATCCAACGCATTACAAACCCATAAATCTTCTTCTGCATCGTAAAGTTCAGGTTTATAACCTGTCCCATAAATTTCACTCTTATAAAGTTCAATTGCGACCTTCGGTGGGAATACACTTCCTTTTGCCAAAGCATCCTTCCCGCCTTTTCTCCTTGTTACAAAGTAACCGGCACTTTTTTCAAATGTTAACAATACAATAGCCGTTACAGGCAACCCCCTAACTCCCTTCAAGACCTTATTAAAAACCTCCGATAAGTTCGTTGTCATATTACCGTAACGGTACCCACCGTCATGTGCAAGAGATCATCTATCCTTCGCTATTCTTTCAATCCAACCTTTGTATTTTCCGTCATTTAACTCGCAAAATTGTCGGTAATACTTATCATGTTCATGCATATCCGACATGTAAGCAAGATCAATGAAAGTCTTCTTTGCCACCCGATTTTTGAATCTGTGATTCAAATTGCTTGATAAGTAGCGCACACAAAATCGATGAACTCCTTCGGAAGGTGGAAACACATCCCGAATACTTGCCAATATACCTTTATGCTGATCTGACAATAAACAAATTTTTTGGTTTTTTGTAACATATTTTTTTAAACAATTCAAAAAGAATTTCCATGTGTATGTCGACTCAACATCGGCTAACGAATAAGCTAACGAAAATAGTTGATTGTTTGCATCGTACCCAACCGCAATAAGTAGTTTACCATCGTACTCCCAATATTATTGAGTTCCATCAATGCTAACCACGGGTATCATATGCTTGAAACCTTCGATATTAGGTCCAAATGCCCAAAAAACCATATCAAACGTAGCTTTGTTGCCCACACTATTTTTATACACAAACTCGTATATTGTTCCCGGTTTAGTGACTCGTAGAGCACCCAAAAGTCGTGGTAAATCCGTGAACGCCCCTTCATGTGTTCCGAATAATTTTTCAAGCACCTTTTGTTTACCACGTCATGTCTTACCATACAAAATGTAATGGTCGTAATCCTTATGAATTTGAGTTTGTATCAAACCAATTTTTATAGCTATATCGGTCTTCAGCATTGCAAATACTTCATCTCTAACAAAATCCGAAGTCAATTGTCGGTGATTTTTCACAAGAATTCCGGGTTGACACGTATGTTCTTCTAACCTAGTAATTTTCCACACATTACTTCGACCAACATAAACACCACGAACATAGAATCCGCAACCGTCTTTAGCATGTACACAAATGCATGCAATGTATTTATTATTCGTCCTTTGAGTTTTACATTTCTTGTGATTTCTTAGGTGCCACCTACTCACGTCCAACAAAAGAGCACACCTTGAGGCGTATCTCTCACCATGGATGAGTTGAACTTCATTCACCATGGAAGATGGTCGACTTAATTGCCAATCATGACATTCTCCTTTCTCGCTCGTATCAAGGGGACCAAAATTGTAATTAGTTGGATTAGAACATTCATCATCGACATCGTCATCGTCGTCCTTACCACTATCTTCGTTCTCATCACTAGAAATATGAAAACCCTCTTCATCGGATGCCTCCGGTTTCGCTATTGTCATCATCTTCACTAAAATCTCCACGAATTGTCTCGCGAATCGGCTCGAGAGGTGTGGATGTGTTACCCCGCTCATAATTCTTTTTTTTACCATTTTCACGCGAAGTAGAAGGTTGCGATTCACGAATTTCTTTTACCACGACGTAAATCTCAATAGCATGGTATTGACCGTTTATCGCCCCACAAATCATCGGATTAATCGTGTCCTCCCCAACATCTATAGCATGATACCGTGGAGGGTTTGACGAAATCGGATATCGCCATTTCAAATCGAAAATAACTTCTTTTGCATTCCAATTACAAGTCGAACATACGGCTTGTTTTAAACCAATCAACCCTATATCTCCTCCGGTCATAAATGGTTTACAATTACCCCCGGAATACTCAACAAAACCGTTACCACTAAGAACAACATCTCCTCCATAATAACATATCCACATAAAACTCATATCTACCTAAACCCCAATACAAACAAAATAATCAATAGCAAATCGAATACAATATATAAAACCTAATTTAACCTACTAATTGTTAGAAACAAGCTCATACAACTAATTAACACTCACAACTACTATATACCGCTAAAAAACCCTAGTTTTTTGCATATATATGGTATATATAAACACAAATGAATAGAATAATTACCTTCAAGATGAATGGATCAAGGATTTGATGAAAAAAATGAAGATTTTGGGTGTGATTTGAAGGAGGTGAGTGTGTGAGAGAAAAGGGGTATTGAAATGGAAAGAAAAGGAAGAAGGGGGTGTTTTTAACCTAATCTGCGGGAAAGGGCGGCCCCCTCGTGACCGCCCATCCTTTGCGTGAAAAGGGCGGCGGTCAATGGGCCGCCCTTACTTAAAAATGTAATTAACTTAAGGGCGGTCGATCGATGACCGCCCTTCCATCTTAAACATATTTTTAATTAAGGGCGGTAGGACGGCTACCGCCCTTATGTCAGTTCCGTAAATTTTTTTTACCTTGTGCCAATTTGCTAATTTTTTGTTAAAATAATGCTAAACCTAAAAAACGCCAATTTGTGATGTGATTTGTGATGGGTGTGTTCTGATTTCTTTCTTTTTTGATGTTATATATAGTGAACAAAGTTTGTAAAGGGGTAACACCAATTTCTCAGGTTTTAATTCTTTCTTTATCTCTTATATTTGTTTTAATTCTTCTTTTTATCTCTTTTATTTATTTTAATTTCTGAAAATTATGAACTTTATGTTGTTTACTTTAAGCGATTATAATAAATTCTAATTTTTTGTCCAATAGAACGAAACAAATTAAAGGGTCTTAAACATTTAATTGGCAGCAGCCAGATGGTAGTAGGGTGCAACTCAATCCAAAACCTATTCCTTAAACTTTATGTTGTGTACTTTGAACTGATCAGTGGCCTCTGTGATTATCTGTAATATTTTTTAATTAATTGCTATATAGGTCCCTAACAGTAACCATCCATAATTATTCTAATTAATTGCTATATAACATATGTTTAATGTAGTTGTTTATGCTTTCAAGTTACTATATGCACATTGTCAAGTTATCTTTATATTTACTTTGAATTGATCAGTGGCCTTTGTGATTATCTGTAAGGCCAATGATGATTATTTAACCTGAGGCCAATGATGATAAACCAATTACAAAAACATTCAAAAGTCTGTGATGATTATTTTTTAGTAACTTGAGGCCTAAGGAACATGCCCTTGTTCTTATTGCTAAACTTGTATGTTCGAATGTGATTATAGTGATGCACAGGTCTGAAACGATTGATCCCTATCGATCAAATGCTGGTTTAAAGAAGAAGATCTGTTTTGTGCGTGTTTTGTATCGTTTATCTTTTTGAACTTTGTATCAGGTTGTAATTTAATTCAAGTTGTAATTTTGTTTGATTCGAGTTGAGTTAGATTCCTTTTGATTGATAAACAAAGGTGTGATTGTTTTTAGTTGAAGAATTTATACTCTCTGTATTTTATTTTGAAAAACAAAGTTGTTTTAATTGCGGAATGATCTTTAAAATTTATTTAGTTTTGTTGGTGTTTTATAATAATTGATGAGGCTTGTTTCATTAACGAAGTTGCTGCAGGATAAAACTTCTATTGTAGATTTAAAATGAAGCTCATAGTTGGTGATGCATAGTTGGTGATGCAGATTCAGTTTCAAAAATATATATATTTACTTTTAATTGTGATAAGATATTGAATTTTACCAAGGGTAAAACCTGGGTAACCCGTTGGTTAACCCGTTTTAACCCGTGGTAATTTTTATCTTACCAATAACATGGGTTCACCCCTTACTTTTACCACTCTTTAAAATTACTATATCTTTACCCTAGACCCCAACCCGGGGTAAACCCGACCCATGCTCATCCCTAGCTGATATACTGGGGTCAGATTTAGATGCAAAGGAGCTAGAGGAAATACTACCCTAGAGAAGAGACCCTTACATAAATGGCGAAGTTCTTGATGCCTTAGCCGAAGATCTTACCAACTCAATAGGGTTTATGATATCAAATCGATGGGAAGATTCAAATTGTGTGTATCTACACTCAGCGCTAAGGAATGGCTCGTGTAGCGGTAAATAAATTCTAAACGACACTTTTAACGTTATATTATGAGGATTCGAAATCTTTCTGTAATTCCTCTCCCGATTTCTTGTAGAAAATCTGTTTGCCATTATATGAGGTTTATCGAAGACTTGACTTGACTAGGCTGAGTTTTAGGAGAGAGCATGGGTCGGTTTTACCCGGTTTTGAGGTTAGGGTAAACCAAGGGTAATATATTTCGGTTTAAGGAATTGCTAGGGTAACCCAAGGGTAGGGTAAAAAAAAGTTTACCCTCGGGTTAATTCGGTTTACCCTTCGGTTACCCTCGGTTTACCCTCGGTTTACCCTCGGTTTACCCTCGTTAGTCAACATTAGTCAAACTCTTTTTTAACGCATGAAAAAATTAAATAAATGAGAAAATTTGAAAACACTTATATCATTATACTTCGAAAGATCAAAATACAATCTTGACATTAGAAACCAAAAAATCGTGAATCGAATACTTCAAAATAAATTATGCATGTTTGGAATATCCGAGAAGCCAAATGAAATGACTTCTCAAATATACATGTTTTGTATTTTTTTTATTTACACGGTTTTTCGGTTTGGGTAACCCTTAACCCAATAGTTTGGGTAATATATAGGTAAAATACATGGACCCGAAAAATCATAAGGTAACCCGATGGGTAAGGTTGGCCAAGGTAAAATTAACATATATTTTGGATCGGTTTGGTTAAAATTAACACGGTTTTTCGGTTTTGTTAAAATTTTGCTCACCCCTACTGAGTTTAGTAGAAAGTCCAAAGATCAAGGAAGTTGAACGTATTTTTAAGAACGGAGTTGATATTCCTACAAATCAAGGACTTATTTGAATGGCTTTGGAAGAAACGAGAGTAAGTTTATCGTTCAATACTTACTTAGATTTCTCTCCTTAACCTTAAAAGTTGAAGAATTTACGCAGACGCTTCACTGGGTACCGCTAGTGAAGTTCATCCTCTTTTGACTCTAACATCTCCGCTTAAAAAGAAATATGATGTTTGGGTTCCTACATTTGAACCTCGATATCTGAGGTTAGCAATAATGGCTACAGAAAGGTTGCTGATTTTGGACCCCCCACATAAATGGGATGTGAGAAGAGATCTTGGAATGCTATATTATTTTAGTCGGTAAGATTAGATTTGTCTCTTTAATTTGTGAAGTTGCTTTGATATGATAAAAATATATATCTTGGGACATGCAGTGATTATAGAGAGGCTATCAAGGAGCTTAGCATATGCATGGCTGATTCAAAGGCCAGTGAAGAAGATATAAAAGAATTACGAGACTTTATCCAGATATTGCACTTAGACTGCCAAGTGTATGATAAATAGTCAGAAACTTATGGGAAAAAAGGTCATCTAAGCAATCTCTAACACTGATGTATGTGTCGTCTTAAGTAGTCAGATGTACACTTTTTCACAGATAATGAACCATTAGCAGTAACTTGATTTAACATTAGTAAGAAATAGCGCGTACACTATGTTTGATGTTTTCAGTATATATATATATATATATATATATATATATATATATATATATATATATATATATATATATATATATGTGTGTATGAAACTTGCAATAGCTTTTGTAGTGGGAAAAATACGGCTGGGACCAAGAATCCACGTGGGATTGGCGCGGTTCTAGCGAAAGAGGTTTTCGAATCCTAATAAGGATAGTGTTAATGCACATGGACAGGCCCGTAAAGGAATTCAGTCCGGTAAGAATATGATATCATCCTTCTATATAGGCTAGTAGCACGTTACTTGTGGATCCAAATACCTTATGGCTTGGGCCTCTAGATTGAGTCCATTAGGGTTACTAGATAATGACTTGGAGGTCAAGTAAGTCGCGCCTATATATATCACTGGACATCAGAGGTATAGGTCATTCAAACACACAAAACCTTAAGCCTCCTACTCCCACAAGATACTCTAACCTTTCAAGTTACGCCCCCTGATTCTTCACCCTTCCTAGGTGCGGAAAATCCCTTACTCCGATCACTGAATTCATACCTGTAGCAAGTACCCATTCGAAAGAATCGAGGACACCGACCCTTAATCCATATTGTAGAATCTCACCCCTACAACTTTCATATTTGAAGGCCTGTTTAGTATGGAGAATGGAAATTGCACCTATATATGGAACTTATTGAGAAATTAAATCCCTACCTTGGAATTCTTTAGGGCAAGAGGATGTGCTATAACTATAAGTTGATATGTGTTTGTAATCTTTTAGGTAAACTTCTTTTGATCTTTAGCTGTAAAATAAAGCACAAATAATGAAACTTTAGCAGCAAGCAAGCAACTAATGGTCTTTGGCTTAAACTTAAAGTCTTAAACCATAATAAACTTTTATGTTACTGAACAGACAATGTTTGTCAACCTATATGCCACGCACATGATTGTTAATTATGTTAAAGAAAAGAAGGGCATTTTAGACCTTTCAACTTTATCTTCAAAAGTACCTATTTTAATCCAATTTTTATCTTAAAACTTCTTCTTTTTTTTTTCAATAATTTTTATCTTAAAACGCTCGGTCAAATTTCTACCTTCAAAAATATCAACTTTTGCTCTTTTTTTTTTGAGATAATGACACTTAGGGTCTTGAAGACACACCCCTCTTCAAGATACCACCCCCTACTAGAGCCTCTTCTTACTAAAGACCTCATAAACTTTTTAACACATGAAACCCAAAACCCCTGTTACCCATTTACCCTCAAATGATTTTTAGTCTCATATATATACTATTTAGCATTTCCCCTCTCTCTTGTAAATTCCATGAGCTTCTTTTACTCCTCTCTCTCTCCATTTTCGTGAGCTATTTTCTAAGCTTTCCATATTTATTTCAAATCTCCCCATCCGATTTCAACCTTCCTCCCTTGTGTTCATAGATTCATAACGTCATAATCTGCTGCATTTCCTCTGTATTTTTGACTGTTACCTTCGTTCTAAGGTTTGTTTCGTTTATGTTTACTGTGTTTTTCAACAGATTATTACCTTAGTGTGTGTTTTTTGTGTTTTCTGTATTTAATAGCGCTGTTTATTCACAATATCCACTATGTATCGTCGTTTGTTCACTTTTTTCCATTTCTACATACGATTACGTGACTATATCATGCTCGTTTTAGATGTTTTTGTTACGTTTTAATGTGTTTCATGGTAGATTTGCTCATGATATGTATGTTATTGCTTATATTCGTCTCACTTTCCGTGTTTATGTCATTGTTTTACTCTTTGAACGTTAATTTTTCCGATCTGCCATTGTTAGGGTTTATCACAGCCGCTGCATGCATGATAGTACAGTACAGTACTATACTCACTGTTTTCAAATTTCTCAGAGTACTCTTTGTTTTTCAAATAGACAGAGTACTCACACTTTTTGTAATGTACTATGAGTTTTATAGATTACTCGTAGTTTTTATAGAGTACTCTGAGTTTTGTATAGTGATAACAGTTTTCAGTAAATACTCTCTATTGTATAGAATACTCTCAGTTTTTACATATTAATCTCAGTTTTATAGAATACTCGCAGTTTTATAGAATACTCTCAGTTTTTACATATTACTCTGAGTTTTCATAGTGTGCTCTCAGTTTTTATTAATTACTCCTAGTTTGTTAAATTACTCTCAGTTTTTGCAGAGTACTCTGAGTCTTATAAAATACTCTCAGTTTATATGAAAATAACCTTAGTTTTAATTTCTTTCTTTTTACTCTTCTGCTGACAGTTATAATGTTACAAGATGTGCTTGTTGTGTTCAAGATGGGAACTGATCAGATTTTCCTCCCATTTCATCAGCTGATTGACATTAACTCAGTAAAGAATTTTGTTCAGTCTAGGTGGCCTCAGATATCTAAATCTGCTGTTATATCTTATACTGTAGGGGAGTACAAAGACTCCCTTCTTGAAACTGAAACAGATTTCTGCACAATTAAGTGGATTCTTGGACGTGGTGTGTATGACAAGATTTATATTTATGTTACTGATTCCAGGACCCCTTCATTCAACAATATATCCTCTCCAGAATCATCTGGCATTTCTAAACCAATCTCCGCTGAACCTATTCGTTCTGTTGTTGCTTCTACCCCTGATCCAGCCTATTTTATTCATGAAAAGAAGGTTATGTTGAGTGATTCTTGGAAACTTGGGTTAGAAGGTGTTGGACAGTGTTTTGTGGGTGGTGCTGAGCAGTTCCGTTCCGTTCTTTGCAAGCAAGCGGCTGTTGATGGGTTTGATTTCGACTATATCCACAATAACAAGAACACTCGCATCAGCGCGCAGTGCTATTACAAGATCGAGAAGGGTTGCAAATGGTATATATACGCATCGGTTGAAAAGACAAACGGATTTTGGTATTTGCGTTCTTATAGAAATAATCACACTTGTGGTCATGTTTACAAGAAAACATCACACACCCGGTTGGATTCTTCAATTCTCAGTCGGGTTATTTTCGATGAACTTCGTTCTAAACCATCTTCCAGGCCTAGAGAAATTCAGACTATCTTAAAGGAGAATTATGGTTTCGATATTTCATACAAAACATCCTGGTCTACTATCAATAAGGCTAAGGACACTCTATACGGTGATATTGGCTCTTCATTCAATCGTTTGCAATCTTACTTTGAAAAGCTTCAGAATCTTGATCCAAGCACGGCTTTCTCGGTTCATTGCGATCCTGAAACACGGATATTTCACAGATGTTTTTTTGCCTTTGGTGGTTCAATTGCTGGTTTTAAGTCATGTCGCCCCATGTTATTTCTGGACGCTACGTTCCTCAAGTCCAAGTACAAAGGCTCGTTACTCGTTGCTACTGCCAAGGATGGAGATCAAGGTATCATAACAACTTATTATTTTTTCTCTTTGTATAGATTCTTTTTTAGGTCTTGTTTATCATGTTTCCACTGTTTTTCCTAATCAGGTTTATTCCCTGTTGCTTTTGGCGTTGTTCCCGGTGAGGACACCGACAATTGGACCGCATTTCTTCAGTTTTTAAAGCCCCTTGTCGAGGGTCGCCCTCTCACGTTTATATCAGACCGCAACAAGGGTCTACTAAATGGTGTTAGGGATGTTTTTCCTCAAGATAGTCACAGTTTTTGCATTAAACATATCGAGAAAAACCTCAGACTTGCTATTTCTGGCTCGACTTTTTACCGTGAAAGGATGGTGTATCTGCTCAAGCGAGTCGCTCATGCTCCTACTGTTGCACATTACGATCAACAGCTTGCTAGATTCCTGCTGGAAGGAAAGAATGAGGTCAAATCTTTCCTAAAGGGTTTGCCAAGGGAAAATTACGCAAATGCTTATTTCACTGGTAGACGATATGGCGAGATGACTTCTAATGCAGTCGAGTCGTTTAACTACTGGATTATAAAACAAAGGGGACTTCCTGTATGTGAGCTTGTTGACGCTCTTCGTGTTAAGTTAATGCAGTGGATTTATGACCGATCTCTAAAGTCATCCAAGTGGACTTCACCACTATGCCCGGCTATTATGGAGCTTTTTAACACTAATGTCGGTCTTAGCTGCACTTGGACCATTCAACAATCCACTGCTACTCTGTTTCAAGTTGGCTCAAATCCTATTATGGTGGTAGATATAGCTGCCCGTACCTGTTCTTGTTGTGAATGGCAAGAGCTCGGCTTCCCTTGTCAGCATGCTTTGTGTGCACTATCTAGTGCCTCCGTTCGTGATCCGTTCGAGTATGTAGAGTCATACTTTCACACTTCATCATACGTTAAGACCTATTCAACGAGTATTCCTGCTATGTCTACCTTTCAAGTTGAAGTCCCTGTGCCCGAATCTCAGATTATTCTTGCTCCTGATGTTAGGGTTCCACCTGGTAGGCCTCAGACTAAGCGCTTTCGTTCATGCACCGAGAAGGTTGTCCGTTCAATTAAGTGTAGCAATTGCAAGAAGGTGGGACATAACAAATCTACTTGTAGAGCTCCACCAAAATCATAATTTAACTTATGTTTTTAAATTGTAATCATGCTTATTAACTTCTTGTTAATGTTTACATTCACTCATTTGTGCAATTGACAATGTTTTTAAGTTTTTAGAAGTTGAATTTTATTTAAGCATGTCATTCTTGTTATACTCTTTCATCTGTGTTGAATTTGATTTATATTGTATGAGTACTCTTTACAACTTGATTAATACTCTTTACATTTTCAATGAGTACTCTATATATCTGAATTAACAATCTTTTATACTTCTATGAATACTCTATATAATTGTATGAGTACTCTATAGATTTTTATGAGTACTCTATACAATTGAATGAGTACTCTATCATTTTTCAGAGTACTCAATACAATTGTATGAATACTCTATACAATTGTACGAGTACTCTACCATTTGTCAGAGTACTCTATACAATTGTATGAGTACTCTATCATTTTTCAGAATACTCTTTATTTTTATAGAGTACTCTGTTATTTCTTCTGAGTACTCTTTATTTTTCTATGAGTACTCTTTATTTTTGTCTGAGTACTCTTTATTTTTGTCTGAGTACTCTTTATTTTTGTCTGAGTACTCGCATTTTTGTCCGTAGTTTTATTGTGTATCTGTTCAACAATCAATTAATCAAACAAAACCAAAAACTTGTTTCATTCATAATTCATTTTCCAAGTTCAAAAAACATCCAAAAACACCCAAAACCATTCTAAAGTTCCAAAAACAACCCAATAATCTAGTTACATACCAACAACCATCATAAAGTACTTATCAAACTTAGAGAACAAACCATCAAAAAGTCTAAATCAAAGTCTATATAAAAGTCTAAATCTTAAATCAAAATCCTCCCAACACTCTTTACAAAATAAATTATCGATGATTAATCAGTTAAGAACGTTTTCCCTTGTTTATGCATTGTGAATATTTGCTGCGCAACAATTTCCTAATAATCATTGCTCGTCCTTCGTTAATATATTTTTGAATATATGTCTTCTGTTTTATCACACCACTCCGATAAAATGCATAACACCATAGGATTACAAAATTCCGCAGTCAACGCTTCCTGGTTCTTGTTCAGTACAATCTACATTGGTCATTATATATTTATCTTCTTTTCCTGGTTTTATCTTCCTCAAGACATTTTGTACCAAGAATTTTCTATACTTTGCTGCGGTTTGCTCTGTCTTCGAACCAATTGACTCTGGATTTTTCGGTTTGATTGAGTTGTAATGGTAAAATTCTTTATTATCCCTGCTGTACACTAACAAGCTCCAATGTCCACAGCTATCATCTTTAACAAACACAGGTAATAGGGTGAAAGCATAATCTTGGCTATTTTTATAGAATGGGTCTGCAATATAAATCTGACATGCTTCAACGTTCTCATATTCGATCAAACTCTGCAATAAAATTGAATTTTTTTTTTAAACAAAAATTCATAAAGATAGAGTACTCATAATAAAATTCAGAGTACTCACAGTTTTGTCAATTAAATTCTGAGTACTCACAGTTTTGTTAATTAAAGATAGAGTACTCATAATAAAATTCAGAGTACTCATAATAAAGATAGAGTACTCTGAGTTTTCAGTAATAAAATATCATAATACTCATACAAAAGTTCAGAGTACTCACAGTTTCGTTAACTAAATTCTTAGAGTACTCTCAGTTCAACTAAATTGAAACACAGAGTACTCACAATTCTTAGAGTACTCACAGATTTGTTTACTAAATTATTAGAGTACTCACAGTTCAAATTCATTAGAACACAGAGTACTCATTACTTTATATTTAACATTGAAAAACTCAGAGTTTACTTACCATGCTCATCGCACTCTGGTGTGTCACACCATACTTCCCTCCTTTGACTCCATATTCTTCTTGTACCATTTTCAACATAGCCTCAATCACCTGCAATATGAATTAATCACATACTCAATGTCCAATTTTACATATTCTATATGATCATATTTTTATTTGTTTACCTGTACTTCAACCATTCCTTTGTGCGCAATAGCAAATGCATCTTTTCCTGATACTAACAACTCATTCTCTTTATCCCACCATATAGCATCTCCCAAGTTTTCTTTTTTAATTTGCAAAAGAAAATTATAATCCTTCTCATCTACTGTGTCCTTACCATCCCACCTTAGGTTTTCATCAAATTGTTCCCCCTGAACTGTGGTTTTCTTCTTCAAACCTGCATCCTTTTCCTTAGCAGTTTCTGTAACATTTGCTGTCATTTTATTATCAATCACTTTCTTTTCCGTTTTTTTCCCACCCCCCCTTCTTTTGGTTTCATTGTTACTTTAACTCTTTTTGTTCTTGGTTCTTCAACAAAATCAGAATTCACACTTTTTGCAGCAGTTGCTGCACGGTTATTTTTCTTCACATTTCTCTCTATCGACCCTGGGGTCGCTAATCTATA
This sequence comes from Nemophila menziesii, assembly GCA_029959085.1. Taxonomy (NCBI): domain Eukaryota; kingdom Viridiplantae; phylum Streptophyta; class Magnoliopsida; order Boraginales; family Hydrophyllaceae; genus Nemophila; species Nemophila menziesii. The sequence continues at coordinate 37,026,703 of JARWIR010000005.1, read as the reverse complement.
CGATCTTCTTCGTTTAACATTTGTTTTAACTTCAGCAACTACCTCCACATCATCACCCTCTTCTGTTCCTTTTTCTGCATCTTCATTATTACTCTCTAAAAGTGCAGCGGCTGCTCTCAAGTTTTCGCACTCTTTCTTCGACTTTTCTAGTTCTTCGATGCATTCGTTGTACCACGTGCTTATATCCATGTGCTCCTTGTTTAACTTTAATTTTTCGTCCTCCATCTTCGCAACCTGCTCTCTTAGACGATTTATTTTGCCCTGTTGATTTATTATCGCATCTTCCAACTCCCTGTTTTTTATTTCTTCTCTATTTACCTGGTTGCTGAGTGTTTCTACCAGCTGCAAAACCTCTTTTTTTTCCTTTTTTTCTTTTTCCAGATCAGCTAAAATCTCTTCAATTTTTGATATTGTCTTGTCTTGTTTAGATTTTTCCTTCCTCAAAACCTCTATCTCATCTATTAAGTTATTTTTCTCCTTGCCGGCTTCAACCAATTTTTCTCTTAAACACACAATAACTGGATCATTTGAATCTCCCCCCTCGTATACGTCTTCGTTAAAACTGCTACTGTTTTTGTTAATTCCTTCTACAACCTTCTCCACTATCTTTGTCAAATCATCTATTTCACTTTTTTCAGTTTGTAACTCATCATTCTTATCAACTTCCTCTTCTTCTTCTTTTTCTAATTCATATTCTTTCTCAACATCAATCTTTTCAACTTCCTCACCTCCTCTTGGGGGGCCATCATCCAGATTGTCGTCTATCAACATTTCTTCTTCGGCACTACCATCTCCGTTATCCAAATCCATATCTAAATCCACCTCTCTTACAACATCTTCGTTGCTTTCTGTGTTTTTACCTTCAGCTGCTTTTTCTTTTTCAGAACCCTTCATCTCTTCACTTGCATCATCTTTATTCTCATCCTTGTCATCTTCACGTATTATGTCACTAATCGCCCCATCTCCTCTATCATTCATCCAACTATCGACATTTACGTCTTCATCATCCGACACCCTTTTTGCAACATTTTCATTGTCATCTTCATTTGGCACAGTTTTGTCTCCAACCACTTCATCTACCTCTTTCCCAGCACCCCGACTGCACTCTCCTTCTTCTAACACTTCTGTTTCATTTACTTCCTGGTCGTGACCATCCTCGGTTCTTATCCATCCCTCTTCCAAAGTAGTTGGTTTTAGCTCCTTACTCCTCACCTGCGTATGTCACACACAGTCCATTTATCAAATCTTGGAGTACTCAGAGTTTTATGTTACAATTATTTAGAATACTCACAGTTTTCATATTTTAAAACTAAGAGTACTCTTAGTTATCATATATCAAAACTGAGAGTACTCCGAGTTTTATATAATATTTATTAGAGTACTCACAGTTAAAACATTTTAAATCTAAGAGTACTCTTAGTTTTATATTCTAAAACTTAGAGTACTCACAGTTTTTTATGTATATATATCAATACTTTATAACACTATTCCTTAACCTTTTTACTCTTCACTGCATGCACATTGAGTTTTTTAGCACCGAGCATGTACTCCCATTTCAGGCACCTCGGAACTGCATCTTCCTCATTCAAATTACCCATGTCCTTCACGTGTTCAAAAAGCCATGGCTACAAGTTTTAAAAAATATGTTTCAGTTAGTATTTTATAAGATTAAGATAGATTTGTATTTAATCATCTTACCAGCAACACAAAAACACCCCCCTTTGCCCTTTTTGTATCCGTACATTTGCGAATTGATTTAAACATGTAACTTTTCATTTCACCAGCCCAATTGTACTTCTTTATGCTTTCCAAGTCCTCGCATACCCTGATATGTATCTGTTTAGCTTGGTAATGTCTTTTCGACAAACATAATGACGTTACTGTATATATTGATAGTAACTTCGCTATATCCTCCTTCGCCTCTAAAGTGAGTACTCTGTCTTTAAAATTTTCAATAACAGTTTCTATTTTTTCACCAAGAAGTTTTAAATTAACTACACCCGCATTCCCGAACACTCTCCTATACCACGCCGATCTGTTGGTTGCATCAACTGTAGATTTCTTTGGTAGATGATCTTGACCACACTCGATACCTAATAGTATTTTTATTTCTAACTCAGTTATCTTTAAATCTTTCCCACCAATTACGAATCCACCCGATACAGACGAGAAACAATCTATAACTTGTTTGATCAGAACGTCAGACTTTTTCAGAAACTTGTACTTTGCTCTCCTATCGAATATCCCTTTCCATAACCTATAAAAAGGCGTCCTTACGCATTCTGACAGGTGATCTTCTGTCATACCTTGCAATTGCATTATCTGCAGGATTCCATTAATGTTTGATCTGTACTGTATTGCTTGTTTACCCTTCTGAAAAACAGTTAAGATCAACAAATACTCAGTAATCACAGTATGTTATTGTAGTTATTGAAATATAAGAGTACTCCGAGTTTTCGAATTTAAACTCAGAGTACTCTTACTTTTCAAACAAAAAACACAGAGTACTCCGAGTTCTCGTATAAAAACACAGAGTACTCAGAGTACTCTTAATTTAGTTTTCATATTAAAACGCAGAGTATTTTCAATTGTAATATAAAAACTCAGAGTACTCATAGTTTCCTCATGCAAAACCCAAAAACCCAGAAACGACGGTTCACATTCATATAAAAAATAAGAGTATAACACCAAAATCTCGAGAGTATTAAGCAAATAACACAGAGTGTCGGGTCAAAAACTCAGAGTACTCATGCAAAACCCTAAAACCCAGAAAAACTGTTCACATTCATATCAAAACTAAGAGTATTAAGCAAATAACACAGAGTGTCGGGTCAAAAACTCAGAGTACTCATGCAAAACCCTAAAACCCAGAAAAGACTGTTCATCTTCATAACAAAACTGAGAGTATAACACTATTTCTACAGCGTATTAAGCAAATAACACAGAGTATCTGTTCAAAAACTAAGAGTAATGATGCAAAACCCTAAAACCCAAAAAGGACGGCTCACATTCATAACAAAACTGAGAGTATAACACCAAATTGACAGAGTATAAAGCAAATAACACAGAGTGTCGTGTCAAAAACTCAGAGTACTCATGCAAAACCCTAAAACCCAGAAACGACGGTTCACATTCATAACAAAACTGAGAGTATAACACCAAATCTACACACTACTAAGCAAATAACACAGAGTGTCGGATAAAAAACGAAGAGTACTCATGCGAAACCATAAAACCCAGAAAAAGACGAAAAACTAAAACCCAGAAAAACTAAGAGTATCGTAAATCGTTGCTAACCTTTGGTTTGTCATCTGAATCGGCATCAGAATCACCATTGTTAGCCATTTTCCGTTCGATTTATCGGAGTATTTCAATCGGCGCTTCAAAACAGGAGAGAGAAATGGAGAGCGTTGTGGGTAGAGAGAGAAAGTGAGAGAGAAAGTGAGAGAGCGCGTCTGACGGGAATGGAAAGAGAAAACTAATTCTAAGAGTATTTATACCACAAGGGTAGTAAAGACAATTGTCAAAGTTGAGGTCCCTAGGAAGAACGAAAGTCTAGAGTCTACTCTATAGAGAAAAAATAGTGTCTCTAAGACCCTATAGATAATTCACCCTTTTTTTTTTGACAATGTAAGTCAACTTTTGTTCAATTTTTATCTTCATAAATATCTAATTTCGTCCACAGAGATTCTTATTCACGGATTTATCAATTTAAGGCACCTAATGTTATACTTGCAGAAAAATAATTGTTGAAATTAAATGACATTAAATATATAATTGACCAGTTTGTAATTTTATATATATATATATATATATATCACCCTTAAATAATTTGGAGCTCTAATTTAATTAAAAAGAAAAGAAAATGCTACTTAGGATCTTGAATACACCCCCCCCCCCCCTCTTTGAGATAGCACTCCCTCTAAGAGTCTCTTCTTACTAAAGACCTCAACAAGAATTTAACACACGAAACCAAAAACCCCATTTACAATACTACCCTTGTTTTATTTTTTGTCTTCTATATATACTAATTTAGAAACCCTACCATTATAATTTCCGATCTAATTTCTCTCACCTCTCTCTCCTCCCCACTCCCCTCTTCCGTGAGCTACCTCAGCTCCCAAACCGCCGCCACCACCACCATAACACAACCACCACCATAACACAACCACCACCACCGAAAATGCTATAATAACTAAACCAGATCTGCAGCCATTACAAAATGAAAATACAACTCGAGATCCACAGCCATGGTGAAGCTTTCGTGGAGAAGAAGCTCGATGTCCAGCGGCGACAGTTCCGGCGAGAGGACCACCACCACTGCCCCGCACAGCCTCGCCGTCAAGCAGGTCGATGCTGCTGTCTTCTTCTCCTTTCGCAGCATTGATTCTGTTGCAGAAGCTTGAAGCTCGTGATGCTGCGCCACTCGAGATCTCCGACGAACCACCACAGCATAGCCACGCCTGGACTGCTTCGATGGAGAAGAAGACCATGGATGCTCGGCGCTGGACTGCTTCGGTGGAGAAAAAGAACCTGGTGGTGGTGGTGGTGGATTGCTTCGATGGAGAAGAGGAAGCTGGTGGTGGTGGTTGTGGATTGCTTCGTCGACAACTTTTTTTTTCCAGATCTGGTCAAACAAAATATTAGTTAGGTTTTTTATTATTTTTAATTGTATATTAATTTGTAATTATTTAAAAATGTGTAATAAAAATGAATAAAGGTTTTTTTGAATATTTATGCCTTGTTTTTTAATAGTACTCATCAAATTGACTGAGTACTCATTAAATTTACGGAATACTCATCAAAATTATCCGGAGTACTCATCAAAATTATCCGGAGTACTCATCAAAATATATAGAGTACTCAACAAATTTATAGAGTACTCTTAGTTTTTCCGATACTCATCAATTTTATCCGATACTCTATGATTTTTTCGGCGACCGGTGACTGGTGGTCGGTGGTCGGAGGTCGGTGGTCGAAGGTCGATGGTCGGTGGTCGGAGGTCGGAGGTAGGTGGGTAGTGGTAGTGGAGAGAGAAACAGTGACATCACACTTTTTTGTCTTTTAGTGTTAGGGAGGGTAGGAAAGACTATTGTAAAAAATGAGGTCCCTAAGAAGAACAACTTTCTAGACACTACTCTATAGAGAAGAAATAGTGTTTCTAAGACCCTATATATAATTCACTTAAAAATAATGATGAGAGATTAACAACAAATTTTGCACCACCACCAATATTATAAAGCGTCTTGTGTTTTCGATTAATTATTCTTTTTACGGTATCGATTTTTGTGAGAGATTGTATTACAAGTTTTAACGATTTTGCACCACTAACAAATTTCGTTTGCTAAAAGATGAAGGAAGACCCAATTTCAACGATTTGGGTGCATGTAATATGAAAATAGTATGAATGATTGTGGAAAAAAGGAATTTGTTATGGGTTAGATCGACACATGGAGATACTTGAAAAACAAAAATGTGTGAGAATGAAAAATAGCTAAAAGAGGTTTGAAACTTAAAAGATAAATGAATGATTTCTTTAGAAAATGTGGAAGACAAATATTTTGACAAAGTGGTGTAAAAATATAAAAGTTCAAATGAAATGTCTGTGCTAGATATTTATCTGCCAACGATCTCACAAGAATTTTATGATATTTTTTGCCAACGATCTCACGCTAGGCCATGAACAAGATATTATTGAGGATCCTTGTGTAACATCCAAATATATAAAATATTTTGGATGACTTTGAAGAAAAGATTATGAACGAAGGATATTATGGTATATATGGAGGTTGACCTGATTTGTCGGATGTGTAGAGACGACTTTAAAACAAATGATCATCTATTTTTTAGTGCTCTTTTGCGAGAGATGTTTGGAACGATTGAAACATTGAATGTGTATAATAAAGGAGATGGACACTATCTAAACCTCTATTAAATGATTTACGAATTTGAAGGATGGAAAATCTGAAGAGAAAAACCCGAATATTGCTTTTTTAGTTATGATGTATCTCATTTGAAACATGAGAAAAAATTAGAAAGTCACCCTATCTCGAGAGTTATTTAGATTTGTTAACCACTTTGAAGTCGTTATCTTTCATTCCCGGTAAAATGAGAGACATCAGACTCATCTGATCCATCATTGTTCTTATTTGATGGAAGAAGTCTCTTTAGCTTCTTTTATAGAACGCCGGTGGTGTTCACATCTGCAAGAATGCATTTTTTATCAACATTACCACTGACATATATGTACCTTGCATCAAGTTCAATGTCAATACAAAGTCAAGACTCACAACCCAATTAAACATTCTAATACCTAACCACCCATACAAATTCTTATTGTTGGAAAGTACCAAATCAAAATCCATACTCACATTTTTAATCCATCCAGATTTATTTGCTAAAGTCGTAATCAAATTACACATGCATTACACACAAACCACCCACTAGTGAATCAAGTTAGAATCAAATCACAAAGACCAATAAATGTAATTAGTGATCACCTAACACTAAGACTACACAATCCATACGCACATCCTACTAAACAACCCATACGAACCACAACACATAACGACACACACATTAATTGTTTACACAAAAATGTAACTGGATAGGTTGTGGTTTTTACCAAACTTGAACGTGTAGTAGACATGCATAACCTAATCGTGTGCCTAGTACAATCAAATAAAGAATCCCACATGCCAATATTTCTCATAAGTGAAATATAACTTAATAATGTTCTATTAGATAAACGAGGGTAGAACAAAAGCCCATTAGATACAGAGCTTTGGCTACCGTAGTTGGAATTCCACCGGAATCATGATCTTTGTTGCGCAACCTTGACTTCGGTTGCCTAACACACACTTTTTTTTACCATTGACACAATTCCATGAAAAAATCGAGCTCCTTTTACCTTTTCATCACCACCATCTCCTTCATTGGGATCTCTATCTAAAAATTTCTACGCTAGGCTGAGTCCTCTTTTGGATAGTACGCTTCCAACGTTTGTCTCTGCCGACCTACCATTCTCTTTTGTTGGGTTCATACGATCATAACGCCTAAGTGGGCTACGACGTTTGTTAGTTGCGCTCGTCGGATTGATTTTCTCCGATGGGCGTTCCGTATTCTTCTTAATTCTCCAGCTACTTCTCTCCTACTAAGTGCTGGGTTGCATTGAATACGGGAGAACGGTTTAATATGGCAAGATGTTTAGCTGCATAAACGTTTGAACTTCCTAGATCACCGCGTGTTACCAATGTATGTGCTCTATCATTTTGCTAGATGTGTGGTGCATACTCAAAGGTAATTTAGTCCAAACTGTTTAGAGAAATAGGTTGGAGCTTATGAAACAACTTTGTTAGACTACTTTTGAGTTAAAACCCATAATTTTTTAATCAATATTATTTTTAATATAATTTTTTGTGTAATTGACTGTTTTAGATAATATTTTGAACCAAACATATTTTAAAATCGATTTATCAATAAAAATAATATAAAATTTTAAAAATGAGATTATATAACCAAATTAAAACATAAATATAATAATGAAAATTGAATTTCTGAGACTATATATTTTTTAAACTAAATTAAGATTATATAGACAAATAAAATCTTAACTCCTTAATGCTTTCCTTAATACTATAAATATAATTGGACTAAATACATTGACAAGGAGCTTCAAGTTCAAGTGTAGGTGGTACCTTCCGGGACAGTGATGGGAAATATTTAGGAGGGTTCGCGGGCGCACCTAGAGATTGTTCTGCTTTCCAAGAGGAGCTAATAGCCCTACACTTCGGGTTAAGTTTAGCTATTAAAAGGGAGGAAACGATAATAGCTGTCGAAACCGATTCGCTAGAGTTGCACGCGCTAGTGAAGGGCGGTGGGAACAATGAGGATTGGTTAGGCACTCTTATCAAGGAATGTAGTGATATTTTTGCAAATCATCCAGGATATGAGCTCATACACGTGTATAGGGAAGCGAACCGTTGTGCGGATTATTTAGCTAAATTGGGGGCGCGCCTAGAAGAAGATGTGATGGAATATTATAGTGAGCCTCCGGAAGGGCTAAAGAAAATTCTTATGAATGATAAATGTGGTGTAGCCACTCCAAGGAATATTTTGGATACTCCTACGGAAGTTTGAGTAGTCTTGTAATGTAAGATTGTTAAGGTCTTTTCGACCTCATTTCGACCTCAGTGTAATGAAACAAATAAAATATAATTGGACTAAATACATTGACAAAAAAAATGGACTAAATAAACAACCTAAGTATTTTTTTTTTTTTTTTAAGCAAAGGAAACAGCTTAAGTATACAACGTAAGACATGACATGGGTGAAACCACAAAAAAAAAAAAAAATTGGATTAGATCGATAATTCAGGTTGGGTTGGTTTTTTGGCCTACTTTCACACAGCTCACAGCTCCTAGTAATATACCCATTATCAAAATCATATTTACTGCAATTTCACCACGAATCATTCCCTGCTTACGTAAGTATTTTGAAGTCATGAAGCTGAATGGTTCATCAATTTGTTCTTCTTTGTTCTGCTTTAGATCTTCTCTTTCGTCCAGTAACACAATCGGTAACCCTCTTCCCCTCTTCTTTTATTCTTCAATTTCATCTTTTGATGATACCAATCCTGTCGAAGATGCTCGTTTTACTGTGAATCAAATGATCCGTACGCTACCTAAGCTTACTGTTATAGATTACAATAAACTATTAGGTAGGGTTGTGAAGATGAAAAATTACCCTTATGCTCTTTCTTTATTCAGAGAAATGCGTATTTTGGGGGCTCCGGTAGATAATTACACAATGAATATAGCTATAAATTGTTACTGCTCGTTAAGAAAAAGCAATATGGGTTTTGCGGTATTAGGCTGTCTCTTTAAAAGCGGTCATGTTCCATACAACAGTATAGGGTTGAGCAGAATAGTGGTAAATGGTAAACCGACCCGTTAGGGTAATAAAAACCGACCTAAAACAGGGTAAAAATTACCCTATCCCATTTTATAACATACCTTACCCTTCAATTTTGGGCATGTTAATTTTTTTACCACGGGTTTACCTTCTATACATTACCACACGGGTTGGACCCGTCCAACCCGTATACTGTTCATTTAATATATATATATATATATATATATGTGTGTGTGTGTGTATGGTCAAGACCTGGCCATTTGACACATTTGGCTACTTCGTTCACCGAAATTTTATCCTCGTCTCTTCTTTGAATTTTACCTAATATGTACTTTATTTTGAAGAACAAAAATTCTTTTAATTGAATAGTAGCATTTAAACTTTATTTGGTTTTATGTTTTTTATTGTGATTAAATTATGAATTTTACCAAGGGTAAAACCCGGGTAACCCGTTAGTTAACTCGTCTTAACCCGTGGTAATTTTTATTTTACCATTAACACGGGTTTACCCTCCAACATTTACCACTTTCCAATATTACCCTACCCTTACCCTAGACCCCAACTCGGGTAAACCCGACCCGTGCTCACCCCTACAACAGTATGATACAAGGGTTGTTTCAGAAGGGTAGATGTGTCATTGCGCATGAATTATTCAAGAAGATGAAATCTGAGGGAGTAATTAGTCCTAACTTTGTTACATATGGAATAATGTTAAACGGATTGTGTAATAATGGACGTGTTACCGAAGCTATGTCTTTATTAGACTCCATGGAAAGTAGTCATATTACTCCTACCATTGTGACATATAATATAATGTTAAACGGATTGTGCAATAATAGACGTTTTACCGAGGCTCTGTCTTTATTAGTCTCCATGGAAAGTAGTAATATAACTCCTGACATTGTGACATATAATACTATTATTCATGGATTATGTAAATATGGCCAACTTGATGCTGCATTAGATGTTTTTTACAAGCTATCAAACAAAGGTTTGATGCCTAATATATATACTCATACTACTATTATAGGTGGACTTTGTCACAGAGGAATGTTGGAAGATGCAAAAGAGTGGCTCTCAAGTATGAAGAAACATGGTTTGTCGCCAAATAGTGTGACCTACAACGTTATTAATTAATTAATTAATTAAAAAAGAGTATGAAGAGGCAAAATATATGTTTTTTTCTATAAAAAAAGGAATTTATAGAATAATTAATTAATTAAAAAATTAATATTGGGACTTGTATTGCAATCTTTACATTTACGCGGATCTATAGTACAGTTTTGCATAATATAAGAACTTACGTTACAATTTTTGCATAATATATAGATATATAGTGCAAATACGACGATAATTTTTTTTTTTCAGAGCTTCTTTGCCCTCCCTAACAGACTTTTCAGCCTTCGCTGCTGCACACAAGTCAACTTACAGATCTTTGTTTTGGAATACCATATGCTCAACCCAAATCTGTTTTTTTTTTTTTTTTTGGACACCCAACCCAAATCTGTTCAAACCAACCAACTTTTACTTCCTTTATTTCTCAACTCCTTTAGTATTTCACTGAATCTGAATTGTCCTTTATCAGAAATAATCCATAAGACCTTATCCTCAACATCACCATTTGGATGAATATCAGCATCTAAAGATCTTATAAAGGCAAGATTCATATACCACTTCCATTGACACCCTTCAATGAAGTCAGAAATTGTTGACAAATTATCTATGCATATTTATACTTAACTACTCAGCAATATCATTCAAGCTACCAATTACAAGCCAGTTGTCCCACCAAAGATAGGTAGATTACTCATTCCTTACCTTGTGCACAATAATTTTTTTAGCAAGGTTTCTGATTTTGAGTATCTACGTCCAGCTTCAACATGTTTACTAGGAATATTTATGCTCCATATTCTTATTTTTGAGTGATTCATAAAACCACATAAACATGTAGGCATTGGACTAAAATGAGAATATTCATCTCACAAAGTCTTGAATTTAGCAAAATATTGTGAATTGAATTATATTTACCAAATTTAGTTAAAAGGAGTTAAGAGTTTGATATGGGCTTTGGACTAGTTATATCGGACCAGGTTAAGATTTATCATACTGTAATTGGTGAGAAAATCAATTTCTATGTTTTGTAATGCTAAATATAAAACAGATCTATTTATTTATCAAAATTAAATAAAATTTTGTTTTTCTTTCATTTTTTTGTAAATTTTAAGTCGAGAAGGCTCGAGCTCACCTTAACTTTTTTAAGCCAGCCAAATGCCAAACCCAGGTTTAATTAAAGAAAATAAAAACTCTTAAGTCTTTTTTCTTTCACAATTCAAAATCTTCTACTACTTTGTTCTCTAATAAAGGGGCATAAGCAAACAAAAACTCCGCTTCTAAAACTGACACTCACGATTTTTTAGTAAATTATTTTATTTTCTATTTTTGTACATAATAATGGTGAATTCATATATATTTATACGTTATTAGAAAGATTATTATTTCTGTTTATTTAATATTTATTCATGATTCATATATTTTGGTTATCGTTGATAGCCTTTTCCTATTAGACTATTAGTAGATTACGCAAATACAAAGCTCCAGTTTTGTATATTGGGAGAACTCCTCAAGGTTTCTAATAGAATGAAACGGAAGGTATTAAACTTTCCTACATGGTTGTCGCGTTAATTCCACCATTAGTCCCGGGTATATGCCAAATAGCCAAATAGCCAAATATACCATTTGTTTCAAAATATGTCAAAGATATTCGCCTTATAAACTGTCAACCACATTTCCCTACGTATGTAATTGTCCCTCTGACCATAAGTCTAACCATAAGTATGTGGTAGCTCCATTACCTATTTTGTGCCTAACCTAACAAATGGTCACGCTGAATTTCAGAATGTTTTTCATGCCCAACTAATAGAAAGCCATCGGTTAAAAAAGAACTCAAGTATTATGAACCCGTGGAAGGAGAGATGTTGTAACTTTTGGAGACCGATGTGTTAACAATAGAAGAAGCATTTGAGTTTTCTCTTATAGGGTATGTTGCCGGAAAAAAATCCCCAGATATGGAAGACATTAGAAAAATTGTAAAGGCTTGGAAGGTGGAATGTAAAGTTTGAAAACAGCCAACCGGATGGTTAATTTTTAAATTTGAAAAAGATGAAGATAAAGAAATGTTCTTTTAAAGGGGTCATACCTCTTTTATGGTAGGCTCCTACTCTTCACGGAAAATCCCGATTTCTTCGATTTTGGAAATTTAGAGATAAACAAGATCTCGATTTGGGTTATTTTGTGTAAACTCCTGGAACAAGCTAGAAAGATGAAGGACTAGCAAAGACTGCGTCATAAGTGGGTAAACCGATAAGAACAGATGGGATAACATTTGAAAGTGAAGACATTAGTTATGCAAGAGTCCTTATAGAGTTAGACTTGAGTAAGAAAAGAAAAATAAATGTTGAATTTGGATCTCATAAGAGTGAAAAACATTGTGTGCTAGTGAAATATGAAAATCTACCTCCATGTTGTCCTAATATAAACCTTTTGGACAGGTAGAAATTGCTATTATATTCTTGATCAAGATAGAAAGAGTAATTTTTTAATAAATTTGGAGAAAAGATAAGAATGAAGTTTTGAAAAAAGTACCTTTAGTGCTTTTACCAAAAGTAGTGGACACGTTGATTTCAGTTACTCCTTTAAATCAACACATGGGAAAGAGTAGTAGCTCATTTGAGAAGCATGCTAACTCCTCTCGGCTGCAGCATTCTTTTCAGCAGCAAAATGGTGAACAACTTCATGTAGCTGTTGGAAAACAGCAGCTCTACTCCCGGAAAAAGCAGCAGGCCCACCCGACAGAAACTGCAGCTACACACCTTATCCCCACTGCTACAGTTTTCAACCGTCTGCAGATTATCACAGCAGCTGAGCTGCCGAGAAAGCCCTCCACAGCAGTTGCGCCACTGACTCAGTCTCCAACAGCAGCTCCGCCACTGACTCAGTCTCCAACAGCAGCCCCGCCACAAAATCAGTCTCCAACAGCAGCTCCGCTGAGAAACCTGCAAGACAGAATTCCAAATATAAAACAGCAGTTGAATTTTCAGCAGATGCGTCCTTTGGGAACCGAGCATTGGACCCGTGAAAAATCTCTAGATCTTAGTTCCATACCGCAACAAGATAGTAGTAGCGAAATTCGAGCTCTCGGAGTTGGTTTGAATTCTCGTCCCGAAGCTTTGGTAATATTCTCGGGTAAAGAAGTGGCGGAAATTGTAGACAACGGAGAAAAAGATATAGAGAGTTTAAAAGAGTCCTTTTGAGGTGGTAGTTAGTAAAAAAAAAAAAAAAAAGAGAAGCGGGCTATAAGAAGCTCACTTTAGCTAGACGTGAGTACGCTTGGCAAAAAAAAAACAATATTGGAAGGCGAGGAGCGCGAAACTTAAAAGCGCAAATATGGGGAAACCGCTCGAGTGTTCTAAATGATTATCACAACTTGGAATACTAGGGGATTCGGCTCGACCCATAAGAGATTTGGCTCGACCCATAAGAGACGAGGAGTAGTGGATCTAATAATACGTAAAAATATTGATATTCTTGGCATTTTGGAGACGAAAAGTAACACGGTTCGAGTGGATTATTTTATGAATAGTATGTTAGAGGATGGAAGAGTATAAATAACTTTGATCTTGTGGAACATGGGAGAATTCTTGTTGTTTGGGATCCGGATAAGGTGCAAGTGGAGGTTATTGAGAGAACACCACAAGCCATTCATTGCAAAATCGTGTGCAAGGTAACTTCTTTAAACCTTTACACCTCTTTTATATATGGCTTGAATGATAAAGATTTGTGTAGAAGTTTGTGGAAAAACCTTTTAGATTTTTCCGCTACATTTGATGATTCGTGGCTTCTTTTGGGTGATTTTAAAATAATATTTTAGCTTCGAATGAAAGAATTAGAGGGAGAAGTGTAACGGTCGGCGATTTTGAGGAATTTGCGGATTGTTGCAATTGTTTGAGTCTTGAAGATATTCAATATACCAGACAATTCTTTACATGGGATAATAATCATGTTCTAAGCAAGATAGATCGGGCTTTGGGTAATACTTCCTCCGTCCACAAATGTATGTCATACCTTTTTTCTGACATAGATTAAGAAAAGCAATTAATGCCTTCTACTTTTACTAAATTACCCTCAACCAACTATTTAATGATTATGAAAAGCAATTAATGTCTTCTACTTTTTGAAAATTAAATAAGGGTAAATTTGGTAGAACATGTAAAAAAGTTTCTTGATATTCTAAAATGACAACCTTTTGTGGACATCCATTTTTAGAAATTGTGACAAACATTTGTGGACGGAGGGAGTAGGAAATTAGATGATTCCGATCAATATATTCAAGAGGAGTTCTTACCTAAATCGAGTGTGTCCGATCATTCGCCTTGTGTGGTAACTATTTTTTTACAAAATGTTACAAGAGTAGTTCCATTCCGGTTTTTTAATATGTGGGTGGAGCATGAAAGCTATAATTCAATGGTGGAAGATGGATGGAATAGGATCGTTGTTTCGGGTACTAAACAATACATTCTTTGCCAAAAACTTAAAGTTTTAAAATTCGATTTGTGGAAGCTTAATAAGAATCATTTTCCCCATATTTCCGCAAGAGCTAAGAAAGCAAATGAGGATCTTTAAAAGGCCGAGGTACATTTTCAACAAAACTTATCTAATAATTCTAGCTTTGATGATTTAGTTGAGCTCCGAAATAAGGCGAGAACTCTCGAGAAAGCTGAGATTAGTTTTCTTAAACAAAAGGCTAAGATTGGTTATTCTCTCAAGAGTGATAGATGTACTAAAATGTTTCATGGGCTTATGCAGAGTAAACAAAGAAAACACTTTATTCCTAATATCTTGCGTGCAAATGGAGAATTATCACATTCTAAGGCCCAAGTCTATGAAGCTTTTCTTAGTTATTTTCAAGACTTATTTGGAGTTAAGTATACTATAACACAAGTAGGGATGTCAATGGGGCGCGGGTTTGCGGTTACCTGCCCCACCTCCCTTTAAACGGGGCGGGTTTTAAGGTACTAAATGGGGCTTGGGGCGGGTCGTGGGGATGGATTTTCAAAACCCGCACGCGGCGGGGAGGGTTGTGGGGATAAGTATTCCCCTCCCCGCATGTATATAATATGTAATTAATATATTTCATTTATAATATATATTTTAATTTCAATAATTATTCAAATCAAAGTTTGTGTGCGTCTATTACAACACACAAAGTTTAAATTATTCAAATCAAAGTGCAACTCCAAGGGCAGAATTTGTTTAAAAATCAAAATACAAATGCAAATTCTGAAGAATGGAATATTTGAGAGTTTAAAAATAATAAAATTTGTAGTAATAAAAAAATTTGAACAATCAAATTGAAACCCACGGGTAGAACCCACACCCGCGGAGAATAAATGAGCGGGGCGGGGCGTGGGGCTTCTATTTTTTGTTGGGCGGGATGCGGGGATAGGTAAATCCTCCCCAAACCCGCCCCATTGACATCGCTAAACACAAGTAAATCCCGATGTGTTTGATTATGGAAATAAACGTTCCATGAGCAAGGTGAAGAATTGTGTCGAGAAATAACCAATATAGAGATTAAAGAGGCTATTTTTAAAATAACAAATGATAAAGCGCCCGAGCCCAATGGATTTTCATCTCTTTTTTTCAAGCGTTCGTGGGATATTATTGGGGAAGATGTCATTTTAGCAGTACGTGAATTTTTTAATTCGGGTTTTTTGTTGCGTCAATTAAATACCACGATAATTGCTTTGATTCCGAAGATTGACGATCCAAAGTGAGTTGATCATTTTCGCCCCATTTCTTGTTGTAATGTGGTTTATAAAGCAATAACTATGATAATGGCGGAGTGTTTAAAACCATGTTTAAATAATCTAGTAGATAAAGCTCAAAATGAATTTGTGGAGGGGCGATCTATGGTTGAGAATATACACTTAATGCAAGAGCTTTTAAGGGGTTACAACAATCAAAGTAGCTCCTCGAGATGCATGATAAAGATTGACTTTAGAAAGGCATATCATACGATATCTTGGGAATTTCTTCACGAGGTTTTAACGGGATTAAATTTTCTGGAAAAAATTGCTAATTGGATTATGGCTTGTGTCTCATCTCCTTATTATTCGATGGATGTAAATGGTGAAACACATGGTTTCTTTAAAGGCGAAAAAGGATTAAGACAAGGTGACCCTATTTTCCCTTATTTATTTATTCTTTGTCTTGAATATTTTTCTAGGCTCCTCAAGAAAAATACAAGCGTTAATTTTAATTATCATCCGAAATGTTAGAAGGAAAAAATTACTCATTTAGCTTTTGCGGATGATTTAATGCTTCTTTCAAAGGGTGATAAAGGTTCCATAAAAATTCTCATGGATAGTCTAAAATTGTTTGGAGATTGTTCGGGGATTCGATTAAATGTTGAAAAATCGAATATTTATTATATTGGTGTCTCAAATGACGACTTAGTAAATGGGATAGAGCCAACACAAGTCGAGAAAGGGGTCATGCCTTTTCTCTATCTAGGGGTCCCGCTTGGTTCATCCGTCTTATTATCAAGAGATTATAAACTTATTTTTGAAAATTCGAAGGTTATGTAAGAAGTTGGAGAGCTCCCTCACTCTCCTTTGCGGGAAGATTAGAACTTATAAGATCAGTTCTTCAAGGGGTAATATATTTTTGGTTTACTATTTTTCCGGTCCCGGTTGGAGTTAAAGATCGAATCATTAGCATTTTCTGTAATTTTTATTGGGATAATAAACCACCCCAAGTTAGTTGGAAAAAGATATGTGTGCCGAAAGAAGAAGGTGGAATTGGATTAAAAGATTTAGAAGCGTGGAACAAAGCATTACTTTTGAAAATGCTTTGGAAAATTTTTGATAAAAAAGACTCGCTTTGGATTAGGTGGATTCATGGGGAGTATTTTAACTCTTGTGGTTTTTGGGAATGGCATCCTAAAAAGAGTAATTCCTCTCTTTTGAAAAATGTTTGGGAGCAAAAATAAATAATCTGAGGGTCTTTAGGAGAAGAACAAAGAGAAAAAATATTGGCTTTGTGGTTTTCGTCCGGAAATGTGAGTCAACCAACGTATGAAGTATCTAGTAAAGAGTTTTATGATATATATAAAAAACTATATGATTTATTTCGTTGAAAAACTTTTGTGAAACCTTGGGCTGATATTATTTGGGACTCGAGTGTGTTTCCTAAGCATGGTATTATTGTTTGGATGGCATTGAGGGAAAGACTTAAAACGAATGATAGAATTACTTATATGGAGCTAGAGCCGTTTTGTGAGTTGTGTGGGGAAGTTTTCGAATCGAATAAGCATCTCTATTTTGACTATTCTTATGCAAGGTCAATTTGGGATGAGATTAAATCATGGCTAGGATTAAATAAGGAGATGAATACGATTCTTAGTGCTTTGGAATGGCTTAAAAAGCTTAAAGCTAGAGAAAATTGAAGGAGAAAAGCATGGAGAATCGGGTTTGGAGCAACCGTTTATTGTATTTGGAAAGCGAGAAACCACCTAGCTATGAGAGGTGATTTGATGACACGAGATACGGTTACCAAGGAAATCAAATGATGTGTATTTTCCATTTTATTTTCCTTGTTTCCTCGTCATTCCTTTATGGATGAGAGTGGGAAACTAGCTTGTATTAGTTTAGTATGAGTTAGTTGTATTTTGCTTCTTTGTTGCTACCTTAAGCTTTCGGGCCTAGGTAGGTAACTCCTTTGTATAGTGTACAGTTTTTCTTTTAATACAACCTTTTACCAAACCCAAAAAAAAAATATCGCTGTTCTCATTTGTATGCTTGTATATTTGTTATTTTTTGTCTATTTTGCTATTCGGCATAATAGAGGGACCATGAGTGTTATTGCCCCTTTTCCCTCTATTTTTTCTTTAATGCCTAGAAGATCTTGATTTTATGATAATTGCATTTGTGCTATCATAATAAGATATTACTGGGGTTAAAAAGCCTCCTGCAATACTACATAAAAATACACATTGAAGCATATTCCATAGATTCATATAGGTTGAACATTATATAGATGTAACTAATTTATAGTGATAATAGAAAAACATAATATGCCTAATTGCACTTTGAATTTTTTTATGCATATAATGATGCGAAAGCATAATGAAATAGTACTTGTGGTTGTTTGCAGGTTTCTTTAAGCATTTGGTAAGATCAAAAGGCTTAGAATTGCAAGAAATAGGAAGGTAATGCTTATGAATGAACAACTACTTTGTATTTGTTTATTAATTTGTTTGATTTTTTTGTTATCTTATTGAAGTATAGAGGATTTCTTATTGATAGTAGTAGACGTACGGTCCGTTTAGGATTTCTTTTTAAAATAATCATTTGAAGTGATTTTAGATCCATAAGAATACTTTAGACCCTTAAAATCACTTTTAAAAAAAGCACTAGATAAGTGATTATTAAAATAATCACTTGAAGTGATTTTAGATGGCAAAATATTTTTACAAATATTTTAATTTTAATCAAAAAGCGCTTTTAACTCTAAAATAATCCATCCAAGACGGGCACGTATACTGCTAGGCATGTAAATGCTTAATTGAGTGATATTTGTATGTACTTTAATTGTAACTGTGTATGTTTGTTTTTTAGGGTTAGGAGAATGAGAATCTTTAAATGGGAAAATGAAATATGATACATGATAATCTTGGCTACACATCAACCTGGCAAACGGTCCGGCCCATACCGGTTCCCGGACCGAACTGGGTTACTAGCTCCAAGACCGAAACCGAATCAGGTGAACAGTGAAGAAACGAACCGCTCTGGACTACTTAGGCCTGATACGGTCCGATTTAAAAAAATTATAGGGCTAAGAATCGGTCTGAACCGGACCGGTAAGCCATCTATATAGTAAAAGTTTTTTAATTTTATTCACTTAGTAAACTAAAAAACCCTTAAGACCGGTCTAGAACCGTTAAGGAATTAGACTGGAATCGGTAAGAACTGGATTACACGGTCCTCGCTAATGGTCAGGTTTTACCTATTTGGTAAATCGGAGCAGACCGGTAAGGCGAAGACCGGTTGATCGGATCGGCAGAATAAAAAACACGATAAGAACTGGTTCGAACCGGACCGGTGAGACCGTTACCCAGGTTAAGCTACACATTGATTATAGTTTTTTATTTGATTCTTTGATTAGTGATAATTTGATGTGGAATAAGTCCAGTCCTCTAAAAGGCGCTAAGCGCTACACAGGCGGTCAACCACCTTCGAACGCCTAGGGGATCAGGTGGGCGTTTTCTTGCTAGGTGGATTTGATTCTTATTTATGAACATTATATATTAATAGTGTATTTTTTGTATACACACAATACACTAGAAAAAATAACTAAAAACATTTGAAAAAAACTCACAAAATTATATATGAATTCCTATATACATAACTTATACTATTTAGGTGAATGATAATCAATTATATTTGATTTTTTTTAGATTTATATCATATTTAAAATAGGTTTATTTCATTTTTTGTGTCAAAAAATAGAATTTTTAAATTTTTTTAATTTAAAAATAGATTTTGTTATTTTTTATTTTTTTGGTTAGCAACCCCAAATTTATACTTGAAAACAATTATTTGGTTGTTTTCCAGTGCTTCGGGTAATATGGACCCTCTGCCATCCAGTGCAGTAGAGCCGTTTCATGAGCGAGGGGGGCTAAGCGCATTTCTTTGAATTAAAGGTTGAACGAAATCGATTATGTTTTACATATAAAAATCTAAATTGGATCCTAGGGGTCTGTCTAGAAACTGTGTAGGTTCGCTTAGGATCGTGGGACCGGCAGCCTCTTCGGTCATTTTTAGAGGATACACTACCTTATAGCGTCTAGGCGGCCGCCTAGGCCGAATTTTAGAACAGAAAGAATAACTATTTTTAACTTTATATGTTTGAAAGTTTTGAACGAAACTTTAAATTGAATTTTTTGTAAAATTAATGCTAAACATTAAAAACTATGACAAAGAATTTTGAAAGAAATTTTATTTAGATGTGTAATGGAATAAAATTTACAAAAATGAATTAATGGTAGGATAAGAAAGTTTGAAAGTTTGATTTCTATGAAAACTTATTGAGAACGTTTTAGAGATTTTTTTAGTATTTCAATTTTTACTTAAATCGATTTTTAACATGACATCTCATTCTTATATAAAATAAAAGTTGGATTTTTTAACTTACAACTTTCTAAATTTTTCAATACAATTAATATAATATTATAGTTTTTAGTTTCTTTTAATTATATATTATTTTTTCAAATAACTAAATTTATATACTATATCAATAATATAAATATGAATATTATTTAAATTTATGATAAATATATATTATCATCAAATATATCAGTTAGTGTTGAATAGTTAATAGTTACCATTTATAAAAAAAAATAAGTTTATAAAGCACAAGTTTTACTTAATTACAAATAAATTATTATTAATAATAATTTTGGTTAGATATAAAAGAAAATGACATATAAATTACTGAAAAATGTGAGGAATGATTTTTTTCAAAAGATTATTGCCGGAAGGATGATTTTTTTCAGAACTTGGCCATTAGATAATAACGGTAAAAAAAGAGATCTCATTATTCTCTCTTTAGCTTAGAAACGCTCAGTTCTCTAAAAAACCCATTCTCACGGACAGTCTCTTCATTGTTGTCGTTCCTCTCGCTCCTCTCAGCTACCTGCGAGCACGTTTCTCTACGGATTAGGGAGCACCTCTGCTCTCTCTCCTCTGTTAGAGAATGAGCTCATCATCAGATGGCTTGGATTCCGCAAAAATGTTTTGAAAACATAGATCTTATCAAATCCTTGCACAATCCTTTAACACAGCACAAATCATCACTTCGGCGGAAGTCAAGAGTCATGCTACGATATGCACAAACAAAGGAAGAATAGCAAGAATCCAAAATCATAAGGTAATAAAAAACCCTAAGAACCCTAGTCTTAGAACTAGGTGGGATTACAAATCAAAGAGCTTCATCGATAAGGTTTGTATCTTTTATCCTTATTTTTTTAACTTGTTAGTAATCGAGATTAGGAAAAAGTTTAGCGGAAGAGGGGGTCATCTATTGGTGGTTCAAGTCAAAATTAAAAGAGAGGGTGCACGTGCAGTGTGGTGATACGAAGGATTTACCTTCTCACCTCGATTTAGGACAATAAGAGTTTTTATGACATCTATCAATAGTAATGATAATAGTGTGCCAAGCTTCAATACTCAAAGTCTGCAGAATAACCTCTTTGTTGTTTGCAACAAGTTTAGTAGTATAACGAAGAGTTTCTCTCTTTACAAGTTTCCCGAGGTCAATAGCCTTATCGAATTTACTATCAGCTATTTAAAAAGGAATGTTTGCCTCAGTTTAGATAAAAAAACCATCATATTACAAACTTTACTCACCCTGCTCCAATTTCTGGCATCTGTTCCCATTGTCCTTTACTTCTTTCGCTTATAAAGACTATCTTATATTCCCTCTATTGTTAGCTTTGAAAACAACTAAGTTGTTTATTAGTTGGAACAAGGCATTCATGGAAATAAGGGATTGTCACACATTACCTATATTCCCACTTACAAACCACAAATACAGGAAACTGGGAGTGATAAATATTGGGACTAAAGCTCGCATGGTTGAAAGTATGAAGGAGGAGACTGCCATTATTCTAAGAGTGGTAGGAGAAGTTCCTGTATATACAGTTATGCTAAGAAATTTTATTGAAGAAAAGTGGGATATACAAGGTAACTTTAGAATTCCTAAAATCAAAACTAATATGTTCAAACTAAAGATCTTCAACGAGAGGGAGTTCAAGCGTGTATGGGAGATGAGGCCCAGTATTTTCCTGAAGATGCATTTAAGCATGACTTTATGGCCCTAGGTAATTGATTTCAATGATATACCTACTGACTATTCATCTATATGGGTGCAAGTTAAAGGACATGCATTTAAACAAAATACTATAAGTACGGTGAAAGCATTCGATGTTTGTTTTATAAAGATTGAAGTTATGGATTATCCATTTATTACTAACTACAACATCAAAGTACTTAGATTCAAAGTCAGATTTAACATTAATAATATATTGCCTCCTGGGACCTATCTTCTTCAAGAGGAGGGAGCTGGATGGGTGGTGTTTCAGTACGAAAATACTGGGTCCTTGTGTTTTAGATGTGGAAGGGTGGGACATCAGTATGGCGAGTGCCCTATTAAATGTATTAAAAAAGTTGAAGACATCGATGAAAGAAGGAAGGTCACATAGAGTATTAATAATATAGCCAAATTTCCTCCTTTCAATCCTATATACGGATTGCATCTAAATATTGATGGTAAATTTGTAAACTAGTTGTACAATGATAACAGAAATACGAATGCAGGTAAGAGCTTACAGGTACAACAATCTCATAAAGGAATAACTATAAGGGAGGAGCTAACAACATATTAAGCAAATATAATTACACAAAATATGCCATCTCAAGCAAACTGATCACCAATACCGAACTAGAAGAGGAGAAGGAGAGCGAGCAAAGAGATTGGGAAAACTGGAACAAGCAAATGAACTGCGTAATGAAATAAAAGAGTCTACTAGGAAAATCCCTGCTTTCAGACAAACACATGGAATATGTGAATATGATGAGAATGGGATTGAGAAAATAGAAAAGGTGGCAAGAATGACCCAGGCTGAAGAGAAAAGAACCAATAAAGGCAAACAGCTGGTGAACCTTAGTCTATAGAACTCAACAAGCCAAGAAGGCTTCTCAGAAAACCAACAAAAGTGAAAGTCCTAGAGGGGGGGGTGAATAGGATTACTAATAAGATTAATGCCTAATTAAAAATCTTTTGGACAATTATAAGTTTAAGAGAAAACTTCTAAGTCAACTAATATATCAAACTCTTAAGGGATCATACAATGGATAAGTTAAGAGGTTCGATATATAAGTGATACAAGTAAAACGAGTTTCTAATCTCTTACTACTCTAGATGACAATATGTTAGATAAACTAGATAATCAATATCACAATATTCATACTAGCATATTATCAAACATATAAAGTGCGGAAAATAAAGAGTGTAGGGATAGAAAGATACACACGATTTATAGTGGTTCGGTTTCCCTACATCCACTACCTAAGGAAGCCTCCTTAGGATTTCAAGCTTTTCACTAAGCTCCCGTGTCTCTCTTAACCGGGTCGAGAACACAATAACCCTTACAACCTCTTCGATAACACGAAGGACAACCTCTTCGAAACCACGGAGGAAACTCTTGTGTAATCACAACACAAGGACACCGAGTATACTCCCGATACTCAAATTCTCTCTTAATCTATCTATTACAAGAACTAGACTTAAGAGGATAAATACAAAGAGTTTAAAGGGTGAAACTACTTTGCTAACAATCTCCTAATGAGTAGATATAACACTTAAGCATGAAAGACTCCTCTTGAGTAGATAGAACTTTGTGGCTTATTGGATTAACTCCTTAATTGAGTGGATATGACAATGTATAGCTCTTGACACCTTCTTGGATGATAACAATTAAGCCCCTAAGTGTATATGGGTTGAAGGTGTGATTGTAGCCTTGAAAGACCTTCAATTTATAGCTGCAAAATGCTCCCAACGGTCATATGATTTGTCTCCAACGGATATATTAATATCCCCAACGGATATATTCCTTTTGTCTTCATTTTGCTGCAGGAAACCCTAATCTGCGGTGCACCGCGGGGTTGGTGCGGTGTACCGCACTGAGCTTGCTAAATTCACTTTCTCTCTGACGGGCTAGCCCCCTGGTCCGTGCCCTGGTCCGCACATCTGCGGTGTACCGTGCCCATAGTGCGGTGTACCGCACCAAAGGTCTAAAACACCTTTTAATGAGTATATCTTTTACTACGATGCTCGGATCAGAAAACCTTCTTCACGAGAGTTGTAGAGAACATCATTCTAATAAACTTTGTAGTTGATCACTAAAGCTAATTCTCAATGTACAGAAAGATAAGGTTAAAGGTATTTGTATGAGAATTAGTTTCTTAAGATAAAACAATAAAGCTTTGATCTAAATGATAAAGAATGTGCTTTTTTGATGATTATGAGTGCAAGATAGAATATGTATAACAAGAATAATTAGCACACTAAACACAAGAGGATTTGTCACATTAAAACAATCTATTAAGGGAGGCTATATGCCAACAATCTCCCTCTTTTTGATGATGACAAATCCTTCACTAAAACACCTTAGGAATGATATGAAAGTTTAAGCTCTTATGAAATATAGCTCCCCCTCACAATAGGCATTTAAGTAAAAATGAATATAAGATATGAAATGCATTTGTGAGTATTAAAAAATGCAATTTTGAAAGTTTTAGTGCACATATTTCTCCCCCTTTGTCTTCATCAAAAAGATGGGATAATAAAATAATATCAAGCAACTAAACATAGAAGAGCTAAAACTCAAGTGAATAGATTTTGAAAAACAACAAAGAGAGATCAAGGGTTAAGAGCAATTAAAAACATTTTAATTTAGAAATGCATAAAGATTAACAATGTAAAGCATGAAACAAGATGAAGAAAGATATAAGGGATAAGAACGTTTTACCAACTTCTAGATCGGAAGATTATCATCTTATAAGCTTTCTATAAACGCAAACGATTAGTGCAATTATGAGATAAACGATTAGTACAAACGATTAACCAAGCATTTGAGTTTTTAAAGATAATTTAAGAAAAACTCCCCCTCACAAAATGCATAGAGTGTTTGTTTCAATTTTGAAAAAGTTTGACTAATAATTTCTCCCCTTTTTACCAATAAGAATATTTAAACCGATTTTAAGAAATCAAGGGGTAAATTTTCATCTTTGAAAAGTATAGGGGTCAATATGCATTTTTCAAAAGTTTAGGGACTAAATGCAATTTTGAAAAACTTTAAGGACCGAAGTAACTTTCTCAAGACAATAGGGACCTAGGTGTAATTTGCAAGCATAAGAAAGCTAAATGCAACTTGTTCAAATTATAGGGACCTTAAATCAATATTTTCAACCAATAAGGACCACAATGCAAAATAAAATACTAAACCCCGAATCGCGGTGTACCGGACCATTGCTGCGGTGCACCGCACTAATGCTCGACTAAAAGGAGTACGAAGAGAGATTAGAAAATAGGCAATTTGCATAAACACCCGAAACTAATTCGAAAACTCCCCAATAGTTTAGAAATATTTTAAAACTACTAAAAACACTTTTGTTTTGAAAAGATACAACAAGAAAATCCCGAAAACAAATAAAACGATTTATTTCACAAATACCCCTATATATTCTAAAAAATACGAAAAGACCCAAAATCAAAGTTAAGCAATTTTAAGTATGAAAAGGTCAAGTCATACAAGATATTTGCACAATAGGGAATAAACCATATAAGCACATAATGAAGCACAATATATAGATAGTAAGGCTAAACAATTTCATGCAAATGAGTTAATGACCAATAATGGATTAATTCCCCATAATTCTATGCATAAAAACATTTTTTGAAATGCTATGGGAAATACAAAAGATTATCGGAAAAATATTTTGAAAAGCAATTTCTTTAAAAAAACTCCCCCTTACTCAAAGACATGAAAATGCAAATTCGTGTTCAAAGATAAATGGAGATTTGAAAGTGTAAACTAGTATCTTTGATCTTTCTCCCCTTTTGTCAACGATAAAAAGAATCAATAGGCACTTTTGAAAGATATAAAAACTTGTAAGAATAAAAAGTGCAATTTATAATCGTTGAGGGACTAAAAAGCAAATTCACATAGTAGGGACTAAAAATGCAATTTTTCAAAAATATGAACTAAAATGGCAAATTTTACATGTGAAAGATTATGAAGTCCAAACTATGACACTTTGGAGAATTTAATAACTATGAGGGGTCAAAGTGCAATTTTGAAAATTTTGGGGACTAAAATGCAATTACCAAGATTCTAAGAGATAAAGTGCAATAACATGATTCAAGAGATTTTGATGCAATATCATTTATAACATAGAACCAATGATTAGTAACACAAGATAATATCCAAAGATAAAACATGATAAACACAACTAATCAAATCAAAACCAAATCATAATTATAAACACAAGCCATAAGGAGGAACGCAAAAATATATACGAGATAAAGAAAAGAAATCACCGGATTTTCCTTTTTCGAGATTTGAGTGTTCTTTCGTATATTAATTCTTCCATTTGTTTCCTCCAAGCAAAGTAACGATCACCTACAAGAAAATGGAGGTTGTGTAGAAAACAACTCTTCCAAAAGATTAAATTCCAAATCATTTATTCTACTAACGGTTAAGCTATTCACGTAGAGTTAGGCTCTGATACCAATTGAAAGTCCTAGAGGGGGGTGAATAGGATTACTAATAAGATTAATGCCTAATTAAAAATATTTTGGACAATTATAAGTTTAAGAGAAAACTTCTAAGTCAACTAATATATCAAACTCTTAAGGGATCATACAATGGATAAGTTAAGAGGTTCGATATATAAGTGATACAAGTAAAACGAGTTTCTAATCTCTTACTACTCTAGATGACAATATGTTAGATAAACTAGATAATCAATATCACAATATTCATACTAGCATATTATCAAACATATAAAGTGCGGAAAATAAAGAGTGTAGGGATAGAAAGATACACACGATTTATAGTGGTTCGGTTTCCCTACATCCACTACCTAAGGAAGCCTCCTTATGATTTCAAGCTTTTCACTAAGCTCCCGTGTCTCTCTTAACCGGGTCGAGAACACAATAACCCTTACAACCTCTTCGATAACACGAAGGACAACCTCTTCGCAACCACGAAGGAAACTCTTGTGTAATCACAACACAAGGACACCGAGTATACTCCCGATACTCAAATTCTCTCTTAATCTATCTATTACAAGAACTAGACTTAAGAGGATAAATACAAAGAGTTTAAAGGGTGAAACTACTTTGCTAACAATCTCCTAATGAGTAGATATAACACTTAAGCATGAAAGACTCCTCTTGAGTAGATAGAACTTTGTGGCTTATTGGATTAACTCCTTAATTGAGTGGATATGACAATGTATAGCTCTTGACACCTTCTTGGATGATAACAATTAAGACCATAAGTGTATATGGGTTGAAGGTGTGATTGTAGCCTTGAAAGACCTTCAATTTATAGATGCAAAATGCTCCCAACGGTCATATGATTTGTCTCCAACGGATATATTAATATCCCCAACGGATATATTCCTTTTGTCTTCATTTTGCTGCAGGAAACCCTAATCTGCGGTGCACCGCGGGGTTGGTGTGGTGTACCGCACTGAGCTTGCTAAATTCACTTGCTCTCTGACGGGCTAGACCCCTGGTCCGTGCCCTGGTCCGCACATCTGCGGTGTACCGTGCCCATAGTGCGGTGTACCGCACCAAAGGTCTAAAACACCTTTTAATGAGTATATCTTTTACTACGATGCTCGGATCAGAAAACCTTCTTCACGAGAGTTGTAGAGAACATCATTCTAATAAACTTTGTAGTTGATCACTAAAGCTAATTCTCAATGTACAAAAAGATAAGGTTAAAGGTATTTGTATGAGAATTAGTTTCTTAGGATAAAACAATAAAGCTTTGATCTAAATGATAAAGAATGTGCTTTTTGATGATTATGAGTGCAAGATAGAATATGTATAACAAGAATAATTAGCACACTAAACACAAGAGGGTTTGTCACATTAAAACAACCTATTAAGGGAGGCTATATGCCAACAAAAAGGTAAAGAGATGAAGAGACGCTAAAGGTGGAGGGTGAGATTTTGTTAACTATAAGTAGAACCCAACAATAACAGGAAGTTTCAAGAAGTTAAGAGTAGTTGGTGCGATAGAGAACTTTGTAAACAAATATCAATTCAGCATACTTGAACAAGAAAATGATGTGGAAGAAAATAACGAGAGGAAGAAGAATGAGAACATGGAAAGTCTAGCTAAAATGATTGACGACTACAATTCACAATACGAACCAGAAGAGGAGAAAGAAGGAAGCAATGATGATGGAGAAGATTTCTTTGAAAAAGACTACTAGGGAGGAGGAGATGATCATGATATGAACTTATGTATGAAGACGCAGTGGAAGAAGAAGTGTATCAGGTTGAAGGAAAAAAGGAGGCGGCAACTCCGGAAGCAAAGCCGCGAATAAGAAATGACGACAATCTTCTGGAATGTCCAAGGGATTCGAGCACCCTTGACTCTTTCCAATATCAGCTCTCCTTTGGATCGTTATCGTCCTGAACTTGATGTTTTTGGTGAAATTATGTTAAGAGAAGTTGATTCTCGAGACATAGTTAATCGTTTGGGTTTTGGCAACACTTCTTTTGTTGAGCCTACTGGCAGTGCATTTCACTCCGGTCGGTTTTTGGTTCTGTGGCATTCCTTTTTGCGTCTTGAAGTTGTTTCTAGTTGTAATTTTTTTGTTATTGATAGAATTTATGAAGTTTCATTCTGATTTTTATACATGCAACTGAATTGAAAGATAGAAAAGATATATGGACACAAATCTCCAATTGGAGCAAGGACATAACATATCCATGGAACATTATTGGAGACTTCAACGATGTCCTTAGTCTCAACGAGAAACTGAGCAAGAACCCAACCAATATCATACACATTAATGAATTACTTAATCTCACTTTTTCTAATTCCCTCATTTAGATTAAATCTAATGGATATTTCTTTAATTGGTCTAATAGTGAGGAAAGTGAAAAACATGTCAAGACGAGAATTGATAGAGCTCTAGCAACTTATGAGTGGATTGACTTATATACAAGATGGCAAATTTTTATTTTCCGGCTATTGGGTCGGACCACTCACCTTTAATACTCCATTAGGATATTAATATGAGACAAGGTATGAAACATTTCAATTTTGAAATGAGATGGCTCGATAATAACGAATGTAAAGAGGTTATAGAAAAAAGTTGGGCCACCCCTTTTAGCAATACTCATGTTAACACTTATATAAAAAAAGGGACAATACTACAAAAAGAATTAATGATATGGAATGCTAAGACGTTTAAAAACCATGAGAAACAGATTAAAATCTTACAAGAACGGCTAACTACTCTTAAAAATTGTATTCCCAATAACGAGACCATTAAGGAGGAGAAGGAAATAAACGAAAAGATTAAAATCGAATACCCGAATGAGGAAAAATATTGGTATGATAGATCAAGAATAAACTGGTTGAATTTTGGGGATGAAAATACAATTTTTTTTCACTTAGCAACTATCCAACATAGGAAAATCAATCGAATTACTAGAATAAAATATAGTAATGGGAAATGGAAAGAAGATATGACAGAATTTAAAGATTGTTTTCAGGAATTTAATAAATCGTTGTTTAAAGAGGAACCTACAACGATGGAAAATATGAACAAAGCTATTGAACACATTAAACCTTGTATCACAACAGAAATGAATACGGAACTGACAAATATACCAATTATAGAAGAGATTGAACAAGCTGTCAGGAAACTCTCAGCATCTAAGGCACCGGGCCCGGACGGCCTTAATGGTAAGTTTTATAAAGAATTTTGGGAAAATATTATTGATGACATGATCAAGGCTATACTCGATTTTTTTATCAATAACTGTTCGTTAGAGAAACTTAATGATACTCTTATTACATTAATTCCCAAAGGAGATGTACAAGAGAACCTTGGCAATTTTAGACCCATATCCTGTGTATATTTCGGCTACAAAATCATAGCTAAGATTTTATTTCCTAGACTTAGAAACTTCATGAATGATATCGTTTCCCCAACACAGGCGTCTTTTATAAAAGGTAGGGCCATTTAGGATACTATTATCATTGCACAAGAGATCTCTTTCTTTATGAGCAGGAAAAGAAAAAAAAGAGAAACAAATGGCGGCTATAAAAATTGATATGGCAAAGGCATATGATCAAGTATGCTGGGAGTTTATCCTTATTGTTCTTAATAAATTAGGGTTTTGTGAACATTGTATTAAATGGATCAAAAATTGTATAACTACAGTCTCCTTTGATGTTAACCTGAATGGAGAAAGATAGGATAACTTTAAACCAGGAAGAGGACTTAGACAAGGGGACCCTCTATCACCTTTCTTATTCTCTATTATGACTGAATCTCTTATAAGTCTTATTGAAGCTAATGTCAAAGATGGTAGTATTAGTGGTATACAAATTAATAGGAAATGCCCTATTATATCACATTTATTGTTTGCTGACGACTCACTTTTTTTCTGGATATTGACCACACTAACGTTGAAAAATTTAAGGGATGCCTTGGTATATACTATATAGGTTAGGGACAAAAAATTAACTTTGATAAGTCATCGGTTTTGTTTAGCAAAAAATTCCCGAGGATATAAGGAATTCTTTCTCGGAAACTATTAATATTAAAGAGACTGAAGATATGGATAACTACCTAGGGATACCTTTATGCCACAAATGATCTAAAGTTGAATCTTTGGAATGGATAGCAAAAAGTCTCTTTAAAAATACAGAAGGATGGAAAGCTAAACTTCTATCAGAAGGTGGAAAGGAATTTCTCGTCAAATCTATTTTACAGGCCATCCCAAATTATTATATATCTATTTTTTCTTTCTCAATCTCTTTTTGTAACAAACTCATATCGGCTATTTCTAATTTTTGGTGGAATTAAGAGAAAAAAATAGAATCCATTGGTTGGCTTCGGAAAAAATTGCAGTAGGGAAACTTATAGGAGGACTTGGCTTCAAAGACTTCAAGAGGATGAATATGGCCCTATTGGCAGCACAAGCATGGAGATTGATGCATAATCCTAGAAACTTAGCGGCCAAACTTCTTAAAGGTATCTACTTTAGTAATTCTAACCTCCTTAACGTTTAATGAAGACAAAGTAGATACTGGAGTTGGGCGAGTATTCTTGAAGGAAGAAACATGTTGAAAAAATATAGAATGTATTCAATTGGAAATGGTATGAATATTAATATCTGGGAAGACAGATGGATAGATACAGATTGGAAACTAGAGAAACCTCCTAATTGTAAACTTTACAAAAGTTTATGAGTTACTAATACAGGGAACTAACAGATGGAATACCGAAATCCTGGATGACATTTTCCTGGAACCAATTATTCCACTTATTACGAGAATCAAATTATCGACATTAATGATGAAGATAGATTTGTATGGCCTTTCTCAAACGGCGGAACTTATGACACAAAAACAGGTTATAAAAGACTTACATAAGAAGAAGTTACAAACAAACCGACCTCGGCAGCCGATGAAATAAAATATAGATCACCTATATGGAAATCAAATATACCAAAGAAAATTAAACTTTTTATGTGGAGAATTCTTAATGATGTCATACCTACAAGAAGGAACTTATATAGGATAAAGTGTGCTGACTCTACAAGATGATTATTGTGTAACAATGACGAGGAAATCGTAAAACACCTTCTCTTGCAATGTAGTATGTGCAAATAAATATGGGCAGGATCATCGCTCCAGATCAGGACCCAAGACATCATGGAAGATAGCATAGAACATTGGTTTATAAAAACGATTAAAGTTTATGCTAAGGAAGGTTGGAATGAAGACATGGTAAGAGATTATATAATGATTAATATTTGGAATATATGGAAGGCAAAGATGAAAGCGTTACATGAAGATTCAAAAGTTGATGGAGAAAATATTATCAAAGCTTCTAACAAGCTAATGGCAGAGCTATACAAATAGACTGGAAGAAAATCAGCTACAATAAGAGATTAGGTGAAGGAGCTGAAGAGGCGTCTAATGAGCAAGGACAAGAAGATGATAGTAACATTATTATATCATGTGACGCATCTTTCTAGGCATGTTCTTCTGGTGAAACAGTGTTAATCGTTGGTTCAAACCTATTGACTGGATCAAAATTGAAAGAAAGCGTCAAGGTAAGGTAAAATGATCATGCTATGCTATGCTTTAGATTTGAAAACATTGGAAGATCTGAAGAAGTTGGTAGAAAGGATTGTGAAGCGTGACCAAAAAAGGAGAAAGATGATTGAGTCTGCTTATATTGACTATGCGTGTCCTGATATTGTAAAAGTTTACCTTTTCTCTAACCATTTTCTTTTAACACGACCAGGATATAATAGAAACTTAATCTACAACTTTACATTTGTTCCAGGTGGGAAACATTCATCTTGCTCCGAAAAAGATTAGGTTTGAAGAATAGTGTCCTTTTGGAAGGGAATTTGAAGAATATTGTCCTTTCTTTATTATCTTTCTCTCTAGTGTCAGTTGTAGATAAAAATGATATGATCTTATATATATTTGTTGTAATTAGATTGCATAGACTATCCCACAACAGTTAAATGGGTAATGGTTCATTGACAATAGTTATAAAAATCTTATACAAGAGAAAAGAAAGTGAAAGTTTTAATTTTTTTTATTATCAATTCTTCTTCCAATACATGGAAAGATAAATTACAATTTGAGTGACATGATTTTCTACAATGTGTAGTAGGAGCAATTCGATTGTTAACTCATCAGACTCAACTAAATAGATAAAGTAGTTTCTTTCTCTGTTGTAACTTATAACATATGCAATTTCTTCTTATAAGTTGTTAGCTAAATACAATGGATTTCATTTTTTTGGATGACATATAGGAGTGTAATTGAACAAAGCCATATGTAAATAGGGGCGGAGCTACATGGTATCCAGAGGGTCCATGGCCCCTTTTGATTTGAAAAAAAAATTATATAACTATCTTAAAAAAATTATAAGTAATTAACCTTTAAACTTTAAATAAATATTTATTTGGTCCTTCCTAACTTTTAAAATTTATTTATTAGACTATAAATTATTTTTTTTATAAATTTTCTTTTTGTTTTTTAACAACTAAGTATATATTATTTTGTATAAAAAAAGTAATTTATAGGATAATTAATTAAAAAATTAATATCGGGACTTATATTGCAATCTTTACACAATATAGGAACCTATTGTGCATTTTTTGTATAATATATTTTGCAATTTTTGCATAATATATAGACCTATCGTGTAAATACGTCAAAAAATATAATTTCGGGGGTGTTGCCCTCGAACCCCCTTGGCCCTCCTTAACAAAATTTCCTAACTCTGCCCCTATATGTAAATAACTCGATTCATCGGAAAAAGCTCCTTCAAAGTCATCCGAACTAATTCTAATTCAAGTTTGTTAATAAAAAAATTTATTTTTATTTTGGGTGGATGGGAAACTAACTTTGTTTGTGTTGCTTTAATAAAATTTAAATATGAGTAATGATATATACAATTTAAAATCATAGCACCCAAATACCATCCAATGACGTGGTGTGAATTGGTTGGTAATAAATCATTAATTCGATCAAGAAAATAAATAAAAATTAACGATTTATAGCTAACCAATTAACGATACATTATTGGATGGTATTTGAATGGTTTGATTTTAGGTAATATATATCATTAATCTTTAAATATTAACTAGGATAAGATATATGTAATTTTCTCGACTTTTTCTTTATAATCATTACACTCCATAATTCATATGACATGCTTCATTTTATACAAATTATTCATGAAAAATTCTTTAGGAACAAGTTGGTGTATAATTTCAATTATTCCTTTAAAAAAATGGTCAAATATTTAGTATTTGAATTTTTAAATATCCGATCCCAGATAAAGTCGTGCGACTCCTTCAACAACATAGCATGAACATGAAGTACTTGAAAATATATGCTTTACAAAGAGTAGAACCGAACTCATGATTGAAGATCCAAATTCTGATTTGTTACCTTTCCCATAATTTCAGTCAAACACTAACACGTGGCTAAGAAACATCACCATCCCATATAATCCAGCCACGAGGTTTCACATAATTTCCCAGCTTTGGTAGTCCCCGCAATGCGAGATGTATTCACCACTTTGAAAAAGAAGGTCTTCATAAAAAATCATACTCCCGATCACCCATTCATTATGTGTAATGTCCCGATCGTTTTTACCTTCCACTGGGGCATCTTTCGTGAAATCTATTTTGGAATTCTTGCTAAAACCAATTGTCATTCATGGTCAATACTTACCCGTACTATGCTTATCGGGACTCGTCTATCAATGTCTCTTTAAATTATGCCTTGTTCGAGTTGTCATTTGAAGCAATCGGGTCTTCTTTACACGAGTATGTAAGATATTCAGATCGATGCTAACATGTAACGTCTAAAGGATCTCCACATGTAACTGCTGCAACCCTGGATAATGCTAAAACATACAACACAAATTTGATTCATCATTTTATTAACGACACGAGGACTTTGATTCATCCAGGGGAAGCACTCGATGTATATTTTTTGTTAATTAACAAGAATAGGATACCGGTTCTAGAATCTGAAAGAAACTAGGGTTTGTTTTTCCATGATCAGACGAGTGTGTACAATCTTGATTTCACCGGGAGAGGTAACACGTGGATGTGTATACATGCGATAATTTTGCAAGATTCAAGATTGTTGCCGAGCTTAAAGAATTCCACAAGTTTCAAACTCTTCTTCTATTTCTTCCATTGGTGTTGTTGAAGTTATTCAACATGTTAAGCAGATTGGTAAAATCAAGAGGCTTAGAATTGCAAGAAATAGAAAGGTATGCTTATGCATGAACTACTTTAATTTGTATCTGTTTATTGATTTGTTTGAATTTTTTTTTGGCATCTTATTGAAATATAGTGTATGTATTGCAGTATTGGTAGTAGTGGGCGTAGTTTACATGAGGGCATGTAAAAGATTAACTTAGTGATATTTGTATGTAGTTTGGCTGGTAATTGTTTATGTTTTTGGTTCTGAGATTGAAGAAATGAGATAATGTGGGGACATATAGTGATTAGTAACCACTAGACCAACTCGATTTTAATGGTAATAGTTTGAGTATTTTTTAAGTTTAGCATTTTTTTTATAAATAATTAGCAATTTGGCATAAAAAGGAAAATAATTTCAGATTTGGCACAAAGGCTGTATCTTGAACACAGCCCTTAGGCAAAATTGTATTTCTATTAAGGGCGGTGGTTGAATGACCGCCCTTACAATTTTGTTTAAGGGCTGTGTTCAAGATACAGCCCTTGTGCCAAATCTGAAATTATTTTCCTTTTCATGCTAAATTGCCAATTATTTATAAAAAAAGTGTTAAGATTAAAAAAAACTCTAATAGTTTGACATTCATACAAAACAAAGCAAGCAAAAGCAAAGCAAAGCAAAGCAGAAGTTTTAAATGTTATAAGCTATATGAATTCATCTTATGTCGTTCATCTTATGTCGTTCAATGGTGAAAGAAATAAATAAAATAAATAATAGGTCAGTGTCCCAAAAAATCAAATTAATATTATACTTTCTCCAAAGAATCATCATTTAACTTATTAAGACTAGATTACCTATTTACCCTTATTGATTAATATTATACTTTCCCCAAAGAATCCCCTCACGCGACGAATCCTGTCACCGAGACGAATTCCGTCACCGCGACAAATCCCGTCACCTCGACAAATCCCGTCACCTCGAAGAATCCCGTCACCTCGAAGAATCCCGTCAGCCCGAAGAATCCCGTCACCCCGAAGAATCCCGTCACCTCGAAGAATCCCGTCACCTCGAAGAATCCCGTCACCTCAATCGCGTTGATGGGACTCAATCGCGCTGATGGGACTCAACCGCGCTGATTGGACTCACCGCGCTGATGGGACTCACCGCGCATATGGCACTCACCGCGCTGATGGCACTCACCGCGCTGATGAGACTCAATCACGCTGATGAGACTCACGACGCTGATGGGACTCACCGCGCTGATGGGACTCACCGCGCTGATGGGACTCAATTGCGCTGATGGGACTCAATCGTGCTGATGGGACTCAATCGCGCTGATGGGACTCAATCGCGCTGATAGAATTCAATCGCGCTGATGGGACTCATCGCACTGATGGGACTCAATAATTATAATCAAGAAAATCAATACATAGGAAAAATTAGGTATTCCTACTCTTATATAAATCGTAATGGATTTAGCAATCAACAGCAAGAGCAAACCAAAATACATATTACTATCATTATTCAAAAATATAAACTATAAGTTTGTAAAATGATTCAAGGTGTAAACAATAACAAAAAAAAAAAGATACAAGTTTTGTCAAAACTAATTATCATAAACATGCAAACGTAACTATTGTGTTACAAGGAATACACAACTCCAATAATATAATGTAACAAAAATCTCCAAGAGAATAATATGTTTCTCAAGCTTTAGACACATTTCCGGATAAAGAAGACCCAAGCTGCTGCATTAAAGGATACACATGACTAAACTCCTTATCACCTCTAACCCTTATTTTCACAGCATAATCATCTAAAGTAGCTTTAATCCCTTTCCAAATTTGATCCTCTCCTTGCGAATCTAACCATAATGAATATTGTATCACCGTAACTTTATTCCTCTACATAGGCGACTGTAACTTTTCAGGGCCTCGCGAATACAAATGATGAAGTATTACACTCGTTGGACACCGTATTTTCGATTCAAAGATTGCAAATCTTCAAAATATCTTCAAAATATTCAACTTAGTTGTATCATTGAAATATCTACTTACCGGGGCAAGGGAATATATCGCATCACCGGGCCAACGGGATAAATCCCATCACCGAGTAACATATTTCAAATTATTTTAAATTACCTAACAAAAGTTGCAATCTTGATTATTATTTTATTGGAACTATTTTGTAACGCGTACTTACATTTAATCCTTGTAAGGCCACAACTGCTGAAGGTTGATTCACAAAACGTGCAAAAAGCAAATGGCAGGTACATATAACAGAGTCACGTCAGAAACTCAGTTACATGAAAATAAAATAGGTTACTTTAATTAATTATGCAGCTAAATTCAATAGAATATATCCTTCACCACTTTGATTTGTTTTTCCCCATCACATCTTAGCTTTATGTATTAGATGGCCCATTATCATAATTGCTACATTTATGGTGAATATATGCATTTAATATCATTCATTAGACTTTCGTATTTCTGCAGTTAAATTCTTGATTAATAAATCTACATAACACTTGTCCACCTAGGACTTTAAAAGTTCCAAATTAACAAACAACAAAGTTGATTAAATTTTTCAACTCAGTAATCAATCTCCTCCTCAACCTCCTGAAAATTATTAAGAGCCTTGTTTTGTCTGCAGCTATACACAAAAATAATTATTATTTACCCAAAACTATTCTAGTCTCTAGCACAAAATGAGAACTCGTCCCTTATTATTATATCGTATATCAACAACCATATGCTTCATCTCAATTATTCAAAATATAGTCTTTTACCTATTAAATCCCATCAGGGTCAATGGGATTCATCTAATCACCAGGTCAAAATTCGTTTAGTTAGCTTCTGAATCCTTCGCATTATAGCTGCTTTAGAATTGTACACCAATACTAAGTTAACAAGACACTATGAAAAACATTTAAATCAAGTTTTGATTAAAAACTAAGCGAACAAGACATTTCATCACAGCTATTTCCTCAAACTAATAAGGTATAAAATCGATCCAACAGTTAATTTGAAGTAATATTAATAGGAAATAGAATGCAATAAGATCATAATTAATAGAATTGACATATTTTGTTTCTAAATTCCTCAGAAAACTAATAAGATCGAAAAAAATCCAATAGAAAAGGGGGGAAATAATTACTTCAGTTAGGAGACGATTCTTGGGAAGCAGCTTAGCAACTTCAGATGGGAGAACAAAAATCAAATCTAATTGATATAATTTCGCATTTGAATAAACAAATGTGTAAGTATAAAGAACATACCTGTACTCGTTCGTAGTAGATGTCATGAAAGTATTTCGTATTGATCATCGGCGGTAGAGACAGGAAGAAAGAGAGAAATCTGAGTGGAATAAAGAAAATGAAAGTGTTTTAAGTATTTTGTAATTTATAAAGTATTTAGGGATAGTTTAGTCAAATAATCTCTTAAAAAATTTAGTTAATGATACTATTGGGCTGATTTTTCTTTATTGAGGTAATTAGACTAAGAAATTTTATAATTTGATTTTTTAGGGCATTTTCTCATAAATATATATTATATTTATTTATTAATTATTTTGTCCGCCAATAATCAGTTATATTTTATTTAGAATTTGGAATTCAAAATGTTATATTACGTGGGTTTATTATATATTAACAACTCACCCATTATCTTATTAGATAATAACCAACCCCATTACTTATCACATAGAGAGATATAACAATATCCAACTCACATCAGAAAATATATTCAATGCTGTATTTATTCTTTCTTTTCGTTTTACACACAAAAATTCACAAAACAAATATCTAAGCCTCTTAGGTGGTGAACAAGATTCTTCTTCACTATAAGAAGATTCGTAATCCAAGCTATTTAATTCTTACTCGAGTTCCGCTGCTCAAGAGGCAAATACAGATGAACTTCTTGTCTTGTATCTAATTATATCTTTCAATTGGTATCAGGGCATAAGCCATTACACCTTAGGCGACACCAAGTTTTTGGCGGTGTGATAAAATAATAGATAAGATAAACACAAATAAACACCTTAGGCTAGCACGGTTCTGCAAGTATACAGGACGTATGAAAGTTTTACTGATAAATAAGATTCTTTCCTCAGACACTACAAAAGTTAGAGAGAACTTATGCAAATTATCAAGTGAAGATATGAAAGCTACATCAGATTAATACGCAGGAAATAAAAGAAACGAGATTTTTGTTTGATTTTAATAAATAGGAAATTAGACTAATAAATTAAAAGACAGGAAATTAAATAAGCAAAGAACAAATAGTATGAGAGTTTAGCTTGAAAAATTAGCAAGTAATCCCCATTAGTCTTGTTTATTCTAACATGTAAGGGTGAATCATGTAGTATTACAATAATCAAGCTTCCTAATTCCCATTCCTTAGACCTTAAGAGCGACTAAGGGGGCGACGACACAACCACGAGGCAGTTTCAAATAGGGTTATCAAGCGCTACCAAGGCCCTAAGCAAACAATTCCTTCAATTGGTGATATGGTGATTAAAACATACCCTAATGACTATCTAGTTAGGCTGGAGTAGTCAGGACCAAATCCTTATTCTAGACGTTATATGGTGTTTCAATAGTTAAACACCCCTTCCGGGCGACCATCTAAATACTATTAAGGTAATCATATACTCGTGCACTAGCAAGGAAAACAGTCAATAAATCAAAACACATAAACAGAGAATAAAACATGGATTCAAATTAATTACAAAGTAACCCAAATCAGATAGAAAGAACTAGGGTTCATACATATATGTTAAATCTCAAGCTAAAATTATTTAGTTCATACTCATGAAAGAAAAGAAAGAAATTACAAATTTAAAGGTTGAAGAAGACATGATATGGTGTTCAGCTCCTTCCAGACTTCTCTTCTTGTGTTGTAAGCTTCCTCTTGGCTTAAGGTGTGCCAAGGATGTATTTCTTCTGACAAGAGGGTGTATTTATAGGGTATAGGAAACCCTAAAACGTTTCTTGGAGTAGAAGATAGGTATTGGACTCCTAGCCCAACTCAAATTCGTAACCCTAAAATATATAAAAGGTAAGATTCTGGTGTTGTTTTGTTTTGGTCGTAACTCCTTCAATACTTACCCGTTTGACGCGTTCCAATAGTCGAAACTGATCGTCTCAGAAAGTTCTATAATTTTGATTCAGACCATTCCTCCAAATTCCTAGACAATCTTGATTTATGATCACTTTTATGTTAATAGTTGCTGGAATTCAGATTTATTTGGCAACTTTATCTTTTCCTTTTTCATATTTCTTTCCTTTATCTCCAATTTCAATGTTTATCTTCTTTCCCTTATCTCTTAGAATTAAATTGGCATCTAATTAATTACCATATATCTGTAAAGCTTCACAATTAACAAACAATTAAACCCAATATGCTCTAAAAATAATAAGTAATTAAATTAAGACACGAAAATAGAAAAGTGTACTAAATCATGAGAAAATCGACCTATAACCTAATAAATACACTGGTGGTCCTTTGTGTGTTCTAAATAAATGCAATAAATAATCGAACCACAACCGCAAGTGTACGGTTGTCCCAAGTAGTATAAATGATAAAACAGATTCGTTCCAAGGACGGGATGGTTGACTACAATGTTTAACAAATAATGATTGGTTGCACTTTTGAAAACAAGTAAATAAAATATGTTTGTTTGGTTTTTGTTATTAAAGCTACTAAATGAAAGACAAATTATAAATGCAAGTAAAAGCTAAGACGCAAGTAAAATGATGTAAAACGCAATATGAGAAGGTAGCATTTGAGAACGCAAGGGATCCTCCCAATCCTATTTCCTAACTTATGTTGTTTAAGGGCTAAATTGGTCAATTACAATGGTCGGGATTTTAAATTCCTTATACCCCCGTCAGGGTGGACTATAAGGCGATCCTAGAGTGTCACTAGTCCCGTCAGGGTAAATATGATCCACTTTTGGATGTTTAAGTTTTATTACCTCATTGGCCCTAGAATTAGCTAAGTTCGTCAGAATCAATAGCTTCTATCCTAGATTGAATAAATGGTTCTGTATTTTAACCCTCCGTCAGGATGATCCAATTGCCACTAATTAGAATAGCATAAATACTAACACCTGTTCCTAGTTCATGACGCTAAAAACAGTAAATAATCTTAATTTATAGAAAAGAGTAAAAGCCTCAATCTAATTTAATTTAGCAGAAACCCAAATTCAACATTCGTTATTCAATAAGATTGGGATTCACCCATTAATTGTTCTCAAGCACTATGAAATGTTTAGCTCATATTAAAAAGAAAAACTAAATTAAAAGAAATGGAATTCATATTTGATTACAAAATTAAAGATAAAAAGAACCTAATTTCCGGAATTGGAATGACTACGAACGGAGATATAGACCCTCTCCAACTCTTGTAGCTTCTTCTTTCTTCCTTCTGTTGCTTCTCTCTAGTGTTTAATCTTGTGGAATGTGAATTGTGTGAAAAATTGAAGTCAAAGGCTCCTTTTATAAGTGTAAAAACGGATTAGGGCTTGGACCTAATAATAAAACACTAATTAAATGTCCAAGCCCAAATTCTAAGCCCAAAATCCCGTAACTGCTGATACACCTTCACTAAAACGGCTTTTCCCGCTTTGTTATGACTCCGATTGACCTCATTCCAGTTGCTAAAGTTTTGTAACTCGATAAGGAATGTTTTCTATTCAAAGGTCAGCGGCTAAATCATCGCTCAAGCACCTCGAAATCATCAATCTATGGACTGGAAAACAGATTTTCAGCTCTAAAAATAATATCTGCGGGATTTATCTTCAAGTCTTGACTCTATTCATGATCTTTGACTTTCTTCTTGGATTCCTCTTCTAGCTAACATCTAAAACCTGTAAACTTTACACTAAAAAATACCAATATTACGCGCAAAAGTTTAATAAATTAAAAATGCTAGAAATAAAAGAGGAAAATCATATTATTGCATATTTAGTCCAAAAGTCTATCAAATTAATTAAATAAACACCAAAAATGATGTCTCCTAAGGGTCGAAAATAAGAACAATTAGGGAGACATCAAGACCCCCAACTCAAACCTTTGTCGTCCCGACAAAGTAAAACAAAACAAAGGGGTATAAGTAAACGTATCAACAAGTAGAAGCTAATAAATAAACCCTAAAGCAATTCTTAAGATAGATCTCATATAGCAAACTCTAAAAACTAATATACACATACACTTAGAATGCAACATCAAACATAAATAATCTCAATCATAAAATTAAAGTTGCAATGCTTGAAGGTTAGACTTGTACTCATCTCTGTATGATGGCTATAGGGTGGTCATTAATCCTAACTCGCTTTGAACGCTCCACCTAGTATATTCCCTATTAACAAAATCATAAATTCACTATGCACTTAGGAATCACGAGGTCTTTACGGTTATAATATTGGCTTAAGGACGGGTGTCGATGTATATTTGGTAAGTTTGAAGTGAGCTTTTGGCTCTCTCCTCACTTACCATCAACAATGTCCTCGAGCTTGAGTTAACGCTCAAAATGTTCTCACTCACCGATATACGCAACAATTTAGCGTCCCATGTCTACCCACTATTAACAAGATGATTTTCAGAAAAATTCCACTTTGCCGGGTGTTTTATTCATTCATATTTTTCTTTTTCTTTTCTTTTCTCTTTTTTTTTGTACAGACGCAAACCGGGTTCCCGGTTTTGACGAAACCGGGTTCCCGGTTCCTACTGTATGATTTTTCGAAAATTTTCATTTTTTTCTTTCAATTTCATTTTTCTTCATTCTCGACAAAGGGTTACAATTATATATCATCTGCAATTGTGCTATAATACAAAGCACATCAATCCCAACCCATTAAATTCCCCATAAGTGGTCCCACCACCCCAAACTCAAGCTCGAGACATGTCTCAGGATTGTGATTCAAGTGCGGGTCATATGGTCATGCCTAATAATCTAAGGGATAATGGCTTATATCGTGGCTACAAAGAAAAGGCTAAGGCTCAAAGTGGGTTAAGACGGATAATAATTTAACATAAGGGATAGAAGGCTAAAAAGGCACAAATGGCTAACAAAGAACTGCCCCTATCATTTTCCTAAGTACATAGCTTGTCTTTAGTTCATATCTAGGTGGGTTCTCTACTAATTAGGATTTCACGTTCTACACACCAAACATATTCCTTAAGTACAAGCTTACTTCATTTGCATTGTTCATTAATTTTTCCTATTAATTACCTATGGTTGCATGCAATTCTAAATGCGTTTTATATCAATCCCTAGAGTCCACTATTTACTATCATTGATTCATCAAAAGTATGCTTAAAGGGATATTTAAAAATTTCTACAGTCAAACGCAACTCCGAAAATTCATTTATTGAAAGCACATAAAACAAATAACACATAAAAACTGGGATGAGGCAACGAACCCCACCCCAAACTCAAAAATGAGTCGTGTCCCCACGACTCGAAAAGACTCAATAAAGCATTTAAACTAATCTACACTAAGAGGAAAGTTTAGAAAACGTATCTTAACCAGCACGAGGCTGGTTATCGGTGTTGCGTTCTGGGCCTTTATCTCGCGTAACAGCGTCATAAATCGCGTTTTGAAGTGTATTTACGCCTAAGATCAAATTTCGAAGCAGGTCCAATTCTTTTGTAACGTTTCCCAAAGTAGCAATCATCTTCTCCTGATTCTCTTCCAACACCTGAATCTTCGATTCCAACTCAGGAACAGTCTTTGCTTTCTTTGATTGAGGAGTTCTAGGACTTTTGGTAGCTCGTGTTGCTTCCTCATGGATATTCTTGATCGTGCTCAAAGCTATACTTACACCAACTGAAACAACGTCAATATCTGCGTTCTTACGCGGAATCTTTGCGTCTAAACACAACTGAGTAATAGTACAAGGAAACTTCAGATTTTGTTGTTTCATTGGTGATTTCGCGAACTCCATGATTGTATCATAAATGATCTTAGCAACATCAAATGGTTTCTCCTCCAAAATACACTTAATAACAAATACGTGCTCTTTCTTTAACTCTGATTAATACCAAAGAAAGTGGGTATTTCGAAACGAGACCAAACCTTAGCACGAGGTGTCAAGCTACTGCTGTAAAACTGTCCAGGATATCTTTCTCCTTCAGGAATTGGGCTAGCCCCATTAACAAGCACGGTCCCCCAAAGGGATTCAAAATCGAAAGAAGGGTCATTAAGAGTTTCTTGGAAAGGGCATGTTCCAGAAAAGTTGGGTAATTTCAAGGATTTCCGAATACGTTCAATAGAGAAAGGAACTACCTTTTTGCGGATATCAATGGCATCACAGGAGGTCGCTAAACCTTCGTAAAATTCTCGCACAAAAGTAGGAATAAACTCAAGCTTCCTTTCTTGCAACTCTTTCCAACCAAACTTAGCATATGTCACAGCATATTCCTTGTGTTCACTACTCATAATACCCTTAGGAAAATTTGTCTCCTCACCAAATTTCAAAAATTCAATTCTTTCACGAACCTGAGTATTCCAACAAGTATAAACCCTCTTAGGCTTGTGGGCCCACATCTTCATACGCGGAGTTTTCTGTTGAACTGGTACTTCCGGAACCTCTAGTTCCGTTTCCTTCTCAATGTTCTTCTCAAGTGTCTCTTCTGGTTCCTTCTCCCTCTCTAGCTCATCAATCAATCTTCTCTTTTGACATGTGATTTCTGTTCTGTTAGAATCAAGCTTAACTTCATCAATTTTTCGTTTAGGACGCGAATCAGGAATCTCAATAGCTTGATCTTGGGAACCACCAATGGTGGTCTTTCTTCTAGGAGCAGTTCTTCGGAAATCACCGATTCTGTTAGTCATCACTTTCCACCCCAAACTCAAAACTTCAAATATGCAAAACTTAGAGAAAAAGTTTAGAATTTTG
The DNA here is from genome assembly GCA_029959085.1 of Nemophila menziesii. Taxonomy (NCBI): domain Eukaryota; kingdom Viridiplantae; phylum Streptophyta; class Magnoliopsida; order Boraginales; family Hydrophyllaceae; genus Nemophila; species Nemophila menziesii. The sequence goes on along the minus strand of JARWIR010000005.1, from coordinate 36,982,256 downwards.
ATGTTTTGAGGCTTAGGAATAGAAGAACTAGGTGGAATATGAGATGGGTCTTGTTTAATTTGGATGGGAGAAGAAAGAATTGGGTTTTATTTAAGGATTTGATGAAGAAGAATCTTGGGAAAAACTAAGGATTTGATGTTATTTTGGAGAGGAGGTGAGTTGATTTTATGTATTTGTGGTGAAAGAGGGTAGGATTTGATGATATATAGTGTTTTTGTTGTTGATTGTCGGAGGTGGGGAGGCTATTGGTGCGTTTTAGGTAAAAACTTGCAGAAGAGGCTAAGAAAACTAGGTAAGGCCCCCAAAACCGACATCACAGCTTCAAAACCGGGTTCCCGGTTCTGTGAAATGCGGGTACCCGGATTTTCTCGATGGCGCGAGTCAACACGCGCCAAAACGCAGGATCCCAAAACGCCGGGTCAGAACTTTTGGAATTTTTCAGCTCCGAAACCGGGTACCCGGTTTTGCCAAATGCGGGTTCCCGGTTTTGTGTCGATGGCGCGAATCAAAACGCAGCAAAACGCAATCCACCAAAACGCTGGGTCAGAGATTTTCAGAAGTTACAGCACCAAAACCGGGTTCCCGGTTTCGAAAAACCGTGTACCCGGTTCCGACGCTGTGTCGTGAACCAAGACGCCAAGTGTTGCGTTGAAAAGGTTGGTACCAGCTCCAAAACCGGGTTCCCGGTTTTTGCGAAACCGGGTACCCGATTTCTCCTGGACATCCAACCATTTTTTCTCCTATTTTTGCCTCATCGACCCCAAACTCATGACCTTTTTACCCCTGAAATCATCAAAAACAACTACCCTTCCTCATTTCTTAATAATAAACACTAAAATTACGAAAATCAAACTATTCTAAATTGCAAAAATTTAAAAACTCAGCTAATATACAAAGAATTGGCTTTTGTTTAACGTCGTTAAGCTCGACGGGTTACCTCACGCTCTTAAGGAGTTTCGAGGAGATACATGACCTCCCCGGGATGTGGATCTTCCGAGCGATTGGTGTCTTCACCTCCATGGTATATCTTCAATCTGTGACTGTTTACCATAAAGGTACGGTTCTCTAGCGGATGTTCTATTTCTATCGCCCCATGAGGTGTAACTTTGGTCACAATGTATGGTCCTGACCACTTAGATCTTAACTTACCCGGATAATTGCTGAACTTTGAGTTATACTTCAATACTCTTTGCCCCACTTCAAAGTTCTTTGTACGAATCCGATTGTCATGCCATTTCTTCGTGTTTTCTTTATAAAGTTTGGCATTTTCATAAGCGTGCAATCGGAATTCGTCAAGTTCATTAAGCTTCATCATACGATTCTTTCCCGCTAAGATACGATCTAAGTTTAACTGCGCAATTGCCCAGTAGGCACCCATTTCAAGCTCAAGAGGTAAGTGACAAGCCTTACCATATACCATACAATAGGGAGATGCACCCACTGGAGTCTTAAACGCAGTACGATAGGCCCACAACGCATCATCTAACTTCATTGACCAATCTTTTCTTGTAGGACCAACGGTTTTCTCTAGGATTGACTTGACTTCACGATTTGAAACTTCAGCTTGACCATTGGATTGTGGATGGTATGCAGTAGATACGCGGTGTCTTACTCCATATTTCTCTAGAACAGTCTTCAAATACTTATTAACGAAATGAGATCCTCCATCGCTAATAATCACTCTAGGTGTGCCATGTCTAGTGAAAATATGTGATTTCAAGAACTTAATCACGACTCGTGAATCATTGGTAGGTAAAGCCACCGCTTCTACCCACTTAGACACATAATCAACAGCTAACAAGATGTAGAGGTTACCATTTGAAGGAACGAACGGACCCATAAAGTCTATACCCCACACATCGAATATTTCATCTTCTAACACATTATTACGCAGCATCTCATCCCTCTTGGATATGTTTCCGGTAAACTGGCATCTTGTACATTTCTTAGCATATTCATGACAATCTTTAACAAGAGAGGGCCAGTAAAAACCTGATTGAAATACCTTCGCAGCAGTTCTATCTCCTTTGAAATGTCCGCCATATAATGAATCATGGCATCCAGCTATAATGGCTTCAGTTTCTTCCCTTGCTACACATCTTCGTATTATTTGGTCAGCACAAACTTTGTAGAGGAAAGGATCCTCCCAAAAGAACTGTCTAGCACGATGGGCTAACCTCTTTCTTTCTTGATAGGTAGGACCTTCAGGAAAAACACCACTCACCACTAAATTCACAATATCTGCATACCACGGAGCTTCATAATCTCGAACAACGAATAAACTCTCATCAGGAAACTCTTCTCTAACTGCTTTAGTACCACTATTCATCTCTGAACCCTCTAAACGCGAGAGATGATCTGCAACCTGATTCTCACAACCTTTTCTATCTTTGATCTCTAAATCGAACTCTTGAAGTAATAACACCCATCTGATTAACCTTGGTTTCGCATCTTTCTTTTCCATAAGATATCTGATCGCGGAATGATCTGTATAAACAATAACTTTCGCTCCAAGAAGATAAGAGCGAAATTTGTCAAATGAATATACAACTGCTAGTAACTCCTTTTCTGTAACTGTGTAATTAATCTGAGCACCACTAAAAGTTTTACTAGCATAGTAAATCGAATGAAAAACCTTCTCTTTCCTCTGTCCCAATACAACTCCCATACACAAATCACTCGCATCACACATAACCTCAAACGGTAAATTCCAATCTGGAGGTAATACTATAGGAGCAGAAATAAGCTTTTCTTTGATTGCCTTGAAGGCCGCTAAACAAGCTTCATCAAAAAGGAATTTGGAATCCTTTTCGAGTAAGTTGCATAACGGTTTCGCAATCTTAGAGAAGTCTTTGATAAATCGCCTATAGAAGCCAGCATGGCCAAGAAAACTCCTTACCCCTTTAACAGAAATAGGAGGGGGAAGAGTTTTAATTACCTCTATCTTTGCTCTATCAACCTCTAACCCAGAACTCGAAACCTTGTGACCCAGAACAATACCTTCGCGAACCATGAAATGACACTTCTCCCAGTTCAGCACCAAGTCTGTTTCCTTGCATCTTACCAACACTTTCTCCAAGTTGTCTAAACATTTATCAAAATCATCACCAAACACGGAGAAATCGTCCATAAACACTTCAAGGAAATTATCAATCATATCCCAGAAGATGGCCATCATGCATCTTTGAAAGGTAGCGGGAGCGTTACACAACCCAAATGGCATTCTACGATATGCAAAAGTACCAAATGGGCATGTAAAGGTAGTCTTATGTTGATCTTCTGGAGCTACGTAAATCTGATTGTACCCAGAGTAACCATCCAAGAAATAGTAATATTCCCTTCCGGCTAATTTATCTAACATTTGATCGATGAAGGGCAAAGGGAAATGATCTTTTCTGGTGGCTTGGTTCAGCTTCCTGTAATCCATGCAAACTCTCCAACCAACTACCGTTCTCGAAGGAATCGCCTCATTTTTATCATTCATAACTGTTGTCATTCCTCCTTTCTTCGGTACACACTGAACTGGGCTCACCCATTCACTACTCGAAATGGGATAGATAATCCCCGCATCTAAAAGCTTGATCACCTCTTTCTTCACCACATCTTTCGTAACGGGCATCAATCTCCTTTGACCTTCAACTGAGCGTGCGTTAACATCTTCAAGTATAATTTTGTGTTGACAATAGGATGGACTAATGCCTTTGATGTCAGCAATTTTCCAACCTATTGCTTCTTTGTTGGCTCTCAACACACGCAACAGTTTATCTTCTTGAGGACCTGTTAAATTAGCTGAAACAATAACAGGTAGAGTTTCATTAGTACCCAAATATGCATACCTCAAGTGTGCTGGCAATGGTTTTTCTTCCAATTCCGGAGGGGATTCAATTGAAGGCTTCTTCTTAGGAATAATCTCCCCCGGTTCTCTCACAGGTTCATAGGCAAGACGCCTATACTTCGGATTTTCAGAATTAAGAGCTGCCACTGTTTCGGCAAGTTCTTCCATCATCTCAGGCAAGTCTACTGTTAAAGCGGCCTACAAAATATCATCATAATTAAAACAATCAAATACCTCTTGCGATGCTTGCTCAACTACATCCATTCGGAAACAATCCTCTTGAGAATCTGGAAATTTCATAGCTCGAAATACATTGAATTTGACTTCCTCGTCTTGAATCCTCATCGTTAATTCGCCATTCTCTACATCGATCAATGTACGCCATGTAGCTAGGAATGGTCTACCCAAAATAATGGGGACATTTCTATCTGCATCGTACTCAAGTATTACGAAATCAACAGGAAATATAAGTGTATCTGCCTTAACAAGGACATCCTCAATTCGGCCTTCAGGATGTGCAAGAGACCTGTCCGCCATTTGCAAAACCATAGAAGTGGGTCTTGCTTCTCCAATTTTTAGCTTATCAAATATCGATTTGGGCATAAAATTGATGCTTGACCCCAAATCACATAGCGCTTTTCCTTTCCATTCTTCTCTAATCGATATCGGAATCGTAAAGCTCCCTGGATCAACTAACTTCGGAGGTAATTTACTCTGACAAATCGCACTACACTCTTCAGGAAGACCAATCATTTCATTATCACAGTAAGGCCTTTTGTTAGTGAGGGCCCTCTTCAAAAACTTCGTATACTTAGGAATATCTCGAATAGCCTCTAGTAACGGAATATTAATACTTAAACCCTTCTCTTTATTAAAGAATTTCTGAAAATCACCCAAATCACCCTTTTTCTGAACTCGAGATGGAAACGGTGGTGGAGGGCGACTGATCACAGTATCATCTTTCATTTTCGGAACTTCACTTGGCCTCACTATTTCTTCAACCTCATCATCTTTCTCATTCTCTTTCTCACCCACTTCCTTTTCTTTTCTTGGAACTTCTTTCTCTTTCATAACGGGAAAAGGAGGTGGAGGAAGGTTCTTACCACTTCTTAATGTAACAGCTTTGCAATCTCACGTTGTAGTGGATTTTCAGTATCGCTAGGGAGTTGCCCTTGGGGACGTTGATTCAGTTGTTTATTAATTTGACTTATCTGATTCTGTAACAACTTCATGTTTGCGTCAGATGCTTGTTGACGTTCCATAGCTTGTGTTTGAAGAGCAATTAAACTTTCAACTGTTTTCTGAAGGGTAACTACTCCTTCTTGCGGATGGGCAGGTAATGCTTTTTGGTTCAATGTTTCATCGTATGTATTCTGAGGAGCTTGTCTTTGTACATAATTACCCTGATTCTGTCCTCCTTGATAATTGTTGTGTGGTCTTGGATTATAGTTGTTGCCCTGGGGACGCGGCTGATACGCATATGTAGGATTGGCTGCCCCATTAGGATTTGAGTATTGAAGCTCAGGATGGTTTCTGTTAGGCTGATATCCATTACCACCTGAATTGTAGTTTCCTCTGTTGGACACAAACATCACAGGCTCTTGGTTATTCGGACAATTTTCCTCATCATGATCATCTACTCTGCAAATCGAACACATATAAACCTCTTGTGCAGCTTGCACAGCTACCTTCTTACCCAAAAATCCTTCTTTTACAGCTAAAGTAAGCTGCTTCAATTGTTGCTCTATAGTATTCTGAATCTTATTCTCAAGCGTAGCAAATTTTTCTTCCATATCAACATTATTCACTCCTTTAACCGATGTTCTTACTGAATTCCACCCAACTTCATTCTTGACTGTTCTTTCTAAAATGATTTTAGCATGAGCGGGTTGAACTTGAAGAAAACCTGCACCACATAATGTATCCAATTTCTCCCTCGAATTTCCATCAAGACCTCTGTAAAAGATTTTTAGCTGTTGTTGTTCTGAAAAGCCATGAGCGGGAACTCTACGTAAACACATCTGGAATCTTGTCCAACTCTTACCCACAGTTTCATCATATTCTTGACGGAAATGCGTCAATTCTAATTCAGCATCTAACCTCATGTTACTTGGGTAATACCTGTCAAAGAAAGCAGTTTCTAATTGGTCCCAGTTTGTTATCTTCGTAGGATCTTGCGTATCGTGCCATTCACTCGCTCCATCAATAACAAAAAATTTAAACTCAGTAAAATACATCTGTTCTCTTGAAACTCCTTGTGTGTTATAAGAATCACATATCTGCTTAAATTTCTGTACTACTCTAAGAGGATCTTCTGATGGTCTACCACGAAAATTTCCAAAATTTTGGAATTGAGCTAACATACCCGAATCTGGACGGAATCGCGGAACATTAATATCTGGAGCACCTACTCCTATAGCAGGAGCACAGAATGGAACTTCTGGTGGACCATTAGTAAACCATGGATCTTGATTCATTACTATCTGAACTTGAGGATTAGGATTCAATGGTGGAATTGGAGGAATGAGGCCAGGTGGCGTTAAAGGTTGGCCACCTGCGCCTAGTTGACCTGGTTGGTTATTTTGTTGATCATGAAGATTTATCTCCTCCATTCTGTTAATTAATTCTTCTACCTCTAAAGCTTCTCGTTCTCTCTTTCTCTTGTTAGCAAGTCTGATCAACGATTCTGGATTACTAAGGATCGGAGGTGTTGGCTCTAGATCCTTGAATAGCCTTCTTCGCATACACCAAACATAAAAACCTGAAAAAGCTAAACAAACAAAAAGCGTAAAACTGATAAAATAAAATAAATGCAACTATCACTAAAGGCAAACACCGTGGTCACACGCTACCCTCCCCGGCAGCGGCGCCAAAAACTTGGTGGTCCTTTGTGTGTTCTAAATAAATGCAATAAATAATCGAACCACAACCGCAAGTGTACAGTTGTCCCAAGTAGTATAAATGATAAAACAGATTCGTTCCAATGACGGGATGGTTGACTACAATGTTTAACAAATAATGATTGGTTGCACTTATGAAAACAAGTAAATAAAATATGTTTGTTTGGTTTTTGTTATTAAAGCTACTAAATGAAAGACAAATTATAAATGCAAGTAAAAGCTAAGACGCAAGTAAAATGATGTAAAACGCAATATGAGAAGGTAGCACTTGAGAACGCAAGAGATCCTCCCAATCCTATTTCCTAACTTATGTTGTTTAAGGGCTAAATTGGTCAATTACAATGGTCGGGATTCTAAATTCCTTATACCCCCGTCAGGGTGGACTATAAGGCGATCCTAGAGTGTCACTAGTCCCGTCAGGGTAAATATGATCCACTTTTGGATGTTTAAGTTTTATTACCTCATTGGCCCTAGAATTAGCTAAGTTCGTCAGAATCAATAGCTTCTATCCTAGATTGAATAAATGGTTCTGTATTTAAACCCTCCGTCAGGATGATCCAATTGCCACTAATTGGAATAGCATAAATACTAACACCTGTTCCTAGTTCATGACGCTAAAAACAGTAAATAATCTTAATTTATAGAAAAGAGTAAAAGCCCCAATCTAATTTAATTTAGCAGAAACCCAAATTCAACATTCGTTATTCAATAAGATTGGGATTCACCCATTAATTGTTCTCAAGCACTATGAAATGTTTAGCTCATATTAAAAAGAAAAACTAAATTAAAAGAAATGGAATTCATATTTGATTACAAAATTAAAGATAAAAGGAACCTAATTTCCGGAATTGGAATGACTACGAACGGAGATATAGACCCTCTCCAGCTCTTGTAGCTTCTTCTTTCTTCCTTCTGTTGCTTCTCTCTGGTGTTTAATCTTGTGGAATGTGAATTGTGTGAAAAATAGAAGTCAAAGGCTCCTTTTATAAGTGTAAAAACGGATTAGGGCTTGGACCTAATAATAAAACACTAATTAAATGTCCAAGCCCAAATTCTAAGCCCAAAATCCCGTAACTGCTGATACACCTTCACTAAAACGGCTTTTCCCGCTTCGTTATGACTCCAATTGACCTCATTCCAGTTGCTAAAGTTCCGTAACTCGATAAGGAATGTTTTCTCTTCAAAGGTCAGCGGCTAAATCATCGCTCAAGAACCTCGAAATCAGCAATCTATGGCCTGGAAAACAGATTTTCAGCTCTAAAATAATATCTGCGGGATTTATCTTCAAGTCTTGACTCTATTTCACGATCTTTGACTTTCTTCTTGGATTCCTCTTCTAGCTAACATCTAAAACCTGTAAACTTTACACTAAAAAATACCAATATTACGCGCAAAAGTTTAATAAATTAAAAATGCTAGAAATAAAAGAGGAAAATCATATTATTGCATATTGAGTCCAAAAGTCTATCAAATTAATTTAATAAACACCAAAAATGATGTCTCCTAAGTGTCGAAAATAAGAACAATTAGGGAGACATCATACACCTAAAATGATGTCTCCAACTAATATTAAACTGTCACAAATGGGGAGACATTAAGACCCTCAACTCAAAGTTGTATCGTCCTGATACAATAAAAATAATAATAAAGAATAGTAGGGTAGTCAAAGAAGAAGAACTAGGAGGAGAATAAGAACAGAACACAATGAATGATCCTAGATCAAAATATCTAAAAAGTCTCATATAGTAATGCTAAAGAAATAATGCACACGTATGCTTAATATACACATAATCATCAATCCATAAATTCAAGTCCATATTAATTTCGCAATGCCAGAAGGAGATGTCTCAACTTAGTTCATGCTAATGGCTATAGATTGTTCAAAGGTCCTAATATAGCATCCAATGGTCCACTTATCTACAACCTAATAGCTCAATTGTTTCTCCATCAAGTAGCTAGAAATCCTAAGGTCTTTACGGTTATAACGGGGCTTAGGGACGGTGTGGTATATTTGGATTATGAAAAGTGAGTTTTTGGCTCTCTCCTCACATTCCATCAATGAATCGCCCTAGAGCTTGAGTTTTCACTCGAAGATGTTCTCACTCAACCCAATTTTTGATGCCTTAATGTGCATCCCCAATTAATCCCAAATAAAACATTTTTCATGATGATATACAATTTCCACTTTGCCGGTCCAAATATATATTCTTTTCATATCAATTTTTTTTTCTTTTGTATAGCTATGACCCTCTTTTTGATAATGAGATATCACGCTATTTTTTCTCATATATATTTTTTCTTTTTTTCAATTCATGCTTTTCATCTTTTTTTCATTTACTCTTACCCTGGCAAAGGGTTACACTAATAACTTTTTCATCGTCAATAAATTCACAATTTCAATTTCCCAAACCCATGTTCCCTAATGATGAAACCCACCACCCCAAACTCAAGCTCTAAAAACGACTTGTTTCAGGTTTTGCGATTCGAGTGCGGGTCATATGGATAAGTCATATAAACTAAGGGGTATGGTTTATAATGTGGTTAATAAAAGGCTTTAGAAAGGCTCAGAGGGGCTAAGACGGATAAATAATAACAATAATCAAATAAAAGGGTGAGAAAGCTAGAAAGACTTCAAGTGGCTTCAATATGAAAGAACTGCCTTATTCACTTTTCTAACTACCGGACTTTGTTACTTTTTCACTACTAGTTCATAGATAAGCGGTTTTTCAACTAATTTCAAACCTCACGTTCTACACACCAAATAACGCTCCCTAAGTTTCAACGTGACTTCTTAGCATTGCTCATTAACTAGTCTATCTTTTATTTCCTGTTTTCATACATGCATATTAAACATATTTATGAAATCTTTCAAAAACATACTACTTACTATCATTAACTTAATTAAATCATGCTCAATAGGTATATTCAACATATTCTATGCCTATTCATACCTAAAAAATTAAATTTTATGCAAAAACAAAAAGGAAGATGAGGACAACGAATCCCCACCCCCAAATCAAAAGTGAATCGTATCCCCACAACTCTCAAAAAGACTCAATAAAGAAATAAAATTTAAAATTAAACTAAATTAAACTACCTAATGCATACAAGCAATTAAGTAGCAGAATTAGAACTGGGTACCTGGCCATAAAGATCTAGCATGTCCTCCTCCTCCTCCGAAGAGTAATTATCAATATCCAAGGTCTCTTTTGCTTCCTCCAATACCTGATTAATCTTGGCAATTTCCTCCCAGAGTGCATCATGATCTTTTATTATGTAAGTGACTTCATCTTGTAATTTGATTGCCTATACTGGGGGTATGCAAGAATTATTCTGATATGAAGAAGAAGAGGAAGAACCTTGATCTTGGATTTGTGTCTTTTCTTTAGGCCTTGATGGTACACTCATCCTAGCTGTTAATCTCTTACGTAGTGGTTGTGCTGGTGCCTCTATCTTTGGTTTCTTTTCAATAGGCTCATCAAGGTTGATGGCCTTTTCAATTGTGTCTCCAGGGAAATTTTTGTTCTTCCCTAGGATTTAACACTTCCTCTTATAATCCATAGCATCTGTTCTATTTGTCATCTCTGATTGACCCACAACTCAAGTTACACCAAGTATGGAATTAAGTTAAGAAATATTGGTGTGGCTTGAGTTTCTTGCTTGGATTTGATGACAAAAGAAGGTTTCGTGATGATTCTTGGAAGAATTATTGATAGCTTGATGATCTTGGTGGTGTTTTATGGTGTAGTGTGATGAATTTGATGAAGAATATGTGTTTATGGAGGAAGGAGGAGAGGATTTTTGATGTTGTTGTGTTTGTTGTGGAGGTTTAATCAAGCTTCAAGGTCTATTTATAAGGTTAGGGTCTGAAAAATTCGTGTTGGATAGGCTAGGTTTAATTCTTGGTAAGGTAAGAAGTTTATTTGGTAATAACTTCTTCATAACCGCCTTCGGACCGGCATACCGGTGGACTCGGCGGCATACCAGTGCTAGAATTTTTCTTTTGTTGCTCTCGGCATAAAACCTGTCTAGAAAACCCATGTCACGTGTTTTTGGGAGCCGGCATACCGGTGATGCAGGCGGCATACCGGTGCGCTACTTTTCGAAAAACCTCGCTTCGTCAAATACCCGATGTCACGAAACCCGTGGGCACGTGTTTTTCCTTTTGCCGTCATACGGGTCACCTAGGAGGCATACCGGTCGTGGGGGTTTTTGTTGGACATGCTCTCGGCGAAAAACCTGGTTCCACCAACCCATGGGCACGTGTTTCCCCACCGGCATACCGGCCAGTGGAACAAATTTTCCCATTTTTTTCCTTTTGACCCCAAACTCATTTCCTGCACAATAACACAGTACCTTTCTCTCCTATTAGCTTGTAAACACATTAAAAATATACACTAACTTATAAATATACACTACATAACATAAAACTAATCTAAAAAGCAATTAAAAACCAGGGGTGTCTCCCAAGAGCACTTTTGTTTAACGTCTTTGAGTTAGACGTGTATCTCGGGCTAAGCGTGTTCTTTGAGAGGATCGTCTCCTCTCGACCAAAGTCCTCACTATCATGGTATAACTTCAAGCGCTGGTCATTCACCATGAATGTCCTTTGCTCGGTTGGATGTTCAATTTTGATTGCTCCATGAGGTGTGACTTTTGTAACAATGTATGGTCCTCCCCAACGAGATTTAAGCTTACCCGGATAGTTCAAGAATCTAGAGTTGTATAATAGAACCTTTTTTCCTCTCTCGAACGTCTTTGGATGAATTCGTTTATCATGCCATATTTTTGTTTTCTCCTTATAGAGACGTGAATTTTCATAGGCATGGAAACGAAATTTATCCAATTCATTTAGCTGCATCAACCTTTGTTTTCCGGCCAATTCCTGGTTTAGATTTAGCGTTTTAATTGCCCAGAAGGCACGAGATTCGATCTCAATAGGAAGATGGCATGCTTTGCCGTAAACCATGTGGTGTCTCCTAGTGTGTTCTAAATAAACACACCTAAAAAGGCAAGACACGTACCGCAAGTGTACGTGTCGTCCAAGTAATATCCGGTAAACGGGATTTCGATCTCAGGGACGGATTAGGTAAGACTGAAGTGTTATGAAATAAATGGAAATAGTTGCTTGAATAAAAATTAAAAGTAAAAGAAATAGATTTTTGTTTGGTTTTTGTTTTAAAGGACTAAAGTGCAAATAAAGTAAATATTAAACTAAATTAAAACTAATGCAAGAAATTAAATATGAAGAGACAAAAAGATGAGAGAGTAGTACTTGAGTCACGCTAGGTTTCACCGAAACAAACTTAATCAATGCTTCTTCTAAGGGACAAATTAGTAACTAGTAATAGTCGGGATTCTAGATTCTCCTAACCCCCGTCAGGGTGGACTTAGGAGTTATTCTCAGATGTTACAAACCCCGCCAGGGCGATCATAATCCATCTTCGAATGTCAAGTTCTCTACCCAATTGGCTATAAGATTAACTAAGCCCGTCAGGATCAATAATTTCTATCTTACGTTTATTACCTATGTCTGTAATTAAAACCCCCGTCAAGATGATCACTTCCCCACCAAAGTGAATAGCCTAATTACTCAAACATACCCTTGATTCGCGACGTCAATGATAGTGAAATTAACTTACGATAATAAACACTACTAAATTACTCAATTCGAATTAAATTATAAAAATCTCAAATCAGAAAACATCAATTAAATAAATTAAGGTTCAACCCATCCTGACAACACCAGCCTAACTAGATAGTCATTAAGGTTTATTTTAATCACCAATCATCATTAGTAGGTCAGACTGCACTTAGGATCTTGGTGGAACAGGAACCCTACTTTGAATCCCCTCGTGATTGTGAGGTTGCCACCCTAGTTCGCTCTCCGGGGATAGGGGGAATTGAGAATTCTGACTACTTATCTAAGAGCAATTATCTCCCTTACAAACTGAGATTGATAGAAAGAATTAGAAGGATTAGTGCATACTAGCAAAACCTAAGCTATACTCTCTCATCTTATTTCTCTCATCTTTAATTATTTTGTCTTTACTTTTATTTAGTTTAATCATTAATCTTTCAATCTACCATATTTATTTTCTGTCTTTTAATTATTAATTGCTACTCTGAATTATTTACCCATTCGTCTAACACATTTAAGACCCTGAGGAACGAATCTTCTCATCATTAAAACTTGCATACGTCCTGTAATACTTGCAGTACCGTGCTATTTTAGGGTTCTTATTTGCGTTATTTATTTTATATTTTTATCACACCCTAGGCGACACCCGTTAATTATAATTTAGTTTAATTTATTTCATATTAGTCATTTATCTCTGAACAAAAAAAAATATATTTATCTTTTGCTTGTTAGTTTCACAACTCGTTCTAAAACACTTTACGAAAACACACCATAAGATTTAATTTCCATAGTACCTTTGGAGATGATAACTCTTATACTTACTATTTATTAATTTTTAATGATCCGTACACTTGCACGTATTGTCTCTCTCGAGGTGTCGATTAATTTATTACATATGGGAGGACGACAATGGAACATGAGCCTGCTTAGAATACTAATTTCTACACGTTTGTGTTGTTTAATTTCATTTTGAAACCTCTCCTTTGAGGGTCGACTCTATCTTTTTTATGTGGAACCTCGCCTTCTCCATGATAGGTTGAGCGGGTTGGCCCCTCTGGTACGTGTTGTTCCAAGTGGATATCCCTCTTTTGGGACAGATCATTGTGTTGGATTCCAGCGCAAGGTGGTGGCATTTTTTCTAGCCTTTCGGGCCACTTTATTTATGCGAGAAACAATCGACATTCATTGATGTCATAACCTATGTCCTTATGGAAAAGACAATCCCAGGTTCGATCACTTTTTCATCATTTCTTATCATCTTCTGAATCCATATCAATCCGGGCTCATTCTCAATTAAGTTTAGTACTTCTCCGGAATCTGGCCTCATTGATATGATGAGTCTCCAAGATATCCTTGTTTTTCAGTCTTACTTGTCTTAGGTTCAACTTGAGTTTTGTCCTTGTTGCGGTTTTATTGTCACCGCGCATCCTCGTTTTCTCTCTCTCCATCATCAACACATCTTCAACCTCGATGTACGGTTTGGCTTCCTGTAGGATTTCAACTAGGGTTATACTAAGCTTCTTGTCCAATCTGATTTGGAGATCCTTGATCCCGAGACCCTGTGTGAACTACAATCAGGCAATTCATTTGTCAAAGTTTTCCGTATTGTACCACTCTCGAATCGTTTTGTATACTCTCGCACCGTGTCCCCTTTTGTTGATATAACTCCGACAATGAGGATGAATCTCTCCCTGAACTTTTACTTCCAGGTAGCATGCTGATTATTGATAAATTTACTTAGATAACCTCGATGTAGTTTAGTGTATTTTAATGTACGTCTAGAGTAAGATGGAATATTATCCTGATTATTAATAATATTAACGGAATTCTTAATAAATTTACTTCTCGAGGTATTCTCATAGTCTAAGATCTTACAAAAAGCTAGTTGATATTCAGGCGAATACTACATCCGAGAAAATTGATTTATCATCTTGATATTATATTCATGTCATGGTTATTTAGTTTCTTAATTCATTCTATATAAATTAATTCTAGCTAATTATTTAACTTTGTTTTATTCATTTGGTATTATATTTATGAGTAAAATATTTCATTGCCTAACAATATTATTATACATCAATAAAAATATAATAATATTTTACGGGATGTTAGGATTTTCCTTTCTTAATTCATTTTTGTTTAAAAGGTAAGTGACAATTTGTTTGGCCTTTGGAATGTAAATCTACCTCCCCAATTAGCTAACTTAAGTAAGGGAGACTTTGAAACCCTTGGAATAGGCTAATTTGTAATGAACACTTTTCATTTAATGTATTTGCATTCGACTGAAAAAAATCATTTTTGTTTACATGGTATTCAAATTGATTCTTATATGTATTTTTGGTTAATTTATTTGGTATCATATTTATGAGGAAAATATTTCATCGACTGCCATTATATTTTAATATATTTATAAATTAATTAATAAATAGGGTGTATTTAAAAAAATATTGGAGTGTAAATTCAGATCCATTATAACTTCAACAAGTTTAGATTCCCAGAACCTCTTGATCTTTGCAGAGTACTCTAACAATTAGAGAAACTATAAATATTAAATAAGACATATTTTTAGAGAAAAAATGTTTGTATACATATTTATTTTATTTTATGCCATAAAGATTTAGGTTTAAAATTTTATATATTTATTTTATATTTCTTCCTTTAAATTTGAATTGAATAGAGTGAAAAATATTTTTGTATATTTTTAGTGTACATTCCAAGTGTGTTTTTGTCAAAGAACTCTACATGATAGTACCAAATTGAATGGATTTTTCCTTAAGATTAAACTTTATACACGAGACCTTATGTGGTCATTGATCCAAATGATATATTGAACTTTTACCGGATATTATATATTAGGTTTAACCTTTGTATGAAGACACTCAAGAAAAAATTTGTTCAATTGACATTAATTAAACCCAGGTTTCCTAGGTGAAACTCAAAGTTAAGGTTAAGGTTAAGGTTAAGTTTAAAGTTAAGGTTAAGGATAAGGTTAAGGATAAGGTTAAGGTTAAGGTTGAGGTTAATTTCAAGGTTAATATAAAGGTTAAGGTTAAGGTCAAGGTTAAGGTCAAGGTTAAGGGTTAAGGTTTAGGTAAATGTTAAGGTTACGGTAAATTTTAAGGTTAAGGTTTAAGATTTAACGTTTAAGTTAATATATAATAAAATATAGGGTATAAGGTCGAATATTAGTGTGGTGAATCTTCATTTGGTTAAGGTTAATGTTAAGACAAATGTTAAGGTTAAGGTTTAAACTTAAAGATTTAAGGTAAAGTTTAAGGTTAAATGTTAAGGTTAAGGTTAAGGTTAAGGCTAAAGTTAAGGTTAAGGTTAAGGTTAAGGTTTAAGGTTTAAGGTTCAAGGTTTTTTAACTTTAAGGTTAAGTTTAAATTTTAAATTTAAGGTTAAGGTTTAAAAAGTTAAGATGAAGGTGAAGGTTAAGATTAAGGATAACGTTAAGGTTAAGGTAAAGATTAAGGTTAAGGTTAAGGTTATGGTTTAAGGTTAAGGTTATGGTTTAAGGTTAAGGTTAATGTTATGGTTTAAGGTTAAGGTTAAGGTTAAGGTTTAAGGTTTAAGGTTTAAGCTTTAAGGGTTAAGGTTTAAGGTTTAACAATTAAGGTTGAAGTTGAGGTTAAAGTTAAGGTTAATGTTAAGGTGAAGGTGAACATTAAGGTTTATGGTTTAAGGTTCAAGGTTTAAGGTGTAAGTAAGGTTTAAGGTTAAGGTTAAGGTTAAGGTTAAGTTTAAGGGTAAGGTTAAGGTTAAGGTTAAGGTTAAGATTAAGGTTAAGATTAAGGTTACGTGTAAGGTTAAGGTTAAGGTTAAGGTTAAGGTTAAGGTTAAGGTTAAGGTTAAGGTTAAGTATAAGGTTACGGTTAAGGTTAAGGTTAAGGTTAAGATTAAGGTTAAGGTTAAGTTTAAGTTAAAGGTTAAGGTTAAGGTTAAGGATAATATTAAGGATATGGTTAAGGTTAATAGTTAAGGGGTTGAAGTCAAGTTTAAGGTTAAAGGGTTCAAGTTTATCGTTAAGGTTAAGGTAAGGGGTTCAGGGTTATCGTTAAAATTAAGGTTTATGGTTAAGTTTAAGGTCAACGTTAATATTAAGGTTAATGTTAAGGTTAATGTTGAGGTTAATGTTAAAGTTAAGGTTAAGTTTAATGTTAAGATTAAGGTTAAGGTAAAGGCTAAGGTTAAGGCTAAGGCTAAGACTAAGGTTAAGCTTAAGCTTAAGTTTAAGGTTATGGTTAAGGTTAAGGTTAAGTTTAAGATTGAGGTCTAGATTAAGGTTAAGGTTAAGGTTAAGGTTAAGGATAAGTCTAAGGGTTAAGCTTTAGGGTTAAGTGCAAGGTTTAAGTCAAGGATAAGGTTAATTGTAACTTAGGTTTAACGTTTAAGGTCTACGGTTTTATAAGAGTTAAGGTTTGAGGTCGAATATCAGAGTGATGAATCTTCATTTTCTAAATGTTAGAATTAAGGTTTAAACCTTAAAGTTAAGGATAAGGTTAGGGTTAAGATTACTATTAAGGTTAAGGTTATTAGATCTAAGGTTTGAGGTCATATTTCAGCTCGATGAATCTTTATCTGGTTAAGGATAAGGTTAAGGTTAAAGTAAAGGTTAAAATTAAGGTTAAGGTTTAGATGAAAGTTATGGTTCAGGTTTAAAGTTTAAGGTTTAAGGTAAAGTTTATGGTTTAGTGTTAAGGTTAAGGTTTAAGGTTTATGGTTTATAGCTCATTGTTCAATGTTAAGGTTAAGTTAAGTTTATGGTTAAGGTTAAGGTTAAGGTTTAGGGTTTAGGTTAAGGTTAAGGTTTAGGTTAATTTCAAATATAATAACACATATCCAAAAAAAAATTATTTATGGTTCATGATTTTTAATTTCTTGTATACGTTTGTTTGATGCTTATAATACATGTGTTGTATTTAGCTTGAATTTATTTTTGTAAACAAATTATTTTATGGTTAAACTATAAGGTTCAAACTTCATAGTTCGTGGTTCCAGATTCAAGATTCATGGTTTATGGTTCATGGAAAAAGTAAATACTTTGTTCCATTAACGGTATCAAATCCAGATCCCCTGGGTGAGCATTTAAAAATCTGTTCTGTTGATGGGAATCTACCATGGGTGAAAGTCAGATATCTAAACCGCTAGGACGATAATAAATTAGAGGATTGCGGTTAGCGTTAATCAAACATAGAACTTTTAGATGTCTAAAGGATTTTTTTAATTAATTTGTTTAGTCATATATGTCTAATGGAGTGGTATAAGGGACAATTGAGTTTTTTTATATTGGTAAAAAAAATTAATGCAATTAATGCGATTGGGTGAATTAAGAAGTCACAAACAATCCTAGTCGTCTTTTATATAGGGGATTTGGGTTGTTTAAAACAGTTTTTTTATTATATACTAGGTAAAACCCATTCTGAAGACACTCAAGAAAAAATTCATACAGTTGACGGGAATCGAACCTAGGTTTCCAGTAAAAAAGTCAAGGTTAAGGTTAAAGTTCAGGTTTAAGATTTAACGTTAAATGTTTAAGATACAAGGTTTAACGTTGAATATTAGCGCAATGAATCATCGTTATTTGAAGGTTAAGGTTAAGATGAAAGTTAGGGTTAAGGTTTAAAGTTCAAGGTTTAAGGTAAAGTTCAAGGTTAAATGTTAAGTTTAAGGTTATGGAAAAAGTTAAGTTTATGGTTTAAGGTTCAAAGTTCAAGATTAAGAATAAGTTTAACTTTAAAGTTAAGGTTAAAACAGTTAAGATGAAAGTGAAGGTGAAAGCTAAGGTTAAGGTTTAAGGCTAATGTTGAGGTTAGGAATGGCAACAGATCGAATATTCTAGAAAAATTGTATAACCACATCCACATCCATTAAGAAAAACGATAACTAAATACACATCCATTAACCATCGGATTTTAGAATTATTTACCAAATCCGCATCCGCGACGGATGCGGTTTATCCGCGGTTAATCCGTATCCACAATCGTTTAAAATGATTTAAATAAAATAATTTATTAAGTGTTTTTACAATTCTAAAATTAACTACTAAATTATTAGAAGATCATAAAATGATATTAGGCAATATAGTAATAAAGTGGGTAATAATCAATTAGGAAGTTTATGTATGGAATAGTTATTTTTGGTCGATATTATGTATGAATTTTGCATATATAGTATATATATTTTAATTTTATATTTTTATTCGGATTTTGGATTATCCGTCGAATTATTGTAAAAGACCGAATCCTAACGGATAATCAACCAGTTACCTTTTGTGAGAACCAAACCCTCATGGGTCCACCATCGGTTCCACTAACGGATTTTTTATAAGATCGGATATCCATCGGTTACGGTTAATATTTGAACCATTTCCATCCCTTTTTAAGGTTTAAGGTTTAAAGTTTAAGTTAAGGTTTAATGTTTAAATTTTAAGTTAAGGTGAAAAATAAGGGTTTAAGATTTAAGGTGTAAGATTTAAGGTTAAGGCTAAGTTTAAGGTTAATGTTAATTAGGTTAAGGTCAAGGACAAGGTTAAAGATATAGTTAAGGTTAATAGTTATAATTAAAGGGTTGAGGTTAAAGGGTTATGGGTAATGGTTAAGGTTAAGTTTAAGGTTAAGGTTAAGGTTAAGGTTAATTTTAAGGTTAAGATTTAGATTAGGGTTGAGGTTTAGATTAAGGTTAAGTTTAGTATTAGGTCTAAGGGTTCAGGTTAAGTTGAGGTTAAAGGGTTATGGGTAATGGTTAAGGTTAAGTTTAAGGTTAAGGTTAAGGTTAAGGTTAATTTTAAGGTTAAGATTTAGATTAGGGTTGAGGTTTAGATTAAGGTTAATTTTGATTATTTATTTGAACTGGTCGATTATGGAGAACCATGTACCACTAATATAGTTCATCTTTATTTTGTAATTCTCTTAAAAAAACTAATAATCATGACCGGGGTTGAAGTTACTCAAGGCATACTTTACATGAAAGGAATCAATTGGTGAATTTGTCTGATGATCTCCGAAGCTTGGAGATTGATGGACAAGCTTCCCAATTGGAAAGTTCGTCATATAAGGAGAAGATTTAACGGTGTAGCTGACAAGCTAGCAAAATGTGTAAGAAAGAATATCGATATTACAGAACCAGTTGAGGTAGCTCAACTAGTCAAAACCTTGATATTTCTTTAACCCTTAAAGGGGGTAAAGCAAGAGGTATAGGGTTTGAATCCCTGCCCTGAACATTAGTTCTGATTAACTGGGAATATGCATGAGGAGGCGTGTATATTTCCTATGGGAATAGTCGTGGTGCGCGAAAACTGGCCTGGACACCCATAATAAAAAAATATCGATATTACAGGGTGTCCGTTCAACTCTATAGTGGATTTCTCTAATTTTATCTCTTGCTTATATAATAGTAAAAATATTGTATAACTTTGTATTTTTACTTTAACAAAAAAAGTATGTAAATAGAATATTATTTGTAGTACAATATTCATATGGTTGATAAGATTTTGTAAAGTAAATATGATTAAAAGAATTATCATCCATCATAGTTATTATTTTATTTTTTCAATAAATAAAATTAATATAGTTGAATTAATAAATTAGATGATGAAAGATTTAAGGGATTGTTAGAGATTTAGGGTGATTATCACATAAATTAGGAAAATAATGAGCAAAATAAGGGTAGAAAAAAAAAGCTTAATTCCAAAATTAAGCCTAAAAACCGATAACTATTCTAAAATCAGGCAAAACAAATAATTCTTCCTCATTATAGATTTTTTGACTAAAATATATTTATATAACAAATAATAAAACAAAAAAAATTGTTTATTTTATTACCATCATCGTTGCTGGCCAACCAATTTCGGCGGTCAACACTGGTCAACTCTGACAAGTTTTTTTCTATTTCGGGATGACCACCAATCAACTCCGACGATGATCGACGTTCAACGTCGGTCAACTCCGGCAAGTTTTTTTTTTTTTTAATTTTTGGGCGGCCCCCAGTCTACTCTGGCAATAACAAGTGGTCAACTTTGTTGAACTCTATCGATTTTTTTTACAACTTCTAGATAAAAATATAGCACTGTGGTTTTTTTTTTTGAAGTTTTTTTATTTTTTATTTTTTTTCAATCCTGACGAATTCCAGCGAATAGTTGTAATGTAAATGTAAGAAAAAATTGTACTCGTAGCAAGTAGACTATTACTTGTAGATTGATACAATTCGGGTATATTTTTGTCGAAACTGAAAAATAAAAATAAAAATAAAATTTGAAAAAAATTACAGTGATATGTTTTATCCAAAAATTGTAAAAAAGACAGAAAAACCATCGGAGTCGATTGGCGTTAACTGACGGTGTTGACGGAGTTGACCGACAGCCGTCCAAAATTTCTTTAAAAAAAAATCCTCGTTGGAGTTTATTGACGTTAACCTCCGATTGCCGACGGAGTTGACCGGCAGTCGCCCTGAAATTTAAAAAAAAAATGTTAATCAATCAAAATAATTATAATATATTTAAAATATACTAATTATAAAAAAAATTGTAAGAGATATTATTAATGGCCTAAATTTAGAAGAAAAATACAAATAAGAACTCTAATATTTGGTTTAAATCCAAAGAAAAAGTTTTTTTTTGAAAAAAAATTAATTTTAGACCTAATTACATAATTATCTTTAAAAAAATTAGGTGTGTGATGTTCTATTATATATAGAGTAATGATATATATATTTAAATTTATACCATTCATGACGTGGCGTGATTTGATTAGAAGTAAATATTTAATATATTTATTTAATTGATATAATGACGATTTAATTCCAATATAGGTGGTATGTTGTATAGTATAAATTTGATGATACATATCCTTACTCTTATATAAATATTATGAAAGAAATCTAAAATTAAGAAAAAATGCAATCCAAAATTATATGTCAAATATTAAAAAAAGATCTCTGAAATATTAATTATCTATACATAGACGCCATCTAAAATTATTTATCCGACGCCACTAAAATTATCTCCTAAAAAGAATATGAAAGATATTTTTTAAAGGAAACCTACTTATCTTCCACATAATAAAACTCGGGAAAAAAACATAAAAATAAAAGTCAAACTTTAAATCGAAAATTCTATTTTTTTTAATCCAAATGGAAAATCTGATTTTTTTTCTTTTTCGTAGACAAAAGAAAATCTGAAACTGAAATGGCAATAAACCATTCCAAAATCGAAATTGTGTAAGATATTCACGTATTAACAAATTCATACGTTGATTCACGCACAAACAAAATAGTATAAATAAGTAGTCTTGAGATACATTGCATTATTATTTTATACACACAGTCACAATCAACCTCTCATACAGCAGAATCCAAAATCGCCGTAATGCATCCTAAAGCTATCTTCTTTATCTTCTTTCTGTTTTTATGTTTTCCTTCAAGAAATCAAGGTAACAACTCTCTCTATATTCATTAAACTAAACCATCTATATCGTATATATGTAGAGTAAAATTGGGATTTGGGACGGACTTTTTTTCCGTTGATAATATGGAGCGTCCATAATGTGGAATAGTTGGTTATATGCATAAATAGATAATCATAAATTTATGTATAATTGTTAAATACTAAATGTGTTTATAGAGTTATGTATTTGTTAAAATTGACGGTTGAGTTGTTGATTAGGGTTGGAAAATGGAGAAGGAGAGACGAATGTTCTACAAAAGCATGTCTCTTTCTTTGATCGGAACAAGGACGGAATTATTTACCCTTCGGAAACTTATGAAGGTTTTATAGCAATTGGTAGTGGAAAAATTTTAGCTAATTTTGCTTCAATTTTCATTAACACGGGTCTTAGCTCCAAAACAAGACCTGTAAGTCATTTCAATTTCCAATTCATTACTACTTTTTTATGATTTTTTTATTAATGATAATACTCTTTTTGGTATATGAATCGTTAGTACCAAACAACAATTATATAACCTTTTAAATTTAACGTCATCTATTCTGAAATGTGAATATGCAGGGGGAAGGGTTCTCTAAAGACTTCCCTATCGTGGTAAAAAATATAAATCTGGCTATACATGGAAGTGATACGGGTGTTTATGACTCACAAGGAAGGTAATTTTTCTACTATACATTTAGCTATTTTGCTTAACATTAAGGACCAAAGTTGCAATTAAAACCATGCTGCAACTTCTATACCTATAACTTATGTCATTCTTAAATTCTATATATTTATTTAAATTCAACTATTTCTTTTGTTATTTGTTCAAGGTTTGTAAGCTCCAAGTTTGAAGAGATTTTCAGTAAGCATGCACATACACATGCAAATGCCTTGACATCTGACGAGTTATCAGAAATGCTCACAGCTAACAGAGAACCAAAAGACTTTGGAGGATGGTATGTTATTAGTAAATGACTATAATATTATTCTATAAATTATCTCAATAGTGAAGCTAATTGCACAATATAATGTTGAATGAAATTGCAGGATAGGAGCATATTCAGAATGGAAGATATTGTATAACCTTTGTAAGGATAAGGATGGTTTGTTACAGAAAAATGTAATCAAGGCTGTTTATGATGGGAGTTTATTTGAACAAATGGAAGCAGAACATAAATCAAAGAAGCAAGAGTAATTATTAACTGGAGCTATTGACAAACTACTTCTAAATTTTAATATATATGTTGGAAGTGATTTTATTCATACATGTATTATTTTGTTGGATGGTTTTTAATGAAACATCTCATTGAAACTTTTGATATATATATTATTATTCTTGTTCTCATTCCTATCCTTTTATCTAAAAATTGGAAAAGTTCTAATAGATCGACATCTCGACAATGTTTGGAACCCCTACTTTATTACCAAAAGGAGTCTAGAGAAGCACATCATTCTCCTATAATGTTTTTCGCTGCTATATTAGGAAACTAAGGAGGTAGATAGAAATGGCCAACGAAATGGGCCACCCGTTGGCTTGTCTCGGCCCGGGTCATCTTGGCCAGTGACCAGACTCACTTGTCCTTTGGGGCATCTCGTATTAGCTCCTTGAATAAGGTGACTTTGGGGCATCTGGTTTGTCCCTCATGTTGACCGTCTCGTTTCATCTTGTTAGAGTCGTATATCCACGCGTCTTAATCTTATTAATTTTGTAATTTTTGTTCAACACTGTTTGGTATGCAAATTTTGAAATGGTTCACATGATTCTTGGAGTCATGGTTTCGTCACTTTATAGATTTTTTTTTGGACAAAAGTTTCACACCATCCCGATCTACATTCACCCAACTCCCATCCTCTTGAAGAAATCCGTTAGCTATGTGGTATTAACATCTTTGAGAGTGGCTCCGTGTCTAGCGCTTTTTACAAGACGGTCTGCACGACTATTCGTCCTTCTAGGCAGGAACTGGAAGGATATTGGTCATGTTTCATCCACTCTCCGCCAAATCTGACGAAGGATCGGCTGAATCGTACATCTTGTCGTTGACACCTGCCTGATACCTTGTATTAAATCAAGGTTATCTGAATAAACAATCTTCGTATCCTTCTTATGTTCCTTGCTCATATTAACAGCTTCCAGGACAGCAAGCGCTTCACCTTCATGGATTGTGTTGCACCTAACTGTCCTGGTCTTGTTAGTGTTGACACCTGTCCTTCGATTAATGGTTGAAACCCTAATCCTGTTGGTTCGTATTTTGTATTAAATGATGCATCGCATGTGTAAATAATGTCTTCTATAGGTAGCCTAGGTATATTGTTTGAATTGATTTGTTGAGCAGGTGTACTCACTGCTGGATCTTGCCTTGCCCAGTTGTTACCATGTAGCTTGCCCATAAGTTTGTTGCAGAATAATTTGATCGATCTGGATACTAGTATTAACGTGAATCGCTTTCATCTTTGCTTTCCATATATTCCATAATAGAATTAATAGATAATTCGTAACTAACTTCCGGTCCCATCCTATGTTTTTATATGTTTCTATCACCCCCAGTATCCAATCGCTTATGTTCTGTATTTCTTCTTGTTGTATACTAATTTGTAGTGTTGATGCTGCCCAGATCGTCTTGTTAATAGTGCATTGAAGAAGCAAATGTTTTGTGGTTTCCTTCTTTGTTTGGCACCACGGGCACCATAGTGAGTCTGAACAATTTCTTTCAAAAAGATTCGTTGCATTCGGGATTGCGTTGTTACAAGCTTTCCAATTGAAGATACGGATTTTCTTTGGAGTATTGCCTTCCTAAATAGTTTTCCAAAGCGTTGGCTTAATGTTATCCGGCTTTGTTGTTGATTGTGGTTCTTCTAATATTGCTTTGTCCGTAAGAATCTTGTATCCTGTTTTGGTTGTGTAAATGCCTTCTTTGGAATGGGGCCAAATTAGGCGGCCTTGTTGATCTGTTATCATGATCCGTATTCTTGTTATTTCTGAGATAATAGGTCTTGGGAAAATTTCTTCTAGTATCTCCTCATTCCATCCCTGTGTATCTTGTTTCCATAGTTCGTTGACTTTCTAAAAGGGGCAGTTGTCTGGTTTTTCAAAGTTCCATGTGGAATCGACCCATTTGTCGGTCCAAATGTTTGTCGTCTGTCCGTTTCCGATCTGATGAATCACGTGTTGTTTAATGAAATCTCTACCTTCCATAATGCTATCCCAGCTCCATGTTCTTTTTGTCTAAGCTTGATATTCATAAAGTCAGAGTTAGGATAGTAAATACCTTTTAAGAGTCGAGCCGCTAGCGAATTCGGATTATGGAATATTCTCCATACTTGGGCCCTTAGAAGGGCCGTGTTCATCCTTTTGAGATCTTTATATCCTATCCCTCCAAGCATTTTCCCCACCGTTAATTTTTTCCCATGCCATCCAGTGGATGCGATTTCTTTCACCAGAGCTCCACCAGAAATTTGCAATAGCTAAGATTAATCGTTTACAAAGAGTAACTGGATATGAAAATATAGACATCGTATAAACATGAAGAGCCTGTAGTACTGCTTTGATCAAGACCTCTTTACCCCCTCTGATAATAATTCTGCTTTCCATCCTTCAGTTTTTGCAAACAATTTTTTTGCTATCCATTCTAATGCTTCAATCTTCGATCGTTTGTGGCATAACAGTATACCCAGGTACTTGCCTAAGTCCTCCGTTTCTACCATGTGAAGTTCCTTTGTAACTTGTGACCTTATATCAGGGAACGTCTTTTTACTTAAAAAATGGTTGATTTATTATAGTTCATTTGTTGTCCTGACCCTTCGTAGTAATTGATGTCTCCACATTTGTGATAGATTTATGTTAAGATGAGACATCATTTTTAGTGATTTAGAAGTCTTTCTAATCTTTTTTCTTGAGAAATGTTACACTTTCCTATTTTGAGTCTTGATTTAGTAAATTATTGTTTTTAGAGCATATTGGGTTTAATTATTTATTTAGTGTGAACATTTAAAGATAATTATGGAGATTAATTAGAGTCCAAGTCAAAGACTAAGAGGTATGGAAAGAGATGAGCATGGTAATTGGAGATAAGGAAGGAAAAGCTAAAAACATGGAAAATGAAAAGCTGCCTTAAATTTGAATTTCAGCACCTACGACCACAAATCAGCTTATATCACAAAATCGGTGTAGAATTTGGAGAAACGGTCAAGAGAAAAGTTGGATATCTTTCCGAGACGATGAATTTCGACTACTCATACGCGTCAAACGGATGAGTATTGAATCTGTTAGGACCAAAACAAAAACGGGCCTGATTTCATGTTTTAGGGTTACGAATTTGAGTTGGGCTTGGAGTCCACTACTTACCTTCTCCTTCAAGAAAACGAATTAGGTCTTCTAAACACCTATAAATACACCCTTATATCACTTGTAAAATTATCCTTGCCTCATAGTAATTGGTCTTTAGGTTTATTATTCATTTGCATCATGTATAAACTATGAATTCTAATTTCTTTCTATCTAAGTTTATTTGGGAATTACATGTTTTAATCTTATATTAGCTGCCTAACTTTATATTTGTTTATATGTTTTGATTTAATGACTGTTTTCCTTGCTAGTGCACGGGTATAGGATTACCTTAATAGTAGTTAGATGATCGCCTTAGCTGGGTGTCTAATTATTGAAACACCACATAACGTCTAGTGTCGATATTGGTCCTGACAACACTAATTCTAACTAGATAGTCATTAGGGTATGATTTAATCACTATCACCATGTATGGAAATTGATTGCTTAGGGCCCTAGTAGCGCAGGAAAACCCTATTTGAACCAGCCTCGTGGTGTATCCGTAGCCCCCTTAGTCGCTCTCAAGGTCTAAGGTATGGGAATTTAGAATCCTGACTAAGTATCTAAGAGCTAATTATCTCCCTTATTAACTAGATTTGATAGAAAGAATTAGAAGGATTAGTGCATACTAGCAAAACCTAAGTTATACTTCTCATCTCATATTTTTTCGTAATTAATTTACTGTCTTTATTTTCCTTAGTTTAATTTAATTACTTCGAATTATTCTCTTTTTGTTTCCTGTCTTTTAATTAATTACTTCTTACTCGTTATTGCTACCCATTTGATTATCACACTAAGTCCCTGAGAACGAACTCAACTTATCATTAAAACTTGCATTCGTCTTGTAATACTTGCAGTACTGTGCCTGTATAAGGTGAGAGTGCGTTGTATTCTGACTTATTATTTATCTTATTTTATCACACCCTAGGCGACACCAAATTTTTGGCGCCGCTGCCGGGGACTTGTGCCTTGTTAGCGTGTGGGATATCTCTTTCGAGTTGTAGTTTTTAGTTAAATTTTATTTTTCAGTATTTAGTTTTTGTTTTCCGGATCTACGATTTTCGTTTGCTTTAGTCTTTTTCAGGTTTTACCAGTGAATCTTTGGCCTCCTTTACCGGAGCCCGAGAGGTGCTTTAGGCCTTATAACAGTCGTGTTCGCGAGGAAAGGGCCTTAAGAAGAGTTATGGAAGGCGTACAAGATCAGTTAAATCCACCACTTGTCCCACCTGGAGGACCACCACCACTTGTTCCACCAGGAGGACAACAACAGGGACAACAACCACTAGGAAGAGGTAACAAGCACAACAATGTTAATCAGAACCGAGTTGAACAAGACCTTCCTGGCTTGAGAGTGCCGTTTCATGTTCAACCGATAGGTTACCGTCCTCCGGAGATCCAAAATATCAGATTTCGACTCAATCCGGGTATGCTTAGTCAGTTTCAAAGTTTTGGACTCTATAGTGGTACAACAATTCAAGATCTGGTAAGAGCGATTCAAAAGTTTGTGCAGATTTGTGATGCTTATGTTACTCCAGGCATTACACGCGAGCAACTGTATTGTCATATGTTTTCGTTTTTTCTGACCGGTAGAGCTGGTGAGTGGCTAGATAGGCAACCACCAGGGACAATAAATTCATGGACAAAACTTCAAGCTGTTTTCTTTAACCGTTTTTATCCGAAGAGTATGAGACTCAAAGACCAAAGCGAGCTTGCAAAGTTTTGTCAAGAAGATGGAGAAGAAGTAGGAGAAGCATGGACAAGGTTTCAACAGAAGTTAGCTAGATGTCCTCTCCGTGGTTATACTACCTCTCTACAGTTAGCTATATTCTATGAAGGTATCAACAGAGAAGGTAGACTGAAGGTGGATAACATTGGGAAAGGGAATTTTGTGTCCATGGATCCTGCTGAAACTACCGAGGTTTTGGAAAATATTATTGAACAAGAAAGGAGTTGGCCATCTTCGCGACTTCTTTAATTAAGTTCTTTAACAGCAATCTTTAACAGTCTTTCAAACCTGCAACTTCTTTAATTAAGTTCTTGGAAATTCTTTTCTTGCCTCCTTGTATTGGTTCTCCATAGAATCATGAACCTACTAACTTTGCACTAAAACAAACAAATTAACGCATAAAAACTCTAAAAATGCAAATAGTCTAATTCCAAGGGAAGAAAGTGCAATATGACAAAATAAGCATAAAATTATATCCAATAAGTCAAATATTCACCTAAAATGATGTCTCCTAAGGGATAATATATAGAACAAATAGGGAGACATCAACAACCACCAGCAACACAAAATTAAAGCACCACAAACATTGCAACAAATTACGAAAAACCAGATAATACGATTAAGGTCACATTTTTTGCGACACATCTTTTGCTAATAAGTATGACATAATAGGAATTGGAATGGTACATGTACATCATCGGACAATATGTACAACGGAAACACAAGATATAATCAGGTGCGACTCGGCTGAGGAGGAGGAATCAATGGCAGTCATGACCGTAGGGGAACACTACCATAAGTTTACGGATGTTCAGAACAGCATTTATTATATTACCTTGAACTTTTATAAAGTATATGGCACATGTTAGCAGCAAGTTGAACGATTTAACCGATCCTCCGAAGAATTAATCAGATGATGGAAGAATTTGGCACAATATTCTACGGGAATTTATTGTGTAGGATGAACGGGCAGACGGACAAACTTACGAAAAATGCTAGATACAGAGCCACAGAAGGGACGGCTGGTCCGACCTTAGTCATGGAAAGGTTCTTACGGATGGAAATTGGATAACGAGAATCGAAGTTTGAATTTTTCTTCGTCCGATAAAAACTAGTAATTATAACTAATAATCTTTTTAGAAAATTATAAAAAAATTGATTTTTACTCCATATTTTTCTTTTTAATTTTATAACCACTAACTATTTAAAGCATTATAACATACTTTCTTTGTTCATCAATGTTTGTTATATTTTTTTCACACAAATTAAAAAAAAAATTAATTCTCTTTATTTTTACTAAACTTTTTTTTTTTTGGTTACATAGGAGAGCCACTTTGGACTCGGAGTCATTGACTCGGTTCGAACCTGCACCACTAGATTGGTAGACCAAGGCCCTGGCCAGTGAGCTAATTCCATCTGGTATTTACTAAACTATTCTCAACCAAATTAAGTATTAAAGATGATAAACTTATAAATATTAAATAAAAATAAAATTGGTCAAAAATGTAATAAAAAAATTATTGATATTTTAAATAAACAATTTTTTGTAAACCTCTATTTTTAAAAATTATAATAGACACTTATAGATGGAGAGAGTATAATAGTAAGAGGTAATGCTCATCAATTTTGGTTTAAAAGTATACCGTTGTTATCACTAAGCCCCAACAAACTATCCCACGTATGAAGATGTCCACACAAAACCAGCCCACTGCCCACAGCTAGCTTCCTTGAGAAGGATACAAGATAGAGTGACTTTTGCTTTTCTCTAGCTTTTTCTTTTGGTTTTTATTGCGTGTTTATTGCTCATTTTCTGTTAGTGACGACGTATTAACAAATTTTATCCTTTCACGCACAAACAAAATAGAATAAAGGAACAGATTTTACGTTACATTTGCATTTACTATATATTTTATAAAGATTGAACCCAAAATCGCATTTATGCATATTTATCGACAGCCCATAGCTATATTCTTTTTCTTCTTTTCACTTCTCTCTTTCATCTTTCTGCTTTTCTGTTTTCCTCTTTACCCATTTTCTTCACAAGTATTAACAACTCAAATAGAAACGATCATGGCTGATAATGATACCAAAGCTTCTTCAAATATCATTCCAAATCAAGGTAAAGAACTCAATCTTTCTTTTCTTTAAACAAAACCATCTATATCGTATATACAGTCCCTTACTTGGAATAGTTCTTTATATTCAGTCCCTTTTCAAACCAACACTTTTTTTTTTTGATAAAATCTGGAGCGGTGCTTACCTTATTTGGACAAGTTGTTAATCTCCCTAAATTAGATAAATATATGTATAATTATTAAATACTACATGTGCTGGTTTAATATTTAAATAATAATTTCGGAACATGTGTAGAGTTATGTATATTTGTTGATTTGATGGTTGAATTGTTAATTAGGGATGGAAATTGAGGAGGGAGAGATGAATGTTCTACAAAAACACGTGGCTTTCTTTGATCGCAACAATGACGGAATTATTTATCCTTGGGAGACTTATCAAGGTAATTAATTTCATTTCTTGAAGTAATTGTAATTAGTAATTAATTAATTTATTAATTAAATTTATGGGTGGGTCCAGGTTTTCGAGCAATTGGTAGTGGAGTATTTTTATCTGGTTTTGCTTCCATTTTCATTAACATGGGTCTTAGTGGCAAAACAAGACCTGTAAGTTTTATCTTTTCTAATTTAATAAAGAGTACTAATAATTTCAATTTCCTCAAATGAGTTGTTCATTATTCTACGATTTCAATTAATAAAGGCTTTAGAGTAAAAAAAAAAACAAAATTGGAAAAGGTTCTGTAGGAAATGATGGTTAAGTTATGTTAAATATAGATAATTAGATAGATTACAAAAAAAAAAAAAAATTAGATAGATTACCAAGAAAGACTAAAATAATGGCATTTCAGATATTATACAACGTGTCTCATTTTTAAAATTTGACTCAGATACTATTATTTAAGCGGATTACTCGTTTCATGACAAAACCATGATTTAATGATAGTTATTATATTCTATGTTTAGTAATAAGACATTGAAAATTAAAATAGTATATGATGCAAGATTTTTTGAAATATTTGTGTAATAATTTAATAGTTAAAGTTGAATTACATAATAATATGAGGACATAAGAGTCAAATGTTCACGACGTTTTTTGTTTGAGTTATGGTCAACATGTCATCATTTCCACATGACTTTGTTTACGATATTCCTTCAATCTTTCAATAGCATTAGGGATTAAAATCAGACTATTTTATTTATTATTATTAATCTTTAACTTTTTTAATTACGTTTATACCCTTTTGGATTTAACCTAATATGTTGTTTTCTGAAGGGAAAATGGTTCTCTCCAGCCTTCCCTATCGTGATACAAAATATACATATGTCTAAACATGGAAGTGATAGTGGTGTTTATGACTCTCAAGGGAGGTAATTTAATTTATTTTCTACTTTTTAATTAACATAAAGGACCAATGATGCAATTATTTTATAGCAGATATCTTATTTAAATTTAACTATTTTTTTTTTTGTGACTTACTTAAGGTTTGTAAAGTCGAAATTTGAGGAGATTTTCAGAAAGCATGCACATACACATGAACATGCATTGACATCTGATGAGTTATCGGGAATGCTCAAAGCAAATAGAGAACCAAAAGACTTTGGAGGATGGTATGTTATTAGTAAATGATTATAATATATATTTAATTTATTTTCTCTTTAAATAGAAAAAATAATTGTATAAAATAATGTTGAATGAAATTACAGGGTGGGAGCATATTCAGAGTGGAAGATATTGTATTACCTTTGTAAGGATAAAGATGGTTTGTTGCATAAAAATGTAATCAGGGCGGTTTATGATGGGAGTTTATTTGAACAAATGGAAGCAGAAAAGATATCAAAGAAGCAAAAGTAATTAATTACTGAAGCTATTGACAAACTACTTTTAAATTTCAATTTATATGTTCGAAGTGAATTTATTATAATTTATTTTCTGCAGATCAAGGTCTTCCGTGTAGAACAAGAGTGTATACTTGTGTAATTGTGGATTAAAGGGGTCTGTAAAATCAACTATTTTCTGTTTGTGTACATTGAATTGGTTTGATACATAGGTTTTTATAACATATCTAAGTAAATTTGTACAGCCTTTGATATATTATTTCAAGACATGTTTTTATTCTACAATATTTGGTGTGCAAAATTCAGAATTTAATTTCACAATATTTGGTTTGATATATTGTTCCATTGTTTTCAAAGAGTCGCTTCTTAGATAGGATATCCCATGTGACTTTTGCTCTAAAGGGTAATTGTTTGAGTTACTCTTTTCCAAATAAAGCCATTTGGTAGTGATATTTCGTGTCCTTTTTATGATGTTTGCAAGAGCTGATTAGGCAAATATTCGCATCCTACGGATTTGCATGAAAGAGACAATGTGATTAGGCAAATCTTGACATAACTTGGATTTTTTTTTTGTCAATTTAAATTTCTATAGTAACGAATCAAAGTAAAGTATCGCGTTCCAAAGTAAAAAAAGAAAAACAATCCTTTTTACAAATTAAATTTCTTAAACTTTTTTAGAGAGAAAAAATAAGCTGGTTCGCACGTACTTTTTCTAGTATGTATCAAGTACATTGTATGTGTAACGTTTCAAAAATTTAATGAACTGTATATTTGTTAAAATTGGTTTAATGTTCTATCGAATTATAGATGGTTTTCAATATCTTAAACAATTTTATATCGGACTAAAGACTGTATTCTGATTTCTATCATCCATCACAAGAAGACAGACTTACTCAAAGCGCAAGTATCTCACCTTCCAAACTTGTTTTGCCCAAATTTTGTTGATAGAATTATTCAAAGCATTATCTTTTCTTTGTGAAGAACCACAACTGCAATCTCCATTGTTCACATTCTTTATTAAGAAATGCTCGCTAGAAGACACTCTTATCTAGGATCACATAACTAGTTTTAGTGTCTCTATTATTCATGATCTCTCTTTTCCATGTGACTTATGTTGTAGATCTCCTCGTCTAAGCGTCAACTCTCCTCTCAGCCGCTTAAGCCTAATTAGAATTCTAGGCATTTTTTTTCTAGCGTCTTAGTTGTCGTGGAATTAGCGCCTAACCCGCTTAGGCGCTGATTAATGGAAAAAAATGGGCGCTTAAGCGCCGATTAATGGCAAAACATGTTGCATAGGCCTTCTTGTTATTTTTATTATTCTCTAGAATTCTTTAATTGATATTATAACTCAATTTATAGTATTTTTATATTTACTGTAGTGTTGTTAGATGAATTTTATGACTTAAGTAATTAAAATTGCTATAGTTACTACATGAGTAAATGCCTCGTTTACCCTCTGGGGTTTGGCCGCTTGACAAGTTACCCCTCATAGTCTAAAATGCGACTGGCTACCACCTGATGTTTGTTTTCGTGACTCGTTGCCCCCTGTTAACGTTTTCCGTCCAAAAACATCGTTAAGTGTCACGTGCCTGGCACATGTCCGCGTTTTTAATATTTTTTTATTCTTAAATTAACTTAATCCAAGTTTTTACAAGGGCAAAATAGGCATTTCTAAAGTGCCTACACTATATATACCCCAAAATAAAACAAATAAATTAAAACAAAAATCGGAAAGAAAAGAGTTGGGCGGGGTTTGGTTTAGGGAAGAAGGCAAAGAACCCTAATTTCATACACAAATTCTCGAATCCTTCCAAGTTCTTCAAGGTTAATGTCGATGTCCCCCCTTAACGCCGAAAGTGTGGGGGCTTCTTGCTATCGGTCTCGCGCCCCTTATTGCAGATGCTTGAAATTAGCCAAGCTTCACAGATCTTGGACTGATGCTAATCCTGGTAGAGGTTTTACAGGTGTATGTATTGGGGATGTTCCATGGATTGCAATTTCTTCATGTGGTTGGATGAGTCGATGGGGGAAAGGAGCAGTTCGATAATTCGAGGGCTATTGTGTAAAACTAATAATCACTGTCTTGAACTCGATGCAATGGAGTCAAAGAAGAATTTGTTGGCTTCGGATTTCGATGAAATGGTGCAGTAGAGAAAAAAATCTTGTGAAGCCTTGAAACTCGAGTCTGCAAAAGTGATTGAATTGAACACCCAGTTGACTTCGATGACTAAGGATTTGATTGAATTGCAAGAAAAAGAAAAAGTTGCCTCAAAAGCTTTGAAATTTGAGTGTGTAAAAGTGAATGTGTTAGAGGATGAGTTGCGACGTTTTAACGCCATGATGACCACTATAACTCGGGATAATAGGATTCTGAAATGGAGTTGCTTTATGATGATATTCATTTTCTTCTTCATTTTGTTTGGTTTTATTCGTTTGATGTATTTGAATGCAGTTGTTAGATGTAGCAGTTTCTTGACGTTTTATTTTGGTGTAGTATGTTAGTTTTAAACATGGTTTGTACTTGTGTCTGTGGGTTTAAATTGAATTGAAAGATGTTTTGTTGTTTAATTTGTGTTCTACTAGATATGCAATGAATGAATGTGTGCATTGTTTAAAGTTTAAAAAAAATAGATAATGGATAAGAGAATCTAGTGCAATCTAATTAGAGTAGATAAGATAACATAACATATTGCTGGCATTACATAGACTTTAGCAAAAAGTTAATATTCAAATCCAGGAGTGCATTAACATACAAAATATCCCAGCCTTTATGTCCCTGCACTAAAGGATTTAACAACCAACAAAACCCTACTTAAATATCACCACCATCACATAATGAAGTCATTAACACTATACTATTACAACCACAATAGTTCTAGCTCTACCATACACAAAATAAAGTTATATAACAGAAATTTAACACAAATCTTGAAGAAGTTTTAATAAACTCTGCATAAATCATTCATTTTATTCCCTTCGTAGGTTGAAGTGAAGAATTGGCAGCTTCTTTCCTCAAACGAAGGGCTTCTGCAATGATTACATATTCAAGATTTCCCTCTCTCATTACCACACCTAGTTTATGCTGGATGAAGGGCCTCTTTTCTTTTGGCTGGCTTTTTTTTTTTTTTCCTATCACCTAGTTAAAAAAAGTATTAGAATCTACAATATATATCTGCTTTAACAACTGAAGAACTGACTTACCTCGGGTAAGGGCCTTTTTGATCTGGTTTGCACTGGTGGTATACTATATTTAAACAACCTGAAATTTTAGACAAACAAAATCTAATTATTAATCGTATTTTGTAGAGGGTTATTTTGTCATTCATTTGTAGATATTGGGGTGATTTGTCACTAAAATAAAATTCTAAGGGGTAATTAGTTGATATCTCCCTATTTGTGATGAATTAATCTAGTTTGGAGACATCATTTTAGGTGTATTTATTAGGATATAGGTCGATTTTTACATGATTTATTACACTTTTCTATTTCTTGTCTTGATTTAATGATTTATAATTTTTAGAGCATATTGGGTTTAATTTGTTTATTTAGTGTGAAACTTTAAAGATATATGGAAATTAATTAGATGCCAAATCAATTCTAAGAGATAAAGGAAAGGAAATAATGATCAGAATTGGAGATAAAGGAAAGAAAAGATAAGTATGGAAAGATAAAGTTGTCAAATAAATCTAAATTTCACCAGTTACGTCCATAAAAGTGATCATAACTCAAAAACGGCTAGTAATTTGGAAGAATGATCTGAAGCAATGTGATAGAGCTTTTTGAGACGACCAGTTTCGATATAAAGAATGTGTCAAATGGAGTTGAAACGAAGAGGTTATGGCCAAAACAAAACATCAACAGTTTATTACTTTTCCTATACTTTAGGGTTACGAATTTGAGTTGGACTAGAAGTCCAATACTTTTCTTCTACTCCAAGAAAACGTTTTAGGGTTCCTTATACCCTATAAATACACCCTTTAAACAGTAGAAACACATCCTTGGCGAAACCTTAAGCCAAGAAGAAGCTTACAACAAGAGAAGAGAAGTCTAAAAGGGCTGGACACCATATCATGTCTTCACAAGCCTTCGACTTTGTAATTGTTTTCTTTTCTTCTTCTTGTATGAACTAATTTACTTTTAGCTTGATATTTAGCATATATGTATGAACCATAGACTTGTTAAACGTCTATCTAACTTGGGATACTATCGTATTTAAATTGAATTCATGTTTTATTCTCTGTTTTATGTGCTTTGATTTATTGTCTATTTTCCTTGCGAATGCATACGTATAGGATTACCTTAATAGTATTTAGATGGTCACCCGGAAGAGGTGTCTCATTATTGAAACACCACATAAACGTCTAGTGTATGGAATTAATTTTTGACAAGATTTGCCTAACTAGATAATCATTAAGGTTTAATTAATCACCAATCATCATTAGTAGGCCAGACTACACCTAGGACCCTAGTAGCGCAGGATAACCCTATTTGAGCCCCCTCTTAGTTGTGAGGTCGCCGCCCTAGTTCGCTCTCCGGGGATAGGGAGGAGTTTAGAATCCTAACTATTGCAATTCTTCATAATTCACCCTTACATGTTTAGAATAAACAAGGCTAGTGGGGATTACTTACTAATTTCTCGATATAAACTCTCATACTATCTTCTCTTCGTATTTAATTTTCTTTCTTTACTTTATTTATTTAATTTTTCTATTTATCGTGCGTATTATTTAATCTAGCTTATATATTTGCACTTGATAATTTCCATAAGTTCTCTCTAACTTTCGTAGTCTCCGAGGAACGAATCTTATTTAGCATTAAAACTTGCATACGTCCTGTAATACTTGCACTGCCGAGTTAGGCTAATGTGTCTATTTTTGCACTTATTTATATCATATTTTTATCACACCCTAGTCGACACTAAGTTTTTTGCGCCGCTGCCGGGGACTACATCGTTAGTCCTTGTGCATTTATTTAGTGCTTTTATTTTAGTTAGTTTTATTTTAGTGCATTTATATAGTCCGGTTTTTGTAGTGTCACCCGATTATTTTTTATTGTCAACCCACTACGTTTTATTCATGTCTTTAGCCCTTAATTTCTGATTAATTTGTTTTTATGCACCTGCAGGTTTGGCGTAATAAGAAAGTGATTTAATTATCTGTTATAAAATAGAAAATATTATGGAATGGGTTAGTTTTAGACTAGGAAATATTATAATTATAAAATGTTTCGATTTTTAGAATTTTGTAATGTTGGAATGTTTTAATTATATAATTTTTTATTTATGGAAAGTAAATAT
This sequence comes from Nemophila menziesii, assembly GCA_029959085.1. Taxonomy (NCBI): domain Eukaryota; kingdom Viridiplantae; phylum Streptophyta; class Magnoliopsida; order Boraginales; family Hydrophyllaceae; genus Nemophila; species Nemophila menziesii. The sequence goes on along the minus strand of JARWIR010000005.1, from coordinate 36,945,207 downwards.
TATTTTATGGAATGATTTGTTCGAAAAAGTTATTTTAGACATTTATCTGGATTGAACCTTTTTGACCGAAATTGGTGGGTCGTAGATTTAATGAGTATATCATCCTTAAAAACATTTAAATAAGCTCATCCAAACAACAAAATACATGTATACCCCAAAATTTAAAAAAAAGTTCACCTAAATAGCATACACAATGGCATTAGTTGTTAAGAAAACTTATAGTTTTAATCATTAAACAAATATTCTAATTAAAGAACATCCATCTTACATACTAAATTGATGAGAATACTCTTCCTAAAACATATCTTCAGTGAAATTCTCAATTGTTTTGGACTTTACCTTGTTCGGAGCTTAATTTTTCATTAAAATTAGAAATAGTGAAAAAAAAGAATGTTTTACGGATTTATTGCTTGAAATCATCGAAAGCCTGATCGAAAAATAAGGGAATTCCTTTGTCGGGATTACATGTATGAGCGTATGCATATGGTTTAATACCTGATTTTTTTTTTCAGTCAGATATATAAGATACTTGATTTTAGCGGGAAAATGGTTCTTCACTTTGAAACTTCAAAAGTACCTAACACTCTTTTTAAACTATGAGTATACATCTCAATTAGACACGATCTTACTACCACTTATGTATCTTCGAAGTATGAATGATAGGTATATGGTTCGATACCTTCCTCGGACATGGACAATTTAATTATGATTATCTCGGTGTATGCATAGGGAGACGTGTATATTTTTCGTGAAACTAGTTGAGGAGCATGTAAACTAGCCCGGGCCACCTGCGTTATAAAAAGAGTAATGATTATATCACCATGACGTGGCGTGACTTAAGTAGAAATAAATTATTAATTAATAAATAAATTATACGCCACCACGTTATAGGTGATATATTGTATATTTCATTAATCTTATAAAAAAATAAAAAAATATAATGTCGTTTTCCCATATTATAATTCTATTTTAACTACTAGTATAACATGATTAATCTATAATCGTGTAAGTTAACGCTCGTTTGGTTTCAAAATATACTGTTGTTATTGCTGAGCCCAAGCGACTAACCACGTCTGAAGCTCTCATTTGCTCCACAAAACAACCCACTGTCCACAGCTAGCTTCCTTTAGAAGGAGACAAGATAAAAGTGACTTTTGCATTTATATTTGGATTTTATTGCGTGTTTTATTACGTGTTTATTAACAAATTTATACATTTTTTTTTGTTCCAATACAAATTTATACATTCATTTACGCACAAACAAAACAGAATAAATAAACAGATTTCACGTTACATTTGCATTTATATTCTTTATACACACGCCACAATCACAATTCACGTCTCAACTCTAAGAAGGAATACAAAATGGCATTTATGCAAAGATATCAACAGCCCATAGCTATATTCTTCTTCTTCTTCCTTTCTCTTCTCTCTTTCATCTTTCTGCTTTTCAGTTTTCCTCTTTGCCCATTTCCTTCACGAGTATTAAAAACTCAAATAGAAATGGTCATGGCTGATAATGATACCAAGTCTTCTTCAGTTATCATTCAAAATCCAGGTACCAACTCACGCTCTCTTTTTCTTGAACAAAACCATCTATATCATTATATATGTATATGAGTTGAACCATCATAAGTTCATAAACTTTTCTTGATAAAATTAGAGCGGTTCTTACCTTATTTGGAATAGTTATTTAAATTCATAGATAATACATGCGTAGTTTTATATTTTAATAATAATTTGGAAACATGTGTTTGAAGCGTTATGTATATTTGTTGAATTAATGGTTGAGTTGTTAATTAGGGATGGAAAATAAGGAGGGAGAGATGAATGTCCTACAAAAGCACGTGGCTTTCTTTGATCGCAACAATGACGGAATTATATACCCTTGGGAGACTTATCAAGGTAATTTTATTTCTTAATTTCTTCCTTTAATTAATCATTTATTAATTAATTTTTTTGGGTGGGTTCAGGTTTTAGAGCAATTGGTAGTGGAGTATTTTTATCTGGTTTTGCTTCTATTTTCATTAACATGGGTCTTAGCAGCAAAACAAGACCTGTAAGTTTTATCTTTTCTAATCAAATACTACTCCATAATTTGAACTCCTCATAAATTAGTTGTTCATTATTCTATGATTTCAATTTAGTATGAATTAAGAAATAGGAAGTACCAATTAATTAAGTTGTTTCAATTGGTAAAGGTTTTTCAGAAGAAAAAAAAAGGAAAAGGTTCTTTTAAAAAATGATTGTAAATTATGCCATTTTTAAAATACAAACAATTAGCTGGATTACCAATAAAGCTAGAATAATGACATTTTAGATCTTATATATACAACGTGTCTCATTTCAAGAATCAACTCGATCTCCTATAATTCGATATAGGTATTATTATAATTAAAGTTTATTAGTAGGACATTTAAAATACTATAATTTGTGGGAGTATTTAATGTTTAATTTTGAATTAACAATGATGTGAGGAGATTGTGTTGACTGTTGAGTAGTGGTACACATTGTATTGTTATTGTATTTGTATGTAAATGGTCTCCAAGTCATCTCTACCACATAATTTTGTCTTATATCTTTATAATTGTATTTTTTATTCTATTATTATAACCTTTTTCAAAATAAAATATATTAATTACAGTTATACATACCCTTTGGATTTAACCTAATATGTTGTTTTATGAAGGGAAAATGGTTCTCTCCAGCCCTCCCTATCGTGATACAAAATATACATATGTCTAAACATGGAAGTGATAGTGGTGTTTATGACTCTCAAGGGAGGTAATCAAATTTTATTTACTTTTTTTATCAACATAAAGGACCAATGATGCAATTAATTTAGGTTTGTAAATTCAACTATAATTTTTTTCTGTGACTTGTTCAAGGTTTGTAAACTCGAAATTTGAGGAGATTTTTAAAAAGCATGCACATACACATGAACATGCATTAACATCTGATGAGTTATCGGGAATGCTCAAAGCTAATAGAGAACCAAAAGACTTTGGAGGATGGTATGTTATTAGTAAATGATTATAATATATATTTAATTTATTTTCTCTTCAAATAGAAAAAATAATTGTACAATATAATGTTGAATGAAATTGTAGGGTTGGAGCATATTCAGAGTGGAAGATATTGTATTACCTTTGTAAGGATAAGGATGGTTTGTTGCATAAAAATGTGATCAAGTCAGTTTATGATGGGAGTTTATTTGAACATATGGAAGCTGAAAAGTTATCAAAGAAGCAAAAGTAATTAATTACTGAAGCTATTGACAAACTACTTTAAATTTTATTTTATATGTTGGAAGTGAATTTATTATAATTTATTTTCTGCAGAACGAGGGCTTCCATGTAGAACAAGATGTATACTTGTCTAATTGTGGCTTAAATGGGTGTGGAAAAGAAAATCAACTATGTCTGTTTGTGTTTGTTGAATTGGTTTGATGATGGGTTTTTAGAAAGAGCTAAATAAATTTGTACATTGAAGCCTTTGATATATTATTTATTATTATTATTATTATTCTTTTCTTGCGTGTGAGTGATGTCTTCTATAAGGTTGCCTTATGGTTCTAAAGAAGCAAAATATTTATACCTTATCAGCAAAGGGCCCGTCCAACTGCCTTGCCCCAAAATTGCGGGAGAAATTGTTTCATTTTATGAAGAAAAAAACCGTTAGTGACCATTAGCTTTCCATACTACTTTGCCTTTCTCAAATTAAATATAATAATTTTAACCTTCTACTACAAACTAAAAATTAATTCCAACATTTCTTTTGGGATGCTATCACCAACTACATTGGTTATTCTAACTTTTATCTCCACCTATAAAATTTCTAGATTTGTCACTCTTTATTCATGATTGGTTTCTAGAGATTTCAAGATATATTTTTGTTCTACAATATTCGGTGTGGAAATTTTGTAATTCGTTTCATATGATTTTTGGTGTCATGTTCCGTAGTTGAAAGAGTCACGTCTTAGTTAGTAAGATATATAGGTCTCTTTGCTTAAAGAGGTATTGATTGAATTCCTCTTTTGCATTTCTATGATGTTTGCAAGAGTTAATTTGGCAAATTTTGTCATCTTTGTGATTTACTTGAAAGAGATAATGTGGAGGAGACTGGACGGTTTTCTTTTTTCTTTTTTGGACAGTGAGACTGGAGGGTTCAAAGACTTTGATTGGTAACATATCTCATTAATGAGTAAGAATATTTCTGTCATTATTTTTTTCCACAGTAAAAGATTAAAATGCAAGCAAAACAAGATAATTGAATAATGACAAAACAAAGTTTTTTTTCATTATACTGAAAAAATAATTACATACTAAAGGAAAGCTATACTTGTATATATACATACATCTATATAACAAAATCAAATATTTTCAAACGATATGTATTTTCTACATAAAAAAACAGTCATAATCATCTAAGCACCTTTAGTTCAAAAGTAATGATAGACATCATTCATTTTTATATCACTTTTTTATTATTTTTTCTTTAAACAGAAAATAGATAAAGATTAACTAGGATAGAGAAAAAAATATATTGGTACATATAAACATACACATAACAGACTCTATTCTAAAAGTCGGCCTAGTCGTTAGATTGTAAGCTAACTTACAGAAATTGTATAGACGACCTTTAAGCGGTCCTAGAGGTCCTAGGCTATCTTGAAGCTTAAAAAAATTGCACAAAAAACTAAAAGTTCAATTTTTTAACACAAAAAATTATGCAAATCCAAAAAAACTGCCTAGAAGGCAAAAGCCTAGACTCTCGCTTAGTCTTCTAAACGCTCGAAGGTAGTCGACCGTCCGCCTTGCGCGTAACGCTTTTCTAACACCACTAGAAGGTGAGAAAAAGGTGATAAAAAGGGTGACGTTTATTACTACTCTTAATTCAATCGTTTATATTAATTACATTAACTGTTTTTTATTAATAAAAATACTTAATTTTTACTTATAAAATCAAACCTTTTCATATATATTCACTAACTTTTTTACTTTAAATTTAATTTTTTTTGAAAATTATAAAATATTATTTCTTTATATATATATCCTTTCTTTCATATATTGCGACATAAATTCAACAAAATATTGTTTATCTCTATATCTTTCCATTTCTATATATTCACTAATTCTTTTTAACCTAAATTTATTAAAATTATTTATCTATATTTCTTTTCTTTCATATATTGTGATATAAAGATAATATTTAACAAAAATTAAACAGCATATTATTTTTCTATATATCTTTCCTTTAATATATTTTGACAAAAAATAATCTATTATAATAAAACTGACTTTTTAAACAGTCCGGATCCTTTAAATAAAAAGCGGCTATCAGGATCGTTTAAGGACCCTTAATTCACACTTTCTTACTTATAAAATCAACTTTTCTCTCACACACACACACACACATATATATATATTCACTAATCTTTACATTTAATTTTTTTCTAAATTATAAAATATTATTTTATTTCATTCCTTTCATATTGAGGTGTTTCATTTTGGCTCATCTCACTCAATGGTGAGCCGAGATGGATTAGAAATTTGTAAGTAATGGGTATCTCGTACAATCTCATCTCGTTGATATCGTATATCTACGTGATTCAAAATTATTAATTTTTAATTTTACATTTCCCCACCTCATTGCTATTTTTCTTGGAAAAATAAATTTATTCATGAAAACAACTATTACAACAAGAGATAAATATAAAAATGACATAACATAAATAATAACATTTAAGAAAACCCACAAAATAAAGGATTAATCTCTTGCCTCAATTAACTATCCAAGTAAAAATAATCATACTTTCGAGTCGACCATCATTGAGTTATCAACAGAGAGTGAAGTATCATTATCACGATTAACGAACAACAGTCACAATCTGTAACTACAGTAATGAAAAATCCCACAATTCCATTAAGAAATCTATTCATGTAGGTTAAAATCATGAAAGACTCAAGAAATGAAAATATATCCAAACAATATTGTAAAATCTTATTTATCCTTGCTTATAATTCAACATTTGTATCGATTTACATTTTAATTGATGTTTGTATTATTCAAATATATTTTGTTTCCATACTAGTGTGAAAATTTTGAATTTTGGTTTCACATGATTCGTTTCATTGTTACATCGTTTCCATGAAAGTAAATTCCAATTTTTAGGCCATTACATAAGGCTTAAAAATAATTTTGAGCTAAACGTTTTAAAAATATCATTTTTAGACCAAACGTATTTAAAAATATTATTTTTAGACAATTCCCTTAATTTTGCAAGATAATTTATAATTTTTTAATGTAATTTGAACATTTCAAATAAACTATAAATTTATTATAAATATACAATTATGAAAAATAATACCTTTAGAATAAAACTTTCCGAATGTAATGGTTCAAAAATATTTTTTGCCATAGAAAATGGTCTAAAAATGAAATTTGCTCTTCAAAGAATTACTATTATTTATCCAAAAGGTGATTTTTTTTTTTTTTTTGGGTCAGCTATAGGGTGTTGATTCAAGTTCATCTTTTGCAAATAAAACCAAAACCAATTGTGATTTTTCGTGTCCTTTACTTGTAACTTGTAAGAGATAATGCGGGGTAAGGTTTCAAATACTTTGATCTATAAAAATAAGTTTGAACCTAAATACATAAATTATTTACTAAAACACGGACGGATCCAAGGAATTCTTTCGGGAGCGGTTCAATATTAACCATTTTTTTCCAGGAGAGGTTAAAAATTAGAGCATTGAATGGTTTTTTTGGGTTAATTTTTAGTTCAATGGAGCTAAAAAGTTATTATATTTAACAGGCTTGTATTTAGGGTGGGCCTACTATGTAATTTTACTAAGGTGTCGTTTTTCTGTGAAAGAAAAAATCAAACAAATACTCACCATGTTCCGAGATGCCCTTTTGGTTCTAAAGTGAGTACCATAAAAAAGTTGAAATGCTTGCAAAGCCAAAAACTGAATAAGGAAAGATAGATTGCTTTTAAGGGGACCCATGCAATGACCTAGGGATGGATCAAAGGGTCAGAAATTGGAATACTCATTGGGGTTTTTTTTTTTTTTTTTTTTTTTTTGGACTAGTACTCATTGGGGTTTAAAGACTAAAAGTATTATATGTAGTTCAACGAGGCTAATATTTAAAAGTATTAGTATATAGTAATTTAGGCTAGGAGGAACTAATAAGGTCAACCTAGAGCAAAGTTTAGAGTTATGGACCACTAAGAGTCTATTTCATATTTGTTTCAGTCTATTCAAAAGATTATTCACACACACACACACGAAATTCACTTTAAAGTAAGCATTCATAAAGAAAGCAAATGAAAAGCCATCATCATAAACAAGAAAATATTTGACAACATTCATAGTTTTTTTGACCCATTTCTACACACAAACTCAGTTTTACAAGTGCCATTTTCTTCTTCCATGTATATTTCAATACACACAATATAGCCCCTTGCTTTCTTTCTACTCCTTTTTCAAGTACAAAAGATGTACATCATAAAGCTGACGTCATATATAGGTATGCAATTTGTCAGCGAATAGGATGATACTGTGTTATCCCACGCTTTGGAGGTAACTTCCTCAAGATGAACAGTACTAACGAAGAAGGTAATATCTCCACCAACTGTACACATATTTATTTATTTATTCAAATAATTCAGATTAATTATTAAATAATTCACAAAAATCAAAACTCACCAGAAAGTATATAAAATTCAAAATAGGATGATCCAACACATCAAGATTCGCAGCTTGATCAAGTGCATTAAAACACATCTAAAAATATAAACAAACTTAGTTTATAACGAAATATTCTTTTTTTTTTTTGAGCAGTTAAAAAATGGAAACTTACCATAACACATCTAGTGAGAAAGCATGAGAAACATATAGTAGTTACATAACCAACCTGTATAACACACATAATTAATTAAATAATTAAAAATTACTGCTTATATAATGCACATTCTGTAATAACTAATAAAATACCTCCTGTAACTTTTTGCGTCTGCCTTTAGATTCTACAGGGAATCTTTTCAACATTAAGAAAAGCCTACACGAAATAAAAATGTAACATAAATAAAAAATGGAAAATTATAAAACAAAATATAACTAACTAACTAACTAACCTTCCACCATATAGAAGAAACCCTAACGCTGCAAATAAAGATACACCTGCAAAGTTGTTTCACTATATGTTAAGAAGCTATAAATAACTATTTATAGTAACTTTTAAATTATAACCTGCAAAGAACATCTTGGATAAAATGACTAAAAACGGAATAGGTTTCCACCATATTACCAACCATAGAATAATCTGCAGGTAAAAAAAAAAAAGTTAATTACAGTCTCAAACACTATTTTGTTAGTTATTAAAATTAATTTACCTGAATAGCATACACAATGGCATTAATTGTTAAGAAACTAGGTCTTAACCCATCAGTAGATACAGCACGTGCCTGTTAACAATTATATAAAATTAAAAAATTCAGAAAATTAACGAGTAATTAACAGAATAATAACAAGATTTAACCTGGTAATATATTTCAGCCCAAAACAAGACTAAGAGAGCATAAGTTGTGAAGAATGCTAGACTTGGTACATCAAGTAAGATGTGTTGCATAATCTGAAAAAAGAAATTAAACAGTTTTTAAAATTATTTTGTAGATAAAAAATAAAAAAGCGTTATTAATTGTGTTATAAACCTCTGGATGTAAGTTTTGAACGTCTCTTCTGAAAAGAAATACTAAGCACCGAACTGAAGTAAAGAAATTACATAATAAATGATTAAAATCGGTAAATATTTCACTAATTTAAGCATTAATATGAATTGTACAAACCTCCATTAACCACGAAATTGAGAAAGTGAAAGACTTTTTGTGTAGTCCAACCATACTCAGGAACTCTCATTTGTATACGAACCAATTGTACCTAAAGTTATAAGACAAAGAATCATACACAACTAGGAAACACGTGTCAAAAATGAAATACAGTGACGATACGTGTAAAAGATGAAGTACAGTGACGAAATCTTAATTAGTACGGGCAAAATCACAGTTCGATTGAGTGCGAAACGTAGAGATATGGAGGACACGTAAGCCAAAAGTTTATAGGACACTCACTATATATATATATATATACTAAATTACATCAAAATCATAGTAAGAAGATATAATAGGTTAAAATTCAACTTCTATGTGTATTCACAATCTCAAAAAAGTTGATTGACTCAATCAATTAAAACTGACTACACAAGAGAAGTCAAATTCAATTAAATTGGATGATATTTTCAAAGGAAATAAAATTGAATAATCTAGCATTAATAACCTAGGTTTTATGAATTATATAAGACAAATTACATAAATTGGAACACAAATTGTGGTGATATGACAAAATCTTATCAAAACCACTAATAATTATTAAAGAAATTAAACAAAATAATGAATTAATGTAAAAAAAAAGAGGAGAGAATTTACGAGAGCTATGGCGGAAACGATGCCATAAAGAGCAGAAAGGATGTGGAAGATACGGTCTTGCCAAAGAATAGAATGATTAACTTGCTCCCACCAGCTTGTGGCGTCTTTAAGGCGGAGCGCCACCACCGCCAAGGACGAGTCCATCGTAGCTTTCAGATCCAATATTAATTCGAATTATTCAATGAAAATCTAAGCCCTGTTCTTTTATATTATTATTATTATTATTAATCAGCCTTTTGGATTATACTTGGTTTAATTTTCAGTTTATTTTTGTGTTATTTTTGTTTTTAAAAACGGCCGGCGAGAAATAAGAGGCGATCGTTCTTGTTTCTTTTTTTCTTTTCTTTTCTTTTTTATTTTGGGTGGGTTTTTAATGATTAAAGATGGCCTTTTTAGTTTTTAGTTTAATTAATTTGTACAGGTTACGGTTTTTTAGGGATGTTAAGTACACGTGTAGAGAGATTAAGAAGCGGTGATGAAGAGTCATGTCCGAGCTGGATTTCTCTTACGTGTGTTAGTCTTCCCAACAAATATCCTTTATCTTGTTGTGCGTTGTATCTTGGGACTCTGAAATTGGATTTGGAGTATTCAAAATTTATTAGCAGTAAATTATAAATGAGGGCTATGCTCATTTTCAAGTAAGATTCGCTTGAGATTATCCGAAATTTTTTTTGGAACAAAAAAAAAATCCGAAAATTTTACCTCAAGAGTAATTGAATTATTATATTGTTGTGGGATAAAGTATGAGGCAAGATTGATAGGTTTATTTATATCTTATCGTTTAATTATCGAGCTTATGTTCATAAATTTCAGACGAACATATGTTTCTTTTAAATTTTTTTCAGGTTTTCTGATATTCCAGTCATCATTTTTATTTGGACAAATGTGATCCAATACACCATACAAAACATGGGGCAACCTATTATGTAACTAGGGTGCACCATAATAGGTCACAATTAATGGTAATACATTTCTAGGGGTGTAACAATCAAGTTGTTAATTGACGGTTGATTGGGTTATATAAGCCTTTTTCTAAAATTGTTGACCCAGTAGATGCTTTCATACTTGCTTTATACTATAACTTAGATTTTTACATGTTATCATTTCCAGATTCTATCTGGGGTCTCCATTTTATACACTTACTGATTCGAGCGTAAAAGTATCCTCGGGAGTCGTGCTCTCGGGTGGTGCTAACACACTAGCTTGATTCGTACATATGATAGTTACAATACCTGGTAGACATGAAGAGGCTTTCTATCAATGTACATGGTTCCATATACACACTATAAAAATAATGAAGACGAGATTTTACTTTATCATTGGAACCGTCTATGGGAAATGTAGAAATTCTATCAATTGGCTCATTGACAACTTGTTACTATGCCAACAAGATATGGGCAAGGGGGTTGTGGTACACGATGGAGTTGGGGCTTCCCTTATCCTCGTTGTGGTCCAAGGCGTCGTGTATTCAACCTAGGAAGGATACCCACACGAGGGGATCAGAGTTAACTACCACTACTTCGCATAAACACATCATCCTGCTCTTGGTGTTGTCCAATCAAATTTACAATCTGATATTTAGATATGGAGATACTAGAGACATTACGCCTTGGTACTACGTTAATGTGTATCGCTGCTATATCGTACTCTCAGTGATAGGCCAGATTCATTCACGAAGACCCTTGAGGGAAAGTGCTCTTTCACTCATCCTCAATCAAGTATTTTGACAAGTGTAGCAAAACTTACCTGCAAAACACAATTTCTATGCAATATATTCATATTTATACATAGGGATTGCCCTTATATTTCCTCATATTAATACTATCGGATGGGGTATATTTGTATTGGTTGTCGTTGAAACTTTCACAAGTGCTCAACGTGCCATAGTGGGCTAGTACTTGTCCATCATTTGCAACTAAATGATAAGTATCAGTCGTACTTCAAACGTGACCATACACGTTCCTCCATAGTTGGGCATAAACTTTAGGCGACGACGAGCCTGCTCGTGACGTTTAAGTCACTGACAGTACCAACTTTTGATGATTTTAGTGACCCATACCAACATGTTAGCATTTACGCGAGTCATATAAATTTTATACTAAATTGGACATTTTATACTACCGTGCTTTAATATGTCCTGTTATGTGTGATACTTTTGATAGGGTTTGAGCTTAATTTTAGATACATTTTAGGGTTTTTATTCCTCTTCCAATCCCGATTTGAGCATATTTGGCATTTGTTGGTCTCAAATGCATTATTTATGTGTTTAACTAATTTTATGCATTTCTTTTTTTTGTAGTTCTTGACCATTTGTCGTATCCTAGAATGTGATATATAAATCAACACCCTTTGGATCTACTGCATGCAAGTGGACGGGTCGTTGACAAGTAATAAAATTGATAAGTATGAGGACTATCGTCTCCACATGGACAATCAAAATTAAATTAATGTGTTTGCGAAGTATAGGAATATAAAGTTGCAAAGAAAATTACTCGAAATAAAATATTTTTTGGATTTTATGGTTAAACACTAGAATTGAAATACAATCTAAAATGAAACACAAAATAAACTAATAAAAGATGGATAAATAGATGAGAGAGTTTTCTTGAGTTTTGCTAGTAATCCCCTATGTAGCTAATCTAATATTTTTTATGAATAAGGGTGAAATGGTGAACTCTCATTAGTCGGGATTCAAAAGTTTCTCTAACTCCTTCCTGGGTAGTTTAGAAAACAACCTCAAAACTATTAGGGGACTTGGGTAAGGACACCCTAGGTAATGATTGGTGTATTAATTCTAACCCTATTGACTATCTAGCTAGCCAAGCCCTCCCAGACCAATACCACACACTAGACGTCTATATGCTAGATCCGAAAGTATACCCCTACCTCTCGGGCGATAACTTATATAATCTAGCTATTCACTATTTGGCGAAAATATGAATAGTATTATAACAAACATATAACCAATGGAAATATAAATACCAATTTAGATAAACATAAATCTCAAATTTAATAAAACATCAAATAAGATAACATAGGTTCATATATTTGCAATCCTTAAGCAATGAGGATATAGTTCATAGTTAAATTTTAAAAAAAAATATTGTAATCATGTTTAAAAGCAAAAATAAAATAAAGTTACTCTTAAGAACGAATCAAAATGATGGATAGAGGGTGAAAAATGATTGGGTTTTGTGGAAACCCTTCTCTTCTTCTCCTTTGCTCTTCTGTTGATGCTCTCCTCTTGAAAAATGGAATGTATTGAGATATAATGAAATGGGAGCAACTATATAAATGACTTAAATACTAGCTAAAAAATGTTTGGGCCCCCATGGGCTTACTTAATTAGTTTAAAAATGGCCCAATCCGTTTTTAACTAGTGTTGGACGGGTTTGAGTCACGGTGGAAGCAAATGACATAACTTTTTCATCTCAACTCCGAATTGACTTCCATCACTTCTCATGCATCACTGAATTCAATATCTATCTGAATAAAAAAGAATTAAGTCCAAATTGCTGACCAATTAATCTTGGTAACGGAAATAATATGACATCAAAATTTCTCCAGAAAAAGCTCTAACTTCTCAAAGTGACTTTAAGCTCAAATTACGCATTGGATTGGGGATTATCTTGACATTTTGACTTCCCCTCATCATATTTGCATCTTGTGTCAACCATGTACCTAAAAACTACACACTTAACACACAATTAAGGCACAAAAGCTTTATAAATAGCAATATGTCCAAAACAAGAGAGAGAAGTATAATATATTAAATAATAGGAAACCCCCCCCCCCATCATTTGAGACCAATAAACACCCAAAAAGATATATCGTGAATGGATTAATTCATAACAAAGAGAGAGAAATCACCATTTTGGAGAAAATCCATTCAAGCTATGACGATTTCCAAATGTAGGAAGAGTGGGCCTGATAACCTAACCTACGAAGCCAAGATGAAGAGATCGGGAGAGTGGTGGATTTGTAAAGAACTAATATACCCCTAGACTATTTGAGAACCAAACCTTCATATGATTTCCAAAACAATATTCATTTAGTGTAGTGTATGGTCAAAAGATATGAGCACGACATATTAGTGGCATTAAATGATACAAAATGATTAAAATAATCCTAAATTAATACCACCAACCCCCCCGGTCTCGACTCTAATTTATTTTGTGTTTTTTGTTATAATTTTTTTGTCATAACTCAATTTGATAATACAATTATACCCCTAAATTAATAAGTTATTGTCGAATATTTTTTGAAGGATAAAATCGTAATTTAATTAATATAATCATTAAAGAGTAGGATCATATCCATATAGTTTACAAAAAGTACAAAACCCTCCTCACTTTTAAATGAAGTACTAAACACCACTAAAACTATTTTATTTGTTTAATAAAAACATTAAAACTCAAAAAATAATATTGCACACAAAGTCACAATGTCCTTGCAATCTAAACAATTTTACATAATATCACAAATAGAAGTATTTCAAAGTTTTTGATACCTAACTTATCCAAAAACTCCTCAATGTGTATTGATGTTGATCTTAGTGTTATATGTATACCATGAGCGCAAGGTTCTTCACCAATCCACATGACTAAAATTCTTTTAAAAAAATCTAAGTTAGTAATGAAAAGCATAAATTTTGGTCGAAAAACTAATTTTTGATGGATAATAATTGTCTTTCAAGTGTGCCACCCTAGGTATATCATTCCCCAGTGAGAAATATGCAACTGTCTCGGGTTTGCCTGCTTACTTAGTCAAGAAAAATAAGTAAATAAATATTCATAAAAAATCATGGTAGAATAATAAGTTTTCACCTTCACAACCAATGGTCGAGTTTAGTCTTTGCAAGTGAGAAATAGTAGATGTGAATGTAAAACGATTCAACACCTACAAAACTCCACAATGAGTGCTTTCCATCAATTCCTCGTCTTTAAAGAATAATTTAACCCACTCGTGAAAGTTTTGGCCTTAGTTAAAAATTGTAAATTCACATGCATTCCCATATCAACATATTGGCTTATAAATAAACTCATTAGATAATAAGTCATTAAATATAAGGACTTATGATGCAATTAAATTAAAGAACAATCTACCTTTTGATGTAGGACCTCACACCAGTGGTTAACTTTCTACACAGCTGCATGAATATAGTAATTATCAAGTTATTAATTCACATAAAAATGAGGAAAAGAAAACGAACCATTCTAAATATGACTCTGAGTATAGGACCAGCAAGGTCTAGTCTCTTATTTACATAATGGTCCCTATCATCCTCTGCCTTTCGGCCAATCGCGCCAACTAAAAGTCGATGGATAATGTACCTGTAAAAGCCAAAAAAAAGTATAAACCACATTGTTTTTAATTTTTTTTTTTTTTTATTTATTTGTTATAACTTATAACTCACCCAAAGTAATAAGCTCCCTTTGTTTCAAAATACTCCTATGTACCAACATATATAAGCATTTTTCTTTGTAGGATTTCTTTTGCATATGTGAAGGGAGAAAGGAAATTAGGACATATAGTGAAATTACCAGTTTGTACAATATAAGGAACTATAATGCGCTTAACTCAGAAAACATCTGGTTCTGCCCTTGTGCATACCTTATCCTCTATTTTTTTAATTATTCAAATGTGTAACCTTGTTTACCAATGTAATAAATCACGACCTACAGATCAAAAACATTTTAGTATGATATAGGGGCCTATAGTGCAATTAATGGTTTATGACCTGTTAATTTTGAATCATAAAAGCATCTTTTAGAGAAAGGCGAAGAAGCTCCATCATTTGAGAATAAAAAAAGTCGTAACAATAATCCATCATTCCACTGCTCACCATCTAAAAAATCTCTAAACAGTAAACGATGTTTAAACCAACCAATTAAAGTACATAACATCAACAATTAAACTTTATGATTACCATGACTTAGGGTCTCCTTTGTAACAAAAAACAATTAAACTGCCAAATATTATATCAAATCCACCTTGCATTTGAGAAGCACGTGAAGCTTCAAATTTTCTCTATAGACTCTCAAAAATTGTCTTGTCAAAATTATTAGAATATGAAAGAAGAAGTAGAGTAGAAGATAGAATTGTATATATTTCTGTGTTTGATTACATGAATGTAATTGAGTTTATATAGATTACAAATCACATGAAATGCGTGTGTTATATACACACACTTTACATACATTTTTATAACTAATTCTGTTATCAACTTGTTGCACAAGTTTGTATGGTTTTTATCCTCTAAGATGCAGTCTCAATTCTTGTTGTAGACTTCATCTTATCATCCCCCCTCAAGCTAAGTATACGTAGTATAGGAAGCTTGTCACGAAGAGAAAGAAACAAAGAAGGACCAAGACTCTTAGTGAAGATATTGAGCAGATGATACATGATATAGTCTTAGTTCTTTAGCTTGAACTTGCTCACGAACAAAGTGAAAATCCACGTCAATGTGGCGATTTCTTGTATGAAACACAGGATTAGTAGCGAGCATAATTGCTGAGATCTTATCACACGCAAGAGAGGGAGCTGGTAGCTGAATATGTAAGCTTCGAAATAGAGATGTGAACCACTTTAGCTCAGCTGAAACATGAGCCATAGCTCTGTATTCAGCTTCAGTTGAAGAACGAGACACCGTGGTTTGTCGTTTTGACCCCCATGATATGAGATTTGAACCAAGAAAATTACAATAGCCAGTAGTAGAACGCCTATCTACAATGTTACTAGCCCAATCTGAATCAGAAAAGGCATGAAGAATAGGCTGAGAAACTCTGAAAGTCAACCCAAAATTCAGTGTGCCTTTAACATATCTGAGTAATTTCTTCAAAGTTGCAAAATCGTAATTAGTTGGATTATGCATTGATTGACAAATGGTGTTAACAGCATAAGCTATATCTGGGCGAGAAATCGTGAGATATTGTAAACCACCTGTCAAACTTCGAAAGAGAAAAGGATCTTCAAATGGTTTAGAATCAAAATCAGTCTTAACACCATATTTAGAAGGTGTTGGAGTTGAAGAAGCTTTACAATCAGCTAAACCAGCACGTTTTATCAATGAATTCGCATAATTTTCTTGTGATACAATTAGTGTATCAGATGTACGAGTAATTTCAAGCCCAAGAAATTAAGCCAAAACACCTAAATCAGTCATCAAAAAACGCTTTTTAAGAGCATCTGGTGTCGCCTAGGGTGTGATAAAAATAAGATCAATTAAGTATGGAAAACTATGCACTCTCACCCTAGACAGGCACAGTACTGCAAGTATTACAGGACGTATGCAAGTTTTAATGATAAGTAGAGTTCGTTCTCAGGGACTTAAGTGTGTTAAACGCGTAGGAAACAATGACGAGTAAAAGTAAATAATTAAAAGACAGAAAATAAGCAAGTAGGAATTCGAGATTAACAATTAAAACTAAGGAAAACTAGGAAAATAAAGACAATAAAGTAAAAGATTAAGAATATGAGATGAGAAGTATAGCTTAGGTTTTGCTAGTATGCACTAATCCTTCTAATCCTATCTATAAATCTAGTTCATAAGGGAGACTATTAGCTCTTGGTAATACTTAGTCAGGATTCTAAATTCCCCAAGCTTAGACCTTGAGAGCGACTAAGGGGGCTACGTCACAACCAAGAAGTGATTTCAAATAGGTTATCAAACGCCACTAAGGCCCTAAGCAAATACTGCAATCTTGGTGATACGGTGGTTAAAATAAACCCTAATGACTATCTAGTTAGAAGTATGTTTTGTCAGAACTGCTATCGACACTAGACATTATGTGGTGGTTCAATAGTTAAACACCCTGTCAAGGAGACCATCTAACTACTCTTAAAACAATCCTAAAGTGATCAGTTCTAGGAAAGACATTAAATCAAAACACATAAGCAAATATAAAGTAAGAAGCTAATATCAGATTAAAACATATAATTCCCAAAGAAACTTAGATAGAAGAATTAGAATTCATAGATTATACATATGCAAAACCCAAGCTATGGGGAGGTTTAGTTCATACCTGAAGGAAATAAACTAAAAGAAATTACAAAAGACATCATCTTGCTCTCTACAATAAACTGGAAGAATAAAACCTTAAGAACTAATTACTATGAGGCAAGGATGGTTTACAAGTGATATAAGGGTGTATTTATAGGTGTTTAGAAGACCTAATTCGTTTTCTTGAGGAAGAATTAAGGTAATGGACTTCTAGCCCAACTCAAATTCGTATGGAAATAAAGATAAACACTGCTGCGTTGTTTTGAGTGTATCTTCTTCGTTATTGGTCCGATTTTGCTCCACAAGATACCAAAAGAATCGCAACAGAATTATCTAGACCCTATAGAAGTAATTCACCAAAATCGGCCTCTTTCTTAGGTAAAAACGCCTATCTTTGGACGTGTATACAGAATCCCAGTTTTAGGTAGCTTTTCCTTTTCCATCTTTTTAGCAATTCTTTTCTTATCTCCAATTTCCATGCAAATCTATTTCCATAAGTTGTTGTCTTTGACTTAGACTCTAATTAAGCTCCATAATTATCTTTAAAGCTACACACTAAATAAACAATTAAACCCAATATGCTCTAAAAACAATAATTCTACAAATCAAGACACAAAATAGAAAAGTGCACTAAAACTCAAGAAAATCGATATTATTGACTTCTAAATCACTTAAAATGATGTCTCATCTTAACATAAATCTATCACAAATGAGGAGACATCAGCATCTATTACCTCTGAGATAACAGAGTTATTTGCACCTGTAACTAAGATATCATCAACATAAACCAGCACAATTGTAAGTGTATTAGTAGAGCCTTTAACAAACATTGATGAATCAGCTTTACTAACAATAAATCCTTGAGATAACAAGAAAGAATGTAACAGTTGGTACCAAGCCCTTGGAGCTTGTTTTAAACCATATAATGAACGGTTTAATTTGCAAACAAAATTAGGATTTGAAGGATCAACAAATCCAGTAGGTTGAACCATATATACCTCTTCTTCGAGTGCACCATGTAAAAAGGCATTAGAGACATCTAATTGTCTAATATCCCAATTATATGAAGTTGCTAGAGCAAAAATAACTCTCAAGGTTTGATGTTTAACAACTGGACTAAAAGTTTCAGTGTAATCCAAACCGTATTCTTGAAGAAAACCCCGAGCTACAAGACGAGCTTTATATCTAGCAATCTCACCATTTGCGTGTCTTTTAATTTTATAAATCCACTTACAAGTGATGGGATTTCTACCATGTGGAGGCACAAGTGTCCATGTATTTTGACTTTGTAATGCTTGAAACTCAGAGTTCATAGCATCATTCCAACATTGGTACTTGGAAGCTTCTTTAAAAGACAAAGGTTCAATGAGAGAAGGGGTAAGAATAAGATTTTGACACTTATATGGTTTGAGAGAACCTGTTTTGGCTCTAGTGATCATATGATGTTGAGAGACTAAAGAAGAATGAGAGGTTTGATTTGAGGTAGTAGGAGGTGGATTTGAAGTAGGAGAAGGTTGAGAAGGTTCAATTATATCAAAAGAATCAACTAATGCTGAGGTATTAATAGGTGTATGAAATAAATCCACATAGTTAGTGTATTCAGTTTCAGAGATATCTGAAGATAGAGGTGGAGAAGAAGAAGAAGTAGAAGCTTGAAATGGAAACATAGACCCAAGAAATAAAACATGTCTAGAGATATAAATGTGTTTTGTAGTAGATGAATAACATTTATACCCTTTAGATGTGGAACAATAACCAAGGAATATACAACATTCAGATTTGGGAGATAGTTTGTTTGGTTGATAAGGTCTAAGCCATGGATAACAAGCACATCCAAACACTTTGAGGTGTGAATAAGTTGGTGGTGAGTTAAAAAGAGTTTCAAAGGGGCTTATATTAGAAAGAAGAGGAGTATGCATAAGGTTAATGAGGTAAGTAGCAGTAGCTAAAGCTTCAAGCCAAAATATATTAGGTAAATGACTATGTGTTAAGAGGGATAATGTGGTTTCAATTAAATGTCTATGTTTGCGCTCAGAAACCCCATTCTGCTCAGGAGTATGTGGACAAGAGGTTTGGTGTAAAATACCACAGGATTGAGTAAACAAGGCAAAGTTATGACTAACATACTCTCCTCCATTATCTGATCTTAAGCATTTTATTTTAGAGTTGAACTGAGTAAGAACAAACTGATAAACTGCTTGAAAAGTACTAAGTACATCACTCTTTTGTTTGAGAGGATAAACTCAAACAAATCTACTATAATCATCAATGAATAAGACATAGTATTTGAAAGAAGAGAAAGAAGAAATAGGTGAAGGCCCCCACACATCACTATGTATTAATTCAAATGGTTTACAAGCTCGAGTTACAGACAAATTAAAAGGAAGTTTGTGAGCTTTAAAAATAGCACAAGAATTACAAGAGATGCCTGAATAATCAAGCTTAGTATTAAGTGTGTGAGAGAGATGTTGTGAAGCATGTTGTGAAGGATGACCTAATCTAAGATGCCAAAGCAAAGCTGATGAAGATTTGACAGTTGAGGAGAGACACTTCACAGAAGAAACAGTTGAAGAAGGACTGGAAAATGAACTATTTGACTGAAAAGGAAGAGGATATAGCCCATCCTTACAAGGGCCCTGAAAAAGGAGGTTATGAGAGTTAACATCATATATAGACACAGAATTGGAAGAGAAAGTGATAAGGCAATTATTGCCAAGGTAAAACGAGAGATGGAAAGTAAGTTAGAAGAGATATGAGGAACATGAAGAACTGAATTAAGATGAAAGGTGTGAGTAGATGTAGAAAGCTTACTTGTACCAATATTAGCAATGTCTAGTGCCTGACCATTACCCACAGATACAGCATTATTCCCAGTGTAAGGTTGAGAAGAATGAAGTAAATTCATGTCACTAGTGACATGACTATTTGCTTCTGAATCAAGGTACCATAACTCAGGATCATATGAAGTAGTTTGAGTAGTATGAGCAGCCATTGCAATACGATTTTGATTATGAGGTGAAGGATAATTAGTAAAATCTGTTCTATACCAACAATCAAGTGCAGAATGTCCATATTTGATACAAATTTGACAAGTAGGAGCAGAACCATTACCAAATTGAGAAGGAGCAGCTCCCAAAATAGATGAAGAGTTGTTTCGACCTCTGCCTCGATTGTTGAAACCTCGACCACGATTACCTGAACCACGACCACGACCACGATTACTTGAGTTTGAGTTAAATGAAGCCGGTGTAAAGAGAGCTGTATGACTTAAAGCGGTGTTAATGGTTGAATCCGCCATTTTAATATGAAGCTCTTCAGAAACAAGAAGACTTCATAATGAATGGAAGCTTAAGGTCGAAGTTTGAGCATTAGTGATACGAATGCTCGATTTAAACTGGTTATAATCCGATGGAAGACCTTTCAATGTGTACATGATAATGTCTTCTAATGGTAACTCTGAATCAGCTGTAGCAAGACCATCACAAATGTCTTGAATCTCAGCTAAATAATCAGTCATAGTTCGATCTCCCTTTTGAATATTGCAGAGTTTCATCTTTAATTGATGAACATGAGTTCTATAATGATTAATAAAAATTTCTTCAAGCTTGTGCCAGACCTCAGCAGCACTTGTCATTCGAACAACTTGAGAGAAAACAGAGGGAATCATAGAGGATATAGAGAAACCTTTAATTGATGATCCTCAATGATCCAGTTTGAGTAAGAAGGAGAAGATGATGATGGAGAAGGAACCGCACCAGTAACATGTTGAAGATAGCCATGTGCTTCTAACACAGCTTCAAGCTGAGCTCTCCAAATAACATAATATGTAGCATCAAGTTTAATCTGAACTAAGGATGCCCAATTTTGACGAAGAAGGAGTAAACCAACTGGAATAACAGCTGTTATGTGAGGCGATGAGGTAGAAAAAGACGCCATTGAAGTGATATTAGCGGAAGCTTGGATCAGAGTAGAGATTTTTGAGCTTTAGACGCCTTAACAATGGCGAAAAAAGTGTGAATCTCTTGTGGCTCTAGATACCATATTAGAATATGAAAGAAGAAGTAGAGTAGAAGATAGAATTGTAAATATTTCTGTATTTGATTACATGAATGTATTTGAGTTTATATAGATTACAAATCACATGAAATGCGTGTGTTATATACACACACTTTACATACATTTTTATAACTAATTCTGTTATCAACTTGTTGCACAAGTTTGTATGGTTTTTATCCTCTAAGATGCAGTCTCAATTCTTGTTGTAGACTTCATCTTATCAAAAATTCCTCATTTAAATAAGCCTCCTTAAGATTTGCTACAACATCTTTGAGCTCCTAAATCTGATCCAATAAATCTTATTCTTGAGCAACAATATCTTCCTCTCTTGATGTAATTAATATTTGAGCATCATATTGTTCTCTTTTAGTGCATTCTTCTTAATATCTTCTTTTAGTAACTTGTTTACCATATCCTTTTAATAGCACCAAGAGGACCAATTAAGCACCGAAGTGCATCATTTCTGTATTACAAGGTAACTGCAATATCGATCCTAAACATTAGGAAATAAGTATGTTATATAAGGAAAAAATTATAATATTACCATATTAGCGTCCAAAATTGGCAACGAAGGAGAAGAAAAAAGAATGATCGTTATGCATAGAAAAAGTACATTGGATTAATTAATCATGAGTACTTACTTATATAATTTTCACTCATAAGGTGGGCCACAGTTACAACTTTTACTACTTATGTTCTTGAATTTCAAGGCTTCTTGAAAGTGAAACCATTAACATTTGTACAAAACAGTTGATCAATAGATACTGTAGATTAAGATCACACCTCTATAGCTCCAGTACCAATTCCTTCACATGGATTAGGAGGATTAATTCTATGACCAACAACAAAACCTCATTTTCCCAACTTCTTATCGATTCGATATGGCGGTCCACCTACTTGGACCTGTTAAGCCCACAAAGCAAGATACAAATCATAATTTCTAAGCAAAAACAACACTTTCACATAGCTTATAAGCCTTTGTATATCTTTTTAGACTAATTTATTTGAAAAAGACCATTTATATATCTACAGTAACAATCAGTTTATACAAATATTATTACTCATTCACAACATATGGTCACAAAACACCAAAACCAGTCAACTTTCATTTAAAACCTTCCTACTTTAAACACATACATGTACGTAATAGCTAAAACATACTTATTTATTTTCTCAATCAATTAAAGGAATAAACTTTTTAAAGGACGGAAATCATATAAAAAAATCTAATTTTAAAATGTATATAATATAATGGGTCCCACAATTAATCTAACGGTTAAAAATATAGAGGGAAATCAAGATATTTTGAGTTGTCGATCTAATTTGCACAATTTGAACAATTAATTAAAATTAATTTTAAGGACAAAAATCATAGAAAAAAATTTGACGGCTAAAAAATATGGAGGAAAATAAGAGACTTTTTGGGTCGTTGGCCTTTATCCCATATTATAATAGATACTAGATATTACCCGTGCCTTAAGGTACTACAAAAAATAAAAAAACTCGCTACTTATTTGCTAATCGTCCATAAATCATGCAATAAAACTTTTTTTGAACCAAAGATTAAAAAAGTTCATTAATATAATAATAAACATCAACAAAATTGATACCGAATAAACTATCTAATTAGAAGGAACGTGCAAATTTCAAAAGTTTGAAAAGATATTACAATAAGAAAAAGAAAATATGTTTTGTACAACTATTATTACCATTTATATAATACATAAATTTGAGATATATATTACTGTATATAAAAATAATATATTAGATTTAAAAAAGACCCATTCATATTTTTTGTCATAAGTAAAATTGATGCATTGATGTCTCCCTATTTGTGATGATTTAATCTATATTGGAGACATCATTTTAGGTGTATTAGGATAGTCAATACTCGATTTTTAGTCATATTACTGTATTTTCTTATTTCTTGTCTTGATTTGATGATTTATTATTTTTAGAGCATATTTGGTTTAATTGTTTGTTAATTGTGAAGTTTTAAAGATATATGAAAATTAATTAGATGTCAAATCAATTCCAACAGATAAACGAAAGAAAATAAGGATGGAAATTGGAGATAAAGGAAGGAAAAGAAAAAATAGGAAAAGAAAAGTTGCCAAGTAAATCTGAATTTCAGCAGTCACGTCTACTAAAGTGGTCATAACTCAAGATTGGCTTGGAATTTGGAAAAATGGTCTGAAGCAAAAGTGTAGAGCTTTCCGAGACGAACAGTTTAGATATAAATAACGCGTCAGTCAGAGCAATATTGAAGAAGTGAGGCCAAAACAAGACAACAACAATTTATTACCTTTTCTATATTTTAGGGCTACAAATTTGATTTGGTAAAGGAGTCTAATTGCTTGCCTCCTACTCCAAGAAATCCGAATTAGGGATTCCTAGACTCCTATAAATATACCCTTTAAATATTGTAAACATGTCCTTACCTCCCAAAATTAGTCCTTAAGTTTTGTTCATCATTAGAGATCATTCAAGAGAGCAAGTTGACAATATGTATCTTTCTTTTAGTTTATTTCTTTCTAGTATGAACTAATTTTCCCATAGCTTGGGTTGTGCATATGTATAATATATGAATTCTATTTTCTTCTATCTATGTTTCTTTGGGAAAACTATTTTAAATTGATTTTAGCTGCTTACCCATATATATGTTATATGTGCTTTGATTCATTGTCTGTCTTAAACCTGATCAATTTAGGGTTGTGCTAATAGTACTTAGATGGTCACCCGGAAGGGGTGTCTAATTATTGAAACACCGCATAAACGTCTAGTGTGCGGTAGTGATCCGGAAAGGCTTGCCTAACTACATAGTCATTAGGGTTTGATTTAATCACCAATCATTATTTGTAGGCCAGTCCCATCTAAGAACCTAGTGACGTAGGAGCACCTTAGTTAAGTCCCCTGGTAATTGTGAGGTCGCCACCTTAATCCATCCTGAAGGGGGTATGGAGGAATTTAGAATCCTGACTACTTATTTAAGAGTTTTAATCTTCCTTATTAACTAGTAGAAGAAATAGAAGGATTAGTGCATACTCGCAAAACCTGAGCTATATTCTCTCATCTTATTCTCTCATATTTTATTTACTTTCATTTATTTTATTTAGTTAATACTTAATCACATCAATCATATTTATTTATTTTTCTGCCTTTTAATTATTATGTGCTACTCTATTCTACTCTATTCTGTTTATCCATTCGTATAACATACTAAGTCCCTGAGAACGAATCTGACTTATCATTAAAACTTGCTTACGACGTGTGATACTTGCAATGAGTTACGTGCTTACTCTAGGGTGTTAGTGCATCATTATCCTTATTTATTTATCATATGTTTATCACACCTTAGGCGACACTAAGTTTCTGGCGCCGCTGTCGGGGACTTGTATTTCGTTAGCGTGTGGGTTATTCATTTTTAGTAATAGTAGTAATTTAGTTAATTTTATTTTTCTAGTTTTACGCTTTTGGTTTGCTTTAGTCTCTTTCAGGTTTACAGTACATAAATTAGTTATGCAATAACTAAGAATCAATTCTATTAATTTTTTTGAATTTTATTGGTAAAAAATAATTTTTTTACCTTAATTTGGGTTCTTTGATTGTTGATGGCGTAGCCAAGTCGGGTTGTTGATGGTGCAGAATGGTTCTCAATCGTATTGGATTTCTCACTCTCCTTTATTTTCGAAAAGAAGATCAAAACAAAAATGAGAGAGAATATGTAGCTAAATATATATTTACAACATAATAATTCCAAAAATGCAATGTATAGATTAAAGGGTAAAGCCCTCGTGTGGCCCCTTAACTATGCTCAAAGTGCACGGGCCGCCCCTGATCTTCATTTTTACCCTTTTACGCCCCTTATCTTCACCTTTTGTGACACCGTTAGCCCTTTTTCCATTTTTCTGTCAGTTGACTGTTAGTCAACGCCACACGGCGCCACGTCACTGACACCTCACCGCCACGTCACCGCCACCCGTCTTCCTCAGCTTCATCCCTAACTTAAAAAAAAATACCTTGAAGGTTTGAAGGTTTGAAGGCTTCAAACCTTCAACAATGGAGAAAAAATAAAAAAACATTATCTTACTACCTTCTTTCCATTCACTACACCTTCTTCTCCTTCTCCATCTAAAGACCCATTTCATCAAAACCTCAAACCGTTTATTCATTTGCTAACCATGCTCAATAAATCGGTCTGCAACACTTAGAAAGCCAAAAACCCCAAAAGCCTTCCCTTTCTCCTCTCTCTTCCTCCTCAAACCTCTTCACTCCGCCACAGTAAGGCCGTTAGGTCGAAATCTTATTAGAATTGTAGAAAGGCCCAAAACATATAGGCAATAGATTTCAGACCATTTAAAGCCCAATCAGTAAGGATAACGATAATGAGTAATATTGAAACCATAGCGAAAGAAAGTGGAAACACACCACCTAAAAATATCAAATCTTCACAGGTTTTCTCCTTATCTTCTCCAAATGTTAATATGTTTAAGTTGTATTTCTTTAGTTATTCACATTTCTAATTATAGCCTTCCCTTTCTCTGTGTTTTTAATCTTTTAAATCTGTCTTATCTAATTGCTAAACATTATATTATTTATCTGTAGTAATTAATATTACCTTCAATGTCATGCGATTGAACTAATTTTCCATGACATTCTGTAATCTATTTGTTTTAATTGTAAAAGTATCAAACTTCAGTATGGTAATTTTGCTGAAATTCTCCTTGGAGTTCTTATTGATTCATTGGGCTTGATTCTACGGCTATTAGTTGGAGCGCATTGTTAATTCCGTATATGAACGACATTTTCACACACCCAATTGCTGATTTTCCTAATTTTTCACCAAATTGTTTTCAGGCCAAATGAAAACTATAGATAGCAACGGAAGTGGCGTACTGTGGTTCTTCAAGGACAGAGGATTTGATGATACAAGTATTCGAGAAATGTTCAAGAAATGCAAGGATTTGAGTATTTGATGTACGCAAATTCATAGCTATTTGTAAAACCTTCGAGATGATTTGAATGAAACCTTCGAGTTGATTTGAATGAAGGTTCAACAATCGAAGTTCTGAATTTATATGTAGTGAAAGCCCAAGATCTTCGTTTTGGGTTGATTTTCTTCTTCATTAGAATAATTCTGGAAATTCATCAATGAAGTTCCAAGAAAAAAACGATCTCGTGGAATCTGCCATAAACGAAGAGTTTGAAGAGTTTGGGTTTCATTAAATGTATACCCAGAAGATGGTTCTGCATCTGGTTCATGAGTTTCAGCTTGGTTTTGTTCAATTTTCTGGTTTTGGTTCAATTTTCTCTCCATCTTCTATTCTCTTCATTTTATGACTTGTTTTTGAATTTTAAGCTATGGCCGCCATTAAAGATGAAACAAGAAAGCTTGGTTTGTATTTCTGTGAAAATCTAATGTTAAGATTTTTTAGCTTTTTGTTTCCTCCATTGATGAAGGTTTGAAGCATTCAAACCTTCAAACTTTCAAAGTTTTTTTTTTTTTAAGTCAAGGACGATGCTGACGAAGACAGAGGTGGTGAGGTGGCGCTGAGGTGGCACTAACGTGGCGCCAAGTGGCGTTGACTAACGGTCAACTAACAGAAAAATGAAAAAAGGGCTAACGGTGTCACAAAAGGTGAAGATAAGGGGCGTAAAAGGGTAATTTTCAAGATCAGGGGCAGCCCGTGCACTTTGGGTATAGATAGAGGGCCACACGTGGGCTTTACCCTAGATTAAATTTACCCACTCTGACCCTTCCCATATAGGCTATTCTCAACACATTTCTTCTATAAAAAGGCTTCAAACGATCATACTAATGGCCATTGTGGAATTTGTATTAAAATAGAATAAATTAAAAATTTGTAAAAGTGATGAGATTTGATTAAAACTAAATTAATTTTACTTTAATTTGGGTTCTTC
The DNA here is from genome assembly GCA_029959085.1 of Nemophila menziesii. Taxonomy (NCBI): domain Eukaryota; kingdom Viridiplantae; phylum Streptophyta; class Magnoliopsida; order Boraginales; family Hydrophyllaceae; genus Nemophila; species Nemophila menziesii. Next base: position 36,917,740 of record JARWIR010000005.1, on the reverse strand, counting down.
GATTAGATTGTTGATAGTGTGAAGGATTTAGGTTAAAAATAATTTAATTTCCTTAGAGTTTTAATGGAAATAAAATAAAATAATTTACCTTAATTTGGGATTTTCGCCAAGCCGGCGTATCATTTCGCATACGGGAAAAGTAGGATTTCTATAAATTAAAATATAATAAACAACCCATCTGTTATTATAATTAAATCGTATAATTCTAAAAAATTGTAAAAATAAGAGTTTAGGTTAAAAATAATTTGATATTTTAACGCTTAAATGGTAAAAAAAATTTTTTTTACCGTAATTTGGTTTTTCGCAAAGTCGATTGATGATAGTGGAGAATGCTCTCTGAGTGGTGGCGGTTTTCTTGTGCATGAGAGCGGCTTGATGGAGAGATGAAGGTGAAGAGATTTTTTTTTTTTCGATATGAAAATGTGAGTTATATATAGTTTTATGTTTATGTAAAAATTTAAATTATGAGACGGGAAATTTTCGAGCTAAAAGGAGTTGGGACAAAATAGTAATGTTAGGTTATTGCTAATATGTAATATAAACATAAATGAGTAATATCATAAATAAGTAACATGGTGAAATGAATACGAATACTACAAACCAAATACGAGATAAGCTTATCTATATAATGTCTGGTGGCTAGTGATGAGTTATTTCGGTTTACTTTGAATTCCCAATTCCCATGTTTGTTAAAGAATTAGAAAGAAGGTAAAAGCATAATGATTAGCTTAAACTGCCTTTCTATTGGCAAACCTTACATTATTGTTTCCACTCTTCCCAGTCCCAATAGCAATTCTTCTTCATCACCTTCTTCTCTTCCTAAAACCAACAACACTTCTTCAATTCCAAAAATAAAAGTTTTAAAGCAACAAAATCAGCAGCAAAAACAGAAACAGCCAACCGTTGCTGAAATTGAAAGAGCAATTGGTGCAGGAATTTTCCGAGACAGAGACACCCAAAGGTACTCTTCCTTTACTTGATATATACTTCTTTTCTTTAAAATGACATGTGAGCTACCGTAAATTACCTAGAAGACTTGAGTCAAGTAATTTGATGTATATGAGGTTTGGGGTAATATTTAGGGAAGACAACAAGACTCTATTTGACACTATATTGATAAATTTAATTGGCAAGAAAGAAGGTTCTGTGGAGAAGAAGCTACGTGAGACCGGGGAGTGGCTTCTTGATCGTACAGAGAGAAACTCTCGTTCTACAGGTAATCAATCTATCTTTTATTTTTATTTTAGTAAGTAATAATTTATGTTTAACAATTTTAAATATCTTATGACAACCCAAAAAAAATTAAGTATCTTAATTGAGCTCTAACGAAACATGCATTACTAATCTTAAATGATGGATTAAGTAGGATGTCAACCAAATAACCTTAGGAATGTGACAGCTAAGTGACGTGCGGAAAAAATACACCTCTAAAAAATATACCGCGAGTGACCTTGACACATAAGAATAACAGTAGTATGTCACAATTACCTCGTTTTTCAGTCAAAGAAAATTTCATATACAAAGAATTACTCTTATGTGGAGCTTATGTGGCGATTTTAAAAACCAATCATGATGTTTCGAGCTTATGTGGCGATTTTAAAAACCAATCATGATGTTTCTTTCTTTTAAATGATTTTTTTTTCTCTCTTTTATTTCATGACATATAGGCTCCACGTAAAGGGTGGAGAGATGAAAGGGTGATATATAGCATTACTCTTACATTAAAAAAACAAAGTTTATTAGTCAATATGTATATCAGATCATTATTCAATACGACCAAGTTTATAAAATGAGATTACAAAGCAATTTGGTTAACTATAAAACAGGAACTTATCTAATTAATGTTGTGCAATCTAATTTACAACCAAATTTAAACAAGAATATAAGATTACAAAATTTTCATAAATAATAAATAAAGCATACAAAGTTTGAAATGTTTAAATAATAGTTAGGGATGACAAGGTTCGATTTTTTACAAAAATATCAAAAATCGTAATCGTAATCATTTTTTTAATTATCAAAACCATAATCCAAGGGTTTAACCATCTATTTTACTTTTCAAAACCATAACCGCATCATTTGGTTTCGTTTTTATAAACGTTTTTGCTGTTTTTAACTATAACCAAATGATAATTTTATTAATATATTAAAAATTAATAAAATAAGACTACAGATATACGAAAAATCACCATAAATCTCCAAGTTATATACAAAATTGTGTTGGTCTTTGATTAAATTGAATATTTACTATTTAGTTGGTTAATTCGAGTATTTGGATTTTGATTTTAGAATTTCAATATACTATTTTACCTAGATTATTATACAATTTGAAAATATATATAATAACAAACGGTTTACGGTTATTCAGTTTTATTTTTATCTAAACCATGACCTAATGGGTTTAACCATCGGTTACACATTTCAAAACAATAACCTAATGGGTTTAACCATGGCTAGATAATTTGGTTTTAATTGGTTCGATTATTATCGGTTATGGTTTTTAACTATAACCGTTGTCATCCCTGATAGTATTATTCAAATCAAGCAGTTACATTATACTTTCACAAATCATTTTCGACAATGATGGTGGTGGTCACTAATTTAATATCAACGCCACATGTTTTCAAAATCCCAAAGTTTTGCGCTTCCAAAACTCTATTGGCATTGCACATCCATGCATTTCCTGTGTTTTCATTATAAGAAAAGGTGCATGCGATCCTTAATAAGTTAATATCACAAAACATAATCGAACCATTAGTATGAGACATCACAATTAATTTTAAACTAACCCCCTGGTATAGGACATTAGTGTACACTAAGGATATTATCTAGCATAGCAGTTTTGAGAGAATAGACCACATAAATGGTAGCCCTTGGGATGGGGGGGGGGGGGGGGGGTTAGTATAGTATACTATTGTGATCATACTTAGTGTTCTTAAGAGATGGTTCATGTCACCAGGGAAATAACATTCAAACTGCTCTTTCGAATACGTAAGTGCTCTAAACAAAGTATACATAAGATCAAGTTTGGAATTACTATAAAGAAATGTCACGAATAATGAAGATAAGTTAAAAAATCATGTTATTTTTATTATAGCGACTAGTGAAAGAGTTATTTACGTATATAATTCGTAAGTGGATTCTATTAGCAAAAGCATTAAATTTAGTATTGTTGAGTGGACAAGCAAAGCAAATCACTTTGGTCCAAGGAAAGGTAACTAAAAGGCGTTTTTCCAAATTAAGGGTGCAAAGTTTACAAATATCATCCTTATCACATCTCCTTTAAGCTTATTATCCTCTGAAAAGATAAAGCCTTGAATGGATTAACATGAAAAATTTAATTTTCAAGACACACGTCATGTTCCAAATGAGTGCTCATGTCTCACTGTGGGTACTTTTGGGATGTAGAAGGTTGGTGGATAATAGAAGTAGTGAGTTTATTTTCCTCCAGTTACTTCAAGTGGTGGTAAGAACTTTTCACCGAATAAATCTCATCTTTGGATATATTCCAAATACAAATATCGTCACAACGACTATAGAAATTTGATAGTTAAAATATTATGTAACATGAGTATCCGAGAAATTATTTTAACCAGGTTGATGTTACTAGAAGATCTATCTGAGTTAAACAACTATATAACATATACAACAAAAGATGATCTAGGTTTGATAATTTTCCTAGACTTTGGTTTCCTTATACTCTTAGCCATACATATGGCATCCCTCTCCTAGTTTCCAGGAAGAGTTACTAAGGAATATGTCCCTTCTTGCTAAATATTTCTTCACCCCCACCCCCCACAACAAGATGGAAAATGTCATATTTTAGCTTTAAAAAAACATTGTTTTTTAATATATTCCCATTAGAATAATTTAAACAAATGATATTCACAGTTTTTATTTAAATTACACGCATGCTTCCTTAAAAGTGCAAGACTCCTGAGATGGAAGTCCCTAAGGCTCAAACCACCATTAAATTTGCTCATAGTAGAGGTGTTCCAATTACACTAATGATTCTTAATAATACTCTGATTACCCCCAAATATAGTTCACAACAATAAAGTTAAGGTTATCAGATGTATTAATAGGAAATAAGAAAATATACATTGAGTAATTATGTAGAATTTGAAGTACTACTTTGATTGGGGGATCTTTTTCCCCACCTGAAAGGAACAAATATTTTGTACTCTCGGTTTTCTCGATAACTCTATCTACTAACCGATTGAAGTTTTTAAGCGTGGATCTTCCCAATCAATAAATTATTGATCTTTTTCATATTTATTTTATCCGTATGTAGTATTCCTCATAAGGCTAGAGTTGTTAATTCTAAGCATAGCCTAATATTTTGTGGAGAATTAAAGTGAGCACGGTAGCAAACTTGTACTTGTTCATGATGTTATTAAAGGCCTTGATATCTTCATAATTTACCTTAAGAAAGAAAATACCGTCGTTGGTGAATAACAAATGAGTGATTGAAAGGAAACTTAGTCATATCGTTATATCCTTAAGGTATTAGTTTCATTTGTCATGAGTTAATACCGATAAAGTTTGAGTAACAACATAGAAGAGGACAAGATATTGGATCTCCTTGCTTTGTTCCTCTTATAGCAATAAGCATGAGGTGCATTTTCCTATAAACTTTAACCGAGTAAGAGACGATACAAATACAATCTATAATCCTCCCAACCCAAAATTTTGAGAAGCAGATGCTAAACTTTTTTAAAACGTGAGTTATTTTGATGATTTTGTAAATGTGATATTTTTATTTTATTCTTTTATATGCGATATTTGAATTTTTGCAAAAAATTAACCTTTAACGAGATCACTCATCAACACTAGCCATTTTGGGCAAAACAATTTCGAAGGACCCTATGCGTTAGTGACCCATAATAAATGTATTAATTATCTTTAGACCAACTATTATACCAAGCAATGCATTAAAATCAATTTCTAATTCATCAAATTCATGGAAATACTAACAATAAGCTTAGTAGTCATTCTGCTCTATGGGGAGAAGATTAGTGCTTTTTCTTGAAAGATGAAGACCATTGTCAAAAATTGTAAAAAATATTTACCTTTGGGTTGACGAATAATTATTTGATCAAGATATATTTTTCTTTGATACTGAGTAATAAATTGTATTAAGACTTTTGTTTGGCGGAATAATTAATTGATAATGGTATCGAGTTTAAGTATTATAAATAACTTCTCTGTAAATTGAAAGTTTGGGATAAATTTGCACATTTGTCGTACCCAGAATGTGTTGTTAGTGGGAGTTTGAGCTTTATTGACCATGTTATATTGGAAATCTGGGTAAATTGTACCATTAACTCATCATTATATATTACCTTTTTGTCGTTGGTTATCTTGGTGGAAATTGAGCTCTAAATTCTTCCTCTTGTCCATTTCTTCTTCTTATTTTTAACATACGGACGTGCTAGACTTGATTCAAGTACTTTTACACGATCAATTTCATTTTTTATAATTGAAGTGTATGCAATTAGTACACTTTAAAATCATGTACTCCCTTCGTTCCACTTAAATTATCCACTTAGCTTTTCACATATATTAAGAAACATAATAAATGCATTTACCATTACAAAAATACCCCTAATAAAGTATCTTGATATCTTAAATGTGTATTAGAAATATAAATTTTAATATTTTAATAAGGGTAATAGTGGAAATAGTAGTTAAAAAAGTGTCTTGGACTTCTAAGTGGACAATATATTTGGAACATTAATTTTAGTAAGTGGACAATTTAAGTGGAACGGAGGGAGTAATTATATTAAGTGTTAGGAATCATTTTTAGAAAGGGCTTTGTGTATAATATTTTAAATTTTTTGGAGAAATTTAAATTTTGTAGAGTTTAATTTCATTTTTATGATTGAAGTGTATGCAATTAGTACACTTTAAAATCATGTTTTAAGCACATTTGACAATCAAAATCACTGATGAATTAACGGTAGGCTTTTTGAAACCATTTTAATAGAATAATGATTATTTGATATTATTTCACTTAATTGACAAAAACATGACTACTTGAATAGTTTTATAGTCGCTATACATATTGTCATTATTTATATAAACCAGTCTGTTAAATATTACAATTTTAGATGAATATAGTTGCTAACTTATTGTGATATCAAAGTCTAGACCGTGAAGATATCACGTGGTCAAATCTCTTAACCACAACCCCACATTGAACATATACATTGGCTATGTGTAAGGTTAAAATATGAATAATTATTCGAGTGAGGGGTTGTGTTGAGGTATAATGTTCAACAAATTTCTTGAACCGTTTAGAAATTCAATAAATCAATTGAAACATAAACATAAGTGGTTACTTAGTGAATGTTACTTTATATGTTCCTAGTGAAGGGCTTTCATGAAAATACACCATGGATTATCAAAGACATTTTATTTAAAATTCATTCGGCTATGAACGACCTTTTTGCTAAAAAGAATACTGAAGAAGGGAACCAAGATGAAAGTAATACAAGAGGTAAAGAAGATAAGGAAGTTAAGCTAGAGAATAACCCGATATTGACGGACGATTCAGATTATATATTTATGAGTGATGCTTCTTTTAAAAGAGAGTATGAACCCTCGGGTCTAGCGGCAATTGCAGTTGATAAGGAAGGAAAACTCACTCACAAAATCGTTACTAGATCTTTTGTTAGAAGCCCTATTGAAGGTGAATGCTGGGCGGTCCTTCTGGCTATGAGAAAGGCCGCTACTTGTAACCTACGGAGTGTTTCCTTTTACTCCGATAACCTTGAACTCGTTCAAGGTATTTCTAAATGCACAGGTCTTCGATGGCAAATCTACCCGTTCATTGCCGAAATGAGGAGCTGGCTTTTGAAGTTCCCTTCCTGGAAGGTTAACTTCGTCAACAGAAAACTTAACAACGTTACGGACCTTGCAGCAAAGAGTGCTAGACGTAATATCGATATCTCTTCATGGAAGAGTGGATCTTTAAGCGATTTTTATACTTTCCTTAAGTATTTGTATAAACGTTCTTGATTTGTTACTTTTGACAAAAAAAAAAAAACTTTATATGTTCCTAAAAGGTTGTCTACTTAGTTTTTCATAGATTTTAAGAAATGTGACAATTAAAGTTTTCTTTAATAAATAATTTATATAAAGTGTTTTGATATCTAAAATGTTATTTAAAATAAAAATTATAAAATTTTAATAAAGGTAGTAGTAGAAAAGATTAAATAAAACGTCTTGATACTTTAAAGGAAAAATACACCTATGGGTACCCATCGTTTCAAATTTTGACTTCTGGTCCAAGGTTTTAAAAGTGACAAATCAGTACCCAAGGTTTCATTTTTGTGACTTCGTTAATACCTGCCGTCAGTTTCATTGTTAAGTGTCACGTGGTGCCTACGTTGCACCTACGTGGCGCTTGCATGGCGCGTGTGTGACACATTTTCCACTTGCCACATAGGCGACACGTAGTCACCACGTGGCACTTAACTGAGAAACTGACAACGGGTACTAACGGAGTCACAAAAATGGAACCCTGGGTACCGATTTGTCACTTTTAAAATCTTAGACACCCAGAAGTCAGAAATCGAATCCGGTAGGTACCGCCAAGGGAATTAATCCTACTTTAAAAGGACAAACTTTTTGGAACCACATATTTAATAAGTGAAAAATCTTGTAGGAACAAAGAAGGTAGTTTATTTCAACTATTAATATTTAAGAAATTGTAAGTTATGACATAAAAGTCGGAATAATTAAACTTCTACAATTTCTCATTTGAGTACTGAATTTTTAATTCATATAATATAAGTCGTCTGATTTTTAAATTATTATTACTGCTTTCAGGAAAAAAGATACTGGTATTTGTTTTTATCTGGATTTTACCGACGTGGATCTTTGCATTGCTTGTAGCCTCTGGAAGCTTAAAGTTACCGTTTGACATCCCTGTTCTTGATGACCTGATTTTGTGAACAAATCATTGTTGTTTAGAAAAAACTAAAAAGTGTAAAAGATAAATTATATATTTTGAAATTATATGTATTCAATATTATATCACGAAAATAGGACATGCAATATATATTTTGATAAATTTAATCTCTTAAATTGTAAGTAGAAATATTAAAATTGACTTATTATTTACTTGGAAAGGAAGGTAAGCATTATTTCTGGTGGATAATTATATTATTAAAAAAAACCATGTCATGTGAGCTAAAACCCTGGTCGTATGTAAACCCAGTCCACAGTTCTCTTTAATATGAAATTTTGTTTTTTTGTTGGATTGTTTGTACTAGAATTGTATTGCTTTTGTTGGTCATTTGGTTTTGAACTCAAATATGGAGCAAATTTAGTAATAATTTTGACTAATATTAATCTGCAATATTCAAAAAAAAATTGCTAACATAAATAATTACATGGTTAAATAAAATTTAAATGAGAAATCAAATTTCAAGGTTTGGAGAAAAACTAAGTACGATGAATATTATGTATAAAGTTCAAACCCTTAATATTTTTGTTATTAAAAGAATTTCAGCATAAAATATCTTTACTTAGTTAAAAACTATAAAAATTAAATAAGAATGAGGCTTGATGTTTGGAGAGAGAAAATTAAGTTGAATTTTTTGCATAATGTTCAAATCCATGAGCAATTTAAGTTATGAGATTTACGTGTAAAACTTTATAACATATTTCTCCATTTCTGAAAAATTATATCTTTTTGAACGACATATGACTTTCATACATCTTCGATTTTATAAATAGTGGAGGTATCTACCAGATTTTTATACACAAAAATATCTCATGTTGTAAGCATTAGAAATCATGCATTTATAAGTTACGTTAAGAGTTTCATTTGGATAGTTTTACTTCTTCGCTAGGAAAACATCTACATGGAAGATTCAACCATTTATTTTTCGGAAAAAGAATTCGATAAATCATGCACATCAAAGCACAACAACAAACGATACTAAAATCTCACCACCCTTTCAAGTCAATTGGCAGGATAACAAATAATCCACGCGTGTTCTAGAACAAAAGAAGCAAAAATGGAGCAATGAATCATGAAATCCCAATTACATGATTTTTAGTCTTACTAGAACCATTACCACCAAAACTCTCAAATGTCTCTCGATCTTTCATGTGTGCGGTAACCTAAGGCAATATGGATGATATATCTTTAGTAGAGAATCAGGAGCATACTAAAAAGGTCTCCAATAAATCTTCTTAAGCAACATAGTTTTACTAGGAAACAAGCTTATTTAATCAAAAGACGTTATGCTAAATTACTTTTTAATCAAAATTTAAAACGATAAAATTTTGTTAGGGATGAGTATTATATAGGGGTCAAACCTAAAACTAATTATACTCTGGGAGTGAGTGTATAGTATATACAAATAAGTAGAATTTGACCATTTGCTTTTAATTTAAAAATATCTAAAATTTATATTAAATTTATTAAAAAATTAAAAATCTACAATTAATGTTAAAAAATGTTTTAGAAAATCACAAAAGTGCTTACAAATTCATAATTAATTTTAAAAAGTTTAAAAATCATATTTAACTTATAAAATATCAAAATAATATGAAAAAAATCATAATTAATGTTTAAAAATCATACAAATGTACAAAATCCATAATCTATTATAAAAAATATAAAAAATCATGAATTTGAACTCTTTAAAGATTATCACACTGAATAATCTAAAGCATTCGCACTAAAAAAATAACAAGATTACCACACTAAAAACTTGAAATTATCACAATGAAAGACCAAAAAATTATCACATTAAAGATTTTCGCATGAAATACCACATAATCATCACACTGAAAAAAACAAAAAACTATCATACTGAACTGATAGATTATCACACTGAAACATTAAAAAACATCACACTGGAAAACCAAAAAGTATTACACTAAAATCCAAAAAACATCACATTGAAAATAAGATTGATATTTCTATCACAACTGAAACAAGAATGATAAAACTATCAAACATGAAACAGGAGTTATATAAATATCACACTTGAAATTATACTTGAAACAAATATGATTGGAATATCACACTCAAATAAAGAAAGATAGAATTATCACATATGAAACATAAGGCGAAGTCCAATAGCCTCCCAATTGTATTGCCACAATTAGGAGTCGAACACTTATTTCCTATCAAATATTGATTCCCTAAAACAGTTTTGCTCCAACATGTTCTCAATTTTAACTTCTCAATTTCTAAAAATATTATATTTTAATTAATTAGTTAATTTTTAAATTCTCACAAATTTTTTATTTTTTATTTTGTGTTTTAATTGTTATAAACAAAAAATAAATGTTAATATTTAAATTATAATCTTCAAAATATTAAAAATTAAAATGTAAAATATATAAAAACTATTTATAAATCATGAAGGTATGATTTTTTTGTCTATTAATTTAATTATCAGTTTTTACTTAGTTGAAAAAAATTCTTTAACTAATAATAAAAATAACTTTTTCAATTTATTGGATTACTAGTTTTTTCTTTTCTTTTTTTTCAAAAAAAAAATCTTGTAAACTAAGTAGAAATATTATGTTTATAGTATTAAAATTATAACAATTTGTTATTATTTTTTAAAACTCAAATATAGATTAATCACGATACAATATATTTAAACTAAAATAAAAAAGAAAAAAATGTAGTAAAAAAGGAATTGTGGATAGATAGATGTGGCTACGAAATGTAAAAAATTGGGTACACAATAATCGGGAACCCAATAATTGAGAAGCTGTTAGAAGTCTTTTTTAAAAGATTCAAACCCCAATTGTAGCTTTTTGCTACAATTGGGGACCAACTGGACTTAGCCTAAGTAATATTTCTATCACGCCTGAAACAAAGTGACTAAAATATATTACACCCAAAATATGAGTGATAAAAACTCCTTGAAGACTCTTGGTAAAACCTACACCAACAAAGAGAGATGCCAAAAACTCCAATATGCTCTTCTAAAGAAATACAAATCAAAGATAACTTCCATAAGAGACACGAAGGATTAACTTCCATAAGAGACACGAAGAATCTCTCAACAATGACGGGTCATGCGCTTATATGCAACCTCATGACAGAGGAACTTGTGCTTGAAGAAGAAAAATAAGAGATGATAAAGATAATAGTTAAGAAATTCATTGCCTTTCATGCTTCAAATAGCAAGAAGAATGAAAGAAAAGAAAAGAATAAAAGTGAAGAGGAAGAAGATTCCTATGAAGAAGAAACTAATGACGATGAAGGAATGGCTATGTTGGCAAGAGATATGAAAAGATTCATGAGATATACAAGATTTGCCAAAAAAGAAATCTTTCCTAACACCTTTCAAAAGGAACGTTAAAGCCATCAAGTAAGAGAAACCTACTTGCTACCATTGCAAGAAAATATGACACATCAAAACCTATTGTCCAGTTCTATGTAAAGAGAAATCTAAGAAGGCTATGCATGCAAATATTACTTGGGATGATCAAAATTTGGATGGATAAAGAGGTTAGTTGGGATGATAACAATTCAATCTAAGAGATGAGTGACAATTATTCAACTCATTATGAACTCATGGAAAAAAATGATGAGGTAACTCCTATATCTAGTCTTTCTTGATCAACTGATGATGATAGTGATGAAGAGATTTATGATACATTTGATTCTCTTTATAATTATTTCTTAAACTCTATTGAAAACAAACAAAGTTTTAACAAAATATTTGGAGATTGAAAGAAATAGAAGTAAAGAGATTTTAAAAGCCTTGGAGGATTTTTAAAACCTTAGTGATGAATGTATAGATGAAACTGAGCAATTTCATCTTAACAAGAAAAATTGGCTTCTTTGGTCCTTTAACTATGGCCGACAACTTTTGCACTTTCTAAAAACGGCTTATTTGGTCCTTTAATTCTTGATTCCGTCTTTGACTCCTCTACTTATTAACCATATATTGGAATCTAATATCATCCTTGTATCTAAGTGCTTCACACTTAACACACAACTTCCACCTAAAATGCTCTAAAAGTAACAAATCTCAAAAAACAACGTAAGAATGTGAATTTCTCAAATATAAAGGAAAACCCTTAGCTAAAACACATAATGCACCTAAAATAATGTCTCGTGATTAGATAATTTTATCACAAATATGGATACATCAAGACCCCCAACTCAAAGTTGTGTCGTCCCAGCACAATAAGAAATAAGATCATGGGAAAGTCTCTAGAAATATATCAACTAAGTCAAAAAAGCATATGGAGATGATGAATGAAGAATGTAAGTAATAATACTAAAGAAAACACCTACAAGTTTCATGTAACAATATTTATGAACTAAATCATATATACACTTATTATACAAACAATCAACGTGATTTAAGTTCAATATTAGATTAGCTTTGCAATGCACGAAGGATATGTCTTTCACTTAGTTCGATATGGAGGATTTAGAGTGTTTATCTATCCAATAGTCCATCTAATGACTCTCAATTGGTTCAATTGTTTCTATATCACATAGTTAAGAATTATAAGGTCTTTAAGGTTGTAATGTCGACTTAGGGGCGGTATAATCGTATATTTGGATAATGTAGAGTGAGCTTTTGGCTCTCTCCTCACTAGCCATCAACGAATCACCCTAGAGCTTGTGTTAATCTCATAAAATGTTATCACTTATCCCAATATTTTGATGCACTTAATTTTGCATCCCCAATAACCCAAGTGTAAACTAGGATGATCACATAAAAATTCTTTTTGCCGGTACTTTTCATATTCAATCTTTTTCATATCAACCTTTTTCTTTTGTAAGTTAGCTATGAATATATTTTTGATGTGAGATGTCATACTACTTTTTTTTCCAACATATTTCTTTTCTATACTTTTTTCTTTCTTTTTCTCTTACCCGGCAAAGGGTTACAATAAGAATAGTGAATCATCATCAACAGCACAAATACATAGCTCAAAAATACCCATCCAAGTGTTTCCCATTAATCAAACCCACCACCCCAAACTCAAGCTCTAAATACAAATATCTTAACATCATGATTTGAGTGCGGGTCATATGGAAAAGTTCTACAATATAAGGGGTATGACTTGTAATGTGGTTAGTAAAAAGGCTTTAGAAAGGCTAGAATAGGATGAGACGAATAATATATCAATTAATAATGGACAACAAGTTAAAAGGATACAAAGGTTTATTTAAGAACCGCCCTAATCACATTTTAAACTATGCCACTTCATTACGTTCTCACCTATAGCACATCCGTTAAATGGGTTTATCAACTAGCTCGGATTTCACACTCTACCACCCCTAAAGGCTCCCTAAGATCAAACTTACTTCTACCACATTGCTTACTAATCCTTTTCTTTACTATTAATGTGTCTTTTCATTGTCATACTTACAACATACAAAACAACTAGTTCATAAACAAATTACTTCTATATCATTAACTCACAACTTTATGCTTCTAGGACATTGAACACAATCTACACCAAATTCCAGCTACCAACTGTGTTTGTCGAAACTTCTCAAAAGCATCGGCTATTTGGGTGACTTGCGTCCCTAATATCTTTAAATCATTTGAGTGCTCGTTGAACCTCTCGTCTTTAGCCTTCACATTATTTGTGTCAAAGTCCAAAAAGCTTGCATTTATTTGTCGGTATCAGATCCATCTTGTGGATGTTGCGGCAATGCTTTTTGTACTAGATTCTTGGCATAAACATCATAGGTTGGTTGCGGTGGTGGTGATGGCTTGACATATCCTTGAACCCCTCGATAAGAACCTTGAGATCTCTGCTAGAATTTGTTGTTTGAGGTCGTGGTTGGTAGGTATTACCTTGATTCATGACCCCATTCGGATTAGAACATTGAAAGCCCAGATGATTGTGATTCTCCTGCTGAATCCTAGTATTACCCTATTGGTAATTCCAACGATTTGACAAAAAACACACTGATTCTTGATTTCCTTCACACGTTTCCCATACATGATCGTCGACCCCACAACGCGGTCAACCTTGTGCTTCTTGCACTGCTTTCTTCTCAGCTGGTATCCCTTATAAACCTTTCTCCATCGTAAGTGCCAACTGCTTCAATTGATTCTCTATCAAAGAGATCTTAGAGTCTACATCAATTTCACTATCTAAACATAGCGTACCTTTGGTATTTTTAACGGGAGCTCGCGACTGTGGCCAACTCCTCTCTGTTTCCACAATCTTCTCAATACTAATAACAATTTATGTACATGGACATGAAACCTCCTCCTCCAAGGTTATCTACCCTCAATCTTGACCCGACATTGATAACCTGACAGAAATTAGCTAATTAAAGTGTTATTTTATAACAATGGAGTGGACATCTGGCTAACTTTTGCTGAAATCTTGTCCATGCCTATCCTACACTCTCGCCATTGTCTTGCCAAAAACTTGCAAGTGCCATTTAATTCTTCATTCTTATGATTTGTGGATAATATCTATAAAAGAACTTGAACTCGTCCTATGATGTAATCACTTTTGATGGTCGACTATCCAACCATTCACTAGCACCTTCGGTCAAGAAAAATAAGAACATGAAGTAATAAAACTGCTCACATGTAATGCCTTAAGTAATGTAGGCATCACAAATCAGTATAAAATTATGAATCAACCTCACCAGATCTTGTTGTGCTGCACCACTATAGTGTCCAAAGCTCATGAATTGGCTCAATATACCCTGACCAGGCTTAAATATTGCAGCTTGGATCACTATAGGGAGAGTCTTTAAAGGTTGTACTCGAAAAGGTGATTCTTGACCCAGAAGACCTTGTTCGTGGAGTCGAATGTTCTATGGATCCCCTCTTTGTGGTGGTACTACTTGGGGAATTGGATTTTTTTTATTGTCATTATCCTTATATGGTACTTCTTCTACTCGTGGGTTCACTCGTCCATCACCCTCTATCATTAATGGATCTACTACTCTAGACACCGCTTCATCATTCTTCCTCTGTTCCCTCTCTCACTTTTTTAAGCTCATAGTAATGTCTCGGGATCCGAGAGCATATACCTATACCTAGGACGCCTGAAAGAGACAAAAACAAAAAACAACCGTAAAATTGAAACAAATAAAAGCTACTACACTTAACTAAACACACAAACTAACTAGAAAAATCCCCGACAGCGGTGCCAAAAACTTGGTAGAGCCAAGGTGTGATAAACAAATGATATATAAAGCATACACCTAAGAACACTACGGAAAACTCTTCGCAAGTGTACTAACCGTGCGCAAGTATTTGTTAATAAGTAAAGTTCGTCCTCAAGTATTTATCGGTTAGCTTAAGCTCGTGTTCAGATATAAACGTAGAAGAGATTAATTTTTTAAAATATAAATATAAATGAAAGGAATTATTATTTTGGTTTTTCAAATAAGAAATAAAATCAAATAATTAAACTACTATTCCAAGTACAAGATTACAAAGAAATTGGAGATGAGATATAACTTAGGTATGCTAGTATGAACCTATCTTCTTAAATCACTATTCTATTTATAAGGGTGGATTGAGCATATATAAGTATTTTGGATTCCATAATTCCTTTAACTCCTGTCATGGTATCTTAGAAGGGAACCTTAACACTATAAGGGACCTGGGTTGTGGAACTTGCACATAGATCGATGGTGAAATCAAAACCCTAATGACTATATAGTTAATCAAGCCCGTTAGGATCACTATCGCATACTAGACGATTATATGGCGTTTTTTATAACTAAACCCCCCCACCAGGGTGACAGTCCTAATTACTGAAGGCAGCCCTAACGTGACCAAGGCTAGGGTTGGAATAAATGTCTAACACAAAATACAGTTATATAAAATAAAAGCTCAATTTAATTAATATTAATCCCAAATAATAATAGAATATAAAAATATATTTCAAGGATTATACATATTGCAAACACAAGCTATGGGAAAATTAGTTCATAGTAACATAACTAAAACTAAAGAGTAAATTATATCATTAAGACAAGAAACTAAAAACAATTACCCTAATGGTAGGAGGAAAAGGATGGATAAGAGGAGCTATAATGCTCCAAAGTCTATTGCTTCTTCCACAAGTCAACTTGCTCTCTCTATGATGAATTGCTAAATAGTATGGGGTTGTAAAGGTAAGAACGTTTTTCTTGAGTCAATACTAATATATATATATATATATATATATATATTTGAAAAAATCTATGTCATGGGCTAGGTTTTAGAGTCTTAATCCAACTTAAACACGTTTTGCTTAGAAAGTGGACTGGTTTGGCCCATAGTAGTTGTAACCCTAATAACCTCTTCATTACAGTGCCAAATCACGAACAGTTAGTGGCCATATGTTACTAATTAAAAACCCTAGTTGGATATAAAATGACTACTTTAAATTCTCTGTCAATTTTACGCGACATAAAAAATACTCCACGACAATTTTTACACTTTCTAAAACCGACTTCTTTGGTCCTTTAAATCTTGATTTCGTCTTTGATCTTCTTTCATCTACTTATTATCCATGTATTGGCATCTAATATCACCCTTGTACCTAAGAGCTTCACACTTAACACGCAAATTCACTTAAAGTACTCTAAAAGTAACAAATCTCCAAAACAAGGCTAGAATGAGAATATATCAAATAACATTGAAAAATCCATCAGCTAAGCACATAATGCACCTAAAATGATATCTCGTGACTAGATTATTATATAAAAAATATGGATACATCACTCATACTATTCCATGATTAATTGTCATAAGACTTGTTGTGTGTATCGAGTCTTCAGCTAGTATTGCATGAAAGGTAGCTTGAGTGACACAGAACTTGAGATGATGTGTAGATAGTGAGGTCCTACCTAGTATAAAACTGATTTTCCTAAAACCTTGAGAAAAAATATTTTGACGAGACCAGATGGTTAGGTAAATGACTTTAGCTTGTCCAAAATTGATGTATTTGTATCACCAGAGCCTCCTTGAGACTAATCCCTTTCTTTATTAGGCACATTACAAGCATAATACCTTAGTATGTGATGTCTCCCTATTTGTGATATAATAAAATAGGCTGGAGACATCATTTTAGGTGTTTATGATTAATTAATTATAGATGTTTATTCGTATTTTGATAATTTCTTATTTCTTGTCTTGTCTTGATATGATGAATTATTATTTTTAGAGCATATTTGGTTTGATTTATGTGTTAATGTGAAGTTTTAAAGATATATGGAATATAATTAGATGCCAAATCAATTATAAAGATATAAGGAAAGAAGATATGGAAGGATCCAAGAGATAAAAGAAAGTGGAGATAAAATAGGAAAGGAAAAGCTGCCAAGTAAATCTTAGATTCTGCAGCTACGTCCACTAAAGTGAAGATAACTTCAGATTGTCTGGGAATTTGGATGAGCAATCAAAATAGAAAACTTATATCTTTTTTCTTTGGTCGATTCGATATAAAGTAGGCAAAAATTGTACCAATATCGAAGGAAATACAACCAAAACAAGACAGCAGTGTTTATCCTCTCTCCTATATTTTAAGAAACCAATTTGAGTTGGGTTTGGACTCAAATTATTTGCCTTCTACTCCAATATTTCGACCTAGGGTCTTCCTAACACCTATAACGACACCCTCTATTCATTGTAAATGTGTCCTTGCCTCTCCTTAACTAATCCTTAGTATTATTCATCATAGAAGTCATTCCAGAGAAGCAAGTTGACAATATGTGTCTTTATGTTAGTTTATTTCTTGTTAGATGAACTAATTTTACCATAGATTGGGTTTTGCATATGTATAATCTTTGAATTCTATATTCTTCTATCTAAGTTTGTTTGGGAAAACCTTTTTAAATTGATTCTAGCTTCTTAACCATATATTTGTTTTATGTGCTTTGATTTATTTTCAGTCTTAATCTTGATCACGTCAAGATTGTCTTAATAGTAGTTAGATGGTCACCCGGAAGGGGTGTCTAATTATTGAAACATCATATAATCTTCTAGTGTACGGTAGTGATCCAGAGGGGCTTGCCTAACTATATAGTCATTAGGGTTTGAGATTTAACCACCGATCATTGCGCAGGGTCCCCTTACCCAAATCCCCTGGTAATTGTTAGGTCGCTACCTAAGTCCACCCGTAAGGGGGTCAGGAGGAATATATAATCCTGGGTACTTATCTAAGAGCTTTAATCACCCTTGTTAACTAGTAGAAGAAATAGAAGGATTAGTGCATACTAGCAAAACCTGAGGTATACTCTCTCATCTTATTCTCTCATCTTTTATTTACTATTTTGTCTTTACTTTAATTAATAAATATCTCCTCAATCAATCATTTATATTTACTTTCATGTCTTTAATTCATTAAACTATTTACTACTACGCTTTTCTGTTAATCCATTTGTATAACACACTAAGTCCCTGAGAACGAATCTGTACTTATCATTAAAACTTGCGCACGACCTGTGATACTTGCAGTGATTACCGTGTTTAGGTTAGGGTTGTTAGTTGCATCTTATTTTATCATTATTTTATCACACCTTAACCGACACCAGTATGATAAGAATTTACCGTATGACCTGCTCTCGAATCACAACGCTTAATGAATTAACCATCTCTAATCTTGATTTTTGGGTGGTGGGATGTTCTTGTGATATTATGGGTTGGGATTATGTTTCTATAGTGCTACATTGTGAGTCACATGTACATTTTTATTATTACAGGTTCAAAAAAAGAAAAAAGATAGACTAATGTTGAAGCAATCTAGCACCCATCCACAAAAAATTGGTCATACTTAACTTCCAAAGTTTAAAAAAAAGTGTGAACGACAATTCAAAGTTGAATGGCTCACTAAAAAGGCTTGATATTTTTTTTTTTAGAATTAGGGATGCTCTATTATGCATCATTTGTATTGAGTGAGAACATCTTGAGTAAAAAATCAAGCTCTTATTAGGCTTGTTCGTTCGTCTAAGTGAGAAGAGGGCCAAAAGCTCACTATACGTATTCCACACACACACACACACATACACACACATATATATCATACCAACCCCAAGTCTAACGTTACAACCTGGAAATACCTTAAGATCCTTAACATGTGGTTAAGTTATGATTAGTTGAGATGAAGGAAGCGAATCATCCACTCAACAATATGGAAAGACGAATGATCATCTTATAGCCACCACCCAAAGCCTATTGAAGGCGATCCTTAATGCATTTCGACATTAATATTCTTGTTGCCTTAACATAGTTGATTTGCAAAATTGATTAGAATTTTAGTTGGTAGTTCCTTTTGCTTGATTTTGTGAGAAGTTTCTTTGCATTGCTTACACTTGTTTTGAGCTTTTTGTGATTATATTTGATTCTCGGGTTGGTTTTATTTCTTACATTGTGAACGGCGATGAGTTAAGTTAGGGATGTTGATGTATCGCCTTTTGATATGTTATTAAATAGTCCGAGACATATTTTTAGGGGGTTATATAGTTTGAAGTTTGGATTATCCATCATTTGATTTATTTCAAGCCTTGAGATAATGTTAATGATTCACGTACTTTTGGAGTATTTTGAGGTTTTTTTGCTTTATAGGTGAAGCTCGTAGGAACATCTGGGATCTGAGACCTAATTGATTAGCTAAGGAGTTATAAAGAAGAATAAGAACCTCCAAGGAAGTGGAAAAATACCAAAAAATGACATGGGACGTCAAGATCTTACTTGGAGCTAAAAAAGACATGTTTTGTAATTAGCCAATAATCTTCAAACCACCACATACATAACTTACATTACTTCTGATCATCGAGAATACTATTTTAGATTTTGTAGGATGATACTTGCACCGTGCTTCAGTCTCACTCTTCCTCGAATTGATGTCATCCCTACTCTTTTGAAGAATTTCAGCTTGAGACCTTCACTAGGGTTTTCGGCATGGGAACAACTCCCTTTAAGCTTTGGATTGGAAGGATGAACAAGTTTCAATTTGTACAACTCATGTTTTAGAAGCTATCTTCTTAGCCTAGGATGAGGTGTCGTGGAATGTTGATTATGCTATTTGTTTTATTCAAGATTTTTTCAAGTATCCATGTGGCGTTAGAAATTTGTCCGAATCATTGTCAACTAGTGTTGAACCACTTATTTATTTAGGTAGCTTCATGTGGAACAACTTTCCTTTTTCTATAGAGGTCTCTTGAGCCCGAGATGTCTTCTCTAACTTGGTCGGGTTTTTTTCTTTTTCTTTTTCTTGAGGAGAGGTTTGGGATTGGTGATAAGAGATGTATAATCTCTTTTACGGGATATACTTCTATCTCAAGCATGACCAAATGTGAAGTTAGATGGGGAGGTCCTTGCAAGATGTATTTACTTGAGTTTAACAACGCGATGAATTGGCAGAATTTTATATTGAAATCTTTTTTCGAGATCGTTGGTGGCCTCCCAAACATCGATTAGTGGTTTTTTCCTCCCGATAGTTAAAGTATTTCTGGTAGAATGGGACACACACTTAATCCATGTATCATTTACACTCTCTTAAGTGCATATTTATGGAAAGTTGGCCGGATCAATTTCTGTTCACGTGTCCATGTTTTGAACTTCTTTAAAGAGCACAACCAACCTTATAGAGACATATCATACTGGATCAACCATAATCTTGAAGTATGGATATTTGATGGAATCCCTAACGATAACTTCTCATCATTTGATAGACTTAAGAGTAGATGTGTAAAGATCACTCATTTGGTTTCAAGGATGACTTTCGTATTTGTTAAAGTAAACATCTTGTATTTGAGTTTTATGACTCCCTTTGCAAACCTTAATAGTATCGAAATCTGCAAGTGGCGATAAGAAATTTTTGGGTTTTTTGCAAGAGGTCGGGTAGGAGACAAGGATCAATTCCTTTTAAGGTGTTTCCTTTTTTGCTTCTCGAACTCTTATTGTGTGAGCGTAGATGGTTTTTTCTTTTTGTTTATTATAAGATGGCTGATAGATTTCTCCTTAACCACCTCTTCATCTACGTTGTGCTTTTAGATTTTTTTCGACAACAAACCATTTCTATTACTTTTAATGTTACTTTTGGAAGGTGGATGATGATTTCCATCATTACATTTTGTGGATGTCGACTTGACCAGTAACCTTTAGTGTCTATAATAGTGTTCCTCTTATCCCTGACTCTTCCAACTACTTTTGTAACTACTCAGCCAAAAGGTTCAAGATGGATTGGAATTATATAAAATGACAGTGTTTGATGTTATATGTGGATTTGCTATTCTTTTTTTTTTAATTTGTTATTTTTTATCTTGTTATTGTATCAGCCTTATGTAATAATTACACACGTTATTTTTATTATTATGCATTTTGACAAAAAGAATATAGATAAAAATATTTATTATTTTAATGATTTAAATTTAAGATGGATCATAATTTTAATCCATTACTTGCAAGACACTTTAAAACAATCTTAGATCAAAAATAAAAAATTGGGTAAACATAATAATGACATATAATATGGAGGACCCAATTTTAATTTTACAAGACAGTCCATAAGTTCCTTTTAATTATGACAAAAATAAAAAAGAAAAAAAAATCTAAAAAGGGGAATAAATTCCTAAATAGTAACCCACCTCCAATTCTCCAATTTTATTCCTCTAATCTCCATGTATTTCATCTTTTTTCCACACACACGACACATCAAACACATAGAGAAAAAGAGGGCGATCTTAACGGCCACAGAATAGAAAGAGAGGAAAAACGAAGAAATGGGTACGCTTCAGTCTTTGAGAAAAGCTTATGGCGCTCTCAAAGATCACACTACACTTGGCCTTGCCCATGTTAATAGCGATTTCAAGGTCCCCTTATCTATCGTTTTTTATTTAAAAAAAAATAGCACATATTGTTATTGTGGTCTTGATTTGATGGGTTTTTGTGGAAATTAGGATGTAGATGTGGCGATCGTTAAGGCAACTAATCATGTTGAATCTCCACCCAAAGAGAGACACGTTAGAAGTGAGTTTTTCTATTTTCCTTATTTGATTTCATAGATCCCAAAATCAACAGTAAACTTAATTCACCGTTATTAAGTGTTTAATTTTGAACCACTTCACATTGATTTTAAGTAATTTTCGCTTAGGTTTTAGTGATATATTGATTTATGATTTGAGTTTTCCATATAGTGGGGAATAAATCTGAATTTAGGAGATGAGTTTTTGGTTTTTTGTGTAAATAATAAACAGTAATGCACAGAGTATATGAATTTTGGGTTTTGTTAAACGTGTTAAAATGAGTAAATTGCAGAAATTCTGGCTGCCACATCAGCTATACGTCCTCGTGCTGACGTGGCATACTGTATACACGCACTTGCTCGAAGATTAACAAAGACTCATAATTGGACGGTACAGATTCATTATTATGCTCATAAACTATAAGATTTCAATGTTTCAGTCTCATAATAAGTTAATTTTCTTTTAATAGGTGGCATTAAAGACATTGATTGTTATGCATAGAACATTAAGGGAAGGGGACCCTACATTTAAGGAAGAGTTACTAAATTTTCAACAGCGAGGGCGTATACTTCAATTATCAAATTTTAAGGATGATTCAAGCCCTATTGGTAATAACTAATAAATAATTTTTTTTTTTTTTGAATTTTGTTTGTAAATGAGATTAATTTATTTAGTTATTATTTTATTTTATTAGCTTGGGATTGTTCAGCATGGGTACGAACATATGCTTTGTTCTTAGAAGAAAGACTTGAATGTTTTCGTATATTGAAATACGATATTGAATCTGAGCGTCTTCCTAGACCTGTTCAAGGTCAAGATAAGGTAATTTTTATTATTTTTTTAAATTTTAAATTTTTATTATTTTAATCTTATAGTATGATTTATTATTATTACAGGGATATAGTAGAACAAGAGAGTTAGAGAGTGATGAACTAATGGATCAATTACCAGCTCTTCAACAATTATTGTATCGTCTTATAGGATGTCGGGTAATTATTTAATTCTAATTATATTTAATTTTTAACCAAAAATAAATTAATTTAATATTCTTTAATTTTTTTAGCCTGAAGGAGCAGCTGTTAACAACTATGTTATACAATATGCTTTAGCATTGGTATGTTTTGTTTTGTCTCGTTTTTTTTCGAGTTACTTAATAATTACTATTACTTAACACTTGTATGTTTATATATAGGTACTTAAAGAGAGCTTTAAAATTTACTGTGCTATAAACGATGGAATAATCAATCTTATTGATAAGGTATAATTCACTATATTTAACGCAAATAATGAAATGGCTTTGTAAATAACTATTTATAATCTTAAATTGCAGTTTTTTGAGATGCCTAGACATGAAGCTATAAAAGCACTAGATATATATAAAAGAGCTGGTCAGCAGGTATATATAAATGTTTTTATTTATTCGTTTTATATAAAAAAGTAATATATTTATGTTTTTATTTGTAGGCTTCGAATCTTTCTGAATTTTATGAAGTGTGTAAAGGACTTGAACTGGCTAGAAATTTTCAATTTCCTGTACTAAGAGAGGTAAAATTAAATGAAGATTTGAGTTTATAAATTTGATTTTTTTAAAAATAATATTGTTGTGTTTTTTGTTTTATAGCCTCCACAATCTTTTCTTGTGACAATGGAAGAGTATATTAAAGAAGCACCTAGTATGGTTTCTGTTCCAAGAGATTCTCCTTTGGTTAGTAATAATAGTATTAATTAATTAATTAATTAATTAATTAATTAATTAATTAATTAACTCTTGGTTAATATTATGTATCAGGAACAACCAGAGAGGCTTATGTTGACTTATAGACCGGAAGAAGATCTTTCACCCCACGAAGAAGAGGAGGAGCCACCTATAGCACCACCACCACCACCACCACCTTCAGTTGATTTTACCGAAACTCATTTCCCTCCACCACCACCTCCTCAGCCTAACAACTTTGATACAGACGACTTATTAGTGGGTCCCACTCTCTCTTTCTTTTTACATTCTTCTTTTTTCCTCATCTTTTCCCAAATTTCAGGGACTAAACGTTAATAACGCAAACGCGTCGTTTATCGAAGATAGTAACGCTTCGGCTTTAGCCATAATCCCTTCCGGTAATTTTCTTTTCTTTTAACCGTTTTTTTAAAATTTTGTTTTATTAACGAAGGTAACTTTTAACAGGTAGTTCAAGTTCGCTTTTTGAATCTAACGGAGCTCAAATAAATAATTTCGATCCAACGGGATGGGAGTTAGCTTTAGTCGATACTCCAAGTAACAATATATCCTCAGTTCAAGAAAGACAATTGGTAAGAAACCCGGCCCGGCCCGAAAACACGTGTTATTACTTATTAGTTAGTTATGTCCTACTAATGTAGTGTTTTTTGTGTAGGCGGGTGGATTAGATTCGTTGATATTGAATAGTTTATATGAAGATGGAGCATATAGAGCTTCACAACAGCCTGTATATGGAGTACCTGCACCAAATCCATTTGGATCAGTTAATGAAGATCCGTTTAATATGTCACATAATATAGCTCCTTCAACAGGTGTACAAATGGCTCAAAATCAACATAATAATCCTTTTATTGCGTATCCTCAGAATCAGATGGGTGTTCAAAATCCGTTTATGGATTCGGGTTTTGGAGCATTTCCTGTTAATCATGCACAAGTACAGGCTAATAATAATAATAGTAATAATAATAACCCGTTTGGATCTACTGGGTTACTGTAATGAATTGATGAATGGATTTTGAGTGTGTGTGTTTGTAATGAGTGGATGGAGTGGTTTTGATATGATATGATATAATATGATACCCCCACATGAGAGGAGAGATGTTCCGCTTGCGTATACTTTGTTATGACTTGTAAAGATAGTTTAAAGGACAAATTATAATGTGTATTACCAACTTTTAATTTTAATCATGCACATCATTACTAGTATTAGTATATGCTGCCTGCTTTATTATTATTATGTCTTTTTTTTCATTTCAAACATTTTTGGATCTGGTGATTCAAGTGGTTTTTCCTTTTTATGGTCGAACGTAATTGTTTTATCAACGACTGAACATTACAACTGAAAATGAATAGGGACATTGATTCATAGGGTCAATAGTTTTTATTGTCCATTACAACTGAAAAAGAATAGGGAGATTGATTTATAGGGTCAATAGTTTTTATTGTCCATATAGAGTTATTTTTTGGTGACTTATATAGAGGTGAGTAAATGAGAACTAAAAAAACTAGAAATTGAAAAACCAAATGGTTTGGTTTTCAATTTTGAAATATGAATTTTTTTGGTTCGATTTGGTTTCCTATACAAAAACCGAAACAAAAAAACTAAACAAAAACCGAAACAAAAAAACTAAATAAAAACCGAACCGACAAAGGAAAAAAAATAGAATGTGAGAATTTTTTTATAAGAATTATGGGAAAGAAAATTTAGTTGATAATTTATCATCTACGTGAAATCTTTTGTTTTACTATTTGACGGTGTTAATAGTAAGAATTTATTAATATACTTAAGATTATATTAGTAAGTGTTAACTTGATTGGTTTTATTAATTATGATTGTATGGATTCGGAAGATTTGTCAAAGTAACTTATTCTAATTGTATATTTAGTTAGGTTGATTTGTCAGATCTAAACCTAACTACAGGTTTAGCACATAACGTCTAGAATAAGGTTTAGATCTGACAAATCAACCTAACTTAAAAAAGAATATCAAAGTATAGTTAGGGTGCTAAACTATAACTGGTCGATCTAGAAGATTTTACTATTATTTTATTTTGAAATGTGAAACTGTAAAAGTTTCAAGGCTCCCTTTATATGGTACTACATGTATACTAGATCTTTAATGTATATCTTTTGTTGAATTAAATGGTGTTGGACATCTGCTATGTCAAATGGACATTTGATAGTCAAAATTTGCTTTTAAACCTTTCCCACATCGGTGGGTTATAAAAGGCTATAGCTACTTTTATACTTTGTGATATCAACTAAGTCCAAAGATCCAATAATCATGCACATGGCAAGGCAATGATTTAGCCCACACGCGCGCACCACCACCCTCCGGCCCGGCCCGGCACCGGCGACGGCGTAGGGCGTGGGGCGTGGGGCGTGGGGAGTCAAAAAATGAAAAATGAAATGGATTTTGTACCCACTCTTATAGTGGTCTACTCCACTTAAACATAGAGACAAGACTCCACCAATCTCGCACGCGTTAATGTGAAAGAATATCCCAGCAGCTGTTACTTAGTCAAGTCAAACACGTGGGAATATCAAAGGAGGTCAACTAAGCTGTTACAGAAAATCAAATCAAATCCAAACGTGGGGGTTACAAGACAATCAAAACGTCAACCCAATTAAGCCAATTTCGGGAGGAAATCGTGGGACTTAATGGGGACGTTTCTGAAGGCTTGGGTCCTCCTCTCCACTCCCCTATATAAAGAGCACTCACTACACTCTTAGCAGCTACGATACGAAAATAACACACAAGAAAAATACTCTGCCTCACCACCTTCTCTCTATATTTTTCCTACGTTGTAGTTCTGTTAGAGATACCGGTCACGCCGGAATATCTTTTTAACAACGGTGACGACTTTGTTTTTCTTTTCCGTGTAAGTTTGTTATTTCCGTGTAATTTTTAATTCGATTTTTGTAATCGTATTTCTTTCCGTGTAATTGTTATTCGATTGTTGTAATCGCATTTCGAATAATTGTAATAGTTAGTTTGTTTCAAAAACATTTTTCTTTTCTTTTGTTTTTCGGAAACCATTTTCTTTTGTACAACTGGTGGTTATTTCTAATAACAATTTAAAAAGATATTCATTTTCTTTTCCACCGGTTATTTTTGAAAATGGCTCTTCCTATTTCGGTTGTTGGTTCCTCTTTGAACACAAAGCCTCTTCTCGACGCAAACAAGTTGGAACCCCTTAATGGTTCTACCTATAAGCGTTGGGCGCAAAAAATAATGATATGCCTTGAACAGTATGAACTCGACTTTGCTATAGTCGAGGCTCCTCCACTTTTGGAAATTGGAGCCCATACTGAACAAGAGCTAGCAAGGCATGCTGCCCTCGAATCTAGGTTCAAAAGAGCTAACACCACGGCTCGGGGCTGGATGTTGAACAACGTTACTAATCCCATTTTTGACCTCCTTGCCAAAGAGAAATCGGCAAAGGTCATATGGGAAACTCTCGAGAAGAAGTATGGGGCTGATGATTCGGGTAAGAAAAAGTACGTGACTAGGAATTGGTATAACTTTAGACTTACGGATCAGAAACCCATGACTGAACAACTTCACGTGTACGAGAACCTATGCGCGGAGGTAATCGCCGAAGGCATGAAGATGTGTGAAATTCTTCAAGCCAACATTTTGCTCGAGAAATTTCCCCCATCTTGGAGTGAATACCGCAACCACCTCAAACACAAAAAGAAAGAAATGACCCTCCAAGAGCTCATCAACCACATCCAAGTCGAAGAAGCAAATCGACTAAAGGATAAGTCAATCTCTTTCCCTTCTCATTCCTCCAAAGCTAATCTAGTCGAAGGTTCTGGCCAAGGTAACAAAGACAGGTTCAAAGGGAAGGGAAAGCAACAAGGGTCCAACAAATCTAAGTCTAGGGGAAACAAGAATCGCGGAAACTCCAACAAACAAGGTGGAGGATTCAAAACCTCTGGTAAGATTCTAAAACCTAAATGGGCATGTTATTGTTGTGGTAAGGAAGGACATAGGGCCTTCGAATGTACCCTTAGAGCTGGCCAGGGTCCCAAAGCTTCCGCTAATCTGACTGAGACCGAAGAAATAATCGCCGCGGTAATGGTTGAGGTAAACTTGGTAGAGAATAAGAGCGAGTGGATCCTTGACACTGGAGCTTCTCGCCATTTCTGCGCAAACAAAGCCTTGTTCAAGAAATTCGAAAAGGTAACTGATGGTGAGTGTGTGTACTTGGGTGACTCTTCCACCGCTACTGTTCTCGGGAAAGGTCAGGTTACCCTCAAACTCACCTCTGGTAAGACTCTTGAACTAAATGATGTTCTCTTCGTCCCTTCTCTCCGTAGGAACTTAGTTTCCGGGGCTCTCCTTAACAAAGTTAGTCTCAAACTTGTCTTCGAGGGGGTAAAAGTCATTATCACTAAAAATGACGAATTCGTGGGGAAAGGGTACCTTAATAATGGCTTGTTTGTTTTAAACACTGTAACCCTTAATGAGAATGCATCTAATTCCGCTTATATTGTTGAGTCCGTTCAAACGTGGCATGGTAGACTAGGCCATTTAAATGTTGCGTCTATTAAAAGGCTTAAAAATCTTGGACTAATACCCGTTAACAACGTGGATGACTTTGAAAAATGTCAAATATGTGTAGAGTCCAAACTTGCGAAAAAACCTTTTAAATCTGTTACCACGAGACAAACCAAATTGCTTGAATTAGTTCATT
The DNA here is from genome assembly GCA_029959085.1 of Nemophila menziesii. NCBI lineage: Eukaryota > Viridiplantae > Streptophyta > Magnoliopsida > Boraginales > Hydrophyllaceae > Nemophila > Nemophila menziesii. The sequence continues at coordinate 36,889,356 of JARWIR010000005.1, read as the reverse complement.
CGGACTTAGCTGATTTTAAAAACTCCGCTAGTAGAGGAGGAAAACTTTATTACATAACCTTAGTAGATGACTACTCTAGGTTTACTAAAGTGTATCTTCTTAAAACTAAAGATTGATAGTCCTAGAGGGGGGGTGAATAGGATTACTAATAAGATAATGCCTAATTAAAATCTTTTGGACAATAATAAGTTTAAGATAAAAACTTCTAGGTCAACTAATAAAATCAAACACTTATAGGATCATGCAATGTAAAGAGTAAGGTTTGATATAAAAGTATAACTAGTGAAAAGCTAATCCAATATCTTAAACTACTCTAGAAGACTATATGTTAGATAACTTAGATAAACAATATCATAATATTCATGCAAGCATATAATCAAACATATAGAGTGCGGAAAGTAAATAGAGTAGGGATAGAAAGATACACACGATGTATAGTGGTTCGGTTTCCCTACATCCACTACCTAAGGAAGCCTCCTTAGGATTTCAAGCTTTTCACTAAGCTTCCGTGTCTCTCTTAATCGGGTCGAGAACACAATAACCTTTACAAACTCTTCGATAACACGAAGGACACACCACTTGCGTAATCACAACACAAGGACACCAAGTATACTCCCTATACTTGAATTCTCTCTTAATCTATCTATTACAAGACCTAGACTTAAGAGGATAGCAACAAAGTGTTTAAAGGTTTGCTAATTAAAGCTTGTATCTAAAACTCCTAAAGAGTGGATATGACTATAAGCTTGTATACTCCTTCTTGAGTGGATAGAACCTTGTGGCTTAATTGATTAACTCCTTGAAAGGATTTATAAGCACACTAAGATTGAATTTGACTATGTATAGCTCTTGACACCTTCTTGAATGATAGCAATTAAGCCCCTTAATGTTTGTAATTAGTTGGTGTAGTTGTAGCCTTCAAAGAGCTTCAATTTATAGTAGAAAATGGCTTCCAACGGTCATAAGGCTTGAGTCCAACGGATCTATTAATCTCCCAACGGATATATTTCTTATGACTTGGCTTTAGTGCAGAAAACCCTATCTTGCGGTATACCGTAGCGGTGTACCGCGCTTCAGTGGTTGATTTTCTGGCATACTGACGGGCTAGTCCTCTATACCGCGCCCTGGTCCGCGCCTGGTCCGGTATACCGCACCGGTGTACCGCGCCAAGTATTCTTTGAAGAATAACAACTTGGATCAATAGCTCTTCTTCGTGAAAGTTGTTGCAAACATCATTCTATGAATCTTTGAAGTTGAACACTAAAGCTAATTCTCAATAAACATAAAGATAAGGTTAATAGCACTTGTATGAGAATTAGTTCTTTAAGATAAAACAATAAGGTTGAACAACAAGATAAAGAAAGAGCTTTTTGATGAAATAGAGTGCAAGAAAGAATGTCAAAAACAATAGAAATTAGCACACTAATCACAAGAGGATTTGTCACATTAAAACACCTAATTAGGGAGGCTATATGCCAACAATCTCCCCCTTTTTGATGATGACAAATCCTTCACTAAAACACCTTAGGAAAGATATAAAAGTTTAAGCATTTATGAAATAAAGCTCCCCCTCACAATAAGCATGCATTTGTGAGTTTTTAAAATGTGCAAGTTTTGAAAGTTTTAGTGCACATAATATTTTCTCCCCCTTTGTCTTCATCAAAAAGACGGGGTAAAAATAACTAAGAGTAGAAGAGCAAAGACAACTCGAGTGAATAGATTTTAAACAAGGATAGAGAGAGTGTGCACGAGTTTTAGATAAATGAAAATTAAGAGCTAAGGATAGAAATGTTTACCAACTCCTTGATTGATACAAGTTCATTTCAAATGCTTTCTAATGACACAAACGATTAGTTGCAATATATGAATGATTAGTCTAAGCATTTGAGTTTTTTTTTTTAAAATTTTAAACAAAGTCTCCCCCTTACATAGTGCATAGAGTTTGTTTTAATTTTGAAAAAGTTTGATTGACAATTTTTCCCTAATAAGAATACTTGAAAACATTTTGAAGAAAGATTAGGGGAAAAAAAATATTTTTTGAAAAACAAGGGGTCAAGATGTATTTTTCAAAACTTTGGGGACTAAACACAATTTTTGAAAAATCTATTTGGGACCAAAATGCAAATTTCAAACTTTTTAGGAACAAAGCTAAAAAGATCAACTATAGGGACTAATGAGCAATATCAAGAAGTACCTATAACATCAAAGAACATGTTAGCAACATAAAGACCAAATCAAGGATAATAAGCAACAATAATCATGATAAAAACTAATTAACCAATTATCCAAAAAAAAACATTTAGCATCCTAACAAATAAAGCCACGAAGCAATATCCTAGATGTCCAAAACACGGACCCATAAAAACTTAAAAGCATAAACATCCATAAAACAAGTTCTAATAAAGACCACATAAGCAATTAAAGACACAAAAACCACCAAGAAGGATTAAAACATGATTTCAACCACCAAACACCAAAACACAATGAATCAACGGTTATCACGAGGAGATCGGCTCCTAGATCTTCTACCATTCCCAATATCATCGCGAATGCACGAAACATCACTTTTTATACACGAGAGCTCATTCGCAAGATTTCCTATCTTTTCTTCCAAAACTCCAAACTTTCTTTCTAACTTATCTTCCAATGCCACAAATCTACTTCCTATATAATCCATGAAACGAGACATAGCACTTTCGAAACCGGATGGATTAGGAGGGTTAACATTGATGGTTTGGCTAGGAGTGGGCTCATTTGGATTTGGGTTTTCTTGATCCGGGTTATCTACTAGAATAAGAGTCTCAAGCTCCGGACCATTGGTTTCGCTTTTAGCTCCAAGGATGCGATTACGAATAGTATCATCCGAGATACGATTAATAGTGGAGATCGAAACATATGTGTTGTTATAAATAACAAATTTCATCCTAAGAATCGTGAGATAATCGAAGTTCCAAGATTTATTCATTGCTTTCACATTAGTCCCTCCAAAAGAAATATCATTAATCTCAAAGATTTTGGATAGAAATATACCGTAAGGGACTTTATCCCGAGAGGCACGAGCGTGATTCATCCATTTTAGCATAATAGCAATGATGTTTATCGGTTGTTTGGAGAAGATCAAAAATAAAAGATAAGCTTCATACGGGATAAGTTTGGCATCATGCTTATCTTTCGGAATAACGGCCGAGATAAGAAACTTGTGGGCCACGATAAATTCCGGGTCAAAGTTACGAATATTCCAATTTCCATCCGCAACAACCATTCTACTATTAACGAACTCATTCACTTCATTTTGAGCAACAATATCTATATTTGAATTATCCCAACCACTCGACCAAAACCCGCTAAAACCATCCGAAGGTACATTAAATTTAGAGCACAAAGCATTCAATTTTAAACGTATAACGGTACCCGAAACGGTTGATTTAACCGAAGTAGTAGCATGATTAAATTCAAAATTAGTATAAAAATCTTCAATTAACCCGGTTGCTAAATGACTACCCGAAAAAGCAAAGATATGATGAAATTGTTGAATTGAAAATAGTTTAAATAGAGAATCATCACCGGAGGGAAAAGCCGAGGGGCAAATCGTTCTTCCCGGTAGAACATCGAATGGCCGGAGTGGTGGTGGTGGTGGTGATGGTGACTTCGCCGGAGATGGTTCACGGTGGCGGCTTGAGGAGGCTCCGGTGGAAGACTTTTTCTTGTTAGCAATCGATTTGGTTCTAACCATGGTGGAAAATGAAGTGGGTAATGGAGTAGGACGAAGGAGGAGTGATTTTGGTGGTGAAAGAGGGTGTTTTTGGTGGTGGAGCCGGAGGGTTTTTGGCCGGAAATCGCCAAGGAGGAAGAAAGAGGAAGATGAAATGAAGGAATGAAGAAGAAATGCAGAAAAACGGGTTCTTTAACCTGTCAAAACCCTTACGTGCGGTGTACCGCGGGATTCGTCCGGTGCACCGCACGAGTGTTCGGTTTGGGTAATGAAAATCCAATTTTTGATTCTTTTAAAAACACCCGAAACACAATCGAAACTTCCCCAAATGACTCGGAATGATATAAAATAATTTTAAGCATCTTTGTTTTGAAAAGAAAAGCCAAGGAGAAGCTAAAAACGCATATAACAGTTAATTTCACAAAAAGACCCTAAGTTTTCTAAAAGTGCAAAAAGACCCTATGCAAGAATAAAACAAAACAAAAGCATGAACAAGGTCAAGAACAACAAGATAGCATCACAAGTTGATAAAACACATAAAACACAAAAAAGAAAACATAAAAAATACAAGAGAGGAAAGAATATCACCGTATTTTCCTTTTATGAGGTTTGAACGTCCTTTTGCATAAAATTTCATTTTCTTGACGCTCAACACCTTCAATGCATATTACTATGGTAACCGAGGTGGAATGGATCCGGAAATGTTGTTAGCATTTGTCACGATCCATATTGGTTTTTCCCATGAAGGTATCAAAGATCCACTAATAAGTTGTTCATGGTAATGGCATGTAGAAGCATGATGACCGGGTTTACCACAATAGTTGCAATAACTTCCTTTTTGAATAGAGTAACCATGTAGAGGTTTTGAACAAGAAGTTTCCCCATTTTTTCCAATATCCAAATTGTCACTAACATATAACTTTTCTTTGAAAAAATCATTTGGATCAAAAGGAGTGATATTTGAGAAAGGATGATTTTTTAAAGCATCAAGAGCAAGGGAAAAAGCTTCATCCAATTTTTTAAAACCTTCTATGTTTTTCTTCAAAGGATGTTTCCATTTATTTAAAATAAAAATGTTTTCAAAACACGGGTTTTTAGTATTGCCAAGAATATCATCCAAGGTAATAAAACATTTAAAACAATTCTTTAGCTCAATATTACCCTTTTTTAACATAAGATTATTCACATGGATTTGAGAATCAAGAATTTTGAGAAGGGATGAAATTTGTCTAATATCACAATAATTATAAGGAAGAGATAAAGAGTTAGGATAAAGTGCTACCTCATGATTAGGTTTAAAATCGTTGTGAGATTCATTATGGATTGAGACTTCTTCTTCTTCATTATTTTCGACAATTCCATATATAAACTCCAAACGATTCCAAAGCTCTTTTGCGGTTTTACAATCTAACATTTGTGAGAAAATTTCTTCGGAAATTCCACGAATGAGAGTGTACATTGGCTTTGCATTTTGAGTGAGCTTAGCCTTTTCCTCAATGGTGAGTTCATCAAAATCTTTTTCTTCTTGATTTAGCTTGAGAACTCCTTCTTCATTTAACTCTTCTTTATAAGGGACAAATGGACCTTCTTTTACAATTCTCCATTGATCGGGATCTTCGGCTTTTATAAATTCCTCCATTTTTGTTCTCCAAGCGAAATAGTAAGTTCCTACAAAAAGTGGAGGTCGTGTAGAAGACGAACTTTCCAAAAGATTAAATTCCATATCGTTTACTCTACTAACGATTAAGCTATTCACGTAGAGTTAGGCTCTGATACCAATTGATAGTCCTAGAGGGGGGGTGAATAGGATTACTAATAAGATAATGCCTAATTAAAATCTTTTGGACAATAATAAGTTTAAGATAAAAACTTCTAGGTCAACTAATAAAATCAAACACTTATAGGATCATGCAATGTAAAGAGTAAGGTTTGATATAAAAGTATAACTAGTGAAAAGCTAATCCAATATCTTAAACTACTCTAGAAGACTATATGTTAGATAACTTAGATAAACAATATCATAATATTCATGCAAGCATATAATCAAACATATAGAGTGCGGAAAGTAAATAGAGTAGGGATAGAAAGATACACACGATGTATAGTGGTTCGGTTTCCCTACATCCACTACCTAAGGAAGCCTCCTTAGGATTTCAAGCTTTTCACTAAGCTTCCGTGTCTCTCTTAATCGGGTCGAGAACACAATAACCTTTACAAACTCTTCGATAACACGAAGGACACACCACTTGCGTAATCACAACACAAGGACACCAAGTATACTCCCTATACTTGAATTCTCTCTTAATCTATCTATTACAAGACCTAGACTTAAGAGGATAGCAACAAAGTGTTTAAAGGTTTGCTAATTAAAGCTTGTATCTAAAACTCCTAAAGAGTGGATATGACTATAAGCTTGTATACTCCTTCTTGAGTGGATAGAACCTTGTGGCTTAATTGATTAACTCCTTGAAAGGATTTATAAGCACACTAAGATTGAATTTGACTATGTATAGCTCTTGACACCTTCTTGAATGATAGCAATTAAGCCCCTTAATGTTTGTAATTAGTTGGTGTAGTTGTAGCCTTCAAAGAGCTTCAATTTATAGTAGAAAATGGCTTCCAACGGTCATAAGGCTTGAGTCCAACGGATCTATTAATCTCCCAACGGATATATTTCTTATGACTTGGCTTTAGTGCAGAAAACCCTATCTTGCGGTATACCGTAGCGGTGTACCGCGCTTCAGTGGTTGATTTTCTGGCATACTGACGGGCTAGTCCTCTATACCGCGCCCTGGTCCGCGCCTGGTCCGGTATACCGCACCGGTGTACCGCGCCAAGTATTCTTTGAAGAATAACAACTTGGATCAATAGCTCTTCTTCGTGAAAGTTGTTGCAAACATCATTCTATGAATCTTTGAAGTTGAACACTAAAGCTAATTCTCAATAAACATAAAGATAAGGTTAATAGCACTTGTATGAGAATTAGTTCTTTAAGATAAAACAATAAGGTTGAACAACAAGATAAAGAAAGAGCTTTTTGATGAAATAGAGTGCAAGAAAGAATGTCAAAAACAATAGAAATTAGCACACTAATCACAAGAGGATTTGTCACATTAAAACACCTAATTAGGGAGGCTATATGCCAACAAAGATGAGGCGGAAAATGCGTTTTTAAAATATAAAGCCGAAGTTGAAAACCAACTAGATTGTAAAATCAAACGACTTAGGTCCGATAGAGGAGGCGAGTATAGTTCTAATTCCCTTAAAGAGTTTTGTGAAACAAATGGAATTATCCACGAATTGAGTGCACTTTATACACCCCAACAAAACGGCATATCAGAAAGAAAGAATAGGTCCCTTAAAGAGACTATGAATGCCATGTTAATAAGTTCAGGTTTACCAAACAACATGTGGGGGGAAGCTGTCTTGTCAGCCTGTTATGTACTTAATAGGGTACCACATAAATCCCTAGAAAAAACCCCTTATGAGATGTGGAAGGGTTTTCCACCAAACCTGAAATTTTTAAAAGTGTGGGGGTGCCTAGCCAAAGTCAAACTACTTGATTTTAAAACTGTCACCGTTGGACCCAAAACCGTTGACTCAATTTTCATAGGGTACGCTCAGAATAGTGCGGCATACAGATTCTTGTCTTTAGAAGATAACTCTATTTGTGAATCTAGAGATGCTGAGTTCTTTGAACATGTTTTCCCTTTGAAAAATTTAAATACTGTCAATGCTTCTTTACCTGTTGATAACTTATCTACTAATGATGTTGTACCTCTTTGTGATGTTTTTCCTAACCCCTCCACTTCCATGGAGCCTAGTAGTATTCCCGAGGAAGAACCTAGGAGAAGTAAGAGGCGCATGATCGAGTCTAGCTTCGGCCCTGACTTTATAACAGCCTTTATAACAGAAGGTTCTCACATTGATCTATTAGACGAACAGGTAGTCAATTGCTTCCTCATGGAGGATGACCCAAAAACTTATGATGATGCTTTAAAATCTATAGATGCTAGTTTTTGGAAAGAGGCTATTAATAGTGAACTTGAGTCAATTAAAAGTAACCATACATGGGAACTAACCGACTTACCTAGGGGCAGTAAACCTATTAGTAGCAAGTGGATTTTTAAGAAAAACCTGAGACCCGATGGCTCAATAGAAAAATTCAAAGCCAGGCTTGTTATTAAGGGCTTCACCCAAAAGAAAGGTTTAGACTACTTTGACACTTATTCCCCAGTGACCAAAATTGCCACGATAAGAACCCTTATTGCTTTAGCCGTCATTCACGAACTTGTAATACATCAAATGGATGTCAAAACCGCGTTCTTGAACGGAGATCTAGATGAAGAGATCTACATGGCTCAACCCGAAGGGTGTGTGGTCCCTGGTCAAGGGGACAAAGTGTGTAAGTTGAAAAAAGTCCTTGTATGGTTTGAAACAGGCACCGAAAAAATGGTATGAAAAACTAGATAGTACTCTCATTTCATATGGGTTTATAGCTAACACTTCTGACTCATGTGTTTACTCCAAGGTAACAAATTCAGAGTGTGTTGTCATCTGCCTTTATGTAGATGACATGCTCATCTTTGGTACTACTATTCATATTATAAATGAGACTAAACGCTTCTTGTCTTCCAGATTTGACATGAAAGATATGGGAGAATATGATGTAATACTTGGGGTAAAAATCATTAGAAACAGTAATGGTATTACCCTGAATCAGTCTCATTACGTAGAAAAGATGCTGAAGAAGTTCAATTCCTTTGAGGTAACGCCTGTAAATACTCCTTATGATTCTAGCATTAACTTATCCAAACATGTTGGGGATGATGTATCCCAAAATGAATATGCTAAAATCATAGGAAGTGTAATGTTCTTAATGAACTATACTCGACCTGATATTGCTTATGCCGTGAGTAGACTTAGTCGCTATACTCATAACCCGAGTAGTGACCACTGGGTTGCACTTCGCCGTCTATTAAAATACTTGAGAGGTACCATCGATCTAGGCCTGCACTATAACAAATTCCCTGCAGTCCTTGAGGGTTTTTGTGATGCAAACTGGATCTCAGACAATGACGAAGTAAACTCCACCAGTGGTTATGTTTTCTCCTTAGGAGGAGGTGCTGTATCGTGGAAGTCTTCCAAACAGACTTGTATAGCACGCTCCACCATGGAGTCCGAGTTCATAGCACTAGAGTTAGCTGGGCAAGAAGCTGAGTGGTTGAGAAGTCTGTTATCGGATGTGCCACTTTGGGAAGGAAGTGCCACACCTGTATGTATCCACTGTGATTCACAAGCAGCCATTGGAGTCGCTCATAATAGCGCCTATAATGGGAAGAAGAGGCATATTCGCATCAGACATGGGTCAGTAAGACAATTACTGAAGAATGGTGTGATAGCCTTGGAATTTGTACGATCAGAGGAGAATCTAGCTGTTCCGTTCACCAAAGGCTTGACCAGGAGACTAGTCCTGGAGACGTCGAGGGGGATGGGACTAAAACCCATTAAATTGGAACATGTGACTAATGAGTCAATATGTTTTCCTCATCCCTAAGGCTCAAACCTAAATCGTCTTGTTCATAGCCACTTGTGGTGGTCCTTTTGAGAAGGACTTGATGAAAAAGGCGTACCGAGTGTTGAACTCACATTGAATTCATAGCCTTTATGGTGGTTCTTTTGAGAAGGACTTGATGAATTCAAGGGTAACGTTGAAACCCAAATATTCATGGTAGAGTGTTAAGGAGACGTCCTTGCACCACTCTCAAATGAATAAATCCACCAAGTTCATAGCCCGTAAAGGGTGGTCCTTAGAGTCTAGAGAAGGGCTTGATGAACCGAAAGGTGAGGTTAGAGGGAACCATAACCTTGAATCGGGTAGAGTATGTGCTGTGAGGGTCTCGATCGATAACCGTTAAAGTTCAAGAGTAAGTTCACTTAAACGGAACTCGGTGGTTGCCTCACTTCACTACGTGTCATTTCAAATCGCAAGATATTGACACTTAAGTACAATTCACCCATTCTTCTTTCTGGAACCTTCTCACCAAACCTTTTGTTGACATTCAAATGTGTGGGGGATTGTTGGACATTTGCTATGTCAAATGGACATTTGATAGTCAAAATTTGCTTTTAAACCTTTCCCACATCGGTGAGTTATAAAAGGCTATAGCTACTTTTATACTTTGTGATATCAACTAAGTCCAAAGATCCAATAATCATGCACATGGCAAGGCAATGATTTAGCCCACACGCACGCACCACCACCACCACCACCCACCTGCCCGGCCCGGCACCGGCACCGACGACGGCGTAAGGCGTGGGGCGTGGGTCGTGGGTCGTGGGTCGTGGGGAGTCAAAAAATGAAAAATGAAATGGATATTGTACCAGCTCTTATAGTGGTCTACTCCACTTAAACGTAGAGACAAGACTCCACCAATCTCGCACGCGTTAATGTGAAAGAATATCCCAGCAGCTGTTACTTAGTCAAGTCAAACACGTGGGAATATCAAAGGAGGTCAACTAAAATGTTACAGAAAATCAAATCAAATCCAAACGTGGGGGTTACAAGACAATCAAAACGTCAACCCAATTAAGCCAATTTCGGGAGGAAATCGTGGGACTTAATGGGGACGTTTCTGAAGGCTTGGGTCCTCCTCTCCACTCCCCTATATAAAGAGCACTCACTACACTCTTAGCAGCTACAAAAATAACACACAAGAAAAACACTCTGCCTCACCACCTTCTCTCTATATTTTTCCTACGTTGTAGTTCTGTTAGAGATACCGGTCACGCCGGAATATCTTTTTAACAACGGTGACGACTTTGTTTTTCTTTTCCGTGTAAGTTTGTTATTTCCGTGTAATTTTTAATTCGATTTTTGTAATCGTATTTCTTTCCGTGTAATTGTTATTCGATTGTTGTAATCGCATTTCGAATAATTGTAATAGTTAGTTTGTTTCAAAAACATTTTTCTTTTCTTTTGTTTTTCGGAAACCATTTTCTTTTGTACAACTGGTGGTTATTTCTAATAACAAATGGTAACATCTACGTTATGTAAATAATTTGGTAGATGTATCAAGGGATCATGTCTAACAATTTATTCATGTGAAGGTGTCTTCAAGGTTAACATAGCCGTTAGGCAGGGGTATCCGGAGCGACCGTCTCTCTGATATATCCTCAGACCCTGATCATGGTTAATGAACGTGAATTTAGTTATAATTTTTTTTAATGAATATATAAATAATTATGTTATCTTCTGAGAATATTTTATCTGTTGTCATCCTATAATCACGAGTGGTGATATTGTACTTCAATTGATTTTATGTAATTTCTTGTTTTTATATTTAATGTCATTTAGAATTTTTTTTTTAAAGAAAATGAAAATATAAGACAAGACTATGAAACTAGGCACTATTTACTAAAATGGAAACATAAATTTGATAATTGGGCGCGCCATAAAGCAAAGATGAAAGAGACATGAATGATGAAATCCAGCATTTGGCATCCTTGAAGGGTCCCACCAACGGATCGTTTTGTATGCTCATTCTTGGTTTGGTAGGGACCCCTTCATTTGCTCACCAAACACAAAAACAAACACAGTGGAGCGGCAGGTTGGCAAAGCAAAAGAAGTTTGGATCCGTAAGTATCATTTATTCTTCTGCAATATATTACTAGTTGTTCGGTTAATAAGGATTAGACATTCTTTCCGAATGCTCTTACATCCTAGTAATCCTAATGGGTTGGATAATTACTTTATATAATACTCTACTTTATCTTTGACAAGCTGTAATCCTAAAGATATTAACTAATAACGTTATTTTACTAAAAGAAAACCGCAACTTTTTTAGTGGAAAAGATTAAGCACTTCTTTTGTTCGGCGCAAATCGGTACTACAAATTTAAAAAACCAAATAAGTGGAAAATTGCTGCATGGACGGAAATCATCAATTATTAGCTGTCTCATCTTTTTTGAATGTTAATTGTTTGTTTGAAACTTCTTTAAAACATAAGAGGTGATCGCTTTCAAATAGGTTTGGAGCCAAGAATTTATGTTGGAAATTTTATTAGTGTGCATGGTTTTTCTAATACTCATGAAAAGGTTCACCACTTTGTTGAGCATGAGGTCTTTTGCAACTTTTTTTCCCAATTTTTTTCCCACATCGATCGAAAACTACGTCGTCTTGAAATCTTGATATTTATTGTCGCCATCATTTGATATTTTTACCCATTAAACTTGATATGTCTAAAGCCATGATAATATCGAGTAAGACTTATTAAAAAATCTTTGTTGAAACTTAGAGTTTAGCCCTTTATAGGATAGATGAATTATGTCTTACACCACCATGATTTCTTACTATGTTCTTATTCACAGGAATACTTGTGAACTTTTATTCCATCTAAAAGGTTGAGGCAGAGTAATCTATTTTTCTTTATCTGTCTTGCATTGTTATCCAAACTTTCTCCTCACTTATTTAGAAAAGGTTGGTAGGGGACTCTTTAGAAGGATAATTATCGTTAGGAATTGCCCAAATATATCTCACTGTTTTTATTTGACAATAAATTATTCTTTTTGGAAGAAAAAATGATTATATTATGAATTTTTTCTAGATGCTTCATTGGTATTGTGAAGTTTTGGGTAAGAAAATAAACCTTAGAACACTTTGATAATGTCCCAAAATATTATTGTTAATACCTTACAAATGAAAAAACTATCAGATTTAGAAAAATACTTAGGACTCCCGTCTAATTGTAGTTTTTCAAAAACTAAAGCTCATGTTCTTAATAAAGACAGTTGGATACAAATTTTCTATCTGAAGATGTCAAAGAGACTCTTATAAGTTGGTTCTCCAAACTACCCCAAACTACACTATGTATGTGTTTCATATCCCACTTCAAGTTTGTCAAGACCTCGCTTCCCTTGTTGCCAACATTATGGCGAAAACTGAGCTTACAAAATTTGAACCACCCTAACATAGTTGGTTGTCTTCTCCTTGGTTAACTCTTCAATTATGTGCATGATATATGCTTGATCTATTGCCTCTATATTGCTTTAAATTTGCATGTTTAGTATTTGTTAAATTGCTTCCTTCGATCTGTGACTTGTATTCTTCATTGAATATATATACTAAGAGTTTGATTGAGTGTTTACATCCCTTGTGTCACATCTTGTGTTCATCTAGTTATTTTATCTAAAATTATTGAAGAGTGAATTTTTAGATAGAATCAAAGAAACTAATTTGCATTAAATTTTGTAATTATGCATTGTTCATTCACCTCTCTAGTACTATTTATTGGGTTTCATTATCCTTTGGTCTGAGAATGTTGCCCAAACTCCCTTAAAGGTCATGATGTGTACATTCTAGAGGGTCCCAATAAATACGCTCACCCCAGTTATGAGAACGCCCCAACTCATGAGTCCGTGCTTGAGATTCTAGATAGGCAAGAGAATGTCCCCAAACAAATAAAAGTGGTGAAGTCAAGCGCACACGTCACTCTTAGTAGATGGTAAGACATTGGTGGTCGTTAAGAAATGAATATGAAGATTTGATTGGTCTAAGCGCTCAAAGGAGGAACATGAAGTAGAAACCCCATATATAGGGCTAGTAAGAAGGTTGTAATATGTAAAATATCATCTTTAATTTTCCCCTTGTTAGCTTCCTCACTACACTCTTTTCCTTCTCCATCGAGTTTTTGCCACTATATTTGCGTTCACAAGTGCCACCGTTCCCATTGTTTCTTATTTAATGGTTAGGTATGATTCGATAGTGGATATAATGATGAAATTCAATTTGATATTTCTATTAAATACTTCTTATTCTCATAAGAAGGTTTTTAAAAAGCCAGATGCAAACAAAAAACTGCAAAGGGACACTTGAATAACTAATATTAGAGCGTATCATGAGCGAATCATGAGTATATCCTACAAAATGATCTACTACAGTCAGCTACCACTCGACTTCTCAACCACTTAGACAAACAATCTTTTATGTCAAACGTCCACTCAACATGTCAGGCTATCAAACATCTTAGACATACAATTCCTAAGTAAGAATATTAGGCTCCTATGCAAACTTCCACTTGAATATTATGCTATTTGGTCACTCATCTCTTCAATTGATCAAAAAACTTAGACGTACAATCCTCTAGGATTTTAGGGAATGACCACTTGATTGCTATGCAAAGAGGATACTCAAATCTTCATCCAGTCAAAAAATTTAGAAGTATAATCCTCAGTAAGATGCTTCTATGCCAAAGACCACTCGAATTCTATAGTAGTCGGTCACTCGAACCTTTAGACAATCAAACAAATTAGACGTAAAATTTCTAATTAAGAAGACTAGTGCCTTATTCCAACTACAACTCAACTTCTATGCTAGTTGGTCACTTGACTATACACTCGATCAAATAATTTAGACGTACAATTTCTAAGTAAGTATACAAGGCTCGTGTGCTAGTCAACTACTTGACCGGTCAGTCGATCAAACATCTTAGGATTACAATTCCAAAGTAAAAAGATGAGTCTCCTATGCCAAGTACCACTCTACTCCTATGCTAGTCAATCACTTGACTCTTCACTCGATCAAACAACTTAGATGTGGTTCTTATGTACAAAGACTAAACTACTATGCCAACAACTAGTCAACTAGTACGATAGTAAGTCACTTAAATCATTAGTCAACCAAACAGTTTAAACGTACACTCCCTAAGTCTTACATAACTACTTGCCTTATGTACCAGAACAAGTCAGATTCTACATCGGGACTCTTCAAACAGGTAGGACACATCTATTTGAAGGTAAACTCAAAACATATCATATTTTAATATAGGGGAAACAAATGGTTTTCATGATTAATATCTATCTATCTCATTACTATCAAAGACATACAAAGTTGTATAAAAAAACAAAGCATCCCGAAAATCAAATAAAAGTGCAATATTCATAAGAATGGAAATAAAAGTGGGTATAATAAAAAATCTTGGCATATGCTCCAAGAACACACAACCAATTATATACATGCCAAACAAAGTACGAAAACACTGAATGGAAAAATAAGATTTAAAAGTGGCAGGTTTATTAAGTTGCCCAGTCGGATGTCAACATCATTGCATCATCATTGTAAAGTCTTAGAGGGGGGAGGGGTAAATATGAATTTGATAAAATAAATTCCTAAACCAGTTGGAGATTGTAGTTGTGAAGAACTAAAGACCGAACCTCTCAGAAGAATACTAGGCGTAATAACTAAACACATTGGAGAACTGGATTTGCAAAAAAGCATCTTTCGGAATTCCAAGAAGCATACTAGGAAGAATGCCTAAACCTATTGGAGGAAGAGATAAGAAGAAGACTGGATATCCAAGCCAAAGAAGAACGGATGCCTGAAAACTGCATGAGAAAATTTGGGAACTTTACCGAAATTGATAAGCAAGAAATCAAAAGATAGGATATATGAGCATATTCATAACAAAACGTGCCCTGAAATGTTAGATGGATCTTTCATATCAAAAGAGGCACTATGAGACTCCATAATTTGACTCTTTATCTTCACACATTCAAAGATTTTTAGATGCTACAATTAGGAGAGTCCCATGAGCAATATTCCTCAAGTATTAAATTATATATCAGTAGTCCACGTACATATTTGTATACAACTCATAAAGGAGTTTACTGTCTAGTTTAGGTAGATTAGGGGGTAATCATAAAACTTAGGGTTTTTTCTTGGTCTATTGAAGAGGGTTTTTTTCATAGACAAGACTATATTGAAGGATAGATAGTGTAGTAGAGACACTTAGCTTGAAGGATTCACGTATTTCAAGTGATAGAACGTGGTAGAGATTGTCTACTAATCCTTGTGTGGCGATATACAAAAGAAAGCTTCACGGGATTGTGAAGTGGTACATCGAGACTGTAGATTTCCTGATTGTGTTCATAGTGTTGGAGATAACACTAGTGTTATTTCATAGGATGATTTCGAAAGGGTGTAAAGGTTTGTGGTCTCACCGAAAGAGACGCAAGGAGTTTTTGCGTATGAGTTTTGAATCATAAGGGTGCTCATACCTTAAGTAGGGGATGTAGAACTCCGAAACACTATAAATCTAGTGGTTGATATCTCTCCTTTAACTCTTTATTTTGTACATGAACTTAGTATAAACTTAGCCTTTACATTGCATATATTTTGTTAGGCTTAGAATCTTGCATGCTAGGTGCTTGTTAACTGTCTCACTTGATTCTTGACCTGTTTTCATCATAGAACATATCCTCCTAGTTATATTGAGTATTCTTACTCATATATCTTCTCTCTAAGTTAGCTATAGCCTTCATATCTAAAATTCACCAAAGATTTGACCTTTAGGTAAAATCAAGTACTCTGACTTTGAGCTAGATTTTGTAAATATGCATTATCCTATTCACCCCTGATAGGACAAATTTTTAGGTTTTCAAATCTACTCAAGCATTTTCCCTTTTGGATTGACAGACCAGTACACAAATATAACTTAGACTACTAGCTCGGTATAATTTAGCAACTACCAACTACCACTAACCAACATATAAATTATAATACCGACTGAAATTGAATAACATAACTAGTTGGTGAAGTTGACCATTCACCCAGAGCAAACTTTGGGCACGCCAAACTCAATAGGTGGGAGAATGTCATCCTTATAGACTAGGTAATATCGAAGACTATGTAGATGATGTCTCCCTATTTGTGACGATTTAATCTTAGTTTTTTTTTTTTAGACAAAGGAGATTAATATATTAAAGACTTGTAACAGGAGTATTAACCAACTCCTGAAGCAACAAAAGAGTTACAATCATTACATGCTAAAGAGAAAAGATCAATAGGAAAATTACAAAGCCATGTAGGAGAAAATAAAGATTTAGAAAAAGTCTTCGCAAGCCAATCAGCAACTTTGTTCGCCGTTCTTCTAATACCACAGATACGTAAGTTATTGTGATCTCTAACCATGTTTCTAATATCACCAAGGATAGCCCTGCCCTTCCATTGACAGTTCGGGCTTGGTGAGTACACAGCTTTAAGAACGGCTTCTGCGTTAGTTTCGATTCTGTCGCAAAGGGGAGCGTGGGCTAAAGCAAATTGAACACCAGATCTAAGTGCTTTAGCTTCTGCTTCAAAACTGGAAGAAGCAACAATGTTCATGGCAAAGCCATTAACAATATCACCCTTCCAATTACGGATCACTGTAGCAGCGGAGACTTTACCAATCTTGAAGGAAGCATCTACATTCATCTTCAGAGTATGCTGTGGAGGAGGTGACCAGCTAGGGAAAGTGGAATTTTAATCTTAGTTGGAGACATCATTTTAGGTGTATATAATAAATTAAATGTCGATTTTTACTTATATTATTGTATTTTCCTATTTCTTGTCTTGATTTGATTATTATTATTTTTAGAGCATATTGAGTTTAATTGTTTGTTAATTGCGAAGCTTTAAAGATATATGGTAATTAATTAAATACCTAATCAATTCTAAAAGATAAAGGAAGGAAATATAAAAAAGGAAAAGATAATGTTGCCAAATAAATCTGAATTCCAGCAGCTACGTCCACAAAATTGATCAAAACTAAAAAACGAATGAGGACTTGGAAGAATGGTCTGAAGTAAGGTTGTAGAGCTTTCCAAGCAATCACTTTCGATATAAATAACGCATCAATTGGAGATGTATTGAAGAAGTTACGACCAAAATAAAACAACAACAGTTTTATTACCTTTTCTATATTTTAGGGTTACGAATTTGAGTTGGGCTAGAAGTCCAATACTTGTCTTCCACTCCAAGAAAACTTTTTAGGGTTTCCTTTAATCAGTAGAAACACATCCTTGGCCAATACTTAAGCCAAGAGGAAGCTTACAATAAGAGAAGAGAAGTCGGGAAGGAGCTGAACACCAAATCATGCCTTCACAAGGCTTAAATTTTGTAATTGTTTTCTTTTATTTCTCTTGTATGAACTAATTTACTTTAGCTTGAGATTTAGCATATGGGTATGAAACCTAGACTTGTTTTACATCTATTCTAATTTGGGATTATCATATTTAAATTAAATTATTGTTTTATTCTCTGTAGTATGTGCTTTGATTTATTATCTGTTTTCCTTGCGGTGTACAACATATAAGATAACCTTAATAGTAGTTAGATGGTCACCCAGAAGGGGTGTCTAATTATTGAAACACCACATAAACTTCTAGTGTGCGGTAGTGATCCCGACGGGATTGTCTAACTAGATAACCATTAGAGTATGATTTAACCACCAATCATCATTAGAAGGCCAGTCTCATTTAGGAACCTAGTGGCGTAGAAGCACCCTATTTAAGACCCCTCGTGATTGTGAGGTCACCAACCTAGTCCACCCTAACAGGGGTAGGGAGAAATTTAGAATCCTGGTTATTGCAATTCTACATAATTCTCCCTTACATGATTAGACTAAACAAGGCTAGTGGGGATTACTTGCTATATCTCGAGCTAAACTCTCATACTCTTCGTTTCTCATCTTTAATTTTCTGTCTTTACTTTATTAGTTTAATTTTTCATATTCTAAAAACCAAATAAAAATCTATTTAGTATTTTATTTCCTGCGTATTATTTCTTCTAGCTTTAATATTTGCACTTGATATTTGCATAAGTTCTCTCTAACTTTCGTAGTCTCTGAGGAACAAATTCTCTTATCATTAAAACTTTCATACGTCCTATAATACTTGCAGAACCGTGCTAGGCTAGGGTGTTTATTTTGCACTTATTTATATCTTATTTTTATCACACCTTAGCCGATACTAGTAGATTATGAATGATACCACTTGAGAGAATGAGATATACTAAAATAGAAGAAGATAAAAATCAATCTTGCATGCAATATGGAAGGCAATGAAGATTATGAATGATTCTTCTCGAGAGAATGAAATACACTAAAACAGAAGAAGATAAAAATTACTCTTGCATGCATATTTGATCAGTTTAGACATAAACATTATTGGCAAATCAGAATCCTGAATAAACTCTTGCAAGAAATATAGCTCCCATAGATGTCATATGAAATCTAAACACTCTGCCTATGACTACAGGTAGCAATTTTACAATCATGTATCTCACTTTCTCATATCTAAACTCTCTGCAGACACACACACACCTTGTATCTTTCACCCCTATTTTGCTCTCACATAATTGTCCTCCTTTCCACATTCACATAGTACTTCATTGAGTGTCAGAGTGTGATCATGAGCACACCTCCCTCTTGACCTTTAGACATGGGTTTGCAGGTATGGAGATTAAGTTACTTAACCGACCATGTCCTAACTAGCTCATCTATTCCACTCGAGCCACTTTTTCATGCCCATTTTTGAAGTCTAAGATTAGAGAAACCAAAATCCATTATCTGGTAGAAATTTGTTCTATCAGATGCGACATCCATGACTGGTTGCCCCCAAGCGTGATGACAAATCAACGCAATGGAGGGCTTTCTTACCAGCTTGTTTTTCTATGTGGGCGTGATGGACTAGTACTTGGGTGAGAAGGATTTAAGAAATATAGGGAAAAGGTTTTGAATTTTTTTCTAAAATTTTGGATCTTGGTTTTTAAAATGATATAGGTAGGTTATGTTGTCTAGAAGATTGTAGGGATGAATTTTGATATGAAATTTTGATTATTTGGTGTTGTTTTGATGTTGGGTGAAGGTTTTGTGAAACTTCAAGGGAGTTTGAGTGCTTGGGAAGAAGGAGATTTAGAGTTTATGCTTTGATTATGGACATAGCCTAATTTTACTAGGTGCTCACCTCGCGACACGGTATACTGCCCAAACAGGCCAATGTACCGCTCTCAAAGTGTAACATTTTTACCTTGCGCACTATATTCACACTGTCGTGACGGTATGTTACACAATGGTAAATCACCCGTTAGGCACGGTATACCGCTCGACTAATTTCGAACTCTCTGTCTTTTGCACCATATCCATACAGTCACCATGGTGTCATTTGGGGAACGGTATACACCCAAAGGACGCAGTATATCGCTCAAGTGATGAACTTTCTGACTCCTTGGACCGTGGAGATAGCGTCAGGACTGTGTGGCTGGGCACGGTAATACCGCCCAAAGGGCTCGATATACCACTGGACCTGCTGGAGCAAGACATTTTTGATCTGTTTTACCCCAAACTCAATCTTCTACATATCCTACACATCAAAAACACTTTCCACCTTTCTCATCAACTCTAGTATACACTAACACACATAAATAACTCAGATAACATACACTAAAATCTTTAATTTAAACTAATAAATAGATTTAAACATGGGTTGTATCCTAAGAACTTTTGTTTAACGTTGTTGAAGTTCGACGTGTTACCTCAAGATTATTTATTTTTAACATAGCCTCCTTAGCAGTGAGTGAGGCTATTAACATAAACCAAGCAGAATTTGTACCCCTTCTTGGCTTTCACTTCAGCCACCTTCTCAAAAATAACTCTTGTGACCATGACTTATTCAATACAAGAAATCTTCTTTCCTACTTCTCATGGGTTCTCTCAAAACCTTCTTAGCACGTTTCTTGATCACATTCAACTAGAAAGGTTTGGGTTCCCTTAAGACTCGAAGGAGATTTATTAGGTGGTTTCTTGCTTGGATCTCGCTCCTCTGACCTTAAGTCCCCACAATCTTGCTTGGCTCTTTCTCTATCAATGATTATTAAGAGGAAGCAGTCACCCTTAGACCCAGGGAACTTCATTGCCTTGAACACATTAAACTTTTCCTCCCCGTCTTACACTTACATGATCAGTTCACCATTCTGTACATCAATTAAAGTACGCCCAGTGGCAAAGAACAACCGCCCCAAGATGATTGACACATTCTTATCCGCGTCATAGTCAAGAATAAGAAAATCACATGGAATTATAAAATTACCTGCCTTGACGAGCACATATCTATCTATCCTTCTAGGGGGAGATAGACATATCCACCATTTGCAAGACCATGGTAGTAGGCCTTGCACTCCCAATATTAAACTTTTCTAACAATGACCTAGTCATGAGATTGATACACACACCCAAATTGCACAAAAATCTCCTTGTCCACTCGTTACCAATAGATATAAAAATATTCAAACTCTCGTGATCCTTCAACTTCAGAGGCAACTTGCTTTGACAAATTTTACTACACTTCTCAGGCAAACCAAGCTTATCTCCTTCTAAATATTTGAGTTTGTTGGAAAGCACATCCTTCACAAATATTTAGACAATACTCTGGATGGCTTCCACAAATGGTAGACTGATTTGCAATTTCCTCACCATGTGCATGAACTTCTTGTATTATTTGTCACTGGCCTTATTTTGGACACGTGAGGGGATTGGTGGAGGAGGTCTCTTTTCGTTCACACCTACTTCTTTCTTCTTTTTTTATACCAATATAATTTCAACATTCTCACTAGCAATCACCGTTTCAAAAACTTCTTCAACAACTTATTCTACCTCCTTTGACTTGGAGGTCAACTCTTTCTCTTTCATAACTAGAAAGGATAGGGGTGTTGTTTCATACTTCTTAACGCAATCGTGTTACACTCTTCGTTTATCTATGGATTCTCTGTATTGCTAGAAAGTTGACCTTATGGCCTCATATGAATATGATTAACAATTTGAGATACCCGATTCTTGAGCAATTTCAGTGCAACAAAATGCTCATTCATCCTCTCATTATTCGATTCCACGCTTCTTGGTTTGACTTTATATTTTCTTGTGTCATCATCATGAATGAGTTCAATGTATGTTGTAGAGAATTAGAGGAACCTTCTTGTGGATATTCGGGAAGTGATTTTGGGCATGGCTCTCAGAATAAGTATCTTGTACGGGCTTTTGGCCTCCTTGGAATTGATACCAAGGTCTTGATTGAAAATTGTTTCCTTGGGGTGTGGTTGATAAATTCCTTGATTAACCTCCCAATTAGAATTTGACCATCGGAATCTGGGATGATTACAATTAGGTTGCGTATAGCCTTTACCACCCGCATAGTGGTTACCTCAATTAGATATGAAAGCCACAGATTTCAGGTTGCTTTGGTACTATTCCCAAGTATGATCATTTACTCCACAATTGGAACACCCATTTGACTCTTGTATAACTTTTACTTCTTTTTGCCTACTTTGGAATCCCTCCTTTACAACCACCTTCAATTTCTTCACTTGATTCTCCAATGTAGAAAACTTGGCATCCATCGCGGTCTCACTATCAACATGTAATATACCTCTTTGTGTTCGCATGGCTGGCCAACTTATTTCAGTGTCTATTATCTTCTCAATTGAGTTTGCAACTTGAATAGGATCCATTGATACAAAACCACCACACCGAGATTATCAACTATTAACTTGAAATCTCATCAAGTCCCCTCTAGAAGATAGATATATGCATCAAATGGGTGTACCCATGAAGAGGGAACCTAGTCAATTGTTGTTGGAATCTTGTCCATGTATCCCCCAGACTTTTGTCAACTTCTTATTTAAAATTTGCAAGCTCAACTTGATCCTTCATCCTCATAATTTGCAGAAAGAAATGGTCCAAAACCTTACTTGAAGTGCATCCCAATTTGTGTTTGTCTCAGATGGTTGACGGTCTAGCCACTCACTTGCACCTCCGATAAAAATGAATTGAGCATGAAAAAGTACATTTTTTCCTTCTAACGCCTTGATTAATATAGGCACCACAAATTTGCATCAACTTCGGAATAGTTCGTATAGGATTTCAGTGAGAAGCTCCAATGTAAATCCCATACTTTAGAAATTGATTTAACATCCCCATATCGAGCTTAAATTGTGCGTCTTGAATGGCTAGAGGGAAAATACCCAAAAGTTAACTCTAAACGGTACTCCCAGCTCGAGGATACATTGAACTTGATTGTTTTGACCATTTGGTAGATATCCTCCTATCAAATTCACTTATAGTGGATTGTTTTTTTGTGCACATACCCAGGTGGATTGGCTTCAACCGGTGGATTCACATGATTTTCATTAACATGCACACGTTGTGCTGGGTTGATATTGACCATTTCACTTTGTGCTTGTCTCTCTCTTTCTCTCCATCTTTGGCCTCTAAGCAATCTCTCAGAATCCGAGAGCATACACCAACCTATAAAGCCGTAGAGAGACAAAAACAAAAACCAAAGTAAATCCAAAAACAACTAAACACTTCTATACTAAAACATAAATAAAAAAATAGAAAAATATAGTCCCCGGCAGCGGGTACCAACTTGGTCACCCCAAGCCTGATGATAAATCAAAGCAATGGAGGGCTTGCTTACCCGCAAGTGTACATGGGAGTTGAAAAGCAATAAAGATAAGTAATAATGGAATATCTTCTCCACATTGACTATCAGAGTTAATCTTAATGTGTTTCGAAATCATAGTAGTGTAAAGTTGTAAATATTTGACAATAAAGTAAATATAATATTTGTTTTGTTTTTGTATGATTATAAAGCTAATACAATTAATGGAAATAAGAGTTAAATTGGATATTACAATCAAACTAAATGAGATAGAAATAGACGAGAAAGATTCTTGGTCTTGCTAGTAATTTCCAAGGTAGTCAATTTAATGTTTATTAATAAGGACAAAGTGGTAATTTTATATTAACCGGGATTCAACAATCTTCCCAAATCCCTCCCGGGTAGATAGGAAGTTATTCTGTGGCCCTAGATACCTCTCCTGAATGACACTACGTATGATTTCAAATGCTAAGGGTCTAAACCCTAATGACTACTTGGTTAGTCAAGACCTTCCAATTCAGTAAACACACACCAAACGTCTATGTAATATATTTATAGTTCGACCCCCCTCCCGGACGATAGACTAATTACTAACACTACCTAGTATTTGGCCAGAAAATGAATACGCAATAATCATAAATACATAGTCAACGGAAATATAACACCCACTTCAATTATATAATCCCAAATTTAATAGAAATTAAAATAACTAGAAAAGGTTCATACAAAACAATCCTCAAGCAATGAGGGTGTAGTTCATAATGTAAATATAAAAAATAATGAATAAAAATTCTAGATTCATGTTTAAAAGACAAAATGGAAAAAATTTACTCTGAAGTACGGAATGATTCGGTATTGAAATTGTGAAGAATGATAAGGTTTTTTGGAAAAAAAACCCTTCTCCTTCTTCTCTTCTACTCTTCTCCACGCGTGTGAATGAATATAATATGAGTGATGACGAATTATGAGCTTCTAAATTACTTATATACTAGGCTAAAAACGGTTTGGGGCCTAATGGGCTCACTTAGATGGGTTCAAATAGCCTAACCCGTTTTTAGTCTAGTGTTGGACATGTTCGAGTCACAGTGGAAGTGATGTCTCCCTATTTGTTCTAATTATTAGCCCTTTGGAGACATCCTTTTAGGTGAATATTTGAATTATTTGATAGACTTTTATGCGTATTTGATCATATCGCACTTTCTTCCCTTGGAAATTGACTATTTGCGTTTTATGAGCTTTTGTGCGTTAATTTGACTATTTTTAGTGCAAAGTTAATAGATTCTTGAATTTAATGAAAGACCTATCCAAGGAGGATAAGTGATAATTAGAGTCTTAGCTATTTTTAGTGTGTTAGGAAGTATTTGGGTCGAGTTTCTAATTTTAGAGTGCACTTTCCTATTTCGATTTCTTGAATTATTGATTTATTCTTTTTAAGCATATGCGGTTTAATTATTTATTTATTGTGAAGCTTTAAAAGATATATGGTAATTACTTAGAGACCAAGCCAAGCTAAAGAAGTAAAGGAAAGAAGATTTACATGGAAATAAGAAGACTAATGAAGGATATATGCAAAGAAGGAAAAGATAAAGTTGCCTTATGAATCTGAAATTCCAGCCACGTTTTAAAGACGAGTCAATAAATAAATATTGGCTAGGAATCTGGACGAGTGGTCTGCACCAATAGATAGATCTTTTCGAGACAAGCGGTTTCATATATTGGAACTCCTCAAACGGATAAGTATTGAAGAAGATATGACCAAAACAAATCAGCAGCAGAATCTTACCTTTCCTAGATTTTAGGGTTACGAATTAAAGAGTTCTTGACTTGTCTTCCACTCCAAGTAATTCGACCTAGGGCTTGCTAACACCTATAAATACACCTCTTAGACCTTATTATTCAGCATCTCTCATTAAACCTTCAATTTATATCATCCTTAGAGAGAGAGTCAAGAGGCGGAAGCAAGAGCAGAAGCTAGAGAATCCTTTTCCTCCAACAACAGTTCAAGCCAATTCCTCTATCTAGGTTCTTATTTTATTTCTGTTATTAGGAACATGTATATTATTAATTTCTTTATTGTTTTTACTTTCAATATGAGCTAAACCTTAATTACTTGAGAATCGTAATGTGATGAACCCTAATTTGTTTAATTCATGTATTTCAATTTGGGATTAGTTTCTAGTTTAATTTGAATTAGGTATTTCATATTGTTTCTTATTTTATATTAATTTCACTATCAATGAATTAGCTAATCGGAGATATGTCATAGTAATTAATTTATTCACTTTGGTGGAGAAATGATCGCCTTGACGGGGGGTTTAATTACTGAACTAGATAATAAACGTAAGGTAGAAATTATTGATCCTGACGGACTTAGTTAACCTTATAGCCAATTGGGTAAAATAGTATTCATTTGAAGGTGGATTATAATCTCCCTGACGGGGTTTGTAACACCTAAGAATAGCTCCTAGGTCCACCCTGATGGGGGCTAGGAGATTATAGAGTCCCGACTAATATAGAAATATCAGTTCTGCCCTTAAAGAAAGCATTAATTAGGTGATTCCCTAGCGAGACTCAAGTATAGCTCATATCTGCGTCTTAGTCCTTTAGTATTTACTTTTAGTTATTTTGTTTCTTTGCATCTAGTAGTTTAATAACTCGAAATCAAACAAATATATTTTATCTATTATTTTCTGTATTTGCAATTACTACTACTTGTTTATTGAACACTTGGGTTATACCAGTCAAATCCCTGAGAACGAAACTCGACTTGTCGGAGTATTACTTGGACAACCGTACACTTGCAGTATTGTGGTTCCTTTTATTTTCGCATTAATTTTATAACACACAAGGACCCACCAAGTTTTTGGCGCCACTGCCGGGGATTGCAGCGTGTTACCCCGGTGTTTGATCTTTAAGTAGTTTTAATTGTTTATTTATTTTTATATTTCAGTTTTATGCTTGGTTTTTGTTTTTGTTTTCTTTTACAGGTTCTTTATTCAGGTAATGATCAAGAGATTTTATTGAAAGATGTATAGAGGACATTACCCATATCCCGATCCCTATGACTATTGGGAAGACTCTTCGGGATAACAACAATGGGGTAGTAACTTCTACCAACCACCTTATCAACAACCGCAAGAGCAAGGTTGGAACAACCAATGGATCGGGAATAATCAACAACAATTGCCGTATCACTATCATCAAGAACAACCATCATACCACTATCAACAAGAACAAAGATGGATTGTTCAACAACCTCCTCAGACTATTCCTCCCGACCTAAAGGAGGCACTTGTTAGCTTCACGCGACTAGAAGAGAAAATCACGGGAATATTTCAAGAGCAAAAGGCAAGAGATGAGGCAAGCAATGCCAGAATGGAAAACAATAAAACAGATGCTAGATGAACTAGCTTCCCAATATGATTCTCCTGAACTTGCCACGAGTAGTAGCAAAACTTATGAACTGGAAGAAGTAGTTGAGGAAGAAGTGTTGAAAGACAATGTTAGTGATAGTGATATGACCACCATGCCGGTTATAAATGAATACCACCACGTGGTTGATAATCTTCTTAGCATGGTAGAAGAAGGAGTAGCAACGCAATTCCTAGAAGTTAACACATAAATTGATATTACTATAGTGTATGCACATGATCAAGACACAGAAAGCAACCAAGAAGAGGTGGTGATCGAGGTTACAGAAATTACAAAGCAAAAATATGATGAGGTAATAGTAGAAGATTGGGTTGACAGCGAAGACGAATCTGAAGTGGTCGGAGAATCAATTGAAGAATTCATGGTTCACGCTAAAACAGAAGTTGAACCTCCACCACAAAATGTTCACCAATTACCATCTCTACCCCGAATCATGAATGAAAATAGAGTTGTAGAATTACCTCCAGCACCAAAACAAAGTTCAGAAATGTGCTATACAAGCAAGGTGCCACACCGCGAGAGTAAAGCGGCAAGGAGGAGCACCTACCAACCACATTTTAAGGAGTAATGTGAGATTGAAACAAAGAATAAAAGTGAGATTATACCGTGGAAAACGGTCATCTACTATTGTGTGGGTGAAAACGAGTTCCGTCGTGAAAATAAGAAGGCGAAACGAAGTACTTACCCACCCCCTTTCAAAGATCGATTATATAAAATTCGAGGTGGGAAAGTTCTTAAGCTTACATGCCAAGGACGAGGCGAATTTAAGCGAAGGAGAACCGCAAGGGCCTCAATACCATCTTCATGGAAGGTAACGCGTCGAACTTAAAGACGTAATAAACAAGAGTGCTTCTTGGGAGACAACCCATGTTTTAATTTTCTTTAATGTTTTTCAATTCCTAGTGTATAATTCTAAGTTAATGTCGAGTCTTAGTGTCTATTTTTAAAAGAAATGAGAAAGGTAGTTTGTTATTGGTGCAGGAATTAAGTTTGGGTTGATAAGGAACAACGAAAAAAAAATTTGCTGCTCAGACCGGCTAGCCGGCCAGATCATCGGCATGCCGGCGGAGCAGAACACGTGCCCACGGGTCCAGAGCTTGGGTTGTTTGCCGAGAGGTCGAGAAAATCACACGACACGCACCGGCTAGCCGGTCACACGACCGGTATGCCGGCCAGAAGAAAACCCGTGGCCTCGGGTAGCTCACCTCGGGTATTTTGACGGAGTAGCTCCTGGACAAAAAGCAGCACCGGTATGCCGGTGGATGTCCCCGGTATACCGGCCAAGAGAAATCACGTGGCCTCGGGTAGCGGCTCGGGTTGCTTGCCGAGAGGTACTAAATAAAGAAGTCCAGCACCGGCTAGCCGGCCAATCCGCCGGTATGCCGGTCAGCATGGCGGTTTGAAGAGTTGTTGCCTTATACACTTCCTACTTTATCAAGAAGAAACCCTAGCCTTTTCAAAAACGAATTTTCCAGATCCTAACCCTTATATATCTACAGAAAGACCACTACAACACCAAAGAACATCAAATCCTTCCTCCTATTTCATTCCAAACATACATCCAACACCACAATCATTCAAGAACATCAAGAAATCTTCTCCTTCAACCTTAAGCCTCTTCATCAATTCTTCAATCTTATTCATTAAACCTTCCCCAAGCCATTATATATCCATTACCCATCTCATATAACACCATAATCCTTCATTAAAAATCCTCAAAACATCAAATTTCAAAACTCTTCTATAGTTTTTGATTATTTGAAGTTTTGAGTTTGGGGTTCATTGAGATGTCGGAGATTGGGAAGACAAGAATACCATGAAGAGGAAAAGGATGTTGGAGAACCTCTTATTAACTTTTGGGTGTTAAAAGATGTAGTTGAAAGAATGGAATTTTCGGAGGATATTCATGAAGAGGTGTTACCAACCATAGGGAAAGTCACAAAAGAGTTGGAGCTTATGCAAATCATATTACGTGGAGTGAGCAATGTTCAACATTCCACCTACGCAACACAAGGAGATCAACCTACACGCAACAATGGAAACCAGCTTCATGCTGGTTCAGATACGTTTTCCTATCCCTTTCTTATTTGTTTTAATTGTTTAATTGCTTTATTGAGTCTTTTTCGAGTCATGGGGACACGACTCATTTTTGAGTTTGGGGTGGGATTCGTTGCCTCATCCCTATTTTATGTGTTTTACTGCTTTTTAAAAAAAAATTAGTTTGAGGAATGTTTTGACTGTAGAGTTGTAGAGTATTTTAAATGCCCCCATCAAGCATGCTTTTTCATGAATTTATGATAGAAAATAGTTGACTTTAGGAGTTAGTGTAAAACGCACTTTGATTGCATGCAAATATGAGGTAATTTATAGGAAGAATTAATGAACAATGCAAAAGAAGTAAACTTGTGCTTAAGGATAATGAGTGTATTGTAGAACGTGAGATCTGAATGAGTAGAGAACCCGCTTAGGTATGAACTAGAGGCAAGCTGTGTAAATAAGAAGATGATAGAGGCAGTTCTTTGTTAGCCCTTTGAATCCTTTTTGGCCTTCTATCCCTGAATTAATCAGTGTTCTAAAAGGCGCTAGGCGCTAGGCGGGCGGTCGACCACCTTCGAGCGCCCAGGGTACTAGGCGGGCGCCTAGGCGGAGCCTAAGCGTTTTCTTGCTAGGCGGTTTTGATATTTATTTAAATATTTTTTTAAATTTATATAATTTTTAAAATAAATTTAAATAATTTTTTGTGTTAAAAAATATTTTTTTTAATTTTTTTGTATTAAAAAATAGATTTTTTAAATTTTTTTTAGCTTCTGACCGCCTAGGCCCCGCCTGGGTCCGCCTAGGCGCCGCCTAAACCCGCCTATGCCCGCCTAGGACCTTCTGGGACCGCCTGGAGGCCGCCTGGGCCATTTCTGGAAGTTCAGCTACCTTCTAGCGCCTAGGCGGCCGCCTAGGCCGATTTTCTGAACACTGGAATTAATTATGTCCTTCTTAGCCAAATTTTTAGCCTTTAAGCCTTTTGGTTGTCGCCACATTATAAGCCAATATCCCTTTAGATTATTAGGCATGACCATATGACCCGCACTCGAATCACGATCCTGAGACTTCCTGTCTTGAGCTTGAGTTTGGGATGGTGGGTCCACTATATGGGAATTTACATTGGGTTGGGATTTTTGAGCTTATCAATTGTGCTCGTGCTATATTTTGATGATGATTTACAGGTTTATGATATTGTAACCCTTTGTCGGGGTAATAGTGAATGAAAAAGAAGCTACGAGCTAAAGTTATGGATAGGCATAACGTATAAAAAATAGCATGATATCTCAACATCAAAAAGAGAGTCATGACTATAGAAAAGAAAAAAAAAGTGAATAAATGATTTGAAAAGAATATATATTCGGACCGACAAAGTGGAATTTTATGTGAATCATCCTTAGTGCTTATTGGGTTAATTTGGGGTGACGCTAATTAAGCGCGTCAAATGGGTTGAGTGAGAACGTTATTCGAGTGTAAACTCAAGCTCTTGGACAATTTGTCGATGGTAAGTGAGGAGAGAGCCAAAAGCTCACTTCAAATTTACCAAATATACATACCATACCGTCCTTCAGCCTACGCTAAAACCGTAAAGACCTCGTGATTCCTAGATACACAGTGAGTTAATAGGGAGTATGCTAAGTGGAGCGTTCAAAGCAAGTAAAGATCGAGGAACACCCTATAGCCACCATCTTGAGATAAGTAATAAGCGTAACCTTCTAGCATTGTGAATTTAATTTTGGATTGATATTATTTTGTGTTTAATTTTTGCATGATAAGTGTAGGAGTATATTAATTCCTAGATTAGACTATATGAGATTTGTTGTAAGATGTGCTTTGGGAATATTTACTAGATTCTACCTTCTGCATTCACCTAAAAGGCCTTTGTTATTATTTTACTTTGCCAGGACGACAAAGGTTTGAGTTTGGGGTCTTGATGTCTCCCTATTTGTTCTAATTATTAGTCATTTGGATACATCCTTTTAGGTGAATATTTGAATTATTTGATAGACTTTTATGCGTATTTGATCATATTGCACGTTCTCCCCTTGGAAATTGACTATTTGCGTTTTATGAGCTTTTGTGCGTTAATTTGACTATTTTTAGTGCAAAGTTAATAGGTTCTTGAATTTAATGAAAGACCAATCCAAGGAGGAGAAGTGAGAATTAGAGTCTTAGCTATTTTTAGTGTGTTAGGAAGTATTTGGGTCGAGTTTCTAATTTTAGAGTGAACTTTCCTATTTCGATTTCTTGAATTATTGATTTATTCTTTTTAAGCATATGCGGTTTAATTATTTATTTATTGTGAAGCTTTAAAAGATATATGGTAATTATTTAGAGAACAAGTCAAGCTAAAGAAGTAAAGGAAAGAATATTTACATGGAAATAAGAAGATTAAGGAAGGATATATGCAAAGAAGGAAAAGTTAAAGTTGTCTTATGAATCTGAAATTCCAGCCACGTTTTAAAGACGAGTCCGTAACTAAATATTGGCTAGGAATCTAGACGAGTGGTTTGCACCAATAGAAATCTCTTTCCGAGAAAAGTGGTTTCATATATTGGAACTCCTCAAACGGATAAGTATTGAAGGAGATATGACCAAAACAAATCAGCAGCAGAATCTTACCTTTCCTAGATTATAGGGTTACGAATTAAAGAGTTCTTGACTTGTCTTCCACTCCAAGTAATTCGACCTAGGGCTTGCTAACACCTATAAATACACCTCTTAGAACTCATTATTTAGCACCTCTCATTAAAACTTCAATTTATATCATCCTTAGAGAGAGAGCCAAGAGGCGGAAGCAAGAGCAGAAGCTGGAGAATCCTTTTCCTCCAACAACAGTTCAAGCCAATTCCTCTATCTAGGTTCTTATTTTATTTATGTTATTAGGAACATGTATATTATTAATTTCTTTATTGTTTTTACTTTCAATATGAGCTAAACCTTAATTACTTGAGAATCGTAATGGGATGAACCCTAATTTGTTTAATTCATGTATTTCAATTTGGGATTAGTTTCTAGTTTAATTTGAATTAGGTATTTCATATTGTTTCTTATTTTATATTAATTTCACTATCAATGAATTAGCTAATAGGAGATAGGTCATAGTAATTAAGCTATTCACTTTGGTGGGGAAGTGATCGCCTTGACGGGGGGTTTAATTACTGAACTAGATAATAAACGTAAGGTAGAAATTATTGATCCTGACGGACTTAGTTAACCTTATAGCCAATTGGGTAAAATAGTATTCATTCGAAGGTAGATTATAATCGCCCTGACGGGGTTCGTAACACCTAAGAATAGCTCCTAGGTCCACCCTGATGGGGGCTAGGAGATTACAGAGCCCCGACTAATATAGAAATATCAGTTCTGCCCTTAAAGAAAGCATTAATTAGGTGATTCCCTAGCGAGACTCAAGTATAGCTCATATCTGCGTCTTAGTCCTTTAGTTACTTTTAGTTATTTTGTTTCTTTGCATCTAGTAGTTTAATAACTCGAATATGTTTTATCTTTTATTTTCTGTATTTGCAATTACTACTACTTGTTTATTGAACACTTGGGTTATACCAGTCCAATCCCTGAGAACGAAAACCGACTTGTCGGAGGATTACTTGGACAACCGTACACTTGCGGTATTGTGGTTCCTTTTATTTTCGCATTAATTTTATAACACACAAGGACCCACCAGGAAGCGAATGGCATAACTTTCAGCTCAACTTCGAATTGACTTTCGTCACTTCTCACGCGTCACTGGCTTCAAGTTCTATCCAAATAAAAAGCAATTGAGTTCAAACATCTGACCAATTATTTGTGGTGACTGAATCAAGGGGCGTTAAGAGTTTGTCGGTAAACGCTTTAACTTCTCAAAAGTATTTTTTTAGCTCCTTTTTGGCCTTGGCTTGGGGTTGGACTTAACTTTTTAACTTCTCCTCATCATCTTGACATCTTGTTGCAACTATGTACCTAAGAGATGCATACTTTACACACAATTAAGACACAAAAACTCTATAAATATCAATATGTCCAAAACAGTATATAATAGTACAATATGTCGAGTATTAAGGAATAATTTCTCACTTAGGTCTCGCAAACCCTCAAAAAAATATCTCGTGAATAGATTAATCTATCACAAAAGAAGAGACATTAATGACCTTTAACAATTGGAGACATAAATATCCAAACCTTCGAAAAACCCATCAAAGTTGAGAGTATTATTACCTTATAAGCATTGAGAGGAAAAAGAAGTTTCAAGCAATGTAGTTAAAATAATTCTAGTAAAACCCCACACTATACTAGCATATTAAAGACACTTATATACGTTATTACCGTCACTGAATAAGCAACAAGTACCACTTTAAGCATAAGTAATCCAACCACTACACCCCTACCAGTCATACAACTAGCACCAAACAACTACTCCTCGTCAACCACCACCACCACCAACACATGACTTTACATCCACAACACAATCTGAACATAATTAGACCAACACCATCCATATAACACATAATGCATCATGATGCATCACCTTATATAAAAAACAATAAGGAAATAAAAGGAACCACAATACCGCAAGGAACAAAATATCACTCTACCTATTCAACCACCAAACAAAAGAGATAAGAAACAAAAAAACAAAGAAAGAACACCACATTACTACAATGGAAAAATATGAAAAACTATCATCTTGGGACAATGGTGTTATTAAGGAAGAACAAATTTAACACTAGTTTGAGCATTTGTTCTTAGTAGATAGTTAAAACTCAGAAGTAGTCATTCTCTCTCTAAAAATGCTCTGTAAAAAAGTTAACTCATCTTCTTCTTTATGAAACCTTGACCACCGTTGACCTCTCACCGAAATGCTTCATTTCTTCTCTTGGCTTCTTCTTTCTGTTGGGATTTCTCTTGCCATGATCAATTACACCCATGATCCAGGACCCAATTACATAACTCGAAGACACCCTTTTTTGGAGATTACTAATTTTCGAGCATTAAAGCTCATACTGCACATGCAATACTGGTTTCTCTATAATTTAAGCTCTGTCAAGGTGGAAGACTACTTTAATGTCTTTTATTTTGTCATTCAAGTTATCTTTAGTCACATGCAAAGGGATATTAAGTTTTATTTGATGAGGGGGATTGAATATGTGAATCTTATGTATGATTTAACTAGTCTTTTCAAGCTTGTTGCTGTTTTTAACTCAGGATTGGACAATTATAGATTTGAATCTTATTCGGCTAGTAAATTATATATTCCCCTTGGATTTTTGGGTCTGCATGTCTTTCTTTCTTTAATTGTCGAAATTTTGATGATATACATCCCTTATAATATAATCAGAGGGTGCCAGCTCTATAAGATATTTATTAATCCTGCTGCTATCTTCTCGGCTATTATAACAAGTATGTTTCCTTTTCTTATTAGCTTCTATTCGTCTAGTTCTTGTCTTGTTGCAGACTTGTATAGAGCTAGATGGTTTGAATATTATTTTCTTCTTATATCGTTACTTTTGATGGATTTGAGATATATATATTTTAGATGCCTATAATATCTGCATTGTTAAGAGGTATGATCTTCTATTCTCTTATAAGAGGGAGTGGCGTGTTTTAATTCTTAAAACCTCTGCTAGTGCTATCCCAATAACCAAGGAACTCACAGAGAGATGCCTTATACATGTAACGCTAAAAATGATTTTTTACCTTGATCCCATTATAATTGTGGTTGATATCTTCATCGAGATCCTATTCTCCTTATTTAATATATATCATTGGCTTATTAAGGATTGTTACAATCAGCTATACTACCTATACAATTGTTATTGGTTCTTTTTTATATTGGAATACGAGATGTCTATTATATGGGATGTTTTCTTTAATCACGCCTACTTTGAGATTAGAATAAAATATTGCAAGAGTATATTCATATATATCAGCTTTAATGGTGCACGCTTTGTTCACGTGGCTATTTGGGATCCATGGTGTATGATGGAGAAGGTTTGTAATGTTGCTTTGGGCCTCTGTTTCTTCTGCAACCTTTTTCTATACCATGGGGGGAGTATTGCTTCTTTCTTACAACCTTGTCTCCAAACAAATTTTACAAGAATCATACAGAAATTCAATAATTCTTCACATGACTGCTTTATTGATTTTAATTTACTGGATTATCTATTTATTAGTCTGAGACTTGATTAACTTGTAAGGGCCAATTAAATCTTTTTGGGAAGTGAAGAATGCTAAGGTATGGTGGATTATTGAAATCGTTGGCCTAAAAATTATTAAGTTAAAAATGTTTATCTCACAGATCGTTGGAGTTGAAATTGCTAATAATAAGTTCATTGATGACGAATGTGCTAGAGAAAAAAGGAAACGGGTGGTGGATTTGAACTTCTGTGAAGATGATAATATTGATCCTATTATCAACGTGGAACGAAGAATCGAGACTGAGGTTTTTATTGATAAAAGTGGTATACAAGGATATGGTGTTGATGGTTTTGGTCTTAAGAAATTTAGTAAATATTATCAATATGACACTAATTATCCAGTTAATATGGGGGATACTTCACTTCAACTTCTTAGTGATGCTGCTAACATTCAAGGTGATGCCGAGGTGTTTACTGTTATGGGTGATTTTATTATTCAAGGGAATTTGGTTGGGCAAGATTATTTCTTATCAAATCAAGGTATCAACATTAAGGAAACTCCAATACAGCAGCTCGATGATCCAAAAGGCAAAAAACCAATGATTCCTAAAGATGCTGCAGTTTTCTCCTATGAACCAGAGAAAGAGTCACCTCGGTCTCAATCTAGTCACGTGGACGAGTTATACTCGAGTTTTTTTGAAGTGAGAGATAAATTTCTTTATAATCAAGAGAAAGAGGAGAACTACTTTGGTGGTGATAATCAAATCAATGGTAACCTTGTCTTTTACAAAGGAGATGACTGGCAAGGTCATCATGAAGGAGTATCGAGTGAAGAATCCTCATCTGAAGAGGCTGCGAGTACATAGGGTTTGCCCGTGATGGAAAGTGGACCTTTACTTTCTCGTGTGGATGACGGCCTATCCCTTAAGAGGGCCGGGTTCGATGGATAGTGTGCTTGTTTGGAACTGTCGAGGAGCGAGGGCACCCTCGACGAAGAGTATGTTTAAGTCCCTTGTTTCGAAGTATCATTTCTCTATTGCGTGTCTTTTAGAAGCTAAGTTAAGGTCTAGTAAACTTTCGTCTTGTAGTCACTTTAAGAGTTTTGAAAATTCACACATAGTCGAACCCAGGGGAAGATCTTATATGTCTGAGGGGATTCTATTGTTGTGGAAAGATTCCGTGAATCTAAGGGTTATTAACTCTGGCCCATCTTTTGTAATTGCGGAAATTATGGAATCTAATAAAGAAGTTTGGTACTTGGAGCGTGTGTATGCTCCAACATGTGAGAATGAAAGAAATAATCTATGGAAATCTCTTACTAATTGGTACTCAAAGGTGGATAATCCTACTTTGTTCATTGGGGATTTTAAGGATATCTCAAGAACATCGGAAAAAATTGGCAAAAGAGGTACAAATTTTGATAGAATTATAAGGTTCAATAACTTCATTAATCAAAATGGCTTACTAGATTTACCAAGTAAAGGATGTTTCTATACTTGGACAAACAAAAGAAAGGGTGAAGAAAATGTTAAAGAAAGGCTTGATCGGGGACTTGCTTCTCTCTCATGGTGTGAAAAATTTCCTAATGCTTCAATTCAAGTACCACCGGCGATTGGATCCGACCATTCCCTCCTTATTTTATCTATGGACACCTAAATCAAGGTTTGAAAAATATTTTATGTTTGAATCCAGATGGCTTGAAAACGAGAATAGTAAGGATATTAAGTATGGATTGATCAAGGCAATGTTCTCTCTATTAAAGATTTTTGCATAAAGAGGGATGCACTTTGTTTAGCTCTTACGGGAAGGAGTAAACAAAACTTTTGTAACAATTGTAAGCTCATAGAGAGATATCAAAAATAATTAACTATACTTCAAAATGAGCAAGCCACAGAGTCTAATTGGATCAAAGAGAAAGAAATATATGGAAAATTTGAAGAAGCTTGGAGACAAGAGGAATTATTTTGGGCAGATAGGACAAGGGACCAATGGATTAAAAAAGGAGACAAAAATACAAAGTATTTTCATGCCAAAACGCTCTTCAGAAGGAAAATTAATAAAATTAATGCTATCAAGAATAAGGATGGTGTTTGGACAGATAATGAAGCGGAAATTAAAGGTATTATTCGTGACTATTATATGAATTTATTCTCTGATAAAACGGTACCTCAAGGAGAAAATATATCTCAATATATACCTAACAAGATTTCTGATAAGATAAATGAGGAAATTACCAAAATACCAGATATGGAAGAAATTAAAAAAGAGGTTTTTGATATGTCGGGGTCCAAAGCCCCGGGGCCGGATGGTTTACCAAGTAACTTTTATCAAGAAAATTGGGATACTCTTAAAGACGATATCTTCACTATTGTTAATAATTTCTTTAAAAACAATACCCCACTTAAGGGTATCAATGACACTTTGATTACACTTATTCTAAAAGGGGAATCTCAAGAATCTGTGGTGGATTATAGACCGATAACGTGTCTTAATTTTAGTTATAAAATTATTTCAAAAATTCTTGCCAATTGATTACAGCCGATTATGGATGATTTAATATCACCCACTCAATCTGCGTTTATTAAAGGAAGGAGTATACAAGACAACATTTTAATTGCTCAGGAGGTCTCCTTTTTCCTTAAAAACTAAAGAAAGTCAAAAAAACATTTCGCGGCGGTCAAAATCGATATGGCGAAGGCCTATGACCAAGTCAACTAGGATTTCTTAATTCAAACACTTAAGGCCATTGGTTTTTGTGAAAAGTGGACTGAATGGATTTATAATTGTATATCCTCTGTGACTTTCCAGATTAAAGTGAACAGACAAAGGCTGAATAAATTTTCACCATCCAGAGGAATAAGACAAGGGGATCCTCTATCCCCTCTTCTTTTTTCGATTCTTACGGAAAGCCTTATTGGTCTTATTAATTATCAGTGTCGTGAAGGGAATATCAAAGGTATTAAAATTACTAGAAACTGTCCAATGCTCACACATCTGCTATTTGCTGATGATGCTTTATTTTTCATCAATATTGATAATAATGAAATTGAGACTTTTAAGGATACTATAACCCGTTTTTGTCAAGCATCGGGTCAACGAATTAATTTTCAGAAATCGTCAATTCTATTCAGCAAAGGAACACCAGAGAATGTTTGTGAAGAGGTGGCTAAAAATCTTAATGTTACAAGAACATCATCTTTTGGTAAGTACTTGGGGATTCCTTTCGCTTTAAAAAGAGCAAAGTCTGAGAATTTAAATTATATCAAAGATAAATTGCTGAATAAGTCATCAAGTTACTT
The DNA here is from genome assembly GCA_029959085.1 of Nemophila menziesii. Lineage (NCBI taxonomy): Eukaryota > Viridiplantae > Streptophyta > Magnoliopsida > Boraginales > Hydrophyllaceae > Nemophila > Nemophila menziesii. The sequence goes on along the minus strand of JARWIR010000005.1, from coordinate 36,851,497 downwards.
TGCTAATCTACTCTCTGATGGAGGCAAAGAGGTACTTATAAAGGCAGTGCTGCAAGCGATACCTAATTATGCAATGTCCATATTCGAATTCCCGAAAGCACTTTGTAAAAAATTATCTGTAATTGTTGCTAATTTCTGGTGGGATTCAAGTACTAAAAAAAGAATTCACTGGATTAAATGGAAAAAAGTTGCAAGATCTAAAGCTATTGGAGGTATTGGATTCATGGACTTTCAGAAAATGAATTTAGCCTTATTAGCTAAAAAGCATGGAGGATTATGAACAATCCTAACTCACTAGTAGCCAAGGTGCTAAAAGGTATATATTCTCCCTTTGATAATATTATTAATGCAAAACTATCAAATAAAAGATCATGGAGCTGGGCTAGTATTTACAAAGGAATTCAATTTATCAAACAACACTCTATTTGGAGAATTGGAAATGGACTAAATATTAATATATGGGATAAAAAATGGGTTAACAATAATATATCTTTGGAGAGATCTGCTGGTTGCAAAGTAGAGATTGTTGCACAACTTTTTAATGAAGACATGTCAAATTGGAACATGGAGCTACTCAGACAACTTTTCCCTCCAAACATAGTCAGTGACATATGTAAGATCCCTATGATAATTAACAAGGAGGAAGACAAATTAATCTGGCCTTTCTCAAAGGATGGCGTGTATGGTACCAAGTCTGGATATCATAAACTGGTAGAGGTAGAAGTACAAAATGAGGCCCAATCATCTCTTCAAGGTAAACATGATAATAGTATTCTTTGGAATATTATTTGGAAATCAAATGTTATGAATAAAGTTAGATCTTTTGGGTGGAAAATTTGCAATGGATCAATTCCTACCAAACGAAACCTTAAAATCAGAAAGGTTGTAAAGGATGATACATGTGAATGGTGTGAGATGGATAAAGAAGATATTGAACACCTATTTATTAAATGCCCTTTAAGTATGGCAGTTTGGGCCAACTCTAGGCTACAGTTTGTGATTGAAAAAGAAAGAAAATATGATTTGGGAGATTGGTTAATTGAAATGCGGAAAAAATACATTAAGAATGGATGGGACCAAAATAAATTTACGGCCTATTTTCTACTTACTATATGGAACATATGGAAGGCGAAGATGAGAAGTATCCACGATAGAACCCCATGGGCAATCAAGGATGTCTTGATTAAAATTAACTCGGCTATGAATGATCTATTTAACAGTAAGACTACTAAAGGAAAGGAACAGGAAGAGAATAGCACAATAAGGAATGAGAACAGTAATGAAGACATCATTGAAAACAACCCAATCCTTACAGATGATTTAGAATATATATTCATGAGCGATGCATCTTTTAAAAGGGATTATGAACCGACATGTATAGCAGCAATTGCTATTGACAAGAAAGGCAAAGTTGCACACAAAATTGTAGCCAGACATATAGTTAGAAGCCCATTGAAGGTGAATGTTGGGCGGTCCTTCTTGCGATGAGAAAGGCTGCTAATTGTAATCTCTGGAATGTCTCCTTTTACTCCGATAACCTTGAACTTATTCAAGGTATAGCTAAACGCGCAAGTCTTCGATGGCAAATTCATCCTTTCATTGCCGAAATGAAGAGCTGGCTCACGAAGTTCCCTAATTGGAAGGTTAACTTCGTTAACAGGAAGTTTAATATTGTTACGAATCTCACAGCTAAGAGTGCTAAACGCAATATCGATACGTTTAAGTGGAAGAATGGATCTTTGAGCGATTTTTATATTTTTCTTAAATCTTTGTATAAACGCTCGTGATTAATATATTTTATTTGAAAAAAAAAGGAAGAATATCAATATTTCTCACACATGTGTGAATTTATAATAAGTAGTTGTATGTTGAACATTACATTAGTTTGCTTAAAAAAATAATATATAAGTGGGCTTAAATGCCATTCTTTAGTTCCAACCCAAAATTGTACAAATGCAACATTCCTCTTTCATAATGAAAACAATTGAGCTTCAATTTCTTAAATATATAATACTTTATATTTTCTTTTGACCACGATCCCTCAAATTTCTTTTCTTCGGGATCAACCTATTCAAATCTTTGTACAGAAGTACACAATCACTCCTCAATTTACTAAATCTGTATACAATATCTCTTCCTCAATTTACTAAATCTCTCTTTCTCTTTCTGCCATTTTTCATCTACTATCTATCTTTTCCCTCGAACTCATATCTTCTTTCTCTTTGTTTTTCTCTGTCCTGTAAATATATAAACCATAGACGATCCATGGCTGCCAATAAATTTGCAACCATGTTACATAAAAACACCAATAAAATCACAATTATTCTCATCTATGCAGTACTTGAATGGACTCTGATAATTCTCCTCTTTTTAAATTCCTTGTTCTCTCATTTGATCATCAAGTTTTCTCAATACTTTGGTCTAAAACCACCATGCTTATTGTGTTCTCGCGTTGACCACATCTTTGAGCCCGGAAAAAACAAGAAAAGGCATCTAGATCTTTTTTGTGAAGCACACATTAAAGAGATTTCACAATTGGGTAATTGTTCAACCCATCAAAAGGTGGTTGAATCTCAAGATATGTGTGAGGATGGCTTGTCCTCCAAATTACCCGAATTTCGAGAAGTTTTAGAGAACTGTTCTTGCCGTAGTGTAACTCTCGATAAGGAAATATATACCAAGAATAGTAATTATCATATCAAAGAAGACCCTGGTTCAGATTATGAATTTGAACATTGTTTCGAAAAGCAGGACGTAAATGCGATGATCTCTGACGTAATCGAAAAGGTAGATGTTGTTATCAAAGAAGAGAACGAGGAGAAAGAAGATATTTTCATGAAAGATGAAGCTAAGCAAGTTTCAATTGGAGAAGATTCTCAGCATCTAGAGTTTTTCATAGATTTTAGTGGTCACAAATTGGTTCGAGTTGAATTGATTGATTCAGCAGCAGAGGATGATCAAAATAGAGAGATAGCAAAAAACGATGATCAGGGTATGAGTGATCAAAGTGGTCCCTTTACGGATTTTGAAATTCATGAAGAATCAAAAATTGAAGTTGCTATTAGAGAAAATGCTGAACATTTTGAACATATGAAGGAGAGATCAAGATATTCAGAATTCGAATCCATGGAAATTGAAGTAATGAAAGCTTCAGAAGATAAAATTCCTGAGTCTGATCAAGGTAAAGAGGAACAAAGATGTTCAGAATTCAAAGCAATGGAAATTAAAGAAGATGAAGACTCTTTAGTTAAATATGTTCAAGTAATGGAAGCTTCAGAAAAGGAAGAAACTTTGAATACAGAGTTTCATCAAGGTACATTTTCACTTTCTCACGTGCTTATAATTCTTGTGAACCTAAATATTTCAAATGATTTTTCTAAAATACATAGGCTGTGGTGATATTAATTCAATGCAAGTAAAAGAAGCTGAATCTGATGTCTCAATTGGGACAGAGATTCCTGATTTGGATACAACAGATAATATTCAAAATCAAGCAGATAATATTCAACTTCAAGATCCACCGTTAATTTCTGTTCACAATGCAGATGATATTCATGGTAAGTTGTATTAGTTTACTTGAGAATTTGATTTTTAGTTAATTTTAATAAAAAAAAAAATTTGCATCATTAGTCACTATGTTATAGGAATTATAATGTCCTTGTGGTATTGATGAATGTTGCAAAAATACCCTTACGGATTACATGTGAAATCGTAGTATTATTAAGTTGTTTAGGTTTAAAAATAATTTTTATCGATCTGAAATAAAATAATTAAATTCCCAGAAACATAGAAGCATTTTCGCAACATCTAGATATCATTGGGGATATATTTGCCTATTTTAAATAACACAGGGACTAATTCTAGGGACTAGTGGTGCAACTTGTGATTTAATTTAATTTATTTTCAGGGTCTATTCAAGTTGAAGAACCACTAATAGAATTATGCACATTATCAGTTGAGGTAGATGAGCATGTAATGAACAATCGAGCACCATTTTATTCAGATTTAAACGAAATTGAAGAAGAAAAAGTTCCTGAAACACCAACTTCAACAGATAATTTCGATCTCTTGCATAAGAAGTTATTACAGCTCGAGAAAAAAGAAGATTCTTTAGATGGTAGTGAGTTTGAAAATAATGATGGTGTAATAACAATCGAGCAACTTAAATCAACTCTTAGAGCTGAACGTAAAGCTTTATATGCTCTTTACTCTGAGTTAGAAGAGGAAAGAAATGCTTCAACTGTTTCTGCTAATCAAACTATGGCAATGATTAATCGTCTTCAAGAAGAGAAATCAGCTATGCAAATTGAAGCTTTACAGTATCAAAGAATGATGGATGAACAAGCGGAATATGATCAAGAAGCTTTACAGTTATTAAATGAACTTATGGTTAAAAGAGAGAAGGAAAAGGAAGAGCTTGAGAAAGAATTGGATGTTTATAGAAAGAAATTATTGGAATATGAGAGTAAAGAGAAGATGAGATTATTAAGAAGAAGTAAAGAATTTGAATTATCGTCTCGTTCTTGTAGTAATGCTGAAGATAGTGATGTAGCTTCACTTGATTTAAATCAAGTACCGTTAGTTAAAGATGAAGATGGATTTTCAACTCATGAGAATGAAAATATGGTTCTAAATTTGGAAGAATCTGTAGCTGATTTTGAGGATGAGAGGTTATTAATTCTTGAACAACTTAAGGTTTTAGAAGAAAAACTTATGACACTTGATGATGAAGATCTTCAACGTTTTGAAGATGTTAGATCAATCGATGATATAGAAAACGGGCATTCGAAAGGTTTATTACCGTTATTCGATGCAGAAAGTGATGAAAATGTAGAGATTATGCAAGAAGGTAATGATTTGAGTATACCGAACAAAAAGTTTGCGATTGAAGAGGAGTTAGATAGTTTATACGAAAGGGTACAAGCACTTGAAGAAGATAGAGAGTTTTTAAAGCATTGCGTTGGATCGTTAAACAAAGGTGAGAAAGGAATGCATATTCTTAATGAAATTCTACAACATTTACGAAATTTGCGCAATGTTGATCTTCGAGTAAAGAACTTAAGTGATGGTGCTACTGTGTGAAACTCGTGTCGAGTAATCTTATTAAGGTAAGTCCGAAGCTATGATAACTTGTAAATGTGTTTCAATTATCAAGAAAACACTTGATCTTGGGAACAGTATACATTTTGTTAGTAGACATCAAATTCGGGTAATTTAAGTTATTTATTTGGTCATGAATGGTCGAACAAAAAAAAAAGGAAAAGGAAAGAAACTTGATCGTGATTGATATCCAGGTAAACTCAAATATCCTAGTGGGCCAAGAGCTGCTCCACCTTTTCAGGGAAAAGGAGGATAATGAGTGTATGTGTGTGTAGTGTAGTGGAGGGATATAATAAAGATTCCATTTCCATGTGAGTAGGCCAGACCAAGATTATCATACACAGATAGGAGTTTTAGTTTTTCTATTCTTTTGCAACTTTAATGATTATGCAAAACACGAACTCTCCCTTTTCGTGCCTCATCGTTCAAGGTTTGTTTATTTTTATTGAAAAGAAAATTTGGTTTAATTTATGCTAAGATGTAATTAGTTTACTAAGATTGATAGTTAGCCTAGTGGTTAGGCTACTCCGCAGAGACCGAGAGGTCTTTTTTTTTTACATTTTTTTTCTAAATCAGCAAGTGTTTTGGATATGTGTGAGTAATTTGCACGAAAATCTGAGTATGTATATACTCAAAGAATCAAAAAAGAATAGAGATATCCCAAACTTAAATTACAAACTCCAAGTCTTTCGTGGTCAAAAAGATTATAGATAACCGTTGAGATTAGCTCACTGGTCAAGGCCTTGGTCATCCAATATTGGTGCAGGTTCGATTCGAGTCAATGACTCCGAGTTCAAAGTGGCTCTCCTATGTAACAAAAAAAAGATTATAGATATAATTCAGTCAAAACTAGCAAATTAATAAAATGCATTACTTAACTTAAAAATCGATCCCTCTAATTTGCAACTCGAACAAAGATCATGATTTGTACTATAATTTGAGAATTTTTTCTAGATGTAACGTATCTTACCATCTTGCAAATGTTCTTTCATAAGACCTTCTAGTTAAAAATTGTTAGAGGAAATACGAGAATTATGTTCCCTCCATATTATGTAAATGGAAGCTACAAGAAAAAGACAATTAGTATTGGACTGAAGGTTATTAGCAGTTATGATAATAAGTATTCAATTATATCATCACAATGAATTATAAGTAACCAAAACTTAGTCTCGATTCATTTAAAGATCATGTGTCACATGACTGCTCATGTTGAATATAATAAGAATGAAGGTGTTTCGATAAATCTCAAACGATCTTCATAGATAAAGTATATGCCAACAGTTACAATCCACAAGTTGCGAAAGACATTACATGCGTTTTACCTTACGACCGTTATAACCCGCCTAGAAGGGAATTTAGGCGATTACCTCGAAGGAGAGACATGTATCACATTAACTTGAGTAGTCGAGCCAGTAATTAGACAAGAGAGTTACTCCAATAATCAAATCTCTCATGCTTATCCATGCCTTCGCAGGGCATCTATAAATAGACCTCTTGATTCATTACAACAATATGAACATACACATCACATAACTGGCACACCCCCTCACTGTTTTCTTAAAAAATTAATAGTATTCACACGCGCATGCACTCACTGGCACGCGCGCGCACACACACACATATATCAAACTCCCGTCCAAACATTTATTGTATTTTATCTTGAGGATCGTTCATATGATAACCTATATATAACTGAATTGAGCGTTGAAGTACCGACAGGGAGTATCCACCCATTTGGTTAACTGGTTTATTGTCTGGTTATAGAATTTATCTATCCTACAAAGTTATAAAGGATTTCCTACTAATTAACTAACTATACATTTTTTTTTTGTCTAAACCATAATATATAGAAGGTAAAATAGGGTACAAAAAGAACAGTTCAACCAATGCCAGCAGCAATGGTGTCTAAAGAAATCAAAAGGGCTAATTGGGGAGGAGGACACACCCTCCAATCACCAAACATATTGCCTAAAAGCTTATGTTTAGTGACCCAATCAGCCACCCTATTGCTCTTGCGAAGAACAAGAGAAAAAGAAGGAGCACAAAGCTCAGCAGTACCATAAATGGATTTAAAAATATTACAACAATCAAATAAAGTGTTTGAGGATGCAGAAGACAAAGGCTTTAAAACAGTAGCACAATCATTTTCAATGATCACCGAGCCTGGAGCAAATTCCTTAGCTTTCTCGCATCCCCATAGCACTCCCAAAGCTTCAGCTTCACCAGCGTGAGAAGCTGCTATAGCCTTAGCATCATAATCCACCAAATTTCCAAAAGAGTCCCTGATCACATATGCAATAGTACTATTATTAGTAGAGAAAGAAACATCAGTGTTAATCTTTACCTTATTAAAGGGAGGAGCTTTCCAATTACTATTATTATCATTTAACAAATTCTGGTTTCCATTATGAGAGTCACTAATTGCATTATTTCGAATGCCCTTTAGTGATTTTTTATCTGTTTCCTTCAGCTTAGAATGAATTGCATCATTAGGATTTAAATTAGCCTCTCTATATTCATTCCAATGTTTTTTTGCTAGATGTAGGGTAAATAAAGGATCAGGGATTTCATTTTCAAAAAGAAAAAGGTTTCGCCCTTTCCAAATCTGCCAGCAAACATAGCAAACAAACTCAATATCATAATTTCCCACTGAAGAGTTATTATTAAGAGAATCATTTATGTAAATAAGCCAATCTCCAATTTTTTCTGTGCTATTATTTTTAGTTTTAAGAGTCAGTTGTGAACTGAACCATACAGCCTTAGCCCAAGGACAAGCGAAAAGTAAATGCTCTATACTTTCTTCTTCAGTGTTGCAAAGCTTACAAACTTTATTTTTGGTACATTTCCTTATGTATAGATTTTTTTCAGTAGAAAGTTTATCCTTTACACATTTATACATAAAGTTTTTAACTTTATTGGAACAATTCATACCCCATATTAATTTCCACGTTTTTTTATCATGATTGTAAGACGAGGAAGGTTTAATATTCAAGCTAGTTTTAGAAGAATAGTCCAGCTGTTCTTTGATAATAGCATAGGCTATTTTAACAGAATAATCACCATTTTTTGATTTATTCCAGATTGTAAAGTCTGGACAATCAAATGGGGGGATTTTCATATCTAAAATAGTATTGGCAACATTAGTATCAAATTGTTCTTTAACATACTCCTCATTCCAGGATGTGTTATCATTATTATAAAAATCTCTGACAAAGGATATAGTATTATCTTTGGGTTTAATTACTTTATCCGAATTAGTAATCCAAATATTTTCCTGCACATTAATATTCATACCATTGCCTAATTTACAAAAAAGGTTTTTTTCAAAAACTTTTCTACCTTCAATAATACCTCTCCAACCAGGAGAAGGATAAGAACCCAGCTTGGCTTTAATAAAGGTAGTATGCGCATAATATTTACCTTTGTAAATTTTAGCAATTAGAGAATCTGGATTATGGAATATATACCAAGCTTGTTTACCTAGGAGAGCTTGGTTCATAATACTTGTGTTTCTGAACCCTAGACCTCCTGAATATTTAGATTGACAAAGGGTATCCCAATTAATGAAATGAATACCTTTTTTATTATTTTTTCCCCACCAAAAATTACTGATGATACCATCAATTTTGGTACAAATGTTTTTGGGCAGTAAGAAACATGACATAAGGTAATTGGGGAGGCTTTGGAGCACTGCCTTTATTAATATATCTTTACCTGCATCAGATAAGAAAATGGTTTGCCAGTTTTCAATTTTTTTTAGAATGCGAATAATAATCCATTCAAAATCTTTACTTTTGTTCCTGTTCCAATCAGTGGGAATACCCAAGTAAGTACCCAAAGTATCAACTTGGGGCATTTTGAGCTGATGAGATATTACATGTTTAATAAAAGTCGGAGTGTTACTACTAAAAAGTACTCCACATTTGTTTAAATTTAAGCAAAGGCCTGAGGCTCTACTAAAATTTTCCATTATAGTATTAAAGGCTAAAACATCACTCGCATTAGCTTTTAAAAAGAAAATACTATCATCTGCAAAAAGCAGATGAGAGATTATAGGACAGTTATTACCAATTTTAAAGCTTTCAAGCTCGTTCTTTTCAATTTTATCCTTCACAAGTAAGTTTAAAACTTGAGTAACAATACAGAAGAGAAAAGGGGACAAAGGGTCCCCTTGTCTCAATCCTCGAGTAGGTTTAGATAAAGAGAAATCTTTACCATTAATTAAAATAGAATAAGTCACTGTTGAGACACAGTTTATAATTCTATCCACCCAAGTATTGTGAAAGCCCAATTTTATTAATAATTTTTCAAGAAAATCCCATTCTATAAACTCGTAAGCTTTTTTAACATCAGCTTTGATAGCCATTAAATACTTTTTAGTATTTTTCCTTCTTTTAATGTGTGTTATAATTTCATGCGAGACCAAAATGTTTTCTTGAATATTCCTATTAGGAATGAAGCCAGATTGATTTTTATCAACAATAAGAGGCATAAGGGGTTTTAATCTGTTGACTAAAACCCTTGAGATAATTTTATAAATAAAATTTGTACAGCTAATAGGCCTGTACTGACTAACCTCAGAAGGATTAGCTATTTTAGGTATGAGAGCTATGAAAGTTTGATTAATAGTCTCTAGAGATCCTTTATTACACCAAAAATCATTAATAATGCGCATAACATCTAATTTTATTACATCCCAATAAGTAGTATAGAATAAACCAGTGTAACCATCAGGACCAGGAGACTTATTCAAACCCAGCTCCCAAGTAGCTGCTTTAACTTCATCATAGGTTATATTCTTTATTAACTCATTATTCATAGTATTATTAACCACAGGATGAACAATATTCAAGACATCTTCAAAGTTTCTGTCTCCTACTGATTTGAAGATAGTATTATAATAATCTTTAAAAATGTCAATAATCTCATTATCTTTTTCAACCCAAGTATTATTAGAGTTTTTAATCTTATTAATAGTGTTTATTTTCCTTCTGCTTCTAGTACAGGCATGGTAATAAGAAGTATTCTTTTCCCCTTCTTTTAACCAAAGATTTCGAGACTTATCTTTCCAATATTTTTCTTCTCTATTCCAAGCTTCCTCGATATTTTTTATTATCACATTGTATTCAGTCCAATCCCCTTTATTAGTGTTCTTATTAGATAAATCCTTTAGTTTTTCCATAAGTTTATCAATAACAATTCTATTATTTTTAAACTTCAATCTATTCCAGCGAATTAATTTCCTTTTAGTAATGTTCAACTTGAAGTTTAAAACTTTAGTAGGTATACCTCTAAAAGCTTTATTATCATTCCAAACTTTTTCAATAATGTTATAACAATCTTTCTCAGAGGCCCAATAAGATTGGAAGAAAAATCTTTTTTTCTTATTAATTTTGTTCACCTCATGAAAGAAGATTAAAGGACAGTGATCTGATCCTATGGCTGGGATAATAGAAATCCAAGCATTAGGATATAACACAGTCCAATCTTTAGTAGCTAAAGCTCTATCAAGTATAGCTTTAATAAGTTCATCATTAGACCTCCTATTAGTCCAGGTGAATTCACACCCTGATCTCGGAATTTCTTCCAAAGCAAGTTTATTAATAATTTTTTCAAAACACTTCATACTACCTTTATTAATTTTGTTCCCCCCAATTTTTTCAGATATGTTTCTTATGACATTAAAATCTCCCATAACTAACCAAGGATAATTTTTATCATAACAATTCGCAATAGTACCTAAAACTTCACTTTTATTAATTTCTTCAGGAGCTCCATAAACATAAGTGTATTTTATTAACTTATCCTTATTAATCAGCGTATCAATATAATTGTTATTAGCATCTAAAACTTCAATTTTAATATTATCTTTAGCAAATAAAGCAAGACCACCACTTAATCCCACGGGGTCGACAGTTATAATAAGTTTCATCTTAATAATAGAAGCAATATTATGTAAAAACGCAGAAGAATTTTTAGTCTCGGATAAGAAGATTACCTCAGGATTATGTAGAGCACATAAATCCTTTAGGGTCTGGAAAGTCAAGGGGTTGCCAATCCCTTGACAATTCCAGCTTAGGTGTGTCATTGATGAGGAAGGAATTGCATTGGGGCAATTCCGCAAACCCTTTGTTTTTTGAGAGCATACACCATTTCATTGTGTGAAGCTACCAAGCCATTGGTGACGGCAACATTCACTTTCTTTTTTCCTTTTTTTAACCATAGAAACCTTCTGATACGCTTATTAAGATTCTCCAATAATGTATCATCAACGTATTGTTCATATTCCAAACCCACTTTAATAATTCTCGATCTAAGCTTCCAAATTCCCATTTTATTATTCTTGTGTTTTTCTTCTTCTCTTTCATGCAGTTTGATTTCATGAGCTAATTGGTGTCTAGCTTTGTAATCAATACCAATTTTTCTAGTTTTCTCTTGGAAAGAGATACGAGAGTCAAGAAATTGAAGGAATTTGATATCCTTAATTAGGGGTGAATCTCTCGTATTAGAAAAAGGTGTTTTATTAGGGTTTTTTATTATTGTAATGGGTGAAGTGAAGGTTTGAGGGGTTTTGGTTGGAGATGGGACAGAGATGGTGGTGTGGGGTTGATCTACAGTGATAGGAGAAGAAGCTGCGAAAAAGGGTTTAGCTTTAGGGTTGAGAGGTGTAAGACTAATTGTTTGATAAGAGACGGGTGTTTGAGGTGACTGGTAAATGGGGAGGGTGTAACCGGGTGGGTAAGTAGGGTCTATATTATCATTTACTATTGTACCCTCAGTATAAGGAGTAGGCAAGTTATTAGTTAAGGGCTTTTTGGTAATATACCTTTTGTCAGCAAACATTAGGTCGGCTTCGAACTTAGCTTTATTAACCTTTTCAGAATGTTGAATGAGTGATTGGACCCTTTGAGCTTTGAAGCAGAAAACGCAGTCGTCTTCCATCTCATCCTTACCAAATCTTATCTTCCATTGAAGATCCTTTGGAAAACCTTGCATCTCAGAGTAAGAACCCGAATCATGATTTCCAAAAATAAAAACACCTTCTGTGTAGTTCTTTAAAAGGTTGAAGCCTTTAATGATTTCTGCATAATTTTTATTATTTATCGGATAGAATGATGTGAGATTCAAAACCGATGGATTTTTTTCAAAAATATTGTTCTCCATAAGTGTTCCTTTGATCTGTGATACAAAGCTTCTTACCATAGCAGATTCTGAACTTTTTTCAATAGATTTTTTAATAGGAAGTAAGCCCTTCAATTTTGTTCTTTTTTCAGTACTGAAATTCCCTCTGGTTGAGATTTTCATCCAACCTCCAAGATGTGGAGTGATTCGAATTTTTTCATGACAATCAGATTCTTCATGATCAAAAATTCCGCATCTAAAGCAGACCTGACCAAGATTTTCATACTTAAATTTGATCCAATAAGAGATTTTTTCATTTTCCCAATATCTAAAACCAGGTAAAAGAGGTTTTTTGATGTCCCAATCAAGATTTACTCTTGTGAATGTGTTCTCATTTATTATCAATTCTGTTGGAAGAATAATATCATGAACTTTCCCTATAATACTGCAGAAATCATTAATGCTGTCGCAATTAAGAATTCCAGGTGGGAGATTATAAATTTGAAGCCATAAAGTTGTGTTCAGAACTTTATTAGTACCTGAAATCTCAGGATCATTAAGAGCTAGATGCTTACCCATTAAAGTCCAAGGTCTTTGGAACCAAATCTTGTCTTTATCATCTCTGTTATGTAAAGTGATCTTAAATTCATTGTGCCCAGTTTTCAGAATCTTAGATTCTTGTTTCAGGCCCCAATGTTTATTAATATGAGCAGCTATGAGATTGATGTTAATAATCTTCTTATTAAGAAGTTTTGCTGTGAGAAAATGATTTTCTTCAAAGCTGTAAACCGATTTATTAGATGAACTTATTAGCAAACTACCTTCTTTCTTATTAGGGTGTTCTTTCGAGAAGAACTCCATTTTGCAGAACAAGAAACAAAGAAAAGGCAAGGAAAAGAAAAACCGAGATTTTGAAGATGTTACAAGGAAGTCTCAATCTGTGAAGAGAAGGAAGACTTTGGATGAGAAAAGAGGAAGCTAAGGCTGAGCAGAGGAGAAGAAGAAGAAAAGGGATGAAGACGAAAAAGAGAGAGGAAAAAATATAGAGAGAGGAGGGAGAGAAAACATTTTTGAAAGGCCACAACTAACTATACATTGAATACTCACTATTTAGCGATAATTTTTTTGCCCAATCAATTTAGCACCATATGTGAGAAGGTTTCTACACACTCATTAAGTAACCACGATGGAAGATCAAACACCAAGGGGTCAAGGTTGTAGTAAAGGTCGCGACCGAGGAGTGGCGCAAGAAGAGACTATGTAGCGCAACAAGTCAAGATAGATGGATTGAATACGTTAGTGACCGAGTAATATTAGAAACTCTATAATATCCCATTTAAGCCTAATCATCCTGACCACATCGAGGCTTTAGTAGTTTGGGCCTATAACTTAGATGGCCCTACGATGCATCCCCTTGGTCTAGAGGCCCAAAAGGTTCAAACATGCGACCGTATCATCCTATCAATGCAACCTAACGCCTAGGATGTGCTAGCAGTTAAGTCGACCAAGGATTCAATCATAAAGCACTTTTCAATATTATTCAACAAAATTGTTTAGAAATTTCAACAACAACAAGCGCAGGGGCTGGTCAAGCGGTCCTATCCCAAGTTGCAGTTGCCTCTAGTGGGAATATTGAGGGGCCGCAAATCCATACATGTAGAGTCTATGAGGCCCCCATCAAGTCGAGGACGAAGCTTCGTCACCTCAGAGACCCAAGGGGTAACGAGAAAGAGCCCAAATATCCTCACTTAATACGAAGGAACCACACAATATATTGGGCATATATGAATGCTTGAATCAACATAAAAAGTCTCTTTGGAAAGTCTTAGGCATCCAGTTTCTGCAAAGATTCAAGCCCCTAGGTTTACTGATTTATGTTGGATCAACCTATCTAGATAAGAATTTAACATTAACTTTTATAATCCTTGATGCCATTTATTGTAGGTATTTACCATCGACATTATCAGATAGGTCCCAACAATGGTTTTCCAGGCTCGAATCTCATACTATCGGAAGATTTTACCAACTTGAGCAAAGACTTAAAAATAGGTTCTCGGGAAGTTAATGACTAGGGTGAGATAACTTAATTACTCAAAAAATATTCCTGGAAAATGATGAAAGCCTACAAAGTTATTCTAAAAGATTTGGAAATGCCTCTTACGCAGTAAAAGTCCTCGACAACACGATATTTAGGCTTGCATACACTCATGTGTTAGGACACAATTTTTTTAAGAATCCATGTTGTAGCATGGTTGGGACTAAATTTGGAAGAAATACTTAAAGAAGCAATCCTTACATGGCAAAGTTCCCACTAGATACCTTGAGTTTCATATGAAGATAGGATTAAACTAACTTATATGTCATCATACAAATTATTATTTTTCATAGATGAGTGTGAATCTTCTTACCGTGCATGTCATACAACTTTGAAAAAGTTGTGATCAATCGTATCAACATACCATATCACTATGATTTCCCAAGAAAAGAAGGTGTTATTGTTATACGAGGAAATATCGAGTAGAGGAATGTTATCAAAATTTATTATGTGGACTTTGACATATTTGTTTTCGAAGTACTTGAGGAAGGACCAAGATCCAACGTTTTCCTACATAGAACTTGATCAAGGTATTCATCAGATCCATTGAAAGAAAGGTGAAAATATCAAAAATACTTGATTCCATACCAAAAGAGTAAGCTCTGAGATAACCTCGAGTAATATGGAGTCTTGTTCGCATAGAGACAATAGACATGGTTGGAACCGACCAATCAATCGCAATCCATCACCTCAACGTTAACCCTGATGTTAGACCAATCCAACAAAATATGTGAATCTTTGATGTCTCGTATTTTGTGATTGATTTGAGAAAGAAGAAACATCATTTCGGGATGAGGGCGGTTTGAGAACTAAAGTGTGATATATCCCTTTATTTGGAATTATCTGTTTTTTAGCTAATTTTGGTTATATATGTAATTTTGGAGCAATTTAAGATGATTTGTATGTTAAGTGTGTAGCTCCTAGAAACATAGATGATATGAGACCCCAAGGTGAAGCTAATAATTAAAGAAGCTAAGAAAAAACTCAAGCCAAGTATCAAAGGAGCTAAAAATTTCATTGGAAGCTCAAACAAAATGCAAGCAAAACATCATTGTCAATTTTTAAAATCCATAACAAATAATTGGTGATGATTCTGATCAAGCCGTTCTAACTCAAGGTATATCTTGAAGTCTATATAACGTAAGAAGAAACAGTGCGCATATCTAAGTTGAATAGAGAAAGTTATGAACTTTTTGCTATGAAGACCCAAACTGCCCAACATAATTGGACAATTGTTGACCCACCTATGTGGACCAAACCTAAGGGAAACACTTTTTAGAACACACACACACACTCTCTCACACACACACACACACATATATATATATATATATATATATATATATATATATATATATATATATATATATATATATATATATATATATATATATTATATGGAACAACTCGAAAGTCAAATAGCGGCTAAGATTTTTTTAAAGCTAAAATATGTGACCCTCCAAAAGGTTTAGATCTTGAAATGTGTCAAAACTATATTACTTGACTATTTTTTTAACTGCACCCACCTCTTTATTTATAACCCACGTCTTCCACCAGTTCCTAAAAGATTTCATTTTTTAAGAATTCAAATCAATTCATAAATTCATTGATAGTCAAGATCTGAACCTTTTGGAGGGTCACATATTTTAGCTTTAAGAAAATCTTAGCCGCTATTTGACTTTCGAGTTGTTCCATATAATATATATATATTCTTAGCTGCTATTTGACTTTCGAGTTGCTCCATATATATATATATATATATATATATATATATACACACACACACACACACACACACACTTTATTAAGTTATAAAACAAAGAAATATAATGATAAAAACATACAAACTAAGTGAATTATATTCGACGACCTCGATAGTGAAGTAAGTGGGACGTTTAGGCTTTCCAACATCAATGCATGGCTAACCAGCAGAATAACACAGGTTAATGTTAAGTTGGTTCACAAAATAGTTTTTATTGCATATTGGGGTGTGCACATAATCCACAACAAATATGAAATCTTATGTCAGTAAGATATGTCAGTTGGATGCTTCAATCAAAATTTTGATTTTTCTACAAATGAATAAACAAGAATTACAAGTATAAGAAGTAAGTTAAAATTATTATTTTGTGAGTTGTAGTGGCCATTATTCAATATATATTTGAAACCAATGGTAGAGTGAACTTTTTTTGACACCTTTAACCTATTAAAATTGCTGGTATCCAGATAGGATCTATGCATCACAAGTTTAACCACAACTACTCGTTACGCCACCATCCTTTAGGCGTGATCTTAGACCGTTTCACCTCGAGGATAGCTATTTCACAAAGTGTCAAAGTAGTAATGAGTAGGTATGACGTTGAGGCTTTGGACGATTAATTGACCAAAAGGACCAAGAGAGTAGTAAATGATGTAATTTAAGTAAGCGATTTGCTACATAATCTACATTTCCCTGCTGGCTAAAGTGAGTTGTTACATAAGAAAAATATCTCAACTGAACAGGTATCATAGTAGATAACTTGGTGAAGCTGACCGATTAAGTTGATTGGCGTGGCCCCACAAAAAGCATTCTATTTCGTGACAAGATACACGTATCTCGACTCCAAATTTTTCATTTGATACCTAGTAACCATGTCTTCCATAATCGAATCGTAAAATCAATCCAATAGGTGGCTGGAGTGTTATGACCATAAGATTGGGCATTGCATTTGTAAATAATAAATGATGTGTCAAACTTGGAGCAGAGTAGACGGTGCCTGAGCTTTTACTCTCTGCCAATTCGTTCACTGAATAGCATTTTTCAGCTTTGTATACTTGAAATTATCCTTTTATATACATAATGTTATAGGTTTGGTCATATTATTTTGATGTTATGACTATATTTAATTGACACCAAATTTTTAGAAAATACTAGTGAAATTTCATGCAATTTGAAGTTAAAAAGATATATATATATATATATATATATATATATATATATATATATATATATATATATATTGATTTTATTCAACAAATTTCTCCAACATACCGCCACTTACATTCCTTGATTGTGTGATACCTCTATGCAACACTATTTCATTTAATCAAATTCTAAAAATGGCTAAATCTTCTCCTCCCAAGCATGATACTAAATGATGCGATGGTAGGTTGCTTACCCGCAAGTGTATGGGGGCGTTGACAAGTAATGAAAGATAAGTATAAGGAATTATCGTCTCCGCAAGGACTATCAAAATTATTCTCAATGTGTTTAGAAGTACAATAACACAAATTTCCAATTAATTGACAAGAAAGTAAATAATTGTTTTTTGGTTTTAATATTATAAAGTTAATTGCAATATAGTAAATGATTAACTAAAGGATATACAAATTAAAATGCTAAAGAGAAAATACATGGATGAGATATATGCTTGAGTCTTGTTGTTATTTCCCAAAATCAACTATAAATATGTTTATTGATAATAAGGGTAATTGGTCTTTTCACACTTGTCTGGATTTAATAATCTTCCAAAATACCTCTTGGGTAGATAGGAACCTATTTTACGACACTAGAGATCCCTTCTGGGTGACCTTACAAATTATTTCAAATGCTAAAGGTTCAAACACTAATGACTACTTGGCTAGTAAAGACCTCACAATTCACTAACGCACACCAAGCATTTATATGCTAGTTCAATAATCCAACCCCCTTTCGGGCGACAGCCAAATTGCTAAAACAATTCACTACTTGAACAAGGCACAAATAGGCAATAAGATAAAGCATATAATCAATGTATAATAACCCAATTCATTCAATCAGAAATATCCTAAAATCAATTAAACATAAAAACTATCAATACTCAAGCAATGGAGGTTTAGTTCATAACGTAAAACTAAAACATAAAGATAAATAATGGAAGAATCATGTTTAGAAGATAAAACATAATAAAATTAACCTAATACTTGAAGGGAAATGGATATGGAATGGTGGAGAATGGTGGAATTAGGTGGAAACCCTCCTCCTATACTTCTCTTCCTTGCTCTAGGCGTATATGATGTCTCCATATTTTTTATGAATTAACATATTCACGAGACATCATTTTAGGTGCATTATATTATATTTTTTAAAATATTTTTTCCTATTAATTGTTAATTTCTCAATTTTTACCTTAATTTTTATGTGTTGAATGTGAAGCTCTTAGGTATAATAATTATATTAGATGCCAAATAAATGTTAAAGAGTTAAGGAAAGAATATCCAAGGCGAAATCAAGAGTTAAAAGGAAAGAAAGATAATTTAGGAAAGTGGAAAAGATGGCAAAAGAATCTGTCCAGCTGTAAAGACGTCCAGTGTTTTGAATGCTACAGAAAACCAGCTAGGAATTTGAAGGATCGATTTTATATTCAGATAGGTATTTGAATTTTGGTTGTTTCGATGGGTGGATAACTGGATTCTGAGCTGTAACAAAGGAGCTATGCTTATTTCAATCTCCAAAGGTTATCGCGTCCTACAATTAAGGAATACGTATTGGAGTAGGATTTGGACTTTATTACGTGGCCCACACTCCAAGATTTTGACCTAGTACCTATAATTATACCTACTTACCTCTGTAAACATGTATTTGCCTTCATAGCCTTTAATTTATTCATCTTAAAGAGAGCAAGTCGACCTAGAGAAGAAACAACAAGAGATTGAAGCATCACAAGATCAATTCTACATCGTTCCATGGCTATAATTAGGCAATTAACTATTGATCTATGACTTCACCATACTTCTAAGCTTTTATTCTTTTGTTTCATTTATCAATTTAATTGGGGTATTATTCTGTCTAAATCCTAGAAAATTGTTTTGTTATTTAAATTGACTGAGCTTCTTATTTACATATCTGTGTTATTTTCTTTTACCTATTCCAACCATAGATCTGGCCAATCTTAGGAAAACCCTTAGTAGTTGGATTGTATCTTTGACGGGGGATTCAATTATTGAAAATACCACATAATCTTCTAGTGTGCGGTAGTGATCCTGACGGGCTTGCCTAACTAGATAGTCATTAAGGTTTAACTTAAACACCGATCATTGCGTAGGGCCCCCTTACCCAAGTTCCATGCTAGTGTTGAGGTTGCTTCCTAAGTCTACCCTGAAGGGAGTTAGGAAGATTATAAAATCCTGGCTACTTATAATTTCTCAACTCACCCTCAAAATTAGAATAACGACTTAGTAAGATAGGCTCATTCTAGTAACCCTAATTATCATCGTATTTGCATTCTTATTTATTTATTCACATTAGATAATTATTTGTATTATTTATGTTTTAATATAAACATATAAAATTCATCTACGCTGTTATTGAATACAAGTTTGAGCTAAATACGTAAATCCCTGAGAGCGAATATTACTTATTAACTATAACTTGCGAACGATCTGTGCACTTGCAGTGAGTTTATCGTGGTAGTATAGGGTGTGTGTTCCTTTTATCCATCTTTTATTATCATTATTTTGTCACACCTTTGCCACCACCAAGATTTTGGCGCCGCTGCCGGGGATTTGTTAGTTAGTTATTGTGTTTATTTAGTGTAGAAGTTTTTATTTGTTTTCAGTTTTACGTGTTTATTTTTAGTCTCTTTTCAGGTTCCTTAGGTATGGAGAACTCTTACGCACCAATGAATATGCATGGGGCTAGAACTAAAAAAATTCTATCAAGAAGGTATGAGCTACCAAGTTCAAGCTCTACCACATTTCGTGTATAATCCGCAAGAAGTCTCCAGCAATGAAATATTGTAAACCATACAATATTTCACGCAAATAACACAAGACAACATGAGACATGATTATCCGAGATTCAGCGAGCAAGCTACTACGTTAGAGTCAGTAGCAGTCACCCATATAAGCAAGATTTTTGAGGAGGTTCAAGCTCCGAAGGCACTACCATCTCATCCACAAGAAGGTACAAATGATTGGAACGATACTCTTGAAGTGAAGATCGATGTTACTTTATCATTAGTGTAGATCACAGACCAACAAAATCAAGCTATGGAGAAAATATTAACGCAACTCACTACAACCATTCAACAATTACAACAAGGTTCATCTTTGAAATTGGGCCAAGCTACGATTACTAATGTATAAGGCCATTCAAACCAGCGATAGAAATGTTGGGTTCGAGGTTCCAACCATAGAATAACCAACCAAGCATAGCTTAAATGAGGTAATTGTTGAGAATCAAGATGAGAAGAGTTGGAGCCTTGTGTTTTAGAGGTTCAGGAAAAAGTTGAAAAATAGATAGTAATAGAGAGGTCAAGCCAAGAAGAAATCGACATCGAAGTACTCGAGGTAATTGAGAAAGAACCTACAACACCAAAAGTCTTCAAAGAAATTCCTTTCAAGAAGAGTAAGAGTGTAGAGGTCGAGATCGAGATTGTGAACCTTATCGATGAAGACTTGACAAAAGTTCCAAAGAAGCTACCACCAAAGATTCAAGATCCGGACGCTTTATACCTCCAAATCAGTATAAAAGGTAACTTCGAAGCTAAGGTGATGTGTGACTTGGGTTCAAGTAGAAATATCATTCCCAAGAATATTTTTGAAAAGTTAGGCATGGGAGATGCCCAAAGAAAAGACGTCACTTTGCTACTCCTAGATAACTCCACGATAAATCCATGGGGAGTTATTGAGGACGTGCTTGTCCATGTAGGTACATTAGCTATACCTACAGATTTTGTTGTTCTTGATAGCATTGCGGGCCAACACGTCCCATTGATGCTTGGACGTCCATTCTTGGCGACGAGTCGCATCATAATTGATATTCATAGGGGAACCGTGACTCTCCAAACTCAAGAAGAGTTCAAGACATCCCACTTTGTGGATGAGAAGCATGAGGAGTTACGTGACGCCCCAACACTCCAAAGTCCACCATAAAACCATGAAGAAAATAGTTGTAAATGAGCTTGGGGTTGGTGAAGAGGTTGTTCAGAAAGTTTCCAAGCAAGATATATACCATGGGAATGTTGGTCAATTGGGGTTTTAGCCCCAAGTGAAGACCATATTTTATATATGAGTTTGACTGAGGAGTTAGTCTATTTGTGGTGAATAACGTGATATATTTACTTGGTCAAAACCATTGAGAAGTGAATAAGAAATTGAGTGTTAAAATATAATAAATAAACAGCTAAAAAAATGCATGTGCCAAGAGTCAAACTTGATTCGACCACACACATCATAGGTGTACGAGTCATGATATTCAAAATTAATCATTGGGTAGCAAAAAACTCATAATAAAAATTGCAACGGTTCACAAAAGTCAAACCTGTGACCTAATATGTGTGTTCGAAGAGCAGTTACCACTAGAGCGGTGCATCATTTGGTGTTAAAGCTTCACCAAACGCCTCCTATGTTGAAAAGTCACCTTCCTCCTTGAAAGGCTGTCTATCCACCTTTCAAAACCTATAAATAGTGCAGACCTACATCATTTTTAGATAAAGAATTTTGCACATACAAAATCATATCTTTGCATTCTAAAAACTAGAGAGTTCAAGAGTTTTATTTGGGTCGTCTGTTCTTCTCCGTTTGAAGTGCTTCTACAGAGAAGATCCTACCGTTGTATCCTGGGAGGCTGTTGTCATGAACCGTGAGCACTAGTGCGGGGCAATAAAGTCTTAAGGAAAATAATCACGATCAGGCCTTGGTAATTTGAATTTTAACTCCATTTTTATAAGTTTTTCTAAATTATTTTATTGCATTGTTTCACATCTTTAAGAATCTGAACCAACGATTTTTATGAATCTGAACCAACAACCTTAAGACTTTACTTTGCTCTATTATTTGTTTAAGTTTTAGATTCTTATTTTGTGGTTCAGATTTATTTTCTCTTTAATTCGTTCATCGTTTGTTTTGTATATGTTGGAAATTTTGTAAACTTTCGGCTTTATGCTGTTTATGCTACCTGCTATTTTCTTCTATTTCTCCATAACGACGCAAACTTTGAAAATACAAACTTGCTGAATTGTGTGTCAGTTTTTGTCTTCAGATGCATAAGTCCATAATTAAATAAGTATAGATTTATTTTTTTATTACCTTTTTATGCAGTAACCATTAGAATTTATTTGTTCTCTTACTTTTTGTTATGAGTAGAAGTTTGGATTATTTAAATATTTGATGGTCTTGTTAAAGAGTACATATTTACGTAAGAGATTATTTACTTTGAGTACATTTATACATAATATTATATAAGGTGATTGCTTATATACATGTATATTTATATTTATATTTTTTTTTGCAAGTTTGTAAGGTACTGCATATGTTAGGGATATTTCCTTTAAGATAAAAATTAAAGAGATAAAGTGTTCAAAATATACAATAACTTTTGTGTGACATACTGGTGGGGGCAAAGGTGTGATAAATAAATAGATAAATAAAGATAATAATAAAGAGTCACACACCCTTGATAACCACGGAACTCACTGCAAGTATCACAGATCGTTTGCAAGTTTTAATGATAAGTCAAGTTCGTTCGCAGGGATTGTATCCGTTAGATCTACTTATATTTAACAAGCGTAGATGAATTTATATGCTTGGATAAAATATGAAAAGATAAATAACTATCTAATGCAAATAAATAAATAAAACAAATAAACAAAACAGATAACTAAATATGAAAGTGAGTCAAATAGATTAGGATTACTACGTCTATTACTAAATTGTTATTCTAACCTGTCACATTAAGCATTATATATTAACCAGGATTGCAACAAACCTTAGTGGCTATCTAGTCACACTAGACGATTATGTGGTGTGTCAATAACTAAGAATAATCCTAAGATTGATCAGATCTAGGAAATAGGTCAAAACACATAATACAATATACGCCAAGCTTAACCAATTAAAATAACCAAATAGTATTTAAAGATCAAATAATAATCCAACAATTAAGAGTAAACTTACAGAGAATAAAAGCTTAGAAATATAGGTGAGAATAGATCTATAGCTAATTACTCTAAATATAGAGAAGGTGAGATGTAGAAGAGGGGTTGTCAGGCTCCAATCTTCTTCTTCTTGTCTTCTTCTATAGGTCAACTTGCTTCTTGGATGAATAGCTTGATTCTAAGGATGAATATCTAACTAAAGGACTAAGCTATTGTTTAAAACTAAGAAAATATAAGTAAAGACTAAGCCTATACTTTGCAATTGAGCAAGGACATGTTTACAATGATAAGAGGGTGTATTTATAGGTATCTTGGAAGCCCTAATTTGTTTTCTTGAAGGAGAAGTAAGTAGTGGACTCCAAGCCCAACTCAAATTCGTAACCATAAAATCACCAAATCAGGTCCGATTTTCTTTTGGCTCTAACAGTTTCGATATTCATCCGTTTGACGCGTATGAATATACCAAATTGATCGTCTCGGAAAGATCTTCAACTTTGCTCTTGACCGTTTCTCCAAATTCCACACCGTTCTTGAGATATAAGCTGATTTGTGGTCGTAGGTACAGAAATTCAGGATTAAGGCAGCTTTTCCTTTTCCATGTTTTTAGCTTTTATTTCCTTATCTCCAATTACCATGCTTATCTCTTTCCATAAGTTGTAGTCTTTGACTTGGAATCTAATTAATCTCCATAATTATCTTTAAAGCTTCACACTAAATAAATAATTAAACCCAATATGCTCTAAAAATATTATTTTACTAAATCAAGACTCAAAATAGGAAAGTGTAGCATTTCTCAAGAAAATCGACTATAATGACTTCTAAAACACTAAAAATGATGTCTCATCCTAATATAAATCTATCACAAATGAGGAGACATCAAGACCCCCAACTCAAAGTTGTATCGTCCCGATACAATAAAGATAAAAACAAAGGGAAGTCTCTAAATACACACCTAGGTCAATTAAGCACAGAAGACAGAAGATAGAAGAATATGGAGAATAAACTTAAAGCAACTACTCAGAAATTTCATGTAATAATATTTAAAAACTACATACCTGTACACTTCTCATATCCACAGTCAACACGGCTTGAATTCAAGATCAGATTAGTTTCGCAATGTAAGAAGGAGAGGAACTTTACTCAGTTTCCCAAGGAAGCTATAGATTGTTCATCGAACCTTACTAGTATCCAAAGATCCATTTAACTACTCTCTATTGGCTCAATCACTTCTCGATTACATAGCAAAGAATCAAAAGGTCTTTAAGGTTGTAATGTAGGCTTAGGGACGGTATGATAAGTATATTTGGATAATTTAGAGTGAGCTTTTGGCTCTCTCCTCACTAGCCATCAACGAATCGCCCTAGAGCTTGAGTTACTCTCATAAAACGTTTCTCACTCAACCCAATGATTTATTGATGCATAATTTTAGCATCCCCAATAACCCAATTCAAGCATAAGATGTTCACATAAAAATTCCACTTTGCAGGTCCGAATATATATATTTTATTTTCAAATCAATTTCTTTAGCTATGACTCTTTTTTAATGTTGAGATATCACGCTAATTTTCTCATATATATATATTTTTATGCCCTTGTTGGCGAATTTAGCTCGTAGCTTCTTTTTCATTCACTATTACCCCGGCAAAGGGTTACAATACAAATCTGTGAAACATCATCAATATAAATAACAGAGCACAATTAATAAGCTCAAAAAAATCCCATCCCAATAATATTTCCCATAATGGTGGACCCACCACCCCAAACTCAAGCTCTAAAACAACTGTCTATGCATCGCGATTCGAGTGCGGGTCATATGGAAAAGTCCTATAATCTAAAGGGATATGGCTTATAATGTGTTTAAATAAAAAGGCTTTAGAAAGGCTAGAAGGGGCTGAGAAGGATATAGCATATAAAATAAAAAATGACAAGGTGAGAAGGTATAAAAAGGCTTCAAGGGCTTCAATAGTAAAGAACCGCCTTAATCACTTTCTACACTATGTAATTTCGTTATTTTCTTACCTTTAGCACTTTCATCAAATAGGTTTGTCAACTAGCTTGGATCTCACGGCCTACACACTTCTCAAGGTTCCCTGAGATCGAACATACTTTCTATTGCATTGCTAACTAATCTTTTCTTTACTATCAATGTGTGTTTTCCTGCAAATACTTCAAAGCATACAAAATAAAATAGCTCATAAACATACTACTTAGTATCATTAACTTACTGAGCTTATGCTTTCAAGCTATTAAACACACTCTAAAAACATCTAAATCTTCTCAAAATTTTTAATTTTACCTAAAAACAGAAAAATGGAGATGAGAGACAACGAATCCCCACTTTTAATTTTACCTAAAAACAGAAAAATGGAGATGAGAGACAACGAATCCCCACACCCCCAACTCAAAAATGAGTCGTGTCCCCACGACTCGAAAAGACTCGAAAATAAAATAAAAGAAATTAAAATTTTAGCACATATTGCACATAAAAGAATTGGTAAGGAAGAAAGAAAACATACTCTTCGAGGCAATTGCCTCGCCTGATCAATACCCGGAGTAGGGTGCAGTGCTTTCATGTATGTAAATTTCTATTGTCACCAATTTCGCTTTCCCTTACATCTTCTTATGCTTCATCCAAATCAATAACACTCTAGAAATCTCTTGATAATTTCTTCCAATTCTGCTCTTTGAATAATCTCTCATGTGACAGTTTTTCATTCAGGAATATGTTTTGCACACAGCTACTAGCGTCCCAGAAGCTTTTGTTCATCTTTGATATAGGAATCTTTGATTAGAAGAGGTATTGGCATCCTCTATTCTCTTGATCCGATTTACCTTGTATTTATTCCCAAACTAGTACCCATCTCAATTGAAATCTTCTAGAGTTTACCCAATACCTTGCTTTGATTCTTTATATCCCATACACTTGATAATATCTCTATTCTCTTCATCATCTCTTTTGACCCCCAACTCAAAGCTTTGAGCACTCTTAAAATTTGTAACTTATGATCATAGGTGGAACAAGCTTTATTTTGGTTAGGAAAGGTGTTAGGATGACAATTCTCCATGTGGGTATGATTGAACCAAGCTTTGGTGATATGGGTTTAAGGAATTTTGGGAAAAGATTTTGAAATTCATGGCTTCGATTCTCCGTTTCTAGGTGTTTTGATATGATTCGGGTGCTTGAATCTTCTTTGTAATGATGTAGGGAAGGCTTTGGATGGTGATTTGGTAGTGTTTGGATGTTAGGTGAAGGTTTTTATGAGCTTTAATGGAGTTAGGAGAATTTTGGAGAAGAGAAAGAGGCTTGAGGTTTATGAAATTCGGAATTAATAGCTCTATATCTCTTTTATAAGCTCAATCCGTAACTTTCTCTCTCTGGCGGCGTGGCGCGGTATACCGGGCATATCCTCCGGTATACCGGAACATCTGATGATCAAATTTTTTTAGCTTCTGGATAAAACCCGTGGTAGGACCCCGTGGTACGGGTTTTTGAGCTACGGACCATGGTCCGGTGTACCGCGGGGGTGCTCCGCGCCTCCTACGTCAAAAAACCCGTGGTAGGACCCCGTGGTACGTGTTTGTGCGGTGCATGGCACGGTATAGGGTCCGGTATACCGGACCCATCAGCTTTGTTTTTTTTTAGCTTCTGGATAAAACCCGTGGTAGGACCCCGTGGTGCGGGTTTTTACCTTGCGGTGCACCGCGGCTGAGGTCCGGTGTACCGCACGTGGCAAAAACCTCCCCATCAGCTAGATCTCGAAAAGTTATGCAGTTTAGGCTCAAAGATCACCTGATTCCGATATCCGAGCGCAAAGATATGACTTGCCGAAGTTTCTGTCCGAAAAAAATTTGTTCGCCTCCCTAACTCGATTTCTCCAATACCTAAGCATCAAAAACACTAATACCTTTCTCAAATATGCAATATCAACTAAGAACAACTAAATTAAACATAAATTAAAAACGTAAAATGCATGAATATTAAAAAACTACGGGTTGTCTCCCGTACAGCACTTTTGTTTAACGTCTTTCAAAGTTAGACGTGTTACCTCGATTAAGGCTTGCGTACATAACCTCCCCAATAACGGGTTAAGTCATGCTCATCTACTATCCGAAGTTTGTGACCCTTCTTAGCTTGTATCTCCATCCGTTTTGACGAAATAACTCTCGTAACTACAAACGGACCCATCCACGAATCCTTGAATCCCCGTGGTCTATTCTCTTGTTTGGGGGCTTTCCATGCAACCATGTCACCAACCCCAAACTCACTTTTGATTCTCTTTTTCACGGGTTGACTGTGGACTTTCTTTTTAATTTCTTTTGTCACAACTCGGAGTGTCGGGGCTTCTATACGTGATTCCTCATGCTTTTCATCCACCAAGTGGAATATTTTAGATTCTTTTCCCACTTGGAAAGTCACGGTTCCCCTATGCATATCAATTATACTGTGACTTGTCGCCAAGAATGGGCGTCCAAGTATCAATGGAACATGTTGACCTGCAATGCTATCAAGGATAACAAAATCTGTAGGTATAGTTAAAGTACCTACTTGGACAAGCACGTCTTCAATGACTCCCCATGGCTTTATCGTTGAATTATCTAGGAGCAGCAAATCAATATCTTTTCTTTTGGCATCTCCCATGCCTAACTTCTCGAACAGACTCTTGGGCATGATATTCCTTCCTGAGCCCAAGTCACACATCGCTTTAGCTTTGAAATTACCACCTATATTAATTTGGAGATATAAGGCTCCAAGATCTTGCATCTTTTGTGGTAGTTTATTTGGAATGGTTGTCAAGCTTTCTTTAGTACAGTCCCTATTCTCAATCTCAACTTCTACACTTTCACTCTTTTTAGACAGATCTTCCTTGCAGACTAGTGGTGGTGTAGGCTCTTTATATGCGATTACGTCCTCTATGCATATCGTGCTTTGTTCTTCTAGCTCATTAAGTGGACTTTGTGGTGATTCCACTTCCTCCTCTTCTTGAAGGCTGAACTCTTCAACAACATCGAACCAAACATCGCTATCGATTTCAGTGGCATCATCATCAATTTCTTTTCCTAGGCCAGTTTGCATGTATGGGACGTCGAGTATAGGAACAATGATTTCTTCTGGTCTTGACGTTTCTGATTTATGATCACCACTAGGATATGTAATGCTTTGTAGATGAGGTGGTGATAGTAATGGTTGTGTAGGTGGTGGTTCCACCTTAATTTCTTCTTTTTGCACCTCTTGTGCGGTTGTCTCTTCTTTATCGGTTTCTTTTTCTTCTTCCACATGCTTGAATTCTGGTTCAACCTCCTTCGTAATTTGATCTTTAACAATTACTTCTTCTAAGCTAAGCTTGGTTGGTTCTTCTACGGTTGAAATTTCGAACCCAACATTGCTATAACCCAGTTTCTTATGTAATTCTTGTTGTAACTGTTGATTGATCGTAGTGAGGTCCGTTAATCTTTGTTCCATTGCTTGATATTTTTGGTGCATAGAAAGTATTAAGGTTGTATTAGCATCTATCTTTGCCGCATGTTTCTCTTCCATGTTTTCCAAATAACTTATACTTTCAAAAACTAGATGAGACGGAAGAGCTAGTCGAACCTGTTCTTCTATGATACTTCGGATTAACGGTGGAGTCTCTTGTTGATCTTTCAGAAAAGAATTGGTCACTTGAGTGACTTGTGTCTCCAAGGCTTCCACTTTTGCAGTTAGCTCCTTGGATGTTTCATTGTTGAGCTGCGTGGACATTCGAACCAGATTCAATAAATCATTCATCATTCCTTCGAGCTTGGTTATAGCTTCTTCTTGTGGATTATGCATGGGTTGTGGTGGAGCTTGCAGTTGATAGCTCGAACCTTCTTGATAAAAATTTTGACTTTGGGCCCCATGCATATTTTGTGCGTAATAATTCTCCATACCTAATAAACCTGAGAAGAGACTAAAAAGAAAACGCGTAAAACTGAAAACAAATAAAAACTTCTACACTAAATAAAACAAAATAGATTTAACTTAAAGATAAATCCCCGGCAGCGGCGCCAAAAACTTGGTGGGGGCAAAGGTGTGATAAATAAATAGATAAATAAAGATAATAATAAAGAGTCACACACCCTTGATAACCACGGAACTCACTGCAAGTATCACAGATCGTTTGCAAGTTTTAATGATAAGTCAAGTTCGTTCGCAGGGATTGTATCCGTTAGATCTACTTATATTTAACAAGCGTAGATGAATTTATATGCTTGGATAAAATATGAAAAGATAAATAACTATCTAATGCAAATAAATAAATAAAACAAATAAACAAAACAGATAACTAAATATGAAAGTGAGTCAAATAGATTAGGATTACTACGTCTATTACTAAATTGTTATTCTAACCTGTCACATTAAGCATTATATATTAACCAGGATTGCAACAAACCTTAGTGGCTATCTAGTCACACTAGACGATTATGTGGTGTGTCAATAACTAAGAATAATCCTAAGATTGATCAGATCTAGGAAATAGGTCAAAACACATAATACAATATACGCCAAGCTTAACCAATTAAAATAACCAAATAGTATTTAAAGATCAAATAATAATCCAACAATTAAGAGTAAACTTACAGAGAATAAAAGCTTAGAAATATAGGTGAGAATAGATCTATAGCTAATTACTCTAAATATAGAGAAGGTGAGATGTAGAAGAGGGGTTGTCAGGCTCCAATCTTCTTCTTCTTGTCTTCTTCTATAGGTCAACTTGCTTCTTGGATGAATAGCTTGATTCTAAGGATGAATATCTAACTAAAGGACTAAGCTATTGTTTAAAACTAAGAAAATATAAGTAAAGACTAAGCCTATACTTTGCAATTGAGCAAGGACATGTTTACAATGATAAGAGGGTGTATTTATAGGTATCTTGGAAGCCCTAATTTGTTTTCTTGAAGGAGAAGTAAGTAGTGGACTCCAAGCCCAACTCAAATTCGTAACCATAAAATCACCAAATCAGGTCCGATTTTCTTTTGGCTCTAACAGTTTCGATATTCATCCGTTTGACGCGTATGAATATACCAAATTGATCGTCTCGGAAAGATCTTCAACTTTGCTCTTGACCGTTTCTCCAAATTCCACACCGTTCTTGAGATATAAGCTGATTTGTGGTCGTAGGTACAGAAATTCAGGATTAAGGCAGCTTTTCCTTTTCCATGTTTTTAGCTTTTATTTCCTTATCTCCAATTACCATGCTTATCTCTTTCCATAAGTTGTAGTCTTTGACTTGGAATCTAATTAATCTCCATAATTATCTTTAAAGCTTCACACTAAATAAATAATTAAACCCAATATGCTCTAAAAATATTATTTTACTAAATCAAGACTCAAAATAGGAAAGTGTAGCATTTCTCAAGAAAATCGACTATAATGACTTCTAAAACACTAAAAATGATGTCTCATCCTAATATAAATCTATCACAAATGAGGAGACATCACATACATTTAAGTGTCACTAGATAATTGAGTTGTGTTAACTTTCTTTAAACAAAGTTCGATTCTTTCGTATAAATTTTTCAGTTCTCTTTTGTTGATTTCTAATTTGTTGTTAAAGAATTTATTGAGAATAATTCTTAAAATTTTGAGAAATATACTTTCGCTTCTTAAAGTTCTATAACAAGATATAATATACTGGGAGTGAGTTTTTCCTAACAAGATCTGAAATCTTGGGAAATTTGGAATCGTTTCTTAAGCTTTATAAGCAAGAATAATCTCTTGGAGCTTTGTTACCTAACAAGACATAAAATCTTGGGTAACAAGAGAAAAACGATTGTGAAACGATTGTGTTTGCTTGTCTTTTAAGAAAAAGATATTAGTGGATTTGTGTTCCAAATTAAATATTGAATTTCTATTGTGTTAGAATTATTCAATGGAGAAAGAGAAAATGAAAAATTATTTGCTTGGAAAGGATGAATCCGATAATAATGCATTATCTGACAATCTATTTGTGGGAAACAGTGAGACTTGGTGAAAGATCTCAGATTGGTGAGGATAATCCTCAAGTGATTAAGGTAGAGGACCTTAATAATAATTTATCTGACATATGTGTTGTAATGTCAGAAGTGAACATGGTTGGAGAAAACTCCAAACATTGGTGGGTTGATATTGGGGCTACCCGACATGTGTGTTCGGATAGAAGTATTTTTATTACATACCAAGCAACAATCAAACTTTATTTATGGGAAACTTGTCCACGTCGAAGATGGAAGGAGTTGGTAGAGTGATCATGAAGTTATCTTCTGGAAAAGAACTCATTCTCAACAATGTGTTGTATGTCCCGGACATTTATATAAATCTCATATCTGGATCATTGTTGAGTAAGAATGGTTTAAAGTTGGTATTTTAAACATACAAACTTGTTCTCACCAAGGGTGGGATGTTTGTTGGCAAAGGATACCTTTATAACGGTCTATTTAAAATTAGTATACTAACCGTGGTACCGAAAGATGAACATAAGTATGTAATCCGAAATGCTATTATTAATAATACATCTTCATCTACTTACATACTTGAGTCGCATATGGAACAATAGATTAGGGCATGTGAATTTTAATTCGTTGCATAAACTTGTACATTTGGGTTATTAACTAAGTTGAATTTTAATTCACAAAGTAAGTGTGAAGTGTGTGTGGAAGCCAAGATGGCTACAACTTCTTTTACTTCGGTTCAAAGAAGTTCTGGACCTCTGGATCTAATTCATACTAACATATGTGATTTTAAGTTCGTGCAAACCAGAGGTGGTAAAAAGTATTTTATTACTTTTATTGATTATTGCACGAGATATTGCTATGTTTATTTACTCCGAAGCCGAGATGAAACTTTGGATGTATTTAAGCAATATAAGACTGAAGTTGAGAATCAACTTAATAAGAAAATCAAGGCATTAAGAAGAGACAGAGGAGGAGAATATATATTTCCATTTGAAGAATATTGGATCATGGTATTATTTATAAAACCACTACTCCTTATTCACCTCAACAAAACGGTATTGCCGAGCGCAAGAACCGAACTCTTAAAGAGATGATGAATGCCTTATTGGTAAACTCAGGGTACCACGGAACTTGTGGGGGGAGGCTATTTTAACAACTAAGTATATTCTAAATAAATTACCCCACAAGAAACTAGAGAAGACAACATATGAATTGTGGAAGGGTGGTCCGCTGACTCTGAAATACCTCAAAGTATGGGGGTGTCTAGCAAAAGTGGTGGTACCACCACCTAAAATGGTCAATATTGGACCTAAAACTGTTGATGGTATATTTACTGGTTATGCTAACAATAGTTCAGCGTATCGATTCCTTGTACACAAGTCCGAGATTGACGATATAAACGTCAATACAATCTTGAGTCAAGGAATGACGTATTATTTGAAGAGATTTTTCCTTGTAAATATAGACAAGAGAACAATAATTTGAATAGGTCTCATGAGACTAGTAGCAGTCGTGAAGATGAAATAAGAATAGACCAGGGGTCTATAAATAAAGACGAGTCGAGACGTAGCAAAAGAGCAAGAACGGCTAAGTCTTTTGGAACAGATTTTCAAACTTATTTGTTAGAAAATGAGTCTCGTACCTTCAAGGATGTTGTGTCAACTCCTGATGCCCAATATTGGAAAGAGGCTGTAAATAGCGAGATTGAATCCATTATGCAAAATCATACATGGGAACTAGTGGATCTTCCTCCTGGAAATAAACCCTTAGGGTGTAAATGAATTTTCAAGAGAAAGATGAAAGCTGATGGATCAATCGATAAGTACAAGGCAAGAATGGTAGTCAAGG
The DNA here is from genome assembly GCA_029959085.1 of Nemophila menziesii. Taxonomy (NCBI): domain Eukaryota; kingdom Viridiplantae; phylum Streptophyta; class Magnoliopsida; order Boraginales; family Hydrophyllaceae; genus Nemophila; species Nemophila menziesii. The sequence goes on along the minus strand of JARWIR010000005.1, from coordinate 36,818,482 downwards.
GCTACAGTAAAAAGAAAGGCCTTGACTATTTTGACACATATTCACCAGTTACGAGAATAACATCCATTAGAATATTAATAGCCATAGCAGCTATAAATAATCTCGAGATACATCAAATGGATGTTAAGACTGCCTTCTTAAATGGATATTTAGAAGAAGAAATCTACATGGAACAACCCAAAGGGTTTGTCGTTCCTAGGAAAGAAAAGAAGGTCTGTAAGATTGTAAAGTCGTTATACGGACTTAAACAAGCACCAAAAGAATGACATATGAAATTTGACAAAGTCATGTTGGAAGGTGGCTTTAGAATAAATGAATGTGATAAATGTGTCTACGTAAAAGGCACTGAAAAAGAATGTCATTGTGTGTTTATATGTGGATGACATGCTAATTATTGGGAGAAATAATGATGTCATAAAATCCACGAAAAAGATGTTGACCAGTAAGTTTGACATGAAAGACTTAGGTCCTGTAGATGTCATTTTGGGTATAAAGATTACCAGGACATCTGAAAGGTATAGTGTTATCTCAATCGCATTATATTGAGAAAGTACTTGATCGATTCCTCAAGGATGATAAAGATCAAGTAAAACACATTTGGACATTACTATACCTTTATCAAAGAATACCTATGAGGGAATATCTCACTTAGAATATTCTTGAATAATCGTTAGTCTAATGTACATCATGAATTGTACAAGACCCGATATTGCATACTCAGTAAGCAGACTGAGTAGATATACTAGCAATCCGGGGCACACCCACTGGAAAGCTATTATACAAGTTCTAAGGTATTTGAGATACACTTTGAACTATGGCTTGCATTATTCTGGATATCCAGCTGTATTAGAAGGTTACACTGATGCAAATTGGATATCAGACTCTAAAGACACAAAGTTCACTAGTGGATATGTGTTTACTTTTGGAGGTGCAACCGTGTCTTGGAAATCCACTAAGCAAACGTGTATAGCTAGATCCACTCTGGAATCTGAATTCATAGCATTGGACAAGGGTAGAGAGGAAGCATAATGACTCTGTCAATTCCTCTAGGATATTTCATGTTGGTCAAAACCTGTGCCGGTTATATGTATTCATTGTGATAGCCAATCGGAAAATCGGAAGGGAACAGAGTAGTATGTATAACAGTAAGTCTAGACATATACGTCGTAGACATAATACCATTAAACAACTTCTCTCTAATGGAGTTATCGCAATCGACTATGTAAGGTCGCAAGATAACATCGCAGATCTGCTTACAAAGGTTTAGCTGGAGAGAAAGTTGCAAATTCGTCCAGGAGAATGGGTTTAAAAGCCTATAATAAATGACTTACCACCACATAGTGGAAATCCTACCTATATGACGGGATTTCCCAAGAACTAGGCTCAAAGGGAAAACTTAATTATGTAAAGTGTAACTTGAACGAAAATGTGGGGGTTATTCCCTTACCTATTCCTATGACAAGTAGACAGTGCACCTGAAGGAGATTAGAATAAGCATAGCCTTTAATGATTCTTATATCTTGGAGATTCCAAGTGGGGTATTACAGGATACTCTTAATAAGTAATCACCTATATGAGTTAGGAGTGTGGTCGCTCCATCGAGAATTTCCAAAGGATGAATTCATCGAGAGTACTCATAAATACCATGAGTTGTTCAGGGCCGAAATGAACACAACTGAGAACCAAATGACTTCGGAGAGATATTATGTGAACTCTATTGTCTTGGTTTACACAAAACGCTGATGTCTCCCTATTTGTTCTAATTATTAGCCCTTAGAGACATCCTTTTAGGTGAATATTGACTTATTTGATAGACTTTTATGCTTATTTCGTCATATTACACTTTCTCCCATTGGATTTAGACTATTTGCATTTTTAGAGCTTTTGTGCGTTAATTTGGTTATTTTTAGTGCAAAGTTAGTAGGTTTATGATTTCATGGAAAACCAATACAAGGAGGAGAAGTGAGAATTTAAGTCTTAGATTATTTTTAGTGTGTTAGGAAGTATTTTATTCGAGTTTCTAATTTTAGAGTGCACTTTCTTATTTCTAGTCTTGATTTAATAATTTATTAGTTTTTAAAGCATATGCGGTCTAATTATTAATTTATTGCGAAGTTTTAAAGATATATGGTAATTAATTAGAGGCCAAGTCAATTCTAAGGAAATAAGAAAAGAAGATCTTGAAGGAATTTGGAGAGAGAAGGAAACAGAGTTCAATTAGGAAAAAAAATCTACCAAATAAATCTGAATTTCTGCAGCTACGCCTAAAGAAGTGCTTATAACTCCAAATCTGAGACGATTCTGGAAAATCCCTTTCATAGGTAGATAGATAATTCCGTGAGAATTCTTTTGATATCTTACGGGCCAAAAAACGGTCCAGTAACGAAGAAGATATGATCAAAACAAGTCAGCAGTAATTATCCTTATCTACTTACGAATTTGAGTTGGACTTGGACTCTTTTACTTGTATTCCACTCCAAGTAAAACGAATTAGGGCTTCCTAACACCTACAAACAGTACCTCTCATTAAACCTTCAATTTATATCATCCTTAGAGAGAGCGTCAAGAGGCGGAAGCAAGAGCAGAAGGTGGACAATCCTTTTCCTCCAACAATAGTTCAAGCCAATTCCTCTGTCTAGGTTCTTATTTTATTTCTGTTATTAGGACATGTATATTATTAATTTCTTTATTGTTTTTACTTTCAATATGAGCTAAACTTCAATTACTTGAGAATCGTAATGGGATGAACCCTCATTTATTTAATTCATGTATTTCAATTTGGGATTAGTTTATAGTTTAATTTGAATTGGGTATTTCATATTGCTTATTATTTTATATTAATTTCACTATCAATGAATTAGCTAATCGGAGATAGGTCATACTAATTAAGCTATTCACTAGTGGCGATGATCATCTTGACGGGGGTTTAATTACGGACATAGGTAATAAACGTAAGGTAGAAATTATTGATCCTGACGGACTTAGTTAACCTTATAGCCAATTGGGTAAGATCTCAACCATCTGAACGTAGCTTATAATCGACCTGACGGGGTTTGTAATACTGTAGGATAGCTCCTAGGTCCACCCTGACGGGGGCTAGGAGACATTAGAGTCCCGACTAATATAGAAATATCAGTTCTGCCCTTAACGAAAGCATTAATTACGTAAGTTTAGGTGATTCCCTAGCGAGACTCAAGTATAGCTCATGTCTGCTTCTTATCTTTTAGTATTTACTTTTAGTTATTTTATTTAATTGCGTCTAGTAGTTTAATAACTCAAAACTAAAGAAATATCTGTTATCTTTTATTTTCTGTATTTGCAATTACTACTACTTATTTATTGAACACTTGGGTTATACCAGTCTAATCCTTGAGAACCAAAAATGATTAATCGGAGTATTAATTGGACAACCGTACACTTGCGATATTGTGATTCCTTTTATTTCAGTACTTAATTTTATAACACACCAAGACCCACCAAACGCCGAACAGTTCAAGACATCGCGTTCACTGGTTGGCAAGTAAATTCGATAGTTTTCGCTATGGAAGGTTCAAAGCCCAAAATCTACCTATCTTTATGTAATGTCTCTCTATCTGAACTCTCTCGTGTTAGCATTCTTTTTGCATGTTTTGTTGGTTAGTCAATTTCCATTCATGTGGGGGATTGTTGCTCGATTGGGTTTTTAGCCCCAAGTGAAGACCATGTTTTATATATGACTTTGACTCAGACGTTAGTCTATTTGTGGTGATTAACATGATATATTCACTTGGTTAAAACTATTGAGAAGTGAATAAGAAATTAAGTGTTAAAATATGGAGAAAAATAAATAAATAAAAAGCTAAAAAAATGCATATGCCAAGAGTCGAACTTGATTCGACCACACACATCTTAGTTGATGTGTCGTATATTCAAAATTAATCAGTGGGTAACAAAAACCTCATAATAAAATTGCAACGGTTCACAAGAGTTAAACCTGTGACCTAAAATGTGTGATCGAAGAGCAGTTACCACTAGAGCGGCCCATCGTTTGGTGTTAAAGCTTCACCAAACGTCCCTATGTTGAAAAGTCACCTTCCTCCTTGAAAACCTATAAATAGTGCAGGCCTGCATCACTTTTAGATACGAATTTTGCACATACAAAATAATATCTTTGCATTCTAAAAACTAGAGAGTTCAAGAGGTTTATCTGGGTCGTCTGTTCTTATTTGTTTGAAGTGCTTCTACAGAGAAGATCCTACAGTTGTATCTTGGGAGGCTGTTGCCGTGAACTGTGAGCACCAGTGCGAGGCAGTAAATTCTTAAGGAAACTGATCACGACCAGGCCTCGGTAATTTGAATTTTAACTCAATTTTTTGTAACTTTTTCTGAATTATTTTATTGCATTGTCTCACATCTTTAAGAATCTGAACCAACGATCTTTAAGAATCTGAACCAATAAGGAATTCAGGAATTAGTGAATGGGTCAGTTTTTCATTACAAGAGTTGTTTCGTCAAAACAGATTGAAGCACAAGCTAAGAAGAGTCACAAGCTTCAGATAGTAGATGTGCATAGCCTATTAGAAATATGGTTAAGCCACAGATCTATAGCTAATTTATAGAGAAGAAGAGATGTAGAAAAGGAGTTTGTCACTCTCCACCTTCTTGCTTCTTGTCTTACTCTACTAGTCAACTTGCTTCTCTAGATGATCTCTAAGTGTAATATTGAAGAATAATTAAGCACGAACAAGTAAGGACAATGTTTACAAAGGTATATATCTGTATTTATAGGTCAAAATCTTGGAGTGGAAGTAAAGTTATTGGAGTCCTATTCTTTTTCAAATTTGTAATCTAAATATAGGACATGACAAAGACTACAAATTGATTTGGTCATATCTCCTTCATTACTTATCGGATTTCAGCGTATTTTATATGGAGACGACCAAAATTCAAAGATCTATCTGCTCATTAAAAGGCTCCTCCGAATTCGTAATAGATTTTCTGCAGTTTTCAATACACTAGACGTCTTTACAACATGGTAGATTTATATTGCAGCTTTTCTTTCCTAACTCAACTTTGATTCCTTTTAACTCTAGATTTCGTCTTGGATCTTCTTTCCTTAACTCCTTGACATTGATTTGGCATCTAATTAGGATTTGTCCACTGTAGCGAGCTCCTACTATTAATATAAGAGGTACGTTACATTTAGAAAGTGACATTGTTATCGATACAAAGTTTTCTTCCTTAGAGAATCAAATGAAGCATTTTGCACTAGTTGTGAAAGAAGGACTCCAAGGGAGACAATCCAAGTTGAAGGTGGTTTAAGAGGTACAAGGTTGTCCATGTTGTGGAGTGTGATCATATTTGGGAAGAGTGTCAGGGTAATCTGGAATCCGTGTTTTTGTAGACCAACATGACGAGGACATGAAGTAGACTAGTGGTGATATATATGAGGAAGAGGTTGTGGAGGACCTAGGAGACAATACTGAAATGGTAGTCGAGATGGATAGTTACGACCTTGCCCATAAATCTTAATTATCCATGATATAATTGATAATGATTAATATAAAATATTCAGTTACATCATTTCCTCTATCAATTACAATTCATACATAGCATCATAACCTTCACCTTCCAAATAAATAAATAAACTTGTGAGTCTTACAGTAGATTTAGAAAGTAGTAAAAAATAAATCTATAATAGATTAAAGAAGCAAAAAGAAATCGTATGTGTCTTTTCTTATAATATTTATAACATAGCTCATCAACTCCAAATAAATGATCACAACTCATTCGTACTCCAAATCACTCAACTCGTTGATTAGAATAATGTTAACGTGATTGTATCTCATGACCTTGATGACTCATCTATTGTCTTCCATATGAAGTATTAGCCCTACCCTTTCACTTTGTTGTTAAAAACTACTTTGTCTCGGGATACAAAAAACTGATTTCACTTCTAGACATACTGATGTTGGATAATCTGAAAAAACTATATTCATGTGAGAAATTAGAGCAATCTTCAAGGGTAAAAGAAGGTGGTGGTGGCAAGTCAGGATCATCGATTTTTTTTGTGCAATGGAGCTAATACAACAGCTTCTTGATCTGTTGTAGACAACTTTCCTCCAAATCTGTGAGATGAAACATGGGTACCTATGTCTTTGAGAGCAATGATTTTCTTCCATATGTTGGAGTCCTTTGTATTATGGTATTTATTCTTTTTTTTTATCGACAAATTAGACAATGCACGGGGACTAGTGGTACAATTTAGTCTATATTAAATTATTTTAAGTAACGTGTAACAAAAACATAGATTTATTACTCCACAAATTTAAATAAAAATCAAGTGTAATGTATTTTTTCTTACTCTGTTTCAATACTAAAGATCGAATTACACTATGACGTTCTCATTGCAACATATACATTTATATACACAAACAATTCAAACACTTATGACAAGTTCTTGAGTCCATTACTAATAGGCTCATACATATACACACATTAACTTCACACAATCTAAAATCTTAATAGCATACACATGTAGGTACTCTAATAAGTTGAATACTGATGCCATGAAATAAAATTAATTCGAATAGAGAATTTATTTAGTTACTTTAAAACAATAACAAACCTTTTATAGAATTTATAAAAGAGTGGGAGTTTAAGAGAATAATTCACAATTCTATTAGTTGACATATGTATATTTTCTTATCGAGTATGAGATATGAATATAATTTGATTAATAATACAAATTATAAAAATAGAATATTTTTTTAAAAGTAATAAAATTTTATTTCTCCTATTTAGACTAATAAGTAGATACATCTAACACTTCAACCTTCTATAGTTTCTACAAATCTCAAAACAAAACTATTTTCATCTTGGCGTTGAATTATTGGCCACATACTAAACTACCATAACTAATAAAAAAATATATTAAATCAACCATTAAAAGAAGAAAGCATCATAGTAGTTGCATCAAGTTCCATTCAATCCTTTTGTAAATTAACCATTTATACCAAATTTCAATTTTGCAAAATTCTCAGTTCCACCAACTCTATTGGTTTACACTTCATACAACTCTTCATGATCTATGAATCCCCTTAAATACAAAAGAGTATCCGATCCTCGGTTTCTAGCTCCCTTAACATGAGCCATGTTGTTCCCATATTACCACATTACATTAATACAAGCACTTGTCCAAGCACACTTTATGATATTCATAAACGTGTTACTACTTATAACCTTAACACCATGTCTAAAAGTTTAGTCGAAAAATTATAACTTCCCAAAGATCCTACTTTTGGAAAATACCTACAAAATTCTCTGTTCGAAAATGAGAAAGAGACAAAAATACAATATATATTTGATGCTTCATCATGAAATATTCATACAATTAACTAATTTGAAATACCCATTTTAACATTCTATCTTTGGTGAGAAGTTTATCATGACGAAACAACCAACTACACAAACTATGTTTAGTCATATATTACACCAACCCATACAAACTCATGATATATGATTTAATTGTTCAAAATTTTTGTATCTTGTAAAGTTTTTGTAGTAGAAAAGCCCCCCTTCACATTATGAACTCAAGTGAACATATTCTCCTTATAAAATTTATTAGGTAAACTATTTATATGATGAGATATACTTCCCAAACTTAGATGTCAATGCCAAGCGCCATTTTAAAACATGATGCAACATTTAATTTTAGATGTAATCCCCCGTTCCTCATATCCTCAATCAAAAGTGCACTCACATGTTTACCATACCACCATTCATCCCATAAAGTACTTCTCACCTTATGTATCATATGTTGAATAAGTAATGTTTAACATTTCTAGACATATTAGACATTTTTCCCGTGTACAATCTTATTGACACCACTGACTCTAAATATTCTTATTCTCATGTGCATTCTCCACAATACCCTTAAAACATATAACTTATTAAAATAAGTTGGTACCACTCACAAAATCCATTAAAACACCACTGAAACTTGATCAATACTTCATCAACACGCCAATAAAACATCAGTCATCATCTCCATTCTCCCCAAACACATAAACTCCATCAAATCCATTTCATAACACTACAAAACACCAATATTATCAAGTTTCAAGAATTTATTCCACCATAAGTTATCGTAATCCTTCTTAACCAATTCAGATACCACCAAACAAACACCGCTAGTTATCTTCCTATACACAACAACTCCAAATAAACACAAACCATACCAAAAACAAAAAAAACTCATACTTGGTGCATATTTGAGTCATGGGTAAGTTGAGATGACGAGAAGAATGGATATGTTGACTTTCAAGAGGTAAGACAAGACATGGGGAAGAGAGAGATTTACTTAGGGAAATAAAAAACAAGATATCCTCATCGGTTAACCGTATGAGAAGAAATCGAAGTCTAAGGTACATACCCCACCGAAGAAAAATACTATGAGAAGGAGATTACTGACTGAACCGAAAAATAAAGAGCCAATATTCAACGATTGTGGCTCATCCTCGACATCACAATATGGACCAAGATACCTATGTGGGCGAGGATGATGTTTACGAAGTTAGGTAACATATAGGTGAAGCAATTGAACTTCATTGATTCTCAAGCAAGGATAGATAAAAAGTTTAACAATAGTCTCTCAATTATTGGGAAATGATCGACGCGCCATGATGATCATAACTTGGATGGCTCAGTCGCTTGGCGAGTAATGTTTCCTGGTCTTTCTCCTTAATTAATTATGTCTTAGTCTAAATTAGCTTAAATTGTATTTGATTTTTTGGGGTCTTTTCTAGTTGTGGGGACACGACTCACTTTTGAGTTGGTGGTGGAATTCGTTGTTCTCATCTCCATTTTCAGTTTTTAGCATAAAATTTAATATTTTGATTCGTTGTTCTCATCAACGTTGTCTGTTTAAGCATAAAATTTAATATTTTGGTAGTGTAATATATATGGATTTGACTATGTACGTATTACGAATTTTTTATTGAGCCAATGATAGTAAGTAGTGTGTCTTAGAACAATGCATAACGCGTGTAATGTATTTTGCAGGAAAACATTTATTAAAGAATAGAAAGGATTTATAAGAAATGCGTAGAAGCAACTTTGATTTTAGAATGCATTGAGCAGTGTGTAGAACGTGAGGTTTAAGATAGAAATTGCGTAAATATCACCAACTTTATTTTAGAATGCATTATATCTAAATGTGGCGGATGGGGATGAGATAGAAGATTGCGTAAATGTCGCCAGCTAACGTATTCATATTATGTCAAAAACATTTTATGAAGGTTTATTGGTTAAAATTATTTCAGTCACATAAGTAGATGAAATTATAATTTTTGTAATACTATATTCGAAAAAAATATAAGTTAAATTATTATGAATTTACTCCAAATGATTTTTTTTACCTAATAGTGTATGTTCAGCCTTATTCAATATTATCATTTTATGTTTGAAAGATAGATATATCTATATATCCATCTTAATGTATTTTGTTTATTACCAAATTTTAAAAATATAATCAACTACTACCCTCTCTTACATATGATGCAACAAAACATAATCGTATTCCTAATTTCTTGTACAAACTTATGAGAAACTTGAGTCATTTGGTTGTTGCTACATTAACCCAATTCTATGTACATATATTTGTATTTCAAGTACAACTTTATCAACATTTATAAAAAAAGTTGTTTTTCTTGTGATTATCTTTGGCATAAATATATATGGTTAATCAAGTATATATTACATCTTTCTCAAATTTAAGATATAATAAATCATGGTTACTTATATGTTATGGATTCCCTTTGCTAACACTATTTTTACTAACACTATAATTATTTTACATTCATAGGAAAATACTAAGTAGATACATCTAACACTTCAACCTTCTACAGTTTCTACAAATCTCAAAATAAAACTATTATCATCTAGGCACTCAATTATTGGCCACATACTGAACTACCCTAACAAATAATAAAAGAATATCAAATCAACCATTAAAAGAAGAAAAAATCATAGTAGTTGCATCAAGCTCCACTCAAACCTCTTGTAAATCAACCCTTTATACCAAATTTTAGTTTTGCAAAATTCTCAGTTCTACCAACTCTCTTGGTTTACAATTCATACAACTCTTCATGATCTACATAACTCCTTAAATACAAAAGAGTATACGATCCTCAGTTTCTAGCTCCCTTAACATGAGCCATATTGTTCCCATCTTACCACATTACATTAAGGCAAACACTTATCCAAGTACACTTTAGAATATCATAAACGTGTTCCTACTTATAGTCGTTAACACCATGTCTAAAAGTTTCTTCGAAGAATTATAACTCTCTAAAACTTCCTACTTTTGGAAACATACCTACAAAATTCTCTTTAAAAATGAGCAAGGGACAAAAATACATTCTCTATTTGATGCTCAATTATGAAAAAATTTATACAAGTAACTAATCTAAAATTTCCATTTTAACATTCAATCTTCGGTGAGAAGTTTATCATGACAAACCAACCAACTACACCAACTATGTTTTGTCATATATTGCACGAACCCATACAAACTCAAGATATATGATTTCACTGTCCATAATTTTTGTATCATGCAAAAAATTTGCAGTAGAAAAGTCCCCCTTCACATTATGAACCAAAGTTAACTTATATTTTTTATTAAAGTTATTATGCAAACTATCTATCCGAAGAGCTATACTTTCCAAACTTAGATGTCATTACCAAACACCATTTTAATACATTATGCAACAATTTCTTTTTGATCTAATCCTCTGTTCCTCATATCCTCACTCAAATTCTGCATTCATATATTTACCATACCACTGTTTATCCCATCAAGTACTTCTCACCTTATGTATCTTTTATTGAATGAGTAAGGTTTAACATTTCTAGACCTCTTAGACATTTGTCATGAGTATGATCCTATTAAGTCCACTAACTCTAAATATTCATATCCCCCATCTACATACTCCACAATACCCTTAAAACACATAACTCATTAATAAGAAGTATATACAACTCCCAAAATCCATTAAAACACCATTTAAACTTGATCAAACCTTCATCAGAACACCAAAACAAGACCAAATCATTATCTCCATCCTTCCCAAACACATAAAATCCATCAAATCCATTCCATAACACTAAAAAACACCAAGATTTTGGAGTTTCAAGAATTTTTTCCACCACAAGTTATCATAATCCTTCTTAACCAATTCAGGTACCACCATACAAACACCACTAAATATCTTCCAATAACAACAACTCAAAACAAAAACCCAAACCAAATCAAAAACCAAAAAAACTCATACTTGGTGCATATTTGAGTCGTGGGTTAGTTGAGATGACGAGAATAATAGATGTGTTGACTTTCAAGAGGTGAGACATGACGTGGGAAAGTGAGATATTTACATGGGGAATTAAAAGAGCGAGATATTCTCATCGGTTAACCATATAAGAAAAAACCAAAGTCTGAGGTACCTAATCGAAGAAAAATACTATGAGAATGAGATTACCGGCTAAACCAAAAAAATAACCAATATCCAACAATTGAGGCTCATCCTCGACATCATAAGATGGACCAATCAGCGATGAGTTCGAGATACCTATGTGGGCGAGGATGATGTTTACGAAGTTAGGTAACATATATGTGAAGGAATTGAACATCATTTATTCTCAAGCAAGGATGGATAAAAAGTTTAACAATATCCTCTCAATTCATGGGAAAGGATCGAAGCGACATAATGATCATAACTTAGACAGCTTAGTCGCTTGGCGAGTAATGTTTTCTGATATCTCTCCTTAATTGATTATGTCTTAATATATATTATTTTAAATTGTAATTTCTTTTTTGCGTATTTTCAAGTCTTGGGGACACGACTCACATTTGAGTTTGGGGAGGGGTTTCGTTGTTCTCATCTCTATTTTCAGTTTTTAGCATAAAATTTAATATTTTGATTCGTTGTTCTCATCTCCGTTTTTTGTTTTTAGCATAAAATTAATATTTGGGTAGTGTAATATATAGGGATTTGAAAAAAGAATGTATTGTATGTACCTATTACGAATTATTTTATTGAGTCAATGATAGTAAGTAGTGTGTCTTGGATCAATATCACAACGTGTATAATGTATTTTGCATGAAAACATTAATTAAAGAATAGAAACAATTTGTAAGAAATGCGTAGAAACAACTTTGATTTTAGAATGCCTAAAGCAGTGTGTAAAACGTGAGCTTTAAGCTAGTTGAAAACCTGTTTACCCTATGAACTAAACGTAAAGAAGTAACGATGCCTAGTAGTTAGGGAAATAATTAAGGCGGTTCTTTGATATGCCACTTGAATCCTTTAACATTCTAACCCGAATTATTTGAATATTCGTTTGTCTCAGCCCTCTTTCTAGCATGTAGCCTTCTTTGTAGCCAAACTATAAGCCATACCCCTTAGATTATGGACATTTACATATGACCCGTACTCGAATCACAAAGCTAAGACAACCGTCTTTCAAGGCTAATTTTGGGATGGTGGGAATTCTTCATGGAAAATACTTTTCGTGGATTTTTGAGCTTGTATTGTATATTTTTTGTTGATGATGTTCTATTATTGTAACCCTTTGTCGTGGTCTATTGAAAAAATTGAGAAACGAAATAGGCAGAAAAATGAAAATATTAAGTAGCACGACTCCTCACAAAAAAAAGAATGGCATGACCCACAGAGAATGGGAAGATGGATCAAATGGAACTTGACAATTTCTGCAAGACGATGGAGAAAACCTAGGTGAGACATGGACAAGGTTTCAACAGAGATTAGCTAAATGTCCCCTTCATGGTTATACCCCGGAGCTTCAACTTGTGATGGTCTATCTAGGACTCGACCATAATTTATGATTGAGGGTAGATAACCTTGGAAGAGGAGGTTTTGTGTCCATGGATCCTACGAAAGTATCAATTGGTATGAAGAAGACCGCAGAGACTGAGAGGAGTTGTCCACTGTCACGTACGAGAGGTACGTTACGTTTAGATAGTGGCACTATTATAGATGCAAAATTTTCTTCCTTAGAGAATCAAATGAATCACTTGGCACTAGTTGTGAAAGAGGGTCTCCAACAGAGACAATCCAGGTTGAGGGTGATTCAAGATGCACAAGGTTTTCCACTTGTTGAGAGTACAAATATTTTGGAAGAGTTTCAGGGTAATCTGGAATCCGTGTTTTTGTAGACCAACATGATGAGGAACTGAAGTATACTATTGTTGATATATAGGAGGAAGATGCGGTGGAGTATCTGGGAGGCGATGTTGAAATGGAGGTCGAGATGGATAGTTACCACCTTGCCCTTAAATCTTGATTATCCATGATATAAATGATAACGATTAATAAAAATATGCAGTTACTTCATTTCCTCTATCAATAACAATTTCATACATAACATCATAACCTTCACCTTTCAAATAAATACAAAAACTTGTAAGTCTTACATTAGATTCATAAATTAGTCAAAAATAAATCTATAATAGAATAGAGAAGCAAAAAAGAGAATGTATGTGTCTTTGCTTATAATGACTATAAAACATAACTCATAAACTCCCAATAAATGATCACAACTCATTCTTACTCCAAATCACTCAACTCTTTAATTGGAATATTGTTGACGTTATGGTATGCAATGAACTTGACGACTCATCTAGTCACCCAAATGAAGTACTCGCCCTACCCTTTCTCTTTGGTAATAAAAACTACTCTTACTCGCAGTACACAAATCCGACTTCACTTTTGGAGATACTGATATTGGATAATCTGAAAACCAGATTCAGGTGAGAAATCTAAGCAATCTTTAAGGGTAAAGAAGGTGGTGGTGGCAAGTAAAAATCAGCGATATTTTTGTGTTATGGAGTTGATACAGTTTATTCTTGACCTAGTGTAGAGAACTTTCCTCCAAATCACTAAGATGAAACACGGGTACCTATGTCTATGAGGAAAATCAGCGATATTTTCGTGCTATGGAGCCGATATAGCTGATTCTTGGCCTAATGTAGAGAACTTTCCTCCAAATCATTGGGACGAAACATGGGTACCTATGTCTATGGCAATTATTGCCTTCCATACTTTGGAGTCCTTGTGTTATGGTATTTGTTCTTTTTTTATCGACAATTAGACAGTGCACAAGGACTAGTTGTACAACTTAGTCTATCTTAAATTATTTGAAGTACCGTGAAACAAATAAATAGGTTTATTACTCCACAAATTTGAAGAAAAATCTACTGTAATGTATTTTTTCCCACACTGTTTCAATATCGAAGATCGAATTACACTATGACGTTCTCATTGCAGTATATGCGTATATATACAGAAACAATGCGAACACTTATGATAAGTTCTTGAACCCATTACTGATAGGCGCATACATATACATACATTAACTTCATACAATCTTGAATCTTAATAACATACACATGTAGATACTCTAATAAGTTGAACACTGGTACCATGAACAAAAATAACAATTTGAATAGAGAATTTATTTAGACACTTTAAATCGATATGAAACCTTTCAAAAGATTCATATAAGAGTGAGGGTTTGAGAGAGTAAACGACTTTTGATAATTCACAATTCTATTAGTTGACATATGTACATTTTCTTATCGAGTATGAGATATGAATATAATTTGATTAATAATACAAATGATAAAAGTAGACTCTTTCTTTTATCTAATAAAATTTTATTTTTCCTTTTTAGACAAATTATAAAAACTATTAATGCTAGCAACACATTTATTAAAATATTATTTACAAAAGTAAAAAAAATATTTTTGAATATTTGATTATTAATAGTTGTCCCCGTTGCTTAGACTAGACACGTATTTATGATAATGTGTTTTAAAAATTTATCTAAAAAGGACAGTTATTAATGGACAGAGGAAGTAATGATTTACAAAATTAAATTGCGTGATTGATCATAAAAGGTCTATGAAATAAAATGTTTACCATAAAAGGTTTGATTATTATGGATAAAATTTTATAAGTATTTTACACATAAAATCCTGGCTTTTATTGGTATATTCTAATAGGTAAAAAAATATTTGACCTTCTAAAGGTATTAAAATTAATTTTAAATTTTTTCGTTATTATTAAAATTAGAAATATTATCCTATTAAGAATATTCTAATTTTTTTTTGTCAACCAATTATCCTTTTAAGAATATTCTAATTAAAAATGTTTAAATATACAATCTTTCTTAACAAAAAAAATATTAACTTCCCTTTTTAGACAAACAAATTTTTTAATTAGTGATCACATATATGTTAAAGTAAAATTTACAAGAGTAAACAAATATTTTTGTATGTTTATTAAAAATATGTTAGCCTGTTAAATAGGCGCTTATTTATGAAATTAATTTTTGAATTAAAAAAATAGGCAACTATTAATGGACATGGTAAGTATGATTTACAAAACTAAATAGTAGCCTATTTAGAATGTTACAAATTCTAAAAGTGTCATTTTTTTTTTACATAGGAGAGCCACTTTGGACATAGAGTCGTTGACTCGGTTCGAACCTGAACCAGTAGATTGGATGACCCAAGTCCTGGCTAGTGAGCTAATCTCAACTGGTTTAAAAAATGTCATTTTATACAAGTCAAATAACTATGATCCAAAATATATTTATTAGCAAATTTATTTTCAAAAGTAAAAACATAATTTTAAATGTTTATTAATTAACAATTTTGTTTGGTATTTAATATATACACTTATTCATGAAAACATATCTTAATTTAAAAATTATTACTATTAATGGATGAAGGATTTAATGATTTACCAAACTAAACATTATTTTATCAAGAATAAAATCAATCTTAAATAATATGAACCATATTATGACTAGAAAAAAAGTTATACTAAATTTAGAGATGACATATAATTTTATTCTTATGAATCAACTATAAAAGTAGTTCTTGTTGCATTCATTCCAATCATCCTCAATCATAGTAAATTTTAAATATATTATTAGACTGTCATTTTAAAAATGAACCAAATGAGTGTCCGTATGATTGCTATAGTGATGATAGTTGGTGTGTTTCTTCATGAGAAACTTGAGTCATTTGGTTGTTGCTACATTAACCCAATTCTCTAGACATATATTTGTATTTCAAGTATAATTTTACCAACATTTATCAAAAGTGTTGATTTTCTCTGGTGATTATCTTTGACATACATATATGGTTAATCAAGTATATATTATATCTTTCTTAAATTCTAGATATACTAAATCATGGTTACTTATATAATAGGATTCTCCTTGCCAACATAATTTTTTGTAAGGTTTAGAATTTTTAGTAAGTCCACAAATAAAAATAATTATTTTACATTCATAGAAAACTACTAAGTAGATACATCTAACACTTGTAGTAGTTGCATCAAGTTTCATTCAAACCTCTTGTAAATCTACCATTTATACCAAATTTTAGTTTTGAAAAAGTCTTAGTTCCACCAACTCTCTTGGTTTACACTTCATACTATTTTTCATGATCTACATATCTCCTTAAATACAAAAGGGTATTTGATCCTCGGTGTCTAGCTCCCTTAACATTATCCATGTTGTTCCCATCATACCACATTACATTCGGCAAACACTTATCCAAGTACACTTTATAAATTTCATAAACGTGTTCCTTCTTATAGCCTTTAACACCATGTCTAAAAGTTTAGTCGAAGAGTTATAACTCCCTAAAACTTCATACTCTTGGAAATATACCTACAAAATTCTCTTTGAAAATGAGCAATAGACAAAAATTCAGTCTATATTTAGTGTTCCATTATGAAAAAAAATATACATGTAACTAATCTGAAATCCCCATTTTGACATTCTATCTTTGGTGAGAAGTTTATCATGACGAACCAACCAACTACACCAACTATGTTTAGTCATACATTGCACCAACCTATACAAACTCAAGATATATGATTTTATTGTCCATAATTTTTGTATCATGCAAAAAACATTTAGTAGAAAAGTCCCCCTTCAAATTATGAGCCCAAGTGAACTTATATTCTTTATTAAAGTTATTATGCAAACTATTTATATGTTGAGCTATACTTTCCAAACCTAGATATCAACGTCCAACACCATTTTAATACATGATACAAAAATTAATTTTTAGATGTAATCCTCTGTTCCTCATATCCTCACTCAAAACTGCATTCACATATTTACAGTACCACCATTTATCCTATAAATTACTTCTCACTTTATGTATCTTATATTAAATGAGTAAGGTTTAACATTTATTGACCTCATAGACATTTGCCCCGTGTACGATCCTATTGAGTAAACTGGCTTTAAATATTCTTATCCCCAATCTGCATTTTCCACAATATTTTTAAAACACCATTGAAACTTGATAAACCTTCATCAACACACCAAAACAACACCAAATCATCATCTCCATCCTCCCCAAATACATAAAATCCATCAAATCCATTCAGTAATACTACTAAACACCAAGATCATCAAGTTTCAAGAATTCATTCCACCACAAGTTATCATAATCCTTCTCAACCAATTCAGATACCACCATATAAACACCACTATATATCTTCCTATGCACAACAACTCAAAAGAAACACAAACCAAACCAAAAACCAAAAAAACTCATACTTGATGCATATTTGAATTGGGGGTTAGTTTAGATGACGAGAAGAATGGATGTGTTTACTTTCAAGAGGTAGACAAGACATGTGGAAGTGAGAGATTTACATTGGGAAATAAAAGAGCGAGATATCCTCATCTATTAATTACCATATGAGAAGAAACCGAAGTCTGAGGTACCTACTCACCCAAAGAAAAATACTATGAGAAGGAGATTACCGGTTGAACAAAATAAAGAAAGAGCCAATATCTGATGATTGAGGCTCATCCTCGACATCACAAGATGGACCATTTAGCGATGAGTTCGAGATACCTATGTGGGAGAGGATGATGTTTACAAAGTTAGGTAACATATAGGTGAAGCAAATGAACATCATTGATTCTCAAGCAAGGATAGTTAAAAAGTTTAACAACATCCTTTCAATTCATGGGAAAGGATCGATGAAGCATAATGATCATAACTTGGATGGCTCAGTCACTTGGCGAGTAATGTTTTCTGATCTCTCCTTAATTGATTATGTCTTAGTATATATTAGTTTAGATTATATTTGCTTTTTTGGGTCTTTTCAGGACACGACCCACTTTTGAGTTAGGGTGGGAATTCGTTTTTCTCGTCTCCGTTATATGTTTTTAGCATAAAATTATATATTTTGAATCATTGTTCTCATCTTCATTTTCTGTTTTTAGCATAAAATTTAATATTTTGGTAGTATGATTTATAGATATTTAACATGGAATGTATTGTATGTACCTATTACAAATAATTTATCGACCCAATGATAGTAACTAGTGTGTCTTGGAACAATGTCACAACGCGTATAATGTTTTCTGCATGTAATTTTTTATTAAAGGATAGAAAGGATTTGTAAGAAATGCCTAGAAGCAAATTTGATTTTAGAATGCCTCGAGCAGTGTGTAGAACGTTAGGTTTAAGCTAGTTGAAAACCCGCTTACCCTATGAACTAAACGTAAAAAAGTAACAAGACCTAGTAGTTAGGGAAATGATGAAGGCGGTTCATTGATATGCCACTTGAATCCTTTAGCTTTCTAACCCGATTTATTTGAATATTTATTCGTCTCAGCTCTCTTTCTAGCATGTTTCCTTCTTTGTAGCCACACTATAAGCCATACCCCTTAGATTATAGGACATAATATATGACCCGTACTCGAACCATAAATCTAAGAAAATCGTCTTTAGAGGTTGAGTTTTGGATGGTGGGAATTCATTATGGGAAACACATCTCGTGGATTTTTTAACTTGTATTATATATGTTATTTTGATTATGCAATGTTATTTTAACCCTTTGTCGTGTTCTATTGAAATAATTTAGAAACAAAAAAGGAAGAAAAATGAAAAGATTAAGTAGCATGACTTCTCACATAAAAAAGAATGGCATGATCCACAGAGAATGAGAATGATGGATTGAATGGAATTTTCTAATTTTTGCAAAGATGATGGAGAAAATGTAGGCGAGACATGGATAAGGTGTCAACATAGATTAGCTAGATGTCCCGTTCATGGTTATACCCTCGACCTTCAACTTCAGATGGTCTATCAAGGACTCGACCATAATTTATTATTGAGGGTAGATAACCTCGAAAGAGGAGGTTTTGTGTCCATGGATCCTACGGAAGTATCGATTGCTGTGGAGAAGATCGTGGAGACTGGGAGGAGTTGGCCACTTCTGCGAGCTACTATTATTAATACGAGAAGTAAGTTACACTTAGAAAGTGACACTTTTATAGATCCAAAGTTTTCTTCCTTACAGAATCAAATGAAGCATTATGCACTAGTTATGAAAGAAGTATCCAACGAAGACAATCCAGGTTGAAAGTGGTTCAAGAGGCACAACGTTTTACACGTTGTGGAGTGTGATCATATTTGGGAAGAGTGTCAGGGTAATCTAGAATCCGTGTTGTTGTAGACCAACATGACGAGGAACTGAAGTATACTATTGTTGATATATAGCAAGAAAATATGGTGGAGGACCAGAGAGGCGATGATGAAATGGAGGTCGAGATGGATAGTTACTACCTTGCCAATAAGTCTTGATTACCTATAATATATTCATAATGATTAATAAAAAATATGCAGTTACTTCATTCCCTCTATTAACTATAATTCGTACATAACATCATAACCTTCACCTTCCAAAGAAATACAAAAACTTGTGAGTCTTACAGTAGATTCAAAAACCAGTCAAAAAAATAAATCTACAACTGAATAGAGAAGCAAAAAGAGAATATATGTCTTTTCTTATAGTAATTACAAAACATAACTCATCAAATCCTAATAAATTATCTCAAATCATTCGTACGCCAAATTTCTCAACTCTTTAATTAGAATAATGTTAACGTTATTGTATCCAATAGCCTTGATGACTCATCTATTGTTTTCCAAATGACGTACTCACCCTACCCTTTCTCTTTGGTGATAAAAACTACTCTGACTTGGGGTACACAAATCCGACTTTACTTCTGGAGATATTGATATTGGATAATCTGAAAACCAGATCTAGGTGGGAAATTTGACCAATCTTCAAGGGTAAAAGAAGGCGGTGGTGGCAAGTAAAAATCAACAATTTTTTTGTGCCATGGAGCTGATACAACAGCTTCTTGACCTAATTCCTCCAAATCATTGAGATGAAACATCGGTATCTATGTCTATGAGGGAAATTATTGCCTTCCATATTTCAGAGTCCTTTGTGTTATGGTATTTGTTCTTTTTTATCGACAAATTAGACAGTGCACAGAGATTAGTGGTAAAACTTAGTCTATCTTAAATTATTTTAAGTAATGTATAACAAATACATAGGTTTATTACTCAACAATTTTAAAGAAAAATCAGCTGTAATGTATCTTTTTCTGCTCTGTTTCAATACCAAAGATCGAGTTACACTATGACGTTCTCATTGCAACATATACATATATATACAAAAACAATTCAAACACTTACGATAAGTTCATGCGACCATTACTAATAGGCGCATACATATACATACATTAACTTCACACAATCTAAAATCTTAATAACTTACACATGTAGATACTCTAATAAGTTGAACATTGATAACATGACCAAAAAATCATTTGAATAGAGAATTTATTTAGTTAATTTAAAATGATAACGAACCTTTCATAGGATTTACAAAAAAGTGAGGGTTTGATAGAATAAGAGACAATTGATAATTCACAATTCTATTAGTTGACATATGTACATTATCTTATCGAGAATGAGATATGTATATAATTTGATTAATAATACGAATGATAAAAGTAGGCTCTTTCTTTTAACTAATAAAATTTTATTTTTCCTTTTTAGACAAATAAAAAAAATTAATGCTAACAACATATTTATTAAAATATTTTTTACAAAAGTAAGAAAATATTTTTGAATATTTGATTAAAAATAGTTGTGTTCGTTACTTAAACAAGATACTTATTTATAATAACGTGTTTTAAAATTTTAATTAAAAAGAACAGTTATTAATGGACAAAGAAAGTAATGTTTTACAAAATTAAATTGGGTGATTGATCATAAAAGGTCTACGAAATAAAATATTTACCATAAAAGGTTTGAATCTTATGGATAAAATCATAAGTATATTTTACACAAAAAATTCCCAGCTTTTATTGGTAAAAAATAATTGACCTTCTAACCACATTAAAATAAATTTTAAACATTTTTTGTCATTATTAAAATAAAAAATATTATCCTATTAAGAATATTCCAATTAAAAATGTCTGAATATACACATTTCCTTAGCAAAAAAATATTTATTTTCTCTTTTCAGACAAACAGAAAAAAATTATTACTGAAAACATATGTATTAAAATGAAATTCACAAGAGTAAGAAAATATTTTTGTATGTTCATTAAAAATATTTTTGCTTGTTAAATAGACGCTTATTTATGAAACCAAATTTTAAATTAAAAAAATAGACAACTATTAATGGCCGGAGTAAGAAACGATTTGCAAAACTAAACATTAGCCTATTAAGAGTATTAAAAATTCTAAAATAGTCATTTTGCACAAATCAAATAACTATTATCCAAAATATATTTATTAGCAAGTTTATTTTCAAAAGTAAAAACATTATTTTTAATTTTTATTAATTAATGATTTTGTTTGACATTTGATATATACACTTATTTATGAAAGCAAGTCTTAATTTAAAAAAAATATTACTATTAATGGATGAAGGATTTAATGATTTACCAAACTAACATTAGTCTATCAAAAATAAAACCAGTCTTAAATAATATGTACCATATTATGACCAAAACAAAAATACTAAATTTAGAGATGACATATAACTTTTTTCTTATGAACCAACTATAAAAGTAGTTCTTGTGTTAGATTATCATTTTAAAGATGAACCAAATCAGTGTCGTATGATTGCTATAGTGATGATAGTTTGTGTGTTTCTTTATGGTCATGCAACAACAGATAAGACTACTTGTGTTAACATATGTATGAGACTTTGTTTAGATTTGGGAGGTAGTGTTCCTTTATGTGCTCCTAAGTGTGCGGCTAGGTGCTTAAAATCCAGTGTCGTAGCCGATTCTCCTAATTAGTTGTTTGATGAGTCTAACATGTGAAGGTATAAATATCATTTATCTGAAATATGCAGTAATAATTTTTATATAAGTATTTATAATTTTGTTGTACAAACCAATTATTTCCTACATTGCTAGTTTATTTGTTAGGTAATTTCAGTAATATTTACAAAAATAATAATCTGATAACACAATAATTATCTCTGATCATATTTTATAATTTTTTATATCTGGTGGTTTATAATGATTGTAACTAAATGTGACAGATGTGGATAAGATAGAAGATTGCGTAAATGTCGTCATCCAATTCATATTATATCAAAAAAAAATTATGAATATTTATTGCTTAAAATATTTCAATCACATAAGTAGATCAAAATTATAATTTTTGTAATACTATATTCGAAAAAAAATATATAAGTTAAATTATTACGAATTTACTCCAAATGAAAGATTTTATCTAATAATGCATGATCAGAGTTATTCAATATTATCATTTTATGTTTGAAAGATATATAATTATACATATCTATATAATATTGGAGAAGGGCCACAGCCCGAAATGTCTCCTATTTTTCTCCACAATTAATAGCCTTCAGATCAAATTTCAATCATTTTTGTCCTTTAGATCGATTATAATTAATGGTCCAGATTGTCTAAAATCAATCCACGGATTAAAATGTCTTGATATCTCCTCTATATTTTTCAGCCCTTGGATTACTTAATTTTAAAATTCAAAATTAAAAACAAAAAACAAAAAGAATTCACTTCACAATCGAAAACAAAAAACAAAAGAAATCTTTTACCACTCCATCCCAATCTCGATCGAGAAATCGAAGAACCCTCCCCCTCCACAAACCCAATCTCCAGCTCCGATCCGCCGCCACGACCATCCTCCACCGCCGCCACGACCATCCTCCACCGCAAAGCGAATCGAAGAACCCTCCACAAGCCCAATCTCCAGCTCCGATAATCGCATAGCCAAGCATCCACCATCGCACCACTTGGCATCCAGAATCATCGGTGGAATCACTTGGCATCCAGAATCATCGGCATGGTGGGTTCTTAATCTCACAAAATTGTGACATTTAATCCTTCATTTTCTTTGGGTTGGAGAATGAGCATATAGACAATGCTGGATCCTATATATATGATTTGCAAAAGATACACTATATAGATTTGTATATTAAACAAAACAAGTTATATTTTAAATAAATTTCACTACAGGTCCTTATACTATGCAAAATAACAAAATACAGTAAAAATTTCAGAATTGATCTCACGAATTTGCATTCCACCAGGTGCTAAAAGGCATAAACCCATCAGAAGAAGCACATTTTGCTTTACAAAATCTGTAGTTATACACGCCAAGCTGGTTACAAATAATTATTCCAGTCAGCTTTGTTCACTTCTATTTTTATCTCACACCATTTGCATATCGATTTGTCCCTGTGATGCATTAATTCCATCTACAACTGGATCATCCCAATGTTGAGACGGTACATTTCCTCCAATAAATAGTCTCTAAAATATGTCTATTTTTTCTCTCAAAAATGTCTTTTGTTTAGGAGTTTGAGTACATGAAGTTTCATGTTTTAGCCCATGTTGTCGGAAATAATCCTGAAAATTCTAAAAGCTAGGGAATTTGTTTCCGAATTCATTGCACTATAGGTCCCAATAACCTGAGGTAATTGCACCACAAGTCCCTATAATGTGCAAAAATTGCACTATAAGTTCTTTCCTGGAGTTAATCACACTACAGATCCCTATAGTATGCAAAAATGCACTATATGTCCTTTTTTGATTGAAAATTGTTTCCGAGTGATTTGCACTATAGGTCCCTATAATGTGCAAAAATTGCACTACAGGTCCCTATAGTACACAAAAATGGACTATATATACCTTCCCAGAGTTAATTGCACCGTAGGTCCCTATAATTTGAAAAAATTTGCACTACAAGTCCCCCTATATTGCAAAAATTATTATAACATATAGTTTAAATTACTGTTTTAATTTGTAATGATAAAAAACTATTTTAATTTATAATGAATAAAAATGCTTTACTAATTTTTTTTTACGTGAACTATTAAAAAACTAATATATGTATACTATATATACTAATATATCTTTATTGGATACTGATATATCTTTATTGGATACTCTATCTTTATTTTATATTTACTATATCTTTACTATATATTTATATATTCGGGAAAATGACCCAAAAAATCAAAATAAGATTATTTTCAGCCCTATAACATCAATGACAAAATTTCTGCCCAATAACATCATCAATTGAATTATTTCATACATTATTTGACTATAATATCCCTACTTATGTTATACATTATTCGTCGCGTTGACGGGATTTGCCGGGTGATGGGAATTGTCGGTGACGGGAATCGTCGGTGACGGGAATCGTCCGTGACGGGAATCATCCGTGACGGGAATCGTCTGTGACGGGAATCGTCCGTGACGGGAATCGTCGTGTGACGGGAATCGTCCGTGACGGGAATCGTCGTGTGACGGGAATCGTCCGTGACGGGAATAGGTCTTATGGTGTAAGGGTAAATATGTAATCTTATAATAGTAAATTAATGGATGATTCTTTGGGGCAAGTATAATATTATTTTGATTTTTTGGGGCATTGACCCTTTATATTTTATACTAATATATTTTTATTTAAACTAATTTTTACAATATCTTTGCTATATTTATATTTTATACTAATATATTTTTATTTAAACTAATATATCTTTATTGTATACTAATATATCTTTACTCTATCTTTACTTTATATTTACTATATCTTTACTATATTTATATTTTATACTAATATATTTTTATTGCTTCTAATATATCTTTATTGTATACTAATATATCTCAAAAATCGATACTAAACCTATCTATTTATATGAGATTATTTATTCTCATTCTCTCAGTTCTGAAGATCGATCCTCCTCTCTGGTTCTAAGGTAATCATTTTTTTTTGTTAATTTCTAATTTTATCATTCTTTTTAGATCTTTGTCCATTGAATTACTGTTTTAAAAAATTATTGTTTTAAAAAAATTACTTATTGATTTCTGTTTATAAATAAAATTAATGTTTTAATAGAAATTACTGTTTTAATCCTAATTACTAATTATTGTTTTAAAGCTACTCCTACTTACTGTTTTCCCAATTTGTTAATTGTTTTATTGGTTTCTTCGTTTCAGGTAATTGTTCTACTACTAACTCATTCAGTAATTCATTCAGGTACTGGTGTTTTTTCATTGTTATATTTAATCAAATTCATTTTATTATTTTTAATTGCTTCATTAATAGCTCAATAATTACCTAGTTTTATATTATATATATAAAAGTAACCATATATAGACAAATAACACACGCAAAAAAGTTTCTGTTTTAATAGAATTGCTTATTTATTTCTATTTAAAACAAAAAATTACTGTTTTAATAGAAACTACTGTTTTACTCCTAATTACTAATTAGGATTTTACTTCTAATTATTGAGTTACTCCTAATTACTGTTTTAAAAAAATTGTTGTTTTAATAAAATTACTGTTTTAATAAAATTATAAATTACTGTTTTAAAAAATTACTAAATTATTATTTTAAAAAAATTACTGTTTTGAAAAAATTACTTATTTATTTCTGTTTTAAATAAAATTTACTGTTAAAATTACTGTTTTAAAAAAATTACTTATTTATTTCTCTTTATAAAAAAAAATTAGGCCCTGTTTGGTTTGTGAACATTTTCTGTTTTTGTTTTCAAAATATATTTTCAGAAAATGATTTTCGTTTTCTTTTCAAAATTTTCAGAAAATATGGAAAACGTCGATTTCACGTTCTCCAATATAGCACTGTTTTCATTAAATTTTCCAGAAAACTGTTTTCATTTTCGGTAGCCAAACACATTTTTATTAGTATTTTCAAAAATATAGAAAATGAAAACAGAAAACACCTATTATTACTGTTTTAATCGAAAATTACTGTTTTACTCCTAATTACTAATTATTGTTTTAAAGCTACTCCTAATCTCACTGTTTTAAAAAATTACTATTTTAAAAAATTACTGTATTAATAAAATTACTGGTTTAATAAAATTACTGGTTTAATAAAATTACCGGTTTAATAAAATTACTCCTAACTTAAGAATTATTTATTTATCTTTTTTTGTTTAATTTGTAATGATAAAAAAACTATTTTAATTTATAATGAATAAAATTATTCAATACTTTACTGAATTTTCTTTTGACATGAACTATTAACTAATATATGTTTACTATATATACTAACATATCTCTTTTTATACTCTATCTTTATTTTATTTTTACTATATCTTTACTATATCTTTATTTTATACTAATATATTTTTTGTTACCATTACACAGGTTTTGGCTGGATGGGAATACAATCACATAGTTTTTGTAAGAGTATATCTTGGTTAAT
This sequence comes from Nemophila menziesii, assembly GCA_029959085.1. Lineage (NCBI taxonomy): Eukaryota > Viridiplantae > Streptophyta > Magnoliopsida > Boraginales > Hydrophyllaceae > Nemophila > Nemophila menziesii. Next base: position 36,791,832 of record JARWIR010000005.1, on the reverse strand, counting down.
TGATTTATGGTTTATGTAACTGTTTGTGAAAACAGCATCCTACTTTTTCTGCTTGGTTGAATTTTTATCAGTTTATTTTAATCTCAAGAATTATTCGTTTATTCCGTGTAAATTATTTTTTCAAAATCAATATTGTAAGAGTGCCTTCAGGCACGGGTTCATACCTAGTATATATATATATATATATTTATATATATTTCACTACTACACGTGTGATCTCTAGAGACTGAAGCTTTCTCGACTACATAATTGTAGTCGCTAAAGATGAGTCTTTAACGACTACTTTACATCTTTATCGACTAATTAAGTAATCTTAAATACATTTTGTTGTTATCGACTACTAAAAGTAGTCGTTAATGTTGTATACGTAGTCGCTAATATTTTTGTTCACCGGCATAAGTAGTCGCAAACGACCTTTTGCATTTTACGACGACTTTGGTAGTCGTTAGTTGTCATTAATGGCGACTACTTGCACATATTTATCGACTAGTCGTGTAGTAGCGAATGCACAAATGAAATATTTATTTTGTATTTTTTTATATTGGTATAGTTGATTATATTGGTAATAGAGGATGGCTTCGGGTATTGATAAAAGTTGGATTAATTCTGCTCATCGTGTTTCGCATGAATTTGTTAAGGGGATAGAATAATTTCTTGCATTTGCTTAAGGAAGATGATTTTAGTGAAACTTTTTTTTGTCTGTGTAATGGGTGTTCGAATTATCGTCGGATTAACGTGGACAAAGTTAGGTCACATCTTTTACAATTCAGATTTTTGTCCACGTATCAGATTTGGACAAAGCATGGTGAGAACGATGAAATTCCTGACTCGGTATGTAGAAAATGAAATGTTGAATGTCTATGAAGATTTGAGACCTAATTACGAGGGTGGTGGGCATTCGGGTGACACCATGATGATAGACTCGAACAATTCAACACGTGGCAGTTTTGAAACTATGTTTGAGGAATTGAAGTCTGAGTTATACCCTGGTTGTACAATATGGAGTTCATTAAATTTCATCGCGAAGCTAATGCACGTAAAGGTGAAGAACAAGTGGACTAACACATCTTTCACCGAGTTGCTTGAAATTTTGTGCCGCGTGTTGCCCAAACATCATACCTTGCGCGAGTTATACGAGGTGTGCAACAAAAAGTTAAAAAGTTTAGGTATGGGGTACACTACCATCGTTGTTTGCGTGAACGACTGTGCTTTATTTTACAAGGAGAATGAGTTCCTCGACAAGTGTCTAGTATGTAGTGAATCCAGATGGGACCCGAAGAAGGGTTAGAAAGTAGCGCATAAGAAACTCCGATATTTCCGGATTGCCCCGAGGTTGCAGCGACTTTATGCTTCGAGACACACTGCCGAAAATATGATTTGGCAGCGTACAAGGAAGAGTACAGATTCTGATGTGTTGCGTTATCCGGTTGATGGTGATAGTTGGAAGAGATTTGTTCAGTTACATCATGAGTTTGCTAGTGAACCTCGGAATGTGTTCTTGGGTTTGGCTATCGATGGGTTTTGTCCGTTCTCTATGCAAAACAACTCATACAGCTTGTGGTCGGTTATATTGACCGTCTACAACTTACCATCGTGGGAACGCATGAAGGAGATGACATTTTAGCTTTGTTTGTTGATTCCGGGACCTCGTTCACCCGGTAAGGACATGGATGTCTTTCTTCGACCTGTTATAGATGAGTTGGATGAGTTGTGGGATAAAGGGATCCTTACGTATGATGCCCACATGAATCAAGAGTTTACAATGAAGGTTTGTTTGTTGTCCACGACTAATGATTACCTCGCTAGGTCATACACTTCAGGATGGTCGGTTCAAGGTTACTTAGCTTGTCCAGAATGCATGGATTCTACTCCGTCATTGAGGGTGAATAAAGGGGTTGTTTACTTTGACCATAGACGTTGGTTACCTCCCAGACATCGATTTAAAAAAGACAAGGTTTCGTACCCGACTTCCGATCATAGGGGCCCACCGAGGAAACATACACCTGCTAATATTCAGACACATTTAGATGGGCTTCCCATTGTTTTTCCTGGTAAACACAAAGATTTTAGTGTTAAGATCGTGAAGCAAACTGTTCCTCGTCGATTCAATTGGAAGAAAAAGAGTATTTTTTATCGTTTATCTTATTGGTCCAAAAATTTGTTGGAACATAACATCGACGTTATGCATTGTGAGAAGAATGTGTGTGATAGTTTGCTCAGTATAGTTATAGGTCTTGATGGGAAAATAAACAAAGATAACGTGAAAGCAAAAACGGATCTTAAGGATATGAATATCAGAAAAGAGTTGTGGTTGTCATCGAGAGGTGGTAAAGCGATATTGAAGCGAGCAAAGTATACTTTGTCAAAGGAAAAGCGGAAAGTATTTCTTGACTGGTTAAAGGCACAGAAGTTTACCGATGGTTTCGCATCCAGTTTGAGAAATAATGTTCAAAGTGACTTGGGCAAGATTATTGGAATGAAATCTTACGACTGTCACGTGATTGTGCAGTATCTTTTCGTGGCTAGTATCCCAGGGCTTATTGAAGATAAATCTATTAGTGATGTGATTATTGGGTTAGCTAACGTGTTTAGAGTCGTTTGTAAGAAAAATCTCAGCATGAAAGAGTTAGAATCAGGTAAGGCCGGAGTGGTTGAAGTTATGTGTAGTCTGGAAATGATATTGCCTCCCGCGTTTTTCGATATAATGATCCACCTAGTTATACACTTATACGAAGAGGCTCTGTTAGGAGGACCGGATCAGATGCGTTGGATTACCCGTTTGAGCGGTATTTAAAGAATATAAAGGAATACATACGAAACCCGGCTAGGCCAGAGGGTTCAATCGCCGAGGGATACGCCGTAGAGGAGACTTTTACTTTCATATCGCGTTATCTTCAAGAAGAAAAAACAAAGTTCAACGAACCGGATAAATATACCGAGACTGTAGCTCAACCTAAAGATTTATCCGTATTTGAGAGCCAGTGTACTCCACAAGGTAAAAAAGAGTTTGGTGTTTTGCAATACATAGAGAATGAGCAAATCAACTGGTACATCCTACTTAATTGTGACGAAATCCAGCATTTAATGATGTAAGTTCATCATTTTATTTATTATTTTTTTCATTCATTATGGTAAAATTATTGACTTTACTCTTCAAATATGCAGAGAACACAAAGCCACGCTATCGGGCCCAGTAGCCAATAAAGAGAGGAAACACCTACAAAATTTTCGAGATTGGTTTATGCATAAGGTATATATTCATTCAAATACCAAATTAATGATTCAATATTAGACAAGATTGTTCTAATTGTTATTGTTTGTAGGTTAATGAAATGGAAAAAGTCAGTGATGCATTTGCTACTAGTGAAATGATTTCATTGGCTAGTAAGTCTCACGGTGCAGTTTATAAGTACGATTCATGTGTTGTAAACGGTGTCAAATGGGTTACTCGTGAAAAGGGTGAAAAAAGCGTTACTGCGGATTATGGGGTATGCACCATCTATGAAGATAAATCGTTTCACGATGAATTATTCAAGATTGTAGAGGTAACATTTGATGGTGGTTGTTATGTTGTGTTATTCGATTGTCTTTGGTATAACACGAGCACTGCGAGGATAGAGAATGGGGTAACCTTTATTAACACGTCTAGATTCTTTTGGAGAGAAGAGCCATACATCTTAGCGACACAAGCAAAAAAGTGGTTTACATTGATGAGATTAATTCAAGGAAAACACAAAAAAGGTAGAAAGTTGTTTGGGAAATCAATGATCGACATGGATGGAGTCCCGAGTTATGGGGTGCAGAATCACTACCTACTGAAAACGAGAGCATAACGATCCCTTTGGTGAACACGAAGACGGATTACTCACAACTACACTTGACAACTGGTGAGGAGATCCCATTTTACCCTTCTCAATTGCATATAGATTAATTTATTGATGAAGATGATGAGTTTTTGGACGACACGATGGACGAGTATGCCGATGATGAAATAGAGGAACCAATCTACGTTGATAGTGATGAGGAATTTGTTGACACTAGTGGTTACGAAACGGACTGAAGTGTTTTATTATATTTTTATTGTTTTTATGTAGTCAATTTCGTGTTTAGTTTTTTTTTGAAAATTGGTAGTTATATTTGATGATTTGTTACAATTACGTGTTTTGATTGTTTTGAATTTGATTACGTTACTTTTATTGATTGTTAGAAATTAAAATTGTTCGTTATAAATAAATAAAAAAGAAAAAAATCATTATTATAAATAGCGACTACTTTGTAGTCGCTAAGTATGAAGAACTAGTCGCTAATGAATAGGGGTCATTAGCGACTAGTTCATGTGTATGAACTAGTCGCTAAGTGTAAAATATCATTAACGACTACACAAGTAGTCGCGAAAGGCGAATTAAATATCTCTTAAATTTGGGTGGTCCATTTTCCCGCTCATTAAATGACACGCGTTTCGTACACGACCTTTTGCGACTACAAATTCGTCGCGAATGAGACACGTGTCGGTCACTTCCCTGATATGTGTCGGTCACTACACTTTCTAACGACGACTTCCTTGTCTTTCGCGATTACATGAAGTAGTCGCTAAACGAAATGTACTATATGTACAACCTGCCGAGCCTCTCCATTTCATTTCTCTTCTTCTCTTCTACAAAAAACCGAAACTCTTTCTCCATAAACTCCATTTCCAGCATCAATTGAAGCTCATATCACATTCAAATCAACTCACAAGGTAATAAAATCCTCTCCTAATCCAACATATCCATCTATTTCTTTGATTTTCAATGATTTCAATACTTATTTTTCTAACCTATTTATGTACGAATCAAATGGGCATGGATACTACATCAAAGCAGCTTCCATTTCCTCAACTAAGGTGTTATATTCATCCATTTATTGTGTAGTAATTTTCATGGTTTTTTTTTTTCAATTTTTAGTAAATATAGTGTAATCCGAGATTAGTAGGGTGTTTTTAAGAGTGATTGGTGGTAGTTTTAACATATTTGTGTAGCTAAATATGGTAAACAATTAATGGAATTTTTTTTAAATTAATTTAAAGAATATAACTTTAGGTTTTGAGTGCATGAAGTTGTAAATGTATGTGAATATGTTTTTGGAATCCATTTAGGAATAGAGACTTCATAAATTTTGTATATTTTGTTGGAATAATTTTGATTTTGGTTGATTTAATTGGAAATTTTTAGGGTTTAATATGAATTTAATGAAAAATATGGACTAAAATGTAATTTTAAAAAATATTATATAGAAGTATAAGGACTAATTTGCAACTCAATAAGTTTTCTTAATTTAAACATGAAATTAAGTTTAATAGAATTTTTATGGTTAAATTATATTATATAAAAGTAAAAGGATTAATTTGCAATTTAAAAAATAGTATGTAAAAGTATAAGGACTAAATTACATTTGTATTTATATAAAAAAAGAATAACATGTTTTTTTTATAAATAAGGACCAAAGTGCAATTCTAAAAAAGTATAAGAAAATAAAATAGTAATAAATGTTTTTAAAAAAAAATTAAAGGACCAATTTGCAATTTTTTAAAAAAAGTTAAAGAATATTAAATATGACTAAAATGTTTAAAAAAAAAATTAAAGGACCAATTTGAAATTTTAAAAAAATGAAAGAATAATACGACTAAACTGTTTTTTTTTTAAATGGACCAATTTGCAATTTAAAAAAAAATTAAAGAAAATAATTTGACATAAAATGTTTTAAAAAGAAAAATGACTATTTTGAAATATCAAAAAAAAAAACTTATATATTTTATATATTTATTATATGACTGATATTTTTTTTGTGTAATACAGGTAGTAAGTGGAATGGATGTATTATTATATTTTTTAATTTGTTTAATTTATTTAATTTGGTATTGTAATATTTTTTTGTATTTAATTTAGCGATATAATTCCCAATTAATTACACTTGCTCACTTTTCATTCCCAAGAAAAAGGAAGGAGGAAATTACTTCTTACTTACTTACAAATTTTCAACTTAATTCTCAATTGAACACATTCTCATATTTACCTTCCAATGTTACCCTTATGTGATTTTTTTATTTTTTTAAATGTTTTTTAAAAATTTTTAAAATTTTTTTTTTCAGATTTTTTTTTCAATTTTTTTTTTCGAAATTTTATTAATTTTTTCCCCGAATTTTTTTAAAAAAAATCGAAATTTCGGGTTATGTGTTGTTGTAACACACAAATATAGATTTATGTGTTCCTATAACACACAAAGTCATAAAATCGATCTAAAGGATTCTCTTCTGGAACAAAATTGTTTTTTTATATTTATTAATCGTATATACCTTATTTTAATTCGTCTTTAACTATCTTGATATATTATCTTTTTGTCCAACACTTTTTTGTTATTTTTGTGTTCATGTTTTAGGGTTTTGTGTTATTCCAATTCTGTGTATTCCTGGAACACACAAATCTCATAATTGTGTATTCTTAGAACGCACAAATATATGATTTGTGTATTCATGGAACATACAAATCTCATATTTGTATATTCATAGAACACATAAAAATTGAATTTATGTATTACTAGAATTTTGTTTGTTCCAATTTTGTGTATTCCTGGAATACACAAGTCTCTGATTTGTGCGTTCCTGGAACACACAAGTCTCTGATTTATGCGTTCCTGGAACACACAAGTCTCTGATTTGTGCGTTCCTGGAACACACAAGTCTTTGATTTGTGCGTTCATGGAACACACAAGTCTCAGGGTTGTGCAAGCCTGAAACACACAAGTATCTGATTTGTGTATTCATGGAACACATATAAATCAAATTTACAAAATTTGATTTTGTTTGTTCCAATTTTGTGTATTCTTGAACACAAAAATCGTAAAATTGTATATTACTGCAACACACAAATCTCATATTTGTATATCAATGGAACAAATAAAACTCAAATTTGTGTATTCTTGGAATACAAAAAACTTGATTTTGGTTATTCCAATTTTGTGTGTTCCTGCAGCACACAAATCTTAGAATTGTGTGTTCATGGAACACATAAAAAAATTTCGGGGGAAAATAATTTTCGGGAAGAAAATAATTTTGAAAAAAAAATTCGATAAAAAAATATTTCAAAAAAAAAAATCGGAAAAATAAAATACAAAAAAAATCGAAAAAAATTTCGAAAAAAAATTGAAAAAAATTGAAAAATAGGGTAAAAATAAATAAAAATGAAAATAAATAATTAATATTATAATCAAAGTAATTAATTAATTGCCTGTGGGTATTTTTGTAATCTTCCATTTTTCTTGTGTTTAAGTATAAATTAAGTTGAAATTGTAATTAACTGGGATTTTTACACTCTCCGTGTAATTAATTGGGCATTGCCCCTAATTTAAATGTATTTATTTAATTTAAATGTATGTATTTAATTTGGCGATGTAATAATTTTTATGTATTTAATTTGGTGATGTAATAATTTTTTGTTTTTCATTTTATTGTTATTTCTATCTTTTAAATATATTACAAAATAGATGGTTGATGTGATAGCTAGGAGTCACAGAGGGGATGGTTGGGGCCACCATCCAAACAGAAATCCAAACAAAGACTTTTCAAATTGTAACAACCAACCGGGTATCTAATTTTTTTTATCCAAAATAATCTTAAATACAAAATATACATTAATTAAATTGAATCTGAAATAGAACCAATTAAACGCAACAAGAAGCGCACAGCGGCACTGAAAACTGCCATTCGGGCACTTAAGGCGGTGGGGTATCCTTTGCCGATCAACTTTTGCATACTAGATGACACGTGGAATCCTTCGGGTAAATATGGAAAACACGTTAGCCAGATGGTCGGGCTAACAGTTCGAGAGAGGATTCCACCGTGCTACAAAGCGTGGGATAAAGTTCCCGCTTCCAATAAAGTAGCTGATATTAAGCGATTATCGGTAATTTTTAAACTAATCCTACCATTAATACATATGTAGGAGAACTTTTTAATTTAATTTAATTTAACTTAAATTAGTATTTGTGATATAGGATTTTTTTTCGATATTGCAAATTGGAGGAAAATGTCTGATTGGGCAGATATTGCTGGGAAATTAGATTATACCATGCGTCTTAGGTACAAAGACTACAAACATAATACGAAGAAGGACTATTTCTTGAAGCGAATTAAACCGAGTGAGTTATCCGATGAGATTTCGGAGAGGTGTTGTAAGTTGTGGGGTTCGAAAGAAGCAAAGGTATATATTTATTGCTTTCTTTATTTTATCATTTAGATTATATAAATTGTTATTAATATTTGTCTTTTAAATTTTTTCAGCACCAGGCTAAAACGAATATATCAAATCAAAATAAGCAAAAGAATAAAAGTGGGGCAGGTTCTAGGAAATAATCCCGCACTAGGGATATTCTTTACGAGGTAGTTAGATTTTTATATAGGTGTTTAAATTATTTAGAATATTTATTAATTTTTTGTATGAAACAGGGTGTTTTAAAGGCGACATAGGACTTTGCCTGTGAGGGATGAGGCTAACCAACAACAAGTCTCCATTCCACAAATGGGTGTGTTTTTCGAGGTTGTAGGCAAAAGCAAGAAGATAAAGCAGTGGAGGTCGGAAGGTTTAAGAAAGCAGATGTAAATTTATTTTAAAAATGACTTTTTAATTATAACTTTATTCATTATATGACTTTAATATTAATTTTTTTTCAAGTCTTTAATTAAACAGAAAGTGTTGAAGGAGACGATGAAAGAGAAAGTGACTCAGAGTCAATCTGAGTCAACTGAATCTAGAGACTTGTCGCTTAAGGAGCAAGTTGAGTCGGTGAGGGATGCTGCTAAGGTTATGGGCTCGCCGAAGAGGAGTTGGACACCGAGTATGGGCCGACCGAGAAAGAAGAAGCGTGTTTAAGTCCTTCGACTACCCTGGCACAAGACGAGCATTACGCGCATATGATGGCGACAATAAACGAGCTTTGAGTAGCCCAAGGACTGACACCTTATACACGCCCTGATATACCCTCTACTCGCATTGCTTCTCCGGTTTACTCTCAGGCAGTTTTGACTGATGCGATGGGATGGATTAATGATATGAGAGTACAATAGGGTTTGCCCCCTTTCCAGCCTATGCCTGCGAACCCTACTCCTCCAGTTGGTAGTGCATCTGAGAGCCGAGGTGATGAAGATGGTGATGAAGATAATGATGAAGATGAAGATGATGATGATGATGATGATGATGATGATGAGTCTAATGGAGAACATGAGACCCGTTTATATAGCCTGTAGGTTAGGTTATGTTGGTTATTTTGGTGTTTATGTTGGTTTATTTTATTATGTAATAAGATTTTGACTATGGTTTGACTTTTATTTTGACTTTTGTGGATGATTTTGGTTTATTTTGGATGGTTTTGGTTTGAAACAATGCATTATAATATTATTGGTAGTTTAATTATTTTGTTTTAAAATTTGTATTTTTAATTATTAATTGTATTTTTTTAAATATGGTTTTTGAATTATATATAATTGCAATAATCAATAAAAATTGCAATTAAATACAATTGAGAAACATTTTTTTTAATTTAAAAAAGGTCATTAGCGACTACGTGTAGTCTAGAAAAATATTCGTAAGTAGTCGCTAATTCTCAATGTATTTAGTCGCTAATACTTAATTATTTTACGACTACATAAGTAGTCGTAAATGTTTACGTATAACGACTACTATGTCGTCGTTAGTTGTATTACTTTCGCGACAACAAAAATAGTCGGTAATGGTTTATGTCATTGACGACTACTAATGTAGTCGTAAATGACGCAAGAGCAATTACGACTACTTATTGGTTTTTGTCGTTAGATGTGACTTCTAACAACGAGTTTCTAACGACTAAGTTCTTAGGACTATATATAGTCGGGAAAGCCCAAATGTGGCTTCCGCGACTAATTTTTCCTTCTTTCGCGACTACAAATGTAGTCGCGGAAAGAAGGACGCGGTGTAGTATATATATATATATCCATCTTTATATATTTTATTTATTTCCACATTTTAAAAATATAATTAACTACTACCCTGTATTACATATGATGCAACAAAACTTAATTGTATTCTTAATTTCTTGTATATATTATTCACATTTAGTTGTTATTACATTAACCCAAATCTTTGTATATATATTTATTTCAAGTATAATTTTACCAATATTTATAAAAAGGGTTGATTTTCTTGTGATTCTCTTTGGCAAACATATATGGTTAATCAAGTATATATTATAACTTTCGCTATTTTAAGATATAATAAATCATGGTTACTTATATGTTATGGATTCTCCTTGCTAACACTAATTTTTTTTGTAAGGTTTAGAAATTTTATTAACTCCAAACAAATAAAAATAACTATTTTACATTCATAGAAAACTACTAAGTAGTTACATTTAACACTTTAACCTTCTACATCTTTTACAAATCTCAAAACAAAACTATTATCATCTATGAACTGAAATATTGACCACATACTAAACTACCCTATCAAATAATAAAAATATATCAAATCAACCTTTAAAAGAAGAAAAAATAGTAGTAGTTGATTCAAGTTCCATTCAGACCTCTTGTAAATCAACCATTTATACCAAATTTCAATTCTGCAAAATTTTCAGTTCCACCAACTCTCGTGGTTTACACTTAATACAACTTTTCATGATCTACAAATGTCCTTTAATACAAAAGAGAATCTGGTCCTCGGTTTCTAGCTCACTTAACATGAGCCATGTTGCTCCCATCTTACCACATTACATTAAGGCAAGCACTTATCCAAGTACACTTTATGAATTTAATAAACGTGGTTCTACTTATAGCCTTTAACACCATGTTTTAAAGTTTAGTCGAAGAATTATAACTCTCTAAAAATTTCTACTTTTTGAAATATACCTACAAAATTCTCTTTGAAAATGAGCAAGAGAATGAAATACAATCTCTATTTGATGCTCCATTATTAAAACAATCATACAAGTAACTAATCTGAAATCCACATTTTAACATTCTATCTTTGGTGAGAAGTTTATCTTGACAACCCAACCAACTACACCAACTATGTTTGGTAATATATAGCACTAACCCTTACAAACTCAAGATATATGATTTCATTGTCCATAATTTTTGTATCATTGATGTCTCCCTTTTTGTTATAAATATAATCCCTTAGGAGACATCATTTTAGGTATAAATTGGACTTATTAGATAGACTTTTGAGCTTATTTTATCATACTGCACTTTTCCCCTCATTTATATTATTTGTGTTTTTAGAGCTTTTGTGTGTTAATTTGTTTGTTTAACATGAAGTTCTTAGGTACATGGATGCTAGGGAACACCAAGATGAGGAAGAGAAGTGAATTTAAAGTCTTAGATCAAAAGGAGAGGTCAAAAGAGAAAAAGGTACACTCAAAGAGATGAAGAAGAGCATAAGAAACTGGGAAGCTATCACTTCTTGCTGATTTCGAGCCCAAACGGTAGTGATCCAGATCTGGTGGTTCAAATGAAAAAGGTGCGCCTTTGAGTTAGCTAGAATTGAGGACTGGAATCAGGTGATTTAGACTTAAGACGCAAAAGTTACGCCAGTTTACTAGAGTATGTACAACAGTTACGAGAATTGCTTATTGGACTTGGGCCTTTAACCATTTAATTAAATAAAATAAGTGGCCCATTCCGAATTCACTTAGTATATAAAGCATTTTAGAACTCAGAAAGCAGGGCGCTTCATATTTCCAACTTTCAGAATACAACAAAGATGCAGAGAGAATATCGGAAGCTAAAGAAACTCCTTTCTCCAACAATAGATCAAATCAATTCCTCTATCTAGGTTTTATTTATGTTTTAGGAAAATGTATTCTATTAATTTCCTTTTTGTATTCAATTCCATTATGAGCTAAACTTACATATACGTGAGAATCGCATAATGGGTTAAGACCTAGTTTATTTATTTTAGTATTTTTGGATTTGGGATTATCGTAATTTAATTCAAGTTAGGTTTTTCATATTGTTTATTAGTTTATGCTTATTCACTAATTTTCATTGAGCATGGAATTAGAATTAGGTCATAGTAATTAGGCTATTCACCAGTGGCGGTGATCACCTTGACGGGGTGTTTAATTACTGAACTAATTAATAAACGTGTGGTTGATGTCTCCCTAAATGTTCTAATTTTATGTCTTTGGGAGACATCATTTTTGGTGTTTATTTGATTAATTTGATAGACTTTTGGACTAAATATGCAATAATCCGATTTTTCTCTTTTATTTCTAGTATTTTTGATTTATTAAACATTTGCGCGTAATCTTGTGTATTTTAGTGAAAAGTTTGTAGGTTTTGAATATTAGCTAGGAGAGGAATCCGAGAAGAAAGTCAAAGATCGTGATATGGAGTCAAGACTTGAAGATAAATCCCGAAAGAATTTGATTTTAGAGCTGCAAATCTGGAAAACAGGCCAAAGATTGCTGATTTCAAGGGGCTTAAGAGATGATTTAGCCGCTGACCTTTGAAGAGAAAACATTCCTTATCGAGTTACGGAATTTAGCAACTGGAATCAAGTCAATCAGAGTTATAACGAATCGGCTAGAGCTGTTTTAGTGGAGGTGGTGCAGCAGTTACGGGATTTGGGCTTGATTAGTGGACTTGGACTTTTTATTATTCACTTAAACCCTAATTAAAAGCCCATTCCGAATTTGAGCTTATAAAAGGAGCTTTTGACCTCATTATTTCTTATCTCTCATTTTATTCTTCAATTCAATTCATCCTTTGAAGAGAGTGTCCAGAGAAGAAGCAGAAACAAGGAAAAGAAGAAGCTTAGAGCTGGAGACTGTCTATATCTCCAATTCGCAACCAAACCAATTCCGAAATTAGGTTTCTCTGTATTTTTATTTCTTTAAAACAATATGAGTCTTATTTCTTTTAATTTAGTTTTCTTTTCATTTATTATGAGCTAATTCCATTATAGTACTTGAGAATGTTTTATGGGTGAATCCCAATTCTATTGAATTTCATGTCCTGAATTTGGGTTTCTGTTAAATTAAATTAAATTAAATTAGTTCTTTTACTCTTTTTGATAATTTGAGATTATTTACTGTTTTCAGAGTTGCGAACTAAGAACAGGTTTTAGTATCTAGGCTATTCCACATTTGTGGCGTGTGGATCATCCTGACGGAGGGTTTAGGTACGGAATTAATTATTAAATATAAAATAGAAGCTATTGATTATGACGAACTTAGCTAATTTTAGGGCCAGTGTGGTAAATTTCTTAATCATCTAAAAGTGGATCATATTTACCCTGACGGGACTAGTGACACTCTAGGATAGTCTTATAGTCCACCCTGACGGGGGTATAAGGAATTTAGAATCCCGACCATTGTAATTGACCAATTTAACCCTTAAACAGAATAGGTTATGAAATAGAATTAGGAGGATCCCTTGCGTTCTCAAGTGCTACCTTCTCATACTTGCGTTTTACATTTATTTACTTGCGTCTTAGCATTTAATTGCATTTTCCATTTAGTATTTCATTACTTAGAAATAATAAAAACAAACAATCAATCATTAAAACTTTTACTTGCTTTCATAAGTGCAATCATTCATTAATCGATAAGCATTGTAGTTGACCAAACCGTACACTTGCGGTTGTGGTTCGATTACTTTTGCATTTATTTTAGAACACACAAAGGACCACCAGTGGTATTTGTCAATGATCCTGACGGGTTTGATTAACCGCGTAGCCAATTGGGTAAAAGTCTTAATCATCTGAACGTAGCTTACAATCGCCCTGACGGGGTATGTAGTACTATATGTTACCTCCTAAGTCTACCATGGCGGGAGTTAGGAGATTGTAGAGTCCGGACTAATATAGATTTACCAACGTGTCCCTTAAACGAAAGCACTATATGTGTGAACTTAGGTGGATCCCTAGCGAGACTCAAGTATAGGTCTCATCTTTGCGTCTAACCTTTAAGTCTTTATTTTATTTACTTTTAGTTAATTTACTTATTTGAGTCTAGTAGTTTAATAACTCAAAACCAAACAAATATCTTGTATCTTTTATTTTCCGTACTTGCAATTACTACTACTTATCTATTGAACACTTGGGTTATACCAGTCCAATCCCTGAGAACAAAATCCCTGATATATATGTGTGTATATTACTTGGAATGACTCGTACACTTGCGGTTAGTATGTCCTCCTATTTAGTGTTTATTTTTATCACACCCAGGACCCACGAATCATGCAAAGTTCTTATAGTATAAAAGTCCCCTTCACATTATGAACCCAAGTGAACTTATATTATTTATTAAAGTTATTATGCACACTATTTATATGATGAGCTATACTTTACAAACTTAGATGTCAATGCCAAACACCATTTTAATACATGATGCAACAATTAATATTAGATGTAATCCTCTGTTCCTCATATCCTCACTTAAAACTGCATTCACATATTTAACATACCACCATTTATCCCATAAAGTACTTCTCACCTTATGTATCTTATATTAAATGAGTAAGGTTTAACATTTCTATACCTCTTAGACATTTGTCCAGTGTACGATCCTATTGAGTCAACTGACTCTAAATATTCTTATCCCCCATCTGCATTCTCCGCACTACCTTTATAACATATAACTTATTAATAAGAAGTAGATACATCTCCCAAAATACATTATAAACTTGACCAAACACATAAACTCCATCAAATCCATTCCATAACACTACAAAACACCAAAATTATCAAGTTTCAAGAATTTATTCCACCACAAGTTATCATAATCCTTCTTAACCAATTCAGATACCACCATATAAACACCACTAAATATCTTCATATACACAACAACTCAAAATAAACACAAACCAAACCAAAATCCAATAACCAAAAAAAAAACTCATACTTGGTGCATATTTGAGTCGTGGGTTAGTTGAGATGAAGAAAAGAATGGATGTGTTGACTTTCAAGAGGTAGACAAGACATCGGGAAGTGGGATATTTACATTGGGAAATGAAAGAGCGAGATATATTCATCGGTTAACGGTATGAGAAGAAACCAAAGTCTGAGATACCTACTCCACCGAAGAAAAATACTATGAGAAGGATATTACCGGCTGAACCAAAAAAGAAAGAGCCAATATCCAACGATTGAGGCTCATCCTCGACATCACAAGATGGACCAAATAGCGAGGAGTCCGAGATACGTATGCGGGAGAGGACTACGTTTACGAAGTTAGGTAACATATAGGTGAAGCAATTGAAAATCATTGATTCTCAAGAAAGGATAGATACAAAAAGTTTAACAATATCCTCTCAATTATTGTGAAAGGATCGACACGGCATAATGATCATATCTTGGATGGCTCAGTCGCTTGGAGAGTAATGATTCCTGATCTCTCTCCTTAATTGATTATGTCTTATTGTATATTAGCTTAAATTGTATTTGCTTTTTTGGGTCTTTTCGAGCTGTTGGGATACGACTCACTTTTGAGTTGGGGGTGGGAATTCGTTGTTCTCATCTCCATTTTCTGTTTTTAGCATAAAATTTAATATTTTGATTCGTTGTTCTCATCAGCGTTGTTTGTTTAAGCATAAAATTTGGTATTTTGGTAGTGCAATATGTACGGATTTGACTATGTACGTATTACGAATTATTTTATTGAGCCAATGATTGTAAGTAGTGTGTCTTAGAACAATGCATAACACGTATAATGTATTTTGCATGAAAACATTTATTAAAGAATAGAAAGGATATGCGTAGAAGCAACTTTGATTTTAAAATGCATTGAGCAGTGTGTAGAATGTGAGATTTAAGCTAGTTTAAACCCACTTACCCTATGAGCTAAACGTAAAAAAGTAACGAGGCCTAGTAGTTAGGAAATGTTAAGGCGAATGATGTCTCCTCTTTTGTTCTATATTTACATGCTTAGGAGACATCAAATTAGGTGATTATCTGACTATTTTAATAGACTTTTAGTAATAATATGCAATATTCCAATTTCTCTCCTTCGATTTTAGTATTTTTGATTCATTAAGCTTTTGCGCGTAATATTGTGTATTTTTAGTGAAAAGTTTGTAGGTTTTGAATACTAGCTAGGAGAGGAGTTCGAAAATAAAGTCAAAGAACGTGATATGGAGTCAAAGCATGAAGACAAATCCCGAAAGAATTGAGATTTTAGAGCTGCAAATCTGGAAAGTTGCCAAAGATTGCTGATTTCGAGCTACCTAAGAGTAGATTTAGCCACTTACTTGTGAAGAGAAAACGTACCTCATTGAGTTATGGAACTTTAGCAACTGGAATGAGGTCAATCGGGCTTGAAACGAGTCGGTTAGAGCTGTTTTAGTGGAGGTGGTGCAGCAGTTACGGGATTTTGGGCTAAGATAATGGACTTGGGCCTTTATTATTTCATTTAATTATTAGCCCAAGGTCTAGGTCCGATTTTATAAGTATAAATAGGGCTTTTGACTTCTATTTTTCACATAATTCATTATTCACAAAAGTCAGACAAAAAGAAAAGAAGCAGAAGTAAGGAAAAGAAGAAGCTTGGAGCTGGAGACTGTCTATTTCTCCACTTTGCAGCCAATTCATCTTCCTAATTAGGTTTCTTATTTTCCTTTCTGTAAAACAATTATGAATTCCTTTTTATTAACGTCCAAAAAAAAATTCCTTTTTATTTATTTTCTTAGTTTTTCCAATTATGAGCTAATTTCGTTAAGTACTTGAGAACGCGTAATGGATTGAACCATAAATTATTTCATTCTATGTCTTTGAATTTGGTTTAATTTTATTCAAATTGGTTATTTATTATTTTTCCTTAATTTACACTTATTGACTATTATTGAAGTAATTAATCAATATTAGGATTTAGTACTTAGGCTATTTCAATTAGTGGCGATTGGATCAGCTTGACGGGGGGTCTAGGTATGGAACTAATTAACGAAAGTAGGATCTAAATTATTTGACCTTGACAGGCTTAATTAATCTTACGGCCAATTGGGTAGTTAAGACTTGAACCATTCGAAGGTAGACTATATTCACCCTAACGGGGTTTGTAGCACCTGAGAAGAGCTCCTTAGTCCACCCTGACGGGGGTAAGGAGATAATTGAATCCCAACCAATAGTAATTACCAAAGTTGTCCCTTAAACAATACATGGAATGGTTTGATTTAGGTGAAATCCTAACGTTACTCGAGTACTACTTTCTCATATCTTGCGTCCAACTATTTTTACTTGCGTCTAGCTTTATATTTGCATTAATTTAGTCTTTTTAATTATTTTCTTAGTTATTAGAAAAACAACCAAACAATCTTATAATCATTTATCTGCTTTTCTGTGCAATTAAACACTACTTGATAAGCATTAGAGTCAACCGATCCGTCCATGAGAACGAATCCGTTTATCACTATTATTACTTGGGAAAACCGTACACTTGCGGTTGTGGTTCTCTTTACTTATTACATTATTTTAGAACACACTAAGGACCACCAAGTTTTTGGCGCCGCTGCCGGGGACGGTAGCGTGTGACCCCGGTGTTTATCCTTTAGTGTTAGTTGCATTTTTATTTTTCAGTTTTACGCTCTTTTTGTTCATCTTTTCAGGTTTTTAGGTTTGGTGTATGTGAAGGAGACTTTTTAAGGATCTTGAGACATTACCTCCGATCCTTGATAATCCAGAATCATTAGTCAGACTTGCTAACAAGAGAAAGAAAGAACAAGAAGCTCAAGAAGTAGAAGAACTAGCAAACAGAATGGATAATATTAACCTTCATAACCAAGAGAATCCATGAGTTCAGCTAGACGCGAATGGTCAGCCACTAGTGCCTCCAATCATTCCTAATCCTCCAGTTCAAGTTAAAATAGCTGACCCATGGTTTCTCACCGGTCCAGCACAAGAACCATTCCTTGCCCCTCCTCTTGGGATTGGCCCAGCTAATATCAATGTTCTGTGATTCCGTCCAGATTCGGGTATGCTAGCTCAGTTTCAGAATTTCGGAAATTTTCGTGGCAAGCCCGGAGAAGATCCGCTACGCGCAGTACAGAAATTTATGCAAATTTGCGATTCATACATCACGCAAGGAGTAACAAGGGAGCAAATGTATTTTGCTACTTTCAGATTTTTCTTAATAGATGGAGCGAGTGATTGGCATGATTCACAAGTACCAGGGAAGATTACGAATTGGGAACAGTTACATGCTGCGTTTTTCGACAGATATTATCCGTCCAACGTGAGGTTAGATGCTCAACTTGAGTTAACACATTTCCGACAAGAGTATGATGAAGCGTTGGGTAGAAGTTGGTCGAGATTTCAGAAATGTTTACGAAGAGTCCCCAATCATGACCTTTCAGAACAACAACAATTGAAAATTTTCTATAACGGTCTTGAGGGGAGTTCACGAAAAGATCTAGATTTGTTATGTGGTGGTGCGTTGAGTTCAACCTGCTTACGCAAGAATTATTTTAGATAGAACAGTCAACAATGAAGTAGGGTGGAATACCGTAAGAACACCAGTTAAAGGGGGAGTTAATAATGTCAACATTGAAGAGAAGTTCAACTCCTTAGAGAAAAAGATACAAACCACATTAGAACAACAGTTGAGACAACTTACATTAGCCCTGAAAGAAGGTTTTTCGAATAAAAGAGTTGAGGTAAACGCTGCACAAGAGGTGTATGGATGTGAGTATTGTGGTGTGAATGATCATGTTTGGGAGAATTGTCAGAATAATCAAGAGTCCGTGATGTTTGTCTCCAACAGAGGAAATTTTAATTCGAATGGTAATGGATATCAGCCTAACAGAAACCATCCTGGGTTTCAATATTCAAATCCTAATGGGGCAACCAATCCTGCATACGCATATCAGCCGCGTCCCCAAGGTAACAACTTTAATCCAAGACCTCAGAATAATTATCAAGGGGGACAGAATCAAGGAAACTATATTCAGAGACAACCTCCTCAAGAAAATTATAACGACACCATGAACCAAAAAGCCTTACCTGCTCAACCACAAGAAGGTGCGAATAACCTTCAGAAAACCGTAGAAAGCTTGATTGCCCTTCACACACAATCAGCCCAAAGACAACAAGCTTCTGAAGCACACATAAAAATGTTATAAGATCAAATTGCACAAATGTCAAATCAATTAAATTAGCGTCCACAAGGAAGACTTCCTAGCGATACAGAGGTCCCAAAACAAACCAAAGATTGTAATGCCATAGCGTTGAGAAGTGGTAAGAAACTTCCTCCTCCCCCATTTCCAGTCATGAAAAAAAAAGTGATAAATAAAGAAAAACCAGTAGTGGAGGAGGTAGAAAAAGAAAGTGAACCTGAAGTAATAAAAGTGGAGAAAATTCCAGAAGTTCAGAAGAAGAAAGATATTGTGGAGAACCGTCCTCCTCCGCCTTTTCCTTTAAGAGTTCAATGAAAGGAGATATGGCCGATTATCAGAGATTCATCAATAGGGTAAGGGGTCTCAACATAAATATTCCGTTACTTGAAGCTATTAAAGATATACCGAAATACGTGAAGTTTTTTAAGAGAGTCCTAACCAACAAAAGGCCATATTGTGATAATGAGATGATTGGTTTACCCAAAGAGTGCGGCGCTATCTGCCAAAGTAAGTTGCCACCTAAGTTGCTTGACCCTGGGAGTTTCACAATTCCGATATCGATTGGTAAGGAGTGGCAAGGTAAAGCATTATGCGATTTGGGTGCAAGTATTAATCTTATGCCCAAATCGATCTTTGATAGGCTGAGAATGGGAGATTTGAGACCTAATTCTATGGTCTTGCAAATGGCCGATAGATCCCTCGTTCATCCGGAGGGACGAATCGAAGATGTCCTCGTTAAGGCAGGTACTTTAGTTTTTCCCGTTGATTTTGTTATTCTTGAATACGACGCGGATAGGAATGTCCCCATTATTTTGGGACGACCATTCCTAGCCACGGGGCGTACCTTGATTGATGTAGAGAACGGAGAATTAACCATGAGAATCCAAGACGAGGAGGTGAAGTTTAATGTGTTCAGAGCTATGAAATTTCCAGATGTTCCAGGAGATTGCTTTCGAATGGATGTAGCTGAACAGGCCACGCAAGAGGTATTTGATTGTTTTAATTATGATGATATCTTGCAGGCCGCTTTGACATTAGACTTGCCTGAGATGATGGAAGCTCGCTGAAACAGTGGCGGCTCTCAATTCTGGAAACCCAAAATATAGGCGTCCTGCCTATGAACTTGTGAGAGAACCGGGGGAGATGGTCATTAAAAATAAACCATCCATTGAATCTCCTCCGAAGTTAGAAGAAAAACCATTACCAGCTCACTTGAGGTATGCGTATTTGGGTACTAATAATACTTTACATGTTATTGTTTCAGCAAATTTAACAGGTTTTCAAGAAGATAAACTGCTACGTGTACTAAGGGCAAACAAAGAAGCGATAGGTTGGACCATTGCTGATATCAAAGGCATTAGTCTATCCTATTGTCAACATAAAATTATTCTTGAAGATGATGGTGCACGTTCAGTTGAAGGTCAAAGAAGATTAATGCCAGCAATGAAGGAAGTAGTGAAGAAAGAAGTGATTAAGTTACAAGACGCGAGAATCGTCTTTCCCATAGCTAGTAGTGAGTGGGTTAGTCCAATTCAGTGCGTACCGAAGAAAGGAGGAATGACTACCATCCTCAATGATCAGAATGAAGCCATCTCCACGAGAACAGTTGTTGGTTGGAGGGTTTGTATGGATTACCGCAAATTGAACAAGGCGACCAGAAAAGACCATTTTCCTCTTCCCTTCATTGATAAGATGTTAGATAAATTGGCTGGTAGGGAGTATTACTGTTTCTTGGATGGTTATTCGGGGTATAATCAAATTTACGTAGATCCAGCTGATCAACACAAAACCACATTTACATGCCCTTTTGGTACATTTGCTTATCGAAGGATGCCTTTTGGGTTGTGTAACGCACCCGCTACCTTTCAGAGATGTATGATGGCGATTTTCTGGGATATGATAGATAATTTCCTCGAGGTACTTATGGATGACTTTTCCGTATTCGGTGATGATTTTGAAGAATGTTTACAGAATTTGGAAAAGGTGTTAATAAGATGCAAGGAAACAGATTTGGTGCTGAATTGGGAAAAGTGTCATTTTATGGTTCGAGAAGGAATAGTTTTGGGTCACAAAGTTTCAAATGCAGGGTTAGAAGTTGATCGCGCAAAGATTGAGGTAATAAAAACTCTTCCCCCTCCCATTTCTGTAAAAGGGGTAAGAAGTTTTCTAGGCCATGATGGATTCTATCGTCGTTTTATTAAGGATTTTTCAAAGATTTCAAAGCCTTTGTCTAACTTACTCGAGAAGGACACCAAATTCCTTTTCGATGAAGCTTGCATGAAGGCATTTCAAGAGTTGAAGGAGAAACTGATTACTGCACCAATTGTGTTACCTCCTGATTGGAAAATCCCTTTTGAAGTTATGTGTGATGCAAGTGATTTAGCTATGGGTGCTGTGTTGGGTCAAAGGAAGGACAAGGTATTTCACTCTATCTATTATGCGAGTAAGACATTCACTAGTGCTCAAGTTAATTATACAGTGACTGAGAAGGAACTTTTAGCGGTAGTTTATGCTTTTGACAAGTTTCGTTCCTATCTTTTGGGAGCAAAAATTGTTGTATTCACCGACCACTCCGCTATAAAGTACCTTATGGATAAGAAAGATACTAAGCCGAGGTTAATCAGATGGGTTTTATTGCTTCAAGAGTTTGACTTAGAGATTCGAGATCAAAAGGGTTGTGAAAATCAGGTTGCAGATCCTTTGTCTCGTCTTGAAGGTTTTAAATCAAACACTAGTCCAGAGTTAGTTCGAGAAGAATTCCCAGATGAGAGTTTATTTGCTATCTTTAGTGGATCACCGTGGTATGCTGATATTGCAAATCTTGTGGTAAGTGGTTCTTTTCCTGAAGGAGCTACTTCCCAAGACAAGAAGAGGTTAAGTAAACGTGCTAGACAGTTCTTTTGGGAGGACCCTTTCCTCTACAAAGTGTGTGGTGATCAAATGGTAAGAAGGTGTATACCTGAGAATGAGATTTATGGGGTTATTGCAGGTTGTCACGATTCACCCTATGGAGGACATTTCAAAGGTGATCGCACAGCTGCTAAGGTACTTCAATCTGGTTGTTATTGGCCTACGTTACATAAAGATTGTCATGAATATGTAAAGAAGTGTAATAGATGTCAATTTACTGGGAATATATCCAAGAAGGATGAAATGTCGCGTAATAAAATTCTTGAGGTAGAGATATTTGATGTGTGGGGTATTGATTTTATGGGTCCGTTTGTACCATCAAATGGGAATTTATATATCTTGCTAGCTGTTGATTATGTGTCCAAATGGGTAGAGGCTGTAGCTCTACCTACGAATGATTCGCGAGTGGTAATTAAATTTTTGAAATCTCATATTTTCACTAGACATGGCACACCTCGAGTGATTATAAGTGATTGAGTATCACACTTTGTGAACAAATATTTGAAGACTGTTCTAGAGAAACATGGGATTAGACATCGTGTTTCCACCGCTTATCATCCTCAAGCTAATGGTCAAGCTGAAGTTTCGAATCGCGAGGTAAAATCTATCCTTGAGAAGACTGTGGGTCCTACGAGAAAAGGTTGGTATTTAAAATTAGATGATGCACTATGGGCTTATCGTACTGCTTTCAAAACTCTTGTTGGTGCATCTCCGTATCGAATGGTGTATGGTAAGGCTTGTCATTTACCTCTTGAACTTGAATTAGGTGCATATTGGGCCATAGCTGAATTGAATTTAGATCCTACCTTAGCCGCTGAGAATAGAATGATGAAATTAAATGAACTTGATGAGTTCCGATTACATGCTTACGAGAATGCTACATTGTACAAAGAAAACATGAAGAGATGGCATGATAATCGGATTAGAGTGGAGAAATTTGAAGTTGGACAAAAGGTCCTTAAATATAACTCGAAGTTCAGCAATTATCCGGGTAAGTTGAGGTCTAAATGGTCGAGTCCTTATATCGTAACAAAAGTCACGCCTCACGGAGCTATTGAGATTGAGATTGAGAATCCGATCGAGCACCGTACCTTCATGGTAAAAGGTCATCGATTGAAGATTTATCACGGAGGCGAAGATGTTAATCACGCGGTGGACCCACATCCTGGAGAGGTTATTTACCTCCTCGAAGCACCTTAGAATATGAGGTAACCGTCGAGCTTAACGACGTTAAACAAAGCCAATTCATTGTATATTAGCTTCGTATTTTCATTAATTCATCGTGTATATTAGTAATTTTCGTTGATTAGCGTTTATTTTTAAGAAATGAGAAAGGGTAGTTGTTTTTGATGATTTCAGGAGTACAAAAGGTCATGTGTTTGGGGTAAAAGTGTTAGAAGTAAAAAATTTGAGAAAAAGATTCCAGAAGAAACCGGGATCCCGGTTTCGTGAGCTGTGAAGACCCAAGGTTCTGACCCTTGCGTGGCGCGAGATGCAGGCTGGCTGCATCTGGATTCGCGCATCGATGAAAACCGGGAACCTGGTTTTGCACAAACCGGGAACCTGGTTTTGCACAAACCGGGAACCCGGTTTTGAAGGCTGGAGAGACCGAACGTTCTGACCCCTGCGTGGCTCGAGACGCAAGGGGTTGCATCCAAGCCATCCCACGCTACAGCACCAGAGGCAAACCGGGAACCCAGTTTCGCGAGCTGCTAGTTCCAAACTCTCTGACCACTGCATGGAGCGAGACGCAGGTCAGCTGCGTCCAAGGCAAAAAAAAATACCGAATTTTGAATTTTTTCTCGCCGACTTAGCGTCGAAAAACCGAGAACCCGGTTTCGCCACTATACATGTCGGTTTTCAGCTATTTTGACCGATTTGTTTAGCTTCTTTCTCAAGTTAGCCTCCACATACGATTTCAGCTTTACACAACTCCGAAAATCATCATCAAAACAAGTTTTATTCACCAATTCTTGCTCTCTTTCCTCCTAAAAACACATAATCAACCCAAAATTTTTCCCAAACTTCACCAAATTCCTACTTTTTCCTCAATTCCTTCTTCACCCAAAACCTTAAATTGAACCACTAAACCTTTCCAATCCTTCAAATTGATCCTTACCCATCTCATAACCTACACTAATTCACCTTACTCTTCTCTCAAAACATCAAAGATTGTAACTTTTCCCTCGTTTTCAACTCTTTGAAGTTTTGAGTTTGGGGTGGAAAGCCATGACTAACAGGACATATTCTTTCATTTACACAAGAAGAAACAACCCAAGAACAAGAAAAAATCCTAGTGCTACACAAGAGAAAGCTATTGAGATTCCAGATTCGGGTCCTAAACGAAAGATAGAAGAGGTTAAGACTGCTATGAAGAGAAAAGAAAACCCAAGTAAGGCCACTCCTGCTAAGCCTACTTTGGTCGATGAAGAAGAAGAGGAAGAGCTTGAAGAGGAAATTCCAAAAGAACCTGTTCCAGAAACGCGAGCCTCGAGAAGAAAAGCTATTGCACACAAACCTAAGAGGGTATTCACACCTTGGGATGAACAGGTTCGTGATCGAATTAAGTTCTTGAAGTTTGGTATTGAGAAAACATTCCCTTCTGGTATTATGACTAGCAAATTTAAGAGTTGTGCAACTACTTGTGATAAGTTTGGGTGGACTGAATTGAGACAGAGAAAGCTTACATTTATCCACACCTTGGTCCGTGATTTTTATGAAGGGAGCAGCCTTTTCGAACAAACAAGCAATTATCATCCGTAAAAAGGTATTACCCCTATCAGTTGAACTTATTCGCAAGGCCTTGAAACTCACCGAATTTACTGGTCCTTGTCCTTATTTCGAAACGCTAAATGACCCTTCTTTTGAGTGGGAATCTCTTTGGGACACAGTTTTGATTCGTGGAAAACGCCCTATTACGATTGGTGAGAGATATGGTGGGCAAGTTTATAGTAGTTGTTTGTTACCTTGTGCTAAGGTATGGTCTATATTTGTAGTACCTACATTCTTTGGTATTAATCACACTTCCGAGTTGAAGAAGGAGCATGTTATTTTTATTAAGAACATTGTTGAAAATCGAGAGATGGATGTTGCGCGTGTAATTTACGAGATGATAATGGAGTTTGAGAAAATCCCTACTAGTCAACAAAACCTCAAGTTTCCTTGTACTAACACTACCTTGTGTCTAGACGCAAAAATACCGCGAAGGAACGAAGAGATTGACACGTCCGAAGAGGGAGACCCAATGGCATTGAATTCCATTGACAACGCCCACAATGAAGCAACCCATCCAATTAAGTACCCTAGAGCTCCTCCACCAAAGAAGAAGATACATACTGATAACGGGTTAGAGGAAGAGATTCGAGTGTTGAAAGAGAATCAAGAAAAGATGATTGCTACTTTAGGGAACGTTACAAAAGAGTTAGAACTCCTCCGGAACATGATAATGGGGGTGAGCACTATGCAACACGCCACCTATGGTTTACTTACGCAGAATAGAGTTCATGGACGCAACACCGATGACCAGCCACGCGCTGGTTAAGATACGTTTTCTTTCCTTCCTCATTTAGTGTATATTAATTTAATTGCGTTGAGTCTTTTCGAGTCGTGGGGACACCACTCATTTTTGAGTTTGGGGTGGGGTTCGTTGCCTCATCCCAGTTTTATTTGTTATGTGTTTTATCGCTTTCAATAAAATTAATTAGGAGTTGCGTTTGACTGTAGAAGCTTTTAAATGTCCCCATTAAGCATACTTTTGATAAATCAATGATAGTAAATAGTGGACTTTAGGAATTAATATAAAACGCGCTTTAATTGCATGCAAACATAGATATTAGATAGGAAGAATTAACAAACAATGCAAAAGAAGTAAGTTCGTACTTAAGGAAAATGTTTGGTGTGTAGAACGTGAGATCTAAATTAGTAGAGAACCCACTTAGATATGAACTAGAGACGAACCATGTAACTAGGAAAATGATAGGGGAAGTTCTTTGATAGCCATTTGAAGCCTTTTAGCTTTCTATCCCTTATATTAATATTATCCGCCTTAGCCCAATTTTGAGCCTTAAAGCCTTTTCTTTTGTCACCATGTTATAAGCCCATATCCACTTAGTTTATTAGGCATTTCCAAAATAACCCGCACTTGAATCACGATCCTGAGACATGTCTCGAGGTTGAGTTTGGGGTGGTGGGACCATCTTTTGGGAAATTACATTGGAAGGGAAATATATGTGTTTGTATTGAGGCACGAAAAGAAAAATTCAGATGATATTGTTATTTGTAACCCTTTGCCGGTATGAAAAAAAAAAAATACCCGGCAAAGTGGAAGTTTCTGAAATCATCTTAGTATAGATTGGGATAACTTGGGGATGCTAATTAGCGCATCAAAGGGGTTGAGTGAGAACGTTATATGACTGTAAACTCAAGCTCGTGGACATGTGTTGATGGTAATTGAGGAGAGAGCCAAAAGCTCGCTTCAAATTTACCAAATATACATACCACACCGTCCCTAAGCCTACGCTAAAACCATAAAGTCCTCGTGATTCCTAGGTGCATGGTAAGTTAATAGATTATATACTTAGTGGAGCGTTCAAAGCGAGTAAGGATCGAGGAACAACCTATAGCCATCATATTGAGATAAGTACGAATGTAACCTTCTAGCATTGCGAAGTTAATTTTACGATTGAATGTATTTATGTTTGATTTTTGCATGATTAGTGTATGTGTATATTAGTTCCAAATGTTTGTTATATGAGGTTTATTTTTAGTGATGCTTTGGGTGTATTTATTTGCGTCTATTTCTTCGTAATCACCTTCTCCCTTTGTTTTAAATTTTACTTTGTCGGGACGACAAAGGTTTGAGTCTGGGGTCTTGATGTCTCCTCGTTTGTTCTATATTTATATGCTTAGGAGACATCAAATTAGGTGATTATCTGACTATTTTAATAGACTTTTAGTAATAATATGCAATATTCCAATTTCTCTCCTTCGATTTTAGTATATTTGATTTATTAAGCTTTTGCGCGTATATTGTGTATTTTTAGTGAAAAGTTTGTAAGTTTTGAATACTATCTAGGAGAGGAGTTCTAAAATAAAGTCAAAGATCGTGATATGGAGTCAAAGCATGAAGACAAATCCCGAAAGAATTGAGATTTTAGAGCTGCAAATCTAGAAAGTTGCCAAAGATTGCTGATTTCGAGCCACCTAAGAGTAGATTTAGCCGCTAACTTTTGAAGAGAAAACGTACCCCATTGAGTTACGGAACTTTAGAAACTGGAATGAGGTCAATCGGGCTTGAAACGAGTCGGTTAGAGCTGTTTTAGTCGAGGTGGTGCAGCAGTTACGGGATTTTGGGCTAAGATAATGGACTTGGGCCTTTATTATTTCATTTAATTATTAGCCCAAGGTCCAGGTCCGATTTTATAAGTATAAATAGGGCTTTTGACTTCTATTTTTCACACAATTCATTATTCACAAAAGTTAGACAAGAAGAAAAGAAGCAGAAGTAAGGAAAAGAAGAAGCTTGGAGCTGGAGACTGTCTATATCTCCACTTTGCAGCCAATTAATCTTCCTAATTAGGTTTCTTATTTTCCTTTCTATAAAACAATTATGAATCCCTTTTTATTTATTTTCTTAGTTTTTCTAATTATGAGCTAATTTCATTAAGTACTTGAGAACGCGTAATGGATTGAACCATAAATTATTTCATTCTATGTCTTTGAATTTGGGATTATTTTAATTTAATTCAAATTGGGTTTTTATTATTTTCCCTTAATTTACACTTATTGACTATTATTGAAGTAATTAATCAATATTAGGATTTAGTACTTAGGATATTCCAATTAGTGGCGATTGGATCACCTTGACGGTGGGTCTAGGTACGGAACTAATTAACGAAAGTAGGATATAAATTATTTGACCTTGACAGGCTTAATTAATCTTACGACCAATCGGGTAGTTAAGACTTGAACCATTCGAAGGTGGACTATATTCACCCTGACGGGGTTTGTAGCACCTGAGAAGAGCTCCTTAGTCCACCCTGACGGGGGTAAGGAGATAATTGAATCCCGACCAATAGTAATTACCAAATTTGTCTCGTAAACAATACATGGAATGGTTTGATTTAGGTGAAATCCTAGCGTTACTGGAGTACTACTTTCTTATATCTTGCGTCCAACTATTTTTACTTGCGTCTAGCTTTATATTTGCATTAATTTAGTCTTTTTAATTAGTGTCTTAGTTCTTAGAAAAACAACCAAACAATCTTATAATCATTTATCTGCTTTTCCGTGCAATTGAACACTACTTGATAAGCATTAGAGTCAATCAATCTGTCACTGAGAACGAATCTGTTTATCACTATTATTACTTGGGACAACCGTACACTTGCGGTTGTGGTTCTCTTTACTTATTACATTATTTTAGAACACACTAAGGACCAACAACGAATCTTTGATATGCCATTTGAATCCTTTCGCTTTCTAACCCGATTTATTTGAATATTTATCCGTCTCAGCCCTCTTTCTAGCCTGTAGCCTTCTTTGTAGCCACGCTATAAGCCATAACCTTTAGATTATAGGACATTTACATATGACCTGTACTCGAACCATAAAGCTAAGACAATCGTAGTGGTTGAGTTTGGGATGGTGGGAATTTATTACGGGAAACACTTCTTGTGGATTTTTTTAGCTTTTATTGTATATGCTATGTTGATGATACAATGTTATTGTAACCCTTTGTCGTGTTCTATTATAAAAATTGAGAAACAAAAAAGGAAGAAAAATGAAAAGATTAAGTAGCATGACTTATCACATAAAAAATAATGGCATGACCCATAGAGAATGAGAATGATGGATCAAATGGAACTTGACAATTTCTGCAAAGACGATGGAGAAAACGTAGGCAAGACATGGACAAGATTTTGATATAGATTAGCTAGATGTCCCCTTCATGGTTATACCGCCGACCTTCAACTTCAGATAGTCTATCAAGGACTCGACCATAATTTATGATTGGGAGTAGATAACCTCGGAAGAGGAGGTTTTTGTCCATGGATCCTACAGAAGTATTGATGGTATGGAGAAGATCATAGAGACTGAGAGGATTTGGCCACTTCCGTGAGCTACTATTATTAATATGAGAGGCACATTATGTTTATTAAGTGACACTATTATAGATACAAAGTTTTTATCCTTAGAGAATCAAATGAAGCATTTGGAACTAGTTGTGGAAGAAGGGCTCCAACGAAGACAATACAGGTTGAAGGTGGTTAAAGAGGCACAAGGTTTTCCACGTTATGGAGTGTGGTCGTATTTGGGAAGATTGTCATGGTAATCTGGAAACCGTGTTTATACTGACCAAAATGACGAGGAACTGAAGAATACTATTGTTCATATATATATGGAAGAGGTGGTGGAGGACCAGAGACCCGATGCTAAAATAGAGGTCGAGATGGATAGTTACCACCTTATGTTCATACATTATGTTTATTAAGTGACACTATTATAGATACAAAGTTTTCTTCCTTAGAGAATCAAATGAAGCATTTGGAACTAGTTGTGGAAGAAGGGCTCCAACGAAGACAATACAGGTTGAAGGTGGTTAAAGAGGCACAAGGTTTTCCATGTTATGGAGTGTGGTTGTATTTGGGAAGATTGTCGTGGTAATCTGGAAACCGTGTTTTTGCTGACCAAAATGACGAGGAATTGAAGAATACTATTGTTCATATATATAAGGAAGAGGTGGTGGAGGACCAGAGACCCGATGCTAAAATAGAGGTCGAGATGGATAGTTACCACCTTATGTTCATACATTATGTTTATTAAGTGACACTATTATAGATACAAAGTTTTCTTCCTTAGAGAATCAAAAGAAGCATTTGGAACTGGTTGTGGAAGAAGGGCTCCAACGAAGACAATATAGGTTGAAGGTGGTTAAAGAGGCACAAGTTTTTCCACGTTATGGAGTGTGATCCTATTTGGGAAGATTGTCAGGGTAATCCGGAAACCGTGTTTTTGCTGACCAAAATGACGAGGAACTGAAGAATACTATTGTTCATATATATAAGGAAGATGTGGTGGAGGACCAGAGACCCGATGCTAAAATGGAGGTCGAGATGGATAGTTACCACCTTTCCCATAAATCATGATCATCCATGATATAATTGATAATGATTAATAAAAAAATATGCAGTTAATTCATTCCCTTTATCAACTACAATTCATCTATAACATCATAAACTTCACCTTCCAAATAATTCAAAAAACTTGTAAGTCTACAGTAGATTAATAAATTAGTCAAAAAATAAATCTATAACATAATCGAGAAACAAAAAGAGAATATAGTTGTCTTTGCTTATAATAATTAAAAAACATAACTCGTCAAATCCAAATAAATCATCAAAACTCATTCATACACCAATTGCTCAACTCTTTAATTAGAATAATGTTAACGTTATTGTATCCAATGACCTTGATGGCTCATCTATTGTAGCCCAAATGAAGTACTCTCCCTACCTTTTCTCTTTGGTGATAAAAACTACTCGTACTCGGGGTACACAAATCTGACTTCACTTATGGAGATACCGATATTCAATAATCTGAAAACCAGATTCAGGTGAGAAATCTGACTAACCTTCAAGGGTAAAAAAAGGTGGTAGTGGCAAGTAAAAATCAACATTTTTTTGTGTCGTGGATTTGTTACAACAGCTTCTTGATCAGGTGTAGAGAACTTTCTTCCAAATCATTGAGATGAAACATGGGTACCTATGTCTATGAGGACAATTATTGCCTTCCAAATTTTGGAGTCCTTTGTGTTATGGTATTTGTTCTTTTTCTATCGACAAATTAAACAGTGTACAGGGACTAGTGGTACAAATTAGTCTATCTTAAATTATTTTAAGTAATGTGTAACAAATACATAGGTTTATTACTCCACAAATTTAAATAAAAATCAACTGTAATGTATTTTTTCCTACTCTGTTTCAATACCAAAGATCGAATTACACTATGACGTTCTCAGTGCAACATATACGTATATATACATAAACAATTCGAATACTTACGATAAGTTCTTGAGTCCATTACTCATAGACGCATACATATACACAGATTAACTTCACATAATCTAAAAGCTTAATAACATACACACGTAGATACTTTAATAAGTTGAACATTGATACCCTGAACAAAAAAATTGAATAGAGAAATTATTTGGTTACTTTATAACGATAACAAACCTATCATAGGATTTATAAAAGAGTGAGGGTTTGAGAGAATAAGCGACAATTGAAAAATCACATTTCTATTGGTTGACATATGAACATTTTATTATCGAGTATGAGATATATATGAATATAATTTGATTAATAATACAAATGATAAAAGTAGACTCTTTCTTTTAACTAATAAAATTTTAATTTTCCTTTTTAGGAAAATCAAAAGAAAATTAATTTTAACAACATATTTATTGAAATATTATTTACAAAAGTAAGAAAATGTTTTTGATTAAAAATAGTTGTGCTCGTTACTTAAAAAAGACACTTATTTATGATAACGTGTTTTAAAATTTTATTTAAAAAGGACAATTATTAATGGATAGAGGAAGTAATGATTTACAAAATGGTGATTGATCATAAAAGGTCTACAAAATAAATAATTTACCATATAAGGTTTGATTCTTATGGATAAAGTTTTAGAAGTATTTTACACATAAAATCTCGACTTTTATTGGTATATTCTAATAGGTAAAAAAATAATTGACCTTCTAAAGGCATTAAAATAAATTTTAAACCTTTTTCGTCATTACTAAAATTAAAAATGTTATCCCATTAAAAGTAGTTCAATTGAAAATGTTTGAATATACACATTTTCTTAACAAAAAATTATTTAATTTTCCTTTTTAGACAAAAAAGAAAAATACTATTACTGATAACATATATATATTAAAATAAAATTAACAAGAGTAAGAAAATATTTTTGTATGTTCATTAAAAATATGTTTGCTTGTTAAATAGACGCTTATTAAGAAATAAAATTATGAATTAAAAAAGTGGCAATTATTCATCGACGGGGTAATAAATGATTTACAAAACTAAATATTAGCCTATTTAGAATATTACAAATTCTAAAATTGTCATTTTGTACAAATCAAATAACTATCATCCAAAATATATTTATTAGCAAACTTATTTTAGAAAGTAAAAAAATAATTTTAATTGTTTACTAATTAATGATTTTGTTCGGTATTTAATATATACAAATATTTATGAAAACAAGTCTTAATTTAAAAATTTATTACTATTAATGGATGGAGGATTTAATGATTTACCATACTAAACATTAGTCTATAAAGTATAAAAATAATTTTAAATAATATGTACCATATTATGACCAGAAAAAAAAAATACTAAATTTAGAAATGACATATTTTCTTATGAACCAACTATAAAAGTAGTACTTGTTGTGTTCATTTCAATCATTCTCAGTCATAGCAAATTATAACTATATTATTAGATTGTCATTTTAAAAATGAACCAAATGAGTGTCCGCATGATTGCTATAGTGATGATAGTTGGTATGTTTCTTTATGGCCATGCAACAGCAGATAAAACTACTTGTGTTAACATATGTATGAGATTTTGTTTAAGATTGGGAGGTAGTGTTCCTTACTGTGCTCCTAGATGTGCAGCTAAGTGCTTAAAATCCAGTGTCGTAGCCGATTCTCCTAATCAGTTGTTTGATGAGTCAAACAGTGTGAAGGTATAAATATCATTTATTTGATATATGCACTAATAATATTTATATAAGTATTTATAATTTTATTGTACAAACAAGTTATTTCTTATATTGCTAGTAACATTTATTTGTTAGATTATCGTTGTAATTTTTATAAAAATAATAATCCAATAACATAATAATTATATCTAATCGTATTTTATAATTATTGATATATGTGATTTATAATGATTATATCTAAATGTGGCAGATGGGGATGAACTAGAAGGATTGCGTAAATGTCGTCAGCCAACATATTCATATTATGTCAAAAACATTTTATGAACGTTTATTGTTTAAAATATTTCAGTCACATAAGTAGATCAAAATTATATTTTTTGTAATACTATATTCGAAAAATATATAAGTTAAATTATTATGAAATTCCTCCAATTGAAAGATTTTATCTAATTGTGTATGTTCAGCGTTATTTAATATTATCATTTTATATTTGAAAGATATATATATATAATATTGGAGAAGGGCCAACGTCCCGAAATGTCTCTAGTTTTTCTCTACATTTTCTAGTCTTCCGATCAAATTTCTATCATTTTCGGCCTTTAGATCGATTTAATGGTCCAGATTATATAAAATCAATCCACGGTTTAAAATATCTTGACGTCTTCTCTATATTTTTCAACCCTTGAATTACTTATTTTTTAAATTCAAAATTAAAAACAAAAAATAAAAATCACTTCACCGTTCACCATTTTTCACAATCCCAATCTTCGTCTCTCTCTCACTTCACCAAGCCACCATCATCGAAGAACCCTAATAGCCCTCCATCTTTTCACAATCCCAATCCATCCTCCGCCGTCATCATCAATGAGACACCGTCTTCGTCTCTCTCTCACTTCACCAAATAATCGAAGAACCCAAATAGGAAAATCACCAGCTTTGCTTGATTGGGTCTTCTTTACCCTGTGATTTCTGTACAGGTTTGTAAATTCGATTTTTTATTTTTAATTAAAAAAAACACTAGAGTATTTAATTTATGCTGATTTGTATCATATTTCCAAAGGAAACATCAAATAAAGAGTTATGAATTCTCGCTAAAGCAGCTTTTGAATTGCTTAAGTATTGTATTTTCTTGGAAACTCATTTTCAGAAAGGTGTGTCTATTATTTGAACTTCAGGCTTCGGCTAATGATCCAAATAGGCAAAGTAGATCTGCTACTTTGACTTCTTTCCGTACATTCATGTATAGGTATATAATAATTACACTTTTTAATTTACTTAGTTTTTTCTTTATGTCGATATCTTCTTTTTTGGGAAAACAGGCATGTTTTCATTTTATCTGATACAAAAAATAAACAAATCTGGTTAACTGTTTAAAGATTGCTGAGTGATTGTCAAATTGAGGTATGTTTCTTTTTTGATCATGTGTCCCTTAACTATTGGGATATGACAATTTGACCCCAAATAGGTAAGAGAGCATTATGTGAAGTCTATTCAACAAGAAAACCCTCGTCATTCGGGACCATTCTCCACCATCATCAACCGGAAGAACCCAAATTAAGGTAAAAAATTAATTTTTACCATTGAAAGATTGAATTATTATCAACCTAGCCTTCCCACCAAGCAAGCCGCTCTCCATTACAAGAAAACTGCCGCCACTCGGGGACTATTCTCCACCATCATCAACTGGCTTGGCAAAGAATTCAAATTAAGGTAAAAAAAAATTAATTTTACCATTGAAATTCTAAAAAATTGAATTATTTTTAACCTAATTTTATTATTTTTACAATTTTTTTTAGAATTATCTAATTTCAGTCATGATGTTAATTATATTTTTATACTAATCCTACTATGCCATTTTATGAAGGTTGGAAGTCGCCTGAAAGTGATGTGCTGAGAATAGCTCATGTGAGGGGATGCCATCCATCAGGTTTTTTTATCCATTTTATTTTTATTAACTTTCATACATATATTAAGTTTGTTGTTTCTTATGTATTTTTTTTTAATTTTGCAGCTTAACTTTAGATTTACACATAATACAGATATCTGGAAGATATCTTACTAATAATTTTTATTCCTTTTTTATTTTCAAATTGAATATGTGCTTTCGAACAGTTAATTTTATTCATTAGATATAACATTGAGAAAAATTTAAATCTACCCGTATTTCAGAAGGTAGATTGAATATGTGCTTTTGGTGATCCATCAAAAGCTAAATCACAGGTATAATCTCAAATATTATTTTCTTAATTCCCAATGCCACTAAGATAAAAGAAACTTAATGGTGTAGTTTCTCAAGTTTGTTGAAAATACAACTCCAATAGTTGCTTTGGTTTCTGGAAAGGCTCCATCGGATGCCATTTACCCTCTGTTTTTATCTTTAGATCAATTTACCCAAATATATAATTTTGTCCCAAAATGTGAAATACCAGTAGTTCATATAATATGAATATATACTATATCCCCCGTTGTCTTTTGTTCCTGGGAATATGGTTCGTTTCAAAAATTTATGTATGATCTAACTACAGGTGAGGCTGCAAACAATTGGACAAGCAAGACATCACACTCATCATCCTTGAATCAAACTTCTCAAAGACTAACAATAGTATATATTTTATCTAGACAGTTTAATGAAAAAAACAAGAGCATTTTTTAATTGATTGTTACTCAATCAGATGCTGTGATGATTCTACTCATATTTGGCTACTTTTAAAATTATAAGAGTATGTTTGGCTATTTTGCATCATATATGGAAAAGTTGTGCAATTTAGAGGTTATCTTTGAATTTTTTTGTAACATGTATAATACAAGAGGGTGAATAAGTGGAAAATTTGGTTGATGTGTATAACACGTAGGGACCAATGGTTCAATTATTCTTTGATGTTGATTTGTTAATATTTTTTTGAAATTGAGACCGATGAGAGACAATATGTCAGAAAAATAGTTATGGTTATGGTTACAAAGACTGGAAATGGCCCCTTGCTTTAGAGCTAGAGTATTCTACTAAGCAATAGAGTGGCTAACCTTTTTCTTGAGATGGTGTTCTGATGATAGTAATTTGCAATTATTAAAATACATGGGTAAATTTAGATACTAATATCCGTTTCATTTCGAATCCAATAGAAATCCAGGAGATTCAGTCATTGGGTGAAAATAATAATTGTATAAAAAGCATATATTTAATGACATTGAGTTAATATATGTATAAAATGGGAGATCATGAGTTTTGATTTTATTTTATATGTCTCAAAGCTCATGGTTTTTTTGTCCAACCATCTGCACAAATCAACATATTAAAAAATGATGAAATAAAGATATAAAAAAAATCCTATATTTATACAATAAAAATTAAAATATATATTTTTTTATCTTTTTTTGCAATTCAGTTATTTTTTAATAGAAAATACAATTCATCAATATTTATAGGTAACTTAAGACCTGGAGATATCAGAAGTGAGAATGTTGACATAAGTAACGAGAAATCCTGTGAAAAACACGATCGCCTACCAGTGGAAGGTTTTCTGCGTTCAGTCAATCTACGCAAAGGACAGAAGTGTCAATGTTTTTCGCTACAGTTCCTGACAGAGCTAAGGGGGCTACAGTCCGATGTTCAATCAAAAAAAGGCAGGGCTAAGCGCTGAAAGGATAGAAAAAAAAAAAGATCCGGAATGCAATTCTGCTCCCTGCCCCCCTTTTCACAAAAAATGGAGAGATGAATTAATGTATTTATTTAATCTGTCGGGACTGACGGGGCTCGAACCCGCATCACAAAATACGAATCCTAAAAAATATTATCCTAATCAAAAAAAAAATAATAATAAAACCTTATTTTTTTAAGTTTGTTTTTAATCTCAAGAAATGTTTTATTTATTTGGTGATTAATTTATTTTTTAAAATTAGCCTTCAGGCACGGGTTTATACCTAGTATATATATATATATATATATATATATATATATATATATATATATATATATATATATATATATATATATATATATATATATCCATCTTAATGTATTTTGTTTATTACCATATTTAAAAAATATAATTAACTACTACCATGTTTCACATATGATGCAACAGACCATAATCGTATTCTTAATTTCTTGTATAATTTTACCGGTATATATAAAAAGTGTTAATTTTCTTGTGATTGTCGTTCATATACACATATGGTTAATCAAATATATATTATATCTTTCTCAAATTTAAGATATAATAAATCATGGTTACTTATATGTTATGGATTTTCCTTGCTTATTTTCGTAAGGTTTAGAATTTTTATTACCTCTACAAACAAACAAATATAATTATTGTACATGCATAGGAAACTACTAAGTAGATACATCTAACGCTTCAACCTTCTACAGTTTCTACAAATCTCAAAACGAAACTATTATTATCTAGGAATTGAATTATTGTCCACATACTAAACTACCCTAACAAATATTAATAAAATATCAAACCAACCATTACACCAAATTTCAGTTTTGCAGAATTCTTAGTTCTAGTAGTTCTCTTGGTTTACACTCCATACAACTCTTCACGGTCCACATATCTCCTTAAATACAAAATAATATCTGATCCTCGGTTTCTAGCTCCCTTAACATGATCCATGTTGTTCCCATCTTACCACATTATATTAAGGCAAGCACTTATCCAAGTACACTTTATGAATTATATAAACGTGTTCCTACTTATAGACTTTAACACCATGTCTAAAAGTTTAGTCGAAGAATTATAACTACATACCTGTACACTTCTCATATCCACAGTCAATACGGCTTGAATTCAAGATCAGATTAGTTTCGCAATGTAAGAAGGATTTGGACTTTACTCAGTTTCCCAAGAAAGCTATAGATTGTTCATCAAATCTCACTAGTATTCAAAGATCCACTCAACTACTCTCTAATGGCCCAATCACTTCTCAATTACATAGAAAAGAATCACAAGGTCTTTAAGGTTGTAATTTAGGCTTAGGGACGGTATGATAGTATATTTGGATAATTTGGAGTGAGCTTTTGGCTCTCTCCTCACTAGCCATCAACGAATCGCCCTAGAGTTTGACTTACTCTCATAAAACGTTTCTCACTCAACCCAATGAATTCCTTGATGCACAATTTAGCATCCCCAATAACCCAATTAAAGCATAAGATGTTCACTTAAAAATTCCACATTGCCGGTCCGAATATATATTTTTGTTTTTCTTTTCAAATCAATTTCTCAAGCTATGACTCTCTTTTTAATGTTGAGATATCACGCTAATTTTTCATATATATATTTTTTCTTTTAATGCCCTTGTTGGCAAATTTAGCTCGTAGCTTCTTTTTCATTCACTATTACCTCGGCAAAGGGTTACAATAAAAATCTGTGAATCATCATCGATATAAAGCGCAAAGCACAATTAATAAGCTCAAAAATCCCATCCCAATAATATTTCCCATAATGGTGGACCCACCACCCCAAACTCAAGCTCTAAAACAACTGTCTATGCATCGCGATTCGAGTGCGGGTCATATGGAAAAGTCTTATAATTTAAAGGATATGCCTTATAACGTGTTTCAATAAAAAGCTTTAGAAAGGCTAGAAGGGGCTGAGAAGGATATATCATATAAAATCAAAAATCACAAGGTGAGAAGGTATAAAAAGGCTTCAAGAGCTTCAAATATGAAAGAGCCGCCTTAATCACTTTCTACACTATGTAATTTCGTTATTTTCTTACCTTTAGCACTTTCATCAAATGGTTTGTCAACTAGCTTGGATCTCACGGCCTACACACTTCTCAAGGTTCCCTGAGATCGAACATACTTTCTATCGCATTGCTCACTAATCTTTTCTTTACTATCAACGTGTGTTTCCCTGCAAATACTCAAAGCATACAAATAACATAGCTCATAAACATATTACTTTCTATCATTAATTCACTGAGTTTATGCTTTCAAGCTATTAAACACACTCTACATCTAATTCCCATGTATCAAAAAATTTAACTTCTACCTAAAAACAGAAAAATGGAGATGAGAGACAACGAATCCCCACACCCCCAACACAAAAATGAGCCGTGTCCCCAC
Source organism: Nemophila menziesii (assembly GCA_029959085.1). Taxonomy (NCBI): domain Eukaryota; kingdom Viridiplantae; phylum Streptophyta; class Magnoliopsida; order Boraginales; family Hydrophyllaceae; genus Nemophila; species Nemophila menziesii. Next base: position 36,753,007 of record JARWIR010000005.1, on the reverse strand, counting down.
GACTCAAAAAAGACTCGAAACAGAAATTAAAATTAGCAGATAAAAGCATTTACAGAAATGGTAAGGAAGAAAGAGAACATACTCTCGAGGCTTATTGCCTCGCATCATTGATATCTAAGGTAGGATTTGCTGGACCTTTCGTTAATTGCTCAAGGAGTTTCATGATGTGCACTTGATTAGCGTTGATTTGTGCCACATCATTGACTAAAGAAGTTTGAGCTGCTTCGAATTTTATTAAACGCTCCTCCATCTTCTCTTGCCAATTTTGCTCCTTTTCTTCTTTCGAGACTTGCGTAGAACCCGCTCTTCGAAAGATATCTTTGATCCAAGCATTATCAATATAACTCGTCTTAAACTCGAGTTTCTCTTCTTCACCCAACGTTACATTCGCTTTTCGCACAAGACACGTGATCATAGTCGGAAATTTAACATTATAAACTGATTTAGGAGAGACCGAAAATCGTATCACCTCCTCATAGATCAACTGTGCCACATCAACTTCTTCTCCTCTCAAGATACAGTCCAAAAGTAGAGCGTTCTTTATAGTCACATCCAAAGTTTGTGTGTTTCCAAAGACATTAGGGATAAGGAAATTGTGCCAAATTCTCGCATCCGATTGAAGATATTTGTAAGGCCAAGGTGCCTTCAATTCTCCCTTATGTGATTGCACTTTCTCCTTGTCTAAAACATGCTCAAAAAGTAATTCCTCATCAAACATTTTTCGTTTAGCATCCGCTTCATCAAATTTGCAACAACCTTTCAATTTCTTAAACTTTAAGTGGTTTCTAATCTCATCAACTGTGAAAGGAACTAGCTTTCCTCTAATCGGAACACAACCTTTACTATCTCGGCTAAAGAGGCCTAAATAGAATTCCAAAACTAACTCATGACATAATTCAGAACGTCTTTCCATAAACGTAGACCAACCCAATTTCGCACCAAGCTCTCAGAATCTCTTGTATTCTCCTTCACCAACTTCTTCCTTGAATACTTTCTCATAAGCAAAAGGTAGGTCTTTCAATTGTTTCTCTGCAGAAGCTTTCAAGGCCCTTGAAGCTTCCTCTTTCTCCTTGGGTGTAGGACCTTGTGGAAGTTGTGTTTTCTCCTTTGCATAAAAGTAAAGCTTTTTACCATTACGATCACACAAAGTTATACCTCCATCTTCAACATTGTCTTTAACCTTTGATTTAGAACTAGAACCTTTGTTATTTGATTTCTTCTTGATTGGATCCAATACCTTGCTCTTCTTCACCTCCCTCTTGCTAGCTAATATTGTTGTTCTATTAGTCATCCTCAATCAACCCCCAACTCAAAGCTTTAGCAACCCTTGAACTTTGAATTTGTGAATTTTTGGTTGAACAAGCTTGATTTGGCTTAGGAAAGATGAATTGATGATGAATCTCTATGTGGGTGAGGTGGATTCTTGATGGGTAGGCTTGGATTTAAGAAATTGTAGGATGAATTTGTGAAAATTTGAGCTCTTGATTCTTTAATTTGATGGATTTAGTGGGAATTGGTGCTTGAATCTCTCTTGTAATGATGTGGAGAGAAGATTTGATGTGTTTTTCTTGATGATTGGGTAGTGTTTTGATAACTGGTGAAGGTTTTTATGAGCTTCAATGGAGTTGGGAGAGTTTTGGAGAAGAGAAAGAGGCTTGAGGTTTTGTAAATTCGGAATTAAAAGCATTATACCTCTTTTATTACCCAAAATCCGCAGCTTTCTCTCTCCAGCGGCGCGGCGCGGTGCATGGCTGCGGTACAGGGGTGCACCGCAGCTTCTGTAGCTCGAAATTTTTTTTGCTTCGGCAAAATACCCGTGGTAGCACCCCGTGGCACAGGTTTTGGGCGTGCGGTATAGGGTCCGGTGTACCAGACCCATCAGCTCCATTTTTTTTCGTCTTGGCACAAAACACGTGGCTCCAACCCGTGGTACGGGTTTTCTTCCTCTGCGGTGCACCGCGGCTGAGGTGCGGTATACCGCACCGATGGTGTATCTTTTCCGAAATTTTTTGTTTCTTCCCTAACTCGATTTCTCCAATACCTACACATCAAAAACACTAATACCTTTCTCAAATATGCATTATCAACTAAAAATAACTAAACTAAACTAAAAACGTAAAAGACATAAAAACATAAAAAATTGCGGGTTGTCTCCCGTACAACACTTTTATTTAACGTCTTTCAAAGTTAGACGCGTTACCTCTATCAAGATTTGCGAATATAGCCTCCCCAACAACGAGTTAGGCAATGAACGTCATCTAATCTGCGCTTGATCCCCGTTTTGGGTTGGATTTCTATCACCTTGGCTGAAACAACCTTAGTGACAATGAATGGTCCCATCCACGAGTCTTTGAAACTTCGTGGCCTATTCTCGCGTTTGTGAGCTTTCCATAGAACTTCATGGCCAACCCCAAACTCAATGTTTGGCTCAGTATCCACAGGCTTTAAGTGGATCTTCTCAGGAGGAACTTTGTGATGTGAAAGGCTGTGGATGACAGGAAAACGGTGGGATCTAACTTCCTTGGTTTCTTACCTAAGACATAGAAGGTCTCGGACACATTCTTTGCATGAAGGGTGATGGTCCCTTCTTGGAAGTTGATGACACTTAGACTTGTGGCCATGAACGGCCGTCCAAGTATGAGTGGAACCTGCTTATCTGCATCAAACTCAAGTATAACAAAGTCGGTAGGGATGGCGATACTACCTGCACGGACTAAGACGTCATCCACTGTTCCATATGTCCTTTTAACTGAGTTGTCAGCGAACTGCAACTTCACTGGAGTTTTCTCTGATTTCTGAAGTCCACGTCTCTCGAACACGGACTTAGGCATAAGATTCACACCAGAACCCACATCGTACATAGCTTTCACTTTGAGCATACCATTTATTTGAATAGGAAGGTTGAAACTGCCCGGATCCTTAAGCTTTGTTGGTAGCTCTCTTTCACTTCTTCTTGAAACTCTCAGATTTTCTCTTGGGATCTCTACACTCGCTTCTTTCTCAGGAATAACTTGCGTAAAAACTTGTTGCGGTGTAAGTCCTCTCTTTGAAATCTCAAGCATTTGGGCGTTGATATTTTCACGTGTATACGCCTCTACAAATCTCTTGAGTCCAGTGTCATCCTTAGGATTTATATCAGGAATAGTTGATGACACTGGTTGAGCACTAGGTGGCGGTTCCACCTTCTCTTCTTCTTTCTCTTCTTGCACAGCAGGTGCAACTTCATCTTCTTTCTCTTTCGAATTTAGCTCAGCTTGATAATCCATTACCGATCGAATCTCCTCTTGCATCTTCCTCAGAAGCTGTATAAATTCGGCTTTCTCTTGATCGTCCTCCACATAAACCTTAGAACAGTCAGATTCCACGGGGCTAGACTGGGTTGGTTCTTCTTCGGTACTCGGAACTTCCACGGCACTAACGGCAGCATGCGGTACTTCCTCTTTTTCTTCTTCAATTTCAAGGCAAATAGCCTTGCAAGCTTCGAACCCAACATTGTCATCACCTCCTTCGATTGCCTTCACTTCCTTCTGTTCCATTAAATTTGTTAGAACTCTGTTTAACTGCTCTACTTGAGTACCTAAAATCTGAAGTGCGACATCTTGTCCTCGGACTTTCTCTTCCTGAGCGCTCATATTCGTGGTCAAACGTTCCAGAGCTTTTAGTATCTGTTGATTATCCATAGATCCCTCTTGAGAATATTGAGGTAAAGCTTTCTGATCTAACGAATCGCTATAGGCATCTTGAACAGGTTGTTGAGGGGGAGCAGGTCTATTTTGATATTGATTTTGATACTGACCTCTAGGTTGGAAAGATTGTTCTGGGGATGTGGTTGATAATGACCAGGATTAGCGGCCCCTTGTGGATTTGAATACTGCATACCAGGATGATTTCGGTTACCCCATTGATAACCTCCTCGGTTGGATATGAAGTACACAGATTGTGGATTTGATTCGCACTCTTCCCATGTATGATTATTAACCCCACATTGTTGACAACCTTGTGCTTCTTGTACTACGTTTGCTGCGGCTAAATTCTTTTGCATCTCTAACTTCAGCTCTTTGATTTGATTTTCTAATGCGGATATTTGAGCTGAGTTCGCTGTTTCTGCATCTAAACGAAGCGTTCCTCGAGTCTTTGCAATAGGAGCTCGCGTTGAAGGCCAACTCCTTTCTTGTTCAATAATATTTTCCAAGACATCGGAAGCTTCATTATGATTCATGGACACGAAATTACCCTTTCCAATGTTGTCCACCTTCTCTCTACCTTTATCATTAAGACCTTCATAGAATATAGCAAGTTGTAGAGCGGGTGTATAACCATGGAGAGGACATCTAGCTAATTTATGTTGAAACCTTGTCCATGACTCTCCTACTGTTTCTCCATCTTCTTGACAAAATCTTGAAAGCTCGGTTTGATCTTTGAGTCTCATACTCTTTGGATAAAAACGGTTAAAGAACGCGGCTTGAAGTTCTGTCCAAGATTGAATTGTTCCAGGTGGTTGTCTTTCTAGCCATTCGCTTGCTCTACCGGTCAAGAAGAACGAAAACATATGACAATACAGTTGTTCGCGTGTAATGCCAGGAGTAATGTAGGCATCACAAATCTGCATGAACTTCTGAATCGATCTTACCGGATCTTGAATTTCTGTAGCACTGTAGAGTCCAAAACTTTGAAATTGACTAAGCATACCCGGATCGGGTCTAAATTTGATATTTTGGATCTTTGGAGGACGGTAACCGATTGGTTGAACATGGAACGGCACATGAAGACCAGGGAGGTCTTGATGTACTCGATTCTGTTGATTATTATTTTGCACATTACCTCCTCCTTATGGTAGTTGTACACCGTGTTGTCCTCCACCAGGTGGTGGTGGAGGTGGTGGACCTCTTGGATTTACTCCGAGGTCATCAAGTGGTGGATCTCAGTGGGCTGCCATTACCCTTCTCCAGGATCTTTCTTCACGAACACGTTTGTTGTAAACTCTGAAGCTCCTATCAGGCTCCGGTAACGGAGGCCAAGAATTAAACACTGTGAAACCTGAAAAAGACTAAAGCAAACCACAAGCATAAATCCGGAAAAATAAAACTAAAAATTAATTAAAACTACTACTCGAAAAAGATAACCCACACGCTAACGAGACACAAGTCCCCGGCAGAGGCGCCAAAAACTTGGTGTCGCCTAGGGTGTGATAAAATTAATACAAATAAAGGTCAAGAAAACTACGCACTCTCACCCTAGACAGGCACAGTACTGCAAGTATTACAGGACGTATGCAAGTTTTAGTTGATAAGTTGAGTTCGTTCTCAGGGACTTAAGTGTGTTATACGAGTAGGTAACAATACCGAGTAAAAGTAAATAATTAAAAGACAGAAAATAAAGGCACATAGATTTCGAAATTAAGAATTAAACTAAGGAAATAAAGGCAATAAAATAAATACTAAGAATATGAGATGAGAGATATAGCTTAGGTTTTGCTAGTATGCACTAATCCTTCTAATTCTTTCTAAAGATCTAGTTTATAAGGGAGAATATTAGCTCTTGTATACTTAGTCAGGATTCTAAATTCCCATTCCTTAGACCTTGAGAGCGACTAAGGGGGCTACAGCACAACCAAGATGCTGTTTCAAACAGGGTTATCAAGCGCTACCAAGGTCCTAAGCAAACAATTCAATCAATTGGTGATATGGTGCTTAAAACAAACCCTAATGACTATCTAGTTAGAATCAGTTTTGTCATGACTAATATCAGACACTAGACATTATGTCGTGGTTCAATAGTTAAACACCCAGCTAAGGTGACCATCTAACTACTATTAAAACAATCCTAAAGTGATCAGTTCTAGGAAAGACAATAAATCAAAACACATAAACAAATATAAAGGTAAGTAGCTAATATCAGATTAAAACATGTAATTCCCAAAGAAACTTAGATAGAAGAATTAGAATTCATAGTTTATACATGATGCAAAACCCAAGCTATGGGAGGTTTAGTTCATACCTGATGGAAATAAACTAAAAGAAATTACAAAAGACATCATCTTGCTCTCTACAATTAACTGGAAGAATAAAACTTTAAGTACTAATTACTATGAGGCAAGGATGATTTACAAGTGATATAAGGGTGTATTTATAGGTGTTTAGAAGACCTAATTCGTTTTCTTGAGGGAGAAGCAAAGTAGTAGACTCCAAGCCCAACTCAAATTCGTATGGAAATATAGATAAATTCTGCTGATTTGTTTTGAGCATATCTTCTTCGTTATTGGTCGATTTTTGCTCCATAATATACCAAAAGAATCCTCGGAGAATTATCTACATCTCCATGAAAGGAATTTACCAAAATCGGCTTCTTTCTTGGAGTTATCACCAGAATTTCAGATTTAGGCAGCTTTTCCTTTTCCATATTTTTAGCCATTGTTTCCTTATCTCCAATTACCATGTTAATCTCTTTCCATATCTTGTAGTCTTTGACTTGGAATCTAAATAATCTCCATAATTATCTTTAAAGCTTCACACTAAATAAACAATTAAATCCAATATGCTCTAAAAATAATAATTCACTAAATCAAGACTCAAAATAGGAAAGTGCACTATTTCTCAAGAAAATCGACTATTATGACTTCTAAATCACTAAAAATTATGTCTCATATTAACATAAATCTATCACAAATGAGGAGACATCAACATCATAACCTTCACCTTCCAAATAAATACAAATACTTGTGAGTCTTACAGTAGATTCAAAGATTAGTCAAAAATAAATCTATAACAGAACAGAGAAACAAAAAGAGAATATATGTGTCTTTGCTTATAATAATTAAAAAACATAACTCATCAAATCAAAATAAATTATCACAACTCATTAGTAGACCAATCGCTCAACTCTTTAATTAGAATGATGTTAACGTTGTTGTATCCAATGACTTTGATGGTTCATCTATTGTCTCCCAAATAAAGTACTCGCCCTACCCTTTCTCTTTGGTGATAAAAACTACTCTGAGTCGGGGTACACAAATCCGACTTCACTTCTGGAGATACTGATATTTGATAATCTGAAAACCAGATTCAGGTGAGAAATCTGACCAATCTTCAAGGGTAAAATAAGGTGGTGGGGGCAAGTAAAAATCAACAATTTTTTTGTGTCGTGAGGCTGTTACAGCAGCTTCTTGATCTGGTGTAGAGAACTTTCCTCCAAATCACTGAGATGAAACATGGGTACCTATGTCTATGAGGGAAGTTATTGCCTTCCATATTTTGGAGTCCTTTGTGTTATTGTATTTGTTCTTTTTCTGTCGACAAATTAAACCGTGCACAAGGACTAGTGGTACAACTTATTCTATCTTAAATTATTTGAAGTAATGTGTAACAAGTACATAGGTTTATTACTCCACAAATTTAAAGAAAACTCAATTGTAATGTATTTTTTCCTACTCTGTTTCAATATCAAAGATCGAATTACACTATGACATTCTCAGTGCAACATATACGTATATATACAGAAACAATTCGAACACTTACGATAACTTCCTGAGCCCATTACTAATAGGCGCAAACATATACACATTTTAACTTCACATAACCTAAAAGCTTAATAACATACACACCTAGATTCTCTAATAAGTTGAACATTGATACGGTGAAAAAAAAATTGAATAGAGTATTTATATAGTTACTTTATAAAGATAACAAACCTTTCATAGGATTTATAAAAGAGTGAGGGTTTGATAGAATAAGCAACTATTGATAATTCACAATTCTATTAGTTGACATATGTATATTTTTTTATCGAGTATGAGAAATGAATATAATTTGATTAATAATACGAATGATAAAAGTCTTTTCTTTTAATAATAAAATTTTGTTTTTGCTTTTTAGACAAATCAAAACAAATTAACAACATATTTATTAAAATATTATTTACAAAAGTAATAAAAGAAAATTTATATTTGATAAAAAATAGTTGTGCTCGTTACTTAAAAAAGACACTAATTTATGATAACGTGTTTTAAAATTTTATTTAGAAAGGACTGTTATTAATGGAAAGAGGAAGTAATGATTTACAAAATGGGTGATGGGTCATAAAAGGTCTACACCATAAATAATTTACCATATAACTTTTGATTCTTATGGATAAAATTTCAGTAATTATTTTACACATAAAATCCTGACTTTTATTGGTATATTCAAATAGGTAAAAAAATAATCGAGCTTCTAAAGGCAGTAAAATAAATTTTAAACCTTTTTCGTCAGTATTAAAATTAAAAATATTATCGATTAAGAATATTTCAATTAAATTTTTTTGAGAATACACATTTTATTAAAAAGAATTATTTAATTTTCCTTTTTAGACAAACAGGAAAAATACTATTACTGATTACATATATATTGAAATGAAATTCACAAGAGTAAGAAAATATGTTTGTTTGTTAAATAGACACTTATTTATGAAATCAAATTTTGAATTAAAAAAATAGAAAGTTATTCATTGACGGGGGTAAGAAATGATTTACAAAACTAAATATTAGCCTGTTTAGAATATTACAAGTTCTAAAAGTGTCATTTTGAACAAATCAAATAACTATTATCCAAAATATATTTATTAACAAATTTATTTTCAAAAGTAAAAAATAATTTTAAATGTTTACTAATTAATGATTTTGTTCTGTATTTAATATATAAACATATTTATGAAAACAAGTCTTAATTTAAAAATTTATTACTATTAATGGAGGGAGGATTTAATGATTTACCATACTAAACATTTTTCTATCAAGAATAAAAATAATCTTAAATAATATGTACCATATTATGACCAGAAAAAAAACTACTAAATTTGAAGATGACATATAATTTTTTTCTTATGAATCAACTATAAAAGTAGTACTTGTTGTGTTCATTTCAATCATTCTCGATCATAGCAAATTATAACTATATTTTTAGATTGTCATTTTAAAAATGAACCAAATGAGTGTCCGTATGATTGCTATAGTGATGATAGTTGGTGTGTTTCTTTATGGCCATGCAACAGCAGATAAGACTACTTGTGTTAACATATGTATGAGACTTTGTTTAGATTTGGGAGGTAGTGTTCCTTTCTGTGCTCCTAAGTGTGCGGCTAGGTGCTTAAAATCCAGTGTCGTAGCCGATTCTCCTAATCAGTTGTTTGATGAGTCAAACAATGTGAAGGTATAAATATCATTTATTTGATATATGCACTAATAATATTTTTATATATATTTATAAATTTGATGTACAAACCAGTTATTTCTTATATTGCTAGTACCATTTATTCGTTAGACTACTGTTGTAATTTTTATAAATATAATAATCTAATAATTATATCTAATCGTATTTTATAATTATTGGTATGTTGTGGTTTATAATGATTATATCTAAATGTGGCAGATGGGGATGAGCTAGAAGATTGCGTAAATGTCGTCAGCCAACATATTCATACTATGTCAAAAACATTTTATGAAAGTTTATTGCTTAAAATATTTCAGTCACATAAGTAGATCAAAATTATAATTTTTGTAATACTAATATATAAGTTAAATTATTATGAAATTCCTCCAATTGAAAGATTTTATCTAATTGTGCATGTTCAGCGTTATTTAATATTATCATTTTATATTTGAAAGATATATATCCATATATATATCCCTAAGGGGTATAAAGAAGGGTTGGGATTGATTATTAGCCAAAAATATGTTACAACCGACGCTCTAGATCGTTCCATTATTTAAAAAATTAAAAACTTCCTAATTTACCCTTAGTATATATATTAAATACTAAAGCTTAAAAAGCTAAAAATCACTCACCTCACACTCTCCACACCCTTTCTCTCGCGCGCGCTCATTCCTGTCCAAAAAAATAAATCAAAAACCGTTCACCAAACAGTTCATTACAAAAGATGATGATTATAACACGACGTGTGATCTTTCACCACCGCTCACCGCCGCATTACCGCCTCACCACTTCACGTCCTCCGCTGTAGCATCACCATCAGCATCATCAAGCTACTCAAATCTCCTTAAATTATTCAATCAAATGGCCAAAGTCTAAATCTTTTCTGTAAAAAGTATCTTTTCTCTTCATTAATGATTTTGTCAATTAGGTTTGCTGCAATAAGTTCACTTCAACACCAGAATCTACCCCCAATCGTTATCCAACCACACCAGATTTTGTCATTAGGTTAGCAGCAATTCTGTTCCCGAAGAATAGAGTTTCGTTGTCGATCAATTTTGGTAATTAAATCTATTGAAATTGATAATTCGAGTTAGGTATTTCTTACACTTTGAATTATTGCTTACAAAACTTGGCTACCATCACGCTCACACGGGACTTTCGAACTGAATTGACTCCACGAAGTACTGCACAGCAACTGTTCGATGAAATTACCAAGACGTTTTGAGCAGGTTCGTTTTCCCCTAATACTAGCTTATCAATGTGGCAGCATTTGTAGTATAAAACTATGTGTTTGATAGTATAAGGTGAAGTTTAACGAAAGTGGAAATGTGGGCATACTTTTGGTGCGGTGAAACGTATGGTTTCTTGGTTAATTATATTGATTGTTTTGATGAGTTAATTTGAAGGTCTGTATCAGGTGGTTGAGTGTGCATTAATATCTTAGCATATATTGAAAGAAGAATAGTAATTGTTGAGGGCATGTTTGTAATTTGTTCCTTTTGAATAAGACACGTGAGAATAATGAAGATAAAGAGGTTTAGAAAGTTCTTAAAACACAGTAGGAAGAAACCATTCGATGAAGAAACTATTCGAAAACATTTTCGAAAACTCGCTTTAACTTTTCACCTGATGAAGAATAATATGTACAATTTTATAGGCTGCAGCATTATCCTTCTACATACTTTCAGTTTATTCATAATATAGGGAGCTGTAGTGCAATTTTACATAATATAGGGACCTACAGTGCATTTTTTTGCCTAATATTGAGACCTAGAGTGCAATTTTACATGATATAGGAACTTCAGTGCATTTTTTACATAATATAGGGACCTGTAGTGCAATTTTTCATAATATATGGACCTGCAGTTCATCTTTTGCATAATATAGGGACCTGCAGTGCAATATTTTCATAATATAGGGACCTACCGTGCATTTCCTCAGGTGAAACGTCTTCTGAAGAGGTTCATTCTGTATGTGTCATCAAGACATCAACGCAAAATCAGGTGAATGGCCTTACCGAGGCATTGAACTGCCTTTCATTTGGAGAAGAAGCACATAGTCAAACTTATAACTTACTTCTTCTAAATGGTTAAATTACTGATTTATTTATATCAGCATATAAAAGTCACCGGAGGTTTAGGTTTTGGTCGGTGGATGTTTCCCCATTAAATGGACTCCGGTAATCAATAACGTTTCGATTTTCTGTAAATTGCAGTTTTGGTACTTGAATTATGCTTGACTACTTAATTGCAGAAATCAGAAGATTGAATCAGGCATTGTACCTATAAATCAGAAGATTTATAGGTAGGTGTAACTGGATACTGTATGGGTGGTGCTCTTGCTATTGCAAGTTCTGTTTTAGTCCCTGAAGTTGATGGTGTAGTAGCCTTTTATGGTGTATGTTCACCACAACTTGCAGATCCTTCAAATGCTAAAGCTCCATTGCAAGCTCATTTTGGTGAGCTTGACAGTTTCGAAGGATTCTCAGATGTCAAGGTAATAGAGATATAACATTCATTTTTCAACTCACTCCTCTTCGGTTTAGTTACTCTTTAAATGTTGACTTTTTTAGACTGGGAAAGCTTTGGAGGAAAAGCTCAAGGCAGCTGGAGTACCACACGAAGTATACTTTTATCCTGGAGTTGGACATGCATTTATGAATGATTCTCCTGAGGGTAAACAGAGAAGAAAGAGTATGGGTTTAACTGATGAGGATGATAGTACTGTTGAGTTGGCATGGTCAAGATTTCGTTCATGGATGGGTCGATACTTATCTTCTTGAGCACTCAGAATTAAAATATCATTTAATACTTTGAGAATATAATGCAATGATCATGGACGTGTATGTATGTTGAAGGCTTTCTTTTTTCAGTTTTTGCAATGTAGAATTGACAAGTTTATGTCCTTTGCTATATAGCTTTATCAAAGCTTTTAAACTATTATGCTATGAATTGGATAATTATATCCTTTTTTTTCTGAATTAAATTATTAACGTCATGATTTAGGTATCATTTGATCCCGTGATGTCATGATTACAAGTTGGGTTCATAAGGAGTTTGAGAGGAACTATAGAGCTAATGGATGATGGAAGAATTACCGATTCTCAAGGAAGGACAATTAATTTTAAAAATACAGTTGTAATTATGACGTCAAATATTGGATCTGACAATATTATAAATTACAATAAATCAACAATTGTTCTTTCTAGGTTAAGCCACTCAAACTTAATCATAAATTTTTAATTTAATTTACTCATTATTCTACTCTTTAATAAGTTTTATTTAGCCCAAGTACCTTCAGGTACGGGGCATTCCCTAGTATATATATATATATATATATATCCATCTTAATGTATTTTGTTTATTACCATATTTAAAAAATATAATTAACTACTACCATGTTTCACATATGATGCAACAAACCATAATCGTATTCCTAATTTCTTGTATAATTTTACCAATATATAGAAAAAGTGTTAATTTTCTTGTGATTATCGTTCATATACACATATGGTTAAATCAAATATATATTATATCTTTCTCAAATTTTAGATATAATAAATCCTGGTTACTTATATGTTATGGATTTCCCTTACTTATTTTCGTAAGGTTTAGAATTTTTATTAACTCTGCAAACAAACAAATATAATTATTGTACATTCATAGGAAACTACTAAGTAGATACATCTAACGCTTCTACCTTCTACAGTTTCTACAAATCTCAAAACAAAACTATTATTATCTAGGAATTGAATTATTGTCCACATACTAAACTACCCTAACAAATATTAATAAAATATCAAACCAACCATTTATACCAAATTTCAGTTTTGCAGAATTCTTAGTTCTAGTAGCTCTCTTTGTTTACACTCCATACAACTCTTCACGGTCCACATATCTCCTTAAATACAAAATAATATCTGATCCTCGGTTTCTAGCTCCTTTAACATGATCCATGTTGTTCCCATCTTACCACATTATATTAAGGCAAGCACTTATCCAAGTACACTTTATGAATTATATAAACGTGTTCCTACTTATAGCCTTTAACACCATGTCTAAAAGTTTAGTCGAAGAATTATAACTCCCTAAAACTTCCTACTTTTGAAAATATACCTACAAAATTCTATTTAAAAATGAGCAAGAGACAAAAATACAATCTCTATTTGATGCTCCATTATGAAAAAAATCATACAAGAAACTAGTCTAAAATCCCTATTCTAACATTCTATCTTTGGTTAGAAGTTTATCATGATAAACCAACCAACTACACCAACTATGTTTAGTCATATATTGCACCAACCCATACAAACTCAAGATATATGATTTCATTGTCCAAAATATTTGTATCATGCAAAGGTTTTTCAGTAGAAAAGTCCCCCTACACATTATGAACCCAAGTGAACTTATATTCTTTATTAAAGTTATTATGCGAACTATTCATATGAGGAGCTATACTTTCCAAACTTAGATGTCAATTCCATACACTATTTTAATACATGATGCAACAATTAATTTTAGATGAAATCCTCTGTTCATCATATCCTCACTCAAAACTACATTAACATATTTACCATACCACCATTTATCCCATAAAGTACTTCTTACCTTATGTATTTTATATTGAATGAGTAAGGTTTAACATTTCTAGACCTCTTAGACATTTGTCCCATGTATGGTCATATTGAGTCCACTGACTCTAAACATTCTTAGCCCCCATGTACATTCTCCACAATACCCTTAAAACACATAACTTATTAATTAGAAGTAGATACAACTCCCAAAATCCATTAAAACACCATCAAAACTTGATCAAACCTTCATCAACACACTAAAACAACACCAAATCATCATCCCCATCCTCCCCAAACACATAAACTCCATGAAATCAATTCCATAACACTATAAAACACCAAGATTATCAAGTTTCAAGAATTTTTTCCACCACAAGTTATCATAATACTTCCTAACCAATTCAGATACCACCATATGAATACAACTGCATATCTTCCTATACACAACAACTCAAAAGAAAAACAAACCAAAAAGCATAAAAAACTCATACTTGGTGCATATTTAAATCGTGGATTAGTTGAGATGACAAGAAAAATGGATGTGTTAACTTTCAAGAGGTGGACAAGACATGGAGAAGTGAGAGATTTACCCGGGGAAATAAAATAGCGAGATATCCTCATCGGATAACCCTATGAGAAGAAACCAAAGTCTGAGGCACCTACTCCACCGAAGAAAAATACTATGAGAAGGAGATTACCAGCTAAACTAAAAAAGAAAGAGCCAATATCCAATGATTGAGACTCATCCTCGACATCACAAGATGGACCAATTAGCAGCGAGTTCGAGATACCTATGAGGGCGAGGATGATGTTTACGAAGTTAGGTAACATATAGGTGAAGAAATTGAACTTCATTGATTCTCAAGCGAGGATAGATAAAACGTTTAGCAATAGCCTCTCAATTATTGGGAAAGGATCGACGCGGCATAATGATCATAACTTGGATGGCTCAGTCGCTTGGCGAGTAATGTTTCTTGGTCTCTCTCCTTAATTGATTATGTCTTAGTGTATATTAGTTTAAATTGTATTTGCTTTTTTGGGTCTTTTCAAGTCGTGGGGACGCGAATCACTTTTGAGTTAGGGGTGGGAATTAGTTGTTCTCATTTCCGTTTTCTGTTTTTAGCATAAAATTTAATATTTTTCATTTTTCTCATCACCATTTCTGTTTAAGCATAAAATTTTATATTGTGGTAGTGTAATATATAGGGATTTCACTATGTACCTATTAAGAATTATTTTATTGAGCCAATGATAGTAAGTAGTGTGTCTTGCAACAATGCACAACGCATATAATGTATTTTGCATGAAAACATTTATTTAAAGATAGAAAGGATTTGTGAGAAATTCGTAGAAGCAACTTTGATTTTAGAATGCCTTGAGTAGTGCGTAGAACGTGAGGTTTAAGCTAGTAAAAACCCGCTTACCCTATGAACTAAACGTAAAAAAGTAACGAGGCCTAATACTTAGGAGAAATGATTAAGGCGGTTCTTTGATATGCCATTTATATCCTTTAGCTTTCTAACCCGATTTATTTGAATATTTATTAGTCTCATCCCTCTTTCTAGCATGTAGCCGTCTTTGTAGACACACTATAAGCCATAACCCTTAGATTATAGGACAATTACATATGAATTGTACTCGAATTATAAAGCTAAGACATCGTCTTTAGAGGTTGAGTTTGGGATGGTGGAAATTTATTATGGGAAACACTTCTCGTGGATTTTTTAGCTTGTATGGTATATGTTATGTTGATGATGCAATGTTATTGTAACCCTTTGTCGTGGTCTATTATAAAGAAACAAAAAAGGAAAAAAATGAAAAGATTAAGTAGCATGACTTCTCACATAAAAAAGAATGGCATGACCCACAGAGAATGAGAATGATCGATCAAATCGAAATTGCCACTTTTCTGCAAAGACGATGGAGAAAACATAGGCGAGACATCGACAAGATTTCAATAGAGATCAGCTAGATGTCCCATTCATGGTTATACCCCCTACCTTTCAACTTCAGATAGTCTATCAAGGACTCGACCATAATTTATGACTAGGATAGATAACCTCGGAAGAGGAGGTTTTGTATCCATGGATCTTACAAAAGTATCGATTGGTATGGAGAAGATTAGAGAGACTGCGAGGAGTTAGCCACTGCCGCGAGCTACGATTATTAATACAAGAGGTACGTTATGCTTAGAAATTAACACTATTATAGATCCAAAGTTTTATTCCTTAGAGAATCAAATGAAGCATTTGGCACTAGTTGTGAAAGAAGGTCTCCAACGGACAATCCAGGTCGAAGGTGGTTCAAGAGGCACAAGGTTTTCCACGTTATGGAGTGTGACCATATTTTGGAAGATTGTCATGGTAATCTGGAATCCTCATTTTTGTTGACCAACATGACGAGGAACTGAAGTATACTATCGTTCATATATATAAGGAAGAGGTGGTGGAGGACCAGAGAGGCGATGCTGAAATGGAGGTCGAGATGGGTAGTTACTGCCTTGCCCATAAATCTTGATTACCCATGATATAATTTATAATGATTAATAAAAAAATATGATGTTACTTCATTCCCTCTATCAGCTACAATTAATCCATAACATCATAACCTTCACCTTTAAATAAATACAAAAACTTGTGAGTCTTACAGTAGATTCAGAAATTAGTCAAAAATAAATCTATAACAAAACAGAGAAGCAAAAAGAGAATATATGTGTGTCTTTGCTTATAATAATTATAAAACATAACTCGTGAAATCCAAATAAATTATCACAATCATTCGTACTCCAAATTGCTCAACTCTTTAATAAGAACAATGTTAACGTTATTTGTATCCAATGACCTTGATGACTCATCTATTGTCTCCCAAATGAAGTACTCGCCCTACCCTTTATCTTTGGTGATAAAAACTACTCTATCTCGGGGTACATTCAATTCTGGAGATACTAATATTGGATAATCTGAAAACTAGATTCAGGTGAGAAATCTGACCAATCTTCAAGGGTAAAAGAAGGTGGTGGTGGCAAGTAAAAATCAGCAATTCTTTTGTGTCGTGGAGCTGTTACAGCAGCTTCTTGACCTAGTGTAGAGATCTTTCCTCCAAATCATTGAGATGAAACATGGGTACCTATGTCTATGAGGGTAATTATAGGCTTCCATATTTTGGAGTCCTTTGTGTTATGGAATTTATTCTTTTTTGGTCGAAAAATTAGACAGTGCATAGGACTAGTGGTATAACTTAGTCTATCTTAAATTATTTTAAGTAACGTGTAACAAATACATAGGTTTATTACTCCACAAATTTAAAGAAAAATCAACTGTAATGTATTTTTTCCTACTCTGTTTCAATACCAAAGATCGAATTACACTATGACATTCTTAGTGCAACGTATACGTATATATGTAGAACAATTCGAGCACTTACGATAAGTTCTTGAGCCCATTACTAATAGGTGCATACATATACACATTAACTTCACATAATCTAAAAAATTAATAGCATACACATATGGATACTCTAATAAGTTGAACATTGATACCATGAACAAAAAAACATTTGAACAGAGAATTTATTTAGTTACGTTATAACGATAACAAACCTTTCATAGGATTTATAAAAGAGTGAGGGTTTGAGAGAATAAGCGACAATTAATAATTCACAATTCTATTAGTTGACATATGTACATTTTCTTATCGAGTATGAGATATGAATATAATTTGATTAATAATATGAATGATAAAAGTAGACTCTTTCTTTTAACTAATAAAATTTTATTTCTCCTTTTTAGACAAATCAAAAAATATATTAATGCTAACAACATATTTATTAAAGTATTATTTACAAAAGTAAGA
Organism: Nemophila menziesii; assembly: GCA_029959085.1. Classification (NCBI taxonomy): domain Eukaryota; kingdom Viridiplantae; phylum Streptophyta; class Magnoliopsida; order Boraginales; family Hydrophyllaceae; genus Nemophila; species Nemophila menziesii. The sequence goes on along the minus strand of JARWIR010000005.1, from coordinate 36,735,398 downwards.
AATTATTTTTGAATATTTGTTTAAAAATAGTTGTGCTCGTTACTTAAAAAAGACACTTATTTATGATTGTTATGAACTACATGAGAAAAAGTTAAAGATAAAGATAAAGATAAAGATAAAGAGAGAATTTTATTATTGTTGATATCTCCTTATTTGTGATATAAAAATATAGGTTGGAGATATCATTTTAGGTGTATTTGAATAATTAATTATTGATTTTTATTCATATCTTGATATTTTCTTATTTCTTGTCTTGATTTGATGATTTATTATTTTTAGAGCGTATTGAGTTTAATTTGTTTGTTAGTGTGAATCTTTAGAAATATATGGAAATTAATTGGATGCCAAATCAATTCTAAAGAGATAAGTAAAGAAGATATGGTTGGAATTTAGAGATAAAAGGAAGTAGAGATAAAATAGGAAAAGAAAATTTGTCAAGTAAATCTGAAATTCTGCAGCTACGTCCACTAAAGTGAAGATAACTTAAAATAGGCTGGGAATTTGGATGAGAAATCAAAAGTAAAAGTGTATATATTATCGACGCGGTTGTTTCAATATAAAGTAGGCGAAGATCGGAGCAATAACAAAGGGGTTACGACCAAAACAAAACAACAGTAGTTTATCCTTTTTCCTATATTTTAGAAAACGAATTTGAGTTGGATTTTGACTCAAATTACTTGCCCTCTACTCCAAGATTTAGACCTAAGGTCTTCTAAATACCCTATAAATACATCCTCTTATCATTAGAAACACATCATCGGTCAGCCCTTAAACCAAGAGGAAGCTTACATCAAGAGAAGAGAAGATCAGAAGGAGTTGGACAACAAATCATGCCGTCCCAATCCTCCAAATTTGTAATTGTTTTATTTTCTTTATCTAGTATGAAGTAATTCATTTTTAGCTTGATATTATCATATGATTATGAACCCTAGACTTGTTTTACATCTAGTTTAATTTGGGATGTTTGCATTTAAATTGATATTAGTGTTTTATCCGCTGATTTATGTGTTTTGATGTATTGTTTGTAGTTCTTGCTAGTGCACGAGTATAGGATTACCTTAGTAGCAGTTAGATGGTCACCCAGAAGGGGTGTCTATATTGAAACACCACATAAACTTCTAGTGTGCGATGGTGATCCGGAAGGGCTTGCCTAACTAGATAGTCATTAGGGTTTGAGATTTAATCACCGTTCATTATGCAGGGCCCCCTTTCCCAAGTCCCCTGGTGATGTCTCCTCATTTTTCATGAATTAATATTACGATGAGACATCATTTTTAGTGATTTAGAAGTATTTCTAGTCGATTTTCTTGAGAATTACTGCACTTTCCTATTTCTAGTCTTGATTTAGTAAATTATTATTTTTAGAGCATATTGGGTTTAATTATATATTTAGTGTGAAGCTTTAAAGATAATTATAGAGATTACTTAGAGTCCAAGTCAAAGACTAAGAGATATGGAAAGAAGATAAGCATACAAATTGGAGCAAAGGTGTCGGGGACTTGTGTCTCGTTAGCGTGTGGGCTATCTATTTCGAGTAGTAGTTTTTAGTTAAATTTTATTTTTCAGTATTTAGTTTTTATTTTTTCGGATTTACGCTTGTGGTTTGCTTTAGTCTTTTTCAGGTTTTAACAGTGAATCTTTTGCCTCCTTTACCGGAGCCCGAGAGGTGCTTTAGACCTTATAACAGACGTGTTCGTGAGGAAAGAGCCTTAAGAAGAGCTATGGCAGACGTACGAGATCCAATAGATCCACCAGTAGATCCGAGAGTCCTAGGTCATTTAGGACATTTACAACCACCACTAGGAAGAGGTAATGGTAACAACAATGTTAATCAGAACCGAGTTGAACAAGACCTTCCAGGCTTGAGAGTGCCGTTCCATGTTCAACCGATAGGTTACCGTCCTCCAGAGATCCAAAATATTAAATTTAGACCCGATCCGGGTATGCTCAGTCAGTTTCAAAGTTTTGGACTCTACAGTGGTACAACAATTCAAGATCTGGTAAGAGCGATTCAGAAGTTTATGCAGATTTGTGATGCCTATGTTACTCCGGGCATTACACGCGAGCAACTGTATTGTCATATGTTTTCGTTCTTTCTGACCGGTAGAGCTGGTGAGTGGCTAGATAGGCAACCATCAGGGACAATTAATTCATGGATAGAACTTCAAGCTGCTTTCTTTAACCGTTTTTATCCGAAGAGTATGAGACTCAAAGACCAAAGCGAGCTTGTGAAGTTTTGTCAAGAAGATGGAGAAGAAGTAGGAGAAGCATGGACAAGGTTTCAACAGAAGTTAGGGAGATATCTGCTCCATTGTTATACCCCCTCTCTACAGTTAGCTATATTCTATGAAGGTATCAACAGAGTAAGTAGATTGAAGGTAGATAACTTTGGGAAAGGAAATTTCGTGTCCATGGACCCTGCTGAAGCTACCAAGGTTTTAGAAAATTGCATTGAACAAGAAAGGAGTTGGCCATCTTCGCGAGCTCCTGTTACAAAAACCCAAGGTACGCTTCGATTAGACGCAGAAACTACAAACTCAGCTCAAGTATCCGCTCTAGAGAATCAAATCAAAGAACTTAAGCTTGAGATGCAGAGAAATTTAGTCGCAGCGAATGTAGTAAAAGAAGCACAAGGTTGTCCACATTGTGGGGCTATGAATCATACTTGGGAAGAGTGCGAAGGGAATCCACAATCTGTTTATTTCATATCCAACCGAGGAGGTTATCAATTCGGTAATAGGAATCATTCGGGTATGCAGTATCCAAATCTACATGGGGCCGCTAATCCTGGTCATTATCAACCACGTCCCCAGAATAACTCTTTCCAACCAAGAGGTCAGTATCGGAATCAATATCTGAATAGACATGCTCCCCCACAACAACCTGTTCAAGATGCCTATACCGATTCATTAGCTCAGAAAGCTTTACCACAATATCCTCAAGAGGGAGCTGTGGATAACCAAAAATTAACAAAGTTTATGGATCTTATGACCACTAATATGCATTCCCATAGCGAGAAGTTACGAGAACAAGAAGCTTCAATTCAGATTTTAGGTACTCAAGTAGAACAAATGAACAAAGTTCTGACAAGCATTATGGAACAGAAAGAATTGAAGGCTATCGAAGGAGGTGGTGACAATGTTGGGTTCGAAGCTTGTAAGGCAATTTGCCTTGAGATTGAAGAAAAGACGGAAGTTCCACATGCTGCCGATAGTGTCGTGGAAGTTCCGAGTACCGAAGAAGAACCAACCAAGTCTAGCCCCGTAGACTCTAACTATTTTGAGAGTGAGGTGGAGGTAGATTCAAAAAAATCCGAATTTATACAGCTTCTGAAAGATATGCAAGAAGAGATTAGATCGGTTATGGAGTTTCAAGCTGAACTGGATAAAGAGAAAGATGAAGAAGCCTCAGAAGAACCAAGAGTTGAAGTTGCACCTGCTGTGCAAGAAGAGAAAGAAGAAGAGAAGGTGGAATCACCACCAGTTGTTCAAACAGTGTCATCAACTATTCCTGATACAAATCCAAAGGATGACACTGAACTCAAGACATTTCTAGAGGCGTACACTCCTGAAATATCATCGCCCAGATGCTTGAGATTGCGAAGAAAGGGATTACACCGCAACAAGTTTTTATGCAAGTTATTCCTGAAAAAGAAGCGAGTGTAGAAGCCAAGAGAGAGAACTTGAGAGTCTCAAGAAGAAGTGAAAGAGAGTTACAATTAAAGCTCAAAGATCTAGGAAGCTTTAACCTTCCTATTAAAATAAATGGTATGCTCAATGTGAAAGTTATGTACGATGTGGGTTCGGGTGTGAATCTTATGCCTAAGTCCGTGTTCAAGAGACTTGGACTTCAGAATTCAGAAAAAGCTCCAGTGAAGTTGCAGTTTGCTGACAACTCAGTTACCAAGACATGGGGAACAGTGGAGGACGTTCTTGTCCGAGCAGGTAGTATCGCCATCCCTACTGACTTTGTTATACTTGATTTTGATGTAGATAAGCAGTTTCCAATCATACTTGGACGGCCTTTCATGGCCACAAGTCAGAGTGTCATCAACTTCCACGAAGGGACCATTACCCTTCATGCTAAAAACGTATCCGAGACTAAATATGTCTTGGGTAAGAAACCAAGGAAGTTAGATCCCACCGTTCCTGTCATCCACAGCCTTTCACATCACAAAGTACCTACTGAGAAGATCCATGTAAAACCTATGGATACTGAGCCAAACGTTGCGTTTGGGGTTGGCCATGAAGTTCTATGGAAAGCTCACAAATGTGAAAATAGGCCATGAAGTTTCAAAGACTCGTGGATGGGACCATTCATCGTCACTAAGGTTTTTTCAGCTAAGGTGATAGAAATCAGACCCAAGAAGGGGATCAAGCGCAGATTAGTTGACGTTCATAGACTTACTCGTTGTTGGGGAGGCTATATTCTCAAATCTTGATAGAGGTAACGCGTCTAGCTTTAAAAGACGTTAAATAAAAGTGTTGTACGGGAGACAACCCGCAATTTTTTATGTTTTCATGCTTTTTATATTTTTAGTTTGTTTTTAGTTGATATTGCATACTTGAGCAAGTTATTAGTGTTTTTGATGTTTAGGTGTTAGAGAAATCGAGTTTTGGGAAGACAAACGAAATCTTTTGGAATATTCATACAGCACCACCGGCACGCCGGCCATTAACACCGGTGAGCCGGCGGTCAGAAAACCCGAGCCCACGGGTAAGGTCACGTGTTCAAGGTAGAAGGTTGAAAATTGAGAGATGCCAGCACCGGTATTCCGGGCTATATCTCTGGTATGCCGGCCAGGTCAAAAACCCGTGCCCACGGTAGTCGTCACGTGTACAAGACAGAATGTTAAGATTTCGAGCATCAGCAGCACCGGTATGCCGGGCCCTAGCGCCGGTATGCCGGCCAGACAAAAAACCCGTTCCCACGTGTTCATGCCTCATGTATTTTGACGTAACTCAGATTTCAAGAGCTCCAGCACCGGCATGCCGGGCCCTACGGCCGGTATGCCGCTCAGCGCCGCTGGAGAGAGAAAAAAGCTTTGTTTTTTAGGTTATAAAGAAGAAGAGGTTGGTATATTCCAAAAATTTTAATCCTTAAGCCTCTCTTTTTTCTCCAAACCTCTCCCAACTCCATTGAAGCTTCATTAAACCTTCCCCAAACATCAAAACACTACCCAATCATCATAAAAACACATCAAATCTTCTCTCCACATCATTACAAAGGAGATTCAATCACCCAAATCTCACCAAACACATCAGATTGAAGAATAAAAGGCTTAAATTTTCAAAATTCATCCTACAATTTCTTAGATCCATACCAATCCATCAAGAATTCATCTCACCCACATAAAGATTCATCATCAATTCACCTTTCCTAAACCAAATCAAGCTTGTTCAACCTCTAATCAAAAGTTTCCAAATACAAGAGTTGTTAAAGCTTTGAGTTGGGGGTTAATTGAGATGACTCAAAGAACAGAAACATTGTCTAACAAGAGGGAGATGAAGAAAAGCAAGGTATTGGGTCCAATTGAGAAGAAATCAAGTAACAAAGGTTCTAGTTCCAAAGCAAAGGGTAAAATAGATGATGAAAAGAGAGATAAGCTGGCTATGTTTAATTCTACGGGAAAAGGGGTTTCACTTTATTCCAAAAAATAAAACACAACCTCTTCCATTCAAAGGTCCTACACCCGAAGATAAAGAGAAAGCTTCAAAGGCCTTGATAGCTTCTGCCAAGAAACAGTTAAAGGAACTACCTTTTGCTTTGAGAAAGTATTCGATGAAGAAGTTGGTACAGGAGAGTATAAGAGATTCTTGGAGCTTGGTGAAAGATTGAGTTGGTCTACATTCATGGTAAGACGTTTGGATTTATGTCATGAGTTAGTTTTAGATTTCTATTTAGGCCTTTCTAGCCGAGATAGTGAAGGTTGTGTTCCGATTAGAGGAAAGTTAGTTCCTTTCACAGTTAAAGAGATTAGAAACCACTTCCAGTTTAAGAAATTGGTTGGACCATGCAAGTATAGTGAAGCGGTGGCTAAAAAAAGAATCTGTGATTGGAATTTACTTTATGAGCATGTTTTAGACAAGGATAAAGTGCAATCACATAAGGAGAATTGAAGGCACCTTGGCCTTACAAATATCTTCAACCGGATGCTAGAGTTTGGCACAATTTCCTTATCCCTAATGTCTTTGGAAACACAAGAACTTTGGATGTGACAAAGAAGAACGCTCTACTGTTGGATTGTATATTGAGAGAAGAAGAAGTGGATGTGGCACAGTTGATCTTTGAGGAGGTGATGTGATTTCCGGTCTCTCTTAAATCAGTTTATAATGTTAAATATCCTACTATGATCACGTGTCTTGTGCAAAAAGTGAATATAATATTGGGTGAAGAAGAGAAACTGGAATTTAAAAAGAGTTATATTGATAATGCTTGAATCATGAAAGTCTTGAGAGGAGCGGGATCTACGCAAATCTCAAAAGAAGAAAAGGAGAAAATTTGGAAAGAGAAGATGGAGAAGAGTTTAAACAATTTCGAAGAAGCTCAAACTTCCTTAGTTGAAGATGTGGCACAAATCAAAGCCAATCAAGTGCACATCATGACACTCCTTGAGCAATTAACGAAAGATTAAGCAAATCCTATCTTGGATGTCGATAATGCGAGGCAATAGCCTCGAGAGTATGTTCTCTTTCTTCCTTACCGTTTCTATAAATGATTTATCTGCTAATTTTAATTTCTTTTTCGAGTCTTTTTCGAGTCGTGGGGACACGGCTCATTTTTGAGTTGGGGTGTGGGGATTCGTTGTCTCTCATCTCCATTTTTCTGTTTTTAGGTAGAAATTAAAATTTTTGATACATGGGAATTAGATGTAGAGTGTGTTTAATAGCTTTAAAGCATAAGCTCAGTGAATTGATGATAGTAAGTAGTATGTTTATGAGCTATTTTATTTTATATTCTTTGAGTATTTGCAGGAAAACACACATTGATTGTAAAGAAAAGATTAGTTAGCAATGCGATAGAAAGTATGTTCGATCTCAGGGAGCCTTGAGTAGTGTGTAGGCCGTGAGATCCAAGCTAGTTGACAAACCCATTTGATGAAAGTGCTAAAGGTAAGAAAATAACGAAATTGCATGGTGTAGAAAGTGATTAAGGCAGTTCTTTCATGATTGAAGCCATTTGAAGCCTTTTTATACCTTCTCACCCTGTTATTTGATTTATATTGTATATCCTTCTTAGCCCCTTCTAGCCTTTCTAAAGCCTTTTTGTTTAAACACGTTATAAGCCATATCCCTTTAGATTATAGGACTTTTCCATATGACCCGCACTCGAATCGCGATGCATAGACAGTTGTTTTAGAGCTTGAGTTTGGGGTGGTGGGTCCACCATTATGGAAATTGTTATTGGTTTAGGAATTTTGAGCTTATTAATTGTGCTCTGTTATTATATCGATGATGATTCACAGGTTTATATTGTAACCCTTTGCCGGGGTAATAGTGAATGAAAAAGAAGCTACGAGCTAAAGTTATGAAAATGCATAATTCATGAAAAAATAGCGTGATATCTCAAACATCAAAAAGAGAGTCATAGCTATACAAAAGAATAGAAAAAAATGTTTTGAAAAGAATATATATTCAGACCGGCAAAGAGGAATTTTTATGTAAACATCTTATGCTTTAATTGGGTTATCGGGAATGCTACTTTGTGCATAAAGAAATCATTGGGTTGAGTGAGAAACACTTTATGAGAGTAACACAAGCTCTACGGCGATTCATTGATGGCTAGTGAGGAGAGAGCCAAAAGCTCACTCTAAATTATCCAAATACTATCATACCGTCCCTAAGCCTAAATTACAACCTTAAAGACCTTTTGATTCTTTGCTATGTAATCAAGAAGTGATTGAACCAATAAAGAGTAGTTAAATGGATCTTTGGATACCAGTGAAATTCGATGAACAATCTATAGCTTCCTTGGTGAACTGAGTAAAGTCCCAATCCTTCTTACATTGCGAAACTACTCTGATCTTGAATTCAAACCGTGTTGACTATGGATATGAGAAGTGTACAGGTATGTATTTTATTAATATTATTGCATGAAATTTTCTAAGTAGTTGTTGTATGTCTATTCTATATAATTTAGCTGCTATGTTTTTCCCATTGTGTTAAAATGACCTAGGTGTGTATTTATAGACTTCCTTTTGTTTTTATCTTTACTGTATCGGGACGATACAACTTTGAGTTGGGGGTCTTGATGTCTCCTCATTTTTCATGAATTAATATTACGATGAGACATCATTTTTAGTGATTTAGAAGTATTTCTAGTCGATTTTCTTGAGAATTGCTACACTTTCCTATTTCTAGTCTTGATTTAGTAAATTATTATTTTTAGAGCATATTGGGTTTAATTATTTATTTAGTGTGAAGCTTTAAAGATAATTATGGAGATTAATTAGAGTCCAAGTCAAAGACTAAGAGATATGGAAAGAAGATAAGCATGGAAATTGGAGATAAGGAAGGAAAAGCTGCCATAAATCTGAATTTCACCACCCACGACCACTAATCAGCATATATCTCAAAATCAGTGTGGAATTTGGAGAAACGGTCAAGACCAAAGTTAAATATCTTTCCGAGACGATGAATTTCGACTACTCGTACACATCAAACGGATAAGAATTGAAGTTGTTAAGACCAAAACAAAAACGTGCCTGATTTCATATTTTAGAGTTACGAATTTGAGTTGGGCTAGGAGTCCACTACTTACCTTCTCTTTCAAGAAAACGGATTAGGGCTTCTATACACGTATAAATACACCCTTATATCGCTTGTAAATCATCCTTGCCTCATAGTAATTAGTCCTTAGGTTTATTATCATCAAAATTATTGTAGAGAGCAAGATGAAGTCTTTCATTGTTTCTTTTAGTTTATTTCCTTCAGGTATGAACTAATTTTCCCATAGTTTGAGTTTTGCATCATGTATAATCTATGAATTATATTTTCTTTCTATCTAAGTTTCTTTGGGAATTATATGTTTTAATCTGATATTAGCTTCTTACCTATATATTTGTTTATGTGTTTTGCATTATTGCCTATCCTAGAACTGATCACTTTAGGCTTTCTTAATAGTAGTTAGATGTTCACCTTAGTTGGGTGTCTAATTATTGAAACACCACATAACGTCTAGTGTCGATATTGGTCTTGACAACACTAATTCTAGCTAGATAGTCATTAGGGTATTTTAATCACTATCATCATGTTGGAATTGAATTGCTTAGGGCCTTGGTGGCGCAAGATTACCCTAGGTTTGGGCTGCCTCGTGATGTGTCTGTAGCCCCCTTAGTCGCTCTCAAGGTCTAAGGTATGGGAATTTAGAATCCTGACTAAGTATCTAAGAGCTAATTATCTCCCTTATTAACTAGAGTTGATAGAAAGAATTAGAAGGATTAGTGCATACTAGCAAAACCTAAGCTATACCTCTCATCTCATATTTCTTCGTATTTATTTTATTGTCTTTAATTTTCCTTAGTTTAATCATTAATCTCTCAATCACTCGTATTTAATTTATGTCTTTTAATTAATTACTTCTTACGCGTTATTTCTGCTCATTCGTATAACACACTAAGTCCCTGAGAACGAATCTAACTTATCATTAAAACTTGCATACGTCCTGTAATACTTGCAGTACCCTGCTTGTCTAGGGTGAAAATGCATTGTTTTCTGGCTTATTATTATCTTATTCTTATCACACCCTAGGCGACACCGCTTGGTAATTGTTAGGTCGGCACCTAAGTCCACCCGAAAGGGGGTTAGGAGGAATATAAAATCCTGGTTATTGCATAACACACAATTCTCCCTTACATGATTAGAATAAACAATGCTAGTGGGGATTACTTGCTAGATCTCGAGCTAAACTCTGATACTATCTTCTTCTCTTTATTTATTTTCCAGTATTCATTTTATTTAGTTATGATGTCTCCCCATTTGTGATGATTTAATCTTAGTTGGAGACATCATTTTAAGTGTTTTAGGAAGTTTATTTCTCGATTTTTATATGAATTATTATATTTTCTTATTTCTTGTCTTTATTTGATGATTTATTATTTTAAGAGCATATTTGGTTTAATTGTTTGTTATGGGTGAAGCTTTAAAGATATATGGTAATTAATTAGATACCAAATCAATTCCTAGAGATAAATGAAAGAAGATATGGATGGAAATTGGAGATTAAGGAATGAAAAGATAAGTATCTGAATTTCAGTAGCTACATCTACAAAAGTGATCATAACTCAATATTTGCTGGGAATTTAGAAGGATGGTCTGAAGAAAAGTTGTAGAGCTTTCCGAGACGATCAGTTTCGATATACACAACGCGTCAATCGGAGCTATATTGAAGAAGTTACGGCCAAAACAGCAACAGAAAAAGTTTATTACCTTTTCTATATTTTAGGGTTACGAATTAGAGTTGGATTAGAAGTCCAATTACTTGTCTTCCACTCCAAGAAAATGTTTTAGGGCTTCCTAGACTCCTATAAATACACCCTTTAACCTTTGTAAACATGTCCTTGCTAGGTCCCTAATCTAATATCAGTCCTTAGTCATTCAAGAGAGCAAGTCGACAGTATGTATCTTTCTTTTAGTTTATTTCTTTCTATTATGAACTAATTTTCCTATAGCTTGGGTTTTGCATGAATTCTATATACTTCTATCTATGTTTCTTTGGGAGAATTATTTTAAATTGATTCTAGCTGCTTAACCATATATTTGTTTTATGTGCTTTGATTTATTGTCTTTCTTAACCCTAATCAATTTAGGGATGTGTTAATAGTAGTTAGATGGTCACCCGGAAGGGGTGTCTAATTATTGAAACACCACATAAATGTCTAGTGTGCGGTAGTGATCCGGAAGGGCTTGCCTAGCTAGATAGTCATTAGGGTATAATTTAATCACCGATCATCATTAGAAGGCCAGTCTTATTTAGGAACTTAGTGGCGTAGGAGCACCCTATTTAAGCCCCCTCATGATTGTGAGGTCGCCACCCTAGTCCACCCTGCTGGGGGTAGAGAGGAATTTAGATTCCAGACTACTTATCTAAGAGCTATTATCACCCTTATAAACAGATAGAAGGAATAGAAGGATTAGTGCATACGAGCAAAACCTAAGCTATATTTTCTCATCTTATATTCTCTCATATTTATTTTATTGTCTTTTATTTTATTTTAATCGTAAATCTCTCTTCAATCATATTTATTTTCTGCCTTTTTAACTATTAATTGCTACTCGAATTTATTTACTCATCTGTTAACACATTTAAGTCCCTGAGGAACGAATCTTCTTATCATTAAAACTTGCATACGTTCTGTAATACTTGCAGTATTGTGTTTAGTCTAGGGTGATTAGTGCATTATTTTACGTATTTATTTATCATATTTTTATCACACCCTAGGCGACACCAAGTTTTTGGCGCCGCTGCTGGGACTTGAGTCTCGTTAGCGTGTGGGTTATTTATTTTTAGTAGTAGTAGTTTTTAGTTATTGTTAGTTCTATTTTTATTTTTCCAGTTTTACGTTTTTGGTTTGTTCTAGTCTCTTTCAGGTTTACAGTGCATGCTTGCGGAACCCGAGAGGTGTTTCACAGTTTATAACAAACGCTTAAGAGAAGATAGAGAGAGACGAAGAGCAATGGAAAAAGAACAACAACACGGAGTAGATCCTCCACTTGGTCCGTTAGGACATATACCACCACCACTACAAGACGATAACAGAAACAACAACAGAATTAAACAAGATCTCCCAGGCTTGGGATCACCTTTTCGAGTTCAACCATTAGGTTATCGTCCTCCAAAGATCCAGAATATCAAATTCAGGCCAAATCTGGTATGCTCAGTCAATTCCAGAATTTCGGACTCTATAGTGGTGCAACAATACAAGATCCAGTAAGCGATTCAGAAGTTCATGCGGATTTGTGATGCATATGTTACTCTAAGCATTACACGCGAGCAACTGCATTGTCACATGTTTTCGTTCTTTCTGACCGGCAAAGCTGGTGATTGGCTAGATAGACAACCACCAGGTACAATTACTACTTTGACAGGACTTCAAGTCGTATTCTTTAACCGTTTTTATCCGAAGAGTATGAGACTCAAATATCAGAGCGAGCTTGCTAAGTTTTGTCTAGAGAATGGAGAAGAGGTAGGAGACACGTGGACAAGGTTTCTATAGAAGTTAGCTAGATGTCCACTCCATGGTTACACCCCGTCTTTATAGTTAGCTATATTCTATCAAGGTATCAATGCCGAGAGTAGATTGAGGGTAGATAATCTTGGAAATGGAGGTTTTGTGTCCATGGAAGCTACAGAAGCCGCCGAAGGTCTGGAACGTATAATAGAAACAGAATGGTAAGGAATTTATTTCTCAGTAGTATCAAACTACTAATGAACCAGAAGTTGATTCTTTAACAGCCTCAACTTCGACTTGAGTTTGGGTTATCATGACGTCAATTCCAGATACATTGGAAAATGCTACATATTCTTCTGCAAATGCGGTTCCATTCACCTCAAGGAATGGTTATAGTTAGGGAATACAATATTTAAGTCAAAACTCGGTTATTACCATCACCGGGTCAGTTTTCATAGATATGAAACTGGTTGCATTCATTTCTAGAAATGCAATTTCTTTTATTTTGGGAAACAAAAAAAACAGCCAGTAAAACGTGAATCGTGATTTTTAATCAACAATCCCTAGTATTTTGTAATATTCTCGTTTACAATATTATTACTTCAAAAATATATTTAAGGTATAAAATTTAGAATTGAAATTTTCGTATTCGTCAGGAATACTTAATTCAGTTTCAAAAAGTAATCGAAATATACCAAACAGAATACTAAAAGATTATCATTCATAATAGAATAAATATTAAATGAACAGAGTTATACCTGATTTTGGATTTTTTGTTTTGGTATATCACCATCAAATCCAGTTTCTTTTCATGATAGAATTAAATTTTGTTCTCTTTTCTTACCCATTTTTTCCATAACGTGTATCAGATTTTTTTTTATTCAAAGGTGTACCTAAATATCACATACATTTACATAGTAAAGGTTTTTGAGTAAACTCGTGTATAACCATGTTCATCAGAATCAGATCCTGAAAAAAAAAATAACCATGTTGATCGAAATCATAAGTTAGAAAAAATAACATGTTGAATAATCTTTTTTCTTTTACTTTTTATTCTCAAATAAGGAGTAAGCCTTCTAACTATAATAGATCTTTTATATATAATATAAGTATAAGAAAATATGAGTTTTTTCTCTTTTGAGATTTGTCGTGATATGTGCAAGTTGGGTGAATTATGGAATACGGTCCACACGACCTTGGTATTCCATGTAAAAGTCCCCCACCTAATTAGCTAGTTACACCCCAACTAAATTATCCCAAAAGCCCAAAAAGCCCCTCCCTATTCTATTATATAGCAGCCCAAATCAAAAACAAAAACAAAACCAAAACCCTATTAGGGTTGGTCCGCCCCACCCCCCTCCCCTTCTTCTCTCTGTAAGTACCCCACCCCACCCCCAGCGCTCTCTGACCCACCCCCTCCATGGCCGCCACACCTCCATGGCCACCCCACCCCACCACCAGACGAACACTGCCGCCCTCCATCCACCACCATCGCCCTCTCCTTCGCCTCCATACCGGAGCCCCAGATCTGAGCACCACCACCATCGTGCGAAGCCACACAGCAGCACCATGGAGCCAGGAGATCCCGACTGCAGCACCATGGAGCCCTAGATCTCGACCACCACGGAGCCAGGAGATCCCGACTGCAGCCATTATATGAACAGCGCCACCACCATTGCAGCACCACGCCGCTGTGCCATTAACCTCCACCACACCGCCGTCAACCACCACGCCGCTGTGCCATTAACCACCATCATCACCCTCTATCCCCACCATCATCACCTTCACACGACTGCTCACAGTGGTCGTGACCGCCCTCCGTCTCTGCTGCGCCATTCACCATCACCACCTGCAATTAATTTGCGCGCCTCCCTCTCTGCTGCAACCTCCATCTCAACCCAGCAAGCTTCAGCGTGGTCCCTGCATCTCGCTGCCGAGATCTCGCACCACCATCTCGTTCAAAGCGAGATCTCGCACCACCATCACTGCCGAGATCTCATCGTGGCCATTACATCTGATCTGGTTCGAGATCAAAACCACCGCCCCAATGTCGGATCCCGCTGCAGATCTGGATTGATTTTGGGTGGGCTTTAGTTTTGTATATTATTGATATTATTTGTTTATCGTGTTGTGAAGGTGCATCCAGAACCCATTGATACAGACCCATTGGGTACAGGCCCAAATGGGTCCAGACCCAATGGGTGCAGCCCCATGGCAAAAAACCTGTTAAAATGACTAGAATTGTATTCGTTCATCTGTGTATTCGATCATTTGGGTACGGACCCGTGACAAGTCCCGGTACAAGGACCTATAATGCAATTACACCATAGCTATTATTTGGACAATGAAACATTATGTGAATTTGATTAGTTTTGGACAGGGACTATTTTACAATTACACGATAATTAATTTTAAACCCTTTATAAAAAAAGATAGCTTAAACACATTATAAAAAGAGAAGTGGGTCTGTACACACTTAAGCGCGCGTACCCATTCCGACACTAAAACAAAAACTGAAAAAAGAAGTAAAAAAAGTAATTAATTAAATGAAAAGGGTGTATAGGTAAATTGGTCAACTAATATTTGTAACTGGGGACTTTATAAGAAGAAGTAAGTAGAGGGGCCTTAATATATAATGTTTAAATGATTGGGGCTTATATTTGTAATTTCCTCGTGCAAGTTAGCCCGAACCACCCACGTACCAAAAAGTAAATTTATTCTTAATTACAAAGTAAAGTGTTTGACATGTGTATATAATAAGACATAAATAACCAATAGCAAGAGAACTTTGATACGTGAAAGCAAATTAATTAATTAAAAAAACTTTATTCATATGGCACTACGCATATAATAACACCTACATAGAACATATACCATTTTGATAGTTAATCAAAATGAATTTACGGTCTATTTTCTACTCACTATTTAAAACATATGGAAAGCGAAAATGAAGGGATTTTATGAAAACACACCATGGATTACCAAAGACATTTTATTCAAAATTCACTCGGCTATGAATGACCTCTTTACTAATAAGAACTCGGAGAAAGGAGGTCAAGATGAAAATAATGCAAGAGATAAAGAGAATAAGGAAAGTAAGCTAGAGAATAACCGTCTATTAACAGATGATTCAGATTATATCTTTATGAGTGATGCATCTTTTAAAAAAAAAAATATGAACCCTCGGGACTAGCTATCGCAGTTGATAAGGAAGGAAAACTCACTCACAAGGTCATCTCCAGAGCTTTCGTTAGAAGCCCTATTGAAGGTGAATGCTGGGCGGCCCTTCTGCTATGAGAAAGACCGTTGATTGTAATTTACGGAGTGTTTCCTTTTACTTCGATAACCTTGAACTTGTTCAAGGTATTTCTAAATGCACAGGTCTTCGATGGCAAATTTACCCTTTCATTGCCGAAATGAGGAGCTGGGTTCTGAAATTTCCATCTTGGAAGGTTCACTACGTCAACAGGAAACTTAATAACGTTACGGACCTCGCATCAAAAAGTGCTAGACGTAATATCGATTTCTCCGCATGGAAGATTGGATCTTTAAGCGATTCTTATATTTTCCTTAAGTCTTTGTATAAACGCTCGTGATTAATATATTTTATTTGACAAAAAAAAAATAGTTAATCACAAAACAACAAAGTGTGCACACACTCTGAGCATAGAAGCGACTAAAATAAGGTTAGCTCATATGATTAAAACGTTTATAAATTCACGCAAAGATAAATATTAAGGGATCAAAACAATCAATCATAGATATTTAATCTAACATAGAAATTATTTCGTGAAATTTTCTGAATCCACATAAAAAGATAAAGATTCGTGTTTATAATGTATTATAACATAATAAAAAAAAAGATAAATATAAAAAAAAGTATGGTTCTTATGTTCTAATTTCCAAAAAGAATATAAATAAATCTTATATTTATAAAAAAATGAATGATATTTCACTTGACATATTTACTATTCATGAATAAAAAAAATTTAATTCTTTAAACATTCACTTTTAATAGTATAATTTATTTATAATAATACTTTTTACTAATTTGATTTTTTATAGGATTATTGCCCAAAAAACACCTCAAATTAGAATTAATGCCTCCTCACCCCCGTCGTTTTCTTCTTGCCCATAAAAGGCACTCCTTTTTTTTTCCTTTCCTATTTTACCCCCTCACCCCAGCTGTCGTCCGTTTATTAGTTGTTAGTTCGTATACATTGAGTTAGTTATATATATCTCCTCTGTCTCTCTCTCTCTCTCTCACCCTTGGCAGCAGCAGACAGTACAAAAGTGTACGTGCACGAGTGTTGGGAAACATTCCCACTACTCAACATTAGCCCACAAGTACAAAAGTGTACTTGCACGAGTGCGGGAAAACATTCCCATTACTCAACATTAGACCACAAGTACAAAAATGTACTTGCACGAGTGTTGGGAAACATTCTCATAGCTCAGCATTAGCCCACAAGTACAAAAGTGTACTTGTACGCGTGCTGGGAAACATTCCCATTACTCATCCTTTACAAAAGTGTACTTGCACGAGTGTTGGGAAACATTCTCATTACTCGCCCTTGACAGCAGAAGCAGACGGCAGTAGACAGCAGTAAGGGCATTAAGATATATTTACATTAAGTGCCTTTTATGGGCAATTGGCTAAGGTGACAGGTGTTTATTGGGCATTCACTCTTTTTATATTTCTCTCTTTCTTTTTTTTCATTCATATTTCTTTCTCTCTTTTTTCTTTTTCCAATTTCTTTTGAATTGGATCATTAATGTAGAATGCATAGACTTTAAAGTCCCTTCGGTAGTCCCTTCGGAAGTTACAACATACTCAGGCTGGGTGTATGTAGTAGTATATATACAGGGGTATATATCATAATACCCCTGCCCCTGTATAAGCTAACAAAAATTGAGTTTTTTTTATTTCTGACTTTTTTTTGAAAAATAATTGCATGATAAACGTAAAAAAAAATAATTGCAAAACTAACGCATAGGCGCTCTCCCGAGGAACGTCTCTCCTATTTAAATAATTTTGTATTTAATCGGCCAAGAATTAGTGACTAAGTAAATATAATTAGACATAGGCGCTCCCCGAAGGAGCGCCTTTACTTAAACCTTGGAAATGGATACTGAGGCGCTCCCCCGAGGAGCGCCTTTCTTTCTGCTAAATTCCCCAACCCTACTGTCTTCGACATTTAACCAAAACAGAAAAAGAAGAGAAGCTCGGCTCCCCTCTCCTCCGTCACCGCTGCCGCCGCCTGCCACCTGCCGCCACTGTCGCCTCCTCCGTTTCATTATCCCCACATCTTCTAGGTAATTTCTATCCTATTTTTATTTAATTTAATCATATATATATATATATATATATATATATATATATTAAAGCTTATTATTTTAGGTGTAAAATTGGTTATATACTTATTTTAGGTGTAAAATTGTGTATAATTAGTTGTTATTTTGGTGTTCTTGATATCTAGATATGAATTTTGTGTATAGTTTGAACAATTGCATTATAGGTGCTATTAATTTTGAAATTGCACTTTAGGGTTATGAAATTTATCAAATTGCACTATAGGTCCCTGCCTAAATAGTATTATATGATGCTATATGACAATTAATTTTATATTGCAATAGAGGTCCTTTAAAATATTAAAAATTGCACTCTAGGTACCTTAATTCTATAAAATTGTATTAGTAGTCCTTTTATATTTGAATTTTGGTATCTCTATTCTAGAAAATTGCACTATTGGTCCCTTAAAAATTTTATTGTAACTTTTGACCCTTTAAATTATGTTTTAGGACGAATCAATGGCCGGACTAAGCCAAATAGACTACGATGTTGCTTTTTCCTCCGAGGTCCTTGGTCGTCAAAGATGGCACCGGAGCGATAAAATTTGGAAAGGCGATGTAAGTTAAACGTTAAATTTTTTCAATCTTTTATTTGTTTGAAATTTACAAATAAGATGACACAGAACGATTACGAAGTTTGGACTGTCCTTGCGACTTTATGGAAGCCCGATGCGCAAATCCTTTCATTTCTCGAAGAAGCCGGTTTTGGGTGTATTCCAAAAATACCCAAAGTTGTTACTGATCGAGCCTTATGCACCGCTTTGGTAGAAAGATGGAGGCGAGAGACCCACACATTTCACTTGCCGGTCGGTGAGATGACAGTGACTTTACAGGATGTTGCCATGATTCTAGGGTTACGCATTGATGGAGAACCGGTTATATGTAATGACGATTCTATTGACCTACATACGGAGTGTATGCGACTACTTGGCAGAAGTCCTGTACCTATAGTGGATGGAATTCCAGTGCAGCGTGGGACGAAAAATGTTTTGCCGTTGTCGTGGCTTAAGGAGAATTTTGGCGATGGTAAGTTTTTTTTATATATTAAATATCTTTGTCATATATTTTATTATTTTCATTGTTTTTTTTTTGCTTTAGTACAACCGCCTGTAAATTCCGATCCCGAGACATTGCGGCAGTTTACTAGGGGTTACATTTTGTTTGTCATTGGCGGTTATCTCCTCCCAACTGCAAAGAAGACTGAGGTGTCTGCTCTATATCTCCGCTTTCTATGAAATTTTAATGTTACGAGTACGTATAGTTGGGGTTCAGCTGTTCTGGCGCATTTGTATAGTGCGTTGTGTCATTGTGCCGAAACTGTAAGCACTACATATTTATCGGGATGTGTTCCACTCCTACAGGTATTTGTTTTTTAACTATTGTTTTGGTTGCCGATTTTTTAGGCCCTAATCATTGATATTTTGAAACAGATTTGGTGTTGGGAGCATTTACATTTGCGACCCACCGTTAGAACTGTTGATCCGTTGTTGCTTGTTAATGCCCCCGTATCTGCGTGGTAAGTAAAAGTATATTTTTTATTGTTATAAATCACTTGTTTTACAATTATGAATTGGTTGTAGTTGGAGCGGGCGTAAGTCTTGGAAAAGTATATCCATAAATGTTCTTCCATTCTTCCGGGATGAGTTGGATCAATTGGAACAGAGACAGGTAACTGTATTTACTATGTTCGATTTCACCAATTTAGTTTTAAATTTTAATGTAGTTTTCTTGTGGTGTAGGTTAATTGGACACCATATGATGCTAGTCGTCTAGTTCATGTGGCGGGGATTTGCATGGAGGGCATAGATCTTTATTTGAGTGTGGTACCTTTGATTCATTTTGCTAAAGTTGAGTGGTACCGGCCGGATAGGGTTTTGAGACAATTTGGATATGTTCAACATATACCTCAGGCCATTAGGGAAAATGACGATGCTACACATGAGACTACAAATAGGAGAGGAGCGGCACATGAGCCTTGGGAGGCACGTCAAGTCACCTATATTCAAATGTGGGAAAATCGTCTTCAAAATGTCTTGGATATTAACGAGCTTGAAGTATCAAACACCCCTACTACCGGCGATGGTTACTTTGAGTGGTATAATAGTAATACGTGGAAATTAGTCGGTCAACCAAAAACGAAAAGCGAGTCCACCGAAGTCGAACAAGGATATATTCCTCGTGGTTGCGAACTTCAAAAAATGGTAAATCCAAGGCTTCATATAATTCATTTTGATTTATATTACTTTTACTTATTTAAATTTTTTTTGATAGATTGACGGTACGATTAGAGGGTGTGAGCTAGCATTTAGTGATGATGCAACAGTGGATGGTTGGAGAGATTATATGGTGGAAATGATGGGGCATGCCGTCCAATCTCAATTGTGCGAGAACATTCGAAATACTTATATATCTAATATGTCACCAGGGTATACTCCACCAGATGATACCCAGCCTGAGACATCTAGTCGTCAACTAAGAAGAAGGAGAAGAAGATATTGATTGATTGTAATCGATATTAGGATGCGAACAGTATTAGCTAGTAATCGAATTAGTTTTTATTCTTTTTAGTACTATGCACCTTTTTTTTAATATAAAGTAGTTTTTTTATTATAAAGTTGTTTGTTTAATCTAGTAATCTAAATAGTTTTTAGTAATATACAATCTGTTAATTTGATTTGTAAAAAAAAAAAAAATTAGAGAGGCGCTTCTCTAAGAAGCGCTTCTATTATGCCGAGAGCTCCTAAGGATGGGAGGCGCTTCTCCAAGGAGGGCCTCATGTGGAGGCGCTTCTCCAAGGAGCGCCTCACCTCAAAACTCCTTCACTGCTGCATCTTTAACCTGCTTAGCCAAAAACTTTTATAATACATTCCACTATGTATTTAAAAAATATTCCACTACATAAAATAACACACTAATTACATAATTTGGTAAAAATTAAAAACATCATTTAAGTTTGAAATTCATTACAAATTAATTAAAATCATCCATTGTTTACGATTGTGCGTACAAGTTAGATAAAATTACACCTTTGAATCACGGCTTACAAGTTTTACGATTGTGCCCATATTGATGACATTTACCACATTGATTTTTGCCACGAATTTCTCTAGCATCCATCTCGTTGTGTATGTGTGATGATCTTCTCCGTCCACTCCTTGTAATAATTCTTTTTTTGCACGCCACAACTTGTACTCCGTCATAGATCGGATAGTCTAGCTTATCCATTAGTGGTCTAAACTTTCCCGCATACGATAACATGTAATTTGTGAGAGTTAAATACGATGACACATAGGGTGCATACGCTTTTTCATCAAATTGTGTAACACAAATTACGTGTTCACAAGGACGATGAAACATTTGCCACTTCCCGCACGTACATGTTTGCTCCACCAAATTTACTATAAAAGTTACTCTATTATTTTGGGACATCATTCCACGTATATATTGAACGTGCCATATACCGTCTGCACTATCATAAACACGACACACATAGTTTTTATCTTATGTATGAGAGGCGCTTAAACGGATCGTCACTTGTGGTGGCCATAAGCTGTTAGAAGCTAATTCCTTAGCTACTTTATGTGTTCTCCTATCTTCGAAATATTCAGCTGTTCTACTAAATGTTAACTCCACAACGGCCGTTACAGGCAACCCTCTTACCCCTTTTAACACGGAATTGTATATCTCCGATAAATTAGTGGTCATGTTACCATACTGATACCCTCCATCATAAGCAAGGGCCCATTTTTCTAAGGGTTTTTCTCCGATCCACTCTCTATATATACCCTTTTTCATAGCACAAAATTTTTCATAATGAAAATCAAACTCACCCTTATTAGCCTTGTATGCGATTTTTTTGAGCATTTTTTTTGCACGAGTGTCTTTGAACTTTGTATTTAGATTACTCGCCAAGTGACAAATGCACCATCGATGGGCTCCTATAGGCTCTGGATATACAGCTGCAACCGCTGCCAAGATACCTGGATGTCGGTCAGAGAGTATACATACTTCACGTTGCATCGTAACATATCTCTTCAAACGTTCAAGAAAAAAAGTCCAAGAACGTGTGGATTCACTATCGGCCAGGGCATAACATAACGGAAACAACTGATTGTTCCCATCATACGCAACCACAATAAGTAACCTTCCATCATACTTACCGTATAAATGAGTCGCGTCAATACTAACAACGGGCATCACATATTGGAACCCTACTATGGAAGGCCTAAATGCCCAAAATACCATATTGAATGTTGCTTTGTTGCCGATTATTCTCTTGTATTCAAACTCGACAATGGTACCCGGGTTTGTGTTAACCAACGCACCAAAAAGTCTCGGTAATGCGGTAAAAGCCCCTTCATGGGTCCCAAATAATTCTTCAAGAATTTTCTGCTTAGCACGCCACGCCTTCCCATACGAAATATGGTGTCCAGTTTCAGAATGTATCAACGATTGAATTGATGCATTTTTGGTGTCTATGTCACTAAACACCATAGTGTATGCACGTCTTGACACGTAACTGGAAGTGAGTTGACGGTGATTTTTTATAAGAATTCCGACTAGACATGTATGTATCCCTAACTTTCTAATCTCCCACATTTTACTACCTGAAATGAATGCCCCACGAAGGTGCCACTTACACCCATCTTTAGCATATGCACATTTACGTGTCACCAATGTACTTGTTGTCCGATCAGTCTTATATTCTTTACCCTTCTTAATATGCCACAAATCCACATCCATCAAAAGCTCTTCTTTCGTTGCATACAACGCATTTAACATAAGCTCCTCTTCTACCCCAAATGATTTTGGTTGACTTGTTGACCAATCGGTGGATTTTGCCATAAGATTCGTATCAATATCTCCAAAATGTGGCATACCAAAATCTCCTTTTAAATTATCATCGTCCGAGCTAGTAGCACTATGATATGAGCCTTCCTCTTCTTCATCTTCATCGTTTAGAAAAGAATCACTATCACGATCACTGTATCTCTCATTCTCACTGTTATCGTCACTGTCATCGTCACTGTCACTACCACTATCACGAACCGTATCACGCATAGTCAAATGAGCGGTAAAGGTTGAATCAGTCGCACGTTGTTTACCCTTTTCGCGTCGATAAGCATCCGGAACTTTTGTTTTCTCTTTACCATCGACAAAAACCTCAACACAATAGTAGTGCCCGTTCTTTACACCATTAATCATGGAATTAAGCATATCATCTTTTATAACTAAAACATGATAACGTGGAGGATTCGAGGAAATAAGACAACGCCAAAGTATATTAAAACTAACCTCTCTTTCAATCCAATTACAATTTGCGCATATCTTACGTTTAAGTTCCCGAAGAGTTGTATTTTCCTTCGTCGTAAACATACCACTTTCTCCACCGATATAATCTCCCGCACCGTTACTACCATCCGAAAATCTTCCACCATAATGATATAACCAATTATATTCCATATTATCCAACCTAAAATATAAAATTTACTTCAATAATTAACCATAATTTAACTATTATTCCAAACAATTTAAGCTTCACAATGCTCAGATTTATTAGTTATACCAACATGAATTAGATATACAACAATTGATAAAAAAGCAACTAATTATATCACATTTAAACAAAAAAGAAATAAAAAAAAAAGTTAAACTTATATTAGAATTGAAATAACTAATAGTTGTAATAGATAAAAGTTGTACCTTATTAGAAGATTAAGGTGAATGTAGTGGTTTGGTTGATTATTTGGTTTGATTATTGAGATTTTTGGAGAAAAAAAAAGGAAAGAAAATGGTGGAATAGAGGGGTTAGGGTTTGGAGAAGAGGGGTTAGGGTTAAATTTCCGGGTGGGGGTACATATACTGATAGAGAGGCGCTCTCCCGGGAAGCGCCTCATGACCCATTTAAATTATTAGGAGAGGCGCTCCTTCGGGAAGCGCCTCCTTAATCCGTCATTAAAAAATTCAAGGGAAAGGCGCTCCTCGGGAGAGCGCCTATGTGTTAGTTTTGCAATTTTTTTTTTTTTACGTTTATCATGCAATTATTTTAAAAAAAAAAATGTCAGAAATAAAAAAAACTCACAAAAATTGACTGAAAGTTATTGGAAAAAAAAAAAGAAAAAAAATATTGACTTTTAAGATGAAGTCTTTCTCGAAACAGCACAGCTTTAACTCGTGTAAATGACTATTCCAATTCTTTTGTAACAAAACTCTCTACTCTAGTCCACGAAGGTCAACACGGTCCCTTGTTTGAACACCTCACCTGTTAATAGTTAATATTTTCACCCACCCAGAAAAACTTCGTCAAATTATCATATAATTATTCATTAGAAGACTAATATGGTGGTCTAATCTACTAACATGAACAAATCCAAAAGCTTCCTTCAAAATCTCATCAAGCCATTCATATCCATCTCTAATAAAGGTACCATCCTCTTTCTATTCTTTTATTTTACAATTGACCTCAATTTTTTCCCTTTTTTTTATTATTTCTTGTTAATTTCATGAATTAATAGAGGATCAAGAAGTGGATTTGGAGAAAATTGCAGCACAAGAACAGAGAAGATTCTCATTTGATTTACTTGTTGCTGCAACTAAGAATTTTCACTCCACCCATAAGCTTGGTGAAGGTGGATTTGGCCCGGTTTATAAGGTAAGCATAATTTCTTATTTTTTAATAGTTTTTTTTATTAGGTAATTAGTACTATTAGTCCGTGTTTCATCCCTGTTTATTCAAAAATACAGACGTAGGATTAGATTTGCAACATAAATGTATTTACAACATTAACACATGGACCAACAGTATAATTAACCCTTTATTTTTATCCAAATGGGTTGTTACAGGGAAAATTAGATGATGGGAGAGAAATAGCAGTAAAAAAGTTGTCAAAGACTTCAGGTCAGGGTAAAAAAGAGTTCTTAAACGAAGCTAAGTTATTGGCACGTGTACAGCATCGAAATGTAGTGAATTTATTGGGATATTGTACTCATGCTGATGAGAAATTGCTTGTTTACGAGTATGTAGCTAATGAGAGCCTTGACAAGCTTCTTTTCAGTAAGTAACCCTAGTTAAAATTCAAATGACATTTTCTTTATCAATCCTGACCCTTATTATTGCTTTGTTTTAGAGTCTGTAAAACGCGAAATACTTGATTGGAAACGTAGACACGATGTAATAGCAGGTGTAGCGAAAGGATTACTTTATCTACACGAAGATGCTCATTGTTGTATTATTCACCGTGATATTAAAGCCAGCAATATTTTACTAGACGAAAAATGGGTCCCCAAAATTGCTGATTTTGGTATGGCTCGTTTATTCCCCGAAGATGAAACACATGTTCATACACGTGTAGCTGGAACAAAGTAAGTCTGTTATAAATTCATTTTATTTTCAACTTTTTTCATTTTAATTGAAATATCTGTATTTAAACTAGTGGGTACATGGCGCCTGAGTATGTCATGCATGGAAAATTATCAGAGAAGGCTGATGTATTCAGTTTTGGTGTTGTAGTTCTTGAGCTCATAAGTGGTCAAAGGAATTCATCTTTTAATCTCGACCCTGAATGTCAAAACCTACTTGAATGGGTAAATACGGTTAAACTTTTTTCCGCAACTTAAAAAATTATTAGAACTGATGTAGTTTGTTTATATTGGTATTATAGGCATATAAGCTTTACAAAAAGGGTAAAAGTTTGGAAGTTATGGAACCAGCATTAGCACATACAGCGATACCAGAGGAAATAGCATTATGTGTACAAATGGGATTACTTTGTACTCAATCGGACCCACATTTACGTCCTACAATGCGAAGAGTAGTAGTAATGCTTTCAAGGAAATCAGGAAGCCTTGAAGAACCGACAAGACCTGGGTATCCGGGTACGAGATATAAAAGATCTAATAAGCCACGTGGATCTAGTTCCACTACTGGTGGTGTATCTTCTGGTGAATTTAATACTCATTCAAGTGGATCCAGATCTACTACTGGTACAAATAGTGGGTCCGGCACTGCGAGTACATCAAAGCATAGAAGCCATAGATCTGACCCTCATGGGAAACGTCCTATGCGTGATTAGACTATTTATTTTTATTTTTTTGTTTGATTTTTTTGTATATAGTTTGCTTGTGAAGTTTTGTATAGTCGGGGTACTTTGGAAGAGTAGGATGGAGGAGGGGATTAAACATGCATAGACACTTATGATCAGTTATATTAGTTATATTTATAGGTGGTCTGTTCTTTTATTTTGTCAATTTTAAATATATTATAAGACGACAGTAAATTAATTGATGTCCGCAGATTCATGTCCATATGACAAGATGAATTGCAAGCCACTAGCCAAACTTTTTTTAATGGAGAAATTTGTAATAAGATCTACATCATCAACATAACTGTCGCTGTATGATTCACTTACGAATGGTTGAGATGTCTGGTAATTGGTATATTCATCACTATAAATGGGTAGAAAGATCCCACCATTGTTCCCCAAAACAGATGCTTCATAATGATATGAGTTGCATTGAGAGCGTCACTATTATTATCCCACGGTCGCTACTCAAGGGTACCAAGCATGAGAAGTTTTTTGTTTTTTTTGTTTTTGGACGACCAAGCATGAGAAGATTCCAGATCTGCCAAACTAAAGTGAGCACAGAAAGTGTAACGACTTGCTTATTCCAACTACCCACGAGAATTACATAACCTTTTCAGTACATTCTCCTAGGGGTGTGCATCGGGTTAGAAAACCCGCATAACCCGACCAACCCGATTACACTAACCCAAAATAATACAGGTTAGTTTTCTATTGGGTGAGTTGCGGTTTACATTTTAGAAAAAGTATACACTTTTTGCGGGTTGCGGATTTTAAACTTGAAACCCGCATACCCGATTACCATGTAGTATAAATTATTAGAAATAATTGTATTGCTCATTTTATTCAAATAAATTTGTATGGTCATGTAATTATTCCTTCCCTTTTAAATTTTATAAAGGGGTTATTGTTGAAAACATCCTCCTTAAACTCTCTAATTGTTTTTTTATGCCTTCAATAATCTTATTTATAAAAAAATGCCTAATGAAATAATTATTTATAGAAAACATCCCCTTTATATTTTCTATACCTTTATTAATTCCATCACATGCGCGCGTCCGTGAAATTTTTTTAAAATCGTCATAACTAATTCAAAAAAAATCAGAAAATTAAAAAAAAAATATTTTTGAATAAATCTAATTAATATTTACGTCTATGAATTTTTTTGATTTTTTTTGAATTTTTTTAATTTTTTCGAATTTTTTTAATTTTTTTTTCGCAGACACGGAATTCCATGTTTTAAACATGGAATTCCATGTTTTAAACCGTGAAATAAACATGGAATTCCATGTTTTAAACATGAAATTCCATGTTTCAAACATGAAATTCCATGTTTTAAACATGGAATTTCGTGTCTGCGAAAAAAAAAATTAAAAAAATCAAAAAAAATAAAAAAAAATCAAAAAATTCAGAAAATTCCGAAAAAAATCATAGACGTAAATATTAATTTGATTTATCCAAATATAATTTTTTTTGATTTTTTTGATTTTTTTTGAATTAGTTATGACGATTTTAAAAAAATTTCACGGACGCGCGCGCGTGTTTATTAGTTTTTTTCTTATTTTTTAATTGTTAATTATAAGGGGGCTGTTTTCAATAAATATTTTTTTCTAGGCACCTTTTTCTAAATAAGTTTTTTAATAGGCATCAATCAACAATTGGCTCTTTTATAAATCCCTTGGTATTTCAAATATATTTTTTCAAATGAATCTATTTTCATTTCAGTTATAATATTGTCTCAATCTTTTGTTTAATTCATATTTATATTTTTCAAAAATCTCATTTTATATTTTTTAAAATCAGAGATGATTTAAAATGTATATGAGTATCATAAACTATATTTTTTGTTGCAACATGCATTTGTGAAATAATCCTGCCGAATGATTATGGATACAATTTCGTCTCATTTATTAAACTAAATCATCCGCAATGCACCCGCAACCCGCTCAACCCGAAACTCAATGGTTTATATAATGGATTGGGCGGGTGCGGGTCTCATTTTTCAAAACCCGCACAACAACGGGCGGTTTGTGGGTTGAGTATTTTTCATCCAAAACCGACTCGCGCACACCCCTATTCTCCAATATTCTTCATTATGGTATATTAGAACTCCCATTGTAGGGGGTTAAATTTTAACGAGACCTTCCGTAAGATTGGCTTAATTAATTATTGGATACTAAGGTTTTATCGAGTCTCGTGGCTACAGATAGCTAACTTGTCCTTATAACACTAGACTAGATAAAAGAAACCTCCTTAAATCAATCTTAACGGTCTCTTTTCAAATCAATCTTAATGGAGAAAGGTTGCCTAAGTTCTCTTCAGGACGTGGAATAAGACAAGGGGATCCACTATCACCGTTTCTTTTTTCATTAATGACGAAATCTTTAATCTCACTAATCGATCACAAAGTACAGATTGGAGAAATCAAATGGATACAAATAACTAGGAACTGCCCAACAATATCACATCTCTTATTCGCAGATGACTCACTGTTCTTCATAAATTTAGAAAACGACGAAACAAAAGCTTTTCAGGAATGCCTAGAAGAATACTGCAACGGATCAGGTCAGCAAGTAAATCTAGCTAAATCAGCGATTTACTTCAGCTAGGAAACAACGCAGATAGTACGACAACGAACGACGGAGGAGCTACAAATTGAAGAAACAACAGACTTAGGAAAATATTTGGGAATTCCATTGTGCCACAAACGATCAAAGGTTGAAGCACTGGAATGGGTAGCGAAGAAACTATTTGCGGAAAGAGAAGGATCAAAAGCCAAACTATTATCAGAAGGAGGGAAAGAAGTTCTTATTAAAGTCGTTCTTCAGGCTATTCCAGTATACACTATGTCTCTGTTTTCTTACCCAGAGGCGTTTTGTAATTATGCTCATCTCAGCCATTTCCAACTTTTGGTGGGGATCAGGGGAACGAGACCGAATACACTGGGTAGCCTGGGAGAAAGTTACAGTTGGAAGACTATTGGGAGGCCTAGGGTTCAGAGACCTAAAACGAATGAACAAAGCGTTAATAGGAGCACAAGCATGGCGAATTCTTAACAACCCAAACTCACTAGCCGCAAGACTACTCAAAGGAATTTATCACCCGAATACAGAATTTATGCAAGCCAAATTACGACAGAGTCGGACATGGAGTTGGAGTAGCATTATGGAAGGTCAAGACTTTATAAAAAAGCACGGAATATATCAAATTGGCAAAGGTAATAATATTAACATCTGGAGTGACAAATAATTACAAAATTCTTGGCCTTTAAACAAACCAGATGGAGGTACACTGGAAACAGTTAATCAACTTTGGAAACCAGGAAAATCAGAATGGGATCGGGAAACGCTGGATAACATCTTCCCCAGCCTATTATTCCAGAAATTACGAAGGTACGTATATATAAAACTGCTCAAGAAGATAAATTTATTTGGCCTTTCTCAAAAAATGGAAACTATGCAACCAAAACTGGATACAAGATCCTTACAGATGAGGCAACTCTTTTGGCGCCCCAGTCAGTGGCAATGGGGGCTGATAATCAAGAAGGCCTATGGAAGTTAATATGGAAAACAAATATTCCGAAGAAAATAAAGACCTTTACTTGGAGATCTGTAAAAATGCGATCCCAACAAGGAAGAATCTGGAAAAAAGACACTGCACGGAAAGTTCTAAGTGCGAATGGTGTCCAAGCGAGACAGAAACAGTTGAACACCTCATGCTGGGATGCAAAGTCTCACAAGCTATCTGGGCGGCATCAACATTTCAAATCTGAATTCTATCAGACACTCCTCAAGACATTAAAACATGGATCCCAGAAGTCATTAGAAGTTTCATACGGGGAGGTTGGGAAGAACAAAAAGTTAAAGATTACATTTTCATCACGCTTTGGAACATATGGAAGGCAAAAATGAAAGCTTGCCACGAAGGAACACCCATCTATATTAAACAAGTGCTAGCAGGAGTACACAAACTTATGGGAGAGCTGCATGGCATAGACTGGAGAAAACTGAATAGGCAAACTGAGGAGACAAGAAATGCCAATCAGAACGATCTACCTACCACTGAAGACACCACAACTGCGGATGTTATATTTTTCTTCGATGCTTCGTTCATAAATGGATCAGAAGATATAGGGATTGGGATTGTCCAACATCACAACAGAGTCAGAGAACAACAAATCGTAACTACTATGATGGAAAACTTGAAATGCAACTCAGCACTAGAAGGAGAGGCACTGGCAGTATTAACAACAGCAAAGAAGTGGAAGGAATTCCAAGGAGAAACAAATGTAATACTTTCAGATAACTTTGAATTAATCCAAGGTATTAGGCAGGCATTAGCAGCGAGATGGACGATTCTGCCGATCATCCAGAAGATCAGGAGGGTGACGGAGGTGAATGGCCTAGTTTCGTTTTGGTTTATACCGAGATAAACGCTATGTGCGGAGCCAAGAAGTACACTATGGAAATTAGGGATGCGACGACACAAATATCAAGAATGGGAATCAGATAGGAATTCAGAATGTTCTATCACTTTATCCGTCCAAAAAAAAACCTCCTAAGGCATAGAATGACTCTCACTTCTTGACTACCAAGACACTCACTCGCTTTCTGACTCACGTCACTTTCATTTCCTTCTCCCAATATTGTCCCTGAACGCATTATATCTTCGTTTTTTGAGCACCTATATTTGAGTCCCGTAACTATTCAAATGATTAGTTATCCAATAATTTTAAAGCAATATATATATATATATATATATATATATATATTCATTTATAATAAATAAAATGATCAATTTTCAAAATTTATAACAAAATTCCAAATCAATTTTTGAATAAAAAAACAAGTACTTAAAATTAGAATATTCAAAGAAATTATTATAATTCCAATACTAAAACTTTAGACTTTTCGAACATTTTTATAACAAATTAAAACAACTTACAAAAAAATCATGAGAATTTAAAAAAATTAACATATTCGTTGAATAAATTTTTTGGAATAATTTTAATTTTTATAGTTGAGGAGCTGAATTTGATAAACTATTGGAATAATTTTTTTTAGAGAGACAGCGCATTTACAGATAATTTGCTCAACTGCAGTAAAACCACACACTGACAATGCGAGTCATTAGCAGATTCTTTCAGTTAGAATTTTGAATAAGTTTCGACGATTGCCCTTTGTCCATATTCTCAATATGAGAATTGTTCAGGTATCCCGATTAAGTAGAGTGAGCCTTTGGATCTCTCCTCACTTGCCATCAAAGAATCGCCTTAGAGTTTGAGTTACTCTCGTCAAATATCAACCCAACTTTTGATGCACTTAATTCGCATCCCCAATAACCCAAGTATACTATTAAGATGATCACATAAAAAATTATACTTTGTTGGTCATTTTCATTCAATTTTTTTATATATTTCTCCTTTTCAAGTTAGCTATGACTCTCTTTTTAATGTGAGATGTCATGCTACTTCTTTTTCAATTTTTCTTTTATTTTCAAATCATTTTTATTTCTTTTACCCCCGACAAAGGGTTACAATATAAACAAGACTTAGCATCATCAAAAGAACATATACATGATGTCTCCATATTTGTGATAAATTAACCTACTTTAGATACATAATCTTAGGTGTATTATGTTCTTAGTTGAGGGATTTTTCTCTATTAATTGATAGCATCTTAATTCATGCCTTGATTTGGAGAACTATTACTTTTGGAGCGTCTTGAGTGTAATTTGTGTGTTATATGTGAAGCTCTTAGGTATAATGAATATATTAGATGCCAAATAAATGTAAAGGATTTAAGAAAAGAAGATACAAGGCGAAATCAAGAGTTAAAAGGAAAGAAAGTTGGTTTAGGAAAGTGCAAAAACTGCTAAAAGTTGTTGTCTAACTGTGAAGACGTCTAGTATTTTGAATACTGTAGAAAATCGACAAGTAATTTGAAGGAGCCCTTTGATAATCGGTCTTTGAATTGCGGTTGTTTTGATATAAAGATCACTGGATTTTGATAAGTAACGAAGGAGTTATGAATTTTACTAATTCCTAAGCTCAACCAATCCCTATTATTTAGGAATACGAGATATAGTTGAATTTGGACTCTATAACTTGGGAAACATTCTAGTTTTCGACCATACACCTATAAATACGACTACATACCTTTGTAAACATGTCTTTGCTCAGTTATTAATCAATATTACACTTAGATATCATCTAGAGATGCAAGTTGGCAGTATGTATTTTATCTTTAGTTTTATTTTTTCTAGTATGAACTAATTTTTCCATAGCTTGGGTTTGCATATGCATAATCTTTGGATTCTATTTCGATATTTCTATGTTATTTTGTAAAGTGACATTTAATTGATTGAGCTTCTTATTTACATATATGTGTTATGTGCTTTGACTTAATATTTGTAGTCCTTACTAGTGCACGAGTATAGGTGGTGTGGCCAAAGGTGTGATAAATTAATGATAATAATAAGTGCAAATACACACCCTAAACTAACACTGTACTGCAAGTATTACAGGACGTATGCAAGTTTTAATGATAAGAAGATTCGTTCCTCAGGGACTGACGAAAGTTAGAGAGAACTTATGCAAATTATCAAGTGCAGATATTAAAGATAGATAATAATACGCAAGGATAAAGAAGAGAAAGATAGATATTTATTTGGTTTTTTAAATAAGAAAACTTAACTACTAAATTAAAAGACAATAAATAAAAGAAAAGAAAGAAGATAGTATGAAAGATATAACTTAGGTTTTACTAGTATGCACAAATCCTTCTAATTCTATCTATGAATCTAATTAATAAGGGAGACTATTAGCTCTTGATATACTTAGTCAGGATTCTAAATTCCCCAAGCTTAGACCTTGAGAGCGACTAAGGGGGCTACGTCACAACCAAGAAGTGATTTCAAATAGGGTTATCAAACGCCACTAAGGCCCTAAGCAAATACTGCAATCTTGGTGATACGGTGATTAAAACGAACCCTAATGACTATCTAGTTAGAAGTATGTTTTGTCAGAACTGCTATCGACACTAGACGTTATGTGGTGGTTCAATAGTTAAACACCCAGTTACGGTGACCATCTAACTACTATTAAGGTAATCCTATACTCGTGCACTAGCAAGGAAAACAATCATTATATCAAAACACATAATCAAATATGAAGGTAAGTAGCTAATATCAGATTAAAACATATAATTCCCAAAGAAACTTAGATAGAAGAATTAGAATTCATAGATTATACATTATGCAAAACCTAAGCTAAGAGAATTAGTTCATACAAAGAAAAGAAGAAGAAAGAATTACAAAATAAGAGGTTGAAGGAGACATAGTTGACGCACAGCTCCTTCCAGACTTCTTCTCTTGTGTTGTAGCTTCCTCTTGGCCTTAGGGTCTGGCCAAGGATGATTTTAGAGTGTTAAGAGGCTGTATTTATAGTGTAGAGGTTGACCTAATTTGTTTGGTGGAGATAACTTCAAGTAATGGACTCCTAGCCCAACTCAAATTCGTAAGGAAAACACTGCTGGACCGTTTTGAGTGTATCTTCTTCGTTATTGGTCAGATTTTGCTCCATAAGATACCAAAAGAATCGCAACAGAATTATCTAGGCCCTGTAAAAGGAAATTACCAAATTAGGCCTATTTCTTAGGTAAAAACACCAATCTTTAGACGTGTGTGCAGAATCCCAGATTTAGGCAGCTTTTCCTTTTCCATCTTTTTAGCCTTTGTTTCCTTATCTCCAATTTCCATGCAAATCTCTTTCCATAAGTTGTAGTCTTTGACTTGGACTCTAATTAATCTCCATAATTATCTTTAAAGCTTCACACTAAATAAACAATTAAACCCAATATGCTGTAAAAATAATAATTCTACAAATCAAGACCCAAAATAGGAAAGTGCACTAAATTAAGCTAAGATCGACCTATAAACTAATAAATAAGCCTAAAATGATGTCTCATGAGTATATTTTATTATCACAAATGAGGAGACATCAATAGGGTTACCCCATTAGTAGTTAGATTGTCGCCCTGATGGGGGATTCAATTGTTGATAACACCACATAATCGTCTAGTGTGCGGTAGTGATCCTGACGGGATTGTCTAACTAGATAGTCGCTGAGGTTGGATTTCACCATCAATCATTGTGTAGGGTTCCCTTAACCAAGTCCCCTGGTAGTGTTGAGGATACCACCTAAGTGTACCCTGACGGGAGTTAGAAGGAATACAGAATGCTGGCTATTTATACTTGCTATAACTTAAGTTACCCTTGTAATTAGAATACTGATTTAAAATGTGATGTCTCCCCATTTATGATGATTTAAAATTAAGTGGAGACGTCATTTTTAGTGTTTTAGAAGTCTAAATACTTGATTTTCTCATGATATAGTGCACTTTCCTATTTCTAGTCTTGATTTAATGAATTATTATTTTTAAAGCATATTGGATTTAATTATTTATTTAGTGTGAAGCTTTAAAGATATATATGGAGATTAATTAGATGCCAAGTCAATTCTAAAAGATAAAGGAAAGAAGATATACATGAAAATTGGAGAAAAGAAAGGAAAATCTAGGATATGGAAAGACAAAGTTGCCAAATAAATCTGAATTCCAGGACACATGACCACAAAAGGGCTTATATCTCAAGATTAGTTAGTAATTTGGAAGAATGGTCTGAAGCAATGTTAAAGAGATTCCCAAGAAGATCAGTTTCGACTGTTGGAACGCATCAAACGGATAAGTATTGAAGCAGTTATGACCAAAACAAAAACATGGCTGATTGTTACCTTTTCTATATTTTAGGGTTACGAATTTGAGTTGGGCTTGGAGTCCATTACTTGTCTTCTACTCCAAGAAAACGAATTAGGTCTTCTAAACACCTATAAATACACCCTTATATCACTTGTAAATCATCCTTGCCTCACATAAATTATTCCTTAGGGTTTACATTATTAGAGTTATTGTAGAGAGCAAGATGAAGTCTTTTATTCAATCT
The DNA here is from genome assembly GCA_029959085.1 of Nemophila menziesii. Lineage (NCBI taxonomy): Eukaryota > Viridiplantae > Streptophyta > Magnoliopsida > Boraginales > Hydrophyllaceae > Nemophila > Nemophila menziesii. Next base: position 36,700,796 of record JARWIR010000005.1, on the reverse strand, counting down.
TTTAGTTTGATTTCTTCAGGTATGAACTAATTTTCCCATAGCTTGGGTTTTGCATTATGTAGAATCTATGAATTCTATTTTCTCTCTTTCTAAGTTTCTTTGGGAATTATATGTTTTAATCTGATATTAGCTGCTTACTCATATATTTGTTTATGTGTTTTGAATTATTTTCTGTCCTAAACCTGATCACTTTAGGCTTTCTTAATAGTAGTTAGATGGTCACCCGGAAGGGGTGTCTAATTATTGAAACACCACATAACGTCTAGTTTCCGATATTGTAACTAACAACACCGATTCTAACTAAATAGTCATTAGGGTATGTTTTAACCACTATCACCATGTTTGGAATTGAATTGCTTAGGGCCTTGGTGGCGCTTGATAACCCTAAGTTTAGGCTGCCTCGTGGTTGTGCCGTAGCCCCCTAGTCGCTCTCAAGGTCTAGGGTATGGGAATTTAGAATCCTGACTAAGTATCTAAGAGCTATTATCTCCCTTATTAACTAGAATTTGATAGAAAGAATTAGAAGGATTAGTGCATACTAGCAAAACCTAAGCTATATCTCTAATCTCATATTTCTTCGTATTTATTTTATTGTCTTTATTTTTATTAGTTCAATTAATCATCGTTAACGGTTATTAAATCTCTAATCTAGCTGTGGTGTACAAGATCATGATTGGGAGCATTGTCAAAACAATCTGTTGGCATATAGCCTCCCTTAATAGGTTGTTTTAATGTGACAAATCCTCTTGTGTTTAGTGTGCTAATTATTCTTGTTATACATATTCTATCTTGCATTCTAATTCATCAAAAGCACATTCTTTATCATTTAGATCAAAGCTTTATTGTTATATCTTATGAAACTAATTCTCATACAAATACTTTTAACCTTATCTTTGTGTACATTGAGAATTAGCTTTAGTGATCAACTACAAAGTTTCTTAGAATGATGTTTCCAACAATTCTCGTGAAGAAGGTTTTCTGATCCGAGCATCGTAGTGAAAGATATACTCATTAAAAGGTGTTTTAGACCTTTGGTGCGGTACACCGCATTATGGGCACGGTACACCGCAGATGTGCGGACCAGGGCACGGACCAGGGGGCTAGCCCGTCAGAGAGCAAGTGATTTTAGCAAGCTTGGCGCGGTGCACCTCACCAATCCCGCGGTGCACCTCACCAACCCCGTGGTGCACCTCACCAATCCCGCGGTGCACCGCAGATTAGGGTTTCCTGCAGCAAAATGAAGACAAAAGGAATAGATCCGTTGGGGATATTAATATATCTGTTGGAGACAAGTCTTATGACCGTTGGGAGCATTTTGGAGCTATAAATTGAAGGTCTTTCAAGGCTACAACTACACCTTCAACCCATACACACTTAGGGGCTTAATTGTTACTATCCAAGAAGGTGTCAAGAGCTATAATTGTCATATCCACTCAATTAAGGAGTTAATCCAAGGAGCTTCAAAGTTATTATCAACTCAAGAGAAGTATTAAGCTTATAGTTATATCATCTCTTTAGGAGTTCATTAGCAAAGTAGTTTCACCCCTTAAACACTTTGTATTTATCCTCTTAAGTCTAGTTCTTGTAATAGATAGATTAAGAGAGAATTTGAGTATCGGTAGTATACTCGGTGTCCTTGTGTTGAGATAGCACAAGTGTTTGAGTATCGGGAGTATACTCGGTGTCCTTGTGTTGCGATAGCACAAGTGTTTGTCCTTCGTGGTATCGAAGAGGTTGTAAGGGTTATTGTGTTCTCGACCCGGTTAAGAGAGACACGAGAGCTTAGTGAAAAGCTTGAAATCCTAAGGAGGCTTCCTTAGGTAGTGGATGTAGGGAAACCGAACCACTATAAATCGTGTGTATCTTTCTATCCCTACTCTATTTACTTTCCGCACTTTATATGTTTGATAATATGCTAGTATGAATATTGTGATATTGATTATCTATTTTATCTAACATATTGTCATCTAGAGTAGTAAGACATTAGAAACTAGTTTTACTTGATAAAATGCTTATATGAATAGTTTGATAATATTGTCTTTTAGGATTATCTAATTCATGACTAATTAGTTTTGATTATATGCTTACTAGTATGAATATCGTGATTATGTTTTTCAAGCTAATCAAACTTTGGTCTTCTAAATTAGTAAGAGAATAGATAATCGATTTACTTGTTTAACTTATATATCGAACCTCTAACTTATCCTTTGCATGATCCCATGAGTGTTTGATATATTAGTTGACTTAGAAGTTTTTCTCTTAAACTTATTATTGTCCAAAAGATTTTTAATTAGGCATTAATCTTATTAGTAATCCTATTCACCCCCCTCTAGGACTTTCAATTGGTATCAGAGCCTAACTCTACGTGAATAGCTTAACCGTTAGTAGAGTAAACGATTTGGAATCTAATCTTTTGGAAGAGTTGTTTTCTACACAACCTCCATTTTCTTGTAGGTAATCGTTACTTTGCTTGGAGGAAACAAATGGAAGAATTAATATACGAAAGAACGCTCAAATCTCGAAAAAGGAAAATCCGGTGAATTCTTTTCTTTATCTCGTATATTATATTGCGTTTCCTCCTTATGGCTTGCGTTTTTAATTATGTTTTGGGTTGTGATTTGATTAGTTGTGTTTGTTGTTATCATGTTTTATCTTTGGATATTATCTTGTGATTCTTATCATTGTTTTAATGTTATTAGTGTTATTGCATCTAATTCTCATGAATGATGTTTTTGCACTTTAGCTCTTAGAATTTTGGTAATTGCATCTTAGTCCCCAAAATTTTCAAAATTACACTTTGACCCCTCATAGTTTTAAATTCTTCAAAGTGTCATAGTTTGGACTTCATATTCTTTCACATGTAATATTTGCCATCTTAGTTCATATTTTTAAAAAATTGCATTTTTAGTCCTTACTATGTGAAATTGCTTTTTAGTCCCTCAACGATTATAAATTGCACTTTTTATTCTTACAAGTTTTTATATCCTTTTAAAAGTGCCTATTGATTGATAAAAGGGAAAAAGATCAAAGATATTAGTTTACTCTTTCAAATCTTAATTTATCTTTGATCACAAATTTGCATTTTCATATAGGTGAGTTTTTAACGAAATTGCTTTTCAAAATATTTTTCCAATAATCTTTTGCATTTTCCATAGCATTTCAAAAATGTTTTTATGCATAGAATTATGGGAATTTTATCCATTATTGGTCATTAACTCATTTGCATGAATTTGCTTAGCCTTACTATCTATATGTTGTGCTTCATTATGTGCTTATATGGTTTATTCCCTATTGTGCAAATATCTTGTATAACTTGACCTTTTCATGCTTAAAATTGCTTAGTTTTTACATTGGGTCTTTTTGTACTTTTTTAAAAATATAGGGGTATTTGTGAAATAAACTGTTTTATTTGTTTTCGGGATTTCCTTGTTGTATCTTTTCAAAACATAAATTATCTTATAAGTTTTATACCATTCCGAATCTTTTGGGGAAGTTTCGAATGTGTTTCGGGTGTTTTTAAAAGAACCAAAAAATTCCTTCTTAGTGTCTTCGTCGAACGTTTTTGCGGTGCACCGGACCACTCCGCGGTACACCGCGATCCAGGGTTTCTGCCTTGTTATTTTTCTTTATCTTTCGCCCAGTTTATTCACAAACATATTCTACAGTGCGGTACACCGCACAGTAATCGCGGTACACCGCGTAATAGGGTTTCGCCTGGATCCATGTTTTGGATATTTAGGATTTTATTGCTATATTTGGTATGATTTGGATATTTGGTTTAGTATGCTATGTTTTAATTTCGGATATTTGATGTTTAGATGCTTTAATTATATGCTTCGGATTTTTGTGTTGATGTTGCTAACTCTTTCCTTGATGATATAGGTACTATTGCATCATTTATCCTTGATCTTGTTTTATTTTGCATTGTGGTCCCTATTAGGTGAAAAATATTGATTTGAGGTCCCTATAGTTTGAACAAGTTGCATTTAGCTTTCTTATGCTTGAAAATTAGACCTAGGTCCCTATTGTCTTGAGAAAGTTATACTTAGGTCCTTGAAGTTTTCCAAAATTGCATTTAGTCCCTAAACTTTTGAAAAATGCATTTTGACCCCTATACTTTTCAAAGATTAAATTTTACCCCTTGATTTCTTAAAATCGGTTCAAATATTCTTATTAGTAAAAAAGGGGAGAAATTATTGGTCAAACTTTTTCAAAATTGAAACAAACACTCTATGCATTATGTGAGGGGGAGTTTTTCTTAAATTATCTTTAAAAACTCAAATGCTTGGTTAATCGTTTGCACTACTCGTTTATCTTATAATTGCACTAATCGTTTGTGTTGTTCGAAAGCTTATAAAGATGAAAACCTTTCAATCAAGAAGTTGGTAAAATGTCTCTATCCCTTATCTCATTATTTCATATTGATTCATGCTTTACTAATCCTTGTGCATTTCATTTTGTTAAAATGTTTTAATTGCTTTAAACTCTTGGACTCTTTTTATCATTGTTTAAAATCTATTCACTTGAGTTCTTGCTCTTCTATGTTTAGTTGCTTGATATTATTTTTATTATCCCGTCTTTTTGATGAAGACAAAGGGGGAGAAATATGTGCACTAAAACTTTCAAAATTGCACTTTTAAATACTCACAAATGCATTTCATATCTTATATTCCTTTTTTACTTAAATGCTTATTGTGAGGGGGAGCTAAATTTGATAAGTGCTTAAACTTTCATATCATTCCTAAGGTGTTTTAGTGAAGGATTTGTCATCATCAAAAAGGGGGAGATTGTTGGCATATAGCCTCCCTTAATAGGTTGTTTTAATGTGACAAATCCTCTTGTGTTTAGTGTGCTAATTATTCTTGTTATACATATTCTATCTTGCATTCTAATTCATCAAAAGCACATTCTTTATCATTTAGATCAAAGCTTTATTGTTATATCTTATGAAACTAATTCTCATACAAATACTTTTAACCTTATCTTTGTGTACATTGAGAATTAGCTTTAGTGATCAACTACAAAGTTTCTTAGAATGATGTTTCCAACAATTCTCGTGAAGAAGGTTTTCTGATCCGAGCATCGTAGTGAAAGATATACTCATTAAAAGGTGTTTTAGACCTTTGGTGCGGTACACCGCATTATGGGCACGGTACACCGCAGATGTGCGGACCAGGGCACGGACCAGGGGGCTAGCCCGTCAGAGAGCAAGTGATTTTAGCAAGCTTGGCGCGGTGCACCTCACCAATCCCGCGGTGCACCTCACCAACCCCGCGGTGCACCTCACCAATCCCGCGGTGCACCGCAGATTAGGGTTTCCTGCAGCAAAATGAAGACAAAAGGAATAGATCCGTTGGGGATATTAATATATCTGTTGGAGACAAGTCTTATGACCGTTGGGAGCATTTTGGAGCTATAAATTGAAGGTCTTTCAAGGCTACAACTACACCTTCAACCCATACACACTTAGGGGCTTAATTGTTACTATCCAAGAAGGTGTCAAGAGCTATAATTGTCATATCCACTCAATTAAGGAGTTAATCCAAGGAGCTTCAAAGTTATTATCAACTCAAGAGAAGTATTAAGCTTAGTTATATCATCTCTTTAGGAGTTCATTAGCAAAGTAGTTTCACCCCTTAAACACTTTGTATTTATCCTCTTAAGTCTAGTTCTTGTAATAGATAGATTAAGAGAGAATTTGAGTATCGGTAGTATACTCGGTGTCCTTGTGTTGAGATAGCACAAGTGTTTGAGTATCGGGAGTATACTCGGTGTCCTTGTGTTGCGATAGCACAAGTGTTTGTCCTTCGTGGTATCGAAGAGGTTGTAAGGGTTATTGTGTTCTCGACCCGGTTAAGAGAGACACGAGAGCTTAGTGAAAAGCTTGAAATCCTAAGGAGGCTTCCTTAGGTAGTGGATGTAGGGAAACCGAACCACTATAAATCGTGTGTATCTTTCTATCCCTACTCTATTTACTTTCCGCACTTTATATGTTTGATAATATGCTAGTATGAATATTGTGATATTGATTATCTATTTTATCTAACATATTGTCATCTAGAGTAGTAAGACATTAGAAACTAGTTTTACTTGATAAAATGCTTATATGAATAGTTTGATAATATTGTCTTTTAGGATTATCTAATTCATGACTAATTAGTTTTGATTATATGCTTACTAGTATGAATATCGTGATTATGTTTTTCAAGCTAATCAAACTTTGGTCTTCTAAATTAGTAAGAGAATAGATAATCGATTTACTTGTTTAACTTATATATCGAACCTCTAACTTATCCTTTGCATGATCCCATGAGTGTTTGATATATTAGTTGACTTAGAAGTTTTTCTCTTAAACTTATTATTGTCCAAAAGATTTTTAATTAGGCATTAATCTTATTAGTAATCCTATTCACCCCCCCTCTAGGACTTTCACAATCCAGAAGTCATAATGTTTGTTTCCAACCGAGGGAACTATAAGTTAGGTGTTCAAGGTTATCAACCGAATAGAAAGCATCCGGGTTTCCAATATTCAAATCCAAATGGGGCTGCTAATCCGACTTATGCATATCCGCCGCGTCCCCAATGTAATAACTATCAACCAAGACCACAAAACAACTACCAAGGGGGACAAGGTTACGGAAATCAAGCTCAGAGACAACCTCCTCAAGACACTTACACTGGGACCATGAATCAGAAAGCTCTACCTGCTCAACCTCAAGAAGATGCATTAGATGTTCAGCTGACCTTGTTGACACTAATCAACATTCAAACAAAAGCTACCCTAGAGCAACAACCTACATCCGCAGCACTTAAAATGTTAGAGAATCAGCTAGCTCAAATGTCAAAACAATTGAATCAACGTCAACAAGGACAACTGCCGAGTGACACTGAAGAACCTAAGCACTACGAAGAATGCAACGCTATCTCCCTTAGAAGTGGTAAGAAGCTTCCACCCCCACCTTTTCCTGTTATGAAAGAAAAAGAAACAACTGTGAAAGAGAAAATGGTAGAGGATGTGGTGGAAGTGGAGAAGATTCCGGAAAATCTGAAAAAGAAAGATGCTATAGAAGTCCGTCCTTCTCCACCATTTCCTTCAAGAGTTCAGAACAAAGGAGATACGGCCGAATATTAGAGATTCATGACTATGGTGAGTAAGCTTAACATTAATATACCTTTCTTAGAGGATATCAAAGGTGTACCGAAATACATGAAATTCTTGAAAAGAGCTATCACCAGCAAACGTCTGTATCTTGAGAATGAAACGATAGGTTTTCAAGAAGAGTGTAGTGCTATCTTCCAGAGTAAGTTGCCACCCAAATTACTTGATCCTAGAAGTTTTACGATCCCAATTTCCATTTGCGCTAAGTGGAAAGGGAAAGCTTTATGCGATTTGGGAGTAAGTATTAATCTCATGCCCAAATCAGTCTTTGAAAAGTTGAAAATAGGAAATGCAAAACCAACCTCTATGGTTTTGCAAATGGCTAACAGCTCCCTCGTACATCCAGAGGGAAGACTAGAAGACGTCCTCGTCAAGGAAGGTACGTTAATCTTTCTTCTTGATTTTGTTTTACTTGATTACGACGTGGATATGAATGTCCCCATTATTTTGGGCAGACCATTCCTAGCCACGGGGCGTACTTTGATCGATGTAGAAAATGGTGAAATGATTATGTGTATTCAAGATGAGGAGATAAAATTCAACGTGTTTAAGCCAATGAAATTTCCAGATTCCAAAGAGGATTGCTTCCGGATTGATGTGATTGAACAAAAAGAAAAAGATCCAACTAAGGTTGTGGAAACCGTAGGAATGGAGGAAAGAGAGCTCAGAAAGAAACCACCTAATAAAGATCCTCGATATCCTAAGGAAAATCCACACCTTGACCATACGAAGAAGAAAGAAAATGGGCGTACTATGAATGTTCCAAAAGAACCTAAGAAAGAAAGAAAGAAGAGGGAGTTCAGAGTAGGCGAAGAGGTCGCAATGAAGAAGCCTGGTCCTCATCCAAAAGCGAGTGAAGCCAAGAGTTCTTGGCAAGGACCTTTCATGGTCACAAAGGTTATTTCAAATCAACTGGTGATAATAAAAGCTAAGGGATGCAAATTTCGTGTAGCAAATGTTGACAACCTCACTCACTGTTGGGGAGGTTATGTGAAAAAATGATTCATGAGGTAACCCGTCGAGCATAACGACGTTAAACAAAAGCCATTTCAATTGCATATTAGTTTATTGCTTTATGTTTTTCAATTCCTAGTGTATAATTGTAAGTAATTGTCGAGTCTTATTGTCTACTCCTAAAAGAAATGAGAAAGGTAGTGTGTTAATGGTGCAGGAATTGAGTTTGGGGTGCTAAGGAACGTAAAGAAAAAATCTGTTGCACTGGCCGGCTAGCCGTCCATATTACCGGTATGCCGGTGGAGGAAAAAAACGAGCCCTCGTGTCAAAGACTCGGGTTGTTTACCGAGAGGCAGAGAAAAATTTAAGAGCCGCACCGGTATGCCGGCCAGAAGGAAACACGTGCCCTCGGGTTGCTCGACTCGGGTATTTTGACGGAGCGAGATTTTGCGAAAAACAGAGCACTGGTATGCCGGTGACACCGCCGCTATGCCGGTGCCCAAGAACACGTGGCCTCAGGCAGTGGATTCGGGTTTATGGTAGAGAGTTACAAAAACGAAGACCTCCAGCACCGGTATGCCGACGATTCCGCCAGTATGCTGGTCCGATGGCGGTTTGAAGTGTTTAATTCCTAATCTACTTCTTACCTTATTAAGTGAAAACCCTAGCCTCTCCAATACGAATTTTCCAGCTCCTAACCTTATAAATAGACCTTGAAGCTTGATTAAACCTCCACAAAAAACACCATAACATCAATAATACTCTCCTCCTTCCTACATAAACACATATTCTTCATCAGATTCATCACACTACACCATTAAAAACAATCAAGATCATCAAGCTATCAAGAATTCTTCCAAGAATCATCATGAGACCTTCTTTTATCATCAAATCCAAGCAAGAAGATCAAGCTACACCAATATTTCTTAACTTTATCCTATCCTTGATGTAACTTGAGTTTGGGGTCAATTCAAACATGACAAACAGAACAGATGCTATGGATTATAAGAGAAATTGTTCAATCCTAGGAAAGAACACAAATTTGCCTGGAGCCACAACTAAAACGACCATCGATCTTGATAAGCCTATTGAAAAGAAGCAAAAGGTAGAGGCACCAACACAATCACTACACAAGAAATTAACATCTAGGATGAAGGTACCATCAAAGCCTAAAGAAAAGACACAAATTCAAGATCAAGGTTCTTCCTCTTCCTCTTCATATCAGAATAATTCTTGCACACCCCCATGGGCTATCAAATTGCAACATGGAGTCAATCATTTAAGAAAATAAAACAAGGCACTTTGGGAGGAAATTACACAAATTAATTCACAATTGGGTGAGGTAACTAAGATCTTTGACATTGATAATTATTCTTCTTCTTCGGAGGAGGACATGATGGATCTTTATGGCCAGGTACCCCATACTAAATCTTCTTCTTAATTGATGGTAGGCACTAGGTAGTTAGTTTAGTTTAATTTTTAATTTTATTTCTTTATTGGGTCTTCTTCGAGTCGTGGGGACACGACTCATTTTTTACTTTGGGGTGGGGTTCATTGTCTCATCCCATTTTTTTGTGTTTTACATGCTTTCAATAAAATTAATCTTAGGGTTGCGTTGACTGTAGAGTATTTTAAATGCCCCCATCAAGCATGCTTTTTATGAATTTATGATAAAAAATAGTTGATTTTAGGGGTTAGTATAAAACACACTTATACTGCATGCAATATGAGGTAATTGAAAGGAAGAATTAATGATCAATGCAAAAGAAGTAAACTTGTGCTTAAGGATAATGAGTGGTTTGTAGAACGTGAGATCTGAATGAGTAGAGAACCCACTTAGGTATGAACTAGAGGCAAGCTGTGTAAATAGGAAAATGATAGAAGCAGTTCTTTGTTAGCCCTGTGAATCCTTTTTGGCCATCTATCCCTGAATTAATTATATCTGTCTTAGCCAAATTTTTAGCCTTTAAGCCTTTCTTTTGTCGCCACATTATAAGCCAATATCCCTTTAGTTTGTTAGGCATGACCATATGACCCGCACTTGAATCACGATCCTGAGACTTCCTGTCTTGAGCTTGAGTTTAGGGCGGTGGGTCCACTATATGGGAATTTACATTGGGTTGGGATTTTTGAGCTTATCAATTGTGCTATGTGTATATTTTGATGATGATTCACATGTTTATTATATTGTAACCCTTTGCCGGAGTAAGAGTAAATGAAAAGAAAAAAAGAGAAAATATGAAAAGCAATGAAAAGAATTTTTTTTATGAGAAATAGCATGATATCTCAACATCAAAAAAAGAGTCATGACTATACAAAAGAAAGGAGAAATTTCATATGAAAAGAATAAATATTTGGACCGGCAAAGAGGAATTTTTTATGTGAATCATTGTTAGTGCTTATTGGGTTAATTTGGGGACGCTACATTAGCGCGTCAAATGGATTGAGTGAGAACGTATTCGAGTGTAAACTCAAGCTCTTGGACAGTTTGTTGAAGGTATGTGAGGAGAGAGCCAAAAGCTCACTTCAAATTTACCAAATATACATATCATACCGTCCCTAAGCCGATATTAAAACCGTAAAGACCATGTGATTCCTAGATACACAGTGAGTTAATAGGGAGTATGCTAAGTGGAGCGTTCAAAGCAAGTAAGGATCGAGGAACACCCTATAGCCACCATCTTGAGATAAGTAATAAGCGTAACCTTCTAGCATTGTGAAATTAATTTTGGATTGATATTATTTTGTGTTTGATTTTGCATGAGATGTGTATGTGTATATTAATTCTTAGATGATACTATATGAGATTTGTTTTAAGTTGTGCTTTGGGAATATTTGCTAGATTCTACCTTCTGCGTTCACCTAAAAGACCTTTGTTTTTATTTTACTTTGTCGGGACGACAAAGGTTTGAGTTTGGGATCTTGATGTCTCCCTATTTGTTCTAATTATTAGCCCTTTGGAGACATACTTTTAGGTGAATATTTGACTTTTTTTTGTCAACAAAATAGTCTAACATAGATGTCTGGTACAACTCGAATATAAGTTACTAATACAAGCATAAAATTCGACTAACGACCTAGTAGGACAATTAGATATGTCTAGATTAAGTCTAGTACTTTTAGCTAGAATGTCCGCTACACCATTATATTTCCTTCCAATATGGATAACCTTCCATTCCGGGAATCTCCCTATCCACCTCCATGCTTCGGATATCATGGGGCGGATCCTCCAGTCGATTCCTCCACTTATTTGATAGAATTTTATGCTTATATAGTCATATTACACTTTCTCCCCTTGGAATTAGACTATTTGCATATCTAGAGCTTTTGTGCGTTAATTTGGTTATTTTTAGTGCAAAGTTAGTAGGTTCTTGAATTTCATGAAAAACCACTACAAGGATGAGAAGTGAGAATTAAATTCTTAGAGTATTTTTAGTGTGTTAGGAAGTATTTTATTCGAGTTTCTAATTTTAGAGTGCACTTTCTTATTTCTAGTCTTGATTTAATGATTTATTAAATTTTAAAGCATATGCGGTTCAATTATTTATTTAATGTGAAGCTTTAAAAGATATATGGTAATTAATTAGAGACCAAGTCAAGTCTAAGAAGTAAAGGAAAGATATATACATGGAAATAAGAAGATTAAAGAAGGATATATGCAAAGAAGGAAAAGATAAAGCAGCCAAATAAATTTGAAATTCCAGCCACGTTCAAAGACGAGCTCATAACTTAAAATTGGATAGAAATTTGGGAGAATTGTCTGGACCAATGGATAGAGCTTTCCGAGACAAGTGGTTTCGACTCTTGGAATGCGTCAAACGGATAAGTATTGAAGGAGATATGACCAAAACAAATCAGCAGCAGAATCTTATTTTTCCTAGATTTTAGGGTTGCGAATTAAAGAGTTTTCGACTTGTCTTCTACTCCAAGTAAAAACGAATTAGGGCTTCCTAACACCTATAAATACACCCCTTAGCCTCCTCTTTACGGACACTTCAGAGAATTACACAAGAGGCTTAAGGTTTTCAAGTCAGATGAAGAAGGCAAGGAGAAACTAGAGCTAGGAGAATCCTGTTCTTCCATCAACAACCATCTTACCCTTTAGGTTATCAATTTATCGTTTGTAACTGAACATGAATTCCTTTTATTTATTTTCAGTCTTTAATTTTATCATGAGCTAAATTTCCATATACTTGAGAATAGCATTAAAGAGATGAACCTTAATTAATTTAATCTATGTTTTGAATTTGGGATTGTTATGATTTAAATTGAATTGAGTTTTATATATTGGATATTACTTTGTTTTCATTACTATGTTTATTAGGAACAACTAGAAATAGCTTTTAGTATTTGGGCTATTCACTTTAATGGCGAAGTTATCATCCGACAGGGGGGGGGGGTTTGAATACAGACTTATGTAATGCCCGTGTAATGTCCGTTATTGATCGAAAGGCTTAACTAATTACATAGCCAAAGAGGTAAATTCATATCATCCGAAGAGACATATTCGTCCATACAGGGGTTTATAGTACTTTAGGATAGCTCCTAAGTCCACCCGACAAGGGGCTAGGAGATATTAGAGTCCCGACTAATATTATAATACCAATTCTACCCTTAAACATAGCATAGATTATATTGATTAGGAGGATTCCTTGCGAGACTCAAGTATCTCTCTCATCTGAAGTTAGTCCTTTTATTTGCTTTATTTCTTTTTAGGTAATTTACTATTAGTCTTTATTTAATTTTCATATTTTAATTCAGAAAACCAAAAAAAATCTTTTAATTTATTTTTCTGTTAAGCAATTTTTTTTTCTACTTGATTAATATTTGGGTTGAACCTAATCCGTCCCTGAGAACGAACTTGATTATCATATATTACTTGGGACAATTGTGCACTTGCAGTAAGTGGTTCCTCTATTTTATTGCTTTATTTTCTAACACCCTAGGACCCACATGAGTGTATACAATGGTCTAATGAGTAAATATAATTTACCTTTGAGTCTTTAATGGGTGAATTTTTGCAAAGATTGGGATTTTCTACATCCCAACCAACAAATTACAACATGAGCTATAACTAGACAAGAGTCAGGTGTTCTTAATCATAACCATATCATATTTTATGTGATGCTTCTTTTACATCAAACATTGATCAATCTAGGTGATAGTTACATTAAATCTCACATTAAAAGTGTTAGGTGTAAATTGCCATTGGAAAGAGAAGCAATAGCGACCTCGGAAGATTGTAAAGTTGTTGTAGTTAACAACATAGAAAATGCGATTATTTTACAGAAATTGAAAGGACATCGTCCGTGGTATGAACAATTTAGCCAACTCGAGATGGAACATCAAGCCCATTACAAGGACAAATATTATAAGACCATGTTTTTTGCACTTAATGAGATACGAATCCGATTCAATAAGATACTAGGTCGATAAGACTATTTGTTTGTTTTGAAATTCAGATCTGAATGACTCTTAAATAGCTTGTTTCATTGAGATTTTCAGTGAAGTCTGATTCATTAAGGCGTCATTTGTTTTTTAAGTGATAAGTACTGAATATTAAATACAAGTTGAATATAACTTATTTTTGTTAAGAAACGGTGTCTAAATGAATCATACTTAAGGGTTGTTTTTTTGCACTTAATAATATCTTAGTCTGGTTTATTAAGATACTTGATCAATAAGAAAGTTTGTTTTTCCTGACCATTTTAGATTTGGATGACACTTAACTGGTCTTATTCATTATGATTTCAAGCTATATCTTATTCATTCATACGTTGTCTCTTCGCGAAATAAGTTCTATTAAACCTTTTAGCATTCAGTACTTATCACTTATAAAACAAATGACACATTAGCTTGAAATCTTGATGAAACATACCAGTTAAGAACGATTCATATTTGAACTGATTAGGAAAAATAAGTTGTTGTTTTTTGATCTAGTGTCTTAATGAACCAAATTGAGATCTCTTTAAATGCAAAACACCATCGTTTAACCGAATAGGTTCCACTCAACTATTTATTTAGTAATTAACACATATCATTTCAAAATACAGACGTGGCCTAACTCGAAGTTCCAAGTTTCATTTACTGGCCTTTGGGAAAATTAACCTCCGAATCTTTTAAATTTTTTTATTAGAAACTTGTAAAACAAAATTGACATCAAAATTGATTTTTTGTATGATACAATTACTAATAAATATCTCAAATAAATAAAAATTCTTTTTTGAACATTTTTCCTAAACTAAAGTTTGGCATATAATAATCAATTTTATTTATTTTGTTATTATATCAATTACATTAATTGCTTTATTTATTTCTTTTCTTGAAAAAAGGACAAAGTAAAATTAAACAAAAAATTTAATATTTATTATATTTGATTTTAATTATCAATTGTGTGAAAGGATAGAAAAGGATAGAAGAGGATTTCCCAAGATGTATCCCAATAAAAAAAAAAAAAACTTTAATGGGAGAAGAACATGTAGAGCCACATCATCGATCCACGAGAACTGAACAAAGTCATATTCAGCCGTTGGATAAGAACTATATAGAGCATCCCTAACCGTGAGATCAACTCCCAAAACACAACACTGATTTCTATGTTTCGTCGTTTGGATCCAATCCAATTCTCACTCCTTTTTAAGTCCCAAAATCCTCACTCTCAAATTCCTCAACCAAAGTGTCTTCTCCATTTCTCACTTTTCATTTTTGAATAAACATGGAGACCGAAGACCAAAATAACAAGATTGCTGCTACTGGGTTTAATTCTCAACCTCCTCCAGTTTCATTACCTCCTACCACAATCCCTACTTATCCAGTGGTACTTAAAAATTATATTTTTCACTTTATTCAAATAATTGATATATAAATTTAATATTATTTTACATGTATAACAGATGATAATGGAAGCGATCGAGAAGCTTAACGATAAAGACGGGTCAAATAAGTCAACGATCTCAAAGCAGATTGAGTCCACTTACGGTACTTTACCACCGGCACATTCAACTCTACTGACACATCATTTAAACAAGATGAAACAGATGGGGCAACTTAAGATGGCCAAAAATAACTACTTTAAGCCTGACCCAAATGCACCACCACCACGTGGACGTGGTCGTCCACCTAAGCCTAAACCCGCTTTACCTGAGGGTTACGTGCCTCCACCTCCTCGTCCACGTGGTCGACCTCCGAAAGAGCATGATCCCCTTGCTCCACCACCACCGCCAAAAGTGAACGCCCCCAATTTAAGTGGCCGTAAACGTGGTAGACCTCCAAAGGCGGGTAAGGTTGCTTCTACAGAGGCTGTGTCTCCTATGCCAACGGGTACGCCGAGAGGAAGAGGAAGGCCGCCGAAAGTCAAAGCTGCCGTGACTGCATCTGTAGGGGCATAAATTTGATGGGTCGTGTTTGCTAATTGGTGTCTTTTTCCTTTAATTACTTTTTAGTCCTTTGTAGTTTGGTTTTAGGTTGGCTGGTATTGTAGTGATATATGTTGTACTAAAATCATAATGTGTGGTCATTGTATATTAAGGAAAGGGAGTTGTCTGGGAATTACTGAACTTATGTTTATGGATAAATTTTATTAGTAATTTCTAGTGTTCATAAGTTATAAGTTGTTTAAATATGTTTTTGATTTTCTTTTTGACCCCTTTGAGTTTTCCTTTATATTCTTTTATGGTGTGAACTTAAGAACTTGAGTGTTGAGAAATTTTGACAAGTTATATTATTAATTTGTTAAGTTTAGAAGATGCGGTTTGTAGTTATAGTATATTGTCTTCAATGATGATAGGTCCAAAATATTCCTTTGACAACCATGATAGGTTATCTTTTTCGTCAATGCCAACAAGAAGAGAAGAATGCTAATGTCCTTGTCCAGGGTGATGAAACTTATGGTTTGTGTCATACAATCGAAAAAGGTATATGGGGTGTTCAACAATTATACGCATATTGTAATGGAAGTACTTAACTGAAGTCATAACTCATAACACCATGGAAGTACTTAATTGAAGTCATAACACAAAGTCATAACTCATAACACAACGAAGAAATCATATCTTAAGTACGTACATGATGCATTCAATAAGTATACGTCATGTCATATTGTAACGGAGGCATTGAAAAATCATACCTTAAGTACATGGTATTCAACTGAAGTCGTGTAACACAACTGAAAAGTCATACCTTAAGTACATGACGTATTATACGTCATATTATAACGGAAGCATCTGAAGTCGTGTAACACAACTGAAAAGTCATACCTTAAGTACATGACGTATTATACGTCATATTATAACGGAAGCATCTAACTGAAATGCTGTTAAATTATACGTCATATTATAACGGAAGCATGTTAAATTATACGCCATATTATAACGGAAGCATCCAACTGAAGTCGTGTAACACAACTGAGAAAATATACCTTAAGTACATGGTGCATTTAATAATTATACGGCATACTGTAACCGAAGCATTCAATGAGTAATAAATAGTATTTAAGAGGTAATATTGTAGAATAGTAGATAAGTAATTAAGACATCTTCCCTTATAAAAATTTAGCATCATTTATAACACATGATCTCATTTTCCTTGCGCAAATTATACTCATTCATACATTATTCTCTAGACTCACGTATGGACAAACCCCTTTGTTTTTCTTTGATACTAACTTGATTGTTAAAGTATCATCAAGAGTTCGCTTTCTTTGATGATCAAACCATTATAACTTTTCTTGATGATCAAACCATTATATTGCAGGTACCAACGTCTAGAGGTAAATAAGGCCAAAAAATAAATCGAGGTGCGAAGATTTGTAATTTAGCCGAGCGGTCCTTTTAGTAGATTTTGTGTTAGTTGGTATCGTTTGTGGAAATTAAAAATTCATCCCAAAACCACTGAGATACAACGATGGAAGGACAAGACCATTGCTATGCAGGGCGAGAGGCTGTATGCAGAGTCGGGAAAATAGAAGGAAAAGGGTACATGGCCGACACAATAGTAGTTGAGAAGTATGGTGCCATGATGTCGCTTATTAAAGAGCACTGAGGTCAATACAATGGCTCGAACAACACTAGGTACCACTATTCGTAATCCCAACTCCACTGGAAGTCCTACCTAGTGTAGAGGCAAAACCACAAGACAAACAACTTGTCTGAAACTTAATATAACAATCTATTCAGTAGTAACATCAGCCGTAGGTCCAACCATTATTGTTGCAACACTAGATCTCCCCTGAAGGGGGTGGTGGATTTCCCATGGTGTGGTTAAAATATTATAAAATCGTGTCGAGATGAATGCGATGCCTCATCCCAGAATAACCAGAGAAACTGCAAGGGGAAACTCCTTAGATGTTATAAAGAAATGTTAACACCGAAGAAGGAATCGAGAAAAATATCAAGCTGATTGGTAGTATAAGACTAAACAAATCAATTCTTCTAGAAGATCCTCGATACCATCATGCCTTTGAGGTTCAAGCTATGTACCTTAACGACCTATGACATATCGACGGATATGGAACAGTATGTTGAAAGGCACATGGAGTTGATCACTATTTCATATGCAACTTATTGTAAAACTTATCAATAAATTCACATCAAAGGTTCTTAAAGCTTAAACCTCATTGATAATCTTATCTTGCTATCAAAAAGGTTGAAAATCAAGTTCACAAAGAGTAAAACACTGAGACGTGGCAACAATTCTCTACATAACATATACCATATGAAAAGAGAAAGTCCATGAGAATATTTAGACAACTTCAGAGGCGCGGTGTGCGAGGTGGATGACATTGACAACTAAATATCCCACGTGGCATATGCAATTGCAAAACCTGCATAAATTGACCAACTATGTGTTGCAGTACCGCCTCCATACTCACTCACAATTCTCCTTGACAATTAGGAGTGGACAAGATATTACTACAGTGATAAGTCCGACTATCATCCCGAAAAGATCTATCCTTGTCAATTATCTTAGTTTAGCTGAGGCTTATTCCAAAATGTATTCTTCACTATGAGGAATGGAAACAATCAATGGATGAGTCACCAACCACAATTAACCATACATTAACTAAATTATGCAAATTATGTTTTTATAGTAAATGACAAACGTTGTAAATAACAGAATGGGTGTAATGGGAGGGAGATGCCTAAGGTATGTTATGATGCCCCTTAGCCCTTTTGTAATATTTTTGGACAAGTAACCTATAGGAAATGGTTGGATATTAACTATTTAGAATTCAATTTGGTTGTGTATCTTCTCTCACAATACTGAATCTACCAACTACAGTTTAAGGACGTTTTTTTGAAAACCCCACCATTCAACCCATATAAAGTGGTTTCCTTTGTCATGTTTATGTAGTAGATAAACCATTAAGATAAGAAACCACCTAAAATTATCTTTAGATTGGAATACGAGTGAGCACATATATGGGCATACACATAAATATTAGTTGATCATAAACAAGAATCAATTAACCACCAATTTTTAGATTAATATTGGGATTATATGCCCAAGGCAATGACTTACCAATTAGCAAGAACATATATAAAAGATAAATGTATTCTTTATGATTAAGACCAAGAGTATGTGATGAAAATTGTAATAATAAAGAATGACACATTATATGGTCCATTGATGTTTGAGTGCAAGGACACGACCGACTGTCAAGATAATGATACGTTTTGCTAGTATGCACTAATCATTCTAATTCTTTCTATCAATTTCAGTTTATAATGGAGACAATAACTCTTAGATATGTAGTCAGGATTCTAAATTCCCCCTATCACTGGAGAGAGAACTAGGGTGGCAACCTCACAATCACGAGGGAACTCACAAAGGGTTGATCTGCGCCACTTGGGTCCTAGGTGTAGTCCTACCTACTAATGATGTTTGATGATGAAAATAAACCTTAATAACCATTTAGTTAGGCTGGTGTTGTTAGGACCAATTCCTTATTCTAGACGTTTATGTGGTGTTTCAATAGTTAAACACCCCTTCTGGGCGACCATCTAACTACTATTAGCAAAGCCCTAAATTGATCAGGTTTAAGATAGAAAATAAATCAAAGCACATAAAACAAATATATGGTTAAGTAGCTAGAATCAAATTAAAACATATAATTCCGAAAGAAACTTCAATAGAAAGAAAATAGAATTCATAGATTATACATAATGCGAAACCCAAGTTTTGAGAAAATTAGTTCATACCTGAAAGAAATAAACAAAAAGAATGATACAAAGATTTCATCTTGCTCTCTTCAATAACTCAAATGATATAAAACTTAAGGACTAACTCATGGGAGGAAAAGATTATTTTACAAAGGTTAAATGGTGTATTTATAGGTGTTTAGAAGACCTAATTCGTTTTCTTGGAGTGGAAGACAAGTAACTTGGACTCCAAGCCCAACTCAAATTCGTAACCCTAAAATATAGTAAAGGTAATAATCTGCCGCTATTTTATTTTCATCATAACTTCTCTGTTTCGACACCGATTGAGGCGTTCCATATGTCGAAACTTATCGTGTCGGAAATCTCTATAACTTTTCTTCAGACCATTCTTCCAAATTCCTAGCCAATATTGAGTTATGATCACTTTTATGGACGTGGGTGCTGTAATTCAGATTTATTTGGCAGCTTTATCTTTCCATATCTTATATTTTCTTTCCTTTATCTCCGATTTCCATGCATATCTTATTTCCTTTATCTCTTTAAATCTTGATTTGGCATATAATTAATTTCTATTTATCTCTAAAGCTTCACACTAAATAAATAAATTAAACCCAATATGATCTATAAATAAGAAATCATTAAATCATGACAAGAACTAGGAAATTGCAATAATACATAGGATAACTTGACTAAAAGACTTCTAAAACACTAAAAATGATGTCTCCAACTAAGATTAAATCATCACAAATGGGGAGATATCAAGACCCCAACTCAAAGTTGTATCGTCACGATACAATAAAGATAAAAACAAAGGGAAGTCTCTAAGTACACACCTAGGTCAATTAAGCACAGTGGGAAAGAAGATAGAAGAATATATAAAATAGACATAAAGGAACTACTCAGAAAATTTCATGTAATAATATTTACAAACTACATACCTGCATACTTTTCATATCCACAATCAACACAGCTTAAATTCAAGATTAGATTAGCTTCGCAATGTAAGAAGGAGAGGATCATTACTTAGTTCACCAAGGTGGCTATAGATTGTTCATCGAACTTTTACTAGCATCCAAAGATCCACTTAACTACTCTCTATTGGCTCAATCACTTCTAGATTACATAGAAAATAATCAAAAGGTCTTTAGGATTGTAATGTTGTCTTAGGGACGGTATGATAAGTGTATTTGGATATTTTAGAGAGAGCTTTTGGCTCTCTCCTCACTAGCCATCAACGATTCACCCTAGAGCTTGAGTTACTCTCATAAAATGTTCTTACTAAACCCAATGATTCTTGGTGCACAAAGTAGCATCCTGAATAACCCAATACTATAAAAGAGCATCCTCAACATTTTATGATCATGGTAAATCCTATTAAAATCTTTCCAAATCTTGCATTCTTATCATTTTATGTGTTTGCTAGACTTTGGAATGCTTTAGCTTAATATTTAGTGACTATCTGTGTCATGTGAAGGTATTTTTGCAACCTCATTACTTGGAAATTTTTGTTCAATCAACATTTAATGCTCTTGAACCGGATAAAATGAGAGGTAACTCAGGTAGAATTATTCTCTCTAAATTTTAACCTTATAGGTAATTTTGTAACAGTTATTTTATATCTTTGCTTACTCTCTCAAGTGCTACTCCTGTTGTATCTGGTGATGGACGTTATTTCTCGAAAAACACCATCAAGGTAAATTGTCTGAAACTTTATCTATTGATGAAGCTTGTGACTATGTTCAATTGATGAAGTATGTTTTCTTTACCATCTTACATTAACTCAAACACCCATTTTCACATATAGTAAGATTAAAAAAAATGATTCATGTAGATATTTATTTATTCCATAGATTTCTTTGCATGACAATATTTTATTTCCAGTCTATTCAGAAATTGACTTCACATCCTAATTTCTCTTTCTGGTATACAAATGTAGTTGTTTACTCATGAATTTTCTACGAAAGAGCTTATGGAGTATTTGATCAAATTGCAATCCCTGATGTCTCCACTTTTGTTCTATTTATATGCCCTTAGGAGACATCAAATTAGGTGATTATTTGACTAATCCGATAGACTTTTAGTGATAATATGCTATATTTTATTTTCTCTCCTTAGATTTTAGTATTTATTATTTATTAAGCTTTTGCGCGTAATATGGTTTGTTTTAGTGAAAAGTTTGTAGGTTTCTAATACTAGCAAGGAGAGGAATCAAGAATAACAGTCTTAGATCGTTAAAGAAGTCAAAACTAGAAGAAATATCCCGGGGAGTTGACAAATTTGAGCTGAAAATCTAGAAGGCTAATGGTAATTGCTGATTTCGAGTCACTTAAAGATGGATTCAGCCTCTGAGTTATATGGAAGATTCGTGCCTTATTGATTTATGAAGAATTAGCAAGTTGAATGAGTCAATTCAGAGTTATATTAAGAAAGTTACAACCATTTTCGTGAAGGGTGTACAACAGTTACGGGATTTTGGGCTTGAAGAGTGGACGTGGGCCATTTAATGTTTAATTATTCTTTTAATTTAGACCAAGTCCGAAAATCATAGTATAAATAGGCTTTTTGACTTTATTTTTACACACAATTCAATTTCCACAAAGTCAGAGCGTCAGAGAAAAAGGAAGAAGCAAGGAAGAAGCCAAGAGCGGGAGACTTCAACATATCCAATTCAACAGCCAAATCCAATCTCCTAATTAGGTCGTTAATTTGATTCTCTTTCTGTTGAACATAAACTCCATTATTTTAATTTCTTATTTCTTTTTAATTTCAATTATGAGCTAAGTATTTAACTTGAGAATCGCAACATGGGTTGAACCCATTCTTGAATAATTAGTGTTTTTCCAATTTGGGATTGAATTAATTTAAATTGAGTTTCATTTTACGTTGGCTTTTACTTTACGATTGTTTATTATTCTTAGAGTCATGAACTAGGAATAAGTTTTAGTACCTAGGCTATTCCATATAGTGGTGTATGGATCACCTTGACGGGGGGTTTAAGTATAGAACTAAGTACTTGTCGATGGTATCCGTCAATGTCCTTGACAGGCTTGACTAGCCATTAGCCAATGAGGTAAGAAATAATCATCTGAAAGTGGTTTTAATCACTCTGACAGGGTTTAGAAGACCGTGGGAGAGCTTTTAGGTCCACCCTGACGGGGGCTAAGAGATTTTAGAATCCCGACTAACGTAAGAATAATAACTCAACCCTTAAATGGAAACACTAATTAGGAAAGTCTGCGTTGAAACCCTAGCGTGACTCAAGTACTACTTTTCTCTCGCGTCTACCTCATTTACTTGCGTTATTTCCATTCTAGTATAATTAATTTAGTATTTAATTTACTTTTGCATTTTAGATTGTTAAGTGAAAACCCCCAACAAACATTATATCTTTTATTTTCCGTTATTTGCAATTATTTCACTAATAGATAACATTAGAGTCAACCAATCCGTCCCTGAGAACGAACTTGTTTATCACATATATTACTTGGGACAATTGTATACTTGCAGTTCGTGGTTCCTCTTCTTTATCCACATTATTATATAACATACAAGGACCCACCAAGTTTTTGGCGCCGCTGACGGGGACGGTAGCGTGTGACCCCGGTGTTTATCCTTTAGTGCTTTAATTGCATTTTTTTAATTGTTTTCAGTTTTACGCTTTTCTTTGTCTTTGTTCTTTCTCAGGCATTACAGGTTTGGTGCATGTACTCAAACCCTGAGAGGTTAGTTCGAGAAAGAAACAAAAGAGAAAAAGAAGCTAGAGAACATGCAAAGAGAGAACGAGAAATGGAGGATTTGAAAATTCATCACATTGAAGATCCTGGCATTCAGTTAGACGAAAATGTTCAACCAATAATACCGCCAATAATTTAGAATTCCCCAATCATTCCGAATCCTGTTCTCAACAATCAACAAAATCATCCACCTATGCAACAAGCTCAACGCCCGATGTATTATGATCCATGGTTCGTACATGGTCCAGAACAAGCTCCTTATCGCGATTCTGCTCTCGCTATTGGTCCTGCAAATATCAATGTTGCACTTTATAGACTCGGTCCTGGTATGCTATCCCAATTTCAAAATTTTGGATTCCGTGGAACACCTGGAGAAGACCCTATTCGTGCAGTTCAAAAGTTTATGCAAATCTGCGATTCGTATATAACTCAAGGAGTGACCAAAAAGCATATGTACTTTGCGAATTTCAGATTTTTCGCGATAGACGCAACTAGTGAGTGGCACGATTCGCAAGAACGTGAAACAATCAATACTTGGGATTAGTACATACAGCGTTTTCTGATCGTTATTATCCGACGAATATGAGATTAGACGCACAGGTAGATTTAAAATCGTTTGTCCAAGAACAAGACGAAACTTTGGGAAGATGTTGGACAAGATTTCAGTCGTGTTTGATAGATTTCCTGACCATGGCCTTAATGAACAACAACAGTTGAAAATCTTTTATAGGTCTATATGGAGGATCAAGAAAAGACCTCAATTTATTATGTGGTGGTGGATTTTTATAGGTAGCTTCAGTCCATGCGAATATTATTTTAAATAGAACGGTAACAAATGAGCAAGGTTGGAGTACAGTGAGAACACCTATTCGTGGTAGAAAAGAAAGTAATATGGGTATCGATGAGAAATTTTCCTCTTTTAAGGATAAATTGAAGAGTACTTTGGAACAACAAATGAAACAACTCACAATAGCTGTTAAAGAAGGTTTATCTGGTAAGAAGGCAAGTGTTAACGTGACTCAAGATGGGTGTTCTAATTGTGGTGTTCAAGACCATGACTGGGAACATTGTGAATGTAACCCCAAAGCTGTAATGTTTGTTTCTAATAGGGAAAATTTCAATTTGAGTGGTCAAGGATACCAACCCAACAGAAACCATCTGGGATTCCAATACTCAAATCCTAATGGGGCAGCTAATCCTACTTATGCTTATCAACCGCGTCCCTAAGGTAACACTTATCAACCTAGACCACAAAATAATTATCAGGAGGACTAAATTATGGAAACCATGCTCAGAGACAGCCTCCTTAAAATAATTATAATGACACTATGAATCAAAAGGCCTTACCTGCTCAACCTCAAGAAGGAACAGAAGATCTCCGTTTAAATGTAGACAAATTAATGGCACTTCAGGCATAATCTATACAGAGTCAGCAAGCTAATAAGGTTGCACTTAAATTATTGGGGAATCAAATTGATCAGATATAAAAACAGCTAAATCAGCGTTCGCAAGGAAGACTCCCTAGTGATACTGAAGTCCCAAGACAAACCGAAGATTGTAATGCCATCGCGTTAAGAAGTGGTAAGAAGCTTCCTCCACCTCCTTTTCTGGTTATGAAAGAGAAATAAGTGAAAAATAAAGATAAACCAGTAGTAGAGGTGGAAGAGAAAGAAGATGAACCTGAAGTGGTAGAAGTGGAAAAAATTCCGGAAGTTCAGAAAAAGAAAGATGTGGTAGACACCCGTCCTCCTCCACCTTATCCTCGAGAGTTTAGAAAAAAGGAGATATGGCTGAGTATCAGAGATTTTTGAATAGGGTGAGAGGTCTTAACATCAACATTCCATTGTTAGAAGCTATTAAAGACATACCGAAGTACGTGAAGTTTTTGAAGAGAGCCCTCACCAACAAGAGACCATACTGTGATAATGAGATGATTGGGTTACCTGAAGAGTGTAACGCCATTTGTCAAAGTAAGCTGCCACCTAAGTTGCTTGACACTGGGAGTTTTACAATTTCGATATCAATTGGTAATAAGTGGCAAGGAAAAGCTCTATGTGATTTGGGTGCAAGTATCAATCTTATGCGCAAATCAATATTCGATAAGTTGAAGATGGGAGATGTGAGGCCTACCTATATGGTCTTACAAATGGATGATCGATCCCTCGTACATCCGGAGGGACGAATCGAAGATGTCCTCGTCAAGGTAGGTACTTTAGTTTTTCCCATTGATTTTTTTATTCTTGAATACGACGCGGATAGGAATGTCCCCATCATTTTGGGAAGACCATTCCTAGCCACGGGGCGTACTTTAATTGATGTAGAAAACGGAGAATTAACCATGAGAATCCAAGACGAGGAGGTAAAGTTCAATGTGTTCAGAGCCATGAAATTTCCAGACTTTCCATGAGATTGCTTTCGAATGGATATAGCAGAACACGCCACGCAAGAGGTATTTGATTGTTTTAATTATGATGATATCTTGCAGGCTGCTTTGACACTTGACTAACCTGAGTTGATGGAAGAGCTTGCCGAAACTGTGGCAGCTCTTAATTCGGAAAATCCAAAATATAGGCGTCCTGCCTATGAACCTGTGAGAGAACCGGGGGAGATGTTCATTAAGAATAAACCATCAATTGAATCTCCTCCAAAGTTAGAAGAAAAACCATTGCCAGCACACTTGAGGTATACGTATTTGGGTACTAATGATACTTTACCTATTATAATTTCAGCAAATTTAACAGGTACTCAAGAAGATAAACCATTGTGTGTACTAAGGGCGAATAAAGAGGCGGTTGGTTGGACTATTGCGGACATCAAAGGCATTATTCCCTCCTATTGTCAACACAAAATCATTCTCGAAGATGATAGTGCACGCTCGGTTGAAGGCCAAAGGAGATTAATGCCAGCAATGAAAGAAGTGGTGAAGAAAGAAGTTATTAAGCTACTAGATGCGTCTATCCCATAGCTAGTAGTGAGTGGGTAAGTCTAGTTCAATGCGTACCGAAGAAGGGAGGTATGACTATCGTCCTCAATGCTTAGAGTGAAGCCATTTCCACGAGAACCGTTGTTAGTTGGAGGGTGTGTATGGATTATCGTAAGTTGAACAAGGCGACTAGAGAAGACCACTTTCCTCTTCCTTTCATAGATCAGATGTTAGATAAATTGGCTGGTAAGGAATATTATTGCTTTTTGGATGGTTATTCAGGTTACAATCAAATCTATGTCGATCCAGTTGACCAAAACAAAACCACATTTACATGTCCTTTTGGTACCTTTGCCTATCGGAGGATGCCATTTGGATTATGTAATGCACCCAAAACTTTCAGAGATGTATGATGGCGATTTTCTAGGATATGATTGATAATTTCCTTGAGGTATTTATGGATGACTTTTCTGTGTTTGGTGATAACTTTGATGAGTGTTTACAAAACTTGGAGAAGGTGCTAATTAGATGCAAGGAAACAGATTTGGTGTTAAACTGGGAAAGGTGTCATTTTATGGTTCGTGAAGGAATAGTGTTGGGTCACAAGGTTTCGAGTGCATGTTTAGAAGTTGATCGCGCAAAGATTGAGGTAATAAAAACTCTTCCCCCTCCCATTTCTGTAAAAGGGGTAAGAAGTTTTTTAGGTCATGCTAGATTTTATCGCTCATCAAGGATTTT
Source organism: Nemophila menziesii (assembly GCA_029959085.1). Taxonomy (NCBI): domain Eukaryota; kingdom Viridiplantae; phylum Streptophyta; class Magnoliopsida; order Boraginales; family Hydrophyllaceae; genus Nemophila; species Nemophila menziesii. Next base: position 36,674,129 of record JARWIR010000005.1, on the reverse strand, counting down.
TCCAAGATTACAAAACCTTTGTGTAACTTACTCGAAAAGGACACCAAATTCCTTTTTGATGAAGCTTGCATGAAGGCATTTCAAGAGTTGAAGGAGAAGCTTATCACTGCGCCTATTGTATTACCTCCTGATTGGAAGATTCTTTTTGAAGTTATGTATGATGCTAGTGATTCAGCTATGGGTGCTGTGTTGGGTCAAAGAAAGAACAAGGTATTTCACTCTATTTATTATGCGAGTAAGACCTTCACTAGTGCTCAAGTTAACTATACAGTGACTGAGAAGGAACTTTTAGCGGTTGTTTATGCTTTTGACAAATTTCGTTCCTATCTTCTTGGGGCGAAAATTGTTGTATTCACCGATCATTCCACTATAAAGTACCTTATGGAGAAGAAAGATGCTAAGACACGGTTAATCAGATGGGTTATATTGCTTCAAGAGTTTGATTTGGAGATTCGAGGTCGTAAGGGTTGTGATAATCGGGTTGTAGATCATTTGTCTCGTCTTGAAGGTTCTGAATCGAATAGTAGCCCTAAGTTAGTCAAGGAGGAGTTCCCAGATGAAAGTTTATTCACTATTTATAATATAGCTCCTTGGTACACCGATATTACAAACCTTGTGGTGAGTGGTTCTTTTCCTGAAGGGGCTACTTCACAAGACAAGAAGAGATTAATCAGTCGTGCTAAACAGTTATTTTGGGAGGATCCTTTCCTCTACAAAGTATGTGGTGACCAAATGGTAAGAAGATGCATACCTAAGAATGAGATTTATTCAGTAGTTGCAGGTTGTCACGATTCACCCTATGGAGGACATTTCAAAGGCGACCACACAGCTGCTAAGGTACTACAATCTGGTTTTTATTGGCCTACTTTACATATGGATTGTCATGAATACGTGAAGAAATGTCATAGATGCCAGTTTACTGGTAATATATCCAAAAGGGATGAGATGCCACGTTTCAACGTTCTTGAGGTAGAAATATTTGATGTTTGGGGTATTATTTTCATGGGTCCCTTCGTACCATCCAATGGAAATCAATACATCCTTTTAGCAGTTGATTACGTGTCTAAATGGGTAGAGGTTGTAGCTCTACCAACGAATGATTCGCGAGTAGTAATTAAGTTTTTGAAATCTCTTATCTTTACTAGACATGGTACACCTCGAGTTATTATCAGCGATGGAGGTTCACACTTTGTGAACAAGTATTTGAAAACAGTTCTAGAGAAGCATGGGATTAGACATCGTGTATCTACCACTTATCACCCACAAGCCAATGGTCAAGTTGAGGTATCTAATCGAGAGGTCAAATCTATTCTAGAGAAGACTGTTGGCCCCACAAGAAAAGATTGGTTAACAAAGTTAGATGATGCATTGTGGGCTTATCGTACTGCGTTCAAAACTCTCGTTGGTGCATCTCTGTATCGTATGGTTTATAGTAAGGCTTGTCACTTACCTCTTGAACTTGAATTAGGTGCATATTGGGCTATAGCGCAGTTGAATTTAGATCCTACTTTAGCCGGTGAGAATCGTATGATGAAGTTAAATGAGCTTGATGAGTTTCGATTACATGCTTATGAGAATGCTAAACTCTACCAAGAAAACACTAATAGGTGGCATGATAATCGCATTCGTGTGAAGAAGTTTGAAGTTGGGAAAAGGGTCCTTAAATACATCTCGAAGTTCAGTAATTATCCGGGTAAATTGAGATCGAAATGGTCTGGTCCTTATGTGGTGACCAAAGTTACGCCTCATGGAGCCATAGAAATTGAACATCCAATCGAGCATCGCACCTTCATGGTGAATGGTCATCGATTGAAGATTTGTCATGGAGGCGAGGATATCAATCGCTCGGAATATCCACATCCCGGGGAGGTCATGTACCTCCCTGAAGCTCCTTAGAAGCAAGAGGTAACCCGTCGAGCTTAAAAGATGTTAAACAAAAGCCAATTCATTGTATATTAGTTTCATGTTTTCGTTATTTCGTAGTATAAATTAGAGTAATTGTTGTTGATTAGTGTTTAATTTTTGAGAAATGATATGGGCAGTTGTTTTTGATGATTTCAGGCTATGTTGTAGATCTCGGCTTTGAGGCCTAGTCGCTCGACCCGGGCCTAGTGCCTAGACGAGATTACACGGGGCCTAGGCGGAATTATACAGTTTTGAATCCCGCTGTGTAATTTTGTATATTTAGTAATATATATGTAGTAATTATAGAAATTTCGACTATTTAAGTCATAAAATTCATCTATAAACACTATAGTATATATAAAAAATACTAAAAATTGAGTTATAATATCAATTAAAAAATTCTCGAGAATAAGAAAAATAACAAGAAGGTCTATACGGGCGTGTTTTGCCATTAATCGGTGCCTAGGCGGCCATTTTTTGCCATTAATTGGTGCCTAGACGGGCTAGGCGCCTATTCCACGGCGACTAAGGCGCTAGGCAAAAACGCCTAGAGTTTTAACTAGGTGTAAGCGCCTGAGGGGGGAGTTGACGCCTAGGCGGGGAGATCTACATCATAGATTTCAGGGATACAAAAGTCATGAGTTTGGGGTTAAAAGAGTAGAAAAAGTGAAAATTTTAAGTAGGAGTCTAGGAGATAACCGGGAACCAGATTACCAGCTTACCGGGTACCCGGTAGCTACGCTGAAGTCCCCAAACTTTCTAACTAGTGCGTAAGATCACACGCAAGGTGTCGCATCTGGGTTTGCGCCAGCGACGGCGACCGAGAACCCGGTTGCCAGCTGACCGGGAACCCGGTGGTGGCGTTGTAGGATCTCCAACTTTCTGACCCCTGCATAATCTCAAACGCAAGGAGTCGCGTCCAGCAAAGCTCTATTCGCGCATCGACACCAACCGGGAACCCGGTCACGAGGTCTAACTCTCTGACCCTTGCGTGTACTTAGACGCAAGGGGCCAGCGTCCAGGTAAAAAAAATCGAAGATAGTAATTATTTTGCGCCGACACAGCGAAGCTAACCGGGAACCCGGTCAGCGACTGTGTTAGGCGGTTTTGAAGTTTTAAACCCTATTTATTTACCTTCCTTCTCAAGTTAGCCTCCACATTCGATTCTAGCTTTCCACCACTCCGAAAATCATCATCAAAACAAGTTCTAATCATCAAATCCTACCCTCTTTCACCCTAAAAACACATAATCAACTCAAGATCTTTCCAAAACTTCACAAAATTCCAACTTTTTCATCCAATTTCGTCTTCACCCAATCCATTAAATTGAACCAATAAACCTCTCCAATCACATAATCAACCCTTACTAATCTCATATCTCACATTAGTCTTCCTCCATCTTCCCTCAAAACATCAAAGTTCTAAACTTTGAGCATTGCTATATATCACCCCTATTTGCTTCACCCTTATTTCACCTCCTATGTGTCACCTTAGGTGGCATTAAACAAAAGAGAGAGAAAATAATTAATTAGGAGAGAGAAAAGATTTAATTGGCTTTTAAAACCTCCACATAGGAGGTGATATAAAGGTGAAGCAATAAGGGGTGATATATATCTTTACTCCTAAACTTTTCTCTGGTTTTTTACTTTTTGAAGTTTTGAGTTTGGGGTGAAAAGCCATGACGAACAGGACAGATTCTTTCAGTTATACTCGAAGTACCAACCCAAGAACAAGAAAAAATCCTGGTGCTACACAAGAGAGAGCTATTGAGATTCCAGATTCAGGTCCTAAACGCAAGGTTGAAGAGGTTAAGACTGCTATGAAGAGAAAAGAAAATCCAAGTAAGGCTACTCCTGCTAAGCCTACTTTGGTTGATGAAGAAGAAGAAGATATTAAAGAGGAAATTCCGAAAGAACCTGTTCTAGAACCACGAGCTCTACGCAGAAAAGCTATAGCACAGAACCCCAAGAGGGTAGCCATGAGTTGGCCTGATCAGGTTCGTGATAGAATTAATTATTGGAAGTTTGGTGTTGAGAGAGTATTTCGTTATGGTATTATGAACAATGAGTCTAAGAGTTATGCTATTACTTGTGATAAGTTTGGGTGGACCGAATTGAGACAGAGAAACCTTACTTTTCTCCCCACCTTGGTACGTGATTTTTACGAAAGAGTAGCCTTTTCGAATAAACAGTCCATTATTGTCCGTAAATAGGTAGCACTCTTCTCAGTTGAACTTATTCGAAAGACCTTGAAATTGCCAAACTTTACTAGTCCTTGTCCCTATTTTGAAACACTTGATGACCCATCTTTCGAGTGGGAATCTCATTGGGACAAAGTTTTAGTTCATGGGAAACGCCCTATTCCAAGTGGTGAGAGATTTGATGGGCAAGTTTATAGCAGTTATTTGTTACCTTGTGATAAGGTATGGTCAAGATTTATATTCCCCAATTTCTCTGGTATTACTCATACTTCCGAATTGAAGAAGGAGCATGTGATCTTCATTAAGTTTATTATTGAGAATCAAGAGATGGATGTTGCGCGTGTAATTTACAAAACTATAATGGGGTTCGAGAAAATCCTTACAGTTCAGCAAAACCTTAAGTTCCCTTGTACCATCACTGCCTTGTGTCTAGACGCAAAAGTACCGCGTATGAGCGAAGAGGTTGAGCCTTTAGATCAAGGAGACGTAATGACATTGAACTCCATTGAAAACGCTCACAATGAAGCAACCATACGATAAAGAATCCTAGAGCTCCACCACCAAAGAAGAAGGTACATATTGATAATGGGTTGGAAGATGAAATTTGAGTGTTGAATGAGAATCAAGAAAAGATGATTGCTACTTTAGGAAACGTTACCAAAGAGTTAGACCTTCTTCGAAATATGCTACTTGTGGTGAGCACCATCCAACTCGCCACCTATGGTTTACTCATGAAGGATTCTCTACTTGGATGTAACACCGATAACCAGCCTCGCGCTGGTTAAAATACGTTTTCTTACCCTTCTCATTTAGTGTAGATTAGTTTATTTGATTTGAGTCTTTTCGAGTCATGGGGACACGACTCATTTTTGAGTTTGGGGTGGTGTTTGTTGCCTCATCCCAGTTTTACGTGTTATTTGTTTTTATCGCTTTCAATAAAATTAATCAAGAGTTGCGTTTGACTGTAGAAGTTCTTGAATGTCCCAATTAAGCATAATTTTGATAAATCTATGATAGTAAATAGTGGACTTTAGGAGTTAGTATAAAACGCGCTTTAATTGCATGTAAACATAGATAATTGATAGGAAAAATTAATAAACAATGCAAAAGAAGTAAACTTGTACTTAAGGAAAATGTTTGGTTTGTAGAACGTGAGATCTAAATTAGTAGATAACCCACTTAGATATGAACTAGAGACGAACCATGTAACTAGGAAAATGATACAGCAGTTCTTTGTTAAGACATTTGATACCTTTTAGCCTTCTATCCCTTGTACTAATTATATAATTATTAGCCCAATTTCGAGCCTTAAAGCCTTTTCTTTTGTCGCCACGATATAAGCCCATATCCCCTTAGTTTAATAGGCATGTCTAAATGTCCCGCACTTGAATCACGATCCCGAGACCTGTCTCGAGCTTGAGTTTGGGGTGGTGGATCCATCTTCGGGAAATTACATTAGGAGGGAAGTATATGTGTTTGTATTGAGGCATAATTTCAGATGATACGATTATTCGTAACCCTTTGCCGGGATTGGAAAAAAAATATAAATATATATAGAAGTCAATACAGTAGCTAACCGGGAACCCGGTTAACACTGACCGGGAACCCGGTTGTCTTCTGTATAAAAAAAGAGAAAAAGAAAAATAAAGAAAGAATAACTTACCCGGCAAAGTGGAAATTTCTGGAAATCATCTTAGTATATATTGGGTTAACTTGGGGATGCTAAATTTGTGCATCAAATGGGTTGAGTGAGAACATTATTCTAGTGTAAACTCACGCTCGTGGACAGTTGTTGATGGTAAGTGAGGAGAGAGCCAAAAGCTCACTCAAATTTACCAAATATACATACCACACCGTCACGAAGCCTACGCGAAAACCATAAAGTCCTCGTGATTCCTACGTGCATGGTAAGTTAAGAGGGAATATACTAAGTGGAGCGTTCAAAGCGAGTAAGGATCGAGGAACAACCTATAGCCATCATATTGAGATAAGTACAAGTGTAACCTTCTAGCATTGTGAAGTTAATTTAAAGATTGAAATTATTTGTGTTTTATTTTGCATGATTAGAGTATGTGAATATTAGTTCCTAATGTTTGCTATATGAGATTTATTTTAAGTGTTACTTTGGGTGTATTTATTAGCTTCTGTGTCTCTGCAATCACCTTTTCCCTTTGTTTTTAATCTTGATTTGTCGGGACGACAAAGGTTTGAGTTTGGGGTATTGATGTCTCCTCTTTTGTTCTATTTATATGCCCTTAGGAAATATCAAATTAGGTGATTATTTGACTAATCCGATAGACTTTTAGTAATAATATGCTATATTTATTTTCTCTCCTTAGATTTTAGTATTTTTGACTTATTAAACTTTTGCACGTAATATGGTTTGTTATAGTGAAAATTTTGTAGGTTTCTTATACTAGCAAGGATAGGAATCAAGAATAGGAGTCTTAGATCGTGTAAAGAAGTCAAAATCTAGAAGAAATATCCCGAGGAGTTGACAAATTTGAGCTGAAAATCTGGAAGGCTGATGGTAATTGCTGATTTTTAGCCACTTAAAGATGGATTAAGCCTTTGCGTTATGAATAATATTTGTGCCTTATTGAGTTATGAAGAATTATCAAGTTGAATGAGTCAATTCGAAGTTATATTGAGAAAGTTACAGCCGTTTTCGTGAAGGGTGTACAACAGTTACGGGAATTTGGGCTTGAAGAGTGGACTTGGGCCATTTAATGTTTAATTATTCTTTTAATTTAGCCCAAGTCCGAAAATCATAGTTTAAATAGGCTTTTTGACTTTATTTTTACACAAAATTCACTTTCCACAAAGTCAGAGCGTCAGAGAAAAAGGCAGAAGCAAGGAAGAAGGAAGAAGCCAAGAGCTGGAGACTTCAACATCTCCAATTCAACAGCCAAATCCAATCTCCTAATTAGGTATTTAATTTTAATCTCTTTCTGTTGAACATGAATTCCATAATTTTAATTTCTTCTTTCTTTTTAATTTCAATTATGAGCTAAGTTTTTATTGTACTTGATAATCGCAACATGGGTTGAACTCATTCTTGAATAATTAGTGTTTTTCCGATTTGGGATTGAATTAATTTAAATTGAGTTTCATTTTACGTTGGCTTTTACTTTACGCTTGTTTATTATTCTTAGAGTCATGAACTAGGAATAAGTTTTGATACCTAGGCTATTCATACAATGGCGTATGGATCACCTTGACGGGGGGTTTGGGTACAGAACTAAGTACTTGCCGATGGTATCGGCCAATGTCCTTGACAGGCTTGACTAGCCATTAGCCAACGAGATAAGAACTAATCATCCGAAAGTGGTTTTAATCACCCTGGCGGGGTTTAGAAGACCGTAGGAGAGATTTTAGGTCCACCCTGACGGGGGCTAAGAGATTTTAGAATCCCGACTAGCGTAAGAATAATAACTCAACCCTTAAGAGGAAACATTAATTAGGAAAGTTTGCGGTGAAACCCTAGCGTGACTCAAGTACTACCTTTCTCTCTCGTCTACCTCATTTACTTGCGTTATTTCCATTCTAGTATAATTAATTTAATATTTGATTTACTTTTGCATTTTAGATTGTTAAGAAAAAACCCCAAATAACATTATATCTTTTATTTTTCCGTTATTTGCAATTATTTCACTAATAGATAACATTAGAGTCAACCAATCCGTCCCTGAGAACGAACTTGTTTATCACATATATTACTTGGGACAACTGTACGCTTGCAGTTCGTGGTTCCTCTTCTTTATCCGTATTATTTTATAACACACAAGGACCCACCAATCATCCCTTAGTGAAGTTACCAAGTATGCTTCTAATTACATTTTTTAGTCATTTACTTTATGAATGTAATATTTAACTATGATATATGTTTTGAATTGTAGAATTATAAAAGACATATGCTCAGACATTTTGCAATGGCGATGAATTTGAATATAAAGATCATGTTGATTGTTCAATCTCAAAGCATCAGGGAATACGCTATTTGCTTGAAGATAAGTCACGATTGGTAAAACATTTATTTTCACTCTAGCAATAGTTTTTAGTCATTTGTATGAATTTTGTTACCGTACAAGGTTTTCCGTCTCTCAAGAACTGGGTCTGAAGTACATAAAGCAATATGAGAAATATCCATTAAAGATTGGAAAAGATTCTCAAGATTCCCTAGCTCCTTTGGTGAGATCACTTGTTTACTATTTTGGTGTACTTCTTTCACAAATATTTAAATAGAGTTGTATTTTATTTTTAAGAAAAGGTGGCATTTTAATCTCTCCAAAATGGAACAATACACTAGCTACACATTTATCACATGAAAATTTATACTTCTAAATACAATTTCTTTTTTAACATGGTATTTATTTATTCACTTGCTGGAGCTGACCACCATAAGCTCAAGGAGCCCAACCATGTATATTATGAATGTCGAGTGGCTAGATGCATTTCCCTATGTCCTCCCAGATTTTGGGTCCATTTGCCTCCAGTCAATCGACTAATACACTATAGAAAAGAGTGCACATAGCATCCCCTAGTAATAGGTATATCCGATGCTTTTACATTGTTCACGAATCTTTGCTTTGGCTCATAGTCGGCTCTCATTGTTATGGGTTGTATCCTTATCTACTTCGTTACCCTTATCTACCTTAGTCAGACGTTACTTAATGGAAGTGTTGGTGAAATGAGATTTTACCCAAGTGACCATGTTTACGATGACACTGGGTGACTCAATTTAAAGAGATGATTCGAATATTGATATGTTTATTATATTTAACGTAATATATTCATCTTGTAAAATCATTTGAAATTGAATGAGAAATTGAGTCATAGAATTTGAAAAAATTAAAAGAGAAAAAAAATATTACATGCTATTTATTTTATTTTGGTTATGAAGCAAATCAAAGCAAGAAACAAAAAATAATAATGGACTATTGGGCTAGGGTTTGAACTTGGGCCTCCAAGTTGGTGGGCTTTTGGCCCAGACTTTCAAACCATTAGGACCAGCATATGCTTTGATCTTCAAATGTCGTGTCTTTTAATATACTTGTATCTTCAAATGAACCATCACAACTCTTTACCAAATCCACCTTTTCATCTTCTATAAATAGTTGGTCAACTAAATCATTTCAATTAATTCATTGTTTCAAAGCATTAAAATTATAAGAGAGAGATAGAAAGAAGCAGCATTATTAAGTTCGTTGAAATTCTTAAGAATTTGTGTGTCGGCTTCTTTTGAATAGTTTTGTCGTTGTATCCTGGAGGTTAAAGCCAACAAACGTAAGACACCGTTACGTGGCCTAAATACCTTAAAGACATCGGATCCAATCCGAGCCTCGACAAGTAAATTATTTATTTCTATACTTTTATTTTATTTCTGCATTAGTTTTATATTGTTTTACTGGTTTATACAAATAAAACACAACAATTAAAGGTATTTATGTTTCACGTTGTATAAACCAGAAAACGTTTTCTTTTCGTTTATAAACTTTACTTTTACAATAATATTTGGGTCCGTGTATACAGAACAAAATTGTTACATTCTATTTTCTTTCTCTTATTCTGATTTCTAGGCTTGTGTATACATACTAGAAATTACTCACTTACTAACGTCAGATTTCTGCTTCATATTAAATATGGAGAAAAATACTGGACAAAGTGAAAAGCAACCTGAGACGGGTAATAACTCAAGAACAGAAGTTCGTGTACCCGCACCAACACCCATTGGACCAGTCGATAGGCCAGAATAGTTCAATGGTTCTGACTTTAAGAGGTGGCAGCAAAAGATGTTGTTCTACCTGACCACTCTAAGCTTGGCAAAATTTCTGAAGGAAGATCCACCGGAAATGGGATCCAATCCAAATAGTGAGACATATAAAGCATTAGATGCTTGGCAGCATGCTGATTTCCTATGTAAGAATTACATTCTAAACTGTTTAGATAATTCCTTATATGATGTGTATAGCACCATGACAACTGCCAAGCAATTATGGGAGTCTCTTGAGAAGAAATACAAGACTTAAGATGACGGCATAAAGAAATTTGTGATAGGTAAGTTCCTTGATTTCAAAATGGTGGATTCAAGATCATTAATGTCTCAAGTACAACAATACCAGTTTATCCTTCATGGGTTGAGTGCTGAAGGTATGAATCTAGTAGAGCCTTTCGAAGTTGGTGCTCTTATGGAAAAGCTACCCCCGTTGTATAAAGATTTCAAGAACTACCTCAAGCATAAACGCAAACAGATAAGTCTTGAAGATCTAATTGTAAGGTTAAGAATCGAGGAAGACAATCGAATGGATGAAAAGGCAACTAACCCTCGATCATATGAAGCCAAGTCAAATGTTATGGAATAGGGGAGGACCAACCAAAACAACAAGCGCAAGAGGCAAGGACAGTCAAATAATGAAAACAATAAAAAGGTGAAATTCAACGGGGACTGTCACAATTGTGGAAAGCATGGACATCGTGCAAATACTGTCGAAACAAAAAGGCACAAGGAAACCAAAAGAAAGTTAAGGGCGGTCAGTCATATGTGACTGAGATATATCAGGGTATTGACGATTTAGACCTGGCGGCAACAGTCTCAGAAGCCAACCTCGTCAGCAACCCAAGAACGTGGTTGATAGACACTGGAGCAACCCGACATGTGTGCTCAGACAAATCTGTGTTCCAAACCTATAAGAAATATACAAATGAAGAAATCCTATATATGGGAAATCCCGCCACCTCAAAGGTTCAAGGTAGCGGAAAGATTGTGCTGAAGATGACCTCCGGGAAAGAATTGACCTTGAACAATGTCCTCCATGTTCCAGACATTAGCAAGAACTTAGTTTCTGGTTCCTTACTTAGCAAGGTTGGGTTTAAACTTGTATTTGTAGCTGATAAGTTTGTATTAACTAAAAACTAAATGTATGTAGGTAAAGGGTACCTCTTTGACGGTCTGTTTTAGATGAATGTAATGACCGTAGTACCTACAAAAAATGTAACCGATAAAGAAATGAATGAAAATTCTGATTGTGTTTATATGCTTGACTCATCTAATTTATGACATGATAGATTAGGACATATTAATTTTGGATCAATAAATAAGTTAGTAAACGTTGGGTTATTACCTAATCTGAATTTCAATTCTCAAAAGAAATGTGAAGTATGTGTTGAGTCAAAATTAACAAAAACCTCATTTAAATCTATAGAAAATACTTTGGTACCTTTAGAGTTAATTCACAGTGATATATGTGACTTAAAATTTGTGCAAACTAGAAGTGGTAAAAAGTATTTCATAACTTTCATTGACGATTGCACAAGGTATTGTCAAGTATACTTGCTTCGAAGTAAGGATGAGGCCTTAGAAGCATTTATGAAATACAAAACTGAAGTTGAAAATCAACTAAATAAAAAGATTAAGAATCTTAGAACAGATAAAAAGGAGAATATGTGTATCCTTTTGAAGAGTTTTACGCTAAACGTGGAATCATCCATCAAACCACGACCCCCTACTCGCCTCAACAAAATGGGATTGTTGAACGTAAGAACCGCACGTTGAAGGAAATGATGAATACCTTTCGAATTAAGTCAGGGTTACCACAAAACTTGTGGGGAGAGGCTTTGATCACCGCAAATCACATCCTCAACAAGGTACCAGACAAGAAGGTAGATAAAACTCCTTACGAATTATGGAAAGGAAAACCACCTTCTTCCAAATACTTAAAAGTATGGGGATGCTTGGCAAAGGTATCAATTTCTGCTCCTAAAATGGTCAAAATAGGACTAAATACCATTGATTGCGTCTTTATTGGATATGCTCACAACAGTGCTGCATATGGATTCCCTGTACACAAATCTTGTCATGTTGACATTCACGTCAATGAGGTGATTGAATCAAGAAATACACATTTCTTTGAAACAACCTTTCTGTACAAGACCACACCAGAATCTGGTTCCTTGAAAAGAACACATGATGCAATTCAAGAAGAGCAAGATCAAGAATCATTACCAACTGAAAAGCAAGATCAAGAATCGTTTCCAAATGAAGGAGAACCAAGAAGAAGTAAGCGGATGAGAACCTCTACGTCTTTTGGTCCTGACTTTCTATCTTACATGCTAGATGACGAACTGCGAACATTCAAGGAGGCTATGTCAAACCCTGACGCCCCATACTGGAAAGAAGCGGTAAATAGCGAGATAGATTCCATTATGCAAAACCATACATGGGAACTAGTGGATCTCTCTCCTGGAAAGAAACCACTTGGATGCAAATGGATATTCAAGAAGAAACTAAAGACCGATGGGTCTATTGAAAAATACAAGGCTCGCCTTGTTGTAAAAGGTTATAGTCAAAAAGAAGGACTTGACTATTTTTAAACTTATTCTCCAGTCACAAGAATATCATCCATTCGAATGTTAATAGTTATAGCTTCAATATACAAGCTCGAAATACATCAAATGGATGTAAAAACCAGCCTTCCTAAATGGAGAACTAAATGAAGAGATATATATGGAACAACCTGAGGGTTACATAGTTCCAGGTAAGGAGAATCAAGTATGTAAGCTTGTTAAATCTTTATATGGTTTAAAACAGGCACCGAAGCAATGGCATGACAAATTTGATAGATTCATGATCTCAAATGATTTCAAGATCAATGAATGCGACAAATGAATTTATGTAAAATGAAACGAGACAGGATATGTCATTGTCTGTTTATATGTGGATGATATGCTAATCATTGGAAGTAACAATGATGTGATTACATTCATCTAAAGAATGCTTTCAAGTAAGTTTGACATGAAAGATCTAGGCCTTGTAGATGTTATTTTAGGTATCAAGATTCTCCAAACGTCTGAAGGTATTATACTATCTCGGTCACACTATAGTGAGAAAGTATTAAACAAATTTAGTAATGGCGACACAAATATCGCCAAGACACCCGTTGATGTAAATTTACATCTTGCTAAGAACACTGGTGATATGATCAACCAGTTGGAGTACTCTCAGATTATTGGGAGTCTCAAGTACTTAAAAAACTACACTATGCCAGATATAGCACATAGAGTAAGCAAGCTAAGTAGGTTTACACATAATCCAGGGATAAACCACTGGATTGCTATTGTAAGAGTTCTAAGGTATCTTAGATACACTATGAACGAATTGTTGTTGTACACAGGATATCCAGCTGTACTAGAAGGATACAGTGATGCAAACTGGATATCAGACTCCACTGACTCAAAATCCACAAGTGGATTTGTCTACATGTTAGGAGTAGCTGTGTCTTGGAAATCCACTAAGTAAACGTGCATTGCCAGATCCACTATGGAATCTGAGTTTATAGCTTTGGACAAAGCTGCTGAAGAAGCCAAGTGGCTTCAAAATTTCTTAGAGGATATTCCTAATTGTCCAAAGCTTGTGTGAGCTATCTGCATACATTGCGATAGTCAAAGTGCCATTGGTAGGTCACTAAACGAAATGTATAACGGTAAGTCTAGACACATACGTCGTAGACACAATACCGTTAGACAATTGCTCTCAAACGGAGTTATCATAATTGAATATATTCGAACAAAGGATAATATAGCTGATCCACTGACCAAAGGTCTACAAAGAGAGCATGTGCGAGTGTTGTCAAGAGGAATAGGTCTTAAGCCTACGAAAGCCGAGTTGCCATGATGGGAACCCTACCTAGAAAAGTGGAAATCCCACAATCTAGGTTCAAAGGGAAAACTAAATCATGAAACTGTAAGTTGGTGCGACGCACTGTGGGGAGACCTCCCAAAACCATTCTTAGGACAAAAATTAAATAGTGTTATATGTAAAAGTGAAGGATAAGTTAAACTTTTAATGGTTCTTGTATCTTCTATAACTTGAGACAGAGTTATGATGAATACTCTCGACAAGAGACCACCTATATGAATAACATGAGTAGGGCCGCCCTACGAGAATTTTCTAAAGGCGAAATTCTCCGACGGTTATTCATGAAATACCAGGAGTTGTCCAGGGCCGTAAATGGACACAACCGTGAGAACCAAATAATGTTTGGAAGTATACTATGTAAGTTCTATTGTCTTGGTTTACACAAAAGCTGAATAGTTCAAGACATCATGTTCACTAGTTAGCAAGTAAATCCGATAGCTCTTACTAGAGATGGTTCGAGGCCAAAAGCTACCTTTCTCGATGTAGTATTCTTCCACACTTCTCTCTCGCTCTCTCTCGTGTTTAGCATTCTTTTGCATAATTTTTTTAAGGTGGTTAGTCAATTTCCATTCAAGTGGGGATTGTTGGTCAAATGAGATTTTACCCAAGTGACCATGTTTACGATGACACTGGGTGACTCAATTTAAAGAAATGATTCGAATATTGATATGTTTATTCTATTTAACGTAATATATTCATCTGGTAAAATCATTTGAAATTGAATGAGAAATTGAGTCATAGAATTTGAAAAAATTAAAATAATACATGCTATTTATTTTATTTTTTCTTTTGGTTATGAAGCAAATCAAAGCAAGAAACAAAAAAAATAATAGACTGCTGGGCTAGGGTTCAAACTTGGGCCTCCAGGCTGGTGGGTTTTTGGGCCAGACTTTCATACCATCTGGACCAGCTTATGCTTTGGTCTTCAAACGTCGTGTCTTTTAATATACCGTATCTTCAAATGAACCATCACAACTCTTTGCCAAATCCACCTTTTCATCTTCTATAAATAGTTGACCAACTAAATCATTTCAATTAATTCATTGTTTCAAAGCATTAAAATTATAAGAGAGAGATAGAAAGAAGCAGCATTATTAAGTTCGTTGAAATTCTTAAGAATTCGTGTGTCAGTTTCTTTTGAATAGTTTTGTCGTTGTATCCTGGAGGTTGAAGCCAACAAACGTAAGACACCAGTACGTGGCCTAAATACCTTAAAGACATCAGATCCAATCCGATCCTCGACAAGTAAATTATTTATTTTTATACTTTTATTTTATTTCTGCATAAGTTTTATATTGTTTTACTGGTTTATACAAATAAAATACAACATAAAGCTTTACCTTATTCATGAGGACTTCACAGGGCTTGCGCCTTCTCCAATTCCTTTTCCAAATAAAGGATCTCATAATCTCAATCCACCAGAAAGCCTTATGCCTCGCCCAAATCCTTCTCATTAATTTTGAACAAGGAGCCTTAGACAAGATACATTACAAGAACTTTATCAACACTTTTATGCATCTTTTTAACCAACTAATCCAATACATTGCGTGACTCAAGTTTTATCGAAGAGATAGGGTTCTTCATCACCATTTACTTGGGAGGACTAGAGGAAAAAACACCATTGTCAATAGTGGTCTTCTTTAATATTACAGGTAGGGCTGTAAACAAGCGGAACCGAGACACATAGCTTGTTTATTTATTTATAAATTTAGCGAGCCGAGTTTTGAAGTTAGTGTTCGAACTCGGCTCGTGAGAATATAACAAAGCTCAAACTCAAGCTCGAAACTCAAACTTGAAAACTCGTTTAAAAGTGTTTTGAGCTCGAGCTCAGAAGCTCGTTTAGATCTATTTCGAGTTCGAAATCTCTTTTTTGTTCTCGGGCATATTTTAATTAATTATAAGATATATCATTAAATACAATCAATCACATAGTCTCTCTTGTTGAATTTTAAATGATCTTAAGATAAGTTTTTGAATTTTTGATTAACTAGTTTTAAATCTTTGAACTTTCAAATATTGGAAAAAAATATTTAATAGATATTTATTATTTGATTATATTTTTCACGAGCCTATATGAAAAACTCGCGAGCAAGCTCGACTCGGCTCGTTTAGCAAACGAGCTCCTTTTTTAGCTCGAGCTTGGCTCGTTTAATTTAACGAATGATCCCAAGCCAAACTGTTTTCAAGCCGAATTTAACCACTCGCGAATGGCTTGGTTCATTTACCGCCCTAATTACAAGGATCTACCTTTTACTTTACAAAAAGAGGAAGATTGTACGATCTTTAAAATTAAAGTATGAGTGAATACACCTTAAAGATAAATTGGAGTGATCAAATCATTAACATCTCTATCAAGTGACCGCCACACTCCAAAAAGACAGCAAGAGGGGTAGAGTGAGATAACACCTCTACATTTCTAAAATATTTAAATTCAAAAATATGCTTAAAACATAAAAGAAATCTAGTGTGAATATGCACATCTTTTACCTCTCATCTGAGTGAAAACCCCACAAACACATAACATCCTCAAACATATCAGTTTTTTTTTGTTCCAAACATTATATATAAAAGATAAAAGAGGTTACAAATCAGCCAATCCCGTAGGGATAAGCATCAGTTCTAGTTAGCAAATCTCGCCTACTTGGGTAAGCACAAGAGTGCGAGCCAATTGTGTTGCTTAGAAGCTTACGTTTGGCTACCCCTCTAGCTAAAACATTCTTATCTCTACTAATCCACTTAAAGATAGGCTTACAAGTTCCGGAAATAAAATAAATGCTCTTAATAATATTACAAATCTTAGGAATTGGAATAAAATTGTTCATCTCTAAAGGATGCATCACTCTTTGGAAGTCGCTTTCTGTAATTGTCCTTGAGCCTTTCAAATCACGAGCAATTACACAAGCTTTAAGTATACCAAGGGCTTCAGCTTCGATTGGAGATTATGCACATATTTCCCAAGCTTTGCATTCAAGTACCTTGCCAAGATAGTCTCTGTTAACACAAGAAATTACAGCTCTATTATTATTAATAGCAGCATCACAATTGATTTTGATAAAAAAAATGGTGGAGGGGTCCATTTCTTATCGCAAGCATGTATATTGCTATTATTATCCTCTTCCCCCATAAACTGGGGATTGAGATGAGTTTTCTTCATATCCTTCAGTTTATTATTAACATCATTAAGAAGATTGATATTTTTGGATTCATCCCACTCTTTTTTTAGCTTTATAATAACATTTATAGGGTCAAGCTTGATATATTTGTACTTATTATCATTTCTGGCTTTCCAGATATTCCATAGCAACACACATATCCTTACCATGATAAATTTATTTTCTAACTTTTGGTTTTTCACATTTTCAACTATACTTGCCATCCAAGAGTCCATCCTAGATGAATTCTGGTTGCAAATTTGTATATTAAAATCAGAGGCAAGCCAGATGGACCTTGTCCATTCACAATTTAGTAATAAGTGTTCACTAGATTCAACCTCTTTGTTACAGATATCACAAAATGGCATTTTTATAACCTTCTTTCTGTAGACATTCTCATTCGTGGATAATAGGTTTTTAAAACCCCTCCACATAAATTTTTTAACTTTAGGAGCTATTTTTAAATTCCATATCATCTTCCAGATTTCTGGATTAATGTTGTGAGAAGAGGAGGGTTTATTGACATTTTTGTTACTAATTATTTTATCATGAGCTTCTTTGAGAATTTGATAGCTTTTTTTCACTGTGTAGATCCCATCTTGATCTTTATTCCAGTAGGGCATGTCTTTACCGCCAACATATGGAATAAATGTATTTAATATTATAGCTGCTATATCAGAATTATATTCCTCATTAATAATATTTTCATCCCACTTTCTATCTTTGTGTTTCATAAGATCAATTACTTTCATAGCTATACCCTTTTTGGGTTTAATAATTTCATTCTTACAATGAATCCATATATCACTATGGATATTAATGATATTTCCATCAGCCACTTTCCATCTTATATCCTCTTTAATAATATATCTTCCACTCAATAGACTTCTCCAACACCATGAGGGTGAGTATCCTATTTAAGCTTCAAGAAAGAAACATTAGGAAAGTATTTTCCATTTAATATCTTGAATAACAAAGAGTCCTGTGTATTCAAAACATTCCAAGCTTGTTTACCCAAAAGAGCCAGATTCGTGAGATGTAAATCCCTAAATCCTAGGCCTCCTGAGTATTACTTTTTGTTAAGTTCTCCCATTTTTTCCAGTGCACTTTTTTCTTACCATTACTGCCCCACTAGAAATTTTAAATTTGTGATGTAATAAGATCACAAATTTTTTGGGGGATAAGATAAGAAGACATATTATAGTTTGGTAAACTTTGTAGAACTGATTTAATAAGTATTTCTTTACTTGCATTTGAGAGAAAAAATATTTTTCCAATTCTCTGTTCTTTGTAAAGTTTTTTCCACAAGTGAATTGAGGTCTTTTACTTTGGATCTACTCCATTCAGTAGGTAATCCTAGGTAATTACCTAGGTTATTGGTTATAGGCATATTAAGTCTTTTTGCAAAAATATTTTGTATAAAAGTAGGGTTGTTAGTGCTAAATTTAATCTCACACTTATTTAAATTCAGTTTCATACCTGTAGCATAACTGTATCTATTAATAACATCTTTAAAACCTTCAATTTCTAACTTAGTTGCATTCATAAAGAAGATACTATCATCAGTGAAAAGTAAATGGGTAATAGCGGGGGCAGATTTCACAATTTTAATCCCCTGCATAATGTTATTGTCTTTTTTATCTTTAATAAGAGTAAAAAGAAGTTGTGTTGTAATACAAAATATAAAGGCGATAGTGGGTCCCCTTGGCGCAAACCCCTTTGGGGTTTGTCAATATCAACTGGAGATCCATTAATTAAAATTGAATATGAGACTGAATCCACACGTCTCAGTATTTTGCTAATCGATTTATAATTAAAACCCATTTTAAGCATAATATCTCAGAGACATTCCCATTCAACGTTTTCGTAAGCCTTTTGTATATCCGTCTTAATCGTCATATAATATTTCTTTGTATCTCTTTTGTTTCTAATAAAATTAATAACTCCATGCGCAACCATCGTGTTTTCCTGAATATGCCTTCTAGGTATAAACGCTGATTGATTTTCATCAATCGGCACGTTTAAAACCGGTTGCATTCTATTTCACGAGGATTTTTGCTAAAATCTTATAGATAAAGTTTGAACAGCTGATGGGGCGGAAGTGTTTAATATTAGCAGGCTTCGAAATTTTTGGGATATGGGAGATAAAGGTCTTATTAAGGTCTTCAATAGAGCCTTCATTATACCAAAAATCATTGATAACTTTAATCACATCAAGTTTAATAATATGCCAATATTTCTTATAAAAAATACCAGGGTATCCATCAGGACTAGGGGCTTTATTAGCTCCTAGTTCATTTATGGCTTATTCAATTTCCTCAATTTCAAGTATTTTATTGAGGTTGTCATTCATATGATCAGAGATGGTAGGGCGTATATTTGCTAAAATTGGTTCGTAATTTCTCTTACCAACGGTTTTGAATATATTATTAAAGTAGCTTTTAATTTCCGTGTTAATATCAGAGAATTTCTCCAACCATGTACCATCATCAATAGAGAGTCTAGTAATAGTATTTATTTTTCTTCTTTCTTTAGTAGAGGCATGGAAAAAATATGTGTTTCTGTCACCCCTTTTCAACCATAAATTTCGAGATCTAGAGGCCCAAAAGTCTTCCTCTTTTTTCCATATTTCTTCCACTTGTTTAATAATATTGTTGTATTCTTCGTTTGGGGGTCATTATATATAGTTTATAACTTCTGAATGTATTTTATTAATCATTTTTTTTGTTGATATTAAATGTAATTTTACTCCATCTAGTTAATAGAGATTTATATTTTTCAAGTTTATATGAAATTGTATTTCTATGTAAACCAGAGGGGCATTTTTTAATTTCCCAAACCTTTTTAATAATGGCCAGACATTCAGCTTCTTCTAACCAACTATTTTCAAAGTAAAAAAGTCTGTCTTTTTTAATATGATTCTTATCCAAAATAAGGACTTGAGGGGAATGGTTAGATCCTATAGCTGGTAGAAGTGCAACCCAGGCCGTAGGATATAAATCACTCCAATTTTTATTGCAAAAAACCCTATCAATGAAAGATTTAATCATTTCCTCAGTATTTCTTTTATTAGTCCACGAGAATTTGCAACCTCTAGTAATAATTTCATCAAGTTTGTGATGTTTTAGAAAACCATTGAACATATTCATATATTTGTTAGTATTATTATTACCCCCTTTTTTATCTGAAGTATACCTAATGTTGTAAAAGTCTCCAATAAGCATCCAAGGGGTATCATTTATCGGTTTGCATTTAGTATAAAGGTCTAAACATTTTTCTTTATTTTTCTTTAATGGGGCTCCATAAACAAAAGTGTCTGATATTCCACCCCTTCATTTTCAATCTTGCAGTGCATATGATTAATCGATTTACTAGTAATTGTAACTTCAAAATTGTTTTTAGTAAAAATTGCTAGCTCCCCACTAAGGCCTATTGGTTCAACAGTGTCAAGGAGGGTCATGTTAATACTTTTTTCAAGTTTTTTAACAGTAAGATAAGAATTCTTAGTTTCCGAAAGAAATAGTACATGAGGCTGATATTTGGCAACCATGTCAGCTAGGGTCTGGACTATCAAGGTGTTGCCAATACCCTGACAGTTCCAGGAGAGGTGTATCATTGAGATGAATGGGGTTGATCTAGGTCAACCCCGCAAACCATATTAGCAATAGATTGTTCCATCTTCTTCCCCGAGCTACTAGCTTCATCAATGCCTATATCTCTTTCTTTAGTAACCTCCGAAGTTTGATATTCATTACCTGTAAATTCTCACTCTTTCATTTTCCCTTTTCTTGCAGCCTAGAGGGTTTTTTGTTGCTTATCATTTGATTGAGTAGTGATATCCATCTCACCTTTTATACTTTTAGCTTTAATTGAGGTTCTGGTGGTGGATTCTCCAAAGAACTTCTTCTTCATAATATATATTTGAGAACCCTCTATGTTCACACTGTCCCTGAATAGGGCTGTAGCTGAGTATGAGGTTGGGAAGTTATGAGATAAAGTTGGTTTGGGTGTGGTGAAGCCATCTGAAGTTGGAGATTTTGGATATGGTGTAGCGGCGTTGTTGATAGTTGAGGTAAGGGTGGGGGGTTTGGGAAGATCGATCGAGATTGGGGATTTAGGGTTATCTGTCTTGGCTGGGTGATTAATGTGATTTGGATTACTGATGTTTGGGTCGGTTGTTGGGCTGGAAGAGTTTTTTGGGTTGGTTTTGAGAGAGTTAGGGAGAATTACATTTGGGCTATTAAAAATTTGTGGTGGGCTGATATAAGTGCCAAACATTAGTTCATTTTCTTGGGCTGTAGGTTTATTAAATTTTTTGACTAGGGAGTCTGCCAGCGTGGCTAGTTTCTTTTCATTTTCTAAATAATATTTAGAGTTTATCTTCTTCTCTTTCATTTTGTATCAGACAAATCAAAACCCTCACCATTACCGTCCTTTCTCTTCTCATTCCTCCTTCCTACTATCTGTCCTTTTTCTTTGTCGTTTAAAGAATTCGTACCAAATTTGAAAATGCTCCCAATACCTGACTCTCCGTTACCGTTAGTAGACACGTTTCCGAGTTCATCGTTGAGTACAAAATCTGCTTGAATCTCCGAGTTACTCTGAGTTTAATCCATAGTTGGTAAATTTCTTGTTGAATTCTTGTAGTTAATAACTTTTCTTTTGTTGATGTTCATATCTTGTGAGGTCATAGGTGCTGGACCCCTTGTAGACGTTTTAATCCAAGCTCCCAATTTAGGTGTGACCTTAGGGTTTTGACATTTGTAGTTTTTGTTACTTTCTTCATGACCAAATAACCCACATCCATAGAAAACTTGACCAATATATTTTCATATGTGAATTAATCCAAGAGGATTTGGTTTATGTTTCCCAGTAATTGATGCGTGGAAAAAGTGGGGTAGATAAATTCTAATCAATTTGGACTTTGGTAACTGATTTTTCGTCTATATTGAGGTTTTTCGGTAGCGTAATTGAATGTACTCTTCCAAAATAACTCATCATCTTTTCTATACAATGTTTAGTAAGTAATTTTGCTGGGATTCCCATGAGTTGAATCCAGACAGTAGTTTGATTGACTTCATTCTTCTCAAAATTGTTATATTCTTTTACTGCTAAGTGTTTACCTTGTATGGTCCAAGGTCTTTGATTCCATACTTTTTGTATTAGCAGCGCATCTCTCAGCTTCAACTTGATCAATAAGTGACCAATATTTGTTGATGTGATTCTTAATAAAGATGTGATTTATCTTGTTTGTTGTTAACAGTTTGGCAATGAGTTTAAACTCTTTAGTATGTTTTTACACTAAGTTATTATCAGGTGTGAATTAGTGCTTTATCTTTTGTTAGGGGATAAGAAGAATCATAAAAATCTATGGTTAGAAGATGAAACAAGGTGGAGAAGAAACTAAGAGAGAGCAAGGTTGAAAGAGGAAAGAAAGATGAGTAACAAAAGTTGAAGAGATAGTGATAATGAAAATTATGAGGAAAATACTAAATCAAAAGAGGAATCATCATCCAAAATTTAGGGATTTTGAATGATGATCGATAGGATAGGAAGTTTATGTAAGATGGTTTTTTGTGAGGAAAGACGGCCGAAAGAATTTCATAACTTTTTAATTTGGGATTGCATACATATAAGTTACACACAAAACACATTCAAAAAATTTAATATGTGCCTCAAAGAAAATACATTTTGAGTTGGTAGTGACACAAAACATAATTAAGGTACCAAATAGTGTGATTTTATAATTTAAAGTCATTTCATCAAAAAGTTAAATAATTTAATATTAAACGGGTTATATATTTCATAGAAGATTAAACAAACCACATTGTACAACCGTACAAGCACTACTTTTTCCAATTGATTGACTTTGATACAAAATAAGAATCTGAAAATAATAGAGTGGGTGACCTTTGCGCACCACTACATTCATTCTTACTACTTACTAGATGCTGCAAATAGTATCACTGATGTGTAGAAAAGAAGGCCAATAGGCCCACCAATGGAGCATTTATATAGGTTGTGGGTTCAGACTCTTGAAAGTAAGGCCTTGAATCAGGAAAATAATCAGTAATATTGGGCCCACCAACAACGGCTCCAACTAATAAATTTGGGTTCGGATTTGGACTTAAGTAATAACGAGAACCTGCTTTACAACCAATACGGGTCGGGTGAGCAGCAAGAGATGGTAATGAACTGCCACGATGATGTATCCTTTGTGGATAACGTGGACCATACCCCACCATATAAGACATTCTCAATGGATTATCTCCAAGTATATAGTCCACCTGGTAGGCCCATTTCATAAAATACTACCGTTAGTTACTTATACAAATTGATGTGGTCCATGTGATATAAATGATAGTTGAGTGGATGGGGTAAATGTGACCGTCACTATACTATGACAAGTAAGTAGAAATAATAGATATAAGATATGGTGATATGGTGATATGGAAGTGGATGGGATTTACCTGGCGTTTGGCTAATTGTTTGAGGACAAAAGACGAAGCAGAAGAACCTCCACATGGAACAGTATGCTTAGAATGGCTTAGATAATTGGAGTATGCTAATATTATAAATGATAGTGACGTTACATGCTGCATGTTACTTCCTCCTGCTTTGAATATCAATCCACCTATATAATAATATATTTTCAATTTATTATTATGTTTAAAATTCATTTTTTATTTCTATTATATACGTATGTATGTATATTTACCTGGAGAATATTGAACTTGAGTATTAGAAAGTCCAGGCAAAATAGAACAAATGAATTCGTCAGCATTAGTCTGAAAAGATTTGAGATCTGGAGATTTCCCCATTAACACCTCCTGTAATTAATTAATCCAATAATACTTGTCAACTTTCTTGTTTAGTAATAAGAATATTAGTAGTATTATAGTGTTGGTTGGTACACATGAAGATTAATATAATATAATATATAATATAGATAATAAAGCCAATGAAAGTGGGGAGTAATTAACGCTAATCACAAAAATCCTTCCTGAATCTATCAAATAGGAAGAGCACTGCCCAAAACAAAGGGAAAACAGTTATAATAGGGACCACAACAATGATCCTGGAATTATATTTATTCTAAAGAATTTTTAGTTTATTTGATTTAAGAGGGATCAACCTAACTTGTTCTTGGCTTAACTTGTAAAAGGAAAAAGCATAAAATGCCTTACACATAAAGCTAGCTAACATGTGCAATTATCAAATCATAGAGACCTTTACTTTACGGGACGGAAGGATCTTGAAGAATTTCAAGTGAAAATGACCCCACAGAAAAGTAAGGAGAGGGACCCAACATGGGAAAAGATCTACCCATATACTCCGTAATTTGTAAAGATTGATCACGTGATCAATCATGACACACTATTTAGGATGATATGATACGATACGTACACAATACAAACAATAAGAGGTTATAGTGGAGTTAAATATAAGGATAAGATTTGAACAAAAAAAAAAAATATAAGGATAAGTAAATTAAAGTACCTTGGAAATGAGAATATTAATACCAGCATGTTTATTATCCCAACCAAATTCATTGATAGTGTCACCAGCTCTTAATATAACTTGATTTCTAATAATATATTGTCGATATTCCCTTTTTCGAGAAGCCTTGTGTAACCAAGCTGCTCCCCAAAGCAATTCATCTTGGTAACCATTGTTATCACAATAAAAAGGGCAAACTACAGAGTGTAGACTCGAGCTATACGCGCCTCTATGCTTGTCAGCAAACTCGAAAACCTATGAAACAAATAAAACATCAATGACGATGATGTTTCATCTAAACGGTCAATTTCTATTTCTCGATATTATCTATACATTTAATGAATGGTAGTAATTGCTCTTATATAGAATGTGGGAACTGCTCAACTCTCCATACTCTCTTATCTAAACCGTGAATGTGAAAGAAAATGGATAAAAGAATTGGAAAAAAACAAAATTGCCCATGTGATACAACAGTTTAGATAGTTATATCTTTGAAATGTAGTACTATTTAGATTTTGTGAAGGGATGTGTTATGTGTAACTCAAAATCTAGTCTATGTTTAACTAAAGAAAAAAAAATCAAAAATCTAGTCTATGCAGTAATGTTGAGTACTTTAGTATTTTGCTCAAGTTTTTTTAGAGAATATTGGGTTTCTTTTTGAAAAAATTATAAATATGTGTCTTGGCCAATATTTAATTAATCTCACCCGAATGTTTAGGAATAATAAACAATAATTTTCTATTTCATTCAAGAACGAATCTTGGAACCATTCAAGACATACCTACGCTTAAAAATAGAGTAATAAGTAAATTTTGAGACATAGTAATGGAAAAAATTTAAAATTAATTTTTAGTTTTTTTTCTAAGATTAATTTTTAGTTAGATAAATCAAAAATATATTATCTAGTCGGGTTACTGTTATATATATTTTAATTAATTTTTTTTCTTTTAAAAAATCGAATAAAGTAATATCGTATCTCGATACCGAGATGGACTGGGTGGGCAAAGGGGATGCGCAGCATATTTAGATCAATAAACGGTTGATTTGTTAAAAAATCCAAAAATATGAGTTAAAGAAAATTATAAACCTCACTTAACCAAAAAAATCAATCAAAAATTCCTTCTAAGAGAATATTATTATATACTAAAAGTGTGTTTAATTGATAATCTTGGATACACACACTTACACTTTATTTCACATCAAAACAAAAAAAGTAGAGTAAGCCAAAGCCATGCAAATATAATGTAAAGTTAATGATGCTCCTTGACGAATGAATGTTTGCTCTAATTCTTCATGCATTAAACACCTTCGCTTACCGTCTTGTAACAACTTTTCCTCTATAAGATATGTGAAAATAGTCAACAAAGAGTGTCTTTTTCTTTACCATTTTCCACCAAACAATTAGTTAAATCTTTTCTTTTTTTACTTAATTGTGTCCTCTTAATTAATATTACTAAAAATATCAAACACACATTTTTAGCTTAACTTAAATTAAGAATAAAAAACACACTAAACAGCATAAATTAGTCAACAACAAAAGAGAAAAGGTAAAACACAAAAAGAAAATCTTACTTTGATGGCACGATTAAGCAGTAACCTCGAATATGCAGGGTCTCGTTTCCGGAACACAATCGAAGCGGCGGCTAAAGCAGCAGCAGTTTCTCCGGCAACATCGGAACCAGGATGATTAACATCAATCTTATAAGCTGTCCTAAGAGTATCCATATCTTCAGGTCTTTCCCAACAATTATGATCAGAAAATGCATCACCAACTTGAACATATATAACCCCATCTTTAGCTGTTGCCTTTAATAAATAATCCGTACCCCATTTTACTGCTTTTAATGCATTCCCTAATTCACTCCCCATGTTTTTCCCAAAATCAATTAAACTCCATGATAATAATGTTGTTGTAAATGCCATTGGGAAACCAAATTTTATGTTATCCCCAGCATCATAGTACCCTCCTGTTAAATCCACCTGTTAATTTTACAAAAACAAGTTTAGAAAAAACCCAAAGTTGCTATACTAGTTAAGGTCAAACAACATTATGCAATGGGGTTTGTTTACGTACTCCAGAAGAGGCTCCGTCGTGTAAGGCTGAGTCTTTGCGCCAATGTATACGTTGGTCATGGGGAAGCTTGCCAGAGCGTTGACCTTCGAAGAAAAGTATGCTTTTACGGAGGGCGTCATGGTAATCGTGAGTGGCGGCTGAGAAACGGAGGTGGGTGGAGGAGGAAAGGAGGAGAAGGAAGGCCAATGTGAGTGAAAATGAAGGGAATTTTACTGCTAAAGAGTGGGAAGTGCTTGGCGCCATTTTTGTACTGTGGGGTGGACAATGGGAAAGGAGTGAAGGAAACGACCGTTTTATAGAAGGAAAGGGTCTGTTTGGTTCATTGGATTCTTGAGGTTAAGCCAATAATAGAGTGGCACGTGGGGTGGATATGAAAAGGAATGGGGAAACGGGTTGGGTTATATCGATGTGTCTTGAGACTCATGACCGGTTTTGTGTGGACCCGGTTCAGCGGTGGGAATTTTAAATGACGTGGTTTTATTCACCTTCAAATTTATGGGGAACACGTAAAAGGACTGAAAAGTGAAGAGGGTGGGATCCACAAATCTAGTTAGGTTCAGGGAATGGGAATGGGGTTTGATCAGGTATAGGGACTTGACCGGTTTGACTGAATGATTTGAATCTGTCGAATGAATTTTTCTCCTTCAAATACAAATATATTAAGAGTGATTAACTAATGAGGTTTTAATAAAAAAAAAAGTGTATATTTTGATATGGATTTGATAGAATATTCCTTTTTAAAAAGAGATCTTAAGGACAACCAGATACTAAGGCACGTGTCAGTTGCGAGTTGAAAAATCCACTTGATCATCAAGAGGATCACCGATAAAGCTGTTAAGTTTGGGCCTATCTTATTTCAATATCTTAATAGGAAGCTCAACTGCCAAGCGGATAAGCTCGCGAAGTAAGATAGGCACGGGGCTGAGTCGTACTCCACGATCGACTTCTCAGTTTTTGAATTAGCTTATAATCTCAGTAGAGCAGGGATTGGTTAGCAATACATGTACCCTTTCTTTTGTATCATAGGATAGTATGTACTTCTTACTTTCTGTCTTTGCTTTCTTTCTTTGGTGCTTTCGGGACCTTCAAATGTCCAAAAAAAATGTTGGCACTGTCCATCTCCGGCCACTACCTACCGATCACCGACCATCATCGCCATCAGTGGTAATAATATAATGTATCCGAAAATAATATGGAGTATAAAACACTGAGTATCATGATAAAAACAGTGAGTATTTGAAATTTTGATAAGTACTAATAAAAAACATGGAGTACTAAATAAAAAACACTGAGTAATATTAAAAGCCATAGAGTACTTACCCAGAATATGAAATTTATTCCAGCAGCAAACAAATAAAAATGACATAAGAGATTATAAAAAAACTCATACTGATTACATTCGAACAAAGGGAAAAGGAAAAAGAAAAGGAAAAGTAATTTTTATTTTTGTCAGAAGAACAAAATCTCTTAATTACAAAGTTGTGATAAGAAAGAAAAAGAGCCTAGAATAGAAAAATCAGTCCATCCAGCAAGGTTGGAAGCACGTCGCGTACATTTAGCTAAGGCATCCGTCGTACCATTAAACTTACGGTTAATATGAATAACCTTCCAATTAGGAAATCTTCTTAGTCAGCTCTTCACTTCGGCAATGAATGGGTAAATCTGCCAACGAAGACCTGAGGTACTTGAAATACCTTGAACCAATTCAAGGTTACCGGTGTAAAAATAAATACTTCGGTAATTACTCGAAGCAGCTTTCCTCATAGAGAGAAGAACTGCCCAGCATTCCCCTTCCAGAGATGACGAAATGTGGCACCTAGTTGTGACCTTGTCCATAATAACACCTTCCTTGTTAATTGCAATAGCTGAAACTCTCGCTGGTTCCCATTCTTTAGTAAATGAAGAGTCACGCATCCAAATGAGATCTGAATCATCCGTAAGTAAAGGATTGTCTATAAGGTCATTGTTATTTGGGTAGCTCTAAATAGATGGCTGAGCCTCTGATACATTCCTATCTCCAAATAAATTTCTCATGATCCAGTGAACGTTACAAATAATATCCTTAGTTATCTAAGGTTTCTTTTCATGAAAACCTTTCATTCTAGCTTTCCATATATTCCAGCACATTAGTAAAATATATGGTGTAACTTCTCTACGTTCCCATCCATTTTTCACTTAAGATTCAATAGTATCTAAGAACCAATTATCAAAGCTCAAATGTGCTTCCTTATCAATTTTTACATGTAATTTAGAATTATCCCAAACAACCATACTTAACGGACAATTGAGAAAGATATGTTCAATATCTTCTGTCCCACCTTCATACCATTCACATATGTCATCTTTGGAAAATTCCATAATTTTAAGGTTTCTTTTCGTAGGAATAGCTTTGTTGCAAGTTCTCCACCCAAAAGCTCTGACTTTTGTTGGGACATTAGATCTCCAAATAGCATTCCAGATTATCCTGTTACAATGTTCGCCTTGTTTAGAGGATTGAGGTTCCATTTGAATCTCCATATCAACAAGTTTATGATAACCCGAGTTTGTAGAATAATTCCCATCTTTGGTCCAAGGCTAAAGAAGTTTGTCATCTTCATTTAATAACAAAATAGGAATCTTCAGAATTTCACTAACAATATTCGGTGGAATAATTTGTCTAAGACGATCGATATCCCAAGAAGTCATGTTGTCATTAAATAGATGAGCCACTTTATTGAATACACATCCGCTAGGCTTTTCAACCGGTAGATTACAATTTCCAATCCAATTATGTTCCCAAATGTTAGTATTCAGACCGTTGCCAATTCTCCGACGCGAACGTTGTTTAAGGAATTACATGCCTTTATAAATACTAGCCCAACTCCAAGATCTTTTTTTAGTTAATTTAGAATTAGAAAGATTGCAAGTAGGAGAGTATATACCTTTAAACACTTTCGTAACCAAGGAATCAGGATTATTAAGAATCCTCCAAGCTTGTTTACCTAGCAAAGCTATGTTCATTTATTTTAAATCTCTGAAGCCAATCCCTCCTACAGATTTAGATAGATGCAATTTTCTTCCAACTCATCCAGTGTATCCTTTTCTTAGTATTAGCATCCCACCAAAAGTTTGCAACAATACCAGACAGTTTCTTACAGAGAGTTTTAAGAAACTCAAAAATGGACATAGAATAATTAGGGATGGATTGAAGCAGTGCCTTAGTAAGCACCTCTTTACCCCCATTAGACAAAAGATTTGCAATCCAACTCGAAGATCTTGAAAGAAGCCGATCTTTGATATAATTAAGATTTTCGGATTTTGCTCTTTTAAGCGAGAACGTAATCCCCAGATATTTTTCAAAAGCCAAAGTTTTGTTAATGTTAAGGGATAGAGCAACTTCATTAGCCACATCGTCTGGAGTTCCTTTGCTAAAGAAAATAGAAGATTTTTGAAAGTTGATCTTTTGACCCGATGCTTGGCAGAATTTTGAGAGAGTATCCTTGAAAGCGTTAATCTCTGCTTGTTCAATATTAACAAAGAAAAGAGCATCATCTATGAATAAAAGATGTTTGAGTTTCGGGCAGTTTCTAGTGATTGATATACCCTTTATATTTCCTTCGCGATATTGATGATTAATGAGTCCAATTAAGCTTTCTGTGAGAAGAGAGAAAAGAAGAAGAGATGAAGGATCGCCTTTTCTAATGCCTCAGTTTGGAGAAAACTTACTCAATCTTTGTCCATTGACTTTGATTTGGAAAGTCACCGAGGAAATGCAGATAAAAATCCAACTTGTCCATTTATCGCAGAAACCTAATGCTTTCAAAGCGTTGATTAGGAAATTCTAGTTCACTTGATCTTATGCTTTAGCTATATCAATTTTAATTATAGCCATATTTTTATTAGATTTCCTCTTATTTTTCAGAAAGAAAGCAACTTCCTTGGCAATAATAATGTTATCTTGGATACTCCTTCCTTTTATAAAAGCCGATTGCGTAGGAGATATAATATCATTCATGAAGGGTTGGAGTCTGAGAGCTAAAATCTTTGCGATAATTTTATAACTGAAGTTAATGCACGCAATAGATCTGAAATCCGCAATCGTTTCTCGATATTCTCCCTTAGGAATAAGTGTGATCACCGCATCATTAAGATTATTCAACGGTGTGTTATTTTCAAATAAATTAGAAACAATGCTAAAAATGTCATTTTTTAAAGTATCCTAATATTCTTGATAAAAATTAACCGGAAGACCATCCGGCCCTGGTGCTTTAGAACCCACCATACTAAAAACCGCATTTTTAATTTCCTACATGTCAGGTAATCGAGAAAGATGATCATTCATAAGAGTAGAAACTTTACAAGGAATAAATTGAGATATGTCCTCCGAATAATTAGCTAACTTATCTTTACATAGATTTATATAATAATCTCTATCAATCTCATTAATTTCACCTGGATCATTCGTGCAACCACCATTGTCTTTTTTAAGCGCGCCTATTTTATTAGTCTTCCTTCGAAATAATGTAGACGCATGGAAATATCTAGTGTTTCGATCTCCTTTCTTAGTCCATTTGTCCCTGGCTTTATCTGCCCAAAACAGTTCCTCTTGCCTCCATGCCTCATCACGTTTCGAGTATAATATCCTTTCTCTTTCCTAGTTAGCTTCAGTAACTATATCATTTTGAATATCCATTAATTCTTTTTGATACTTCTAGATTAATTTCCAGTTATTGCAAAAGACCGTTTTACTCCACCCTGTAAGGGCAAGACAATGAGCATCTCTTTTGGTACAAAAGTCTTGAATAGACCTCGCTTTACCTCCATTAAGCCAAACTTTATCAATAACTTCTTTACATTGAGAATTTTCCATCCACCTTGATTCAAAAAAGAAATATTTTTCATAGTTGGTTCTAAGAGAGTCCTTAGTAACAATAAGCGACGAATGGTCAGAACCAATGGCTGGTGGTACTTGAATTGAAGAGTTAGGAAATTTATCACACCAAGACATTGAAGCAAGACCCCGATATAATATTTCTTTGACATTCTCTTCCCCTTTCCTTTTTTTAGTGAAGAAGCAACCTTTACTCGAAAGATCAACTAGATTATTTTGGTTGATAAATTCGTTAAATTTAATAATTCGATCAAAGTTATGTTCCCTTTTTCCTTGTTTTTTGGATGTTTGAGAAATATCGTTAAAATCCCCAATAAATAAAGTAGGAATATTAATTTTAGAGTGCCACTTCGTTAAAGAGTTCCATAAGGCATACCTTTCGTTCTCACTGTTAGGTGCATATACACAAACAAGATACCAAATAAAATCACTAGATTCTGTAACTTCAGCAATTACAAAAGAATCCGACCAGTTGACCACTCTTAGCTTGACTAAATTATTCCATAAAAGTAGTAATCCCCCAAACATAAACGATCGTCCCCTGGGTTCAATCACATACTAGTTGTCAAACGATTTAAAATGCTTACAAGACTCTAGACTTTTACTTCTTAACTTAGACTTTAAAAGACAAACGATAGACACTTAAAATTTCAAGGATAGGGACTTAAACACATTTTTTGTCGAGGGTGCCCTCGCTCCTCGACAGTTCCAAACCAATACACTATCCATCGAACCCGACCTTCTTAATGGACAGGTTGCCATCCAATAAATTGAGTAGAGGATAACTTTCCATCGCGGGATACCCTCGTGTACTTGTCACCTCGTCAGAAAAAGTGTCATTACTAGAGTCCCCCTCCAAATGGCCTTGACAATCAATCCCCTTACAATAGTATATATTTTCATTTTCTTTATCAAACTCATTCCCGCCATCACCGAGAACACCCTCAGTATTGTTAGCATTAAGCACTTGATCCTTAACTTCGTAAAAACTTGAATACAGCTCCTCAACAAATATCTGCATGTCATTTATTCTCCTCTTCATAAGATTATAATCATATTACTTGTACCAAGTTGGGTAATTGATGGAGTAGTTTTGCGCTTAAAGGTCTTTAGGCCAAGTGAATCTCTCCTTAGGACTAAACACCCTTCTCCTCGATTTGGAACGCCAATTAACCTCTTCATCATAGTTCTGTGCCAAGTGTCCCACACATGTAAAACTTGAGAGAGTAGCCTTTAGAAAAACAATTGTAGGATCTAATAGAAGAATCTTAACTAAAGCGTGCTCATAAAAAACTCCCTATAAGGTAGGATTCTCGCTTACCAAAGAAAGTCTAGAGCACGTAATAGTATAGGTAGGAGAAATTTGCTGCAAGTAAGATACTCTAACCCAATAGGAGAAGATCCTTTTGCATGTATAAATCTTAAAAAATATTTGCACCGAAATAATACACAATCCAATGAAGATCATATGCAAATTAACTAAATATTTTCCACAGAAGATAAACAATTCTCCCAACATATTAATCATCGGAGAATTAAATATAGATCTTTGTATGTCCAAGCTAACAGAACACCCAGTATATATAACGTACTTAAAGCTACATTGTATAAGACGCCAGTAGTAGAAATTCATCTCCCCGATTTTATAGATTAAGATAGATAATGACAATTGAGAAATAAACAAACCAAGACCAGATAGAGACCAATAAATACACAAATAAACAATACCAGACAAAAGAAAGAGTATAGAAAACATACAGTGATCCCCTTCATTGGTTGATTTGCAGTTATATATAATAATATACTGAAAAGTATGGACAACTATTCTCTTCTTAGCAGAAGGATAAAGATAAGTATCAATCAGTCCATGCATGTCCTTAAGAAAATAAGTAATAGAGATCAAACTAATACACTCTTTAGATGTACCATCATCGCAACCCCATGACAAGTTATAGTGAATCAGGAAATAACCAGCTAGCAAATTCCACATTAAACTTAAAATAATTTCAGAGAAGTAGTTAACAACACACACAAGTGACTACATGTGTCTGATTGTATATGGGTCATACTTTTCAGTAGCATTGATGGAGCTACTAAACAAATTAATAGAGAAACCATGACCAAGAAAGCATTGCATGTGAATGATTCTTGGTAAATTGAGAGAATCATAGCAGAACCCAAAAAAAGATTGAAAAGAGGATTAATTGGTCATGGGTCAAAGTCGAGAAAAGAGTAGATGGTAGTGACTATGATGAATTTCAGGATTAAATTAAGGAAATTCAGGATTATGAACAAATTGTTGAATAACAACATGTAAGGTAATTTTGACCCAACTGTTGGCATATAGCCTCCCTTAATAGGTTGTTTTAATGTGACAAATCCTCTTGTGTTTAGTGTGCTAATTATTCTTGTTATACATATTCTATCTTGCACTCTAATTCATCAAAAGCACATTCTTTATCATTTAGATCAAAGCTTTATTGTTTTATCTTAAGAAACTAATTCTCATACAAATAACTTTAACCTTATCTTTGTGTACATTGAGAATTAGCTTTAGTGATCAACTACAAAGTTTATTAGAATGATGTTCTCTACAACTCTCGTGAAGAAAGTTTTCTGATCCGAGCATCGTAGTAAAAGATATACTCATTAAAAGGTATTTTAGACCTTTGGCGCGGTACACCGGACCTTGGGTGCGGTACACCGCAGATGTGCGGACCAGGGCACAGAGCATGGCTAGCCCGGGACTAGAAAATGAGCAATAAGCGAAAGTTGGCGCGGTGCACCTCACCAACCCCGCGGTGCACCGCAGGTTAGGGTTTTCTGCAGCAAAATGAAGACAAAAGGAATAGATCCGTTGGGGATATTAATATATCCGTTGGAGACAAGTCTTATGACCGTTGGGAGCATTTTGCAGCTATAAATTGAAGGTCTTTCAAGGCTACAATCACACCTTCAACCCATATACACTTAGGGGCTTAATTGTTATCATCCAAGAAGGTGTCAAGAGCTATAATTGTCATATCCACTCAATTAAGGAGTTAATCCAAGGAGCTTCAAAGTTATTATCTACTCAAGAGAAGTATTAAGCTTATAGTTATATCATCTCTTTAGGAGTTCATTAGCAAAGTAGTTTCACCCCTTAAACACTTTGTATTTATCCTCTTAAGTCTAGTTCTTGTAATAGATAGATTAAGAGAGAATTTGAGTATCGGGAGTATACTCGGTGTCCTTGTGTTGTGATTACACAAGAGTTTCCTTCGTGGTTTCGAAGAGGTTGTCCTTCGTGTTATCAAAGAGGTTGTAAGGGTTATTGTGTTCTCGACCCGGTTAAGAGAGACACGGGAGCTTAGTGAAAAGCTTGAAATCCTAAGGAGGCTTCCTTAGGTAGTGGATGTAGGAAAACCGAACCACTATAAATCACGTGTATCTTTCTATCCCTACTCTATTTACTTTCCGCACTTTATATGTTTGATAATATGCTAGCATGAATATTGTGATATTGATTATCTAGTTTATCTAACATATTGTCATCTAGAGTAGTAAGAGATTAGTTAGTTGATTTACTTGTTAAACTTATATATCAAACCTTTAACTTATCCTTTGCATGATCCCATAAGTGTTTGATATATTAGTAGACTTAGAAGTTTTCTCTTAAACTTATTATTGTCCAAAAGATTTTTAATTAGGCATTAATCTTATTAGTAATCCTATTCACCCCCCCTCTAGGACTGTCAATTGGTATCAGAGCCTAACTCTACGTGAATAGCTTAACCGTTAGTAGAGTAAACGAGTGGAATTTAATCTTTTGGAAGAGTTGTTTTTTACACAACCTCCATTTTCTTGTAGGTGATCGTTTCTTTGCTTGGAGGAAACAAATGGAAGAATTAATATACGAAAGAACGCTCAAATCTCGAAAAAGGAAAATCCGGTGATTTCTTTTCTTTATCTCGTATATATTTTTGCGTTCCTCCTTATGGCTTGTGTTTATTATTTTGTTTTGGTTGTGATTTGATTAGTTGTGTTTGTTGTTATCATGTTTTATCTTTGGATATTATCTTGTGATACTAATCATTGTTTTAATGTTATTAGTGTTATTGCATCTAATTCTCATGAATGATGTTTTTGCACTTTAGCTCTTAAAATTTTGGTAATTGCATTTTAGTCCCCAAAATTTTTAAAATTGCACTTTGACCCTCATATTTATTAAATTCTCCAAAGTGTTATAGTTTGGACTTCATAATCTTTCACATGTAAAATTTGCCATTTTAGTTCATATTTTTGAAATTACATTTTTAGTCCCTACTATGTGAAATTGCTTTTTAGTCCCTCAACGATTATAAATTGCACTTTTTATTCTTACAAGTTTTTATAAATTTTAAAAGTGCCTATTGATTCTTTTTATCGTTGACAAAAGGGAAAAAGATCAAAGATATTAGTTTACACTTTCAAATCTTATTTTATCTTTGAACAAAAATTTGCATTTTCATACGTCTTTTAGTAAGGGTGAGTTTTTAAAGAAATTGCTTTTCAAAATATTTTTCCGATAATCTTTTGAATTTCCCATAGCATTTCAAAAATGATTTTATGCATAGAATTATGGGAAATTAATCCATTATTGGTCGTTAACTCATTTGCATGAATTTGTTTAGCCTTACTATCTATATGTTGTGCTTCATTATGTGCTTATATGGTTTATTCCCTATTGTGCAAATATCTTGTATGACTTGAACTTTTCATACTTAAAATTGCTTAACTTTGATTTTGGGTCTTTTCGTATGTTTTAGAAAATATAGGGGTATTTGTGAAATAAATTGTTTTATGTGTTTTCGGGTTTTACTTTGTGTTTCTTTTCAAAACAAAAATTATCTTATAAGTTTTATACCATTCCGAATATTTTGGAGAAGTTTCGAATGTGTTTCGGGTGTTTTTAAAAGAACCAAAAAATTCCTTCTTGTTCACTTCGCCGAACGTTTTTGCGGTGCACCGGACCACTCCGCGGTACACCGCGATCCAGGGTTTCTGTCTTTGTTATTTTTCTTTATCTTTCGCCCAGTTTATTCGCAAACATATTCTACAGTGCGGTACACCGAACAGTAATCGCGGTATACCGCGGAATAGGGTTTCGCCTGGATCCATGTTTTGGATATTTAGGATTTTATTGCTATATTTGGTATGATTTGGATAATTAGTTTAGTATGCTATGTTTTAATTTCGGATATTTGATGTTTAGATGCTTTAATTTTATGCTTCGGATTTTATATTGTTGTGTTGATGTTGCTAACTCTTTCCTTGATGATATAGGTACTATTGCATCATTTATCCTTGATCTTGTTTTATTTTGCATTGTGGTCCCTATTGGTTGAAAATATTGCATTGTGATCCCTATAGGTTGGAAAATATTGATTTGAGGTCCCTATAGTTTGAACAAGTTGCATTTAGCTTTCTTATGCTTGAAAATTACACCTAGGTCCCTATTGTCTTGAGAAAGTTATACTTAGGTCCTAAAATTTTTTCAAAATTGCATTTAGTCCTTAAACTTTTGAAAAATGCATATGACCCCTATATTTTTCAAAGATTAAATTTTACCCCTTGATTTCTTAAAATCGGTTCAAATATTCTTATTGGTAAAAGGGGAGAAATTATTGGTCAAACTTTTTCAAAATTGAAGCAAACACTCTATGCATTTTGTGAGGGGGAGTTTTTCTTAAAATTATCTTTGAAAACTCAAATGCTTGGTTAATCGTTTATACTAATCGTTTATCTTATAATTGCACTAATCGTTTGTGTTGTTATAAAGCTTATAAGATGAAAATCTATCGATCAAGAAGTTGGTAAAACGTTCTTATCCCTTATATCTTTCTTCATCTTTTTCATGCTTTGCAATTGTTGATCTTTGTGCATCTCAAATTAAAATGTTTTAATTGCTCTAAACTCTTGGACTCCTTTTATCATTGTTTAAAATCTATTCACTTGAGTTTTAGCTCTTCTATGTTTAGTTGTTTGATTTTATTTTATTATCCTTTCTTTTTGGTGAAGACAAAGGGGGAGAAATATGTGCACTAAAACTTTCCAAATTGCACTTTACAAAACTCACAAATGCATATAATTTTAATAAAAATACACTTTGTCTTAATGCTTGTTGTGAGGGGGAGTTAGACTCCATATGTGCTTTATTCCTTAAACATCTTTTATGCACATTGATAGGGGGAGCATAACTCCTTTAGAAATTAAACTTTCATATCATTCCTAAGGTGTTTTAGTGAAGGATTTGTCATCATCAAAAAGGGGGAGATTGTTGGCATATAGCCTCCCTTAATAGGTTGTTTTAATGTGACAAATCCTCTTGTGTTTAGTGTGCTAATTATTCTTGTTATACATATTCTATCTTGCACTCTAATTCATCAAAAGCACATTCTTTATCATTTAGATCAAAGCTTTATTGTTTTATCTTAAGAAACTAATTCTCATACAAATACCTTTAACCTTATCTTTGTGTACATTGAGAATTAGCTTTAGTGATCAACTACAAAGTTTATTAGAATGATGTTCTCTACAACTCTCGTGAAGAAAGTTTTCTGATCCGAGCATCGTAGTAAAAGATATACTCATTAAAAGGTATTTTAGACCTTTGGCGCGGTACACCGGACCTTGGGTGCGGTACACCGCAGATGTGCGGACCAGGGCACAGAGCATGGCTAGCCCGGGACTAGAAAATGAGCAATAAGCGAAAGTTGGCGCGGTGCACCTCACCAACCCCGCGGTGCACCGCAGGTTAGGGTTTTCTGCAGCAAAATGAAGACAAAAGGAATAGATCCGTTGGGGATATTAATATATCCGTTGGAGACAAGTCTTATGACCGTTGGGAGCATTTTGCAGCTATAAATTGAAGGTCTTTCAAGGCTACAATCACACCTTCAACCCATATACACTTAGGGGCTTAATTGTTATCATCCAAGAAGGTGTCAAGAGCTATAATTGTCATATCCACTCAATTAAGGAGTTAATCCAAGGAGCTTCAAAGTTATTATCTACTCAAGAGAAGTATTAAGCTTATAGTTATATCATCTCTTTAGGAGTTCATTAGCAAAGTAGTTTCACCCCTTAAACACTTTGTATTTATCCTCTTAAGTCTAGTTCTTGTAATAGATAGATTAAGAGAGAATTTGAGTATCGGGAGTATACTCGGTGTCCTTGTGTTGTGATTACACAAGAGTTTCCTTCATGGTTTCGAAGAGGTTGTCCTTCGTGTTATCAAAGAGGTTGTAAGGGTTATTGTGTTCTCGACCCGGTTAAGAGAGACACGGGAGCTTAGTGAAAAGCTTGAAATCCTAAGGAGGCTTCCTTAGGTAGTGGATGTAGGAAAACCGAACCACTATAAATCACGTGTATCTTTCTATCCCTACTCTATTTACTTTCCGCACTTTATATGTTTGATAATATGCTAGCATGAATATTGTGATATTGATTATCTAGTTTATCTAACATATTGTCATCTAGAGTAGTAAGAGATTAGTTAGTTGATTTACTTGTTAAACTTATATATCAAACCTTTAACTTATCCTTTGCATGATCCCATAAGTGTTTGATATATTAGTAGACTTAGAAGTTTTCTCTTAAACTTATTATTGTCCAAAATTTTTTAATTAGGCATTAATCTTATTAGTAATCCTATTCAACCCCCCTCTAGGACTGTCACCAACAGAATTTGGAGACCCTTCCAATAGAATGAAAGCCTCCACTACCATATCTATTCTTATTAAAGGTCAATTCAATTAAAAAAATACATCTTAATTAAATTATATTATTTATATGCCTCGTTTATTCCCAAATATATACCACGCCTTTTTTTAATCACTCACAACGTCTTTTGTCGGATTTCGTAAAAAATTGGTGGTAGTAGTTGATAACGAAATATGTTCTAATTTTGCATTGATAAAAAATACAAATTGAATGACCAATCCAGATAAATTGCATATACCATGCTTTCATTACAAGTCATAAGACAAATATTTTTTTGGATACTAACTTTTGCGCTAATATTGCCCCGACGACAATAGTTTAATTGGGGTTTTGATGTATAGCTTTGTGTGATGTTTTTTCTTTGACGTGAGGCATCATTTTAGGTGTAATTCAGGGTTGAAACTATGATTTTATACCCAATTTGATTACTTTGTGCTAAATTGAGTCATGAGATTCTCTATATCATTTTGGTCTACTTAGTGTGCTTACTATGCATAAATAGATTAAACGGTACAAGGAGGTCTCATGTGACGAGTGGTGCTCAAGTTGACGAGGAATAAGACCGTGGAAAGGTCCTTGGAAATCTGAGTCAAAGCTCGATCAAGATGGGGACAGAGTTTAGAGGGAGCTTCCAAGTTGATAAACTGGAGTATGCCACTTCACTTAGGAATGGACCCCTAATTTGGAGTTAGAGATCGTGCAAAAGCCACCACGTGGCATACGCTCACTGCAACGTATATCTTTCAATTTCCAAAAATATTTTGTAAAATATTGTCTTGTATGATTACAAATTTTTGGTAAAATTATAAGGAGAGGAATATGATACATTGGGTGGCGTAGGAGAAAATGGCACTACGAAAATGTTGGGGGTGTATTGGGTTTAGAAACTTCTATAAAATGAATATTGCTCTGCTTGTGAGACATGCATGGAGGTTAATTCATAATGCTAATTGGTTAGTAGTTAAGGTACTCAAGGGAGTTTACTATCCGAAAAAGAGTTCTCTGGACGTTAAGCTAAGGCAAATTCGATCATGGTCATGAGAAAGCATTTCTACGGGACAAGATTTGTTACTGAAACATGACCTTGTAATACAATTTGGTGATGCGGTCCAAGGTATTTTGTCTTTTAAAAATCAATTTCCATCATATAAAGATTCGCCATTGTGACGTGTTTACTTACGATTGATGATCTGGCCATAATTACCTTGGAACCCCTTTATTAGTATATATATGCATATACACAACCTGTGGATTTAGTTTCATTTGTCATTTTCTGACTTTTTGGCGATTGTTGCATTTTCTTTACATCCGAACTTACTAAGCTTAATACGTCCAATGGATTCTCAAATGTTTCATGATATCGACTGCAAATGTTAGGAGGCAAGAAGATGCCTCAGGACGTGAATGCTCTGATATCATGTTCCTCGGGAGGTGAGGAAATCAAAATCCTCAATGCTTTCCAGGGTCGGTCCTGACCAATTAGGTTTAACGGGGAGATCAGAGCCACTTCCAGTGGTTAAATTATTAAAGGACCCGACAATATTTTCCCTATTGCAACCTTTTATGTATTTAGTGAGTGATTGATTATGAACCTCTTTTTTTATCCTTATCCTTTGGCGCACTTTATTTTACTAGCAAGAACCAGTGAGATTTTTTTTATCAGCACCGGTGAGAAAATTTCTATAAAACTCAAACCGATTCAAACTAGTTTACTCATATTCCTTGAACCAGTTTCAATTTTATATAATTTAGAAGTTCTTATATCTCCTAATATCCCGAACTAAAATTAGTCTACTTTTATTAAAACACAAATAAAATAAACAAGGACAAAGGATTAGTAAAAGGGGCAGCTAATTGTTAAGTAGATCGAGTGAAACTTGAGTTGTACATTGGCCTAATCATTGAAGCTTGAAAGATAATTCAATACATGTATTAATTTCTTATACACCGGCCATCAAATTATTTGAACAAAATTTGGCCATTAATCACCAATGAACCATTGACCACCATAAGTGTTTTAAATCCAAATTTACAACTAGGGTCAGATTCATGAATTTTCTAACACGAATAACAAAATTAAAAGTTTAAGTTAAGTTTGCCACTGCTCATGAGGTTGATTTTAAGAAGTTGGTTTAATTTCCACTTCAATGAAAATGCACGTTGTAAGATAATATAAAGGGAGAATAAATCGTTGTACATTATGATGAATATGTTACATTATTTATATACAAGTTGCTAACTCTAATTAAAGAAAGTAATATACAAGAAGTGGAAATATA
Organism: Nemophila menziesii; assembly: GCA_029959085.1. Taxonomy (NCBI): domain Eukaryota; kingdom Viridiplantae; phylum Streptophyta; class Magnoliopsida; order Boraginales; family Hydrophyllaceae; genus Nemophila; species Nemophila menziesii. Next base: position 36,632,712 of record JARWIR010000005.1, on the reverse strand, counting down.
ATCATGATCCCGTAATTGTAGCCTGATTGTTCTTGACATGATTGTGGATTGATATTCTTCACTGAATTAGCCTGATTGATCTTAACATGATTGTGGATTGATATTTTCCACAATTAGCTATCTGGACACTCCCCTCAAGTTGTCGAATAAATATCTTGAATTCCTACTTGCGGATAAGAGCGTTGAATTGAATTCGTCCTAAGGCCTTTGTAAACATATCTGCTAGTTGTTCAGTGGTACGAACATGTGAATTATTTATCATTCTGACTTAATTTTTTTCGAATCAAGTGGCAATCCAACTCAATATGCTTTGTTTTTTTCATGAAATACGGGATTTGATGAAATGTGAATAACTTATTTACTATCACAATACAACATGAACGGTGTTGTTTGTGTTATACCAAAATCATCAAGTATGTACCTTAACCATGTTATTTCACAATATGAGTTTGCCATATCGCTGAAGATCGTGATGCAGTTGCTTGCTTATTTGACTTCCATGAAACTAAAGATATACCCAACATAAAGAAAAATCCAGTTACAGAGCTTCTCGTCATAGGCAGCTTGCCCGATCGGAATCACAGTAAGTCTCAATTTCCAATGAGTTATCTGATGGTAGAAATAAACCCTACCCAGTGCATTCTTGATGTACATAAGTACTCGGATGACAGCATTAAAATGATCTTTAGTTGGAGCATGAATGAATTGACTTAACGTGTGTCTAGAGTAAGTGATGTCCGGGCGAGTGATGGTCAGATATATTAGTCGACCAAGCAACCTCCTATAAGACGATGGATTTATTAGAGGCTTTCCTTCTGTGTTTGATAACTCAAATGTTGCTCCATTGGAAAATCACACGGTTTTGAACCAAGTTGTCCAGCATCTTTTAGGATGTCTAGAGCATATTTTCTCTGTGAAATATATATACCCTTTTTCAAGCGAGAGAACTCGATGCTGAGAAAGTACTTGAGTTTTCCTAAGTCTTTAATGCGGAATTTTGTTTGTAGAAATGATTTCAATTTAGATATTTGATTAAGATCATTACGTCCAATAATGAGGTCGTCCACTGATTAGTACAATTGTGGTAGAAGCTCCTTGATGTCGGGTGAATAGTGAGTAATCTGCTTGAGTGGAGGAATATCCAGCTGCGTGCAAGGTCGTCGATAGTTTGGCGAACCAATTTCGCGATGCCTGTTTCATACCATATAACTATTTGTGCAAGCGACATAATTGCTCCCCCTATTTTCCAATGCCTGGAGAAGGAATCATGTATACTTCTTCATCTAGATCACCATGGAGAAAGGCATTATGAACATCCATTTGGTGTAGAGTCCAGTGACGCGAAGAAGCAATTGAAAGGAGATATCGAACTGTGGTAAGCTAGCAACCGGATAAAATGTCTCATGATAATTAAACCCTTCCAAATGAGTTAATCATTTAGCAACTAACCATTATTTGTATCGTTCAATGGTCCCACCGGCTTTATATTTATTTTATAAACCCATTTGTAACCTATTGGTTGTTTTCCTAAAGGAAGTGGAACAAGAGACCAGGTACCATTATCTTTCAACGACGCTAATTCAACATCCATAGCCTTACGCCAAAGGGGATCTTGTACTGCATCATCAAAACTCACAGGTTCTAAGGGGGTGGAAATTTTAGCAAAAAATGAGCGATGTAAGGGGAAGACAAAATATTATATGACACAAAATTAGATAGTGGATACCTTGTACCTTTTGTGGAGACTTGCAACAAAGTGGACGAACTTTTGGGTTGTGAAGAAGGTAAATGTTAACATACATAATCTTTTAGTCGAGATGGAGGTTGGTGGTTTCGACGAGGGCGAGATGGTGCATGTGTGATAGTAGCAGGTAATTGAGATAATATTGTAGGTGGAATGGTCAGATGTCTTAAAGGCAATACAGTAGATGGTTTAATAGTTGAATGGACATGTTGTTCATTAGGTAATTTGGTAGATTGTGGGGAGGGTATTTCATGTATCACGGTTTGATGTGTTTCAGTCACTGAATGATTATCATTGGTTGGTGTAGGGATAACTGATTTAGTGGTGAGTGTTGGCGATTCGATAAGGGGTAGGGGAATTATGGGGATTCGTTATTAGGCTTGGAAATAGATGCGTAAGGAATAATATGTTCGTGAAACACAACGTCACGACTAGAAAAAAAAATTTGAGTAGAAAGTTCAAATACACTATATGCTTTTTTTCCGGGAGGATATTCCAAAAAAATACACCTACGTGCGCGTTGGTCGAACTTGTGTTTATGCTCTAGTATAGTAGCATAACATAAGTAACCAAACACATGCAAACGAGAATACACGAGAGGTTTTTGAAAAAGTATCTCATATGGAGACTTTCCAGAAATGAGGGGAGTGGGTATTAGGTTGATTAAGTATGTAGCGGTTAAATGCGTTCACCCTAAAAATTAATTGGTAAAGATGCATGAAACGTAAAGCTCGTGTGACTTCGAGAAGATGTCTATGCTTACGCTTAACAACCCCATTTTGTTGGGGAGTGATGATGTCTCCCTTTTTTTCTAATTATATTCCATTAGGAGACACCATTTTAGTTGATTATTTGACTTATTTACTAGACTTTTAAGCTTATTTGGTTATATTGCGATTTCTTCCCTTGGATTTATACTATTTGTGTTTTAGAGCTTTTGTGCGTTAATTTGTTTGTTTTTAGTGTAAACTTCTTAGGTTTATGATTTGATGGAGTATCAAGACAAGGAGAAGAAACGGTAATTAAAGTCTTGGATTGAGCGTAAAAGTCAAAGGCAAGAAAAGTTGATTTGAAGAAATTAGTAGATGGGAAGAAAATCTGGAATGCTGTTACAAACCACTGTATTTGAACGTCATAGCCGCTGATTCAGCCTTGGAGCATAAAATAAGAATTATAGAGCTTGAAGTAAGGAAGACTTTCCAAGTTTAATAAAGTCATTCCGAGTCCGGACGCAAATGTTACAACTGTTTTAGTAACAGCTACACACCAATTACTGGATTTCATTTAAGGATTAGGCTTTTATTTCATTTAACCTATTTCCTTCTAAGAGCCAAGCCCAATCCGTTTTCCCATTATAAATAAGCCTTATACTTCATTTTTTAAAACACAAATCACATTCTAGAAGATAGAAGCACCAGAGAGAAGTCAAAAGCAAAAGGAGAGAAGAAAACTGAAGGTGGAGAATTCCAATTCCTCCCTCAACAGTCAAAATCAATCCTTTAATTAGGTTACCCATTTCATCTTTGTAATTGAATATCACTATTTTATCTTTTATTTTAGTTTTTCATTACATTATGAGCTAAACACATAAGTACTTGAGAATCGCAGTTATGGGTTAAACCCTTATTTATTTTAATCGATGGTTTTCTGAATTTGGGATTATTTGATTTTAATTGAATTGGGTATTTTGTATTGACGGTTATCGCATGTCGATTACTATTTTTATTATGGCCAATTAGAAATAGGATTGAGTAATTAGGCTATTCAATTTGGTGGGGAAGTGATCACCTTGACGGGGGTTTACTTACGGACCTAGGTAATAGCCGTTAGTATTCGCCAATGACCTTGACAGGCTTGACTAACCAATAGACAATTGGATAAGAGACTAAAACCATTCGAAAGTAGGTATAGTCGCCCCCCTAACGGGGTTTATAATACCGTAGGATAGCTCCTAAGTCCACCCTGACGGGGGTTAGGAGATTATAGAGTCCCGACTAATACATAAATACCAATTTAGCCCTTAAACGGAAGCATTAATTATATAAATATAGGTAGATCCCTTGCGAGACTCAAGTACCATTCTCATTCTTGCGTCTACTCATCTTTATTTACTTGCATTTATTTTCTTTGCGTATTTTATTTTTTAATTTATTTGCGTCCTAGTTTATAAACAAAACCAAAACAAACTTCATATCATTTACTTTTTCTGTACTTGCAATTAAATCCGTGGTTGATCCACACCTGAGTTGTACCTAATCCGTCCCTGCGAACGAATCCGATTTATCGGTTTATTACTTGGACAACCATACACTTGTGGTTTGTGAGTCCTAATCTTTAGCCTATTATTTTATAAAACACAAGGACCCACCAAGTGAACATGCAACTATGTTGACGTTGGGTGCCAACAAAAGACAAGAAAGTGGTGAAGTCTTTTGAAAAAATTCAGCGCCATTATCGCTTCGAATTTGTTTATTTTTTCTAGAAAACTGGGTATTGACCATTGTAAAAAAATTCTTAAGTAAATTACCTGCTTCACATTTGAAATGCATCAAAAAAGTCCATGTTGCTCTACTGAAATCATCGACAATGGTTAAAAAATAAAAGGCGCCAGATAAAGAACGTTGATAATGAGGTCCCCATATATCACAATGAATTAAATTAAAAGGAGCTAATGTGGATATGGTACTATTAGGAAATTAAGTGCGGGACTGTTTTGCCAAAACACAATGTTCACAAAATAAATTATTATCAATAGAAATTTCAAGGAATAAAGAAGAAACTAATTTAGTACGAGGAAAAGAGGGATGTCCGAGATGTTGGTTCCATGGTGAGAAAGAGGTAAGTGAAACGACTGCAGTAGAGTGTGATTTAGCTGGTTGAGGTATGTATAAACCCCCTTATTGCTTACCCAGTCCAATCGTCCTCCTCGTTGTGAGGTCCTGAAAGATACAAATATTAGGATAGAAAGTAACACAACAATTTAAGGATTACGTAACTTTACTAATTGAGAGAAGATTTACTCGAAAAGATGGAACATAAAGTGCGTCATGGAATGTTAATCATTATTTAAAAATATAGAACCAGTTGATGAAATATTGGCAGATGTGCCATCAGGTAGTTGAACGGTTGGATAGTTATTGAGATGAGATTTATTGTTGACAAAATTTGGGGAGCAAACCATATGATCAGTTGCTCCAGTATCAATGAGAAAATCAGTGGATAAAGATGGAAAGTGAGCAATATGGGCAGAAGGAGAAGGGGATTTATTTTCAAAGTTTGATGAAGCAGTTTGGTTACCTTTGTTGATTAAGGCAAGGAATTACTGATATTGGGGGGGGGGGGGGTGAAAGAAGCATATGGTACGAAGGCTCTTCTTGCTTGCTTGAGAGAAAAACGCTGGCGTTATTAACAGTTGGTTTATGTAACCGATGACCAGGAGGAAAGCCATTTAACTTGTAGCAATTTGCTTTTGTATGACCAAGTCCGAGCAAGCCAAGTCCACGACAATGCTCACAAGAAGGCTTATTTTGACCATTATCACGTCCGTGGGAGTTGGTTCCGCGTGACATTGGTTTGTTTTTGGTGGCTGCCAGTGCGATAGAATCAATGTTGAAGGTCGTGGGTGGTTGCTGACCCAGAGAAGATGAAGGTACAAGACTAATGACCTTACATTGTTTATCTTTTTGTAAGACCATAGCGTAGGTGGTGTTGATTTTCGGAAGAGGAAACATGAGAAGTATTTGGCCACGAATGGAGTGAAAATGTAACACACTTTCCTCTTGTTGTCGATCAATCAGGTCTTTAACGACACCACATGTGTTTTGGGCATTGGGTGAAATGAGAATAGCTCGTCCCAAAACGCTTTCAGTCTATTAAAGTAGGAGTTGATTAACAATTGTTGTTGTTGGAGAGTACATATTCCACGGCGTAATTGATAGATACGCGGTGAATTACTTTGTGAAAAACTTTCCTTGAGAGAGGTCCAAAAGGGCATATGCGTCATTTGAGTATATAACACTATTAGCAAGAGAAGGATCTACAGAATCCAACTTAGCATCATACTGTTGCAACTATTCTTTAAAGAAAACTCATTTGGATTTGTCGTAGCATCAGGCTAAGTTAATGAGGCATCGATCATACCAAGTTTGTTTTCGCGCACAAAGCAATATGCATACCTCAACTCCATGTGTTGTAATTGTCACCAATGAGTTTTTGTGTTACGAGCATGGCGCTAGACAGGTCTGAGTTGTTTATCCGAAAGGATGCGATGCATCAATTTTTTTGGAAACAAGTATGGGGATGTTTTCAATGAATGTGGAGGATGTTTCAGTTGGTGAAACCATGGTAGCTGTGATGTATTTAAGATTGAAGAATGGAGAGAGAAATATATGAAAGGTAACAAAAAAAAATCAAAAAATTTGTGTGACAGAAAAGCAAAGCAGCCAAGAATTCTGGCTTTATCACGAATTTTTGAAGAATATCTTGTGTATAGAAATGATATTATTTCGTGGTAACTGATACCATCATGTAAAATAATGTAAAGAGAGAATAAATCGTTATACATTGTAATGAGTATGTTATTTTATTTATATACAAGTTGTTAATTCTAATTAAAGAAAAATAATATACAAAAAATAGAAATATAATGATGATCTTAATATGATTGTGGATTGATATTTTTACTGAATTAGACTAATTGATCTTGATACGATTGTAGATGGGTATTTTCCACAATGAGCTATCTTGAAACATGTTATGTGCAGGATCATATTGATCCTATATAAGAAGCAAACCTGGTAGCCTAATTTACCCATCTCTTCTACCTTCTTCATACTTCCCAACTCCCTTCTCTTTCCTCTTTCTTTAATTAACAAAATGAAACCAAAGAGCATTCGACCAATGGAGATACTAATGCTCATGCTCATCTGTTCTGCATTAATGGCAATGAAATTAAACACTAATAAACCTGTCAAACAAGAAAAGCTAACTTGCTACTAGCAAATGCTTTATGAAATACGTATATTGTTTACAAGAGTGCCCCTAAGTTCTTCCCAATTACTCCAATTTTAAAAGCATGCTTTCTCGATTGTTACTACCCAAACGTGAGGCAGTTTGTAGAAGTAAGTCACCTATTTTCATGATTTTTTGTTCTAAGAAGTCAGAATTTTGAAAACAGTCAAAATATCTGATAAAATTCTTTTGTACATGTATAACGGAAACGAAATTATGATGACCCGGGAGCTGCTTGTTTCGATCCACGCTTCATAGGTGGAGATGGCATTGTATTCTACTTCCATGGCAAAAGAAACGAGCATTTCAGTTAAATCTTAGATATAAATCTCCAAATCAACGCCAGATATATTAATGTCAGACCCGCCGGAAGAACACGAGACTATACGCTCTCGGAATCATGTACTATTCTCATAATTTCACTCTCGAGGCCACCAAAACCGAAAAATGGAATAAAAAAACTGATCATCTATAATTCACATACAATGGGAATTCACTTGATATACCTGAAGTCCATTTCTCTAAGTAGAATTCAGTTGATAATAAAGTTAAAATTTGAAATTAAGGACTTCAAATGCAAATATTGTTGTGATTACTTTTTCGGATATGGTGGAAATATCAGGAAACAAGATACATAATTATCAGATACCGGATAATGATAGTTTTGCTCACTTGGAAGTGCAATTTAGATTCTCCGGTTTACATTTAAAAGTTGATGAAGTTCTTGGTCGAACATACCGGCCTGAATTTGAGAATCCGGCTAAGCCTGGTGTTGCGATGGCGGTGGTTGGTGGTGACGATGTAAGTACCGGACCTTTGCACTTCTTGGGGCGGATTGTAAATTTTGTGTTTTCAGTCCTAAAAAAAATGCAGCTGAGAGAAACAGCTTAATCCTAGAACATGGCTTTGTGGATTGCACTGGAGCAGTTAGTAGAGAAAATGGAATAGTGGGCAAGAAATGAGGCCCTTAGGCTTATAATCCACATGTTAATATCCGATAGCATTATAATACATATGACATATTCATTTTTTTTAATATTACAATTGAATTATAATTAAACTCCTAATAATCTTTCAATATTTATATCATTTATTTCTAATGTATAGCAATATAATGTAATGGTCTCTCAGTCTCTCTCCCTATATATATTTATGGTACAAAACACGCTAAAACGCTGGATCTAAAAATTTAACATCTAAATATGATTTCCTCTATAATTCCTTGGTCGTGCTATTACATGGCATATATTAATTATTACAAGGTGGTGGATGTCAGACACTCAGACTATTTCGTTATTGACTTCTCTTTCTTAAATAGTCAGACAGATAATCGATATATCCCCTAAGCACTTCCTCTCAATTAATCCTTATCAAAATAAATCCAAAAGGTTCGTTTCATAATTTCTTCTTAACTAAATTCACAATCTGTTTTCATATGAATAATATGGACTCTGCCGATTCAGCTGAGTATCATAAACAATCTGCATCTTCACCACCTTTAGGAACAGCAATAAACAGTATAACCCCGACACCAACGTTGTTACGTGTGAGTTCTGAGAGGAGCCCCGTCAGCACCAACAGCATCCAAGTACCATTTTATGATCAAGTTCGACAAAAAACTGAGGTCTCCTGGTCGACTGGCTTGTGTGACTGTTTCTCTGACATCGAAAATTGTAAGTCTGCTTATAACAATGTTTAGTTAATACAGTAGAATTGTTTTAAAAGGCCTAAAATATTGTGGAATATAGCTGATCATAATGTTTTTTTTTTTGTTCGGGAAGTTCATTCAGTCTTCCCTGATAGGTTGAAAAGGCAAAATTTCATTATTTTGATATGAGCTATTTAGACTTTAAAAGTTGTTTTTCCTTTTAAATTATATTAGAGAATCATTTTATTAGATTTTTTTTATATAATTAATGGTTCGTGTAACTGAAATAATAAAAAACGAGACTATTTCATTTAGAATTGATTAACTTGTAATAACTTTCTACTTATTTAGTAATATTTTGGAACAAAAAAAAGGCCTTGATACAACGATAAATATATAATTTTTTTATCATTACATGGGAATCCGAGCCAATTTTCACACACCACTACTAATTCTATGGGAAATATACAAGTAAGGCTCTGGCCATTTGAGATAAATATATAATCTTGTTCCAATAACTCGCCTCCATATAGCATTTGACAAAATTGTTTAGATTGTGTTTGACCGTTACTTTTAATTTTTTTATGTGAAATTTTTGTATTTTGGGCCTAAATATAGAAAATAATAATAAAAATCGTCGTGTTTTAAAAAGTGTTACGAAAACCTAATAATATATCCAGAAAGGATGAATATGATATTGCGAAATAATAAAATCTAATTCGATATCGAAATACTTGATTTTATTTAAAGGTTTAAGTTTTTGTGTATTTTGGATAAGCAAACTAAAACTACATTTAGAGATAAGATTTGTAAGTAAAAATACCCAGTCTCTAAGTTTGGTATCATATTATACTAATCATAATCAGTCTCACCGTGTTTTTTTAGATCATCGTTGACCTCTGTTTTAAATTTATATATCTCAGATTGGATAATGATTCATCCTGCGACCCTTGGTAGCCAATTAAACAATCAATAGTGACTTGAAACATTGCGTCAACAACCACGTGCTACCATAACCGTGTTATCTAAACTAATTAAAAAAAATACTTACTAAGATCAATCTAATCCGGTATATATTGATTAAGTCATATCATCTAAACCTGAGTCAAGTTAATGTTAAATGTAACTAACAAAGAAAAAAGAACGAGTAACATACTAACTTATTTAGTAAATAAACAAATCAAGACTTTACATTCTATATACATTCAATACATAATAAGTCACCAAAGATAAAACCAAATTAAGTGATTAACCGATTAAGTATGAACAAAAGAAACGTTGTCTTAAAAAAATAACTTAAATAATTTTAAAATGTCATTTTCTATTTTCATATATCATACTAATATAAAAATACTAAACTAATTATTCATACGCCTTTTACACTTACTACATTATATTTACCTCTTACAAGTTATTAAAACATAATCGTAAACATAAACATAAACAAGAACAAAAATCTAATGAATTCTTATACATATCCAACTATCATCCCTCCTCATGCATATCAAAAGTAATCATTTATGATGAGTCTTGTTAAATATTTAAGCCTTACAGTATAAAAAAACATATAAGCAAAACTCATATCATGAAATTCGCTATAAATTAAAATCAACAATCACATCCAAAGCCATACCCATTTTAACACATACTAACCCATTTATGTCTGTAGTAGAACACCTAACACGCACTACAATGGACGCGTACTACTAAAGAAATATGAATCACACGAAGTTTAGAGTTTGTAACTAAACTATATACAACCACAAAAGGAGAAATAATGAACACTTGCAAATAATTAGGTCGGCCTAGTAGTGTTTTTAGTGAGCTACTAAAACAAACCTAAGTGAAAAAAGACTGATAGCTAAATTAAAAAGGCCAGTCATATGCAAAACTTCATTTTCAAAACTACAAAAATACTACAAAGGAGATTTTAACAAACTAAATTAGTTTGAATAATGCCTTATACCACCAATAATACTACCATTGACGTAGTGTGATTTAATTGGACATGAATTATTAATTCCTAAAATTTCTCAATTTAACTCTATTAGATTGATAATTCGCAACCAATTAAATCATACCACAACATTGGCAGTATTTTGATGGTATATATCTTTATTCAATCATTTTATGTCATAACAGAACATAAAAGCGGAAGTAATATTCAAAATCATAGATGGGTTCATAATTGTATATATACACATAAACATCATACTATATTATTCACGTAATATTCACCAAATGCGAAAATATATTATAAAAATTTACAACAAATCGAATCAAATAAATTAATAACAAATTAGTTCATATAACATTTAACATTTTTTTGTTTCAAAATTAAATAAAACATAAATACGGTTTGATTTTATCACTATCAAATACAATCATTGAATCATACATACATAATTGTTATATTAACATCTAAACCTAAATAAACTACATACAATTAATAATTGTAAAATCTGAAACTAAAAATCACAAAGTTTCAAACCTATAACTAAATTATCTACAACCACGAAAGGCGATATAGTGAAAATTTACAGTATGATTAGGTCAGTCATGTAGTGTTTCTAGTGAGCTACTAAAACAAATCTAAATGGGAAAAGACTGAGATCTAATTTATGAAGATCAATCATGTGCAAAACTTGATATCGAAACAAAAAAATACTACAAAAATGTAAATATTTAAAACAAACTTAATTAGAGTAATAATATATACCACCTATGATATAACATAATTTATTTTGATAAGAATAATTAATTCATTCAGTTTCTCAATCTAACTCTATCTGATTGATAATTAAATCATGCAATATTATTGGTAGTATTCTTGTAGTTTGAATTTTGGTGATATATATTATTACTCAATAAATTTATGTCAAACATAAAAGAGAAAATAATAAACAAAATCATAGAAAAAATCATAATTTATACACATCTAAACATATTATATTATTCAATTTCACAACATATCAAATAAATTAAAACAATAATAGATCAGTTCATTTTAACACTTGTTATTTTTGTTTCATAACTTAATAAAACATAGATACAATTCAGCCTGGCACCCGGACCGGACCGACCGGTTCTAGGACCGGAACCGGAACGGTGCTACAGTACAGGAATGCACCAGACAGGACCGGTCTACTAGTTATCGATCCGGTTCCTAAAAAAAATAACCTTGCCTATGGACCGGACTGGACCGATAATACTTTTTTAATAAGTTATTAAATGATAAAACAAAACAAATCACCGTTTTCATTTGTTCATCACTCTGAAAAAGTAGAAAGAAAGTACTTTTTCACATTGTTCATGCTTCTTCCCATGAATCCTACCTTGTATCTATACATTTGCTGTTTTCGTGCTACTAATATCATATAATTTTACAGTAAAAAAATGGTTTTTTAAGTATTTACACAGTTCTTTATATATGTTTAACTATACATTTGTTGTTTTTTGGGTATATTTTCATCTATATGTATGAAATTATATGTTAAATGTTGCGCATAACTAAGGGATGGTAAGTTCTTGAAGTCTGGTAATTATATATGCATAAATATGTTGGTCTTCTATCGTGAATTAGTATTAGTATTTATTTCTAATTTTTTGAAAGATTGACAAAACAGAGCTGGGCTGTAACTGTAACAAGCACATGCAATAAAATTACCAGAAATTCAAAGATGATAGTATAATAATAAAATTGATAGAGAACATAGATTTAAAATAAATTTAAATGAAAACAAGACCAGAACCGGTAAAGAACCGAGTCGCACCGTTAAAACCGGTCCCCCATAACGTTCCGGTTTTCAATATTTCTTAAACAAGGACCGGACCGGTGACACTAGGATCGATAGACCCGACCGCCCTGGAAAGCAAAAAAAACAGTAAGAATAGGTCCAAACTGGACCGGTGGGACCGTTAGTCAGGTTGAGATACAATTCGTAATCATCCCTAATCTACACATGCAATCACTGAATCATGCATATAGATTTGTATATTATCATCTAAAAATAAATAAACCAATACGATTAATAATTATTAATCTGAAACTAAAAATCACAAAAGTATAACAAATAAACAAAATAAATAAATAAAGAAGATAAGAACATGTGTAAAATGGGATATACACCTAATTTGAAATATCATGGTATTATATAGATTCAAAATATTTTTAAATTATCACAAACTCCAATTTATCTCTAAAGTACTGAATCAAAATGACGATCAGACTCTTTGGATTGATGGATATTTTGAATTTAAAGCCATAAATGAGTGTGCTCACATATAACATTGATAACCAAGAAAGTGACCACTAATAATGCAAAGTGTTATCACATGTGTCATTTACTTTCTCAATAATATAGGTAAAAATACTCAAAATTATAGATGAGCACGTTTAACAATAACGTCGAGCACGCCACATTACCACCAAACTAATACTACTTGTTTAATTATTTAAATTGGTGATATATGTGTGTGTATATATATATATATATATATATACATACATACATAATACATTTATATGATTGAGGGTCTCTAAAAGCGTCAAAAAATCGGAGGTCCTAAGCAGCCGCGTCTCGCGCTTACACCAGGGCCGAACCTGATGCTCACCGATATCATTGAGCATTCTCACCATTACTGGTGAGATAAAAAACCAAAAAAGTAATAAGGAGCAGTCTTAAAAGAATAACATCCATAATATTTTGAATTAAAAATATATATAAATCACTTACCTAATGAATTTTTAAACAAAAAAATCTTTAATTTTTTTTTTAGCAAATTACCTTCTTCACTACGACACCGCTCATCTTCTCTGAAAATACACATACACACAAATTAACCACTATAATTGGACTATCCAACTTGATAGCTACATGAAATAGTTACCTATTCTAATGGGTGATTAACCAAATGTATCGTCTTCAAGTCCACATCCATTCAATCATTTTTTTTTTAAACATATTAGATTATATCCAAATGGTTAATTTCTACAATTTTTTGATATTTTTTTTTTAAATTTAATAGTAGATAGTGTTAGGTTCAAGAAATGGTGAGTAATAAATAGATCAAATGGCTAAATATCACGAATATTGCATATCATACTCAATTTCTCACACGTAACTAAACCACCATAACCACAAAGCATCACATGTTTCAGTGACTACAAGACATCTACAACACAATATTATGATTGATTAAACACACACCTATAACACAACCCACAATTATTACCTAAATCCACATCAACCTCTGAAATTCATAACCACTGCAATTCTATGTCAAATTTCAACCTAAGATATTCAACGCCCACATAACAAAAGATATTGTACATCCCCGAGACCAAATACCACGACCTCTGATTTTCATCTTTGTTCTCACCAAGCAATCAACATAAGCTCTGACATTCATCATGCCATCAAAGTCTCTTAGGGCAAAGACAAAATCACGCTACCACAACCTTTGATCTTCATATATATATATATATATATATATATATATGAGGCACACACTTCAAGCACTACCACATCACTATTTCCACCATGACAACACAACTACCATACCATCTCGGATCTTCATCGTCACTTTGTGTACGTGTGTTTTGCTATTTTTTTATTTTTTATTTCACAGATAGGCAATGATATATGATTAAACTGGTAAGAATTTGTGAGGGGTTGTTAAGATTGACCTTTAAGAATAATAATAACCTTTTAGTGAAACTTTTAAAATATATTAACTCAATTAACAATTAAATGTGGATGCCAAGACACTTATGGTCAACATTATATTTTTTGATTTGTATGATGAATAATATTTTATCTTTTCACAAATTATACGAGAATTTATAAAATGTTACATGTATAATCTTTTACCAGGTTGTATAACTTTTTGGTGCCCATGTATTACTTTTGGACAAATTGCGGAGATTGTAGACAAAGGATCAAGTTGTAAGTTCTCTAATTAATCAGTTTCTACTAATTGAATATTTCAGTATTTAATGATTAAATGATAATTGTAAATATGTCAATTTATGATTTAATGTTGAACCTATGGTGTAGCTTGTGGAACAAATGGAGCATTATATACAGTTATTTCTTGTTTGACGGGTGGTGCATGTTTTTATTCTTGTTTTTATCGTTCAAAGATGAGGCAACAATACAAACTGAAAGAAAGCCCATGCAGTGATTGCTTCATTCATTGTTGTTGTGAGTCGTGTGCCTTGTGTCAAGAATATCGTGAGCTTCAGCATCGTGGATTTGACATGGCTATTGGTAATAATTCTTTCATATATTCTATATTGGTTAGTTGTACAAATTTTGGTGAATAAATAGACCAGACATATCCACATGATTAATGTCATCGAATACACATATGCTCTTTGATAACTTGCATATTTGTTATTTGTCTAAATCTATTAATCTTTAACATAAAATAATAGAATGATATTATTAACCTTTACATTGTAAGTTATTTACTAATTAATTTGATTTTATTAATGTTTACATAAATAGTATTTAAGACTATTATATTCCTAAATTAAGGAGTAAAAAATGATTCTATTGATGTTCACGAGCAGTATAAGAGAGTTGTTAGTTGATATTAGAATTGATTTCCTCAACCTATATCTTGAGAGTCGAGATTTATTGATGGAGTTTGCCAAATATTACACAAAAAGTAGTAAGGTCTTTGATATCAGACTTGTTACACACTTTATTACTATACATTTCCATAGTTGATGATGAATATAACTAGGATATTAGAAAAGATTTAGGGTGATCTATTAATAATATTTATCCATAGAACATAGAATGGATGATACCTGGTGCATCTAGACGTGCACGATCATTTTCACGATTTACCATGCCAAGAGATAGATGCATAAGAATAAAGTATTGCTCGGTAGGGTTACTCAATATGTATCGTGAGGCGATGCTGGACAAGAGGATCAAATGTGGGTTGTTGGGTTTAAGGTCCTTAAAAATCAATAATTTTAGTGGTTCTATGCTTGGGTTTGTGTCAATAAATTGCAAAATATGGTACTTGTAAAATTTATCATGAACGATATATTGATGCATTTTTATGGGAATATGATGGATCATTTATCTAAAAGAGAAACATAAGATGGTGTTTTCTTGAGAGAATGATATGTGCAATAATAATTGAAACTTACGGGTCATCAAAGAGTTAAAATTATGTCCGAGTTAAAATTATGTCCAATGCAATTGGTGGTCTCCTTATGAAGGCAGTAAAGTCTATTTTCCCTCATGATGAGAAACATTTCAAAAATAAAAACTATTTTGGATGTCAGAATAGGTTAGTACAAGTGTTGTAGTCTAATTTTTTTCTTTTAGTGCTTTGCAAGAATTATAATATCTTGCACTAGCTTGTTGCAACCGAATAGGCCTTCCTTGTGGTATTTGACTTTTGTGTATGCCCCTAAAGTTTTCCCTAAAAGGAAAGTTTTTTAATTTTTGTAGTGTTTTGGATTATGATAATCTTTCTTTGATAGTTTTATGGGATCTTAACAACATCTTAGTGACTCATGAGAAAACTAGTAATGTGGTTGATCAATATGGGGTCATGAATACATTTAACATATTTTAAACAAAAAATGGTCTGAGGATGTGGGAGCAAAATGTGTTTTCTTTAATTTAAAATTAACTTCAAATTATTCTAGATGGAAAAAGCTACATGAAAAGGGTTTATAAACGTTGCATGAAGTCAAAATTGTTCTATGATTTTAGATACTTGGAGTGGTTAGACATTCCAAAATGGGACAAAACATATCTAGAAGATTGATAAATAATTATCAAAGTCGATGGCGAGAGAAAGTAAACAAACAAGAATTTGAGTTTTTTAAAGGTAAACTGATTATAGCAGAATTAGTAGCACTCCATGAAGGCTTACTTCTAGTTGAGAAATTAGGAGCAAAGGATTTTGAAGTTGAGTTGAAATCACTAGGAGTTATCAAGACTTTGGATCAATGAGAAAGTCATAGAGGATCGGGGTAAATGTGTTTATATAACATTCGAGTGATTCTGGGAAGAAATAACTCGTTAAAGACTAGAGGAATATATAGAGAAATTAATGCGCGTGGAGACTAGATGTCTCGTAATGGAGTAGCAACTTTGGTTTCTCGGTTTGTGATAGAGACATACCCGAAAGTATATAGATACTAATTGGTGGGTCCTGGGGTGTGATAAAAATCAACACTAAGTAGGAGGACCTACTAACCGCAAGTGTACGGGTCGTTCAAGTAATAGATAGATATAAGAGATTTCGTTCTCAGGGATTGGACTGGTATGACCAAAGTGTTCAACAGATAAGTAGTAATAATTGCAAATACGGAAAATAAAAGATATATTTGTTTGTGTTTTCAAAGATTAAACTACTGGACGCAAGAAAATAAAGCACCTAAAGATCAACAGAATGAAAATAAATAATAAAGGAGTAGACGCAGATATGAGAGCTATACTTGAGTCTCGCTAGGGATCCACATAAGTTCATAAATTTCGTGCTTTTGTTTAAGGGACAAGTTGGTAATTTTGTATTAGTCGGGACTCTACAATCTCCTAACTCCCGTTAGGGTAGACTTAGGAGCTACCCTACAGTATTACAAACCCCTTAGGGCGATTATAAGCTACGATCAGATGATTAAGACTTTTACCCAATTGGTTACGCGGTTAGTCAAGCTCGTCAGGATCATTGACGAATACCACACGTTTCTTAATTAGTTTAGT
Organism: Nemophila menziesii; assembly: GCA_029959085.1. Lineage (NCBI taxonomy): Eukaryota > Viridiplantae > Streptophyta > Magnoliopsida > Boraginales > Hydrophyllaceae > Nemophila > Nemophila menziesii. The sequence goes on along the minus strand of JARWIR010000005.1, from coordinate 36,615,569 downwards.
AATTAAACACCCCGTTAAGGTGATTACTGCCACTAGTGATTAGCCTAATTACTATAACCTAATTCTAATTCCTGGCTCATTTAAAATCAGCAAATAAGCATGAACTAATAAACAATATGAAAAACCTAACTTGAATTAAATTAAGATAATCCCAAATCCGAAAATACTAAAATAAATAAATTAGGGCTTAACCCATCATGCGATTCTCAAGTATTTGGAAATTTAGCTCATACTGAAATTAAATACATAAAATAAATTAAAAGCATATATAATTCTTAAAACAGAAATAAGATAGAGAACCTAATTAAAGGAAAGGTTGAGTTGTTGTTAAAAAAGAATGACTTCTCCGGCTCTTCCTATGCCTTTTACCTATTTTTGTTCTCTTTTGACTTTTCGAAATAATGAAGCGTACCAAAAAAATGAGGTCTAAAAGGCTTTATATACTAGCCAAAATCGGATTAGGCTTTTATATTATTTAGTTAAATGATTAAAAGCCCAAGTCCAATTAGTAATTCCCGTAACTAATGTACACACTCTAGTAAAACGGGCGTAACTTTTGCGTCTTAAGTCCAAATCACCTGATTCCATACCTCAATTCGAGCTAAATAAGAGGCGCAGCTTTCCCTTTGAATCACCAGACTTGGATCAGTACCATGTGGGCTCGAAATCAGCAAGAAGTGTCAGTTTTCTAGATTCTTATTCTCCTCTTCGACTCTTTGAATGGTATTTTGCTCTTCTGACCTCTCCTTTTGATCTAAGATTTTAAACTTCACTTCTCCTCCTCATCTTGGTGCCTTCTAGCATCCATGATGCCTAATAACTTTATGCTAAAAACAAACGAACTAACGCACAAAAGCTCTAAAAACACAAATAATATAATTCCGAAGGGAGAAAGTGCAATATGACAAAATAATCAAAAGTCTATCTAATAAGTCCAAATTCTACCTAAAATGATGTCTCCTAAGGAAATATTTATCACAAAAAGGGAGACATTACTAATCACTCGAGATAAAATTGGATGAAAGATGCCAAGATTTGTGTATATCCCTAATTCTGAAGGAACTCCACCCTTGTCTAAGTTAGATTTGTTTCTTTACCATGATCTTCGATCTCCCATGTATAAAGATATACTAGTCTGTCAAATGTAAAGTTAAATGCCTAAACTGAGGAGACTGAAATGTGAGTTATTTAATGCAACAAATATCCAACTAAAATCACCGTAATAAAATCACCCAACTAGGATTTACGGGAAATGGATGGATCAAGGAACACAAATTTTTTAAACGTAAATTCCAAGAGTATCTCTTGGACCTATATACTTTGAAACTTAGGAGGAATTTGAAAGGTTCAACTGGATTTATTAATTCAAAGGTTAGTCTTGATGTATGTAGATTTAATCAAGCTTCTAGAGTCGGTCCCCTCCAAAGCCCCGGGGCCATAGTGCTCTGCTAGAAATGAGAGGTAGGGAAGGTATAAGGTGGTGGGGAGAATGAATGAAAAAATACTCAATATTTTGAAGATTATAAATAAAGCAAAAAGAAAACTAAATTTTTATAAAGTCAAATAAAGAATGTATTGGTCGAGAAGTGTAGATATACAAGGATTTATCAAACATATAAATATATTTATAATCTCTTAAAATACAATGTATATTTGCTATTTTTTATAACTAATATTTTATATTTGATATTCTTCGAAGATTGAATTGCATAACAAAAATAATAAATTTCTAAAAGTTTTTGTATGGATGCTAAACTATTTTCCGTTTTATACCCACAACTATATTTATCTTTGTTTGCTCATCAGTAAATATTGGGTGGAGCGGTGGCTGATAATGAGTACATAGTTTATATAGAAAAAAATGGCAAGAGAAGTTTAAAATCAACGTAGATAATAGTGATGTGAAAAAACATATCATTGGGAGTAAGATTGATAATTGTCAAGTGGTTAAAATATTCAATAATAATAATTAAGATAAATTGTAGAGAAAATGACACTTAGGGTCTTGAACACACCCCCCTCTTCGAGATGGGGTCCCGGCCTAGAGACTCTTCTTACTAAAGACCTCAGGAAGTTTTTAACACATGAACCCCAAAACCCCAATTACTAGACTACCCTCTTCTGTTTTTTTATACCTATATATACTAATTATTCTATTACAATTTCATTTACATTCTAAATTACTCTCTATTTTATCTCTCTCTTCAAAACCGCCGCCACCACCACCATAACACCACCACCACCACCGAAAATGCTAAAAACCACCAACACCATCACCCATGTGGTTCCGGCACCCCTTCCCCCCACTCGTCGGTGCTGGTCTGTGTTTTCTAGCACCATTTCTACAGTGATATGAAGAGACGCATCCATGTCTCGAGCTCCGGTGAGACCCACCGATCTCTCTCGTTTTCTGGTAGCTGAAGTTGCAGCAAGCTTCGGTGGTCTCTCGTTTTCCGGTAGCTGAAGTTGCAGCAAGCTTCGGTGGTGCTGCCTTGGTCTCAGCTGAGCTTGAAGGAGCGGTGCTTGAAGCTTCGAATAGATCTCGCAGTGAGCAGCCATGGCGGAACCCTAGGAAGCAAAACGAACAGATCTCGCAGCTCGAGCTCTCTCGCCGTGGTGGTCCAGCATCTAAAACCGTTTGCATCTGGTGCAGCTCGAGCTCTCTTGCCATGGCGGAACCGTTTGCAGCTCGAGCTCTCTCGCCGTGGTGGTGCAGCAGCTGGAACTCCGTCCAGTGGTGGTGGTGCTCGGATCTCGTCTTCGTGGTTTCAGTTCGTCCTCCTCGCGCTGAAGATTTGCAGAAGACCAGCAAGAGATCGTCTTCGTTGTGTGGTTCAAGTTGACGAGTTTTTTTTTCCAGATCTAGATCTGGTTTGACCAGATCTGGTCAAACAAAAAATTAGGTAGATTAATTTTATTATTTTCAATTGTAAATTGATTTGTAATTTATTTAAATTTGTGTAATAAAGATGAATAAAGTGCTTTTTTGACTATGTATGCTTTGTTTTTTAATAATACTTGTCAAAATAATAAAATACTCACCAATTTATTGAGTACTCCGAGATTTTCTTAGAGTACTCCGAGTTTTTTCTTAGAGTACTCCGCGTTTTTCTTAGAGTACTCTGAGATTTTATTATTGCATTCGAAAAAATTTAGAGAGTACTCCGCAAATTTATAGAGTACTCAGCAAAAATATAGAGTACTCTATGTTTTTTTCCGATACTTTATGTTTTTTCCGGTGACCGGTGACCGGTGGCCTGAGGTCGGTGGTCGGGGGTCGGTGTCCGGTGATCGGAGGTCGGTGGTGGGTGGTGGGTGGTGGGTGGTGGGTGGTGGGAGGTAGGTGGGTAGTGGTAGGTAGTGGAGAGAGAAATAGTGACATCACATTTTTTTGTCTTTTAGTGTTAGTAAGGGTAGGAAAGACAATTGTAAAAAATAAGGTCTCTAAGAAAAACAACTTTCAAGACACTACTCTATAGAGAAAAAATAGTATCTCTAAGACCCTATATATAATTCACCCTAAATTGTAATTGAATTTACTTAGTTAAATAATTATATGTTTCAGTGAAGAAAATATGCTAGAAAGACTTTATTAATCATATGTAGATCAAATAAATATAACACAAGTTGGTAAATCTTAAAATTACCACTATATTTCAAAGCTTAGGTACATCAACCCTCTAAATGAAAAAGGTAGCATGTTTTTATTTTTTAATACTTTATATTATGTTTATTTTTGAGGTGATATTTTATGTTTATTATTATAAAATATGTTTGTATTGGTAAATACTTTGTAAAGACTGATATATGTACAAATTATTAGAATATTAATAAATTATAAGTTGATTTTTCTGAAGTCTATTTTAAAATATATTTAACAAAAACTTTGTAGGCTTAAGTTCGAATCCCCTCCCTAACGGGTGTAAAGTGAGAGGTACAAGGCTCGAACCCCTCCCTGAACATGGGTCACCTAGTTCTGATTTACCATGAGAATATATATGGGGAGGCATGTATATCTCCGTGGGATTAGTCGGGTGCGCGCAAGCAAGCCCGGAACCCATGTAACCCAAAAAAAAAATACATAGTTTTAAAATATATACAATTTGATGTGGTATATAATCTTTTTTAACAATACAATTATATAAAAAAAAATATTTTTATCATATGATTGGTTGGATCACTTTATACTACACACATATTTTGTAATTTAGATTTAATGAATTTATTTGAATTCAGGATGGCATGGAAATATTGAGAGATTAAACAAAGGAGTAGAAATGGCTCCTGTGGTTGAAGGGGGGATGAGCCGATAAAGTTAAATTATTAAGTTCTATGATGTTTACTATTTCTTATTCTTACAATTATTTTTTTTAGCCGATTTTTCTTATAATTCTTAAGATGTCTTTTGTAATGGCTTATCAAAAATTAAATTGGTAAAAGAGTCCCTATTGTGGTACATTTAAATATTATTGAACTTTCTTATGTTATTAAAAATAAATATGCTAATGATGGATAATTATTTTAGTGACTAGACTACATATGTGATGATTAAGAACTCTCGTAATCGAATTTTACTCAATGAAATATGTTTTTGAATTAAAATAGCTTTCAATTTTTTTTAATAAAAATATGCCTATTTATTTGTCTATGAAATTAAACCCACCACCTTTGAGGAAAAAAAATACAAAACCTAATATTATACATTAAATTCTATGTTTCACTAGTATAAATAGAAATTAAAAGTATTATAGAAGTTTCAAAGTCAATATAATGATTTGTATGCAATGGAGATTTCATGAATTGGTTTGCGAAAACTTGGTTTTCATGAAAAGTATCACTTGGATGCTTGCATGAGACTTTTGTTTTCTACGGATAGAATAGTCATATACAAGAGCAATTGAAGATATTTGACTCCCTCTTTGACTTATTGTGTTCCACTTTGTTAAATTTGAAGCCTCTTAATCCTATTGGATATCTTAGGTTTGATATTTGTTACCTGCAAAAGAGGAATTAGTAGCTGAAAGGATGAGCTCTTCCCAACGCCACACCGATGAACATGTTTGTACTGATAGGATTGTTTGTTTGAGGAAATTAGATCAAGTAAAAAAAAATGCAAATATGTCCTTTTTACAGGATAGGTATATTTATAGGATATTTCAGGCCCATAGGCGCCTAGACGGATTTGTCGTGTTTATGAAATTCCACAAGGATCATTTACCATTAGACTCCCGTAAGGGTTTTTATGTGTTTAGGTCGATGGACAATTTGTTGTAAGTATAGGTCGCAACCTAGCTCTTCGTTTGGTGAAAAGGGTGTTCTTCCATTGAATAGACAAATGAGTTAGAACTTGTGTAGGATAGACACATAGTTTGAAGGCTTCACATAGTGTGAATCAGTAGATCAAGGTAGAGATTATCTACTAGTCCTTGTGTGGCGATACACAAGACAAGACTTCTCATGCTTGTGAAGTGTGACATCGACAGTGTAGTTTCTCCGCTTGTTTTCCTAGTGTTTGTGACAAATCTAGTGTGGTCCTTCGAATGAGTTTTTGAAGAGGGTATAAAGGTTTATGATCTCACATTTAAGAGACACAAGGAGTTTTAGTAGATGGATTGAAATCCTAAGGGCGCTCATACCTTAGGTAGCACATGTATGCAAGGAAGGATGAATCACTCCGAATCTCGTGTTTGTCTTCTCTCCCCTATCTCTTTACTTTTGTGCATGCAATATGTTTGATCTATTACGTCTTTATTGCATATACTTTAGGAAAAGAACTTTGCATACTTAATGTTTGTTAATTGCTTATGTTGATTTTAACTAGTTTTAATTATAAAATAAATATAATTATAGTTTGACTGAGTATTTATACACTTATCCTTTTGCTAAGTGTCGTCCTAGCCACTCTATCTTAAGTTCATAAAGTTTGTATCTTTAATTATAGTTAAAGAATGCGGCGTAAGTTAGTTTTTAATTCTACATTGTCCAGTTCACCCCCTCGAGGACACTTTATTTAGCTTGAGAGACTTTTTTCAATTGATAACTTTCAACAACGGAAACAGATTGAGCTATCTAGAACACTTTTCAAATGTTTAATTTCAGATTTACCCTTTTCCTTGTACCATTGAAGATAATCGCAATTTTCCATTTTTTTTCTAACAATATAGCTCATCTCTAATAAAAAGAAACAATTTTTTTCGTCCAATTTCCGATTAATACCCCTTGCCAAAGACATTAAAACTAATTTTTACATCCACACAAGACAAATAACGATCCTCCAATGCAACAATATCAATGCTTTGCTACAATGTTCCATGAAATCCAAGAAACTAGCGCCAAAGTCGATATAAAGCAAAGATTAACCAATTTTTTAATTAAATTTTCTAAAACATCCACCTTGTATATAAAGATAACACAAATTTGAGCCACCAAAGTATATACTCCAAGTTAGACCAAATGAGTATATACCACTAAGATAAATACAAGGCTGAATGCCCAATAAGCACCTGTCACCTTAGCCACTTGCCCATAAAAGGCACTTAAGGTAAATATACCTTAATGCCCTTACTGCTGTCTGCTGCTGCTGCCAAGGGCGAGTAGTGGGAATGTTTCCCACAACTCGTGCAAGTACATTTTTGTAAAAAGCGAGTAGTGGGAATGTTTCCCAGAACTCGTGTAAGTAAACTTTTGTACTTGTGGGCTAATGTTGAGTAGTGGGAATGTTTCCCAGAACTCGTGCAAGTACACTTTTGTACTTATGGGCTAATGTTGAGTAATGGGAATGTTTCCCAACACTCGTGCAAGTACACTTTTGTACTTATGGGCTAATGTTGAGTAATGGGAATGTTTCCCACCACTTGTGCACGTACAGTTTTAAATTATTCCCTTCTAATACTAATAAAAAATAAAAAATAAGAGAAGTAAAAACTAACCATTTCCTAAAGCAGAAATGTCCCAGCCTACTCCTTTAACTGTTTTGGTTTTGCTCATAGCAGTCCTTCTATTACTAGCGCACTAATAATCACAAAAATGTAAATTTTAACACTTTTTTTTTTTGTTTTTGCATTTTAGTTAGTCAAACCTAAAAACCTTACTTGTAAGGTAGCTGTGACAGTATATTTTGGAAGCTTCCTATATTAATCAAAATGGTAAGTACAAAAACAAAGTCATATAAACCATTAATCAAATAAAGATATTTAGCATTCGCTAGTTGACCAGTTATAGATACACAGTAGCTGCAGGAGTGACAGATGTACAAATTGAAAAATTAAATCCGTGAAATAAAAAAATTACTGAGATAAAACTACAACGAACAGAATTGATAAAGAAAGAAAGGGAGATTAAACCTGTCAATATCATCAACGACTGGTATTGGTCCATGGTTTCTCTTATAGAAGAAATCAACTGGGGTGAGGGGATAAAATAGGAAAGAAAAAAAAAGAAGTGCCTTTTATAGGCAAGAAGAAAGCGGCAGAAGTAAGGAGACATTAATTCTAATTTGAGGTGTTTCTTGGGCAATAATCCTAAATACAACTACACATAAAATCTCAACGAAAAGTTTTTATACCGTTAATATGTATCCATATTTTCTCAAAAAGTAGTACATGTGTATTTATTATTTTTTTTTTCTTCGGCACATGTGTATTTATTATTACCGTCTAACTTTTTTAAATTGGGACAAATTAGCATGAAAATTAACGTTGATGTAGTTTTAATTTTAAATTGCTTGTTTTATATTATTGACTTTGACCAAAAAGAAAAAGAAAAAAAAAAGAGTATGGACTAAATCAGCTTGGAAATAGTTTAATACCTCAAAATTAACAATGAAAGAGGCGTGACATTTGCACATCTTGATGGTTTAAGGGCTTAAACACAATAACACTATTAATGAGGGATACCTTATCCAATTTCACCACATTTTCTTTTTTTAAACCCCTCAACCAGTGACTCCATTTTTAGCTAAAAAACCAGTGACTCCAATTTTAGCAATATGCAGAGAGCTCCGACCTCAAGCAACCCTAATCACCACCACTCCACACCAGAAATGGACCAAAATACCCCCCAACAGCAACAGCTACCGCAACAGCAACAACAGCTACAGAGGCAATCTCCTTCTTCTTCAGCAAGAGCTCAGCAATTCCACCCGGCCCGGCCCGCGATCACTGATCTTTTTAATCTCTACTTAGGCGTAAGTTATCAAATTCAACATAATCGTAATGATTTTGTTAGTTTAATTGTCACACTAAATTCAATTGATTTTTTACTCTTTTTCGAATTTTTTTTTGGTTTTCACAGAGAAATGCTACACAAAAATCCGATGATCCAGCTAGGGAGCCACCGTATGTGATACTATTTCGCCATCATTTCTTTAATTTTTTATTTGAATTATATAATGATCTTTTCCCCTATTTTTATCACGGGGAAGCTTACTATACGATTACTGGAATAGTGTCTAGTGATTTTCTTTGCTGTAATTTGGTTAATTTAGTGTCAATTGTATCATCATATCTGAATTAGTTTCTTTGCTATCCTTAAACATTCTTATTTTTATTACTCCATTTAAATGCTCTAATCTTCGCCATAAATTTTGTCTTATTATGCCCATCTTACAATCATAAACTGTACTCATACTCACAGCTACTTGTAACTTGTCTAACTAGCTCACGTCCTTGTTATGTGTGAGTGGTCTAGTGATTTTTCAAACTAGCTATAGACAAAACTTGGTGGAGCTTCAGTGACTCATTCATTAACGTGAAATCGACTCATACCTGACATAGTATACTATATAGTACAAAACACGTGATGTGTCATTCTATTCATACACTACACGTTGATTCTGTGAGACAAAAATATTAATATCTCCTTCTATATCAGCATTTACACCTTCTCCGAACTTATGAACCAAACTTCCAAAGTTTAATAATCGAGTCAAATGCATATTTGTTAATGTCATTTAACATTAATGCCGATTCGTGGCAGAATTTTTTTATATAAACAATTTATGCCATATAAAATGCATTTAGATTTTACTCCTATTTATGCGGATTAATCGAGTGAATTTTACTATTTTCGTCTTGTTTTTTATTACTTTAATGCATACTGATCAAAGTAATTTACAGAAACAAGGCGCTTAAGCGTGTAACTGCTATAAATAGAGATATTCCTCCACCAAACGATCAATTCCTTATAGATTTCGAGCAGCTACAAAGCCAATACCCGGTATGTTTTTTTTTTAAACGAAATTTTATTGTTTAATCTTCTTCTGTTAATTTTATGGAACAATTTATTCCAGGACTTGGATCAGTTACGTGGTGTAACAGAATCGATTCTTATTTCCCTTGTGATTCAATGTAGTAATCATAAACCTCGAGCAGATTTTCTCCTATTTGCCCTTCGTGCTTTATGTAGTATAAACCATATAAACTGGGATACTTTCTTGCCATCTCTTCTTTCTTCAGTAACTTCAGCAGAAACATCGATTCGTCAAGGGGGTATATTAGTAAATTCATCACAATCAGGGAATATTCCCAACACATCAGATCCAGCTTCACCTTTAGTTATTGGATCTCCATCACAATCAGGAGCTGAACCTCAATCTAATAATAACACAAAACCATCTGAAAACACAAGTATTCAACAATCTAGAATAAACTCATCGATAAAAGACTCAGCGATTAGTAGTTTATGTCAATTATGTTGCAAGATAGTATTAATTAGCCTTGACTACACACTTAAACCCTCAACATATTCCGATATATTCTATCACATGTTAAATTGGCTTGTTACGTGGGACCATAAACAAATCGATGAAACTGAAAATGGAAAGTTTTGGAAACCTGATAAAGCACTTATTGAATGGTTACATAGTTGTTTAGATGTAATTTGGCTTTTAGTTGAAGAAGATAAATGTCGTGTACCTTTTTATGAATTGATACGTAGTGGTTTACACTTTGTTGAAAATATACCAGATGATGAAGCTTTATTTACACTTATTTTGGAAATTCATAGAAAAAGAGACAAAATGGTTATGTATATGCAAATGTTGGATCAACATCTTCATTGTCCTACTTTTGGGACACCTAGGCTTTTACCTCAAGCTACTTCTAATGTAAGTAATGAAACTGTAACTAATACAAGATATTCACCCATTACATACCCTAGTTTACTCGGTGAACCACTCCATGGAGAGGTAATAATATATATATATTTAATTATTAGTTTATAAAGTGTATACTTATGTTTTTTTTTGGGGGGGTTTTTAGGATCTTGCGGGATCTATACAAAGAGGAAGTTTAGATTGGGAAAGAGCTTTGCGTTGTATAAGACATGCTCTTCGTAACACGCCTTCACCTGATTGGTGGAGACGTGTACTTCTTTTGGCGCCATGTCATCGACTTAATGTTCAAGCACCCACAGCTGGTGCTGTTTTTACTTCTGAAATGATTAATGAAGCTACAGTTGATAGGGTTGTTGAATTGCTTAAATTCACTAATTCAGGTAACATTTTCGTATTTTTTACTATTATTTGTTCTAAGGCTATGTTTTCATGTGCTTATTGGTTAGTTTTGGTGAAAAAAGTTCTCTCAAATCATTGGTTGTGTGAAATTGTGAATAAATTTTCTTAATTGTTAACTTATATTTGTGTGACCTATTGTTTTTTTTTGTTGCAGAAATGACTTGCTGGCAAGAATGGCTAATCTTTTCAGATGTATTCTTTTTTCTAATGAAAAGTGGATGCATTGACTTTGTTGACTTTGTGGATAAATTAGGTATACGCTTACATGATGTGGATCAAAATATTCTTAAAACAAATCATGTCACATGGTTATTTGCTCAGATCATACGAGTTGAGTTAGTTATGAATGCTCTAAATACCAACCCTAGAAAGGTCAGTTATTTATGGTTAATTTCATAAAGTAAAAATACGTTAGCTTATTAACATTACAATAATGTGACAGGTGGAGGCAACTAGAAAAATACTTTCGTTTCATAAGGAAGACAGAAGCTCTGATCCAAATCATTCACAAAGTATTTTACTTGACTTTATAAGTAGTTGTCAGAATTTACGCATATGGTCCCTCAATACTTCAACACGAGAATACTTGAATAATGAACAGCTTCAAAAGGGAAAACAAATAGATGAATGGTGGAGACAAGTAAGCAAAGGTATAATATAATATAAAAATCAATATTTCTGTTAAAAATACAATTAAAAGTGATTTAAATATATGAATTGTTATATTAGCTGAGCGTATGATGGATTATATGAACTTGGATGATCAATCAATTGGAATGTTTTGGGTAGTTTCATACACAATGGCTCAACCTGCTTGTGAAATGGTAATTAGTTGGTTATCATCTGGTGGAGTTACTGAGTTTTTACCAGGACAAAATTTACAGTCAAATGAAAGGTTAATGATAATGCGTGAAGTTAATCCTTTACCACTTTCATTATTATCTGGATTTTCGTTAAATTTATGCTTGAAACTCGCTTATCAAATGGAAGATACCATGTTTTCTGGACAGGTAATAACAATTTATAATCATTTAATTTTATTATTTTATTATTTTTATCTACCTAATCAAACTTATGATAAAATTTCAGGTTATACCCAGTATTGCTATGGTTGAAACTTATTCAAGATTGCTTCTCATGGCTCCTCATTCAATGTTTCGCTCACATTTAACAGTACTCTTTAAATTACTTTCTTATCATTATTTTTCGTATATATTTTGTGTTTTTTTATTCATTATTGTGAAATTTATTGTAGCATCTAACACAGAGAAATCCAGCTACTTTGAGTAAACCTGGAGCTACCCTTTTAATATTCGAAATCCTCAATTATCGTTTACTTTCTCTATACAGGTATTGAAATGAGAAATCTAGAGTCCCTTTTTTGTAAATAATAATAAAAACTTATTCTATATGTTTTATATTCTCCTTTAGGTACCAAGGAAAGAGCAAAACTTTAATGTACGATATAACGAAAATGATAGCTACACTTAAAGGAAAACGTGGAGATCATAGAATATTCAGATTAGCAGAAAATTTATGCTTGAATCTTATTTTATCAATGAGAGAATTTTTCTTTGTGAAAAAAGACGGAAAGGTGAAATTTCTAGTAATTGATTAATTAATTACTTTACATTGAACTGAAGCATATATCATATACATAATTAATTACTTTACATTGAACTGAAGCATATATCATATACATATACAGGGTCCAACTGAGTTTACAGAGACTTTGAATCGAATTACAATAACTACTCTAGCTATCATAATTAAAACACGTGGAATTTCGGAAATAGAACATTTACTTTATCTTCAGACAATGCTTGAACAAATACTAGGAAATAGTCAACATACTTGGTCTGAAAAAACTTTACGATACTTTCCACCTATGTTACGTGATCCTTTAATGGCTAGAATTGATAAACGAGGCTTAGCTATACAAGCTTGGCAACAGGTATTATATTTGAATTATTAATTTTTTTAACTTTTACTAATTTAATATATTAATTTTGTAATAATAACAGGCAGAAACAACTGTATTAAATCAATGTACACAGCTTCTTTCACCATCAGCTGATCCATCATATGTAAATACTTACATAAATCATAGTTTTCCTCAACACAGACAATATCTTTGTGCTGGTGCATTATTATTAATGCATAATCATCATGATAACATTAATAGTGCCAATCTTGTAAGATTTTTCTTCTTTTCTTTATTTTTTATTTCATGTATTTTGCTTATAATTATGATGTAATAATAAATAGGGACGTGTTTTAAGAGAATTTTCACCTGAAGAAGTAACAGCTAATATTTATACAATGGTGGATGTTTTATTACATAATATTCATATGGAATTACAACGTGGTCACTCTTTACAGGTTCTTGCATTAAACTAATAAACTCTTCTTTTTCTTTTTCTTTTACACTTTTTTATATATCCTTTTCTTTTACAGGATATTATAACAAAAGCTTGTTCAAATCTTGCATTTTTTATTTGGACTCATGAGTTGCTTCCTTTAGACATTTTACTCTTAGCACTTACTGATAGAGATGATGATCCACATGCTTTACGCATTGTGGTACGTTTTTTTCTATTTCTTAAATTTTACTAGATTATATAGATTTTAATATTAATAAGTTTTACCTTCTTTAACAGATAAACTTTCTTGATAGTAAAGATCTCCTTGGTAAAATTAAGAATTACCTAGTAAATCGGGGCCCACCTGAGCATTGGCTAGTCCCTGGACCTTTTAAACGAGCTGAATTACAGAAATCACTTGGGAATCATTTATCATGGAAAGAAAGGTGCAAATCTTAAACATAAACAAAACTAAAAACAAATAAAAAATTATTGTTTATTATTCATGTAGATTAATTTCTATTTTTATATACAAGGTATCCAACTTTTTTCGATGATATAGCTGCACGTTTATTACCAATCATCCCATTAATCATATATAGATTAATCGAAAACGATGCAATGGATGCATCTGATAGAGTTCTTCAAGTTTATTCCGCTTATCTTCATTATTACCCTCTAAATTTCACATTTGTACGTGATATACTCGCATATTTTTACGGTCATCTTCCCGGAAAACTCATTCTCCGTATATTAAACGTTTTAGATGTTAAAAAGGTAAATTTCTTAAATTTATAATTATTTTTTCCTCCAATTTCTTTTAATTTAACTTGCTGAACAGATTCCATTTTCGGAGTCATTTCCTCAACATATAAATTCATCAAACGCTGGAATATGTCCGCCACTTGATTATTTCGCGACACTTTTATTAAGTCTAGTGAATCATGTAATCCCACCTTTAAATAAAGAGGCACGTAATAGTAAAACTACTCAACCTACATCAGATAGTCAAAAATCGTTTTATCAAATACAAGATCCGGGTACAAATACACAACTAGTACTCGAAACAGCTGTGATTGAATTACTTTCACTTCCTGTATCAGCTTCTCAGATAGTTTTATCGTTAGTTCAAATAGTTGTACATATACAACCTACACTTGTACAATCTAGTAACGGTGTACCTGGACAAAGTGGTTCAGTTTTACCTACTTCACCTTCTGGTGGAAGTGCTGACTCATCATTAAATGCACAAACTAGAACAAATCCTCCTTCAGGTTCTGGTGGAATAAATTCTTCTAATTTTGTGTGGAGAAGTGGTTATACAAGTCAACAATTATCTTGTTTGTTGATACAAGCTTGTGGACTTTTACTAGCTCAGCTTCCACCTGAGTTTCATGTACAGTTGTACGCAGAAGCTGCAAGGGTAATTAAGGAAAGTTGGTGGCTTACTGATGGAAAAAGATCTGTTGGAGAGTTGGAATCTGCTGTTAGTTATGCTTTACTTGATCCTACATGGGCTGCTCAAGATAATACCTCAACTGCTATTGGTATGTAATATTGCAATTCGGTCACATATGTGTATCTATCTATATAATAATCGTTTATGTATGTATCTATATATATGATAGGTAATGTGGTGGCGTTATTGCATGCTTTCTTTAGTAACTTACCACAGGAATGGCTTGAAGGAACACAGCTTATTATTAAACATCTTAGACCTGTAACTTCAGTTGCAGTTTTGAGAATTGCTTTTCGTATTATGGGCCCACTTCTTCCTAGACTAGCGAATGCTCATGCACTTTTTAGCAAGGTAAATAAATAGATAGTTAGATACTCTCTTTTTTTAAAGGAAGGATATGATATTAATTTGAAAATCTTATTTATAGACACTGTCAGTACTTTTAAGCGTAATGGTGGATGTTTTTGGGAGAAATACACAACCACCAGCTCCTGTGGAAGCATCGGATATATCAGATATCATTGATTTCCTGTAAGATTAAATTAAATCTCTGTTGTTGAATTTGAAAATGTAATATATTTTTAATTTCAGGCATCATGTTGTACATTATGAAGGACAAGGAGGACCTGTGCAAGCAAATAGCAAACCAAGAGCAGAAGTTCTTGCTCTTTTGGGAAGAGCTGCTGAAAGTTTACGTCCAGATGTTCAACATCTTCTTCGACACTTGACAACTGATGTTAATACCTCTGTTTATGCTGCAACACACCCAAAGCTCAATCAGAATGTTTTGTAATATCGTGATATAGATATGTTATAAATTTATGTATGACTGTTATTAAAAGATGAACTGAATTGAGCTTGTGGATATTGGATTTATCATTGGTGCTAAAGCTTGTATTTTACTAAATATGAATTATATACTAGGCTTTATTAGCTTTTAGAATGAACTGTCTATGCTTTTACCCTCTTTACTAGTTAGAGATACAAGTTACATAGTTTTTGCATCGAATTGCTAAATGCATGGAAACCCTAAAATTCTAGAATTAATGGTAATTGGAAATTTTCATGATCCTGCCAACAATAAGCATTAGCGAAACGACAAACACATTGCAATGAGCGATGACCAGATGACGATAATATTTGGGTGGTCATGTTATATGAAAATGGGAACTTGAACCTTCCAGGGTGTTTACCGTTAAATCGGCTTATGGGTCCTTAGAGATTTTAAATGTGGCATTATTGGGTCTGTAAAATGCCCTGCGAAAGTTCAAATATTACTTTAGCGCGCGATATGGGACAGGCTATTTGCAAGAGGAGTGTTGGATGCACCATTATGTTAACGACGTGGTCTTGCCGTAGAAGTGTTGATTAATCTAAATCATGACTGAACTGCAGCAGCAGGGAGCGGCCACAACGCCCTAGATTACAGCTGTCCGACAGCTCCCGTTGGGTAGTTGTCCTGTCCTTCGATTCGCTCGTGGAGGACTTGGAAATGAGGCTAATTGCAGCGGCTGCAGCTTGGGTTTTATGGCTGGATCTGAATAATTTGGTAATTGGGGGAAGCCAAATTAGGCTATCACAGCCGTCTAAGGGTAGTGACGGAGGTGCTCGGAGCCATTGGAAGCCATTCTAGGGTCTTACAGTCACGTGATTGGCGGACGTTGTTCGACACATAATACCTTACCACGGTCTCGTCCGGCAATATAAACTGCAAGGTACTATTAAATATGCATATGGTATTACAACATTATTCTTACGGTCATTTAGAAAGTACCTATATCATAATTGCAAGGTTCAATAAGGTTATAGGGAGTTATTGTTGCAATATGGCAGTTGGAACTATATGGGTTAATGTGTATCAAGTGATAAATGTTTCCATTTTCTTTTTCTTTTTTGTAGTAACACAATTTTGTTCTACTCAGTATTGCGAAATCATACTAAGGAGAGAAGTATGAAGATGATTCTTGATATAGTTTACTGATAGATAATTCTGAGTTTATAAAAAATGTAGTGTTTCTTTATGGAGGCTATATATTGAAATCTTTATTAGAGAGTATGAGATTGTGCCTCTTACATTCATTTATCACTAAGTATGTTAATACAATCTTAAATTTCAAGAAATTGTAATATACACAAGTTGTTTAATTAATTAAATTGCAGGTTCCATGGGTACCTCGATTGCATGTTTAAATTTATAAAAAAGTGAGTTGTGAATGTATCAGAATTAGCAATGAAAATGCATTAATAGATTCAATTATAATTTTGTTCAAATAAAAAATAAAATAAAAGAATTATGGGATGCAAGATTCATTGAATAGTTCAACTAATGGCCCCACTGAGATCCTAACAAGAAGATACTGATAACAACCCAGATTCTGTAATGATTTTCTACTCTTCTTAATTAGTTGCTATTCATAAGAACAAGTCAAATAGTCTTTAATTAGCTTTACTATAAAACCAAAACACGCATACATAACGATTATTCCTTTTTCTTTTGAGTAAAAAAAAGAAAGTTAAATCCTTTTCCCAGTTGTATCTATAAAAAGGAGATCAATAGCACTCTATAAATCAATCTTCACACCCAGAATTCTCTCTATTGTCTACTATTTTTGAGCCAAGTGCAACTCTGTAGAATTAAGCTACAAAATTGGCTAAGTAGTCAAGATGTTCCGAGGATTAAATGTTGAACCAACTAGGTCACATGTTTAAGAAAAAAAGTGAATAGAGCATGAGTGATGTTCTTGACAGAAGAGAGTGAGCACAGATGATTAAAATGCATGATGATTATGCATCTCAATCCTTCGTGCTCACTGTTCTTTCTGTCATCACTTTCACCTCATTCTCACACCTTTCTTTTAGTATTCATTTTTCATCTTTAATTACATAACTAATTATTCTTTCCTTTATATAATCATATGGTGCTTTCAACATGTCTAGTTCTTCTTTTATTTTCATCAGAGAGTTGTACATAAAACAAAACAACATTAAATTTACTTTATTAAATATAGAAGCATATTTTTTTTTAGTTATGATATCTTCAATTTTTTTTTTTTTTTTTTTGGTGTTGAACTCTAGTAATTGTTGGTTTTATAAGAACATGACTTTATATGTCTATTTTTTTGAGGTTGGGGTTTTATGCCACCTGATGAATGAATGACTTTTTTTAAGGTTTGTAGTTTGTCTATGGTCAGTTTGTCATGAGTTTAGACCCGTTGATGGACTTGTCTTGTTTAGATGATGGGCTTCTCTTGTAATTATGTTGGTTTGTACATGTATGTGTGATGGGCATAGAAATTCCGTAATAGGTTGATGAGCTTTTGTAAATTTGATTTCATTTCCGTCTTATAAATGATAGAGAATTTTTAGGGTTTTGGAGCTAGCCGGAGGAGTAATAGATGAGTTTTCAAACCCCAGTGGGCCCAGGAATGAGCTTGTTAATAACCACAGTAGCGAGTTTATGCAGCTAATCAAGGTCCTTTACATACTTTTATGTGTATATTTGTTTGAAAATTGATTGTATAGAGTGAATTTTGAGAATATGGTTCTGTGATTTGTTGTTAAAATAGGATATTCAAGTTACATTACGATAAGAAATCAAGAGTGCTTGTGAATATCGACCATTTGAGAAGTGTGACTATGTTCCGAGAATAGCTAATGAGATTTGTTGCAAGAAATTGGAGTATACTACTATGTCACAATTAGATAATATGAATCTTACAATCGAGAAATATCATGATCGTGTTGAATGATAATCACATGGCCTTTGTTCGTGTGTCCTTTTCCCTTTTTTTTCCCTAATGCATAATATATAGATAGATAATAGGTTCCAAAAATTTACAAACTAGCCATCTTTTATCGGTTTGATATCACTATTAAAAATGTTAGTTAATTGAGATAGAATATAAGTATCTCAATTGCCAATCAACGAAACTGTTGTTTGACAACCCAGTCGACAATCTCGTTTCTACTCTTAAGGATAAGAGTAAAGATAGTGTTTGATAATTCAGCAAAAAAAGAAGAAGATATTACCGACACTATTTTTAATAGAATGACATGAAATGTATACTAGAAGATAGGGGATTCATAATCTTCTCGGTGTCATTCTCAATGATAACACATCCAAAAGAGAACTTCGAGGCCAATTCTGTCGCTTTCAAAATCCCCGTGGCTTCTGCTTCTATTACTGAATTTGTTTTTTTTTCGATATAAATTCACCATAAGAATTTCTTACTAAACATGCTATGGCTGCACCTTTATCAGAAAAAACTACATCACAGTTGATTTTAAATTTATTTGAGGGTGGTTTTTTCCATTTATCCTTAAATATATGGTTTTTATTATTATTATTTTTAGGGATATCCTCTTTAAGTTATTATTAACATCCATTTGGGTAATATTGTTTATCCCTAAATCATTGTTTTTAAAAGTTGCCTTGTTAATAGTATTTGTTGGGTCACATTTTTTACTATTTTAAATGAAATTATTTTTATTTTTCCAAATTTGCCAAGTAATCGTACAATTTAGTTTAAGGATTCTGTCATCCTTATTAATTTTTTTTGCTATTTCTTGTATATGAATAATAATCCATTGATCTAATCTAAATGTTGTTTCATTTTCAGTTTTGATATTTAATGGACTGGCAACCATACACTTTTAACCCAAGGGCATCTGAATAGCATATGTTCTATTATTTCAACACTATTATTGCATATTTTACATAAATTGGACTTGCTATATTTACGCTTTTCTAGTTTTTCCTCTGTAGGTAACAGATTTCTAACTGCTCTTGATGTCTCCCTATTTGTGATGATTTAATCATAATTGGAGACATCATTTTTAGTGTTTTTGGAAGTCTCCTCGTCGATTTTCCCATTAATTATTACACTTTCCTAATTCTTGTCTTGATTTAATGATTTATTATTTTTAGAGCATATTTGGTTTAATTTATTTATTTAGTGTTAAACTTTAAAGATATATGGTAATTAATTAGATGTCAAATCAAGTATAAAGAGATAAAATAAAGAAGATATGCATGGAAATTGGAGATAAAGGAAAGAAAAGATAAGTATGGAAATATAAAGTTGTCAAGTAAATCTGAATTCCTCAAGATTGGCTAGGAATTTGGAAGAATGGTCTGAAGCAAAAGTATAGAGCTTACTGAGACGATCAGTTTCGATATAAAACATGCGTCAATCGGAGTTGAAACAAAAAAGTTATGGCCAAAACAAAACATCGACAAATTATTACCTTTTATATATTTTAAGGTTACGAATTTGAGTTGGGCTAGGATTCCAAGTTACTTGTCTTCCACTCCAATAAAACGAATTAGGTCTTCTAAACACCTATAAATACACCCTTAAACCTTTTAAAGTCATCCTTGCTCAGCTCCAAGGCATAGGTTTAATCTTTGCCTTCCATAAGTCAGTCCTTAAGTTTTATATCATTAGAGTTATTGAAGAGAGCAATATGACAATCATGTATCATTCTTTTAGTTTATTTATTTCAGGTATGAACTAATTTTCCCATATCTTGGGTTTTGTATTATGTATAATCTATGAATTTGGTGTCGCCTAGGGTGTGATAAAAATAAGATAAAATTAAGTCAAGAAACTACGCACTCTCACCCTAGACAGGCACAGTACTGCAAGTATTACAGGACGTATGCAAGTTTTAGTTAGTAAGTTGAGTTCGTTCTCAGGGACTTAAGTGTGTTAATCGCGTGAGTAGGAATATCGAGTAAAAGTAAATAATTAAAAGACAGGAATTAAAAGATATGAATTTTTGAAATTAAGAATTAAACTAAGAAAAATAAAAGACAATAAAGTAAAAGGTTAAGAATATGAGATGAGAAATATAGCTTAGGTTTTGCTAGTATGCACTAATCCTTCTAATTCTATTTATAGATCTAGTTCATAAGGGAGAATATTAGCTCTTGGTATACTTAGTCAGGATTCTAAATTCCCATACCTTAGACCTTGAAAGCGACTAAGGGGGCTACGGCACAACCAAGAAGTGATTTCAAATAGGGTTATCAAACGCTACTAAGGCCCTAAGCAAATACTGCAATCATTGGTGATATGGTGGTTAAAACAAACCCTAATGACTATCTAGTTAGAATCATGTTTTGTCAGAACTAATATCGACACTAGACATTATGTGGTGGTTCAATAGTTAAACACCCTGTCAAGGAGACCATCTAACTACTATTAAAACAATCCTAAAGTGATCAGTTCTAGGAAAGACAATAAATCAAATCACATAAACAAATATTAAGTAAGATTCTAATATCAGATTAAAACATATAATTCCCAAAGAAACTTAGATAGAAGAATTAGAATTCATAGTTTATACATGATACAAAACCCAAGCTATGGGGAGTTTAGTTCATACCTGAAGGAAATAAAGTAAAAGAAATTACAAAAGACATCATCTTGCTCTCTACAATGACTAAGGAATAATTATAAGGTTTTCAACTAAGCAAGGATTACTAGAGTCCTTTTACAAGTGATATAAGGGTGTATTTATAGGTGTTTAGAAGACCTAATTTGTTTTCTTGAGGAAGAGATAAAGTATTGGACTCCTAGCCCAACTCAAATTCGTATGGAAATAAAGATAAACACTGCTGAACCGTTTTGAGCATATCTTCTTCGTTATTGGTCGGTTTGAGCTCCATAAGATACCAAAAGAATCGTAACAGAATTATCTTTGTCCCAATGAAAGGAAATTACCAAAATCGGCCTATTTCTTAGGTAAAATAGCACATCTTTAGACATGTATGCAGAATCCCAGATTTAGGCAGCTTTTCCTTTTCCATCTTTTTAGCTTTTGTTTCCTTATCTCCAATTACCATGCAAATCTCTTTCCATAAGTTGTTGTCTTTGACTTGGACTCTAATTAAGCTCCATAATTATCTTTAAAGCTACACACTAAAATAAACAATTAAACCCAATATGCTCTTAAAATATTATTCTACTAAATCAAGACTCAAAATACGAAAGTGCACTGTTTCTCAAGAAAATCGAAATTTATGACTTCTAAATCACTAAAAATGATGTCTCATCCTAACATTAATCTATCACAAATGAGGAGACATCAAGACCCCCAACTCAAAGTTGTATCGTCACGATACAATAAAGATAAAAACAAAGGGAAGTCTATAAATACACACTTATAAAATTTTCAATATAATGGGAAAAAGTTGCTTTTCGTATTATGGGCCCACTTCTTCCTAGACTAGCGAATGCTCATGCACTTTTTAGCAAGGTAAATAAATAGATACTCTCATAGGAAGGATATGATATTAATTTGAAAATCTTATTTACAGACACTGTCGGTACTTTTAAGCGTAATGGTGGATGTTTTTGGGAGAAATACACAACCACCAGCTCCTGTGGAAGCATCAGATATATCAGATATCATTGATTTCCTGTAAGATCAAATTGAGAAACTGAAAATGTAATATATTTTTTATTTATTAAATCTCTTGTATATTTTTAATTTCAGGCATCATGTTGTACATTATGAAGGACAAGGAGGACCTGTGCAAGCAAATAGCAAACCAAGAGCAGAAGTTCTTGCTCTTTTGGGAAGAGCTGCTGAAAGTTTACGTCCAGATGTTCAACATCTTCTTCGACACTTGACTACTGATGTTAATACCTCTGTTTATGCTGCAACACACCCAAAGCTCAATCAAAATGTTTCGTAATATCGTGATATAGATATGTTATAAATTTATGTATGACTGTTATTAAAACTAAAGATGAACTGAATTGAGCTTGTGGATATTGGATTTATCATTGGTGCTAAAGCTTGTATTTTACTAAATATGAATTATATACTAGGTTTTATTAGCTTTTAGAATGAACTGTCTATGCTTTTACTCTATTTGCTAGTTAGAGATACAAGTTACATAGTTTTTGCATTGAATTGCTAAATGCATGGAAACCCTAAAATTCCAGAATTAATGGTAACTGAAAATTTTCATGATCCTGCCAACAATAAGCATTAGCGAAACGACAAACACATTGCAATGAGCGATGACCAGATAATGATAATATTTGGGTGGTCATGTTAGATGAAAATGGGAACTTGAACCTTCCAGGGTGTTTACCGTTAAATCGGTTTATGGGTCCTTAGAGATTTCAAATGTGGCATTATTGGGTCTGTAAAATGCCCCGCGAAAGTTCAAATATTACTTTTAGCGCGCGATATGGGACAGGCTATTTGCAAGAGGAGTGTTGGATGCACCATTATGTTAACGACGTGGTCTTGCCGTAGAAGTGTTGATTAATCTAAATCATGACTGAACTGCAGCAGCAGGGAGCTGCCACAACGCCCTAGATTACAGCTGTCCGACAGCTCCCGTTGGGTAGTTGTCCTGTCCTTCGATTCGCTCGTGGAGGACTTGGAAATGAGGCTAATTGCAGCGGCTGCAGCTTGGGTTTTATGGCTGGATCTGAATAATTTGGTAATTGGGGGAAGCCAAATTAGGCTATCACAGCCGTCTAAGGGTAGCGACGGAGGTGCTCGGAGCCATTGGAAGCCATTCTAGGGTCTTACAGTCACGTGATTGGCGGACGTTGTTCTACACATAATACCTTACCACGGTTCCGTCCGGCAATATAAACTGCAAGGTACTATTAAATATGCATATGGTATTACAACATTATTCTTACGGTCATTTAGAAAGTACCAATATCATAATTGCAAGGTTCAATAAGGTTATAGGGAATTATTGTTGCAATATGGCAGTTGGAACTATATGGGTGAATGTGTATCAAGTGATAAATGTTTCCATTTTCTTTTTCTTTTTTGTAGTAACACAATTTTGTTCTACTCAGTATTACGAAATCATACTAAGGAGTGAAGTATGAAGATAAGGAGTGAAGTATGAAGATGATTCTTGATATAATTTACTGATAGATAATTCTGAGTTTGTACAAAATGTAGAGTTTTTGTATGGAGGCTATATATTGAAATCTTTATTAGAGAGTATGAGATTGTGCCTCTTACATTCATTTATCACTAAGTATGTTAATACAATCTTAAATTTCAAGAAATTGTAATATACACAAGTTGTTTAATCAATTAAATTGCAGGTTCCATGGGTACCTTGATTGCATGTTTTAAATTTATAAAAAAGTGAGTTGTGAATGTATCAGAATTAGCAATGAAAAAGCATTAATAGATTCAATTATAATTTTGTTCAAATAAAAAATAAAATAAAAGAATTATGGGATGCAAGATTCATTGAATAGTTCAACTAATGGCCCCACTGAGATCCTAACAAGAAGATACTGATAACAACCCAGATTCTGTAATGATTTTCTACTCTCTTTTTTCTTTCTTAATTAGTTGCTATTTATAAGAACAAGTCAAATAGTCTTTAATTAGCTTTACTATAAAACCAAAACACGCATACATAACGATTAAAAAAAAGAAATTTAAATCCTTTTTCCACTTGTATCTATAAATAGGAGATCAATAGCACTCTATAGACCAATCTTCACACCCAGAATTCTCTCTCTATTGGCTACTACTTTTGAGCCAAGTGCAACTCTATAGAATTGAGCTACAAAATTGGCTAAGTAGTCAAGATATTCCGAGGATTAAATGTTGAACCAACTAGGTCACATGTTTAAGAAAAAAAGTGAATAGAGCATGAGTGATGTTCTTGACAGAAGAGAGTGAGCACAGATAATTAAAATGCATGGTGATTATGCATCTCAATCTTTCGTGCTTACTGTTTATTCTGTCATCACTTTCACCTCATTCTCACACCTTTCTTTTAGTATTCATTTTTCATCTTTAATTACATAACTAATTATTCTTTCCTTTTTATAATATTATAGTGTCTTCAACATGTCTATTTTTATTTGGTAGTTCTTCTTTTATTTTCATCAGAGAGTTGTTACATAAAACAAAACAACATTAAATTTACTTTATTTAATATAGAAGCATATATTTTTTAGTTATGATATCTTCTTTTTTTTTTTATTTTTTTTTTGGTGTTGAACTCTAGTAATTGTTGGTTTTATAAGAACATGACTTTATATGTCTATTTTTTTGAGGTTGGGGTTTTATGCCACCTGATGAATGAATGACTTTTTTTAAGGTTTGTAGTTTGTCTATGGTCAGTTTGTCACGAGTTTAGACCCGTTGATGGACTTGTCTTGTTTAGATGATGGGCTTCTCTTGTAATTATGTTGGTTTGTACATGTATGTGTGATGGGCATAGAAATTCCGTAATAGGTTGATGAGCTTTTGTAAATTTGATTTCATTTCCGTCTTATAAATGATAGAGAATTTTTAGGGTTTTGGAGCTAGCCGGAGGAGTAATAGATGAGTTTTCAAACCCCAGTGGGCCCAGGAATGAGCTTGTTAATAACCACAGTAGCGAGTTTATGCAGCTAATCAAGGTCCTTTACATACTTTTATGTGTATATTTGTTTGAAAATTGATTGTATAGAGTGAATTTTGAGAATATGGTTCTGTGATTTGTTGTTAAAATAGGATATTCAAGTTACATTACGATAAGAAATCAAGAGTGCTTGTGAATATCGACCATTTGAGAAGTGTGACTATGTTCCGAGAATAGCTAATGAGATTTGTTGCAAGAAATTGGAGTATACTATGTCACAATTAGATAATATGAATCTTACAATCGAGAAATATCATGATCGTGTTGAATGATAATCACATGGCCTTTGTTCGTGTGTCCTTTTTCCTTTTTTTCCCTAATGCATAATATATAGATAGATAATAGGTTCCAAAAAATTACAAACTAGCCATCTTTTATCGGCTTGATATCACTATTAAAAATGTTAGTTAATTGAGGTGGAATATAAGTATCCCAATTGCCAATCAATGCTACGAAACTTTTGTTTGACAACCCAGTCGACAACCTCGTTTCTACTCTTAGGGATAAGAGTAAAGATAGTGTTTGATAATTCAACAAAAAAAGAAGAAGATATTACCGACCCTATTTTTAATAGAATGACTTGAAATGTATACTAGAAGATAGGGGATTCATAATCTTCTCGGTGTCATTCTCCATGATAACACTTCCAAAAGAGAACTTCGAGGCCATTTCCGTCGCTTTCAAATCCCCATGGTTTCTGCTTCTATTACTGAATTGAGAATTGCTATATATCACCCTATTTGCTTTTTCTTTTTTTCGATATAAATTCACCATAAGAATTTCTTACTAAACATGCTATGGCTATGGCAACCATACACTTTTAGCCCAAGGGCATCTGAATAGCATATGTTCTACTATTTCAACACTATTATTGCATATTTTACATAAATTGGACTTGCTATATTTACGCTTTTCTAGTTTTTCCTCTGTAGGTAACAGATTTCTAACTGCTCTTGATGTCTCCCTATTCGTGATGATTTAATCATAATTGGAGACATCATTTTCAGTGTTTTTGGAAGTCTCCTAGTCGATTTTCCCATTAATTATTACACTTTCCTAATTCTTGTCTTGATTTAATGATTTATTATTTTTAGAGCATATTTGGTTTAATTTATTTATTTAGTGTGAAACTTTAAAGATATATGGTAATTAATTAGATGCCAAATCAAGTATAAAGAGATAAAATAAAGAAGATATGCATGGAAATTGGAGATAAAGGAAAGAAAAGATAAGTATGGAAATATAAAGTTGTCAAGTAAATCTGAATTCCTCAAGATTGACTAGGAATTTGGAAGAATGGTTTGAAGCAAAAGTATAGAGCTTACCGAGACGATCAGTTTCGATATAAAAAACGCGTCAATCGGAGTTGAAACAAAGAAGTTATGGCCAAAACAAAATAGCGGCAGATTATTACCTTTTATGTATTTTAAGGTTACGAATTTGAGTTGGGCTAGGAGTCCAAGTTACTTGTCTTCCACTCCAATAAAACGAATTAGGTCTTCTAAACACCTATAAATACACCCTTAAACCTTTTTAAAGTCATCCTTGCTCAGCTCCAAGGAATAGGTTTAATCTTTGCCTCCCATAAGTTAGTCCTTAAGTTTTATATCATTAGAGTTATTGAAGAGAGCAAGATGACAATCATGTATCATTCTTCTAGTTTATTTACTTCAGGTATGAACTAATTTTCCCATATCTTGGGTTTTGTATTATGTATAATCTATGAATTATATTTTCTTTCTATCTAAGTTTCTTTAGGAATTATATGTTTTAAATTGATTCTAGCTGCTTAACCATATATTTGATTTATGTGCTTTGATTTATTGTCTGTCTTAAACCTGATCAATTTAGGGCTTTGCTAATAGTAGTTAGATGGTCACCCGGAAGGGATGTTTAATTATTGAAACACCACATAAACGTCTAGTACATGGAATTGGTCCTAACAACACCAGCCTAACTAGATAGTCATTAAGGTTTAATTTAATCACCAATCATCGTTAGTAGGTCAGACTGCACCTAGGACCCTAGTAGTGCAGGATAACCCTGTTTGAGTTCCCTCGTGATTGTGAGGTTGCCACCCTAGTTCGCTCTCCGGGGATAGGGGAAAATTAGAATCCTGACTATTTATCTAAGAGATATTATCTCCCTTATAATCTGAAATTGATAGAAAGAATTAGAAGGATTAGTGCATACTAGCAAAGCCTAAGCTATACTCTCTCATCTTATTTCTCCCATCTTTAATTATTTGTCTTTACTTTTATTTAGTTTAATCATTGATCTCTCAATCAATCATATTTATTTTCTGTCTTTTAATTATTAATTGCTACTCTCATTTATTTACCCATTCGTCTAACACATTTAAGTCTCTGAGGAACGAATCTTCTTATCATTAAAACTTGTATACGTCCTGTAATACTTGCAATACTGTGCTAGTCTAGGGTGATTAGTGCATTTTTTTCCGTATTTATTTATCATATTTTTATCACACCCTAGGCGACACCAAGTTTTTGGCGCCGCTGCCGGGGTCTTGTGTCTCGTTAGCGTGTGGGTTATTTATTTTCAGTAATAGTAGTTTTTAGTTAAATTTTTATTCTCTAGTTTTTATTTATTTTTCCAGATTTACGCATGTTGGTTGTTTTAGTCTCTTTCAGGTTTTAGCAGTGCATCCTTGGCCTCCTCTTGCGGAGCCCGAAAGGAGCTTCAGAGCTTATAACAGATGTATCAGAGAAGAAAGAAACCAAAGAAGAGCTATGACAGAAAATCAAGAAGTATTAGATCCACCACTTGGTCCTTTAGGACCTGTACCACCACCAGGAGATAACAGGAACAACAACATAATTGAACAATATCTCCCAGGCTTGGAAGAACCTTTTTGAGTTCAACCATTAGGTTATCGTCCTCCAAAGCTCCAGAATATCAAGTTCAGGCACAATCCGGGCATGCTCAGTCAATTCCAGAATTTCGGCCTCTATAGTGGTGCAACAGTTCAAGATCCGATAAGAGCAATTTAGAAGTTCATGCAGATTTGTGATGCCTATGTTATTCCACGCGTTACACGCGAGCAACTGTATTGTCACATGTTTTCGTTCTTTCTGACTGGCAAAGCTGGTGATTGACTAGATAGACAACCACCAGGTACAATTACTACTTAGGCAGAACTTCAAGCCGCATTCTTTAACCGTTTTTATCCAAAGAGTATGAGACTCAAAGATCAGAGCGAGCTTGCTAAGTTTTGTCAGGAGAATGGAGAAGAAGTAGGAGACGCATGGAAAAGGTTTCAACAGAAGTTAGCTAGATGTCCACTCCACGGTTACACCCCATCTTTACAATTACCTGTATTTTATCAGGGTATCGATGCCGAAAGTAGACTGAGGGCAGATAATCTTGGAAAGGGAAGTTTTGCGTCCATGAATCCTGCGAAGTCGCCAAAGGTATGGAAAACATTATAGAAACTGAAAAGAGTTTGACACTTTCGCGAGCTCCTGTTACAAATATCAGAGGTATGCTTCGATTAGATGCAGAAATTGCAAACTCAGCTCAATTTTCCGCATCAGAGAATCAAATCAAAGAGATTAAGCTTGAGATGCAGAAGAACTTAGCCGCATCAAACGTAGTGCAAGAAGCACAAGGTTGTCAACAGGGTGGGGTCACAAATCTTACATGGGAAGAGTGCGAAGGAAATCCAGCATCTTTTTATTTCATATCCAACCGAGGAAATTATCAATTTGGTAACAGGAATCATCCAGGTATGCAATATTCAAATCCATAGGGGGCCGCTAATCCAGGTCATTATCAACCTCGTCCCCAGAATAACTATTTCCAACCAAGAGGTCAAGCTCCATATCAGGTAAATCAGAATTATAATCGACCTGCTCCACCACAACAACCTGTTAATGATGCATATACCGATGCTTTAGCTCAGAAAGCTCTACCACAATATCCTCAAGAGGGAGTTGTGGGTGATAAAAATGGAGAATTTTATGGATATTATGACAAATAATATGCATTCACAGAACGGGAAGTTAAGAGAATAAGAAGCTTCAATTCAAATCTTAGGTACACAAGTAGAACAAATGAATAAAGTTCTTACTAATATTATGGAAGCGAAAGAACTAAAGGCTATTGAAGGAGGTGATGCCAATGTTGGGTTCCCAGCTTGTAAGGCTATTTGCCTTGAGATTAAAGAGAATAAGGAAGTACCGCATGCTGCAGAAAGTGCCGTGGAAGTTCCTAAACCCGATGAAGAACCAACCAAGTCTACCCCCGTGGACTCTGACTATTCTGAAGATGAGGATGAAGATTCAAAAAAATCCGAATGTATACAGCTTTTGAGAGATATGCAAGAAGAGATTAGATCGGTTATGTAATTACAAGCTGCTAGAGCTAAAGAGAAAGAGGAAGAAGCCTCGCAAGTAGAAGTTGCACCTGCTATGCAAGAAAAGATAGAAGAAGAGAAGGTGGAATCGCCACCAGTTATTCAAACAGTGACCAACTATTCCCGATACAAATCCAAAGGTTGACATTGAACTCAAGACATTTGTAGAGGCGTATACTCTAGAAAATATCAACGCCCAGATGCTTGAGATTGCGAAGAAAGGGCTTACACCGCAACAATTATCACACAATTTATTCCAGAGAAAGAAACGAGTGTAGAAGTTAAGAAAGAGACTGTGGATCATACTGAGAGAGTCTAAAAAAAAGTAGATAAAGATTTACCATTGAAGCTCAAAGATCCAGGAAGCTTTAATCTTCCTATTCAAATGAATGGTACGCTCAAGGTGAAAGCTATGTGTGATGTGGGTTCAGGTGTGAATCTTATGCCAAAGTCCGTGTTCGATAGACTTGGACTTCAAAAAACAGACAAAGCTCCAGTGAAGTTGTAGTTTGCTGACAACTCAGTTACCAAGACATGGGGAACAGTGGAGGACGTTCACGTCCGATCAGGTAATATCACCATCCCTAATGACTTTGTTATACTTGATTTCGATGCAGATAAGCAGGTTCCAATCATACGTTGAAGGCCCTTCATGGCCACCAGTCAGAGCATAATCAACTTCTAGGAAGGGAAAGTTCCCTTCATACTAAGAATATATCTGAGACATTCTATGCATGGGGTAAGAAACCAAGGAAGTCAGATCCCACCGTTCCTATCATCCACAACTTTTCACATCAGAAAGTCCGTAAAGAAAAGATCTACGCAGAACCTGTTGATACTGAGCAAACGGTTGAGTTTGGGGTCGTCTATGAAGTTCTATGGAAAGCCCAAAAACCAGAGAATAGGCCACGAGATCACAAAGACTCGTGGATGGGACCATTTGTAGTCACTGAAGTTGTTTTAGCTAAGGTGATAGAGATAAGGCCCAAGAGGGGCACTAGACAGAGATTAGCAGACTTCCATAGCCTTGCTCGTTGTTGGGGAGGCTATATTCGCAAATCTTGATAGAGGTAACGCGTCTAACTTTAGAAGACGTTAAATAAAAGTGATGTACGGGAGACAACCCGCAATTTTTTATGTTTTATGTTTTTATATCATGTTTAGTTTAGTTATTTTTAGTTGATATTGCGTATTTGAGAAAGGTATTAGTATTTTTTGATGTCAGGTATTAAAAGAAATCGAGTTAGGGAAGAAAACGAATCTTTTGAGCATATTCTGATCAGCTCACCGGTAAGCCAGTGAAATGGCCGGTATGCCGGTGGGTCAAAAAACCGTGACACAGTTCGTGAAATTAGGTTCCATGCCGAGACAAAGATTTTCGAAAAATTGCCCACCGGTAAGCCGCTCACACCGCCGGTATACCGGCCTGAAGAAAACCCGTGGTACGGTTTATGAAATTGGGTTTAATGCCGAGAGCAACATGGAAAAGCCGTGGGCGCGATGGTCGACACGGTCTGCGACCGGTATGCCGACCAGCGCCGCTAGAGAGAGAAAAAAGTGCGTTTTTTAGGTTATAAAAAGAAGAGGTTAGTTCTATTTCGAATTTTTCAATCCTTAAGCCTCTCTTTCTTCTCCAAAACTCCCCCAACTCCATTGAAGCTTCATCAAACCTTCACCATGCTTCAAAACACTACCCAATCACCATAAAACACATCAAAGCCTTTCTCCACATCATTATAAAGAAGACTAAACCACCCAAATCATTCCAAAACACATTGAATCCAAGAATCAAAAGCCTAAATTTTCAAAATTCATCCTAAAATTTCTTAGATCCATACCAATCCATCAAGAATCTATCTTACCCATATAGAGAATCATCATAAAAACACCGTTGCTAACCTAAATAAAGCTTGTTCAACCTATAATCAAGAGTTTAAAATTTCAAGAGTGGTTAAAGCTTTCAGTTGGAGGTTAATTGAGATGACTAAAAGAACAGAAACATTATCTACTGGTGTGGCCTAAGGTGTGATAAAATAATGATATAAATAAGTGCAAATAAACACCCTAGGCTGAGCACGGTTCTGCAAGTATTACAGATCGTATGCAAGTTTAATGAATAAGTAAGATTCTTTCCTCAGAGACTACGAAGGTTAAGAAGAATTTATGCAAATATTCAAGTGTAGATATGAGAGTTAGAACAGATAATACGCAAGTAGAAAGAAGATAAAGATAGATATTTATTTGGTTTTTGAATAAGAAAACTAAACTACTAAATTAAAGACAGAAAATTAAATAAAAGAGAAGAAAGGATAGTATGATAGTTTAGCCTGAGTAATTAGCAAGTAATCCCCACTAGTTTTGCCATTCTAAACATGTAAGGTATGGATCATGTAGTATTTCAATAGTTTGGTTTCAATTACGCTAGGTAGTTTCAAATAGGGTTTACCTGTGTCAATAAGAACCTAAGCAAACTGTTCCTGCAATTGATTAAATAGCAATACACTAAACCATTGACTATCTAGTTAGGCTGGGTTGTCAGATCAAACCTTATTCTAGACGTTATGTGCTAATTCTATAGTCAAATATACCGGTTATCTAACTACTATGATGGTAATCATATACGTTGTACACCGTAAAAAATACAGAATATAAATCCAACACATAAACAGAGAAATCAAAACATAAATTCAATCAAATTAGATAGATGTCAACCAAAACTAGGGTTCATACATATACGCTAAAACTCAAGCTAAATAGAATCTAGTTCATACTAAGAAAAGAAAAGAAAAGAATTACAGATTTGAAGGTTGAAGAAGACATATGGTATTCTGCTCCTTCCAGACTTCTTCTCTTGTGTTGCAGCTTCCTCTTGGCCTTAAGGTCTGGCCAAGGATGATTTTCTAATGTTAAGAGGCTGTATTTATAGGGTATAGGAAGACCTAATTAGTTTACTTGAAGGAGAGGTTAAGTAATGGACTCCAAGCCCAACTCAAATTCGTATGGAAATAAAGATAATTACTGCTGAACTGCTTTGAGCATATCTTCTTCGTTATTGGTCGGTTTTTTCTCCACAATATACCAAAAGAATCCTCACATAATTATCTACGCCCCTATGAAATGAATCTTCCAAAATCAGCTTGGATTTGGAGTTATCACCACTTCTTTAGGCGTAGCTGTAGAAATTCAGATTTAAGGTAGTTTTTCCTTTTCCATGATTTTAGCTTTTGTTTCCTTTATCTCCAATTACCATGCTTATCTATTTCCATATCTTGTAGTCTTTGACTTGGACTATAATTAATCTCCATAATTATCTTTAAAGATTCACACTAAATAAATCATTAAACCCAATATGCTCTAAAAATATTATGTTACTAAATCAAGACTCAAAATAGGAAAGTGCACTAAATCATGATAAATTCGACCTATACTCTAATAAATACGCCTAAAATGATGTATCTGAAGTATATTTAATCATCACAAATGAGGAGACATCAAGACCCCCAACTCAAAGTTGTATCGTCCCGATACAATAAAAGTAAAGAACAGTAGGGAAGTCAAGAAGAAGAAGTAGGAGGAGAATAAGAACAGAACATAATGAATGATCCTAGAGCAAAATATCTAAAAAGTCTCATGTAGTAATGCTCAAGAAATAATGCACAAGTATGCTTAATACACATGTAATCAACAATCCATAAATTCAAGTCCAGATTAATTTCGCAATTCCAGAAGGAGAGGATGATAACTTAGTTCATGTTAATGGCTATAGGTTGTTCATAGGTCCTAATATAGCATCCAATGGTCCACTTACCTACTACCTAATAGCTCAATTTTTTCTCCACCA
Source organism: Nemophila menziesii (assembly GCA_029959085.1). Taxonomy (NCBI): domain Eukaryota; kingdom Viridiplantae; phylum Streptophyta; class Magnoliopsida; order Boraginales; family Hydrophyllaceae; genus Nemophila; species Nemophila menziesii. The sequence continues at coordinate 36,582,598 of JARWIR010000005.1, read as the reverse complement.
AGTAGTTAGAAATCCTAAGGTCTTTGGTTATAACGTGGCTTAAAGACGGGTGTGGTATATTTGGATAATGAAAAGTCAGCTTTTGGCTCTCTCCTCACTAGCCATCAACGAATCGCCCTAGAGCTTGAGTTTTCACTTGAAGATGTTCCCACTCAACCCAATTTATTGATTTTTTTGATGTGCATCCCCAATAAATCCCAAATAAAACCTTTTATGATGATATACAAATTCCACTTTGCCGGTCCGAATATATTTCATAGCAATTTTTCTTTTGTATAGCCACGACTCTCTTTTTAATGTTCGAGATATCACACTATTTTTTCTTACATATATTCATTCTTTTTATGCCCTTGTTGGCAAATTTAGCTCGTAGCTTCTTTTTCATTCACTATTACCCCGGCAAAGGGTTACAATAATTACTCTTTTATCATCAATAAAGTCACAAATATAATTCCCAAAACCCCATGTTCCCGAATGATGAAACCCACCACCCCAAACTCAAGCTCTAAAACGAGTTGTCTCAGGTTTTGCAATTCGAGTACGGGTCATATAGATAGGTCCTACAAACTAAGGGTATGGATTATAATGTGGTTAAATAAAAGGCTTTAGAAAGGCTCAGAGGGGCTAAGACGGGTAATAATAACAATAATCAAATAAAAAGGGTGAGAAGGTATAAAAGGCTTCAAGTGGTTTTTACATGAAAGAACTGCCTTATTCATTTTTCTAACTACCAGATTTCGTTACGTTTTCATTATTAGTTCATAGATAAGTGGGGTTTCAACTAATTTCAAACCTCATGTTCTACACACCAAATAATTTCCCTAAGTTTCAACGTAACTTCTTAGCATTGCTCATTAACTTTTCTATCTTTTATTTCCTACTTTCATACATGCATCAAAGAAAACTTGTAACATCTTTCAAAAACATACTACTTACTATCATTAACTTAATTATATCATGCTCACATAGGTACATTCAAAATATTCTATGCCTAATTCAACCCAAATTTTTTTTAAATTTTATGTAAAAACAAAAAGGAAGATGAGGACAACGAATCCCCACCCCCAACTCAAAAATGAGCCGTGTCCCCACGACTCGAAAATAAAATTTAAAATTAGCATACATATTGCACATAAAGAAATGGTAGGGAAGAAAGAAAACATACTCTTCGAGGCCATTACCTCTCCTTATCGACGTTTCAAGTGTTTCTTCTTCACCCAACTTGTTATTCGCTTTCCGATCAAGACACGTGATCATAGTAGGATATTGCATTAAATAACGACACAGGAGAGACCGAAAATCGTATCACCTCCTCATAGATCAACTGTGCCACATCTTCTTCTTCTCCTCACACAATACAATTCAACAAAAAGAACGTTTTTTAGAACGTCTTACCATGAACGTAGACCAACCCAATCTTTTACCAACTCCAAAGAATCGTTTTGTATTCTCCTTTATCAACTTCTTCTTCAAATACTTTCTCATAAGCAAAAGGTAGTTCCTTTAATTGTTTCTTCGGAGAAGCTATCAGGGCTCTTGAAGCTTTCTCTTTTTCTTTGGGTGTAGGGTCATTGATCTGTAGAGGTTGTGTTGTTTTCTTCACTAAAGTTGGAACCTTTTTGCCCATTGAATCAAACACAGCTAGCTGACCTCTCTTCTCTTAACCTGTTTCACCTTTTGAATTGGAACTAGAACTTTTCTCACTTGATTTCTTCTCAATAGGATCCATACCTTGCTTTTCTTCATCTCCCTTATAGTAGATAATGTTTATGTTCTCTTAATCATCTCAATTGACCCCAAACTCAAAGCTTTAACCACTCTTGAAATTTGAACTCTTGATCATTGGTCGAACAAGCTTTATTTGGGTTAGGAAAGTTGATTTGATGATGATTATCTATGTGGGTAAGATGACTTCTTCATGGATTGGCTTGGATTTAAGAAATTGTAGGATGAATTTTTGAAATTTAAGATTTTGATTCTTGGATTCAAGGTGTTTTGGTATGATATAGGTGGTTGAATCTTCCTTGTAATGATGTGGAGAGAAGCTTTGATGTGTTTTTATGATGATTGGGTAGTGTTTTGATGATTAGGGAAGCTTTGTATGAGATTTAATGGAGTTGGGAGAGGTTTGGAGAAGAAAGAGAGGCTTAAGGATTAGTTAATTCGGAATAATAGCTATTACCTCCTTTTATAAGCTTGAAACCCGTTTTTCTCTCTCCAGGCGGCGACCTGCGGTGCACCGCGGCTATGGTGCGGTATACCACAGCTTTTGTAGCTCCAAAATTTCTCGTCTCGTCAAAATACCCGCGGTACCTACCCCTGGCACGGGTTTTGGACCTGCGGTATAGGGTCCGGTGCATGGTCCGGTACACCGCAACATCTGTTCTGATTTTTCTTCGCCTCGGTATAAAAACCCGTGGCATCTACCCGTGGTACGGGTTTTCTTCCCCTGCAGTACATCGCGGCTGAGGTCCGGTAATACCACACCGCTGCTTCAGCTTTTCCGAAAAATTTTGTTCTCCTTCCCTAACTCGATTTCTCCAATACCTAATCATCAAAAACACTAATACCTTTCTCAAATATGAATATCAACTAAAAACAACTAAACTAAACATAAACTAAAAACTAGACACGTAAAAACATAAAAGAAATTACGGGTTGTCTCCCGAATAGCACTTTTGTTTAACGTCTTTTAAAGTTAGACGTGTTACCTCGATTAAGGAGTGTGAAATTTCCACCCCTTGCCTCTAACTCCCATGAAATTTTTAGATCTATTCTTTGGAGCAATGGATGGTTTCATCCATAAGTTCTGGGGTGTAGGTTCATCTTGTGGTAACTCTATTTCGTTTGTCGCTTTGCACTCCTCTGGCAATCCATCCGTCCCTTGTTTGTTAGAAAAAATGTACTTTATGAATTTGCGATATTTTGTTATTCTTGTGAGAGCTTCTACAAACGGGATGTTGATCTTTAACTCGTTCACCATGTCAAGGAACTTCTTGAATTCTTTTTCATTGTTCTGATTTCTGACACGTGACGGGAATGGTGGAAGAGGACGTGTGTTGGTTACCACTGGGATCTTTTTCTTTTCTGGTGTCTTCTCGGGGACACTCGTTTGTTCAATTACCTCTTCACCTTTGTCTTTAATTGTTTCTTCAACCACTTTCTCAGGAATAGAGGTTGGTTCTGGTTCTAGTCTAGGCGGAGGTAATTGTTTTCCACTTCTTAATTCAACTGCATGACAAGCATGATCTTCAAGAGCAACAGTATCACTTGGGAGTTGCCCTTTTGGCCTATTTTGTATTACACTCGCCATTCGTGATATTGTATGCTCAAGGTTCTTAATTACATTGGATTGGGTTTGGATTCTTTGCTGGATCATCTTTATATTTTCTTCCATTACTTTCATCATTGCAGCCATACTTGAATTCAAACTCGAAGGTTGTTTTTGTGGCGGTTGTTGCATTGAATATTGAAGTGGTTCTTGAAAAGATTCTTTGGAATTCGGTGCTTCTTGATAGATTTCTTTGTAAATCGGTGCTTCTTGATAATTAGGTTGTGGTGGATAGTAAGATTGAGGTCGAGGTTGATAATAATTCTCTTGATTTCCGACCCAATTTTTAGTTTGTGGGGGCTGATAATTAGCGTAACTTCCTTGAGGATGATAATAACCATTAGAATAATGGTGTCTTTGATGAGATACGAAGGAAGGTGAGACTATATTATTCATGCAATTCTCCCACGAATGGTTTCGTGCTCCACAATCTGGACATAAAGGTAAAGTAGGTACTAGATTCACCTGAGCTATTGTTCGTGCTTGTTCTCGTAATTCCTCAAGTTTTTGGTTTAAATCTTTGAGCCTTAGAGAGTCTAAGGTCTCTTCTTGTTTTTCTGATTCAACTGGCCAACTTCTCTCGTTCTCAAGAACATTCTCCATAATATTTTCAGCTTCTTCAGGATCTAATAACACAAAACTTTTACCTCCTAGCATGTCTGCTCTTTCTCTAGACTTGTCATTAAGTCCTCCATATAACATGGTTAATGAATATTCTGGCGATGATGTATGGCATGGACATCTCGCCTTCATCTCCCAGAAACGTAACCATGCTTCACCCAAACTTTCTCCGTCTTCCTGCCTAAATTGTTCGAGCTCCACCATATCTTTTAATCTTCTACTACCCGTATAGAATCGGTCTAGGAATTTAGATTGAAGCTTGTCCCAATCTGGAATAACGTGAGGGCGTTGGGTATCGTACCAATCGCTTGCACTTCCTGTCAAAAAGAATTGGAACATAATGTAATACATCTGCTCCTTTGAAACGCTTCTGGTAATATAAACGTCACAAATCTACATAAATTTCTGAACATACCAGACCGGATCTTGTTGTGCAGCACCGCTAAATTGTCCATGACTCGCAAATTGCGCTATCATGCCTGGATCTGGTCTAAAATTGGCGGCTTGGATTTCAGGAGTGCGGATTCCGCGTGGTTGCACTCTGTATGTGATGGGAAGATCAAGTCTCCTTGGATTCTCCATCTGTAAAAATCTGTAAAGACAAAAACTAAAAAGAAAAGCGTAAAATAGAACTAACTAAAATAAAAGCACTAGATAATTGCACAAGGACTAACGATGTAGTCCCCGGCAGCGGCGCAAAAAACTTGGTGTGGCCTAAGGTGTGATAAAATAATGATATAAATAAGTGCAAATAAACACCCTAGTCTGAGCACGATCCTGCAAGTATTACAGATCGTATGCAAGTTTTAATGAATAAGTAAGATTCGTTCCTCAGAGACTACGAAGGTTAAGAAGAACTTATGCAAATATTCAAGTGCAGATATGAGAGTTAGAACAGATAATACGCAAGTAGAAAGAAGATAAAGATAGATATTTATTTGGTTTTTGAATAAGAAAACTAAACTACTAAATTAAAGACAGAAAATTAAATAAAAGAGAAGAAATGATAGTATGATAGTTTAGCCTGAGTAATTAGCAAGTAATCCCCGCTAGTTTTGCCGTTCTAAACATGTAAGGTATGAATCATGTAGTATTTCAATAGTTTGGTTTCAATTGCGGTAGGTTGTTTCAAATAGGGTTTACCTGTGTCAATAAGAACCTAAGCAAACTGTTCCTGCAATTGATTAAATAGCAATACACTAAACCATTGACTATCTAGTTAGGTTGGGTTGTCAGATCAAACCTTATTCTAGAAGTTATGTGCTAATTCTATAGTCTAATATACCGGTTATCTAACTACTATGATGGTAATCCTATACGTTGTACACCGTAAAGAACACTGAATATAAATCCAACACATAAACAGAGAAATCAAAACATAAATTCAATCAAATTAGATAGATGTCAACCAAAACTAGGGTTCATACATATAAGCTAAAACTCAAGCTAAATAGAATCTGGTTCATACTAAGAAAAGAAAAGAAAAGAATTACTGATTTAAAGGTTGAAGAAGACATATGGTGTTCTGCTCCTTCCAGACTTCTTCTCTTGTGTTGCAGCTTCCTCTTGGCCTTAAGGTCTGGCCAAGGATGATTTTCTAATGTTAAGATGCTGTATTTATAGGGTATAGGAAGACCTAATTCGTTTTCTTGAAGGAGAGGTTAAGTAATGGACTCCAAGCCCAACTCAAATTCGTATGAAAATAAAGATAATTACTGCTGAACTGTTTTGAGCATATCTTCTTCGTTATTGGCCGGTTTTTGCTCCACAATATACCAAAAGAATCCTCACATAATTATCGACGTCCCTATGTAAGGAATCATCCAAAATCGGCTTGGTTTTGGAGTTATCACCACTTCTTTAGGCGTAGCTGTAGAAATTCAGATTTAAGGCAGTTTTTCCTTTTCCATGATTTTAGCTTTTGTTTGCTTTATCTCCAATTAACATGCTTATCTCTTTCCATATCTTGTAGTCTTTGACTTGGACTCTAATTAATCTCCATAATTATCTTTAAAGATTCACACTAAATAAATCATTAAACCCAATATGCTCTAAAAATATTATGTTACTAAATCAAGACTCAAAATAGGAAAGTGCACTAAATCATGATAAATTCGACCTATACTCTAATAAATACGCCTAAAATGATGTCTCTGAAGTATATTTAATCATCACAAATGAGGAGACATCATCTACTGTAAGGTAGATGTAGAAAAGAAAGTTATTGGGTTCTATTGAGAAGAAATCAATTGAGAAAAGTTCAAGTTCCAACACAAATGGTAAAATAGGTCAAGAGAAGAGAAGACAGCTAGCTGTGGTGAATGTAATGGGAAAAAAGGTTCCAGAGTTTGTTAAGAAAACACCACAATCTCTACAGATCGAAGGTCCTACACCCGAAAAAAAGGAGAAAGTTTCAAGGGCCCTGATAGCTTCTGCTAAGAAACAATTACAGGAACTTCCTTTTTCCTATGAGAAAGTATTTGAAGAAGAAGTTGGTAAAGGAGAGTTCAAGAGATATATGGAGTTCGGTGAAAGATTGGGTTGGTCTACGTTCATGGTTAGACGTTCTAATTTATGCCATGAGTTAGTTTCTGAATTCTATTTAGGCCTCCTTAGCCGAGATCGTAAAGGCTGTGTTCCAGTTAGAGGCAAGTTAGTTCCTTTTACAGTTGAAGAGATTCGAAACCACTTCTAGTTTAAGAAATTGGTTGGACCATGTAAGTATAGAGAAGCGGTGGACGATATCAAAAATTTCGACTGGAATTTACTTTTTAAGCATGTCTTAGATAAAGAAAGAGTGCAGTCACATAAGGAAGAGTTAAAGGCACCTTGTCCTTACAAATATCTCCAATCAAATACATGAGTTCAGCACCACTTTCTTACAACTAATGCCTTTGGAAATACAAGAAATTTGAATGTAACTAAGAAGAGCGCAATCTTATTGCATTGTATTTTGAGAGGAGAAGAAGTGGATGTGGCACATTTGATCTTTGAGGAGGTAGTGCAATTTTCGATCTCTCCCATTTAGTTATTTAATGTGAAATATCCAACTATGATCACGTGTCTTGTTCGGAAAGCGAATTTGATTCTGGGCGAAGGAGAGAAACTAGAGTTTAAGACAGACGAGTAATAATATTGACAATGCTTGGATCAAGAAAATTTTGAATGGAGCGGGAATTACGCAACTTTTAAAAGAATAAAAGGATCGTATTTGGCAAGAGAAGGTAGAGGATCGATTAAATAAAGTCGAAGCAGCTCAAACTTCCTTGGCCGAAGATGTGGCACAAATCAAAGATAATAAAGTGCACATCACGACACTCCTTGAGCATTTAAAGAAAGATCCAGCAAATCCTATCTTGGATGTCGACAATGCAAGGCAATAGCCTCGAGAGTATGTTCTCTTTCTTCTTTACCATTTATGTATATGCCTTATCTGCTAATTTTAATTTCTTTTTCGAGTCTTTACGAGTCGTGGGGACACGTCTCATTTTTGAGTTGGGGGTGTAGGGATTCATTGTCTCTCATCTCCATTTTACAGTTTTTAGGTAGAAATTAAATTTTTGGATACATGGGAATTAGATGTAGAGTGTCTTTAATAGTTTGAAAGCATAAACTCAGTAAGTTAATGATAGAAAGTAGTATATTTATGAGCTATTTTATTTTGTATGCTTTGAGTATTTGCAGGAAAACACACATTGATAGTAAAGAAAAGATTAGTTAGTAATGTGATAGAAAGTATGTTCGATCTTAGGGAGCCATGGGTGGTGTGTAGGCCGTGAGATCCAAGCTATTTGATAAACCCATTTGATGAACGTGCTAAAGGTAAGAGAATGACGAAATTGCATAGTTTAGAAAGTGATTAAGGCCGTTCTTTCATAAGCCCCTTGTTGCTTTTTAGCTTGCTATCCAAATTTATTATTTTATATCCTTCTCAGCCCTTCTAGCCTTTCTAAAGCCTTTTTATTAGACATATCCATTTAGATTTTAAGACTTTTCCATATGACCTGCACTCGAATCGTGATGCATAGACAATTGTTTTAGAGCTTGAGTTTGGGGGTGGTGGGTCCACCATTATGGGAATTGTAATTGGGTAGGGATTTTTTAGCTTATTAATTGTGCTCTGTTCTATATATTAATGATGATTCACAGGTTTATATTTTAACCCTTTTCCGGGGTAAGAGTAAATGAAAAAAAAGCTGAAAAGCATGAAAAGAAAGAATTTTTTTTGAGAAAAAATAACATGATATCTCAACATCAAAAAGAGAGGCATAGCTATACAAAAGAAAAAAAATTTATATGAAAAGAATATATATTTGGACCGGCAAAGTGGAATTTTTATGTGAACATCTTTATGCTTTATTGACTTATTGAGGATGCTACTTTGTGCATCAAGAAAATCATTGGGTTGAGTGTGAAATGTTTTATGAGAGTAACTCAAGCTCTAGGGAGATTCGTTGATGTCTAGTGAAGAGAGAGCCAAAAGCTCACTCTAAATTATCCAAATATACTTATCATACTGTCCCTAAGCTAACATTACAACCTTAAAGACCTTATGATTCTTTGCTATATAATCTAGAAGTGATTGGTCCAATAGAGAGTAGTTAAGTGGATCTTTGGATACTAGTGAAGTTCGATGAACATCTATAGCCTTCTTGGTGAACTGAGTAAAGATCCTATCCTTCTTACATTGCGAAGCTATTCTAATCTTGAATTCGAGCCGTGTTGATTGTGGATATGAAAAGTGTGCATGTATGTAGTTTGTAAATATTATTACATGAAATTTTATGAGTAGTTGATTTATGTCTATTCTATATATTCTGCTATCTTCTTTCCCACTGTGCTTAATTGACCTAGGTGTGTATTTAGGGACTTTCTTTTGTTTTTATCTTTATTGTATCGGGACGATACAACATTGAGTTGGGGGTCTTGATGTCTCCCTATTGTGATGATTTAATCTTAGTTGAAGACATCATCTTTACTATTTTTGGAAGTCTCCTAGTCGATTTTCCCATTAATTATTACACTTTCCTATTTCTTGTCTTGATTTAATGATTTATTATTTTTAGAGCATATTTGGTTTTATTTATATATTTAGTGTGAATCTTTAAAGATATATGGTAATTAATTAGATGCCAAATCAAGTCTAAAGATATAAAGGAAAGAAGATATGCATGTAAATTTGAGATAAAAGAAAGAAAAGATAAGATAAGTAGGGAAAGATAAAGTTGCCAAGTAAATCTGAATTCCAACAGCCACATCCATAAAAGTGATCATAACTCAAGATTGGATAGAAATTTGGAAGAATAGCCCGAAGCAAAAGTATAGAGCTTTCCGAGATGATCAGTTTCGATATAAATAACGTGTCAATTAGAGTTGAAACGAAGAAGTTATGTCCAAAACAAAACAACAATAGATTATTACCTATTCTATATTTTAGGGTTACGAATTTGAGTTGGGCTAGGAGTCCAAGTTACTTGTCTTTCACTCCAAGAAAACAAATTAGGTCTTCTAAACACCTATAAATACACCCTTAAACCTTTTTAAAGTCATCCTTGCTCAGCTCCAAGGCATAGGTTTAATCTTTGCCTCCCATAAGTTAGTCCTTAAGTTTTATATCATTAGAGTTATTTAAGAGAGTAAGATGACAATTATGTATCATTCTTTTAGTTTATTTAATTCAGGTATGAACTAATTTTCCCATATCTTGGGTTTTGTATTATGTATAATCTATGAATTCTATTTTCTTTCTATCTAAGTTTTTTTGGGAATTATATGTTTTAAATTGATTCTAGCTGCTTAACCATATATTTGATTTATGTGGTTTGATTTATTGTCTGTCTTAAACCTGATCAATTTAGGTCTTTTGCTAATAGTAGTTAGATGGTCACCCGGAAGGGGTGTCTAATTATTGAAACACCACATAAAAGTCTAGTACATGAAATTGGTCCTGACAACACCAGCCTAACTATATAGTCATTAAGGTTTAATTTAATTATCAATCATCATTAGTAGGTCAGACTGCACCTAGGACCCTACTAGCACAGGATAACCCTATTTGAGTTTCCTCGTGATTGTGATGTTGCCACCCTAGTTCGCTCTCCGAGGATAGGGGAAATTTAGAATCTGACTATTTATCTTAGAGATATTATCTCCCTTATAAACTAAATTTGATAGAAAGAATTAGAAGGATTAGTGCATACTAGCAAAACCTAAGCTATACTCTCTCATTTTATTTCTCCCATATTTAATTATTTGCCTGTACTTTTTTATTTAATTATTAACTCAATCAATCATATTTATTTTCTGTCTTTTAATTATTAATTGGTACTCTGATTTATTTACCCATTCGTCTAACACATTTAAATTCCTGAGGAACGAATCTTCTTATCATTAAAACTTGCATACATCCTGTAATACTTGCAATACTATGCTAGTTTAGGGTTCTTATTTTTGTTATTTATTCTATATTTTTATCACACCTTAGACGACACCAACTCTCCATATAAAGTTTCTGATTTTTGGAGGGGTTTCCATTTTCCATATTAAATTCCAGAGATGATTTTCATTACTAATTGATATGGTTAGTTTATTCTGGTCTTTGATAAGTTGGATATTGTTTTCCCCCTTTTTAAAGTTATAATATGCTTCTTTAACTATATAAGGCCCATTTTTTCAATTATCAATACTTTTTTGGTCCTCACATTAAAGTTAGGTATTATCATTTTTTCTATATTTTTTCTGATATTACTTGGATATAGATTGTTTAGTATATCTATATTCCAAGTATTATTTTCTTTAATAAGTTTATTTATCCAAATGACTTCAGAATTTTTTTGGTGTTATATAATGTGTATTATTACATATTTAATTACGTTCATGAATTTTAATATTTACTCCATTTTCCAATTCCACTTAATATTTTTATAGAAAATTTATCTGCCTATTAGGATACTTTTCTATCCCCAAGAAGGAGAGCTTCCTAACTTAGCTTCTAAGAAGTTACTGTTATGAAAATATATTCCTTTCAGTAGTCTATAAAGAAGAGAGGCTTTTGTTTTTGCTATATTCCAAATTTGTTTCCTAATAAGAATTTATTCATTAGGTGTAGGTCTTTAAATCCCAATCTACCTTCATATTTTGAGTTTGTTAGTAGATCACACTTAGACCAATGGATTCTTTACCTTCCTTTATCACCCCACTAGAATGAGGCAATGATGGATTATATTTTGTTGATAATATTCTTAGGTAGAATAAAATTAGATATTACATAATTAGGGAGACTTTGTAGGGTTGCTTTTATAAGAATTTCTTTTTCGCCTTCTGAGAGGAAAAGTGTTTTCCAATTTTCAATTTTTTTAATCATATCAATTAAAAATTGTAAATCTTTAAATTTTGTTTAGCCCTACTCAGTTGGGAGACCAAGGTAATCACCAAGGTTTTTTTGTTTATTTTCATATTTAGTCTTTTTGCCATGAGGTTGAGACACATTCCTGTGTTATAATTATATTGTTCATGATATCATTGAACGGTTGTATCTCAATATTATCAACATTTAAGAAGAATAGACTGTCATCAACAAACAGAAGGTAAGTGATTTCTGGACAATTATTTTCTATTTTATACCTTGTAGACGTTCTTTATCTTTTTTACCCTTGGTAATATCATTAAGAGTCTGAGAGATTAGAAAAAAGATCAAATGAGATAAAGGGTCTCCTTTTCTAATTTCTCTCGTACGTTTGTGAATTCGATGTGTTTCTCCATTAATCAGAATTGAGTAAGAGACAAAGTTATACAAACCATAAGTTTCCTTACCCAACTTGTGTTAAAACCCATTTTAATCATAAGATCTTGTAAAAAAACCCATTCAATATATTCATAAGCTTTGGAGCAAGTATATAATCCAAAAAATATATATATGTAGCATATCAAATAGTCAAAGCACAATAAGACGGAGCATATAACATATATGATATAACAAGAAGGGTTTTTTTATGAATATATTCAAATGATTGTTTATTGGTTAGATACAAAGATTAGAAATAAACACTTTGAGGATTTGTCAAATAAAAACCATATAGGAGGAACTATATGCTAACACATATCAATGGTCATTATCAATGTGGATTTGCCGATGCGTGCAATAGAGGATCTCCATCAGATGATCTCCAAGACTTTCTTTTTGGTCTTCAAATGTATATTGATTGGGAATAAGAGAAAATGTCTGTTGCAACATATTTACATGAATTATATGCGCTAGTGAAGGACGATAGAGATTTCAAAAATTGTATTGTTACGACACTCAAGTCTTTAAGGAATTTTTTTAAGAATTCACATGTACTATGAGCTTAATCTAATATATCGAGAATCAAATGCATGTGCGGATTTTATGACCAAGATCGATGGAATCGACTCATTATTAAAATCTATCAGATGGTCTTTGGCGTTTGATTACTAGAGACAGGGGTGGATGGTCCACACCTAGAAATTGCTTGAACATCCGTAAGGGTTACTAATTTGTACTTAGTGGTCTTTTGCCTCAAATATATGAAAAAATATATGGATTGAGTAACACCATGTTCGTAAATATGGTCTTGTAGAATGTTGATCAATACGTCATTCTACGCGGATGATATTTTTTCCTTCAACATACAAAAATTCATAGGGGTAAAATTCAATTACATTTTCCATTAGACTACCACACATTAGGGGTTAGAAAAAATTTATCCTTCCCAGCTTAGCCTAAGGGAATAATGGTTTTTAATGTTTATTTTTTCTTATCGGATTGGTCCAAAATGCTATTTTAAAACATGAACCACCTAAAAAATTAGCAGTTCAACTGAAAATTCCCTACCTTCTCGAAATTAATATAAACCCCCGTCTTTCTCTCTCTCTCTCTCTCTCTCTCATCAACCGTTTTCATTATATACTCTTGTTTTGTCATATCGTTACATCTTATCTACCTTACACAACTATGTTTATTGTAATCCGTGTAGTGTTATGGAAAGATTAAAATAGAGAGATGGTTACACATTGATGATGTTATTTTGACTCTCATGATTGTTGTGTTATGAATCTTCTGCTAAACCTAATGTTGTCGGATTTGGTTGGATTTGAAGGTTCAAATGCATTTATTGCCATAATAGGTAATGGTTTTTACTGTCAGTCTCAAATACTTTGGGGGTTTCAATCACTAAAAAGTTATTTTATATGGAAAAAAAATTATGGTATGGTGAGTTTTGCAATGGTGTAGGGTTATATAATACCAATTCTGATTGCTAATGGCAATACTCTTGATTTTCTCGTATGAAATTTTTATTTTACTTTGTTGGAGGCATTAGTAGCGTACGTATCTTGTAGTAGAGCTCTTTCTGGAGAATTTAGACCATATCCTCAACTTACCTTCAAGATTTTGCTTTTTCGAGTATTTTTTATAAAAGTTAGTTTTAACCTTGTTGCAAGGGATTTGAAATTTCTTCTTTGTGATTCATGAGTGTACCAGGCGATCTGTTGGCCTAATACTCATTTTTAATCTTGTTTTAATATTCGACAAATCATATATTAACTAAAATACTTAGAGCTAGCTTTGTGAAAGTATTGTTAACCATATCTTTGTGTACATTGAGAATTATCTTTCATGATCAACTACAAAGTTGTTTAGAATGATATTTTCTACAACTCAAATGAAGAAAGTTTTCCATCTGAGAAGCATAATGAAACGAGGATCCGGTTTGGAGGAAACGGGGACCCTGTTTGCTTGCTCGCCCAGCTAAATAGACACGCGCGTTACACTGCACGAGATAATGTTGCGGTACATCACAGGTATATGTGGTATACCGTAGGAGGATATTCCAAGCCGCAAATTGACAATATTTGTTATACAGTTTATTTATATCCGTTAGACAAATTCTTTATGAAAGTTGGGAGCATCTTTAACCTATTAAATGGAGCTCATTCAAGGTACAACTTACACCATTTATCTACCAAGATCAAAGGTCTTAATTGTGATTATTCAAGCAGGTGTCAAGAGCTATTCATAGTCAAAATCATTATTAGAATGCTATAAAGTCATATCCACTCTTTAGGAGTTAATCACTATTATAAAACCATCGAAACACCTGCCTTCCTCTTAAGTGTAGTCTTCTAATAGAAAGATTAAGAGAGAGCGTGATTATAGGGATTATACTTGGTGTCCTTGTGTTGTGATTACCCAAGAGTTTGCTTCGTGGTTTCGAAGTGGTTGTAAATGGGTATTGTCTTCTCGTCCTGATTAAGTGAGACATAGATCTTAGTAAAGAAGCTTGAAAATCCTAAGGTGGCTAATACAATGATAATATCAAACTAATGAAGATTAAGTAATACTATCAATTTACTAGCTCCATACGTTCTTTAATGAACTTGAATGATCTGGTAAATAAAGTTTCGAATATTGATGTTGAAGAGGAGAGTAAAACCAGTTAAGGAGATTGTACTTATAGAAAATGAATGCTTGAATCATTGTGTTATACTAAATCCCAAATGTTAGATTCTTAACACCTACTGAGACTGAAATCTCTGATCCAATTTATCAATCTCTTAGCTTGTTAAACACTATTCTCATATATTGAATGAGGCTTAGAGGCTAAGCAATCAGATCCCTCTGAGGCCAATTCCATAAGCCCAGTTTCAACCTCTAAGCTTAGTTTTGGACATGCTCAGAGATAAAAAGGGATATTAGAGATATAGGGCTAAGAGGCTAAGCATGTTATTCTCAAAACACAATTTAACTTAGCCCCATATCAAAATTTGAGCCTATAAATTACTAGGGTCACTGATATTAGGCTCAGATACTAAGGATAATACACTCTTTGAGCATAATTTTCATGAGCATATTGTACTCTAAGCACAAATTCATTGAGCCACCTACCAAAAAACATGCTCTATTTAGTTTCAACAAAGGTATAAGAATTAACGTGCAACCCACATGCAAATATTCAACGAGGCTTCGTAACTTCATCTTTATAACATAATTTACATATCTTTAAAAACAAATTATTGAAGACCAAAATTTTAGTAGTGTAAACCAAATAAAATGACCAAATAACATATAAACACTATCACATTTTGGTTATCTTGCAAGATATGATTTTTTTTGTTGTAAAATAACAAAAAAACGTTGCACATAACTTTATACAATGAATTTAAACGTTGGTATTGCCACTTGTTAAAATAATAATTTTTTATAAAATTATTGTAATGGTTAAAAATCCTTTTGGATTGATACGTTTTGCAATGATTTATCTTTGAAGTTACATGATATGAGTTTTTTTATATACAATGATTTATTTTACTTTTTGTAATTATTTTATTTTATATTATACTTGTGTGAATCCAACTTGAATTGGATTGATTTAAGATAATGTATTACCATGATCAATAGAAAAAAAATCTTCTTATATATTTACTTATAAATAAATAATTATACCAAATATTGTAATTAAAAAAATTGCAAAAAATGATAAGCATTGCAAATAAAAATTTCAAAAATAAAAACCAAACTTTAAGTAACACGGAAATACATGTAGAAAATAAGTATCATATTGTTAAAAATGGTTGCCAAAATATGATCACTACATATAAATTTTTGAGCCAACTAAACGATAGTATAAATAAAAAGGAGGAATTATTAATAAAGGAGTGAGGCCACCCCACAATCTTATTAAAAGACCCCCACAAAGTAGTCCATTAGATTTTAACTAAAAAAAAAAACCCAAAACCCTTTTCCTTTCCTTTTTCTTTTTTTCTTACACTGAAAAAATAAAACCCAAAACAAAAACCCAATAAGATTATGGAAAAAAAAACCATTTCTTCCTCTCTATTCTCTCTCATCCCTTCCTCCCCTCCCCATAAATCTGTCTCGTCACGCTAGAAAAAAAAACAAAATGAAGTGTCTTCAGATCTCACCTCCTTACTTTCCCTGCTCTCCTGTACAAGAAAATCGTCGCCATTACTGGACCATTCTCCACCAGTATCATACCGACCATTCTCCACCATCATCTCTTGCGAATAAAGCCGCCGCCGTCTCCCCCTGCACTAGCCACTTACATGCACCAAGCCGACTCCATTCTCCTGCACAAGACAACCATTCACACTGGAACATAAAACAAAAAGAAATCTCTTCAGTTCTCCTTCAGATCCTGGCTGGCACGAGGGACCCAAATGAATATAAAAAATCGATATTCTTTATCCTAATTTCATTGTTTTTCAACGTTTAATTTTTAAATTCTGTTTTTGTATTTGTTCAAGCGAGTGTGAGCATATTTCCATTTGATTTTTGAACCAGTGTAAAGAGCAAGTGAATAGATTTCTATTTTAGTTTGTTTCAGCTAGTGTGAAGAGATTACTTTTTTTTATTTGTACTAGCGAGTTTGAGGAGATTACTTTCTGTCTTTTGTTCACCGGAGTGAAGAGATTTCATTTTGTTTTTTGTTCACCGGGAGTGTGCAGAGATTTCTATTTCTTTTTTTGTTCTAGCGGGTGTGAGGAGATTACTTTTTTTCTTCACCAGAGTGTGAATAGATTTCATTTTATTTTTTATTCACGAGAGAGTGAAGAGATTTATTTATGTTTTTTTACCCCGTGCGAGTGTAAAGAGTTTTCTATATTGAATTGGTTACGTACCCACTTGGTACCTACAACTGCCGGAGATGACACGATTTGAATTAGATCTTGATTTTTTTACATCTACACTCCTTACGTATACTTTGAAAGGGATACCTATACTTTGAAAGGGATCTTTACTGGACTTCAACTCAAATATAGGGACCTATAATGCACACCCTTGCTGTTGTTTGGAGATAGGTACGTACTGACCTTGGTGCGTACCAACTAGACCTTATAATATGACTTTATAACACTCTTACTGTTGTTTCGAGATGGGTACGTACCGACCTTGGAATGTACCAAATAAACCTTATAACATGACTTAATAACACTCTTACCGTTGTTGCGAGATGGATACGACTTTGGTACATACCAAAAAACGGATCTGAAACCCAAATAAAATAAATAAATAGAACTAAGTAATTTTAATAGCAAAGATATGTAGGTCAATTGCCAACATATGGCCTTTAAAAATAAATTTTAAGTTAGTTGGGCCTATATTAGTATTTTTTTTTCAATATAAAACTCATTGTACACAAAATCTAAAACAGAAAAAACCAAACAAACAAGGGTTTTTTGAGTCTACTCCAATGGCGTCGTGTTTGAGCCTTTGAAGGAAGTCAAACATGGCTATTAATATATAAATTTTCTTTTTCTTTTTCTTTTTTATTAGCGTCTCCAAACCTTTGGGTTCAAAACCCTACTTTCTTTATCAATTTTTTGTGTTACCTTATCATTCGGTCCCTAAACATTTTAGTTAAATTAAACTCGATTTGTGTTCGACCTCAACAATTTTGGATCTTTGCAATGGAAGAAACAATGAAAGAAGTCGAAAAAGTAGATGAAATAAAGATTACAAAAAACAAAGGTAAAATATTTTGACATAATTTATTATATTTCTCTACAATTTAATTTCTTTTTAATAGTGATTTAATTTTCTCTAATTTATTTGTTTATCCAATTGAGATGTTAATTTCTTCAACAAAATCAGTGTCAATTTAGTATGGAATATATGATAAAAAATCATATTAACATCAGGTTTGGAAATTTTAAATTAATATGTGGATTATGTTTATAGTAATTGATTTATATTGTCTAAAATTATAAATATTTTTGTAAGTTTGTTGATGAATCCTTTTTATTTTATTTTATTAAAACTCTCTAATTGATTGAAATTTATTTAATTTTAATTAGTACTAATTAGGATAATATATGTTATTTAATTTTATCTATAGGTAAAAGATCGTTAATCATGACATTTCAACCAAGTATACTTGTCAAAATAGTGTTTCACAGATGATATTTTTGGTAAGTCTCTTCTAATAGTATTAAATTTCAGATAAGTTATAAATTGGTGTGTTAAGTAATAAATAATTTAGGTTTTGTGATGTAACTAATGCTAAATCTTAAATCTATGATACTATATTATTATATTGATTTTGATTGCACAAATCTTGATATTCATGAAAATCTAACCAATTCATTGCACAATGCTCTGTTGATGCAGCAAGGAAGATTGCTACTAGTCAGACATTAACTTATCTTTGCAGAAAGATTAATTTCATGATAAGTTTAGTTATGTCCATAAAACTAAGATAGGCGCAGCTAGACGGATAAGATGTGTTGTAAAAGGGTTGTTGGTGGAGTGTTTTATGCAGACTTTTTTTTGTTCAAATTGCAGACTTATTGATTGTTGTTGACCCGTGGATTTGTTGAAACCGAACCCTTGTTGAATCTTTTCTTGGTCTGATATGACAGTTTTTTTAAATGGGTAGTGAAGTGCTCCGATTTGCCAAGAAATATAGTAAGTGTTCTGTTTCAATTACAATTAGTTTTGATGATATTTAAATGTTTAATTTTTTTATCTTTAATGTCTCATTTATAGAAAAAGATCGATGACCAAGGAATTTCAACGAAAGAGAACAATCTCTGCAATAGTCTTGGTAAATTTTACCCTCTTCTAGTAATGGTATATCATGTATTAGATCTTGAATGCTATGGATTACTTCCTTTAATAATGCTATGAATTTCTTGTATAATAGGAAGAAGAAAACACACAACTGCTTCTGTTGGAGGAGACAGAAAAGTTCATCCCAAATGTTCCTTCCTTGAATCACACTTTATTAAAACTGGTGGAAGCTTCACAGTGAAAATGAGCAAAGATTTCCACAGGTTGATAATCTAGCTTAAATTATATTTTTCATATTCAGGCTTTTTAGGTGTTATGAAGTTACGTTTGTTTAACCAAAACCTTATTTTCTGTTACAGGGAAAACTGTTACCAAAACCTTACTTCTTTAAGTTTCGATTGATATTTGTAATGGAGGATTGAAATGTTATAAATGCACGTGTTTGTGTTTAGAAGGCATATATTTGATTAACATGGTTGGAAGTATGTGTAATAAATAATATCTTGAATAATGGAAACTGTTATCTAGTGATTTTCTTGTTTTTGTTATATTACTCAAGGACTAACCATGAGTACAGCCCCACGAGAACCAAGCAAACAAACCACAGCCCAGTATGCAATTGTCGTATGGCAATTGTCTAGCTATCAACCACTTGTCCCACTGATTCACATATTTTTTTTATATGAAACACCCTTTTCTGCCACCTCATCTTTTGGCACATATTTTTTCATTTTTGAAAGGGGATAGATTCCGATGGATACTATACTATGCATGAGTAGATTTTGCAGCAACTACCATTACTTTGTTGTGTTTCACGTTGTAAGCAATCGTTCTAGGTTTGAACACGTGGTATGTGGTGAAGGCTAGTCCTTTTGGAGTTTATGCTAACGCGTCTTCATTAAGAACAACATTATAAGTCCTATATGAGGTGAATAGGATACTAATCAAATTATCACTAATTAAAAAACTTAAGAAAGATAATTATTAGTTAGAAAGGTTCTTTAAAGAAAATATATCAAAAACTATATAGATGCACAATACATATAATATAGGTTTGATGTTAATTATGCAATTCTACATTTATATGCAAAGTAAAGAGATATGATAGAGATTACACATGTAGATCCGAATGGACCGACTCCCGTAGGTCTATTCCACCACATAAGGAACCATCCTAGGGATATAACTAAGCTTCTTTTTTTTCGTAACGGTGAAAAACAAAACCGATACAAAGATGTTTGTCCAAGCTTAACCACAACAAATACACTGTGATATTTACCAGACCTAATCATAATCCTTACATGTTTTTTTATGGGATCAACCACGAAACCTGAATCGAGACTTTTGCTAGGCTAATTCACAACCTAAGTGATATTTTCTTAGGCTCAATCTCAACCTCTAAACCCACTATTCTCTAATCTAGAGTAAAAGTTAAAAAATTATGATTGGTAGTAATTATAAGATAAGCAAAACTCCTGATGAGTGAATAATACAATGATAATATCAAACTAATGAAGATTAAGTAATACTATCAATTTACTAGCTCTATACGTTCTTTAATGAACTTGAATGATCTTGTAAATAAAGTTTCGAAAATTGATGTTGAAGAGGAGAGTAAAACCAGTTAAGGAGATTGTACTTATAGAAAATGAATGCTTGAATCATTGTGTTATACTAAATCCCAAATGTTAGATTCTTAACACCTACTGAGACTGAAATCTCTGATCCACTTTATCAATCTCTTAGCTTGTTAAACACTATTCTCATATATTGAATGAGGCTTAGAGGCTAAGCAATCAGATCTCTCTGAGGCCAATTCCATAAGCCCAGTTTCAACCTCTAAGCTTAGTTTTGGACATGCTCAGAGATAAAAAGGGGATTAGAGAAATAGGGCTAAGAGGCTAAGCATGTTATTCTCAAAACACAATTTAACTTAGCCCCATATCAAAATTTGAGCCTATAAATTACTATGGTCACTGATATTAGGCTCAGATACTAAGGATAATACACTCTTTGAGCATAATTTTCATGAGCATATTGTACTCTACACACAAATTCATTGAGCCACCTACCAAAAAACATGCTCTATTTAGTTTCAACAAAGGTATAAGAATATAACGTGCAACCCACATGCAAATATTCAACGAGGCTTCGTAACTTCATCTTTATAATATAATTTACATATCTTTAAAAACAAATTATTGAAGACCAAAATTTTAGTAGTGTAAACCAAATAAAATGACCAAATAACATATAAACACTATCACATTTTGGTTATCTTGCAAGATATGATTTTTTTTGTTGTAAAATAACAAAAAAACGTTGCACATAACTTTATACAATGAATTTAAACGTTGGTATTGCCACTTGTTAAAATAATAAATTTTTATAAAATTATTGTAATGGTTAAAAATCCTTTTAGATTGATACGTTTTGCAATGATTTATCTTTGAAGTTACCTGATATGAGTTTTTTTATATACAATGATTTATTTTACTTTTTGTAATTATTTTATTTTATATTATACTTGTGTGAATCCAACTTGAATTGGATTGATTTAAGATAATGTATTACTCATGATCAATAGAAAAAAAAAATCTTCTTATATATTTACTTATAAATAAATAATTATACCAAATATTGTTATTAAAAAAATTGCAAAAAATGATAAGCATTTCAAATAAAAATTTAAAAAATAAAAACCAAACTTTAAGTAACACGGTAATACATGTAGAAAATAAGTATCATATTGTTAAAAAGGGTTGCCAAAAACGAAATAAGAAAATTTCATTACAATATTATCGCTACATATAAATTTTTGAGCCAACTAAACGATAGTATAAATAAAAAGGAGGAATTATTAATAAAGGAGTGAGGCCACCCCACAATCTTATTAAAAGACCCCCACAAAGTAGTCCATTAGATTTTAACTAAAAAAAAAAAAACCCAAAACCCTTTTCCTTTCCTTTTTCTTTTTTTCTTACACTGAAAAAATAAAACCCAAAACAAAAACCCAATAAGATTATGGAAAACAACAAACCATTTCTTCCTCTCTATTCTCTCTCATCCCTTCCTCCCCTCCCTATAAATCTGTCTCTTCACGCTAGAACAAAAAACAAAATGAAGTGTCTTCAGATCTCACCTCCTTACTTTCCCTGCTCTCCTGTACAAGAAAATCGTCGCCATTACTGGACCATTCTCCACCAGTATCATACCGACCATTCTCCACCATCATCTCTTGCGAATAAAGCCGCCGCCGCCTCCCCCTGCACTAGCCACTTACATGCACCAAGCCGACTCCATTCTCCTGCACAAGACAACCATTCACACTGGAACATAAAACAAAAAGAAATCTCTTCAGTTCTCCTTCAGATCCCGGCTGGCACGAGGGACCCAAATGAAAATAAAAAATCGATATTCTTTATCCTAATTACATTGTTTTTCAACGTTTAATTTTTAAATTGTGTTTTTGTATTTGTTCAAGCGAGTGTGAGCATATTTCCATTTGATTTTTGAACCAGTGTGAAGAGCAAGTGAATAGATTTCTATTTTAGTTTGTTTCAGCTAGTGTGAAGAGATTACTTTTTTTTATTTGTACTAGCGAGTTTGTGGAGATTACTTTCTGTCTTTTGTTCACCGGAGTGAAGAGATTTCATTTTGTTTTTTGTTCACCGGGAGTGTGCAGAGATTTCTATTTCTTTTTTTGTTCTAGCGGGTGTGAGGAGATTACTTTTTTTCTTCACCAGAGTGTGAATAGATTTCATTTTATTTTTTATTCACGAGAGAGTGAAGAGATTTATTTATGTTTTTTTACCCAGTGCGAGTGTAAAGAGTTTTCTATATTGAATTGGTTACGTACCCACTTGGTACCAACAACTGCCGGAGATGACACGATTTGAATTAGATCTTGATTTTTTTACATCTACACTCCTTACGTATACTTTGAAAGGGATACCTACACTTTGAAAGGGATCTTTACTGGACTTCAACTCAAATATAGGGACCTATAATGCACACCCATGCTGTTGTTTTGAGATAGGTACGTACTGACCTTGGTGCGTACCAAGTAGACCTTATAATATGACTTTATAACACTCTTACTGTTGTTTCGAGATGGGTACGTACCGACCTTGGAATGTACCAAATAAACCTTATAACATGACTTAATAACACTCTTACCGTTGTTGCGAGATGGATACGACTTTGGTACATACCAAAAAACGGATCTGAAACCCATATAAAATAAATAAATAGAACTAATTAATTTTAATAGCAAAGATATGTAGGTCAATTGCCAACATATGGCCTTTAAAAATAAATTTTAAGTTAGTTGGGCCTATATTAGTATTTTTTTTCAATATAAAACTCATTGTACACAAAATCTAAAACAGAAAAAACCAAACAAACAAGGGTTTTTTGAGTCTACTCCAATGGCGTCGTGTTTGAGCCTTTGAAGGAAGTCAAACATGGCTATTAATATATAAATTTTCTTTTTCTTTTTCTTTTTTATTAGCGTCTCCAAACCTTTGGGTTCAAAACCCTACTTTCTTTATCAATTTTTTGTGTTACCTTATCATTCGGTCCCTAAACATTTTAGTTAAATTAAACTCGATTTGTGTTCGACCTCAACAATTTTGGATCTTTACAATGGAAGAAACAATGAAAGAAGTCGAAAAAGTAGATGAAATAAAGATTACAAAAAATAAAGGTAAAATATTTTGACATAATTTATTATATTTCTCTACAATTTAATTTCTTTTTAATAGTGATTTAATTTTCTCTAATTTATTTGTTTATCCAATTGAGATATTAATTTCTTCAACAAAATCAGTGTCAATTTAGTATGGAATATATGATAAAAAATCATATTAACATCAGGTTTGGAAATTTTAAATTAATATGTGGATTATGTTTATAGTAATTGATTTATATTGTCTAAAATTATAAATATTTTTGTAAGTTTGTTGATGAATCCTTTTTATTTTATTTTATTAAAACTCTCTAATTGATTGAAATTTCTTTAATTTTAATTAGTACTAATTAGGATAATATATGTTATTTAATTTTATCTATAGGTAAAAGATCGTTAATCATGACATTTCAACCAAGTATACTTGTCAAAATAGTGTTTCACAGATGATATTTTTGGTAAGTCTCTTCTAATAGTATTAAATTTCAGATAAGTTATGAATTGGTGTGTTAAGTAATAAATAATATAGGTTTTGTGATGTAAATAATGCTAAATCTTAAATCTATGATACTATATTATTATATTGATTTTGATTGCACAAATCTTGATATTCATGAAAATCTAACCAATTCATTGCACAATGCTCTGTTGATGCAGCAAGGAAGATTGCTACTAGTCAGACATTAACTTATCTTTGCAGAAAGATTAATTTCATGATAAGTTTAGTTATGTCCATAAAACTAAGATAGGCGCAGCTAGACTGATAAGATGTGTTGTTAAAGGGTTGTTGGTGGAGTGTTTTATGCAGACTTTTTTTTTGTTCAAATTGCAGACTTATTGATTGTTGTTGACCCGTGGATTTGTTGAAACCGAACCCTTGTTGAATCTTTTCTTGGTCTGATATGACAGTTTTTTTAAATAGGTAGTGAAGTGCTCCGATTTGCCAAGAAATATAGTAAGTGTTCTGCTTCAATTACAATTAGTTTTGATGATATTTAAATGTTTAATTTTTTTATCTTTAATGTCTCATTTATAGAAAAAGATCGATGACCAAGGTATTTCAACGAAAGAGAACAATCTCTGCAATAGTCTTGGTAAATTTTACCCTCTTCTAGTAATGGTATGACATGTATTAGATCTTGAATGCTATGGATTACTTCCTTTAATAATGCTATGAATTTCTTGTATAATAGGAAGAAGAAAACACACAACTGCTTCTGTTGGAGGAGACAGAAAAGTTCATCCCAAATGTTCCTTTCTTGAATCACACTTTATTAAAACTGGTGGAAGCTTCACAGTGAAAATGAGCAAAGATTTCCACAGGTTGATAATCTAGCTTAAATTATATTTTTCATATTCGGGCTTTTTAGGTGTTATGAAGTTACGTTTGTTTAACCAAAACCTTATTTTCTGTTACAGGGAAAACTGTTACCAAAACCTTACTTCTTTAAGTTTCGATTGATATTTGTAATGGAGGAATTGAAATGATATAAATGCACGTGTTTGTGATTAGAAGGCACATATTTGATTAACATGGTTGGAAGTATGTGTAATAAATAATATCTTGAATAATGGAAACTGTTATCTAGTGATTTTCTTGATTTTGTTATATTACTCAAGGACTAACCATGAGTACATCCCCACGAGAACCAAGCAAACAAACCACAGCCCAGTATGCAATTGTCGTATGGCAATTGTCTAGCTATCAACCACTTGTCCCACTGATTCACATATTTTTTTTATATGAAACACCCTTTTCTGCCACCTCATCTTTTGGCACATATTTTTTCCTTTTTGGAAGGGGATAGATTCCGATGGATACTATACTATACATGAGTAGATTTTGCAGCAACTACCATTACTTTGTTGTGTTTCACGTTGTAAGCAATCGTTCTAGGTTTGAACACGTGGTATGTGGTGAAGGCTAGTCCTTTTGGAGTTTATGCTAACGCGTCTTCATTAAGAACAACATTATAAGTCCTATATGAGGTGAATAGGATACTAATCAAATTATCACTAATTAAAAAACTTAAGAAAGATAATTATTAGTTAGAAAGGTTCTTTAAAGAAAATATATCAAAAACTATATAGATGCACAATACATATAATATAGGTTTGATGTTAATTATGCAATTCTACATTTATATGCAAAGTAAAGAGATATGATAGAGATTACACATGTAGATCCGAATGGACCGACTCCCGTAGGTCTATTCCACCACATAAGGAACCATCCTAGGGATATAACTAAGCTTTTTTTTTTCGTAACGGTGAAAAACAAAACCGATACAAAGATGTTTGTCCAAGCTTAACCACAACAAATACACTGTGATATTTACCAGACCTAATCATAATCCTTACATGTTTTTTTATGGGATCAACCACGAAACCTGAATCGAGACTTTTCCTAGGCTAATTCACAACCTAAGTGATATTTTCTTAGGCTCAATCTCAACCTCTAAACCCACTATTCTCTAATCTAGAGTAAAAGTTAAAAAATTATGATTGGTAGTAATTATAAGATAAGCAAAACTCCTAATGAGTGAATAATACAATGATAATATCAAACTAATGAAGATTAAGTAATACTATCAATTTACTAGCTCTATACGTTCTTTAATGAACTTGAATGATCTTGTAAATAAAGTTTCGAATATTGATGTTGAAGAGGAGAGTAAAACCAGTTAAGGAGATTGTACTTATAGAAAATGAATGCTTGAATCATTGTGTTATACTAAATCCCAAATGTTAGATTCTTAACACCTACTGAGACTGAAATCTCTGATCCACTTTATCAATCTCTTAGCTTGTTAAACACTATTCTCATATATTGAATGAGGCTTAGAGGCTAAGCAATCAGATCCCTCTGAGGCCAATTCCATAAGCCCAGTTTCAACCTCTAAGCTTAGTTTTGGACATGCTCAGAGATAAAAAGTGGATTAGAGATATAGGGCTAAGAGGCTAAGCATGTTATTCTCAAAACACAATTTAACTTAGCCCCATATCAAAATTTGAGCCTATAAATTACTAGGGTCACTGATATTAGGCTCAGATACTAAGGATAATACACTCTTTGAGAATAATTTTCATGAGCATATTGTACTCTAAGCACAAATTCATTGAGCCACCTACCAAAAAACATGCTCTATTTAGTTTCAACAAAGGTATAAGAATTAACGTGCAACCCACATGCAAATATTCAACGAGGCTTCGTAACTTCATCTTTATAACATAATTTACATATCTTTAAAAACAAATTATTGAAGACCAAAATTTTAGTAGTGTAAACCAAATAAAATGACCAAATAACATATAAACACTATCACATTTTGGTTATCTTGCAAGATATGATTTTTTTGTTGTAAAATAACAAAAAAACGTTGCACATAACTTTATACAATGAATTTAAACGTTGGTATTGCCACTTGTTAAAATAATAAATTTTTATAAAATTATTGTAATGGTTAAAAATCCTTTTAGATTGATACGTTTTGCAATGATTTATCTTTGAAGTTACCAGATATGAGTTTTTTTTATATACAATGATTTATTTTACTTTTTGTAATTATTTTATTTTATATTATACTTGTGTGAATCCAACTTGAATTGGATTGATTTAAGATAATGTATTACTCATGATCAATAGAAAAAAAAATCTTCTTATATATTTACTTATAAATAAATAATTATACCAAATATTGTTATTAAAAAAATTGCAAAAAATATAAGCATTGCAAATAAAAATTTCAAAAATAAAAACCAAACTTTAAGTAACACGGTAATACATGTAGAAAATAAGTATCATATTGTTAAAAATGGTTGCCAAAAACGAAATAAGAAAATTTCATTACAATATGATCACTACATATAAATTTTTGAGCCAACTAAACGATAGTATAAATAAAAAGGAGGAATTATTAATAAAGGAGTGAGGCCACCCCACAATCTTATTAAAAGACCCCCACAAAGTAGTCCATTAGATTTTAACTAAAAAAAAAAAAACCCAAAACCCTTTTCCTTTCCTTTTTTTTTTCTTACACTGAAAAAATAAAACCCAAAACAATAACCCAATAAGATTATGGAAAACAAAAAACCATTTCTTCCTCTCTATTCTCTCTCATCCCTTCCTCCCCTCCCCATAAATCTGTCTCGTCACGCTAGAGCAAAAATCAAAATGAAGTGTCTTCAGATCTCACCTCCTTACTTTCCCTGCTCTCCTGTACAAGAAAATCGTCGCCATTACTGGACGATTCTCCACCAGTATCATACCGACCATTCTCCACCATCATCTCTTGCGAATAAAGCCACCGCCGCCTCCCCCTGCACTAGCCACTTACATGCACCAAGCCGACTCCATTCTCCTGCACAAGACAACCATTCACACTGGAACATAAAACAAAAAGAAATCTCTTCAGTTCTCCTTCAGATCCTGGCTGGCACGAGGGACCCAAATGAATATAAAAAATCGATATTCTTTATCCTAATTTCATTGTTTTTCAACGTTTAATTTTTAAATTCTGTTTTTGTATTTGTTCAAGCGAGTGTGAGCATATTTCCATTTGATTTTTGAACCAGTGTGAAGAGCAAGTGAATAGATTTCTATTTTAGTTTGTTTCAGCTAGTGTGAAGAGATTACTTTTTTTTATTTGTACTAGCGAGTTTGTGGAGATTACTTTCTGTCTTTTGTTCACCGGAGTGAAGAGATTTCATTTTGTTTTTTGTTCACCGGGAGTGTGCAGAGATTTCTATTTCTTTTTTTGTTCTAGCGGGTGTGAGGAGATTACTTTTTTTCTTCACCAGAGTGTGAATAGATTTCATTTTATTTTTTATTCACGAGAGAGTGAAGAGATTTATTTATGTTTTTTTACCCAGTGCGAGTGTAAAGAGTTTTCTATATTGAATTGGTTACGTACCCACTTGGTACCAACAACTGCCGGAGATGACACGATTTGAATTAGATCTTGATTTTTTTACATCTACACTCCTTACGTATACTTTGAAAGGGATACCTACACTTTGAAAGGGATCTTTACTGGACTTCAACTCAAATATAGGGACCTATAATGCACACCCATGCTGTTGTTTTGAGATAGGTACGTACTGACCTTGGTGCGTACCAAGTAGACCTTATAATATGACTTTATAACACTCTTACTGTTGTTTCGAGATGGGTACGTACCGACCTTGGAATGTACCAAATAAACCTTATAACATGACTTAATAACACTCTTACCGTTGTTGCGAGATGGATACGACTTTGGTACATACCAAAAAACAGATCTGAAACCCATATAAAATAAATAAATAGAACTAATTAATTTTAATAGCAAAGATATGTAGGTCAATTGCCAACATATGGCCTTTAAAAATAAATTTTAAGTTAGTTGGGCCTATATTAGTATTTTTTTTCAATATAAAACTCATTGTACACAAAATCTAAAACAGAAAAAACCAAACAAACAAGGGTTTTTTGAGTCTACTCCAATGGCGTCGTGTTTGAGCCTTTGAAGGAAGTCAAACATGGCTATTAATATATAAATTTTCTTTTTCTTTTTCTTTTTTATTAGCGTCTCCAAACCTTTGGGTTCAAAACCCTACTTTCTTTATCAATTTTTTGTGTTACCTTATCATTCGGTCCCTAAACATTTTAGTTAAATTAAACTCGATTTGTGTTCGACCTCAACAATTTTGGATCTTTGCAATGGAAGAAACAATGAAAGAAGTCGAAAAAGTAGATGAAATAAAGATTACAAAAAATAAAGGTAAAATATTTTGACATAATTTATTATATTTCTCTACAATTTAATTTCTTTTTAATAGTGATTTAATTTTCTCTAATTTATTTGTTTATCCAATTGAGATATTAATTTCTTCAACAAAATCAGTGTCAATTTAGTATGGAATATATGATAAAAAATCATATTAACATCAGGTTTGGAAATTTTAAATTAATATGTGGATTATGTTTATAGTAATTGATTTATATTGTCTAAAATTATAAATATTTTTGTAAGTTTGTTGATGAATCCTTTTTATTTTATTTTATTAAAACTCTCTAATTGATTGAAATTTCTTTAATTTTAATTAGTACTAATTAGGATAATATATGTTATTTAATTTTATCTATAGGTAAAAGATCGTTAATCATGACATTTCAACCAAGTATACTTGTCAAAATAGTGTTTCACAGATGATATTTTTGGTAAGTCTCTTCTAATAGTATTAAATTTCAGATAAGTTATGAATTGGTGTGTTAAGTAATAAATAATATAGGTTTTGTGATGTAAATAATGCTAAATCTTAAATCTATGATACTATATTATTATATTGATTTTGATTGCACAAATCTTGATATTCATGAAAATCTAACCAATTCATTGCACAATGCTCTGTTGATGCAGCAAGGAAGATTGCTACTAGTCAGACATTAACTTATCTTTGCAGAAAGATTAATTTCATGATAAGTTTAGTTATGTCCATAAAACTAAGATAGGCGCAGCTAGACTGATAAGATGTGTTGTTAAAGGGTTGTTGGTGGAGTGTTTTATGCAGACTTTTTTTTGTTCAAATTGCAGACTTATTGATTGTTGTTGACCCGTGGATTTGTTGAAACCGAACCCTTGTTGAATCTTTTCTTGGTCTGATATGACAGTTTTTTTAAATGGGTAGTGAAGTGCTCCGATTTGCCAAGAAATATAGTAAGTGTTCTGCTTCAATTACAATTAGTTTTGATGATATTTAAATGTTTAATTTTTTTATCTTTAATGTCTCATTTATAGAAAAAGATCGATGACCAAGGTATTTCAACGAAAGAGAACAATCTCTGCAATAGTCTTGGTAAATTTTACCCTCTTCTAGTAATGGTATGACATGTATTAGATCTTGAATGCTATGGATTACTTCCTTTAATAATGCTATGAATTTCATGTATAATAGGAAGAAGAAAACACACAACTGCTTCTGTTGGAGGAGACAGAAAAGTTCATCCCAAATGTTCCTTTCTTGAATCACACTTTATTAAAACTGGTGGAAGCTTCACAGTGAAAATGAGCAAAGATTTCCACAGGTTGATAATCTAGCTTAAATTATATTTTTCATATTCGGGCTTTTTAGGTGTTATGAAGTTACGTTTGTTTAACCAAAACCTTATTTTCTGTTACAGGGAAAACTGTTACCAAAACCTTACTTCTTTAAGTTTCGATTGATATTTGTAATGGAGGAATTGAAATGATATAAATGCACGTGTTTGTGATTAGAAGGCACATATTTGATTAACATGGTTGGAAGTATGTGTAATAAATAATATCTTGAATAATGGAAACTGTTATCTAGTGATTTTCTTGATTTTGTTATATTACTCAAGGACTAACCATGAGTACAGCCCCACGAGAACCAAGCAAACAAACCACAGCCCAGTATGCAATTGTCGTATGGCAATTGTCTAGCTATCAACCACTTGTCCCACTGATTCACATATTTTTTTTTATATGAAACACCCTTTTCTGCCACCTCATCTTTTGGCACATATTTTTTCCTTTTTGGAAGGGGATAGATTCCGATGGATACTATACTATACATGAGTAGATTTTGCAGCAACTACCATTACTTTGTTGTGTTTCACGTTGTAAGCAATCGTTCTAGGTTTGAACACGTGGTATGTGGTGAAGGCTAGTCCTTTTGGAGTTTATGCTAACGCGTCTTCATTAAGAACAACATTATAAGTCCTATATGAGGTGAATAGGATACTAATCAAATTATCACTAATTAAAAAACTTAAGAAAGATAATTATTAGTTAGAAAGGTTCTTTAAAGAAAATATATCAAAAACTATATAGATGCACAATACATATAATATAGGTTTGATGTTAATTATGCAATTCTACATTTATATGCAAAGTAAAGAGATATGATAGAGATTACACATGTAGATCCGAATGGACCGACTCCCGTAGGTCTATTCCACCACATAAGGAACCATCCTAGGGATATAACTAAGCTTTTTTTTTTTCGTAACGGTGAAAAACAAAACCGATACAAAGATGTTTGTCCAAGCTTAACCACAACAAATACACTGTGATATTTACCAGACCTAATCATAATCCTTACATGTTTTTTTATGGGATCAACCACGAAACCTGAATCGAGACTTTTTCTAGGCTAATTCACAACCTAAGTGATATTTTCTTAGGCTCAATCTCAACCTCTAAACCCACTATTCTCTAATCTAGAGTAAAAGTTAAAAAATAATGATTGGTAGTAATTATAAGATAAGCAAAACTCCTAATGAGTGAATAATACAATGATAATATCAAACTAATGAAGATTAAGTAATACTATCAATTTACTAGCTCTATACGTTCTTTAATGAACTTGAATGATCTTGTAAATAAAGTTTCGAAAATTGATGTTGAAGAGGAGAGTAAAACCAGTTAAGGAGATTGTACTTATAGAAAATGAATGCTTGAATCATTGTGTTATACTAAATCCCAAATGTTAGATTCTTAACACCTACTGAGACTGAAATCTCTGATCCACTTTATCAATCTCTTAGCTTGTTAAAGACTATTCTCATATATTGAATGAGGCTTAGAGGCTAAGCAATCAGATCCCTCTGAGGCCAATTCCATAAGCCCAGTTTCAACCTCTAAGCTTAGTTTTGGACATGCTCAGAGATAAAAAGTGGATTAGAGATATAGGGCTAAGAGGCTAAGCATGTTATTCTCAAAACACAATTTAACTTAGCCCCATATCAAAATTTGAGCCTATAAATTACTAGGGTCACTGATATTAGGCTCAGATACTAAGGATAATACACTCTTTGAGCATAATTTTCATGAGCATATTGTACTCTAAGCACAAATTCATTGAGCCACCTACCAAAAAACATGCTCTATTTAGTTTCAACAAAGGTATAAGAATATAACGTGCAACCCACATGCAAATATTCAACGAGGCTTCGTAACTTCATCTTTATAACATAATTTACATATCTTTAAAAACAAATTATTGAAGACCAAAATTTTAGTAGTGTAAACCAAATAAAATGACCAAATAACATATAAACACTATCACATTTTGGTTATCTTGCAAGATATGATTTTTTTTGTTGTAAAATAACAAAAAAACGTTGCACATAACTTTATACAATGAATTTAAACGTTGGTATTGCCACTTGTTAAAATAATAAATTTTTATAAAATTATTGTAATGGTTAAAAATCCTTTTAGATTGATACGTTTTGCAATGATTTATCTTTGAAGTTACCTGATATGAGTTTTTTTATATACAATGATTTATTTTACTTTTTGTAATTATTTTATTTTATATTACACTTGTGTGAATCCAACTTGAATTGGATTGATTTAAGATAATGTATTACTCATGATCAATAGAAAAAAAAATCTTCTTATATATTTACTTATAAATAAATAATTATACCAAATATTGTTATTAAAAAAATTGCAAAAAATGATAAGCATTTCAAATAAAAATTTCAAAAATAAAAACCAAACTTTAAGTAACACGGTAATACATGTAGAAAATAAGTATCATATTGTTAAAAAGGGTTGCCAAAAACGAAATAAGAAAATTTCATTACAATATGATCGCTACATATAAATTTTTGAGCCAACTAAACGATAGTATAAATAAAAAGGAGGAATTATTAATAAAGGAGTGAGGCCACCCCACAATCTTATTAAAAGACCCCCACAAAGTAGTCCATTAGATTTTAACTAAAAAAAAAAAAACCCAAAACCCTTTTCCTTTCCTTTTTTTTTCTTACACTGAAAAAATAAAACCCAAAACAATAACCCAATAAGATTATGGAAAACAAAAAACCATTTCTTCCTCTCTATTCTCTCTCATCCCTTCCTCCCCTCCCCATAAATCTGTCTCGTCACGCTAGAGCAAAAAACAAAATGAAGTGTCTTCAGATCTCACCTCCTTACTTTCCCTGCTCTCCTGTACAAGAAAATCGTCGCCATTACTGGACGATTCTCCACCAGTATCATACCGACCATTCTCCACCATCATCTCTTGCGAATAAAGCCGCCGCCGCCTCCCCCTGCACTAGCCACTTACATGCACCAAGCCGACTCCATTCTCCTGC
This sequence comes from Nemophila menziesii, assembly GCA_029959085.1. NCBI lineage: Eukaryota > Viridiplantae > Streptophyta > Magnoliopsida > Boraginales > Hydrophyllaceae > Nemophila > Nemophila menziesii. The sequence continues at coordinate 36,549,297 of JARWIR010000005.1, read as the reverse complement.
ACAAGACAACCATTCACACTGGAACATAAAACAAAAAGAAATCTCTTCAGTTCTCCTTCAGATCCTGGCTGGCACGAGGGACCCAAATGAATATAAAAAATCGATATTCTTTATCCTAATTTCATTGTTTTTCAACGTTTAATTTTTAAATTCTGTTTTTGTATTTGTTCAAGCGAGTGTGAGCATATTTCCATTTGATTTTTGAACCAGTGTGAAGAGCAAGTGAATAGATTTCTATTTTAGTTTGTTTCAGCTAGTGTGAAGAGATTACTTTTTTTTATTTGTACTAGCGAGTTTGTGGAGATTACTTTCTGTCTTTTGTTCACCGGAGTGAAGAGATTTCATTTTGTTTTTTGTTCACCGGGAGTGTGCAGAGATTTCTATTTCTTTTTTTGTTCTAGCGGGTGTGAGGAGATTACTTTTTTTCTTCACCAGAGTGTGAATATATTTCATTTTATTTTTTATTCACGAGAGAGTGAAGAGATTTATTTATGTTTTTTTACCCAGTGCGAGTGTAAAGAGTTTTCTATATTGAATTGGTTACGTACCCACTTGGTACCAACAACTGCCGGAGATGACACGATTTGAATTAGATCTTGATTTTTTTACATCTACACTCCTTACGTATACTTTGAAAGGGATACCTACACTTTGAAAGGGATCTTTACTGGACTTCAACTCAAATATAGGGACCTATAATGCACACCCATGCTGTTGTTTTGAGATAGGTACGTACTGACCTTGGTGCGTACCAAGTAGACCTTATAATATGACTTTATAACACTCTTACTGTTGTTTCGAGATGGGTACGTACCGACCTTGGAATGTACCAAATAAACCTTATAACATGACTTAATAACACTCTTACCGTTGTTGCGAGATGGATACGACTTTGGTACATACCAAAAAACGGATCTGAAACCCAAATAAAATAAATAAATAGAACTAATTAATTTTAATAGCAAAGATATGTAGGTCAATTGCCAACATATGGCCTTTAAAAATAAATTTTAAGTTAGTTGGGCCTATATTAGTATTTTTTTTCAATATAAAACTCATTGTACACAAAATCTAAAACACAAAAAAAAACAAAACAAACAAGGGTTTTTTGAGTCTACTCCAATGGCGTCGTGTTTGAGCCTTTGAAGGAAGTCAACCATGGCTATTAATATATAAATTTTCTTTTTCTTTTTCTTTTTTATTAGCGTCTCCAAACCTTTGGGTTCAAAACCCTACTTTCTTTATCAATTTTTTGCGTTACCTTATCATTCGGTCCCTAAACATTTTAGTTAAATTAAACTCGATTTGTGTTCGACCTCAACAATTTTGGATCTTTGCAATAGAAGAAACAATGAAAGAAGTCGAAAAAGTAGATGAAATAAAGATTACAAAAAACAAAGGTAAAATATTTTGACATAATTTATTATATTTCTCTACAATTTAATTTCTTTTTAATAGTGATTTAATTTTCTCTAATTTATTTGTTTATCCAATTGAGATGTTAATTTCTTCAACAAAATCAGTGTCAATTTAGTATGGAATATATGATAAAAAATCATATTAACATCAGGTTTGGAAATTTTAAATTAATATGTGGATTATGTTTATAGTAATTGATTTATATTGTCTAAAATTATAAATATTTTTGTAAGTTTGTTGATGAATCCTTTTTATTTTATTTTATTAAAACTCTCTAATTGATTGAAATTTCTTTAATTTTAATTAGTACTAATTAGGATAATATATGTTATTTAATTTTATCTATAGGTAAAAGATCGTTAATCATGACATTTCAACCAAGTATACTTGTCAAAATAGTGTTTCACAGATGATATTTTTGGTAAGTCTCTTCTAATAGTATTAAATTTCAGATAAGTTATGAATTGGTGTGTTAAGTAATAAATAATATAGGTTTTGTGATGTAACTAATGCTAAATCTTAAATCTATGATACTATATTATTATATTGATTTTGATTGCACAAATCTTGATATTCATGAAAATCTAACCAATTCATTGCACAATGCTCTGTTGATGCAGCAAGGAAGATTGCTACTAGTCAGACATTAACTTATCTTTGCAGAAAGATTAATTTCATGATAAGTTTAGTTATGTCCATAAAACTAAGATAGGCGCAGCTAGACTGATAAGATGTGTTGTTAAAGGGTTGTTGGTGGAGTGTTTTATGCAGACTTTTTTTTTGTTCAAATTGCAGACTTATTGATTGTTGTTGACCCGTGGATTTGTTGAAACCGAACCCTTGTTGAATCTTTTCTTGGTCTGATATGACAGTTTTTTTAAATGGGTAGTGAAGTGCTCCGATTTGCCAAGAAATATAGTAAGTGTTCTGCTTCAATTACAATTAGTTTTGATGATATTTAAATGTTTAATTTTTTTATCTTTAATGTCTCATTTATAGAAAAAGATCGATGACAAAGGTATTTCAACGAAAGAGAACAATCTCTGCAATAGTCTTGGTAAATTTTACCCTCTTCTAGTAATGGTATGACATGTATTAGATCTTGAATGCTATGGATTACTTCCTTTAATAATGCTATGAATTTCATGTATAATAGGAAGAAGAAAACACACAACTGCTTCTGTTGGAGGAGACAGAAAAGTTCATCCCAAATGTTCCTTTCTTGAATCACACTTTATTAAAACTGGTGGAAGCTTCACAGTGAAAATGAGCAAAGATTTCCACAGGTTGATAATCTAGCTTAAATTATATTTTTCATATTCGGGCTTTTTAGGTGTTATGAAGTTACGTTTGTTTAACCAAAACCTTATTTTCTGTTACAGGGAAAACTGTTACCAAAACCTTACTTCTTTAAGTTTCGATTGATATTTGTAATGGAGGAATTGAAATGATATAAATGCACGTGTTTGTGATTAGAAGGCACATATTTGATTAACATGGTTGGAAGTATGTGTAATAAATAATATCTTGAATAATGGAAACTGTTATCTAGTGATTTTCTTGATTTTGTTATATTACTCAAGGACTAACCATGAGTACAGCCCCACGAGAACCAAGCAAACAAACCACAACCCAGTATGCAATTGTCGTATGGCAATTGTCTAGCTATCAATCACTTGTCCCACTGATTCACATATTTTTTTTATATGAAACACCCTTTTCTGCCACCTCATCTTTTGGCACATATTTTTTCGTTTTTGGAAGGGGATAGATTCCGATGGATACTATACTATACATGAGTAGATTTTGCAGCAACTACCATTACTTTGTTGTGTTTCACGTTGTAAGCAATCGTTCTAGGTTTGAACACGTGGTATGTGGTGAAGGCTAGTCCTTTTGGAGTTTATGCTAACGCGTCTTCATTAAGAACAACATTATAAGTCCTATATGAGGTGAATAGGATACTAATCAAATTATCACTAATTAAAAAACTTAAGAAAGATAATTATTAGTTAGAAAGGTTCTTTAAAGAAAATATATCAAAAACTATATAGATGCACAATACATATAATATAGGTTTGATGTTAATTATGCAATTCTACATTTATATGCAAAGTAAAGAGATATGATAGAGATTACACATGTAGATCCGAATGGACCGACTCCCGTAGGTCTATTCCACCACATAAGGAACCATCCTAGGGATATAACTAAGCTTTTTTTTTTTCGTAACGGTGAAAAACAAAACCGATACAAAGATGTTTGTCCAAGCTTAACCACAACAAATACACTGTGATATTTACCAGACCTAATCATAATCCTTACATGTTTTTTTATGGGATCAACCACGAAACCTGAATCGAGAGTTTTGCTAGGCTAATTCACAACCTAAGTGATATTTTCTTAGGCTCAATCTCAACCTCTAAACCCACTATTCTCTAATCTAGAGTAAAAGTTAAAAAATTATGATTGGTAGTAATTATAAGATAAGCAAAACTCCTAATGAGTGAATAATACAATGATAATATCAAACTAATGAAGATTAAGTAATACTATCAATTTACTAGCTCTATACGTTCTTTAATGAACTTGAATGATCTTGTAAATAAAGTTTCGAATATTGATGTTGAAGAGGAGAGTAAAACCAGTTAAGGAGATTGTACTTATAGAAAATGAATGCTTGAATCATTGTGTTATACTAAATCCCAAATGTTAGATTCTTAACACCTACTGAGACTGAAATCTCTGATCCACTTTATCAATCTCTTAGCTTGTTAAACACTATTCTCATATATTGAATGAGGCTTAGAGGCTAAGCAATCAGATCCCTCTGAGGCCAATTCCATAAGCCCAGTTTCAACCTCTAAGCTTAGTTTTGGACATGCTCAGAGATAAAAAGTGGATTAGAGATATAGGGCTAAGAGGCTAAGCATGTTATTCTCAAAACACAATTTAACTTAGCCCCATATCAAAATTTGAGCCTATAAATTACTAGGGTCACTGATATTAGGCTCAGATACTAAGGATAATACACTCTTTGAGCATAATTTTCATGAGCATATTGTACTCTAAGCACAAATTCATTGAGCCACCTACCAAAAAACATGCTCTATTTAGTTTCAACAAAGGTATAAGAATTAACGTGCAACCCACATGCAAATATTCAACGAGGCTTCGTAACTTCATCTTTATAACATAATTTACATATCTTTAAAAACAAATTATTGAAGACCAAAATTTTAGTAGTGTAAACCAAATAAAATGACCAAATAACATATAAACACTATCACATTTTGGTTATCTTGCAAGATATGATTTTTTTTGTTGTAAAATAACAAAAAAACGTTGCACATAACTTTATACAATGAATTTAAACGTTGGTATTGCCACTTGTTAAAATAATAAATTTTTATAAAATTATTGTAATGGTTAAAAATCCTTTTAGATTGATACGTTTTGCAATGATTTATCTTTGAAGTTACCTGATATGAGTTTTTTTATATACAATGATTTATTTTACTTTTTGTAATTATTTTATTTTATATTATACTTGTGTGAATCCAACTTGAATTGGATTGATTTAAGATAATGTATTACTCATGATCAATAGAAAAAAAAATCTTCTTATATATTTACTTATAAATAAATAATTATACCAAATATTGTTATTAAAAAAATTGCAAAAAATGATAAGCATTGCAAATAAAAATTTCAAAAATAAAAACCAAACTTTAAGTAACACGGTAATACATGTAGAAAATAAGTATCATATTGTTAAAAATGGTTGCCAAAAACGAAATAAGAAAATTTCATTACAATATGATCACTACATATAAATTTTTGAGCCAACTAAACGATAGTATAAATAAAAAGGAGGAATTATTAATAAAGGAGTGAGGCCACCCCACAATCTTATTAAAAGACCCCCACAAAGTAGTCCATTAGATTTTAACTAAAAAAAAAAAAACCCAAAACCCTTTTCCTTTCCTTTTTTTTTTCTTACACTGAAAATATAAAACCCAAAACAAAAACCCAATAAGATTATGGAAAACAAAAAACCATTTCTTCCTCTCTATTCTCTCTCATCCCTTCCTCCCCTCCCCATAAATCTGTCTCGTCACGCTAGAACAAAAAACAAAATGAAGTGTCTTCAGATCTCACCTCCTTACTTTCCCTGCTCTCCTGTGCAAGAAAATCGTCGCCATTACTGGACCATTCTCCACCAGTATCATACCGACCATTCTCCACCATCATCTCTTGCGAATAAAGCCACCGCCGCCTCCCCCTGTACTAGCCACTTACATGCACCAAGCCGACTCCATTCTCCTGCACAAGACAACCATTCACACTGGAACATAAAACAAAAAGAAATCTCTTCAGTTCTCCTTCAGATCCTGGCTGGCACGAGGGACCCAAATGAATATAAAAAATCGATATTCTTTATCCTAATTTCATTGTTTTTCAACGTTTAATTTTTAAATTCTGTTTTTGTATTTGTTCAAGCGAGTGTGAGCATATTTCCATTTGATTTTTGAACCAGTGTGAAGAGCAAGTGAATAGATTTCTATTTTAGTTTGTTTCAGCTAGTGTGAAGAGATTACCTTTTTTTATTTGTACTAGCGAGTTTGAGGAGATTACTTTCTGTCTTTTGTTCACCGGAGTGAAGAGATTTCATTTTGTTTTTTGTTCACCGGGAGTGTGCAGAGATTTCTATTTCTTTTTTTGTTCTAGCGGGTGTGAGGAGATTACTTTTTTTCTTCACCAGAGTGTGAATAGATTTCATTTTATTTTTTATTCACGAGAGAGTGAAGAGATTTATTTATGTTTTTTTACCCAGTGCGAGTGTAAAGAGTTTTCTATATTGAATTGGTTACGTACCCACTTGGTACCTACAACTGCCGGAGATGACACGATTTGAATTAGATCTTGATTTTTTTACATCTACACTCCTTACGTATACTTTGAAAGGGATACCTATACTTTGAAAGGGATCTTTACTGGACTTCAACTCAAATATAGGGACCTATAATGCACACCCATGCTGTTGTTTTGAGATAGGTACGTACTGACCTTGGTGCGTACCAACTAGACCTTATAATATGACTTTATAACACTCTTACTGTTGTTTCTTCGAGATGGGTACGTACCGACCTTGGAATGTACCAAATAAACCTTATAACATGACTTAATAACACTCTTACAGTTGTTGCGAGATGGATACGACTTTGGTACATACCAAAAAACGGATCTGAAACCCTAATAAAATAAATAAATAGAACTAATTAATTTTAATAGCAAAGATATGTAGGTCAATTGCCAACATATGGCCTTTAAAAATAAATTTTAAGTTAGTTGGGCCTATATTAGTATTTTTTTTCAATATAAAACTCATTGTACACAAAATCTAAAACAGAAAAAACCAAACAAACAAGGGTTTTTTGAGTCTACTCCAATGGCGTCGTGTTTGAGCCTTTGAAGGAAGTCAAACATGGCTATTAATATATAAATTTTCTTTTTCTTTTTCTTTTTTATTAGCGTCTCCAAACCTTTGGGTTCAAAACCCTACTTTCTTTATCAATTTTTTGTGTTACCTTATCATTCGGTCCCTAAACATTTTAGTTAAATTAAACTCGATTTGTGTTCGACCTCAACAATTTTGGATCTTTGCAATAGAAGAAACAATGAAAGAAGTCGAAAAAGTAGATGAAATAAAGATTACAAAAAACAAAGGTAAAATATTTTGACATAATTTATTATATTTCTCTACAATTTAATTTCTTTTTAATAGTGATTTAATTTTCTCTAATTTATTTGTTTAACCAATTGAGATGTTAATTTCTTCAACAAAATCAGTGTCAATTTAGTATAGAATATATGATAAAAAATCATATTAACATCAGGTTTGGAAATTTTAAATTAATATATGGATTATGTTTATAGTAATTGATTTATATTGTCTAAAATTATAAATATTTTTGTAAGTTTGTTGATGAATCCTTTTTATTTTATTTTATTAAAACTCTCTAATTGATTGAAATTTCTTTAATTTTAATTAGTACTAATTAGGATAATATATGTTATTTAATTTTATCTATAGGTAAAAGATCGTTAGTCATGACATTTCAACCAAGTATACTTGTCAAAATAGTGTTTCACAGATGATATTTTTGGTAAGTCTCTTCTAATAGTATTAAATTTCAGATAAGTTATGAATTGGTGTGTTAAGTAATAAATAATATAGGTTTTGTGATGTAACTAATGCTAAATCTTAAATCTATGATACTATATTATTATATTGATTTTGATTGCACAAATCTTGATATTCATGAAAATCTAACCAATTCATTGCACAATGCTCTGTTGATGCAGCAAGGAAGATTGCTACTAGTCAGACATTAACTTATCTTTGCAGAAAGATTAATTTCATGATAAGTTTAGTTATGTCCATAAAACTAAGATAGGCGCAGCTAGACTGATAAGATGTGTTGTAAAAGGGTTGTTGGTGGAGTGTTTTATACAGACTTTTTTTTTGTTCAAATTGCAGACTTATTGATTGTTGTTGACCCGTGGAAACTTCACAGTGAAAATGAGCAAAGATTTCCACAGGTTGATAATCTAGCTTAAATTATATTTTTCATATTCGGGGTTTTTAGGTGTTATGAAGTTACGTTTGTTTAACCAAAACCTTATTTTCTGTTACAGGGAAAACTGTTACCAAAACCTTACTTCTTTAAGTTTCGATTGATATTTGTAATGGAGGAATTGAAATGTTATAAATGCACGTGTTTGTGATTAGAAGGCACATATTTGATTAACATGGTTGGAAGTATGTGTAATAAATAATATCTTGAATAATGGAAACTGTTATCTAGTGATTTTCTTGATTTTGTTATATTACTCAAGGACTAACCATGAGTACAGCCCCACGAGAACCAAGCAAACAAACCACAGCCCAGTATGCAATTGTCGTATGGCAATTGTCTAGCTATCAACCACTTGTCCCACTGATTCACATATTTTTTTTATATGAAACACCCTTTTCTGCCACCTCATCTTTTGGCACATATTTTTTCCTTTTTGGAAGGGGATAGATTCCGATGGATACTATACTATACATGAGTAGATTTTGCAGCAACTACCATTACTTTGTTGTGTTTCACGTTGTAAGCAATCGTTCTAGGTTTGAACACGTGGTATGTGGTGAAGGCTAGTCCTTTTGGAGTTTATGCTAACGCGTCTTCATTAAGAACAACATTATAAGTCCTATATGAGGTGAATAGGATACTAATCAAATTATCACTAATTAAAAAACTTAAGAAAGATAATTATTAGTTAGAAAGGTTCTTTAAAGAAAATATATCAAAAACTATATAGATGCACAATACATATAATATAGGTTTGATGTTAATTATGCAATTCTACATTTATATGCAAAGTAAAGAGATATGATAGAGATTACACATGTAGATCCGAATGGACCGACTCCCGTAGGTCTATTCCACCACATAAGGAACCATCCTAGGGATATAACTAAGCTTTTTTTTTTCCGTAACGGTGAAAAACAAAACCGATACAAAGATGTTTGTCCAAGCTTAACCACAACAAATACACTGTGATATTTACCAGACCTAATCATAATCCTTACATGTTTTTTTATGGGATCAACCACGAAACCTGAATCGAGACTTTTGCTAGGCTAATTCACAACCTAAGTGATATTTTCTTAGGCTCAATCTCAACCTCTAAACCCACTATTCTCTAATCTAGAGTAAAAGTTAAAAAATAATGATTGGTAGTAATTATAAGATAAGCAAAACTCCTAATGAGTGAATAATACAATGATAATATCAAACTAATGAAGATTAAGTAATACTATCAATTTACTAGCTCTATACGTTCTTTAATGAACTTGAATGATCTTGTAAATAAAGTTTCGAAAATTGATGTTGAAGAGGAGAGTAAAACCAGTTAAGGAGATTGTACTTATAGAAAATGAATGCTTGAATCATTGTGTTATACTAAATCCCAAATGTTAGATTCTTAACACCTACTGAGACTGAAATCTCTGATCCACTTTATCAATCTCTTAGCTTGTTAAAGACTATTCTCATATATTGAATGAGGCTTAGAGGCTAAGCAATCAGATCCCTCTGAGGCCAATTCCATAAGCCCAGTTTCAACCTCTAAGCTTAGTTTCGGACATGCTCAGAGATAAAAAGGGGATTAGAGATATAGGGCTAAGAGGCTAAGCATGTTATTCTCAAAACACAATTTAACTTAGCCCCATATCAAAATTTGAGCCTATAAATTACTAGGGTCACTGATATTAGGCTCAGATACTAAGGATAATACACTCTTTGAGCATAATTTTCATGAGCATATTGTACTCTAAGCACAAATTCATTGAGCCACCTACCAAAAAACATGCTCTATTTAGTTTCAACAAAGGTATAAGAATTAACGTGCAACCCACATGCAAATATTCAACGAGGCTTCGTAACTTCATCTTTATAACATAATTTACATATCTTTAAAAACAAATTATTGAAGACCAAAATTTTAGTAGTGTAAACCAAATAAAATGACCAAATAACATATAAACACTATCACATTTTGGTTATCTTGCAAGATATGATTTTTTTTGTTGTAAAATAACAAAAAAACGTTGCACATAACTTTATACAATGAATTTAAACGTTGGTATTGCCACTTGTTAAAATAATAAATTTTTATAAAATTATTGTAATGGTTAAAAATCCTTTTGGATTGATACGTTTTGCAATGATTTATCTTTGAAGTTACCTGATATGAGTTTTTTTATATACAATGATTTATTTTACTTTTTGTAATTATTTTATTTTATATTATACTTGTGTGAATCCAACTTGAATTGGATTGATTTAAGATAATGTATTACTCATGATCAATAGAAAAAAAAATCTTCTTATATATTTACTTATAAATAAATAATTATACCAAATATTGTTATTAAAAAAATTGCAAAAAATGATAAGCATTGCAAATAAAAATTTCAAAAATAAAAACCAAACTTTAAGTAACACGGTAATACATGTAGAAAATAAGTATCATATTGTTAAAAATGGTTGCCAAAAACGAAATAAGAAAATTTCATTACAATATGATCACTACATATAAATTTTTGAGCCAACTAAACGATAGTATAAATAAAAAGGAGGAATTATTAATAAAGGAGTGAGGCCACCCCACAATCTTATTAAAAGAACCCCACAAAGTAGTCCATTAGATTTTAACTAAAAAAAAAAAAACCCAAAACCCTTTTCCTTTCCTTTTTCTTTTTTTCTTACACTGAAAAAATAAAACCCAAAACAAAAACCCAATAAGATTATGGAAAACAAAAAACCATTTCTTCCTCTCTATTCTCTCTCATCCCTTCCTCCCCTCCCCATAAATCTGTCTCGTCACGCTAGAACAAAAAACAAAATAAAGTGTCTTCAGATCTCACCTCCTTACTTTCCCTGCTCTCCTGTACAAGAAAATCGTCGCCATTACTGGACCATTCTCCACCAGTATCATACCGACCATTCTCCACCATCATCTCTTGCGAATAAAGCCGCCGCCGCCTCCCCCTGCACTAGCCACTTACATGCACCAAGCCGACTCCATTCTCCTGCACAAGACAACCATTCACACTGGAACATAAAACAAAAAGAAATCTCTTCAGTTCTCCTTCAGATCCTGGCTGGCACGAGGGACCCAAATGAATATAAAAAATCGATATTCTTTATCCTAATTTCATTGTTTTTCAACGTTTAATTTTTAAATTCTGTTTTTGTATTTGTTCAAGCGAGTGTGAGCATATTTCCATTTGATTTTTGAACCAGTGTGAAGAGCAAGTGAATAGATTTCTATTTTAGTTTGTTTCAGCTAGTGTGAAGAGATTACTTTTTTTTATTTGTACTAGCGAGTTTGAGGAGATTACTTTCTGTCTTTTGTTCACCGGAGTGAAGAGATTTCATTTTGTTTTTTGTTCACCGGGAGTGTGCAGAGATTTCTATTTCTTTTTTTGTTCTAGCGGGTGTGAGGAGATTACTTTTTTTCTTCACCAGAGTGTGAATAGATTTCATTTTATTTTTTATTCACGAGAGAGTGAAGAGATTTATTTATGTTTTTTTACCCAGTACGAGTGTAAAGAGTTTTCTATATTGAATTGTTTACGTACCCACTTGGTACCTACAACTGCCGGAGATGACACGATTTGAATTAGATCTTGATTTTTTTACATCTACACTCCTTACGTATACTTTGAAAGGGATACCTATACTTTGAAAGGGATCTTTACTGGACTTCAACTCAAATATAGGGACCTATAATGCACACCCTTGCTGTTGTTTTGAGATAGGTACGTACTGACCTTGGTGCGTACCAACTAGACCTTATAATATGACTTTATAACACTCTTACTGTTGTTTCGAGATGGGTACGTACCGACCTTGGAATGTACCAAATAAACCTTATAACATGACTTAATAACACTCTTACCGTTGTTGCGAGATGGATACGACTTTGGTACATACCAAAAAACGGATCTAAAACCCAAATAAAATAAATAAATAGAACTAATTAATTTTAATAGCAAAGATATGTAGGTCAATTGCCAACATATGGCCTTTAAAAATAAATTTTAAGTTAGTTGGGCCTATATTAGTATTTTTTTTCAATATAAAACTCATTGTACACAAAATCTAAAACAGAAAAAACCAAACAAACAAGGGTTTTTTGAGTCTACTCCAATGGCGTCGTGTTTGAGCCTTTGAAGGAAGTCAAACATGGCTATTAATATATAAATTTTCTTTTTCTTTTTCTTTTTTATTAGCGTCTCCAAACCTTTGGGTTCAAAACCCTACTTTCTTTATCAATTTTTTGTGTTACCTTATCATTCGGTCCCTAAACATTTTAGTTAAATTAAACTCGATTTGTGTTCGACCTCAACAATTTTGGATCTTTGCAATGGAAGAAACAATGAAAGAAGTCGAAAAAGTAGATGAAATAAAGATTACAAAAAACAAAGGTAAAATATTTTGACATAATTTATTATATTTCTCTACAATTTAATTTCTTTTTAATAGTGATTTAATTTTCTCTAATTTATTTGTTTATCCAATTGAGATGTTAATTTCTTCAACAAAATCAGTGTCAATTTAGTATGGAATATATGATAAAAAATCATATTAACATCAGGTTTGGAAATTTTAAATTAATATGTGGATTATGTTTATAGTAATTGATTTATATTGTCTAAAATTATAAATATTTTTGTAAGTTTGTTGATGAATCCTTTTTATTTTATTTTATTAAAACTCTCTAATTGATTGAAATTTATTTAATTTTAATTAGTACTAATTAGGATAATATATGTTATTTAATTTTATCTATAGGTAAAAGATCGTTAATCATGACATTTCAACCAAGTATACTTGTCAAAATAGTGTTTCACAGATGATATTTTTGGTACGTCTCTTCTAATAGTATTAAATTTCAGATAAGTTATGAATTGGTGTGTTAAGTAATAAGTAATATAGGTTTTGTGATGTAACTAATGCTAAATCTTAAATCTATGATACTATATTATTATATTGATTTTGATTGCACAAATCTTGATATTCATGAAAATCTAACCAATTCATTGCACAATGCTCTGTTGATGCAGCAAGGAAGATTGCTACTAGTCAGACATTAACTTATCTTTGCAGAAAGATTAATTTCATGATAAGTTTAGTTATGTCCATAAAACTAAGATAGGCGCAGCTAGACGGATAAGATGTGTTGTAAAAGGGTTGTTGGTGGAGTGTTTTATGCAGACTTTTTTTTTGTTCAAATTGCAGACTTATTGATTGTTGTTGACCCGTGGATTTGTTGAAACCGAACCCTTGTTGAATCTTTTCTTGGTCTGATATGACAGTTTTTTTAAATGGGTAGTGAAGTGCTCCGATTTGCCAAGAAATATAGTAAGTGTTCTGCTTCAATTACAATTAGTTTTGATGATATTTAAATGTTTAATTTTTTTATCTTTAATGTCTCATTTATAGAAAAAGATCGATGACCAAGGTATTTCAACGAAAGAGAACAATCTCTGCAATAGTCTTGGTAAATTTTACCCTCTTCTAGTAATGGTATGACATGTATTAGATCTTGAATGCTATGGATTACTTCCTTTAATAATGCTATGAATTTCTTGTATAATAGGAAGAAGAAAACACACAACTGCTTCTGTTGGAGGAGACAGAAAAGTTCATCCCAAATGTTCCTTCCTTGAATCACACTTTATTAAAACTGGTGGAAGCTTCACAGTGAAAATGAGCAAAGATTTCCACAGGTTGATAATCTAGCTTAAATTATATTTTTCATATTCGGGCTTTTTAGGTGTTATGAAGTTACGTTTGTTTAACCAAAACCTTATTTTCCGTTACAGGGAAAACTGTTACCAAAACCTTACTTCTTTAACTTTCGATTGATATTTGTAATGGAGGATTGAAATGTTATAAATGCACGTGTTTGTGTTTAGAAGGCATATATTTGATTAACATGGTTGGAAGTATGTGTTATAAATAATATCTTGAATAATGGAAACTGTTATCTAGTGATTTTCTTGTTTTTGTTATATTACTCAAGGACTAACCATGAGTACAGCCCCACGAGAACCAAGCAAACAAACCACTGCCCAGTATGCAATTGTCGTATGGCAATTGTCTAGCTATCAACCACTTGTCCCACTGATTCACATATTTTTTTTATATGAAACACCCTTTTCTGCCACCTCATCTTTTGGCACATATTTTTTTCTTTTTGAAAGGGGATAGATTCCGATGGATACTATACTATGCATGAGTAGATTTTGCAGCAACTACCATTACTTTGTTGTGTTTCACGTTGTAAGCAATCGTTCTAGGTTGGAACACGTGGTATTTGGTGAAGGCTAGTCCTTTTGGAGTTTATGCTAACGCGTCTTCATTAAGAACAACATTATAAGTCCTATATGAGGTGAATAGGATACTAATAAAATTATCACTAATTAAAAAACTTAAGAAAGATAATTATTAGTTAGAAAGGTTCTTTTTAGAAAATATATCAAAAACTATTTAGATGCACAATACATATAATATAGGTTTGATGTTAATTATGCAATTCTACATTTATATGCAAAGTAAAGAGATATGATAGAGATTACACATGTAGATCCGAATGGACCGACTCCCGTAGGTCTATTCCACCACATAAGGATACATCCTAGGGATATAAATTTTTTCCACTAAGCTTCTTTTTTTTCGTAACGGTGAAAAACAAAACCGATACAAGGATGTTTGTCCAAGCTTAACCACAACAAATACACTGTGATATTTACCAGACCTAATCATAATCCTTACATGTTTTTTTATGGGATCAACCACGAAACCTGAATCGAGACTTTTGCTAGGCTAATTCACAACCTAAGTGATATTTTCTTAGGCTCAATCTCAACCTCTAAACCCACTATTCTCTAATCTAGAGTAAAAGTTAAAAAATTATGATTGGTAGTAATTATAAGATAAGCAAAACTCCTAATGAGTGAATAATACAATGATAATATCAAACTAATGAAGATTAAGTAATACTATCAATTTACTAGCTCTATACGTTCTTTAATGAACTTGAATGATCTTGTAAATAAAGTTTCGAATATTGATGTTGAAGAGGAGAGTAAAACCAGTTAAGGAGATTGTACTTATAGAAAATGAATGCTTGAATCATTGTGTTATACTAAATCCCAAATGTTAGATTCTTAACACCTACTGAGACTGAAATCTCTGATCCACTTTATCAATCTCTTAGCTTGTTAAACACTATTCTCATATATTGAATGAGGCTTAGAGGCTAAGCAATCAGATCCCTCTGAGGCCAATTCCATAAGCCCAGTTTCAACCTCTAAGCTTAGTTTTGGACATGCTCAGAGATAAAAAGGGGATTAGAGATATAGGGCTAAGAGGCTAAGCATGTTATTCTCAAAACACAATTTAACTTAGCCCCATATCAAAATTTGAGCCTATAAATTACTAGGGTCACTGATATTAGGCTCAGATACTAAGGATAATACACTCTTTGAGCATAATTTTCATGAGCATATTGTACTCTAAGCACAAATTCATTGAGCCACCTACCAAAAAACATGCTCTATTTAGTTTCAACAAAGGTATAAGAATTAACGTGCAACCCACATGCAAATATTCAACGAGGCTTCGTAACTTCATCTTTATAACATAATTTACATATCTTTTAAAAACAAATTATTGAAGACCAAAATTTTAGTAGTGTAAACCAAATAAAATGACCAAATAACATATAAACACTATCACATTTTGGTTATCTTGCAAGATATGATTTTTTTTGTTGTAAAATAACAAAAAAACGTTGCACATAACTTTATACAATGAATTTAAACGTTGGTATTGCCACTTGTTAAAATAATAAATTTTTATAAAATTATTGTAATGGTTAAAAATCCTTTTGGATTGATACGTTTTGCAATGATTTATCTTTGAAGTTACCTGATATGAGTTTTTTTATATACAATGATTTATTTTACTTTTTGTAATTATTTTATTTTATATTATACTTGTGTGAATCCAACTTGAATTGGATTGATTTAAGATAATGTATTACTCATGATCAATAGAAAAAAAATCTTCTTATATATTTACTTATAAATAAATAATTATACCAAATATTGTTATTAAAAAAATTGCAAAAAATGATAAGCATTGCAAATAAAAATTTCAAAAATAAAAACCAAACTTTAAGTAACACGGTAATACATGTAGAAAATAAGTATCATATTGTTAAAAATGGTTGCCAAAAACGAAATAAGAAAATTTCATTACAATATGATCACTACATATAAATTTTTGAGCCAACTAAACGATAGTATAAATAAAAAGGAGGAATTATTAATAAAGGAGTGATGCCACCCCACAATCTTATTAAAAGACCCCAACAAAGTAGTCCATTAGATTTTAACTAAAAAATAAAAAACCCAAAACCCTTTTCCTTTCCTTTTTCTTTTTTTCTTACACTGAAAAAATAAAACCCAAAACAAAAACCCAATAAGATTATGGAAAACAACAAACCATTTCTTCCTCTCTATTCTCTCTCATCCCTTCCTCCCCTCCCTATAAATCTGTCTCGTCACGCTAGAACAAAAAACAAAATGAAGTGTCTTCAGATCTCACCTCCTTACTTTCCCTGCTCTCCTGTACAAGAACATCGTTGCCATTACTGGACCATTCTCCACCAGTATCATACCGACCATTCTCCACCATCATCTCTTGCGAATAAAGCCGCCGCCGCCTCCCCCTTGCACTAGCCACTTACATGCACCAAGCCGACTCCATTCTCCTGCACAAGACAACCATTCACACTGGAACATAAAACAAAAAGAAATCTCTTCAGTTCTCATTCAGATCCCGGCTGGCACGAGGGACCCAAATGAATATAAAAAATCGATATTCTTTATCCTAATTTCATTGTTTTTCAACGTTTAATTTTTAAATTCTGTTTTTGTATTTGTTCAAGCGAGTGTGAGCATATTTCCATTTGATTTTTGAACCATTGTGAAGAGCAAGTGAATAGATTTCTATTTTAGTTTGTTTCAGCTAGTGTGAAGAGATTACTTTTTTTTATTTGTACTAGCGAGTTTGAGGAGATTACTTTCTGTCTTTTGTTCACCGGAGTGAAGAGATTTCATTTTGTTTTTTGTTCACCGGGAGTGTGCAAAGATTTCTATTTCTTTTTTCGTTCTAGCGGGTGTGAGGAGATTACTTTTTTTCTTCACCAGAGTGTGAATAGATTTCATTTTATTTTTTATTCACGAGAGAGTGAAGAGATTTATTTATGGTTTTTTACCCAGTGCGAGTGTAAAGAGTTTTCTATATTGAATTGGTTACGTACCCACTTGGTACCTACAACTGCCGGAGATGACATGATTCGAATTAGATCTTGATTTTTTTACATCTACACTCCTTACGTATACTTTGAAAGGGATACCTATACTTTGAAAGGGATCTTTACTGGACTTCAACTCAAATATAGGGACCTATAATGCACACCCTTGCTGTTGTTTTGAGATAGGTACGTACTGACCTTGGTGCGTACCAACTAGACCTTATAATATGACTTTATAACACTCTTACTGTTGTTTCGAGATGGGTACGTACCGACCTTGGAATGTACCAAATAAACCTTATAACATGACTTAATAACACTCTTACCGTTGTTGCGAGATGGATACGACTTTGGTACATACCAAAAAACGGATCTGAAACCCAAATAAAATAAATAAATAGAACTAATTAATTTTAATAGCAAAGATATGTAGGTCAATTGCCAACATATGGTCTTTAAAAATAAATTTTAAGTTAGTTGGGCCTATATTAGTATTTTTTTTTCAATATAAAACTCATTGTACACAAAATCTAAAACAGAAAAAACCAAACAAACAGGGTTTTTTAAGTCTACTCCAATGGCGTCGTGTTTGAGCCTTTGAAGGAAGTCAACCATGGCTATTAATATATAAATTTCCTTTTTCTTTTTCTTTTTTTATTTGCGTCTCCAAACCTTTGGGTTCAAAACCCTACTTTCTTTATCAATTTTTTGTGTTACCTTATCATTCGGTCCCTAAACATTTTAGTTAAATTAAACTCGATTTGTGTTCGACCTCAACAATTTTGGATCTTTGCAATGGAAGAAACAATGAAAGAAGTCGAAAAAGTAGATGAAATAAAGATTACAAAAAACAAAGGTAAAATATTTTGACATAATTTATTATATTTCTCTACAATTTAATTTCTTTTTAATAGTGATTTAATTTTCTCTAATTTATTTGTTTATCCAATTGAGATGTTAATTTCTTCAACAAAATCAGTGTCAATTTAGTATGGAATATATGATAAAAAATCATATTAACATCAGGTTTGGAAATTTTAAATTAATATGTGGATTATGTTTATAGTAATTGATTTATATTGTCTAAAATTATAAATATTTTTGTAAGTTTGTTGATGAATCCTTTTTATTTTATTTTATTAAAACTCTCTAATTGATTGAAATTTCTTTAATTTTAATTAGTACTAATTAGGATAATATATGTTATTTAATTTTATCTATAGGTAAAAGATCGTTAATCATGACATTTCAACCAAGTATACTTGTCAAAATAGTGTTTCACAGATGATATTTTTGGTACGTCTCTTCTAATAGTATTAAATTTCAGATAAGTTATGAATTGGTGTGTTAAGTAATAAGTAATATAGGTTTTGTGATGTAACTAATGCTAAATCTTAAATCTATGATACTATATTATTATATTGATTTTGATTGCACAAATCTTGATATTCATGAAAATCTAACCAATTCATTGCACAATGCTCTGTTGATGCAGCAAGGAAGATTGCTACTAGTCAGACATTAACTTATCTTTGCAGAAAGATTAATTTCATGATAAGTTTAGTTATGTCCATAAAACTAAGATAGGCGCAGCTAGACGGATAAGATGTGTTGTAAAAGGGTTGTTGGTGGAGTGTTTTATGCAGACTTTTTTTTTGTTCAAATTGCAGACTTATTGATTGTTGTTGACCCGTGGATTTGTTGAAACCGAACCCTTGTTGAATCTTTTCTTGGTCTGATATGACAGTTTTTTTAAATGGGTAGTGAAGTGCTCCGATTTGCCAAGAAATATAGTAAGTGTTCTGCTTCAATTACAATTAGTTTTGATGATATTTAAATGTTTAATTTTTTTATCTTTAATGTCTCATTTATAGAAAAAGATCGATGACCAAGGTATTTCAACGAAAGAGAACAATCTCTGCAATAGTCTTGGTAAATTTTACCCTCTTCTAGTAATGGTATGACATGTATTAGATCTTGAATGCTATGGATTACTTCCTTTAATAATGCTATGAATTTCTTGTATAATAGGAAGAAGAAAACACACAACTGCTTCTGTTGGAGGAGACAGAAAAGTTCATCCCAAATGTTCCTTCCTTGAATCACACTTTATTAAAACTGGTGGAAGCTTCACAGTGAAAATGAGCAAAGATTTCCATAGGTTGATAATCTAGCTTAAATTATATTTTTCATATTCGGGCTTTTTAGGTGTTATGAAGTTACGTTTGTTTAACCAAAACCTTATTTTCTGTTACAGGGAAAACTGTTACCAAAACCTTACTTCTTTAAGTTTCGATTGATATTTGTAATGGAGGAATTGAAATGTTATAAATGCACGTGTTTGTGTTTAGAAGGCATATATTTGATTAACATGGTTGGAAGTATGTGTAATAAATAATATCTTGAATAATGGAAACTGTTATCTAGTGATTTTCTTGATTTTGTTATATTACTCAAGGACTAACCATGAGTACAGCCCCACGAGAACCAAGCAAACAAACCACAGCCCAGTATGCAATTGTCGTATGGCAATTGTCTAGCTATCAACCACTTGTCCCACTGATTCACATATTTTTTTTTATATGAAACACCCTTTTCTGCCACCTCATCTTTTGGCACATATTTTTTCCTTTTTGAAAGGGGATAGATTCCGATGGATAATATACTATGCATGAGTAGATTTTGCAGCAACTACCATTACTTTGTTGTGTTTCACGTTGTAAGCAATCGTTCTAGGTTTGAACACGTGGTATGTGGTGAAGGCTAGTCCTTTTTGAGTTTATGCTAACGCGTCTTCATTAAGAACAACATTATAAGTCCTATATGAGGTGAATAGGATACTAATCAAATTATCACTAATTAAAAAACTTAAGAAAGATAATTATTAGTTAGAAAGGGTCTTTTTAGAAAATATATCAAAAACTATATAGATGCACAATACATATAATATAGGTTTGATGTTAATTATGCAATTCTACATTTATATGCAAAGTAAAGAGATATAATAGAGATTACACATGTAGATTCGAATGGACCGACTCCCGTAGGTCTATTCCACCACATAAGGAACCATCCTAGGGATATAAATTTTTTCCACTAAGCTTCTTTTTTTTCGTAACGGTGAAAAACAAAACCGATACAAGGATGTTTGTCCAAGCTTAACCACAACAAATACACTGTGATATTTACCAGACCTAATCATAATCCTTACATGTTTTTTTATGGGATCAACCACGAAACCTGAATCGAGACTTTTGCTAGGCTAATTCACAACCTAAGTGATATTTTCTTAGGCTCAATCTCAACCTCTAAACCCACTATTCTCTAATCTAGAGTAAAAGTTTAAAAATTATGATTGGTAGTAATTATAAGATAAGAAAAACTCCTAATGAGTGAATAATACAATGATAATATCAAACTAATGAAGATTAAGTAATACTATCAATTTACTAGCTCTATACGTTCTTTAATGAACTTGAATGATCTTGTAAATAAAGTTTCGAATATTGATGTTGAAGAGGAGAGTAAAACCAGCTAAGGAGATTGTACTTATAGAAAATGAATGCTTGAATCATTGTGTTATACTAAATCCCAAATGTTAGATTCTTAACACCTACTGAGACTGAAATCTATGATCCACTTTATCAATCTCTTAGCTTGTTAAACACTATTCTCATATATTGAATGAGGCTTAGAGGCTAAGCAATCAGATCCCTCTGAGGCCAATTCCATAAGCCCAGTTTCAACCTCTAAGCTTAGTTTTGGACATGCTCAGAGATAAAAAGGGGATTAGAGAAATAGGGCTAAGAGGCTAAGCATGTTATTCTCAAAACACAATTTAACTTAGCCCCATATAAAAATTTGAGCCTATAAATTACTAGGGTCACTGATATTAGGCTCAGATACTAAGGATAATACACTCTTTGAGCATAATTTTCATGAGCATATTGTACTCTAAGCACAAATTCATTGAGCCACCTACCAAAAAACATGCTCTATTTAGTTTCAACAAAGCTATAAGAATTAACGTGCAACCCACATGCAAATATTCAACGAGGCTTCGTAACTTCATCTTTATGACATAATTTACATATAATTAAAAACAAATTATTGAAGACCAAAATTTTAGTAGTGTAAACCAAATAAAATGACCAAATAACATATAAACACTATCACATTTTGGTTATCTTGCAAGATATGATTTTTTTTGTTGTAAAATAACAAAAAAACGTTGCACATAACTTTATACAATGAATTTAAACGTTGGTATTGCCACTTGTTAAAATAATAAATTTTTATAAAATTATTGTAATGGTTAAAAATCCTTTTGGATTGATACGTTTTGCAATGATTTATCTTTGAAGTTACCTGATATGAGTTTTTTTATATACAATGATTTATTTTACTTTTTGTAATTATTTTATTTTATATTATACTTGTGTGAATCCAACTTGAATTGGATTGATTTAAGATAATGTATTACTCATGATCAATAGAAAAAAAAATCTTCTTATATATTTACTTATAAATAAATAATTACACCAAATATTGTTATTAAAAAAATTGCAAAAAATGATAAGCATTGCAAATAAAAATTCAAAAAATAAAAACCAAACTTTAAGTAACACGGTAATACATGTAGAAAATAAGTATCATATTGTTAAAAATGGTTGCCAAAAACGAAATAAGAAAATTTCATTACAATATGATCACTACATATAAATTTTTGAGCCAACTAAACGATAGTATAAATAAAAAGGAGGAATTATTAATAAAGGAGTGAGGCCACCCCACAATCTTATTAAAAGACCCCCACAAAGTAGTCCATTAGATTTTAACTAAAAAAAAAACCCAAAACCCTTTTCCTTTCCTTTTTCTTTTTTTCTTACACTGAAAAAATAAAACCCAAAACAAAAACCCAATAAGATTATGGAAAACAACAAACCATTTCTTCCTCTCTATTCTCTCTCATCCCTTCCTCCCCTCCCTATAAATCTGTCTCGTCACGCTAGAACAAAAAACAAAATGAAGTGTCTTCAGATCTCACCTCCTTACTTTCCCTGCTCTCCTGTACAAGAAAATCGTTGCCATTACTGGACCATTCTCCACCAGTATCATACCGACCATTCTCCACCATCATCTCTTGCGAATAAAGCCGCCGCCGCCTCCCCCTGCACTAGCCACTTACATGCACCAAGCCGACTCCATTCTCCTGCACAAGACAACCATTCACACTGGAACATAAAACAAAAAGAAATCTCTTCAGTTCTCCTTCAGATCCCGGCTGGCACGAGGGACCCAAATGAAAATAAAAAATTGATATTCTTTATCCTAATTTCATTGTTTTTCAGCGTTTAATTTTTAAATTCTGTTTTTGTATTTGTTCAAGCGAGTGTGAGCATATTTCCATTTGATTTTTGAACCAGTGTGAAGAGCAAGTGAATAGATTTCTATTTTAGTTTGTTTCAGCTAGTGTGAAGAGATTACTTTTTTTTATTTGTACTAGCGAGTTTGAGGAGATTACTTTCTGTCTTTTGTTCACCGGAGTGAAGAGATTTCATTTTGTTTTTTGTTCACCGGGAGTGTGCAGAGATTTCTATTTCTTTTTTTGTTCTAGCGGGTGTGAGGAGATTACTTTTTTTCTTCACCAGAGTGTGAATAGATTTCATTTTATTTTTTATTCACGAGAGAGTGAAGAGATTTATTTATGTTTTTTTACCCAGTGCGAGTGTAAAGAGTTTTCTATATTGAATTGGTTACGTACCCACTTGGTACCAACAACTGCCGGAGATGACACGATTTGAATTAGATCTTGATTTTTTTACATCTACACTCCTTACGTATACTTTGAAAGGGATACCTATACTTTGAAAGGGATCTTTACTGGACTTCAACTCAAATATAGGGACCTATAATGCACACCCATGCTGTTGTTTTGAGATAGGTACGTACTGACCTTGGTGCGTACCAAGTAGACCTTATAATATGACTTTATAACACTCTTACTGTTGTTTCGAGATGGGTACGTACCGACCTTGGAATGTACCAAATAAACCTTATAACATGACTTAATAACACTCTTACCGTTGTTGCGAGATGGATACGACTTTGGTACATACCAAAAAACGGATCTGAAACCCAAATAAAATAAATAAATAGAACTAATTAATTTTAATAGCAAAGATATGTAGGTCAATTGCCAACATATGGCCTTTAAAAATAAATTATAAGTTAGTTGGGCCTATATTAGTATTTTTTTCAATATAAAACTCATTGTACACAAAATCTAAAACAGAAAAAACCAAACAAACAAGGGTTTTTTGAGTCTACTCCAATGGCGTCGTGTTTGAGCCTTTGAAGGAAGTCAACCATGGCTATTAATATATAAATTTTCTTTTTCTTTTTCTTTTTTATTAGCGTCTCCAAACCTTTGGGTTCAAAACCCTACTTTCTTTATCAATTTTTTGTGTTACCTTATCATTCGGTCCCTAAACATTTTAGTTAAATTAAACTCGATTTGTGTTCGACCTCAACAATTTTGGATCTTTGCAATGGAAGAAACAATGAAAGAAGTCGAAAAAGTAGATGAAATAAAGATTACAAAAAACAAAGGTAAAATATTTTGACATAATTTATTATATTTCTCTACAATTTAATTTCTTTTTAATAGTGATTTAACTTTCTCTAATTTATTTGTTTATCCAATTGAGATGTTAATTTCTTCAACAAAATCAGTGTCAATTTAGTATGGAATATATGATAAAAAATCATATTAACATCAGGTTTGGAAATTTTAAATTAATATGTGGATTATGTTTATAGTAATTGATTTATATTGTCTAAAATTATAAATATTTTTGTAAGTTTGTTGATGAATCCTTTTTATTTTATTTTATTAAAACTCTCTAATTGATTGAAATTTCTTTAATTTTAATTAGTACTAATTAGGATAATATATGTTATTTAATTTTATCTATAGGTAAAAGATCGTTAATCATGACATTTCAACCAAGTATACTTGTCAAAATAGTGTTTCACAGATGATATTTTTGGTAAGTCTCTTCTAATAGTATTAAATTTCAGATAAGTTATGAATTGGTGTGTTAAGTAATAAATAATATAGGTTTTGTGATGTAACTAATGCTAAATCTTAAATCTATGATACTATATTATTATATTGATTTTGATTGCACAAATCTTGATATTCATGAAAATCTAACCAATTCATTGCACAATGCTCTGTTGATGCAGCAAGGAAGATTGCTACTAGTCAGACATTAACTTATCTTTGCAGAAAGATTAATTTCATGATAAGTTTAGTTATGTCCATAAAACTAAGATAGGCGCAGCTAGACGGATAAGATGTGTTGTAAAAGGGTTGTTGGTGGAGTGTTTTATGCAGACTTTTTTTTGTTCAAATTGCAGACTTATTGATTGTTGTTGACCCGTGGATTTGTTGAAACAGAACCCTTGTTGAATCTTTTCTTGGTCTGATATGACAGTTTTTTTAAATGGGTAGTGAAGTGCTCCGATTTGCCAAGAAATATAGTAAGTGTTCTTCTTCAATTACAATTAGTTTTGATGATATTTAAATGTTTAATTTTTTTTATCTTTAATGTCTCATTTATAGAAAAAGATCGATGACCAAGGTATTTCAACGAAAGAGAACAATCTCTGCAATAGTCTTGGTAAATTTTACCCTCTTCTAGTAATGGTATGACATGTATTAGATCTTGAATGCTATGGATTACTTTCTTTAATAATGCTATGAATTTCTTGTATAATAGGAAGAAGAAAACACACAACTGCTTCTGTTGGAGGAGACAGAAAAGTTCATCCCAAATGTTCCTTCCTTGAATCACACTTTATTAAAACTGGTGGAAGCTTCACAGTGAAAATGAGCAAAGATTTCCACAGGTTGATAATCTAGCTTAAATTATATTTTTCATATTCGGGCTTTTTAGGTGTTATGAAGTTACGTTTGTTTAACCAAAACCTTATTTTCTGAAAACTGTTACCAAAACCTTACTTCTTTAAGTTTCGATTGATATTTGTAATGGAGGAATTGAAATGTTATAAATGCACGTGTTTGTGATTAGAAGGCACATATTTGATTAACATGGTTGGAAGTATGTATAATAAATAATATCTTGAATAATGGAAACTGTTATCTAGTGATTTTCTTGATTTTGTTATATTACTCAAGGACTAACCATGAGTACAGCCCCATGAGAACCAAGCAAACAAACCACAGCCCAGTATGCAATTGTCGTATGGCAATTGTCTAGCTATCAACCACTTGTCCCACTGATTCACATATTTTTTTTATATGAAACACCCTTTTCTGCCACCTCATCTTTTGGCACATATTTTTTCCTTTTTGAAAGGGGATAGATTCCGATGGATACTATACTATGCATGAGTAGATTTTGCAGCAACTACCATTAATTTGTTGTGTTTCACGTTGTAAGCAATCGTTCTAGGTTGGAACACGTGGTATTTGGTGAAGGCTAGTCCTTTTGGAGTTTATGCTAACGCGTCTTCATTAAGAACAACATTATAAGTCCTATATGAGGTGAATAGGATACTAATAAAATTATCACTAATTAAAAAACTTAAGAAAGATAATTATTAGTTAGAAAGGTTCTTTTTAGAAAATATATCAAAAACTATTTAGATGCACAATACATATAATATAGGTTTGATGTTAATTATGCAATTCTACATTTATATGCAAAGTAAAGAGATATGATAGAGATTACACATGTAGATCCGAATGGACCGACTCCCGTAGGTCTATTCCACCACATAAGGATACATCCTAGGGATATAAATTTTTTCCACTAAGCTTCTTTTTTTTCGTAACGGTGAAAAACAAAACCGATACAAGGATGTTTGTCCAAGCTTAACCACAACAAATACACTGTGATATTTACCAGACCTAATCATAATCCTTACATGTTTTTTTATGGGATCTACCACGAAACCTGAATCGAGACTTTTGCTAGGCTAATTCACAACCTAAGTGATATTTTCTTAGGCTCAATCTCAACCTCTAAACCCACTATTCTCTAATCTAGAGTAAAAGTTAAAAAATTATGATTGGTAGTAATTATAAGATAAGCAAAACTCCTAATGAGTGAATAATACAATGATAATATCAAGCTAATGAAGATTAAGTAATACTATCAATTTACTAGCTCTATACGTTCTTTAATGAACTTGAATGATCTTGTAAATAAAGTTTCGAATATTGATGTTGAAGAGGAGAGTAAAACCAGTTAAGGAGATTGTACTTATAGAAAATGAATGCTTGAATCATTGTGTTATACTAAATCCCAAATGTTAGATTCTTAACACCTACTGAGACTGAAATCTCTGATCCACTTTATCAATCTCTTAGCTTGTTAAACACTATTCTCATATATTGAATGAGGCTTAGAGGCTAAGCAATCAGATCCCTCTGAGGCCAATTCCATAAGCCCAGTTTCAACCTCTAAGCTTAGTTTTGGACATGCTCAGAGATAAAAAGGGGATTAGAGATATAGGGCTAAGAGGCTAAGCATGTTATTCTCAAAACACAATTTAACTTAGCCCCATATCAAAATTTGAGCCTATAAATTACTAGGGTCACTGATATTAGGCTCAGATACTAAGGATAATACACTCTTTGAGCATAATTTTCATGAGCATATTGTACTCTAAGCACAAATTCATTGAGCCACCTACCAAAAAACATACTCTATTTAGTTTCAACAAAGGTATAAGAATTAACGTGCAACCCACATGCAAATATTCAACGAGGCTTCGTAACTTCATCTTTATAACATAATTTACATATCTTTAAAAACAAATTATTGAAGACCAAAATTTTAGTAGTGTAAACCAAATAAAATGACCAAATAACATATAAACACTATCACATTTTGGTTATCTTGCAAGATATGATTTTTTTTGTTGTAAAATAACAAAAAAACGTTGCACATAACTTTATACAATGAATTTAAACGTTGGTATTGCCACTTGTTAAAATAATAAATTTTTATAAAATTATTGTAATGGTTAAAAATCCTTTTGGATTGATACGTTTTGCAATGATTTATCTTTGAAGTTACCTGATATGAGTTTTTTTATATACAATGATTTATTTTACTTTTTGTAATTATTTTATTTTATATTATACTTGTGTGAATCCAACTTGAATTGGATTGATTTAAGATAATGTATTACTCATGATCAATAGAAAAAAAAATCTTCTTATATATTTACTTATAAATAAATAATTATACCAAATATTGTTATTAAAAAAATTGCAAAAAATGATAAGCATTGCAAATAAAAATTTCAAAAATAAAAACCAAACTTTAAGTAACACGGTAATACATGTAGAAAATAAGTATCATATTGTTAAAAATGGTTGCCAAAAACGAAATAAGAAAATTTCATTACAATATGATCACTACATATAAATTTTTGAGCCAACTAAACGATAGTATAAATAAAAAGGAGGAATTATTAATAAAGGAGTGAGGCCACCCCACAATCTTATTAAAAGACCCCCACAAAGTAGTCCATTAGATTTTAACTAAAAAAAAAAAACCCAATACCCTTTTCCTTTCCTTTTTCTTTTTTTCTTACACTGAAAAAATAAAACCCAAAACAAAAACCCAATAAGATTATGGAAAACAACAAACCATTTCTTCCTCTCTATTCTCTCTCATCCCTTCCTCCCCTCCCTATAAATCTGTCTCGTCACGCTAGAACAAAAAACAAAATGAAGTGTCTTCAGATCTCACCTCCTTACTTTCCCTGCTCTCCTGTACAAGAAAATCGTCGCCATTACTGGACCATTCTCCACCAGTATCATACCGACAATTCTCCACCATCATCTCTTGCGAATAAAGCCGCCGCCGCCTCCCCCTGCACTAGCCACTTACATGCACCAAGCCGACTCCATTCTCCTGCACAAGACAACCATTCACAATGGAACATAAAACAAAAAGAAATCTCTTCAGTTCTTCTTCAGATCCCGGTTGGCACGAGGGACCCAAATGAAAATAAAAAATTGATATTCTTTATCCTAATTTCATTGTTTTTCAACGTTTAATTTTTAAATTCTGTTTTTGTATTTGTTCAAGCGAGTGTGAGCATATTTCCATTTGATTTTTGAACCAGTGTGAAGAGCAATTGAATAGATTTCTATTTTAGTTTGTTTCAGCTAGTGTGAAGAGATTACTTTTTTTTATTTGTACTAGCGAGTTTGAGGAGATTACTTTCTGTCTTTTGTTCACCGGAGTGAAGAGATTTCATTTTGTTTTTTGTTCACCGGGAGTGTGCAGAGATTTCTATTTCTTTTTTTGTTCTAGCGGGTGTGAGGAGATTACTTTTTTTCTTCACCAGAGTGTGAATAGATTTCATTTTATTTTTTATTCACGAGAGAGTGAAGAGATTTATTTATGTTTTTTTACCCAGTGCGAATGTAAAGAGTTTTCTATATTGAATTGGTTACGTACCCACTTGGTACCAACAACTGCCGGAGATGACACGATTTGAATTAGATCTTGATTTTTTTACATCTACACTCCTTACGTATACTTTGAAAGGGATACCTATACTTTGAAAGGGATCTTTACTGGACTTCAACTCAAATATAGGGACCTATAATGCACACCCATGCTGTTGTTTTGAGATAGGTACGTACTGACCTTGGTGCGTACCAAGTAGACCTTATAATATGACTTTATAACACTCTTACTGTTGTTTCGAGATGGGTACGTACCGACCTTGGAATGTACCAAATAAACCTTATAACATGACTTAATAACACTCTTACCGTTGTTACGAGATGGATACGACTTTGGTACATTCCAAAAAACGGATCTGAAACCCAAATAAAATAAATAAATAGAACTAATTAATTTTAATAGAAAAGATATGTAGGTCAATTGCCAACATATGGCCTTTAAAAATAAATTATAAGTTAGTTGGGCCTATATTAGTATTTTTTTCAATATAAAACTCATTGTACACAAAATCTAAAACAGAAAAAACCAAACAAACAAGGGTTTTTTGAGTCTACTCCAATGGCGTAGTGTTTGAGCCTTTGAAGGAAGTCAACCATGGCTATTAATATATAAATTTTCTTTTTCTTTTTCTTTTTTATTAGCGTCTCCAAACCTTTGGGTTCAAAACCCTACTTTCTTTATCAATTTTTTGTGTTACCTTATCATTCGGTCCCTAAACATTTTAGTTAAATTAAACTCGATTTGTGTTCGACCTCAACAATTTTGGATCTTTGCAATGGAAGAAACAATGAAAGAAGTCGAAAAAGTAGATGAAATAAAGATTACAAAAAACAAAGGTAAAATATTTTGACATAATTTATTATATTTCTCTACAATTTAATTTCTTTTTAATAGTGATTTAACTTTCTCTAATTTATTTGTTTATCCAATTGAGATGTTAATTTCTTCAACAAAATCAATGTCAATTTAGTATGGAATATATGATAAAAAATCATATTAACATCAGGTTTGGAAATTTTAAATTAATATGTGGATTATGTTTATAGTAATTGATTTATATTGTCTAAAATTATAAATATTTTTGTAAGTTTGTTGATGAATCCTTTTTATTTTATTTTATTAAAACTCTCTAATTGATTGAAATTTCTTTAATTTTAATTAGTACTAATTAGGATAATATATGTTATTTAATTTTATCTATAGGTAAAAGATCGTTAATCATGACATTTCAACCAAGTATACTTGTCAAAATAGTGTTTCACAGATGATATTTTTGGTAAGTCTCTTCTAATAGTATTAAATTTCAGATAAGTTATGAATTGGTGTGTTAAGTAATAAATAATATAGGTTTTGTGATGTAACTAATGCTAAATCTTAAATCTATGATACTATATTATTATATTGATTTTGATTGCACAAATCTTGATATTCATGAAAATCTAACCAATTCATTGCACAATGCTCTGTTGATGCAGCAAGGAAGATTGCTACTAGTCAGACATTAACTTATCTTTGCAGAAAGATTAATTTCATGATAAGTTTAGTTATGTCCATAAAACTAAGATAGGCGCAGCTAGACGGATAAGATGTGTTGTAAAAGGGTTGTTGGTGGAGTGTTTTATGCAGACTTTTTTTTTGTTCAAATTGCAGACTTATTGATTGTTGTTGACCCGTGGATTTGTTGAAACCGAACCCTTGTTGAATCTTTTCTTGGTCTGATATGACAGTTTTTTTAAATGGGTAGTGAAGTGCTCCGATTTGCCAAGAAATATAGTAAGTGTTCTGCTTCAATTACAATTAGTTTTGATGATATTTAAATGTTTAATTTTTTTATCTTTAATGTCTCATTTAAAGAAAAAGATCGATGACCAAGGTATTTCAACGAAAGAGAACAATCTCTGCAATAGTCTTGGTAAATTTTACCCTCTTCTAGTAATGGTATGACATGTATTAGATCTTGAATGCTATGGATTACTTCCTTTAATAATGCTATGAATTTCTTGTATAATAGGAAGAAGAAAACACACAACTGCTTCTGTTGGAGGAGACCGAAAAGTTCATCCCAAATGTTCCTTCCTTGAATCACACTTTATTAAAACTGGTGGAAGCTTCACAGTGAAAATGAGCAAAGATTTCCACAGGTTGATAATCTAGCTTAAATTATATTTTTCATATTCGGGCTTTTTAGGTGTTATGAAGTTACGTTTGTTTAACCAAAACCTTATTTTCTGTTACAGGGAAACTGTTACCAAAACCTTACTTCTTTAAGTTTCGATTGATATTTGTAATGGAGGAATTGAAATGTTATAAATGCACGTGTTTGTGATTAGAAGGCACATATTTGATTAACATGGTTGGAAGTATGTATAATAAATAATATCTTGAATAATGGAAACTGTTATCTAGTGATTTTCTTGATTTTGTTATATTACTCAAGGACTAACCATGAGTACAGCCCCACGAGAACCAAGCAAACAAACCACAGCCCAGTATGCAATTGTCGTATGGCAATTGTCTACCTATCAACCACTTGTCCCACTGATTCACATATTTTTTTTATATGAAACACCCTTTTCTGCCACCTCTCTTTTGGCACATATTTTTTCCTTTTTGAAAGGGGATAGATTCCGATGGATACTATACTATGCATGAGTAGATTTTGCAGCAACTACCATTACTTTGTTGTGTTTCACGTTGTAAGCAATCGTTCTAGGTTGGAACACGTGGTATGTGGTGAAGGCTAGTCCTTTTGGAGTTTATGCTAACGCGTCTTCATTAAGAACAACATTATAAGTCCTATATGAGGTGAATAGGATACCAATAAAATTATCACTAATTAAAAAACATAAGAAAGATAATTATTAGTTAGAAAGGTTCTTTTTAGAAAATATATCAAAAACTATATAGATGCACAATACATATAATATAGGTTTGATGTTAATTATGCAATTCTACATTTATATGCAAAGTAAAGAGATATGATAGAGATTACACATGTAGATCCGAATGGACCGACTCCCGTAGGTCTATTCCACCACATAAGGATACATCCTAGGGATATAAATTTTTTCCACTAAGCTTTTTTTTTTTCGTAACGGTGAAAAACAAAACCGATACAAAGATGTTTGTCCAAGCTTAACCACAACAAATACACTGTGATATTTACCAGACCTAATCATAATCCTTACATGTTTTTTTATGGGATCAACCACGAAACCTGAATCGAGACTTTTGCTAGGCTAATTCACAACCTAAGTGATATTTTCTTAGGCTCAATCTCAACCTCTAAACCCACTATTCTCTAATCTAGAGTAAAAGTTAAAAAATTATGATTGGTAGTAATTATAAGATAAGCAAAACTCCTAATGAGTGAATAATACAATGATAATATCAAACTAATGAAGATTAAGTAATACTATCAATTTACTAGCTCTATGCGTTCTTTAATGAACTTGAATGATCTTGTAAATAAAGTTTCGAATATTGATGTTGAAGAGGAGAGTAAAACCAGTTAAGGAGATTGTACTTATAGAAAATGAATGCTTGAATCATTGTGTTATACTAAATCCCAAATGTTAGATTCTTAACACCTACTGAGACTGAAATCTCTGATCCACTTTATCAATCTCTTAGCTTGTTAAACACTATTCTCATATATTGAATGAGGCTTAGAGGCTAAGCAATCAGATCCCTCTGAGGCCAATTCCATAAGCCCAGTTTCAACCTCTAAGCTTAGTTTTGGACATGCTCAGAGATAAAAAGGGGATTAGAGAAATAGGGCTAAGAGGCTAAGCATGTTATTCTCAAAACACAATTTAACTTAGCCCCATATCAAAATTTGAGCCTATAAATTACTATGGTCACTGATATTAGGCTCAGATACTAAGGATAATATACTCTTTGAGCATAATTTTCATGAGCATATTGTACTCTACGCACAAATTCATTGAGCCACCTACCAAAAAACATGATCTATTTAATTTCAACAAAGGTATAAGAATATAACGTGCAACCCACATGAAAATATTCAACGAGGCTTCGTAACTTCATCTTTATAACATAATTTACATATCTTTAAAAACAAATTATTGAAGACCAAAATTTTAGTAGTGTAAACCAAATAAAATGACCAAATAACATATAAACACTATCACATTTTGGTTATCTTGCAAGATATGATTTTTTTTGTTGTAAAATAACAAAAAAACGTTGCACATAACTTTATACAATGAATTTAAACGTTGGTATTGCCACTTGTTAAAATAATAAATTTTTATAAAATTATTGTAATGGTTAAAAATCCTTTTGGATTGATACGTTTTGCAATGATTTATCTTTGAAGTTACCTGATATGAGTTTTTTTATATACAATGATTTATTTTACTTTTTGTAATTATTTTATTTTATATTATACTTGTGTGAATCCAACTTGAATTGGATTGATTTAAGATAATGTATTACTCATGATCAATAGAAAAAAAAATCTTCTTATATATTTACTTATAAATAAATAATTATACCAAATATTGTTATTAAAAAAATTGCAAAAAATGATAAGCATTGCAAATAAAAATTTCAAAAATAAAAACCAAACATTAAGTAACACGGTAATACATGTAGAAAATAAGTATCATATTGTTAAAAATGGTTGCCAAAAACGAAATAAGAAAATTTCATTACAATATGATCGCTACATATAAATTTTTGAGCCAACTAAACGATAGTATAAATAAAAAGGAGGAATTATTAATAAAGGAGTGAGGCCACCCCACAATCTTATTAAAAGACCCCCACAAAGTAGTCCATTAGATTTTAACTAAAAAAAAACCCAAAACCCTTTTCCTTTCCTTTTTCTTTTTTTCTTACACTGAAAAAATAAAACCCAAAACAAAAACCCAATAAGATTATGGAAAACAATAAACCATTTCTTCCTCCCTATTCTCTCTCATCCCTTCCTCCCCTCCCTATAAATCTGTCTCTTCACGCTAGAACGGAAAACAAAAGGAAGTGTCTTCAGATCTCACCTCCTTGCTTTCCCTGCTCTACTGTACAAGAAAATCGTCGCCATTACTGGACCATTCTCCACCAGTATCATACCGACCATTCTCCACCATCATCTCTTGCGAATAAAGCCGCCGCCGCCTCCCCCTGCACTAGCCACTTACATGCACCAAGCCGACTCCATTCTCCTGCACAAGACAACCATTCACACTGGAACATAA
This sequence comes from Nemophila menziesii, assembly GCA_029959085.1. NCBI lineage: Eukaryota > Viridiplantae > Streptophyta > Magnoliopsida > Boraginales > Hydrophyllaceae > Nemophila > Nemophila menziesii. The sequence goes on along the minus strand of JARWIR010000005.1, from coordinate 36,515,177 downwards.
AACAAAAAGAAATCTCTTCAGTTCTCCTTCAGATCCCGGCTGGCACGAGGGACCCAAATGAAAATAAAAAATCGATATTCTTTATCCTAATTTCATTGTTTTTCAACGTTTAATTTTTAAATTCTGTTTTTGTATTTGTTCAAGCGAGTGTGAGCATATTTCCATTTGATTTTTGAACCAGTGTGAAGAGCAAGCGAATAGATTTCTATTTTAGTTTGTTTCAGCTAGTGTGAAGAGATTACTTTTTTTTGTACTAGCGAGTTTGAGGAGATTACTTTCTGTCATTTGTTCACCGTAGTGAAGAGATTTCATTTTGTTTTTTGTTCACCGGGAGTGTGCAGAGATTTCTATTTCTTTTTTTGTTCTAGCGGGTGTGAGGAGATTACTTTTTTTCTTCACCAGAGTGTGAATAGATTTCATTTTATTTTTTATTCACGAGAGAGTGAAGAGATTTATTTATGATTTTTACCCAGTGCGACTGTAAAGAGTTTTCTATATTGAATTGGTTACGTACCCACTTGGTACCAACAACTGCCGGAGATGACACGATTTGAATTAGATCATGATTTTTTTACATCTACACTCCTTACGTATACTTTGAAAGGGATACCTATACTTTGAAAGGGATCTTTACTGGACTTCAACTCAAATATAGGGACCTATAATGCACACCCATGCTGTTGTTTTGAGATAGGTACGTACCGACCTTGGAATGTACCAAGTAGACCTTATAATATGACTTTATAACACTCTTACGGTTGTTTCGAGATGGGTACGTACCGACCTTGGAATGTACCAAATAAACCTTATAACATGACTTAATAACACTCTTACCGTTGTTGCGAGATGGATACGACTTTGGTACATACCAAAAAACGGATCTGAAACCCAAATAAAATAAATAAATAGAACTAATTAATTTTAATAGCAAAGATATGTAGGTCAATTGCCAACATATGGCCTTTAAAAATAAATTTTAAGTTAGTTGCCCTATATTAGTATTTTTTTTCAATATAAAACTCATTGTACACAAAATCTAAAACAGAAAAAACCAAACAAACAAGGGTTTTTTGAGTCTACTCCAATGGCGTCTGTTTGAGCCTTTGAAGGAAGTCAACCATGGCTATTAATATATAAATTTTCTTTTTCTTTTTCTTTTTTATTAGCGTCTCCAAACCTTTGGGTTCAAAACCCTACTTTCTTTATCAATTTTTTGTGTTAACTTATCATTCGGTCCCTAAACATTTTAGTTAAATTAAACTCGATTTGTGTTCGACCTCAACAATTTTGGATCTTTGCAATGGGAGAAACAATGAAAGAAGTCGAAAAAGTAGATGAAATAAAGATTACAAAAAGCAAAGGTAAAATATTTTGACATAATTTATTATATTTCTCTACAATTTAATTTCTTTTTAATAGTGATTTAATTTCCCTAATTTATTTGTTTATCCAATTGAGATGTTAATTTCTTCAACAAAATCAGTGTCAATTTAGTATGGAATATATGATAAAAAATCATATTAACATCAGGTTTGGAAATTTTAAATTAATATGTGGATTATGTTTATAGTAATTGATTTATATTGTCTAAAATTATAAATATTTCTTAAGTTTGTTGATGAATCCTTTTTATTTTATTTTATTAAAACTCTCTAATTGATTGAAATTTCTTTAATTTTAATTAGTACTAATTAGGATAATATATGTTATTTAATTTTATCTATAGGTAAAAGATCGTTAATCATGACATTTCAACCAAGTATACTTGTCAAAATAGTGTTTCACAGATGATATTTTTGGTAAGTCTCTTCTAATAGTATTAAATTTCAGATAAGTTATGAATTGGTGTGTTAAGTAATAAATAATTTAGGTTTTGTGATGTAACTAATGCTAAATCTTAAATCTATGATACTATATTATTATATTGATTTTGATTGCACAAATCTTGATATTCATGAAAATCTAACCAATTCATTGTACAATGCTCTGTTGATGCAGCAAGAAAGATTGCTACTAGTCAGACATTAACTTATCTTTGCAGAAAGATTAATTTCATGATAAGTTTAGTTATGTCCATAAAACTAAGATAGGCGCAGCTAGACGGATAAGATGTGTTGTAAAAGGGTTGTTGGTGGAGTGTTTTATGCAGACTTTTTTTTGTTCAAATTGCAGACATATTGATTGTTGTTGACCCGTGGATTTGTTGAAACCGAACCCTTGTCGAATCTTTTCTTGGTCTGATATGACAGTTTTCTTAAATGGGTAGTGAAGTGCTCCGATTTGCCAAGAAATATAGTAAGTGTTCTGCTTCAATTACAATTAGTTTTGATGATATTTAAATGTTTAATTTTTTTATCTTTAATGTCTCATTTATAGAAAAAGATCGATGACCAAGGTATTTCAACGAAAGAGAACAATCTCTGCAATAGTCTTGGTAAATTTTACCCTCTTCTAGTAATGGTATGACATGTATTAGATCTTGAATGCTATGGATTACTTCCTTTAATAATGCTATGAATTTCTTGTATAATAGGAAGAAAAAAACACACAACTGCTTCTGTTGGAGGAGACAGAAAAGTTCATCCCAAATGTTCCTTCCTTGAATCACACTTTATTAAAACTGGTGGAAGCTTCACAGTGAAAATGAGCAAAGATTTCCACAGGTTGATAATCTAGCTTAAATTATATTTTTCATATTCGGGCTTTTTAGGTGTTATGAAGTTACGTTTGTTTAACCAAAACCTTATTTTCTGTTACAGGGAAAACTGTTACCAAAACCTTACTTCTTTAAGTTTCGATTGATATTTGTAATGGAGGAATTGAAATGTTATAAATGCACGTGTTTGTGTTTAGAAGGCATATATTTGATTAACATGGTTGGAAGTATGTGTTGTAAATAATATCTTGAATAATGGAAACTGTTATCTAGTGATTTTCTTGATTTTGTTATATTACTCAAGGACTAACCATGAGTACAGCCCCACGAGAACCAAGCAAACAAAACACAGCCCAGTATACAATTGTCGTATGGCAATTGTCTAGCTATCAACCACTTGTCCCACTGATTCACATATTTTTTTTATATGAAACACCCTTTTCTGCCACCTCATCTTTTGGCACATATTTTTTCCTTTTTGAAAGGGGATAGATTCCGATGGATACTATACTATGCATGAGTAGATTTTGCAGCAACCACCATTACTTTGTTGTGTTTCACGTTGTAAGCAATCGTTCTAGGTTTGAACACGTGGTATGTGGTGAAGGCTAGTCCTTTTGGAGTTTATGCTAACGCGTCTTCATTAAGAACAACATTATAAGTCCTATATGAGGTGAATAGGATACTAATCAAATTATCACTAATTAAAAAACTTAAGAAAGATAATTATTGGTTAGAAAGGTTCTTTTTAGAAAATATATCAAAAACTATATAGATGCACAATACATATAATATAGGTTTGATGTTAATTATGCAATTCTACATTTATATGCAAAGTAAAGAGATATAATAGAGATTACACATGTAGATCCGAATGGACCGACTCCCGTAGGTCTATTCCACCACATAAGGAACCATCCTAGGGATATAAATTTTTTCCACTAAGCTTCTTTTTTTTCGTAACGGTGAAAAGCAAAACCGATACAAGGATGTTTGTCCAAGCTTAACCACAACAAATAAACTGTGATATTTACCAGACCTAATCATAATCCTTACATGTTTTTTTATGGGATCAACCACGAAACCTGAATCGAGACTTTTGCTAGGCTAATTCACAACCTAAGTGATATTTTCTTAGGCTCAATCTCAACCTCTAAACCCACTATTCTCTAATCTAGAGTAAAAGTTTAAAAATTATGATTGGTAGTAATTATAAGATAAGAAAAACTCCTAATGAGTGAATAATACAATGATAATATCAAACTAATGAAGATTAAGTAATACTATCAATTTACTAGCTCTATACGTTCTTTAATGAACTTGAATGATCTTGTAAATAAAGTTTCGAATATTGATGTTGAAGAGGAGAGTAAAACCAGCTAAGGAGATTGTACTTATAGAAAATGAATGCTTGAATCATTGTGTTATACTAAATCCCAAATATTAGATTCTTAACACCTACTGAGACTGAAATCTATGATCCACTTTATCAATCTCTTAGCTTGTTAAACACTATTCTCATATATTGAATGAGGCTTAGAGGCTAAGCAATCAGATTCCTCTGAGGCCAATTCCATAAGCCCAGTTTCAACCTCTAAGCTTAGTTTTGGACATGCTCAGAGATAAAAAGGGGATTAGAGAAATAGGGCTAAGAGGCTAAGCATGTTATTCTCAAAACACAATTTAACTTAGCCCCATATAAAAATTTGAGCCTATAAATTACTAGGGTCACTGATATTAGGCTCAGATACTAAGGATAATACACTCTCTGAGCATAATTTTCATGAGCATATTGTACTCTAAGCACAAATTCATTGAGCCACCTACCAAAAAACATGCTCTATTTACTTTCAACAAAGGTATAAGAATTAACGTGCAACCCACATGCAAATATTCAACGAGGCTTCGTAACTTCATCTTTATAACATAATTTACATATCTTTAAAAACAAATTATTGAAGACCAAAATTTTAGTAGTGTAAACCAAATAAAATGACCAAATAACATATAAACACTATCACATTTTGGTTATCTTGCAAGATATGATTTTTTTTGTTGTAAAATAACAAAAAAACGTTGCACATAACTTTATACAATGAATTTAAACGTTGGTATTGCCACTTGTTAAAATAATAAATTTTTATAAAATTATTGTAATGGTTAAAAATCCTTTTGAATTGATACTTTTTGCAATGATTTATCTTTGAAGTTACCTGATATGAGTTTTTTTATATACAATGATTTATTTTACTTTTTGTAATTATTTTATTTTATATTATACTTGTGTGAATCCAACTTGAATTGGATTGATTTAAGATAATGTATTACTCATGATCAATAGAAAAAAAATCTTCTTATATATTTACTTATAAATAAATAATTATACCAAATATTGTTATTAAAAAAAATGCAAAAAAATGATAAGCATTGCAAATAAAAATTTCAAAAATAAAAACCAAACTTTAAGTAACACGGTAATACATGTAGAATAAGTATCATATTGTTAAAAATGGTTGCCAAAAACGAAATAAGAAAATTTCATTACAATATGATCACTACATATAAATTTTTGAGCCAACTAAACGATAGTATAAATAAAAAGGAGGAATTATTAATAAAGGAGTGAGGCCACCCCACAATCTTATTAAAAGACCCCCACAAAGTAGTCCATTAGATTTTAACTAAAAAAAAAAAAAAACCCAAAACCCTTTTCCTTTCCTTTTTCTTTTTTTCATACACTGAAAAAATAAAACCCAAAACAAAAACCCAATAAGATTATGGAAAACAACAAACCATTTCTTCCTCTCTATTCTCTCTCATCCCTTCCTCCCCTCCCTATAAATCTGTCTCTTCACGCTAGAACAAAAAACAAAATGAAGTGTCTTCAGATCTCACCTCCTTACTTTCCCTGCTCTCCTGTACAAGAAAATCGTCACCATGACTGGACCATTCTCCACCAGTATCATACCGACCACTCTCCACCATCATCTCTTGCGAATAAAGCCGCCGCCGCCTCCCCCTGCACTAGCCACTTACATGCACCAAGCCGACTCCATTCTCCTGCACAAGACAACCATTCACACTGGAACATAAAACAAAAAGAAATCTCTTCAGTTCTCCTTCAGATCCCGGCTGGCACGAGGGACACAAATGAATATAAAAAATCGATATTCTTTATCCTAATTTCATTGTTTTTCAACGTTTAATTTTTAAATTCTGTTTTTGTATTTGTTCAAGCGAGTGTGAGCATATTTCCATTTGATTTTTGAACCAGTGTGAAGAGCAAGTGAATAGATTTCTATTTTAGTTTGTTTCAGCTAGTGTGAAGAGATTACTTTTTTTTATTTGTACTAGCGAGTTTGAGGAGATTACTTTCTGTCTTTTGTTCACCGGAGTGAAGAGATTTCATTTTGTTTTTTGATCACCGGGAGTGTGCAGAGATTTCTATTTCTTTTTTTGTTCTAGCGGGTGTGAGGAGATTACTTTTTTTCTTCACCAGAGTGTGAATAGATTTTATTTTATTTTTTATACACGGTAGAGTGAAGAGATTTATTTATGTTTTTTTACCCAGTGCGAGTGTAAAGAGTTTTCTATATTGAATTGGTTACGTACCCACTTGGTACCAACAACTGCCGGAGATGACACGATTTGAATTAGATCTTGATTTTTTTACATCTACACTCCTTACCTATACTTTGAAAGGGATACCTATACTTTGAAAGGGATCTTGACTGGACTTCAACTCAAATATAGGGACCTATAATGCACACCCTTGCTGTTGTTTTGAGATAGGTACGTACTGACCTTGGTGCATACCAAGTAGACCTTATAATATGACTTTATAACACTCTTACTGTTGTTTCGAGATGGGTACGTACCGACCTTGGAATGTACCAAATAGACCTTATAACATGGCTTAATAACACTCTTACCGTTGTTGCGAGATGGATACGACTTTGGTACATACCAAAAAACGGATCTGAAATCCAAATAAAATAAATAAATAGAACTAATTACTCTTAATAAAAAAGATATGTAGGTCAACTGCCAACATATGGCCTTTAAAAATAAATTTTAAGTTAGTTGGGCCTATATTAGTATTTTTTTTCAATATAAAACTCATTGTACACAAAATCTAAAACAGAAAAAATCAAACAAACAAGGGTTTTTTGAGTCTACTCCAATGGCGTCGTGTTTGAGCCTTTGAAGGAAGTCAACCATGGCTATTAATATATAAATTTTCTTTTTCTTTTTCTTTTTCATTAGCGTCTCCAAACCTTTGGGTTCAAAACCCTACTTTCTTTATCAATTTTTTGTGTTACCTTATCATTCGGTCCTAAACATTTTAGTTAAATTAAACTCGATTTGTGTTCGACCTCAACAATTTTGGATCTTTGCAATGGAAGAAACAATGAAAGAAGTCGAAAAAGTAGATGAAATAAAGATTACAAAAAGCAAAGGTAAAATATTTTGACATAATTTATTATATTTCTCTACAATTTAATTTCTTTTTAATAGTGATTTAATTTTCTCTAATTTATTTGTTTATCCAATTGAGATGTTAATTTCTTCAACAAAATCAGTGTCAATTTAGTATGGAATATATGATAAAAAATCATATTAACATCAGGTTTGGAAATTTTAAATTAATATGTGGATTATGTTTATAGTAATTGATTTATATTGTCTAAAATTATAAATATTTTTGTAAGTTTGTTGATGAATCCTTTTTATTTTATTTTATTAAAACTCTCTAATTGATTGAAATTTCTTTAATTTTAATTAGTACTAATTAGGATAATATATGTTATTTAATTTTATCTATAGGTAAAAGATCGTTAATCATGACATTTCAACCAAGTATACTTGTCAAAATAGTGTTTCACAGATGATATTTTTGGTAAGTCTCTTCTAATAGTATTAAATTTCAGATAAGTTATGAATTGGTGTGTTAAGTAATAAATAATTTAGGTTTTGTGATGTAACTAATGCTAAATCTTAAATCTATGATACTATATTATTATATTGATTTTGATTGCACAAATCTTGATATTCATGAAAATCTAACCAATTTATTGCACAAATGCTCTGTTGATGCAGCAAGGAAGATTGCTACTAGTCAGACATCAACTTATCTTTGCAGAAAGATTAATTTCATGATAAGTTTAGTTATGTCCATAAAACTAAGATAGGCGCAGCTAGACGGATAAGATGTGTTGTAAAAGGGTTGTTGGTGGAGTGTTTTATGCAGACTTTTTTTTTGGTTCAAATTGCAGACTTATTGATTGTTGTTGACCCGTGGATTTGTTGAAACCGAACCCTTGTTGAATCTTTTCTTGGTCTGATATGACAGTTTTTTTAAATGGGTAGTGAAGTGCTCCGATTTGCCAAGAAATATAGTAAGTGTTCTGCTTCAATTATAATTAGTTTTGATGATATTTAAATGTTTAATTTTTTTATCTTTAATGTCATTTATAGAAAAAGATCGATGACCAAGGTATTTCAACGAAAGAGAACAATCTCTGCAATAGTCTTGGTAAATTTTAACCTCTTCTAGTAATGGTATGACATGTATTAGATCTTGAATGCTATGGATTACTTCCTTTAACAATGCAATGAATTTCTTGTATAATAGGAAGAAGAAAACACACAACTGCTTCTGTTGGAGGAGACAGAAAAGTTCATCCCAAATGTTCCTTCCTTGTATCACACTTTATTAAAACTGGTGGAAGCTTCACAGTGAAAATGAGCAAAGATTTCCACAGGTTGATAATCTAGCTTATATTATATTTTTCATATTCGGGCTTTTTAGGTGTTATGAAGTTACGTTTGTTTAACCAAAACCTTATTTTCTGTTACAGGGAAAACTGTTACCAAAACCTTACTTCTTTAAGTTTCGATTGATATTTGTAATGGAGGAATTGAAATGTTATAAATGCACGTGTTTGTGTTTAGAAGGCATATATTTGATTAACATGGTTGGAAGTATGTGTAATAAATAATATCTTGAATAATGGAAACTGTTATCTAGTGATTTTCTTGATTTTGTTATATTACTCAAGGACTAACCATGAGTACAGCCCCACGAGAACCAAGCAAACAAACCACAGCCCAGTATGCAATTGTCGTATGGCAATTGTCTAGCTATCAACCACTTGTCCCACTGATTCACATATTTTTTTTATATGAAACACCCTTTTTTGCCACCTCATCTTTTGGCACATATTTTTTCCTTTTTGAAAGGGGATAGATTCCGATGGATACTATACTATGCATGAGTAGATTTTGCAGCAACTACAATTACTTTGTAGTGTTTCACGTTGTAAGCAATCGTTCTAGGTTTGAACACGTGGTATGTGGTGAAGGCTAGTCCTTTTGGAGTTTATGCTAACGCGTCTTCATTAAGAACAACATTATAAGTCCTATATGAGGTGAATAGGATACTAATCAAATTATCACTAATTAAAAAACTTAAGAAAGATATTTATTATTTAGAAAGGTTCTTTTTAGAAAATATATCAAAAACTATATAGATGCACAATACATATAATATAGGTTTGATGTTAATTATGCAATTCTACATTTATATGCAAAGTACAGAGATATGATAGAGATTACACATGTAGATCCGAATGGACCGACTCCCGTAGGTCTATTCCACCACATAAGGAACCATCCTAGGGATATAAATTTTTTCCACTAAGCTTCTTTTTTTTCGTAACGGTGAAAAACAAAACCGATACAACGATGTTTGTCCAAGATTAACCACAACAAATACACTGTGATATTTACCAGACCTAATCATAATCCTTACATGTTTTTTTATGGGATCAACCACGAAACCTGAATCGAGACTTTTGCTAGGTTAATTCACAACCTAAGTGATATTTTCTTAGGCTCAATCTCAACCTCTAAACCCACTCTTCTCTAATCTAGAGTAAAAGTTACAAAATTATGAATGGTAGTAATTATAAGATAAGCAAAACTCCTAATGAGTGAATAATACAATGATAATATCAAACTAATAAAGATTAAGTAATATTATCAATTTACTAGCTCTATACCTTCTTTAATGAACTTGAATGATCTTGTAAATAAAGTTTCGAATATTGATGTTGAAGAGGAGAGTAAAACCAGTTAAGGAGATTGTACTTATAGAAAATGAATGCTTGAATCATTGTGTTATACTAAATCCCAAATGTTAGATTCTTAACACCTACTGAGACTGAAATCTCTGATCCACTTTATCAATCTCTTAGCTTGTTAAACACTATTCTCATATAATGAGGCTTAGAGGCTAAGCAATCAGAACCCTCTGAGGCCAATTCCATAAGCCCAGTTTCAACCTCTAAGCTTAGTTTTGGACATGCTCAGAGATAAAAAGGGGATTAGAGAAATAGGGCTAAGAGGCTAAGCATGTTATTCTCAAAACACAATTTAACTTAACCCATATCAAAATTTGAGCCTATAAATTACTAGGGTCACTGATATTAGGCTCAGATACTAAGGATAATACACTCTTTGAGCATAATTTTCATGAGCATATTGTACTCTAAGCACAAATTCATTGAGCCACCTACCAAAAAACATGCTCTATTTAGTTTCAATAAAGGTATAAGAATATAACGTGCAACCCACATGCAAATATTCAACGAGGCTTCGTAACTTCATCTTTATAACATAATTTACATATCTTTAAAAACAAATTATTGAAGACCAAAATTTTAGTAGTGTAAACCAAATAAAATGACCAAATAACATATAAACACTATCACATTTTGGTTATCTTGCAAGATATGATTTTTTTGTTGTAAAATAACAAAAAAACGTTGCACATAACTTTATACAATGAATTTAAACGTTGGTATTGCCACTTGTTAAAATAATAATTTTTTATAAAATTATTGTAATGGTTAAAAATCCATTTGGATTGATACATTTTGCAATGATTTATCTTTGAAGTTACCCGATATGAGTTTTTTTATATACAACAATTTATTTTACTTTTTGTAATTATTTTATTTCATATTATACTTGTGTGAATCCAACTTGAATTGGATTTAAGGTAATGTATTACTCATGATCAATAGAAAAAAAAATCTTCTTATATATTTACTTGTAAATAAATAATTATACCAAATATTGTTATTAAAAAAATTGCAAAAAATTATAAGCATTGCAAATAAAAATTTCAAAAATAAAAACCAAACTTTAAGTAACACGGTAATACATGTAGAAAATAAGTATCATATTGTTAAAAATGGTTGCCAAAAACGAAATAAGAAAATTTCATTACAATATGATCACTACATATAAATTTTTGAGCCAACTAAACGATAGTATAAATAAAAAGGAGGAATTATTAATAAAGGAGTGAGGCCACCCCAAAATCTTATTAAAAGACAGCCACAAAGTAGTCCATTAGATTTCAACTAAAAAAAAAAAAACCCAAAACCCTTTTCCTTTCCTTTTTCTTTTTTTCTTACACTGAAAAAATAAAACCCAAAACAAAAACCCAATAAGATTATGGAAAACAACAAACCATTTCTTCTTCTCTATTCTCTCTCATCCCTTCCTCCACTCCCTATAAATTTGTCTCTTCACGCTAGAACAAAAAACAAAATGAAGTCTCTTCAGATCTCACCTCCTTACCTTCCCTTCTCTCCTGTACAAGAAAATCGTCGCCTTTACTGGACCATTCTCCACCAGTATCATACCGACCATTCTCCACCATCATCTCTTGCGAATAAAGCTGCCGCCGCCTCCCCCTGCACTAGCAACTTACCTGCACCAAGCCGACTCCATTCTCCTGCACAAGACAACCATTCACACTGGAACATAAAACAAAAAGAAATCTCTTCAGTTCTCCTTCAGATCCCGGCTGGCACGAGGGACCCAAATGAATATAAAAAATCGATATTCTTTATCCTAATTTCATATTTTTTCAACATTTAATTTTTAAATTCTGTTTTTGTATTTGTTCAAGCGAGTGTGAGCATATTTCCATTTGATTTTTGAACCAATGTGAAGAGCAAGTGAATAGATTTCTATTTTAGTTTGTTTCAGCTAGTGTGAAGAGATAACTTTTTTTTATTTGTACTAGCGAGTTTGAGGAGATTACTTTCTATCTTTTGTTCACCGGAGTGAAGAGATTTCATTTTGTTTTTTGTTCACCGGGAGTGTGCAGAGATTTCTATTTTTTTTTTGTTCTAGCGGGTGTGAGGAGATTACTTTTTTTCTTCACCACAGTGTGAATAGATTTTATTTTATTTTTTATTCACGGTAGAGTGAAGAGATTTATTTATGTTTTTTTACCCAGTGCGAGTGTAAAGAGTTTTCTATATTGAATTGGTTACGTACCCACTTGGTACCAACAACTGCCGGAGATGACACGATTTGAATTAGATCTTGATTTTTTTACATCTACACTCCTTACCTATACTTTGAAAGGGATACCTATACTTTGAAAGGGATCTTGACTGGACTTCAACTCAAATATAGGGACCTATAATGCACACCCTTGCTGTTGTTTTGAGATAGGTACGTACTGAACTTGGTGCGTACCAAGTAGACCTTATAATATGACTTTATAACACTCTTACTGTTGTTTCGAGATGGGTACGTACCGACCTTGGAATGTACCAAATAGACCTTATAACATGACTTAATAACACTCTTACCGTTGTTTCGAGATGGGTACGTACCGACCTTGGAATGTACCAAATAGACCTTATAACATGACATAATAACACTCTTACCGTTGTTGCGAGATGGATACGACTTTGGTACATACCAAAAAAACAGATCTGAAACCCAAATAAAATAAATAAATAGAACTAATTAATCTTAATAGCAAAGATATGTAGGTCAACTGCCAACATATGGCGTTAAATTTTTTTTGAAGTTAGTTGGGCCTATATTAGTATTTTTTTTCAGTAGAACTCATTGTACACAAAATCTAAAACATAAAAAACCAAACAAACAAGGGTTTTTGGAGTCTACTCCAATGGCGTCGTGTTTGAACCTTTGAAGGAAGTCAACCATGGCTATTAATATATAAATTTTTTTTTTCTTTTTTATTAGCGTCTCCAAACCTTTGGGTTCAAAACCCTACTTTCTTTCTCAATTTTTCGTGTTACCTTATCATTAGGTCCCTAAACATTTTTGTTAAATTAAACTCGATTTGTGTCACCTCAACAATTTTGGATCTTTGCCATGGAAGAAACAATGAAAGAAGTCGAAAAAGTAGATGAAATAAAGATTATAAAAAGCAAAGGTAAAATATTTTGACATAATTTATTATATTTTTACACAATTCAATTTCTTTTTTAATAGTGATTTAATTTTCTCTGATTTATTTGTTTATCCAATTGAGATGTTAATTTGTCCAACAAAATCAGTGTCAATTTAGTATGAAATATATGATAAAAAATCATATTAGGTTTAGAAATTTTAAATTAATATGTGGATTATGTTTATGATAATTGATTTATATTGTCTAAAAGTATAAATATTTCTGTAAGTTTGTTGATGAATCCTTTTTATTTTATTTTATTAAAACTCTCTAATTAATTGAAATTTCTTTAATTTTAATTAGTACTAATTAGGATAATATATATTATTTAATTTTATCTATAGGTAAAAGATTGTTATTCATGACATTTCAACCAAGTATACTTGTCAAAATAGTGTTTCACAGATGATATTTTTGGTAAGTCTCTTCTAATAGTATTAAATTTTAGATAAGTTATGAATTGGTGTGTTAAGTAATAAATAATTTAGGTTTTATGACTAATGCTAAATCTTAAATCTATGATACTATCTTATTATATTGATTTTGATTGCACAAATCTTGATATTCATGAAAATCTAACCAATTCAGGTAACTGTGACTACTATCAAAAAATGACTAACAAGCTGTGGTTACTGACCTCATGACCTCAGAAGATGCCACCTGGCTCTCATTTTACCTCTTTCGATGTAGTAATAGTATACACAATAGAGATCTTGCATCTCCTAGGTGGTTGCACTTTTCTCTCTAAATTTCTAGTTTTTCCTTTCATTGCACAATGCTCTGTTGATGCAGCAAGGAAGATTGCTACTAGTGCATCAACTTATCTTTGCAGAAAGATTAATTTCATGATAAGTTTAGTTATGTCCATAAAACTAAGATAGACGCAGCTAGACGGATAAGATGTGTTGTAAAAGGGTTGTTGGTGGAGTGTTTTATGCAGCCTTTTTTTTTGTTCAAATTGCAGATTTATTGATTGTTGTTGACCCGTGGATTTGTTGAAACCGAACCCTTGTTGAATCTCTTCTTTGTCTGATATGACAGTTTTATTAAAATTATTTCGTTAATGTTGTTGGTGTGATATGCTAGATAAGAATCGTAATTGTTTTAATGTTATTTTGTTGTAAAAAAAAGCACAATGCTCTGTAAAGTGGTAAAGATTTATCAGTTCAGATCAATATCTATTCAAAAAAAAATAGAATCTTCGCTAAATTTTTTTTTGATTAAACTACAACATCAGAACTCAGAATTAATACTTCATTTTAAACCACTATGCACAAATACTAGAGAGTGAGAATTTAGCTTCAGAGAGGTGCGTGAGGTGAGAGTAATTTGCCGTCTTACACTTAAAGGCAGCCCAAGTGATATTGTGTGTCTATGACGGTTTATATAATGTTGTTGGAGCGGTGGGGTGGATTGTATCAGTAAATCCGGTTTTAAAGTGTTCAAGTTTAAGCTTGTTAGGGTTGTGAATCAAGCTCAAATGGGTAGTGAAATGCCCCGATTTGCCAAGGAATTTAGTAAGTGTCCTGCTTCAATTATAATTAGATTGCTGATATTTAAATGTTTAATTCTTTTATGTATGTCTCATTTACAGAAAAAGATCGATGACCAAGGTATTTTAACGAAGGAGAACAATATCTGCAATAGTCTTTGTAAATTTTACCCTCTTTTAGTAATGGTATGACATGTATTAGATCTTGAATGCTATGGATTACTTCCTTTAACAATGCTATGAATTTCTTGTATAATAGGAAGAAGAAAACACACAACTGCTTCTGTTGGAGGAGACAGAAAAGTTCATCCCAAATGTTCCTTCCTTGAATCACACTTTATTAAAACTGGTGGAAGCGTCACAGTGAAAATGAGCAAAGATTTCCACAGGTTGATAATCTAGCTTAAATTATATTTTTCTTATTCGGGCTTTTTAGGTGTTATGAAGTTACATTTATTTAACCAAAACCTTATTCTCTGTTACAGGGAAAACTGTTACCAAAACCTTACTTCTTAAGTTTCGATTGATATTTGTAATGGAGGAATTTAAATGTTATAAATGCACGTGTTTGTGTTTAGAAGGCATATATTTGATTAACATGGTTGGAAGTATGTGTAATAAATAATATCTTGAATAATGGAAACTGTTATCTAGTGATTTTCTTGATTTTGTTATATTACTCAAGGACTTTTATTAAATAGTGAAAATTAAAAACTCAATCAATCAAATCAAAGTTGGATTTTAAACTTAATATAGTCAAGATATCTTTTTGAGTTATTTTTATGGTATAAATCGAGATTAATTACTAGTCCGTAACTATTGTGTTATCGGTTAGTCTTATGTTTTGCTTCATTTATTTTAGTATTGTTTCATATGCAATGGGCTTGTGTTGTAATCTGTGGGTGTTCAAGATCTAACTAGATTTATGCACGTGCAAGATTCAGTATATGTGAATAACATTATTATTGTTTTTCAGATAATATAAAGAAACATCGGTTTCAATCGTGTTGATAGTCTTAAGCAAAAGTTGAAAGAGATTTTAGAATCCTAAACTGGAGAAAAATACGTAACCATATTTATTCATGTTAATCAGCCCGATTAATGAATTAAGAATTCTAAGAAATCCTGGGTTTCTTTTCCGAGGGGCTGAAAAGTTATAAAAACTAAGAAGGTTTAAGGCATCGCCTCGTAAAAAGGGGGAAACTCTATCTTTCTTAAGGGTTTAATGCGTCTCGGGTTGGGGGCAGTGGGAGGGCGCCCCTTGCATCCGTCCTTGAAGAACTCTATGGTCCCGTCTCTATCAATGAAGAACCAATATTTACTTACTTTCTGTCTTTATTTTACATTAGTTAACTAATAAATCACCTTAAAACCCATATCATTATTCGTTTCTTAACTTTAAGCGAGTACTACCTTGTTTAGAAATATAATTTAGTACTAAATTCTTGTGGATTTGATACTCTACTTGTACTTTTTTACGTAACACTTCGTACACTTCCAAAGCATGGATGATTCGCTTTCTCTCCCCACCATACTGCTTTTAAAGAGCATTATCATTGATTTTACCATGTATAATGTTTAGACTCAGATCAAAAAAGTTCTTAGAATGCCTAAGTTTAACTCATCCATTGGTTTTCCATCAAATAGTTGAACACACTATAGTTTGAGACATTCCTTCACTTTCCTCTCAAATTCTACCGTGGAAGTGCACATTGTAATTTAACCTTCTTCTTGGGACTACCAAGTACATGGAACCATGTTTAACCTTCAAAGGAAGTAAACTACCACCTACACTACCAACCATATCTGGTGTTGATACAATGCTGGTAAAATTTATATATTTAGTTGTAGAAAGTTCAAATCGTGAACTTTGGACTCTTAAGCTTCTCGTATGGCAATTATATAGCTATCAACCACTTTCTTAACTCACACAGTCTTATTTTAAGCAATTTTGGTAAAAGGAAATGATAAAATATAGAGAACGACGGAGGTCTGAGATAAAAGAATATGAAAGGGGGAAATGAAAATGGATACGGATTTGGCATAAATACACTTTTTTAAATTCATACTTTTATTTAGCTTTTTAAAACATTAATTATTTATATAAGATAAACACCAAACATTGTGTTTATTTTAGTTCAATCATCCTCCTTAGTTGCTAGACAATCTTTATTTAATGTTTGAGAAATTCTGGAAATCAATAAGTGTTTTAAAATGTCCTCTGAAAGTTAAAAAAAGATATTCAAGGGCATGTAACAGAGCTTGGAATACTGAAAATGGAAGGTACAATGAGAGAGGAAAATACTTTCAAGGCCTAACAAATACCAACTTTATAAATAAAAGTCAAACTAAAAAAACATTCAGTTTAAGGCCTAGTTTGGTTTGTCTGGTTTAGGGTTGGACTCCTATACCCTTGACGGGTTGTACCCATGAGTACAACCCCACGAGAACCAAGCAAACAAACCACAGCCCAGTATGCATAAGATGGGCTGTACCCATGGCCATTTAAGAACAATATTTGCAACTACAAAGCTAATGGGGTTTTACTTCGTTTTTTAATTAATTTGTTAGTTTTTTATTGAGTTCATATGATATGTTAGTGTTTTACCGAGTATATATGATATATGGGCCGGCCCTATATTGAACAAACCCACTTAGGGCAGGCCCCTTGAGGAAGAAAAAAAATTAATAGCCCATCACAAAACAACAAGCAAATAAACAAATACCTATTTGTTTTATAATTAATGCTAAAAAAAATACCATTATACCCTACTCTATTCTAAATGGGCTGCACCCAGTACGAATTAAAAAAATTCAAATCCAGAGTTACGAGCAGCAGAGATGCGATGGTGAGGAGGGCCTGAACAATGAAGGCAACAAACGGGGGCTTGGGGATGGTAAATCAGTAATGATTAGGTGGTGGTGGCTAATCTGGGAACTGGTCTGATCTGAAAGTCGGCGGCGCTGCATCGGTGGTGGGAAGGTCGCGAGTGGTGCTGGACTGTATCGCGGTGGTGCTTCCTTGGAGATGGTGAGATGAACAGATCTCATGATCTGAGAGGCTCGGTGGTGGTTAACTGGGGATCGTGGAGGTGGTTAACTGGGGCTCGTGGCGGTGGTGGTGGGAAGGATCCACGACAGAGTAGTGGAGGGAAGGATCCACGACAGAGTGGTGGAGGGAAGGATCCACAGCAGAGTGGTGGAGGGTGGTTTCGGTGGGTGTTTTACACACAAAGAGTAGAGAGATTGAGAGTGGGAAGGGGAGGGGGAAGGCCTGCAGCAGCGGTTGTTGGGTTGGGGGGAGGTTAGTTGATGTTGGTTTTCTGCAGAGAAAGAGATGAAGATGGAAGGTAAAGGTGATAAATGGAGAAAGCTGAGACCGTGAGGGTGGGGGAGGGAAAGTGAAGAGAGAGATGAGAGTGAAAATGTTTTGCTAGCTTCCCGTAACCCTTAATGGGGGTGATGAAATGGTTTTTGTTTTTTCTCTGTTAGGATAGGGGTAGTGGGTGTTTTTGTATTTTAGCCTTATTTAGTTGGACTGATTGGGTGTTAGTTAGAGTAGGCTTTAAAACAAAAACACCATATGGCCATAGTCCTCATAATATTCGACTTGTAAATTACGTACTTTCGAATCTTAAAGTATCAAACACAAGTCATTATCTTGTCAATGGGTCAGGGCAACACTACTAGAAACGACGTTTTTAGGGACGAAATTTTAGCGGCGATCCGCGTTTCGTCGGTAACTTTTTAAACTTACCGACGAGTTTTGTTTAGCGACGACAAAAATGTTGTCGCTAAATAGCGACGAGAAAAAATTGCGCCTAACGAGCTAAACTGTCGTCGGTAACATTATTTTTCATTTTTGATTTCTTTTTAACGTTTAAAGTGTCGTCGCTATATTTGGGACGACGCAATTCGTCGCTATTTAATTCTAATACCGATGACTCTTTTGAATTTACCGACGTCACTTGTCGTCGCTAACCAAAAAACGTATTTAAGAAAGACAGTAGGTTTTTTATCTCCCAAAACACCCAAAAACCCCAAAAAATTTCTCCGATTTTATCTCAAAAACACAACTAAAATTTGTTTTTTTCTAACTGATTCTCCAATTCATCTTGCACCATTCCCAGGCTCATAATTAAGGTGGGGTATTATCACTATCCAATTTCATCACACTATTGAAGGTAATTTCATGAAAATTCCATTTTTCTTTTTTGGTTTCTAATTGTGTTTTATTCTTGCTATATGATTTGAATAGGTGAAGCAATACATTTTCAAGGTGGGGCATGATCATCAATCTTCAATTTCTCCAACCAATTCAAGGTATTTCCAATAAATTTCATACTTTTTAAATTTTTTATTTATTGGATTATACTAGTTGTTATAAGATATAATAGGTTCATAAATAACTTTTTTTTTTGATTGACCTGTTTATTATTATGTTGTAAATTATGGATGTGTTGTTTTATTTATATGTTTTTCTCATTTATTTTTTTGTTTAATTAATTATATGAAATTGTTTATCTATTTATTGTGTTGTAATTTTATTCATTCAATGGTTTGTAATATTTATTTATTCAACGGGTTTGTAAGGTTTAGTCATTCATTGGGTTTGTAATTTTTATTATTTTATTCATTGGTTGTAATTTTTATTCATTTTATTATTTGGGTTGTAATAATTATTTATTTTATTTTCATATGAATGTAGTTGCTTAGTTGTATCGTATTGTTGCTAAAAGATGGCTTCAGGTATGGATAAGAGTTGGACCATTATGAAGGATTATTATACGGAAAAATATATTTTTGGGGTTTTGGATTTTATCGAATTTGCTAAGAAAAAAGATGGTTATAATGGTTACATGTCTTGCCTGTGTACTAATTGTAATAATTACTGTCGATTACCCAACCAAACGGTTAGGGGCCACCTTCTAAAATCTGGGTTTAAGCATACGTATCAGGTTTGGACAAAACACGGTGAGCAGTTGGTAATCCCCGAAGCGATTCCTATGCCAAATATAGAATATGAAATGCATGATGTTTGTGACGATTTGAGACACACGTATGATGCTGGTGGACATCCGGGTGATACCGAGATGAGAGACGCACATATTCCTAGTCCGATCAGTTTCGAAAAATTGTTCGACGAATTGGAGACAGAATTATATCCTGGTTGTACAACTATGAGTTCCTTAAATTTCATTGCCAAGCTTATGCACGTAAAAGTAAAGAACAAGTGGACTAACACATCATTCACCGAACCTCATAATGTGCCCGATTCTTATGAAGCATGCAACATGAAGTTAAAAAGTTTGGGTATATATTACTATCGATGTCTGTTTGAACGATTGTGCCATTTTTTACAAAAAGAATAAATTCCTTGACAAGTGTCCAGTTTGCAGTGAATCGAGATGGGACCCAAAGAAGGGTCAAAAAGTACCGCATAAGAAGCTCCGTTACTTTCCGATTGCCCCGAGATTGCAGCGACTATACGCTTTGAAGCACACCGCTGAAGACATGATATGGCACCATACTGGAAAGAGTACTGATTCAGATGTGTTATGTCATCCAGTTGACAGTGATAGCTGGAAAAGATTTGCAGAGTTACATCCAGAGTTTGCCAGTGAACCTCAGAATGTATATTTGGGCCCGGGTATCGATGGTTTTTGTCAGTTTTATAGCATGTGGCCTGTCATATTGACCACCTACAACTTGCCACCGTGGACATGCATGAAGGATACCATATTTTAGCTTTGTATGTTGATTCCGGGTCCCCGCTCACCCGGAAAGGACATGGATGTCTTTCTCCGCTCTGTTATAGATGAGTTGGACATGTTGTGGGAAACATGGATCCCTATGTATGATGCCAATACGAAGCAAGAGTTTACCAAATACCCCAAACAACTACATTTGACTCTAATAGTTGACCAAATACACCAAACAACTACATTTGACTCAAATAGTTGACCAAATACCCCAAACAACTACATTTGACTCTAATAGTTGACCAAATACCCCAAACAACCACATTTGACTATAATAGTTAACCAAATACCCCAATCAACTACATTTGACTCTAACAGTTGACCAAATACAACAAACAACTACATTTGACTCTCATAGTTGACCAAATACCTCAAATAAGTACATTTGAATCTAATAGTTGACCAAATACCCCAAACAACCACATTTAACTCTAATAGTTGACCAAATACACCTTACAACTACATTTGACTCTAATAGTTGACCGAATACCCCAAACAACTACATTTGACTCTAATAGTTGACCAAATACCCCAAACAACTACATCTGTCTCTAATAGTTGAACGGGTATTGTTACATAACTAAAATAGAACTCTAATACATTTCTTCAATGGAAATAAAAATAAAAAAAGAAAAGAAAAAAAAGAAAAGAAAAAAAAAGTGAAGAAAAAAAAGAAAAGAAAAAAAAAAAAAAAGAAAAAAAAAAGAAAAAAATAATTACCGACGACATTCATAATATTAGCACGAGTTCTTCATATGAATGTCATCGCTAGTATAATAGCGACGACATTCATATGAAGAACTCGTTTCTAATATTTCACCAAAATTCCATTGGTTAATTTTCCCGCTCTTGAAAATTAGCGACGAAATCCAATGTTACCGACGACCCGTGTCGTCGCTAAGTGATGACACGCAAGGGTCGTGTGTACGGAGCGTGACATGTGTCCTCATTTACCGACGACATGCGTGTCGTTGGTAAACAAAATTTTTATAAAACCCTAAACCCGACTTCATTTCTGCATAACTAACACCAAAATTCTCTCAAAAAATCGCCGATTCCCTCCTTCCCAAGCAATTCCGAGGCATTCCAGCATCACATTCAACATCAATGTAAGCCAAATCATTCCAAAAACACATTTTCATTACAAGTTTTTGATTTTTATTTTTAAATTTTTAATAACTTTTTTGTTTTTTTTTGTGGTTTTTGATTACTTCTTTTTGGCATGGATTCCTTGCTTTAATCTTCACAATCTCCACGTAACAGGTACGAATTTTCGGACTGAAATTGCTTCTTTTTTTTGGATGCAAAATTTATGTTTTGTATTTGATATATAATTAATTCCGAATTTAGAGGATGATATTTTAGGTTGATTAGTATTTTTGTTATATTAAAAACATCTTAATTGAAGAATTTATGAAAATTATAGCTAAAAAAATTGTTTATTTAATTATTGGATAAAAAATTATGTTTTGTATTTGATATATAAGTAATTCCGAATTTATGTGTTGTTATTTTAGGATTATTGGTAATTTTATTGGGTTAAAAACATATTGATTATTGAGTTTTTGGAAAATAAAAGTGAGAAAATTAGTTAGGGTTAATATGTAATTTTCTAAAAAATTAAAGGAGTAAATTGCAATTTTGATAAATATCATGTTATGAATTTGTAAAAAAAAGTTAGAACTGTTTTAGGGTTAATATGAAATATTCTAAAAAATTAAAGGACTAAATTGCAATTTTCAAGATAATTAAAAAAATTAAAAGGCCTAATATGTAATATTGATAAATATCATGTTTTGAATATTTAAATTTTTTTTAGAATTGTTTAAGAGTAAATTTGTAATTTTATAAAATATTAAAAGACTAAATTGTTATTTTTAAAATAATTAAAAAATTTACAAGGACTAAGTTTGAATTTTTATTAAATTCATGTTTTGAATATTTTAAAGAAATTTAGAATTATTTTGGGGGAAATTTCTAATTTTATAAAAAATAAAAGGACTAAATTGCTATTTTTAAAATAATTACTAAAATTTAAAAGGACTAAATTTCAATATAAAAAAGGCGGCAATTACCAATATCACCCTAGAATGAGGTGATATTGCCCATAAAAGTCATGTCTAATATAAAAAACATAATTAGACATTAATACCCTTGACTAAATATCCCCACCAAACTAAATTTTCCCACCAAACAAATTTTTCCCGCCAAAAAATTACCGACCAACTTTTCCCGTCAAATTTTTTTCCACCAAATTTTTATGTTGTTATTTGGTTGAAAAAATCCCACCAAATTGTACTTTGGGGTTTGTGTTGTTTAATAGACAAATTTCACAATTAGATAATGAGTCAAACCTTTTCTTCTAACATCTATATAAATAGTCAAATTTTTCCCACCAAATTACATTAGTTTATGTTGTTTTGATGAAAAAATCTCACCAAACTAGTTTTGATTTATGTTGTTATTTGGTGGGAAAAATCCCACCAAATTACTTACTAAAGCGGTGGATTTCTATGCATAAACTTCTATATAATGTAGAATTACGGCTAAGTTACTTTAAAAAAATGATATCTAATATAAATTGTCTTGTTTAATATAATGAGCTAACAAAAGATTCTTTATTGTTAACTAAGCTAATCGTAAAATATACTATGCCTTAACATATATAACAATAATTTAACGATTATTCTGTAATAAAAATTCCACCAAATTATACGCAAATGTTGTACCCAGATAAAGAGTAAAAGCTAAAAGTAAAGGACCTATATTTGATCCATAGCAGAACACGTAATGGGAAAATAAGTCAAAGGACCCATGTTTCTAAGAAGTTAAGGGTACAAAATGAGTACCCAAAAGTGTGGATCACACAAGTTATCTTTTTTTTTTCGATTAAGTTATATAATTTTAAACAATTGAGTTCAAATTAAACTAAAGCAACATTCTCGTGATAATAGATAATACAATTTTCTCATATAAACCTTAAGAAGAAACTGATCTGAAACCATTGCAAAAAGTTTCGATGAAATAACAAATCACATTATAAATTAAAAACATGGCTTTTTATTTAACCCTTTTCCGGGGTTTATTGGAAAAATGTTGAAATTAAAAGAAGAAAAATGAAAAGATAAGTAGAATGACATCTCACATAAAAAAAGTGTCATTACTAACTTACAAAAATATGTATAGAAAAAGAATTGAAAGAAAAAGGACCAACAAAATATAAATATTATGTAATCACTCGAGAAATTGTTATTGGGTTTATCGGGGATGCTTGTTAAGCGCATCAATTCGGTTGAGTGAGAAAATATTTGAGTGTAAACTTAATCTGTAGGAAGATTCGTTGACGGATAGTGGGGAGAGAACCAAAATCTAACTCTACACTATCCAAATATACGAGTATACCGCCCTTAAGCCAAGAGGCTCAATTGAAGAAGAGATAAAATATTGGAGAAGAAGTTGTAGCCCTTTTGCACCACTTTTACACAATTTGACCATCCGGTAATTTTGTATTAGTTTCTTGTCCTAAACGTGATTCTTCTAATTTTATCCTTTTATTTTATTACTTTAATTATGAACTAAAAATCCTTAAAGCTTGAGCTTGTATTATGTATAAACCTATATTATTGTTTTGATATTTCTATGATACTTGGAACGACTTTTAATTGAATTGGGTATTTACTCTACAACTGAATATGAATTGTTTTAAATTATGCTATATATGAATTGATCCTTTATAGATTGACGAAAAGTACTTAAACTGTCACTCTAGCGGGGGTATAGGAACAGAACTGGTTCATATATGTTCAGTCTGCGTAGTGATCCTGACGAAATTTTCTAGCCGAATAATCACAAAGGGTTAGTGTATATCACCAAAATTTTCATAGAGTAATCTTACACAAGGACACTTGTGATTGTAAGGTGGCCTTCTAAACTACCTTGAAGGGAGTTAGAAGGATAATAGAATCCTGATTAGTTATAACGACTGAATTCACCCTTACAAAGGGAATTATTTGTTTAGAATGATAGGGGAATACTACTAAAATAGAGTTAATCTCTCATCTATTATTCATATCGTATTTATTTGTTTTTACAGTTTTATCTTTATATTTGCATCATAGTTCCTTAGTTCAAAAAAAACTAAGTGAGAATCTATTTATCTCATTCTGCATTTAGTTAAACATCTAAATCCTCTACGCTTTATAAGAACACGAGTCTGAAGCTAACAATATAATTCCATGTGGAGATGATAACTCTTATACTTGTCTTTTACTTGTCAACGATTCGTGCTCCTGCGGAAAGTATTTGTTCTCTCGAGGTTTGAATTTACTTGCATTATTTTATCACAACTTGGAGACAATAAAGTATTACGAGGAAGAGACATATAACTCAAGTGGTGTTCTGAAGGAATGAAGAAACATATCGGGGTAAAGGGTCGTATGGGTGGTGCATCGGGATCATCACGGTTGTGATATCCAAGGAGAGTACAACGACATGCCAAACAACACAAACCAAAATAAAACTGAAGCCCATCAAGACCCCAACATGATAGTTCTTAAAACAAGATTAAATCGTCAAAAAAGTGAGAAACCCTGATCTCGGTCTAAATAATAAGGACGTCGAGGTTTAAAGGAAGAAAATGCTAGGATCAACCTCATAAATAAATGAGAGTGTCTCGCATGCTAAATCCACGATTTAATTCTCGAGTAAAGGACTAGGAGACTTTTGCGACCTAGGAAGTTGACTAGGTACAAAGATTAAATGTAATCCATGAGAATCTCGATAAATAATAGAACACTCCCTCTATAACCTCGAATTAAAGTTGCCCACTAACGCCACGTATTCCACTCACTAGAAGTGGGTCACGAAGGAAGCTCGAATCCCAATATGCTAATGATGAGTCTGAAAAAAAAGACAACTAGCTTAGAGAAGTGGGAATAGTAGGGAAGATAGTATAAATAAAATCACTATAAATTTATACACACTTAATCACTCAACAATATTCAAGATATATTATTAATAAAGTTTATAGTTTTTTTCTAACTTAGTTTGTTTATCTTTTCATTAAAACCCACACTTGCAATTTTTTCGTCTAAACACTTCAAACACACCCTATATTTCATCAAATTCACAAGAAAATCTAATTGTCTTATCAACAACTAAATTTTCTGGAGTGTTGACCAATTAAAATGACCAAAACACATAAATGTAAGTACAACCAATTAAAAACACTTACTACACACAATAAAGCGCCACATAACAACAATATAAATACGTAAATTACTAGAAACTTTGAAACTGAACACAAAAATAATTCTTTTGTGGTTCTAAGCCTACTAACCTTATATAACGTGTTAAATGAGCAAGCAAAGACAATAATGTAAACCTACTCCAACCGTGTCGTTGTGATGATAGAGAAAACTAGACTAAGTATTTCATGTGAATGAAAGTGATTTCTCCCTATTTGTGATATAATAGTTTAAGTTGGAGACATCATTTTAGGTGTCTATGATTAATTAATAATAGATTTTTATTCGTATTTTGACAAATTCTTATTTCTTGTCTTGATTTGATGAATTAATATTTTTAGAGCATATTTGGTTTAATTGGTGTATTAATGTGAAGCTTGATATATGAAATACAATTAGATGTCAAATCAATTCTAAAGAGATAAGGAAAGAAGATATGAAAGGAATCAAGAGATAAAAGGAAGTAGAGATAGAATAGGAAAGAAAAAGCTGCCAAGTAAATCTGAAATTCTATAGCTACGTCCATTAAAGTGAATATAACTTCAAATCGGCTTGGAATTTGGATGAGCATTTAAAAGGGTTAACGTATATATTTTCTCTTTGGTCGTTTCGATATAAAGTAGGCGAAAATCGGATCAATAACGAAGGAGATATTATCAAATCAGTGAGCAGTGTTTATCTTCGCTTATATTTTAGGAATCAAATTTGAGTTCGACTTGGGCTTAAATTACTTACCTTTTACTCAACAATTTTGACCTAGGGTCTTCTTAGCACCTATAAGTACAACCCCTTATTATTGTAAACGTGTCCTTTCCCATCATTGTCTAGTTCTTAACCTTAGTTATTCAAGAGAAGCAATTTGAAAGTATGTATCTTTATTTTAGTTTATTTCTAATAGCATGAACTTATTTTCCCATAGCTTGGGTTTTGCATATGTATAATCTTTCAATTATATTTTCTAAATCTAAGTTTGTTTGGGAAAACTTTTTTAAATTGATTCTATCTTCTTAACCATATATTTATTCTATGTTTTTTTTGATTTATTTCTAGTCTTAATTCTTGATCACATTAGGAATGTCTTAATATGGTTACCCGAAAGGGGTGTCTAATTATTGAAAACACCACATAAACGACTAGTGTGTGATAGTGATCCAGAAGGGATTGCCTAACCAGATAGTCATTAGGGTTTGAGATTTAACCACTGATCATTGCGCAAGGTCCCCTTACCCAAGTCCCCTGGTATTTGTTAGGTCGCCACCTAAGTCCACGTGGAAGGGGGTTAGGAGGAATATAGAATCCTGGCTACTCAAGAGCTTTAATCATCCTTATTAACTAATATAATAAATAGAAGGATAAATGCATACTAGCAAACCTAAGCTATATCTCTCATTTTATTCTTACACCTTTAATTTATTGTCTTTAGTTTAATTAATCATTATTCTCGTCAATCATTACTTTTATTTACTTTTCTTGTCTTCTAATTCATTGAACTATTTATTACTATGCTTTCTTGTTAATCCATTCGTATAACACACCAAGTCTCTGAGAACGAATCTTAACTTATTATTAAAACTTGCGTACGACCTGTGATACCTGCCGTGAGTAATGTGGAAGTTAGAGTGTGCTGTTCTTATTTATTTTATCTATTATTTTATCACACTCTTTACACCACCAGAAAGGGAAAATGTAATTTAGAGAAGCAAAAGACCTATTTATATTAAAGGGGTAATTTTGACCAACAAGATTTCATTGGTCTCGAAGTAGTACAATTTTTTTAAATACAACGGGTGTCTAAACAAGACCGTTAAGTCTAGCTAAAATCTTACTAAACTTCCGAAGCACCTCTAACTATAGTGCACGGTATCGCCTATCCGATCATGTCACACGTTAGTTTAATATCATTGTCTGTATCATCCTAGATTACCCATATACCTCCTTTGTAAGTTTGCGCTTCAACCATCGTCAAATTTACTTTACCCAAAATTTTAATGATTTCTTTATCCTTCGCACCACTACTTCTTGGCTCCACAATAACTATTAACAA
The DNA here is from genome assembly GCA_029959085.1 of Nemophila menziesii. Lineage (NCBI taxonomy): Eukaryota > Viridiplantae > Streptophyta > Magnoliopsida > Boraginales > Hydrophyllaceae > Nemophila > Nemophila menziesii. The sequence continues at coordinate 36,487,683 of JARWIR010000005.1, read as the reverse complement.
AAGGGAAATGCTTCCATGCAATAATGCGGCGGCCTTCATTTAAAATATGGTATTTACTTTATCATTTTATAGGTTTATAATTACAATAAACTTTCCCAAGTATTTACTTTATCATATTATTGCTTATCAGTATTCCGTAAAATGATAAAGTAAATACCATATTTTAAATGACGGCCGCCGCATTATTGCATGGAAGCATTTCTCTTAACAAAAGTCTATGTATACGCATCATTTCCTGAACCACACACCTACTATTCTCGATTACAACTTCATGTCAATTCCCTTGTGCATTTTCCCATCCTAAGGCATTTATGGGATTTGGCTAGCGTCTATGTCATCAAATGCACTACAGCGTCAAAGATTTGCTCGCACCAGGTTTTGAACTCCTCACAAGTCCCGATCAGCAACAATCCCAACATCTGAATTAACACTACTACATTGTGCTTCTTTGACGACGAGTTTTTTAGCGACGAAAATTTATCTACGACGACATTTGTAGTCGCTACATTGGTTTTTAGTTAGAGTCGAAAAAATATAGTCGTGAATTCTCTTCTCTTGAAGTAGTCTCTATTGTTTGTAATTACATTTTGATATTTTTTTAATTTTAAAAATGTAGCCGCGGACAAATGTTGTTGCTGTTAACCACTATTCAAATTTTTTCATACCCAAAATACAATTTCCCCTATTTTTTTTCAAAACCCTAACTAATTTTTTTTATTATTTTCATTAGTTGTTTCTCTATTTCATTTTACAATATCTACCGAGTTCATATTCTACGTAGGGCCTACTCAATTTCTCTAACAAAAATTTTGTTATAAATTCTACAAAGTCTCCTGCTGTTGTCAAATTCCGCCTCATAAGTTTCGGACGCAGTTTCACCTAAATGCATTTTTCTCTTGGATTTTTATTCTCTTTCAGCCGATACTTTTTGTATAGGTCATTTTATTTATTTTCGATTGGTCATTTTTTTAATTTATTGTCTGGAATTTTCCTCGTTATCCTCATTATTTAGCCTCTATACATTTTTACCTATAATTAATTTCGAAATACCTACCTCAACACTTTTGAACCTTTACCATGTTTATTTGTATGAATAAATCAAAGAAGAACGCCCGAAAAGATCCATTATAATTCTGAAAATGTTTTCATAATTTTATAACATTCAATTCAATTCATTTTTTAGTTATAATTTAATTTTCTCTAATTATATTTTATTTTATATTTTAAATAAATATTAATTTAATGTGTTATACGTGAGAAAAAAAATTATATTTAATAAAATTGAAATTAATATCTTGATTATGTTTATAAAAAATAATTCTATAATTTCCAATATATAAATGCTATACAGATCTTATTGTTGATACCTGGATCTTATTTTTAATCAAAATTTTATAAATAACTGAAGTTTTATAAAATTCAGTTAATATTAATTATATATTTTCATTTTTATATATGGGTACAAGATTGTTGGTCATGATATTTTAACCAGACGGTGTTTTAAATGCAAATTCTCAGTAAGTTTTATTAATAATAGTATTGTAATGTATATATCAAATTTGGTGGTGAGTTTTTGAGTTAACTATTAATTAATTTAGGTATTCATTTAATTAAGTGAATATGATTTTCTTTTGACCCTAAGAATCATGGAAAAATAATCTAGTTAACTTGATACGAGAGTATACATGATCTTCGAGTTTCCATATTGGGCTAAACAATCAACACAAGTATTACTTTACCTATAGATTTTATTGATGACATACTCTTGTGTCTTGCCAAAATAGAACAGATCCCATCCACTCATACTGTTCTTTGGACCTTCCCACTCTCCACCTGGCTATAGCCTTACACGAATCCACCTCCACACATAACTCTTGATTCAAAAGCCTTCAATCATTTTCAAACCCTCATAAATTGCAACCAAATCCACAATTACTGGCGAATTACAATCAATTCTAATCATAACCATGGAAGGAGAAGTTTATTTAGCGAGCTGGAGGAAGTCATGGCTGATATAAATGGGCCGAGCCAAGGGAAGGGGTAACAGAATCAAAGACCTGCTGCTCATGGGTTTAGGACGGCAACACAAGGTGAAGCGTTTGAGGAGTGTAATTTTCTAAGAAAACCTGCTCAGAAAGGCGTGAATCAGTATGATGCTACAGGGACTAACTGCTGCAATTTCAGGAATTTATGGAGTCAGCAGCCTGTTCGGTTTGGTGGGAGTCAGGAAAACCAGCAACCCGCACAGTACAATAGTGATTATGTGATGAAGGACGTGGGAGGTAACTAGAAGTGCAGCAGCCACCTATAGGCTTGTTAATGCGGGAAGTAAATTATGAAGGACATCTAAGCAATATTCAGTGGTGGGATAAGAACATCGCAACATCGGGATTTTTCAACGGCATGAATTGGAATGTATTTTTTGGGGCTATACTTGGCGTGATATGGAAAGAGAGCAATGACGTTTTTAACAATAGAAATTTTACAAATTTTGCGATCATTATAACGAAAGCGAATTGGATAGCGGCGAATTATATTAGGGCGTGGTGCTTAAACCATAATAAACTGAATAAGCTCAAGAGTCATATGAGCTGATATGATGGCCTAAGCCTAATCGGGGTTTAAAGCCTAAGACCGATGAAGTTGCATTAAAAATCAAGCGAAAGGAGAAGTTGGGGTCTATTGCGAGATAAAGATGGAAAATTGATTAATGTATTTTTTATGAATTTCAGGTTTTCTCTTCCTAAAATTGTGGAGGCGGTCTATGAGGGGCTTATGATTGCAGCTAAGATGGGATGAGGAGCTTGTGATGGAAACAAATTTGAGTGAGGTATTAAGAGAAAAATTTCAAATTGATAACACATGAGGTCCACCTGGTTCTCGTATGAAAGAATCAAAAAGATAATGAGAGAAAGCACTTCATACGAAATCAGAGGTGTTCTTACAAGAGACATGTGCGCATGGAAGATTCCTTGAAAACTATTTACTTCAGACATATACGAGTTATTACGTTTGTAATTGTTTGTTTATTACATGGTATTAGGACTTCCTCTTTACGAAAAAAATGCAAACCAAATATATTTTACATATATTTTAAAAATTTAAATTGAGCCATTAATTAAAAACAACTTATTCAAAAACTTATTTGTTAAAAACAATTTCCAATCAGATTATTTATTAAAAACATCCCTTGACAAAAATGGGTGAATTATATATAGGGTCTTAGAAACACTATTTCTTCTCTATAGAGTAGTGTCTAGAAAGTTGTTCTTCTTAGAGACCTCATTTTTTACAATAGTCTTTCCTACCCTTACTAACAATAAAAGACAAAAAAGTGTGATGTCACTGTTTCTCTCTCCACTACCACTACCCACCTACCTTCGACCACCGACCTCCGACCTCCGACCACCGCCCACCGACCACCAGTCACCGGTCGCCGGAAAAACATTGAGTACTCTATATATTTGCTGAGTACTCAATAAATTTGCGAAGTACTCTCTAAATTTTTTCGAGTGCAATAATAAAATCTCGGAGTACTCTAAAAAAAACTCGGAGTACTCTAAGAAAAATCTCAGAGTACTCTAAGAAAATCTCGGAATACTCAATAAATTGGTGAGTATTTTATTAATTTGATGAGTATTATTAAAAAACAAAGCATACATAGTCAAAAAAACTCTTTATTCATCTTTATTACACAAATTTGAATAAATTACAAATCAATATACAATTAAAAATAATAAAATTAATCTAGCTATCTTTTTGTTTGACCAGATTTGGTCAAACCAGATCTAGATCTGAAAATAAAATAAAAAATAAAATAACTCCTCGTCGACGTGAACCACACCACGAAGACGAATCGAAGATCCTGCTGGTCTTCTGCAAATCTTCAGCGCGAATGAAGATCCTGCTGGTCTTCTGCAAATCTTCAGCGCGAGGATGACGAACTCACACCACGAAGACGAATCGAAGCTCGAGATCCGAGCACCACCACCACTGGACGGAGTTCCAGATGCTGCACCACCACGGACAGTTCGAGATCCGAGCACCACTGGACGGAGTTCGAGATGCTGGCTGGACTAGAGAAAAAGAAGAACTCACACACGAAGAAGAAGAAGATTGAATGGTCCGATGGTCTTCTGCAAATCTTCAGCTCACTGCGATGGCGAAAAGCTTGAAGAAGCAGCGAAAATGAAAACTCCGATGGTCTTCTGCAAATCTTCACCTCAGTCCTGCAACTCCGGTGAAGCCTAAGGAGGTCTGTACGAGAACACCATCAACGAAGCTCCATGGATAGAGCGAGATCTATGAGAGAGGAGAGAGGTGGTGGTGCTATGATGGATTTTTATGAGGGAGGAGGAAGGTGGTGGTGCTATGGTGGAGGTTTATGAGGTAGGAGGGAGGAGGGAGGTGGTGCTGCTATGGTGGAGGTTTATGAGAGAGGAGAGAGCTTTTGGGAATAGAGAAATGATTCACGTAAAATGTATATAAGAATTAGGATTAATAAAATATTTAGTATATATAGGGGAAAAATAAACAAAAGAGGGTAGTAAAGTAATTGGGGTTTTGGGTTTCATGTGTTAAATACTTTTTGAGGTCTTTAGTAAGAAGAGACTCCTAGAGGGGGTGCTAGCTCGAAGAGGGGGGTGTGTTCAAGACCCTAAGTGGCATTTTCTCGACAAAAATAACCTTACATAATATTTTCAATTACCCTATTTTTTATAAAATAAATTTAACCATTCTATTACTACAATTACCACAACCACCACCACCACCACCACAACCATCACCAACCTATTACCACCAACGTATTACCACCACACCACCACCGTATTACCACGACCACCACCACAAGCACCATGACCACCACCACAACCACGACCACCACCATCACGATCCCATATTACTAACTCCATCACACGCGTACGTTCGAGAAATTTAAAAAAAATCATAACTAACTCTTAAAATATCAATACAATAAAAAAAATTATTTTTGGACGAGACAAATTAATAATTACGTCAATAAATTTTTTGAATTTATTTGATTTTTTTTGCAGACATGAAATTAAATAATTTTGAACAATGAATTCATTCTTTCGAACAAATGAATTCAATAATGAATTCTTTTTCCCAAACAAGTTATTTATATTTTTAAACAAGGAATTAATTCTTATTAATAACGAAACTATTCTGCATACATGAATTTTATTGTCCTAGATAAGAAATTCATTTTTCGAAACAAGGGTTTCATCGTTAAAAACAAAAATTAACTGTTTTGAACAATGAGATCCTTGTTCAGAACTATGAATTTGATGTATTTGAATAAATATTCAAAATAAAACAAGAAAGAAACATAGACGCAAATATTAATTTGCGTCATCCAAAATACAATTTTATTTTATTTTTTTATTTTTATAGAATTGTTTATTTAAAAAAAAAAATTCGGACGCGCTCGTGTGATAGAATTAGTTATTGTTGCTGGTGGTTGTGGTGCTGGTGGTGGTGGAGGTGGTGGTGGTGGCTACAGCGGTGGTCGATATTTTTTACATGGTGGTGGTGGTAATGGTAGTGGTTGTGGAAGTACCCCATTATTTATTTAATATTAAAAAATAAATATTATATTAAAATAATACAATATATTTTAATAATAAGGGTAGTATAGGTATAAAAAGATAAAAGTGTTATTTTCTACAAATATTTATTTTATTATGTATTTTCTTATAAAGTAAATTATTAGATGTTATTTTAACAATTAGGTACTTTTATTAGATTAGTATTAGCAAAAATCTCATCTAAATTTAGTGAGGACTAAATTTTCATTAAGTCCTTTTGAACAAAATTGTAATAGAAATTGAAATTTTGTTATTTTCTTTTTGTTGCCTTGTATCCTTTTGTATACTTCTATTGCAGAAGCTGAAAGTCCTTCTAAGCATAATAGTGAATGTTTTTTTGGGGGAAATACACAACCATCTTTTTGAAACTAATTAAATTAAATCTCTATTGTTGAAACTAATTTCCTGACATATTAATTATTCTTATATCTCTTATCTTCTTTTTCCTCTTAGGAAACATGTTGTGCATTATGAAGGATAAGGAGGACCAGTGTAGGCAAATAGGAAACCAAGACCATTAATTCTTCCTCTTTTGGGAAGAGTAGCTGAAACTTTACTTCCAGATGTTCAACATCTTCTTTTCCACATAAGATTTGGTTTTAACACCTCCATCTACGCTAAAACATACACAAAGCTCAATACAAATGCTTCATATATCAAGATATAGTTATAATATGAAGTATTGTATGATGTTATAAATTGAAATTTGAAATACATGAAGTGAATGAAGCTTATGAATAATGGATTGATAATGTCTGCTAATGCTTATGTTTACTAAATAAAAATCATTTTCATACTAGGCTTTATTAGCTTAGAATGAACTATATATTCCTTTACCCTCTTGCTAGTTAGAGATACGAGTTACACATATTTGCATCAAATTGCTTATAGACGAAACCAAAAAATTTAAGAAATAATTTGAAATTTTTAGTGTCCCTCCAGTAATGCTTATTAGAGAGCTTCAAACACATCGCAATGAGCGATGACCAGATAACAAAAATATTTGGGTCGTCCAGTTAGCCAATGAAAATGGGTCGTGGTTTAAAAGGGAACTTGAACCATCAGGGATATTTATAGTTAAATCGGCTTATGGGTTCTTGTTGTCACCATCTATGAACAATTATTTCAAGTGTGGGTTTATTTTGTCTTTAAAATGCGCCGATAAAGTTCGGATATTAATTTGTCACGCTATATAGGACAGACTTCCGACACACGAGTATTCTATTTGCGTGAGGAGTGTTAAATTCATCTTTGTGTCAACAATGTGATCTTGTCGTAGGAAAGTCGATTAATATAATTCATGACTGCAGCATATAAAAACGTATGGTTGGGTTTTAAAGTTTCTATAATACATCGACAGACAAATTGTAGCGCCTGCAGCTTGAGTTGTATAACAGAGTTTTATGGGCTCAGAATAATTTTGATAATAGGGGCTTTATGGGCGGATCAAAAGATTATGTTATGGTGAGTTTTGTGATGGTTTAGCGTTATATAATATCATTTCAGATTGCTAATGGTAATACCTTTGGTTTTCTTGTTTAACATTTTTCTTTGTGGTCGGGGGCAATTTATCTTTTCCTTTGTTGGAGGCATTGGTAGCATACTTATCTCGTAGAGGAGATCTTTCTTAAGAAGTTTCTACCACATCATCAACTTACTTGCAAGCTTTTGTGTCATCATTATATTTTCGAAAAGTAAGTCTTGACCTTATTGCAATATGGATCTGATGCTATCAGCTTGGTAATTTATGAATGCATGCGAGTATGGCCATCTTGTTATCGAGGAGTTTTACTTCATAAGAGTGCACCAGGAGTTTAACTTTGTTTTTCAGGACTATCGAGTACATAATATTATGTTCAAACAGAAGTAAACCACCACCCACACTACCCAGTACAAATCATTGCAGGGTAGTTACATTGTTGGTAAAATTTATATATATCCAGTTGTAAAATGTTGAAATATTTTAATTTGAACTCTTACATCTCTTCTTATAAAAACTGGCTAACTATAAACAATTTTTTAAATATCAAAATATTATTTTTAGATATTTATTTAAAGAAAATTTTAGAAGAGGAAGAGCGTGAAGATGTGAGAAATAATGGATAAAATGGTTTTTACTACTAAGGGCGGACATAAAGCTCTAAGTACCAAGGTATTTTGGTTTCTAACTAATACATAGTGATTTTTTTTGTCAAAAAAATCTAAAATTTTCAATTTTAACAAATTAATGATTGTACCTTCCCCCATATTTTATATTCATACAACTAAGACACAAAGGTTGCTAAGTTATATACAATTATGAATCCTTAACGAGTACTCAAATTGATCCTAATAGTGGAATATCTACACCTATACAGTGTACGAAGATGATGTAAGCCATCTTGGTGATCTTGAAAAACATATGGCCTTATTGTATACAACACGTCCATCTTTACTTTCTAATTTCTGCATATATTTGTTTCACGATAAATATGATTGATCTTAAAATGCTCATGACTCAGCAATATATCTAATCATAAATTTAGTGATATTTTAATCCATTTTTGGAACCTAAACATCCATTCCCTAACACATTAATCTCCCATAAATCCATTTTTATATTCACCATATCATATCCTCGATCGATAACAATTTGAAGTCCATAAAGTAATGGTTGCATTTACATATCATACGCAGGTGTCCCCATGTTTACACCGATAAAAGCTCATATATTTAATATCAATTGGTATCTATAAACAACCCTCTAATAACGTGTTGATGTCAATATTCAAGGAATGTCTATCAAGAGGCAATAGGTATGATATATCTTCATTCCAATCTCCCAAAGAAACATTTCATAAGGTTTAATCTTTCAATAATAATTTCATTTAAACTCCGCTTGGTGTTGTCAAAGAGGTTCTTCATTATAGAAAACTAGATGTTCTAGATAGTGATATAGAAAAAATAGCAGTAGAGGTTATCTTGCATCACCGCACCTTAGTACCTTCATTGATCATATGAATTATTTTAGATTCAAAGACTAACTACTCCAAATATTAACATTATATTGTGTATTCTCATCATTCTGTATGTCATCATTATTTGGGAAAGATAAAAGGACATGTTCTACAGTTTCCATGTGATGATTGTACAAGATACATCTTTGAGAGACGACACATTTTTGTTTGTAAAGCGTTGCCCGACACTAGATAACATCATTACTTTATTTAATGGTTTGAGAAAGGATCGTGTTGTGGAATAAGGTTTCGAGCAAAAGTATTGTGGTTGGGCATTCAAAGATCGAGATAATCATACCTTACCACCTATTTTCTTTTAAAAAAGTGAGAATCTTTTTGGGTACACGGGGTTCTAGCTGATTTATCAAGGATTTCTATTAGGCTTCTAAGCCTCTTTGAAACTTACTTGAATAGGAAATTGACTTTTGATTCAATGATTAATGCATGGTGTCTTTCTTGTCATTCAAAGATAAGTCCATCTCGAATCTAATTATAACTCTTCCATATTGAAATCTCCTGTTTGAGTTAATGTGTGATACAACTGATTTTGCTAGGGGTGTCGTATTTGGCCCACATAAACACAATATATTCCATGCTATATATTAGGATCTTAAGATATTTACATGGGCTCAATTAAATTACACTATGACCGAGAAAGAGTTATTGGTCGTGGTATATGATTCGATAAGTATCGTTCCTATCTCCATAAAGAAAAGTTGTAGTATACACGAACCATTAGATGATGAAGTGCAATATGAAGAAGGAAGATTCAAATTTGTATCTTATTATATGGGCATTTATATTTAAAGAGTTTGACTTAGATATTCGATATTGAAAGGGCATGGAAAATCAAATAGTTGATCATCTATCTCGTCTTGGAAAATCTAGTCAACACAGACACTGAGTTTGTCAATATGGTATATCTTATTGAACATTATTTACAATAAATAATGTTATGTATCTTGTATTGAACATTGTTAGCAAAATGACCCTTCCAATACCATAATAGATGTTTCAGTGACCCAAGTGGGATTGCTTTTGGACAACATGAAAAACCTCTATAGAAGCATCTCTCAAAACTTCGTTAGATATCCAATCATAGTCATCTTCATATGTAATATTATATTTATTCAAATCTCCAATGTTTTAATAATTTATTTCAACTAAGGGAGCACAATGTTGTGAAACGACTTTATAAATATAAGTATAATTTTATAGTATGTTTTTCCTATAAATTTATGTAAGACCTTTATGGTTTGTTATAGGTTTGTCATACAAAAATTGGGTCGATCCAAATTTAATTAGATTCAGCCTAACTGGTTAGAATGAGTTTATAAGAATAAACCCCTCAAAATGTTCCTACATTTTTAAACTTATTTTAATAATTTAGGCCATAAGTTCTAAATCTTTTAAGAGTAATTATATACCACCCAAAACTACCATCCAAATACCATCGAATGTGGAGTTAATTTGGTTGGTTACAAATAATCAAGAAAATAAATAGATTAAAGATTTATAACCAACCAATTGCTAATTGGTTCCACCGCTACCATTGGGTGTGGTATATATCATTACTCATCTTTTAATTAGAACCTCCTAAAACTTCAAGTTTATCTTTTTAAATGGAATTCGTGGTATTCCATATTGAGTTTCCAATGTAATCTAACTGAACTATTATTTTTACCACCACTTTTACTACCCTCAATAACAATTTCCACAAAAAACCATTAATATTACTAGTTTTAACTCTAGATTTTGAAAACTTAATTTGAAGATCCAAGTATTGAAGTGTTATCACACACTAAGGTTAGTATTATAATCATATTAGTTTAATGTAATTTTTTATTTTAGTTCATAATTTGTAGTTAGGATTTATAATTCATTTTTATGATTCATAATTATGGTTTGTAAATTGTATTTAGGGTTCATAGATAAGTAAATTGATGATTAACTTAGTAGATTTTAATTTAAAAACTATTTTCAACCTTAGAAATATGTTATTCATATATATATGAGTAATTTTTACAAAGATTACTAATAAAAATAGAGGAAGTATTAATTAGTTGTAATTCCTAATTTATATTTTGAGTTTTAATTACAATGGGTTCTGCAAGTTTAATTTATATTATGCAATTACAGTTTATGAGAATTTGAACGGGAGAATTTTTGAAATATAAATATTGTTCATTTTGGTTAAATAACTATTTGTTAATCTTGATTGAATAACGGGTGATGTTTAAGTTTTGAAATTAGTGTTTTTTTTTTCATATATCAAAAAAGAGAGGAATTAGGGGTTTACTATTCACTTTATTATTTAATTATTTTATTTTACTATGCAAATTTAATATCTAATTGATAATATTTCCATTAAAATCTTCTAGTAGGATAATTTCCAAATATACTACAATGGCCAGGAAAAAAACCAAGACACCAACATAAGAAAGAGAAAAACAATTGAATCATTCCATTTATAGTGAGTTCATTTAAAATCTCAACGGTTTAAGGTGATTAGTTTTAAAAACATCTTACATTTGTATGCTTTCCCTCAATTAAACTGACGTGTTGCATGAATAGTTCACAATATCGAACATATATGTGATTGAATTGAACTGCATGATTTGATTATCTAACACTACTTGGAGTATTTTTACAGGTGAATATAGTATAGAAGTAAGAATTTTGAATTACAAAATTGATAGAAATATAAAAGAAAATGAATTTTATATGGTTTAAATGAACAAAACTTATATGAGAAATTGATGTTGTTTGTGAAAACTGCATTTTTTGTAGATTTTATATCATTTATATTTTTACAATTGAAATGTATAGGATTATTTGGCTAAATAACTATATGATATGCATGATTAAAATTTCTAACTAAAATAGGAAAATATTAATTATTTTTTCTCTAAGATTTTTTACAAAAAAAGTTAGGTAAATTTTATAGATTTATTGGTTAAGTGACCTCATAGATTATTTACATTAAATATTATTCAACTAGTTTTTTTTGTTAATAGTTCAAGTATTTTTCTATCATATGTAGTTTCTTTACTTTCTCAAGATAAATTATTCATGAAATAAAATGATCAATATAGTATAATTTATGGTTATATAATTCCAAAATATAGAAGAATATTTTTAAATGTTTCTTACTGAATCTTTTTTTCCACTTATTTTTTTGGATTAATTAAATAATTATAATCATACTAACATATATGTTTTATAATTTTATTTACAGTAAAGATCGCTGACCATGATATTTCAGTAAAAAAGAATCTTTTTAGTAAGTCTTGATAACAACAGGGAAATAAATTAAGTTTATTTGTCTTGTTATTTATTTTAAAATATTTCTAGATATTTTAATATGGTTGACATGTATATGCTATTCTCTTTTCAGGACATACACCATTTTTTATTCTAACGTATCTCCCACAACAACCAACGTTCATGTTATTACCCCACCATGCTACATTAATCCTTCTAAGGCCTTGATGGTGAATTTTTTTTCACAAGACCCAAGCGAGTCTATTTTGAGAAGAGTTGGAGGTGTTTGGATATGTCTGGTTAGTTCAAATACAATATTTAATGCAAGGATAGTAATTTTTACTTTTTATGGCTTAGGGAACACACAAAGTGCTTTGCGGGGTATTTAAAATAAACATTTTCAAATTGTATTGGGTAATTCACTGGTTTTTTCTCTCATTCCACCTCCCTCACTTCTAGCCCGCACGAGTTCACTGTTCCATTGTCTAGAATTATCACAATGAACATAATCAATAGACAGTAATGATATCTAATATAGATCCATGTGTCTTTGTTGGTAACCTTCAACAAAATTTTGAAGCTTATGGTATGTAATCTTTATGTGGAGGAAATTACCATATGCTACTTTTGAATCTTTTATCAACATTAAAGATAATATTGTCCTCATGTATATTTGACTTTTGTTTTTGTGATGATCTTACTTAAATGTTATTATTTTGATGGAAAACTTTGATTAGGCCTGGTAAGAGTATTAGTGGAAGTAGAGTATTATGATACAAGAGATACCGCATGGAAGGAACATCACGTTAGAAATTAGGAAGTCTGGTTGGTTTGTATAGTTTGTTATAATACTCGTGATCAAGGTCGGTTAGTGTCATGATTGGTTCATTGGTAAGATGTCGGTGTTAGCAATATTGTTTGTTTGTTTAAATTTGCTAACTCTTTTTACTTTTGGTCACGTGTTGGAAGCCTTTCCTTGTATTTTACTTTTATTCAGTGCTTCAGAATTTTTAAATATAAGTTTATGTAGGTTTGTATTTGTATATTTCAAATATCATGCTTTAATGAAAGTAAATATTCATCTTATAGGAAGTAAGATGTTAGAAACAATATAATAATAAGGAGAGTGATAATATTAAGCATGGAAAACATTATCATGGGTAAGCTATCAAGTAACCTTCATATAGGATAATACAAAACTTTTCACTACCATATTAAAGACACAATAATGAAACAATAAAGAATGTTTTACAAATGGATAAATATGAAAGTTACAAACCGCTCCAGTACTACATGTAATAGTATACACTAACTGTACAAGAGGTTGTCACTTATGTCACACAATATTTGAATTTTAGGTGTCCCACATTATAGATCAGGTGAGCAAAATTTTGATCCAAAAAAGATCATTGAAAGCCTTATATGGGATAGAGTAATGATATTTGTCACCCTTTCTGTATCACCCTTTTATCACCTCCTACGTGTATGCCTACATGTACCAATGAATTGATTTCTCTATCCTATTTAATTTTTCTCTATCTTCTATTCAAGGAAATCAGAACATATGTATAGAAGGGTGATAAAAGGGTGACATGAAAAGGGGTGACATATATCATTACTCTATGGGATAAACAATCATTTGGTTGTTATGCATTATAGAGAGTTCAGAATATTTGATAATTGTTATTAAACTTGCATAATTGTTTTGTGTGTTCTGCAATGATTCAATTTTATGTAAATAAATTATCAAAAAATGGTGATAATTTGGGATGGTTGTGAAAATACAGAAGGTTAAGAAGTGAGAGTGCAATAATACGTAGAAAATAATGAAGGCATGAGAGAAAAAATATTGTTTAATATTAATATTAATAAATTATTTATTAATTGAAAAGTTAATAAAATTTTAAAATGATTGGTTGCGGTTAGAAGTTAGATGAGTAGAGGAAAATTTTAAGTTAGGAGATGATCCTTCTCCCCTCAGGATAAGATATGAGCCTGTATGGTTGACCAAATTCTAAGTGAAAAATATCTTACGAAAGAAAAAGAAATAATATCACACACAATACGAGAGTTTAGGCGAGAGAATTTAGAAATTTCTAACATAAGATTATGGATGCTCTTGCCTCATCTACTGACAAAAAAATTCTTGGGACACAATTCATTCGCTTTGCACTTGAGCGTGCAGTATTACTTCTTTGTACAATCAATATTGGTCGATACCAAAGAGGAACACTTGATCATTAATCCCATATTTTGTGTAGGTTTATCTTCAAGTTCTATAACCGGCTTTACCAAAACAGGTGCAAGCATAATTAGTTGTGGCAAGAATTATTCAATAGGAAAATAAATGACTTTAAGAAATATAGTTTTCGAACTATTTTGTGTTAAAATATATTTTAAAACCTTTTGACACACACTTATATATATATATATGGTTTTAACATTAGAGAGGTGTCCTTGGAATTCCTTAATTAGTCTCTAATCATGATGTCTCCGATTTATAAGTCAAGAGGGCATTTTGAAGAAGAGAGAAAAAACTGTAGAGAAGTTAGACCTTATTGCACCACCTCCACACCATTTGACCATAGATCTTAGGGTATTTTAGTATTATTTTCTTGTCCGAACATGATTCTTCTAATTATATCCTTTTATTTTATTAATTTAATTATAAAACAAAATTCCTTATAACTTGAGCTTGTATTATGTTTAAACCTAGAATATTGTTTTCTATCTCTATGTTATTTGAAATTACTTTTAGTTGAATTGGGTAGCTGAATATGACTTTATTTAAATTATTATTTATATGACTTGATCATTTATACATTGACCTAAGTACTTAGATTGTCACCTGGGGTTTAGGAACAGAACTGGTTCATATACGTGCGATAATGATACTTGATAAACTTAATTAGCCAAAAAATCACATAGGGTTAGTGTATAACTCCAAAATTTGCGTAGAATAATCTTACCCAAGTACTCTTGTGATTGTAAGACTACTTTCTAAGCTACGCTAAAGGGAGTTGGAAGGATTATAGAATCCCAAGTAGTTATAACGACCCAATTCACCCTTATGACTATCTATTTACGATGGTAGGGGCATACTACCAAACTCGAGTTAATATATCGTCTATTATTCATATAGTATTTATTTGTTTTTGTATTTTATCTTTATATTTACATCATAGTTTCTTAAATTAAAAATCCAAGAAAGAATCTATATCTTTCATTATGTTTTTAGTTAAACCTCTAAATCCTCTACACTTCATAAAAACATGAGTCTGAAGTTACCAATATAATAGCATGTGGAGACAATAACTCTTATAATTATATTTTACTTGTCAACGATTTATACACTTGTGTTTTTACTTGCATAATTTTACTACACCTTGGGAGACAACAACGTATTACTAAGAGAAGCCATGAAACTCAAGTGGTGTACTGAAGGAATGAAGTCGGGGTAAAGGGTCGTATAGGAGGTGTGTCAAGATCATAGGGGTTGAGATATCCAAGGTGAATACAAACTTTAAATAGTGAATCTCAACGACATACCAAACGAATCAAAATAAACCCCAAGCCCATCAATACCCCAAAGATGATAGTCTTAAAAGGAGATTAAATCTTCAAAAAAGTCAGAAACCTGATATCCGTCTAAATGAAAAGGGCATAAGGTCTAAAGGGGTACTTGATAGGGAAAAAATGCTAGGATCAATCTCATAAAGAAAGAAGATCGTCTCGCATGCTAAACCCATTATTCAACTCTCAATTAAAGGCCCAGGAGACTGTCACGGCTAGGAAGATGACTAGGTATGAAGATTAGTTGTAATCCACAAGAACCTCGATAATTAATAGCACACTGCCTCAATAACCTCGAATTAAAGTTACCAACTAACCTCACATTTTCCACTCACTAGGAGTGGGTCGCGAAGGAAGCTCGAATCCGATTATGATAATGATGGGTTTGAAAAAAAACCATAAGCAGTTTAAAGAAGTGGGAACATTGGGTAGACATAGTAGGGAAGATAGTATAAATAGAATTACTGTAAATTTATACAAACATTGTAATAACTCAACAATATTCAAGCTATATTATTAATAAATTTTATTGTTTTTTCTAACTTAGCTTATTTATCTTTTCATAAAACCCGTACTTGCAACATTCATTTCTATCTAAACACTTCAAACACACACTATACTTCATCAAATTCATAAGAAAACCTATCAGTCCTATCAGCGACCAAAATTTATGCAGTGTAAACTAAGAAAAATGACCGAAACACATAAATGTAAGTACAATTAATTAAAAACACACATTACACACAATAATACGCCACATAACAACAATATGAATACGCAAATCACTAGAACCTTGAAACTGAACACAAAAATAGTAAATTTGTGTTTCTAAGACTACTAACCTTATATAACGTTTTTAATGAGCAAGCAAAGACAATAATGTTAACTTACTCAAATTGTGTCGTCTTAAGGATATAGAAAAATAGACTAAGTATTCAATGTGAAAGAATGTGAAAGAGTAATTTAGAGAAGCAAAATACCTATCTATATTGAAGGGGTAATTTTGACTAACAATATTATATTTGTCTTGAATTTGTGTTCTAAATACATCGGATGTCTAAACAAGACTTGTAAGTCTAGCTAAACACTTACTAAGCTTCTAAAAGGTTGATAACTATAGTTGAGGGTATCTCCTATCCGCTCCATGCATTAATAATCTCCAAAGTCCCTCTAGGGTTCCCATATACAGAATTGGTGTATCCCCTATTGATGTTTCCATCTTTATATCAATGTTCGTATCGTCCTAGATTACCCATATATACCTCCTTTGTAAGTTTCCGCATAAACCCTCGTCGAATTTGCTTTACCTAAACTTTGAATGATTTCATTTTCCTTTGTACCACTAGTTCTTGGTTCCACAATAACTATTAACAAAAATCTATGTTTACACATCATTTCCGGAACCACACGCCTAAAATTTTCGGCCACAACTTTTTGACATTTCCAAATCAAAATATTATCGGATGGTTTATACTATTCCTTCCATGTGAATAATATACAGGTGTACACATTAGTAAACTCAAAAAATACATAGATAAAAACTGACGTGCTTCTTAAGATTTGACAATCATGTCTGACGCCACTTCCTGGTGGATTTCCCCATCCTTAGGCATTTCTAGAATTTGGCTACCTTACAGGTCATCAAATGCACTACAATTTTAGAAGACTTGCTCGAACCAGGTGCTCCAGATCAAGAATGATCCCAACATCGGAATTATATTTTGGAGCGCCTCCCAACATCTCTATTCCTTGTGCTGTCAAATTCCACCCTATACGTTTCTTACTGTATATAGTTTCATTTATTTTATGGGTCGTTTTATTTATTTTTAATTGGTCGTTTTATTTATTTTTAATTGGTCATTTTTTTATTTATTGTCTGAAATTTTACTTGTTTTCCTCATTATTTAGCCTCTACTAATTTTACCTAAGATTAATCTTGATTTGAAATACCTACTTCCACACTTTTAAATCTTTACCATCTTCATCTTTATGAATAAATCAATGAAGAAATCCGAAAAGGTCCATACAGTAAATCCAAAGAAAATAGGAAAACATACCGTTTGCTTCGAATTTGTAATTGAAGGTAATAATTTTAACAACTGTTTTCATATTTTAATACTATTCAATTCATTTCTTGTTTTCTCAATTATGATTTAATTTTCTATGATTTATTTTTAAAATTATAATTTAATTTATATTAATAAAACTGATATTAATATCTTGATTATGTTTATAAAAAGTAAATTTATATTTTCAAAAATAATAATATATAGATTTGTTGTTGATACTTGGATTCTATTTTTAATCAAAATTTTATAAATAATTGAAGTTTCATAAAACTCAATTAATATTAATTATATATTTGTAAATCTTATATAATGGTATAAGATAGTTGGTCATGATATTTCAATAAGAAATTTATCTTTAAAAAGGGTACTTCTAAGTCGATATTCTCCGTAATTTTTTCTAAATACTAGTATTAGATCGACTAGTTCTGAGTAGATTGGAGGAATTTAATATACCTTAGTTACGGAGGATAAGCAGGCCACTGGTTTATCAATTCTTTGTGCTCCTTATCATTTGGTTCATGATAAACAAGTATAAAAGCTGGTTTATCAACTGCGAAATCAAACACTTGTTTTCAATCTCTAACATTCTTTGTGTGCTTCGTATCATAATACCCTATTGGGTTCACTTCATCTCTCTTCACCTTCAATTTTTCTTCTTTTGATGAAAAACTTCTTCCTACTAACCTAATTCTCTCTCTACACTCCAATAGCACCCATGGTCAATCACTTGAAAAATGGTGAAGCGGTTTCTTCAGCTTTTTGTTTCCAATGGCGGCCGAATGATACCGATGGTTGGGGTAGATGATGACCGGAGACTTTCTTCAGCTTACTTTTTTTTTTAGTTAATTTAATATGTTTTTTCTTTATATATTTAATAGCGCTACCTCACTTTTAAAAGTGAGGTGCCACCACTCCTCCCATATCCTCTATATATATATATATATATATATATATATATATATATATATATATATATATATCTCTCTTAGGGGATTTTGGGTTAATGATTAATTTAGGTATTCATTTTGATTAAGTGAGTACCATTTTCTTTTGATCCTAATAATAGTTAACCTCTATACAATTTCTGTCTTACTAAAATGGATCTAATCCCATCCACTCATACCGTTCACGGACCTTCCCATTCCCCACATGGCATATCAATTTATAATCTCACACAAATTCACCTCCACACATAACTCCTCGACTCAAATTCCCTAATTCATTTTGGTGTCGGCTAAGGTATGATAAAAATAAGATATAAATAAATCAAATTAACACCCTAGCCTAGCATGGTAATGCAAGTATTACATGACGTATGAAAGTTTTAATGATAAGTGAATTCTTTCTTCAGAGACTATGAAAGATAGAGAAAACTTATGCAAATATCAAGTGCAATTAATAAAGCTAGAAGATAATACGCAAGAAATAAAAGACATTATTTTTGTTTGGTTTTTGTAAATAGAAAATAAGCTAAATAAATTAAAGACAAAAAATTAAATAAGAGAAGAAGATAGTATGAGAGTTTAGCTCGAGATATAGCAAGTAATCCTCACTAGCCTTGTTTACTCTAATCATGTAAGGGAGAATTATATAGAATTGCAATAACCAAGATTCTAAATTCCTCCTAACCCCCTTCCGGGTGGACTTAGATGGAGACCTCACAATCACGAGGGGACTTAACTAAGGTGCTCCTACGACACTAGGTTCTTAGATGAGACTGGACTTCTAATGATTATCAGTGATTAAATCAAACCCTAATGTTTATCTAGTTAGGCAAGCCCGTTAGAATTACTACCACACACTAGACGTTTATGTGGTGTTTCAATAATTAGACACCCCTTCCAGGTGACCGTTCAACTACTATTAAGGTAATCCTATACGTTGTACACCACAAGGAAAACAAACAATAAGTCAAAGCACATAAAACAGAGAATAAAACAGTCATTCATTTAAATAATTAGAATCCAAAATTAAAACAGATGTAAAACAAGTCTATTGTTTATAACCATATGCTAAATCTCAAGCTAAAATAAATTTTGGTCATACTGAAGAAAGAAAATAAAACAATTACAAATTTGAAGGCTTGTGAAGGCATAATTTGGTGTTCAGCTCCTTCCAGATTTCTCTTCTCTTGTTGTAAGCTTCCTCTTGGATTAAGCTTGGGGATGTTCAAACTACCTTCAGCTTTGCCTCTACATACATCAAGCCAAGCAACTTTTTCTCCTTTGGATACATCAATATTTCCTTTCCAAAGGAAGCTAGACATCTTTCGGTTGAGTTTATATATTACATTGTTAGGTAACATAAAAACTCTACACAATAGAGTATCTTACTAACCAAAAAAACTCTTATAAGTTAAAGCCTTCTGGTTTAAGTGAGCATTTATTTCTCCAATAATTAATGATATCACAAATCTTCTCGATGAGTTTATTAGAGTCTTCAACATTAATATTCCTAGAACTTAGTGGAACTCCAAGATATCTTGTTGGCAAGTATCCTTCCTTGATATTTAAAGTGTTAATGATGTCCCTTGATATTATTAGGAGTGCTACCAAAATATAGTTCACTTTTTCGATGATTAATCTTCAAGCCTGAGAGTATAGAGCATTTTTAAGCCCTTATTTAATGCTTATAATAGATTGTACATTAGCTTTCATGAAGATTATTAAATAATCTACAAACATAACATGATTAAACTTTAAAACTTTACACTTAGGATGATAAAAAAGGTTTGTATTTGCTTCTAATTTTTGAATGGTTGAAGTGAACACTTTTGTACGAAGAACAAATATATAAGAGGATAGAGGATCTCCTAACACATTTAAACCCACGTGATCATCTTTTCAGTATAGTGTAAAACCTCAAGAACATTGAACAAAAATCTCCAATTAATGCTATGATATGCTTTCTAGAAATTCCTATTAATAGTGCAGCTAGGTGACAAGTCATTCTTCTCATACCCATGAAGAATATCCTAAGCAACAATAATATTGTCACAAATATGTCTATAACTTACATAGGATTCTTGATTTCTTGATATATGAGAGTTGAGCACGTTCTTCACTCTATATGATATAAGCTTTATGAGTGTTTTATAAGATGTGTTGACACATGAAATTAGCCTGAATTGTCTCACATTTGATGGAGTTTGAACTTTAAGAATCAGAGTAATGTTTGTTGCATTAGTTTCTTTGAGCATATAGTTTTTGTATAAACTTTCCTTGATTGCTCTACAAAAATCATCATCAAATATAACCCAAGTTTCCTTATAGAAACATGAAGTAAAACCATTGGGCTTGGGGCATTTTGATTTATTGATAGAGAACAGATCTTCCTTAATCTCTTCATTAGTGATAGGTTAACTTAAGCACTTGATTTTTTATTCATTAAATTTGATGATGAGTAGCTCTTTAAGAATGTAAACTAAGCACTATTCATGACCTCTATCTTAAGTTCCAATAATATTCTTATAGAATTTGATCAACTCTTCTGTAATTTGTTCAGGAATTGATAAAATGTTACCATTATAATCAATAAAAGTACCCACCTTGTTCTTAGCTTTTCTGCCTTTAATAATGTTTTAGTAATAAGTTGAGATACAAATATTATCATTAGACCATGTAGCTCTAGCTTTTTGTTTAAGAATCTCTTGCTCAATTAAGATAGCTTTCTCAAGATTATTTAGCCCTATTTTCTCCTCAAACATGAGCATGGCATTTCCAGTACCACATATGATTAAATTTTTTTAACTTTTCAAATTTGAGTCTCGTATGAGTGATATATTGAGGACTTCTTTTGAAATATTTAACGACTCTTTGTTTGATGTAGAGTATATACATACAAGATCCTTACACAATAATATTCCAAGCCTTAGTAATAACATCTTGAAATATAATCTGTTTAGTCCAAATATTTAAACATTTAAAAGAACATGAATATCTATTTTGTAGAGATCCAATTGTGACATGTAGTAGTGCACAATGATCTGAAGTAGAAGAGGCTAAGCATAATACATTAGAGTGTACTTGTCAAACCACTTAGCATTGATTAATAGTCTATCAATGCTGCTAGCTCTAAGTTGAGTGGTGCTCCCGTTGCTCCAAGTATATTAATTACCACATGTTTGGTGTTCATAAAATTCAACCTCTTCCACAAAATCAATGAATTATTGTGCACAATTAGCTAGTTCATCACAATATAGTCTATCCTCAGTTCCAAGAATTTCATTAAAATTCCCAAATACAACCAAACTTGTCATTTTTGTAACGGTTACTCCATATGATTATATCTCTCTAAAGAACACGTCTCTCTTTATAATCATTTCTTGCATAAATGACACACAAAACAATCTCAGTGTTATCTTTAAGATCAATAATTTTACAAAAATTGCCTGAAATGTAACCTCAATAAGCTTGACATGAACTTCATTATTCTTCCACATAATACATACTCTACCTTTAGGATCTTTAATATAGTTATGAATGATGTCATAATTTAATAGTGCTCATTCATAATACTTTTGCATATTGTCAAATCAAATTTTAGTTTGAAGTAGACACAAAATTTGAACCTTTTAATTAAACATGAAGTTTGAGACATGAATTTATCTGAGGACCATGTTTATTTTTTACAATTCTCCACCATCGTCTCTTGCGAATAAAGCCGTCTCCACCTCTGCCTGCACTAACCACTCACCTGCACCAAGCCGCCGCCACTGCTCTCCTACACAAGACAACTGGTCACACCGGAACAGAAAACAAAGCGGAATCTCTTAAGATCTTGGCGAGCACGAAGGATCCAAATGAATATAAATAACCAATTTATTTTTAGCCTAATTTCATTGTTTTTAATGTTTAATTTTTATTTTCTGTTTTTATATTTGCTCCAGCCCGCGTGAGGAGATTTCTAGTTTTTTTTGTTTCAACGAGTGTGAAGAGATTTCTTTTTGTTTTTTGTAACAACAGTGTGAAGAGATTACTTTTTGTTTTTGTTCATTGGAGTGTGAAAGAGTTTTAATTTAATTTTTTGTTCATAGGAGTGGGAAGAGATTTATTTTTGTTTTTTACTCAATGCGAGTGTAAAGAGTTTTTTATATTGAATTGCATACGTACAAAGTGGTACGTACCTACTTGGTACCCAATAGCTGATGGAGATGACACGATTTGAATTCGATCTTGACATTTTTTAAATCTACACTCCTTACCTATACTTTGAAATGGATCTTGACCAGACTTAAACTAAAATATAGGGAACTATAATGCACACCCTTGCTGTTGATCCGAGATGGGTACGACCTTGGTACATACCAAGTAGACTTTGTAACATGACTTTATAACACCCTTGCTGTTGTTCCTAGATGGGTACACACCAACCTTGGAAAGTACGAAGTAGACCTTATAACATAACTTAATAACACCTTTGCTATTGTTTCGAGATGAATACGGATCTGGAGCCCATACAAAATAAATAAATAAAAATAATTAATTAATTTAAATATCAAGGGTATGTAGGTCAATGATTTGAACCAACCAGATTGCCAATATATGGGTTTGTGTTAGTATTGTTTAGAAATTTATGCCTTTAAAAATAATTTTTGAGTTATTTAGGTCTATATTTGTATTTTTATAATAAAAAATTCATTGTAAACGAAGCAATAAAAAACATTTAAAACTGAAAAAAATCAATCAAACAAGGGATTTTTGTGTCTACTCCAATGGCGTCATGTTTGCGCCTCTGTAGAGGCTATTAATTTGAGACACGACCTCAACAATTCCGGATATTCTCCTTGGAAGAAACAATGAAGGAAGTCCAAAAGGTAGATGAAATAAAGATTACAAAAGTGAAAGTAAAATATATTGACATAATTTATTTTATTTCTATACAATTTAATTTCTTCTTAATAGTGATTTAATTTTCTCTACTTCATTTGTTTGTCCAATTAAGATTTTAATTTCTCCTAGAAAATCAATGTCATTTTAGTATGTAATATGTGATAAAAGAATCATATTAACATTAGGTTTGGAAATTTTAAATCAATATGTGGATTAGGTTTATAAAAATTGATTAATATTTTCTGAAAGTATAAAAAAAATTTATGTTTCATTTTATTAAAACTCTCTAATTAATTGAATATTTTTAACTTTATCTATAGTAAAAGATAGTTGCTCATGACATTTCAACAAACTATACTTGTCTAGATAGTGTTTCACAGATGATATTTTTTGTAAGTCACTTCTAATAATATTAAATCTCATATAGGTCCTGAATTGGTGGGTTAAGTAATAAATAATTTTGATTACCATTTGAGTAAGTGAATTTGTGATATAACTAATGTTAAATCTTAAATCTATGATACTATCTTATTATATTGATTTTGATTGCACAAATCTTGATGTTCATGAAAATTTAACCAACTCAGATAACCGTGTCTACTATCAAAAGGTGGGAAGTTCAATGTTGGCTAACAATAAGTGGCTACCGAACTCAAAAGATGCCACATGTCTCTCATTTTGCCTCTTCGATGTAGTAATAGTATATACCTAGGGATCTTGTATCTTCTAGGTGGTTGCACTCTTCTCTCTATATTTCTAGTTTATCCTTTCATTGCATATTTCTTTGTAAAGTGGTAAAGATTTATCAGTTTAGATCAATCTATATAAAGAAGAAACAAAATCTTAGCTAAAAATATTCCGATTATATTACAACAGAACTCATAATTAATGCTTCATTTTAAACCACTATTCACATATACTAGAAGGTGGAAATTTAGCTTTAGAGAGGTACACGAGGTGAGAGTAATTTGCCGTCTTACACATGAAGGTAACCCAAGTGATATTGTGTAAAGTTGTTGGAGCTGTGAATTGTATCGGTAAATCAGGTTTTAAAGTGTTCAAATTCAAGCCTCTTAGGATTGTGAATCAAGCACAAATGAGTAGTGAAGTGCTCTGATTTTCTAGGGAATTTAGTAAGTATCCCGCTTCAATTGTACTTCGTATTGTTGAGATTTAATGTGTAATTTTGTTTATCTTTAATGTCTCATTTACTGAAAAAGATTGATGACCAAGGCATTTCAACAAAGGAGAACATTCTCCGCTACAATCTTGGCAAATCTTACCCTCTTCTTGTAATGGTATGACATTTATTAGATATTGAATGCTATGGATTACTTCCTTTAACAATGTTATGAATGTCTTGTATAATAGGTAGAAGGAAACACACATCTGCTTCTGTAGAGTTTACGCGGAGGAGACAGAAAACTTCATCCCAAATGTTCCTTACTTGAATCACACTTTATTATAACTGGTGGAAGCTTTACAGTAAAAATGAGCAAAGTTTTGTATAGGTTGATAATCTTGCTTAAATTATATATTTTTTATTCGAGGCTTTTAGGTGTTATGAAGTTACGTTTGTTTAACCAAAGCATTGTTTTTTTGTTACATGGAAAACTAATAAATTGCCCGAATGCTAGAGATAGAATTGTATATTTATTAAAGTTGGGATGGTCTCTCTTACTCAAGAGTATTTGCTTAGACTCTCATATTTACTTCTTTAGGATTTGATTGATATATGCAATGGAAATATTGAAATATTTTAAATGCATGTGTTTATGTTTAGAAAGAATATATTTGATTTACATGTTTGGAAGTATGTGTAATAAATAATATCGTGAATAAATGGAACATGGTATCTTGTGATTTTTTTTATATTACTCAACGACTTCTAATAAATAGTGAAAAATAAAACTCAACCAATCAAATCAAAGTTGGATTTTAAACTTAATATAGTCAAGACATCATTTTGAGTTATTTTTATGGTATAAATTGAAATTTATAACCAGGTGAGCTAGCTCATCTAGCCAGGGCTCTGTCTCTCAAGTGAGATGTACAGGGTTCGAATCCCGCAGGCGGCAGAAAGTTAAAAAGTTATCTCAATTGAGAGGTACATGGTTCGAATCCCGCAGGCGGCAGAAAGTTATTATGTTTGGAAAGTTTCCAAGGTCCGAAACCCTCCCCAGAACATGGGAAACGTAGAATTGGGAAACGTAGAATATGGGCAACGGGGGACTAGTCGGGTGTAAGCCCGGGAACCCTCGTCATCAAAAAAAAAATTGAAATTCATCACTGGTTTGTAACTATTGTGTAATCAGCTGGTCTTATTTTTTGCTTCATTTAATATAGTATTATTTCATATGCAATGATCTTGTGTAATCTGCGGGTGTTCAAAATCTAACTAGATATATGCACGTGCAAGATTCAATATGTGTGAATAACATTATTATCGCTTTCTCAGATAATCTAAAAAACATAGGTTTGAATCGTGTTGATAGTCTTAAACAAAAGTTGAAAGAGATTTTAGAACCCTAAAGAAGAGAAAAATATGTCGCCATATTTATTCATGTTAATCAGCCCGATTAATGAATTAACAATACTAAGAAATCTGCTAAAAATGAAATCTGCAATGTGTCTCGTGTCAAGGGCAGTAGGGAGGGCGCACCAGGCCCCTTGGATCCGCCCTTGAAGAAATCTATGGTCTCGTCTCTATCAATGTAGAACCAACATTTACTTATTTTTTTGATTTTATTTTTCATTAATTAACTAATATATCACCTTAAAACCCATATCATTATTCGTTTCTTAACTTAAGCGAGTACTTCCTTGTTTAGCAATATATAAATTCTTGTGGATTTGATACTCTACTTTTACTTTTTTACGTAACACTTCGTACACTTCCAAAGCATGGATGATTCACTTTCTCTCCCCACTATACTGCTTCTAAAGAGCACTATCGTTGATTTCACCATGTAAAGTGTTTACACTCAGATCAAAAAAAATTCTTAGAATGCCTAAGTTTAACTCATCTAGTGGTTTTCCAACAAATAGTTGACCACACTATAGTTCGAGATATTCCTTCACTTTCCTCTCAAATTCTACCATGGAAGTGCACATTGTAATTTAACCTTCTTCTTGGGACTACCAAGTACATGGAACCATGTTTAACCTTCAAAAGAAGTAAACTACCACCTACCCTGCCAACCCTATCTTGTGTTGATACAATGCTGATAAAATTTATACATTTAGTTGTAGAAAGTTCAAATCGTGAACTTTGAACTCTCAAGCTTCTCGTATGTCAATTGTCTAGCTATCAACCACTTTCTTAACTCACATAGTTTTATTTTAAGTAATTCTGGTAAAAGGAAAGGATAAAGTATAGAGAATGACGGAGGTCTGAGATAAAAGAATATGAAAGAGGGGAAATGAGAATGGATACAGATTTGGCATAAAAACATTTTTTTTTAAACTCATACTTTTATTTAGCTTTTTAAAACATTTATTATTCATATAAGAGAAACACCAAACATTGCGTTGATTTTAGTTCAATCATCATCCTTAGTTTCTAGACAATCTTTATTTATTTTTTAGAAAATCTAGAAATCAATAAGTCTTTAAAAATGTCATTTGAAAGTTAAAAAAAGATATTCAAGGGCATCTAAAGGAGCCTGGAATACTGAAAATGGAAGGTACAATGAGACTATGTCACTGATTCGACTTGTAAATTAGGTACTTTTCAATCTTAAGGTATCAAACACAAGTCATTATCTTCTCATTGGGTAAGTGAAAAGTTGATTGTAGAAGATGGAGAGAAGGGGAGAGGTCATAGGAGCAAATATTACATTAGCAAAGTATATATATATATATATATATATATATGATTGTTCCATTATCATGTGATCACAAATAAAATTTATCCCAAATTACTAAAATAGAAATTATATTTTATATTTATCATCTTTATACTAGGATCAAACACTACTTAAAATATTTACTTTAGAATTATCGGGTAGAATTTGTTCTATGATGACACACTTACGAAATTCTTAAAGGGCACGCTTGACAATTGATCTAATTGCTTTTAGTTGTAGCGTCATTAAGATCTATGATTGTTTTTACCGCAATAGATTCAAGCATAATAACCTCCCGACAATGATGATTCAAAATGCAAATGAGTAGATTTTAAAAAATATAGTTTTAAACTTCTTTAATAACCTATAACGCTTCTTTTTAATGTTTTTATCTTCCAAGATAGAGTTTAAGTTATCACGACCTTGGTAAAACTAAAAATTATATTAATTAGATCTTTAACCTGCTTTCTGAAAAAGATTTTTTCATTTATAAACTTCTTTTGTTTTTTTATATACAAGTTCATTGTTCAATTATTGTAAAACACTTAAAGTATCAAAATCTTATTACATTTTTCTAGAGTCTTTGTCGAGAGAATCAAACACATCCTGAAGATCATCATTGTAAAAGAGATTTGCATGTAATTGAGTTTCTCCTGACTTTATAGGTTGTTTGCAAACAATTTTTAATTCACCTAGAAGACGTTTGATCCGTAAAATTTCACATATCTCTTGTGCAATATCTCGAAACTCAGTTTCATCAATGCTTCTAGACACAACATTTTGTGTTTCTCTTCTCCAAGTCAGAAAATTTTCTCCTTTAGAGGTGAAATATCCTAATGTAGATCTTCTATCATCTACATTTTCATCCCAGTCAGCGTCAGTAGATGCTTCGACCCGCAAAGTATCACATTTCTTGTTATCATCTTGAATATGAGACTGATATTGAATTTAAGTGTTAAAGGACGATTCAAAAGTCTCATTTATAAACATAATAAAAAAAATAACCGACAATGAAGATCAATATAAAGGTTTTAGAAGACACCAAAAAAAGGTGTATATCAGCAATTAAGGTTGAGAAGAAAAAGATTAAGAGTAAAGATTTAAAACCTTAAGCTTTGATACCATGATGAAGTTATAGTAACTTTATTCATTGATAATAATTATTACATAGAGAACCTATATTTAATTATTGGATACACATGAAGAACTTTGAAAGCAAGTTTCTATGTGTAAGAAAATAATTAGGGAACAAGTTTTTGTGTAAAAAATAAA
Organism: Nemophila menziesii; assembly: GCA_029959085.1. Classification (NCBI taxonomy): domain Eukaryota; kingdom Viridiplantae; phylum Streptophyta; class Magnoliopsida; order Boraginales; family Hydrophyllaceae; genus Nemophila; species Nemophila menziesii. Next base: position 36,459,221 of record JARWIR010000005.1, on the reverse strand, counting down.
TAACTTGGGGAGAAATCTATCCAACCTTAATATAGAATATAATAGTTTGTCCCTAACGATTATGTTGTTCTTGATTATGTTGGAGATCAGCACGTCCCATTTATACCTGGACGACCATTTTTGTCCACGAGCCGCATCATAATCGATGTTCATAAAGGACCCGTGACCCTCCACACTGAAGATGATTCCAAACCATTCTTTGTTTTGGGAAAAAAGTATAAGGAGTCACGTGAGGTCCCAACAAACCGAATTGTGACCGAAGAGGTAAAACTAAGATCCCATAAGAATACTTGGCGAATAGAGTTAAAGATAAGTTTGGGATGCGAGACGAAGTAGCGTGGAAATCTCCCGACCCCGAGAACAGACCACAAAGGTATAAAGATGCATGGATGGGACTGTTCGTAGTTACTCGAGTTGTTTCGGTGAAGGTGATTGAGGTACGAGAAAATATCCTCATCCGCTGCTGAGGAGGCTATATAAAAAGAGTAAAGAGGTAAAAACGTCAAAATTTGAACTACATAAAATAGAAGTTCTTACAGGATATTAGTAATTTTTATGCACCTATTATAGTTTATAGGTAGTGTTTATTAGTATTTTTTATGTGTTTTGTGTAATACTATGTTTAATGAGAAATGTAGAAGTGTTTTTATTTGTAGGTAAATTTAGAGTTTGTGGTGAAAAAGAGGAGTCAGTTGAGATGGGTATGTAGTTTCAAATTAATGGAATCATGTCGAGAAATGTCATTGTATACCGTGCCAAACATTTGTTATACCGCAAAAAGACAAATGTCATGACGGGTGCCATAATATATACCTAACAGTGTTCATGCCGAGAGAAAGGTATATATCACGTTATACCGCGCCTCCAATGCAGTATACATCAACACGATTATGTATTATATTCACAATACCCGTATCATGATATGAAGATATGGTAGGGAACTGTACACCGTACGACAATGGGGTGCACCGCGAGCACACCATCAGATATGAAGAAGAGGTCGACATTATATCAAATACAAAACTTTAAGCCTCATTGTTCTTCAAACACTAAACTTCATTAAAGGTTCACCAAACTTTCACCACACATCAAAACCCTACCATACACACAAATACTCACTCCAACATTATAAGATTTCTTCACGAAAGCCAATTTTTTCAATATTTTCTCAGGAACAAAAATTTCCAAGGAGTCCAAATCAACAATACCATACCAAGAAAACCATACCCAATTTATGTTTCAGTACGAGTAAATACATCGTTTATCCCCTGAACTTTACACGTCATGACAGATATCCCCCAAAGAAATTTTTGCGACTGGATGGTCCTTAAACTATGTGTTTGTGACTCGATGCCCCTTGTTAACGGAAAACGTTAGTTTTCGCCATTAGTTTGTTACGTGCGCAAATTTTCGTGACATTTTACCCCCTGTACTAAGTTTTTTGTGACATTTTACACCCTGTACTAAGTTTTCTTGACATTTTACCCTAGGCACCGACTCACGAAAAACTTAGTACAGGGGGTAAAATGTCACAAAAAACTTAGTATAGGGGGTATAATGTCACGAAAATTTGCGCACGTGACCAACTAACGGTGAAAACTAATGGTTTCCGTTAACAGGGGTCATCGAGTCACGAAAACATAGTTTAAGGACCATCCAGTCGTATTTTTTTCTTTGGGGGGAAATCTGTCAAGACGTGTATAGTTCATGGGGTAAATGAGGTATTTACTCTTTCAGTACCAAAACATAAATTTCAAACCCAAAAACATCAAAAGACAATATTTTTTCCAGAAAATATCGAAATTCATGTTTTGAATTTAAGAGCTTTTGAAGTATTTCGAGGTTCGGACCTGCAAAGACGTCTTCCATGAAAATAATTCCATTCACACCGGATCCATCCAAGTTGATAACATAGTTAAATTTTCAATACTTTCTATTTTTCTTCATAAATTTTGAAAATTACTTGGAGAGTAGATAATTATTTCGTGTGTGAATGAATATTGTGCGTTTAACCCCTTTTTGGTTGTGTTGTTCGAGACATTTTCCATTTCCGTTTGTTCCACAGTACAAGGATAACCACATGTCAAAGGTTAAACAAAGAACAAGAATCCTTTCTAGTGTTTGAAACAATTGAAGTGGAAAACAAACCAAGGATGAAGATGAATCTAGCAAGATGAGAAAAGAGAGGTCAGAGCCAAATCATGAGTAAAGAAGCAAAGATGAGGGATAACACCAAGGGTTGTTGAAAGAATCGATCTAGCGAAAGGTCCATCACACCCTATCTTGGGTATTGATCATGTGAGGTAATAACCTCGAGAGTACGTTTTCTTTCTTCCTTACCTATTATCTTATTAACTAGTAGTATATCAGTTAGTATTTTTAATTTCTTATCGTGTCTGTTTTGAGGTGTGGGGATACGACTCAATTTTAAGTTGGGGGTGTGGAGATGTGTTGTTCATCATTCCCATTTTAAAAAATGTTTTTTAGGTATAAAAAATTTAGTTGTAGAATGTGTATAATATCCTAAAAGAATAAACCTTAGTAAGTTAATGATAGTTAGGTAATTTGTTTATGAACTATTTATATTGTATGTTTTGAGTATGAACATGAATGCACATCTTAAAATAAAAATAAAAAATTAGTAAACAATACGGTAGAAGTAAATTTAAACCTATGGAGAATGAATTGTGTGTAGAACGTAATATCTGATCTAGTTGAAAACCCATTTAATGAACATGCTAAAGTTGAGACAGTAACCAGATTTTTATATCTAGGAAGGTGATTAAGGAAGTTATATGATATATGCCCTTTTTCGCCATTTAGCTCGCTAACAAAATATTTATTTAATTACTTTCCATCCCAACCCCTTGTAATATTTCATAACCCTTTTATTAGTCATATTATAAGCTATATCTATAAATTATAGGACTTTTCCAGATGACCCATACTCAAATTTCAATGCTAAGACAATCGTATTTAAGGTTTGAGTTAGGGGTGGTGGGTACAATTATGTGAAACACTTTGGGTGAGTTTTTGAGCTTATATGTATATGTGCTATGTTGATTATGCACTTTTTATATAATCCTTAAGCCAAGAGGCTCGATTGAAGAAGAGATAAAATATTGGAGAAGAAAGTTGAAGCCCTATTGAACAACTTTTACACAATTTGGCCATCGAATCTTAGATTAATTTAGTATTAGTTTCTTGTCCATGATTCTTCTAATTTTATCTTTTATTTTATTACTCTAATTATGAACTAAAAATCCTTATAGCTTGAGCTTGTATTATGTAAAACCCTATATTATTGTTTTGATATTTCTATGATACTTGGAATGACTTTTAATTGAATTGAATATTTACTTTACAACCGAATATGAATTGTTTTAAATTATGCTTTATATTAATTGATCCTTTATAGATTGACCTAAGTACTTAAACTGTCACTGGGTATAGGAACAGATCTGGTTCATATATGTTCAGGGTAGTAATCCTAATTGAATTTCCTAGCCGAATAATCACATAGGGTTAGTGTATATCACCAAACTTTTCATAGAATAAATTGTGATTGTAAGGTAGCCTTCTAAGCTACTACCTTGACGAGAGTTAGAAGGATAATAGAATCTCGATTAGTTATAGCGACTGAATTCACCCTTATAAATGGAAATATCTATTTATAATGATAGGGGAATACTACCAAACCCGAGTTAATCTCTCATCTATTATTCATATCGTATTTATTTGTTTTCGCAGTTTTATTTTTATATTTTCATCATAGTTTCTTAGTTCAAAAAAACTAAGCGAGAATCTATTTATGTCATTCTGCTTTTAGTTATACATATAAATCCATGTGGAGATGATAACTCTTATAATCGTGTTTTACTTGTCAACGATCTGTGCTCTTGCGGAAAGTATTTGTTCTCTCGAGGTGTGAATTTACTTGCAATATTTTATCACACCTTAAGAGAAAATAAAGTATTACGAGGAGGGGACATAGACTCAAGTGGTGTACTAAAGGAATGGGGAAACATGTCGGGGTAGAGGGTCGTATGGGAGGTGCATCGGGATCATCGTGGTTTGATATCCAAGGAGAGTACAACGACATACCAAACAACACAAACTAAGTTAAATTCAAAGCCCATCAAGACCGTAACATGATAGTTCTTAAAACGAGATTAAATCGTCAAAAAAGTCATTGAACCTGATCTCTGTCTAAATGATAAGGGCGTCGAGGTTTAAAAGGGGTACTTGATAGGGAAAAAATGCTAGGATCAACCTCATAAAGAAATGAGAGTGTCTCGCATGCTAAATCCAATATTTAACTCTCGAGTAAAGGACTAGGAGACTTCAGCGACCTAGGAAGATGACTAGGTACAAAGATTAGTTGTAATCCATGAATATCTCGATAATTAATAGCACACTGCCTCTATAACCTCGAATAAATTTGCCCACTAACGCAACGTTTTCCACTCACTATAAGTGGGTCACGAAGGAAGCTGGAATCCTATTATGCTAATGATTGGTCTGTAAAAAAGGACAAGTAGTTCAGAGAAGTGGGAATAGTGGGTAGACATAGTGGGAAGATAGTATAAATAAAATCACTATAAATTTATACACACATTGTAATCACTCAACAATATTCAAGTTATATTTTTTATAAAGTTTATTGTTTTTTCCAACTCAGCTTGTTTATATCTTCATTAAAACCCATACTTGCAACTATTTTTTCATCTAAACACTTCAAACACGCCTTATATTTCATCAAATTCACAAGAAAATCTAATGGTCCTACCAACAACTAAAATTTCTAGAGTGTTGACCAATCAAAATGACCAAAACACATAAATGTAAGTACAACCAATTAAAAACACTTACTACACACAATATAACACCACATAACAATAATACAAATACGTAAACCACTAGAAACTTTGAAACTAAACCCAAAAATTAAAGTTTTATTGTTCTAAGACTACTAACCTTATATAACATGTTAAATGAGCAAGCAAAGACAATAATGTAAACCTACTCTCATTGTGTCGTCTTGAGGATAGAGAAAACTAGACTATGTATTTAATGTGAAAGAAAGTGATGTCTCCCTATTTGTGATATAATAATTTAGGTTGGAGACATCATTGTAGGTGTTTATGATTAATTAATTATAGATTTTTATTCGTATTTTAACAAATTCTTATTTCTTGTATTGATAAGATGAATTAATATTTTTTAGAGCATATTGGTGTGTTAAAGTTTTAAAGATATATGAAATATAATTAGATGCCAAATCAATTCTAAAGAGATAAGGAAAGAAGATATGAAAGAAATCAAGAGATAAAATGAAGTAGATAAAAAATAGGAAAAGAAAAGTTGTCAAGTAAATCTCACATTCTGCTGCTACGTCCATCAAAGGGAAGATAACTTTAAATCGGCTTGGAATTTGGATGAACATTAAAAAGAGTAAACGTAGATCTTTTCTCTACGGTCATTTCTATATAATGTAGGCAAAATTGGACCAATAACGAAGGTGATATGATAAAAAAAATTGAGTATTGTTTATCTTCTCTGATATTTTAGGAAACGAATTTGAGCTCGACTTGGACTCAAATTACTTACCTTTTACTCACTAATTTCGACCTAGGGTCTTATTAGCACCTATAATACACCCTCTTGTCATTGTAAACATGTCCTTTCCCATCCTTCTTCTGTTCTGAACATTAGTGCAATCCTTAGTTATTCAAGAGAAGAAATTTGAAAGTATGTATCTTTATTTTAGTTTATTTCTAATAGCATGAACTAATTTTCCCATAGCTTGGGTTTTGCATATGTATAATCTTTGAATTATATCTTTTTCTATCTAAGTTTGTTTGGGAAAACTTTTTTAAATTGATTGTAACTTCTTAACCATATATATATTTTATGTGTTTTGATTTATTTTCAGTCTTAATCTCGATCACGTTAGGATTGTCTTAATAATAGTTAGATGGTCACTCGGAAGGGGTGTCTAATTATTGAAAACACCAAATAAACGTCTAGCGTGCGGTAGTGATCCAGGACGGCTTGCCTAACTAGATAGTCATTAGGATTTTAGATTTAAACATCAATCATTGCGCAGGGTCCCCTTACACAAGTCACTTGGTAATTGTTAGGTCTCCACTTAAGTCCACCCGGAAGGGGGTTAGGAGGAATATAAAATTCTGGCTATTTTTCTAAGAGCTTTAATCACCCTTTTTAACTAATAGAAGAAATAGATGGATAAGTGCATACTAGCAAACCTAAGCTATATCTCTCATCTTATTCTTACATCTTTAATTTATTGTCTTTAGTTTAATTAATCATTATTCTACTCAATCATTACTTGTATTTATTTTTCTTGTCTTTTAATTAATTGAACTATTTATTACTACGCTTTGTTGTTAATCTATTTGTATAACACACTAAGTACTTGAGAAAGAATGTTAAATTATCATTAAAACTTGCGTACGACCTGTGAACCCTGCAGTGAGTAACGGGGAAGTTAGAATGTCTTGTTCTTATTTATTTTATCTATTATTTTATCACACTCTTTAAACCACCAAAAAGTGAAAAAGTAATTTAGAGAAGCAAAAGTCCTATTTATATTAAAGGGGTAATTTTGACCAAAAAGATTTCATTGGTCTCGAAGTAGTATAATTTTATTAAACACAATAGATGTCTAAATAAGACCATTAAGTCTAGCTAAAATCTTACTAAGCTTCCGAAGTAGCGCTAACTATAGTGTGCAGTATCGCCTATCCGATCATGTCACACGTTAGTAATCTTTAAAGTCCCCATCATAATATCAATGTCTGTATCATCCTAGATTACCCATATACCTCCTTTGTAAGTTTGCGCTTCAACCTTCGTCAAATTTACTTTACCCAAACTTTGAATGATTTTGTTTTCCTTTGCACCACTATTTCTTGGCTCCACGATAACTATTAAATAAAGTCTATGTATACGCATCATTTCCCAAGCAACACGCCTAATATTCTTGGTTACAACTTCGTTTCAGTTCCCTTGCTCATTGCCCATCTTTAGGCATTTACGGGATTTGGCTAGCGTCTAGGTAATCAAATGCACCACGACTTCAAAAAGACTTGCTCGAACCAGGTTTTGAACTCCTCACAAGTCCCGATCAACAACAATCCCAGCATCTGAATTAACACTCTACATTGCGCTTCTTTAGCGACGAGTGACGAAAATTTATCTACAACGACATTTGTAGTCGCTACATTGGTTTTTTGTTAGACTCGATAAAATATAGCAGTGAGTTCTTTTGAAGTAGTCGCTATTGTTTGTAATTATATTTTGATATTTTTCTTATTTCGAATATGTAGTCGCGGATAAATGTTGTTGCTGTTAAAGACTAAAATAAACTCACTTACCGTATTTATGGAAATTTTTCAATTTTTTCATACCCAATTTTATACCCAAAATACAATTTTCCCTATTTTTTTTAAAACCCTAACTAATTTTTGTTGTAATTTTCAAAAATTGTTTCTCCATTTAAGTTTATGATATTTACCAAGTTCATATTCTAGTCTATCGTGGGACCTATTCAATCTTTAATTCCTCCAACCATAAATTTGTTATAAATTTCACCGCGTCTTTTACTGTTGTCAAATTCCTTCTCATAAACTTCGGATTATAAGCAGTTTCACCTAAATATATTTTTCCCTTGGACTTTTATTCTCTTCGGCCTATACTTTTTTTATAGTTCATTTTATTTATTTTCATTTGGTCATTTTTTTTATTTATTGTTTGGAATTTTCTTCCCTATCCCCATTATGTAGTCTCTATTCATTTTTACCTAAAATTAATCTCGAAATACCTACCTCAATAGTTTTGAACCTTTACTATGTTTATTCTTATGAATAAATCAATCAAGAACTTTGGAAAGATCCATACAGTAAAGCTAAAGACAAAAGGAAAAAATAAGGTTTGCTTCAAATTAATAATTGAAGGTAATAATTTTGACAATGTTTTCTTAATTTTATACTATTCAATTCAATACATTTATTCAGTTATAATTTAATTTTCTCTAACTATATATTTTTTTTTGAAATAAATATTAATTTACTGTGTTATATGTGAAAAAAAGAATTATATTTAATAAAATTGAAATTAATATCTTGATTATGTTTATAAAAAGTAAATCTATATTTTCCAATATGTAAATGTTATACAGATTTGCTATACAGATATGTTGTTGATACCTGGGTCTTATTTTTAATTAAAATTTTATAAATAATTGAAGTTTCATAAAATTCAATTAATACTAATTACATATTTTAATTTTTAAATATAGATACAAGATTGTTGGTCATGATATTTCAACAAGACTGTGCTTCTAAGACAACATTCTCAGTAAGTTTTTTTAATATTAGTATTGTAATGTATATATTAAATTTGATGGTGAATTTTTGGATTAACTATTAATTTAGGTATTCATTTAATTAACTGAATATGATTTTCTTTTGATCCTAAGAATCATGAAAATAGAATCTAGTTAAAGTATACATGAATTTAGTGTTTCATTGTGAGCTAAAAAATCAACTCAAGTATTACTTTACCTATAGATATTATTGACGACATACGTCTTGTGTCTTGCCAAAATAGACCGAATCCCATCCACTTATACTGTTCTTGGACCTAATAACACGATTATTTAAAGATGCACCTACAGGAGGGAGTGGAGTTCTTCTCGTAATTAATGTTCTAAAAATCGGCTAGTCATAAAAACCATTTTCTCTCTCTACTTTTTCTCTTTAAAAATGCTCTTCATTAAAGTTTCGATCATTAGATAAATTAATTTGTAAATTCGTTTCTCTTTCAATTTCTAGCTTCAATATCCTAATGTTTATGGTGTTTATGAAAATTATGATTGTTGGTGCAATGTACAGTTGGGTATTGAGTTTTAGTTTTCTAGCTATGTATTTTAATTTTGATCCTGGGCCAGATTTTTCAAATTTGTCTAATACACTTATGGCTATGGGTCTTCTACTTGACTACTATGAAGATATTAGACACATGTAGGCTTGTTTGCTTATTGGGTCATGTCTTCAGAATGCTTCTTTTAATTTTTCTTGGATGGGTAATGGTTTTTCTGCTGGTAAAATTAACATGCAAGTGACTCTTATGGTTTGCTTTAAGTTATTGTATAAAGATTGGGGTTGCATGGCTCATATCTGTCATAAAATGACAATTGGCAAAAAATGGCTGAAGACTATGATATTAGGTGAGAGTTTGAAGTTCCAAGCTATGTGTCAGATCGCAGTGCATGCGGTCCATCCTTGTGTATTTCGAGAATTCAACCAAGCTTAATACTACTTCTATTACTGATAAAAATTGTATAAGTTATTATTTTGGAAATGAAGACAGAGCTAATTCCTTTTGGTCAAACGTTTATAAATATTGTGACCGATTATGTGAGAAATCATCAAGAAGGACGCTGTTATTTATTATGATATGGATATACCATAATTTTCACATTTACTTCGCTGTGACTAAAGACCAGTTATTAATGAAGAAGTGTTATAAATATGAGGATGTTTTCTGTGTCAGTAATGTCAAAAATTAATACAAAATCCTTTCCTTCCAAGAGAATAGAAAGGGTCTTTTCAGCTTTACTGTCTTGGAATGTGGTGTGCAGGAGTTTTTTATCGTGATACATTTTTTATTGCTTATCGGACGACATGCAAAGGTATACGAAGGATTCGAGGAGATTTTTTACATTATTTGCATGCATGAGGGATATTTTTCTATCAGATTTTTACATTTGGCAGCCATGCACTTATATTCGTGTGAGGTACGCCCCCTAACTCCTCTATATAACATACATGCATGTGGGTTTTATATAGCAGTTACATCTTGTTATTTACTCCCTAAAAACAAAAATACGCTTTTGCAACAAATCCACTTCAAAGCAATGTCTGAAACCAACTGTCATCTCCTTCCTCTTGCCAAAACTAAAACTGAAAACATCCTTAAGCTCGAAACACTCTCTCTTTCTACTAAAGTGTCATCTGTTAAACCAAGTATCCCGGAGTATTCTATCATTGCCAAGATTGTGTCTGATAGAGTCATCGCATTGGGTACTTTTCGTAAATCGGTCCTCGACACATGGGGAGTTATTGGAAGAATGGTTTTCGAAGAAATGGAGGAAAATACTTTCAAAATTAGCCTTTTCAATGAAGAAGAGGCAGACAGGCTTGTTTTTATTCGCCCCATGCTTATCCAGGGTCTGCATGTTATTATTGTGAAACTTGAGGAGGGTATGACTTTGAGGGATGTCGACTTAATCTCTTCTGCTACATGGGTTAGAATCTACGGTCTGGCTGGGTCACAGAACAACCTGGAAGCAGTACAGCTATTTGGTGATTTCATTGGGGAAGTTTTAGAAATTGACTTTCCCATTATCGACAATGATGATATGAAGTTGATTAGATTTCGCGTGAAGTTCAACTCTCTACAGCCTCTGAAGACGGGTGTCTTTCTCCAGCAGCTTGATGGCAAAGCTTGGGTGTCGTTCATCTATGAAAGTATTGGGCTTTGTTGTTTTAATTGCGGGAAGCTAGGTCACAACAAAAATAACTGCAATCTTGCTATGGTTCGTCCGAAGTGGAGCGATGACGCTGCTAGATACTATAACTGGAGCAAGGATATGAAAATGAGAAGCGAGGATAAGGTCTTTTACGTGATTAGGAAGAAATATAGGTGGGGCCACTTTGATGAGGTGGTGAAATTCCACCCATTCAGGAGATTTGATAATGATGGAGAAGATGATAGCGAAGGTAATGGTCATGGCGGAGTGGGCAATAGCAGTCGTGTCATTCAATTTGGGTCTTTTAATAATATGGACAAAGCTAATGAAACTACTGATGGAAAAGAGTCGGGTTCGAAATCTGCTAGTAACGAGTCATCTAAAAGGAAACGTGAAAATGAAGATCTCATTGAAGAGTTAATGAATAACGTTAATGTTCTCGAGGGGCCTGTTGAGATTTCAGAAAGAAGATTTCCAGAGTTGTTCAAGGTTTTCAGAAGGGAGCTTGGTGACATTGGAATGAGCATCGTGGTTAGCCGTGAAACTATAAAAGAAGTCCTTAATAATCAAGCTGTTGATATTGATGAAATGTACTATAAATTCAGAAGTGAACCGTACTCGAGTTCTAATGTGGTGGATACGAATGATAGATATAAGATGAAAGGAAAGATGGTGGTTGATTTAAACAAAGTTGTTGATAATGGTTTGAATTTTTTGGATCATGATGGATATGGCGGAAATGCTGATTGGGGTGACCAGGTGTGGACCGAAAGGAAGTTTGATGGAGTCGAAACGCGTAAACATTTCACTAGAACTGATATTGGTAGCCCATCCTTGGAGGATTATGAATATCATGAGGAATCGGGATTTGAAAATTCACAGTCTATTCATATTAGTGATCATCCAAGAAGAGAAGATAGCAGAGAAGGAGTTTGGATTGATAATCCTGGAAGTAAGGATTTTAGACCCCATGTTAAATTTACATGGCCAAAGACCCTTAAGAGGAAGGTCGCGCCGAGTGGAGAACCGGGAAATGCTAAGCTTCAAAAATTCACAACGAAGATTTAGCGAATATGGAAAGAAGAATCCTTGATATGCAAGGTTTCATTGATGAGTTGTGTGATAGTTTTTACGGTGTTAAGAATAACATTATCAAGAAAAAAGCTATCTGTGATGGTAAAGATTTGGTGCTTGAGGAAGAGTTCGAAGATCACCAAAAATTGTTCTTTTGTAATGCGGATGATTGTGATGGACATTTGGAAGGTGGTTTAAGCAGCGGTAGTGAATCTGAAGGGGACATGACTACTCAAGGATACCCTTTGAAGGAAAATGGTCCTCTTGTGTTTGCTGAGGATGGCGGCCGATCCATTAATGCGGCCGGGAGGGATGGATAGTATCATTTGTTGGAACTGTCAAGGGGCTAGGGCTCCCTTGACTAGGAAATCTTTTAAAGCCCTAGTTGGTAAGAATAATGCCTCGGTGGTTTGCCTTTTGGATTCGAAAATTAGGAGAAAAGACCTTAGGTCTTGCTCGCATTTTAAATTTTTTAATAATTCCTTTGTAGTTGACCCTAGAGGAAGAGAATTTAGGTCTGGGGGTATTCTACTATTATGGAAAGACTCAGTAGATGTTTCTATTGTATGCTCGTGTCAGTTTTATATTATTTCCAAAATTAATGATAACAATGGCCGTTCTTGGTATATTATATGTGTTTACGCTCCCGTTAATTTTGAAGAAAGAACCAAACTTTGGATCAACCTTTCGAAAAAGATTAAACACCTAGATAAACCGTTTATTATCATGGGCGATTTTAATCAAGTTGCTAATTACTCTGAAAAGCAAGGGAAAAGATCGGCTAATCTGGACCGTATGTTAAAATTTAATGAATTTATTAACAATAATCATCTCGTGGATCTCCCTAGCAAAGGGTGTTTATACACTTGGTTGAATAATCGAGATTGTCTAAATAATGTAAAAGAAAAACTTGATAGGGCTCTAGCTTCTGTGGAATGGTGTGCCTCTTTCCCTAACGCGATAATTAAAATTCCTCCGGCCGTGGGTTCTGATCATTGCCCACTCATTCTTATTAAGGATGCTTACATGACTAAAGCCGAAAAATATTTTATATTTGATTCAAGATGGCTAGAACATAGTAGGTGTAAGGAGATTGTGAGAGAGAACTGGAAGTGCAAGAAGGTTTGTGATAGTATTACTAAGTTTCGCAATAAAAGGGAGGCAACTTGTTTGGCTCTGAAAGGGTGGAGTAGGAAGGTTTTGTTTAATAATCGAAAGAAGATTAATGAACTACAAGAAGAACTTATTCTTATTAATAAAGAACAAACTACGGATGAGAGTATATTAAGAGAAAACTACATCAAAGATTATATTCAGGAACTCTGGAGAATCGAAGAGGTTTATTGGGAGGATCGGGCGAGAGATTTGGCGATCAAGAAAGGGGACAAGAATACGAGGTATATTTTCGCTAAGACAATGAAAAGAAGGAAAATTAATAGAATTTGTATGATTAAGAATAATAATAATGATTGGGTCGAGGAGCCAAGAGAAATAAATGAAGTTATCCAAAATTATTATATGCAGCTCTTTATGGCTAATGAGGTCTCTGATCCAGAAGATATAACAAGATTTATACCGTGTAAAGTGTCGTTTAATATGAATGAAGTGCTTACGAGTATGCCAAACATGGAGGAGATTAGAAATGCAGTCTTTAGTATGTCGGGTTCTAAAGCTCCTAGTCCGGACGGATTGCCAGGAAAATTCTATCACGAATTTTGGGAAATTATAAAAGATGATATCTTTAAGTTTGTTACGGATTTCTTTAATGCCGACATGGATATTGCTAGTATTAATGACTCGGTTATCACTCTTATTCCCAAAGGTAATTGCCAAGAATCGATAAAGGATTATAGGCCTATCTCATGTGCAAAATTTTGCTATAAAATTATTGCGAAAATTCTTGCCACTAGACTTCAGCCATTTATGGATAATATTGTGTCACCCACTCAATCGTCATTTATTAAGGGCCGTAGTATTCAAGATAATATTATTATTGCTCAAGAGATGTCTTATTTTCTAAATACTAAAAGGAAATCTAAAAAGTTCTATGGTGCGGTCAAACTTGATATGGAAAAGGCATATGATCAAGTTAATTGGGAGTTTCTGTTTAAAACCCTCCGTGCTCTTGGGTTCTGTGATAAATGGATTAAATGGGTCGTAATTGTGTTTCATCTGTTTCTTTCCAAGTCAAAGTGAATGGACAGAGATTGGAAAAATTTAAGCCGACTCAAGGACTAAGACAAGGGGACCCGCTGTCTCCCCTTCTTTTTTCTCTTCTTACGGAAAGTCTTATCGAATTAATTAATCACTATTGTCGAAGTAATGAGATTAAAGGTATTCGTATCAAAAGGAATTGTCCGCCCTTGACACATTTACTCTTCGCGGATGACGCCTTATTCTTTATTAATATCAATGCAAAAGAAATTGATGTTTTTCAAAAGATTATCAATGACTATTGTAAGGCATCTGGTCAAAGGGTCAACTTACATAAATCAAGAATTATGTTTTGCAAAAATACTCCGGATAGCATTAAAAGTGACATTACGAATTGCTTGCAAGTTGAGCAGACTACGGATTTGGGTAAATATTTAGGGATTCCGCTTTCACTTAAACGTGCAAAAAGTGAAAACTTGAATTATATTAAAGACATGATATTAGCCAAATCAAAAGGGTGGATGGCATCTCTTCTATCGGAAGGGGGTAAAGAAGTTTTGATTAAAGCAGTTTTACAAGCGCTTCCTAACTATATCATGTCAATTTTTGAGATGCCAAAGTTGGTATGCAAAAAACTTTCTAGCATCATTGCTAATTTTTGGTGGGATGCACGAAATAAAAAAAGGATACATTGGGTCAGCTGGAAAAAACTAACAAGGTCGAAAACAGTAGGTGGGCTGGGATTTAGAGAATTTCACAAAATGAATATTGCAATGTTAGCTAATCAAGCTTGGAGATTACTTAGCAAGGAAGATTCACTCGTTTATAAAGTCCTTAAAGGTATCTATTTTCCAAATTGTAAAATGTGGGATGCTAAATTACCTAGTAAAAGATCATGGTGTTGGGCTAGTCTCTTTAAAGGGTTGCAATTTATTAAGAAACACGCTATTTGGCAAGTTCAGAATGGTAGAAATACCCACATATGGAATCACTGCTGGATAAGTAATGGTATACTACTCAAGAAGCCGAGTAGTTGTAACATTAATTGGGTACACGAGCTCTTTGGAAAAGATGGGGATGGGTGGGATAGCAATATGATATTCAATACGTTTCCGCATGAAGTTGGTCAAATTATTATGCGACTACCTAGGAGTTATACTGATAAGGATGACAAGATTATTTGGCCGTATAATAAGAACGGTGAATACACAACGAAGTCTGGATATCTCACGGTGGTGGCTGAAGAGATGGCGAGTGAAGCTCAATCGTCGGCGGTTAATGAACAAAAAATGGATGGTATATGGAAAGCTATTTGGAAAACAAATGTTCCGGCTCGCATTAAGAACTTCGGATGGAGAGTTTGTAATAACGCCCTACCAGTTAAGAAAAATCTCAAAAAGAGGAAATGTGTTAGTAATGATACGTGCGAATGGTGTGAATTAGGGGAAGAGGATGTTACACACCTCCTTCTTAAATGTCCTCTCAGCAGGATGGTTTGGGCTGATTCACCGCTTCAGATTAGAATTGATGAAGATTTTAAAGGCTCATTTGAAGAATGGTTCATAAATATTACTAGTGCTTACTCCAAGAACGGGTGGAACCCAAGAGTCATTACATCGTACGTTCTGGCTATCGTATGGTTCTTATGGAAAGAAAGAATGGTATATTTTCATGAGAGCAAACAATGGTGTGGGGGAGATGTTCTTAAAAGAGCTAAAGAACTGATGACGTCCTTGTTTGGGCCATTTAACGAGGAAGAGAACAAAAAGGATAGGAACGAGTTAGGAAATGAAAGTGTAGTTGATGAGAACCCAATTATTAACGACAACGCTGAAGTTGTGTGGACTTGTGATGCATCTTTTATCTCTAAAGAAGAACAAGCAGCAGTCGCTGCAATTGGAGTTAATAAGAATGGTAATATCGTTCGGAAAGTGAATGATAAATGTAAGATCAAGTCTGTTATTGAAGGTGAGGCTTGGGCGGTTGTCATGGCAATGAGGGCCAGCAAAGATCTGAATTGCCAAGCTGTTTCTTTTTATACTGATAACCTTGAATTAATTCAAGGAATCGAGGGCACGACCGGACTCCACTGGAGTCTTGAACCTATTCTTGAGGAAATCAAGAGATGGTTAGGTCTTTCTAAATATTGGAAAATTGCCCACTTTAACAGGAGATTTAATGCGGCTACTGATGCACTAGCGAAATGCACGCGGAAAAACATTGATCTATCGGGATGGAAGCATACTTCGATTATTGCGGCTAGTGAATTTCTTATTGATCTATGTAATAAGTCTAAATAACGTGTTTGGTTGTAATGGATTGACAAAAAAAAAAATATTGTTCTTGGACCTTTCCATTCTCCTTCCCATTCTCCACCTGGCATATCACCCTACAGCCTTACCCTAATCCACCTCCGCACTTAACTTCTTGACTCAAAACCCCTCAACTATTTTCAAACCCTCATAAAATAAAATGCAACCAAATCCACAATTATTGGCGAATTACAACTAATTCTCAAAGAAAGTTTTCGAAAAGAAATTCTGTCTGTATCTCTAATCACATAACCAACTCCCACTCATGAATCATGATTAGATTTACACCATTTAATAAACCATTTAATAAGTTCCACATACTATTTATGGTGTTACAGCCTCCATGAATAACTTTCTCACACTCTTATGTATTCTGTTGCTTGGTATTTAGTTTGTTTAATCATCACACCGCCGCTCGAGATCTTACTATGATTTAATATCGTATCCTTCCTCTTATTCCACAATACCCTTATTCAAGCGCCAAAAAATATATTCCAACGTAAGCCAGCAAAGAGCCACTTATCCGAAACATTTTTGTTCCACCATTTGTAAGTGTTCGTATTTGAAAGGGTTGGAGTTTCTCATTTCCCCTGTTCCATACCGGAGGTTGAGTTCACCTAGTTCAGCTTTAAACGGTCATTTCCTGACAACACCTTTTGCGGGATGTTTAGAAATATCTGCTGCATGCATATAACCCTGCTGCCATCCATACAACATTTCTAAATCAATGGTCCCTGCCAGTGTTAAAATATAGAAGGCAAGGAAGATTTGAACCAATATGTATGATCCCCATTATTGCACAAGAGATCCCTGATGGACCAGTCGTCAAATTCCATGGCTCTCCGATGGGCCGCGAGACTGAGGGTCATCATTCATACCTATTTGTTTCTCATAGTCCACTTCTGATTGCAGAGTATCTCTTTCTTGATTAGATCCCAAACAATTTTAAACTTTAATGCACTTCCTAAATAAATGTATCATATTTTACTCACACATACCACACCATGGACAAACACTTGAAATCTCCATGCCACGCTCAATCAATTTGACCGTAGTCGCCAACCTATCATGAGCAGCCCGCCATATCAACTCTCTAAAGTTCTGCCAACACTATAATTTCAAAAAAATTTCCCCTCAACCTCTTTAGTATCGCCAAGCAAAATAGAATCCGAAATCTCCGACTTAAGCGAGTACAACCCATGTAATTCATTTTGAAAAGACAAGTAATCCGGTGAATTATCACCTCCATGATCTCAAATATCTTAGATGATTGGAGTACATGTTAATTCTATTCAAATTTCACGATCTATCATTCTTTACATATTTTTGTATTTTTTTGTAACAAACATCATCAACTAATGGATGTAATACAAACCAATCAACATAAGCTCCCCTATCTATCCATCTAACTAAAGTACGCGTTTTTAACATTTTGTATCACCCATCAGAATTATCACAGTAGTATTTTCCAAAATAGATCTACAAATTTGAGTATTAGTCGCCTTGGTGCATATTAAAGGGGATTCATCTTGAGATACCTCTGTCGTAATTACATTGACCATAAGGTTGACTTGTCGTGTACTACTTTCCAACCATACTTAGCCTTTCTTCATATCCCCCGATTTACAAAAAACCTAGCCCTCCCAGTTTCTTAGGTAGACAGATTTTATCCCAAACAACCCAATTGATCTTTCTCAGATAAATTTTTCTCATAATTCGGTTCGGTCGATCTCTGGACACATGTAGTCCCAAACTTTTTCCACCAACAATATGTACATAGGCATTGCGCTAAGAATAATTCCACTAGCGATCAAGATTCTTCTTTCTATCTTGCGAGCTTCCCACGTAGTCCGTTGATCACTGATCTATAGAAACCGACAAATCTTCTTCTCAAAAGAATAAGATACCAAGGTACTTTCTCAAGCCATCACTTCTACAGAAGCAACTTCGAACCATGACACTTTCCCCAATTCCCACATCAACATTCCCTGATATATATATTAGAGACTTTTCTTTACTAATCATTTAACCAGTATTATGAAAAAATAAATTAAATATATTCTGCAAAATATTAAATTTATAAAAAGAAGTTTTAGAGAATAACATTAAATCATCAGAAAAAAAAAAGTAAGATACAGGATATCTACCTGTACATATCTGAAGAGACTGTCATGTCTGGTTTCCCACAAAGTGTTGATTATCTAATTGAATGAATATGATAAGTACCTAACATTATCTCTTAAATCTGTGATACTACTTATTATATTGATTTTGATTTTGTAAGAGTTTTTGACATTTCTAAATATTTGACGATTTCAGGTAACTGTGTTGAGTATGTCCACAGTTCAAATTCCCTTATCCAATTAGACAACCGGGCATCCCAGCTATAGAATCCATCATTTCAGTTTCTGAAAATATCCAAGCTATAGTCACAATGATGATACTACCCATGCACTAAAAAATCTGTGGCTACATGGCGATAAATGGATAATTGGTGTGATACTAGTACATCAATAGAGGATATATTATTCTGGATGATGGAAATGTGTGTGGTCTGGTTACACGGTCAGACACAATGGAAGGATTGATTACCTCGGTTCTAGCCAAAGCCTGAATGGGAAACACTTGCTACGAGTGTGATTGTTTCAGGTGGTTACGAGGATGATGGTGATTTACACTGATCACGGACGGCTGGACAAGCAATGAAGACCATGTAGGAATCAAATACTAGAAGGTGGGAATTTAGATTTAGAGAGGAGCATGAGGTGAGAGTTATTCGTCGTTTTACATATGAAGGTAGCCCTAGTGAAATAGGATATATCTATGAAGGAAAAATATGAAGCTGCCTGAACTATCTGACTTCAGCTAATCCTATTTCTGAAGAAAGAAACGAAGGAGCCTCCTCTGGACAAAAACCACCACGTATGAATTCTTCATCAGTTTCGCTTCACGGAGATAACATGATTTCTCTTATGGTCAGAAGAATATCCCGGCTCCTGAAAATAACAATAATATATCTTTTGGTGATCCTGAATCGACGGAACAAAGACCCTCAAACTGTGAAGTTTGTTATGTATGTATCTTTACATTCTTTTTCTTTTTCCTTTTTTCTAATTCTGTTTTTCTGTTTGTCATTTTTGCAAACTATGTTTCCTCATCACATTCTTCCTATGTTTTCTGGTACGTGCTCACCAAATCCGTGGGCAGGGGAGGAAATTTTCTTAATAATTATAACAAAAAAGTCTTGGCTTGTGTTATTAGTCCAGTTATACATGTTCATTCCATTCTCTTTTGCCAATTCTTTAGTCAGTTTTGCATTTTGTTTTTTCTATCCAATATTTTTGGTGTCTTTCTTGTACAAGTAACCTGCACTTGTTGATCAAAAAAAAAAAGTAACCTGCACTTGAGATTTTCTATCTAATGGCGAGATTGTACATCCCATTTTCAGTTTCCACCAAAATGTCTTGAGGAAGGATTTATAAAGATTGTAATGATTACCATGTATTTTAAGTCTGGCCTCTGTTTTCAACAAATTTGCTTAACTTAAATTCCTGTTAGCATTCATATTTGTGAAAAATAACTTACATCAATATATTGTTAGACTCTGGTAGCACTAGAGAGATGAGCTTTTTGTTGTAGTTATAGATATTGACATGAAACATCATTATTATTTGGAAAACAATAATTGAGAGTCGAGATATTCCTTTTATTTCTGGACTTCTAGTTTTGATGAATAGTTAAAATCATTTTTAGATTTGTTGCTGAATGCTACTTTTTTTCAAAACTCTACAACTAATTGAATTTCAAATTGTAATTAGTACTTATCAGATTTAAATATATAATATTTTTATTTTTAATATCTCATTTACAGAAAAAAGGTTGTTGACCAAGGCATTTCAACAAATGAGAGCTGCAACTATCTTGGAACTTAGATCTTGAATGCTATAGAGTAATTCCTTTAATAATTTTTATGAATATCATGTCTAAAAGGTAGTAGCGAACACACAACTGCTTCTATAGAGTTGATGAGGAGGAGACAAAAAAGTTCATACGTACCTAATGTTCCTTCCTTGAACCACGCTAATTAAAACTGGTGGAAGATTTACAGTGATAATATGAATTGTTTTATACAGGTTGATAATCTAGCTTAAATGATATATTTCTATTTCTGGATTTTTAAGTCTTATGAAGTTACATATGTTTAAGCAAAGCCTTGTTCTCTGTTACAGAGAAAACTAATCTACTACCCGAATGCAAGTGAGAGAAGGTTGATTTATTTGTTGTAGTTGGGATGGACGGTCTTATTCAAGAGGATTTGCCTCAGACTCTCAAACTTTACTCTTTAGGTTTCTGTTGATGTTCATGCCCATATGAAAAAAAATCATTGTGATGGGGAGCAGGTTTGTGTATAATATAGTTGTTAGAACTTATCCTTATGACATGGAAAGCCTAGTTTCAAGTCCTTTTAGAAAACTTTTGGAGTTTCCCAGTATTGTATAAAGAGGGATCATAGAAAGACTATAGTTTCTATCGTGTATACTATGGTTGTTGAAACTTCTTCAGTATTCGTGATGGCAGCTATAGTTTCGATTGATGTTCATGGTCATTGGTATACAACTTTGACAGCAAATATGTAGACAAGTAAAGTCAATTTGTATTATGGTAATGGATCAAAGTTAATATATGTAATCGAAGAATTGAAATGTTTAAAATGCACGTGTTTAGAATAACCATATTTGATCAGCATGTTGGGAATTGTGTAATATATAGATGCTATCGTGAATAATGGTAACTGGTATCTTGATTTTGTTATACTACTCAAGAACCTCGATTATATAGTGAAAAACAACAACTGAATCCATCAAGTCAAAGTTGGATTGCAAATTTAATAATCAAAACATCATTTGGGTTATTTCTATGGTTCATATCAAGATTTATAACGCTTTTCTAACTATTGTGTTTTCAGTTGGTCTTATGTTTTGTTTTATTTTATTTTGTATTATTTCATATGTAATGAGAATTGTGTAATATGTGGGTGTTCAATATCTAACTAGATTCATGCAAGTTTGGGTCAGTGCAAGATTCTATGTGTGTGCATATTAACATATATTCATATGTAAGGTCATTATTATAGCTTTCTCAGATTATCCAAAGAAACATAGGGTGTAAAACATGGTGGTAGTCTTTAACGGAAGTTGAATGAGATTTTAGAATCCTGAATAAGAGAGCGACACATCTACATATTCATTCATGTTAACCACACACAAATAGACAAATGTTCTTTATAAGTGTAAGTCACACCACGGGTATTGTTACAAAAGCATTCTAGCTTGTGATACTAGTCCGATATACAATGTTCATTCTGTTTTCTTTTCCTTATTCATTAGTTAGCTTAGCATTTCGTTTCTTCTATCTAATATTCATATGTCTTGCTTTCCCAATAACCCACACTTGAGGTTTTATATCCAATGTTAAGAGTCTACATCGATTTTCCACCCCAAATTCTTGAGAAAGAATTTTCAACAAATTTGCTGAACCTAATTCCATTTTAGTATTTGTATTTGTGAAAAAACCTTATGTTCTTATATTCATTTTGATTCTACTATCTTTCTTAAGCTTTTTTTAAATGAATTTTATTACATTTACTGTACTTTAATTGGGACATTTATATTTTAAGAACCTGGTAGCAATAGTGAAGAGCTATTTTTTATAGTTATGGATATTAAGTAACATTTGGAAAACTATAGCTGCTGTTTTTGGTTAAAACTCTACAATTGATTAGAGTTTTATTAAAGATTGTTTCAATTGTAATAAGTATTAATAGACTTAAATATATAATTTTTTTTATTTTAATATATCATTTACAGAAAAGATCGTTAACAAAGATCATTGACTATGACATTTCAACCAAGGAGAACATTCAGAGAAACTAGAATGGTAGTAATGGTATGACTTGTACTAGATCTTAAATGCTATTGATTTCTTCCTTTAACAATGCAAATAGGTTTTCTTGTGTAAAAGATAGTAGAGAACACACAACGTTTTTTGCAGAGTCGAGGAGGACGTGATAGAACGAGTGTTCATCTACCTTAGACCACTCTTAGAACTTGTGGGAGCAAAGATGAGTTCAATTCTTCAGGTTTATAATCTAGCTTACATGATATCTTTATTTTTCATTCTTTTTAGGTGTTATGAAGTTACATTTAGGTATTTAAAGGATATTTTGTAGTAACCGGGAAAACAAATCTATTACCAAAAGCAAGGGAGAGAAGGTTGACTTATTCGTAAGGCTTGCCTTATTGAAGTTTGGTATGGTTGGTCTTACTCAAAAGGATTTGCTCGATACTTTCTCAAACTTAACCTCTTCAGGGGTCTTTTTCCAGAACTAAACCTAGAGAGATCAATGATGATAATGTCTGAATATTCATATACAACCATTTGTTCCTGTGATGTACTGTCCTTACAAATAGATCAAATTTCAATGGCAGATGATGAAAGAGAGTAAATATATATTCATGTAATGAAGGTGAAATATTTTTGGGTCTTACTACTAGAGATATGTCTAACTAAAAGCACTGTTTTTCCCTTGTTGCTATTCATAAATTTATTCTTCAATTTCTTCAACACATGTACAAATAAATGACTGAAAGTTAGAAGACTAGTCTTCCCTCTTGCTTCTTCTTGTTTTTCATGTTACAGGTATTTAACTTTATCAATGATATTACTGCACGCTTGCTTCCAGTCATCCTATTAATCATATATAGTATCATGAATAAAATGATGCAGCCAATAGAATTCTTCAAGTGTTTTAGACTTATCTTTACTACTATCCTCTAAATTCTGCATTTAAGCATGATATACTCATACTCTTCTATGGTCATCTTCCTAGAAATCGCATTCTACGGATATTAAACATTTTAGATGTTATTATGTTAAAAAAGTGACTATGAAATATGAACATAATTATTCGTCCCTTCAGCTTATTAAAAAAATGTGAAATATGAATATAATATGAACAAATCCTATTTCAGCTTCTGGTGTAATAAATCGGTGTACTTTTGTGTGGCATAGTGGTTATAGAAGTTAGTAATTGTCATGTTTGTTGTTACAAGCTTGTGGCCTTTTACTCGCTTATCTTCTTCCAGAGTTTCATGTACAACTTATGCAAAAGCAACACGTGCAGTTAAAGAAAGTTGGTGGCTTATTGATGGAAAAAAGCCAGTGGGAGAATTATAATCTGCAGTGGGTTTACTATATTATTAATATTGCATTTTATTGTTCATATATGTATCTATATAATTATGTTGTAATGAACTATAACACTCCAGGTAATGTGGTGGCGTTATTGTATGCTTTCTTCAGTAACCTCCCGTTATTTTTAAACATCTTACACATGTGACATCATTGCGTGTTGAGAAAAGCATTTTGTATGGGCCCACTCCTTCCTAGATTAGCAAATTCTCTCACTCTATTTAGCAATATAGATACCCTCTCTTTGATAAATTCAAGGGGCTTGTGTGCACTAATTTAATACCTCTGCTTAATAAACGCAAGGGGCTTGTGTGCACTAATTTAATATCATATGGTTAAGGTGCGCACTTTTAGAAACTATAGGAGGGTTATGTGCACTACTAAAACACCCATGTATTCTTTTGAAACCTCAGATATGTAACATACATTTATATGGTAATCAGAGTTTTGACCTAAATGAATCATTCGATAGGCTTTGTCAAGACGCGGGACAATCCGTTAGCAAGGAGAAGTAACTCTTCTACTTTTCCAAAAATGTAAAAGAGGAGCTTGCTGAGAGGCTATCCATTTGAAGTGGGTACTATCGTGACGAATGAATATTATGCATTTAATCCCTTTTTGCTTGTGTTGTTAGAGATATTTTCCATTTCCGTTTGTTCCACACTACAAGGATAACCACATGTCAAAAGAGAAACAAAGAACAAGAATCTTTGCTAGTGTTTGAAACAACTGAAGTGCAAAAAAACCAAGGATGAAGATGAATCTAGCAAGATGAGAAAAGAGAGGTATGAGCCAAATCATGAGTAAAGAAGAAAAGATGAGGGATAACACCAAGAGTTGTTGAAAGAATCGATCTAGTGAAAGGTCATCACACCCTATATTGGGTATTGATCATGTGAGGTAATAACTTCGAGAGTATGTTTAATTTCTTCCTTACCTTTTATCTTATTAACTAGTAGTATAACAGTTAGTATTTTTATTTTCTTATCGTGTCTGTTTCAAGGTGTGGGGATACGGCTCAGTTTTGAGTTGGGGGTGTGGAGATTTGTTGTTCATCATTCCCATTTTATAAAATGGTTGTTAGGTATAAAAAATTTATTTGTAGAATGTGTATAATATCCTAAAAGAATAAACCTTAGTGGGTTAATGATAGTTAGGTAATTTGTTTATGAACTATTTATATTGTATGTTTTGAGTATGAACATGAATGCACATCTTAAAAGAAAGAAATAATTAGTAAATAATACGGTAGAAGTAAGTTTAAACATATGGAGAATGAATTGTGTGTAGAACGTGATATCTGATCTAGTTGAATACACATTTAATGAACATGCTAAAGTTGAGACAGTAACCAAATTTTAAAATATTTATTGAATTACTATCCATCCCAACCCCTTGTAGTATTCCATAACCCTCTTATTAGTCATATTATAAGCTATACCTATAGATTATAGGACTTTTTCAAATGACCCATACTCAAATTTCAATGTTAAAGACAATCGTATTTAAGGTTTGAGTTAGGGGTGGTGGGTACAATTATGTGAAACACTTTGGGTGGGTTTTTGAGCTTATATGTATATGTGCTATGTTGACTATGCTCATTTTATATAATCCTTAAGCTAAGAGGCTCGATTGAAGAAGAGATAAAATATTGGAGAAGAAGGTGGAGCCCTATTGAACAACTTCTACACAATTTGGCCATCGATCTTAGAGTAATTTAGTATTAGTTTCTTGTCCTGAACGTGATTCTTCTAATTTTATCCTTTATTTTATTACTTTAATTATGAACAAAAAATCCTTATAGCTTGAGATTGTATTATGTAAAACCCTATATTATTGTTTTGATATTTCTATGATACTTGGAATGACTTTTAATTGAATTGAATATTTACTTTACAACTGAATATGAATTGTTTTAAAGTATGCTTTATATTAATTGATCCTTTATAGATTGACCTAAGTACTTAAACTGTCACCGGGGTATAGGAACCGAACTAGTTCATATATGTTCAGTCTACGTAGTGATCCTAACTGAATTTCCTATCCGAATAATCACATAGGGTTAGTGTATATCACCAAATTTTAATAGAATAATATTGTGATTGTAAGGTAGCCTTCTAAGCTACTACCTTATAAATGAAAATGTCTATTTAGAATGATAGGGGAATACTACCAAACTTGAGTTAAGCTTTCATCTATTATTCATATCGTATTTATTTGTTTTCACAGTTTTATTTTTATATTTTCATCATAGTTCCTTAGTTAAAAAAAAACTAAGCGAGAATCTATTTATGTCATTTTAGTTAAACATCTAAATCCTCTACACTTTATAAGAACACGATTCTGAAGTTTACAGTATAAGTCCATGTAGAGATGATAACTCTTATAATCGTGTTTTACTTGTCAACGATCTATGCTCTTGCGGAAAGTATTTGTTCTCTTGAGGTGTGAATTTAATTGCATTATATGATCACACCTTATGAGACAATAAAGTATTATGAGGAGGAGACATAGACTCAAGTGGTGTACTGAAGGAATAGGGAAACATGTCGGGGTAAAGGGTCGTATGGGAGATGCATCGGGATCATCGTGGTTTGATATCCAAGGAGAGTACAACGACATACCAAACAACACAAACCAAGATAAATCCAAAATCCATCAAGACCCAACATGATAGTTCTTAAAACGATATTAAATCGTCAAAAAAGTCATTGAACATGATCTATGTCTAAATGATAAGGGCGTCGAGGTTTAAAAGGGATACTTGATAGGGAAAAATGCTAGGATCAACCTCATAAAGAAATGAGAGTGACTCACATGCTAAATCCAATATTTAACTCTCGAGTAAAGGAATAGGAGACTTCAGCGGCCTAGGAAGATGACTAGGTACAAAGATTAGTTGTAATCCATGAATGTCTCGATAATTAATAGCACACTGCCTCTATAACCTCGAATTAAAGTTGCCCACTAATGCCACGTTGCCCACTAACTCCACGTTTCCCACTCACTAGAACTAGAAGAGGATCATGAAGAAAGCTGGAATCTCATTATGCTAATGATGGGTCTGAAAAAAAGGACAAGTAGTTCAGAGAAGTGGGAATAGTGGGTAGACATAGAAGGAAGATAGTATAAATAAAATCACTATAAATTTATACACACACTGTAATCACTCAACAATATTCAAGTTATATTTTTAATAAAGTTTATTGTTTTTTCTAACCTATCTTGTTTATCTCTTCATTAAAACAACATTTGTTCGCAACTATTTTTTCATCTAAACACTTCAAACATACCTTATATTTCAGCAAATTCACAAGAAAATCTAATGGTCCTATCAACAACTAAAATTTCTGGAGTGTTGACCAATTAAAATGACCACAACATAAGTACAACAAATTAAAAAGACTTACTACACACAATATAACGCCACATAACAATAATACAAATACATAAACCACTAGATACTTTGAAACTAAACCCAAAAATTAAAGTTTTATTGTTCTAAGACTACTAACCTTATATAACATGTTAAATGAGCAAGCAAAGACAATAATGTAAACCTACTCCCATTGTGTCGTCTTGAGGATAAAGAAAACTAGTCTAAGTATATCATGTGAAAGAAAGTGATGTCTCCCTATTTTTGATATAATGAATTAGGTTGGAGACATCATTTTAGGTGTTTATGATTAATTAATTATAGATTTGTATTCGTATTTTAACAAATTCTTATTTCTTGCCATGATAAGATGAATTAATATTTATAGAGCATATTGGTGTGTTAAAGTTTTAAAGATATATGAAATATAATTAGATGCCAAATAAATTCTAAAGAGATAAGGAAAGAAGATATAAAAGAAATCAAGAGATAAATTGAAGTAGAGAAAAAATAGGAAAAGAAAAGCTGCCAAGTAAATCTAAAATTTTGCTGCTACGCCCATCAAAGTGAAGATAACTTCAAATTGGCTTGGAATTTGGATGAGCATTCAAAAGAGTAAACATAGATCTTTTCATTACGGTCATTTCTATATAAAGTAGGAAAAATTGGACCAATAACGAAGGATATATGATAAAAAAAGTGAGTAGTGTTTATCTTCTCTGATATCTTAGGAAACGAATTTGAGCTCGACTTGAACTCAAATTACTTACCTTTTACTCACTAATTTCGACCTAGGGTCTTATTAGCACCTATAAATACACCCTCTTGTTATTGTAAACATGTCATTTCCCAATCCTTGTTTTGTTTTGAACATTAGTTAAATCCTTAGTTATATAAGAGAAGCAATTAGAAAGTATGTATTTTTATTTTAGTTTATTTCTAATAGCATGAACTAATTTTTTCATAGCTTGGGTTTCGCATAAGTATAATCTTTGAATTATATCTCTTTCTATCTAAGTTTGTTTGGGAAAACCTTTTTAAATTGATTCTAACTTCTTAACCATATATATATATTATGTGTTTTGATTTATTTCCAGTCTTAATCTCGATCACGTTGGGATTGTCTTAATAGTAGTTAGATGGTCACTCGGAAGGGGTGTCTAATTATTGAAAACACCAAATAAACGTCTAGCGTGCGGTAGTGATCAAGAAGGGCTTGCCTATCTAGATAGTCATTAGGGTTTTAGATTTAACCATTGATCATTGCGCAGGGTCCCTTACCCATGTCCCTTGGTAATTGTTAGGTCGTCACCTAAGTCCACCCGGAAGGGGGTTAGGAGGCATATAAAATTCTGGCTATTTATCTAAGATCTTTAATCACCCTTTTTAACTAATAGAAGAAATAGACGGATAAGTGCATACTAGCAAACCTAAGCTATATCTCTTATCTTATTCTTACATCTTTAATTTATTGTCTTTAGTTTAATTAATCATTATTCTACTCAATCATTACTTGTATTTATTTTTCTTGTCTTTTAATTAATTGAACTATTTATTACTACGCTTTGTTGTTAATCTATTTGTATAACACACTAAGTCCTTGAAAAAGAATGTTAACTTATAATTAAAACTTGCGTACGACCTGTGAACCCTGCAGTGAGTAACGTGGAAGTTAGAATTTCTTGTTCTTATTTATTTTATCTATTATTTTATCACACTCTTTAAACCACCAAAAAGTGAAAAAGTAATTTAGAGAAGCAAAAGTCCTATTTATATTAAAGGGGTAATTTTGACCAACAAGATTTCATTGGTCTCGAAGTAGTATAATTTTCTTAAATACAACAAATGTCTAAACAAGACCATTAAGTCTAGCTAAAATCTTACTAAGCTTCCGAAGTAGCGCTAACTATAGTGTGCGGTATCACCTATCCGATCATGTCATGCGTTAGTAATCTTCAAAGTCCCCATCTTAATATCAATGTGTGTATCATCCTAGATACCCATATACCTCCTTTGTAAGTTTGCGCTTCAACCATCGTCAAATTTACTTTACCCAAACTTTGAATGATTTTGTTTTCCTTTGCACCACTATTTCTTGGCACCACAATATCTATTAAATAAAGTCTATGTATACGCATCATTTCCCAAACAACACGCCTAATATTCTCGGTTACAACTTCATTTCAATTCCCTTGCTCATTTCCCCATCTTTTGGCATTTACGGGATTTGGCTAGCGTCTAGGTCATCAAATGCACCACGAATTCAAAGAGACTTGCTCGAACCAGGTTTTGAACTCCTCACAAGTCTCGATCAACAACAATCCAGCATCTGAATTAACACTCTACAT
This sequence comes from Nemophila menziesii, assembly GCA_029959085.1. Classification (NCBI taxonomy): domain Eukaryota; kingdom Viridiplantae; phylum Streptophyta; class Magnoliopsida; order Boraginales; family Hydrophyllaceae; genus Nemophila; species Nemophila menziesii. The sequence goes on along the minus strand of JARWIR010000005.1, from coordinate 36,430,148 downwards.
CGCGCTTCTTTAGCGACGAGTTTAGCGACGAAAATTTATCTACAATGACATTTGTAGTCGCTACATTGGTTTATTGTTAGACTCGATAAAATATAGCCGTGAGTTCTCTTGAAGTATCGCTATGGTTTGTAATTACATTTTGATATTTTTCTTATTTCGAAAATATAGTCGCGAACAAATGTTGTTGCTCTTAACCACTATTAAAGACTAAAAATACTCATTACTGCCCGTATTTATGGAATTTTTTTTATTTTTTCATACCCAATTTTATACCCAAAATACAATTTTCCTCTATTTTTTTTAAAAACCCTAACTAATTTTTGTTATATTTTTCATCAATTGCTTTTCCATTTTATTTTATGATATTTACCAAGTTCATATTCTAGTCTAAGTGGGCCTATTCAATCTTTAATTCCTCCAACCATAAATTTGTTATAAATTCCACCACATCTCTGGCTGTTGTCAAATTCCGTCTCATAAATTCTGGATTAGAAGCAGTTTCACCTAAATATATTTTTCTCTTTGGATTTTTATTCTTTTCAGCCCATACTTTTTTTATAGTTCATTTTATTTATTTTCTTTAGGTCATTTTTTACTTATTGTCTGGAATTTTCCTCCTTATCCTCATTATTTAGTCTCTATTCATTTTTACCTAAAATTAATTTCGAAATACCCACCTCAACACTTTTAAACCTTTACTATGTTTATTCTTATGAATAAATCAATGAAGAACTTCGGAAAGATCCATACAGTAAAGCTAAAGACGAAAGAAAAACATAAGGTTTGTTTCAAATTATTAATCGAAGGTAATAATCTTGACAATGTTTTCATAATTTCATACTATTCAATTCAATTCATTTATTCAGTTATAATTTGATTTTCTCTAATTATATTTTTTAAAAATAAATATTAATTTAATGTGTGTATGTGAGAAAAAGAATTATATTTAATAAAATTGAAATTAATATTTTGATTTGTTTATAAAAAAGTAAATCTATATTTTCCAATATGTAAATGCTATACAGATCTGATATGCAGATATATTGTTGATACCTGGATCTTATTTTTAATTACAAATTTATAAATAATTGAAGTTTCATAAAATTTAGTTAATATTAATTATATATTTTAATTTTTAAATATAGGTACAAGATTGTTGGTCATGATATTTCAACAAGGCGGTGCTTCTAAGACCACATTCTTAGTAAGTTTTTTTTTAATAATAGTATTGTAATGTATATATTAAATTTGATGATGAATTTTTGAATTAACTATTAATTTAGGTATTCATTTAATTAAGTGAATATGATTTTCTTTTGATCCTAAGAATCATGGAAATAGAATCTAGTTAGAGTATACATGAATTTCGAGTGTTTCATTGTGAGCTAAAAAATCAACTCAAGTATTACTTTACCTATAGATATTATTAACAACATACGTCTTGTGTCTTGCTAAAATAGACCGAATTCCATCCACTCATACTGTTTTTGGACCTTCCCATTCTCTACCTGGCATATCACCCTACAGCCTTACCCGAATCCACCTCCGCACATAACTTCTTGACTCAAAACCCCTCAACCATTTTCAAACCCTCATAAAATGCAACCAAATCCACAATTACTGGCGAATTACAATCAATTCTCAAAGAAAGTTTTCGAAAATAAATTCTGTCTGTATCTCTAATGACATAACCAACTCCCACTCATGATTAGATTTACACCATTTAATAAACCATTTAATAAGTTCCACATACTATTTATGGTGTTACACCCTCCATGAATAACTTTCTCACATTCTTATGTATTCTGTTGCTTGGTATTTAGTTTGTTTAATCATCACACCGCCGCTCGAGATCTTACTATGATTTAATATAGTATCCTTCCTCTTATTCCACAATACCCTTATTCAGGCGCCAAAAATATATTCCAAGGTAAGCCGGCAAAGAGCCACTTATCTGAAGCATTTTTATTCCACCATTTGTAAGTATTCGTATTTGAAAGGGTTGGAGTTTCCCATTTCCCCTGTTCCATACCGGAGGTTGAGTTCACCTAGTTCAGCTTTAAACTGTCATTTCCTGACAACACCTTTTGCGGGATGTTTAGAAATATCTGCTGCATGCATATAACCCTGCTGCCATCCATACAACATTTCTAATTCACTGTTCCCTGCCAGTGTTAAAATATAGAAGGCAAGGAAGATTTGAACCAATATGTATGATCCCCATTATTGCACAAGATATCCCTGATGGACCAGTCGTCAAATTCCATGGCTCTCCGATGGGCCGAGACTGTGGGTCATCATTCATACCTCTTTGTTTCTCATAGTCCACTTTTGATTGCAGAGTATCTCTTTCTTGATTAGATCCCAAACAATTTTAAACTTTAATGCACTTCCTAAATAAATGTATCATATTTTACTCACACATACCACACCATGGACAAACACTTGAAATCTCCATGCCACGCTCAATCAATTTGACTATAGTCGCCAACCTATCATGAGCAGCCCGCCATATCAACACTCTAAAGTTCTGCCAACACTATAATTTCAAAAAAAATTCCCCCACAACCTCTTTAGTATCGCCAAGCAAAATAGAATCCGCAATCTCCGACTTAAGCGAGTACAGCGCATGTAATTCATTTTGAAAAGACAAGTAATCCCGTGAATTATTATCCTTAGACATATTCACCTTCATGATCTCAAATGTCTTAGATGATTGGAGTACATGTTGAATTCTATTCCAATTTCACGATCTATCATTTTTTCCTTATTTTTGTATTTTTTTTGTAACAAACATCGTCAACTAATGGATGTAATATGAAACCAATCAACATAAGCTCCCCTATCCATCCATCTAACTAAACTACGCGTTTTTAACATTTTGTATCACCCATCAGAATTATCACAATAGTATTTTCCAAAATAGATCTACAAAATTTGAGTATTAGTCGCCTTGGTGCATATTAAAGGGGATTCATCTTGAAATACCTCTGTCGTAATTACATTGACCATAAGGTTGACTTGTCGTGTACTTCTTTCCAACCAAACTTTGGCTTTATTCATATCCTCCGATCGACGAAAACCTAGCCCTCCCAGTTTCTTAGGCAGACATATATTATCCAAAACTACCCAATTGATCTTTCTCCAGATGAATTTTCTTATAATTCGGTTCGGTCGTAATAAGGCTAGTGTATCGGATCCTGATCTTAGTGTATCGGATCTTGATCTTGATCCTGATCCTAAATAATTATATGTAATTGATAGTTTCCTTTGTTAGAGATATTATAATATCATAGGGATAGTTTCCTTTGTTAGAGAAATCATAGTGATATTTTCCATATTTGTTGTATATTGTAACACTATAAATATTGTGAAATACAATGCAATATTTAAGCCAAAATATTCTTTACATGGTATCAGCCTAAAAATCCTAGCCGCCCGCCCTCTTTCCCTTTCTTCTTCCCCGTTCGTCCTTCTTCTTCATCTCACCATCCTTCGTGAGCTATAATGGCTTCCACCAATTCAGATAATCTTCCGCTTAACACCATGATTAACATGGTACCTATCAAATTTGACTCTTCCACTTTTCTCCTTTGGCAACAACAACTTCTTCAAATGGCGGAATGCTTCGATGTTCATGGTCTCCTCACTGAGTCCGTGCCTACACCACCACAAACCACCACTGCGGCTGATGGGGTTACCTCTCCTAACCCTGAATTCATCTCATGGAGTATCAAAGATCGCAAATTAATGTCCGTGATTTGGACATCCCTGTCGCCTGAAGCTCTCACTGAAGTCGTTGGATGCAAGACTTCCTGTGCCATGTGGAAGGGGCTCCATTCGGTTTATTCTGATGCTTCCGCTTCACGAACTCATCAACTTCGTGAACAATTAATTTCTCTTCGCCGTGGATCTCTGTCTGTCGAAGAGTATGGACGCAAATTCAAGTCCATATGTGATCAGCTTTGTTCTATTAATAAGCCTGTTGAAGAATCTGATAAGGCGCACTGGTTTTTACGTGGATTAGGACCTCAGTTTACCTCTTTTGCTGACATGCAACTTGCGATGAACCCGGTTCCAGGTTTTCATGAATTACTAAGTCAGGCTAAACATTACGAATCTCTAATCTCTGCTATGCATAACAACACACCGTCACCAGCACCCGTGGCCTTCTCGGCTGAACGCTACTCTCAAGGCCGAGAGCAGCCACGGGCTGTCCACCAAAATTATGCCGCTCAGCAGCCCTCCCATCGTGGGGGTCATCGTGGTCGTGGTAACAATCGCGGCCGTGGTCGCTCTTATGTTCCTCGCTGCCAGCTTTGTCGAGGAAAGCACTACGCTAACAAATGCCCTCAGTTCTCCATTACTAGAGTTTCTGACTCAAGTGCTCACTTGGCTCAAGCTTTTCGTGAGTCTTGTTCTGTTTCCCCTGCTACTTCTGACTGGTATATTGACTCCGGCGCAACCGCTCATATGACACCTCATGCGGAGTCTCTTGATAACACTGCCTCCTACACTGGTAATGCTTCAGTCTATGTCGGTAATGGTAATTCTCTTCAAATTTCTCATACTGGCACTCAAAATTTAAATTCTGGTGTTAAATTACTGGATGTTTTGGTAGTACCTCAAATTACCAAAAATTTACTATCTGTTAGCAAATTAACTTCGGACTACCCCGTTGATGTTACTTTTTCTGACAAAACATTTACTATTCAGAACAGGAGAAACAAGCAGACTTTAGCTCAGGGGCGCAGAGATAGAGGTTTATACATTCTCGACAGTGGTGTTCCAGCTTTAGTTGCAGCATTTGGCCAAAGAGTATCTAAAGCTAGTTTTAATTTGTGGCATTTGAGATTGGGGCATGTCCCATCTCACGTTATTACTTTATTAAATAAAAAGGGTCTCTTAGCTACTACTTCGGTATTACCGGACCCTCGTATTTGTGATTCATGTCAGCTTGCGAAAAGTAAACGCTTATCTTTTACTCTTAATGAAAAACGCGCTTCAAATGTGCTTGATTTGATACATTGCGATTTATGGGGTCCTGCGCCAGTTCCTAGTGTTGATGGTTACAAATATTATGTTGTATTTGTAGATGATTTTTCTCGCTTCTCCTGGATATATCCTCTGCGATTGAAATCTGATTTTTATGATATTTTGGTGCAATTTCATAAATATGTGCGTAACCAATTTTCTCGTACTATTAAAGTGTTTCAAAGTGACGGAGGGACAGAATTTGTTAATTCTCGTGTGCAGCAGTTTATGGTTTCCGAGGGCATTCATCATCGTCTGTCTTGTGCCTATACACCTCAGCAAAATGGCAGGGCAGAAAGAAAGCACCGACACATCACTGAAACCGGGCTCTCCATGCTGTTTCACGCAAATGTTCAGGCCTCCCTCTGGTTTGATGCGTTTGCAACAGCAGTATTTATCATAAATCGACTGCCTTCATCTGTTTTGCAGGACAAATCTCCTTTTGAGCTTTTATTCAGCTCGACTCCGGATTATGGTCTTTTCAAGCCGTTTGGTTGCAGAGTATTCCCCTATTTGCGTGATTACGCATCCAACAAGCTTTCGCCGAAAAGTTGTCCATGCATCTTTCTGGGATACAACAGCCTATACAAAGGCTTCAAGTGTTTTGATCCCTCCACTTCTCGGGTATTTATCACGAGACATGCACAATTTGATGAATTATTGTTTCCATACTCCTCAAACTCTAAGGCACCATCCGCAACTCCACTTGATATTATTGATTTTCTCGGAAGCTCTGAAACTGCTCCACCATCACAGCCGAAGTCTAAGGACTCCGTTCAGCTAAGACCAACAGCCGTGGTCCTTGAGGATGACATGCCTGAAGCTGTTGTTCCAGTTATTGATCCGATACACTAGCCTTATTAAATCTAGTGGTTTTAAATCTGCTGCAAAGTCTCCTATTTGGCTTTCAGCAATGCAGGAGGAAATTAATGCACTCCACACCAACGATACATGAGATCTTGTTCCTCGTCCACCAGGGACGAATATTGTTGGGTCCAAGTGGGTGTTTCGAACAAAATTTAATGCGGATGGTACCATTGAGCGTCATAAGGCGAGGTTAGTTGCCCAGGGGTTCACACAAATATATGGATCTGACTTTCACCTTACCTTTAGTCCGGTGGTCAAATCGGCCACGGTTCGTGTTATTCTAGCATTATCAGTTCATCATGGCTGGCATCTCCATCAACTTGATGTCAAAAATGCCTTTCTCAACGGCATTCTTGACACACCGGTATATATGAACCAACCACCTGGCTTTGTTGATCCTCGCTATCCTGATCATGTCTGCCGCCTAAAAAAGGCGCTTTATGGACTTCGTCAGGCCCCTCTTGCCTGGTTTCAAAGGTTTAGTACTTATCTGCTTTCTTTGGGATTTATTCAGAGTCGTGCAGATTCATCTCTATTTCACTTTCCCCAGGGTTCATCAGTTGTTTTTTTACTATTATATGTCGATGATATTATTATCACCGGAAACGACTCTGCTCTGCTTCGCAACTTTATCTCACGTACCAATCGTGAATTTGCTTTAAAGGATTTGGGGCGTCTTAATTATTTTCTTGGCCTAGAAGTCACTTATACTGATAATGGAATTTTTATCGGTCAAGCTAAATACGCGCACGACATCCTCAAGCGCGCGGAGCTCGTTGATGCCAAACCCACGGCCACCCCACTCTCGGCAGGAGAGGTGCTTAGCCGAGAGGGGGAGCCTTATGGTGATCCTACTTTCTTTCGCTCTCTTGTCGGTGCCTTGCAATATTTGACTATTACGCGTCCTGACCTTTCTTATGCTGTTAATCAAGTCAGCCAATTCCTTCAGACTCCGTCAGATGATCATTTTCAGGCTGTCAAGAGGATCTTGCGTTATGTCAAAGGTACTATCCATTTCGGCCTCTCCTTCACTCGCCGATCGGATCTTTCTCTTCTCGGCTACTCTGATGCCGATTGGGCAAGATGTATTGATACTCGCCGCTCTACATATGGTTACTCAATCTTTCTTGGAGGTAATCTCATCTCTTGGAGTGCTAAGAAACAACCTACTGTTGCTCGATCTAGCTGTGAGTCAGAGTACCGTGCTATGGCGAACACTGCTGCTGAACTTGTCTGGCTAATTAATATTCTCACTGAGCTTCGTCGTGCACCACCGACACCTGTTCCGCTGCTTTGTGACAACAAGAGCGCTCTTTTTCTCAGTCAGAACCCTGTCGCTCATAAACGGGCGAAACATATAGACTTGGACTATCACCTTGTTCGGGAACTCGTCTCTTCCGGCAAGCTTACTACTCAGTTTGTGCCGTCTCATCTCCAGCTTGCCGACATATTCACGAAGAGCCTTCCGCGCCCTATGTTCGAACTTATACGCTCAAAGCTTTGCGTGTTTCCTCATCCCACGCTAAGCTTGACGGGGGTAATAAGGCTAGTGTATCGGATCCTGATCTTAGTGTATCGGATCTTGATCTTGATCCTGATCCTAAATAATTATATGTAATTGATAGTTTCCTTTGTTAGAGATATTATAATATCATAGGGATAGTTTCCTTTGTTAGAGAAATCATAGTGATATTTTCCATATTTGTTGTATATTGTAACACTATAAATATTGTGAAATACAATGCAATATTTAAGCCAAAATATTCTTTACAGGTCGATCTCTGGACACATGTAGTCCCAAACTTTTTCCACCAACAATATGTACATAGGCATTGCGCTAAGAATAATTTCCCTAATGTAATATGTCTTACTAGCGAACAAGATTTTTCTTTCTATTTGGCGAGCTTCCCACGTAGTCCGTTGATCATTGCTCTATAGAAACCGACAAATCTTCTTCTCGAAAGAATAAGATACCAAGGTACTTTCTCAAGCCATCACTTCTACAGAAGCAACTTCGAACCATGACACTTTCCCCAATTCCCACATCAACATTCCCTGATACATATATATTAGAGACTTTTCTTTACTAATCGTTTAACCAGTATTATGAAAAAATAAATTAAATATATTCTGCAAAATATTAAATTTTTAAAAAGAAGTTTTAGAGAATAACATTAAATCATCAGAAAAAAAAAGTAAGATACAGGAGTTCTACCTGTACATATCTGAAGAGACTGTCATGTCTGGTTTCCCACAAAGTGTTGATTATCTAATTGAATGAATATGATAAGTATCTAACATTATCTCTTAAATCTGTGACACTACTTATTATATTGATTTTGATTGTAAGAGTTTTTGACATTTCTAAATATTTGACGATTTCAGGTAACTGTGTTCAGTATGTCCACAGGTCAAATTCCCTTATCCAATTAGACAACCGGGCATCCCAGCTATAGAATCCATCATTTCAGTTACTGAAAATATCCAAGCTATAGTTACAATGATGATACTACCCATGCACTGAAAATCTGTGGCTACATGGCGATAAATGGATAATTGGTGTGATACTAGTACATCAATAGAGGATATATAATTCTGGATGATGAAAATGTGTGTGGTCGGGTTACACGGTCAGACACAATGGAAGGATTGATTACCTCGGTTCTAGCCAAAGCCTAAATGGTAAACCACTTACTACGAGTGTGATTGTTTTAGGTGGTTACGAGGATGATGAGGCTACTGGAAATGTGGTGATTTACACTGATCATGGAGGGCTGGACAAGCAATGAAGACCATGTAGGAATCAAATACTAGAAGGTGGGAATTTAGCTTCAGAGAGGAGCATGAGGTGAGAGTTATTCGTCATTTTACATATGAAGGTAGCCCTAGAGACATAGGATATATCTATGAAGGCAAAATATGAAGCTGCGGGAACTATCTGACTTCAGCTAATCCTATTTCTGAAGAAAGAAACGAAGGAGCCTCCTCTGGACAAAAACCACCAGTATGAATTCTTCATCAGTTTCGCTTCACGGAGATAACAATAATATATCTTTTGGTGATCCTGAAGCGAACGGAACAAAGCCCCTCAAACTGTGAGGTTTGTTATGTATGTATATTTACATTCTTTTTCTTTTTCTTTTTCCTTTTTTCTAATTCTGTTTTTCTGTTTGTCATTATTGCAAACTATGTTTCCTCATCACATTCTTCCTATGTTTTCTGGTACGTGCTCACCAAATCAGTGGGTAGGGGAGGAAATTTTCTTAATAATTATAACAAAAAAGTCTTGGCTTGTGTTATTAGTCCAGTTATACATGTTCATACCATTCTCTTTTGCCAATTCTTTAGTCAGTTTTGCATTTAGTTTTTTCTATCCAATATTTTTGGTGTCTCTCTTGCACAAGTAACCTGCACTTGTTGATCAAAAAAAAAGTAACCTGCACTTGAGATTTTCTATCTAATGGCGAGATTGTACATCCCATTTTCAGTTTCCACCAAAATGTCTTGAGGAAGGATTTATAAAGATGTATTTTAAGTCTGGCCTCTGTTTTCAACAAATTTGCTTAACTTAAATTCCTGTTAGCATTCATATATGTGAAAAATAACTTACATCAATATATTGTTAGACTCTGGTAGCACTAGAGAGATGAGCTTTTTGTTGTAGTTATAGATATTGACATGAAACATCATTATTATTTGGAAAACAATAATTGAGAGTCGAGATATTCCTTTATTTCTGGACTTCTAGTTTTGATGAATAGTTAAAATCATTTTTAGATTTGTTACTGAATGCTACTTTTTATCAAAACTCTACAACTAATTTGAATTTCAAATTTAATTAGTACTTATCAGATTTAAATATATAATATTTTTATTTTTGATATCTCATTTACAGAAAAAAGGTTGTTGACCAAGGCATTTCAACAAATGAGAGCTGCAACTATCTTGGTATAGAGTAATTCCTTTAATAATCCTATGAATATCATGTCTAAAAGGTAGTAGCGAACACACAACTGCTTCTATAGAGTTGATGAGGAGGAGACAAAAAAGTTCATACCTAATGTTGCTTCCTTGAACCACGCTTATTAAAACTGGTGGAAGATTTACAGTGATAATATGAAATGTTTTATACAGGTTGATAATCTAGCTTAAATGATATATTTCTATTTCTGGATTTTTAAGTCTTATGAAGTTACATATGTTTAAGCAAAGCCTTGTTCTCTGTTACATATGTTGATTTATTTGTTGTAGTTGGGATTTGCCTCAGACTCTCAAACTTTACTCTTTAGGTTTCTGTTGATGTTCATGCCTATATGAAAAAAAATCATTGTGATGGGGAGCAGGTTTGTGTATAATATAGCTGTTAGAACTTATCCTAGAAATAATGCAGCATTCTTGTCGTGCATCAAACTTTCCTAAGTGAAAGGATGTTAACAAACTCTTATGACATGGAAAGCCTAGTTTCAAGTCCTGTTAGAAAACTTTTGGAGTTTCTCAGTATTGTATAAAGAGGGATCATAGAAAGACTATAGTTTCCATCGTGTATACTATGGTTGTTGAAACTACTTCAGTATTCATGATGGCAGCTATAGTTTCGATTGATGTTCATGGTCATTGGTATACAACTTTGACAGAAAATATGTAGACAAGTAAAGTCAATTTGTTTTATGGTAATGGATCAAAGTTAATATATGTAATCGAAGAATTGAAATGTTTGAAATGCACGTGTTTAGAATAACCATATTTGATCAGCATGTTGGGAATTGGGTAATATATAGATGCTATCGTGAATAATGGTAACTGGTATCTTGATTTTGTTATACTACTCAAGAACCTCGATTATATAGTGAAAAACAACAACTGAATCCATCAAATCAAAGTTGGATTGCAAATTTAATAATCAAAACATCATTTGGGTTATTCTATGGTTCATATCAAGATTTATAACGCTTTTCTAACTATTGTGTTTTCAGTTGGTCTTATGTTTTGTTTTATTTTATTTTGTATTATTTCATATGTAATGAGAATTGTGTAATATTTGGGTGTTCAATATCTAACTAGATTCATGCAAGTTTGGGTCAGTGCAAGATTCTATGTGTGTGCATATTAACATATATTCATATGTAAGGTCATTATTATAGCTTTCTCAGATTATCCAAAGAAACATAGGGTGTAAAACATGGTGGTAGTCTTTAACGGAAGTTGAATGAGATTTTAGAATCCTGAATAATAGAGCGACACACCTACATATTCATTCATGTTAACCACACACAAATAGACAAATGTTCTTTATAAGTGGGTATTGTTACAAAAGCATTCTAGCTTGTGATACTAGTCCGATATACAATGTTCATTCTGTTTTCTTTTCCTTATTCATTAGTTAGCTTTGCATTTCGTTTCTTCTATCTAATATTCATATGTCTTGCTTTTCCAATAACCCACACTTGAGGTTTTATATCCAATGTTAAAAGTCTACATCGGTTTTCCACCCCAAATTCTTGAGAAAGGATTTTCAACAAATTTGCTGAACCTAATTCCATTTTAGTATTTGTATTTGTGAAAAAACGTTATGTTCTTACATTCATTTTGATTCTACTATCTTTCTTAAGCTTTTTTTAAATGAATTTTATTATATTTACTGTACTTTAATTGGGACATTTATATTTTAAGAACCTGGTAGCAATAGTGAAGTGCTATTTTTTATAGTTATGGATATTAAGTAACATTTGGAAAACTATAGCTGCTGTTTTTGGTTAAAACTCTACAATTGATTGGAGTTTTATTAAAGATTGTTTTAATTGTAATAAGTATTAATTAAGACTAAAATATATAATTTTTTTATTTTAATATATCATTTACAGAAAAGATCATTGACCATGATATTTCAACCAAGGAGAACATTTAGAGAAACTATGATGGTAGTAATGGTATGACTTGTACTAGATCTTAAATGCTATTGATTTCTTCCTTTAACAATGCAATGGGTTTTCTTGTGTAAAAGATAATAGAGAACACACAACGTTTTTTGCAGAGTCGAGAAGGACGTGATAGAACGATTGTTCATCTACCTTAGACCACTCTTAGAACTTGTGGGAGCAAAGATGAGTTCAATTCTTCAAGTTTATAATCTAGCTTACATGATATCTTTATTTTTATTTTTTATTCTTTTTGGGTGTTATGAAGTTACATTTATGTATCTAAAGGATATTTTGTAGTAATAGAGAAAACAAATCTATTACCAAAAGCAAGGGGTAACCCTTTGCCGGGAATGGAAAAAAATGAAAAAGAAAGAAAAAATGAAATATCTTGAAAATTCATACAGTAGGAACCGGGAACCCGCATTTGACAAAACTGGAAACCCGGTTTGCTTCTGTACAAAAAAAAAGAGAAAAGAAAAGAAAAAGAATAATACACGTGAATAAACACCCGGCAAAGTGGAAATTTTCTGAAAAATCATCTCATCTATAGTGGGTAGACATGAGACGCTAAATTGTTGCGTATATGGGTGAGTGAGAACATCTTTTGAGCGTTAACTCAAGCTCGAGGACATTGTTGATGGTAAGTGAGGAGAGAGCCAAAAGCTCACTTCAAATTTACCAAATATACATCCACACCGTCCTTAAACCATTATTAAAACCATAAAGACCTCTTGATTCTTAAGTACATAGTGAATTTATGATTCTGTTGATAGGGAATATGCTAGGTGGAGCGTTCAAAGCGATTTAGGATTAATGACCACCCTATAGCCATCATACAGAGATGAGTACAAGTGTAACCTTCAAGCATTGCGACTTTAATTTTATGATTGAGATTATTTATGTTTGATGTTGCATTTTAGATGTACGTGTATATTAGTTCTATAGTTTGCTATATCACCATATAGCCTTACAGTAATTCACCTACGCACATAACTTCTTGACTTAAAACCCCTCAACCATTTTCAAACCCTCATAAAATGCAACCAAATCCATAATTACCGGCGAATTACAATCAATTCTCAAAGAAAGATATCGAAAAGAAATTATGTTTGTATCCCTAATCACATAACCACCTCCCACTCATCATTATATTTACACAATTTAATAAACCATTTATTAAGTTTCACGTACTATTTACGTTGTTACACACTCCATGAATACTTTTTTCACACTCTTATGTATTCTGTTGCTTGTTATTTAGTTTGTTTAACCATCACACTGCCTCTCGAGATCTTACTATGATTTGATATAGTATCCTTCCTCTTATTCCAAAATACCTTTATTCATGCGCCAAAAAATATATTCCAACGTAAGCTAGCAAACAACCACTTATCCGAAACATTTTTATTCCACCATTTGTAAGTGTTCATATTCGAAAGGGTTGGAGTTTCCCCATTTTACTGTTCCATACCGGAGGTTGAGTTTACCTGGTTCAGCTTTAAACTGTCATTTCCTGACCGCACCTTTTGCGGGATGTTCTGAAATATATGCTGCCATCCATAAAACATTTCAGATTCACTGGTCCCCGCCAGTGTTAGAATATAGTAGGCACGGAAAATTTGAACCTATAAGTATGATCCCCATTATTGCACAAGAGATACCTGATTGACCAGTCATCAAATTCCATGGTTCTCTGGTGGGCCGAGACTGAGGGTCATCATTCATACCACTTTGTTTCTCATAGTCCACTCCGGATCGCATAGTATCTCATTCTTGATTAGATCCCGAACAATTTTAACCTTTAATGCACTGCCTAAATAAATGAATCATATTTTACTCACACATACCATACCATGGACAAACACTTGAAATCTCCATGCCACACTCAATTAAATTGACCGTAGTCGCCAACCTATCATGAGAAGCCCGCCATATCAACACTCTAAAGTTTTTCCAACACTACAATTTCAAAAAAACTTTCCCCTCAACCTCTTTAGTATCGCCAAGAAAAATAGAATCCGCAATCACCTACTTAAAGGAGTACATCCCATGTAATTTATTTTGAAAAGACAAGTAATCCCGTGAATTATTATCCTTAGACATATTCACCTCCATGATCTCAAATATTTTAGATGTTTGGAGTACATGTTGAATTCTATTCCGATTTCACAATCCATCATTTTTTACATATTTTAATACTTTTTTGTAACAAACATCATTAACTAATGGATGTAATGTGAAACCAATCAACAGAAGCTCCCCTACCCATACATCCAACAAAACTACGTTAGATGGTCCTACATCTTCAAACATTTTCCCAGTGTAGTAAGTTCCAAATATTTCAGTTGGAACAACCAAAAACATATTTTACCACGTTAGGCATATGAGTGAGCACGTGTCAGCTTTATCCCAGGTTGTGTCATCTGTTAAACCAAGGTAAGATGCACATGTGTAATTTTTTTTGGATAAACTGTTGGTAGGGTAACAAAAAGCTTACCCACGGGTTATTTCAGGTTAAATGCGACTTACTCTGGATTAACCCTTCGTAAAACCTATTGCATTATCAATATATATATAAGCAATTACAGTTCGGCAAACTAAAGTTAAAAACTGGAGTATGAATTCTAAAAAGGAAAGATTATTCACCACTAACAAGAACTAATAGACCCATTTCACTTCTATAACAATACAAAAACTATAAATTTATTCTTAAAAAAACTGAAGAAACAATCTTTACTTCTTCTTTTCAACACTTCATGTAGCCTTGCATTAATAAACCGTGTTATGAGCAACTACAGAATATACATTAAATAAAACTAACATGTCAATTCATTTTCCATAAAGATACTATGAAGGGTAAATTTGTTAGAAAAGAATACCTCATCTTGCAGAAAACACTAGACTTCTCTTATCTCAACTTCTTTGCTCTCTTGTGGGTACCCAACATCTCCCCATATGTAAAAATTAGATAGTAATAAAAGGAAAATGTCACTTTAAGCAAACCACCGAAAAAATAACCCATAACGACGAGTTCCCATAAAAAGTGTCACTCTAACATTCATATAAGAAAAAATACGAGCTTTACAAATATACATACCTGTGGTGGAATTACACAACGTCTTGATTAAGAAATGCGATTATTTTAAATCATTTCATAATGGTTCCTTTAACAACAAATAAACGAGTAAAATATTATTTGAATAAAGTAAACATGAACTTACGACTTTCCTATCAAATGAGAGAGTGTCCAATCCTTCTAAGTAACAATATCACCTTTGTTAAGACTAACAAACATTCCAATATTCAATTTATATGGACTCATTCTCAACTTCAACCATAAACAATAACTCACCTTTTTTCCTAGACTTTAATGTAATGTTTCGGGGCCATGATTTAATATAAACAAAATCCAAAAGGCAATGGTTTCGGCGAGAGAGGAAAGAATAATATTTAGAGCATACACCTTATATATATTCTAGATTATACCCCATGCCAGAATAAACTTGTGTAAAATTCACACAATTAAAAAGTATAGGGACTATAAAAAAAATTAATTTTATACAATGGTAATGGTTATTACAATATTTGTTATTTTATAAAAATATACAGTTATAGTTAAATTAAAAAAAGTTTATAAAATGTATAGTGTATATTTGTGAGTTTAAAAAAAGGCAAAAAGAATAGTTTATAGATAGAATAGTTTATAGTTAGAATAGTTTATAGAATATTTACATGCCTTGCACAGTTTTTTAGTTTTAATACGTGAGAAATAAGATATCAGCAAAGTACGAGTGCCAAATCCTATATATCCAAATGAATTATTTTGTAGGGTCCGAATTCTAAAATAAATTCGTATAAACTACTCACACTATATTTGGCTATTCACTTACCATAGGGATCAAATGTGAGACTAACCCTAAATTTCAACTGCAACAAAAGTCTACCAAAATTTTAGTAGTGTAAACCAAATAAAATGACCAAATAACATATAAACACTATCACATTTTGGTTATCTTGCAAGATATGATATTTTTTGTAAAATAACAAAAAAACGTCGCACATAGCTTTATACAATGAATTTAAACGTTGTTATTGCCACTTGTTAAAATAATAAATTTTTATAAAATTATTGTAATGGTTAAAAATCCATTTGGATTGATACCATTTGCAATGATTTATCTTTTAAGTTACCTGATATGAGTTTTTTTATATACAACGATTTATTTTACATTTTGTAATTATTTTATTTCATATTATACTTGTGCGAATCCAACTTGAATTGGATTGATTTAAGATAATGTATTACTCATGATCAATAGAAAAAAAATTCTTCTTATATATTTACTTGTAAATAAATAATTATACCAAATATTGTTATTAAAAGAATTGCAAAAAATGATAAGCATTGCAAATAAAAATTTCAAAAAAAAATCAAACTTTAAGTAATGCGGTAATACATGTAGAAAATAAGTATCATATTGTTAAAAATGGTTGCTAAAAACGAAATAAGAAAATTTCATTACAATATGATCACTACATATAAATTTTTGAGCCAACTAAACAATAGTATAAATAAAAAGGAGGAATTATTAATAAAGGAGTGAGGCCACCCCACAATCTTATTAAAAGACCCCCACAAAGCAGTCCATTAGATCTCAATTAAAAACAAAAAAAAAATACCCAGAACCCTTTCCCTTTTCTTTTTTTCTTACACTGAAAAAATAAATCCCAAAACAAAAACCCAATAAGGTTATGGGAAACAACAAATCATTTCTTCCTCTCTATTCTCTCTAATCCCTTCCTCCCCTCCCTATAAATCTGTCTCTTCACGCTAGAAAAAAAATGAAGTCTCCACTTCATCTTGCATCATTCTTGGTTCAATAATCAAAGTGGGGCTCCATTAATATCATCTTTCATCACACAATTTAAGGTAATAATTGCATGAAATTCATCTTTTAATTTTTTTTAATGCTAATTGTGTTTTATTCTTTCTATATGGTTTGATTAGGTGAATTAATACAACTTTCTTGGTGGGGAATTAACATCACTCTTCAATTTATCCATCCAATTCAAGGTATTTCCATTAACTTTCATGCTTTTTAAATTTTTTATTTATTTGATTATATTAGCAAGTTGATATACCATATGATTAGGTTAATGAATTAAATTTTTGTTGGTTGATTATGCATGTGTTGTGTGAATTTATATTTTGTACTCATATATTTTTACTTGTTTATTTAATTCTTTGTTCTTTTTTAATATATTCATTCATTTAATGGTTTGTACTATTTATTCATTTAATGGTTTGTAATTTTTATTCATTCAATGGTTTGTAATATTTATTCATTCAATGAGTTTGTAATTTTTTTTTTGTTTATTGTGTTGTAATTTTTATTCATTGGGTTGTAATAATTATGTATTGTATTTTTTTATATTAATGTAGTCGCATAGTTTACTCAAATTGTTGTTAAGAGATGGCATCGAGTTCGGACATGAGTATGGATAAGAGTTGGATCGAATTGACGAATGTGTTAGATGGTGAATATATTTTTGGGGTTTATAAATTTATCGATTTTGCTAAGAAAAGTAGAGGTTATACCGGTTACTTGTCTTACCCGTGTAAGAAGTGTAATAATTTTTGTCGATTAAAAACCGAAGCTGTTATGGCCCACCTTCTAAGAGAGGGATTTAACCATGATTATAAGGTTTGGACGAAACACGGTGAGAAAGCGATACAAACACATACACCCCCTGCAAGTAAAGATCCAATCATAGTAAATGAAATCCAGCATGTTTATGACGATGTGAGACAGAGTTACGATGTTGGTGGACATCCGGGAGACACCGAGATGAGAGATGCACATATTCCAAGTCGAAGTAGTTTTGACACATTGTTCGAAGAATTGGAGACAGAATTATTTCCTGGTTGTAAATCGATGAGTTCGTTGAATTTCATTGCCAAGCTAATGCACGTAAAAGTAAAGAACAAATGGACTAACACCTCATTCACCGAGCTACTGGAGTTGTTGGGTCGTATTTTGCCTAAACCTCACAATTTGCCCGAATCTTATGAAACATGCAACAAGAAGTTGAAAAGTTTGGGTATGGGGTATGTTACCATCGACGTTTGTTTGAACGATTGTGTTATTTATTACAAAGAAAACAAAGACCTCGATAAGTGTCTAGTTTGTAGCGAGTCTAGATGGAACCCCAAGAAGGGTAATAAAGTACCGCATAAGAAGCTTCGATACTTTCCGATTGCTCCTAGATTACAGCGACTATACGCTTCAAAGCACACCGCTGAAGACATGATTTGGCACCATACCGGTAACAGTGCCGATCCGGATGTGTTGCGTCATCCGGTTGATGGTGATAGTTGGAAGAGATTTGCAGCGCTACACCCTGAGTTTGCTAGTGAACCTCGTAACGTATACCTGGGTCTTGGAATCGATGGGTTTTGTCCTTTCTCTATGCAGAACAACTCGTATAGCATGTGGCCAGTCATATTAACCGTATATAACTTGCCCCCGTGGGTATGCATGAAGGAAACCACATTCCAGCTTTGTTTGTTGATTCCGGGACCCCGTTCACCCGGTAAGGACATGGATGTCTTTCTTCGTCCTGTTATAGATGAGTTGGAAGAGTTGTGGGATAAAGGGATCGTTACGTATGATGCCCACAAGAAAGAAGAGTTTACGATGAAGGTTTGTTTGTTGTCTACCACTAATGATTTCCCTGCTAGGTCATACACTTCGGGATGGTCGGGTTAAGGTTACAAAGCTTGTCCCGAATGCATGGATCATACTCCGTCATCGAGTGTGAACAAAGGGATTGTTTACTTTGACCATAGACGTTGGTTACCTGCCGGATATCGATTTAGAAGCGAACGTGTTTTGTACAAGGAATTTGATTGTAGGGCCCCACCGAAGAAATATAGTCCTGCAAGTATTCAGACACAGTTAGATGGGCTTCCCATTGTGTTTCCCGGTAAACACAAGGATTTTGGGTGAAAGATCGCGAAGCAAGATGTTAATCGGCGATTCAATTGGAAGAAAAAGAGTATTTTCTATCGTTTACCTTATTATTGGTCCGAAAACTTGTTGAAATATAACATTGACGTTATGCATTGCGAGAAAAACGTGTGTGATGCTCTTCTCGGTACAGTTATAGGTCTTGATGGAAAAGTTAACAAAGATAACGTGAAAGCGAGATTGGATCTTGAGAAATTGGGGATTAAAAAAGAATTGTGGTTGACTGAGAGAAATGGTAAAAAAATATTGAAACGGGGAAAGTACACTCTAACACCGGAAAAGCAGACTATTTTTCTTGACTGGCTGAAGGCATAGAAGTTTCCCGACGGTTTTGCATCTAGTATGAGAAACAATGTTCAAAGTGATACGGGTAAGATTATCGGCATGAAATCTCACGACTGTCACGTGATGATGCAATATCTTTTCGTGGCTAGTCTCCCCGGGCTTATTGAAGACAAAGCGATTAGTAATGTGTTTATTGGGTTAGCGAACGTGTTTAGAGTCGTTTGCAATAAAAATCTAAGCAGGAAACAGTTAGCATCGGGAAAGAAGAAAGTGGTTGAACTTATGTGTAGGCTAGAAATGATTTTACCTCCCGCGTTTTTTGATATAATGATCCACTTGGTGATACACTTATACGATGAAACATTGCTTGGTGGCCCGGTCCAAATGCGGTGGATGTACCCATTTGAAAGGTATTTGAAAAAGTTGAAAGAGTATATCCGAAATCCGGCTAGACCAGAGGGTTCAATAGCCGAGGGCTACATTGCGGAAGAGACGTTGAATTTCATATCAAGATATCTTAGTGAAGAAAAAAAACAAGGTTCAACGATCCAGGCAGATACAATGAAGCACCTCCGGTCCCAAAAGAGCTATCCGTTTTCAATTCCCAATGCACTCCAGTTGGCAAGATAGAGTATGTTTCTTTACCGTATAAGGAGAAGGAGCACATAAGTTGGTATATTTTGCATAATTGCGACGAAATCGAAACATACATGACGTAAGTAAATATTATTATCTTATATGAATATATATTATATATTTATATATTTATATATTTATATATTTATATATTTATATATTTATATATTTATATATTTATATATTTATATATTTATATATTTATATATTTATATATTTATATATTTATATATTTATATATTTATATATTTATATATTTATATATATTTATATATTTATATATTAAATATTTATATATTTATATATTTATATATATATATATATATATATATATTTATATATTAATTTATTTATACTCATTTACAATTATAGTGAACACAAATCCACACTTACGGGAACGAGTAAGGAAATAGATATTACGCATCGTCGAACGTGTAAGGAATTGTTTTTGGAAAAGGTATGTAATTTTAGGCATTGGTTTAAAACTTATATATTTATTATCAAAGTACTAACTATTATTGTTGTATAATAGATTCATGGAATGCATTCACGTGGCGATCCATTAGCTACCCCCGAGATGGTGTCCTTGGCAAACATGTCTTATGGTTCGGTGCATAAATATGATTCATGTGTTGTGAACGGTGTCAAGTGGGTAACTAAGTCCAAAGGAAAGAAAAGAGTGACACAGGATTACGGAGTGTGTACCATTTACGATGATAAACCTTATTACGGGGAGTTAATCAACATCTTGGAGGTTATGTACACTAGAGGGTGCTCGGTTGTGTTATTTGTCTGTAAGTGGTATAAAAAGTCTGAATCGAGGCCAGAACATGGGGTAACCTTTATCAACACAACAAACTTTGAGTGGGCCGACGAACCATACATTTTAGCATCGCAGGCCAGGAAAGTGTTTTACATCGACGAGATTAGTTCAAAGAAATCAATGAAAGGGTGGAAAGCCGTTTGGGAAATAAATGATCGACACAGATGGAGTCCTGAGTTATGGGGTTCGGAATCACTCCCTACGGGGAACGAGAGCATCATCATACCATTGGATAGCACGGGGACTGAGAACATCAGCATACCATTGGCATCCACCGAGGAGATCGAGATTGATCCTGCTCATTTTTTTATTGATTTGTCTTTTGATACGGTTATTGATGAAAATAAGGAAATTCATGATGACACCTTGGATGAATACGGTGATAAAGAGACCCTGAAGAGAGTCGGTTGGCCTATTCCAGTTGACTTTTCTGTCATAGACGGCACCTGGAACTTCGTGGGCGAGCTTAGCAAACACGTGGGTCAGGTGGTGGGTAATGCTGTTCGAGAGGCTGTTCCCCCGTGCTACAAACAATGGTCGGATGTCCCCGACCATAACAAAGGAGTAATTTTGCAGCGACTTCAGCAGATTTTTGATTTGAAGGAGTGGAGGAGGCGAGGCGATTGGCATGAGATTGTTAAGAGGTTGACTACGATGACTGGAGGAGCCTACAGGCGATACAAGTCGGATTTGAAAAACTACTACTACTACACAAATGAAGTTCCACCAGATGTTGACCCGGTGGTTTGGGAGGCGACGAAGTAGATGTTTGAAGACTTGGCGAAACAGGTAGAAAAAAATAATTTATTAAATATTTTATACATTATTTTTAATTAATTTTATAACTACTTCTTTTTTATTTGTAACAGAGTCAGGCTGATATAAACAGTAAGAATCGAGAGCAGCAGACAGTTCCGAGCAAGGCGGGGTCAAGGAACTGGTCACAGACTCGGGAGGTGATTATTGAGGTATAAGTTTTAAAAATTAAAATTTAATTTAGTATTTTATTTTATTTAATTGTTAACTAATTAAAATTTGTTATTGTATACTGTCCAGGGGAAGCTGAAGACGGTGACGAAAGAGCCGTTGACTTTTACAGATGACGAGACCAAGGAGGAGATGGAGCTTCCTCCTTTAAGCGGCTATTTCGACCACCTTTCGTATGATGCAGCTACAGATAGCTGGCGTGACCAGCGTTTGGAGAAAGCTAGTGTAAGTTTTTTTTTTAAATTGATTTAAATTAATTTTTTATTTTAAATAATTTTTTTTTATTAATCTAATTTATTTTTAAATTGAAATCTAGTTACAGGGTGTTCTTCGGGAGAAGATGAAGAAGAAGGTTGTGCAAGCCGGAGCGGAGGGTACTGAAGTTAGCATCCAGGAGCAGATGGATGCCATGCTCGAGACAATCATGGAGGTCCTACACCCACCCAAGACTAAATACTGGGTGCCTACCATTGGTCCGGTCCGGAAACGATTCAGGAATCCTACACAGCCAGACAGGGAGAACGAGGAGCTGCTTAAGGCGATTCTGGATGGGATGAACGAGCTTCGCGCTGCTCAAAATCTTCCACCTATACCGGATCCATCCTCCGCATCACCCGGGCCCACAGCTTCTTCTAGTCGGCTGAGTCACCCCCGAGCATGGCAGACACTCTCTTCGAGGCATTAATCGGGATGAGAATCGCCCAAGGAATGCATCCGATCAGCAAACCCGGGCCCACTAGGGAAGAGAGACGAGATGAAGAGAGAGAAGATGAGGAGAGAGGAGAAGATGAAGAAGAGCCCCATTTGAGTGATGATTAAGTTATCTTTTTTTTTAATTTGGTTGGTTTGTATGTTTAAGACTTTATTTATTTCCGTATGTTTGACTTTGACTTTGACTCGTTTGACGTTGACTTTATTTCACGTTTATTATTTGAATCGAATTATCGTATTTTATATGTATTTTTGGATTTTTATTTATTTATAATTTTGCATTATATTTAAAATCAAAATAATAATAAAGACTACAATTTAAATAATAAAAAATATAATTTAAATAATAAACTATAAAATTTATATAAAAATAAAAATTATATAAAAAAAATAAAAAACATGAACAGCGACGACGCGTGTCGTCGCTAACTATTAAATAAAATAAATAAATAATGATTTTCGACAAAATTTGAAAATAAAAATAAAAAAATATTAGCGACGACAAAACTGTCGCTAACATGTTGTCGTTAATTAAATAAAAAAAAGAAAATTAAATTACTAAATTTTCGATTAAAAATTAAAGAAAAACTAATTAAGCAATTAGCGACGACGTGTTGTCGCTAACGTGTCGTCGCTAATCTCTTAATTTCGCGACGCAAGCCCTCGTGGTTAAATGTCTGAGTAATTAGGGACAAAATCACAATTAGTCGTCCTAATCGCAAATTAGCGACGCCGGGATAGAGACGACATGTTAGCGACAAAATTTCGTCGCGAAACAAATTTAGCGACGGATTTGCTCAGATTCGCGACGACGCGTTCCGTCGCGAAACCAGGCGAATCCAGTAGTGAATGCGAGTGTAAAGAGTTTTCTATATTGAATTGGTTACGTACCCACTTGGTACCAACAACTGCCGGAGATGACACGATTTGAATTAGATCTTGATTTTTTTACATCTACACTCCTTACCTATACTTTGAAAGGGATCTTGACTGTTCTTCAACTCAAATATAGGGACCTATAATGCACACCCTTGCTATTTTTTTGAGATAGGTTGACCTTGGTGCGTACCAAGTAGACCTTATAATATGACTTTATAACACTCTTACTGTTGTTTCGAGATGGTTACGTACCGACCTTGGAATGTACCAAATAGACCTTATAACATGACTTAATAACACTCTTACCGTTGTTGCGAGATGGATACGACTTTGGTACATACCAAAAAACGGATCTGAAACCCAAATAAAATAAATAAATTAAACTAATTAATTTTAATAGCAAAGATATGTAGGTCAATTGCCAACCTATGGCCCTTAAAAATAAATTTTAAGTTAGTTGGGCCTATATTAGTATTTTTTTCAATATAAAACTCATTGTACACAAAACAATAAAAATGATAAAACAAAAAAAAGCAAACAAACAAAGGGTTTTATGAGTCTACTCCAATGCCGTCGTGTTTGAGCCTTTGAAAGAAGTCAACCATGGCTATTAATTTATAATTTTTTTTTCTTTTTCTTTTCTATTAGCGTCTCCAAACCTTTGGGTTCAAAACCCTACTTTCTTTATCCGTTCGGAATTTTTTGTGTTACCTTACCATTCGTTCAAAACCCTACTTTCTTTATCCTTTCTGAATTTTTTGTGTTACCTTATCATCCGTTCAAAACCCTACTGTTACCTTATCTCAACAATTTTGGATCTTTGCAATAGAAGAAACAATGAAAGAAGACGAAAAAATAGATGAAATAAAGATTACAAAAAACAAAGGTAAAATATTTTGACATAATTTATTATATTTCTATTTAATTTCTTTTTTTAATAGTGATTAAATTTTCTCTAATTTATTTGTTTATCCAACTGAGATGTTAATTTCTTCAACAAAATTAGTGTTAATTTAGTATGAAATATTTGATAAAAAATCATATTAACATTAGGTTTAGAAATTTTAAATTAATATGTGGATTATGTTTATAATAATTGATTTATATTGTATAAAAGTATAAATATTTTTGTAAGTTTGTTGATGAATCCTTTTTATTTTATTTTATTAAAACTCTCTAATTGATTGAAATTTCTTTAATTTTAATTAGTACTAATTAGGATAATATATATTATTTAATTTTATCTATAGGTAAAAGATCGTTATTCATGACATTTCAACCAAGTATACTTGTCAAAATAGTGTTTCACAGATGATATTTTTGGTAAGTCTCTTCTAATAGTATTAAATTTCAGATAAGTTATGAATTGGTGTGTTAAGTAATACATAATTTAGGTTTTGTGATGTAACTAACGCTAAATATTAAATCTATGATACTATCTTATTATATTGATTTTGATTGCACAAATCTTGATATTCATGAAAATCTAACCAATTCAGGTATCTGTGACTACTATCAAAAGATAGAGAAATTTAAGCTGTGGCTACTGACCTCAGAAGATGCCACCTGGCTCTCATTTTACCTCTTTCGATGTAGTAATAGTATACACAATAGGGATCTTGCATCTCCTAGGTGGTTGCACTCTTCTCTCTAAATTTCTAGTTTTTCCTTTCATTGCACAATGCTCTGTTGATGCAGCAAGGAAGATTGCTACTAGTGCAGACATTAACTTATCTTTGCAGAAAGATTAATTTCATGATAAGTTTAGTTATGTCCATAAAACTAAGATAGGCGCAGCTAGACGGATAAGATGTGTTGTAAAAGGGTTGTTGGTGGAGTGTTTTATGCAGACTTTTTTTTTGTTCAAATTGCAGACTTATTGATTGTTGTTGACCCGTGGATTTGTTGAAACCGAACCCTTGTTGAATCTTTTCTTGGTCTGATATGACAGTTTTTTTAAATGGGTAGTGAAGTGCTCCGATTTGCCAAGAAATTTAGTAAGTGTCCTGCTTCAATTATAATTAGTTTTGATGATATTTAAATGTTTAATTTTTTTATCTTTAATGTCTCATTTATAGAAAAAGATCGATGACCAAGGTATTTCAACAAAGGAGAACAATCTCTGCAATAGTCTTGGTAAATTTTACCCTCTTCTAGTAATGGTATGACATGTATTAGATCTTGAATGCTATGGATTACTTCTTTTAACAATGCTATGGATTTCTTGTATAATAGAAAGAAGAAAACACACAACTGCTTATGTTGGAGGAGACAGAAAAGTTCATCCCAAATGTTCCTTCCTTGAATCACACTTTATTAAAACTGGTGAAAGCTTCACAGTGAAAATGAGCAAAGATTTCCACAGGTTGATAATCTAGCTTAAATTGTATTTTTCTTATTCGGGCTTTTTAGGTGTTATGAAGTTACGGTTGTTTAATCAAAACCTTAATTTCTGTTACAGGGAAAACTGTTACCAAAACCTTACTTCTTTAGGTTTCGATTGATAGTTGTAATGGAGGAATTGAAATGTTATAAATGCACGTGTTTGTGTTTAGAAGGCATATATTTGATTAAAATGGTTGGAAGTATGTGTAATACATAATATCTTGAATAATTGAAATTGTTATCTAGTGATTTTATTGATTTTGTTATATTACTCAAGGACTTCTATTAAATAGTTGGTGTGCCTTAGGGTGTGATAAATTAATGATATAAATAAATACAAATACACACCCTAAACTAACACTATACTGCAAGTATTACAGGACGTATGCAAGTTTTAATGATAAGAAGATTCGTTCCTCAGGGACTGACGAAAGTTAGAAAGAACTTATGCAAATTATCAAGTGCAGATATTAAAGATAGAAAAGATAATACGCAAGTAGAAAGAAGGGATAGATAAATATTTATTTGGTTTTTCAATAAATAAACTAAACTAATAAAGTAAAAGACATGAAACAAATAAAAGAAAAGAAAAGAAGATAGTATGAAAGTCTAGCTTGAGTCATTAGCATGCAATCCCCACTAGTTTTGCCGTTCTAAACATGTAAGGGTAAATTATGTAGTATTTCCCTAATCGGTCCCAATATGCTATCGGTAGTTTAAAATAGGATTTACCTGTGTCAATAAGGCTTCCTAAGCAAACTTTTCCTGTAATTGGTAAAGAGTCACAAGACTCAACCATAGTGATTATCTAGCTAGGTTGGGTTGTCAGATCAGACCTAATACTAGACGTTATGTGCTAAACATGCAATTAAACACCGTTGTCAATGGTGACCTAATTACTAGATGGTAATTCTATATGGCCGCGGTTCCACAAGAACACAGAATATAAATCCAAACACATAAACAGAGAATAAAAACTATAATTCAATTTAAAACATTAAGTTCCCAAATTAGATAGATGTCAATCAAAACTAGGGTTCATACATATATGCTAAACACTCAAACTAAAGAATTAGTTCATACAAAGAAGGGAAGAGAAAAGAGTTACAAAATAAGAGGTTGAAGGAGACATAGTTGTTGCACAGCTCCTTCCAGACTTCTTCTCTTGTGTTGTAGCTTCCTCTTGGCCTTAAGGTCTGGACAAGGATGATTTAAGAGTGCTAAGAGGTTGTATTTACAGTGTAGAGGTTGACCTAATTCGTTTCTTGGAGATAAACTTAAGTAATGGACTCCTGGCCCAACTCAAATTCGTAAGGAAAACACTGCTGCGTTGTTTTGAGTGTATCTTCTTCGTTATTGGTCGGATTTTGCTCCACAAGATACCAAAAGAATCGCAACAGAATTATCTAGGCCCTTTAAAAGGAAATTACCAAATTCGGCCTATTTATTAGGTAAAAACACCAATCTTTGGACGTGTACTGCAGAATCCTAGATTTAGGCAGCTTTTCCTTTTCCTATTTGAACTCAGTTTCCTTCTATCTCCAATTTCCATGCATATCTCTTTCCATAAGTTGTAGTCTTTGACTTGGACTCTAATTAATCTCCATAATTATCTTTAAAGCTTCACACTAAATAAACAATTAAACCCAATATGCTCTAAAAATATTATGTCTACTAAATCAAGACCCAAAATAGGAAAGTGCACTAAATTAAGCTAGAATCAACCTATAAACTAATATATAAGCCTAAAATGATGTCTTTGAAGCATATTATATTATCACAAATGAGGAGACATCAAGACCCCCAACTCAAAGTTGTATCGTCCCGATACAATAAAAGTAAAGAACAGTAGGGTAGTCAAGAAAAAGTAGGAGAAGAATAAGAACAGAACACAATGAATGATCCTAGAGCAAAATATCTAAAAAGTCTCATGTAGTAATGCTCAAGAAATAACGCACAAATATGCTTAATATACATGTAATCAACAATCCATAAATTCAAGTTATGATTAATTTCGCAATGCCAGAAGGAGAGGATGATAACTTAGTTCAGGTTAATGGCTATAGGTTGTTCATAGGTCCCAAATACAGCATCCAATGGTCCACTTACCTACTACCTAATAGCTCAATTGTTTCTCCATCTATCAGTTAGAAATCCTAAGGTCTTGGGTTATAACTTGGCTTAAGGACGGGTGTGGTATATTTGGATACTGAAAAGTGAGCTTTTGGCTCTCTCCTCACTAGCCATCAACGAATCGCCCTAAAGCTTGAGTTTTCACTCGAAGATGTTCTCACTCAACCCAATTTATTGATGCTTTTGATTTGCATCCCCAATAATCCAAAATAAACCTTTTATGATGATATACAAATTCCACTTTGCCGGTCCAAATATATATTCCTTTCATATCAATTTTTTCTTTTGTATAGCTATGACTCTCTTTTTATGTTGAGATATCACACTATTTTTTCATATATATATTCTTTCTTTTTATGCCCTTGTTGGCAAATTTAGCTCGTAGCTTCTTTTTCATTCACTATTACCCCGGCAAAGGGTTACACTAATAACAATTCATCATCATTAAAACCACAAATATAATTCCCAAATTCCCAAAGTTCCCTAACACTGAAACCCACCACCCCAAACTCAAGCTCTAAAACGAGTTTGTCTCAGGTTTTGCGATTCGAGTGCGGGTCATATAGATAAGTCCTATAAACTAGGGTATGGATTATAACGTGTTTCAAATGAAAGGCTTTAGAAAGGCTCAGAGGGGCTAAGAGGGATAAATAACAATAATATCAAACAAAAGGGTGAGAAAGTATAAAAGGCTCAAGTGTTTTATCATGAAAGAACTGCCTTAGTCATTTTTCTAACTACTGGATTTCGTTACGTTTTCATTATTAGTTCATAGCTAAGTGGGTTTTCAACTAATTTCAAACCTCACGTTCTACACACCAAATAACTATTCCTAAGTTTCAACGTGACTTCTTAGCCTTGCTCATTAACTTTTCTATCTTTTATTTCCTGTTTTCATACATGCATCTAAACATATTTATGACATCTTTCAAAAATATACTACTTACTATCATTGACCTAGTTAAATCATGCTTAATAGGTACATTCAAAGATATTCTATGCCTAATTCAACCCAATTTTTTTTTAAATTTTATGAAAAACACAAAGGAAGATGAGGACAACGAATCCCCACCCCCAACTCAAAAATGAGCCGTGTCCCCACGACTCGAAAAAGACTCAAGAAAGAATAAAATTTAAAGTTAGAATACATATTGCACATAAAGAAATGGTAGGGAAGAAAGAAAACATACTCTTCGAGGCTTTTACCTCGCCTTGACGATACTTGGATTAACTCTAATGTCTCTTCTTCACCCAACTTCTTATTCGCTTTTTGTTTAGGACACGTGATCATAATAGGATATTGCATGATATAACGACATGGGAGAGATCGAAAATCCGTATCACCTCCTCATAGATCAACTGTGCCACATCTTCTTCTTCTTCTCCTCATAAAATACAATTCACAAACAACCCAAGCATTCCAAATTTCCATGAACCTTCATGTATTCACCTTCAACTTCTTCTTCAAATACTTTCTCATAAGAAAAATGTAGTTCCTTTAATTGTTTCTTCGGAGAATCTATCAGGGCCCTTGAAGCTTTCTCTTTTTCTCTTGGGTATAAGGTCTTTGATCTAGAGAGGTCGTGTTGTCTTCTTCACTAAATTTGGAATCTTTTTGCTCATTGAATCTAACACAGCTAGCTAACCTCTCTTCTCTTGACTTGTTTTACCCATTGAATTGGAACTAGGACTTGTCTCACTTGATTTCTTCTCAATTAAATCCGATACCTTGATTTCTTCATCTCCCTTTCAGTAGATACTGTTCATGTTCTCTTAATCATCTCAATTGACCCCCAACTCAAAGCTTTAACCACTCTTGAAATTTGAAACTCTTGATTGTTGGTTGTACAAGCTTAATTTGGGTTAGGAAAGGCGATTTGATGATGATTCTCTATGTGGGTAAGATGGATTCTTCATGGATTGGTATGGATTTAAGAAATTGTAGGATGAATTTTTGAAATTTAAGCTTTTGATTCTTGGATTCAAGGTGTTTTGGGATGATATAGGTGGTTGAATCTTCTTTGTAATGATGTGGAGAATGAATTGGATGTGTTTTCATGGTGATTGGGTAGTGTTTTGATGATTGGTGAAGGTTTTATGAAGCTTTAATGGAGTTGGGAGAGTTTTGGAGAGAAGAAAGAGGTTTAAGGTTTAATAAATTCGGAATAATAAGCTTTAGATCTTCATATAGCCTTGAAACCCTTTATTTTCTCTCTCTGGCGGCTCGTGCGGACTAGGGTCCGGTGTACCGGAGGGTACACCGCAGCATCTGTAGCTAACTCCGTCAAAATACCCGTGGTACGCGTTTTTGGGGCGCGGACCATGGTGCGGTGTACCGGAGGGTAGTCCGCGGCAATTTTTCTGGTTTCTGGATCAGACCCGCGGTAGCAACCCGTAGTACGGGTTTTTGACCACGCGGACCATCCCTGCGGACCATGGGGTAGTCCGTGGGGTAGTCCGCGGAGGTCATTCTTGCGCTCCAAAAATTTTCGTTTTCTTCCCTGACTCGATTTCTCCAATTCCTACACACCAAAAACACTAATACCTTCCTCAAATATGCAATATCAACTAAAATTAACTAAACTAAATATAAATTAAAAAATAAAAACGTAAAAACATAAAAGAAATTACGGGTTGTCTCCCGTACAACACTTTTTTTTTAACGTCTTTCAAAGTTAGACGTGTTACCTCGATTAAGGATGACGAAATTTCCACCCTTTGCCTTTAATTCCCACGAACTTTTCAGCTCGATTCTTAATGATCATGGATGATGCCATCCAAGATTTCGTGGGAATAGGTGAATATTGTGGTAACTCGACTTCAAGTGTAGCATTACACTCCTCTAGCAATCCATTCATCTCTTTAGCTTCGAATCTTCGTTTGTTAGAAAGAATGTCCTTCATGAATTAGCCGTATTTTGACATTCTTGTGAGAGCTTCTACAAACGGGCTGCTGGTCTTTAACTTGTTCATCATGTCAACGAACTTCTTGAATTCCAGGTCATTGTCCTTTCTGACATGTGAATGGAATGGTGGAGGAGGACATGTGTTGGTTACCACTGGGCTCTTTTTTTTTCTGGTGTCTTCTCTTGGACACTTCTTTGTTCAACTACCTCCTCTGTTGTTTCTTCTCCCCCCGTTTCTGGAATAGGGGCTGGTTCTGGTTCTGGTCTTGGTGGAGGTAGTTGTTTTCCACTTCCTAATTCAACTACATGACAGACTTTGTTTTCTGGAGCAGTAGTATCACTTCGGAGTTGCCTTTCTGCAAGGAATTTAGTTTTCTCCACCATTCGTGACACTGCCTGCACCCTCTCCATAAGCGCACTCTGTGAGTCTTGGGATTCTTGCTGGTGACTCTCTATATTTTCAATTGTTTGCATCAGTCGAACCAAACTTGAATTCACACTCGAAGGTTGCTCCTGTATGGGTTGCTGCATTGAATAAGGAGGTGGTTCTTGATAAGCGTTATTATAAATCGGTGCTTCTTGATAGATAGGTTGTGGAGGATAATAAGCTTGTGGTCGTGGTTGATAATAATCATCATAGTGATGATTATTACGATAATAAGTCTGTTGATCTCTGGCCCAATTGTAATTCTGTGGGGGCTGATAATCAGCGTAATTTCCTTGGGACTGATAATAACCATCATAATAATGGTCTCTTTGGTAAGGCATGAAGGAAATTGAGGCTGGATTATTCATGCAATATTCCCACGGGTGATCTCTTGCTCCACAACTAGGACATGAAGGCGCGGTATGTACTAGATTCCTCTGAGCTAGTTTTCGCGATTGTTCTAGTGCTTCCTCAAGTTGTCGGTTTAACTCCTTGAGCTTTAGAGATTCCATCGTGTATTAGCTTTCTCAGGATCTAATAGCACGAAACCTTTATCTCCTAATAAATCTGCTTTCGCCTAAAAAAATTCTGTAAAACAAAAACTAAAAAGAGAAGCGTAAAATAGAACTAACTAAAATAAAAGCACAAGATAATTGCACAAGGACTAACGATGTAGTCCCCGGCAGCGGCGCCAAAAACTTGGTGTGGCTTAGGGTGTGATAAATTAATGATATAAATAAATGCAAATACACACCCTAAACTAACACTGTACTGCAAGTATTACAGGACGTATGCAAGTTTTAATGATAAGAAGATTCGTTCCTCAGGGACTGACGAAAGTTAGAAAGAACTTATGCAAGTGCAGATATTAAAGATAGAAAAGATAATACGCAAGTAGAAAGAAAGGATAGATAAATATTTATTTGGGTTTTCAATAAATAAACTAAACTAATAAAGTAAAAGACAGGAAACAAATAAAAGAAAAGAAAAGAAGATAGTATGAAAGTCTAGCTTGAGTCATTAGCATGCAATCCCCACTAGTTTTGCCGTTCTAAACATGTAAGGGTAAATTATGTAGTATTTCCCTAATTGGTCCCAATATGCTATCGGTAGTTTAAAATAGGATTTACCTGTGTCAATAAGGCTTCCTAAGCAAACTTTTCCTGTAATTGGTAAAGAGTCACAAGACTCAACCATAGTGATTATCTAGCTAGGTTGGGTTGTCAGATCAGACCTAATACTAGACGTTATGTGCTAAACATGCAATTAAACACCGTTGTCAATGGTGACCTAATTACTAGATGGTAATTCTATATGGCCGCGGTTCCACAAGAACACAGAATATAAATCCAAACACATAAACAGAGAATAAAAACTATAATTCAATTTGAAACATTAAGTTCCCAAATTAGAGAGATGTCAATCAAAACTAGGGTTCATACATATATGTTAAACACTCAAACTAAAGAATTAATTCATACAAAGAAGGGAAGAAAAAAGAGTTACAAAATAAGAGGTTGAAGGAGACATAGTTGTTTCACAGCTCCTTCCAGACTTCTTCTCTTGTGTTGTAGCTTCCTCTTGGCCTTAAGGTCTGGCCAAGGATGATTTAAGAGTGTTAAGAGGTTGTATTTATAGTGTATAGGTTGACCTAATTCGTTTCTTGGAGATAAACTTAAGTAATGGACTCCTGGCCCAACTCAAATTCGTAAGGAAAACACTGATGCGTTGTTTTGAGTGTATCTTCTTCTTTATTGGTCGGATTTTGCTCCACAAGATACCAAAAGAATCGCAACAGAATTATCTAGGCCCTTTAAAAGGAAATTACCAAATTCGACCTATTTCTTAGGTAAAAACACCAATCTTTGGACGTGTACTGCAGAATCCTAGATTTAGGCAGCTTTTCCTTTTCCTATTTGAACTCAGTTTCCTTCTATCTCCAATTTCCATGCATATCTCTTTCCATAAGTTGTAGTCTTTGACTTGGACTCTAATTAATCTCCATAATTATCTTTAAAACTTCACACTAAATAAACAATTAAACCCAATATGCTCTAAAAATATTATGTCTACTAAATCAAGACCCAAAATAGGAAAGTGCACTAAATTAAGCTAGAATCAACCTATAAACTAATATATAAGCCTAAAATGATGTCTTTGAAGCATATTATATTATCACAAATGAGGAGACATCAATAGTGAAAATTAAAAACTCAATCAATCAAATGAAAGTAGGATTTAAACTTTATATAGTCAAGACATCTTTTTGAGTTATTTTTATGTAATAAATCGAGATTTATTACTGGTTCGTAACTATTGTGTTATCGGTTAGTCTTATGTTTTGCTTCATTTATTTTAGTATTGTTTCAAATGAAATGGGCTTGTGTAATCTGTGGGTGTTCAAGATCTAACTAGATTTATGCACGTACAAGATTCAGTATATGTGAATAACATTATTATTGCTTTCTCAGATAATATAAAGAAACATCGGTTTCAATCGTGTTGATAGTCTTAAGCAAAAGTTGAAAGAGATTATAGAATCCTATACTGGGTTTCAATCGTGTTGATAGTCTTAAGTAAAAGTTGAAAAAGATTTTAGAATCCTAAACTAGAGAAAAATATGTAACCATATTTATTCATGTTAATCAGCCCGATTAATGAATTAAGAATTCTAAGAAATCCTGGGTTTCTTTCCCGAGGGGCTGAAAAGTTATAAAAACTAAGAAGGTTTAAGGCATCGCCTAGGAAAAAGGGGAAAACTCTATCTTTCTTAAGGTTTTTTTTGCTAAAAACAAAATCTGCAATGCGTCTCGGGTCGGGGGCAGTGGGAGGGTGCCCCTTATTGGATCCGTCCTTGAAGAACTCTATGGTCCCGTCTCTATCAATGAAGAACCGATAGTTACTTACTTTTGGTTTTTATTTTACATTAGTTAACTAATAAATCACCTTAAAACCCATATCATTATTCGTTTCTTAACTTTAAGCGATTACTACCTTGTTTAGCAATATAATTTAGTACTAAATTCTTGTGGATTTGATACTCTACTTGTACTTTTTTACGTAACACTTCATACACTTCCAAAGCATGGATGATTCACTTTCTCTCCCCACCATACTACTTCTAAAGAGCATTATCGTTGATTTCACCATGTATAATGTTTAGACTCCGATATTTTTTTTTCTTAGAATGCCTAAGTTTAACTCATCCATTGGTTTTCCATCAAATAGTTGACCACACTATAGTTTGAGACATTCCTTCACTTTCCTCTCAAATTCTACCATGGAAGTGCACATTGTAATTTAACCTTCTTCTTGGGACTACCAAGTACATGGAACCATTTTAAACCTTCAAAGGAAGTAAACTACCACCTACACTACCAACCATATCTGGTGTTAATACAATGCTGGTAAAATTTATATATTTAGTTGTAGAAAGTTCAAATCGTGAACTTTGAACTCTTAAGCTTCTCGTATGTCAATTGTCTAGCTATCAACCACTTTCTTAAGTCACACAGACTTATTTTAAGCAATTTTGGTAAAAGGAAATAATAAAATATAGAGAACGACGGAGGTCTGAGATAAAAGAATATGAAAGGGGGAAATGAAAATGGATACGGATTTGGCATAAATGCACTTTTTTAAATTCATACTTTTATTTAGCTTTTTAAAACATTAATTATTTATATAAGATAATACCAAACATTGTGTTTATTTTGGTTCAATTATCCTCCTTGAGCAATTAAAGGAAGATCCAGCAAATCCTATCTTGGATGTCGATAATGCAAGGCAATAGCCTCGAGAGTATGTTCTCTTTCTTCCTTACCATTTCTGTATATGCCTTATCTGCTAATTTTAATTTCTATTTCGAGTCTTTTCGAGTCGTGGGGACACGTCTCATTTTTGAGTTGGGGGTGTAGGGATTCGTTGTCTCTCATCTCCATTTTTCTGTTTTTAGGTAGAAATTAAAATTTTTGATACATGGGAATTAGATGTAGATTGTGTTTAATAGTTTGAAAGCATAAACTCAGTAAGTTAATGATAGAAAGTAGTATATTTATGAGCTATTTTATTTTGTATGCTTTGAGTATTTGCAGGAAAACACACATTGATAGTAAAGAAAAGATTAGTTAGTAATGTGATAGAAAGTATGTTTGATCTTAGGGAGCCATGGGTGGTGTGTAGGCCGTGAGATAGTTGATAAACCCATTTTATGAATGTGCTAAAGGTAAGAGAATGACGAAATTGCATAGTTTAGAAAGTGATTAAGGTCGTTCTTTCATAAGCACCTTGTTGCCTTTTAGCTTGCTGTCCAAATTTATTATTTTATATCCTTCTCAGCCCCTTCTAGCCTTTCTAAAGACTTTTTATTAGCCATATCCTTTTAGATTTTAGGACTTTTCCATATGACCTGCACTCGAATCGTGATGCATAGACAATTGTTTTAGAGCTTGAGTTTGGGGTGGTGGGTCCACCATTATGGGAATTGTAATTGGGTAGGGATTTTTGAGCTTATAACTGTGCTCTGTTCTATATATTAATGATGATTCACAGGTTTATATTTTAACCCTTTTCCAGGGTATGAGTATATGAAAAAAAAGCTGAAAAGCATGAAAAGAAAGAAGTTTTTTTGAGAAAAAATAACATGATATCTCAACATCAAAAAAGAGAGTCATAGCTATTCAAAAGAAAAAACAATTATATGAAAAGAATATATATTTGGACCGGAAAAGTGAAATTTTTATTTGAACATCTTTATGCTTTATTGACTTATTGGGGATGCTACTTTGTGCATCAAGAAAATCATTGGGTTGAGTGAGAAACGTTTTATGAGAGTAACTCAAGCTCTAGGGAGATTCATTGATGTCTAGTGAGGAGAGAGCCAAAAGCTCACTCTAAATTATCCAAATATACTTATCATACTGTCACTAAGCCAACATTACAACCTTAAATACCTTATGATTCTTTGCTATGTAATTAAGAAGTGATTGAGCCAATAGAGAGTAGTTAAGTGGATCTTTGGATACTACTGAAGTTCGATGAACATATATAGCCTTCTTGGTGAACTGAGTAAAGATCCTATCCTTCTTACATTGTGAAGCTATTCTAATCTTGAATTCGAGCCGTGTTGATTGTGGATATGAAAAGTGTGCAGGTATGTAGTTTGTAAATATAATTACATGAAATTTTATGAGTAGTTGCTTTATGTCTATTCTATATATTCTACTATCTTCTTTTCCACTGTGCTTAATTGACCTAGGTGTGTATTTAGAGACTTCCTTTTGTTTTTATCTTTATTGTATCGGGACGATACAACATTGAGTTGGGTGTCTTGATGTCTCACTATTGTGATGATTTAATCTTAGTTGGAGACATCATCTTTACTGTTTTTGGAAGTCTCCTAGTCGATTTTCCCATTAATTATTACACTTTTCTATTTCTTGTTTTGATTTAATGATTTATTATTTTTAGAGCATATTTGGTTTTATTTATATATTTAGTGTGAATCTTTAAAGATATATGGTTATTAATTAGATGCCAAATCAAGTCTAAAGATAAGAAGGAAAGAAGATATGCATGTAAATTTGAGATAAAAGAAAGATAAGATAAGTATGGAAAGATAAAGTTGCCAAATAAATCAGAATTCCAGCAGCCACGTCCATAAAAGTGATCATAACTCAAGATTGGATAGAAGTTTGTAAGAATAGCCCGAAGGAAAAGTATAGATCTTTCCGAGACAATCAGTTTCGATACAAATAACGTGTCAATCGGAGTTGAAACGAAGAAGTTATGTCCAAAACAAAACAACAATAGATTATTACCTATTCTATATTTTAGGGTTACGAATTTGATTTGGGCTAGGAGTCCAAGTTACTTGTCTTCCACTCCAAGAAAACGAATTAGGTCTTCTAAACACCTATAAATACACCCTTAAACCTTTTTAAAGTCATCCTTGCTCAGCTCCAAGGCATAAGTTTAATCTTTGCCTCCCATAAGTTAGTCCTTAAGTTTTATATCATTAGAGTTATTGAAGAGAGCAAGATGACAATCATGTATCATTCTTTTAGTTTATTTACTTCAGGTATGAACTAATTTTCCCATATCTTGGGTTTTGTATTATGTATAATCTACGAATTTTATTTTCTTTCTATCTAAGTTTCTTTGGGAATTATATGTTTTAAATTGATTCTAGCTGCTTCACCATATATTTGATTTATGTGCTTTGATTTATTGTCTGTCTTAAACCTGATCAATTTAGGGCTTTTGCTAATAGTAGTTAGATGGTCACCGAGAAAGGGTGTCTAATTATTGAAACACCACATAAAAGTCTAGTACATGAAATTGGTCCTGACAACACCAGCCTAACTATATAGTCATTAAGGTTTAATTTAATCATCAATCATCATTAGTAGGTTAGACTGCACCTAAGACCCTATTAGCACAGGATAACCCTATTTGAGTTTCCTTGTGATTGTGAGGTTGCCACCCTAGTTCGCTCTCCGGGGATAGGGGAAATTTAGAATCTGACTATTTATCTTAGAGCTATTATCTCCCTTATAAACTAAAATTGATAAAAAGAATTAGAAGGATTAATGCATACTAGCAAAACCTAAGATATACTCTCTCATCTTATTTCTCCCATATTTAATTATTTGCCTGTACTTTAATTTATTTAATCATTAATCTCTCAATCAATCATATTTATTTTCTGTCTTTTAATTATTAATTGGTACTCTGATTTATTTACCCATTCGTCTAACACATTTAAATTCCTGATGAACGAATCTTCTTATCATTAAAACTTGCATACATCCTATAATACTTGCAATACTATGCTAGTCTAGGGTTCTTATTTTCGTTATTTATTCTATATTTTTATCACACCTTAGACGACACCAACTCTCCACATAAAGTTTCTGATTTTTGGAGGGGTTTCCATTTTCCATATTAAATTCCAGAGATGATTTTCATTACTAATTGATATGGTTAGTTTATTCTGGTCTTTGATAAGTTGGATATTGTTTTTTCCCTTTTTAAATTTATAATATGCTTCTTTAACTATATAAGGCCCATTTTTTCAATTATCAATACTTTTTTGGTCCTCACATTTAAAGTTAGGTATTATCATTTTTTCTATCTTTTTTCTGATATTACTTGGATATAGATTGTTTATGATATCTATATTCCAAGTATTATTTTCTTTAATAAGTTTATTTACCCAAATGACTTCAGATTTTTTTCGGTGTTATATTATATGTACTATTACATATCTAATTATGTTCATGAATTTTAATATTTACTCCATTTTCCAATTTCCACTTAATATTTTTATAGAAAATTTATCTGCCTATTGGGATACTTTTCTATCCCCAAGAAGGAGAGTTTCCTAACTTAGCTTCTAAGAAGTTACTGTTATGAATATATATTCCTTTCAGTAGTCTATAAAGAAGAGAGACTTTTGTTTTTGCTATATTCCAAATTTGTTTTCCTAATAAGGATTTATTCATTAGGTGTAGTTTTTTAAATCCCAATCCACCTTCACATTTTGAGTTTGTTAGTAGATCACACTTAGACCAATGGATTCTTTACCTTCCTTTATCACCCCACTAGAATGAGGAAATGATGGATTAAATTTTGTTGATAATATTCTTAGGTAGAATAAAATTAGATATTACATAATTAGGGAGACTTTGTAGGGTTGCTTTTATAAGAATTTCTTTTTCGCCTTCTGAGAGGAAAAGTGTTTTCCAATTCTCAATTTTTTTAAATCCTATCAATTAAAAATTGTAAATCTTAAGATTTTGTTCTGCCCCACTCAGTAGGGAGACCAAGGTAATCACCAAGGTTTTTTTGTTTTTTTTCATATTTAGTCTTTTTGCCATGAGGTTGAGACACATTCCTGTGTTATAATTATATTTGTTCATGATATCATTGAAATATTGTATCTCAATATTATCAACATTTAAGAAGAATAAACTGTCATCAGCAAACAGAAGGTAAATGAATTCTGGACAGTTATTTTCTATTTTTACCGTGTAGACGTTCTTTATCTTTTTTACCCTTGGTAATATCATTACGAGTCTGAGAGATTAGAAAAAAGATCAAATGAGATAAAGGGTCTCCTTTTCTAATTTCTCTCGTACGTTTGTGAATTTGATGTGTTTCTATATTAATCAGAATTGAGTAAGAGACAGAGTTATACAAACCATAAGTTTCCTTACCCAACTTGTGTTAAAACCCATTTTAATCATAAGATCTTGTAATAAATCTCATTCAATATATTCATAAGATTTGGAGCAAGTATATAATCCAAAAAATATATATATGTAGCATATCAAATAGTCAAAGCACAATAAGACGGAGCATATAATATATATGATTTAACAAGAAGGGTTTTTTATGAATATATGCAAATGATTGTTTATTGGTTAGATACAAAGATTAGAAATAAACACTTTGAGGATTTGTCAAATAAAAACCATATAGGAGGAACTATATGCTAACACATATCAATGGTCATTATCAATGTGGATTTGCCGATGCGTGTAATAGAGGATCTCCATCAAGATGAGCTCCAAGACTTTCTTTTTGGTCTTCAAATGTATATTGATTGTGAATAGGAGAAAATGTCTGCTGCAACATATTTACAGGAATTATATGCGCTAGTGAAGGACGATAGAAATTTCAAAAATTGTATTTTTACGACACTCAAGTCTTTAAGGAAATTTTTAAGAATTCACATGTACTATGAGCTTAATCTTATATATCGAAAAATAAAATGCATGTGGGGATTTGATGACCAAGATCGATGGAATCGACTCATTATTAAAATCTATCAGATGGTCTTTGGCGTTTGATTACTAGAGACCGGGGTGGATGGTCCACACTTAGAAATTTCTTGAACATCCGCAAGGGTTACTAATTTTTACAAATATATGAAAAAAATATACGGATTGAGTAACCCATGTTCGTAAATATGGTCGTGTAGAATGTTTATCAATAGGTCATTCTACGCGGATGATATTTTTTTCCTTCAACATACTGAAATTCATAGGGGTAAAATTCAATTACAATTTCCATTAGACTACCCCACATTAGGGGTTAGAAAAAATTTATCCTTCCTAGCTTAGCCTAAGGGAATAATGGTTTTTAATTTTTATTAGTTCTTATAGGATTGGTCCAAAATGCTATTTTAAAACATGAACCACCTAAAAAATTAGCAGTTCAACTGAAAAATTCCCTACCTTCTCGAAATTAATATAAACCCCCGTCTTTCTCTCTCTTTCTCTCTCTCTCTCTCTCTCTCTCTCTCTCTCTCTCTCTCTCTCTCTCTCTCTCTCTCTCTCTCTCAACAACAGTTTTCATTATATACTCTTGTTTTGTCATATCGTTACATCTTATCTACCTTACACAACTATGTTTATTGTAATCCGTGTAGTGTTATGGAAAGATTAAGATGGAGAGATGGTTACACATTGATGATGTTATTTTCACTCTCATGATTGTTATGTTATGAATCTTCTGCTACAACTAATGTTGTCGGATTTGGTTGGATTTGAAGGTCCAGATGCATTTATTGCCATCATAGGTAATGGTTTTTACTGTCAGTCTCAACTACTTTGGGGGTTTCAATCACTAAAAATTTGTTTGATATGGAAAAAAATTATGGTATGGTGAGTTTTGCAATGGTGTAGGGTTATATAATACCAATTCTGATTGCTACTGGCAATACTCTTGATTTTCTCGTATGAAATTTTTATTTTACTTTGTTGGAGGCATTAGTAGCGTACGTATATTGTAGTAGAGCTCTTTCTGGAGAATTTAGACCATATCCTCAACTTACCTTCAAGATTTTGCTTTTTTGAGTATTTTTTACAAAAGTTAGTTTTAACCTTGTTGCAAGGGATTTGAAATTTCTTCTTTGTGATTCATGAGTGTACCAGGCTATCTGTTGGCCTAATACTCATTTTTAATCTTGTTTTAATATTCGACAAATCATATATTAACTAAAATACTTAGAGCTAGTTTTGTGAAAATACTTTTAACCATATCTTTGTGTACATTGAGAATTATCTTTCATGATCAACTACAAAGTTGTTTAGAATGATATTTTCTATAACTCTCATGAAGAAAGTTTTTCCATCTGAGAAGCATAATGAAACGAGGATCCGGTTTGGAGGAAACGGGGACCCTGTTTGCTTGCTCGCCCAGCTAAATAGACACGCGCGGTACACCGCACGAGATAATGTTGCGGTACATCGCGGGTATATGTGGTATACCGTAGGAGGATTTTCCAAGCCGCAAATTGACAATATTTGTTATACAGTTTATTTATATCCGTTAGACAAATTCTTTATGAAAGTTGGGAGCATCTTTAACCTATTAAATGGAGCTCATTCAAGGTACAACTTACACCATTGATCTACCAAGATCAAAGGTCTTAATTGTGATTATTCAAGCAGGTGTCAAGAGCTATTCATAGTCAAAATCATTATTAGAATGCTATAAAGTCATATCCACTCTTTAGGAGTTAATCACTATTGTAAAACCATCGAAACACCTGCCTTCCTCTTAAGTGTAGTCTTCTAATAGAAAGATTAAGAGAGTGCATGATTATAGGGATTATACTTGGTGTCCTTGTGTTGTGATTACCCAAGAGTTTGCTTTGTGGTTTTGAAGTGGTTGTAAATGGGTATTGTGTTCTCGCCCTGATTAAATGAGACATAGATCTTAGTAAAGAAGCTTGAAAATCCTAAGGTGGCTACCATAGGTACTGGAGTAGGGAAAACCGAACCACTATACATGCTTGAGTATTCTCTTTGCCTAAAATTTATTTTCGCACTCTATATGTTTGATAATATGCTTCTGTGAATATCGTACCATTATTATCTATTTCTTATTAATCAAACTTATCATCATCTAGTTTAGTATGAGAATAGAATTTAAATTAGCCTTTAATTTTATTTACTTGAAATAAAATTAGCCAATTAATTTCTGTGTCCTTTAGGACACATATAGTACAACATAATCTTGTTATCGCAGTCTTATACTGTGTAAGCAGTTTTGTCAAAGGATCCAGAGGCTTTCATTGTTTTCCTGGAACATAATGAGAAATGCAGACTTTTCTAGACCTAATTTTCGACTTCATGCGAACCTAAATTTTAATTTGGGTAAAAGGTTGTAAAAACTACATATAATACGAGGTTTCTAGTCTGGAATACCATATCGAACCATATCCAACAATGTCGATGGTAAAGTCCTACAAAAGCGATATTAAGATTGGTCATTATTTCTATATGACGCTTATACATGTTAATGTGTTGATCCATTATTAATAGGAAGAATTGGAGGTTTGAATCCTTGTTGCAACTTCACGTCTATAACATCCCAAGTGAAGGGACTATCTTTGTTTATTAAAGCGTCCATGTCTGTGTAATATGATGCACGATTATTTGTACTAAGAGAGGATAGTTGTATCTTACTCATCATTGTTTATTTCTCCAAGGTGATGGCGTGATGATGATTCATCCTCAAATTGAGGGGGCCTTCATGGCCTCTTCGAATATGGAATATAGGCCTAATGATATTCCTTCATTTGGTGACACTAATTTTGGGCAAGGGATGCTCGACCTTCCCTAGAACATGGACAAAATATAGAGGTATAAAATAGAATGGTCTGACTCCCGTAGGTCTAGTCGACCACATAAGGAACCATCCTAGGGATATTAAAATTTTCCACTAAGCTTCGTTTTTTCTTAACGGTGAAAAACAAAACCGATACAAGGATGTTTGTCCAAGCTTAACCACAACAAATACACTGTGATATTTACCAGACATAATCATAATCCTTACATGTTTTTTTATGGGATCAACCACGAAACTTGAATCGAGACTTTTGCTAGGCTAAGTTACAACCTATGTGATATTTTCTTAGGTTGAATCTCAACCTCTAAACCGACTCTTCTCTAATCTAGAGTAAGAGTTAAAAAAATATGAATGGTAGTAATTATAAGATAAGCAAAACTCCTAATGAGTGAATAATACAATGATAATATCAAAATAATGAAGATTAAGTAATACTATCAATTTACTAGCTTTATACCTTCTTTAATGAACTTGAATGATCTTGTAAATAAAGTTTTGAATATTGATGTTGAAGAGGAGAGTAAAATCAGTTAAGGAGATTGTACTTATAGAAAATGAATGATTGAATCATTGTGTTATACTAAAACCCAAATGTTAGATTCTTAACACCTACTGAGACTGAAATCTCTGATCCACTTTATCAATCTCTTAGCTTGTTAAACACTATTCTCATATATTGAATGAGGCTTAGAGGCTAAGCAACCAGAACCCTCTAAGGCCAATTCCATAAGCCCATTTTCAACCTCTAAGCTTAGTTTTGGACATGCTCAGAGATAAAAGGGGGATTAGAGAAATAGGGCTAAGAGGCTAAGCATGTTGTATTCTCAAAACACAATTTCACTTAGCCCCATATCAAAATTTGAGCCTATAAATTACTAGGGTCACTGATATTAGGCTCAGATACTAAGGATAATACACTCTTTGAGCATAATTTTCATGAGCATATTGTACTCTAAGCACAAATTAATTGAGCCACCTAGCAAAAAACATGCTCTATTTAGTTTCAACAAAGGTATAAGGATATAACGTGCAACCCACATGCAAATATTCAACGAGGCTTCGTAACTTCATCTTTATAACATAATTTACATATCTTTAAAAACAAATTATTGAAGACCAAAATTTTAGTAGTGTAAACCAAATAAAATGACCAAATAACATATAAACACTATCACATTATGGTTATCTTGCAAGATATGATTTTTTTGGTAAAATAACAAAAAAACGTTGCACATAACTTTATACGATGAATTTAAACGTTGATATTGCCACTTGTTAAAATAATAAATTTATATAAAATTATTGTAATGGTTAATAATCCATTTGGATTGATACCTTTTGCAATGATTTATCTTTTAAGTTACCTGATATGAGTTTTTTTTATATACAACGATTTATTTTACTTTTTGTAATTATTTTATTTCATATTATACTTGTGTGAATCCAACTTGAATTTGATTGATTTAAGATAATGTATTACTCACGATCAATAGAAAAATAATTCTTCTTATATATTTACTTGTAAATAAATAATTATACCAAATATTGTTATTAAAAAAATTGCAAAAAATGATAAGCATTGCAAATAAAAATTTCAAAAAAAACAAACTTTAAGTAACGCGGTAATACATGTAGAAAATAAGTATCATATTGTTAAAAATGGCTGCCAAAAACGAAATAAGAAATTTCATTACAATATGATCACTACATATAAATTTTTGAGCCAACGAAACAATAGTATAAATAAAAAGGAGGAATTATGAATAAAGGAGTGAGGCCACCCCACAATCTTATTAAAAGACCCCCACAAAGTAATCCATTAGATCTTAACTAAAACCAAAAAAAATACCCAGAACCCTTTCCTTTTTCTTTTTTTCTTACACTGAAAAAGTAAAACCCAAAACAAAAACCCAATAAGGTTATAGGAAAAAACAAATCATTTCTTCCTCTCCATTCTTTCTCATCCCTTCCTCCCCTCCCTATAAATCTGTCTCTTCACGCTAGAACAAAAAACAAAATGAAGTCTCTTCAGATCTCACCTCCTTACCTTCCTTGCTCTCCTATACAAGAAAATCGTCGCCATTACTAGACCATTCTCCACCAGTATCATACCGACCATTCTCCACCATCATCTCTTGCGAATAAAGCCGCCGCCGCCTCTCCCTGCACTAGCCACTTACCTGCGCCAAGCCAACTCCGTTCTTCTGCACAAGACAACCATTCACACTGGAACATAAAAAAAAAATCTCTTCAGTTCTCCTTCAGATCCCGG
This sequence comes from Nemophila menziesii, assembly GCA_029959085.1. Classification (NCBI taxonomy): domain Eukaryota; kingdom Viridiplantae; phylum Streptophyta; class Magnoliopsida; order Boraginales; family Hydrophyllaceae; genus Nemophila; species Nemophila menziesii. Next base: position 36,385,212 of record JARWIR010000005.1, on the reverse strand, counting down.
CTGGCACGAGGGAACCAAATGAATATAAAAAATCGATATTCTTTATCCTAATTTCATTGTTTTTCAACGTTTAATTTTTAAATTCTTTCTTTGTATTTGTTCAAGCGAGTGTGAGCATATTTCCATTTGTTTTTTGAACTAGTGTGAAGCGCAAGTTAAGAGATTCTATTTTAGTTTGTTTCAGCTAGTGTGAAGAGATTACTTTTTGTTATTTGTACCAGCGAGTTTGAGGAGATTAATATCTGTCTTTTGTTCACCGGAGTGAAGAGATTTTTTTTTGTTTTTTTTTCACCGGGAGTGTGTAGAGATTTCTATTTCTTTTTTTGTTCTAGCGGGTGTGAGGAGATTACTTTTTTCTTCACCGGAGTGTGAATAGATTTCATTTTTTTTATTCACGAGAGAGTGAAGAGATTTATTTATGTATTTTTACCCAATGCGAGTGTAAAGAGTTTTCTGTTTTGAATTGGTTACGTACCCACTTGGTACCAACAACTGACGGAGATGACACGATTTGAATTAGATCTTGATTTTTTTACATCTACACTCCTTACATATACTTTGAAATGGATCTTGACTAGATTTCAACTCAAATATAGGGACCTATAATGCACACCCTTGCTGTTGTTTTGAGATAGGTACGTACTGACCTTGGTGCGTACCAAGTAGACCTTATAATATGACTTTATAACACTCTTGTTTCGAGATGGGTACGTACCGACCTTGGAATGTATCAAATAGATCTTATAACATGACTTAATAACACTCTTACCGTTGTTGCGCGATAGATACGACTTTGGTACATACCAAAAAACGGATCTGAAACCCAAATAAAATAAATAAATAAAACTAATTAATTTTAATAGCAAAGATATGTAGGTCAATTGCCAATATATGGCCTTTAAAAATAAATTTTAAGTTAGGTGGGCCTATATTAGTATTTTTTGTCAATATAAAACTCATTTTACGCAAAACAATAAAAATGATCTAAAACAGAAAAAACCAAACAAACAAGGGTTTTTTGAGTCTACTCCAATGGCGTCGTGTTTGAGACTTTGAAGGAAGTCAACCATGGCTATTAATTTATAAATTTTCTTTTTCTTTTTCTTTTTAATTAGCGTCTCCAAACCTTTGGGTTCAAAACCCTACTTTCTTTATCCGTTGAATTTTTTGTGTTACCTTATCATTCGGTCCCTAAACATTTTAGTTAAATTAAACTCGATTTGTGTCCGACCTCAACAATTTTGGATCTTTGCAATGGAAGAAACAATGAAAGAAGTCAAAAAAGTAGATGAAATAAAGATTACAAAAAGTTAAGGTAAAATATTTTGACATAATTTATTATATTTCTATACAATTTAATTTCTTTTTTAATAGTGATTTAATTTTCTCTAATTTATTTGTTTTTGAAGATTACACTAAATTAACACTTTTAGCTTAGCAAAAGTCTCGATTCAGGTTTCGTGGTTGATCCCATAAAAAAACATGTAAGGATTATGATTAGGCCTGGTAAATATCAAAGTGTATTTGTTGTGGTTAAGCTTGGACAAACATCCTTGTATCGGTTTTGTTTTTCACCGTTATGAAAAAAAGAAGCTTAGTGGAAAAATTTAATATCCCTAGGATGGTTCCTTATGTGGTGGACTAGACCTACGGGAGTCAGACCATTCAGAAATACATGTGTAATCTCTATCATATCTCTTTAATTTGCATATAAATGTAGAATTGCATAATTAACATCAAACCTATATTATACGTATTGTGCATCTAAATAGTTTTTGATATATTTTCTAAAAGAACCTTTCTAACTAATAGTTATCTTTCTTAAGTTTTTTAATTAGTGATAATTTGATTAGTATCCTATTCACCTCATATAGGACTTATAATGTTGTTCCATACTAAATTATCATATATTCCATACTAAATTAACACGAAAACACGAAAAAACACTAATTTGATTAGGATATATGTTAAACTAAATTATCATATATTCCATACTAAATTAACACTAAATTAAATTAGCGTCTAAAAGTGTTTTTTCGTTGTTGATCCCATAAAAAAACATAATCTTCAAAAAAATTAGTGTTAATTTAGTATGGAATATATGATAAAAAATCATATTAACATTAGGTTTGGAAATTTTAAATTAATATGTAGATTATGTTTATAATAATTGATTTATATTGTCTAAAAGTGTAAATATTTTTGTAAGTTTGTTGATGAATCTTTTTTATTTTATTTTATTAAAACTCTCTAATTGATTGAAATTTATTTAATTTTAATTAGTACTAATTAGGATAATATATATTATTTAATTTTATCTATAGGTAAAAGATCGTTATTCATGACATTTCAACCAAGTATACTTGTCAAAATAGTGTTTCACAAATGATATTTTTGGTAAGTCTCTTCTAATAGTATTAAATTTCAGATAAGTTATGAATTGGTGTGTTAAGTAATAAATAATTTAGGTTTTGTGATGTAACTAATGCTAAATCTTAAATCTATGATACTATCTTATTATATTGATTTTGATTACACAAATCTTGATATTCATGAAAATCTAACCAATTCAGGTAACTGTGACTACTATCAAAAGATGAGAAGTTTGATGTTGGCTAACGAGCTGTGGCTACTGAACTCAGAAGATGCCACCTGGCTCTCATTTTACCTCTTTTGATGTAGTAATAGTATACACAATAGGGATCTTGCATCTCCTAGGTGGTTGCACTCTTCTCTCTAAATTTCTAGTTTTTCCTTTCATTGCACAGTGCTCTGTTGATGCAGCAAGGAAGATTGCTACTAGTGCAGACATCAACTTATCTTTGCAGAAAGATTAATTTCATGATAAGTTTAGTTATGTCCATAAAACTAAGATAGGCGCAGCTAGACGGATAAGATGTGTTGTAAAAGGGTTGTTGGTGGAGTGGTTTATGCATACTTTTTTTTTGTTCAAATTGCAGACTTATTGATTGTTGTTAACCCGTGGATTTGTTGAAACCGAACATGTTACCTATTAAATTAAATAGTTTAGGTTTTTAGACAAACCTCTTACGCAGCGGATTGATTTCTGAATTCCTATTTTCTGAATTCTTGCTTTCTGATCGTGAATTTAATTACAAGAATTAAATTCTTTGTTTTCACCACCTAAGTGTCTGAGAATCTTGTTTAAGTGTAATGGAATAAGAGAATGAATTTTTGCTGAAGAAATTGTGTGCTGTGAAGCTGTGTAGAAGATGGAGTATAAAACTCCTATTTATAGAGTTCAGGAAGCGTTGGTTTATTAACTGATAATAAACCACCTTCCCATGAACTCCACCCCAAGCACTATCTTAGTGGGTAAGTTGTATCATTTAAACCCAGGTAACTTCCTGACTAACTTCCCAGAACGTTCATGTCAAACCCATCATGGGTGACATGGAAATAAAATTAATATATTAATTTATTTTATTTCTTTCATTCTACCACTCGCACATGATGGGGTTACCATCGTACTATTAGGTACGTGCATCACAATGTCCCATTCATCAAAATTTCTCAAAATTCTCTCATATACACACTACTACAATAATTCATCATACTTGACAAATAGGTCGTGCGACCGACAAGCATACGAGCATATGTTACTATTAACCTGTTAGGGTACATAGTTGCTCAAATAAAATCTCATTCCTTACGTATCTTGTAGTACCCCAGACTAACAATATGTTGTATCATATTACAGTAACTCTGACCCCTTCAAATTTATATCACAACTTCTATGTGAAAAAGAGTTCACTGTCATTTCGTTTATGTGTCTCACTATCATGTTATAGTCCGTATTGACTTACATGATCGGTTAACCTGCAAGCACACATTTGATACACAATTCTAGTCTTCCCTTTACACTTATATCCTTTTATATTGATTAGGTTGCTTTCCCAAACATACCCCATTAGACCGAATCACTCATGATCATTGGTAATGTGCTCAAAGTAGCATACACCTAATCAAAATATCAAGATATAGTCAAAAGTAATAAGGGCACAAATCAAAGGTATCACACAGTGAAGAAACATGGATCAATTCTTCACTTCCTTTTGGTCGAAAGCACATGTGGTACGACACACATGTTATGGTATTATTCATATATCTCAAATTGTATGTCACAATTTTACAAATACCATACATATATATAATTAGACAAGCCTCGTTGCCTAAGATGAATTCTTCGATCGATCAACCCTTCTATGAAATCAATCAAGCAACTCATATCTGGCTATTATAGACTAAGTAGATAGTGGGATTCTACTTCGATCATAATATAAGCTTAACATGGTTTATCCATGTTTTTGATCTCATCTTAACACTTAGTTAAGGCGACTATCTTCAACTCAAGTTATCTTAAGGGTTCTTCACTGCTATGAGTTAGTCTCATCTTTGCGCACTTCTTATGCCAAAGGCGATTGCCCGTGTGACAGGGCCAATCTCAGTCTATAGGACATACATACTTACAAAATCACACGCAATATATATAATACATATCAAACATGATATCATTAAAATAAACAGTTAAATAAACATACTAATGGAAATATATACATGAATGCACATAAACTAGCAATAATTCATACATTATATCTTGCTTAATCCTATAGATCTAACATGATCCATGAATACATCCCTTGGGATAGCTTTTGTGAATGGATCAGCAAGCATATTGCGTGTGGGTATATATTGAAAAGTAACATCCTTTTGTGCAATTATATCTCTAACGAAGTTATACTTTATAACAATGTGTTTGGTCTTGCTGTGATATTTTGGATCTTTCACATAAGCCATTGCAGCTTGACTATCACAGTATATTGTTATTGGACTCCCACTATCACCAGAGAATCCTAAATGTCCAAAGAACCTTTTTAACCAAACAGCCTCCTGAACCGCAGCTGAGCAAGCTACAAACTCAGCTTCCATCATTGACAAAGCTACACAGGTTTGTTTCTTGCTACTCCATGAGATTGCGGAATTATTTAGCAAGAATACATAACCTGAAGTGGATTTACGCCCATCTATATCACCAGCCCAATCAGCGTCTGTATATCCCTCTAGGCGTAATCTATCTCCTCGAAAGCATAAGGCATGATCTTTGGTGCCTTTTAGGTATCTCAATATCCTTTTCACAGCTTTCCAATGCTCTTGTCCCGGGTTCGATTGAAAACGACTAACTAAACCTACTGCATAACAAATGTCTGGTCTCGTACACATCATAACATACATAAGACTACCAATGGCACTAGAATATGGTACTGTTGACATTTTCAGTTTCTCTTCTGTAGTACTAGGACACATGTCGAGAGTTAAGTTCATTCCCTTGGCTACAGGAGTGTCAATGGCATTGCACGTAGTCATACCAAAGCGCTCAAGTACATTCATGATGTAAGGTTCTTGAGATAAAGATAATAGTCTTCTAGACCTATCTCTATGAATCTCAACACCAAGAATATAATTTGCTTCTCCCATATCTTTCATATCGAATTGAGAAGCTAGCCACTCCTTGTTAGCTTGAATAAACTCTTTATCATTCCCGGCTAATAGGATGTCATCCACATATAGAGATAAAATCATGAAATTCTTCTTGGAACGTTTAATATAAACACAGTGGTCTTCACTTATCATCTCAAATGCATTTGACGAGATGACTTCATGAAATCTCAAATTCCACTGTCTCGAGGCTTGCTTAAGACCATAGATTGATTTCAACAATCTACATACTTTATTCTCTTGATCTTTTGCAATGAAACCCGAGGGTTGTTCCATGAAAATTACCTCATCTAAATCTCCATTTAGAAATGCAGTTTTAACATCCATTTGGTGCAACTCCAGATCGAGATGCGCCACTATAGCTAAAATAAGACGTATTGAGGTAAATCTAACAACAGGAGAAAAAGTTTCCTCAAAATCTATTCCTTCCCGTTGAGTATAGCCTTTCGCTACCAAGCGAGCTTTATACCTGTCAATGGAATTGTCAGGTTTCCTCTTTATTTTGAGAACCCATTTATTCCCAATTGCCTTACGTCCTTTCGGGAGATCAACCAGCTCACATACCTGGTTTTTCTTCATCGACTCCATTTCTTCTTCCATTGCTTTCCTCCATTCATTCTTAGCGGGACATGAGAGTGCTTCATTAACTGTTCGAGGTTCTTCTTCGTCTTGTGGAGTTATCATAAAGACTTCTCCTTTGATTTCAAATCGGCGACGAGGAATTAAACCTCTAGCACTTCTCTTAAGTTGAGAATCTTGAGAAATAGGATTACTAGATGATGCGATGGTTTCTTCCATCTCAAGATTTAGAGGAGTGTCCGTCTCTATTTCTTGAGTATGTGTTACCTCATCAGGTGTCACATTTGTTTGCATATCATCTTCCTGAATCTCATTTAATTCACATAAAATGGAATTTCTGTCAACCTCACCTCTGCTAGGAAAATCATTCTCTAAGAATGTAACATCTCGTGACTCAATTTCTGTAAGACCCCCATCATTATGTTTACCAATAAACACATATCCTTTAGAGTGATCTGGGTATCTAATGAAGATACACTTCTTACCTCTTGGACCTAACTTCCCATACTTATGAGATAGATCATGAACATAGCCTGCCGACCCCCAAGGTCGCAAGTATGACAGATTAGGTTTCCTACCTGTCCATAGTTCATAAGGAGTTGATGGAATAGTCTTTGTGGGTACTCGGTTAAGTATATAACAGGCGGTAAGCAAGGCATCTCCCCAATAAGATATTGGAAGATTTGCTTGTGCCATCATAGACCTAACCATTTCTAGGAGTGTTCTATTTCTCCTTTCAGCCACACCATTATGTTGTGGTGTTCTAGGAATTGTAAGTTGCCTTACTATCCCTTTTTCATCACACAGTTCTTTAAACTGATCAGATAGATATTCACGTCCTCGATCGGTTCTTAGGGTTTTCACCTTCCTCTCTAACTGATTTTCCACTTCATTGATAAATGTCATAAAACATTTCAATGCTTCAGATTTGTGAGAAATCAGGTAGACATAACCAAACCTAGTGAAATCATCTATAAAGGTGATGAAATAACGTTCCCCACGTCTAGTTTGAACACTCATTGGGCCACATATGTCTGAATGAATTACTTGTAATGGGTACTCGACTCGTTTAGCCTTTCCAAATGGTTTTCGTTTTGCTTTACCTGCTAGACAATTTTCACAAGTTGGCAAGTTGACTTTAGTCAACGAACCTAAAAGGTTCGCCTTAGCCAACAAATTCATACGGTCTTGTCCAATATGACCTAATCTAGCATGCCATACATTTTCTTCTACATTAGAATTACTAGAAGAAGAAGTATTAGTAGAAAAGCAACTACTTACATAATAACTATTAAACGAGTTATCATCATCTAGTACAATTAAACCATGCGAAATAAAACCAGAACCATAATACTTAGCGTCATAATAGATATCTACTTGTTTGTTATGAAAATGCAAATTAAAACCTAATCCTAGAAGAACAGTGACCGAGACTAAGTTCCGTCGAATGTCAGGTGCGTAAAGTACATGATGCAGGTACAAGGTTTGACCACCTCGCAAGTTCAACTTGCAAGTGCCAACTCCTTTGACTTCAACCTTATTGTTGTCTCCTACATATATCCACCTTGATCCCTCTGGAATCTGACGGTACTCTACATATGCCTCTCGGTCTTTGGCTACATGGTCTGTCGCTCCTGAGTCCACAGTCCACAAAGGATTAGAATCAGCAAGCAATACAGTACTGGTAACATAAGTAAAATTACAAGAAGTAAATGACATTGCTACCTTTCTGGGCTCGCTGCACTCGCGAGCGAAGTGACCCATTTTCTCACAGTTAAAGCATTTCATCTTACTCTTGTCAAGATCGTTGACATTCATAGACAAGATCGTCATTCATTGAGCCTGTCAAGATGCCTCTTGCAGTGGAATCTTTCTTTTTCCACTTCTCATAAGCCTCCATGTCCCTTCTGTTTTGAGCTGTGTTGCCTTCCTCAGGCTAAGCCATGACATTGTTAACAGCCTCAAGAACATCTTGCTCTTCTAGAACATAGTGTATCTTGAGCTTCCAAAGGTTATAGTTCTCACCATTCATCTTTTCTCCTTTGTTGAGATCAGCAATGATGGTTTTCGATGCCATTTTCTCTATAAAGTAAGAGATTTCCATTAATATCATACATTTATTTAACAACTCTATGCTATTAATGCAAACGAAATGAATAAGAAAGATAACAAAATAAGTGATAAAGAAAGTTCACTATGTTCTCAATCATGAACCACTATATTTTGTTTGTCTTAACCATTCAATCAATTTCATTAACTGCAAAATTAAGTTCTTCAAGAACTCCCACTTACTCTAACATGAATAGAGCAAAAATGTACGAAAACTAAACAACTAATAATATAAAAGCAAATAATCTAGTTGAATTCATACATAAATGAAAAAACATGTTTGGTAAACAAATAACCAAATAAAATTCAAAGACTAACATTTGAAACGAACTACCAAATAAACTACCTAGCAAATAAACTCTAACTCATACATGACAATCACTCGTATCTCGTTTTCAAAGGAATCGATTTTTCAAAACCCTCTTTTACATAGAGACTTATCGGATCATACTTAGTAGGCGAATTCATCTCACAAGGACATTTGAAAAAACATGTATGCCTTTTAAAATGATTCCACATATGAGATTCAGTGAAGGCATATACGACCCAACCATATGTTTTTGATCTCCTATCCACATAATTTTCGGGATTCACATTCCTTCATAGATCAAGGAGATCTTTTCTCAAGTCTTTTGGCAAAGTCCTGAGAAGGGCAACAACCTTGTCATTCTCATTCATGTGATAGGCATATTTTATGACACCTTGTATCATATCATTTACAATCTTCACGTGTTGTATTAAAGAATGTGATTATTTCATCTTATAATTTCGAAGTGTCATTATTTTGTTTTTCAAATCTTCCCTTTGTCCATCTGACTCGGGTTCTTTGGCGGTGTAAACCAATTTTGGTTCATTAGTATTCTTTATGTTCTTGTAATCAGTCCTGTAGTTCATCAACAGGTCGCGTCTGAATGCACGTAATCCCCGGGATCGTGTAATCACCATTTTCCTCTATAGAAAAATTAAGAACAAAAAATAATTCACCACCTTTTTGAATTAAAATAATACATTTCTGAAATTTGTTATAAATCAAACATATATTCTTTTTAATTAACAACAAATTGTATAGATTGAGTGGTTAATTTATTAGTCTCTAGTAGTGTTGGTCAGGGTTATCTCTCTACAAACATTTAGATTTTACTATCTTATTTGGTCCGAAATATAAAAAATAAAGCTACGGCCAACCTCTATCCGGCCCAAAAAAACATTTAGATTTTACTATCTAATTTGGTCCGAAATATAAAAAATAAAGCTACGGCCAACCTCTATTCGGCCCAAAAAAAAAATTAATTTAGTATCAGTCCACCTGTCCAATACAACCAAGCCCAACGAAAACTAGCTGACCTATAACAATTAGAATTGGCAGCAAAAAAAAAACAAAAAACAATTTACTTTCTTTTCTCTTATGCATTCGAAAAAAATTCTTTCAACTGTTTTTTTTTTTAATGAAACGCATGAAACAAAAGAAACAAGACTGAAGCAAAAAAAATATATCCAGGTAACATGCTCTGATACCAATTGTTACCTATTAAATTAAATAGTTTAGGTTTTTAGACAAACCTCTTACGCAGCGGATTGATTTCTGAATTCCTATTTTTTGAATTCTTGCTTTCTGATCGTGAATTTAATTACAAGAATTAAATTCTTTGTTTTCACAACCTAAGTGTCTGAGAATCTTGTTTAAGTGTAATGGAATAAGAGAAGGAATTTTTGCTGAAGAAATTGTGTACTGTGAAGCTGTGTAGAAGATGGAGTATGAAACTCCTATTTATAGAGTTCAGGAAGCGTTGGTTTATTAACTGATAATAAACCACCTTCCCATGATCTCCACCCCAAGCACTATCTTAGTGGGTAAGTTGTATCAGTTAAACCCAGGTAACTTCCTGACTAACTTCCCAGAACGTTCATGTCAAACCCATCATGGGTGACATGGAAATAAAATTAATATATTAATTTATTTTATTTCTTTTAGAACCCTTGTTGAATCTTTTCTTGGTCTGATATGACATTTTTTTTAAAATTATTTCGTTAATGTTGTTGGTGTGATATGCTAGATAAGAATCATAATTGTTTTAATGTTATTTTGTTGTAAAAAAAAAGCATAATGCTCTGTAAAGTGGTAAAGATTTATCAGTTTAGATCAATATCTATTCAGAAAAAATAGAATCTTAGCTAAAAAAATTTTGATAAAATTACAACATCAGAACTCATAATTAATACTTCATTTTAAACCACTATGCACAAATACTAGGAAGTGAAAATTTAGGTTCAGAGAGGTGCATGAGGTGAGAGTAATTTTCCGTCTTACATATAAAGGTAGCCCAAGTGATATTGTGTATGTCTATGACGGTTTATATAATGTTGTTGGAGCGGTGGATTGTATCGGTGAATCCGGTTTTAAAGTGTTCAAGTTTAAGCTTGTTAGGATTGTGATTAAGCTCAAATGGGTAGTGAAGTGCTCCGATTTGCCAAGAAATTTAGTAAGTGTCCTGCTTCAATTATAATTAGTTTTGATGATATTTAAATGTTTAATTTTTTTTATCTTAATGTCTAATTTATAGAAAAAGATCGATGACCAAGGTATTTCAACGAAGGAGAACAATCTCTGCAATAGTCTTGGTAAATTTTACCCTCTTCTAGTAATGGTATGACATGTATTAGATCTTGAATGCTATGGATTATTTCCTTTAACAATGCTATGAATTTCTTGTATAATAGGAAGAAGAAAACACACAATTGCTTCTGTTGGAGGAGACAGAAAAGTTCATCCCAAATGTTCCTTCCTTGAATCACACTTTATTAAAACTGGTGGAAGCTTCATAGTGAAAATGAGCAAAGATTTCCACAGGTTGATAATCCAGCTTAAATTATATTTTTCTTATTCAGGCTTTTTAGGTGTTATGAAGTTACGTTTGTTTAATCAAAACCTTAATTTCTGTTACAGGGAAAACTGTTACCAAAACCTTACTTCTTTAGGTTTCGATTGATAGTTGTAATGGAGGAATTGAAATGTTATAAATGCACGTGTTTGTGTTTAGAAGGCATATATTTGATTAACATGGTTGGAAGTATGTGTAATAAATAATATCTTGAATAATTGAATCTGTTATCTAGTGATTTTATTGATTTTGTTATATTACTCAAGGACTTCTATTAAATAGTGAAAATTAAAAACTCAATCAATCAAATGAAAGTAGGATTTAAACTTAATATAGTCAAGACATCTTTTTGAGTTTTTTTATGGTATAAATCGAGATTTATTACTGGTTCGTAACTATTTTCTTATCGGTTAGTCTTATGTTTTGCTTCATTTATTTTAGTATTGTTTCATATGCAATGGGCTTGTGTAATCGGTGGGTGTTCAAGATCTAACTAGATTTATGCACGTGCAAGATTCAGGATATGTGAATAACATTATTATTGCTTTCTCAGATAATATAAAGAAACATCGGTTTCAATCGTGTTGATAGTCTTAAGCAAAAGTTGAAAAAGAATTTAGAATCCTAAACTGGAGAAAAATACGTAACCATATTTATTCATGTTAATCAACCCGATTAATGAATTAAGAATTCTAAGAAATCCTGGGTTTTTTTCCCGAGGGGCTGAAAAGTTATAAAAACTAAGAAGGATTAAGGCATCGCCTCGGAAAAAGGGGAAAACTCTATCATTCTTAAGGTTTTTTTTGCTAAAAACAAAATCTGCAATGCGTCTCGGGTCAGGGGCAGTGGAAGGGCGCCCCTTGGATCCGTCCTTGAAGAACGCTATGGTCCCGTCTCTATCAATGAAGAACCAATATTTACTTACTTTCTGACTTTATTTTACATTAGTTAACTAATAAATCACCTTAAAAGCCATATCATTATTCGTTTCTTAACTTTAAGCGAGTATTACCTTGTTTAGCAATATAATTTAGTACTAAATTCTTGTGGATTTGATACTCTACTTGTACTTTTTTACGTAACACTTCGTATACTTCCAAAGCATGGATGATTCACTTTCTCTCCCCACCATACTGCATGCATGCTTCATAAGAATCGGGCAAATTGTGAGGTTCGGTGAATGATGTGTTAGTCCACTTGTTCTTTACTTTTACGTGCATAAGCTTGGCAATGAAATTTAAGGAACTCATCGTTGTACAACCAGGATATAATTCTGTCTCCAATTCGTCGAACAATTTTTCGAAACTACTCCGACTAGGATTGTGTGCGTCTCTCATCTCGGTATCACCCGGATGTCCACCAACATCGTAACTGTGTCTCAAATCGTCACATACATCATGCATTTTATTTTCTATATTTAGCATAGGAATTGCTTCGGGGATTACCAACTGCTCACCGTGTTTTGTCCAAACCTGATACGTATGCTTAAACCCGGATTTTAGAAGGTGGCCCCTAACAGTTTGGGTGGGTAATCGATAGTAATTATTACAATTAGTACACGGGCAAGACATGTAACCATTATAACCATCTTTTTTCTTAGCAAATTCGATAAAATCCAAAACCCCCAAAATATATTTTTCCGTATAATAATCCTTCATAATGATCCAACTCTTATCCATACCTGAAGTCATCTTTTAGCAACAATACGATACAACTAAGCAACTACATTCATATGAAAAATAAAATAAATAATTATTACAACCCAAATAATAAAATGAATAAAAATTACTACCAATGAATACAATAATAAAAATTACAAACCCAATGAATGACTAAACCTTACAAACCCATTGAATGAATAAATATTACAAACTATTGAATGAATAAAATTACAACACGATAAATAGATAAACAATTTCATATAATTAATTAAACAAATAAACATATATGAGCAAAAAACATAAATAAAACAACACATCCATAATTTACAACATAATAATAAACAAGTCAATCAAAAAACAAGTTATTTATGAAGCTAATTATATCTTATAACAACTAGTATAATCCAATAAATAAAAAATTTAAAAAGTATGAAATTGATTGGAAATACCTTGAATTGGATGGAGAAATTGAAGATTGATGATCATGCCCCACCTTGAAAATGTGTTACTTCACCTATTCAAATCATATAGCAAGAATAAAACACAATTAGAAACCAAAAAAAAATGGAATTTTCATGAAATTACCTTCAATTGTGTGATGAAATTGGATATTGATAATACCCCACCTTAATTATGAACATGGGAATGGTGCAAGATGAATTGGAGAATCAAGTAGAAAAAAAAACAAATTTGAGTTGTGTTTTTGAGAGAAAATCGGAGAAATTTTTTGGGGTTTTTGGGTGTTTTGGGAGATAAAAAACCTATTGTCTTCTTAAATACATTTTTTGGTTAGCGATGACAAGTGACGTCGGTAAATTCAAAAGAGTCGTCGGTATTAGAATTTAATAGCGACGAATTGCGTCGTCCCAAATATAGCGACGACACTTTGAACGTTAAAAAGAAATCAAAAATGAAAAAAAATGTTACCGACGACATTTTAGCTCGTTAGGCGCAATTTTTTCTCGTCGCTCTTTTGCGATAACGTTTTTGTCGTCGCTAAACAAAACTCGTCGGTAAGTTTAAAAACTTACCGACGAAACGCGGATCACCGCTAAAATTTCGTCCCTAAAAACGCTGTTTCTAGTAGTGTTGCCTTGACCCATTGACAAGATAATGACTTGTGTTTGATACTTTAAGATTCGAAAGTACGTAATTTACAAGTAGAATCAGTTACACAGTCGCATTGTGGGGCATTTATATTATGAGACCTATGGCCATATGGTGTTTTGTTTTAAAGCCTACTCTAACTAACACCCAATCAGTCCAACTAAATAAGGCTAAAATACAAAAACACCCTCTACCACTATCCTAACAGAGAAAAACCAAAAACCATTTCATCACCCCCCATTAAGGGTTACGGGAAGCTAGCAAAACATTTTCACTCTCATCTCTCTCTTCACTTTCCCTCCCCCACCCTCACGGACTTAGCTTTCTCCCACCATCACCTTCACCTTCCATCTTCATCTCTTTCTCTGCAGAAAACCAACATCCACCAACCTCCCCCCCAACCCAACAACCGTTGCTGCAGGCCTTCCCCCTCCCCTTCCCACTCTCAATCTCTCTGCTCTCTGTGTGTAAAACACCCACCGAAACCACCATCCATCACTCTGTCGTGGATCCTTCCCTCCACCACTCTGCCGTGGATCCTTCCTACCACCCCCGCCGCGAGCCCCAGTTAACCACCGCTGAGCCTCTCAGATCATGAGATCTGTTCATCTCACCATCTCCAAGGACGCACCACCGCGATCCAGTCCAGCACCACCGTGACCTTTCCACCACCGATGCAGCGCTGCCGAGTTTCAGATCAGATCCAGTTCCCAGATCAGCCGGCACCACCTGAATACTACTGATTTACCATCCCCAAGCCCCCGTTCGTTGCCTTCACTGTTCAGGCCCTCCTCACCATCGCATCTCTGCTGCTCGTAACTCTAGATTTGAATTTTTTTTTAAATTCGTACTGGGTGCAGCCCATTTAGAATAGAGTAGGGTATAGTGGTTATGGGACTGGCCCATTATGGTAGCAAAGTGTTGGTTTGTTCATAATGCATACAACCCCAATTTATTTGAAACGAAATAGGTATTTGTTTATTTGCTTGTTGTTTTGTGATGGGCTATTATTTTTTTTTGTTCCTCAAGGGGCCAGCCCTAAGTGGTTTTGTTCAATATGGGGCTAACCCATATATCATGTATACTCAGTAAAACACTAACATATCATATGAACTCAATAAAACACTAACAAATTAATCAAAAAACGAATAAAACGTAAAATCCCATTACAGCCCATCTTATGCATACTGGGTTGTGGTTTGTTTGCTTGGTTCTCGTGGGGCTTTACTCATGGGTACAGCCCGTCAGGGGTATAAATTTGGCTTTTATTTATAAATTTGGTATTTTTAGGCCTTGAAAAGTATTTTCCTCTCTCATTGTACCTTCCATTTTCAGTATTCCAAGCTCCGTTACATGCCCTTGAATATCTTTTTTTTTTAACTTTCAGAGGACATTTTAAAACACTTATTGATTTCCAGAATTTCTCAAACATTAAATAAAGATTGTCTAGCAACTAAGGAGGATAACTGAACTAAAATAAACGCAATGTTTGGTGTTTATCTTATATAAATAATTAATGTTTTAAAAAGCTAAATAAAAGTATGAATTTAATAAAGTGTATTTATGCCAAATCCGTATCCATTTTCATTTTCCCCCCTTTCATATTCTTTTATCTCAGACCTCCGTCGTTCTCTATATTTTATTATTTCCTTTTACCAAAATTGCTTAAAATAAGACTATGTGAGTTAAAAAAGTGGTCGATAGCTAGACAATTGCCATACGAGAAGCTTAAGAGTTCAAAGTTCACGATTTGAACTTGTGACAACTAAATATATATATTTTACCAGCATTGTATTAACACCAGATATGGTTGGTAGTGTAGGTGGTAGTTTACTTCCTTTGAAGGTTTAACATGGTTCCATGTACTTGGTAGTCCCAAGAAGAAGGTTAAATTACAATGTGCACTTCCATGGTAGAATTTGAGAGGAAAGTGAAGGAATGTCTCAAACTATAGTGTGGTCAACTATTTGATGGAAAACCAATGGATGAGTTAAACTTAGGCATTCTAAGAATTTTTTTGATCTGAGTCTAAACATTTTACATGGTGAAATCAACGATAATGCTCCGTGTCTGTTTCAAGGTGTGGGGATACGACTCAGTTTTGAGTTGGGGGTGTAGAGATTTGTTGTTCATCATTCCAATTTTATGAAATGTTTGTTAGGTATAAAAAATTTAGTTGTAGAATGTGTATAATATCCTAAAAGAACAAACCTTAGTGGGTTAATGATAGTTAGGTAATTTGTTTATGAACTATTTATATTGTATGTTTTGAGTATGAACATGAATGCACATCTTAAAAGAAATAAATAATTAGTAAAAAATACTGTAGAAGTAAGGTTAAACATATGGAGAATGAATTGTGTGTAGAGTGATATCTAATCTAGTTGAAAACCCATTTAATGAACATATTAAAGTTGAGACAGTAACCAAATTTCATATCTAGGGAGATGATTAAGGAAGTTATATGATATGCCCTTTTTTTGCCATTTATCTCGCTAACAAAATATTTATTGAATTACTATCCATACCAACCCATTGTAGTATTTCATAACCCTTTTATTAGTCATATTCTAAGCTATACCTATAAATTATAGGACTTTTCCAGATGACCCATACTCAAATTTCAATGCTAAGAGCTTTGAGTTAGGGATTGTGGGTACAATTATGTGAAACACTTTGGGTGGGTCTTTGAGCTTATATGTATATGTTCTATGTTGATTATGCACTTTTTATATAATACTTAAGCCAAGAGGGTCGAAGAAGAGATAAAATATTAGAGAAGAAGTTGGAGCCTTATTGAACAGCTTCTACACAATTTGGCCATCAATCTTAGAGTAATTTAGTATTAGTTTCTTGTCCTGAACGTGATTCTTCTAATTTTATCCTTTATTTTATTACTTTAATTATGAACTAAAAATCCTTATAGCTTGAGTTTGTATTATGTAAAACCCTATATTATTGTTTTGATATTCCTATGATACTTGGAATGACTTTTAATTGAGTTGAATATTTACTTTACAACTAAATATGAATTGTTTTAAATTATGATTTATATTAATTGATCCTTTATAGATTGACCTAAGTACTTAAACTGTCACTGGGGTATAGGAACATAATTGGTTCATATATGTTCAGTCTGTGTAGTGATCCTAACTGAATTTCCTAGCTGAATAATCACATAGGGTTAGTGTATATCACCGAACTTTTCATAGAATAATCTTGTGATTGTAAGGTAGCCTTCTAAGCTACTACCTTGATGAGAGTTAGAAGGATAATAGAATCCCGATTAGTTATAACGACTGAATTCACCCTTATAAATGGAAATATCTATTTAGAATGATAGGGGAATACTACCAAACTCGAGTTAATCTCTCATCTATTATTCATATCGTATTTATTTGTTTTCGCAGTTTTATTTTTATATTTTAATCATAGTTCCTTAGTTAAAAAAAAACTAAGCGAGAATCTATTTATTTCATTCTGCTTTTAGTTAAACATCTAAATCCTCTACACTTTATAAGAACACGATTCTGAAGTTTACAATATAAGTCCATGTGGAGATGATAACTCTTATAATCGTGTTTTACTTGTCAACGATCCGTGCATTTGCGGAAAGTATTTGTTCTCTCGAGGTGTGAATTTATTTGTATTATTTTATCACACCTTAAGAGACAATAAAGTATTACGAGGAGGAGACATAGACTAAAGTGGTGTACTGAAGGAATGGGGAAACATGTCGGGGTAAGGGTCGTATGGGAGGTGCATCGGGATCATCATAGTTTGATATCCAATGAGAGTACAACGACATACCAAACAACACAAACCAAGATAAATTCAAAGCCCATCAAGACCCGAACACGATAGTTCTTAAAACGAGATTAAATCGTCAAAAAAGTCATTGAACCTGATCTCTGTCTAAATGATAAGGGCGTCGAGGTTTAAAAGGGGTACTTGATAGGGAAAAAATGCTAGGATCAACCTCATAAAGAAATGAGAGTGTCTCGCATGCTAAATCCAATATTTAACTCTCGAGTAAAGGACTAGGAGACTTTAGCAACGTAGGGAGATGACTAAGTACAAAGATTAGTTGTATAATCCATGAATATATCGATAATTTATAGCACACTGCCTCTATAACCTCGAATTAAAGTTGCCCACTAACGCCATGTTTCCCACTCACTAGAAGTGGGTCACGAAGGAAGCTGGAATCCCATTACACTAATGATGGGTCTGAAAAAAAGGACAAGTAGTTCAGAGAAGTGGGAATAGTGGGTAGACATAGTGGGAAGATAGTATAAATAAAATCATTATAAATTTATACACACATTATAATCACTCAACAATATTCAAGTTATATTTTTAATAAAGTTTATTGTTTTTTCTAACTTAGCTTGTTCATATCTTCATTAAAACCCATACTTGGAACTATTTTTTCATCTAAACACTTCAAACACACCTTATATTTCATCAAATTCACAAGAAAATCTAATGGTCCTATCAACAACTAAAATTTATGGAGTGTTCACAAATTAAAATGACCAAAACACATAAATGTAAGTACAACCAATTAAAAACACTTACTACACACAATATAACGCCACATAGCAATAATACAAATACGTAAACCACTAGAAACTTTGAAACTATACCCAAAAATTAAAGTTTTATTGTTCTAAGACTACTAACCTTATATAACATGTTAAATGAGCAAGCAAAGACAATAATGTAAACCTTCTCCCATTGTGTCGTCTTGAGGATAGAGAATACTAGACTAAGTATTTCATGTGAAAGAAAGTGATGTCTCCCTATTTATGATATAATAATTTAGGTTGGAGACATCATTTTAGGTGTTTATGATTAATTAATTATAGATTTTTATTCGTATTTTAATAAATTCTTATTTCTTGTCTTGATAAGATGAATTAATATTTTTAGAGCATATTAGTGTGTTAAAGTTTTAAAGATATATGAAATATAATTAGATGCCAAATCAATTCTAAAGAGATAAGGAAAGAAGATATGAAAGAAATCAAGATATAAAATGAAGTAGAGAAAAAATAGGAAGAGAAAAGCGGCCAAGTAAATCTAAAATTCTGTTGCTATGTCCATCAAAGTGAAGATAACTTCAAATCGGCTTGGAATTTGGATGAGCATTTAAAAGAGTAAACGTAGATCTTTTCTCTACGGTCATTTCTATATAAAGTAGGCAAAATTGGACCAATAACGAAGGAGATATGATAAAAAAAGTGAGTAGTGTTTATCTTCTCTGATATTTTAGGAAACGAATTTGAGCTCGACTTGGACTCAAATTACTTACCTTTTACACACTAATTTCGACCTAGGGTCTTATTAGCACCTATAAATACACCCTCTTGTCATTGTAAAAATGTCCTTGCCCATCCTTGTTCTATTCTGAACATTAGTTCAATCCTTAGTTATTTAAGAGAAGCAATTTGAAAGTATGTATCTTTATGTTAGTTTATTTCTAATATCATGAACTAATTTTCCCATAGCTTGGGTTTTGCATATGTATAATCTTTGAATTATATATTTTTCTATCTAAGTTTGTTTCGGAAAACCTTTTTAAATTGATTCTAACTTCTTAACCATATATATATTTTATGTGTTTTGATTTTTTTCAGTTTAATCTCGACCACGTTAGGATTGTCTTAATAGTAGTTAGATGGTCACTCGAAAGGGGTGTCTAATTATTGGAAACACCAAATAAACGTCTAGCGTGCGGTAGTGATCCAGAAGGGCTTGCCTAACTAGATAGTCATTAGGGTTTTAGATTTAACCATCGATCATTGCGCAGGGTCCCCTTACCCAAGTCCCTTGGTAATTGTTATGTCGCCACCTAAGTCCACCCGGAAGGGGGTTAGGAGGAATATAAAATTCTGACTATTTATCTAAGAGCTTTAATTACCCTTTTTAACTAATAGAAGAAATAGAAGGATAAGTGCATACTAGCAAACCTAAGCTATATCTCTCATCTTATTCTTACATCTTTAATTTTTTGTCTTTAGTTTAATTAATCATTATTCTACTCAATCATTACTTGTATTTACTTTTCTTGTCTTTTAATTAATTGAACTATTTATTACTATGCTTTGTTGTTAATATATTTGTATAACACACTAAGTCCTTGAGAACGAATGTTAACTTATCATTAAAACTTGCGTACGACATGTGAACCCTGCAGTGAGTAACGGGGAAGTTAAAATGAGTTGTTCTTATTTATTTTATCTATTATTTTATCACACTCTTTAAACCACCAAAAAGTGAAAAAGTAATTTAGAGAAGCAAAAGTCCTATTTATATTAAAGGGGTAATTTTGACCAACAAGATTTCATTGGTCTCGAAGTAGTATAATTTTCTTAAATACAACAGATGTCTAAACAAGACCATTAAGTCTAGCTAAAATCTTACTAAGCTTCTGAAGTAGCGCTAACTATAGTGTGCGGTATCGCCTATGCGATCATGTCACGCTTTAGTAATCTTCAAAGTCCCCATCTTAATATCAATGTTTGTATCATCCTAAATTACCCATATACCTCCTTTGTAAGTTTGCGCTTCAACCATTGTCAAATTTACTTTAACCAAACTTTGAATGATTTTGTTTTCCTTTGCACCACTATTTCTTGGCTCCACAATAACTATTAAATAAAGTCTATTTATACGCATCATTTCCCAAACAACACGCCTAATATTCTCGGTTACAACTTCA
Source organism: Nemophila menziesii (assembly GCA_029959085.1). Taxonomy (NCBI): domain Eukaryota; kingdom Viridiplantae; phylum Streptophyta; class Magnoliopsida; order Boraginales; family Hydrophyllaceae; genus Nemophila; species Nemophila menziesii. The sequence continues at coordinate 36,364,633 of JARWIR010000005.1, read as the reverse complement.
TTTCAATTCCCTTGCTCATTTCCCCATCTTTAGGCATTTACGGGATTTGGCTAGCGTCTAGGTCATCAAATGCACCACGACTTCAAAAAGACTTGCTCGAACCAGGTTTTGAACTCCTCACAGGTCCCGATCAACAACAATCCCAGCATCCGAATTAACAATCTACATCGCGCTTCTTTAGCGACGAAAATTTATCTACAACGACATCTGTAGTCGCTACATTGGTTTTTTGTTAGACTCGATAAAATATAGCCGTGAGTTCTCTTGAAGTAGTCTCTATTGTTTGTAATTACATTTTGATATTTTTCTTATTTCGAAAATGTAGTCGCGGAAAAATGTTGTTACTGTTAACCACTATTAAAGACTAAAATATACATTACTGACCATATTTATGGAATTTTTCAATTTTTTCATACCTAATTTTATACAAAAAATACAAGTTTCCCCTAATTTTTTTAAAACCCTAACTAATTTTTGTTATAATTTTCATCGATTGTTTCTCCATTTCATTATGATATTTACCAAGTTTATATTCTAGTCTACGTGGGGCTTATTCAATCTTTAATTCCTCCAACCATAAATTTGTTATAATTTTCATCAATTGTTTCTCCATTTTATTTTATGATATTTACCAAGTTTATATTCTAGTCTACGTGGGGTTTATTCAATCTTTAATTTCTCCAACCATAAATTTGTTATAAATATACTCATTGATATTGTCAAATTCCGTCAGCCCATACTTTATTTATAGTTCATTTTATTTATTTTCATTTGGTCATTTTTAATTTATTGTCTGGAATTTTCCTCCTTATCCTCATTATTTAGTCTCTATTCATTTTTACCTAAAATTAATCTCGAAATACCTACCTCAACACTTTTGAACCTTTACTATGTTTATTCTTATGAATAATCAATGAAGAACTTCGGAAAGATCCATACAGTAAAGCTAAAGACAAAAGGAAAACATAAGGTTTGCTTCAAATTATTAATTAAACGTAATAATTTTGACAGTGTTTTCATAATTTTATACTATTCAATTCAATTCATTTATTTAGTTATAATTTAATTTTCTCTAATTATATTTTCTTTTGAAATAAATATTAATTTAATGTGTTATATGTAAGAAAAAGAATTATATTTAATAAAATTGAAATTAATATCTTGATTATGTTTATAAAAAGTAAATCTATATTTTCCAATATGTAAATGCTATACAGATATGTTGTTGGTACCTGGATCTTATTTTTAATTAAAATTTTATAAATAATTGAAGTTTTATAAAATTCAGTTAATATTAATTATATATTTTAATTTTTAAATATAGGTATAAGATTGTTGGTCATGATATTTCAACAAGGCGGTGCTTCTAAGACAACATTCTCAGTAAGTTTTTTTTTATAATAGTATGGTAATGTATATATTAATTTGATGGTGAATTTTTGGATTAACTATTAATTTAGGTATTCATTTAATTAAGTGAATATGATTTTCTTTTGATCCTAAGAATCATGGAAATAGAATCTAGTTAGAGTATACATGAATTTTTTGTGTGTTTCATTGTGAGCTAAACAATCAATACATACGTCTTGTGTCTTGCCAAAATAGACCGAATCCCATCCACTCATATTGTTCTTGGACCTTCCCATTCTCCTTCCTATTCTCCACATATCACCCTATAGCTTTACCCGAATCCACCTCCGCACATAACATCTTGACTCAAAACCCCTCAACCATTTTCAAACCCTCATAAAATGCAAATAAATCCACAATTACTGGCGAATTACAATCAATTCTCAAAGAAAGTTTTCGAAAAAAAATTATGAGGATCATGAGGCTACTGGAAATGTGGTGATTTACACTGATCACGGAGGGCTGGACATGCAATGAAGACCATGTAGGAATCAAATACTAGAAGATGGGAATTTAGCTTTAGAGAGGAGCATGAAGTGAGAGTTTTTCGTCGTTTACATATGAAGGTAGCCCTAGTGAATTAGGATATATCTATGAAGGCAAAATATGAAGCTGCCGGAATTATCTGACTTCAGCTAATCCTATTTCTGAAGAAAGAAACGAAGGAGCCTCCTCTGGACAAAAACCACCACGTATGAATTCTTCATCAGTTTCGCTTCACGGAGATAACATGATTTTTCTTATGGTCAGAAGAATATCCCGGCTCCTGAAAATAACAATAATATATCTTTTGGTGATCCTGAATCGACGGAACAAAGCCCCTCAAACTGTGAGGTTTGTTATGTATGTATCTTTACATTCTTTTTCTTTTTCCTTTTTTCTAATTCTGTTTTTCTGTTTGTCATTATTGCAAACTATGTTTCCTCATCACATTCTTCCTATGTTTTCTGGTACGTGCTCACCAAATCCGAGGGCAGGGGAGGAAATTTTCTTAATAATTATAACAAAAAAGTCTTGGCTTGTGTTATTAGTCCAGTTATACATGTTCATTCCATTCTCTTTTGCCAATTCTTTAGTCAGTTTTGCATTTTGTTTTTTCTATCCAATACTTTTGGTGTCTCTCTTGTACAAGTAACCTGCACTTGTTGATCAAAAAAAAAAAAAAAGTAACATGCACTTGAGATTTTCTATCTAATGGCGAGATTGTACATCCCATTTTCAGTTTCCACCAAAATGTCTTGAGGAAGAATTTATAAAGATTGTAATGATTACCATGTATTTTAAGTCTGGCCTTGTTTTCAACAAATTTGCTTAACTTAAATTCCTGTTAGCATTCATATTTGTGAAAAATAACTTACATCAATATATTGTTAGACTCTGGTAGCACTAGAGAGATGAGCTTTTTGTTGTAGTTATAGATATTGACATGAAACATCATTATTATTTGGAAAACAATAATTGAGAGTCGAGATATTCCTTTTATTTCTGGACTTCTAGTTTTGATGAATAGTTAAAATCATTTTTAGATTTGTTGCTGAATGCTACTTTTTATCAAAACTCTACAACTAATTTGAATTTCAAATTGTAATTAGTACTTATCAGATTTAAATATATAATATTTTTATTTTTAATATCTCATTTACAGAAAAAAGGTTGTTGACCAAGGCATTTCAACAATTGAGAGCTGCAAGTATCTTGGTACTTAGATCTTGAATGCTATAGAGTAATTCCTTTAATAATCCTATGAATATCATGTCTAAAAGGTAGTAGAGAACACACAACTGCTTCTATAGAGTTGATGAGGAGGAGACAAAAAAGTGCATACCTAATGTTCCTTCCTTGAACCACGCTTATTAAAACTGGTGAAAGATTTACAGTGATAACATGAAATGTTTTATACAGGTTGATAATCTAGCTTAAATGATATATTTCTATTTCTGGATTTTTAAGTCTTATGAAGTTACATATGTTTAAGCAAAGCCTTGTGCTCTGTTACAGAGAAAACTAATCTACTACCCGAATGCAAGTGAGAGAAGGTTGATTTATTTGTTGTAGTTGGGATGGACGGTCTTATTCAAGAGGATTTGCCTCAGACTCTCAAACATTACTCTTTAGGTTTCTGTTGATGTTCATGCCCATGTGAAAAAAAATCATTGTGATGGGGAGCAGGTTTGTGTATAATATAGGTGTTAGAACTTATCCTAGAAATAATGCAGCATTCTTGTCGTGCATCAAACTTTCCTAAGTGAAAGGATGTTAACAAACTCTTATGACATGGAAAGCCTAGTTTCAAGTCCTGTTAGAAAACTTTTGGAGTTTCTCAGTATTGTATAAAGAGGGATCATAGAAAGACTATAGTTTCCATCGTGTATACTATGGTTGTTGAAACTGCTTCAGTATTCGTGATTGCAGCTATAGTTTCGATTGATGTTCATGGTCATTGGTATACAACTTTGAAAGAAAATATGTAGACAACTAAAGTCAATTTGTTTTATGGTAATGGATCAAAGTTAATATGGGTAAAAGAGGTTTAGAGGCCTATTTTAACCTCAACATTATAAAATAGGGCCCCAATTAGATATCAACTACCTAGTTAGGATCCAACTAAAAAAGACCCAATAAAAACCCACCCACCCACCCCATTTACCTATCGACAGAAAACTGAAACCCCACCCCCTCCCCATTTTTCTCTCTCTCCCGCAGCCCTACCTCCCGTCGCCGCCCCACCTCCCGTCGCCGCCCCACCTCCCGTCGTCGAGACACCAGATGCACCACCCATCGAACAGCCCATCCAAAACCCAGATCCATCCCTGCTTCGAGGCCAGACCAGATCGAGGCCACAGCACTGCTTCGAGGCCAGACCAGATCGAGGCCACCACCGAGCTTTGCAACAACGACGGCGACGCAAAGCTGCTGCGATTTCGAGGCCAGATCCGTTCGCGATGCTTCTCCGTTCGAACCACCACCACCAAGGGCAGACCAGATCCGTTCGCTTTCCTTCTCCTTCTCCGTTCGAACCACCACCACCAAGCGCAGACCAGATCCGTTCGCGCTGCTTCTCCTTCTCCGTTCGAAACACCACCACCAAGCCCTAGCCGCCAGTTCGAGGTCCACCACCACCACCATCCTCGAGGACCACCCTCGCCGCCCCCTTCCTGTGTTTTTACACCACCAGCAAACCCCCCACCAGCAACACCCCCCCACCAGCAACACCCACCCACCAGCAAACCCTACCACCACCTGCTGGTCTTCACTCCGATCCCCACCACCACCACCCTCATTCTCTTCACTCCGAGGCCCACCACCAACTACTGAGCGAGAACCCGACGAAGCCACACCCATCAGATCTGTTTTTTTTTTTTTTTCAGGGGTGCCTTTTTGCAGAATCAGAAAATCAGGGGGTATATACCCCTTGTTTTGATATTTTAGGGGGTAATTAGAGGAGATTAAGGGGTGAAGATATTATTTGGGGGGCAAACATGGTATTTTAGGGGGTAATGTGGTGGTTTGGAGGGGTTAAGGTGGTAATTTTAGGGGGTAATGTGATATTTGGACAATATGGACTTAACTAAAAATTAGGGGGTATTGTGGTATTTTAGTGGGTAATCAAATACTTTGGGGTGCAAACTGAAAAATTAGGGGGTATATCCCCCTGTTTTGGACTACCCTTAATACTTGGACAATATGGACTTTGAACAATATGGACGTAACTTAAAAAACGGGGGGCGTGGACCCCCCAAAAATTAAAACTCGAGAAAATCTAACTTAAAAAATAAAATAGGGGGATCTACCCCCAAAAAATCAAAAAAAAAAAGGGGTGCGAACCCCCTAAAACGTGACCCTAACCAGCCAAAAAATTTAGTTAGGCCCTTAAAAAACATAAAACAAATCTGGGCCCTTAAAATTCTCTTTTTTGAATTTTAGGCCCCAAAACGTATATTCCTCAGTTAATATATGTAATCGAAGAATTGAAATGTTTGAAATGCACGTGTTTAGAATAACCATATTTGATCAGCATGTTGGGAATTGTGTAATATATATAGATGCTATCATGAATAATGGTAACTGTATCTTGATTTTGTTATATTACTCAAGAACCTCGATTATATAGTGAAAAACAACAACTGAATCCATCAAATCAAAGTTGGATTGCAAATTTAAGAATAAATAGTACTTTTGCCCCCTGTGTTTATACCCGATTGACAGGTTGCCCTCTAAGTTTTAAAATGTGACTCGTTACCCCTTAACTTTTACTTTTGTGCCCCGTTACCCCCTGGTCGTGTTTTCCGTCCATTTTTTCCGTTAACTATGACGTGGCATTTCCATGTCAACTTTTAAAAAAAAAAAACTTAATCCTAATTAATCATTTAATTAAATTAAAGTAAGGGTAAAATAGGTTTTTTATCAATAGTTTTTATACTATTAAATATAAATAATAAAATAATCCCCCACCCCACCGCACCCCCTACCCCCCTTCCTCCCCTTCTTCTTCTTCCCCGACCTGCAACTCTTCTTTAAAAAAAAAAATCAAGCAAACTCAACCTATAAAGCTCGCAAATCCACCGAAGGTAAAGCTCCAAGGAAGCAACTTGCTACTAAGGCGGCAAGGAAGTCTGCTCCGGCGACCGGTGGAGTCAAGAAGCCACACAGGTTCAGGCCCGGAACTGTTGCATCTACTGAGCTTCTGATCCGTAAGCTTTCGATTCAAAGGTTGTTCGTGAGATCGCTCAAAACTTCTTGAGATTTAAGAGCTCAGCAGTTGCTGCTCTTCAAGAGGCAGCTGAAGCTTATTTGGTTGGTTTGTTTGAGGATACTAATTTGTGTGCCATTCATGCTAAAAGGGTCACTATTATGCCCAAGGATATCCAGCTTGCAAGGAGAATTAGGGGAGAAAGAGCTTAATCTCAATGCTCTATTTTGATTTAGATCTTATCTATGTTGTTAGATTATGAACTAGTAATGTAAATCTCATGGAGTTGATTTATGCTTTGAATTTATGCGAATCGTTGATGATGGTTTTAATCAAGTGAAATGTTAAAATCAATCCAAGTTTATATTTGTTTAACGTTTTGTTCTATATAATGAAACTTAAGATTATGGATTACTGGTATTTGAGTTTTAGTTTCTATAAATTATTTTTGTTGATTTTATTTTCTACAGTCAATCCAAGTTTATATTCCATCGAGATATGTTTTGGTGGGATACTATGATGCTTGTTTTGGAGCATTGTAGTGGTGAACTTTCGAACTTGGACCAATATACCATGCCATAGTCCATGTATAGGTTGAGTTTGCTTGATTTTTTTTTAAGAAGAGTTGCACGTAGGGGAGAAGAAGAAGAATGGGGAAGAAGAAGAAGGGGAGGGGGGGGGGGGGTAGGGGTGCGGTGGGGTGAGGGGGAGTTATTTATTATTTATATTTAATAGTATAAAAACTATTAATAAAAAACATATTTTACCTTTACTTTAATTTAATTAAATGATTAATTAAAATTAGGATTAAAAAAAAGAAAAAAGCTGACATGGAAATGCCACATCATAGTTAACGGAAAAAATGGACGGGAAACACGACCAGGGGTAACGGGACACAAAAGTAAAAGTTAAGGGGCAACGAGTCGCATTTTAAAACTTAGGGGGCAACCTGTCAATCGGGTATAAACGCAGGGGCAAAAGTGCTATTTACTCCAAATTTAATAATCAAAACATCATTTGGGTTATTTCTATGGTTCATATCAAGATTTATAACGCTTTTCTAACTATTGTGTTTTCAGTTGGTCTTATGTTTTGTTTTATTTTATTTTGTATTATTTCATAAGTAATGAGAATTGTGTAATATGTGGGTGTTCAATATCTAACTAGATTCATGCAAGTTTGGTTCAGTGCAAGATTCCATGTGTGTGCATATTAACATATATTCATATGTAAGGTCATTATTATAGCTTTCTCAGATTATCCAAAGAAACATAGGGTGTAAAACATGGTGGTAGTCTTTAACGGAAGTTGAATGAGATTTTAGAATCCTGAATAAGAGAACGACACACCTACATATTCATTCATGTTAACCACACACAAATAGACAAATGTTCTTTATAAGTGTAAGTCACACCATGGGTATTGTTACAAAAGCATTCTAGCTTGTGATACTAGTCCGATATACAATGTTCATTCTGTTTTCTTTTCCTTATTCATTAGTTAGCTTTGCATTTCGTTTCTTCTATCTAATATTCATATGTCTTGCTTTCCCAATAACCCACACTTGAGGTTATATATCCAATGTTAAGAGTCTACATCGATTTTCCACCCCGAATTCTTGAGAAAGGATTTTCAACAAATTTGCTGAACCTAATTCCATTTTAGTATTTGTATTTGTGAAAAAACCTTATGTTCTTATATTCATTTTGATTCTACTATCTTTCTTAAGCTTTTTTAAATGAATTTTATTACATTTACTGTACTTTAATTGGGACATTTATATTTTAAGAACCTGGTAGCAATAGTGAAGAGCTATTTTTTATAGTTATGGATATTAAGTAACATTTGGAAAACTATAGCTGCTGTTTTTGGTTAAAACTCTACAATTGATTGGAGTTTCATTAAAGATTGTTTCAATTGTAATAAGTATTAATCAGACAAAAATATATAATTTTTTTATTTTAATATATCATTTATAGAAAAGATCATTGAGCATGACATTTCAACCAAGGAGAACATTCAGAGAAACTAGAATGGTAGTAATGGTATGACTTGTACTAGATCTTAAATGCTATTGATTTCTTCCTTTAACAATGCAATGGGTTTTCTTGTGTAAAAGATAGTAGAGAACACACAACGTTTTTTGCAGAGTCGAGGAGGACGTGATAGAACGAGTGTTCATCTACCTTAAACCACTCTTAGAACTTGTGGGAGCAAAGATGAGTTCAATTATTCAGGTTTATAAACTAGCTTACATGATATCTTTATTTTTCATTCTTTTTAGGTGTTATGAAGTTACATTTAGGTATCTAAAGGATATTTTGTAGCAACAGGGAAAACAAATCTATTACCAAAAGCAAGGGAGAGAAGGTTGACTTATTCGTAAGGCTTGCCTTATTGAAGTTTAGTATGGTTGGTCTTACTCAAAAGGATTTGCTCGATACTTTCTCAAACTTAACCTCTTCAGGGGTCTTTTTCCAGAACTAAACCTAGAGAGATCAATGATGGTAATGTCTGAATATTCATATACAACCATTTGTTCCTGTGATGTACTGTCCTTACAAATAGATCAAATTTCAATGGCAGATGATGAAAGAGAGTAAATTTAAATTCATGTAATGAAGGTGAAATATTTTTGGGTCTTACTATTAGAGATATGTCTAACTAGAAGCATTGTTTTTCCCTTGCTGCTATTCATAAATTTGTTCTTTAATTTCTTCAACACATGTACAAATAAATGACTGAAAGTTAGAAGACGTCTAGTCTTCACTCTTGCTTCTTCTTGTTTTTCATGTTACAGGTATTTAACTTTATCAATAATATTACTGCACGCTTGCTTCCAGTCATCCTATTAATCATATATAGTATCATGAATAAAATGATGCAGCCAGTAGAATTCTTCAAGTGTTTTAGACTTATCTTTACTACTATCCTCTAAATTCTGCATTTAAGCATATTGATATACTCATATTCTTCTATAGTCATCTTCCTAGAAATCGCATTCTACGGATATTAAACATTTTAGATGTTATTATGTTAAAAAAGTGACTATGAAATATGAACATAATTATTCGTCCCTTCAGCTTATTAAAAAATGTGAAATATGAATATAATATGAACAAATCCTATTTCAACTTTTTTTTTTTTTTTTCTTTTGTCAAACTCCTATTTCAGCTTCTGGTGTAATAAATCGGTGTACTTTTGTGTGGCATAGTGGTTATATAAGTTAGTAATTGTCATGTTTGTTGGTACAAGCTTGTGGCCTTTTACTCCCTTATCTTCCTCCAGAGTTTCATGTACAACTTATGCAAAAGCAACACGTGCAGTTAAAGAAAGTTGGTGACTTATTGATGGAAAAAAGCCAGTGGGAGAATTATAATCTGCTGTAAGCCTCAACTGCTATTGGTGGGTTTACTATATTTTAATATTGCATTTTATTGTTCACATATATGTATCTATATTATTATGTTGTAATGAACTATAACACTCCAGGTCAGCCTGGCTATCGGACACGGGTTATCGGACCGCCGATCCGGCCCGGACCGATAAGCACCGGCGACGGAACGGGGCCGGTATGATGCAGGTGGCCGGAACGGAACGGAACGTCGGTTCCTGGTTCGTGCGGTGTTTTCAGATTGTGAGTTTTAGCTTGGACCCGTGACTGATACGGACCGGTAACGGCCCGTTACTTTTTTTTATATATATATAGGCCCAAACCTTCTTCACCACCACTTACGGAAGCCCTCCCTCTCTTAAGCTTAGATCCAATAAATCGACAAATCAATTGGACAATTAGTTATCATTTGTGGTCGAAATGAATCCCTCGCTGAAACATTGAAATCAATGGATTGGAAGATTCCCGTTAAGGTAAGTAACAAACTCTTTACATGGTTTGATTCTCACGTGAAGATATTGATGAATATGAGTTTGTGTTTTTCCATTTTAGATAAGAAGATTCGAAAAGCAAATGGAGAAATGGATGAGTGCTTGTGATTGTATCATCACAAAAGTAATAATACTATTTTGTTACTTATTCTTTCTTTATGCGATTTCTTATACGTTTTGTTAAGTAACTAATTGTGTTACTATGTTTTGAATTACACAGGCAGGACCGGGTACTATTGCGGAAGCATTAATCAGGGGGCTTCCTATCATTCTTAATGACTATATTCCTGGACAAGTAAGTTAAAACTCAATTAAAGTGAATATTCTTATAAACTATAGATAGATAACACTTATTTGTGAAATGACAGGAAAAGGGAAAAGCTCAAGTTACACATGTTTTTTGTAATCCTGCTCTGTTCATTTGATTGCACTGTTGGTCCCTATGTTATACCAAAATTGCAGAGCCTGTTCTGATACACTCTTGGATGTACTAAAATGGAAAATAAAAAAAGACAGGCTGTGATGATAACTTAAATGTGCAAATGGATTTGAGTTTTGAGATGAGATCTGTATCTTGGCAAGGCAATCCTGATATTGCAGCCATGGCAGGTCAAAACTCTTGCTCAACCAATAAAGATCTGAGCCTTAATATGTACTCAACTGACATTGATATATGGTTTTCAACATCTTCTTCACAAGAGCCATGTAATATGCAAAATAGCCCTTGAATTCAATAAATAAAGGTTGTATCTAAACTATACAAGATTTCAAGACTTTATATTTTGGTTAAATGCAATCACACCCACCCCTGAACTATCCCATTTTATTTACCTTACTGCTCCGCTCAACTATTACTTTGATGCTATAACATCTGCTATGTTTGTAGGTTAGTGTAGCTCAGTAGCTGTTGTGATTACTAATCAAGTGGTTGCACAATGGTTCTGCAATGTTTGCGGGCCTGCAAATCAAACCCATAGGTGATAATATCATGGCTCATGCTTCATCCACAAGGTATGAATGAGCGCTTTAAGTGGCTATTTTGCAAATAATTTGTTGGATATTGATGTTAAAATTTACATAATTCATAATTACTGTTAAATTCTCATTTGACAGAGTTTAAAGATCACTTGGTTAAGACGATAAGGCGTTTGATGGTGGTATTACTTTTAAGTATTAGTTAATACTTAAATTTATGTATTGGAAAGGACAAATTGCACAATTAGTCTCCATGTTATGAGAAATAGACAAATATACTCCTGTGGAGGAGGTATAAGTGAAACTCAATCTATAAAATATGGGTATATTTGCAACTTAATGTATAGTACAAGGGTATTTTTGTTACATTTTAAAACATGGGTATATTTGGTTGTTTCGCAAGACACACGGACCATAAATGCAATAAACCCTCTTTGAAATATAATTTTTCTAATCTTGAAGAGTCATAAAAAAGATAAAAAACGATAAGGACCGGTATGGGACCGGTCTGGGACCGAAACCGGAACCGATAAACCGGTCCCCGTTATCAGTCGGTTTTCTATAATCTGGGACCGAAGAACCAGTTCGGACCGGGACCGATAGTGGGTGTCCGATAGACCGGTCCGGTCCGATAAGGGCGTTACACGATAAAGACCGGTCCGAACACGGACCGGTACGGCCGATAGCCAGGCTGAACTCCAGGTAATGTGATGGCGTTATTGCATGCTTTCTTCAGTAACCTCCCATTATTTTTAAACATCTTAGACATGTGACATCATTGCGTGTTGAGAAAAGCATTTTGTATGGGCCCACTCCTTCCTAGATTAGCAAATTCTCTCACTCTATTTAGCAATATAGATACCCTCTTTTTGATAAATTCAAGGGGCTTGTGTGCACTAATTTAATACCTCTGCTTAATAAACGCAAGGGGCTTGTGTGCACTAATTTAATATCACATGGTTAAGGTGCGCACTTTTAGAAACTATAGGAGGGTTGTGTGCACTACTAAAACACCCATGTATTCTTTTGAAACCTAAGATATGTAACATACATTTATATGGTAATCAAGAGTTTTGACCTAAATGAATCATTGGATAGGCTTTGTCAAGACGCGGGACAATCTGTTAGCAAGGAGAAGTAACTCTTCTACTTTCAAAAATGTAAAAGAGGAGCTTGCTGAGAGCCTATCCATTTGAAGTGGGTACTGTCGTGACGAAGGGTTGGGAAAATATTTAGAAGTGTCAATTCATTCAGGTAGGAGGCCCACAATTTTCAATGGGACATATTGAATCACTTGCGCGGTAAGCTTTTAGTTTCGAAGGGGAGGTCCTTATCATTCGCGGGCCGTATCACATTAGTGCAATTAGTCTTGAGTGTGATACCGGTATATATATCATGCAAGTAGAGAAGTTTTACAGGTATTGTTAGATAACCGATTCTCCCAAAAGTTTAAGCTATCAGGAGGAGTCATCTTATATATTATACATTATATATGAGTTTTACATGCTTAATAGGTATGTTGGTGAGGATGTTGACCGGATTGTCAAAGAATTCATCTGGGGCTCTTCGGAAGATCAAAATAAAATTAATTGGATAACATGGGATATAATATGTTCCCGAAAAAGCCAAGAAGCCAAGGAGGACTAGGATTTTAGAAAGCAGAAGATATGAATCGAGTGCTACTCAGTAAGCTACTCAGTAAGTTAGGGTGGAAGATAGCGAAGCATGAATCAACGTTTTGGATTACGGCGATGAGGCAAAAGTATTTTAAGAGGCACTTTATTCGAAATGAAACTAAAACACATGACTCACATGTGAGTAGAGTCATTATGGAGGGTATTGTCGTTGTTAGATGGGGATCTCAGTGGTCGTGTTGAAATTTTTGGTAAGTATGTTGTTTTGGTTGAATACTTGGATAGGAGGAGCACTGTTGATTGAGTGGGAACTTATACCCATTAGTAGAGAAATTCATTTTGAGAAGGTTAACGATTATGTGAGGGAGGATGAGTCATGGGATTGCGACTGATTCCAATATATTTTACCTCATGATAAAGTTGAAGAAATTGCACAAATAGGGATCACTTCGAATAGGGGGGAGGGTGATGTATTAGTTTGGGTTCATGAATCGCATGGGTTATATTCAGTAAAATCAACATTACAGTATTAGTTGTAGAGTGGGAATGAAAACGAAATCGATTGGGATAGAATATGGGGGATTCGATGTCCACAAAATATTTAGGTCTCACTGTGGAGAGAGGCTTACGAAATATTAGCTACGAGGGTCAATCTAGTAAACATAGGTACGAATGTTAAGATAATGTGACCTTGGTGTGGAACATATGAGGAGAGTGCATATCACTTGTTCAAAGAATTTGATAGGGTCAGAGGCATTCGGGAACGCATAAGGTTGGAAATTCAGTGGAATTGTAATCAGAACCATGGAAGGGGAAGTTTATTTAGCGATCTGGAGGAAGTCATGGCTGACATCCCTTGACAAAAATAATCTTACAAAATGTTTTTAATTGCCCTAATTTTTATCATTTAAATTTATCCATTCTATTACTACTACTACCACAACTACCACCCCCTTTACCACTACCACCACCAACTCTACCACCACCACAACCATCACCAACCTATTACCACCACCGTATTACCACCACACCACCACCGTATTACCACGACCACGACCACAAGCACCACGGCCACCACCACAACCACGACCACCACCATCGTGATCCCATGCTACTAACTCCATCACACGCGTACGCTCGAGAAATTTAAAAAAAAATCATAACTAACTCTAAAAATATCAATATAATAAAAACAGTTTATTTTTGGACGAGACAAATAAATATTTACGTCTATAAATTTTTTGAATTTATTTGATTCTTTTTCGCAGACATGAAAATAATTAATTCAAACAATGAATTCATTGTTCTGAACAAATGAATTCAGTAATGAAATATTTTTTCTGAGTAATTAATTCTTTTTCCCAAACAAGTTATTTATATTTCTAAACAACGAATTAATTTTTAATAATAACGAAACTATTCCGCATACATGAATTTTAGTGTCCTAAATAAGAAATTCATTTTTCGAAACAAGGGTTTCATCGTTAAAAACAAAAAATACACTGTTTTGAACAATGAATTCCTTGTTTAGAACAATGAATTTTATGTATGCGAAAAAATATTCAAAAAAAAAAAACAAGAAAGAAACATAGAGGTAAATATTAATTTGCCTCCTCCAAATATACAAATTTTTTGATTTTTTTGATTTTTATAGAATTATTTATGATTTTTTTTGAAAAAAATTTCGGACTTGCTCGTGTGATAGAATTAGTTGTTGTTGCTGGTGGTGGTGGAGGTGGTGGTGGTGGTGACTACAACGGTGGTCGATATTTTTAACATGGTGGTGGTGGTAATGGTAGTGGTTGTGAAACTACCCCATTATTTATTTAATATTAAAAAATAAATATTATATTAAAATAAAATAATATATTTTAATAATAAGGGTAGTAAAGGTATAAAAAGATAAAGGTGTTATTTTCTACAAATATTTATATTATTATGTATTTTCATACAAAGTAAATTATTGGATGTTATTTTAACAATTAGGTATTTTTATTAGATTATTATTAGCAAAAATCTCATTTAAATTTAGTGGGGACTAAGTTTTTATTAAGTCCTTTTGAACAAAATTGTAATAGAAGTAGAAATTTTTGTTATTTTCTTTTTGTTTTCTTGAATCCTTTTGTATACTTCTGTTGCAGAAGTTGACAGTTCTTTTAAGCATAATAGTGAATGTTTTTGGGGAAATACACAACCATCTTTTTGAAAGTAATTAAATCAAATCTTTATTGTTGAAACTAATTTCCTGACCTATCAACTATTCTTATATCTGTTATCTTCTTTTTTCTCTTAGTAAACATGTTGTGCATTATGAAGGAAAAGGAGGACCAAGCAAATAGGAAACCAAGACCATTAATTCTTGCTCATTTGGGAAGAGTAGCCGAAACTTTACTTCCATATGTTCAAATATTCTTTGCCACATAAGATATGGTTTTAACACCTCCATCTATGCTAAAACATAACAAAAGCTCAATAAATATGCTTCATATATTGAGATATAGTTATATTATGAAGTATTTTGTGACGTATAAATTGAAATTTGAAATACATGAACTGAATGAAGCTTATGAATAATGGATTGATAATGTCTGCTAATGCTTATGTTTACTAAATAAAAAATCATTTTCATACTAGGCTTTATTAGCTTAGAATGAACTATATATTCCTTTACCCTCTTGCTAGTTAGAGATACAAGTTACACATTTTTGCATCAAATTGCTTATAGACGAAACCCAAAAATTTAAAAAATAATGTGAAAATTTTAGTGTCCCTCCAGTAATGCTTATTAGAGAAATCTTCAAACACATCGCAATGAGCGACGACCAGATAACAAAAATATTTGGGTCGTCCAGTTAGCCGATGAAAATGGGTTGTGGTTTAAAAGGGAACTTGAACCATCAGGGGTATTTATCATTACATCGGCTTATGGGTTCTTGTTGCCACCATCTATGAACAATTATTTCAAGTGTGGGTTTATTTTGTCTTAAAAATGCCCTGATAAAGTTCAGATACTAATTTGTCGCGCTATATAGGACAAACTTCCGACACACGAGTATTCTATTTGCATGATGAGTGTTAAATTCACCATTGTGTCAACAATGTGATCTTGTCGTAGAAAAGCCGATTAATATAATTCATGACTGCAACATATCGAAGACATATGGTTGGGTTTTAAAGTTGCTACAATACATCGACAGACAAATTGTAGCGCCTGCAGCTTGGGTTATATAACCGGGTTTTATGGGCTCAGAATAATTTTGGTAATAGGGGCTTTATGGGTGGATCAAAAGATTATATTATGGTGAGTTTTGTGTTGGTTTAGCGTTATATAATACCATTTCAGATTGCTAATGGTAATACCTTTGATTTTCTTATTTGACATTTTTCTTTGTGGTCAGGGGCAATTTATCTTTTCCTTTGTTGGAGGCATTGATAGCATACCTATCTCGCAGTAGAGATCTTTCTTAAGAAGTTTCCACCACATCATCAACTTACTTGCAAGCTTTTGTGTCTTCAGTATATTTTCGAAAAGTAAGTCTTGACCTTATTGCAAGTTGGATCTGAAGATAACAGCTTTGTAATTTATGAGTGCATGCGAGTATGGGCATCTTGTCATCGAGGAGTTCTACTTCATATGTGTGCACCAGGAGTTTAACTTTGTTTTTCAGGACTATCGAGTACATAATATCATGTTCAAAAGGAAGTAAACCACCACCTACACTACCCAGTACAAATCATTGCAGGGTAGTTACATTGTTCATAAAATTTATAAATCCAGTTGTAAAATGTTGAAATATTGTAATTTGGACTCTTACATCTCTTCTTATCAAAACTGGCTAACTATAAACGATTTTTTAAATATCAAAATATTATTTTTAGATATTTATTTAAAGAAAATTATAGAAGAGGAAGAGCGTGAAGATGGGACATAAAGCTCTAAGTACCAAGGTATTTGTGTTTCTAACTAATACTTAGTGGTTTTTCTGTCAAAAAAAATCTAAAATTTTAAATTTGAACAAATTACCGATTGTACCTTCCTCCATATTTTATGTTCATACAACTAAGACACAAAGGTTAGTAAGTTATATACAATTATGAATCCTTAACGAGTATTCAAACAATTCCTAATAGTGTGATATCCACACCTATACATCGTAGGAACATGATGTAAACCATCTCGGTGATCTTGATAAACATATCGCCTTATTGTTGACAACACATCCATCTTTACTTTCTAATGTCTGCATATATTTGTTTTACAATAAATATGATTGATCTTAAAATGCTCACGACTCACCAATATATCTAAACATAAATTTAGTGATATTTTAATCCAATTTTGGAACCTAAACATCCATTCCCTAACACATTAATCTCCTATAATTCCGTTTTTATATTCACCATATCATTTCCTCGATTGATAACAATTCGAAGTCCATAAAGTAATGCTTGCAGTTACATATCATACGCAGGTGTCACCATGTTTACACCGGTAAAAGCACAGATATTTAATATCAATTGGTATCTATAAACACATCCATCTTTACTTTCTAATGTCTGCATATATTTGTTTTACAATAAATATGATTGATCTTAAAATGCTCACGACTCACCAATATATCTAAACATAAATTTAGTGATATTTTAATCCAATTTTGGAACAAATTGGATAAAAGTTGAGTGTTTGGGGTATTCAGTCAACTATTAGAGTCAAAGTTGAGTGTTTGGGGTATTCAGTCAACTATTTGGGTCAAAGTTGAGTGTTTGGGGAATTCAGTCAACTATTAGAGTCAAAGTTGAGTGTTTGGGGTATTCAGTCAACTATTAGAGTCAAGGTTGAGTGTTTGGGGTATTCAGTCAACAATTAGAGTCAAAGTTGAGTGTTTGGGGTATTCATTCAACTTTTTGGGTCAAAGTTGAGTGTTTGGGGTATTCAGTCATCTATTAGAGTCAAAGTTGAGTGTTTGGGGTATTCAGTCAACATTTAGAGTCAAAGTTGAGTGTTTGGGGTATTCAGTCAACTATTAGAGTCAAACTTTAGTGTTTGACGTATTCAGTCAACTATTTGCGTCAAAGTAGAATGTTTGGGGTATTCAGTCAACTATTAGAGTCAAAGTTGAGTGTTTGGGTGTTTCAGTCAACTATTAGAGTCAAAGTTGAGTGTTTGGGGTATTCTGTCAACTATTAGAGTCAAAGTTGAGTGTTTGGGGGTATTCAGTCGACTATTAGAGTCAATGTTGAGTGTTTGGGGGTATTCAGTCAACAGTTAGAGTCAAAGTTGAGTGGTTGGGGTATTCATTCAACTATTTGGGTCAACGTTGAGTGTTTGGGGGTATTCAGTCAACTATTAGAGTCAAAGTTAAGTGTTTGGGGTATTCAGTTAACATTTAGACTCAAAGTTGAGTGTTTGGGGTATTCAGTCAACTATTAGAGTCAAACGTTAGTGTTTGGGGTATTCAGTCAACTATTTGCGTCAAAGTAGAATGTTTGGGGTATTTAGCCATCTATTAGAGTCAAAGTTGAGTGGTTGGGGGTTTCAGTCAACTATTAGAGTCAAAGTTGAGTGTTTGGGGGTATTCAGTCAACTATTAGAGTCAAAGTTGAGTGTTTGGGGTATTCAGTCAACTATTAGAGTCAAAGTTGAGTGTTTCGGGTATTCAGTCAACTATTAGAGTCAAAGTTGAGTGTTTGGGGTATTTTGTGGTCCTTTGTGTGTTCTAAAATAAATGCAATAAACCACAACCGCAAGTATACGGTTGTCCCAAGTAATAATAGTGATAACAGATTTGTTCTCAGGGACGGATTGGTCGACTCTAATGCTTATCAAGTAGTGTTTAATTGCACGTAAAAGCAGATAAATGATTTTAATTTTGTTTTGTTGGTTATCTAATAACTAAGACAAATAATGAAAAGACTAAATTAATGCAAGTAAATAACTAGACGCAAGAAATTAAAGTGTTTTACGCAAGATGAGAAAGCAATACTTGAGATACGCAAGGGTTTCATCTAACTCTTATTTATTCCATGTTTCGTTTAAGGGACAAATTTGTAAAAAGTAATGGTCAGGATTCTAAGGTCATCCTTACCCCCGTCAGGGTGGACTAAGGAGCTACTCATAAATGCTACAAACCACGTTAGGGTGATTATAGTCCATTCTTAAGTGATTAAGTTTATTTTACCCAATTGACCATAGGATTAATTACGCTCGTCAGAGTCAAATAATTTCTATCCTACATTCATTAATTATTTCTGTACCTAAACCCCCCGTCAAGGTGATCCAATCGCCACTAATTGGAATAGCCTAGATACTAAGACCTATGATTGGTTAATTACGTCAATTATAGTGAATAAGAACAAATTAATGAAAAATACCTCATACCCCATTTGATTTCAATTGTAAAAATCCCAAATACAAAAGTATAGAATAAAATAGAATCAAAATCAATCCATAATGCAATCTCAAGCACTAATTAAAATTAGCTCATAAGTGGATAAACTAAGAAAATAAATAAAAAGGAATTCATAATTGTTTTACAGAAAGGAAAATAAGAAACCTAATTAGGAAGATGAATCGCCTGCAAATTGGAGATATAGACAGTATCCAGCTCCAAGCTTCCTTTCTTCTTGGCGCTCTCTTCTAATGATGTTTTAATTTGAAGAATAAAATGAGAGGTACTGAATAATGAGGTCTAAAGGCCTATTTATAATGATAAAATCGGATTAGGGCCATTACTTAAGGATTAAGTGAAAATTAGTAAAGCCCAAGTCCACTAATTAAGCCCAAATCCCGTAACTGCTGCACCACCTCCACTAAAACAGCTCTAGCCGATTCGTTATAACTCCGATTGACCTCAAATCACATGCTACATTTCCGTAACACGATAAGGAACATAATCTCTTTAAAGGTTAGCGGCTAAATCAACTCGTAAGTGCCTCGAAATCAGAAATATTTGTCCTATTTCCAGATTTGCAGCTTCAAAATCTAATTCTTTTCGGGATTTATCTTCAAGCTTTGACTCCATATCATGATCTTTGACTTTATTCTTGTGTTCCTCTCCTAGCTAATATTCAAAACCTACAAACTTTATACTAAAATACACAAGATTACGCGCAAAAGTTTAATAAATCAAAAATACTAGAAATAAAAGAGGAAATTCAGATTATTGCATTTTCAGCCCAAAAGTCTATCAAATTAATCAAATAAACACAAAAAATGATGTCTCCCAAGGGCATAAAATTAGAACAATTAGGGAGACATCAGTATTCATTCAACTATTTGGGTCAAAGTTGAGTGTTTGGGGTATTCAGTCAACTATTAGAGTCAAAGTTGAGTGTTTGGGGTATTCAGTCAAGTATTTGGGTCAAAGTTGAGTGTTTGGGGTATTCAGTCAACTATTAGAGTCAAAGTTGAGTGTTTGGGGTATTCAGTCAACTATTAGAGTCAAAGTTGAGTGATTGGGGTATTCAGTCAACAGTTAGAGTCAAAGTTGAGTGTTTGGGGTATTCATTCAACTATTTGGGTCAAAGTTGAGTGTTTGCGGTATTCAGTCAACTATTAGAGTCAAAGTTGAGTGTTTGGGGGTATTCAGTCAACATTTAGATTCAAAGTTTAAGCGTATCAAAAATAAATTCATATTCAACTCCAATAACCAACAAAATGTTTTAATACAAATAAACCAAAATAAAAAATCTCCTAATCAGTTACATATCGACTAACAACTATAGGTTCATCATCGCTATCAACCTCTATAAGTTCTTCTTCATCACCGTATTCATCCAAGGTGTCATCTTCAATTTCCTCGTTTTCATCAATAACCATATCAAAAGCCAAATCAATACAAAAATTAGCAGGATCAATCTCGATCTCCTCGGTGGATGCCAAGTTCACCGGATCGGAAATCGTCTCGGTGTTCACTAAAGGGATAGTGACACTCGCGTCTCCAGTAGGCAGTGATTCTACACCCCATAACTCGGGACTCCATCCATGTTTGTCATTGAGTTCCCATACTACTTTCCACCATTTTTGTGATTTCCTTGAGTTAATCTCATCGATTTAAAATACTTTTTTTGCTTGAGTAGCTAAGATGTACGGCACTCCTTCCCAGAAAAATTTAGACGTGTTAATAATAGTTACCCCATTCTCTGTCCTCGCGGTACTCGTGTTATACCAATTACACTCGAATAGCACAACGGAACAATCATCGTCAAATGTTACCTCTACAATCTTGACTAATTCACCGTAATACTGTTTTCCTTCATAGATGGTGCATACCCTGTAATCTTGTGTCACCCTTGTTTCACCCTTTTGACGAGTAACCCATTTAACACCATTCACAACACATAAATCGTACTTATAAACCGCACATGAGACGTACTAGCCAATGAAATCATCTCACTTGTAGCGAATGCATCACCTCCTTTTTCCATGCCATAAACTTACAAGCATCAACAATTATTACAATGTTGTCTAAAATGGAATATTAATTTGGTATTTGAATGGATATATACCTTATGCAGAAACCAGTCTCGGAAATTTTGCCGGTGTTTCCTAACTTTATCGGCTACAATACCCGATAGCGTGGCTTTGTGTTCTCTGCACATTTAACGATCAAATTGAATACATTTTTCATAATGAATAAACATTTAATAAATAAATTGAAAACTTACGTCATCAAATGTTGGATTTCATCGCAATTAAGTAGGATATACCAGTCGATTTGCTCCTTCTCGTTGTATTGCATATTACCATAATCTTTTTTACCTAAAGGAATACATTGGCTCTTAAATACGAACAAATCTTTAGGTTGAGCTTTGATCTCGGTATATCTACCCGGTTCATTGAACTTTGTTTTTTCTTCTTGAAGGTAAAGCGATATGAAAGTCAAAGTCTCCTCTACAACGTACCCCTCGGCGATTGAACCCTCCGGCCTAGCCGGGTTTCGTATGTACTCCTTTAATTTCTTTAGATACCGCTCAAACGGGTACATCCAACGCATCTGAACCGGTCCCCCTAACAAAGCTTCGTCGTATGAGTGTATAACCAGGTGGATCATTATATCGAAAAACGCGGGAGGCAAAACCATTTCCAATCTACACATAACTTCAACCACTTTCACCTTCCCCTTTTCTAACTCTTTCTTACTCAGATTTTTTTACACATAACTCTAAACACGTTAGCTAGCCCAATAATCGCATCACTAATCGCTTTGTCTTCGAAAAGCCCTGGGATACTAGTCACGAATAGATACTGCATCATCACGTGACAGTCGTGAGATTTCATTCCTATAATCTTTCCCAAGTCACTTTGAACGTTATTTCTCAAACTCGATGCAAAGCCATCGGGAAACATCTGTGCCTTCAACCAGTCAAGAAATACTTTCCGCTTTTCCGTTGATAACGTATAATTTGCTCGATTCAGTATTTGTTTACCCTTTCTCGATGTCAACCACAATTCTTTCCTGATGTTCATTTTCTCATCATTCATTCTCGCTTTCACGTTGTCTTTGTTAAGTTTCCCATAAAGACCTATAACTGTGCCGAGAAGAGCATCACACACGTTTTTCTCGTAATGCATGACATCAATGTTATGTTTCAACAAATTTTCGGACCAATAAGGTAAACGATAAAAGATACTCTTTTTCTTCCAATTGAATAGACGTGGACCAGTTTGCCTCAAGATCTTTCCTCCAAAATTCTTGTGTTTACCGGGAAGCACAATGGGAAGCCCATCTAATTGTGTCTGAATATCGGCAGGTCTATATTTCTTCGGTGGGCCCTTATGATCAGATTTCTTGTACAAAACACTTTCGCTTCTAAATCGATGGCCGATAGGTAACCAACGTCTATGGTCGAAGTAAGCAACCCCTTTCTTCACACTCAATGATAGAGTAGAATCTATGCATTCTGGACAAGCTTTGTAACCTTGACCCGACCATCCCGAGGTGTATGACCTAGCGGGGAAATCGTTAGTTGTAGACAACAAACAAACCTTCATCGTAAACTCTTCCTTATTGTGGGCATCATACGTAAGAATCCCTTTATCCCACAACCGTCCAACTCATCTATAACAGGTCGAAGAAAGACGTCCATGTCCTTGTCGTGTGAACGGGGTCCCAGAATCAACAAACAAAGCTGGAATGTCGTCTCCTTCATACACTCCCATGGTGGTAAGTTGTAGACGGTCAATATAACCGGCCACATGCTGTACGAGTTATTCTGCATAGATAAAGGGCAAAAGCTATCAATACCCAAACCCAAGAAGACATTCCGAGGTTCACTAGCAAACTGAGGATGTAACTGAACAAATCTCTTCCAACTATCGTCGTCAACCGGATGACACAACAAATCTAGATCTGTACTCTTCCCTGTTCTGTGCCAGATCATATTTTCGGCAGTGTGTCTCAAAGCATAAAGTCGCTGCAGCCTAGGGGCAATCGGGAAATATCGGAGTTTCTTATGCGCTACTTTCAGACCCTTCTTCGGGTCCCATCTGGATTCACTACACACTGGACACTTTTCGAGGGAGTCATTCTCCTTGTAAAATAAAGTACAATCGTTCACGCAAACATCGATGGTATTGTAACCCATACCTAAACTTTTTAACTTTTTGTTGCACGCCTCGTATGACTCGAGCAAGGTATGAGGTTTGGGCAACACACAACACAGAAGATCAAGCAACTCGGTGAAAGACGTGTTAGTCCACTTGTTCCTCACCTACACGTGCATTAGCTTCGCAATGAAATTTAATGAACTCATTACTGCACAACCAGGGTATAAATCGGTCTCTAATTCGGAAAACATCGTCTCGAATTTACCACGTGCTGAACTGTTCGAGTCTGTCATCGTGGTGTCACCGGAATGACCACCACCCTCATAATTAGGTCTCAAATCTTCGTAGACATCCAACATTTCATTTTCTTCATATCGAGTCTCAGAAATATCATCGAGCTCACCATGCTTTGTCCTAATCTCATACGTCTACAAAAACCCAAACTGTAAAAGATGTGACCTAACTTTGACCACTGTATACCGACGATAATTCGAACAATCATTACACAGGACAAAAAATTGTTTCTTCATCAGGAGGTTTATTTTTTTGAGCAAAAACGAGGAATGCTTCTATCCCCTTAATAAATTCACGCGAAACTTTATGAGCAGTACCAATCCAACTTATATCAATACCCGAAGCCATAGTCAACTACTCCAATATAAAAGAATACAACATAAATGTCTCATAAATAAATTGAAAAAAAATGATTACATCACCAAATAATTACATAAAAATAAAATGAAAAAAATTATTACTTCACCAATTAAATACATGAATATAAAATGAAAAAAATTATTACATCACCAATTAAATAAATCATTATAAAATGAAAAAAATTATTACATCACCAATTAAATAAATTAATATAAAATTAAAAAGCACACAAAATATTACATCACCAAATAAATGCATAAATATAAAATAAAAGCATACAAAATATAACATCACAAAATAAATACATAAATATAAAATTAAAAGCATATAAAATATAACATCACTAAATAAATATATATCCTATTTATGCATTTATGTCTCATACAATAATATATCATATATATATATATATATTTATAAGTCACATAAAATTATAAGATGATTAGAGATATTTTTTTTTTTTTTTTTTTTTTTGGATCAATCAACAATTTTATTAAACAAAACATTGTTATTACATTATAGAGCACTCACAAAAGAGCCTCATATCAGCTAGCTATACGATATACATACAAATCACAGCTAATACATTTTAATCCTATCTATTGATCTTTAAAGATATCCCTCATTCCCCATTCCTCAGCAATCTTCTCTCTTCCATCTTTAACCTTGAATTTCTTCTTTCCTTTACTTTTAACATAGATATTGTACATTATGCTGCGAATAATTTGCTCTTCATTCTGTGTTTTACCCCCGTGTATATGATTATTCCTATTGTTCCAAACCAGGTAAACAAAAGATGTAAACCAGCTAGAGTAAATAGATTCCAGGAATTTATCAATTGCCTTTGACAGTATAAGCTCCACTAACTCCTCCCATCTATTCAGAACAGGCATATTTACCCCACACTTCAAAAAACACTCTTTCAAGATTCTTTTAGACCATGAACAGATCACAAACAAGTGATCTCTATCCTCAATGCTCATATGACAGTGAACACATAATTCATCTACCTGTAGACCCCATTCTTTCATCCTACTCTTAGTAGGTAATCTATCCAAGTTTGCAAGCCAAGCACAAAAGGAGTTTTTAGGCAGATGATTAGAGATATATACATAGTGATACTATGTATTTAGCATTAACTATACAATTGTAATCAAATAAGAAAAAGATGAAAAAGACACATACTTTTGGGCAAATTTGGAAGGAAAAATTGATAATTGTGGAGGTCCCACGTTGTTGTTTGACCCGGGAAAGCTTTTCCACGTGTTGAAATACCTAATAAGTGATACTATTTACCATTAACTACACAATTGCATGAAAGTAAATGAAATTTGAAAGAGTTTTATGGAACAAAAAATACCTACTTTTTGGCAAATTTGGAAGGAAAAATTGATAATTGAGGAGGTCCCACGTTGTTGTTTGACCCAGGAAAGCTTTTCCACGTGTTGAAATACCTAGTAAGTGATACTATTTACCATTAACTACACAATTGCATGAAAGTAAATGAAATTTGAAAGAGTTTTATGGAACAAAAAATACCTACTTTTGGGCAAATTTGGAAGGAAAAATTGATAATTGAGGCGGTCCCACGTTGATGAACGACCAGGGCAAGCTTTTCCAAGTCTTGAAATAATTTTTGATTATGAATTGTGGAAAACAATTGGGAGAGTTTTGAGAGAAAGAAAGAGAAATTATAAAATAATGGTGTTTTGAGTATCCCAATTCGCAACTTGCTATTATAAATACGCTACCATTACTAGCGACTACACGAGTAGTCGCCAAAGACTAAAACGCAGTCGTTAGTAAGAACTTCTAACGACTACATAAAGTAGTCGTTAAATACTCTAACATCTAGCGACTACTTATTGGCGGTGGGAAATTAATTAAAAAATACAAAAATCACTCGCGATTACTTACTACTCAATAACGACTACTTAAAGTAGTCGTTAATAACAAAAATTACTAACGACTACTTGGTAGTCGAGAAACGTACCATGTAGTCATTAAAGATATGTAGTCGCTAGTGATGCTTATCTTTAGCGACTACATCGTGTAGTCGCGAAAAGTTTAGTCGCTAGAAGCTCGCGCTGTAGTAGTGTGTGTTACTAGTCTAGTTATACAAGTTCATTCTATTCTCTTTTGCCAATTCTTTTGTCAGTTTTGCATTTTGTTTCTTCTATCCAATATTTCAGTGTCTTTCTATCCAGTGCAGAGATTGTACATCCATTTTTCAATTTCCACCCAAATGTCTTGAGGAAGGATTTATGAAGATTGTAGTGTTTACCATGTATTTTAAGTTTGGCCTCCGTTTTCAACAAACCTGCTTAACTTAAGTTCCTGTTAGCATTCATATTTGTGAAAAAAACTTTAGGTTTTTACTTTCATTGTAATTCTACCACCATTATGAAGGATTTTGTATGGATTTTTATACTTGATTGTTCTTGATGGTTTCTTATTGCCGGACACTACCTCAACTATGTCTCATAAATATATGGAAATTTCCTTATATCAAGTAGGCTACGTTATATTGTTAGACTCTGGTAGCAAGAGAGAATGGGCTTTTTGTTGTAGTTATAGATATTAACCATGAAACATCATTATTAATTGGAAAACAATAATTGAGAGTCGAGATATTCCTTTTATTTTTGGAGTTCTAGTTTTGATGAATAGTTAAAATCATTAATGGATTTCTTGCCGAATGCTGCTATTTATCAAAACTCTACAACTGATTGAATTTTAGATTGTAATTAATATTTATCAGATTTAAATATATAATATTTTTATTTTTAATACCTCATTCTTATCTAAAAGGTAGTAGAAAACACACAACTATTTCTGTAGAGTTGACGAGGAGGAGACACAAAAGTTCATACCTAATGTTCCTTTCTTGAACCATGCTTATTAAAATTGGTAGAAAATTTACAGTGATAATGAGAAAAGTTTTGTACAGGTTGTTAATCTAACTTAATTGATATATTTGAATTTTTTGCATTTTTATACCATATTTCAAAAAGTATTACAAATATAACACCAATGTAAAAATATTAAAAAATATGGATCAGATCAGGAATTCAAATCTCTATAATATATGAAATACAAATTTCCAAGGATTAAGTCCTTGAAAATTACTTAATGAAGTATTATTATTTTTCCATTTCATTTACTACCGTTGAACACTTACTCTTACTTTTATAATTAATTTTATATATACAATGAATATATATTTAACCTATGATATATATATTTATATATAACACAAATTATAAAATTAATAATTAACATAAATATATAGACTGTCTATCTTTGTTTTTTTGTCAAAACCAATCATATTTGTCTTTTATTTCTTTTTATAATTTACAAAATAATTTAACTTAATTTTATTAAATAAAACTTAAAATAATAATTAATTAAATTTAATAAATCACAATAATTTTATATAAATATATAATTTTATATTTATATATTATATTTTATATCACTACAACAAATATTATTTATATAAAAGGCAAAGCAAATGAAGATCCATTGCCATTCGCCTCTTTATGTTTATATAATTTTTTTGTGATTTATTAGGTTAAATTAATTATTTCTTTAGGTTTTATTTAAAAAAAATAGGTTAAATTATTTTACTCCCTTCGTTTCACAGAAATTGTCCACTTACTAAATATTGTGTTAAAAATATATTGTCCACACTTAGGAGTTCAAAACACTTTTTTCCTACTATTTCCACTATTACCCTTATTAAAATATTGAAATTTATATTTCCAATACACTAAGATTGATTAGGGGTATTTTTGTAATGGTGAATGCATTTATTATGTTTCTTAATATATGTGAAAAGCTAAGTGGACAAATTTAGTGGAACGGAGAGAGTATTAATTATAAAAAAGAAAAAAAAACTAATGTAATCGTCTTTGACAAGAAACGAAGATCGACAACCTAGTTATTTATGTTAATTGTTAATTTTATAATTCATTTTATATATAAATATATATCATAGGTTAAATATATATTAATTTTATATATAAAATAAATTATAAAAGTAAGTGAAAGTGTTAAACTATAGTAAGTAAAATGGGTAGATAAAAATTATTCATTAACCAATTTTCAATAATTGAATCCTTGAAAATTTGTAATTCACATATTATCGAGTAAAAATTCTTCCATCCAATATTGGATGATCCTACACCAGTTATATTCTTACACATACTTCATGTTTTAAACTTACCTAACTTATTAATCTAATGACATGTATTTTGTTATAATAATCAATGGATGCAATGTAAATATTGGACCATCCAATATTGGATGGTAGTCTTACTCGAGACTTAAATTCCCGAATTGGTCTACTTTTGTTAATCTTTTAAACTTGGCGTTATATTTGTGATACTTTTTAAAATATGGTATATAAATGCAAACAATTCAATATATTTCTATTTCTGGCTTTTTAAGTCTTATGAAGTTACATTTGTTTAAGCAAAGCCTTGGTTTCTGTTACAGAGAGAAGTTGTTGCATATTGCAAACAATCAGCCACAACTAGTTGAACCGTGTGTGTTGATTATGCTAGTAATTGTTGAGCAAGCCGAACCTTACATTCCAACTATACTTACATCTATAGAAGGCGTAGACCTTTATATTCCAACTATGCCGACAACAGCCAAGAAAATGAGTTGCGGTCGAGAAAATTTCAATACCTGGACTAATTATAACATAAACTTACCAGTCAATGGAGGCCTTTCTTGATCAACAACGAAGAACACCTCTAGTGGTTCATATTCCTAAAAACACTGAGGGAGTAGCCAAAATAACACAACATTGAGAGCCTAGAACATATAGAACCCCATAAGAAGTTGGTGATGGAAAAGAAAAGCGGTATCTGATCAAAATTTGTTATAGAGTGTAAAGTCCAGCTGGTTTTGAAGAAATGCGAATAGCTGATTGAAGATTAATGGTAAATCACATGAATACCCTATCTTGGGATATATTGGATAGGCCACGGCCAATATATTTAAGCCAGCTTCAATACCTACATTCAACGGTTCAACCGATCTGATGGCATATATACATGTATCTATATGCATATCAGAGGTACATGAAATTCGTATCTCAGACTAATGTGTATACCAAGATTTTTCCTCCACCTTGGATGAGATTTCACAAAAATGCTTTTCTAATTTAGAGCCAAAGTTAATAAATAATTTTTTACAATTAGTCGATGGTTTGCAGTGTAGGTTTTCGAACATGTTCAATGGCCAACCAAATTTATATTTACTAGATATATGGAAAAAAAAGAATGAAAGCTTCAGTCTTACGTAGACTAATTCACAAAAATTGGGTACAATATTGATGACTTGGATTAGTTTGTAGTGTATCATGTGTTTGTCTAAAGGTTATTCAACCCAGATTTCTAGATACGTCTGGAATTGAAGCATAAGTCCATGTTGTGCAACATAATTGCCGCATTGAGGAAATATATTCGAGCCAAAGAATTGCGGAAGAGGGTCAAAGAACATATTACGAGTAATGCTTGGGGTCAGGTAAGAAATAAACGATGGGTGAAAAATCAAGGTATAAGGGGTTAAGATGAGTTGAATTGAAGGATGAAGACATAGAAAGAGAGGGTAATACCAGAGTATGGGATAAGACTCTCTATGAGCTCCTAATAATAATAAAACAGGAAATAAAAGGAACCGAGTTGAGTTTGCCACAAAAGATTTATGATGCTGCAGTAATGTGGGGATAACACAAAATATTTCCATTTACATAGGATCATAGACAATAAACAAATCGTTGCAACCAGTTGAAGCGAGATATTTATAGGTTCAGAGATCTTGACAAATTACCTTATACAACTGAGAGTAAGGGGAAAAGTATGAGTATATTAAGGTATTTGTAGATTCAGGTATAAGGTAAATATGATTGCATAGTTGCTTGAAGATGTAAGAAGGTATGGTTTCAAGGTAAACACAATAGTCGAGGATCTCGAGAGTGTCCGGTCTAAGAGCAAGAGAAAACAATACTTTCAAGCAGCTCACACTCTTACACACGACGATGACATACAATTCACTGACAAGAATACAAGTATGTTGATATTTCCCCATGACAATCCATTAGTAATACCCATAGTTAACGGGAATGAGTCGATGAATTGAGTGCTAATTGATACCGAGAGTTCAATCAATATGCTGTATGGGGGGCCTCTACTCAGTTGAAGCTAAATATGAAGGACACCGACTCTGTAAAGGGGCTTACATGACAAATCTTTCATTACACAGGTTATATTGAATTATTGATGAGTATTGGTCAAGGGAACCTCTCGAAAAATATTTTTGTGTGCTTCAATTCAAGTCCAAGGAATTTTTTAAAACCCTCCAAGCCACTTGGAATAAGGTTCTCTTCTAGATAAAAGTGAACACCCCAGAGGATCCTACATCTTCAAACTTTTTCCCAGTGTAGACCATAAGTTCCAAATATTTCAATTGGAACAACCTAAAACATATTTTACCACGTTAGGCATATGAGTGAGCACGTGTCAGCTTTATCCCAAGTTGGGTCATTTGTTAAATCAAGGTAAGACGCACATGTGTAATTTTTTTTGGATAAACTGTTGGTAGGGTAACAAAAAGCTTACCCACGGGTTATTTCAGGTTAACCGCGACTTACTCTACATTAACCCTTTGTAAAAAACTATTGCATTGTAAATATATATATACTAGATATTGCCCGTGTCTGAAGGCACTTCGAAAATTAAAAATTCAACTTAAACAACTAAAATATTATTACTAATGACCTCAAAATCGAATGTAGTTTAGATCTAAATAGAACGTCACCGTTAGCATAATTAAATGCCTCAAAATAAACAAAACTGAAAGACAATCGATCTTTGTCTTTACACAGAGAATATAACATCTTCCAGGGAAAAGGAAAAGAATTTGTGAAGGATAGTAACATTACTTAGATGGGAAATACAAAATACAACAATACTAAACAAAGCAACGATGTAGAAATGCAAATCATCAACCAAACACAACTAATAATTCATATATTTATAAAAAAATTATAGATGAAAATCTGTCTCTACGGAAAGAGAAGTCAGAATGTACCATTTCAGAGAAAAGAAACAATTAGTAACAATAATTGTAACAATTTGTTAGTTAAATAATATTCTCCCTGTTACAATTATTTAACCAACAAATCTTAATTAACCAACAAAGCCAATCTTGAATGGAGCCGATCTGATAAACACTGTACTGAGAGAAAGCTTCTTCAAGTGTAGGGTAAGTAAACAATCACAAATATATTAAATAAATCAACCATCTTCAAGCTGTCTGAACAACTTTAGCTCTTTTCTTGGATCTCCTACGAGGCTTTGATCCAGTTAAAACAAACAAATATATATTCTTTAATTTCTTCCTTCAATGTGGGATAAAATTACCCGTTTTTTCCATCTTCTCTATGATGTTAGCCCCGTCTTCTGAGCATAGAGAAAGATGAATGATTTTCATGTTCTTACTTATTATTCTCATAATAAAATGAATAATAGGTGGAGATTTCCCTTTTAAAACTATAGGGTTTTTTATTACCTTTTGTCAAAAAACAGGGGGTATTATGTATTTTAGCCAAACAAAAATAATAGTTTATACATCTATATCTACCAATTTGAAGTGTCGTGTATACATATAATGGACATAAGTAGCTCTACCCATACCATCTTTTGATAGATTCCCCGTGTCCCCCACGTAATAACATATTCCATTATCAACAACATTAGACATATTGTTACAAATAAGGTTGTCTCGGTTTAGGGAGAGAATAAATACCCAGCCCCCATTTCAATTTTTGTTTAAAAACTCTTGAATTTTGCCGAGAACTTCAGGCACAACATCCTTCCCATCACTTTTACTTATTGAATCCCTTGGTGCACGAAGGGACACTTACAAAATAGGTTTATTCTCTGTACTATTTATCTGATAATACCAAAAAAAATAATATACTTGAAGAATAAATATACAAAAATGTTACACCTGTCCAAAATTAAGAAAACTTTTGTTTAACATAACATTATATGATATGTGAAGACAAAGAACTTGTTTACTTACACGCTCTCCGTTGAACATCTGTTGATTTTTTCTGTGAGATTTGTCACCTAAATAAGATTTAAAAAAATTAGATCTTCTCAAAAAATATATAAATATCCAAAAAAATAACTAAACCCTGCTATATTGAGAAGTTTGTTAAAGGTGTCCTGGTAGCACATTACCTTTGATAGTCCAATAATATTCCATCAAAATCGATTATTAGTTGTGTTGATAATCCTACAAAAATCAACAAAATAGAAAAAAGGGAAATGGAGAAAGAAACTCAAACTATTTTTACCTGATTTAACGTCAAGGTTCCTATATTATGCGAAATTGCACCATAGATCTCTATATTTTACAAAACCAAACATTTTTTAACAGACAAAATTTAAAAAATAAATAAAAATCTTTCTAGAGAAGAACCTTCATTTGTTTAATCCTCTTTCGGCACAATATTAGCATTTCTACATCTTTAACCTTTCTACTCCTAACAGCTGCGGCTACATCTTTAGTGACAAGGAGATACTTTAGTTAAAGGAGAAATGAAATGAAGATAGTGAGAAATTAATTAAACATCACCACCAAGCCTCCGTGAATCGAGACAAGAGAGAGGGTTAACCCATCAATTAATTGGGAAGTCACATGTAATTTATAATTAAATCAGATAAATCATAAAAATTGTAAAAGTGATGAGATTAGGTTAAGAATAATTCAATTCTATAAAGTTTCAGTGGTAAAAGTTAATTTTTTTACCTTAATTTGGGTTGTCACCTAGCCGAGTTTGATGATGGTGGAAAGTGGTCGCTGAGTGGCGACATTTTTCTTGTGCAAGAGAGCGGTTTTGGTGGGAAAGTGAGTGTGAAGAGAGATTCTCTTTCCAATGGAGTGCGAAAGAGATGCATTTTGGAACTTTTGCCACGCCGGTGGAGAATGTTTCTAGAATGGCGGCGGTATTCTTGTTCAGAAGGGAAAGCTTGGCCGGAAGGTGAGAGTATGAAGACGGATTTTTTAAAGAAGTTAAAGGAGAGAAAGGGAAAACTTTTTAATGAACTTGATTGAAATAATATCGTATTTTTAGGATTTTAGTACAAAATTTTAGTTAGAAAATGGAATGTTAATTTTTTTCTTCCGAAGAGCGGGCTTGGTGGGAAGGTGAGAGTATGAAATGAATTTTTGAGAGAAATTCAAGGAGAGAAATGGATGATTTTTTAAGGTAATTGATTAAAAAAATATGGTATTTTTAAGATTTTATTATAAAATGGTATATTAATGATAAACAGTATTTTCAAAATGGAATGTTTTTTTTTCTCATTTTCTTTTATTACAAAAAAGTAAATAATTAATGATATTAATGATAGGTGGGACCAATATCAATCCTGGTCACCACTTATATTTAGCCTGATTAAATCCTAGCCACCACTTATGTTTGACCAGATTTAATCCTGTCCACCACTTATGCGGGTAAATTTGGACCGTAGAAAAAACACTGAAATATAATATATATACTAGGTAAAACCTGTGTTTGAAGACACTAAAGCAAAAATGAATTTCGTTGACAGGAATCGAACCCAGGTTCAAAAAAAAACCCGTGTCTGAAGACACTTAATCAAAAATAAATTCCGTTGACAAGAATTGAACCCATGTTAAAAAAAAAAAAATTAATAAGTGAGGTCAGAATCAATCCTGACCACCATTTATGTTTAGTTAGATTAAATCTTGGCCACCACTTATGTTAAGCCAGATTTAATCCTGGCCACCACTTAAGCAAATAAATCTGGACCGTAGAAAAAACTCTGAAATATAATATATATATATATATATATATATATACAAGCAATTACAGTTCGGCAAACTAAAGTTAAAAAACTGAAGTATGAGTTCTAAAAATGAAAGATTATTCATCACTAACAAGAACAAATAGACCCAATTCACTTCTATAACAATACAAAAACTATAAATTTATTCTTAAAAAAAAACTGAAGAAACAATCTTTACTTCTTCTTTTCAACACTTCATGTAGCCTTGCATCAATAAACCGTTTAATGAGCAACTACAAAATATACATTATATAAAACTAACATGTCAATTTATTTTCCATAATGATACTATGAAGGGTAAAATTGTTAGAAAAGAATACCTCATATTGCGGAAAACACTAGACTTCTCTTATCTCAACATCTTTGCTCTCTTGTGAGTACCCAACATCTCCCCATATGTAAAAATAAATAGTAATAAAAGGAAAATATCACTTTAAGCAAAACACCTAAAAATTACCCATAACGACGAGTTCCCATAAAATGTGTCACTTTAACATTCATATAAGAAAAAATACGAGCTTTACAAATATACATACATGTTGTTGAATTACACAACGTCTTGAGTAAGAAATGCGATTTTTTAAATCATTTCATAATTGTTCCTTTAACAACAAATAAACGAGTTAAATATTATTTGAATAAAGTAAACATAAACTTATGACTTTCCTATCAGATGAGAGAGTATCCAATTCTTCTAAGTAACGATATCACCTTTGTTAAGACTAACAAACATGCCAATATTCAATTTATTTGGACTCATTCTAAACTTCAACCATAAACAATAACTCACCTTTTTTCCCTAGACTTTTATGTAATGTTTCGGGGTCATGATTTAATATAAACAAAATCCAAAAGGCAACGGTTTTGGCGAGAGAGGAAAGAATAATATTTAGAGCATACACCTTATATATATTCTAGATTATGCCCATGTCAGAATGCACTTGTGTAAAATTCACACTATTAAAAAGTATAGGGACTATAAAAAAATTAATTTTATACAATGGTAATGGTTATTACAATATTTGTTATTTTATGAAAATATACAGTTATAGTTAATTTAAAAAAACAGTTTATAAAATGTATAGTGTATATTTGTGAGTTTAAAAAAAGGCAAAAAGAATAGTTTATAGATAGAATAGTTTATAGTTAGAATAGTTTATAGATAGAATAGTTTATAGTTAGAATAGTTTATAGAATATTTCCATGCCTTGCACAGTTTTTTAGTTTAAATACGTGAGACATAAGATATCAGCAAAGTACGAGTGCCAAATCTTATATATCCAAATGAATTATTTTGTAGGGTCAAAATTCTTAAATAAAGTCGTATAAACTACTCACACTATATTTGGCTATTCACTTACCATAGGGATCAAATGTGAGACTATTTTCAACTGCAACAAAACTCTACTAATAATGGTTCAATATCCAGAAAAACAACTCTTATATCGAGTTTATATTTGTGGGAAAATAATCCATTCACTCGATCTCAAAAGTTTTTTTTTCTGTTTGATTGGATAACGACTGTAGATTCAACACACAAAAGTAAATCTTGTTGTGTAATTATAACAAATGTTAGAAAATATATATTTTACTTTGATATCTAATACTAATGTGTAAAGTAGATGAATTTTAAATTATATAATATATGGTAATTTCTTCATCATCATCTTTTAACACTTCTATTGACTTTTTATAAACTCTTGTTTATGTACATGAAATTTATAAGTTTTTAAATTTTGTATAATTAAAACGTGTAACAAAATCAGCTCAATAATGTCAAACATTTTTTTATAGACATTAAACCCTTTCATAATATTTTCTAACAAATAAGAATATACATGCATAATTGACTTTCCTTATTGGGACATTTACGCAATCTAACATGTCTTCTTCTTCTTCTTCTTTTAAGTGATTGATGTTCTTTCTGACAATCAAATAATCATTTTGAGATGTCATGCTTTAAGTTTTCATTGCTAAGCAAGTGATGATCATTCAAAATGAACTTGTCATGGGTTAGTTAACAAAATTTGACATGTTCTCCTTAAGACAATCATTAAAGGTGTGGGCTAGATTCTTGTTCCTCATTTCATTAGTTGAGCTTCATTGATTAGAGTGTCAGGTTTAATAATATGCTTTTGGTTTTTGAACAAACCATCCTACAACATTTGTAATGGGTGTTCCGTTCCATACCTGTGTATCATATAAGAAAATAACTATTAATTGTACCAAACAACTTGTAATACACAAAGTGCGCATCCTTTTAAAGACAAATACCTTTGTAATAATTTTCACACAATGTATTTTCTATTCTTAATAATAATAAGTTATAACTACTACTTTATAAATGGACATATTTGAAAATATTGTGTATAACAAAGACAAATACCTCAACACTATAGAATATTCTATAAATTTAAACAATACAATAATGAGTGTTGGATATATTTTAAAATTTTCCATCTAGTCAAACTAATATGCTAACCAATCCTAGAGAATATGATACTTTACCATCTAAAACAATTACTTTATTAACTTATAATAATCAGCCAAAAAACACACAAATTCAGTAATTAAATGATACTCATAACACCATCACTTAAATCTTAAGAATAATCCTTGTGCCTTTCATGTATTTCGGGGATAGTAAATCATGTAGAACCTAGTCTATTTGATAGTTACAATTCCAGCACAACTTTTAGATTCTAGAGTTATGAAATATTTCTGGTATACCCAGCAATCGGCAATAATAAGGAGATCAATCTCAAGATCATAATAATAATAATAATAATATAATAAGAGTGAGTAGATTAATATGAGACGAAATTGAACTGAATTGAATTAATTACTCTTGGCTTTAAACAAGACATGTATGCAATTATAAACTTATGATTAAATATGCACATGAGTATTTATTTATTAATAATGCTTTATATATTCTGATAGTATCATCTATTTATATATGAAATTTTATGTTGCATGTTCTCATTTTCTATGATAACCAATGTAGAGATATCAATTTATAGAAATGGTAAATCTACCTCGGGTTAAAGGTAGAAGTCAGGAAGGGTATCCAATCAACTTACTCCGTCCGTCCGACATATAATGTCTACTTATCTTTTCACACATAGTAAGAAAAACAATTATTACATCCATATATCCAAAATACCCTTAATAAAGTGTCTTGATATTTTAAATATTCATTAAAAATATAAATTTAAATATTTTAATAAGGGTAATAGTGGAAAGTTGTAATAAAGTGTCTCGAGATTATAAGTGACCAATACTTTTGGGACAACATGTTTAGAAGTTGAAATTATTTATGGGACAAAGAGAGTACTATAAAACACTAGTGGAGGACTATAGACGAAGAATTTCAAGTCTGGATTAGAAGATATCCCGGAAAGTAGAACACTCATTTCACATGATCTAGTCTTCAATCTAATAATGAAAAACAAAACAA
The DNA here is from genome assembly GCA_029959085.1 of Nemophila menziesii. Classification (NCBI taxonomy): domain Eukaryota; kingdom Viridiplantae; phylum Streptophyta; class Magnoliopsida; order Boraginales; family Hydrophyllaceae; genus Nemophila; species Nemophila menziesii. Next base: position 36,327,480 of record JARWIR010000005.1, on the reverse strand, counting down.
GATTTGTATGGATTTTATATAACAAAAACAAGCTTAAGAAAAATAAATGCAAACAAGAGGTGATAAACAACCGAATGAAGAAAGATTTTTTACTTTCATCAACTTTAAGAAAATGAATGTTATTACCTCAAAAGAAATAGGTTTTGTAAACAAAAATTGAAACGATATTGGACGTATACAATAATTTTGAAATAATTTATTAGGGTTTCAGTAGATAAATTGAATTGTTATCGTACAAAAACTCATTTTTTGGAAAGTACCTTAACGCACTTCATGCATTATGATGGGTAGAGATTCATTAGCCAAAAAATGGAAATAATACACAAAGTAAACCAAATAAATGGTCACTTACTAGTAAATTGTTTTTAAAACCTTTCGTTGTTGATGATTTTTGGCATCATCAAAATAAAGCTTGGATGGTAGATATTTTTTATGTTAATGATACACAGAAAGTGTGGTGAATGGGGCAGTGATGTCCTTTTTGTCAAACCACCAGAGGTATTTGCCCTCGAAAACAAAAAAATAATATAATTCACATATTCAACACAAATATCACAAAACTCTAAAGTCATTTGATGAGCAAAATCAGACAACAAAGCCTTTCCATCCACAGTTTTTCCCGCGCTTTTCAAAAATCTCCTTCTATTAAGAGCTATTTTGCATTTTAATAAAATGAAGCTCTTAGTAAACTTTCATAGTTGATTTTAACTACTAAAAACTAAAATTACCTTTGTAATAGGTAGTAAAGTAGATGAATAAGAGAAACCTACTACAGTAAGCAAAATTGTAAGTGGATTGAAAGATACATCAGCTGGGAATGACCATTCATAAAACACTCTCAAAGAATGTAAAGAAAGTTTCCACAAAAGCTCAACAAATATGTACAACAAAAAATGAAGTTTAAAGAAAGTACAAAGGTAACTTGGACACTTTTATATCACATATGGAAACACAAAGAAGAATATAAGATATACGCCCCTTATGGATACAACACAAGGATCCCATTTTAAGGTAAACAACTACACTCGCTAAACAAAATATGAAGGTTTAAGGCTAATTACCAAACACCCCCATGGTTTAACAAAAGGGAATTATTTAAGGGAGAATATTATAATGTAAGCAACTTTTGGTTACATAAATCTTTATCTTCTTCAATATATCAATATTGATATAAAATTTTAGTGAATTTAATAGACTATTTGAAAGGATTAGTCTGAACATAAATGCATATTGATTGAGTAAATCGCTCGAGAAAAATGTTCTATGTGTGGATGCATCTAAGGTCTTGATATTTTATTGCTTCTTCTTTTTGTACCAGTGTGAATCAGTAACTTCAAAATTTAATTTACCCAAATTTGTATCTAGTTAATAAATGATTCAACTAACTATTTCAAAAATAGAGCCTTATAATAGCATAATAAAGCAAACCTTACATATCTTTGGATTTGTGTCATAAGCTCATTACTCCCATTTTAAATCTTCTCAATTACTACCCTTATGCACTACGTTTCACTACTTGAGGTTTGGGTGAGATATTTTATATGAGATTGATAAGAGACAAAACATAATCTGTTTTCATATTATCTTCTTTCGTTTTTTCTTTCTACAACCCTTCACTCATTAGACTTTGCAGATTGACATGGATCTTAAGGTTCTCACAAAAGAACCATTGATGCATAGAATCAATCGCTCATATCCAATAATTATGCTACAGTTTTAAAGAAAGATGCACCGTAGTCAAATACTAGACCCCGAAGGAGCTCAAAGATTTAATTTCATCTTACCGCCTATTCTTAACCATTAAATCCAATATTCTAACCCAACCCAAATTTTTCTTCACAAAATCCTCATCTAACATTTTCAGTTTTTATGTCTTGATCACTCATAGGCAACCTACATTACTCTGGAATATTATATTTCAAAACATCAATTCCTAATAGGTGTTTAATAATAATGACATGATAAGAGAGGTGTAATTATATTACCATTGCATCTATTTCTGATGCAGCACTACCTATACGGGACCCACAACAATCACCTAGTAAACACTGGAAAATTTTGCTCCTCTTAGAGGAGTCAAATGTACAATCCATGGACGACAAAGTTGATATATACCTCCAAGCAACCTCAGGGAAACTAAATTCATTAATAGAAAGTATGTTCTTCATCATCTTCTTTATATAATCTGAGATCTCTACATTTCTTTTTAGTCACCGTATCAGATTTGATACTCCAGCCTCATATACAACTGCTCTTATAAGCAGCTCCTCAGATTACATGTTCAATAGAGACCCATGCATCTCTACCAAGAATTAACCTTATGCCAAGGTTAAAATTCTTGAAAAGTAGATACAAAAAAAGGTTTATAATATCTATTAATCCAAACCAAACCAAAAGTTTAAGTTAATAATATTATCAACTATTGCATCTCAATCTTAAAACAAAACATCCAATTGGCAAGATAGGTTACAACGTGTACTTTGGGAGTAGCAATGTTGGTGGCTATAAATACTAAGAGTATCATCAATTATGAAAATCAAAACAAAACTTGGACTGTGTTTATTGCAAAAACTGTCTATTCATACCCTTGATGGAAACGAAGAATACTAAAAACTCTTTTTTTAATCAACTTTTTTAAGCAATGATTACAAGATCTTTCTTCATTCTTATCCACTACTCCCGCATTAGCCTCTAGCGACTAAATTTCCCGCGACTACTTCATGTAGTCGCTAAAGATAGGAGCATTCGCGACTACAAATCTCTAACGACTACATGGTATTTTTCGCGACTACCAAGTAGTCGTTAACAATGTTTGATTTTTTCGACTACATGTTGTAGTCGTTAATACGTATTAAGTAGTCGATAATGGTATTTAGTATTTTTTAATTATTTTCCAACCGCCAACGTGTAGTCGCTAGTGGGTTAATCATTTAACGACTACTTCATGTAGTCGTTAGTACTCATTTATAACGACTACAAGTGAACTTTTGGCGACTACTTATGTAGTCGCGAGTAGTGTAGCGTCTTTTCCAGCAATAAATTGCGAATTGCTTTACCCAATACACCATTATTATATAATTTCTCTTTCTTTCTCTCAAATCTCTCCCAATTTTTTTCCACAATTCATCATTAAAAATTATTCCAACACTTTGAAAAGCTTTCCCGGTTCAATCATCAAGTGGGACCGCATCAATTATCAATTTTTACTTCCAAACTTGCCAAAAGTAGGTATTTTTTGTTCCATAAAACTCTTTCAATATATCTTTTACTTTCATTCAATTGTGTAGTAAATGTTAAATAGTATCACTTATTAGGTATTTCAACACGTGGGCAAGTTTTCCCGGGTCAAACATCAACGTGGGGCCGCCTCAATTATCAATTTTCCCTTCCGAATTTGCCCAAAAGTATGTGTCTTTTTCATCCTTTCCTTAATTGATTACAATTCTATAGTTAATGCTAAATATATAATATCATTGTGTATATATCTATACTCATTTATTAATTTCATGTGAATTATAAATAATTATATTAAGTATATATATTTTTATATATATATATATATATTTTTAAATATATATATATTTATATATATATATATATATTTATATATATATAAAAATATATATATATATATATATATATAAATATATATATATATAAATATTTGTATGATATATTATTGTATGTTGCTATATTTTGTATGCTTTTAATGTTATATTTATGCATTTATTTGGTGATGTGATATTTCGTGTGCTTTTAATTTTATATTTATTTATTTAATCGGTGATGTAATAATTTTTTTCATTTCTTATTTATTTATTTAATCGGTGATGTAATAATTTTTTTTTTTAATTCATTTATGTAATCGGTGATGTAATAATTTTTTCTCGTTTTATTTTTATGTATTTATTTGGTGATGTAATAATTTTTTTTTTCATTTTATTTATGTTGTATTCTTTCATATTGTAATAGTTGACTATGGCTTCTGGTATTGATAAGAGTTGGATTGGTACGGCTCATAAAGTTTCGCGTGAATTCATTAAGGGGATAGAACCATTCCTTGCTTTTGCTGAAAAAAATAGACCTCCTGGTGAAGACACAATTTATTGTCCGTGTAATCAGTGTTCGAATTATCGTAGGTATACGGTTGAGAAAGTTAGGTCACATCTATTAGTGCATGGGTTTTTGGAGACGTATGATATTTGGACAAAGCATGGTGAGCCCGAGGATATTCTCGAGACTCGATATGAAGAAAATGAAATGTTGGATATATACGATGATTTGAGACCTAATTACGAGGTTGGTGGTCATTCTGGTGACACCGAGATCACAGACTCGAACAGTACAGCTCGTGACAAATTCGAAAAGATGTTTTCCGATTTAGAGACCGAGTTATACCCTGGTTGTGATGTCATGAGTTCATTAAATTTCATTGCGAAGCTAATGCACGTGAAGGTCAAGAACAAGTGGTCTAACACGTCTTTCACCGAGTTGCTTCAGCTATTATGCCGTGTGTTGCCCAAACCTCATACGTTGCCCGATTCATACGAGGCGTGCAACAAGAAGTTAAAAAATTTAGGTATGGGTTACGAGACCATCGATGTTTGCGTGAACGATTGTGCTTTGTTTTACAAGGAAAATGCTTCCCTTGAAAAGTGTCCAGTATGTAATGAATCCAGATGGGACCCGAAGAAGGGTCTGAAAGTAGCGCATAAGAAACTCAGATATTTCCCGATTGCCCCTAGGCTGCAGCGACTTTACGCTTCGAGGCACACTGCCGAAAATATGATCTGGCACCAAACAGGGAAGAATACAGATCCAGATTTGTTGCGTCATCCAGTTGACGGAGATAGTTGGAAGAGATTCGTTCAGTTAAATCCCGAGTTTGCTAGTGAACCTCGGAACGTCTTCTTGGGTTTGGGTATCGATGGCTTTTGCCCATTCTCCATGCAAAACAACTCTTACAGCATGTGGCCGGTTATATTGACCGTCTACAACTTACCACCGTGGGAGTGTATGAAGGAGACGACATTCCAGCTTTGTTTGTTGATTCCGGGACCCCGTTCACCCGGCAAGGACATGGACGTCTTTCTTCGTCCTGTTATAGATGAGTTGGACGAGTTGTGGGGTAAAGGGATTATTACTTATGATGCCCACAAGAAGGAAGAGTTTACTATGAAGGTTTGTTTGTTGTCTACGACTAACGATTTTCCCGCTAGGACATACACCTCGGGATGGTCGGGTCAAGGTTATAAAGCTTGTCCAGAATGCATGGATGCTACTCCGTCATTGAGCGTGAAGAAAGGGGTTGCTTACTTCGACCACAGACATTGGTTACCTATCAAACATCCTTTCAGAGACGAAAAAGTTTTGTACAAGAAACCCACTGATAGGCGACCACCGAAGAAATATAAACCTGCCGATATTCAGACACAGTTAGATGGCCTTCCCATTGTGTTTCCCGGGAAACACAAGGACTTTGGGGGAAAGATCGTGAAGCCAGATGTTAATCGGCGATTCAATTGGAAGAAAAAGAGTATCTTCTATCGTTTACCTTATTGGTCTGAAAACCTGTTGAAACATAACATTGACGTTATGCATTGCGAGAAAAACGTGTGTGATGCTCTTCTTGGCACAGTAATAGGTATTGATGGAAAACTTAGCAAAGACAACGTGAAAGCGAGAATTGATCTCGAGGAAATGAAGATCAGACCAGATTTGTGGTTGCAAGAGAAAAATGGTAAGAAGGTAATGCCTCGAGCTAATTATACGTTAACCACCGAAAAAAGGAAAGTATTTCTTGATTGGTTGAAGGCACAGAAGTTTCCCGATGGATTTGCATCGAGTTTGAGAAATAACGTTCAAAGCGACTTAGGCAAGATTGTAGGAATGAAATCTCACGACTGTCACGTGATGATGCAGTACCTATTCGTGGCTAGTCTCCCAGGGCTTTTCGAAGACAAAGCGATAAGTGACGCGATTATCGGGCTAGCTAACGTGTTTCGAGTTGTGTGTAATAAAAATCTGAGTCGGAAAAAGTTAGAAAAGGAGAAGAAGAAAGTGATTGAAGTTATGTGTAGACTGGAGATGATTTTACCTCCCGCGTTTTTCGATATAATGATCCACTTGGTCATTCATTTATACGACGAGGCTTTGTTAGGGGGACCGGTTCAGATGCGTTGGATGTACCCGTTTGAGCGGTATCTAAAGAAATTAAAGGAGTACATACGAAACCCGGCTAGGCCAGAGGGTTCAATCGCCGAGGGATACGTTGTAGAGGAGACTTTGACATTCATATCGCGTTACCTTAAAGAAGAAAAAACAAAGTTTAATGATCCGGGTAGATATCCCGATATCGAAGCTCAACCTAAAGATTTGTCCGTATTTAAGAGCCAATGTATTCCTATAGGTAAAAAAGAGTATGGTAATTTGCATTACAACGAGAAGGAGCAAATCGACTGGTATATCCTCCTTAATTGCGATGAAATCCAACATTTGATGACGTAAGGTTTCAATTTATTTATTAATTGTTTATTCAATTTATTTAATAAATGTTAATTCATTGTTGATCGTCAAATGTGCAGAGAACACAAAGCCACGTTAGCGGGTTCCCCAGACGAAAAAGCTAGGAAACACCGGCAAAATTTCCGAGACTGGTTTCTGCATAAGGTATAGATCCATTCAAATACAAAATTAATACTCTATTTTAGGAAACATTGTTATAACTGTTTATGCTTGTAGGTTTATGAAATGGAAAAAGAAGGTGATGCATTCGCTACAAGTGAGATGATTTCATTGGCCAGTAAGTCTCATGGTGCAGTTTATAAGTACGATTCATGTGTTGTGAATGGTGTTAAATGGGTCACTAAAGGAAAGGGTGAAACAAGGGTGACACAAGATTACGGGGTATCCGCCATCTACAATGGAACACCGTTTTACGGTGAATTGGTCAAGGTTGTAGAGATCACATATGACGATGACTGTTCTGTTGTGCTGTTCGAGTGTAATTGGTATAAAACGAGTAAACCGAGGAAAGAGCATGGGGTAACTCTTGTCAACACGTCTAATTTTTTTTGGCAATCAGAGCCGTACATCTTAGCTACTCAAGCAAAAAAAGTTTTTTACATAGACGATATTAGTTTAAGGAAATCACAAAAAGGTTGGAAAGTAGTTTGGGAACTCAATGATAGACATGGATGGAGTCCTGAGTTATGGGGTGCAGAGTCAATGCCCACTGGTGGGGATACGAGTGTCGATATCCCTTTAGTGAATACCGAGACGATTTCCGATCCGGTGAACTTGGCATCCACTGAGGAGATCGAGATTGACCCTGCTCATTTTTTTGTTGCTTTGAATTTTGAAACGGTTGTTGATGAAAACGAGGACATTGAAGATGACACCTTGGATGAGTACGGTGATGAGGAAGAACCCATTGAGGTTGATAGTGATGGCGAACCTATAGTTGTTAGTGGATATGATTCTGAGTAGGAGTTTTTTTTTTTGGGATTATTTGTATTAAAACATTTTATTTAACACTTAACTTTGAGTCTAAACACTCAACTTTGACCATAAACACTTAACTTTGACTCTAAACACTCAACTTTGACCATAAACACTCAACTTTGACCATAAACACTCAACTTTGACTCGAAACACTTAAGGTTGACCATAAACACTCAACTTTGACTCTAAACACTTAACGTTGACCATAAACACTCAACTTTGACTCTAAACACTCAACTTTGACTCTAAACACTCAACTTTGACTCTAAACACTCAACTTTGACCATAAACACTCAACTTTGACCATAAACACTCAACTTTGACCATAAACACTCAACTTTGACTCGAAACACTTAAGGTTGACCATAAACACTCAACTTTGACTCTAAACACCTAACGTTGACTCGAAACACTCAACTTTGACTCTAAACACTCAACTTTGACTCTAAACACTTAACGTTGACCATAAACACTCAACTTTGACTCTAAACACTCAACTTTGACTCTAAACACTCAACTTTGACTCTAAACACTCAACTTTGACCATAAACACTAAACTTTGACCATGAACACTCAACTTTGACTCTAAACACTCAACTTTGACTCTAAACACTCAACTTTGACCATAAACACTCAACTTTGACCATGAACACTCAACTTTGACCATAAACACTCAACTTTGACCATAAACACTTAACTTTGACTCTAAACACTCAACTTTGACTCTAAACACTCAACTTTGACTCTAAACACTCAACTTTGACTCTAAACACTCAACTTTGACTCTAAACACTCAACTTTGACCATAAACACTCAACTTTGACCATGAACACTCAACTTTGACTCTAAACACTCAACTTTGACTCTAAACACTCAACTTTGACCATAAACACTCAACTTTGACCATGAACACTCAACTTTGACCATAAACACTCAACTTTGACCATAAACACTTAACTTTGACTCTAAACACTCAACTTTGACTCTAAACACTCAACTTTGACCATAAACACTTAACTTTGACTCTAAACACTCAACTTTGACCATGAACACTCAACTTTGACCATGAACACTCAACTTTGACCATAAACACTCAACTTTGACCATAAACACTTAACTTTGACTCTAAACACTCAACTTTGACCATGAACACTCAACTTTGACCATGAACACTCAACTTTGACCATAAACACTCAACTTTGACCATAAACACTTAACTTTGACTCTAAACACTCAACTTTGACCATGAACACTCAACTTTGACCATGAACACTCAACTTTGACCATAAACACTCAACTTTGACCATAAACACTTAACTTTGACTCTAAACACTCAACTTTGACTCTAAACACTCAACTTTGACTCGAAACACTTAACTTTGACTCTAAACACTTAACTTTGACCACAAACACTTAACTTTGACTCGAAACACTTAACTTTGACTCGAAACACTTAACTTTGACTCGAAACACTTAACTTTGACTCGAAACACTTAACTTTGACTCGAAACTTGCATAATTGTTTAGTGTTTAGTTTATTTTAAATGTTTATTTGGTATTGAATTAAAATATTGCATAATTGTTTAGTGTTTAGTTTATTTTAAAAAAAAAAAAAAAAATTATCTAGCGACTACATTTAACTTATAGCGACTAGTTCTTGTACATGAACTAGTCGCTAATGATTCTTTAGCACTAGCGACTACAATGTAGTCGCTAGACGTCGAAATAAATTCCCCAAACCCATGGCGGTCAGTTTTCCCGCCCCCTCAATGTACACGCGTTTTACTTTTCACTCTAGCGACTACATTGTAGTCGCTAAAGACTCGTTGACGTGGTCAATATTCATTCTAGCGACTACTTTTTTTGATCTAGCGACTACAAAAAGTAGTCGCTAGAAAAAAAACCCTATATCTAACCCGAGAGCTCCATTTTCAGTCTTATTCTTTCTTCCAAAACTCAAAAAAACGAGAGCTCCATTAAAAAACCACTCCAAGGGCCGATTCTAGCATCAAATCTTCAACAAAGGTAAGCAAATCCAACACCATTTATCATTCTATTCCATTTTTACTCTTAGATTAAGCTTTTTTCCTCCATTTTTACATTTCTAATTAAATTTTTTTTGTTTGTGTTTCAATCCGAATCTAAATGGCATGGATTCAACACCAAATCAACTCCAATTTCATCCAAAAAGGTTAGTATTTCAACCAATTTTTGATTTTTAATTTTCATGTCAATTTTTTTTGGTTTTTTTTCTTTGATGATTACATGTTATTATTAATTCCGAATATAGTAGGGTGTAATTAGAGTGTTCTATGAATTGTTTAAACGAAAAATTGATGTTAAAACCCTTAAAAAAATAGTTTTTGAAAGCTAATTAAATTTTTTCCATTTTTTTGGTGTATGATTGTTAAATCCGAATATAGTAGGTGTTATTAGTGATTCATTTTTGTTATTTTGAGCATGTAATTCATGGTTTATGATGAAAAATTAATTATGATGATTTATTGATATTTTTGTTAATTTTTGTTATCATTCTTAGTAAATTTTAGATTTTAAAAGTGCAAAAATTATGTTAAAAAATGTGTTAGAATGAAATTGTGTTAAAAATTGTGTTAAAAATAACTTAGGGACCTTTAGGCAATTAAAAAAAAAAATTATGATAGGGACTTTTATGCAATTTAAAACTACATATGGACTTTCATGACATTTAAAAATATTTAGGCATTTTTATGCTATTTAAGAAAATTAAATATGGACTTTAGGGACTTTTATGCAATTTACAAAAATATTTATGCAATTTTAGAAAAATTAAATAAGGACTATTATGCAATTTAAAAAAATATATAGGAATATGTATGGAATTTTTAACAAATAAAATATGGATTTTTATGCATTTTTTAAAAATAAAGGGAATTTTATGCAATTTAAAAAAATATAGGGAATTTAGTTTATTTTATTTATGATTGTAATAATTTATTTAATTTTATTTTCATGTTTTTTATTTTTTGTGATGTAATAATTTAGTATTTTTTATGTTATTTTTTATTCCGTATTTTAATTAATCTATAAATTGCTAGATGGCCGATGTGATGTCACGACACCACGAAGGGGACGGTGGGGGTAGGGACCCAAGCCGGAATCCTAACCGGAACCTAGCCGACTGTGCAAACCAGCCAGGTAAATAAACAAATCCAGTTAAATACTTTGTTAAAAAATAGAGTCACTAATAATTAATCTAATGTTAAAACAGATCCCCCTAGACGGAGAACAAGGGGTGGAGGTGCCTTGAAGACTGCGATGAAGGCATTGAAGGAAGTTGGGTGGCCTTTGCCAGTCAACTTTTGTGCGTTAGACGACACGTGGAGTCCTTCGGGCAAGTACGGGCACCACGTTTCTCAAGTTATTGGAATCGCAGTACGAGAGAGGATTCCGCCCTATCACCCGTTTTGGAGAAAGGTGCCGGAGGCGGACAAAAAAGCTGTTATTAAGAGATTATCGGTATTTAATTTAACTGTTAATTTATTTTTTAACTTAATTTATTATTCTTTTTTAAATTTAAATAATGTATTTTTTTTTACAGAAATATTTTAACATAAATGATTGGAAAAAGAGGAAAGATTGTAACAAGATTTTTGGGAATTTGGACGATACAATGAGGATGAGGTTTAAGGATTACAAATACAACGTGAAGAAGTATTATTGGAAAAAGGGTATAAAGCCGGATTGGTTGTCAGATGAGGTGTGGGCTAAGTGCTGCGAGTATTGGAGTTCAAGAAAAGCTAAGGTAAAATCTTGATGATTTTTAATTTTAGTATATATTTAAAATTATAATAGTTTGTAATAATAATTGAATTTTATATTTTTTCAGAATCAAGCAAAAGAGAATAAAAAGAATCGAGAAAAGCAGAAAAACAAGAGTGGAGCGGGGTCGAGGAGGTATTCCCGAACTCGGGATATGCTATACGAGGTAATTTTTTATTTAAGTAATTTTTTTTATTAATTTATAATTTATTTTGAATATTCTTTATTTTATTGAAACAGGGTGAAGAATTAATCCCGGGAGGGCATCTGGTGATAAGGGACGAGTCTACCCAACAAGACATCCCGATTCCGCCTATGGGTGCGTTTTACGAGGTGGTGGGGAAGACAAAGAAGACGAAAGAGTGGAGGTCGGTGGGGTACGAAAGAGCCGATGTAAGTTATTCTTTATTAGATTGTTTTAATTATTTTTTTCATTTATTATCAAATTTAATTGATATATTGTTTTTTATGTAACAGAAATTGCTCAAGGACGCGATGAAGGAGAAGGTGACTCAAAGTCAATCAGAGTCAGGCGATTGGGGAGGAATGAGTCAGAAGGAGCAAGTCGATTACGTGAGGAAGACCGCGAAGGAGGTTGGGTCACCGAAGAGGAGCTTTATTCCGGGCATTGGCCGTCCGGGAAAATCGAAAAACAAGGCTAAGACTACTCCAGCCCGGAACGAGCAACACGAGGAGATGATGGCGGCTATTAACGAGCTCCGAGTGTCCAGCGGTCTTCCCCCATTCCCCCGCCCTGAAGATTCTACTAGCACCGCGCCTGCAGCTTTCTCGATGGCTACTGTGAATGATGCCATCGCATACGTTAATCAGTTGAGGGCGGATAAAGGCGAGACCCCCTTCCAGCCTATGAGTGCGGGCCCCACTCCTCCTAGCGATGACTCAGAAGACTCAGACGATGATAGTAGTAGCAGCGGTGAAGATGTTGATATGGATGTTGATTTGGATGAAGATGATTACGTGCCCGGGAATGAGGAGGACCTCTATAGACGCCGAGGATTTTAGTGATGTTTTAATTATTTTATTTTGAGACTATTCGGATTATTTGGGTTTGTATTAAGACTTTATTTCTTTTTTTGGTGACTTATGTAATGATTTAATGTTTCGTGACTTTTACCTGGCTTGACCAGGTTTGACTTTGACCTGGCTTGACCGGGTTTGAATTTGGTTTAATTTTATATTTTAATTAATTATTTAGAATTGTTAATTTTATATTTTAATTAAATTAATTATTTAGAATTGTTAATTTTATTATTATTTTAATATTTTTTATTTTTAAAAAAAAATAAAAAAATATGATTTTCGAATATTTTTTAATTACAGTAATGCAATTAAAAAAAATTCGAAAATTGTGTTTTTTTATTTTTTTTTAAAAATAAAAAATTATTATTAACGACTACATTGTAGTCGTTAATGAATAATAATAGTAGTCGCCAAATCATTAGTAACTAACGACTACATTGTAGTCGTTAGTGTTGTCCACTATTGTCGACTACAAAGTAGTCGCTAGTAATGGCGTTCTCTAGCGACTACTACGTTGTCGTTAATATGGACCCAAGCTCTAACGACTACGTATTGCCCAGTAGTCGTAAGGGTTACGTTCTAACGACAAGATTCTAGCGACTAATTTCTAGCGACTACTTGTAGTCGCTAGAACCTTGATCCCACATCTAGCGACTACTTTTTTAAATTCTAGCGACTACTCATGTAGTCGCTAGAAGCTTGACGCGGAGTAGTGATCATCCATTCTTTCATTCCTCAACTAATACTGCAACACCTGATGAAATACTAAATTACAATATCTTTACAATGTTCCTCCATTTAAATCTGCACCCTTAGAACTTGTACACCATACGCATGTTCACGAAAATAAAGGTTTATCTTAAAAGAAGAACTTAAGAGAGTTTATTTTAGTTATGTAACACAAATCAAACACCTTTAGCGTGATATGGTTTGTATCTCAAGTTCGTTCTATAATATTTGAAGTAAAACATATCAAACACACAAATAATATTCATTTAAAACACACTAATACCACAACTTAATGAGCCTTCATATGCAAAAAAACCTTTCATAGGCCTTATTCCAAACATTTTTTATGCAATATATATATATATATATATATATATGTATATATATGTATGTATATATAATTTAATGAAAATTTAAATTGAAATCAAAATAAAAACAAATAATTCAACTGAATCAACTACCAAAACCTATGAAATTTGAATCGAATACATGTAGTTTTTTCAAAGATCTCGATCAAGCGAAGCCTGTAATTTGAGGAGCTCAAATAAATTTTCATCGAAACTTATATCTAGTTGTAAACTAATATGTACACGTTAAATTTGTGGTGATAAGGTGACATAATAAGTGCAAAACTTAACATAAAGCTGATCTGGGCCATTTCTTTGGGTAAGGTACTTGTAAATACTTTTACTAATTTCTAGCCAGGTTTTACTTATCAATAGAACAATATTAACTTCTCACACTTTATGTTTTCCATATTTGTGAAAATATTGAAAAAAATCAAAAATCATTTTCTTAAAATATACTCAGAAAACAAATAATAATTATTCTCACAAACCAAACCAAGTTTTATGTTTCACATCCAAAATTTGAGTAAGAATAGACACGTGTATAACAACACTTTTATCTTTACGAGGCAACAAACATATTTCCGATGTAGCCCCTAAAACATCATTTCTTATTAATACTTTTTAGAACCTTCTCTCTCAATAAAAAAATTCACAAAAAATCATTGATATTACTAGCTTTGAAATTTTTATTTTGAAAGTTTAATCTAAAGATCGAAATGATTAAGTGTTATCTCACACTAAGGTAAGCATTATAACTGTTCTATTTTTGGGTAATTTTATTGTTTTAGTTAGAGGTTGTGACTCATTTTTAGGGTTCATAACTATAGTATGTAAATCATAGTTAGGTTTTGTATTTATGGTTTGTAAATTGTAGTTAGGGTTCGTTAGGTAGATAATTTGGTAATTAAATTAGTAGATCTTACTTTAAAAATGGTTTACTTTCAATTTTTAACTCAGTTTCCATCAATTTTGAGTAATTTAAATAGTATTAATAATCAATTAATGATCTAGTATAATTAGTTGTAAATCCTAATTTGCATTGACTTTTAATAAAATGGCACATCAATTTGGGGATTTAATTTGTCTGTACAACTCATATTGGGAATTAGGGTTTATACGAATTTGAATTGGAAATTTTTACAAACTCAAATTCTTATAAGTTTGTTAATATTTGTTGAAAATCAATTAAGATACAATTTTTAAAATATGTGTTAAACCTTTTTCTTAGTCTATATTTCTGTTCTGTGTAATAAAATGCAGGATTAAGGGTTTAATATAGAATTTATTATTGTATTAGTTAAGTTTTCTATGTTCTTTATTTTTTACAATCCTAGTAGTGATAGTATTTGCTATGCTATGTTCTTATTTTTAGCAGAACACCCCTAACTCCTAAAATCTGCAATGGAATAAAATCTTTGGAGGATCTAATTGATAAATTTTGTATGTAACCAGTGTTTCGTCTAATTTTGTACTTTCTAATTCTTTTATTTGTAATATTTTATTTACAGAAAAAATGATCGTTGACCATGTCATTTCAACAAAGAAGAATATTTATGGAGTTATCAACATCAAGTCGCATACCTCTATGCCTATCTTCTATATCACTAATTCGAACCGCATGCTCCAGTAACATAACATCTTGTTCATATATCCAACTCACACTAAATCCTTAAGAAAAAAAATCAAAAATAAGTTAATGCAAAAAAAAGGAACCTCGTATCTAAGCCCTTGGCCCCTACGCATAATATCCAATACGTTACAAATTTACTGCATAAATTAAAACTCCAAAAATCAGCCAAAAAAAATTGTTTGTTATAACTATTTAACATACATACCTCGGAGACTTCCCTATGCCTTTCTTGACTGGCTCCAGCTAACCTTGGTAAATCTTGCTAACATATATGATATCTTATTATTTTCTCTTTTGGATGTTATGAAGTTATGTTTGTTTAAGTAAAGAATTATTTTCTATTACAGTGGAAAGATAATCTAATACCCAAAGGTTAGGGAGAGAAAGTTGATTCGATAATTGAAGCTGAAAATTGGGAAGTGCCGAGCCAAGGTAGGCTTACTTAATAATATTTCCCAAGACTCAAAGTTAAGCTCCCGTTGTATATATGTATAGTAATGTATATCTGTTGATATTTGTAATGTAAAAATTGAAATGAAAGAAATACACGTGTCTAGAATTATTTGATTAGTATGTTGAGAAATATGTAAATATATTTGTGATTTTGTTGATTTTATTATATCATTGAAGAACAATCTCTATCAAGTATAGAGATATAACAACTCAATTAGTCAAGAATTGGATTTTGCATATTTAATGTAATCGAGAATTGGATGATTATCATCAACATCATAGTGCAATGTGATCTATATAGCAATACCTATTATTCTTGTGGAACTGATAATTTATATCATTTTGAGGTCCTGGAATTCTGATTCAACAAAACCTCTTTACAGAATTTTCTAGAGGTTCGAGGTGTGTATCTTAGGCTGTACTAAGGTATGGATCTGCGGAATTTCGGAACAATATCTCTGTGAGTTTGAATTTAGAATTGTATTACAAATTTGGAACTATTGTGTTATTGGCTACTCTAAGATATTGGTGTTGCTTTACGAAATTTAAGGAGTGTATCATAGTGGACGCAGGCTAGGTATCATAGTGGGAAATATAAATAGTTATCACTAACTAGATTCAGTAATTGTACAACATAAAGCACTTTCGGAAAAAAAACTTGTTAGATATACAGAGTTAATAGAGCTTATTCAGTTGAGAAAGAAAGAAATTAGGGTTAAATATAAAATGGCATCTTATTAGAATAAATATTAGTATACTCTCAAATGATAAAAAAACTAAAAGACAAAAGACAAGTAATAAAATAATTAGTAAGTAAATTGTTGACTGCAAGCCATGGATAACCAACCATGACACCATCATTGAAGAACAGTTCATAGGCTCTGAGTAGAAAACATTCTCTCAACAAAATTAAAAGGCTTACAAAGTGTCAGAGTTGGCCAAAAGAATTTTTTAACCAGCTCGGAAAGACTTTGAGCAGGCTTCATATTCTAAGTAGGGTAAGAAATCTGTGAGCCTATCAAAAACTCTCTTTGTAAATTTATGTGCATATTTAAAAAATCTATTTAAACGTCTTTATTGGGTATTTTATAACTGCACTTTATGACATGCTTGATTCTTCACGAAATAAAAAATTATGACATGTATAAATAAAATAATCTTAAAATCTTATTTTTAAAATTAAATAACATATTCTTCTTAAATAAAAAAAATTGTACAACCCTATTTTCAAATCTGAACCTGAAAGAGGAAGAAAAAAATCCAATGTGTTGAAGTTAGCAATGTCATCATCGTAGCCCTCACCAGGCCTACCATAGTCTCGAATAGAGTTAAAAAAATCCACGGCCTTCGAACACGGATTCACCATTGGAAACGCAAAGCCAAATATTCACCACTACATTACTCTCACTTAAGAACCATTTGAGCTCACAAAACTACTGCTTCATCACTAGCATTACCTCTCATGATCACCGCCTAAATTTACGAAGCTAGAGCTTGACCACTACATTAAACTCGAATCTAACACCGCAAATCCAAAGATCTAGCGTAGAGTTTCAAGCACCACGAAGACACCACTGTGGCCTCCATCTCATACTTCGATGCACCACGCCAGCATGCTCACGAGCTTTATCTCAACATTTTAATATATATATATATATGGGGTATGTATAATTTAAATTTATTTTTAAATCTTTTTGGCCTATAATAAGCCAGAATATGAATGTCATACTTGAAACAACCCGAGAAGACTTGAAAGGACCGAACGGACGAGGTGAGCATAGGGATGAGGGAAAGGAACGTCTGTCGAGTGTCAAACTCTTCTTAGTACAAATATCCCTAGTCATCCGGGGCCGCTACCGAGGATAATTATTCATGGTAGGCCGTACTCCGTGATAGGATATAGTGTGCACTCATCCTCACCTATTACTACACACCATGCCATCACTTTTCTCACATCCTCAAAATCTATTGATACCCCTCTCTGTAATAGAAGTTGGTACACTCTGAATTCCTCCATAAATTATTTTCTCTAAAAGGGTTGTGGTTATTATACATTCAACGTAAATCTCCATATCTCCCCAGGTTAAGTAATCCCTTAAAGTAACAATGCTAATGATGAGCTTCAGAGTCCCATAATGAGCAAACCTCACTTTAGCCCTGACTTAGTGTCTGGTTTCAGAAAAGAATCGCCGTAGCATCTAAAGCCTTAGAAATCAAAGATAAAATTCCTCGAGTGTGATCGAGAGCAAGGTACACCGTTATTACTACAAGTCATCGTATAAATTCCTTCTCTAATTCCTCTAACTCGTCTCCTAACACTTTTACCAATCAGGTGTCGTTGTAGTTGTTTCCTATTGAGTCCTCAGGTTGAATTATCTAGTAGTGACTTTTTACGATTCATCATCTTGTGTTGTCTATGAGAACCATATTTTTATCCATTGAAATTCCATATGGTACAAAAACATTTTGTAAGGAGTGTATCGTGGAAAGGGAATAAAAAATGGTAAATAACGCTTCAGTGGTAAAGAAATGGTCTACCTATGAAATCGTGAGTACTTGGTCAAAGGAAAATGGTGCAATAATATCAGTTGCATGTTGAAAAAAGTCAACCACAGGTAGTTGAACCGTATGTGATGACTATGCTAGTAACTGCAAAGGTAGCCGAGCCTTATATTCCACCCATTCCTATATCTATATAATGCGTAGAGCTTTATATTCCAGCTATGCCGATATCAACCAATAAATTTGAGATGTGGTCGAGTTGATCACAGTACGTAAACAAATTATTTCCTAAACTTACCAGTCAATGGAGTCCTCTGCTTGAACAACAATGAAGAACACCTTCAGTGGTTCATATTTCTAACAATACTGAGGGAATAGACAAAAACACATAACCTTGAGAGCCTAGGACATATAAAACCCCTTACAAAGTTGATGAGGGAAGAGAAGAGTAGAGCCGAGGGAAATATGTTATCGAGTGCGAATTTCGGCTAGTTTTTAAGAAATGTGTATAAGTGATCAAACATTTATGATAAATTCAAATTTGTATTACAACATTATTCAATACTAAATATTGTGGTTTTAATAAGATAACATTAACTTACTGTCCTATCAAACTTATAATTAGATCATAATTGTAGATGAGTTTTACATGTAATATTAGATATGAAAAAAACTAATTCATGACCCTTTGTTTTGGATAATATTTTGTAATTCTCAATTGGGATTTCGCAAATTAATTTTTATGTCCAATTTTCATCGCATATATATAAAAAAATAATTAAAATAAATTTTAAACCAAAATTTTATATCTAATAGGGACTAATATTACTGTTATAAAAAGTATAAAAAAACGTTTGTTTTGAATAGTTTTTAAAGTTACTAGTATTTTATTTAATTCCTAAATTATTGGGTTAATCTTATTCTTTTCCCAAATCACGAAACATTATGTACCTTGTACCCTTATTTTAATTCATACTTTCACTTCATTCGTCAATTGTATATACACAAGGCTATTATAATAATTTCAAACTCCCACCATAATATTAGTAAACCACTTGTAATAACTTCGACAAAAAAGAGTTTGACGAATTATAATTGATAGAACAAAATTCATAATTTAATTATATATAAAATAAATTAAAAATCATTCTACTACTTGTAAAATCATTTTCTCACTTTACTAAAAAAATTAGAATATATACATGTAATGTAACATATATTATTTTTTTAATTAAAAATTGAAAATTAAAAATAGATTTTGTAGAAAAGATACTGTAATTTGAATAGTGCATAATACAATACTCGAATGTAAATGTAAAAAAAAATATTATTTTTAAGGTAAGACTCACATGTCTTTAGATTAGTGTATGTGATTCTATAAACATGGGGCATGTGTAATAATATAATGGTTAATCCTAATATTGGTCCATCCAATATTGGATAGAAGAATGTTCCTTATTATTAAGTATCCAATAATATTCTACAAAATAATTGGTTAAATAAACAATACCCAAACACAGAAAAGACTGCTTTTTTAGTATGGTATATATAATTTTGGACCTTGGTAATTTTGTACCATTGTTTAACTAGGTTTTACTTATCAATGGGGCAATATTAACTTCTAACTCTATTTTACCCAGGCTTAAGAAACCACCTATGTTTCACATACAAAATTTGAGTAAATAGTGTAACACATTTTATTTTTATGAAGGGCATTTTTGGTATATGAGGAGACAATTTATTAATTTCCAGTGTAGCCCACTAAAACATCATTTTATACTAACACTTTTTAAATCTATTTCTCTAAATAAAAAAATTCAGAAAAAACCCTTGATTATACAGCTTTAATATTTGGTTTTGAAGGTTTAATCTAAAGATCAAAGTGATCAAAGGTTATCCCACACTAAGGTAATCATTATAACCGTTCTATTTTTGTGTAATTTGATTATTTTAGATGTATAATTCTAGTTAGGGTTGGTAACTCTTTTTAGTGTTCCTAATTATATAGTTTGTAAATTGTAGTTAGGGCTCATGTGTATTGCTTGTAAATTTTAGTTAGGGTCGTAGGTGTTAATTTTGTAATGAATTAGAAGACTATTTTTTCATTTTAACTCATTTTACATTAATGTTGAGTAGTTATTTAAAAGGAATTATTAATCAGGTAAAGATATAGTATAATTAGTTTTAAATCTTAATTTGCATTAATTTCTTATTACAATAGTCTCGCAATTAATATGGGGTTTGTTTGTAGAACTCGTATTGGAGAATTAGTGTTTTTAAGAATATGAATAGGGGATTTTCGAAATTCAATTTCTTATAAATTTGTTAATTTTTGTTTGATATCAAGTGAGTTGTAATTTTTAATATGTGTTTGATCCTTTTTCTTCATCTATATTTTTATTCAAACTAATAAAATAAAATGGAAAGACTAAAGGTTTAATATTAAGTTTATTATTAAATTAGTTAAATTTACTATGTTCTTTGTTCTTATAATAGCTAGTAGTTACAATACTTGCTAAGCTATGTTTTTTTTTCTTCAAAACACCCTTAACTCATAAATCTTAAATCTTCAATGAAATGGAATCTAATTCTTAAATTTTGTATGGAACCAGTGTTTCATCCAATTTTATGTTTTCTAATTTTTTAATTTATAATATTTAATTTACAGAAAAAAGATCATTGGCCATATCATTTCAATAATGGAGAATATTTATGTAGTTATGTTGGTAAGTCTTGCTTACAAATATGATATATTTCTTATTCTTTCATTTTGGATGTTATGAAGTTATGTTTGTTAAAGTAATATCTTGTATTTTGCCTAGTTAGACATTTTTCAGGTGAGCCTATAGATGGTAATCTTAGCGATTTGTTCTCCTGTGATCAAGCTGCTTTAAAACTATACATAAATTTTATAATCTGGTAAATGGGATTGGCCGGATGGACTTACTTAATAAGATTTTCAAAGGCTCAAACTTAAACTCTTAGGTTTTGGTTGACGTTTATGGTCCTTTGTATGCAACCTTGGTAGTAAACATGTAAACAAATAAGGTCACATTATATATATATATATATATATATATATATATATATGTATATATATAGTAATGGATTTTGATCGTGATTTTGTTGATTTAGTTATATTA
Source organism: Nemophila menziesii (assembly GCA_029959085.1). Taxonomy (NCBI): domain Eukaryota; kingdom Viridiplantae; phylum Streptophyta; class Magnoliopsida; order Boraginales; family Hydrophyllaceae; genus Nemophila; species Nemophila menziesii. The sequence goes on along the minus strand of JARWIR010000005.1, from coordinate 36,306,328 downwards.
TTCAAGATAGAGAAATAAAACTTAATTAAATAAAAAATTGCGAGATGAATTGCATATATAATGTTATCAAGATTTTTATTTTTATCAGTAATTTTATAGTGTAATGTGATGTATAGAGAAATACTTATCATTATTTCACCAATACATTATATCATTCATAAGTCATAAAATTCGATGAGCATTTCACCAGAAAATTCAAAAGATTTTGTTGCAATTTTGGAACATTGTATTATTGGCTAATCTAATATATTGGTGTTGTTTTGTGAAATTTAAGGTGTGTATCATAATGGAGGCGGGCTACATATCATAGTGGGAATTTAAATAGTTATCCTAAATGGTTTTCGGAAAAGCATTGGTTAAATATACAGTTAGTAGACCTTCTTCAATTATGAAAGAAACAAATCAGGGTTAAAGTAAAAGATGCTTCATGCTATGGTATCTGAATAAATACCATTATACTCTCAAATGAAACAAATACTAAATAAAAACAAAAAATAAGGAGTAAAATGATAATGGAGTATCTGAATGTCAACCACCGATCACCATTAGAGTTTGACTCAAAGAGTCTCTGATTAGAAAAGGTTTCTCATCGGTCAAATGAATTTCGATTATTGATCATCGAAATAAATCTAAACAATAAAACATAAAAGTTTCCACTACTTTGTCTTAAAGGTCAAACTAAAAATCAACAAAGAAAGGAGGGGCACCCAATGAAATGATGCATATCAAGAAGACCAATCCATCCAACTAGTAATGGAAAGAGAGAGGCCTAGTACCACGGTATATGCCAAGACCGGGTCTACATGGGATGCTTTAAAATAGCGATAAACAAAAATGTGAGATGATTTACTGCGAAAGCCATATGGCATAAAATGGCATGTTAAGCAGCTCTAATCTCAACCACCTAAGGAAGGCCCCCTAAATAATGATGTCATTACATTCAGTAATAAAAATGACGAGGGATAAGATTTACTCAATATCAGGCATTGGTCATCCCTGTTATTATAAGGAACTCTCTCGCCCAACGATAACTAATAGACACGGGAAGCTTTATAGACCTATTATTCACTACTGCCTTGGACAAAATAAATATTCCTTGAGCCACCGTTCTACCATTCTCATTTACCATTACTCAGGAACTCATTACATATGGGAACACCAAATAATTGAATAATCATACGAACAAATATTATTGTTGGAAAACTCTGGACATACGAGTCATGCCGACTAGATCTTAGAACACTTTATTCACCATCTGTTGGTAAGTAGCCACTACATTATAAATTTCAAAAATAACTACTAGACATAAATACCAACGTTGTTCATCATGATTGGGTTTCTTCGCCTTCAAGGCGATTTTTATTAATTATTATCATTTAAGTGACCCATCAATGTCAGGAGAGGATACCTTGTAGTAGAATATAACAATTTGTTCACTTTTGGTAGTAAAAATAATCTTTTTGAAAACCTCTACTGAGATTGGTGATGTTTACGCATATTTTCTAATTTTTGTTGAATTTTTCTACTAGCACGGGATTTTCTATCTAATATAGTTAATTTTCCTCGCGTATGTGTTTTGTGTAAAATAATAATTACTCTTCTTTTTGGATAAAAATATTTTTCTGTTGCGAGTATATTCTTCTTAATTGTTGAATACAATTTGTTTCTAGTTTTAGGTTTAGCTGGCTGATAAATATTCTAAGCCTAGTTAAAAATCCACCATATCTTCATCTTAACTAGTTAAGAAATCCATGTTGTCTTTGAGTGGTTGATGTAACATAATTCTATAATGTTGTGTGATGAATTATGATATGTTCACCCTATGCTTAATCGAATCATCTAAGTACCTCTATTAGGGTTTCAACAAGTGAAGCCGTTTACTGGTATTGATTTTCTAGACTATATAACATTTCTCCATTCTCTACTATTACACTTGCTTTTACCATGGTATCTAAACGAGTCAAAAGAAAATCCTTTCTGCAAAGAGTGTAATTTGGTACAACAAAAATTAGTAATTAAATATATAATTTAACTTATATCTATATTAACCACCCACAAATATGGATAGTTTATTATTAAAAAAATCATTATGTTCCCAACTACTTTTAACTGGCATATCACCCACGTCTTAGTTTGATGGGACATGTTGACATAGTGGGTTTCTGTGGAGCTTATTTGGAACAGTTAAACAATGATCTTCGATTTCCTAGCCTTTCCTAATTGATATTTGCAGGTTCAACATTTTTCTCATACTTATTGATGTTGTACATTGTCAACTCCTCGTTGAGAACGTGTTAAAACCTTCCACGAAATTTCATTAAATTTCAATATATCAAAGTTGTTTCAGTTAAACATGATGACAATATCTTCATTGACCTATGACTTACTAATATACTCTAAAAATACATTATCATATATCCACCATAAAACATCATATATAAAGGAAACTTTGACACAATTTAATCATTCAAAACAAATACTAGGCTAACAAATCATTGTGCTTAACTTTTTTGAAATATGACAATTGTATTCTTTAAATCCATTTTGGTCAAAACTAAATAATAAAGACTGAGTGTTTCAAATCCTAAATAAGGAAGGTCCAATATCAGAGAATCGGATAATAGAGAGTTTGATTTAGAATTCAGAACGCACCTACCATATATACTCCCAATATAATGCAGACCCCGCTCTGTCGATTAGTTCAATAGAAAGGGTAGTCACAAAATAGATATCAAAAGTATCTATATGAGCCAAACAAATAATTAATTTAAGTGAGTAACTAATGTTACATTATAAGACCCTAACTCTTAGGTAGAAAAATATACATATTAATATATTCTATTAAGCTCCAAGGAAATTGGTCACTTGAGTAATGTGAGAGGGGTTGCTAAATAGAGGTAAATCAATATCTGTTTTAATTCACACAAGTATAGTAGTATCGATAGAATTCATGAACTTTTAAGAACAACTATAATATATATCGGGATAAATAGTAACGCGAGCCTTCTATAATCACCTACTATATCTACCGAAGATATAATTTTAAGACTAAGATATATAGTAAGTTTAGCGATAACAACAATTTTTTTATTGCCTCAATTTTAAGAATTATGGCACGATTATTACTTTGAAATGTTGTATCATATAAAAAACTTTCAATCACTAGAAAGATCCTCAAATTATCAATCACTATCGTTTTCACCGATAATGTCATGAAAATATCCGATATTTTGATAATCTCACAGAACTAGCGATAAGAATAGTCGAAAAGAGTATCAATTAAAGATTAGTAACAAAATTTAATATTTTAGCCTTATAAATCTACATAATGGGTTGTTGGGGTTTCTTGTGGATTAACATACAATATAACTTGGTTTATATTCATTTGATCAAACTAGCTTTTATAAAAATTACTCCATGGATTGTGGGTTTGGGCAGTTTATATGATTTAATAAGAATTTTTATATAATCTTTCTTACCCACGAGGAATAAATACTTTTCTAAATTATTTTTATCTAGTTTGTAATCTCTTTATTAGATAAATTTAGATATTTAATATATAAGTTAAGAGGTATTTTTATTATTAAAATTGGCTACTCCAATTGTTTTGAAACAATCGATAGATTCCTCCATAATTATAATGGCCATCTCATATTCCTTTCGGTACGTCTTATATTAGTTTAGAAGCAACATAAAAGATCAAAAATCTAAACTGCTCTTGAAACAACAGATCCTATGAAAACTCATCCACATTATCCAAATATATTTTCATAAAAAGCGTTTTAGTCATATGGGTTAAACCGATATATGGGTTTAGTAGATATCAATGAGTGTTTTAGTGAAAATGAAAAGTATTGGAGGGGTATTTAAGGATAAATAGTTATCTTAACTGATACCTAAGTTAGTTTAGGTACGCTAACATTATAAGGTCAAGGAAAATGCACCTAAGTGTGAAAATAGTTCACTCAAGCATTCTATCAGACATTATAGAAAAAAGTATGATAATCAAGTAATTATAAAAGGCGAAATTGTACAAGATAATATGCTGGTTTTTATAGTGGTTTGGGTTCCCTATATCCAATACCTAGGACCGTCTCCTTAGGATTCTTAAACTTCTCCACTAAACTTTTCTATCTCTTATAGGTGAGATATAAGTAATTACTCTTGAGGATTTTTTTAGGGATAAACCACAACCTTACAACCCGAGACTTTTTCTTGATAAGTCATAACCCATGAGAGTTTTTCAAAGGTTAAGACAAAACCTATAATACTTTATCTTCACTAAACTCTAACAAAAACCTTTAAGTTCGACTTGGACTCAAATTACTTACCTTTTACCCACCAATTTTGACCTAGGGTCTTCTTAGCACCTATAAATACACCCTCTTTTCATTGTAAACATGTCCTTGCCCATACATGTCCAGTTCTAAACATTAGTTAAATTATTAGTTATTCAAAATAAGCAATTTGAAAGTATGTATCTATATTTTAGTTTATTTATAATAGCATGAACTAATTTTCCCATATCTTGGGTTTTGCATATGTAAAATCATTGAATTATATTTTCTTTTATCTAAGTTTGTCTGGGAAAACCTTTTTAAATTGATTTTATCTTCTTAACCATATATATATATACATATACATATATATATATATATATATATATATATATATATATATATATATATATATTATGTGTTTCGATTGATTTCCAGTCTTAATCTTGATCACGTTAAGATTGTCTTAATAGTAGTTAAATGGTCACCCGGAAGGGGTGTCTAATTATTGAAAACACCAAATAAACGTCTAGGGTTTGAGACTTAACCACCGATCATTGCATAGGGTCCCCTTACCCCATTCCCTTGGTAGTTGTTAAGTCACAACCTAAGTCCACCCGAAATGGAGAGAGCTTTAATCACTCTTAATAACTAATAGAAGAAATAGAAAGATAAGTTCATACTAGCAAACCTAAGCTGTATCTCTCATCTTATTCTTGCATCTTTAATATATTGACTTTAGATTAACTAATCATTATTCTCCTCAATCATTACTTGTATTTACTTTTCTTTTCTTCTAATTCATTAAACTATTTTTACTATGCTTTGTTGTTAATCTATTCGTATAAAACACTAAGTCCCTGAGAACGAATCTTAACTTATCATTAAAACTTGCCTATGACCTGTAAACCCTGCAGTGAGTAACGGGAAAGTTAGAATGTCATGTTCTTATTTATTTTATCTATTATTTTAACACTCTTACGCCACCAGAAAGTGAAAAAGTAATTTAGAGAAGCAAAAGACCTATTTATATTAAAGGGGTAATTTTGACCAACAAGATTTCATTGGTCTCGAAGTATTACAATTTTCTTTCTTTTTGATCATCAAATCAATTTTATTAAAATAAGAACCAACAATCCAATGTCTTTACAACTTTGGCTAGCTTCTATAAGCCCAACCGGACTTATATTAGGCCCAACCTACTCACTATTACAAACTTTTAAGACCATTACAACCTTTAACTCATAACATTAATAGCCCATTTCTAAAACAGGCTGTAAACAAACAAAAGAAAAGAAAGTGGCAGGATACGAATTATGCATGACTATCTAATCTCCTTATGATACTTCTCACTTTTTTATCTTTCACTTCCCAAAACCGCAGCTTCATTTCAACTAACTTTTGAATAGCTTTAAGAATCTGTTCTTCATTTAAAACCTTCCCACCATGCTCTGTTTCATTTCTCACCCACCAAATGTGATACACATAGGATGTAAACACTAAGCTAATAAAATTTACATAGTCAATACACCTTATATTATCAATTTCAAAGCACATCTCTTCAAAGCTATCAGGTATCCTGTTAATACTGCAAATTTCCATCATCTTGATTAGGATCTTTTTACTAAAGGAGCAGTTAAAAAACAAGTGATTACTTGTCTCATTGTAGCTTTACAAAACAAGCAAAGTGGATCAACACCATAACCCCACTGAACCATTCTATCTTTAGTACTCAGTCTATCATTAACTGCAAGCCAAGTGATAAAAGAACATCTAGGCACATTTTTCTTTGCCCATACTAAATCAGACCAGAACACTTGTTGAGATTCATCTTCATTATTGATTCTGATTAGAGTTTTCTTAAAAGAGAATTTCATCTTAACACTTTCACTTGTTGTATTACAATTTTCTTAAATACAACAGATGTCTAAACAAGACCGTTAAGTCTAGCTAAAATCTTACTAAGCTTCCTGAGTAGCGTTAACTATAGTGCGCAGTATCGCCGTTATGCCACGTGTTAGTAATCTTCAACGTCCCCGTCTTAATATCAATGTTTTTATCATCCTAGATTACCCATATACCTCTTTTGTAAGTTTACGCTTCAACCATCGTCAAATTTACTTTACCCAAACTTTGAAGATTTTGTTTTCCTTCGCACCACTATTTCATGGCTCCACAATAACTATTAACCAAAGTCTATGTATACACATCATTTCCCGACCCACACGCATAATATTTTCGGTTACAACTTCATGTCAATTCCCTTTCGCATTTCCCCATCCTTAGGCATTTACGGGATTTGACAATCAAATGCACTACGGCTTCAAAAGGCTTGCTCGAACCAGGTTTTGAACTCCTCACAAGTCCATTAATAACAATCCCAGCATCTGAATTAACACTACTACATCGCGCTTCATTAGCGACGAAAATTTCTCTATAACGACATTTGCAGTCGCTACATTGGTTTTTTGTTAGAGTTGATAAAATATAGTCGTGAATTCTCTTGAAGTAGTCACTATTGTTTGTAATTACATTTTGATATTTTTTTTATTTTGAAAATGTGTTCGGTTGTTGCTGTTAAACCATATTTATGGAAAGTTTTCAGATTTTTTCATACCCAGATCTATACCCAAAATACAATTTTTCACTATTTTTTTCAAACCCTAACTAATTTTTGTTATAATTTTCATCAATTGTTTCTTCGTTTTATTTTATGATATTTACCGAGTTCATATTCTACGTGGGGACTACTCAATCTTTAATTTCTCCAACTATGAATTTGTTATAAATTCCACAACGTTTCTCTTGTTGTTGTCAAATTCCGCCTCATAAGTTTTGGATTATACACAGTTTCACCTAAATAAATTTTCCCTTGGATTTTTATTCTTTTCAGCCCATACTTTTTTATAGGTCATTTTATTTATTTTCAATTGGTCATTTTTTTATTTATTGTCTAGAATTTTTCTCGTTATCCTTATATTTAGCCTCGATTCAACATTACCTAAAATTAATCTACCTACCTCTACACTTTTGAACCTATACCTTGTTTATTCTTATGAATAAATCAGTGAAGAACTCCAAAAAGATCCCTACAGTAAAGTAAAGACAACATAAGGGTTGCTTCAAATTTTTAATTGAAGGTAGTAATTTTGACAATGTTTTCATATTTTTATAATATTCAATTTAATTCATTTATTCAGTTATAATTTATTTTTCTCGATTATAATTTATTTTATTTTTGAAATACATATTAATTTAATGTGTTATATGTGAGAAAAAAATTATATTTAATAAAATTGAATTTAATATCTTGATTATGTTTATAAAAAGTAAATCTATACAGTTAATATTAATTATGTATCTTAACTTTTATATATAAGGACAAGATAGTTGGTCATGATATTTCATCAAGGTGGTGCTTCTAAGGCAACATTCCCAGTAAGTTTTCTTTAATAATAATATTGTAATTTATATATTAAATTTGGTGTTTTAGGCTAAATATTAATTTAGGTTTCTTTTGATCTTAAGAATCATGGAAAAATAATCTAGTTAACTTGATACTAATGTATACGTGATTTTCGAGTGTTTCATATTGAGTTAAACAATCAACACAAGTATTACTTTACCTATGGATATTATTGACAACATACATCTTGTGTCTTGTTAAAATAGACCGAATCCCATCCACTCGTACTGTTCTTGGATCTTCCCATTCTCCTTCCCAATCTCCACCTCGCATATCACCATATAGCCTTACACGAATCCACCTCCGCACATAAATTCATGACTCAAAACCCCTCAACCATTTTTAAACCCTCATAAAATGCAACCAAATCCATAATTACCGGCGAATTACAATCAATTCTCAAAGAAATATATCGAAAAGAAATTATGTTTGTATCCCTAATCACATAACCACCTCCCACTCATGATTAGATTTACACAATTTAATAAACCATTTAATAAGTTTCAAGTACTATTTACGTTGTTACATACTCCATGAATACTTTTTTCAAACTCTTATGTATTATGTTGCTTGTTATTTAGTTTGTTTAACCATCACAGTGCCACTCGAGATCTTACTATGATTTAATATAGTATCTTTCCTCTTATTCCAAAATACCTTTATTCATGCGCCAAAAAATACATTCCAACGTAAGCTAGCAAACAACCACTTATCAGAAACATTTTTATTCCACCATTTGTAAGTGTTCGTATTCGAAAGGGTTTTATCGGAGGTTGAGTTTACCTGGTTCAGCTTTAAACTGTCATTTCCTGACCGCACCTTTTGCGGGATGTTCTGAAATATATGCTGCCATCCATAAAACATTTCAGATTCACTGGTCCCCGCTAGTGTTAGAATATAGTAGGCGCGGAAGATTTGAACCAATAAGTATGATCCCCATTATTACACAAGAGATACCTGATGGACCAGTCATCAAATTCCATGGCTCTCTGATGGGCCGAGACTGAGGGTCATCATTCATACCACTTTGTTTCTCATAGTCCACTCTGGATTGCATAGTATCTCTTTCTTGATTAGATCCCGAACAATTTTAACCTTTAATGCACTTCCTAAATAAATGAATCATATTTTACTCACACATACCATACAATGGACAAACACTTGAAATCTCCATGCCACACTCAATTAAATTGACCGTAGTCGCCAACCTATCATGAGCAGCCCGCCATATAACCACTCTATAGTTTTTCCAACACTATAATTTCAAAAAAACTTCCCCCTCAACCTCTTTAGTATCGCCAAGAAAAATAGAATCCGCAATCACCGACTTAAAGGAGTACATCCCACGTAATTTGTTTTGAAAAGACAAGTAATCCCGTGAATTATTATCCTTAGACATATTCACCTCCATGATCTCAAATATTTTAGATGTTTGGAGTACATGTTGAATTCTATTCCAATTTCACAATCCATCATTTTTTACATATTTTAATACTTTTTATTAACAAACATCATTAACTAATGGATGTAATGCGAAACCAATCAACAGAAGCTCCGCTACCCATACATCCAACAAAACTACGTTAGATGATCCTACATCTTCAAACATTTTCCCAGTGTAGTAAGTTCCAAATATTTCAATTGGAACAACCAAAAACATATTTTACCATGTTAGGCATATGAGTGAGCACGTGTCATCTTTATCCCAGGTTGTATCATCTGTTAAACCAAGGTAAGACGCACATGTGTATTTGTTTTTGGATAAACTGTTGGTAGGGTAACAAAAAGCTTACCCACAGGTTATTTCACGTTAACTGCGACTTACTCTAGATTAACCCTTCGTGAAACCTATTGCATTGTCAATATATATATATATATATATATATATATATATATATATATATATATATATATATATATATATATAAGCAATTACAGTTCGGCAAACTAAAGTTAAAAAACTGGAGTATGAATTCGAAAAAGAAAAGATTGTTCATCACTAACAAGAACTAATAGACCCAATTCACTTCTATAACAATACAAAAACTATGAATTTATTCTTAAAAAAACTGAAGAAACAATCTTTACTTCTTCTTTTCAACACTTCATGTAGCCTTACATTAATAAACCGTGTTATGAGCAACTACATAATATACATTAAATAAAACTAACATGTCAATTCATTTTCCATAAAGATACTATGAAGGGTAAATTTGTTAAAAAAGAATACCTCATCTTGCAAAAAACACTAGACTTATCTTATCTCAACTTCTTTGCTCTCTTGTGGGTACCCAACATCTCCCCATATGAAAAACTTAGATAGTAATAAAAGGAAAATATCGCGTTAAGCAAACCACCTAAAAAATAACACATAACGAAAAGTGTCACTTTAACATTCATATAAGAAAAAATACAAGCTTTACAAATATACATACCTGTGGTGGAATTACACAACGTCTTGATTAAGAAATGCGATTTTTTTAAATCATTTTATAATAGTTTCTTTAACAACAAATAAACAAGTTAAATATTATTTGAATAAAGTAAACATGAACTTATGACTTTCCTATCAAATGAGAGAGTGTCCAATCCTTCTAAGTAACAATATCACCTTTGTTAAGACTAACAAACGTGCCAATATTCAATTTATATGGACGCATTCTCAACTTCAACCATAAACAATCGTAGACTTTAATGTAATGTTTCAGGGTCATGATTTAATATAAACAAAATCCAAAAGGCAACAGTTTCGGCGAGAGAGGAAAGAATAATATTTAGAGCATACAACTTATATATATTCTAGATTATGCCCCATGCCAGAATAAACTTGTCTAAAATTCACAAAATTAAAAAGTATAGTGACTATAAAAAATTAATTTTATACAATGGTAATGGTTATTAAAATATTTATTATTTTATAAAAATATACAGTTATAGTTAATTTAAAAAAAAAAATATTTTATAAAATGTATAGTGTATATTTGTGAGTTTAAAAAAGGCAAAAAGAATAGTTTATAGATAGAATAGTTTATAGAATATTTACATGCCTTGCACAGTTTTTTAGTTTTAATACGTGAGAAATAAGATATCAGCAAAGTACGAGTGCCAAATCCTATATATCCAAATGAATTATTTTGTAGGGTCCAAATTCTAAAATAAATTCCTATAACTACTCACACTATATTTGCTCTTCACTTACCATAGGGATCAAATGTGAGACTAACCCTAAATTTCAACTGCAACAAAACTAGACTAATAATGGTTCAATATCCAGAAAAACAACTCTTATATCAAGTTTATATTTGTGGGAAAATAATCCATTCACTCGATCTCAAAAGTTTTTTTTTCTGTTTGATTGGCTAACGACTGTAGATTCAACACACAAAAGTAAATCTTGTTGCGTAATTATAACAAATGTTAGAAAATATATATTTTACATTGATATCTAATACTAATGTGTAAAGTAGATGAATTTTTAATTATATAATATATGATAATTTCTTCATCATCATCTTTTAACACTCTTATTTCTTTCTTATAAACTCTTGTTTATGTACATGAAATGTATAAGTTTTTACATTTTGTATAATTAAACCACGTAACAAAATGAGCTCAATAATGTCAAACATTTTTTTATAGTCATTCAACACTTTCATAATATTTTCTAACAAATAAGAATATACATGCATAATTGACTTTCCGTATTGGGACATTCACACAATCTAACATGTCTTCTTCTTCTTCTTTTAAGTGATTGATGTTCTTTCTGACAATCAAATAATCATTTTGAGATGTCATGCTTCAAGTTCTCATTGCCAAGCAAGTGATGACCATTCAAAATGAACTTGTCATTGTTTAGTTGACAGAATTTGACATGTTCTCCTTAAGACAATCATTAAAGGTGTGGGCTAGATTCTTGTTCCTCATTTCATTGGTTGAGATTCCTTGATTAGAGTGCCAGGTTTAATAATATGTTCTTGGTTTTTGAACAAACCATCCTACAACATTTGTAATGGGTGATCAGTTCTATACCTGTGTATCATATAAGAAAATAACTATTAATTGTACCAAACAACTTGTAATACCGTTGTAATAATTTTAGCACAATGTATTTGCTGTTCTTAATAATAGTAGGTTATAACTACTACTTTGTAAATGGACATATTTCAAAAATATATTGTATAACAAAGACAAATACCTCAACACTATAGAATATTCTATAAATTTAAACAATACACTAATGAGTGCTGGATATAGTTTTAAAGTTTCCATCTAGTCGAACTAATATGCTAACCAATCCTAGAGAATATGATACTTTACCATCTGACACAATTACTTTATTAACTTATAATAATCAGCCAAAACATACTCAAATTCATCAATTAAATGATACTCATAACACCATCACTTAAATCTTACAAATAATACTTGTGCCTTTCATGCCTTTCATGCCTTTCAAGGATAGTAAATCATGTAGAACATAGTCTATTTGACAGTTACAATTGCAGTACAACTTTTAGATTCTAGAGTTATGAAACATTTCTTGTATACCCAGCATTCTGCAATAATAAGGAGATCAATCTCAAGGTCACAATAATAATAATAATATAATAAGAGTGAGTAGATTAATATAAGATAAAGTTGAACTAAATTGAATTAATTATTCTAGGCTTTAAACAAGACATGTATGCAATTATAAACTTATAATTAACTATGCACATGAGTATTTATTTATTGATAATGCTTTATATATTCTGATAGCATCATCTATTTATATATGAAATTTTATGTTGCATGTTTTCATTCTCTATGATAACCAATGTCGAGATATCAATTTATGGAAATGGTAAATCTACCTCGGGTTAATGGTAGAAGTAAGGAAGGGTATCCAATCAACTTACTCCGTCCGTCCGACATATAATGTCTACTTATCTTTTCACACATAGTAAGAAAAACAATTATTACATCCATCACTTCCAAAATACCCTTAATAAAGTGTCTTGATATTTTAAATATTCATTGAAAATATGAATTTAAATATTTTAATAAGGGTAATAGTGGAAAGTTGTAATAAAGTGTCTTGAGATTATAAGGGACCAATATTTTTGGGACAACATGTTTAGAAGTTGAAATTAATTATGGGACAAAGAGAGTACTATAAAAACACTAGTGGAGGACTACAGATGAAGAATTTCATGTCTGGATTAGAATATATCCTGGAAAGTAGAACCCTCATTTCACATGATCACGTCTTCAATCTGATAATGAAAAACAAACCAAGATTTGTATGGATTTTATATAACAAAAACAAGCTTAAGAAAAATAAATGTAAATAAGAGGTGAAAAACAACCGAATGAAGTAAGATTTTTTTACTTTCATCAACTTTAAGCAAATGAATGTTATTACCTCAAAAGAAATAGGTTTTGTAAACAAAAATCGAAATGATATTGGACGTAGACAATAATTTTGAAATAATTTATTAGGGTTTCAGTAGATAAATTGAATTGTTATCGTACAAAAACTCATTTTTTGTAAAGTACCTTAACGCAATTCCTGCATTATAATGGGTAGAGATTCATTAGCCTAAAAAATGGAAATAATACACAAAGTAAACCAAATAGATGGTCACTTACCAGTAAACTTTTTTTTTAATTTTTCGTTGTTGATGATTTTTGGCATCATCAAAATAAAGCTTGGACGGTTGATATTTTTTATGTTAATGATACTGAGAAAGTGTGGCGTGGGTTATAAGAAGTTGTGGAGTAATGGGGCAATGATATCCTTTTTGTCAAACCACCAGAGGTATTTAAAAAAAATATAACTCACATCTACAACACAAATACCACAAAACTCTAAAGTCATATGATAAGCAAAATTAGACAACAAAGCCTTTCCATCCATAGTTTTTCCCGCGCTTTTAAAAAATCTCCTTCTATTAAGAGCTCTTTAAGCATTTTAAGAAAATGAAGCTCTTAGTAAACTTTCATAGTTAATTTTAACTACAAAAAACTAAAATTACCTTAGTAATAGGTAGTAAAGTAGATGAATAAGAGAAACCTAAAACAATAAGCAAAAGTGTAAGTGGATTCAAAGATACATCAGCTGGTAATGACCATTCATAAAACTCTCTCAAAAAATGTAAAGAAAGTTTCCACAAAAGCTCAACAAATATGTACAACAAAAAATGAAGTTCAAAGAAAATACAAAGATAACTTGGACACTTTTATATCATATATGGCAACACAAAGAAGAATATAAGATATACGCCCCTTATGGATACAACACAAGGATCCCATTTTAAGGTACCCAACAACTTTTCTACACTCGCAAAACAAAATATGAAGGTTTAAGGCTAAATTACTAAACACCCCCATGGTTTGACAAAAGGGAATTATTTAAGGGAGAATATTATAATGTAAGCAACTTTTGGTTACATAAATCTTTTTCCTCTTCAATATATCAATAATGATATAAAATTTTAGTGAATTTAATAGACTACTTGAAAGGATTAATCTGAACATAAATGCATATTGATTGAGTAACTCGCTCGAGTAAAATGTTCTGTGTGTGGATGCATCTAAGGTCTTGATATTTTATTGCTTCTTCTTTTTGTACCAGTGTGAATCAGTAACTTCAAAATTTAATTTACCCATATTTGTATCTAGTTAATAAATGAGTCAACTAACTATTTCAAAAATAGAGCCTTATAATAGCATAATAAAGCAAACCTTACATATCTTTGGATTTGTGTCATAAGCTCATTACTCCCCTTTCAAATCTTCTCAATTACTTCCCTTAACCACTACGTTTCACTACTTGAGGGTTGGGTGAGATATTTTATATGAGATTGATAAGAAACAAAACATAATCGGTTTTTATATTATCTTCTTTCGTTTTTTCTTTCTACAACCCTTCACTCATTAGACTTTGCAGATTGACATGGATCTTAAGGTTCTCACAAAAGAACCATTGATGCAAAGAATCAATCGCTCATATCCAATAATTATGCTACAGTTTTAAAGAAAGACGCACCGTAGTCAAATACTAAACCCCGAAGGAGCTCAAAGATTTAATTTCATCTTACCGCCTATTCTTAACCATTAACTCCAATATTCTAACCCAACCCAAATTTTTCTTCACAAAATCCTCATCTAACATTTCCAGTTTTTATATCTTGATCACTCATAGGCAACCTACACTACACTGGAATATTATATTTCAAAACATCAATTCCTAATAGGTGTTTAATAATACTGACATGATAAGAGAGGTGTAATTATATTACCATTGCATCTGTTTCTGATGCAGCAATACCTATACGGGACCCACAACCATCACCTAGTAAACACTGGAAAATTTTGCTCCTCTTAGAGGAGTCAAATGTACAATCCATGGACGACAAAGTTGATATGTACCTCCAAGCAACCTCAGGACAAGTAAATTCATTAATAGGAAGTATGTTCTTTATCATCTTCTTTATATAATCTGAGATCTCTGCATTTATTTTTAGTCATCGTATCAGATTTGATACTCCAGCCTCATATACAACTGCTCTTATAAGCAGCTCCTCAGATAACATGTTCAATAGAGACCCATGCATCTCTACCAAGAATTAACCTTATGCCAAGGTTAAAATTCTTGAAAAGTAGATACAAAAAAAGGTTTATAATATCTATTAAATCCAAACCAAACCAAAAGTATAAGTTAATAATATTATCAACTATTGCATCTCAATCTTAAAACAAAACATCCAATTGGCAAGATAGGTTACAACGTGTACTTTGGGAGTAGCAATGTTGGTGGCTATAAATACCAAGAGTATCATCAATCATGAAAATCAAAACAAAACTTGGACCGCGTTTATTGCAAAAACTGTTTATTCATACCCTTGATGGAAACGAACAATACTAAAAACTCTTTTTTCATCAACTTTTTTAAGCAATGATTACAAGATCTTTCTTCATTCTTATCATCCATTCTTTCATTCCTCAATTAATACTGCAACACCTGATGAAATACTAAATTACAATATCTTTACATTGTTCCTCCATTTAAATATGCACCCTTAGAACTTGTACACCATACGCATGTTCACGAAAATAAAGGTTTATCTTAAAAGAAGAACTTAAGAGAGTTTATTTTAGTTATGTAACACAAATCAAACACCTTTAGCGTGATATGATTTGTATCTCAAGTTCGTTCTATAATATTTGAAGTAAAACATATCAAACACAGAAATAATATTCATTTAAAACACACTAATACCACAACTTAATGAGTCTTCATATGCAAAAAAACCTTTCATACGCCTTATTCCAAACATTTTTTACGTAATATATATATATATATATATATATATATATATGTATGTATGTATATATAATTTAATGAAAATTTAAATTGAAATAAAAATAAAAACAAATAATTCAACTGAATCAACTACCAAAACCTATGAAATTGAATCGCATACCTGTAGTTTTTCCAAAGATCTCGATCAAGCGAAGCCTGTAATTTGAGGAGCTCAAATAACTTTTCATCGAAACTTATATCTAGTTGTAAACTAATATTTACACATTAAATTTGTGGTGATAAGGTGACACAATAAGTGCAAAACTTAATATAAAGCTGATCTGGGCCATTTCTTTGGGTATGGTACTTGGAAATACTTTTACTAATTTCTAGCCAAATTTTACTTATCAATAGAACAATATTGAAAAAAAATCAAAAATCATTTTCTTAAAATATACTCAGAAAACAAATAAAAATTAGGGTAAGACTTCCATCCAATATTGGATGGTCCAATATTTATATTACAGCCATTGATTATTTTAACAAAACACATGTCACTAGATTAATATGTTAGATTAATATGTTAGTTACTTTTGCAAGTTTAAAACATGGGGTATGTATATAAATATCATTGGTGTAGGATCATCCAATATTGGATGGAAGTATTTTCCTATTATTCTCACAAACCAAACCAAATTTTATGTTTCACATCCAAAATTTGAGTAAGAATAGACACATGTATAACAACTTTTATCTTTACGAGGCAACAAACATGTTTCCAATGTAGCCCCTGAAACATCATTTATCGAAGTGATTAAGTGTTATCTCACACTAAGGTAAGCATTATAATTGTTCTAGTTTTGGGAAATTTTATTGTTTTAGTTAGGGGTTGTAACTCATTCTTAGGGTTCATAACTATAGTATGTAAATCATAGTTAGGTTTTGTATTTATGGTTTGTAAATTGTAGTTAGGGTTCGTCGGTAGTTAATTCGGTAAATAAATTAGTAGATTTTACTTTAAAAATGGTTTGCTTTCAATTTTTAACACAGTTTCCATCAATTTTGAGTAATTTAAATAGTATTAATAATCAATTAAAGATCTAGTATAATTAGTTGTAAATCCTAATTTGCATTGACTTTTAATAAAATGGCATAGCAATCAATTTGGGGCTTTGATTTGTTTGTACAACTCATATTGGGAATTAGGGTCTATACGAATTTGAATTGGGAATTTTTAGAAACTCAAATTCTGATAAGTTTGTTAATATTTGTTGAATAGCAATTAAGGTACAATTTTTAAAATATGTGTTAAACCTTTTTCTTAGTCTATATTAATGTTCAGTGTAATAAAATGCAGGATTAAGGGTTTAATATAGAATTTATTATTGTATTATTTAAGTTTTCTGTGTTCTTTATTTTTTACAATCCTAGTAGTGACAGTATTTGCTATGCTATATTCTTATTTTTAGCAGAACACCCCTAACTCCTAAAATATGCAATGGAATAGAATCTTTAGAGGATCTAATTGATAAATTTTGTATGTAACCAGTGTTTCGTCTAATTTTGTACTTTCTAATTCTTTTATTTGTAATATTTTATTTACAAAAAAAATGATAGTTGACCATGTCATTTCAACAAAGAAGAATACTTATGGAGTTATCAACATCAAGTCGCATACCTCTATGCTTATCTTCTATATCACTAATTCCAACATCATGCTCCAGTAACATAACATCTTGTTCATATATCCAACTCACACTAAATCCTTAAGAAAAAACATCAAAAATAAGTTAATGCAAAAAAAAGGAACCTCGTATCTAAGCACTTGTCCCCTACGCAATATATCCAATATGTTACAAATTTACTGCATAAATTAAAACACCGAAAATTAGCCAAAAAAAATTGTTTGTTATAACTATTTAACATACATACCTCGGAGACTTCCCTATGCCTTTCTTGACTGGCGCCAGCTAACCTTGGTAAATCTTGCTAACATATATGATATCTTCTTATTTTCTCTTTTGAATGTTATGAAGTTATGTTTGTTTAAGTAAAGAATTATTTTCTATTACAGGGGAAAGATAATCTAATACCCAAAGGTTAGGGAGAGAAGGTTGATTCGATAATTGAAGCTGGAAATTGGGAAAGGCCGGGCCAAGGTAGGCTTACTTAATAATATTTCCCAAGACTCAAAGTTAAGCTCTCGTTGTATATATGTATAGTAATGTATATCTGTTGATATTTATAATGTAATAATTGAAATGAAAGAAATACACGTGTCTAGAATTATTTGATTAGTATGTTAATAAATATATAAATATATAAATATATTTGTGATTTTGTTGATTTTATTATATCATTCAAGAACAATCTCTATCAAGTATAGAGATATAACAACTCAATTAGTCAAGAATTGGATTTTGAATATTTAATGTATCGAGAATCGGATGATTATAATCAACATCATACTGCAATGTAATCTATATAGCAATACCTATTATTCTCGTGGAACCAATAATTTATATCATTTAGAGGTCCTGGAATTCTGATTCAACAAAACCTCTCTACAGAATTTTCTAGAGGTTCGAGGTGTGTATCTTAGGCTGTACTAAGGAATGGATCTGCAGAATTTCGGAACAATATCTCTATGAGTTTGAATTTAGAATTGTATTATAAATTTGGAACTACTGTGTTATTGGCTACTCTAAG
This sequence comes from Nemophila menziesii, assembly GCA_029959085.1. NCBI lineage: Eukaryota > Viridiplantae > Streptophyta > Magnoliopsida > Boraginales > Hydrophyllaceae > Nemophila > Nemophila menziesii. The sequence goes on along the minus strand of JARWIR010000005.1, from coordinate 36,287,586 downwards.
ATATTGGTGTTGCTTTATGAAATTTAAGGAGTGTATCATAGTGGACGCAGGCTAGGTATCATAGTGGGAAATATAAATAGTTATCGCTAACTAGATTCAGTAATTGTACAACATAAAGCACTTTCGGAAAAAAACTTGTTAGATATACAGAGTTAATAGAGCTTCTTCAGTTGAGAAAGAAACAAATTAGGGTTAAATATAAAATGGCATCTTATTAGAATAAATATTAGTATACTCTCAAATGATAAAAAAACTAAAAGACAAAAGACAAGTAATAAAATAATTAGTAAGTAAATTGTTGACTGCCAGCCACCGATCACCAACCATGACATCATCATTGAAGAACAGTTCATAGGCTCTGAGTAGAAAACATTCTCTCAACAAAATTAAAAGGCTTACAAAGTGTCTGAGTTGGCTAAAAAAATTTTTTAACCAGCTCGGAAAGACTTTGCGCAGGCTTCATATTCTAAGTAGGGTAAGAAATTTGTGAGCCTATCAAAAAATCTCTTTGTAAATTTATGTGCATATTTAAAAAATCTATTTAAACGTCTTTATTGGGTATTTTATAAGTGCATTTTATGAAATGCTTGATTCTTCACGAAATAAAAAATTATAACATGTATAAATAAAATAATTTTCATACTGCAAAAAAAAACAAAAAAAAATCTTTTTTTAAAAAAATTTAATAACATATTCTTCTTAAACAAAAAATATCGTACAACCCTACTTTCAAATCTGAACCTAAAAGAGGAAGAAAAAAAATCCAATGTGTTGAAGTTAGCAATGTCATCATCGTAGCCCTCACCAAGCCTACCATAGTCTCGAATAGAGTAAAAAAATCCATGACCTTCGAACACTAATTCACCATTGGAAACGCAAAGCCAAAACATCACCACTACATTACTCTCACTTAAGAACCATTTGAGCTCACAAAACTAATGCTTCATCACTGGCATTACCTCGCGTGATCACCGCCTAAATTCACGAAGCTAGAGGTTGACCACTACATTAAACTCAAATCTAACACCGCAAATCCAAAGATCTAGAGCAGAGTTTCAAGCACCACGCCAGCATGCTCACGAGCTCCATCTCAACATTTTAATATATATATATATATATATATATGGGGTATGTATAATATAATATACTATAATTTAAATTTATTTTTGAATCATTTTTTCCTATAATAAGCCATAATATGAATGTGATCTTGAAACAACCCGAGAAGACTTGAAAGGACCGAAAGGAAGAGGTGAGCATAGGGATGAGGGAAAGGAATGTCTGTCGAGAGGAGAGGAGTGTCAAACTCTTCTTAGTACAAATATCCCTAGTCACACGGGGCCCTACCGAGGACAATTATTCATGGTAGGCCATACTCCGTGATAGGTTATAGAGTGCACTCATCCTCACATATTACTACAGACCATGCCAACACTTTTCTCACATCCTCAAAATATATAGATACCCCTCTCTGTAATAGAAGTTGGTACACTCTGAATTCCTCCATAAATTATTTTCTCTAAAAGGGTTGTGGTTATTATACATTCAACGTAAATCTCCATATCTCCCCAGGTTACGTAATCCCTTAAAGTAATAATGCTAATGATGAGTTCCGGAGTGCCATTATGAGCAAACCTCACTTTGTCCCTCACTTAGTGTCTGGTTTTAGAAAAGAATCGGCGTAGCATCTAAAGCCTAAGAAATCAAAGATAAAATTCCTCGAGTATGATCGAGAGCAAGGTACATCGTTATTACTGCAAGTCATCGTATAAATCCCTTCTCTAATTCCTTTATCTCGTCTCCTAACACTTTTACTAGTCGGGTGTCGTTGTAGTGGTTTCCTATTGAGTCCTCAGGATGAATTATCTAGTAGTGACTTTTTACGATTTATCATCTTGTGTTGTCTATGAGAACCATATTTTCATCCATTGAAATTCCATATGGTACAGACACATTTTGTAAGGAGTGCATTTTGGAAAGGGAGTAAAAAATGGTAAATAACACTTCAGTGGTAAAGAAATAGTCTACCTATGAAATAGTGAGTACTCGGTAAAAGGAAAATGGTGCAATAGATCAGTTGCATGTTGAAAACAGTCAAACACAAGTAGTTGAACCGTATGTGCTGACTATGCTAGTAACTGCAAAGGTAGCTGAGCCTTATATTCCAACCTTGCCTATATCTATATAATGCGTAGAGCTTTATATTCCAGCTATGCCGATATCAACCAATAAAACTGAAATGTGGTTGAGTTTATCACAGTATGTAAACCAATTATTGCCTAAACTTACCAGTCAATGGAGGCCTCCGCTTGAACAACAATGATGAACACCTTCAGTGGTTCATATTTCTGACAATACTGATGGAATAGCCAAAAACACATAACCTTGAGAGCCTAGGACATATAAAACCCCTTACAAAGTTGATGAGGGAAGAGAAGAGCAGTGTTGAGGGACTTCTGTTATCGAGTGCGAATTTCGGCTGGTTTCTAAGAAATGTGTATAAGTGATCAAACATTTATGGTAAATTCAAATTTGTATAACAACATTATTCAATACTAAATATTGTGGTTTTAATAAGATAGCGTTAACTTACTATCCTATCAAACTTATAATTAGATCATAACTGTAGATGAGTTTTACATGTAATCTTAGATATGAAAAAAACTAATTCATGAGTCTTTTTTGGATAATATTTTGTAATTCTCTATTGGGATTTCGCAAATTAATTTTTAAGCATTGCTATATATCACCCCTATTTGCTTCACCCTTATTTCACCTCATATGTGTCACCCTATGTGGCATTAAACAAAAGAAAGAGAAAATAATTAATTAGGAGAGAGAAACGATCTTATTGGTTTATAAGGTGAAGCCAAAAAGGGTGATATATATCTTTACTCTTAATACTTATGTCCAAAAACTATACAAAAAAGTTTGTTTTGAATATTTTTTAAATCTTGTAGTATTTTATTTAATTGCTAAATTATTGGGTCAATCTTATTCTTTACCCAAATCACGAAACATTATGTACCTTGTACCCTTATTTTAGTTCCTACTTCCACTTCGTTCGTCAATTGTATATAAGCAAGGCTATTATAATAATTTCAAGCTCCCACCATAATATTATTAAACCACTTGTAATAACTCTGACAAAAAATAGTTTGACGAATTATAATTGATAGAGCAAAATTCATAATTTAATTATATAAAAAATAAATTACAAATCATTCTACTACTTGTAAAATCATTTTCTCACTTTACTAAAAAAATTAAAATATATATATGTAATGTAACATATATTATTTTTTTATTTGAAATACTGAAAATTATAAATAGATTTTGTTGAAAAGATGCTGTAATTTGAATAGTGCATAATAGAATACTAGAATGTAATCGACAAATAATATTATTTTTAATGTAAGACTTGTGATTCGATAAACATGGGCATGTCTAATCATATAAATGGTTAATCCTAATATTGGTCCATCCAATATTGGATTGAAAAATGTTCCTTATAATTAAGTATCCAATAATATTCTACAAAATAATTGATTAAATGGACAAAACTCAAACACAGAAAGGGCCTCTTTTTTAGTATGGTATATATAATTTTGGACCTTGGTAATTTTGTACCATTGTCTAACTAGGTTTTACTTATCAATGGGGTAATATTAACTTCTAACTCTATTTTACCCAGGCTTAAGAAACCACCTATGTTTCACATACAAAATTTGAGTAAATAGTGTAAAGAATTATTTTTATGAAGAGCATTTTTATTATATCAGGAGACAATTAATGTTGCCCACTAAAACATCATTTTATACTAACACTTTTTAAATCCATTTCTCTAAATAAAAAATTCAGAAAACCTCTTGATTGTACGAAGCTTTAATATTAGGTTTTGATGGTTTAATCTAAAGATCAAAGTGATCAAGGGTTATCCCACGCTAAGGTAATCATTATAACCGTTCTATTTTTGTGTAATTTTATTGGTTTAGCTGTGTAATTCGTAGTTAGGGTTTGTAACTCTTTTCAGTGTTCATAATTATATAGTTTGTAAATTTTAGTTAGGGTTCATGTGTATTGATTGTAAATTGTAAATTTTATTTTATTTTTTTCATTTTAACTCATTTTCCATTAATGTTGAGTAGTTATTCAAATAGTATTATTAATTAGGTAAAGATCTAGTATAATTAGTTTTAAATCTTAATTTGCATTAAGCTCTTATTACAATAGTCTCGCAATTAATATGGGGTTTGTTTGTAGAAAGCGTATTGGAGAATTAGTGTTTTGAAGAATATGAAAAGGGGATTTTTCGAAATTCAATTTCTTAAAAATTTGTTAATTTTTGTTTGATATCAAGTGAGTTTTAATTTTTAATATATATGTTTGAACCTTTTTCTTCATCTATATTTGTATTCAATTCTAATAAAATAAAATGGATAGACTAAGGGTTTAATATTGAGTTTATTATTGAATTAGTTTAATTTACTATGTTATTTGTTCTTATAATAGCTAGTAGTTACAATACTTGCTAAGCTATGTTCATGTTTTTTTTTTTCCAAAACACTCTTAACTCATAAATCTTAAATCTTCAATGGAATGAAATCTAATTTTTAAATTTTGTATGGAATCATTATTTCATCCATTTTTATATTTTCTAATTTTTCTTTTCTAATTTTTTAATTTATAATATTTCATTTAAAGAAAAAAAGATCATTGGCCATGTCATTTCAATAATGGAGAATATTTATGTAGTTATGTTGGTAAGTCTTTCTTACATATATGATATATTTGTTATTCTTTTATTTTGGATGTTATGAAGTTATGTTTGTTTAAGTAATGTCTTGTATTTTGCCTAGTTAGACTTTTTTTAGGTGAGCCTATATATGGTAAACTTAGCGAATTGGTCTCCTGTGATCAAGCCGCTTTAAAACTATAAATAAATTTTATAATCTGGTAAATGGGATGAACCGGGTGGACTTACTTAATAATATTTTCCAAGGCTCAAACTTAAACTCTTAGGTTTTCGTTGAAGTTTATGGTCCTTTGTATGCAACCTTTGTAGCAAACATGTAAACAAATAAGGTCATGTTATATATATATATATATATATATATATATATATATATATATATATATATATATATATATATATATATATATATATATATATAACGCAATAATTGAAATGAAAGAAATGCACGTGTTTAAGAATTATTTGCTTAGAATTTGGAAAAATATGTAAATAAATGATATCTTCGTGATTTTGTTGATTTAGTTATATTACTCATGATAGAGAAATAACAACTTAATTAAATCAAAAATTGCAAGATGAATTGCATATATAATGTAATCAAGAATTTAATTTTTATCAGTAATTTTAAAGTGTAATGTGATCTATAGAGAAATACTTATCATTATTTCACCAATACATTATATCATTCATAGGTCACAAAATTCTATGAGCATTTCACCAGAAAATTCAAAAGATTTTGTTGCAATTTTGGAACATGGTGTTATTAGCTAATCTAATATATTGGTTTTTTTTGAGAAATTTAAGGTGTGTATCATAATGGAGGTGGACTATATATCATAGTGGGAATTTAAATAGTTATCACTAACTATATTAAGTAATTTTACATCCTAAATGGTTTTCGGAAAAGCATTGGTTAAATATAGAGTTAGTAGAACTACTTCAATTAAGAAAGAAACAAATCAGGGTTAAACTAAAAGATGCTTCATGCTATCGTATCTGAATAAATACCATTATACTCTCAAATGAAACAAATACTAAATAAAGACAAAAAATAAGGAGTAAAATGATAATTGAGTATCTGAATGTCAACCACCGATCACCATTAGAGTTTGACTCAAAGAGTCTCTGATTAGAAAAAGTCTATCACCGGTCAAATGAGTTTCGATTATTGATCACTGAAATAAAGCTAAACAATAAAACGGAAAAGTTTCCACTACTTTGTTTTAAAGGTCAAACTAAAAATCAACCAAGAAAGGAGGGGCACCCAATGAAATGATGCATATCAAGAAGACCAATCCATCTAACTAGTAATTGAAAGAGAGAGGCCTAGTACCAGGGTATATGCCAAAACCGGGTCTACATGGGATGCTTTATAATAGGGATAAATAAAAATGTGAGATGATTTGCCGCGAAAGCCATATGGCATAAAATGGCATGTTAAGCAGTTCTAATCTCCACCAACTAAGGAAGGCCCTCTAAATAATGATGTCATACATTTAGTAATAAAAATGATGAGGGATTAAGATTTACACAATATCAGGCATTGTTCATCCATGTGATTATAAGGAACTCCCTCGCCCAACGATAACAAATAGACACGGGAACTCATTTACCATTACTCAGGAACTCATTTACCATTACTCAAAAACTCATTACATATGGGAACACCAAATAAGTAAATAATCGTACGAACAAATATTATGGCAGTATATTGTGGGTCAGCGTACCATGCAATTGTTGGAAATCTCTGGACATACGAGTCATGCCGACTAGATCTTAGAACACTTTATTCACCCTCCGTTGGTAAGTAGCCATTACATTATAAATTTCAAAAATAACTACTAGATATAAATACCAACGTTGTTCATCATGATTGGGTTTCTTCGCCTTCAAGGCGATTCTTATTAATTATTATCATTTGAGTGACCCATTAATGTCATGAGCGGATACCTTGTAGTATAATATACCAATTTGTTCACTTTTGGTATTAAAAACAATCTTTTTGAAAACCTCTACTGAGATTGGTGATGTTTACGCATATTATCTAAGTTTTGTTGAATTTTTCTACTAGCACAGGATTTTCTATCTAATATAGTTAATTTTCATCGTGTATGTGTGTTTTGTACAATAATAATTACACTTCTTTTTGGATAAAAGTGTTTTTCTATTGCGAGTATATTCTTCTTTATTGTTGAATACGATTTGTTTCTAGTTTCAAGTTTAGCTGGCTGATAAATACTCTTAGCCTACACCCACAATATCTTCATCTTCCCTAGTTAATAAATCCATGTTGTCTTTGAGTGGTTGTTGTAACATAATTCTATGATGTTGTGTGATGAATTATGATATGTTCACCTTATGCTTAATCGAATCATCTAAGTACCTCTATTAGGGTTTCAACAAGTGAAGCCGTTTATTGGTAGTGATTTTCTGGACTATATACCATTTCTCCATTCTCTACTCTTACACTTACTTTTAACATGGTGGTATCTAAACGAGTCAAAAGAAAATACTTCCTGCAAAGAGTGTAATTTGGTTCAACAAAAATTAGTAATTAAAAATATAATTTAACTTATATCTATATTAACCACACACAAATATGGATAGTTTATTGTAAAAAAAACATTATCATTTACAGAAAATATCATGGACCATGACATTTCAACCAAGGAGAACATTCAAAGAAACTATGATGGTAATTTCTACACCCTTCTTGTAATGGTATGACTTGTACTAGATCTTATATGCTATTGTTTTCTTCCTTTAACAATGCAACGGGTTTTCTTATGTAAAAGATAGTAGAGGACGTGATATAACGAGTGTTCATCTTCCTTAGACCACTCTTAAAAGATGTGGGAGCAAAGATGAGTTCAATTCTTCAGGTTTATAATCTAGCTTACATGATATATTTATTTTTCATTCTTTTTGGGTGTTATGAAGTTACATTTATGTATCTACAGGATATTTTGTAGTAACAGGGAAAACAAATCTATTACCAAAAGCAAGGGAGAGAAAGTTTACTTATTCGTAAGGCTTGCCTTATTGAAGTTTGGTATGGTTGGTCTTAATCAAGAGGATTTGCTTGATACTTTCTCAAACTCAACCACTTCGGGATCTGTTTCCAAAACTAAACCTAAGAGATCAATGATGGTAATGTCTGAATAATCATATACAACCATTTGTTCCTGTGATGTACTGTCCTTACAAATAGATCAAATTTCAATGGCAGGTAATGAAAGAGGGTAAATTTAAATTCATGTAATGAAGGTGGAAAAATTACAACTGGTGTGGCCTAAGGTGTGATAAAATAATGATATAAATAAGTGCAAATACACACCCTAAACTAACACTGTACTGCAAGTATTACAGGACGTATGCAAGTTTTAATGATAAGAAGATTCGTTCCTCAGGGACTGACGAAAGTTAGAGAGAACTTATGCAAATTATCAAGTGCAGATATTAAAGATAGATAATAATACGCAAGTAGAAAGAAGAGAAAGATAGATATTTATTTGGTTTTTAATAAGAAAACTAAACTACTAAATTAAAGACAGAAAATAAATAACAGAAAAGAAAAGAAGATAGTATGAACGATATAACTTAGGTTTTACTAGTATGCACTAATCCTTCTAATTCTATCTATTAGATCTAATTTATAAGGGAGAATATTAGCTCTTTGTATACTTAGTCAGGATTCTAAATTCCACTACCTTAGACCTTGAGAGCGACTAAGGGGGCTACGGCACAACCAAGACGAGGACTCAAATAGGGTTATCAAACGCCACTAAGACCCTATCCAGCACACTACAATCAATTGGTGATATGGTGGTTTAAAACAAACCTTAATGACTATCTAGTTAGAAGTATGTTTTGTCAGAACTGCTATCGACACTAGACGTTATGTGGTGGTTCAATAGTTAAACACCCTGTCAAGGAGACCATCTAACTACTATTAAGGTAATCCTATACGCATGCATTCGCAAGGAAAACAATCATTATATCAAAACACATAATCAAATATAAAGGTAAGTAGCTAATATCAGATTAAAACATATAATTCCCAAAGAACATAGATAGAAGAATTAGAATTCATAGATTATACATTATGCAAAACCTAAGCTAATAAAATTAGTTCATACAAAGAAAAGAAGAAGAAAGAATTACAAAATAAGAGGTTGAAGGAGACATGATTGATGCACAGCTCCCTCCAGACTTCTTCTCTTGTGTTGTAGCTTCCTCTTGGCCTTAGGGTCTGGCCAAGGATGATTTAAGAGTGTTAAGAGGCTGTATTTATAGGGTATAGGTTGACCTAATTCGTTTCTTGGAGATAACTTCAAGTAATTGGCTCCTGGCCCAACCCAAATTCGTAAGATAAACACTGCTGCGTTGTTTTGAGTGTATCTTCTTCGTTATTGGTCGGATTTTGCTCCACAAGATACCAAAAGAATCGCAACAGAATTATCTAGGCCCTATAGAAGGAAATTACCAAATTCGGCCTATTTCTTAGGTAAAAACACCAATCTTTGGACGTGTACTGCAGAATCCCAGATTTAGGCAGCTTTTCCTTTTCCTATTTGAACTCAGTTTCCTTCTATCTCCAATTTCCATGCATATCTCTTTCCATATCTTGTATTCTTTGACTTGGACTTTAATTAATCTCCATAATTATCTTTAAAGCTTCACACTAAATAAACAATTAAACCCAATATGCTCTAAAAATAATAATTCTACAAATCAAGACTCAAAATAGGAAACTGCACTAAACTAAGCTAAAATCAACCTATAAACTAATAAATAAGCCTAAAATGATGTCTCTGAAATATATTATATTATCACAAATGAGGAGACATCAACAACATACCGTTAGAAAATTTCAAATAGAGTAAGATATTTATCATATAGTTTTATCACATGGCTCGCTGCTAAAATATTTTTGGGTCTTACTATTAGAGATATGTCTAACTAAAAGCACTGTTTTTCCCTTGCTGCTATTCATAAATTTATTCTTCAATTTCTTCAACACATGTACAAATAAATGACAGAAAGTTAGAAGACTAGTCTTCACTCTTGCTTCTTCTTATTTTTCATGTTAGAGGTATTTAACTTTATTAATAATATTACTGCGCGCTTGCATCCAGTCATCCTATTAATCATATATAGTATCATGAATAAAATGATGTAGCTAATAGAATTCTTCAAGTGTTTTAGACTTATCTTTAGTACTATCCTCTAAATTGTGAATTTAAGCATGATATACTCATATTCTTCTATGGTCATCTTCCTAGAAATCGCATTCTATAGATATTAAACATTTTAGATGTTATTATGTTAAAAAAGTGACTATGAAATATGAACATAATTATTCGTCCCTTCAGCTTATTAAAAAAATGTGAAATATGAATATAATATGAACAAATCCTAATTCAGCTTCTGGTGTTATAAATCGGTGTACTTTTGTGTGGCATAGTGGTTATAGAAGTCATGTTTGTTATTACAAGCTTGTGGCCTTTTACTCGCTTACCTTCCTCCAGAGTTTCATGTACAACTTATGCAAAAGCAACGCGTGCAGTTAAAGAAAGTTGGTGGCTTATTGATGGAAAAAAGCATGTGGGAGAATTATAAACTGTTGTAAGCTATGTTACTCGATCCAACATAATACTATTGGTGGGTTTACTATATTTTAATATTGCATTTTATTGTTCACATATATGTATCTATATAATTATGTTGTAATGAACTATAACACTCCAGGTAATGTGGTGGCGTTATTGCATTCTTTCTTCAGTAACCTCCCATAAGAATGGTTGGAAGAAACACAGAGCTTATTTTTAAAAATCTTAGACATGTGACATCATTGCGTGTTGAGAAAAGCATTTTGTATGGGCCCACTCCTTCCTAGATTAGCAAATTCTCTCACTCTATTTTGCAATATAGATACCCTCTCTTTGATAAATGCAAAGGGTTTGTGTGCACTAATTTAATACCTCTGTTTAATAAACGCAAGGGGCTTGTGTGCACTAATTTAATATTACATGGTTAAGGTGCGCATTTTTAGAAACTATAGGAGGGTTGTGTGCACTACTAAAACACCCATGTATATTTTTAAAACATCAAATATGTAACGTACATTTATATGGTAATCAGAGTTTTAACCTAAATGAATCATTGGATAGGCTTTGTCAAGACGCGGGACAATCTGTTAGCAAGGAGAAGTAACTCTTCTACTTTTTCAAAACTGTAAAAGAGGATCTTGCTGAGAGCCTGTCCGTTTGAAGTGGTTATTGTCGTGACGAAGGGTTGGGAAAATATTTAGAAGTCTCAGTTCATTCAGGTAGGAGGCCCAGAACTTTCAATGGGGCATATTGAATCACTTGTGCTGTAAGCTTGTAGTTTCGAAGGGGAGGTCCTTATCATTCGCGGACCGTATCACATTAGCGCAATTAGTCTTGAGTGTGATACCGGTATATATATCATGTAGGTAGAGAAGTTGCATAGGTATTGTTAGATAACCGATCCTTCCAAAAGTTTAAGCTACCAGGAGGAGTCATCTTATACATTATACATTATATATGAGTTTTACATGCTTAATAGGTATGTTGGTGAGGATGTTGACTGGATTGTTGAAGAATTCATCTGGGTCTCTTCGGAAGATCAAAATAAAATTAATTGGATAACTTGAGATATAATATGTGCCCTGAAAAGCCAAGAAGCCAAGGAGGACTAGGATTTCAGAAAGCAGAATATATAAATCGAGCGCTACTCAGTAAGTTAGGGTGGAAGATAGCGAATAATTACTCAACGTTTTGGATTACGTCGATAAGGCAAAAGTATTTTAAGAGGCACTTTATTCAATATGAAACTAAAACGCATGACTCACATGTGAGTAGAGTCATTATGGAGGGTATTGTCATTATTAGATGGGGATCCCAGTGGTCGTGTTGAAATTTTTGGTAAGTATGTTGTTTTGGTTGAATACTTGGATATGAGGAGCACTGTTGATTGAGTGGGAACTTATACCCATTAGTAGAGAAATTCGTTTTGAGAAGGTTAGCGATTATGTGAGGGAGGATGAGTCATGGGATTGCGAATGATTCCAATATATTTTACCTCATGATAATGTTGAAGAAATTGCGCAAATAGGGATCACTTCGAATAGGGAGGAGGGTGATGTATTAGTTTGGGTTCATGAATCACATGGGTTATATTCAGTAAAATCAACATCATAGTATTAGTCGTAGAGTGGGAACGAAAACGAAATCGATTGGGATAGAATATGGGGAATTCGATGTCCACAAAATATTTGGGTCTCATTGTGGAGAGAGGCTTACAAAATATTAGCTACGAGGGTCAATCTAGTAAAGAGAGATACGCATATTAAGATAATGTGACCTTGGTGTGGAACATGTGAGGAGAGTGCATAACACTTGTTCAAATAATTTGATATGGTCAGGGGCTTTCGGGAACGCATAAGGTTGGAAATTCAGTGTAACTGTAATCAGAACTATGGAAGGGGAAGTTTATTTAGCGATCTGGAGGAAGTCATGGCTAACATCTCTTGACAAAAATAACCTTACAAAATGTTTTTAATTAACCTAATTTTTATCATTTAAATTTAACCATTCTATTACTACTACTACCACAACCACCACCCCCTCTACCACTACCACCACCGCAACCATCACCAACCTATTACCACCATCGTATTACCACCACACCACCACCGTATTACCACAACCACCACCACAAGCACCACGACCACCACCAAAACCACGACCACCACCATCACGATCCCATACTACTACCTCCATCACACGCGTACGTTCGAGAAATTTAAAAAAAATCATAACTAACTCTTAAAATATCAATACAATAAAAAAAAGTTAATTTTTAGACGAGACAAATAAATATTTACGTCTATAAATTTTTTGAATTTATTTGATTTTTTTCGCAGACATGAAAATAATTAATTCGAACAATGAATTCATTGTTCTGAACAAATGAATTCAGTAATGAATTCTTTTTTCTGAGTAATTAATTCTTTTTCCGAAACAAGTTATTTATATTTATAGACAACGAATTAAATCTTAATAATAACGAAACTATTCCGCATACATGAATTTTATTGTGCTAAATAAGAAATTCATTTTTTGAAACAAGGGTTTCATCGTTAAAAACAAAAAATTCACTGTTTTGAACAATGAATTCCTTATTTAGAACAATGAATTTCATGTATGCGAAAAAATATTCAAAAAAAAAACAAGAAAGAAACATAGACGTAAATATTCATTTGCCTCCTCCAAATATACAAATTTTCTATTTTTTTGATTTTTATAAAATTATTTATGATTTTTTTTGAAAAAAATTTTGGACTTGCTCGTGTGATAGAATTAGTTGTTGATGTTGGTGGTGGAGGTGGTGGTGGTGACTACATCAGTGGTCGATATTTTTTACATGGTGGTGGTAATGGTAGTGGTTGTGAAAGTACCCCATTAATTAATAAATATTAAAAAATAAATATTATATTAAAATAAAATAATATATTTTAATAATAAGGGTAGTATAAGTATACAAAGATAAAGGTGTTATTTTCTACAAATATTTATTTTATTATGTATTTTCTTATAAAGTAAATTATTAGATGTTATTTTAACAATTAGGTATTTTTATTAGATTATTATTAGCAAAAATCTCATTAAATTTAGTGGGGACTAAATTTTAATTAAGTCCTTTTGAACAAAATTGTAATAGAAATTGAAATTTTTGTTATTTTCTTTTTTGTTTACTTGAATCCTTTTGTATACTTTTGTTGCAGAAGTTGACAGACCTTTTAAGCATGATAGTGAATGTTTTTTGGGGAAATACACAACCATCTTTTTGATACTAATTAAATCAAATCTTTATTCTTGAAACTAACTTCATGACCTATTAACTATTCTTATATCTCTTATCTTCTTTTTCCTCTTAGGAAACATGTTGTGCATTATGAAGGAAAAGGAGGACCAATGCAGGCAAATAGGAAACCAAGACCATTAATTCTTGCTCATTTGGGATAAGTAGCTGAAACTTTACTTCCAGATGTTCAAATATTCTTTGCCACATAAGATATGGTTTTAACACCTCCATCTACGCTAAAACATACAAAAATCTCAATAAATATGCTTCATATATCGAGATTTAGTTATATTATGAAGTATTTTGTGACGTTGTAAATTGAAATTTAAAATACATGAACTGAATGAAGCTTATTAATAATGGATTGATAATGTCTGCTAATGCTTATGTTTACTAAATAAAAAATCATTTTCATACTAGGCTTTATTAGCTTAGAATGAACTATATATTCCTTTACCCTCTTGCTAGTTAGAGATACAAGTTACACATTTTTGCATCAAATTGCTTATTGACGAAACCCAAAAATTTAAAAAATAATGTGAAAATTTTACCGTCCCTCCAGTAATGCTTATTAGAGAAATCTTCAAACACATCGCAATGAGCGACGACCAGATAACAAAAATATTTGGGTCGTCCAGTTAGCCGATGAAAATGGGTCGTGGTTTAAAAGGGAACTTGAACCATCATGGGTATATATCGTTAAATAAGCTTATGGCTTCTTGTTGTCACCATCTATGAAAAATTATTTCAAGTGTGGGTTTATTTTGTCTTTAAAATGGCCCGATAAAGTTCAGATACTAATTTGTCGCGCTATATAGGACAGACTTTCGACACACGAGTATTCTATTTGCATGATGAGTGTTAAATTCACCATTGTCTCAACAATGTGATCTTGTTGTAGAAAAGTCGATTAATATAATTCATGACTGCAATATTTCGAAAACATATGGTTGGGCTTTAAAGTTGCTACAATACATCGACAAACAAATTGTAGCGCCTGCAGCTTGGGTCATATAGCAGGGTTTTATGGGCTCAGAATAATTTTGGTAATAAGGGCTTTATGGGCGGATCAAAAGATTATGTTATGGTGAGTTTTGTGATGGTTTAGCGTTATATAATACCATTTCAGATTGCTAATGGTAATACCTTTGATTTTCTTATTTGACATTTTTCTTTGTGGTCGAGTGCAATTTATCTTTTCCTTTGTTGGAGGCATTGGTAGCATACCTATCTCGCAGTGGAGATCTTTATTAAGAAGTTTCTACCACATCATCAACTTACTTGCAAGCTTTTGTGTCCTTAGTATATTTTTGAAAAGTAAGTCTTGGCCTTATTGCAAGATGGATCTGAAGATGACAGCTTTGTAATTTATAAGTGCATGCGCGTATGGCGATCTTGTTATCGAGGAGTTCTACTTCATAAGTGTGCACCAGGAGTTTAACTTTGTTTTTTAGGACTATCGAGTATATAATATCATGTTCAAAAGGAACTAAACCACCACCCACACTACCAGGTACAAATCATTGCAGGGTAGTTACATTGTTGGTAAAATTTATAAATCCATTTGTAAAATGTTGAAATATTGTAATTTGAACTCTTACATCTCTTCTTATCAAAACTGGGTAACTATAAACGATTTTTTAAATATCAAAATATTATTTTTAGATATTTATTTAAAGAAAATTATAGAAGAGGAAAGCGTGAAGATGTGAGAAATAATGGATAAACTGGTTTTTACTACTTAGGGCGGACATAAAGCTCTAAGTACCAAGGTATTTTTGTTTCTAACTAATACTTAGTTGTTTTTCTGTCAAAAAAAATCTAAAATTTTCAATTTTGACAAATTAGCGATTGTACCTACCCCCATATTTTATGTTCATACAACTAAGACACAAAGGTTGGTAAGTTATATACAATTATGAATCCTTAACGAGTACTCAAACTATTCCTAATAGTGTAATATCCACACCTATACAGCGTAGGAAGATGATGTAAACCATCTTGGTGATCTTGATTAACATATGGCCTTGTTGTTGACAACACATCCATCTTTACTTTCTAATATCTGCATATATTTGTTTCATGATAAATATGATTGATCTTAAAATGCTCATGACTCACCAATATATCTAAACATTAATTTAGTGATATTTTAATCAAATTTTGGAACCTAAACATCCATTCCCTAACAAATTAATCTCCCATAAATCTATTTCTATATTCACCATATCATATCCTCGATCGATAACAATTTGAAGTCCATAAAGTAATGCTTGCAGTTACATATCATACGCACGTGTCCCCATGTTTACACCGGTAAAAGCACATATATTTAATATCAATTGGTATCTATAAAAAATCCTCCAATACCGTGTTGATGTCAATATTCGAGGAATTTCTATCAAGAGGCAGTAGGTATGATATATCTTCATTCCAATTTCCCAAAGAAACATTACATAAGGTTTACTCTTTCGATAATAATTTCATCTAAACTCCACTTGGTGTTGTTAAAAAAGAGGTTCTTCATTATAGAAAACTAGATGTTCCAGATAGTGATATAGAAAAAAAGCAGTAGAGGTAATCTTGCACCACCGTACCTTAGTACCTTCATTGATCATATGAATTATTTTAGATTCAAAGACTCCCCTACTCCAAATATCAACATTATATCGTGTATTCTCATCATTCCATATGTCATCATTATTTGGGAAAGAGAAAAGGACATGTTCTACAGTTTTCATGGGATGATTGTACAGGATACATCTTTGAGAGACGACACGTTTTGTTTGTAAAGCGTTGCCCGACACTAGATAACTTCACTCCAACATTTCATGGTTTGAGAAAGGATCATGTTGTGGAATAATGTTTCGAGCAAAAGTATTGTGGTTGAGCATTCAAAGATCGAGGTAATCATACCTTACCACCTATTTTTTCTTTTAAAAGGGTGAGAATCTTCTTAGGACACACAGGGTTCTAGCTGATTTATCAAGGAGTTCTCTTAGGCTTCTAAGCCTCTTTGAAACTTACTTGAATAGGATATTGAATTCTGATTCGATGATTAATGCATGGTGGATTTCTTGTCATTCAAAGATAACTCCATCTCGAATCTAATTATAACTCTCCCATATTGAAGTCTCCTGTTTGAGTTAATGTGCAATACAACTGATTTTGATATGGATGTCGTATTTGGCCCACATAAACACAATAGATTCCATACTATATATTAGGATCGTAAGATATTTACATGGGCTCAACTAAATTACACTATGACCAAGAAAGGGTTATTGGTCGTGGTATATGATTCGATAAGTATCGTTCCTATCTCATTGGATGAACAGTTGCAGCATACATGAACCATTAGATGATGAAGTGCCACATGAATATGAAAGATTCAAATTTGTATCTTATTATATGGGTACTTATATTACAAGAGTTCGACTTAAAGATTCAATATTGAAAGGGCATGGAAAATAGAATAGTTGATCATCTATCTCGTCTCGGAAACTCTAGTCAGCACAGACACTGAGTTTGTCAATATGGTATATCTTATTGAACATTATTTATTGTAATTAATGTTATGTATCTTTTATTGAACATTGTTCTCAAAATGACCCTTCCAATGCCATAATAGATGTTTCAGTGACCCGACTGGGATTGCTCTTGCACAACCCAAAAAACCTCTATAGAAGCATCTCACAAAAATTCGTTAGATTCCCAATCGTAGTCATCTTCATATGTAATATTATATTTATTCAAATCTCCAATGTTTCCGTAATCTATCTTAACTAAGGGCGCGCAAAGTTGTGAACCTTTATAGATAATATATTTTATAGTATGTTTTTCCTTTAAATTTAAGTAAGACCTTTATGGTTTGTTATAGGTTTGTCATAAAATAATTGGGTTGATCCAAATTTACTTAGATTTAGCCTAACTGGTTAGAATAAGTTTATAAGAATAAACCCCTCAAAATGCTCCTACATCGTTAAACTTATTTTTATAGTTTAGGCCATAAGTTCTAAATCTTTTAAGAGTAATTATATACCACCCAAATACCACCAATAACGTGGCGTGAATTGGTTGGTTCAAATAATCCAGAAAATAAATAGATTAAAGATTTATAACCAACCAATTCATGCCACGTGGTGCCACGTCATGGACACCACGTCATTGGGCCGAATTGATTTTTCAATGCAATCTAACTGAACTATTATTTTTACCAACACTTTTACTACCCTCAATAACAATTTCCACAAAAAACCATTAATATTACTAGTTTTAACTCTAGAATTTGAAAACCTAATTTGAAGATTGCGGTATTGAAATGTTATCACACACTAAGGTTAGTATTATAATCATTTTATTTTTATGTAATTTTTTTTATTTTAGTTCATAATTTGTAGTTAGAATTTATAATTCATTTTTATGATTCATAATTATTGTTTGTAAATTGTATTCAGGGTTCATAGATAAGTAAATTGATGATTAAATTAATATATTTTAATTTAAAATCTTTTTTCGACCTTAGAAATATGTTTTTCATTTATATATGGGTAATTTTTACAAAGATTACTAATTAAAAATAGCGGAAGTATGAATTAGTTGTAATTCCTAATTTATATTTTGAGTTTTAATTACAATGGTTTCTGCAAGTTTAATTGGCGATTTGTACAGATTATGCAATTACAGTGTATGAGAATTTAAATTGGAGAATTTTTGAAATATAAATTATAGTTTATGTTGGTTAAATAGTGATTTGTTAAACTTGATTGAATAACTGGTGATGTTTAATTTTTGAAATTTCTGTATTTTTTGTCCATATTTTTTTTTTCATTTATAAAAAAAGAGAGGAATTAAGGGTTTACTATTGACTTTATTATTTAATTATTTTACTATGCAAATTTAATATCTAATTGATAATATTTCTACTAAAATCTTCTAGTAGGATAATTTTCAAATATACTACAATGGCCAGGAAAAAAACCAAGACACCAACAAAGGAAAGAGAAAAACAATTGAATCCTTCCATTTATAGTAAGTTCATTTAAAATCTCAATTGTTTAAGGTGATTAGTTTAAAAACATATTACATTTGAATGCTTTCCCTCAAACGGATGTGTTGCATGAATAATTCACAATATCGAATATATATGTGATTGAATTGAACTGCATGATTTGATTATCTAACACTACTTGGAGTTGTTAGAGGTGGATATAGTATAGAAGTAAAAATATTGAATTACAAAATTGGTAGAAATATAAACTAATTGAATTTCATATGGTTTAAATGAACAAAACTTATATAAGATAATTATGTTGTTTGTGAAAACTGCATTTTTGTAGATTCTATATCATTTATATTTTCACAATTGCAATGTATAGGATTATTTGGCTAAATAACTTTATTATATGCATGATTAAAAATTTTAAATAAAATAGAAAAATATTAATTATTTTTTCTCTAAGATTTTTTTACAAAAAAAGTATAGGTAAATTTTATAGATTTAGTGGTTAAGTGACCTCATTCATAGATTATTTACATTAAATATTATTCGACTAGTTGTCTTTGTTAATAGTTCAAGTATTTATCTATCATATGTAGTTTCTTTACTTCCTTAAGATAAATTATTCATGAAATAAAAGGATCAATATAGTAAAATTTAAGATTATATAATTCCAAAATATTGAAGAATATTTTTAAAATTTTCTTACTGACTCCTTTTTTCCACTTAATTTTTTGATTAATTAAATAATTATAATCATACTAACATCTTTGTTTTATAATTTTATTTACAGTAAAGATCGCTGACCATGATATTTCAGTACAAAAAACTTTTTAGGAAATCTTGATAATAGCAGGGAAATAAAGTAAGTTTATTGGTCTTGTTATTTATTTTAAAATATTTCTAGATATTTTAATATGGTTGACATGTATAGAAATACACTATTTTTTATTCTAAAGTATCTCCCACAGCTACCAACATTCATGTTATTACCCCTACCATGTTACATTAATCCTTCTAAGGCCTTGATGGTGAAATTCTTTTCACAAGACCCAAGCCAGTCTATTTTGAGAACGGAGTTGGAGGTGTTTGTATATGTCTGGTTAGTTCAAATAGAAATATTTAATGCAAGGATAGTGATTTTTATTTTTTATAGCTTGGGGCACACACAAAGTGCTTTGCGGCGTATTTAAAATAATATTTTTAAATTGGTATGGGTAATTCATTGGTTTTTTCTCTCATCCCACCTACCTCACTTAACCCGAGTTCAATGTTCCATTATCTAGAAATATCCCTATGAACATAATCAACAGACAGTGATGATATCTAATATAGATCTATGTATCTTTGTTGGTAACCTTCAACAAAATTTTGAAGCTTATGCTATGTAATCTTTATGTGGAGGAAATTACCATATGCTACTTTTGAATCTTTTATCAACATTAAAGATAATATTTTCCTCATGTATGTTTGACTTTTGTTTTTTTGATGATCTTACTTAAATTGTATTCTTTTTATGGAAAACTTTGACTAGGCCTGGTAAGAGTATTAGTGGACACTCCAGAACTGAACCTGGGTACGTAGAGTATTATGATACAAGAGATACTGCAAAGGAGTTAACGAGAATCAACAGTCAAAAAGTTCATGGAAGGAAGATCGCGTTAGAATTTAGGAAGTCTAGTTGTTTTGTATAGTTTATTATATTACTCGTGATCATGGTCCATTAGTGTCATGATTGGTTCATTGGTAAGATGTCGATGTTAGCAATATTGTTTGTTTGTTTAATTTTGCTAACTCTTTTTACTATTGGTCGCGTGTTGGGAAGCCTTTCCTTGTATCTTACTTTTATTCAGTGCTTCGGAATTTAAATAGAAATTTATGTAAGTTTTTTTGTATATTTCAAATATCATGCTTTAATGAAAGTAATTATTCATCTCATAAAAAGTAAGATGTTAGAAACAATATAATAATTAGGAGAGTGATAATATTAAGCTTGGAAAACATTATCATGGGTAAGCTCTCAAGTAACCTTCATATAGGACAATAGAAAACTTTTCACTACCATATTAAAGACACAATAATGAAAGAATAAAGAAGGTTTTACAAATGGATAAATATGAAAGTTACAAACCCCTCCAGTACTACATGTAATAATATACACTATATACACTATACAGTCGGGTAGCTCAATTAGCCAAGACTATGTTTCTTCATTTGGAGTTACGAGGTTTGAATCCCTCCATGAACATGATTAACCTAGTTCTAACTTGCCTATAATCACCCAGACACCCACGTAAAAAAATAATTATAAAATTACATACACTACTTCTCATAATATGCTTAGTTTTGTCACCTTTAACATATTTTCCCTTTATTTGAGAAATACAAGAAAAATTATCTTCATACATTATGGTTGAATTTATTTGCTTGATAAATGAAATTATTTGTTAATATGTCAACTGAAAGACCTTAATACAAAATATTCTCGTCTTACTTCTGAAATGCAAGGATATCCATATGATTTTAGAAGTTGCGGAAATAATATGCTTTGTAAAACGCCATAATATTAAAGTAGCTCCATAAGTAAATAATATACAGTATGGGATCCTCATTTGTGTTGATCAGATAAATAACCAATATTTTCATAACCAATTAACCATGATTGTGAGTTTCGTAAGTATGATAATCATATATCAATGGTTACTAAGATGTACATGTTTGACACCTTTCCAATGTCTTCGTATTGGCGTAGAACTAAATAATTCTAATAATTTTATGAAGATTGATATATCTTGTATTATATTGTTAGCAATATTTAGTGCGCCATTAAGATATGATAATTGAAAGAGTTATTTTGTATATCAAGGGAACAAACTATATAGGAGAACTCAATGGGTGAGAGTTATCCATACTAAAATATTGTACAAGTTTCTATGTATAAAAGAATAAAATAAATATAATCTCCATTCATTTGAATAGCATAATATCTTAAATATCCAAAACAAACATAATAATTAAATAGGGTTCATACCCATTGCAACTTTCAAAGCAAAATATATTTATAGCTCATAATAATTAAAACAAAACATAGTAAAAATAATGATAAAATCATGTTCAAAAGATAAAATTAACTTGAAACATAAAATACGAAATGAGTCGGTTGTGGAATGGCAACAAATGATGAATTTGGATGGAAACCCCCATTCCTTCTCTTGCCAGTCACTTAGATCCTTTCCCAACTCGGAAATTTGATAAAAAGTGAAGTCTCATGATAATTAGGTGTTGTAATATTCCTATATACTTGGTCAAAAAATGATTTGGACCTAATGGACTTGCTTAAGTGGCCCAACCAGTTATAGACCAATGTTGTCCAAATTCGAGTCATGTTGGAAAAACTAACATAACTTTCTCGTCTCATCTCCGAATTTATTTTTGTCACCTCTCACGTGACACTAACCTTAAGCTCTATCTTAATCAAAAGTCATTACTTCATAATTTCTGATCAATTTGTTGTGGTGAGTGAAACAATGTGACGTCAAGACTTTTCTAGTAAACGCTGTTGTTTTCTAAAAGTAACTTTAATTTCTCTTCACTCCTTGGATTGGGGTTGGACATAAATTATTTACTTCTCCTCATCTCCTTGGAATCTAGTGTCAACCATGGAAATAAAAGCTACACACTTAACACACAACTGGAGCAAAAAACTCTTTCCAAAAGAATGTAGATAAGTAAGATATGGAAAATATTAGGAGAAAATCCCTCACCTAGATCCCATAAACCCTTATAAATATGTCTCCCGAGTATATTAATATATCATAAAAGAGGAAACATCAACAGTACAGGTACTCGACACCTTTACTTGGAGGCTTGCTCTTTAATAATCTTCCTTCTCCATTAGATACTCATTGGTAGTTCGGTTCTTCCTTCATATTATGATTCCTGAGCTCTTATCATGTAATACACTATGGCAAACTGTTATGCTATAAGCTTTGAGGTATGTTTTTGATGCTTCCCTAACTTCTTTTTTAAATTCTCTCCGTCATTTCAATATATGGCTACTTAAATGTCTGATGCCTATACTTTTCCTACATATTTTCATATGCAGATTTTCAGTTCTCTGGTGCTCTCGTAAGATCAAACAGTTCAATACTCAATTTTCTGTCACCAACACATTAATCAAAAATATGTCATTTCGGTCGACATTCTGCCCCACTTTTATGATGACAAAACATTAAATTATTTTCTTAATAACTATATATAGTACGGAAAAATAAAGGTGATGCTCTCCCATAAACTTATAATAACAAAAGGTCCCAATACTCCTCCATTGATATTTCATATAAGAGACAAAAAAGATTAAAAACATGCAATCTTATCCTCCTTCTATATACAAACTTTTTTTGGAGGATATTCAAGAATTAACCGAAAATCCACAAGTCAAAGTTTTGTCGTTCCAGTAAAATGAAAAGAAAATATTAGAGGGGCCTAAGACCAATCAATCAAAAAAGAAAGAAATAGAAAAATAATGGAAGACATTAAATAAATTTTCCTTATAATTCTCATTTGGTAGTATTTACAAACTAAAACAATTGTACACTTATCAAACAATAAATCAACAATTATTAATTTGAAGATTAGATTAGCTTTGCAATGTTTGAAAGATGTGTTTTTCTCTTAGTCCGTTATGATAGCTATATGGTGTTCCTCAATCCTTACATAGTTTTTAGGTCCATATAACTAATGTCTATTGGTTTGGTTGTTCCTAGATTCCATAGTCAAGAATCATAAGGTCTTTAAGGTTGTAATGTATGTATAGGGTAGGTATGATCGTATACTTATGTAATATAGAGTGAGCTTTTAGCTCTCTCCTCACTGTCGTTCTATTAGTCACCCTAGAGAATGAGTTACTCTCCAAGATGTTCTCACTCAAACCAACTTTTGATGCACTTATTTGCATCCCCAATAACCAAATAATATTTTGTATGATCACTTAAGAAATCTACTTTACTGGTCCATATTATATCTTTTTCTTTCGCAAGTTAGCTATGACTCTTATTTATGTGAGAAGTCATGCCACTATGCTTCACATTCTTATTTTCTTTTCAATTTTTTTTATCTTTTCGATACTTTTTATCTTACTCCGGAAAAAGGTTACAATAATAGAAAGTGTTCAAAAACCTCAAATACATAGCGCAAAACCCACCCAATGATATTTTCCATAATCGAAACCACCACCCCAAACTCAAGTTCTAAGATGAGTGTAAAGCATTAGTAATTTAGTGCGAGTCAAATGGAAAAGTTCTACAAACCAAGGGGTATGACTTTTAATGTAGCTAATAAAAAGGCTTTGAAAATGCAAGAGGGGGCTGAGACAGATAATAAAAAATATAAATGGCCAGCAAGCTAAAATGCATATGGGCTAAACAAAAAACGACCTTAATCCTTTTCTATCCTATATAATTTAGTAACTTTCTCACCCCTGGCACGTTCATCAAATAGTTTATAATATAGTTTAGATCTCACTTTCTACATATTACTTATGCTCCCTAAGATCAAACGTACTTCTATCGCATTTCTCATTAATATATTCATTACTTTTAATGCGTGTTTCAAGTTTATCTTTTAAGCATACAAAGTGACAAGTTAATAAACCTACTATTTAATGTCATTGACTCGTTATAATTTTGATTAATAGTAACATTCACTACATTATACACCTAGACATATAAAGAAATTAACATATAGAATGGGGATGAGGTCAACGGATCCCCACCCTCAAATCAATGGTGAAACGTGATTCCACAACTCGAAACAGAATCAATAATATTAAAATACAAAACACATACTATACAACTAAAATAAGGGTAGATAAAGGAGAAAGCATACTCTTTAAGGTTATTGCCTCGCATTGCCAATCCAAGATATGATGTAGTGCGTATCTTACATGTGCGCTTCTCATATCATCATTATTCATTCTTGCATTCCGCATATGTGGTACGTCCAATCCAATCAACCAACTCTAGAAATATTTCGTATTTACCTTTTTCAATTTCTTTCTCGAATATCCACTTGTGTGTAAGTCTTAACATTGGAAATGGTTCGTGTTGCGATAGCTTCTTGGGCCCCAAAAGCTTTGCTCTTGCCTTTCTTACACAAAGTTCACTTGATTTTCTCTTGTGTTCACCCAGTCCATGCTTTGATTCTTCTTCATATCCCTCATATGAGCAAGTATTTCTGTTCTTCTTGTCATCTCTGTCCAACCTCAACTTAAAATTATACCTCTTTTGAAACTACCTCTTGATGTGGGTGAATAAGGTATTATTTAGGGTGTAAAAGGTGTAAGGATGGTGTTTCTATATGTGTGGGTAGTGTAATTGTACTTGGGTGAAAAGGATTTTAAAGTTTTGAATAATGGAATTGAAAATCTTTGAACTTGAATCTTGATTTCTTGAAGTTTTGGAATGATTTGGTTTCATTATTGTTGTTTGGAATAATGTAAAGATGATTTTGAATACGATATTCTGGTGATTTTGTGGTGTTTTGATGGTAAGTGAAGGTATTGTTGAATTTTTAATGGATCTTGGGTGTTTGGGGAAGAAGGATGCTAGGGATTATGCATTACGAAGAACATATAGCCTTTTCTCGTTTGGATTCGCATCGCTGCTTGGTATACCTCTCCAAAGGTCTTGAGGATTTCGACTTGTTTGACCATGTACCTAGAGTGGTAACTCCATATTTGCTAACGGTGCAACGCGCGTTGGGCGTGGTCTACCGCTCGATTCCTCCAAACCCTCTGCCCAATTTGACCGTGCTCTACCGGTCATGACACTATGTATAGAACAGAGGTATATCGCCCGTAGCACACGGTTAACCTCGCAACCACTTCAAGCCTGTTGACCATTTACACCGTCACCATCGCATTGCTATAAATGGGAAGAAGCTTAATTTTTTTATTATATCTTATATCCAGCTTTTATCTTCTCGATTAGATAGATATTAAAAAAATGCGGTTTAGGGTCGAGAAAAAGTTAATTTCGACACCCGAGCGCAAAGTTATGGTCTCTCGAAATTTGCTCTGTGTTGTTTATCGATGAATGCGGTGCACTGCCCGAGTACGCTTATTCTGACAATTGAATGTCGAGATAGGGTCAAGACTATATGGGAGCAACAGTAACACGTATTTTTGAGTTTTTTCTCCCCAAACTCAATCTTCAACTTACCTACACATCAAAAACAACTTTCTACCTTTCCCATTAACTATAGTATACATAAAAACACGAAATAAACTTATTAATTTACACTAAGAACATAAAATTAAACTAATAAAGTATTTAAAACATGTGTTGTCCCCCCAAGTATCACCTTTGTTTATTACATAGTTAAGCTCTATGTGTTACCTTCCATGAAAATTGTCTTGAGGCCCTTTCGGTACTCCTCCGCTTAAACTTGACCCTTCCTCGATTTAGTAACTTAGGGACTTTACCACCTAGATTTTGTTTCTTCGATCTTTAAAAGGGGTAGGTAGTGTTTCCATTTTGCGTTCTTATTCTCATGTTCGAACAACTTCTTCACTTGGTGATATACAAGGACCATTTTTGCGGTTTTAAGCAATGTCTTCTCTTCGAATACAGGTTGAGCTTGAATGAATTTAGGTCCAATCTACTTCTTTGCAATAAGGAATTCCTCTATACCTACTTCTAGCTCAAACAATCCAACATCTCCAATCATACACTTATTATAACTAGACTTCATATATTTCTTCAACTCTTTGATTTGGTGGATCTTTGGTGGTGTAAAAGATCCGCCAAATCAAAGAGTTGAAGAAATATATGAAGGGGGGTGTATTCAACTGGGAGTTTGATGGATTTTTTTAGACTTTTGAAATCCATAGACTTTGCAAATTCTATAGACTGTTTTAATTCTATATAGAGTTTATAAGATTCTTTTTAATTCTATATAGAGTTTGACGGATTTTATATCAAGATTTTCATGGATTTTGATAGATTTTGATTTTCTTCTAAAAAAAATATATACATCCAATACATCAGGAAAAAAATATATCTCCTCCAATAAACGTAGGTCTGATTTTGAGCAGAGTTAAAATGATAAATTGACAAAATATCTAAGAAAATGAGTTTACTTAAAGAAAGCTAAAATCGACAAAGCCTATTTTTCTTTTTATGCAAGAGACAATGTAAAAACTATTATAATGTCAATATGAAAAAAATTGTAATCAGAGACATAGTAATTTTATGATTTTTAACATGAGATAATCAGACAATGAAATTGTGATCCAATCTTGTTACACTCCCTCCTACTTAAAAATATTTGAGTTGTCCATGTGCAAGATTTGTAACTAATGTATGTTGCAGTGCTACTGTGCTACAGCTCAAAGAAGACAATATCTGTTTATATTCAAGTTTGTCCAAAAAAATTATTACTTAAATAAAAAACCAAAATATTTTTCAAAATATGGAGAACTGAGCTAAGGTTATCTACAGTAGAAATTTGACATTAAAACAATATCAATCATAGTTTGGGGTAAAGGCTCGCCTTTTTGACTGAGAAACTCAAAACACCTCCTAAATCGTCAAAAAATTATGGAAAATTCTGCTATTATTTTTTTTTCAACAGGAAATTTCTGCTATTAAATATTGTTATCCGATCAAATTAAAACATAGAAGAGAAGAAAAGAATGATGTTACTATAGATAATTCATCACTACGCAGAAGATAAATTTACAATTTCAATAAAGTTTATATTTGAACGATTGTCATGAACATATAAATTTTTCGAATAATTATAAAATAATTTATGAAAAGAAATTACCTCAGTTATTATTTTTGTTTGGAGTTTATAAAATCTCTACTTCTTTGGAAGGATTTGTAAAAGTCTGGTTTCTTTATACTTAAACCTTAAACTCCTATAAAATCTGATGACTTGAAAAGTCCAATAACTTTTGAATACCCTAAGATTTTAATGGAGTGAAAAGAGTCCTGATTGAATACATCTAGATTTTAAAAGAGATTTTAGAATCCTATTTGAATACCCCAAGATTTTATTAGACTTTTTAAAATCATGATTGAATACCCCTTGACTTTTAAAATCCAAAAAAATCCTACAGAATCCCAGTTGAATACACCCCCTAAGGTGAGCATATTACGTCTTAGCAGATTTAGGGAATACCACTAATGTAGCATTATCCTAATGATGGTCAAATCATGTTCATCTCGTAACCGCTTGAGTCTAGTCTCTTGAATTTTTCTTAAATTTACCTCTTCTATACTAGAATCCACCATAAAACTTTCTCAAAGTACCTCTTCCACCTCTCCGTTCCTTTGCAACCGTCCTTGTTCTTGCGGGTAAGATAGGATAATTGGTAGTATTTACTACCTAATTGTTGATATCCCGAAGAGTCTACCACATATTTGATCAGAATTCAAATAATATCCTCCATACATCTTTAGATAAATCACTGGACTATCTTCATTAACCCAACCGTATCACCTGTGAAAGAGTCAATGACCAAAACCAAGCATAAAATAAAAAAACTAAACACTACTATACTAAAACAAAAAATGTAACAATGTATTCTCCAGTAGTGTCACCAAAAACTTGTTGGTCCCAAAATTGTGATTATAAATTAATATAAAAGGAGGTTATCTTCCCATAAGTGTACAGATCATTGACAAGTAATAAAAAATAATTCAAGGGGTGTATTGTCTCCAAAAGGACTATCAAGGTTAAAATAATATGTTTCGAAAGTATAATAATGTAAGGTTGTGAATGATATAACAATGAATTAAAAATTCTATTTTTTTGGTTTTATATTATAATTGATAAAATAAAAATAATGTTAAAAGTAGTAGTAAATCGGATGAGATAGATGCTTGAGGCTTGCTAGCAATTCCGGAAGTCAACTAATTTGAAATTTCTGGATATAAGAGAAAATTGAATATTTCACGAGAGATTCAAAATTCTCTCTTACAATAGTAAGGCTCGACTAAGAGAGCTTTCATACACAAATTCAGAAGAAATAACACTATCACCCTGGCTAGGTAAGACCCGGCTCACTAACACAAACAAGATGCCTATATACTATGCTCGTAGTCAAACACCCCTTGGGACGATAATTCGAATACCCAAACTACTTAATATGTGATCAAGATACAAGTGAAAATTAAGCATAAAATATATAGCCAATGGAAATAAACTCAATGTATTTTAATAAATAATCTCAAAGTCCCAATAACATCAATTTAGTATTTCAGGGTTCATACATAAGCAATTCTCAAGAAATAAAGTGTTTTCTTCATAATTAAAAAGATAAAAGAACTAAATATAAGTGAAAGAATCATGTTCACTGTAAAAATAAAATAAAATTAGAATTAGGAATTACTGAAAAAGGAGGTGGAATGGTCCAACAGTGGTGGAAATCCTTGTTGTGTTCTTCTTCTCTCTGCTTCAGACGTTTCTTCTCTTCTCAAATGACTAAGGGAGACTCCAATTTTGACTAAAAAAAATATTCTATAATGTTATTTTCTAGTATATATATAGGTCTAAATCATTGTAGGGTTTCCATGGACTCACTTAATGAGGTTAATCTAGCACAACCTATTTTTCGTAAGGAAAGTTCTGGTTAGAGCTACGACAACGGTTTTTAGCATAACTTCTTCATCTTAACTCTGATTTCCGTCACTTCTTATGCGTCACTGACAACAAACTCATTCCAAATAAATATGAATTTCTTAAAAGTCTCTGACCAGCTCATCGCGGTGATTGCAACAATATGATGTCTATACTTTTCAAATAAAAGCTATACCTTCCCAAAGTGGCTTTAAGCTCATTTTACGCCTTGGTAGGAGTTTGACTTGACTATTTGAGTTTTCCTCATCATCTTAGCACTTTGTATTAATCATTTACCTAGAAGTTACACACTTAACACACAATTAAAGCATAAGTTCAATAAATAGCTATAAGTCCAATATTGGAGATAAAAGTATAATATATCGAATATTAGGGAAAATTTCCTCACTTAGGTCCAATTAATACCCAAAACACATTAGGATTTTCTCCAATACTTTTGATGTTATTGTTGAATGGTTCATTGAAGATCTATTCTACTTCAACAACTTTAACGATGGTGGAATCTTCATCAAGAGAGTGTATATCGATGGGTTGTATATCCTTGTCTCGTATGTCTTCGAAGGTGATATCACCAAGCAGATTTCAATTTTGAGTGGATTTGGTTAAAATAATCCTAAACATTTTTCTAAAAGGTCAAGATCATGAATATGAATTTTAGGGTTATTGAGATGGTGAGGTCTAGAAAGGTTAAAATACAAGCGATGGGGACTATCCAAAAAAGTAAAGGAATAGAAAACACTACACACCCGATACAAGAGGTTGTCACTTATGTCGCGCTATATTTCAATGTTAGGTGTCACATATATACAGATCGGATTTCCAACACTTGAGCAAAATTTTGATCCAAAAAAGATCATTGAAAGCCTTATATGGGATAAACAATCATTTGGTTGTTATGCATTATACAGAGTTCAGATGATTTAATAATTGTTCTTAAACTTGCATCGTTGTTTTGTGTGTTCTGCAATGATTCAATTTA
This sequence comes from Nemophila menziesii, assembly GCA_029959085.1. Lineage (NCBI taxonomy): Eukaryota > Viridiplantae > Streptophyta > Magnoliopsida > Boraginales > Hydrophyllaceae > Nemophila > Nemophila menziesii. Next base: position 36,257,313 of record JARWIR010000005.1, on the reverse strand, counting down.
AAGTAAATAAACTATCAAAATTGTGAGAATTGGGGATGGTTGTTAAAATACAGAAGGTTAAGAAGTGAGAGTGCAAGAAAACATAGAAGATAATGAAGGCATGAGAGAAAAAATATTGTTTAATGTTAAAAATAATAAATTATTTATAAAGTGAAACGTTAATAAAATTTAAAAATGGTTGGTTGTGGTTAGAAGTTAGATGGATAGAAGGAAATTTAAGTTAGGAGATGATCATTCTCCCCTTAGGATAAGATATGAGCTTGTATGGGTGACTAAAATACTAAGTGAAAAATATCCTACCAAAGAAAAAGAAATAAAAACACACACAATATGAGAGTTTAGGCAAGAGAATTTAGAAATATTCTAACATAAGATTATGGATGCTCTTGCCTCATCTACTCACAAAAAAATTCTTGGGACCCAATTCATTCGCCTTTCATTTGAGCGTGTAGTATTACTTCTTTGTACGATCAATATTGGTTGATACTAAAGAGGAACACTTGATCATTGATCCAATATTTTATGTAGGAGTATCTTCAAGTTCTATAACCGGCTTTACCAAAGCATGTGCAAGCATAATTAGTTCTGGCAAGAATGATTTAATATGAACATAAATGACTTTATTAAAGATAGTTTTTGAACTATTTTGTGTTAGAATATATTTGACAACCTTTTGACACACAGACTTATATATATATATATATATATATATATATATATATATATATATATATATATATATATATATATATATATATATATATATATATATATGGTTTTTAACATTAGAGAGGTGTCCTTGGAATTTCTTGATTAGTCTCTAATCATTATATCTCGGATTTATAAGTCAAGAGACCTAATTGAAGTAGAGAGAAAAAACTGGAGAGAAGTTGGGGCCTTATTGCACCACTTCCACACCATTTGACCACCGATCTTAAGGTAATTTAGTATTATTTTCTTGCCCGAACGTGATTCTTCTAATTTTATCATTTTATTTCATTAATTTAATTATAAACCAAAATTCTTTATAACTTGAGCTTGCATTATGTATAAACCTAGAATATTGTTTTGGTAATTCTATGTTATTTGAAATTGCTTTTAGTTTGGTTAGCGGAATATGAATTTATTTAAATTATTCTTTATATGACTTGATCATACATTGACCTAAGTACTTAGATTGTCACCCGGGGTTGAGGAACATAACTGGTTCATATACATGCGGTAATGATCCTTGAGAAACTTAATTACCCAAAAAATCACATAGGGTTAGTGTATAACTCCAAACTTTGCGTAGAATAATCTTACCCATGTACTCTTGTGATTGTAAGACTACCTTCTAAGCTACGCGGGAGTTGGAAAGATTATAGAATCCCAATTAGTTATAACGACCCAATTCACCCTGACGAGTATCTATTTAGGATGATAGGAGAATACTGCCAAACTCGAGTTAATATCTCGTCTATTATTCATATCGTATTTATTTGTTTTTGTATTTTATCTTTATATTTACATCATAGTTCCTTAAATAAAAAACCAAGCAAGAATCTAAATCTTTCATTATGTTTTTATTTAAACCTCTAAATCCTCTACGCTTTATAAGAACATGATCCAAGTTACCAATATAATTGCATGTGGAGACGATAACACTTATAATTATCTTTTACTTTTCAACGATCTGTACACTTACAATATTTGTTCTCTCGGGGTGTGTATTTACTTGCATATATCACACCTTGTAAGAAAACAACAAATTACGAGGAGAAGACATGGAACTCAAGTGGTGTACTGAAGGAATGAAGATACATGTCGGGGTAAAGGGTCGTATAGGAGGTGCATCAGGATCATAGTGGTTGAGATATCCAAGGAGAGTACAAACTTAAAAATGTGAATCTCAACGACATACCAAACTAATCAAGATAAAACCCAAGCCCATCAATACCCCCAACATGATAGTTCTTAAAAGGAGATTAAATCTTCAAAAAAGTCGAAAACTTATCTCCATCTAAATGATAAGGGAATCAAGGTTGAAAGGTGTACTTAATAGGGAGTAAAGCTAGGATCAACCTCATAAAGAAAGGAGATCGTCTCGCATGCTAAACCCAATATTTAATTCTCGAGTACAGGCCCAGGAGACGGCTAGGAAGATGACTAGGTATGAAGATTAGTTGTTAGCCACAAGAACCTCGATAATTAATAGCACACTGTCTTAATAACCTCGAATTAAGTTACCCACTAACCTCACGTTTTCCACTCACTAGGAGTGGGTCGCAAAGGAAGCTCGAATCCTATTATGCTAATGATGGGTTTGAAGAAAACCATAAGTAGTTCAAGAAAGTGGGAATAGTGCGTAGACATAGTAAGGAAGATAGTATAAATAGAATTACTGTAAATTAATACAAAAATTGTAATCATTCAACAATATTCAAGCTATATTATTAATAAAGTTTATTTTTTTTCTAACTTCGCTTATTTATCTTTTCATTAAAACTTGTACTTGCAATATTCATTTCCATCTAAACACTTCAAACACACATTATACTTCATAAGAAAATCTAGCTGTCCTATCAGCGACCAAAATTTTTGTAGTGTAAACCAAGAAAAATGACCAAAACACACATTAATGTAAGTACAATTAATTTAAAATGCACACTACACACAATAAAATACCACATAACAACCATATAACTACGTAAATCACTAGTAACTCTTAAACTGAACACAAAAATAATAAATATGTGACTTTAAGACTACTAACCTTATATAACATTTTTAATGAGCAAGCAAAGACAATAATGTAAACTTACTCCATTTCCGTCGTCGTGAGGATAGAGAAAAGTAGACTAAGTATTCAATGTGAAAGAAAGTGAAAGAGTAATTTAGAGAAGCAAAATACCTATTTATATTGAAGGGGTAATTTTGACCAACACTATTTTATTGGTCTTGAATTTGTTTCCTAAATACAACAGATGTCTAAACAAGACGGGTAAGTCTAGCTAAAACCTTACTAAGCTTCTAAAGGGGCGCTTACTATAGTGGAGGGTATCGCCTATCTGCTACGCGCGTTAATAGTCTTCAAAGTCCTTCTAAGGTGCCCATATACAAAATTGGTCTATCCCCTGTTGATGTTTCCATTCTAAAATCATTGTTCGTATCGTCCTAGATTACCCATATATACCTTCTTTGTAAGTTTCCGCATAAACCCTCGTCGAATTTGCTTTACCTAAACTTTGAATGATTTCGTTTTCCTTCGTACCACTAGTTCTTGGTTTCACAATAACTATTAACAAAAATCTATGTTTACACATCATTTCTCGAACCACACACCTAAAATTTTCGGCCACAACTTTTTGACAATTCCAAATCAAAATATTCATCGGATGGTTTATAATATTCCTTCCATGTGAATAATATACAGGTGTACACATTAGTAAACTCAAAAAATAAATAGATAAAAACTGACGTGCTTCTTAGGATTTGACAATCATGTCTGATGCCACATCCTGGTGCATTTCCCCCATCCTTAGGCATTTCTAAAATTTGGCTACCTTACAAGTAATCAAATGCACTACAGCTTCAGAAGATTCCAACATTGGAATTAAATTTTGGAGCGCCTCCCAACATCTATATTCCTTGTGCTGTCAAATTGCATAAGTTTCTGATTGTACATAGTTTCATTTAATTGCATTTTCGCCCCTGAATTTTTAATTTTTTCGCCCCTACGTTTTTATAGGTAGTTTTATTTATTTTAAATTGGTCATTTTTTATTTATTGTTTAAAATTTTACTTGTTCTCCTCATTATTTAGCTTCTACTAATTTTATCTGAGATTAATCTTGATTTGAAATACCTACCTCCACACTTTTGAATCTTTACCATCTTCATCTTTATGAATAAATCAATGAAGAATGCCAAAAAGATCCATACAGTAAATCCAAAGAAAATAGGAAAACATGCCGTTTGCTTCGAATTTGTAATTGAAGGTAATAATTTTGACAACTGTTTTCATATTTTAATATTATTCAATTCAATTGTGTTTTCTCAATTATAATTTAATTTTCTAAGATTTATTTTTCAAATTATAATTTAAATTATTTTAATATATAAATATTAATTCAATATGTTATAGGTGAGAAAAAAATTATATTAATAAAACTGAAATTAATATCTTGATTATGTTTATAATAATTAAATTTATATTTTTCAAAATAAAAATATATAGATTTGTTGTTGATACCTGGATTCTATTTTTAACCAAAATTTTATAAATAATTGAAGTTTCATAAAATTCAATTAATGTTAATTATATATTTGTAAATCTTATATAAAGGTATAAGATAATTGGTCATGATATTTCAATAAGAAATTTATCTTTAAAAATGGTACTTCCATGTTCTCCGTAAGTTTTTCTAAATACTAGTATTGTAATATATATATATATATATATATATATATATATATATATATATATATATATATATATATATATATATATATATATATATATATATATATATGGGTGATTAATCCAAAACGTCCATGTCCAAAATAACTTTCTTTAGCATGTCCAACCCACTTTTATAATAATATATATGGATAACAACCCATGTTTTGAGAACGACGATCAAGGATAACCATCCATAGCTGCATTGATGAAAAAATCTTTTTAACAACCCACAACTATATGATAAAAAATACTGGCTAATGGAAAGAAAATGAGTCGGCTAATGATGAAACTTATTCCGGTGAGCTCCATTGGCAAAAACCGACAAAGAACAATCAGGAGTCCTTGCTTCCGCCACTGTCATCAAGGTGAGTCTGACTAGCAAGTGCTCCGTGAAAAGCAAAATCAGTGATAGTCCATTACAACGAGCCCATTGGCTAAGCCTCCATTAAACGGGTTGTATAATCCATTAAACGGTTGCTTCAATTAAATATTTACTGCAAAACAATTTACAAAATACAGTATAAGACCAAATTAATTTGGCAAATCATGGGACCCATAAAACTCACACGGCATCATGGTGGTCCTTTGTGTGTTCTAAAATAAATACAAAAGTAATCGAACCACAACCGCAAGTGTACGGTTGTCCCAAGTAGTAATAATGATTCTAGGATCGTTCGCAGGGACGGTTTGGTTAACTACAATGCTTATCAAATAATGAATGGTTGCACTTATGAAAGCAAACAAAGATATAATGATTGATTTGGTTTTTTGTATTAATTCTAATTAATTATGGAGTAAATATAAAATGCAAGTAAAGACTAAAACGCAAGTAAATAAGTGTAAAACGTAGTATGAGAAGATAGCACTTGAGAACGCAAGGGATCCTTCTAATTCTATTTCATAACTTGTTCTGTTTAAAGGTTAAGTTGGTCAATTACAATGGTCGGGATTCTAAATTCCTTATACCCCCGTCAGGGTGGACTATAAGGCTATCCTAGAGTGTCACTAGTCCCGTCAGGGTAAATATGATCCATTTTTAGATGTTTAAGAATTTTACCTCATTGGCCCTAAAATTAGCTAAGTTCGTCAGAATCAATAGCTTCTATTTTAGATTGGATAATTGGTTCTATACCTAAACCCTCCGTCAGGATGATCCACACGCCACATATGTGGAATAGCCTAGATACTAATACATGTTCTTAGTTCGCGACTCTAAATACAATAAACATTCACAAATTATCGAAAAGAGTAAAAGACCCAATTTAATTTAATTTAACAGAAACCCAAATTCAGCACATGAAATTCAATAGAATTGGGATTTACCCATAAAGCATTCTCAAGCACTAAAATGTGTTTAGCTCATACTAATTGAAAAGAAAACTAAATTAATTGAAATGGAATTCATAATGTATTATAGAATTAAAAATAAATAAAACCTAATTTCCGGAATTGGAATGGCTGAGAACGGAGATATAGACCCTCTCCAGCTCGCGACAGCTTCTTCTTTCTTCCTTCTGTTGCTTCTCTCTGATGTTTTAATTTGTAAAAAGTGAATTGTGTGTAAAATAGAAGTCAAGAGCTCCTTTTATAAGTGTAAAAACGGATTAGGGCTTGGACCTAAGAATAAAACACTAATTAATTGTCCAAGCCCAATTTCTAAGCCCAAAATCCCGTAACTGCTGATACACCTTCACTAAAACGGCTTTTCCCGCTTTGTTATGACTCCGATTGACTTGATTCCAGTTGCTAAAGTTCTGTAACTCGATAAGAAATGTTTTCTCTTCAAAGGGCAGCGGCTAAATCATCTCTTAAGCGCCTTGAAATCAGCAATCTTTGGCCTGGAAAACAGAATTGCAGCTCTAAAACAATTCTTTCGGGATTTATCTTCAAGTCTTGACTCCATATCACGATCTTTGACTCTCTTCTCGGATTCCAGTCCTAGCTAATAATTAAAACCTACAAACTTTCCACTAAAATACACAAGATTACGCGCAAAAGTTTAATAAATCAAAATTACTAGAAATAAAATGGAAATTCCGGATTATTTCATTTTTAATTCAAAAGTCTATTAAAATAACCAAATAAACATAAAAAATGATGTCTCCCAAGGGTCGAAAATAAGAACAATTAGGGAGACATCAAGACCCCCAACTCAAACCTTTGTCGTCCCGACAAAGTAAAACAAAACAAAGGGGTAGAATTAAGCGTATAAACAAGTAGAAGCTAACAAATACACCTAAAGCAAGTCTTAAGATAAATCTCATATAGCAAACTCTAGAAACTAATATACACATACATCTATAATGCAAAATCAAACACAAATAATCTCAATCATAAAATTAAAGTCGCAATGCTTGAAGATTACACTTGTACTCATATCTGTATGATGGTTATAGGGTGTTCCTCAATCCTAACTCGCTTTGAACGCTCCACCTAGTATATTCCCTATCAACAGAATCATAAATTCAATATATACTTAGGAATCACGAGGTATTTATGGTTTTAATATTGGCTTAAGGACGGTGTGGATGTATATTTGGTAAATTTTAAGTGAGCTTTTGGCTCTCTCCTCACTTACCATCAACAAATGTCCTCGAGCTTGACTTTACGCTCAAAAAATGTTCTCACTCACCCATTTACGCAACAATTTAGCGTCCCATGTCTAACCACTATAAATAAGATGATTTTCAGAACAATTCCACTTTGCCGGGTGTTTTATTCATTCATATTTTTCTTTTTCTTTTTCTTTTCTTTTCTCTTTTTTTTTGTACAGACGCAAACCGGGTTCCCGGTTTTGGCGAAACCGGGTTCCCGGTTCCTACTGTATGGATTTTTGAATTTTTTTTCATTTTTTCTTTCTTTTTCACTTTTTTCTCATTTCCGGCAGAGGGTTACAATTATAAATCATCTGCAATTGTGCTACAATATAAAGCAAATCAATCCCTACCCAATAAATTCCCCATAAGTGGACCCACCACCCCAGACTCAAGCTCGAGACATGTCTCAGGATTGTGATTTAAGTGCGGGTCATATGGTCATGCCTAATGATCTAAGGGATAATGGCTTATATCGTGGCTACAAAGAAAAAGGCTAAAGGCTCAAAGTGGGCTAAGACGGATAATAATTAATACAAGGGATAGAAGGCTAAAAAGTCTCAAATGGCTAACAAAGAACTGCCCCTATCATTTTCCTAGGTACATAGCTTGTCTTTAGTTCATATCTAGGTGGGTTCTCTACTAATTAGGATTTCACGTTCTACACACCAAACATATTCCTTAAGTACAAGCTTACTTCATTTGCATTGTTCATTAATTTTTCCTATCAATTACCTATGTTTGCATGCAATTCTAAATGCGTTTTATATCAATCCCTAAAGTCCACTATTTACTATCATATATTTACCAAAAGTATGCTTAAAGGGACATTTAAGATCTTCTACAGTCAAACGCAACTCCGAAAATTATTTTACTGAAAGCAAATAAAACACATAACACATAAAAACTGGGATGAGGCAACGAACCCCACCCCAAACTCAAAAATGAGTCGTGTCCCCACGACTCGAAAAGACTCAAAGCAATAAAATAATCTACACTAAATGAGAAGGATTAGAAAACGTATCTGAACCAGCGCGTGGCTAGTTGTCAGTGTTGCGTCCATGAACTTTATCTCGCGTTTAGATATCGTAGGTTGTGTTTTGAACAAATAAAGTTCAACTTGTTTGTAACGTTTCCCAAAATAGCGCACCTCGTATCCTGATTCTCTTCCAACACCTTGATTTTCGATTCCAACTCATCATCGGATTTTTTTCTTCCTCCCTTTCAGGTTCCTCAATCACTTCTCCCTTCTTAGGATTAGCTTTAATTTTTAACCTCTTCAGTCTTGTGTTTGCAACGCGAATTAGGAATCTCAATAGCTTGTTCTTGAACAGTACCAAAAGTGTTTCTGTTTCTTGGAGAATTCCTTCGATAAGTACACATGAAGCGGTTCTGGTAGGCATATCTTTCCACCCCAAACTCAAAACTTCAAATAGTGAGAAGATAAGGCTTAGAACTTTGATGTTTTGAGGCTTAAGACGTGAAGATTATGGTGGAATATGAGATGGGTAAAGGCTAATTGATGTGGGGGAAGAGGGAATTGGATTTTATTTGAAGCTTGGATGAAGAACAATTGACTAAAAGTGGGAATTCCATGGTGATAGGAGATGAATTGAGTGTATGTTATTGTGCTGAAAGAGGGTAGGATTTGATGATTGTGTGGTTGTAGATGATGATTTTCAAAATAATTCTGGGTTTTGGGAGTGTTTTTGGAGGCTGGTTTGAAGAAAGAGGTAAAAATCTAGGGCCAAAAAGCTGAAAATCGGCCTGTCATAGAAGAAACCGGGTTCCCGCATTTGCAAATGCGGGTACCCGGTTTGGCGTCGCTGTGTCGGCGCGAAAATTTTTTTTTTTTTTTTTTTGGCGTCTGATGCATTTTTCATTAATTTTGTAGTTTTTAATCATTCAAAAACCATATAAACATTTTATTATTTAAAGTATTTAACATTTCTTTATTTTTATTACAAGCTTTACACATTTACACTAGTTTAAGCATAATTATTCCCACTCATAATCCCTGTGGAGAACAATATAACACTACTTATCAATTATACTTGTCACCGATCTGTACGCTGTGGAGAGTCACCTTTCCAAGTTATTGATTAATTACATCACGCGCGGGAGACCAACATGAGTGTAAGTGTTGTGTTCCAATAAAGCGACTCTTTTGTGCTCTATCACTTACCTGAACAACTGGAAGAAGAAAGAGAAAAGTTTTCTCCCCCTAAAAACACCTTTTTGGAAAGCCAGACACCCACACAAAAAAACAAAATTCGGAAGAAATGTGTGAAATCCCATATTTTCAATCTATACAACCTTGCAAACGAGACAATTGAACATATGTTATTTCGATGTATCTAGGTTCAAGAACTCTAGATAAAGGCCCCTTTCCCAACAAGTTCTTCTTTCTAAAAGGAGTCCTAGATAGATCAATGGATTTTGGACTTCAGTTCAAAACATGAAAAAAATAGTTGAGATAAAAAATAAAATAAAAATTTGGATATCCTTCTCATGTAAGATGTTCGGGTGGCAATTTTTTTTCATGAAATACACCCCTATTAAATGATATGTTATTCTCACGCGTCTTTGTAATTAGATAGATAATCTTTTTACTCATATTTTGTGTATACCTCACATTCCTCGTTTTTTACCAACTTCGGTTATAACGGACACTTCTATTTGGATGACCTGTTGTAAGATACCATCTAATTCAATACAAATGTTCAGTTCTCATGGAGTGTGCTCGTTGGAGTTGTCCATGGCACGACCATATTACAATAAGAAATAATTATCCACTTAGATATATTTTAATCATACAAAACCATTTTCAAATAGACGTTGTCTTTCTTAAAAAATCTATCGCGAACAAAACAATACGTTAAAATTAATATAAAAGAATATGTTTCAAAATCAAAAATTGAAAATAATTTTTAACTATTCATAAGACCGTAAAAATTAAGTCTTGCCCTACTCAGGAAACTGCAAAAATATATTATATATAATATATTTGACCGCAACGAAATGTAACCAAACACTAAGGACCATATAGAGAAAGCCAGCCTACTGATAAACGTGTTGTATTTTCTCCGCTGATACTAGTAGAGCAATAAAAGAGTCTAAATATAAAAAGAGTAATGATATTTGTCACCCCTTTTCATGTCACCTTTTTATCACACTTCTATATATATGTTCTTATTTCCATGAATAGAAGATAGAGAAAAATTAAATAAGATAGAGAAATCCATGCATTGGTACATGTAGGCATACACGTAGGAGGTGATAAAAGAGTTATACAAAAAGGGTGACAAATATCATTACTCATATAAAAAAGACACAAGACTGAATTGGCAACAACCATAAATCCCATTCATAAAGGCAAAAACAAAAAATCATAAATGTGAAAGCAACTAGAAATATCAACCATTCTACATTATTTTTAGCAATATATATATATATATATATATATATATATATATATATATATATATATATATATATATATATATATATATATATATATATATATATATATAATACACGTGATAAAACTTGTGCACAGACAGAAACTTGTGTATCATCAGCTTCCACATACTATCAAATATCTAGAGAAAATTTGATAAACATAGAAATGAGTTTTGACATTGATTAATTATATCGTTAAATCTATGAAGTCGATTCTATGTAAACCCTGCGAGATTTCCCTACATTATTATGGGACAGAATTATACTTTGAACTCTTGATCTTGCAGTTCTAGTCTAATAATAATATTATTAACCATCTAACTTATGTGATACATCTTATAGGGAATTAGCATAAAATATAACAAAAACACTTAAATGGAAAACAGAAATTACTAATAACATTATTCATTATAATATAATAATACTTCGAGCCATACAAAAGGAAAGTACTACGTTCGCATACTCATACTGAAATATTACAAGATGTTATTGAAAGTTACTACTAATATAGTTATTGAAAGTTACTACTAATATAGTAAAACAGCTTGAGATTAAGTAAACTTCATAATCTTAGAAAACGCCAAAACTTCCTTGTTTACTTGTACGATTTCAAGTTGGACGATTCATATTCGGACCATTACTTCCATTTTGAGCAAACATTGATTCAAAATTAGGGAACTCAACGTCTCCTATACCGTAAACCAGCTGACGTGATCTGTTATACGGCGCATACCTTACAACCCTGAACCATAAATCATTAAAATTTAATTAGCAATTATGTATATATAAGTCTAATCAACACTTAATACAAAATAGTTACAACACTTAACCTTTCCTTGCGCTTCTCAAAAAAGCGGGTAAGCGATGCTTTGCGAGCCTGGGGCACGGCTGAATCTAAAAAAATATATAGGATTAAAAATCAATAAACCAAATATTATTTAAAACATTAATGACATAGCTTACCTGATGATGTGACATCACTATCGATAGTGCTATCTGAAGGAGCAGGAGACGGGGGTGGTACGCCTGTTGTGGGAGTGGTACCTGGAAGACGAATCATAGGAACCGGGTATGGTGTGCCTGGTTCACTTGTATAAACAACTTGGTCCATAAGAGTTACATATTTATCTAGCGGTTTATCATACTTAACCGTTCTAGCCTTTGTTAGTACAGCTTCCACCTGAAACGTGAAATTAATATCACAAATTTGAACAAGAAAGAGGGGAAGAGTGGGTAAAAGAACCTGGTGAGGTAAAATTTTATCGAAGACGTGGATTTTTCCGGCGTAAATGATTGTTAACTCAGGAAATTTACTTGAGTAAGGTTGATGCCGTGGAGGTGGACGTGGAGTTGTAGTAACGGGAACACGTGTAACAAATGGTTTTTTCATTTTAGATTCGTCATAAAGTTTACTCTCACCAATGCCCAACTATTAACAATATATACACAGATTAATACCAACCCATCATTGTACACGAGGTCATATAAAGTAAGAAAAAATTATACCTGGAGTCCAGTATATTGACGTTTTTTATTACGTTCATATGAATCTGCAGAAGACATAGTAGCTGCCTTGAAAGGAGAATGATCTGTCTTAAAAGATATTGTACGTGGAACTGCTGAAACCTTACTTGTTGATGACCATTGTTGCATCCCTGAATCAAAAATGTTTTAGAAACACTTTTTGTGTGAAAATTAAAATTAGACAGAATTCACAAAGATAAATAATACCATAAATAGAAAGGGTTCCAATTAAAACTTAGATTAGTTCTGAATTGACTTCACCAAAACAAAGACTAAATTGCCAACCATTAAACATTAAGTTCCAAGTCTAAAAGAATATTTCTAAATTTAGTAATTTTAGCCATATAAAACAACGCCTTTCTCCACATTAGCTTAGCCCAGATTAATAAGTAACCAAATGATACTCCATCGTAGACCCACAAAACAGTTTAACAGCAAGAAAATAGCAAATTTGTACAAACCAGGAAAAAAAAAGTTTCAAATTTGATCAAAAGTCAACAAAATTCACAAGAAAGATTGAATTGTTGTTAAAGATACCAGCAAAATCGTATTATGCTATCATAGAAAACAGCAAAATTTACAAGTACGGCTACGTCTTCGGTAAGTTATTATCTTATCATAATATGTTCTATTAATAAAGATTTTGGGTATTTACCAGAATCTTTGGGTGACTCAACTTCATCTGCTTCGCGTTTGATTGGAATTGTCTCACCCTTAAGATTGAGCCCCAGCCCCAGACCCATGAAGTCTCTTTCCATATCTAGTAAAAGTGTGTCAAAGTTTTGAGAGAACACTAATTATAAAGATTCTTTTGAAATGATAAAGCTTTTTGATGGTTCTCTATCTTAAACTTCAAACCGCTTTTTATAGGAAGAAGAATAGAAAGATACCAAAATACTGAGCAAGGAAAGGAGAGAGAAAATATGAAAAAATAATCAAGAAACGGTGCACTTGTTTCTAAAAATAATTTATCAACATTAACATTAGGGTTATATCTTTTCATTTTCACCTTGCATGAAATGAATCTTTGAAGAATTTTCAGTGAAAGTTTTTTTTTAAATATAAGTACTGATATATATCACTTAAATCCATACCACTCAATATATTATATATCTATGACGTGCTATGATTTGAGTGGAAATAAATCATCAGCCAAATCGAAAAAATAAATAGATTGACGATCTATTTCCACTCAAATCACACCACATCATGGGTAGTATATATATCACTACTCTTAAAATATAATGGTATAATTTGTTTGAATATGTGATATGTGATATGTTTAAAATTCATCATAGGTTTTAGTATTAAATATGTGGATGTTTTTTTGGCTGTTTTCGTACTCTATTTTATATATAAAACTCAAATGTCGAGTTTCAATCTGTGGATGAAAATGCTCTTAGAAGCCGTTTTCAACATGTGATGGTAACTATAGTACAAACGATTATATAGTAATTATTACGAATATCAACAATTTGTTTGACTGCGAAAAAGTTTAAAAAACAAAACAATTTATTTACAAAATATTTGTTAAAAATACGGTTTCATCCATTCGATAAATGTTTTAAGACTATAATCAAACATATGGTTTAATTTTGTAAACATTTTTTAATTTTGAACCATAACCAAATTATCACTCTATCAACAAATTAATTTTCTTAATACAAACTCAGACAAACATGTAATTCGAAAGTATTTATAAAATATTGAGCAAAGAAACAATAAAAAAATTTCTTTTTCTTAAGTCATTCTAAAAAGATAGAAAAGTAGAAAGACGCCATATACTGAACAAATAAACAAAGAGAAAAGGTGAGAAAAATAACACATATTTATCAATTCTAGAGTTAGGTTAATCTTTTTTAATTTTCAGTTTTTCACTATTCAAGAAACGGGACTTTAAGAGATTTCGAGTGGAATTTAAAAAATAAACTAAAGTACAAATTTCAGCCAAAATATATGATATGACGCTTTTGTTAATATGTGATACGTTTGTAACCCATCATAAAATTTAGTATCAAAATTGTGAATAGAGCCTTGTAGCTTTTGAAGGGCTTTTGTTAAAATCCTTTCAAATGTTTCAGACATGTATGTTTTTTTGTGTTTCGAGCTTTATTTTCAAATATGAAGGTCAGATAACGGATTACGAACCCCGGATGCGGATGCTCTTAGAAAAAGTTTTCACCAAGTGACTATATATATAAATATTAAAAAAAAAATTCTAAAATAATAATTATGAATGATAACAATTTGATTTATTGGAACAAATATAAATACACAATCATTTATTTATTAAAACATAAACTTGACGATTTCAACCATTCTTTACACTTTTTAAAACCAAATCGGACCATTATGTTTCAATTTTGAAAATGATGTTTTAGTTTTTAACTATAACCAAATTCTTACACTATAAACATATAATAATTTCCAAAAACGAAATCACACAAACATGTAAAATTTCAAAAATATATACAAAACACTAAGCAAAGAAATGATAAAACTTTTTTTTCATTCTCTTTCTTAAAAAGCTTTAAAAAGATAAAAAAACTAAAGAGACAAAAAATACCGAGCAAAGAAAGAGAGACAAGAAGTGAGAAAAGTAACACATGGACTAGTACAGTTCTTTCTTCAGAATGTAAATTATCAACATTAGAGTTAGGTTAATCTTTTCCAGTTTTCAGTTTTTCACCATGCATGATACAGGGCTTTAAGGGGATTTGCGTGGAAGTTAAAAAAAAACTAAAATTACAAATTTCGGCCAAAAAATATGATACAACGCTTTTGTAAATATGTGATAAGTTAGAAGGCAACATAAAATTTTAGTATCAAAATTTAGAATAGTCTTTGTAGCTTTTGAAGGACTCTTGTTAAAATTCTCTCAATAGTCTTGCACATAAATGTTTTTCTTTCTTGAACTTTATTTTCAAATATAAAGCTTAAATCACAGGTTTCGAACCCCGGATGCATGCACATACTCTTATAAGAGATTTAGCAAGTGGTTGTAAAAATAGTACAAAACGATTTTAAAATAACTATTACGAATAACATAAATTTGATCAACTAGGAAAAACTATAATTACATAACTTTTTTTCTACTAAAAATTATAACCTAACGATTTCAACTATTTGTTATACTTCTAAAACTATAATTGGACAAATCAGGTTTGAAATGTTGTTTCGGTTTTTAGCCACACCGAACTATCACTCCATAAAAACATTAAATTTCCTAACATGTAATCACACACACATGTAAAATTTTAAAAGTATATACAAAATACTAAGCAATGAAATGATAAATTTTTTTATAGTTATCATTATTAAACCCCTTTAAAAAGGAAGAAGTATAGAGAGATTCCAAAATGTTAAGCAAAGAAACCAGAGAAAAGAGATGAGAAAAGTAATTGAGAAACAGTGCACTTGTTTCCTCTCTGAAAGTAAATTTTCAGGATTAGCGTTAGGGTTATTTCTTTTCTTTTTTACCCTGCATGAAACGAGTAATTAAGGAACTTTTTAGTGGAAGTTAAAATAAATTCCGGCCATTAAAATATGATGTAACACTTTATTTGAATATGTGATATGTTTAAAACAATCATAATCTTGAGTATTAAAATTCTACAGAGCCTTAGTAGCTCTTGACGGTTTCTCGTGAAAATTCCTTTAGAAATTCTTAGATATGAATATTTGTCGGGTGTTTCCGGACTCTACTTTCATATATAAAAATCAAATATCGGGTTTCGAACCCCAAATGCAGATACTTCTAGAAAGAGTTTTCAACATGTGATGGTAAAAGTAGTACAAATGATTATATAGTAATTATTACAAATATCAACAATTTACTGTGAAAAAAAATAAACATAATCATTTATTTATTAAGGGGTGATTAAATCAAAAGGTCCACAACCAAACAAACTTTCTTCATAAGTCCTGACCACTTCATTAACTATTCAGGTCCATAATACCCTCACTGGGTTGCACAAGTCATTCGGCTATGTGACACAATTCACCGGCCTATCCGACACAATTCAGTGGGCTGTCTGACACCATTCACTTCGTTGTCCGATAGAATTCACTAGGCTGTGTAACCATCTTCAGAGCTTGCATCAAATGAATATTTACTGCAAAACAATTCAAAAAATACAGTATAAGACCAATATTAAGCAACTGCGTCAAATGAATATTTACTGCAAAATAATTCAAAAAATACAGTATAAATTCTAACATTTATAAATATACTGCAAAAAAGTCAAAGAAAGTTGTAAAAGACTATTCTCAATGTATCACTTCTTATACGGTCAAAGGCTTCCAATAGTCATAAAATGGCCATTGTAGGATTTGTGTAAAAATATAATAAACATTACGACTGTAATTATTAAATGAATATTCTTCAAAACAATTTACAAAATCCAAGAAAAGGCTATTCTCAGTGCATCACTTCTCATATGGTAAAAGGCTTCAATTGGTCATAATATGGCCACGGTAGGATTTGTATAAAAATATGATGTATCTCACGACTATAATTATACTTAAATCAAATAATTTTAATAAATTGTAAAAGTGATGAGATTAAGTTAATAATAATAATTTAATTTTTAGGATTTCAATGGTAAAGATTATCTTTTTACCTTAATTTGGGTCTTTGATTGTTGATGGCATGGCCAAGCAGGGTTGAAGATGCTGGAGAATGGTACAGGAATGGCGGCGGGTTTTTTGTGTAGGAGAGTGGCTTGGTGGGAAGAGATTTCATTTTTTTTCATGCGAGTGTGAAGTGATGACTATTAAATTTTACGTTTCATTGTTTTTCAACGTTTGTGTTGTATACTTATTTTTAATATTTGATTTTATTATTTTATTTTATAAGGTTATATTATGTATAATATAAGATTAAAATAGTATTTTGGACCTTATTCGTTCAAACTTTGGGCTGAACTTCGTAAAGCATGATTTGTTGGGTTATGGACCTAATTAGCAATTATCTCTTTATAAACAGTATAACCTAACAATTTCAATCATTTGTTGCACTTTATAAAACTATAATCAAACCATTAGGTTTATTTTTTAATCCTTCTTTGGTGTTAAATCATAACTGAATCATACCTTCTTTGGTTAAAATCCCCTTAAAGTCTTGGACGTGGATGTTTTTTTGGTGTTCTCGGGCTCTATTTTAAAACATAAACCTCAAATCCTAAGTTTTGAACCTCAGTCGAAGATGCTATAAAAAAGAGCTTTCAGCATGTGGCAATAAAAATTGCACAAAACGAATCGAAAGTAATTAATATGTATGTCAACAATTCGATTAACTTCGAAAAAACCAAAAAACATAAACATTTATATTATAAAAAATGACAACCAAACGATGTTAAATATTTGTTACAAAACTTTTTAAAACTATAACTGAAGGGTTAGATTTAAATTTTTTAAACTTTTCTTTTTGGGTTTTAATCACATCAAAATTATCACTCTATAAACATATTGATATTACCTGACACAAGATCACACATACATGTTCAAAATACTGACAAAGAAAGAGATAAAAGAATATAGAGAGATACCAAAGTGCTTAGCAAAGAGATGAGAGAAAAGATATCATTATAATCATTATAGTAACAGAGAAACTACACACTTTTTCCTTTTGAAATAAAATCAATGTTACGTTATTTTTTTTAATTTTCCTCACGCATGAAACGTGGGCCTTTAAGGGTTTTTTACTGGAATTAATAATTACTACAACTTCTCAAGAAAACAAGTACAAATTCTGAAAAAAAATATATGATGTAACTCCTATATGAATATGTGATATGTTTGTAAACCCATCATAAACTTTAGAATCAAAGCTCTAAATATAGTCTTGTTAGCTCTTAAAGGGTTATTATAAAAAAATCCTCACAAAAGTTTCAAATTTGGATGTTTTCTTGTGCTTTCGGGATCTAACTTCAAATATAAAGCTCAAATAACGGGTTTCAAACTCCGGATTTAGATACTCTTAGAATGAGCTTTCATCATGTGACGATAAATTTAGTACAAAACGGTTCTGAAGTAATTATTACGAATGGGAAACATTTCGATTAACTGCAAAAAAATAAAAATATAGCCATTTATATATAAATATTATAACTTACCAGTTTAACCATTTGTTGCACTTTTTTAAATCTATATTCAGACTATTAGTTTTCAAATTTTTAAAACTTCGTTTTGGTTTCTAACCATAACCGAATTATCGCTCTATAAACATATTAAAATTTCCTAACACGGGATTACACGTACATATAAAATTTCAAAAGTATATACAAAATCCTGAGCAAAAGGAGAGATAGAAGAATAGATAGTAGTACCAAAATGCTAAGCGAAGAGGAGAGAAAAGATGTGATAAAAGTAAGAGAAAATTGTGCATTTCTTTCTTCCAAAGCAAATTATCTTCATTAGGCTATCATTTTTTATTTTTTCCATGCATAAAATTTGGGGCTATTAGTGGTTTTTGGTGGAAGTTAATAATTACTCTAACTTGTCACTCAAAAGTACGAATTACGATCATAAAATATGATATGATGCTTATGTGAATGTGTGATATGTTCAGAAACCATCATAAACTTTAGTATCAATAGAGCCTTGGTAGTTCTTGAAGTGCTCTTGTTAAAAATCCTCTCAAAAGTCTCGGATTTGTATATTTTTTAGGTGATTTCGGTATCTATTTTCAAATATAAAGGTCGTATCCATGGTTTCAGACTCAGGATGTAGATACTCTTAGAAAGAGCTTGTAGCATGTGACCGTAAAAATGGTACAAAATGATCACGTAAATGATTATTACAGATAAAACACTTCGATTAACTGCGAACAAATTAAAAACAAAACCATGTATATTATATAAAATCATAACCTAGTGGTTATAACCATTCGTTGTACTTTTTAAACTTATAATCGAACCATTAGGTTTCAATTTTTTTAAACATTTTTCTAGGTTTTAACCATAACGGAATTATCACTCTATAAAGATATTAAAATTTTCTAACACGAAATCACATAGACATGTATAATATCAACAATATATAAAAAAATGTGTTGGTATTTAATGACATTGAGAATTTATTACTTAGTTCATTAAATCTACTTTCAAAATTCGGGTTTAGGGATGTTATTGTAAAATATAAAAATGTATATAATGATACATGATTTTTGATTTATTTAATATGAAACCATAACCTAACGACTTTAACCTTCAGTTACACTTTGTAATGGAATAAAGTTATGGTTTACCCATAAATATATAATCGCTTTCTAACTAGTTCTGTTAATGCTAACCATTTCCATCCCTAGTAATTATGGAACGGATCAAAATGGTGATATACTAAAAATTTGGACAAATTTGTTGATGTTAGGGACTAATGTAAGTCGTGGGAACTAATAACTAAGCACCTTTGAGCATGCAAACTAAATTCATTAGATTGTCGAGAAAAAAATTATATTTTCAAGCCTATCATCTTAATATATATTAACCAAAAATATATACTATAATCCATACCATTTATTAGGTTTCCTTTGATACATAAAATAATCACTAGGACTCGCTAATAGTTAATACCGTCATATCCGTCGATCTTCAGCCACAAGCCTTGAACATAACACGTCTTATTTTTACCAATTAAGTCACATAAGTCTTGGGTAGTAAGAGTATTAAGTTGGTTCACCAAGAATAATTTACACGTTCAACTATGCCCTCTAGGATTTACTATGTTTCTACTATCCCAGTTGTCTTTATAAGTACAATCAAGTACACTATATGCAATTTATGCAGTACACTACATAACCGGGTACACTCTAACTGACATGACCTTCGCTTGGCGAGAGTACGGGTTGCAATTACTAGACCATTATTAGACAATCCTTAAACTATATAACTCTTGTTCCAAAATGATTAAGGTAACTGATTTGTTCACATTTTATCGTTTACACTACAACATAATTTTTGTAGATTTTATCTTCACCATATTCTGTCGGGGGGCTCTATTTCAATTGATAAACCAAAAACTACCCGCGAGTCACTCGAGGACGGATAATACCACATAGTTAAATAAGGAGCAAAAATGAAGAAGGTATGATCCTCGATGAGCCTAGATATGTTTCATGAATAAATAGAATGTTGAAAATTACAATCCACGAGGTACAAGAGCCTCAAGAATACCATACTTTTCCAGCATTCAAGAGTCTCAAAAAATAGTTTAGTTGTTACACCGAGGTAGACATACTTGTATCTCTCTCACATCGGCAATTAAGACAACATATGGATAAGAGGTTATCACAAGGGTCAAATCCTCAATCATAATATAATTCTTATCGATGCCTCAACTTCTGACATACATAACTAGTCCGCCCATTCCAGATAAAAAAGGCACACACAACATACAACACATCACAGAGCATTGTCTCTTACTTGTCAAACAAAAATCAGCGTCTATGCAAATATACATAGAAATACCCTCGATAAGATATATCACATTTTCATATTCAGAAACATTCATCTTTTGCCTATACTTTACAGACTTGAGCGTTATAGCTCCATTAAAAGTATTTCACCCATTTGATTAGTTGATTTAGTATCTCATTTCATGTTACATCCACCACATCTTGAAAATTGTCTATTTACTTATCACTTTTTTCATCGATTACTCACACATTCGAGTGATGACCTTTATGTTGTATCATTAACCACTTAAGAACTTGAGCATTGATTTATCATTGAAGTCCTCCTCTCGAGTGGTGTTAATATTTTTATTTTTCTTTTGCACATGTTAAAACTTCCAAGTCTCGTAGACGTGGAAGAAAACTCATCTGATTAAGGGTATGGAATTTTTTTCACTTTATCTCATGTATAATTAGAAAATAATCTCATATTTTAACTTTAGAAAAATATTGATAACTTTTATCTTACAAATTTAATTTTTTTTATGTAATTTTTGTTGTTTCACAACTTGGCAAGTTTAGACAATAAACAAAAAAACCTTGGGTGAATGTGTCTTAGTTTTGTAATAAAAAAAATTGTGTCTTAGTTTTGTAATAAAAAATAATGTCTTAGTTTATAGTTTTTATTATTGGTTTAGGTATTAAATACAAATGTCTATAACTTGTTGTAATCATTAGCATTATCAAATATGTATTGCAATTTAATATGAAGTTGAAATAGTAACATTTCTTTTACAATATTTGCACATCTTTGAAACCCTCTTTTTTCTTGTATTTTTTGTCAAGGAATATTTAGCCTAGTAGATTTTTTCACGGCCATAATGAAGTATATATATAAAACATTAAATTAATATAATTATCCAGGTCTCAAATACTATATCGACATCGTTCAAAAAGAATACTATATCTATAATTGTTCGCATCGGTAAATTACAAAAGCCACGGGGGTAAAAATTATTTAGGGTTTATTCACTACTAATTTTATATAAATACAAAAAATCTCTATTACTTTATTTAGTCGAAAAAGAACTTAAATATATAAAAATCATATTATACAAGTAGTTGGCTTACTAAATCTGAAAAAAATATACAAAATTAAACAAAAGAAACCAAAAGAAAAAGATCAACAAAAAGTACACAACCTAATCAAAATACCTAAGACAAAATTCCACTGCAAGACTGCCATTTAGTTTCCAAATCTCTTTTCGAACATCTGGAAAAAATCAGAAAACCGCTTGACGAATAATCCAACGAAACCACAAAACAGTCGACAAATTAATGAAAACTCGGGGGTAACCAAAGTGCTAGTCATATCAACAAAATATTAAGAAATACAACTCAATCAACCGTGGACCTTCCAGAATTCCTATCCACCAACTCACCATATCACCGTAGGATGAAGAATAGAGAATGAACAACCTCTTTCACATTAAACTCTTTGCTAATCACCTCAGTTTACTAACTACCTAAACTATTTCAAATTCATCATTTTAAAATCAAGTACTTGTCGTTGTATTACTCATTTTTAACCTCTAGCACGTTACGCTCGTTAAGCATCTTTCTTTAGACAATTTTACTCATTGTTGTTTAAGAGCATGCTCAGAGTTGGCAATCAACCTACTTAGATATAAGATAACTCAACTCAAATAGAGTTCGGCATAGTGTTACCTCTAGCATGCACTAACTACTTTTGAGCATGCTTGGAAACATGGTTGAGTGTTTAGTGATAGATTTAAATTGCAAAGCATCTAGCAATGATATTAATATCTCACCATTCATATATATTTATGCTAGAATATCAAACCACTTTTTTAAGTTTTTATGTATTGATCACAATTTTCTACAAATTTTGGATTCAGAAAAATCTTATATTTTCACCATTGATCGATATGAACAACATGATATTTTTATTGGTCAATAACATTATGATATCAAATCAACCAAAATTATTTTTGAATTTCTATCGAATTAGTTGGATCTTAAGAAATTCATTGGCAGTTAATGGGGCGTAAATGAAATTCTTTATTCTAGGAGCACGCCTGGAGTTGTTCAAGCTTATACTGCTGAACTTTCTCATGAAATAACTCGCAAGTTTGGTTGCAATAGGTTCATCTCTATTGAACTCATATAGGTTTGCAACACAAGTATTTCAGGCTCTGTTGTTCATAATGTTAGCTTTAATCTCTGTACCCACAGTCTCATAAATTCTCGTTTCTTTCTAGTTCATTCGGCTTGCATCTTGATTGTATCAAGTTTAATGCTTCTATTTGTGCTAAGAGTTATTTCAAGCTTAATTTTTGTGTTATTATCAATATCTACAACGTCAATGTTACTAGTTTTCTTTGGAAATGTAAGAATAGATTTTTTTTCCGTAATTTTTGTTACACATGCTAAGGATTTTATTTAGCTACTAACTCACTTGGTGTTAAGGGATGGATCAAAGTTGTTATATGGGACCTTCTTGCAATTTACCATAGGGATATTTTTTTTAAAATTCATAAATATAGGGGTGTCTTATCCATCTAATTTTTTGAAGTGGCTTCTCACGTAGATAAATAGTTTATTCTGGCTATTCTTCCTTTTACTGATCACAGATCACAGTTGGATCTTGTATACTAAAAAAATAATTTTTGGGTTGGAGTTTGTGTGTTGTGAGAAGTTGAATTGTGGTTTGTTCTGGTGGAATATAAGTGAAGATAGGAGACCTGGAGATGCCCTCCATATACTCTTGAACAAGTAGTTATTACTTTTTTCAGATAAGTTGTCTATTGATAGTTACTTTCCTGTTGAAGGAAAGTTTATTTTAGAATTTATTTCAAGAAGGATATGTTTTCTATACCAAATGAAAGATTTCATCTTCGCATTAAATGTAATGGACATCTAGTTTCATATTCTTGCTCGGGGAAACTCTATAAAGCTATCTTTTATATTTGGGATATGCCGCCTTTGTGGCTTAAGTATTATATTGTATTATGCGAATATAGTTATTCTTGGATTTCCGTGTTTTCAATTGAAATGTAATTTTGGCCAACTATCTAATCATGTCTCCTGTATAAGTGTTTTTTCAGTTCTGCTTTACATATTAGCAGATTTAGCCAACGCTCTGACCATATCTACCTTTATGTGTGTTGTTTCCACTTTACTTTGAAAATCAACAGGTTTAGCCAACAATCTGATTATGTCTACCTTTTTTTGGACTCTCTCAGATCTTGTTTGGAGATATCATCTTTAGCCAACTATCTGACTTATCTTTATTTTTGTTCTTTCCATTCTAGTTTGGAGATCGCTCGACATATTTTGCCAACGATCTAACTGTGTCTATCTTTTATGTGCCCTTTCATATCTGGTTTAGAGAACAACCGTTTTGGCCAACTTTGTATTCTCTCAACTCTGGTTTAAAGATTAGAAAGGATGAGTCCATATCAAATTATAACCTTGGCAAATTTAAATGGGGTTATGCCACTATATCATATGAATGTGGGGTATACCCTTGACAATCCTCCTTTTCAACATCTCAACTGGTCTAAATGGGTTAAATATTATTCCTGATTTTACATTTTAGAAATCTCAAGAATCCATTTCGTAACCAAGGACTGCAACAACATAAAGGAATGAAAAAAATTTACTTTTCAAATTCTCGATTCAAATACATATGTATTAATCATTCTCATCTTTTGGTGGGATATTTGATTATCCCTAAGACGTCTGAAGATGAGAACTCAAGTTAAAATATTCTAATGTTATTGATTTTTTTATGTCCTTAAGGTGTTTTAATCACTAGAGTGGTGTTGCTCCAGTTGAAGCATGTAGTCTTTATACGGGTACTTTGCTTGTTGGAAGGATACTATTCGTCTATCAATCTAGTATTTGTGTAATTTTTTCTTTGTTTGTCGTATTAATGAACCTAATGGTAATATCTAATACTTGGTCATTGTTCATGCGCATAACAAGTTTGAAGAAACACCTCAACTTTGGGAGGATATCTTGGATCAGAACTACGACAGCCCTAATGTTCCTTGGGTAATTTTTATGGATTTCAGCAACATATCAACCCCATTTGAATAAAAAGGGGTTAGGAATAAAAAATCTTCTCATATATGTGTTTAATGATCTTATCTCGAACAATGCACTATTTAATCTCCCACCCAAAGGATATTTTTTCACTTGGTCCAACGAGGCAAAATCCCATGTTAAGAACTTATTAAAGATGGAATATTTTGAGCACACGATCCTTAGCATTATCAAAGGAGGGGGTAACGAGGGTTGAAGCACTGGAATCTTTACCACATTTTCCTTCGCAACCATTTGTTTTATTTAGACTACTAAACGAAATGCATGATTGAATGTACGCTTGGAAAACCCAACTCGTTATTATGAAGAAAAAAAATCTTGTGGCTAGTTTCCATGGGCATGAATAGCGGGACTTTGATTCACACCATACTATTGAGTTGGAAAATAATCTAAACCCATTGGATGTCAACATTTTATGTGATACTTCTTTCAGTAGCGAAGAGGGAACTACAGGGATTGAAGCTATCACATTTGATAAGAAGAAGAATCCCACCAGTTGCAAAAAAGATAAAATATACTGTAACTTAGATTTGGAAAGGCAATTTATCGTTGTTCTTCTAGCATGCAATGTAGCCGCTTCTACAAAGGATAGAAATTTTGTAATTCATACTGATTTCCTCGGTATTACCCAAGGCATTAAAAATACATATAAAATCTGTTGGAGATCTCAGCTTCATATGTGAAAGATCAAGGACCTCATCTCTTCGATATCCAATTCTGTATTCGGCATATTTCAAGATATAGAAATGAGAAGGTTGAACTTTAGGCTAGAAGTTTAAATGTAATATTCTACCTACAAACAGGTCGTCAGTTCATATTCCAAACTTGATTAGGACTTGCGAGGGTGAAGGAACAAAAATGGCATAAGCTGATCATTTCTCTTTCGGGAAAAAGAATGACATTCTTATATTTCAGTAAAAATCAAATATAAAAAATAAATTGATATGGGAGATGTTTTGTGATATTTACATATTGAATAATAAAATATGTAATTCACTATTTTATATTATGCTTTTTTTTTCATATATGGGATTACTTTTTGTCTTGCAACTAGATGACCTTTATCGAGAAAATCCAACAATCATTGTCCCTCTAGAAAAAAAGACATATTCAAGAACTAATGGGTCAAATATCATAGTCTAAAATAAGAACATATGTTATATAAAGAGTAATGATATTTGTCACCCTTTTTTGGTTAACCCTTATATCACCTCCTACGTGAAGATTTTAAACACCCATCAGAATGTTTCTCTTTCCTAATTACTTATTTTTCTCTCTTTGATATAATGTCATATAAGGTGACACATGAGGGGTGATACAAGGGTGAACAAAGAAAGGGTGACAAATATCATTACTCTTATATAAACGTCTCAACAGTTTAAGACTAACCCTTCTTTTGCAAAATAAAAGTCATATTAAAAATTACGACTACTATTTTAAAAGTCAACCCATTTTATTATATTTATAAAAAATAAATTAATACAACAGAGGAAAAATGTAGAGAGTGAGCGGGTTATATAGAATTTTATGGATAATAAAAATTATTTGTATACAAGCTTGTGAGTTGTATTTGGAGCTTCGTTTTTTTATTAAGTGGGTTTTGTGTTATATTTTTTAGTTTGATTAGGAATAATTTTGTTTCTTCTTGCGAAAAATGGATTAGTAATATAAATTTTTAGTAAAATTGAATTTAAAATTGCGTAAAAGAAAAATGCCTAGGACGTTGGTGTCTCTCAGACTCAGTAAGCTGGTTTACACCACAACCCAAATATTAACTCTCTACAAGAGAACTGTTCATTTCCAAGTAATAAAGTAAAAGTGAGTATTTTTCTCCATATGGATTAATTGGAGTAATCAAAATCAATCTTAGAGTAGTATCGAGAAAACAAAGAAAAATAATATATGATATAGTTGATTTTGCAATTATAAATTAACTACTGAAAATAAATGAATTGGAAACAATGTGATAACAATGAAATAGGGTAGCGTAGTTAGTCATATAGTTCTCCACCAGTCTGTTTGACTAAAAATAATTCTTAGTAATCATGCTAAATGGGTGACACTTCTATGATTAGACTGTCTCTTAGCATATATCTAAATTTTGAGCGCAACCAGATCTAAGACAACAATTTTATTTCCTCACTTAATGTGAAATGTGATTAAATCCAAAACCACATAACAATAATATAGCTTGCAAGATATATTTATGTTCACATTGAACATACATAAATATTGACACTATTATACCCTCTATCTCTAATACTGGGGTCAACCAAGATGTTTCAGGACACTCATATACATTAGGATCGATCTCATTTCCCTTCCATAAAATGTCTCATGTGAGAAATTGTAATTATGCTAAGGTGGTAAATCTAAGATAATTATAGGTTCAAGAACAAACAAAAAATTATAAGCATGCATGCATCATCATAAAATAATCATAAGGTTGAGGTGTCAAGTTAGACATGTATTTAAACAAGCAGTAGTCTATTATTACTCATCCATGTATTATTTTTTCTCTGTTGACTATTTTCATCCCCCTTGGCCATTATGTACATACACTAAAAACACTTTAACGTTCTAGTATGGGTGGGTAGTTGAAACTTGACATGGGGTAGTTTTAAAATTCATTTCTTTCGCATGACCATAGTGATATATAGGTTGAGTGTGGATACTACATGTTTGAAGTGTGGGAGTGTGGGATGACAATTATACTCTCAAGTTAGTAAAAAAATATGAAATGTGGTGATTAAAATTATTAGATTGGAAGCTTTCGAGCATAAATAGTATATGAATAAAAAAACTGTTTAGCATATATTTTGGATGCCCCTTCAATTAATGTGAAATCGTTAATTATTTTCTCTAGAAGCATTAGAATTGTGGAGACTTAGGACTTCTAGTTTCTTTAGTTTATTAATTCAAAATAGGAGTAGTAAGTATATAACATTATATTAAACTTGAAACAAGATTTATTTTGCTTAAGTGTTTATGTTTTACTTTCTAAGGAAATTTTTATGTGAAAATATAGGATATGTTGAATTCCATCCACAAGTTTATAAATACAAATTGTGGTATTACTACACCTTGAATGTGTCCAATAACTAAGTCCATTACTAAAATGGATAAGTAGGGTACTCATGGGGATGTTCCATCCTGGTAATCTAATGTCCTCTTTTATATAGGATTATCAATCCAAAGCTCTATAAATGGGTAAAATGTTCCCACACACCACAACTTACATAAAAAAGCACTCAAAGTATAAAATAAAAAGATGCTAAAGGGAGCCAAATTAAAGAAAATAATATTTTAATATTTAAGTAAGATAACCTAGACGATGCCTCTTGACCATTCAAAGTAACAAAGGACAAACAAATAGGAAGCATAAAAGGAAATGGTGTCTATCTTTTTGTGATGGATTAATCAACTCGCGAGACATCTTTGTGGGTGTTTATTGGGTCTAAGTGAGAGATTTTTCTGTATTATGTAACATATTGTACTTTCCTCTCTATTTTTATAAATTATTTCTATTTATAGAGATTTTATGCTTTAATTGTGTGTTAAGTGTGTATATTGTAGGTACATGTTTGATAAAAAGTGCTAAGATGAATAGAAAAAGTCAAGTAAACTTCCAAATCAAGGTGCAAGATGAGTTTAAAGTCCATTTCAGAAGATGGAGCATTTATTGGAATTCTTTTGATGTCATAGTGCTTCAGTCACCACGAGAAACTGATAAGAGGTTTTGAAGAAAATCCTTTTTATTCAGAAAAAGATTGAAGTCGGTGTCGTGTGTGAAGTGACTAAAATCAATTCGGAGTTAAGACGAGAAAGTTATGCCATTTGCTTCCACTGTGACTCGAACTAGTCTAACATTAATTAAAACCGGGTTGGGTCATATCTAACCTAATTAAGCAAGACCATGGGGGAACAAATGTTTTTAGTTAGTACATAAGTCATTTATTAGCTCCAAAACACACATAACTCATTCCACACTTCTTTCTACACGTTTTTCAAGAGGAGTTAGAGCAGGACCAGAAGATAGTGAAGGAAAGGGTTTCACCAAAAACAACCATTCTTCCTCATTGGAGCTCCAAATCCACTCATTCCAAAGAGTAAAATTATTTTATTGTAGCTTTTAAACATGTTTCCAATAGTTTTTATTATTTTAGTATGAACTAAACCCTCATTGCTTGATGATTGCGATTATGTATAAACCTTAACTGATTTATTTGATGTTCTTTTGATCATTGGGATTTATATATTATTAAATTGTGTTTTACATATATTGGGTATACAAATTGTGTTGAATACTAATATTATCGTGTCTGAATAGTGATTAGCCAAAGTAATTGAGCATGTGTCCTAAGAGGGTTCCAACTACGGGTTAGTGTATACGCGTTTGGTGTGCGTTAGTGAGCCGATAGGTCTTGACTAGTCAAGTAGCCGCTAGTGTTTACTTAAATCTTGCAGAGTTTGAGTGCGTGAGCTTTCTAAGTCTACCCTTACGGGAGTTAGGAAGACTTTAGAATCCAGTTAATATGAACAACCAATTTACCCTTATATCTAGAAACATCATAACTATCGATTTTGGAGAATACGAGTAATCCTTAAGCATTACTTTCATATTTGAAAACTTGTCTTTTTTGTTAATTGCATTTCGATTTCATTAGTTTAATTTAATTACTCGTCATTTGTCTTTTACATATTAAAAACCCAAAAATATTCCTTCATTTATTTGTCCCTTCCCGGTTCTCGTTTAAACTATTCAATATTTTATTGCGAAACATCTTGAGATAACGCTGATAATCCCCAAGGAGACAATACATCCCCAGACTTATCTTTATTACTTGACAACTACTTGTGCACTTGCGGGAAGTTACCCCCATTCTAGGTGTTATTTATTCATCACATCCGGGGGACCAACAATAGAGAAAAGGAACAAAAAATAAATTGACCAATTTTTTTTATTAGTGTAGGAAAATACTCGTATAATAAAATAAACTAAAAAACATACCTAAGGGACCAAAAAATAGTTATTTCTACCACCCTTCGCGTAACGATTAATATTGACCCATTTTCTTTAAGATGGGGCAATCTAAAAGTGAGAACCAAGCTTCAAAGTTTCAATTCTGCTTGAATGGTGCTTCGCCCAGAGACCGAAGCTCAAAAACTTTATTAGTGCTACTCATAGAACGAAGCTTCGAGTTTATCTTATGGTTTTTATACTTTACTTCTAATTTAATTTTAAGAAGATGAATTTATGTGTTGTTTTTTTTATTTAAATTAAATTATTAGACTTATGTTCGTATTTAAATATTTTTTATCTAAATGTTTCTTGTTGTTTTGGGTATATACGATATGTTATATTCGTAGTTGAACATAAAGGAACGTTGATGCCTTTATTCCATATTAATTGTATTTTATTGAATCTGAAACTTATTCTTCTTATTCTTTTTTTGGTTTTATCCCAGCATTTCAGAGACAACATGGATCATGATCAAACTACCTCCGAGCATGCTAACTGGTATCACTTAGCATCCTCAATTCTATCACTAAGCAAATTATGGATATCAGTAAGTTGGCCCGATCCGTCATAGAAATATACTTGACCATGCTCGGCGCTATCACTAAGAGTGTTAAGAGCTATCTCTAAGGCAACTCGATTTAGGTCAACTCAGTATTACCTCTGATCATACTCATTGTTTTTTTATCAACATGTATTTTATTTCAAACAATTTAGATTTACAAATGAAGCCCCAATTTGACTTTTTGACTCAAAAAGTAAAACTTGGAAACAAAAACAACCTTATACAATGATTACTAAAATAAAGATAAAGCACCTATATAACTTTCTAAATTAGGAACGTTACCGTAAAAGGAAAACACACAAAAGAACTAACTAACTCAAAGATGCTTCCCTCCCAGCCTTCTTCGAAATCCATGTTGCCTCCTTTCTAACATCTTCAACCCCGGTTACCAACCACAAACCATACAAAACCATCCAACCAACCTGCTAACTTACTAATCGCCTATGCATACTAACTACCCAAACTGCTTCCAATTCATCATTTAAAATCATGTATCTATAGTTGTATTACTTATTTTTAATCTTTAGCACATAAAACTCACAAAGTATCCTTATTCAGTCAAAACAGACTCATTTTTATCTAAGATCATGCTCAGTTGTCAATCAGCATGCTTAGATATAACATAACCCAACTCAGATAGAGTCGGCGTAGTGTTACCTCTAAGCATGCACAAACTACTTTTGAGCAGTCTTAGAAACATGGTTGAGCGTTCAATGATAGATTTAAATTTCAAAACATTTAAAGATAATCTTGAAATTTCACCGTAGATAGATATTATTCTAAAATCTTAAATCCACTTTTTTTTCCAATTTTTTATGTAATGATCAAGATTTTCTAGAAAATAAAAATTTAGAAAAATCTCATATCTTCACCATTGATCGATATGAAAAAAATGATATCATTTTTTGGTTCAATAACATCATATGAAATCAACCAAAGTCATACTTATTTTCTATTGTATTAGTTGGATCTTAAAGAAACTCATTAGATATTACAAGGGCATGAATGATATTCTCCTTTCTAGGAGTATGACAAGAGTTGCTCAAGCTTATAGTATGGAATTGTATCATGGAGTAACTGAGAAGTTTGGTTGAAATAGGTTTATCAATACGTTCTTGAACTTGTATAGGTTTGCAACAGTAGTATTTAGGTTTTGTGGTAGTGTTTGCTTTAAATCTATGCATCTTGGAGTCTTAGAAATTGCATCATGTTTCTCTCACGTCCATTTATAGGTTTAAGTCCCGTGTCACTAGCAAGCTTTGCAACGTGAATGTTAATGGTTTTCTTTAGAAGAGTAAGAATAAACTTTTTCTAAAAATTTTGTTACACGTGTTAAGGAGTTTAATTAAAGACACTGACTCACTTGGTGTTAACGGAGGGGTCTAATGTGTTTTGTGGGACCTACTTGTAATTTACCTTGTTATTGGGACCTGTTTTGAAAATTCATAAAGATATGGGTGCCTTATCCAATTAAAATTTGGAAGTAGTTTCTGATGTGGATAAAGAGTTTATTGTGGCTATTCTTCCTTTACTGATCATAGTTGAATCATGCATACTAGAAAATAATATATGAATTGCTAAGTTTGTGTGTTATGAGAAGTTGAATTCTGGTTTGTTCTAGTGAAATTGAAATAGAGATAGGAGAGCTAAAGCTTCCCTTAATTTTCTCTTGAACATGAAGTTATTTTTTTTGTCAGAAGCTGTCCTTTGATTGGTTACTTCCAGATTAACAAAACTTTCTTTAAACATTTCTTTCAAGAAGTTTCTTCATTTTCCTATACCAAATGCAAGATTTTCTCTTCGTCATTAGAAGTTATGGACATCAGGTTCAATATTCCTGCTCTGGAGATTCTATGGAGATATCTTTTATATTGGAATATGAATCCTTATGAGTTGTGTCTTAAACATTATATTATATTTTAAAAACATAGTTATTTGTGGATTTTCATGTTGTGATTTGGAATTAGTAGTTTTGACCAAAGATCTGATCATATTTTTTACGCTCTAGTTTGAAGATCATTAGATTTAGCCAACGATCTAGCTTTTTATGAGTTTTCTCAGGTCTGGACTAGAGATAAAAGTTTTGGCCAAATTCTTACCATGTCTTTATTTATGTGTGCTCTTTTCTCTCTAATTAGAGAAAAACAAATTTAGCTAACAATTGGATTATGTATACTTTTTTATGCGCTTTCTCAAGTTTAGTTTAGAGATCAACAGTTTTGGCCAACGATCTGATCTTGTGTACATTTATGTGTGATGTCTCAAATCTGGTTTAAAGATTAGAAAATGATGAATCCATATTGAATTATAACTTAACAAACTTAAATTGGATAGGGTAAGATATTATTCCTAATTATACAATTCGGAAATCTCAAAAATCCAAACCGCAAATAAAGAGTGCAACAACATATGGGGTTGTTGTCCAGAAATCTCAAGAATCTATTTTGGTTTTCAGTTCGCAGCTTCCACAGTTAAAGCTCATTTTTTGATGTATATGTTAATTATGGTACGACATATATAGTTTCAGCGTTAAAAAATGAAGGCAACTTAAAAAGTGGCTTTGTTAGGTCGTGGTCTTTTTAGTGGTGGATGTGCATCTGATGTGGCGAATGGTGGTGTTGCACGATGGTGGTGGTGCTTACATGGAATTCAACCTGACAAACGGTCTGGCGGTTCCCGGACCGAACTGAGTTATCGGTTAGGAACTGTACCGATAAGGAACCAAACTGGAACCGGTTTACTCGGTCCCCACTATTGTCTGGTAATAGCTAATAGGTCAAACAGAACCAGGCCGGATCAGAAAGGCAAAGACCGGTAGACTGGACCGGCCCGGTAAGAAAAATATTCAATATAAATCGGTCACCGGACCAGTAAGACCGTTAGTGAAGCTGACATGTAGGTGGTTGGAGAAAATATTCAGAAAATAAATAAATTCTGAATAGAGATAGAAGACGATGATATTATTACATACATCATATATGACCATCTTTTTTTACGTAAATCTAATCAATCATATCAATATTTTCCTATTTCTTACATTTAATTAATTTGTATATTTTACTTTTCCCTTTTTATTTTTCCTTATACAAATGATCTAATATTATTTTTAAAGTAACGTGAATTATGTCCTTTTATTCTTGAATACCACATAGAGATGGGGTTGACAAAAAAAACCACATAGAGATGAGGTGGGCAACTTGTTTTTTTTTTTTCAAAAGGCAACCTGTTCAATAAACAACCAGAATCATGTGCATAGCATGCTACCTTTATTTTTTAGTTCCAAAGCATGACACCCAAACCCTAACAAAAGCTCAGTACATTTTATTCATTT
This sequence comes from Nemophila menziesii, assembly GCA_029959085.1. Taxonomy (NCBI): domain Eukaryota; kingdom Viridiplantae; phylum Streptophyta; class Magnoliopsida; order Boraginales; family Hydrophyllaceae; genus Nemophila; species Nemophila menziesii. The sequence goes on along the minus strand of JARWIR010000005.1, from coordinate 36,223,851 downwards.
TTTAACCAAAAAGATAAAAGAGTAAGTAATTATCCTTAGAAGCTTGCATTTTTTTATATCATTATTTGTTCACTTATGCTATTAAACTATTTTAAAATAAATTATAAATTAAATAATCTTTTTTAAGTGATACTTAACATTACTTAAGAAAAATATCCTAACCCTTCGGATAACAAAAACTCAATCTTTGAACAAAAGAAAAGCTCAATACATTGTATCCATTCTTTGATCAAAAAGATAAAAGGGTAAGTGATTATTTTTAGAAGCTCAGTACATTTTTATATCATTTTCTTCCACTTATTTTATTAGACTATTTTAAAATAAATTAATAATATAATAATTCTAAAAACAATACCTTACCCTTTCGGATAACAAAAATTTAACCTTTGAACAAACGAAAAGCTCAATACATTTTTATATCCATTTTTTTACCAAAATGATAAAAGGGTAAGTGATTATCCTTATAAGCTCAAAATATTTTTTTTAAACTTATCCAATTAGACTTTTTTAAAATAAATTATATATTAATAATTTTTTTAAATTATATATTTATAATTTTGTTATGAGATACCTAACATTACTCAAGTAGAATATCCATGCCTGCTTGACTATTAAATTTCAAGCGATATATCGTATGTACATGATACGCGCTTTATGAGAGCATACAAAAACAAAAACACGAATGAACGTTTTGGTTAGTCATAAATAAAATCTTTCTTTTCAAGTTTATTTAATAAAATTTTTGAATTTTTAATCAAAATTGTCTTTCTATATAATATGTAAACTTAAAAAATAATTTTCTGTGAATATTAAATTTTTCATACAGACAAAAAAATAAATAAACCATAAACTCTATATCGAATAATGAACAATTTTTTTACATCTATGGTATAAAATATGTTTTTTAAATGGTTCAAATTATCTAGATAAAACACGGTTTAAATTACTCTAACACCTTATATTACTCGACTAGATATTTGAATGTCCCGTGTTCGATCCATGTTGATCTTAGTTCTCCAATTTGTTGTGGTCCCAACGTTTAGGATACCTGACTTTCACCCAGTAGACCTGAGTTAGATTCCAATCAATAGAGCACAATTTTTTATTTTTCCGTAAACCTCGATTTTTGAATCATAAAGTATGAAGTGTAAACCTTAAAAATAAAATTTTGCTTACATGGGAGGTCCTAAAACCGTGAAATAGGAACTAATTAAACACTAGCTAAAACCTCAATATAAGAACTGAAAATTTTTCTCGGGGTCTTCCATGCACACATATCTCTCGTTAAGACGCTCCAAATACACTCTGGTCTTAGTTATCCAATTTGTTGTTGTCCCAACATTTAGGATACCTGACTTTCACCCCGTAGACCTGGGTTAGATTCTAGTCAATAGAAGACAATTTTTTATTTATCTGTAAACCTTGATTTTTGAATCATAAAGTATGAACTGTAAACCTTAAAAAAAATTTGGTTACATGGAAGGTCCTAAGACCGTGAAATAGGAACTAATTAAACACTAGCTAAAACCTCAATATCAGAACTGGAAATTCTTCTCGGGGTCTTCCATGCACACATATCTCTCGTTAAGACGCTCCAAATACACTCTGTGGAATCCAGAAACATAGAGAAATTACCCCTTTGTTTCAGACCAAACGTGCTAACCGATCAGCGAAAGAGTTAGCCTCCCTATAGATCAATTTGATTCTAAAAGAAGGATTTGCCCTCAGTAGTCTTCTAATTCCATCAATACAAGGCGTAACTAGAATCCTATCACTATCCATATGAGCTATAGCTCTTACGACTTCCTGGGAGTCCCCATCTCCGATGCCATTCTCATGCCTTCTTGTATCACTACAAGCTCCATAACCATAGTCAAAGAACATCTAATGTCCATGGAAAACCCTTGATCCATTTCTTTCTTCATCCATTAACACTCCACTATCTCCACCCTTTCCTTGACTTCTAAAGCAGCTTTCGCCCGTATTTAACTTGAATCCCTGATTAGGCTTACGCCACCCTATTCACTCAACATAACCCAGCCTCTTGATGATCTTATTCGGATAAAGCTTCCAAGCCTATTTAACCAAATAAACTCCATTTGATTGTCACTAAGCGCCTATTTAACCGAATAAACGCCATTTGGTTCCATAACCCATGAAAAAACGTATTCTATTTCCATTTATGTGGAAATTATTACATTATCTATTTCCACTAGTTTATGAGATAGTAAAAAATGTTGAAATTTATCCCACTCCCACATCTCATCATCACTAATAAACTCTCTTATCTTTACGGATCTCATATCCCATTCTATAGGTGAAAGAGCCTAATTTATCAACGGTTAATCTCTAACCTAAAGATCCAACCAAAACAGTATGCTTCACTCATTACAAGGTGGCCATCTAAATCCCCGTCTAACTACGGCAATACATTTTGCGATAGCCCTACATACCTAAGAATCATATGCTTTCGGAACATATTGTAAGATACTATTTTTAAAATATTTATGACTTAATCCTTTAACCTACAATGTCTATTCCTTGTTAAGAACTTTTGATCCTAATTTACCGAGTAGCGCTCGATTTATATCTCCTGCTATCTGAAATCCAAGACCAACCTGGCATTCAGTGTACAGAATTTCCCCCACAAGATCCAACCGATCTTCCTTTGCTAATCCTAAGAACCCCAAACAAAATCCCAAACGATGCGATCCAACTCATCACAAACATACCATGTAAGTAACTCCGCTTGCATGATATAGACTGGAATTGAACTGATAATGGAACGTGCCAGAGAAATTCTTCCAGCAGGAGAAAGACATCTCCCCTTCCATCTTGCGAGCTTCCTCCTAAGGCCATTCAGCATGTCCCCAAAAAAACCTCTAGGCCTCCTTCCAGAGAGAATAAGAACCCCTAAGTATGTCCCCAAGCCTTTCCCACAACAATACCCACTTCTGGCAGTTATGCTCTTAGCGGTTTAACCATCGACATTTCTTGAAAAATAGATCAACGACTTCTCCGTACTAACCGATTGAGCTGCATCACGACAAAACTTCTCCAGTGATTCCTTCACAAGATCAAAAGTTATGATTAGAGACCTCTGAAAAGATAATATGGTCATCATGGAAAAATATATGAGAGATTAGGACCCCCCTGAACTAATCTTGAGTGGTTTCCATAGTCCTTACTCCACCTGTACAAAGAGCAAAAATATAAGGGGATATGGGATCCCCTTGACTAATCTCCCTCTGAGGACTAAATGGCGCGAGAGGTGCTCCATTCCATAATACGCTAACCTTGCCGTCTTTCATCCCGAGAGTACGAGTGACCTCCAAGCTTCCAGAATTCCCAAGGATACCAAGGACTCTCGAGTGAAATCCCATCTAATACTATCATAAGCCTTGGCCAAGTCCACCTTAATAGCCATGTAACTTTTCATTCAATTTGCGTGTCGCATCAGGAAATCGACCTCACTCACTAGTAGTACATTGTCAATCGCATACCGGCCCAGAAGGAAGATATTCTGATAAGGACCAATATACTCTGATATCATGGGTCGCAACCTATTCACCAGCACTTCCATACATACTTTGTAGCTCAAATTAATAAGACTAATAGGTCTAAATTTCGTAATAAATTCTGGATTAGTCTCTTTGGGGTTACAATGTATAAGTGTCTCCAATACTTTGCGTAGATAAGATCTTGTCTCTAAGGTTGCTCTCATCATGATACACATCGATGGACCCACTATTTCCCAACAATTCTGATAAAATCCCGTATTCATCCCATCTATGCAGCTGCATCTGGAAGAGATCCTCTCGTATTTTCTCATCCAAAACTTTTTCCTCTAAGAGATTAACTGATGCCAAATCTAATTATTGCAAAGGGGGCAGCGAGAAATTTGAATCTACCTCATCCTCCACAAAATACAAAAATCTAAAGAAGTCCCTAACACATACTCCTTCCACCTCCTTATAGAGACACAACTCATTTATGTTATCTCAATTGCGATATCTTTCCTTCTTTCCTTTTTTCACGAGAACCGACACGTGATAAAGTTTAGTATTACGCTCTCCTAAGTAAATCCAATCTTGTCTAGATCTCTGAAACCAATGCAACTCCTCCTATCCCAGGATACTCTCGTACTCCAAACTAAGCTTATTCTCCAAATCCACAAGCAATCCATTCTATGAGCCTTGTAATGCTTTCTGAATATTCTTAATCCTTGTGATGAGCCTCTTCTTCTTCCGAAAGGTATCCCTAAAACCTCAAACTTCCATTTCCCTAGCTCTAGTTTTAAACTACTACAGTTTTATTCTAACCTCACTGATCCTCCTTACCACTTCTCCTTCACGAAATCTAAGAAACAATCGTGACTAGTCCATGCACTTTCTCATCAAAATCTTCTTGTATTAGGATTACGATCTTGTCTCTCATCTAGAGTTATAAGAAGTGGGGAATGATCCAAATAAATGCGCGAAAGATGCCTAACCCTCAAATGCTCGAACTCAAAACCTTCGAACACCATTGCCATATGCTCTATCCAACCGGTTCATAATCTGCATTCCTGTATTCCACAAATCGCTCCATGTATAGCACGGACCCACAATCCCAAGATCCTTCAAGACACATTTATTCATCCACCTATCAAATTTGTTCATCACTGACGTGAATCACTTAACCCCACCTATCTGATCCTCAATGTACCCAATTTGATTAAAGTCTCCGACCACGATCCAAGGCTTCTCAATGCTACCCGACGCGTCCTCCAATGCATCCCAAAGCTGGTCTCGAATTCAAGAACTCGTACTTGCATAAACTGTAGACAAAATCCAAGGAAAACTCACATTATTAGCGACCCTAACATTAATAACTTGCTTACCTGCCCAAAAAAAGTTGGACTTAGTTTTTCTCCGTGTTCCACATTATCAAGATTCCACTGGCTAAACCGTAATTTCAACTCTGATGGAATAGTATGAACTTCTTGCTCATTAATCCTCTCCTTCCCTGAATCATGATGGAAAAGTACAATTGCGCCTTCTCCTTCGTCATTCTAGCACAACCCGCCTTTCCGCTAGCTGTCATAACCTCCACTAGGGACACTTCATCACGGTCCTGATAAACCAACACCCTTTTTGGAACTCTGATCGTCTCTTCTCGACTAAACTTCCCTCCCTTCTCATCGCCAATTCCTTTTCCAGTCAATTGTCGATTACCTTGAGAAAACATCTTAATTCATTCGATTGACAAACGTCTAACACTCTGCACTTTATCCTTTTTCTTCCTTCAATTTTAGCCTTGGGCGTGTTACGTAAGGAGTATGAATGGCCTCTAGATGCTGAGGCTGGTAGAATAGAGACCCCTCCTTCCCGACTAGCCGAGGAAAGCGGCAGCGGCCGCCTCTGGCCTTCTAGTACTCTTCCTATTAGGGAACCGACATGAAGGTTTTTTTAATTATGGAAACTATTGGGTAAATAACGAAAGAAACAAAAATATTGTAAGCTTATTCTAGAGAGCACTTTTCAACATGTTCGGTTAAAATGTTGCGTCATGCAGGTTTCGTGTAATAAATCGTAAACCTTAAAACTTTAACCATGAAACATGAAACATGAAACATAAAATTTAAAAAGTAAACATATAAATCAATATATTAAGAAAATAACAAACATTATCTAATAAATTCTCTTTCTCCCTCATGCCTTCCCACCCTACGTGTGTTTAACGGGGGTGTATTCAATTGAGAATCTGATAGAATTTTTTGGACTTTAAAAAGTCTATAGACTTTGCAGATTACATGGATTGTATTAAATCCAAACAGATTCTGACAGGCTTTTTTAAAATCTTATATTGAGTTGATGGATTTTTGTAAATCCTTTATAGATTTTGACAGACTTTAACATACAATTTTTTATAAGAATTAGAAATACTCTACTCTTAAACGAAATGAATATCGAACCCATATTTTTACATACATATTATTAAAAATTGAATTTTACTATTTTCAGGTTTATTAATTACAATAAAATTTGGTTGACGGTAATAGAAGTCATACGAAATAATTTAATGCAGACTCTATATATTTAATCAATAATTTAATCACGAGACATCATTTTAGATTCATTATGTATTTAGCTGCATTCATATATAGGAGTGCATTGTTTGAGATAAAATCATTAAAAACATATATATGGGAAGAGTTTGCATTCCTAACTACTTGTTCTTCAAATGGTATATAGATGTCGTTTCTATCCCCGTCAATGACCCAAGTAACATTGGAGTTATTGTAGTTCCAATCTGAGATACCCTCCCAAAGTTGACCTCATTCCTCAAGCTTGTTATATGCTCGACAAAGCCCAAGTGTCAGAGATTACCATTAGGTTCATTAATATGACGAACAAAGAAAAAATTACAAAAAGACAATACTAATAGACGAATGATATAATTCCAAACAAGCAAAATACTCCTAGAAAGACCTCATACTCCAACTGGAGCAACAATACTATAGTGATCAAAACACCCTAAGGACCTAACAAATTCAACAACATTACAATCTTTTAACTTAGACTCAAACAAATACAACACGTCTAGACTAAAACAATGAACACATACCGTATCTGAATCAGAAATTTGAAAAGTAAAAAAATTTCATTCCCATATGTTGTTGCACTCCTTGTTTGCGAAATGAATTCTTGAGATTTATGAATTTTATAATCAGGAATAATATCTAACCCTATCAAATTCAAGTTTGCTAAGACTATAATTCGATATGGGTTCATCCTTTGCTAATGTTTAAACCAGAGTTGAGACGGCACAAAAAAATGTACACATGATCATCATTGGCCAAAACTGTTGATCTCTAACCAGACTTGAGAGAGCCCACAAAAAGGTATACATAATCCAATTGTTAGCTAAATTTATTTATCTCCAAACTAAAGAGAAAATATCACACATAAAGGTAGACTGAGTTCAGACCGTTGGCCAAAGCTACTATCTCCAATCTAGACCTGCCAATCCAGACCTGAGAGGGGCCACAAAGGTAGATCGTTGGCTAAATCTGATGATCTTCAAACTAGAGTGAAAAAAGCCAGCATATAGGTAGACATGGTTAGATTGTTGGCAAAACTACTAATCTCCAAACTAGAACTCAGAAAAGACTTATAAGAGAAAACATGATCAAATCGTTGGCTAAAGTTACTGATCCAAAATGGCAACATGAAAATCCACGAACATCTATGTTTGAAAAATATAATATAATGTTTAAGACACCACTCATAAGAGTACATATCTCAATATAAAAGATATCACTGTAGAATATCCCCATAGAAGGACTATTAAACCAGATATTCATAACTTTTAATGGCAGAGATAAAATCTTGCATTTGGTATAGAAAAAGGAAGAAGCTTCTTAAAAGAAATTCTTAAAGAAAGTTTGGTTCACCTAGAAGTAACAATCAAGGACAACTTGTATGACAAAGAAAATAAGTCCATGTTTGAGATCTTATGGAGGAAAGTTCCATGTCTTCTATCTCTATTTCTATTCCACTCGAACAAACCAGAATTCAACTTCTCACATCATATAAACTTAGCAGTGCAAAAATTATATTCTAGTATGCATGATCCAACTATGATCAGTAAAAGAAAGAATAGGCAAAATTCATATTCTAGTATGCATGATCCAACTATGATCAGTAAAAGAAAGAATAGGCAGAAAGAACTCTTTATCCACATCAGAGCCACTACCAAAAATTAGCTGGATAAGGCACCCCTACAATTATATATTTTCAAAACAAGTCCCTAATAACAAGTTTAATTAGTAGGTCCCACAAAACACATTGGACTAATCCCTTAACACCAAGTGAGTCAGTAACTTTAGTTAAAGTCCTAAACACGTGTAACAAAAATTTGGGAAAAAGTCTATTTTTAGTATTCCAAAGAAAACCATTAACATTCACATTGCAAAGATTTCTAATAGCACGGTACTTAAGCCTAGGAATAATTCTTAGCATAGCCAATATACAAAAGTTTATTCATTTTTCTTTATAAATTAAAGTGAATAATGCATTTTGAAGTTTTGTATAAGTTTTTTGGCACATATTTTAAGGTTTTGTGATTCAAGCTTCATGTTTCAGGATTCATGGTTTTAGGGTTTATCTTCAAGGTTCAAGATCCAAGGTTCAAGGTTCAAGATTCAAGATCCAAGATTCGAGGTTCATGTTTCAAGATTCAAGGTTCATGAATGTTCATCGTTTATGATTTATTATTCAAGGTTCAAGATTCACGGTTCTATATTTCGTCTAATTCTCAAATGTTTGAGAACCCAATATTTCTAAAATATATTAACACATATTCAAATGAGTTTTAATTTATTGTTCATGATTTTTAATTTCTTATACATATTTGTCTCTATGCTTATAATAAATTTGTTGTATTTAGTCTTGCATGTGTGAAACAAAGCATGTGTTTGTATATATTTATTGATGTCATTTATATACTTAAACAAAGACATGATTGGAAGGATTGAGGAAAAAAGGGAGATTATTAAATTGTGATTTTTTTTGTTAGTTAATTGTTATATATGTTTATTTTTCAAAATTTATGTTTCATAGTTAAAAGTTTATGCTTCATGGTACAGAAATCAAGGTTCATGATTCTATAAAAAAAAATTATTTCACTGACGAGAATCGGACCCAGGTGAAGTCATATATCCTAATAGTTGGGACGACAACGAATTGGAGACATGCGGCTAACATAGATCGAATACGAGCCCTCTATATGTTGGAGAAATCTCAATTGCTATTTATGTAGAGCATTTGGACTTTTGAACAAACTCTGTTTTGTATCTGAAGACACTACACAAAATATTATACCTTTTTCTTGTATAAATTAAATTGAAAGATATATTTTTAAAGTTTGATATAAGAATCATGACTAATGTTTTTAATATTTCATGGTTGAAAGTTCATATTTTAGAGTTCAGGGTTCAAGGTTCAAGGTTCATGGTGCATAATTTATGGTTCAAGTTTCAATATTCAAGGTTCAAGGTTCATGGGTTATGTTTCAAAGTTCAAGGTTCGTGGTTCAAGAATCATAGGTAAGGTTCAAGGTTGAAGTTTCAAGTTTAATGGTTCAAGGTTCAAATTTCATGATCATTGTCATGGTTCAAGATACAACTTTTAAGTTTCACGGTTCATCATTCAAGGTTCAAGGTTTAAGATCTAAGGTCAAAGGTTCAAGGTTCATGATTCAAATTTAAGGTTTATGATTTAAAGTTCACCATTTATGATATATTGTTTATGTTTCAAGGTTTAAAATTCATGGGTTAATATACAAAAATGACTTTTCAGTATTTTGTTTAATGCCCATTTGTTTTTATTTTCCAATATTTGTTGAATATATCAACAAATATCCAACCGATTTTTATTTAATAATTCATGGTTTTAATTTATTGTACACATTTAATTCTATATTTATAATAAATTTGTTATATTTGTCTTTTATGCATGAAACAAAGCAGAGATTCGTAAATATTTATTGTTGTCATTGATTACCAGAATCACTATAAATATACTTAACACATATAGGGTAGGAAGGAATGAGGGAGAAAGAGTAATTATTAGATAATGGTTGTTATTTACATAATTTCTTTATTTATATGTTCAATTTTTAACTTTATATTTTATGTTTCATGGTTAAAGTTTTAAGGTTTAAGATTTAATACACGAAACCTGCATGACGCAACAATTTAACCAAACATGTTTAAAAGTGATCTCTATAATAAGCTAACAGTCTTTCTATTTCTTTCCTTTTTTACTAAATAGTTTCATAATTAAAAAAACCTTCCTTGTGGGTTCTATAACAGGACGAATACTGGAAGGCCAGAGGCGGCCGTCGCTGCCTTCCATTGCTAGTCCGGGGGGAGTGTCCCTATTCTACCAGCCTCAGCGTCTAGAGGCCATTCATACTCCTTACCTAACACGCCCAAGGCTAAAATTGAATGACAAAAGGATAAAGCGCAGAGTGTTATACGTTTGTCAACCAAATGAATCAAGATGTTTTCGCAAGGTAATGGGCAATTGACTGGAGAAGGAATTGGCGATGAGAATTGAGGGAAGTTCGGTGGAGAAGAGACGATCAGAGTGCCAAAAAGGGCGTTAGTTTGTCAAGACCGTGATGATTTGTCCCCAGTGGAGGTTATGACTACTAACGGAAAGGCGGGTTTTTCTAGAATGACAGAGGAGGAAGGTGCAATTGTACTATTCCAATATTATTTAGGGAAGAAGAGGATCAATGAGCAAGAAAGTCATATTATTCCATCAGAGTTGAAGCTTATGGTTTCTTTGGGGGAATCTGGATAATGTGGAACACAGAGAACATATCGGCTATGTTGTAGATCTCTTGCAGCCTAGGTGGTCGACCGGGGTCTAGCACCTAAGCGGGATTACACGGGGCCTAGGCGGAATTATACAATCTTGAATCGTGTTGTGTAATTTTGTATATTTAGTAATATATGTAGTAATTATAGCAATTTTAACTATTTAAGTCATAAAATTCATATAACAACACTTTAGTAAATATAAAAATACTAAAAATTAAGTTATAATATCAATTAAAGAATTCTTGAGAATAAGAAAAATTACAAGAAGGTTTATGTGGGCATGTTTTTGCCATTAATCGGCGCCTAGGCGACTATTTTTTCCCATTAATCGGCTCCTAGACGGACTAGGCGCCTATTCCACGACGACTAAGGCGCTAGGCAAAAATGCCAAGAATTTTAACCAGGCGTAAGCGGTTGAGGGGGAGCTGACGCCTAGGCGGTGCCTAGGTGCGCCTAGGCGGGGAGATCTACAACATAACATTTCAGTCCAACTTTTCTTGGTAGGTAAGCAAGTTAATAATGTTAGGGTAGCTAATAATTTGAGTTTTCCTTGGATTTTGTCTGCATTTTACACAAGTAAAAGTTCCTTGATTCGAGACAAGCTTTGTGATACGTTTGAGTACGCGTCGGGTAGCATAGAGGAGCCTTGTCTTGTGGTCGGGACTTTAATCAAATATGGAAAATTGAAGATCGGACAGGTGGGGTTGATGGCTTCATGTCACTGATGAACAAATTTGAGAGGTGGAGGAATAATTGTGGCTTGACGGTTCTTGGGTTAGAGGGTCCACGCTATACATGGAGCGATTCGTGGAATACGGGAATGTGGATTATGAAGTGGTTGGATAGAGCATATGGGAATGGTGTTTGGAGGTCCGAGATTGAGCATTAGAGGGTTAGACATCTTACACACATTCATTCAGATCATGCCCCACTTCTTATAACTCTAGATGAGAGAAAGGTTCATAATCCTATTACAAGAAGATTTTGATTCAAAAGTGCATGGACTAGTCACTATGATTTATTGGATTTCGTAAAAGAGTATGGAAAGGAGGATCAGTGACGTTAGAAGAAAACTTGAGTAGTTTAAAACAAGAGCTAGGGAAATGGAACTTTGAGGTTTTTAGGGATATCTTTCGGAAAAAGAAGAGGCTCATCGCAAGTATTAAGGGTATTTAGAAATCATTACAAGTCTCGTACAATGGATCACTTGTGGATTTGGAGAAGAAGCTTAGTCGGGAGTACGAGAGTATCCAGGAACAAGAGGAGATGTATTGGTTTCAGAGATCTAAATAAGATTGGATTTACTCGGGAGAGCGTAATACTAAACTTTATCATGTGTCGGTTCTCGTGAAAACTAAAGGAAAGAAATATATTGCATTAGACATAAAAATAATGAGTTGTTTCCGGATGACGAGGTGGAAGAAATATGGGTCAGGGACTTCTTTCGATCTTTGTATAAGGTGGAGGATGAGGTAGATTCAAATTTCTCGCTGCCCCCTTTGCGATCCTTAGGTGAATCTATATGAGAGGCTCTCTTCTAGATGAAGCCACATAAGGTGCCAGGTCCGGATGTGATGATTGCGGTATTTTATTATAAGTGCTGGGAAATAGTATGTCCATTGATGCCTATCATGATCAGAAAAACCTTAGATACGGGATCTTTTCCACGAGAAGTATTAGGGACACTTATACATCTTATCCCCAGAGAGACTAATCCAGAATTTATAACGAAATTTAGATACATTAGTATTATTACAAAGTATGTTTGAAAATCCTTGTGAATAGGTTGTGACCAATGTTATCAGAGTATATTGGTCCTTATCATAATAGCTTCCTTATGGGCCGGTCTTCGAGTGACAATGTAATACTAGTGAGTGAGGTTGATCTTCTAATGTGACACACAAAAGGAAAGAAAAGTTTCATGGCTATTAAGGTGGACTTGGCCAAGGATTAGATGGGATTTCATCTAAGAGTCATTGGTATCCTTGGGAATTCCAGAAGCTCGGAGGTCACTCGTACTCTCGAGGATGAAACCCAACGAGCTTAGTGTATTATGGAATGGAGCACCTCTCGAGCCATTTAGTCCTCAGAGGGGGATTCGTCAAGGGGGTACAATATCTCCTTATATTTTTGCTCTTTGTATGGAGATATTCTCCCTTCTCATTCAGCAACAGGTGGAGGAAGGACTATGGAAACCACTCACGATTAGTTCAGGGGGGGATCCCTATCTCTCATATATTATAACATGATGAATATATTCTCTTTTTAGAGGTCTCTAACCAAAACTTTGATCTTGTGCAGGAATTACTAGAGAAGTTTTGTCGTGATGCGGGTCAATCGGTTAGTACGAAGAAGTCGTTGATCTATTTTTCAAGAAATGTCAATTGTGACTGAAATTGCTAATAGCATAACAACCAAAAGTGGGTACTACTGTGGGGAAGGCTTGGGGAAATACTTAGTGGTGCCTATTCTCTCGGGAAGGAGGCCCAAAGGTTTTTACAGGGACACGTTGAATGGCCTTATAGGGATGGAAGTGGAGATGTCTGTCTAGGGATGTCAATGGGGCGATTTTGGAGCTGGTGTACCTATCTCGCACCCCGCCCCGTAAAAAAGAATACCCAAGCCCCACCCTGCTCTTTAAATCCCCACGGGACGTGGCTTCTACCTGCGGGTTTCAATTTGATCGTTCAAAATTTTTTTATTACCACAATTTTTTTTAAAACTCTCAAAAGTTCTATTCTTCATAATTTTCATTTGTATTTTGATTTTTAGACAAATTCTCCTCTTGGAGTTGCACTTTGATTTGAATAATTAAAACTTTGTGTGCTGTAATAGACACACACAAACTCTTATTTGAATAAGGATGTCTCCCTATTTTTGATATAATAATCTAGGTTAGAGACATCATTTTAGGTGTATTTGAATAATTTATTATATATTTTTATTTGTATTTTGATATTTTCTTATTTCTTGTCTTGATATGATGATTTATTATTTTTAGAGCATATTTGGTTTAATTTGTGTGTTAATGTGAAGATTTAAAGATATATGGAATAAAATTAGATGTCAAATCAATTCTAAAGCGATAAGGAAAGAATATATGGAAGGAATCAAGAGATAAAAGGAAGTAGAGATAAAATAGGAAAGGAAAAGTTGTCAAGTAAATCTGAAATTCTGCAGTTACGTCCATTAAAGTGAAAATAACTTCAAATCGGCTAGGAATTGGGGTGAGCATTCAAAAAGTAAATGTAGATATTTTCGCTGCGGTCGTTTTGATATCAAGTAGGTAGACGAAAATCGGAACAATAACGAAGAAGATATGATCAAAACAGTGAGCAGTGTTTATCCTCTCCGATATTATAGGAAACGAATATGAGTTGGACTTGGACTCAAATTACTTTCCTTTTACTCACCATTTAGACCTAGGTTCTTCTTGGCACCTATAAATACACCCTCTTATCATTGTAAACATGTCCTTACCTAGTACTTAGTATTATTCATCATAGAAGTCATTCAAGAGAAACAAGTTGACAGTATGTATCTTTATTTTAGTTTATTTTTTGTTACTATGAACTAATTTTCCCACAACTTGGGTTTTGCATATGTATAATCTTTGAATTCTATTTTCTTCTATCTAAGTTTGTTTCGGAAAACCTTTTTAAATTAATTCTAGCTTCTTAACCATATATTTGTTTTATGTGCTTCGACTTATCGACATCCTTAATCTTGATCATGTTAGGACTGTCTTAATAGTAGTTAGATGGTCGCCTCGAAGGAGTGTCTAATTATTGAAACATCACATAAGCTTCTAGTGTGCGGTAGTGATCCGGAAGGGCTTTCCTAGCTAGATAGTTATTATGATTTGAGATTTAACCTCTGAACATTACGCAGGGTCCCCTTACCCAAGTCCTCTGGTAATTGTTAGGTCGCCACTTAAGTCCACCCGAAAGGGGGTTAGGAGGAATATAGAATCTTTGCTACTTATCTAAGAGCTTTAAGCATCCTTATTAAATAGTAGAAGAAATATAAGTATTTGTGAAAACTAGAAAACCTGTGCTTATCTTTCTCATCTTATTCTTGCATCTATAATTTATTGTCTTTAGTGTAATTAATCATTATTCATATTTACTTTTCTTGTTTTTTACTTCATTGATCTAATTTATTACTACGCTTTCTTGTAATCCATTCGTATAACACATTAAGTCCCCGAGAACGAATCTTAACTTATCATTAAAACTTGCATACGACCTGTGATACTTGTAGTGAGTAACGTGTTTGTTTAGGGTGATAGTTGCGTATTTTATTATCATATTTTTATCACACCCTATCAGCCACCAAATAATTATTGTAATTTCAATATATATTATAATTAAAATATATTTATTATATGTTATATACATGTGGGGCTGGTTTTAGGGTGAGGAATACTTATCCTCACACCCCGCCTTGCCCCGCGCAGGTTTTGATACCTCACCACAACCCACCCCAAACCCCATTTAGTACCTTAAAATCCTCCCCGTTTAAAGTAAGGTGGGGCGGGTACCCGCAAACCTACGCCCAATTGACATCCCTATGTCTGTCTCTCGTCGGAAGAATTACTCTGGCATGTTCTGTTATCAGTGGAATGCCAGTCTATATCATGCAAGTGGGCGTACTTCCATGGTACGTTGTGACGAGTTGGATCACCTCGTTTGTGACTTTATTGTGGGTTCTTTGGATGAGAGAAGGAAGATCAACTGGATCTCGTGGGAGAAATTCTGTACACCAAAGTTCTTAAATTAGGATATATCGAGCCCTACTTGGTAAATTAGGATGGAAAGTTCTTAACAAGGATTCGACATTGTGGGTTAAAATATTATTTCAAAAATATTTAAAAATAATATCTTACAATATGTTATGAAAGAATATGATTCTCATGTATATAGGGCTATCGTGGAAGGTATGTCGTAGTTAGACAAGGTTCTCGATTGTCACCTTGTAATGGGAGAATCATATTATTCTGGTTGGATCTTTGGGTTGGAGATGAACCATTGATAAATTGGGCTCTTCACCTATAGGATGGGATATGAGATCCGTAAATATAAGAGAGTTTATTAGTGACGATTGGATGTGGGAGTGGGAAAAATTTATACATTTATTACCATCTCATAAAATAGTAGAAATAGATAATGGAAGAATTTCTATGGAAATAGAAGAAAAAGACGTGATTTCATGGTTTATGGAACCAAATGGTGTTTATTCAGTTAAATAAGCACTTAGTGACAATCAAACGAGCGAGTCGGATGAGAGTATGGTGTGGGATAAGGTATGGAAATTACGGTGTCCTCAAAATATTATAATATTGTTGTGGAGGACGATTCAGGAAAGACTAGCGACTTGCGGAAATTTGGTAAGATGAGGTATGAACATTGCGGAAACTTTCCCCTGGTGTAGCATTAGGGTTGAAAGCGCTTTCCACATCTTTAAAGGTTGCATCATGGAAAATGGTCTGTGGGAAAGGATCAAGCAAGATATCAGATGGGGGAAAACATAAATAGATTCAGGGATGATTTAGCTGTGGGATTGGATGAAGTGGATTTGGAGCTTGAAAAGGGGGCACAAAGGAGTGGTAGTTCAAGTAGAGGTCAAGTGGGTATGATAGCAATTGACATGCCTGGATAAAATCAAGCTGCTAGGGAAAGTGATAAAGATGGTCTAGCTGTAGGGAATGATGGTTGCAATTTCAGGAATTACTGTAATCTGTCACAGATGAGGAAAGTTGAGTGGCTCGCGTGGTCAGGGGCTGAAGAGATATTTACGTAAATTATAAGAACACAGTTGCATGCGAATATTCAATAAGATAATAGGGCTACAAGGCCTAAGATAGTGGATCGTGTTTCCTGTCTTCAAAAGGTGCAAAGTACTGGGGTGTAAGATGGTGTTCAGGTCAGCCTGCATGATATTAACGTTCTCCCGACAAAGTCAGGATATTCATTACATCAGGGAGAGAGGATTTTTCATCGGATCAGCAGCAAGACGATAATGCACCATTCAGTGAAAATACAGCTGTTGCACGGCAGAGAGAATTAAGGTGGTGGATAGGGTGGTGTAAGCCTAATCGGGGATTCAAGTTAAATATGGATGGAAGCTGCTTAAGAAGTCAAGGAAAAGATGGAGCTGGTGGAGTGTTAAGGGATGAAGAGGGAAATGGATTAAGGGTTTTGCCATGGACTCTAGATGTTCTTTGACTGTGGTTGCGGAGCTTGTAGTGATACAAGAAGGCCTGAAAACTGCGTCGGAGTTGGAGATAAGAGAACATTCGATGGAAACAGACTCCCAGGACACCGTAAGAGCTATAACTCATAGGGATTGTGATAGGGTTCCAGCTGCGCCTTGTATTGATGGAATTAGAAGAATACTGAGGGAAAATACTTCCTTTGAAGTCGAATCCATCTATAGGAAGGCTAACTCCTACACTGATTGGTTAGCATGTTTTAGTTTGAAACAAATGGGTCATTTCTCTGCGTTTTTAGAAACCCCCGATGGGATCTGGAGCGTCTTAACGAGAGACATGTGTGCATGGAAGACCCCGAGAAGAATTTTGAGTTCTGATATTGAGGTTTTAGCTAGTTTTTAATTAGTTCCTATTTCAGGTCTTAGGACCTCCCATGTGAGCGGAAAAAAAATTAAGGTTTAAACTTCATACTTTATGATTCAAAAATCAAGGTTTGTGGAAAAATAAAATATTGTGTTCTATTGAATGGAATCGAACCCATGTCTACTGGATGAAATTTAGATATCTTAAACGTTGGAACAACAACAAATTGGAGAACTACGACTAACATGGATCGAATCCAGGAAATTCAAATATTTAGTCGAATAATATAAGGGTGTTGGAGTAATTTGAACCGTATTTATCTAGATAATTTGAACCATTAAAAAAACATATTTTATAACATAGATGTACAAAAATTTCTTCATTAATATGATAAGGAGTTTATGATTTATTTATTTATGGATAAAATTTAATATTCAGTGAAAAGTATTTTTTTAGTTTACATATTATATAGAAAGAGTATTTGAACAAATATCTTAAAAATTTATAAAATAAACTTAAAAAGAAAGATTGTATTTATGACTAACAAAATGTTATTCGTCTCTTTTTTATGCTAAAATGTATCTCATAAAGCGCGTATCATGTACATACGATCTATCTCTCGAAATTTAATAGGCAAGCATTGATATTTTACTTGAATTATGTTAGGTATCACTTAAAAAATTATTTAGTTTATAATTTATTTTGAAATAGTTTAATAACATAAGTTAAAAAAATATATTGAGCTTCTAAGGATAATCACTTATCTTTTTATCGTTTTGTTCAAACAATTTATACAATGTATAGATATTTTCTTTTGTTCCAAGATTGAGCTTTTGTTATTCGAAGGGCTAAGGTATTTTTTTATAAGAGTTATTTAATTTACAATGTATTTTAAAATAGTCTATTAACATAAGTGAAAAAAATGTTAAAAAAATATATTGAGCTTTTAAGAATAATCACTTACCTTTTTATCTTTTATATCAAAGAATGAATATAATATATTAAACTTTTTTTTTATTCAAATATTGAATTTTTACTATCTGAAGAGTTAGAGTATTTTTCTTATATAATATAAGTATCATTTAGAAATGATCTATATTTTATAATTTATTTTAAAATAGTTTAATAACATAAATAAAAAAAACAATATAAAAAATGCAAACTTCTAAGGATAACTACTTACTCTTTTATCTTTTTGGTTAAAAAAGAGATAAAATGTGTTGAGTTTTTATTTTGTTCAATATTGAGTTTTTGTTATTCGAAAGGGTTAGGGTATCATGTTTTGAAGAAACAAAAAGGGTAGCGTGCTATGCACGTGATTTTTGTTGTTTGTTGAACATGTTGTCCTTTCGATAAAAAACAAAGTTGTCTACCTCATCTCTATATGGTATTCAAGAATAATAGGTCAAACCAAACAAACTGACTCGACCGATAAGGCAAAGATCAGTAGACCGGACCGATTTGATAAAAAGCACCCGATAAAAACTAATATAAATTAGACTCGTTGGACCATTAGCTAAGCTGACATGGAAGTGATTGGAGTAAAAATTCAAACATTTAAATAAATTAGGGACGAAGATAAAAGATAATAATATCATTACATACATCATCGTAACAATCTTTTACATCAAATCTAACCAATCACATTAATGTTCTCCTATTTCACAAAAATTACAATGTTCTCACATTACTATATTTTACTTTTCTCTTTTCATTTTTCCTTTTACAAAGTACTTTTTAAGAGGAGTATGTTCTTTTATCATTGAATACCATATATAGAGATGAGGTGAGCTTGGAACAAAAAAATAAAGAGATGAGGTGAGCAACCTGTTTTTTTTTCCCAAAGGACAACCTGTCCAATATACAACCAAAATCAGGTGCGCTAATTTCATGACATTTATCCAGAATCCACCGCTCTCACATATCAATGATTCCACCGTTTTCCGTACTTTCATTTGTTTGACACGTGTGACCCTTTGAGTATAATAATAAGTGTAAGACGGCTTCATGTGTTCAGCATTTCGATACACTAGATTTATACGGCTAGTGCATAGAATGATACTCTTTTTTTCTTTTTGTTTCCAAAGCATGACCCTTCGGATAACGAACGCTGAATCTTTGAACAATAGAAAAGATGCTACATTTTTGGAAAAAAAAGAAAAAAGAAATGATTCTACATTTTATTCATTCTTTGACAAAATAAAATAACAAAGATAAGAGAATACACTTTTTTTTTTGACATGGATAAGAGAATACACTTAGAAGCTTTCTTTTTTTATATTATTTTTTTTCACTTATGTTATTAAACTATTTAAACAAAAAATTATAAATTAAATAATTTATTTTGAATGTTACCTAACATTACTTAAAAAAATTACTTTAATCCTTCAAATAACAAAAAATTCAATCTTTGGTAAAAAAAAGAATTCAATACATTATATCCATTTTTTGATAAAAAGATTAAAAAAAATTATTCTTAGAAGCTCAATATTTATTATATAATTTTTTCACTTATGTTATTACACTCTTTTGAAATAAATAATTCTAAAAAAAATACCTTTAACTTTTTGAATAACAAGAGCTCAAAACTTAAATCTTAAAAAAAAAAGACTTCATATATTGTATCTATTCTTTGACCAAAAAGATACAAAGTCCTTAGAAGCTTAATACATTTTTTTTCACTTATATTATTAGACTATTTTATAATAAATTATAAATTAAATAATTTTTTAGTAATACCTAACATTTTTTTTTATCGGATGTTCCCGAAGAGACAATACCTAACATTACTCAAGTAAAATATCCATGCTTACTTGACTATTAAATTTCGTATGTGCATAATACGCACTTTTTGAGATATTTTTAGCGTATAAAGAATAAGACGAATGAACGTTTTGTTACATAAATACAATTTTTCTTTTCAAGTTTATTTAATAAATTTTAAAATATTTAATCAAAATACTCTTTTTATATAATATGTAAACTTAAAAAGTAATATTCTATAAATATTAAATTTAAACCATAAATTTTTTATATTGACAAAAAAAATTACTGACAAAAAAAATTATTAAATCATACTCTTTATCATATTAATGACCAAATTTTGTACATCTATATTATAAAATATGATATTTTTAAATGGTTGAAATTATCTAGATAAAATATGTTTCAAAATACTCCAATACCTTTACATTACTCTACTAGATATTTGAATATCCCGTATTTGATCCATGTTGGTCGTAGTTCTTTAATTTGTTGTTGTCCTAGCGTTTAGGATATCTGACTTTCACCCAGTAATCCTAGGTTTGATTCCAGTCAATAGAACATAATTATTTATTTTTCTGTAAAGCTTGACTTTTGAATCATAAAGTATGAAGTTTAATCCTGAAAACCTTTTTTTTTACATGGGAGGTCCTAAGTCCGTGAAATAGGAACTAATTAAAGACTAACTAAAACCTCAATATCAGAACTGAAAATTCTTCTCGGGGTCTTCCATGCACACATATCTCTCGTTAAAACGCTCCAACTACCATCCAGGGGTTCTAGAAACGTAGAGAAATTACCCGTTTGTTTCAGACCAAAACGTGTTAACCAATCAGCGCAAGCATTAACCTCTTATAGACCGATTTGATGATAAAGAAAGTAGTTGCCCTCAGTATTCTTCTAATTCCATCAATAAAAGGCGCACCTGGAACCCTATCATAATCCTTATAAGCTATAGCTCTTCAGATTTCTAGGAGTCTGTTTCTACCTCAAGTTCTCCTATCCCCATCTCCAACGCAATTCTCAAGCCTTCTTGTATCGCTACAAGCTCCGCAACCACAATAAAAGAACATCTAATGTCCATGGAAAAACCCTTAATCCATTTCCCCTCTTGATGTCTCCCTATTTGTTCTAATTATTAGCCCTTTGGAGACATCCTTTTAGGTGAATATTTGACTTATTTGATAGACTTTTATGCTTATTTCGTCATATTACACTTTCTCCCCTTGGAATTAGACTATTTGCATTTTTAGAGCTTTTGTGCGTTAATTTGGTTATTGTTAGTGCAAAGTTAGTAGGTTCTTGAATTTCATGGAAAACCAATACAAGGAGAAGAGGTGAGAATTAAAGTCTTAGATCATTTTTAGTGTGTTAGGAAGTATTTCATTCGAGTTTCTAATTTTAGAGTGCACTTTCTTATTTCTAGTCTTGATTTAATGATTTATTAATTTTTAAAGCATATGCGGTTTAATTATTTATCTATTGTGAAGCTTTAAAGATATATGGTAATTAATTAGAGACCAAGTCAAGTCTAAGAAATAAAGGAAAGAAGAAATACATGGAAATTGGAGGATTAAGGAAGGATATATGCAAAGAATGAAAAGATAAAGTTACCAAATAAATCTAAAATTCCAGCCACGTTCAAAGACGAGCTCATAACTCAAGATTTTCTAGGAATTTGAGAGAATGGTCTGGACCATTGGATAGAGCTTTCCGAGACAAGTGATTTCGATATAAAGAACGCGTCGAACGGATAAGTATTGAAGTAGATATGACCAAAACAAATCAGCAACAGAATCTTACCTTCCCTATATTTTAGGGCTGCGAATTGAAGAGTCCTTTACTTGTCTTCCACTCCAAGTAAAACGAATTAAGGCTTCCTAGCACCTATAAATACACCCCTTAGACCTCATTATTCAGCACCTCTCACATTTTCTTCAATTCATAACATCCTTAGAGAGAGAGAGAGAGAGAGAGAGAGAGAGAGAGAGAGAGAGAGAGAGAGAGAGAGAGAGAGAGAGAGAGAGAGAGAGAGAGAGAGAGAGAGAGAGAGAGAGAGAGAGAGAGAGAGAGAGAGAGAGAGAGAGAGAGAGAGAGAGAGAGAGAGTCAGAACCACCTATCAATTATTCTTCATATTAAATCATCCTTAGAGAGGCGTCAAGAAGCGGAAGCAAGAGCAGAAGTTGGAGAGTCCTTTTCCTCCAACAACAGCTCAAGTCAATTCCTATATTTAGGTTCTTATTTTATTTCTCTTATTAGGAACATTATTTATTAATTTCTTTATTGTTTTTACTTTCAATATGAGCTAATCTTTATATTCTTGAGAATCGCTACATGGGTTGAACCCTAATTAATTTGAGTAATGTTTTCTGATTTGAGATTTTTATAATTTAATTTGAATTGGGAAATTAGTATTGATTATTATCGTAGGATTATTCACTATTTTTAATCTGATCAATTAGACATAGGATCTAGTAATTAAGCTATTCACTTTGGTGGGGAAGTGATCGCCTTGACGGGGGGTTTAATTACTTACATAGGTAATAAACGTAAGGTAGAAATTATTGATCCTGAAATACTTAGTTAACCTTATAGCCAATTGGGTAGAGAACTTGGCATTCAAAGATGGATTATAATCGCCCTGACGGGGTTTGTAACACCCTAGAATATCTTCTAAGTCCACCCTGACGGGGGTTATGAGAATCTAGAATCCCGACTATTATTAGTCACCATTTTGACCCTTAAAAGAAGCATTGATTAAGTTTATTTCGATGAAACCCTAGCAAGACTCAAGTATAGCTCATATCTGCGTCTTAGTCTTTTAGTATTTATTTTCAGTAACTTGTTTATTTGCGTCTAGTAGTTTAATAACTCGAAACAATATAAATATCTTTTATATTTTATTTTTCGAATTTGCAATTACTACTACTTATCTGTTGAACACTTGGGTTATACCAGTCCAATCCCTGAGAACGAATCCGACTTATCAGAGTATTACTTGGACAACCGTACACTTGTAGTATTGTGGTTCCTTTTATTTCAGTACTTAATTTTATAACACACCAGGACCCACCAAGTTTTTGGTGCCGCTGCCCGGAATTGCAGCGTGTGACCCCGGTGTTCAATCCTTAAGTAGTTTAAATTATTTATTTATTTTTTCAGTTTTACGCTTGGTTTTTTTGTTTTCTTTTACAGGTTTTTGTATTCTGGTAATGATCAAGAGGTTTTATTGAAGAAGTATAGAGGACGTTACCCAGATCCCGATCCATTCAACTATTGGGAAGACAATTCGGGACAACAACAATGGGCTATTAACTTCTACCAACAACCTTCACAATACCAGCAAGAGCAAGGATGGAACAATCGATGGATCGGGAATAATCAACAACAATCATCATATCACTATCAGCAAGAGCAAGGATGGAACAACCAGTGGGTTGAAAACACTCAACACTATTCACGTCATAACTATATGCAAGAGGCACTACGAGACCTAAGTGCTAGAGTCGATCGCCTACACGAGGAAAATAAGGCAAGAGAGCTAGAATGTAAGGCAGAAGAAGAAGAAAGAAGAGCCATTCGTGCATCCACATAACAGATAATAGAAGAATGGAGTCCAAATATAATTCTCATGACTTTGCCAAGAGCAATATCAAGTCTTATGAAGACCCTAATTATGAATGCCGGTACGAGGAAAATAAGGCAAGAGATCAAGAGCAAAAGGCAAGAGAAGCGGAAAATAATGCCAGATTTGAAAGAACACAACGAATACTAGATGAAATTGCTTCCTATTGTAAGTTTCCTAATTTTTCCAAGAGTAGTAGTAAGTCTCATGAAGATTCCACTTCCCCGCGGGATGATATTAATCAAACGGAAGAAGTAGTTGAGGAGGAGGTGTTGAAAGAAGATATTAGTGATAGTGATATGACCACTGTGCCAATTATAAATGGAGACCACCATGTGGTTGAGAATCTTGTTAGCATAGTGGAAGAAGAAGTAGAAACGCAAATCTGAGAAGTTAAAACAGAAATTTCTATTCCTATGGTGTATGCACATGATCAAGATACAGAACGCAAACAAGAAGAGGTGGTGATCGAGGTTATAGAATTTACAAAGCAAAAATATGATGAGGTAATAGTGGAAGATTGGGTTGATAGCGAAGACGGCTCTGAAGTGGTTGGAGAATCAATTGAAGAATTCAAGGTTAACGCTAAAACAGAAGTTGAATCTCCACCACAAAAAGTTCACCAATTACCATCTCTACCCCGTATCATGAATTAGATTAGAGCTGAAAAATTCGAATCACCTCCACCGCCACAAAATTCAAACATGTGCTATACAAGCAAGGTGCCACACCGCGAGAGTAAAGAGGCAAGGAGGATCACCTACCCACTACATTTTAAAGAGAGATGCGAGATTGAAACGAGGAATAAAAGTGAGCTCATACCGTGGAGAACGGTCATCTACTATTATGTGGGGAAAATGAGTTTCGTCATGAGAGTAAGGAGGCGAAACGGAGATACTACCCTCCCCCTTTCAGAGAGCGATTGAATAAAATTCTAAGGGGGAAGGTTCTAAAGCTTACATGCCAAGGACGAGGCGAGTTTAAGCGGAGGAGAACCGCAAAGGCCTCAATACCATCTTCTTGGAAGGTAACGCATCGAACTTAAAGATGTAATAAACAAAAGTGCTTCTTGGGAGACAACCCATGTTTTAATTTGCTTTCTGTTTTTCAATTCCTAGTGTATATTATAAGTAATTGTCGAGTCTTAGCGTCTATTTTTTAAGAAATGAGAAAAGTAGTGTGTTAAATGGTGCAAGAATTGAGTTTGGGCTGCTAAGGAACGAAAAAGAACGGAAAAAGGAAAAATCCGTACCACTGACCGGTAGGCCGGTCAGACCACCGGCATGCTGGTGGGGAGACACGAGCCCTCGGGTTTATTGCCGAGAGCACGTCCAAGAAAAACCAAGCGCATCGGTATGCCGCCCAGGGTACCGGTATGCCGACCAGAAGGAAACACGAGCCCTCGCGTTGCATGATTCGTGTATTTTGACGAAGCTAACTTTTTCGAAAAGCAGCGCACCGGTATGCCGGTGACACAATCGGTATGCCGGCGCCCAAGAACACGAGGCCTCGGAGACTGATTCGCGTTTATTGCCGAGAGAAGCAAAAAGGAAGATCTTTACCACTGGTATGCCGGCGCGATGGCGGTTTTGAAGTGTTTTATTCCAATTCCACTTCTTACCTTATCAAGAAGTAAACCTAGCCTCTTCAAAAACGAATTTTCCAGACCTAACCTTTTATATACCTGCACAATACCACTAAAACACCCAAGAACATTAAATCCTTCCTCCCAATCCATTCCAAACACACATCCAACACCACAATCAATCAAGAACATCAAGAAATCTTCTCCATCAACCTTAAGCTTCTTCATCAAAGCTTAAATCCTATCTATTAAGCCTTCCCCAATCCACTACATAATAATTACCCATCTCATATAATACCTTAAACCTTCATTACAAATCCTCAAAACATCAAAATTCAAAACTCTTCTCTAGTTTTTGATTATTTGAAGTTTTGAGTTTGGGGTTCATTGAGATGACGAATATTGGGAGGTCAAGAATACCATGAAGAGGAGGAAGAAGATGAAGAATCTCTTATTACTTTTTGTGTTCAAAGATGTAGTTGAAAGATTGAAAATTTGGAGGATAAACATGAAGAGGTGTTGACAACCATAGGAAAAGTCACAAAAGAGTTGGAGCCTATGCAAAACATATTACGTGGAGTGAGCAATGTTTATCATGCCGCCTACGCAACAAGAGGAGCTCAACCTACACGCAACCATGGAAACCAGCTTCGTGCTGGTTCAGATACGTTTTCCTATCCTTTTCTCTTTCTTTTTAATTATTTGCTTTCTTGAGTCTTTTTCAAGTCGTGGGGACACGACTCATTTTTTAGTTTGGGGTGGGGTTCGTTGCCTCATCCCAATTTTATGTGTTTTACTGCTTTTTAAAAAAAAATTAGTTTGAGGAATGTTTTGAATGTAGAGTATTTTAAATGCCCCCATCAAGCATGCTTTTCATGAATTTATGATAGAAAATAGTTGACTTTAGGGGTTAGTATAAAACGCACTTAGATGTCATGCAAACATGAGGTAATTGATAGGAAGAATTAATGAACAGTGAAAAAGAAGTAAACTTGTGCTTAAGGATAATAAGTGGTTTGTAGAACGTGAGATCTGAATGAGTAAAGAACCCACTTAGGTATGAACTAGAGGCAAGCTGTGTAGATAGGAAAATGATAGAGGCAGTTATTTGTTAGCCCTTTGAATCATTTTTGGCCTTCTATCCCCGAATTAATTATATCCTTTTAGCCAATTTTTAGCCTTTAAGCCTTTCTTTTGTTTCCACATTATAAGCCAATATCCCTTTAGTTTGTTAGGCATTACCATATGACCCGCACTTAAATCACGATCCTGAGACTTCCTGTCTTGAGCTTGAGTTTGGGGTGGTGGGTCCACTATTATGGGAATTTACATTGGGTTGGGATTTTTGAGCTTATCAATTGTGCTCTATTTTATATTTTGATGATGATTCACAGTGATTATATTGTAACCCGTTGCCGGGGTAAGAGTAAATGAAAAAAATGAAAAAATATGAAAAGTTATGAAAAGAAAAAATTTATGAAAAAAAATAGCATGATATCTCAACATCAAAAAGAGAGTCATGACTAGACAAAAGAAAAGAAAAAAGAAATTTCATATGAATAGAATATATATTTGGACCGGCAAAAGAGGAAAGTTTTATGTGAATCGTCTTTAGTGCTTATTGGGTTAATCTGCGGACGCTAAATTAGCGCGTCAAATGGGTTGAGTGAGAACTAAGAACGTTATTCGAGTGTAAACTGAAGCTCTTGGACAGTTTGTTAATGGTAAGTGAAGAGAGAGCCAAAAGCTCACTTCAAATTTACCAAATATACATACCATACCGTCTCTAAGCCTATATTAAAACCGTAAAGACCTCGTGATTCCTAGATACATAGTGAGTTAATAGGGAGTATGCTAAGTGGAGCGTTCAAAGCAAATAAGGATCGAGGAACAACCTATAGCCACCATCTTGAGATAAGTACTAAGCGTAACATTCTAGCATTGTGAAATTAATTTTGGATTGATATTATTTTGTGTTTGATTTTGCATGATAAGTGTATGTGTATATTAATTCTTAGGTGATACTATATGAGATTTGTTTTAAGTTGTGCTTTGGTAATATTTTCTAGATTCTACCTTCTGCATTCACCTAAAAGGCCTTTGTTTTTATTTTACTTTGTCGGGACGACAAAGGTTTGAGTTTGGGGTCTTGATGTCTCCCTATTTGTTCTAATTATTTGCCCTTTAGAGACATCCTTTTAGGTGAATATTTGACTTGTTTGATAGTCTTTTATTCTTATTTCGTCATATTACACTTTCTCCCCTTGGAATTAGACTATTTGCATTTTTAGAGCTTTTGCGCGTTAATTTGGTTATTTTTAGTGCAAAGTTAGTAGGTTCTTGAATTTCATGGAAAACCAATACAAGGAGGAGAGGTGAGAATGAAAGTCTTAGATCATTTTTAGTGTGTTAGGAAGTATTTCATTCGAGTTTCTAATTTTAGAGTGCACTTTCTTATTTATAGTCTTGATTTAATGATTTATTAGTTTTTAAAGCATATGCGGTTTAATTATTTATTTATTGTGAAGCTTTAAAGATATATGGTAATTAATTAGAGACCAAGTCAAGTCTAAGAAGTAAAGGAAGGAAGATATACATGGAAATTGGAAGATTAAGGAAGGATATATGCAAAGAAGAAAAGGAAAAATTACCAAATAAATCTGAAATTCCAGCCACGTACAAAGACGAGCTCAAAACTCAATATTGGCTAGGAATTTGAGAGCATGGTCTGGACCATTGGATAGATCTTTCCGGGACATATGATTTCGATATAAAGAACGCGTCAAATGGATAAGTATTGAAGGAGATATGACCAAAACAAATCATCAACAGAATCTTACCTTCCCTATATTTTAGGGCTGGGAATTAATGAGTCCTTTACTTGTCTTCCACTCCAAGTAAATCGAATTAAGGCTTCCTAGCACCTATAAATACACCCCTTAGACCTCATTATTCAGCACCTCTCATATTTTCTTCAATTCATAACATCCTTTGAGAGAGAGAGAGAGAGAGAGAGAGAGAGAGAGTCAGAACCACCTCTCAATTATTCTTCATAGTAAATCATCCTTAGAGAGAGCGTTAAGAGGCGGAAGCAAGAGCAGAAGCTGGAGAATCCTTTTCCTCCAACAACAGCTCAAGTCAATTCCTCTATCTAGGTTCTTATTTTGTTTCTGTTATTAGGAACATATATATTATTAATTTCTTCATTGTTTTTACTTTCGATATGAGCTAATATTTATATTCTTGAAAATCTCTACATGGGTTGAACCCTAATTAATTTGAGTAATGTTTTCTGATTTGGGATTTTTATAATTTAATTTGAATTGGGAAATTACTATTGATTATTATCGTAGGATTATTCACTATTTTTAATCTGATCAATTAGACATAGGATTTAGTAATTAAGCTATTCATTTTGATGGGGAAGTGATCGCCTTGACGGGGGTTTAATTACGGACATAGGTAATAAACGTAAGATAGAAATTATTGATCCTGACGGACTTAGTTAACCTTATAGCCAATTAGGTAGAGAACTTGACATTCATAGGTGGATTATAATTTCCCTGACGGGGTTTGTAACACCCTAGAATAGCTCCTAAGTCCACCCTGACGGGGGTTAGGAGAATCTAGAATCCTGACTATTACTAGTTACCATCTTGACCCTTAGAAGAAGTACTGATTAAGTTTATTTCGATGAAACCCTAGCGAGACTCAAGTATAGCTCATATCTGCGTCTTAGAATTTTAGTATTTATTTTCAGTAATTTTTTTATATGCGTCTAGTAGTTTAATAAATCGAAACAAAACAAATATCTTTTATATTTTATTTTTTTTAGTATTTGCAATTACTACTACTTATCTGTTGAACACATGGGTTATACCAGTCCAATCCCTGAGAACGAATCCGACTTATCGGAGTATTACTTGGACAACCGTACACTTGCGGTATTGTGGTTCCTTTTATTTCAGTACTTAATTTTATTACACACCAGGACCCACCACCTCTTCATCCCTTAACACTGTACCAGGTCCACCCTTTCCTTGATTTCTTAAGCAGCTTCCATCCGTATTTAACTTGAATCCCGGATTAGGCTACACCACCCTATCCACTCAACATGACCCAACCTCTTGAAGAACTTATTCGGATGAAGCTTCCAATTTTTATGATAATCCAACGTAACCATCGTGCTTTCCTAATAATTTTTTCTTTGCTTGCAAAAATTTTGCTATTATATACTACCGCATTCATTGCCTTCCAAATTACTCTAATAAGCGCCCCAAAGAAAACATTTTATTCCACGTCGTTCAAAAGCCCGTTGTTAATCAAATTAATCCTCCACCACCTTAATTTTCTATGCCGCGCTGTAGTTGTATCTCCACCATACTGTGCATTATCTTTTGTTGTTAACCCTGTCGAAATCATCTCTCCATGTTGTAATGAATCTCCTGACTTCGTCTAGAGAACCGTAATATCAACCAGGCCGACCTGAGCACTAGCTTGCACCCCGAACTGATCGCGGTTCATACTTTACCCCTCTTGAAAACAGGATTCACGATAATCTATTCTAGGCCCTGTAGCCCTATTATCTGATAATATATTCGCTTGCAGCTGTGTTCTCAAAGTTTTTGTAAATTGCTCTTTAGCCCTTGACCTCGCGAGCCGCTCAACTTCCCTCCTCTGTGACAGATTAAAGTAATTCCTGAAATTGCAACCATCAGTCCCTGCAGCGAGATCATCTTGATCACTTTCCCTAACAACTTGATTTTATCCAAACCTTTTAGTTGATACCCTACTGACCTGACCTCTCCTTGAACTACCACTCCTCAGCGCCGCTTTTCAAGCTCCAAATCCACTTCATCTAGTCCCACAACTAAATCATCCCCAAATCTATTTATGTTTCTTCCCCATCTGATCTCCTGCTTGATCTTTTCCTAATACCATTCGCCATGTTGCACCCTTTAAAGAGGTGGAAAGAACTTTCAACCCCAATGCTACACCAGGGGACAAGTTTCTGCAATGTTCATACCTCGTCTTACCAAATTTCGCAAGTCACTAGTCTTTCTAGAATCGCCTTCCACAGTAATATTCTAATATTTTGAGGACACCGCAATTTCCATAGCATATCCCCCACCATACTCTCCTCCGACTTGCTCGTTTGAATGTCACTAAGCATTGATTTAACCTAATAAAAGCCATTTGGTTCCATAACACATGAAAGCACATCTTTTTCTCCCATTTCCATAATAATTCTTAAATTATATATTTCCACTTGTTTATGAGGTGGTAATATATGTTGAAGATTCTGCCACTCGCACATCCCATCATCACTAATAAACTCTCTTATCTTTACAAATCTCATATCCCATTTATAGGTGAAAGAGACCAATTTATCAACGGTTCATCTCCACCCAAAGATCCAACTAAAACAGTATGCTTCTCCCATTACAAGGTGATCATCAGGGTCCCCGTCTAACTATGAAAATACCTTCCACGATAGCCCTACAAAACTGAGAATCATATGCTTTCAGAACATTTTTAAAATATTTCTGACGTAATCAGTTAACCCACAATGTTGATTTCTTGTTAAGAAATTTCCATCCTAATTTACCAAATTGTGTTTGATTTATATCTCCCGCCATCTGATACCCAAGATCTCCCTAGAATTTCAGTGTACAGACTTTCCCCTTGAGATCCAAATTATATTCCTTTGCTCATCCAAAGAACCCCAAATAAAGTCTCGAATGATGCGATCCAAATCGTCACAAACATTCCCTGGCAGTATCTCCACTTGCATGATATAGACTGGCATTACACTAAGAAGGAAACGTGCCAAAGTAATTCTTTCAGCAAGAAACACACATCTCCCCTTCCATCCAGCGAGCTTCCCCTTAAGGACATTCGGCATGTTCCCATAAAATCCTCTGGGCCTTCATCCCGAGTGAATAGGCACCCTTAAATATTTCCCCAAGCCTTCCCCATGGAAGTACCCACTTTTGGCAGTTATGTTATTAGATTTTCTACCATCGATATTTCTTGAAAAATAGATCAATGGCTTCTTCATACTAACCGATTGACCCGCATCACGACAAAACTTCTCCAGTGATTCCTGGACAAGATCAAAGATTTGATTAGAGACTTCTGGAAATAGAATAAGGTCATCAACAAATAATATATGAGAGACAGAGGTCCCCCTGGACTAATCCTGAATGGTGTCCATAGTTCTTCCTCCACCTGTTGTTGATTGAGAAGGGAGAATCTCTCCATACAAAGAGTGAAAATATAAGGGGATATGCCTTGACGAATCCCCCTCTGGATACGACACGGCTCAAGAGGTGCTCCTTTCCACAATATGCTAAGCTCGTTGTATTTCATCCCTGAGATGTACGAGTGACCTCCAAGCTTTCGTAATTCCCAAGTATACCAAGGACTCTCAAATAAAATCACATCTAATCTAATCATAAGCCTTGGCCGTGTCAAACTAACAACCATGTAATTTTTCTTTCCTTTTGCGAGTCGCATCAGTAAATCAACCTTACTCAGTAGTACTACATTGTCAATTGTAGACCGGTCCAAAAGGAAGCTATTCTAATAAGGACCAATATACCCTAATAACATGGGTCGCAACCTATACACCATCACGTTCATACATACTTTGTAGTTCCTATTAATAAGACTAATAGGTCTAAATTTTGTAATAAATTCTAGATTAGTCTCTTTGGGGATATGATGTAATAATTTCACGTGGAATGACCATGTATCTAAGGTTGTTCTGATCATGATACATATCGATAGACCCACTATTTCCCAACACTTTTGATAAAATCCCGCAGTCATCCCATCCGGGCCTGGCGTCTTATGCGGCTGCATCTGGAAGAGAGCCTCTCGAATTTCCTCATCCAAAACTTCCTCCTCTAAGAGATTAACTGATTCCAAATCTAAGGATCGCAAAGGGGGCAGCAAGAAATTAAAATCTACCTCATGCTCCACCAAATAAAAAGATCAAACGAAGTCCCTGAGCCATACTCCTTCCACCTCCTCATCCGGAAACAACTCATTATTGTTATCTCCAATGTGATATATTTCCTTCTTTCCTTTCTTCACAAGAACCGACACGTGATAAAGTTTAGTATTACACTCTCCCAAGTAAATCCAATATGATCCATATCTTTGAAACCAATTCCTCTTGTTCCTAGATACTCTCGTGCTCCCGACTAAGCTTCTACTCCAAATCCACAAACAATCCATTGTACGAGCCTTGTAATGTTTTTTGAATACCCTTAATCCTTGTGATGAGCCTCTTCTTCTTTCGAAAGATATCCCTAAAAACCTCAAACTTCCATTTCCCTAGCTCTTGTTTTAAACTACTCAAGTTTTCTTCTAACTTCACTGATCCTCCTTTCAACTTCTCATTCAAGAAATCCAAGAAACCATCGTGACTAGTGCATTCACTTCTGAATCAAAATATTTTTGTATTAGTATTATGAACATGTTTCTCATCTAGAGTTATAAGAAGTGGGGTATGATCGAAATTAATGTGCGAAAGATGCTTAACCCTCGAATGCTCAAACTTGGACCTCCAAACACCATTCCCATATTCTCTATCCAACCCCTTCATAATCCGCATTCCTATATTCCACGAATCGCTCCATGTATAGCGTGCACCCTCAAACCCAAGATCCCTCAAGCCACAATTATTCCTCCACTTCTAAATTTTTTTCATCAGTGATATGAAGCCCTCAAGCCCACCTATCTGATTCTTTATTTGTCGCATCCAATATTTTAGGTGGTTCCCTCCAAGTGATATTGTCCAAGGTGATCTGAGCGATGCTCCTGAGAGTATTCTCTTCCCTATTTAGGTGCTGCTCCAGAAACACAGGGTTGTTGATCATAATACTATGACCTTCTTGCTCAATATCCTCTCCTTCCCTGAAGCATGTTGGAATAGTACAATTGCACTTTCCTCGTCCATCATTCTAGCACAACTAGCCTTTTCGCTAGATGTCCTAACCTCCAATAGGGACAAATCATCACGGTCCTAATAAATCAACACCCTCTTTGGCAATTTGACCCTCTCCTCTCCACTAAACTTCCCTCCCTTCTCATCGCCAATTTCTTTTCTAGTCAATCCCCATTACCTTACGAAAACATCTTGATTTGTTTGGCTGAAAAGCGTCTAACACTCTTCGCTTTATCCTTTTGTCCTTCAATTTTAGCCTTGGGCGTGTTAGGTTAGGAGTATGAATGACCTCTAGACGCTGAGGCTGGTAGAACAAGGACCCTTTCCCTCCCGACTAGTCGCGAAGGTGGCGATGGTCGCCTCTGTCCTTCTAGTATTCTTCCCGTTAGGGAACCCACAAGGAAGGTTTTGTTTAATTATGGAAATTATTGAGTAAAAAAGAAAGAACTAAAAATATTGTTAGCTTATTCTAGAGAGTAGTCTTCAATATATTTGATTAAAACGTTGTGTCATGCATGTTTCGTGTAATAAATCTTAAACCTTAAGGCTTTGTTTGGATTGAGGGATTAGAAAGGGTGAAAAGGGATTATAAAGGATAATAGATATCATTCCTTGGTTTGTATTATAAAATTTTGAAGGGATAAGTTAATAAAAGATTAAAATAATACCTTCTAATCATTTATATGTTATCCCTTCAAGTTGGAGTCCTTAGAAGGAAATGATTAATTTTAATGGTAAAATATCTTTATTACCCTTATATTCAATTTAATATATATATTATTAGGGATATAAATGTAATTTAATCATAAAATAGTTATATCCTTTCCATTACTTATGGAATCTACCCACAAAATTAAAGTAATTCTTTACTAATACTTTTTGTCTTTTTCTACTCAATCCAAACAAGATTAAATACCCTACTCTCTTTTGCTTTAATATACTATCTTTTTCTATATTGTACTAAAAAAATCCCCCCTATATCCAAACAAACCCTAAAACTTTAACCATGAGACATGAAACATGAAACATGAAACATAAATTTTAAAAATAAATATTTAAAACAATATAATAAGAAAATAACAACCATTATCTTATAAATTCTCTTTCTCCCTCATTCCTTCCCACCCTATGTGTTTAAGTATACTAATAGTAATTATGGTAATCAATTACAACAATAAATATAAACGAATCTTTGCTTTGTTTCACACATGAAAGACAAATATGACAAATATATTATAGATATAGAATTAAATGTGTAGAATAAAATTAAAATCATGAACTATTAAATAAAAATCGGTTGAATATGTGTTGATATGTTCAAAAAATATTGGATTCTCAAAACAAATGGGCATTAAACAAAATACTGAAAAGTCGTTTTTGTATATTAACCATGATCCGTGAGTTTTAAATCTTGAAACATAAACAATATATCATAAATGGTGAACTTTGAATCAAGAATTTTGAATTTGAACCATGAACCTTGATACGTTGACCTTAGATCTTGAACCTTGAACCTTGATTGATGAACCGTGAAACTTAAAAATTATATATTGAACCATGAACCATGATGATGATCATGAAATTTGAACCTTGAACCATTAAACTTAAAATTTCAACCTTGAACCTTACCTTTGACTCTTGAATTATTAACCTTGAACTTTAAAACATAACACATGAACCTTGAACATTGAACATTAAAATTTGAACCATAAACCTTTAACTATGAAAGATAAATTTTAAAAAATAAACACATATAACAATTAAATAATACAATAACAATTACAATTTAATTAACTCCCTTTCTCCCTCAATCTTTCCAATATTTTCTATGTTCAAGTATATTCATAGTGATTCTGGTAGTTGATGGCATCAATAGATATATACAAATACCTGTTTTGTTTCACACATGCAAGACTAAATACAACAAATTTATTATAAGCATAGAGACAAATGTGTACAAAAAATTAAAAACATGAACCATAAATTAAACATAGTTTGGATGTGTATTAATATATTTTAAAAAGATTGGGTTCTCAAAATTTTGGAAATTAGACAAAATATAGAACCGTGATTCTTGAACCTTGAATAATAAATTATGAACGATGAACATTGAATCATAAACCTTGAATCTTGAACCATGAAACTCGAACCTTGGACCTTGGATCTTGAACCTTGTAAATTGGATCTTGAACCTTGAATCTTGAACGATAAACCCTGCACCCTGAAACATGAACCTTGAACCACGAAACCTTAAAACATGAGCCATAAAACTTATACCAAACTTTAAAAATGCATACAATAAAAATGAAAAAGCTTTTATATATTGGCTATGCTAAGAATTATTTCTAGGTTTAAGTCATGTGTTATTAGCAATCTTTGCAATGTGAATGTTAATGGTTTTCTTTAAAAGGTAAGAATAGACCTTTTCTTAAATTTTTGTTACACGTGTTTAGGAATTTAATTAAAGATACTGATTCACCTAGTGTTAAGGGATAGATCC
Source organism: Nemophila menziesii (assembly GCA_029959085.1). Lineage (NCBI taxonomy): Eukaryota > Viridiplantae > Streptophyta > Magnoliopsida > Boraginales > Hydrophyllaceae > Nemophila > Nemophila menziesii. The sequence goes on along the minus strand of JARWIR010000005.1, from coordinate 36,188,468 downwards.
ATTTTGTGGGACCTACTGGCAAATTACCTCATAATTATAGGGGTGCCTTTATCCAACAAATTTTTTGAAGTAGCTTCTTATGTGGAGAAAGAGTTTGTTTGGGCTATTCTTCTTTTTACTGATCATAGTTGGACCGTATGTTGCGAGAAGTTAAATTCTGGTTTGTTCAAGTGGAATGGAAATACAGATAGGAGACTTGGAGCTTCCCTCAATATGCTTTTGAACGTGGAGTTTTTTTATTTGTCAGACAAGCTATCCTTCAATTGTTACTTTCAGGTGAACAAAACTTTCTTTGAACATTTCTTTCAAAAAGTTTTACCAGATACAAGATTTTTTCTTAGTCATTAGAAGTTATGAACTTCTGGTTTAATATTCCTGCTCTATGGGGATACTCTACAGAGATGAGTTGTGTCTTAAGCATTATATTATATTTTGCAAACATAGTTATTAGTGGATTTTCATGTTAAGATTTGGGATTAGTAGTTTTGGCCAACTTTGGTCATGTTCTTACGGCTCTAGTTTGAAGATCATCAGATTTAGCCAACATCTACCTTTTTTGGGCTCTTTCAGGCCTGGATTGGAGATAGTAGCTTTGGCCAACGATCTGACCATGTCTAACTTTTGTGGGCTCTTTTAAGTCTGATTTAGAGATCAACAGTTTTGGCCAACGATCTGATCTTGTGTAGCTTTATGTGTGTTGTTTCATGTTTAAATATTAGAAAGGATGAACCCATATCGAATTATGACCTTAACAAAATTAATTGGATAGGGTTAGATATTATTACTGATTATACAATTAAAAAATCTCAAGAATCCATTTCGGTTTGCGCTTTCATAATTTAAGCTCAGAAAGGATAATTTAATCTCGAAAATGGAGGTGTCCATTAATGGTTGTGCGCCCAAATTTCGATGTATATGCCAATGATGGTTCGAGATATGAAGTTCAACTTAAAAATATGAAGTAGGTTAGAAAATGGATTTGTTAGGTCTTGGTCTTTTTAGTGGTGGACGTGTTGCTCTGATGTGGCGAAATGTGGTATTGCAGGATCATCGTGGTCCTTACATGGAAGTTAACTTGGCAAACGGTCCAATCTTTACCGGTTCCCCAACCGTTTCATTGGAACCGTACCATATCTATAGTAAGGGCATGAACCGGTCCAGACCACTTAGCAATTATTCAGGTTTGTAAAAAAAAAATATATGGCTAAGAACCGGTCAAAAACGGACCGAACCGGTAAGCCACTATATAAACGTTAAAAATAAATAAATTACCGTCACCGTTAAGGAAACGAACTGGAACCGGTTAGAACCGGTATACCCGGTCCCCACTATTAGTCCGGTAATAGCTAATAGGTTAAAGAGAACCAGACCAGTAGACCGAACCAAACCGATAAAAAAAATACCCGACAAAAACCGATCTGAACCCAACCTGTTGGACCTTTAGTCAAGCTGAAGTGGTTGGAGAGAAGAAATCGAAAAATAAATAAATTTTGAAAAGAGATAGAGACGATGATGTCATTACATACATCATCTTTTACATCATCTGTGACCATCTTTTTTCCTATAAATCTAATCAATCATATCAGTATTTTCCTACTTTTACATTTAATTAATTTGTATATTTTACTTTTCCTTTTTCAATTCTCCTTTTACAAACCATTTAATACTACTTTTAAAGTTACGTGGAATATGTTATTTTATTCTTGAATACGACATAGAGATGAGTTGGACAACCTGTTTTTTTTCACAAAGGGCCACCTACTCAACAAACAATCAAAATCAACAAACAAACAAAAATCACGTGCATAACATGCTGCCTTTTTTTTTTCTTTAGTTCCAAAACATAATACCCTGACCCTTCAAATAACAAAAGCTCAATCTTTAAACAAAAGAAAAGTTTAATACATTTTATCTATATTTTAACCAAAAATATAAAAGAGCAAGTAATTACCCTTAGAAGCTTGCATTTTTTTTACATCATTGTTTTTTCATTTATATTATTAAACTATTTTAAAATAAATTATAAATTAAGAAATTATTTGGCTAAATGATACTTAACATTACTTAAGAAATATACCCTAACGCTTCAGATAACAAAAACTCAATCTTTGAACAAAAAAAAAGTTTAACACATTGTAACCATTCTTTGACCAAAAAGATAAAAAGGTAAGTGATTATCCTTAACCCGTCAAATAACAAAAGCTCAATCTTTGAACAAAAGAAAAGCTCAATAAATTGACCGAAAAGATAAAAGGGAATGTTATTATCTTTAGAAGCTCAATATATATTTTTTAACTTATGTTATTATACTATTTTAAAATAAATTATAAATTAAATATTTTTTTAATGATACCTAACATTACTCGAATAAAATATCCATGTTTGCTTGACTATTAAATTTCAAGCGATACATCGTATGTACATGATACGCGCTTTATGAGATATTTTTTAGCATAAAAAAAAGACGAATGAACGTTTTGGCAGTCATAAATACAATCTAATTTTCAAGTTTATTTAACAATTTTTTTAGGATATTTAACCAAAATACTCTTTCTATATAATATGTAAATTTAAAAAATAATTTTCTATGAATATTAAATTTTAACCATAAATTTTTTATACAGACAAAAAAATTATTGACAAAATATAAATTAATAATAAACTCCTTATCATATTAATAAACAAGTTTTGTACATCTATGTTATAAAATAGGTTTTTTTAAATTGTTCAAACTATTTAGATAAAATTCGGTTTAAATTACTCCAACACGCTTATATTACTCGACTAGATATCATGGTCGTAGTTCTCCAATTTGTTGTTGTCGCAACTTTTACGATATCTGACTTTCACCCAGTAGACCTAGGTTCAATTCCAATTAATAAAATACAATTTTTTATTTTTCCGTAAACTTTAATTTTTGAATCATAAAGTAGAGTAAAAGCCTCGGATACCCCCTGAACTATGGACGAATTGACAGGTTGCCCCCCACTATATTTTTTGGTACCGGATGCCCCTTAAGTTTCATTTTCGTAACTGTATCCCCCTTTTTGACGGAATCCGTTAACTTTCTCCGTTAAGTCATCACATGCAGGTCATGTGCCCTATTTTTTTTTAATTAAAACATATTTTTCTGATTTAATAAATAAAACCTATTTTTTTAACTAGGGCAAAATTGGCATTTCTTAATCCCAAACATATATAAACAGAAAATTAAAACAAAAATAAACCAAAAATTAAACAAAATTAATCTTCTAATTGGGAAAGATGAAGAACACTAATTTCTGGTTCTTCAAATCAAACTAATAGTGTTACGTATATCACCTTGATAAAGGGCATCCTCCTTGAACATAGATGAGAAGAGGCTTATAAGTTGTTCGATAAAATATCAATGGAGAAACTTTGTGAGCATACTGAAGTTACTTTTGGGTCGTAATAAATGGGATGTGCGAAACATGGGGACACACTTAAGGCTATCGACTGGCTTAGGGTACTAGAAAAAAGGAATATTAAACCTGGAAAAATAGTTTATAGCACTATAAAAATGGAGTATTAGATAAAAGGAATCTCTTCTTTGGTTGTTTTGCTACTAGAATACAGAAAGAAGTCTTATGCAAAAGCTTAATATTTTATGACTTGTATGACTTGGATGAGATATTGATTTGGAGAAAGAATATAATCAAGCCAAGTAGCTTAGCTACCACTATCTTTAAGAATGCATTTTTAAAGCAATATGTACTTAGTATAGTTTGAAATTAATAGACGCATTTCCACATATGACGACAAATATAAGGATTATCTAGCTGAGGAGATTACTTTTTCTATTGTTTCTAAAATGGAAAACTTTGAAAATGTCTATCTCAAAAGAGTTTTATGTGTAAATAGGAGAATTTAAAATAGACTAATTGATGAGTAAAGGACTAAAAGTATGGTCGCCCATATTGCCATATTCAACTGTAAAAACTGTATTTTAAGATGAAAGATACGGGCATACCACTAAATGTTGTCACTTATTCTTCGTTAATCCAAAGGTTTGTGTAATTTTGATAGGTGGGAAGAGGCTAATATGTTATTGACTGAGATGTTTGATTCTCGAGTTTTTCCAGATGGTGATACATTAACTATATTTGTTGATTCATATGGTAAGAAATGTAGTAAGAGATGCAAAGAGAGTGATGGGTATAATGAATAAAAAAGGAATTAAGCCTGATATTGTTACCCCAAATGTTGTCACTTATAATTCGTTGATCCAAGGTTTGTATATTTTTTGTCAGTGGGAAGAGGCTAATATGTTGACTGAGATGTTTGATTGTCGAGTTTTACCAGATTGTCATACATTCACTATATTTGTTAGTTCATATGGTAAGAAGGATTGGTGGAGTATGAAGCTTGAAGATTTGAAGCCTGAAGGTTTGAAGGTCTGAAGGTTTGAAGATTTGAGGATTAAGAAATACCAATTTTTTCCTGGTTAAAAAATAGGTTTTATTTATTAAATCAGAAAAATAATTTGTTTATTGAAAACAAATATGGCACATGACCAGCATGTGATGACTTAACGGAGAAAGTTAACGTATTTCGTCAAAGGGGCATCCAGTCACGAAAATGAAACTTAAGGGGCATCCAGTACCAAAAAATAGAGTGGCGGGCAACCTGTCAATTCGTCCATAGTTCAGGGGGTAGTGGATGTATTTACTCCATAAAGTATGAAGTGTAAACTTTGAAAAAAAAAATTGCTTACATGGGAGGTCCTAAGACCGCGAAATAGGAACTAATTAAAGACTAGCTAAAAGCTTAGTATCATAACTGAAAATTCTTCTTGGGGTCTTCCATGCACACACATCTCTCGTTAAGATGCTACAAATACCATCTGGGGGTTCTAGAAACGCAGAGAAATTACCTATTTGTTTCAGACTAAAACGTGCTAACCAATCAGCGCAAGCGTTAGCCTCCATATAGATTGATTTGATTTTAAAGGAAGTATCTGCCCTTAGTATTCTTCTAATTCCATCAATACTAGGCGCAGATGGAACTCTATCACTATCCTTATGATCTATAGCTCTTACGGCTTCCTGAGAGTATGTTTCTTACTCAAGTTCTCTTATCTCCATCTCCGACGCCATTCTTAAGCCTTCCTTTATCGCTACAAGCTTCGCAACCACAGTCAAAGAACATCTAAATTCCATGGAAAAACCCTTAATACATTTTCCCTTTTCATCCCTTAACACTCAATTAGCTCCACCATTTCCTTGACTTCTTAAGCGGCATCCTATGTATTTAACTTGAATCCACGATTAGGCTTACACCACCCTATCTACTTAACATGGCCCAGCCTCTTAAAGACCTTATTCAAATGAAGCTTCCAAGTCGTATGATAATCCACCGCTAACCATCGTGCTTTCCTAATAGTTTCTTCTTTGCTTGCACAAACTTTGCTATTAAATACTATCGCATTCATTACCTTCCAAATTACTCCAATAAGAGCCCCAAAGAAAAAACCAATTCTACGCTGTCAAAAAGCCCGTTGGTAGTCAATTTAATCCTTCACCACCTTAATTCTCTCTGCCGCGCAGAATCTGTAGCTTCACAGAAATGTGCATTATCTTCTTGTTGCCGACCCGATGAAAAACCCTTTCTCCCTGCTATAATGAATCTCCTGACTTTGTCTGGAGAACCATTAATAGCAAGCATGCCAACCTGAGCACCATCTTGAACCAATGACTGATCGTGGTTCATACTTCGCACCTCTTGAAAACAGGAAACACAATCCTCTATTATATGTTATGTAGCCCTATTATCTGACTGAACATTCACATGCAACTGTGTTCTCATAGTTTCCGTAAATTGCTCTTCAGCCCCTAAACATGTGAGCTGCTCAACTTCCCTCCTCTATGAAAGATTACAGTAATTCCTGAAATTGCAACCATCAGTCCCTACAGCGAAACCATCTTGATTACTTCCCCTAGAAGCTTGATTTTATCCAGTCCTGTCAATTACTACCCTACTCATCTGACCCCCATTTGAACTACCACTCCTCAACAGCCTTTTCAAGCTCCAAATCCACTTTATCCAATCCCACAACAATATCATCCCTGAATCTATTTATGTTTCTTCCCCATCTGATATCCTGCTTGATTCTTTCCCATAGACCATTTGCAATGTTGCACCCTTTAAAGAGGTGGAAAGAGATTTCAACCCCAATGCTAAACCAGGGGAAAGGTTCCACAATTTTCATACCCCGACTTACCAAATTTCCGCGAGTCGCTAATCTTTCTTGAATCGCACTCCCCAACAATATTCTAATATTTTGAGGACACCGCAATTTCCATACCTTATCCCACACCATAATCTCCTCCGTCTCGCCCGTTTGATTGTCACTAAGCATCTATTTAACCGAATAAACGCCATTTTGTTCCACAACCCATGATACACGTCTTTTTCTTCCATTTCCATAAAAAAATCTTTACATTATCTATTTCCACTAGCTCCCACATCCCATCATCACTAATAAACTCTCTTATCTTTACGAATCTCATATCCCATCCTATAGGTGAAAGATCCCAATTTATCAATGGTTCATCTCTAACCCAAAGATCAAACTAGAACAGTATGCTTCTCCCATTACAAGGCGACCATCGGGATCCCTGTCTAACCACGACAATACCTTTCACAATAACCCTACATACATGAGAATCATATGCTTTCAGAACATGTGTTAAGATACTATTTTTAAAATATTTCTGACGTAATCCTTTAAATTGTTAAGAACTTTCCATCCTAATTTATCGAGTAACACTCGATATATATCTCCTGCCATCTGAAATCCAAGACCTCCCTGGGATTCGGTATACAGAATTTCTCCCACGAGATCCAACTGATCTTTCTTTGCTCATCCGAAGAATCCCAAATAAAATCACGAACTGTGCGATCCAACTCGTAACAAACGTACCATGGAAGTGCCTACACTTGCATTATATAGACTATCATTTCACTGAGAATGAAACATGCCAGAGTAATTCTTCCAGCGAGAGATGGAAATCTCCCCTTCCATCCCACGAGCTTCCCCCTAAGGCCATTCAGCATGTCCCCGGAAAAACCTCGGGGCCTCTTTCCCGAGAGAATAGACACCCCTAAGTATTTTCCCAAGCCTTTCCCACTGCAGTACCCACTTCTAGCTGTTATACTATTAGAGATTTCACCATCGAAATTAATTGAAAAATAGAACAACGATGTCTCCGTATTAATCGATTCACCCGCATCGGGACAAAACTTCTGAATTGATTTTTGCACAAGATCAAAGTTTTGATTAAATACCTCTAAAGAGAGAATAAGGTCATCAGCGAAAAAATATGAGAGATAGAGATCCCCCCTGAACTAATCCTGAGTGGTTTACATAGTCCTTCCTCCACGTGTTGCTGAATGAGAAGGGAGAATCTATCAATACAAAGAGCAAAAATATAAGGGGATATGGATCCCCTTGAAATAACCCCCTCTAAGAACTAAACGGCTCGAGAGGTACTCCATTCCACAAACGCTAAGATCGTTGTTTTTCATCCCCGAGAGTACCATTGACCTCGAAGCTTCCCACATTCCAAAGGATATATAGGACTCTCGAATGAAATCCCATCTAATCCTATCATAATCCTTGGCCAAGTCCACCTTAATAGCCACGTAAATTTTCTTTCCTTGTGCTTGTCGCATCTAGAAATCGACATCACTCACTAGTACTACATTGTCAATCGCAGACTGCCCCAGAAGAAAGCTATTATGATAAGGAACATTATACTCTGATAGCACGGGTCGCAACTTATCACCAACACTTTTATACATACTTTCTAGCTCACATTAATAAGACTAATAGGTCTAAATTTCGTAATAAATTTTGGATTAGTCTCTTTGGGGATAAGATGTATAATTGTCCCCAATACTTGTAGAAAAGATCCCGTCTCTAAGGTTTTTCTGATCATGATACACATCGATGGACTCTCTATTTCCTAACATTTCTGATAAAATCCTAAATTCATCCCTTTCAGACTTGGCGCTTTATGCGGTTGCATCTGGAAGAGAGCTTCTCTTATTTCCTCATCCAAAACTTCCTCCTCTGAGAGATTAACTGATGCCAAATCTGAGTATTTCAAAGAGGGCAGCGAGAAATTCGTATCTACCACATCCTCTGTAATATACAAATATCGAAAGTAGTTCCTTACCCATAATCCTTCCACCTCCTCATCAAGAAACAAATCATTATTGTTATCTCTAATGTGATATCTTTCCTTCTTTTCTTTTTTCACGAGAACCGACACATGATAAAGTTTAGTATTACGATTTCCCGAGTAAATCCAATCTTATCTAGATCTCTAAAACCAATGCATCTCCTCTTATTCCAGGATACTCTCGTACTCCCGACTAAGCTTCTTCTCCAAATCCACAAGTGATCCATTGTACGAGCCTTGTAATGCTTTCTGAATACACTTAATCCTTGCGGTGATCCTCTTCTTCTTTCGAAAGATATCCCTAAAAACCTCAAACTCCCTAGCTCTTATTTTAAACTACTCAAGTTTTCTTCTAACTCACTGATCCTTCTTACGACTTCTTCTTCACAAAATCCAAGAAACTATCATGACTAGTACATTCACTTTAAAATCAAAATCTTCTTGTATTAAGTTTATGAACTTGTCTCTCATCTAGAATTATAAAAAATGGGGCATGATCCGAATGAATACGTGAAAGATGCCTAACCCTCGAATGCTCAAACTCGGACCCCCAAACACCATTCCCATATGCTCTATCCAACCGCTTCATAATCAGTATTCCCGTATTCCACGAATTGCTCCATGTCTAGCGTGGACCCTCAAACCCAAGATCCGTCTAGTGACAATTATTCCTCCACCTCTCAAATTTGTTCATCAGTGACGTGAAGCACTCAACCCCACCCGTTTGATCCTCAATTTACCCAATATGATTAAAGTCCCCAACCATAAGCCAAGGCTCCTCTATGCTACCTGACGCATCCTCCAACGCATACCGAAGCTGGTCTCGAATCTAGGAACCCATACTTGTATAAACTGTAGACAAAATCCAAGGAAAACTCGTATTATTAGCAAGCCTAACATCAATAACTTGCTTACCTGCCGAAAAAGTTGGACCTAGATGTTCTCTGTGTTCCACATTATCAAGATTCCCAAGGAGAAACCGTAAGCGTCAACTCAGATGGAATAGTATGACCTTCTTTCTCATTGATCCTCTCCTTCCTTGAATCAGAATGGAATAGTACAACTACGCCTCCCTCCTTCGTCATTCTAACACAACCCGCCTTTCTGCTAGCTGTCATAACCTCCACCGGGGACACATTATCACAGTCCTTATAAACCAACACCCTCTTTGGAACTCTGGTCGTTTCTTCTCCACTGAACTTCCCTCCCTTCTCATCACCAATTCCTTTTCCAGTCAATTTCACGTTACCTTGCGAAAACATCTTGATTCGATTGGCTGAAAAACGTCTAACACTCTACGCTTTACCCTTTTTTACTTCAATTTTAGCCTTGGGCATGTTAGGTAAGGAGTATGAATGGCCTCTAGACGCTGAGGCTGGTAGAATAGGGACCCTTCCCTCTCGACTAGCGGGGAAAGGGAGTGGCGGCCGCCTCTGGCCTTCCAGTATTCTTCCCGTTAAGTAATCCACAATGAAGGTTTTGTTTAATTATGGAAATTATTGAGTAAAAAAGGAAAGAATGAAAAAGACTGTTAGCTCATTATAGAGAGCACTTTTGAATATATTTGGTTAAAATATTGCGTCATGTAGGTTTCGTGTAATAAATCTTAAACCTTAAAACTTTAACCATGAAACATGAAATATAAATTTTAAAAAGTAAACATATAAATCAATATATTATTAAATAACAACCATTATCTAATAAATTATTTTTCTCCCTCATTCCTTCCCACCCTACATGTGTTTAATGAGGGTGTATTCAATTGACAATCTGATTATTTTTTGGACTTTAAAAAGTCTATAGACTTTGCAGATTTCATGGGTTGTTTTAAATTCAAACATATTATGGCAGATTCCTTTTAAACCTTGTATAGAGTTGAATGGATTTTTGTAAATCTCTTATAGATTTTGACAGATTTTGACATATAATTTTGTTTTTACAAGAATTAAAAATGCTCTACTCTCAAACGAATTGAATATCAGACTCATATTTTCACATACGTATTATGAAAAATTGAATTATACTATTTCCAGGTTTATTATCTTAAGGATATGAATTATAATAAAATGTGGTTGATGGTAATGGAAGTCATTTAAAATAAATTCTATAGACTCTATATATTTAATCAATAATTTAAGCTATCAAAGTATATAAAAATAAGGAACCAAATAAGTTATTTACACATCTGGTCTTATGTTAGATTAGGAATTTTACCAATGTGTTAGCGACTTTAACAATGTTCTTTAATGTTTTATCGAATGAAACCAATTAAGTACTACTTGGAATTGTCAAAGTAGTAGAATATGCCATACATAATATGCTACACAATGTAACCACATGTTTATTTTGAAACTATAGTCTTAACGACAAAAAAAATTAAACACGAGACATTATTTTAGATTCATTATGTAATTAACTGGATTCATATATGGGAGTGCAATGTTTGTGATAAATTCATTAAACACAGATATATGGGAAGAGTTTGCATTCCTAACCACTTGTTCTTAAAATGGGGTTGAGATGTCATTGCAATCACCGTCATTGACTCAAGGAACATTGGGGTTGTTGTAGCTCCAATCCAAGATACCCTCCGAAAGTTGAGCTCATTCCTCAAACTTGTTATACGCACTAACAAAGCTCAAGTACCAGAGATTACAATTAGGTTCATTAATATAACAAATAAAGAAATTTTATACAAATACAATACTGAGAGGCGAATAGTGTCCTTTCAAACAAGAAAAATACTTCTAGAAAGACCACATACTCCAACTGGAGCAACTGGAATTTGAAAAGTAGAAACATATCATTTCCATATGTTGTTGCAATCCTTATTTGCGAAATGGATTCTTGAGATTTCCAAATTGTATAATCTGGAATAATATCTAACCCTATCAAATTTAAGTTTGCTAAGGTTATAAATCGATATGGGTCAATCATTTGCTAATCTTTAAACCATAGTTAAGACAACATACGTAAAGGTACACAAGATCAGATCGTCGGCCAAAACTGTTGGCTTTAAACAAGACTTGAGAGAGCCTACAAAAAGGTAGACATAATCCAATTGTTAGCTAAATTTGTTTATCTCCAAATTAGACAGAAAAGATCACACATAAAGGTAGACTGAATCAGATAAAAGATCACACATAAAGGTAGACTGGGTCGCATCGTTGGTCAAAGGTACTATCTCCAATCCAGACCTGAGAGGGCCCAAAAAAAGGTAAATCATTGGCTAAATCTGATTATCTTCAAATTAGAGCAGAAAGATCCCGCATAAAGGTAGACATGGTCTGAATTTTGGCTAAGCTGCTAATCTCTAAACTAGAACCCAGAAAGGGCTTATAACAGAAAATATGATCAGATCGTTGGCCAAAATTACAAATCTCTAATTGCAACATGAAAATCCACGAATAGCTATGTTTGCAAAATATAATATAATGTTTAAGACACAACTCATAAGAGTACATATCCTAATATAAAATATATTTATGTAGAGTATTCCCAAAGCAGGACTATTAAATCAGGTGTCCATAGCTTCTAATGAAGAAGAGAAAATCTTGCATTTGGTATAAAAAAGGAAGAAAATTATTAAAAAAAATATTTAAAGAAAGTTTTGTTCACCTGGAAGTAACATTCATGGTACATCTTGTCTGATAAAGAAAATAACTCCATGTACAAGAGCATATGGAGGGATGCTCCATGTCTCCTATCTCTATTTCTATTTCACTCGAACAATACAGAATTTAAACCACAATTCAACTTCTCATAACACACAAATTTAGCAGTGCAAAAATTATTTTCTAGTATGCATGATCCAACTATGATTAGTAAAAGGAAGAATAAGCAGAACGAAACTATTTATCCATATCAGAAGCCATTTCCAAAAATTAGTTGGATAAGGCATCCCTACAATTTTGAATTTTTAAAACAGGTCCTTGATAACAAGGTAAATTAAAAGTAGGTCCCCCAAAACACATTGGACTAATCTCTTAACACCAATTGAGTTAGTAGCTTTAATTAAACTCCTAAACATGTATAACAAAAGATTTGGAAAAAGTCTATTCTTACTATTCCAAAGAAAACCATTAACATTCACGTTGCAAAGTTTGCAAAGATTGCTAATAACACTAGACTTAAACCTGAGAATAATCCTTAACATAGCCAATATACTAAAGTTTGTTCATTTTTCTTGTATATGTTAAAGTGAATGATGCATATATAAAGTTTGGTATAAGTTTTATGGCTCATGTTTAAGGTTTCTTGGTTCAAGGTTTATGTTTCAGGGTTCAGGGTTTTAGGGTTTATCCTTCAAGGTTCAAGATCCAAGGTTCAAGGTTCAATATCCAGTTCAAGATTCAAGGTCCAAGGTTCGAGATTCATGGTTCAAGATTTAAGATCCAAGGTCCAAGGTTCGAGGTTCATGGTTCAAGATGCAAGGTTCACGAATGTTCGTCTAACATGATTTATTATTCAAAGTTCAAATTTCATGGTTCTATATTTTGTCTAATTCCCAAATATTGGAGATCCCGATATTTTTAAAATATATTAACACATATCCAAACGATGTTTAATTTATGGTTCATGATTTTTAATTTCTTGTACACATTTGTCTCTATACTTATAATAAATTTGTTGTACTTAGTATTGCATGTGTGAATCAAAGCATGTATTTTTATATATCTATTGATGTCATTTACTATCACAATCACTATGAATATACTTAAACATAGACACGGTTGGAAGGATTGGGGGAGAAAGGTAGTTTACTAGATTGTGATTTTATTTTTGTTAGTTAATTGTTGTATAGGTTTATTTTTCAAAATTTATGTTTCATAGTCAATAGTTTATGGTTCAAGTTCATGGTTCAGGAATCAAGGTTCAAGATTCAATAAAAAAAATTATTTTATTGACGAGAATCGAACCCAGGTGAAGTCATATATCCTAACCGTTGGGACGAAAAAAAATTGGAGACATGCGGCCCGCATAGATTGAATAAGAGATCTCTAGATGTCTAGTGGAGTTATTTAAGGGTGTTAGAGAAATATCAACTGCTCTTTATGTAGAGAATTTGGACTTTCGAACAAACTATTTTTTGTATCTGCAGATATTACACAAAATATTATACCTTTTCCTTGTATAAATTAAGATATTTTTAAAGTTTGATATAAGATTAATGACTTATGCTTTTGAATATTTCATGGTTCCAAGTTCATGTTTTAGAGTTCAGGGTTCAAGGTTCATGGTTCATGGTTCATGATGCATGATTCATGGTTCAAGTTTCAATGTTCAAGGTTCAAGGTTCATGGGTTATGTTTCAAAGTTCAAGGTTCATGGTTCAAGAATCATAAGTAAGGTTCAAGGTTGAAATTTCAAGTTTAATGGTTCAATGTTCAAATTTCATGATCGTCGTCATGGTACATGGTTCAAGGTTCAGGATACTTTTTTTAAGTTTCACGGTTCATCATCGAAGGCTCAAGGTTCAAGATCTAAGATCAAAGGTTCAAGGTTCAAGGTTCAAGGTTCAAGGTTCATGGTTCAAATTCATGGTTCATCATTCAAATTTCACCATTTATGACATATCGTTTATGTTTCAAGGTTTAAAACCATGGATCATGGTTAATATACAAAAACGATTTTTCAGTATTTTGTTTAATGCCCATTTGTTTTGATGATCAAATATTTTTTTAAGATATCAACACATATCCAACCGATTTTTATTTAATAATTCATGGTTATTAATTTATTGTGCACATTTAAATGTATATTTATAATAAATTTGTTATATTTGTCTTGCATGCGTAAAACAAAGCAGAGGTTCGTATATATTTATTGTTGTCACTGATTACCAAAATTACTATTAATATACTTGGAGGGGTGTATTCAATTGAGAGTCTAAAGGATTTTTTTGGATTTCAAAAGTTGAGAGGTATTCAATTAAGAGTTCAAAGGGTCTTTAATCTATTGTTGTATACAGTTAAGACTCTAAAGACTCTTTTAAAAATACTGGTGCATTCAGTTTGGATTTTAATAATCCTTTAAAATCGTATGGTATTCAAAAGTCTATGATTTTTTTTGAATTTCATTATATATTGTATTTTTTAGGATTTTAAAGGATTTTAAAGAACAAAATATTTATTTGAAATCTATAATTTTACCTAGAGATTTTGATGGATTTTTTCTTTAATCTATCTTCTAACAAAGTGGAAATGATAATTAAAAATAACTAATGCTATATTTTTTATATGCGATACTATTAATATTTTTCATGTAAAACCTCAATTAAAAAATTTACATGAAAAAATTATACGTAAGACGATTAATTCAATTAAAAAACTCATGAGATTTTGAATTAAAAAATTTAATAGAGAGCTACAATATATATATAAATCCAGCTAAGTACATAATGAATCTAAAATTATGTCTCTAGATTAATTTTTTTGTCATTGAGAAGTACAGTTTCAAAAGAAACATGTGAATACATTGTGTAACATATTATGTATAACATATTCTAATACTTTGACAAATCCAAGTAGTACATAGTTGGTTTAATTAGATGAAACATTAAAAAATATTGTTAAAGTCGTTAACACATTGATAAAGATCCTAGTCTAACATAAGACCAGTCGGATGTGTAAATAACTTATCTGGTTCCTTATTTTTATATACTTTGACAGCTTAAATTATTGATTAAATATATAAAGTAATAGTAATAAATTTTAAATGACTTTCATTGTCATCAACCATATTTTATTGTAATTCAGCTCTTAAAGATAATAAACCCGGAAATAGTATAATTTAATTTTTCATAATATGTGTGAAAATATGAGTCCAATATTCAATTCGTTTAAGAGTAGAGCATTTTTAATTCTTGTAAAAAAATTGTATGTCAAAGTCTGTCAAAATCTATAAAAAATTTACAAAAATCCATTCAACTCTATACAAGATTTTAAAAAATCTGCTAGAATCTGTTTGGATTTAAAACAATCCATGAATATGCAAAGTCTACAGACTTTTTAAAGTCCAAAAAATCCATTCAATTCTCAACTGAATACACCCCTGTTAAACATATGTAGGGTGGGAAGGGATGAGGGAGAAAGAGAATTTATTAGATAATGGTTATTATTTTCTTAATATTTTGATTTATATTTTTACTTTTAAAAATTTATGTTTCATGTTTCATGGTTAAAGTTTTAAGGTTTAATATTTATTACACGAAACTTGCATGACACAATATTTTAACCAAACATGTTGAAAAGTGCACTCTAGAATAAGCTAACGGTCTTTTATTTCTTTCATTTTTACTCAATAATTTCCATAATTAAACAAAACCTTCCTTGTGGGTTCCCTAACAAGAATTATATTGGAAGGCCACAAAGGTGGCCGGTCGCAGCATTCCCCAGCTAGTCAGGAGAAAGGGGTCCCTATTCTATCAGCCTCAGCGTCTAGAGGCCATTCATACTCCTTCCCTAACACACCGAAGGCTAAAATTGAAGGAAAAAAGGATAAAGCGCAGAGTGTTAGACGTTTGTCAACCAAACGAATCAAGATGTTTTTGCAAGGTAATGGGAAATTGACTGGAAAAGGAATTGGCGATGAGAAGGGGGAAGTTCAATGGAGAAGAGATGATCAGAGTTCTAAAGAGGGTGTTGATTATCAAGAGTGTGATGATGTTTTTCGTGTGGAGGTTATGACAGCTAGCGGAAAGGTGGGTTGTGCTCGAATAACGGAGTAGGAAGGAAAAATTGTACTATTCCAACATGATTCAGGGAAGGAGAGGATCAATGTGCAAGAAGGTCATAATATTCCATCAGAGTTGACACTTACTATTTCTCCCGGAGTATCTTGATAATGTGGAACACGGAGTACATCTCGGTCCAACTTTTGTCGGCAGGTAAGCAAGTTATTAATGTTGGGGTCGCTAATAATGTGAGTTTTCCTTGGATTTTGTCTAAAGTTTACAAAAGTACGACTTCCTGGATTCGAGTCTAGCTTTGGGATATGATGGAGGACGCATCGGGTAGCATAGAAGAGCCTTGTATCGTGGCCAGGGACTTTAATCAAATTAGGTACAATGAGATCAGACAGGTGGAGTTGAGGGCTTCACGTCACTGATGAACAAATTTGAGAAGTGGAGGAATAATTTTGGCTTGACGGATTTTGGGTTTGAGGGTCTGCGTCATACATGGAGAGACTCGTGAAATACGGGAACGCAGATTATGAAACGGTTGGATATAGCATATGTGAATGGTGTTTTGAGGTCCGAGTTCGAGCATTCGAGGGTTAGGCGTCTTCCATGCATTCATTCGGATCATTCCCCACTTCTTATAACTCTAGATGCGAGACATATTCATAATCCTAATACAAGAAGATTTTGATTCGAAAGTGCATGGACTAGTCACAATTGTTTCTTGGATTTCGTGAAGGAAAAGCAGTAAGGAGGATCAGTGAAGTTAGAAGAAAACTTGAGTAGTTTAAAACAAGAGCTGGGGAAATGGAAGTTTGAGGTCTTTAGGGATATCTTTCGGAAGAAGAAGAGGATCATCACAAGGATTAAGGATATTCCTAAAGCATTAAAAGGCTCGTACAATGGATAGCTTTTGGATTTAGAGAAGAAGCTTACTCAAGAGTACGAGAGTATCCTGGAATAGGAGGAGCTACATTGGTTTCATAGATCTGGATAAGATTTGATTTACTCGGGAGAGCGTAATACTAAACGTTATCACGTGTCGGTTCTCGTGATAAAAAAGAAAGAAGGAAAAATATCGCATTTAGAGATAACAATAATGAGTTGTTTCTGGATGAGGAGGTGGAAGGAGTATGGGTCAGGGACTTCTTTCGATCTTTGTGTTCGGTGGAGGATGAGGTAGATTCGAATTTCTCACTACCCCCTTTGCGATCCTTAGATTTGGCATCAATTAATCTCTTAGAGGAGGAAGATTTGGATGAGGAAATACGAGAGACTCACTTCCAGATGTAGCGGCATAAGGCGCCAGGTTTAAATGGGATGAAAGCGGGATTTCATCAGATTTGTTGGGAAATAGTGGGTCCATCTATGTGTATCATGATCTAAACAACCTTAGTGACGGGATCTTTTCCACGAGAAGCATTGGGGACACTTATACATCTTATCCCTAAAAAGACTAATCCAGAATTTATTACTAAATTTAGACCTATTAGTCTAATTAACGTGAGCTACCAACTATGTGCGAAATCGTTGATGAATAGGTTGCGACCCATGCTATCAGAGTATATTGGTCTTTATCGGAATAGCTTCCTTCTGGGCCGGTCTGCAATTGACAATGTAGTACTAGTAAGTGAGGTTAATTTCATGCTGCGACACACGAAAGGAAAGAAAAATTACATAGCTATTAAGGTCGACTTGGCCAAGGCTTATGATAGGATTAGATGGCATTTCTTTCGAGAGTCCTTGGTATCCTTGGGATTTTGGGAAGCTCGGAAGTCACTTGTACTCTCGGGGATGAAAGACAGCGAGCTTAGCGTATTATGGAATGGAGCACCTCTTCATCCATTTAGTCCTTAGAGGGGGATTCGTCAAGGGGATCCCATATCCCCTTATATTTTTTCTCTTTGTATCGAGAGATTCTCTCTTCTCATTCAACAACAATTGGAGGAAGGACTATGGAAACCACTCATGATTAGTTTAGGGGGATCCCTATCTCTCATATATTTTTCGCTGATGGCCTTATTCTCTTTTCGGGGGTCTCTAATCAAAAAATTGATCTTGTATAGGAATCACCGGAGAAGTTTTGTCGTGATGCGGGTCAATCGGTTAGTATCGAGAAGTTGTTGATCTATTTTTAAGAAATATCGATGGTGAACTCGCTAATATCATAACTTCCAGAAGTAAGTACTGTCATGAGAACGACTTGGGGAAATACTTAGGGGTTCCTATTCTCTGGGGAAGGAGGCCTAGAAAATTTTATTGGGACACGCTGAATGGCCTTAAGGGAAAGCTCGCGGGATGAAAGGGGAGATGTCTGTCTCTCGCTGGAAGAATTACTCTGGCACGTTCCGTTCTCAGTGTAATGCCAGTCTATATCATGCTAGTGTAGGTACTTGTATAATACGTTTGTGACGAGTTGGATCGCATTGTTCGGGACTTTATTTGGGGTTCTTCGGATGAGCAAATAAAGGTCAATTGGATCTCGTGGGAGAAATTTTGTACACCGAATTCCAATGAGGTCTTAGATTTCAAATGGAGGTAGATATAAATTGAGCATTACTCGGTAAAATAGCATAAGTCAGGAGATTTATTATAGCAGGGAGGGACGATTTTTATCGGTTCAGCACCAAGAAGATAATGCACAGTTCGGTGTAGAGACAGTTGTTGCACGACAAAGAGAATTAAGGTGGTGGAGGATTAATTTGACTACCAACGGGATTTTTAATGGCGTTGAATGGAATATTTTCTTTAGGACGCTTATTGGAGTAATTTGGAAGGCATTGAACGCGATAGTATTTAATAGCAAAGTTTTTTCAAGCAAACAAGAAATTATTAGGAAAACACGATGGTTAGAGGTTGATTATCATAAGTCTTGGAAGCTTCATCTGAATAAGGTCTTCAAGAGGTTGGGTCATGCTGAGTGGATAGGGTGGTGTAAGCCTAATCGTGGATTCAAGTTAAATACGGTCGGAAGCTGCTTAAGAAGTCAAGTAAAAGATGGAGCTGGTTGAGTGTTAAGGGACGAAGAGGAAAAATAGATTAAGGGTTTTTCCATGGACTTTAGATGTTCTTTGACTGTGGTTGTGGATCTTGTAGCGATACACGAAGGCCTGATAATGGCTTTGGAGAAGGGGATAAGGGAACTTGATGTAGAAACGGGCTCTAGGGAAGCCATAAGAGCTATAGCTCATAAGGATTGTGATAGGGTTCCAGCTGCGCCTTATATTGGTGGATTTAGAAGAATACTAAGGGCAAGTACTTTCTTTAAAATCTAATCGATCTATAGGGAGGCTAACGCTTCCGCTGATTGGTTAACACGTTTTGGTCTTAAACAAACGAGTAATGTCTCTGCGTTTCTAGAACCCCCAAATGGTGTTTGGAGCGTCTTCTCGAGAGAGATATATATGCATGAAAACCCCCAATAAGAATTTTCAGTTATGATATTAAGGTTTTAGCTAGTCTTTAATTAGATCCTATTTCACGGTCTTAGGACCTCCCATGTAAGCAAAAAAAAGTTTTAAGGTATAAACTTCATAATTTATAGTTAAAAAATCCAGGTTTACAGAAAAAATAAAAAATTGTGTTCAATTGAATAGAATCGAACTCAGGTCTACTGGGTAAAAGTCGGATATCCTAAGCGTTGGAACAACAACAAATTGGAGAATTACGACAAACGTGGATCGAACAAGGGAAATCCAGATATCTAGTCGAGTAATATAAGGGTGTTGGAGTAATTTGAACAATATTTTATCTAGATAGTTTGAACCATTTAAAAAAACATATTTTATAACTTAGACATACAAAATTTGTTCATTAATATGATAAGGAGTTTATGATTTTGTTTTTGTCTGTATGAAAAGTTTATGATTAAAATATAATATTCATAGAAAAATATTTTTTAAGTTTACATATTATATAAAAAGAGTATTTTGATTAAATATCCTAAAAATTTATTAAATAAATTTGAAAAGAAAGATTGTATTTATGACTAACAAAACATTCATTCGTCTATTTTATTGTATACTAAAAAATATCTCATAAAGCGCGTATCATGTGCATATGATTTAGTGCTTGAAATTCGATAGTCAAGCAAGCATGGATATTTTACTTAAGTAATATTAGGTATCAATTAAAAATTTATTTAATTTATAATTTACTTCATAATTTATTTTAAAATAGTCTAATAACATAAATTGAAAAAAGAATGTATTGAGCTCCTAAGGATAATCACTTACCCTTGTATCTTTTCGGTCAAAGAATGGATACAAAGAAATAAGCTTTTCCTTTTTTCAAAGATTGAGCTTTCGTTATCCGAAGGGTTAAGGTAATTTTTTGATAGAATTATTTAATTTATAATTTATTTTAAAATAGTCTAATAACATAAGTGAAAAAATTATATAAAAAAATATATCGAGCTTTTAAGAATAATCACTTACACTTTTATCTTTTTGATCAAAGAATAGATACAATGTATTAACTTTTCTTTTGTTCAAAGTTGAGTTTTTGTTATCCAAAGGGTTAGGGTGTTTTTCTTATGTAAGTATCACTTAGAAAAGAACTATAACTTATAATTTATTTTAGTATAATTTAATAATATAAGTGAAAAAAATGATATAAAATAATGCAAACTTCTAAGGATAATTTTTTTTTTATCTTTTTGATTAAAAAATGAATAAAATATATTGAGCATTTTTTTTGTTCAAAGATTGAGCTTTTGTTATTCGAAGGGTTAGATTATCATGATTTTATTTTGTCCAAGAATATCATGATTTGGAACTAAAAAAAAGTGATAACATGTTATGCACGTGATTTTAGTTTTTTGATTACATCGGAGACCCCAAGGGTCGTGTTATTCAAACCAGAAATACGCTAAGCTTTTACATCATTAAGTAGAGCGGGATTATATAATGCTCTTGGGGTCTTAAACCCCATACGATCCTTGGTAAGCAATGTCCATAGGCCATCCGGAGGGTCTTCCAATATCTCAAAATCATCCCCATTCCTCCAACTTGTCTTTGCCAACCAGTCAGCACAGGCGTTCGCCTCTCTATATATGCCCCTCATCGGAAATCCTCTATTCCTGTCTAGTATAATTCGGATATTTCTGATCCACTGCGCTCCGGGTCCTCGTCCATCCCTTGCACTTTGAATTAACTCAATTGCTTCCCTCGAATCTACTTCGACCATCACCTCATGAAGGCCCAATAACTCTAACAGTCTTAGTCCTTCACAAAGTCCTATAATTTCCACAATGATCGGAGAATCACTATATATTCTCATGCGAAAGCCCTTCACCCAATCTCCATTAGCATCTCGGATAATTCCACCACCTCCTCCCTCTTTTCTCCAACTGCTATAGCTACCATATGTGTTTAGTTTTAAAACCTTGGGTGGGTTTGGACCATCCAATCAAATATATTGAAGAGTTCTTCGGTACTTTCATAGTCGGCAATTGTCTCCATGCTCGAGTGATCGTGATAGCTACATGTTTTGCTCTCCTAACAATTGTTGCTGCATTTGGGAAGCTCTCTCCATTGAATACTAGTTGGTTCCGTTGCTTCCATATCGTGTCAATAAGTGCTCCAAAGAACACGTTCCAATGGACTCCACAATATATTAATTTGTTCGAGACATTTCGGATCCACCAAGTTCTATTTGTGAGGCTGAATAATCTGTCGTCTTCGATTCCAGCTTCATTGTCGAGGGTCTGTAGTTGTTCGCCTAGATGATGATGAGGATGGCGCTGCACTTCCTCCTCCTCGGCAAGATGTCCACTTGAGTTCCTATTGATAGCCTCAGTCCTGGACCGATCAGTTCCTTCTTAAATATCAGATCGTGGCCTATCTGTATTACCTTCTAGGGACCTGTACAGCAAATAAGAATTATTAGTAGAAAACAACCGCCCCCCATCCCCCAAGTCTCTGTCCATACTAGGGCCAAAGGGCAAGACAGGCGCCGAAACAAGAGCTTCCCCCCTGTTCCCCAGATTAACTACATCAACATCACCCCCCCCCCCCCCAACACCCAAGCTAAGCAAATCCTTTCTAATAAAATCCCAAATTTTCTTAATAACAATACAGTCCCTAAAAAGGTGAATAGCACATTCAAGCTCTAGACTACAAAAAGGACAAAAAATCGAAACATCCATACCTCTTTTTGCAAGAATTCCCCGTGTTGCAATCCGTTCTCGCACTGCTCGCCATATAAAGACTCGAGTCCTTTGGGTCGATTTCAAGCTCCAAATCTTTTTCCAAATGGGTTCTATTATAGATTCGTTTGGTATATTCCTCCACTTCACCGATCTTACCAAAAACACACCGTTCGCTTCATATATCCAAGACACCAAATCCTTAGACTCCCCTTCTATTTCCGACCTAACCTCCGCAATTTCAAGTAGCTTTGTTGGTGACAATAGACTTTGAAAATTCATCCAATCCCATGATCCATCCGGCCTAATATAATCGCTTACTTTTTGGTCAAGTCACTTGCTTCGAACACCCCTATAACATGATCTATAAGGGGCGAATCCCCAGCCCACACATCACACCAAAACGCCACGTCTCTCCCATTGCGTATTATCCATCGAGACCCTCTTCTAATTACATCAAGGCCCTCCGTAATGGCTCGACATATTCTCGAATCCGTTTGCTTAACTAAGTATTGCATGGGTGGCCCTTTAAAATATTTTTCCCTCATTACAATAGGCCACAACGTACAAGTATCATGAATTACTTTCCAGCCAAGTTTTCCCAAGAATGTTCTATTCATATCCTCCGCATATCTGAACCCCAAGCCACCTTCTTCCTTAGGCCTACACACATCTTTCCACGCAACCCAATTAATGCGTTTATTACCCTCCGAAGAGCCCCAAATAAATTCTCTCCTAATTTTATCAATTTCTTCGCAAACATAACTCAGTAGTTTCTCCACTTGCATGATGTACATTGGAGTTGCACTAAGAACAGCCTGAACTAAAGTTATACGACCCGCTAAAGATAAAGTGTTACCTTTCCATTTCGCTAATTTCCCGCGTAACTCATTTATAAACTCCCCATAGAAGCCTCTTGGTCGCCGACCCGATAAGATATGTACACCAAGATACTTCCCAATCTTCTCACTCCGTTGATACCCACTATGTAGTGCTATGCTTCTACCTAACTCTTCCTCCACATTTTTCGAAAAATAAATAATCGATTTTTCTTTGCTAATTGTTTGTCCCGCGTCTCGACAAAAGATATCTAGGGACTCCTGTAACAATAAAAAATTACTAACAGAAGCCTCTGCAAAAAATATATGTGAAATAGGAGACCCCCTGGACAAAGATAAATCGGTTTCCATGCTCCTTCACGCACAAGTCCTTGTATAAGTAGTGAGAGACGTTCCATGCATATGACAAATAAATAGGGCGAGATAGGGTCCCCTTGGCGAATTCCCCTCTTAGGCTTAATCGTCTCTAACGCTGCCCCTCTCCACAAAATACTCAATTCGTTATCCTCCATTCCTGATATGATCACCGAAACCCACATAGGAGGCAAACCTAAAAGCTCCAAAGACTCCTTAATAAAGCTCCACTTAACCTTATCATACGCTTTCGCTAAGTCTACTTTAATCGCCATGTACCCCTTCTTTCCTTTGGCATGTCTCATAACGAAGTCAACTTCATTAACTAAGACAATATTATCAATGGTGGATCTATTCGGTAGGAAGCTACTTTGATAGGGACCAATACTCTTAGCCAATAGAGGGCGCATTCGATTCACCAAAACTTTCATACAAATCTTGTAGCAAACATTAATCAAACTAATGGGTCGGAATTGTGTAATGGACTCTGGATTATCTAACTTCGGAATAAGATGAATGAGTGTCCCCAATACCTCCTTTGGAAATCTACCATTCGCAAGCGCACCTCTAATCATAACACACACTGAGAGACCTACTATATCCCAACATCGTTGATAGAAGTCCGCTGTTAAGGCATCGTGATTTTAGTTGTTTGTTGAACAGGTTGCCTACCTCATCTTTATGTGTATTCAAGAATAAAAGGACATACTCCACATAACTTTAAAAGTAGTATTAAATCGTTTGTAAAAGAAAAAACAAAAAGGGAAAAGTAGAATATACAAATTAATTAAATGTAAAAAATAGGAAAATATTGATATGATTGATTAGATTTACAGTAAAAAAAATGACATCATGGAGCTTCTATTTCTATCCAGAATTTCTTTCATAATAAAATATTGATATGTTAAAATAAATTATAAATTAAATAATTCTAAAAAAATACCTTAACCCTTGGGACAACAAAAACTCACAACTTAAATCTTTGAAAAAAAAAAAACTACATACATTGTATCTATTTTTTGACCAAAAAGATATAAAGATAAGTTATTATCCTTAGAAACTCAATACATTTTTGTCCAATTACTGTAAATCTAATCAATCAATCAATGTTTCAGAAAAAAAAAGAATAAATAAATTTTGAACGAAAATATATTTGTAACAATTTTTACTGTATATCTAATCAATCATATTAATGTTTTTCTATTTTTTATATTTAATTAATTTGTATTTTTTATTTTTCTCTTTTCATTTTTTATTTTACAAACGATTGAATACTATTTTTAAAGGTATGTGGAGTATGTTCTTTTACTCTTGAATACCACATAGAGACGAGGTGGGCAACCTGGTTCTTTTTTCTTTTTTCAAAAGGCAAACTGTCTAACAAACCTCCAAAATCACGTGCTCTAATTTCATCACATTATCCAAAATACACCGCTTTCACATATCAGTGATTCCACCGTTTCCGTACTTTCATAATAAGTGTAAGACGGCTTTATGTGTTCAGCATTCCGATACACTAGATTTATACGGCGGGTGCATAGCATGATCCTCTTTTTTTCTGTTTGTTTCCAAAGCATGACACCTAACCCTTCGGATAACAAAAGGTGAATCTTTGAACAAAAGAAAAGATGCTACATTCTATTCATTCCTTGACCAGAAAGATAAAAGGATAAAAAAAATACCCATAGAAGCTTGCATTATATCATTTTCTTTTTTTACTTATGTTATTCAACTATTTTAAAATAAATTATAAATTAAATAATTCTTTTTAAATAATACTAGTATTACTTAAGAAAAATACTTTAATTCTCCAAATTACAAATGCATAATCTTTGAATAAAAGAGAAACTCAATACATTATATCTATTTTTTAATTAAAAATTAAAAAAGTAAAAAAGTAAATAATTATTCTTACAAGTTTATTACATTTTTATATCATTTTTTTCATCTATGTTATTACACTATTTCAAAATAAATTAAAATTAAATAATTCAAAAAAAAATCTTAACTTTTCAGATTATAAAAGATCAATCTTTGAACAAAAGAAAAACTTAATATATTGTATCCATTTTTTGACCAAAAGATAAAAAAATAAGTGATTATCCTTTAAAACTTAATACTTTTTTTTTCACTTATGTTATTAGTCTATTTTAAAATAAATTATAAATTAATTAAATTTTAAGTGATACCAAATATTACTTAAGTAAAATATCCATGCTTGCTTGATTCTTATATTTCAAACGATAAACCGTACATACATGATACGCGCTTTATGAGATATTTGTAGCATAAAAAAAGAATGAACCTTTTGTTATCATAAATAATATAGTCTTTCTTTTCAAGTTTATTTAATAACTTTTTAAAATATTTAATCAAAATACTCTTTTTTTATAATTTGAAAATTTAAAAAGATATTTTTCTATGAATATTAAAGTTTGACCATAAACTTTTCATACTAACAAAAAAATTATTGACAAAAAAAATAAATAAATCATAAACTTCTTATCATATTAGTGTACAAATTTTGTACATATATGTTATAAAATATGTTTTTTTAAAATGGTTCAAATTATCTAGATAAAATATGGTTAAACTTTACTCTAGCACCCTTATATTACTTCACTAGATATTTAAATGTCTTGTGTTCAATCCATGCTGGTCATAGTTTTCTAATTTTTTGTTGTCCCAACGTTTATGACAACTGATTTTCACCCAGTAATCCTGGTTCGGTTCCAGTCAATTGAACATAATTTTTTATTATTCTATAACCTTGATATTTGAATCATAAAGAATGTAGTTAAACCATAAAACTTTTGTTTTGCTTACATGAGAGGTCCTAAGATCGTGAAATAGGAACTAATTAAAGACTAGCTAAAACCTCAATATTAGAACTGCGAATTCTTCTCGGGGTCTTCCATGCATACATATCTCTTGTTAAGATGCTCCAAATACTATCTAAGGGTTCTTGAAACGCAGAGGCATTACCCATTTGTTCAGACCAAAAGGTGTTAACCAATCCGCGCAAGCGTTAGACTCTCTATAGATCGATTTGATTTTAAAGTAATTATTTTTCTTGGTATTCTTCTAATTCCATCAACACAAGGTGCTGATGGAATCCTATCACAATCCATATGAGCTATACCTCTTACGGCTTCTTGAGAGTCAATTTCTACCTCAAGTTCTTTTATCCCCATCCTTGACGCCATTCTCAGGCTTTCTTGTATCGCTACAAGCTCCGCAACAACAGAGAAAGAAGATCTAAAGTCCACGAAAACACCCTTACTCTATTTCCATCTTCATCCCTTAACAATCCACCAGCTCCAACCTTTCCTTGAACTTTTAAGCAGCTTCCATCTGTATTTAACTTGAATCCCCGATTAGGCTTACACCACCCTATCCACTCAACATGACCGAACCTCCTGAAGATCTTATTTAAATGAAGCTTCCAAGCCATATGATAATCCACCGTAACCATCGTACTTTCCTAATAATTTCTTCTTTGCTTGCAAAAACTTCGCTATTAAATACTACCGCATTCATCGCCATCCAAATTACTCCAATAAGCCCCCCAAATAAAATATAACACTTTACGCCGTAAAAAAGCCCCTTGGTAGTCAAATTAATCCTCCACCGCCTTAATTTTCTCGACCGCACAACGATTGTATCTTCACCGAACAGTGCATTATCTTCTTGATGTTGAACCGATCAAAAATCATCTCTCCATGTTGTAATGAGTTTCCTGACTTTGTTTGGAGAAACGCTAATATAAAGCAGGCCAACCTGAGCACTAGTTTTCACCCCAGACTGATCGTGGTTCATACTTCACACCTCTTGAAAACAGGAAACACGGTCCTCTATCCAAGGACTTGTAACCCTATTATCTGATTGAATATTCGCCTACAACTGTGCTTTCAGAGTTTCTTTAATTTATCTTCAGCCCCTGACCATGCGAGCTGCTCAACTTTCCTCATCTGTGACAGCGTAAAGTAATTTCTGAAATTGAAACCATTAGTCCCTGCAACGAGACCATCTAGATCACTTCCCCTAGCAGTTTGATTTTATCTAGACGTATCAATTGATACCCTACTTACCTGACCTCCACTTGAACTACCACTCCTCAGCGCCCCCTTTCAATCTCCAAATCCACTTCATCCAATCCCACAACTAAATCCTCCCCGAATCTATTTCTGTTTTTCCCCATCAGATCTCCTACTTGATCATTTCCCACAGACTATTCACCATGTTTCACCCTTTAAAGACTACACCAGGGGCAAGTTTCTGCAATGTTCATACCTCGTCTTAACAAATTTTTTGCAAGTCGCTAGTATTTCCTAAATCGCCCTCCACAACAATATTCTAATATTGTAAGGACACCACAATTTCCATACCATATCCTAAACCATACTCTCCTACGACTCATTTGTTTGATTGTCACTAAGTGTCGATTTTACTGAATAAACGCCATTTGGTTCCATAACCCATGAAAGCATGTCTTTTTCTTCCATTTCCATAGAAATTCATAATTATCTATTTCCACTAGTTTATGAGGTGGTAATATATGTTGAAATTTCTCCCACTTCCATATCCCATCATCACTAATAAACTCTCTTATCTTTACGGATCTCATATCCCATTCTATAGGTGAAAGAGCCAAATTTATCAACGGTTTATCTCCAACCCAAAGATCCAACTACAACAGTATGTTATTCCTATTACAAGGTGACCATCGGAGTCCTTGTCTAACTAGGACAATACCTTCCATGATAGCCCTACATACGTGAGAATCATATTATTTGAGAACATATTGTAAGATACTATTTTTGAAATATTTCTGACGTAATCCTTTAACCCACAATTTTGATTCCTTGTTAAGAACTTTCCATCCTAATTTACCGAGTAGCGCTCGATTCATATCTTCTACCATCTGAATCCAAGACCTCCTTAATATTCAGTGTACAAAATTTCTCCCACGAGATCCAATTGACCTTCATTTGCTCATCTGAAGAACCCCAAATAAAGTCTCGAACAATGTGATCCAACTCGTCATAAATGTACCATGGAAGTTTCTCCACTTGCATGATATAGACTGGCATTACACTGAGAACGGGACGTGTCAGAGTAATTCTTCCAGTGAGAGACAGACATCTCCCCTTCCATCTCGCGAGCTTTCCTTTAAGGCCATTCAGCATGTCCCCATAAAATCCTCTAGGCCTTGTAACATTTCTATCCTTTTGCATGTCGCATTAGGAAATCGACCACACTCACTAGTACTACATTGTCAATCGTAGACCGGCACAAAAAGAAGCTATTCAAATAAGGACCAATATAGTCTAATAGAATGGTTCACAACCTATATCTCACATTAATAAAACTAATATGTCTAAAATTTGTAATAAATTCTTTATTAGTATCTTTGGGGATATGATGTATAGGTGTCCCCAATACTTCTCGTGGAAAAGACCCCGTCTCTATGGCTGTTCTGATCATGACACATATCGATGGACCCACTATTTCTCAACACTTTAATAACATTCCGCAGCCATCCCATCCGAACATGGCACCTTATGTGGCTTCATCTTGGAGAGAGCCTCTCGAATTTCATCATCCAAAACTTCCTCCTCTAAGAGATTAATTGATTCCAAATCTGAGGATCGCAATGGGGGCAGCGAGAAATTTGAATCTACCTCAGTCTCCACCGAATACAAAGATCAAAAGAAGTCCCTGAGCCATACTCCTTCCACCTCCTCATCCAGAAACAACTCATTATTGTTATCTACAATGCAATATCTTTCCTCTTTTCCTCTTTTCACGAGAATCGACACGTGATAAAGTTTAGTATTACGCTCTTCTGAGTAAATCCAGTTTGATCTATATCTTTGAAACCAATGCAGCTCCTCCTGTTCCAGGATACTCTCGTACTCATGACTAAGCTTTTTCTCCAAATGCACAAGCGATCCATCGTATGAGCCTTGTAATGCTTTTTAATATCCTTAATCCTTTTGATGAGCCTATTCTTCTTTCGAAAGATATCCCTAAAAACCTCAAACTTCCATTTCCATAACTCCTGTTTTAAACTACTCAAGTTTACTTCTAACTTTACCGATCCTCGTTTCCACTTTTCCCTAAAGAAATCTAAGAAACCATCATGACTAGTCCATGCACTTTTGAATCAAAATATTCTCGTATTAGGATTATGACCCTGTCTCTAATCTAGAGTTATAAGAAGTCTGAATAAATGCGCGTAAGATGCCTAACCCTCGAATGCTCAAACTCGGACCTCTAAACATCATATGATGTATCCAACCACTTTATAATTTGCATTTCTGTATTCTTGAAATCGCTCCATGTATAGATTGGACCCTCAAACCCAAATATGTTCTTTAGTGATGTGAAGCCCTAAAGCCCACCTATCCGATTCTTTATTTTTCGCCTTTAACATTTTAGGTGGTTCCCTCCCAGCGATATTTTATAGGATGATCCGAGCGGCGGTCATGAGAGTGCTCTCTCCCCAATCTAGTCGCTGCTGCAGAAACACAGGGTTGTTGATCATCATACTATAACCTTCTTTCTCATTGATCCTCTCCTTCCTTGAATCATGTTGGAATAGTAAAATTACGCCTTCCTCGTCCATCATTCTAGCACAACCCGCATTTCCGCTAGTTGTCATAACCTCTATTGGGGACACATAATCACTGTCATAATAAACCAACACCCTCTTTGGCACTCTGATCATCTTCTCTCCACTGAACTTCCCCTTCTCATCGTCAATTCCTTTTCCAATCAATTTCCCATTACCTTGGAAAAACATCTTGACTCGTTTGACTGACACATGTCAAACACTTCGCACTTTATCCTTTTGTCCTTCAATTGTAGCCTTGGGCGTGTTAGGTAAGGAGTTTGAATGGCCTCTAGACACTGAGGCTAGTAGAACAGGGATCCCTCCCTCCCGACTAGCCAGGGAAGGCTACGGCGGCCGCCTCCGACCTTCCAGTATTCTTCCTGGGAACTTACAAGGAAGGTTTTGTTTAATTATGTAAATTATTGAGTAAAAAAGGAAATAAATAAAAAGACCGTTAGCTTATTCTAGAGAGAACGTTTCATATGTTTGGTTAAAATGTTGCTAATGCAGGTTTCGTGCAATAATCCTAAACCTTAAAACTTTAACCATGAAACATTGAACCAAAATTTTAAAAAGAGATATATAAATCAATATATTAAGAAAATAACAACCATTATCTTATAAATTCTCTTACTCCCTCATTTATTCCCATCCTATATGTGTATAAGTATATTAATGGTAATAAATGTCAACGAAAGTATATTTATGGCAATAAATATACATGAATCTATGCTTTGTTTCACGCATGCAAGACAAATATGACAAATTTATTATAAATATAGAATAAATATGTACAATAATTTAAAAATCATGAATTATTAAATAAAAATCGGTTGGATATGTGTTGATATGTTCAAAAATTATTGGATTTTAACTGAAAAGTTGTTTTTGTATATTAACCATGATCAATGAAGTTTAAGTCTTAATACATAAACAATATATCATAAATGGTGAACTTTGAATCAAGAATTTCTAATTTGAACCACGAACCTTGAAACTTTGACCTTAGATCTTGAACCTTGAACCTTGAATGATGAACCGTGAAACTTAAAAATTGTATCTTGCACCACGAACCACGACGATGATCATGATATTTGAACCTTGAACCATTAAACGTGAAATTTCAACCTTGAACCTTACCTTTGATTCTTGAACCATGAACCTTGAACTTTAAAACATAACCCATGAACCTTGAACCTTGAACATTGAAACTTGAACCATGAATCATGCAACATGAACCATTAACCTTGAACCCTAAACTCTAAAACATGACCATGAAATCATAAAAACACAAGTCATGAATCTTATATAAAACTTTAAAAATATATCATTCATTTTAATTTATACAAGAAAAAGAAATAATATTTTGTGTAGTATCTTCAGATACAAAACAGAGTTTGTTGGAAGTCCAAATGCTCTACATAAAGAGTAGTTGAGATTCCTCTAATACCCTTGGATCACTCCACTAGACATCAAAAGGTCTCGTAATCGATCTATGTTTACCGCATGTCTCCAAATTGTTTTCCTCCCAACGTTTACGATATATGACTTTCACCTTGGTTCGATTCTCGTCAATGAAAAGATTTTTTTATTAAATATTGAACCTTGATTACCAAACCATGAACCATAAAATTTGAACAATAAACTTTTAACTATGAAACATAAATTTAGAAAAATAAACACATACAACAATTAAATAATTAAATAACAATCACAATTTAATAAACTCCCTTTCTCCCACAATCCTTCCAATCTTTTCTATGTTTAAGTATATTCATAGTGATTTTGGTAGTTAATGACATCAATAGATATATACAAATACCAGCTTTGTTTCATACATGCAAGACTAAATACAACAAATTTATTATAAGCATAGAGACAAATGTGTACAAGAAATTTAAAACATGAACCATAAATTAAACATCGCTTGGATATGTATTAATATATTTTAAAAATATCGGGTTCTCAAAAATTTGGAAATTAGACGAAATATAAAATTGGGAATCTTGAACCTTGAATAATAAATCATGAACGATGAACATTGAGTCATAAACCTTGAATCTTGAATCATGAAACTCGAACCTTGGACCTTGGATCTTGAACCTTGAACCTTGAATGATAAACCCTGAAACCGTGCACCCTGAAACATGAACCTTGAACCACGAAACCTTAAAAAATGAGCCATAAAACTTATACCCAACTTTAAAAATGCATACAAGAAAAATGAACAAACTTTTGTATAGTGACTATTCTAAGAATAATTCCTAGGTTTAAGTCCTGTGTTATTAGCAATCTTTTCAACGTGAATGTTAATGGTTTTCTTTAAAAGGTAAGAATATACTTTTTCCCAATTTTTGTTACGGGTGTTTAGGAGTTTAATTAAAACTATTGATTCACTTGGTATTAAGGGATGGGTCCATTTTGTGGGACCTACTTGCAAATTACCTTGTTATCAACGATATGTTATGAAAATTCGTAATTATAGGGGTGCCTTATCCAACTAATTTTTGGAAGTGGCTTCTGATGTGGAGAAAGAGGTAGTTCTGGCTATTCTTCTT
The DNA here is from genome assembly GCA_029959085.1 of Nemophila menziesii. Classification (NCBI taxonomy): domain Eukaryota; kingdom Viridiplantae; phylum Streptophyta; class Magnoliopsida; order Boraginales; family Hydrophyllaceae; genus Nemophila; species Nemophila menziesii. Next base: position 36,156,062 of record JARWIR010000005.1, on the reverse strand, counting down.
TTTACTGATCATAGTTGGATTGTGTGTTGTGAGAAGTTGAATTCAGGTTTGTTCTAGTGGAATGAAAATAGAGATAGGAGACCTGTAGCTTCCCTCAATATTCTCTTGAACATGGAGTTATTTTTTTTATTTGTCAGACAAGCTGTCCCTTGATTGTTACTTTCAAGTGAACAAAACTTTCTTTAAACATTTCTTTCAAAAAGTTTCTTCCTTTTTCTATACCAAATGCAAGATTTTCTCTTTGTCATTAGAAGTTATGAACATCTGGTTTTATATTCCTGCTCTGGTGATGCTCTACATCGACATCTATTATATTGGCATATGTACTCTTATTAGTTGTGTCTTAAACATTATATTATATTTTGCAAACATAGCTATTCATGGATTTTCATGTTGCGATTTGGGATTTGTAGTTTTGACCAACTCTGGTCATGTTCTTTCCACTCTAGTTTGAAGATCATCTGATTTAGCCAATATTTACCTTTTTTGGGCTCTTTCAGGTCTGGATTTGAAGTAGCAGCTTTAACCAACTATCTGACCATGTCTACCTTTTATGTGTGTTCTTTTATTTCTAGTTTGGAGAAAAAACAAATTTAACTAACAATTGGATTATGTGTACTTTTTTGTGGGCTTTCTCAAGTCTGGTTTAGAGATCAACAGTTTTGGCCAATGATCTGATCTAGTGTACCTTTTTGTGTGTTGTCTCATGTTTATAGATTAGATAGGATGAAACTACATCTAATGATAACTTAACAAACTTAAATTGGATAGGGTTAGATATTATTACTGATTATACAATTCAAAAATCTCAAAAATTCATTTCGCAAACAAGGAATGCAACAACATATGGGGTTGTTGTCCGTAAATATCAAGAATCCATTTGGGTTCGCGCTTCCATAGTTAAAGCTCAGAAATGATAATTTAATCTAAAAAATAGAGTTGTTGTTTGATATGATAGAGTTTTATTGGTGCTTCAGATGTGTCCTGAAATGGAGTTCGAAGCTCTATTAATGGCGGTGCGCTCAAATTTCGATGTATATGTCAATGATGGTTCGAGATATGAAGTTTCAACATTAAAAAAATGAAGGTAGGTTAAAAAATGGGTTTTTAGGTCTTGGTCCTTTTCGTAGTGGACGTGCTACTCTGATGTGGTAAATTGTGGTATTGTAGGATCATGGTGGTGCTTATATGAAAGTCAACCTGGCAAACGGTCCGGTCCTTACCGGTTCCCAGACCGAACCGAGTTACCGGTTCCAGGACTGAACCATACCACATATATAGTAAGGTCATGAATTGGTTCGGACACTTAGCAATTATTCAATCTGGTTTTAAAAAATTAAAAAATATATATATAGGGCTAAGAACCGGTCCAAAACGGACCAGACCGGTAAGCCTCTATATAAAAGTTAAAAATAAATAAATAACCTTAGGAGCGGTCCAAGACCATTAAGGAACCGAACTGGAACCGGTTAGAACCGGTATACCCGATCCCCACTATTAGTCCGGTAATAGCTAATAGGTTAAAGAGAACCAGACCCGTAGACCGAACCGGCCCGATAAAAAAATACCCGATAAAATCGATCCGAACCCGACCAGTTGGACCATTAGTCAAGCTGAAGTGGTTGGAGAAAAAATTCGAAAAAATAAATAAATTCTTAATAGAGATAAAGATGACGATGTCATTACATACATCATGTGTGACTATCTTTTTTTAAATCTAATAAATCATATCAGTATTTTTTTACATTTAATTAATTTTTATATTTTCCTTTTCTTTTTTCAATTTTCCTTTTACAAACCATTTAATACTACTTTTAAAGTTACGTGGATTATGTCTTTTTATTCGTGAATACGACATAGAGATGAGTTGGACAACCTTTTTTTATCAAAGGGCCACCTGTTCAACAAACAACCAAAATCAACAAACAACAAAAATCACGTGCATAGCATGCTACCTTTTTTTTTCAGTTTCAAAACATGATACCTTAACCCTTCGAATAACAAAAGCTCAATCTTTAAACAAAAGAAAAGTTCAATACATTTTATCCATATTTTAACCAAAAATATAAAAGAGTAAGTAATTATCTTTAGAAGCTCGCATTTTTTTACATAATTGTTTTTTCACTTATGTTATTAAACTATTTTACAATAAATTATAAATTAAATAATTCTTTTCTAAATGATACTTAACATTACTTAAGTAAAATATCCTAACGCTCCAGATAACAAAAACTCAATTTTTGAACAAAGGAAAAGTTTAATACATTATAACCATTATTTGACCAAAAAGATAAAAAGGTAAGTGATTATTCTTAATCCTTCAAATAATAAATCTCAATATTTGAGCAAAAGAAAAGCTTAATACATTTTTTAACTTATGTTATTAAACTATTTTAAAAAAAATTATAAATTAAATAATTTGTTTTAAGTGATACCTAACAGTACTCAAGTAAAATATCCATGCTTGCTTGACTATTAAATTTCAAGCGATATACGATAAATTGTATATACATGATACGCGCTTTATGAGATATTTTTTAGCATACAAAAGAAAAATGAATGAACGTTTTGGTAGTCATAAAAATAATCTTTCATTTCAAGTTTATTTAATAATTTTTTTAGAATATATAATCAAAATCCTCTTTCTATATAATATGTAAACTTACAAAATAATTTTCTATGAATATTAAATTTTAATCACGACAATACATTTCACGATAGCCCTACATACATGAGAATAATTTGAATTCCTAACAACTTGTTCTTCAAATGGGGTTGAGATGTCGTTGCAATCCCCGTCAATGACCCAAGTAACATTGGGGTTGTTGTAACTCCAATCCGAGATACCCTCCCAAAGTTGAGCTCATTCCTCAAACTTGTTATACGCTCGAACAAATCCCAAGTACTAGAGATTACAATTAGGTTCATTAACATAACAAAGAAAGAAATTTTACATGAATACAATACTAATAGACGAATAGTGTCCTTCCAAACAAGAAAACTACTCCTAGAAAGACCACATACTCCAAATGGAGAAACAACACTCCACTAATCAAAACACCCTAAGGACCTAAAGAATTCAACATCATTACAATCTTTTAACTTAGACTCAAACAAATATAACACATCTGTACTAAAACGAGTAATAAAATTAGGCAAACTACGACTTGTCCCCCTGCCAATTCTAGTAGTCGTATCTCATTTTCCTTCTTCATTCACCTTAGAAAAATCCAATATCCCATCAAGAGATGATAACGATAAAGACATACCGTATCTGAATCGGGAATTCAAAAATTAAAATTTTTTCATTCCCATATGTTGTTGCACTCCTTGTTTACGAAATGGATTCTTGAGATTTCTGAATTGTATAATAGGAATAATATCTAATGCTATCAAAATTAAGTTTGCTAAGATTATAATTCGATATGTGTTCATCATTTGCTAATATGTAAACCAGACAACACACATAAAGGTACACAACATCCGATCGTTGGCCAAAACTGTTAGCTTTAAACCAGACTTGAGAGAGCCCACAAAAAGGTAGACATAATCCAGTTGGTAGCTAAATTTGTTTATCTCCAAACTAGACAGAAAAGATCATACATAAAGGTAGATAGAGTCAAATAGTTGGCCAAAGCTACTATCTCCAATCCAGACTTGAGACACCCAAAAAAAGGTAGATCATTAGCTAAATCGGAAGATCTTCAAACTAGAGCAGAAAGAGCCCACATAAAAGGTAGATATGATCTGATTGTTGGCAAAGCTGCTAATCTCCAAACTAGGACTCAGAAAGGACTTATAAGAGAAAATATATCAGATCGTTGGCCAAAATTACTAATTCCAAAATGCAACATGGAAATCCATGAATAGCTATGTTTTGCAAAATATAATATAATGTTTAAGATATAACTCATAAGAGTACATATCCCAATGTTTCTATTTCACTACGAACAAACCAAAATTCAACTTCTCAATACACACAAACTTAGCATCGCAATAATTATTTTCTAGTATGCATGATCCAACTATGATCAGTAAAATGAACAATAAGCAGAATGAAACTATTTATCCACATCAGAAGCCGTTTCTAAAAATTAGTTGGATAAGGCACCCTAAGTGACTTTAATTGAACTCCTAAACATGTGTAAAAAAAATTTGGGAAAAAGTCTGTTCTTACTATTCCAAAGAAAACCATTAACATTCACGTTGCAAAGATTTCTAATATCACGAGACTTAAACCTGGGAATAATTCTTAACATAGCCAATATACAAAAGTTTGTTCATTTTTCTTGTATAAGTTAAAGTGAATGATGCATTTTTTAAGTTTGGTATAAGTTTTATGGCTCACTTTTAAGGTTTTGTGGTTCAAGGTACATGTTTTAGGGTTTAGGGTTTTAGGGTTTAGGGTTTTAGAGTTTACCCTTCAAGGTTCAAGATCAATAGTTTGAGGTTCAAGATCTAGTTCAAGATTCAAGGTTCAAGGTTTGAGGTTCACGATTCTAGATTCAAGATCCAAGTTCTAAGGTTCGAGGTTCATGGTTCAAGATTCGAGGTTCACAAATATTCGTTGTTCATAATTTATTATTCAAGGTTCAAGATTCATAGTTCTATATTTCATCTACTCCCATATATTTAAGAACCCTATATATTTGAAATATATGAACACATATTCAAACAATGTTTAATCTATGGTTCATGATTTTTAATTTCTTGTACACATTTGTCTCTATGCTTATAATAAATTTGTTGTATATAGTATTGCATGTGTGATACAAAGCAGGTATTTGTATATATCTATTGATGTCATTTACTACCAGAATCACTATGAATATACTTAAACATAAACATGATTTGAAGGGTTGAGGGGGAAAGGTAGTTTATTAAATTGTGATTTTTTTTGTTAGTTAATTATTGTATAGGTTTATTTTTCAAAATTTATGTTTCATAGTTAAAAGTTTATGGTTCAAGTTCATAGTTCAGGAATCAAGGTTCAAGATTCAATAAAAAATAATGTTTTATTGACGAGAATGGAACCCAGGTGAAGTCATAAATCCTAACCATTGGGACGAAAACATATTGGAGACATGCGGACAACATAGATCGAATACGAGATCTTTAGATGTCCAGTGGAGTAATAAGGGTGTTAGATAAATATCAACTGCTCTTTATGTAGAGCATTTGGACTTTCGAACAAACTCTATTTTGTATCTGAAGACACTATACAAAATATTATACCTTTTTCTTGTATAAATTAAAGTTAATGATTAATTTTTTTAAAGTTTGATATAAGATTAATGAATTATGCTTTCAAGATTTCATGGTTCAAAGCTCATGTTTTAGAGTTCAGGGTTCAAGGTTCAAGGTTCATGGTTCATGGTGCATGATTCATGGTTCAAGTTTCAATGTTCAAGGTCCAAGGTTCAAGGTTCAAGGTTTATGGGTTATGATTCAAAGTTCAAGGTTCATGGTTCAAGAATCATAGGTAAAGTTCAAGGTTGAAATTTCAAGTTTAATGGTTCAATGTTCAAATTTCATGATCTTCGACATGGTTCATGGTTCAAGATACAATTTAAAAGTTTCACGGTTCATCATTCAAGGTTCAAGGTTCAAGATCTAAGGTCAAGGTTCAAGGTTCATGGTTCAAATTAAAGGTTCATGATTCAAAGTTCACCTTTTATGATATATAGTTTATGTTTAAAGGTTTAAAACCATAAATCATGGTTAATATACAAAAATGACTCTTCAGTATTTTGTTTAATGCCTATTTGTTTTGATAATCCAATATTTTTTGGAGATATCAACACATATCCAACCGATTTATATTTATAATTCATGGTTTTTAATTTATTATACACATTTAAATCTATATTTATAATAAATTTGTTATATTTGTCTTGCATGCGTGAAACAAAGTAGAGGTTCGTATATATTTATTGGTGCACTATTAATATACTTAGAGGGGTGTATTCAATTGAGAGTCTAAAGGATATTTTTGGAATGTTGAGAGGCTTTCAGTTAAGAGTCTAAAAGGTCTTTCAAAATATTGGTGTATTCAATTAAGACTCTAAAGAGTCTTTTAAAATATTGGTGCATTCAATTTGGATTTTAAACAATCCATTAAAATCGTATAATATTCAAAAATCTATGAATTTTTTTGGATTTCATTAACTATTGGATTTTTTAGGATTTTAAAGAACAAAATATTTATTTTGAAAATCTATCATTTTACCTAGAGAGATTGATGGATTTCTTTCTTTAAACTATTTTCTAACAAATTGGAAATGATAATTAAAAATAACTAATGCTATTTTTTTTATGTGCCACTTCAATTAGAAAACTTCATGAAAATAATTAGCTGTAACATTATTGTTTTAGTTTAAAACCGCATCCATGCTATTAATATTGTTCATATAGAACCTCAATTAAAAATTTTACATGAAAAAATTATATGTAAGACGATTAATTCAATTAAAAAACTCATGAGATTTTGTTGAATTAAAATAATTTCATGGAGAGCTACAATATATGATATAAATCTAGTTAAGTACATAATGAATCTAAAATAATGTCTCTAGATTATTTTATTTTTTTGTCATTGAGAAGTACAGTTTCAAAAGAAACATGTGGTTACATTGTGTAACATATTATGTATAATACTTTGACAAATCCAAGTAGTACTTAGTTGGTTTCATTCGATGAAAGATTAAAGAATATTGTTAAAGTCGCTAACACATTGGTAAAGATCCTGGTCTAACATAAGACTAGTCGGATGTGTAAATAACTTATTTGGTTCCTTATATTTATATACTTTGATAGCTTATATTATTGATTAAATATATAAAGTGTGTAGTAATTTATTTTAAACGAATTCCGTTGCCATCAACCACATCTTATTGTAATTCAACTCTTAAAGATAATAAACCTGGAAATAGTATAATTCAATTTCTCATAATATGTATTTGAAAATATGGGTCAAATATTCAATTCGTTTAAGAGTAGAGCATTTTAGTTCTTGTAAAAAAATTGTATATCAAAGTCTGTCAAACTCTATAAAGGATTTACAAAAATCCATTCAACACTATACAAGATTTAAAAAGAATCTGCCATAATCTGTTTGAATTTAAAACAATTTATGAAATCTGCAAAATCTATAAACTTTTTAAAGTCCAAAAAAACCCATATGATTCTTAATTGAATACACCCTGTTAAACACATGTAGGGTGGGAATAAATTAGGGAGAAAGAGAATTTATTAGATAATGATTGTTATTTTCTTAATATATTGATTTATATTTTTAGTTTTTAAAATTTATGTTTCATGTTTCATGGTTAAAGTTTTAAGGTTTAAGATTTATTACACGAAACCTGCATGACACAATATTTTAACCAAACATGTAGAAAAGTGCTCTCTAGAATAAGCTAATGGTCTTTTATTTCTTTCCTTTTTTACTCAGTAACTTCCATAGTTAAAAAACCTTCCTTGTGGGTTCCCTAATAGGAATAATATTAGAAGGCCAAAGGCGGCCGGTCGCTGCATTCCCCGGCTAGTCGGGAGGGAGGGGTCCCTATTCTATCAGCCTCAACATCTAGAGGCCATTCATACTCCTTACCTAACACGCCCAAGGCAAAAATTGAAGGAAAAAAAGGATAAAGCGCAGAGTGTTAAACATTTGTTAGCCAAACTAATCAAGATGTTTTCGCAAGGTAATGAGAAATTGATTGGAAAAGGAATTGGCGATGAGAAGGGAGGGAAGTTCAATGGAGAAGATACAATCAGAGTTCTAAAGAGGGTGTTGGTTTATCAGGACTGTGATGATGTGTCCCAAGTTGAGGTTATGACAGATAGCGGAAAGGAGGGTTGTGCTAGAATGACGGAGGAGGAAGGAACAATTGTACTATTCCATCAATATTCAGGGAAAGAGAGTATCAATTGTACGCTTACGGTTTCTCCTGGATTATCTTGATAATGTGGAACACGGAGAACATCTCGGTCCAACTTTTGTCGGCAAGTAAGCAAGTTATTAATGTTAAGGTCGCTAATAATGTGAGTTTTCCTTGGATTTTATCTGAAGTTTACACAAGTACGAGTTCCTGGATTAAAGGCCAGCTTTGGGATATGTTGGAGGACACGTCGGGTAGCATGGAGGAGCCTTGGCTCGTGCTCAGGGAATTTAATTAAATTGGGTACATTGAGGATTAGACAGGTGGGGTTGAGAGCTTCATGTCATTGAAGAACAAATTTGAGAAGTGGATGAATAATTGTGGCTTGACGGATCTTGAGTTTGAGGATATGCACTATACATGGAGAGACTCGTGGAATACGGGAATGCGGATTATGAAGTAGTTGGATTGAGCATATGAGAATGGTGTTTGGACGTCCGAGTTTGAGCATTCGGTGGTTAGGCATCTTCTGCGAATTCATTCAGATCATGCCCCACTTCTTATAACTCTAGATGAGAGACATATTCATAATCCTAATAAAAGAAGATATTGATTCAAAAGTGCATGGACTAGCCACTATAGTTTCTTGGATTTTGTAAAGGAGAAGCAGTAAGAAGGATCGGTGAAGTTAGAAGGAAACTTGAGAAGTTTAAAACAAGAGCTATGGAAATAGAAGTCTGAGGTCTTTAGGGATATCTTTCGGAAGAAGAAGAGGATCATCTCAAGGATTAAGGGTACTCCTAAATTATTAAAGGCCCGTAAAATGGATTGCTTTTGAATTTGGAGAAGAAGCTTAGTCAGGAGTACGAGAGTATCATGGAACATGAAGAGATGCATTGGTTTCAGAGATCTAGATAAGATTGGATTTACTCGAGAGAGCGTAATACTAAACTTTATCACGTGTCGGTTCTCGTGAAAAATGGAAAGAAGGAAAAATATCGCATTAGAGATAACAATAATGAGTTGTTTCTGGATGAGGAGGTGGAAAAAGTATGGGTTAGGGACTTCTTTCGATCTTTGTATTCGGTGAAGCATGAGGTAGATTCGAATTTCTCACTACCCCCTTTGTGATCCTTAGATTTGGCATCAATTAATATCTTAGAGAAGGAAGTTTTGGATGAGGAAATACGAGTGGCTCTCTTCCAGATGTAGCCGCATAAGTAGCCAAGTTCGGATGGAATGAATGCAGGATTTTATCAAAAGTATTAGGAAATAGTGGGTCCATCGAGGTGTATCATGATCTAAACAACCTTAGAGACTGGATCTTTTCCACGAGAAGTATTGGGGATACTTATACATCTTATCCCCAAAGAGACTAATCCAGAATTTATTACGAAATCTAGACCTATTAGTCTTATTAATGTGAGCTACAAACTATGTACGAAAGTGTTGGTGAATAGGTTTCGACCCATGCTATCAGAGTATATTGGTCCTTATAATAATAGCTTCCTTCTGGGCCGGTCTGCGATTGACAATGTATTACTAGTGAGTGAGGTCGATTTCCTGATGCGACACGCAAAAGGAAAGAAAAGTTACATGGCTATTAAGGTCGACTTGGCCAAGGCTTATGATAGGATTAGATGGGATTTCATTCGAGAGTCATTGGTATCTAAGGGAATTTGGGAAGCTTGGAGGTCACGTGTACTCTCGGTGATGAAATACAACGAGCTTAGCGTATTATGGAATGGAGCACCTCTTGAGCCACTTAGTCCTCAGAGGGGAATCGTCAAGTGGATCCAATATCCCCTTATATTTTTGCTCTTTGTATGAGAGATTCTCTCTTCTTATTCAGCAACAAGTGGTGGAAGGACTATTTAAACCACTCACGATTAGTTCAGGGGGAATCCCTATCTCTCATATATTTTTCGCTGATGACCTTATTCTCTTTTCAGAGGTCTCTAATCAAAACTTTGATCTTGTATGAGAATCACTGGAGAAGTTTTGTCGTGATGCGGGTCAATCGGTTAGTACGGAGAAGTTGTTGATCTATTTTTTAAGAAATATCGATGGCGAAATCGCTAATAGCATAACTGCCAGAAGTAGATACTATCGTGTGAAAGGCTTGGGGAAATACTTAGGAGTGCCTATTCTCTCGTGGATTAGGCCCAGAGGATTTTATGGGGACATGCTGAATGACCTTAGGGGAAATCTCACGAGATGGAATGGGGGATGTGTGTATCTCGCTGGAAGAATTACCCTGACACGTCCAGTTCTCAGTGTAATGTCAATCTACATCATGCTAGTGGAGGTACTTCCATGGTACGTTTAGGACAAGTTAGATCGCATCGTTCGGGACTTTATTTGGGGTTCTTCAGATGAGAAAATGAAGCTCAACTGGATCTCGTGGGAGAAATTCTATATACCAAATGCCAAGTATTACAGGACGTATGCAAGTTTTAATGATAAGAAGATTCGTTCCTCAGGGACTTAAATGTGTTAGACAGATGGGTAAATAAATCAGAGTAAAAATAATTAATTAAAGGACAGAGAAAAATATGATTGGTTGATAAATTAACGATTAAGCTAAATAAATTAAAATACAATAAAATAAATATGGAAGAAATAAGATGCGAGAGTATAACTTAGGTTTTGCTAGTATGCACTAATCCTTCTAATTCCTTCTATCAATTTCAGTTTATAAGGGAGACAATAACTCTTAGATATATAGTCAGGATTCTAAATTCCCCCTATCCCCGGAGAGCGAACTAGGGTGGAAACCTCACAATCACGAAGGAACTCACAAAGGGTTAACCTGCGCCACTTGGGTCCTAGGTGTAATCCTACCTACTAATGATGTTTGTTGATGAAAATAAACCTTAATGACTATCTAGTTAGGCTGGTGTTGTCAGGACCAATTATGTATGCTAGACGTTTATGTGGTGTTTCAGTAGTTAAACACCCCTTCCGGGCGACTGGTAGTCCTTTGTGTGTTCTAAAAATAATGCAATAAATAATCGAACCACAACCGCAAGTGTACGGTTGTCCCAAGTAATAATAGTGATAATACAGATTCGTTCCAAGGACGGAATGGTTGACTACAATGCTTATCCACTAATGAATGATTGCACTTATGAAAGCAAATAAAAGTAATATGATTGGTTTTTTTTTTGTATTAGTTCTAAATAATAAAAGACTAAATAGAAAATGCAATTAAAAGCTAAGACGCAAGTAAATTGATGTAAAACGGAAGTATGAGAAGATAGCACTTGAGAACGCAAGGGGTCTTCCTAATCCTATTTCATAACCTATGCTGTTTAAGGGTTAAATTGGTCAATTACAATGGTCGGGATTCTAAATTCCTTATACCCCCGTCAGGGTGGACTATAAGGCTATCCTAGAGTGTCACTAGTCCCGTCAGGGTAAATATGATCCACTTTTGGATGTTAAGTTTTATTACCTCATTGGCCCTAGAATTAGCTAAGTTCGTCAGAATCAATAGCTTCTATCCTAGATTGAATAAATGGTTCTGTACCTAAACCCTCCGTCAGGATGATCCAATCGCCACTAATTGGAATAGCCTAGATACTAACACATGTTCCTAGTTCATGACTCTAAAAACAGTAAATATTCTCAATTTATCGAAAAGAGTGAAAGACACAATCTAATTTAATTTAACAGAAACCCAAATTCAACATATGAAATTCAATACGATTGGGAATTACCCATATAGCATTCTCAAGCACTAATAAATGTTTAGCTCATACTAATTAAAAGAAAAACTAAATTAAACATAATGGAATTCATATTGTTTTACAAAATTAAAGATAAAAGAACCTAATTTCCGGAATAGGAATGACTGAGAACGGAGATATAGACCCTCTCCAGCTCTTGCAGCTTCTTCTTTCTTCCTTCTGTTGCTTCTCTCTGGTGTTTAATCTTGTAGAATGTGAATTGTTCTGAAAATAGAAGTCAAATGCTCCTTTTATAAGTGGAAAAACGGATTAGGGCTTGGACCTAAGAATAAAACACTAATTAAATGTCCAAGCCCAAATTCTAAGCCTAAAATCCCGTAACCGCTGATACACCTTCACTAAAACGGCTTTTCCCGCTTCGTTATAACTCCGATTGACTTGATTCCAGTTTCTAAAGTTCCGTAACTCGATAAGGAATGTTTTCTCTTCAAAGGTCAGCGGCTAAATCATCTCTTAAACACCTCGAAATCAGCAATCTATGGTCTGGAAAACAGATTTTCAGCTCTAAAAATAATTTCTTTCGGGATTTATCTTCAAGTCTTGACTCTATATCACGATCTTTGACTCTCTTCTCGGATTCCATTCCTTGCTAATATTCAAAACCTACAAACTTTCCACTAAAATACACAAGATTACGCGCAAAAGTTTAATAAATTAAAAATACTAGAAATAAAATAAAAATTCCGGACTATTGCATTTTTAACTCAAAAGTCTATCAAATTAATCAAATAAACACCAAAAATGATGTCTCCTAAGGGTCGAAAATAAGAACAATTAAGGAGACATCAAGACCCCCAACTCAAACCTTTGTCGTCCCGACAAAGCAAAACAAAATAAATCAAAGGGGTAGAAGTAAACGCAAGAACAAATAGAAGCTAGCAAATACACCTAAAGCAATTCTTAGGATAAATCTCATATAGCAAAACTCTAGGAACTAATATACACATACAATTATCATGCAAAATCGAACATAAATAATGTCAATCATAAAATTAAAGTTGCAATGCTTGAAGGTTACACTTGTACTCATATCGATGGCTATAGGGTGGTCATCAATCCTACCTCGCTTTGAACGCTGCACCTAGTATATTCCCTATCAACAGAATCATAAATTCACTATGCACTTAGGAATCACGAGGTCTTTACGATTTTAATAATGGCTTAAGGACGGTATGGATGTATATTTGGTAAATTTGAAGTGAGTTTTTTTCTCTCTCCTCACTTACCATCAACAATGTCCTCGAGCTTGAGTATACGCTCAAAAAATGTTCTCACTCACCCATTTGACGCATTACTGTTGCGTCCCCAATGTCAACCCAAATAAATCAAAGATGATTTTCTAAACATATTCCACTTTGCCGGTTTATTTTTTTTTTCTTTTTATTTTTTTTTTCATTTTTTTAATTTTTTTTTATACAAGATACCCATGACCATCATTTTGATGTGAAAGGTCATGTCTCTTATAGATTTTTTTTTTCAAATCCCGGCAAAGGGTTACAAATAATACTATCATCTTTTATTCATGTGCCTCAGTACAAACACATATAATCCCTTCCCAATGAATTTTCCCAAATGTGGACCTTCCACCCTAAACTCAAGCTCGAGACAAGTCTCAGGGTTGTGATTCAAGTGCGGGTCATTTGGTCATGCCTAATAATCTAAAGGATAATGGGCTTATATCGTGGCTACAAAAGAAAACGCTTAAGGCTCAAAATTGGGTTGAGACGGATAAAATTATAATAAGGGATAGCAAGCTAAAAGGCTTCAAATGGCTAACAAAGAACTGCCCCTATCATTTTCCTAAGTACATAGCTTGTCTTTAGTTCATATCTAGGTGGGTTCTCTACTAATTAGGATTTCACGTTCTACACACCAAACATATTCCTTAAGTACAAGCTTACTTCATTTGCATTGTTCATTAATTTTTCCTATCAACTACCTATGTTCGCATGCAATTCTAAATGCGTTTTATATTATTCCCTAAAGTTTACTATTTACTATCATTGATTCATCAAAAGTATGCTTAAAGGGACATTTAAAATCTTCTATAGTCAAACGCAACTCCGAAAATTATTTTATTGAAAGCAAGTAAAACATATAACACATAAAAACTGGGATGAGGCAACGAACCCCACCCCAAACTCAAAAATGAGTCGTGTCCCCACGACTCCAAAAGACTCAACGCAATAAAAATAAACTAAACTAACTAAAACTCGAAAGGGATAGAAAACGTATCTTAACCAGCGCGTGGCTGGTTATCGGTGTTGCGTCCATGAACTTTCTCTTGCGTAAGTAAACCATAGGTGGCGTGTTGAATTGTGCTCACCCCCATTAACATGTTTCGGAGAAGTTCTAACTCTTTTGTAACGTTTCCTAAAGACGCAATCATCTTTACTTGATTTTCTTCTAACACCTTCACTTTCGCTTCCAACTCATTAGTGGTATGCATCTTCTTCTTTGGAGGAGCTCTAGGAGTTCTTACTGCTCTTAACACTTCATCATGAATATTCTGAACCAACGCTATACCCATACTCTCACCAACTACAACACGATCTATCTCTGCGTCTTTACGCGGAACTTTTGCGTCTAAGCACAAAGTAGTGATGGTACAAGGAAATTTTAGATTTTGTTGAGAAGTAGGAATTCTAGCAAATTCCATGATGGTATCATATATCACACGAGCAACATCCATAGGTTTTTCCTCAATAATACACTTAATGAACAAAAGATGCTCCTTCTTCACTTCCGATATATGTTTATTTCCGAAGAAGGTAGGGATTATGAAACGGGACCATACCTTAGCACATGTTAACAAATTACTACTATACATCTGTCCAGGATATCTCTCTCCTTCGGGAATTGGGCGGGCCCCATCAACAAGTACTTTTCCCCAAAGGGACTCATAATCAAAAGAAGGTTCTTTAAGGGATTCTTGGAAAGGACATACCCCAGTAAAGGTGGGTAATTTCAATGACTTCCTAATAAGCTCAACGGAGAAAGGAACTACCTTTTTGCGAATGATAACTGCATCTTTCGAGAAGGCGATTCCTTCATAAAAATCTCGCACCAAAGTAGGAATATAATCAAGCTTCCTTTCTCGCAATTCAGTCCAACCCAATATGTCACAAGTTATACAATAATCTTTATAAGCACTAGTCATAATACCCTTTGGAAGATTCATCTCCTCACCAAACTTCAAAAATTGAATTCTATCACGAAGCTGAGTATCCCATGGAATGAAGACTCTCTTAGGCTTTTGAGCCCATGTTTTCCTACGCGGAGGTTTCTGTTGTTGCACAGGTTCTTCGGGAACTTCTTGTTCTGTTTCTTCCTCAATCTCTTCTTCAACTTCTTCCTCACTTTCTTCATTACTTTCATCAATTAACCTACTCTTTTTCGGATTAGCCTTACTTGGATTTTCTTTTCTTTTCGGATCAATTGGGATTTGTTCAGTCTTTTTGGATCGCGAATCCGGAATCTCAATTGCTTGGTCTGGGCTAGCTCCAACCTTGTTCCTGTTTCTTGGTATGTTTCTTTGATAGCTACACATGGAAGCAGATCTGTTAGTCATCTCTTTTCACCCCAAACTCAAAACTTCAAATAGAGAAAAAGTTAGAGAAAAACTTTGAAATTTGATGTTTTGAGGCTTAAAACTTGAAGGAATAGGTGGAATATGAGATGGGTTAAGGTTATTTGAGAGGAATTGTGAAATAATTGGGTTTAATTTCAAGATTAGGAGGAGGGAATTTATGAAGAAAAGATGAATTTTGGTGATGTTTTGGAGAGGCTATGAGTTGATTTTGTGTTTTTGTGATGAAAGAAGGTTTGATTTGATGATTTTATAGTTGTTTGTTGATGATTTTCGGAGTAGGTGGAGGCAAGGATTCGGAATATAAGGTTGGCTTGGAAAAGGAGGCAAAAAACTAGGTTTAATAAGCTCAAAACCGCCTCTCGCAACAGTGCACCGGCTAGCCGGCGGATTCGCCGGCATGCCGGTCGCGAGGGCGGCGAAAAATATTACTATATTCGTTTTTTTTTTTACCTCAGACGCAAGCACCTTGCGGCATTGCTGACGCAGTGATCAGAGACTTCGTTCTCCTTGGCCGGCTAGCCGGCGGATTCGCCGGCATGCCAGCGGCATGTCGATGGCGCAACTCGAGACGCAGCAACCTTGCGTCGTTGCTGACGCAAGGACCAGAAACTTTCTTCCCCTTTGGCCGGCTAGCCGGTCAGATGACCGGCATGCCGGCGGATTCTCGCTGGCGCAAATCGTGACGCAGCAACGTTGCGTCATTACTGACGCAGTGGTCAGAGAGTTGGGGTTTTCAGCTCTTTTGGCCGGTATGCCGGCCAGCTCGCCGACTAGCCGGTCAAACCTGCTGTGAACTCCAAATTTTTTTTTCGTTTTCTCATCGTTTTGACCCCAAACTCATGACCATTATACCCCTGAAATCATCAAAAACAAATACCCTTCCTCATTTCTTAAAAATAAACACTAAATTCAACAAAAATTTAACTAATTTACACTACGGAAATTTAAATACTTAAACTAATATACAAGAAATTGGCTTTTGTTTAACGTCGTTAAGCACGACGGGTTACCTCGTGCTTCTAAGGAGCTTCGAGGAGGTACATGACCTCTCCGGGATGTGGGTCTTTTGCACGATCAGTATCTTCACCTCCATGATATATCTTTAAGTGATGACCGTTCACCATGAATGTACGGTTTTCAAGTGGATGTTCTATCTCTATAGCTCCATGAGGTGTAACTTTGGTCACGATGTAAGGTCCTGACCACTTCGATCTTAATTTCCCCAGATTATTACTGAACTTTGAATTAAATTTCAATACTCTTTGTGACTACAAAGTTCTTTTCTCAAATCCGATTATCATGCCATCTCTTGGTATTTTCTTTGTAAAGTTTAGCGTTTTCATAAGCATGTAATCAAAATTCATCAAGCTCATTGAGTTTCATCATTCGATTCTGACCAGCTAGAGTAGGATCTAAATTTAACTTCGCAATAGCCCAATATGCACCCATTTCAAGCTCAAGAGGTAAGTGAAAAGACTTACCATATACCATTCGATACGGAGATGCACCAACTGGAGTTTTGAACGCAGTACGATAAGCCCATAATGCATCATCTAATTTCATTGACCAGTCTTTTCTAGTAGGACCAACGGTTTTCTCTAAGATAGATTTTACCTCACGATTTGACACTTCGGCTTGACCATTGGCTTGTGGATGATAAGCAGTAGATACACGATGTCTTACCCCATATTTTTCTAAGACTGTTTTCAAATACTTATTAACGAAATGAGTACCTCCATCGCTAATAATTACCCTTGGAGTGCCATGTCTAGTGAAAATATGCGATTTCAAGAACTTAATCACCACTCGTGAATCATTAGTTGGCAAAGCCACAGCTTCTACCCACTTAGACACATAATCAACAGCTAATAAGATGTAGAGGTTACCATTTGAAGGAACGAAAGGACCCATAAAGTCTATACCCCAAACATCGAATATTTCAACTTCTAACACATTATTACGTGGCATCTCATCCCTCTTGGATATGTTTCCGGTAAATTGACATCTTTCACATCTTTTAGTAGATTCATGACAATCTTTTATAATAGAAGGCCAATAGAAACCAGATTGTAATACCTTAGCAGCAGTTCGATCTCCTTTAAAATGTCCACCATAAGGTGAATCGTGACACCTAGCTATAATTGCCTCAATTTCTTCCTTGGCTACACATATTCTTACCATTTGATCAGCACACACCTTGTAGAGGAAAGGATCCTCCCAAAAGAATTGTCTTGCACGGTGAGCTAATCTTTTTCTCTCTTGATAAGTTGAACCTTCAGGAAAAGAACCACTTACCACTAAATTCGCAATATCCGCATACCAAGGAGCTTCATAATCACGAACAACGAATAAACTTTCATCAGGAAATTCTTCTCTAACAGCTTCAGTACCACTATTCATTTCTGAACCCTCTAAACGCGATAGATGATCCGCAACCTGATTCTCACACCCTTTTCTATCCTTGATCTCTAAATCGAACTATTGAAGCAATTAAACCCATCTGATTAACCTTGGTTTAGCATCCTTCTTCTCCATAAGATATCGAATCGTTGAATGATCTGTATAAACAATAACTTTCGCTCCAAGAAGATAAGAGCGAAATTTATCGAATGAATACACAACTGCTAGCAACTCCTTTTCTGTCACTGTATAATTAACTTGAGCACCATTAAAAGTTTTACTAGCATAATAAATCGAATGAAAAACCTTCTCTTTTATTTGTCCTAATACAGCTCCCATACACAAATCACTCGCATCACACATAACCTCAAACGGTAAATTCCAATCTGGAGGTAACACTATAGGAGCAGAAATGAGCTTTTCTTTGATTGCTCTGAAGGCCGCTAAACAAGCTTCGTCAAAAAGGAATTTGGAATCCTTTTCGAGTAAGTTGCATAACGGTTTAGCAATCTTAGAAAAGTCTTTGATAAATCGCCTATAAAAACCAGCATGGCCAAGAAAACTTCTTACACCTTTAACAGAAACAGGAGGGGGAAGAGTTTTAATTACCTCTATCTTCACTCTATCGACCTCTAATCCAGAACTCGAAACTTTGTGACCCAGAATAATACCTTCGCGAACCATGAAATGACACTTCTCCCAGTTTAGAACCAAATCTATTTCTTTGCATCTGATTAACACTTTCTCCAAATTATCTAAACATTTATCAAAATCATCACCAAACACGGAGAAATCGTCCATAAACACTTCAAGAAAGTTATCGATCATATCCCAGAAGATGGCCATCATACATCTTTGAAAGGTGGCAGGAGCATTACACAACCCAAATGGCATTCTGCGATATGCAAAAGTACCAAAGGGGCATGTAAATGTTGTTTTATGTTGATCTTCCGGAGCCACGTAAATTTGATTGTACCCAGAATAACCATCCAAGAAGCAATAGTACTCTCTTCCGGCTAATTTATCTAACATTTGATCAATGAAGGGCAAAGGGAAGTGATCTTTTCTGGTGGCTTTGTTCAGCTTTCTGTAATCCATGCAAACTCTCCAACCAACTACCGTTCTTGAAGGAATCGCTTCATTTTTATCGTTAAGAACTGTTGTCATTCCTCCTTTCTTCGGTACACACTGAACTGGACTCACCCATTCACTACTCGAGATGGGATAAATAATCCCCGCATCTAAAAGCTTGATCACCTCTTATTCACTACATCCTTCATAACGGGCATTAATCTTCTTTGACCTTCAACTGAGCGTGCGTTAACATCTTCAAGTATGATTTTATGTTGACAATAGGATGGACTAATGCCTTTGATGTCAGCAATTTTCCAACCTATTGCCTCTTTGTTGGCTCTCAACACACGCAACAGTTTATCTTCTTGAGGACCTGTTAAATTAGCTGAAACAATAACAGGTAGAGTTTCATTAGTACCTAAATATGCATACCTCAAGTGTGATGGCAAGGGTTTTTCTTCCAATTCCGGAGGAGATTCAATTTAAGGCTTCTTTTTAGGAATAATCTCCCCCGGTTCTCTCACAGGTTCATAGGCAAGACGCCTATACTTTGGATTTTCAGAATTGAGAGCTGCCACTGTTTCGGCAAGCTCTTCCATCATCTCAGGTGAATCTAATATCAAAGCGGCCTGCAAGATATCATCAAAATTTAAGCAATTAAATACCTCTTGCGATGCCTGCTCAACTACATCCATTCTGAAGCAATCTTCCTGAGAATTTGGAAACTTCATAGCTCGGAACACATTAAATTTGACTTCCTCGTCTTGTATCCTCATCGTTAATTCGCCATTCTCTACATCAATCAAAGTACGCCCCGTGGCTAGAAATGGTCTACCCAAAATAATGGGGACATTTCTATCCGCGTCGTATTCAAGTATTACGAAATCAACGGGAAATATAAGTGTACCTGCCTTAACGAGGACATCCTCAATTCGGCCTTCAGGATGTGCAAGAGACCTGTCCGCCATTTGCAAGACCATAGAAGTAGGTCTTGCTTCTCCAATTTTTAGCCTATCAAAGATCGATTTAGGCATCAAATTTATGCTCGCTCCCAAATCGCATAGTGCTTTTCCTTTCCATTCTTCCCCAATCGATATCGGAATAGTGAAACTCCCCGGATCAACTAACTTTGGAGGTAACTTACTTTGACAAATCGCACTACACTCTTCAGGAAGACCAATCATCTCATTATCACAATAAGGCCTTTTATTAGTGAGAGCCCTCTTCAAAAACTTCGTATACTTAGGAATGTCTCGAATAGCCTCTAATAACGGAATATTAATACTTAGGCCCTTCACTCTATTAAAGAATTTTGAAAAGTCGGCCAAATCACCCTTTTTCTGAACTCGAGATGGAAACGGTGGTGGAGGGCGATTACTAACAATATCATCTTTCTTCTTTGGAATTTCAATTGGCCTCACTATTTCTTCATCGTTCTCTTTCTCTTTCTCTTCCTCACCCACTTCCTTTTCTTTTCTTGGAACTTCTTTCTCTTTCATAACGGGAAAAGGAGGTGGAGGAAGGTTCTTACCACTTCTTAATGTAACAGCTTTGCAATCTTCATGTTGTCTCGGATTTTCTGTGTCACTAGGGAGTTGCCCTTGTGGACGCTGATTAAGCTGTTTTGCAAATTGCTCCATTTGATTCTATATTAATTTCATATTTGCTTCAGACGCGTGTTGACGTTCCATAGCTTGTGTTTGAAGAGAAATTAAACTTTCAACGGTTTTCTGAAGGGTAACTACTCCTTCTTGTGGATGGGCAGGTAAGGCTTTTTGGTTCATGGTTTCATCGTAAGTATTTTGAGGAGCTTGTCTTTGTACATAATTACCCTGATTCCGTCCCCCTTGATAATTGTTGTGTGGTCTTGGATTGTAGTTGTTACCTTGGGGACGCGGCTGATACGCATATGTAGGATTGGCTGCCCCATTAGGATTTGAGTATTGAAACCCAGGATGGTTTCTGTTAGGCTGATATCCATTACAACTTGAATTAAAGTTACCTCTATTGGACACAAACATCACAGGCTCTTGATTATTCGGACAATTTTCCTCATCATGATCATCTACCCTACAAATCGAACACATATAAACCTCTTGTGCTGCTTGCACAGCTACCTTCTTACCCGAAAATCCTTCTTTTACAGCTAAAGTAAGCTGTTTCAACTGTTGCTCTATAGTAGTTTGAATCTTATTCTCAAGCGTAGCAAATTTTTCTTCGATATTAACATTATTCACTCCTTTAACCGGTGTTCTTACTGAAGTCCACCCAACTTCATTCTTGACTGTTCTTTCCAAAATGATTTTAGCATGAATGGGTTGAACTTGAAGAAATCCCGCACCACATAACAAATCTAATTTCTCTCTTGAAGTCCCATCAAGGCCTTTGTAAAATATTTTTAGTTGTTGTTCTGTAAAGCCATGATCGGGAACCCTTCGTAAACACATCTGAAATCTTGTCCAACTTTTACCCAAAGTTTCATCATACTCTTGACGGAAATGTGTTAACTCAAGTTGATCATCTAACCTCATGTTACTTGGGTAAAACCTGTCAAAGAAAGCAGTTTCTAATTGGTCCCAGTTTGTTATCTTCGTAGGATCTTGTGTATCGTGCCATTCACTTGCTCGATCAATGACAAAAAATCGAAACGCAGCGTAATATAGTTGTTCTCTTGAAACCCCTTGTGTGATGTAAGAATCACATATCTGCTTGAATTTCTGTACAGCTCGGATAGGATCTTCTCCTAGTCTACCACGAAAATTTCCAAAATTTTGGAATTGAGCTAATATACCCGAATCTGGACGAAATCTTGGAACATTAATATCTGGAGCACCTACGCCTAGAGCACGAGCACGAAATGGAGCTTCTGGTGGACCATTAACAAATCATGGATCTTGATTCATTACTATCTGAACTTGAGGATTAGGATTCAGTGGTTGAACTTGAGGAATAATAGTATTGGAACAAAAAAAAAAAAAATAGAATGTACAAAGATTCACCTTTTGTTATCCGAAGGGTTGGGTGTTATGCTTTGGAAACAAACAGAAAAAAAGAGGATCATGCTATGCACCAGCCGTATAAATCTAGTGTATCGAAATGCTGAACACATGAAGCCCGTCTTACACTTATTACTCAAAGGGTCACACGTGTCAAACAAATGAAAGTGCGGAAACGGTAGAATCACTGATATGTGAAAGCGGTGTATTTTGGGTAATGTAATGAAATTAGCGCACGTGATTTTGGTTGTTTGTGAAAATTGGTTGCCTTTTGGAAAAAGAAAAGAAGAACCAGGTTGCCACTTCATCTCTATGTGGTATTCCAGATTAAAAGAAGATACTCCACATACCTTTAAAAATAGTATTCAATCGTTTGTAAAAGAAAAAATAAAAGAAAAAAGTAACAGATACAAATTAATTAAATGTAAAAAATAGAAAAACATTGATATGATTGATTAGACTTACAGTAAAAAAAATTACAGTAAAAAATTTGTTACAAATGATGTATATAATGACATTATCGTTATATTTTTCGTTCAAAATTTATTTATTTTCTAAACTTTTACTCCAACCATCAGTCTATCTACCGGTTGAACCAGTCTAATTCGGACGAGACTTTATCCGTCTGGTCTGATCTACCGATTTTGTTTTACTGGTTCGATCGGGTTCGGTTCTGTTTGACCTTACTGGTACGACAAAGACCGTTACACCAGACCGACCCAATAAGAAATTACCCGATAAAAACCTGTCTGAACTGGACCAATTGGACCGTTAGTCAGACTGACATGGAAGTCGTTGAAGAAAAATTCGAAAAATAAATAAATTCTGAATAAAGATAGAAGACAATGATGTTATTACATACATCATGTGGGACCATCTTTTTTTCTGAAACATTGATTGATTGATTAGATTTACAGTAAATGAACAAAAATGTATTGAGTTTCTAAGGATAATAACTTACCTTTATATTTTTCTGGTCAAAGAATAGATACAATGTATGTAGTTTTTTTTTGTTCAAATATTTGAGTTTTGAATTTTTGTTATTCGAACGGTTAAGGTATTTTTTCAGAATTATATAATTTATAATTTATTTTAAAATATCAATATTTCATTGTAAAAATATTCTGAATAGATATAGAAGCTAGATGATGTCATTTTTTACAATAAAATATTGATATTTTAAAATAAATCATAAATTAAAATATTCTAACAAAAAATTACCTTAACCCCTTCGGATAACGAAAGCTCAATCTTTGACAATAAGATAAAAAAGGTAAGTGATTATTCTTAAAAGCTCAATACATTTTTTTTTTCAATTTATGTTATTAAACTATTTTAAAATAAATTATAAATTAAATAGTTTTTTTAAGTGATACATAATATTACTTAAGTAAAATATCCATGCTTGCTTGACTATCGAATTTCAAGTGATAAATCATATGTACATATACGCGTTTTATGAAATATTTTTTAGCATGCAATAAAAAAACGAATGAACGTTTTTTGTTAGTCATAAATACAATTTTTCAAGTTTATTAAATAAAATTTAATATATTTAATCAAAATACTCTTTCTATATAATAGGTAAACTTAAAAAATAATTTTCTATAAATATTATATTTTAACCATAATTTTTCATACAGACAAAAAAATATCATAAACTCCTTATCATATTAATGAACAAATTTTGTACATATATGTTATAAAATATGTTTTATTAAATGGTTCAAATTATCTAGATAAAATACAGTTCAAATTACTCCAACACCCTTATTTTACTCGACTAGATTTATGAATAGTCAATAGAACACAATTTTTTATTTTTTTGTAAACCTTGATTTTTTTAATCATGAAAAACTTTAAATTTTCTTTTTTCTTTCATGGGAGGTCCTAAGACAATGAAATAGGATCTAATTAAAGTCTAGCTAAAACTTCAATATCATAACTGAAAATTCATATATCTTTTGTTAAGACGCTCCAAATACCATCTATCTTCAATATTACTAAAGTCACCCAGTCGTGGAAACACAACTCTTTCGAGTGGGACCGTGAAATTCTTGATATATTTTTCCAAAACCTTTGACACCTTGTATTACTAGAATTCATATATTTAATACTGATTCAAGTAATAAAATGTTTTGGTTTTTTTTTTCTTTGAAAATTCGACAATATACTACTTAAACAAGTTATAAAGTGTTTTTAGAAAAACTAGTATTTCAACAACCACAATCAGCTAAAACCCGATAAGGCTTCAAAACTATTTTATGGAAAATTATTTAGAAGTCTAATTTCCTAAAAAGATCTAAATTTATGTTTGGAAAGGTCGTAACAATGCAATTCCAAAAAAAATCTTTACAATATATGCAAATCCTAATGAATGTGTGTGGTGACAAGATAAGATGGAGACAGTGAAACACCTTCTCATTAGTTGTACGATCAGTCAAACTATTTGGACAGTTTCCTCTTTTCAAATAAAAGCTAACACGAAAATTAACAAATGGATATTGAAGACCGGATAATGGAAGTTGCCAATAACTTTTCGAAAGACGAATGAAATATTTCCTAAGTCATAGACTATATAATGATCAAACGTGTGAAATATTTGGAAAACAAAAAAAAAAAAACAATTCATGAGAATGGTACCATTAATCGGGATAAGATTATTTTCTCAACCAATAAACTAATAAAAGAATTATATGGCACACGTTGAAGAAATTTCAATTCTTCACATCCTTAGCAAGGAACAACAAACCATGAGGATGATAATAGAAAAATATATCAAATCCTTTATTACTTTCTGTTTTGATATATCTTTCCCCTAGTTTCCTTTCTTCTTTCCTTAACAAACCAAACAAGAAAACACACATACAAGTAAAGCAAACTCATGGTAATAAAGGTAACCAAAAACACAAATGCTAGTCAAGAAAAACAACAATATTTAGCCCAAAAGGAGTTAGTTACTTACCCAGACAAAAACAGTAAATCCATCACACACAAATATACTGAAGTTTACACAACAAAATATTAACTAAAATCTTTTCCAACCAAAACATTCAATAGTTACGAACTAACAACGGATCCTCACGTAAGAGGTTCGCTAATCACAAGAAGCTCATTACGGAGACCCGTAAAAACAACCGAATCATTTTCAATTGGTCTAAACTTTATAAGAGCTGAAGGAACTAAATCTTCATCTTCAAGTGTCACCACTTTTTTTCCTTCATCTGAAAAATTCGGGATCACTCTCCGTTTTATTACAACAGGATGTAATAACTCAAACTCTAGACTTTCTGCTTTTAACGCTGAACTAACAAACTAAACACAAAATAAAAAATTAATAAATTATTAAATTATTTTATTTTAGTAAAAGTGTTTACCTGATAGAGAGAAGTAGTTGGCTCTGAAGGAAGGAAAACACCTTGAAGAACTACTCCATCAGGGAATTGTACACGAATTATAGTTTTGGAGTGTTTCTTTTTAGCAGCTTTTGCTTGTTTTTCTCTATAAGATTTTGGAATTAATAAATTTGATTCTTCGAGTCTTTTTTTCCTCATATCTGCGTCTCTTTTTACTTCTTCACGTGTAAGGTTGAAGAATGTATCAGGTAGATCGATTTTAGCTGCTACACTTTCTGATACTGAGAAAAATACACGCATCTACAATACACACATACGTAAATATTCGTTACCTTTATTGGATAACATATATAAATAACTAGTTTTAGGGTTTGATAATTAAATTTAAGACTATTAGGGCTACACTACAGTGTCATAAATAACCTCATTCTCGAATCTTTAATTGTTTCTTTTCATTGCAAAATTAGCTAAGGTAAATCATAACATTTATCAAAACCAGGATCTAATCAAAGGTTACTAACATAGAAAAATTGCAGAAAAATAAAATTATTAACAAAATGATCATACCTGTCTATCAATCTTCTTTGGTTCAATAGGTTTATCCAGTTTAACAGGTACAATAGGCAAATCTTCAACTTTCTTAGGCTCTAACAATAACACAAGATTCTTAATCAAAGTAACTTGTTCTTTTGATGGAACTTCCATTACAGCAAAAATCTCATCACCTTCCTCTTTTAACTCAAACCCTATAAATTCCAACAATTCAACACCACCAGGAACATCACTTATAGCTTCACGAATCTTCGGATTTCCCATTCGAATCTTCCTAAACTTAGCATTTTCAGGCTCTTTTCCTATATTTTTCAATAGCTTAGTCACTACTTCAATTGATCCATCTGAAGGTTTACCAGATAAATACCCATTAACACAAACCTCCAATTCACTCTTCATTATTACCTCACTTTCATCAACATTTAAATTCTCCATATTGGTGGTAATTTTAGCCTCGGAGCTGTTTAAACAAATCTCAACATGTTCAGATACTTCTTCCTCAGAAGGAAACCCTCCATTACAGATTGGACATTCAAATACCTTCAATTCATACCCATTCGCGTTCCTTTTATTCGAAGTGATCAAAGAATCGTATGGATCAAATTCATTTGTTGATTTTGGTTTCACTTCGAAATTAGTCTTTTTCTCAACCACTTGATTATCAGAAGAAGTATTAGGATTAGGCTTTTGGGGTAAATTGTTATTAGCATTTGAATTATTAGCCCTTTGAGGTAAATTCTTATTAGCAGTTGGAGTATTGTACCTTTCAGATAAATTCGAAGCTGAAGACGATGATGAAGAAGAACCCAATACCCTACCTTGGCCTTTGAATCTACCTGAAGAAGAACCAGTAGAGGAGGAGACTTTCTTCATGAATCCTTTGAATTTATCTTTCACGTCATCCATTTTTCAACAACAATGCTTTATTCAAAATCCAATGAATATACACAAGGGCTGATTATTTCAGACCCTTGAGAGGAATTGATTGGAAAATTTGTGGGTTTCAATTAGTTTCGAAACAAAAAATGGGGTGGGTATTGGGAAAAAAGGGGACTAGAAGTGAGCTACGGAGTTGTGATGCTTAAAAGGTAAGCTTTGTAATATGATTTGCTAAAATTCACCAAAAGAAAAATAAAATTGAGATTTGTAAATATGAAGTCAAACCATATTTTGTTGTTTATTGGAAATGGAATAAGGTTGTTGGAATTGGACCAATGAAACAATTACTTGCACCACCTTGGCAGATTTTTTTTTTTTTTTCATGACATTTCTTTTCTTTTTTTTTTCTTTTTTCTTTTTTTTTTGTCATGAAATTGGTAGTAGACTAGTTCTTTTTTTCCGGAGACGAGCACAATGTTAGAGTTCGGTTTTACTTTTATCTTTTTGGGTTAGAAAGGTAAATATATTGTATGAAAAAACAACTACAGTTATTAGGGCACACGCAAAAGCTAATTAATCTCTTAATAAGAGAAATCGATTCATATGTCTATGACCCCATCTCAAAGTTTGTCTATCGTCTAGCGATACTTGCTATTAAATTAACTCTATTGTTTTGAGTCTTAGGCAATGGTGAAACAAAATTGAATTGTCTGTTTTGCTAATGTCCTAATGATTTTCAAAATAGGTATAATCCTATAGCGAGATGTTGATAATTACTATATCCCTTGAATCACTTCAAAATTGTTCGACTAAATAGTGTTACTCTTATCTTGATATTGTCGACGGTGTGTGGTTGCATGGAGACTGCAAGTACTTTCCCTTCAACAAATGATTGATATTGCATGGCTTTTGTATAGATTACTAGTTCATGTGTTGCTTTGTGGATCTCTACAATACACATCGTGATTTGTTTACAACTTTTAGTGAAAGACGTGTCATAAAGAAAGTTGACGTCCTTATCCAATCCATGATGCTCAATTAATGCCATTGTGTTGCATATTACCTTGTTACTTGACCTTTATTCAGTTGTCTCCAAATAATTTTACCATAATTCTATTTGTTTTAATAATGATGCCGTTGATATCCAATAACGTATAATCATAATAAGTTACCATAAGCATTTGGGTCCCTTCCTCACAATCGTCATATTCACTTTCTTTAAAAAGACACCTGAAAACTTAGTAAATAAGCTTTTAACCTTTTTTGGACATTCATGCCAGGTACTCGCCGAGTCTTTAATACTGGAGATCTTATTATAGTTTCTTCTTTGAATCCTATCCTCATAGAGAAACTTCATAATTCCATAACCCTTTCCAACCACTGGATTCTTGATCTACGTTCCTAAATTTTTCCTTCTTTGACCATAGATCATCCCAAGTTTTTCTATATTTGAACCTTCAATTCTTGAGTGCCCTTTGTCATCGATGCATATTTTAATTGTGCAAACTCATTTTTTACCCTTGTTATACATGTATTGTTGTTTGGTAATGATTTTCTTGCTTCATCCCATAATAACATGCATCTTAACTATTACTTAAGCATGAATGTATTTGATGATTTATCATCTCCAAGCTCCCTAAGAAGCCTGATCCACCTCGTAACACGTTGGATCGTTTAGACAAAAAGACTCAAGTCTAAATCTTCGTTTAGACACATAACTTCATAATTATGACTAACTTGAACAATAAGCATTTAATGGTCATATCCAATAGATGGCGGGGCAATAACTATAAAATCTGGGTACTTGTTATAAACGTACACGATCAAGGCGTTCTTCAACAATTTCATTATCTTTGCATCGGTTAGTCCATATATGAAAATAACCCTTAGCATGTAAATCTAGAGGGTAGTAAACCGAAATAAAATCATTATAAAAAGAGAATGATTAGTATTCATGGGATTTTTACTACATTTCTCACTAACCTTAGTAATATTGTTAATACTGCCAATAATAATCGATTAGAATATAGTCCATTTTCTAGGTTGTTTTAATGTGACAAATCCTTATGTGTTTAAGTAATAATTGCATAGTCTTGTATCAACCTACTTGAAACGTATTACCATTCCTTATCATGAACACCTATCCAAGCCTAGTACTCTACTAATCATATTTAGGCACAAAATATGAGTTAAATGCTTCGTAGGATATAAACTTTTATGATAAATGATTTGGAAAACGTGATCAACTACAGAACTGTTTACATGATTATTTAGAACACATCATATGATATAAGCACAAACATCTTGTTGTTCCTAGAAGGGGGTGAATAGGACTCTAATCTAATAATGCAGAATAATAAATTAATAAATCCTAAGCCAGAGTATGTAATGTTACTCAAACCTATAATACAAACTCTAAGGAAGAATACTATGTGAGATATGCAAGAGTTTGTTAATATGGAAGCAAAGTGCTAGGAGAGTTATAATTCTAGATATGGGTGTTAGGAATCTAAGGCTCAATGTGAGATATGAAAATAAGGATGAAGCTAAAGCTAGAGATGAGGTTTACTAAGGAAGCTACTAGCTAAGTTAGATAAGGAGATATTATAAGCTACTACCTTAACTAGTCTACACTTTTTCTTAGCTCTAAACTTAAGGTTAAGTAAACAATATCCTAAGTGAGATAAGAAGAAAAAATTGTTCTGAACTATAGTAAGATTTCAAGAAAGAGAACCTTTTGTGCTTTCTATTCTAAAGGATCATATGGAGGGTATTATAGTGTTAAATGATAAGCATAATCAAATAAGAAAACTTAGTAATTAAGAGAAATTGGGTGAGAGTATAAGCTCTAAGTTGACATGGAAGCTAAGTAAGGATACAACAAGGCTTTCTATCAAATACTAAAGGGAATAAGATATAGAGTTTTAGTAAAGATAAATAATGCATACGGTAAGTAAAAAGATTAAGGATATAGATTACACAAGCTTTTTTAGAGGCTCGATTTCCCTACATCCACATCCACTACCTAAGGTAGCATCCATCTTAGGATTTTGAATCTCCATCATTAAACTTCTTGATATATCTTAAAGGTGAGATATAAATCGTTTAAAACATGGTTTTTTTGGGCTAAACAACAACCTAGAAACCGAGACTTGTGCTGGCTAGGTCAGAACCCGATAGTGAGACTTTTAATGGTTATGTCACAACCCAAAGATAAGACTTTTAGCGGTTAAGTGATAATTCAAACTCAAACACCTTGAGATAACATTCCTTGTGTAATCACCTACACAAGTAACCACTTTAGATTAGAAGCCTTCTCCTCAAACTCAAACCCGAGCTTGAACTACTCCTATCTTCTTTTAGATCTTCAGTCCTATTCTAGAGCAAGAGCTGCTATCATGTGTTTGACAAATGTTTTAAGTACAAGCATAGTAAATACTCCTGATTGGATCATATAATGAATACAACAAGCCTATAATGATATTAAATGAAAATTATGGCTTGTGGACTCTTCTTGAAGTGTATGGTGATATGGTGATGAAGCGTGGCTTCAATAGGTGAGCTAGATGATGCACAATAGACCAATATATATATATATAGGCATGTGAATCCCAACGGCTATAATAAATCTTGTATAAAATTTATGCAAAACGTGTTCCGTTTTCAATCTCCAACGTCTCTTTTCCATTTGGAAGTTGTAGGGTAACTGTAGGAAAATGATGTGGCATTTGAACAACGCCATTTTTGCTGAAATCAGGTTCATGTTTTGAAACATGTATACATTTTCGACAAATGGGTTCCCGTTATGCTTATGTAAATTTGGGTGGTTTTTGTTCTATGATAATTGTATGGAAAAAGATCCTTCACAGAATTTCTCAAAATAAAGATCTAAAACTTTTGTTAGTTAAACCTGAGAGTTAATTCCAAACATATTAAAAGATATGATAAGAATAATATTGAGGAATATAGTCACAAATATTCTCATATAAGTAAAGGTTGTGATGTTTAAATGAGGTCGATCTTAAAAAGGGAAGTGTTCAAAATTTATGTAGTTAAGCTCAAGATCTAATAAGCAACACACTAATATATGACCTCTAGAAGTGTAATATAAAATGTAAGGCTTTATAGAATCACATGTGAAGGGTAATAGAAGATGTTTCCAAAGGTGTTTTCTTAAGTCATGATGCATGATATGATAAGTAAAGATAGATAACATAAACATTTAATAAGCACTAACCAACCTAAGAATTTGTAACATTAAATCAACCTATAAAGCGGGCTATATCCCAACATTCTCCCCCATTTTGATGATGACAAATCCTTCACTAAAACACTCCTAGAATGATATGAAAGATATATTTAAAGGAGTCAGGCTCCCCCTTACAATGTGCATAGAAGATATAAAGATATATGTCACAAATGTAGCCTACTCCCTTTTACAACAATCCTTATAAGTAGGTGTACTTTAATAAAAGCTTAAGTAATTTTAGTGATTAAAAGTGAAAGTAAACACAACTTGATGCACATATATTTCTCCCTTTGTCTTCATAAAAAAGAAGGGAGTACCGAATCAATTAATTTAGCCTACTCAAGTGAACTAGCTAGAAAATAATTTTGAAAAGTTTGAGCACAATCTATAAACACCTAATCATCTAGAAACCTACAAAACACTAAGATAAATGTGATACAAACACAAATTGGAAGTAGTAAAATGAAAAAGGTGAATGATAGAAAATATTTTTACCAACCCCACGTCATTCGATAATTTCTCGCATTGTTGAGCTTCCTTTAAAAGCTATTTCAATCATTTTAAACTTGAAACAATATGATCTTTCTAGTCTTTCGAAAAGTTTTTTTTCTTTCGGGTGCCAACGTAAAGTTTATCTATCAGTGGCAACACAAAGGTGTCAACTCTAAGTCGGTCTTTAGGTGTAAACATGAATTTGGTCTTTAGGTATCAACTTTAAGGTGGTCTTTAGGTGTAAACATGAAGTTGGTCTTTAGGTGCCAACGAAAAGTTGGTCTTTAGGTACCAACGTGAAGTTGGCCTTTTAAAAAGTTTATTTTCTTTTGACTTTTTCAAAATTGGGAATTCCTTTGGCCGACCGCATAGTCGGTGATCATATGAAGTTGTTTGTCTTTTGAATTTTTCAGGTCGAGAATTCTTTTGGTTGCCCTCTAGTTGGTGATCATAAGAGGCCAAGTGATCTCTTTTTATTTTATAGCAAGATTTTTGTTATCAACGTCATATGCTCCTGATAATCTTATTTCATAAAAACCACGATATGAGGGAAAAGTGCATCAGACCAACTTTGACCAGGTACATATTATTAAAGAAAGCATTAAATTCTTACGTGTTATTTCATTTCATTGTTCGCTTGATGAATTTTCGCACATGCTCCACATTTTATGAGTTTTGCAGCTCCCGCCCATTTTTAGTTGATATGATGTATATTCCAGGTTGAACATTCTAGATTACATGAAAAGGGTCTTCCCAATTTGGTATTAATTTTCCTTGTTTTTCACTTGTAGCAAAGTCTTTTTTTTTTGTAACACCAGATCTCTGACTCTATTTTTTGGCCGAACCTTCTTTTGGAAAGCCTAGGCTATAACTATTTTTTCCAAATTCAACTGAAGATATACCCTTTCTCGACTTTCTTCTATGAGGTTTAATTACCCTCGTGGATTTTGATTATTAGCATTCATATTAAAATATGCAAACTTTGACCTAAGTGTTGAGATATCAATCAGTAGCACTGCCTCACACAAATAGGTTAGATTGTAGGGCGCTTCAATCGTCGCTGAGTATACAATAGTTTGGTATCTCCATTCACTACAAGAAATAGTATCTTTAGTGGCAAAAAATTTAATACTAAAAATCTTAATTTTGCCGCTAATAGTCGTTATTTTTCGCCTCTATAAGTTTCTCGCTAAAGATACCTTTAGTAGCAAATTATTTGTTTTTGCCTCTATTAAATTTATCTTTAGCGGCAAATATTGCCGCTAAAAATATAATTAGAAGCCATTTTGGTTTTTAAAAATATCATTAGAGGCCATTTTAATTGTTGCCGCAATAGTTTCCCCGCTAATGCTATCATTAGAGGCCATTTTAATTGTTGCCGCAATAGCTTCCCTACTAATGCTACTATTTCTTGTAGTGATTACACTTCTGGCCACATGTCAAGCCATTTCTTCCAACGCTGCCCGATTTTTGTAGCCAAACCCCATATAATCGTTTGGTTTTTTACCTCTCCTTGACCACTGGATTATGGATGAGAAACCAAAATATATGTTAATTTGATTTTTAACTCCTTGAATTATGTTAAAAAATGCTTGAATATGAACTAAGTACATAATCCATCACAATCATGTGGCAGACTCCATGTTCGACAAACTATTTGATAGATAAAATTCCATGTTGTTTGAGGAGTTCCCGATGACAGAATTTCAGCCTCAGTCCACATGGAAAAATAATCCACTATGAGGTATAAACTTTTTTATATGTCGTGATAATTGTTAAAGGTCCGATGATATCCAAACCCTATTAGTAAATTGGCCATGGGCTGAAAACTGGGGTCATATTAGTAGCTAGTTAATGTTGTATCTTCTTATTTTCTTGACAATTTCTGCACGACCTCACCTTTTCCTAAGAATCTCTCATTGTTGTTGCGTAAAAATACTCTTATATGACCATTAATTTTCTCAATAGACGATATCTGATGTGATTTTCACATACTCCCTCATGCATTTATTTTAGAATGTCTTGGCCATCCTTGGTGCTACATATATTACTAATGGTGCCTACACATACCTCGCAGGAGAATCTCCATACTTGGAAGTTAATGCTCGATCTTTCTTTCTATCCTCGCGTATCACTCCCTCTGTTAGATTTTATATGACTCCACTCATCTAGTCCCTACCATCCTTTAGGTGAAGAACATATTTTATTTTAGAGTAATGATATATACCACCCAAATTCATACCACCCAAATGTCACCCAATGACGTGGCGTGAATTGGTTGGTTGCAAATCGTTAATATATTCATTTTCTTGATTTGATTAAAAATTTGCAACCAATCAATTCACGCCACGTCATTGGGTGACATTTGGGTGGTATATATCATTACTCTTTATTTTAATCAAGGAAACACTTGGTTGATCAATGCATTATAGAGTTACCCCCTTAGGGACTTGGTTTTTTACTACCTTTCTAGCCAAGGCATCGTCACGCACTTTTTTTCCTCGGGATATGGATGATTTCAAAAGAGTCGAACATTATTCCTAAGTTACTTATCTTATATTGATACACATCTATCATCGGGTTTTAGTCCATATATGCTTGGCCCATTTGATCGGTTACCAATTGAGAATATGTACATTTTAACCTTTTTTTACAATATTATGTAAGTTATTACCCCGGTTAATAATGCTTTATACTCGGCTTCGTTATTTGATTCCTTGAAATTTAGTTGAATTGGAAAACTATATAAATTTCCCTCCGGATCAATTATCTGAAGGCCATATCTGCTGCCGCCTTTAGCTAAGGCTTCATCTACTTGAAATGCCCAACTTTTCCCACCATCTACGTCTTTCTTTCTGGGTTCATCACAGAAAGATTTGAATAAAATACCATCCAACACGTGGGATTAATAGTCTCTCTCGATTAAAATATAATATCATATTCACTTTTATCTCAGTAACCTACTTTACAAGTCGGCCCCTTGGAAAGCATTTGCTTTAATCGTTAGTCAATTAAGACCTTTATTCGATGTGCTTTTAAATATGGATTACATTTCTTGCCGAATGTACAAGGGAAAGTGTATTTTTTAATGGGAGAGCAACACTCTTCGGCTCCCTGTAACCTCTTGCTAACATAATATATAGGTTGTTACTTTCCCTCAAACATGCAATATATCTTCTTTATTAGACGATAAGTACAATAATAGTGTCTCCCTAACCTCGTTCTTTGTGAGCATAGGCAAAGAGCTAAATTATTCTATTAGTTTCTCGATTGCATGCCGACATTGCTCAGTCCATTAAAAGTTTTTAGGGGTTTGTAGAGTTGTAAACCAAGATGTGCATTTTTCAGCCGACTCGGACATGGACCGACTTAACACTCCCACCTTATCTATCATTGCTTTCACTTTCTTTATTGATCGGAGAGGAATCATATCAGAATGTCTTGTATTTCATCAGGGTTTGCTTTATTGCCTCTGTGACTGACCATAAATTCTAAGAACTTACCTGACATTACTCCAAAAATACATTTGTCTAGACTAAGTTGTATGCCGACCTTACGCATTATATCAAATGTCTTGGAAACATCTTCCAGATGATTTTAAAATGAAATATGCTTTACCAACAAGTAATCAATGTATACCTCTATATTTCCCCCAACCTAGTGTTCACACACTTTATTTACCATCAGTTGGTACATGGGGTCGACATTCTTCAACCCGAAAGAGCATAAACTTGTATCAATACAGTCCTTGGTCGGTAACAAAGGATGTGTTCTCCTCATCTATATTTGCCATTTATATATGATTATAGCCTTTAAAGACATCCCTAAAAGATAAAAAGTCTAAATGTGCCATCTACTAGCTTATATATCTTCGAGGGAGGAAAACAGTTCTTCTAGCATATCGTATTAAGGTTTGTATATTCAATTTACATCCTCCAAGATCCCTCATGTTTCACAATGAGTAGTGAATATGCAATCCACCCAGGGTAATAATCCTCTTGGATTTGTCCGACATTGCATAATTGTTGGGTCTTCTCTCGAATAACCATATTCTATTCATTAGAAAAGTTCCTTTTCTTTTGAGCTATCAACTTTATTGCCAGATTAACATGTAACAGTATACTAATATATTTTGATTGATTCCTACCATATCCTTGGTATTCCATACAAACATATCTCTATACTCCTCTAACTTGTGAGAGAGAGATGCTCTTTAAAGACATGTTAATGTTCCCCCGATCTTAACCTTATGATCAATGCTTCCTGCCAATACTCATATTACTTTTTCCACGGGTAATGACTTTGGTAGTAAACATTCCTCATATTAATTATCCATCTGTCTCTTCAAAGCATGTGCTCTCAATGGGTTTAGGACTTTTGTTCCCACAAACGATGCAAACTTATAGTGCAGAAATAATTATCCAATAGAGCCCTGGAACCAAAGAACTATAACCGAGTAACTATAGAGGGAGAAGAAAAGAAATGGCGAAGGTGTTGAGGCAAGTGAAGGTGAACTTCTGAAGTCTTACCATGACCAGTCGATGTTGAACTTCCTCTTATAGTCGACGACACCTGAAACCTGACATTATGTCCAGACCACATGGAGTTTTGATCCTAATAGAACTCCAAACCTCACGTTAGTATTATGACCAAGGTGTAAAGAATCCTCCAAAGGAAGAAAACTCTCGTGAGACAGAATCAAGAGAAGAGGATATTGCATGGAAGAAAGGGTAGGTGAGAGATTGAATCAAGTAGAAGCAGCTCAAACTTTCTTGGCCAATGATGTGGCACAAATCAAAGAAAATCAATTGCACATCATGACACACCTGGAGAAAATTAGACGTGATATCACGAAAGATCAACTGCATCCTATCTTGGATGTTGATAATGCGAGGCAATAGCTTCGAGAGTATGAATTGTTTCTTCCTTACCATTTCTTTATTTTCAATATTTGTGTTAGTTTTTTATTTTTATCGAGTCTGTTTCGACTCGTGGGGACACGACTCATTTTGAGTTAGGGGTGCAGGGATTCGTCGTCCCTCATCTCCATTTTTTATGATTTATTGCTTTTTGGGGTAGAAATTAAAATTTTGGTATATGGAATTTGATGTAGATTGTTTTTAATATCTCACAAGCATATATTTAGTAAGATAATGATAGTAGGTAATTTGTTTATAATCTGGTTATTTTGTATGCTTTGAGTATGAACTTGAAAACATATAGTGATAGTAAAGAAAGGATTAGTAAGCAACGCAGTAGAAGTAAGTTTGATCTTAGGGCGCCTTGAGGGGTGTAAGCCGTGAGATCCGAGCTAGTTGATAAACCGATTTGATGGAAGTGCTAGAGGTGAGAAAGTAACCAAATTGCATAGTCTAGAAAGTGATTAAGGCGGTTCTTTGATAAGCCCCTTGTTTCCTTTTAGCTTGCTGTCCAAATTTAATATATTTATATCTTTATCAGCCCCTTCTAGACTTTTTAATTCTTTTTATTTGCCACATTACAAGACATGCCCTTTAGATTATAGGACTTTTCCATATGACCTGCACTCAAATCGTGATGCTTAGACATTCGTTTTAGAGCTTAAGTTTGGGGTGGTGGGTTCACATTATAGGAAAGATTATTGGGTTGGGTATTTTTTGAGCTAATGTATTTTTTCTTTAATAATGATCGATGTCTCCATATTTGTGACATATTAATATATACTTGAGACATCATTTTAGGGGTATCTATTACTTAATCTTGGGATTTTTCCCCTTTTATTTTTACTTTGCACTTTCTTGTCTAGTTTTAGGTATTTTGCTATTTTAAGGGCTTTTGCACGTAATTTGTGTGTTATTTGTGTAGCACTTAGGTAATGGAAGCTACTACACCTTGGGATAGTGATAAGAAGTGAAGAAAATTAAAGAAAGCTCCTCTATCACAAGTAAAAAGGAAAAGTTTGGATATATTTGGAAAGTAAAGAATCTGTCATGCTGAAAAACGTTCACTGATTAGAAAGCTGCAAAAAGCCGGTCACGAATTTGGAGGATCCCTTTGACCAGATTATATATCTTTTAATTTTGTTCGTTTTGATAGGTCGTGCATTAAATTTCGATAAGTAACGAAGTAGAGATATGACCAAATCAATCTGCAAGGGTTTATCCTATCCTACAATTTAGGAATACGAGTTTTGGTAAGATTAGGACTCCTTAACTTGGAGATTACTCCCTATTTCGACAAAAATCCTATATATATATATATATATATATATATATATATCCATTCCTACCTTAGAGAAACCATCCTTGCTCAAGAAATCATCAAGAGCAAGTGACAAGAAGAGAAGAAAGAGTTGAAAGTGTTCATGCCATTCCAATCTTTCCAGTTTGTAATTTATTTTCTTTCTTTCTCTAGTATGAACTAAATTTAGCTTGAGATTAGCATATCAGTATGAAACCTAGACTTGTTTTATATCTATGTTAATTTGGGATGTCCTTTTACATTTAACTGAAATTAGTAGTGATAACTCTGTTTTTTATGTGCTTTGATATATAGTTTGTAGTTTGTGCGGTGTACAACGTTTAGGATTACCATAGTAGTTGGATGGTCATCCGGAAGGGTGTTAAACTATTGAAACACCACAAAAATATGTAGTGTGTGGTAGTGATCCAGGCGGACTTGCCTAACTAGATAGTCACTAGGATTTGAGATTAACCATCGATCATTGCGTAGGGTCCCCTTACCTAAGTCCCCTGATAATTGTTAGGTTGCCTCCTAAGTCCACCAGAAGGGGTTTAGAGAAATATAGAATCCTGTCCATTGGGTGTCACACAATTATCATTTAGATAATAATTATAAAACAAGGTTAGTAGGGATTACTTGCTATATCTCGAGCTAAACTTTCATACTACTTCTCTTTTTAAATGATTTTTCATGTCTTTATCTTTATTAGTTAATTGTTTAGAGTCTTAAAAAACAAACAAATATTTCAGAGCTTTTCCGCGTATTATTCTTCTAACTTCTTTTATTTGCACTTTATATTTGCATTAGTCATAGCTAACTTTTGTAGTCCCTGCGAACGGATTCTACTTATCAACTAAACTTGTATACGATCTGTGATACTTGCAGTGAGTAACGTAGTGGGCTAGGGTGTCTAGTTCTTTTAAGTATTTATATTGTTATTTTATCACACCTTAACCACCACCAATGATTCATTGGTTTATTATTGTAACCTTTTCCGGGGTAAAAGAAAAAGTATTGAAAAGAAAAGAAATATATTGAGAATGAAGTAGCATGATATCTCACATCAAAAAAAGAGTCATATCTAACTTATAAAAGAAAATTGATATGAAAAAGATTGAATACGAATTAGACCGTCAAAGTGGAATTTCTTATGTGACCATCTTAATGCTTTATATTAGGTTATTGGGGATGCTAATTAGTGCATCAAATCATTGGGTTGAGTGAAAACATTTATGAGAGTAACTAAAACTCTAGGGCGATTTATTGATGGCTAGTGAGGAGAGAGCCAAAAGCTCACTCTACATTATCCAAATATACGATCATACTCATCCCAAGCCTAATATTACAACCTTAAAGACCTTATGATTCTTGAATATGTGATATAGAAGACATTGAACCAATAAAGAGTAGTTAAATGGATCATTGGATACTAGTTAGGGTTGATGAACAGTTTATAGCCTCAATACCAAACTAAGTGAGGAACCTCTTCTTCGTGCATTGTTAAGATAATCTAATATTGAATTTAAACAATGTTGATTGTTTGTATGATAAGTATATATAGATGATTTAGTTTGTAAATATTATTACATGAAAATTTCTAAGTAGTTGTTTTAGGATTATTACTCACATTCTTCTGTCTTCTTCCTGTATGGCTTAATTGACTTAGTCATATATTTAGAGAATTCCCTACGTTCTTATTTCTTATTGTATAGGGACAATACAACTTTGAGTTGGGGTCTTGGTGTCTCCATATTTTGGATTAATTAATATAGTTTAGAGACATCAATTTAGGTGTTATGTTCTTAGTTGAGGGATTTTTCCCTATTAATCGTTAGTTTTTAAACTTTTTCCTTGATTTGGAGGTTTATTACTTTTAGAGTGTTTTTGGTGTAATTTGTGTGTCAAATGTGAAGCTCTTAGGTATAATGCTGATATTATATTCAAAATCAATGTTAAGGAGTTAAGGAAAGCAAATCCAAGGCGAAATAAAGAGTTAAAAGGAAATAATCTGGTTTTAGGAAAGTGCAAAAGCTGCCAAAAGTTGTTTCCGACTGTGAAGACGTCTAGTATTTTTTATGCTACTCAAAATCGACAAGGAATTTGAATGAGACCTTTTATATTCATAAATTTCTTTGAACTGCGGTTGTTTTGGTATAAAGATCACTAGATTTGGAGTTGTAACGAAGTACTTATGATTTATACAAACTCCTAAGGTCAACCAGTCCCTATTATCAAGAAATACGAAATAAAGTTGGATTAGAACTCCAATACTTAGCCCATAACCTAGATTTTGACCTAATGGTATATATATATATATATATATATATATATATATATATATATATATTTGTAAACATGTTCTTGCTTGATTATTAATCAATATTACACTTAGAGACCATCCAGAGAAGCAAGTTGACCAATAGAGGAAAACAAAAAGTTGGAGAGTGACAAACTCCTCTTCTCACTCATTCCACTCTACCATTAGGTTAATTTTTATTGGATCTATAACTTAACTATGTTTCTAATCTCTTCATTCTTTAATTTTGTTTCTAGTATGAACTAACTTTCTCATAGCTTGGGTTTGCATATGTATAATCATTGAATTCTATTTCTATATTCTATGTTATTT
Organism: Nemophila menziesii; assembly: GCA_029959085.1. Classification (NCBI taxonomy): domain Eukaryota; kingdom Viridiplantae; phylum Streptophyta; class Magnoliopsida; order Boraginales; family Hydrophyllaceae; genus Nemophila; species Nemophila menziesii. The sequence goes on along the minus strand of JARWIR010000005.1, from coordinate 36,115,989 downwards.
GGGAAATTGACAATTAATTGATTGAGCTTCTGATTTACATATATGTATTATGTGCTTTGACCTATTCCATCCCTGGAACTGGCCAATCATAGGACTGTCCTAGTAGTTGGATTGTCGCCCTGACGGGGGATTCAATTAATGAAAACGCCACATAATTGTGTAGTGTGTGGTAGTGATCCTGACGGGCTTGCCTAACTAGATAGTCATTAAGGTTTAATTTAACCACCAATCATTGCGCATGGTCCCCTTGCCCAAGTCCCTTGGTAGCATTGAGGTTGCCCCCTAAGTCTACCCTTACGTAGTTAGGAGGATTATAGAATCCTGACTATTTACACTTGCTTAAAGCTTAAATCACACTTATAATTGGAATACGATTTATAAGGATAGGTGCATACTAGCAAACTATATTCTCATCCCTATTCTAATAGTTTATTTATTTTCATTGTTAGTTTAATTATTATTTGCTTTAATTCTTATTCAAAAAAAAACCCAACATATATTTATCTCTTTATTATTGTTTTTTAGTTTTCACAATATATCTCTACTACTCTTTCTTATCTAAGCACAAGTCTGAGCTAACCGATAAATCCCTGAGAATAAATCGTACTTATTAACTATAACGTGCAAACGATCTATGCACTTCCAATGAGTTTCTCGTGGTAGTAGTGGGTATGTGTTCTTTTATTTATTTTTTATTATCATTATTTTATCACACCCTTGCCACAACCACTTTGCATAACTATCAAACTTTGAAAGGTAGTACCGCACATAACACTCAATTTGCAACTTGTGATCAAATAAATTTTAAAAATTACGTTTGAGGTCCTTGCAAACCATTTGAATAACTAAAATTGCAATTTAGGTCCCTGTATTTTGGAGATTAGATCACATATTTAAGAACCTTTCGACAATTACAGTTTAGGTGCCCGTCATTTAGAAAATAAACCATAAGCCATTCGAAAACTAACTAAAATGGAAATTTAGGTCCTTGTCTTTCGAAAATTAGATTAGTAGCCTCAAAATTGCAAGTTTTCGTCAAATAACTGACAGACTTTTTGAAATTACAGTTTAGGTTCTTGTCACTTCAAAAATAAACCATAAACCATTGGAATAACTAACAAAAATTGCACTTTAGGTCCTTGACTTTACAAAATTATATCATTAGCCTCAGAATTCCTATTTTTCTTCAAGAATCAAAGCAAATTTGCAGATTAGGTCAATTTGTTTTTAGAATTAGTTCAACAACATCACTAAAGCCTTAGAATTCATAGTGTTCTTCAAATAACTATCTAAAATTAAAATTAGGCCCTCGTATTTCGATTATTTAACACTAAAATTTTAACTTGTGAACAAATATCTTTCGAAAATTATAGTTTACGTCCCTTCCATTTCGAAAGTACATGATAGCCCATTCAAATAACACTATATTTCACCTATTCATTCAAAAAACTTTATAAATTTGAATAACATAGCAGTAACTAAGCCAAACAAAACAACACGGAAAACCCATTCTTGATTTGAATAAACTAACCCATATAAACACCATATTGCTTATTTTCATGGAAAAACAAAATTACTCCATCGAAACCCATGAAAAACCAAAATAAAATAACCAGCCTTTTGTTATCTTTACCCTTAACCATTGTGTTTCGAAGATGACATGGGATGAGTCTTGCTGCTCCAGCCTTCGGCTTTACTTGATATCAAGAGTTTCAACCACCGTTTTTTTAAACACGACAAAGTAGAAACTCCAAATTTTCTAGGGTTTATACTAGCTACTAAGGGAGTGATTATGAGGAGAATGGAAGAAGACCTTGATGCTTCGATAGTGAGTAGAGAAGGAGACACATGTTTTTCAAAAATCACGAAAAAAGAAAGAAAACGTTGAAAAAGGAGAAAGAAGAAGAAGAGGTTATGTTTGGGGAAGGGGGAGGTTTATATAAGTTATTAAAAAATAAAGGTAGTACTATTTATGAAAAGTTGGCTACTTTTATGTAAAGTTATATATGAAGTATTAGTTTTATCTTTATTTTCTGACACAAACCCTAATAATTATTGTTAAATTCTTCAATAGGGGTAAAATAAGAATTTGATAAATATATAAAGCAACATACCTAAGACTCTCCCTTTATTGGTATTAGGTGTTTGGCGATATGATCAAGATTTTTATTTTATATCGGATGATTCAATATTAATATTATAATTGTTAATTATATTAATAAAACATAAATCATTAGATTAATTATATAGTTATTATTATTAATTTTTGTATGACATAAACATAGGGTATGTGTCATAATATGATTAGTATTAGACCATCTAATATTGAATCAAAATATTTTTCATTTTTAAATTACGAATACATTCAATTTTGTATTCAAATTTAACAAAATTTCACACACATTTTCTTTATCATTTTAAATCGGGTAAAGTCCTCGTATGACCCTTTAACTTTCCTCAAAGTGCATGAACCGTCACCGATCTTACGTTTTACCCTTTTAGGCCCCTGATAAACCCAATTTGTGACACCGTTAGCCCTTTTTCTGTCAGTTGACCGTTAGTCAATGCCACTTGGCACCACGTCAGCGCCACGTCACTGCTAGTACTCTTCGTCAGCTTCATCTCTAACTTTAAAAACAAATTTGGAAGGTTTGAATGCTTTAAACCTTCAACAATGAAAGAAAACTAAAATCGAAACATCTTAAAATTAATATACTTTCAGGTGTTGATTCTAAAACTTATTTTCCACTTATCTTTCTTCATATGTGAACTTTTAATACGCAATAGTTACTTCCATCAACAACATTTTTTAGAAAAAAGTTATATGAAATTGAATTATTTTCCAGCAACTTTCCATTACGCAATCAAAGATGCCCTTTTCGAGAAATACGATTCTTGCTAATGAAAGTCAATTAATGGATTCATACTAACGAGATTTACGATATTCACCCAAACAAACAGTAGTAGCGTCTTAAAATTATACAAGTTCTTCTACCCATCTCACAAAATTACTGAAATCCACTGAAGATCCAAAAAGTTCAACTAATTCTCAATGGGATCCTTCCACCAAGTTTAAGGAACAAGAGAACAATATAACAATGGACTTCGAGTATTGTGGCATCAAATTTAATGAATTGAACTTCGCTAAGGTTTCTCAATGCTTTATGGGCAGATCTTGACACTCACTTAGTTATACTTATACAAGAGATTCTCTTAAAAGATACTAAGGTGCCAATGTCACAACAAATGTATAAAACAAAATGGAAACTGTACACTACAATAAGCCAGATCATCACCAATGTTTTACCAATATATATATAACCAAGAAAAACTTGTCAGCAAAATCATATCTGAATTTATTACTGATAAACTCAACCCAAAGAAGTAAAATTTATCACATAATAATTTATTATGTCCTAAACATGCCTATTTCAGTAGCAAATTCAACATAAACAAAACAAGCATAAACTTAATTTGTTAGTGCTTGTTATTACACAAAACAAAAAAGATAAAATTAAATTAAAGATATTACAATTCAAAAACCTATTTAAACTACAATTTAAAATCAATGAGACGGAGGTCAATGTAGATTAGTAAGGCCGGTTGATGATGGTGGAGAATGGATACGAGCGGCGACGATTTTCTTGTGCGGGAGAACAAAGAAGAAGAAGATGGGTTTAAAAAAAAGAGTTAATGATTAGGTGGAACGCCAAAGCTTAATTCCCACATTGAGGTGGGTATATCAATTTTAAGATGTTTCGATTTTAGTTTTCTTCCATTGTTGAAGGTTTGAAGCATTCAAACCTTCAAAGTTTTTTTTTTAAAAAAAATTAGAGATGAAGCTGACGAAGAATACTGGGGTGACGTGCCGGTGATGTGGCACTGACATGGTGCCAAGTGGCATTGACAAACGGTCAACTGACCGAAAAATAGAAAAAAAGCTAACGGTGTCATAAAATGGGTTCATCAGGGGCCTAAAAGGGTAAAACGTAAGATCGGAGGCGGTCCGTGCACTTTAGGAAAAGTTAAAAGGCAATACGAAGGCTTTACCCTTTTAAATCTACATCTATTTTTTACATTGCTCATACATCCAAAAAATAGCAACCTAGATCTGAATAATTTAACACATTGCAATATGCATTTTGAAACTTCAACATATTTACTAAGTATGTACAAATACCATTTATCAATGGAAATATTAATTCTCTTGTAGAAACCTTAGCGTTTGAAAACTGAAATTGCGGACGGTCACCTAGGATTTTGGATTTTTGTTTTGGCAGTAGCCTCGATGCGGAATTTACAAGTCTCTCGTATCTGATTTGTAACAGCAGCTATAGAAGGCCGTTTTATCGGATTCTGGAATGTGCAACAAATAGCAAGTTGTAATAACTCCATCACTTGGCTCTCCATATTCCTGTCACTATAATCGATCACATCAGCAATTGGCTTTTCTTGTAACATTGTCCTTGTCCATTTAGGTAGATCTTCAATTCCTGCAATTTTTGGAAGGGCACCAACAGGTGCTTTCCCGGTTAATAATTCCAATACTAAGACACCAAAACTATACACATCGCACTTTTGTGTAATTTTATGTGTAGATTTCACCTCAGGTGCACAATAACCAGCAACAAAGGTAGCTGCAGGTGTTGAGTTTGATGAAGTTATAAAAGGAGCCATTGATGAAAGCTTAGAGTTGCAGAAGAAAAGAGAAAGGAAGTGAAGAAGAAGAAGAAGAGAGAGCAAAATGAGTAGCTTATTTTCTGTTATTGATTATACAATGTGTTTATGTATTTATACACTTGATTCTAGTCTAAGAAGCATCTTTGACTTTATTGTTGTAACTAATCTAACCATCCTAACTAATTACAGCTAAGCTATACTTGGAGATCAAGCTAACTATACTAACTATGCATTATTTGCATTTTAGTCCTTGTACTACTATTGCATCCAATTCTTTCTTCTCGACTTTGGTTGCTATATTCCAAGAGTCCCCCACAAGTGGAACATGGATGTTAATAATGTTCAACTTGGATAGAATATGATTAAATTGTAATAATCCAAGGGGCTTAGTAAATATATCCGCAAGTTGAAGCCGTGATGGAATATAGAACAATTTTGTAACTCCTGAAGCTATCTTCTCACGTGTAATCTTAAAATCAATGTCAATATGTTTAGTTCTTTCATGTTGAACCGGATTTGTAGACATGGCAATAGCCGATTTACTGTCTGAAAAAATTAGAGCAGGAAAACGATGATCAAAATTGTAGTCTTTCAATGCGTAAACAAGCCATTGAATTTCACAAGTTATAGCAGCGAGGGCTCTATACTCAGCTTCAGCTGAGGATTTGCTGATTGTAGACTGTTTCTTGCTCTTCCAAGAGATGAGAGAATCACCTAAGAAAACACAAAACCCGGTGATGCTTCTTCTTGTATCAAGACACCCTGCCCAGTCACTATCACAAAAACCTTTGAGTTTGATTTCCGAGCTTGATGAATAAAAAACACCTTGACCAGGTGTCATTTTGATATATCTTAACACCCTTTGAGCTGCATTCCAATGAGACTTGGAAGGTTTAGACAAAAATTGACTTAAGCAGTTAACAGAGAAAGTAATGTCCGGTCTTGTTATTGTTAAGTAAAGCAATCTTCCCACCAATCTTCTATAAGAAGTGGGATTTTCAAGTAGATCATCTTCATCATTTTGAAGTTTTAATGTAGATTCCATTGGAAATGAAACCGGTTTAGCAGCAGAAACACCACACTCTTCTAATATATCAAGTGCAAATTTCCTCTGGCATAAAGAGATTCCTTTGGAAGACCTTGCAACTTCAATACCTAAGAAGAACTTTAGAAGACCTAAGTCTTTAATAGTGAATGCTGAGTGTAAGTAGAGTTTAAGCTTAGTTACTTCTTCCATTGAATCACTAGCTATGATTATATCATCTACATAAACAAGGAGTGCAATGAATGTTGAAGAAGTATGTTTAATGAATAGGCTGTAATCACTATGTGAGTGCTTAAAGCCATAAGATACAAGAGAAGAAGCAAGCTTATCAAACCACTGTCTTGAAGCTTGTTTGAGTCCATAAAGACTTTTATTCAACTTGCAGACTGTGTTAGGAGGTGCATTTAAACCAGGAGGTATTGTCATATAAACATCTTCATATAGATCACCATGTAAGAAGGCATTATTAACATCTAATTGATGTAAATGCCAGCCTTTGATAGAAGCAAGAGCAACAAGAATTCTAATGGAAACAACTTTAGCAACAGGTGAAAAAGTGTCAAAAAAATCTAGACCTTCTTGTTGATTGTAGCCTTTAGCTACAAGCCTTGCTTTGTATCTCTCAAGTGAACCATCAGCCTTATATTTGAGCTTAAAAACCCACTTACAACCAATAGGAGACATAGCTGAGCTTGAAGGAACTATAGACCATGTGTTGTTATCTTGTAAGGCTTTAAGTTCTTGATGTATAGCATTCATCCATTCAGAGGATGTGGAAGCTTGTTTGAAAGATTTAGGTTCATGTAAAACACTTATAGCAGCAATAAAAGACTTATAGCCAGAAGACAACTGATTAGAGCCTAAAAAATCTTCAAGTGGATAGAGAATACCTTTTGTGAGAGGGCTCTCCTGTCCTTGAAGTGATTGAGAATTGCATAGAGAGAGTGAAGTGATGTAGTCTTTAAGGTAGGAGGGAGGTTGTCTTTGCCTGGTTGTTCTTTGTGGAGGCTGAGATATTGAGTGTTGAGTATTAGGTATAGGCTGTGTGGATGATGGTGAGGGAGTTTGAATAGGTATAGATGAATTTTGAGAGGGGTGAGTGAGTGGAAATGTTTGAACTGAGGGAGGGAACATGAAGGAGTGGGGCATAGATGGTGTATTGATCTGAGCAAAGGGAAAAATATGCTCATGAAATATCACATTTCTTGAAATGATGATTGTGTTTGATGATAAATTTAAGAGTTTATAGCCTTTAGTTCCAGGAGGATAACTGAGGAAAACACATTTAATAGCCCTGTAATCAAATTTTGATCTACCATTTGTGAGTGTAGATGCAAAACATAAGGACCCAAAGACTCGAAGATGGTTAAGCTTGGGTGGTTTTTTGTATAAAATGTGATAAGGAGATAGATTTTTGAGAAGTGGGGTGGGGAGTCTATTAATGATGTGAACAGCTGTAAGAATAGCCTCAGACCAGTATTTTAAAGGCATTTTTGATTGGAACATTAATGCTCTAACAGTGGATAAAAGGTGTTGGTGTTTTCTTTCTACCAAACCGTTTTGTTGTGGGGTTTCTACACAACTAAGTTGATGAATAATGCCAAGAGAAGAGTAAAAAGAGGGCATCAAAAATTCTTGTCCATTATCTGATCTAAGTGTTTGTATTTTGGTTTTGAAATGAGTTAGGATCATGTTGTAAAATGAAGTGAGATGAGTGTGTACTTCAGATTTTGAAGACATTAGATAGGTCCAAGTGCATCTAGAGAAGTCATCAACTATGGTTAGAAAGTACTTATGCCCAGAATGAGATATTTCTCTAAAGGGACCCCAAATGTCACAATGTATAAGTTCAAAACAACATGAGCTAGTCGATGAAGATAATGGAAAAACTAAGCGTTTTTGTTTTGCAAAGTGACAAATATCACAAATGTTACATGATAGAAAAGAGATAGAAGAGTCAATAGTTTGAAGAGCTTGTAGCTTAGCATTGGAAGGATGTCCAAGCCTTGAGTGCCACAAGTCAAAATTATTTGAAGAAGCTAAAAAAGAAGTAGGCTTAGGTGTTGAAGATGTGTAGTAGTAAAGGCCTTGTCTCTCAAATGCAGTCCCAATCATCTTCTTGGTGTGGAGAGCCTGCAATTCACAATGAGAAGGAAGAAACACCACAGAAATAGAAGAATCATTAGTGAGTTTGGAAATTGATAGAAGATTGTACTTAAAATGGGGAACACACAGTACATCTTGTAGCATTATATCATTATTCAATCTAATATCTCCTTTGTGAGTGGATTTAACAGTTTCTCCATTAGGTAAGGTTATAATTGTGTTGTCAAATCTGATATTACTTGTATATAAAGAGATTGAATATATCAAATGATCTGTAGCACCTGTGTCAAGTATCCAAGTTGAAGTAAGATTGTTACCTTTTGAACAGCTGCATTATGAGGAGAGGAATTGTGAACAAGAGCCATGAGTTTTTCTACTTCAGCAGGAGTGAAATCATGAGTATGTTGAGTTTTTGTGTCAGGAGCATGATCTTCAGCTGAGGTTACATTGTGTGCTTTAGCTTGATTATTATTGCTTCTCTTTCCCTTGGGACCAGTCCAACCAGGAGGATAACCATGGAGCTGAAAACATTTATCAATTGAATGTCCTGTGTAACCACAATGAGTGCACAAAACTCTTTTTCTCTCAGAAAAATATGAAGGTCGTGATTGATGTTGAACTGCAAAAGCTTGTGAAGCTGAAGTTTCAATAGAGTGAGAGATAGATTGATGAGATTCCTCTTGGATTAACATTGCAAACACAGAATTGATGTTAGGTAATGGATCCATAAGTAAGATTTGACTTCGAACAACCGAATATGAATCATTTAATCCAAGGAGAAACTTCATAACGAAATCAGCTTGTTGTCGTTCAATTAGAGAATCAAAAACTTTGCAAGAGCATTGATTCATAAAACCACAAGAACATACCGGCATAGGACGAGAGTGAGAATATTCGTCCCAAATAGCTTTGAATTTACTGAAATATTCAGAGATTGAGCTTGTGTTTTGCGCAATTGAGCTCAATGATTTTTCAAGCTGAAAGATGCGAGTTCCATTAGTTTTGCAGAATCGAGTCTTAATTTCATTGTAGAGCTCATAAGCTGAGTTTACATAGAGTAAGCTACTTCGAATTTCTTTTGAAATGGAGTTAAGCAGCCATGATAGAACCAAGCTATTGGCTCTGTTCCACGCAGTGAAAAGGTGAAGGTCGGTGAGAGATGGCTGAGGTATATCGCTATTGATAAATCCGAGCTTATTTTTGACAGCTAAGGATATTTCAATAGCTCTTGACCAAGCTAAGTAGTTATCACCGGTTAAAGCATCGGAAACAAGTGATGCTCCGGTGTTCTCACTTGGATGGAGGTAGTAGGGGCTTGAGAAGTCTTCAGTGATCGAAGTAGGTTGCGCCATGGCAGAGAAAAGTATAGAATGAAGAAGGAGAATGAGACTAGTGATCGAGTAGCTATGCGGAAGATTCTACATCTGATACCATGTTGAGTTTGATGAAGTTATAAAAGGAGCCATTGATGAAAGCTTAGAGTTGCAGAAGAAAAGAAAAAGGAAGTGAAGAAGAAGAAGAAGAAGAAGAAGAAGAAGAAGAAGAAGAGAGAGCAAAATGAGCAGCTTATTTTCTGTTATTGATTATACAATGTGTTTATGTATTTATACACTTGATTCTAGTCTAAGAAGCATCTTTGACTTTATTGTTGTAACTAATCTAACCATCCTAACTAATTACAGCTAAGCTATACTTGGAGATCAAGCTAACTATACTAACTATGCATTATTTGCATTTTAGTCCCTGTACTACTATTGCATCCAATTCTTTCTTCTCGACTTTGGTTGCTATATTCCAAGAGCAGGGTCTGGTATAAAAAGTTGTGAAATTCCACAATCAGAAAGACAAACATTATTAGTAGAGGTGAGGTAAACTTTGGAAGATCTGATGTTTCCATGACAAACATTTGGACCCTGGGCATGGAGATATTTTATACCCTGAGAAACTTCGTAAATGATCCTACATTTTGTTTGCCAATGGAATTTGAGTTCACTTCCTATAAATAATAAGTTTAACCATTAAAAACATTGGTTTTGTTGGTTGAAGATTAAAAAAATTATATGAAGTACGGGCTTGAACCAAAATTGGAGGTGTAATTACCGTGCAAGACGAAAGCCAAACATCCACTAGAGTTATAATCAAAGACAAGAAGTCTTTCACTCTTATCATAATAATAAGCTCTGAGAGGAAGCAAATTTGGATGAATCAGGCTCCCAAGTTGTTCGGCTTTTTCTCTGAATTCATTCTCAGGTAAAGAATGATTCATTAATCTCTTAACATTTACAGTAATTTTCCGATCTTCTAAATACGCCTTATACGAAACTATAAAAGTTCCTGCTTTACCTAAAACTTCAGCCTCCGAACGTAATAATTCATCTATATCATATTCTTGATCAGCAACCCTTCCATTATCATTATTTCCCAAGAATACCAGCTTACGACTTTCCATCATCTATACAAGTCTTGACTAATTAATAGGATATAATCTCAACCACAATTCGTTTTACATATATTTATTAGTAGTGGTTTCTACCTATGTGCACGCAACATTATTAATTAAGGCATCAGTTCAGTTCTATTATCTCTTTGTTTGTTGGTCGGAATATAAGTAAATTATGTAAACTATATATATGAGCATAAACAAAGTCAAGACAAAATGGAGCAACACTTTGAAATGTTCGACGAAAAATTATTTGTGTTTATAGTGTGATGACTATTTCTAAAGTTTTGAGGGAAAGAAAAAGGGACGAATCTGTGGGTGCAGAATGCAGATCGAATTTAAACTTTAAAAAAAAAAACAAATGATGCATTGAAAATTTTGGCTTTAGATCATCCAAAAGTTTATAAATATGTTTCGAAAGATTTTTAATATTTTTAGTAGTGCGGTAAATACACGAGCAGCTCGTGAGCAGTTCGGCCTCGCCCCGAAGAAAAAGTCGTTTGAATATAAACAATCTTAAGCTGAATCTCCACTTTAAGCTTGTCAAGTAAACATGTATGCTCGATCTCAACTAGTTTATATTTGTGAATTATAGATTAATATATTATTTTGTTGTAAATATATTATTAAACCTTTAATATCAATTTAGATATTTTTATGATAATGATAAGGATATTTTCATTGACTCTGCTTTTCTCTCTAGAGGTCTTAGTAGTACGAGTGGCTTGACTTTGTTTTTCTTTCCTTATTTGGGCTTTTATTTCTTTTCCTGCACTTTGACTTCCCTTCCTTGAACATAACGGTAACATCGATGGTGGGTAAGGGGAGGCTTCCGCCGCCCAAGCCGCCGGAATCTTCAGGGCAGCGCCGGATACAAGATGGTAGCGGCTCTTCTCATACAGTTTCTCTCCCCTCAACACCTACAACGAAGTCCTACTCTCCGAAAGCTAAACCTAATAATGTGCGAAAGCTCTCCACCAAGAGACTGAAATTATTCTCTCACCCTCCACCTCTATCACCACCCAAAAGCCCCATTGATGGTGTTAAGCGTGTAACTACAGGTGGAGTTCAGCGGGGGTCGAAGCGATCACTTAGTTATCTAGATAGAGATGAGTTATCACATGTAATAATTCTCCTCTAAAATTACGTAGCCGGGCTTTAGAGGCTGAGAATGAAACTTTTGCTTTGGCAATATGCTGGGTCATCCTCGGGGCGTGAAGTATCTTTTCCCTTGGACAGTATCATCCAGAATCTGACTTTCTCGGTGGATGGGGATAATCAACAAGAGCTCTTGATGGGGTTGTTAACTCTGCAGCATGTGACAGATGAATTCCTCGCCTTATTGGCCTCGGCTCCGCCTACTACGCATTTGATGACCAATCTCATACTAACTGAACGTTTACCGTGCATTGCAGGTAAGGATGATAGAGACGCCATGATGATTGAGCAGGCGCCAACTACACAAATAGCAAATCAATCCGAGAAACAACCACTACGTTCATATATTGCAGCTGCTATGAACACGGTATATCTAGCTTCAGAAGGGAACCATGGAGATAACCGCTCTACATTAGGGAAGGCGAGTCATGCTTCCAGGACTTAGAGCCAAGATGTTCCAACAACTTCAGAGGATGAACTTGATCAATATGGAACGGTAGATAATATATCGTCAAGTGGTGGGTCCTGGTATGTTTATAAATTAAGAACCAAAGATAAGGGAACCACTTAACCGCAAGTGCACGGTTGTCCAAGTAATATATGATAAACAAGTTCGTTCGCAGGGACGGATTAGGCACAACTCAGGTATTAATCGAAAAGTAGGAATAATTGCTTGACAAAAAAATGAAAGATAAGATTTTTGTTTGGTTTTTATAAATTAAAAGATGCAAGAAAATAAACTACGGAAATAAAATAAAGCACGTAAAAGAGAATTGAAACTTCAGAAGAGAAAGAGTACTTGATCCTCGCCAGGGTTTCACCTAACCTATCTAATTCATGCTTCTGTTTAAGGGCTAAGCTGGTATTATTGTGCTAGTCGGGATTCTAATATCTCTTAACCCCCGTCAGGGTGGACTTAGGAGCTATCCTACGGTATTACAAACCCCATCAGGGTGAATATAAACTACCTTCAGATGAATACTAAATTACATCATTGGCTGCATGGTTAGTTAAGCCCGTCAGGGTCAATAACTGATACTATGCGTCTATTATCTAAGTATGTAATTAAACCCCCCGTCAAGGTGATCCATACACCACTATATGGAATAGCCTAATTACTATGAGCTAAGTTTGATTCATAACTTCAAAATTATTGATTAAAACAAAATAATAGTCAACACAAAATAGCTAGTCTAATTTAAACCATTAAATCCAAAATTCAGAAAACATAAATTAAACAGAATTAAGTTCAACCCATATAGCGATTCTCAAGTACTAAAGAAACTAGTTCATAACAGAATTGAAAACTAAAATTAAATAAAAGAAATTAATGTTAAATACAAAAGATAAATTGATAACCTAAAGGGTAAGATGACTGATGATGGAAGAACATGACTCCCCCAGCAATAGTTTCTCCTTGCTTTCTTGCTCTGACTTGAAAACCTTAAGCCTCTTGTGTAATTCTCTGAAGTGTGTGAAAAAAGGAGGCTAAGGGGTGTATTTATAGGTGATAGTAAGCCCTAGGTCGAATTTGCTTGGAGTGGAAGACAAGCTAAGAACTCTTAAATTCGTAACCCTAAAATCTAGGAAAGGTAAGATTCTGCTGCTGATTTGTTTTGGTCATATCTTATTCACTACTTATCCGTTTAACGCGTTCCAATATTCGAAACCGCTTGTCTCAGAAAGCTCTTTCCATTGGTGCAAACCACTCGCCCAAATTCCTAGCCAATTTTAAGTTATGGACTCGTCTTTGAAACGTGTCTGGAATTTCAGATTCATAAGGCAACTTTATATTTTCCTTCTTTGCATATATCCTTCCTTAATCTTCTTATTTCCATGTAAATCTTCTTTCCTTTACTTCTTTGACTTGACTTGATCTCTAATTAATTACCATGTATCTTTTAAAGCTTCACAATAAATAAATAATTAAACCGCATATGCTTTAAAAAGAATAGATCAATAATTCAAGACTAGAAATAGGAAAGTGCACTCTAAAAATAGAAACTTGAGTAACAGTACTTCCTAACACACTAAAATACTCTAAGACTTTAATTCTCACTTCTCCTCCTTGGATTGGTCTTTCATGAAATTCAAGAACCTACTAACTTTGCACTAAAAATAATCAAATTAATGCACAAAAGCTCAAAAATGAAAATAGTCAATTTCCAAGAGGAGAAAGCGCGCAATATGATCAAATAAGCATAAAAGTCTATCAAATAAGTCATTATTTCACCCAAAAGGATGTCTCCAAAGGGCTAATAATTAGAACAATAGAGAGACATCAAGACCCAAAACTCAAACCTTTGTCGTCCCGACAAAGTAAAATAAAAAATAAAAAAAAATGATCTTTTAGGTGAACGCTGAAGGTAGAGTTTAGAAAATATTACCAAAGCACAACTTAAAAGAAATCTCATATAGTCTAATCTAGGAATTAATATACACATACACTTATCATGTAAAATCAAACACAAAATAATATCAATCCAAAATTAAATTCACAATGCTAGAAGGTTACGCTTATTACTTATCTCAAGATGGTGGCAATAGGGTGTTCCTATCTTTACTTGCTTTGAACGATCCACTTACCATATTCCCTATTAACTCACTGTGTATCTAGGAATCACGAGATCTTTACGGTTTTAGCGTAGGCTTAGGGACGGTATGATATGTATATTTGGTAAATTTGAAGTGAGCTTTTGGCTCTCTCCTCACTTACCATCAACAAACTGTCCAAGAGCTTGAGTTTACACTCGAATAACGTTCTCACTCAACCCATTTGACGCGCTAATGTAGCGTCCCCAAATTAACCCAATAAGCATTAAAGATGATCACATAAAAATTTCCACTTTGCCGGTCCGAATATATTTTTCAAATCATTCTTTTTTCTTTTGTATAGCTATGACTCTCTTTTTTAATGTTGAGATATCATGCTATTTTTCATAATTATGCCTTTTCATAACTTTAGCTCGTAGCTTCTTTTTCATTCACTATTACCCCGGCAAAGGGTTACAATATAATAAACCTGTGAATCATCATCAAACTATAGCATAGAGCACAATTGATAAGTGGTGGTCCTTTGTGTGTTCTAAATAAATGCAATGAATAATCGAACCACAACCGCAAGTGTACGGTTGTCCTAAGTAGTATAACTGATAAAACAGATTCGTTCCAAGGACGGGATGGTTGACTACAATGCTTATCTATTAATGATTGATGCACTTATGAAAATAAATAGAGATAATATGTTTGTTTGGTTTTTGTTATTAAAGCTACTGAATGAAAAACAAATTATAAATGCAAGTAAAAGCTAAGACGCAAGTAAAATGATGTAAAACGCAATATGAGAAGTAGCACTTGAGAATGCAAGGATCCTCCCAATCCTATTTCCTAACTTATGTTGTTTAAGGGTTAAATTGGTCAATTACAATGGTCAGGATTCCAAATTCCTTATACCCCCGTCAGGGTGGACTATAAGGCGATCCTAGAGTGTCACTAGTCCCGTCAGGGTAAATATGATCCACTTTTGGATGTTTAAGTTTATTACCACATTGGCCCTAAAATTAGCTACGTTCGTCAGAATCAATAGCTTCTATTTTAGATTAAATAAATATTTCCGTACCTAAACCCTCGATGATCCAATCGCCACTAATTGGAATAGCCTAGATACTAACACCTGTTCTTAGTTAGCTACTCCAAAAACAGTAAATAAGCTCAATTTATTGAAAAGAGTAAAAGACCTAATTTAATTTAATTTAACAGAAACCCAAATTCAACATTCGTAATTCAATAAGATTGGGATTCACCCATTAATTGTTCTCAAGCACTATGAATTGTTTAGCTCATATTAAAACGAAAAACTAATTTAAATGTAAAGGAATTCATATTGTTTACAGAATTAAAAAGATAAAAGAACCTAATTTCCGGAATCGGAATGACTACGAACGGAGATATAGACCCTCTCCAGCTCTTGTAGCTTCTTCTCCTTCCTTCAGTTGCTTCTCTCTGGTGCTTTTAATCTTGCAGAATGTGAATTGTATGAAAAATAGAAGTCCAGACCTCCTTTTATAAGTGGAAATTCGGACTTGGCCCTAGGCTTTTAATTAAATGAAATATAAAAGGCCCAAGTCCACTAACTTAGCCCAAAATCCCGTAACTGCTGATATGTCTTCACTAAAACGGCTTTTCCCGATTCGTTATGACTCCGATTGACCTCATTCCAGTTGCTAAAGTTCCGTAACTCGATAAGGAATGTTTTATCTTCAAAGGTCAGCGGCTAAATCATCGCTTAGGTACCTCGAAATCAGCAATCTATGGCCTGGAAAATGGATTTTCAGCTCTAAAAATAATATCTTCGGGATTTCTCTTCAAGTCTTGACTCTATCTTTTGATCTTTGACTTTCTCCTCGGATTCCTCTTCTAGCTAACATCTAAAACCTGTAAACTTTACACTAAAAATACCAATATTACGCGCAAAAGCTTAATAAATAAAAAATGCTAGAAATAAAAGAGGAAAATCATATTATTGCATATTTAGTCCAAAAGTCTATCAAATTGATTAAATAAACACCAAAAATGATGTCTCCTAAGGGTCGAAAATAAGAACAATTAAGTAGACATCAATAAGCTCAAAAATCCCAACCCAATGTAAATTCCCATATGGTGGACCCACCACCCCAAACTCAAGCTCAAGACAGGAAGTCTCAGGATCGTGATTCAAGAGCGGGTCATATGGTCATGCCTAACTAAAGGGATATTGGCTTATAATGTGGCGACAAAAGAAAGGCTTAAAGGCTAAAAATTTAGCTAAGAAGGATATAATTAATTCAGGGATAGAAAGCCAAAAAGGATTCAAAGGGCTAACAAAGAACTGCCTCTATCATTTTCCTATTTACACAACTTGCCTCTATTTCATACCCAAGTGGGTTCTCTACTCATTTAGATCTCACGTTCTACAAACCACCTAGTATCCTTAAGCACAAGTTTACTTCTTTTGCATTGTTCATTAATCCTTCCGATCAATTATCTCATATTTGCATGCAATCTAAGTGCAGTTTACACTAACTCCTAAAGTCAACTAATTTTTATCATAAATTCATGAAAATCATGCTTGATGGGGGAATTTAAAATACTCTACAGTCAACGCAACCCTAAGAATAATTTTATTGAAAGCATATAAAACACAAAAAATTGGGATGAGACAACGAACCCACCCCAAACTCAAAAGTGAGTCGTGTCCCCATGACTCGAAAAAGACTCAATAAAGCTATAAAATTAAACTAAACTACCTACCTAGTGCCTACAATCAATTAAGAAGAATAATTAGAATGGGGTACATGGCCATAAATATCCATCATGTCCTCCTCCTCAAAAGAAGAATAATTATCAATATCCATGTTCGTAGTTACCTCTTCCAATGTTGACTCAATCTATGTAATTTCCACCCAAAGTGCTCAGTTTTCTTCTCTTAAAAGCTCGACTTCATGTTACAATTTGATAGCCCATGGGGGTACAAGAATTATTCTGAGAGGAGGAAGAAGAACCTTGATCTTGGATTTGTGCCTTTTCTGTAGGCTTTGATGATACCCTCATCCTAGCTGTTAATTTCTTGTGTAGTGGTTGTGCAGGTGCCTCTTCCTTTTGTTTTTCTTCAGTAGGCTCATCAAGATTGATGGCCTTTTTAACTGTAGAACCAGACAAATTTTTGTTCTTCCCTAGGATACAACACTTCCTCTCATAATCCATAGCATTTGTTCGGTTTATCATGGTTGATTTGACCCCAAACTCAAGTTACACCAAGATTAGAATAAAGTTAAGAGAGATTGGTGTAGATTGAGTTTCTTGCTTGGATTTGATGAAAGAAGAAGGTTTCTTGATGAATCTTGGAAGAATTCTTGAAAGCTCGATGATCTTGATGATGTTTAATGGTGTATTGTGATGAATTTGATGAATTATTGATGTTATTTTGTTTGTTGTAGAGGTTTAATCAATATTCAAGGTCTATTTATAAGGTTGGGAGCTGGAAAATTCGTATGTGAGAGGCTAGGTTTTACACTTCATAAGGTAAGAAGTGTATAAGGCAACAATCTCTTCCAAACCGACATGCGGGCCGACATACCGGGGCTAATGGCCGGCATACCGGTGCTGGACGTGTGTCTTTCCATTACATTCTGCCTGGAACCCGAGTCGCTACCCGAGGCCACGTGTTTTCTGTTCGCCGGCATACCGGAGATATCCACCGGCATGCCGGTGCTGCTTTTTGTCCAGGGGTGAACTCCGTCAAAATACCCGAGTCGAGCTACCCGAGGGCACGGGTTTTCCATCTGGCCGGCATACCGGAATTCTCGACGGCATGCCGGTGCGACACGTCAAATATTCTCTACCTCTCGACAAACAACCCGAGCCATGATCCCGTGGGCACGTGTTTCTGCTCCACCGGCATATGCCGGTGGTCTGGTCGGCTAGCCGACCAGAGCAGCAGATTTTTCCTTTTCGTTCCTTAGCACCCAAACTCAAATCCTGCACCATTAACACACTACCTTTCTCATTTCTTTTAAGAGTAAACACTAGAACTCGACTATAACTTTGAATTATACACTAGGAATTGAAAAACATAAAGCAATAAACTAATATACAATGAACTGGATTTTGTTCAACATCGTTAAGCTCGACGGGTTACCTCTAGCAACTATTCAGCTTCAAGGAGGTACATGACCTCCCCAGGATGTGGATCTACCATGCGATTAGTATCCTCGCCTCCATGACAGATTTTCAGACGATGACCATTCACCATAAAGGTACGGTGTTCGGTTGGATGCTCAATCTCTATAGATCCATGAGGCGTAACTTTGGTCACAATGTAAGGACCAGACCACTTCGATCTTAAATTTCCCGGATAATTACTGAACTTGGAGTTGTATTTTAGGACCCTCTGTCCCACTTCAAATGTCTTTGCACGGATGCAATTATCATGCCACCTCTTCGTGTTTTCTTTGTAAAGTTTTGCGTTTTCATAGGCATGTAATCGAAACTCATCAAGTTCATTCAGCTTCATCATACGATTCTCACTGGCCGAAGTAGGATCTAAATTCAACTGCGCTATCGCCCAATATGCACCTAATTCAAGTTCAAGAGGTAAGTGACAAGCCTTACCAAAAACCATACGATACGGAGATGCACCAACTGGAGTTTTGAACGCAGTACGATAAGCCCTCAACGCATCATCTAGTTTCATAGACCAATCTTTTCGTGTGGGGCCAACAGTCTTTTCCAGAATAGATTTGACCTCTCGATTAGAGACCTCAACTTGACCATTGGCTTGTGGATGATACGCGGTAGATACACGATGCCTCACACCATACTTCTCTAGAACTGTCTTCAGATATTTGTTCACAAAGTGTGAACCTCCATCACTGATAATAACTATAGGTGTACCATGTCTAGTGAAGATGTGTGATTTTAAAAATTTAATCACTACTCGTGAATCATTTGTTGGTAGAGCTACAGCCTCTACCCATTTAGACACGTAATCAACAACTAGTAGGATGTATAGATTCCCATCAGATGGTACAAAAGGACCCATGAAATCAATACCCCATACATCGAATATTTCAACTTCAAGAACATTATTACGTGGCATCTCATCCCTCTTGGATATATTTCTAGTAAACTGGCATCTATGACACTTCTGAACATACTCATGACAATCCTTATGTAAATAGGCCAATAAAAACCGGATTGTAGTACCTTAGCAGCTGTGCGGTCACCTTTGAAGTGTCCTCCGTATGGCGAATCATGACAACTCGCAACCACTGCCCAAACATCTTTCTCAGGTATGCATCTTCTCACCATTTGATCACTACATACTTTGTAGAGGAAGGGATCCTCCCAAAAGCACTGTTTAGCACGATGGATTAATCTTTTCTTGTCTTGTGATGTAGCTCCTTGAGGAAAGTTACCACTCACAATAAGATTAGCAATGTCTGCATACCAAGGAGTACCATCATATATAGCAAATAAACTCTCATCAGGGAACTCCTCCCGAACCAACTCTGGATCACTATTAAGCTCTGAACCTTCAAGACGTGACACATGATCTGCAACCTGATTATTACAACCCTTTCAATCTCGGATTTCTAAGTCAAACTCTTGTAACAATAACACCCATCTAATTAAGCGCGGATTAGCATCTTTCTTCTCCATAAGGTATTTAATCGCAGAATGATCCGTAAACACAACAACTTTCGCCCCAATAAGATAGGAACGAAATTTGTCGAATGCATACACTACAGCTAGTAACTCCTTCTCAGTTACAGTATAATTTACTTGAGCTAGCATAGTAGATGGAATGAAATACCTTATCTTTTCTTTGACCCAGAACAGCACCCATAGCAAGATCACTAGCATCACACGTAACTTCAAACGGAATCTTCCAATCAGGAGGTAATGCAATAGGTGCAGAATGAGCTTCTCCTTAATCTTTTGAAAGGCAACCATGCAAGCTTCATCAAAAAGGAATTTAGCGTCCTTTTCAAGTAAGTTACACAATGGCTTAGAGATCTTGGAGATGTCCTTGATGAAACGTTGGTAAAAACCAGCATGACCCAAAAAAATTCTCACCCCTTTAACGGAAATCGGAGGGGGAAGAGTTTTAATTACCTCAATCTTAGCGCGATCAACTTCCAAACCCGAACTCGAAACCTTGTGTCCCAACACTATACCTTCACGAACCATAAAGTGACATTTTTTCCAGTTCAAAACCAAATCAGTTTCCTTGCATCTAATCAACACCTTCTCCAAGTTCCGCAAACACTCATCAAATTTATAACCAAACACATAAAATTCATCCATAAATACCTCCAGATCGATCATCTCCCAGAAAATCGCCACCATACATCTTTGAAAAGTAGCAGGTGCATTACATAATCCGAATGGCATCCTTCGAAAGGCAAAGGTACCAAAAGGACATGTAAAAGTGGTCTTGTGTTGGTCTTTTGGATCTACATAAATTTGATTGTATCCTGAATACCCATCCAAAAAGCAATAATATTCTCTACCAGCTAACTTGTCTAACATCTGATCAATAAACGGAAGAGGGAAGTGATCTTTTCTGGTGGCCTTGTTCAACTAACGATAATCCATACACACTCTCCAACCAACAACGGTCCTTGAGGGTATGGCTTCATTATGTTCATTCAAGATGGTAGTGATACCACCCTTCTTTGGTACGCATTGAACTGGGCTCACCCATTCGCTACTAGCAATAGGATAGACGATTCATGTGTCTAGCAACTTGATAACCTCTTTCTTCACCACTTCCTTCATCGCTGGCATCAATCTTCTTTGTCCTTCAATTTAGCGCACTTTCATCGTCCAGAATGATTTTGTGTTGGCAATAGGAAGGACTAATACCTTTGATGTCAGCAATAGTCCAACCAATCGCCTCTTTGTTAGCTCTAGTATGCGCAAAAGTTTTTCTCCTTGAAGACCTGTTAAAGTAGCTGAAACAATAACAGGTAGAGTTTTGTTAGTACCTAAATACGCATACCTCAGGTGTGTCGGAAGTGGCTTTTCTTCTAATTTCGGGGGGAGCTTTGATAGATGGTTTGTTTTTAAGCACTATCTCCCCTGGTTCTCTGACAGGTTCATAAGTGAGACGCTTATGCTTCGGATATCCAGAGTTAAGAGCTTCCACTATTTCGGCTAACTCTTCTATTAGCTTTGGTAAGTCAAGTGTTAAGGTTGCTTGCAAGATATCTCTGAAATTCATGTATTACCATACTTCTCGTGTGGCTAAGTCAATTACGTCCAATCGGAAACAATCTTCTCTAGAATCTGGAAACTTCATAGCCCTAAACACGTTGAACTTTACCTCCTCGTCTTGGATTCGCATTGTTAATTCTCCATTTTCTACATCAATAACAGTACGCCCCGTGGCTAGGAATGGTCGTCCCAAGATGATGGGGACATTCCTATCCGCGTCGTATTCAAGTATAACAAAATCAATAGGAAAAATTAAAGTACCTGCCTTGACGAGAACATCTTCTATGCGTCCCTCTGGATGTACGAGGGATCTGTCAGCCATTTGCAAGACCATGGATGTCGGCCTTGCTTCTCCTATCTTCAATATCTCGAAAATTGATTTGGGCATGAGATTGATACTCGCTCCCAAATCACACAAAGCTTTGTCTTGCCACTCATTGCCAATAGAAATAGAAATCGTAAAACTCCCAGGATCAAGTAGTTTTGGTGGCAATTTGCTTTGGCATATGGCGCTACATTCTTCAGGCAAACCTACCATCTCGTTCTCAAGGTGTGGTCTTTTGTTGGCGATGGCTCTCTTTAGGAATTTAACATATTTTGGCACATCTCTAATGGCATCTAAGAATGGAATGTTAATATTAAGACCACGTACCACATTCAAGAACTTCTGATAGTCATCCATATCGCCTTTCTTCTGAACTCTCAAGGGGAAAGGTGGAGGCGGACGAGTTACTATCGTATCTTGCTTCTTCGGCTTTTTGGAATCTTCTCCACTTCCACTTCATGTTCATCTTCTTTTTCCGCCACATCTTTTACCGGTTTTTCTTTAACAGTTGTTTCTTTTTCTTTCATCACGGGAAAAGGAGTTGGTGGGAGATTCTTACCACTTCTAAGTGTCACTGCATCACAATTTTCTCTTTGCTTTGGTTCTTTAATTTCACTTGGTAATTGTCCTTGTTGACGTTGATTTAATACTCCATCATCCATTTTCACCCATTATCGACCGAAAAATTCTGAGCCGCTTGGTATCGATCTAATACTCCATCATCCATTTTCTCCAAGAAACTTCTTCACCTCTCCAATTAGCTCCTATCTCGTCTATATGTGGTGAACCTGTGATACCTGGTTATAAGCTTTAAATTAAATGGTAGGCTTTATAAGTAAATAGTTAATGTTTAGGGGTTTATATTGATAAGTTAAATAATAGAGGTGTTGAATAATTAATTAGAAATAAAACTATTAGTAAAAGTGATGAATCACCACAGCACGTGTAGTCTTCTTAGCTATCTATGTTACACCGCCTAAGAAAAAGAAAAGGATATAAAAGGTAGTTGTAACCAAAGTAAGTAAAAGGACCCAAAACTAAACATAAAAAAAAGGTAGCACTCAGCAGCCGTAAGAAAAAAGAAAGAAAAGAAAACCAAATCTAAAGCTAGTCTTCCATTTCTTTGCGCATAAAGGTATAAATAATATATTCATTAATCTTGATAAAATATAAGTTGAAGTTATGGATTATATTTTAGATAAATATGTATATTTATGTGGGTAGACAGTAGCTTTGCTATATGATAGTTAGGTGTGTAATATAATCATTTAAGTGGAAAGATAGTAGTAATAATTGTGTTGCTGTGTTAATAGTCTAAAATAATTAAAAAGATATAATCTAAGTCTTTATCTAAGATACTAATTATAATAAATGGACCGTTTTAATTAAACTAATTATTATTTACTATTTTTATTCATTTCCTTTAACTTTATTTAGTGCCCGTTTGGAAGTAATTTTTTAGAAAAGGACTTCAAAGTGCTGCTAGTATTTTAAGGGTATGTTTGGATGGAGGGATTGGAAGGAGGGGATTGTATTAAAGGATAATGACAATCTCATCCCTTGTTTGTTTTGAAAATAAGTAGAGGGGATAATTTATTAAAGGATACTTGCAATCCCTTACAAACCCATATATTCAATCCCTCCAATTCGGTAGGATTAGGAAGGAAGGATTATTTTATTACGTTGTAATGTCTAAGTTACCCTTATTCTTTCTTTATAAAATATTTTAATAGAGGTATATGAGTCATTTAGTTATAAAAAGAATTCTTTCCTTCCATTATTCTTCTAATCCAAACACCGGATAAATGTTATCATTTAATAAAATCCCTTCTTCCCTTTTTATTCAATCCAAACAAGATTAAATACTCTCATTTCCATTCCCTTGTTATACTCTCCCTTCCTATTCTTTAATAAAGAATCCCTACTTAATCCAAACATACCTTAAAGGTTTTTTTACTTTGAAAAGCACTTTTTTGAGAACCACCAATACTTTTTAAAAAAAGCACTTAAAATAATTTTAGATTTCAAAATTATTTTTAATAATTTTTTTAAATATTAAATTTTAATCTAAAAGCGTTTTTACTTTAAAATAAGCACTTCCAAACGTACTCTTAATCTATTCTCTCATTTAAATCAATTATTTCATCCTTTCTCAATTACTTGTTTTACTTTGCTATGCATAGACTACTATTACTTTCGTTACTTTTTTTTCTTAGATCCATTTATTTATCTTTTTGTTTATTTTAGACTATTAAAACAGCAACACAATTATTACTACTATCTTTCCACTTAAATGATTATATTACACACCTAACTATCATATAGCAAAGCTACTGTCTACCCACATAAATATACATATTTATCTAAAATATAATCCATAACTTCAACTTATATTTTATCAAGATTAATGAATAGATTATTTATACCTTTGTGTGCAAAGAATTGGAAGACTAGTTTAGATTTGGTTTTCTTTTCTTTCTTTTTTCTTACAGCTGCCGAGTGCTAATCTTTTTTTTTAATGTTTAGTTTTGGATCCTTTTACTTACTTTGGTTACAGCTACCTTTTATATCCTTTTCTTTTTCTTAGGCGGTGTAACATAGATAGCTATGAAGACTACACGTGCCATGGTAATACATCACTTTTACTAGTAATAGTTTTATTTCTAATTAATTATTCAACCCCTCTATTATTTAACTTATCAATATAAACCTCTAGACATTAACTATTTACTTACAAAACCTATCATTTAATTTAAAACTTATAACCGGATATCACAGAACCCATCTCATACGGGTTTTGCTCATAGAACCCATAGGACCCTTATCAATTTCCACACATGAAGGCTCACTAAACAAGATGGTCATCTCCGTTCCTCTATAAATCTCTTATATATAATATAATTTCATTTCATGGAAGATACATCTCCATATCATCTCCAACTGTCACCTTCACTTTCTTGATCAAATTAGTAATTATGGTTGGTTACTTCAAATTATACGCCGATATCGGTGATCTTGCAAAGTGAATTATCAAATCAAATATTACTTGTGCTACACCAATCTATTCACCCTTCAACACACAATTCAATAAAATGTCAAACTTCTTTGTCATATCCGAGACTCGGGTGTTCCCAAATACCATCGGTTCTACGAAGTGGGTCCACACTCGTGCTTGTTGCTGAAAATGACTATAGAGAAAACAATAACACTAATTCTCATCTAATATTTCACAATCAAAATAAATACGAAAAAGTATCGTAACTTGTGGATAACGGGTTTTTTTTCGAGTAAGGATTCACTTAGATTTGGCAGGACAATTCAGATCCGCTTTCGCGCTGCAGGAGTTAATGCGAACCTCCTATTTATATTGTTTACATATACACTATCCTTAGATTAAAAGAAAAACAAATAAAACAATTCCTTGCACTATAAAATTTTAAACTTTTACATGTATACAAAATATACAAATTCCACTTACAAATGAAAATCATGATCTTCTTTTAGAAACCTTCAAGGTTTGAAAACTGAAATTGCCGTGTGACAGTCACCAAGGAGTTTGTTTCGGTTGTAGCCTCAACGGGGAACTTACAAGTCTCTCGTATCTGATTTGTAACAGCAGCTATTGAAGGCCGTTTGCTCGGATTCTGGAACGTGCAACATATAGCAAGTTGTAATAACTCTATCACTTGACTCTCCATATTCCTGTCACTAAAATCAGCCTTAATCACATCAAGAATGGGCTTTTCTTGTAACATTGTCCTTGTCCACTTAGGTAAATCAGTGATGGGATCAGGTGCTTTCCCGGTTAATATTTCCAATAGTAAGACACCGAAACTATACACATCGGATTTTTGTGAACTTTTCTGTGTAGATTTCACCTCAGGCGCACGATAACTCGTAACTAAGGTAGTTGTGGCATCTGCTATACAAAGTTGTGAAATTCCATAATCAGAGAGACATGCATCATTATTAGAGGTGAGGAGAACATTGGAAGATCTGATGTTTCCATGACAAATATTTGATCCTTGGGCATGGAGATACCTAATACCTTGAGAAACTCCATAAATAATTCCGCATTTTGCTTGCCATGTGAGTTGACTATTTTTTATGCCTCCAATTCCTATTGAGCAAACAAGGAGATTAAGCGTGGATTTAAAATTTATATATTCAGCCAATATTAGAGGTGTTAACCAGTTGAGAGTTGAGTTAGCTGGGCAGAGCCTTGTTATTTCTTCAGCACTTAAAGGGGAGGTCTAGAGTTCGAATCTCTTCTCTTCTCTAACGGGTGTAAAAGTAAGAGGTATGAGGCTCGAATCCCTCCCTGGGGTAACCTAGTTCTGATTTAACTGGGAATATACATGGGGAGACGTGTATATCCCCAGCAATCCTCGGATCCCCATGTATCAAAAAAAAAAAAAAAAATATTAGAGGTCTTACCGTGCAAGACGAAAGCCAAATTTCCTCTAGAGATATAATCAAAGACGAGAAGTCTTTCACTTTTATCATAATGATAAGCTTTCAGAGGAAGCAAATTTGGATGAATCAGGCTTCCTATTTGTTCAGCTTTTTCTCTGAATTTATTCTCAGGTAAAGAATGATTCTTCATTCTCTTTACACTAACGGTAATATTCCGATCTTCCATGTACGCCTTGTATGAAGTTCCAAAAGTTCCTTTCCCTAAAACCTCAGCCTCCGCACGTAATAAATCTTCTATATCATATACTTGATTAGCAGCCCCTTCATTATTAATTCCAAAGAATACCAGCCCTTTCACCATCTGTATATCTGAATTCTTCTCAAGCACAATTTCATTATACATATATAAATATATATTAGGAGAGGGTTGTACTTGTGTACACGCAACATTATTGATTAAGGAATCAGTTCAACTCTTTTATCTCTTTGTTTGTTGTCTATTTAAAAATACTTATTTTATTGAAACAGAATACCAAAATTCGAGCATAAACAAAGTCAAGACAAGATGGAGTTCAACTCTTCCGAATATGCTATTGAAAGTTATTATTTATTATTATTTTAATGGAAGGTTACTTGCATTTACAATGTGATAGACTATTCCCAAAGCAATCCAACTTTTATAAATGCTTGTATAATTGACTTTTTCAACTATTACATTAATATCTCAAATTAGATTTTGACTTTTATCACCATGCCTTCAAATTTGACTAAGGCCAATTTAAAATATTACTAGTAGAAGGTTAAAGAGTTATATGACATCAATAAAGACTACACATTTAGAAATTAGAGTTTAAGGTTATAAAATATTACGGAGAGAATGAATTACTGAGCAGGGAATCTAGGATTTTGGTTAGGGAGAGAGTTAACAAAATTTAACCATTGTATTTCGAAATCAGTGAGGCTACAACGCATCTAACGTGGATCAGACCTTCTTCATCAATTTGGAGAAGGAACCAACAAAAGTTGACTTTGACAACTATACTTTTTACTACATACTAATCATATATTGATCAGTACTTGAGAGTTGACATTCAGAAATCCTTATCTCTTTAGAAAATTTGATATCACGATATTTCATATTTTGTTATTTTAATCGATATGTATTTCAGATTTGTTTTTTAAGCCTGTATATATTTTAGATTTGTTACCCGTGAGTGAAAATGGCAGATGCTGTGTCATCTTTTTAATCTACTCAAACAATTTTCAACCAGTCTCTGGGAAGAAAGCACATTATTAGGAGGACCCCAGCTTATTAAAGACGAACTTGGACAAATGAAGAGTGTTCTCACAAGGGCAGAAGCAATAATCGAAAACAATTCCGAACTTGAAGCTTGGGTTAATCAATTGCGTGATGTCGCTTATGATGCTGAAGATGTTCTTTATAAATTTAGCTTGTGGTTTGGTCACCATTATAGCGATGGAATTCTTGGTCAAGTACATAAGTTGTGCAGCTCTACTAAAAATCTAAAAACGCATCATCAACTCGCTACTAAACTAAATTGCATTCTATCAAGGATAGAATCATTAATATCTCGGGAGCACATCAAATACCATATTCAACCCAGTAAATTTGAGCTAGCTCAAGTTCAGGTAGGGAAAATAAAAACCAAAATACGTGGTGTGATACTCGAGGCAATGCGCTTTTCCTAGTCGAAGCAGACTTGGTTGGCATTGAAAAGCGGAAAAAGAAGCTCATTAACATGCTTTTAACAAATGATTCACAACTTCATGTAGTCTTTGTAGTTGGGATGGGAGGGTTAGGTAAAACAACGTTGGTCAAAAAGGTATACGATGATCCAATTGTGAAAAAATGGTTCAAGCATCACGTGTGGATTACAGTATCACAATCATTCAAGATTGAAACACTTTTAAACCAGGCAATCCGACAACTTTGCAATCACCGCATGATGAATTGGATACTATGGGTGTTATTAGCACGAAACAACTTTTCCGTGATCTTCTTCATCAAGAGAACTACATTCTAGTTTTTTATGATATTTGGAGATCTACTGATTGGGATATTATT
Organism: Nemophila menziesii; assembly: GCA_029959085.1. Classification (NCBI taxonomy): domain Eukaryota; kingdom Viridiplantae; phylum Streptophyta; class Magnoliopsida; order Boraginales; family Hydrophyllaceae; genus Nemophila; species Nemophila menziesii. The sequence continues at coordinate 36,087,974 of JARWIR010000005.1, read as the reverse complement.
AGGATTTTATTTTCCGAAAGTAATTGTGGGACAAGTGTTGATGGACGTGTAAAGACATGTCGTGTCCATGATATTATACATTAAATCGTCCTTGGCAAGGCAAAAGAACAAGACATTACAATCATATTTAGACAAGGGATGAATATTTCAAACAGGGTACGTTCGTTTGGTAATCCATAGCTCCTCCATTTACAAGCGTATTTTGAGGACATTTTTTGCGAATTCTAGTATGAGACATCTTTGGGAATCAGCTGCGCATGAAGCTAGCAATTCAGAACCAACTATTAATCCATATAATATGATATGACATGATCCGAACAGACACTCAACTGTCACAAATGAGCTGAACTTTTCTAGTGCAGTTCGAGTCCTTCGACTTGAAGCAACTATTGGGGAAGATCACTCCATGAGCATTGTTCGACAAAGTAAATTTGAGCAGCTATATATTACATTTTTTGAACTATGTGAAAAGCTAAATGGATATTTATTTAGGAATGAGGAAGTAATGAATGTCAGAATAGTAATATAAAATGCTTACAGATTACCAAAAAATGGTTGACACTTACCCACCTCTTATTTACTTATGATGCTACTTTATTTTTGTCCTTCCAACACCCAGGTGTTACAAACATTCCAAGATTTTAATTGTCGAAATTAAGCTCTAGTATGAAATATGTTCCCTAAGCTAGTTTCAAATTACATCCTTAAGATAAATGTGTTTGCATAGATAACGAGGATATGCTAGTTGGCCCTTCACCCATTCTGGATATGTGTCGCGTCTTATAGTGTGATAAATAAATCAACACCTTTTGAAGCTACTTCCCGCAAGTGTATGGGTCGTTCAAGTAATAAATTTGATAAGTATAAAGGGAATATCGTCTCCTTAGGGACTATCAATGTTAAATAAATGTGTTTAGCAAGTATAAAAATGTAAAGCTTGTAAAGGAACTATGTATAAAAAAATTGAAATTTGTTCCCTTGTAACACCTTGAGTGATGTAGGCGTCAGATATTTGCATAAACTTTTGAATGGGTTATACCGGATCTTGGTGAGCGGCTCCACTATAATTCCCGTAGTTTAGGAATTGATTATTCATACCCATATCGGGCTTAAACCGTGCAAAATGAATAGCTAGAGGGAAAAATACCAAAGGTTGAACTCGAAATCACATCCATGACTTAATAACAATGAAGTAACTGAATTTTTTTTACTTTTTCAATGATTTTAATTTATCAAATAATAAATAGAGGAAAAGGGGATTAGATAAGGATAATAAAAGATGATAAGGAAATTACGCACCTCTATGCTTATAATCCACTCTAAGCTATTGGCACCAAAATACCAGAACGCCTTCCTGAACTAGTAACCAATTCATCAAGGACTTAATCAGATCCACATAAATTTTGGTTGATAGAATTATATAATTTTAAAAAAAAGTAAGAAATTCATAATTCAAGGTTCAACACCATGAAAATATTATCTCCTTCTCTTTCATACTACATAGACATACATATATTACGTGGTAACTTACTTCTTTTATTCCAAGGCTACACATGAAATTTCCGTCTTTAATCACTATGTTATATACTTCTTTGTAAGTCCTCCATTTATACTTCCCTATCAAGAGAAAAAAACATCAAGAATTAGAATAAAAATAAAAAAGAAAAAGTCAAATCGAAAGGAGAACAAACATAAAACGACAACTTATACCTTTCCATCCACGACCTCTCGATAACCAAGCATTTTAATATTTAAGATTTCTCCACGGACATTCTGTAGAGATAGTCACATATTCTCATCAAAATTAGATCTTAATGAACTAAAAATTGTTGAAAGATATATAAATTAAGATGATAAGTATCAAATTCTTCGAAATTGATAAGCTAGTCGTACTCATATGCTCCAAATAGATCTTAAAATCTACTCAGACACAACAATTCTTCAATTGTATATTGTAAAAAAAGGTGACTCTATAGTTGATTCATTTAACATAAACCCATGCTTTGAATGAATATATATCTAATTAAATTCCACATTAGCCTTGTACAAACACCAGCAAAAAGAGAGAGTAATATACGGATAATTTAAAGAAAATTAATACCCCTTTTGTATTCTATATGACTCTTCAATGAATTTCCTTGTGTTCTCTAGGTGGGCAAAATAAGAAAGAGGTTCAAAGTCTTCATCTATGAACCTGAAGTGAAAAAAGAAGAAGATAATAAATTAGAATTCTTTAGTAATACTGAATAAGGAAACCTTAACCAAATAAGAAAAAAAATAAAATTAAAAATAAAGAAACCCTAACCAAATAGGGAAAAAAATCAAATTGAACATTAAGAAACCCTAACCAAATTAAACAAAATATGAAGCTGATGAATCTCAATGAAGGTATATAACAGAAAAGGTATTCACTCTTTACTTCTAATTGGAAACAATAAATCAAATCACAACTACGAAACCTAACCAAATCTAACAAAATTCATAGCATAAAACACACTATATAACTGAATAAGATGATTACCTTTAGTCGATACACTTCGATGGAGGTCTCGAACGGAAAGTTGATTGGATCTTGACGTCCGTGGAATTGCGAACTTACGATCCCTTTTGATCCGAGAGAGATTAGAATATGTTTTAGAGAGAGATGGGTGTTTTTTTCACTTAATGAGATCTTAATCTGGTTCATTAAGACATTAGATCAACAAGACAGTTTGTTTTTCCTAACTAATTCAGATCTGAATCCCTCTTAATTGATTTGTTTCATTAAAATTATAAACTAAGTCTAAATCATTCAGACACTACCTTTTAACATAATAAGTTCTATTGAGCTGTTCATTCAATATTCAGTATTTATTACTTAAAAAATAAAAGGCATTGAAATCTGAATGGTAAAAGCTTGTTTTGATGATTTATAATGTATGATTTCAATATTTGCAAATTTGCCACCGCTTTTGTTTACTATTCACTAACCAGCATTATTAAATGGGTAACTACTAACTAATGAGGATAAGTGAAGAGTATAATAAGTAGTTTAATAGCATTATCTTTCAATACTGCCAATATTATTTTAAACTTTATGTATAGTAGCAGTTATCAATAGAGCCACGAATTAACTGCCACATTTCTTCTTTTTTTTAGTGAAATAAACAAAATCAATTAAAACTATTGCAAGAATCATGTTTAAAAGAAAACATAAAATAAAGTAACTCTTAAGAACAAATCTAAATGAGCGATGGATGGTGAAAGATGGTTGGGTTTTATGGAAAAACTCTTCTCTTCTTCGCATCCGCTCTTCTCCAGACATGAAAATTAATAAAATGATGAGTTGTGTATGTTTTGGAGCTTCTAAATGACTTATATACTAGCTAAAAACTTTTAGGGCCACCATGGGCTCACTTAATTAGGTTAAAGATAGTCTGTCCCGTTTTTAGCTAGTGTTGGACAGTTCAAGTCACAATGGAAGCAAATGGCATAACTTATTGATCTCGACTCTGAATTGACTTCCATCATTTCTCACACGTCACTGACTTCAATCTCTATTTAAATAAAAAGGAATTAAGTCCAAATCTCTAAGCAGTTAATCATGGTGACTAAAACAATGTGACGTCAAGATTTTTCTGGCAAACAGTCTAACTTCCCAAAGTGACATTAAAATCCAATTACGCCTTGGTTTGGGGTTTGACTTGACTTTATTAATTCTTCTCATCATCTTGGCATCTTGTGTCAACCATGTACCTATAAAATATACACTTAACACACAATTAAGACACAAAAGCTCTATAAATAGCAATATTACCCAAAACAAGAGAGAAAATACAATATGTCGAATACTAAGAAAAAATCCCTCACTTATACCCAATAAACACCCAAAAAGATATCTCGTTAATAAATTGAACCATCACAAAAAGAGAGACATTAAGAGATCTTAACCAAATCAAGTTGTCACACTTTCGTAAAAAATTACATAAAGGATAATGCTCATATTCTCTAAAAATAGTTAACAACAACTCTATTTTACAAAAAATTAATCTGATATTTCAAATGTTCCATTAATAATACCTATATATGTCTTAAAATTGCCGTAATGTAATATTTTCCAAAATAATTCTCTATAAATAATTTTTCTTCAAGATTCGACATGTAGGCTTTGCATCTTAGAAGTTGAATGTGTGGAACACTTGTTAATGCAAGATCTACTTAGCTGTCAATTTTGGACAAAATCTACTATGAAGATTTATCTTGACACCATGGATGACATACAATTGAATCTTAAAGAGAGAATAAAAAGACTCGTATTACGTAATTATTATCTCTTTGGGACAAATGAGAAGCTTTAAATGAAAGAATATTTTGAAAGATTACTTGAAATACCGAGAGGGAGGTATTACTATAAAAAAATAAGTTACGATTAAAGAAAGGGTAGAGAAATGGTTCGAACATATTAATAGAAATAAAACTAGAAACCTTAATCTCACGAATAAATTTGTTAATAATATCAAAGTAATGACATTACAAATTTGTATGAGGTCTCTTTTTCTCTAATTATGAATGTGTAAGGAAAGTGAAATAATTAAGAAGTGAAATAAGAAATTTGGTCAAACTAATTACGAATTAATTTCGTGAACAAGTTAAAACAAGCAATGTTTTAGCCACCCTTGATTGGTTAAGCTTAAATCGCTTGATGATTACAAAACAATACAGTAACTTTTGCTGTAGTAACCATGATAAATGAATACTAGACGAGAAGTTAAAAGACACGCTAAATTAAGTGATTTAATAGAAAGTCTTAAATTTTTCTCTATTTTCTTTAAACTAATTATGTTGGGCCTATATTAGATTTTTTCAGTTGGGCGTAATGTTTACTTGGAGATTTTAACAGCTGTTTGCCCCTTTTAAAATTGGGCTATATGGCATTGCTTAGTCGCTTAAAGGCCTTTAGGTTAGCTTACCTGCTCACCCTAACAAGGTGTCGATATATATGAGTACTTTAGTCTTTCAAATATGCATATTTATTTGTAAGAAAATATATTCAATTAAATATAATATAATAAAGGATTATTGCCTAAGAAACACTTCAAATTAAAATTAATGCCCCCTCACCCCCGCCGTTTTCTTCTTGCCCATAAAAGGCACTCCTTTTTTTTTCTCATCTATTTTACCCCCTCACCCCAGCCGCCGTCCGTTTATTAGTTGTTAGTTTGTATACATTGAGTTAGTTATAGGGTGAATGCCCAATAAACACCTGCCACCTTAGCCACTTGCCCATAAAAAGCACTTAAGGTAAATATACCTTAATGTCATTACTGCTGTCTACTGCCGTCTGCTGCTGCTGTCAAGGGCGAGTAATGGGAATGTTTCCCAACACTCGTGCAAGTAATGAGAATGTTTCCCAGCACTCGTGCAAGTACACTTTTGTACTTGTGGGCTAATGTTGAGTAATGGGAATGTTTCCCAGCACTCGTGCAAGTACATTTTTGTACTTGTGGGCTAATATTGAGTAATGGGAATGTTTCCCAACACTCGTGCAAGTACACTTTTGTACTTGTGGGCTAATGTTGAGTAGTGGGAATGTTTCCCAACACTCGTGCACGTACACTTTTGTACTGTCTGCTGCTGCCAAGGGCGAGAGAGAGAGAGACAGAGGAGATATATATAACTAAGGATTATTGCCCAAGAAACACCTTAAATTAAAAGTAATGCCCCTTCACCCCCGCCGCTTTCTTCTTGCCCATAAAAGGCGCTCCTTTTTTTCTTTCCTATTTTACCCCCTCACCCCAGCCGCCGTCCGTTTATTAGTTGTTAGTTCGTATACATTGAGTTAGTTATATATATCTCCTCTGTCTCTCTCTCTCTCACCCTTGGCAGCAGCAGACAGTACAAAAGTGTACGTGCACGAGTGTTGGGAAATATTCCCACTACTCAACATTAGCCCACAAGTACAAAAGTGTACTTGCACGAGTGTTGGGAAACATTCCCATTACTCAATATTAGCCCACAAGTACAAAAATGTACTTGCACGAGTGCTGGGAAACATTCCCATTACTCAACATTAGCCCACAAGTACAAAAGTGTACTTGCACGAGTGCTGGGAAACATTCTCATTACTCAACCTTTACAAAAGTGTACTTGCACGAGTGTTGGGAAACATTCCCATTACTCGCCCTTGACAGCAGCAGCAGACGGCAGTAGACAACAGTAAGGGCATTAAGGTATATTTACCTTAAGTACCTTTTATGGGCAAGTGGCTAAGGTAGCAGGTGTTTATTAGGCATTCACCCTATAATAAATATACTATTTGTTAAAACTACTTTATATAAAAAGAATTCCCTTTGATCTATGATTTATAAAAGAGCAATTTTTTAAAATCTTTTAAGAATTATTCAGTAATTGTGTAATTTAATTTTTCAGTTTGAATAAAAATTCCAATAATAATGATTTTCGTCCATGTCATACATTTTTTTTTATATAGAAAAACTATTTTGGATTTTGATTCTTTCTTTTTTTTACTTTTTGTTATATAAGAGATACTTTGGATTCAGACTCATTGACTCGTTTTGAACATGTACCATTAAATTAGATGATCAAAACCCTAGCAGCGAGCTAATTCCTATTATTAGGCTGTCATATTAAATATAAATAATAATGTACAAGGTAGGTTTGGGGTGGTGGGGTTTGGAACTAACACAAACAATCTTTCCTTTTTTTAAGTTGATACAACCATACCGCTATTTTCTGGCATTATCTTCAAAAACTATGAAGGTTGTTTATAGTAAATTATATCCATAACTTCTTTTTCTTGTAACAAGGATCAGAACAAGTAGTACCCATGCCATGACTAATAGTTATTAATTGCTATGAACTTGCCGGTGCTTATCTTAACAGCAGTCAACTCAAACATGTTGTATTCACAAGTTGAAGATTAGTATTTTAATTACGTAAAAAACAATCTACTCTCATACTGATTTCTATTTTATTACCCACGTGACATTTAGAAAGCAACAACTCCATTGAACATTTGAATCATGACGTTATGAGCAAGTTATGCATGAATATATAAAGAAAATATTTAAAAGAAACGTAACTCTCAATAAAAATATTTGTACTCAGTACTAGAAATTTATAAAAAAAAGTACAATTATACGGGATTGGCGATAAAAATCAGTCATTTCCATGGTGGATTTGGCCTATGGAATTTTAAAGTGTTGTGTGCATATGAGAAAGATGGAACATGAGAGCTAGGCATGTTTGCTAACTGTAGATGGGGTGGATATATAGTGAGTTACGAGTAGATATAGATCGACAATTTATTTCAAGACGTTTGATACAAGGGTGGTTATATAAGGCGGATGAATAACTGTGTGATATTTTTTTTAGTCAAGAATAATTTTCACTTTTTTTTGGTTAGAATAATATTCATTTTTTTCTAGTTAGAATAATATTCACTTGATTATGCATGTAGGTTTAAGTTTATAGTAATTGAATTACGTTAATTGATTAATGACTTTATGTTCAACTGTCATCGATGTAGCAATGGAAGAACCCCAACTTGAGACGTTTTATAGAGAGTATTTGGGGGGAAAACTAGATAGTTTTTGTCTAAGGTAAAATTGTATTTTACATTATAGAAAAATGATTTTTAAAACCGTAACCAGGATAAGTTAACATATATGCTCTGTGTTGATCGGAAGCCAAGATAATAATGGGATAATCCCAGGTGTTCGGCCTTTAATTTGCAAGGTTTGGTATAGGATTTGTTATTAGATTTGGGGCAATTATTTTAAAGAGTCTCAACAACATACACAATATTAACAAAGTCTTTTCTATAATTAATCTATTAAAATCCAACTAGAAACAATAAAAGTTCAAAAAACACCCAATCCCTTCTTATATACTAAAACCCCAAATTAAATAATCAAACCCCTATTAGTTTTTTTTTCCATATCATCATTGGTTTTTCTTTCCTCACCCTCTTTTCTCTGTGGCCAATAACATGTCTCTCTTCTCTCCTCATCGTTGCCCACAAAACAACAATGTCAGCCTCCCTCCTCCACCACTACTGACTTCACCACGATCGCGCTTTGCTGCACAGCCACGCCGCCCAATAGTCTCTCTCCTTCACCACCATTGACTTCACCAGAACCGCCACTGCCCACCACCACTACAGAACCGCCACTGCCACGTAAAGTCGTCGGTAAACTTTTGTTATTTACCGACGACATACGATTACCCACGAGAAACCTTCCGCCGGTAATTTACCGACGACTGTGGTCGTGGGTAAACAACGAAACGCCGTCGTTATTTAATTTTTTTTTAATTTTTTTTGCTTGGATTTGTCGTCGGTAAATTACCGACAGTTTGAAAAGGCGTTGTTAAATTCTTGTTTTTAGCGACGACGCGTTAAGTTTACCGACGACTTTACGTGTCGTCGGTAAATTTGACGTGCATATATGCGAACAACCTGTATTTTTATCTCCTTAAACCCCAAAAACCCCATTTTTTTCTCCCAATTTCTCCCAAAAACATCAATCAAACTCATTCAAATTTTTTTGCAATACCTTCTCCAATTCATATCTAACCATTTGCAAGCTTATAATCAAGGTGGGGCATCATCAACACACAATTTCATCTACAAATATTAGGTAAATTCTTGATTTTTTTTTTATTATGATCATATTTGGTGTAATTCTTGCAATGTTATGGGTTTAGGTTTATTATTACATTATCAAGGTTGGGACTTCATCATCAATATCCAATTTCTTCCACCAATTCAAGGTATTTTCTTAAAATTTCAAACTTTTTAATTTATTTTTTTATGCATGAATTTTGAATTGTGTATTAGTTGCTATATATAGGTTATTATTTTGTATATTTTTTTATTGTCTTGTTATATATTGTGTATAAATCATGCATACATTCATTTATTTCATATATTATATTTCATATATTTTTGTATTTGTGTATTTATTTATGTGAAATTGTTTATATATTTATTGTGTTGTAATTTTATTTATTTAGTAATTTTATTTATTTATTGGTTTGTATTTATATTCAAGCCATTGGTTTGTAATTTGTGTTATTTATATTCATTGTGTTGTAATTTTTTTTTATTTTATCAATTGGGTTGTAATAATTATTTATTTTATTTTCATATGAATGTAGTTGTCTAGTTATCTAAGATTGTTGTAAAGAGATGGCTTTGGATAAGAGTTGGATGGATGCTACGGATTTATTCGATCCAAACTATCTTGTTGGGATTTTGGGTTTTATCGCATATGCAAAACAACATTCGCAATATGGAGATCTTATTTATTGCCCGTGTAACTATTGTAAAAATAATCGTCGATTAGCCTCTCGGACGGTTACGAACCACCTTTATAATGAAGGGATTATGAAGTCGTATCGGGTTTGGATAAAACACGGTGAGCAGCCGGTCGTTCCCGAAGAAATCCCTATTCCGAATAGAGTTAATGAAATTGCCGAGGTTTATGACGATGTGAGACACAGTTACGATGTTGGCGGTCATCAGGGTGACACCGAGATGAGAGACGTAGAAATTCCAAGTAGTTTCGAAAAACTGTTTAACGAATTGGAGACAGAATTATATCCGGGTTGTAAAGCGATGAGTTCATTGAACTTCATTGCCAAGCTTATGCACGTAAAGGTAAAGAACAAGTGGACTAACACGTCATTCACCGAGCTATTGGAGTTGATTGGTCGTATTTTGCCCAAACCTCACACTTTGCCCGATTCGTATGATTTATGCAACAAGAAGTTGAAAAGCTTGGGTATGGAGTATATTACCATCGATGTTTGTTTGAACGATTGTGCCATATTTTATAAAGAGTATAAAAAGACCTCGATAAGTGTCCAGTTTGTGGCGAGTCTAGATGGGACCCAAAGAAGGGTATCAGAGTACCACATAAGAAGCTCCGCTATTTTCCGATTGCTCCCAGGTTACAGCGACTATATGCTTCAAAGCACACCGCTGAAGACATGATTCGGCATCATACCGGTAAGAGTGCCGATCCGGATGTGTTGCGTCATCCTGTTGATGGTGATAGTTGGAAGAGATTTGCAGCGCTACACCCTGAGATTTGCAGTGCACCACCATCACCATCTTCACCTTTTCACTCACCTTCCAACTTCGCTCAAATCCCGGGGCCAGATCTCGTGCCTCCACGCCGCTCCACCACCCAACACAGCCCCCGATGCCACTCTGCTCACCAGAAAACCGCCGTGTACAAGAACCCTTCCCACCTCTCACCATCTTCGCCGTCTCTCTTCTAGTCCATTCACGACGCCGCCTCCGTCCATCTTCGCGCCTCGCCATCGCCGCCCCCATCTCCTCTCCCTTCAACAGCAGGGAAGGTCTCACCATCTGCCACGGTGTACGAGGCCTCACCAGCGCCGTCCTTAGCCTCTCACGCTCCACCAACGTCGTTCCTCTAATCTCGGTCATGGCACCGCTCCACCATCATCGCTCCTTCGTGCGCCGCTGTCACCAACGTCATTGGATCTTAATTTTCCAAAGTCGAGTTGAACCAGGCCATCCAATATTAGCCCACCCAGATCCGATTTGAAGATAACTGTGCAATTTTTTATTTTAATTTCTAATTAAATTATTGTTTTCCTTTTCCTTTTTAATTCGAATATATATTGTAAAAATTTTTGTGTTTGTTATAGATATAGATTTAGATCTATTTGGAATGTACGAAATTGATTTATTTAGAATGTACCAAAGTGATGTGTTTGGAATGTACCAATTTATTTTTATCATAGAAAAGGTTATCATAAATACACTTGTGTATTGTTTTTGCGGGAAAAGCTTTGTTTGGCGCGTACCAATGGAAGATTCTTGACACGCTATCTTTCACCGGGTTTCTAAATAAGTCCAGACATTAACATCGGACATAAACAAAATTCATTTAAATCTAGAAAATTATATTAAGGACCCATCGTGCAATTAAAAAAAATGAGCGCGTGATAAAACGTAAAATTGGTACGTTCCAAACAAATAAAAATTGGTCTATACCAAAAATGTAAATAATATTGGTTTGTATCAAAGACGAACGGATTAGAAATATAAATATTAAAATTTTAACTAATAAATTAATTTAGAACTTTCTTAAAATATTTTTTTAGTTAAAACTAAATATTTAAAATATTGGACTTCTTACATACTTTTTAGTCGGACTATGATTTTCGGCCCTATAACCAACAATATTTGAGATACACAAACACTATCAATAAGTTCCAAAGTGTTATATTTATTGATAAAACAATTTACGTATACCGTGAATTTAAGTAATTCGTGATTATGGTAGTCTACATGGTCCAAAGTCCTTAACTAAGTCTGAATAATGTGGGACAAAAAGTCAAAAAATTTAGAGGGATTAATAGTCTAAAGAAAAAGTTGTTAATTAAGGCGATGGGGGGCCATGAGTATTAGGTAGAGAATCCCTTATTTTCTCTAGTCAAACCATTCAATATATTAACTTACAAACCAAAGACTTCCAAATAACCAAGGATAATTACATGGAAGATACCTTCATATAAAATTTGGTTGTGTTTATCCCAAACCCTTATTTATTTATACGGACTAGGAGTTTCATTTTAATTAATAGAAAACAAAACATTAAATATGTAACTCTTTAGTAAAATATACTAAAAAACCTTAAATCTAGTTTGACGCATGAAAAGGTATATCTTTTTGTTGGTCAATTGGGTTTTTAGCCCAAGTGAAACCATATTTTGTATATACGACTTTGACTCAGGCGTTAGTCTATTTGTGGTGATTAATGTGGATATATTCACTTGGTTAAAATCATTAATAAGTGAATGATAAATTGAATGTCCAAATATGGAGAAAAATAAATAAATAAAAAGGCTCAAAATAAAAGTTGCAACGGTTCACAAAAGTCGAACCCTAATATGCGTGTCCAAAGAACAGTCACCATTAGAGCGGCGCATCGTTTGGTGTTAAAGCTTCACCAGAGTTTCCTATGTTGAAAAGTCACATTCCTCCTTGAAAGGTTGTCTATCCACCTTTTCAAACCCTATAAATAGTGCAGGTCTGCATCATTTTTAAAATTAATTTTTGCACATACAAAAATCATATATTTGCATTTGAAAAGTTAGAGAGTTCAAATGGTTTATTTGGGTCGTATGTTCTTCTCAGTTTGAAGTGCTTCTACAGAGAACATCCTACCGTTGTATCCTGGGAGACTGTTGCCGTGAACCGTGAGCACCAGTGCGGGGCAATAAAGTTTTAAGGAAACTGATCACGATCAGGCCTCGGTAATTTGAATGTTACCAATTTTTGTACGTTTTTTCTGAATTATTTTATTGTATTGTTTCACGTATTTATGAATCTGAATCAACGATCAACGATCTGTAAGAATCTGAACCCAGCTCCAACAATCTTAAGACTTTATGTTGTTCTATTATTTGTTTAAGTTTTAGATTCTTATTTTGTGATTCATATTTATTTTTTCTTTAATCCGTTCATAGTTTGTTTTGTATATGCTAAAAATTCTGCAAACTTTTGGCTTTATGCTATTTATTTGCTAATTGCTATACAAACTTGTTGAATTATATGTTAGTTTTTGTCTTCAGATGCATAAGGCCATAATCAAATAACTATAAGTTTATTTTATTACTTTTTTATGCAATAACCATTAGAATTTATTTGTTCTCTTACTTTTTGTTATGAGTAGAAGTTTGGATTGTTTACATCTTTGATGGTCTTGTTATAGAGTAGATATTTACGTAAGAGATTATTTACTCTGAGTATATTTATATATAATATCTTTATATAAGGTGATTTCTTATATAGATATTTGTATTTGTTTTTCCAAATTTATAAGGTATTGTATAAGTTAGGAGATTTCTTTTAAGATAAACATTAAGGAGATAAAGTGTTCAGATTATACAATAACTTTTGTCCGACATACATTTTAGTGTATTTTATGTTTTAGTGTTTAATTTATTCTAGTAGCTTGTTGTCACTAAATAATTTAGTTGTGTTAAATTTATTTAAATAAAGTTTGATTATTTCGTATAAATTTTTCAATTCTCCTTTGTTGATTTCTCATTTGTGTTAAAGAATTTATTGAGAATAATTCTTAAAATTTTGAGAAATATACTTTCGTTTCTTAGTGTTCTATAACAAGATATAAAATCTTGGGACTGAGTTTTTCTAACAAGATCTGAAATCTTGGGAAATTCAGAATCGTTTATTAAGCATTAAAAGAAAGAATAATCTCTTGGAGCTTTGTTACCTAATAAGACATAAAATCTTGGGTAACAGGAGAAAAACGATTGTGAAACGATTGTGTGTGCTTGACTTTTAAGACAAAGAAGTGGATTTGTGTTCCACATTAAAGATTTTATTTCTATTGAGTTAGAATTATTCAATGGAGAAAGATAAAATGAAAAATTATTTGTTTGAAAAGGATGAATATGATAATAATGAATTATCTAAAAATGCATTTGTGGGACACAGTTTTAGTCCCTTAAGACTTGGTGAAAGATCTCAGAATGGTGAGGATAATCCCCAAGTGATTAAGGTGGATGACCTTAATAATCATCTTTCTAACATATGTGCTGTAATGTCGAAAGTGAACATGGTTGGAGAAAACTCCAAACATTGGTGGGTTGATACCGGGGCTACCCGATATGTGTGTTCGGATAGAAGTATGTTTATTACATACCAGGTAACCAATCAAAATTTATTTATGGGAAACCTTTCCACGTCGAAGGTGGAAGAAGTTGGAAGAGTGATCTTGAAGTTATCTTCTGGAAAAGAACTCACTCTCAACATGTGTTGTTTGTCCCGGACATTTGTATAAATCTCATATCTGGATCATTATTGAGTAAGAATGGTTTCAAGATGGTATTTGAAACGGAAAAACTTGTTCTCACCAAGGGTGGGATGTTTGTTGGCAAAGGATACCTTAATAACGGTCTGTTTAAAATGAGTATAATAACTGTGGTATCCAAAGATGAACAAAAGTATGTAATAGGAAATGCTATGATTAATAATACATCTTCGTCTACTTACAAACTTGAGTCGCCTAATTTATGGCACAATAGATTAGGGCATGTGAAATATAATTCATTGCATAAACTTGCACATTTTGGGTTATTACCTAAGTTAAATTTTAATTCACAAAGTAAGTGTGAAGTGTGTGTGGAAGCCAAGATGGCTACAACTTCTTTTACTTCAGTTCAAAGAAGTTCTGGACCTCTGGATCTAATTCATACTGACATATGTGATTTGAAATTCGTGCAAACCAGAGGTGGTAAAAAGTATTTTATTACTTTTATTGATGATTGCATAAGATATTGCTATATTTATTTACTCAGAAGACGAGATAAAACTTTAGATGTATTTAAGCAATATAAGACTGAAGTTGAGAATCAACTTAATAAGAAAACCAAGGCATTAAGAAGTGATAGAGAAAGAGGATATGTATTTCCGTTTGAGGAATACTGTAAGGAACATGGTATTGTTCATCAAACCACTGCTCCATTATCACCTCAACAAAACGGTATTGCCGAGCGCAAGAACCAAACTCTTAAAGAGATGATGAATGCCTTGTTGGTACACTCAGGGTTACCACATAACTTGTGGGGGTAGGCCATTTTAACAGCTAATTATATTCTAAATAAATTACCCCACAAGAAACTAGAGAAGACACCATATGAGTTGTGGAAGGGTCGTCCGCCGACTCTGAAATATCTCAAAGTGTGGAGGTATCTAGCAAAGGTGGCGGTACCACCACCTAAAATGGTCAAGATTGGACCTAAAACTGTTGATGGTATCTTTATTGGTTATGCTAACAATAGTTCAGCATATCGATTCCTTGTACACAAGTCTGAGATTGACGATATAAACGTCAATACAATCTTGGAGTCAAGGAATGTCGTATTCTTTGAAGAGATTTTTCCTTGTAAAGATAGACAAGAGAAAAATAATTTGAAGAGGTCTTATGAGACTAGTAACAGTCGTGAAGATGAAAGAAGAATAGACCAGGAATCTATAAATAAAGACGAGCCGAGACGTAGCAAAAGAGCTAGAACGGCTAAGTCTTTTGGAACAGATTTTCAAACTTATTTGTTAAAAAATGAGCCTCGTACATACAAGGATGCTGTGTCAACTCCTGAAGCCCAATATTGGAAAGAGGCTGTAAATAGCGAGATTGAATCCATTATGCAAAATCATACATGGGAACTGGTTGATCTTCCTCCTGGAAATAAACCTTTAGGGTGTAGATGGATTTTGAAGAGAAAGATGAAAGTTGATGGATCAATCGATAAGTACAAGGCAAGACTGGTAGTCAAAGGTTATAGTCAAAAGGAAGGCCTTGACTATTTTGACACATACTCACCAGTAAGGAGAATAACATCCATTAGAATGTTAGTAGCCATAGCAGCTATAAATAATCTCGAGATACATAAAATGGATGTTACGACGACCTTCTTAAATGGAGATTTAGAAGAAGAAATCTACATGGAACAACCCGAAGGGTTTGTCGTTCCTGGGAAATAAAAGAAGGTTTGCAAGCTTGTAAAGTCATTATATGGACCTAAACAAGCACCAAAACAATAGCATATGAAATTTGACAAAGTCATGTTGGAAGGTGGCTTTAGAATAAATGAATGTGATAAATGTGTCTACGTAAAAGGAACTGAAAAAGAATATGTCATTGTGTGTTTATATGTAGATGACATGCTAATTATTGGGAGCAATAACAATGTCATAAATATCACAAAAAAGATGTTGACCAGTAATTTTGACATGAAAGACATAGGTCTTGCAGATGTCATTTTGGGTATAAAGGTGACCAGGACATCTAAAGGTATAATGTTATCTCAATCACATTATATTGAGAAAGTACTTGATCGATTCCTCAAAGATAATAAAGATCAAGTGGAAACACCTATGGACATTACTATACCTTTAACAAAGAATACTGGTGAAGGAATATCTCAATTAGAATATTCTTGGATTAGTCTCATGTACATCATGAATTGTACAAGACCCGATATTGCATACTCAGTAAGCAGACTAAGTAGATATACTAGCAATCCAGGGCACAGCCACTGGAAAGCTATTATACGAGTTCTAAGGTATTTTAGATACACTTTGAACTATGGCTTGCACTATTCAGGATATCCACCTGTATTGGAAGGTTACAGCGATGCGAATTGGATATCTGACTCTAAAGACACAAAGTCCACTAGTGGATATGTCTTTACTCTTCGAGGTGCAGCCGTGTCTTGGAAATCCACTAAGCAAACTTGTATATATAGATCCACTATGGAATCCGAGTTCATAGCATTGGACAAGGCTGGAGAAGAAGCGGAATGACTCCGTCAGTTCCTCGAGGATATTCCAAGTTGTTCAAAACCTGTGTCGGCTATATGTATTCATTGTGATAGCCAATCGGAAATCGGAAGGAAACAAAGTAGTATGTATAATGGTAAGTCTAGACATATACGTCGCAGACATAATACCGTCAAACAACTTCTCTCTGATGGAGTTATCACAATCGACTATATAAGATCGCAAGATAACATCGCGGATCCGCTTACAAAAGGTTTAGCTGGAGAGAAAGTTGCAAATTCATCGAGGGGAATGGGTTTAAAAGCCTATAATAAATGAGTTACCACCACATAGTGGAAACCCTACCTATATGACTGGAGATCCCAAGAAATAGGTTCAAAGGGAAAACTAAATTATGTAAAGCGCAACTTGAACGACACTGTGGGGGTTATTCCCTTTTACCTATTCCTATGACAAGTAGACAGTGCACCTGAAGGAGATTTAGGATAAGCATAGCTTTTAATGATTCTTATAGCTTGGATATTTCCAAGTGGGGTATTACAGGATACTCTTAATAAGCAATCACCTATATGAGTTAGGAGTGTGGCCGCTCCATCGAGAATTCCCAAAGGCTGAATTCATAGAGAGTACTCATGATTACCAGGAGTTGTTCAGGGCCGAAATGAACACAACTGAGAACCAAATGACTTCAGAGAGATATTATGTGAACTCTATTGTCTTGGTTTACATAAAACGCTGAACAGTTCAAGATATCGCGTTCACTGGTTGGCAAGTAAATCCGATAGTTTTCACTATGGAAGGTTCAAAGCCCAAAAACTACCTATCCTTATGTAATAACTCCCTATTTGAACTCTCTCGTGTTAGCATTCTTTTTTTTTGTGTTTTGTTGGTTAGTCAATTTACATTCATGTGGGGGATTGTTGGTCAATTGGGTTTTTAGCCCAAGTGAAGACCATATTTTGTATATATGACTTTGACTCAGGCGTTAGTCTATTTGTGGTGATTAATGTGGATATATTCACTTGGTTAAAACCATTAATAAGTGAATGATAAATTAAGTGTTTAAATATGGAGAAAAATAAATAAATAAAAAGGCTCAAAATAAAAGTTGCAACGGTTCACAAAAGTCGAACCCTAATATGCGTGTTCAAAGAACAGTCACCATTAGAGCGGCGCATCGTTTAGTGTTAAAGCTTCACCAGAGTCTCCTATGTTGAAAAGTCACATTCCTCCTTGAAAGGTTGTCTATCCACCTTTTCAAACCCTATAAATAGTGCAGGCCTGCATCATTTTTAAAATTAATTTTTGCACATACAAAAATCATATCTTTGCATTTGAAAATCTAGAGAGTTCAAGAGGTTTATTTGGGTCGTTTGTTCTTCTCCGTTTGAAGTGCTTCTACAGAGAAGATCCTACCGTTGTATCCTGGGAGACTGTTACCGTGTACCGTGAGCACCAGTGCGGGGCAATAAAGTCTTAAGGAAACTGATCACGATCAGGCCTCGGTAATTTAAATGTTAACAATTTTTGTAAGTTTTTTCTGAATTATTTTACTGTATTGTTTCACATATTTATGAATCTGAATCAACGATCAACGATCTGTAAGAATCTGAACCCAGCTCCAACACTTTTTTCGTAGGTGATCTGGGCCAACTTGCACGCACCACGACTAATCTAACAGAGATATACACGCATCCCCATGTATGTTCACAAGTAAAACAGAATTAGGTTACCCATGTTCAGAGTAGAGTTCGAGTCTTGTACCTCTTACTTTACACCCGTTACTTCTTAGTTTACGCTCGTTAGGGAGGGGATTCGAACCATGTACCTCCCCTTTAAGTATTGAAGAAATAGCAAGACTCTGCCCAGTTGAACTAACCCAACTGGTTTCTTTTTCATTTGTATAACACTATAATATTATCTAAAAGAATTATTGGAATTTAAGTTAATAATTGTGTTTGAATCATGTTTAATACAAGGCATTAACTAATTCCATTCATGCTCTTATGGGAGAAGTGGAAAAGACACTTTTTGTGTAGGAACAGAGATAGAAAATAAATTAGCTTAAAATAGCTTACCTATCTATTCCTACAAAACGATCTAAGGGCTGTGAAAGCCAAAAGGGAAAAGGAAAAGCCCCACATGCGCGCACCACCACCACCCGCCCGGCCTGGCGACGGCGTTGTGTGGGTTGTGGGCTAGTGGGGAGTTGGGGAGTTGGGGAGTTTGGGAGTTTGGGGAGTTTGGGAGTTTGGGGAGTCAAAAAATTAAACAAGTTTTCTAAAGTAAATCTGGTGGAAGAAGACTAGTTCTTATAGTTGTCGGTGGCAAGTCAAATCCTTTCAACCAGAAGATAAACAACTACCAATAAAGCACCAGAAGACAAGGGTCCACCAATTACGCACAAGTAACTATTACAGAACTTCAACATGGGAATGAATCAAGTCAACATAATGTCCAGGTTCATTACTGGAAATATAACGTGTAGCATATATGTCAATAAAAAACGTCAATCAATCAAGGGCCAATTATGGAGGCAATCAAGGGCATTAATTATGACGTTTCTGACAAGGCTCTCCTCACCTACTCTTCTATAATATCAATTTTTTTGGATTACCATTTATGTTGTTTTTTCCAAATCGGTGATTTCCCATTTTTTCAACAATTTAAAATGATATTATTTTATATCACCCATTTTATTTTGAAATGGTATTTCCAAATTCGTCAATTGCTTCATCCTTAAATGCAAAGGCTTTTCTTGACGTGAATAAATTGAAGCCCCTTAATTGTTCCAACTACAAGCGTTGGGCATAAAAGATATTGATCTGTCTCGAACAGTACAAACTCGACTTTTCTATAGTCGAAGATCCTCCACTTATGGTGGAAAACGAAATTTCTACTGAAGAAGAATAGTCTAGACATTTTGCCCTCGCAGCCAAGTTCAAAAGAGAGATTACAATGGCTCGGGGCTGGATGTTGAACAATGTCTCAAATTCCATTTTTGATATACTTTCCTAAGAAAAGTCGGCAAAGGTCATATGGGAAACCCTCGAGAAGAAATATGGGGCTGATGATTCCAGTAAAAAGAAATATGTCACCGGTAACTGGTATTACTTCATTCTTACCGATCAGGAACCTATGACTTAACAACTTCATGTGTATGAAAACCTATGCGCGGAGGTAATCAACGAAAGCATGAAGATGTGCGAAGTTTTCCAAGCCAACATCTTGCTTGAGAAATTTCCCTGATCTTGGAGTTAATATCGTAACCATCTCAAACACAAAAATAATGAAATGACTCTCCAAGAACTCATCAGCCATATGCAAGTCGAAGAAGCCAATCGACTCAAGGATAAGTCTCTCTCTTGCCCTTCTCATTCCTCGGAAGCTAACCTTGTCGAAAGTTCTGGCCAATGTAATAAGGACAGGTTCGAAGGAAATGGAAAACATCATGGCCCAAACCATTGCAACAACTCCAACAAACAAGGCGGAAGGTTTAAAACTTCTAATAAGATTCAGAAAGCTAAGGGTGCTTGTTATTGTTGTGGTAAAGAAGGGCACAAAGATTTTTAGTGTACGCTTAGAGCCGCTCCTGATCCACAACCTACTGCAAACCTAACTGAAACTAAAGAAATAATCGTCGTGGTAATGGTTGAGGCTTACTTGGTGGAAAACAAAAGCGAGTGGATCCTAGACACCGGAGCTTCACGACACTTCTTCGCAAACAAAACTTTGTTCAAAAAGTTTGAGGGAGCAACCAAGCGTGAATGCGTGTACCTGGGTGACTCATGCACTGCTACGGTCCTCGGGAAAGGACAGGTTACCCTCAAACTCACCTTGGTGAGACCTTTGAGTTAAACGATGTTCTCTTCGTCCCCTCGCTCCGTAGAAACTTGGTTTTCGGAGCTCCTCTTAATAAAGTGGAACTCAAACTAGTTTTCGAGGGGGGGAAAACAATTATTACCAAAAAAGATGAGTTTGTGGGAAAAAGGTATTTACATAATGGTTTGTTTGTTTTAAATACTGTAACCCATGACTAGTACCAAAATGACGAGTTTGTGGGGAAGATTTTCTTTTTTCAAATAATGGTTTGTGTGGTTGAACCTTGTAACCTCTGATAAGGACATTTCTAATTCTGATTATCTATTTGAATGTTTAGATGTGTGGAATGGTAGATTAGCCTATCTTTCTTTTCTCGTCTATTAAAAGGCTAAAGATCCCTTGGACTAATAAGGTTTATGACTTTATAAAATATATGATATATGTAGAGTCCAAACTCGTGGAAAAACGACCTTTTAATATGAAACCACGAGAATTCTAAAGTCCTAGGATTAGTACATTCGGAGTTTCGGACCTAAATGTTTTTATAAATTCTGCTAGTAAAGGAGAAAACCCATACTATATAACCTTCATGTTTTATAAAATATAAGGTCGAGGTTGAAAACCAACTATTTAGCTAAATCAAAAGACTTAAGGAGCGAATGTTGTTCAAAATTCCTTAAATTAGCTTTGTGACTTTAACGTAATTATTGACAAACTTAGTGCCTTACACACCCCTATGTAATGACGTATCTAAAGGCTATGATAATCGCTTCTGGCCCACTAACTCAAATTGGGGGTGTCTAGCAATGTTTTCTCGAGTTCTAAGTATGGTCACATTTGCTATGCTAATACTAAGAGTGAAATGGAACATGTTTTTATAAAATATAAGGTTGAGGTTAAAAACCAACTATTTTGCTAAATCAAAAGACTTAAGGCGCGAATGTTGTTCAAAATTACTTAAATTAGCTTTGTGACTTTAACGTAATTATTGACAAACTTAGTGCCTTACACACCCCTACGTAATGACGTATCTAAAGGCTATGATAACCGCTTCTGGCCCACTAACTCAAATTGGGGGTGTCTAGCAATGTTTTCTCGAGTTCTAAGTATGGTCACATTTGGACCGAATACAACAGACTCAATAGTCATGGGATATGACATGAATGTATAAATCATCTTAATGAACTCATAGCCACTCGTGGTAGCCCTATTGAGAAGGACTTGATGAATTAAAATATAATATCTATCATTGTAGAAAGAACACGAGGATGAGCGTTCAACTCATAATGAATTCATAACCATTATATGGCGGTCCTTTTGAGAAGGACTAGATGAATTCATGGTCAAAAGTGAGACTCAACATTCATGATAGAAATTTAGGAGACGTCCTTAATGATCTCATATGAATAAGTCCACAAATTTCATGACCCGTAAGGGGTGGTCCTTAGAGAAGGACTTAATGTAATAACTGAAGGGTGATGCTCGAGGGAACTGTAACTTTTAGTAGGGTTGAGTATGTGCAATGAGGGTCTCGATCAAAAACCATTAAGTTCAAAAGTAAGTTCACTTAAACGGAATTTGGTGGTTGTCTCACTTCACTACTTATCAATTTAAATCGAAAGATATTGCCACTTAAGTACAATTCACCCAACTACTGACAGTTATGGAAACCTGTTCGCCTTCTCTCCCAAACCCCTTGAGTGGAGGATTGTTGGAATTTAAGTTAATAATTGTGTTTACAGGGCATTAACTAATTCCATTCATGCTTTTATGGGAAAGTGGAAAAGACATTTTTTTGTGAAGAAATTGTCCCACATAGGAGCAGAGATAGAATACAAAATAGTTTAAAATATCTTACCTATATATTCCTACCAAAAGATCTAAAGACTAAGAAAGCCAAAAGGGAAAAGGCAAAGCTCCATACGCGCGCACCACCATCACCACAGCCCGCCCAACCCGGCGACGGCGTGGGCGTGAACGTGTGCCGTGTGCTCGTGGGGGAGTTGGGGGAGTCAAAAAATGAAAAACGAAACAAGTTTTCTAAAGTAAATCCGGTAGAAGACTAGTTCTTATAGTAGTCGGTGGCAAGTCAAATCATTTTTTTACAACCTTATTTCCGTGTATTGTTCTTTCTGATTCTGTGTAAGTATTTCGTTTGAATATTTGATTATTATAATAAACCAGATTTTACATTAATCGTAATATTAATTTTTTGAATTACCATTTCTATTGTTTTTTTAAATTGGTGGTTTTCTATTTTTTCAACAAGAATACGCGTAAATATTGAAAATGAAAATTAAGAATCACGAAATAAAAGAGGGATATGTTGGAGAATATGAGATGTTCATTCTATGTATTTTGATCCAAAAAAAAAAAGTCTTTACAAACCAACTATGATCTTATTTTTCTAGGTTTAAGCTGTTTTGCAAGTTGTTGTTCAACTAGGCTAGTTATATTATTTTTCCAGCTAATTATAATAAAGAGATGAAGATCTTGAGCATGCACATATGACATAACACAGACAAAGATCGCATAAGGAATGTACAGGAAACCACCCCACATGAATAAGATCATCACATGTCTGAACAGATATAACCCAAGATTTCATTTGTTGAGCGAATCTGAATAATTCTAGATACTTCGCTAGTCGTCAAAGTAAAGCTATAGTATTTATTAAGTAGGAAATTAATTATTCTCTAATTGTACAAGTGTGGACGTAGAAGAAACCTATACAAGTAGGGAGGCTAAATATTAAAAAATATCACTCAAAGTCGAGAGAGTCCGCTATACCAATAGTCGTTGATTTTCGAACAAAAAAAAATCGGTTGATATATAATTTGCTTAAGAAAAAATATTCTTATATTACCGGTCTTAAACTTTGTCGCGTTAGCAATGAATAAAAGGTGGTTTAGCAATTTTTATAAAAAAAAGGTTTTAAACTTAAAATTAAAAAAAAACTTTGATTAATTTATGCTCTGTATGCTAATCTTTTGTCTGTCTATCAACATATTCTCATTCTTTTGAATTTCTCTGTCAGTTTTAAGAGGGGATCCCCTTTAAACGTGGCCCCGTATCTAGCATGTTTCGCAAGACGGTCTGCATGACTGTTCATCCTTCTCAATAAATGCCGGAATGATAACAATCCTGCTTCTTCCGCTCTCTGCCTGATCTGACGGAGGATCGGTTGAATAGTACATCTTGCCGCTGACACCTGCCTAATACCTTGTATTAACTCAAGGTTATCAGAAAAAATAGTCTTCATGTTCTCCTTGTATTCCTTGCACATTTGCACTGCTTCCAAAACTGCTAAAGCTTCTCCTTCCAGGATTGTGTTACATCTAACCGTTTTATAATTGTCACGTTTTACACCCGTTCTTCAATAGGTGGTTGATATTTCTATCCCTATTGGTTCATATTTAGTATTGAAAGATGCATCACATGTGTAAGTAATATCTTTTGTGATTTGTGTAGCAATATTCTAAGGATGTTGTTGAGAAACGATAGTGGTTGTTTGCTGATCTTGTTTTGCCCAATTATTTCCGTGTAATTCACCCATAAGCTTATTAGTTATCTGAATGATGTGATCGATATCGATACGAGTATTTTCATGAAAATCTTTCATCTTTGCTTTTTTAGATATTCCACAGAATGATAAGTAAATCATTCGTTACTTTTTTTCTATCCCATGTTCTGATACTATATGCTTCTATCACTCCCAGCATCCATTCACCTAAGTTTTGAATATCCCCTTGTTGTATATAAATTTGTAAAGTCGATGCCGCCCAAATCGATTTGTTGATAGTGCACTGTAGTAGAAGGTGTTTGGTTGTTTCCTTATCTGTCTGGCACCATGTACAGATTGGTGAATCGGTGCATTTCCGGTCATAAAGATTGTCAGCTGATGGGATTGCATTGTTACATGCTTTCCAGTTGAAAATTCAGATCTTTTTTTGGGATATTAGTGTCCTAGATAGTTTTCCATAGTGTGGGCCTGATGTTATCTGTATTCTTCGTTGTTTGTGGTACGTCAAGAATTGTTATGTCCGTAAGGACTTTGTATCCCGTTTTTGTTGTGTAGATGCCTTCTTTAGAGTGGGGCCAAATAATACGGTCTTCTTGGTCTGGATTTACTATACGTATTATTGTTATTTCCGGAATTCTTGGTTGTGGAAAGATTTCATCAAGAGTCTCCAAATTCCATTCCGTCTTGTCAGACTTCCATAATTCATTAACCTTTTGAAAGGAGCACTAGTCTAGTTTTTCTATTTTCCATGTGGTGTCAACCCATTTTTCATTCCAGATATTAGTCGTCTACCCATTCCCAATTTGGTAAAGACCATGTTGCTTAATGAATTCTCTGCCTTCCATAATACTTCCACAACTCCATGTTCTATTTTGTCTAAGTTTTATATTCAGAAAATCAGAGTTGGGATAGTAGATACCTTTAAGAAGACGTTTCGCAAAGTGTTTGGGTTATGCAGTATTCTCCATGCTTGAGCTTCTATCAGTGTTGTATTCATTCATTTGAGATCTTTGAAACCAATTCCTCCAAGTAGCTTTCCCACTGTCAGCTTCTCCCATGCCCTCCAATGAATATGGTTTCTTTCTCCTGAGCTCCACCAAAAGTTAGCGATACCCGAAATTAATTCCTACAGAAGGTCATGGGATATGAGAAAATAGACATAATATAAACTAGAATGGCTTGCAGGACTGCTTTGATTAAAACTTCTTTCCCTCCCTCTGATAGGAGTTTAGCTTTCCATCCTTCCGTTTTTTCGAAGAGTTTTTTAGCTATCCATTCTAACGCTTCGATATTTGATGTTTTATGGCATAACGGTATACCCAAATATTTCCCTAGGTCCTCCGTTTCTACCATGTGTATATCCTCCACGACTTGATTCGTTAATTCTTGTGGAATATCTTTGCTGAAGAAAATGGCTGACTTTTGGTAATTAATTTGTTATCCTAAACCTTTGCAGTATTCTGTGAGACATGCATTGAAAGCTCTAATATTTGTATTATTAATTGTGAGGAAGAAAAGTGAATCATCTGCAAAGAGAAGGTGGGAGATCTCTGGACAATTTATTGTAATATGTATACCTTGTATATGTCCTTCTTGACAAGCAGAAACAATAATACTAATAAGTGCTTCTGTCATTAGAGAAAAAAGAAAAGGAGAAAGAGGATCTCCCTGTCTAAGATCCCGGCCTGATTTGAATTTCGGGAGTCTTTGTCCATTGAGATTAATTTGAAAAGTAAAGTCTGTGATACAAATCTTGATCCACTGGACCCATTTATCATGAAAACCCATCTTCGTCAGTAGTTGTATAATGAAATCCCATCTGACTTGATCATATGCTTTAACCATGTCTATTTTTTATGCTAGCCGTAGGCTTTGGATTCTTCCTTTTGGGTGTCATGTAGAAAGACAATTCCAGTGCTATAATGATATTATCTTGGATGGCCCGACCTTTGATAATGCTGCTTGTATTGCTGAAACGATCTCATTCATGATGTGTTGCAGGAGATTAGATAGCATTTTAGCTATCAATTTGTAACCAAAGTTAATACATGAGATCGGTCTATAGTCCCCTAACAATTCATGTATATCTTTTTTCGGTATGAGGGTTATTAAGTATCATTCATATCTTCCAGAGGTATTTTGTTGTTAAAAAAGTCCTCAACAACTTTAAAAACATCATTTTTTATGATATCCCAAAATTCAGTGTAAAATTTACCATTTAGACTGTATGGTCCCAGAGCTTTGGTTGGCGATAGTTTTTTGAGAGTCAATTCAAGTTCTTCCATGGTTGGTTTGGCAATCAATTTCTGGTTCATATTATGAGTAACCTTGGGTTTAAAGTGTCTCAGCGCAATAGAAATTTTATCCGTAGTCGCGTATTTGTCTGCAAAAAGATGGTTATAAAATTGTTGGAAATTAGATTTAACCTGTGTAATATCTTCCGTCCATTGACCTTATCAATTTTTATTCTTGAGATTCTGTTATAAGATTTTCGTTGCATTGTTGCCATATGGAAGAACTTGGTATTTTTATCTCCGCACGTGAGCCATTGTTGTCTAACTCTATATTCCCAATATTTCTCTTCGCAAGAGAATTCAAAAGAGAGCTCGTTTCGAAGATTCTCTTCTTCCTTTTGGTTTTCTACCGTAGTTGACATGTTTGTTA
Organism: Nemophila menziesii; assembly: GCA_029959085.1. Lineage (NCBI taxonomy): Eukaryota > Viridiplantae > Streptophyta > Magnoliopsida > Boraginales > Hydrophyllaceae > Nemophila > Nemophila menziesii. Next base: position 36,061,614 of record JARWIR010000005.1, on the reverse strand, counting down.
TTTCTATCAATCTTTTTTTAATACACTTGATTTGTTTTTGGTGATTTTAAAAAGAGTTTTTACTCCATCGTTCAAGGGTTTGTATAGTATTACTTTTTTTCTCTAAGTAATTACTCAGAGGTTGTTGGTTGTCAATTCCCTACAAACTATGTTGTGCAACATCCCTGCATTCATTATTATCAAGCCAGTGGGATTCAAATTTAAAGAATTTTTTACCAATTGGCAATTTCAAGTCGTGTTGTAATATAAGTGGTGAATGGTCTGACCTAATAGCAGGTGGTGTGTGTACTTGTGCTTTTGGGTATTTTATGATCCATTCATACGATCCAAGGACTCTGATAATCTTGCTTTTAACCGATTTGTTTCCCGTTTGTCTGTTTGTCCATGTGAAGTTGCATCTGTTAAAATTGATTTCTGCTAGTCCATTATTGTTGACGAAGTTTTTGAAGTTGATAATAAGTTGTGTGTTGGGAGGTGTGAGACTATATTTATCTTCCATATTGAGTATATTGTTAAAATCTCCCATGATTAACCAAGGTTTTCTGTTGTTATCATTCCACTTAGTAATTTGATTCCATATTTCCAATCTATCATCATATTGTTAGGAGCATGTATGAAAATAATATAATACGGGAAAATAGGATCATTTATAAACAAGATAACATAGTACCTATTACAAAAGATAATATTTAAGTGCACACTATAGTGCCACAGAATCAAAAAACCCGAGTGGTAAGCACTCCCAGAAGGGTAAAAAATAAACGAGTTTTTTAAACCAAAATTTTGAAGCGACTCCTTCGCATCAACCTGCCTAACCATGGATTCACAAAAACAAACAACTTCGGGCTTAAACCTATTCAAAAGAGAACTAATAAGAATTTCTGTCAAGGGTGCCCAGATCCCTTGATAGTTCCAAAACATGGTGTTCATTTTTTTTAGATGGCATCCTTAGGAAGGCCGCGTTCCTCTAGGATAGTCACGGGCGCGATAATGTTCTTCCTAGGTTTACGCAAGCTTTGGACCTCTTCACCACTTTCTACTTCTTCTGTCACTCCCATCTTACCAACCTTCACTGAACTCCTCCTCATCATCTTCCTCAGGCTCGAACTGCGAGTCATCCTCATTGAATCTTGAGCGCTCCTTTTCATTAGTTGATGTCACCTCATTTGTGATAATATAATATACTTCAGAGACATCATTTTAGGCTTATTTATTAGTTTATAGGTTGAATTGAGTTTAGTTTAGTGCACTTTCCTATTTTGGGTCTTGATTTAGTAACATAATATTTTTAGAGCATATTGGGTTTAATTGTTTATTTAGTGTGAAGCTTTAAAGATAATTATGGAGGTTAATTAGAGTCCAAGTCAAAGACTACAAGATATGGAAAGAGATATGCATGGTAATTGGAGATAGAAGGAAACAGAGTTCAATTAGGAAAAGGAAAAGCTTCCTAAATCTGAATTTCTGCAGTACACGCCTAAAGAAGTGGTTATTTACCTAAGAAATAGACCGATTTTGGTAATTTCCTTTCATAGGGACAAAGATAATTCTGTTACGATTCTTTTGGTATATTATGGAGCAAAAACCGACCAATAACGAAGAAGATATGCTCAAAACGGTCCAACAGTGTTTATCTTTATTTCCATACGAATTTGAGTTGGGCTAGGAGTCCATTACTTTCCTTCTCCTTCAAGAAAACGAATTAGTTCTTCCTATACCCTATAAATACAGCCTCTTAACACTCTAAAATCATCCTTGGCCATACCTTAAGGCCAAGAGGAAGCTGCAACACAAGAGAAGAAGTCTGGAAGGAGCAGAACACCATATGTTTCTTCAACCTCTTATTTTGTAATTATTTTCTCTTCTCTTCTTAGTATGAATTAATTCTTTTTATCTTGAGTTTTTAGCATATATGTATGAACCCTAGTTTTGATTGACATCTATCTAATTTGGGAACTTAATGTTTTAAATTGAGTTATAGTTTTTATTCTTTGTTTATGTGTTTGGATTTATATTCTGTGTTCTTGTGGAAGTGCACCCATATAGAATTACCATCTAGTAGTTAGGTCACCATTGACAACGGTGTTTAATTACATGTTTAGCACATAACGTCTAGTATAAGGTTTGATATGACAACCCAACCTAACTAGATAATCACTATGGTTTAGTTCTTGTGACTATTTACCAATTACAGGAAAAGTTTGCTTAGGAAGCCTTATTGACACAGGTAAATCCTATTTTAAACTACCGATAGCGAATTGGAACCGATAATTGAAATACTAAATAATTCACCCTTACATGTTTAGAACGGCAAAACTAGTGGGGATTGCATGCTATTTACTCAAGCTAACTTTCATTCTATCTTCTTTTCTTTTATTTATTTTTTGTCTTTAGGTTATTAGTTTAGTTTATTATTTAAAAACCAAATAAATATTTGTCTATCTCTTCTGTCTAGTTGCGTATTATCTTTTCTATATTTCATATTTGCACTTGATAATTTGCATAAGTTCTCTCTAACTTTCGTCAGTCTCTGAGGAACAAATCTTCTTATCATTAAAACTTGCATACGTCCTGTAATACTTGCAGTACCGTGTTAGCTTAGGGTGTTTATTTGAATCTAAATTATATCATCTTTTTATCACACCTTAGGCCACACCATTAGTATTCTCCGAATTATAGATGTTTACAAAACCTTTTTCACTTGGGGTATCTTCATCACTATCGTCTCTACTTAATAACACCGCATGCTTTCCTTTCCCTACCATGTCAAGGTGCATCCTCTTGGGATTGCGCTCTTCATTCTTTCTATTACTCCTCGTTCTTACCACTATACAATCTTTTCTATTGTTAACACCTTCATCATACTCTCTAGTCATCTTCCCGTAGAATTCGGCGCCTCTTCTTAACAAATTCCTTTTATTTTTTGTTTGAGAAATTTCCAGTTTTCATAGTTGGATAGTTGTATTACTTATCTGTTCTGAGTTTGTAATCCATAGTGTCATTACTTGTTTGCATTGGCTCCTTGCCACTTCTACACCAATTTCTTGTTTGATTAGCAGTTTGAGTAAGAGTGTCACTATCATTCCTACCTATTTCATGTTGTGCTACATTCAAATCCAAACCTTTTCTTTCTTGTCGAATAGCTTGTTATTGGGATTCATTATGACCTCTCATTGATTCTTGCACCACTTCATTCATTGAACAAATTATTACTATACTTTCTTGTACTCCATTCGTATAACAAACTAAGTCCCCGAGAACGAATCTGAACTTACCATTAAAACTTGCGTACGACCTGTGATACTTGCAGAGAGTAACGTGGAAGTGAGAGTGCTTATTCTTATTTATTTTATTTTTTTCACACTCTTTCCCCAACCAGACTCTTTCCATATGACCTGCATTCGATTCGCGATGCTTTGACACTTGTCTTTAGAGCTTGAGTTTGGGGTGGTGGAAAAGATTATGGGAAATATTATTGGGTGGGTTTTGAGCTATGTATTTGTGCTATGTGAAATTGCACTTGTTCTATATTGTAACCCTTTACCGGGTTAAGAGAAAAATATTTGAAAAGAAAGAAAAAATAATATTGAAAAGAAAAGAAAAATGAGAAGCAAATTAGCATGTCTTCTCACATAAAAAAAAAGAGTCATGGCTAGCTTGCAAAAGAAAAATATACATCTGGACCGGCAAAGAGGATTAAATCTTATGTAACCATCTCAGTTTTTGTATTAGTTAATGGGGATGAGAAGTAAGTGTATCAATGTTGGGTTGAGTGAGTAAATTTTATGAGAGTAACTCAAGCTCTAGGGTGACACGTTGATGGCTAGTGAGGAGATAGTCAAAAGCTCACTCTAAATTATCCAAATATACGATCATACCATCCCTAAGCCTACATTACAACCATAAAACACCTTATGATTATTAACTATGTGATTTAGGAGTGATTGAACCTTTATAGAGTAGTTAGATACTATGTTAGTATCGAAGAACACTCTATAGCCTCCACAGTAAACTAAGAAAAGAGCCTCTCCTTCGTGCATTACAAAACTAATCTAGTCTTGAACTTGAACCGTGTTTATTGTTTGTATGATAAGTATATATATATTAATTAGTTTGTGAATATTATTAGATGAAACTCACTAGGTAGTTGCTTTAGGACTATTTTGTACACTTTCCTTCTCTCATGTTTATTTGCCTTAATTGATATTATCGAGACTTCCCTATTGTTCTTTCTTTTAATATGTCTGGATGACAAAGTTTTGAGTTGGGGGTCTTGATGTCTCCCTTTCTGTGATAAATAAATCCCATTGTGAGGCATCTTTTTCTATTCCTTTTATGCTCAGCTAAGGGATTTTTCCCCTATTAGTTGATATACTCTCATTTCTTGCCCTGTAATTGATAGTTGTCACTTTTAGAGCTATTTGCGTGTAAATTGTTTGTTAAATGTGAAGATTTTGGGTACATGGATGACATAATATGCCAAAACATGTATAATAACTCGAGCAAAGAAGATCGAAGAAGGAACCCAAGAGTAAATGACAGAGAAACTATTTTTAGAAAGTGAAAGAGTTACTGGCCAGAATTAGAAAGTGGATTGTTTTCAATGCCATGCAAGATTGACGAAGAGTTTGGATGAGACCTTTGATATATTTATGGGTCTAAGAATCACGGTCGCGTGGAAACTGAGATTTTTCAATTCGGAGTTGTAACAAAGAAGTTATGCATTCTGCAGCTGACGTGACTCGAACTTGTCCCCTCTTGGTGTAAAACGTTTTTAGGATGTGCTAGGTCATTTTAATGAGTTCATAGCCCATACAAACGTTTTTAGAATTCTAAATATCAACTCATATTAGTATTATATTATCTTTTAGCTGTCAGAGCTTAAATTCCAAGAAGAAATTTAACCACAGAAGTCAGGAAGATCTAGAGGGGGAAGAAACAACGCTGGAGCTTCACCGCAACACGTCTACGCTTCTCCATCTCTAAACCATTTGGGTAAATTAGTATTAGTTTTTATTTATCTATAGATTAGTTCTGAGCTATTTAATTCAAAGGTTGTATTATGCTTGATTACATTTTTGCTTAGGATTATACTTGTACAAACTATTGATTATTGATTTGCTTTTAATTGCATTTGAGATATTTGTATTTAATTGAATTGGGTTTGTAATTATATTCTCATTGTTTGTATACGCGTTCTAGTTACTCATGTGCTCTGGCCAAAGTAGCAGGAGCCGTTGTAATTTGCCTAACACCCGGGTGGGGGAAAAGATTACATACCTAGTATACAAGCGCTTAGTGTCTTTTATCGTACGATATTAGCACAATAGGTAGTCAATGAGGGTAATAGGAACTTAAGGCGACCCAAAAGCCAAGAGGCGAATAAGGTATAAAGTTAGGTTGCCCTTGTGGGGACTTAATTAACTTAGAATCCCGACTACTGTGAACAATAAAACCTATTCACCCTTATTCATAGAAACAATTTTCAATGGGATAGATTCTTCCTAGCATCCTTAGTTATTATATTTCATGCATAATTAGTTTTATTAGTTTAGAAAACAAAACATACATTTGGTGTCTCCTGGTGTGTTATAAAATAACATCCTTAAAAAGGAAAGACACGTACTGCAAGTGTACGGGTCGTCCAAGTAATATCCGGTAAATGGGATTTTGATCTCAGGGACGAATTGGATATGACTTTGAATGTTATGCAATAAGCGTGAATAGTTGTTTATATGATGCGAAACGTAAATGATATAAAGGTTTATTTAGTTTTCTTTAAGGACTAAAGTGCAAATAATGTAAAATATTAAATTAACTAATGCAAATAAATGAGATGCAAGAAAATAAAATATGAGTAGACGCAAGAATGAGAAGTAGTACTTGAGTTTCACAAGGGTCTCACCTAAACCTATTTAATCAATGCTTTCGTTTAAGGGATGAATCGGGATTTGGTATTAGTCGGGATTCGAGTTTCTCCTAACCCCCGTCGGGGTGGACTCAGGAGCTATCCTAGGGTACTACAAACCCCGTCAGGGCGATTATAGGCTACCTTTGAATGTTCAAGTGCTTTATCCAATTGACTATAAGATTAACTAAGTCCGTCAGGATCAATAATTTATATCTTACATCTATTACCTAGTTCAGTAACTAAACCCCCCGTCAAGGTGATCATTACGCCACTATAATGAATAGCTTAATTACTAATTCCTATTTTTGATTCATGACTTCAAAGACAGTAAATAAATTCAAGATAATAAAAAATAATAAATTACCTAATTCAAATTAAATCTTTCAATCCCAAATTCGAAAACACTAATTAAATAAATAGGGGCTCAACCCTTTAAAGCGATTCTCAAGCACAAATGAATTTAGTTCATAATGGAATTGAAAACTAAAGAAAATAAATTAAAAGAACTCGTTGTCAATTACAGAAATAAAAGATAGAACATAATTTAAGGGTTGAATTCACTGTTGATGGAAGAATTGCTTCTCCAGCTCTAGTTTCTTCTCTCCTCTTGCTTCTGACTTTTCTCTCTAACGTTCTGACTTTTGTAAATTGAGTTGTGTGTAAAAATAAGAGTCAAAAGGTCTATTTATAATGCTAAAATTGGACTTGGGCCTATCTTAAGTAAATTAGTGGAATATTAAATGGCCCGAGTCCAATCTTCTAATTAAAATCATGTAACTGGTGTGCAGCCTTCACTAAAACAGCTATAACTTTCTCAAATCAACTCCGAATTGACCCGTTCAAGTTGCTAAATCTTCGTAACTAAATAAGGAATAAATATTCTTTACAACTATGAGGCTGAATCCACGTCTAAGTAACTCAGAAATTAACATCATCCTTCCATATTTGCAGCTTCAACTTGTCAACTCTTCGGGATATTTCTTCTCTCCTTTGACTCCTTTACACAATCTAAGAGTTTAATTCTCGATTCCTCTCCTTGCTAGAATCATGTACCTACAAACTTTGCACTAAAACAACCCATTTAATGTGCAAAAGCTAAATAAATGAAAAATACTAAAATCTAAGGAAGGGAAAATGAAATATAACGAATTAACACTAAAAGTATATCAAATTAGTCGAGGAATCACCCAAAATAATGTCTCCTAAGGGTATATAATTAGAACAAAAAGGGAGACATCAACATTCAATTTACTTACTCTTAATTTGAACACTGTAAACCACCTAAGCTAATATTGAACACGAATTAGAGTAACTATCTAAATCCCTGAGAACGATCACGTATTACTTACTTATTACTTGTAACAATTCATACACTTACGGATAGTTAATCTTGGTTTCCGAGGTGTGTTCATTTGCTTTTCATATTTATTATTTTTTCACACTTAAACCCGGGCCCAAACAGTTTTCAAGTTCAACATTTTATTAAAAATTATATTAATCATAATTTTTAAGTATTTAGAGTTAGCTCTTCACCACTCAGTTGACATACTTAATTATTCTTTTATATTATATACTCTTTTCATGCTTAATCTTCTAGCCATAACTAATTGAGTTAATGCAGAGGTGTTGGGGCTGAAGATTTCCCCGTATTTGTTCAGGTTAAGGCACAGGCCTGTGGCATGCTTATATTTATTCATAAGGTCATAAACAGTTTCAGTTTCTATATTTTATCCTTCAAGAGAAATACTATCTGGTGGGTCCTGGTGTGTTATAAAATAGAGCAATAGAAGTAATAGAATAAAGGATTCACAGACCGGAAGTGTACGCGTCGTTCCAAGTAATAAATAAGTAAAGTCGGGATAATCGTCTCCACAAGGATTTAAGTAGTTATTCTAACTTCGTGTTCAATATTAAAATAAATAGTTTTAATTATCTTAATTGCAAAGATAAGCAGCAAAGGAGTTTGTTTTCTAATTAACTAAATAATAAAATAAATAATTACTAATTAATAACAAATAATTATGCAAATAAGATAAGAAGATGCAACTATGAATTTGTCCTATTGAATTTATGATTTCTAAGAATAAGGGTGAATGGGAAATCGCACAATAGGTGGGACTCTATAATCTCATAGCCTCCTGACGGGTTGACCTAGGAGCTATCCTAAAGTACTATAAACCCCTATATAGGCGAAGATGCCTCTTCGGATGTGAATTTCTTTTACCTCTTTAGCTACGTGGTTAGTCAAGCATGTCGGTCAATAACAGACACCACGCATCTATATCCTAGTTCTGTAATTAAACCCCCCCCTGTCGGATGATCACTTGCCACTAAGTGAATAGCCTAATTACTAAAACCTACCCTTGATTCGCGACGTCAATGATAGTAAAAAAGCACAAAAATATAGTCAATGGAAATTAAGAACCAATTCAATTAAATACTAAAATCCCAGATTCAAATTAAAATAGAAAAACAATAATCAATGATTCATATAATTACAATCCTAAAGAGAAACTATGCATACTAAAAATCTTGAATAAATAGTTTATAAATACCTCATAGACAAAATAGATCTAGTACTAATTTACCAAAAGAATAGAGATGGATAAGTGTATAATTGATGTAATTAAACTCTAGCTCTTGCTGCTTCCTCCTCTATATCCTTCATGATTGTTTCTATGATGATTTATGTATGTATATTAAGTTTATGCAGCCAAGGGATGATTTTCTAAGGTTTAGAACTTATATATATAGGTGTTAGGTCGATTATTGGAGTATGGGTCAAGTAAAAGAGTCCAAGCCTAACTCAAATTCGTAACCCTGAAATATAGAAAAGGTAAGAAGCTATTGCTGTCTTGTTTTGGCCGTAACTTCTTTGTTTCAACTCCGATTGACATGTTCTTTATATCGAAACTAATCGTCTCAGATATCTCTACACTTTCGCTTCAGACCATCCTTCCAAATTCCAAGCCAATCTTGAGTTATGATCAATTTAATGGACGTAGCTGCTGAAATTCCAATTTACTTGGCAACTTTATATTTTCCTACTTTATCTTTTACTTCCTTATCTCCAATTTCCATCTTTATCTCTTGGAATTGATTTGGAATCTAATTCATTACCATATATCTTGCAAGCTTCACACTAACACACAAATTAAACCAAATATGCTCTAAAAATAATAATTCATCAAATCAAAACAAGAAATAAGAATATGACGAAATAAGCACAAAAGTCTATATAATAAGACCATTTTCTACCTAAAATGATGTCTCCTAAGGGCTTATATTTAGGAAAATTAGCGAGACATCGAGACCCCCAGCTCAAACTTGTATCGTCCCGATATAATAAGAAATAAGAACATAGAGAAGTCTCTAAAATATTAGCAAATTCAATTAAGCACATGGGAAAAGAAGATAGCAGAATATACACAATAAAGTCAAAGCAACCGAAGAGTTTTATTATTACTTATAGTGTCAAGTCTTGTCATTAGACTATCAGTAGGTATTTTGTTATTCTGAAATTTTTCTCTACTCCAAATTTTAAGTTTTTTGCTTCACTTCTTAAGCTTATGCTTAATAATTGTAATAGAAATGCCTCTCAGGCTATCAAATTTTTCCCATACAATTTTCATAATATCTAGATAGACTTTTTTAGTTTTCCAATAATATTTAAAATAGAATATTTGTTTTATTAATAAGATTAATAGTATACATATGAAAGACTAGGGTGAGTGATCGGTGCAAAAAACTAGAAGTGGTGAATTTCTTTCGATCACATCCGAATAAAGGATATTGATCCCACGAATTCAAATGGGTATTAATAAGACAAAATATAAAGTCGATACTTGGTTCATCCCAAATAGGTCCTAACAATTTTAGCTTATGGTATACAGGTACAATTTGAAGAAATAGAATGGTTTCCCGAGAAAGAGAAGTTCTAGAACCCTTATCTAGGTAGGTCACCTTAGTCATACAAATGCCAAAGCAAGACAATATATAAATATTACTTCAACAAAACGGGTTTCCTTTCAACTATATCATGCACACTGCCTTCAAATTATATTGACCTAGCAGTTCTGTATTGCGGGCTCACTTGAGATCTATAAATACACCTCTCCACGGTAGAATCAAGAACCCTCTGAGTACTCTCTAAAAACTCTCTCTTTATCTCTCTAAATGGTTGTATTTATTACACAATCGGCTTAAGTCTCCATAGCCCCTAGGCTCAATTAATCCCCGAGTAGCAATAATGCTAATGTTAAGTGTTGAAGTGTCCTCGGGTGTGTAACTCCCTGTGGTCCTGACTTAGTTTCTGGTTTTGGGAAGGCTGGGAAAAGAAAGAAAATCCTCAAACTTTCATCCAGATCCTTGGGAGGGTTAAGATAAAAATTCTTGCTTGATATCGAGAGTAAGTTATAAAGTTATTAACACTTTACATAGTCTAATACACTACTCAAAACTCTTCTCCTTTTCTGCCTACACATATACATCTCCGATTATTGCGTTCTAGTTTTATTTTATAAATCTGGGCTGAATGTTGTCTCGAAGGTGATAATGATGTGACTTGCATGCTCTATCACTTCCTAGATTGACCAGTGTGACAAACAAAAACTAACACTCCACATTTCTACCTTTGGCCCAAACGGCGAAAATATTATTCTCATTGTGAGTTATGGTCTGCTTACTCATCAATATCCCCTTCCTTCGTGAATCTAGTATATACAACACCTTCATAACCGCTATATAACAAAAAGTCACCATATCTATTTTACCCTAGACTTGTTCATCATTTCCCCTCTTTGCCAGCGTTGTGTCACAATAGTTGACGTCCTATTTTGTTCCGTCTCCAACATTCCCTACAAAAACTCCAACGAGATTATCTTTTCCCCTTTATTACAATCAGGCAAATTTTTTGTTGAAGCCTTCAACATCTTCTGGTGAACCTAAACCTCCATGGGATGCCTCATCCATCAATTGAAAAGTTGAAATAAATTGACCTTCCAATCTCAACCGCCTCCACTGTCAACATGCTAAGGTCCATACAACACCAACAAGGCAGCCATGTCACTCTCCATGGCCGCCACTCCTCTCTGAACCCGTAGCGCACCTGATTATCAGTTGTATGTCGCCCTTTACTGTAATCAAATAACTAACCGTCTCCTGTTGGAAAATTACTTATAAAAAATGTTTGAACATATCATTATAACCATTCTATTTTTCCAATAATCCTCAACATCATAGTAGCTGTTAGAAAAATTAAGAAATCACCGGTTTTAAAAAACAACAGGAATGAAAAATCTAAGTAAAATATTTCGATTAATGTAAAACTAGTCTGTTACAATAATGAAATATTAAACGGAACTTATTTGAAATCAAAAGAAGAACAATATACGGAAATAATAGTGTTACAAAAATAGGTGAAAAGAAGCTCTTTTTATAATCGTCAGAATAAATGTTGTTGAATGCCTCCATTATTACTGGCATTATGATTGTTACATATGTTACACCTTTTCAAATTCCAGCAATGAACCTGGACACTTTGTTGACTTGATTCATTCCCATATTGACACTTTGTCTTCTGGCTGAAGGGATTTGAATTGACACCGACTAAATCACTTCAGTAAACTTTGTTGACTTGATTCATTCCCGTATTGACACTTTGTCTTCTGCTGAAGGGATTTGTATTGACATCAACTAAATCACTTAGAAAACTTGTTTCATTTTTCATTTTTTGATTCCCCAAACTCCCCCACGATCCGCACCCACGTCGAGCCGGGCGGGGGGTGGTGGTGCACGCGGGGCTTTGTATTTTCATTTTTTGGCTTTCATAGCCTTTAGATCTTTTGGAATGAATAGATATGTAAGATATTATATGATAATATTTTTTTACTTCACTACCTATGTGGGACTTTTTTTCAATAAAAAGTCTTTTCCAATTCTCTAAACGAATTATTCTCACTTCTCCAAAGGATTCTATTTATAGTTAATATTAATCTAAATCCCAAAAGTAGCCACAAAATACCCTACCGTATCAAGATTTTGTAATAAAAATTAAAAACAAAATCCCACTAAACATGCTTAATACTAAATCTGAACAATTCTTGTTACCAAAACAAAGTTGATATCCTTAAATTTGACTGCGCTCCCAACCATACTACTGAACCATCTCTACTTAGAAAACTCTATGGAAGGCGATCTCGAAAGAAATACTAGTGGACTTTTCGATATCCCGCTTTTTCAAAACCCTTCTCTTCTTTTCTTCAAAAGTTCAATCATTCTGCCAAAACATTTAATATCCTTAGATTTCGACTAGTCACTACTTCCTCCGTCCATCAATATTTGTCACAATTTTTAAAAGTAAATATCCACAAAAGGTTGTCAATTTAAGATATCAAGGAACTTTTTTACATTTTATACCAATTTTATCCTTATTTAATATTCAAAATCTTATTATTATTAAATTTATTTACTTAGGTGGCGTTTGTTTTTTTAAGTAATAAGTGTTGAATGCTGAATGAACAGCTGAATAGGACTTATTCTGTTAAGAGGCAGTGTCTGAATGATTCATACTTGGTTTGAAATCTTAATAAAGCAGACCCGTTAAAAGCCATTCAGATCTGAATTGGACAGTAAAAACAAACAATCTTATTGATACAGTGTCTTAATGAACCAGATTAAGATCTAATTAAGTGTAAACAAACACCCCCTTAGTTGGTTGAGATAATTTAGTAAAAATAAAAGAAATTAATTGTTTTTTTTAATACATGTAGAAAAAAAAAACATAACAAATATTAATGTACTAAAGGAATAATTACTAACGACATTATAACTGCAAAACCAAAAGATTTGATGAAAAAAGAAATGCAAAAATAGCCAAAATTCTAAGAAATTTGTGAATAACTTGATCCACCGTCTCAAACTCTCTATAAAGAGAGTTAACGAACGTCCGAGCTTATCCACCGTCAAGTACATTTTTCCAAATTAAGATTCAAAATTATTCTTACTCTTTAAAAAAATAGAAGTGGAGCCAAAGCATGAACATCAAGTTGAGCAAATAGGTTAGAATAATAAGTAAATAACCAGTACGTAACTAAAGAAAACAATGATTTTGTATAGAACCATTCAAAAAATGAAATACTTTATATGTGTGCATGAAATTAATTTGATCTCATAACGAAAACGACCACAAATACTTCCCAATAATCAATAAACTTTGAAATTAGTTGTCAATGAGCCTTGAATAAAAACAGAAAACAAAAAGTAGACCACAAAGACTCACCTATCTACATACTTCCACATCTCCCAACAGCAAACACCACCACAAGTGTCGGCTGTAGGCTGGAGGCTACGACCATGGGTTAGGCATATTAACAGACTGGCCACAGAAGTTAGTCCAGTGGTTTTTAAGCACATCCCGAGACATCTAAACGGTCGAGCTGACGCCCTAGCGAAAAAAGCCAGACACAGGGCAAGGAAGGACGCCGTGACATCGGAATCTTTGATGATGCAATTCTCTCGATTAGGAATCGGTTAATTGTACAGTAGGGTAGAATTTTCTTCGTCGTCCAAAAAAAAAAAAAAAAAAAAAACACCACCACTAGATAGATCAAAGAATACTATACATTACCATACTGTATGGTCTATCAATATCCCGCCTCCTACTACCACATCCTACATGCAACTATCACTATCTTTTTACCCAACCCAGAAATAAAACTATCATTTTTTCATTTCAATTTCCATTGAAAAATACGCGAGTTGGATCTGTTTCAAAACAAAATTATTATAATGTACAATTTTATTGAAAAGTAATCTTAAAAAAAATATCACTGAAATATAAGTAATTAATAATAGAGTTAAAATCATCGGTTTTTTTTTTAAAAAATAATGAGTTATAAAAAATTTCCTAAAACTCAAAATCTAAGTTTTATTATTTTTTTCATAACATAAAATTTAAGTTCGGTAAAGTTTCTTATAAGTCAAACGACTCTTTTATGGGAACGAAAAAGAAAAAGAAAAAACAAAATGTATATGATTTTTATAGGCAATAAAATGATGATTAGAATAATAGAGAATCAATTTTAACTTGAGATATTTTTTAGTCATTAATCCTAATATAATAATGAGAAAACTACGTTTAAAGGCCCAAGTAAAAGACAAACTTATGTTTTAAATCCTGGTTAGATAATACTACTTTTAAAGGCCTCAAGTAACTTTATAGTATTATTATAATAAGATAATAGGTGTATTACATCTCTGTCACTTTAGACGTGCATAGTTTGTAACAGAAATAAGAGTCCCATCATGTCCATCATCATTAATGCCTATTACAACATATACACATTTCTCTCTCATTCAAAAGTAGCTGCAAATCTAAATCGTGAATAAACATTATAATATTAAGCAATTATTCTGAAATCAAATTTGAATTCATTTCATTCCCTCGCTTTGTTACATATACCCATTATTCATCATATATTGGATTGAGTTACAGGTTTTTCACAAGGCCATAAACATCATCTTTAATATAGGTATGATTGCTTTGGTTTAATTTGTTTAAATTCAGATCGAAATGTTTTTTTTCTATATGTGTCTCATGATCAATTTTTTATTTGTTTGATTGTAATAAAACTTTTTAGCTTGTTTGACATGTTTTGTAAAAAATTGATCATAATATATAATATTAACATAGAATACGATTTGTGTAAAGTCATAATACGCTTGATAAGTGTTCGTGTATATACACAGATGTTTTAACAATGTTATGTGAAACTACCTGTGTGGGTATATACACAAACGATATAGCTGTCATGGTAGGTCATAACTGATGAATGGGCATATACACAGATTCTGTTAAAGTAATGTGTTGTTCACAAGAAACATGTACATGCTGTGTTTATATGAATCTAAGTTTAATGTTTTTGTCCTTTACATGCAGAGTTACTATGGATAACTGTGTTTTCATTTTCAAATATGCACAAGACAAGTATATAAAGTCACCTTCGAGGAGATGATGATGTTGATGGACATATACCCAATCATAGTGACGGATTGAATACTCAAAAACATCTAGCATGGGTGTATACACGTTTTTATGTTATTCGGTCGACCACCAACAATCTCAAATTTGTGTATACCCGAAAAGAAAACGAACTATTGTATAACCTTATATAAAATTCACTTTAGCATATAAGAAGATGTTGATGGACATATGCCCAATCATAGAGAATGGTACCAAACGCAGACGACTTGTAACTCGGAGTATATTGTAGACAAAAAAGGCGTTCCTTCACGCACACAATGTGTGTATACCAAAATTAGTTGATGACCATCCATAGTAACTAACCTATCCTTATCCCAAACTTGTTAAACCTTATTTAAAGTCACCTTCGAGGAGAGGATGATGTTGATGGACATATGCCCAATTATAGTGACGGTTTGAATACTCGAAAACATCTAGCATGGGTGTATACCCGTGTTTATGTTATTCGATCGACCACCAACAATTATTAATTTGTGTATATCCGAAAAGAAATACAACCATTGCAAAAACTAATATAAAGTCACATTCGCGTAGAGGAAGATGTCGACGGACATATGCCCAATCATAGAGAATGGAATCCAAACACAGTCGACTTGTAACTCGGAGTATATTGTAGACAAAGAGGGTGTGCCTTTACGAACACAATGTGTGTATACCGAAATTAATTGATGAACATCCATAGTAACTAACCTATCCTGATGCTAAACTTGCTAAACCTTATATAATGTCACCTTCGTGGATAGTATGATGTTTGATGGACATATGCCAAATCATATTGAATGTTAGTATACACAAAAACATCTAGCATGGTTGTACACCGTGTTTATATTATTTGACCGACCACCATCAGTTACAAATTTGTGTATACCCGAAAAGAAATACAACCATTGCAAAACCTTATATAAAATTCACTTTAGCTTAGATGAAGATGTTGATGGACATATGTCCAATCATAGAGAATGGTACCCAAACGCAGTCGACTTCTAACTCGGAGTATATTGGAGACAAGGAAGGAATTCCTTTACGCACACAATGTGCGTACACCTAAATTAGTTGATGACTATCCATAGTAACTAACCTATCCTTATCCCAAACTTGCTAAACCTTATATAAAGTCACCTTTAAGGAGAGAATGATGTTGATGGACATATGCACAATAATAGTTAAGGTTTGAATACTCAAAAACAGCTAGCATGGGTGTATACATGTGTTTATGTTATTCGGTCGACCACCAACAAGTACAAATTTATGCATACCCGAAAAGAAATACAACTAATGCAAAACCTTATATAAAGTCACCTTCACGGATAGGAAGATGTCAACGGACATATGCCCAATCGTAGAGAATGGAACCCAAACGTAATCGACTTGTAACTCGGAGCATATTGTAGACAAAGAAGGAGTTCCTTCACGTACACAACGTGCGTATACCAAAATTAGTTGATGACCATCCATAGTAACTAACCTATCCTTATCCCAAACTTGCTAAACCTTATACAAAGTCACCTTCGAGGAGAGGATGATGTTGATGGACATATGCCCAATCATAGTGAATTACAATTACAAATTTATGTATACCCGAAAAGAAATACAACTAATACAAATCCTTATATAAAGTCACATTCGCGGATAGGAAGATGTCGATGGACATATACCCAATCATAGAGAATGGAACCCAAACGTAGTCGACTTGTAACTCGGAGTATATTGTAGACAAAAAAGGCGTTCCTTCACGCACACAATGTGTGTATACCAAAATTCGTTGATGACCATCCATAGTAACTAACCTATCCTTATCCCAAACTTGTTAAACCTTATTTAAAGTCACCTTCGAGGAGAGGATGATGTTGATGGACATATTCCCAATCATAGTGACGGGTTGAATACTCAGAAACATCTAGCATGGGTGTATACCCGTGTTTATGTTATTCGGTCGACCACCAACAATTATTAATTTGTGTATATCAGAAAAGAAATACAACCATTGCAAAAACTAATATAAAGTCACATTCGTGTAGAGGAAGATGTCAACGGACATATGCCTAATCATGGAGAATAGAACCCAAACGCAGTCGACTTGTAACTCGGAGTATATTGTAGACAAATAGGGTGTGCCTTTACGCACACAATGTGTGTATACCGAAATTAGTTGATGAAAATTCACTTTAGCTTAGATGAAAATGTTGATGGACATATGCCCAATCATAGAGAATGGTACCCAAAAGCAGTCGACTTCTAACTCGGAGTATATTTGGAGACAAGGATGGAGTTCCTTTACGTACACAATGTGCGTACACCTAAATTAGTTGATGACTATCCATAGTAACTAACCTATCCTTATCCCAAACTTGCTAAACCTTATATAAACTCACCTTCAATGAGAGAATGATGTTGATGGACATATGCACAATAATAGTTAAGGTTTGAATACTCAAAAACATCTAGCATGGGTGTATACATGTGTTTATGTTATTCGGTTGACCACGAACAATTACAAATTTATGCATACCCGAAAAGAAATACAACTAATGCAAAACCTTATATAAATCACCTTTGCGGATAGGAAGATGTCTACGTACATATGCCCAATCATAGAGAATGGAACCCAAACGTAGTCGACTTGTAACTCGGAGCATATTGTAGACAAAGAAGGAGTTCCTTCACGTACACAACGTGCGTATACCAAAATTAGTTGATGACCATCCATAGTAACTAACCTATCCGTATCCCAAACATTGTGTGCGTAAAGGCACACCCTCTGTGTCTACAATATACTCCGAGTTACAAGATGACTGCGTTTGGGTTCCATTATCTATGACTGGGCATATGTCCGTCGACATCTTCCTCTAAGCGTTTGGTGTACGCACATTGTGTGCGTAAAGGAACTCCTTCCTTGTCTCCAAATATACTCCGAGTTAGAAGTCGACTTTTTTTGGGTACCATTCTCTATGATTGCGTATATGTCCATCAACATCTTCATCTAAGCTAAAGTAAATTTTCATCAACTAATTTCGGTATACACACATTGTGTGCGTAAAGGCACACCCTATTTGTCTCCAATATACTCCGAGTTAAAAGTTGACTGCGTTTGGGTACCATTTTCTATGATTGGGAATATGTCCATCAACATCTTCATCTAAGCCAAAGTGAATTTTATATAAGGTTTTGAAACGGTTGTATTTCTTTTCGGGTTTACACAAATGGTAGATGTTTTTGAGTATTCAAACCTTCACTAGGATTGGGCATATGTCCATCAATATCATCCTCTCCACGAAGGTGACTTTATATAAGGTTTAGCAAATTTGGGATAAGGATAGGTTAGCTACTATGGATGTTCATCAACTAATTTCGGTATACACACATTGTGTGCGTCAGGGACGCCTTCTTTGTCTACAATATACTTTGAGTTACAAGTCGACTGCGTTTAGGTACTATTCACTCTGATTGGGCATATGTCCATCAACATCATCCTCTCCGCAAAGGTGACTTTATATAATGTTTAGCAAGTTTAGGATCAGAATAGGTTAGTTACTATGGATAGTCATCAACTTATTTCGGTATACACACATTGTGTTTGTAAAGGCACATCTTCTTTGTCTCCAATATTCTCAGATTTACAAGTCGACTACGTTTGGATTCCATTCTATATGATTGGGCATATGTCCGTCGACATCTTCCTCTCCCCTAACCTATCCTGATGCTAAACTTGCTAAACCTTATATAAAGCCACCTTCGTGGATAGTATGATGGTGATGGACATATGCCCAATCATAGTGAATGTTAGTATACACAAAAACATCTAGCATGGGTGTATACCCGTGTTTATGTTATTTGATCGACCACCATCAATTACAAATTTGTGTATACCCGAAAAGAAATACAACCATTGCAAAACCTTATATAAAATTAACTTTAGCTTAGATGAAGATGTTGATGGACATATGCCCAATCATAGAGAATGGTACCCAAACGCAGTCGACTTGTAACTCGGAGTATATTGTAGACAAAGAAGGCGTTCCTTCACGCACACAATGTGCTTAAACCAAAATTAGTTGATGACCATCCATAGTAACTAACCTGTCCTTATCCCAAACATTGTGTGCGTATAGGCACACCCTATTTGTCTACAATATACTCCGAGTTACAAGTCGACTGCGTTTGGGTTCCATTATCTATGACTGGGCATATGTCCGTCGACAACTTCCTCTAAGCGAAGGTGACTTTATATTAGTATTTGCAATGGTTGTATTTCTTTTCGGATATACACAAATTTATAATTGTTGGTGGTCGACCGAATAACATAAACACGGGTATACACCCATGCTAGACGTTTTTGAGTATTCAAACCTTCACTATGATTTGGCATATGTCCATCAACATCATCCTCTCCTCGAAGGTGACTTTCTATAAGGTTTAGCAAGTTTGGGATAAGGATAGGTTAGTTACTATGGATGGTCATCAACTAATTTTGGTATACACACATTGTGTGCGTGAAGGAACGCCTTCTTTGTCTACAATATACTCCGAGTTACAAGTCGTCTACGTTTGGGTTCCATTCTCTATGATTGGGTATATGTCCGTCGACATCTTCCTATCCGTGAATGTGGATTTATATAAGGATTTTCATTAGTTGTATTTCTTTTCGGGTATACATATATTTGTAATTGTAATTCACTATGATTGGGCATATGTCCATCAACATCATCCTCTCCTTGAAGGTGACTTTATATAAGGTTTAGCAAGTTTTGGATAAGGATAGGTTAGTTACTATGGATGGTCATCAACTAATTTTGGTATACGCACGTTGTGTACGTGAAGGAACTCCTTCTTTGTCTACAATATGCTCCGAGTTACAAGTCGATTACGTTTGGGTTCCATTCTCTATGATTGGGCATATGTCCGTCGATATCTTTCTATCCGCGAAAGTGACTTTATATAAGGTTTTGCATTAGTTGTATTTCTTTTCGGGTATGCATAAATTTGTACTTGTTGGTGGTCGACCGAATAACATAACCCAATCATAGTGAATGTGAGTATACACAAAAACATCTAGCATGGGTGTATACCCGTGTTTATGTTATTTGATCGACCACCATCAATTACAAATTTGTGTATACCCGAAAAGAAATACAACCACTGCAAAACCTTATATAAAATTCACTTTAGCTTAGATGAAGATGTTGATGGACATATGCCCAATCATAGAGAATGGTACCCAAACGCAATCGACTTGTAGCTCGGAGTATATTGTAGACAAAGAAGGCGTTCCTTCACGCACACAATGTGCGTATACCAAAATTAGTTGATGACCATCCATAGTAACTAACCTATCCTTATCCCAAACATTGTGTGCGTAAAGTCACACCCTATTTGTCTACAATATACTCTGAGTTACAAGTCGATTGCGTTTGGGTTCCATTATCTATGACTGGGCATATGTCCGTCGACATCTTCCTCTAAGCGAAGGTGACTTTATATTAATATTTGTAATGGTTGTATTTCTTTTCGGATATACACAGATTTATAATTGTTGGTGGTCGACCGAATAACATAAACACGGGTATACACCCATGCTAGATGTTTTTGAGTATTCAAACCTTCACTATGATTGGGCATATGTCCATCAACATCATCCTCTCCTCTAAGGTGACTTTATATAAGGTTTAGCAAGTTTGGGATAAGGATAGGTTAGTTACTATGGATGGTCATCAACTAATTTTGGTATACGCACATTGTGTGCGTGAAGGAACGCCTTCTTTGTCTACAATATACTCCGAGTTACAAGTCGACTACGTTTGGGTTCCATTCTCTATGATTGGGTATATGTCCGTCGACATCTTCCTATCCGTGAATGTGACTTTATATAAGGATTTGCATTACTTGTATTTCTTTTCGGGTATACATAAATTTTTAATTGTAATTCACTATGATTGGGCATATGTCCATCAACATCATCCTCTCCTCGAAGGTGACTTTATATAAGGTTTAGCAAGTTTGGGATAAGGATCGGTTAGTTACTATGGACGTTCATCAACTAATTTTGGTATACGCACATTGTGTACGTGAAGGAACTCCTTCTTTGTCTACAATATGCTCCGAGTTACAAGTCGACTACGTTTGGGTTCCATTCTCTATGATTGGGCATATGTCCGTCGACATCTTCCTATCCGCGAAGGTGACTTTATATAAGGTTTTGCATTAGTTGTATTTCTTTTCGGGTATGCATAAATTTGTAATCGTTGGTGGTCGACCGAATAACATAAACACATGTATACACCCATGCTAGATGTTTTTGAGTATTCAAACCTTAACTATTATTGTGCATATGTCCATCAACATCATCCTATCCTCGAAGGTGACTTTATATATGGTTTAGCAAGTTTGGGACAAGGATAGGTTAGCTACTATTAATAGTCATCAACTAATTTTGGTGTACGCACATTGGGTGCGTAAAGGAATTCCTTCCTTGTCTCCAAATATACTCCGAGTTAGAAGTCGACTGATTTTGGGTACTATTCTCTATGATTGCGTATATGTCCATCAACATCTTCATTTAAGCTAAAGTGGTTTTTATATAAGGTTTTGCAATGGTGTATTTCTTTTCGGATATACACAAATTTGTAATTGATGGTGGTCGACCGAATAACATAAACACGGGTATACAACCATGCTAGATATTTTTTGTGTATACTAACATTCACTATGATTTGGCATATGTCCATCAAACATCATACTATCCACGAAGGTGACTTTATATAAGGTTTAGCAAGTTTAACATCGGGATAGGTTAGTTGTTATGGATTGTCATCAATTAATTTCGGTATACGCACATTGTGTGTGTAAAGGCACACCCTCTTTGTCTACAATATACTCTGAGTTACAAGTCGACTGCGTTTGGATTCCATTCTCTATGATTGGGCATATGTCCGTCGACATCTCCCTCTACGCGAATGCGACTTTATATAAGTTTTTGCAATGGTTGTATTTATTTTTTGATATACACAAATTTGTAATTGTTGGTGGTCGACCAAATAGCATTAACACGGGTATACACCCATGCTAGATGTTTTTGAGTATTCAAACCTTCACTATGATTCGGCATATGTCCATCAATACCAGTCTCTCCTTGAAAGTGACTTTATATAAGGTTTAGCAAGTTTGGGATAAGGATAGGTTAGTTACTATGGATGGTCATCAACTAATTTCGGTTTTACACACATTATGTGCGTAAAGGAAAGTCTTCTTTGTCTACAATATACTCCGAGTTACAAGTCGACTGCGTTTGGGTACCATTTACTATGATTGGGCATATGTCCATCAACATCTTCGTCTAAGCTAAAGTGACTTTTATATAAGGTTTTGCAATAGGGGTAGTTGATAACACAGGACTACAAAGGTTTTTTTACATGTGTGAAAATCATTCTAGTAACAGGTATGAACTGAAATCAATGTGTATATACCCATAATATACAAAGACTATGCTAGAATTTGTTCAACTCTATATGTAGGTTCTTCTTTTGCAACATTTTTTCATTTTGGATATATACCCATTTCAAACATAATGCATAAAGCTTATAACACCCTCTGCCATATTCTCTCTTATGCATTTCAATTTAATACCTTGTATGTATCTTAATGGGTATAGTTTATAATTGTGTATTTCTCCTAGTTTTAAAATTGGTTTTGTGTTTTAATTTGGGTATATACCCTTCATATCCACCCATCTGTAATTGGTATATATATACCCTTAGCATCATCAAATCCACGCAAAAAAACATAACAAAGAAGAAATAGATGAACTAAATCAATCATCATAACGTAACAAGATCCAAATACATTTAATTTGCCTGTGTAAGGGTACGGTTTTAACTCCTTTGATTTGAATACAAACTTAACATAAAACATGAAAACCCATTAGTCTTGACAAAACTCTCTAAGCCAAAACAGAAACTATATGATCAATCAAGTCAATCACACAAGAGCTATAACCCCATTCAATATCATACCACGAAACAAGCTTCACAAAATTCTTATTCAACGCAATTCCCGATTTAGGATTACTCGACCTATTATCACCCACAAAATCCGTAGACTCCACATCATCTTCCGTATACCCCAATCTACCCATCATCGTCCCCTCTGATTTCTCCCTGAATACAAAAAATTAATTAAATTAAATCTTCACTATCAAAAAAAATACTAATACATACTTGATAGGAGCTTTAACCGCATCATCGGAAACATCTTTCTCAAGCCTCACAGTAAGATCCACCACTGAGACATCAATAGTCGGAACACGGAAGGACATTCCGGTAAATTTCCCTCCAAATACATATTCCAAAAAATCAGAAATTAACAATTAATCCATAATAGAATAAAAAAAGAATTTTAGAATGGTTTGCATACCCTCAAGGTGATAATATTCTCAAATTGAACACCTATTTCTTTCATTAAAACAAGATTAGTCCCGGCTACATATGCAACCCCTAAAAGAAAATGGATACAAGCAGTAAAAACCGAACTCAAATTATAAATAACTAATTGAATATTTTTTAAACCTTTTAAGATAGATCTCGTGCAATCAACTGACTCGCTTCAAGGGCTAATCACATCTCATGCCTTTCTCCATCCTTAACAACCTTGATATTTGAAGACACAACCCCTGTAGAGAAAATTAAATTTACTAATATCACTATTAATGCTAATATCAAATCCTATTTGATTTAAAGTCATTTCTGTAAACCAGGTGCTATTTTGCAATCACGGATTGTAATGCACACACGCTCAATATAGTGCATATATGTATGTATATGCTGTTATAATGTTTGTTACCTCTGAACCTTGTGGAAAAAATGTTTGTTATAATTTCTTGGAGAACAACTTCACATTCTGGACTGCAGATTCATCAACCTGAAGTTGGAGATGAAATTTCCAATTGAGGTTATAGATATTAGTCGAGAAATCAAATAAAAATATATTTTTACTAGCTTATAAAATTGATAAATATCTTGAATAAATTGTACCACTTCAGAATTTGCAAGACTTCCACAAGGCTTCCACCATCGATCTACATTAGAGAACAACTTTACATTCTGTAGATAAAAATGGCAAGCTACCTAACCCAAACCATTATCAATTTAGAAACACAATGTTTAACAGATTAATGGGATTAAGGTAGATTATTGTGACTTACCATAAGACACCAGTTTTAAGCAAAGCGTTTACCAGTGTAGAGGAGATAGAGCTCAATCGGGAAAAAAATTAATACACTAATATACGGGTTACGAAAACCCTATAGTTTGAAATCCCACCTATGAAACACAGCAGCTTGGGTAGGTCGAAGATAGGTTGTGTAGGAGATTGACTTCGTATGTGCAGAAGATAGACGGTCTGTACACGAGATCGGCGGCGGCGTATGTACAGGACAGTGGCTTGGTGAGGGCGGCGGCCGTTGTTAGTGCAGTGCGGTGGCTGTGTTATTATGCAGATCTGAGATTTCTTGTGCCATGATATTGGTGGGAGAAGCAGATCTGGGATTTCTTTTTGTTTGTTGTTCCTATAGGTACAGTGAGAAGGTATAGAGAAGAGAGATAACAGTATAGAAAAGAGAGATAACAGTGGGAAGAAGATACGTTGCAGAAGGACTAGAAGATGGACAGAGGAAGAAGATGGTAGAACAAGAGTGCTCTATATGAAAAAGCAATTACATGCGTTGCATATAGGTGTGGTAATTAATTTGAAAACATGTAGTGGGTATGTGTGTAAATGCAGGTGGATGTGACTATGCATCTAGGAGAGAAAAACCGTCATACTTATCTAACCAGTAAGTAGTTTGCTTGGTTAGTCACTTAGTTACTAGACCATACTAATAGTCAGCATTGGGCCTTTCTTAGAAGTATGTATATGGCTTGGGCCTTTTTAATTAATTTACCCTATAATAATATATATTTAGAATTATATAATCTCTTTAATCTAATTAAAAATAAATTAGAATCATACTAAAAAAATAAAAAAAATAAAAAATTACTATATAGATTTTATATATTTTAGATACATAGTTACTTTAGATTCGATCTAAAACTTTTTACTCTAATCATAGAAACAACTATCCATCTTTTATAAGGATAGGGTGGATTAAAGGAGTTGGAGAGTGCTTGCCCTCCCTCACTACTGGAATTCGCTTGTTTACCGACGACACGTCTCGTCGGTAAACACCGATAATTCGTCGCTAAACGTGATTAGCGACGACGACTCGTCGCTAACACGTCGTTCCTAGAAATTGGTCGGTAAATCAAGACTTACCGGCGAATGAAGCAGTGTTCGTCGGCAATCTTACCGACGAAACGACGTCGTCGTTGATTGGTAAGGTTACCGACGGCAAGCCTCGCCGGTAATATGTATTTTGTTTTTCTTTTTTTTTCCGTGCCGATAATTGAATTTCTTTATTCTTTTTTTTTATATTCAATTTACCGACAAATATTGGCGACGACACGTTGTCGCTATCTTTTTTTTTCTTTTATTTAATTCAGGATTAAATAATTATATTTTCCTAGTAATTAACGACGACATTCAAATGATGAATGTCGTCGTGAATTAGTTGAATGTCGTCGGCGATTTTTTTTTTTTTTAAATTTTAAAATACATTTGATTTTGTTTTAATTATTTTAGTTTTGTTTTGATTTGAGTTTTGTTTTTATTATAAATATAATACGAATAAAATTAAATAATTAATAGAAAAAACTGAATCACAATTAAAACCGTAAAAAAAGTCTTACAAAAAGTCATAAGCAGTCAACAGGATTCAAACACACCAAACAAAAAGTCTAAAAAACCCAATCAAAAGTCAAATTATTACAAACCAACTAAAACTTAAACAAATACCAACTCAAACTAAGCATCATCATCATCATCCTCTTCATCTCCTCGTTCCTCAGGACTCCTTCTCGGGGGGGCTGGGGGGGCTGGGGGTGGGCGACCGGGGCTCGTCCTTGAGCCATCCTCATACCATTTATCGTATCCAATAGCGTGTCCATTAAGCTCGTAGGCTGACTCGACTGGCTCGAAGAAGCAGTGGGCCTGGTCGATGTGGAGGATGGATCTGGTATAGGCTCAAGTCCTTGTTTTACTCGAAGCTCGTTCATGCCTGCGAACATCGCCTTCAGTAGCTCCTCGCTCGCAGCATCGGCTTTTGTTTGTTTCCGTGATCTCTTCCGGACCGGTCCAATGGTAGGCACCTAATGTCTTGACTTCGGTGGGGCCATGACCTCCATAATGGTCTCTAAAATCGCATCCATCTGCTCCTCCGTAGTAATCTCGGTGCCCTCGGCTGCAGCCTCCACAACCTTCTTCTGCATCTTCTCCCGTAAAACAGCCTGTAAATATATTTAATTTAAAAATAAATTAGATTAATATCAAAGTAAAGTAAAAAATAAAATTTGTAAGTAATGAAAAAAAAACTTACACTAGCTTTTTCTAATCGCGCGTCCCGATAGCTGTCACTAGCCGAATCGTATGCAAGATGATCGAAGTAGACTCTCAATGGAGGAAGCTCCATCTCCTCTTGGGTCTCTTCGTCCGTGAAAATCATCGGCTCCTTTGTCACGGTCTTAAGCGTCCCCTATACAATTTTCAATACCAAATATTAAATAACTAAAAATAAATAAATTATTAAGATACTAAGTTATATTTTTATTAAATGTAATTATACCTCCATAATAACCTCCCTAGTCTGGGATAGGTTCCGAGACCCAGCACTACTCGAACTAGTCTGTTGCTCCCGGTTTTTTCGATTAATGTCCGCCTGGGCCTACAAATAATAAACAAAAGAGTTATAAATCTAATAAATAACGAAAAATAGATGTAATAAATAATTTTTTTTGTTACCTGGGCATTCAGATCGTCCCAATTCTTCTTGGCAATAGCCCAATACTCGGGTTTAATATCCGGGGGAGCGAGACCGTTGTTGTAGTAGTCCGACTTCAAGTCGGATTTCCATCTCCGATAGCAGGCCGAGGACATACTGTTCAGCTTTTCGGAAATGTCCTCCCAGTCACCTCTTCTCCTCCACCCCTCCACGCCAAAAAATTCTTGAAGACGACTGTAAATACCCCCTATCCGACCTTCGGGCACCTCTATCCATTGTTTGTAAATGGGGGGTACAAATTCTCGAACCGCGTGCCCGATCACCTGACCCACGTGTTTATAGTGTGGGCCCACTATATTCCACGTCTTGTCGATGACGGAGAATTCGATAGGTATGGGCCACCCAACTCTCTTCAGCGTCTCTTGGGCGGTTCGGATAGAGGTGGTGCTTCGGGGTTTCCGAAGTCTTCTCTTCGGATTTACTGTTACATTGAGTAGAATTTATTAATTATTTATATGAAAAAAAATCGAATTTATGAAATTGAAATTTATTAAGTATTTTTACCTGAAGGTTGGTCGCAGTCTTGGAGTCCCCGATTAGGACCCCTCGGGGGATCGCTTCCGAATCCATCACCATCGTGACCACGTCCAATAACATCCGCCATCTACAATTTTAGAAATTACTTATTAGTCCCCATATTTTAATTAATTACAAATAAGTCCTTATACTTTTTAATATATTACAAAAAGGTCCCTATATTTTCATATATTGCAAAAAAGTCCCTATATTTTCATATATTGCAAAAAAGTCCCTATATTTTCATATATTGCAAAAAGGTCCCTATATTTTCATATATTGCAAAAAGGTCCCTATATTGCATTTTTTTCTATTTTTCATTAAGTCCATATATTTGTAATATATTTCAACTTAGTCCCTATATTTTTTAATTTTGCATCTTTGTCCGATTTTCAATTAATCCTACAATTTTAATATATTGCAAAAAGGCCCTATATTTTCAGTTTTACATTTTGGTCCATTTTTCATTTAATCATACAATTTTAATATATTGCAAAAAGGCCCCTATATCACATAACAAGTCCTTTAATCTCTGAAAATCATATCTAAAACATATCATACAAATCATACAATGCAAAAATCCTATCAAAACCCTAGTTTTCTATAAAAAATCATAAAAAATTTATCATTCTGTTATGTTTTTAATTCCAAAAATATACTAAACAACCTAAAATAGCATCATCAAAATTCGGAATATGCTAAAAACATCATTACAATCACAAAAAAATTCAATCCAAAAAAAAAAAAAAAGGCAAAATAAAATCGAAAATTGTTACCTTTTACGTGGATAATGTGTAGTTTTCATCCATGAATCCATGCCAGAAACAAGGAAACAAAAAACAAAACAAACAAAAAAGATATTAGAAATTGAAATTAAAAATTAAAAATTAGAAATTGAATGGTGTTTATGGAAGGATTAAGCTTACCTTGTTGTTGGATTT
Organism: Nemophila menziesii; assembly: GCA_029959085.1. NCBI lineage: Eukaryota > Viridiplantae > Streptophyta > Magnoliopsida > Boraginales > Hydrophyllaceae > Nemophila > Nemophila menziesii. Next base: position 36,033,280 of record JARWIR010000005.1, on the reverse strand, counting down.
GTTGCTGTATTGCCTCGGAATGGATTGGAATGGGAGGAAATGGCGTTTTTTGAGAGTAATTTTTGTGGTGAGTGAGGAAGAAATGAGCTCGGTTAGGTCATATAGAAAAAGAAATTACCGACGACACGCACGGCCGTCGGTAATCGTTAGTTATTCGTCGGTAATTGACGACACGTGGCCCACTCCGTACACTCGACGCTACCGTGTCCTTGATTACCGACGACAAGGTCGCCGCTATTCGTAAAAATTCGTCGCTAATTTTCGTGGGCGGGAAACTTGACCGCCCATGTTGACCAATGGAAATTTTGGGAAACATTAGCGACGTTGAGGCGTTTGTGTTTCGTCGCTAAAAATTACCGACGACATTCAACATTTGAATGTCGTCGTTAGTATGCTTGCATGTCGTCGCTAACTTTTTTTTTTTTTTTCTAAATTTTTTTTCTTATATGTGGTTTCTATGATTCTCCTATTATATATTTCTTTCTTTTTTCCATTAAATTTTTCTTCAATCTTATTCATTGGTGTGTTTGGTCAACTATAGGAGTCAAGTGATAGTGTTTGGTGTGTTTGGTCAACTATATGAGTCAAGTGATAGTGTTTGGTGTGTTTGGTCAACTATAGGAGTCAAACTTTGGTCAAGTGATAGTGTTTGGTGATTTTGGTCAAATATAGGAGTCAAGTGATAGTGTTTGGTGATTTTGGTCAAATATAGGAGTCAAGTGATAGTGTTTGGTGATTTTGGTCAACTATAGGAGTCAAGTGATAGTGTTTGGTGATTTTGGTCAACTATAGGAGTCAAACTTTGGTCAAGTGATAGTGTTTGGTGATTTTGGTCAACTATAGGAGTCAAGTGATAGTGTTTGGTGATTTTGGTCAAATATAGGAGTCAAGTGATAGTGTTTGGTGATTTTGGTCAAATATAGGAGTCAAGTGATAGTGTTTGGTGTGTTTGGTCAACTATAGGAGTCAAACTTTGGTCAAGTGATAGTGTTTGGTGATTTTGGTCAACTATAGGAGTCAAGTGATAGTGTTTGGTGATTTTGGTCAACTATAGGAGTCAAGTGATAGTGTTTGGTGTGTTTGGTCAACTATATGAGTCAAGTGATAGTGTTTGGTGTGTTTGGTCAACTGTAGGAGTCAAACTTTGGTCAAGTGATAGTGTTTGGTGATTTTGGTCAAATATAGGAGTCAAGTGATAGTGTTTGGTGATTTTGGTCAAATATAGGAGTCAAGTGATAGTGTTTGGTGATTTTGGTCAACTATAGGAGTCAAGTGATAGTGTTTGGTGATTTTGGTCAACTATAGGAGTCAAATTTTGGTCAAGTGATAGTGTTTGGTGATTTTGGTCAACTATAGGAGTCAAGTGATAGTGTTTGGTGATTTTGGTCAAATATAGGAGTCAAGTGATAGTGATTGGTGATTTTGGTCAAATATAGGAGTCAAGTGATAGTGTTTGGTGTGTTTGGTCAACTATAGGAGTCAAACTTTGGTCAAGTGATAGTGTTTGGTGATTTTGGTCAACTATAGGAGTCAAGTGATAGTGTTTGGTGATTTTGGTCAACTATAGGAGTCAAGTGATAGTGCTTGGTGATTTTGGTCAACTATAGGAGTCAAGTGATAGTGTTTGGTGATTTTGGTCAACTATAGGAGTCAAGTGATAGTGTTTGGTGTGTTTGGTCAAATATAGGAGTCAAGTGATAGTGTTTGGTGATTTTGGTCAAATATAGGAGTCAAGTGATAGTGTTTGGTGTGTTTGGTCAACTATAGGAGTCAAACTTTGGTCAAGTGATAGTGTTTGGTGATTTTGGTCAACTATAGGAGTCAAGTGATAGTGTTTGGTGATTTTGGTCAACTATAGGAGTCAAGTGATAGTGTTTGGTGTGTTTGGTCAACTATATGATGTTAGCCTCACCTTGTTTTATTCCCGTTTTAATATTCGACAAATCATCTTTTAAACTAAAATTCATTTTTGGTATCTCTTTAAATGTTTTCCAAAACCCCTCATTAGATTAGTTGTGTTTTTATCCTTGAATTTTAGCTTATATTCAAATGAACAGCTCCGCGGTACACCGGACCAATCTTGCGGTACACCGCAGAGTCACGGACCAGAGGAGCGGTGCACAGGTTCGCCCGTCAGTAAGCTAGTAAAATTGCACGGTACACCGGATCAAAGGAGCGGTACACCGGACCGATGCACGGACCAGGGGCGCGGTACATCGAGTAGTCCGTCAGTAAGCTTGAAATCTGGACGAATGTTTTCGCGGTGCACCGGACCATATCCGCGGTACACCGCACAAGAGGGTTTTCTGCACTATTACAAGAGGACAAAGCTTATATCCGTTGGAGATAAAATAGATCCGTTAGAGAGGTGCCTTATGACCGTTGGACCATATTTTCAGCTATAAAATGGAGTTCATTCAAGACACAACTCAAGCCTTCTATCTACCAATCTTAAGAGCAATTAATATTATCATTCAAGGAGGTTTCAAAGGAGCATTCAAGTCATATTCATTGTGAAGCTACTTAGTTCATATCCACTCATTTAGGAGTTTAGTTACAAAGCTTTTATAAGCACCCCTAAACACTTTTCCCTTTCCTCTTAGTTCTTGTAATAGATTAAGAGAGTAGTGTGAGCATAGGTTTTATGCTTGGTTCCTTGTGTTGGTGATAACACAAGTGTATTTTCCTTCAAAGGTTTTTGAAGTGGTTGTAAGGGTTTGTAATCACACCCGGTTAAGAGTTACGAAGATTAGTGGAGAATCTTGCAAATCCTAAGGAGGCTTCCTTAGGTAGTGGATGTAGGGAAACCGAACCACTATACATCGTTGTGTATCGTATTCTATCTCTACACTCTTTACATTTCCGCACTCTATATGCTTGATAAAATGCCTACATGAATAGTTTGATAATATTGTCTTTTAGGATTATCTAGTTCATTACTATTTAGTTTGCTAAAACAATAGGATTCAAATTAGCTTTTAATTTTATTTACTTGAAATAAAATTAGCCGATTAATTTCTATTGTCCTATTCAACCCCCCTTCTAGGACGCATATAGACTATCATATGAGTCAAGTGATAGTGTTTGGTGTGTTTGGTCAACTATAGGATTCAAACTTTGGTCAAGTGATAGTGTTTGGTGATTTTGGTCAAATATAGGAGTCATGTGATAGTGCTTGGTGATTTTGGTCAACTATAGGAGTCAAGTGATAGTGTTTGGTGATTTTGGTCAACTATAGGAGTCAAGTGATAGTGTTCGGTGTGTTTGGTCAACTATAGGAGTCAAACTTTGGTCAAGTGATAGTGTTTAGTGATTTTGGTCAACTATAGGAGTCAAGTGATAGTGTTTGGTGATTTTGGTCAAATATAGGAGTCAAGTGATAGTGTTTGGTGATTTTGGTCAAATATAGGAGTCAAGTGATAGTGTTTGGTGTGTTTGGTCAACTATAGGAGTCAAACTTTGGTCAAGTGATAGTGTTTGGTGATTTTAGTCAACTATAGGAGTCAAGTGATAGTGTTTGGTGATTTTGGTCAACTATAGGAGTCAAGTGATAGTGCTTGGTGATTTTGGTCAACTATAGGAGTCAAGTGATAGTGTTTGGTGATTTTGGTCAACTATAGGAGTCAAGTGATAGTGTTTGGTGTGTTTGGTCAAATATAGGAGTCAAGTGATAGTGTTTGGTGATTTTGGTCAAATATAGGAGTCAAGTGATAGTGTTTGGTGTGTTTGGTCAACTATAGGAGTCAAACTTTGGTCAAGTGATAGTGTTTGGTGATTTTGGTCAACTATAGGAGTCAAGTGATAGTGTTTGGTGATTTTGGTCAACTATAGGAGTCAAGTGATAGTGTTGGTGTGTTTGGTCAACTATATGAGTCAAGTGATAGTGTTTGGTGTGTTTGGTCAACTATAGGAGTCAAACTTTGGTCAAGTGATAGTGTTTGGTGATTTTGGTCAAATATAGGAGTCAAGTGATAGTGTTGTGTGATTTTGGTCAACTATAGGAGTCAAGTGATAGTGTTTGGTGATTTTGGTCAACTATAGGAGTCAAGTGATAGTGTTTGGTGTGTTTGGTCAACTATAGGAGTCAAGTGATAGTGTTTGGTGTGTTTGGTCAACTATAGGAGTCAAGTGATAGTGTTTGGTGATTTTGGTCAACTATAGGAGTCAAGTGATAGTGTTTGGTGATTTTGGTCAACTATAGGAGTCAAATGTTAGTTCAAATTCAAATACAAAACACTACAACTATGTGTAATAAAAAAAAGACAGATAAACTTTTCAACTAGTCAGTTTCATCTCCACTATCAACTATAGGCTCACCATCACTATCATACTCAGTAGGTTCTTCGTCTCCATATTCTTCCCACGTGTCATCCTCCAATTCCGTGTTCTCGTCAATAATCATTTCAAAAGGCATTTGAATACGAAAATGAGATGGGTCAATCTCGACCTCCTCCGTACTTGCCAGGTTCATCGAAACGGAATCAGTACCAGGGTTAACCAAAGGTATTGTTATTCTCCTGCTATCGCTAGCTAATGATTCCGAACCCCATAACTCGGACTCCATCCATGCCGATCATTTATTTCCCAAACGGCCTTCCATTCTTTAGATGTTTTCTTTGCACGAATCTCGTCAATATAAAACACTTTCTTCGCTTGCGATGCTAGAATGTATGGTTCGTTTGGCCAACCAACGCTTGCTGTGTTGATAAAGGTTACTCCGTGTTCTGTCCTTGATTCACTCTCCTTGTACCACTTGCAAACAAATATAACAACCGAGCACCCTCCAGTGTACGTTAGCTCCAATATTTTCAATAATTCGTCGTAATATGGTGACCCATCGTACATGACACATACACCGTAATCTTGCGTCACTCTTTTTTCTCCTTTAATCTTTGTTATCCAATTTACACCGTTCACAACACATGAATCGTACATATGCACCGCCCCATAAGGCATGTTTGCCAATGACACCATCTCAGGGGTAGCTAACGCATCACCACGGGATTCCATTCCATGAACCTGTCATAAAAAAACATGAGATACATTGAAATTAAATAGATAAATATTTAAACCTGCAAGGTCACAAACCTTGTCCAAAAATCAATCCTTAAACATTTGACGGTGCATATAATTTATTTCGTCAATGGTTCCCGAAAGTGTCGATCTGTGTTCACTATAATTGAAATGGTATATAAATAAATCATTACAAATATATATATAAATATAAATATATAAATATATAAATATAAATATATAAATAGCAACGTTACTTACCTCCTAAATGTCTCGATTTCGTCGCAATTATTCAAAATATAAAAAATAACGTGCTCCTTATCTTTATACGCTAAAGCACCAGATACTTTCTTGCCAACTGGAGTACACTGGGAGTTGAAAACGGATAACTCTCTATGCACTGGCGGTGTTTCGTTGTATCTGCCTGGATCGTTGAACTTTGTTTTTTCTTCACTAAGGTACCTGGATGCAAATATAAATATAAAATATATAAGTATAAATATATAAATACAAATATATAAATACAAATATATAAATGCATATAATAACGTTGATCTTTGTTTTTTCTTCACTAAAGGTACCTGGATATGAAATTCAACGTCTCTTCCGCCACGTAACCCTCGGCTATTGAACCCTCTGGTCTAGCTGGGTTTCGAATATACTCTTTCAACTTTTTTAAATACCTTTCAAATGGGTACATCCACCGCATTTGAACCGGGCCCCCTAGCAATGCTTCATCGTACAAGTGTATCACCAAGTGGATCATTATGTCAAAAAATGCAGGAGGCATGATCGTTTCAAGTTTGCACATTACTTCAGCCACTTTTGCCTTACCGGTTAACAACTTTTTCCTACTCAAATTCTTGCTACAAACAACTCTAAACACGTTTGCTAACCCAATTACCGCTTCGCTAATCGTCTTATCCTCTAAAAGACCGGGTAGACAACAAACAAAGAGATACTGCATCATAACGTGACAATCGTGCGATTTCATGCCAATAATCTTTCCCATGTCAATGTGAACATTATTCCTCAAACTAGACGCGAAACCATCCGGAAACCTTTGTGCCTGTAACCACTCAAGAAAAATCTTCCTCTTCTCCGCTGATAATGTATACTTTCCTCGCTTCAGTATCGTCTTACCTTCTACAGATGAGATCCACAACTCCTTTCTAATCCCCAAATCCTCAAGATCCATTCGCGCCTTCACGTTATATTTGTTTATTTTACCATCAATTCCTATAACCGTACCAAGCAAACTGTCGCACACATTCTTCTCGCAATGCATTACATCGATGTTATGTTTTAACAAATTTTTTGACCAATACGGTAAACGATAAAAAATACTCTTTTTTTTCCAGTTGGACTCACGAGGACCTGTTTTTTTCGTCACCTTGCCACCAAAATCCTTGTGTTTACCGGGAAACACAATCGGAAGTCCATCCAGCTGTGTCTGAATACTAGCAGGACTATATTTCCTCGGTGGGGCCCGTTTATCGGTTTCCTTGTACGAAACCGTATCATCTCTGAGATTATGTTTGATAGGTAACCAACGTCTATGATCAAAGTAAACAACCCCTTTCCTCACCTTCAACGAAGGAGTGGAATCCATGCATTCTGGGCAAGCCATGTAACCTTGACCCGACCATCCTGAAGTGTATGACCGAGCGGGGTAATCATTGGTCGTGGACAACACACAAACCTTCATTAAAAACATTAGCTTCGTGTGGGCGTCATACGTATGGATACCTGTTTTCCACAACATGTCCAACTCGTCTATAATAGGGTGGAGAAAGACATCCATGTCCTTTCCGGGTGAGCGGGGACCCGGAATCAACAAACAAAGCTGAAATGTGGTCTCCTTCATGCATGTCCACGGTGGCAAGTTGTAGACGGTCAATATGATAGGCCACATACTGTAGGAGTTGTTCTGCATGGAGAACGGACAAAACCCATCGAGCCCCAGGCCCAAATAAACATTCCGAGGTTCACTAGCAAACTCAGGATGTAGCGCTGCAAATCTCTTCCAACTATCACCATCAACCGGATGACGCAACACATCTGGATCGGCACTTTTTCCAGTATGGTGCCATATCATTTCTTCAGCGGTTTGTTTCGAAGCGTATAGTCTCTGCAATCTCGGAGCAATCGGAAAGTAACGAAGCTTCTTATGCGGTACTTTGTTACCCTTCTTCGGGTCATATCTTGATTCACCACATACTGGACAGTTGTCGAGTTTTTCATTCTCCTTGTAAAAAATGGCACAATCATCGATAGTAACATACCCCGTACCCAAACTTTTAAGTTTCTTGTTGCATGCTTCGTAAGAATCGGGCAAGTTGTGAGGTTTCGGTAAAACACGACCAACCAACTCTAACAACTCGGTAAATGATGTGTTACTCCACTTGTTCTTTACTTTTACGTGCATAAGCTTGGCAATGAAATTCAAGGAACTCATCGCTGTACAACCAGGATATAATTCTGTCTCCAATTCTTCGAACAATGAATCAAAACTGTTTTCAGTAGGAAGATGTGCGTCTCTCATCTCAATATCTCCCAGATGACCACCAACATAGTAACTTTGTCTCACATCCTCATAAACACGATGCATCTCGCTATCTATGTTTGGTACTTGAATTGTCTCGGGAATTACCACCTCGTTCTCGCCGTGTTTTGTCCAAACAAGATATGATTTGTTGAAACCGTGTTTTAGAAGGTGGGCCCTAACTTCGTCGATGGGTTTTCGAGAGTAATTATTACACTTCGTACACTGACAAGACATGAAACCAGTGGTACAATCTTGATTTTTCTCTGCATATTCGATAAAACGAAGAACCCCAGATACATATTCTTTCGTATAATAATTAGTTGTATCGATCCAACTCTTATCCAAATCCGGATTCATCTCTTGGCAACAATTTTATACAACTAGACAAATAAATTATATAATTATTACAACTGAATTAAAAAGAAGAATAAAAATTACAACACAATAAATGACATAATAAAAATTACAAACCATTGGATGAATTAATATTACAAACCATTGAATAAATAGAATTACAAACTATTGAATAAATAAAATTACAACACAATATATAGATAATAAATTTCATATAATTAATAAAACAAATAAAACTATATGAACACAAAAAATTAAATACAACCAAACATGCATACTACACAACATAATAATAAAAAAATAAACCAAATCACATCTAATTCATCAACCTAATCATGTCTAATAATAGCAACTAACACATATCAATTGAAAAAATTAAAAAGCATGAAATTTCTTGAAAATACCTTGTATTGGATGGTTAAGAAGAGGATTGATGACCACAACCCACCTAGACAATGTACTAATACACCTAATCACATCATATATCAACAATTAAACACAATTCTAAAATAAAAATTAAATTTTATAAACATGGAATTTCATGAATTTACCTTAAATTTTTTGATGAAAATGGATATTGATAATGCCTTACCTTGATTATCGACCCGGGAATGGTGCAAGACAAATTGGAGAATCAATTAGGGGGAAAAAAAATTCTGGGATTTTTTGGGAGAAATTTGGAGGTGTTTTTGGTGTGTGTGGGTGTTTTATGAGATAAAAAACCTGCTGCCTTTAAAAAATACATTAATTAATTACCGACGACACGTAAATTCGCCGGTAATTCTAAAAACTCGTCGCTAATTAACGGCGAAAAACGTCGTCGTCCGCATTAGCGGCGACAAATTTACGTTTAAAAAAAATAAAAATTCAAACCAACTAATTAACGACGAAGTCGAAACTTTTAACGACGACGTGTTGTCGGCAATTATTAGCGACAACGTCGTCGTCGGTAATCTTATATGTTTTCCGACGACCCGTGATTCGCCGGTGATCTCTCGTCGGTAAACAGGCGAAATGTAGTTCCTCCCTACTCCCTTCTATGTCCCCTTCTCCTGATCTCGAGATACAATACATATCCTTTCAGAAATTTATTTTTAAAAATAAAATCTTTATAAAAAATAGAGTTGCGTTCATATGGACATATTTTTCACCCCTCTCAAACCTTTCAAGAACTCTACTAATTTTTCTAATTTTTCACATTCCAAAAATAAATTATATGGAGGTAATTTTATCTATTTTTCAATATTTATATATTTTACTTTTCACACATATTAAAAAAATATGATACTAACTTTTCTTATTACAAAAATTTCCTTATATAATCTATATTCATATATTAAATATTAACTGAAAATATAAATCAAAAATATTTTAATAAATATAATAGTAAAAAATTTAGTTTATTACGAAAAATAGGATCCTTGTGGTGGAAGAGTACCGGGATCCTTGTGGTGGAAGCAGGGGCGAATGTAGGGGTGGGCTGAGGTGGGCTGCAGCCCACCCCATCCTATCCAGCCCACTATAATTTAACCTGTTTTTTCTTTAAAATAAATAAAAATATTACTAAAAAAAATTAACATATAAGTAGCCCTCCCTAACTTAAAGTTTAGAGATTAATTCTTCAAATAATAAAATTTATTGACGAAATTGGAACGTAAATACCATTAAATATTCAATTTCTTGGTTCTTTTTAAAAAAAATCATAGATATTTTTTGTAATTAACTCTTAAATATTTTAAAAAATTTCATTTGGCCCCCTAAATTTTAAAATTTATTTTGTTAGATTTTGAATTATTTTATTTATAGGATTTTTTGTTTTTTTACAACAAAATGTATGTTATTTTGTATAAAAAAATGAAATTTATCAGATGATTAATTTAAAAAAATAATATCCAGACTTATATTGCAATCTTTACACAATATAAGGATTTATAATGCAATTTAGCATTATATAATGATCTATCTAGCAATTTTTGCATAATATGTAGACTTATCGTGCAGATACGGCAAAATAATTTTTTTCGGGGCTTTGCCCCCGAACCCCCTTAGCCCACCCTAACAAAAAATCCTGGATCCGCCCCTGGGTGGAAGTTTATATAATAAATAAAATAAGGTAGGTAGTTCAATGACTATGTAGCGAGGAGGCATATATGCAAGTGCTTTATGCGACAAAGCTCTATGAATTAGGGGAGAGCATGGGTCGATTTTACCCGGTTTTGAGGTTAAGGTAAACTAAGGGTAATATATTTCGCTTTAACGAATTGCTCGGGTAATCCAAGGGTAGAGTAAAAAAAAGTTTACCCTCGGGTTAATTCGGGTTACCTTTCGGTTACCTTCAATTTACCCCCGTTAGTCACATTAGTCAAACTTTTTTAACGCATGAAAATGTTTAAAAAAATGACAAAATCTGAAAAAACCGGTATTATTATAACTCTAGAGATCAAAGTTACAATTTTGACATTACAAACCAAGAAGTCGTGAATCGAATACTTCAAAATAAGTTATGCATGTTTGGAATATCCGAGAAACCAAATGAAAAGATTTCTCTAATATGCATGTTTTGTATTTTTTTTATATTACACGGTTTTTCGGTTTAGGTAAACCCAACCCAATAGTTTGGGTAATATATAGGTAAAATATATGGACCCGAAAAATCATAAGGTAACCCGATGGGTAAGGTTGACATTGGTAAAATTAACATATATTTTAGGTCGATTTGATTGAAATTAACTTGGTTTTTCGGTTTGGTTGAAATTATGCTCTGCCCTACTATGAATCGTACGAAAGTACAAAGAAAACTTTTTTCTTTGATAATCTTGACATAGTTTATCGTATAATTCAACACTAAGGTAAACTATTCAGCTCGGTGTTTAGAAGAATCGTAGACGTGACAAAACGTTTTGGTCCAGTTACGTTTCATGACTTTCATCATTTTTCAGTAACCTTGAACTCTAACTTTGACGATATTGCAAAGTCAGCTAGGTGAAAGGTCACGAGTCGAGTCTCCACAGATAGTACTGCACACCTATTTTCTCGACTAAGGATTCGGTAATATATATAGTATAGATTGAGTTAGTGGTTTGCATAGTTTTGGATAAATTTTTTGAAAGCATTTTTGTTTTAGTAAGGGGATATTTGTAACAACATGAGTATATATGTAGTCCACAAATATCAAGAATTTTAAATACTAATTTTATTTTGAGTGAGAATGAATGTTATGTTTTTCTAACGACTAGAGCACCTTTTTAACTTTCCTTTCAACTTCCTTCCTTCACTTCTTCCACACGTAAAATCTCCTCTAAGCATCCACCACCTATTATACATACATATGTATTGACTTAGTAAAGACACAAAAGAGCTAGCAAAAGAGAACGAATATGAAAGCTTATTCTCTCTACTACGTATGTTTCTTAATCAGCTTTTGCTTTTTTCCACGACCATCAAGTTGTGGGACGGAGTCTTTCGTATACGGTGGTTGTTCTCAGTTAAAGTATAACCCGGGGACACCGTACGAGTCAAACGTTAACTCAATACTCACTTCGTTCGTCAACTCAGCTTCCTCTTCCAACTTCAACAAGTTCAAAATATCCCTCCCTGGCTCAACCAAGAGTGACGTCGTCTACGGTCTCTATCAGTGTCGTGGTGACCAAAGCAACTCGGATTGTCGTAGCTGCATCGCCAATGCAGTGAGTCAACTCGGAAGCATATGCGTCAACACTATTGGTGGCGCTTTGCAGTTAGATGGTTGCTTTGTTAAGTATGATAATACTTCGTTCATAGGCGAGGAAGACAAGACTACGGTGTATAAGAAATGTGGACCGTCGATTCAGTATGATTCTGATGCGTTGACTCGTCGTGATTCTGTGCTCGCGTATCTGTCAAACCTTGGTCAATTTTTCCGTATTGGTGGGTCCGGGAAGGTTCAAGCTGTAGCGCAGTGTACAGAAGATTTGAGTGCTAGTGAATGTCAAAATTGTTTATCTGAAGCGATCCAACGGTTGGAAAAGGAGTGTGGACCGTCACCTTGGGGTGATATGTTCTTGGCGAAGTGCTATGCTCGTTACTCAGAGAGTGATTATTCATCATCATCTCAAAGCGGTAAGAAGTTCCGCCACTTAATTAAGTGGTGGATTCATAGTTTGTTTCTACTTTGTCTTGCTTTTGGTAATTAGAGTATTCTTATGGGGTTGATTTGCAATTAACGTGAACTTTATATTATCTTAATTGCTTTGTAATTTAATGTTTTAGGTGGTTCTAAGTAGTTTTCATGGTGATATTGGTGTGTTTAAAATTGAATGACGTTTTTGTAAACGTTTGTCTCGTTGCCTTAGACATGAATTAGTGGTCTAACTCAACTTAATTAAAGTGTCTTGATGTGATGGTAATTACAAATATCCTACCTTTGCTTTAAAATATATTTGAAGAAATAGAATGAGTATTTGTTGATATGTTAGCTTGACTAATATAAAAGGGTGCTACTTATTTCATTCTTAATAAAAATATTGCATTTATCTATCTATATTCTTAATTTGAAAAATAAGTATATCTATAAGTTAAACTTAAATTAGTTTATACTAAAATAGGTAATATTATAGTTTACTAGTAAAATAAATACAAAATGGGAAAATAGATTGATACTGAAAATGATGTTTTTAAGATAAATAGTTTATCCTTTTTCTTTTATCATATGCTTTTGAGCTAGTTACTATTAAAAAACTGTAATTTTGAATTTGGGTTAGCAAGTGGGGGACGGGAAAAATGTTGAAAAGAGAAGAGATGTGCCTTTAATGTCCAATAAAAAAAAAAAAAAAAAAAGAAGAGATGTGCTTTTTTCTTATACTATCCCTTTAATATGTCTCTTTCTTTTGAGAGGGAGAAGAGAGGATTTAATATTTGAATTTAAATAAGGTTGAAAGTGTAGATCGGTATGAATTCCTTTTCTTTTCTTTGCCTGGGTTTAAATATATGGTTAGGTAAGTGGCTTAGTGTTTAGCTGCTTGCAAACCAAAGATTCGCGTGCTTATGAGAATGGAAAAGGGGTATATTTTCTCTACTTTTGGAGAGTGATTATTTAGTCCATGCGTAAAGTAACGAAGATAGAATAATCGATAGATAGGTCATGCAATTTATCCTAGTTTGTTTGTTAGGTTAGTATTAATTGAGCGATCTCTAATTAATATATTAGTTCTATCATTGGTTAATGCTTACTTATATACTTGTCATATCTGATCAGATCGATCCGATCGTGATGACATCCTTTATGGTCTTAGTTTTAGCTTACTCTAAGGGTGTTTCAATTTTATAATCAATAATTTCTAGATCGTAAATTTGTTAATAAAATCTTAAGAATTCCATATTCTTTTTAAACTATATTTGAAAGTCGCATGAGATTTTAATTTTCTTTAAAAAATTTGATCTCAAGATCCGTCTAATATTTATCTGATGCCAAAACTAAATTTTGAGATAAAAAGTAAAAAAAAAATCGGTAAAAACTAAAATACCTTTCTCGAAAAAAGAATTTAGGCTAATTTTTAATTAAGAAAAAATTGGGAGTCAAAAATTATATTCGATGGAAAAGAGGGGGAATTACTGTTTTTTATGAGTTTTTTTTTTTTTTGTTAAAAAGAAAAAATAGACAAAATTTATACCATGTTTAGTGTATTTAAACGGTTAGTCATATCACATGCATTATGGAGTACATAAATTTTACATAGTCAAGACAGGAACCCCACCCAACATCCATCCCTCAACTAATAAAATAACTCTTATTATTACATATTCACGTTTTAATAATCAAAAATAATTAATCACTTATATATTGATATCATTACTGCAATAATACAATATAAATGTTTTTTAAATTCACCCAAAAGACCAAGAAAGCAAAATTACATTTATTGAAGGAGTGGTAAGTTAACACTTATGCACTAAAATGGTGTGAGACAAAATAAGGGTATGGTTATATTATATCTACATGTTAGCTTAAAATTGGGATTAAATATGATTAATAATTCGTCTAGTGGTTAAACTACTCCGTAGAAACCAAAGGTTTTTTGATCGAATCTTATTGGAGTCTGGATGACTCGGAACCCATAATGGCTCTCGTATGTATGCAAAAAAATAGAAAAATAATTGGGACATCATTAAATTTTTCGTATATACATAAATATATTTAATGATTATGGTCACGTTTTCATGGTAGTGCATTTGCAAGTGAGCAAGCATATGTATCAAACTATCTATGATTGTTAATTTGTTATCTTCAATAATAAATGTTATATATCTACAAATATATAGAAGCCACCATTGTAAGACACGCTATTTCACCTTGCACAAATCAATTGAAGCAACATTTATGCCATGATAACCTCAAGATATCAACCCAGCAAATTGGAAGAACAAGTCGAGATTGCGCGATTTTAGATCGAAACATTACATGTCACACATGACACATCCAAGCCGGCCTTAATTAAACATGATGAATTATTTAAACGTGACAAATACCAATGCATAGTCATGCATGAGTTTAAGCTTTTGAAAAGATTACTTTATATAAAGCATTAATTTGCATTTTTATATACACTATAACATTTGATAAAGGGAGGCAATTATATTTGATTCTTTTGTAAAAGGAGCATATCCCGATATATATATATATATATATATATATATATATATATATATGAATATTTTATATGCTCGTAAAGTTTATGTTGGAAATTCGCTTTGCAGGAAACCATAATGATTATGATAATTACCATGACCATGATCATAATAAGGATGACGATGATGATCACGATGATTTGCAAAGAACACTTGCAATTACAATTGGGCTCATAGCTGGTGTAGCAGTCCTCATTGTGTTTATCTCTGTTTGGAGTAAATCTTGTGATAGGAAATACGAGGGTAATTTAGTCTTTTCACTATATCCTATTTCAATTCAATTTTTTTTCCCTTTCTTTCTTAAGAGATCGCCACACCATTAACGAAATTACACTTTGTTTTACCTTTTCTTTTGTTGATAACAACAGATGGTAAATGAAGATAGATGGGTGCATGTGTGGATAATCAAGTCAAGTTCAAAAAGCTTCTTTTTCCCCTACCTGATCCTCAAGTGAATTGCTTTTACTTTTTTAGGTGCGTTACGTTACGTTATTGATTTTATTATGGGGGTCCAAAATGTTGTTGTTGTGAAGTTTACTTTACATTTTGTGTAAGAATTGGTTGGCTCAAAATTGTTAGATATATAGGGAAGTAAGTGCATTGAGATTTATATATATATATACGTTGCAATAAGTGAAAAAACGATGTTGAAATAACTAGTGAGCCTCCATATGATTCGGGGACACTCATTCTATTCCATGATGTTATGTACAAAATAGTATTCACCGTATTTATTTTTATAAAAAGTGTTACTTTTGTTGTTAAAGTGTTACTTTATATAGCTACTTTAAACTTTGATTAATTATAGTAACTATTTGTATCATTGCTTTCATGCTTTCTGTCTGATAAGGAAAAGAAGAATCGAGCAATTTAGATTAATTATTGATGTTAATTATAACTTTTGGTTCTCATATAAAGTTTGACAAGTTATAATCCGTAATCTAAATAACCCAGGAGAATTTATTTATTTTCATTACATTAAAGAGTCATTAGTAATCTAAATAACCCAGGAGAATTTATTTATTTTCTTTACATTAAAGAGTCATTCTACAAAGTTATTTTGATTCTGATAAGATTTGATTTTCTCGCAAATCTTTTAATTATCTCTTGTTTTCCTAAGAAATTTCACGTGTATTTTTTTTTTTTTTTTTGTTAAAAGGAATCTGTTTATGATTTTTTTTTTGTTTTTTTTTTTGTCAAATCTGTTTATGATTGATAGCTTACATTTGTTTATGTTTTTCAAAAAGCAAGTCAGATTAGTGTAACAATAATTTATGAAAAAACATTCCCTTTACTTTTTAGTTGTCTATAGAATGGAAAGGTGAGTTGATTTGCATTGATATTGTTAAAGGACAATGAAACTAAACATATTTAAGAACAAGAACTCATAAAGCCAAGAGCATGATAGTGAAGGGCTGAGGAGGGCATAAAAAGTGTTAAGGAATCTTCTCTTTCATCAATTATACACCTTTTGCTTTTTATATATTTTGGCTTCACAGAAAGCATTCTAAAGATCAGATAATGAATTGTATCCTCAATCAACTACAATAATCATAGACAGATGTTTGATTTTGACCATATATATTCCATCTGACTTTTGTATTTTATTGATAATTTGACCCGCACAATTTATACTAGATAATTTTGATTGATCTTGTACATATATTGAGATATAACATTATCCTCGAAAATATTTGAATTTCGGACTTCCAATTATCAGTTCACATCAACTAAGTTCTTATGTCATACAAGAAATTAATATATTGATGACTTTCTTGATTCAAAAATGTAATTTATGAGTTATATCACTTCACTTTTTAAAATTGTCATTACTCATTACTAGTAGAGTTAACTGTAATAACGTAGATTAGATGATAAATGACTCGTCAGTTTGAAAAATTTACTTACCGATATAAGCATTTGTGTTTCAATATTTTCCTAAGCAAAAATTTCAAGGTGCAGATAATAAAATTAGAATATTCCGTAATTAAACTATATAAAGCTACAAAGATGATGATACTGAAAAGGGGGGAGATACGTAATGAGCCAATAATAGTGGAGGCATGATAAATTAGGTAAGTAATGTGGAAATAAACCCATTCAATATATAGGGCCTACATCTCACTTATTGTGCGAGTTAGAGAGGGTTCTATAATACTCCTATTCATCAAGATTATTTAATTATGTTACACTATAGGTCCAATTACAGGAAAATGGAAGTGGTGGAGTTGTTTTATCGGTAGATAACATTAAAATTGTATTCCTAGGAATAGAATGACTAAGAAAAGTAAAGTTTTAGATATAATTTACTCCAAATAATTAAACATTGGTATCCTTTTCCGATTATAGAAGGGGATGAATGGATGTTTTTACCCTAATAACTTTAGTTTTTGTTTTTAAAGAAAAAAAGAAGAAGTCTGATACTTTGCTCGATTCATACTCTACTCTCCAATAAAAATAAGAATTACTTGAACATTCAAATAAAGAAGAATATGTTGACCAAAAAATATAAAAATAAAGAAGAAATGTATAAAGAATCTGCAATTTCTCTCCTACAATGAAAAGAGGAAGTTTAATGTTAATTAACAAGTAACAACCGTGTACAGTAAAAGCAAGCAATTGAAACAAGTATATAGAAGATCGAGTAAATTCCCCCAACTGACCCTAATCTTTGTTGTTTGTTCCAAATTAGAACCACATCCCGTAAATATTTATTGTTCACATCTGGTAAATGCATCGATTGGTCCATATGTTTCAAAAATTACCCAAATAGGTACCTTTTTGGTCGATTTTAACCCATTTGGGCACATTTTGGTACAAATACTAGCCCATTTGACAAACAAGGTTCTAAATTGGACCAAACATCAAAGATAAGGTCCTGCTCAGCTCTGGGGAATTTACTCTACAAAATAAAAATATGCATATTGATCTCATAACATTTTAAAACAAAAAATCAAATAAGAATTCCATCAAACAATTCATTTCCAATAAGTTCATGGAATCCCCAAAATAACCCTTCCTATAAATCACTTCAAATAATCAAACTACAAATTCAAAAATTCACAAATACGACAACAAACAAATCAACCTTCTAATAACAGAAAGTAGAAAACCTAACCAATACATTGTAGATCACCACAATGCAAACAATCCATAAATAATATCTCTAGGTTCATCATCTTCAAGTAGGTGAAGTTCTAGACTCATTAGGAGGTGTTTGACTTTGACCATCCGAACCCTTAGAAGGATCATCAGAAGATAACCTCGTCTCACCAACATTCATATCTTCAATCATCTTCAACACTTGTGTCATATCAGGTCTCCTCTCCGGTACATTAGAAACACAAGCCATACCAATCTGAAGAAGTTGAACCATTTCCTCTTCAACATTATTATACCTCATTAATTCCACATCAAAAACTTCAGCTGTCCATTCCTCCCTCACAACACTTTGTACCCATCTCGGTAAATCTATCCCTTCTTCCCCTAACGAAGCTTGATTCGGCGCTTTCCCCGTCAAAAGCTCTAACAATAACACACCAAAACTGTACACGTCAGATTTAAACGTAACTTTACGTGTCTCCACCACTTCGGGTGCACGGTAACCCGCTACCCGATGGTTAGGTGAAATCGACGTCGAAAAGAGTGGGTTTAAACCGAAATCCGATACACACGCTTCGTTATTCTCACGAAGGAGAATATTCGATGATTTTATATTTCCATGTACAACTTTACCCGATACATGTAGGTGTGTTAACCCTCGTGCACTACTCATTGCTATTTTCATTCGACTCTCCCAATCTAATGGTGTACGTCCCGATCCTCTACTACCTACAAAAAAGATATACAATAATTTAACCGTAAAAAAAGCAAAAAAAAAAATGGAAAAGAGAGAAATTACGTACCGTGGAGAAGAGAAGATAAGCTACCAGCTGGCATATAATCGTAGACGAGTAACTTTTCGTCTTTTGAATAATAAAACGCGCGTATAAGCAAAATACATTCATGATTAATTTTCCCTAATAAATCCATTTGTTGTTCGAATTCTTTTTTAGTTACGACAACATCTTTTAATCGTTTCACTACAACAGTTGTACCTTCTTCTAACACAGCTTTATAACTTGTTCCGAGTGTTCCTTTACCTAATACTTCAGCGGAAGCTCTTAATAAATCTTCTAGATCGAAGCTATAACCACCACGACCACCACCTAGAAACACCAGTTTGTTCCTCTCTGCATCGGCTGAGCCGCCGGTTATATCGTCTTTTGAAGATGATGTTCCGGGTTCCGCTATAGCTCGAGTTGTTGGAGGTGGTAGTTTCGGTTGTTTAGTTTGTTTACTTCGTTTTTTTCTTAAACAAAGGAAGAGAATTAGTAATAAGAGAAGAAATGCTAAAGCTGAAGCGATTGATATTCCTATTATAGCGGCTGTGGAAAGTTTTTTCGACTTTTTGTGTAGAGGAATGATTTTTGGTGTTGTAGGTGAAGGAGATGGTGAAGGGAAAAAAGGAGTACATGAAGGTAATGGACCTCCACATAGGTTAATATTTCCGGTAAATGAAGATGAAGGAAATTTCGAAAGAACGGTTGGGATTGAACCGTTTAATTTATTATTCGATACGTTGAAATTTACTAGCCCTCGTGGGTTAATACTTGGGAGAGTACCTTCGAATCGGTTATTTTCTAAGAAAAGACCGGTTAATTGTGTTAGATTGTTTATGGAAAACGGGATTGAGCCGGTGAAATTGTTGGAAGAGAGGTCTAAACGAGTAAGCCGAGTTAACTCGGTGAAACTAGACGGAAACTCACCTGAAAAATCGTTATCTTGGAGATATACGCTACGAAGAAAAGTGAGATTAGAAAAATCGGATGGGATTGAACCGGTGAGTTTGTTTGAACGGAGACTAAGAACACGGAGTTGAGATAAACGTCCGAGAGTATTGGGTGGAATGGGACCCACAAGTCCAACACCAGGGAGTCTTAGATAATATACAGATGATTGATTTGCATCACATCCAATACCAACCCAGTTACACGGTGAATCAGATGCGTTCCATTGTAAACGCTTTTCATGAGGGGTTTTTGAAAGGAAATCAAGAAGAGCCGCTTTGTCTTGAGTTGGCTCTGAGTTGACTCGCTCATGACAGATTAGATATGTCAAGAAAGCGTAGAAAATGAAACTCAGTTTCGGAAAATACGCCATTTGATAAGAATTGGATGAGTGGTTAGTCTTTTTTAGATGTAAGATTTACACAGTGGCTTAGTCATGTGAATTTCGAGAAAGATGAAATACTCACATAGCAATCACTGCACCTACAAGCAAATTAGTAACGAAAAATTAGATAAACAAGGATAATAATTTTTACTTTGATGTGTGTAGATCCTCAATCTTCAAGCAATCACAGTTTGACATGTTAAGACCCATGGATAACTAATTAAGGTCAAATTAAAAAGGGTGTTGATTCGTTAAAACTAATAAATCTATGATTTTACATGGTCAATATCAAACTGATGAACATATAAGTTTAGTTTAAGCATAAAGTCAACTTTCCCCATTTTAGTATCTTTGCTAGGACATTTTCAATTTTTGATACATTCACTTAGCATACAAAGCTACAACCATATAAAATGCACTATCTAAGCCCATCAGGATTCAAATTAGCTAACAAATCTGGATCTTAATACACCTTTTCAGGAAAAAATGCAAGTATAGCTAAATAGAGAAGTGGAGAAAAGCCAATATCACTGTTGTCCGATAACAACTAGATTTGTAAAATATACTGATTTGCTGTTTAATGATATATAAAAGCAAAATACAGCTGAGTTTAAATAT
Organism: Nemophila menziesii; assembly: GCA_029959085.1. NCBI lineage: Eukaryota > Viridiplantae > Streptophyta > Magnoliopsida > Boraginales > Hydrophyllaceae > Nemophila > Nemophila menziesii. Next base: position 36,012,870 of record JARWIR010000005.1, on the reverse strand, counting down.
ATATATATATATATATATAATATGTTTATTCTTAGTCTACTTTCACCTATTATATATTCACTAATACTATGTAACTAAATTACACAAAAACCGTACTACATTAGCTTTTATTTACCTCTTTTTCTTTTAAATTTAATAAAGTTTCACACCTCTATGTTAAGAGAATAAACTAAGATGTAGTTTTGTATTGAGAAGCTTAATTTGTGACAATTAGCTAAATTGTATCGAAAGAGGTCTATAGATTCACAAAGTTGGAGTACCTCAATTGTATCGAAAAAAGTGTGGTAATACAGTAAAACAACATAGGAAGAACAAAAAATAATGGCAAAACATAGTATACGATAAAGTAATTAACAGAGAGCTTACAATGGTCTCAGTCTCACTCTCTCCCTGCTTCGTTTCTTCACTAAGCTTGATAATGGCGAAGAGGCAGATGAATCTATAGCATAAAAATCCAAGAGTTTAGCGAGGATCTAAGCTTGGTTTATGGTATTTGAAGATGGAAATTGTGACAAAAAGCGTTTCAACAAGTGATGAACAGCACACACACAGAGATTAAGTCTGTGTGAAAGAGAGAGAGGAGAGAGAAAGGTAAAAATGAAGCGTTACGGACAAGAGAAAGAGAATTAGGTAGTGGGGTATATCAAACGACCGGCAACCGGATATGTCGGTAGCCTTGCTGTCTTTTATGGAGACCATACAATAATACTCCTGCTTGCTTATGCAATAAATGACAAGAATATAATTTTGGAATTACTTCTTTTTGCTTTTCACGAAACATTATCTATTTATAATTTTTCTAAAAACTTTTTTTTTAGCTTCAAGAAATAATTTCAGATAATCTTTTTTAGTAAAAATATTACTATTTTATATCAAACATTCTTCCCTTCTTATATCAAATATTCTTCATTTCTCCTCGATTGACAGAAAGAAGGATATTAATTCATATTAAATATTAAACTAAATATATTCTTTTCCATATAAATGGCATATTCAATATTTTTAGTTTTCTTATGAATCTAATTAATGACAATTAATTACTCCTTCATATATTTTGATATATACTAATTAGGGTTATTGACTCAAAAATTAAGTAAATAACATGGTTGACCAAAAACATCACTTAAACATTAATTATTCAAAAAAAAAATATTGATCAAATAATCATATAAAATAATTTAGGTTAACAATAATTATTATTTGAATTTTTTTGAAAGTTTTATATATTTGAATTTTTTTCGTTTCAAAGAAGGGCACTTAGAGGAGGGTCAAAAAATTTCAGGTCTTGTAGAAAAATCTCATCTCACTCTTATAAATGAGATGTGATGAATTTCAACTCAGTATTAGAATGAAGATGTGATATTTTATCTTAATTTTGATGAAAATCCCATCTCAGAGTTTATGGGAAAATTTAAACACATACACAACCAAAAAACAAAATTTAGTTTTACATATTAAATCTTAAAATTTGTGTATCATATTCAGAAAAAAATATAGATACAGAACTATCATCTTCACTTATTAAGAGTAATCTTATTATTTTTTTGAACTATCAAAGAAAATAAAAGTAAATAAAAAAAGATTTAAAAAATTCAAAATTTGAAATAATATTAAAAAAATATTAAGTTTAGTTCAAATAATAAATAAAAGTATTTTTATTTATTAACTGATAAAATTATAATTAGATGATGTTTTTGGTAAAAAATAATAAGTATGATATTTTAAAACTTGAAATTTGTTATAACTATTATTATCACCCGCACCTCCAACCACCACCACCGTCAGTGGCGGATGTACCTTAACAACTAAGAGGCTTAAGCCTACCCTCATCTCCTTCTACTATTAATTGTTAATCAGTTATTATTTTCATTAAATTATTAATTCTAATTTTATTTTTTACTTTTAACATGTGACATTATAAAAACTAAAGGCGGTTTCCTTTTATCATGTAAATTAGTTTTTACTTAATTTATTAATTTTATTTCTTACTTTACTTAGTCCTAGTAATACATATTCATTAAGATTCTTATCCTTTTATAGAACTCGATACTAAAGAAATAAAACTAATTTTTTTTTATTATTGTTAAATAATTTATTATATTACAAAGTTAATTTTTTACCTATTATTATTTTCTTTATATGTATTTGTACGATGTAGTTTTGTATGAATAACATAAAAAAACACGGTCTCAAACTCCTATTATAACAAGCCCGTCCTTAATTTTATTTCTGGATTCGCCACTGACCACCGTAATAAAAATAATTATAATTTTTTTTACTTATCCTATTTTACTTTTTTTGACTTAAAATCTTTGCATTAATTTAAATCAAGATGACAAGTCTGAAAGTCAACATGCCTTTAAACCCTTTCTAAATTGCATTCTCAACGTGGTATCTAATGACGACAATCTTTCACTAACTCGATCCATTAATATGGCAGAAGTTAAAGGGGCAACTTGGAGCTTGGGGGCAAACCAATCGCTTGGCCTTGATGGCTTTAGTGGTCGGTTTTACTAGCATTTTTGTACCTCTTAGCGCCCAATATTCTAGCATGTTGTCGAGTTTTCTTTCAGGATTCACTTGACCTCAAACCCTTGAAAAGACTCCTTATAGTCCTCATTTCAAAGATGGATCATCCAACTTCTTTGGGTGAATTCCAACCCATTAGCCTAGCTAACTTTATTTGTAAGACTCGAAGGTGATGGTTATCCGTCTTAAACACTTGATGGGTAAGAAAGCTCCCTCGACACAAACAACCTTCATCCTAAATAGGGATATCCATGACAATGTCATTCTTGTACTCGAGATCCGCCATAAGTTTAAGCGTCTTAAGCCTAATGTGAATAAATGTTTTGGCATTCTAGAGGCAAATATGCACAAGGCTTACAATACACTATAGTGTTACTTTATCCAAGAAAATCTTTCGAGATTAGGCTTCCACTCAACATGGGTGGGATGGGTCATGTAGTACATTTCCTCGATCTCCTATAGTATTACTATGAATGGGAGATTTTTGGCCCCGTTCAAACCTTCCTGAGGCATTCGTCAAGGCGACCCACTATCTCCTTACCTTTTCTCTTTGGCCACACCAACTCTGACATGTCTCATTGATGAGCAATTCTCATTTGTAAACCTAAAAGGGTATCACATCGCCCACTCATGCCCTCCCTTATTTCACTTTCTTTTCGCAAACTGTTCAATTTTTTATTTGAGTGTAATGGAAGTTAAGCACAAAATTTAAAAAATATATTGTATAGATACTACTTTGCGTCTAGACAATCTCTGGATCTACAAAAGTCTTCACCCTTTTTTAATACCAATAATTTGGTTGACTTCAAGCCTCTTTAACAAATATTTTTGCAATACTAGAAGTGAATGATATGGGCAAATACCTTGGACTCCCAACAAAGTGGGGGTCAATCCCGAATTGAAGGACTAGCTTAGCTATTGAAAGGGATCATTCTCGACTTTATGGCTGGAAAGGATCCCTCTTAACGCAAAGAGAAAAATCACTCTTATAAAAGAAACACAAAATGCTCTCCCTACTTACTTAATGTCGCTTATATTGCTTCCTGAAACCACTTTTTAAAATCTAAATTCCATAGACAAGAATTTATGTTGGAATAAGGTAAGGGATTCTGGCATCCACTAGTGAAACTAAACTATCTGTTGGCATATAGCCTCCCTTAATAGGTTGTTTTAATGTGACAAATCCTCTTGTGTTTAGTGTGCTAATTACTCTTGTTATACATATTCTATCTTGCACTCTAATTCATCAAAAAGCACATCTTTATAATTTAGATCAAAGCTTTATTGTTATATCTTATGAAACTAATTCTCATACAAATACTTTTAACCTTATCTTTGTGTACATTGAGAATTAGCTTTAGTGATCAACTACAAAGTTTATTAGAATGATGTTTCCAACAATTCTCGTGAAGAAGGTTTTCTGATCCGAGCATCGTAGTGAAAGATATACTCATTAAAAGGTGTTTTAGACCTTTGGTGCGGTACACCGCACTATGGGCACGGTACACCGCAGATGTGCGGACCAGGGCACGGACCAGGGGGCTAGCCCGTCAGAGAGCAAGTGAATTTAGCAAGCTTGGCGCGGTGCACCTCACCAACCCCGCGGTGCACCTCACCAACCTCGCGGTGCACCTCACCAACCCCGCGGTGCACCGCAGATTAGGGTTTCCTGCAGCAAAATGAAGACAAAAGGAATAGATCCGTTGGGGATATTAATATATCCGTTGGAGACAAGTCTTATGACCGTTGGGAGCATTTTGCAGCTATAAATTGAAGGTCTTTCAAGGCTACAACTACACCTTCAACCCATATACATTAAGGGGCTAAATTGTTATCATCCAAGAAGGTGTCAAGAGCTATACATTGTCATATCTACTCAATTAAGGAGTTAATCCAAGAAGCTTCAAAGTTATTATCTACTCAAGAGAAGTTTTAAGCTTATAGTTATATCATCTCTTTAGGAGTTCATTAGCAAAGTTGTTTCACCCTTTAAACACTTTGTATTTATCCTCTTAAGTCTAGTTCTTGTAATAGATAGATTAAGAGAGAATTTGAGTATCGGGAGTATACTCGGTGTCCTTGTGTTGTGATTACACAAGAGTTTCCTTCGTGGTTTCGAAGAGGTTGTCCTTCGTGTTATCGAAGAGGTTGTAAGGGTTATTGTGTTCTCGACCCGGTTAAGAGAGACACGGGAGCTTAGTGAAAAGCTTGAAATCCTAAGGAGGCTTCCTTAGGTAGTGGATGTAGGGAAACCGAACCACTATAAATCGTGTGTATCTTTCTATCCCTACTCTATTTACTTTCCGCACTTTATATGTTTGATAATATGCTAGTATGAATATTGTGATATTGATTATCTAGTTTATCTAACATATTGTCATCTAGAGTAGTAAGAGATTAGAAACTCGTTTTACTTGATAAAATGCTTATATGAATAGTTTGATAATATTGTCTTTTAGGATTATCTAATTCATGACTATTTAGTTTTGATTATATGCTTACTAGTATGAATATCGTGATTATGTTTTTCTAGCTAATCAAACTTTGGTCTTCTAAATTAGTAAGAGAATAGATAATCGATTTACTTGTTTAACTTATATATCGAACCTCTAACTTATCCTTTGCATGATCCCATGAGTGTTTGATATATTAGTTGACTTAGAAGTTTTTCTCTTAAACTTATTATTGTCCAAAAGATTTTTAATTAGGCATTAATCTTATTAGTAATCCTATTCACCCCCCCCTCTAGGACTTTCACTATCCTCTCTACTCTTACACCAAAGGTGGTCTAGACCTTAAGGGTTTTTCAAGCCTATAAGTTATCCCGTGTGGCCAAGCAAGCGTAGAAAATCCTGGAGGACCTAGATTTACTGGTGTCTCAAACTCTAAAAGGGATTTACTTCCCCAAAAAATCATTTTAGAACGTGCTTATGGAAACCACGCCTCATGGGTATGGCATAACATAATCAAGGGGAAAGAGTTTATTCGAAAAATTCTCATATGGTCTATTAAGATGGCTCTACATTATACATTTTGCAAGACCCTTGGCTCCAAGGACACTCCCCTACCTATTCTGATCTGGTAAGCCTTCCTGCAAAATTTCCCAAAATTATTATCCCTGAAACTAAATCATAGAATTACACTTAAATCGTCCAGGTCATGGACAAGGAGTGCTCAACTAGTAATATATACCCCTCACATGTTTATCACCACTAGATCGGTTAGTTTGGCCCACATTAGGGGAACAGGATGTAATAGACCAAGTTTGGGTATAACCGACCTCTAAAATTCCCAGTTTTACCATATGTTCCAGCAAGAGCTCCCCCCACCTATGTCCCTATAAAATTGGATAAGATTTGGAAGGGTACACTGCCTCTAAACTGACAAGTTTTTTAAGTAAAACATGCCTCGGTGCTCTACGAACACAACACAGCCGATTTTGTAGGAAGTGTGTGTTATCCCCTACCTACAATATATGCCAACTAGCCGATGAATAAGTCAAACAAATTTTTCTTCAATACACTTGGACCAGAGAAATTTGGTGTAAGGTCTCTCTGCCTACCAACATGACTTTCCATGAGGAGTATCGGTTTGACGAATGGCTAGTGTACCTTACTTCCAGCTACGCAAAGAATGACGTTAAGATGAAAAAACAATAACTATGGTAGCCTTTACATGTTAGTCTATCTGATGGCACAGAATAAATTTACTATGGAAAAAAATATAAACGTGCCTACTATTCTCATTCAATTGAATGATAATTTAGATGATTTTTTTGCTCAGGTTTTGCATGCTCTCCTTCCTCTTTCTATGCCCGCCGATGCTTCAGTTTTAGCTAATATTTCTATTTGGATGGTTCCTTTGCAGGATGCCATCAAAATCAACATATACATAGTCATTGTCCCTCTTGGAGTTGTTATAGGCTTAATTGATAGAGACCATTAGAGGGTTGTTGTCTATAGGAAAACTAGTTGTGCAACCCATCACACAGTTTTTACTATAGGGTGTTTGGCCACCAGCGGTGTTATTTGTATGCCAGACAATCATCTTTTGTCCGCATCACCATAGAAAGTGAAGTTTTAGTTGTGATCCAAGCCATCAAGTCTCTCACCAGTGCAATAGCCTGGAAATCTCTATCGATCCTAAAAAAATATCATATTGTTGGCCGACGAGACCTCTCAGATTTCTATTAGGTGTGTCAGGAGATCAGCAAATCGTGTCATTGATTAGATTTGTAAGAGTCTTTTTGTATCTAATTTATCTTTTAATTTTTTGTATTTTCCTACTTTTGAACTCTGTTACATTTTATATTCTGACCTCTAACCTTCAGGAATCTGTTAACATTTTATTTTATTTTTAATATACTATGATGCTACGTGTGTTAAAGAACAAAAAAAAATTAATCAAGAAAATAATTTACTACTTACTCCTCATATTTAAAAGAAAAATATTATTACAATTTTATGTCAAATTTTGTTTCTTTATTCCCTTTAAATGAAAAAGAGAATATTGGTTTGTATTACGAGTAATTGATGTACAAGGTTCATGTAAAGAAGTTATTGTTTAATAAGTTTTAAACCAATTGTTACTTGGAACCCATCAAAATACATATGCAAACCATTAAAAAAACACATGCGATCCGTTAAAGAATATGTTATCTATTGGACAAAATTGTAACCCATTAACAACAAATATAACTCATTAATAACTGGACCTTTCGAGGATGAAAAAAAAACCTAGGTTTGTTAAGATAGAGAAAACATGTTTTTGGACCTTTTGAACAATTAAAACTAAACACATTTCTTCCTATTATATGTCACTATCGTATTTAATATCTCTAATACCCTAATTTAAATTTAATTATAATCAATATATATTATATATCTTATTGTGAATTAATTATTTATATTACCACCACTATTGTATTCGACCACCACCGCCGTACAATTATCTTTTTAATATTTTTTTTAATTATAACTTTTTTTTTTGCTCAAAATCTTTGTGTTAAATTAAACGAGAAGATTAATCTACTATTTACTTTTTCTATTTCAAAAATAAGGTTATAATTATCTTGTGTTAAATATTATTCCTATAGTCTCATTCAATAGAAATGAGTATATTGGTTCTTATTAAACGCTAAACTAAATATATCATTTCTAATATTTTTAGACTTGTTATATAGATATAGTTGATTAAAAAAATATATAGATATAGTAACATATTAGTTTTATGGCACTCTCTTTCTCTATGAGCGTGATTCTTTCAAACTCATAAACAACCCTAATGAAGATTTTTCCTTCAAAAGTTCTCATCGTTTACACCTTACTAGTTCTTATTATAAAATGAAAACTCTTTCCTTCATCCCTTACCACCTAGAGAAGCATCGACTCTGGAATTAGTCAACCCACTAGAGTCTAAGGTTTGTAGAAACTCATCAACTGTGGTGATGCGCTCATTACCTTTTAATGGTTGGGTGAAGGGTATTAGATCTTTTATATAAGAAATCCCCTCTCTAAGTCAATGTCTGATTGGTATTCAAGGTTTTCCAAGTTTTGCTCTTTGCGAAGTGTTCAGTAGGACGCGAGATTGGAGCACGGAAAATCCATGTTGGATGTTTGATGGTTTCATGAAGTTACTGACCTTCTTAGCTAGCTCATAATTTTGTATTTCTTTCAACATTAGAAACAAAGGTTGGAAGCTAATGGATTATTAAAACTCAGTGTAGTGTCCTAGAGGAAAATGAATAGGACGATGCAGAATTAAAATCTAACCCAAAATTAAGAGACTTGATTCTACCTAGATATTCAATCTTTATGGAATATAGATAGAATGAGAAGAACAACACTAAGGAATAAGATACAAGAGTAAATACTCAATCAATACCTAAGTCTATTGATTTAATGGTTAACACTCGTCAGAGATCAAGGGAGGCAATTTATCAACCACCTAACATGCAAAATACTAATCCTAATAACATATGCAATATATAGAAAAACATTGAACTACATGCATGCATAAAGTAGAGAGGGAGAGAGAGAGAGAGGGAGAGAGAGAGAGAGAGAGAGAGAGAGAGAGAGAGAGAGAGAGAGAGAGAGAGAGAGAGACAGAGAGAGAGAGAGAGAGAGAGAGAGAGAGAGACAGAGAGAGAGAGAGAGAGAGAGAGAGAGAGAGAGAGAGAGAGAGAGAGAGAGAGAGAGAGAGAGATCAAAGACGATATTTAAAGTGGATCAGTCTTCCTTGCCTACATCCACTACCTAAGGTATGAGCACCCTTGGTATTTTGTTAGGATATAGTCCAACCTATAGGTTGTTTTTAATATGAAAAATCCTTTGTTTAATAATAGTTTTAAACCTTCATAAAAAACCACTTGATAAAACCTTTCTCTATGACTTATACACTTGCATATTGTATCCTTTGTGAAGTCATCCATTGATATGTGATTACTTGTGATTTAAAACTTATGAATTATCTGTCTAGCTCACATACACATCACATGTTTCTTAATGCACTTCAAAATATTTTGAAATCGTCTTCAAAATAACAGTATATCTTTAGCTTGTTTCTTGATGCATATCTTTGATCATATTGAAAATTTTTACGTTTCAGTGATACTCGGGCGTCCATTATTAGCTACGAGTCATAGAATAATCTATATACATGAAAGAACAGTGACCCTCTGCTCCGAGAAGGTGTCTGAAATATTCTTTGTTTTAGATAAGAAGATGAAGAAGGTGTCATTGGAGGTCCCAACAATTTGTGTTGTGACCAAGGAGGTCAAATTTGAAGTCCACCAAGAATACCTGGAGAGTAGAGCTAAATATGAGTTTGGGGACGGCAGTGAAATTGCTTAGGAATCCCCCAAACAAGATAATAGGCCACATGGTTCAAGAATTCATGGATAAGACTATTGTCGTCACTAGAGTGGTGTCGGCAAAACTGATTGAGATTCGAGCTAAGTAAAGTCATAAGCTTTGGATGGTAGATGTAAATAGCCTCACCTGCTGCTAGGGAGGCTATATAATCAAGAAAGAATAGAGTTAACACGTTGAAATTTGAACGACGTATAACAAAAGTGCTTAGACAACCCGTAATTTTTTAAAAGTTTTTTGCATTTTGTTTTGGTGTATATTAGAAATTGTATGTGTCATTTAGTTTACATTGTTGTAATGAGAAAGGTAGAAGTTGTTTTGATGTGCAGGTATTGCACAGAATGAGTTTGGGGTGAATTTCCATGTGAAACCGAAGCTCACATCTACGAGTGACGGTATAACAGGTGATATATCTTATTTTGTGATAGAACAATCCTTTCATGATACATAATTTTAGGGGTTTAATTTACCTAAGTGAGGAATCTTTCCCTATTATTTGACATATCTTGCATTCCAGTCTTATTTTGGACATATCGTTAATTTTTTTAGAGATTTTGTGCCTTAATTGTGTGTTAAGTGAGTATTTTTTTAGTTACATGGTTGAAATGATATGCCAAGATAATGAGGAGAAGTCAATATGTCAAGTCCAAACCCAAGTCGACGCTTAGAAGGTACAAAAAGTTACTTCGGAGAAGTTAGAGCGTTTACCAACAAATCCTTAATGTCACTTGATTCAGTCACCACGATTTATCGGTCAGATATTTGAAAAAAAATTAATTTTTATTTGGATAGAGCTTGAAGTCAGTGACACATGATATGTGATATAAGTCAATTCATAGTTGAGATGAAGAAGTTATGCCACTAACTTCCACCATACCCAGCACTAGCTAAAAACGGGTTGGGATATTTTTAACCCATCTAAGTGAGCCCATTAGGCCCCAAAATGTTTTTAGCCTAGTATATAATCATTTTATAAGCTCACAATTCAGACACTTAAGATATTTCATTTTTTTATGAGAGCTACACGCCTGGGGCAATGAGAAGAAGAAGAAGAAGAAGAAGAAGAAGAAGAAGAAGAAGAAGAAGAAGAAGAAGAAGAAGAAGAAGAAGAAGAAGATAAGGTTTTCCACCCAGCTTCGTTGATGGAATGTAAGGAGAGAGCCAAAAGCTCACTTTTCATTATCCAAATATACCACACCGTCCCTAAGCCACGTTATAACCATAAAGACCTCAGGATTTTTGGCTACTTGGTGGAGAAACAATGGAGCTATTAGGTTATAGGTGAGTGGACCATTGGATTCTATACTAGGACTTATGAACAACCTATAGCTATTAACATGGACTAAGTTGAAAACCTCTCCTTCTATCATTGCAAAGTTAATATGTACTCGAATTTATTGATTATTGATTATGTGTATATTAAGCATACGTGTGCATTATTTCTTTATCATTACTGCATGAGACTTTTTAGATATTTTTCTCTAGGATCATTCATTGTGTTCTGTTCTTCTTCTCCTTCTTCTTCTTCTTCTTTGTTTATTATTTGACTACCCTACTGTTCTTTATCTTATTGTATCGGGATGATACAACTTTGAGTTGGGGGTCTTGATGTCTCCCTATTTGTGATGAATTAATCTAGGTTGGAGACATCATTTTAGGTGTATTCAGGAATTTAATTGTCGATTTTTACTAATAAATTTCTATTTTCCTATTTCTTGTCTTGATTTGATGATTTATTATTTTTAGAGCATATTGGGTTTAATTATTTGTTAATTGTGAAGCTTTAAAGATATATGGTAATTAATTAGATGCCAAATCAACTCTAAGATATAAGGTAAAGAAGATAATGATGGAAATTGGAGATAAAGGAAGTAAAAGATAAGATAGGAAAGGAAAAGTTGCCAAGTAAATCTGAATTTCAGCAGCTACGTCCATTAAATCGATCAGAACTCAAAATCGGCTATGAATTTAGAATTTATTTTATTATCACTCCTCACTTTCCCTTTTCCCGTACCCTAAAAATTTATATTATTTTTCATCCTCTCTATCTCTCTTTTTCAAACGAACTAAAGAAACTCCGGCAAAAAACAACCACCGCGAAGAAGCAATGAAGGAGGTTCATGAATCCTTCGTAGCCATGGATCTATTGTTCGTGACTCCTTGGAAGCAATGAGAGGAACAAAAAAAACAAAGCTCATGGATTTTGTTTGTGACCTGGTCGGCAACAGAATTTTTCGTTCGAAGACCACCAGCAGCTCGCCTGCATAATAACACCACCGTTCAAGCTCGAAGCTCTATTTCCGTCTTCACTGCTCGTTTTCACTACATGAGATCTTGTTCGAGAAGCTTATTCGAACGGCTTTGAGTTCTCCGGCTTGTGCGAGGAAGAAGACCAGCGCTGGAGATGGCTTCGTCGAGAAGCAAGCGTTCGATGAACCATGTGAAGAAGAAACAACGTTCAAGGTGAAGACTCTTGGTGACGAAATTTGTTCGAGATCTGAAGAAGAAGCGTTCGATGAAAACTATTCTGTTGAAATCTGAGCCTCGTCGGAGCCTCGCCGGAATGGATTTCTCTCCGAGTGGCGGCGGTTTATTGGTGAAGGAGAAGCCTCGCTGGACATGGAAAGATCAATTGGCGACGGTTTTTGTGAGCTCAAATTGAGCGATCGATGAAGAAGATGATGAGCTTTATTTTTTTTATACTGGTTTAGCTAGATGTTTTGACTAGATCTAGATTAGAGATTTTCCTTTTTTTCAAACAGTATTAATGTATTAGTTGTATATGTTCAAGTTTTAGCTTTTTTTTTTGGTCGTTTAGTAGTTGTGAGAATTGTTTATGTTTTTTTCTTTTCTTTAGTAGCTGATTGTAATACTCTTTGAGTAGTTGGTTGAAATTTAAATAAAAATTATTGTTTTTAGTAATACTCTTTGTGTTTTAATAATACTCTATCTTTTTCATGAAGTACTCTATTTTTTTGGGAGTTCTCTTTATTTTATTTCGATACTCGTTGTTTTAATTGTGATACTCTATATTTTTTCTGATACTTTATACTTTTTTTCGATACTCTATACTTTTTTCTAATACTCTATACCTTTTTCTGATACTCTATACTTTTTTCGGCGCTAGGTGGTGGTCTGTAGTCGGTGGTCGGTGGGTGGTGGTCGGTGGCCGGAGGCCGGAGATGAACTGTGCAACACTTAACAACTTTTTTTGTCTTTTAGTGTTTATTGTATTATATAAGGGTATTTTAGTATTTGTTCATCTTTGATGTCCTTGTAAAGAAATAAGATTTTCACTAGTTGTTATAGGACGAAAAACTAGTCTTCAAAACTCTATGTCTTGTTCACCCAAGAAAATTAAATATACTAAAATTCATTAAAATTACATTTGTTTCAATTAATATTTTAGTAAATTGTGAACTTGAGACAAATATAACTTTTATTTTGTGTATGAATGAGGTGTCATGCTATGTAGTAATTTCAAAAAAATAATGTATCATATAATTCAAGTGAAAAGAATCTAAATGCTAATAAAAAATGAATGTTGTTCTCAAAACGAAATCACTTCCATAACTCTTGTAGATTGTTTCTAATTTAGTATAAATGATTTATAATGATATAAAGAACCCAAAACAAAGTTTTACCCAAAACCTTTAAAAAATCCAATTCAAATTTATCCTATATAACCAAATTTACCATCTTCAAGTAATGTTGGAATTGCTAGTGTAGTTCCCAGTTCACTTAACTAATCAAAGATTAATGCCATTTTTTACCGTCGATGATGAGATATTGTAAATCTTAATTAGCCTATGTAATTCGCTAGTATTTTACATGATAATTAACAAGACCCGTCGTCAAATATTTGATAAAAATAACATCTCAAGTATTATATAAAATTTATAATCTAGTCAATCAGTTCACAATATGCATCCTGAAATGTGGATGTTATTGAATAAACTACAGTAGTCTAGTACACAATTAAAGAGATAACAGTTAAGAACTTACACGAATAAAAGTAGTAATTTCTCACTCATCTCTTGCTAAAATATTTGTTCTTTAATGTGTAAAAGATAATAAATGAAGATCTAAAATCTTAGTATCCTAAAAAACTCCAAAACGTATTTGCTAAACCCTAAAGGGACCTCGTAGTTGACTAATTAAAACAATTCCCTAAAAATTTGCGCCTCAAAATATTTCGCCGATGCCTTAGGTACCGAACTTGAATAAATACGTTAGCCCTATTTGTACGCATATACGTGTGTTGTCAGGTTTTGATGTCAATCTGTGTATGCACCCTTGTGTTGGCTTGCTCTTAATTTGCTTTGCATGGTTGGTGGCGTACTTTCATACTCTTGTTGCTTGCTCCTAAACCAGTACCTCGTTGTTGGCTTGCTTTGCATGGTTGGAGGGGATTAAAATTACTTCAGATTGTCAAGAGTTTTTTTCCAAACTCGCCACCTTGACAGTTGCCTGATGGCTAGCTTTAGCATCAAGTGGTGAGTTCCTTACCTTCGACTAGACTTTGACCCGAAAATTTTGTGGACACTTTGGGTATGTTTTCATATATTTCCCAAGCTCGCATACTCTATCCCCCATCTTACTATCATCGAACTCTATCTTACACAATTCTTCGTAAAAATACATTAAATAGTCTAAAAAAACACAAACGAATCGATTACACACGGAACACAACTGTATACGAAGAATCTTTAATTCATACTAAATAATCCAAAAGACAAAATAAATGATGTAACTGGCATAGTAAATTTTAAATTAAATAGTGAGACGTCATTATTTTCTTCTTTTTGCATACATCAATAAAAAAATAAAACTCTTAAGTACCTAAACTCTTGTCAGGGTGTTCAATATAATTATAGGTATGACCCATTCACTTCTTTCCCGGTGACGACATCCCGTAAACCACCAAAATTATACCACACTTGGTCCAGTAATCAACGATACTTCTATCATTACCTACCAATTTACACGAACATTATCTTTACCAACCCGTCATCGATCTTTCAATATTCATTTTTCTACTCAAAATATCCACATAGTCTTGTAATATCCCATGACACCAATTTTTTTAGAATATGACTTTTAACACCTTGAACCATAATAAATCTGCTCTTTTGTATAGTACTTTTATTAAGTTTTTAAAACACAAAAAATGAAACAATTATAGGTATAGTTCATTTACTCCTATATTCGGTGATAATATACCATAAACCACCAAAAGAATCTTTATACTACACTTGGTTCAATTATCGATGCTAATCCTATTCTTGCCAACCAATTTGCACAAACACTATCATTACTAACCTATACCGACCTCTCAAAATCCACCTTCCAGCTTAACATATCCACGTAATCTCGTAATATCCCGTGGTACCAGTTCCAAAAATGCATACCATCTTTCATTAATATCTACAAATCCTTCAAATAAGTCTCAAACGATTTACAACACCTTAAATCATAATAAGTCGGGATTATTTCTCACGGGGTCTTTGAAAGTCCTAGAGGGGGGGGGGGGTGAATAGGATTACTAATAAGATTAATGCCTAATTAAAAAATCTTTTGGACAATAATAAGTTTAAGAGAAAACTTCTAATTCAACTAATATATCAAACACTTATGGGATCATGCAAAGGATAAGTTAGAGGTTCGATATATAAGTTAAACAAGTAAATCGATTATCTATTCTCTTACTAACTTAGAAGACCAAAGTTTGATTAGCTAGATAAACATAATCACGATATTCATACTAGTAAGCATATAATCAAACTAAATAATCATGAACTAGATAATCCTAAAAGACAATATTATCAAACTAATCATATAAGCATTTTATCAAGCATATAGAGTGCGGAAAGTAAATAGCGTAGGGATAGAAAGATACACACGATTTATAGTGGTTCGGTTTCCCTACATCCACTACCTAAGGAAGCCTCCTTAGGATTTCAAGCTTTTCACTAAGCTCCCGTGTCTCTCTTAACCGGGTCGAGAACACAATAACCCTTACAACCTCTTCGATAACACGAAGGACAACCTCTTCGAAACCACGAAGGAAACTCTTGTGTAATCACAACACAAGGACACCGAGTATACTCCCGATACTCTAATTCTCTCTTAACCTATCTATTACAAGAACTAGAATTAAGAGGATAAATACAAAGTGTTTAAAGGGTGAAACAACTTTGCTAATGAACTCCTAAAGAGATGATATAACTATAAGCTTAAAACTTCTCTTGAGTTGATAATAACTTTGAAGCTCCTTGGATTAACTCCTTAATTGAGTGGATATGACAATAATAGCTCTTGACACCTTCTTGGATGATAACAATTAAGCCCCTAAGTGTATATGGGTTGAAGGTGTAGTTGTAGCCTTGAAAGACCTTCAATTTATAGCTGCAAAATGCTCCCAACGGTCATAAGACTTGTCTCCAACGGATATATTAATATCCCCAACGGATCTATTCCTTTTGTCTTCATTTTGCTGCAGGAAACCCTAATCTGCGGTGCACCGCGGGGTTGGTGAGGTGCACCGCGAGGTTGGTGAGGTGCACCGCGGGGTTGGTGAGGTGCACCGCGCCAAGCTTGCTAAATTCACTTGCTCTCTGACGGGCTAGCCCCCTGATCCGTGCCCTGGTCCGCACATCTGCGGTGTACCGTGCCCATAGTGCGGTGTACCGCACCAAAGGTCTAAAACACCTTTTAATGAGTATATCTTTCACTACGATGCTCGGATCAGAAAACCTTCTTCACGAGAATTGTTGGAAACATCATTCTAAGAAACTTTGTAGTTGATCACTAAAGCTAATTCTCAATGTACACAAAGATAAGGTTAAAAGTATTTGTATGAGAATTAGTTTCATAAGATATAACAATAAAGCTTTGATCTAAATGATAAAGATGTGCTTTTTGATGAATTAGAGTGCAAGATAGAATATGTATAACAAGAGTAATTAGCACATTAAACACAAGAGGATTTGTCACATTAAAACAACCTATTAAGGGAGGCTATATGCCAACAATCTCCCCCTTTTTGATGATGACAAATCCTTCACTAAAACACCTCACAAAGATATGAAAGTTTAAGCTGTAATGCAATTAAGCTCCCCCTCACAATAAGCATTTAAGTAAAAACGAATATAAGATATGAAATGCATTTGTGAGTATTAAAAAGTGCAATTTTGAAAGTTTTAGTGCACATATTTCTCCCCCTTTGTCTTCATCAAAAAGACGGGATAATAAAAATAATATCAAGCAACTAAACAAAGAAGAGCAAGAACTCAAGTGAATAGATTTTAAACAATGATAAAAAGAGTCCAAGAGTTTAAAGCAATTAAAACATTTTAACAAAATGAAATGCACAAGGATTAGTAAAGCATGAATCAATATGAAATAATGAGATAAGGGATAGAGACATTTTACCAACTTCTTGATTGAAAGGTTTTCATCTTTATAAGCTTTCTAACAACACAAACGATTAGTGAAATTATAAGATAAACGAGTAGTGCAAACGATTAACCAAGCATTTGAGTTTTTAAAGATAATTTAAGAAAAACTCCCCCTCACAAAATGCATAGAAAGTTTGTTTCAATTTTGAAAAAGTTTGACCAATAATTTCTCCCCTTTTTACCAATAAGAATATTTGAACCAATTTTAAGAGATCAAGGGGTAAAATTTTAATCTTTGAAAAGTAGGGGTCAATATGCATTTTTCAAAAGTTTAGGGACTAAATGCAATTTTGAAAAATTTCAAGGACCTAAGTATAACTTTCTCAAGATAATAGGGACCTAGGTGTAATTTTCAAGCATAAGAAAGCTAAATGCAACTTGTTCAAACTATAGGGACCTCAAATCAATATTTTCCAACCTATAGGGATCACAATGCAATATTTTCAACCAATAGGGACCACAATGCAAAATAAAATAAGATCAAGGATAAATGATGCAATAGTACCTATATCATCAAGGAAAGAGTTAGCAACATCAACACAACAATATAAATTCCGAAGCATATAATTAAAGCATCTAAACATCAAATATCCGAAATTAAAACATAGCATACTAAACCAATTATCCAAATCATACCAAATATAGCAATAAAGTCCTAAATATCCAAAACATGGATCCAGGCGAAACCCTATTCCGCGGTGTACCGCGATTACTGTGCCGTGTACCGCACTGTAGAATATGTTTGCGAATAAACTGGGCGAAAGATAAAGAAAAATAACAAAGACAGAAACCCTGGATCGCGGTGTACCACGGAGTGGTCCGGTGCACCGCAAAAACGTTCGGCGAAGTGAACAAGAAGGAATTTTTTGGTTCTTTTAAAAACACCCGAAACACATTCGAAACTTCCCCAAAAGATTCGGAATGGTATAAAACTTATAAGATAATTTTTGTTTTGAAAAGAAACACAAAGTAAAACCCGAAAACACATAAAACAGTTTATTACACAAATACCCCTATATTTTCTAAAAAATTCGAAAAGACCCAAAATCAAAGTTAAGCAATTTTAAGTATGAAAAGGTCAAGACATACAAGATATTTGCACAATAAGTAATAAACCACATAAGCACATAATGAAGCACAACATATAGATAGTAAGGCTAAACAAATTCATGCAAATGAGTTAATGACCAATAATGGATTAATTTCCCATAAATCTATGCATAAAAACATTTTTGAAATGCTATGGGAAATGCAAAAGATTATCGGAAAAATATTTTGAAAAGCAATTTCTTTAAAACTCACCCTTATTAAAAGACATATGAAAATGCAAATTTGTGTTCAAAGATAAATAAAGATTTGAAAGTGAAAACTAGTATCTTTGATCTTTCTTCCCTTTTTGTCAACGGTAAAAAGAATCAATAGGCACTTTTGAAAGATATAAAAACTAGTAAGAATAAAAAGTGCAATTTTATAATCGTTGAGGGACTAAAAAGCAATTTCACAAAGTAGGGACTAAAAATGCAATTTTTCAAAAATATGAACTAAAATGGCAAATTTTACAAGAGAAAGAATATGAAGTCCAAACTATGACACTTTGGAGAATTTAAAAACTATGAGGGGTCAAAGTGCAATTTTGAAAATTTTGGGGACTAAAATGCAATTACCAAAATTCTAAGAGATAAAGTGCAATAACATGATTCAAGAGATTTTGATGCAATATCATTTATAACATAGAAACAATGATTAGTAACACAAGATAATATCCAAGGATAAAACATGATAAACACAACTAATCAAATCAAAACCAAATCATAACTATAAACACAAGCCATAAGGAGGAACGCAAAAATATATATGAGATAAAGAAAAGAAATCACCGGATTTTCCTTTTTCGAGATTTGAGTGTTCTTTCGTATATTAATTCTTCCATTTGTTTCCTCCAAGCAAAGTAACGATCACCTACAAAGAAATGGAGGTTGTGTAGAAAACAACTCTTCCAAAAGATTAAATTCCAAATCGTTTACTCTACTAACGGTTAAGCTATTCACGTAGAGTTAGGCTCTGATACCAATTCAAAGTCCTAGAGGGGGGTGAATAGGATTACTAATAAGATTAATGCCTAATTAAAAAATCTTTTGGACAATAATAAGTTTAAGAGAAAACTTCTAAGTCAACTAATATATCAAACACTTATGGGATCATGCAAAGGATAAGTTAGAGGTTCGATATATAAGTTAAACAAGTAAATCGATTATCTATTCTCTTACTAACTTAGAAGACCAAAGTTTGATTAGCTAGATAAACATAATCACGATATTCATACTAGTAAGCATATAATCAAACTAAATAATCATGAACTAGATAATCCTAAAAGACAATATTATCAAACTATTCATATAAGCATTTTATCAAGCATATAGAGTGCGGAAAGTAAATAGCGTAGGGATAGAAAGATACACACGATTTATAGTGGTTCGGTTTCCCTACATCCACTACCTAAGGAAGTCTCCTTAGGATTTCAAGCTTTTCACTAAGCTCCCGTGTCTCTCTTAACCGGGTCGAGAACACAATAACCCTTACAACCTCTTCGATAACACGAAGGACAACCTCTTCGAAACCACGAAGGAAACTCTTGTGTAATCACAACACAAGGACACCGAGTATACTCCCGATACTCTAATTCTCTCTTAATCTATCTATTACAAGAACTAGAATTAAGAGGATAAATACAAAGTGTTTAAAGGGTGAAACAACTTTGCTAATGAACTCCTAAAGAGATGATATAACTATAAGCTTAAAACTTCTCTTGAGTTGATAATAACTTTGAAGCTCCTTGGATTAACTCCTTAATTGAGTGGATATGACAATTATAGCTCTTGACACCTTCTTGGATGATAACAATTAAGCCCCTAAGTGTATATGGGTTGAAGGTGTAGTTGTAGCCTTGAAAGACCTTCAATTTATAGCTGCAAAATGCTCCCAACGGTCATAAGACTTGTCTCCAACGGATATATTAATATCCCCAACGGATCTATTCCTTTTGTCTTCATTTTGCTGCAGGAAACCCTAATCTGCGGTGCACCGCGGGGTTGGTGAGGTGCACCGCGAGGTTGGTGAGGTGCACCGCGGGGTTGGTGAGGTGCACCGCGCCAAGCTTGCTAAATTCACTTGCTCTCTGACGGGCTAGCCCCCTGGTCCGCACATCTGCGGTGTACCGTGCCCATAGTGCGGTGTACCGCACCAAAGGTCTAAAACACCTTTTAATGAGTATATCTTTCACTACGATGCTCGGATCAGAAAACCTTCTTCACGAGAATTGTTGGAAACATCATTCTAAGAAACTTTGTAGTTGATCACTAAAGCTAATTCTCAATGTACACAAAGATAAGGTTAAAAGTATTTGTATGAGAATTAGTTTCATAAGATATAACAATAAAGCTTTGATCTAAATGATAAAAATGTGCTTTTTGATGAATTAGAGTGCAAGATAGAATATGTATAACAAGAGTAATTAGCACATTAAACACAAGAGGATTTGTCACATTAAAACAACCTATTAAGGGAGGCTATATGCCAACAGTCTTCAAGACACCCTTATAACCATTCCCAACCCCACTTACATTCTCTTCTGACTAAAGACCTCAAATAAGATCTTACACTGTAATCCAAAAACCCAATTACATTTTTACTCACTTTTTTCCATGTATATACTTTTTTATCAGAATCAATTTATTTCTCTCTCTCCTCACAGTTTTCCCCCCGTAAATCTGTTTCACACTCCATTATTACTCTCTCCTCACACCACTCAAGGAAACCTCATCTCCGGCGAGTCTCCCCCGTTTTACAGATCTAGCTTCGACGAAGCTTCAACGAGATGCTCGAGGTTGCTGTCCAAGAGAAGCTCGAGGTTCCTTCGCAGCTGCTGGCCACGTATGAGAAGAAACTGCCGCCAGAGGCCACGTCTGAGAAGAAACCGCAGCAGTGGTGCGAGGTCTGAGCGAGCTGGTGGTGAGACTCTGAAGCCACTCCGGAGAAATGAAAGAGGTGCGACATCTGAGCTGGCCGTCAACACCAGCTCCATTTCCAGACGTCTTCTTCAGCTCCTATGCTACAACATCCATTCTCGATCTGGAGATTACGTTGCCGGATCATCTAGCTTCACAAGTAAACCATGGCTGCGAAACCACTACCAGCATCACAGGAATGCGAACGAGGTCTGTTCGAGGTCTACAACAATGGCCTAAGAAGACCAGGGCAGCGGTGTTCTTGTGCGAGGAAAGAAGAGATCCCAAAGTTGCTTGTTCGAAGTTCGTCGGTCGAAGGTCTTGATTGTCCCGGTGGTTCCGTCGCTAAAAAATGGATCTCCATTCGAAGACATGCCTCTGTCCTTCTTCAAAAGTCGCCGATCTCCTTCTTCAAAAGCCTTCGCTCTCCTTCTCTTGAACTGTTTTTGCATTTTTTTTCGTAAGATCTTGTCAAACCAGATCTGGTTGCATTTTTTTTCTGTTCGAACGTGTACAATATTAGATTAGTTAGAGATATATTTATTTTGTATTTAAAACTAATTTTGGATATTTACTCTTTGTATTTTAAAAATACTCTATCTTTTTTATAGAGTACTCTATCTTTTTTATAGAGCCATCTATCTTTTTTATATAATATTCTATCTTTTTATAGAGTACTCTATCTTTTTTATGAGTAATGTTGGGAATCACCCAAATAGGTATCACCTAAACATCATCCATGATGTGGCAGCTAAGTGGTCTAATATGCGAGAAAGAGAAAAAAGTAAATCTAGAAAGAGAAAATCCATGATTTGACCACTTAACTGTCACATCATGGGTGATGTTTAGGTAATGTCTTTTTGGGTAATACCCATCATTACTTCTTTTTTGTACTCTATTTTTATGGTGTACTCTGTAAATTTTGAATATTACTATGTGTTTTAATCTGACAATGACTGTTTTATCTCCGATACTCCTTTTTCCTTTTTCCGATACTCTATACTTAACTCCGATACTCTAATACTTTTTCCCAACGGAGGGTGGTGGCCGGAGGCCGACATGAACAGTGCCAATACTTGACAACTGTTTTTTTGTCTTACATTGTTATTTGTATTATATAAGGGTATTTTAGTATTTGGTCATCCTTGAGATCCCTTTAAAGAAATAAGTTTTCACTAGTTGTTATAGAACGGAAATATAGTATTCAAGACCCTATGTCTCATTCATCCAACCAAAAAAAAAAGCATTCACATTCATCTAACAAAAAAAATCATTCAGAATATTTGTTTGTGTTTTCTTTGAAAATTTATTTAATTTTTTATTAGATTTCTAATTTCATAATTTTATTTTATGTAAATTGTAATATTTTTTGGGGTCAATTTTTAATTGTTTTAGACCCCAAAATGGTAGGATTTGACCTTGTAATTTTATGAGATGTTTCATAGATTTTGAGGATGATTTGAATATTTCAATTAAATTATATCATTGTTTGACCAAATCACAAAGTAAGAATTCTATTTGAAGGGTTCAAATTATTTTTAAAATCGATGAAATATTTCACAGAATTAATAAAATAGCCTAAAAAGGCATTTTTAATACCTTTAATTTAAAAATAAGTCTTCTGAAATTTTTGGCCTAAAAATATCTATAAATGGAATTTACTCTTAATTATTGTGTTGCTTTACTTTCTTGTCCTTGATTTGTAATACTCGTCGTTCCGCTAGATAACGATTAACCTAGCTAATTACTACTCCATATATAGTAAAGTAGCAGTAAAACAGAAAGGGGGAATTATTAAGTAAGGCCCATGACTTCAACCTTAATAAAACAAAAGCCCAAACCCAATTAAGCTCTAACTACCCTATCAGGACCCAACTAAAAAAGAGGAAAATACCAAAAAACCCACCAACCCTCTTATACACTGTGAGAAAATCCAAACCAAAACAAAATACCCATATAGGTTTCGACACTCTGTGTGTGTGTGTGTGTGTGTGTGTGTGTGTGCTTCCTTGGACCCCACTGTGCACAAGAAAAAACGCCGCCCACCCCATCTGGCCTTCCACCTACCACCTCCACCCTCCACCTTTCACCTTCACCACCATCATCACCGACGCCACAGACCATCATCATCTCCCACAAACCATCACCATCTCCACCTCCGCTGACCTTCCCGCCATCTCCACCAGCACACAGATACCGCCTCTCTTCTCGCACAAGAAAATCGTCGGCGTCACTCGACGTCACTCTTCTGCACAAAACCGACGAGGACCATGTTTGCCGACAAGGACCAGGCAAAGACAGATCTCACCATCCACCACCAAGCTTCGTGTTCAGATTTGCTCCGTGTTCAGATTTGCTTCGTGTTAAGATCTGCTCTGTGTTCAAATCTGCTGATATATGTTCTATTTTTTTTGCCGATGCTATAGATTTATTTCATTGTTTGTCAGTGCTGCAGGAGGATTCATTGCCAGAGTGAAAGGCAGCGTGGGTACGGCCCAGTGGGCAGGTTATGTTTTTTCTATTTTTTTAACCACCGATTAATTGAGGGTTTCTGTTTACACTTTTTGTTGACTTGCAGGTAGGATCAGGGGTGGGTCCAGCTATTAGGGTACAACCCTTTGGGTATATCCACTTGGGTCCAAACCCACTTGTGAATAGATTTCTTGTTTGTTTTGTGAAGAGATTGCTTTTATTTTTTTAGTTCCTATGCGAGTGTGAGTTAAAGGGTACAACCCGTTGGGCGTGGCTAGTTTTTTTTTTATGTGTTTGTGCATGAAGTGATTCTTTTTTGTATATGTTCCTTTGTAGACCGACTACGGAACAGCCCTTTGGGCCCGACAAATTGAGTTAAAAATCTGCTTGTAAAACTTGGTGGAACTGGTGAGCTTGGGTACAGCGAATGGGTTCCTAATGATTTGTTTCCCGAAAGTTTGACACGAGTAAAAATCGGATCTCCTATACCTTGACATGGACAAAACCCAAAAAATATGATGACTTATAATGCAATTAAATAAAAAATCACTTCACGCAACTTAAAAAACTTAAAAACCAACATAGGTCCGTACCCGTGGGTACGGAACCATCAGATTAATGAAAAGAACAAAACAAAAAAAAAATCAAATTGCTGAAAAGAAAAGAAAAATGAAAAGAGTAAGAAGGAAAAAATCCAACCAAAAAATGAAACTAGGTGTTATTTAGAAGGTTTTCTTAACTAGGTTTTAAAAAATAAGTTAGGTAAAAATTAGGCTCTAATTTATAGTTTCCTTAAAAAGAAAAGAAAAACATGAACTAAAGTTGTAAATTGTAATAAACCTAAAAATAAGATTTTTTTTTTTTTTTTTGGTCTAACGTGCAAGTACAGGAAAAAGAGTCGGACTTAGCCTATTCCTAATCTCATAAATGCCGACCCCAACTCCAAGGGGTCAAGTTGACTCGGTGCCGATTGCCTAGCTAGGCGCGCGGCTCGGTCAGCCAGCCCATTCCATCGTCGCGGAAGATGTTTGAAGTCCAGTGCTCCATGAACCTCAATCATCTTATGGATACGCGTGATGTACGGACGGACTTTCCACCATGCAGCTGGCAACGACTTCAGGCCTTGAATAAAGTCAAGGTTGTCTGAACAGACAACAGTTCTCACTCCTGGGTGAGCCAGGCTAAGTATAGAAGCTTCCAGTACAGCTGAAGCTTCCCCTTCCGCCACTGAGTCTGTCCATATGGGTTTCAACGAAAAATAAGATTTGTAACCACGCAACATTTTTTTTTTTTTGGACATATGGGGGGTGTAAAGACACCCCAACAGAAACTAAAAGCTATTAACCTATTCCTAGTTTACTAAAGTAAGCTGATAGCTCGAAAACACTAGGCGTGTTTCGACGTTGTTCCGCTGCCCTGTGTCTAGCTTCTTTTGCAAGTTTGTCAGCGATACTGTTGAGCCCCCTATTGATGTGGCGGAAGGAAATCTGCCCGTGCTTTTCAGCATTGCTGATAATCTTGTAAAGAATGGGTTGGATATTCCAACGAGCTGCTGACACCACGCAACATTATTTGGATGATATAATTTTGGGTGGTATATATCATTACTCTAAACTAACTCGAAACTCTTGCAACGTGGCAACCAACAAGTGAAAGCTTTCAAGATATGCTCAGACGAAATTTAAATTTCTTTTCTCTTCTTTTGTCTTTTTTATACCAAGTTCTGAGGCAATATACATGCACTAGATAATGAGGAAACACGATTGGCTATGAAATGAGCTGCTCATTGACCTCTAATCTCCCCAAGGCTCTGCCTTCAATTTCCACTTTGCAACACAGAAAACCTTCTCTCTTCATTGCATCAAAACAGAAACAATTTCTGAAATATTCCTATCCCAAAAAGGTAATACAAATTCTTTATACTTCAACTCTTTAGTCTTTAATATAACATTTTAAAAATTCCAGCCTTATATTATGAAAATTGTTCATTTTGGATAACAGGAATGCTCAAGCTATAGTTCGCAACCAATCAAAAATGAGACACCTCGAAACTCCACATTGGGAATTCAAATTGGAGCCCTTTTAGCAACTGTAAGTTCTTCAACTATTCTCTCATGTTATGAGCTCAAAAATTGAATTGAATATGTGAACAGGTGGCACAGCCTGCTATAGCTGTAACAGGAGTAAACAATGAAGAAGATTTCACATGGGTTTTAATCCAACTGGGAATTTCAGCTTTCTTTTACTTCCTTGTCATTCCCGTGAGTAAAAATTATATATATACGCATAAACAAAAGAAACAGAAATTCTGAATTATAAGTATATATATATTGGATGATTTTCAGCCTATCATTATGAACTGGCTAAGACTCAGATGGTATAAGAGGGATCTGTTAGAAATGTATTTTCAATTCATGTTTGTCTTCATATTCTTCCCTGGGTAAGTGTCATTAATTTTACTACTCAGTTTATAAACTGTCAATTTATTATTAATAAATTATCTTTTCTTTGTGATGAATATTATAATTTATCAGGTGTTTGCTATGGGCACCATTTCTCAACTTCAGAAAATTCCCAAGAGATCCATCAATGAAGTATCCATGGTCCACACCTCAAGATCCTTCCAAGATTAAGAACATCTATAGGAGGTATCCTTGGGCTACAGAAGAGGATTATGAGTTATAAACATATATATAGTACCAATTGAGCATATATGCCCTACATTGTAATTAAAAAAATCTGACAATTCCAATATTTCTTCTTATATACCACTAAGACATCATATGTATATGATTGTCATATTGTTTTCATCTTCTCAACTTTTTCCCTTTCCCTACTCCCTATATTGGTACATAAAATAGAATTGAGCTTCAATAATAAGTAACAACCGAAAAGTGCCAAGTAAGGCATCAATTGCAATTAACGATAACGAAACACAAAATTACTAAAAAAGGCAGGGTGAATAGTGCATCTGAAGGAGACAGGAGTCAATATTCAGAGTTCTCAACATTCATGAGTTTTTTTTATTTGTAACATATTTTAAAAAAATAATTGCAACAAAAACTTATATTGTAGAATAATTGCAGAACTAACATATAGGCTCTCCTCGGAGGAGCGCCTCCCTTTTTTAATCAGCCCATTAGTTTTAATAGCCCATTAATTTATTTAATTCATAGGCGCTCCTTTGAAGAGCGTCTTTACTTGAATTCTTGGCCAACGATCTGTCATTAGTACTATACAAGTTTTGCTAATCCATCTTTATAAGAATTTAAAAATAATAAAGCTGTATTCAAATGGTAATGTTTATATATGTGTGTAAACTAGATAATTATCATTGAATAAAAAATTTATGAATTTATTTTTTTTACAATTGTTACAGTAAAAGCTATACAAGTAAATTGTATAAAAAAAAGGTTTGCTCACCCCAATACAGCGCATCACTTCTCAAGGTTATATGACTAAATGGATATTTACTGAAATACAGTATAAGACAATTTGCTCTTGTTAAACATGGTGAAATTCCACACTTTTGGAATCCTCTGCAAATTCACAAAACTGATAACACAGCAAACTATTTTTATAAAAAAGACATTTTCTCACTTTAACAGCACATTACTTACGGTGGATCTCCAGCAGTTGGGCTAAATAGGTATTTACTGCAAAACAATTAAAGAAGTACAACAAATTGCAGTGCAAAATTAAATTAGATAATTATATATAGGTGTTTTGCATTTTTTATAAAGTTCTTCAATTCTTTAATTTTTTAATTTTTTTCAATAAAGCTTTTAGTATAATAATTATAAAAAAATCATAAAAATTCTATTCAATGGTAATTACCTATCTTAAATTCTTTTAAATTCTTATAAAAAATGATCAACAAAAGTTGTATGAGATTAATGGCAGATCGTTGGCGAAGAAGAGTATTTTTTTAAGTAAAGGCGCTCTTCGAAGGAGCGCCTATAAATTAAATAAATTAGTGGGCTATCAAAACTAATGGGCTGACTAAAAATGGGAGGCCTATATGTTAGTTTTTATATATGTTACAAATAAAAAAAACTCAACATTCAGGGGTATTCTTTCTATTTTGATAACCTTGAAACTATTTAAGGTATTAATAAAAAAATAAGAATAAACTAGAAAATCCCACCCATAGCTACAGAAGTTCAGAGATGGATGAAAAAATTCTCGAATTGGAAAGTCAACCACGTTAAAATACAATGTTTTTTTTTGTTAGGTAAACGGTTGTAATAATAGAAAATAACTGTACCCTATACAAGAGAGTTACCTACCTAATAAAGATAGCAACAAATAAACGAAATATGACTAACTCATACTAATACAAGTTAATCTCCCACTATCATCCATAAACAAATGATGAGGGAATAAGGAAAATAAAATGGTAAAAATGCACCACTTAATTTCATTGGTAACTGTTTCTCTAGATGTAGATTCACCTCTCATAACTAGGTGATTTCTCACTTTCCAAATATAATAACGGTAGCTCCAAATCCAATCCTCCATTCTTTTTTTTTCCAATTTTCTCTAGCTTTAAACTTTTTGAGCCATTTCAAAGCACTTAGAAGCGTGTTCATCTCCTTATCCATTCTTAACCAAGACTTCATCTCATCCCAAATAGCCCTCGAATAAGCACAATTGAAGAATAGGTGCTTATTTGACTCGAAGTCCTCCCCACATATTACAAAGAGGATCCAACTCCAAATAAGTCATGCGATCCTTAGTTTTAAACCTCTCCCTCAAAGCCGTCCAAATAATAATTGCATGTTTAGGAAATACACACGAGTCCTAAATAATATTCGCCCAAGGTTTAACAAAAAAATTCCGACGAAATAAATCGTAAGGTTCTTTATATAAAGCATAAAATTCCTTACTTGATATCTCATGTATAACGTGGCGCGCATTTCCCGAGGAAAACCAAAAAGCCAATATACTCTCCCGGCCTTTTACTCCTAAGAACCCACAAATAATATCTTTTAGCTCCCAAACATTCTTCAAAAGAGGGGAATCTCCCTTTTTCGGTTGTCATTCCAAAAATCCACAAGTTTGAAAATATTCTCCACGAATCCATCTGATGCAAAGTGAGTCTTTTTTATCCACAATTTTCTAATTTTTTTCTAAAGTAATGCTTTGTTCTATGCTTCTAAGTCTTTTAACCCAAGTCCACCTTCTTCTTTCGGTACACAAATCTTGCTCCAACTAACTTGAGGTGGTTTATTCTCCCAATAAAAATTCCGACAAATGTTAATCACACAATCTCGAACACCAGCTCAACCGAAAATATACTAAACCAAAAACAAAAACCCCTTGGAGGATCGATCTAATTAGTTCCAATCTCCTTACAAAAGAAAGAAAAGAAACTCTCTAAAATCTCACATAACCTTCCAACTTGTCAAAAAGAGGTTTATAATCTCTTCAAAGCAAAATAGAAGAGCCAAGCGGGACACCAAGATAATGAAAAGGCATGACACCTTTATACAAGAGTGTAGGTGTCAAACCATATTTAATTTCATCATTTGATAACCTCATATAATAAATATTAGACTTTTCAACATTTAATCTAACTCCCGAACAATCTACAAAGGTATTTAAGCTATCCATAAAATTTTTTATCGACTTTTTATCTCCTTTTGAAAGTAGCATTTAATCATCCGCAAAGACTAAATGTGTAATCTTTTCGTTCTCACATTTAAGATGGTATTTGAAATCAATACTCGTATTTTTCTTTAAAAGCCTAGAGAAGTATTCAAGACAAAGGATAAAGAGATAGGGAGAAATAGGGTCACCTTGTCTTAATCCTTTTTTGCCTTTAAAGAATCCATGATTTTCTCCATTTATAACCACCAAATAGTAAGGAGATGAAACACAAGCCATAATCCAACACACAATTTTATTCCAAAAAAATTAATCCCTTTAGTACCACATGAAGGAATTCCCAAGAGATAGAATCACGCACCTTACGAAAATCAATATTTATTGCGCATCTCGATGAGCTACTATTATTGTTGTACCCCCTTAAAAGCTCTTGCATTAGGTATATATTCTCAACCATAGTTTTTCCCTCTACAAAAGCATTTTGAGATTTACCTACTAAATTATTAAGCATCGGTTTAAGACGATCTGCCATGATCATGGTAATCGCCTTATAAACCTCATTACAACAAGAAATGGGTCGAAAATGATCTGCGCACGTCGGATCATCAATCTTTAGAATTAAAGCGATTATCGTAGTATTTAATTGACGAAGTAAAAATCCGCAAGCGAAAAATTCACGTGCCGCTAATAAAACATCTTCTCCAATAATATCACACGAACGTTTATGGAAGAGAGAAGAAAATCCATTGGATTCGGGAGCTTTATCATTTGCTATTCTAAAAATATCCTCCTCAATCTCATTATTGGTAACATCTCTACACAACTCAACATCTTGCTCTTGAGATAGTATACTCCCCTAATTAAAAACATCATATTCAATATGTGATGTTTATCCTTTGTTGCCAATAAATATTGAAAACGATTAGTAAACTCTTCATACACTTGGGTACTTGAATTTGATAATTCTCCATTAGCACAAATAATATTAGGAATGGATCTCCGTCTTTGTTACTTTTCATAACACCATGAAACAATTTCGAACAACTATCGCTTTTAAATGAATAGCCAAGCTTAACCTTTTGTTGATGAAAACTAATCCCGGCTTTCTCAAGAAGTCTCACCTTATTTGGAAACCCAACTAAAACATCAACGCTACAATTCTTAGTTAAGTTTTGTTGAAAAGTTACCTTGGCCTTTTCAAGATTATCCTTAGCTTTCTTGGCTCTTGCGAAAATATGAGAAAAATATTTTTTATTAAGTTTCTGCAAATCGAATTTCAAAGCTTTGAGTTTTTGGCAAAGAATGTGTTGTTTAGTACCCAAAGCCACAGTCTCATTCCATCCATTTTCCACCGTTATATTATAACTATCATGCTCAACCCACATATTAAAAAACAGAACGGGGCTACTCTATTAATATGTCGTAAGAAAATATTTACCACACAAGGCGAGTAATCGAACACACTCGATTTAGGTAAGAACCCACATGAATACAGTGATCGTATTCATCCAATTTACGATTACCCAAAGCCCGATCTATCTTCCTTAGGACATGATTATTATCCCAAGTAAAGAATTATTCGGTATATAGAATATCTTCAAGACCCAAATAATTGCAACAATCCGCAAATTCTTCAAAATCACCAACCGTTACACTTTTCTCTCTAATTCTTTCATTCGAACCTAAAATGTTATTAAAATCACCCAAGAGAAGTCACGAATCATCAAAGGTAGCGGCAAAATCTATAAGGTTTTTCCACAAACTTCTACGCAAATCTTTATCATTCAAGTCATATATAAATGAGGTGTAAAGGCTTAAAGAAGTTACCTTGCATACAATTTGCAATGAATGGCTTGTGGTGTTCTCTCTATAATATCCACTTGCAGTTTATCCGGGTCCCAAACGACAAGAATTCTCCCCTGTTGTACAAGATCAAAGTTAGTTACACTCTTTACACTGTTTCATCCTCTAAGCATACTATTCATAAAAATAATCTACTCGAACCGTGTTACTTTTTGTCTCCAAAATACCAAGAATATCGATATTTTTTCGTCTTATAAGATATACTACTCATCGTCTCCTGTGGGTTGAACCGAAATCCCTAGTGTTCCAAATTGTAATAATCATTAAAGACGCTCAGAAGATTACCCCTTATTTGTGCTTTTACGTTTAGCACTTCTAGCCTTCCAATTTGCTTTTTTGCCACATATATTCTCGTCTAGCAAGTGCGAATTTCTTGTAACTTGCTTCGTGTTCTTCCTTTTTCTTACTAATTACCATCTCAAAAGGACATTCCTTTATACCCTCGATCACTCTTTCCCGACCTTGTAATTGTTTTTCCGCTTCAAATTCCGAAAAAACAACCATCGCTGCGGAGCGAGAACTCAAATCTATTCGAAAAGCATGAACCTCGCAACTATTATCTATTTCCAGGACAGAATTAAGATCCAATGATTTTTCACAGGCCCTATATGCTATTTCCGGAGTGTTTTGCTGCTGAATTGCTCTTGCACGAGGCTCCTCTAATACTCGGACAACATCTTTATTACTTAGTCGCTGCTGCTGTACAGGTCGCGGGTACTAGCAACTCAATCATAGAATTCTATAATAGTTTTTTCACTGTAGAAATAAAGGTATCAATTAAAAATTTCTATATGATAGGTTACTTTATTATGAGAAAAAAAAAGGGCAAGCTCAAAAGAGAAAAGAGGTCTCAAAAACAAGTATTTATTTAAATTAAAGTAAAGAGAGGCATAAAAAAAAATTGAAATACAAAATTAAACCAAAGCAATTTAAGCAAAAAAGCCTAAAAGCTGAAATGTTGTACACATTTAACCAAAAACTTGAATGAAAATACAAAACAAAAACCGTATCAGTTCAATGTTAAAACTCCCTTTGGGATTTATTCCCATCTATCA
Source organism: Nemophila menziesii (assembly GCA_029959085.1). Classification (NCBI taxonomy): domain Eukaryota; kingdom Viridiplantae; phylum Streptophyta; class Magnoliopsida; order Boraginales; family Hydrophyllaceae; genus Nemophila; species Nemophila menziesii. Next base: position 35,981,008 of record JARWIR010000005.1, on the reverse strand, counting down.
CCACATATATTACTTAAAAACCCATCAATCATCCCCATCTCCGTATATAAATTTAAATTCCACATAACAATAACAATAATAATAAAACATGTCTAATACGATAAAATAAAAAACACCACCAAACTATAACATCTAGTTTCAGTAAAAGTTACATTCTCATTCCGAAAATTTAATAACCTCTCTTCTCTAGCTTTCAAGTATACTCAATTACTGAGAAGGATTGAAAAGTTGAGAAAACTTGTTGAAATCAAAATCCAACGACTCAGATAACTTATTCAAATCCAACGACTCAGGAGACACCACAGCAAAACCAACCGCCACTGCAACACCAAGAACCACCATAGCTTTAACACAACCACCACATCCACTTGATAACTTACCAGATAACACTTTACAGTATTTATCCGCTTCCTTAAATAAACCTTGATGTTCCACATCAGCTCCTCCATTTAACGCCTTCTCATTCTATTTTTCACAACAAAATTAAATTAATTATCAAACACTTATTAATAAATTAATTAATTAATTTACTAACCTTTTGACGGAAAGACTTGAGAATTTGCGCTAAAGTTTCCTTAGAAGACTGTTTAGTAGAAACTTCTTTCCATCCTTCAGTTAACTTTTTGAGTATACCAACACTTGCTTCAATATTATCCGAATATATCCTCTCCTACTCAAAATAATTAAATTTTTTAACATTTTATAAATTGAATAAAATAATAAACTTCAACTTACCCACTGTTTGTAACAATCAGGAGATTGTGAAAAACACCAAACAGATATATTTGCTGCTTCATTAGATAGCTCCGGGACACCTGTAAATTACATATTTAGATACATATTTCAATATATATGTATATATAGATTACCTTGTGCAGCTGATTTAATAGTGATATTCAATATCTGTTGAGAAACTTGTTTCATAGCTTTACTTCCAGGTGCACCAGCAAGAGCTACTTCTTTTAAAGTAGGATATATTGCTTGAAATCTTTCAGTTGCCTTGTTATAATATATAAAATCCATAATCATTAAATTAAATTAAATTAAATTAAATTAATTGTCTTTATATATATATATATATACCTTAACTCTGGAAGAAGATGGAGGAAAAGTCACATGTAAAAGTAAGTCAAGTGCTACAGGTGGAATTAAACGTTCTCCTTTTCGTACAGCATTGTTTACTAATATAGTACGTGCTTTTGGTGTAGACAAAATTCTATAAACAAAAAACAAATTTTGTAAATATAAAAAGTTTAAATTTATAAAGATTTTAGCTATTTTATACCTTTCGATTAGCTGTAAGACTAAATCCCTTGATTGTGGATTAGTACTTTTTCCTCCTAGTAAAGGTAAACTATGATGTGCCCATAAGTAAAGTCCTACAGCTAAATCTCCTTGACTAGCCTGTTAATAAAATAAAACAATTATTTAATCTATTTTACTATTATTATTATTATTATTTTAATTTTACCTGAATAATCATCCAAACTATGACTGGAAGTTTATCTTGTCCTTGATACTTTGGATTTTCCTTTAGTGTTGGTAATACGTTAATTAAAGCATCGGGTTTTCTTCTTAATACCATTGCAAGTACTACAAACATAGCAACCTGGAAAATGATGAATTTTGTTGAATTAATAGTGATTTGATTGATTTGTAAGGATTTGTGAAGAGAGTATATATATACCTGAGACTTTGAAGATGTTTGTTGTGTAACTTTCTTGGATCCTTTTACATTACTTACCTGAGCTGCCAGGTCAGCAAGGATGCTATCTAATGCCCATAAAACGAACGATGCTAATGCCTCGTAGTTACGTTGGTTAATCCAATCCACTGAAGTTTTGTAAACCGTTTCGGATATATGAGATATGGGAAGCTGCTCAATGGATAATATAATTGTTAATTGGCATATGAAAGAGAGATTTAACAAGATATTTATATACTTACATCTGCAATTTTTCCAACTGTGGATTCTCTGAATAACTTGAGCCATGGGAATTGAGATGCACTTACAGCTGAGAATGCACGCCCAAAATAATCGGTAAATCGCATCAATTGAATCTCTTGCTGTGATGCATAGGATTCCTGTAGAGAAATTACTTGATAAATTATTCACATTATGATAAGAATTTAAAAGATCTATTTTTAAAAAGATTGCAAACCTAAAAAAGAAAAAAAATTTAGGATCCAGAAAAAATTAAAGCTTACCGAAACTTCAGCTAGGAAAACCGTTAGATCAGAAGCGTCGATCTTCGCCGCCGCTTCAGCAATGGAAACCTTAGGTTTTTTAGGCTTTTTCACCTTCTCTTTCTTCTTTTCAACGACGGCACCATTATCAGCTCTATTCTCACCTTCAAAATCACTATCCTCATCCTCATCGTAGCTCCGATGTTGATTCTTACCTGATCTCGTTAAACCATCATCACTATCATAGATCGCAGCTCTTCGAGCCTCAATTTGACGGCGGCGCTCCTCCGCATGTTTCTCAACAGACTTAAACACATTACCACCACCACCGTTGATTACAGATCCATTAGCCGATGCACCGGCGACACCTTTTGCTCCGGCAGCTTGTTTTTTGTTTGACTTCTTACCGTACGACACCTTCTGCCATCCATGGTTACTGTCCTCGGAGTGGTTGTTGTTGATTGATTCGAAAGCGATCGATGATTTGTCTTCCATTACGGGAATTTGGTTGGTGGAAATGAGAGGAATTGAAAAGAAATTGAAAGGAAAGGAAAAGATATTTTTTCAGTGAGATCGGTAAATCGAGAAAGTTGAGAAAACGGTCGAAGAGTAGTATATATAGTGCGTTGAATGACTTGGAAACGAGCCTTATCTTTAGTAAATTAACCAAATTGCCATCCTCGTTCACAAATCAATAAATATTAATGGTCGTGATAAGAAAATGGCAAAACATCGTATTATCTAAATAAAGGCCCGATCCTATTTTGTTTGGGCTGGGCAGTATATGAAGATTTATGGTAGTTTCAGCATATCGTCCTCAACTCCATTTACAGGCTTTTGGCCCACGATAAGGCCCGATATTTTATTTTATTGGACAACTGAAGGACTTGGGGTAAGATAAGGATGTTTGTTTGACCCATTAAGATTGTATTTTTTTTTACATTTCTAAGGGCTTTTAATTTATTGATTTCCTAATATTATTTGGATTCAGTTTTAAAAAATAATAATAATAATAATAATAAGAATAAGATTTTTTTTTTCCTTTGTTTGAATTTGATTTTTTAACTAAAGGAAAGTAATTCAATGGATTGCGTAATCTTTTCTTTCCCTTTAAAATGTCAATTATTTAATTCTTCTATTTTGGAGTCATTTTAAAGAAAAGGAAATGATTTCTTTTTAAAATGTCACAACTAACTTTACAATTTTAGTATATAATATTTTTACATAACACAAAAAGGGTATAAAAGTATTTTTATGTAAAATAATCATTTCTTCTTTTTTAATAATGTGAATCCAAACAAGTGATTCCTTAATCAATTACTTTCTATTTTTTTATTCATATTTTTATAATCCAAACACGGTTATCACTTTCCTTTTCATTCCTTTAATATTTTTATATTCCTATCATTTCTTTCCCTTTGTTAATCCAAATCCAAACAATGCATAAGACTTGGTGTTGCTATGAATCAAATCTTTAGACAAAAATATCCCTGTTTTTTGCATTTGCATTTCAATTCATTCTTTGATCATAATCCTGACAAGTATGTATCACAATATATTATATAAATATAATTAACAAGGGGAAACCCCTGATTTATTATAAAAATGGAGAAACTAAACAAGAATGATACTAAACAAGGGGAGCATCGGTATTAAACATCAACCAAGAAAGAGACAAAGAGATTAAGGGAGTGACTAGGCCAACTAAAAAGGAAAAGGTAGTTGTAAAAAGAAAAGAAAACACTTTTACGAAGGTTTGGGGCTGGAGAAGTATGATATTGGGAAGGGAAAAATTTATAAAAGATATAACATGGAAAATTGGTGATGCAAAAAAAGTAAACGCTTGGGACTCTTCCCCGATCAAAGGAGTAAAGAGATTAAATGATCCAGTCAACACAAATATAACTTGTGTAACTGACATTTCACTAAAAATACAACTCTATGGAATGAGAATCTGATTAAATTAACTTTCAGTCCTAATATAACTAATAAGATAATGGAAATCAATACTTCTCACCCACCCACTTATCATTTTCCTATCTGCAATCATGCTAAATATGGTAACATAGTCACAAGTAAAATATATTTCTAAATATAAAAGTGATCGGGATGTTGAAAATAGTAAGGAAAGTAATGATGCACCATATTCTTCCCATAAACAAACATCTGAATTATGGAAGATATATGAAGCCTAAGTGTACCTCCAAAGGTTTAAAAAATCATGGAGAGTATGTAACAATACCCTAAGCAACTAAAAGTAATAAACTTCAAACGAAAATCGGTGTTAAACAACTTATATAAAATATGTAACCATGAGAATGAGGATGTTAAACACCACATATTTTTTGTAACTAGTTAAGGTAAACTTGGTTTCCTACCCCCATGAGATTCCATACTAGGAACCAGGCTAATTTAAATTTGATGTTTGACATCATCTGATCAAGGCAAAAGAGATATCTAATTTGGGGTAGGTGAGGTGGAAACCATGATGGTCTAACATATTTGGAAACCAGAACAATTTTTTATTCAAAAATCTAAAACTTGAAAGCTGACTGTATTAGAATAACCAATAAAGGAAATAACAACTTGTGATGAGTTCTATACCATTCACAAAAGGCTATGTGAACCTGAGGCTACTTCAAATACAAATATAAATATATCCAGGAACAGTACTCCCTCCGTCCCAAAAATAATGTCTACTTTGCTTTTCACACAAATTAAGAAACACAATGATTATCTTCTTCATAACTAAAATACCCTTAATAAAGTGTATTGATATTTTAAATATTCACTGGAAACATAAATTTGAATATTTTAATATGGGTAATAGTGGAAAAAGGTGGAATAATATGTCTTCAAATTCTAAGTGGACATTATTTTTGGGACATCATTTTTAGTAAGGTGGACATTATTTTTGGGACGGACGGAGTAATATATATTAGTCCCATTCCTAATAATAAAGTTAAATTGAAGAAAAAGTGAAGCACTTTAACAGGGAAAACAATATTACTTATACAAAGAGCCCCATAAATATCCATGTTGATGCTAGTTATATTAAAAATACTAGACAAAGTGGAGTTGGTTGTATTGTATCAAATTTGTAGGGATGAATCATTCAAGCGTAAACATTGAAATACAAGGCAGAATCAACACTAGAGGCTGAGAAATTAGGGGTAAAGGAATCAATTTTGGTTGCACAATTTTTTCCAGCTGCGGAAGTTTTTGTTTATAGCGATTGTTATAACATTATAAGTCACCTTTCTAGTAATTCACCCCTCTAATAAAAATATTTTGATTTTGTACAATGGTATCTGTAATATTGTTAGAGTTAGGAGTATAAATTTCTTCTTTACTCCTAGGAGTGAGAATAGAGATGTTGACGATGTTCTAGCATAGAATTTTCCATGATCCAATGGATTTCCTTTATAAGAAAAAAATAGAGATGTTGACTTGATTACCAAACAAGTTTGTAATTTATAGATTTTTTTCATTACTTGAGTATTTTTGTCTGACTAAAAAAAACTGATTGGATCGCAAAAAATGATTTCAACCGACCAAGTTAGGCTAAGTCCAGCAATTTCTCAATTGTTTTGCCACAATTGGGAGTCAAACATCTATTCCATATCAAATATTAATCACCAAAAACAAATTTGCTCCAACAGCTTCCCCACTTACCAAAAAGAATATCTATCTGAACTCACTCCTCCCTCTCTCCCCTGTTTGAGTTTCAAAACCCTTTTTTCCCAGATCGTTCATGGCTGCCATTACTTGATGTTCCAATCGGTAGTGACGACCTCCCCTCTTTTCTTTCCTTTTTTCCCTTTTCTTGTTCTTTATCCTTCTTTTTCTTTTGTGTGTTTTCTTTTCTTTTATCCTTCAGCCATCCCTAAGCCCTCTCAGATCTACAACCTCCTTATTTTTGAATTAGGTTACCATTATTCTCCAATTGGCTTCAGATCTGTGCTTTTCTTCTTTGGTGGTCTTTGATCTATATCTACCGTTGCTAGTTCCTAGAAATGTCTCCTCCATTTATGCTTTTGGTAGATATGGTCTTTCAATTCCACAGAGCAATTATTTTTTCAGTGTCACTGACTTCCAATTTTTGCCTCCATTGGGGTTGTGTGCTCTCGTGAGAAGTGGATGGCAGTGGTTTTTCCATCTCCTCTTTCGGCCGCAGCATCGATCTGTTTTGCGCTGTGAAATCTTGTTATGTGAAAGATGAGAAGCCTAACTGTTTTGGAAAAGTGGCCTATTTCCTTTTTTGTGTCCATTGGGGCCAACCCGTTTACAAGGTTGATTTGTGTTTTGTTGTCAAGAAACATTTTGTTTTGGGCTTTAGCTGTAGTTTTTTGGAACCGTGCGTGGTGACTTTGTTGTTTTGGGAAAATATTGAAACCCTTGAGGATTTCCCTGATGATTCTTCCCCTATCCTTGTTAAGGATATTGTCCTTTCAATCATCCCCATTTCTTCTTCGTCTCCCCCACAGAATTACACTTTAAACATTGCTTTCGTTCACCTTCATTTAGGAAAAGCAGTATGAAAGTCCTAGAGGGGGGTGAATAGGATTACTAATACGATTAATGCCTAATTAAAAATATTTTGGATAAATATAAGGTTTACAAAAACTTCTAAGTCAACTAATATTTCAAACTCTTATGGGATCATGCAATGGATAAACTAGAGGTTCGATATATAAGTAATAAGAGTAAGTATAATACGATAAGTAGAGAGATAAGGGATCGAAGGTACACAACGATGTATAGTGGTTCGGTTATCCCTACATCCACTGCCTAAGAAAGCCTCCTTAGGATTTTCAAGATTTTCAGTAAGCTCCTGTGTCTCTCTTAACCGGGTCAAGAACACAATAACCCTTATAACCACTTCGATACCACGAAGGAAAAACTCTTGTGCTATCGCAACACAAGGACACCTAGTATACTCCTAGTACTCAAATTCTCTCTTAATCTATGTATTACAAAGACTAGACTTAAGAGGATAAATGTAAGTGTTTAAAGAGTGAAACAACTTTGCTAACAATCTTCTAATGAGTAGATAGAACTTTAAGCATGAAACTCCTCTTGAGTAGATGGACAATCAAGCTTCTTGAATTGACTCCTTAATTGAGTAGATTAGACAAGTTGATTGGTCAAGCTTGTATTAATAAATTTGATTGCTTGAGACCTGATGTCTCCTCTTTTGTTCTATTTATATGCGTCTAGGAGACATCAAATTAGGTGATTATCTGGCTAATTCGATAAACTTTTAGTAATAATATGCAATATTTCATTTTCTCTCCTTAGATTTTAGTATTTTTTATTTCTTAAACTTTTGCGCGTAATATGGTGTGTTTTAGTGAATAGTTTGTAGGTTTCTAATACTAGTAAGGAGAGGAATCGAGAATAGAAGTCAAAGATCGTGTAAAGAAGTCAAAATCTTAAAGGAATATCCCAAGGAGTTGACGAATTTGAGCTAAAAATCTGGAAGGCTGATGGAAAGTTCTGATTTCGAGCGACTTAAAGATGGATTCAGCCTCTGAGTTATGTATAAGATTCGTAACTTATCAAGTTACGAAGAATTAGCAAGTTGAATGAGTCAATTCGGAGTTGTATTGAGAAAGTTATAGGCGTTTTCGTGAAGGTGTACATCAGTTACGGGATTTGGGCTTAAGTTATGGACCTGGGCTTTCTAATTTTCGTTTAATCTTTTAAGAAAGCCCTAGTCCGAGTTTCCCACTATAAAAGAGCTTTTAGACTTCTATTTTTACACAGAATTCATTATTCTAAAATGCTAGAGCATCAGAGAAGAAGCAGAAGCAAGGAAGAGAAGAAGCCAAGAGCTGGAGAAATTCAACTTCTCCAATTCACAGCCGAATCAACTCCTCAATTAGGTTTCTTTATCTTTTATTCTGTAAAACAATTATGAATTCTTTTACTTTTAATTTCTTAGTTTTTACGATTATGAGCTAAATTCAATTAGTACTTGAGAACGCATTAATGGGTTAAGCCCCAATTTATTTCATTTCATGTTTTTGGTTTTGGGATTATTATAATTGAAATAAAATTGGGTAATTAGTATTTTTCCTTAGTTTGCATTAATCAACTATTATTGAAGTAATTAATCAACAATAGGACTTAGTACTTAGGCTATTCTATTTAGTGGCGAACGGATCACCTTGACGGGGGGTCTATGTACGGAAATAATTAAGGAATGTATGATAGAAATTACTTGACCTTGACAGGCTTAATTAATCCTATGGCCAATTGGGTAATTAGAACTTAATCATTCGAAGGTGGACTATATTCACCCTGACGGGGTTTGTAGCACCTAAGAAGAGATCCTTAGTCCACCCTGACGGGGGTAAGGAGAATCTCGAATCCCGACCACTACTATTTACCAAATTCGTCCCTTAAAAAAACATGGAATGAATAGATTTAGGCGAAATCCTAGCGTTGCTCAAGTACTACCTTTCATACCTTGCATCTAGCTATTTTATTTACTTGCGTCTAGCTTAATATTTACATTTCTTTAGTCTTTTAATTCATTGTCTTAGTTATAGAAAAACAAAACAAAAATTCTTAAAACATTTACTTGCTTTTACGTGCAATTATTCACTACTTGATAAGCATTAGAGTCAACCAATCCGTCCCTAAGAACGAATTTGTTTATCACATATATTACTTGGGACAACTGTACACTTGCAGTTGTGGTTCTCTTATCCTTATTGCATTATTTTTAGAACACACAAGAAACCACCAAGTTTTTGGCGCCGCTGCCGGGGACGGCAGCGTGTGACCCCGGTGTTTATCCTTTAGTGTTTTAATTGCATTTTTATTTTTTTCAGTTTTACGCTTTTCTTTGTCTTTGTTATTTCTCAGGTCTTACAAGTTTGGTGCATGTACTCAAACCCTGAGAGGTTAATACGAGAAAAAAACAAAAGAGACAAAGAAGCTAGAGAACAAGCAAAGATAGAAATAATCGAGATGGAGGAGTTGAATATTCATCACGTGGATAATCCTGGTGTTCAGTTGGATGCAAATGGTCAACAATCATACCACTAATCATTCCCAGTCCCCCACTAAATCCTAATGCAATTCTCAACAATAAACAAAATAAACCACCTATGCAACAAGATCAACCCCCACAGTATTATGATCCATGCTTCGTACATGGTCCAGAACAAGCTCCTTACCGCGCTCCTGCTCTCGGTATTGTTCCTGCAGATATCAATGTTGCTCGTTATAGACCGGATCCTGGTATGCTATCCCAATTTGAAAACTATGGAAACTTTCGTGGGAAACCTGGAGAAGACCCTATTCGTGCAGTTCAAAAGTTTATGCAAATCTGTGATTCTTATATAACTCTTGGAGTGACCAAAGAGCAGATGTACTTTGCTAATTTCAGATTTTTTGTGATAGACGCGGCGAGTGAGTGGCACGATTCGCAAGAACCAGGAACAATCGATACTTGGGATGAATTACAGACAACATTTTTCGATCGCTATTATCCGACTAATATGAAATTGAATGCACATGTGGATTTGACATCGCTTATCCAAGATCAAGATGTAACTTTGGGAAGATGTTGGACAAGGTTTCAATCTTGTTTAAGAAGAGTTCCTGACCACGGAATTAATGAAATACAACATTTAAAAATCTTTTATAAAGTCTTGTATGGAGGATCAAGAAAAGACCTCGATTTGTTATGTGGTGGTGGATTTTTACAGGTAGCGCCAGTCTATGCGAAGATTATTCTAAACAGAACGGTATCAAATGAGCAAGGTTGGAGTACGGTAAGAACACCTATTCGAGGTAGGAAAGAAAGTAATACGGGCATTGAAGAGAAATTCTCCTCTTTGGAGGATAAATTAAAGACTACTTTGGAATAGCAGATGAAACAACTTACGATAGCTGTTAAGGAAGGTGTAACAGGTAAGAAGGAAAGTGTTAATGTAACGCAAGAAGTCTATGGGTGTTAAAATTGTGGTGTTCAAGACCATGATTGGGAATATCTTGAGTGTAATCCCGATGCTGTGATGTTCGTTTCTAATAGGGGAAATTGCAATTCGAGTGGACAAGGATACCAGCCCAACAGAAACCATCCGGGTTTCCAATACTCAAATCCTAATGAGGCAGCTAATCCTACTTATGCTTACCAACCGCGTCCCCAAGGTAACACTTATCACCCTAGACCATGGTGGGTCCTTGTGTGTTATAAAATAATGAAATAAAAGCAAAGGAATAAAGGATCCACAGACCGCAAGTGTACGGGTCGTACCAAGTAATAGATAAGTAAATACGGGATTATCGTCTCCACAGGGATTTAAGAAGTTATTCTAAATGCGTGTTCAATATCAGAATAGATAGTTTTAATTGCTTTAAATAAAAAGATAAATAGCAAGGGAGTTTGTTTTCTAACTAAATAAATAATAAAATAGACAATAAAATAAACAATTAATAATTATGCAAGAAAGATAAGGATATGCAAGTATGAATCTATCCTATTGAATCTATGATTATTAAGAATAAGGGTGAATGGTAAATCTCACACTAGTCGGGAATCAAATATCTCCTAGCCCCCGTTCATATAATTACAATCCTAAAGAGAAATTATGCATAAATAAACTTCTTGAATAAATAGCTTAGAAATACCTCATAGACAAAATAGATCTAATACTAAATTACCCAAAGAGTAGAGATGGAGAAGTGTTGAATTGATGTAGTTAAGCTCTAGCTCTTGCTTCTTCCTCCTCTAGATCCTCTTGATTGCTCCTATGATGATTTAGATGTGTATATTAAGCTTATGAAGCCAAGGGATGATTTTCTAAGGTTTAGAGCTGGTATTAATAGGTGCTAGGTCGAATTACTTGGAGTGGAAGACAAGTCAAGGACTCTTTAATTCGTAGCCCTAAAATCTAGGAAAGGTAAGATTTTGCTGCTGATTTGAGTTGGTCATATCTTTTTCAATACTTATCCGTTTGAGGAGTTCCAATATATGAAACCGCTTGTCTCGGAAAGAGCTTTCCATTGATATAGACCACTCGCCCAAATTCCTAGCCAATCATAAGTTATGGACTGATCTTTAAAACGTGGCTGGAAATACTACTCTTTTCTTTACTATCAATGTGTTTTCCTGCAAATACTCAAAGCATACAAAATAAAGCAGCTCATAAACGTACTACTTTCTATCATCAACTTACTAAGCTTATGCTTTCAAGCTATTAAACATATTCTACATCCAATCCATCTCTTAAAAATTTCAAAAAATTTCAAATTTCTCTAAAAAAAGCAGTAAATCACATAAAAATGGAGATGAGGGACAAAGAATCCCCACCCCCAACTCAAAAATGAGTCGTGTCCCCACGACTCGAAAAGACTCAATAAAATAAAAATAGCAAATAGTGCATATAGAGAAGTGGTAAGGAAGAAAGAAAACATACTCTTCGAGGCTATTGCCTCGCTTGATTAATACCCAAGATAGGATGCAGTGATTTCCTTGTATGTAACTCCATATATCACTAATTTCGCTTTCCCTTACATCCTCTTGTGGTCCATCCCAATCAATCACACTCTAGAAATCTCTTGTATATCTTCTTCCAACTTTTCACCCAATACCTTGCCTTGATACTTCATCTCCCTTACACTTGATAAAATCTCTATCATCACTTTATCATCTCTTTTGACCCCCAACTCAAAGCTTTGAACACTCTTAAAATTTGTAACTCTTGATCATAGGTGGAACAAGCTTTATTTGGGTCAGGAAAGGTGTTAGGATGATAATTCTCTATGTGGGTAAGATTGAATCAAGCTTTGATGATATGGGTTTAAGGGATTTTGGATGAATTTTGAAAATTTAGGCTCTTGATTCTTAGATTCTAGATGTTTTGATATGATTTGGATGGTTGAATCTTCTTTGTATTGATGTAGGGAAGGATTTAGATTTGAATTCATGGTGATTTGGTTGTGTTTTGATGTTAGGTGAAGGTTTGTTGAAGCTTTAATGGAGTTGGGAGAGGTTTGGGGGAAGAAAAAGAGGCTTAAGGATTGAGAAATTCGGAATAATACCTAATCTCCTCCTTTTATAAGCTCAAAACGCAACCTTTTCTCTCTCCAGTCGCTTCGTGCGGACCATGGTGCGGTGCAGGGGATGTACCGCAGGGGTACTCCGCACCTTCTTCGTCAAAATACCCGTGGATCTACCCTGTGGCACAGGTTTTAACCGTGCGGACCATGGTGCGGTGCAGGGGGGGTAGTCTGCGGGGTCAAAATCCCCGGCAGCGGCGCCAAAAACTTGGTGGGTCCTTGTGTGTTATAAAATAATGAAATAAAAGCAAAGGAATAAAGGATCCACAGACCGCAAGTGTACGGGTCGTACCAAGTAATAGATAAGTAAAATCGGGATTATCGTCTCCACAGGGATTTAAGAGTTATTCTAAATTCGTGTTCAATATCAGAATAGATAGTTCTAATTGTTTTAACTAAAAAGACAAATAATAAAGGAGTTTGTTTTCTAATTAACTAAATAATAAAATAGATAATAAAATAATCAATTAATAATTATGCAATAAAGATAAGGATATGCAAGTATGAATCTATCCTATTGAATTTATGATTACTAAGAATAAGGGTGAATGGGAAATCTCACAATAGTCGGGAATCTATTATCTCCTAGCCCCCGTCAGGGTGGACCTAGAAGCTATCCTACGGAATTACAAACCTCGTCAGGGCGATTATAAGCTACTTTCAGATGAATACTATTTTACCTAATTGGCTACGTGGTTAGTCAAGCCCGTCAGGGTCAAATAACGGATACCACGCGTCTATATTATAAGTCTGTAATTAAACACCCCGTCAAGGTGATCCATACGCAACTATATGGAATAGCCTAATTACTAAAACCTACCCTTGATTCGCGACGTCAATGATAGTGAACAAGCACAAGAATATAGTCAATGGAAATTAAGAACCAATTCAATTAAATACTAAATCCCAGATTCAAATTAAAACAGAAAAACAATACTCAAAGGTTCATATAATTACAATCCTAAAGAGAAATTATGCATAATAAATCTTCTTGAATAAATAGCTTAGAAATACCTCATAGAAAAAATAGATCTAATACTAATTACCCAAAGAATAGAGATGGAGAAGTGTTGAATTGATGAAATTAAGCTCTAGCTCGTGCTTCTTCCTCCTCTAGATCCTCTTGATTGCTTCTATGATGAATTATTTGTGTATATTAAGCTTATGAATCCAAGGGATGATTTTCTAAGGTTTAGAGCTGGTATTTATAGGTGCTAGGTCTAATTACTTGGAGTGGAAGACAAGTCAAGGACTCTTTAATTCGTAGCCCTAAAATCTAGGAAAGGTAAGATTCTGCTGCTGATTTGATTTGGTCATATCTTTCAATACTTATCCGTTTGAGGAGTTCCAATATATGAAACCGCTTGTCTCGGAAAGAGATTTCCATTGGTGCAGACCACTCGCCCAAATTCCTAGCCAATCATAAGTTATGGACTGATCTTTAAAACGTGGCTGGAAATTCAGATTCATAAGACAGCTTTTCCTTTTCCTAGTTGGACTCTAATTCCTTCTATCTCCAGATTTCTTTAAGATCTTCTTTCCTTATCTCCTTAGCATTGATTTAGCATCTAATTTATTTCCATATTATCTCTAAAGCTTCACATTAAATAACTGGTGGGGCCTAGGGTGTGATAAAATAAGATATAATTAACGTGCAAATAACACCCTAAACGACACGGTTCTGCAAGTATACAGATCGTATGCAAGTTTTAGATAAAGATTCGTTCCGCAGAGACTACAGAGGTTAGGAGAATCTTATGCAAATAGCAAGTGCAAATAAATAAAGATAGAGCAACTAACGCAAATAAAAGTAAAGACAAATAGATTTTTGTTGATTTTCTAATAAACTAAATTAAACTAAGGAATTAAAAGACAGAAAAATAAATATGAAAGAGAAGCGATATGAGAATATAGCTTAAGTTATTAGCATGTAATCCCCACTAGTTTTGCCGTTCTAAACATGTAAGGGTGAATTATGTAGTATTTCCCTAATCGGTCCCAATATGCTATCGGTAGTTTAAAATAGGATTTACCTGTGTCAATAAGGCTTCCTAAGCAAACTTTTCCTGTAATTGGTAAAGAGTCACAAGACTCAACCATAGTGATTATCTAGCTAGGTTGGGTTGTCAGATCAAACCTAAAACTAAACGTTATGTGCTAAACATGCAATTAAACACCGTTGTCAATGGTATCCTAATTACTAGATGGTAATTCTAATGGCGGCCGTCCACAAGAACACAGAATATAAATTCAAACACATAAACAGAGAATAAAAACTATAATTCTGTTTAAAACATTAAATTCCCAAATTAGATAGATGTCAATCAAAACTAGGGTTCATACATTAATGCTAAAACTCAAGCTAAAGAAAATTAGTTCATGAAAGAAAAGAAAGAAATTACAAATCTAAAGGTAGAAGAAGACATTGTTGATGACAGCTCCTTCCAGACTTCTCTCTTGTGTTCTAAGCTTCCTCTTGGTTTAAGGTTTCACCAAGGATGATTTTAAGAGTGTCAAGAGGCTGTATTTATAGGTTAGAGGTTGACCTAATTCGTTTCTTTAGAGATAAGTTAAGTAATGGACTCCTAGCCCAACTCAAATTCGTATGGAAATAAAGATAAACACTGCTGCGTTGTTTTGGTCATAACTTCTTTATTATTGGTCCGATTTTGCTCCACAAGATACCAAAAGAATCGCAACAAAATTATCTAGACCCTGTAGGAGTAATTTACCAAATTCGGCCTCTTTATTAGGTAAAAACGCCTATCTTTGCAGAATCCCAGATTTAGGCAGCTTTTCCTTTTCCATCTTTTTAGCAATTATTTCCTTATCTCCAATTTCCATGCATATCTCCTTCCATAAGTTGTTGTCTTTGACTTGGACTCTAATTAATCTCTATAATTATCTTTAAAGCTTCACACTAAATAAACAATTAAACCCAATATGCTCTAAAAATAATAATTCTACAAATCAAGACCCAAAATAGGAAAGTGCACTAAAATAAGCTAAAATCAACCTATAAACTAATAAATAAGCCTAAAATGATGTCTCAAGAGTGTATTTTACTATCACAAATGAGGAGACATCAAGACCCCCAACTCAAAGTTGTATCGTCCCGATACAATAAAAGTAAAGAACAGTAGGGTAGTCATATAAACAAGAAGAAGTCGGAGGAGAATAGGAACAGAACACAATGAATGATCCTAGAGCAAAATATCTAAAAAGTCTCATGTAGTAATGTTCAAGAAATAATGCACAAATATGCCTAATATACATGTAATCAACAATCCATAAATTCAAGTTAAGATTAATTTCGCAATGCCAGAAGGAGAGGATGATAACTTAGTTCAGGTTAATGGCTATAGGTTGTTCATAGGTCCCAAATACAACATCCAATGGTCCACTTACCTACTACCTAATAGCTCAATTGTTTCTCCATCTAGTAGTTAGAAATCCTAAGGTCTTGGTTATAACTTGGCTTAAGGACGGGTGTGGTATATTTGGATAATGAAAAGTGAGCTTTTGGCTCTCTCCTCACTAGCCATCAACGAATCGCCCTAGAGCTTGAGTTTTCACTCGAAGATGTTCTCACTCAACCCAATTTATTGATGCTTTTTAATGTGCATCCTCAATATTCCCAATTAAAACCTTTTGATGATATAAAATCCACTTTGCCGGTCCGAATATATATTCTTTTCACATCAATTTTTTTTTCTTTTGTATAGCTATGATTCTCTTTTTGATGTTCGAGATATCATACTATTTTTTATATATATATATTCTTTTTCTTTTTTATGCCCTTGTTGGCAAAATTAGCTCGTAGCTTCTTTTTCATTCACTATTACCCCGGCAAAGGGTTACAATAATAACAATTCATCATTAATAAAATCACAAAGATAATTCCCAAATTCCCAATGTTCCCTAATAATGAAACCCACCACCCCAAACTCAAGCTCTAAAACGAGTTGTCTCAGGTTTTGCGATTCGAGTGCGGGTTATATAGATAAGTCCTAAAAACTAGGGTAAGGATTATAATGTGTTTCAATAAAAAGGCTTTAGAAAGGCTCAGAGGGGCTAAGACGGATAAATAATAACAATAATCAAATAAAAGGGTGAGAAAGTCTAAAGGCTTCAAGTGTTTTATTTATGAAAGAACTGCCATAGTCATTTTTCTAACTACCGGATTTCGTTACTTTTTCACTAATAGTTCATAGACAAGTGGGTTTTCAACTAATTTTAAACCTCACGTTCTACACACCAAATAACTATTCCTAAGTTTCAACGTGATTTCTTAGCATTGCTTATTAACTTTTCTATCCTTTATTTCATGTTTTCATGCATGCATGCTAAACAAATTTGTTTGCATCTTTCAAAAGCATACTACTTACTATCATTGACCTAATAAAATCATGCTCAAATAGGTACATTCAAGATATTCTATGCCTTAATTCAACCTAAAAATTTTAAATTTTATGCAAAAACGAAAAGAAGATGAGGACAACGAATCCCCACCCCCAACTCAAAAGTGAGCCGTGTCCCCACGACTCGAAAAAGACTCAAAAATGGAATAAAATTTAAAATAAAACTAACTAAACTACCTAATGCATCCAAGCTATTGAGAAAAAATTAGAATGACCTACCTGGTTGGCCATAGAGATCCATCATATCATCCTCATCTTCAGAAGCTGAGGGGTCGGTGTAATCATCTATATCCTTGTACAAGGTCGAATTATCTACCCTTGTTTCCAATTGCATGATTTCTACCCAAAGGTCTTTGTTATCTTCACGTAATCTTTCAACTTCGTTCTGTAACTGAATAGCCCAAGGAGGAAGATCATAAGCAATTTTGGAAGAGGAGGTAGAAGAACCTTGGTCTTGGATTTTTATCTTGTCTAAAGGCCTCCTTGCTGGTGTGGACATTCTAGCAGTTAATCTCTTCTTTGGTAGTGGTTGTTCAGGTGCCTGTTCTTTTGATTCTTCAGAAACCTCATCAATATTGATGGGTTTTTCAATGGTAGCTCCAGGCAATTTCTTATTCTTCCCAAGGATTGAACACTTTCTCTTGTATTCCATAGCTTCAGATCTATTAGGCATACTTGATTCACCCACAACTCAAGTTATACCAAGGATGGATTAAAAGTTTAAGGAAAATTGGTGTAGCTTGATGTTGTTGCTTGGAATTGGTTAAAGAGAAAGGTTATAGGATTGATCTTGGAAGAATCTCTTTAAAGCTTGATGAAGTTGATGGTGTAGTGTGATGACTTTGATGAAGGATTGTGTTTATGGAAGATGATGGAGAGGATTTGATGAGTTGTTGTGTTAATTGTGAAGGTTTGCACAAGCTTTAAGATGTTTATATAGGGTTTGGGTCTGAAAAATTCGTGGGTGGAAGGCTAGGGTTAATCTCATAAGGTAAGAGTTTGATTAGGAAAAGAATTCCTTCTTGAACCGCCTCTTGCGGTGCACCGGACATATCCCGCGGTGTACCGCAGCTTCTGTTGCTCCAAAAATTTTACCTACTGGATAATACCCGAGCTAGCACCCCGTGGTACGGGTTTTTAGGTCGCGGACCAGGGGTGCGGTGCAGGGGGTAGTCCGCAGCATGTCCGTCAAAAAACCCGTGGTACCCAACCCGTGGTACGGGTTTTTACCATGCGGACTAGGGTCCGGTGTACCGCGCCATTCCCCGCGATTTTTTTCGACCTTCTGGATAAAACCCGAGCTATCCAACCCGTGGTACGGGTTTTTGGGGCGCGGTGCATCCCTGCGGACCATGGGGTAGTCCGCGGGGTAGTCCGCGCCAGACTTGAAGTTCCTCCAGATTTTTCCTTTTGACCCCAAACTCGTTTCCTGCACAATAATACACTACCTTTCTCTCCCATTAGCTTGAAAACACAATTAAAAATATACTCTAACTTAAGATTAAACACTACAAAGCAAAAACAACTAATCTAAAAAGCAATTAAAACAAGGGGTGTCTCCCAAGAGCACTTTTGTTTAACGTCTTTGAGTTAGACGTGTACCTCAGGCTAATCGCATTCGACAAGGTAGATTTTCTCTCCTTGCTCAAAGTCCTCACTGTCATAGTATCTCTTCAAACGCTGGCCATTCACCATGAATGTCCGTTGCTCGGCTGGATTTTCAATCTCAATCGCTCCATGCGGTGTGACTTTGGTAACAATGTAAGGTCCTTCCCAACGGGATTTAAGCTTTCCTGGGTAGTTCGAAAATCGAGAGTTGTATAATAAAACCTTCTGTCCAATCTCGAGATTCTTTGGACGGAGCCGTTTATCATGCCATCGCTTTGTTTTCTCCTTATAGAGACGTGAATTTTCATAGGCATGATAACGAAGCTCCTCCAATTCGTTCAATTGCATCATCCTTTGTTTCCCGGCCAAATCTGGGTCTAGATTCAGAGTTTTAATAGCCCAGTAGGCTCGAGCTTCTAGTTCAATCGGTAGATGACACGCTTTGCCGTAGACCATGCGATATGGAGATGCCCCAACTGGTGTTTTAAATGCTGTTCTGTATGCCCAGAGAGCATCATCTAGCTTTAAGGACCAGTCTTTTCTTGATTTGTTCACGGTCTTCTCCAGAATAGATTTAATTTCCCGATTGGAAACTTCAGCTTGACCGTTAGTTTGTGGGTGATAACCGGTTGAAGTACGGTGTTTCACTCCAAACTTTTTAAGAAAGTGTCTCACGGGAGCATTAAGAAAATGGGTACCTTTATCACTGATGAGAACACGTGGCGTACCATGTCTTGAAAAGATGTTTGATTTTAAGAATTTAATCACTGTTTGAGCATCGTTCTTTGGTGTTGCCACTGCTTCTACCCATTTCGATACATAGTCTACTGCAAGCAAAATATAAAGATTTCCATAGGAAGTGATGAAAGGTCCCATGAAATCTATTCCCCATACATCAAAGATCTCAACTCCAAGAATGTTATTAAGCGGCATCGCGTCTCTTTTTGATATATTACCAGTTTTTTGGCATCTGTGGCATGACTGGACGAAACTGTGACAATCTTTGTGTATGGTTGGCCAATAGAACCCGGATTGAAGAATTTTAGCTGCGGTTCTATCGCCCTTAAAGTGACCTCCATAAGGTGAACTATGACAACTTTCAATAATTTTCTCCATCTCACCTTCATGTACACATCTTCTAACCACTTGGTCACTACATATCTTCCAGAGGTACGGTTCATCCCAATAATACTGTTTGGCCTGGTGGTTCAATCTTTGTCTTTGTTGTGGGTGGAAATCTTTGGGAAAGACACCACTCACAATGAGGTTGACTAGATCTGCATACCATGGCACAAAAGCACGTTTAATAGCAAAAAGTTGTTCATCAGGGAACACCTCTTTAACCAATAATGGTTCCTTGTTCGCATTAGATCCTTCGAGCCTTGATAAGTGATCAGCAACTTGATTGTCGCATCCTTTTCGGTCTCGAATATCTATGTCGAATTCTTGAAGCAATAGTACCCATCTAATGAGACGCGGCTTAGCGTCCTTTTTCTCCATGAGGTACCTAATAGCTGAATGGTCCGTGTATACAATAGTTTTCTTCCCAACCAGATAGGGACGAAATTTATCGAAAGCATAAACCACGGCCAACATCTCTTTCTCCGTTACTGTATAATTCATCTGGGCAGCGTTGAAAGTCTTACTTGCATAATAAATCGTGTGGAAAATCTTGTCTTTCCTCTGTCCCAACACAACACCCATAGCGTGATCACTAGCATCGCACATAAGTTCAAACGGAGCGTTCCAATCAGGAGGTATAACAACAGGTGTAGAGATCAGTTTTTCCTTAATCGTCAAAAACGCTTGAAGACATTCTTCAGTAAAATTAAAAGGAGTATCCTTTTCAAGTAAAGAGCAGAGCGGTTTGGCGATCTTGGAGAAATCTTTAATAAATCGTCGATAAAATCCTGCGTGACCCAAGAAACTTCTCACTCCTTTAACAGAAACCGGAGGTGGTAGTGTTTTGATAACTTCAATTTTAGCACGATCAACCTCCATCCCTGCCTTCGAAACTTTATGTCCCAACACAATTCCCTCTTGAACCATGAAGTGGCATTTTTCCCAATTAAGCACGAGATCTTTTTCTCTACATCTCACAAGGACTTTCTCTAGATTACTCAAACAATCATCAAAACTGTCTCCAAACACTGAAAAATCATCCATAAAAACCTCCAAATATTTATCAATCATGTCCCAAAATATAGCCATCATGCACCTCTGGAACGTGGCAGGTGCATTGCATAAACCAAACGGCATTCTTCTATAAGCAAAAGTACCAAACGGACATGTAAAAGTTGTTTTATGTTGATCAAGGGGATCCACACAAATCTGATTATAACCCAAATATCCGTCTAGGAAACAGTAATATTCTCTCCCTGCAAGCTTGTCTAGCATCTGATCAATGAAAGGTAACGGGAAGTGATCTTTCTTTGTTGCTTTGTTCAGCCTTCGGTAATCCATGCACACTCGCCACCCCACAACTGGTCTTGATGGTATGGCTTCGCCTTGATCATTGAGGGTGGTGGTAAAACCTCCTTTCTTAGGAACACACTGCACTGGACTAACCCAATCACTGCTAGCAATCGGATAGATAATTCCTGCGTCTAACAACTTGATAACTTCCTTCCTCACCACTTCTTTCATAGCTGGCATGAGTCTTCTCTGTCCCTCTATAGATCGCCCACCTTCGTTCTCAAAAATGATTTTGTGTTTGCAAACGGAAGGACTAATTCCCTTGATGTCGGCAATAGTCCATCCAATTGCTTCTTTGTTTGCACGAAGTACTTGAAGTAGCCTCTCCTCTTGAGGACCTGAAAGGTTAGCAGAAATAATAACAGGCAAAGTTTTGTTCGTACCTAGATATGCATAGCGTAAGTGATCTGGAAGTGGTTTTTCTTCGAGAACAGGTGGACATATTATAGATGGTTGTTTCATTGGTTCAATGTCACCTGGCTCTCGAAGTAATTCTCGTACGTTTAATCCTAATGCAGCAACATCTTCAGGGGGAATCTCGAGTTCTGGTGTTTCAGGTGCTAAGGCTTTGTCAAGATCATCATTTAAGTTCTCTTCATTGAAGACTTCTTGCGTAATCCTTTCGATGACATCTACCTTGAAGCATTCGTCTTTCGCTTTAGGATATTTCATAGCCTGAAACACATTAAATCGTATCTGTTCGCCTTGTACTCTCATGATCAACTCACCATTCTCAACATCAATTAGTGTACGCCCCGTGGCTAAGAATGGTCTACCCAAGATGATGGGGACATTCTTATCCTCGTCGTAGTCAAGGATAATAAAATCGCAAGGAAAAATAAAAGAGCCCGCGTTAACTAAAACATCTTCAATTTTACCTATTGGTCGTGAGAGGGAGCGATCCGCCATTTGTAGTACCACAGATGTAGGTACTACTTCTCTGATATTAAGCTTCTCGAACAGGGATTTAGGCATGAGATTGATGCTTGCACCTAAATCACATAATGCTTTCCCGGTCCAATTTTCTCCAATGCCGATGGGAATTGTAAAACTTCCGGGATCTTCTAGTTTTGGTGGCAACTCATTTTGACATATAGCACTGCACTCCCTAGGTAATCCAATTGGTTCCCCAGTCTCTATACTTCGCTTGTTGGAGAGAATGTCTTTCATAAATTTCATGTAGCTTGGCATCCTCTTAAGAGCTTCAACAAGGGGTATATTGATTTCTAATTTCTTCAACATGTCAATGAACTTCTTGAATTCCAGGTCATTGTCCTTCTTCCTGACACGTGAAGGGTATGGTGGTGGAGGGCGTGTACTGAGTTCCACTGGTTGTCTTGTCTTATCAGGTGTCTCGGCTTGGACACTTTTTGGTTGAACTACCTCCTTGACTGTATCTTTGATTATTTCTTCCCCCCTTTGTTCTGGAATAGGGATAGGCTCTGGTTCTGGTCTTGGTGGAGGCAGTTGCTTCCCACTTCGCAATTCAACTGCATGGCAAGAATCGTCTCTAGGAGCAATAGTATCACTTGGGAGTTGCCCTTTCGGCCTAGTTTGTAATGTACTCGCCATCTGTGATATAGTATGCTCTAGTTGCTTTATAACCTTCTCCTGAGTTCGAACTCTCTGTTGGCTATAATTTATTTTCTTCTCAACGTTTTGCATTAATTTAGTCATACTTGAAGTCAAACTCTGGAGTTGTTCTTGTTTTGCCAATTGCATTGATTGTTTAGGTGGATCTTTCTTCGGTTCTTGACAAGTTTTCTTAACAATGGGTGCCTTTTTCTGAATAGGTTGTGAAGGATTATAAGATTGAAGTTGGGGTTGCTGACTAGTTTCTTGTTTTCTGTCCCAACTCTTTTGTTGTGGAGGTTGTTGATAATTAGTGTAGCTTTCTTGATTGTAACTATTCGAGTAATAGTTATCTTGAGGATATTGAACGGAAGCTACTGCTGGATTATTCATACATCCTGCCCACACATGATTTCTTGATCCACAACCAAGACACGAAGGAATTGTGCATACCATATTTACCTGAGCAATTGTTCGGGCTTGTTCTGTCAGCTCTTCGAGTTGTTTAGCCAATTCCTTAAGCTTTAGAGATTCTGAATTGTTCTCCTTTACTGATTTCCTTGGCCAACTTCTCTCGTTCTCGAGAATTCTTTCCATCCCCAACTCAGCTTCTACAGGATCTAGCAACACAAAACCCGCGTTTCCTACCGAATCTGCTTTCTCTCTTGATTTATCATTAAGGCCTCCATAAAACAAGGTTAAATAATATTCTGGCGAGGATCTATGATATGGACACCTCGCTTTCTTCTCTGTAAATCGTAACCATGCTTCACCCAAACTCTCTTCCTCTTTCTGTATAAATTGTTCAAGCTCCAACATGTCTTTTAAACGTCTACTAACCGGATAAAAACGGTCTAGGAATCTTGTTTGAAGCTTGTCCCAATCTGGAATAATATGAGGGTATTGGGCATCATACCAATCGCTTGCACATCCGGTCAAGAAGAACTGGAACATCAAGTAATATACTTGCTCCCTAGTAACTCCTCTTACGATATAGGCATCACAGATCTGCATGAATTTCTGAGTATATCAGATCGGATCTTGATGTGCATCTCCGCTGAATAATCCATGAGACGCAAACTGAGTTAACATCCCAGGATCAGGTTTAAATTTAGCGGCTTGGATTTCTGGAGCGCGAATTCCTCGTGGCTCTACTCTAAATTCGATGGGTAGCTCAAGTCTCCTTGGGTTCTCCATCTGTAACTAAATCTGAAAAACAAAAACTGAAAACCAAAAAGCGTAAAATAGAACTAACTAAAAATAAAAGCACAAGATATATGCACAAGGACTAACGATGTAGTCCCCGGCAGCGGCGCCAAAAACTTGGTGGGGCCTAGGGTGTGATAAAATAAGATATAATTAACGTGCAAATAACACCCTAAACGACACGGTTCTGCAAGTATACAGATCGTATGCAAGTTTTAGATAAAGATTCGTTCCGCAGAGACTACAGAGGTTAGGAGAATCTTATGCAAATAGCAAGTGCAAATAAATAAAGATAGAACAACTAACGCAAATAAAAGTAAAGACAAATAGATTTTTGTTGATTTTCTAATAAACTAAATTAAACTAAGGAATTAAAAGACAGAAAAATAAATATGAAAGAGAAGCGATATGAGAATATAGCTTAAGTTATTAGCATGTAATCCCCACTAGTTTTGCCGTTCTAAACATGTAAGGGTGAATTATGTAGTATTTCCCTAATCGGTCCCAATATGCTATCGGTAGTTTAAAATAGGATTTACCTGTGTCAATAAGGCTTCCTAAGCAAACTTTTCCTGTAATTGGTAAAGAGTCACAAGACTCAACCATAGTGATTATCTAGCTAGGTTGGGTTGTCAGATCAAACCTAAAACTAAACGTTATGTGCTAAACATGCAATTAAACACTGTTGTCAATGGTATCCTAATTACTAGATGGTAATTCTAATGGCGGCCGTCCACAAGAACACAAAATATAAATTCAAACACATAAACAGAGAATAAAAACTATAATTCTGTTTAAAACATTAAATTCCCAAATTAGATAGATGTCAATCAAAACTAGGGTTCATACATTAATGCTAAAACTCAAGCTAAAGAAAATTAGTTCATGAAAGAAAAGAAAGAAATTACAAATCTAAAGGTAGAAGAAGACATTGTTGATGACAGCTCCTTCCAGACTTCTCTCTTGTGTTCTAAGCTTCCTCTTGGTTTAAGGTTTCACCAAGGATGATTTTAAGAGTGTCAAGAGGCTGTATTTATAGGTTAGAGGTTGACCTAATTCGTTTCTTTAGAGATAAGTTAAGTAATGGACTCCTAGCCCAACTCAAATTCGTATGGAAATAAAGATAAACACTGCTGCGTTGTTTTGGTCATAACTTCTTTATTATTGGTCCGATTTTGCTCCACAAGATACCAAAAGAATCGCAACAGAATTATCTAGACCCTTTAGGAGTAATTTACCAAATTCGGCCTCTTTATTAGGTAAAAACGCCTATCTTTGCAGAATCCCAGATTTAGGCAGCTTTTCCTTTTCCATCTTTTTAGCAATTATTTCCTTATCTCCAATTTCCATGCATATCTCCTTCCATAAGTTGTTGTCTTTGACTTGGACTCTAATTAATCTCTATAATTATCTTTAAAGCTTCACACTAAATAAACAATTAAACCCAATATGCTCTAAAAATAATAATTCTACAAATCAAGACCCAAAATAGGAAAGTGCACTAAAATAAGCTAAAATCAACCTATAAACTAATAAATAAGCCTAAAATGATGTCTCAAGAGTGTATTTTACTATCACAAATGAGGAGACATCAATAACTAATTAAACCACATATGCTATATAAAATAATAAATCAATAAATCAAGACTAGAAATAAGAAAGTGCAGTTTAAATTCAGGAAACTCGACTAAGCACACTAGAAATATTCTAAGACTTTAATTCTCACTTCTCCTCCTTGGATTGGTTTTTCATGAAATTCATAAACCTACTAACTTTGCACTAAAAATAAGTAAATTAACGCGCAAAAGCTCTATAAATGCAAATAGTCTAATTCCAAGGGGAGAAAGTGTAATATTGCAATTTAAGCACAAAAGTCAATATAAAAAGACCATTTTCATCCTAAAATGATGTCTCCTAAGGGCTTATATTTAGACCAAAAAGGGAGACATCAAGACCCCCAACTCAAACTTGTATCGTCCCGATACAATAAAAAATAAAAACATAGGGAAGTCTCTAAAATATCAGCTAAGTCAATTAAGCACTGAGGAGAAGAAGATAGCAAAATATATACAATAAACTCAAAGCAACTACTTAGAAAATTTCATGCAATAATATTTAGGAACTACATACCTGCACACTTGTCATATCTACAATCAACACGGCTTGAATTCAAGATTGGATTAGTTTTGCTATGTAAGAAGGAGAGGATATTTACTCAGTTCACCAAGGAGGCTATAGATTGTTCATCAAACTTCACTAGTATCAAAAGATCCACTTAACCAATCTCTAACGGCTCAATCACTTCTAGATTACATAGCAAAGAATCATAAGGTCTTTAGGGTTGTAATGTTGGCTTAGGGACGGTATGATAAGTATATTTGGATAATTTAGAGTGAGCTTTTGGCTCTCTCCTCACTAGCCATCAACGAATCGCCCTAGAGCTTGAGTTACTCTCGTAAAACGTTCTCACTCAACCCAATGACTTCCTTGATGCACAAATTAGCATCCCCAATAACCCAATTAAAGCATAAAGATGTTCACATAAAAATTCCTCTTAGCCGGTCCTAATATATATTCTTTTCTTTTGTATAGCTATGACTCTCTTTTTTATGTTGAGATATCACGCTATTTTTCATAAATTATGCCTTTCATAACATTAGCTCGTAGCTTCTTTTTCATTTACTATTACCCCGGCAAAGGGTTACAATATAATAAACCTGTGAATCATCATCAATATATAGAACAGAGCACATTTAATAAGCTCAAAAATCCCAACCCAATAATATTTCCCATAATGGTGGACCCACCACCCCAAACTCAAGCTCTAAAACAATTGTCTATGCATCGTGATTCGAGTGCGGGTCATATGGAAAAGTCCTATAATCTAAAGGGTGTGGCTTATAATGTGGCTAATAAAAAGGCTTTAGAAAGGCTAGAAGGGGTTGAGAAGGATATATAATAATAAAATAGACAGCAGGCTAAAAGGCAACAAGGGGCTTATGAAAGAACCGCCTTAATCACTTTCTAAACTATGCAATTTAGTCATTCTCTTACCTTTAGCACGTTCATTAAATGGGTTTATCAACTAGCTTAGATCTCACGGCCTACACACCACTCATGGTTTCCGTAGATCGAACATACTTTCTATCGCATTGCTAACTAATCTTTTCTTTACTATCAATGTGTGTTTTCCTGCAAATACTCAAAGCATACAAAATAAAGCAGCTCATAAACATACTACTTTCTATCATCATCTTACTAAGCTTATGCTTTCAAGCTATTAAACACATTCTACATCTAATCCATCTCTTAAAAATTTCAATTTTTTTCAAATTTCTCTAAAAAAACAGTAAATCACATAAAAATGGAGATGAGGGACAACGAATCCCCACCCCCAACTTAAAAATGAGTCGTGTCCCCACGACTCGAAAAGACTCAATAAAATAAAAATAGCAAATAATGCATATAGAGAAATGGTAAGGAAGAAAGAAAACATACTCTTCGAGGCTATTGCCTCGCTTGATTAATACCCAAGATAGGATGCAGTGATTTCCTTGTATGTGAACTCCATGTATCACCAATTTCGCTTTCCCTTACATCCTCTTGTGCTCCATCCCAATCAATCACACTCTAGAAGTCCCTTGTATATCTTCTTCCAACTTTTCACCCAATAACTTGCTTCTATTCTTCATACCATTTAAAAATATCTTTGTTCTTTTTATCATCTCTTTTGACCCCCATCTCAAAGCCTTGAACACTCTTGAAATTTGTAACTTTGATAATAGGTGGAACAAGCTTTATTTGGATTAGGAAAGGTCTTAGGATGACAATTCTCCATGTGGGTATGATCGAATCAAGCTTTGATGATATGGGTTTAAGGAATTTTGGATGAATTTTGAAAATTTAAGCTCTTAATTCTTGGATTCTAGATGTTTTGGTATGATTTGGATGGTTGAATCTTCTTTGTATTGATGTAGGGAAGGATTTAGATTTGAATTCATGGTGATTTGGTTGTGTTTTGATGTTAGGTGAAGGTTTGTTGAAGCTTTAATGGAGTTGGGAGAGGTTTGGAGAAGAGAAAGAGGCTTGAGGTTTATAAATTTCGGAATAATGGCTTAATACCTCATTTATACACTTGAATCTCGTTTCTTTCTCTCTCCAGCGGTTTCGTGCGGACCATGGTGCGGTGCAGGGGATGTACCGCAGGGGTACTCCGCACCTTCTTCGTCAAAATACCCGTGGATCTACCCCGTGGCACGGGTTTTAACCGTGCGGACCATGGTGCGGTGCAGGGGGTAGTCCGCGGGGTCAAAATTCCTCGGTTCTGGATAAAACCCGCGCTCCAACCCGTGGTACGGGTTTTTACCCTGCGGACCATGGCTGCGGTGTAGGGGTACACCGCGGGGGTAGTCCGCGCAGGTTATTTCTTTGCTCCGAAATTTTTTTCTCGCGTCCCTAACTCGATTTCTCCATTTCCTGAGCATCAAAAACACGAATACCTTTCTCAAATATGCAATATCAACTAAAAAAATGCGTAACTAAATAATATACACTAAAAAAAACTAAACTAAAAAAGCAATTAAAGCTTGGGGTGTCTCCCAAGAGCACTTTTATTTAACGTCATTTAAAGTTTGACGGGTTACCTCCATTATCCCTTGATTATGTAGCCTCCCCAGCAGTGGGTGAGGTTATGTATGTCTACAATTCGCGTCCTTTGACCTTTCGAAGGTTGTATCTCTATTAATTTTGGTGTCACTACTCGAGTAACAACAAATGGTCCCATCCACTCATTTTTGAAACCTCGTGGTCTATTCTCTTGTTTGGAGGCCTTCCAAGCGACCGTGGTTCCGACCCCAAACTCATCTTTAGCTTTCTTCTTCACGGGTTCATGGTGGTGGTCCTTTTCTTTAACCTCTTTAGATACTTCTGGAATAATGGGGAACTCAAGTGGCTCCTCCTCTAGAGTTTTGTTCAAAACAAGGGATGTTTCAGAACTTTCTTTTGTTATGAGGGCCACGTCTTCAATCTCGATCTCTACACTACCATTCTCATTTGTTTCCGGAATAGCTTCTATGAATACTTGTTGCAATGTGAGTTCTTTTGTATTACTTTCAAGCATTTGGGTGTAAGCTTTGTCTTTACACACCTCTACAAATGCTTTATCGATGTCACCGTTTGAATGATTCATCGTTATTGGATTGGGAGGTGACATCAATGGAGTACTAGGTGGTGAATCCATCCTAGTCTCTTCTTCTTCTATCTCTTTTGTAACCAAGACCTCAATATTTGATTCCTCTAAACACGGCTTGGCTGGGTTTTCCATGGATGTAATCTTCCCTTCACAAGATTTAATTTCAATTTCGACTCCATTACCAACAATTGACTCATCTATGCTTAGCGTGGTTGATTCTTCTATGGTTGGAATCTCTAGTTCACTAGGTGCAACTGGTGGCGATTCCACTTCCTCCTCTTCTTGAAGGCTAAATTCTGTAGCTACTTCGAACCAAACATCGCTATCAATTTGAATGGCTTCATCATCTAAATTTGTACTTTGGCCCATTTGCATAGATGGTACTTGTTGTAATTTCTCAATTGTTTCTGTGAGTTACGTCAATCGTTGCTCCATTAATTTATGGCTTTGTTGCATGACTTGCACTAATGATATGATAGCATCGATTTTCGCATTACTCTTTATTATATTATCCGTTGTGGCCTTCATGAAACAATTGAGGGAGTCCTCTAACTTCCTGAGCCTGTCATAATGATCTGTCAAGCTCTTGCATGTCAAGTCCATGAATTTGTGTACTGGCATATAATAGGTCTGTTTTGGATTTGGCTCTTGATAGAGGGAGATCTCCATACCTAAAGAAAAACCTGAAAAGAGACTAAAACAAAACAAACGTAAAACTGAAAACAACTAAAACTACTAACCTAACTTAAACACAAAATAAAATAACCGCTTTAAATCCCCGGCAGCGGCGCCAAAAACTTGGTGGGTCCTTTTGTGTTATAAAATAATGAAATAAAATCAAAGGAATAAAAGATCCACAGATCACAAGTGTACGGGTCGTACCAAGTAATAGATAAGTAAATACGGGATTATCGTCTCCACAGGGATTTAAGAAGTTATTCTAAATTCGTGTTCAATATCAGAATAGATAGTTTTAATTGCTTTAAATAAAAAGATAAATAGCAAGGGAGATTGTTTTCTAACTAACTAAATAATAAAATAGACAATAAAATAAACAATTAATAATTATGCAAGAAAGATAAGGATATGCAAGTATGAATCTATCCTATTGAATCTATGATTATTAAGAATAAGGGTGAATGGGAAATCTCACACTAGTCGGGAATCAAATATCTCCTAGCCCCCGTCAGGGTGGACCTAGAAGCTATCATAAAGTACTATAAACCCCTGTATGGGCGAATATGTCTATTTGGATGAATACTATTCTACCTCTTTGGCTACGTGGTTAGTCAAGCCTGTCGGTCAAATAACGGATACCACGCGTCTATATTCTAATTCTGTAATTAAACCCCCCTGTCGGATGATCCATACGCCACTATATGGAATAGCCTAATTACTAAAATCTACCCTTGAGTCATGACATCAATGATAGTGATTAAGCACAAGAATATAGTCAATGGAAATTAAGAACCAATTCAATTAAATACTAAAATCCCAGATTCAAATTAAAACATAAAAACAATAATCAAAGGTTCATATAATTACAATCCTAAAGAGAAATTATGCATAAATAAACTTCTTGAATAAATAGCTTAGAAATACCTCATAGACAAAATAGATCTAATACTAAATTACCCAAAGAATAGAGATGGAGAAGTGTTGAATTGATGTAGTTAAACTCTAGCTCTTGCTTCTTCCTCCTCTAGATCCTCTTGATTGCTCCTATGATGATTTAGATGTGTATATTAAGCTTATGCAGCCAAGGGATGATTTTCTAAGGTTTAGAGCTGGTATTTATAGGTGCTAGGTCGAATTACTTGGAGTGGAAGACAAGTCAAGGACTTTTTAATTCGTAGCCCTAAAATCTAGGAAAGGTAAGATTCTGCTGCTGATTTGAGTTGGTCATATCTCTTTCAATACTTATCCGTTTGAGGACTTCCAATATATGAAACCGCTTGTCTCGGAAAGAGCTTTCCATTGATGTAGACCACTCACCCAAATTCCTAGCCAATCATAAGTTATGGACTGATCTTTAAAACGTGGCTGGAATTTCAGATTCATAAGACAGCTTTTCCTTTTCCTAGTTGGACTCTAATTCCTTCTATCTCCATATTTCTTTAAGATCTTCTTTCCTTATCTCCTTAGCATTGATTTAGAATCTAAATTATTTCCATATTATCTCTAAAGCTTCACATTAAATGAATAACTAAACCGCATATGCTTTAAAATAATAAATCATTAAATCAAGACTAGAAATAATAAAGTGCAATTTAAATTTAGGAAACTCGACTAAGCATATTAGAAATATTCTAAGACTTTAATTCTCACTTCTCCTCCTTGGATTGGTTTTTCATGAAATTCATAAACCTACTAACTTTGCACTAAAAATAAGTAAATTAATGCACAAAAGCTCTATAAATGCAAATAGTCTAATTCCAAGGGGAGAAAGTGTAATATTGCAATTTAAGCACTAAAGTCTATATAAAAAGATCATTTTCACCCTAAAATGATGTCTCCTAAGGGCTTATATTTAGACCAAAAAGGGAGATATTCAGACCACAAAATAACTATCAGGGAGGACAAAATTATGGAAATCATGCTCAAAGGCAGCCTCCTCAAAATAGTTATAATGATACAATTAATCAAAAAGCCTTACCTGCTCAACCTCAAGAAGGAACAGAAGATTTCGTGCAACGGTAGATAGATTAATGGCAATGCAAGCACAATCTATTCAGAGCCAACAAGCTAGTGAAGCCGCACTTAAATTGTTGGGGAATCAAGTATCTCAGATGGCAAAGCAGTTAAATCAGCGTCCACAAGGACAGTTACCTAGTGATACTGAAGTTCCAAGTCAAACCGAAGATTGTAATGCCATAGCATCAAGAAGTGGTAAGAAACTTCCTCCACCTCCGTTTCCAGTCATGAAAGAAAAAGAAGTGAAAAAATAAAGAAAAACCAGTAGTAGAGGTGGAAGAGAAAGAAGATGAACCTGAAGTGATAGAAGTGGAGAAAATTCCAGAAGTTCAGAAAAAGAAAGATATTGTGGAAAACCGTCCTCCTCCACCGTTTCCTTCGAGAGTTCAGAAAAAAGGAGATATGGCCGAATATCAGAGATTTTTGAATAGGGTAAGGGGTTTCAACATTAATATTCCGTTGTTAAAAATCCATTAAAGATATACCGAAATACGTGAAGTTTTTGAAGAGAGCCCTAACTAACAAGAGGTCGTATTGTGATAATGAGATGATTGGGTTACCTGAAGAGTGCAGCGCTATTTGTCAAAGTAAGCTGCCACCTAAGTTGCTTGATCCTGGGAGATTTACAATTCCGATATCGATTAGTAAGGAGTGGAAAGGAAAAGCACGGTGCAAGTATCAATCTTATGCCCAAATCAATTTTCGATAAGTTGAGAATGGGAGATGTGAGACCCACCTCTATGGTCTTACAAATGGCTGATAGGTCCCTCGTCCATTCGGAGGGACGAATCGAAGATGTCCTCGTTAAGGCGGGTACTTTAGTTTTTCCTGTTGACTTTGTTATTCTTGAATACGACGTGGATAGAAATGTCCCCATCATTTTGGGACGACCATTCCTAACCACGGGGCGTACTTTAATTGATGTAGAAAATGGATAATTAACCATGAGAATCCAAGACGAGGAGGTAAGGTTTAATGTGTTCAGAGCCATGAATTTTCTAGATGTTCCAAGAGATTGCTTTCGAATGGATGTAGCAGAACACGCCACGCAAGAGGTATTTGATCGTTTTAATTATGATGATATCTTGCAGGCTGCTTTGACACTAGACTTACCCGAGATGATGGAAGAACTTGCCGAAACAATGGCAGCTCTCAATTCGGGAAATCCAAAATATAGGCGTCCTGCCTATGAACCTGTGAGAGAACCGGGGGAGATGGTCATTAAAAGTAAACCATCCATTGAATCTCCTCCGAAGTTAGAAGAAAAACCACTGCCAGCTCACTTGAGGTATGCGTATTTGGGTACTAATAATACTTTACCTGTTATTGTTTCCGAAAATTTAACAGGGTCCTCAAGAAGATAAACTGTTACGTGTACTAAGGGCGAATAAAGAGGCGATAGGTTGGACTATTGCAGATATAAAAGGCATTAGTTCCTCCTATTGTCAACATAAAATTATTCTTGAAGATGATAGTGCACGTTCAGTTGAAGGCCAAATGAGATTAATGCCAGCACTGAAAGAAGTGGTGAAGAAAGAAGTGATTAAGCTACTAGATGCGGGAATCATCTATCCCATAGGTAGTAGTGAATGGTTGAGTCCAGTTCAGTGCGTACCGACAAAAGGAGGAATGACTACCATCCTCACTGCTCAGAATGAAGCCATATCCACAAGAACGGTTGTTGGTTGGAGAGTTTGTATGGATTACCGCAAGTTGAACAAGGCGACTAGAAAGGACCACTTTCCTCTTCCTTTCATTGATCAGATGTTAGACAAATTGGCTGGTACGGAGTATTATTACTTTTTGGATGGTTATTCAGGGTACAATCAGATTTACATAGATCCAGCTGATCAACACAAAACCACATTCACATGTCCTTTTGGTACCTTTGCCTATCGAAGGATGCCTTTTGGATTATGTAATGCACCCGCTACCTTTTAGAGATGTATGATGGCGATTTTCTGGGATATAATAGATAATTTCCTTGGGGTATTTATGGATGAATTTTCCGTATTTGGTGATAACTTTGATGACTGTTAACAGAATTTGGAGAAGGTGTTAATAAGATGCAAGGAAACAGACTTGGTGTTGAATTGAGAAAAGTGTAATTTTTTTGTTCGAGAAGGTATAGTGTTGGGTCACAAGGTTTCAAGTGCAGGTTTAGAAGTTGATCGCGCAAAAATTGAGGTAATAAAAACTCTTCCCCCTCCCATTTCTGTAAAAGGGGTAAGAAGTTTTTTAGGCCATGATGGATTCTATCGTCGTTTCATAAAGGATTTTTTCAAAGATTACAAAACCTTTATGTAACTTACTCGAAAAGGACACCAAATTCCTTTTTGATGAAGCTTGCATGAAGGCATTTCAAAAGTTGAAGGAGAAGCTTATTACTGCACCTATTGTGTTACCTCCTGACTGGAGGATTCCTTTTGAAGTTATGTGTGATGCAAGTGATTTAGCTATGGGTGCTGTGTTGGGTCAAAGAAAGAACAAGGTATTTCACTCTATCTATTATGCGAGTAAGACCTTCACTAGTGCTCAAGTTAATTATACAGTGACTGAGAAGGAACTTTTAGCGGTTGTTTATGCTTTTGACAAGTTTCGTTCCTATCTTCTTGGAGAGAAAATTGTTGTATTTACCTACCATTCCACTATAAAGTACCTTATGGAGAAGAAAGATGCTAAGCCAAGGTTAATCAGATGGGTTTTATTGCTTCAAGAGTTTGATTTAGAGATTCAAGATCGAAAGGGATGTGATAATCAGGTTGCAGATCATTTGTCTCGTCTTGAAGGTTCTGAATCAAATACTAGTCCTGAGTTAGTCCCAGAGGAATTCCCATATGAGAGTCTATTTGCTATTTTTAATGGAGCACCGTGGTACGCTGATATTGCAAATCTTGTGGTAAGTGGTTCTTTTCCTGAAGGGGCTACTTCACAAGACAAGAAGAGGTTAATTAGCCGTGCTAAACAGTTCTTTGGGAGGATCCTTTCCTCTACAAAGTGTGTGGTGACCAAATGGTAAGAAGATGCATATATGAGAATGAGATTTATTCAGTTGTGGCAGGTTGTCACGATTCACCCTATGGAGGACATTTTAATGGTGACTGCACAGCTGCTAAGGTACTTCAATCTGATTTTTATTGGCCTACATTACATAGGGATTGTCATGAGTACGTAAAGAAGTGTAATAGATATCAATTTACTGGGAATATATCCAAGAGGGATGAAATGCCACGTAACAACATTCTTGAGGTAGAAATATTTTATGTTTGGGGAATTGATTTCATGGATCCTTTCGTACCATCCAATGGAAATCAATACATCCTTTTAGCAGTTGATTATGTGTCTAAATGGGTAGAGGTTGTAGCTCTACCAACAAATGATTCGCGAGTGGTGATTAAGTTTTTGAAATCTCATATCTTCACTAGACATGGTACACCTCGAGTGATTATAAGTGATGGAGGTTCACACTTTGTGAACAAATATTTGAAGACTGTTCTAGAGAAGCATGGGATTAGACATCGTGTATCTATCGCTTATCATCCGCAAGCCAATGGTCAAGCTGAAGTTTCAAATCGAGAGGTAAAATCTATCCTTCAAAAGACCGTTGGTCCTACGAGAAAAGATTGGTCACTGAAGTTAGATGATGCTTTGTGGGCTTATCGTACTGCGTTCAAAACTCCCGTTGGTGCATCTCTGTATCGAATGGTTTATGGTAAGGCTTGTCACTTACCTCTTGAACTTGAATTGGGTCCATATTGGGCCATAGCGCAGTTAAATTTAGATCCTACTTTAGTCGGTGAGAATCGAATGATGAAATTAAACGAACTTGATGAGTTTCGAATTAGAGTGAAGAAATTTGAAGTTGGACAAAAGGTCCTTAAATATAACTCAAAGTTCAGCAATTATCCGGGTAAGTTGAGGTCGAATTGGTCTGGTCCTTATGTTGTAACAAAAGTCAAGCCTCATGGAGCTATTGAGATTGAGAATCCAATCGAGCACCGCACCTTCATGGTAAATGGTCATCGATTGAAAATATACTGTGGAGGTGAAGATATTAATCGCGCGGAGGATCCACATCCCGGGGAGGTCATGTACCTCCTTGAAGCCCCTTAGAAGAGTGAGGTAACCGTCGAGCTTAACGACGTTAAACAAAAGCCAATTCCTTGTATATTAGCTTCGTATTTTCGTTAATTCGTAGTGTAAATTAGTTAAGTGTTGTTGATTAGTGTTTATTTTTAAGAAATGAGAATGGGTAGTTGTTTTTGATGATTTCAGGAGTGCAAAAAGTCTTGAGTTTGGGGTTCAAAGTATGAAGAAATAGAAAAAAAATTATGGGGAACTCCTTTTGTCTTTTAGTGGTAGTAAGGGTAGGAAAGACTATTGTCAAAATTGAGGTCCCTAAGAAGAATAGCATTTTTGAAACTACTCTATAGAGAACAAAGTGTGTCTCCAAGACCCTATATATAATTCACCCTTTATAAAATCTCACATTTTTTTTATTTTTTATTTTAATTTGTTATGTAAATACTTAAAATAGAATATAAAATATTATATATTTAAATTATAATCTGTAAAAAGTAAAAAATTATATAAAAAATATATGTATAAATCATGAAGGTATGATTTTTTTAAATTCAATTATTAATTATTATTTTAAAAAAAATCTTTTAAACTAATAATAAATATATTTACGTTCATAATATTAAAATTATGTCAATTTGTTATTATTTTTTAAAATTCAATCGTAGTGTGTCGTGATATCATTGTAATATTTCGTGAATTGAGTTATATACAATTAGAGCTCTTTAACTGAATACAATTATTATTTTTTAGATTCTCATAAAGTTTAAAATATAATTATGAGATTTTTACCTAAGGGGTCTTGAAGACACCCCCTATGCCCTTTCCAAGCCCCACTTACCTTCTCTTCTTACTGAAGATCTCAAACATATTTTAACACTATAGGCTAAAATCCCATTTACATTTTCACCCCATTTTGTTTATTTTTTTGCCTATATATACTAAATCATTTATTTCTAAACAATAAAAGCCTCTCTCTCTCTCTCTCTCTCTCTCTCTCTCTCTCTCTCTCTCTCTCTCTCTCTCTCTCTCTTCACTTCCCGTAAACGCTAAAAGCCTAAAACCACTTACTTCTAGCCATGGTGAAGGCTTGGATGGAGAGAGAGATAGCAAGAGCACTCGCAGCCGTTCATGGCTTCAACCACGAAGAGCTCGCGCGTTGTTCATGGCTTCAAACAAGGAGAGCATTGTACAAATCTCCATGGAAGCTTCACGCACCAAGATCGGAGAAGAACCATAAGCTACGCCGGCTAATCTTTGCAGCAGCAACACCATCGCACCACCTCGCATCAACTCGGACCAATGGTGGCTGATGGTGGTGGTTTTGTAGCCCTAGTTCATGGACCTGCAAAGCAAAAGCTTCGTTCGAAGCAGAAGCACTAGATCGGAGGGCTCACGATGGCGGCGAAGCTCCTTAAGCGGAGCTTCGAGCTAGGGTTACGCAAGTTGTTGAAGAGTTCTTCGAGATTTAATAATGGCGGTTTCTTCTGGTGAGTTTTACGCAGTTACAGCTCTAGTTTAAAGTTGGAGCTTCGACCAGATTCAGCAACTTGGTGCGAAGGAGGCTGGCGAAGTAAACTCCAGCGAAGCACAGGCCAGGAGGTAAGACAGCTCTGTTAGGTTCCGTGAGGCAGCTTCGTGCATCCATGAGGCTCGCCGGAGAAGACAACTCCACGCACGCAGTGAGAAGGACAACGAGTTTTTTTTTCTCAGATCTGGTCAAACCGGAGTTGTGTTTTTTTTAGTTTAGATGTGGTCAAACTTTGACCTGTAATTAGATTTAGTTTTTTAGTTAGATTTTTGTTTTTTTAGTTAGATTTAGTTTTCTTTTTCTGATTATTAGTTGTAATTAGTTCGAAATTTAATAAAACACTCATTAATTTTATCGAAATACTCACTTTTTTATAGGATGTTCACCGTTTTTATAGGGTACTCTATATTTTTTTATAGGATACTCTATATTTGTATAGAGTACTCTATATTTTTTAATATTACTCATTGATTTAATTCCAATACTCATTGTTTTTTTCCGATACTCATTGTTTTTTCCAGTTGTCGGAGGTTGGTGACCGGAGGTTGGGGTTAGGTGGGTAGTGGAGAGAGATGAACAGTGACATCACTCCTTTTGTCTTTTAGTGTTAGTAAGGGTATTTAGTATTTGGTCATCCTTGAGGTCTCTTTAATAGAATTAGATTCTCACTAGTTCCTATAGGAAGAAAAACTAGTCTCCACGACCCTATGTGTCAATCATCCTATAATTATTACCAATTATAATTGATTTTTGGGTTAGTTACCTAAGAGGACCACACACCACCATTTTGGGCTCAAAGGGTCCAAACCAACAAAGTGACCCAAATACCCCTAAATTACAATCGTATGTATTAACTTCACAGATTAATAAAATGATGGAGAAACCCCCGCGTCCCACTATAGAAGTTTTAAAGGAGAATTAAATGCACAGCGGTCTGCAGAGCAAAAGGAAACAAAACTAATCATCTCCACGAATCATGCGATCCCACCAAAAATAGGGCATTAATCCACTGATTATTTTGTGTGGAGATCTTCATAGTATTTGCGGGTGAAAGGAAAGAAAATGGTGAGACCTCTGTTGAAGAGCAAGGAGAAGAAAAAATCTAAAGGTTAGTTTTTTGTTTATTCTACTTCTGCGAATTCAAAAAAAATTGAAGAATCGATTATTTCCCAAGTGGTTGGTGAATTTGTATGTCGAAAATTGGGTTTGGGTTTTGTGTTAATGGATAATGGGTTGACAGTGTCATGTGTTCGAAGTATAAGAATGATGATACTCTTTTTCTGAATTATGCTGGTATACGCAATGTGTGTGACCTGCCTGTGTTTTTGGTGAATTTTTAATTTAAAATTAGTGGTCTGTACTAGTTGATGGATGGTGTAATTTTTAGATTGTCAGATTTCTTGGAACAATAATGAGAACCACCTTTAGATTGAGCTATACGAATATAGCTAGATTACAGAGCTTAAGAATCGCTTAAAATGTCTGGAGGTTACTACAACAAAACCTAGAAAGAAGACGATATACTGATAATCTATAATTGATTAGTTTATGTTAATAAGTCTAATTGATATACGATATATATGGATGCGTTTCAAGTGTGTAAAAATATAGCAACATTAAAGGCAGTTAATGATGACTCTGTGGGTTTTGCCTTTTATATCACATGTTTATAATTTAAGAATTATTTTATTAAAAAAGGGCATTATGGGAATAAGTAAAAAATTCTAGACCTTCTAAGAGGGAAAAAAAATCTAGACTTCATGGGGGTGGTGTATGGGTATTTGGTCTTACTTAGCTAATAACTCTTGTTTTTTTCCTATTTATATGTTATTTTATTTATTACAAAATATTGGACTTTAATATTTAATATTAATATAAAAATTATTATTAAATATAATCATTATTAATTATGATTATTTTTTCTAAGTAATTTTTATTTTACGATATTATTTTTTTCAATAATAAATTAACTATTAATATATTAAAGATAGAGAAAATAAGAATTGGGTGTCAAAAACTTAGCTAGATGTAGCTATAATTTGTGAAGAATTGGAAACCTAATTATTGGGTTCTTTAGGATCTTCAAATGTTACATTTGGAATGGTTTCAATTCTCAGAGGACGTTTAAAAAAAAATTGAGATGTGGGGTGAAAGTCAACATGCGAAGTAGCTCGGTCAACTTTGTCTTCTTTAACTCAATTCTCTCTCTCTCTCTCTCTCTCTCTCTCTCTCTCTCTCTCTCTCTCTCTCTCTCTCTCTCTCTCTCTCTCTGCATGTTCTCTTTTACTTTTGTTTTTTAATGTTTAAGTGTTTAAATTGTTGTATTTAGTAGTTTTAGTTCCCTTCTACCTCTCATTCCTTCTGTTTTACTATCTTCTTCTCTTCGAAGTGGCCATCGACGCTTTCCTTTCTTTCAAATGTGGTGGCGTGTTGATTGGAGGGTGGCTTGGCCACTCTTTTGGATTTTTATAACGATTATGTTTCATTGTTTTCCGATTTTGTGGGTTACTCATTCCTTTGCACTCCCTTCTTTCAATGGCTTCCTGCCAGCGTGGACTTTCGCTTTATTTGATATTTGCTTCCACTATTCTCCAGTTTGGACATACGATTGGACATTTGTCCTGATGGTGATTTATATAGTGATGGTTAATTATGATATATGGGTATCCTGAAGTCTATTTTATGAATTTCATCAGCTTTTGAGTGTTTTACTAATGTTTCAAGACATGCATCAGAGATAAGTCCTCATCCTACACTTATTCATATATATATATTGTATGGTCTGTTCTTCTCTTTCAGGTGGCTTTTTATATGTTTGGCTGTTTATTTCTTATTTGGGATTTATCTTAATTTATCTGATCATTATACTTGAGCATTCTTCATCAAGGCCCTGGTGGAAGCTTAAGTTAATTTGGCTTCCTTTTCTTTTTATCTTGAACGTTTCAGATTATAGTACACTTAATATGTACTTAAAGCCTACTTATTGGTTTTATTTGTTAATCCTATCGTGGGGCTACTTATATAGCACCTATTTATTCTCTTTTCAATTGGATAATTTAAACTCCCAATACTCGAGGATACGATGTAGATGTATCTTTTGGTTTAGTCTATCTTATATTATCTACAAATCTAGCTTAACTTGATTGAGACGCTTCATATATCTTCTTAAAAATCTGTTTATATTATCAAGGCGTAAGCGTGCGATGATCCAAGGCTTCTTGAGGATTCCCAAGAGCATATCATCTCTTACCATCCTTGCTAACAGACACTTGTCATCCCTCTTCTGCAACTTTTCTTCTCACGCAAAAGATTGCAGCAAATTTCTTCTAGAGAGGGTTTCTCCTATTTATAAGGAACCGCTTTACACTATCATTCTTAATCATTCCTCACTTTACATCTTTATTCTCCTTTACTAAAACAAACACGATCTCCCCCTCGCTAAAACCAGAAGTGATACACTTAAAAAGTTCGTTGTACTTTCACTTGCTACCAAAACTGCTGCCGTGAGAACCAGACTTGAAGAATTTAGTTTTGTTGCTAAGGTGGTTTCTGGGAGAGTTTTTCCTTTAGGTGTTTTCCATAAAGTTGTTATCGATTCCTAAGGTATTAGTTGTCGTGTTCTTTTTGAAGAGCTTGGTACAAACACTTTTAAACTTACACACGAGGAGGCAGAAGAAGTTGAAAGGTTGTGGTTTCTTCGCCTAACCCTAATACAATCAATCCATGTTATTCTATGCAAGTGGGAGAATCAAACTAACCTTTAACAGTGTGATTTGGTGAACTTGTATACTTGGATGAGGATCTATGGCCTTGCAAAGAGTCAGAACACTATAGACACTATGGAAACTTTTGGGAACTAAATTGGGAGCTTAGAAGAGATTGACCATCCGGTGAATGACAATGATGCATCCAATTTCATTAGCTTTAGGGTGAAATTTAACACCAAGAACCCTCTTAATACAGGAGTCTTTGTTGAACAAAAGAAAGGGGCTGCTTGGGTGGCTTTTTGTTACGAAAGTATCGGGCTTTTCTGCTACAACTGCGGTTATTTAGGTCACAATAAGGGTGTTTGCACTATTGTTATGGTCAGACCACGTTGGAGTGATGACTCTTATAGATATTTTAATTAAAGTAAGGACACTTCATTTCGCAACGACGACAAAGTTTTTCATCTGATTCGACGAAAGGAATAGATTTGGCGTTTTTGATGAAGTTGTTAGGTTCTTTCCTTTTAGAAGAAATGCTGGTGATGGAGATGATGGAGGCGACTCCAATCCTGGTAATGGTGGAGAGGGTAATGTTTCAACTGCTCCTAACTGTACTGATACTCAAAATACTGGTAATACTCATGGCATTAACGAAGTGGGTGAATCTAGCAAAAGAGAGAGGAGTGAATCATCTAAGCGAAAGTGAGAAAATACTATGGCATTTGCAGAGCTCTTTGGTATTAGTGCTGATCTTGATGAAGCTACAGAAGTTAATCATGCGAACTTCCCTGCTCTCTTCAAAATTATACAAGACAAAATGGGCGATTTTGGAGACACGGTTATCATAAACAATCAAACTATATTTGAAATCTTAAACGCTAGAGAGACAGATATTCAACGATATTATGAGAACTTCTTATTGGAAAGTAATGTGGGTTATAATGCGAACTTAAACTCCAACACATTGGGTGCTTGGAACTCGAATACTGGGAATAAAGGTGTGGTGATTACGAAGCTTGGTGATAACATGCAAAGTGAGTTTGTTCGACAAGCTACTGATGGTTTTCCACGAGATGTGTTGGGGAGTGCTGGTGTCTTTAATAAGTAGTTACACAAAGGTAAGGGAAAACAAATCATGCTCTTTGAAGAGAATGATGAGGAGGATTTGAACCGGAGGAGGAATCTTTGGACTCTCAGTCCATTCACATCAGTAGACATCCAAGGGAGGATGAATATTGTGACCAAATGTTTTACTTAACTCCGCGAATGAGGGTGAACAATAAATTTGAAAGGTTTACTTGGCCTGATAATCTTAAAAGGAAGGTGGCTCCAGCTGGTGAGTTAGAAAATTCGGGGAAGAAAAAGATCTACTTGAATGATGTAAGTAACCTTGGTCAACGAATTATGGAGGCGGAAAATTTCTTGGAAGAGTTATATGTGAGCTATGGCAAAATTAAGGATCAGTTTATGGAGTATGAGAATTGTAAAGTGTGTGGTCCTAATGAAACTATCGATAGTGTTATGGAGAATAGAACTTATTACTATTGCAGCGCTCCAGCTTGTGAGGGCCATTTCAGGGGTGATGATGATTCAGAGTCGGATATGGAGGGGGACGTTTGTACCCAGGATGAGCCTGTGGAGGAAAACGTGAACTCGCAGAAATTTAAGGGTAGCGGCCAACCCGGGGTGAAAGCGGATGGAGTTGATAGATAATATTCTTATTTGGAATTGTTAAGGTGCTAGGGCGACCTCGACAAAGAAGATGACATGCGCCCTTATTTCTAAGTTTAAATTATCTTTTATATGTTTGTTGGAATCTCGGGTAAAAGCTAGTAATATCAGATCTTGTTGCTTTCTTAAGTATGTCGATAATAAATTCATAATCAACCTTGGGGGAAGAGCTTCTAGGTCAGGGGGGATTATTATCGCTTGGAAAAATAACTTTAATATAAGTATTTCTTTCTCGTGTTCATATTATGAAATTTGTCATATAATAAAATCTAATTCCACTCCATGGTATTTAATTGGTATACATGCACCAAACGACCAAAAAGAAAGGGAGATTGTTTTTTATAACTTAACCAAGTGGAAA
Source organism: Nemophila menziesii (assembly GCA_029959085.1). NCBI lineage: Eukaryota > Viridiplantae > Streptophyta > Magnoliopsida > Boraginales > Hydrophyllaceae > Nemophila > Nemophila menziesii. The sequence continues at coordinate 35,938,164 of JARWIR010000005.1, read as the reverse complement.
CGCAAAAATCAAAGAACCTATTTTAATCGTCGGCGATTTTAATGAAATTGCGAAATCATCAGAAAAGCAAGGTAAAATCGCTCCTAATCTCGGCCGAATCTTATGTTTTAACGAATTTATTAATAATAACAACTTCATTGATATCCCTTTTAAAGGGTGCTACTTTACTTGGACAAATAAGAGAAAGGGAGTAGAAAATGTTAAAGAAAGGTTAGATAGAGCTTTGGCTTCCGATTTATGGTATAATATGTTTACTCAAACAATTATTAAAGTACCGCCGGCTATAGGGTCGGATCATTCGCCAATCATTGTTCAAAGAGGTGCGTCATATACGTTATGTAAGAAATATTTCATGTTTGAATCTCGTTGGTTGGATAGTTCACAATGTACAGAAGTAGTTAATAGAACCTGGAATGAGTCGAGCAATATCTCAAATATTCAAGAATTTATAAATATAAAAGATGCCACGTGTCTTGCACTCACTGGATGGAGTAGGGAAACTTTCTGTAATAGCAGGAGAATGATTGAAAAATACCAGGCGCTACTTAAGAAGCTTCAGAACAGGTAACCTACTAATGAAAATATTAAACTTGAAGCTGAAATAAAACAAGAATTAGATAGACTTTGGGAACAGGAGTAAGATTTCTGGGCCGACGGGGCTCGGGATATTCATATTAAAAAAGGAGATAAGAATAATAAGTATTTATTCGCTAAAACTACCATAAGGAGAACTATTAATCGTATTTCATGTCTTAAAATGATGATGGAGAATGGTGTGAAGATATCAAGTAAATTAAGCTCCTAATTCAGAATTATTCCATTAATATTTTTAAAGAAAATACGGTTTCTAATATTGAGGAGGTGGCGATTCCTATGCCATGTAAGGTGGATAATAATACTAATTCTTATTTAACAAGAATCCCGGAAATGGAAGAAGTTAGGCAAGCGGTTTTTGCCATGTCAGGTTCTAAAGCTCCCGGACCGGATGGTTTACCTGGTAATTTTTATCACAAATTCTGAGATATTATTAAGGACGATATCTATAAAATGGTACATGATTTCTTTGCCTTAAATATTCCTCTTGATAGCATTAATAATACAATCATTTCTCTCATTCTGAAAGGTAATCAACAAGAGTCCATCAAGGATTATAGACCTATTTCATGTATTAATTTTAGCTATAAAATCATCTCTAAAATTGTGGCGCTTAGACTTCAACCTCTAATGGATTCTATAGTTTCTCTAACACAATCAGATTTAATAAAGGGTAGGAGTATTCAGGATAATATTCTGATAGCTCAAGAAGTGGGTTTCTTTCTTAAAAATAAACGAAGATCGAATAAACATTATGGTGCAGCTAAGATCGATATGGAAAAAGCCTATGATCAAGTTAACTGGGAATTTCTCATGGCGATCCTAAAGAATCTTGGATTTTGTGAAAAGTGAAGAGAAATGGTTTTTAATTGCATCTCATCAGTCTCTTATCAAGTTAAGGTAAATGGTGAAAGGATGGCAAAATTCAAACCAAAACAAGGTATCAGGCAACGCGATCCTTTATCTCCGCTGTTGTTCTCTATGCTCACTAAAGGCTTAATAGGGCTAATAAACTTTGAATGTCGAGAGGGTAATATAAAAGGAATTTCTCTTGCTAGAGCTGCTCCGAGACTTACCCATCTACTGTTTGAGGACGATTCTCTATTTTTCTTGGAGGTGAATGACAAAGAAATAAACGCTTTCAAAGATATATTATCTAGATATTGCGATGCTTCAGGACAAAAGATAAATTTAAATAAGTCAACAATTATGTTTAGCAACAGTTTATCTGATGATAGAGCAAGAAATATCGCTAATATGTTAAAATTGAGCTTACACATTGCATGGGTAAATATTTGGGTACTCTGATGTCTCTTAAAAAAGATCTAAATTTGAAAACCTTAACTATCTTACGGACAAGTTCATGAACAAATCTGCTAATTGGATGTCTAAATTGTTATCGGGTGGAGGCAAAGAAGTTTTGATTTAGGTTGTTCTACAATCGATTCCGAATTATGCTATGTCCATTTTTGAATTCCCAATTACTCTATGTAAAAGACTTAGAGGTATTGTGGCTAAGTTTTGGTGGAATTATGGAGATAAAAAAAGGATACACGGGATTAAATGGAAAAAACTTGTTAAAGCTAAAAGATGGGTGGTATTGGTTTTCAAGAATTTCGTAAGATGAATATTGCTCTTCTCGGAAAACAAGCATGGCGAATGTTAAATAATCAAGACTCTTTAGTGGCTAAGGTCCTAAAAGGTATTTACTTTCCGAATTCAGATATGTGGAATGCTAAACTTAAAAATAGAAGATCTTGGAGCTGGGGAAGTATTTATAAAGGACTCTCTTTTCTTAAGGAGTAATGTATATGGCAGGTCAGTAGTGGTCTTACTATCAATGTATGGAATGATTCTTGGATCTCGAAAGGCTATAAATTGGATAAGCTGAACGATTGTAAGATTAATAAGTTGGCAGAGTGCTTTAACAATACTTTATCAAATTGGAATTTCGATATTCTTAAAGACTTTTGTACTTCAAGAGATATAGCAGATATTAGGAAAAATCCAATTTTGCAACTCGCTAAAGAAGATAGAATCATTTGGCCAGACTCTAAAGATAGTGAATACTCGACGAAATCTGGTTATCATAGATTGGTAGAAATGGAGAATGATAAAGAAGGTGAATCATCTGTTAATGGCGAAGTTAATGACCCTAAAATGTGGAATATTATTTGGGATTCGAATGTCCCTCTCAAGATTAGAAACTTTATCTGATAATTACATAATAATTCTATTCCAACGAAATATAATCTAAAGAAAAGAAAATGTAGCGATAACGACATATGTGAGTGGTGCGAAAATGAGGCGGAATCAATAGCGCATCTTTTTATTAAATGCGTGTTTAGTGTGGGCATTTGGGCTAATGCTCAACTTCAGTGCAAAATTGATGATTCTTTCAATAGAAGTATCAGTGAATGGATTAAATTTATTATTACGCGAAAAATGGGTGAAATAGGAAATTATTAACTGCAACAATATTTGTTACGATTTGGAATATTTGGAAGGCTAGGATGAAAGGACTATTTGAGAAAAAGTCTTGGGATATTGTGGAGATCAACGAAAAATCAAAATATCTATTGATATACTTATTGTCTGATAGAAGAGACACTAAGGAGGATAATGAGCTCACCCAACATAAATCTTCTACAAATAATATTAACCCTTTTATTAATAATGATGCGGATTATGTTTGGATGAAGGATGCTTCTTTTATTAACAGTTGGGAACCAATTGGAATCGTGTCTATTGGTGTTAATAAAGATGGAATGATCACTCAAAAAATTCTTAAAAGAGCCAGAGTTAATACAATACTTGAAGGTGAAGCTTGGGTCATTCTTCATGCCATGAGATCTCCTGCAAATCTTAATTTCCAGATTAGCACTTTCTACTCTGACAACCTTGAGGTTGTTCAAGGTATTTTTAATGGTGGTGGTTCCAATTGGAGAATAAGACCAATGATTGGTGAAACACTCAGCTGGCTTAAGAGATTCCCGAGGTGGAAGATCTTTCACATTAAAAGAGATTTTAACCAGATAGCAGATAAGTTTGCTAAACTCGGTAGAATGGGTATAGACACTTCTAGGTGTCCGACTTTGTCTATAAATGATTTTTCTGATAGGCTACATAGACTAGCTCGTACTTGTATGTAACTGTAATTTCTTTCTATGACAAAAAAAAATGGGTTCTTTATAAGAGCCATTTATTCATAAATGCTTATTTAAAAACTTATTTGCTAAAAACATCCTCCAATAAGATTCTTTATTAAATACATCTCTTGACAAAAATACCCTTATATAATCATTATTTATCATATAAATTTAACCATCCTATTACAACTTTCCACTACCACTACCCCACCACCACCACCTACCACCCCCACAACGACCACCCCACCATCACAACCACCACCACCACTACAATAACCACCACCACTACAACCTCAACCACCACCACCAAAACAACAACCACAACCACAACCACTACCACCTACTACTAATTCCATCATACACGCGCGCGTCCTTGAACATTTTTTTTAAATCGTCATAACTAATTCTAAAAAAATCTGAAAAATAAAATAATTACATATTAGGATAACGTAAATTAATATTTATGTCTATGATTTTTATTTAATATTTTTGAATTTTTTTGATTTTTTTTATCGTAGAGTTTTAAACAGTGAATTCATGTTTGCAAAAAAAAAAACTATTTCGTACAGTGAATTTCGTGTCTACGGAATTTTTTTTTAAAAAACCATAAAAATTATAGACGTAAATATTAATTTGCTTTATCCAAAAATATAATTTTTTTTATTTTTCTGATTTTTTTTAGAATTAGTTATGACGATTTAAAAAAAAATCACGGACGCGCGCGTGTGTGATGGAATTTGTAGTAGGTGGTGTTGGAGGTGGTGGTGGAGGTGGTTGTGGTGGCTGTAGTGGTGATTAAATACATGATAGTGGTGGTTAAATACATGGTGATGGTGGTAGAAGTATCCTATTATTTGTTGAATATTTAAAAATAAATATTGTATTAAAATTAAAATAATATATTTAATAATAAGGGTACTAAAAGTATAAAAAGTATAAAGGGATGTTTTCTATAAATAATTATTTCATTAGGCATTTTTTATAAAATAAATTATTGGACCCTAATTTAAAAATTAGGTACTTTTATTAGACTTCTTTTAGCAAATATCCCTCTTTATAATTGGAAGGCTATTGAATGCTTATTTTTGTATAATCAACTCTCTTTTTAACATTTAGCTAGAATTAGGATACTATTGGAGTTAGCCACTTTCGAGGACTACTTATTGCTTTGTTTCCCACATCCCAACACGACCCCATCTGTTGTCACATATGGGTCATGGTGGCTAACGGCTCGGTCCTTAGCGGACCTGGGCCTTACCAGACCATTCTGATCCACCGGTTCTCTTTTTATCGGACTGGTCCAGTCCGGTTCTTGGGAAGGTGAGTGGAGGATCCAGACCGGTAAGAAGGGTCGGATTACCGATTCCGTTTCTTACTAGTTCCAACCGGTTCTGTCGCGTTTTTTTTTGCACATACGTAATCCTTCTTTTGGGTACTTAATTTTTTTTGGCATGTTTTATTCATTAATGCCTTGTATTTTAAATTTTTTTAATACTTAGATTATCTAATTGAATAATTCCATAATTTCATTGTATTTTATCCATTTGATTTAATTGTTTTTTTTTGTTGTCTAGTAATGCTAAACTATCTAAAACATTGCATTTTGATTCTTTGTAAGTAAAACAACTACTTAGTAACAAATATTTATTCATACTTCGCAACTCGTTAAAATAAGTTATTAAATAAATTACAACACATAATAGAAGAACTTGTTACAGCCATAATTGAAAGAATACATAAAAGAGTTCATTGCAACAACATCAAAAGAATGACTTGTGGGAAAGAGGAGGGGTTGGTGACTGTGCCCATATTATTTAGGCTGCCTACGTACCTTTTCTATAGGTAGCGCGAAATGCATACTCATAAAAGGATCAAGCCACCACGTAGTTCATTAAACCCCCTTGGTAAAACTGTTAGTAAGTTTTTCGATAAGTAACTTTAAATAGGTAAATGTACAAGAAAGAACTCACCACTCATCTTCATCGCGGTGGTATGATTCTGAAGGACTTGAACCGTCACTTAAGCTAGACAAGTTGAATACTAGTTCCTCGTTGTCAAATAAAGCATCCAACTGGTCCAGTGTTCGGACATATGCCTTCATCTAGTCTTGTAGTTGCACCACCCATTCTAATGTAGAACCTATCATACTCTGCCGATGATCAAACAGTTGTTTCTTACTTTCACTAAAAGCCGACTCTGATGGAACTGAGAACGCTGGTATAGTGAGCAGGTCATTATATATAGGCAAATGGAATTGTATCTTTGAAGTACTTCAATTCTTTATTTATAGGCAAATGGAATTGTAATTAAGATGGTAGTTGAGATGTAATAACCCAATCATCTTAAATATTTGCTATCAGAATATCTCAACACCAAATCTCAATATCATCTTTTGCAATAAATAACCCCAACTACCTTTGACAAGATGGGGTTGCTAAAAGAATACCTCAAAACCAAATCTCAAAGATGCTATCAGAATATCTGGTGGGTCCTGGGGTGTTAGAAAATAATGCGATAAATAAGAGGAACCACAATACCGCAAGTGAACATTTGTCCTAGTAATATCCGATAAATCGGGTTTCGTTCTCAGGGACGGATTAGGTTCAGCTCAAGTATTAATCGAGTAGTAAGAATAATGGTTTAACAGAAATATAAAATAAAATATTTTTTGTTTGGTTTTCTAGAATAAAAAGATGCAATAAAATAAAGAATGAAAGTAAATAACTAAAAAGAAATAAAACAATAAAAGGACTAACTTTAGAGATAAGAGATACTTGAGTCTCGCAAGGAATCCAACTAATTAATATAACCTATGCTTGTTTAAGGGTAGAATTGGTATTATAATATTAATCGGGACTCTAATATCTCCTAGCCCCTGTACAAGGAAGCCCTAATTCGTTTTTACTTGGAGTGGAAGTCAAGTTAAGAACTCTTTAATTCGCAACCCTAAAATATAGGAAATGTAAGATTCTTTTGCTGATTTGTTTTGGTCATATCTCCGTCAATACTTATCCGTTTGACGTGTTCTTTATATCGAAATCACTTGTATCGGAAATCTCTATCCATTGGTCCAGACCATTATCCCGAGTTCCTAGCCAATCTTGAGATATGAGCTCGTCATTGAACGTGGTTGGAATTTCAGATTTATTTGGCAACTTTATCTTTTCCTTCTTCGCATATTTCCTTCCTTAATCTTCCAATTTCCATGTATAACTTCTTTCCTTTACTTCTTAGACTTGACTTGGTCTCTAATTAATTACCATAAATCTTTAAAGCTTCACAATAAATAAATAATTAAACCGCATTATATGCTTTAAAAATTAATAAAACAAGACTATAAATAAGAAAGCGCACTCTAAAATTAGAAACTCGAATAAAATATTTCCTAACACACTAAAAATAATCTAAGACTTTAATTTTCACTTCTCATCCTTGTATTGGTTTTCCATGAAATTCAAGAACCTACTGACTTTGCACTAAAAATAACCAAATTAAAGCACAAAAGCTCTAAAAATAACTATATTCTAATTCCAAAGGGAGAAAGTGTAATATGACGAATTAAGCATAAAAGTCTATCAAATAAGTCAAATACTCACCTAAAAGGATGTCTCCAAAGGGATAATATTTAGAACAAATAGGGAGACATCAATATCTCAACACCAAATCTCAATATCTACACTCATAAATATACAAATTTTTGAATTTTCACATAAATTTTGGCTATACGAAAATGCATTTTTCCCATTCCTATACAATAGACCATTTGACACATTCCTTTACACTTTTAGTTTTCAGAAAAATTAAAAAAGAACCCCTAAATAATTTCACAAATCAGAATATTAGCCTCAAATTTTTTTTCCAAAAATTTCATATAGAACACCTTGGCAATTAAATGTTACTTTGTAAATAATGAACACTCACAATTTAAAATATTAATGCAATGTCATCATAAACCGCCCAAGGGAACTTTGGACCAAAAAAAACATCTCTTAAAAGTTTAGGGACCATTTCATAAATTTCCAGAATTATAATCATCATTTAACAAACTTAAAGAAGACGTTTTAAATTTGTTTTGGTCCAATTGAACCATTTTACAAACATTTGGGGCAATTTTGTAAAGATATTTATCTTATATAAAGGTATTTTCATCATTTTTGTATTAAATAGGGCTAGACTTGCATTTTTCGTAACTTGAAACCCGTCAATTCTTTAAAACCCACAACTATTTCCGTCAATTCATAACAAATTTCAACTACTTGATCTTAACAAATCTTTTTTCCCAAATCATTACAAAAACTTACATAAATGCAAAATTGATAGTGTAAGTCCCTGATTACTTCCAAAATTAGCAATGTACAAATAGTGTTGTTTTTCGAAAATATGATATCACAGATTGACAAAATGACAAAGGGACTTAAAGTGTAATTTAATTAACATAAATTGACATCTAAAATTACTTTTTTGTAGGGACTAAGAGTGTAATATTTGAAACTTCTACATAACACAGTGGGGCAAAAAAAGATTGCCTCTTCTAAAAAACTCATTTGCATAAAAACCCAGTAACTATTAAACTTAACATAATCTCATACCATTCGAAAAAATCAAACACTTAAACCATCGAAAATCAGAAAACCATGTGGCTTAAGAATCACTTTCACATAAACGAGGACAATAACCAGGTGAGCTAGCTCATCTGGCCAGGGCTCTGTCTCTCAAGTGAGAGGTACAGGGTTCGAATCCCGCAGGCGGCAGAAAGTTATTAAAGTTTGGAAAGTTCTCTCAAGTGAGAGGTACATGGTTCGAATCACGCAGGCGGCAGAAAGTTATTAAAGTTTGGAAAGTTCTCTCAAGTGAGAGGTACATGGTTCGAATCCCGCAAGTGGAAGAAAGTTATTATGTTTGGAAAGTTTCCGCAAGTGGAAGAAATAACTCACTTAATTAATACAATTCCTTGAAATGGATTAACATGGATAAATATTTTCCAGGAAAAGCAATTCCTCACTGAAGACAGAAAGATGAAACACAACAGAAAACCACAAAAATTACCCAAAAGAATAATATATACCAACATACCTCAACCATAATCCATTTTCCAAATTAGAAATTTACTTTACACAATTTTAGAAGGAAAATGAAATACATCGGCGAAATACACGAACAACCACCACCATAATCAAGGATTATACAAGCAATTTGAAAAGCTAATTGGGGAGATTAAAGATAAGATTTGAGAGGATATAGAGGGGTAATCAATTGGGGGTGGTGGGTTTGGTGAAAAGAATAAAGATGTAGAGAGAAGGGGATAATTGGGGCGGTGGGTTTGGGTAATTAATGACTAAGAATGAAAAAAGAAAAAAATATATAATAGAGTATCTGTCCGGTTAACCGGTCCTTAACAATGATTTTTTTTTAAGGGAGCCGAACCTATAAGAGAAAGGGTGGTTCGTTCTACACTGTAGCGACGGATCTAAGACGGTTCCGGCACCGGTCGGTCTGGTCCGGTCCGTAGACATATGGGAATGGAATGGGATTATCTTCCTTCTTACACATAATACAATAGTCCAATACACATAATATATACCAACAAAATTATAAATATATAAAATATTACCTTCATCAAAAATAGAAAAATCTTAATTTTTTATAATACATGAAATTCTAAGATATTAAAATATTTTTTGGCACATACTACATAAATTAATATATTAGTATACAAAACAAAATGAATAATCAGATAATTTAACTATAATTAAATAAGAATATATAACTACTAAAATAGTTAATAAGATTCTTTTAATTGATATATTGAATTATATAATTTTGAGTGAATGTTTTGATACGTGAGTGGCCAGATTAAGTTGCCACACTACGAATAATCTTATGAAAAATATGTACGTCTTCCTACGTATACTTACAGGTAAATAAGAACTATGTTATCATGAATCATGAATATATCATTTTTTTCATACTTTTGATGATGTAATTTAATTAGATAAAATAAATTATTAAATTCTTTTTAGTTTATTAAATTTTATTTCTAATTAAATCAAGGAATTATTACCATTTACACCTCAAATCCAACAATAATTGCCCTCTCTCATCCCCTACTTCAATATTCCCTTTAAAAGTCCTAAAAAAATTATATTTCCTGTTTTACCCTTATTTTGCTTTCTTTTTAATTAATCTAATACATACTATATTTCATTTCATCACATTGCTTCTCTTTTTTTCAGTCGGAAAGATTGCTTGCGATCGCCACCACCAACCACCACCACCATCAACAGAGACTTCTCGAACATGCAGCTTTTGGTCAACGAGTCAACTCTACAGCGTATGGATATTTACATCACGGATGATCGGGAAATAGATGCGTCTCAGTCTACGGCTTGCTCGGCAATCACGGTTGTTGATTCTTGATCTCCTTATAAAAGGTCCTCGTCTTTGCACGATCCCAAGGAGCATACATTCGGTGGTCATAAAGATTTGGTTCTCAAGAGTAACACTTGGAGGCAACTAATCAGTCATGTTGGGCAATGCTTTCACGGAGGCGTCACTGAATTTCGTTCTGCAGTTGCCAAATTTGCGGGCGAAGTGGGGCTTAACTATTACTTCACTCTTAATTATAAGATGAAATGTTCCGTGCATTGCAAAGGTTTTAAAACCGTAGAATGTCCTTGGAAAGTCTACGCCTCTCTTGAACGTAACAACAGATTCTTTTACATACGTACCTTGGTGAACGAGCACAACTGTGGTGCGGTTATGAAATCCATGGTTAGCAAGGCTATGAACTCCAATGTTATCTCTGATTTGGTCATTGAAGAAGTTAGGGCTAGGCCGAATATTGTTCCGAAAGACATTATTAGGGAGATGAAATACGGTTATGGTTTCGACATAACCTACACCGTAGCTTATAATAGTCTAAAAAAGGCCAAGGACGAAGTTCACGGCGATTTTTCCTTGTCTTTCCATCGATTACGATCTTACCTAGACAAGTTGAAATCAGTCGATCCATCCACACAGGTTCATTACGAGTTTGATCCCGTGACTTTCACGTTTGAACGATGCTTTGTTGCGTTTGGAGGGTGTGTTCACGGTTTTAAATCTTGTCGTTCAATGCTATTTTTAGACGGCACACGCCTGAACAGCAAGTACAAGGGACACCTTTGAGTTGCAACTGCAAAGTACGAGAACAAAGGTTCCTTTTCGTGACCTTATCCCCTGTTTTCCACTGTTTCTAAGAAGGAATTCCATGTTTAAAACATGGAATTTCGTGTTATAAACATGTAATTGCATATTATAAACATGGGATTCGATGTTTTAAACATGAAATTCCTTCTCTGCACTGTCCTTTTTCTTCTATTTTCTGTTTCTTTTGTTTATGGTGTGTTGCCTCTCTTTGTTGGTTTTGATGCAGGCATATTCCCAGTTGCATTTGCAGTCGTTCGAGCCGAGGACACGACAAACTGGAACCTGTTTCTCAGGTTTCTTAGACCTTTGGTCCAATATCGTCGAATCACCTTCATCTCCGACCATTTCCAAGGCATTATATCATTGGCCAGGGAGGTTTTTCCAGACGGCTTCCATTCTTTCTGTTTATTTCATATACAAAACAACCTACGCGACGCTATAAAAGGAAGAGGCATGGGTGCATACAAGGAATCGATGATTACTTTGCTAAATAGGGTCGCACATGCTCCAAACGCTGCAGAATTCGAGATAGCTTTTGAAGATTTCATCCGTGAAGGCAAAGGCGTAAGTCCTACTTTCATGGACAATCTTCCGAAAGAGAACTTCTCTAATGCGTTTTTTCCGGGGAAACGTTACGGGGAGATGACTTTAAACGCCGACGAGTCATTGAACTCTATAATCAAGCGTGAACAGTGGGACGAACTTCCTATCATCGAGTTAATCGATCAAATCCGTCTTTGGGTAATGCGTAAATTTTCAGAGAGGTTTGTAGATTCTTCGAAATGGACGACAAGATTGGTTCCCGAGGCCGAGCTTCTTTACGCTTCTAATTTCGATAAATCTCGTCCTTGGACCGTGTGTCGTCAATCAGGAGGTTTGCATCGAGTTGTTTCCGACCCGTCTCACGTCGTTGATATTCAAAGATTCTCTTGTACTTGTGGAGGTTTGCAGTTTATCGGGTTTCCTTGTCCTCACCCTGTTGCGGTTTTGCAAAAAGCAGTACAACCATGTCATCGTCTAGAGTACATCGAGAGGTACTACCACACGGATTTATACAGGGAATGCTACTCTCACAACGTTCCTGCTTTCTCCACGTTCAGTCCACCTTCACCAATCCCCGGGCCAGGGGATATTTTTTCCTTCCTCCAATCGTCAAGGTTCCTCCCGGAAGACCAAAAACGAAGCATTTCAAGTCTCGTGGTGAATTTGAGCACGAACCTAGGATGATGACATGTGGACGTTGCCACACCCGAAGACACCATAATGCTAAATCATGTCAAGCTCCTCTCTGAGTGATGTTTTGTTTTTACGATCTTTATATTCTTGTAACGGTCTATTAATATTCACTTTTTTAACATTGTTTACATTTTGTATTGTTAAATTTTTGAACTTTTTTGTGTTTATATTTGTCTTGTTGTTCATTATGTTAGTATTATTGTCTTTTAATACAGGTTTGAAGCCATGTAGCTTAATTCGCTATCTCAATATTCATGTTTTAAAGATGGATTTTCATGCATGAAATATGGAATTGCATGTTTGAAACATGGAATTTGCATGTTTGAAACATGAAATTTGCATGTTTGAAACATGGAATTGCATGTTTTATACAGTTACCAAAACATAGAATTTCATGTTTTATACAGTTATCAAAACATTCTGCAGAACACATATGTTTTGGAACATGGAATTCCATGTTTTATACAGTTATCAAAACATTGTGCAGAACACACATGTTTTGGAACATGGAATTCCATGTTTTATACAGTTACCAAAACACGGAATTCCATGTTTTATACAGTTATCAAAACATTCGGCAGAACACGCATGTTTTTGAACATGTAATTCCATGTTTTATACATGGAAATTTTCTCTGTTTTTTACTTTTCCCCCGTATTTTGCTGACCTTCACTTTTCCCTTGAACTTTGTATTTGTGACACATACTTATACATACACAACTATGCCTATTGATTGTTTGTTTTTTATGTTGTAGTTTGTATCGCGAAAAGTTAAACAATACATAACATTTTCGTTTTTTTTCTTAACACTTGGTTTTTAACAGAAATAATAATAAACCATAGCAATATCATTAGTAATCAAATTATTGGTAATACTTAACAAGTCTAAAAATTCATCTTAAACATTACAAACTAAAATTTCCCAAATAAGTTAAATAATATACGAAATAAAAAGTAACTTCAACAGAATATTAAAAAATTTAAAACAAATTCTTCATTTTTTTTCTTCATAAGTGACTCTATGGTCTTTGTTGTCGATGAACTGCATATACATCTTTGCTCGGTACTTCTCTGCAGCACATTCTTCATATTCGTCCCTTACTTTTGCGGTTTTGCATATGTCATCCGCATACATGCATACAAACACTCTGCTGTCTTGGCTTCCTTCATTCTTCTGTGGGCAGTCCATAATCTTCAATTCTGGTTAGGTTGGGTTCTCGGAATCTGGTCCTGGTCCTGGTTCTAGGTAGTTGAAGACTTTTTCAGCGTTCTTCTTGCTTTTTTCTGATAATGCATGGTTCATAATTCTGTTTGTCGGGTCGTAAAGTTTCCATCTGTCTTTTGCATAGTCCTTCGGTTCAAACACGAGCATCGTCCAGTGCACGTCTTTCATGCCATCGTCGTCCTCTGCAGTTTGTATCGGAATCAAGATGATTGTATTCTTGCCATCGAGAGCTTTCAAGAATATACTTTTCACATTCGTTTCCATGATTTCTTCATCATTTCCATTCACATACCCCTGCATAAACAGAACATTTTTCAGAATTAATCTTTTTTACTATTTTAGGGACCTTATAGTGTAATTACTGCATAATATAGGCACTTATAATGGAATTCCATGTTTAATACAACTATCAAAACATGAAATTCCATGTTGCTGACTGTATTAAACATGAAACTCCATGTTTAATACAGTTATCAAAACATGGAATTCTATGTTTGCTAACTGTATTAAACATGGAATTCCATGTTTAATACAGTTATCAGAACATGGAATTCTATGTTTTTCTATAGGTACATAAGTAAAACTATTTTGCTCACCATGGTTTCAGTACTCATAAAGAAAACCTGGTACATCACAACATAAATTATTTGTACAGTTGACATGTGTTTACTTGTCTTATTGAATTCTCCCTGTACTAGTGTCAAGTATGCTTCCACAACCTGCAAAAAGCAGTTGTTATTGTTATAATTAGTCTTTGATTATCACTTTTTATACTTATTTTCACTTACATTGCTCTCGATTGACTTCTCCTCTGCAATTGCTTGCATGTCTTCCACCGTTACGGGGCAAGTCAGTTCCGATCCCCACACTCCAAACCTGTAAATTAATACATCTTCAAATTTTAGTATATATAACTTTTAAATAATTATATAATTTTCATTTTTTCTTACAATTTATCTTTCTCTATATCAAAATTTTTGTTCACCGTCTGAAGATTTTTTTTTTCGAGTAACTCGTAAGGTGTCTTCTTGTTGATTCTTCTTTTGTACACCACTTTCCCCCATCTTTTTTCGTCTTCATCAGTTTTTTCTTTTCCTTTTCCCTGATCTTGATTTTTCTTCTTTTGAACCTCTTTTTCATGTTCTACTTGTGTTACCGGCTCCTCTATCTCGAATTCAATTTCTTTACTTACTTTTCTTCTTTTCATTTTCTGTGTTGTGAAAATCGGATCCGATCTTCTTCTTTGCGTTTCTCGGCTTATTTTTCACCTGTGTGACCAATGAGCTCACTTTCACTCCATCTGTCTTCTCCCCCATCACGACAACTTCAGCTTCATCCATTCCTATAAAAGTGTTTTCAGTTTCTGCAGTTTCACCTACAACCTGATCATTCTCCTTTCCGGCAGATTCTCCAGTCTCCTTCTCTTTTCTCGTTCCCTCTTCATTTTCCACTGCCACCTCAGTTTGTTTTTCCATGTTCCTCTCCATCTCTTTTATCGTTCCCTGTATATTTTCCACTGCCACCTCAGGTTGTTTTTCCATGTTCCCCTCCATCTCTATTTCTTGCTCAGTTCGTGGTGGTGTGTTTTGGTTCATTCCGTAGTTTACTGCTTGATCTACATATTTGTTCATTTCTCTTTCTTCCTTTTCTTCCTCGAGTTGCTTGATTCTTGCATCTCTTTCTTCCTTTTCTTCCTCGAGTTGCTTGATTCTTGGATCTCTTTCTACCAGTTGTACGTTGACCTCGGTGTTATCTATCTTCAATTGGTTGACTTGATCTTTCAGTTTTTTTATACTTTCCTCCAGCTTCTTTATTTTCTTATCTTCTATTTCTTTTCTTTGTTTTAACTATTTCTGCAAATTGCATTTCTCCTTCTGTAGGGCATGCTGTATTTTGTAAGCCCCATCTAACCTTTCATGTAATTCTTTGATAGTATTATCTTCTTCATATTCTTCATTTGCAACCATCAAGACAAAAAAAAATACAGTTAGTCTATTAGAAGGGAACATGATGGGTCTTCTGTTATAAACATGGAATTCCATGTTTCAAACACGCAATTCCATGTTTCTAACATGGAATTACTTATATGAAACATGGAATTCCATGTTTATAACAGTTCACTAATTGGAGTTCATTTGTTGTTTTCTACCTTTTTCATTTTTCTCGGCTTCTTCCTGCTCTTCCTCCTCCTCTTCCCCATCTTCTTCATCTTCTGACTCTCTTTGTGTCAGAGATACGACACTATCGTCATCTTCTTCTTCCTCATTCTCTTTTTGTAAATTGAGTTTTTCTTTTTCCTTATCGCTTATGACGATCTTCTTTTTAACCTGTGGAAGATATGTACAGTTTTAATTAAATGTTTAATTTATATATATAAACCTCATCTTCAGTTTACCTCCTTTTTTCTAAGTTTATCAATTACTGACGATTTAAACTTGTTGTCTCTATCATCTAGCTTCCATCTCAATATTCTTGGCCAAGCTTTTGGCCTTATTTCAGTTCCCAAATTTGTGTATTCGTACAACCAAGGCTACGAAACATAACAAACTATTATATTAGTACGATTTATAAACTTATATATATATGTATAATTGATTTTTTTTTCTTACCACTAGGACTGCGACACATCTGATTACTTTCTTCGGATTTCTACTACCATAAGCTTCCAAGGACTCCTCTAACAAATCTACTAGTCTCCCCGTCCAGTCATAGTCAGTCATTTTTTCTCTTATCATTTCTATTGTCCTGACATCTCTTTTCTTAATTACACTTCCTATAGTTGGGTACATTACATTCCCCATTACGTAAAGTTTCTCGATTCTTTCAGTTCTTTCCTTATTTTCTTCTTCACTTTCTCCCTCTACATCTGGAATGTCTTAAAACATAATCTTCAACAAATCTCTTATCATTTGTACAATCACCTTCTTTTCCTCTCCAAAGTATTTCTTATGCCACTCTGTAAATTCACCATTTTCTTCAGTTGTTAGATTAGGGAATTCTTCGTCTCCACCTTTAATTCCCATTATTACAGCTACATCTTCTCTTCTGAGTTTGATTACTCTTTCTCCTAATATAAATCCTTTTTTCTGATTTGTGTAGCATGTTATGATTTCTTGAGTTATAATGTCACCTTTCCTTGGTATAATCTTTCCTTTTTTTTTTCAGCTTGTATAATCCATTCAGTAGCTCATAGAATGGTGTTTCCTTACACCATTCTAGGTGTTGCTCAGTAAATGGGTTGTCAGTCATTAACTTTACAATTGGAGCTAGAGTTGACTTGTATGTTTCTTTAAATGTCCTCTATTCTGCTTCTTCATCTTCTGCTTGATTTTTCTCTTTTCTTCTTGGTGCCATTCTCACTTGTTTTTACACAATCTCCAAGCACAAGAAAATATATTAGTAGTCTGAATTGAGTTAATTCCATGTTTTATACAAATCACAAGATGGACTTCCATGTTTTATACAGTTACCAAAACATGGAATTCCATGTTTTATACATTTACAAAAACATGGAATTCCATGTTTTATACAGTTACCAATACATTTCTGCAGAACACACATGTTTTACATTCTAAGTGTCTATATATTTGTAGTAATTACACTATAAGGTACCTAAACTACACATTCTGTATATAATATGCACAATATATACCAAAATTTCAATGTCAGGCCCCTGTTTATATATATTTTACAGTTATTCCTCAAAAAAATTCAAATAATTGCACTATAGGTCCTTGTTTAACACATTAATCACGTTTTACGACTCTAACCCATCATTCGTTCATGTCGATCAAAGTTTATAGAACACATTCATCAAATAATCATATTTTCAACCCTAGAAACATCTAAATTCGGTTGTTATATATAAATCAGTAAGAATTTGCTTATAACTTATTAAGAAATCGGTAGAAATTAAACAAAATCCACATGCACTATATTTTTGTTGTGTTTTTCTTCATGAATCACACAAAAACAGTTTCTAACTTGTGAAATACTATCAAAAACCTCGAAATAAACATAGAATTAGGATTATATTTGAGTTTTTTCACTTACGTATGGGTTTTTGGGGTTTTGGAGTCAAATCTTTAGTTTGATCGACTGATTTTGTTGCCTAGTTTGCTCGCTGGAGTAGATTCTCCTGGTTGTGTGCACCGCCGTCGTCGTTCGCCGCTTCTCGTCGTCGTTGCCGATTCTTCTCTCCTCTCAAAGACCGTTCGGTTTTCTCTACTATGTGTTTAGTGTGTGTGTTGTGTTGTGTCGAAGTGTATATTGATTTTCTTTAATAACCGATTTTGAATCAGCCAACTGTTGATTTTCTATTTTCTTTTCCTTTTTCTTTTTTAATTATTATTTTTAGAGGTATTTTGGGATGAAGTTGTTTTTTATAAAGTATCTTATTTTAGACACCTTTTTATTAATAAGTTTTTTATTAGGCATTTATCAACGATTCGCTAATTAAACTATATCATAGCAATATAAAAAGAGATATTAGAAATAATAATTATATAATATTGCTCTTCCTTCTAAATAGGATAGTATATTTTATAGTAAATGTAAATAATCTACATTGTTCAGAAATGTTGACTCATTTGGATATACGTGGTGGCTCCGAGATGCCAAGGTACAACTAAAGATATGGAGCTTTATTACTCTTATCCTGCATGATTTTATTGCTTTTACTCATAAAAAGACTGTGACTGAGACAACTAACTAACAGATCAAAGCCGCTTTTCTAAATTATATTATACTAATTTAGTAACTTTTGTATGAAGACGAGGTTGTTGAGGTCAACAACACATATGGGTCTTGTACCTTTTGCTTAATAATTTATTTCCGGATTTGACCAAATTATTAGCCGTCTAAAGTCTACCGTAACATAAACATACATTCTAAAATGTTAATAGATTTGACCAAATTATTAGCCGTCTTAATCAAGATAGATTGGGTTTTGGGTAATTGGAAATTTGATAAATCAGATCATTATTTTTAAACGGAGTTTTAACCGAAATCGAGTGTGTTCGATCATTCACTTTGCGTGGTAAATATTTTCTTACGAAATGTTAATAAAGTTGTTCCGTTCCAATTTTTTAATATGTGGGTGGAGTATGAAAATTTTAATATAACGGTGGAAAATGGATGTAATAGGACCATTACTTCGGGTACTAAACAATATATTCTTTGCCAAAAACTAAAGGCTTTGAAATTTGATTTGCGGAAACTTAATAAAAAACACTTCTCTCGTATTTCCGCAAGAGCCAAGAAAGCTAAAGAGGATCTTGAAAAGGCCGAGGTAAATTTCCAACAAACCTTAACTAATAGTTGTAGTTTTGATGTTTTAGTTGTGCTTAGAAATAAGGCGAGACTTCTTGAAAAAGTCGAAATTAGTTTTCTTCAACAAAAATCTAGCTTGGCTACACTATGAAAAGTGATCGATGTTCGAAATTATCTCATGGGCTTATGAAAAGTAAACAAAGACGGAGATTTATTCCTTATATTATTTGTGCTAATGGAGAATTATAAGTAACCAAGTGTATGAAGAGTTTATTAACCACTTTTAAGCTATATTGGGAACAAAGGATACAACATCTCATATTGAATCTGATGTGTTTAATTGGGGGAGTGTACTTTCACAAGAGCAAGGTGTAGAGTTGTGTAGAGATATTACCGATAGTGAGATAAAGGAGGCTATTTTTAGAATAGCAAACGATATAGCTCCCGGACCCGATGGATTTTCGTCTCTTTTCGTTAAGCGTTTGTGGGATATTATTTGAGAAGATGTTATATTAGAGGTACATGAATTCTTCACGTCCGGATTTTTACTTCGTCAATTAAATACAACGATTATTGCTTTAATTTCCAAGATAGATAATCCAACGTGTGTAGATCATTTTCGACCCTTTTCGTGTTGTAATGTGGTGTATAAGGCGATTACCATGATAATGGCGGCTCGGCTTAAATCGATGCTTAATAATTTAATTGATAAATCTCAAAATGCATTTGTGGAGGGAAGATCTATGATTGAGAATATACACCTCATGCAAGAGATTTTAAGGGGGTACAATAATAATAGTAGCTCCTCGAGATGCACTATTAAGATCGATTTTCGTAAGGCATATGATTCGATCTCTTGGGAATTCCTTCATGAGGTATTAAAGGGATTAAATTTTCCGGAAACAATTGTGAATTGGATAATGGCTTGTGTTTCATCTCCTTTCTATTCGATGACAATAAATGGAGAAATTCATGGATTTTTAAAAGACGAAAAAGGATTAAGACAAGGTGACCCTATTTCCCCTTATCTTTTTATCCTTTGTCTTGAATACTTCTCTAGGCTTTTAAAGAAAAATACGAGTATTGATTTCAAATATCATCCTAAATGTGAGAAACAAAAGATTACACATTTAGACTTTGCGGATGATTTAATGCTACTTTCAAAGGGAGACAATGAGTCGATAAAAATTCTTATGGATAGCTTAAATACCTTTGGAGATTGTTCGAGACTTCAATTAAATATTGAGAAGTCTAATATTTACTATATTTGGATATCAAATGATGACACTGAAAATGGTCTGACACCTACACTCTTGGAAAGAGGTGTCATGCCTTTTCGTTATCTTTGGATCCCACTTGGCTCCTCCGTTTTGCTTTCAAGAGATTATAAACCTCTTTTTGATAAGTTGGAAAGTTATGTGAGATCTTGGAGAGCTTCTTCCCTTTATTTTGCGGGGAGATTGAAATTAATTAGATTGATTCTCCAAAGAGTTATTTGTTTTTGGTTTCGTATTTTTCCGATTTCGATTGGTGTTCGAGATCGTGTGATTAGCATATGACAAAACTTTTATTGGGATAATAAACCTCCCCAAGTTAGTTGGAGCAAGATTTGTATACCAAAAAATGAAGGTGGGTTTGGGTTAAAAAAATTAGAAGCGTGGAACAAAGCATTTCTATGAAAAATACTTTGGAAAGTTGTGGAAAAAAGATTCACTTTGGATTAAATGGATACATGGAGAATATTTTCAAACTTGTGGATTTTGGGAATAGAAACCGAGAAATGGTGTTTCTCCTTTATTGAAAAATGTTTTGGAGTAAGGATGTTATTTGTGGGTCCTTAGGAGTGGAAGGCCGAGATAGTATTTTGGCTTTGTGTTTTTTCTCGAGAAATGCGAGTCACATTAAACTCTGGATATCAAGTAAGGAATTTTATTCTTTACATAAAAAACCTTATGATTTATTCCGTCGAAAATATTATATCAAACCTTGGGCGAATATTATTTGGGACTCGTGTGTATTTCCTAAACATGCAATTATTGTGTGGATGGCTTCACAAAAGAGGCTTAAAACTAAGGATCGTATTACTTATTTGGAGTTGGATCCTCCTTGTAATTTATGTGGAGAAGACTTTGAGTAAAAAAAGCATCTCTTTTTCGATTGTGCTTATTCGAGAGCTATTTGGTTTGAGATAAAGTCTTGGCCAGGTTTGGATAAGGAGATGAAAACGCTCCAAAGTGTTTTGAGATGGCTTAAAAATCTTAAAGCTAGCGAAAATTGAAGGAGAAAAGCGTGGAGGATTGGTTTTGGAACTACAGTGTATTGTATTTGGAAAACGAGAAATCATCTAGCTATAAGAGGTGATTATTCATCTAGAGAAATGGTTATCAAGGAAATCAAGTGGTGCATTTTCTCCATTTGATTTTCTTGTTTCCTCATCATTCATTTATAGATGATGGTGGGCGATTAGCTTGTATTTGTATTAATATATTAGTATGAGGTAGTCGTGTTTAACTTTTTGTTGCTATTTTTAGCTTTTTAGTTTAGATAAATAACTCAATTATATAGTGCAGAATTATTTTTTATTAATACACCTGTTTACCTCACCCAACTGTTTACCTCACCCAAAAAAAACATACATCCTAAAACATCGCTATTAATTTTATTATATTTAGAATTTTTTGTTTACACTTGCCTATTGTGAATCTTCATTATTTTGTTTAAATATTATCATCCCTTTCAAATTTATCTTTTTACAAAAAATAACTGATTATGTCTACTTTACAGAAACACTCACACAACTAAGACCAACCGAGTTAGGTCACAAATTTACAAATAAATACAAAATTCTACACCATTTAAGAATTCGGGTTTTTGGGTATATCTTAGACAAGATAAGGATGGATTTTGTTAGATTGCTTGACACTTAGCTTAACTGATTTGCTATTACGTGTACCCAGAAGAGTTCTATTCTTGTCTTTATTTGGGTTGAAAAAAAATCACAAAAGTGTGCAGACACTTGTTTTATAAATTTATTGGAACGGTTTTTTATTATATGAATCTTCACAAACTACCAGCATTAAATGCAAAAAAAGTGATTACTCATTAAGAGATGATATAGAGGTCAGCCATGTAAAATAGGTAGGTTGTTCATACATCAAAAATTAAATTTGTAGAGTTTGTTTCTTATTTTTGGGTCTTGTACTTTTTGACCAAATATTATCAATCCAAAGCTTAAAATTTATTTTTGGCCCATTGGACCAGTTTGTAATCTGTTAGGCGTAATCTTTAAGTTGGGCCATTTCTTGAAGCAGTATTCTCTATTATTTTTTTTAAAAAAAAATTGTATGTTAGCTATTGTATATTTGCTTTCAAATATAAGGAAACTACTCATTTTGAGTTTTGTTAAAATTTATATGTTTAATTTTTGGGTAATACTTTTATTTAATATTGAATAATCCAATATATTATGATTATTAGATTAATAATAAAACACATATCTATAGATTAGTTCATATGAATTTTAAAACATGTTACATATGTCATAATATTAATGATTACGGTTAATATTGGACTATCCAATATTTAATTAAGATGAATAGAATTTTCCTTTTCTAAAAGGGACTATTTATCTTTTTAAATGTTAAAATAATTTTTCAATTTTTAAAATGATAATTCTAATTGAATAATTAGTAAAATGGTATAATAAATAATTTTATATTTATCAAATAAGAGTAATTTTGTAAAAAGAATAGATTATGGAATTTGTCGTTATATTTTAAAATATATAACTTTTAAATTATTTTTATTTTGATAAAATGTTAAGTCAAATTATTTGACATCTATTTTGACCATGTTCCATACGTTGTCATTTTGGTTAAGCTTGTGGGTTATGTGGTTTCAATTTGGCTTTTCTTCAAATGATTGGTCTACATTTTGGTTTTATCTTATATAAAAAACTTGATTTTTTATTCGATTGATTATTAATCATTCTCTTGTTTCATCAAAACCCTCGGTTTCACTTAAATTAACTCTATATCGTTAGAATTAGGTCGGTCGTGATATTTTAGAGGCTTAAGGCAAATTTTAGAAAATAGGCCACTAAAAAAATTACAAATTACATACAAAAAACTAAATATTTACCAATTTTTTAATCATAAATTCAGTTATTCAAAAAATATAAAATTATATTTCAGTAGATATAGAATTAATAAAATAATACCATAATAAATAAAAAATAATTTAAAAAATAAATAATATATACAAGTGTTATGATATTTTTGACAAATATTAAAAAAATAAAAGATTTAACAAAAAAAGATTTAACATTTATTGATTTAAATTGAATTAGGACTGAATCTTTAAATAAAAAAATTATACTTATATAAAAAAAGATATTGACCCCAATGAAAGAAGGCCTAAGACTATGATCTTCTTTAACTTTCTCTCATCATGGTTAGAATCATTGTAATACTTTTGTGAAATTAAATCATTTTAATTTAGAGTAATGCTGGGTATCACCCAAAAAGTCATCACCTAAACATCACCCATGATATGCCGGTTAGGTGGTCCAATCATGAATTTTCTCTTTCTAGATTTACTTTTTTCTCTCTCCTACATGATTGGACCACCTAACCGCCACATCATGGGTATGTTTAGGTGATGACTTTTTGGGTGATACCCAGCATTACTCTTTAATTTATAGTTAGCTTTTTAACTCTGTATATTTAGTTAAAAAGGTTTATGATACGTTTTATAAATGTTTGGCATTTTAAAGTGTTGTATTTCAAAAGATTAGTTGTAATCTATAATTTCAAAATATTATAGTGGAAGAACTATTTTTATCAAAATTTAATATGAATATAGACATTTATTACTTAACCATGATATTATTTTTATTCTTTATTTTTTTGTAATATTTATTTATTCGTGATTTTTTATAACTTCTAATCTTTCTTCAATTAAATCAGTCTAAGTATTTATATTTATTGTGTATCAAAAGGTTCCAAAAAAGAAAAATACAAATACCGCTAACTTCATTCCTATTTCCTAATACTCGTGTAACTTCATTCCAATATATATATTCTCAAGTTATTTATTAAAAAATAAAAGAATATTTCCAACAAAAGTGCGGTATTAGCTTTAAAGCAAACCAAGGAGAGATCATGTAACTGCTAGTCAGACCCGTAATAACTTTTCTTTTCTTTGGACGCGACCCATAATAACTTTCGATGTCAACTTCCGGCCTTTCCCCTTCGCCTTAAGCTTCCTATTGTCCGTTCCGTTTAGTAAAATATGTGCATTTTTTAACATTCTTCTATTTTTGAGATTCGAACCTTGGATCTCATTTTTTTTAACTTTTTTCCATCTTTAGAGTTTGAACCATGTACCTCTTAGTTGAGAACAGAGCATGACCAGATGAGCTATAGAATTTACATAATGTTAACTCTATGGAATATCTGAAAACACAAAATAGAATGTATACATGAAAACACTCCAACGGATACGAATACGGTTATACAGGTTATCAAAGCAGGCATATTTGACCTGTTTGGTCATGAATGAGATGGGTTACCTAGTCAACCGCCAGAACACTAAGAATGTAACACCATTAACCCTTGGATACCGAGTGAACTTGCAGGTACACAAATCATTTTTATTTGTGACACATCCTTCAAATCTAAGACAGAACAAAGTGGTATCGGGATCGTTAAACGTGACACACAAACGGGCAACATCCCAGTCTTCTCCAAAACGATTTGGACACACTCAGCTGCGGAAGGGGAAGCAATCGCGGTCCTGGAAGCAGCTAAAATGGGCCATCAAGAAACAAGAAAGAAGACAATTATTTTCTCAAACAACCTTAATGTGATTCAAGGTATTAACTCGCTGCCAGCTACGTGGTGGAAAGTCAAGCCATATGTCACGCGAATCCTTCTTTATGCGGGCGAACATGGTAACATGTTCTTCAAGCACTTGCCGAAAAGACTTAACGGGATGGCCGACCAAACTGCGCGTAAAGCTAGGCAGCGGTACAAACCGCAAGGACAACATCTGAAGCTTACTTATCATTTCACCAGGCTCGGAATTGGCTAACCGAGCAAAATCCAACCTTTCCTGGTTTTGTTCCACATAGTCTAAAAAAAAGCCATATGATTTACATAACAAATAAGTTTTATAACAACCAGTTGAGATTAGTTTAGTTGGACAAGATTTTGATTCTCCTTCTAAACGATAGTTCAAACCAAGTCAATAACTTTAAGTCTTTTAGTGGTTCTTCGACTTATTAAAAGATAGATTATTATGGGAACACCCACAACCTATTGAGAAACAAAGTAATTCATTAATATTTGGATTTTTTGAAGATAAAATCAACTAAAGGTTCGAGAGTAACAAATTTTAAGTTAGGGATCTTTTGAATTATTAATTATATACTCCATTTACAAAATATGTTAATATTTTAAATAATTATAAAAAATATAAACTCTTTAAAGTTGAATAGGGTAGTTACAGAAAATCTTGACCTTTTCGGGTGACTTGATACATCACTGTTGGATTCATTTATTGAATTTGTAGGAAGAAAGGTGTAGGCTAACTTCTGTCGTTTTATTTTCTCTTGACAAAAAAAAAAAAGAATAGAGTATTAATATACAAAATTATAAAAAAGTATCTGATGTTTCCCTATTTGTGATGATTTAATATTAGTTGGAGACATCATTTTTAGTGTTTTAGAAGTCTTTCTAGTCGATTTTCCCATTAAATATTACACTTTCCTATTTCTAGTCTTGATTTAATAAATTATTATTTTTAGAGCATATTGAGTTTAACTATTTATTTTGTGTGAAGCTTTAAAGATATATATGGAGATTAATAGATGCCAAATCAATTCTAAGAGATAAATGAAAGAAGATATACATGGAAATTGGAGATAAGGAAACAAAAGCTAGGATATGGAAAGATAAAGATGCCAAATAAATCTGAATTCCAGCACCCACGACCACAAATGGGCTTATATATCAAAATCGGTGAGGAATTTGGAAGAATGGTCATGAGCAAAGTTAAAGAGCATTCCGAGACGATCGTTTTTTACTATTAGATCACATCAAACGGGTAGGTATTGAAGCAGTTATGACCAAAACAAAAACATGGTTGATTGTTACCATTCTTAGATTTTAGGGTTACGAATTTGAGTTGGGCTAGGAGTCAATTACTTGTCTTCTACTCCAAGAAATCGAATTAGGGCTTCTAAACACCTATAAATACACCCTTATATCACTTGTAAATCATGCGTGCCTCACATAAATTAGTCCTTAGGGTTTATATCATTAGAGTTATTGTAGAGAGTAAGATGAAGTCTTTTATTCAGTCTTTTAGTTTATTTCCTTAGATGTTTGTGTTTTATTCTTTTAAGTAGAGTCAATTGTTATTTTCTGTTTTACGCTTGGTTTGTGTTTTCGTCCTTTGCAAATTATTTAGGTTTGGTGTATGGTCTTCCTGAGGTGATACTAAGAGCTTATTGGAAAAGAGAAAGAGAACGACGTAATCTAAGAAAGAGATGGCAAACGACCAAGCAATCCAGTTATTCAGAATGGAGAAGATCAACCCCCACGAGGAGGAGATGTTAAACCTCCACTCAGAGGAAATACTCAAGTCCATCAGGGATACAATTTATGGTTCATGCAGGCTCTTGTACAAAATTCATTTTGATTACCTGCATTAGGTGTTGGCCATACAGATATTCAAGTTTCTAGATTCAAACCCGGTTCAGGTATGTTGAATCAATTCTGAGACTTCGAAAATTTTAGAGGAGTGGCTTCTGAAGATGTAGTGAGAGCCGTGCAGAATTTCGTACAGATGTGCGATGCGTACATCACGCAAGGTATGACACGAGAATAGATGTATCTCTCGAATTTTCCATTCTTTCTCACTGGTGTAGCAAGTAAGTGGCTTGATCAACAATCGCAAGAAAAAATAACCAATTGGGTTGAATTACAAGCCGCTTTATTTGTCTGTTATTATCCAATAAACATGAGGTTGGACGCACGGTTAGAGTCGACTTCATTTTGTCAAAAGCATGAGGAATTATTTGGAACGTGTTGGACAAGATTTCAGATATGTCTAAGGAGAGTTCCAGATCACGGTTATTCAGAAGATCAGCAACTGACAATGTTCTATAAAGGTCTGGATGGAAAGTCAAGAAAGGATTTAGATCTGTTATGCAGAGGTGGATTGTTGATGGTTATGCCAAACCACACAACAATGCTTTTAGACAAAATGGTGAAGAATGAGATAGGGTGGAAAACCATGAGAACACCAGTTCGAGGTACAATACATCGAGATAGTGGAAATGCAATCGATGAAAAGCTATTTGTGATGGAAGCAAAACTGAAGGCAACATTCGAGCAACAAAGGAGACAGCTTACTTTAGCTGTTCAAGAGGGATATTTAGGTAGCAGTGAAAGTGTGAATGTCGCACAAGAAATGTATGGGTTTTCAAGTTGTGGAGTGAATGATCATGATTGGGAGAGTTGATGAAGCAATCCAGAATCCGTAATGTTTGTTTCTAACCGAGGGAACTATAATTCGAGTGGTCAAGGCTATGGTCAACCAAAAAAAAACCATCCTGGTTTTTCAATATTCAAATCCAAATAGGGTCGCAAATCTGAGTCATGCATATAAGCCGTGACTTGAAGGCAACAACTACCAACCGAGACCACATAATCACTACCAAGGGGGACAGAATTATGGAAGTCAAGCACTACAACAACCCGTACATGATCCGTTCATAGAGAGTCAATAAAAAATCCTTACCTACTCATCCTCAAGAAGGTTCGATATGTGTGATAAAACAGAAATTACAAGCACTTGTGTCCATGACACAAAGGAGTCAACTAGAACAACAAGTTTCCAATGCAAAATTGAACGAACAATCAGCTACGTTCAAGATCCTAAAGAATCAAGTTTCGCAAATGGAGAAATAGCTAAATCAGCGTCCACAAGGACAATTACCCAGTGATACAGTGATTCCTCGTCACTTTGTATATTGTAAGGCAATTTCTTTTAGCAGTGGGAAGCAACTCCCACCACCTACTTTCCCAATCATGAAGGAGAAAGAGACAACTGTCAGAACAAAAGAGCCAAAGGATGTGGTTGAAACAGAAGTGGAACCTGTTAATAATTAAAGATATAGTGGAGGATGTAGTTGATGATGTGAGTGAAGATGTAATTGAGGAACCTATTAAGTCTACGAAGGAGAATACAATGAAAGATATGGTCGTAAATGATAACCGCCCTCCCCCCCCTCCCTTTCCATCACGTGTTCAAATGAAGAACAGTGACAAAGAGTACAAAAAGTTCATGGACATGGTGAGAAAATTACATATTAATTTTCCGTTTGTGGAAGCCATCCAAAATATGCCAAAGTATCTGAAATCCATGAAGAAGGTGCTTTCCAACAAACGTAAATACTATGAGGGAGAGATGATTGGTTTGCCGGAGAAGTGTAATGCAATATGTCAAAGTAAGTTGCATCCAAAGTTAGAAGTCCCATGAGCTTTAATATTCCTATATATATTGGTAAAGAGTGGACCGGGAAATCTTTGACTTAGGCGCGAGTATCATTTTCATGCCTAGGTCAGTGTTTGAGAAGGTGACGATTGGGAATAGAAAACCTACTACCATGGTCATACAAATGGCAGATAGATCCTTATCCCATCCTGAAGGAAAGATTGAAGACGTCCTCATCAAAATATATAATTTTATATTTCTATGTGGTTTCACTATACTTGATTACGATGCAGATAGGAATGTCCCCATCATCTTGGGAAGACCATTCCTAGCCACAGGGCGTACTCTTATTGATGTAAAAAATGGAGAATTAATCATGCGAGTGCAAGATGAGAATGAGAAGTTTAATGTGTTCAAAGCAATGAAGTTTCCTGGTTCTCCGGGAGATTGCTTTTTCTTAGAAGCTATTGAACAGGTTGAGAAAGAGCCATCCAAGGTTGTGGCAACCTTAGGATTGTAGAAGATAGAGCTCAGAAAGAAAACACTAGATGAAGCTCCTCCAGATCCTAAGGAGAATACACACCTTGATCGTGCAAAGAAGAAGAACAAGAAACGTGCTATGAAGGTTCCAAGAGAACCCAAGAAAGACAAAGAAAAGGAGGAGTTCATAGTAGATGAAGAAGTCACATTGAAAAAGCTTGATCCTCCACAAAAAGCGCGTAAGACCAAGAGTTATTGGATGGGACCATTCATGGTAACAAGGATTTTTCTGGGAAGTTTGTGGGAGTGAAAGCCAAGGGATGCAAATTACGTGTGGTAAATTTTGATAACCTCACTCACTATCGGAGGTAACCCGTCTAGCTTAATGACGTTAAACAAAAGCCAGTTTAATTGTATATTAGTTTACTGCTTTTGTAGTGTATATTATTAAGTGTGGTGCTTTTAAATTTAAGTCTTAGTGTTTATTATAGCTAATGGGAGAGAATGGTTTAGTATTTATTGTGTAGGTAGGTATAATTTTGATTTTGGGGTGATTTAGAGAAATTCGCATCTCTAAGTGGCGTATTGGTCCCAAAACCAGTATACCGCCGCCCTCAAAAGGGTCGCGACGGTCACGATACGGCCAAGGTCAGAAAATGTTAGCATGCTCGACCAGCTTGTTGGCCCTCTGGGTGGCTTACCGGTCCCTAGACCATGTCGACACTCGCGCAAAAGGGTCGCGACCCTCCAAGTCAGAATGTTACAAAATTTAAAACTGGCTAGCCAGCCCTCTGGGCGGCATTTACGATGAAAAATAAGGGCCGCGATGGTTCGCTTACGCTATGAAGTTAGAAAATTGAAGCATAGGTCTGGCATACCGGTGCTCTCGGCGGCATAGCGGTGCGAGATCGTGTAGTCATTCACGCCCAACCGTGTCACGGTCTGGAAACACATAGTGCAAGGCCGGCTAGCAAGCCAGAAAACCGGCATATACTGGTGCGGTGGCTGCCATGAACATGAAAATGAGTCCTTAGGTTTCCAATATCAAGTAACCTTAATTCTAGTCTTCTTCAACCTCACAAAAACGTATATTTCAGTCCTAAACTCCATTAAAACACCAAGAAAGCTTGATCCAACCATAAACAACACACCAAAAAACCATCAAAACTCCCATTCATCCATCAATAAAACATAATCATCATCAAATCCATTCCAAAAAACCAAAAGCACCAAAGATTATCAAGTTTTCAAGATTTCTTCCAACACAAGTAAGCTGAAATTCCTTCCCTTGTTCTTCATAAACCACCACCCAAACACCATAAAAAGCTTATTCCTTACAAAAACCTCAAGAAACACCAACCATTCATAAGTTTATTCCATACTTGGTGCATCTTGAGTTGTGGGTTGGTGAGGATGCCAAAAGGAAAAGACATGTCATGAAGACGAACAAGAAATTACTTGGGACAAAAATTAATAAAACCAATCCCTATCGATGAACCATGTGAGAAGAAATCAAAGCCTTAGGTGCCAACACAACAACACAGGTCTAACATAAGAGAGTTATAGTCTTAGAAATGAGGGAAAACCAATTGTTAAAGATCAAATTCTTCCTCAACTCTGCAATAAGGTATGGATAATTTTGAAAATCATGAGACCCCTTCTAATCGCGAGTTTGGGGAGATGCGCAATGGCCATGTAACGTTTTCTAAACCCTCTCCCTAATTGCTTATTTTTTTAGTGTGTAATAGTTAGCTTTTACTACTTTAGAGTCTTTTTCCAGTCGTGGGGACAAGACTCAGTTTTGAGTTGGGGGTGGGGTACTCGTTGTTCTCATCCCTGTTTTTTTGTTTTTACTACTTTTCGAAAAATTTAAAACTAAATAAAAATTAGTTTAAGAAATGATTTGACTGTAGAGTTTGTTGAATGTCCCCATAACAAACTTTTGTAAACTGATGATAGAAGATAGTAGACCTTAGAGTTAATGCATAACGCCTATGAATGCATACAAACACTATATTATAGATAGGAAAAATTAATGAACAATGCAAAAGATGTAAGCTTATACTTAGTGAGATGAATTTGTAGAACGTGAGATCTAAATGAGTTGAGAACCCACTTAATTATGAACTAGAGGTGAGACTGGAGTGAAACTACATAGCTAGGAAAATGATAGGGGTAGTTCTTTGATAGCCATTTGAGCCTTTTAGCTTTCTAACTGAATTTTAATTTTATATCCTTAACAACCCCATTTTTATCCTGTAAGCCTTTCTTTTGTTGCCACGATTTAAGCCATATCCTCTTAGTTGTATAAGACTTTCCATATGACCCGCACTTGAATCGTAACCTTGAGACTTTTGGTCTTTAGAGCTTGGGTTTGGGGTGATGGGTTTCATCATGAGAGATTACATTAGGTGGGAATTTTATGTGTTTGTATTATGTGCGTAATAATTGATGATGTATTAATTGTAACCCTTTGTCGGGGTCTTTGAAAAAAAGGATTTCACTACTTACATCAAAATGAGTGTCAAGGATATCTTACTAAAAAAAGGTGAAAAAATACTCCTTAGACCAAGGTGGGCCTAATCTGTTTTTAATCATTATAAAAAACTCCTTGGACCTCATTAATCAGTACCTCTCTACACAATTCAATATTTTAAGAGAGAGAAAGCTTGGAAAAAAGAAGTAGAAGCTGGAGAAGTCCTTCTTCTTCAACAACAACTTAAGCCATTCCAATTAGGTTATTCTTAATTTATTTCCAGTTTTAGAAATTATGTCTTTTATTAATTGCCTTTATTTTGTTTATTCAGTTATGAGCTAAACAATTGATACTTGAGAATCTCAAAATGGGATGAACCTTAGTTTCCTGATTTAATGTTTTTCTAATTTGTGATGATTTCATTTTAAATTAAGTTGTGTATTTGCATATTGACTATACTCTTGTGCTGGTTTACTATCAATAATTTCTCCAATTACAGATACGTTTTATTAATTAGGCTATTCGCTAGTGACGATCATCCGGAAGGGAGGGGGTTTAATATAGACGTGTGGTGTCTGTTATTAAACCTGGCGACCTTAACTAACCACGTAGCTACTTTGGTATATTCTTAATTATTCAAAAATAGTTCAATAATACCGTCGAACAGCTTCCTAATTCTACCTTGACGGGAGTTAGGAAGATAGTACAGTCCCGACTAATATCAAATACTCACTTTACCCTTAAAACGAATGCATTATATTGCGAACTTAGGTGATTCCCTAACGAGCCTCAAGTATATCTCTCATATTTGTGTAATCTTATTTAGTTTAATTTAGTTTTAATTATTAGTTTAAACTCTATTCTTGCGTTATTAGTTTCTTAAATAAAAAACAAAACAAATATTGTTATTTTATTTACATTGCAATTACTTCTACTTTACCATTTAAGCATTCAAGTCTAATCTAGCAGTCCCTGTGGAGACGAAATCCCTTATTATTTACCTATTACTTGGAACACCCGTACACTTGCGGCCTACGGGGAGTCGCTTCTCTTCTTTTGTGTTGATTTATATCATACTCTAGGAGCGACCATGGACGTAGGGAAAACGAACCATTATAAATAGTCAAGTAATCTATTTTCTTAATCTCTAAATATAACACACTCTTTTTTTCTTGCTTGCTTATCATACTCTTCTATGTATTTCTTATCCATTTAGTGTTTGATACAATGCCAAAATGAACTATTATCGCACTTAGGTGCTTAGTCCCCATCAGTGTTTGATAGAATGTCGAAGAGAACAATTTGCATAGCTTATCTCCTTAGTTTTATTCCTAACACACTTAGATGCTTAAGGTACTTGACCTTAGGATCTTAGATAGTCCCTTATCTCCCTTAGGTAGATGATCACTTAGTAGATCTTGCATAACTTTAGCTTGATCATCCATTTTCTAGTTAATCTTGAGCCTTAGCATCCTTGACATCTATTGCTAGCTCTTTAACTCTTCTAACACTTAGTTTCTATATATACATATCTTAAGATCATACTTAGAATCCTTAGTTAAGAGTTTGACCTATAAGTTTGATTAATTCTAGTTTAGAGTCCTTTAATTTTTAATTACGCATTTATTAGATTAAATCCTATTCACCCTTTCTAGGATTCTAAAATTACAAATAAAAAGATTAATTCAGGAAAAATCAAGGCAGTTGCGAGCGTGTGAAGCACATACCACCCTGTTTATGGTGTGTGTAATGCACGCGCCTAAACATGTAGTGAGACGTGTGTTTATCACACGCATGAACATTTGTCTAGGTCAATCTCAGGTTGATTCTTTGGGATTTTTAGTTGAATTTTTTATGAAAATCAATTTACCACTTTCGCTTAAAAACAACTTGTACAATTATTTCATGCACATTAGATTCGGCTTTTTAAAAAATAATAATTTTGTTCGAAAATAAGACAATATAATCAAATCAATCTTTATTTGGTTAATATTAATATTTTTAATTTAATAAATTTGTTGCATATTTAGATATCTGCGAAATAAGAAACTATTGTCCTTTAATTATTTTTTCCATATATTGACCAAGAAGTGATTAAATTAGAATTAGCTCTCAATTAGAGCTTATTACTCATTGAAACAACATCACTCTTGGAATCATATTCTAGTGTTAATCAAACTTGTGAAAACTAGATTCCTAGTAAAACTAAAGCTTTTAAGATAATGACTATTGTTCAAATTCCACGGTCCCAGGACCTCCTCTGTATTAAAAAAAAAGACTATTGTTCAAATTACTTGATATCCAAGGTTAATCAGAATCTTTGTGGACTTCAGGTAAACAATTGAATTTTAGACAACCGATTTATCATATATGAGCCACATAAATCAGTTATACATTAGTTTGACTTTCTGGTCAATGAGACTATTTATAATATTGTTAGTCCTTTAACATCATAATCTATAAAAAATATACCATAAATATTATGGCACAATCAGTTTGCGATAATTCATATAAAGATTTTTATAAATTATTTGGGTTTACTACGGCACAATCAAGTTTGAAACTGAGGATAAGACATGGTTACCTAGTAAGGGTTATCAGGGATGGTATGATTTATCTTAACTTCGAAGCCTTTGGCGGGTGGTTTAGCTCAATCACCCCTTCTCGAGGGGTTCTCTCTTGACTCAAGATTTGATTGCTCTCGTCTTGACTTTAATCGTTTTCACCTTAATAGGGTCTCATGGGTGGAGACCCCGTCTCACATTGAAGTAGCCTTAGGAGCGGGGAGTTTCCCCATGCTTTTGAGAAATTTGATTTTGTTGATGAAATGCGGTACATGTCAGTTTCATGTACAAAATCTTCATGAAATTGACACTATTAATAATCCTATTGTTTGTTTGGATCCCCGGAGATCTTGGGAGGCAATTGAATATTTAGATTTTTCTCGTGTTGACATATAATATCTGTTGGTGATAGATGATGACCCTCATAGTGATTTTTCTTTATCACTCTGCGTCAATACTATTTTCACTAGATTATTCATTAAATTTGATAAGAATTCTCTTTATACTTTACATGATGTGAACTTAAGGTTTGCAATATGATACATCTACTTTCTCACTCTTCATCTATTCAAGTTACACTTAGGGCTAAGTTTTCCACCATTGTTTAACAAAACGAATTTGTGAATCCTTACTGTACAATTCTATTTTATCCATCCATCTGAACTCTTATGGGTTATTCCATCTTATGATGAGATAATATTTTTATTAGCTTGGGATGCATTATTTGTGAGGCTTATTGTATTCACATGTTAACTTATTAAGGGTATTTAGGATTGGCTAAGTCGTGCTTAATTGAATTTGTGAGTTACACATTTATACATCTATTTCGTGTTAACATAAAACTCGGGTTGTGGCCACATTTTTGGGTTGACATAGTCCCTAAGGTCTACATCCGCGTGGGTGAATCAAAGGATTGAGCTAATATATTTAATCATGGTTTGTCATTATAATGACAAAGTTTCGCCCGAAAGGAGCTTTAGGATTGATAGCCTTGCATATCTTTCATAGGATTTGTGATTAGTGTTCTTGCTAAGAAGCGACGATTCACTCAAAAAAAAATCCTAGAATTAATATTGCTGCCTCTTAGGGCCCGTTTGGAAGTGCTTATTTTAGAGTAAAAAAGCGCTTTTAGAATAAAAATCAAAATTTAAAAAAATTATTAAAAATAATTTCGAAATCTAAAATTATTTTAAGTGCTTTTTTTAAGAAGCACCTATTTGGTGCTTTTCAAAAAAGTGCTTTTCAAAGTCAAAAAAACTTTTAAAATGCTAAAAGCACTTTTAAGTGCTTCTTCAAAAAACCACTTCCAAACGGGCACTTAAAGTGTGCGAGAAAAAAGTTGAATATAAGAGTAACTAATATAATTTAAAATTCCTCCTTAATCGTAACAAGTCATATGCATAATAATTAAGTGATTAAGACATTCCAAATTACCTGTTCTATATTTGTTATATATCTAGTTATATTGTTGTTAGTTATAAGTGTAACCTCATATCTTTATTGTATTATCCTGTTTTTACAACTTTTCAAATTTATTTACTAGATTTAAATTCATCCAAATTTTCATTCCTTTAAAATTCGATTTTGTATATATTGAATTATAACTTGAACAATCGTGTATCTTTGCAAGTATTTTCTTTATTATATCGGAGAACCACTTTGAATCCGGAGTCATTGACCCGTTTCAAACATGTACAGTTTAGAAAAAAAATTAAGGCTCTGACCAGCTGAGACTCGAGATAATTTCTCATTTCTTATAAGCATTTCTTGAGTCTCAGGGAATATCACTTTTTAGGAACTATACCTTGGTGAATACTCACCGGATCCGAATTTTGATAACTGGGTGTCTAAAGTTTCAAAAGTGATAAACAAGTACCCAAGTTTCATTTTATGTATTTCGTTAATACCCTACGTTATTTTTGACATTAAGTGTCACGTGACAAGT
Source organism: Nemophila menziesii (assembly GCA_029959085.1). Lineage (NCBI taxonomy): Eukaryota > Viridiplantae > Streptophyta > Magnoliopsida > Boraginales > Hydrophyllaceae > Nemophila > Nemophila menziesii. The sequence continues at coordinate 35,902,532 of JARWIR010000005.1, read as the reverse complement.
GCGTTATGTCTTCCGTTAGTACTCAATTTTTTAAATTTTGACAAATAAGTGACCCAGTTTTAAAACGTTGAAAACTTGACACTTATTTGTCAATTTTGAAAAATAACGATGTACTAACAGAAGACATAAAATAAAAATTAGGTACTTGTTTGTCAATTTTTAAAAGAGCCAATTAGAGATTAATGCCTATTAAAAAACTTATTTAAAAAAAGGTGCCTAGAATAAGATTTTTTATAGAAAAATGCCTCATCCCAAACTACCCTTATAATTAACAATTAAAAAAAAGAAAGTAGAAAAAAAACAAAACAAAAACTAATAATCACACGCGCGCGTCCGTGATTTTTTTTTAAAATCGTCATAACTAATTCTAAAAAAATCAAAAAAATAAAAAAATTATATATTTGGATAAAGCAAATTAATATTTACGTCTATGATTTTTTTCAGAATTTTTTGAATTTTTTCATTTTTTGAATTTTTTTGAATTTTTTAATTCGCAGAAAATGGAATTCCATGTTTTAAACATGGAATTCCATGTTTAAAACACGGAAACATGGAATTCCATGTTTTGATATAAGGAATTTGTTTTCCGCAGACACGAAATTCACTGTTTAAAACATGGAATTCCATGTTTTAAACATGGAATTCCATGTTCTGCGAATTAAAAAATTTAAAAAAAAATCAAAAAAATCAAAAAATTCAGAAAATTCCGAAAAAAATCATAGACGTAAATATTAATTTGATTTATCCAAATATGATTTTTTTCGATTTTTTTGATTTTTTTTGAATTAGTTATGGCGATTTTAAAAAAATTTCACGGACGCGCGCGTGTGATGAAATTAGTAGTAGGTGGTGGTGGTGGTGGTGGTGGAGGTGGTGATGGTTGTGGTGGTTGTAGTGGTGGTGGTGGTTATGATGGTGGAGGCGGTGATGGTGGTGGTGGTGGTGGTGGTGGTGGTGGTGGAAATACCTTATTATTTGTTTAAGATTTAAAAATAAATATTGTATTAAAAATAAAATAATATATTTAATAATAAGGATAGTATAGGTATAAAAAATATAAAGAGGATGTTTTCTATAAATAATTGTTCTATGAGGCATTTATCTCTAAATAAGAAAATTAGAGGCTTAAAAAAATGAAAGACATCATTAAGGAGGCATTTATCTCTAATTACCTCTTTTTAAAATATAAGGTATATATTAAAATATTTTTTCTGCTTTTTATTCTTTTTTTTTCAGTGCTTTTTATTCAATCCTTGGGACTTATCACCACCTCCCGGAAAATATATTTTCCTCCGTCTATGTGTTTATGGGAGACTTATTTGGATAAGATAGATCTTTTTATATTTAAATAAAAAATTACATTTACATTTAAATATACTATATTGACGAATATTTCAAATCCCCAAGTACGTTCAAGCCTATCTCGATCCTTTTTTAATGGCCAATAACATTATCATCTTCTCTTTTTCAGGGAAAACCCAAAACCAATGAGAACAGTTTGAGGGACGAAAATTTGAAAAACTGTTGAAGTAGGGACTAAAGGTGCAAAAAAGGTGAGTAATAATTTGATCTGGAAAAATCTCAGAGTTTTATCAGGGTATCGACAGCAAGCATTGCTGGATCTACGAACTCGTACTAAAAATAGGAAAGAAGGAACGGCACCAAATGTGGGTATGGACCCCACCGAATAATAAAAGAAAAGAAACGTTGGGAATCTCAATGACGTGTCAGGATCACGTGGGTGAGTGGGGTTCAATCTCTCTCTATCTCTATACACTAATCGAACTGTTATCTCTTTGAGCAATCAAAGCTAGTGCGGTGGCAGTCTATTGGTGGTCGTGGTGGCACATCTAAAACCACCCCTCTCCCCACCTATTTTTCTTTTCCTTTTTGCTTTGTCAGATTATTTTGGGCCGACTCGTTCTTCCAATACTGCTAACATAACATTCATTTCTTCCACACCATAGATTCACGCACTCCTATAAATACTTTCCTTTACGTATTTAGAAAGGATAAAGTATACTCGTAACCAATTTCATTCTCATCCACAATAGTTTATGAAAATAGATCATCTACCTTTTTTTTAACATACTCCAATGTACCTTAATTTTTACTATTATTTATTAATATTAGAATACTCATTAATTTTTGTTTATTACTGATATTAATTTTATTTATTTATATTAATAAACTTTTTTTATTCTAAAGGAAAATGCTGTACTCAGGAATAATTAAAGATGCACTACCGGGTACGACTCTACAAACAGTGGATCAACTTATGAAAACAAACGGCGATAACGATTGACGCAGTCATACCAATACCGGTAAAAAGGGAGACTAGCCGAATACCGTTATTTAAAAGAAAGGACCAGGATATGTTTGCATGACCTCATACTCATTCAGGAGAATATACCACTAAACTCGGATATCAGATACTCACTATGGATGCGCAACTCAGGGAAGAACAATTCAGTATTGTAATCTCTAACTTTTTCCAACTTCATCTCCCGTCCAATAGACACACGAGCCCAATCAATGAGCGGCTTGTCTCCATCCCAAACATCCAACCAAAAATTAACCTTAGCCCCATTTCATAAGGACCATAGAGATCTCCGTCTAACTACGACAATACCTTCCACGATGGCCCGACTAACTCATAAGCCCTCGAAACGTAATGTAAAGCGTTATTTCTGAAATATTTTTGTCGGAGAGCTATTGCGCACAGAGACTAGTCTTATTGCAACATTTTCCATCCTAACTTACCAAGTAACGCGCAATTCATGTCTTCCGCATTCTGAAACCCTAAACTGCCTTGGTCCTTAGGAGTGCAAAGCTTATCCCATGACACCCAGCTTATATGCCGTTTCCCCCCGACGATCCCCAAATGAAATCTCGGAAAATTCGATTTATTTCCTCACAAATATACCTTGGCAACACCTCTACTTGCATTATGTAGATAGACATCGCGCTCAAAACAGCCTTTGCCAACGTAATTCTCCCGGCAAGAGATAACGATCTTCCTTTCCATCCCGCAAGCTTCCCCCTTAATCCATTCATCATCTCCCCAGAGAATCCTCGAGGCCGCCTTCCCGAATGAATAAGTTACCCCAAATACTTTCCCAATCCTTCTCCTCTGCAAAAGCCGCTCCGACTGGTGATGAAATCTGCCATATCGCTATCCACGTTTTTAAAAAAGTAAATTAAAGATTTCTCCCTACTAACAACCTGGCCAACATCCTTGCATAATAAGTCAAGCGTTTCCAGTATAAGATCAAAATTCTGATTAGAAACCTCGGAAAACAAAATTAAATCATCCGCAAAAAAGATATGAGATAAAGGAATCCCCCCTGAGCATATACGAATCGCTTTCCACGTGCCCTCTTCACCAATCTTCGGATAAATCGAGAGAGCCTTTTCATACAAAGTGCGAAAGTGTAAGACGATATCGGATCTCCCTGACGAATCCCTCTTTGAGGGAGAAAAGCCTCTAGCGATGATCCATTCCATAACACACGAATATCATTCTCCTTCATGCCCGAGAGAATAAGATTCGTCCATTCCTCAAGTATCCCCAAAGATGCCAAGGAATCCTTAACAAAATCCCACCTAAACCCGATCATACGCTTTAGCCAATTCAACCTTGATAACCATATAACTCTTCTTCCCCTTCGCATGACTTATCAAGTAATCAATCTCGCTAACTAGTACCACGTTATCAATCGTGGATCTATCGGGTAGAAAACTATTTTGAAAAGGTCCAATGTAGTCTGATAGCATGGGGCGCAGTCGATCCACCATCACTTTCATACAAAGTTTATAGCTCACATTAATTAAACTTATAGGTTCAAACTTCGTGATGTACTCCGGGTTGTCAATTTTCAGGATTAGATGAGTAAAAACCCTAATACCTCTTTAGGAAAACACCATGTCCCTTAACGCCGTCTTGACCATCTCATACACGGAGGGTACCACATTTTCCTAACAAGTCTGATAAAACCCTGCAGTCATTCTGTCTAGTCCAGGTGCTTTGTGAGGCTGCATCTGGAAAAGTGCCACTCTTATCTCCTCATTTGTAATACTACCCCTTAACGAATCAATAATAGAGGGATCAAACGCGCTCAGTTGAGGTAAGGCAAAGTCTGTCTCCAAATCATCCTCCAAACTCTATAATGCTTTAAAAAAATCTCTCACCCAAGTCGCCTCCTCTTCTTCTCTACTATGAACTCTTGGTTTTCATCCCGAATACGGAACCTCTCTTTCTTCCCATGCCTAACCTGAACCGCTAGATTATAGAAATGAGTATTCTTTTCCCCTGAGTAAATCCAATCTGACCTAGATCTCTGGAACCAAATTAAATCTTCTTGTTCAAGTAACCCTTCATACTCCTTAGATAACCGCTTCTCCAGGTCGACTAGAGAACTATTATAAGAACACTGAATCGCCTTCTGAATGCCCTTGATTCTAGCGAGGATTCTCTTTTTCTTCTGAAATATATTGCTAAAAACTTCAAACTATCACTTCTCCAACCCACATAGTATTGACTCTAAGTTCTCCCCTAAAGTAACTTGTTCCCCCTTCCGCGTCCCATTCACAAAGTCCTTGAAATTCTCATGACTCGTCCAAGCACTCTCAAATCTAAACCTCGTAGGCCAGGCCTGCTGATTTCTCCTTGCACCCAAGCTAACTAGGAGGGGCGTATGGTCCGAATGAATCCTCATAAGATGTCTAACCTTGGAATCAGCGAAGCTTATTTTCCACAAGTTATTTCCGTAGCCTTATGCAGTCTCTTAATAATTCTCTCCCCTGTGTTCCACGAATCACTCCATGTATAACGCGGTCCTTCAAACCCTTATCAATCAGCCCACAACTATTACACCATCTAACAAATTTACTCATCGACGGAGTCACACCATCCACACCCTCATATTTGTCCTCGATATCCCCAATCTGATTGAAATATCTTATCACAAGCCAGGGATCCACAATGTCATTTGCTGCCTCCTCTAACGCATCCCAAAGGTGATCCCGCAACCAAGAACTAGGACTTGCGTAAACTGCCCATAAAATCATAGGAAAACAAGAATTACAGGATATACGCATGTTAATTACTTGCTTACTTGCCGATAAAAGCTGGACCGATATATTTTCATCATTCCACATGACACATATACCCCCAGAAAGACCAACCACATCCACTCGAATATAATATTCATTCGTAGTGATTTTTATGGTTTTTGTCGTGTCCATACCCTCCTCTTTGGTTTCAACCACAATAGAGATCAACGGTTTGTGTTATGTCACATAATCTTTAAACGCTCGCTGAAAATCATCACTATTCGCTCCCCTGCAATTCCAAAAAAATATATTGCTTGGTTGCTTGACTGAGGTCCAGCACCTATCCAAATTATTAGGTGTATATGACATAAATATCAATAAAATATGATTAATTAGAACAAAAAATAAATCAAACAAGAAACAAAAGCTGTGACAACAAAGAAAGGATATAGTGTCAGGTACAATTAGACCTGTACCTCCCCATCCTCCAGCCCATGCTCTTGATCCAGTGCTTGACCCCCCCATGAAACTATTTATCAGATCCTCTAGTCCCACCTGGTCCTGACCCCTCATCCTCTCCACCTCCATGAGCTGTGACACAAACCCACTCGACATGGAGTCCACCAGCACCTGTTCTGGCGTACTATCAGTAGCGGAACATGCTCAGCCATACTCACTGAATCTATTGTACCTTGCTGCCCCTCGGTTCTGTCCGGAGGTTTATTTTGGTTGCTCGGATCATCCGCGCCCTTATCACTACTTACACCCATCTCTAAACTGTCCTCCATAATGACATCACCATACCCCCAACCTTTTGCCCAGAAAATCTTCCCATAAGTGCACCCAAGTCCCTTCTCCCTCTCTCTTCAGCCCCACTTGGCCCATGATGTCTCCTCATTTGTGATGATTTAATATATTTCTGAGACATCATTTTAGGCGTATTTATTAGGGTATAGGTCGATTTTAGCCTAATTTAGTGCACTTTCCTATTTTGAGTCTTGATTTAGTAACATAATAATTTTAGAGCATATTGGGTTTAATTGTTTATTTTGTGTGAAGCTTTAAAGATAATTATGGAGATTAATTAGAGTCCAAGTCAAAGACTACAAGATATGGAAAGATATAAGCATGGTAATTGGAGATAAAGGAAAGAAAAGCTAAAAATATGGAAAAGGAAAAGCTGCCTAAATCTGAATTTCTGCAGCTACGTCTAAAGAAGTGCTGATAACTCCAAAACCAAGCCGATTTCGGAAGATTCCTTTCATAGGGAGGTAGATAATTCTGTGAGGATTCTTTTGTTATCTTATGGAGCAAAAACCGACCAATAACAAAGAAGATATGATCAAAACAGTTCAGCAGTAATTATTTTTATTTCCATACGAATTTGAGTTGGGCTAGGAGTCCATTACTTTCCTTCTCCTTCAAGAAAACGAATTAGGTCTTCCTATACCCTATAAATACAGCCTCTTAACACTCTAAAATCATCCTTGGCCAGACCTTAAGGCCAAGAGGAAGCTGCAACACAAGAGAAGAAGTCTGGAAGGAGCAAACACCATATGTCTCCTTCAACCTTTGATTCTGTAAATCTTTTCTCTTCTTTTCTTAGTATGAATTAATTCTTTTTAGCTTGAGCTTTAGCATATATGTATGAACCCTAGTTTTGATTGACATCTATCTAATTTGGAAATTCTATGTTTTAAATTGAATTATTGTTTTTATTCTCTGTTTATGTGTTTGGATTTATATTCCGTGTTCTTGTGGAACCATGGCCATATAGAATTACCATCTAGTAGTTAGGTCACCATTGACAACGGTGTTTAATTACATGTTTAGCACATAACGTCTAGTATTCGGTTTAGATCTGACAAATCAACCTAACTAGATAATCACTATGTGTTGGCATTTTGCCCCCATCGTTTAAGTGTTTTAATGTGACAAATCCTATATTGTTTAGTGTGCTATCTCACCTTATTATCTTGCACTCTAATTCATCAAAAAGCACTATTAACATCATTTTGATCATAGCCTTATCTTCATATCCTTAGTAGCTAATTTTCATACCATTACGTTTAACCTTATCTTATGTGTACATTAAGAATTAGCTTTCATGATCAACAACAAAGTTTCTTAAAATGATGTTTACAACAACTCTCGTGAAGAAAACTTTTCCATCCGAGCAACGAATCAAAAAATCATAAATCTCCAAGTAAGTAGAAACCGGGTACCCGCATTTGGGAAAACCGGGAACCCGGTTTGGTGAAGCTCAAGTCAACATCAAGTTAATATAGCCGTTTTATAGCCGTTACAATTGAAAACCGGGTACCCGCATTTGGGAAACCGGGAACCCGGTTTGGAACAAAGTTCTCCATCAACTTTATATCCGTTGGGAACTTTCTTGTGCTATAAATATGAGCTCTTTGAAGGAGAAACTCACCTCTAACATTTCAACTATCATACATATCTTTCTCCTACAAAGTTAGAGGTCACAAGCTATCAAAGTTAATTATCCAAGCTTGATCAAGAGCTTAAACCAATAAGCTTCAAAGTTATTATCTACTCAAGAGGAGTTTACAAGCTTATAGTTATATCTACTCTTTAGGAGATTATCTAGCAAAGTTGTTTGCACCCCTTTTAAACACTTTGTATCTATCCTCTTAAGTCTAGGTCTTGTAATAGATAGATTAAGAGAGAATTCAAGTATAGGGAGTATACTTGGTATCCTTGTGTTGTGATTACACAAGTGTTTATCCTTCGTGGTTTCGAAGAGGTTGTCCTTGTGTTGCGATAGCACAAGTGTTTGTCCTTCGTGTTATCGAAGAGGTTGTAAGGGTTATTGTGTTCTCGACCCGGTTAAGAGAGACACGGAAGCTTAGTGAAAAGCTTGAAATCCTAAGGAGGCTTCCTTAGGTAGTGGATGTAGGGAAACCAAACCACTATAAATCTCGTGTATCTTTCTATCCCTACTCTATTTACTTTCCGCACTTTATATGTTTGATTACTTGCTAGTATAAATATCGTAATAATGTTTATCTAGTTAATCAACCTATTGTCATCTAGAGTAGTAAGAAAATAGAAACTCATTTTACATGTTAAACTTATATATCGAACCTCTAGCTTATCCTATGCATGATCCCATAACTGTTTGATATATTAGTTGTCTTAGAAGTTTCTTTCATAAACTTATATTTATCCAAAAGATTTTTTAATTAGGCATTAATCTTATTAGTAATCCTATTCACCCCCCCTCTAGGACTTTCAATTGGTATCAGAGCCTAACTCTACGTGAATAGCTTAACCGTTAGTAGAGTAAACGATTTGGAATCTAATCTTTTGGAAAAGTCGTCTTCTACCCGACCTCCACTTTTTGTAGGAACTTACTATTCTAATTGGAGAACAAAAATGGAGAAATTTATCAAAGCCGAAGATCCCAACAAATGGAGAATCGTTATGAAAGGATCATTCGTTCCATATAAAGAGGAGTTAAATAAAGCGGGAGTTCTTAAGTCAAATCAAGAAGAAATAGATGAACTCACAAATGAGGAGCTCACTCAAAATGAAAAACCGACATGGATCGTGAAAAATACTAATCATATTCCCGGACCCATTCCACCTCGGTTACCATAGTAATTTTCATCAAAGGTGTTGAGCGTCAAGAAAATCGAATTTTATGCAAAAGGATGTTCAAACCTCGTAAAAGGAAAATACGGTGAATTCTCTCCTTTCTTCTTGTTTTATCTTTATGATCTATTATGTGCTTATGTGTTTTATCCTCTATGTGCCTTATCTTGCTAGTATTGACCCTTTCATGCTTTAAAATTGCTTAGTTTTCACTTTGGGTCTTTTTGTTCTTTTTAGAAAATATAGGGGTCTTTATGCTTTAAACCGTTTTCTCTATTTTCGTGTTTCCCTTTTCATATTTTTTCATAACAAAAATTATTTTGGGTGTTTTATAACATGTCTAAACTATTGGGGAGGTTCCGAACTAGTTTCGGGTGGTTTTTGAAAAATATCTTTTTCCTTTCTTACCCCTCTTTGTCGAGGAAACCGGGTACCCGGTTTTGGTGAATGCGGGAACCCGGTTCCGGATCTGTGTACAACCCGTTTTAATCAAAACCCTTGGTCTCCTTCTTTTTCTTTCACTTCTCAAAACGCTTTCTTCTCCTCTCTCTCTCAAAAACGAAAACCCTCCTTCAAACCCTAACTCCTCCATTAAACCTTCATCTCCTTGGCCATGGCTTCATCATCCAAATCTTCTAGAGCTTCAAGGGCTTCCAAAAACAAGAGAATTATTGATGAAGAAGATGAAGATTTTGAAATAGATCCAATCTATGAAGATGAAGAAGATTTTCTTGAGCTTGAAGAAGAACCCACAAAAAGAATGGTGAGGAAGAACACCAAAATCCTTTGGGGAAGATCAATTTCATCTCCTTCACTAAGTGCTTCCATATCTTTGGTAAATGGCTCAAATTCTAATCTTTTCCATTTATTTCAATTCCAAAGATTAGATTTCTTCCTTTCCTTAGAAAATAAGTCTTATGAATCCCTTGTTAATGATTTTTACAAAAATATCCATCCACTAGATTGTGATTCTTGCTCTTTAAAATCAATGGTTTCTAACAAAAATCTTTCCATTACTCCAAAAACCATTGAAAATGCTTTTAAACTTCAAAATAGTGGTTATGAGAATTTCATTGTTTCGGGTTGGAATAGAAGCAAAGAATTGATTGATATTCCTTTGAAAAACGAGGTTGAGGCTTTTATGTCATCGAAAATGTTTCAAACCCATACTCAACCTTGGCTCTCGAGTTTATTTACTCCGGATATTCGTTTGGCACACAAAATTATCATGTTTTGTCTTTTGGGAAAAGATAGAAAAGATGGTACAATTGCTCCTTATGAAGCAATCCTTCTATTTCATCTTTATTCGAAAAGGCCTATCAATTTTTGCAAAATTTTCATTCGTAACTTGGACTATCGTGCTCATTCGAATTCTACTCTTCCTTATGGTATTGCTCTTAGTTATCTCTTGATCAATGTTAAGAAAATATCTCCATCTCTTGACCCTCGTGATTTTGAACCAATTTGGAGGTTTGATATTCCTTTTTTGAAAACCATGAAAATTTTCGTTTACAATGGTGAATACATTGATAAGCATGTTTTTGATCATCTTCCCGAAAATCTTCGAAAAACTATCTTGAAAAATGTTGGTCAAAATATCACTTCTTCGGGTCCCACTATTGAGTCTCTTAACATTCCTTCCCGTGAGGTTATGCCTATTAATCCTCCTCCGTCTTATACCACTTCCCGTTCAAAATCTTCCATTGGTTCTTCCTCAAATGTTGCTACTAAAGATGATCTTGATAAGGTTGAATCTACATTGTTGAATGTTATTAAAGAGGGTTTTGCGGAAATCAAAGGATGGTTTGAAAATATGAATAATCGTATTGAGGGGTTGAAAAATGAAGTTTCATGTCTTCGTGATGATGTTGGAAATGGAAGAAGGTCAAGGAGCCGCTCTCCTCGTGAAAATCGCTAAATCGTTCGTGTTTGGGTGTTTTAGTTTTATCTTCATTTTACTTGACTTTTATGTGTTCTTAGTGTTTTTGGACTAAGTTTGTGGTGTTTATGCTTTAATTGTTTATGGGTCCGTGTTTTGGACATCTAGGATATTGTTGCTACATGTTTTATTTGGATAATAGTTTAGGTTGCTTTATGTTTAACTTGGTTTGATTTGGATATTTGATCTAGTTTGCTATGGTGTTTAAATTTGGATATTTGTTTTAGTATGCTATGATTCTATTTTGGAATTTTAATGTTTAGTTGTTTCAAGTTTATGCTTTGATATTACTAACATTTTCCTTGATGATATAGGTACTATTGCTCTCTTATCCTTGATCTTATCCTATATTGCATTTAGGTCCCTATAGTTTGTTAAAATTTGTCTTAATTCCCAAAATGATTGAAAATTGCATTTAGGTCCCTAAAAGATTTTTCAAAATTGCTTTTGAGTCCTTAAAACTTTTGAAAAATATTTTTGTTACCCATGCTTTTCAAAAATTACAATTTACCCCCTAAAGTTTTTCAAAATAATTTCAAAATATTCTTCTTAGGGAAAAATTATAGATCAAAACTTTTTACAAATTGAGACAAACTCTATGCATTGTGTAAGGGGGAGTTTTTGTTAAATCATATTTAAAAACTCAAATGCTTAGTCTAATCTTTCATCTCATATATTGCAACTAATCGTTTGTGTCATTAGAAAACATATGAAATGAAAATCTACCGATCAAGGAGTTGGTAAATAGTCTCTATCTCTTAGCTCTTCTATCATCTATCTTTGTGCATCTCTTTCTTAAAATTGTTTTAAATCTCTTGCACACACTTAGCATCCTTGTGTAAAATCTATTCACTTGAGTTTTAGCTCTTCTTCCTTAGTTATGGTTTATACATTTTTTTTGTCTTTTTGATGAAGACAAAGGGGGAGAAATATGTGCACTAAAACTTTCAAAACTTGCACTTTACAAAACTCACAAATGCATGTCTTTTTCATAAAAATACACTTTGACTTAATGCTTTATGTGAGGGGGAGTTTGACTCCATATGTGTTTTAGTGATTGATTTGTCATCATCAAAAAGGGGGAGATTGTTGGCATTTTGCCCCCATCGTTTAAGTGTTTTAATGTGACAAATCCTATATTGTTTAGTGTGCTAATCTCACCTTATTATCTTGCACTCTAATTCATCAAAAAGCACTATTAACATCATTTTGATCATATCCTTATCTTCATATCCTTAGTAGCTAATTTTCATACCATTACGTTTAACCTTATCTTATGTGTACATTAAGAATTAGCTTTCATGATCAACAACAAAGTTTCTTAAAATGATGTTTACAACAACTCTCGTGAAGAAAACCTTTCCATCCGAGCAACGAATCAAAAAATCATAAATCTCCAAGTCAGTAGAAACCGGGTACCCGCATTTGGGAAAACCGGGAACCCGGTTTGGTGAAGCTCAAGTCAACATCAAGTTAATATAGCCGTTTTATAGCCGTTACAATTGAAAACCGGGTACCCGCATTTGGGAAACCGGGAACCCGGTTTGGAACAAAGTTCTCCATCAACTTTATATCCGTTGGGAACTTTCTTGTGCTATAAATATGAGCTCTTTGAAGGAGAAACTCACCTCTAACATTTCAACTATCATACATATCTTTCTCCTACAAAGTTAGAGGTCACAAGCTATCAAAGTTAATTATCCAAGCTTGATCAAGAGCTTAAACCAATAAGCTTCAAAGTTATTATCTACTCAAGAGGAGTTTACAAGCTTATAGTTATATCTACTCTTTAGGAGATTATCTAGCAAAGTTGTTTGCACCCCTTTTAAACACTTTGTATCTATCCTTTTAAGTCTAGGTCTTGTAATAGATAGATTAAGAGAGAATTCAAGTATAGGGAGTATACTTGGTATCCTTGTGTTGTGATTACACAAGTGTTTATCCTTCGTGGTTTCGAAGAGGTTGTCCTTGTGTTGCGATAGCACAAGTGTTTGTCCTTCGTGTTATCGAAGAGGTTGTAAGGGTTATTGTGTTCTCGACCCGGTTAAGAGAGACACGGAAGCTTAGTGAAAAGCTTGAAATCCTAAGGAGGCTTCCTTAGGTAGTGGATGTAGGGAAACCGAACCACTATAAATCTCGTGTATCTTTCTATCCCTACTCTATTTACTTTCCGCACTTTATATGTTTGATTACTTGCTAGTATAAATATCGTAATAATGTTTATCTAGTTAATCAACCTATTGTCATCTAGAGTAGTAAGAAAATAGAAACTCATTTTACATGTTAAACTTATATATCGAACCTCTAGCTTATCCTATGCATGATCCCATAAGTGTTTGATATATTAGTTGTCTTAGAAGTTTCTTTCATAAACTTATATTTATCCAAAAGATTTTTTAATTAGGCATTAATCTTATTAGTAATCCTATTCACCCCCCCTCTAGGACTTTCACTATGGTTTAGTACATGTTACTATTTACTAATTACAGGAACAGTCTGCTTAGGAAACCTTATTGACACAGGTAAATCCTATTTAAAACTACCTAGCGTAATTGGAACCGATTATTGAAATACTACATAATTCACCCTTACATGTTTAGAACGGCAAAACTAGTGGGGATTACATGCTATTTACTCAAGCTAACTTTCATACTATCTTCTTTTCTTTTCTGTTATTTATTTTCTGTCTTTTAATTTATTAGTTTAGTTTTATTATTTAAAAATCAAATAAAAATCTATCTTTCTCCTCTTTCTACTTGCGTATTATTATCTCTAGCTTAATTATTTGCACTTGATAATTTGCATAAGTTCTCTCTAACTTTCGTAGTCTCTGAGGAACAAATCTTCTTATCATTAAAACTTGCATACGTCCTGTAATACTTGCAGAACCGTGCTAGCTTAGGGTGTTTATTTGCATCTAAATTATATCATCTTTTTATTACACCTTAGGCCACACCAGCCCACTTGTTTCGCCCACCTCTAATCCTTTCGAAAATACTCCTCTATGCCCCTCATTCACACCTAGTGTCCCACTACTCCCATCTACCCCATCAAACACCATCACATCTAATCTCTTAGACTCGTTACAACCATCAAAAGGTTCGAAAACCTGTAACCGCCCCTCAAGAAGCGGGCCATTTCCTTTCTTATCTTTTTTCACCGTTCTTGTCCTTATCCCCACCAATTTCTATTTGTTTCTCCCTATCTACTGTGTTTTGCAGCAGGGGATTGAAAAACCCCCATTTTAGCCCATGTTCCGCAGTATGTATCAATGTATGTGAAACTGAGGGCTGAGTTTTCCCTTCGATCCATCGTACCTGACGTCCCTTCTTTCTTGATCATTACCCCCTTACCATTTCTCGACGCCCCCACTTCAACCGTTTCCTCTCTCTCGATCCCCAAGTTTCCCCTAAATTGTTCAGCACCTCGTACCTCGATCCCACTCCATTATTCTTTTTTTCTACCCAATTCGGTCTCCTCTTGGCCAGGGTACTAACATGTTTTTGTTGAGATCCCCCCCATTTTTACCTCCCACCCTCATTTCATTCGGACCTCCCGTTGTTTTCAGCCTACCTCGGTTTCTCACAACAGTTATCCAATCCCCGAAAACTTCATTCGAATGACTCAACACACCTCCCATATTGCGCTCTATATGTTTCTGATTACCATTAGTCTCTCCCAAATCAGCAGTAACACGATCCATCAGACCTTCCACCTTTTGATGTCCAAACTTCCCGCACTTAAAGCATATCATGTGCAAATCCTCATACTCTACAATTTGCAGATAGTCCTGAATCCGTATCTTCGATACGAGAGGTTTGTCCAAATCAATCTCAATCGCTAACCTAGCAAAATTTCCTCGTTGTCTAGATTTAGTAAATCGGTCAATCTTAACTAGTCGCCCAATCAAGTTACCAATGGATTTCAAGATTTCCTCTGATAGTTAATTAACAGGAGCCACAGAAGTCTTACCCAAATATTCGTTTTCACAACCGGAGTCTTTGCGGCATAAAATTGGGGTCCCAAGATCTAACAACTAAATACCTATCCAACACCATCCACGACCCACCACCTAGCACTTTTCCGTAATCCTCCCCACTCGTGAACTGAACCATGAAATACCCGAAGCCTATATCCACTAGCTCAATGTGCATTTTTGGTGCCCATATCTGATGTATCTTGTTTAAAAAATACGTATAGCCTACATTATAACCCAATAGTCTAATTAAAAGGGATTTTTGCCATACCTTACAACCAATTCGCTTTTGCTCGGCCGTGCGGATGAGTTGAGGATACGTGTCATCGTCAATCCAAACATCGTCCTAGAAATCAAACTCAATCCAAACCATGCCCCTACATCCCTTCATTCAATCTTCCCGTTGATTGTTTCTTAACGGTGTCACTGTCAAAACTTCCTCCCATTCGTCTGTGCTCCTCCACCTTTGAAGACATAACCAAAGATATCGCTTCATTGTAGGACTTGATTCCCACTTATGTTCTACCAATAGAGTTATCTCCTCCCTCTTTTTCTTCTATGCTCTTGTCCTCTTTTCCTGCAAAATCAACAGAACTATTAGTTAACAATAGGATATCCGAATCTACATTACCTGCTAATGTGATCACTTGGTACTTCTCCACTCCTTGTTCCCGGTCCGTGATCATCCCCACTTTCTCCACCCCAATGATCCCCATGAACCAGTTTGTATGTTCATGTGATACATAAAATCACAGATAAAAAAGGTTTGACTGGAAGAGAAAAAGGAATTTGTGTTTTTCTGTAATACACAAATTACTGGGTTGTGTATTACAACAACAGACAAAATAATAAAAGGGGGTTAGACAAAAAGAGAACACATCAAGATAGTTAAAAACGAATAAAAACGAATAAAAGCAGGGTATATGCGATTATTAAAGAGAAAAAACAATTTTTTTAAAGAAGGAAATACTTTAAATTGATTCCATGATTCTGTGTGTTATATGAATACATAAATATATTTTTGTGCATTGTAGAGACACATAAAACTGAATATCGAAATTAAAAAAATCTAAAAAGTTAAAAAAATCCACAGATGTAGATATGAACTTGCTCCGTCCAAAAATGCGATTTCTAATTCTAATTTTTTGGAATTAATCATGGATTTTTTTTTTTAAAAGTCCACGAATGTGTGCATATGGTGGAATTGGAAATTCTATTTTTGTGTAATATAGCAATACATAAAACGGAATATCAAAATTAAAATAATAAACAAAATCATAGGCATAGAGATAGCATTGTGATTTCTCCATGGATCTCAAATCGACAACAAAAACATATCCATCGATGACTCCTTTTAGGTGATGTTATTATGAAACAAATTCACTAGATGATGCAATATTTTCTCTGAGTCAAAACTGAGGCAACATTGCCTTCCTCGTGCATATGGTACCTTATCTAGTAACACATTAATTGCATACATCTTCTTCAACCTCATTTAATTCATATAAAATGAGATTTTCAACAACTACCTTTATTTAGGAAAAATATTATTATCCGAATGTAACATCGTGTAACTCAGTGTTAACAACTTTCATCATTATGTTCAACCTTGAATACATACGCTTTAGAGTCTTTGAATATATCCCAAAGAAATCATTCTTACCTCCGTGACCCAAATTTCCATACTCATTGGATAAGTCACTAACATACCACCCCGCAAGAGATCAAGTATGAAAGACCATGTTTCTTTTATCCATAGTTCGTACGGAGTTGATGGAAGTAATTTTTTGGGTAATCGAATAAGTATATAAGTAGAAGTACTTACACTATCTCCCAACCATATATTGAGAGATTGATTTAAGCCATCATACACCTTAATCAGGAGTGTTACATCCCATTTTACCTACTATTTTATGTTGTGTCATGTGACAAATCATAAACTTATTTATGATCCCATTTTCATCACACCCTTCTTTAAAATCTCTTAAATAGATATTTATGATCACAGATTCTTCTCAAGTTCTTACCCTTCTGGTGGTCCTTTGTGTCTTCTAAAATAAATGCAATAAGGAAAAGAGAACCACAACCGCAACTGTACGGTTGTCCCAAGTAATATAAGTGATAAAACATATTCGTTCTCAGGGAGAATGGTTGACTCTAATGCTTATCAAATAGTAGTTAATTGCACGTGAAAAGAGGTAAATGATTTTTAGAATTGTTTGTTTGGTTTTCTAATGCTAAGACAATAAATTAAAATACTAAATTAATGCAAATAATTAACTAGACGCAAGAAAATAAAGTGTTTACGCAAGATGGGAGGGCAGTACTTGAGAGACGCAAGGATTTCACCTAATTATCATTCATTCCATGCATTGTTTAAGGGACAAATTGGTAAATTTGTATTGGTCGGGATTCATAATTCTCCTTACCCCCGTCAGGGTGGACTAAGGAGCTACTCTCAAGTGCTACAAACCCCGTCAGGGTGATTATAGTCCACTCTCAAGTGATTAAGTCTAATTACCCAATAGGCCATAGGTTTAATTAAGCTCGTCAGAGTCTCTAATTTCTAACCTATATTCATTAACTAGTTCTGTACCCAGAACCCCCGTCAAGGTGATCCAATCGCCACTAATTGGA
The DNA here is from genome assembly GCA_029959085.1 of Nemophila menziesii. Classification (NCBI taxonomy): domain Eukaryota; kingdom Viridiplantae; phylum Streptophyta; class Magnoliopsida; order Boraginales; family Hydrophyllaceae; genus Nemophila; species Nemophila menziesii. Next base: position 35,885,307 of record JARWIR010000005.1, on the reverse strand, counting down.
ATAGCCTAGATACTAAGTCCTATTATTAACTGATCAGGTCAATAATAGTGAATAAAATACAAATTAAATAAAAATAAAATTTACCCAATTTGATTTAAATAATAATTATCCCAAATCCAAACATATGAAACGAAATCAAATTGGGATTAACCCATTATGCGTTCTCAAGCACTTAATGAAATTAGCTCATGCTAATGCGAAAAACTAAATTAAAACAGAAAGAATTCATGTTCTTCAGTTACAAAAATAAAAGATAGAACCAAATTAGGAATTGAGTTTGGCTGTGATTTGGAGAAGATGACTTTCTCCAGCTCTTAACTTTCTCCTTTTCCTTGCTGCTGACTTTCTCTCTGGACACTCTCTTCTAATGATGATTTGATTTGAAGAATAAAATGAGAGGTGCTGAATAATGAGGTCTAAAGGCATATTTATAGTGTTAAATTCGGGCTAGGGTTTTTATTTAGGTTTAAGTGAATATTAGAAAAGCCCAAGTCCACTAATTAAGCACAAATCCGGTAACTGCTACACCACCTCCACTAAAACAGCTCTAACCGACTCGTTTCAACTCAGATTGACCTTATTCCAGTTGCTAAAGTTTCGTAACTCAATGGGGCACGTTTTCTCTTCATAATTCAGAGGCTAAATCCACTCTTAGATGGCTAGTAATCAATAATCTTTGACAACTTTCACATTTGCAGCTTAAAATAATCAATTCTTTCGGGATAATTCTTCTTGCTTTGACTTCATTACACGATCTTTGACTTTATTCTTGGCTTTCTCTCCTAGCTGGTATTCAAAACCTACAACTTTTCACTCAAAACGACCCATATTACGCGCAAAAGTTTAATAAATGAAAAATACTAGAATTAAAAGAGGGAACTCGATTTATTGCATTTTAATACCAAAAGTCTATCTAAATAGTCAAATAAACACAAAAAATGATGTCTCCCAAGGGCATAAAATTAGAACATTTAGGGAGACCTCAAGACGCCCAACTCAAACCTTTGTCGTCCCGACAAAGCAAAACTAAAAACTAGGGGAATGAAGTAGATGCAAGAGAAAATAGAAGCGAGCAAATATACCCTAAAGCAGTTCTTAAAATAAATCTCATATAGCAAAAATTAAGAACTAACATACACTAATCATGCAACATCAAACACAAATAACTTCAATCATAAAATTAACTTCGCAATACTAGAAGGTTATACTTGTACTTATCTCATCATGATGGCTATAGTTTGTTCCCGGATCCTTACTCGCTTTAAAAGCTCCAGTTAGTATACTCCCTATTAATTTACCATGTACCTAGGAATCACGAGGACTTTACGGTTTTAGCGTAGGCTTAGGGACGGTGTGGTATGTATATTTGGTAAATTTGAAGTGAGCTTTTGGATCTCTCCTCACTTACCATCAACAACTGTCCACGAGCTTGAGTTTACACTCATATAATGTTCTCACTCAACCCATTTGACGCGCTAATGTTGCGTCCCCTTGTCAACCCAATCTAAGTAGGTTCTCTACTAATTTAGATCTCACATTCTACAACCCAAACATTTTGCTTAAGTACAAGCTTACTTCTTTTGCATTGTACATTAATTTTACCTATTCATTATCTATGTTTGCATGCAATTAAAGTGCGTTTTATGTTATTCCCTAAAGTCCATTATTTACTATCATAGATTCATCAAAAGTATGCTTAAAAGGGACTTAAAATCTTCTACAGTCAAACGCAACTCCTAATTAATTTATAGAAAGCAATTAAAAACAAATAAAAACTTGGTGGTCCTTTGTGTGTTCTAAATACATGCAATAAGGATAAGAGAACCACAACCGCAAGTGTACGGTTGTCCCAAATAATATAAGTGATAATCCAGATTCGTTCTCAGGGACGGAATGGTTGACTCTAATGCTTATTAGATAGTAGTTAATTGCACGTGAAAAGAAGTAAATGATTTTAAGAATTTTTTGTTCGGTTTTCTAATGCTAAGATAATAAATTAAAATACTAAATTAATGCAAGTAATCAACTAGACGTAAGAAAATAAAGTGTTTACGCAAGATGGGAAAGACAGTACTTGAGAGACATAAGGGTTTTACCTAACTATCATTCATTTCATGTCATGTTTAAGGGACAAATTGGTAAACTTGTATTGGTCGGGATTCAGAATTCTCCTTACCCCCGTCAGGGTGGACTAAGGAGCTACTATCAAGTGCTACAAACCCCGTCAGGGTGATTATAGTCCACTCTCAAGTGATTAAGTCTCAATAGGCCATATGTTTAATTAAGCTCGTCAGAGTCTCTAATTTCTAACCTATATTCATTAACTAGTTCTATACCCAGACCCCCCCCCCCCCCCCGTCAAGGTGATCCAATCGCCACTAATTGGAATAGCCTAGGTACTAAGTCCTATTATTAATTGATCAGATCAATAATAGTGAATAAAATAAAAATTAAAGAAAAATACAATTTACCCAATTTGATTTAAATAATAATTATCCCAAATCCAAACATATGAAACGAAATCAAATTGGGATTAACCCATTATGCGTTCTCAAGCACTTAATGAAATTAGCTCATGCTAATGCGAAAAACTAAATTAAAACAGAAAGAATTCATGTTCTTCAATTACAGAAATAAAAGATAGAACCTAATTAGGAATTGAGTTTGGCTGTGATTTGGAGAAGATGACTTTCTCCAGCTCTTAACTTTCTCCTTTTCCTTGCTGCTGACTTTCTCTCTGAACACTCTCTTCTAATGATGATTTGATTCGAAGAATAAAATGAGCGATGCTGAATAATAAGGTCTAAAGGCATATTTATAGTGCTAAATTCGGACTAGGGTTTCTATTTAGGTTCAAGTGAATATTAGAAAAGCCCAAGTCCACTAATTAAGCCCAAATCCCGTAACTGCTGCACCACCTCCACTAAAACAGCTCTAACCGACTCGTTTCAACTCAGATTGACCTCATTCATATTTCTAAAGTTTCGTAACTCGATGGGGCACGTTTTATCTTCACAAGTCAGAGGCTAAATCCACTCTTAGATGGCTCAGAATCAGAAATCTTTGACAACTTTTCAGATTTGCAGCTTAAAATAATCAATTCTTCCGGGATAATTCTTCTTGCTTTGACTTCATTACACGATCTTTGAATTTATTCTTGGCTTCCTCTCCTTTCTACTATTCAAAACCTACAACTTTTCACTCAAAACAACCCATATTACGCACAAAAGTTTAATAAATGAAAAATACTAGAATTAAAAGAGGAAAATCGATTTATTGCATTTTAATACCAAAATTTTATCTAAATAGTCAAATAAACACAAAAAATGATGTATCCCAAGGGCATAAAATTAGAACATTTAGGGAGACATCAAGACGCCCAACTCAAACTTTTGTCGTCCCGACAAAGCAAAACTAAAAACTAGGGGAATGAAGTAGATGCAAGAGAAAACAGAAGTTAGCAAATATACCCTAAAGTAGTTCTTAAAATAAATATCATATAGAAAAAATTAAGAACTAACATACACATACACTAATCATGCAACATCAAACACAAATAACTTCAATCATAAAATTAACTTCGCAATGCTAGAAGGTTACACTTGTACTTATCTCATCATGATGGCTATAGTTTGATCCTCGATCCTTACTCGCTTTGAACACGCCACTTAGTATACTCCCTATTAACTTACCATGTACCTAGGAATCACGAGGACTTTACGGTTTTAGCGTAGGCTTAGGGACGGTGGGGTATGTATATTTGGTAAATTTGAAGGGAGCTTTTGGCTCTCTCCTCACTTACCATCAACAACTGTACACGAGCTTGAGTTTACACTCATATAATGTTCTCACTCAACCCATTTGACGCGCTAATGTTGCGTCCCCATGCCAACCCAATATAAACTAAGATGTTTTTTCAAAATATTCCACTTTGCCGGTTTATTTTATTCTTTCTTTTTTTTTTTTTCTTTTTCATTTTTTTTGTACAAGATACCCATGACCATCCTTTTGATGTGAAAGGTCATGTCTCTTATAATTCTTTTCTTTTTCTTTTTCTTTTTTTTTAAAATCCAGGCAAAGGGTTACAAATAATAATATCATCTTTTATTTTTGTGCCTCAATACAAACACATATAATCCCTTCCCAATGTAATTTCCCAAATGTGGACCCTCCACCCCAAACTCAAGCTTGAGATAGGTCTCAGGATCGTGATTCAAGTGCGGGTCATTCGGTCATGCGTAATAATCTAAAGGATAATGGGTTTATATCGTGGTTACAAAAGAAAAGGCTTAAGGCTCAAAATTGGGCTAAGACGGATAAAATTATCATAAGGGATAGCAAGCTAAAAGGCTACAAATGGCTAACAAAGAACCGCCCCTATCATTTTCCTAACTACAAGGTTCGTCTCTAGTTCATATCTAAATGGGTTCTGTACTAATTTAGATCTCACGTTTTACAAACCAAACATTTTCCTTAAGAACAAGCTTACTTCTTTTGCATTGTTCATTAATTTTTCCTATTCATTATCTATGTTTGCATGTAATTAAAGTGTGTTTTATGTTATTCCCTAAAGTCCACTATTTACTATCATAGATTCATCAAAAGTATGCTTAAAAGGGAAATTTAAAATCTTCTACAGTCAAACGCAACTCCTAATTAATTTATTGAAAGCAATTAAAAACAAATAAAACATAAAAACTGGGATGAGGCAACGAGCCCCACCCCAAACTCAAAAAGGAGTCGTGTCCCCATGACTCGAAAAGACTCAAAGCAAATAAACTAATCTACACTAAATGAGAAGGGATAGAAAACGTATCTTAACCAGAGCGAGGCTGGTTATCAGTGTTACGTCCAGGTTGAGGTTTTGAATTCTTCTTCATCAATGGTTGCGTTTAAAGTGTTCTTCATCACCTCGAACTTTTCGTCAAATTTCCACGTTTTCATCTATTCCTCGCTCTCTAAGCATCATCTCCTCTATTAAAATCTTCCCTCAATACCCAATTGTCTTTCTTCATCATGTTCTTCGTACCTTTTCCAACTCTTTATGGTCATCTTTGATGACCCCAAACTCAAAGCTTCAAGAACTCTCAAAAGTTTTGGATGATATTTGCGAATTTGGTGTTCTTGAAGGTGAATGGATATGAATCATGGTGTATTCTGAGCTGGGTCATAATTATTTCAAGGTTTGGGAAAGGTTTAATGGATAAACTTTAAGCTTTGATGAAAGGAAATTTCGTATTAAAGTGTAACTCTTTGGTATTTAGGGAGATTTATGATATGATCGTATGTTTGGATGATGTTGAGAGAGCAGGATTGGTAGTATTTTGGTGTTTTGATGATGATTTTCAGAGTGGTAGGAGGCTAGGATTCGTAAGTGGAGGCTAACTTGAGAAAGAGGCTAAAAATATAGGGTTTTAACCCTTAAAATCGCCTATCACAGCAGCTGACCGGCATGCCGGTCGCTGTGTCGGCGAAAAATAAATTACGAAATTGACTTTTTTTTTCTTTTTTTCCTCTAACGCAAGCCTCCTTGCGTCATACGTGACACACTAACCAGAACTCTCAACTTCACGGACCGGCAAGACGGTGATATGGCCGGCATACCGGCCGCGTCTCGCTTGCGCAACTTCAGACGCAACATGTTGCGTCAAACTCGACGCACTATTCAGCAACTTTGGGCTATGTATCAGAACTATTTAACTTCACCATTGGATAGAGCTCGAAAAGTTATGCGGTTTAGGCTCAAGAAAAAGTTAATTCCGACTTCCGAGCATCAAGTTATGATCTTCCAAAGTTACTTCATTCTTTTTCGTTCTAACTACCCCAAACTCATGATCTTCACTCCTGTAATCATCAAAAACACCAGCCTTTCTCATTTATTACAAATAAAAACTAAATCAATAACCATTACTCTAATTTACACGAAGAATTTAAAAGACATGAAAGCAATTTAAAACATGGGTTGTCTCCCAAGAAGCACTTTTGTTTATTACGTCTTTAAGTTCGACGCGTTACCTTCCATGAAGATAGCATTGAGGCCCTTGCGGTGCTCCTCCGCTTAGACTCGCCTCTTCCTCGATGTAAAAGCTTTAGAACCTTCCCCTTAGATTATTATTCAATCGATCTCTAAAAGGAGGTGGGTGAGTACTTCGTTTCGCCTTCTTACTTTCACGACGAAACTCATTTTCCACCACATTAGAGTAGATAACCGCTCTCAACGGTATAAGATTATTTTTATTCCTCGTTTCAATCTCGTATTCATCTTTAAAATATGGTGGATAGGTGCTCCTCCTTGCCGCTTTGCTCTCGTGGTGTGGCACCTTGCTAGTATAGCACATATTGATCATTTGTGGTAGTGGAGGCGATTCTTCAGCTCTATTTTCATTCAAGATTCGTAGTCGGTATGGGTGAACTTGTTGTGGCGGAGATTCAACTTCTATTTTATTGTGAACCTTTATTTATTCAATTGACCCCTCAACCATTTCATATTCATCTTCGCTTTCAACCCAATCTTCCACTATTACCTCATAATATTCTTTCTTTGGATTTTCTACAACCTCAATCACCACCTCTTCTTGTTTGCATTCTATATCTTGATCATGTGTATACACCTTAGGAATAGCAAAATCTGTTTCAATTTCTAATATTTTCGTTGCTACTCCTTCTTTCACCATGCTAACAAGATTCTCACCTTCTTTCAACACCTCCTCCTCAACAACTTCTTCCGGTTAATCTGTTCCATCCCTCGAGGGAGTGGGATCTTCATAAGACTTACTACCACTTTCAGCTAAGTTAGGAGAGTTGTTTCGGGCATCCATTTCGTCTATCATCTTTTGTATGAATGCACAGTTGGCTTTGTGTTCCTCTTCTCTTGCCTTACGCCATGGCTCTCCTGCCTTGACTTCCTCGAGTAGGCGATTGACTTTCTCTAGTAGTGTATCTTGCTGATAATAATGAGGTGGAGACTGTTGAATGTTTTCAACCCACTGGTTGATCCATTCATGCTCTTGTTGATAGTGATATGGTGTTTGTTGTTGATTATTCCTAATCCATTGATTGTTCCATCCTTGCTCTTGCGGGTATTGATAAGGTTGTTGGTAAGAATTAATACCCCATTGTTGTTGTTCCGAAGAGTCTTCCCAATAGTCAAATGGACCAGGATTTGGGTAATGTCCTCTATACATCTTTAAATAAAACTCTTGATCATTACCTGAATAAAGCACCTGTAAAAACAAAACAAAACAAACACAAGCGTAAAGCTGAAAATAAAGATGCAATTAAATACTAAAGGATAAACACCGGGGTCACACGCTACCGTCCCCGGCAGCGGCGCCAAAAACTTGGTGGTCCTTTGTGTGTTCTAAAATAAATGCAATAAGGAAAAGAGAACCATAACCTCAAGTGTACGGTTGTCCCAAGTAATATAAGTGATAAAACAAATTCGTTCTCAGGGACGGAATGGTTGACTCTGATGCTTATCAGATAGTAGTTAATTGCACGTGAAAACAGGTAAATGATTTTTAGAATTGTTTGTTTGGTTTTCTAATGCTAAGACAATAAATTAAAATACTAAATTAATGCAAATAATTAATTAGACGCAAGAAAATAAAGTGTTTACGCAAGATGGGAGGGCAGTACTTGAGAGACGCAAGGATTTCTCCTAATTATCATTCATTCCATGCATTGTTTAATGGACAAATTGGTAAATTTGTATTGGCCGGGATTCAGAATTCTCCTTACCCCCGTCAGGGTGGACTAAGGAGCTACTCTCAAGTGCTACAAACCCCGTCAGGGTGATTATAGTCCACTCTCAAGGGATTAAGTCTAATTTACCCAATAGGCCATATGTTTAATTAAGCTCGTCAGAGTCTCTAATTTCTAACCTATATTCATTAACTAGTTCTGTACCCAGGACCCCCGTCAAGGTGATCCAATCGCCACTAATTGGAATAGCCTAGATACTAAGTCCTATTATTAATTGATCAGGTCAATAATAGTGACTAAAATGCAAATTAAAGAAAAATACAATTTACCCAATTTGATTTAAATAATAATTATCCCAAATCCAAACATAATAAACGAAATCAAATTGGGATTAACCAATTATGCGTTCTCAAGCACTTAATGAAATTATCTCATGCTAATGCGAAAAACTAAATTAAAAGAGAAAGAATTCATGTTCTTCAATTACAAAAATAAAAGATAGAACCTAATTAGGAATTGGGTTTGGCTGTGATTTGGAGAAGATGACTTTCTCCAGCTCTTAACTTTCTCCTTTTCCTTGTTGCTGACTTTCTCTCTGGACACTCTCTTCTAATGATGATTTGATTTAAAGAATAAAATGAGAGGTGCTGAATAATGAGGTCTAAAGGTATATTTATAGTGCTAAATTTGGACTAGGGTTTTTATTTAGGTTTAAGTGAATATTAGAAAAGCCCAAGTCCACTAATTAAGCCCAAATCCCGTAATTGCTGCACCACCTCCACTAAAACAGCTCTAACCGACTCGTTTCAACTCAGATTGACCTAATTCCAGTTGCTAAAGTTCCGTAACTCAATGGGGCACGTTTTCGCTTCACAAGTCAGAGGCTAAATCTACTCTTAGATGGCTCGGAATCAGCAATCTTTGACAACTTTCCAGATTTGCAACTTAAAATCATCAATTCTTTCGGGATAATTCTTCTTGCTTTGACTTCATTACACGATCTTTGACTTTATTCTTGCCTTTCTCTCCTAGCTAGTATTCAAAACCTACAACTTTTCACTCAAAACAACCCATATTACGCGCAAAAGTTTAATAAATGAAAAATACTAGAATTAAAAGAGGAAAATCGATTTATTGCATTTTAATTCCAAAAGCCTATCTAAATAGTCAAATAAACACAAAAAATGATGTCTCTCAAAGGCATAAAATTAGAACATTTAGGGAGACATCACCTTCCTCTCTATCTGATTCTTAATTTTCTAATTAACAAATTTGTGAAGCATCTCAGTGCTTCCAATTTGCAAGAAATCTGATAGATACCACTAAATCGTATGAAATCATTTATATGGTGTTGAAATAGTATACATTGCATCTTGTTAACTCAACGTGTCTACAAATGTTATAATGAATCAATTCCAACTTATACTGAAACATCTCTTTTGAACTCTTCTTAATGAAAGTCATATTTCTTTCATTGCTAGGCAGTATCCACAGGTTGGCCAAATGATTTCGTCAAGTGAATAAAATGAATATCCTTCACCAACATTGTGGTTCAGATCATAACTGTTATGTCATAGCCTCGAATTTCATAAAATTTTCCAATGTCTTTAGTATTATGAAAGACGTTCATATAAAGTCAACTACTATTAAACTAATATTTTTTGTAGTTAACCTTTTCCAACTACCAAAGAACTATTTGTTTTAAGAGCCAATTGTTGATTGATGCCTATTAAAAAACTTATTTAGAAAAAGGTGCATAGGAAAAAATATTTATTGAAAACAGCCCCATCCCAAAATTACCCTTATAATTAACAATTAAAAAATAAGAAAAAAACTAATAATCACACGCGCGCGTCCGTGAATTTTTTTTTAAATCGTCATAACTAATTCAAAAAAAATCAAAAAAAAAATTATATTTGGATAAATCAAATTAATATTTACGTCTATGATTTTTTTCGGAATTTTCTGAATTTTTTGATTTTTTTGATTTTTTTTAATTTTTTTTTTCGCAGACACAAAATTACATGTTTTAAACATGGAATTTCATGTTTATTTCACGGTTTAAAACATGGAATTTCATGTTTAAAACATGGAATTCCATGTTTAAAACATGAAAATCCGTATCTGCGAAAAAAAATCAAAAAAACTCAAAAAAATCAAAAAATTCAAAAAAAATCAAAAAAATTCATAGACGTAAATATTAATTTGCTTTATTCAAAAATACAATTTTTTTTGATTTTCTGATTTTTTTTGAATTAGTTATGACGATTTTAAAAAAAAATTCACAGACGCGCGCGTGCGATGGAATTAGTAGTAGTAGGTGGTGGTGGTGGTGGTTGTGGTGGAGGTGGTGATGGTTGTGGTGGATGTAGTAGTGGTTACATACATGGTGGTTGTGGTGGTGGTTGTGGTCGTTGTGGTGGTGGTGGTGGTGGTGGTGGAGGAGGAGGAGGAAAAAGAAGTACCCTATTATTTGTTTAATATTTAAAAATTAATATTGTATTAAAATAAAATAATATATTTAATAATAAGGGTAGTAAAGGTATAGAAAATATAAAGGGGATGTTTTCTATAAATAATTACTTCATTAGGCATTTTTTTATAAATAAGATTATTGAAGGCAAAAAAAAAAAACAATTAGAGAGTTTAATGAGCATGTTTTCAACAATAACCCCTTGTTTTAAAGACAAATCCATATTATGTAGTATTGTGACATACACTTACTGTTTGTCATGGAGATGTTGTACTAAACTTAAACCCAGAAGAACGATGATTGAGACCAATTTGTGCCAAAAATTTGTGCACCTAAGATATCATGTAGATATAAGTTTTGACCACTTCGCAAGCTCCAGTACTTGTGGCAAACCCTTGATGGTAACTATTTTTGCAATCTATATATATCATGAACTACTATTGTCATCTACATATATCCATCTTATGCCAACTCAGATTTTCATTCATGGTACATTATATAGGTCTGTCGATCTCTTATTACAAGGTTTATTTCTCCTAAGTCCATAATCCACATAGGATAAAATCAGTTACAACATGGTGCTAGCAACATATGCAAAAATCATAAAAGAAAATAGTGCTACAATTTTGAGTTCACAAGTTAAGTGACCCAACTTGTCATATATGTAGCATCTCATCTTACTCTTTTATCTCTTATGATTAAAGTTTGTTTTTTTGTGACTAATGATCTTGATCTTCTTAGAACTAAATATATCACCATTTTTCTTTTTAGTTCTCTTGCTCTATTGCACAATTTCGTTTGAGAGATAGAATCAGTAATATATGTTCAACTAGGAGGAAAAAAGTACTCAAATACACTCATTCTTGAGTACAACTCAAGTAGATAATCAAACCTATTGATGTTAATATGCGTCACAGTCACTTTCTAATACTCCCAATTATTTGAAAGAGATTTATGATTACTTAAATTTGTTGTTCATCACTTTCCTAATCACTTTAAACATCACTCTTAGATGTATTAAATGCCATGACCAGGTGTCCTTTCACGAGTATAGTCGTTCTTTCGTGTCCACTAATGCAACATCGATATGGTAATATCCTTGATCATCTCCTTAAGAGTATTCCCATGTCTCATAAATGGTAGGATACTTGTGATACTTATAGACTAAGCAATACATATAACTTATCAATATTTCTCGGATAATAGAATCTTTGTATCTCCAAACATGATAAGTCAATATGTTCCTCATGTGTTGAGTTGTGAAGCCTTTTCCAAGCTTAATAATCACATTATTAACAACCTTAAGTTCCAGTTTCTCGAGTACTCAGTGTAACACGAGGTCTCATAGGGTACAGTTATATCACCATTCATCTGTGTTCTTCTTTAAAGGTAAAAAATGTGTTACTCATAATTATTTTATAGTATATCTACGAACTTTCATATATATATATATATATATATATATATATATATATATATATATATATATATATATATATATATATATATATATATATATATATAATATTCAATGATACCATTGTCATAAAATACAAATTAAATTTATACATAGCAAACAAAGAAGTAACACAAAATGTTCACTAAATTACCAATCATAAATCACCATACTTTTGTTTATCAAATTATAACTCAATTTCACCAAAACAAAATGCTAAGTTCTCTACAGAATTTTCACTATTCCAGCACAATCAATTACGATGAAATATACTAGACCCGTATGGTTTAGTAATTATGGATTAAAATTATCCATATAGTAACCTAAGTTTTCAATATATACATATGCAATTGACACAATATGTTAACTAGTAAGTCATGTATCTAACACATTTAAGATACACCAATTAAACCATATAAAATAAAGTTTCACATTTATATCGGGTTACACGAAAGCATGGTCAACTTATTCTATCAACCAAAGCATAGTTTATATTTCACATAATATGATCATAACTACACATGCTTATAAGTAAGGCATATAGGTATATCAATCAAACATCATAAAAATAACCCACTTGTTCAAATTATATGATAAAATAACCTGTCAGTTAAACACATGCTAATAGTAAAATCCTTATTGTTTCATTTAAAATAATCAAATCACAATATAATTATATCATATAAATATCAAAATCGATGATAAACATGAATGGTGTGGATAATTTAGTGGTTAAGAAAATATCCACTATAAAGGGAGGCACAAAATCAAATCTCATTTCAATCACATAATTAAAAAATCAAGATTTAAATATATGCAGTACCATTATAAAACAAAAATTAGTTTCAGCCCAGCGGTTACAAATTGAAAAAAAACCTATCGTTGGCAGTTCAAACTGTCAAGTCACTTTTTTAAAGTTCAAAAACCGAAAAGAAAAAAATAATGTTAATCCATCATTTTTGAAAATAAAATGATGATTTTGGCTTAGAAAACAAAAATGATCCTTAACCAAGAAGATAGTGTAGATACACTTCTACTTAGTGGTTGGCACTCCCTCCCCCAACATTTCTTTCAATATTCAAATGTGAAAACATGATATGGCAACTATTTTCTTTTCAACTTCCCCACATGTTACCCCATGATCAATTGGCTCTGATACATCGCCGAGTTTATTAAATGAACTTGATAAAACGTAAGTTCTGAGAAATACCGAGGATTTATATATAACATAATGGAACTGACAATTACATATAGTGAACAAAAATCTACGTATTCAATATGAAAAATATCACACAAAATTTCAAACAGGAACATGTGTATGAAATTGATGATTTGCAGTCAAGCGTCAATTCCTCATAGATATGAGAAAATTGAGTAGTTACTACAAGAGGAGCCACATTTACATAAGAAGGCTGAAAAATTAGAAAATTTGATGATGTGAAAGAAATCCAGTACACTAGTACGATTTTGTATAAGATTAGTGAGAGTGACATGTATAAAATCACATAGTTATTTTGCTCAGCAAAATAAAAAGCTAAGCTCATGAATGATATTGTGATTACTGAGGTGCTAGTGTATACCTTGACTGGAAGAAGCCTCAGTCTCATACCCTGATTCAACGGGAATGCCTCATGAACGAATTCTCTTGTGCGAGTGGGAGATTGTTAGGATTGTATGCCCAAGACAATGACTTTTCACTGAGCAGGTAAAAATATAAGAGATAAATATAGTCATTGTGATTAATGCCACGAGGACTAAATTTAAATATTAATCATCAATGATGACTTAGTATAAGGTCAAATGATGTTTTATTGTAAGGACACGACAGGCTGCGGGATTGGCAAGTTATCGTATATTGTTAATTATTAGAAAATTAAAACAAATGATCGATTTATTAAAGTGAGACTGATATAAAAGATCTAGGTAGAAAAATTGTTGACTAATAAGGTCCACACTAATTTTAGAGAAGACACACACATAACCTATTGAAATATAGACACACCCTATTTAAAAATACAAACAATCCATTAAAAATATGTAACCCATTAAACAAAACCCGCAACACACTAAAATACAAAGTGAACTCATTAATACTTGAATCTTTTTGGTTTGGGAAAAAACTGATCTTGTTGAGACTTGTCGTTTGTTTTTTATGTGATAAGTACTGAATGCTGAATAAACAAGTGAATAGAATTAATTTTATTAAGAGTTAGTGTTTGAACAAATCAGACTTATCTTGAAATCTTAATAAAACATAACAGTTAAGAGTCATTCATATCTGAATTGGTCAGGATAAACAAAATGTCTTATCGATACAATGTCTTAATGAACTTGATTAAGAAATCATTAAGTGAAAACAAATACCCAATTTTTTATGATGAGAAAAATGATTTTTGGACCTTTTAACCCATTAACTCTTTATAAAAATATTAAATTTATTTATAGTGTTTAGCTATTGATAATTCTAATTTCCATTTAATGTTACTCCAAGTAATATTTAGTAAAATAAAAAAAAAAATACAAGAGGTTTCGTGGAGACATGTCGAAGTGAAAGCAGTATGGGCATGTTCAAATATGTCGTACTATGAATGTTGCATGATAACAGAGAATTAGGATAAGGATGAAGTGACACTGTTAACTATTTGCCATTTCTCCGTTTACCATTTTTACTAATTTTGTGTTGTTTATATAATGTCTATTATGTGAAGTTTTAAGATTAGGAAAGTTTACTAGTAACGGCATGGCCGTTTGATGTTGACGGCGGGTGATCTGGTCAATTAATCTCCCTTATGTAGGTAAGCTTTGACACCGATATCCATAACCGAATTGCAACTTCCACACGCTATTGTCAAACAAATTGGGAATTTTTTATTTTTTTTGGATATATTTGTTTTACTATGTAAATTTTTATTTTAATATAAAATCTACTGAAGATCAGTAGATTTTAAATAATTATATATTAATTTGAATTTTATTTACATTTGAAGTCCAACTCTTTACAATATATTATTTTGTGCTTTACCTAAATGATGCAAATCATAAAATAAAGTCCAACTAATTAAATTATTGTATTTTGGACTCGTTGAAGTAAATATAGATCAATATTTACTTTAGCAAGTCTAAAATAAAATACTTTAATTAGTTAGAATTTAGTTTATATTTTGAATTCACGTGTTTATTCATCGTTATGTTGTACAATGATAATGTCAATTATGAATTTTCTATCACTATAACAACTTTATATAATTGTGTATGTTCAACTAAAAACATTTTAATTGTGTTTATAAATATAAGAATACATGGACATTGATCTAAATTATTTGCATGTTCATTCGATAAATTATGTACTACTCTTGTATATATACTTTGTTTGTCCTTAACAATATACTAATTTGAATTTCCTGAAAAAAAAAGTTTCAGAGTAGTTTAATAACCCAAATTAAAATCAATCAACCATTACTTCGTTGACGTGCCATAATTGCCAATATGGTTTGATTCTTGGTTAGTTTGTATACTCGACCAAGATAATTTAACATCTCCGACAGTTGCAAGTTTTATATGATCTTTCTTTTGAATAATGATCAAGTTTGAGGCAAATATTTCATGGGAATACCTTATTCTCAGTGCATTTTGCATGAAAGTTTTCAAAACTATCCTAAATTACATGGTTTGACCATTGATATAATAAATATCATAGGTCTTTCGGTTATCGATATTTTTAGGAAGTTCACATGAAACTCAGTCTACTTAAATTATTATAATAATTTGTATTTAATATTATATAAGAACCATGCATCAATGTTCATCTTTTCTTTCTAAAATTAATTACACATTGTTCGTATATATATATATGACAAATTGAAAGTCAAATAGTGTCTCAGATTGCTTTAGAGAAAAATATGTGAGCCTCCAACGCCTCTAATTGTGCCAAGTGTCAAAAAATTATAAAAACAAATGAATATATATGACAAATCTAAAGTTAAATAGTGGCTAAGATTGCTTTAGAGGAAAATATGTGAGCCTCCAACGCCTCTGATTGTGCCAAGTGTCAAAAAATTATAAAAATAAACTTATCATGCTCAACTTCTTTCCTGACCACCATTTTAACCCCACTCCTCCTACTCGCTACCCAATAATTTTATTATTTAATTTCTTTAATGAAAATCATCAATATTTAGAATAATTTTGTCAATGCTAAAATATTGAAAATCATTAGAAAAAAGTTGACAAGAAAATCTAATCAAAAAATAAAATTACGTCCATGTTAAATTATGTATCACAAGATAATTTGTCTAATTGAAAATTAACTTTATTTGAGCTATTTTTACGTTATAATATTTGGACAGATTGTTGACTGAAATAATTACATATCCTCAAATTTCTAGACTTTCAGTTTTTGAGTATTTTCATAAAAGTTAGTGTAACTTATAATTTTTTGGATATATGTCATATAATTTTGCATGAATCTTATCTTTGACCCACAATCAGGAGATTCGTTTACTACTTAATGTTATGATAATGTTATGTCAGAATATTAAATCAACATATTCAAGCATACTTATTAGTATTTTTATGATGATTAGTATTTAAATATGATTAGGATCTGATTACCACATGAATTCTATAAATTTTTTATGCAAGAATGTTTAATCACATAGCATGCTCATTAGTATTTTTCATAATGATTAGTCTTTAATTATTATTAGAATCTGAATATCACATGAGTTCTATAAATTTGTTATGTAAGAATGTTGAATCACATATTCAAGCATGCTTATTACTATTTATATAATTATAAGTATCTAAATATTATTAAGATCAAAATACCACATGAATTCTATAAATTTGTTCTTTGGAGCAGTACATGTGGTATTTACTGGAAACACTTCCAAAGATAGATACCACATCTCGGTATTATATCTTCATCTATAGAAAAATTCAGCCTGGTCAATGGGTTGAAACTGATCTGAACAGAGTAGGTCCAACCTGACCGGTTCACATATAAAAAATAGTTAATATAATAGACACCCCATAGGTATTTGTATTATATTAGTGATGAAACAATTTTTCAAAATTAAATACATATTGCCTTACTGATTTATTATTTTAATTGTTAATAAACAAATTGAGTTGCGAATCAACAAAATCGAAATGATTAGGTATTTGTATTATATTAGTGATGAAATAATTTTTCAAAATTAAATACATATTACCTTATTGATTTATTATTTTAATTGTTAATAAACAGATTGAGTTGCAGATCAACAAAATCGAAATGATTATCTTTAGAAGTAGTGCCGTAAGTAATTTTCGTATACAATATATTTAAATTGTTGTACTCATTCACTAAAATATTTCATTCTTTACAGAATAACGAGATACTTGAGAGATGCGTAAGTCAAACTTATCTTATCCAAATCATAAGGTTTAGTACTTCAATTGGTAATAAAAAGTTATATACATATGTTGGTAGAATCTCTCAGCGAAAAGAATGTGATTATAACAGTACAGGATGAGAAAGAATCGTACCGAATGAAGTGTCTGCATGTGAGAAACTAAACTACATGTCTTTCTTACACTATAATCGGAAAATTCATTATTATGTATTTTGATATTTTGCTTCATTGTTAATTTTTAGAATTGGAAGGAGAATGATCATCGTGATTGGATAGAAGGAGAGCGGTTTCCTATATGGGATTTAAATCACGTGGTGAAGTAGTTCATAAGATAGTTAACACTTAATCTCCTGCCGACCGGTTATCTATGGAGGCTTGAAAATCATGACATTTGCATCAAATCTTTATCATTCACTAAGAGGGATATTAAGATACACATGTTTCAAATCTTTATCGTTCTTGATAAGAAAAAGACGATGCATTTAATCTCCTACTTTTACTCATAAGTTCTTAAGTGGAAAGAGGATGATACTTTCATCCAATCGGTGTTTTTATTAGAAATTAGTGTGTTAATCGTATTCACCTTCTTATTTTCTATTGTATGTTAAAATCATGAATTGTGATGCTCGGGGTCGGCTAATTAAAAAAATGGGTATTACATTATATCCATATGAATGCAACATTCATAAATTACCCGTACCCGAGGACACTATATCATATAAACAAAAAATACATTTCATAAAAAAAGTTCATTATGTTAAATCGAAAAGTAAAGAACATACAACAAAAATTAAATATTCCAAATTTATTAACTCTCAAATGTAAAACTACTTAATCCATTGCACCACTAACTTGAGTTATGACCTATAGGAATTCAAATCTGGTATGTTTGCCCGTATGAAACCTGAGAACAAAAACATAACTTGTATTCAGACCTTTCATATCTTAGATCCTTGATTACCTATTTATAACTAAATAAAATCATTGAGCCTACCAGTTTTTGATATTATATAGAAAATATTTACAAAAACCAGGTTCATTGAGTGTGTTTTAATTATCGAGTAGTTTATAATATTCTTGTATAGATATTGTCTGATTAGATGATAAGAAATGTTGTTGGGGATAATACTTTATTAGTCATATGGGTTAAAACTGAAACTCTTTAAATTGTACAATATACTCCTTATATTGTTTCAACTAAAAGGTTTTTTATTTTCACAATTCAAAGAAAAATTGATATAAGAGAAATCATGTGCCTTTTGACACCTACTTTCTAATCCTTATATTTTTCTCAATTCATAGGGCTTGATTTGCACACGATTCTAAACAAAACTCATGTCTCCTTCGGTACATGTTTTGTTATCATCGCTTTCGTATTTAATTCATTTGTCACTGGTGGAAAAAGTGGATCTAAATAGTATTTTCCTAGATGGTATATTCCCAAGATTTGTAGGTCATAAAAGATGGAATTAGTATGGACACAACTTAACGATGGTAAAGAAGGATAAGAAAGAATGGTGGGAGATTGTTATCATTAAATGAAAACTCTTCTCCCAAAAGAAAAGACCATTTGGTGACTCAAGAATGACTCTTATACTAGTTATTGATTTCTTATTAATTGTGCAAAATTTAATATCCATCATATGTGATGCTTGATTAAAAAATCCCATCTTGCTTAAAATGTATGTATTCACCATGAATTGTTCATATTTTGAAAATCTAGAGAAATATGGGTAACATTGCGTAAGGAAATGATAGATCATTATTTCTATTTGTCGATATGGTGTAATGAAAAAAAGATTAGGAAATTTTGTATTCTTATGTGAAACTTGTGGTATCATAAGACCAACTCAAGCTCATTTACAACATGAGTAAGGCTGGAAAAATGAACTTGCAGGGCTAATGAAGGAACTCCATGCAGCTTAAATCATCATCAATCCTAAGGGTGAGGCGTACCCCACTTTCTTAAGGCTGTAAGGTCGTGAACATACAAAGAAAGGTAAGTGTTGTGCTCCCAGTTGTGATATAATAAATCAATACAAAGAAAGAGGTGACCCTCCACAACATACAGATCCTTGACAAGTAATGTAGATAAGTTACAAGTTATCGTTGAAGGATTATCAGTGAGACTAAATATTATCCTAGTCCAATAGTGATGTACATTTAGAATTAAAACCAGTTAATCATATTATTTAATAAGATTAGAAATATATATGATATTGTTTTCTTATATTTATCAAACAATAATTAATTACCTAATATTATATTTTTGTAGAAAATAAAATAAATCAATTTATTGAATTGTTATTCTTTTTTCATCTTGGTGATATTGCTAAATCCGGTTTAGCAATTTGATAACTATTTACACGTACATAATAGGAACCAAAAGATATCGTTAACCATGACTAATAAGTATATCAATACAAGTCAATTAATCATACCTAAATTGCGTAACTGTTCCACTAAGGAAACATGATTAGACTCCATAAAGTAAACCTGTATTATAAAGGGTCGGCTTAAATCACTTAAGCAATACTTATTTTCGGCCTACCAAATTTAAATAAACAAATATTACCCTCTAATATTCTACTAGTAAACTATCAAGTTTACATCTTGCATGGTTATCAAAATATCTTGCAACTATTCTTTACATATATAGCCTCAATCTTCAAATACCAACTTGAAATTGTCAATATCAACCCTACCATGAAATGGATGTAGATGTATGCCAAGTCATATACCCAACAAGCAGAGTTATATGGACACTATTTGGTTCGTACACATAGTACAATAAAGTAAACCAACTTGTCTATGTTATTGCATGTGTACATGCTCAATTTTTTTGGTCTAAAGTGCATAGTATTAAAAGAGAAGTGTGAATTATTACATACGAGGGGTGGGGGCGGGGGAAAATATAAATAAAAAAAATACAAGAAAAATAAACAAAAACAACAAGGTCTGAGAAACAAACCAAAGTCGACCCTACAAAGAAACATCATCCATTTGAAGTCATCTATGAGAGAAGATAAAGAAGCAGATGTGAGGACCATGGATCCAAAAGTAATCAGGAGGACCATTATTGTGAACACATAAACGGTATCCGATCAAGGCGACATCCATAAATTGCAGTGATGGAAATTATTGTCTGTCCTCCAAAAGTCCCATTTAAAGCAATGGTAAATGGTTCGGTGTCTAGAATAATCGAAAATAGGAACGTAGATGATCCTCATTAGTTACAAGACAATTTTTAACTATTGCATTAACAAAGTGGAAATTCCTTGTATCAGGCATATAATTCCAACATCCTTGGGATATGAATTT
The DNA here is from genome assembly GCA_029959085.1 of Nemophila menziesii. Taxonomy (NCBI): domain Eukaryota; kingdom Viridiplantae; phylum Streptophyta; class Magnoliopsida; order Boraginales; family Hydrophyllaceae; genus Nemophila; species Nemophila menziesii. The sequence goes on along the minus strand of JARWIR010000005.1, from coordinate 35,864,957 downwards.
AAATATTTCACGGTATAGGAATCCAAACCATGGTAGAAAACTCCAAGTTGTTGTTCAAGTAGATTCTTTTGATTAGAGAATCTTTGGAGGAGCATCAGGTATCGCATCCATGCCTCACTAATACTATCTCTTGACTCCATATGAAAAGTAATGTGAATGTTCCTCTCCTTCATCTGCATTGTGTGGGGTTTGTTTTGCTAAAAATGCTCTTTTTGCTTTGTATGTGTATCAATAGATACCGGTGAGTTAGTCCAACCAATTACTTGCTCCACCAACAATGAAAAATGGTAACATAAATAGATACATTTGTTCCCCCTGACACCCTCAGTGATATTTAGGTCATAAATTTGTTAGAAATTTTTGTAATGACATCATTGGATTATCGCTTGCCTCTCCAGTAAAATTATCTAGTGATGGGAAATGAGTAAGCATGCCCAATTACAATTTTAAAAGATATAATTTTATGTCCGACCTTAGAATATTCACCTTTACTTCTAAATCTTGCACCAAATGAGCATCAATTCTTAGTTGGCATATCCCATTATGAGAAATATGAGCAACATTTCATTAAAGCCATCCTTATTCAGTGGGTTAGATTGGCCTCTGATCATATTCACATTGGAAACAATGGCCTCATCAGATGTATTTGTCTGTAAAAGTGGATCCCCATGAGCATCTATCTCTTAAGATATTGATCCATTCCAAAAAGATGGATGCACTAGCCATACTTTCGTCACTACTCTGATTTTCTCTCAAAGTTCATCGATATGTGATGTCTTCTTATTTGTAGATGTTTATGGAATTTAAGAGACGTCATTTCAAAGTTATAATGGGTGCAAAATAGTGATTTTACATAAGTTTTGTGTATAATTGAGTCATGACATGAAATTTTATGATTGGAATGTGTTTTGGTTTTTTAATGTGTTTGTATACATATTTAGAACACTTTGAGATTAAGATTTAAGGACAGGGTTATACGAAGATACAAGGAGCTTGATCAAAAGGGATCTAAACCAAAGGTCACCAAACTTCCCGAGTCATTACAAAGTCAAAGTTGTAAAATCTGGGCATCACCATAAATATTGCCACCTACTACTCCACAACTCCGCGACGAGTTAGCAACAAAGGAAAATCTCAAGCACAAGAAAAGATATGTCGCCTATTGGTCTTCTACTACCTCACTTGGATACAACTCGACAACGATGGTAAGTAGAGGCGAGCAATCGGTTGGTATCCTACTAATCACCTACATCAAAACTCGATGACGAAATATGAAAATATTGAATGACCAAGTGATACAAAATATTGATTTTTGTTATGAAGAGACTGGGTTTTCAAAACACATTGAATAGTTGGATTTCTAAGACCTCCTTTTGGGTCAATGTCATCCCCTAGAGTGTGATATAAATTGACACCCTTGAGAGGGTTGACTTCCCACAAGTGTACGGGTCGTTGACAAGTAAAAATTTGATAAATATAAGGTTTATCATCTCCATATGGACTATCAAGGTTAAGATTAATGTGTTCAAGAGTATGACAGTGTAAGTTGCAACTAAATAACAATAAAGTAAATAAATATGTTTTGGGGGTTTTATGATTAAGCTAAACGATTAATTGAAATAAGAAATAAGAACCAAACTGAAAATGCAAATTAAACTAATAAATGAGTTAAAATGTATCAGAAAGATGCTTGAGTGTTGATAGTAATTCCCAGTGTAGTTTACTTACTGTTTCTAGGAATAAAGGAGAAGTGGTCTTCCGTGTTCTCCCAAAATCCCTCCCGGCTATATATGAAGTTATCCTACGATACTAAATACCTCTTACGTGTGACCTTACAAATCCTTTGGTTATGAACAAAACCTCTGATTCTTGGTCGATCGCGTCACAGTATACCGCCTATAGGGCACATTATACCGCTCCAAAGGTATGAACATACTGACTTTTGTACTGTGTCTGCACCGTCATTATGCTTGGTTGGGGGACGGTATACCTCCCGTAGGGCACGATATACCACTCAAATGCTTTGAACTCTTTGACTTTGACCGTAAAGGATACGATCACGAGGGTATTGTGCGTGGAGGTATACCGCTCGACCTGCTGTGAGCATGAATTTTTCAAGCATTCCACGCAAAACTCATCTTCTACATAGCCTGCACAACAAAAACAACTTCTACCTTTCTCATTAACTCTAATATACATAATTCCTAAAAGACTTCAAGTAATATACACTACAAACATGAAAATTTAAAACTTAAAGCGACTAAAACATGGGTTGTCTCTCAAGATCACGTTTGTTTAACGTCGTTGAAGTTCGACGTGTTACCTCTAGGATCATTTCTTTTTTACATAGCCTCGCCAACAGTGGGTGAGGCTATTGACATCTACTTTGCAGAATTTGGAACTCTTCTTGGCTTTCACTTTGATTACCTTGTCCGAAACAACTCTAGTTACCATAAATGGCCCCATCCAAGAGTTCTTCTACTTGTGTGATGGTTTGGGGGATCGGGATCTTTCGATGCGACCTCATCTCCTACCCCAAACCAATCGTTTTTACTCTTTCTCATGGACTCTCTTGGAATCTTCTTAGCTGAATTATTGGCCACACTCATATAGGAAAGGTGTGGTTTCGTTTCAAGTTTCAGAGGAATTTCAATAGATGGTTTCTTTCTTGGCTGTATCTCCTTAGAACTTAGAGTCGCAACAACCTCGGCTAGCTCTTAAACATGATTAACGATGTCCACACGGAAACAATCACCCTTGGAATCGGGAAACTTCATTGCCTTGAACACTTTGAATTTGACCTATATGTCTTGTACTCGCATGGATCAATTCACTGTTCTCTACATCAATCAAATTACGCCTCGTGGCTAAGAATGGTCTAGGGGTGGAAATCGGATTCGAAAATTCTAATTTCCGATAAAAAAAATCTGATTTCCGAATGAATTTTTAATGTTAAGATTTCTGAAATTTCGATTTCTGATATTTCTAAAAAAAATCGGATCAGAATTGGACATACATGTAAATTTCTGAAATTTCTGATATTCCGATCCCATTTTTGTTTTCGATTCTTTTTTCCAATTTACATTCTGAATATTATTCCCGGTATATTTACGATTATGGATTATTCTATTTCTATTTAATATTAGATAATATGATAGATGTATATATATTTATATATTATACATATATACTGTATACCACCTAGAAAAATCACTTTGAGACTTAGACGTATTTTTGCAATTTTTGTTAATTTTTGTCTATTTGTGAGAAGAATTGCTTATGTTTGGAGAATACTTTTTTTATTGTTCTAAAAGCTTTCATGTTTGGAGGATGTTGAGTTTCATACATGTATGAGTGTTTTTTCATTTCAAACTAAAAAAAAGTATGTTTTCTTTATATTGAGAGCATGCATGTGTTTCTGGATAAAAAATGATGCATGCTTGGAGAAAACTAGAATCATATCGTAATGTGATCATCAACACCTTGAAAATTTAACTGTGGGTTGACAACTAGACTAGTTAAATTTAATTCTTGAAAATTATTGTTAATTAACCTAGTACTATATAGGGATATCTAATTTAGAAATTTCATATTTCCAGTCCAAAATTTCTGCAATTTTTGAACCAAAAGTTTTGTAATTCCGAACTAAAAATTCTGAAATTTCCGAACAAAAAGTTTCTCCCCAAAGTTTCCGAATTCCCGAGTTCGGTATCTTTTTTCAGTTCCAAAATTTTTGAATCGGAATTAGAATGGAAAAATATATTCCGAAAGACCTTTTTTCCGATCCATTTTGTCTGATTTCCACCCCTAGAATGGACGCCCAAAATGATTGGCACATTTCTATCCACCTCATTGTCAAGAATAATAAAATCACATGGAATCATAAAATTACATGCCTTGACGAGTACATGTTCTATCTTTTCCTCGGGTTTGGGAGATAGACCTGTCTTCCATTTGTAATACCATGGTGATGGGTATTTGGTGGGCCTGGGGTGTAATAAATTAATAATATAAAAAATACACACACTTCGAAAACCACAATTAATTCTATGCAAGTGTACGGGTCGTTACAAGTAATCAAAAGTAAATAAAGTTCGTTCCTCAGGGACTTGGGTAGTTATTTTGAATTTTGTTCAATATTAGCGTAGACGATTTAAATTGTTTCGATTAAAAGATAAGAAATATAAAGTGTTTGTTTTGTTTCAATAGTTAAGATAGCAGTTAAGATTGCAAGTATACACCTAATCCTATTGATTTAATAGTTCTAGAAATAAATTGGTAGCTTATATTAACCTGGATTCTAAAGTCTTTCTAACTTTCGTAAGGGTTTACATAGGAAGCTCACGTACCAAATTCTGCAAGATTAAAATAAACCCTAGAGGCTACTTGGCTAGTCAAGACCTTAGGTTCATTAACGGAGACCAAGCGCATATACACTAATCAGTAATTAGATTTCCCCCTTTAGGCCCAAGCTTAAATTCTTAGGCTAATCAATATGTATACCCAATAGATGCAAATCACAATATACTGTAAATACTCAAAAGAACAAATTAAATAGTAAAACTGGGTTCATACATGTACAATCTTAAACAATAATAGAAATTAGTGCATAATTGAATCTTGAAATAAAAACTTAAAACAAAATTAAAGACAAAATAATTACAATGCTAAGTTAACCAAGTAATAGAGATGGAGAATTGTATAATTAATGCGACGAATCTCCAGCTCTTGTTTCTTCCTTCTCTAGATCCTCTTGATAGCTTCTATGATGAATTCTTGATGAAAGGTAAGCTCTAACGGCCAAATATGGATTTCTAATGTTATGGGTTGGATATTTATAAGTGGGAAAACATTTTTAGGGTTTAAATAGGTCATGGGCTAGGTTCAAATGACCTAGCCATCCCAAAAACGTTTTCCTCCTAGAGGGGACTGGTTCGCATCACGCCAACTACATAATTCATAACATCTTCGTTACATCTCCGAATCTAAATCCGTAAGTGGCCAAGCGTCCGTAATTTGTAGCCCCATGTGTTTATAAAAGGTCTCATCCAAATTCTTTATATATCTCACGTGACATAAAAATAATTCACTTTCTAATTCTTGCCGACAACTCTTTCACTTTCTAAAACGATTTCTTTAGTCCTTTGCTCTTGGTTTCTTTCGTTGATCTCCTTTCCTCGACTTTTTATCCATGATTTGGAATATAATATAATCCTCTTACCTAATAGATTCACATTTGACAATTCTCCAAAACAAGGCAAGAAACGGGAATATATCAAATAATAGGGAAAATCCCCCATCTAAGCACAAAAGGAACGTACAAATATGTCTCACAATGAGATATATATTTATCACAAGAAGGAAATATCAAGACCCCCAACTCAAAACTTTGTCGTCTGAACAAATAAAAATAAAGAACAATAGAAAAATCTCAAAAATATCAGCTGAGGCAAATAAGCACGTAAGATGGAGAATGTAAAAAATAGTCCTAAAGAAAATACTTAGCAAGTTTAATCTAATAGTATTTTCAAACTAGTTAATATATATACACTTATCATACAAACTATCAACAAAGTTTAAGGTCAAGATTATATTAGCTTTGCAATTCACGAAGGAGATGTTCTTTTCTTAGTTCGCAATAAAGGCTATAGAGTGTTCATCGATTCTAACATAGTCTCTAATGGTCCATCTAGCTACTCTCTATTAGGTCAATATCTCCAAAATCACATAGGCTTAGGGACTGTATGACGTATATTTGGATAATTTAGAGTGAGACTTTGGATTTCTCCTCACTAGCCATCAACGAGTCGCCCTAGATGTAGATTTCCCCGCCTAGGCGTCAACTCCCCCTTAGACGCTTACGCCTAGTTAAAACTCTAGGCGTTTTTTCCTAGCGCCTTAGTCGTCGTGCAAAAAATAGCAGTCTAGACGCCGATTAATGGCAAAACATGCCCGCATAGGACTTCTTGTAATTTTTATTATTTTTGAGAATTCTTTAATTGATATTATAACTCAATTTTTAGTATTTTTATATTTACGATAGTGTTGTTAGATGAATTTTATTACTTAAATAGTTAAAATTGATATAATTACTACATAATATATTACTAAATATACAAAATTACACAACGAGATTCAGAACCGTATAATTCCGCCTAGGCCCCGTCTAATCGCGCCTAGGCGCTAGGCCGGGTCGACCGCCTAGGACGCAAACTCGAGGTCTACAACAGCTTGAGTTACTCTCATAATATATTCTCACTCAACCCAACTTTGATGCACTTATCTCGCATCACATATAACCAAACTAATAACCCAGTTACATAAAAATTTAATCCACTTTTCCTGTCCTTTTTCATATCCAATATTTTCATATCACTTTCTTTTGCAAGTTAGATATGACTCTCTTTTGATTTGAGATGTCATGTTACTTCAGATTTATATTTATTTTCAATGATATTTCTTCTACCCCATCAAAGGATTACAATATAAAATACGTGCATCATCATATAACATAAATACATAACTCAAAAACCCACCCAAAGGTTTCCCATAATCGTTCCCATCATCCCATAGGTATATGTTGAAAATGAAAGATGCTCTCTCTACTAATCAAGCTTGGAAGTTACAAAAAAATGTAATTTGTTTGTTGCAAAAGTTATCAAAGGAATATATCACCCTGGATGTGATTTCTGGCAAGAAAAGATTAAGCAAGGTTGCTCATGGGATTTTTCTCGTATCTGTAAGGGTAAAAATGAAATTAAAGGACACTGTACAATTCTACGTACCTTATCGGTGATGGTGAAGATATTAACATCTGGGAATTAGTTTGGTTGGCTAAAAGTATGCCAGTTGTTAAACATCCTGACTACGATGTCTTTAAGGTATCTCAGCTCATTAATAATTAAAGTCAAACATGGAATTTATAATCACTATTTAGATGGCTTCCAAGGCATGTTGTAAAGTATGATCCTAGAACTAATCTTATTGCAGTAAATTAAAAAGATACACTCATTTGGCCATTTAATTTGTCGGGTATGTATTCAAGGAAGTTTGTATGCCAAGTTATTGTTGATAAACCTCAATAAAAAACTACAAGCTTCGTGTTAGGCATTACAAATCAATAGAGAAAATTTGGGAAATGTGCGGAAATCTAATATACCCACGAAGATCAGGATCTTTGCATGGAAATTTATTCAAAATGCTTTACCAACCAAAAAGAATCTCGAAGAAGAGAAAATGTTCAGAATCTTCAGAATGCACACTTTGCGGTGATACGGCGGATGTGGATCATTTGTTACTTAAATGTCTGTTAAGTTCTGCATTTTGGGCGAACTTCTTGATACAAATCAAAATTCAAAAAGAAGATCCATTTTCTAATGCAGATTGGCTTATCATAATTATTTCATCATGCTTGGATGTTGGATGGAATAAGAATATCATCGCGACTTTTGTTTTTATTTCTTGTTGGTAGATTTAGAAGTTCCGATTGAAAGCAAACTTTGAGGGTATTCAATAGGATTTCAAATCACCTCTTTTAGCACCAAATGATTTAATGGATAAACTATTTCGAAATAATGATATCATGGGATTCTTGTTCTCACTTAATAAAGAATTGTAATACTACGAATGTGACATACAATGTGATGCCTAAACAGAGGATTTTTTGTGATACTTCGTTCGGAAAAGAATGGAAACAATTGGGGATTGTTGGTGTAGTCCTTGATAAAGAAGATAATTTTGTGAAGCATTATGTTAAGAAATTTTGGACAAAATAAAGTTTGGAAAGTGAAGTGCTTGCGTTACAAGAAACTCGTAGCCTTGCGATGGAGGAAAGAAACCAGACAACAACTTCTTTACTCTAATTGCCTTGAAACTGTTCATAGCCTTAAAACTCGTTTACAGTTTGATTGAATATCAAGCCGATCATTACGAAAGTATATCAGCTGTACAATTTTTCGTGTTCTTTGAATTTCACTCATAATACCAAGGATATACAATATGTTTGTAAATATTTTATCAAAATCTGTAAGACAAAATTTGTTAGACTCGGATTGAAACAAGAGAATAGTTCAAGCTACCTAGTTCCTACAATTAGGAAGATTTTAAAGATCCGAAATCAACCGAAAGAACGAAGTTGACTAGTTCGTTGGTGTATATATATTGTTAGGTTGTTTTCTTTGTTTATTAGATGCTTTATAGGTTATCACGTTTGTTTTAATGAAAAATTTACATTGATATATATATATATATATATATATATATATATATATATATATATATATATATATATATCCTTAATAATAAACATTACTTCCTCTATTTTATAAAAAATGTCATTTTATTAAAAATAATATACTAAATATATTATTCATATATTTTAAAATACTTTTTTCACTATTACTTTTATTAAAATATAAAAATTTATATTTTTAATACACGTTTAAAATATCAACATATTTTACGAGTGCTATTTTTAGAGCAGCGTCCAATTAATTACACGGAGAGTGAAACTATTCCTAATTAACTTCAACTACAAGTTAATTCCCAACTAAGAACAAAAAATTGAAAAATTCCAAAAATACCCATAAACATATTAATTATAATTATAATTATATAGATATATCATATCTTCACAATTGATTATATAATATTTATTTTCTTCACCATCACCTCCATCACCACCATCCCCACCCGACCACCACTCCCACCAATCCCACCCCACGCCCAATACCCTACCACTCCACCACCACCCCACCCCCTTTATCTCCACCACCACACCCACTCCTACCACCATCACGCCCACCATCAACACCCTCACCGCCACTCCTACCACCACCGTCTCCGCCGCCGCTACTATCACAGTCGTCGTCGACACCGCCGCTGTCGCCATCTCCACCACACACCACCCCCATCACCACCCTAACACGCCTACCCCCACCCCCACCACCACCCCCACCATTACCACCCCCAACCCACCAAACCACCACCACCACTACCCCCACCCCTACCACCACCACTACAACCACCCCACCCCCACCACTATCACCACCACCATTATTCTACGCCGACCACCACCACCTTCACCCATAACCACCACCGACTAAATCTGTCACCGTCAATCACCACCAACTAATTCCATCACATGCACGTGTCCCATGAAATTTAAAAAAAAACATAACTACTCTAAAACAAATTGTAAACATAAAAAATTACTTTTTTAGACAAGGCAAATTAATATTTACGTATATAATTTTTTTTTGATACAAAGGAGACTCGACAGGATCGTGGAAAAGTAATATTCTGTTTTATGTGTTGCTATAACAAAAAAAAAGGTTTGTCAATTCCACCACACGCGCGTGTGCGTGAATTTTTTTTATAAAAATTCATAATTAATTCCAAAAATATCGAAAAATTAAAAAAAATCATTTTTTGACGGGGCAAGTTCATATCTACATCTGCGATTTTTTTTGAATTCTTTTATTTTTAAATTTCGATATGCAGTTTTATGTGTTCCTATAATACACAAAAATATATTTATGTATTTCCATAACACACAAAATCATAAAATCAATCTAAAACATTCCCTTCTTTAACAAAATCATTTTTTATCTTTATTAATTACATATACCATACTTTTGCTTGTTTTTTACTATATTAATGTATTATCATTTTGTCCAACCCCTTTTTGTTATTTTAATACACAAAACAGTCATTTGTGCAACACACAAAATAACGTAATCCCTTTTAGTCATGCTCTTTTCAGTCTGTGAATTGTGTATCACATGAACACAAAAACTGACTGTTTTGTGTAATGAAATTCATAGAAAAAAATTTGTGTCTACTACTTTAGCGTTGGAGACTCTAAACACTAAAAAATAAAATTTTAACACTAGAAACCATTAAACCTCAACCCTAAAAACCATAAAACCTAAAAGCAATAAACTCTAAACCTAAAAACTCTAAACCCTAGTCCTAAACTTAAAAGCACTAACCCCAATCCTAAACCATAGGCCTAAACCTAAAAACACTAACCCTAAATCTGAAACCCTAAATTAAAAACCTAAAACCATAAATCCTAAACATTAAATAAATAAATAAAACAAAAACCTGAAAACCCTAGAGCCTAAATCCTAAAAAAAGTAAAATACTTATATGATAGAGTCTGTGATTTTATGTAATCCGGGAAAAAATCCTCGGCAGCGGCGCCAAAAACTTGGTGGGGGAAAAGGTGTGATAAATAAACAGATAAATAAAACTAATAATAAAGGACACGCCCTTGTCTACCATGTGAAATTCATTGGAAGTACTACAGATCGTTTGCAAGTTTAGTTAGTAAGTAAAGTTCACTCGTAGGGACTTAATCTGTTAGATCTACTTGTATATATAAAGATGTGTAGGAGAATTTACTTGTAAAATAAGAAGATAAAATAAATAATATTTATTTGGTTTTTGGATAGAAAAGATAATAATGCAAATAAATAATATAACAAAGAATGGAGATGAGAAATATAGCATAGGGTTGCTAGTATACACTTATCCTTCTAATTTTAATTCTAGCTATAAAGGTGATTAAAGCTCTTAGATAAATTGCCAAAATTATATATTCCTCCTAACCCCCTTCCGGGTGGACTTAGTTGGCGACCTAGCAATTACCAGGGGACTTGGGTAAGGGGACCCTGCGCAATGATTGGTGGTTAAATCAAACCTTAGTGACTATCGAGTTAGGCATGCCCGTCAGGATCACTACCGCACACTAGACGCTTATGTGGTGTTTCAACAATTAGACACCCCTTCCGGGTGACCATCCAACATCTATTAATGGGGTAGTCTATACGTTTGCAACCGCAAGAACTACTGTCAATACATCAAAGCACATAAACAGTTACATAGGTTAAGTAGTTAGAATCGATTTAAAAAGGGTTTTCCCAAATAACGTGAAAACAAATGAGAATTAGAAATAAAAGATTATACATATGCAAACCCAAACTATAGGGAAACTAGTTCATATCTAAAGACAAATAAATAAACTATGGATAAAAGTAATTAGAAACAGAGATAAGCTAAATAATCTAATACAAATTATCCTAAAGATAGAGGGAGATAATGGAGAAGAGGAGTTTGTGACTTTCCAACTTCTTGTCTTCCTCTCTACAGGTCTTCTTGCTTCTATGGATGACTTCTAAGAGTAATAATAATTCAAAGCTAAGCAAAGACATGTTTACAATGATAAGATGTTGTATTTATCGGGTGCGCGCAAGCTATCCTGGATCACCCATGTAACAAAAAAAAAAGATGGTGTATTTATAGGTGTTTTCTAACCCTAGGTCAAAATCTTGGAGTAGAAGGCAAGTAATCAGAATCCAAGTCCAACTCAAATTCGTAATAAAGATAAGGATAATACTGTTGTTTTGACCATATCTCTTCGTTACTGTGCCAAATTTCGCCCACTAGATATCAAAAGAATCGCAGTCGAAAGATCTATCTAAATCTTTAATGGTCCCTCCAAAACCGAAGATGACTCGGAGTTATATGCACTTTTACGGACGTAGTTGCAGAAATTCATATTTATTTGACAGTTTTTTTCCTATTTCAACTCTACTTCCTTTTATCTCTTGATTCCTTCCATATCTTCTTTCCTTAACTCTTTAGAATTGATTTGGTATCTAATTTTTTTTCATAAACCATAAGAGCTTCACATTAACACACAAATTAAACCAAATATCCTCTAAATGTAAAAAAATCATCAAATCAAGACAAGAAATAAGAAAATATCTAAATATGGGTAAAAAATCATAATTAATTTATCAAATACACCTAAAATAATGTCTCCAACCTAGATTAATATATCACAAATAGGGAGATATCAACAATGCTACACAAAACTAACTTTTTGTGTATTACTAAAACCCTAAAAACGCTATCCCTAAACCCTAAAAACCCTAAAGATGGTAAAAAAGTAAATAGGATAAACTAAAATTATTTTTATGAAATTATAAAACTGGAAAACCATAAACTCTAGTCTCAAAACCTTAAACCCATAAACCCTAACCTTAATAAAACTAAACCCTTAAAACTAATCCTAAACCCTACACTTAAATACACTATTCTTAATAAACCTAAACACTAAAACCACAAACCCAAAAACCTAAATACTAAAATGAGAAAATGACTAATATGATAACGTTTGGTATTTTATGTGTTCCAGGAAAACACAAAACTGGTACACACAAATATGAGTTTTGTGTGTTACAAGAATACACAAAATTGAGTTTTGTGTATTCTTGTAACATACAAAATACGGAGAAGGGGATAAAGGACTAGTATGATGTGGTCTGTGATTTTGTGTGTTACAGTACTACACCAAACTAATTTTTGTGTATACTTGTAACACAAAAAATCACATATTAAAGAAAAATATTAATATGATGTGTCATTTGGTGTGTTACATGAATACAAAAAAATAAAAATACATATAATCCAATATCTACGCATTCTTTTTTATTTTTTGTGTATTACATCATTACACAAAATAGTCGGTGTGTTCATGTGATACACAAAATCACATACAGGAAAAGGCCTTATTGGAAGATAAAAAGTGAATTTTTGTGTTGTTGTAATACACAAACGACGGTTTCGTATATTACAACAACTCACAAAATAGCAAAAAAGGGTTGGACAAAAAGATAATACATCAAGATAGTTAAAAATGAGTAAAAGTAGGGTATATGCGATTAATAAATAGAAAAAATAATTTTGTTAAAGAATGGAATGATTTAGATTGATTTTATGATTTTGTGTGTTACACGAATACATAAATATATTTTTGTGTATTGTAGGAACACATAAAAGTGAATATCAAAATTTTAAAAATTTTAAAAAAAGTTTAAAAAAAAATTGATGATGTAGATATGAACTTTCCACGTCAAAAAATATAATTTTTAATTTTTCTGATTTTTTTGTAATTAATTATTTTTTTTAACAATACCACGGTCGCGCGTGTTTGATGGAATTGACAATCTATTTTTGTGTAAAACAAAATATCGAAATTAAAAAAATAAAAAATTCTACAAATTAAAAAAAATCATAAACTTAAATATTAATTTATCTCGTCTAGAAATGCAATTTTTTTATTTTTCTGATTTTTTAAAAAAAAATTAGTTATGATTTTTTTTACAAAAAATTCTACGGACGCGCCCATGTGATTGATTAGTTAGTGGTGATTGGTGGTGACATCGGTGGTGGTTATGGACGAAGGTGGATGTGGTCAGCGGAAAATAATGAAGATGGTGGTGGTGGTGGATGCATGTGGTTGTGGAGGTGGTGGATGCATGAGGTGGTGGTGGATGAATGAGGTAGTGGTAGTGACGAATGCATGTGGTTGTTGTAGTGGTGGATGCATGACGTGGTGGTGGTGGTGGTTGTGGTGGTGATGGTGATTGTGGTGGTGGATGCATAAGGTGGTGGTGGTTGTGGGCGGTGATAAACGTATGAGGTGGTGGTGATAGTCGGTGGTAAATGCATGAGGTCGTGGGGTGGTGGTGGTGGTTAGTAATGGTGGTCAGATTTTAGAATAAAAATAAAATAAAATAAAATAAATAAATTATATATTACGAATATTATTTAATAAAACTAAAAAAATTAAAATGACAATAAGTAAATATGTTAAAATGCTTTATTGAAAATTAAGTCTTTAATTAATAAGTAAATAGTAGTTATTTTTATTTTTTTGGAATAAAATTTAAGGAATTTTTTTAAAGATGAATATAATTATTATATTTTTTAATATATATAAAAAGTTAAGTAAATCATTTTTGTGAAATGGAAAGAATATTTATGACTCCATAACATTTACATGAGTGGAAAAAAAGAAGGCCGGTGATGAACGCTATTATAGATGAAAATCAATCGGCTTTTATCTCAGGAAGGCATATTCAAGGCAACACAATGGTTGCGCATGAAATTATTACTTATATTGAAGATCAAAGGAAAACAAAAACTCATTACTTAACTATAAAAAAGGTATCCAAAAAGCTTATGAAAATGTGGAATGAGACTTTTTGGAAGAAATGATGTATAGAATGGGATTTAGCGAAAGTTGGATTAATAAGATTATGAGATCTGTAACATCTGTCACTTATTCTTATTTATTGAATGGCTCTCCTATAAAAATTGAGAAGCCACAAAAAGGTTTGAGACAAGGAGATCCCTTATCGCCCTTCCTTTTTTGTATGGTGACCCAAATGCTTTCTATTCTCATATCTGGTAAAAAAGAGAATAAAATTATGAATGGTATAAAAATTGCGAGAATGTCCCCTACAGTAACCTACCTACTATTTGCTGTTGATAGTATTTTCTTTATGAAAGATAATGCGGAAGAAATAGAAGGTTTTAACGATGTTATTAATAAATACAGTTATGCAACGGGTATGAAACTTAATTTGAACAAGTGTGGAGTTAAATTTAGCCCAAATACTCCAGATTTTGTACAAAAAACGTTGGCTAGAAAACTTAATATGCCTATTACTAATAATCTTGGCAATTACTTGGGTTTACCAACATAATGGGGTAGATCAAAGGTTAAAGACCTGAACTTACTAGTAGAAAGAACTTTAAAAAGAATAAAGAACTGGAAAAATTTATATCTTACTCTCGCAGGTAAAGAAGTATTGATTAAATCTGTTCTACAAAGTATGCCTAACTACTTTATGTCCTCTTATATTATTCCTAAAAGAATTTGTGACTTGATCTCCTCTCAAATTGCAAATTTTTGGTGGGGTAGTAATGGTAATAATAAGGTGCAATGGGGTAGTTGGGAATCAATAACAAAAAGTAAAAGTCATGGTGGTATGGGGTTTAGAGACTTATATCTTATGCATTTAGCCATGTTAAGTAAACAGGCATGGAACATTTGTAACAACAACAATTCTTTATTATATAAGGTGTTGAAAGGAAGGTATTTCCCTCTTAAAACTTTTATGGAAGCTAACTTGGGAAGTAAACATTCCTGGGGCTGGAGGAGCCTCATCAGTGGTAGAAATATTATAAAAGAAGATATTAGATGGAAAATTGGAAATGGATACACTATAAATATTCATTTTGATAAATAGATCAATAATTATGGTGAAATTATTAAACCTAACAGAGATGATATAGAAAAAGTAAATGATCTTATTATCAATAATGAAAAAAGGTGTTTTATTGAATTAGTAAAAAGTTCTTATACTGAAGAGGTGGTTGCCTCTATTCTCAAAACCTTCATACCTCTTTCACGAGGAAGAGACATTCCTTATTGGATTCATGATAAGTAAGGGCTATTCTCAGTTAAGAAATGTTACCAAATCTTAAAAAATAAAAAAACAAATGGAGAAAAGAATAGTAAGAATCAAGCTACTTCTTCCCATATTGTAGACTCTACAGTATGGAAATTGGTTTGGAATCTTAAGGTGACTCCTAAGATAAAAAGTTTTATGTGGAAAATGATTAGGAATCTTCTTCCTACCAATGATAATGTGTATAAAAGGAAAGTTATTAAAAGTCCTATTTGTGATTTATGTAATAGAGAAACTGAAAAATACAAAGCATATGTTACTAAATTGCGATTGGGTAAGAGCTATTTGGTTTGCTTCTCCCTTTAATTTGTTAACTTGCAAACAATCCACTTCTAAAGTGGACTTGTGGATGGAAAGTTTAGCTAAAAAAGGGAAGGAATCTAAACCTAATAACAAGTTTATGATGGAACAAGTATGTACAATTCTTTGGTATATTTGGAAGGAAAGATGCACTTATAAGTATAAAAACAGTAGCATTGACCCTATGAGAATATTACAAAATACGAGAAAGGAATAGGAAGAATATCAAAATATTAATTATCCTAATGATGTAAGGAATTCACTGAAGGATAATAACAACAACAATAATAATAATAATAATAATAATAATAATAATAATAATAATAATAATAATAATAATAATAACAATAAGAATATTATGGAGCTAGATAACACAGCTTCCGAGGAGGTTATTAACAACAGTAACGAGAGGGTAAGAAATGAGAATACTAGTAAGAGTTGTATGAAATGGATTCATCCACCTAGTAATTTTATTAAAATAAATTGCGATGCAGCAGTTGGAATTAATAAGTGTGCTATTTTTTGTGTCTCTAGGGATTCTACAGGTAGGATTGTCGATTGCAAAGCATGGGATATTGCAGCTGAAAGTTCAAAGGAAGCAGAAGTATTGGGGATTCTCAAAGCTTGTCTTTTAGCTCGTGATATTACTCCTCAACGTGTAATCATCGAGAGCGATTGTTTCCTAGTTATGCTTCCCTTAGAAAATAGGTTGCCAATTAATTCACCTATTATTTGTAATATTATTAAGAGTATTTATCTAGTTTCTGATAATTGTAATATTATTTTTCGATGGGCTAATTGTAGTAGGAATAAGCTAGTCAACGGGGTAGCCAAGCATAAGTTATGTGTCAACATGCTAGGCTCGTGTTTAGACACGTATCCGAATAGGTTAGTTAAGATAATTAAGGATGAAACAGTTTCTTTGGAAATAGGTTGATTTTGTAATAATGTTTATTTGAAAGAAGTAAGGTTTGGAAAATTAAAAAAGGTAGAAAACAAGAAGGCATCCGAAAAAAAAAAAAAACGACAAAAAAAACAAGAAGGCATAACGTGTCACCCTCCAAAGTCCAAAGTATTGAGAATGACAAACATAATTTTCTTGAAAGCATCTACAAAGGAATTTAATTTATTTACTTGAAACATGTTCGTGGACCACATTCAAAAGAACGATCATAAATTTTTATTTCAATAATTGAGTACGTAGGAAGAAAAGATGAAAAAAAAAGGAAAAAGAAGAAAAGATGCTATATAGTAGTATATACATAATCTTAGTTGAGTTAAACATGGCTGAACTATGGAAAAAGAATAAGATGTGTTGGGCTTTGAGATTTAAAAATATATGGTTTAAGTTAGATGATAAGAATATAAAATATTATCACGCAATTACAAAGACAAAAAGAACTATAAACCGTATTTTTCATATTAAAAATGAAAATAAAGAATAGGTATATAAAAAGGATGATATTATCCATGAAATAAAGACTTGTTATAATAATGTTTTTAAAACAAATTGGAAAAAGCATTATGATTCTATTAAACGTAGGTCAAGAAAGTAGTCACAAATTTAATGAATGAAAAGCTGATAACTCAAATAACACTTGAAGAGATTAAAAATGCTGTTTGGTCTTTGAAAAGTAACAAATCGTTAGGATCTGATGGATTTGAAAGATTCTTCTTCAAGAAATTTTGGGAGGAAATAAAATTAGATCTTCTTGATCTTGTTGAGGACTTTATGATGAACAACACTTCATTAAAAGAGATTAGTTGTACAATTATTGCGCTTATACCCAAGTGCACCAACCCTGAAATGGTTGCTTCTTTCAGACCTATTCGCTGCGCATATTCATATATAAAATCATCTCTAAGCTTTTATCCAATAGATTACAATCATGGATGGGAGATATTGTCTCAGAAACCCAAACTGCTTTCATACCAGGTAGATCTATTTTTGAAAATATATTGATTGCTCAGGAGGTTAGTCACTACCTCAAGAATAAAAGAATCTCACATAAGTTTTGTCTAGTCGTTAAAGCTGATATGACTAAAGCTTATGAAAATATTGAGTGGGATTTCCGACTTGATTTACAGAAATTTATGGGATTTCATGAAAAACGGATTAATTGGATTGGCAACTGCATTTCAGCAGTTTCTTACAAAATTAAAATTAATAGAGAACTTTTTGATATTTGATAATCCCCAAAAAAAGGATTAGACAGGGAGATCCATTATCTCCTTATTTATTTTGTCTGGTAACACAGGCTCTCTCATCTCTGATTGAATATTATGTTCGAATTGGTTTACTTAAAGGCATTAAGATTGCTAGGAAAGCCCCTATGATAACTCATTTACTGTTTGCTAATGATAGCCTCTTTTTTCTTGAGGCAGATGAGTATAATATTGAAATTTTTATAACTACTCTGAATTGGTATTGCTTTGCTTCAGGTCAGAAAATCAATCTTAATAAAAGTGGAGTATTATTTAGTAAAAATACCCCCCCCCCTTGAGGTAAAAAACAAAGTCAGCTCAATTCTCAGAATGAATAAGCAACATGACTTGGGTACGTATCTTGGCATCCCATATTCTTGGGGAATTTCTAAAGTTAAATCTTTAGAGTGGTTGACTGAGATGATTTTGAAAAATAAGGGATAGCTGGGATACTAGAATGCTATCTTTTTTTTTTTTTTTTGAATGCTATCAAAAAGTGGTAAAGAAATTCTTATCAAAGCTATTATTGGTTCTATTCCAAACTTTATTATGTCAGTGTTTTTTATACCAAAAAAACTTACATCTCATTTAACTTCATTAGTTTCAAATTTCTATTTGAATACTGAGGGAGAATCTAGATGTCACTGGGTTAAATGGCAGACCTTGATGACCTCTAAAGATGATTAAGGATTAGGTTATAAGGATTTCCATACTCAAAATTTAGCTCTATTAGCTTCAAATGTATGGAAATTTTCTAAAAATGAAGAGTCTCTGCTCTATAAAGTTTTTAAAGGAAAATATTTTCCAAACTCAAATTTTTTTAATGCCTCCTTGAACTCCGACTGCTCTTGGAGTTGGAAAAGTTTGATCAAAGGGAGAAATTGTTTTAAAAATAAATTCTTTTGGTCTATTAGGAATGGTAAGAATATTAACATCTGGGATGACAAGTGGATCCCTATTGATAAACAAATTGTCAAACCTGAAGGTTGTTTAGTAGAGTTTGTATCTGATTTGATATTACCTCTTAAGATGGGTTGGAATGAGAATCTGCTAAATGAATTATTTGATGATGAAGTTGTAGCAACCATATGCAAGTTACATGTTCCTTCTTTTTACTGTACTGACACACCATATTGGACTTGTTTAATAAGTGGAGATGTAACCGTGAAGGACTGTTATAATAAGCTTTGGAGGGATCAACAAATTCATGACCCAAAAAATAATATGAGGAAGGGCAGTAACTCTTTCAAACTGGAAGTTAAGGATTGGAAATTAAAAGTTATGCCAAAAATAAAAAACTTTATTTGGAAATGTTGTGAGAATGGCATTGCTACAAATGAAAATAGATATACAAGGAGATCTATACAATCTCCTTTGTGTGAATTATGTGGTGAACAAGATGAATCTATTGAACATTTGATTTTTCAATGCTCTTGGGCAAGGGCAGTTTGGTTGGGTAGTCCCTTGTCCTTTAATTATATTATTGAACCATCTTGTAGCTTTCAGAAATGAATTTCTTTTATAAGGTTATGTTCTATTGAAAGAGCAGATGTTATACTAGATTTGGACGAAATATCACTCTTTATAGTTTGGTTTATTTGGAAAGGAAGAAATGAATTTCTCTTTAAAGGAGTAGTCCCTGACCCTCTCATTACAATACAAAAAAAAATCATAGCCTATGATGAGTATGCTAGAGCAAATTCTAATACTACTGAGGCTAATTTTGAGAATCATTATGACTGTAACCGTTGTATTGATAGAGCTAGTGGCCTGATCAGTGCAAATATGAATAGGTTTTCTAAAGACGATTCTCTGATGAATATTAGTGTAGCTGACTTGAATAGAAAATCTAAGTGGTCCCCTCCTCTAGGGGAAAGTTTAACATTAACTATGATGCCTCGGTTATTTTAAAAACTAACAAAGCTGCCTTTGCTTGTGTATTAAGGAACTCTACATGACACATTGTTGAAGGTTTTGCAAAAGAAATTAACACAAACTTAATAGAAGATGCAGAAGGAAGGGGAATTTATGCTGCTTGTGAGATGGCATTAAAGTATCCAACTGGAAGTGTTCATATTGAGAGTGATAACAGTAGAATTATTGATCAAATTAATGCTAAATATAATATTTCTAGTAAAACTAAGGTTTTGGTGAAGAATATTAGGTTTTGTAAAGCACTGTATAAGCTTGAAATCTCTTTTGTTAAGAGATCTAACAAAAACTCCGAGGAGGATTGTTTGGTTTTGGAGTGCTTTCCCTCCTTCCCAATTAGCTAAGCTATTTAAGCTAGACTTTAAACAAACTGGAATTGGTTAAATTGTAATATTTTGAGATTCATGAAGTTTCTTTTCGACTAAGAAAAAAACATGGCTAAATAACATTACATGTAAAAACTTGTTTTTCTAACCTCAAAATCAAACTCAAACACAAATAAAGATTCAAAGAAACTGTTTAGGGTCTAGGTTTGAAGTATATGTATAAACTTAGGGTAAGTCTAATGGCATCCCAATTTTAGTTTTTTAACTAGAATTGGGAGTTAATTATACAAAATTAAGTCTCCAATAGCCTCCTAAGTATAGGAAATTTAATTATTGGGTTCTCAATTCCTCACAAGTTGTAGCCACATTTAGCTAACTATTTAACACCCACTCCTTATTTTCTTTATCTTTAATATTTTAATAGTTAATTTAATATTGAAAAAATAATATTGTATAATAAAAGTTACTTTAAAAAATATAATTATAATTAATCATGATTATATATAACAATAATTTTTATATTAATAATATTTTGTAATAAATAAAATAGCATATAAATAAGAAAAAAATTATAATTGGTAATAATTATATATTTAAATTTATGAGAATCTAAAAAATAATGATATATAACTCAATTCACGAAATATTACAATAATATCACGACCACTACGATTGAATTTTAAAAAATGATAACAAATTGTCATAATTTTAATATTATAATCGTAAGTATATTTATTATTAGTTTAAAAGATTTCTTTTTAAAAAAAATTAGGGGCAATGCCCAATTAATTACACGGAGAGTGAAATTATTCTCAATTAACTACAACTTCAAGTTAATTCTTTTTTTTTTGTTCAAAAACTTCAAGTTAATTCCCAATTAATAACAAAAAGTTGGAAAATTACAAAAATACCCATAAACTTATTAATTATTACTTTAATTATATATATTATTTGATTCTTATTATTTTTACCATTTATTATATAATTTATTTTCACCACCACCCCCACCACCCCCACCACCCCCACCACCCCCACCCCCACCACCCCCAACCACCATCACCGCCATTATTCTCCGCCGACCACCACCTTCATCCATAACCTCCACGAACTAATTCCATCACACGCGCGCATTCGTGAATTTAAAAAAAAAAAATCATAACTAATTCTAAAAACAATCGTAAAAATAAAAAATTGCAGTTTTGGGCGTGACAAATTAATATTTACGTCTATGATATTTTTTGAATTTTTTATGACTTTTAATTTTGATAATCCGTTTTGTGTGTTACACAAAACAAGATTTTCCAAATTTCACAACACGCGTGCGTCCGTGATTTTTTTTTAAATCATAATTAAATCCAAAAAAATCTAAAAAATTAAAAAATCGTATTTTTTGACGGGGCTAGTATATACCTACATCAGATAACTTTTTTGATTTTTTTTGTATTTATTTTTTCTAAATTTCGATATTCAGTTTTATGTGTTCCTACAATACACAAAAATATATTTATGTATTCTTATAACACATAAAATTATAAAATCAATCTAAAGCATTCTCTTATTTAACAAAATCGTTTTTTCCTCTTTATAAGTCACATATACAAAATTCGTACTCATTTTTAACTACCTTGATGTATTAACTTTTTGTCCAACCCTTTTTTGTTATTTTGTGTATTAAAGCAACACGCAACTTCATTTTTCTCTTCCAGTCAAACCGATCGGTTTGTATGTTCATGTGATACACAAAATCAAAGACTGAAAAATGGCATAACTAAAAAGGAAATACATGATTTTGTGTGATGCTGTAATACACAAATAACTGTATTGTGTGTTAGATTAACACACAAAATAACAAAAAGAGGTTGTACAAAAAGATAATACATTAAGATAGTAAAAAACAAGTAAAAATAGGGTATATACAATTAATAAAGAGAAACCATGGGGTATATGCAGTTATTTTATGTGTTTCTACAATACACAAAATATATTTATGTATTCTTGCACACAAAATTATAAAATTCAATCTAAAGCATTCTTTTCTTTAACAAAATCATTTTTTATCTTTATTAGTCACATATACAATATTTGATTTCGTTCTTAACTATCTTGATGTATTAACTTTTTGTACAACCCTTTTTTATTATCTTGTAATTGCTGTAATTCACAAAATAGTCATTTGTGTATTATAGTAACACACATATTCATTTTTTTCTTTTCCAGTCAAACTGATCGGTTTGTGTGTTCATGTGATACACAAAGTCACAAATTGAAAAAGGCTTATAAATAAAAGGGAATATATAATTTGTGTGTTGATGTAATACACAAATTACTGTTTTGTGTATTTGATCAACACACAAAACAACAAAAAGAGGTTGGAAAAAAAGATAATACATCAAGATAGTAAAAAACAAGTAAAAATATGGTATATGCAACTAATAAAGAGAAAAACTGATTTTGTTATAGAGGGAAATGTTTTAGATTGATTCTATGATTTTGTGTGTTACATTAATACATAAATATATTTTTGTGTATTGTAGGAACACATAAAACTGAATATTCGAAAGTTAAAAATAAAAAAACCGTTGATGTAGATATGAACTTGCCTCGTCAAAAATTATCTTTTTTTCTGATTTTTTTGGATTAAACTATGATTTTTATAAAAAAGAATTCACGGACGCGCGCATGTTGTGGAACCTGTAGAATTTTTTTTGTGAGTTATGCACACATAAAACAGATTATCGAAATTAAAAAAAAATTCAAAAATTCAAAAATAATCAAAAAAAATCATAGACGTAAATATTAATCTGTCTCGTCTAAAAATCCAATTTTTTTACTTTTACGATTTTTTTTTTAATTAGTTATGAACTTTTTAAAAAAAATTCACGGACGCGCGCGTGTGATGGATTTAGTTGGTAGTGATTGGTGGTGACAAAACTAGTCGGTAGTAGTTATCGGCGAAGGTGGTGGTCGGCGGAGAATAATGGTGGTGATGGTTGTAGGTGGGGGTGGGGATGGTGGTGGTGGCCGGAATGGTGGTAGCGGTGTTGGGGTGGTTGTGGTGGTGGGTAGTGGGTGGTTGGGGTGGATGGTGGTGGGAGTGGTGGGCATAGTGGGGGGTGGTGGTGGTGGTGGTGGAGGTGGTTAGTGGAGAATGTATGATGTGGTGGTAGTGGTCAGTTGTGGTGGCCGGATTTTTCAATAAAGAAATATTATGAATATTCTATAATAAACATAAAAAAAATTAAAATGACATTAAGAGTAATAGTGGAAGGTAATATAACAAAGTGTTTAATTGGAAATTAAACCTTTAAACAATGAGTAAGTAGGAAGGATTTTCCTCCTTTCTTTTTTTTGGAATGAAATTTAAGGATTCGTAATTAATTAGAAATTATCTCAAAAAATTAATAACTGAATTTAATTAAAAAAAATCATACCATCATGATTTATATTTTATACATAGTTTATAATATATAATATTTTTATTTTTTAAAGCTTATAATTTAAATATTAATATTTTATTTTTTATTTTGAATATTTACATAACAAATTAAAAAATAAAAAATAATAGATTTGTGACAATAAAAAATTAACTAATAATTAAAGTACAATTAAAATATATTTTTTGATAAAATTGGGAAATCGAACTAAGGAAGCCGTTGGAGTAAAACTGTTTTTGGTGGTTAATATATAATAGGGAATAGATGTTTGACTCTCAATTATGGCAACATAATTAAGAAACGGTTGAACTTAGTCTTAAATTAATATATTTATAGTTATATAAATTATATGTTTATATGCTTTTCCTTTAAGAATTCATATACAATCGCGTTGGATGGATTATTGAGGATACAACTATTTTATTTATTTATTTATTTATTTATTTTATGTGGATGGTTCGAGGAAACTTGCACACACCTTGACTAATCTTACAGAAATATGTAAGTCTTCTCTTACATATTTTTTGTTAAATCAAAACTATGTTACCCTCAGTACTTCCCCTTTAAGTATAAAGAAATAACAAGACTCTGAAAAGTTGAATTAACCCAACTAGTTCAACTAGTTAATTTTAACAAAGAAATGTATTAAGACGAAATGATTAATTACACAATTATTGGAAATATTAAAGAAAATATATATCATATTTTTTTATTGGACATAACAAACCATAAAAGTAATGGCCTAAGAAATTAACCGATCCCAAGTCGTGAGAAATGGGGAATCAAGATGTGATACCTCTCCTCCATTTCGGCCTCTGCCTAACTTCACGCACAGTATAGTCCCCAACCCGTTGAAACGGCGCGGCATATATATTATAATTCATAAATATTAACAATTTTTTGTTTTTTAAACTTGTTTAATTAACAAGTTTATATTTATACTTAATCTTGATTTATTTGACATGTTTCATGGGTGAGAAACTAATACTTTTTTTTAAAGAAAATAGATGTATTTTAATTAGTAAAATAAAAATGAGAACTTAGCCAATTTTTCGAAAAACATCATTAAGAGTATATTATGCAAAAGTAAACATCGAACTTTAGAATTAAATTTTACTTAATCAATTCAACAGTAAAATAAGTTTAGAATTTATTTTAGCAACCAATCTATCACTAAATTTGTTATTATGGGAGGAACATCTAGTACTATTTTAGAATATCGTCAAGGATATGTTTGTTTTTCTAGGAGAAAACGAGGCATGGGGAGTAAATAGCAACGAAAACCATTTATGCATCAGTATCTAGGGTGATTTCCGAAGGAGTTTGGTTTTTGACTAGAAGGAGGTCACTAATAAGCTGGAGGAGTCGAGAACAAATTTGGCAAAACCACTAATAAGCTCACCTTTCCAGTTGTGAATGACGACATCAGTTATAACTCTTTCTAAGGCAAAAACTAGCACTAACGTTGATTTTAATGGTGTCTTGTGTTGGGAGATTCCCAAGGGAGGGAATTACTATAGACATTTTCTACCTGAGTTTCAGGATGACTTCCGTTGACAATTTTTTAGCTTCAAAAATATCTCTACATAGATAAGATGTAAGTACCAATTTCAGTAAATGAATAAAATAATATTAGGGTTCATACATAAGTGCAATTCTCAAGCTATGAATAATTTAGGGCATATTGAAACAATAAAAACTAAAGACTGAGAGGGTAATAATCATGTTTAAAGATAATACAAAATAGAAATACACTAATAATCTTGATGGAATGATGAAAGATAGAGGTGTTATGGCATGGAATGCTTCTCATCTTCTTCTCTCGGTCGTTCTTTGCTTCCCAAGCGTATAAATAATGAAGTCTACCTCTGATTATCTGTAAAATATGATATATAATCTTTTTAACACGTTTTTGGTGTTGTGGGTCCCCTTTTAATGGCCCAAGTAAACCCAAAAATGTTTCTAAGGGTGTGTGGACTTGTTCGAACCAAGTCAACGACAAATTGAATAACACTTTCATTTCTGATCCAATTCACAAACCGTTATTTCTCATGCGCTTTTAACTTCAAGTGCTACCATTCATTCCAAGGGCTCGGCCACAATCCTAACCGATTGCGCATGATGACTCTAATAGGTTAATTTCTAAGTATTGCTGGTAAACTCTCTTGTTGTTCAAAAGTGGTCGAATTGTTCTCCAACGCCATAAATTTGGGGTAATATTGTCTTCTTGACTTCTTATTATCGTATCGGGGTATCTTAGTATCAAAGTACCTAAGAGCTGCACACTTAACACACAAATTACGCACAAAATCTCTAAAAGTAACATAAAAGTTGAAACTAGACAAGAAATCATGAAACGTCAAATAATAGGAAAAAATCCCTCAACTAAGTCCTAAATGCCCCTAAAAATGTCTCGAGACTAGATTAATCTATTCCATAAAAGGAGACACCAGATATTCATGAAACAGGTGAGAAGTCATTAATGAAGAAGGAGATAATAGTATATTTCTAAGCCATAGAGAGGAGAAACTTTTTCAGGCCAGTAGAGGAAACCTTATCACACAACCATTCCGTAGCCTTTTCTTTAGAGTACCACACTTAGTAAGGATGCCAAAATAAATGCCAAGGTCCTTTATGAGAGGCATTCATATTTATTATGGATAATGGCCAAACCTAAAGCAAAGTAGAATTTGTAAATCATCCCCTTTAAAGCATAATTTATAACTCAGAGTCCTCAAGAAGAGCATAGAATTATAAACAAATATAAGGTGAATTATAGGAGGGAAATACTCGTTAATAAGGATCCTTTTATTGGAGCCACTGGCAACTTGCGGATTTGTTAAGTGAGTTCTGGAAATGAGAGAAGGAGGCATACAATCTCCTTGCCTCAAGCCTCTAGATTGGAAAAAAGAGTCAAATATATTGCCATTAAGGATAATATTATACCTTATGGAGGAGATACAACTTCCAATGAATGAGACCCATGGGTAGAAAATTCAAACTTAGAAAACAACTCTTAGTCAAGTCTATCATAGGATTTATGTATATCAACTTTGATGATATAGTAGCTAAATTTAGATTCCTTCCTAAGATATTTTGACTTGTGAATGACTTCATGGAAAATTATAATATTATCCTTGATTTTTCGCTCTCTTTTGAAAGCAGATTGATAAGGTAAGACAATGTTGGGGATAATGGAGCTCATCCTAGTTACACAAACTTTAGCAATGACTTTATAGATGAAATTAGTACAAGATA
Organism: Nemophila menziesii; assembly: GCA_029959085.1. Taxonomy (NCBI): domain Eukaryota; kingdom Viridiplantae; phylum Streptophyta; class Magnoliopsida; order Boraginales; family Hydrophyllaceae; genus Nemophila; species Nemophila menziesii. Next base: position 35,838,173 of record JARWIR010000005.1, on the reverse strand, counting down.
TTGCTCTAAATTGGTAAATTTTTTAAGGACTCTTTCATTCATGTATAAGAATAATGTTGAGGGATAGTGATAGATTAGATGTCATTGCAAACAACTAGAATGTCCATATAAAGTACAGTCTGGAATCTTTGGATGAAGGCTCTAAGAAAACCACCAGGATTTGGGGATTCAGAGGAACCTAGACCCCAAGTAACAGCTTTAAGTTCCTCTTAGGTAATAAGATCCACAAGAGAAGAGGTTTCCCCCTTTGAGACCAAAGGTTGAATACCTAATGGAATATGATCAATAAATCTGTTGCCATGACTTTGATATGTACCATTTAAGAAGGATAAAATATGGTTGTGAATTTCATAAAGACAGAAGTCCACTCCTTATTGTACTTCAAAAGGCAAACAATCTTGTTTGAGACCCTTCTAAATTTTGTGGACAAGTCAAAGAATTTAGAATTCCAGACTCCAAGCTTTACCAGTTTAATTTTGGCTCTAAAAGCCTGATTTTTTTCTTCTAAAGGACGAAGTTTAGAAATTTCAAGGTAGATAGAGAAGAAAATTTAAACCTGGGTTAAGAGAGGCCCTGCAAATTATGTTGGGTGAGGGATCCTAACTATTTACTAAGCAAGTTGTTAAAGGTTTCATTATTCCTAACATTATTTTTTCCATTTAAGAACAACTTCTTCTACATAAATTCAGTCTCTTTAGTAACCTAATACATGGATAACCAATAAAGAAGGTTGAGGATAGAAGGCAATTTGAGATAATATCCGTACAAGAAAGATCTTATAAACAAGCATGTGCGATCACAAAGTATTTCTTGCACTTACCCATGATAGAGGATTATCCAAATGGAGAATTATGGGAAGTGAATCAGAACAAACAAGGGGAATTAAGAATCCAAGTCCCTGGATATAATAAATTTCAAGTAGTAGAAACTGGGCCTCTATTAAGTTTGAAGTATGAGGTTTGAGGTAATCATATCATTTCTCCATGTAAAGGAACAAACTTTACACAAAATTTCATTAAGATCAACCAAGAAAATATTATTATTGATGGAACTCATATCAGCTACATTTGTTGGGTTGCCCCCTAATTTTCACAAAATAAATAGAATCCCAAAGTTTTCTCTTTTTATCTTCATTAGGGTGTGAATTCACTAGTTGGAAAGACCAAATATTATTCACATTATATAGAAAGGATGCATAAATATTGTTGTGGAATAGTGAATTACCGATATATCCAAATTGTCGAAAAAAGGGTAAGTTTTCTAAAGCACCACTAGTATCCACACACTACAGTACCTTATTCTTTATCTTTTTGGCAAGAATAAAAAACTTTTTATTCTTCATCTTGGTTTTTATCAAAACAATAAACCATAATTTTTCCTTAGAGACAACTTTATAATTTTTTGGAGTGTTAGGGGAGGGCCCATACCCTAGCATATCCAAATAACACCCACCTTGTAAGTGGTAGGGGCTTCTCAAAGCATAAACTCCATATTATTTGGCACAATCTTCTTCAAAGGAACAACTGTAATTGGGACATCAATTAAAAAAACTTTAACCATCTGATTACTAACCTGATCAAACCCGGTACCCACATAGTGAACCAACTTTCTTTTCTTTCTTTATCTTGTTAGCCATATCAAGAAGCTTATGCTCCACCTTAATTGCAATCTCGGTAAGTTGAACATAATTATCAGGATTGAAAGGATTTGGTAGAGTGAATATTGTGGAAGCTTCAATACATGTAGTAGAACTAGAATGATTGAGAATATGTCTGGTGACTTCTTGGCTAAGAGAATCTGAGAAGATATTGTTAATGTGGGATTTGTGTAAGATGGATTGAGAATGTGTTTTATTAGAAGTGGGTGGGGGTAGGAGTAGGTGATGGAGATATTTGAATAGAGTTATCTTCAATCTGAGTAGGGAAATGAGGGATATTTCTATTTGATTGTTTGGGAAGCAACATTAACATTAGGGTTAATCCACCGAAGCTTTTACTTTCCTTAGGTAGGATTATCTCTATTTCACAAAATAATGGAAAACCTAGTAGTTGAAGATAAAATACCACATTGATGGGTCAGCTTGGCCATTCACTTACCTCTAGCCTTTTTTTAGCATTGTTTGTTTTGGACCCGATCATTTTTTCTAGGTGATACCTAGCCCAATTCATTAGTACCAATATTTTAGGAATATATGTTGAACTTGATCGAGTATAGGAAGGCAAAATAATCCACCTCAAAGCTACTATCAGTGTGTTGAATTCAACCCTAGATTTGATTTCAGTATACAAGGGATATAAAGATAAAAGAGGATCATCGTTTGACGCCTTATTAATAGAACAACCACCATTGGGGCTCTCTATACAGACCTATTTTTCTTTTCTTCCACCAACAGATTTACCAGGTAAACGTTTACCCTATTTCATACCAGTGTTACAACTAAGGCCCTTACTTGCATACACCTGCATCTCCTTTTGAAATACATGTTAATGATATTGCTAGGAACACCAAGATAATCACACAATTAATCTTCAACTCTTGGTGTTCCTAATATGGTTTTAGTTTCCTTTCAACTCTTAGGGTTATGAGGGCATTCATCTTCTACATAGGTGATAATACCATGATTGTTACAAAACTTTCTCAACTTCTAAAATCTAACTCATACCAAACCATTAGGAGTGAAAGGTCTCTCATAAGAGAAGATGGATTATGTGGTTTCTTAATATCCCATATCACCCAAATACGATTGGTCTTTGTAGTTTCACTAATATCTTTAATTTAATAGGCCAAGATAGTGTAGTCAATATTGTTGCATGTATTTAACATTTTTAGGAAAAACAAAGGTTAGGGGAAGTGATGTCTCTATATTTGTGATGAAGTAATTCACTCATGAGAGATCATTTTAGGTGCATTGTATTAATTGTTAAGGGATTTTCCCCATTATTAGGTTATTTCTTAATTCATGCTTTGATTTGGAGATTTATTACTTTTAGAGCATATTTGGTATAATTTATGTGTTAATGTAAAACTCTTAGGTTTATGGAATATAATTAGAGGCCAAATCAATTGCAAGGAGTTAAGGAAAGAAGATCTAAGGCAAACTCTAGAGTTAAAAGGAAAAAAAGTTGAATTAGGAAAGAGAAAGCTGGCAAATAAATCCGCCAATGCTGTAAAGACGTCCAGTATTTTGAAAACTGTACAAAATACATTACGAACTTGAAGGAACCATTTTATAATCAAATATATCTTTGAATTACGGTTGTTTCTATATAAAGTGCGCTGAAATCCGACAAGTAACGAATTAGATATGGCCAAATCAATCTACAGTGTTTATTTAGTTCTATATTTTAGGAAACAAATTTGAAAAGGAACAGGACTCTAATAAATTTACTTTCACTCCTATATTTCAACCTAGAACTTATAAATACAGCTAGATACCTTTGTAAACATTTTCCTTGCTTGTCTTTGCTCAGTTTTTCTTAGTCCTTGCTTAAATATTAGTCCTTAGTATCAAGTTTTATCATCCAGAGAAGCAAGAAGACCTAGAGAGGAAGACAAGAAGTTGGAAAGTCACAAACTCCTCTTCTCCATCCTATCGCTCTATCATTAGGGTAATTTGTATTAGATTCAATAGCTTAACTATATATCTAATTACTTTTATCCTTAGTTTTATTTCTATGTCTTTAGATATGAACTAATTTTCTCATAGCTTGGGTTTGCATAGGTATAATATTTGATCTCAAATTCTTTATTTTTATGTTATTTGGGATTAGCCTTTAAATTGATTGAGATACTTAGTTACTTTATATATCTTCTTTATGTTCTTTGACTTAATTATTGTAGTCCTTGCGAATGCACACATATAGGGTTTTGTCATTAGTAGTTGGATGGTCACCCGGAAGGGTGTTCAACGATTGAAACACCACATAAAAATCTAGTGTACTATAGTGATCCTGACGGGCTTTCCTAATAGATAGTCACTAGGGTTTGAGATTAACTACCGATCATTGTGCAGGGTCCTCTTACCCATGTCCCCTGGTAATTGTTAGGTTGCCACCTAAGTCCACCCTGACGGGGGTTAGGAGGAATATAGAATCCTGACTATTTACACAAAAAGAGCTCAATTCACCCTTATAACTAGAATATTGATTTAGAAGGATAAGTGCATGCTAGCAAACCTAATCTATATCTCTCATCTCCATTCTTTAGTAATTATTTATTTGCATTATTATCTTTTAAATCTAAAAACCAAATAAATATTATTTCTTTTGTTGTCTTTTTATCAAACAAGTAATTTCTTCTACACTTCTCTATATACACAAGTAGATCTAACAGATCAAATACCTGCTAACGAACTTTACTTACTAACTGAACTTGCAAACGATCTGTAATACCTGCAGTGAGTTTCTCGTGGTAGTTAATGGTGTGTGTCCTTATTATTATCTTATTTATTCATTATTTTATCACACCTTTGCCCCCACCAAGATGTTATTTCATTTAATACCATGATTGTCACAAAACTTACTCAACTTCTCAATCTAACTTTAACCAAAACATCAGGAATGAAAGGTCTCTCATCAAAGAAGATGGATTCTAGTGGTTTCTTAATATCCTACATCACCCAAATATGAAGGGTATTCGTAGATTCACTAATATCTTCAATTTCATTGGCCAAGATAGTGCCTCAATATTGTTGCATGTCTTTAACATTTTTGGGCAAAACAAAGGTTAGGGGAAGATAATCAATTAAAGCCATAAGGTAGTATGTGAGAAATACGTTTTTAGTGGCCATTTCCGGATGCCAAGCATGAAGTGACAACATAAATCCATTAATGGACCAGGAGAAAATTCCAAGCCTTCCAGAGGACATCTCTTGATTTGAAAGCTAGAAAACAGAGATTGAACCCTGCATCTAGGACACACACTTTACTTTCAAGATACCAAAACCGATTCATAACAACTTCAACAATTAATGAATTAATCTAATTTTTTTATTAGAAGTTTAGCTAGGAGCATGTTAGTTGCATGTAAATCTTTTTAACTTGTTTGGAAAGATTCGGTTTCATATGTTTTGGGATTTCAATCATCATTTTGTTACAGTAGAAAAATCTTAAAGAAGTAGAAGATGATGGGGAAAATTTGAGTAATAAGTAAGATAGAAAGAATGAAGGTAAGGTAAAATGACACACAGTGATACTTTATATATAGGACATCTAAAATAACTCAATACTCAAAAAAGTAAAGTGCATTCGTTGCGCACTACGACCAAGAAAGAGACAAAAAAGAGTAAAAGGAGATAATTAAAAGCCAAATAAAATGGAAGATCTTAATACTAATGGGAAAAATAAAAGTTTATTTACATCTACAACAATAACGAGCCTTGAGGATTAACAAAAACCAAGCTTGTAGTTAACCAAGGATGCATCTTTGGAAAATTCTCCAAATCTGACTAAAGTAACCCGAGGCAAGAAAGATAGAGATGAAATCGAACCTAAACCAAAGGTATCTTAAACCAATCTGTTATGTAAATCGAGGAAAGAGAAACGAAAACAAACCTAAACTATAAGAGAGTCATCATGACGATAATAACAAACTAATTTAAGGGATTCCATGAAGAAATCTAGAAAGAAATCTCCATTGTTAACCATGAAAAAGGTATTATATTAAGACTTTAAAGAGAGAAGAACACTTCAATGGAGAGGGATAATAAGCTAATAAAAGTATATGTTTTTATTTGTCAAGGATCATTTTGGTAGATAGTTACTTGATGAAATTGCCCAGAGATCTACTACTTACTCTCTCGTAAAAATTAATACCCTTACGGATAATTTATTTAGATTATAGCCATTTTACAATTATTGAACCTTTCATTACTTATAATATGAAGACAATTACTTTCTTTTGTAATATATAAAATGATATAAATTATTCCAATATTGATTGTAATATATGGTAGAGTTATGACTCAATTCTTATGTAAGACCTGACAAATCTAGATAATAACCTAGTCCCCTGACTACTTATAAATACGCATATACTATGTATTGTTATTTACACCCTTTAGAATATACTCCCTATTTTAATATCTCTTTAATTATATTGAAATATCTCTCATCTTCCTGTATTTTTTTCCGTCTTGGGTTTCCACGTAAATCTTGTGTTAATTATTTACTTGCGTGCTTTATTCAATCATTCTCTTTCTATCAAATTGGTATTAGATCCACCAGTTATATTTTTACATAACAAGTTTCGAATGTATAATTCTTTCACAAGAATCGAGGTATTAGAGATTTTTAATTTATGATTTATAAACTTCGTATCCATCCTTTTGTATTTAATTTATATAAAAAAATAAGAAAAATAAAAGAAGCGCATCTAAAATTCATATCAAAGCTCGAGATCTCGACTTTCTTTTCAAAAACCTATTAAATCAAAGTTGTGCTACTTGTTCTAAGGATGAAAATGATATATGTTTAGTCGAGTTTCCTTAAAACCGACCAAGATAATCACGGGTTAGGGTTTCAAAATTCTGAAGCTATTATTTGATTTTTCACTCAAGATTTAGACTTTATTTTGGAAAAACTGGTTGTGCAAAGCTGTTGTTTGTGTTATAAGGACCACATTGGTACTTTAAGTGTCAATTTTTGTTTGGTGTCAAAGCAATTATGTATGACAAAAAATCTTACCACCAAGTTAGCACTAAATCAATGACTTTATTCATATCGTTTGGTTGAAGTTACGCCCCTAGATGATCATATATATGTATTTAAGGAAATTGTGCCTGATTAGAAGTTCTAGAAATCAAGTATAGAGATGAACTTTTGGCGTTAATTTTACTGTAATCTTTACCCCATGGTATTCAAATTTTAAAGATAGAATATTATACAATCATAAAACCTTATATGTGGATATATATGAAGCCTTATACTCTAAGGAAAGGATGAAACACGTGATGGTTACAACCAAGACTCACGCAGAAGGCTTGTTTATACAAGAAAAATCGCATGAGTAGAAATCTGGAGGTGATGAATGAAAGACAAACAAGTTTTGTAACTAATAATATCTTAATATCGTATATTTTAGAACAAAAAGAACATTTCTACTCCAAATCAAAATCGATACCCGAGAAAATTCGATAATGTTAGTGTTGTAATAAATGACAACGATGAAGAAATTTTTGTTAAGTGTGATGGTAAATTTAACTCAAGTAAAGAACGAATTATGAATTCTGGTTACACCTCTCATAAGTGTCCCAACTGGGATTGGTTTTATTAATATGGAATAGTATCAAATGTGTAGTTTTAATGGAAAATAGGCCTCATGTAAAACTACTGATATTGGTACATTCACAATTAAGATGTTTGATGGGATCGTAAGAACACTTGGTAGTGTAAAACATGTTCTAGAGTTGAATAAGAATTTTATCTCTTTCATTACTCTAAACTCAAAAGGGCACATGTAAACTAGTGAAGATAGAGTTTTGCAAATGTGAAAAGGAAGTCGTGTTGTGATGAAAGAGCAAAAGAGGGTAGTAGAATTATATGTTTTGTAGGGTTTCACGGTTATCGATTATGCAATTGTCGTCTCTACTTTATTGTTCAAAGAAGATACTACTAAACTTTGGCATATGCGTCTAGGGCATAAGAGTAAATAGTATCGTTGCACTAAACATAGGAGGACTCCTTGATGTACAGAGTCTGGGTAAACTACAGTTTTGTGAGCACTTCGTCTTTAGAAAACATAAGAGAGTTCAATTCGGGAAAGATATTTACAACATTGAAAGATCACTTGACTATCTTCATTTAGATCTCTAAATTATCTTTAAAGTGTCTTCCATGGGAGGTGCTTATTACATGTTGACTATAATTGAGCTATTCTCTAATGAATACAATACTCTTTGTAACTCAAAAGGTATTGTTAGAAATTTAACTGTACTAGGTATACCTCAATAATATGGAGAAGTAGAGTGTATGAATAGAACTATTATGGAAAAAGTACGCGACATGTTTTCTAGCTCTGGTTTATCAAATATTTTTTTGGGTTGAAACTTCTTCTACGTCTGCTTATCTTTTCGATATTTCGCCATTAAGTGCCATATCCACAAGAGGTGTGGTTTGAAATTGCTCCAAAATTTTTGTTCTTAAATTTTTTTGTTGTCTAGCATATGCACATATTGATAATGGTAATTTTGAACCTAGATCAAAGTGTCTATTTCTTGGCTATATATTTGGTGTTAAAGGTTATAGATTATGGTGTCTAGAAACCAAAAAAATGTTAATTAGTAGAAATATTGTTTTTGATGAAAGTTATATTCTTTGTAATTTACTATTTAGTGATAAGTGTGATAAATATTAGAAGAAACTAAACATAGAGGTTGAATTAACGATGAAATCACAACCTATACCAAAAACTATATCTTAGAATGGTCCAGACATGCATGATGGTGGTGATATCCTTTCACCACAACCACGATAGTATTCTCTTACAACAAATAGACCAAGGAGAAATGTTAACCCTCCACATACATTTGTTGTACCTGATTTGGTTTCTAATACTCCGAATGTAGCTAAAGTTCTTAATTCTAATTGAGAGCCTTGTACTTCCTCAGATGCAGTTACAAATGAAAATTCTAAAATTTGCAAAGACTTGTAGATTACTAAAGTCTTTTGTGATAGTCAGCATGCTGTATGTCTCTCAAGGATCAAGTGTTTTATGAGAAGACAAAGCATATGGGTATGAAGTATTACTTTGTATGTGATGTCATTGCTCATGGTTATTTTGTCGTGAGAAATTTAGCACTCATAATAATCTGGCTAATATGATGGCTAAGTTGGTTCCTATGTCTAATTTTGAGCATTTCTTAAACGTAGTTGATATTTTTCATTTGAATTAAGCCCTTCAGTTTTTGTGGAAGAAGAGGAGAATTTTGAAGATTGATTTTTCTTTGACTTTTAGAACTTTTTGTCAAGGCAAAGATATAATTTTCAAGATGATATTGTTAGGTTTTTTTGGGTCTCGATGTCGAATTCGTGTCAAGTTAGAGATTGTTAGAGTTATGACCTAATTCTTATGTAAGGCTAGACCCATCTAGATAATGAACCTAGTTCCTGGATACATATAAATATACAAATAGTGTGCATTATTGTTTACACCCTTTACAATATATTCTCCATTGTAATTATTCTTCATTTATATTGAATTCTCTCTCCTTTTATTTTGGGGATTTCCTTTTTCAGGTTTCTACGTAAATTTTGTATCAATCATTTACTTGGGTGCTATATTCCTTCAAACACTTTTTATCAATATATAATTATTTTAATTAGTTTAAACAAATACTTGATAAATTGTTGGATTACTAAACGAATGCTAGGCTTGATCACAATAAATTATTTTGTATTTTATTTATTTCAAATAGAACACGTACCATTTTTTATTCAACTGAAAAATGTACATGTGTTTGATATTCTATTTAATTTTGTAATAATAATATGAAAAAAATGGCTATTCGCTTCTCTCCCTCCCCAATATCTAAAATCACTTAATTAAACCCTAGTCATCGTTGCTCGTCTGGCTTCCCCTCTTTTTAGAGATTATAAAATCCAATTTCATTTATCTTTTTCTTATTTTTTCCAATATATCTTATTTTTGCTATAACATTTTGTTATTTTAATTGTGGTTTCGGGTTTAACGTTCAATTCATCTATGTTGTATTTGGCATCTGAATAGGAGTTTGTCTTTCTTATCTGGAGTCTTTGTATCATGTTCATTTATCTTCTCTAATGTATCTTTTTTTTTATCATTCTTCCTTTTCTTATGTTTTCCTCCCAGCTTATCCAGTCAAATGTTGTTCTCTAACAACAATTCTGGTGTCTGAGACATGATAGTACACATGGATCTTCTTCTAGTATTAACTCACTAAAAATCCAAATTTCTTTTTCCCTCTATTTCCCTTAGGGTCTGTTGGATTGATGGTATTGAGAAGATAAGAAAAGAAAGGAAAGAAAGTGATTTTTAATATTTTCTATTGTTTGTATTAGAGAATTTTTGAAAGGAAAGTAATTTGGGTGATTATAAAAATCACCTATAAATCACATTTTATAATCACTCCAAATCAGAGTCAAATGGAAGGAAAAGATTTCAATAAATAACTAACAAGCAAAAAAAAATAACATTGGCATCTTACAAACAATGATAAAAATAGAAATATATTATTATATTTATTTATTTTTTCTTATCCAAAATCTTTTATGAAATTTTTCTTATCAAAATTTTCTAATCCAAACAAGACTTTTCTTTTCTTTTATAATTTTTCGCACACTTTCTTTTATTATTTTTTTCCTCCTGAATACAAACATACCCTTAGTGTGCAGATAATTGCATCTTCTTATGCATGTCATCATGGGTTTTAGTTTGGTCTCATGGAGTTATGCACTTCTAACCCAGTAATTAGCCTATATTTACATATATGGGTAAGTTTGTTTAAGTTGTTCAAATTGATGATCCGGTAGTGATTTCATTTTTAGTTTTTTTACTATTTATTCTCATTCTTTAAGCCCCTCTCTCTGTCATCATCTCCATCAAAGGTTGTTCTTAACGCTACCCTCTTTGTTGGTAGCATCTCCATCTTCTGTCCCCTGACTCAATGGTAGATATGTTTGATGACTAGCTCACCCTTTGTTTTCATCCTTATGTATGTTGTTACTTCTTCTATCTAGTTGTTTGTCCTCCGTTTTCTAGATTTTTTCGCACGTCTTATTATTGTATTCCACTTGGAAGTTTAGTATAGTCACATGTGAATTGTTTATCTTCAACCATGAAAACATGGTCGTAATTTGATTGTCTTTTAATTAGAAGACATGGTGGGTGATGTCTTTTGTTGTGAAGACGTGTTGGGTGTTGTATTCTACTATAGTTACGAGGTGGCATGATTTGTCATTTGCTATGCACAACTGGTTGGGTTTGTCTTCTGTTGTGTAGCTGTGGTGGAATTTTCCTTAGAGGTTGGCCATTCAAGTTTGGTTTTGAGATTGTTCGTGTGTTTATATCTTATGTATGTAAGAGGTTGCAACAATTTAATCTATTTGTTATTCTTTGTGTTTGGTTGTCTGGTGATTCGAGGTTTGTGCTAGTTGACTTCTCTTGTTGGTAGTAGTTTACTTTGTCCCAAGTTTGGATGTAGTGCGATATAGATTGTTGGTTGAAGTCGCTAACTTTTATAATTTAGATTATTTTAGTTTCTCATATCAAGATCATATTTTTTTGTTTCGAATGTTTGTCAATCATTTGTAGTTTGCTTTACCCAAACTTTAGTTAGCTGGTAAACAAGTTGGGTTGTTGAAGCTGGAGTTAACTCGTGTTGGTATGGTCGTATTCTTTTGGTGTGATAGGTATCATTGTCTTGGCATCCTTTCAGTTTGAATGTATAGACTGCAGTTAAGATGACCGTGTATGTTTGTCGTTCATCGACTATTTGTCTATATTCCCCAAGTAGCTAGAACTATGATGGATGCTAGATTACTCTGATTATTGTATCTCTAGTGTTGGTTTTCCTTCTTATCCTTGTTGTTGTTTATTGTGATCCTTTTTACTTTCCATTTATACAGTTTCTCATTTCCCATCTACTTGGCACACCTTTTATTATGGTGTTATATTACAAAAACTAGTTAGGTACTTAATTTCTTTCCCGTTGAATCTTCCATCTTTGAGTCTTTTGACTGAATTTTTTTATCTCGCTTAGTTTTTTTAGTTAATATTTCGATTGGATGGAGAACATTCTTAATTTTGTTTGTTGGTTTTAGTAAAGATGAAAAAATTAGCGAGACACAAGTATAATTTATGTCTTATTGGAGTTCGTTATATTACAATCTAAATTACCATTTTGTTATTTTGTTGCTTATATTTGTATTTGGTTCCTGAATTTAGTATATCATTCCAATATATATAATTTGTTATTTTTGTTCATTTAATATAAATTACCGCTTAGATAAGAATAAAAATAACTTTTACTCCTACCATCTTAAAAATATTTGACAGCTTAGCAGTAAAAAGATTATCCTAGTGGAGTAGTACTAGTATTTTATCTTTTTTGATACTCGCGCCCTTCTTCACGAGACCTTTAGTTTCTCTCTCTTATTCTATTCGTAGTGAGAGTCCCCAATCGTATTTTTGTACTCTCCCACCACTCCTTTATTTACTTACCCATTCTCTCTCTCTCTCTCTCTCCACAAAACTAAATATTTACCCAAATCTCTCTCTCTTTCCATACCTCCATAGCTTTCTGAGCAATAGCAATGTCCCCATAAGCCCTCCATATTCTCAAAATCCAAGCACCCTTTTACCCAATCCCTTCATGTTTCTTCCTCAAATCCCCTAAACCCAAAAAAAAGGAATCTAGATAACTTTTTATCAAATCAATTTACCCAGAAAAAATGAAAAGAGAGTATTCAAATCATGGCGCCGCCTTTACAGGCGGTGCTGGCGGTAGTAACGGTGGCGATGAGAGTAGTCATAAAAACAGTTCAGGTAAAGGTAAGATGTGGGAAGAAACTGAAAATGATTGTGGTGGTGGTGGTGTTGATGAGTTAATGGCTGTATTAGGATATCAAGTGAAATCATCTGACATGACTGAGGTTGCTCAAAAGCTTGAACAACTTGAAAAAGCTATGGGTAATGTTGAGCAAGATGGGATATCTCAGTTAGCTTCTGATACTGCTCATTATAATCCCTCTGATCTTTCTTCTTGGCTTGAATCCATGTTGTCTGAATTTAATCCAACACAAAATTCATCAACTTATCCACTACAAAACTCTTCTTCATCCGCCATGGTTTTTGATGATTCGTCTTTCGAATCTGATCTCACTGCAATTCCAGGCAACGCTGTTTACCCACCACCACCTTCTCCTCCTCCTCCACCTCCTCCGCCGCAGACATCCGTTACTACCACCGGAGCTATGGTTCCGCAACCTTCTAACAAGAGGCTTAAACCCAGTTCTTCAACGATGAACAGTACATGGGTTTTACCAATCGAGTCAGTAGATTCATCAGTAACTCAACATGGAAACGAGTTAACTCGTCCTCTAGTCCTGGTCGACTCACAAGAAAACGGTGTACGGCTCGTACACACATTAATGGCGTGCGCAGAGGCAGTACAACAAGAGAATCTCAAAGTTGCGGAGGCGTTAGTGAAGCAAATCGGATTCTTAGCCATCTCTCAAGCCGGAGCTATGAGAAAAGTCGCCACCTATTTTGCAGAGGCAATAGCTAGAAGAATATATAAACTATACCCAACCAATCAAAACGATTCATCTTTCACAGATTACCTTGAAATGCATTTCTATGAGACATGTCCATATCATAAATTCGCACATTTCACTGCAAATCAAGCTATCCTAGAAGCGTTCGTAGGTAAGTCCGAGGTTCATGTTATTGATTTCGGTATTAAACAGGGTATGCAATGGCCTGCTTTATTACAAGCATTAGCATGCAGACCAGGTGGACCCCCTAAGTTCCGATTAACCGGAATCGGACCTCCTCCTAATGATAATTCTGATAATTTACAAGAAGTGGGTTGGAAATTAGCCCAATTAGCTCAAAGTATGGAAGTTAAATTTGAATATAGAGGTTTTGTTACTACTTCTTTAGCTGATCTTGATGCTTCTTTGTTTAATATACAACAAGGCGAAACTCTTGCTATTAATTCTGTATTCGATATGCATTCATTGTTAGCTAAAGAAGGAGATTTTGAGAAATTAATGTCTGTTGTAAGAGAATTAAAGCCCAAGATATTGACGGTTGTTGAACAGGAAGCGAATCATAACGGGCCGGTTTTCATGGACCGGTTTACTGAGTCGTTGCATTATTATTCAACCCTTTTTGATTCGTTGGAAAGTAGTAATAATGGTGGTGAAATTATCGTCGGAGATGGTGTTGAGACGGTGAATGATCAAAATAAGGTAATGTCTGAAGTGTATTTAGGAAGACAGATCTGTAACGTGGTGGCATGTGAAGGTACAGACCGGGTTGAAAGACATGAAACTTTAACTCAATGGAGAACCCGGTTTGGTTCAGCTGGATTTGAACCGGTTCATTTAGGTTCAGTTGCGTTTAAACAAGCTAGTATGTTATTAGCTGTTTTTGCTGGTGGTGATGGGTATAGGGTTGAAGAGAATAATGGTTGTTTACTTTTGGGTTGGCATACTAGACCATTAATTGCTACTTCTGCTTGGAAACTCAGGTGAAGTTAAGTTAACTCACTGAGTCAAAGCTTAACTCGGTTGTTATAACATTAGTGAGTTGAAAAGGACAGAGTGTGGTCCCTGCTGAGCTGGTCACCTTATAGAGGATGAGACCTACCAACCCTATTTCTCGTCTTTCTTTTTTATTTAATTATTAAGAAGCTTATATTAGTTTTTTCTAATAGTTTTACATTTTCACCTTTTTGTTTCATGGAATCTTGTAATTTTCAGAGGTGTATTTATTACATAGCTTTTTAACTTTAATAAAAATATACTACTTTTTACAGATTCGCCAACTTATTAGTATTTATTTGCATTTATCAGAATTTGTTCGAATTGTTTTTTAATTTTTTTTAATTAAATGTAAACAGTCACTCTCATCTTTAATCATGTGACTAAACTATATTTAAGGTCTTTAGAGCGATTTTCTTTTGACTTGTAACATAGAGTACATCATAGGAGTAATTTGTTACTTCAATATGGGTTTGTTAATTTTCTTAATATTATAACTTTATGAACTCATGGCGATACTGTTTCGATCAACGTGCATAATATAGATTCGGAAAGGAGTTAGTAACAATCAAGCATGGGTAATAGAGTTAATTAACCATAGATATTTATGGCGATTACATGGATAAAGTTATTGTGAATGGAGATTCCATTTTGGACCATAAGATTTTCTTTTTGAACTTCCACTGAACCACTATAATAAGCCAGCTCTACACGTTTCTTTTCAGTTTTAGATCATAATCAGTGATTCCAGAAATGTCTTGAATTAGACGGTTAAAGTTGTTATTCAGAAAGTCAAGTATTAGCTAAATTTAGATTATAAACGTTTATAATTATTGAAAACCAATTTAATAAAACAACTCTCAACCAGGTAAAATTCCTAACTGTTGTAAATATATAGTTAAGAAATTATTCAAACTATTTAGTTTTTTTCTTTTTCAAATCATATTATTATAAATATAAAAATAGATTAAAAAGTTACAAACTAGCCAACTCATCTAGGTTCATTGCTGTTACGTATTGATAAAAGTTAACTGAGTTGGAATACATGCATTCTGGATACCAAATAGAGTGATTAAAAACTCATGTTTAGCAACCCAGTTAGGTGACTCATTTTTTCTTCTAGATATGGAAGCAAAATTAGATTTAGACAATTCAGTAAAACCATAAATATTACAAATTATATTGTTAATTGAATGACACATAACCGTTGATTAGAAAAAAAAGACTTCATAATCTAACCTGCATCATTCTCAATGATTACGCTTCTCAGGGGATAATCCAACGCCATCTTTGTTACCTTCAAGATGACCATCTACTCTGCCCCAAGTACTGAATCAGCTTTAACTTTTCAACTTTTACCCGTTAAAAAATTTTCATTAGAGTTTCTTACTATACATGCTACTGTAGCCCCTTTATCCGAGAACGATGCATCATAGTTTATTTTAGAGTGATTTACGAGTGGCTTTTTCCATCTATCTTTAAATTTAATATGGTTATTATTCCTATTTATATTGTTAAGTTGGTTTTAGATGTTGTTATTTATGTTGGTATCAGTAGTCGTAATGTTATAGTCTTCTTTTTCAAGAATATTTTTATCATTTTACTAGTTATCATAGGGTTACATATCTTATTACTAGTCATCTATCTAGTAGCTTCACAATCAAATGTAATTGTAGGTCTCGTTATTGGATTAATTCTCATTTTAAATGAATCTTATTCAAAAAGTTAAAAGTGGTCAAATAAAAAAATATTTTCAATAATTACCTCCGGAAATCAAATCTATTAAACACTTCTATCCTTTAACTGGTTCAATACGTGTCTACTTGTATTCTTCTCGAATTGTCATTTGTCACTTTCCAATTGTATCACTATTGTCTCTCCTATTCTACGTGAAGTAAGAATCTGACGCTAGTGCACAAGTTGTTTTGGGTATGATGTATACACAAGCCAAGAATACTAAGTAAGAAAAAGAATTATAAGAATATGAGTTTTCTGCTTTGTAAATAAGCCCAAAATAAATTTTGCAGAAGCAATTTTTCTAAAAGAAAATAAATTATTTTATCCGTTATAAAGCGTGAATCATAAAATACCTTAAATTATTGTATGTTATTTGTATAAACTAGAAAATTCCTTTTTTTAAATAGAAAATCAACAAAAATGCATAAAAAATAAAGAAAAATTAAATCTGCAAAATTAAAAAATAAATGTCCATACTCAAATGCATATGATATGTTTTTAAGATATTTAAGCCACGTACCAGTGTCTTATACTTGTTGGTTTCAACCTTCATGATACAATGAAAAACCTATTAAGAAGAAATAGATATACAAATTCTCTAAAATTTTAACAAACTTAATAATATTTCTCTCTTGTAATTTTAATACTTAAAGCTCTGAAAATCCAAATGAATAAGATTATTTGATGTCTAGCTATTTATGGATGATAAAAAGATGTCAAGATAATTATTCATGAACACATATGACTTTTAAGGAGATACGCAATGGTTTAATTAAAATTTGCAAGAAATAACCACCAAAAAACCCATTGCCATAGTCCTTAGGGTGAACCAAATCCTAATCCTATGGTGTGCTGCAATGTTTATTGTTTAGTATATGATTTGTTTTTTATAATGTTTTTTCTAAACTATAACATTGAATTTATAATATTATACTAAATGGTTTTGACCATATGATATATTTATTTAATCTCTAATATTAGAGTTACAAATTTGGTTTACATATTGAGTCATTCAGCCAATTTTTATGGGTCAAAACTATTTTTCCACCATGATATCAAAATATATTAGCACTTTCATAATTTAGTTGAGGTATTGATTCATTCTTATGTTTCATATTACAATCTTATATTTTTTACATATTATCCTCACCAAATTATATAGAGTTGGGTTCCATAAAAAGTACTAGTGGATTGAGCATCAGTGTTCCATCGAGAGCATTGTTACCGGAAACACTAACACACTTGTTTTCTTACATTAGTTACCATTGTAGTTCCTAGTAGATTGAAGAAGTTTTGTCCAGTCGTGACGTGGTTTCATTCCTACATCATCATCACCAGAGATTCTTTTTTACCCTATAAGTTTGGCCATGTATAAGGAAATGTAAAAATTATTAAATTGATTAATGTTTAGCTCATACTCATGACATCCACACATAGAAAAGAGGGTCATGTTGAGCGTATAAGACATGGTATCCCCTTGTCTCTCCAATTGGAGAGGAAGATGTGTATACCGTCCAATAAGCATACATACTGTTAAAGGTAAAGGAGTATTTCCATCTCACTGCACCAACATGCACAACCAGCTCTTGCTCAATTTTTTCAAGATGCTGGTCAACAAGCTTTTCATTTTTGACACTAGGATAGGGGTACCAGAGATGTTGTACTATACACCATCACTACTTGATAATGGACAATATGTTAGCCTAATGAAACTATTTGAGTAATTTTTGAAAAATATTGTGTTATCTTACTTATGAATTGCATTGATCTATTCACTAGTGCTTCGAGAATGTGTATCTATATTTAGGTCTTAAACAAATTGCAAAACCATATATTATATATGATCATAACATATTATTAAAATATATTATTAAGATAACTACCATAATCATAAATGTGTATCATACATATGTAAAATTAACACATTGAATTAATATTTGTAAGGATAATATTTATCGTGCACACCAAATACCCGTGTTCATAGTTTGTAGATAATAAGATTTCGAGTATAATTCCAACAATTGAGTAGGTACAAATTCTGGTTTATTAATGACCATATTACTCGACTAGAAACAAAAAATCTCTCAAAATCAACATATAAACAATATTCTATAGTTTGTTAAGCTGGCATCCAAAAAATGATGTAAGGGAGCATCAAACTATCACTAGGCCAAGCGAGATCCAAAAAATGATGTAAGGGAGCACGAGAATTTCTCACTATGCCAGATAATACGCCTTGAAAACTTTTCTACAAAAAGTATAAAACACTGCACTTAATTGAGTACCGTACACGAAAGCGCTGTTGGAGGATAAGTTAGTTTATTTGTTAAAAGTTTAGATTTTACGGCTGGTATATAAGATCTGACGAAAAGAAAATCAATAAACTATAATATGTTATTTTATTGAACACCAATAGTTTTAGGAATAACTACCAATAAAATCTTTGTTATAATAGTACTAAAAATTTCTTATTTCTAGTAGTATATATTTTATATTTCTATTAGTATAAGCTTCATTTCGATAGAATAGGTATGTATCTCAGTAGAACAAACCCTTCCTAGTAGTATTGAAATCGATATATAAAGTCACTTTATCCATTCACATCCCTTATACCTAGTAGTATAGTCAATCATCCTATCAGTACATAATATGCAGGTCATTCTACCTATTCCATTTCAGTAGTATAAATATTGCACTCAACTATACATTCATCCCAATAACATAGTTTCCGCAAATTTAATTTTTGTGTTTCTTTATTAATCTCAAAAGAATATATAAAATAATAATTATTAGTGTAAATAAAAATTACGATCAACATAGACAACGACAAACATAAATAGTAATAAAAAGAGAGAAAATAAAATCACAATTAGGAAAATAAGGAAATAAGTATTATAAGATAAAATTAAATAAAAAGGTAATATAGTAGTGTATACATATTTAGTATTAAATTATTAGAGAGTTGTGACATAGCCACACACAAGTTGGAAGGTCCATAATCCCTTAGTTTTCAAAAATAAAAATAAAAACGATCTTTCTTAATGAATAAATAAATAATATTTAACTCAATCTCCCCCTCAAATTTCCTGAATCTCTATTTGGCTTCCTTAACTTTTACAACTTATTTTATTTGCATGAAAAATTTATTTTCCGTGTTACAAATATATGTTATACTTGTATAATATAAGGACTTATGATGTTGTAAATTAATACAAGAACATATAACACAATTGTTATAATATAAGGACGTACAATATAATACTTTTATTATATAGTAACCTATATTGTAATTAAATTTACTATTTGGGATCGCAACACATTCTCCCCCCCCCCCCCCCCCCCCCAATTAATCCCCAATTACATGTACCACCCCTGTTAAGTAGTTAAATGAAAGGTGTTTGATGGTAATTGATGATAAAATTTGATAACTTTGTTAGTAATAATCTTTAAATATTAAAATTATTTGATATTGTTTTAGTAGTAGTGGATTTAAGACCACCTAAAAATGGCTCTAGTCCATCTAAAATATGATAAAAAATAAAATATATAAATTTACTTCGTTTAATTGTATATTCATCTTAAACATATATATTTCTTATTCAGATTAAGCTTCTTGGTCTCACTTTCTAACTCCGTCACTTGTATTAGGGTTTTTGACCTTTTTTTCATCCATGATCAATTTTGTTTTAGGCATTTCTTTGATATTTGTGATTTTAAAAAAAAATATATGTTTTTTTAAAATCAAACTAGTGATTGTGCTTCAACAATTAAACGACATTATTATTCATGTAATTCTTTCATTTCTAAATATGATTGATGTCTCTTTTTTTTTATGGATTAATAGATTTTTGAAAAGGTCGTTTTTAAGGGGTTTAGTGCTTTAATATGGGGTTTATCCCTTTGTTTCACAATTTTTTCGTTATTGGTTCATTCTTAGATGTATAGATGTTTTGGAGCATTTTGAGGTGATTTGTGTGTTAAGTATGACCATGGATGATATGATATCCCAAGATAAGGCCAAGAAGAAAAAGAATTAAGGAGAAATCTGAGTCAAATCACAAAGGAGTAAAAAGTTCACTAGACGATCAACAAAAAAGTGTTAGAAAAATGCTTACATCAACTTTGAAAAATTACAACAATTGAACGGTGACAAAATTTTGATCATGAAACTTTCCTCAAGGTAATCCTTGGAGTTTGAGAAATAAAGAGTAATTTAGAATTGAAATAAAGAGCTTACATGTGTTTTCCTATGAAGACTCAAAGCTATCTAGATTTGCAAAAAATTCAATAAGCCACTTTTGAGTCACTTAAGTAGGTCTACCTTGTGCCAAAAGTTTTCTGGGGCTATATATACTAGTATTAAACAAAAATATACCACTTATCATATTGAAGAGATAGACTAATTAGGAGTAGCAAGAAACAATGAAGAGCCATTACAACATTTTATTTCCTAATTTATGTAATTCTCCCTTTAATTATGTCTTCTTCTTATTTTGTTTTCTTTTCTTCTCGATGAAATAAACTTCTTATTAGCTTGAGAGGATTAGGTATGAACCCTAACTATTAACTAGAACTGATTTGTATGGATTTGAGATATTTTACTAAAATCAAACGTGGATTGTTGTTGTTGTAATTACCCTTACCCTTATGCTTATTCTTAAATTCATGTATTGTGGCCATATATATTAGGTTTGTTAAGCTATTGAATTACACCTAGGAGGTAAATTTATTAGTGGAACTAGGTTAATTATGCCTGTTGGAGTTAAGTCCTCGAAAGAGCTAAACTAACTAGGCAATCACATAGGGTTAGAACTTTAGGTGTTAAATATCTGAAGGATCACTTAGGAGAGGTTTCTAGGATTAGATAGCACCCCCAATTTATCCAGGAGGAACTTAGGGTGACTTCAGAAACCGATTATAAATAACGTCTCATTTTTCTTTAGAATTGCAAGTAAGTCCAAGCTATAGTAGTGGGGATTACAAGCGTCTCGAGCTACACATTTACCTCATTCTCACAATCTTCTTAGTTTAATTTCTTTAGTTAATTTCTAGTTTAAATTCAGTATTTGTAAGTTTTAAATCCAAAAACAAAATATATATTACTTTTCCATCTTTTTATTATCAATGAATTGCAAATCAAAGCTAAAGTTCCTTATTAACTTTCCAATCCATGCAGATATGAACTCACTCACCAACTATTATTACTTGTGACTACTGCACATTTGCGAGTTTTCATCTTTCGAGTATCGATTTTATATCGCACCTGGAAGACAACACGTTTTTGGCGCCATTTCTTAGGAATAATTAGTTAATTGTTGTTTTAGTTTTGTATTAGATTTTTTTTTGTTTAGATTTAATGCTTATTCTTGGTTTTGTTCTTATTCTATTTAGGCACAAGAAAACAAGAGTGATTGATCAAGGTCAGCGATTCTTTTGAATATGCATGGATGGTATCATTCAAATCCTGGTCCATTGAACTATGTGGAAGTCTCATTAGGATATCAACGACGAAATACCCTTGATTATCGACGACCCGTGTGTCGTCGCTAATTAATTATTCTATAAATCCCTAACCGAACTTCATTTCAGCCATAACAACACCCAAAAACTCTCCAAAAATCTCCATTTCAGCCATAACGAAGCTTTTCCGAGGCAATATACCACCAAATCCAGCATCAAGGTAATGATTTCAATCCAATAACACATTTGAATCACTATTTTTTTTATTTTTTATTTTAAATTTATAATATCTTTTCTTGTGTTTTTGTTGTATGATTCCTTCTTCTTGGCATGTATTCATGGACGAAATCTACACCATTTCCA
Organism: Nemophila menziesii; assembly: GCA_029959085.1. Taxonomy (NCBI): domain Eukaryota; kingdom Viridiplantae; phylum Streptophyta; class Magnoliopsida; order Boraginales; family Hydrophyllaceae; genus Nemophila; species Nemophila menziesii. The sequence goes on along the minus strand of JARWIR010000005.1, from coordinate 35,816,370 downwards.
CGTAACAGGTTCCAATTTCCAGATAAAAATTGTTTGGGTTGAAAAAATTCATGATTGTATATATATTTTAATTAAATCCAAATTTTGTGTATGTTATTCTAGGATGTTTAAGATTTTTTTTGTGTTAAAAAACAACTTGTAATTGGACTTTGTTTAAAATTAGCTAAAATTAGGGTTTTGTTATGATTTTTGGATATTTAGATATATATATATATATATATATATATATATATATATATATATATATATATAGGGACCTTTTGTGTAATTTGTAAAATTGTGATATTGTAATTTAATTGTTTTTTAAAATATAGGGACCTATTTGCAATATCTTAAATTATTTGGAATTGTTAAGGACTAAAATGCAATTTTTAAAAAAATAAGGACCTATTTGCAATTTTGTAATAAAAATAGTTTAAGGACTAAAATGCAATTTTTTTAAAAATAAGGACCTATTTGCAATTTTATAAGGACTAAAATGCAATTTTAAGACAAAATTAGGACCTATTTGCAATTTCATAAGGACTAAAATGCAATTTTTTTAAAAAAGGACCTATTTGCAATTTTATAAGGACTAAAATGCAATTTAAAAAAAAAATAGGACCTATTTGCAAATTTGTAAATAAAATAGTTTAAGGACTAAAATAGATTTTTTTTTAAATAACGACCTATTTGCAATTTTATAAGGACTAAAATGCAATTTTTAAAAAATTAGGACCTATTTGTAATTTTGTAAAAAAATAGTTGAAGGACTAAAATAGAATTTTTAAAAAAATAAGGACATGTTTGCAATTTATTAAATTTTATGAAAAAAATAAGTAAAGGACTAATTAGTAAATATTTCCTTTAAATTATAGATGGTTGCGTCCTATGGCCGATTGTGCCCAACCATCGGGTAATAATAAATTCAATTAATATAATTTCAATTAAGACAAATATATAAATAATAAACACTTTTCAATAAAACAGGTGAACGTAAAAGAAGACGCCCTAAAGCTGCCACGTCTATAAGAACAGCTCAGGAGACTTTAAAAAAAGTTGGCTGGCCCATTCCAGTTGACTTTTCGATTATCAACGGCCGTGGAACTTCGTAGGGCAATACAGCAAACACGTGGGTCAGGTGGTGGGGAATGCAGTTCGAGAAGTCGTGCCTCCTTAGTACAAAGGATGGATAAATGTCACCGACCATAATAAAGGGGTTATTATGCAGCGACTCCACGAGTTTTTTGATTTAGAGGAGTGGAGGCGGCGAAACGATTGGGAGGAGATTATTAAGAGGTTGACCACGATGACATCTACGGCCTACAGGCGATGGAAGTCGGATTTGAAAAACGACTACTACCTCACGAATACTGCACCACCAGATGTTCTACCGGAGTATTGGGAGTTGGCGAAGAAGATGTGGGATAACGAGAACGTACAGGTAGAAAATAATAATTTATTAATTATTTTATACGTCTTTATTTATTAATTTTATAACTATTTATTTATTATTTGTAACAGAGTCAGGCGGAGATAAACAAGAAGAACCGAGAGCTACAGACAGTTCCTAGCAAGACGGGGTTTAGGAACTTATCCCAGATTCGGGAGGTGATTATAGAGGTATAATTTCTAATAATAAACAATTAATTTACTATTTTTTTAATTTAATTTTTAACTAATTAATATTTGTTATTGTATACTGACCAGGGGAAGCTGAAGACGGTGACGAAAGAGCCGTTGACTCTTTTTGATGGTGATACCCAGGAGGAGATCGAGCTTCCTCCTTTAAGCGGTTATTTCGATCACCTGTCTTACGATGCAGCTACATATAGCTGGTGTGACGAGCGTTTGCAGAAAGCTAGTATAAGTTTTTTTTTAAATTGCTTTAAATTAATTATTTATTTTTAACTTTACTTTTTATTAATCTAATTTATTTTTAAACTGAAATCTAATTACAGGGTTTTCTTCGGGAGAAAATGAAGAAGAAGGTTGTGGAGGCCGGAACGGAGGGAGCTGAAGTTTCTGTCCAGGAGCAGATGAATGCCATGCTCGAGACTATCATGGAGGTCCTGGTCCCACCGAAGACAAAATACTGGGTGCCCACCATTGGTCCGGTCCGAAAAAGAGCCAGGACTTCTACACAGCCGGATAGGCAGAACAAGGAGCTTCTCAAGGCGATTCTGACTGGAATGAACGAGTTTCGCGTGGCTCAAGAACTTGAACCTATACCAGATCCAGCCTCAGAATGAACCAGGCCCACAGCTTCTTCTAGTCGGCCAAGTCAGTCCCCGAGCATGGCGGACACGCTCCTCAAAGCGTTAAACGGCATGAGAATCGCCCAAGGACTTCCACCGATCAGCGTATCCGGGCCCACTGGTGAGGAGAGAGGAGATGAAGACGAGCATTTGAGTGATGATTGATTATATTTATTTTATTGCGTTGGTTTGTAATTTTATGACTTTACGTTTATTTCGTATGTTTGACTTTTACTTTGACTATGTTTGACTTTCACTTTACGTTTAATTTTATTATCGAATGATCGTATTTTCTATATATTTTTGGATTTTTATTTATTTGTGAATTTCGCATTATATTTAAAATAAAAACAAAAATCAAAATCCAAACAAATTTAAAAAAAAATAAAAAAAATATTAATGATTAGCGACGACAATGGTGTCGTTGCTAACATATAAAATAAATAAATAAATAATCATTTACCGCGAAATAAAAAAAATAATAGCGACGACTTATCCGTCGCTATAATTTCGTGGTTAGTGTATTAAAAAAAAGAAAATATAAATAATTAATAACCGAATAAAAAAAAAGAAAAACTAATTAATTAATTACCAACGACGTGGCGTCGTCGCTAACTTGAAAACTTTGCGACGCCACGCCTCATCGGTAAGCTTCTGAGTGATTAGGGGCGAAATCACAATAATTCGTCGCTAATGGGCTAATTAGCGACGGAACGATAGAGACTACAGATTAGCGACGACATGGCGTCGCTAGTCACGTTTAACGACGAAATACGGGTTATTAGCGACGAGGCGTCTCGTTGCTAAACCGGGCGAATCTAGTAGTGTCCCGGGTTTTGCTTGCATTAGCTTCCACAATAGTAAACTGATCTTCCTCTAATATCGAGTCCATTTGACCCCATACAATTTATAATTAGATTCCCCGGATTCAAACCTGATGTGATTTGCATTGTTAATCAGTTCAAAATCTGGGTTCTGCTGCCTGAGGGTCCACTCTCCATACATGAAACGAGTTTCAATTATTTCAGACGCTGCTGCATCTCCTGATCAGGCCTGCGTTGGTCCTGAAGCTGTTTCTGTAAAGCTATTTAGAAACTGTTACTTGATAGCGTGAGGGGAATGTGAGGTATTATATTCACAAGAACGAACATCATTTCATCAGGCAGATTATGGCATTGGTCACCTAAATTGAGTAACATTCATGATCTTACTACTTCTATTACAACTAATCTCTTGATACATTACAACAAGATATGGAATGAATGCTATAAAGGTGCTTTCTCAACTGAAGAAGACCATATTGGTTTTGTCTCTTCAGGGAGGTTATGTGGTGTGGTATAAACTTGTTTGGAATAATGCTATGGTCCTAAGTCATAACTTCTGGACTTGGTTGACTTATTTGAATAAGATGTCTACAATGGATAGGTTTTTGAAGTGGGGTCCACTTTGTATTTTGTTCATACATAGTTAAGAGAGTACAGCAACGGAGCCATCATAGTATTTTTTTAATTCCTACGAAAGGAAGGGTGGCATTTTGATCATTTACCTATCTGCGGGGTATTCTATATTATAGTTTTCTCTTTCTTCATTCAATGGAGGGTAAAGATCAATTTTATTGTAGAGCCGTATGCAATGCACAAATGATGCCCGTACGGTTGTTCAATGGGATCTTTTTTTCTTATTATTTTTATCTTTCTTTTCTCTTCATCATGCGAGATAGAAGAACCTTTTATTATGATCATCAGGGTAATGATTCATCAACCTGCTAGTTCTTTTTATGAGGCACAAACGGGAGAATTTATCCTGGAAGCGGAAGAACTGCTGAAACTACGTGAAACCCTCACAAGGGTTTATGTACAAAGAACGGGCAAACCATTATGGGTTGTATCCGAAGACATGGAAAGAGATGTTTTTATGTCAGCAACAGAAACCCAAGCTTATGGAATTGTTGATCTTGTAGCGGTTGAATGAATGCAGTAATTCGCGAAAGGGGAGTATCCTATAGTTATAGTAGATTAATACATGATCTGTACAAGAAACAGTTGCTTCTTAATCGCAAAATACTTGCACAAATAGCTATATCCAATAGGAATTGTCTTTATATGATTTTCAACGAGATCAGAAAAGAAGTAGATTGAGAAGAATCCACCGGAATAATTTAAACGGAGTTCCCCGGAGAATGAACTCCGGGAGGGTAGAATAGAAATTACTACGATAAGATATGAATAAACATGGTCAGGTCAATAAAAAAAAATTATTCTTTTGCGATTTCCTTTTTTTTTTTCTTATGACACGATAATCAAATGTGGATTCTCATATTTTTCGAACAAAAAAAAGCACCAATCCGCCTTTGAGTTCGGATTGGAATTAGGATTCCAGTGAAGAAAGAGTAAGGCTAGTTATTGTTGGTTCTAAGACCGGCAGTTCTAGCGGCCGACTCGGTTCTTTCAAATTGTTTCTCATTATTGAGAAAAGGTAACAAAGATAAAATACGAGCTTGTTTTATAGCAATAGTAATTAATCGTTGTTGTTTCAAGGTCAAACTATTCACCCGATCTAGATAATATTTTTCCCTGTTCACTAATAAATTGACTAATTAAACTCATATTTCTATAATCAATAGGGATCCTGTGGTCTTTAATTGTTCATTTACTAGAAGAAATTTGGATCATTGTTGAGAAAGATGTGATTTTACAAATTGCGACTCAAAGGATTGGTTTGGCTTTCAAGCTGTCTATGCTATTTGGAAGGATCACATGGAGTGATCCTTTACATATCAAATTCTTAAGGGGGCTATTTCCTGGATTTGATTGATGCATAATGATTGTAAAGTATTTGTGTCAATTATCTGCAAAATGAAGTATTCTACATATTTCAGAACATGAAGGGTGTTCTTGAGGTGTAAGGGGGTGTTAAGCAGACAAAATGGCTACAATTGTGTATGGGACAAGGTTTATGGTGCTTAGGTAGGGTGCTCATATGTGCTTTTAAGGGGTGCGTTTTTCATTTGTTGTAATAGATTAGGAATATTTTCCATTTATTGAATAGGATAGGGGCAAGTGTGTAAATTAATTTAGGCGATTCTCTAATAAAAAATAGACTTGCTTAGGAGAAAAAATATATATTTAGCCACCATTATTAACAAAAATTTCTACTATAAATGTTGTCTCACGAAAACATAGCCTTCTGAATGAATTTTTTACTTGCAATATCAACAGTTTGAAACTTATCAAACTGATATACAAACTACAGAATAGTATTGACTTGAATATTTTTCATCAAATCATCCCATAAGAACAATGTAAAACAAAGAAGAAGCTATCAATCCTCTTTTATCTGCAAGCAAAAACAAATTTAAGTTGTTTAAATTTAGATAGTTTATGCGTGTACAGAAGCATAAACAGTTGCACATAGAGAAAGAACTTCACTATACCTTAGGGGCTAGAATTAGGGACGATCAACAATTTCCCAGGTTCAAACCTACAAAAGGATAGAGGAAAACATAAACAGAAGCACTAACAAAGGCTCGATTTGCTTAGAAATGGAATGAGCAACTCCAATTAAAATTCCAAGAAAAGGAGCATCTGATATGGAAGTCGTGTAAGTTCAGTATATCCATGTATGTGCAACGAAATTAAGAAAGAAAAATTATGCCTAAAATGAGGAATATGAAGGACCTAAGAGGCTACATATATAAAATAAAGGGTAAAGCCCTCGTCTGGCCCCTTAACTATACCCAAAGTGCACGGGCCGCCCCCGATCTTCAAAATTACCCTTTTCCACCCCATATCTTCACATTTTGTGACACCGTTAGCCCTTTTTTCATTTTTCTGTTAGTTGACCGTTAGTCAACGCCACATGGCGCCACCTCAGCGCCACCTCAGCGCCAACTCAGCGCCAACTCAGCCTGACGTCATATGTTCAACTGATGTGTAATCCTATGTGGACGGGGTTATATTTGTCTTTTTATCCTAAATCTACCCTTTCACCTACCCTAATATTATCTACCCCAAATAAAGTTACCCTTTCCCTCCCCGCGTTCTTCCATCTCCTCCGTGTTCGTTCGCCTCCCTTCTTCCTCCCTTCAATCTGTTTTCCGATGGTTGGATCTAGAAACACGAATGGTTCGTCTCCTCTTATTGCTCGCTCTAGAAATACGAATGGGTCTTCTTCTCCGATGGCCGGTTCCAGAGTAACCAACACGTCTTCTTCTCCGATGTGGGGTTCGAGAAACACCAATGGCCCAACTCCTCCGACGATTGACCCAGGTAAGGAAGATTGGGTATGTTATTGCGGGCTACGTCTGAAGATTTCCACTTCGTGGACGGACACGAATCCCGGAAGGCGTTTCCTTGGATGCTCGAAGTATCAATCGGTGGAGAGTAAATGCTCGTTCTTCAGCTGGTATGATCCTCCGATCTGTGATAGAAGTCGGGTGGTGATTTCTGGGTTGCTCCGTTCGTTGTCGAAGAAAGAAGAAGAAGTTGAAGCTCTGAAATTTAACGAAGGTAAAAACCAGAAGATCTGGTATATGTTTCTCTTCTTTATTTTAGGGTTTGTTGTTGCTCGAATGTTTTAGGTGTGTTACGGGGTGGTTTGGTTTTATGGGTTTTAATGGTTTGATGTTTGATTGTATTTCTATTTTCTGGATACGAGTTGTTTGAATGTTGTTGAATAAACATGAGTCCATTTGTATCCGGGATGGTGAATATGTGGCACATGCTTTATTTTTATTTATACCCTATGGCCCCATTTAGTTTTCACGTTTATATGTTGTGGCCCTTAATGTTTTATTTTAGTCAGCTGGGCCCCTGATCTTTAGATATTAATTCCATCTGTGGCCCACTTTACTTTACCGCGTACTAATTTTTTTTCATTTTTTTTCCCTTTGGATTATGAAACGTCTTTGCATGGGAAACCGAAGAAGGCTAGTCTATGGAACCCCAAGGGGTTACCTCGGGGAATAAAAACCTTTAATTATCACACCAAGTAACCCCCTCTATATAAACAGATAACTGCAATCGGTTATCTTTAAACAAAACACTTAAAAGAAAATTATAGAAATTGCTTAGAACTAAGATGAAGGATCAAAAATCTGGAGAACCATCTTCAAAGGAGAAGGGAAAAATGCGTAAGTCCCGTTTTTTGTTGTTTAATAAAAATTATTATTTCAGTCCCTAATTAGTCTTATTCGTCCTTATGATTCTGAATTTTTTTTATTTACGTATAATCTTTCGTGTTTATTACTTATCTATTTTTGTGGTTTTTTTTCCGGTGTAGCGATGGCTTCTGGATCGCAATCTGCCCCACCCAAGACCCGACCCGCACCCAAGACTTACAGGAGCAAGTACGTGGGCCAGTTTCATGGCAATCGTTGGAGCGTTAGACATTCACCAGTTTGTGTACGTGAGAAGGTAAAGACGACGGTCGTTCCACTTCCATATGGCAGGGAGTTGATTGTGGTTGAATCAAGTTCTGAAGGCGAGGATACTCCATCGCCCAAGAGGAGGAGGGTGTCAAGAGAGTCTCCTGTTCGGATGTGTTCGCCGAAGTATTTCAAGTTTGAGGATGAAGAACAGATGTCGAGTGATTGATCGATATTGGTAGTTTACTTTTAATATGTTTATCGTTTTAATGTCGTGTTTATTCAAGTATGTTGGTTAGTGTTATTTTGATGAATTCTTGGATTGTTATCTGTTTTTGGATCTTTTGTTGGTTGTGCCTTGGTATTTTTTGTGACGCTTTTTGGACTGTTTTAAGGTGAAATGTAATATGAATTTGACTTGATTTCTGGACTTTTTTTTAATCTAGTATTTATATGGGTTATATTTTGTTAATTAGAGAATTACTGTCGACTAATTAGAGAATTAATTGATTTTCTTAAAATACAAAAAGAAACATTAATATTAATCACGTCATAAAAAAAAAATAGAAAAGCAAAAAATGTTAAAAAAGACCAAATTCAACAACCTAAAAAGTCTAGGACATTTATACTTAATAGGTTAAGTAATTACCATCAAAGTCTAGTGTAGTGCGTTTCTTCTTTACTTACGCCTTTTCTTTGCGTTATCTTCCGAGCATATGACATCTTTGCTTGTCGAAGGAAGTGGAAGTTCATCCGGTCCGGGAAGCCAAACGAAAAAATCACATTCCTTTTCTGGGAAAGCTTGAAATCTGAAATCTTCAAAGTGACAACGTAGTGAACGAAAAGATCTGTTCTCACCTAATTGAATCGTAACTATTAATGCGGGCATTCCGCATTTGCAAACTTCCGTATCCGAGTAGTTCTCCGGCGAGACCTCCATTAATGGCGACGGCTTGATGTTCAAGTCACTTGGTGTGAAGTCAGGGAATAATGGTGACTTGGTTTCCCACTGGTCACTCCCACTAGAGTTGTAGTCCGACATTGTTGGCGAACTTTGTTTAATTTGGTGAGTGAGCTATGTAATGAGTTATACTATATTTACATACTACTATTTCCGTTAAATACTACTAGTAAGCAAGCAACATCGAAATAAGCATTCTTACAAAAACCAAGAAAGTCTTCAAACGGCTAAAAAATAGTACAAAGTTCTGAAAAACAAAAAAAAAGTACAAAGTTCTGAAAAGCAATAAAAGCACCCAACGGCTAAAAAATTTAAACGGTCTTTCACATAATTTCCTTCTTCACTTTAGCCATTTTGACGCTCTTACCCTTCTTCTTGACTCCGAGTTGCTTCTTCACCGTTTTTTCGTTCTTATCTTTTGAACTTCTGCTTACCTTCTCTTCTGTTTTAGAGTTTGTGTTTTTACTCTTTTCTGCCTTTTGCGTTTTTTCTTCAACCAATGGATCAATCTTTTCTTTTTGTTTCGAACTTGAACCGCGATTGAAAAGGTTTTTCATGAAATCAGCCATATTTTTATCGAAATCCTTGAATGCCTCGTTCACTCCAGCAACGTCAAAGGTGGGAGTTATAGCTTTAGTCTTTACCTTACCTTTAGCTTGAAGACTCTCCAAACTCACATTCCGCTTTCCCTTATACAAAAATGGATTACCTTCAAGTTTCTTTGTTCCTATTGTGATTGATCCAGGTTTGTTTATGGGAATGGGAGCCCTTGTATGTACACCAATTCCACCTGGCCTAAACGGTGGTCTCTTTGATTTATCCTACAAAACAAATGTCAATGTGATTATGTTTGGCTAAAAATAAAGAAAAGGCAAATAAATCAATCTTACACTAGGCTGTCCAAGATTCTTGACACCAGTTGGTAGAAAACCTTCTTTCTCTCTAGGGACACTGAATTTGTTAACCTCCACGCAAGGTTTTTTATTAGGTGTAAACTACAAGTCATAATCCACAAATCATTTAACTAAAAATAACCACTAAAAAATATCAGCCATTTTTCAAATTACTTACCTTTTCTTTTTTTGAAGGTCCATCACCTCTATCCCGCTTCTTCTGTGGGCCCATCCAACCAAGTGGATCGTTAGTGCTACCCTGTGTCATCACTACCACTTGCTCCTGATTTCCAGGGGTATCCTATTACAAATAGATTAAAAAAACAAGTTAAATATGTATATAAGGAACAATAAAAATAAAAACTAATCTTACCTTAGATGTTTGACTCAACTCAGTAAACACTTTAGTTTCGGCATTAGAATCGTCCCCTTTGAACATATCTTCACCATCTTTTCTCGAAACTGAAGGTCCCCTCTTGGCTTTTGATTTGGTTCTCCTAGCAGAAGGGCTACCCACTTGGGTAGTCACTACAATGTTACTATCATTGACGTCGAGGTGAACTTCACTCGCGTCAATATCGACTTCAACTTTACTCTTACACCCGGTTAGTTGAAGATCACTACTTAATGCATCCACATTGACGTCACTATTGACCACATTTATGTTTACGTCACTGTTAGTCGCGTTGACGTACACATTATTTTCAGTCACTTTCTGTGTTTTTTTAAGTCTACTCGATCTTCGCTTGTCAGACTTGACCACAGAGCTGCTTTGACCTTGAGACTCCACATGATCCATCCTTGTTGTATTAGTAGTTTGTACATCCACGCTAGCAACTTCTACTGGGTCATTCACTACACTCTCAGCTGCACTAGGACCTTGACTTTTCCTTGAACAACTACGTATGTTGTGTCCAAGTTGCTTACAAGAACTACATTTACCCTTCAACCCCTGTCTACCAACCTTTTGCACATCCACTCGTATATCTTCTTTTCTGTTATCTTTTGATCGCGTTTTCTTCATCCTCTCTTCTTCATCTTCACCAACGGCTCTATCTCGCTTCTTTTTTGGTCTCCCAGCTAGTTTGACACCCTTTGGAGCAATTACTTTAGGGCCATTAGTCTGAGGCCATAGTTCAGGTCCATTTATAGGTCCAATATAAGGCTCGTATGCCTTTTTAAATGTAGAAGTTTTAAAATAATCAGACGTGTAGTCTTCTGCCTCAAGACCCGATGTCGCTAGTGCGGAAATCACGTGCACACATGGGATTCCCGACAAGTCCCACCCTCGACAAGCGCAATTAAAAGTATTTAAATCAACAGCAAATTGAGCCCCACTAGAGCCCTTTACTTGGAAAGTACTACCTCCACAGTGTAATGGAATCCACTTGGAGGACCACTTTTTTTTAAAATTAATAAGTTTCCTAATCTTAGGACAAATCAATCCCTGCCATCTACCTATCCACTTTCTTCTTTTTTCTAATCTCTCAACTAAATACACTCTTATACGTTCTAAACACACTAAAATAGAAGACTCCCTAGCATCTAAAAGTTGTTTATTCCATGATTCACACATATTATTTAACAAAACATCGCAATGTGTATTCGTTCTAAAATGGGATCGAGTCCAATACCTTGGCGGTTCTTTTGCTAACCAATCATATGCTGCCTCATCCATTGATTTAATAACCTCCATGACTCTTGTAAAACGCTCCACGTACGTAGCCCGAGCAGCTTCCCACATCTTATCTTTCAATGCAAATGATCCATGTTTTTTCTTGAAGTTCTGATGGAGGTGCCTAACACAATGCCTGTGTTCAACATCAGGTAGTAATTCTTCCAACGCAATTCCTAAACCCTACAAAAAAATAACCACATTTTACAATTAGACAGTAACAAGTTTCAAACTAAATAAAAAATATAGAGTATATATTAACTATACCTTTTGTTTATCAGTGACAAACACCCACATCTCAGGGTCATCAATTCCAAGATCATCTACTAACAACCCAACAAACCATCTCCAAGTGTCCAGATTTTCAGTTTCAACCACAGCATAACACACCGGATAGATGCAATTATTAGCATCCATACCAACAGCAGTTAATATAACACCTGGATGAGGTCCTTTAAGATGACATCCATCCAACCCAATCACTTTTCTACAACCAGCCTTAAACCCTCTTATCAGAGGTTCCAAACAACAATAAAATCTTAAAAACCTGTGTTCCCCAGTTACCTCATCCTCCTCAGTTTTTAAAAAAACTGTTGAACCCGGATTGGTCCTTAACAACTCAGCGCAGTAGTTGTTGAGCAAACTATATTGGTCCAAAAATTGAATTTCATCTAACGCCTTACCCTTCTTGATTGTCCTATACGCTTGTCTCCTACTAATATTGACATGAAGATCATGTAATACTTGTTCTTGTAAGTCAATTGCTCGCAAAGAAGAGTTTAACTTCAACTGATGTGCATACCTCGTGGATAGAACGGTAGAATTTACGTGCTTACTATTTAATGCACAACCACATTTATGTATGAGATTTAGTGTCCTTATCTGAAAGCTACCATCCAAGCATTTAGTCGCATAGACAAACCAATCACAATTCGTCCCTCTGCACTTTGCTCTAACTCTTCCTGGTTCATTACAGGGGAACCAAACATTCCTCACTTCACAAATAGCATTAGCTTTCACTGCTTCCTTAAACTCATTTCCGTTTGCGAAAATCATACCAATCTTCAGTTTAGGCTCATCTTTGTCAACCAATACATTAAAACGTTGACTTCTCCTTCTTCGAACTCCATCACAATCCTCCTCATCCGTTGATCCTTCTAAACTTCTCAGATTGTCTGACTCTCCACACGAACCCTCGTTGAAGTCGTCATCGTCTATAACAGGTAGTTCTTTAGGACAAGGGAGCTCTAACCCGTTTAATTTAACCGACGGTGATGACCCGACACCAACAAACTCAACCCCGATATCAACGTTGTTCTCGAACATAATATCATCTTCATCATCGTCGAGGTTGTTATCGCTATCATGAAACGAAAAATCAGAACCGCTATCATCAACAACGGTATTAGCATTGTCGCGTTCACCATTCTCCGAATCTGTAATTAACAATCAAAGCTACTATTATAAACGAATCCAAATGACTGCAAAATGAAACCCTAATATACCCAACGTCGACCAAATTAAAGGAATCTGGAAGAAGATTAGTACCTGAATCACTCACGATTTCACTTAAATACGCCATCGGATTTGATTGGAAAAGCCACGTATGAAGTAGCTACTCAAAATTTTTCTTCGATTCGAGATGATAGAGTGAGAATTTTAGTCGAATGTTTAACGGGGAGAGGAGAAATGAGGAACGTTTTCTAACGGCGTGTTTGTACGTAGGTGGGTGGTAACGAGATTTGGAAGGTTCCTTCTTCCGTATAATGGTTTCGTGAGATTTTCTGCCTAACTTGATGAAGAACACCAAGAACACGCACTACTATGTGCGATTTGATCCGGTTTTTGTTTTGTTAAAATGAGATAGGGGTGTTACGGGGTACTAACTTGGGTAGGTGAAAGGGTAGATTTAGGATAAAAAGACAAATATAACCCCGTCCACATAGGATTACACATCAGTTGAACATATGACGTCAGGCTGAGTTGGCGCTGAGGTGGCGCTGAGGTGGCGCTGAGGTGGCGCCATGTGGCGTTGACTAACGGTCAACTAACAGAAAAATGAAAAAAGGGCTAACGGTGTCACAAAATGTGAAGATATGGGGTGGAAAAGGGTAATTTTGAAGATCGGGGGCGGCCCGTGCACTTTGGGTATAGATAAAGGGCCACACGAGGGCTTTACCCTAAAATAAATCAGATTGTAATCACTTACTTGAGAAACCTCAGAGAGAAGCACCTTTGGATCTTGCAGCAGTCTTGTTTCTCAGCTTTTACATCGATTGATCAGAAACTCTGCATTAACTTCAACTACGTACTGACTCATATTCTTCATTTTCTATCTTGCATAGGTGATACCTCATACTGTACTGTTTTGGGTCAAAGTACATTCGCGTTGGAACATTCAGATCATACCTTATCGGTTAGGAGGAACAAGAATCTCTCACTGGAAGATTCTAAGAGATCTTAGTTCAAGGACACAGTTTTGTATTTTGATGCCACCTTATCGGTTAAGGTGCGCTGGTTATTTCGGATTGTGCATATATACAATCCGAAGGCCAAGTACAGAAGAGGTGCATCGGTAGCAGCGTTTTAATGTGTGTGATAGCTGAAACAAACGGTTTGTTCACCCGGAAATCGTTTAGAAATTAGCTGAGAGAGAATTTATTAATTGAGAAAATTTGTAACCATTAGTGTAAAATATTTCATAGTGAAGCACAACAGTTTTTTCTTTTATAATTCTCGTATTATAATTTCTATTGTTATAATATTTAGGTCTTGAACACAACCCCTCTTCTAAATCTAAATCTCTTTTTCCTCCTTTTCTTACTAAAAACCTCCACTAAGATTTAACACTATAAACAAAAATCTCATTTACAATTATACCCTCTTTTGTTTTTTTATTCCTATATATACTAATTATTTTATTTGTCTACGCCCTAAAAACCATTTCATTCCCGTAACATTTTTTGTCACTCTAACCTCTCTCCTATTTGTTCTCTCTCTTCAAAACAGCCGAGCACCACCACCACCACCATTCTTCAGCTTCTTCTTCTCCAACAAGCAGCCATGGAAACTACTACACTTCTTCTTCTCCCTCTTTTGTTGCCATGGACCTCCGACCGCCGCCATCAATGGCACCACCACCGATCTAGAACAGCAGCACCACTCGAGTCAAAGAAATGAACCACCGCAGCATCGGAGCTCCATTAATAGCGGCGAAGGAGACGCGCAGCTCCACCGCACCGCAGCATCGAAACCTGTCTTCGCCGGAGTAGCATCTTGATTTGTTTTTCAATGAGTAATGATAGATGTCACCCATGTCACCCAGATCCACTCGAACCACTCAACTCGAGCACCACAGTTTGCAGCATCGTGCTCTCGAACGGACCATCGGAGTCTTCACCGGAGTTGCAGCGCCAAGATGCTGCTCTTCTTCTTCTTCAAGCTTCTCGCGCAGCTCATTTTCGCTGCTTTTTCAAGCCTCTCGCCATCGGAGTTGCAGGTTTCGTTGCTTCCATGGAGATTATCAACACTGGATTGATTCGATGGAGGAGTGTAGCAGTCTCCGTGTGGTGGTGTTGCTCGTCGAGAAGAAGACCATGGCTGCTTCCATGGATGGATTGCTTCGATGGAGAAGAAGAAACTGCTGGTGGTGGTGGTGGATTGCTTCGATGGAGAAGAAGATGCAGTTTCCATGGTGGTGGTGGTGCTCGACGAGAAGAAGGAGTTCCGTTTTTTTTTCTTTTTTCAGATCTAGATCTGGTTTGACCATATCTGGTCAAACAAAATAGTAGCTAGGTTAATTTATTATTTTTAATTGTATAATGATTTGTAATTTACTTTGAAATGTGTAATAAAGATGAATAAAAGTTTTTTTTACTATTTATGCTTTGTTTTTTAATAATACTCATCAATTTGACTGAGTACTCATCAAATTTAGGTAGTACTCATCACATTTATCAAAGTACTTATCAAAATTATCCGGAGTACCCATCAAAATTATCCGGAGCACTCATCAAAATATATAGAGTACTCATTAAATTATATAGAGTACTCATTAAAGTATATAGAGTACTCAACAAATTTATAGAGTACTCCCAGTTTTTCCGATACTCATCAATTTTATCCGATACTCTATGTTTTTTCCGGTGACCGGTGACTGGTGGTCGGTGGTCAGTGATTGGAGGTCGGAGGTCGGTGGTCGGAGGTCGGTGGTCGGAGGTCGGAGGTATGTGGGTAGTGGTAGGTAGTGGAGAGAAAAACAGTGACATCACACTTTTTTGTCTTTTAGTGTTAGTAAGGGTTGGAAAGACAATTATCAAAACAGAGGTCTCTCATAAGAAGGAATCTCTGGACCATACTTTATAGAGAAGAATCTTTGTATTCAAGACCATATGTATAATTCACCCTAATATTTAATGTTGAGATAACAAGTTTAAAACATCAAATTATAATTCTTAAGGAATGAACGGATACACTGCTACACTTCTTCTTCTCCCTCTTTTGTTGCCATGGACCTCCGACCGCCGCCATCAATGGCACCACCACCGATCTAGAACAGCAGCACCACTCGAGTCAAAGAAATGAACCACCGCAGCATCGGAGCTCCATTAATAGCGGCGAAGGAGACGCGCAGCTCCACCGCACCGCAACATCGAAACCTGTCTTCGCCGGAGCAGCGTCTTGATTTGTTTTTCAATTAGTAATGATAGATGTCACCCATGTCACCTAGATCCACTCGAACCACTCAACTCCGAGTACCACAGTTTGCAGCATCCTGTTCTCGAATGGACCATCGGAGTTTTCACCGGAGTTGCAGAGCCGAGATGCTGCTCTTCTTCTTCTTCAAGCTTCTCGCGCAGCTCATTTTTCGCTGCTTCTTCAAGCCTCTCGCCACCGGAGTTGCAGGTTTCGTTGCTTCCATGGAGATTATCAACACTGGATTGATTCGATGGAGGAGTGTAGCAGTCTCCGTGTGGTGGTGTTGCTCGTCGAGAAGATAACCATGGCTGCTTCCATGGCTGGATGCTTCGATGGAGAAGAAGAAGCTGCTGGTGGTGGTGGTGGATTGCTTCGATGGTGAAGAAGATGCAGTTTCCATGGTGGTGCTGGTGCTCGACGAGAAGAAGGAGTTATGTTTTTTTTTTGTTTTTTTCAGATCTATATCTGGTTTGACCAGATCTGGTCAAACAAAATAGTAGCTAGGTTAATTTATTATTTTTAATTATATATTGATTTGTAATTTATTTAAAAATGTGTAATAAAGATGAATAATGGTTTTTTTTACTATTTATGCTTTTTTTTTAATGATACTCATCAATTTGACCGAGTACTCATCAAATTGACTGAGTACTCATCAGATTTACGGAGTACTCATCACATTTATCAGAGTACTCATCAAAATTATCCGGAGTACCCATCAAAATTATCCGGAGCACTCATCAAAATATATAGAGTACTCATTAAATTATATAGAGTACTCATTAAAGTATATAGAGTACTCAGCAAATTTATAGAGTACTCTCAGTTTTTCCGATACTCATCAATTTTATCCGATACTCTATGTTTTTTCCGGTGACCGGTGACTGGTGGTCGGTGGTCGGTGGTCAGTGGTCGGAGGTCGGTGGTCGGAGGTCGGTTGTCGGTGGTCGGAGGTCGGAGGTAGGTGGGTAGTGGTAGGTAGTGGAGAGAAAAACAGTGACATCACACTTTTTTGTCTTTTAGTGTTAGTAAGGGTTGGAAAGACAATTATCAAAACAGAGGTCTCTCATAAAAAGGAATCTCTGGACCATACTTTATAGAGAAGAATCTTTGTATTCAAGACCCTATGTATAATTCACCCTAATATTTAATGTTGAGATAACAAGTTTAAAACATCAAATTATAATTCTTAAGGAATGAACGGATACACTGCTACACTTCTTCTTCTCCCTCTTTTGTTGCCATGGACCTCCGACCGCCGCCATCAATGGCACCACCACCGATCTAAAACAGCAGCACCACTCGAGTCAAAGAAATGAACCACCGCAGCATCAGAGCTCCATTAATAGCGGCGAAGGAGACGCGCAGCTCCACCGCACCGCAACATCGAAACCTGTCTTCGCCGGAGCAGCGTCTTGATTTGTTTTTCAATTAGTAATGATAGATGTCACCCATGTCACCCAGATCCACTCGAACAACTCAACTCCGAGTATCACAGTTTGCAGCATCCTGTTCTCGAACGGACCATCGGAGTTTTCACCGGAGTTGCAGAGCCGAGATGCTGCTCTTCTTCTTCTTCAAGCTTCTCGCGCAACTCATTTTCGCTGCTTCTTCAAGCCTCTCGCCACCGGAGTTGCAGGTTTCGTTGCTTCCATGAAGATTATCAACACTGGATTGATTCGATGGAGGAGTGTAGCAGTCTCCGTGTGGTGGTGTTGCTCGTCGAGAAGAAGACCATGGCTGCTTCCATGGCTGGATTGCTTCGATGGAGAAGAATAAGGTGGTGGTGGTGGTGGTGGATTGCTGCGATGGAGAAGAAGATGCAGTTTCCATGGTGGTGGTGGTGCTCGACGAGAAGAAGGAGTTATGTTTTTTTTTTCTTTTTTTCAGATCTATATCTGGTTTGACCAGATCTGGTCAAACAAAATAGTAGCTAGGTTAATTTATTATTTTTAATTGTATATTGATTTGTAATTTATTTAAAAATGTGTAATAAAGATGAATAAATGTTTTTTTTACTATTTATGCTTTGTTTTTTAATGATACTCATCAATTTGACTGAGTACTCATCAGATTTACGGAGTACTCATCACATTTATCAGAGTACTCATCAAAATTATCCGGAGTACCCATCAAAATTATCCGGAGCACTCATCAAAATGTATAGAGTACTCATTAAATTATACAGAGTACTCATTAAAATATATAGAGTACTCAGCAAATTTATAGAGTACTCTCAGTTTTTCCGATACTCATCAATTTTATCCGATACTCTATGTTTTTTCCGGTGACCGGTGACTGGTGGTCGGTGGTCGGTGGTCAGTGGTCGGTGGTCGGTGGTCGGTGGTCGGAGGTCGGAGGTAGGTGGATTGTGGTAGGTAGTGGAGAGAGAAACAGTGACATTACACTTTTTTGTCTTTTAGTGTTATTAAGGGTTGGAAAGACAATTATCAAAACATAGGTCTTTCATAAAAAGGAATCTCTAGACCATACTTTATAAAGAAGAATCTTTGTATTCAAAACCCTATATAATTCACCCTAATATTTAATGTCTAGACAACAAGTTTAAAACATCAGCTTATAATTCTTAAGGAATGAATGGATAAAACATGATCCCAAAAAATCATAAATTCCACAACTCAATCAACTAATGCGATTATTGGCTACTTCACTATCCTAGTCTTGTGAAGGATTGGAGTTTTCTCTTTGCTGCTTTTTTTTTTTTTTTTTGTCAATTTCTCTTTGCTGCTAACTTGTCCAAAAAAACCCATCAACTTACATCATTAAATAAAATATCATAAAAATGGAAAAAAATATATGAAGTGATAATTTACCTAAATTAGAAGAGAGTTACTATAATTATTGAAATGGGAGTGTTTCATGATTCCAATTGATAACAAGTACAACTGAAATAATCATTAATAATTAATTAGAAATTTTTAACCTATAACATCATGCAACTACAAGTTTATATATATTTTAATCCAAATTTAACTAAAATGTTAATATGTTTCTTACACATCAAATTGTGGAAAATAAAGTGTTCAAAACACAAATTGAATGAGTTGAAGGGTATACAAACATGACAAAATATGTCAAAAGAATTTAGAGCAAGGTAACCTCCGTTTAAAATTGAAATTATACATTTTATTATGATTGATAATAATTATATTTGAAACAATCCATAACAACTAATTAGAGATCTTTACTCGAAAATATCATTCAAATAACAAATCTTAATAATTTTTAATTCAAATTAACAAATTTAATTTAATTATAAAATATTAGTTTATTTTCCAAATCCTAATGTTAATATGTTTTTTATTTACCAAAATGTTTAGGAATAGAACGGGAAATACTTGTGTAAACCAACCCTATTTGTGGGGTTGTAGTTTTGCTATAAAATATTAATATACTGATGAAAGAGGATGTGGTAATCGTTATTCAGCATTGCTTTTGTTTCTTCTTTTTCCTTTGATGGAATTTTGTTTCTTTCATTTTCTTCTTTTGTCACAATCTTTCATTTCCTTTTACTTTTGGTAATTACATATTTATCATATTAATTTTTTTAATTGTATTTAGAAATAATATATATAATAAAAATCCAATAATTTGTATAAAATCTTTAAATTTTAAACAAACGTATGGATCGCCTATCAAAATAATTTAATATTTGATAATTTAAATTAGACAAATTATTTTAAAAAGATATATAATACAAATTAAAAAAATATCTAGATAATTTTTCAATCTGACCATTTTTTTATTTTGTGTTCATTTGGAATGGATTTATTTTTCACTTTATTTTTTCATTTTTTTAATTTAACTTCTAGACTTCCGTGTAATAATTTCGATTGTTGTAATATAATTAAATCGATATACAAAACTGTAGAATTGTGTAATCTACTTTTTTTCTTTGTTGGTCGCCAAACACAAGTTTGTTGGCACATTGACGGGAGGAATCCTGCTCGGCTCCAGCTTTAAGGTTATATTTAAATCGGTGATTATTATATTTTTTTTTATATATTTTTTTTGCCTAATTGAGCACAAAATAAATAAATAAATGGTCGGTTGAAAAATTATCTTTACATATTTTTAATTTTCATATAATACCCTTTAAAATCATTTGTCTAATGAAAATTATCAAATTTTAATATAATTTTGATAGTCAATAACTCAATCTATATATCTTTTTTAATTTAAAGAATTTATACAAATTATTAGATTTTTTATTTTATATATATACGTATTATTTCTAATTTCTAAATTCAATTAAAAAGTTTATATGATAAATATGTATCACCAAAAAGTAAAAGAAAAATGAAAGAAACAAAATTCAGTCTAAAAAAAGAAGAAAAAAGAAACAAAACCATGTTAAACAACAACTTATCGCGTCCAAAAAAAAGAAACAACAACTACCACATCCTCTTTTATCCGTATATTAATATTTTATTGCAAAACTACAACCCCACAAATAGGGTTGGTTTACACAAGTATTTCCCGAATAGAACGTAGCTTAAAAAAATGAGTTGAAGTGTATTCAAACGTGACAAGATTTGTCAAAAACATTTACATGTATTTACGGTAGCATCCGTTTAGAAAGTGAGGAAATAATTTATAAGAGTCTTAAATTTAAAAAAGTTATTTATAAAGGCCTATTTTAAAAAAATCCTATAAAAAGCCTATATTTGATTTTTTGCTTTGTTTTTTACCTTTATACCTTTTTTTTTTTTTTAATTTTGTCGTTTGGTATGTAACAGTAACTTCTGTTTGATACGTACCAAGTAATTTTCGTTTGGTACGTATCAAGTAATTTTTGTTTGATATGTATCAAGTAATTTTTGTTTGATACTTACCAAGTAATTTATATATCCTTTTTTTATATTACTACTTAGGTTATAATAGTACTCCCACCGTTCCAAAAAGGTTGTCACTTATACTAAAATTAGTTATTTCTAAAGAGTTGTCACTTTAGAAAATCAAGACACTTTTTATTTATTCATACCACTTTTACCCCTAATTAGATAGTATAATATATGTTTCCAAATAATATTTAAGATATCAAGACACTTTATGGAGGGCATTTTAGTAATCACATGGATAATAAATGACATTTCTTAGTTTGTGTGTAAAAGCAAATGTGACAACTTTTTTTAAACGGATGGAGTATTTGGTTAGGTACGTACCCATGTTTGTTTTATGATTGTTCTACAGCCGTTTTTTTTTATATAATTACATGATAGGCCCTAATAGCATTTGTGTATAAACTCAAATGGTTTTTGTCCATGTTAAGGTTAATATCTGTATTGGATATCTACATGTACCAAGGTCAAAGTAGGGTTATGAGTCTGTACTTATTTAGATAACCCAATCCAAGCTGTCATGTCAAGGTCTAATTGGTACGTACCCAGTCAGATCCAATTGGTATATACCATCTCCAGCAGTTGTGCCAAACAAATATTTTCTGCAAAAAAAATTCAAATAAAATGAATAATTGTAACATGAAACACTCCCATTGGAAAAAAAAAGATAACCTCTTCATTATAAAATTACGTACTAATTGGATCCATTGGTAGACCATTCCAGCAGTTGGGCCAAACTTTACTGAAAAAAAAAAAACAAAAAGAAAATTTCTTCACAGTGGAACAAAAAACAAACATAATTCTTTTCACATCTCGGTGGAACAAAAAGTAACAAACCCATATCTCTTCACGGTCGCATTGGAAGAAAAGACAAAAAATGGTTGAAAATGGAACATGATAAAACCCAAACCATATCCCTTCATGCTCGCGTTGGAAAAAAACAAAAAGATGGGTTAAAAATGAAACATGATAAAACCCAAACCATGTACTCATCACTTCTCATACAGGTTTAAAATGGCCATTCTAGAATTTTGTGAAAAGATTAGGTTACAAATAATTTTTTTACTTTCATTTGGTTTCTTTACAAGTCAAGTTGATGATGGTGGAGAATTGTTCATGAGCGGCGGCGGTTTTCTTGTGCAGGATAGCGGCTTGGTGCGAACGGCTTGGTGGGACGGTGAGAGCCGGCGGCTTGGTGCGAAGGTCAGAGGCGGCAACTTGATGTGAAGGTCAGGGGTGGCGGCTTGGTGCAAAGGAGATACCTAAGTATGAGAGAGGCGGCGACTGGGGTTTTCTGGTGGAGAACAGAGAGTAGTGGATGGAATTTTTTTGGTTGTTTGAGATATATATATATATATATATATATATATATATATATATGTATAGAGAGAGAGAGAGAGAGAGAGAGAGAGAGAGAGAGAGAGAGAGAGAGAGAGAGAGAGAGAGAGAGAGAGAGAGAGAGAGAGAGAGAGAGAGAGAGAGAGAGAGAAAGGGGGTATGAATGGAATTTCTGAATTCCTATTAGGTTTTTGTTTTAGGTTTACCTTTTTCACTGTAAATAGAGGGGAGGGGGAGGGGTTTTTGGTCAATTTTTCCCCTTAGTGGGTTTCAACTAGGTAGCTAAGAGGAGGACTTTGTGAGGAATGTATAAGGATCTGGGACCTTTATAAATAAATGCCCCTTAAAATATTGAAGTTAACTTTTTTTCTTCTCTTTATGTTATTTTTCTTTTAGTTGTTATTCATGATAAAGAGAGGATGTAAAAAATGTTTACCTAAATTAGAAAAGACTTACGATAATTATTGAAATGACATGACTAACATTTTTTTTTTCAACGAAGCAAGGCATAACTTTTTCTTTAAAAAAAATATATTTTATTATGACCGATAACAAGTACAATTGAAACAATCATTAACAATTAATTAAAAAAAATTAACCCATAACATCATTCAACAACAAGTTCAAAGAAATTTTAACCCATATTTAACTAAACCTTTAAATTTAATTTTTCAATCCAGATGTTAATATGTTTCTTACCTATCAAATTGTGGGAGAGAAAAAGATCATTCATTTAACATAAGAAAATGGATACAATTGCTTCAATCAATACATTTGTAATACGTTTGGAAAATTATCCCTTCTATAAACTTCACACTCTCGAATCAACTAAGAAAAGGGAAAATTGAACACATGGTCCCTGAATTATAGTCTATTCGCCATTTTGTCGTCGGAACTTCAAAAGTTAACTAAATGGTCCTCAAAATTCATTTTTGGTATAGTCCATGGACCATCTGGGAATCCTCCCTATTAATAATTACAAAAACACATGCTGCCACACCTGCATAGTGCATAAGTACTTCCTAGTGCATAAGTACATCTTGTCCGAGTAGACTCAAGATTCGATATGCCAAGAACTTGACCTGAAGTTATCTGATCAGTAGCTACACCTGCACTAAATGCATCTCCTCCATCATAATGATAACAGTAGCATTAAAAACCCACCATTGAAGGATAGCCAATATGAATCTTTTACGATAGTGTAGGGGTGTTTTTGTATTTAATAAACAACAATTATTACTTACTTCAAAAGATGTTTCTTTAAGAGCATCGAGACATTACCTTGTAAACCAAATATCGAGAAGTCCATCACCAATTTATATCTCAACCTGCGTCTCGTTATAGTTACATAAAGTAAATATAGGGACCTATAGTGCAAATAACTCTTGGAATCAAACAGAGAAAATGAACAAATGATCAAAAAGCTACTGTAGAAGAATAAACGTGAAGTTGAGAGAGACAAGAGAAAGTTGGACCAGACGCTTTAAAAGGAGAAACTGCAAAGTGTTTGTTCCATCTTCTCAAGATTTATATGCATCATTGAAGAAGAAGAAGACGACGAAGAAGAAGAAGAAGAAGAAGAAGAAGAAGAAGAGTGGGTGAGGGTTGTTGTTAAGAAAAAAAAAGATTAAGAAAAGTAAAAGCAAAGGAACAAGAAAAGAAAAAAATTATAAAAATCTAAAAATACCCAAATATTTGTTAAATATTATGAAACGCATCACCCTTCACAGCTCTTAACAAACAAAATATGGGTGTTACGTGCGACTATCTCCACTATAGAAAGAAAAAGAAAGAAAAAAAAGAGGTTTTCTACGGGGATCAAAATCAAAGTTGGATGACTAATTGGGTAACTTCAAAAGTTCAAGAACCATTGGAAGGAAATAAACTATACTTGGGGGGACTAAAAAAGAAATTTTCTCAATAAAATATTGTGCATCATAATATACATACATATTATTTAATAAGAAAGAATTTGCAAAATTAACTTATTTATTGAGAAAATTGCAGATGAAAGAGGCAAGAATTTCTAGGAATTAATTTGTTTGGCTTACTTGCGACACATTGGACTCTCAAGACAGCATTAACGCAATACCAAAAAATATGGTGGTGACAAGGACGAGTTCCATAATAAGGTGGTGGTGGTTGTTACGAAATCATGAGGTAACATAATCTATTTACTGAACTAGATCTGTAAAATACTGGTAGTTGTACGACAGAGGTTGCGCGAACTATTTCATGCGTGATGGAGCGACAAGAAATTTTTAGGCATGATTGCGGTTTGGCTGCGTTTAAACAAGTGTGGCTTTGCAGACTCGTGATGGAAAAGTGGTATGTTTGCGCATAGAGGAAGCATCACCGGTGGTGGTCAATTGATAGAAGAGGTAGCACAATAGTGTTTGTGTTGCCTCATGTTGCGTGGTAAAACTTTATTGTGGTTGAAAGATTGATATAGATGGGTATTAAAATGTAAATAAATATTTTTAAAGTATTTTTAAAATAATAACAAAAAAAATATCTGGTTGAGAACATATTTTATAGACACTTATAAGTGAGAATAAAGATGAATATTGTGGTTTAATATGATCAATATCCCTAGATTTTAACCTAACACCGCCTTATTATTTCAATTTTACAAATTTCTTTAAAAACAAAACTATTAACATTTAGCGTGTTTGAAACGTGTTAGAGGTATATACGGTTAATATTTAAAAAGTCACCGTCAGAATAGCACAATCTTCAAGAAAAGACTTTTACGTATATAATCATTATATATGGTAATTAGAATCGTAATAGCTTTGCGTGTATAATTATTCCAACTTGTTCTTTACTTAGTCGGTCAAATAAAGAGTTATGATCGGCGAAGTTTGCGACAAGGAATTCTAATTCTCACTCCTATTCAAATACTCTCTCTTTCTCTTTCGTTTTTTTCTCTCTTTATACCAAGAGGGAGAACAGAAAAAGAATTAAGGGCAAACTCATTCAATCTTAATTCAATTTCCATTGAGATTGATTGTATGATTTACCCAAAACCCACATCACAATATTCGTCGATTTTGAATGGTGGAAACCATAGGTAATTTGTTGATGATCTCTCTCTCATCTTCTCCAAGAAGGGAGATCTCTCTTCCTTCTTCTTTCGGATCTTGCAAACAAGGCTGGTACTATCGTTGTTTAGGCCTTGACCCTTGAATTAAACAATTTCAATTTCAATTTCAATTTCGTTCAGTGGGTGTTGGATCAACAAGTTTTCAGAATTAATTCAATTACAATTCAAAAAATTAGGTTTTGATTTTATTTTCAAGTTTACGAAAATGTTGCATCACAAGCTAAAGAAGGGTCAGGGAAACAAGAGTGGTGGCGCTAGGTTGTTGATTAGCGTCACGGTGGTCGGAAGTGCTGGTCCGATTCGTTTCGTCGTGAATGAAGAAGAGCTTGTTGCTTCAGTTATTGATACTGCCTTGAAATCATATGCTCGTGAAGGTCGTCTTCCGATTCTCGATTCAAATCTCGATAGTTTCGTTCTCTATTGCCCCAATTTTTCCGATGAAGGTAAAAATTCAGTTTTATTTATATTTTAAACTAATTGCACAATTGGTCCTTGTGTTATAATAATTAATCATATTAATATATTTAAATTTTTTAATTTTTGCATGGCAGAGCTGAGTCCTTGGGAGACAATTGGTTCAACTGGTCTTAGAAATTTCATGCTGTGCAAGAAGCCACAGCCAGAGAAAGCAGACAAGCCTCAGCTAATGCATTCACGCAAGAGTTTTAGAGCATGGCTTAATAAATCTCTTCATCTCAAGATATCTTCTCACTAGATTAAATTGATTTTCCAGTTTGAAAAATCTTGTGGGTGCTAAGATTCTAGTTTATGTTTTGTTCTTGTTGTGACTTTGATTTGGATTCAACTTGTGAAATGTGTTTAGCTTTTTGGCTTTGGTTGTTTGGTTTGTATATTCCGGAAGTGTTTGTTTGATTAAATATGGCTTGATTGGAATTGCAATCATTGTTGGAATTACGAACTAACTATCCCGAACAATATTGATTAACAGAATGGTTTCCTTGAATCTATGCTATTTTTGATTAAGTTATAAAGAGTTACGAAAATGAGAGTTCAGCTCATAAAACTTAATATGAACTTGTTTTTCATCGTAGGATCATCGAGTTAGGATCTAGGTCCGAATGGCTTAATATAGTCAACGAGTATTTATTGGATAAATATCGGTAGTTTTTATTTATCATTTAGTTGCATAGATAACGTATAGATAATGTACATAAAAATGTGATTATCGAAACGATTAAAGTTAGATTCATATACCTTGCACTGTCAATTGGTTTTATTTCTATGAAGAATTTTGTGATTGCAATCCTTTGACTATTCTTTGAGCTGAGATTATCGTTGTAGTTGTATATGTGCTTGTTTTGTTTATATACTGGATTAATAGTTTGTCAAAATGGTAATCAAAAGGATATTGACTATAGCTAAGTAAATTTAATTTGTTCCTAGAGTTGAGTCAAGATGAAATTTATCAACTCTAGATAAAGAGTTTGAGCTAAAAGAGGTTAAGTTGTCATAAGATTATAACAATTATATTAAATTTTTCACCAAGGTGATAGAATGAATGACAAAATGAGTTTCTTAGGTCATTCCTGGTTGATAATCGAATCGACGTGCAAAGTAGGTGATTGTATAATAGGATTCGACAGTTATACCATATTTCAGGATGATCCGGTGCTATAAAGATAGAGAGTGAATATGCATGATCCTTTACCGAGGTTTTCGTACAGGGTTATTTTACGTTATCCGTTCGTTCAGAGTGTTTTAGACGTCACAACCTCGATTAGTAGTTAATTGAATTAATTACTACCGGTTTAATGGTAACTAACGAGTGCATTGGTCTTGATTAATATTATCAATTCTGTTTACTATTGGATAATAAATAATAACTAAATAATAAATTAAAATAAATTTGGAATATTCGTTTGTGACTCAAAAGAGGAAAAAAATTAGACTTGGACAATCCAAGTCTTGACTCGCGGGTCAAAATTTTAGTTAGTCATTATAAATACAAAATGACTACTAAGGTTTTAGTATTCAAAAAAGTCAAAAAATTAGTTTTCAAAAAAGAGAAAAAAATGCACGCTCTCTTCTATTATCTTTCACTATTCTTTTAAAGGGTTAGGTAGTTATTTGAGTCCATTTAAGCAAAAACATGTTTGAATATTAAGATCGCAAACTTGGTGTGGAAAGCGTAAAAGTTTCATACTTTTGAATTTTGGTCTGTTCTCCCAATTCAATTGCAAAACCTTAAGGTAAGAATTGAACTCGTCTTTTAATCTTAATTGCACTAGATTGGTTATATGATTGCAATCATTTAATACTAAATTGATTATACGATTGCAATAATTTAATTTTTCGATACGTATATTTGATATATCTGTTATTGCATATCTTTTTATTGGTGTTCGAGCTAATTGTTAAGATTTAAGATTTTAAATATAAATATTTCTTTTTAATTTGATACTTCTGATAATATTATTATATTTATAAAATATATTATTCTTGGGCTTATGGTGATTAGGTAGGTATTTGCACTGATTCGAAAAAAAAGAAAAAAAAAAGTGTATGGATATATAATGTAGTTGAAAATGATATTTTATTTATTCATCAATGTTTGTTATATTTTTATTTTTATATTGTATAAGAAAAATAATTAATTTTTTTATTTTTATTAAATTACTCTTAATTAATTAAATAAATAAATTTATGATAAACTTTTGAATATTAAATAAAGATAAAATTAAAAAAAAATTCTTCTATCCATTATTGGATGATCCTACATCAATAATATTAATATACATACCTCATGTTTTAAACTTACAAAAGTAACTAACTTATTAATCTAATGACATGTGTTTTGCTATAATAATCAATGGTCATGATATGAATATTGGATCATCCAATATTAGATGGAAGTCTTACCCATTAATTAATAGGAAATGTAAAAAAATATAAAAAAAATCTTTAATATATTAAATATTAAAGAATTGAAAAGACGTTTCTATAAAAAAAAAAAAAAATATTTGGGAGCCATTAGCAGAAAATGAGACAACTGTTTTTTTTTGGACGGGATGAGGCAATTGTTATATTGCTGGCCTTTTTTTATTTTTTTTGGACGCTATTGCTGGAAATTGCATATATCCAAATAGGAAAATTCTTCCATCCAATATTGGATGATCCTATACCAATTAAATTCATACACATACCCCATATTTTAAACTTACAAAAGTAACTAACTTATTAATCTAATGACATATGTTTTATTATAATAATCAATGGCTGTGATATAAATATTGGATCATCCAATATTGGATGGATGTCTTACACATCCAAATATTATGTTTTTTCTTTTTTCAATTGATGAGGTGATAATTCGATGATTCAAAACACGTTAATCGTGTTTCTTTTTTTAAAATTGAATATGGTATGTACTATATTTATGTATGAATTCATTTGCTGTATTATCTAAAAGTATGTAATATATTTATTTATCAATATATATTATTTCATGAGATACGTATGAATTGTATTTTTATAAGGTATATTAAAGATTACTAAAAATTTGTTTTAGTAATAAATAAATAAGGTTGTCGTTTTATGAAATTACAATTCTTGATCGATTGATCAAGATATTTTGTATAATAGATTTCTTGATTATCTTGTACAGTTTTAAACACTGTTTTTTATTTCAAAATTTGTAATTTTGAATTCTAAATTATTCTCACTTGATAGTTACAAATTATTGAGTTTATTAAAATGAAATATATGTTATTCTCTGAGACTTGTCCATCACAAAAAGAGTTTCTAATTTGTTAAGTTTATAAGTTTTGATCTAACTACCAGGTGGACTTGTACTCTGAGTACAAACCATCAAAACTCTAGATTGTCGATAATAAAATTAACTTATTGATTTCACGTTTTTAGCCTAGACTACTAGATGATGTGAGATTGATAATATTCGATTATATGATAGATTAACTCAACAAATCTAAATAGAAACGACCTGACTACCAAAGGGATTAATAGTTTAAGTCTCTTATTTTGTATGATAAATTAGGTAATGTACCATACTTTGTTATGAATGAGAAACGATTTGACTACCAGGAGGATAATTCATGTTTTAAAATTTTAATTATTTACTGTAATTGTGCGTGAGAAACGACCTGACTACCAGTGAGATCAATCATATTTTAAAGCTTCCAGTTATACACACACACACACACACACACACACACACACACACACACATATATATATATATATATATATATATATATATATATATCTTAGATAACAGTCCATATTTATGTCAGTTATATAATAGTGTTCTTAGTGCATTTGATGTCTCATCTTTTCTGATAGATTAATTAATTCATGAGGCATCTTTTCGAAGGTTAATAGGACCTAAGTGACGGATTTTCCCTAATATTTTACATATCTAACTTTTCTACATTCTTTTAGACATTATTCTATTTATAGCGTTTTTGTGCTTTAATTATGTGTTAGTGTGTAGCTTTTAGGTACATGGTTGACTCAAGGGTCTAATAATATGAGTAAAAGTCAAGAATTGAAGTTCAAACCCAAGTCAAGGCGTAAAGAGAGTTAATTTAAAGTCACTTTTTGAAAGGTATAACGTATACCGGAAAAGTGCGTCGTCATATTGTTTCGGTCACCACAATTAATTGGTAATAGCTATGGATCTGATTTCTTTTTATTTGGAAATATATTGGAGTCAATGTCGCGTGAGGGGTGACGGAAGTCAATTCGGAGTTGAGACGAGAAAGTTATGTCAGGTTTACCAGCGTAACTCGAACCTGGACAACATGGTAAAAAACGAGTTTGGCCAATTTTAAGCCACTTAAGTGGGCCCATTAGGTCCAAAAAGTCTTTGGACCAAGTATATAAGCTTACTTGAGTTCTACAATTCAGTATGCATCATTTTCTATTATCGAAGCTTCACGCCTGGAGAAGAGGGAAGAAGGGGTTTACATCCAAATTTCATCATTCTCCACCATTCCACATCCTATCCTATCCTATCCATATTTTAGGTCAATTCAAGGTCTATTTTATCTTTTAAACACGGTTCTATCTTTATTTCTATTGTATTTACATTTATTTAGTATGAGCTACAAAATTATATGCTTGAAACTTGCAATGGGTATGAACCCTAATTAATTATTATTCATGTTTTGCATATTTGGGATAGTGTTTTATTGAAATGAATTGAATTTAATTATTTCATTCTTTATTGTATTTGTTATTTTTACCTATTTATATCTTGATCAAATATAGGTAGTGTGAGACTTTTCAACTAACACCCGAGTGAGGGGTTGGATTTCCAAACATACTACATAAACGCCTAGAGCACTTAATCAGATTATTTTGTCTACTAGGTAGTCAATATGGTTAGGAACTTAATTCATCGGATAACCGGAGGGTGTAGGTGTGTAAGGTTGAGCTCTAGGATCACTCAGGCGAGGAACTAGAATGCATTTTAATGAGAAATATTTGATTTTCCCTTATACCAATAACAAGGTAATAATTAATTTGGAGGATTCTGCCAAGAATCAATCATTTCATCTTATATCTTTCATATCCATTATATTCTTTTCAGCATTTTCCATTAATTGCATTTTAATTTGATCTTTCCTTTATTTGCAATGTAGTCAATTTATTGAAAATCAAATTAAAAACCCTTATATTATTATTGTTTATGTGCAACTTAACATATCATCACATTCAAAACATACTTATTATAACGTTAGTAGTCTCTGAGGAACGATATCCATGAGCTTATCACAATTTTACTTGACAACAACTCGTACGTTTGCGGGTAGTCTTACTTCCACTGGTACCAATTTATTATATCATACCTGGAACGATAACAACAAATTCCCTATTTCTTTTTACTATTAGATTTCTTGATATTTCTTCTAAATCACTTCTCGAATCATTCCAACTTAGTTGGGTAAAATCTCATGAATCGAGACCGCAACTTGAGATTCTTTCTTATGTACAAGAGACCCATTGATTTGATCGATAAGCTCTTGACTATAATGTTTCTTGAGGAGAATATAATGCATATGATGCACACCTAAAGTAATACGAACTTGGTATTGGTACTAATTATATTATTTTTTCATCTATGAGTTATGAACTCTAAGGGATTCTTAAGCATGATATTCTCATGAATCCCGAAACATCTTCAAAAGATGTATAAGTAACCTAGTATGACCATTAGATACCAGTTATCTAAAAGTAAGAAACGAGGTAAGGGCATTAATGGAAATTATTTCCATATTTCTTTTTATATTAATTACTTTAAAGTGGTATTCGATACTTGTAGTAGTTTAGAAATATGAAATATGTTGCATACTCTGAACATTAATAGAATGCTAAGAACAGACGAAGTTAACATTACAATTTTGGTAATGGAGCAATTGTTGCCGCCACAATTGTAATAACTATTCTTCTAAGATGCATATGTCAATACATATTGTAAGAAAATTGTATTTTTGTTCGTAAAATTTGATAATACGATGATCATGGTGTATTAATCTAATATAAAATGGCCAATGGAGTCTTTCATAGTGATGAATTACACCCCATTTGATACTTACAATATGGTGATTATATTTTCCTAAAGTTACTACGTAAAAGTGTTATTGTTGTTTCTGGTCATAAATCTAAATAGATAATCATACTAATCAAACCTTATCTTTGGCTTTACAGACTAAATTATAAAATATGAGAAAATAGTTTATTAGTTTCAGAAGGAATTTCCTTGAAGAATATGATTTTGGACCATATGAAACTTGTGAGACTTTTCTCAGTAAAATATGACTAAATCTCATTTTGATGAAAATGAATATAGTGCTAATGAGTTCTTATTTCTACTACATATTTATATCTATAGCTGGTCGCTCCTAGAATGTCATAAAAATCAACACTAAAGAAGAGAAGCGAAAATTGCAAGTGTATGGGTCGTCCAAGTAATAAGTGAGTAAAAATGGGATTATTGTCTCCAAAGGAATTGCGAGGTAAGATAAATGTTTTTAAATGAGAAGTAGAACTAATTGCATAAATAAATAAATAAATAAATAGATGTTCGTTTTGGTTTTTGAATAGTAAATAGCAAAAGCAAGAAAGTAATTTATGCTAAAGATTAAAAGCTAAAGTAAATAATTTATTACACTACTAAAAGGATCACGCAAGGATGAGAGATGTAATTGAGTCTCGCTAGGGAATCACCTAATTTCATATTTAGTTCTTTTGATTAACAATAAAACCGGTATTTTATATTATTCGGGACTCTATTATCCTCCTAAAACTCGTCAGGTAGACTTAAGAGGCTATCCTCTAGTATTATAGACACCATCGGGGCGACTATAAGCTACTTTCAGATGTTTAATCAATTTACCCAATTGGCTACCCGGTTAGTCAAGGCCGCCCGGCTCAATAACGAATTCCACGCGTCTATTATTTAGTTATGTAATTACCCCCCCCCCTTCTGGATGATCGCCACCACTAACAAATAGCCTAATTACTAAAACCTATATTTAATTCGCGCCTTAATTAAAAATAGTAAACACGAGCAAAATAATAGTCAACATAAAAATACGCAATTTAATTTAAATTAACAATCCTAAATTTGAAAAACACTAAATTAATTAACTAGGGTTCAACCCATATTGCGATTCTCAAGTATTTTATGTTTAGCTCATAATTGAAATAAAAACAGAAAGGAAATTTTACAAAAATGAGATAATTCCCCAAAAGGTCTCGAAAATACACCCCTGAGACATAACCACACCTTCCCTATCCCCTCTTCTTATTAAAGGCCACAAACAAATTTTAACACTATATGCCAAAATTTTAATTACTTTTTTACCCTCTTTTGTTTTTTATTTCCTATATATACTAATTCTGTCAGATTTTTTTTAAACCCTAGATATTATCTCCTATATCTATTATCTCCTTTTCTTTTGCAGCTTTCCCCTTCCTTCTCCAAGAAGCACAAATGGAGATTCGTCTCATGCACAAGAAAACTGCCGAAAAAGGTCTCCTGCATAACAAAGAAGAAGGTCGTCAGAAAATTGCGAAGGACATCTTTCTTCCACTGCTGCAAAGCCGCTACCAAGAAAATAGGACCCAAACTCTGTTCCTTCACAAGCTTAGCTCACCGGAGCTTATAAGCTCTTCTCTTCGCTACTTTATGGCATTTTCCTTGTGTAGAAGATGAACGGCGGACAGCTCCGGCATTTTCCAGGCAACAGCTTCGGCGTAGATCCTGAGGAATAGATCCGCCCATCATGGTTCACTACTAAGTGGACGGAGGTCTAAGCTCATCCCCAGAGAAAGTGAAGCCTCGCCTACACAAGAAATCTATCCTTGGATCCGAGAAGAAAACAATAGCCATGGCTGGAGAAACTGTAATTTGTTTCTCAAATAAACGAAGCTCCAGATCATGATGTTCTCCGGCGAAAGCTCTGCTCCGTTCAATTAAAAGGAGTTCGTGTGTAACCAGTTGCTCCCTTCAAGCAAAAGGAGTTAAAGCTCTGTTCGAAGCAAATGAGAAAGCTCGGGTAGAAGAATTTATTCTGAGTATTAAGACTTTTTGTGCTTCTAAATTTTGGAAACTTTTTGTTCCTTTCTCTTCTGAGGATTGATTCAGGTGTGTTTAAATCATTTAAAACAAGACATTAATTTAATTCCTTTCATGTTCTTATGAGAGAAGTGGAAAAGACACTTTTTTGTGATGAAAATGTCCCACATAGGAGCAGAGATATAAAAAATATTAGCTTAAAATATCTTACCTATCTATTTCTTCCAAAAGATGTAAAGGCTATGAAAGCCAAAAAGGAAAAGACAAAGCCCCACACGATTGCACCACCACTACCACCGCCTGGTCCGGCGACAGCGACGACGTAGGCGTGGGACGTGGGCTCTTGGAGGAGTTTGGGGTTTGGTGAGTTAAAAAATGAAAATTGAAACTAGTTTTCAAAAGATACTCTGGTGGAAAAAGGCTGGTACTTATAGTAGTCGGTGGCAATTCAATACCTTTAAGCCAAAGACAAAACGTCCCCAAATTAAAGACGCATTAAAACCAGAATATTCTCATTCAAGACTTAGCTATTACAAAATTTGGTCAACACGGGAATGAATCAAGAGTCATCAAAGTGTCCAGGTTCATGGCTAGAATTTGAAAAGATGTAACTCCAAACGTCAGCAATAATGAGCCATTGAAGACCATTAATTCTGACGATTCTGAAAAGGTCCCCCCTCACCTATAAATACAGACCATTCCCCGTTTGTTTTAGCTACAAAATTTAATAAAAAATATCAAACTTATACTCTCTCTAAAGTATTATTCTGGATTTTTTTTTCCTGTTGTAGAAACCCTGTTAGAGATAACCGGCACGACCGTATAAATCTATTTAACGACAAATATTTAGGTGTAATTGTTTGTTTTTCTTTTTGATTGTGTGTAAGTTTTGTTCAGTATTCCTTTTTCTCTAATAGATAGTTTTACTTTAATTGAAATACTTATTATTTGGACTTCCATTGTTTTAAAATGGTGATTTTCACTTTTTTCCCAACAGTTAAAAGATATTCATTTATATCATCGTTTGTTTTCTGAAATGAATTTTCCAAATTCGGCAATTGATTCATCCTTGAATATAAAGTATTTTCTCGATGTGAAGAAGTTGGAGCCCCTTAATGGTTCCAACTACAAGAGTTGGGCACAAAAGATTTTGATATGTCTTGAACAGTACGAACTCGACTTCGTTATAGTCGAAGATCCTCCACCTATGGTGGAAAATGGGGTTCCTATTGAAGAAGAACGGTCTAGATATCTTGCCCTCGTAGCCAAGTTCAAAAGAGTGAATACAATGGTTCGCGGATGGATGCTTAACAATGTTTTGAATTCCATTTTTGATCTACTTGCCAAAGAAAAGTCGGCAGAGGTCATATGGGAAGCTCTCGAGAAAAAAGGGTGATGATTCTGGTAAAAAGAAATACATCACCGGTAACTGGTATAATTTCATTCTTATCGAATAGAATCCGATGACTAAACAACTTCATGTGTATGAAAACCTATGCACGAAGGTAATCGCCGAAGAATGAAGACGTGCGAAGTTTTCCAAGCCAACATTTTGCTTGAGAAATTTCCCCCACTTAGAGTGAATATCGTAACCATCTCAAACATAAAAAGAATGAAATGACTCTCCAAGAACTAATCAGCCATATGTAAGTCGAAGAAGCCAATCGACTCAAGGATAAGTCTCTCTCCTTCCCTCCTCATTCCTCGAAAGCTAACCTTGTCGAAAGTTATGGCCAAGCTAACAAGTACATGTTAGAAGAAAATGGAAAACATCATGGCGCTAGCAATTCCAAATCTGGGGGAAATAAGAACCGCAACAACTCCAACAAACAAGGCAGAATGTTCAAAACTTGTGGTAAGATTAAGAAACCTACGGGTGTTTGTTATTGTTGTGGTAAATAAGGACACAAAGCTTTTGAGTGTACGCTTAGAGCCGTTCCTGATCCAAAACCTGCTGCAAACCTAACCGAAACCAAATAAATAATCGTCGCGGTAATGGTTGAGGCTTACTTGGTGGAAACAAAAGCGAGTGGATCCTTGACACTGCGGCTTCATGACACTTCTGCGCAAACAAAACCCTATTCAAAAAGTTAAAGGAATTAACCAATGGCGAATGTGTGTACCTGGATGACTCATCCATTGCTACGACCCTCGGGAAAGACAGTTCCCCTCAAGACCATTGAGTTAAACGATGTTATCTTTGTCCCCTCGATTCGTAGGAACTTGGTTTCCGGATCTCTTTTTAATAAAGTAAGACTCAAACTGGTTTTCGAGGGAGGAAAAATAATTATTACAAAAAATGATGAGTTTGTGGGAAAGGGTATTTACATAATGGTTTGTTTTAAATACTGTACCCCACGACTAGTACCAAAATGATGCGTTTGTGGGTAAGGGGTTTTTCAAATAATGGTTTGTGTGATTGAAGATTGTAACCTTTAATAAGGTTGTTTCTAATTATGTTTATCAATTTGAATGTTTAGATGTGTGGAATGGTAGATTAGGCTATCTATATTTTCTATTCTATTAAAAGGATAGAATCCCTTGGACTAATAAGGTCGATGACTTCATAACATATATGTTATTGTAGAGTCCAAACTCACAGAAATATGACCTTTTAATCTGAAACCACGAGAATTGTAAACACTAGAATTAGTACATTCAAACGTAAATGTTTTTTTATGCATTCTGCTAATAAAGGAGAAACCCTACTATATATAACCTTTATAGGTGTCTATTCTAGGTTTACGAGAGTATATCTCCTAGAACTAAAGGTGAAACAGAACATGTATTTATAAAATATAAGTCCAAGGTTGAAAACTAACTATTTTGCTAAATCAAAAGACTTAGGGCGCGAATATTGTTTTGAATTCCTTAAAATAGATTTGTGATATTAACGGAATTATCGAAAAAATTAGTGCCTTACACACCTCTATATAATGACATAGCTAAAGGCTATGATAATTGGTTCTGGCCCACTAACCCAAATGTGGGGGTGTGTAGCAAATATTACCCGAGTTCAAAGTACGGTCACAATTAAAGCTAATACAATAGACTCAATCGTCATGGGATATGACACGAATTTATAAATCTTCTTAATGAATTCATATCCACTCGTGGTGGTCCTATTGAAAAGGACTTGATGAATTCACTCATAAGGCGTAACATTTAGAAAGACATAAGGATGAGTATTTAACTCATAATGAATTCATAGCCATTGTGGTGGTCCTTTGAGAATGACTTGATGTATTCACGGTCAAAAGTAAGACTCAACATTCATGATAGAATATTAAGGAGATGTCCTTAATAATCTCATATGGATAAGTCCACAAAGTTCAAAGCCCACAAGGGGTAGTACTTAGAGAAGGACTTGATGAACAAATTGAAGGGTGATGTTCGAGGGAACTATAACTTTCAGTAAGGTAGAGTATGTGTTGTGAGGGTCTTGATCGAAAACGTTAAGTTCAACAGTAAGTTCACTTAAACGGGATTTTGTGGTTGTATCACTTCATTATGTGTCAATTCAAATCGAAAGATATTGTCACTTAAGTACAATTTACCCAAATACTAACAGTTATGGAAACATGTTCACCTTCTCTCCCAAAGACCCTGAGTGGGGGATTGTTGGAATTCACAATAATAAAGTGTACTTAAATTATTTAAAACAAAGGCATTAATTTAATTCCAGCATTTGGGACCATAATTGGATTGGTACAGGGTTCAAGATTGATTGACCAGAAGACTACAACATCAAATTCGTTACCGAGCTTTTTAACAGAGGTTTGTCGGGATGTAATATGAACCTCTTAAATGACTTGGTGCCTCCAAATATTAGGAAGATTCCTATTATGCACTTGACCAGAGAAGATAAACTTATCTGGCCGCTCACGGAGAACGGGAGATACTGTACTAAAAAAGGTTATCACGCACTTACCAATGAAGATATTAGCAAATAGACACAATCTTCCAAGGAAGGAGAGAGAATAAAAACAAAGTCTGGAAAACCGTTTGGCATTCCAATGTCCATATATTTCAGGTAGGATTTTCAGCTGGAAGATTTGTAATTGAGCGTTACCAACCAAAGTCAACCTCCATAAGAATAAATGCGTCCAAAACCGTACATGTGAGTGGTGTGACCGTAACTCCGAGAGCATTGAACATCTAATTTTCAAGTGTCCTCTCAGTATTGCGGTTTGGGCTGACTCCATGCTACATATTAAAATTGACCGCGAATTCAATGGATCGTTGATGTCTCCTCTTTTGTTCTATTTATATGCCTTTAGGAGACATCAAATTTGGTGATTATTTGACTAATTCGATAAACAAACTTTTGCGCGTTAAATGGTTTGTTTCAGTATAAAGTTTGTAGCTTTCTACTACTAGCAAGGAGAGGAATCAAGAATGGAAGTCTTAGATCGTGTAAAGAAGTCAAAAGCAAAAAGAAATATCCCAAAGAATTGACAAATTATAGCTGCAAATATGGAAGACTGGTGGTAATTGCTGATTTCGAGCCACTTAAAGATGGATTCAGCCTCTGAGTTATGAAGAAGATTCGTGCCTTATCGAGTTACGAAGAATTAGCAAGTTGAATGAGTCATTTCGAAGTTAAATTGAGAAAGCTACAACCGTTTTAGTGGAGGGTGTACAATAGTTACGGGATTTGGACTTGAAGAGTGGACTTCGGCCATTAATTATTTCATCTAATCACTTAAAATAGCCCAAGTCCGATTTTCTTCTTATAAATAGGCCTTTAGACCTTTATTTTACACACAATTCATTCTACGCTTAAATTGAAGAGCTAAAGTCAAGAGCAGAAGGCCGAAGAAGGAGCTAAAGGTGAAAAATCTTCATTCTTCCACCGGAAGTCAATTCCAACGCTTCAATTAGGTTCTTTATTTTTATTCTGTAATTTAAGAATATGAATTCCTTTTATTTTATTTTAGTTTTTCCTTTGAATATGAGCTAAACAATTAAGTACTTGAGAATCGCAATTATGGGTTAAACCCTTATTTATTTTAATTGATGTTTTTATGAATTTGAGATTATTTTATTAAATTGAATTGGGTATTTTGTATTGACTATTATCGCATTTGAATTACTATATTTATTCTGGCCAATTAGAAATAGGCTTGAGTATTTAGGCTAATCATTATAGTGGTGTAATGATCACCTTGACGGGAGTTTAAATACATACCTAGGTAATAGCTGTTGGTATTCGCCGATGACCTTGACATGCTTGACTAACCAATAGCCAATTGGGTAAGAGACTAAAACCATTTGAAAGTAGGTATAATCGCCCTGACGGGGTTTATAATACCGTAGGATAGCTCCTAAGTCCACCTTGACGGGGTTTAGGAGATTATAGAGTCCCGACTAGTACATAAATACCAATTCAGCCCTTAAACGGAAGCATTAATTATAAATATAGGTAGATCCCATGCGAGACTCAAGTACCATTCTCTTCTTGCGTCTACATCATTCATTTGCATTATTTTTATTTCAGCTTAATTTATTTAGTCTTTAATTTACTTTTGCATTCTAGTTATTAATCAAAAACCCAAAACAAACTTTCATATCATTTACTTTTCTGTAATTGCAATTATATCACTATTTGATAACATTAGAGTCAACCTAATCCGTCCCTGCGAACGAATTTGATTATCATATATGACTTGGGACAACTGTACACTTGTAGTTAGTGGTTCCTCTATTTTATCTGCATTATTTTATAACCAGTGTTCTAAAAGGCGCTAGGCGCTAGGCGGGCGGTCGACCACCTTCGAGCGTCTAGGGGACTAGGCGGGCGCCTAGGCGGAGCCTAGGCGATTTCTTGCTAGGCGGTTTTGATATTTATTTGAATATTTTTTAAGTTTATATAATTTTTAAAATAAATTTATATATTTTTTGTGTTAAAAAATAATTTTTTTTTAATTTTTTGTATTAAAAAATAGATTTTTAAAATATTTTTTTAGCTTCAGACCGCCTAAACCCGCCTAGGACCTTCTGGGACCGCCTGGAGGCCGCCTGGGCCATTTCTGGAAGTTATGCTACCTTCCAGCGCCTAGGCGCCGCCTAGGCCGATTTTTAGAACAGTGTTTATAACACACAAGGACCCACCAATCGTTCACATAATGGTTATTAAGTACAATCAATAATTATGCATCAAACGAATTGGATAGAAGAAAGGAGACAACATACATCCTCTACACTACTTGGAACATTGGAAAGCACGCTTGAAATGTTTCTTCGAAAAGAAGAAATGGAATGTCTATGAAATTACCAGCAAATCCAATTCCTCTATTCAAGAACTATTTGGATAGGATGAAGAGAAGGGAAGACAACCTCAAACAGATATCTCTAACACTATGGATAAGAAAGATCTGGACAACCCAATCCTAAAGGTTGACGCTAAAGTCGTTTGGCTTAATGACACATCTTTTGTCAAAGAATGGGAACCAACGGGGGTGGCAGCTATCGTGGTCAATACAGGTTACACATAAAGTGATGAAAAGATGTTACGTGAATAGCCCAATCAAAGGAGAAAGTTGGGCTATCCTTTTAGCACTGAGATCAGCGGTTGATCTCAACATTCAGAGTTGTACGTTTTATTCTAACAACCTTAGTTTATCCAAAATATACACAAAAGGAAGGATTTCATTGGAGTATCTAACCAGTGTTGGATGAAATTAAAAAATGGTTGACACGATTTCAAAACTGAAAGGTCTCGCATATTAAAAGATGTTTTAATGGAATTGCGGATACACTTCATAAGTACGTTTAGCTCACCATTGATATCTTCAGATGGCAAGGTCACACTCTTTTCAAAACTCGAAGGACTTTCTTTATAACGCTTGTAACTTTTTTGATATTGGTTAATCTATTTTCTTCCTTGAAAAAAAAAAAAAACTTTTGTCCAAAAAAAGCAGAAACAAACGAGTATTATATTATTCCATATTACCAAATACATTCATTGCTCACATCATACACAGTGATAAAACGTCATACACACAGTGATACTCTCTGGCTTTCAAGAGAAAACACAATGTCTTTTACGAGAAGACTCTATAACTAATAAAATAAATTTCGATCTTCAGTCCAAACTTGTCGCATACTTAAGGAAACTACGAAGTCTCATCGGCCTCACACAATCAATCACACCGATGAATTATTTATATTAAATTCTCCTTAAGTATAACAACCGATCATCATATGTGATGAGTCTCTATACCTTTAGTGACTTTAATTGCAAACTCCAAAATGTTATTCGGGTCTGGTACGTCGTCGTTAAGTTTCTCGTATTCCAATGTCCAAAAAGCCACATGATCATCACCATCCGTCTCAACGTGAAGAGTCGCTACAAATGTCGGGTACAATTCCACGATATCTCCTTCGGTGAGTTTAAACGAAATTGACTTCTTTTCCTCG
Organism: Nemophila menziesii; assembly: GCA_029959085.1. Taxonomy (NCBI): domain Eukaryota; kingdom Viridiplantae; phylum Streptophyta; class Magnoliopsida; order Boraginales; family Hydrophyllaceae; genus Nemophila; species Nemophila menziesii. The sequence goes on along the minus strand of JARWIR010000005.1, from coordinate 35,775,250 downwards.
TCTATGGCAACAAGAATACATTTGACAGTTTCCTCCTTTCCATCTGATGTTATCATAAATACCATTAGTGAAAAAAGGAAAATAATGCAACACGAAGCTATTCTTTACATGTATACATAGAACTATTAGTCTAAAAATAAATTATCATTCCTGAGAAATACAATATTTTGTAAAATCATGACAAATAATTGGAAGTTAAGCGAAAGGAATCAAGTGAAAGGGGTAGAGAAGAAATCAAATACTTAGCAAAAAGAAAGAAAATTGAGTAATATATGGATACCAAGTGTATAGTTCCAGAAGAGGACAGATCCCACATCTCCAAATTCACCTTCATGCACCTCACAACCTTGTATGTGGTCAGGGGTCATACTGGAAATTTTGTGTGGTTCGTTCCGAAAGAGTTCATGAAGCACATCGCCATGAAACTCGATCTTCGTTTGTCCAACCAATGTACCACTTAGCCCCATTATTTCAATTCTTCCAACCTTTTGTATTTAGTACTAAATACGATTTTTTTCCTTCTTTTAGGTACTTACTTTGGCTTCTTCGGAGGTATCAATTTATATAGATCGAGTTGTGAAAAATGTCGACTTTGATAATAGAGACGCTCCTTCCATGTTTCTGCAACCAAATAATTGGTATAACAAATTAGGTCTTGTCAATATCGCCGTATCTTTTTGATCTATAAACAATATTTGTTCTTCCGTTCATTGTTAAATTGGGCCATACCATGTCTACGATAAGTTTTGCACAAAACACATGTCACGCATTCTGTATTATCTTTGTATGAGTTGTTATGTGTCGTTTGATATTATCTAATGGATATACATTATATATATATTATCTCCAAAGTTAGTTGATTTGATTTTTCTCTCATTTTTTTATTTTTATTTTTTATGTATGGGTGTCCGGGGTAGCTTACGCGCACCACGACTATTCCCATAGAAAATATATACGCCTCCTCATGCATACTCCTACTTGATCAGAAATAGGTTACCCATGTTCAGGGAAGGGACTCGAACAAAATGGTACGCTGCTACGTTTATATAATGGAATGATGGCTAACAAAATGGTGATAATAATAGACGAGTTGTCATTATACATAAAATTTAATTCTTTCGCTGCTACATTTTTTATCATTAGCGATATGATACATGTCATCGCTAATGGTAGGATATGTCGTAATTATTAACTTTAATGTGTTTATAGCGACGACATGTCGTTACTAATGAGTCACCACTAAAATTTAGTTACTAAAGATCGTCAATAATCACGCCACGTCAAAACTCGTCACTGATGTACTACGTTAGCGACGATATACATTGATCATTAGTGACAACTATCGTGGTTACTAACGAAGGTTTTTGTTGTTGCTAGAGACAAATTTTATACCGACGACAAGCGTCGTCGTTAGAAATTTTGGCATTAGCGACGACTATTGTCGTCGCTAATGGCCTATATCTTTAACTACTACGTTTATCGTCGCTGACGATGTAATCATTATAGATGACACATGTCGTCGCTAAAGATGTTGGTTGATGACAATGAAGGAATCTATAGCGAAGATATTGTTGTTGTTTTTTTAAAATTGTTTTAATTATAAAATACAAAAATTTGATTATTTTGGTTTGTTATATTAATTAATTTAGAAAAGAAATTAAGTTATCAGAGACAAAAAAAAAATGAATACTATAGGAAGGAAAATCTATAAATTAATGATATTAGAAACCTAAAACTAATAATACAAAGTCATTATTACATAAGTTTGAAAAAAATTTAAAAATTAAAGTCGTTATTACAAATCAAAAGTCAAAGTATTAAAAATTTTGCGGAAAATCAATTCGATAGTATGGGTTATATATTTTTATCTGTGTAAGCGTTGTTTAATTAATTGAAAGCAACGCATTTCCGAAGTTCAAGGGTATCATTTAAGATTCGGAATCTTGTCAGCGTACGAGATTTGGACAAAACACGGCAAAATAACACAAATTTCTGTAAATAATGTTGTGCCTAATATAATCGATGCAAAAAGGGCTAACATGCGTGATGATTTGAGGCCTACTTTTGATGTGGATGGTTCCTGTGGTGCCATTGAGTTTATAGACGAGAGCGTTTCAATTAAAAACGAGGTTGTTTCGATTCTTTGTTCAAGAAAATGAAGAATGAGTTATACCCCGGTTCCATAACAATGGGGTCTGTTAATTTCTTTGCTAAGTTGATGCGTGTACAAGTAAAGAACAAGTGAATGAATACTTCTCTCATTAAAGTATTGCAATTGTTGGGTCGTATTTTTCCAGGGAGACATAATTTACGTGCATCGTATGAGGAGTGCAACCTAAAGTTGAAAATTTTGGGTATGGGTTACATTACAATCGATGTTTGTTTGAATGAGTGGGTATTGTATTATAAAGAGAATGAACATCTCAAGGCAATGCCTAATTTGTGCTAAATTTAGATGGGATCCGAAGAAAGGTAAAAAAGTACCTCATAAGAAATTGTGATACTTGCCTATTGCATCAAGATTGCAACAATTATATATTTCGAGGAACACCGTGAAAGACGTGATTTGACACTTGATGTCTTTTTTTTTTGATAGATTAATTTATTTACGAGGCATTATTTTATGAGTTTATTGGACTGAAGCCATCCGTTAACAGACCCATCTAGCTCACCTGCCTTTATAGTTTGAGAATGATAGTACCGTTCACCGATCCAATTCTTAAAGATTAAAGAGCCGATGAAAATCTCTAATTCGAAAACCCTAAAAGTAGGGTAAGAATCGCCCTAGTGAAGGTGTACTAGATAGCTATTCATGATTGTAGTTTATTTTTTTCATACATATAATACAAGTGGCTATTTAAAGAAAGAGGAATATACCTTTTGAGGCCTAAAATTCAAAAAAGAGAATTTTAAGGGCCCAGTTTTTTTCTATGTTTTTTAAGGGCCTAACTAGATTTTTTGGCTAGTTAGGGTCACGTTTTAGGGGGTTCGCACCCGCTGTTTTTTGATTTTTTGGGGGTAGATCCCCCTATTTTATTTTTTAGGGGTATATTTTCTCGAGTTTTAATTTTTGGGGGTACACGCCCCCCGTTTTTTAAGTTACGTCCTTATTGTTCAAATTCCATATTGTCCAAGGCAGTCCAAGTCCAAATATTCAGGTTAGTCCAAAACAGTGGGATATACCCCCTAATTTTTCAGGTTCCCCCAAAGTATCTAATTACCCCCTAAAATACCACAATACCCCCTAAAATACAACAATACCCCCTAAAATACCACAAATACCCCCTAAATATCACAAATACCCCCTAAAATTTCACAAATACCCCCTAATATATCACAAATTCCCCTAATATATCACAAATACCCCTAAAATATCACAAATGCCCCTAAAATATCACAAATGCCCCTAAAATAAACTGGTGTTGGTGGTGGTGTTGCTGGGCGGGTTTGGGAAGCTCGCTGGTGGGGTTGGGAAGCTTGCAGCTGGTGTTGGTGTGATGTGGCTGGTTGTGGTATTGCTGTGATGTCGCTGGTGGGGTTATTGGTGGTGGTGGTGATGTGATGTAGCTGGTGGTGGTGCTGTCAAGATCTCGCCGCTGCTGGTGGTGCTGTCAAGATCTCGTCGCTGCTGGTGGCTCGTCGCGGCGGAGATACGGTGGATCTGATTCAAGCAGGGTGGGTTGTTGATGGTGGGTCTGTTTCACGCAGGGGGTGGGGGTTTGTTGATGGTGGCGGCTCAAAGCGAGCGAGGGGGGTTTGTTGATGGTGGATGGTGGTGTTGGTGGTCCTCGACGATGCAGGTGGTGGTGGACCTCGAACTGGCGGCGACGAGGGTAGGGCGAACGCGGTGGTGGATCTCGACAGTGGATCTCGACGTTGGGGCTGGTACGGAGGAGATCTGGTGGTGGCTCGAAACAGCGGCGGGAATTGTTGAGGAGGAGCAGCAGCGCCGACGACGGTAAATGGGGTAGGTGGGGCTGCGGGAGAGAGAAAAATGGGGAGGGGGTGGGTTTCAATTTTCTGTCGATATGTAAATGGGGTAGGTGGGTGGGTTTTTATTGGGTTTTTTTAGTTGAATCCTAACTAGGTAGTTGATATCCAATTGGGGCCCTATTTTATAATCTTAAGGTTGTAATGGGCCTTTAAACCTCTTTTACCCTTTAAAGAAAACTTACTAAACGTACGTATAAATACGTAACGTAAGAAAAAGTCAAACTTTTGGCATGTCTAACATAAGAATTCTCTACTTCTACCTTTAAGAAATAACAAGGAAAGCAAAAGAACAGGACAACAATTATAAAATTATGTTTACATCCCTCTTAAAAATTAAATTAATATTTTTAGAAGTGGAACTCCGAAATAGACGTGCACCCATGAATTTGTCCTAACGAATATCTAATAACGCATATTACACTGATTTGGAATAAGAGCTGTTTCATACTCAAGTCTTGAAGGAGATAATTCTTTAATCATTACCTTATTATGGATTCCAGTTTTGGTGCTCTAAAAGTTCGTATACGTAAGGGTATCAACCTTGTTATTCGTGACACTCTCAGCAGTGATCCCTATGTTGTTGTTACCATGGGTCACCAGGTCTGTTTGCTTTTCAATTATACATTCACACAAGTAATTATTTTAAAGATTTAATTGCACCATTATGCGAAATAGCCAATTTATTCTGTATTTTAAATGTAGAAAATGAAGTACACCCTTTGTTATATCCACTTACTATATGAATGAATCTACATCATATATCTACTATTTTTGAAAGAACACAAATGTATATATCTGTTATATTTTTAAGAAAACGTGTATATTTGACTCTAACCATTTATTAATACCAACCCCTCATAATCATTAGATAATTATCTTTATCGTCCTAGATCCTTTTTATCATATATATATCTTTAATTTTATTGGAGAGTTCCCTGACTCGAATAAAATTTGATCTTATGATTACTCGGAAGTTCTCTCAACTGCTAAATCGATTATTATATCTTAATTTATCTTTGTGCAGAAAGTAAAAACTCGTGTTATAAAGAAAAACCTCAACCCTGTATGGAATGAAGAGCTAACTCTCATGGTGAAGGATCCTAATCTCCCAATAAAACTAGTGAGTTTTTACTCATAAGTTTTTTCATTCATTGTCAATCAATATATATATGGCTAGATGCGGACTCAGAAATGTTTTCTTATGGAAGTTAAAATATAAATTGACAAATTAATAATTACGCTGAGTTAAAAAGTTAAGTGCATATATCTTCGTGTTGCATTGTGCAGACTGTATTTGACAAGGATACCTTAACAGTAGATGATGAAATGGGAGATGCAACATTTGACATTAAACCATTAATAGAGTGTATAAAGATGGACCTTCATCGACTACCAAATGGTACTAAAGTTGATAGAGTTCAACCAAGTAGATATAATTGTCTGTCTGATGAGAGTTGCATTGTCTGGAATGATGGTAAAATGACACAAGACATGACTCTTAGACTAAAAAATGTTCAACATGGTGAATTGGTTATTCAAATTGAATGGGTTAATGTTCCAGGTTCTAGAAGTCTACAATAATGATGCAGTTTTTGAATGCATGTCATAAACTCAAGTCATGTGTTTTTATTTTTGTATAAATAGGTCGTTTGTAGATTAGTTTGCTAAGTAACACTTTCTTGTCTATCACTGTATACAATGTTAGTAAACAATGTTACTTATCCATCAGCAGGATAACCATACCTATTATTCTAGCTAGGATAACTTACTTTATCAAATGTAAAAATAGAATTACTGAATTAGAATCCCATATAAAATCAATAAAGCAATCCTTTAGACATCTAGAAAAAAAAAACCAGATGGGTATTTGCCATATGCTCTCTATTTACTCTGTGCTCAGATATATACTTGGGGGTTCAGTAGTTTTTTTTACTTTGTTCAACGGGATGCTCAAAAGGAATATGAAAGAGATATGATAACCGAAAGGAAAATTCTTCCATCCAATAGTGGATGATCCTACACCAATAATATTAATACATATACCTCATGTTTTTTTTTTTTTGCATACATGAGAGGCTAATAAAGCCGTTAAGAATAAAAGATTACATGTTAAACAAAAGTTCTTATTGACTATTTAGTACAACTCTCGCAGCCACTTTTGCCTCTTGTAATTGTTCTCCAAAAGTATTCAGGCGGATCAGTAAATATCCCTGGCTGAATGTTCATTAATGCCCCTTCTTTTGCTCTTGGCGCACTAAGCGCGAACTTCCATTTCCACATCATCATCGGCCCTCCTCGCTCCCTGTACCTGCTATGCAAGCTTGCAAGTGAAGTTTCAGGAACTTGGCTTTCCAGCCATGATGTGTCTTCCTCCTCACCGCTAACTGTTGCGTCCCATAAGGGATCAAGAGGCATGGGAATTAATTTATTGTCACCAGGATTAAGCGGATCAGGCCCAGCAACTTCTGCAGCGGACACGGGCCTGTGTTGAGGCGTGGGAGGTCCAACATCGAAGGGAACAATTTTTGCTTTATTTGCAAAAAGGCCCCTGTCAATATTTACACCTTCTGTAATATTAATCTCAACCAAACCCTCCATGTCTTCACTCACACCAGCCCCTACCAAGGGCCTGCCCACTTCCTCCACAGCCGATCTCCTAGCAACACTCCCTTTACTCACCTTAGCAGCCACTCGCGCCTCTTTAGCACCTTTTTTATCATTCTTCGTACTCGCCTTCCTTGCCCCAATTTGTTCCTCTTCTTGCCCAAATTCGCTCACCTCAATTTCATCTACCAAGACCTTTCTCTGTTCAAAGTTAGGTGAGATGATTACCCCATGTCCCTTGGTCTCCCTGGTTTTTTATTACCCGTAGCAACCCATGTAATACCCTTCCCTTTATTAGAGTTCGACTTTGTACCCGAACTTTGACCTTTACTCGATATACTTTGTACGTTGTAACACACATCACCTGAGCTTTCCTCCATCCTAAGTGCTTCAAATCTATTCCCCAGGTTACTATTAGGAAGAGATTTTGTCGTGTTATTCCCACCACTTCTCCCACTCTCTCTATTTCCTCGCCTAACGGTCATCCATTCCCCGTATTTTTCTTTGGTAATTGTTACTTCAATGACAACAGTCTCCTTTCCTTTCGCAATATTCCTATCTTCTTCCATTCTAACAGCTATGTTAGGAGGACAATTTTCTTTCTTGTGCCCGAATTTACCACAATCAAAGCAAATCAAATGAATACCTTCATATTCGACCTTACATATTTCAGACCCAATTCTCACCTCTGGTTCCAATGCTTTTTTCAAATCTAACTCAACGGCTAACCTCGCGTAGTTACCTCTTAGTTTTCCTTCTGTCATCGGGTCAATCTTGATAGTTCGACCAAGCTTATCCCCGATTTTTCTTAAGATACGCGCAGTATAATTTTGCATACCAAGATTCAAAACCCTTACCCATGCAGTTGTCGTTGTTATTGAATTTGAAGCTGCGTTAAATTCCGGAGTCCATTCTCTAACAATAAGATAGTGATCAAGGATCATCCATGGACCACCCGATAGTGCGAAATCAAAATCTTCCCTCTGTTCAAATTTAACCATGTAGTAGCCATGGCCTACATCCACAAGCTCGAAATGTCCTTTCGGAGCCCAAATTTGTCTTAATTTCGAAAATAGATATGTAAACTCAACCTCCCTGCCCAAGAGTCTAATCACTGCAGTATTACGCCACAATCTAATCCCTTCCTGAATCTCCTCTCTTGTCCTAATGACAGTCGGAATCGAATCAATTATTATATCCTCATCATCATCTTCTATTAAATCCTCCAATTCTAAAAAATTCTCTTCCCCCATAATATGTTTATTCCTAATTTCTTCCCTATCCTCAATGATCGGTGTAATTATGTTATTTCCGGTTACAGTGTCTTTCCAACCACCAAGATTAGGTCTAATAAATGGTTCAGAATTATTACCTTTAGATGCACCAGACACCAAGCCCGGGTTCGGCATTTGTGCTGTAGCAGCAGGCCCGTTGATTTTCGATTTGTTCGTGATAGAAGCGTCAAATCCTTCAAGAATCGCGCGTGACCTCTTACCCGTTCGCCCTTCCTGATTATCGGATATTAATTCTTGAAACTCTTCCATCAGAAGATCATTGGGACGGGTTCGATAGGCATTGCCGCCACAGCAAGAACCATCTCTTCCATCGATACTGATGTAGTGCCGGATTTGGGCTTGTCGCCGGCCAGAATTGGCGGCGCAGTGGCCATGCGTTCAGAAGTTGTTATTTTAGAAGCGTGAAAAGAGGAGCAAAAGGTTTACGGTATTTTCAAAAAAAAGATCGATACTTAATATTTGTATATTATACCTCATGTTTTAAACTTATAAAAGTAACTAACTTATTAATCTAATGGCATGTGTTTTGTTATAATAATCAATGGACATGATATGAATATTGAACCATCCAATATTGGAGAGAAGTCTTACCTTAAGCGAAATGGTTATCTAGATCCTTGAAATGACGAAACATATGGAACAAAATGAGTTAGATATCGATTTTATTGAATAAACAATTGAATGTAACTTAATTTAACAAGAGACGATATCTTTATTAACCAGATTTCACTTTAAATGTTTATGGAACAACCAATTAACAGTTATTTAAATCTAAATTGACCTAAAAAAACAAATAATCTTATCGATCCAAAGTCTTTTAATAAATTAGATTAAAATCTTATTAAGTGTAAAAAAAATTTAAGCATTATTAAATGTATAAAATACCTTTTATTTTAAAGAGAGACGGTTATTTAATGAATTAAATTTCACGGTGATCTAAAATGATTAAAAGACAAATAATTTTATTAACTCAGTCTCTTATCGAATCAGATTAATATCTTGTTAAATAAGTGTAATATATATTTTTTTATATCATTTTTTATGTCATTAATTAGAAGTATCCTCGCTCTATCTTTTGTCTTCTGATGAGTTGTCGATGGGGATTGGATCCTTAAAGTGATTGATTCATTTGTAAATGGTGGTTGGAAAAAGTAACTATCTTTACATATATATATTTATCGTGATGTGGTAAATTTGAAAAGGGAAGATGATAGGAATTCATGACTCAATGTTATACAAGCCATTATTTTCTCATTCGTGAACTTTCTGGAAAAAGTTAGATCCAACAACGTCACATGAGGTTAGTATAATATGTTTGTGATAGCTATGTGTGATGATCCTCTAAATCTGGATGACAACATATGTATTAAGGAAAATAAATCTATCAAAAAATCACTAAATTTATTTTGATTTATCCTTGATTTATCTTGTCTAGTTAACTTACTTTGTTTAAATTATAATGTAATATTAGTAATAAATCACTAGGCATTATATTAAGCATTAATTTAGGATTAATGTCTTTTCATATGATATGATTTATATATAAAGCCATGTAAACATATAAATAAATTACAGTCTTCTTTTACAATTTCTCTATTCCTCTTCATGGTATCACAACCATTAGCTTAACTCGCCTTTGATCCTCTCCCTTATACTCTGATTTTTTTTTTCTCCCTTCTTCTTTTGTTCTCATCAATATGGCTGACGAAAACTTCTCCACTAACACACCAATCACAAATACTCCAATCACTGATCCTACCATCTCCACCTCTACTGACAAAAATTTAATCTCTATCAATCCCTCAGCTCAAGCACCTCTTAAACTAACCTCTGAAAATTACATCTCTTGGCACACTCAATGGTACTTCCTTCTGATTGGTTACAATCTATAGAGGTACATTGATGGCTCTATTCCTATCCCTCCTCCTATCCCTCCTAAACAAACCAGAGAAAATAATACTACCATCCCAAACCCCTTCTACAACTTTTGGCTACGTCAAGATCACCTTCTCCGAAGTGCCTTAATAGTCTCACTCTCCCCATCTATAATTTCATATGTTGCCCGAACCACCAACTCACGTGAAGTATGGTCCAAACTTGAGACCATGTGGTGTCGACTAAGGTGTGATAAAAAGATATATATAATAAATGCAAATAAACACCCTAAGATGAACACGGTTCTGCAAGTATACAGATCGTATGCAAGTTTTATTGAATAAGTAGAATTCGTTCCTCAGGGACTACGAAGGTTAAGAAGAACTTATGCAAATATTAAAGTGTAAATAATTCAGCTAGAATAATAATACACAAGAGAAAGAAAGATAGATTTTTATTTGGTTTTTAATAAAGAAAATAAAAATAAACTACTAAATTAAAAGATAGAAAATAAATAAAAGAAAAGAAAAGAAGAAAGTATGAAAGTTTAGCTTGAGTAATTAGCATGTAATCCCCACTAGTTTTGTCGTTCTAAACATGTATGGGTGAATTATGTATTATTTCAATAATTGGTTCCAATTGCGCTAGGTAGTTTTAAATAGGGTTTACCTGTGTCAATAAGGAGTCCTAAGCAAACTGTTCCTGCAATTGGTAAAATAGCAATACACTAAACCATGGTGATTATCTAGTTAGGTTGATTTGTCAGTTCTAAACCTTATTCTAGATGTTATGTGCTAAACCTATAGTTAAACACCGTTGTCAATGGTGACCTAACTATTAGATGGTAATTCTATATGGCTGCAGTCCACAAGAACACAGAATATAAACCCAAACACATAAACAGAGAATAAAAACAATAATTCAATTTAAAACATAAAATTCACAAATTAGATAGATGTCAATCAAAACTAGGGTTCATACATCTATGCTAAAACTCAAGTTAAATAGAATTTAGTTCATACTAAGAAAAGAAAAGAAAAGAATTACAGAATTGAAGGTTGAAGGAGACATAATTGATGGACAGCTCCTTCCAGACTTCTCTTCTTGTGTTTAGCTTCTTCCCGACCTTAAGGTTTGGTCAAGGATGATTTTCTAATGTTAAGAGGCTGTATTTATAGTGTATAGGCTGACCTAATTCGTTTTCTTGAAGGAGAAGGTAATATTGGACTCCTAGCCCAACTCAAATTCGTAGCCCAAAAACATGCAATCAGCCCCGTTTTTGTTTTGGTCCTAGCAGCTTCAATACTTATCCGATTGACGCGTATGAGTATACCAAATTTATCGTCTCGGAAAGATCTTCAACTTTTATCTTGACCGTTTCTCCAGATTTGTCACCGTTTTTAAGATATAAGCTGATTTGTGGTCGAAGGTGCAGAAATTCAGATTTAAGGCAGCTTTTCCTTTTCCATGTTTTTAGCTTTTACTTCCTTATCTTCAATTTCCATGTTTATCTTATTTCCTTTAGCTCTTTGAACCAACTTGGACTCTAATTAACTACCATATATCTCTAAAGTTTCACACTAAATAAATAATTAAACCCAATATGCTCTAAAAATAATAATTAATTAATTCAAGACCCAAAATAGGAAAGTGTACTAAATCATGAGAGAATCGACCTATAAACTAATAAATACAACTAAAATGATGTCTCGGAAATAGATTTTATTATCACAAATGAGGAGACATCACCATGTATGCCAAACCAACACGTGGTAGAAAATTGGGGCTTCGTGAGGCCCTTAGCAAAACTGTCAAAGGCGACGACACGATATCCATATATCTGCAAAAAATAAAAACATTAGCAGACTCTTTAGCTCTCGCTGGTGCACCTCTTGACCAAGATGACATTGTATTCCATTCTCTAAATGGTCTTGGTCCGGATTACAAAGAAATTGATGCAACAATTCGTGCCCGTGATAGTGATGTCTCGTTTGAAGAATTGCATGAAAAACTTCCTGATTATGAAGTCTACCTAAACCGTACAAAGCCTGATTCATTTCCTGTTACCTCAAATTTCGCCAAAACAGTCTGTAAGGTCCACCAAAACAAACTCCGCCTCCGATCTGAACAATCCATTTTCTCAACGTCCTTGGCAGAATTCAAACTCCCACCGCAGTGCACATAAATACAACCCCAACCCAACCAAAATTGTTTGTCAAATATGCAATATTCCAGGCCATGGTGCTATGAAATGTCGTCGCCTGCAAGGATTAATTCCTCAACCGCTTCCGCAATCTTACAACCCTTCATCTCCTCGCCAACAACCAAGCATTCCTTTTCCTAGAGCACATTTTGCCACTCAATCCACACCCTCATCAACTCAAAATTGGCTTATTGATTCAGGCGCGTCTCATCACGTGACAAGAGATCTGAATAATTTATCTCTCCACTCTGAGTATGATGGGACAGACGAAATTTCAATCGGCGATGGTAAGGGTCTTCAAATAACTCATACAGGTACCACACACCTTCCCTCTTCCTCTCGACCATTTATTCTCTCAAATGTCTTGTGTGTTCCAAGCATAAGAAAAAATCTTGTCTCAGTTTCTAATTTTTGTTCTACAAATAACGTTTCTATTGAATTTTTACCTTCCTACTTTGTGGTGAAGGATCTTCTCACGAGGGCACATCTCGCGAAAGGTCTGAATAAAGACGGAGTGTATGAATGGCCCAAATCCACTGTCTCTTTCTCTTCCAAGTCATACTCCTCCATACTTGCACTTGCCTCTACCAAAGCTCCGTCGCAAGATAGGCACAACCGATTAGGACATCCATCACAAAAGATTCTCAATCATGTTATTCGTCATTTTAATCTTCCTATGTCGTCTATTAATCATGAGTTTTCTTGTAACTCGTGCAAATGCAATAAAATGCAAAAGTTACCGTTTTCTACATCAACTCTTACCAGTAATTCTCCGCTTGAACTTATTGGGGTCCTTCTCCAATCCCATGAAGGTTATCGCTATTATCTATTATTTGTTGATCACTACACCAAGTATATGTGGCTCTTTCCCTTGAAACAAAAATCCAAGGTATCTCTTATATTTCCAAAATTTAAAGCGGTAGTTGAAAAGTTTTTCCAAAAATCTATCATCTCTTTCTATTCTAACAACGGAGGAGAATTCGTCAAACTTTGAAATTTCTTTGAAACTAATGGAATCTCACATTTTCTAACACCTCCACACACACCCGAACATAACGGTACAACAGAACGCCGTCATAGACATATTGTCCAAACAGGTCTCACGCTCCTCCACCTTGCCTCTATCACACCCAAATTCTGGTCACATGCCTTCATGACAGCTACTTACCTTATTAACAGATTGCCTACCCCGGTCCTAAACATGCAATCCCCTTTCCAGAAATTGTTTTGTGCTACACCAAATTATGAAAAATTAAGAGTTTTTGGGCGTCTGTGTTATCCGTAGCTGAAACCTTATGCTCCGAACAAACTTGAACCTCGCTCGTGTGCATGTACATTCCTTGGTTAATCCCCAAATCAAAGTGCTTATAAGTGTCTTGATCCACTCACTAATCGCATATTTATCTCGCGTCATGTCGATTTCGTTGAATCTGTTTTTCCGTTCAAAAATATTGATATTACCACCTCAATAGATAATGTCAATGATTGGATCTCTAATGATACTACTGAAAATCCCATTACATCATTCCTTTCATACCTTCATCCACACGTTCTTCAATTGCTCCCATTGAGTCTCATGCACACCAAGTTGTCGACCCATCTCTTTCTCACTCTGAATCATCACCTACACAAACAGAACCCTCTATCCAGTCATCTGATCATCTAGAACAATGTCCTCGTCCTCCAGAGTCCAACGCTAATATTCCTTCAAACACCTCCAACAATCTAGTGTCACGTCACCCAATGCAAACACGATCCAAAAACCATGTCTTCAAACCGCCCAAACGCACCTTTGTCTCGGTAAATTCAACAAGTTGTACAGAACCTACCACTGCCTCCCAGGCTTTGAAAATTCCTGAATGGAGGGCTGCAATGTCTGAAGAATATAATGTGCTTCTCAGAAATGGAACTTGGGAACTCATTCCGAGGAAGTCCGAACAAAATATACTAGGCTGCAAGTGGGTTTTTCGCATAAAAAAGAATTCTGATGGATCAATCAACAAGTACAAAGCTCGTCTTGTCGCAAAGGGATTTCACCAACATCCAGGGCTTGATTTTCATGAAACATTTAGTCCCGTCGTGAAATCAACCACTGTAAGAGTTGTTCTTTGTCTTGCACTTTCTAATAATTGGTCTCTTCGACAACTTGATGTCAAGTGTCAACAATCCATTTCTTCAAGGACACTTATCTGAATATGTTTTCATGGATAACCACCTGGTTTCACTCATCCACATCTTTCTTCTCATGTGTTCAAGCTTCACAAGGCCATATATGGACTCAAACAGGCCCCACACGCTTGGTATAATGAACTGCAAAATTATATTATTTCAGTTGGGTTTGCAATGGCAGAATCTGATAATTCTCTCTTTATATACAATGATGGAAATATTACATTGTATCTTCTTGTTTATGTTGATGATCTCATCATTACAAGCAATAATGATCCCATGCTCGCTCAATTCATCCATGAGCTTGGGGAAAGGTTTTCAATTAAGGATCTTGGCGCTCTACATTATTTCCTTGGCGTTGAAGTCAGTCACACCCCTCAAGGACTTTTTCTCTGCCAAAAGAAATACATTAATGATATACTCCATCGAACAAACATGGTCGATGCTAAATCAGTAGCTACTCCACTCTCCTCTAGTTCATCTTTATCTCTCAATGATAGTCCAAAGCACAAAAATCCGGTTGAATATCGTCAAGTTGTTGGAAGCCTGCTATATTTGTCACTCACCCATCCGGATGTAGCTTTTGCGATTAATCGCCTCTCTCAATTCATGCACCAACCTTCTGAATATCATTGGTCTGCTGTGAAACGCGTCTTGCAATATCTCAAGGGTACAATTAATCATGGTCTCTTTCTTCGCAAGAACTCTCCTTTATGTCTCCACGCCTTCTCTGATGCAGACTGGGCAGGCGACAAGGATGATAGAAGTTAAACAAGTGCTTATGTTGTATTATTGGGTAATAATCCAATTTCTTGGAGCTCCAAAAAGCAACGAGCTATAGCACGATCTTCTACTGAAGCAGAGTATCGTGCTGTCGCATCAACAACTACCAAAATATGTTGGCTTATATCTTTGCTTCAAGAACTAAACGTCAAAATGGGTGACAAACCAGTTGTATATTGTGATAATATAGGAACTACCTATCTGTGTTCCAACCCTTTCTTTCATTAAAAAATGAATAATATCGAGATTGACTTCCATTTCGTTCGCAAAAAAGTTCAGAATGGCCACATTCGAATCGCTCATGTTGCCTCTGCAGATCAGCTAGCGGATGCACTTACTAAGTGGTGGTCCTTTGTGTGTTCTAAAATAAATGCAAATGCTAATCGAACCACAACCGCAAGTGTACGGTTGTCCCAAGTAGTATAACTGATAAATCAGATTCGTTCCAAGGACGGAATGGTTGATCACAATGCTTACCTATTAATGATTGATGCACTTATGTAAACAAATAAAAGTAAAATGTTTGTTTGGTTTTGTTATTAGAACTAATGGATGGAAGACAAATATTAAAATGCAAGTAAAAGCTAAGACGCAAGTAAAATAAGTGAAAACGCAATATGAGATGTAGTACTTGAGAGACGCAAGGGTTTTCCTAACTATCATTCATTTCATACATTGTTTAAGGGACAAATCGGTAAATTTGTATTGGTCGGGATTCAATAATCTCCTTACCCCCGTCAGGGTGGACTAAGGAGCAATTCTCAAATGCTACAAACCCCGTCAGGGTGATTATAGTCCACTCTCAAGTGCTTAAATTCAATTTACCCAAAAGGCCATAGGTTTAATTAAGCTCGTCAGAGTCAAATAATTTCTAACCTACATTCATTAACTAGTTCGGTACCTAAACCCCCCGTCAAGGTGATCCAATCGCCACTAATTGGAATAGCTTAGATACTAAGTCCTATCATTGATTGATCAGGTCAAAAATAGTAATTAAAGTGCAAATTAAAGAAAAATACAATTTACCCAATTTGATTTAAATAATAATAATCCCAAATCCACATGTATAAAACGAAATCAAATTGGGATTAACCCATTATGCGTTCTCAAGCACTATGTAAAGTTTAGCTCATATTAAATGCAAAAACTAAATTAAAAGAAATGGACTTCATATTTGATTACAAAATTAAAATTGAAAGAACCTAATTTCCGGAATTGGAATGACTACGAACGGAGCTATAGACCCACTCCAGCTCTTGTAGCTTCTTCTTTCTTCCTTCTGTTGCTTCTCTCTGGTGTTTAATCTTGTGGAATGTGAATTGTGTGTAAAATAGAAGTCCAGACCTCCTTTTATAAGCATAAATTCGGACTAGGGCTTGGACCAGAAAATAAAAGATTAATTAAATGTCCAAGCCCAATTTCTAAGCCCAAAATCCCGTAACTGCTGATACACCCTCACTAAAACGGCTTTTCCCGATGCGTTATAACTCCGATTGACCTCATTCCAGTTGCTAAAGTTCCGTAACTTGATAAGGAATGATTTCTCTTCAAAGGTCAACAGCTAGATCATCACTTAAGCACCTCGAAATCAGCAATCTATGGCCTGGAAAATGGATTTTCAGCTCTAAAAATAATATCTTCGGGATTTCTTTTCAAATCTTGACTCTATCTTTTGATCTTTGACTTTCTCATCGGATTCCTCTTCTAGCTAACATCTAAAACCTGTAAAATCTTCACTAAAAATGCCAATATTACGCGCAAAAGCTTAATAAATCAAAAATGCTAGAAATAAAAGAGGAAAATCATATTATTGCATATTTAGTCCAAAAGTCTATCGAATTAATTAAATAAACACCAAAAATGATGTCTCCTAAGGGTCGAAAATACGAACAATTAAGGAGACATCACTAAGTCATTCTCGCGGCCTCAGTTTCTTCTTTTACGGTCCAAGATTGGCGTCGCCGATGGGACTACCATCTTGCGGGGGCATATTAAGGAAAATAAATCAGCAAAAGATCACTAAATATATTCAATAAGAAAGCACGGGAAAAGGTATATTAATTTTTGTAAGTGTACAGTTTGTATCGGTACTATGGACTATATTTTGAACAATGAGATGGTGATAATTAAAGTATGTAGAACATGCTTGATCTTACGAACAAAAACGAGATTGGTATGTAACTTTTAGGTATAAGGATGCATAAGAAGATGAAGAAGAAGATGACGAGAAAACGAAGAACAAATTGAGGAAACAAAGCACCATACCTCTAACGAGTTTTTTCAAATATTCGTTTGAACCACGCTACTAGTTGATGTCTCCCTATTTGTGATGAATCAATCTAGGTTGGAGACGTCATTTTAGGTGTATTTGAGCATTTAATTATATATTTTTATTCATATTTTTATATTTTCCTATATCTTGTCTTGATATGATGATTTATTATTTTGGGATCATATTTGGTTTAATTTGTTTGTTAATGTGAAGTTTCAAAGATATATGGTGATTAACTAGATGTCAAATTAATTCTAAAGAGATAGGGAAAGAACATATGGATGGAAAAGGGAGATAAAAGGAAATAGAGATAAAATAGGAAAGCAAAAGTTGACAAGTAAATTTGAAATTCTGCAGCCACGTCCACTAAAATTAATATAACATAAAACCGGCTGGGAATTTGGAGATACAATCAAAAGAAAAAGTGTAGGTCTTTTCGACGCGGTCGTTTCGATATATAGTAGGCGAAACGGAGCAAAAATGAGTGAGATACGACCAAAACAAGACAGCAACAGTTTTTCCCTTCTCCTATATTTTAGGAAACAAATTTGATTTGGATAAGAGTCCTATTTCTTGCCCTCTACTACAAGATTTAGAACTAGGGTTTTGAGAACCCTATAAATACACCCTCTTATCAGTAGAAACACATCATTGGCCAAACCTTAAGCCAAGAGGAAGCTTACAACAAGAAGAAGAGAAGTCTGGAAGGAGTAAGACATCGAATTATGCCTTCATAAGCCTTCAAATTTGTAATTGTTATCTTTTCTTTCTTTAGTATGAACTAATTCTATTTTATCTTGAGATTAGCATATGGGTATGAACCCTAGACTTGTTTTATATCTATTTTAATTTGGGAGGTTAGCATTTAATTGAAATTAGTGTTTTATTCTCTGTTTTATGTGTTTTGATTTATTGTATGTAGTTCTTGCGGTGCACAACGTATAGGATTACCGCAATAGTAGTCAAATGGTCACCCAGAAGGGGTGTCTAATTATTGAAACACCACATAAACGTCTAGTGTGCGGTAGTGATCTGGAAGGGCTTGCCTGACTAGATAGTCATTAAGGTTTGAGATTTAATCACCGATCATTATTTCAGGGTCTCCTTATCCAAGTCCCCTAATAATTGTTAGGTTGCCTCTTAAGTCCGCTCGGAAGGGGGTTAGGAGGAATATAGAATCCTGGCTATTGCATCACACAATTCTCCTTTACATAATTAGAATAAACAAGGCTAGTGGGGATTACTTGCTAGATCTCGAGCTAAACTCTCATACTATATGTTTCTTTCTTTATTTATTTTCTGTCTTACTTTAATTAGTTAATTATTCTTATTTCAAAAACCAAACAAAAATTCCATTAGTCTTTTAATTACATCGTATTATTTATCTACCTTCCTTATTTGCACTTGATATTTGCATAAGTTCTCTCTAACTTTCATAATCTCTGAGGACTGAATTCTATTTATCATTAAAACTTGCATACGACCTGTGATACTTGTAGTGAGTAATGTGTTTAGGCTAGGGTGTTAGTTGCATCAATTATATCTTATTTTTATTACGCCCTAGGCGACAGCACTAGTTATCCGACCCATAATTATTAGATGTCAGGAGTTCAAAAACCAGATTTCTGGAAGATAACACATGGAAAAATTAGTTGGACGATATTTGCCTATAAATAAAAGCCTCGCGGACTTCCAAAATTCTCTCTTCTCAACAGAAATTGTAAATCATCTCAACACAAATTTCCTTTCCCAATGTTATCCACCTTCAGTCTACCTGCTTCCAGGGGCGGAGCCAGGATCTTTTAGTAGGGGGGGCCAAGGGGGTTCGGGGGCAACGCCCCCGAAAATTTTTTTTTATACTTATTTGCACTATAGGTCCATATATTATAAAAAATTGTTAAATAAAGCTTTATATTATATAAATCTGCATTATAAGTCTTAATATAATTTTTTAATTAATTACTTTTTATTTAATACAAAATAACATATAATTTATTGAAAAAATAATATAATTATTACTAATATAATAAAATTTAAAAAATCAGAAGATTAAATGAAAATTCTGAAAATTTAAGGGGTTCAAATGAATGATTTAAAAATTTAGGGGGGGCCAAATAAATATTTTTATAAAATATAAGGGTAAAATAATACAAAACTAATTTTTTATTTTTTTTTTGTTAAAGGAATTTTTTTTTTTTTAATTATCCAGGGGGGGCCATGGCCCCCCTTACTCCTAACGTGGCTCCGCCACTGCCTGCTTCGTTGATACCTTCATAAAATATAGCTAACTGTAGAGAGGGGGTATAACCATGGAGCGGCCATCTAGCTAACTTCTGTTGAAACCTTGTCCATGCTTCTCCTACTGCTTCTCCACCTTCTTGACAAACTTCGCAAGCTCGCTTTGGTCTTTGAGTCTCATACTCTTCGGATAAAAACGGTTAAAGAAAGCGGCTTGAAGTTCAGTCCATGAATTAATTGTCCCTGGTGGTTGCCTATCTAGCCACTCACCAGCTCTACCGGTCAGAAAGAACGAAAACATATGACAATACAGTTGCTCGCGTGTAATACCTGGAGTAACATAGGCATCACAAATCTGCATAAACTTCTTAATCGCTCTTACCAGATCTTGAATTGCTATACCACTATAGAGTCCAAAACTTTGAAACTGACTGAGCATGCCCGGATCGGGTCGAAATTTGATGTTTTAGATCTCCGGAGGACGGTAACCTATTGGTTGAACATGAAACGGCACTCGGAGGCCAGGAAGGTCTTGTTCAACTCGGTTCTGATTAGCATTGTTTTGCCCGTTACCTCTTCCCAGTGGATGTTGTCCTTGTTGTTGACCTTGTTGTTGTCCACCAGGTGGAATAAGTGGTGGTGGTCCTCCTGGTGCAAAGTATGGTAATCCTCCAGGTGGGATTAGAAGTTGTGGATCTAACGGATCTTGTACGCCTGCCATAGCTCTTCTTAAGGCTCTTTCCTCACGAATACTTTTATTATAAGATCTAAAGCTCCTCTCAGGCTCTGGTAACGGAGGCCAAGAATTAAACACTGTGAAACCTGAAAAAGACTAAAGCAAACCACAAGCGTAAATCCGGAAAAACAAAAACTAAATACTGAAAAATAAAAATTAACTAAAAACTACTACTCGAATTAGATAACCCACACGCTAACGAGACACAAGTCCCTGGCAGCGGCGCCAAAAACTTGGTGTCGCCTAGGGTGTGATAAAATAAGATAAATAATAAGTCAGAAAACAACGCACTCTCAACCTAGACAGGCACAATACTGCAAGTATTACAGGACGAATGCAAGTTTTAATGATAAGTTGAGTTCGTTCTCAGGGACTTAGTGTGTTAATCGAATGGGTAGAAATAACGAGTAAGAAGTAATTAATTAAAAGACAGAAAAATAAAAGAAATAAATTCGAAATTATGAAATTAAACTAAGGAAAATAAAGACAATAAATCAAATACGAAGACATATGAGATGAGAAATATAGCTTAGGTTTTGCTAGTATGCACTAATCCTTCTAATTCTTTCTATTAAATCTAGTTAATAAGGGAGATAATTAGCTCTTAGATATTTAGTCAGGATTCTAAATTCCCATACCTTAGACCTTGAGAGCGACTAAGGGGGCTACGGACACACCACGAGGCTGGTTCAAATAGGGTTTACAAGCGCTACCAAGGCCCTAAGCAATCAATTTCCATACATAGTGATAGTGATTAAATTATACCCTAATGACTATCTAGTTAGAATTAGTGTTGTCAGGACCAATATCGACACTAGACGTTATGCGGTGTTTCAATAATTAGACACCCAGCTAAGGTGATCATCTAATTACTATTAAGAAAGCCTAAAGTGATCAGTTCTACGACAGGCAATAATTCAAAACACATAAACAAATATATAGGTAAGAAGCTAATATCAAATTAAAACATGTAAATCCCAAAGAAACTTAGATAGAAAGAAAATAAAATTCATAGTTTATACATGATGCAAAACCCAAGTTATGGGAAAATTAGTTCATACCTGAAGGAAATAAACTAAAAGAAATAATAAAAGACTTCATCTTGCTCTCTACAATAATTCTGATGATAATAAACCTAAAGACTAATTACTATGAGGCAAGGATGATTTACAAGTGATATAAGGGTGTATTTATAGGTGTTTAGAAGACCTAATTCGTTTTCTTGAAGGAGAAGGTACGTAGTGGACTCCAAGCCCAACTCAAATTTGTAACCCTAAAACATGAAATCAGGCCCGTTTTTGTTTTGGTCCTTGCAGCTTCAGTACTCATCCGTTTGACGCGTATGAGTAGTCTAAATTCTTCGTCTCGGAAAGATATTCAAATTTTCTCTTGACCGTTTCTCCAAATTCCACACCGATTTTGAGATATAAGCTGATTTGTGGTCGTAGGTGTAGAAATTTAGATTTAAGGCAGCTTTTCCTTTTCCATGTTTTTAGCTTTTGTTTCCTTATCTCCAATTTCCATGCTTATCTCTTTCCATATATTGTAGTCTTTGACTTGGACTCTTATTAATCTCCATAATTATCTTTAAAGCTTCACACTAGATAAATAATTAAACTCAATATGCTCTAAAAATATTATTTTACTAAATCAAGACTCAACATAGGAAAGTGTACTATTTCTAAAAAAAACCAATTAGAAAGACTTCTAAATCACTAAAAATGATGTCTCATCCTAACATAAATCTATCACAAATGAGGAAACATCACGAGTGTAGAATCCAAGAGAGAGAACTTAAGAGTCTCAAGAAGAACAGAAAAAGAGTTACCATTGAAGCTCAAAGATCCGGGAAGCTTTAATCTTCCTATTCAAATAAATGGTATGCTCAAGGTGAAAGCTATGTACTATGTGGGTTCAGGTGTGAATCTTATGCCAAAGTCCGTGTTCGAGAGACTTGGACTTCAGAAATCAGAGAAAGCTCCAGTGAAGTTGCAGTTTGCTGACAACTCAGTTACCAAGACATGGGGAACAGTGGAGGACGTCCTTGTCCGATCAGGTAATATCACCATCCCTACTGACTTTGTTATACTTGATTTTGATGTAGATAAGAAGGTTCCAATCATACTAGTAAGGTCTTTCATGGCCACACGTCAGAGTGTAATCAACTTCCAAGAAGGGACCATTACCCTTCATTCTAAGAACGTACCTTAGACATTCTATGTCTTGGGTAAGAAACCAAGGAAGTTAGATCCCACGGTTCCTATCATCCACAACCTTTCATATCACAAAGTCCCTACAAAGAAGATCCATGTAAATCCTATGGATACTGAGCCAAACATTGAGTTTGGGGTTGGCCATGAAGTCCTATGGAAAACTCACAAACGCGAAAATAGGCCACGAAGTTACAAAGACTCGTGGATGGGACCATTCATCGTCACTAAGGTTGTTTCAGCTAAGGTGATAGAAATCAGACACAAAAAGGGTATCAAGCGCAGATTAGTTGACGTTCATAGCCTTATTCGTTGTTGGGGAGGCTATATTCGCAAATCTTGATAGAGGTAACACATCTAACTTTAAAAGACGTTAAATAAAAGTGTTGTAAGGGAGACAACCCGCAATGTTTAATGTTTTTATGTTTTTAGTTTGAGTTTAGTTTAGTTGTTTTTAGTCGATATTGCATATTTCAGAAAGGTATTAGTGGTTTTGATGTTCAGGTGTTAGAGAAATCGAGTTTTGGGAGAAAAACGATTTTTTTTGGAATATTCAGATCAGACCACCGGCATGCCGGGCCCTACGGCCGGTAAGCCGGCAGCCAGAAAACCCGAGGCCACGGGTGTCGACACGTGTTCAGTCTAGAGAGTCAGCTTTCGAAGGTTGCCAGCACCGGTATGCCGGGCTATTCCTCCGGTATGCCGGCCCGATCAAAAACCCGTGCCCACGGGTGTCGTCACGTGTTCAAGACAGAAACTTGATTTTTCGAAGAACAGCAGCACCAGCATGCCGGGCCCTACGGCTGGTATGTCGGCCAGTCCAAAAACCCGTGCCCACGTGTTCATAACTCGAGATTCAAAGAGCTCCAGCACCGGCATGCCGGACCCTACGGCCGATATGCCGCCCAGCGCGCTGAAGAGAGAAAAAAGCTTCGTTTTCTAGGTTATAAAGGAGAAGATGTTGGTATATTCCGAATTTTACAATCCTTAAGCCTCTCTTTCTTCTCCAAATCTCTCCCAACTCCATTGAAGCTTCATCAAACCTTCCCCAAACATCAAAACACTACCCAATCACCATAAAAACACATCAAATCTTCTCTCCGCCTCATTACAAAGAAGATTCAACCACCCAAATCTCACCAAACACATTGAATTGAAGAATCAAAAGCTTAAATTTTCAAAATTCATCCTACAATTTCTTAGATCCATACCAATTCATCAAGAATTCATCTTACCCACATAGAGATTCATCATCAAAACACCTTTCCTAACCCAAATAAATTTTGTTCAACCAATAATCAAGAGTTTCAAATTTTCAAGAGTGGTTAAAGCTTTGAGTTGGAGGTTAATTGAGATGACTAAAAGAACAAAAACATTATCTAACAAGAGGGAGATGAACAAAAGCAAGGTATTGGGTCCATTTGAGAAGAAATCAAGTAAGAAAAGTTCTAGTTCCAATACAAAGGGTAAAATAGATATTGAAAAGAGAGGTGAGCTAGCTTCGTTTGATTCTATGGGAAAAAAGGTTCCACTTTTTACCAAGAAGAAAACACAACCTCTTCCATTCAAAGGTCCTACACCCGAAGATAAAGAGAAAGCTTCAAAGGCCTTGATAGCTTCTGCAGAGAAACAATTAAAGGAACTACCTTTTGCTTATAAGAAAGTATTCGATGAAGAAGTTGGTACAGGAGAGTATAAGAGATTCTTGGAGCTCGGTGAAAGATTGGGTTGGTCTACATTCATGGTAAGACGTTCTGATTTATGTCATGAGTTAGTGTTAGATTTCTATTTAGGCCTCTTTAGCCGAGATAGTGAAGGTTGTGTTCCGATTAGAGGAAAGTTAGTACCTTTCACAGTTAAAGAGATTAGAAACACTTCCAGTTTAAGAAATTGGTTGGACCATGCAAGTATAGTGAAGCGGTGGCTAAACAAAGAATCTTTGATTGGGATTTACTTTTTGAGCATGTTTTAGACAAGGAGAAAGTGCAATCACATAAGGGAGAATTGAAGGCACCTTGGCCTTACAAATATCTTCAACCGGATGCTAGAGTTTGGCATAATTTCCTTATCCCTAATGTGTTTGGGAACACAAGAGTTTTGGATGTAACTAAGAAGAACGCTCTACTTTTGGATTGTATTTTGAGAGGAGAAGAAGTAGATGTGGCACAGTTGATCTTTGAGGAGGTGATGCGATTTACGGTCTCTCCTAAATCAGTTTATAGTGTTAAATATCCTACTATGATCACGTGTCTTGTGCGAAAAGCTAATGTAATTTTGGGTGAAGAAGAGAAAGTCGAATTTAAAAAGAGTAATATTGATAATGCTTGGATCGTAAAAGTCTTGAGAGGAGCGGGTTCTACGCAAGTCTAAAAAGAAGAAAAGGAGCAAAGTTGGAAAGAGAAGATGGAGGATCGATTAAGCAAATTCGAAGAAGCTCAAACTTCCTTAGCCAATGATGTGGCACAAATCAAAGCCAGTCAAGTGCACATCATGACACTCCTTGAGCAATTAAAGAAAGATCAAGCAAATCCTATCTTGGATGTCGATAATGTGAGGCAATAGTCTCGAGAGTATGTTCTCTTTCTTCCTTACCATTTCTGTAAATGCCTTATCTGCTAATTTTAATTTCTTTTTCGAGTCTTTTTCGAGTCGTGGGGACACGGCTCATTTTTGAGTTGGGGGTGTGGGGATTTGTTGTCTCTCATCTCCATTTTTCTGTTTTTAGGTAGAAATTAAAATTTTTGATACATGGGAATTAGATGTAGAGTGTGTTTAATAGCTTCAAAGCATAAGCTCAGTGAGTTGATGATAGTAAGTAGTATGTTTATGAGCTATTTTATTTTGTACGCTTTGAGTATTTGCAAGAAAACACACATTGATAGTAAAGAAAAGATTAGTAAGCAATGCGATAGAAAGTATGTTCGATCTCAGGGAGCCTTGAGTAGTGTGTAGGCAGTGAGATCCAAGTTAGTTGACAAACCCATTTGATGAAAGTGCTAAAGGTAAGAGAATAAAGAAATTGCATGGTGTAGAAAATGATTTAGGCAGTTCTTTCATATTGAAGCCTTTTTATACCTTTTCACCCATGTTATTTGATTTATTATTTTATATCTTTCTCAGCCCCTTCTAGCCTTTCTAAAGCCTTTTTTATTTAGCCATATTATAAGCCATATCCCTTTAGATTATAGGACTTTTTCATATGACCCGCACTTGAATCGCGATGCATAGACAGTTGTTTTAGAGCTTGAGTTTGGGGTGGTGGGTCCACCATTATGGGAAATATTATTGGGTTGAGATTTTTGAGCTTATTAATTGTGCTCCATTATTATATTTATGATGATTCGCAGGTTTATATTGTAACCCTTTGTCGGGGTAATAGTGAATTAAAAAGAAGCTACGAGCTAAATTTGAAAGTTGAAAAGAAAAAATATATATGAAAAAATAGCGTGATATCTCGAACATCAAAAAGAGAGTCATGGCTATATAAAAAGATTTAAAAAAATGATTTGAAAAAAGAATATATATTCGGACCGGCAAAGAAGAATTTTTATGTGAACATCTTATGCTTTAATTGGGTTATTGGGGATGCTAAATTGTGCATCAAGGAAATCATTGGGTTGAGTGAGAAACATTTTATGAGAGTAACTCAAGCTCTAGGGCGATTCGTTGATGGCTAGTGAGGAGAGATATTATCCAAATATACTATCATACCGTCCCTAAGCCTAAATTACAACCTTAAAGATCTTTTGATTCTTTTCTATGTAATCGAGAAATGATTGAGCCAATAGAGAGTAGTTAAGTGGATCTTTTGGATACTAGTAAAGTTCGATGAACAATCTATAGCTTCCTTGGTGAACTGAGTAAAGTTCCTATCCTTCTTACATTGCGAAGCTAATCTAATCTTGAATTCAAACCGTGTTAACTGTGGATATGAGAAGTGTGCAGGTATGTAGTTTGTAGATATTATTGCATGAATTTTTCTAAGTAGTTGTCTTATGTCTATTCTATATATTCTGCTATGTTTTTTCCATTGTGTTAAAAGGACCTAGGTGTGTATTTAGAGACTTCCCTTTGTTTTTATCTTTATTGTATCGGGACGATACAACTTTGAGTTGGGGTCTTGATGTCTCCTCATTTGTGATGAATTAATATTAAGACGAGACATCATTTTTAGTGATTTAGAAGTCATTCTAGTCGATTTTCTTGAGAATTATTACACTTTCCTATTTCTATTCTTGATTTAATAAATTATTATTTTTAGAGCATATTGGGATTAATTATGTATTTAGTGTGAAACTTTAAAGATAATTATGGAGATTAATTAGAGTCCAAGTCAAAGTCTAAGAAATAAGGAAAGAAGATAAGCATAGAAATTGTAGATAAGGAAAAATAAAAAGCTAAAGTATGAAAAGGAAAAACTGCCAAATAAATCTGAATTTCACCATCCACAACCACAAATCAGCTTATATCTCAAAATCGGTGAGGAATTTGGAAGAACGGTCAAGAGAAAAGTTGAAGGTCTTTCCAAGACGATGAATTTCGACTACTCATACGTGTCAAACGGATATGAGTTGAAGCTGTTAGGACCAAAACAAAAACGGGGCTGATTTCATATTTTAGGGTTACGAATTTGAGTTGGGCTAGGAGTCCACTACTTACCTTCTCCTTCAAGAAAACGAATTAGGGCTGCTCTACACCTATAAATACACCCTTATATCACTTGTAAAATCATCCTTGCCTCGTAGTAATTAGTCCTTAGGTTTATTATCAACAGAATTATTGTAGAGAGCAAGATGAAGTCTTTCATTATTTCTTTTAGTTCATTTCCTTCAGGTGTGAACTAATTTTCCCATAGCTTGGGTTTTGCATCATGTATAATCTATGAATTCTATTTTCTTTCTATCTAAGTTTCTTTGGGAATTATATGTTTTAATCTGATATTAGCTTCTTACCTATATATTTGTTTATGTGTTTTAATTTAATGATTGTTTTCTTTGCTAATGCACGAGTATAGGATTACCTTAATAGTAGTTAGATGATCACCTTAGCTGGGTGTCTAATTATTGAAACACCACATAACGTCTAGTGTCCGATATTGGTCTTGACAACACTAATTCTAGCTAGATAGTCATTAGGGTATATTTTAACCACTATCACTATGTTTGGAATTGATTGCTTAGGAACCTAGTAGCGCAGGATGACCCTATTTAAACCAGCCCCATGGTGTGTCCATAGCCCCCTTAGTCGCTCTCAAGGCCTAAGGTATGGGAATTTAGAATCCTGACTAAGTACCTAAGAGCTAATATTTCCCTTATTAACTAGAATTTGATAGAAATAATTAGAAGGATTAGTGCATACTAGCAAAACCTAAGGTATACTTCTCATCTCATATTTCTTATCTTTATTTTATTGTCTTTAATTTTTCTGAGTTCAATTAATTATCTCGAAATTATTCACCTTTATTTTCTATCTTTTAATTAATTGCTTCTTACTCGTTATTATTACCCATTCGTATAACACACTAAGTCCCTGAGAACGAATTCAACTTATCATTAGAACTTGCATACGCCCTGTAATACTTGCAGTACTGTGCCTGCCTAGGGTGAAAGTGCATTATTTTCTGGTTTATTTTTATCTTATTTTTATCACACCCTAGGCGAGATTGTACGTTCGACGAACATTGAGAAGGATTGCGCTATGGCTGAAAGCTAAGGGCTAGTAACTTTTTATCATATCTCGATACACAAAAATTCCAAGACGGATGCCACAACAAAACTGGCTAGATAGTAGGCTAAGAAACAAGAACCCGCTTTGGATATAGAGAAACTCTTCTCAAGACTAAAAATCGACTAATGATCGGAGGATGATATTTAGATAGTAAATGACAAAATAAAAGATTGCTAAGACGCTTGAATATGTTTCACTTTGTAAAATGGTAATGTATTTTTTTTATCTAAATATTTTCTCAAAACGGTATTGGTTGACGAAAATATAATATTTATACTTTGTTTCATATTAATTGACTAATTATCCAAAAAGAGAAAATATTTCATATATCAGGATAATTATTTATACACTGAAACGCATAAAGGTTTAATTGAGATCATATATATTTATTATTTAAGATTTTTTTATATCAAATATATATTTATGTTTTCATATTGTGATTCTATTTAATATTATTTGTGTCTAATTAATCAGCATTAAATTTTTTAATATATCAGAACTAGTGTAAGATTTTGATTTTAAAATATTTTGATCATTGAACAAGGACTTATTTTAATGATATTTTAACCCTAATAATTTAAGCCGTCAGCTGTGCGTGAATAGTAAAGTCGTTCATAATTCGTATTGGCAAAATTAATAAGAAGTATGAAAACATGAGTTTCAAATATCTACCTAAAATACACTAATAGGGCTGTAAACGAACCAAGCTGCTCGCGAGCCGCTCGAACTCGGCTCGGGAAAAAGCTCGTTCGAACTCGTTCGTTTATATAAACGAAAAAAAAAAGTTCGTTCGAACTCGTTCGTTAAAAAAACGTGTTCGTTCGAGCTCGTTCGTTAACTCGTTAAAAATTTATAATCTGTAAATTAATGGTTTAGTTATCAATAAACATATTGTTTAACGTATAAAAAACCAAATTATTCGTTAATAACTCGAGATCGGCTCGGAAAAAGCTCGTTCGATATGTTAACAAGCCTAAAAATTTGAATTCGGCCCCACTCGTTAAAATTTGAGCTCGACTCGGCTCGACTCGTAATCTTTATCAAACAAGCTTGCACATCTAGTATTCGGTTCGACTCGGTTCGTTTACAGCCCTATACACTGACTTGACTATTTAAACTACGCTTAAAATTAGACAAAAAACAAAAAAAATCTACATAGGATTCAGATTAGGACCCACTTTGTGAAATTTGATATTGGATAAACCGTGGGAATCATTTAAGTTGGGTTACTTGTCTAAAAAGAAAAACAAATATATATATATATATATATATATATATATATATATATATATATATATATATATATATATATATATATATATATATATATATCTTTTTTTTTCTCACGTTATACACAGCGATAAACTTTGAGTCTCAAGAGAAAGGGGTAAATAAGAAATCAAATTAAATACTTAGCAAACTTATACAATATTTTTTTACGAGAAGTATAAAAATTGCTATAACTAATAAAATAACTTTCAATCTCCACTCCAAACTTGTCGCATGTTTAAGCAAATTACGAATTTTCATCGGCCTCACACAATCAATCACACCGATGAATTATTTATATTAAATGCCCCTTAAATATAACAACCGATCATCATATGTGATGAGTCTCTATACCTTTGGTGACTTTAATTGCAAACTCCAAAATGTTATTCGGGTCTGGTATGTCCTCGTTAAGTTTCTCGTATTCCAATGTCCAAAAAGCGACATGATTATCACCATCCGTCTCAACGTGAAGAGTCGCTACAAATGTCGGGTACAATTCCACGATATCTCCTTCGGTGACTTTAAACGATATTGACTTCTTTTCCTCGTCTATGGCAACAAGAATACATTTAAGAGTTTCCTCCTTTCCATCTGTTGTTGTTTTGTAAATATCATTAGTGAAAAAAGGAAAATAATACAACATGAAGCTACTCTTCTTTTTACTCGGACAAGGATATTCTTTAAATGCACACGTAGTACTATTAATCTAAAAAATATATATTCATTCTTACGAAAAATAACATTTTAATTTGTAAAATTAAGACAAATAATTGAAAATTTAGCAAAAGGAATCAAGTTAAAGGGGTAGAGAAGAAATTAAATTAAAAGCTTAGCAAAAAAAGAAAGAAAATTGAGTAATATGTGGATACCAAGTGTATAGTTCCAGAAGAGGACAGAGCCGACTTCTCCAAATTCACCTTCATGCACCTCACAACCTTGTATGTGGTCAGGGGTCATACTGGAAATTTTGTGTGGTTCATTCCGAAAGAGTTCATGAAGCACATCGCCATGAAACTCGATCTTCGTTTGTCCAACCAATGTACCACTTAGCGCCATTCTTTTAATTGTTCTATTGTTTATATTTAAAGAGTATTTCTATATTTAGGTACTTTGGCTTCTTCGAAAGGTGTCAATTTATATAGATCGAGTTATGATAAATGTCAACTTTGATAATAGAGACCTCCTTCCATGTTTAGGCAACCGAAAGATTAGTATAATATATTTGATCTTGTCAGATATATCGTCTAAATCTTATTTATCTATAAACAATATATGTACTTTCTTTCATTGACATTTAACTTGACATATTGGATCCAATCATTTTCGGGATAAGTTTTTTATTTTTTTAATATCAAGATTAGAGTATTTTAATTTCAATAAAATTTGAATCTAATTATTTTATAGAGTAAGACTTCCAACCAATATTGAATGGTCGGTCCAATATTTATATAGTAGTAATTGATTATTATAACAAAACACATGTTATTAGATTAATAAATTAGTTACTTTTATAAATTTAAAACATATGGTATAGTTTTTACCATTTAAGTTAACTCTCAGAACGTACGAGAGTTTTGCACTCAATACATGACTTATTTTTGTATCATCTTTTCAGAATTTTTTATGTGTGATTTTCTAAATGCACAGGTCTTCGATGGCAGATTTACCCTTTTATTGCCGAAATGAGGAGCTGGCTTTCGAAGTCCCCTTCCTGGAAGGTTAACTTCGTTAACAGGAAATTTAATAGCGTTACGGATCTTACAGCAAAGAGTGCAAGACGCGGTATCGATATTTCTGGTTGGAAGAATGGCTCGTTAAGCGACTTTTATATCTTCATTAAATCCTTGTATAAACGTTCTTGATTTACTTTACTTTTGACAAAAAAAAATGTGTGATTTTCATATTATTAAATGATTTATATAATCTGCTAATCAGTGGCGGATCTAAATTGAGCATGGGGTAGACTTAAGTCCACCTTCAAATTCTTAAAACAAAATTAATTTAATTTATTTAATTTTTGTTTTAAGCCCAATTAATTTTACTTATTTTACACTCAGTATAATTTTTAACAAATTAAATTACAACCACTATTCAATTTATCTTCCATCATTAGATATTTTTTTAAATTTTTGTTAATTTTTCAGTATATTATTAAATTTTTTTATCAGGTATTTTGTATAACTTTTTCAATAATATAATAAATATTAATTAGTAAATATATTTATTTTATGTCATTAAAATTATTTCTTAACTAATTAAACAATTTTACATTAATCATAACTTAATAACTTGATTTTTGTTATGAATAAGTTATTAAAGTGGATGTCCAAAGGCCAAAGGTCTTACTATTATTTTCTTACATATGTGGCAAGTGAATAGTCTTTTGTTACCCTATAAATATAAGGATTATTCTTTTGTAATGAGACTAGTGATCTTGTGAATACATGAAACAAATTATCTCCATCTTTATCTTCTTCTTTAGTTTATAATGATATTTCTCTCTCTATAATTCTCCATCTAGTTTAGCTTATATTATCCTAGTTTATAACACGTTATCAGCACGAGTCTCTGCCGATCGAATCAAGGAAGAATATTTCCAGGTATGATTTATATTGTTCTATTTTATATATAATATATATCTCTTTTCTCAAAGAAAATAAGAGAGAGTATTATAAGGACTTTCCATTGCAACCGATAAACATTATATGGACTTCCATTGCATCATATACAATAATATTATACTATTCAAGCAGATAAATGGGTTATCACATTAGAAAAAAAAAGGAGGCTTGAAACCTATATGTAAATATAGTTTTGAATAGCTTGAAAATGAAACTAGATATATTTCTAGGCTTGAAGCCTACAATGCCCGAAGCATTGAAAAAAAAAATTGTAGGCCTGAAGCCTAAATTTTATATTATAGGCCCGAAGTTTAGGAAATAAGATATATGCCCGAAGCATAAATTTTTTTGGATACTAACGCTATAAAGGCCGGAAATTATATCATATGGAGTAACATATGTGTGCTTTTCAATGGAATGTTGAATTTTAATAGTGGCTAGTCATATGCCTTATCTAAAGTGTAACAACAATGATTATTATTGTTTTTTTTTATACGGCTCTACTATGAAAACAAAAAAAAATTGTAAGACTATGATGTTTTCCAAAATAAAAGTTTTGATTTGGATAAATCAACCCATAGGCTCGAAGTCTAAAAAATAAATCTATATGCTTGAAGCATAAAAGCAAATTATCTAAAGGCTTGAAGCCTAGATCAAATTTTAAAGGCTAGAAGCCTATATCAATTTTTGTTAAAAAAAAAAATTACACAAAAGAATTAAGGAATAAAGTGTAATTGCTAATATAAATTTAAATGACTATTTTTCATGAATTTTCTTAATATTGAAAAATCATGAAAGAATTAAATCGAGAAATAAACTAGACATCCATGAAGGGTGCAATGAAATTGTATGTCCGAACGAAATTATCTCTTTCAAGAAAAGGTTACAATAAACTTTATATGCTAGAAGCATAAAACAAATTTTATAAGCTCGAAGCCTAAAAACAAAATCTCATATCCCATAAGTATAAAATTAATCCTATTGGCCTGAAGCCTTAATTGTTATAGGCCCGATGACTAAAGACAAAAAAAAATGCCTGAAGCATAATATTACTATTTAGGTCCAAATCTTAAATGAAAATATTTATGCCGGAAGCATAAATTGAGTATTTTACATGAAAGTTATAACAAATCTCAATAGACCAGAATTCTATTTAATGGATCGAGAATTAAAAAAAAAAGTAGGTCTGAAGCAAATAATAATTATGATGAATAACTCATATGGGTTTCATGAATATTTAAGAATGGTTTTTTTTTTCCAAATAAAAGGAATATAGACTATTTTTTAAAAGACTTGATGATGAAATTATTCTAAGTTTTATGAACCTGGATTTCGTTGATTACACATTAATAAAGATACTTTTATGAACTAGAGATTTGTTCATATATAATTCCTGAAGCAATATTATGAACCGGAAGTTCGTTAACAAAATGATTTTATTCATGAAAATGACATAAAATTAGGGGGAGATAAGTTGAATTTTTATGAAGTGCAAAGTTTGCATGATAAGGGGTTCGAACCTACACCCTCCCTTGTAAATGTTTATAGTCTTACCATTTGGACAATCTAGTAATTTGTTAGTCATTTGGACAAAGATATATGTTAGTACAGTTTTAGGTACTATTAAATTAAGTGAGGATTTCAAATGGGAAAATGTAATATTACCGGGTGGAACAAATATACGTCTCATTGTATCAAATCACGCATATACTCCTGAAGTAGCTATAACGTGAATAAAGGTTTTACAAAATACTATGAGATTGTTTGCCTCGTAAGCAAGCAAAGTAATTAATTATTGATATAATCATAATTCGTGTTCCATTACATAATACTATTCCCTGAAGTGGTTAAAATTACATTCCCTAAACGAATGCAATAACTTCCAAATGCGTATCAAAATAAACATTGTGGTGACAAAATTTGATAGAATAAAATCACATTCTCTGGCTCAAAACTATTCCATGTAGTGGATGGAATTGCATTCCTTGTAACGATTGTTAAATTATTCAATCTCTTTGAAAATGGATATGTAAACAAACTGGTAGGGTTAAATATGATTAATATTGTATTCTCTGGCTAAAAATTATTCATTATAGTGAATAAAACTGTATTTCCTGAAGAAAGTGCTAGGTCTTCTAATGTGTATTGGAAACAGCGTGGTGGGGATCATAACTCCACCCGAGTTGAAAATCATGATAGTGTTTCAGAGTTTGCTTTGTTGGTATGTTTTTGTAAAGTATATATGATTTTATATAGACATATATGATTGTTTTTACTAATAAGGCGATGAACAATATTTACCGTGAAAAAAAAATTAGAAACAAAGCAAAGAGAAAAAAGAGGAGGCTAATTGAATCATGAGAATACAAAGGAAAAATGGAATATCTTTGCTATACTTCCAAACTTCAAGGTTACATAATTATTCTGTTGAAATAGATATTATTGTAGTTAAAAGTATTTTGAAAAAAAGGTATGTTAAGACCTCTTACAGATTTCATGTCATGAAAGTACTCCTGAAGTAGTAATATCGTAAGTAGAGTTTATCCCAATATTAGGGTTTAACATTATATATTCTTGTAAACTATAATGTTTCATTCCTCGAAGTGAATGGAGATACACTCTCTGTTGGCATATAGCCTCCCTTAATAGGTTGTTTTAATGTGACAAATCCTCTTATGATCAGTGTGCTAATTACTCTTAGTATATTCATCCTATCTTGCACTATTATTCATCAAAAACACTTTTCATACCATTCTTATTATATCTCATTGAATTCACTTTTATTCATATCTTTATGTACTTTGAGATATAGCTTTAATGATCAACTACAATGTTTATAAGAATGATGTTATCTACAACTTTCGTGAAGAAGATTTATTGATCCAAGCATCATAGCATAAGTCAAATTCCTTCAAAGATACTTGGCGCGGTACACCGGACCAGAGGCGCGGTACACCGGACCAAGAATGCGGACCAGGGCGCGGTGCATAGGCCAGCCCGTCAGAGAGTTAGAAAATCTAACCGTTGAGGTGCGGTACACCGCAAGAAAGGTTTTTCTGCACAAAAGTTAAGTCATAAGGAATATATCCGTTGGGAAATTAATAGATCCGTTGGACCCAAGCCTTATGACCGTTGGAAGCTATTTTCTGCTATAAATTGAAGCTCTTTGAAGGCTACAACTACACCAACTAATTACAAACATTAAGGAGCTTAATTGTTATCATTCAAGAAGGTGTCAAGAGCTATACATAGTTAAAATCAATCTTAGTGAGCTTATAAGTCCTTCCAAGGAGTTAATCAAATAAGCCACAAGGTTCTATCTACTCAAGAGGAGTTTACAAGCTACATAGTTCATATCCACTCTTTTAGGAGTTTAGTTACAAGCTTTTATAAGCAACCCTTTAAACACTTTGTTTCTATCCTCTTAAGTCTAGGTCTTGTAATAGATAGATTAAGAGAGAATTCAAGTATAGGGAGTATACTTGGTATCCTTGTGTTGTGATTACACAAGAGTTTGTCCTTCGTGTTATCGAAGAGGTTGTAAGGGTTATTGTGTTCTCGACCCGGTTAAGAGAGACACGGGAGCTTAGTGAAAAGCTTGAAATCCTAAGGAGGCTTCCTTAGGTAGTGGATGTAGGGAAACCGAACCACTATAAATCGCGTGTATCTTTCTATCCCTACTCTATTTACTTTCCGTATTTTATATGTTTGATAATATGCTAGCATGATTATTGTGATATTGTTTATCTAGTTTATCTAACATATAGTCTTCTAGAGTAGTAAGATATTAGATTGTCGATTTACTTATTATACTTATATATCAACCTCTAACTTATCCTTTGCATGGTCCTATAAGTGTTTGATATATTTAGTTGACTTAGAAGTTTACACTTAAACTTATAATTGTCCAAAAGATTTTTAATTAGGCATTAATCTTATTAGTAATCCTATTCACCCCCCTCTAGGACTTTCACTCTCTAAAGTGAATGTAACTATTTTAATTATCTAAATAAATAGATGTGTAGATGACAAAACAAGTGAATTAATGTTGTATTCCCTGATTGGAAATTATTCCCCTGGAGATATAGAATCAAATTCTCTTAAGCAAATTCATTATTTCCAGCTTCTACAAAAACTGACCTGGAATGACTTAAATACTGTTTTTCGTAGCTAAAAACCATTCCTTGAAGTGAATAGAAGTGCGTTTCTGGAAGAAAATGCGATGTCTTTCAATGTGTCTGAAATTGACATCTTGGTGACCCAAACTCCAGACGAGGTTAAGGTAATAATATTTACCACCAGAAGTGGAATAATAATCTTTACCACCAGAAGTGGAATAATAAGGAATATCTTGTAAGTAAAAGGTCACGGTAAATAAGCCATCACGAAATGATAAGCATGAATATTATCGATAAAGTGGAACTATATAGTGTTTGCGTACTCGTAGAATACTAAAACATTTAGTTGATCTAATTAAAAGTTTTTGGATGCCCAAAAGTTATGTTACCTTGTGGTACAAAATTGGAAAATTATGTTAAAAGTAAACCCCAAATAAATTTACTAAATTTAAAGGATAATATCCAAAATTAGTAATCTATATAAGCCACAAGTGTACGTAACAATGTATATCTTTTGCATTATTTACTAAAAGTCTCATCAGAAGTGCGTAGGAAAATAAAATATGCTATTTCTTTGGGGTATATAATATACAGATTCGAGCAGTTGAAACACTCATTGAAAAGATGTCATAATCCAAAGAACTTTGTATTTTTAAATGACTGATTTGGTCACGTAGTGATAGTAATGATATGTTGACTAATAAATTACTCATTTGGTTACTACTTAAACGAACCAGAAGATTCATTTTACCAAGTGACTACCCCTTATTATGGGGGAGAGACAAGGAAACTTGAAGTTGCGTGACGTATAGACAAGGCAACCTGAAGTTGCGTGACGTATCGTGGAATAAAATTTATTTTATCATTTCTATACACAAACTAAAGAATAGGAACTTGAAGTTTAAAGGAGTATCCATTTGCAGAGTATTGCAAATAATATAACTACTACATTCGCAAGTATGTAGAATATTTCAAGATCCCATAATATGTTGTCAAACGCTCCAACATAGGTTATTGTCTCATATAGACACATAAAAAATATTCCAGCGAATGTATCAAACCAACGCATGAAGCGTGGTGAACATGTAATGTATCTAACCAACACGTGAAGTTTGGTAGATTTGTAATACATATAACCAACACATGAAGTGTGGTAAGCCTGCCGTTTTAAAGTATACCATGCCCCAAAGAAGAAAATCTCATGAGTAAATGATTAAATGGTAAATATTGTGGAATGTGCACTCCACATGATACGACAGGAATTATTAAGCCAACTAATGTTGGCACATGAATTTCTCTTACAGAAAGTAATGGTCATGAAAGGACCTAGGTACCTAAATAAGAGAAAAGTTATTATTAGTCTACTGAAAATATTTGAAATTGTTAGAATAGTTTATGGGATTAATATATTTTCATTTAATATAGCGCTTGAAATAAATAATAAGGATCCTAAACCAAAAAATGGTGAAATATGTCGACGACAATAGAAAGTGTAACAGTGAATTTTGAAATTCAAAAAAAAAAAAAAAACTACTTGTATCACGAAGGTTTTGCAGAAACCTAGAATTAACTATGGGGAGACGTCCTCATTCTTATGATATTGATACAGTGTAGTGATTATTAGATGGATATTAAAGTTTTTTGAGTAAATACACTGTTTACCCCCTGAACTTTGGCCCGATTGACAGACTGCCCCCCAAAGTTTAAAATGCGACTAGTTGCCCCCTAAACTTTAACTTCGTGACTCGTTAGTCCTTTTTGCTGTTTTCCGTCCAAATTTTCCGTTAAGTCGCAGCGTGCATTACACGCGCGCGTGGACTAGTTGCCCCCTGCTTTTTGCCCCCTAAAGTTTTAATTTCGTGACTAGTTGCCCCCCCAGTTTTTTTTTTAATTTTTAACTATATCCTTTTTTTAAAGATGGGTATTTTAGGTATTTTACACTTCTTCTTCTTTAATGGAGAAAGTTTGATAAAAAAAATCTTCATGAATAAACTCTTCATTAATTTCATACCCTTCTTTCTTTAAATTCTTCTTCCAATATTCATTAAACTTGACATCCAATATTCAAAACGCAAGATCTTTTCGTTTTACTTTTGTAATTCGAGTCAAGGTTTTTGCTACAATACATTGTACAGTTGGTATTGATTCTTGATATTGTCAACCTAAACGTGAACATGTTATGTTTCATTATATCAATTTTTGTAAAACCAATGGGAGACCCAAAAAAAGTCACGATTTTTATCAAATTTTTAATCTATTTTTTCTGGTATTGATTTTCAATTAAATGAATGATATATTCAAGAAAAATATACAAAAATTAAAGAAGAAAAGTAGAAAAATTACAGATCTAAGTGAGAAAATGGAAAACTTTCGATGTTGGGTATTGTTACAAAACCGTACCTGGCGACAATGAATCTGAGAGATCACGAAGCAAAGAAAATGGGGTAGCTGTTACTAATGTGCGCCAGGAAGACCGACAGGGAGAAAGGAAGAAGATGACACTGGATTTTTGTATTAATTATAGCTTAATTTAGAAGCTCGTTGTGGTGATCTAAGGTTTGAAGATTTAAAGATTTGAAGATTTGAAGATTCGAAGAT
Source organism: Nemophila menziesii (assembly GCA_029959085.1). Lineage (NCBI taxonomy): Eukaryota > Viridiplantae > Streptophyta > Magnoliopsida > Boraginales > Hydrophyllaceae > Nemophila > Nemophila menziesii. The sequence goes on along the minus strand of JARWIR010000005.1, from coordinate 35,736,536 downwards.
TTAAAGATTCAAAGATTTGAAGATTTGAAGATTTAAAGATTTGAAGATTTAAAGCTTTGAAGCTTTGAAGCTTTAATCATGGAGAAGAAGCTTTGGAGATGAAGATCATGGAGAAGAAGCTTTGAAATACCAAATTTGCCCCTGTTAAAATGATTTTTTAAATAATTAATTCTGAAAAAAAAAGTTCAGGGGGCAACGAGTCAAAATAATTCTGAAAAAAAAGTTCAGGGGGCAACGAGTCACGAAGTTAAAGTTTAGGGGGCAACGAGTCACGAGTTAACGGCGCGTGGCACCCATGCTGCGAGTTAACGGAAAAAATTGACGGAAAATGGTCACAAGGGGCATCGAGTCACGAAGTTAAAGTTTAGGGGGCAACTAGTCGCATTTTAAACTTTGGGGGGCAGTCTGTCAATCGGGCCAAAGTTCAAGGGGTAAACAATGTATTTACTCAAGTTTTTTTTGATAAACAAAATAGGTGCTAGAAGCATGACATGTGCCCAAACAAAAAAGGTGTTTGAAAGCACAACAAGTGCCTGAAGCACGATAGGTACTTGAAGTACTTAGAGTGTTTAAATATGAAATTACCGAAGATTGAGAAGTTACTGAAATTTAAAAGTTCCTAGAGTATAAAAGTTCTTGAAGAACGTAATTTATTTAAATCTAAAGAGAAAAGTGTATGAATTATGAAAGGATACTCTGTAATTGTTCTCATAATGAAAAGAATGTGATATTTGCGTATTGTACTCTTTTTCCTTCACTAAGGTTTTTTTTCCCACTGGGTTTTTCCTAGTAAGGTTTTAACGAGGCATGCAAATATTCATTATTTAGGAAGTATAAACTACCTTATTGATCAAGAAAATGATATTACTATCACTAAATACCCTCAAGTAAAAATCCAGAAGATTTACTAATTAAAGTTTCATTAACGACGACATCAAGGTACAAATATATTCAGAAATATGTAATGTCGTAATGAGGGGGAGAATATATTGAATTCTGCATTCTTTTTCCTTCACTAAGGTTTTTTTCCCACTGGGTTTTTCCTAGTAAGGTTTTAACAAGACAGACTGAATACGTGTCATAACCCCCAAGGATTAGTGTACTCTTTTTCCTTCATCAAGTTTTGTCCCACTGGGTTTTCTTGATAAGGTTTTAATGAGGCATATATTTCAGTGAATATCCAAGGGGGAGTGGTATGAAATATTTATTAAGTGGATGATTCAACATACCAAAAGAAAGTGTGGTCTATCTCCAACAAGAATATAGTGATGGTATTTTATGAGGATATTATTGCTTGTACCACACATAATTATAATGACTACATCAAAGGAGACAAAACAGAACATATTTCACCGAAGTCTCCTACACACACGAGCTACTTTGATATTGACACTCGACAGATACAATCACGCACAAATTTTGTAGATTTTCCTGATGAAATCATTGTCAACCGCAATATTCAAGAAATAGGTCCACAATACTGAAATGCGACAACTCAGAAATCTCTTACCAACATCAGGAGAAGTGCAAACAAGACTGTACTCTTTTTCCTTCGTTCAAGTTTTGTCCCAATGGGTTTTCTTGACAAGGTTTTAACGAGGCGCGTTTCAAGATGATTAGTTCTATCTATATGTACTCTTTTACCTTCGACCAAGTTTTTATCCCACAGGGTTTTCTTGGCAAGGTTTTAACGAGGCATATTTCATAATGGATGGACATCCAAGGGGGAGTGTTATGAATAAGTTATTAAAGTGGATGTCCAAAGGCCAAAGGTCTTACTATTATTTTCTTACATATGTGGCAAGTGAATAGTCTTTTGTTACCCTATAAATATAAGGATTATTCTTTTGTAATGAGACTAGTGATCTTCTGAATACATGAAACAAATTATCTCCATCTTTATCTTCTTCTTTAGTTTATAATGATATTTCTCTCTCTATAATTCTCCATCTAGTTTAGCTTATATTATCCTAGTTTATAACAATTTTTTCAATTTTATCTTTTTAGTTTTAATTGATTCATTAGTTTTAGTGAATTGTTTTTGTTCGACATTAGAATTAGAATAGGTTTACTTTTTTCTTTTTGTTCGATAGAACAAACATTAGAATTAGAGTATGTTTACTTTTCCTTTTTTTCGATGGCGTGGTAGTAGGTTTCTAGGTTTTTTTTTCTATTCGACCTAAAGTAGTCAAACATTTAATTTTATTTTCAATTTTTTAACTTTATGTTAATATATTTCTCAATTTTTAATAAAAAAATCAAACAAAATTACATATATAATATAAAAATAATATTAGATTATAAAATAGTATAAAACTTGTAGAGCACAATTGTAATTTTTTATATCTTTATATGATATATTTAATCTATAGATTCATATCTTTCATATTCTTTTTATTAAATACCCAAAAAAAAATTCGGGGGCGACACCCCCGAACCACCTTATTGTTCAAGCACACCCTCATTTATGTTTCTGGATTCGCCAATGCTGAACACCATCTTCATTCATCATCTGACACCATCTTCATTCTTCATCTGGACCCATCTTCATTCTTCATCTAGACACCATCTTCATTCTTCATCTGGACACCATCTTTGTTAAACTCGGTAATGATCACCATAGTTTCTTGAATCGATAGTGATATTGAGAAAAATTAATTTCAAATTGAACTGAGAGCAACTGTGAATTTGAGTTTGAATCCGTAGAGGAAATTATACTGTATTTATAAAGAATTGTGGTGACTTAAAAAGATGAAAGTTCACATTTTAATCCATTTATAAAATTGGCGGTGACTTTCATCTTTTTAAGTCACCGCTAATTCTTTATAAATACAGTATGATTTCCTCTACGGATTCAAACTCAAATTCACAGTTGCTCTCAGTTCAGTTTGAAATTAATTTTTCTCAATATCACTATCGATTCAAGAAACTATGGTGATCATTACCGAGTTTAACAAAGATGGTGTCCAGATGAAGAATGAAGGTGGTATCCAAATGAAGAATGAAGATGGTGTCCAGATGAAGAATGAAGATGGGTCCAGATGAAGAATGAAGATGGTGTCCAGATGATGAATGAAGATGGTGTTCAGCAGTGGCGAATCCAGAAACATAAATGAGGGTGGGCTTGAACAATAAGATGGTTCGGGGGCGTCGCCCCCGAATTTTTTTTGGGTATTTAATAAAAAGAATATGAAAGATATGAATCTATAGATTAAATAAATCATATAAAGATAAAAAAATTTACAATTGTGCTCTACGAGTTTTATACTATTTTATAATCTAATATTATTTTTATATTATATATGTAATTTTGTTTGATTTTTTAATTAAAAATTAGGAAATATATTAACATAAAGTTAAAAAATTGAAAATAAAATTAAATGTTTGACTACTTTATGTCGAATAGAAAAAAAACCTAGAAACCTACTACCTCCATCGAAAAAAAAGGAAAAGTAAACATACTCTAATTCTAATGTTTGTTCTATCGAACAAAAAGAAAAAAGTAAACCTATTCTAATTCTAATGACGAACAGAAACAATTCACTAAAACTAATGAATCAATTAAAATTAAAAAGGTAAATTGAAAAAATCAAGTTATTAAGTTACGATTCATGTAAATTAGCTTAATTAGTTAAAAAATAATTTTAATGACATAAAATAAATATATTTACTAATTAATATTTATTATATTATTGAAAAAGTTATACAAAATACGTGATAAAAAAATTTAATAATATACTGAAAAATTAACAAAAAAATTTAAAAAAATATCTGATAATGGAGGATAAATTATATTGATTAGTGGTTGTAATTTAATTTGTTAAAAATTGTACTGAGGGTAAAATAAGTTATTAGGGTTAAAATATATAAGTAAAATTAATTGGGCTTAAAACTAAAATCAAATGGACTAAATTAATTTTTTTTAAGAATTTGAGGGTGGGCTTAAGCCCACCCCATGCTCAATGTAGATCTGCCACGGGTGTTCAGATGAAGAATGAAGATGGTGTTAGCATGTGCAACAAAGAACAAAATTCAGGGTTCCTCGTGGTGAATAACAAGCGAAATGTCCCAAATGTACCAGATGATCTGTTTCCTCAGGTTTTATCTTGTCTTCTTGCAAAAGCAATACTTCGTTTTAAATTAATGTGTCAGGCATGGAATAATATAATCAGCAGTCCCGAATTCATTAGTATGCATATGACGGTAACCAAAAGGAAGAATTCAGAATTACTCTTAACTAAGAGGGACAGGCATGGTTGGGATAGTTTGGTATCATGATATTCTACTAAAGCACTCCAAATATTATGGAACTATAATGAACTACATCTATTTAATGAAATTGAACCATCGCGTATTAGTATATCCTGGCCAGTTGACAGATTGCTAGAATATAGTTTAATGGGAAAAATATATATTTACTTTACATAATCCAGCAACGCGAGACTCTAAACGCCTTCATGCCATTGAGGTTAATGAAGATTATAAAGTGTTAATCTTCTACGAACGATATGATAATATATTATCAAGGTACGTAAAAGAGTGTTCGATTTATTGTTTTAAGCTCAATATATGGAGGCAAGTTAATGTTGGAGTAGAAAACCTTGATGTGGTTTTTCAAGTGTTTAATATTGGCCTTGTCGCACAATTTCGGGATAACCCAGAATTGGTGCAAGGCAGTGGCGGATCTACATTGAGCATGGGTTGGGCTTAAGCCCACTCTCAAATTCTTGAAAAAAAATTAATTTAGTCCATTTAATTTTAGTTTTAAACCCAATTAATTTTACTTATATAGTTTAACCCTAATAACTTATTTTACACTTAGTACAATTTTTAACAAATTAAATTACAACCATTATTCAATTTATCCTCCATCATTAGATATTTTTTTAAATTTTTGTTAATTTTTTAGTATATTATTAAATTTTTTTATCAGGTATTTTATATAACTTTTTCAACAATTTTACATTAATCAAAACTTAATAACTTGATTTTTTCAATTTTATCTTTTTAGTTTTAATTGATTCATTAGTTTTAGTGAATTGATTTTGTTCGACATTAGAATTAGAATAAGTTTACTTTTTTCTTTTTGTTCGATAGAACAAACATTAGAATTAGAGTAGGTTTACTTTTCCTTTTTTTTCGATGGAGTGGTAGTAGGTTTCTAGGTTTTTTTTTTCTATTCGACCTAAAGTAGTCAAACATTTAATTTTATTTTCAATTTTTTAACTTTATGTTAATATATTTCTTAATTTTTAATAAAAAATCAAACAAAATTACATATATAATATAAAAATAATATTAGATTATAAAATAGTATAAAACTTGTAGAGCACAATTGTAATTTTTTATATCTTTAAATGATTTAGTTAATCAATAGATTTATATCTTGCATATTTTATTTATTAACTACCCAAAACAAAATTCGGGTTCGTCGCCCCAAACCACCTTATTGTTCAAGCCCACCCTCATTTATGTTTCTGGATTCGCCACTGCTGAACACCATCTTCATTCATCATCTGGACACCATCTTCATTCTTCATCTGGACACCATCTTCATTCTTCATCTGGACACCATCTTTGTTAAACTCGGTAATGATCACCATAGTTTCTTGAATCGATAGTGATATTGAGAAAAATTAATTTCAAATTGAATTGAGAGCAACTGTGAATTTGAGTTTGAATCCGTAGAGGAAATTATACTGTATTTATAAAGAATTGGTGGTGACTTAAAAAGATGAAAGTTTACATTTTAATCCATTTATAGAATTGGCGGTGACTTTCATCTTTTTAAGTCACCGCTAATTCTTTATAAATACAGTATAATTTTCTCTACGGATTCAAAATCAAATTCACAGTTGCACTCAGTTCAATTTGAAATTAATTTTTCTCAATATCACTATCGTTTCAAGAAGCTATGGTGATCATTACCGAGTTTAACAAAGATGGTGTCCAGATGAAGAATGAAGGTGGTGTCCAGATGAAGAATGAAGATGGGTCCAGATGAAGAATGAAGATGGTGTCCAGATGATGAATGAAGATGGTGTTCAGTAGTGGCGAATCCAGAAACGTAAATGAGGGTGGGCTTGAACAATAAGGTGGTTCGGGGGCGTCGCCCCCGAATTTTTTTTTGGGTATTTAATAAAAAGAATATGAAAGATATGAATCTATAGATTAAATAAATCATATAAAGATAAAAAAAATTACAATTATACTCTACGAGTTTTATACTATTTTATAATCTAATATTATTTTTATATTATATATGTAATTTTGTTTGATTTTTTTATTAAAAATTAGGAAATATATTAACATCAAGTTAAAAAATTGAAAATAAAATTAAATGTTTGACTACTTTATGTCGAATAGAAAAAAAAAACCTAGAAACCTACTACCTCCATCGAAAAAAAAGGAAAAGTAAACATACTCTAATTCTAATGTTTGTTCTATCGAACAAAAAGAAAAAATTAAACCTATTCTAATTCTAATGTCGAACAAAAACAATTCACTAAAACTAATGAATCAATTAAAATTAAAAAGGAAAAATTGAAAAAATCAAGTTATTAAGTTACGATTCATGTAAATTAGTTTAATTAGTTAAAAAATAATTTTAATGACATAAAATAAATATATTTACTAATTAATATTTATTATATTATTGAAAAAGTTATACAAAATACCTGATAACAAAATTTAATAATTTACTGAAAAATTAACAAAAAATATTTAAAAAAATATCTGATGATGGAGGATAAATTATATTGAATAGTGGTTGTAATTTAATTTGTTAAAAATTGTACTGAGGGTAAAATAAGTTATTAGGGTTAAAATATATAAGTAAAATTAATTGGGCTTAAAACTAAAATTAAATGGACTAAATTAATTTTTTTAAGAATTTGAGGGTGGGCATGCGCAATGTAGATCTGCCACTGGTGTTCAGATGAAGAATGAAGATGGTGTTAGCATGTGCAACAAAGAACAAAATTCAGGGTTCCTCGTGGTGAATAACAAGGGAAATGTCCCAAATGTACCAGATGATCTGTTTCCTCAGGTTTTATCTTGTCTTCCTGCAAAAGCAGTACTTCGTTTTAAATCAGTGTGTCAAGCATGGAATAATATAATCAGCAGTCCCGAATTCATTAGTATGCATATTACGGTAACCAAAAGGAAGAATTCAGAATTACTCTTAATTAAGAGGGACAGGCATGGTTGGGATAGTTTGGTATCATGTCATTCTACTAAAGCACTCCAAATATTATGGAACTATAATGAACTACATCTATTTAATGAAATTGAACCATCGGGTATTAGTATATCCTGGTCAGGTTATGGATTGCTAGAATATAGGTCAAATGGGAAAAATATATATTTGCTTTACATAATCCTGCAACACGAGACTCTAAACGCCTTCCTGCCATTGAGGTTAATGAAGATTATAAAGTGTTAATCTTCTACGAACGATATGATAATATATTATCAAGGTACGTAAAAGAGTGTTCGATTTATTGTTTTAAGCTCAATATATGGAGGCAAGTTAATGTTGGAATAGAAAACCTTGATATGGTTTTTCAAGTGTTTAATATTGGCCTTGTCGCACAATTTCGGGATAACCCAGAATTGGTGCAAGGCAGTGGCGGATCTACATTGAGCATGGGGTGGGCTTAAGCCCCCCCTCAAATTCTTAAAAAAAAAATTAATTTAGTCCATTTAATTTTAGTTTTAAGCCCAATTAATTTTACTTATATAGTTTAACCCTAATAACTTATTTTACACTTAGTACAATTTTTAACAAATTAAATTACAACCATTATTCAATTTATCCTCCATCATTAGATATTTTTTTAAATTATTGTTAATTTTTCAGTATATTATTAAAAAAATTTATCAGGTATTTTATATAACTTTTTCAATAATATAATAAATATTAATTAGTAAATATATTTATTTTATGTCATTAAAATTATTTCTTTAATAATTAAACAATTTTACATTAATCATAACTTAATAACTTGATTTTTTCAATTTTATCTTTTTAGTTTTAATTGATTCATTAGTTTTAGTGAATTGTTTTTGTTAGACATTAGAATTAGAATATGTTTACTTTTTTCTTTTTGTTCGATAGAACAAACATTAGAATTAGAGTAGATTTACTTTTCCTTTTTTTACGATGGAGTGGTAGTAGGTTTCTAGGTTTTTTTTTCTATTCGACCTAAAGTAGTCAAACATTAAATTTTATTTTCAATTTTTTAACTTTATGTTAATATATTTCTTAATTTTTAATAAAAAAATCAAACAAAATTACATATATAATATAAAAATAATATTAGATTATAAAATAGTATAAAACTTGTAGAGCACAATTGTAATTTTTTATATCTTTAAATGATTTATTTAATCTATAGATTCATATCTTTCATATTCTTTTTATTAACTACCCAAAACAAAATTCGGGTTCGACGCCCCCGAACCACCTTATTGTTCAAGCCCACCCTCATTTATGTTTCTGGATTCGCCACTGCTGAACACCATCTTCATTCATCATCTGGACACCATCTTCATTCTTCATCTGGACACCATCTTCATTCTTCATCTGGACACCATCTTTGTTAAACTCGCTAATGATCACCATAGTTTCTTGAATCAATAGTGATATTGAGAAAAATTAATTTCAAATTGAACTGAAAGCAACTGTGAATTTGAGTTTGAATCCGTAGAGGAAATTATACTGTATTTATTAGGGGTGCACACGAGTCGGGTAACCGACCCGTAGACCCTTAGTCACGAACCAACCCGCACCTGCGGGTTCAAGGTTCTCAAAACCGAGAACCAACCGACTCCTATTCTTTTTATCGGTTCGGGTTAGTGCGGGTGCGGGCTGGATTCGGGTTGGTTTCGGGTTTGGTCAAAGTATGGTCAAAACATACTATTAAACTTAAAAAAAATTAAAAATGCATCACTTAAATAAAAATATTATATTATTACAATGAAAATTAATCACAAAATTAAATAACACAAATACTTTAAATTAATTACAATCTTGATTACACAACTAAATATACCAAAACGAATTTAAAACTAGTTTTTGAAGATAATCTTCAATGGTTACTCGATACATTTACCCATCACCTGCGAAAAACAATTTTAATAAATTAATACAAGATATAATATACACTAAAAATGACAAAATAAAAAATTATTTATAGATCTGCAATTTATACAAGAGATAATATAGATCTGTAATATCTAATATATTATATACATATTATTTATATACCAATATAGATCTATCCTAATATATAACACTAAATCTGTGTTGATTAAATTCGAAAATTAATTATAATATATAAAAAATATAGATCTATCTAATGAGCCTAGATTTTTCCAGATTAAAACTCAAAAAAAATTTATGATACATATTATTCCAATAAACAATAATTATAATATAGATGTATCATATAATCCTAGATCTAAAATATATGTAGATTAAATCTCGAAAAATAATTATAAGAATAATAAATTTGTATTATGTGGTATTATTATAGATACCATATGATTTAAGAAGAAAAATGAATTGGAAGTTTAGTTACCGTGACTTGAGAAAGAGAAGAGATAGAAATATTTGAGAGCCTTGTTGAGAGAGAGGATGAGAACTTTTGTCTTTTTTGTTTGGTTCCAGAGAGCTTTTGTCGAACAAAAATGAAGAGGAGAAGATAAATGGCATTTGTCTGGAAAGAAAAGGGTTATATATGGTTTAATATGGGCTGGGCCGGAGTAATATTATTGGGTTTCTTAAATAAAAACAGAAAATCTATTAATGGGCTAATGTTATATATATAAAAAAAAAGTTGGGCCAAGTATGCGGGTTGGGTTGGTTATCCGCGGTTTGGCCTTCTCCAAAACCGCAAACCAACCCATATCCACCAAAATCAAATCTTAGGGCCCATAGCAAACCACCAAACCCGCGGATCGGTTTTTTCGGGTTGGTTTGGGTCGGATTTTGCCGGTTTTGCGGGTCCGCGGTTTGTCTTGTGCAGCCCTACTATTTATAAAGAATTGGTGGTGACTTAAAAAGATGAAAGTTTACATTTTAATCCATTTATAGAATTGGCGGTGACTTTCATCTTTATAAGTCACCGCAAATTCTTTATAAATACAGTATAATTTTCTCTACGGATTCAAAATCAAATTCAAAGTTGCTCTCAGTTCAATTTGAAATTAATTTTTCTCAATATCATTATCGATTCAAGAAACTATGGTGATCATTACCGTGTTTAACAAAGATGGTGTCCAGATGAAGAATGAAGGTGGTGTCCAGATGAAGAATGAAGATGGTGTTCAGATGAAGAATGAAGATGGGTCCAGATGAAGAATGAAGATGTTGTCCAGATGATGAATGAAGATGGTGTTCAGTAGTGGCGAATCCAGAAACGTAAATGAGGGTGGGCTTGAACAATAAGGTGGTTCGGGGGCGTCGCCCCCGAATTTTTTTTTGGGTATTTAATAAAAAGAATATGAAAGATATGAATCTATAGATTAAATAAATCATATAAAGATAAAAAAAAATTACAATTGTACTCTACGAGTTTTATACTATTTTATAATCTAATATTATTTTTTATATTATATATGTAATTTTGTTTGATTTTTTTATTAAAAATTAGGAAATATATTAACATAAAGTTAAAAAATTGAAAATAAAATTAAATGTTTGACTACTTTATGTCGAATAGAAAAAAAAACCTAGAAACCAACTACCTCCATCGAAAAAAAAGTAAAAGTAACCATACTCTAATTCTAATGTTTGTTCTATCGAACAAAAAGAAAAAATTAAACCTATTCTAATTCTAATGTCGAACAAAAACAATTCATTAAAACTAATGAATCAATTAAAACTAAAAAGGTAAAATTGAAAAAATCAAGTTATTAAGTTACGATTCATGTAAATTAGTTTAATTAGTTAAAAAATAATTTTAATGACATAAAATAAATATATTTACTTATTAATATTTATTATATTATTGAAAAAGTTATACAAAATACCTGATAACAAAATTTAATAATATACTGAAAAATTAACAAAAAAAATTAAAAAAATATCTGATGATGGAGGATAAATTATATTGAATAGTGGTTGTAATTTAATTTGTTAAAAATTGTACTGAGGGTAAAATAAGTTATTAGGGTTAAAATATATAAGTAAAATTAATTGGGCTTAAAACTAAAATTAAATGGACCAAATTAATTTTTTTTTAAGAATTTGAGGGTGGGCTTAAGCCCACCCCATGCTCAATGTAGATCTGCCACTGGTGTTCAGATGAAGAATGAAGATGGTGTTAGCATGTGCAACAAAGAACAAAATTCAGGGTTCCTCGTGGTGAATAACAAGCGAAATATCCCAAATGTACCAGATGATCTGTTTCCTCAGGTTTTATCTTGTCTTCCTGCAAATGCAGTACTTAGTTTTAAATCAGTGTGTCAAGCATGGAATAATATAATCAGCAGTCCCGAATTCATTAGTATGCATATGACGGTAACCAAAAGGAAGAATTCAGGATTACTCTTAATTAAGAGGGACAGGCATGGTTGGGATAGTTTGGTATCATGTCATTCTACTAAATCACTCCAAATATTATGGAACTATAATGATCTACATCTATTTAATGAAATTGAACAGTCGGGTATTAGTATATCCTGGCCAGTTGACGGATTGCTAGAATATAGGTCCAATGGGAAAAATATATATTTGTTTTACATAATCCAGCAACGCGAGACTCTAAACGCCTTCCTGCCATTGAGGTTAATGAAGATTATAAAGTGTTAATCTTCTACGAACGATATGATAATATATTATCAAGGTACGTAAAAGAGTGTTCGATTTATAGTTTTAAGCTCAATATATGGAGGCAAGTTAATGTTGGAATAGAAAACCTTGATGTGTTTTTTCAAGTGTTTAATATTGGCCTTGTCGCACAATTTTGGGATAACCCATAATTGGTGCAAGGCAGTGGCGGATCTACATTGAGCATGGGGTGGGCTTAAGCCCACCCTCAAATTCTTAAAAAAAATTAATTTAGTCCATTTAATTTTAGTTTTAATAACTTATTTTACACTCAGTACAATTTTTAACAAATTAAATTACAACCATTATTCAATTTATCCTACATCATTAGATATTTTTTAAAATTTTTGTTAATTTTTCAGTATATTATTAAAAAAAATTTATCAGGTATTTTGTATAACTTTTTCAATAATATAATAAATATTAATTAGTAAATATATTTATTTTATGTCATTAAAATTATTTCTTAACTAATTAAACAATTTTACATTAATCGTAACTTAATAACTCCATTTTTTCAATTTTATCTTTTTAGTTTTAATTGATTCATTAGTGTTAGTGAATTGTTTTTGTTCGACATTAGAATTAGAATAGGTTTACTTTTTTCTTTTTGTTCGATAGAACAAACATTAGAATTAGAGTAGGTATACTTTTCCTTTTTTTTCGATGGAGTGGTAGTAGGTTTTTAGGTTTTTTTTTTCTATTCGACCTAAAGTAGTCAAACATTTAATTTTATTTTCAATTTTTTAACTTTATGTTAATATGTTTCTAGGTTTCGATGAAGAATGAAGATTGTGTCTAGATGATGAATGAAGATGGTGTTCAGCAGTGGCGAATCCAGAAACGTAAATGTGGGTGGGCTTGAACAATAAGGTGGTTCGGGGGCGTCGCCCCCGAATTTTTTTTTGGGTATTTAATAAAAAGAATATGAAAGATATGAATCTATAGATTAAATTAATCATATAAAGATAAAAAAAATTACAATTGTACTCTACGAGTTTTATATTATTTTATAATCTAATATTATTTTTATATTATATATGTAATTTTATTTGATTTTTTTATTAAAAATTAGGAAATATATTAACATAAAGTTAAAAAATTGAAAATAAAATTAAATGTTTGACTACTTTATGTCGAATAGAAAAAAAAACCTAGAAACCTACTACCTCCATCGAAAAAAAAGGAAAAGTAAACATACGCTAATTCTAATGTTTGTTCTATCGAACAAAAAGAAAAAATTAAACCTATTCTAATTCTAATGTCGAACAAAAACAATTCACTAAAACTAATTAATCAATTAAAATTAAAAAGGTAAAATTGAAAAAATTAAGTTATTAAGTTACGATTCATGTAAATTAGTTTAATTAGTTAAAAAATAATTTTAATGACATAAAATAAATATATTTACTAATTAATATTTATTATATTATTGAAAAAGTTATACAAAATACCTGATAACAAAATTTAATAATATACTGAAAAATTAACAAAAAAATTTAAAAAAAATATCTGATGATGGAGGATAAATTATATTGAATAGTGGTTGTAATTTAATTTGTTAAAAATTGTACTGAGGGTAAAATAAGTTATTAGGGTTAAAATATATAAGTAAAATTATTTGGGCTTAAAACTAAAATTAAATGGACTAAATTAATTTTTTTAAAGAATTTGAGGGTGGGCATGCTCAATGTAGATCTGCCACTGGTGTTCAGATGAAGAATGAAGATGGTGTTAGCATGTGCAACAAAGAACAAAATTCAGGGTTCCTCGTGGTGAATAACAAGGGAAATGTCCCAAATGTACCAGATGATCTGTTTCCTCAGGTTTTATCTTGTCTTCCTGCAAAAGCAGTACTTCGTTTTAAATCAGTGTGTCAAGCATGGAATAATATAATCAGCAGTCCTGAATTCATTAGTATGCATATTACGGTAACCAAAAGGAAGAATTCAGAATTACTCTTAATTAAGAGGGACAGGCATGGTTGGGATAGTTTGGTATCATGTCATTCTACTAAAGCACTCCAAATATTATGGAACTATAATGAACTATAATGAACTACATCTATTTAATGAAATTGAACCATCGGGTATTAGTATATCCTGGTCAGTTGACGGATTGCTAGAATATAGGTCAAATGGGAAAAATATATATTTGCTTTACATAATCCAGCAACGCGAGACTCTTAACGCCTTCCTGCAATTGAGGTTAATGAAGATTATAAAGTGTTAATCTTCTACGAACGATATGATAATATATTATCAAGGTACGTAAAAGAGTGTTCGATTTATAGTTGTAAGCTTAATATATGGAGGCAAGTTAATGTTGGAATAGGAAACCTTGATGTGGTTTTTCAATGTTTAATATTGGCCTTGTCGCACAATTTCGGGATAACCCAGAATTGGTGCAAGGCAGTGGCAGATCTACATTGAGCATGGGGTGGGCTTAAGCCCACCCTCAAATTATTAATATTTTTTTAATTTAGTCCATTTAATTTTAGTTTTAAACCCAATTAATTTTACTTATATAGTTTAGCCCTAATAACTTATTTTACACTCAGTACAATTTTTAACAAATTAAATTACAACCATTATTCAATTTATCCTACATCATTAGATATTTTTTTAAATTTTTGTTAATTTTTCAGTATATTATTAAAAAAAAATTATCAGGTATTTTATATAACTTTTTCGATAATATAATAAATATTAATTAGTAAATATATTTATTTTATGTCATTAAAATTATTTCTTAACTAATTAAACAATTTTACATTAATCATAACTTAATAACTTGATTTTTTTCAATTTTATCTTTTTAGTTTTAATTGATTCATTAGTGTTACTGAATTGTTTTTGTTCGACATTAGAATTAGAATAGGTTTACTTTTTTCTTTTTGTTCGATAGAACAAACATTAGAATTAGAGTATGTATACTTTTCCTTTTTTTCGATGGAGTGGTTGTAGGTTTCTAGGTTTTTTTTTCTATTCGACCTAAAGTAGTCAAACATTTAATTTTATTTTCAATTTTTTAACTTTATGTTAATATATTTCTTAATTTTTAATAAAAAAATCAAACAAAATTACATATATAATATAAAAATAATATTAGATTATAAAATAGTATAAAACTTGTAGAGCACAATTGTAATTTTTTATATCTTTATATGATTTATTTAATCTATAGATTCATATCTTTCATATTCTTTTTATTAAATACCCAAAACAAAATTCGGGTTCGACGCCCCCGAACCACCTTATTGTTCAAGCCCACCCTCATTTATGTTTCTGGATTCGCCACTGCTGAACACCATCTTCATTCATCATCTGGACACCATCTTCATTCTTCATCTAGACACCATCTTCATTCTTCATCTGGACACCATCTTCATTCTTCATCTGGACACCATCTTTGTTAAACTCGGTAATGATCACCATAGTTTCTTGAATCAATAGTGATATTGAGAAAAATTAATTTCAAATTGAACTGAAAGTAACTGTGAATTTGAGTTTGAATCCGTAGAGGAAATTATACTGTATTTATTAGGGGTGCACACGGGTCGGGTAACCGACCCGTAGACCCTTAGTCACGAACCAACCCGCACCTGCGGGTTCAAGGTTCTCAAAACCGAGAACCAACCCACTCCTATTCTTTTTATCGGTTCGGGTTAGTGCGGGTGCGGGCTGGATTCGGGTTGGTTTCGGGTTTGGTCAAAGTATGGTCAAAACATACTATTAAACTTAAAAAAAATTAAAAATGCATCACTTAAATAAAAATATTATATTATTACAATGAAAATTAATCACAAAATTAAATAACACAAATACTTTAAATTAATTACAATCTTGATTACACAACTAAATATACCAAAACGAATTTAAAACTAGTTTTTGAAGATAATCTTCAATGGTTACTCGATACATTTACCCATCACCTGCGAAAAACAATTTTAATAAATTAATACAAGATATAATATACACTAAAAATGACAAAATAAAAAATTATTTATAGATCTGCAATTTATACAAGAGATAATATAGATCTGTATTATCTAATATATTATATACATATTATTTATATACCAATATAGATCTATCCTAATATATAACACTAAATCTGTGTTGATTAAATTCGAAAATTAATTATAATATATAAAAAATATAGATCTATCTTATGAGCCTAGATTTTTCCAGATTAAAACTCGAAAAAAATTTATGATACATATTATTCCAATAAACAATAATTATACTATAGATGTATCATATAATCCTAGATCTAAAATATATGTAGATTAAATCTCGAAAAATAATTATAAGAATAATAAATTTGTATTATGTGGTATTATTATAGATACCATATGATTTAAGAAGAAAAATGAATTGGAAGTTTAGTTAACGTGACTTCAGAAAGAGAAGAGATAGAAATATTTGAGAGCCTTGTTGAGAGAGAGGATGAGAGCTTTTGTCTTTTTTGTTTGGTTCCAGAGAGCTTTTGTCGAACAAAAATGAAGAGGAGAAGATAAATGGCATTTGTCTGGAAAGAAAAGGGTTATATATGGGTTAATATGGGCTGGGCCGGAGTAATATTATTGGGTTTCTTAAATAAAAACAGAAAATCTATTAATGGGCTAATGTTATATATATAAAAAAAAAGTTGGGCCAAGTATGCGGGTTGGGTTAGTTATCCGCGGTTTGGCCTTCTCCAAAACCGCAAACCAACCCATATCCACCAAAATCAAATCTTAGGGCCCATAGCAAACCACCAAACCCGCGGATCGGTTTTTTCGGGTTGGTTTGGGTCGGATTTCGCCGGTTTTGCGGGTCCGCGGTTTGTCTTGTGCAGCCCTAGTATTTATAAAGAATTGGTGGTGACTTAAAAAGATGAAAGTTTACATTTTAATCCATTTATAGAATTGGCGGTGACTTTCATCTTTTTAAGTCACCGCAAATTCTTTATAAATACAGTATAATTTTCTCTACGGATTCAAAATCAAATTCAAAGTTGCTCTCAGGTCAATTTGAAATTAATTTTTCTCAATATCACTATCGATTCAAGAAACTATGGTGATCATTACCGAGTTTAACAAAGATGGTGTCCAGATGAAGAATGAAGGTGGTGTCCAGATGAAGAATGAAGATGGTGTTCAGATGAAGAATGAAGATGGGTCCAGATGAAGAATGAAGATGTTGTCCAGATGATGAATGAAGATGGTGTTCAGCAGTGGCGAATCCAGAAACGTAAATGAGGGTGGGCTTGAACAATAAGGTGGTTCGGGGGCGTCGCCCCCGAATTTTTTTTTGCGTATTTAATAAAAAGAATATGAAAGATATGAATCTATAGATTAAATAAATCATATAAAGATAAAAAAAAAATTACAATTGTACTCTACGAGTTTTATACTATTTTATAATCTAATATTATTTTTTATATTATATATGTAATTTTGTTTGATTTTTTTATTAAAAATTACGAAATATATTAACATAAAGTTAAAAAATTGAAAATAAAATTAAATGTTTGACTACTTTATGTCGAATAGAAAAAAAAAACCTAGAAACCTACTACCTCCATCGAAAAAAAAGGAAAAGTAAACATACTCTAATTCTAATGTTTGTTTTATCGAACAAAAAGAAAAAATTTAACCTATTCTAATTCTAATGTCGAACAAAAACAATTCACTAAAACTAATGAATCAATTAAAACTAAAAAGGTAAAATTGAAAAAATCAAGTTATTAAGTTACGATTCATGTAAATTAGTTTAATTAGTTAAAAAATAATTTTAATGACATAAAATAAATATATTTACTTATTAATATTTATTATATTATTGAAAAAGTTATACAAAATACCTGATAACAAAATTTAATAATATACTGAAAAATTAACAAAAAAATTTAAAAAAATATCTGATGATGGAGGATAAATTATATTGAATAGTGGTTGTAATTTAATTTGTTAAAAATTGTACTGAGGGTAAAATAAGTTATTAGGGTTAAAATATATAAGTAAAATTAATTGGGCTTAAAACTAAAATTAAATGGACCAAATTAATTTTTTTTTAAGAATTTGAGGGTGGGCTTAAGCCCACCCCATGCTCAATGTAGATCTGCCACTGGTGTTCAGATGAAGAATGAAGATGGTGTTAGCATGTGCAACAAAGAACAAAATTCAAGGGTTCTCGTGGTGAATAACAAGCGAAATATCCCAAATGTACCAGATGATCTGTTTCCTCAGGTTTTATCTTGTCTTCCTGCAAATGCAGTACTTAGTTTTAAATCAGTGTGTCAAGCATGGAATAATATAATCAGCAGTCCCGAATTCATTAGTATGCATATGACGGTAACCAAAAGGAAGAATTCAGAATTACTCTTAATTAAGAGGGACAGGCATGGTTGGGATAGTTTGGTATCATGTCATTCTACTAAATCACTAGAAATATTATGGAACTATAATGAACTACATCTATTTAATGAAATTGAACCATCGGGTATTAGTATATCCTGGCCAGTTGACGGATTGCTAGAATATAGGTCCAATGGGAAAAATATATATTTGTTTTACATAATCCAACAACGCGAGACTCTAAACGCCTTCCTGCCATTGAGGTTAATGAAGATTATAAAGTGTTAATCTTCTACGAACGATATGATAATATATTATCAAGGTACGTAAAAGAGTGTTCGATTTATAGTTTTAAGCTCAATATATGGAGGCAAGTTAATGTTGGAATAGAAAACCTTGATGTGGTTTTTCAAGTGTTTAATATTGGCCTTGTCGCACAATTTTGGGATAACCCATAATTGGTGCAAGGCAGTGGCGGATCTACATTGAGCATGGGGTGGGCTTAAGCCCACCCTCAAATTCTTAAAAAAAAAAATTAATTTAGTCCATTTAATTTTAGGTTTAAGCCCAATTAATTTTACTTATATAGTTTAGCCCTAATAACTTATTTTACACTCAGTACAATTTTTAACAAATTAAATTACAACCATTATTCAATTTATCCTACATCATTAGATATTTTTTTAAATTTTTGTTAATTTTTCAGTATATTATTAAAAAAAAATTATCAGGTATTTTATATAACTTTTTCGATAATATAATAAATATTAATTAGTAAATATATTTATTTTATGTCATTAAAATTATTTCTTAACTAATTAAACAATTTTACATTAATCGTAACTTAATAACTTCATTTTTTCAATTTTATCTTTTTAGTTTTAATTGATTCATTAGTGTTAGTGAATTGTTTTTGTTCGACATTAGAATTAGAATAGGTTTACTTTTTTCTTTTTGTTCGATAGAACAAACATTAGAATTAGAGTAGGTATACTTTTCCTTCTTTTTCCGATGGAGTGGTAGTAGGTTTCTAGGTTTTTTTTTTCTATTCGACCTAAAGTAGTCAAACATTTAATTTTATTTTCAATTTTTTAACTTTATGTTAATATATTTCTTAATTTTTAATAAAAAAATCAAACAAAATTACATATATAATATAAAAATAATATTAGATTATAAAATTGTATAAAACTTGTAGATTCATATCTTTCATATTCTTTTTATTAAATACCCAAAACAAAATTTGGGTTCGACGCCCCCGAACCACCTTATTGTTCAAGCCCACCCTCATTTATGTTTCTGGATTCGCCACTGCTGAACAACATCTTCATTCATCATCTGGACACCATCTTCATTCTTCATCTAGACAACATCTTCATTCTTCATCTGGACACCATCTTCATTCTTCAATGCTTAAAAGAATAAGGTTTTGGTATGAATATGAGCAAATTTGAACAATCTTGTGATATTTAATGTATGTGTGAGATTGTTTATGTGTTTATCTTTGTAGAATAAGGTAAAAATTATAGGAAATATTGAATGGATAATATATCCAACTTATTTCTCAATATGTAAACATAATTTTAATTCTTTAAAATATATAATTCGTCAGTGTTGAATGCTTAAAAGTTAAAAATTATTTGTATATAATCAAATATTATTTAAAATATTTAATCATTTTTTATTTTAAAAAAATAATTAAATGAATAAAATACATTCATCTTTCAAATAAAAAATAATAGAATTAAAAATTTATCATTTAATTTTTGGTAAAATATATTTAAAAATTCGTGTCTAAAAATATAAATTCTATTTTTCAATTCTATCAATTAAAGAATATAACTAAAAAATAGGTTAAAAGTTAAAGCTATATAATTATATAAGTAGCTAATGAAGAACATAAAAGGAATTATAAGAAAATCAAACTTTTGACCGTGATATATAACCATCCATGTTAAAAAAATGACATAGTAAAAGATAAAAAAGAACTTAGGGACGTATTCAATATAAAAAACTTAGGGACCTAGGTGTCATTTTCCCTAAATAATAAATTAAAAGAGATAGAAGCTCTAAAGGTTCGAGAATAAGAAAGACTTTAAGGACTACATTGTGAATAAATGTTGTTATAATACAATAGAATGAGATCCTGTTTATATGATTAATATCTTGGTGAACAAGAAATCTAATACTCCCTCCGTCCATCAATGATTGTCATACTTTTTTTCACAAAGATTAAGAAAAACAATTAATCTCTTCTATTTTTACTAAACCACCCTCAATCAACTAAGTAAATAAATTCTTAATGATAATAAGTCATTGCTCATGATGATGGTAAACTTTTGAAAATTAAATAAGGATAAAATTGGTAGAAAATGTAAAAAAAAAAATTGGTATCTTAAGTGAACAACTTTTATGGACATCTATTCTTAGAAATTATGATAAAAATTGATGGATGAAGGGAGTACTATACTAACAGAAAACAAATATAATATGAAAATATACTAATCACTACTACACGGAGGAGAACTAGTGACAAAATCTTTAGCGAGGACAGCCTTTTGCGAGGACTATGTCGTCGCCTATAAGTTGCGCCTATTTTACGCGAGCGGAAACAATAAAAAAAGAAACTAGTCGTACGTGTCCTCGCTAAAGATCTCTATCTCTAGCGACGACATGTTAGTCCTTGCTAGAGGTTATCTTTTGCGATGACTTTGTGTGTCTTTTACGAGGACTTGATGTCCTTGCTAAAGATTTCGCCGTATTAAATGCAGCCACTCGGCAGTTGGCCATTAATACGAGAAAAAACCCCAAAAAACTCAAAAAAACCCCAAAATTCTCCCAATTTTTTTCCCTAATCCACAAAAAAAATCCGGATCCATTAATAACGAAACTTCTCCGATTCATCTAGCTCTTTTTGGTCCCATTTTAAAGCAATTTTTTCATCACTTTGTCCATAAAATAGGTATTTTCTAATTTTTTTTTGTTTAAATTGTGTAATTGTTGTTATATATTGTATTATGTAAGTGCAATTAGTAGTGTTGAGTATTTTATATATGATATATTTTTCATTTTTTGTTATATAATAATTATTTTTGAATTTTGTGTTATAAGTTTAATTTGGTTATGGAGTTATAATAATTTTAGATGATGTTTTATTAATGGAAAATTAATGTATGGATCTTTGTGAACTTTTTAGATATTTTTAGGGGCATCTTTATAACTGATTCTGATTACAGGGACTATAATGACAATTTTATAAAATTTAGTGGTCTTTTTATAATTTTTAAAAACTTTAGGGGTAAAAGTAAAATTGTATTAACCTTAAGGTGCCTTAGTGTATTTTTCATAAAATTTAGGGGTTAAAGTGAAATTTTAATAAACTTTAGGTGCATCATAGTATCATTTAAACTTTAGTTGCATTATAGTATTATTTAAACTTTAGGAGTAAAAGTGACATTTTAATAAACTTTAGGTGCCTTATTATAATTTTATAAACTTTAGAGGCCTTAGAGGGATTTTTATATAGTGTACGGGTAAAAGTGAAATTTTATTACACTTTAGGTGTCTTAATGACGTTTTCATAAAATATAGGGGTAAAAGTGGAATTTTAATAAACTTTAGGTGCCTTATTGACATTTAATAAACTTTGGGGGTATAAGTGACATTTTAATAAACTTTAGTTGCCTTAGTATAATGTTTTTGAAAAATTAGAGGCCTTGAGGCATTTTTATATAAGGTAGGGGTAAAAGTGAAACTTTATTAACTTTAGGTGCCTTAGAGTATTTTTTTAATAAAATATAGGGGTAAAAGTGAAATTTTAATAAATTTTAGGTGCCTTATTGACATTTAATAAAATTTAGGGGTAAAAGTGACATTTTAATAAACTTTAGGGGTTTTAGCAACTTTTTCATAAAATAGGGGGAATGAAGTAATTTCTTATAATCGTATGAGCAAAGTAGTATTTAAATTAAACAATTTCAAATAATAATTAGTGTTTTAATTTTACTTTAGAGTATGGACAAGAGTTGGGTTAAATCAAAGAATAAGGTTATGAGGGAATACATCACGAGTATATTACAATCTCTTGAGTTTGCGAGCAACAAATGGGATCACGCCGGTAAAATATTTTGTCCCCAGTAATCATTGTTTAATAATTGAAAGTTTACAATTGACGTTGTTCAAGGGCATCTATTTCAGTGGGGTATTTGGTCATCATATGAGGTTCAGACGAAACAGGGGGAAGAAGTAGTAATACCGTGGATGAACCAAACAAAGATAATGTAATGGGTAATGTAGATTTGGGACCCACGTCTGAAACTTGTGGGAACTCCGGTAACACCGAGATGCGTGACGAGAGTGTTGTTGGAAGTGGTCGTGGGTCTTTCGACGCGTTGTTCAAGGAAATAGAGACAGATTTGTACCCCAGTTGTACTAAGATGAGTTCTTTGGATTTCATAGCAAAGCTAATGCATGTGAAAGTGAAGAACAAGTGGACGAACACCTCTTTTACCAAACTTCTTCAGTTGTTGGGTCGTGTTTTGCCTGAACCTCATAACTTACCCGATTCTTATGCGGATGGCAATAGAAAGTTAAAAAGTTTGGGCATGGGATACACCACGATCGACGTGTGTTTGAATGACTGTGTATTGTATTATAAAGAGAATGAGAATCTTGAGAAATCTCCAGTTTGTGGAGAATCAAGGTGGGATCCAAGGAAGGGGAAGAGAGTGTCGCATAAGAAGTTGCGTTATTTTCCGACTGCGCCTAGGTTACAGAGAATGTATGCCTCGAGGCACACCGCGAAAGGTATGAGTTGGCACCATACCGGAAAGACTACCTACGAAGACGTGTTGCGTCATCACGTTGATGGTCATAGTTGGAAAACATCTGACAAGAGGAATCCCGAGTTTGCTAGTGAACCACGTAATATACACCTTGGTTTGGGGATCGATGGGTTTTGTCCTTTCTCAATGCAAAACAACTCATACAGCATGTGGCCGGTTATATTGACGATCTACAACTTGCCGCCTTGGTTATGCATGAAAGAATCCATGTTTATGCTTATTCTGTTGATATCGGGTCCTCGTTCACCTGGAAAGGATATGGATGTATTCCTCTATCCGACTATAGATGAGTTGGAAACGTTGTGGGGTACGGGGATAGTTACATGGGATGCACATAAGAAGGAGGAATTCGTAATGAAGGTTAGTTTGTTGTTCACGACAAATGATTACCCAGCTAATAAATCTAATAGGAAATTGCTGCAGAACCCAAGCGGGGCGGGTTTTAAGTCGGGCCATCTCCATTGCTGCAGAACCTGAGGGACTACAAGTGGGTGATAACCGCACTAAACGAGTTCCTTGTCTACATAGGCAAGGACCCTATGCTAGATGACCTGTCTCGATCCTCGACCTCCACAGCTAGTACCCAAAAAACGAAGGAGGCGGTAGACCCACGGATGAGTCGGGCCATCTCGTTGCTTAATAGATGTAGAGAAGAACGTGGATTTGAGACAGTTTCCCTCCATCCTATGCTCCTTCTGGTGCTCTTGTTGGTACCTCCCGAACCCGAGCCACTCTTTCTGATCCTCGTACTAACCGTTCGACCCGTCACTCCAGCTTATGGACGAGGTTATATTTCTACTGAAGAAGATGATGAAGAAAATTTATCAAATTCCTAGTTTATATTGTTTGACTTTTGGTTGCCTTTTTATGATATTTGACTATTTTACTTTTGACTGTTAACTTTTTAGGATGTTTGAAAGTTGACTTTGTAATTATCTATCCGCATTTATTATATATTTCAATTTTCGGTTTTATGATTTGTTCTCGTTTCTTATATAAAACTAATAAAAAAACTAATTAAAAAAAAGAAAAAAAAACTAATTAAAAAAAAGAAAAAAAAACTAATTAGAAAAAAAGAAAAAAAAACAATATAAAACTAATTAGAAAAAAAGGAAAAACAACAATATAAAACTAATTAGAAAAAAACAAAAAACAAAAAAGAAAAATCAAAAAGAAAAATATCTTTAACGAAGACGTTTTCATCGCTAATAGCCAATATCTTTGCTAAAGATATGAAAAGTAAAGGCGAGAACATTGTTCTTGCAGTTGACCAAGTTTTTTGCGACGACTTTCCCGTCGCAAATGACATGGTCTTTAGCGAGGACATGGTATCCTTGCAATAGATAAGGCACCTCACCCAACGACGTGCAATTGTCGTCGCGAGTTTGTCGTATGAATGTTGGCATGTTGCCATGTTGGAAAAGATGTTCTAGAAGAACAAGAAATAAGCACCACTCCCTGAATCGAGAAGGAAATTGAAGCATGACAGGAGCAGTTCAAGTTTACCCCTCAGTGATTCCTCATTTTTTCCACTTGGTGATCGTAATAATGTATATAATACCTTGACCATCATTGAGGATAAAAATCAACTTCAGTCTTCAACCTTCTCATTACTCCAATTCATAGTGGCAACACCCTTTTGTGTCTTTTCGTCAAAGGAAAAAGAACAATAATTCTTTGTCTTTCATGAGTACGCTCCAAATCTCATCTGGTAGATTTATGTAGATGGAGTACTATTTAGCTTGACGCCGCCGCTCGGCTTAACCCACCCTAAGTATTCCACTCGATTACTAATCCTTGTTGAATTACCCGGTATGAGCGCCAGGCTTTAGATACTCCGAAGCTAAATATTTAGCTTTTTGGATAATCACCTCCGCACTAGAAAATGTACCATTATTAAAAATTACCTCGATCCTTTCCTTCCATATCACCTCTAATAAAGCTCCAAAAAAGACCTCTCAACTTAGTCTAGCGTGTTGGAATTTTTTAAATAAAGACAATTTATTTTATTAATTCTTTCATGTTTTTGGAAAAAGTGGAAAATACCATTTGTGTATAATAGTCCCACTTTATTATTTGGGGAAAAAAACCATTAGAATTATTTAATTTCAAATAATTCCTTATTCTTCATTAAGGATTAATGGTTCTTTATATATTAGTTGTTATGGGAGTTACAAAAACTTGATAAAGAAAAAAATGGACGACTTTAATATGAGCATTAATGTGACGGTTTTCTTGTCTTGCTTTTTCTTCTATAAATAGTGACTTTGTCACTTTCATTTCAAGAGGAGAAGAAAATAGATTATTCTTGAGAGAATGGAAAAATCTAGAGAGAATAGAAAGGGAAAAAATTATTCTAGAGAGAATAAAGAATAAAATGTAGAACGAAACTAAGAATTAGAAAGACTATTATATTTCTCTCTCAAATATTATAGTATAATATTTCTATAGAGTAGAATTTTTGTTAGAGATAACCGGCACGACCGGAATATCTTTTTAACACCATTTTACATTCCATGTATTAGTTCTTTTCTCGTATTTTCCATGTAAGTTTTTTTATTTTCA
The DNA here is from genome assembly GCA_029959085.1 of Nemophila menziesii. Lineage (NCBI taxonomy): Eukaryota > Viridiplantae > Streptophyta > Magnoliopsida > Boraginales > Hydrophyllaceae > Nemophila > Nemophila menziesii. Next base: position 35,710,948 of record JARWIR010000005.1, on the reverse strand, counting down.
ATTTATTGTAATAGTGTAGTATTACTTTAATTGAATATTATCTTTTGTTTTACTTTTGGAATTCCATTTCTCTACTTTTAAAACTAGTGAGATTGTTATTTTTCCTACAATTTAAAAAGATATTCTTGTAATATCACTGGTTGTTTTTTTAGAAATGGTTTTTCCTATCTTGGCAGTTGCTTCATAATTGAATGCAAAGGTCTTTTCCCGACGTGACTATGTTTGAGCCTTTCAATGGTTCAAACTACAAACGTTGGGTACAAAATCCACTGATATGTCTTGAACAACATGAACTAGACCTTGCCGTTCTCAAGGTACTCCCTGCCATTGAGGCCAATGGGGAATATACCAAAGAACTACATGCTAGGTTTTTGGCTTTAAAAGTTGGTTCAAGAAAGCTAATTCAGTGGTTAGAGGATGGATCTTGGATAATGTGACGAACCCCACCTTTTATTTGTGTACCGTTGAGAAGTCAAGAAAGACTGTCAGTGAAACGGTTCAGAAAAGGCATGAGGGTGACGATTCTGATGAGAATAAGTACGTTACCGGGAAATGACCCAACAAGATCTATTAGTCTCATACAAGTCGAAAAGTGAGTCGACTCATGGATAAGTCCTTATGTTTGCACGTTTTTATGAGCTTAAGGATTACTTTGGCCCCTTATATTACCACTTTTTAACTCTTGTTGCCCTAAATTTCATTCACAAACATGAATATATATCAATTGGATATTAAATATATGTGTGAATTAAGATCTATGTGAAGAGATCTATATGGTGCAACATGAAGGGTTGGTGGTTTTAGATTAAGGGGATAAAGTATGAAAACTAAGGAAATTGTTTTGTGTTTTTTTTTAAACGGGCACCGTGTTAATGAACTAGAATCCTAATAAAAGATGGATCGGTTTGTGCTACACTTTTATCAATATGTGTACGACATGATCCACTTTTGGTACTTTCATTCATGGGACTTACTTCTTTTATTCTTCTATTTGTGAATAAAATATGTAGGGAAAGATGATCCTAAGGGAAAAATTCGTTAGAGTCAATTATAGAATTTACCTTAGTTAGTCTCACTTTGTTGGAAAGGTTTGCCTCCATTGATATAATATCTAGTAAAAAAAGAAAATCTTTATAATACTAGTATTCATAAATCAGAGAATTGTGGGGGGTGTGTACCCCTTAATGGATATAAAATAATTATAATGATTATGATGCTCTTAATGAATAAAACCCAACTCGGTATTGTCCATATTGTAAAGAGACTCAAGTGGTGACCATTGGGTTATTATTTTTTATTTAATAAAGTACGAGAGATGTACTATTGATCTATATGATTCACTAACTTCCTATCCATATAAGGTAAATTGTGCATACATGAGCAAATTAAAACTTAATGAATTCATAGCCATGTGTGGTGGTCCTATTGAGACGGACTTGATGAATTCACCGTTTAGGTTGTTATATATTCCTCATACTTAATGAATTCATAGCCCTGCGTGGTGGTCCTTTTGAGACGGATTTGATGAATTCATCGTTGAGGTTGTTGTATATTGCTCATAATATGATACAAGGAGACGACCTTGATGTTTCCAAGGGATGAGTTGTTAGAATCACCACAAATTCATAGCCCGTAAGGGTGGTCCTAAAGAGAAAGGATTTGATGAATTAGAGAGACACATAATGAGGCTGAGCTTTATTGCTCTTAATGATCTCGAAATCCGAGAGGGTCGGCTAATGAGGCTAGACGCTCTTGGAGATCACCTATGTGCATGGAAAGGGTGATGTTTGAGGAATCTGTAACTATCAGCCGGGTAGAGTATGTGCTGTGAGGGTCTCGACGAAAACTATCAAGTTCAAGAGTACGTTCACTTGATATGTTTTTGGTGGTTGACTCACTTCACTACGTGTCAATTCAAATCGAAAGATATTGCCACTTAAGTACAATTCACCCAAATGCTGATATTTATGGAAACCTGTTCACCTTCTTTCCCAAAGAACATGAGTGGGGGGTTGTTGGAATTTTTTAGATAAAGAAAATTTATTTTATTAATTCTTTCATGTTTTTGGAAGAAGTGGAAAATACCATTTGTGTATAATAGTCCCACTTTATTATTTGGGAAAAAAAACCATTAGAATTATTTAATTTCAAATAATTCCTTATTCTTCATTAAGGATTAATGGTTCTTTATATATTAGTCGTTATGGGAGTTACAAAAACTTGATAAAGAAAAAAACGGACGACTTTAATATGAGCATTAATGTGACGGTTTTCTTGTCTTGCTTTTTCTTCTATAAATAGTGACTTTGTCACTTTCATTTCAAGAGGAGAAGAAAAAAGATTATTCTTGAGAGAATGGAAAAATCTAGAGAGAATAGAAAGGGAAAAAATATTCTAGAGAGAATAAAGAATAAAATGTAGAACGAAACTAAGAATTAGAAAAACTATTATATTTCTCTCTCAAATATTCTAGTATAATATTTCTATAGAGTAGAATTTTTGTTAGAGATAATCGGCACGACCGGAATATCTTTTTAACACCATTTTACATTCCATTTATTCGTTCTTTTTTCGTATTTTCCATGTAAGTTTTGTTATTTTCAGTTTATTGTAATAGTGTAGTATTACTTTATTTGAATATTATCTTTTGTTTTACTTTTGGAATTCTATTTCTCTACTTTTAAAACCAGTGAGATTGTTATTTTTCCTACACAGCGTATAGCCCATTCTCCGGTAGACATTTGTTCCACCATTTAAAACCTTCCAATAACACATGATTCTGTACCTCACTGGCCGGGATGTTTAAATTCACCAGCTGCAGCTGTGGAATCTCCGTCACAGAGTGACACAGCTACTCGAGATTCTGCCTTGAGTAGTTCGCAGTTTCCTGTTCTTCTGATCTGCTGAACGGAATTCTGCTGGTGCGAGTGAAGACCTGCTGCACATGTTGCTCACTCATATTACACGTCTGCAATAAAACTGATTCACCAGGAACATTGTAGAAGGCGTGTTCATCTACTGCAGTAATTTCAGCAGCGGTTGTTATACCCTCGCTCCTTACTTCATTCTAGACCTCGGCCTCCTGACTACTCGTCCAAACAACACAACTTTAGTTCGACGGTACCTCTAGCTTCATTTAATGCTCCTAAGAATCCCACTTTACCTTCGAGTTTTTTAATTTCTCCCATCAATCTAACTAATGGTGAATGACCTTGTAGTCTTTGAGGTTTATCTTTTACTTGTAATGCAAATTATACTTTGGTTTGGAAGTCATTTTTCAAACTTTTGTTTAATGTTTTTCATATAGTGTTCTGAATTTTCGGATTTTTATCTATTCCGTTGATTTCCCTTATTACAAGACTTTTGTAACATTCATGTGTTTACGATTTTATGTAACCATACCTTTTATCTATATGTTCAATACATGCTCCTAGTTCAAGGGTAATTATTGTATTATCATAATAAAACTCTTGATTCGATCCCACATATTTATGGGACAAATGCCTTCCTTATTTTCTTGAAACAATCTCTCATTATTTTATACGCTTTGAGGTAATTTAATGATAATATTTTCTATAAATACTCAACAAATCGGCGGGAATACTCATAAGAAATCACCCTAGGAGTATGTTTAGTTCACACCGACCTCATGCTCGTGATTCTTTCTTTCTAAGAGAAAAATATTCTCTCTTCTCCTAATGGATGTATTCAATCTTTTTTTTTTTTTTCCGATGTAAGGGTGTCCGGGCCAGCTTACGCGCACCACGACTAATCACATAGGAAATATACACGCCTTCTCATGCATACTCCCACTTAATCAAAACTAGGTTACCCATGTTCAGGGAGGAGACTCGAACCATGCACCCCTTGCTTACCCCCTTTAAGGGCTCAAGAGATAACACGGCTGAGGGGATTCGAACCCTGTACCTCCTAGTTGAGAGACAGGGTCCTGGCCACTGAGCTAGTCCCTGTGGTTTGGATGTATTCAATCTTGTCATGAGGGATAGTGGTGTTTAGAAATCGGCTTCTACGTTCTATTTGACGAGGCACTTCATGATATCTTGTCTCTAGTCATGTCATTTCGAACATTTGTTTGTGAAAATCAACCCCATAAACAATTAATGAACAAACGGCCGTACACTCGTAATGCTTTATGAGACATTCAATTCGAGTGTACTTTTCTAGAGGATAAAATTTCCCAAGTCACGAAGCAGTTGAATGGGGAAAGATCTTATAGGAGGGATTTGATCCATGTGGATCTTGCTCGTTGCAAATACAGAACTAGGAATTTGTTAAAGAATCAAAAAGTAACGAAGTACCCTCATTTAGATTTGGGTGTTGAGTAGACTAGCCTCAGTTTTAAAATGAAGAAAACTTGAACTCGTACTCTTCGACCTTGTTTGATTCTCTTAATCATAGCTAAATATGATTGTAATTTTTAGGTTGTAGTAAGACTTTTCGTTTACTAAGGTGTTTCTTGCATTTCTTGCATTGTTGTTTCCGTCATTTTCACATACTAGTAATTTAAAGTTGAAAGAAAGACTATTCATGAGTACATGATTTTTTTTTTCCAAAGTATACTATTATAATCTTTATTTTGGGTATTTCAATAACTTCAAATTCAAAGTAGCTCTCCTATATAACAAAAAATAAATATTCCTTTGTGTTTCCATCCGGGACAAATAGAATCAAAATTGGAACAAGCATATTGATAAGATGAAGACTCATACACCTCAATCACATAAAATTTCAACTACAAAAGTTGTTACATAAGAAGTCAAAACAGTTAGAGAATAAGTTAAAATAGTAGTGTATGTAATTGTATGTATGATGAGATGTTTCACTCTTCTCTCATCTCTATATAAAAGCTACACTTGATTGTAATACAACAATAAAAAATGTATAAAATACACTCTTCTTCTCTTTTACACAATTCTATTCTTCATGTCCCTTGTATAAATCAAACCTTCTCTCCATTTCTAGACTTACTCATGATAATAATTGTATTATTATTTTACTTCTCAATCTGTGTCTATTATTGATTCCAAATCCAAACGTGTATTATTTCAAGGCCCTTGTAAGGATGGGCTATATCCACTTCATTTTGGACTACCTTCCGTGTTTACTCTTCAAAGTTCTTCAACAAATCTTTGTTTATCTTCTACTGTTGTGTCTTCTCAACCTTCAAATAGATCTTCTGCTCAAGTCTGGCATTATAGGCTTGGTAATCCATCCACTCAACCTTCAAGTCCTTTGTCTAATGTCTTAAGTACTAAGCTTGATTTTCATGGTATCCAATGTAAAGCTTGTTCAGATTCCAAAGCTCACAAATTACTTTCACTTTGTCAAACACTCGTGCTTCTAATGCTTTTGAATTAATACACAGATTTTTGGGTCCATCCCCAGTTGAATCTTCTTCTCTTTCTTTTCGCTATTACACTGTTTTTATAGATGATTTTACTCGATCGTCTTGGGTTTATCCTTTAAATCTTAAGTCTCAAGTAGCTGATTATACTATGGTGTCTACACAATTCAATACTCACATTCAAATAATCTAGTTAGATAATGGTGGAGAATTCTTAAACAATTTTTGAAAAAAAATTCTTCAAGATCATGGTGTAATTCATCAAACTACATTTCCTCATACACCGAACAAAATGGTATTTTAGAGAGAAAGCATAGACATCTCATTGAAACTACTCTTTCTCTTCTTTCTCACATTTCCTTGTCTGCTGCTGTGTATCTCATAAACATCCTTCCCACTCCAAATTTGTCCAATGTTTCTCCATACAATCTCTTATATAAAGTTGCTCCCACTTATGATCATCTCAGATTGTTTGGATGCTTGTGTTATCCATGGTTAAGGCCTTATTCCTCTCATATACTTTCTCCCAAGTCAGAAGCATATGTGTTCTTAGGTTATTGTTAATTTTCCAAAGGTTATAAATGCTTCTCTTTAGGGTCAAATAAACTTTTTATTTCTCATCATGTGAGGTTTGATGCATCAGTATTCCCATATGTTACATTCCCTACTTCTTCATCTTTAACTGATCTTGAACACTCACCTTCTTTATTTGTTGACTTATATTTTGTGTCTATCAATCTACAATCCATGTCAGATTCTTTCTCACTTTCACCTAGGCTACCTAATGTTGCTTCTTCCTCAAATACTTTAGATACTACCTCTACATCTTCTACTCATCCGCCAGTTCAAACTTCCTCTCATCCTATGATTACACGTCGACAACCCGGTTTTCTTCGTCCTTCATATAAATGTCAGTCACTCATAGTCACTCCTCTTTTTGAACCTACATTTTTTAAGGAGGCTTCTATATACCAATTGATGTCTCCTCTTTTGTTCTATTTATATTCCTTTAGGAGACATCAAATTAGGTGATTATCTGGCTAATTCGATAGACTTTTAGTAATAATATGCAATATTTCATTTTCTCTCCTTAGATTTTAGTATTTTTGATTTATTAAACTTTTGCGCGTAATATGGTGTGTTTTAGTGAAAAGTTTGTAGGTTTCTAATACTAGCAAGGAGAGGAATCGAGAATAGAAGTCAAAGATCGTGTAAAGAAGTCAAAAGCTTAAAGGAATATCCCAAGGAGTTGACAAAATTAAGCTGAAAATCTGGAAGGCTGATGGAAAGTGCTGATTTCGAGCTACTTAAAGATGGATTCAGCTTCTGAGTTATGAAGAAGATTCGTACCTTATCGAGTTACGAAGAATTAGCAAGTTGAATGAGTCAATTCGGAGTTATATTGAGAACGTTACAGCCGTTTTCGTAAAGGGTGTACACTAGTTACGGGATTTTGGGCTTGAAGAGTGGACTTGGGCTTTTAATATTTGCTTATTCTTTTAATTACAAGCCCTAGTCCGAATTTCCCACTATAAGAGGGCTTTTAGACTTCTATTTTCACAGACAATTCATTATTTACAAAGTCAGAGTATCAGAGAAGAAGCAGAAGCAAGGAAGAGAAGAAGCCAAGAGCTGGAGAAATTCAACTTCTCCAATTCGCAGCCGAATCAACTCCTCAATTCGCAGCCGAATCAACTCCTCAATTAGGTTTCTTATCTTTATTTCTGTAAAAAAATTATGAATTCCTTTAATTTTAATTTCTTAGTTTCTACAATTATGAGCTAAATTCATATAGTACTTGAGAACGCATTAATGGGTTAAGTCCCAATCTATTTCATTCTATGTTTTTGGTTTTGGGATTATTGTAATTGAAATCGAATTGGGTAATTAATATTTTTCCTTAATTTCCAAATATTTGACTATTCTTGAAGTAGCTAATCTGTAATAGGACTTAGTAACTAGGCTATTCCATTTAGTGGCGAATGGATCACCTTGACGGGGGGTCTAGGTACGGATATAAGTAATGAATGTAGGATAGAAATTATTTAACCTTGACAGGCTTAATTAATCCTATGGCCAATTGGGTAGTTAGAGTTAACCATTCGAAGGTGGACTATATTCACCCTGACGGGGTTTGTAGCACCTAAGAATAGCTCCTTAGTCCACCCTGACGGGGGTAAGGAGAATATCGAATCCCGAACACTATTATTTACCAATTCGTCCCTTAAACAATACATGGAATGAATAGATTTAGGTGACATCCTAGCGTTACTCAAGTACTACCTTTCATACCTTGCGTCTAGCTATTTTATTTTCTTGCGTCTAGCATAATATTTACATTATTTGAGTCTTTTAATTAATTGTCTTAGTTATAGAAAAACAAATAACCAATCTTAAAAATCATTTATCTGCTTTTACGTGCAATTAATCACTACTTGCTAAGCATTAGAGTCAACCAATCCGTCCCTGAGAACGAATCTGTTATCACATATATTACTTGGGACAACTGTACACTTGCAGTTGTGGTTTCTCTTTTCCTTATTGCCTTATTTTTAGAACACACAAGGAACCACCACCAATGTTGGCATATGGCTATGGTTGACGAATATAATGCTCTATGCATCAACAAACTTGGGAATTAATCCCTCCTCCTCCCGGGCGTAATTCCATCACTTGTAAGTGGATATACAAGATTAAACGACATACTAAGGGTGATATTGCACGCTATAAAGCACGACTTGTAGCGCGTGGATTTTTACAGGAGTTTGGTCTTGATTATACAGAAACATTTAGCCCCGTTATTAAACATCAAACAATACGCGTTATTTTATCATTAGTTGTATCATATAATTGGATCATAAGACAACTTGATGTATCAAATGCTTTTCTACATGGTATTTTGGATGAAGAAGTGTATATGGTTCAACCAGCTTGGTTTGTTGATTCACGTTTTCCTAATCAAGTTTGCAAACTCAAGCGCTCACTTTATGGGCTAAACAAGCACCACGAGCGTGGTATCAATTGCTTGCCAACTTTATTCTAAGTCATTGGTTTATTATTTGTCATGCTAATAATTCAATGTTTACACGAGGTTCTGATTCATCTCTCACTATTGTTTTGGTTTACGTGGATGATATATTAATTTCTGGAGCTGATTCATCCTCTATCTCATATATTATTTCTGATCTTAAACACTAATTTGAAATGAAGGACTTAGGTGTTTTATCATATTTTATGGGTTTGGAAGTGTTCAAAACTAATGATCGTACTTTTATTACACAAGCTAACTATGCTATTTCCCTATTACGTAAAGCAGGTTTGAGTAATTGCAAAGCTTCACCTACACCTACACTAAACAAGTACTCAATCATCTCTGAGCTTGGTCTTCTTCCGTTTGAAGATCCTTTTCTTTTTCGCAGCATAACTGGAGCTCTTCAATACTTGACTATTTCGAGACCTGATATAGCTTATGTTGTAAACCAATTATTTCAGTCAATGCATCGTCCTACTAATGTTGTTTGTGAGTCACTAAAGAGATTGCTTAGATATATTAAAGGCACAGTTCATTATGGGTTGTATTTTACTCCATCTAAGCCTCATCTTAAGGCATTCTCTGATTCTGATTGGGCGAGTTGCTCGATTGATCGCCGTTCAGTCACAGGTTATTGCATTTTCTTGGGTAATCATTTAGTGTCTTGTGTTTCGAAGAAACAGACTATAGTTTCTCGTTCTTCAACTGAGGATGAGTATAGAGATTTAGCGTATGTAGCAGCTGAATTAAAATGTTTTACATTCTTGTTAAATAGCTTACATATTCCTATTCACACTCGTACAATTGTGTGTGATAAACTTTCTGCTTTAGCTCTTGAATCTAATCCGGTGTTTCACACTAGAACGCATCTCTAATGTTGATTTTCACTTTGTGCTTGAGCAAGTCAAATCAAAGCTTCTTCAACTTTTTCATGTGCCTTCTCAACAACAACGTGCTTATAATCTCACAAAAGGCTTAGCTTCTTCTCCTTTCTTTTCCATTTTCTCCAAGCTTCCAATCATCTCCGTGCTCAGCTTGAGGGGAGATGATAAGATGAAGACCCATACACCTCAGTCATAGGAGATTACAGCTGCAAAAGTTGTACACAAGAAGTCAAAACAGTTAGAATAGTAGTGTACGTAATTGTTAGTATAATTAGTTGTTTTACTCTTCTCTCATCTTTATATATAACATCTACACTTGATTGTAATACAACAATAATAAATATATAAACTACACTCTATTTCCTTATTCAATACATATATGGTTGATGATTTATCACATTCTAATGGTGGAACCTATATCGTACCCCAATTCATTTTCTAGGAGTCCTAACATAGTCTTTACCTCTGGTATAATTGAAGAATCTGCATCTATGATTTTATTTGTTTCTTTTGAGAAGATGGAAATCAAGGCTATTTGTAAAGGTTATTTACGTCTCATCATCTTGCAATATCATTAAAATATATTTTCATGATGATCATTTTCTACAGAAGTATGTTTTCCACTAACAACCGTTTGTAATTTTTTTGATGTTCTAAGGATTGATAACTAAGGGAATTGTGGTAACTCAGATTTTGCTCAAAGTCTTGAGATTATACTTTCTAAAACTTGGGATAGATTTTTGGTTGTGTATCTCTTTTTACAATCGACAAAGGCGGCATAACCTTTTTATGACATCGTAGTCAGTAATATGATATCTTCTTTATTTTTTATTCTATTGGGTACCTTTTATTTCTCATACTCATTTTTTGTTAAATTTCCTTTCGCGGGTTGTTGTTGTTTCTATTTGATATAAATAACTCAATCATTTTATTAGTATAAAGGAGAGTATAGAGTCATCCTTCTCTTTGACTTTTACTGAATTTAAGTTAGTCCACAACGAATCTTCAAATGGATTTAATTAAGCATTTTATGACCGAATAACTTAAAATCTGATTGTATTAGCATGACTCCGAATTGATTAAATCCCTGGTTTATATGTTTTAACAAGTTTATGAATTTTGATAGATTAATTTAGTACTTTCACTACAAGAAATAGTAGCATTAGCAGGGAAGCTATTGAGGCAACAATTAAAATGGCCTCTAATGATAGCATTAGCGGGGAAGCTATTGCGGCAACAATTAAAATGGCCTCTAATGATATTTTTAAAAACCAAAATGGCCTCTAATTATATTTTAAGCGGCAATATTTGCCGCTAAAGATAAAGTTAATAGAGGCAAAAACAAATAATTTGCTACTAAAGGTATCTATAGCGAGAAACTTATAGAGGCGAAAAATAACGACTATTAACGGCAAAATTAAGATTTTTAGTGTTAAATTTTTTGCCGCTAAAGATACTATTTCTTGTAGTGTTTATGGTAACTTTAACCAAGTTATTTTACGCTTTAATAAATTTATATATGAATTTAATAGAAGTTGATTTGGTAAATAAGCATAAGGAGTGCAATCAAGTAATTTTTATGTTTCAATAACTCAACATATGAATTTAATCGAGCTTAAGTTGGTAACTCCGTGTAGAATTTTTACTAAATATCTTTTATGTTTCGATTACTCCATGTAGAAATTTAATCGGGCTTAATTTAGTAACTCTGAGTAGCAATTTAACCAAGGATGGGAAGCTACAGATATTGAATCTAGATAAAGAAGATAAAATTATTTGGCCATATTCCAAGAACGGGAATTACACAACTAAAACGGGGTATCATATTCTTATTAATAATGAGATAAAAAAGAAGCACAATCCTTGGCTATGGGTGAAAATAATGGTGATTCATCGCTTTGGTCAACAATATGAAAATCAATTGTTCCAACTAAAATAAGGAACTTTACTTAGAAAATATGTAATGAAGCCATACCTACCAAAACTACTTTACAAAAAAGGAAATTTACTAAAACATCAACTGAGAATGGTGTGAAGATGGAGATGAGACAATTGAACATTTTTTATAAATTGGTCGTTTAGCATTGCAGTTTGGGCGGAGTCGCCACTTTAAATTAAAGTAAACAGAGAAAATACGCCAAGAACTTGGTGGGTCCTTAGAAGCTTCACCTTTTTTCCTTGTTCTCACCCAATTCCTTTCTTTGATTTTTTTTTTAACTTGGATGAGAAGGATTTAAGAAATTGGAAAAAGATTTCGAAAATTTTGGTTTTAATTCTTTGATTCTAGGTGTTTTAGAATGATTTGGGTGGTTAAATTCTATTTATAGGAGTGTAAGGATGGATTTGAATGTGAAATTATGGTGATTGGGTAGTGTTTTCATGTTCGGTGAAGGTTTATTGAAGCTCTAATGGAGTTTGGAGAGGTTTGGGGAAGAAATAGAGGCTTAAGGATTGAAAATTCGTAGCTATATACTAACCTCTTTCTTCAAACCCTAAAAAAAATTCTTTCCAGCAGCGGCGGCCGGCATACCGGTCCCAGACCTTGGCGAAACTCGCGCCCACGGTTTTTCCAACTTTGTCTCGGCAATGAACCCGATTCCTCGTACTGTGCCACAGTTTCTCGCACGCCGGCATACTGGTGAACAAATTTTTCGAACTTCTTTGTCTCGTCAAGGAACCTAATTTGGGAAACCGTGCCACGGTTTTTGACCTACTAGCATACCGATCATCTCACCGGCTAGCCGGTGGGTGGGTCGGAATTTGCTCAAATTTGTTTTCTTTTCCTTCCTAGCTCGATTTTCTTAGTACCTGAACATAAAAAACACTAATACCTTTCTCAAATACGCAATATCAACTAAAAAAAATACATAAACTAACTAATACACACTAAAAAACTAAACTAATAAAGCAATTAAAACTTGGGGTGTCTCCCAAGAGCACTTTTATTTAACGTCATTTAAAGTTTGACATGTTACCTCCATTATCCCTTGAGTATGTAGCCTCCCCAGCAGTGGGTGAGGCTATAAATGTCTACAAATCACAACCTTTGACCTCTCGAAGGTTGTATCTCTATTATTTTTGCTGTCACCACTCGAGTAACAACAAATGGCCCCATCCACGCATTTTTGAAATCTCGTGGCCTATTCTCTTGTTTGGAGGCCTTCGAAGCAACCATGGCTCCAACCCCAAACTCATATTTAGCTCTCATATTTATGGGTTCATAGTGGTGGTCCTTCTCTTTAACCTCTTTAGATACTTCTGGTATAATGGGGAACTCAAGTGGCACCTCCTCGAGCTTTTTGTCCAAAACAAGGGATGTTTCAGAACTTTCTTTTGTTATGAGGGCCACATTTTCAATCTCAATCGCTACACTCGCATTCTCATTTGTTTCCAAATAGCTTCTGTGAATACTTGTTGCGGTGTGAGTTCTTTTGTATCACCTTCAAGCATTTGGGTGAGGTTTTGTCTTCTTTGCACGCCTCTACAAATGCTTTATCGGTGTCACCAATTGAATAACTCGTCTTCATAGGATTGAGTGGTGACATAAATGGAGTACTAGGTGGTGAATCCATCCTAGTATCTTCTTCTTCTATCTCTTTTCTGACCAAGATCTCAATATTTGATTCCTCTAAACGCAGCTTGGCTGGGTTTTCCATGGACGTAATCTTCCCTTCACAAGGTTTAATTTCAACTTTGACTCGATTCTCAACAATTGTCTCATCTATGCTTAGCGTGGTTGGTTCCTCTATTGTTGGAATCTCTAGTTCACTAGGTGTAACTTGTGGCGATTCCACTTCCTTCTCTTCTTGAAGGCTAACCTCTTCAATTACATCTAACTAAATATCGCTATCTTGACTGGCCTTATGATTAATATTTGTGCCTTGGCCAGTTTGCATAGATGGCACTTGTTGTAGCCTCTCAATTGTTTCTGTGAGTTGCATCAGTCGTAGCTCCATCAATTGATGTTGTTGTTGCATGTCTTGCACTAATAATATGGCAGCATTGTTTTTCTCCTCACTCTTTACTACATTATCCATTGTAACCTTAATGAAACGATTGAGGGAGTCATCCAACTTCCTGAGCCTCTCTTCATGATCTCTAAAGCTCCCTCGTGTCAGATCCATGAAGATGTGTTCTTTATCAATAAAGTTTTGTACTTGAATACACCAGACCTGGGGTGGATTTTGCTCCTGATTGAGATAAATCTCCATACTTAAAGAAAAACCTGAAAAGAGACTAAAACAAAACAAACGTAAAACTGAAAACCACTAAAACTACTAACTAACTTAAACACAAATAAAATAAAATAACTACAATAAATCCCTGGCAGCGGCGCCAAAAACTTGGTGGGTCTTGGTGTGTTATAAAATAATGAAATAAAAGTAAAGGATCCACATACCGCAAGTGTACAGGTCGTTTCAAGTAATATATAAGTAAAATCGGAATTATCGTCTGCACATGGATTTAAGTAGTTATTCTAAATTCGTGTTCAATATTAGAATATATAGTTTTAATTGTCTTAATTAAAAAGATAGCAGTGAATTATTTTGTTTTCTAATTAAATAACTAATAAAATAAATAATTAATATTAAACAATTATGCAAATAAGATAAGGAGATGCAGGTATGAATCTATCCTATTGAATATACGATTCTTAAGAATAAGGGTGAATGAGAAATTTCACAATAGTCAGGACTCTGTAATCTCCTAACCCCCGTCAGGGTGGACTTAGGATCTACCTAGCGTATTGCAAACCCCGTCAGGGCGATTATAAGATACGTTTAGATGATTAAGATCTATACCCAATCGGCTACGTGGTGACTCAAGCTTGTTGGTCAATAACGGACACCACGCGTCTATATTCTAGTTCTGTAATTAAACCCCCCCTGTCGGATGATCACTTGACACTAAGTGAATAGCCTAATTACTAAAACTTACCCTTGGTTTGCGACGTCAATGATAGTAAATAAGCACAAGAATATAGTCAATGAAAATTAGCAACCAATTCAATTAAATACTAAAAATCCCAAATTCAAATTAAAACAGAAAAACAATAATCAATGATTCATATAATTACAATCCTAAAGAGAAATTATGCATAATAAAACTCTTGGATAAATAGCTTAGAATTACCTCATAGACAAAATAGATCTAATACTAATTTACCCAAATAATATAGATGGAGAACTATAGAATTGATGTAATAAAGCTTTAGCTCTTGCCTCTTTCTCCTCTAGATCCTCCTGATTGCTTCTATAATAATTTGTGTATGTATATTAAGCTTATGCAGACAAGGGATGATTTTCTAAGGTTTAGAACTGATATATATAGGTGCTAGGTCGAAATATTAGAGTAGGGGTCAAGTAAAAGAATTCAAACCCAACTCAAATTCGTAACCCTAAAATATAAAAAAGGTAAAAAAACTGTTGATGTTTTGTTTTGGCCGTAACTTATTCGTTTCAACTCCGATTGACTCGTTCTTTGAAAACTGATCGTCTCGGAAAGCTCTACACTTTAACTTCAGACATTTCTTCCAAATTCCAAGCCAATCTTGAGTTATGATCACTTTTATGGACGTAGCTGGTGAAATTCAAGTTTATTTGACAACTTTTCCTTTCCTACTTTATCTTTTCCTTCTTCTATCTCCTGATTTCTTCAAGATCTTCTTTCCTTATCTTCTTAGAATTGATTTGACATCTAATTTATTTATATACATCTTTAAATCCTCACATTAACACACAAATTAAACCATATATGCTCTAAAAATAATAATTCGTCAAATCAAGACAAGAAATAGGAATACTATGAATAAGGCACAAAAGTCAATATAAAAAGACCATTTTCTACCTAAAATGATGTCTCCTAAGGGCTTATATTTAGAAAAATTAAGGAGACATCAGTCACCACTTCAAATTAAAGTAAACAGAGAGAACACACCAAGAATTAGGGAATTGATCATTAATACAATCAAATCTTATTGTAAAAATGACTGGGACAAAAACCTTGTTACGAGCAATATTATAACGATTCTCTGGAGCATCTGGAAAGATTGAATGTACGGTTTCTTTAAAAAGAAAAAATGGAACGTTTCTGAGATTGTTAATAAATCCAATAAAATAATCAATGATCTATTCTCGATTTCCTTTGAGAACAAAAATAATCACTGTATAAAGAAGGAAAATAAAAGCAATAAAAGCAGTACTACTGAAGATTATAAAATTTTACAAGATACGGCTGAATCAATCTGGCTTAATGACGCGTCTTTTATCAATGAGAGGGAACCAGCATGTATCGCTTCAATTGCAATTGATAGGGACGGAATTATCACGGATAAGCAATTTAGGCGAGGAATCGTCAAAAGTGCTAAAGAAGGGGAATGTTGGGCCATACTTTAGGCAATGAGGGCAAAGGAGGGGAAAATAATAAAAGTGTCTCCATTTATTCGGATAACCTTGAAGTAGTTCAAGGAATTAATAAAATATGGGAAATAGATTGGAAAATCCTACCGTTGATCGAAATGATCTGGAAATGGATTTTGAAATTTCCCGACTGGAAAATTTATCACATCAAGCGAGATTTCAACAGAATTGCAGATCTAAGAACAAAATGCGCTAGAATGGGAAAAGATATTTCATCGTGGAATTCTACCAATGTTATGGATAGTCTAGATTATCTTACTACTGTAATTAGGAATAGTGATATCACATAACTTTGTATTTTTTTTCTTGTTCGACAAAAAAAAGAGTAGAAATTTAACCACGTAACTTATTATGAGTCAATAATTTCACATAGGAATTTAATCGAACTTGATTTCGTAATCCCTTATATAAATAACCAACTTTATGCTTTGATAACTCCACGTAGGGTAGGTATTTAATCGAGATTGATTTGGTAACTCCGCGTATAAATTTAACCAAGTAATTGTTATGCTTCAATAACTCCACGTAGAAACTTAATTGAGATTCATTTGGTAACTCTATATAATTTTAACCAAATAATTGTTATGCTATTATAATTCCATGCAAGAATTTAATAGAGCTTGATTTGGTAACTTCGTGGCGAAATTTAACTAAGTAATTTTTATTCTTCGATAACTCCACGTAGGAATTTACTCGAATTCGATTTGGTAACTCTGCATAGAAATTTAACCAAGTAATATTTATGCGACGATACATCTATGGAGGAATTTAATGGAGCGTGGTTCATTAACTGTGTATAGGAATTTATTCATGTCATTTTCATGCGTCGATAACTCCACGTATGAAGTTCATCGATCTTTATTTGGTAACCCTGTGTAAGAATTTAACCATATATTTTTTATGTGTCGATATTCCAATAAGACTTTAATCACATGTAATTTGGTTGCTCCACATAGGAACTTAATCGAGTATAATTTGATAACCCCTTGTATGAACATAACCACATAATTTTTATGCGGCGATAATTTTACGTAGGAATTTAATCTAGTTCTATTTGGTAACTTCATCATAGGAATTTAGTCAAGTAATTTTTATGCGTCGATAATTTGGTGTAGAAATTTAATCGAGTTTAATCTAGTAACCGCGTGTAGGAACTTAACCAAGTAAATTTTATGCGTCGATAATTTGTGTAGGACTTTAATAGAGCTTAATTTGGTAATCCGTGATGGCATTAAACCAATTAATATTTATGTTTAGATAACTCTATCAAAAAATTTAATCAAAGTTAATTATTTAGACATTGATTCTAGCGTAATCATATAGTAACATAACTTTAAAATCTAGAGGACTTTTTACTGCTCACATTTCAATTTACGACTAATATGGAACTATCTACAACTTTCATCTCAACCACTTCAATAAAAAAAAGCCCTTAATGAGTTTAATTAATTACGTTTAATGCCATCGCGAATGATATTAGGTACAAAGATGATATTAGATCCCGAAAAGAGGAAAATAAGTTGAGAAAATAATATCATCATTCTAGGGTTATATCATACTTAGTTGAATAATTTTTCCTATATTTTGATAGTTTGTCGTTTCTTGTCTAGTTTTGAAGAATTGTTACTTTTAGAGCTATTTGTGTGTAATGTGTGTGTTAAGTGTGAATATTTTAGGTAATTGGATGCTATTAGATCCAAGACGACTGCAAGAAGTCAATAAATGAAGATCAAATCCAAGTTAAGGAGGAGACCTTTGCTTTCTAGCTATAATTTGGAGTCTGGAGCATGTAGGAATTGACGTTTCATGATTTAAAGCTGAATTGAAAAAGTTAATAAAGTTGCAGTTGTTGTGGCTTGAACCAGTCCACTCTTAATGAAAAACGTTTTTGGGTTGGATCAGGTCACGTAAAAGAGGACCACAACCCATAAAACGTATTTGGACCTTCAAATATCAGAAATTAACATTATAGAAGGTTATTTGTCCGTCCTTAGTAATTATTTCAAAGCAAAAGAGAAGGAGATCAACTAGGAGGAAAAAATAATAGAAGCTGGAGCGTAACTACACCATTTCACCTCTATCATTAGGGTAATTAACTTTAGTATCTTATATAAAACATTATCCTTTATTTATCTATGCACTAAATTCCCTTAGATTGAGTTTGCATTGATGTATAAACCTTGAATACTCTATTAATATTTATATGTTATTTTGGAAATGCTTTTAACTAAATTGGATAATTTATTTATAGCTAAATATGAATTGCTTGAATTTATGCTTTCTATAACTTTATTACTTATAGAATGACCTAAGTACTTAAACTGTCACCTAGCAGGGGTTTTAGGAACATAACGTGTCCATATACGTTTGGTGTGTGGTAGTGATCCTGACGGACTTGCCTAGCCGAATAATCACATAGGGTTAGTGTATATCGGTTAATTACAACGTATAATAATTGGTGTCGCCTAGGGTATGATAAAATAATAGAATAAAATATGGATAAACGATGCACTAATCACCCTAGACAAGCACGGTTCTGCAAGTATTAGAGGACGTATGCAAGTTTTAATGATAAGAAGATTCGTTCCTCAGGGATTTAATGTGTTAGACAGATGGGTAAATAATTCAGAGTAGCAATAATTAATTAAAAGACAGAAAATAAATACGATTGATTGAGAGATGATTGATTAAACTAAATAAATTAAAAGACAAATAATTAAATACGAGAGAAATAAGATGAGAGAGTATAGCTTACTTTGTTCTAGTATGCACTAATCCTTCTAATTCTTTCTATCAATTTCAGTTTATAAGGGAGACAATATCTCTTAGATATGTAGTCAGGATTCTAAATTCCCCCTATCCCTGGAGAGCGAACTAGGGTGGCAACCTCACAATCACGAGGGAACTCACAAAGGGTTAACCTGCGCCACTTGGGTCCTAGGTGTAGTCCTACCTATAAATGATGTTTGGTGATGAAAATAAACCTTATTGACTATCTAGTTAGGCTAGTGTTGTCAGGACCAATTCCTTATTCTAGACGTTTATGTGGTGTTTCAATAATTAGACACCTCTTCCGGGCGACCATCTAATTACTATTAGCAAAGCCCTAAATTGATCAGGTTTAAGACAGACAATAAATCAAAGCACATAAATCAGATATATGGTTAAGTAGCTAGAATCAGATTAACATATTTAATTCCCAAAGAAACTTAGATAGAAAGAAAATAGAATTTATAGATTATACATAATGAAAAACCCAAGTTATGGGAAAATTATTTCATACCTGAAAGAAATAAACTAAGATGTCATCTTGCTCTCTTCAATAACTCTAATGATATAAAACTTAAGGACTAATTTATGAGAGACAAAGATTTCACCTATGCCTTGGACATGAGCAAGGATTGTTTTACAAAGGTTTAAGGGTGTATTTATAGGTGTTTAGAAGACATGGTTCGTTTTCTTGGAGTGGAAGACAAGTAACTTGGATTCAAAGCCCAACTCAAATTCGTAACCCTAAAATATAAAAAAGGTGCTAATCCGACGCTGTTTTATTTTGGCCGTAACTTCTTCGTTTCGACTCCGTTTGACGCGTTCCATATGTCGAAACTGATCGTCTCAGAAAGATCTATAACTTTGCTTTAGACCATTCTTCCAAATTCCTAGCTAATCTTGAGTTATGATCACTTATATGGTCGTAGGTGCTGAAATTCAGATTTATTTGACAACTTTATCTTTCCATGCATATCTTCTTTCCTTTATCTCTTAGAATTGATATGTCATCTAATTAATCACCATATATCTTTAAAGCTTCACAATTAACAAACAATTAAACCAAATATGCTCTAAAAATAATAAATCATTAAATCAAGACAAGAAATAGGAAAGTGCACTAAATCATATGAAAATCGAGTATTTAGACTTCTAAAACACTAAAAAGGATGTCTCCAACTAAGATTAAATCATCACAAATATGGAGATATCAAGACTCCCAACTCAAAGTTGTATCGTCCTGATACAATAAAGATAAAAACAAAGGGAAGTCTCTAAATACACACCTAGGTCAATTAAGCACAATGGGAAAGAAGATAGCAGAATATATAGAATAGACATAAAACAACTACTCAGAAAATTTCTTGTACTAATATTTACAAACTACATACCTGCACACTTTTCATATCCACAATCAACACGGCTTGAATTCAAGATTAGATTAGCTTCGCAGTGTAAGAAGGAGAGTATCTTTACTCAGTTCACCAAGGAGGCTATAGATTGTTCATCGAACTTCACTAGTATCCAAATATCCACTTAACTACTCTCTATTGGCTCAATCACTTCTAGATTACATAGTAAAGAATCAAAAGGTCTTTAAGGTTGTAATGTTGGCTTAGGGACTGTATGATAAGTATATTTGGATAATTTAGAGTGAGCTTTTGGCTCTCTCCTCACTAGCCATCAACGAATCGCCCTATAGCTTGAGTTAATCTCATAAAATGTTCTCACTCAACCCAATGATTTTCTTGATGCACAAAGTAGCATCCCCAATAACCCAATTAAAGCATAAAGATGTTCACATAAAGATTCCACTTTGTCGGTCTAAAATTCTAAAAATCAATTTTTTCTCTCTTTTGTATAGCTATGACTCTCTTTTTGATGTTGATTTTCATGCTATTTGTCTCATAAATTTTTTCTTTTCATTTCATGCTTTTCAGCTTTTTCATTCACTCTTACCCCGGCAAAGGGTTACAATATAAGTCTGTGAATCATCATCAATATATAGAAAGGAGCACAATTAATAAGCTCAAAAATCCCAACCCAATAACAATTCCCATAATGGTGGACCCACTACCCCAAACTCAAGCTCTACAACAATTGTCTATGCATCGCGATTCGAGTGCGAGTCATATGGAAAAGTCCTAAAATCTAAAGGGATATGGATTATAATGTGGCTAAATAAAAAGGCTTTAGAAAGGCTAGAAAGGGCTGAGAAGGATATAATATAATAAATTTAGACAGCAAGCTAAAAGGCAACAAGGGGCTTATGAAAGAACCGCCTTAATCACTTTCTAAACTATGCAATTTCGTTATTCTCTTACCTTCAGCACGTTCATCAAATGGGTTTATCAACTAGTTTGGATCTCACGGCCTACAAACCACTCATGGCTCCCTGAGATCGAACATACTTTCTACCGCATTGCTAACTAATCGGTTCTTTACTATCAATGTGTGTTTTCCTGCAAATACTCAAAGCATACAAAATAAAACAGCTCATAAACATACTACTTTCTATCATTAAGTAACTGAGCTTATGCTTTCAAGCTATTAAATACACTCTACATCTAATTCCCATGTATCAAAAATTTTAATTTCTACCTAAAAACACAAAAAATGGAGACGAAAGACAACGAATCCCCACACCCGACTCAAAAAATGAGCCGTGTCCCCACGACTCGAAAAAGACTCGAAAAATAAATTAAATTTTAGCAGATAAAGCATTTATAGAAATGGTGAGGAAGAAAGAGAACATACTCTCGAGGCTATTGCCTCGCATTATCGACATCAAAGATAGGATTTGCTGGATCTTTTTTTAATTTCTCAAGGAGTGTCATGATGTGCACTTGATTGGCTTTGATTTGTGCCACATCTTCGGCTAAGGAAGTATGAGTTGCTTCAACTTTATTTAATCGCTCCTCCATCTTCTCTTGCCAACTACGATCCTTTTCTTCCTTTGAGACTTGCGTAATTGGCGCTCCTCTCAAAACTTTCATGATCCAAGCATTGTCAATATTGTTACTCGTTTTAAACTCTAGTTTCTCTCCTTCGCCCAAAATCACATTCGTTTTCCGAACAAGACACGTGATCATAGTAGGATAATTCACATTAAATAACGAGATCGGAGAGACCTAAAATCGCATCACCTCCTCAAAGATCAACTGTGCCACATTGGTGGGTCCTGGTGTGTTTATAAATTAAGTGCGAAAGTAAAGGAACCACAATCACCGCAAGTGTACGGTTGTCCAAGTAATATTCGATAAATCGAGTTCATTCGCATGGACGGATTAGGCACAACTCAGGTATTAATCGAAAAGTAAGAATAATTGCTTAACAGAAAAATAAAATAAAGATTTTTGTTTGGTTTTTATAAATTAAAAGATGCAAGAAAATAAACTACAGAATTAAAAGAAAGCAAATAGAAGAGAATTTAAACTTCATAAGAGAGAGAGTACTTGATCCTCGCAAGGGTTTCACCTAATCTATCTAATTCATGCTTCTGTTTAAGGGCTAAACTGGTATTATTGTGCTAGTCGGGACTCTAATATCTCCTAGCCCCCGTCAGGGTGGACCTAAGAGCTATCCTATGGTATTACAAACCCCGTCAGGGTGAATATAAGCTACTTTCAGATGAATAATAATTAACCTCATTGGCTGCATGGTTAGTTAAGCCTGTCAAGGTCAATAACGGATACTATGCGTCTATTATCTAAGTCTGTAATTAAACCCCCCGTCAAGGGGATCCATACGCCACTATATGGAATAGCCTAATTACTATGAGCTAAGTTTGATTCATGACTTCAAAATTAGTAATTAAAACAAAATAATAGTCAACACAAAATACCTAGTCTAATTTAAACTATTAAATCCCAAATTCAGAAAACATAAATTAAACATAATTAAGTTCAACCCATATAGCGATTCTCAAGTACTAGAGAAATTAGTTCATAACGGAATGGACAACTAAAATTAAATTAAAAGCATTCATAGTTTCGAATTACAGAAATAAAATAAAGAACCTAAAGGTTAAGATGACTGATGATGGAAGAATAGGACTCCTCCAGCACTTGCTTCTCCTTGCCTCCTTGCTCTGACTTGAAAACCTTAAGTCTCTTGTGTAATTCTCTGAAGTGTGTGAAAGCAGGAGGTTAAGGGGTGTATTTATAGGTGTTGGAGGACCCTAGGTCGAATTTCTTGGAGTGGAAGACAAGTCAAGGACTCTTAAATTCGTAGCTCTAAATTCTAGGAAAGGTAAGATTCTTCTGCTGATTTGATTTGGTCATATCTTTTTCAATACTTATCCGTTTGAGAAGTTCCAATATATGAAACCACTTATCTTGGAAAGAGCTTTCTATTGGTGCAGACCACTCGTCCAGAATCCATGTAAATCTTTAATTATGATTTAATCTTTAAAACGTGGCTGGATTTTCAGATTTCAAAAGACAGCTTTATCTTTTCCTCCTTTGAATAAATCTTTCCTAAATCTTCTTGTTTCCATGTAAATCTTCTTTCCTTTCATCTTTATCTTGACTTGGTCTCTAAGTAATTACCATTTATCTCTTAAAGATTCACATTAAATAAATAATTAAACCGCATATGCTTAAAAAGAATAAATCAATAAATCAAGAAACCGAAATAGGAAAGTGCACTCTAAAAATAGAAACTCGACTAAAAATAATTTCCTAACACTCTAAAATACACTAAGACTTTATTCTCACTTCTTCTCCTTGGATTGGTCTTTCATGAAATTCAAGAACCAATTAACTTTGCATTAAAAATAGTCAAATTTAGGCACAAAAGTTCAGATTTTGCAAATAGTTAATTTCCAAGGGGAGAAAGTTAATATGATCAATTAAGCCTAAAAGTCTATCAAATAAGTCATTTATTCACCTAAAAGGATGTCTCCAAGGGGCTAATAATTAGAACAAATTGGGAGACATCAAGACCCCAAACTCAAACCTTTGTCGTCCCGACAAAGTAAAATAAAAACAAAGGATCTTTTAGGTGAACGCAGAAGGTAGAATCTAGTATATAATCCCAAAGCAAAACTTAAAACAAATTTCATATAGTCTAATCTAGGAATTAATATACACCTACACTTACCATGCAAAATCAAATACAAAACAATATCAATCCAAAATTAATTTCACAATGCTAGAAGGTTACGCTTAATACTTATCTCAAGATGGTGGCTATAGGGTGTTCCTCGATCTTTACTTGCTTTGAACGCTCCACTTAGAAAACTCCCTGTTAACTCACTGTGCATCTAGGAATCACGAGGACTTTACGGTTTTAGCATAGGCTGAAGGACGGTATGGTATGTATATTTGGTAAATTTGAAGTGAGCTTTTGGCTCTCTCCTCACTTACCATCAACAAACTGTCCAAGAGCTTGAGTTTACACTCGAATAACGTTCTCACTCAACCCAATTGACGCACTTAATTAATTAGCGTCCCCAAATTAAACCAATAAGCACTAAGGATGATTCACTTAAAAATTTCCACTTTGCCGGTCCGAATATATTTTCTTTTCAAATCATTCATTTTTTTCTTTTTCTTTTATATAGGTATGACTCTCTTTTAGTGTCGAGATATCATGCTATTTTTCTAACAATTATTATGCGTTGAAACTCTAAATGTGACAAATATTGTAGAACAATTATTTTTTGGCTATATATATTATTATTATGGAATAGAGGTAGTATCTTGGAGGTATAAATTCTAACAATATTTCAAAAAATAAAACAAAAATAATTTTAAGTTTGACTTAACTTTGACTCAACTAATCATAATTATATCTGAAATATTTTGATGCATCCAATGTTAAATCTAATTGTTATTATAATTTAATGTCAGTAGCATTAATTTTATTATGATTTAATCTGGAAAAATTAGATGCAATTGAGGTTTGATCTTTTGGCAGAATGTAACAAATCAATAGGTTTATCCCGTCAATTTTGGAACTGCCTTAAGTCTAGGTAATAATCTCATGTTACGGCTAGGACAAAATTTTACATTTTTTTCTTAGGTCTATAATATTGGAATGTATTGAACTTAGTTGAATTCATGAAAAGTTTTTTAGTTTACTCTTTTTGGGTGTTAGAAGGGGTTGTAATAGTAGCTAAGAAATTTATTTGTTTAGTTCATATGTGTGTCAAATGATTTGATCTCTTAGGTCATGCTCTTGCACTGGATATGACTGCTAGGGATATTTAATCTATTGCGAAGGTGCAAATGTCTTTTTATTTATCTATTTGTTGTACTTTTTGACAATTACATCTCTTTTGATAGAGGTTATTAAATCTTGAAGTTTCTCTTAAAAAGGATCAGTCTATTAATATTTTATGCATAAAACTTTTTTCAAGTAATTGGTGCAGAGAAAACTAATATTTGGGCCTAGAAAGGTTATTGATTGAAATGATACTTTTTTATTTTATTTAATCTTTTCATAGTGTTCAAATTGATGTTAGATGACACATAAGTTGTCTATTATACCTGTTGAAGTTGAGCTAATGGTTAGTTTTGTAATTATTGAGATGCAAAGGTTAGTTTTTTAATTTAGTAAATTATATATACATACATACATATCTTAGAGTTTTGCTATAGTTATTAAATTATGTTAATTCTGAACGAAGTCAAATTGCTTTGATTACTTTCGAGTATCCACAAGGTGCCGAAGCTGTAAAGTTAATTCTTAAAATTCTTTTGCCACAAGGGCCATTAATGAAATTACAGTATACTCACGAGTATTTTAATAGGTTTATGAGACAGGGTGCAACAATAGTTGATATATACGTCAACATTGTTCTCGATCTAAATAATCCCCCTTCGATGGTGGACTGGTGGTGCAGTAGCAGCAGTATTCCGGAAAGTCGAGGATGAAGTGAGTAGTATGCTATCCAAAGGATTTGTTTAAGAAAAAATGTGACCGAAAAGATAAGTATAGGGACCTCGATTGTGAATGGAAAAAGTGAAGGAAGTGGATCAAAAGTTTCAAGTATCCGCTTTTGAACCTTAAGTTAGTTATGTTGGTTTTGCGATTATGAATAATCGCTATATTTGAACTTCGACTAGCTGGGTAACTAATGCATTTAACAAAGTTACAAAACTAGGTGAAAAGTGTTGAAGATAAAGACAAATGATGATTCTAATAAAGTGAAAGTGCAATTAGCTAAATGTGCGAAACACCCTGAGATTTATAATGAGGAGAAATTGTTTGAAAAAGCATAACTTATTTTTTCATTTAACATGGTAAAACTGAGATGTTATCTCTATGAGACATGGGAAAGGTGGATTGTTTGGTTATTCTTTATTTGATATTCTATATATCAAACTTATATATAATTCCATTAAATAGATATTATACGTTAGAAAGTTGTTTTGTGAATTGATTTTATCTTGTATGAATATATAGTTTAATCGTGAGATGGAGATTTTTGGCATGTGGATTAAGAGTGTTGGGGATAATGTATCATTTTGAATTAATTGGACTATATGTCCCTATATTATGTGAAATACCTTTTATTTTATCATATATGATGAAAAATCAAAACAGATTGTTAACCAAATCTATATTTGTTCGGTGAGTATAAATACGATTTTTTTTTTTTTTTGGTTCCGGGCTAGCTTGCGCGCACCCTACTAATCCCATATATATATATATATATATATATATATATATATATATATATATAACCAAAACATAACTCAAAATAAGTTGGGCCTTAGTCGAAACCGTATGAAAAAAAATCAGCCAAAACTTTCATTAGATTATATTTCTGAACTTTGGGTGGGTGGGTTGTGTAGCAGTATAATCTGTAATAATGTTAATGTAAATTAAAATTAATCAGTGCAATATATGAATATTTCAGGTGCCTGGTACGGAAAATTCTATTTTAACCATCATCCCCTTTAACTTCGCCTTTATTATAAAACCAACCACCTACGATATTTTTAAAGGCAACTAATTAACATAAATATTCCGTGTTTTGGTGGTTGATAATTTAATTAAACTTATCATTGTGGGCCTTGCTTGTATATACTCACAATGAATTTGAAATGGAAATGTCAAGTACAGTACTACTAGTAGTAGAGAAGCCAGCAAAGATGCCAACGATATTGATAGATGGAACTTATAAACTCATCATTAATGTAATCATGCGAGCACACATTCATTTCACGTGAATAAAAAATGAACAAGATACGTGCACATTAGGCAGCATGAACAATGAACAAGAGAAAAAAAGAAAGCATAAGAGCATTAGGTTTTTTTTTTTTTTTTGTCGGAATAGAGCAGTTGGCTGTATCACCTTTAAACCTTTTTATGGATTGTAGCAGTACATAGTAGTATTACTAGTATTAGAGAGTTTTACTGTTCTTTATAGAATAGGGTGTGGAATATTTTAGAGCAAAATTCGTTTTTAGGCTATTACCGATTTTAGGCAATTTCATTAATTTCATGAAATAGTTAATAGATTTCAATGATAAGTTGAATATTTTAAATAGAATTCCTATTATGTAATAAGTCCAAATAAATTTATAGTATATTTGAAATGTTCAAATTATCTTTAAAATCTATAAAATATTTCACCGAAAATTAATGAAATAGTCCAAAATAGGTGTATTAAAAACGTTTGGCCCAAAAATATTTTTTACCCATAAATAATGGCCTAAAAATGAAATTTGCGCATATATTTTTGTTTGTGTTGATTTTTTATTTTTAGTTTAACTTTAGGCTTGGTATTTGGAATTTTTTTTTTTAATTAATTGGACTTAGGATTTAAACTTTGGTTACATTTTTAGGGTTACTTTTCTAACAAGAAATAGGGTCATGCAATTAATATTAGTGTCTAATATATTTTCTAATAAATATATAATTAATATAAACGGTTTTTCTATTTTCAAAATTATTTTTATGCCTAAAATCATAAATTAACGGTTCTTAATACATTTGCACTTTGTAAAATCATAATCTAATAATTTTAAATACAATTACAAAATCAATTTTAAATCGGTTCAGTTATCTATTTGTTTTGGTTATAAACCCGAACTGTTGACATCCCTACAAAAGAGAACAAAAACGTTTGTCAAGTAATAAATGTAAAAAAGAAAATGGATAAACATAGAGACTAAGATTTAATACTTTTTTCTTTAAAAAAAAATTCAAACATATTTGTATGGTATACTAGGAGAGAGTGGGTTGCAATCCACCCCTAAATCATAAGAAGTCTTAATCTTTATTGTAATAACCAGTTTGACCTTGCCTTTGTTTTAATTATAATTGCCATCTTTTATATATATATATATATATATCAATTATTTGTTTTGAAGGGGCTTAGTAGTACAGTTTTTATTAGTTCAAATAAAAGGTAAGAAAAAAATATAAAATAAAATAAAAATATGATAAAGGTATGTGTTATAAAACACCTTATATATCATATAAGTAATGTCTGTAAACAAATGGTAAAAAAAGTAAACAAAAGAAGAAAATTAAAAAAGAATATAGATCTGTATAATAAAAGCAGAAAAGCAACTCCAAAAAAGTTAAGAAAGAAGAAATAGAGTTTGCAATTAAAAATAAGTTTCTCTTAATTTCTTTTGTTTTATAACCTAGAATTTCGTATTTTTCTTTTAGATCGTTGGCAAATTGAGGCTATTTAGATAACTTAAAACTTAGAATTGGTAGGTGCTAATTTGGATTTTCCATTCATATAGATTACTAAATCACCTTTGAGTATAATTATTTGATTTATTATGTATATAGGGTATTTTAATCTTGTTGGGTAACATTTTACTTACAAAATTATTGTTTTTCTTGCCCCTGTAAGATAAAGTTGTTTAATTTTATTGTAATTTGATTAAATGAATAAAGAATTATGGTTCAATTTTGAATGAAATTGTTATAAGTGTGTTTTGACATGTAAAGGAGGTTATAAAAATTGTGCTGTAAATATAATTTGGTTTTAAGATATCTGTTTTTATATAGTTCGGATTTATTATCATGGTGTGAATTGTATTGATAACATTTTGAACGTAAATTGAGCTTTTGAGTTGTTGAGTAAAATTATTATTTGAATCTAAAATTTTTCCTAAAGATAATTATTAGTATTGTGAATCAAATGGAAAGTTTATGCCAGAATTCAATTGTTAAATTATGTTTCTAGGGGAGAAGGTTGAACCAACTCGCTACGATACCCGAAACTAAGGTCAGATCAGATATGAACTATGATATGATACGATATACTATATGCATAGACTTTCGCTATGAAAAGATGAATTTTATTCGCTCGAATAAATCAACGATATCCGATTAGTTATACATGTATATATGATTTGCTATAGCGTATAATTAGTCATAGTGTATAATTAGTTATAGCATTTGTTATATCATGACCTGAAATTTCGGTTAGTTATGAAGTTATGATATATGGAACTTATTAATATAATTTGGTTTATAATATTATCTTGGTTGAAAACACCTTGCATCTACATTTCGATCCGAGGAAAGGGTTTCTGGTATCCACATCTTACGGAGTTTGAAACTCATTTGGTTAACTGGATTTTTGTGCATAGGGTGACTATGAAAGATATGATCAACATAAAGGCTTAGAGTAGTTTCATTGTAGATTTCTTTTGGATTGGACTATTATATAGACTTAACCATTTGTTTTGTTATAAATCGACATAACCACTCGTATAGTTTTTGATGTATAACTCATATTTTTGGGTATAACTCATGGGTTGGGATACTGTAACTTTTAAAAGATATGTATTTTGATGTGAAGTCTTTTTATTTAGTCGCGCCACTATTATCATGGTGTGAATTGTATTGATAACATTTTGAACGTAAATTGAGCCTTTGAGTTGTTGAGTAAAATTATTATTGAATCTAAACATTTTCCTAAAGATAATTATTAGTATTGTGAATCAAATGTAAAGTTTATGCCATAATTCAATTGTTAAATTATGTTTCTAGGGGAGAAGGTTGAACCAACTCGCTACGATACCCGAAACTAAGGTGAGATCAGATATGAACTATGATATGATACGATATACTATATGCATAAACTTTCTCTATGAAAATATGAATTTTATTCGCTTGAATAAATCCGCGATATCCGATTAGTTATACGTGTATATATGATTTGCTATAGCGTATAATTAGTCATAGCGTATAATTAGTTATAGCGTATCATTGGTATATCATGACCCGAAATTTCTGTTAGTTATGAAGTTATGATATATGGAACTTATTAATATATTTTGGTGTATAATCTTATCTTGGTTGAAAACACCTTGGCATCTACATTTCGATCCCGAGGAAAGGGTTTCTGGTATCCACATCTTACTGAGTTTAAACCTCATTTGTTTAATTGAATTTTTGTGCATAGGGTGACTATGAAAGATATGATCAACAGAAAGGCTTAGAGTAGCTTCATTGTAGATTTCTTTTGGATTGGACTATTATATAGACTAGTCCCACTACAACCAGTCGCTGTTTTACCGACGACACGTGTCGTCGGTAAACAGCCCCATTTCGTCGGTAAAATTGTTTACGGACGACCACTCGTCGGTAAACTGTCGTCCCTAGACATTGGTCCGGTAAATTCGCTCTTGCCGACGGCGATTTTGGTCTCTCGTCGATAAACCAACTATTTTTACTGACGACTACACCTCGTCGGCAAATCTTGGCTTACCGACGACGTATAGTTGTGTCGCTGGTAATATTTACCGCGTTACCGACAACCTTTGTCGTCGGTAACTAAATGAAATACCGACGACTTGGTTGTCGGAATCGTATTAATTAAACGCCTTTTTTTAATTTAAATACCATACCGACGACATTCTTCACATAAATGTCGTCGGTAAACTTTTTTTTTTTTGCATGTTTACCGACGACATTCATGTGAAGAATGTCGTCGGTATTGTGTTTATTTATTTTTTTAAAATTTTAATTTATTTTTTTGTTTTTTTTAAATTTTTTTTATTTAATTTGGTTTTTCAATATTTTATAATTTAATATACTAGAAATCATGAATTATATTCATAAAATATAAATAAACCCGGGTAGTCAAACCCTGGGCAATAAAGTCAAACCCCAGGAATAAAGTCAAACTCCCGGAGTTAAAATTCAAAATATTACATAAAACCTTAATAAAAGTCATAAATATAAACTTAAATAAAATAAAAGTCATAAACATAATAAATCAATCACGGGCCAGATAAATCTTCTCCTTGATCATCATCTTCACTAGCTTCTCTATCTTCATCTTCATCGAAAACCGGAGGGAGACCATTTTTTTCACGAGATTCGTTGAGGCCTTTGAGCATCTTCGTGAAAAAATCATCGGGCCTAGAGGAGCTCGGTGGAGTATCTTCATCCGGCATAGGAGGTAATCCTTGGAGTGCGCGGAGCTCGTTCATGCCGTCGAATATCCGCTGGATCTTTACCGCGTTTTTCTTTGCGGTCTTGTCCGAAACAGACGGCTTCGGGTCCTTCTTTTTCTTGAAGACAGCTCCGATTGACGGGATCCAGTGTCTACTCTTAGCCGGTTTCATCACCTCCTGTACCGTCTCCTTCAACGCTCCTATCTGCTCCTCCACTGGAACATCCTTAGCCGATTGGGACCCCGTCTCGATAACCCGATCCTTAAGCTTCTCCCGATAAACTTCCTGTAATAAAATTTCAAATAAATAATTAATAAAACTAACAAAGAAATAAATTTAAAGTTAAATAATTAATTTTAAACAATAAAAAGGAAAATAGAACTCTTACACTAGCCTACTCCCATCTATCGTCAACCCAGCTGCCCTTCGCCCCGTCATAGCCCAAGTACTCGAAGTATCCGCCCATCGGTGGAAGTGGGACCTCCTCTTGGGTCTGCTCGTCAATAAAGCTCAGGGGCTCCTTCGTATTAACCTTCAGCTTACCCTATAAAATATACATAAAAAATTATTATTATTAAAAAATTAAATTAAATAACTAATAAATTTTATTTTTACTTTAATAAATTATACCTCGATAATCTCGTGGCGGGTCTGGGTTTGGTTCCTAGAACCAGACTTGTTCGGCTTCTTCTGGTTCTGCCTATTCTTTTTATTTATCTCCGCCTGAGCCTGTTACAATTCAAGGTAAAAAAATAATTAAACACTAATTTAATAATAAAATAATTAAACTATAATTTTACCTTCTTCTAAGGGTCATTCATCATATCAACGGTCCTCTTCCAGTCATCGGGAAGCACATCTGGGGGACACTCGTTCGTGCCCAAGTAATCAGCCTTCAGGTCGCTCTTCCACCGCCTGTAAGCAGCGGACTGGGACGGCTGTAGCTTCCCGCTGATAAAGTTCCAATCTTCGCGGGCCCTCCACTCCTCGAGGTCGAAAAACTCCTTCAGTTTTCCGAGAATCGTGACTTTTAGTCCCCTCGGTACATCACTCGACGATCTATAGTAGGGAGGGACTGTTTCTCGAACCGCGAGACCCACCACTTGGGCCACGTGCTTCCCATATTCTCCGTATGGGTTCCACGTGTCATCTAATATGCATAAATCTACCGGAAGGGCCCCACCTAACTTCTCTTTAGCATCATTGGCGGTTTTAAGGGTCGAAACATTTCGGGGTCTCCTCTTTCGCCTAACTGTTTAATAAAATTATATTAAATAAATTACTAATTTATATTAGTTGAATTTTATAAATTAATTTATATTACCCGGCGGCTGGTAACAGTCATTAAAGTTTGGGGGTTGATTCGGGTTCGGATCCTCTCCGTTTCTGTCACCCCTATGGTAATTCGGCATCACATCGGCCATCTATAATTTAAATAAAATTAATAAATTAGTTTTTTTAAGACTATATACTATAAATTGCATTTTAGTCCCTTTTTTATTAAAACTTACAAAAATACCCATATAAATTAAAAAAAAAATATTTTTTTTAATAGTTTTTAAATTGTAATTTAGTCCTTATAATTTATATCTTTATAAAAATAAGTATTTATTAATTTTAAAAGTCTATATATTATAAATTGAGTTTTAGTCCACGTATTTTCAAAAATTACTAAAATACCCTAAAGTCCATGATATTTTTTTTAAAGTTTTTTAATTTGCAATTTAGTCCTTATATTTTATATATTTACAAAAAATACCCTAACGTCATAAAAAATTGTGAAGTTTATTAAATTGTATTTTAGTCCATAAATTGCATTTTAGTCCCTAAAGTTTTTCATATTTACAAAAAATACCCTAAATTTCACAAACATCAAAATTAATAAACATACACAAATTTTAAAGTTTATAAAACTGCATTTTAGTCAACAAAGTTTTCTTATATACAAAAATAACCATATCAAAAATCCAAAAATCCAAAAACTTATCCTAACCCTAATTTTGCTAAAAATAAACAAAAATTCATGTTACATGTTATATTTAACAACAAAATACATTTTCAGAATACATAAACTATCACAATAATTCGGAATTAACTATTAATCCAATACAAAATAAAAAAAATTCAATTCAAAAATTTAATAAAAAAGGTATTATTTCGGCTTTGTTGTACCTGTTACGTGGAGATTGTGTTGAACATATCCAGCAATCCATGCCAAGCAAGAAGAGAGGAAAAACAAAAACAAAAAAAGAGTTAGGATTTGATTTAGAAAAAAGAAAAAAATTGAAGAAACAATAGAGTTTTGGCATGAAATCACTTACATTTGATGTTATTTGGGTGTTGGAATGGCTCGGAACAGCTCCTTCTACCTCGGAAACGAATTTTTTGAGAGAGTTTTGATGTTTTTGTGTTTCAGAAATGAGCTCGGTAGGGTTTAATAGTTAAACTGTTTACCGACGACACGCGTGTCGTCGGTAAAATGGTCAAAGTCGTCGTTAAATGAGACACGCGTCAAACAGTCGTACGCGTGACTGTTGCGTGTCCTGCTTTACCGATGACTACTTTTCGCAAGTCGTCGGTAAATCCCTTGGGTGGGAAAATGGACCGCCCATCTTGGCCAATAAATTTTTGGTTTTCGTTTAACGACGACTGTTTTTAATGAATGTCGTCGTTAAAGTTTTACCAACGACATTCTTGCAATGAATTTCGTCGTTAAATTTTTAACGACGACATTCATTACAAGAATGTCGTCGGTAAAACTTTAATGTCGCCGGTAAATTTTTTTTCATTTCTTTTCTTTTTTTATTCTTGTTGGGATTGAGATATACACACAAAAATTATTGTTTGAGGTATTTAGTCAATAGTTAGGGTCAAATTTGAGTGTTCGGGGTGTTTAGTCAACAGTTAGAGTCAAACTTGAGTGTTCGGGATGTTTAGTCAACAGTTAGAGTCAAATGTTAGTGTTTGAGGTGTTTAGTCAACAGTTAGGTCAAATTTGAGCGTTTGGGGGTGTTTAGTCAACAGTTAGAGTCAAATGTTAGTGTTTGAGGTGTTTAGTCAGCTGTTAGAGTCAAATGTTAGTGTTTGAGGTGTTTAGTCAACAGTTAGAGTCAAAATTTAGTGTTTGAGGTGTTTAGTCAACAGTTACAGTCAAACTTGAGTGTTCGGGGTGTTTAGTCAACAGTTAGAGTCAAATGTTAGTGTTTGAGGTGTTTAGTCAACAGTTAGGGTCAAATTTGAGTGTTCGGGGTGTTTAGTCAACAGTTAGAGTCACGTGTTAGTGTTTGAGGTGTTAGGTCAACAGTTAGGGTCAAACTTGAGTGTTTGAGGTGTTTAGTCAACAGTTAGAGTCAAACTTGAGTGTTTGGGGTGTTTAGTCAACAGTTAGAGTCAAATGTTAGTGTTTAAGGTGTTTAGTCAACAGTTAGGGTCAAATTTGAGTGTTCGGGGTGTTTAGTCAAATGTTAGTGTTTGAGGTGTTTAGTCAACAGTTAGGGTCAAATTTGAGTGTTCGGGGTGTTTAGTCAACAGTTAGAGTCAAACTTGAATGTTCGGGGTGTTTAGTCAACAGTTAGAGTTAAATGTTAGTGTTTGAGGTGTTTAGTCAACTGTTAGAGTCAAATGTTAGTGTTTGAGGTGTTTAGTCAGCAGTTAGAGTCAAACTTTAGTGTTTGAGGCGTTTAGTCAACAGTTAGAGTCAAACTCGAGTGTTCGGGGTGTTTAGTCAACCGTTAGAGTCAAATGTTAGTGTTTGAGGTGTTTAGTCAACAGTTAGGGTTAAATTTGAGTGTTCGGGGTGTTTAGTCAACAGTTAGAGTCAAAGGTTAGTGTTTGAGGTGTTTAGTCAACGGTTAGGGTCAAACTTGAGTGTTTGAGGTGTTTAGTCAATAGTTAGAGTCAAACTTGAGTGTTCGGTGTGTTTAGTCAACAGTTAGAGTCAAATGTTAGTGTTTGAGGTGTTTAGTCAACAATTAGGGTCAAATTTGAGTGTTCGGGGTGTTTAGTCAACAGTTAGAGTCAAATGTTAGTGTTTGAGGTGTTTAGTCAACAGTTAGGGTCAAATTTGAGTGTTCGGGGTGTTTAGTCAACAGTTAGAGTCAAATGTTAGTGTTTGAGGTGTTTAGTGTATCAAAATAAATTAAAGTTCAACTCCAAGGACCAGCAAAATATTCTAAGACTAATAAACAAATACAAAATATCCTAATCAGTTCCATATCCACTAATATCTATAGGTTCATCATCGCTATTAACCTCTATAGGTTCTTCTTCATCACCATATTCGTCCCACGTGTCATCTTCGATTTCCTGGTTTTCATCAATAACCATTTCAAAAGCCATCTCAATACGAAAATGAGCTGGGTCAATCTCGATCTCCTCGGTAGTTGCCAAGTTCTCCGGTTCGGAAACCGTCCCAGTGTTACCCAAAGGTATACTAATGCTCTCGTTGTTAGTAGATAGTGATTCCGAACCCCATAACTCGGGACTCCATCCGTGACGATCATTTATTTCCCAAACGGCTTTCCAACCCTTCATTGATTTCTTTGCACTAATCTCGTCAATGTAGAACACTTTCTTGGCTTGCGATGCTAAAATGTATGGTTCGTCTTCCCACTCAAAGTTTGACGTGTTAATAAAGTTTACCCCATGTTTAGTCCTCGCGTCAGTGATGTCTCCTCATTTGTGATAGTAAAATATACTCATGAGACATCATTTTAGGCTTATTTATTAGTTTATAGGTTGATTTTAGCTTATTTTAGTGCACTTTCCTATTTTGGGTCTTGATTTGTAGAATTATTATTTTTAGAGCATATTGGGTTTAATTGTTTATTTAGTGTGAAGCTTTAAAGATAATTATGGAGATTAATTAGAGTCCAAGTCAAAGAATACAACTTATGGAAGGAGATATGCATGGAAATTGGAGATAAGGAAGTAAAAGCTAAAAAGATGGAAAAGGAAAAGCTGCCTAAATATGGGATTCTGCACACACGTCTAAAGATTGGTGTTTTTACCTAAGAAATAGGCCGAATTTGGTGATTTCCTTCTTAAGGGTCTAGATAATTCTGTTGCGATTCTTTTGGTATCTTATGGAGCTCAATCCGACCAATAACGAAGAAGATACACTCAAAATAGCGCAGCAGTGTTTATCTTTATTTCCTTACGAATTTGAGTTGGGCTAGAAGTCCATTACTTAAGTTATCTCTAAAGAAACGAATTAGGTCAACCTCTACACTATAAATACAGCCTCTTAACACTCTTAAATCATCCTTGGTGAAACCTTAAACCAAGAGGAAGCTTACAACACAAGAGAGAAGTCTGGAAGGAGCTGTCATCAACAATGTCTTCTTCTACCTTTAGATTTGTAATATCTTTCTTTTCTTTCATGAACTAAATTTCTTTAGCTTGAGTTTTAGCATTAATGTATGAACCCTAGTTTTGATTGACATCTATCTAATTTGGGAATTTAATGTTTTAAATAGAATTATAGTTTTTATTCTCTGTTTATGTGTTTGGATTTATATTCTGTGTTCTTGTGGACTGCAGCCATTAGAATTACCATCTAGTAATTAGGATACCATTGACAACGGTGTATAATTGCATGTTTAGCACATAACGTTTAGTTTTAGGTTTGATCTGACAACCAAACCTAGCTAGATAATCACTATGGTTTAGTCTTTGTGACTATTTACCAATTACAGGAAAAGTTTGCTTAGGAAGCCTTATTGACACAGGTAAATCCTATTTTAAACTACCGATAGCATATTGGGACCGATTAGGGAAATACTACATAATTCACCCTTACATGTTTAGAACGGCAAAACTAGTGGGGATTACATGCTAATAACTTAAGCTATATTCTCATATCACTTCTCTTTCATATTTAATTTTCTGTCTTTTAATTCCTTAGTTTTAATTTAGTTTATTAGAAAATCAAACAAAAATCTATTTCTCTACTTTTATTTGCGTTTAGTTGTTCTAGCTTTAATTATTTACACTTGATATTTGCATAAGATTCTCTTAACCTCTGTAGTCTCTGCGGAACGAATCTTTATCTAAAACTTGCATACGATCTGTATACTTGCAGAACCGTGTAGTTTTAGGGTGTTTTTGCACTTTAATTATATCTTATTTTATCACACCCTAGGCCGCACCAAGTTTTTGGCGCCGCTGCCGGGGACTACATCGTTAGTCCTTGTGCATATATCTTGTGCTTTTATTTTTAGTTAGTTCTATTTTACGCTTTTGTTTTTAGTTTTTGTTTTTCAGATTTAGTTACAGATGGAGAACCCAAGGAGACTTGAGCTACCCATCGAGTTCAGAGTGGAGCCACGAGGAATTCGAGCTCCAGAAATCCAAGCCGCGAAATTTAAACCTGATCCTGGGATGCTAACTCAATTTGCATCTCATGGATTATTCAGCGGAGATGCACATCAAGATCCGATCCGATATATTCAGAAATTCATGCAGATCTGTGATGCTTATATCGTAAAAGGAGTTACTAGGGAACAAGTATATTACCTGATGTTCCAGTTCTTCTTGACCAGATGTGCAAGCGATTGGTATGATACCCAATACCCTCATATTATTCCAGATTGCGACAAGCTTCAAGCAAGATTCCTAGACCGTTTTTATCCGGTTAGTAGACGTTTAAAAGACATGTTGGAGCTTGAACAATTTATTCAAAAAGAGGAAGAGAGTTTGGGTGAAGCATGGTTACGATTTACAGATAAGAAGGCGAGATGTCCATATCATAGATCCCCGCCGGAATATTATTTAACCTTGTTTTATGGAGGCCTTAATGATGAATCAAGAGAGAAAGCAGATTCGTTGGGAAACGCAGGTTTTGTGTTGCTAGATCCTGACGGAGCTGAGTTGGGGATGGAGAGAATTCTTGAGAACGAGAGAAGTTGGCCAAAGAGAGCAGTAAAAGAAGACAATTCAGCATCTCTGAAACTTGAAGATTTGGCTAAACAACTCGAAGAACTTAAAGAACAAGCCCGAACACTTGCTCAGGTGAATACGGTACGCACAATTCGTTCATGTTTTGATTGTGGATCAAGAAATCATGTCTGGGCAGGATGTATGAATAATCCAGCAGTAGCTTCCGTTCAAAATCCTCAAGATAACTATTACTCCAATGGTTATGCTTATCCTCCAGAAAGCTACACTAATTATCAACAACCTCCATAACAAAAGAGTTGGGTCAGAAAGCAAGAAACTTATCAGCAATCCCAACTTCAACCTTATAACCCTCCACAACCTATTCAGAAAAAGGCACCCATTGTTAAAAATTGTCAAGAACCAAAGAAAGATCCACCTAAACAATCAATGCAATTGGCAAAACAAGAACAACTCCAGAGTTTGACTTCAAGTATGACTAGATTGATGCAAACAGTTGAGAAGAAAATGAGTCATAGCCAACAAAAAGTTCAAACCCAGGAGAAGATTATCAAGCAACTAGAGAAGACTATATCACAGATGGCGAGTACATTATAAACAAGGCCAAAAGGGCAACTCCCAAGTGATACTATTGCTCCTAGAGATGATTCTTGCCATGCAGTTGAATTACGAAGTGGAAAACAACTACCTCCACCACGACCAGAACAAGAACCAAACCCTATTCCAGAACAAAGGAGGGAAGAGATAATTAAAGATACAGTCAAGGAGGTAGTTGAACCAAAGAGTGTCCAAGCCGAGGCACCTGAAACGACAAGAAAACCTGTGGAACTCGATACACTCCCTCCACCACCATACCCTTCACGTGTCAGAAAGAAGGACAATGACCTGGAATTCAAGAAGTTCATTGACATGTTGAAGAAGTTGTAAGTTAATATACCACTTGTTGAAGCTCTCAAGAGAATGTCGTCCTATATGAAATTCATGAAAGATATCCTCTCCAACAAGCGAAGTATAGAGACTGGGGAACCAATTGGATTACCTAGGGAGTGCAGTGCTATATGTCAAAGTGAGTTGCCACCGAAACTAGAAGATCCCGGAAGTTTTACAATTCCCATCGGCATTGGAGATAGTTGGACCGGGAAAGCATTATGTGATTTAGGCGCGAGCATCAATCTCATGCCAAGATCCCTGTTCGAGAAGCTTAATATCGGAGAAGTAGTACCCACATCTGTGGTATTACAAATGGCGGATCGCTCCCTCTCACGACCAATAGGTAAAATTGAAGATGTTTTAGTTAAAGCTGTGGTGGGGGCAAAGGTGTGATAAAATAATAGATAAATAAAGATAATAATAAAGAGTCACACACCCTTGAGAACCACGGAACTCACTGCAAGTATCACAGATCGTTTGCAAGTTTTAATGATAAGTCAAGTTCGTTCGCAGGGATTGTATCCGTTAGATCTAATTATGTTTAACAGGCGTAGATGAATTTAGATGTTTTAAAATAAAATATAAAAAGAGAAACTAATATGAATAACTATCTGATGAGAAATAACAAATACGAATGCAGATAAATAAATATGGATGTAAGTCAAATAGATTAGGATTACTAATATGAGTCTATTACTAAATCGTTATTCAAACCTGTCACAGATTAAGCATTATATATTAACCAGGATTCTAAATTCTACCTAGCCTTCTCTAGGCTTAGGAGCAACCTCTCCACTACTAAGGATTCCTAAGTAATGATTGGTGATTAAATCAAACCTTTATGGCTATCTAGTTAGGCAAGGGATCAAAACTAGACGATTATGTGGTGTTGTCAATAACTAAGAATAATCCTAAGATTGGCCAAATCTAAGGTGTAACAATAAGTCAAAACACATAATAACAATATACGCCAAGCTCAATCAATTAAAATAACAAATAGTATTAATGAATGTAGACAAAATAATAACCCAACAATTAAAAGTAAAACTTACAGAATAAAAGCTTAGAAATATGGTTGAGAATAGATCTATAGCTAATTACTCTAAATATAGAGAAGGTGAGATGTAGAAGAGGAGTTTGTCAGTCTCCAATCTTCTTCTTCTTGTCTTCCTCTATAGGTCAGCTTGCTCCTTGGATGAATAGCTTGATTCTAAGGATGAATATTAATGTAAAGGACTAAGCTATTGTTTATAATTTAAGCTAATGTTTAGAACTGAGCAAGGACATGTTTACAATGGTATAAGGGTGTATTTATAGGTGTTTAGGAAGACCTAATTCGTTTTCTTGAAGGAGAAGTAAGTAGTGGACTCCAAGCCCAACTCAAATTCGTAACCCTAAAAACATGAAATCAGGTCCGATTTTCTTTTGGCTCTAACAGCTTCAATATTCATCCGTTTGACGCGTATGAATATACCAAATTGATCGTCTCGGAAAGCTCTTCAACTTTGCTCTTGACCGTTTCACCAAATTCCACACCGTTTTTGAGATATAAGCTGATTTGTGGTCGTAGGTGCAGAAATTCAGGATTAAGGCAGGTTTTCCTTTTCCATGTTTTTAGCTTTTATTTCCTTATCTCCAATTACCATGTCTATCTCTTTCCATATCTTGTAGTCTTTGACTTG
Organism: Nemophila menziesii; assembly: GCA_029959085.1. NCBI lineage: Eukaryota > Viridiplantae > Streptophyta > Magnoliopsida > Boraginales > Hydrophyllaceae > Nemophila > Nemophila menziesii. Next base: position 35,670,585 of record JARWIR010000005.1, on the reverse strand, counting down.
GAATCTAATTAATCTCCATAATTATCTTTAAAGCTTCACACTAAATAAATAATTAAACCCAATATGCTCTAAAAATATTATTTTACTAAATCAAGACTCAAAATAGGAAAGTGCACTATTTCTCAAGAAAATCGACTAAATGACTTCCTAAATCACTAAAAATGATGTCTCATCCTAATATAAATCTATCACAAATGAGGAGACATCAAGACCCCCAACTCAAAGTTGTATCGTCCCGATACAATAAAGATAAAAACAAAGGGAAGTCTCTAAATACACACCTAGGTCAATTAAGCACAGAAGACAGAAGATAGAAGAATATGGAGAATAGACTCAAAGCAACTACTCAGAAAATTTCATGTAATAATATTTAAAAACTACATACCTGTACACTTCTCATATCCACAGTCAACACGGTTTGAATTCAAGAGCAGATTAGTTTCGCAATGTAAGAAGGATTGGGACTTTACTCAGTTCCCCAAGAAAGCTATAGATTGTTCATCGAACTTCACTAGTGTCCAAAGATCCATTTAACTACTCTCTATTGGCTCAATCACTTCTCGATTACATAGCAAAGAATCAAAAGGTCTTTAAGGTTGTAATGTAGGCTTAGGGATGGTATGATAAGTATATTTGGATAATATAGAGTGAGCTTTTGGCTCTCTCCTCACTAGCCATCAACGAATCGCCCTAGAGCTTGAGTTACTCTCATAAAACGTTTCTCACTCAACCCAATGATTTCTTTGATGCACAATTTAGCATCCCCAATAACCCAATTAAAGATAAGATGTCACATAAAAATTCCACTTTGCCGGTCCGAATATATATATTTTCTTTTCAAATCAATTTCTTTTCTATAGCTATGATTCTCTTTTAATGTTGAGATATCACACTAATTTTCTCATATATATTTTTTCTTTTAATGCCCTTGTTGGCAAAATTAGCTCGTAGCTTCTTTTTCATTCACTATTACCCCGGCAAAGTGTTACAATATAATCTTGTGAATCATCATCAATATAAATAACAGAGCACAATTAATAAGCTCAAAAATCCCAACCCAATAACAATTCCCATAATGTTGGACCCACCACCCCAAACTCAAGCTCTAAAACAACTGTCTATGCATCGCGATTCGAGTGCGGGTCATATGGAAAAGTCCTATAATCTAAAGGGATATGGCTTATAATGTGTTTAAATAAAAAGGCTTTAGAAAGGCTAGAAGGGGCTGAGAAGGATATAGCATATAAAATCAAAAATCACAAGGTGAGAAGGTATAAAAAGGCTTCAAGGGCTTCAATATGAAAGAACCGCCTTAATCACTTTCTACACTATGCAATTTCGTTATTTTCTTACCTTTAGCACTTTCATCAAATGGTTTTTGTCACTAGCTTGGATCTCACGGCCTACACACTTCTCAAGGTTCCCTGAGATCGAACATACTTTCTATCGCATTGCTCACTAATCTTTTCTTTACTATCAACGTGTGTTTTCCTGCAAATACTTCAAAGCATACAAAATAAAATAGCTCATAAACATACTACTTTCTATCATTAACTTACTGAGTTTATGCTTTCAAGCTATTAAACACACTCTACATACATCTAAACCTTCTCAAAAATTTTAATTTTACCTAAAAAACAGAAAAATGGAGATGAGAGACAACGAATCCCCACACCCCCAACTCAAAAATGAGCCGTGTCCCCACGACTCGAAAAGACTCGAAAATAAAATAAAAGAAATTAAAATTTTAGCACATATTGCACATTAAAGAAAAGGTAAGGAAGAAAGAAAACATACTCTTCGAGGCTATTTACCTCGCCTGATCAATACCCGGAATAGGGTGCAGTGCTTTCCATGTATGAAAACTTCTATGCATCACCAATTTTGCATTCCCTTCTTATGCTCCATCCCAATCAATCACACTCTAGAAGTCTCTTGTTTATCTTCTTCCAACTTTGTTCTTGAATAATCTCTCATGTGACAGTTGTTCATCCGAGAATATGTTTTGAACATAGCTACTAGCGTCCCAGAAGCTTTTGTTCATCTTGGGTAGATGAATATTGATTGTAGAGGTTGTGGTGTCTTCCTTATGAAAGTTTTAACCTTTTTGTTCTTTGAATTTACCACATCTAGCTTTCCTCTATTCTCTTGATCCGATTTACCTTGTAATTTATTCCCAAACTAGTACCCATCTCAATTGAAATCTTCTAGATCTTACCCAATACCTTGCTTTGATTCTTCATATCCCGTAACACTTGATAATTTCTTTATTCTCTTCATCATCTCTTTTGACCCCCAACTCAAAGCTATGAACACTCTTGAAATTTGTACTTTATGATCATAGGTGGAACAAGCTTTATTTTGGTTAGGAAAGGTGTTAGGATGACAATTCTCCATGTGGGTATGATTGAATCAAGTTTTGATGATATGGGTTTAATGATTTTTAGGAAAAGATTTTGAAATTCATGGCTTTGATTCTCCGTTTCTAGGTGTTTTGATATGATTTGGGTGCTTGAATCTTCTTTGTAATGATGTAGGGAAGGATTTGGATGAGAATTCATGGTGATTTGGTGATGTTTTGATGTTAGGTGAAGGTTTGTTGAAGCTTTAATGGAGTTGGGAGAGTTCTGGAGAAGAGAAAGAGGCTTGAGGTTTATGAAATTCGGAATTAATAGCTCTATATCTCTTTTATAAGCTCAACCCGTAACTTTCTCTTTCTGGCGGCGTGGCGCGGTATACCGGGCATATCCTCCGGTATTACCGGAACATCTGATGATAAATTTTTTTTAGCTTCTGGATAAAACCCGTGGTAGGACCCCGTGGTACGGGTTTTTGAGCTGCGGACCATTGTCCGGTGTACCGCGGGGATGCTCCGCGCCTCCTACGTCAAAAAACCCGTGGTAGGACCCCGTAGCACGTGTTTGTGCGGTGCATGGCGCGGTATAGGGTCCGGTATACCGGACCCATCAGCTATATTTTTTTCGTTTCTGGATAAAACCCGTAGCTCTACCCCGTGGTACGGGTTTTTACCTTGCGGTGCACCGCGGCTGAGGTCCGGTGTACCGCACGTGGCAAAAACCTCCCCATCAGCTAGATCTCGAAAAGTTATGCAGTTTAGGCTCAAAGACCACCTGATTCCGACATCCGAGCGCAAAGATATGACTTGCCGAAGTTTCTTCGTTCCGAAAAATTTTGCTCGCTTCCCTAACTCGATTTCTCCAATACCTAATCATCAAAAACACTAATACCTTCCTCAAATATGCAATATCAACTAAAATTAACTAATATAAACTAAAACTAAAAACATAAAAACATAAAAATTATTATGGGATGTCTCCCAAAAGGCACTTTTGTTTAACGTCTTTCAAAGTTAGACGAGTTACCTCGGTTATTTCTTTTTATAGCCTCCCCAGCAGTGAGTGAGATGATTAACACTTACCAAATCGAGCTTGCAACCTTTGATAGCCTTGATTTCGACCACTCCTTCTGAGATAATTTGCGTGATAACATAAGGTCCCTTCCAAGAACTGCTCTGTTTGGGGTTGGGAGGTTTCCATGCCACCTCGTCTCCTACCCCAAACTCAATATTTTTCTCTATGGTTTCTTGGAGACTTTCAGGTTCTGGCTTCTTGGTTACTGCTCTGATTGGATATTGTTCCTTTGACTTCTTTTTCCTTTTCTTTCCGGAAACATAGAATGTTTCAGCGTTATCTCCAATACTAAGAGTCACGGTTCCTTCATTCACATTCACTATAGTATCGCTGGTGGCTAGGAATGGACGCCCAAGAATGAATGGGACGTTCTTATCTGCTTTGTAGTCAAGAATAATAAAGTCCGTTGGAATAACAAGGTTACCTACTTGAACGAGTACATCCTCTATTACTCCCCACGGCTTAACAGTAGATTGATCCGCAAGTTGTAAGATTACGGATGTCGGTTTCGCTTCTCTAATACCAATCTTCTTGAATACACTTTTGGGCATGATATTCACACTTGCCCCTAAATCACACATGGCTTTTCCATGAAATATACCACCTATTTTGATTGGGAGGTTGAAACTTCCCGGATCTTTACGCTTCGGTGGTAATCTTCTTTGAACTCGTGCTGATACCCCTTCGTTGATTGCTACAGACTTGGCTCTTGTGAATCTTTTCTTATTGGAGAGTGCCTCCAGAAAGAATCGATCATAGTTTCTCCTTCCTTCCATAGCTTCGAGTAAAGGGACGTTAATTTTCACTTGTTTTAACGCCTCTATACACTTCTGATGTTGCTCCGTGGGATAGTGGCAATGTATGGGTGTTTGTCTTGCTCTACTTCTCTCTTCAATTCTTGGTCCATCAACCACTCTAGGCTTCTTAATCTTATCATGTTCAACTTCTTCAACCCAATCCTCAACAATTATCTCATCTAAGTTCATCCGTTTTACGTTTGACTTGTTTGGTAGAACATCCCCTTTTGAGGGAGATGGTAGCGCTTCGGTGATTATCTCACCGTGTTCTTTTATCTTTTGAGTTTGAAGACTAATAGTCTTAACCTTGTCGTCTACGTATTGGATCTTCTTCATGTTAGTAGTTGTATCTTGGGTCAATTGTAGGAGTTGACTTTGCATCTGTTCTATGATTGTATTGAGCTGCATCACATTCTTCTCTAAAAGTTGATTATGTTGTTTAAGATCTTGGTTCTGTTGTTGCAGGTTTTGCACTACTGATGCATCGATCTTTGATTCAAGTCTGCTCATATTTTCCTTCGAGAAGTTGATGAATTGACTAATAGTCTCTTTTAACTCAGTAATCTCTTCTTGAGGACGTGATTGAGCTTGACTTACATTATGAACAGTATAGCTCGGTGGTTGATTAGCTTGATTTTCATAGGCTTGCTCTTGTAGGTATAACTGTTGAGGTGGCTTTGGGATGCTTTCCTTAACAGTTATAGCGAGTTGTTGTATTTGATCTTGCAACCTTGAAATCCTCGCATCTTCTTCTTCGTTAGTGGTAGGAGTTTTTCCTTGTGGCCAACTCATGTTGTTCTCAATGATTGTTTCCATACCACTTTTTGCTTCTTTTGGATTCATAGAGACAAAATTTCCACGACCCATATTATCTGCTCTCAGCCTTGACTCTCTATCGAGTCCATTATAGAACATGGATAATTGTAATTGTGGCGTGTATCCATGTAGTGGACATTTTGCCAACATCTTTTGAAATCTCGTCCATGCTTCACCAACACTCTCTCCGGCTTCTTGTAAGAAATTTGTAGGCTCCAATAGTTCCTTTACTCGCATACTTGTAGGATAAAATTTATCAAGGAATCTTTCTTGAAGCTTGTCCCAATCGGTTATTAGCTCGGGAGGTTGATCATCGAACCAATCGCTTGCTTTCCCGGTCAAGAAAAATTGAAACATCAAATAATACATCTGTTCTTGTGTAACACCTTCATTAATGTAGGCATCACAAAATTGCATGAATTTTTGAACAGATCTGACCGGATCTTGATTTGTATCACCATTAAATTTCCCATAGCTCGCGAATTGATTAATTAAATCAGGATCAGGCTTGAATCTAACGGCTTGCATAGTTGGGACACGAATCCCAATGCGTTGAACTCGAAATTTACTAGGTAAACCTAGCTCTAACCGTTGATTATCCATCTAAAATCCTGAGAAAGACTAAAACAAAAAGAAAGCGTAAAACTGAAAACAAATAACAACTTCTACACTAAATAAACACAAAATAGATTTAACTTAAAGATAAATCCCCGGCAGCGGCGCCAAAAACTTGGTGGGGGCAAAGGTGTGATAAAATAATAGATAAATAAAGATAATAATAAAGAGTCACACACCCTTGAGAACCACGGAACTCACTGCAAGTATCACAGATCGTTTGCAAGTTTTAATGATAAGTCAAGTTCGTTCGCAGGGATTGTATCCGTTAGATCTAATTATGTTTAACAGGCGTAGATGAATTTAGATGTTTTAAAATAAAATATAAAAAGAGAAACTAATATGAATAACTATCTGATGAGAAATAACAAATACGAATGCAGATAAATAAATATGGATGTAAGTCAAATAGATTAGGATTACTAATATGAGTCTATTACTAAATCGTTATTCAAACCTGTCACAGATTAAGCATTATATATTAACCAGGATTCTAAATTCTACCTAGCCTTCTCTAGGCTTAGGAGCAACCTCTCCACTACTAAGGATTCCTAAGTAATGATTGGTGATTAAATCAAACCTTTATGGCTATCTAGTTAGGCAAGGGATCAAAACTAGACGATTATGTGGTGTTGTCAATAACTAAGAATAATCCTAAGATTGGCCAAATCTAAGGTGTAACAATAAGTCAAAACACATAATAACAATATACGCCAAGCTCAATCAATTAAAATCACAAATAGTATTAATGAATGTAGACAAAATAATAACCCAACAATTAAAAGTAAAACTTACAGAATAAAAGCTTAGAAATATGGTTGAGAATAGATCTATACCTAATTACTCTAAATATAGAGAAGGTGAGATGTAGAAGAGGAGTTTGTCAGTCTCCAATCTTCTTCTTCATGTCTTCCTCTATAGGTCAGCTTGCTCCTTGGATGAATAGCTTGATTCTAAGGATGAATATTAATGTAAAGGACTAAGCTATTGTTTATAATTTAAGCTAATGTTTAGAACTGAGCAAGGACATGTTTACAATGGTATAAGGGTGTATTTATAGGTGTTTAGGAAGACCTAATTCGTTTTCTTGAAGGAGAAGTAAGTAGTGGACTCCAAGCCCAACTCAAATTCGTAACCCTAAAAACATGAAATCAGGTCCGATTTTCTTTTGGCTCTAACAGCTTCAATATTCATCCGTTTGACGCGTATGAATATACCAAATTGATCGTCTCGGAAAGCTCTTCAACTTTGCTCTTGACCGTTTCTCCAAATTCCACACCGTTTTTTAGATATAAGCTGATTTGTGGTCGTAGGTGCAGAAATTCAGGATTAAGGCAGGTTTTCCTTTTCTATGTTTTTAGCTTTTATTTCCTTATCTCCAATTACCATGTCTATCTTTTTCCATATCTTGTAGTCTTTGACTTGGAATCTAATTAATCTCCATAATTATCTTTAAAGCTTCACACTAAATAAATAATTAAACCCAATATGCTCTAAAAATATTATTTTACTAAATCAAGACTCAAAATAGGAAAGTGCACTATTTCTCAAGAAAATCGACTAAATGACTTCCTAAATCACTAAAAATGATGTCTCATCCTAATATAAATCTATCACAAATGAGGAGACATCAAGCTGGCTCTTTTATTTTTCCTTGTGATTTTATTATCCTTGACTACGACGCGGATAAGAATGTCCCCATCATTTTGGGTAGACCATTCTTAGCAACGGGGCGTACACTAATTGATGTTGAGAATGGTGAGTTGATCACGAGAGTACAAGGCGAACAGATACGATTCAATGTGTTTCAGGCAATGAAATATCCTAAAGCGAAAGACGAGTGCTTCAAAGTAGATGTCATCGAAAAAATTACGCAAGAAGTCTTCAATGAAGAAAACTTAGATGATGATCTTGACGAAGCCTTAACACCTGAAACACTAGAGGAACTCGAGATTTCCCCTGAAGAAGTTGCTGCATTAAACGTGCGAGAATTGCTTTGGGAACCAGGTGACATTGAACCAATGAAACAACCATCTATAATATGTCCACCTGTTCTCGAAGAAAAACCACTTCCAGATCACCTACGCTATGCGTATCTAGGTACGAACAAAACTTTGCCTGTTATTATTTCTGCTAACCTTTCAGGTCCTCAAGAAGAGAAGCTACTTCAAGTACTTCGCGCAAACAAAGAAGCAATCAGATGGACTATTGCCGACATCAAAGGAATTAGTCCTTCCGTTTGCAAACACAAAATCATTCTTGAGAACGAAGGTGGGTGATCTATAGAGGGACAGAGAAGACTCATGCCAGCTATGAAAGAAGTGGTGAGGAAGGAAATAATAAAGTTGTTAGACGCAGGAATTATCTATCTGATTGCTAGCAGTGATTGGGTCAGTCCAGTACAATGTGTTCCAAAGAAAGGAGGTTTCACTACCATCCTTAATGATCAAGGCGAGGCCATACCATCAAGACCAGTTGTGGGATGGCGAGTGTGCATGGATTACCGAAGACTGAACAAAGCAACAAAGAAAGATCACTTCCCGCTACCATTCATTGATCAGATGCTAGACAAACTTGCAGGGAGAGAATATTACTGTTTCCTTGACGGATATTCGGGTTATAATCAGATTTGTGTGGATCCCCTCGATCAACACAAAACAACTTTTACATGTCCGTTTGGTACTTTTTCTTATAGAAGAATGCCGTTTGGTTTATGCAATGCACCTGCCACGTTCCAGAGGTGCATGATGGCTATATTTTGGGACATGATTGATAAATACTTGGAGGTTTTTATGGATGACTTTTCGGTGTTTGGAGATAGTTTTGATGATTGTTTGAGTAATCTTGAGAAAGTCCTTGCGAGATGTAGAGAAAAAGATCTCGTGCTTGAGAAGACCGTGAACAAATCGAGGAAAGATTGGTCTTTAAAGCTAGATGATGCTCTCTAGGCATACAGAACAACTTTTAAAACACCAGTTGGGCATCTCCATATCGCATGGTCTACGGCAAAGCGTGTCATCTACCGATTGAACTAGAAGCTCGAGCCTACTGGGCTATTAAAACTCTGAATCTAGACCCAGACTTGGCCGGGAAGCAAAGGATGATGCAGTTGAACGAATTGGAAGAGCTTCGTTATCTTGCCTATGAAAATTCACGTCTCTATAAGGAGAAAACAAAGCGATGGCATGATAAACGGCTCCGTCCAAAGCATTTCGAGATTGGACAGAAGGTTTTATTATACAACTCTCGATTTTCGAACTACCCAGGAAAGCTTAAATCTCGTTGGGGAGGACCTTACATTGTTACCAAAGTCACACCGCATGGAGCGATTGAGATTGAAAATCCAACCGAGCAACGGACATTCATGGTGAATGGCCAGCGTTTGAAGAGATACTATGACAGTGAGGACTTTGAGCAAGGGGAGAAAATCTACCTCGTCGAATGCGATTAGCCTGAGGTACACGTCTAACTCAAAGACGTTAAACAAAAGTGCTCTTGGGAGACACCCCTTGTTTTAATTGTTTTTTAGATTAGTTGTTTTAGCTTTGTAGTGTTTAATTTTAAGTTAGTGTATATTTTCAATTGTGTTTACAAGCTAATAGGAGAGAAAGGTAGTGTGTTATTGTGCAGGAAACGAGTTTGGGGTCAAAAGGAAAAATCTGGAGGAACTCAAGGCCTGGCGCGAACTACCCCGCGGACTACCCCATGGTCCGCAGGGATGCACCGTGCCCCAAAAACCCGTACCACGGGTCGGGGACCACGGGTTTTATCCAGAAAGAAGAAAAAAATCGAGGAACAGGTGCGGTACACCGGACCCTAGTCCGCACGCCCAAAACTCGTACCACGGGTTGGGTACCACGGGTTTTTTGACGGACATGGCGCGGACTACCCTCTGCTCCGCACCCCTGGTCTGCACGCCCAAAACCTGTACCACGGGGTGCTAACTGGGGTATTATCCAGTGGGCAAAAATTTGGAGCAACAGAAGCTGCGGTACACCGCAGGTTTTGTCCGGTGCACCGCAAGAGGCGGTTTGAGAAGGAATTCTTTTCCTAATCAAACTCTTACCTTATGAGATTAACCCTAGCCTCTCCCACACGAATTTTTCAGACCCAAACCCTATATAAACATCTTAAAGCTTGTGCAAACCTTCACAATTAACACAACAACTCATCAAAACCTCTCCATCATCTTCCATAAACACAATCCTTCATCAAATTCATCACACTACACCATCAAAACACCATCAAATTCAACAAGCTTTAAAGAGTTCTTCCACGATCAATCAAATAACCTTTCTCCTTCATCAATTCCAAGCAACAACATCAAGCTAAACCAAATTTTCCTTAAACTTTTAATCCATCCTTGGTATAACTTGAGTTGTGGGTGAATCAAGTATGACTAACAGATCTGAAGCTATGGAATACAAGAGAAAGTGTTCAATCCTTGGGAAGAATAAGAAATTGCCTGGAGCCACCATTGAAAAACCCATCAATCTTGATGAGGTTTCTGAAGAATCAAAAGAACAGGCACCTGAACAACCACTACCAAAGAAGAGATTAACTGCTAGAATGTCCACACCATCAAGGAGGCCTTTAGACAAAATAAAAATCCAAGACCAAGGTTCTTCTACCTCTTCTTCTAAAATTGCTTATGATCTTCCTCCTTGGGCTATTCAGTTACAGAACGAAGTTGAAAGATTACGTGAGGATAACAAAGACCTTTGGGTAGAAATCATGCAATTGGAAACAAAGGTAGATAATTCGACCTTGTACAAGGATATAGATGATTACACCAATCCCTCAGCTTCAGAAGATGAGGATGATATGATGGATCTCTATGGCCAACCGGGTAGGTCATTCTAATTTTTCTTAATAGCTTGTATGCATTAGGTAGTTTAGTTAGTTTTATTTTAAATTTTATTTCATGCTTGAGTCTTTTTCGAGTCGTGGGGACACGGCTCACTTTTGAGTTGGGGGTGGGGATTCGTTGTCCTCATCTTCTTTTCGTTTTTTTCATAAAATTAAATTTTTTTAGGTTGAATTAAGGCATATAATATCTTGAATGTACCTATTTGAGCATGATTTTATTAGGTCAATGATAGTAGGTAGTATGCTTTTGAAAGATGCAACAAAATTGTTTAAATGCATGTATGAAAACAGGAAATAAAGGATAGAAAAGTTAATGAGCAATGCTAAGAAAACACGTTGAAACTTAGGAATAGTTATTTGGTGTGTAGAACGTGAGGTTTAAAATTAGTTGAAAACCCACTTGACTATGAACTAATAATGAAAACGTAACGAAATCCGGTAGTTAGAAAAATGACTAAGGCAGTTCTTTCATGATAAAACACTTGAGCCTTTAGACTTTCTCACCCTTTTATTTGATATTATTGTTAATTATCCGTCTTAGCCCCTCTGAGCCTTTCTAAAGCCTTTATTGAAACACATTATAATTCATACCCTAGTTTTTAGGACTTATCTATATGACCCGCACTCGAATCGCAAAACCTGAGACACTCATTTTAGAGCTTGAGTTTGGGGTGGTGGGTTTCATCATTGGGAATTTGGGAATTATCTTTGTGATTTTATTGATGATGAAATTGTTATTATTGTAACCCTTTGCCGGGGTAATAGTGAATGAAAAAGAAGCTACGAGCTAAATTTGCCAACAAGGGCATAAAAAGAATATATATATGAGAAAAAATAGTGTGATATCTCAACATAAAAAGAGAATCATAACTATACAAAAGAAAAATTGATGTGAAAAGAAAATAAATATTCGGACCGGCAAAGTGGATTTTATATCATCAAAAGGTTTTAATTGGGATTATTGGGGATGCACATAAAAGGCATCAATAAATTGGGTTGAGTGAGAACATCTTCGAGTGAAAACTCAAGCTCTAGGGCGATTCGTTGATGGCTAGTGAGGAGAGAGCCAAAAGCTCGCTTTTCATTATCCAAATATACCACACCCGTCCTTAAGCCAAGTTATAACCAAGACCTTAGGATTTTTAACTACTAGATGGAGAAACAATTGAGCTATTAGGTAGTAGGTAAGTGGACCATTGAATGCTGTATTTGGGACCTATGAACAACCTATAGCCATTAACCTGAACTAAGTATCATCCTCTCTTTCTGGCATTGCGAAATTAATCTTAACTTAAATTTATGGAATGTTGATTACATGTATATTAGGCATATTTGTGCATTATTTCTTGAGCATTACTACATGAGATTTTTTGGAATTTTATGCTCTAGGATCATTCATTATATTTTGTTCTTGTTCTCCTCCGACTTCTTCTTGTTTATTTTGACTACCCTACTGTTCTTTACTTTTATTGTATCGGGACGATACAACTTTGAGTTGGGGGTCTTGATGTCTCCTCATTTGTGATAGTAAAATATACTCATGAGACATCATTTTAGGCTTATTTATTAGTTTATAGGTTGATTTTAGCTTATTTTAGTGCACTTTCCTATTTTGGGTCTTGATTTGTAGAATTATTATTTTTGGAGCATATTGGGTTTAATTGTTTATTTAGTGTGAAGCTTTAAAGATAATTATGGAGATTAATTAGAGTCCAAGTCAAAGATTACAACTTATGGAAGGAGATATGCATGGAAATTGGAGATAAGGAAGTAAAAGCTAAAAAGATGGAAAAGGAAAAGCTGCCTAAATCTGGGATTCTGCACACACGTCTAAAGATTGGTGTTTTTACCTAAGAAATAGGCCGAATTTGGTGATTTCCTTCTACAGGGTCTACATAATTCTGTTGCGATTCTTTTGGTATCTTATGGAGCTCAATCCGACCAATAACGAAGAAGATACACTCAAAATAGCGCAGCAGTGTTTATCTTTATTTCCTTACGAATTTGAGTTGGGCTAGAAGTCCATTACTTAAGTTATCTCTAAAGAAACGAATTAGGTCAACCTCTACACTATAAATACAGCCTCTTAACAATCTTAAATCATCCTTGGTGAAACCTTAAACCAAGAGGAAGCTTACAACACAAGAGAGAAGTCTGGAAGGAGCGGTCATCAACAATGTCTTCTTCTACCTTTAGATTTGTAATATCTTTCTTTTCTTTCATGAACTAAATTTCTTTAGCTTGAGTTTTAGCATTAATGTATGAACCCTAGTTTTGATTGACATCTATCTAATTTGGGAATTTAATGTTTTAAATAGAATTATAGTTTTTATTCTCTGTTTATGTGTTTGGATTTATATTCTGTGTTCTTGTGGACTGCAGCCATTAGAATTACCATCTAGTAATTAGGATACCATTGACAACGGTGTTTAATTGCATGTTTAGCACATAACGTTTAGTTTTAGGTTTGATCTGACAACCCAACCTAGCTAGATAATCACTATGGTTTAGTCTTTGTGACTATTTACCAATTACAGGAAAAGTTTGCTTAGGAAGCCTTATTGAAACAGGTAAATCCTATTTTAAACTACCGATAGCATATTGGGACCGATTAGGGAAATACTACATAATTCACCCTTACATGTTTAGAACGGCAAAACTAGTGGGGATTACATGCTAATAACTTAAGCTATATTCTCATATCACTTCTCTTTCATATTTAATTTTCTGTCTTTTAATTCCTTAGTTTTAATTTAGTTTATTAGAAAATCAAACAAAAATCTATTTGTCTCTACTTTTATTTGCGTTTAGTTGTTCTAGCTTTAATTATTTACACTTGATATTTGCATAAGATTGTCTTAACCTCTGTAGTCTCTGCGGAACGAATCTTTATCTAAAACTTGCATACGATCTGTATACTTGCAGAACCGTGTAGTTTTAGGGTGTTTTTGCACTTTAATTATATCTTATTTTATCACACCCTAGGCCGCACCAGTCAGCCATTTTGTACCACTTACAAACGAATAAGACAACTGAGCACCCTTTAGTGTAATTAACCTCCAATATTTTCACTAATTCTCCATAACATGGTCTATCTTCGTACATGGTACAAACTCCGTAATCCTGCGTCACTCTTTTTTCTCCTTTAACCTTAGTTACCCGCTTGACACCATTCACAACACATGAATCGTATCTATCCACCGCACCAAAAGACATGCTTGCCAAGGATACCATCTCAGTGGTAGCTAAAACATCACCTGACTCTTTCATTCCATGAACCTGTCATACAAAAATAATACTTAGAACTTTGGAAATAATTAGATTATATTTAAACCAACGTCTAAAGTACATACCTTTTCCAAAAACCAACTCTTTAACCTTTGACGATGCATAATATCTATTTCGTCACTCGTTCCCGTAAGTGTGGATTTATGTTCACTAAAAACATAAATGAATATAAATCAGTTAATATATATATATATATATATATAAATATAAAGATATATATAAGTATAAATATAAATATATATATTAATATAAATATATATATAAATATAAATATATATATATATATAAATATAAATATAAATATAAATATAAATATAAATATAAATATAAATATAAATATAAATATAAATATAAATATAAATATAAATATATATAAATATGAATATATATATATATAAAAATACATATATTAATATAAATATATATATAAATATAAATATATATATATATATATATATATATATATAAATATATATATATATATATAAATATATATAAAAATATAAATATATATATTAATATAAATATAAATATATATATATATAAATATAAATATATATATATAAATATAAATATATATATATATATATATATATAAATATAAATATATATAAATATAAATATATATATATATAAATATAAATATAAATATAAATATAAATAAGTTACTTACGTCCTATATGGTTCGAGTTCGTCGCAGTTATTCAAAATATACCAACTGACGTGCTCCTTCTGCAGAGCTGGTAAAACTCCTGACTCTTTCTTGCCAATTGGAGTACACTGAGAACTGAAAACGGATAGCTCTTTTGGTTCTGGCAGTTGTTCGTTGTATCTACCTGGATCGTTGAACTTTGTTTTTTCTTCGCTAAGATACCGTGATATGAAAGTCAACGTCTCTTCCGCCACGTAACCCTCGGCTATGGAACCCTCAGGCCTAGCCGGGTTTCGAATATACTCTTTCAACTTCTTCAAATACCTTTCAAATGCGTACATCCACCGCATTTGAACCGGGCCCCCTAACAACGCTTCATCGTATAAGTGAATCACTAAGTGGATCATTATATCAAAAAACGCGGGAGGTAAGATCATTTCTAACTTGCACATCACTTCAACCACTTTTGCCTTTCCGTCCACCAAATCTTTCCTACTCAAATTCTTGTTACAAACGACTCTAAACACGTTAGCTAACTGATGTCTCCACATTTGTGATAGATTTATATTAGGATGAGACATCATTTTTAGTGATTTAGAAGTCATTATAGTCGATTTTCTTGAGAAATGCTACACTTTCCTATTTTGAGTCTTGATTTAGTAAAATAATATTTTTAGAGCATATTGGGTTTAATTATTTATTTAGTGTGAAGCTTTAAAGATAATTATGGAGATTAATTAGATTCCAAGTCAAAGACTACAACTTATGGAAAGAGATAAGCATGGTAATTGGAGATAAGGAAATAAAAGCTAAAAACATGGAAAAGGAAAACCTGCCCTAATCCTGAATTTCTGCACCTACGACCACAAATCAGCTTATATCTCAAGAACGGTGAGGAATTTGGAGAAACGGTCAAGAGCAAAGTTGAAGAGCTTTCCGAGACGATCAATTTGGTGTACTCATACGCGTCAAACGGATGGGTATTGAAGCTGTTAGAGCCAAAAGAAGATCGGACCTGATTTCATGTTTTTAGGGTTATGAATTTGAGTTGGGCTTGGAGTCCACTACTTACTTCTCCTTCAAGAAAACGAATTAGGGCTTCCAAGATACCTATAAATACACCCTCTTATCATTGTAAACATGTCCTTGCTCAGTTCTAAACATTAGCTTAAATTATAAACAATAGCTTAGTCTTTTACATTAATATTCATCCTTATAATCAAGCTATTCATTCAAGAAGCAAGCTGACCTGTAGAGGAAGACAAGAAGAAGAAGATTGGAGACTGACAAACTCCTCTTCTACATCTCACCTTCTCTATATTTAGAGTAATTAGCTATAGATCTATTCT
Organism: Nemophila menziesii; assembly: GCA_029959085.1. Lineage (NCBI taxonomy): Eukaryota > Viridiplantae > Streptophyta > Magnoliopsida > Boraginales > Hydrophyllaceae > Nemophila > Nemophila menziesii. The sequence continues at coordinate 35,654,768 of JARWIR010000005.1, read as the reverse complement.
CAATCATATTTCTAAGCTTTTATTCTTTAAGTTTACCTTTAATTGTTGGATTATTATTTTGTCTTTAATTTCATAAATACTATTTGTTATTTTAATTGATTGAGCTTGGCGTATATTGTTATTATGTGTTTTGACTTATTGTTACACCTTAGATTTGGCCAATCTTAGGATTATTCTTAGTTATTGACAACACCACATAATCGTCTAGTGTAACTAGATAGCCATTAAGGTTTGATTTAATCACCAATCATTACTTAGGAATCCCTAGTAGTGGAGAGGTTGCTCCTACGCCTAAGGAAAGGCTACGGAGAATTTAGAATCCTGGTTAATATATAATGCTTAATGTGACAGGTTAGAATAACAATTGAGTATTAGACCTAGTAATCCTAATCTATTTGACGTACTTTCATATTTAGTTATTTGTTTTGTTTAATTGTATTACTTATTTATTTGCATTAGATAGTTATTTATCTTTTCATATTTTATCCAAACATCTAAATTCATCTACGCTTGTTAAACATAAATTGATCTAATGGATACAATCCCTGCGAACGAACTTGACTTATCATTAAAACTTGCATACGATCTGTGATACTTGCAGTGAGTTCCGTGGTTCTCAAGGGTGTGTGACTCTTTATTATTATCTTTATTTATCTATTTATTTATCACACCTTTGCCCCCACCACTAACCCAATAATGGCGTCGCTAATCGGTTTATCATCTAGAAGCCCGGGGAGACAACAAACAAAAAGATACTGCATCATAACATGACAATCATGCGATTTCATTCCAATGATCTTCCCCGTATCGACTTGAACGTTATTCCGCATACTAGACGTGAATCCATCGGGAAACCTCTGTGCCTGTAACCACTCAAGAAACAACTTCCCCTTCTCCGCTGACAACGTATACTTTCCCCTTTTTAGAATCGTTTTAGGTCCTATTGTTGTCAACCACAATTCTTTCATGATTTTCATTTTCTCAAGATCCTGTCGCGCCTTAACGTTATCTTTGTTTACTTTCCCATCGACTGCTATAACTGTACCGAGAAGAGCATCACACACGTTTTTCTCGCAATGCATGACATCAATGTTATGTTTCAACAAATTTTCGGACCAATAAGGTAAACGATAGAAAATACTCTTTTTCTTCCAGTTGGTCTCGCGAGGACCTGTAGTCTTCGTAACCTTGCCCCCAAAATCCTTGTGTTTTCCGGGAAACACAATAGGAAGGCCATCTAACTGTGTCTGAATACTAGCTGGACTATATTTCTTCGGTCGCCTAGTAAAATTGGTTTCTGGGTACAAAACACTTTCTTTTCTAAACCGATGTCCGGTGGGTAACCAACGTCTATGGTCAAAGTAAACCACACCTTTTTTCACACCCAATGACGGAGTAGAATCCATGCATTCTGGGCAAGCCATGTAACCTTGACCCAACCATCCTAAAGTGTATGACCGAGTGGGGAAATCATTGGTCGTGGACAATAGACAAACCTTCATAGTAAACTCTTGCTTTGTGTGGGCATCATACGTAAGGATCCCTTTACCCCACAACTCGTCCAACTCATCTATCATAGGGCGGAGGTAAACATCCATGTCCTTACCGGGTGAACGAGGACCTGGAATCAACAAACAAAGCTGAAATGTGGTTTCCTTCATGCATACCCACGGTGGCAAGTTATAGACAGTTAATATGACAGGCCACATGCTGTATGAGTTGTTTTGCATAGAGAAAGGACAAAACCCGTCGATACCGAGACCCAAAAATACATTACGAGGTTTGCTAGCAAACTCAGGGTGTAGCGCTGCAAATCTCTTCCAACTATCACCATCAACCGGATGACGCAACACATCCGGATCGACACTCTTACTGGTATGGTGACAAATCATGTCTTCAGCGATGTGCTTTGAAGCGTATAGTCGCTGTAATCCGGGAGCAATCGGAAAGTAGCGAAGCTTCTTATGCGGTACTTTGATACCCTTCTTTGGGTCCCATCTAGACTCCCTACAAACTGGACACTTATCGAGGTCTTTATACTCTTTATAAAATATGGCACAATCGTTCAAACAAACATTGATAGTAATATACCCCATATCCAAGCTTTTCAACTTCTTGTTGCATGCATCATAAGAATCGGGCAAAGTGTGAGGTTTGGGCAAAATACGACCAACCAACTCCAATAGCTCGGTGAATGACGTGTTAGTCCACTTGTTCTTTACTTTTACGTGCATAAGCTTGGAAATGAAGTTCAATGAACTCATCGCTTTACAACCCGGATATAATTATGTCCCTAATTCGTTAAACAGTTTTTCAAATCTACTTGGAATTTCTGCGTCTCTCATCTTGGTGTCACCCTGATGTCTGCCAACATCGTAACTGTGTCTCACATCGTCATAAACCTCAGCAATTTCATTAACTATATTCGGAATAGGGTTTTCTTCGGGAATGACCGGCTGCTCACCGTGTTTTATCCAAACCCGATACGACTTCATAATCCCTACCTTATAAAGGTGGCCCGTAACCGTCTGAGAGGGTAATCGACGATTATTTTTACAATAGTTACACGGGTAATAAATAAGATCTTTATAATTTGAATGTTGTTTTGCATATACGATAAAATCGAGAACCCCAACAAGATAGTTTGGATCGAATAAATCCGTAGCATCCATCCAACTCTTATCCAAAACCATCTCTTTACAACAATTTTAGATAACTAGACAACTACATTCATATGAAAATAAAATAAATAATTATTACAACCCAATTAAGAAAATGAATAAAAATTACAACACAATGAATAAAAATAATACAAATTACAAACCAATGGCTTGAATATAATTACAACCCAATAAATAAATAAAATTACATCACAATAAATAAATAAATAAAATTACATCACAATAAATAAATAAATAAGATTACAACACAATAAATATATTAACAATTTCATATAATTAAATACACAAATAAAAAAATATATGAAACATAATATATGAAATAAATGAATGTATGCATGATTTATACACAATATATAACAAGACAATCAAAAAAATATACACAATCATAATTTATAGCAACTAATACACAAATCAAAATCCATGCATAAAAAAAAAATTAAAAAGTTTGAAATTTTAAGAAAATACCTTGCATTGGTGGAAGAAATTGGAGATTGATGATAAATTCCCAACCTTGATAATGTATTACTAAACCTAAACCCATAATATTGCAAGAATTACACAAATATGATAAAAAACAAATTCAAGAATGTACCTAATATTTGTGGATGAAATTGTGTATTGAGGATGCCCCACCTTGATTATAAGCTTGCAAATGGTTAAAGATGAATTGGAGAAGGTATTGCAAAAAATTTGAATGAGATTGATTGATGTTTTTGGGAGAAATTGGGAGAAAAAATGGGGGTTTTAGGGTTTAAGGAGATAAAAATACAGTCTGTCCAGAAATATATGCACGTCTTTTTTACCGACGACACGTAAAACCGTCGGTAAACTGAAAATGCCGTCGGTAAATTTTAAACTTACCGACGACTTCGTTGTTGTCGGTAAATTACCGACGACAAATCCAAACAAAAAAAATTAAAAAAAAAATTATTAACGACGGCGCTTTGACCTTTTACCCACGAGAATCGTCGTCGGTAAATTACCGGCGACTGTTTCTCGTGGGTAAATTAATGTCGTCGGTAAATAACAAAAGTTTACCGACGAGATTGCGTGTCGTCGGTAAACTGTCGTGGGTAAATCCCCGATCTGTAGTAGTGTCCATTTGTTTTGTTGTAAATTGACATAACTACTCGTATAGTTTTTGAGGTATAACTCATAGTTTAGGGGTATAACTCATGTGTTGGGATACTGGTATTTTGATGTGAAGTCTTTTTATTTAGTCGCGCCACTATATATTGGTCGCTCCTAGAGTGTGATAGAAATCAACACTAAATGGAAGGAGTAACTAACCGCAAGTGTACGGGTCGCTCCAAGTTATAGATATGATATGAAGGAATTCGTCTCCACATGGATTGCTAGGTAAGATAGATGTGTTTAAACAATAAGTAGAATTAATTGCAAAATAGAAATAAAATAAAAGGTAGATAAATGTTTGTTTGGTTTTTAATTTAATAACTACTAGACACAATAAACTAAATACTAAAGACTAGATGCAAATATGAGAAGTATACTTTGAGTCTCGTTGGGGGATCACCTAAGTTCGTATATTTAGTTCTTTCGCTAAGGGTCAAGTTGGTATCTATATACTACTCGGGACTATAATATCTCCTAACTCCCGTCAGGGTAGACTTAGGAGCTATCCTACAGTATCACACACCTCGTCAGGGTGATTATAAGCTACTTTCGAATGTTGAAGTGTTTTACCCAGTTCAATACATGGTTAGTCAAGCCCTTTAGGATCATTGACGAATACCACACGTCTATTAGCTAGGTCCGTAATTAAACCCCCCGTCAAGGTGATCACCGCCACTAGTGAATTGCCTAATTACTTTTACCTATTTCTAATTGATCAGATTAAAATTAGTAAATAAGCATACGATAATAGTCAATACAAAATACCCAACTTAAATTAAATGAGAATAATCCGAGCTTCGGGAAAACCTTAAATTGCATGAACTAGGGTTTAACGCATGTTGCGATTCTCAAGTAGTTGTAAGTTTAGCTCATATTAATAGTAAAAAAAGGGAAATTAATAGTATACATAATTCCTAAAACATAAATAAAATAAAGAACCTAATTAGAGGAATGAAAAGAACTGTTGTTGGAGAAAAATGGATTCTCCAGCTCCTGCTCTTGCTTCTGCCTCTTGACGCTCTCTCTAAAGATGATGTAAATTGAAGTTTAGTTGAGAGGTACGGTCTAATGAGGTCTAAAGGGCCTTTTACAAAGCTTAAAAATGGATTAGGGTAATCATGTGCTTAATTAAGTAATTAGGGCCCAAGTCCATTTAACAATTCCCATAACTACTGAACACACTTCAGTAAAACAGGCATAACCTTTAATTCCCTGGTCCAAATCACCTGATTCCAATTCCTATGTGACGCTAACTCATAGGTGCATATTTTTTATTCTAACCACAAGGTCTAAATCTGCACCATTTGGGTTCTAAAGTAGTTGTAAGTGACGACATCCTCAATCTGAAATTTCTTCTCTTTCACTAAAGTGGTGACTTTTGCTCCTTTAACTCTTTTGCTTGATATTGGATTTCAAAATTCGCTTATTCTCTTCATCTAAGTGTCTTCTAGCATCCATGTCCCTAAGAACTTCACACTAAACAAGCAAATTAATGCAAAATACTCTAAAAGTCACAATATTACAAATCTGAAGGAAGAAAGTGCATTATTGCATATTAAGCCAATAAATCAACTAACTAAGTTTAATTTTGACCTAAAATTAATGATATCTCCTAACGGTATTTATATCTCACAAAAAGGGAGAATCAAGACCCCCAACTCAAACCTTTGTCGTCTCGACAACGTAAGAACAAAAGTAGAGTTATATATATATATATATATATATATATATATATATATATATATATATATATATATATATATATATATATATGCTCTAAGTATGGGGTATTTGCTAAAAAGAAGTATAATAAAAGTACCTAATTGTTAAATGTATACTCCAATAATTTATTTTATAATAAAATGTCTAATGAAATAATTAAAAAAAATCTCCTCTATTTTTTTATACTTTTACTACTCTTACTATTAAATATATTATTTTATTTTTAATACAATATTTATTATTTATTATTAAATGAATAATAAGACACTTCAACCACCACCACCATGTATTTAACCACCACTATAGCACCACCACCACCTCCACCACCACAACCATAACCACAACCATAATTACCACCACCACCACCTATTACTAGTTCCATCACACGCGTGCGTACAGAAAATTATTTTAAATTTGTCATAACTAAATTTAAAAAAATCTAAAAAATAAAAAAATTACATTTTTGGGCAAATCAAATTAATATTTACGTGTATGTCTTTTTTGTTTCTTTTATTTTATATTTTTTATCGCAAACATGAAATTCACTGTTATAAACATGAAATTCACTGTTTGAAACAATGAATTTCAAATTTGTGAAAAAAAAAATCAAAAAACCCAAAAAATTCGAAAAAAATTCTAGACGTAAAAATTAATTTGTCTCATTCAAAAATAATTTTTTTCGTTTTTTTAAAATTAGTTATGACGATTTTAAAATATTTCTCGGACGCGCACGTATGATGGAATTAGTTGTAGGTGGTGGTTGTTGTGGTGGTGGTTGAGGTTGTAGTGGTGGTGGTATTAATAGGGTGGTGGGTAGTGGTGGTGCTTGTAAGGGTCGTGGTGGTGGGGTAGTGGCGGTGGTTGTGGTGGCAGTGGCGGTGGAAAATTGTAATGCGGTGGTTAAATTTAAATGATAAACAATAGAGTAATTAAAAAGATTATATAAGGGCATTATTGTCAAGGGATGTTTTTAATAAATAATTTTATTAGAGGATGTTTTCAGCCGATTAGTTTATAATATGCATTTATGGATTAATGGCTCAGGTATAGACATATATGGAATTATTAGTATTATTATTAAAAAAATAAAAAAATATATGAAAAAAACTCATAAAGAAATTGAAAAAATTCAGATTAAAAATCAGAAATTTCAGTATTTTTATATGCAATTCCAATTCCTCTAAAAAAAAGTAATAAAAAAACAGAATAAAAAATTTACTATAATATCAATTCAATTTCTTATCTATAGAATGTAATTTTAATTAATTCTAAAAGTTAATTAAACATAAAATTTAAACATTCAAATGAAAAATATTAAGAGCGTAGGTCTAATTTCAATAAAACTTTTATACAATTACAATGAGATATACAACATGTAATAGATTGCTATGGCTACAAATTAAACTTTTATTTGGTGACACGATGGTGAACGTCTGGTCATGCGATGGTAATGGTATGTGATATGGGTCTTGTGAAAGAGAATATATCGAAATGTATGTATAGCAAGGAAAAACTAACGAGACTACTTTTTATTGGGTTGTACTTTGTGATTTAGGGTTATATAGTCTTATATTATATATAAGTAATATTAATGTAAATATAATTATTGAATCGTCTTGTGTAAGTATAGAACTATAACAAAAAATTATGTTTAATAATCGAAAAAATATTTAGAAAAACTTTAAAAAAGGAAATACAAATCAGATCATAAATCTGAAATTCCAGCTCTGTTTCAAAAAAAAAATTAGGAGAACTCGAAATCAATATGTAAAGTAAATAATTCCAAAGTCAAATTTTTCGTATCGAGATCAACCAAAAATTGAAATTTTTGTTCCAGTTTCTGTCCCTATATAGGAAAAAAATTGGAAAAGAATTGGTCAGTAAGGGTAAAAAGCAAGAATTGATTCCTCAAAACATTTAGACATTAAGAAAACCCATCCTAAAAAATCCAGTTTTTTTCTTTGTGCTTCATAAAATCAATCTATTATTATGCGTTACCAATCTACGTAATATACATTTTTTAATGATTCTACAATAAAATGTTATATTATATATTGTATTTACACATTAATTAATAATAATAAAAAATAACAAGAAAATTAGAAAACAATTGATAGGATCCCCCAACTTCATCAACCCTACCCAGTTTTTTCCAAATTTCTTTACATTATGTATTTACAAAAATTGACCCCTTAATCCCCAACTAAGCCAGGCAAACGGAGCTACCGGTTCAGTTCCTATTTAGTGGTTAGTTGTGTTATCGGAGGCTAACGGATTCATGCTTATCGAGTTCGATTCTCATTCGAACCTATGAGACAATTTATACAACCGAACATATAAGAAATTCTAGTATTTAAGGTTTTGGTTTGGTTTCATACCGGTTATTAAATGGTTATAACACAAACAATATTTAATGTTTATCTAACCGGTTCTTGGGAACCGGTTTTTTAAAATCGGTTCAAGGATCGTTCGTAGATCGGTTTGGAGACTGTTCCGAGACCGGTTTGAGACTGTTTTGGAGACTTGTTACTTATATTATTTTTAAGGTTTTAACCATTTTTCACAATAACTTGAGATTAATTGAGTTTTAGAGATATTATGGAGATACTTAAAAAATGGAATGTGGAGCTATAACAATTGAGAAATTATTACAATTTGTACCAAACTAATTCAATTATTACATATTAAAAACAAACTACCTAACTAAAATACTTCAAATATTACGAACTTACATGCAAATGGTTGAACGGGATGAGCTTGGGGGTTGATTGTACCCATGGAATTTAAGTTGCTTACGTACCTTTCTATAGCTAGCGTAAATGCATATCCAGAAAGGATCAAGCCACCACATACTTCTTTAAATAGACTTGGTAAAATCATTAGTATGATTGTATAAAAATAGCATCTAAACTGAAAGAGTTGGGTTTAAAAAATTTCTCACCATTCTTCTTCATCAGGTTCGTATGAGGGAGCCAAAGAGGTCGGAGGTCCAAAATGGTCACTCGATCTCGAAAGGCTAAACATAAGTCCTCCTCATCATGTAATGCGTCTAAGTGATTTTGAGTCTGATTGTCCCCCTTAACCCAATCTAGTAATTAGACCACCCGCTCCAGTGTTGTCCCAATCATGCTCATCCTTTGATTGGTTAGTTGTTTCTTTCCTTCGTTGAAAGCTGATTCGGATGGAACGGAGGAGACTGGAATTGTTAACAAGTCATGTGCCATGTGGGACAAGACGGGTTCCTTAGTATACTTTCTCTAGTATCCAATTATATCTAAATCATCGATGTGCGGTTCATGATCGGACTTTAGGTAAATATCGAGGTCATTCCAATTTCCTTGGTTAAAATAGGAACTTGTAGCGTTGTCATTGCCCGTCATTTGACCAACTCTCGATCTTACAAAACCTACACGTATAACGGTGAGAGGACTAGGCATTTTGGAATAATCTAGTAACATAGCTTCTATACAGTTCATACATCCATGTCACTATCAGGGTAACCAATTATGACATTCAAATTCTAGTACACTTCATCTTGTAACGGGGGTCTAGAATACAACATGCTATAAATACGATCGGAGAAGGATCGTAGTATTTCAAAATGTTAGATAACATTGGATTTATTATTATTTTTATTTTTTTGGTCAATTTATAATCTTCCATATGCATAGACATATCGTGAACTTTTTTTAAGAGTAGGTGACTAGTTGGACTATATGTGGCTTAACATAGTTGTGGTAGAGATAAAGGGTTCTAGGAAGATGACTGGTTCCTCCTATGACTTCTCAATCACTGGAATCAATAAAATTATCACCGAAGTTTCTGTTATTAATGCTAGTTATTATGTTCTTAAACTCTCATGCTCTTTGCAACAACAAATAAGTTGAGTTCCATGGTGTGGGGTAAGCTAGTCTAAAGCATTTGCACTCAACACCGAAAGATTCACATTTCTTTTTAAAGGATTGGATTAGTGCAAAGTGTTTTTGATATTAATTGAAGCTTTCTGATGTCTCCCTATTTGTGATATAATAATCTAGGTTGGAGACATCATTTTAGGTGTATTTGATTAATTAATTCTAGATTTTTATTCGTATTTTGATAATTTCTTATTTATTGTTTTGATTTGATTATTTATTACTTTTAGAGCATATTTGGTTTAATTTGTGTGTTAATGTGAAACTCTTGAGGTTTATGGAATATAATTAGATGCCAAATCAATTCTAAAAAGATAAAGAAAGAATATATGGAAGTAATCAAGAGATAAAAGAACGTAGAGATAAAATAGGAAAGGAAAAGCTATCATGTAAATTTGAAATTCTGAAACTACGTCCACTAAAATGAAGATAACTTCAAATCGGCTGGGATTTTGGATGAGCATTCAAAAGAGTAAAGATAGATCTTTCCGCTGTGGTCGTTTCGATATAAAGTAGGTAAAATCGGCCCAATAACGAAGAAGATATGATCAAAACAATGAGCAGAATTTATCCTCTCTGATATTTTAGGAAACGGATTTGAGTTGGACTTGAACTCAAATTACTTGCCTTTCACTCAAAATTTTGACCTAGGGTCTTCTTAGCACCTATAAATAACCCTCTCAATATTGTAAACATGTCCTTGCTCGGTTCTAAACCTTAGATCAATCCTTAGTCATTCAAGAGAAGCAAGTTGACAGGATGTATCTTTATTTTAGTTTATTTCTTTTCAGCATGAACTAAATATTCCATATCTTAGGTTTTTTGATGTCTCTCTATTTGTGATATAACAATCTAGGTTGGAGATATCATTTTAGGTGTATTTGAGTAATTAATTATATATTTTTATTCATATTTTGATATTTTTTTTATTTCTTGTATTTATTTAATGATTTATTATTTTTAGAGCATATTGGGTTTAATTTATTTGTTTAGTGTGAAGCTTTAAAGATGGTGGGGGCAAAGGTGTGATAAATAAATAGATAAATAAAGATAATAATAAAGAGTCACACACCCTTGATAACCACGGAACTCACTGCAAGTATCACAGATCGTTTGCAAGTTTTAATGATAAGTCAAGTTCGTTCGCAGGGATTGTATCCGTTAGATCAATTTATGTTTAACAAGCGTAGATGAATTTAAATGTTTGGATAAAATATGAAAAGATAAATAACTATATAATGCAAATAAATAAATAAAACAATTAAACAAAACAAATAACTAAATATGAAAGTAAGTCAAATAGATTAGGATTACTAGGTCTAATACTCAATTGTTATTCTAACCTGTCACATTAAGCATTATATATTAACCAGGATTCTAAATTCTCCGTAGCCTTTCCTTAGGCGTAGGAGCAACCTCTCCACTACTAGGGATTCCTAAGTAATGATTGGTGATTAAATCAAACCTTAATGGCTATCTAGTTACACTAGACGATTATGTGGTGTTGTCAATAACTAAGATTAATCCTAAGATTGACCAGATCTAGGGGAATAAGTCAAAACACATAATACAATATACGCCAAGCTTAACCAATTAGAATAATCAAATAGTAATTAAAGACAAAATAATAATCCAACAATTAAAAGTAAACTTACAGAATAAAAGCTTAGAAATATGGTTGAGAATAGATCTATAGCTAATTACTCTAAATATAGAGAAGGTGAGATGTAGAAGAGGGGTTGTCAGTCTCCAATCTTCTTCTTCTTGTCTTCTTCTATAGGTCAACTTGCTTCTTGGATGAATAGCTTGATTTTAAGGATGAATATCTATCTAAAGGACTAAGCTATTGTTTAAAACTAAGAAAATATAAGTAAAGACTAATGCTATACTTTGCAATTGAGCAAGGACATGTTTACAATGATATAAGGGTGTATTTATAGGTGTCTTGGAAGCCCTAATTCGTTTTCTTGAAGGAGAAGTAAGTAGTGGACTCCAAGCCCAACTCAAATTCGTAACCCTAAAAACATGAAATCAGGTCCGATCTTCTTTTGGCTCTAACAGCTTCAATACTCATCCGTTTGACGCGTATGAGTACACCAAATTGATCGTCTCGGAAAGCTCTTCAACTTTTCTCTTGACCGTTTCTCCAAATTCCACACCGTTCTTGAGATATAAGCTGATTTGTGGTCGTAGGTGCAGAAATTCAGGATTAAGGCAGCTTTTCCTTTTCCATGTTTTTAGCTTTTATTTCCTTATCTCCAATTACCATGCTTATCTCTTTCCATAAGTTGTAGTCTTTGACTTGGAATCTAATTAATCTCCATAATTATCTTTAAAGTTTCACACTAAATAAATAATTAAACCCAATATGCTCTAAAAATATTATTTTACTAAATCAAGACTCAAAATAGGAAAGTATAGCATTTCTCAAGAAAATCGACAATAATGACTTCTAAATCACTAAAAATGATGTCTCATCCTAATATAAATCTATCACAAATGAGGAGACATCAAGACCCCCAACTCAAAGTTGTATCGTCCCGGTACAATAAAAACAAAAACAAAGGGAAGTCTCTAAATACACACCTAGGTCAATTAAGCACAGAAGACAGAAGATAGAAGAATATGGAGAATAGACTCAAAGAAACTACTCAGAAAATTTCATGTAATAATATTTAAAAACTACATACCTGTACACTTCTCATATCCATAGTCAACACGGCTTGAATTCAAGATCAGATTAGTTTCGCAATGTAAGAAGGATTGGGACTTTACTCAGTTCCCCAAGAAAGCTATAGATTGTTCATCGAACTTCACTAGTGTCCAAAGATCCATTTAACTACTCTCTATTGGCTCAATCACTTCTCGATTACATAGCAAAGAATCAAAATGTCTTTAAGGTTGTAATGTAGGCTTAGGGATGGTATGATAAGTATATTTGGATAATTTAGAGTGAGCTTTTGGCTCTCTCCTCATTAGCCATCAACGAATCGCCCTAGAGCTTGAGTTACTCTCATAAAACGTTTCTCACTCAACCCAATGATTTCTTGATGCACAATTTAGCATCCCCAATAACCCAATTAAAGCATAAGATGTTCACTTAAAAATTCCACTTTGCCGGTCCGAATATATATATTTTATTTTCAAATCAATTTCTTTTCAAAAGCTATGACTCTCTTTTTAATGATGAGATATCACGCTATTTTCTCATATATATATTTTTATGCCTTTATTGGCAAAATTAGCTCGTAGCTTCTTTTTCATTCACTATTACCCCGACAAAGGGTTACAATAAAAATCTGTGAAACATCATCAATTTTAAGAACAGAGCACAATTAATAAGCTCAAAATCTCATCCCAATAATATTTCCCATAATGGTGGACCCACCACCCCAAACTCAAGCTCTAAAACAACTGTCTATGCATCCCGATTCGAGTGCGGGTCATATGGAAAAGTCTATAATCTAAAGGGATATGGCTTATAATGTGTTTAAATAAAAAGGCTTTAGAAAGGCTAGAAGGGGCTGAGAAGGATATAGCATATAAATTCAAAAATCACAAGGTGAGAAGGTATAAAAAGGCTTCAAAGGCTTTAAACATGAAAGAACCGCCTTAATCACTTTCTACACTATGTAATTTCGTTATTCTCTTACCTTTAGCACTTTCATCAAATGGGTTTGTCAACTAGCTTGGATCTCACGGCCTACACACTTCTCAAGGTTCCCTGAGATCGAACATACTTTCTATCGCATTGCTCACTAATCTTTTCTTTACTATCAATGTGTGTTTTCCTGCAAATACTCAAAGCATACAAAATAAAATAGCTCATAAACATACTACTTACTATCATTAACTCACCGAGCTTATGCTTTTAAGCTATTAAACACACTCTACATACATCTAAACCTTCAAAAATTTTAATTTTACCTAAAAACAGAAAAAATGGAGATGAGAGACAACGAATCCCCACACCCCCAACTCAAAAATGAGCCGTGTCCCCACGACTCGAAAAGACTCAAAAATAAAATAAAAGAAAATTAAAATTTCACAGATATTGCACATGAAGAAAAGGTAAGGAAGAAAGAAAACATACTCTTCGAGGCTATTTACCTCGCCTGATCAATACCCGGAATAGGGTGCAGTGCTTTCATGTATGTAAATTTCTATGTATCACCACTCGCTTTCCCTTACATCTTCATATATCCCAATCAATCACACTCTAGAAATCTTTTGTTAATCTTCTTCCAACTTTGCTCTTTGAATAATCTCCCATGTGACAGTTGTTCATCCAGGAATATGTTTTGAACACCGCTACTAGCGTCCCAGAAGCTTTTGTTCATCTTAGGTTAAAGGACTATCGATTGTAGAGGTTATGGTGTCTTCCTTATGAAAGTTTAAACCTTTTTGTTCTTTGAATTCACCACAGCTAGCTTTCCTCTATTCTCTTGATCCGATTTACCTTGTAATTTATTCCCAAACTAGTACCCATCTCAATTGAAATCTTCTAGAACTTACCCAATACCTTGCTTTGATTCTTCATATCCCATACACTTGATAATATCTCTATTCTCTTCATCATCTCTTTTGACCCCCAACTCAAAGCTTTAAACACTCTTGAAATTTGTAACTCATGATCATAGGTGGAACAAGCTTTTTTTTGGTTAGGAAAGGTGTTAGGATGACAATTCTCCATGTGGGTATGATTGAACCAAGCTTTGATGATATGGGTTTAAGGATTGAGAAGAAGATCTTGAAATTCATGGTTTTGATTCTTGGTTTCTAGGTGTTTTGATATGCTTTGGGTGCTTGAATCTTCTTTGTAATGATGTGGGGAAGGATTTGGATGAGAATTCATGGTGATTTGGTGATGTTTTGATGTTAGGTGAAGGTTTGTTGAAGCTTTAATGGAGTTGGGAGAGTTCTGGAGAGAAGAAAGAGGTTTAAGGTTTGATAATTTTGGAATAATAAGCATTAGATCTCTTTATAAGCTTGAAACCCTTTCTTTTCTCTTTCTGGCGGCTCGTGCGGACTACCCCTGCGGACCAGGGGGTGTACCGCGGGGTACACCGCAGCATCTGATGGGTGAAATTTTTTTTGCTCACTGGATTGGACCCGTGGTAGGACCCCGTGGTACGGGTTTTTGAGCTGCGGACCATGGTCCGGTGCACCGCGGGGGTACTCCGCGCCTCCTACGTCAAAAAACCCGTGGTAGGACCTCGTAGCACGTGTTTGTGCGGTGCATGGCGCGGTATAGGGTCCGGTATACCGGACCCATCAGCTATATTTTTTTTCGTTTCTGGATAAAACCCGTAGCTCTACCCCGTGGCACGGGTTTTTTACGTGCGGTGCACCGCGGCTAAGGTCCGGTGTACCGCACCTGGCAAAAACCTCCCCAACAGCTAGATCTCGAAAAGTTATGCAGTTTAGGCTAAAAAATCACCTGATTCCGACATCCGAGCGCAAAGATATGACTTGCCGAAGTTTCGTTGCGAAAATTTTTTCTCGCTTCCCTAACTCGATTTCTCCAATACCTAAACATCAAAAACACTAATACCTTCCTCAAATATGCAATATCAACTAAAAATAACTAAATTAAACATAAATTAAAAACGTAAAAGACATGAAAATTTAAAAAAGACTACGGGTTGTCTCCCGTACAGCACTTTTGTTTAACGTCTTTCAAAGTTAGACGTGTTACCTCGATTAAGGCTTGCGTACATAACCTCCCCAATAACGGGTTAGGTCATGCTCATCTACTATCCGAAGTTTGTGACCCTTCTTAGCTTGTATTTCAATCCGTTTTGACGAAATTACTTTTGTAACTACAAACGGACCCATCCACGAAGCCTTGAATCCCCGTGGTCTATTTTCTTGTTTGGGGGCTTTCCATGCGACCATGTCACCAACCCCAAACTCACTTTTGATTCTCTTTTTCACGGGTTGACTGTGGACTTTATTTTTAATTTCTTTTGTCACAACTCGGAGTGTCGGGGCTTCTATACGTGATTCCTCATGCTTTTCATCCACCAAGTGGAATGTTTTAGATTCTTTTCCCACTCGGAAAGTCACGGTTCCCCTAGGAATATCAATTATGCTGTGACTTGTCGCCAAGAATGGGCGTCCAAGTATCAATGGAACATGTTGACCTGCAATGCTATCAAGGATAACAAAATCTGTAGGTATAGTTAAAGTACCTACTTGGACAAGCACGTCTTCAATGACTCCCCACGGTTTTATCGTTGAATTATCTAGGAGCAGCAAATCAATATCTCTTCTTTTGGCATCTCCCATGCCTAACTTCTCGAACAGACTCTTGGGCATGATATTCCTTCCTGAACCCAAGTCACACATCGCTTTGGCTTTGAAATGACCACCTATAATGTGGAGATATAAAGCTCCAAGATCTTGCATCTTTTGTGGTAATTTCTTTGGAATGGTTGTCAAGCTTTCTTTAGTACGGTCCCTATCCTCAATCTCAACTTCTACACTTTCACTCTTTTTAGACAGATCCTCCTTGCAGATTATTGGTGGTGTAGGCTCTTTATATGCGATTACGTCCTCTATGCATATCGTGCTTTGTTCTTCTAGTTCATTAAGTGGAACTTGTGGTGATTCCACTTCCTCCTCTTCTTGAAGGTTGAACTCTTCAACAACATCGAATCAAACATCGCTATCGATTTCAGTGGCCTCATCATCAATTTTAACTAGGCCAGTTTGCATGTATGGGACGTCGAGTATAGGAACAATGATTTCTTCTGGGCTTGACGTTTCTGATTTATTATCACCACTAGGATATGTAATGCTTTGTGGATGAGGTGGTGATAGTAACGGATGCGTAGGTGGTGGTTCCACCTTACTTTCTTCTGTTTGCACCTTTTGTGCGGTTGTCTCTTCTTTATCGGTTTCTTTTTCTTCTTCCACATGCTTGAATTCTGGTTCAACCTCCTTCGTAATTTGATCTTTAACAATTACTTCTTCTAAGATAAGCTTGGTTGGTTCTTCTACGGTTGAAATTTCGAACCCAACATTGCTATAACCCAGTTTCTTATGTAATTCTTGTTGTAAATGTTGATTGATCGTAGTGAGGTCCGTTAATCTTTGCTCCATTGCTTGATATTTTTGGTGCATTGAACGTATTAAGGTCGTATTAGCATCTATCTTTGCCGCATGTTGCTCTTCCATGTTTTCCAAATAACTTATACTTTCAAAAACTAGACGAGACGGAAGAGCTAGTCGAACCTGTTCTTCTATGATACTTCGGATTAACGGTGGAGTCTCTTGTTGATCTTTCAGAAAAGAATTGGTCACTTGAGTGACTTGCGTCTCCAAGGCTTCCACTTTTGCAGTTAGCTCCTTGGATGTTTCATTGGTGAGCTGCGTGGACATTCGAACCAGATTCAATAAATCATTCATCATTCCTTCGAGCCTGGTTATATCTTCTTTTTGTGGATTATGCATGGGTTGTGGTGGAGCTTGAAGTTGATAGCTCGAACCTTCTTGATAAAAATTTTGACTTCGGGCCCCATGCATATTTGGTGCGTAATAATTTTCCATACCTAATAAACCTGAGAAGAGACTAAAAAGAAAACGCGTAAAACTGAAAACAAATAAAAACTTTTACACTAAATAAACACCAAATAGATTTAACTTAAAGATAAATCCCCGGCAGCGGCGCCAAAAACTTGGTGGGGGCAAAGGTGTGATAAATAAATAGATAAATAAAGATAATAATAAAGAGTCACACACCCTTGATAACCACGGAACTCACTGCAAGTATCACAGATCGTTTGCAAGTTTTAATGATAAGTCAAGTTCGTTCGCAAGGATTGTATCCGTTAGATCAATTTATGTTTAACAAGCGTAGATGAATTTAGATGTTTGGATAAAATATGAAAAGATAAATAACTATATAATGCAAATAAATAAATAAAACAATTAAACAAAACAAATAACTAAATATGAAAGTAAGTCAAATAGATTAGGATTACTAGGTCTAATACTCAATTGTTATTCTAACCTGTCACATTAAGCATTATATATTAACCAGGATTCTAAATTCTCCGTAGCCTTTCCTTAGGCGTAGGAGCAACCTCTCCACTACTAGGGATTCCTAAGTAGTGATTGGTGATTAAATCAAACCTTAATGGCTATCTAGTTACACTAGACGATTATGTGGTGTTGTCAATAACTAAGATTAATCCTAAGATTGATCAGATCTAGGGGAATAAGTCAAAACACATAATACAATATACGCCAAGCTTAACCAATTAGAATAATCAAATAGTAATTAAAGACAAAATAATAATCCAACAATTAAAAGTAAACTTACAGAATAAAAGCTTAGAAATATGGTTGAGAATAGATCTATAGCTAATTACTCTAAATATAGAGAAGGTGAGATGTAGAAGAGGGGTTGTCAGTCTCCAATCTTCTTCTTCTTGTCTTCTTCTATAGGTCAACTTGCTTCTTGGATGAATAGCTTGATTTTAAGGATGAATATCTATCTAAAGGACTAAGCTATTGTTTAAAACTAAGAAAATATAAGTAAAGACTAATGCTATACTTTGCAATTGAGCAAGGACATGTTTACAATGATATAAGGGTGTATTTATAGGTGTCTTGGAAACCCTAATTCGTTTTCTTGAAGGAGAAGTAAGTAGTGGACTCCAAGCCCAACTCAAATTCGTAACCCTAAAAACATGAAATCAGGTCCGATCTTCTTTTGGCTCTAACAGCTTCAATACTCATCCGTTTGACGTGTATGAGTACACCAAATTGATCGTCTCGGAAAGCTCTTCAACTTTTCTCTTGACCGTTTCTCCAAATTCCACACCGTTCTTGAGATATAAGCTGATTTGTGGTCGTAGGTGCAGAAATTCAGGATTAAGGCAGCTTTTCCTTTTCCATGTTTTTAGCTTTTATTTCCTTATCTCCAATTACCATGCTTATCTCTTTCCATAAGTTGTAGTCTTTGACTTGGAATCTAATTAATCTCCATAATTATCTTTAAAGCTTCACACTAAATAAATAATTAAACCCAATATGCTCTAAAAATATTATTTTACTAAATCAAGACTCAAAATAGGAAAGTGTAGCATTTCTCAAGAAAATCGACTATAATGACTTCTAAATCACTAAAAATGATGTCTCATCCTAATATAAATCTATCACAAATGAGGAGACATCAAAAGACATATGGAAATTAATTAGATTCCAAATCAATTCTAAAGATATAAGAAAAGAAGATATGGATGGAAATTGGAGATAAAAGGAAGTAGAGATAATATTGGAAAGGAAAAGTTGCCAAGTAAATCTGAAATTCTACAGTCACGTCCACTAAAGTAAAGATAACTCAAAATCCACTAGTAATTTGGAAGCGAAATCTAAAGTAAAAGTGTATATCTTTTCGAATCGGTCGTTTCGATATAAAGTAGGTGAAAACCGGAGCAATAACAAAAAAGTTACGAGCAAAACAAGACAACAACAGTTTATCCCTTTTCCTATATTTTAGGAACGAATTTGATGTGGAAAAGGAGTCCAATTACTTACATCCTACTCTAAGAGTTCTATCTATGACTTCCTTAACACCTATAAATACACCTTTAATCATTTTAAACATGTCCTTGCCTCCCACAATTAATCCTTAAGTTTATTCATCATTCAAGAGAAGTACGTTGACAATATGTATCTTTATTTTAGTTTATTTCTTTCTAGTATGAACTAATTTTCCCATAGATTGGGTTTTTCATATGTATAATCTTTAAATTATATTTTCTTCTATCTAAGTTTGTTTGGGAAAACTATTTTAAATTGATTATAGCTTCTTAACCATATATTTGTTTTATGTGCTTTGGTTTATTGTCTGTCTTAATCCTAATCAAATTAGGGATTTGCTAATAGTAGTTAGATGTCACCCGGAAGGGGTGTCTAATTATTGAAACATCACATAAGCTTCTAGTGTGTCGTAGTGATCCGGAAGGGCTTGCCTAACTAGGTAGTCATTAGGGTTTGAGATTTAATCACCGATCATTATTTGCAGCGTCCCCTTACCCAAGTCCCCTGGTAATTGTTAGGTCGCCTCTTAAGTCCACCCGGAAGGGGGCTAAGAGAAATATAGAATCTTGGCTACTTATCTAAGAGCTTTAATCACCCTTATTAACTAGTAGAAGAAATAGAAGGATTAGTGCATACTAGCAAAACATGAGCTATACTTTCTCATCTTATTCTCTCATATTTATTTTATTGTCTTTAGTTTAATTTAGTTTAATCTTATATCCTAATCAATAATTATTATTTACTTTTCTTGGCTTCAACTATTTATTACTACGCTATTCTATTAAATCCATTCGTACAACACACTAAGTCCCTGAAAAAGAATCTTTATTTATCATTAAGACTTACGTACGACATGTGATACTTGTAGTGAGTAACGTGTTTAGTCTATGTTGTTAGTGCATTGCTTATTCTCTTTTAATATTTTATTTTTATCACACCTAGGCGACACAAGTTTTGCATATGTATAATCTTTGAGTTCTATTTTCTTCTATCTAAGTTTCTTTGGGAAAAACCTTTTTAAATTGATTCTAGCTTCTTAACCTTTATATTTGTTTTATGTGCTTTGACTTATTGACCGTAGTTCTTGTTAGTGCACGAGTATAGACTACCCTATTAATAGTAGTTAGATGGTCAACTAGAAGAGGTGTCTAATAGTTGAAACACCACATAAACGTCTAGTGTGTGGTAGTGATCCGGAAGGGCTTGTCTAACTAGATAATAATTAGGGTTTGAGATTTTACCACCGATCATTGCGCAGGGTCCCCTTACCCAAGTCCCCTAGTAATTGTTAGGTCGCCACCTAAATCCACCCAGAAAGGGGTTAGGAGGAATATAGAATCCAGGATACTTACTGTAAGAGCTTTAATCACCTTTATTAACTAGTAGAAGAAATAGAAAGATAAGTGCATACAGGCAAACCTAAGCTATACTTCTCATCTTATTCTTACATCTTTATTTTATTGTCTTGTCTTTTAGTTTAGTCATTATTTTCCTCAATTATTCATATTTACTTTTCTTGTCTTTAAATTCATTAAGCTATTTATTACTACGCTTTCTTGTAATCTATCCGTATGACACACTAAGTACATGAGAACAAATCTGAACTTATCATTAAAACTTGCGTACAACCTGTGATACTTGAAGTGAGTAACGTGGAAGTGAGAGTGTTCATCCTTACTTGTTTTAATCTTATTTTTATCACACTCTTTCCCCCACCAAGTTTTTGGTGCTGCTGCCGGGGGCTTGTGTATCGTTAGCGTGTGTGTTTAATTTTTAGTGTAGTAGTTTTTAGTTATTTTTTTTCAAAGTTGTGCTTTCTTTTTGTTTTTGTCTCTTTTAGGTTCTAGTGTATGCTCGAGAATCCTGAATGTGAATTCACGTCTTACAACAAACACTTAAGAGAACAAAGAAAAGCTATGTCTAATCACGAGGAAATTCCAATTCCACCGGGGGATAATCTTAATCCTAATGATAATAAACGTCAAGTACCAATCCCTCGGGTACCACCTATTCCTCAGGTACCACCACCAGGAGATAACAGAAATAACCAACGTCAAGAACAAGATCTCCTAGGATTGGGAGCACCTTTTCGAGTTCAACCATTAGGTTATCGTCCTCCAGTGATCCTGAATATTAAATTCAGGCCCGTCCAGGTATGCTCAGTCAATTTGTGAGTTATGGACGCTACAGTGGTGCAGCAATTCAAGATCCGGTAAGAGTGATTTAGAAGTTTATGCAGATTTGTGATGCCTATATTACTCCTGGCATTACATGCAAGCAACTGTATTGTCATATATTTTCATTCTTCTTAACTGGAAATTCTGGTGATCAGCTAGATAGACAACCACCGAACACAATTAGCACTTGGGATGAACTACAAGCCGCATTCTTTAACCGTTTTTATTTAAAGAGTATGAGACTGAAAGATCGGTCTGAGCTTGCTAGTTTTCGCCAAGAGAATGATGAAGAAGTGAGAGATGCATGGACAAGGTTTCAATAAAAGTTAGCAAGATGTATACTCCATGGTTACACCCCATCTTTACAGTTAGTTATGTTCAATCAAGGTATTAATGCTCAAAGTAAATTTGGGGTTGATAATCTTGGAAGAGGAGGATTTGTGTCCATGGATCCTACAGAAGTTGCAGAAGGTATGGAACGTATTATAGAAACAGAAAGGAATTGTCCAATACCGCGAGCTCCTATTACAAATACCAAATGCACGCTTCAATTAAGTACATAAACTGCTCAGTCAGCTAAATTAACTGCATTAGAGAATCAAGTCAAGGAGATAAAGTTTTAGATGCAACAAAAATGTCAAAATTTAGCTGCAACAAATGTAGTGCAAGAAGCACAAGGTTGTCCACAGTGTGAGGTACAAAATAATACTTGGGAAGAGTGTGAAGGAAATCCAGAATCTATATACTTCATATCTGATCGAGGAAATTACCAATTTGGTAACAGGAATCATCCGGACATGCAGTATTCAAATCCGCAAGGGGCCGCAAATCAAGGTACTTATCAACCTCGTCCCAGAACAACACTTACCAAACAAGAGGTCAAGGTCCTTATCAAGGAAATCATAATTTTAATAGACCAACTCCTTTTCTACAACAACCAGCTAATGAACCTTATACCGGTACTCTAGTTCAGAAGGCTTTACCACAACATTCTCAAGAAGGAGTAGTATAAGAGAAGAGATTACAAACTTTCATGGATATAGTTACGAGAAATATTCAATCACATAATGAAAAGTTTAGAGAACAAGAGGCCACAATTCAGATTTTGGGCACACAAGTAGACCAATAGAAGAAATTTTTAACTAATATTGTGCAAGAAAGAGATTTGAAGGCCATTGAAGGAGGTGATTCCAATGTTGGGTTCGAAGCTTGTAAGGAAATTTGTCATGAAATAAAAAAGATAGAGGAAGTACTGCATGCTGCAGAAATTGTCGTGGAAGTTCCAGAAACTGAAGAAGAACCAACCAAGTCTAGCCCCGAAGACTCTGACTTCTCAGAAGATTCTGATTCTTCTGAAAGATCAGAGTTTATAGATCTTCTCAAGGACATTCAAGAAGAGATTAGATCGGTTATTGAACTTCAAGCCGCCAGAGCTAAAGAGAAAGAGAAAGAAGCCTCAAAAGAGCAAAAAGAAGAAGTTGCACCTGCTGTGCAAAAGAGAAAGAAGAAGAGAAGGTGGGCTCGCCACCAATCGATCGAGCAATGTCACCATCTATTTCTAAGACAAATCCCAAGGTTGACATTGAACTCAAGACATTTGTAGAGGCGTATAGTCCAGAAAATATCAACGCCCAAATGCTTGAGATTGCGAAGAAACGGTTTACACTGCAACAAGTTTCTACGCAAGTTATTCCAGAGAAAGAAGCGAGTGTAGAAGCTAGTAAAGAGACTGTCGCTCATACTGAGAGAGTCTAAAGAAGAGAAGAGAAGAGAAGAGAAGGAGTTACTACTCAAGCTCAAAGATCCAGGAATCTTTAATCTTCCTATTCAAATCAGTGGTATGCTTAAGATGAAGGCCATGTGTGATGTGGGTTCAAGTGTGAATCTTATGACCAAGTCTGTGTTCGATAGGCTTGGACTCAAGAAGGTGGAAAAAGCTACCATGAACTTACAATTTGCGGATAGCTTAGTGACAAAGACATGGGGAACAGTGGAGGACGTTCATTTCTAAATAGGTAATATCACAATCCCTACTGAATTTGTTATTCTTGATTATGATACAGATAAGCAGGTTCCAATTATACTTGGAAGGCCGTTCTTGGCCACAAGTCAAAGCATCATCAACTTCCAAGAGGGAACAGTTACCCTTCGTGCTAAAAACATATTCGAGACATTTTATGGATGGGGTAAGAAACCAAGGAAGTTAGATCCCACAGTTCCTATCATCCACACGGTTGCAAAATACAGAGTCCCTGAAGAAATCCACGCAAATCCTATGGATACTAGACCAACGAGTGAGTTTGGGGTCGGCCATGAAGTTGTATTGAAAGCCCGCAAGCCAGAAAATAGGCCACGAAGTCACAAAGATTCGTGGATGGGACCTTTCATCGTCACGAAAGTTGTTACAGCTAAAATGATAGACATCAGACCCAAGAGGGATATTAAACAGAGATGAGTAGAAGTTCACAGTCTTACTCGTTGCTGGGGAGGCTATATACGGAAATCTTGATAGAGGTAACGCGTCTAACTTTGAAAGACGTTAAACAAAAGTGATGTGCGGGAAACAACCCGCAATTTTTTTATGTTTTTATGTCTTTAGTTTATGTTTAGATTAGTTGTTATTGCAGTATTGAGAAAGGTATTAGTGTTTTTTATGTGTAGGTACTTAAGAAATCGAGTTAGGGAGAAAAAATGCGAAAAAATGACGAAAAACAGATTTTTCCTGCGGTACACCGCACCCGAAGAAAACCGTAACACGGTTCAGCAAAACGGTCTAACTCAGACAACCGTATCATCACTCGCGCCAGACCGTGACAATGATCCTGAACAAAACTTTTATGCGGTACACCGAATGACTTGTGCAGTACATGGAACCAGTCTAAGACAATCACAACGGTGTGCAAAATAGGGTCCTTTCCGAGACCCTTTAACCCAAACCGTTTCGTCAAGACCGTGACGCGGGATCCAACAGAAGTTACGTGTGGTACACCGCACCTTACCCGCGGTGCACCACACTGGTGAAGGGGTTTAAAATAGTTACAAATTTCTAAACCTCAAGCCTCTCTTTTCCATAAAGCTCTCCCAACTCTATTAAATCTTCTACAAACCTTCACTACACATCAAAACACTACCCAATCACCATAAATTTACATCCAGTTGCTTCCCTACATCATTATAAAGAAGATTCAACCACCCATATCAAATAAAAACACCTAGGATCCAAGAATCAAAACCCAAAATTTCCAAATCTTATCTAACAATTTCTTAGATCCATACCAATCAAGCAAGAGTTCATCCTACCCACATAGAGATTCATCATCCTTACACCTTTACTAACCCAAATAACACTTGTTCAACCCAAAATCAAGTGGTACATATTTCAAGAATGTTCAAAGATTTGAGTTGGAGGTCAACTGAGATGACAAAGAGAATAGAAATATTATCTACTTTTAGGGAGATGAAGAAGAATCAAAATAAGGTATTTGTTTCTAATGAGAAAAGTTCAAGTTCTAGTATGAAGGAAATGGGTAAACCATGTCAAGAAAGTAAAGGAAAGCATGTTGTGGTCAATTAAAAGAGCAAAAAGATTACAACTTTCAAGGAGAAGACACCACAACCTCTACAAATCGAGATTCCTATGTCCGAGATGAATGAAGCTGCAAAGGCCTTGTTGGCTTCCGCAAAGACACATTTACCAGAACTACCTTTTTCTCATAGAGAGTATTTGACAAAGAAGTTGGAGAGGGTGATTATAAGAGATTACTAGAGATGGGAGATAGATTGGGTTAGTCTATATTCATGATGAGACGTTCAAGTTTATGTATGGAGTTAGTTTATGGGTCCTATTTAGGCCTCTCTAGCCGAGATAGTGAAGGTCGTGTTCCAATTAGAGTAAAGTTAGTTCCTTTTTACAGTTGAAGAGATTAGAAACCACTTCCAGTTCAAGAAATTGGTTGGACCATGTAAGTTTAGAGAAGTTGTGGAAAATATCAAGACTTCCTATTGGAATCAACTTTTTGAGCATGTATTAGATGACGAAAAAGTGCAATCACACAAGGGAGAATTAAAGGCACCATAGCCTTACAAATATCTTCAAGCGGATACAAGAGTTTGGCACAATTTTCTCACACCAAACGCCTTCGAAAACACGCGAACTTTGGATGTAATTAAGAGAACGCCATCTTTTTGAATTGTGTTTTAAGAGGGGAAGAAGTAGATGTGGCACAGTTGCTCTATCAGGAGGTGATGCGATTTTCGATCTCTATCCTTTCGTTATTTAATGTCAAATATCCTACTATGATCATGCGCCTTGTACGAAAAGCGAATGTGATTCCGGGTGAAGAAGAGAAAATCATGTATAAAGTGACCAATAATATCGACAACACTTGGATCAAAACAATATTAAGAGGAGCCGGAATTGAGAAACCTCCACAAGAAAAATCAAAAGAAGAGGATCTTATTTGGCGAGAAAGGATGGAAGAGCGATTGAATAAAGTTGAAATAGCTCAAACCTTCTTGGCCGATGATGTGGCACAAATCAAAGCTAATCAGGTGCATATCATGGCACTCCTTGAGCAATTTGATTTAGCGAAAGATCCTACCTTGGACGTTGATATCGCGAGGCAATAGCCTCGAGATTATGTTCTCTTTATTCCTTACCATTTATGTATCTGCTTAATTTGCTTGTTTTTAATTTCTTTTTAGAGTCTTTTTCAAGTCGTGGGGACACGCCTCATATTTTCGTTGGATGTGAGGATTTGTTGTCTCTTATCTCCATTTTAATGTGATTTTTTTGTTTTTTTTTGGAAGAAATTAAATTTTTTAATACTTGAGATTTAGATGTAGAGTGTGTTTAATAACTTGAAAGCATAAGTTTAGTGAGTTAATGATAGAAAGTAATATGTTTATGAGCTGTTTTATTTTGTATGCTTTGAGTATTTACAGGAAACGCATTGATAGTAAAGAAAATATTAGTAAGCAATGCGGTAGAAGTATGTTAGATCTTAGGGTGCCTTCAGGGGTGTGTAGGTCGTGAGGTCTAAGCTAGTTGATAAACATAGTTTAGAAAGTGATTAAGGCGCTTCTTTGATAAACCCCTTGTTGCCTTTTAGCTTGTTGTCCATTTATTATATTTATATCCTTTCAACCCCTTCTAGCCCTTCTAAAGCCTTTTTATTTTAGCCATGTTATAAGCCATATCCCTTTAGATTTTAGGACTTTTCCATATGACACGCACTTGAATCGCGATGCATAGACAATTGTTTTAGAGCTTGAGTTTGGGGTGGTGATGTCTCCCTTTTTGTTCTAATTATATGCCCTTATTAGACATCAAATTAGGTGATTATTTGACTTATTTACTAGACTTTTAAGCTTATTTGGTCATATTCGATTTCTTCCCTTGGATTTGGATTATTTATGTTTTAGAGCTTTTATGCGTTAATTCGTTTATTTTTAGTGTAAATTTCTTAGGTTTATGATTTGGTGGAGTATCAAGACAAGGAGAAGAAACGGGAAATAAAGTCTTGGATTAAGCGTTGAAGTCAAAGGCGAGAATAATTGATTCGAAGAAGTAATTAGTGGAGAATAAAATATGGAATGCTGTCACAAATCACTGTTTACGAGCATCTTAGCCACTGATTCAGTCTTGGAGCATAAAATAGGGTAGCTAGAGCTTGAAGTCAGGAAGATTTTCCAAGTTGAACGAAGTGATTCTGAGTCCGGACGCAAAGTTACAACTGTTTTAGGGCCTGTTTGGAAGTGCTTATTTTAGACTACAAAAGCACTTCTAAATAAAATTCAAAATTTAAAAAAATTATTAAAAATTATTTTGAAATCTAAAATTATTTTAAGTGTTTTTATTAAGAAGGTGCTTCTCATAAAAGTTCTTTTCAAAGTTAAAAAAACTCTTAAAATGCTAAAATCACTTTTAAGTGCTTCTCTAAAAAAACACTTCCAAACGGGCACTTAGTAACAGCTGGTCACCAGTTACGGGATTTCATTAAATGGATTGAGCTTTTATTCTAATTAACCTAATCCTTCTTTTTAAAAGCCCAATCCGTTTTTCCCACTATAAATAGGTCTTTAACTTCAGTTTTTACACACACAATTCATATTAGAGAAGAGGCAACGCTTAGCAGAAGTCAGAGAAGCAAAAAGGAGAGAGAAAGCTGAAGCTGGAGAATTCCTTCTTCAACAACAACAATTATCAACCCTTTAATTAGGTTCTTCTTATTTCTGTAATTCATTATGAACCTCTTTTATTTTAATTCAGTAGTTTTTAACATTATGAGCTAAATTCCTTAAGTGCTTGAGATTCGCGTTAATCAGTTGAACCCAATTTTATTGAATTCATGTTTTTGGTTTTGGGATTATTTTAATTTAAATTGAATTGGGTAATTTCGTATTGACTATTATTTTGTATTTAAATAACTATCTTTGAAGTCATGAATCAAACCTAGGAATTAGTGATTAGGCTATTCCATATATTTGCGTATGGATCACCTTGGCGGGGGGTTTGATTACGGAACCAAATAATAGACGTAAGGTAGAAATTATTGACCCTGGCGGGCTTAGTTAACCTTATAGCCAACTAGGTAAAGACCTTGAACCATTCAAAGGTGGATTATAATCACCCTGAGGGGTTTGTAACACCTAAGAATAGCTCCTAAGTACACCCTGACGGGGGTTAGGAGACTAATGAATCCCGACTAGTACTTAATTCCCGATTCATCCCTTAAACAGAAACATTGATTTAATAGATTTAGGTGAAACCCTTGCGTACTCAAGTAATGTGTCTAAGTCTTTGCGTCTAGTCATTTCTATTTACTCGTGTCTTATTTATTTGCATTAGTTAATTTAGTATTTTATTTTAATTGCATCTTAGTTCTTAATCAAAAACCCAAAAAAATCTTTATATCATTTATTTTCCGCATCATATAACAATTAATAGCACTTATTATATAACATCTAAAGTCATACCTAATCCATCCCTGAGATCGAAATCCCGTTTACCGGATATTACTTGGACTACCCGCACACTTGCGGCACGTGTCTTGCCTTTTTTAGGTGTGTTTATTTAGAACACACAAGGAGACACCAAGTTTTTGGCGCCGCTGCCGGGGACGGTAGCGTGTGACCACGGTGTTATCCGTAAGTGTTTTAATTGTTATTTTTTACTTTACTTTTATTTTTCAGTTTTACGCTTTGGTTGCTCTTTCTTTCTCAGATTTACAGGTTTTGGTATATGCTTGAAGATCTCGTGATCCTTGAGAATCCCGAAAGCCTAGTTCGAGAAGCAAACAAAAGAAAGAGAGAAGCTAAAGCGAAGGAAAGAGAAGAAGAAATGGCAGGAATTAGTTGAGAATCCCGTGATTTAGTTAGACGCAAATGGCCAACAAATAATACCGCCAATCCTTCCAGATCCCCCTATCATTCCGAATCCAGCTCTCAACAAAATCATCCGCATATGCAACAAGCTCAACACCCACAGTATTATGATCCATGGTTCGTACATGGTCCAGAACAAGCTCCTTATCGCGCTCCTGCTCTCGGTATTGGTCCTGCAAATATCAACGTTGCTCGTTATAGACCTGATCCTGGTATGCTATCCCAATTTCAAAACTATGGAAACTTTCGTGGGACACCTGGAGAAGACCCTATTCGTGCAGTTCAAAAGTTTATGCAAATCTGTGATTTGTATATAACTCAAGGAGTGACCAAAGAGCAGATGTACTTTGCTAATTTCAGAATTTTCGTGATAGACCCAGCGAGTGAGTGGCACGATTCGCAAGAACCAGGAAAAATTAATACTTGGGATGAATTACAGACAGCATTCTTCGATCGTTATTATCCGACTAATATGAGATTAGATGCACAGGTAGAGTTGACATCATTTATCCAAGAGCAAGATGAAACTTTGGGAAGATGTTGGACAAGATTTCAATCATGTTTGAGAAGAGTTCCTGACCATGGAGTTAAAAATCTTTTATAAAGGCCTGTATGGAGGATCAAGAAAAGACCTTGATTTATTATGTGGTAGTGGATTTTTACAGGTAGCTCCAGTCCATGCAAAGATTATTCTAAGCAGAACGGTAACTAATGAGCAAGGTTGGAGTACATTGAGAACACCTATCTGAGGTAAAAAAGAAAGTAATATGGGTATTGATGAGAAATTCTCTTCTTTGGAGGATAAATTGAAGACTACTTTAGAACAACAATTGAAACAGCTCACGGTAGCTGTTAAAGAAGGTTTATCAGGTAAGAAGTCAAGTGTTAATGTGACTCAAGAGGTCTATGGGTGTTCAAATTGTGGTGTTCAAGACCATGACTGGGAACATTGTGAGTGTAATCCCAAAGCTGTAATGTTCGTTTCTAATAGGGGAAATTACAATTCGAATGGACAAGGATAACAACCCAACAGAAACCATCCAGGTTTCCAATATTCGAATCCTAATGGGGCAGCTAATCCTACATATGTTTATCAACCGCGTCCCCAAGGTAACACTTATCAACCTAGACCACAAAATAACTATCAGGCTGGACAAAATTATGGAAATTATGTTCAAAGGCAGCCTCCTCAAAATAGTTATAATGATACAATGAATCAAAAAGCCTTGCCTGCTCAACCTCAAGAAGGAACAGAAGATCTTCGTGCAACGGTAGACAGATTAATGGCAATGCAAGCGCAATCTATTCAGAGCCAACAAGCTAGTGAAGCCGCACTTAAATTGTTGGGGAATCAAATTAGTCAGATTTCAAAACAGCTAAATCAGCATCCACAAGGGAAACTCCCTAGTGATACTGAAGTCCCAACCCAATATGAAAATTGTAGCGCTATCTCACTAAGAAGTGGTAAGAAGCTCCCTCCACCTCCTTTTCCAGTTATGAAAGAAAAATAAGTTACCAACAAAGAAAAACCGGTAAAGGATGTGGAAGAAAATAATTATGAACCTGAAGTGGTAGAAATGGAGAAGATTCCGGAAATTCCTAAGAATAAAGATGTTATAGAAACCCGTCCTCCTCCACCTTTCCCTTCAAGAGTTCAGAAGAAAGGAGATACAGCTAAATATCAACAGTTCATGGATATGGTAAGCAAGCTCAACATTAATATACCTTTCTTAGAGGCTATCAAGGGGGTACCAAAATATTTAAAATTCTTGAAAAGAGCTATCACCAATAAACGCAAATATCTCGAGAATGAAATGATTGGATTGCCAGAAGAATGTAGTGCAATATGACAAAGTAAGTTGCCACCTAAGTTGCTTGATCCTGGGAGTTTTACAATTCCGATTTCTATTGGTGATGAATGACAAGGGAGAGCTTTGTGTGATTTGGGTGCGAGTATTAACCTCATGCCTAGATTGATTTTCGAGAAGTTAAAGATTGGAAATGCGAAACAAACCTCTATGGTCTTACAGATGGC
The DNA here is from genome assembly GCA_029959085.1 of Nemophila menziesii. NCBI lineage: Eukaryota > Viridiplantae > Streptophyta > Magnoliopsida > Boraginales > Hydrophyllaceae > Nemophila > Nemophila menziesii. The sequence continues at coordinate 35,624,164 of JARWIR010000005.1, read as the reverse complement.
TGATAGATCCCTCGTGCATCCAGAGGGACGAATAGAAGATGTCCTCGTCAAGGCAGGTACGTTAATCTTTCCCGTTGATTTTGTTATACTTGACTACGACGCGGATAGGAATGTCCCCATTATTTTGGGAAGACCATTCCTAGCACGGGGCGTACTTTGATTGATGTAGAAAACAGAGAATTGACTATGTGTATCCAAGACGAGGAAGTGAAATTCAACGTGTTTAGGCCTATGAAGTTTCCAGATTCTAAGGAAGAGTGCTTTCGGTTGGAGACCATTGATCAAGAAGAAAAAGAACCAGCCAAGGTAGGGGAAATCTTAGGAAAGGAGGAGGAAAAGCTAAGAAAGAAACCACCTAATGAACCTCCTCCAGATCCTAAAGAAAACCCACACCTTGATCGTGCAAAGAAGAAAGGTAAGGAACGTGCAATGAAAATGCCAAAAGAACCGAAGAAAGAACGGAATAAGGAGAAGATAAGAGTGGGAGATGAAGTATCATTGAAAAGGCCTGAACCTCCTCCAAAAACGCGTAAATCTAAAGGTCCTTGGAATGGTCTATTCACTGTAACGAAGATTATCTCGGAGAAACTAGTTGGAATCAAAGCCAAAGGATGCAAGTTTCGAATAGCTAACATTGATAACCTCACTCACTGCTGGGGAAGTTATGTTAAGAAATGACGCCTGAGGTAATCCGTAGAGCTTAACGACGTTAAACAAAAGCCACTTCAATTGTATATTAGTTTAAGTGCTTTTAAGTCTTTTATTTCGTAGTGGTTAAGTTAGTATTAGTGTATATTATTAAAAAGAAATGAGAAAGGTCTAGTGTTTAGATAATTACAGGTACTTAAACCCATAAGTTTGGGGTTAACCGGTGTGAGACGCGAGAAAAAGCGTGTTTTGGTCATAAGATTGACCACTCGCACCGGCATGCCTGTCAACGAGGGTCAAACGAAGACCACTATACGCACCTATACAGTGTGTCGCCGAAAAAAGACATTCGCGCGCTGGTATGCCGGCTACATCGGCGGTATACCGGCCAGAAGAAACATGAGGCCACGGGTTTAAGACTCGGGTATTTTGCCGAGAGCAAGGAACATGGAAAAGGGACTCACCGGCTAGCCGGTCGGCTGACCGGCATGCCGGCCAACGGAAGCGAGCTGCTGTGTTCGAGGTGTTAAAAAAAATAAAAAATAAAAACACGAGGGCTTGGGGTCTAGCCTCGGGTATTATGCAGAGAGGAGAAAATTCGACATGGTCTGGGACCGGCTAGCCGGCCCGACCAGCAAAAATCTCCCCAAAACCCTATTAAAACCCTAGTTTCCTCTCTTTTAACCTAACCTCTTCTGCAAGATATCATTATAAACGACCCCTAACCCATTATATACGTGCTACTCATCATCAAAACACAAATACACATCAAATCCTTCCCTCTAAACAACTCCTAACACATAATCATCATCAATTCCTTCCACCAAACAGCAAAATCCTTCACTTTCCTTTCATCAAAGCTTCACTCTCACCCATTAAACCTCATATTCCCCATTAGAAATTCATTACCCATCTCACAGAACACATCATACCATCTTCCTATATCCTCAAAACATCAAAGTTCAAAACTTTTTCTCTAGTTTTTGAATTTTTGAAGTTTTGAGTTTGGGGTTCCTTGAAGATGACGAACAGAGATGATTCCTTGGGCTATAACCGAAGAGAAGGGGTGAATCCTAACATTAATGAAGCAACTCCAGCTGAGGGTACTGAAAGCCCGAAGAGAGGTCATCACTGGTTTGAAGAGTCTGAAGCATCGAGGACTCTTGGAGTCCCTCCACCAACGGAGAAGGTGTATTCAAATAATGAGTTGGAAGCGAAGGTTCGAGTGTTAGAGGCGAACCGAGAGAAGATGATTGCTACTTTAGGAAGCGTGACAAAAGAGTTAGACCTCCTCAGAAATATGTTACTTGGGGTGAGCACCATACAACATGCCACCTACTCTGTGCTCACGAAGGAAGTCTTATGTGGACGCAACACCGAAAACCAGCCTAGCGCTGGTTCAGATATGTTTTCCTAACTTTCTCATTTAGTAGTGTATAATAGTTTATTTGCTTTATTGAGTCTTTTCGAGTCGTGGGGACACACCTCATTTTTGAGTTTGGGGTGGGGTTCGTTGCCTCATCCCAATTTTTATGTGTTATTGTTTTATTTGCTTTCAATAAAACTGATTTTAGGGTTGCGTTTGACTGTAGAGAATTTTAAATGTCCCCATTAAGCAAACATTTTATGAATTTATGATAGAAAATAGTAGACTTTAGGAGTTAGTATAAAACGCATTTGGATTGCATGCAAACATAGGTAATTAATAGGTAGAATTAATGAACAATGCAAGAAGTAAACTTGTACTTAAGGAAAATGTTTGGTGTGTAGAACGCGAGATCTAAAGTGATAGAGAACCCACTTAGGTATGAACTAGAGGCAAGATATGTAATTAGGAAGATGATAGAGGCAGTTCTTTGTTAGCCATTTGAATCCTTTTTAGCCTTCTGTCCCTTAATATAATATTATCCGTCTTAGCCCCATTTTTAGCCTTTAAGCCTTTCTTTTGTCGCCATAATATAAGCCCATATCCCTTTATATTATTAGGCATAACCATATGACCTGCACTTGAATCAAAATCCTGAGACTTTCTGTCATGAGCTTGAGTTTGGGGTGGTGGGTTTCTGATAATCTATATGCGTCCTAGAAGGGGGGTTGAATAGGACAATGGAAATTAATCGGCTAATTTTATTTCAAGTAAATAAAATCAAAAGCTAATTTGAATCCTATTGTTTTAGCAAACTAAATAGTCAAGAACTAGATAATCCTAAAAGACAATATTATCAAACTATTCATGTAAGCATTTTATCAAGCATATAGAGTGCGGAAAAGTAAAGAGTGTAGGGATAGAAAGATACACAACGATGTATAGTGGTTCGGTTTCCCTACATCCACTACCCAAGGAAGCCTCCTTAGGATTTGCAAGATTCTCAACTAATCTTCGTAACTCTTTAACCCGGGTGAGATTACAAACCCATTACAACCACTTCAAAAACCTTGAAGGAAATACACTTGTGTTATCACCAACACAAGGAACCAAGTATAGAACCTATACTCACACTACTCTCTTAATCTATTACAAGAACTAAGAGGAAAAGAAAAGTGTTTAGGGGTGTTATAATAGCTTGAACTAAACTCCTAAATGAGTGGATATAAACTATGTAGCTTGAGGAATGAATATGACTTGAATGCTCCTTTGAAACCTTCTTGAATGATAATATTAATTGCTCTTAAGATTGGTAGATGGAAGGGATGAGTTGTGTCTTGAATGAGCTTCAATTTATAGCTGAAATAAGCTTCCAACGGTCAAAAGGATTCTCTCTAACGGATAGATTTAAACTCCAACGGATATAAGCTTTGTCCTCTTCTAATAGTGCAGAAACCCTTTCTTGCGGTGTACCGCGGATATGGTCCAGTGTACCGCACGACTCAACGTCTTGATTTCATAGCATACTGACGGGCTACCCTATGCACCGTGCTCCTGGTCCGCAGCCTTGGTCCGGTGTACCGAGCCTCAGTCCGGTGTACCGCACAATTTCTAGCTTACTGTTCGGACTAGCTTATACACCGCGCCTTTGGTCCGTGGTACTGCGGTGTACCGCAGGTCTTGTCTGGTGTACCGCGACACTGTTCTCGTGAAACTCAAGCTTAAGATCAAGGATTAAAAGATAACTAATCTAATGAGGGGTTTTGGAAAACCTTTAAAAGAGATACCAAATGAATTTTAGTTTAAAGAATGATTTGTCGAATATTAAAACGGGAATAAAAACAAGGTAAGGCTAACAGTTTCATTAATGGGAGATTACATTGGGAGGGAATTTGTATGCATTTGTAGTTATGCGCAATTGTTGATGATATATTAATTGTAACCCTTTGCCGGGATATGAAAAAGAAATTTTTTTTATAAGAGACATGATCTTTCACATCAAAATGATGGTCATGGGTATCTTATACAAAAAAAAGATAAAATTGAAATGAAAAAGAAAATAAAGAAAAAATAAAGTAACCGGCAAAGTGGAATTTTAGAAATCATCGTTAGTGCTTATTGGGTAATTTTGAGGATGCTACATTAGTGCGTCAAATGGGTTGAGTGAGAACGATATTCGAGTGTAAACTCAATCTCAAGGACAATTTGTTGATGGTAAGTGAGGAGAGAGCCAAAAACTCACTTCAAATTTACCAAATATACATTCCATACCGTCCCTAAGCCTACGCTATAACCATAAAGTCCTCGTGATTCCTAGTTATGTAGTGGATTTTTAATTCAGCTAATAAGTAGTATGCTAAGTGGAGCGTTCAAAGTCAGTGAGGATCGATGAACACACTATAGCGATCATCTTGAGATAAGTACAAGCGTAACCTTCTAGCATTGTGAAGTTAATTTTTAAATTAATTATTTGTGTTTGATTTTGCATGATATTTGTATGTGTATATTTATTCCTAGGTTCATACTATATGAGATTTATTTTTAAGTTATGCTTTGGGTGTTATTCATTAGACTTTACCTTTTTGCGTATCACTTTGAACCCTTGTTTTTATTTTGCTTTGTCGGGACGACAAAGGTTTGAGTTTGGGGTCTTGATGTCTCCCTTTTTGTTCTAATTATATACCCTTAGGAGACATCAAATTAGGTGATTATTTGACTTATTTACTAGACTTTTAAGCTTATTTGGTCATACTACGATTTCTTCCCTTGGATTTGGATTATTTGTGTTTTAGTGCTTTTATCCGTTATTTCGTTTATTTTTAGTGTAAAGTTCTTAGATTTATGATTTTATGGAGTATCAATACAAGGAGAAGAAACGAGGAATAAAGTCTTGGATTAAGCGTTGAAGTCAAAGGCGAGACTAATTGATTCGAAGAAGTAATTAGTGGAGAATGAAATCTGGAATGTTGTCACAAAATCACTGTTTTCGAGCATCTTAGCCACTGATTCAGCCTTGGAGCATAAAATTAGGTAGCTATAGCTTGAAGTCAGTAAGATTTTCCAAGTTGAACGAAGTGATTCCGAGTCCGGAAGCAAAAGTTACAGCTGTTATAGTAAAAGCTGGTCACCAGTTACGGGATTCCATTAAATGGATTGGGATTTTATTCTAATTAACCTAAACCTTCTTTTTAAAAGCCCAATCTGTTTTTCCCACTATAAATAGGTCTTTAACTCTAGTTTTTACACACACAATTCATATTAGAGAAGAGGTCACGCTTAGCAGAAGTCAGAGAAGCAAAAAGGAGAGAGAAGCAAAAAGGAGAGAGAAAGCTGAAACTGGAAAATTTCTTCTTCAACAACAACAATTATCAACCCTTTAATTAGGTTCTTCTTATTTAATGTAATTCATTATGAACCTATTTTATTTTAATTCAGTAGTTTTTAACATTATGAGCTAAATTCCTTAAGTGCTTGAGATTCGCATTAATGGGTTGAAACCAATTTTATTGAATTCATGTTTTTGGATTTGGGATTATTTTAATTTAAATTGAATTGGGTAATTTCGTATTGACTATTATTTTATATTTAAATAACTATCTTTGAAGTCATGAATCAAACCTAGGAATTAGTAATTAGGCTATTCCATATGGTGTCATATGGATTACTTTGACGGGGGGTTTAATTACGGAACCAAATAATAGACGTAAGGTAGAAATTATTGACCCTGGCGGGCTTAGTTAACCTTATAGTCAATTGGGTAAAGACCTTGAACCATTCGAAGGTGGATTATAATTGCCCTGACGGGGTTTGTAACACCTAAGAATAGCTCCTAAGTCCATCCTGACGGGGGTTAGGAGACTAAGGAATCCCGACTAGTACTTAATTCCTCATCCCTTAAACGAAAACATTGATTTAATAGATTTAGATGAAACCCTTGCGAAACTCAAGTACTGCGTCTAAGTCTTTGCGTTTACTCATTTCTATTTACTTGTGTCTTATTTATTTGCATTAGTTAATTTAGTATTTTATTTTAATTGCATCTTAGTTCTTAATCAAAAACCCAAACAAATCTTTATATCATTTATATTCCGCATCATACAACAATTAATAGCACTTATTACATAACATCTAAAGTCATACCTAATCCGTCCCTGAGATCGAAATCTCGTTTACCAGATATTACTTGGACGACCCGTACACTTGCGGTACGTGTCTTGCCTTTTTTAGGTGTGTTTATTTAGAACACACAAGGAGACACCAGGTGGTGGGTCCAACATTATGGGAATTATTATTGTCTTGGGAATTTTTGAGCTTATTATTTGTGCTCTATTCTTATTTTTTATGATGACTCACTATTTATTAAATTGTAACCCTTTTCTGGGGTAAAAGTAAATGAAAAAAGTTAAGAAAAGAAAAAATATGTGAAATGAATAGCATGAAATCTTGCATCAAAAAGAGAGTCATAGCTATATTACAAAAGAAAAATTTGATATGCAAAAATTGAAAATATTTGGACTGGCAAAGTGGAATTTTTATGTTATCATCTTTATTCTTTAGTATTGGATTATTGGGGATGCTAATTAGTACATCAAATAATTGAGTTGAGTGAGAACATTTTATGAGAGTAACCCAAGCTCTAGGGCGATTTGTTGATGGCTAGTGAGGGGAGAGCCAAGAGCTCACTTAACTTATCCAAATATACTATCATACCATCCCTAAGCCAACATTACAACCTTAAAGACTTTATGATTCTTCGATATGTAATCTAGAAGTGATTAAGCTGTTATAGAGTAGTTAGATGAATCTTTGGATACTAGTAATGTGCGATGAACAATCTATAGCCTCCTTGGTAAGCTAAGTGAATAACCTCTCCTTCGTGCATTGCAAAGCTAATCTGATCTTGAATTCGAACCGTGTAGATTGTGAGTATGACAAGTGTACAGATAATTTAGTTTGTAAATATTATTACTTGAAACTTTATAAGTAGTTGCTTTGATTTTATTCTATATATTCTGCTATCTTCTTCCCACTGTGCTTAATTGACTTAAGTGTGTATTTAGAGACTTCCCTTTGTTTTTTATCTTTATTGTATCGGGACGATACAACTTTGAGTTGGCGATCTTGATTTCTCCCTATTTGTGATATAATATTCTAGGTTAAAGACATCATTTTAGGTGTATTTTATTAATTAATTATAGATTTTTACTCATAGTTTGACAATTTCTTATTTCTTGTCTTGATTTGATGATTTGTTACTTTTAGAGTATATTTGGTTAAATTTGTGTGCTAATGTGAAGCTCTTGAGGTTTATGGAATATAATTAGATGTCAAATCAATTATAAGAAGATAATAAAGAATATATGTAAGGAATCGAGAGATAAAATAAAGTAGAGTTGAAATAGGAAAGGAAAAGGTACCATGCAAATCTAATATTCTGCAGTTACGTCCACTAAAGTGAATATAAATTCAAATCAGCTGGGAATTTGGATGAGCATTCAAAAGAGTAAAGATATATATTTTTGCTACGGTCGTTTCGATATAAAGTAAGCGAATATCGGCCCAATAACGAAGGTGATATGATCAAAACAATGAGAAATGTTTATCCTCTCCGATATTTTAAGAAACAAATTTGAGTTGGACTTGGACTCAAATTACTTGCCTTCCACTCAAGATTTCGACCTAGGGTTTTCTTAGAACCTATAAATACACCCTCTTATTATTTTAAACATGTCCTTGCTCAGTTTTAAACCTTAGATCAATCCTTATTAATTCAAGAGAAGCAAGTTGACAGTATGTATCTTTATTTTAGTTTATTTCTTTTCAGCATGAACTAAATTTTCCATAGCTTGGGTTTTGCATATGTATAATCTTTGAATTCTATTTTCTTCTATCTAAGTTTGTTTGGGAAAAAACTTTTTAAATTAATTCTAGCTACTTAGCCTTTATATTTGTTTTATGTGCTTTGACTTATTGACCGTAGTTCTTGCTAGTGCACGAGTATAGACTGCCCCATTAATAGTAGTTAGATGGTCACCCGGAGGGGGTGTCTAATTGTTGAAACTCCACATAAATGTCTAGTGTGCGGTAGTGATCCGGAAGGGCTTGCCTAACTAGATAGTCCTTAGGTTTTGAGATTTAACCACCGATCATTGCGTAGGGCCCCCTTACCCAAGTCCCTTGGTAATTGTTAGGTCGCCACCTATGTCGAACCGGAAGGGGGTTAGGAGGAATATAGAATCATGGATACTTATTGTAAGACCTTTAATCACCCTTATTAACTAGTAGAAGAAATAGAAGGATAAGTGCATACAAACAAACCTAAGTTATACTTCTCATCTTATTCTTACATCTTTATTTTATTGTCTTGTCTTTTAGTTTAATCATTATTTTCCTCAATTATTCATATTTAATTTTCTTGTCTTTAAATTCATTGAGCTATTTATTACTATGCTTTCTTTTAATCCATTCGTATAACACACTAAGTCCCTGAGAACGAATCTGAACTTATCATTAAAACTTGCGTACGACATGTGATACTTGTAGTGAGTAATGTGGAAGTGTGAGTGTTTATTCTTACTTATTTTAATCTTATTTTTATCACACTCTTTCCCCACCACTTTCCTAATTTTTTAATACTATTGGGTTTAAATTTTATATCACTTGACTAATCATCCACCGTAATCCCACACCCTCTATTATGTCACTAACTATCATTTTTATTATGTGAAAGTGACATCTAATGTGAAATATTTCTTCATAATATAATATCTTGTCACTTAAGTATTTGGCAAGGTCGGGGATTGCTGCTACTATTTCAAACCAATATCAAACATACAAGTAAACACACGATTAAATATCAAAATACAAAGTATAAGCAGTTATTAAATCATTAATGTTATTACTAGTAGGACGTTTGGTCACGACTGATGTCTCTCCATTTTTTATGATTTAATCTTAGTTGGAGACATCATTTTTAGTGTTTTAGAAGTCTAAATACTCGATTTTCCCATGATATAGTGCACTTTCCTACTTCTTGTCTTGATTTAATGATCTATTATTTTTAAAGCATATTTGGTTTAATTTGTTTATTTAGTGTGAGCTTTAAAGATATATGGTAATTAATTAGATGCCAAATCAAGTCTAAAGAGATAAAATAAAGAAGATATGCATGGAAATTGGAGATAAGGAAAGAAAAGATAAGCTATGGAAAGATAAAGTTGCCAAATAAATCTGAATTCCAGCACCTACGACCATAGAAGTGATCATAACTCAAGATCAGTTAGGAATTTGGAAGAATGGTCTAAAACAAAGTTATAGAGATTTCCGAGACGATCAGTTTCGACATATGGAACGCTTCAATCGGAGTTGAAACAAAGAAGTTACGGGAAAAACAAAACAGCGGCAGATTATTACCTTTCTATATTTTAGGGTTACGAATTTGAGTTGGGCTCGGAGTCCAAGTTACTTGTCTTCCACTCCAAGAAAATGAATTAGGTCTTCTAAACACTTATAAATACACCCTTAAACCTTTGTAAAGTCATCCTTGCCTCTCATAAATTATTCCTTAAGTTTTATATCATTAGAGTTATTGAGGAGAGCAAGATGACACCTTTGTATCATTCTTTTAGTTTATTTCTTTCAGGTATGAACTAATTTTCCCATAGCTTGGGTTTTGCATTATGTATAATCTATGAATTATATTTTCTTTCTATCTAAGTTTCTTTGTGAATTATATGTTTTAATCTGATTCAGCTGCTTAACTAAATATTTGTTTTATGTGCTTTGATTTATTATCTATCTTAAACCTGATCAATTTAGGGCTTTGCTAATAGTAGTTAGATGGTCGACCAGAAGGGGTGTTTAACTATTGAAACACCACATAAACGTCTAGAATAAGGAATTGGTGCTGACAACACCAGCCTAACTAGATAGTCATTGAGATTTATTTTCATCACCAATCGTCATTAGTAGATAGGACTACACCTAGGACCCAAGTGGCGCAGGTTAACCCTTTGTGAGTTCCCTCGTGATTGTGAGGTTGCCACCCTAGTTCGCTCTCCGGGGATAGGGGGAATATAGAATCCCCACTACATATCTAAGAGCTATTGTCTCCTTTATAAACTGAAATTGATAGAAATAATTAGAAGGATTAGTGCATGCTAGCAAAACCTAAGCTATATTCTCTCATCTCATATTCTCTCATATTTAATTATTTGTCTTTTAATTTATTTAGTTAATAATTTAATCTCTCAATCATTCATATTTATTTTCTGTCTTTTAATTAATTAATGATATTCTGAATTATTTACCCATTCGTCTAACACATTAAAGTCCATGAGGAACGAATCTTCTTATCATTAAAACTTGCATACGTCCTGTAATACTTGCAGTATCGTGCTTGTCTAGGGTGATTAGTGCATTGTTTCCCGTATTTATTTATCATATTTTTATCACACCCTAGGCGAGACCAAGTTTTTGGCGCCGCAGCCGGGGATTTGTGTCTTGTTAGCGTGTGGGTTATTTATTTCTAGTAGTAGTTTTTAGTTAATTTTTATTTTTCAGTTTTTGTTTTTATTTTTCCAGATTTACGCTTGTTGGTTTGCTTTAGTCATTTTCAGGTTTTAGCAGTGCATCCTTGGCCTCCTCTCCGGAGCCCGAAAGGATCTTCAGAGCTTATAACAGACGTATCAAAGAAGAAAGAAACCAAAGAAGAGCTACGGCAGAAATTCAACAGCAAGGAGTAGATCCACCACTCGTGGATCCACCACTTGGTTCTTTAGGCCAAATACCACCACCACCAGGAGATAACAGAAACAACAACAAAATTGAACAAGATCTTCCAGGATTAGGAGCACCTTTTCAAGTTCAACCATTAGGTTATCGTCCTCCAGAGATCCAGAATATCAAGTTCAGGCTCGATCCGGGCATGCTCAGTAAATTCTAGAATTTCAGACTCTATAGTGGTGCAGCAGTTCAAGATCCGGTAAGAGCGATTCAGAAGTTCATGCAGATTTGTGATGCCTATGTTACTCCAGGCATTACACGCGAGCAACTGTATTGTCACATGTTTTTGTTCTTTCTAACCGGCAAATTTGGTGATTGGCTAGATAGACAACCACCAGGTACAATTAATACATGGGCAAAACTTTAAGCCGCATTCTTTAACCGTTTTTATCCTAAGAGTATGAGACTCAAAGATCAGAGCAAGCTTGCAAAGTTTTGTAAAGAGAATGGAGAAGAAGTAGGAGACGCATGGACAAGGTTTCAACAGAAGTTAGCTAGATGTCCACTCCATGGTTACACCCCATCTTTACAGTTAGCTATATTTTATCAAGGTATTAATGCCGAAAGTAGACTGGGGGTAGATAATCTTGGAAAGGGAAATTTCGTGTCCATGAATCCTGCAGAAGCCGCCGAAGGTACGGAAAACATTATAGAAACAGAAAGGAGTTGGCCACTTTCGCGAGCTCCTGTTACAAACACCAGAGTTACGCTTTGATTTTATGCAGAAACTGCAAACTCAGCTCAACGAGAATCAAATCAAAGAGATTAAGCTTAAGATGCAGAAGAATTTAGCTGGAACGAATGTAGTGCAAGAAGCACAAGGTTGTCCATAGTGTGAGGTCATAAATCATACATAGGAAGAGTACGAAGGAAATCCAGCATCTGTTTATTTCATATCCAACTGAGGAAATTGTCAATTTGGTAACAGGAATCATCTGGGTATGCATTATTCAAATCCACTGGGGGCCGCTAATCCAGGTCACTATCAACCTCGTCCCAAGAATAATTCTTACCAACCAAGAGGTCAAGCTCCATATCAAGGAAATCAGAATTAATTGACCTGCTCCTCTACAAAAACCTGTTAATGATGCATATACCGATGCTTTAGCTTAGAAGGCTCTACCGCAATATCCTCAAGAAGGAGTTGTGGGTGATCAACAATTGAAGAGTTTTATGGATCTTATGACCACTAATATGCATTCACAGAACGAGTAGTTAACGAAACAAGAAGCTTCAATTCAGATTTTAGGTACGCAAGTAGAACAAATGAATAAAGTTCTAACTAATATTATGGAAGCAAAAGAATTGAAGGCTATCGAAGAAGGTGATGTCAATGTTGGGTTCGAAGCTTGTAAGGCTATAGGCCTTGAGATTGAAGAGAATAAGGAAGTACCGCATGTTGCAGAAAGTGTCGTGGAAGTTCCTAGTACCGAAGAAGAACCAACCAAGTCTAGCCCCATGGACTCTGACTGTTCAGAAAATGAGGATAAATATAAAAAAAACGAATTTATACAGCTTTTGAGAGATATGCAAGAAGAGATTAGATCGGTTATGGAGTTACAAGCTGCTAGAGCTAAAGAGAAAGAGCAAGAAGCCTCAAAAGAGTCGAAAGTAGAAGTTGCACCTGCTATGCAAGAAAAGAAAGAAGAAGAGAAGGTGGAATCGCCACCAGTTGTTCAACCAGTGTCACCAGTTATTCCTGATATAAATCTGAAAGGTGACATTGAACTCAAGACATTTGTAGAGGAGTATACTCCAGAGAATATCAACGACCAGATGCTTGAGATTGCAAAGAAAGGGCTTATACCACAACAAGTTTTTACGCAAGTTATTCCTGAGAAAGAAGCGAGTATAGAAGCCAAGAAAGAGACTGTGAGAGTCTCGAGAAAAGTAGAAAAAGAGTTACAATTGAAGCTCAAAGATCCTGGAAGCTTTAGTATTCCTATACAAATAAATGGTACGCTCAAGGTGAAAGCTATGTGTGATGTGGGTTCAGGTGTGAATCTTATGCCAAAGTCCGTGTTCGATAGACTTGGACTTCAAAATTCAGAGAAAGCTCCAGTGAAGTTGCAGTTTGCTGACAACTCATTTACCAAGACATGGGGAATAATGGAGGACGTTCATGTCCGATAAGGTAATATAACCATCCCTACTGACTTTGTTATACTTGATTTCGATGCAGATAAGCAGGTTCCAATCATACTTGGAAGGCCTTTCATGGCCACAAGTCAGAGCATAATCAACTTCCAGGAAGGGACAATCACCCTTCATGCTAAAAACATATCTGAGACATTCTATATCTGGGGTAAGAAACCAAGAAAGTCAGATCCCACCGTTCCTATCATTCACAGCCTTGCACATCACAAAGTCCCTAAGGAAAAGATCCACGCAAGGTCTGTGGATACTGAGCCGAAGATTGAGTTTGGGGTCGGACATGAAGTTCTATGGAAAGCCCACAAACCAGAGAATAGGCAACGAGGTCACAAAGACTCGTGGATAGGACCATTCATAGTCACTGAAGTTGTTTCAGCTAAGGTGATAGAGATCAGGCCCAAGAGGGGCATTAGATGAAGATTAGTAGACGTTCATAGCCTTGCTCGTTGATGGCGAAGCTATATTCGCAAATCTTGATAGAGGTAACACATCTAACTTTGAAAGACGTTAAATAAAAGTAGTGTACAAGAGACAACCCGCAATTTTTCTATGTTTTTATGTTTTTAATTCATGTTTAGTTTAGTTGTTTTTAGTTGATATTTCATATTTGAGAAAGGTATTAGTGTTTTTGATGTTCAGGTATTACAGAAATCGATTTAGGGAGGAAAAATAAATTTTTGTACACATTCTGACCTACCCGCCGGTAAGTCGGCCATACGAACGGTAAGCCGGCGGGTCAAAAACACTGCCCACGGGTTCACGAATCAGGTTTTTTGCCGAGAGGTGGATTTTCAAAAATTGTCGCACCGGTAAGCCGGCAACACCGCTGGTATACCGGTCAGTCAAAAACCGTGCCCACGGGTTTATGAATCAGGTTTTATGCCGAGACGAGACTTTTCGAAGAGTTGCTCACCGGTATGCCGGTCACACCGCCGGTAAGCCGGTCCGCGCCGCTGGAGAGAGAAAAAAATTCTGCGTTTTTTAGGTAATAAAGAAGAGGAAGGTTAGTCTATTAAGAAATTTTCAATCCTGAAGCCTCTATTTCTTCTCCTAACCTCTCCCAACTCCATTGAAACTCATCAAACCTTCCCCAAACATCAAAACACTACCCAATCACCATAAAAACACATCAAATCCTTTCTCCACGTCATTACAAAGAAGATTCAACAACCCAAATATTACCAAAACACATTGAATCCAAGAATCAAAAGCCTAAAATTTCAAAAATTCATCCTACAATTTCTTAGATCCATACCAATTCATGAAGAATCCATCTTACCCATATAGAGAATCATCCTCAAAACACCTTTCCTATCCCAAATTAATCTTGTTCAACCAATAATCAAGAGTTTCGAATTTCAAGAGTGGTTAAAGCTTTGAGTTGGAGGTTAATTGAGATGACTAAGAGAATAAATCAAGTAAGAAAAGTTTTAGTTCCAACACAAAGGGTAAAATAGGTCATGAAAAGAGAGGTCAGCTAGTTGTGTTTAATTCAATGGGCAAAAAGGTTCTAGCTTTCGTGAAGAAGACAACACAACCTCTACAAATCGAAGGGCCTACACCTGAAGAAAAAGAGAAAGCTTCAAAGGCCTTGATAGCTTCTGCAAAGAAACAATTACAGAAACTACCTTTTGCTTATGAGAGAGTATTTGAAGATGAAGTTTGTAAAGGAGAGTACAAGAGATTCTTGGAGATCGGTGAAAGATTGGGTTGGTCTACGTTCATGGTAAGACATTCGAATTCATGTCATGAATTAGTTTCCGAATTCTATTTAGGCCTCTTTAGCCGAGATAGTGAAGGTTGTGTTCCAGTTAGAGGAAAGTTAGTTCCTTTTACAGTTGAAGAGATTAGAAACAACTTCCAGTTTAAGAAATTGGTCGGACCATGCAAGTATAGAGAAGTGGTGGATAGAAAGAGAATCTTCGATTGGAATTTACTTTTTGAGCATGTCTTAAATAAGGAGAAAGTGCAATCATATAAGAGAGAATTAAAGGCACCTTGGCCTTACAAATATCTCCAACCAGGTGCTAGAATTTGGCACAATTTCCTTATCACTAATGTCTTTGGTAACACAAGAATTTTGGAAGTAAGTAAAAAGAACGCTATCTTGTTGAATTGTATTTTGAAAGGAGAAGAAGTAGATGTGGCACAGTTGATCTTTGAGGAGGTGATGCAATTTTCGGTCTCTCCTATCTCGTTATTTAATATGAAATATCCTACTATGATCACGTGTGTTGTTTGGAAAGCAAATGTGATTTTGGGTGAAGGAGAGAAACTTGAGTTTAAAACGAGTAACAATATTGACAATGCTTGGATCATGAAATTTTTTAGAGGAGCGGGAATTACACAAATCTCAAAGGAAGAAAATGATCGTAGTTGGCAAGAGAAGATGGAGGAGCGATTAAATAAAGTCGAAGAAGCTCATACTTCCTTAGCCAAAGATGTGGTACAAATCAAAGCCAATCACGTGCACATCATGAAACTCCTTGAGCAATTAAAGAAAGATCCAGCAAATCCTATCTTGGATGTCGATAATGCGAGGCAATAGTCTCGAGAGTATGTTCTCTTTCTTCCTTACCATTTATGTATATGCTTTATCTGCTAATTTTAATTTTTTTTCGAGTCGTGGGGACACAGCTCATTTTTTAGTTGGGGGTGTGGGGATTCGTTGTCTCTCATCTCCATTTTTCTGTTTTTAGGTAGAAATTATAATTTTTGATACATGGGAATTAGATGTAGAGTGTGTTTAATAGCTTGAAAGTATAAGCCCAGTAAGTTAATGATAGAAAGGACTATGTTTATGAGCTATTTTATGTTGTATGCTTTGAGTATTTGCAGGAAAACACATATTGGTAGTAAAGAAAAGATTAGTAAGCAATGCGATAGAAAGTATGTTTGATCTCAGGGAGCCATGAGTGGTTTGTAGGCCGTGAGATCTAAAGCTAGTTGATAAACCCATTTGATGAACGTGCTAAAGGTAAGAGAATAACGAAATTGCATAGTTTAGAAAGTGATTAAGGCGGTTCTTTCATAAGCCCCTTGTTGCCTTTTAGCTTGATGTCCATTTATTATATTTATATCCTTCTCATCCCCTTCTAGCCTTTCTAAAGTCTTTTTATTTAGCCACATTATAAGCCATATCCCTTTAGATTATAGGACTTTTCCATATGACCCGCACTCGAATCGCGATGCATATACAATTTTTTTAGAGCTTGAGTTGGTGGGTCCACCATTATGGGAATTGTTATTGGGTTGGGATTTTTGAGCTTATTAATTGTTCTATGTTCTATATATTGATGATGATTCACATGTTTAATGTATTGTAACCCTTTGCCGGGGTAATAGTAAATGAAAAAAAACTGAAAAGCATGAAAAAGAAAAAATGTATGAACAAAAAATAGTGTGATATCTCAAACATAAAAAAAAAAGTCATAGCTACACAAAAGAGAAGAAAATTGATTTGAAAAGAATATATATATTAGGACCGGCAAAGAGGAATTTTTATGTGAACATCTTTATGCTTTAATTGGGTTATTTGGGATGCTACTTTGTGCATCAAGAAAATCATTGGGTTGAGTGAGAAACGTTTTATGAGAGTAACTCAAGCTCTAGGGCGATTTGTTGATGGCTAGTGAGGAGAGAGCCAAAATCTCACTCTAAATTATCCAATTATACTTATCATATCATCCCTAAGCCAACATTACAACCTTAAAGACCTTTTGATTCTTTGCTATGTAATCTAGAAAGCCAATAGTGAGTAGTTAAGTGGATCTTTCGATACTAGTGAAGTTCGATGAACAATCTATAGCCTCCTTGGTGAACTGAGTAAAGATCCTCTCCTTCTTACATTGCAAAGCTAATCTAATCTTGAATTCAAGTCGTGTTGATTGTGGATATGAAAAAGTATGCAGGTATGTAGTTTGTAAATATTATTACATGAAATTTTCTGAGTAGTTGATTTAATCTTAGTTGGAGACATCATTTTTAGTGTTTTAGAAGTCTAAATACTCGATTTTTCCATGATATAGTGCATTTTCCTATTTCTTGTCTTGATTTAATGATTTATTATTTTTAGAGCATATTTGGTTTAATTGTTTGTTAATTGTGAAGCTTTAAAGATATATATGATGATTAATTAGATGTCAAATCAATTCTAAGAGATAAAGGAAAGAAGATATGCATGGAAATTGGAGATAAGGAAAGAAAATATAAGATTTGGAAAGATAAAGTTGTCAAATAAATTTGAATTCCAGCATCTACGACCATAGAAGTGATCATAACTCAAGATTGGCTAGGAAAACGGAAGAATGGTCTGAAGCAAAGTTATAGATCTTTCCGCGATGATTAGTTTCGACATATGGAACGCGTCAATCGGAGTTGAAACGAAGAGGTTACGGCCAAAACAAAACAACGGCATATTATTACCTTTCCTATATTTTAGGGTTACGAATTTGAGTTGGGCTTGGAGTCCAAGTTACTTGTCTTCCACTCCAATAAAACGAATTGGGTATTCTAAACACCTATAAATACACCCTGAAACCTTTGTAAAGTCATCCTTGTCTCTCATAAATTAGTCCTTAAGTTTTATATCATTAGAGTTATTGAAGAGAGAAAGATGACATCTTTGTATCATTCTTTTAGTTTATTTCTTTCAGGTATGAACTAATATCCCAAAGCTTGGGTTTTGCATTATGTATAATATATTAATTCTATTTTCTTTCTATCAAAGTTTCTTTGGGAATTATACGTTTTGATTTGATTCTAGCTGCTTAACCATATATTTGTTTTATGTGCTTTAATTTATTGTCTGTCGTAAACCTGATCAATTTAGGGATTTTCTAATTGTATTTAGATGGTCGCCCGGAAGGGGTGTTTAACTATTGAAACACCACATAAACATCTAGAATAAGGAATTGTTCCTGACAACACCAGCCTAACTAGATAGTCATTAAGGTTAATTTTCATCACCAATCGTCATTAGTAGGTAGGACTACACCTAGGGCCCAAATGGTGCAGGTTAACCCTTTGCGTGGTTGGCACCACCAGCCTAAGTAGATAGTCATTAAGATTTATTTTCATCACCAATCGTCATTAGTAGGTAGGACTACACTTAGGACCCAAGTGGCACAGGTTTATTTTGAAATGCTACAAAATATTACCTACACTTAACCTTATCAACAACGCAAGAGTTCTTGATGAAATACTGCAACACAATGGACCTCGTGACGCTGGTCATCCGTGTAGACGTAAGGTCCATATCTTTTGCGTCATCGAATTCATCTCGTGGTTTAGTTTCTACCTTTTCCTACAAGTTGATAAAATCGACATTGTTTAGTGGTGTTATTAAGTTGAAAGTGTTGATCATCAACGTTAATAGCATCATCATCATCTATCAAACATGACAAAGTGTAAGTGTAAGTAAAGTAATAGCTAATTTAAAAGTTTAAGCATAACAAAATGAAAGTATGATTAACGTAAAATACTTTGGGAATCGGTGAAGGATAATAGAATTTGATTAAAGAGTTATAGTCGCCTGTAGTGATGTAATTTGAGCTTGTAATTGTGACAAAGTTTGTTGTTGTGAATCTGTGATGATGGGTTTCACATTTCGAGTAGCCACTTGTTACCTCGACCACCTTTGCGACTTCCCTGGAATTGAAACATTTATAAAACCTACACAAGTAGGAACAAAAGTTCACATTTGAAACTTGCCATGGTAAAAAACCAAGGAATTACGATAGTTAAGGACTTAGAATTACAAAACTCTCCTGGTTAATTTTTAAAACTAAAACGAAAGCAAACAGTTTTACTTTCGTAATACCCCGATACTTATGAAAAGATCTCTAATATAAGGGATTTATATTCGGAAAACCAACCATCTCTTAGTAGAAATTACACAAAAGTAGAAATTACACAAAAGTAGAAATATTTAAGATTGTTTTCTTGAAAAAGTTTGAAAGCTTAAACAAAAGGAAACGATTTTACTTCCGAAATACCCAGAGACTTAAGAAAAAGATATTTGGTAAAGGGTTTTACATTTTAAATACCTATATTCGTTTAGTAAAAATCAAATAACAGTATAAATATGTAAGAGTGTGTACTAGAAATGTTTGAAAGCTTAACACAAGGAAAAGATAGAAGTGTATGAAAAGTTTACCTTCACAAACGATTGCTTGAACAAATGTATGTGATAACAAGACTTCTCGAAAGTTTAATTTAAAATTGAAAAGTTAATATTAGTAGAGAAGATTAGCAAACATTTATAATTTGAGTAGAATAGTAACAAATTATAAGTGGATCAGAGTATTAGAAATTCTCAAAAATTTCTCTATAAGTTTGTTGTTGTGCATAATGAATGTAAGGATATCATATATATATATATATATATATATATATATATATATATATATATATATATATATATATATATATATATATATATATATATATATATATATATATAAGGAATGGTCCATATGGTGGAGGTTGGGAAGTAATTGATGTGACCATTATCCATAAAGTTAAAGTTGTATCAAATAACTTAAAATTTACAATTGTAAAAATTAAGTGCCCGTTTGGAAGTGCTTTTTTGGAGAAGCACTTAAAAGTGCTTTTAGCATTTTAAGAATTTTTTTTACCTTGAAAAGCATTTTTTTGAGAAGCACCAAATATGTGCTTCTTGAAAAAAACACTTTCAATAATTTTAGATTTCAAAATTATTTTTAATAATTTTTTTAAATTTTGAATTTTATTCCAAAAGCGCTTTTTTACTCTAAAATAAGCACTTCCAAACGGGCCCTAAGTACCTCATCTACCTTTGACAAGACATATACTTACCATATATCATAATACACGAACAATCTAAAGTACAAGATCACAATCTCCCAACCAACAACTTCAAGAAATAAAGAGTCTTGTTTTAAATTTACTAATATATATCATATATATTGCAAAAGATGAAGGGGTAAATTACAACTTTTAGTGTCGTCATCATTTTTTAGAGTTTCAGGGGCTAACATGCAAACTTTTGCAAATTTTCAGATTTTTTTTATCGTTGAAACTTTAAGGGACAATAAAGCAAACTTTTATTTTCTAAATATAAGCTCATGTACAAGTACAAATATACGATCAAATCGTACACACCAAATCCAAGTCTAAAGTCATAATTATTTAAACTTCGTGCACGTTGCTAGGCAACACTGGTTAATCAGTTGGGTAACGACACCATAGTCATGTAGGAGTGTTGCCTTACCCCCATTCAAAACTAGTCTATGTCATATTGTTTGATAAATAAATATCCGGTCTACTACGAAGTTTAAAATAATATAACACCTGAGAATCATTTTAAGGACATTTTTAAGGATAAAACTTCTACTTTTGAGAGATTTACTAATTTGCGAACATTTTAGAAATTTTAGATTTTTTTATCATCATTTTCGAGAGATTTGGGACTATAATGCATATATGTGATGTTTTGATGTTAAAAAACACATACAAAGTTTAAATTTGTAAGGTTCTTTGCCCAAAACACCAATCTCTTACATTTTTACATTTGTAGGAACATATCAACAATTTCCGGAAGATATAGGGATTAAATTGCAAACTTTTTTCAATTTTTAGATTTTCTTTTCATCATTATTTAGAGATATAGGGACTATAATGCAAATATTTGATGTTTTGATATTAAAAAACACATACAACTCTAGGGACAATACAATCATTTTTATATTTTAATGGACTATATTGCAAACTTTTGTAATTTTCAGATTGTTAATCATTTTATAGAGTTTAAGGGACTAAATTTGCAAGGTTCTTTGCACAAAACATCAGACAATCACAAAAGTATATTTTAGGGACAATACAATCATTTACGATAGTTTAAGTGTTTTACATTGGTTAACAACCCACCAACAAAATTCCATATAAAACAATCATTTTAAGGGCCATTTTTGCAATTTTTTAAACGAATGGCCAAAAAATGAAGGTTTTTAGTTTAAATCATAACCATCAAGTTTAAGAATAATAGGGTAAAAATGCAACTATTCATTATATTTTAACACATAATTCAATTGTAGAGCAAGTGTTTTACATTGTATAACACCCATCAACAAAATTCCATCAAAAAACATAATTTTGAGTACCATTTCTGCAATTTTCAAAAGTATGGGGCTGACGATTGAAGGTTTTTTTTTTTTTTACTCATAACCATCAAATTCACAATAACATTGGAATTCTTTGGAAAAAAATCAGAGTTTATAATTTTAAACATACAAACCAAATTTCAGGGGAGTTGAATGCAAACTAGCTCAACAATTAATCAACTAACTCATATATAAAAAAATAGAACCTCAAAAGTACATTCTAAAGGCAAATCCAATGAATCAGATCACATATCAATGCACAAAACTTGCATTTTTCTTGATTAACTAGCATAACCAGTACTTGCACAATCCAAATACTCAATATCAAAGATCAAACATCACATACATCATCATAAATTAAACATATATACTTAAAACTCACCAAACATCACATACATCTTGAAATAAACTTGGAACATCGTCCATGGAAGACTGCCCATTATGCATCAAAATATAGTCATTTTAATTAATTAACCCACATAAGTAAAATCAATTGAAGAATATATATAATACAAGCCATTTAATTTACAAGCTTTGAAATCAGAAAAATCCTTAAAACATAGAAAGAGAAGCTCTTGACATAAATTAAATAACATCACCTATTTGATCAAGAATAACAAGGAACGATTATGTCTAGATTAGGAATGAACATGGAGACTTGGAGTTGGTGGGTGAGATTATGGTGGGAAGATAGAAAGTGAATGGGGTGGTTGGGTTTGGGTAAGATTAGATTAGGGGTTATTGATTATTAATAGATTAATTGTCGGTGTGGGCAGATAGGAAGTGAATATGGTGGTTGGGTTTAGGGTAATTATGGATGAACTATTGTTTTTGGACCAAGAAAATAAAATAATTATTGGACATGTTTACTTGGCTCATAACAGTTTTCTTATAAGCCCATGTTAATAGGTCAACCCATTATGGACCATAATTGAATTAAGGGTTTCTTATCGGACCAGTTCAACCAGTCTGGTCCAATAATAGTATTTATAAGAACTTGTCTGAACCTATAAGAATCGATCTAGTTCAGACCAGATATAAACGGTGACCTCCCAGTTCGAACTAGTTCCAAGATCGTCGGTCCGGTTTGGTCAAGACCTGTTCGATAGGCAGGCTGAATCCCAACCCATCGCTCAGTTTTTATTTTCAAATTGGAATTTCATGAAAAAGCTAAATCCCTCACACTCTCCCAATTTTTTACGAAATTTTGAATTTAAAAAAAAAAATCTAACCCCTGCCGCATCCCAACCCCCACCCCAACCCCACAAACAAGAATTTTTTTTAAAGTGGAATTTTATTCTTAAGGAAAACTGAACCCCCCCTCACAACATAGAGAAAAAAAGTCATCCCAACGTTCTTACACATACAACCCATAATTTTGTACGATACAACCCATCATCATACATATGACAGTCCATAAATTTTACACATACTATAGTGGACAACAAGAATTTTACACACGCAACTCCTCATATGTATTGTGTACTATTCATCATGGTGCATACAATATTCCATAATTTTGTACCCACCCGCTTCCCCTCCCACGTTATAGAGTAAAGAAGATAACCCATAATTTTTTCACATATAACACATCATTTTGTATTGTACAACTCATCATTCTATATATAACATCTCATAAAAAAATTTACCCATTTGTTCTCCTTCCCCAACCTAGAGAAAAAATTATGAAAATTTATAAATTTCAAACATACAACCCATTAATTTATATTGTACAACCAATCATGGTCTATATGATAATTTAAATTTTATTTTACCCACACCTTCTATCCATCTATCCATCTATTCCCACCTCTGCCTCCAAGCTGGAATTTTTTTACACCCCCACCGCCCACCATCCATCCCCTCTCTTTGTCTCTTGCTGGAAAATAAAATACCTCTAACCTTTCTAGAAAATGGGTTTATCCTCCATCCTTCCTATCATATGTCTTTATTTATTTTTATGGATAAAAAATGTCTTTACAATAAAAATGATATCTTATCTTTTGTTAATTACTTTCTTCGTTTATTTTTATTTATTTAAATTTATTAAAAAAAGTATATAATACTGTTTGTTTTTTTAATACCAAGACATTTTTTTCTTATTTTTTATTAATATTACTTTTAGTTAAATAGTAGAAAATTATTGTAATGAAGGATTATATATATATTAATTAAAGGTATTATGTAAAAAGACAAAAATTGAGTTTTTTTATTTGTATCATATTTTAAAAAAATAATTGCAACAAAAACCTATTTAATAAAATAATTGCACAACTAACCTATAGGCGCTCCTGTGAGGAGCGCCTCTTTCATTTAGTCAGCCCATTAACTTAATAGTCCATTAATTTATTTAATTCAGAGGCGCTCATTTGAAGAGCACCGTTACTGGAAAAAAAACCTTCTTGGCCAACGATCTGTTTGCTTCATTAAATTTGGTAAGGAATTGTTGAATTGAGATAATTTAACGCATCGGCTGTATCATATGCGATAATTTAACAACAAAGATCATCTTTCATATCATTGCAAGGAACATGAATCCCAAGCAAACTTTTCAGGATGGCCAACTAATATCGTCAATATTGAAATTCCCTCAACTATATGTGTAGCTTCAAGTCCATGATTATTATACTATAATGTTTGTAAAAAAAATGCTAATAGCCTTGAGATATAACTTGCAGGGGGTAAAGCTTATCCGTCAATGAACAATTTGTCTAGCACGAAATGCGAAATTCCGAGACAGTTGTCCAATTCAGCCAGTGAAATTTCAAATGGAACTTTCTTTAAAGCAATACAAGATTATGATCCTGATAGCCAAAGACTCGTGTATCAATTACAAAAGTGAGTTGTCATTATTTATATCCATATGATCACTGCATTGTTCATGTTCCTGATGTATATGTGCATTAGGTCATATCATGATGATCCGGTTCTAAATCCACTCACACTCTGGGCTAGACCACCCTTGAAGAATATGATACAACCAATGCGTTAAATTATCTCTATTCAACAATTCTTTACCAAATATAATGAAGCAAACAGATCGTTGGCCAAGAAGGGCTTTTTTTTTAGTAAAGTCGCTTTTCAAAGGAGCGCCTCTGAATTAAATTAGTTAATGGACTATTAAGTTAATGGGCCGACTAAATGAAAGAGGCGCTCCTCCGAGGAGCGCCATAGGTTAGTTGTGCAATTATTTTATTAAATTGGTTTTAGTTGCAATTATTTTTTTAAAATATGTTACAAATAAAAATAACTCGAAAATATTAAATATTTTTTAAAATTTTTATGTACCAAAAGAAATGGTAAATAAAAAGAAACACATAAAGTAAAATAGAATATAAAGTAAGTGGGCAAATAAAAGTATAAAAAACTAAATAGTGTAGAACTTGAGTTTTGTTTGAATCTTTCATCTTAAAAGGCAAATGTTTGAAAATTAATTGGTCTAACCTCGTGGGGAGAAATAGTCAAACATTCTTAACGTAGATATTTAGTGGTCTTTTATGTTCTCAATATTTAGGGGTCATATGCACGTAAAAGTATGTTCTTTTAGCGCGAAGCTAGACTTGTAGCGTGTTTTTTTTTTCAAAAGCATATTATAAAAAACCAAGGGAAAGTCGAGTTGCTTTGTTAAGTGCTTAAATGAATAAAAGGTGATTAACGTTGACGCTTCTCTATTTTTATTTGGATTTTTATTTTCATACATTTCCATTGGAAAGAAACCTTGATGTTTTTTTTTTGGACATAAACCTTGATGTTAAAAATTGGAGTTAAGGAGTAGAATTTCCCAATAAGCTTTTTTTTTTTTTTGAATAATTTCCCAATAAGCTTTAGAATATAATAATACTACGAGTAGTACTCATACTACTTATATAAAGTAGTAATTAAATAGATGTCGGATTGCAGTAGAGTATTTTAAGCCCTGAGAATGCGTGTTAACCCAGCTAGGACAGGCATCCCTTTTGAGAAAAAATGGAAGCATTTAAGTCAATGAAAACAAATGAGTACTTCTCGGAATAATCAATCAAAAGCCAAACCAACATAGTAGTAATAGTAGTACTACTAATGCTTACTATGAACTACTACTACGTTAAGCTTGGCTAAAACCAAATTTAGTGATTTAATTATTAATTAGGTGAGTATTTATTCGTTTATCCCGTCAAATTTGACAGGCTAATATATCTATAAATATTACTACTACATAGAACTCCCGATATATTAAAATGGATAACTATTTATGACAAAATTTTATTTTTAAGTCATTACTATAGTAAAAAGAAAAATTGAAAACAAATCATTTTTACACTATTTTACTAATCTTGTGAGATAATTATAAATTCTAAGGATATTTTGAATATTTAAATAAACTATATACTTCTTTGTCCTCGTCATAAACTAGGAAGTCTATTTAAAATATCAAAAATATCCTTAAAATCAATAAAGTATATCATGAAAATAGTAAAATACCCTAAAAATTGTTGTTTTCAATATGTTTATCCTGAAAATGGTAATTTTGAAACATTTGACCTAAAAATGTTTTTAATATTATACGTAATGGCTTAAAAATAAGATTTGCTCTTTTTTTTGGACGGTATAAACTAAATAATTTTAAAATCAAATTGCTTAACATTAAGACATAAATGAATAAGAACACATTTCTTTATAGAGATTATGCCACAAAGGATCTTGAAAACACCTCCTTTTTCCAATCCTAGCCCCACTTTCTTTATCTTCTTACTAAATACCTCAAATTAAATCTTACACTATAATCCAAAAAACTAATTACATTTCTACCAATTTTTTGTTTTTTTCCTATATTTATTAAAATCTAAAATCTAATCTCGAAAATAGCATTACGCTTATTTCTGGGAGTACGAGTCTCGAATGTACCACAACGCTCACATTTACTTGTGATGCGTCCTTTACACAAGCACAGCTCCCCACGGGGATTGGAATTATTCAGATTAATACAACCGATGGATCACGAGTAAAGCATATGACAACGGCCAGCTGTAATACCAGCGTGGAAGGGGAAGCTCTGGCCATCATCAAGGCAGTAGAGATTGGACAACAATGGCCTCAACGAGAGAAAACTTTTCTCTCGGACAACCTTGACTTGGTTCAAGGTATACAGCAAGTGTCGGCAGCTAGATGGGATCTTAGACCATACATTAGGCATATTCACAAACTGGTCGGAGAATCAGGCTCAACTTTCTTCAAGCACATTTCCCGCAGGTTTAATGAAGGTGCTGATCGACTAGCAAAAGAAGCCAAACACAGGGCAACTGACGGATCTTTATCTGTAGACGCTTTCACTGATAGGTTCTCGAAGTTGGGCATTGGCTAATTTTTGGTTCCTGGCTCTTTTTGTAATATATGTACCCGTCCAAAAAAAATCTTTTATTTTCCAGATTTACTTTATCTCTCTTTCTTTTCTCACACTCACGCTTTCTCTCACCACCATTGTTGAGGTTCGAAATTATCACCGCCGACATGGAGTTGCTCGAACCAGCGAGCGCCATGGTGGTCAGCATCCTTCGCTCCAGCGCCGCACCGCACCACAACAACTTCTCAAGCGAATATGTTCGTCTCCGATCGAGTTGGCTTCCCAAAACAGAAATATCTCCAGATCTGTTAGCCCTTGTTCGTGGTGGCTACTCGAGATGATGTCGAATGATGGAGAGCTCTAGTGGTTCGAGATGTAGGTTCGTCTTCACAAATCTAAGCCATGGTTGTTCACCGGAGTTGCAGTGAAGCTTCACAGACTCATCCTTCACTCCAGCGCCACGCCGCACCCCACCACATCGCGAAGCCGTTCGAGGAGATCTGTTCGTGTTCATTTCCTGCAAGCATCCTTCCTTTGCAGATCCATGGCAAGCTTAGAGGAACGAAATCGGAGGAGCCAAGCTCGAGCGCAACACTGCCGAGCTCCACCACACTGAGATCCATGGCAACTTTCTCGATCTCGCCGGAATAGAGAGAGGCCAGAATGTATTCCAGCACAAGAATACCATCAAAGACCACCCTTGAAGCTCCGTCGCAGCTCCGTTCGCAGAGCTTCTGTTCAAGCGTGACATTTCTTTGTTTTTTTGTTGATTAGCGTACTCTGTACGCTCAATGTAGTCTTTTTTTCCAGATCTGGTTAAACACGAATTTAGCTAGTTTTTTTTTATTAGTTCGAATTGTTATTTATGTTGTAATCCATTTGAAAATGTATAAAAGAGATTGAAAAGTGAATAAATTAATATTTTAGCTATCTACTCTTTGATTTTTAATAATACTCTACACTTTTTATAGAGTACTCATCAATTTCGATGGAGTAATCATCATTTTTTACTGAGTACTCATCATTTTTTACGGATTACTCATCAATTTTGATGGAGTACTCATCAATTTTTTTGGTGGTCGGAGGTCGTGGTCAGTGGTCGGAGGTCAGAGATCGGAGGTAGGTGGATAGTAAAGAGAGATGAACAGTGACATCAATTTTTTTGTCTTTTAGTGTTAGTAAAGGTATTTTAGTATTTGGTCATCCTTGAGGTCCCTTTCAGCCTGGCTACCGGACCGGCCCGGCCGGTTCCAGGACCGGAACCGGGACCGAGCTACAGTACATATAGGAACCGGACCGAACCGGTTTTATTGTAATCGATTCAGTACCCTAAAAAACTGCCTAACAATCGGTCCGAACTGGACCGGTCTGCTAATATGTTTTTTACATTATGTTTAATATAATACCTACCCACTGCCTCTCTCACTATTATTTTCTAATCCCATCTTCTTCATTTCGCTACCCACTCCAATCCAACGATCTCCACCGCCTCATTTGGTCTTCACCATGTTATGTGGATGGATTACAAGTTAATTGATCAAGATTATATTATTCAACCTTCTTAGGTTCTGTATTTGATCAATATTATTCAACCATTTAAGTGTGCTTAAACCTCCTATTGGATATGGCTTATTAATCAATTGTGGGTTGGATTAAGTGCCTAAGGTTAAGAATTATGTCCCTTTGTTATTCGAAATTGGCTAAAATTGGTTTGTGGGGGTTGAAAATTTTAGTTTATGAACTAAAAAATTAAATACAATTGTGGATGGGTTATGAGTTGTGGGTTTTAAGGTGATTTATGCATACGATTAGTGCCCTACGTTACTTGCTTGTTGCGAATTTATTGATTCTAGCCCTTGTGATATTCAAATTTGGCAAAATTAGTATTATGTGGCTTGAAAAATGTTCTTTTTGACATGAATAATTGAGTAATATGGTGGATGTGATATGATTTGTGGGGTATAATTAGTATTTTGAGATGAATATTTAGCAAAATTAGTATTTTGTGGCTTGGAAAATTCTTTTTTGAAAATTGTTCTTAGGCAAAAACCTTACGAATAGCTAGTTAGTACGATTGTGTTATCTAAATTGTGATAAGAATTGCATAATAGTCCCTGTGATGATGTAGATTCTGAAATTTGCTACAAATTGCATAAAAGTCCCTTAAAAATTCGCAAATTGATGTTGATTGAAAATGATTATATAGAAATTATTGATAGGGCCAATACATAAATTGATGTGGCCAATAAATTACATAACAGGACCTTGAAGATTCGAAAATAGGCCCCGTAATTACTCAAGTCATGTGGAATCTTCAATGAAATAAAGAAAAGAAGGTTGTGATGATGATCTTTTGATGCACAACGGAGATAAGTTTTGTGATGTAATATGTACCTTGGCGGGGCAACCCGTATGATAATGGTTATTGTTGGGTTTGCAGCCATGGCATGGTTAGAGTTACACTCTTTATATATCTGCATATAATAAATTGATCTGAGCCTCCATTAAAGTTTTGATAAAAATTAATTTCAAAGGTTAATATTTCAGGTATAATTCTTCCTTTCTTTTTATTTTACTAGCTTCAATTTTATTTTCCCCCTAAGGTTTTACTTTCTAGAGATTGCCTAAACAATTTAATAATGCAATTACATAATCAATAACCCCTCTTAGATCATTAGTATATTAAGATTGTATTCTTACTTATATATTCCAATTTCAACTCTTCGAAGGCTTTGAATAATTGTTGTAACTCTTATTAGCATAATGAATTTTATATGATGTGAATTATCTACATTTGACATGGATATTCTTATCTTTAAAAGGGTGTTTGCTTTTTTCTTTTCTTGTTTGTTATATTGCTCTGGTGCATACTCAGGTATGCCTCTTCTATTATTATTAATTCATTTCTTAAGGTTTAATGAACCGTCGGTGATCCTTATGCTATACAAAATAATCAAACACTCACGTATATTTGGCTATTTCACATTATATAAGGACTAACGTTGCAATTATACCATTTTTTATGTATTTGGTATTTTATATTCAAGTGGAGGGATTAAATAGAAATTCAAATGGAGATATGCTTGTAAGCTTTCTATTACAATTCATTTACCTATAATTGCTTAAAATAATATATTGTGACATATATTGTGACGGTAAAATTTTCCTAAGCTAATTTTCAGTTAATACTTTCTTTCCAAGTATTTAATATTTAATGATTCTGTCTTTTGCAGGGAAACAAGGAATGCTTTGCTTCATGCCTCTTCGTTTGTTATGATATAATCCGCCCTGATGTAACTCTTGAGCTAGCTTGGAGGAATAACACGATTGACTTTTCCTTCCCATATCTCTTACTGGTCTCTCTCTTTTTTTATTTTTGTAAATAAATTATACCTTTCTTCACTTTTCTTAGTATTTATCTTTTTTTCCTTTTTAATATGCAGTTTATTGACGAATATGCTGAGAAAGTTGATAAATTAATCAAGGATATGAAATATATAGGGACTTATAGTACGATATTTGCATAATATAGGGAGTCCCTATTCGGGTCCTATATATTGCAATTAACCAAAACAAAAATATAGATCATTCCAGTTATTTGATTAAATAGAGGTTTTTTTGTATAATATATTTATGCATAAAATAAAACTATGTACAAATAAAAAGCAAGGTACAAATATATTTATTTATAAGTTATAAGTATTTAAATTGTTGTATTAAATCAATTTAAAAACAAAAGTAAAGAAAAAAAATAGAAACCAGTTGTAACCGGTAAGAACCGGACTGGAACTGGCTAACCCGGTTCTTCTTACCGGTTCGGACCCCAAGAATAAGGAAAGTGGAACCGGACAGAACCGGTCCAAAATAAAGGGGACCGATATAACGGAACGGTCCGGTAAGGCCCAGATCCGCTAAGGACCGGACCGGACCGAACCGGTCCGTTAGCCGCCCTGAGGTCCCTTGAAAGAATTCAGATTTATTCCCCTCCTTATAAAGAATAAACTTTGTCTCTAAGACCCTATCTCTCATTCACATTCCTTTATATCCATTTTTTTGACATGAATAAATAAAACAACAATCAGTCAACCAATACCTCTTTATATCCACATTGACATAACATAATGTGAATATAGTGGTATTGTATTGTAATGTGGTTTTATTGTGTTTTATTTTGTATAAATTGGAAAATATTATAAATAGTAATACAAAAGGTAGCAGCTCATCCTCAAATAGATTACTTCTCAAAATTTTAGATAAATGTGGGATTAAGATTTCTCCAACAGACTTGAATAATTTGATTGATATCATCCTTCGATGCCCTAATGATGAATAAACGATAATTGTAAGTGTTCTAATCACATCTTACATATATTAGATATGGTGTGAGATTAACACTAGAAATCATGGAGGAGCTAGTTTGAATGAAGAACAGATTTGGGGGAGAATCATCTTTCAAACGGATATTAAGTTACAGAGAAGGAAGTTTAAGAAGAAGACCTCAATTGAATTGATTAATATTTTATGTAATAGTAGTTAGGGCCACAAGGTTTGGTCCGTCGTAAAAGTTTTTTACCCAGTTGTTTTACTGGGCTCGTCTAGTTTGATTAGTACTAGTTAGTAGTTTTGGGCCTAAATGGTTTGTAAAGATAATGGGTTGTGGTTCTTCATTTAATAAAATTTTGATTTGCCGATAAAAAAAAGTAATACAAAAAAAAATCAAATAAGTAAATAAAGGGAGTACGGACTCATGATTTTGATTTAGTTTGACCTGTGATATAATTTTGATGATAAAGGGATATCTAATTAAATTTTCAATTTTATTTTGCTAAAATATTTCAATATTTTGCAAGGATAAAGACTTATCCTTAATAGTCTTTGAGGATAACACCCCTGAATGAATAATTTTTCCAAGTTAATTGAAATATAGGTCCTTAATAGTATACAAAATTTGCACTATAAGTCACTATAGGTCCCTATATTATGTGTTTTATTAATTAATTTCACTATAAGTTACTGTTTATGCAAAATAGTCTGTTATCAACAAAGATGACCTTGAATTCAAAAAATTAAGGTTGTATTTAGTCAAAAACCGGGACGTGTAGTGCAATTTTTGCATAATTTAGGGACCTGTAGTGCAATTTTTTGTATAATTAGGGGCCTATAGTGCAATTTTGCATAGTGGGGATCTATAGTTCAATTTTTGCATAATATATGAACCTGCAGTTTAGTTTTTGCATAATTAGGGATCAGTTCAATTTTTGCAAAATATAGGGATCTATAGTTCAATCATCGCAAAAAAAATCATAGAGGGACATACTGTGCAATTAACTCAAAAAAGTAATTTAGGGACCTATGGTGCAATTTTTGTATAATATATGGGAATATAGTGCAATAAACTAAAAAAGATGTCTTTGTTCCTGACTATTGGATATAAAATGGGTTATATATTAGTTATTACTAATGATCAGTATAAAGTGTAAAAGTAAAGATCCAAATTATGTTTACTAACATGACAGGTTCATTTATTAGGCGTAATATAACAAAATTATACTATTTTACAGATGCTAGCAAGATTTGCTACAGGTGCATCATTCAGTGCAGATAGTAGAGGTGGTGGAAAAGAAAGCAACACTCGTTTCTTACCTTTCATGATCCAAATGGCTCGTTACCTTCTAGATCACGATCCTTCACAAAGACTCACTATGTCTACTATCTGCACCTTTAGATTCCAAAACTGAAGAAACTGTACAATTCATGATGGTTAGTTCTTTATTATCCGAATCTTACGATTCCTGGTTTCAACATCGTAAATCGTTTTTACAACGTGGGATTTATCACGCGTATATGCA
This sequence comes from Nemophila menziesii, assembly GCA_029959085.1. Lineage (NCBI taxonomy): Eukaryota > Viridiplantae > Streptophyta > Magnoliopsida > Boraginales > Hydrophyllaceae > Nemophila > Nemophila menziesii. Next base: position 35,591,902 of record JARWIR010000005.1, on the reverse strand, counting down.
ACGTAACTGTAACCGTTCGAGTTCAAGTTTGAATTCTTTGAATTCGAATTCCGATGAGTTGTTATCGATTGTTCAACCATACTTACCCGTCCAAAACATAAACATAGTTTGGTATAGAGAGAGGAAGGCGATATGAGTGTCTGTTTACACGAGGCAGGCAGTGTTTTTTATTTTATTTATAGGTGGAATGTTGGCTTGAGAAACACGAAATTATTTTAGTTATTGATTTTCAATGGTCCTCTACATGATTCCTATATTTACTCTATTAATTTCAATAAGTAAACTAATATTTAACATTTTAGTAAAATACAAAGGTTACAAGATAAAGTTGACTAAATTAAAGTTGTTTGTTGTTCGAATAAACTGGCTGTATAAGAATATTTGTAGTTGAGAGAATGTCTATTATTCAAGTATTTGACAAGGTTACTAATCAGAGGTCTCACGTTCCTAGTATTCTTTTAAAGGACAAATTGTAGGCTAAACTTGCTCCTAAAAAGAACACAGTTATTGAAATTCCGTATTAACTCATTCAATCACTCTTCTCTTCTATCTTATCAACTAGTTTTAGGTATATTATGCACTCTTGGACCCTATATGCAAAATAACTTATACTTTATCACGAAATAAACAAAATATTTCCTCAACAACCAAACACAGCAATACCCCACAATACATAAAAGAAAAATATACAAAAAACAGCATTGATAGATAGATAAGGAGATAACAAGAATCTCAAACTCAAATATCTAAGCAAAAAATCTGCACATCTTAATTCTGCACAAAATTACATAAGGTCGAGAATTTACACAAAAGTTGAGAGCTTTACTAATATATATTATTTTCGACGATAATCTAAACTGACAAACGAAAGAACCTGGTCACCATAATGTATATCAATAATTTACATAAAAAACTCTCATAACAGATCTACATAAAATTTTCTTCTGCTAAACCTAATTTATTGCACATTTTGTAACACAAATTGCCACACCTTCAAATATTAACATCCTCATCTCTCCCAGCTTATTCATATATGTTAAATATACTGCCAAAAACTGTTTCTTTTTCTCGTGGATCTCTATGATTTCACCTCTCATTTTTTCCTTCAAGTTTGCTGTATAATTCAGAAGCAGAATCAGCAGCTCATCTTTTTCCCATTTCCGTGTAATAAAAAAATTTAAAATACCCATCCAAATTAGAACTCAAGCATAGTACTTGATCTTGAAGAATATTCCAAAACCAACTTAAGAAATATTGAAGACTTATCTTTTAATAGCCGTGTAGGTGTATCAAATTCCGCAACTCGACCTGCATAATAACATATAACTAAATTCAGTAATTTTCTTTTCACAAGTAAATTCTTTCAAAATTTAACGCACTATCACTAAGTAGAAGAACCAAATCACTATCAATAACAGGTGGAATACGATGAGCAATGGTAAAAACAGTACAACCCTCAAATTCAGTCCTAATAATCTTCTGAATTCTTCTTCCTCAGACTCTAATTCGGACTCGGAAAGCTCTGGATCGTTATTCTCTGGTTCATAACGTTTACCTTTTCGTGGGACCCCCATTCACAACTCAATCACAGACCTTGAGAATATTCAATGACACGTATAAGCAACAAATTGAAAAAGAAATCTACATATGTTATTGAAATTGTACAAAGAGCTTAAATCCTCAGGAATCGATAAATAAAACTTAATTAATCGAGCAATAAAAAAGCATAAAATCCTTGAAAAGTTAATAAACTAGTAACAATCATATATTAGATTATAGACGATGTTTAGGTTGTCAATAATTTACAGAAGGTAAAGGGAAAGAAGAAAAACCTGAGTTTTACCCATTTTCCCATATCAAAGGCAGTATCTTCGTCTACAATGAAGTTCGAGCTCGAGCAAAAGCAGAAGAAACGAGGCTAAATTTTTACCTTAATCATCAATTTTTGATGGCGTATCCAAATCGGTTGATGATGGTGGAGAAGTGAGGAGTGGCGGCTATTGCATTGTTCAGAAAGCGGCTTACGTGGGAAGGTGATGATGGTGGAGAATAAACAGCTCTAATGGAGTAATTTGTTAATTTTGGATTCTTCGATCGTTAAGAAGAAGAAGAAGAATAATGATTTAACAAATATATATGTAATGATTGAAAAAGAAATTAAAAAAAAATTAATGACATGGAATTGCTGATGACCTAACGCTTAGGTGGAGCTGACGTGGTGATGACGTGGTGGTGACATGGCGCCAGATGGGCTTGACTAACGGTCAACTAACAGAAAAACAAAAAAAGGGCTAACGGCGTCAAAAAGTATTGAGATCGAGGGCCAGAAAGGGTAAAAATGAAGATCAGGGGCGGATGCCGCACTTTGGGCAAAGTTAAAGGGTTTCAGGGAGGCTTTACCCTAAAATTTATGGGTTGTAATCTTCTCTTTTCTTGACAAAAAAATAAAAAAAAAATTAAAGCCAGAAATTGTGACCTGAATATAATAGGATTAAATATCTTATTTTATTTCACAAGTGTGTATATATCATTTCAACTGCCAGACATCCTTTTGGTGAGACCCATTATGTACAAAGTCAACCTACAAACCGATCTTAGCCGGATACAAAGAGTAACAAATAAGTATTAACAAAAGTGAAAATAATTAAAGTCTTACTCCTAGATATGATTGAATTATGGTGTTGATCATGTGATAAGAATTTCTCATTTGATAATAAACTCTGATTCTCGTCTTTCTAGGGTTTTGGTATAAAGCATGCAATTATTACATGATGATGATATAATAGATGTGTTATAATTAGGACAAAAGATCTACTCACTGGATTTAAATTTACCATTTTTGTATCACTTTCCTTACCCCCATTTTTGGTTATTGAGCCTATAAAAAGGTTTTGTATACGATCTAGCTACAGAAACAATAAATACTTAGGCTTACGTTAGTTGAAGAAGCAATCAAAAGTAAGAAAATGGAATAAATATCACGCCACCATAACAAAATTTTACATAAAATAGTATCTACACTATTTAAATATTCCATTCAAATTAATAAAAGAATTCTATTAGTATTTTCTTAAGGATGTGATGTCTATCTAACCTTAGTACCAAATCAATAGGCAATTCTTGAATTTAAATATTAATTTACTGGTCAGGGTGGAATCTGGGGGTGTGTGAGAAAGTTTGATGACAGAAAGAAAAAAAACCGAAAAGTAGAAGTAATAAATGAATAATATGGGTAACTACCAACAAACAATTTAATACAATGACAGAAAATTTAACAGAAGGTACAGATAAAGAATCACTGCAAAGGAAACAAGATCATTAATACCAGCTAGATCTTCTCTCATATTGTATCTTCCTTAACATGCATGGCTTTGCTGGAATTCTGCCCCCCATAACCCTCATAATTAATGTAGACTGAAAAAAGCTAAAATGGAAAAAAGCTTTCCTACCATTAATTCTAATTCATAAAGCAGCTAGCAGAATGAACTTACACAGTCTTTTTTACTTTAACATTCTAAAAACTAGCCATTAGAATTAACAGTAGTAAAGCTTCTTTCATCATGTTATGTCCCTACCCGATCGGGTTATTATTCCTTCCGATAAGAGAAATGGAGGGAACAAACAAATTCCCGTCAACTCATTTGTTGTGAAGTGGATTTGGACCTGTATGGACTAATCTCTTATCATCTTCATATAATTTCTCGTTTACATTCTTTGATGGACTTGGACTTGCTGCTGCAGGGTACGACACCGTTTTGAAAAATCTGGATTTTCTTGCTGGTGACCATCTTGAACTATCAATATTATCATTTTCAGAAGAAGCTAAACGTAAGTGAACCATAATTAACAGGAACCCTAATAAGAAAATTGCAATTTTTGATGAAGAATATTGGCTTCTCTTAGCTCTTCTTCTTCTTGCTATACTTGTTATTCTTTCTTCTTCAACTGAAATTGCCATCGTACGAAGTTTCTCAGACACCATTTATTGAATAAGACTAATTCTGCTAACGCTTTAAAATGTTTGGACCAGCCTAGTAAGGACCATGGAAAGTTGAATGTTGTGGCAATACTATGTGAGACTTGGAAAAAATTTCACTATTTTGAGAGAGAGAGAGGAAGAGATATAGAATGAGAAATGTGTTGTGTCTACGGTCTCCTTAACTTAAGGGTCTAAGTCATATGATCTTGACCCTTGATTCCTGGAACCCCTTCTTACGTATACGTTGTATCTTCGAAGTATGCACCTTTTACTTGTACCTAAACAAAAATGCTCTTGAAATGTATAAACTTAATATATAGATAAACACATATAGTTGCATATATATATACATGAGGATGAGGTGAGGGAGAGAAGAGCGGTGGGGGGAATGGGTCTGTCCAATATTAATAGCCGCTGTCTGCGGAATTTTTTCAAGTTTTAAATCTTAAAATGGTGGGCTTTGGTAAACTTAATGTTCCAACTAAACTATGATACCAATTTTCTATGCCTTGTCACTTCCACTTCATTTTATTTTATCACTATTTATATCTTCTATTTTGTTGTATACTATATCATTCAAGAAGTCAAACATTTATTTTCAATACAATTGTTACCCCAATTAAATAGATTTAATATTACAACCAAAAACATTTTTAAAGTGAGTTTATATATATAAATAAAAGTATATAAAATATCAAAAAAAACTTATAATTCTATATTATCATATACACGTCATTGTTACGACATTGGCCATTAACGACTACCAAACCGTCTTGGTGGTCGCTAAAGGTTGGTTGCTAGTGTTTTGTCGTTAAAGGTCAAGATTGCCGAGCGACGTGATCGTCAGAAGGAAACACTATTAGAGACCATCATTGTGGTCGGTAAAGGTGAGATTTTACTAGATAGTGTGAGTTGTCGGAAATGTGTTCCATCAATGCCGATCACCCACGTGGTCGGCAAATGTCTCAAACCTTTGGCGACCACTGAGTGTTCTTGAAATCTGTTTTATCTTTGCGACAACCTGGTGGTCGGTATCAGTCTTATTCTTTTTGTAACCATTTATGTCTCTCTACTTGTGACGAATAAATTAGTTCACGAGATATTATTTTGGGATTTTATTGGGTTTAAGTGAGAGATTTATCCCTATTATTTGTTATATTACACTTTTACCCATAATTTTGGACTTATTATTGTTTATAGAGATTTTTGTGCATTAATATGTGTTTAGTGTGTAGCTTTTAGGTACATGCTTGATTCAAGGGTCAAGATGATGAAGAGGAGAAGTCAAAGAATGAAGAGAAACCCCAAGTCAAAGCAGAATTTGAGCTTGGAGCTATTGTTGAGAGTTAGAGATTTTCTAGAGAATTCTGCACCATATTGTTTCTGTCACTAGAACTTTTTGGTGAGAGCTTTGGACCTGGTTCTTTTTTTGTTGGAAAGAGCTTGAAGTCGAGGTCACGTGGCAAGTGACGTCACTAATTTGGAGTTAAGATGGAGAAGTTATGACATTTTCTTCTGCCGTGGTTCTAACTAGAAATCTAGTTAAGTAAAAACGGGTTGACCCCCTTCTAAACCTAATTTCCTAAACCTAAAGAGAGCCCAACGTTTTTAGAAGAATTATAAGCTCATTTTCCATCCCCACACAAGTCGACCACTTGATACACAACTCATTTCGGTAGTCATTTTTATCCATCAAAAAGAAGAGGAGGAAGCGCTAGAACAAAAGGAAGAGGAAGAAGAAGGGGTTGTCTATGAACCCAGTTGTTCCGCCTCAACCATTCACCAAAATTCTTACTATCAACAGTAACTATCATTTATTTTCAGTTTTAAATATGAATTTGATCATAGTCTTAATTAGTTTTTATTTCTTTATCATTAATGTGATTATGAGCTAATCTTTATCTACTTGAGGATGCTTATGTAATACATTGTGTTTTGCTATTTGATGATGCTATTTTATTTAAGAGGACATATATTGATGTTTAATTGAGATTGGGTTTTAATATAATTTTGTTGTTAGTATACACGTTTAAATTACTCATATGCTCTGGCCAAAGTAGCACGAGTCATCGTAATTTGCCTAACACCCGGGTGGGGGGAAAGATTACAGAACAAGTATAAAGGCACCTAGTGCCTTTTATCGGACGATATTAGCACGCTAGGTAGTTAATAGGGTAAGAGGGACTTGGCCTACCCAAAATCCGAGAGGATGAATAAGGTAGAAAGCTAAGTTAGCCTTTGCGGGGACTTAGATCGATTTAGAATCCCGACTAGTGTGAACAACAAAACCACTCGCCCTTATGAATAACAAAATCCATTAGCGGCATAGTTGATTACTTAGAAATATCCTCAAGCATACTTCCTATTGAATTAATCCTATATTATTTAGTTGTTTATTTTCATCATTATCCATAGGTTAATTTTATTTACATTTATTTTGTCTTTAGTTGTTAATCATCTTTACAAAACCAAACAAATATTTCTATTTAGTTATTTGAATTACATACTTTACATCTTTACATTATGATCTGTACTCTGCGAAGTCGCTCACTTATTACTTGTTGCTTATTTTATTAGCAGGGACGACAAAGGTCAAGATGGCGCCGCTGCCAGGGATTGTTGTTTAAGATTTTTGTGTTTCGTTGTACTGTAGAAGTGTCTAGTTTGTTTTTCGTTTTATTTCGTCGGGTTTACAGGATTTTTTTTAAGCACTCAGACCCCGAGAAGCTATTCTGAGACCAAAGAAAGAGAGAAAGAGAAAGAAAAGAAAAGTTGCTGATGGTTAACACTAACCCACCGTCTGATTACGAAGCTAATATGAATCAAGTGAACCAACCTCTAGGAGTTAATCCACTTGAGGAGTTCAAAATAATAATCCGCAAGGAGAGAACTTGAATGGAGCAAATCCATCATATGTACCTCATCAGCAAATGCAAGGAATCCCTGAGCCAGGAGTGCCTTTCCGTATTCAGCCTTTGGTGATTCGCCCTCTAGATATTCAATCCGCACATTAATTGAATCTGATATGGGCATGTTAAATCAATTCCTAAGCTATGGGAATTACAGTGAAGGCGTTCACCAGGATCTGGTTTGCTCTATACTGAAGTTCATGCAGATACACCTATATTACTCAGGGCGTTACAAGAGAGACAATGTAATATTTAATGTTTTAGTTTTTCTTCACCAGAGGCGCTAGTGAGTGGCTAAATAAACAACCATCCGAGACGATCCCTGATTTGGATTCACTTCAAGCTAAGTTTTTTGATAGATTCTATCCATAGAGTATGAGGATGAAAGACCATGTTGAACTTGCCAACTTTGTGAAAGATGATGATAAGACCTTAGGGTTGACATGTATCAGATTTCAACAACAGTTGACTAAATGCCCTATTCACGTGTATACTCTTCTAATGCAACTCTCAATGTTTTATAAAGGGTTATATGGTAGTTCAAGGTTGAGAGTGGGATAATCTTGATGGTGGTGGTTTCGTTTCTATGGATCCTGCTTAGGTCGCACAAGCAATGCAAAAGATTATAGATACACAAAGAAGTTGGCCAGTATCGCAAGCACATAGAGGTGTTTTACATATTGGTAATGATACCGCGCTAGAGGCTAAGTTCTCCACATTGGGGAAATCAACTGAAGCAATTGGCTATGGTCATGAAAGAGGAATTCCATAGTAAACAAAAAGAAGTTAAAGTTGTTGAAGAATCCTTTGGGTGTTCTAGTTGTGGTGCTAGTGATCATATGGTAGAGAAGTGTTAAGGTAATCCTGAATCTGTTGCGTTTATATCTAATCGAGGTAACCACTATGTAGGTAGCCATGCGTATATGCAACCGAATCGCAATCGTTCAAGATTAAATTGGTCAAATCCGAATGGGGCGTCTAATCCAAGGAATTATCAACAAGGTCCCCAAGGACAAAATTTTCAACCAAGACCTCAAAATCAATACCAAGGAGGCTAAAGGCCTGTTCAAGATGCCTATTCTTAGAGTCTTTCTCAAAGAGAACTCCCAAAGTATCCACAAGAAGGTGCTTCAAATGATATTGTCCAAACTTTGACCTCATTCATGACTTTGACCCTGGATGATTTGAAATCCAATCAAGAGATGTGGAATCAAAACAATGAACGAATGAATGAACAATATGACATTAATACTGCTTGAAACTAAGGTATCCCAGATTGCTAATCATCTTAATAGAGGCCACGTGGTCAATTACCAAGCAATACTGAGAACCCACAAAAGAACGAGGAGTGTAACGCGATAGCTTTGAGAAGTGGGAAGAAATTGCCCCATATTTTCCAAATATGAAAGAGAAAAAGACAACTTCTAAGCCTAAAGTTGTAGAAGAAATCATTGAAGAAGAGTAGTTAAGTCGGTGATCATAGAAGAGAGTATCGAGAAGATACCGCTAGCTCAGAAGAAGAAGAAGAAAGAAGTTGTTGCTGACGACCGTCCTCCCCCCCCCCCTTTTCCTTCACGTGTCTACAATGAAGAAAAAGCTAAAGAGTACAAAAATTTTATAGACATGATGAAAAGGTTTCACATCAATTCGCCGTTTTTGGAAACCATTCTTGCAATGCCAAAGTATCTAAAATTCATGAAGGAGGTGTTTTCAATAAACAATTTTTTTTTAGGGAGAGGCGATTGACTTACCAGAGGAGTGCAGTGAAATATGCCAGACTAAGTTGTCTCCAAAGTTAAAGGATGTCGGTAGTTTCAACATTATGATATCTATTGGTCATGAAGGGACCGTGAGAGCGTTATGCGATTTAGGTGCAAGCATGAACCTCATGCCCAAATCATTGTTTAAGAAGTTGAGAATTGGGCATTTGAGTCCTACAACAATGACTTTGAAAATGGCAGTTAGGAAACTTACACATCTTGAAGGAAGAGTAGAATATGTACTCTTCAAAGTAGGTAACCTTATAAATCCGTGCAATTTTCTTATTTTTTACTACGACGCGGATAGGAATGTGTTAATCATTTTAGGGTTGCCTTTCCTAGCCATGGGGCGTACATTGATTGGTGAAGAGAATAGAGATCTGATCATGCGTGTACAAGTCGAGGAAGAGAAGTTTAGTATGTTAAAGGGCATAAAGTTGCCTAATCCACCGGAAGATTGTTCCCGCTTGGACACACTTTACCGTGAAGTGAAGAATACAATCAATGGTGGACACCTTAAGGTTGGAGGAGGAAAAGCTTGAAAAGAAACAAAAATTCAAAGCTCCTACTAACCTCAAAGGTGATCCTATCATTGATTACTTGGAGGAGACCAGGAAACACGCGAGAAAGGTTCCAAAGGAACCTAGAAGAAAGTGGAAAGAAGGTAAGTTTTTGGCAGGATACACCGTTGTGATAAAAGATCCGTACTCCCCAAACACACCAAGCAAATGCAAGCGCAAAAGTTCTTGGAGTGGACCTTAAAAGGTCCCAATAGTTATTTTCTAGAGGTTAGTTGAGTTGGGTATCAAGAAAAATGGTAAACATCGCTTGGTGTATAAGTTAATCGCTTCACCCACTGCTAGGGAGGCTACGTAAAAAAGCGATAACCTCGAGGTAATACGTCAAACTTCAACGACGTTAAGCAAAAGTGTTTCTTGGGAGACAACTCATGTTTTTATTGCTATAGTAGTCTTAATTTTGTGTTTTAGTGTGTATTAGTAAATTTATTGGATGTATATTATGTAATGAGAAAGGTGTTTGGTGTTTTTGATGAGCATGTAAGTGAGAAAATGAGTTTGGGGTGAAATTTGTGAGATTTTTTAGCAAAAACAGTTGCAAGCCGCGGTATAGCGCACCACATGCTATGCACCATAGCGCGTCAATCAGTACCCACTACACTTCACACTTGGTTGAATAGAAAGATTGGGACCTTTATCACGATATGTGTGGTGGTCCACATGAGAGCTTTGGTGTACCGCAACACGATATGAAAGATGTGATGAGAAAACGCGGCATGGTATCTGTCGCGATACAAACCATGCTCAAGATATCTCCTGGTTCGAAGGTCAGAAAGTTTGAAGGTCATATAGCACCTGCGGTGTACCTCACAAGGACGATGAAGAAATTAAAAATTAAACCTTATGCCTCCTGTGACCTAGACTTCCAACCTTCTCCTTCCCAAAGCTTCCAAACACCATTAGAGTTCGACCCAAGCTTCACCAAACATCAAAATACACTTAAACAACCCATATTTTGCAACCAAAAACATCATTACATCATTCCTAACAACAATAACCATCCAAAATCATTCCAGATCACAAGAAACCAAGAATCAAACCAAAGATTTTTAGAATTTGTTTTCCTTATTTCTTAAAACCTTCTTATCCCACCACCAATCCTCCATACCCACATAGAAAAAAAAATTCCTTAGGTTATTCCACCTCTAAATCTTACCTCAATCATTAGTTCAAATAAAAAAATTTAAAATTGGGTAAAATTTTGAGTTGAGGGTAAAGGCATATGACATTAAAAACCTGAGTTACTTGCTAGTGGGAGAGAGATGAAGAAGAATTTAAGAGTGGATTTGGGTGAGAATAAGAGGAAGCAAACAAAGGTTTATGTGAGTAAATAAAAAGGACAAAATGATGGTTCGAGTCATATGGCTAGCGAGAAACCGGTTGTTGTGGAACCAAGTGTTCAAGAATGAGTGATCGATTATGAAGAAGGATGCTCCACATCCTCGTCAAGCCAAGGTACCTTCACCCAACAAAAGAGGTGATTATAGGGCCCTAGAAGACATTGTGATTTATCTTTTACCTGTTTTGATACCCACACATGAGCGGAAATTTCACAAGAACGTAGAAAAAGGAAAGTCTAAGAGATTTCTTGAGACGGGAGGAAGATTAGGTTGGAAGATTTTCATAATTGAGCATGCAAGTTTTAATATTTCACTAATTAGAGAGTTCTATCTTAGCCTCTTTAGCCGAGATAGTAGAAGTAGAGTTTCCATATGGGGTAAGTTGGATTCCTTCATAGATGAAGACATTAGAAGTCATTTCAAGATGAAGAATTTGGTGGGACCTTACAAATATCAATTAGCTGTGAAGAAAATGAGAGTTTCAATTGGAACCAACTACAGAAAAAGGTGTTTAGTGAAGAGTTGGTATATTGTAATGAGAGTGAGAAGTGGAAGGCATCTTGAACTTACAAGTATTTTCAACCCGATGCAAACATTTGGTACCGTTTCCTTGCACCTTCATCCCTTGGGAATGCGTGAGTTGCGGATGTACTTCAGAAATCCGCCATCATGTTGGATTGTATTATGAAAGAGTATATGGCACAAGTAATCTTCGGTGTGGTTTTAAATTCATCGTCAAACCTAAAAATTAGTGATGAATGCAGATGTGACTATTGGGGAAAAGAGAAGTTAATTATCAGGCCAAGTACCATCTTAGATGATGAATGGATCAAGAATATCATAAGAGGAGTACAATCAAGGAATCTCATTGGCATGATAAGGTACGTGAGCAACTTAAATAGATTGAAATCGCTCAGGACCTCCTTGCCAATGATGTGGCATTAATCATGTCTAATCAAATACACGTCATGACAATCCTAGAGTAAATAAGACGCGACCGCTAAGGATCCACCTCATCCTATCTTGGATAATGATCATGCGAGGCAAAAACCTTGAGAGTATGTTTCTATCTTCTCCACCCCTTTCTCTAAGTGAATATTAGTTGTTTGTTTTTAAGTTTATTGAGTCTGTTATGAGCCGAGTCACGGTTCAACTTTGAGTTGAGGGTGAAAACCTGTTATTTCCACCCCCTTTTTTATGTGTTTATTACTTTCAATAAGTGTAAAGGTTAGGTGTAATCTAGCGAATGTATATTTTAAGCTAGTTTTTAATGAGTTAATGATAGTAAATATAGATTTATAAACTTTTCTTGGTATGCTTGAAGTATTTATATGAAATGCATGTTAAAAGTAAAGAAAAGATTAGTGAGAAATGCAGTAGAAATGCAGTAGAAATAGGTTTGACCTTAGGGATAAGGTGTGGTATGTAGAACATGAGATTCAAACTAGCGTATAAACCATTTAATGAACGTTCTGTAAGCGAGGAAGTGAATAATTTGTATAGGATAGGACATGATTAAGGTAGTTCTTTGTTTAGCTCTTTGTTCCCTTTAGCCTGCTGTCCATAATTGATTTAGTATCCGTCTCATCCCCCTATTTTCCTTTTGTAACCTTTTCATTAATCCATGTTATAAGCCTTATCCTTTAGATTTTATGACTTCTCCATATGAACCACACTCGGATAAAGATGCTTTGACACTCGTCTGGAGCTTGAGTTTGTGGTTGTGGTTTATGGGAAAACATTATTAGGAGGGATTTGAGTTCGTAATGGCACTTTTTGATCACTTGTTCAGTTGTATTGTAACACTTTGCCGGGGTAAGAAAGAAAAGAAAAAGATTTGAAGAAGACGAGAAAAATATATGAGAAAGAAAAAGAAAAGAAAAATAGTGACATGATCTCTCACATTAAATAGAGGACACTTACAAAAGAAAATATATACATATTTCGGACGGGTAAAGTGGGATAAAATTAGGTGATCATAAAAGGGTTTCATTTGGGATTTTCGGGAATGCTAATAAATGCATAAGTTAGGTTGAGTGAGGACATATTTGAGAGTAACTCAAGCTCTAGGGCGATCTCTTGATGGCTAATGAGGAGAGGGCCAAAATCCCACTCTAAATTATCCAAATATATTTATCATACCTACCCTAAGCCTACATTACAGTTTAAAGAACTTAGAATTCTTGAGTATGCAAATTAGGAGCTTTCAAACTAATGGAGGTAGTTAGATGGACCTTATAAACTAGTAAGGATCGAGGAACACCCTATATCCACCATAGCGGACTAAGAGATGACCTATCTTCATGCATTGCGACTCTAATCGGACCTTGAAATTAACATGTGTAGATTATTTATTGGATAAGTGTATATTTAATATAGTTTGTAAATTATGCTATATTATACTTGTTAATATTTGTGCTTTATTTTCGTTCATTATGTGTTCTACTCTTGCCTTTTTCTTGACCTTATTTGACATAGACCATTCTAAACTCCTTTTCTTTTCTTTTATATTTTGTCGGGACGGTAAAACCTTGAGTTGGGGGTCTTGATGTCTCTCTATTTGTGACGAATAAATTCATTCACGAGACATTATTTTGGGATTTTATTGGGCCTAAGTGAGGTGTTTTTTATTATTATCTGCTGTATTGCACTTTTACCCCTAGTTTTGGACTTATTACTGTTTATAGATATTTTTATGCTTTAGTCGTATGTTTAGTGTGTAGTTTTTAGGTAAATGATGGATGTAAGGGTCCAAGACGATTATTAGAAGTCAAAGAATGAAGAAAACCCCCAACGCAAAGCGGAATTCTAGCTTGAGCCATTGTGGAGAGTTAGAGCTTTTTCTGGAGAATTTTTGCACCTAATTGTTTTTGTCACTACGACATTTAGGTTAGAGATTTCGACCTGATTCCTTTTTGGTTGGAAATATCTTGAAGTCAGGGCCGTGTGACAAGTTACGGTACTCAATTCGGAGTTAAGACAAAGAAGTTATGACATTTTCACCTATCGTGGTTTGAACCATAAATCTGGTTAAGTAAAAATGGGTTGAGCCCCTTCTAAACCTAATTTACTAAACCTAAAGAGGGCCCAATGTTTTTAGACGATTTATAAGCTCATTTTCCAGTCCCACACAAGTCGACCACTTGATACACAACTTATTTTGGAAGTCATTTTTATCCATCAAAAAGAAGAGGAGGAAGCGCCTGAACAGATGAAGAGGAAGAACAAGGGTTTGTCTTTGAACCCTGCTATTCCGCCTCAACCATTCACCAATTCCTCTTACTATCAATAGTAACTATCATTTATTTCAGTTATAAATATGGATTTGATCTTAGGCTTAACTAGGTTTTATTCTTTAGCATGAATTCGATTATGAGCAAAACTTTATTTGCTTGAGGATTCTTATAATACATTGAGTTTTGCTATTTGATGATGTTATTTTATTTGGGATACCATATAGTTAAATTTCATTGAGATTGGGTTTTTAATATAGTTATGTTGTTTGTATACGCGTTTTAATTACTCGTGTGTTTGTTCAAAGTAGCCGAAGTCGCCGTAATTTGCCTAACACTCGAGTGGGGGGAAAGATTACAGAATTAGTGTACAGGCGCCTAAGCCTTTTATTGGATGATATTAGCACGCTAGGTAGTAAATAGGGTAATAAGGACTTAAACCTACCTAAAAGTCGAGAGGATGAATAAGGTAGAGAGATAAGTTAGCCTTTGAGGGGCATTAAATCGATTTAGAATCCCGACTAGTGTGAACAACAAAACCACCCGCCCTTATGAATAACAAAATCAATTAGCGGCATAGTTGATTACTTAGAAATATCCTCAAGAATCCTTCTTATCGAATCAATCCTATTTTATTTAGTTCTTTATTTTCATCATTACTATTAGATAATCATTATCCTTAACTTAATTTCATTTACATTTATTTTTTCTTTAGTTGTTAATCATCATTACAAAACCAAAAAAATATTTTATTCCGTTATTTGAATTACAAACTTTACATCTTTACATTGCTTTGAAAGCCTTACAATCACACTCAATCCATGCGAATGGTAATTCTACTTATCATTTCTTGCTAAACTACGGTTTGTACTCTGTAGAGCCACTCCCCTATTACTTGTCGCTTATTTTATTAACGGGGATGGCGAAGGCCATCTTGACAAGTTTTTTCGGAGCTTCTCAAACAGGTTGCAGTGTTGGGTCTATAAATATTCCTTTAGTCTCCCAAAAAGATAATGAAGAGGGGGAGGCGTGAAGAATGAAGGTAGCGAATCTTCAAAAAGAAAACGGGAGAACACCAGCCTTATTGGTGATATTATAGGTAATCTTCACAACCCTTGCGATTTAAGGGAAATTTTGAAATCTAGATATCCTGGGTTATTTAATTTTTTTCAAGACGGAATGGGTGACTTTGTGAGAAGCTTCATAGTCAACAATCAAACTATAGCGAAGGTACTTAACACTCGTGAATTCGATATTGATAGATGTATAAAATATTTACTTGTGATGGTAATTTTGATCACGACTTCATAACAAAATTTTATGAGAATATGTTCATGATAAGATCCAGTAATCAAAGGAGTATCAAAACAAGGAGCATTAGAGTGGGAACATTTGAGGATAGAAATGATGAAGAGGCTAGTCGTAGCACTTTTCCTCTTGTTTCTAAAAGTGGGGTTGAGGTTAGATCGACACAAATTTAACAAAGGCAGAGAAATGGCTAGTTTCAATAATGAGGAGAATGAATTGTTTGAGGAGAAAGAGAATCCATAGAACTTTCAATCTGTTCATTTGAGTCATCATGATCGACAAGATGAGGATTTCTCTCAGAAGCGATATACTACACCTAGATTGAGGACTACGGGGCCATCTCAACGATTTTCATGGCTGACTACGGGTGAGAGATAAAATAAGTTTTGAAAAAATAACTTAGCTGGTATTGTCAAGGTACAAGGGAACCTTTGACAAAAAAGATGATTAAGTCCCTTCATTCAAAGTTTAATATTTATTTCTCTTGTCTTCTAGAATCCAAGGTTTAGGAGTAAAGACATTAAGTCTTGTATTTTCTTATAATCCTTCAACAATGTGCACGTAGTTGATCCCAGGGAAGAGCTCATACGTCTGGGAGTATTCTCGTAGCTTGGAAGGATAACATTAAGCTTAGAGTAGTGAACACAAGCAAATATTTTTTGACCTGTAAATATGATGAATCTAAAATTTCTTCTTGACATGTTGTGTTTGTGTATAATCCGAATAACAAAACCAAAAGAGTAAAAATCTAGCAGTATCTTACTTCTTGCAATTCAAACGTATCTGATGCGGTGTTATTTATTTAGAGATTTTAACAATTTCACTAAATCATCAGAAAAATAAGGTAATATCCCTCCTAATCTAGACATGATGATACATTTTAACAAATTCATTAACGATAATAATCTTATAGATTTACCAGCAAAAGGAATCAATTTTACCCATTAAAACAAATACGAAGGTAAGGGTAATATTAAATAAAGATTCAATAGGGGGTTAACGTTAGATTCTTGGTGAAATATCTTTTCTAATGCAGTTTTAAAAGTTCTGCTAACTATTAGATTGGATCACTCACCGCTTATCCTTAAGAAGGACATTACAAAATTAAAACAAAAATATTTCTTTATATTTGAATCTAGATGGATCGGGAAAAAGCATCGTAGAGAAGTGGTGGACATGGGACATTGGCAGAAGTATACTTCATTGTGAAAAAGACGCTACCTGTTTGGCACTTACCGGATGGAGTCGTGAACATTTTGTCAATAATAGGAAATTGATTAAATAATACCAGAAGATACTAAAAAAGAAACAAAACAAACAAATTAGTGAGGAAAACCATGAAATCGAGCAAAAAAAATAATAAAGAATTCAAAATCCTTTGGAACCAAGAAGAATTCCCCTAGGCAAATAGGGTTAGAGATCTATGGATCAAAAAGGTGATAAAAATACGAGTTATTTTATTGCGACCACTACCATGAGAAGAAACATCAATCAAATTGTTAACATCAAGGATGATAATGGAGATTGGACAGTAGAACTTAAATTTATTAAGAAAATCATTCAAGAATATTTCATCAACTTGTTTCATGAAAATCCGGTTTCAGATATGGATGAAGTATCAATCACACACAGTGTAAAATTTTGGATATCACGAATGAAAACCTCATCAAACCTCCAGATATTGAGGAAGTAAAAAGTTTTGTTTTTAGCATGCCAGAATCCAAAGCTCTATGTTCGGATGGTCTTCTGTACAATATCTACTAGGAATTCTGGGACATCCTCAAAGACGATATCTTTAAGATGGTCTCGGATACTTTGTTAGTAATACTCCACTAGACAACATTAACGACTTTTTTATTACTCTGATACCTAAATGTGATGTACATGAGTCAGTCTATGATTATAGACATATTTCTCTATCAATTTCAGTTGTATGATCATTGCTAAAATGATGGCCTTAAGGTTGCAACCTATTATGGATGAGATTATTTCTCCAACACGGTCAACTTTCACTAAAGGAAAAAGCACACAAGATATTATTTTAATTTCACAAGAAGTTTCCTTTTCATGAAATCCAAAAGAAGATAAAAAAACATTACACGGCAGTGAAAGTTGATATGGACAAAGCTTAAGATCAAGTCATCTGGGGCTTTTTAATGGAAATCCTTACAAACTAGGATTCTGTGAAAAATGGAGAGAATTAATTTACAATTGTATTTCATCGGGTTCTTTCAAAGCAAAGTCAACAGAGAAAGAATGAAGAAATTTAAATTGAGTCAAGGAATTAGACAAAGTGATCCATTATATCCTCCTTTATTTACTCTTATTACGGAGGGTCTTGTGGATTTGATTATATTTAATTGTCTAGAAGGTGATACAAAACGCATTTCTCTTTCAAGGTACTATCTGAAACTCAAACATCTTTTATTTGCAGATGATACACTCTTTTTTGTTGAAGCAAACAAAAGTGAAAGTAAAAAGTTTAAAGAACTTCTCATGAAGTATGTCTAGGTTTCAAGTCAAACAATAAATTTAATTAAATCAGGTATTATGTTTAGTAATGTTACGCCTGAGGATGTGATTAACGATATATCCAATAAGCTTAACATCAGACACACAAACTCTATTGGGAAATATCTTGGTATTCCTCTATCCTTAAGAAGATAGAAAAGTGAAAATCTTAGTTATATCAAGGATAGTTTAATCTCCAAATCAGCTAGTTGGGTAGCTAAGCTTTTATCGGATGGTCGAAAACAAGTGTTAATATTAGCAGTCATGCAAGCGATATCGAACTATGCGATGCCGATTTTTGAATTCCTGAAAACATTTTGTAAAAAACTACCTTATTGCTAATTTCTGGTTGGACTTGGGTTTTAAGAAAAGAATTCACTTGGTGGCATGGAAAAAAATAGCTATCCAAGTCTATTGGATGAATAGGTTTTAGAGATTCTCACTAGATGAATATTGAGCTCCTGACTAACCAAACATGGAGAATCGTGAATAATCCGGATTCTTGCTTAAGTTCTAAAAGGAATTTACTTTCCAAATACAAGTATGTGGGATACAAAACTTAAGAAAAATAGACCATGGAGCTGGACAAGTATTTTTAAAGGTCTTTAATTCTTAAGAAATGAGTTTATGGAAAATTGGTAATGGTCTTATAATTAGTATCTAGGATCATATCTGTGTGGAAAAAGTGGTCAAGTTGGAAAAACTAGAAGGATGCAATTTGAATAAAGTTGTCGAATGTTCTAATACTAATATGACAAGTCGAAACATGGATATTGTTAAAAAATTGGGCACAATTATAGATATTGAAAAAATATAAAAAATCCTGATATTGTAGGTTAACAAAGAAGATAAAATGATTTGTCCACACACCAAGGATGGAAAATATTCAACAGAAATGGGATACCATTGTTTGGTCTAAGAGGAAATTGAAAAGGTAAGTCAATCATCCAGAGCAGGAGAAGATTATACAACGAATTTCGAAAGATAATCTAGCATTCGAATGTTCCGATCGAAAACTTTGGTCGGAAATATTTTAATAGAGCAATACCAACAAAAAAGGAATTGAAGAAAAAAATGCAGTCACACTGATATGTGCGAGTGCTGTGAAATTGGAAGTGAAGCAATGGAGCATCTCTTCATCAAATGTCCTTTTAGCATGGCCGTCTAGGCAAGTTCACCAATTCAATGAGAAGTTGATCAAAATCATACATGCACTATAACATAATGGATATAAAAAATCATCAATGTCTATTCACGAAATGGTTGGGATAAGAGGCTAATTACAACATTTGTTTTGTGTACATTATGGAACATCTGTAAACATAGAATGAAAGGTTCTTTTTGAAAACAAAAAATGGATAGTTTGGGAAATTAATTAGAAAAATAAGACAGGCATCAAAGAGCTATTTGGGGAAAACTCTATGTTAGTCAATAGCGTTAAAGATATCAAAATAACAATATACACCACGACGATGCAAAGACTATGTGGCTGAATGATGTGTCATTTACAAAGAAGTGGGAACCGATAGGTGTGACATCAATTTAGGTGAATCAACTTGGTAAAATTCATCATAAGATCATGAAGATATTCAAAGGGAAGAATTTTGTGGAGGGAGAAAGCCGGGCCATTCTTTTGGTCACGAGTGCAGATGCTGAGCTCTGGATTCAGAGTTTCTCATTTTACTGTGATAACCTTGAAGTTGTTTAAGGTATTAATGAAAAAAATATGGGAATTAATTGGGGATCCAACCAATGGTTGTTGAAGCCTGGAGATGAGGGAAAAAATTTCGAACTGGAAAATAATGCACATCAAAAGAGAGTTTAATAGGGTGGCAGATGCGCTCGCAAAATGTGTTAGACGGAACCTCGATCTTTTTGGATGGTTGGATACATCACTATTGGATTATTATATTTTCTTAACTAAAGTATGTAGGAAAAGATTCATAGGATAGATATTGTATTTTTTATTTCTTCTATACTGACAAAAAAAAATTGAAATTGCATGTTTTTTTCACGAAAGTGGTTGAGATATACCTCAAATGAAATGGTAGATTAAATGGTGGAAATGGATCCCATTGAGGTATAAAAATCACGATTGTATTTGGTGGCAGAAGAAGTGATAGTGGTGGGCTCCAATGGAATTGAAATCAGGAGGGAATTTTTCAATTTTAGGTAGGGTTTTAACAAGTTTGGTGTCTGTTTAACTGGACAACTTCAACCCAATCCGTTGTATATATTATGCGACCTTTTAGCGACTACGTAAGTGGTTGCTAAAGAGTAAAAAAATGGTCGCTGGAAAGAGCCATGTTGCCCACTAAAGTTTTCGTTAATGATTTACATCTTTTAACGACCACTAAGGTGGTCAGTAATTCAAAAATAATTTTTTATTCTTTTATTGACGTATCAATATTGACCAATATGTGGTGTATGATTATTTTGCAGTCTCTAACGACCACTTGGTGATTGGTAATATAATTACTTTTGCATATTATTTGTAATATTGATTGGGACCGTTAAAGTGGTCGTTAATGAGTTATAATTTTCTAGCCATCACTCCAACTGTCTCTATTTTTTTATATATTTTTGGCAACCAATCACGGTTTCTAGATATGTTACATATAGCGACTACACCGACGGTCGTTAAAAGTTTGGTCGCTGGAGGTGCCACTGTAGTAGTGTGTGAGTACTAGAACAATTTTGAAAACACAAAGACTATATTAGAATACCATCTAAAGAGAAAGTTCTCTGGTAGAATATTTTCTAGTGCACCTCCAACCACATTACAAGAATTTGGCTCTTAAGCAATAATTTTATTGATTTAGTTTTAAACTGTTTCTAGAATAATAGTTTTTGCAGTAGTTTTTTTACTTGTTGCTTAAAGTTAATAGTTTTTTTAACAATTTTAAAAATTAATGTATTATATATTATCTACGTTATTTTGTAAAGAAAAATTATTAATGCAATAGTTTTTAACAATGTGTTATTTGCAACATGGTTTATATCGTTATTTAAATATTCTTTCATTGGTTTTAATAGTGATATTTGGTATAACTATTTACTCACAAGTATACATTACAATAATATATTTAAATTAGTGGTTATGAGTATGCATAGTTGTAAACTAATCCAAGTTCGAATCACAAGTATGATTTGAATTAATTGTTGTGAAAGTAATGAGCGTAACAAACAAGTAGAGAAGAAATTGAAGGGAGGGTATAGATTTATTGATATGAGATAATATCAATTACAATGTAAAGATATACTATCTATAGAAAATAGGTGAACCCATCCATATAATTGTTTTATAATACTTTCCCTAGTATATTCAATCCTTGAAAATATGCCTTGTTAAAACCTTTCTAAAGAAAAATTGCGGAAAAATCGTTAAAATATTTTAAGAACATCCAGTGGGACAAAAATCATGATAAAGAGAAAAAAAGTGTAACACGTATTTATCTCCCCCTCACGTGAGCATGTTAATGATCATCTTCAGTTTGGAATCTGATCTTGAACTTCATAATCTCATACATTATTTTTTCATATATTATCTACTTTAATTCATATCATGATATAAACATGATGTTAAATTATAGATGTGCCAACTTACTCATACGACTTAATTTTATACGATTGTCGAATCGAATGATCAACCATGCTATATGCGTGGAATAAGTTATCTTTCAAAATTAATTAATAGGAGCATTACTCTTTAAAACTGAATATATGACTTAGTCACTTTATTTATATATACATATTTTTTAACTTTGAGTTTATAATTATTTATGAGGACCGTGATGTAATTCAAAAATACTTTTTAGTTATCCCTCTTATCATGAGAATTTTGCTTTATACATAATACTCTGTAAAAACAGTTTTTCTCCAAATTTACAAGTCTAAGTTGCATATAAATT
This sequence comes from Nemophila menziesii, assembly GCA_029959085.1. Taxonomy (NCBI): domain Eukaryota; kingdom Viridiplantae; phylum Streptophyta; class Magnoliopsida; order Boraginales; family Hydrophyllaceae; genus Nemophila; species Nemophila menziesii. The sequence goes on along the minus strand of JARWIR010000005.1, from coordinate 35,570,373 downwards.
GTTGAAGATAAGTTCTCATATATATTTAAATCCAATCTTTGTACATGTAGCAAAATAATCATATCGTAATCACATGATTAAGAATCAATAGATGAGATACATTTGGCGATTGAACAATAAGGGTATTCAAGATTTAAAAGTTGTAGTTCGTTCATATAATGTTACAATTATGTAAGATTGAAAGTCTATAATTCATAAAATACAAATTCACATATCACAACTATTAGTGTATCTTATTAATTTTATTTTCTTTAGAGTCAGTTTGAGTCGTGTGGACACAACTCATTTTTTAGTTTGGGTTGGGGTACTCTTTGTCCTCATTCCCAATTTATGTGTTAATTATTTTACTACTTTTAAAAAAAATAAAAAACTAAATAAAAATTAGTTTGAGGAATGATTTTACTGTAGAGTTTGTTGAATGTTCCCATATGCAAACTTTTTGTGAACTAATGATAGAAAATAGTAGACCTTAGAGTTAATGTATAACGCACCTTGAATGAATGCAAACACTAGGTTATAGATAGGAAAAAATTAATGAACAATGCAGAAGAAGTAAGCTTGTACTTAGTGAGATGAGTGGTGTATAGACCATGAGATTAAATGAGTAAGGAAACCACTTAATTATGAACTAGAGGTGAAAATTGAGTGAAGCTATGTAACTAGGAAAATGTTAGAGACAGATCTTTGATAGTCACTTAAGATCTTTTAGCTTTTTAACTCGTTAATAATGGTATATCCTTCTTAGCCACATTTTAAGCCTTTAAGTCTTTCTTTTAAAGCCACATTATAAGCTTATCCTTTAGATGTTAGAACTATGTCATATGACCCATACTTGAATCACGAATTCTTAAGACTAGTTGTCCTTGAGCTTGAGTTTGGGGTGAGGGAATCTGTTATTACATTTGTTGGGTAGATTTGTGATGTGCTTAAATGATTATGCATTTTATTGTAAATTCCTTTGCCGGTTTCTGAGAAAAAAAAAAGAGAAAAGAAAAAAAATAAGAGAAAATAAGTTAGCTTGACACTTCACATCAAAACGTATGTCATGTTTAACTTAAAAAAAAGATTGAATAAATGAGAAATAAAAGAAACTGTAAGAAATTTTTTTATAATCATATTGATAGGTGTGGGTTTATATGAGGACGCTAAATTAGTGCATCAAGTGAGTGAGATCATATATGAGTGTAAACTCAAACTCAGGACAGTTTGTTGAAGGCTAGTGAGGAGAGAGCCAAAAACTCACTTTTCATTATCCAAATGTGACATACCGTCCCTAATCCTACACTAAAACCATAAATACCTCATGATTCCTAGGTACATAGTGGAATAACATGTATTCTAATAGGGAGTAAGTTAAGTGGAGCATTCAAAGCAAGTAAAGATCGATGAACACCCTATAGCCACCATCTCGAGCTAAGTATCAAGGGTAGTCTTTTAGCATTGTGGAATTAATTTTGGATTAATATTATTTGTGTTTGATTTTGTATGATAGGTGTATGTATGAATTAGTTCTTAGGTTGTACTATATGAGATTTATTTTAAGTTTTGCTTTGGGTATCATTCTCAAGATTCAGCATTTGCTTCTTACCTTAGACCTTTATTTTGTTCTTACTTTGTCGGGAAGAAAAAGGTTTGAGTAGGAGATCTTGATGTCTCTCTGTTTGTGATAAATTATTTCCCTTAGGAGACATCATTTTAGGTATAAATTGGACTTCGTTAGTTGATTTATTGGCTTTATATGCAATAATGCACTTTCTTCCTTCAGATTTGTAATATTGCTACTTTTAGAGCTTTTATGCGTTAATTTGCTTGTTTAGTGTGAAGTTCTTAGGTGTATGGATGCTTGTAGGCATTAAAATGAAGAGAAGAAGTAAAGTTTAAAGTCCAACATCAAGAGGAAGTGTTAATAGATCAAAAGACATCACTTAAGTAAAGTAGGAGGAGCATTAGAAACTAAAAAGTCGTCACTTCTAGCTCTTCTCGAGCCCAAATGGTGCAGAATATGAACTAGTGGTCCAGATGAAAAAGATACGCCTCTGATTTAGCAAATATTGAGAAGTGGAATCAGGTACTTTGGACTGACGATACAAAAGTCATACCTATTTTCCTCGAGGGTGTACAACAGTTGCGGGAATAGTAAAATGAACTTAGGCCCCTAATTACTTAATTAAGCCCAAGATTAGACCTAATCCATTTTTAATCTCTATATAATCTCCTTTTAAACCTCATCAGTCAGCGCCTCTCATTTGAGCTTCATAATATATCATATTTAGAGAGAGGCGGAGCATAAAACTTGGAAGCAAGAGGTAGAAGTTGGAGAAGACTTTCTTCCTCCAAAATCAGGCCATATAATTCCAATTAGGGTTCTTTCAGTTTTTATTTAATTTATTAATTATGTATTTAATTTATTTTATTTTTTTTCTTTATTCAATTATGAGCTAAACCTAAATTACGTGAGACTCGTATTCTGGGGATGAACCTTAGTTTCTAATTTAATGTTTATATAATTTGGGATTGTGTCAATTTAAATTAAGTCGCGTAGTTTCATATTGATTATATTCTTGTATTTATTTACTACCATTGACGTCGCGAATCAAGGGTAGGTTGTAGTAATTAGGCTATTCACTTGTGGCGATGATAATCCGGAGGGAGGGTTTAATTACATAACTAGGATAGAAACGCGTGGTATGCGTCATTGATCTTGACAGGCTTGACTAACCGCGTAACCAATTGGATAATTCACTTAATCATCTGAACGTAGCTTATAATCGCCATGACGGGGTTTGTAATACTGCAAGATTGCCTCCTAAGTCTACCCTGTCAGGAGTTAGGAGGATAACAGAGTCCCGACTAATATAAAATACCGGTTTTACCCTTAAACGAAAACACTAAATATATGAACTTTGGTGATTCCCTAGCGAGAATCAAGTATATCTTTCATTTGCGTAATATATTTAGTTTAATTTAGCAATAATTTAGCTTTAATTATTAGTTTAATTTCTACTCTTGTGTTAGTAGTTTCTTAAATAAAAAACCCAACAAATATTTATGTTTCATTACTTCTGAAATTAATTCTATGGAGACGAAATCTCTTATATCTTATCTAGTACTTGGAACGACCCGTATACTTGCGGTTATGTGTTCCTCCTATTTAGTGTTGTTTTATCTCACACTGTAGGAGCGACCACTATTTTTTTCACATTAGGTCCATCTAGCACCTCTGGCCTTTAAAATTGCACCTTTAAAAGTACCATACTGATCATATCTATTTTATTTAGTAATTATTAACTGACCTTCACTAGTACTGCCTTCATCTACCAAGCTCTTTCCTTTACAAATTCTTCGAAGATACTTCACAATAGCTTCACTATTTTTCCTTCATATTGTTCTTCTATAACCACCATTATTCTTAAAAAAAGATCAAGTAAATTCCACTTAAGGCAATATTAGATTACTTAATATGGAATTCCTTAATATTCAAGTAATTAGGATTAATATTTAATATAAACATTATTAGATGTATAAACATTACTATGAAAGATCAACTACATATCAATTTCAGTGTACTTCAACTCTCAGATTCACTAAAATGTTCATTATACTTCAATTTTACTAAGTAATGTTACCATTGATAAATGGGATTATAGGTTATGTCAATGCTACGGTTACTGCATTACAAAATATTATAATTTAAGTATGTAAGTTTAGGAAATTAAGAAGTTAACTACAAAACTTATTAATTACAACCTTACACTGTCTACCTTAGTTACAAACAATGGAGATTCTTTTTTATTTAATAGCGTAATTTAACTAGATAAAAATTAACCATAAACCCTTAACCCCTAAATTAATATTCATAAACCCTAACTGATACACATTACTTAAACCTAAACCCACTCATTACTAAACTAATTATTAATGATTAAACAGCAAACAAGCCAACCAACTACACACGAGCAATATAAAATATTCAAACGGGGCCACTATATCATATATTATTCATGTAAAACCAAAATTATAACATCATTTGATTAAATAACTATTTACCTGAAAAAAAAATTTATTTACATCAGTATAACAAAGATAAGAACTTATGAAGTATTTAGTGCCTTAATAAAGTAATAAAGTTTCACCTTTGAAACATGGATTATGCAAAAATGGCACACCATTTTTTCTTTAGAGAAGGCAATGGGGTTTCTCCCTTTTTATTAATTAAGTTAGGTTTGTCAAATATCATATGGTTAATTAGTTTAGGGGTTAAAAGGGTTAAAAGGGTTAAAATGGTTAAAAGGTAGGTAGGGGTATAATGGGGAAACAAAAGGCACCGTTAATTTTGTAACGTTTTTAGTACATGGGTTAATTAGGCCTCTTGGAAATAGTTTAGGATAGTATTTGAGGTATATTTTGGTTCGTGGAGGTTTAAAGTTTCTAGAAAAAATACAAGGAGTTATCAGTCATTAGCCCTACATAAATCCAAAAAGACCTAAGAAGAACTTTCAATCCCAAAATGTGTAGTCAATGATATATTAGTAGAGATATATATGATGATCGGAATATCAAATGCTAAATATCAAGTTGAGGACCACCTATAACTCCCCTTCTCAATCATTTACAGTGACTCCCTCTTGCATTGTAACCTCAATGTGTTGGTAATTATTTGTCTAGAATGTTTTTTATTATGCATTTGATATGATATGCATGACATAACACATTGAAACTTTTTTTTTTCATTCTTATTAAACCACATCGTAATTTATAGATCTTTTTACGTTCATGCTTATGTGATAATATTGTCGATGCGATAAAGATAAAAGTTTGGGCTCTTGATGTCCCGTTTTGTGGTATACCATTTAGTAGGATTTGGCCATGGTTGTATACGTGTTTTTGGGTATTTAGTCCACTTTCATGCCCTGTTTGACCATATTTTCATATTTACTTGTCTCTAGAGCATTTCATCATGTTTTGGTATACTTTGTATTCCTTTTGTGCAATTTTTCACCATTCTAGGTAAGAGTGTTTGAAAAATGTCAAAATTAAAAGTAGAGGAAGAGTAAGCCTAAAATGAATATACAAAGAATAAGTGAGAACCCAAAAGAGGTGAAGAATTGGAAGAGGAAATAAGTTTCCAAAGAATTAACCCTAAAACAAGTTTTGAGCCTAATCTAGGATGTCGCATGATCCAAGTAAAGGATCATTTGGATCGGCCACATAGTCTAGTTTTACAGTGATTCGATCCAAAACCAAAGAAGCATAATTATTAAGATTTAAATTCAGGGTTGGGAACCATCTGTATTGGTCCATGTTAACATATCGATAATTCTGTTACACTCAATTGTATGTCATATTATTAGTTTTAAAGTTTAGCTTTACAATTAGAGAGAGAAAAATCCAATCCTTTCTCCTCATTGTTATATGCTACCTTGAGTTATATATTTTATTTGGTCGAGCATTTCTTGGGGTATATTCTCTTTGGTATATCTTTTTGATCTACTTACTATTGTGATAATTTACTTATGAGTTAACCGTATTTATAGTTTGGGATTAAATTATGGCCCATTTCGTTATCGTAATGCTAGCTTGTGGGTTGAGGGTTCTCAGTTATTGATGTCTCCTCATTTGTGATAGATTAATGTTAGGATGAGACATCATTTTAAGTGATTTAGAAGTCAATAATGTCGATTTTCTTGAGTTTTAGTGCACTTTCCTATTTTGAGTCTTGATTTGTAGAATTATTATTTTTAGAGCATATTGGGTTTAATTGTTTATTTAGTGTGTAGCTTTAAAGATAATTATGGAGCTTAATTAGAGTCCAAGTCAAAGACAACAACTTATGGAAAGAGATTTGCATGGTAATTGGAGATAAGGAAACAAAAGCTAAAAAGATGGAAAAGGAAAAGCTGCCTAAATCTGGGATTCTGCATACACGTCCAAAGATATGCGTCTTACCTAAGAAATAGGCCGAATCTGATGATTTCCTTCTTTAGGGTCAAGATAATTCTGTTGCGATTCTTTTGGTATCTTATGGAGCTCAATCCGACCAATAACGAAGAAGATATGCTCAAAATGGTCCAGCAGTGTTTATCTTTATTTCCATACGAATTTGAGTTGGGCTAGAAGTCCATTACCTTAACTCTTCCTCAAGAAAACGAATTAGGTCTTCTAAACACCTATAAATACACCCTTATATCACTTGTAAATCATCCTTGCCTCATAGTAATTAGTTCTTAAGGTTTTATTCTTCCAGTTTATTGTAGAGAGCAAGATCATGTCCTTTGTAATTTCTTTTAGTTTATTTTCTTCAGGTATGAACTAAACTCCCCATAGCTTGGGTTTTGCATATGTATAATCTATGAATTATAATTCTTCTATCTAAGTTTCTTTATGTGTTTTGATTTAATGTCTTTCCTAGAACTGATCACTTTAGGATTGTTTTAATAGTAGTTAGATGGTCTCCTTGATAGGGTGTTTAACTATTGAACCACCACATAATGTCTAGTGTCGATAGTAGTTCTGACAAAACATGCTTCTAACTAGATAGTCATTAGGGTTTGTTTTAATCACCATATCACCAATTGATTGTAGTGTGCTGGATAGGGCCTTAGTGGCGTTTGATAACCCTATTTGAGTCCTCGTCTTGGTTGTGCCGTAGCCCCCTTAGTCGCTCTCAAGGTCTAAGATAGGGGAATTTAGAATCCTGACTAAGTTTACCAAGAGCTAATATTCTCCCTTATTAACTAGATTTATAGATAGAATTAGAAGGATTAGTGCATACTAGCAAAACCTGAGCTATACTTCTCATCTCATATTCTTCGTATTTTATTGTCTTTATTTTCTTAGTTTTAATTCTTAATCTCGAAAATTACTTGCTTTAATTTACTGTTTTCTAATTATTTACTTTTATTCGATATTCTTACTCACGCGATTAACACACTTAAGTCCCTGAGAACGAACTCTATTTATCATTAAAACTTGCATACGTCCTGTAATACTTGCAGTACTGTGCCTGTCTAGGGTGAGAGTGCGTAGTTTCTTGGTCTTATTTTGTATTAATTTTATCACACCCTAGGCGACACCAGTTATTCAATAAGTAGATTTTAATTCAGTTATGGTTTTATCCCATGTGTTAGCGCTAAAGTTGGGTAGTAATAGTATTTATGTGTGCTCTCCTCGGGTTAGTATTTTTCCCCTCAGTGAGTGACGGCCATATAGATCCATTCATATCATTAGGCATCATAATTAATCATTTGTTCCTTCAAAATATTGGTGTTCAGGAAAGTACAAAAAGTGACCTTGTAGTTCTTGTATTGCGTAAGTATATGAGTAAGGGTCATTATATCCCGGTTTCTATGGTGAGGACTCGAATTTGCTCTTAGTTACAAGCATAAGTTACATGTTATGATCTAATATAAAATTGTATTCCAAGCTAGACCTTTAATAAGTTGCGGTAATCTATATCTATCTTTTTTTTTACATTTTTTTATTATTTCTGATCTTTAGTCAATAATGTTAACCATTTCCCTTTCCCTCATTACGTTTATTGCATCACATCAATTGCATCACACTCTAATATAAGCATAGAACATTATTTGGATTTAGTGGTCTGTGGATTCGACACTCATACTTCAAGTACTCTATTACATTTACAATTGTGTAAAATTTGCATGTGTATTTGAGAGGTCCCATCTCATTATTGCATTACAATTGAATAACTTAGCGTACCCATGACCAAAACTAACCAAAATTGACCTTGAGAGTAGATGTCGCAGTAGACCACTGTAAATATTTATATAAGGGACATAGGGATAGAGACATACTCAGTGGATTATATTAATGTTATGGGGTATGTATTTTATGTCTATCTAGAATAAGTGTGGTAACTCCAAGATCGGTTTAGAGCTAGTTAGTTGTGATTTAGACCTAGGTATATTCTAATAGTTGTTTTTATATTCCCAGTCGATCAATATGGAATCAATTCTCCTTTTCGCACAATTTTCTTACATTTCTAATTAGTAATAAAATTGGTGGGTGTCATACCAAGTATTCCCCTTTTCATTAGTTATATTTTAGGTCAAAATCCTTCTTTGGTGGTTATTAATAGTTTTCTGAATTAACCATATTAACTATATACTTCATATATTTATTATCTTTATAATTATATAGACACGTGAGCTTAACTTCAATAACAACAATCAATATTTTTGGAGATGTATACTCATCTACACTTTATTACTTGGAAACATACTATAGAGTTGAAGAATTAACTTCATATTTTCCCTATACATAGTGTTGTATATCAACTCATTATTAACTATGTTTGGGGAGCTACCATTCATTTTTATTCCAACAAATGATATTGGGGAAACAAAGGATGTAATATCATCCAAACGAAGGACGATGAAAATAATTGTCACCGTCTATAATTCCTCAGTCGATGAAGTTGCAATGCTTTTCTTTCTTCCTCAAAACTAATTACATTTCTTGTGTTTCTCCTATTATCCTCATCTAACCTTTCATTTTTCTACTTAAAGAAAGATCTATATAGGGTATCGTAAAACTTATATTCCAGTGACTTCTAAGAGTATCATACAATAAGTAACTTACAATGTTGTTATGCCATTTTTAATTTACAGACTTTTAAGGTCTAACTTCTAGTGGAAATCCCCAAATTTGAAGGCAATTCAATAAATTATCCTTCGACACCATATTCTATAGTTGGTCTAGGTTACAACTTTGATAGGGACTTTATTGAGAATGTTATTTGATGTTTGGAGAACCTCTAACCAAAGAGACTCTAGTGTGAAGAATGATTGATCATGCTTCACATTATGAACTTCAACATGCAATTTTGTCTCTCAGATACGATATTCATACTGGATTATCAAATATGGTATACTGAGGCACAATTCTACTTTCCGAAAGACATTTTGTAAACATATATGTCATCGATTCTTTAGACACATTATATCTCCCATAATATACACCACCACATTTGGATATGATAACCTTGATATTCTCTTCTAATTGAAGACCAACTTTAGATTCAAAAAAAATCAACTCCATTGGTTTTGATTCCTCATGAATCAAATACAACAAACTTTAGTAATCTTGAGAATCAAGAGGAATAATCAAAATGATTTTTTGGTTGAACCGAAATAAAATCATAAGTAGACTTAGAATTGATGAAGAAATGGGTTTGTGGCAATCCATATCGATGACATGCTTAAATGAGATATGTGACGATCCTTGTCACTGTCATGCTTTTAAAAATACTACAATTAGAGAGCAAAATAACTAGTATTCATAAATGAAAAATGGGAATTATGTTGCTAAAAACCATCACCATTTCTTTTTGAACAACCTAAGATAAAATCCCCATACCATCTTTGAATCCATAGATTAAAGACACAATTATTATAGAATACTAAAATAAAATAAAAGATTATACACAAAAGTTCTCCCAAAGATATAGCAATACCCAAGTTCATACTCAAGTTAAGCGTAAAAACATGTAAATGCGAGACAGGGAGCTTTTCTAACCAATATTGAAGAAAGTTGAAGTCGTTGTGAGCGATAAAACTGATCATATAAGAGATATATTTGTTATCGATATGCATGCAAGAGTAAAGTCTATAAAAGAAAAAGGGTTTAGTGGAATATTTAGAGATAAATATGAGTGTTTAATTCATGAGAAAATATTCTAATAATACAAAGAAAATTTTACCGAAACTTGGTACTTGGATCAAGATTTCGACAAGAAGCTTCATAGAGAAGAAGAAGATAAACAATGGTTTCATTACGAGAAGGAATTCTGAGGCCCAAGGTTCTAATCCAAACCCCAACTTTAATTTGAAAATGATCAACGGTAGTACGACAATTGAAAAATAAGGTGGCTTTGGTTTCAAATCAATCAGAAATTAAGAAATACTTTGGATAAGAAGAAGAAGTTTGATTGCCAATCAGGTAATAAGGAGAAGACAAAAATGGCAGCGTTCATACCTAAAGTGGATAAACTTTTCAAAAATAAAAGAAATATTGTATTAACGACATGGACTTCTCAGAGAAGAACACACTGTCAAATGAAATGCAAAATTTGAGACCTACTCACGCATGTAAGGAGCACGTCTCTTTTGGAACCTACAGAAGCCCTACCGACATAATACGATCAAATTACCTACCCAAACAAAAAAAAAATCCCAATGGTGTAATTTCACAACCCCTAAAGCCTACCCAACCATATCTATTCTGGCCATAACTCAACCCATAGTCACCACCACTACCACCACTGATCACAAATACAAAAGACAACAACCACTACAACTGAAAACAACCCCAAAAAATCAATTAACACACACGAACCCAACGCACATCACCAATCGAAAAATATAGTAGATGAAGATATGAGGATCAGGGAGCTTTTCACATAAGTCAGAGAAATTAACACACAAAGCAAAGATGAGAAAAAGATCATTAAAATAAAAAGGAAAGAGTATCGATTAAATACGGTAAGGAAGGCTGGATTCAGCAAAAAGCAGTCTCCAAATGGATCAGATTCGATGGAGCTAATTATTTTAGCAAGGAGGATAAAGGAGAGCCAATACGGTCTTTTCGAAAAAAGGAACAAAATAGTTACAAAGAGTAAAAGATGAACAAGTACCTAAACACTGGTTTAAGTAACAAGTATATTCCAGGGTATAACAAAGTAGCAAACGAGACATCAGATATATGGGCTTCTGGGATTGCCCTAATGCAATCCCACAAATTAAAATTATACAACTGATTTGTAATTGTCAAGGACTTGGCAATTTCTTGATATCCCAAGCCCTCAAGGAAATGTGTGCTAAATACGAACCAGATATAATTTTTTTATCTGAGACTAAAAATAAAAGTAGTTTAAGTATTAATCTCATTAGAGAAATTCATATAGTTATAAAACATATAGTGTAACCCAATGTACTAGGGGTGGTTAGATTTACTTATTAAAGAAGACTTTGAAATTAAAATAGTAAATTTTTGTGATAATTGTATGTACTATATGATGAATTTTGTTAATAAAACTAAGACCTTTTTTACATTTCTATATGGTAGTCCATATGAACAATTAAATACTATCACACTTGAAAATATTATGAACTATAACCCAGGGAATAATCCAGGGAACCTTATAGGTGTTTTAACCTTATAAGACATATTAATAAGAAGGTAGGGGGAAATGAATTTCATAGAAGAAGCATGAAAAATTTAACAAGTTAATAAATAACAACTCACTTGAAGAACTACGAGCAAAAGGTGCACCTACTATTGGACTAACAAGAGAGAAAATGATAAGCTTATTAAGGCTAATTTAGATAAAGGCTTTCATAATAAATTATAGGATAACCTATATCCCCAAACCTGGGTGGCAATGATCTCTGCCATAGGATCTGACCATTGACCCTCATCCTTAACCTATAATTAGGGCTGTAAACGAACCGAGCCGAGCCAAATACTAGATGTGCAAGCTTGTTTGATAAGATTTGAGAGTCGGGTCGAGTCGAGCTCAAATTTTAACGAGTCGAGCCGAGCTCAAATTTTAAAGCTTGATAACATATCGAACGAGTTTTTTTCGAGTCGATATCGAGTTATTAACGAATAATTTGTTTTTGTATAGGTTTAGCAATATATTTACTGTTAACTAAAATATTAGTTTATAGATTTTAATTTTTCACGAGTTATCGAACAAGCTCGAACGAACGCCTTTTTTTAACGAACTAGTTCGAACAAACTTTTTTATTTGTTTATATAAACGAACGAGTTTGAACGAGCTTTTTTCCGAGCTGAGCTCGAGCGGCTCGCGAGCGGCTTGGTTCGTTTACTGCCCTAACCTAATCTAAATAGTAAGAAAAAAGTTTTTATTTTAAATCTAATTGGACTAAAGATATTGACTGCATGAATATTATTAAGTAAGTGTGAGAACAATATGAAAACTTGAGAGGTAACACCACAAAAGTTATAAATTATAAACTAAACCAATGTATCAGGCTACTAAGAAACTGGAAAAAAAATAAGAGTTTATTTAAAGAAGAAATATCATTGACTTCCTAGTGGAAAAACTTGAAAAAATTTCTAACTAAAACTGAACCAATTTTAATTGGGATGAGTATAACTTTATAACAAAATTACTACAAGAAATTTGGGAAAAAAAGAAATTTTATGGAAAGATAAAAAAAATTAAAAACATTTGAATAAAAAAGGGGATGAAAGTACAAAATCTCACCATGCTTGTACTAGAGAGAAGAAACAATAATTTAATTAAAACAATCATCAATAAAGAAAGAACTGGACTAAAACCCCAGAAAAAATACAAGAAGAGATAACACTATACTTAAAAATAGTATCACATCACTAGGGCCTATGAATTATGAAAGTACTTGTTAAGCCATCAATCGCAATTCAAATGATTGAAATGCTAAATAGTAGAATTACTAGAAGTGAATTTAAAATGGGATCTAGGACCTACATAGGCCCTAAAACCTAACGGATACACTGGAAAAATTTACAAACACTATTGAGAAATTATAAAATTAGACATAGTAAGTGTAATAAATAACTTCATTTTTAATAAAGAAAGTTTAAAAGATATTAATAGCACTTTAATATCACTATTTTATAAGGTAAAAAAATTGTTTGTTTAAAATAATATAGACCCATTAGTTGTAGTAACTTTATATATAAGATAATTGCTAGTATTATAGTAAGAGTAAATAGCATTTTTGCCCACAAATGTTGTACCCAATTGACAAGTTGCCGCCTAATGTTTAAAATGCGTCTGTTTACCCCCTAATTTTGTTCTTGTGACTAGTTGCCCCCTACTAACGTTTCCCGTCCAATTTTGCCGTTAAGTGTGACGTGGCTTTTCCATGTCAGTCTTGTTTAATCCTAATCGTAATTGATCAATTAATTAAATTAAACCAAGGGTAAAATAGAAATTTGATAATATTTTTAATATTATTAATAAAAAATAATAAAATAAAACCCCCTCCCCCACCCCATCCCCACCGAGACACCCCTACCCCCCTCCCCCTCTCTTCCCCTTCTTCTTCTTCCCCATTCTTCTTCTTACCCGACACCTCTGGTTCTTCTAAAAAAAAATCAAACAAACAATCCTCCATTTTTTGTTCTTGTGTTAAACGGTTAAGGGTGTGACCACGTGGCTTAAATCCACAATCTAACTATATGTTTCTTCATTTCTATGTTGTTAAAATATGCAGAATCTTTTGAAAAATCTGAGTTCCATGATGATCTTTCAGTAATCCACACATATGATCGAATTACTGAAGTTGAAAAGTTATGCACACGGTTTTTGTCTTCGGCTTCTGAGTTGAAACCAAATAACAAGACTGGAGGATTTTTTATTCTGATTGTTATCTTCAGCGTTCTAGTAAGTTCAAATTTCAGACAAATTATATATTAATAAGATGATAACTCTTTAATCTAACTTATATCACAGTGAAAGTCTTACACATATATAACAAAACTGAAGGGAGTTGAGGGAGTATTTGGGGAATTTACTATTTGAATTACGATTCATCTTCTTTTGTATCTCATGTGAATTTTGTATTTTCAGTCCTTGTAAATTAGCAGGACAAGAAGAAGAGCCATTTATGAGCGATGAAGAAATTCCTATAATTCCAGTCACACCCATTGAAGATGAAGATCAAGCTGACATCTCAGTTACATCATCAATTGCTTCGGCCAGTTCAAATGGTGCTAATCTAGTAGCAGCTGCTCAGGCCACTTTATCTACAACAGCCATGAAAAATAATCAAGGATCCTTAATTGATCATAACTTGCTCATGAGAATTCTAGCTGACCCACAAATGATCGCTCGTTTGGTCAGAAATCATGCACCACCACCTCCTCCTCCACCAGCTCCACCAGTCCCACCACCAGTAACCACCACCCAATATGTTTCAACAAGAACAAGGGTGTATGTGTGTGTGGATAGAAGAGAGAGTTGACATAAAATAGGGAGTGAGGGGGAGGATTTATATTTAGTGTGGACTGCAGATTTTTGTTTCTGGTTTTGGGTGTTTTGGGGAAGAAGAAGAATGGGAAGACGAAGAAGAAGAGGGGGGGGGTTTTATTTTATGGTTTTTATTAACAATATTAATATTCATGTTTCTATTTTGCCCTTTTAAAAAAGAGGGGTTAATTTAATTAAGTGGGCAATTACGATTAGGATTAAAATAAAAAGGTGACATGGATAAGCCACGTCAGATTTAACGGCATAAATGGATGGAAACCGTTAGTAGGGGAAAACTGTCACAAGAACAAAAATTAGGGGGTAAACAGGCGCATTTTAAACATTAGGCGGCAACCTGTCAATCGGGTACAACATCAGGGGACAAAAATGCTATTTACTCTTATAGTAATTAGGCGTCAACCTTATATGTAATCAGTCGTGGATGATAACTAATTGGATTTTATCCCATAAAGATTCATACAAGAAAACATAACGATATCACAAAAAAAATTGTAGCTATAAAAGATGATGTTGAAAAAGCATATGAACACATTGAATGGAACTTTATGAAATATTTAATTACTAAAATGGTTTTTTACTGATGAATGATGGATTATAATAAAAGCACTTCTACAAGGGCTACCTAACTACATTGTGTCCTCATAACTGATTCCCATAAATGTATGTGATACAATAAATTAAATCTTATCAATTATTTGGCGGGGAGAAAACAATTGAAAGAAATTCACTAGTGTGAATGAGAAAAAAAATACTAAATTAAAATTTAATGTGAGATTAGGATTCAGGGACCTACACCTGATGAATCTTTCCCTTTCAAAGAAACAAGCATGGAACTTAAATAATAAAAAAGACTCACTCCTATATAAACTACTCAAATAAAAATACTTTTGGAAATCAAGCTTCTTAAAAGAAGAGAGGGGACCGATCTAATCATGGGATTGGAGAATTTTAATAAATAGTAGGAACGTATTTATAAAAGATATAAAATAAAATTCTGGATATGGAAAATATATAAATATAACTAAGAACAGATATATAAACAATGAAAAAAACTTCAGTTAGCCTATAAAAATATTTTAAATACCTACATGAAATTTACAATGAAAATGGAACAAAGTAGTGTGAAAATAAGTTAAACACGGTATACATCCCAGACATTGTGGAAATTTTTTTTTAAAAATGTACATCCCGTCTGTTGAATGTGAAGACCAAATTAGTAAAAGTAAAAGAAATAAATTTTACAGTTAAAGAAACATATCATAACTAAAACATATTAAAGAGGAAGAAGAGACTACAAATAACTCTAAAGTACCCTCATCTTCACATAACACATTTAAATGACTATAAGGAAGAATATAAAATATAAATGTAACACCTATGGTCAGATATTTCATATGGAAGGTCATTAAAAAATGTCATGCCCGTAGGCTAAAACTTACACAAAAAGCACATCACAAAAAACAAATCTTGCAAAATTTGCAATTAAAAAGTTTAAACAATTGAACACTTATATTTAAATTGATATTGGGCTAAATAAGCATGGTTCTTAACACCTTTTGGCCTTAAAACGGGTAACCCGTCATCTAATATAGTAGACCAATGACTTACAAAATTAGTAAGTGATATTGAAAGAAACCTATAACAAAGAAGATATAATTTTGGAACTCATCTTATATATTGCATGAAAAGTATGGAAAGATAGAAATAAGTACATACATAACAATACAAAATGTGACCCCATATTACTTATACAATGGATGGATTCTTGGAATGATTATAACCTAGCCAAGATAAATACAAATACTATTTCAAATGAAGGAAATAATAGAAGTAACTAAGATAATAACCATGTTAAGAACTATGAAAAGAATTACGTTCATAAAAATATCCCTCCGAAAAACAAACAAAATAATTAGACTCCACCACTCTTAAATTACTACAAATTGATAGTGATACCAGTGTTAATAAAAATGGTCCATCCGTTGTTTTTGTAGTAAAAAACGATAAAAGAACACTGATTGCAGGTAATACGTTAAAGCTCGTCAATGACTCAGTCATTGAAACCGAGGCAATTGGAGTTCTTAAAGTAACGATAATGGCAGAAGATTACCTAATCGGAAAAGTCATCATAGAGAATGATTCAAACTCGATCATGGCCCCCTGGCTCATAATCTCCTTGTTAATTTTCTTAAAAATTTTAATATTGTGAAAAACACTTATGAGTTTATTGAAAACTAAATGTCTATTTTTGTTTTAAATTACAGGATGAATATTTTGGTGTCTGATTGGGTTACTAAACAAATACTTAGTAAATAGTTTATTCATAAATGTTAGTTTTTCTACTTATGATCTTTTCCAAGAGGTATTGGTTGACAAATTTATACCCTATTATTTTAAATATTTATCTATTTAATTGTTTGGAAAAAAACATATTTTTGACTTCATAGTAGTATGCGTGCGTGTGGTGTTGTGGTGAGACCACAATATACAGTACATACAGTTTATACATACACACTAATTCTAAGTACTATTAATTTATAGTAACTGAGGTAGCTGTGGTCTTCATCTTCCAGTTGGCAGCTGCCAAATTCTAAATCAACTAGTCAGACCATAACGTTGGCAGCTTCCATCTACGGCTTTGACTAATTCATCTGGATCCACCCCATCCCCACCCTAAACCCTCAGATAAAGTCGTACATTTTGATAAAAAACGATAATTCCGAAACAAAAAATATAAGATAAACCCGTTCGTAATTTTTGAAAAACTTCGACATGCAATTACCTTAAAGTTTTCATTTATATATTTTCATTTTGTCAAAAATATCAGCAAGTTTTCATTCATGAAAAGTAGTGACCAACTCCAGATAAATTCTGAATAATAAAAAAGACTCCAACAAAACTAGTTCTTTTTGGTTCAAAAAAATATATATTAAAAATAGTGGAAGCGTATATAAGAGTTTATTCAATCTGAGATCTGTCGTCAATTCATTTTAAGGATCTGATCAAATCAAGGACATTGAATAGATAACCAAGTCGTCTAAAATATCTAACTAATATCCTCATTCCTATTTTCCTGAACAGAACATGCTCAACAAAAATATGAGACCTATAAAATATAAAATCTATAATTTTTCGCCTAAGAGGTTGAGTATTCCAGCAGGCTTCATACGTCATTGACAGGTCTTTGGTAACACCGCGACAATATGTGTGTATTGTAACTTTCTCATCTGTCGCGTCCCAAAGTGTGATAAAAATACCAATCACTCTAAAATCGACTTCCCGCAAATGTACGAGTCGTTGACAAATAATAATTTTGATAAATGTAGGTTATCGTCCCAAGGACTATCAAAGTTAAGTTAATGTGCTTTGAAAGTAAAGTAATGTATAGTTGATAGGATGAAATGAAAGATAAGAAAGTAAAATGATATTTATTTGGTTTTAGGTATAAAAGACTAAAATGCAATAAAGACAAAGATTAACTAAAATGCAAATACAATTAACTAATGTAAAATATGCAAATGAATGCTTGAGCTTTGCTAGTAATGACCTATGCTGCTAATTCAATGATTTTATGAATAAGGGTGAGTTGTTGTGTCCACATTAGCCGAGATTCAAATGCATAAGTTCCCGCCCGAGTAAAGTTAGAGCTAAATCTTTCACGCCTAAGGTTTTTAGGTGAATTAATTCCTTGACCTTATTAGATGCCTCGTGGACAAGACCATCTGAATTTGTGCCCTTGGCGCTTATGCACTAGGTTTGTAATTTTACCCTCGTCTAGATGTTAGCTCAATTACAACAACTACCTGGTTACTTGGCCAAAGCACAATTTATAATAAATACATAAGACAATGGAAAATAATAAAAAAAATACCAATGTAGATTTAATTTTAATAATCTCAAATACAATGAATCATTAAAACGGTTAAACATAGCTTCTTACAAAGCGAACCTCAAGCAACGAAGTTAAATTATGAATGAAAAGTAAAAACTAATTAAAACGAATGTTGAATTCATGCTTAATATACAACATGAAATGGAATTTACTCTTAGGGTTGAAGGAACTTAGATATGGGATAGAGGAAAGTCGTTGGGTTCATAGACAAACCCTTCTTGTCCTCTCCTCCTCCTGCTGATGAGCGACTCCTTATCCTGATGTTATATTGATCCTTGTTGGATAATTTGATGTGTATTTCAAGGATAATGATCAGGGCTTATATGAATCTTATATAAGATAGTAAAATAGGTCTTCCATGAGCTCAAAATTAGGTTAAATTATCTCAAACCCGTTTTTCCTTAACAAATTTCTGGTTCAAGCCACGATAGCAGTTAGTAGGATAACTTCTTCATCTTAACTTCGAATTGATTTCCATTACTTCTCACGCGATAGTGACTTCAAGCTCTTTCTTAATCAAAAGGAATTAGGTCCAAAATCTCATCAATATGTCGTAGTGACGGAAATACTAAGGTGCAAAGATTTCTCATGTATACGCTCCAACTTCTCAAAGTGGATTTAAGCTCATTTCATACTTTTTGGCTTGGGATTTATCTCGAATTTTTGACTTCTTCTCCTAATCTTGGAACTTTTTATCAAGCATGTACCTAAAAAGCTATACAATTATCACACGAGTAAGGCAAAAAAAATCTCTATAAACAGTAATATGTCCAAAACAAGAAATAAAAGTGCAATATAACAAATATTAGGGAAAGATCCCTCACTTAGGCCCAATAAACTCCTAAAATAATATACCGTGAATGGATTAATCCATCACAAAAAGAGAGACATCAAGACCCCCAACTTTTTTGTCGTCTCGACAAAATTAAAAGAAAAAGGGAGTTTAGAAGGGTATAAGTCCAATCAATCCATAGAAGATAGAAATAGAACAATAATGGATAACACTAAAGAAATTATCTTAACAAGTCTCATATAGTACAATTTACAAAGTATATCAAATATATACTTATCAAATATACAATCCTGGTGGGGGCAAAGGTGTGATAAATAAACAGATAAATAAATATAATAAAGGACACACCCTTGACTACCACGAGAAACTCACTGCAAGTATTACAGATCGTTTGCAAGTTTAGTTAGTAAGTAAAGTTCGTTTGCAGAGATTTAATCTGTTAGATCTACTTGTATATATAAAGAAGTGTAGGAGAATTTACTATTTAAAATAAAAAGACAATAAAAGTAAGAATATATATTTGGTTTTCAGATCTGGAAGATAATAATGCAACTAAATAAATACTAAAAGAATGGAGATGAGAAATATAGCTTAGGGTTATTAGCATGAACTTATCATTCTAAATCAATATTATAGTTATTAGGGTGATTAAAGTTCTTAGATAAATAGTCAGGATTCTATATTCCTCCTAACACCCTTCCAGCTGGACTAAGGTGGCGACCTAACAATTACCAGGGGACTTGGGTAAGGGGACCCTGCGCAATGATCGGTGGTTAAATCTCAAACCCTAATGACTATCTAGTTAGGCAAGCCCTTCCGGATCACTACCACACACTAGATGCTTATGTGATGTTTCAATAATTAGACACCCCTTTCGGGTGACCATCTAACTACTATTAATGGGGTAGTCTATACGCATGCATTCGCAAGAACTACGGTGAATAAATCAAAGCACATAAAATAATATATGGTTAAGAAGCTAGAATCAATTTAAAAATGTTTTCCCAAATAACATAAAAGCAATTAAAGAATTAGAAATCAAAGATTATACATATGCAAACCCAAGCTATAGAAAAATTAGTTCATATTAGGGCCAGACTTGAGGGGAGGCCAATGAGGCCATGGCCTTGGGCCCCCTCAATTCTTATAATTTTAGGACCCCAATTTTGTTTATATATATAGTATAACTTTTTTATATAAAAAGACCCAATTTTAGCCCAATTTAAATAAAAAATACTAGTCCATTTTTTCGCTTTAAATAAAAAATTGTTTAATTAATTAAGTAAAAAAATTATCTATAAACACATAAATTTTTTTGAGGGGCCTACTTTTAAAAGTTCGCCTTGGACCTCCAAAATGTCAGGACCGGCCCTAGTTCATATCTAAAGACATAGAAATAAATTACGGATAAAAGTAATTAGAAACAAAGATAAGCTAAAGAATCTAATATAGATTACCCTAATGATAGAGGGAGATGATGGAAAAGAGGAGTTTGTTACTTCCCAACTTCATTTCTTCGTCTCTACAGGTCTTGTTGCTTCTCTTGAATGACTAATGATTGATCTAAGTTTTATAACTGAGCAAGGATATGTTTACAATGATTAGAGGGTGTATTTATAGGTGTTAAGAAGACCCTAGGTCGAAATCTTGGAGTAGAAGACAAGTAATTGGACTTCTTTTCCAATTCAAATTCGTTTCCTAAAATATATGAGATATGATAAACACTGATGTCTTGTTCTGGTCGTAACTCCTTCGTTATTGGTCCGATTTTCGCTTACTTTATATCGAAACGACCGCATCGTAAATATCTACTCTTTTCCTTTTGATTGCTCATCCAAATTCCCAGTTTGTTTCAATTTATCTTCACTTTAGTGGACGTAGCTGCAGAATTTTAGATTTACTTGACAACTTTTTCTTATTTTATCTCTACTTTCTTTTGTCAATTAATTCCTTCCATATCTTATTTTCTTATCTATTTAGAATTGATTTGGCATCTAATTAATTTCCATATATATATATATTCACATTAACACACAAATTAAACAAAATATGCTCTAAAAATAATAATTCATCAAATCAAAATAAGAAATAGGAATTTATCGAAATATGAATAAAAAACTATAATTAAATACTATAATACACCTAAAATGATGTCTCCAACCTAGATTATTATATCACAAATAGGGAGACATCAAATCCTCACAAATAAATTTCAAGATCAAATTAGTTTTGCAATGCGCGAAGTGAGGTTCTCTCTTAGTTCACAATGGTGTCTATAGGATGTTCCATAATCCTCAAATAGTTTCTAAGGTCCATCTAACTACTCTATATAATGTGTAAGCTTTTAAATGGTGTAGTAAAGAATCCTAAGGTCTTTAAGGTTGTAATGTAGGCTTAGGGTATGTGTGATACGTATATGTGGATGATGTAAAGTGAGCTTTTGACTCTCTCTTCACTAGTCTTAACGAGTCTCCCTAGAGATTGAGTTACTCTCAAATATGTTCTCACTCAACCCAATTGATGCATTTATTCGCATCCCCAATAACCAAAATGAAACCCTTTCATGATTTCCTAAAGAAATCTGGTGGGTCCTTGTGTATTATAAAATAAAATGCTAAAGTTGAGGACTCACAAACCACAAGTGTACGGTTGTCCAAGTAATAAATCGATAAATTGGATTCGTTCGCAGGGACGGATTAGATACAACTCAGATGTGAATCAAATAGTGATTTAATTGCAAGTACGGAAAAGTAAATGATATGATTTTTGTTTGGGTTTTCTAAAACTAAGGTGCAAGTAAATTAAATGCTAAATTAATTAAACTGAAATTAAAATAATGCAAGTAAAGAGGCTAGACGCAAGGGAAGAAGTAGTACTTGATTCACGCTAGGGTTTTACCACAAACCTTCTTAATTAATGCTTTATGTTAAGGGATGGATTTCTAAATTTGTGCTAGTCGGGATTCTAAAGTCTCCTTACCCCCGTCAGGGTGGACTAAGGAGCTCTCTTACGGTATTCTAAAGTCCGTCAGGATGATTAAAACTACTTTCAGATGGTTCAATTTCTTACCGCATTGGCTATTGGTTAGTCAAGCCTGTCAAGGCCATTGGCGAATACCAACGACAATTACCTAGTTCTGTATCTAAACCTCCCGTTAAGGTGATCAATACGCCACTATATTGAATAGCCTAAATACTATAAATTACCCTTAGTTCATGACTCTAAAGATAATAATTCAAGCATAAAATAAAAGCCAACACAAATAGCAAATTCAATTTAAATACTTAAATCCCAAATCGGAAAAACATAAATTAATCTAGTTTGTGTTCAACCCAATTCTCAAGTACAAAGGGAAATTAGCTCATAATTGAAATAAAAACTAAAGAAATAATAATAAATGAACTCATGTTTATTATATAATTAAAAGATAAGAAAACCTAATTAAGGATTGAGTTTGGTTGTGATTTGGAGAAGATGTTTTTCTCTAGCTCTTAGCTTTCTCCTTTCCTTACTTTGACTTTTGTAAAAGTGAAATCTGTGTAAAATAAAAGTCCAAAGGTCTATTTATAAAGTGAAAATCGGATTTGGGCTATTACTTAAGTGCATTAGTGAAATATTAAAAAGTCCAAGTCCAATCTTTAATTACAAATCTCGTATCAGGTGTACACCCTTCACTAAAACGACTGTAACTTTCTCAAATCAACTTCGAATTGACCCGTTAAACTTGCTAAATCTTTGTAACTTGATAAGGAACAAATATTATTTACAACTAAGAGGCTGAATTCACGCCTAAGTAGCTCGAAATCAGCAATTAACATCAGCCTTCCAAATTTGCAGCTTCAACTTGTCAACTCTTTGGGATATTTCTTCTCGCCTTTGACTTCTTTACATGATCTAACACTTTAATTATTGATTCATTTCCTTGCTAGCATCATGGACCTACAAACTTTGCATTAAAACAACTCATTTAACGTGCAAAAGCTTAATAAATGAAAAATACTAAAATCCAAGGAGGGAAAATGAAATATAACGAATTAACACTAAAATTCTATCAAATTAGTCAAATAATCACCCAAAATGATGTCTCCTAAGGGAATATAATTAGAACAAAAGAGGAGACATCAAGACCCCAAACTCAAACCTTTGTCGTCCCGACAAAGTAAAATAAAAACAAAGGTCTAAGGTGAATGCAGAAATGCAGAAGCTAGTAAATACACCCAAAGCAAAACTTAAAATAAATCTCATATAGCAAACATTAGAAATTAATATACACATACACTTATCATGCAAAATCAAACACAAATAATGTCAATCTTAAAATTAACTTCACAATGCTATAAGGTTACGCTTGTACTTATCTCATTATGATGGCTATAGGGTGTTCATTGATTCTCACTCGCTTTGAACGCTCCACTTAGTATACTCCCTATTAGCTGAATTATAAACTCACTATGCACCTAGGAATCACGAGGACTTTACGTTTTTAAGTAGTCTTAGGTACGGTGTGGTATGTATATAAGGTAAGTTTGAAATGAGATTTTGGCTCTCTCCTCACTTACCATCAACAACTGTCCACGATCTTGAGTTTACACTTGAATAATGTTCTCACTCAACTCATTTGACGCACTAATTTAGCGTCCCCAAGTTAACCCAAGTGATACTAAAATGATTTCACGAAGATTCCACTTTGCCGGATATTTATTCTTTCTTTATTTTCTTTTTCACTTTTTTCTCTTTTTTTTTCAATCCTGGTAAAGGGTTACAAATACTAATATCATTTGAAATTGCGCCTCATTATAAACACATAAGTTCCCTCCCAATGTAATTTCCCATAGATGGACCCACCACCCCAAACTCAAGCTCGAGACAGGTCTCAGGATTGTTATTCAAGTGCGGGTCATACGGAAATGCCTAATATACTAAGGGGGCTTATATTGTGGCGAAAAAAGAAAGGCTTTAAGGCTTAAAATTGGGCTAAGACAGATACTATTAATACAAGGGATAGAAGGCTAAAAAGGTCTCAAATGGCTAACAAAGAACTACCCCTATCATTTTCCTAGTTACATAGATTGCCTCTAGTTCATACCTAAGTGGGTTCTCTACTAATTTGGATCTTACGTTCTACAAACCAAACATTTTCCTTAAGTACAAGTTTACTTCTTTTGCATTGTTCATTAATTCTTCCTATCAATTGCCTATGTTTGCATGCAATTAAAGTGTGTTTTATACTAATTCCTAAAGTCCACTATTTACTATCATATATTCATCAAAAGTATGCTTAATAGTGACATTTAAGATCTTCTACAGTCAAACGCAACGCCTAATTAATTTTATTACAAGAAAATAAAACAAATAACACGTAAACTAGGATGAGGCAACGAACCCCACCCCAAACTCAAAATTGAGTTGTGTCCCCATGACTCGAAAAGACTCAAAGAAAATATACTAATATACACTTAATGAGAAGGGATAGAAAAAGGCATCTCAACCAGCACGAGGCTGGTTGGTGGGGACTAGGGTGTGATAAAATAAGATATGAATAACGTGCAAATAACACCCTAAAGCTACACGGTTCTGCAAGTATACAGATCGTATGCAAGTTTTAGATTAAGATTCGTTCCGCAGAGACTACGAAGGTTAGAGAAATCTTATGCAAATATCAAGTGTAAATTAAAGCTAGACCAACTAAACGCAAATAAAGTAAAGACAAATAAAGATGGATTTGATAAAATAATTAACTAAATTAAAACTAAGAATTAAAAGACAGAAAATAAATATGCAAGAGAAGTGATATGAGAATATAGCTTAAGTTATTAGCATGTAATCCCCACTAGTTTTTCCGTTCTAAACATGTAAGGGTGAATTATGTAGTATTTCCCTAATCGGTCCCAATTCGCTATCGGTAGTTTAAAATAGGATTTACCTGTGTCAATAAGGCTTCCTAAGCAAACTTTTCCTGTAATTGGTAAATAGTCACAAGAACTAAACCATAGTGATTATCTAGCTAGGTTGGGTTGTCAGATCATACCTAATACTAGACGTTATGTGCTACACATGCAATTAAACACCGTTGTCAATGGTGACCTAATTACTAGATGGTAATTCTAATGGCGGCCGTCCACAAGAACACAGAATATAAGTCCAAACACATATACAGAGAATAAAAACTATAATTCTATTTAAAACATTAAATTCTCAAATTAGATAGATGTCAATCAAAACTAGGGTTCATACATATATGCTAAAACTTAAGCTAAAGAAATTTAGTTCATGCAAGAAAAGAAAGAAATTATAAATTTAAAGGTAGAAGAAGACATTGTTGATGATAGCTCCTTCCAGACTTCTCTCTTGTGTTGTAAGCTTCCTCTTGGTTTAAGGTTTCACCAAGGATGATTTAAGAGTGTTAAGAGGCTGTATTTATAGTGTATAGGTTGACCTAATTCGTTTCTTGGAGATAACCCTAAGTAATGGACTCCTAGCCCAACTCAAATTCGTAAGATAAACACTGCTGGACCGTTTTGAGCATATCTTCTTTGTTATTGGTCGGATTGAGCTCCATAAGATACCAAAAAATCGCAACAGAATTATCTTGACCCTTTAGAAGGAAATTACCAAAATCGGACTATTTCTTAGGTAAAAACGCATATCTTTGGACGTGTATGCAGAATCCCAGATTTAGGCAGCTTTTCCTTTTCCATCTTTTTAGCCTTTGTTTCCTTATCTCCAATTTCCATGCAAATATCTTTCCATAAGTTGTTGTCTTTGACTTGGACTCTAATTAATCTCCATAATTATCTTTAAAGCTTCACACTAAATAAACAATTAAACCCAATATGCTCTAAAAATAATAATTCTATAAATCAAGACCCAAAATAGGAAAGTGCATTAAACTAAGCTAAAATCAACCTATAGAATAATAAATAAGCCTAAAATGATGTCTCAGAATTATATTTTATTATCACAAATGAGGAGACATCACTGGTGTTCAATGTTGTGTCCAAGTAGAGATTCTTTAGTAAGTAATCCATAGGTGGCGTGTTATATTGTGCTCACCCCAAGTAACATATTTCGTAGAAGATCCAACTCTTTTGTAACGTTTCCTAAGGTTGCAATCATCGTATCTTGTTTCTCTTCCAACACTCGGATTTTATTCTCCAACTCATTATCTGAATTTACCTTCTTCTTTGGCGGAGGAACTCTAGGATTATTCGTTGGTTGTGTTGCTTCATTATGAGAGTTCTCAATCGAATTTAACGCCATATATTCCCCATTTTCTGAAGGTTCAACCTCTTCGCTCTTACACAGTATTTTTGCGTCTAGACACAAAGCAGTGATGGTACATGGAAACTTAAGATTTTGTTGAACAGTTGGGGATTTCTCGAACTCCATAATGGTGTCATAAATCACACGAGCAACATAAATATCTTGTTTCTCAATAACACACTTTATAAAAATAATATGCTCCTTTTCAACTCGGAAGTGTGAGTAATGCCAAATAAAGTAGGGATTATGAACTGGACCATACCTTAGCACAAGGTAATAAACAACTACTATAAACTTGCCCAACATATCCCTACCTTTTGGAATAGGGCGTTTCCCACGAATCAAAACTTTATCCCAAAGAGACTCTCAATTAAAAGATGGATCATTAAGCGTTTCTTGATATGGGCAAGTACCAGTAAAGTTTGGCAATTTCAAAGTTTTGCGAATAA
This sequence comes from Nemophila menziesii, assembly GCA_029959085.1. Lineage (NCBI taxonomy): Eukaryota > Viridiplantae > Streptophyta > Magnoliopsida > Boraginales > Hydrophyllaceae > Nemophila > Nemophila menziesii. The sequence goes on along the minus strand of JARWIR010000005.1, from coordinate 35,543,953 downwards.
GCTCAATTGAGAAAGGTAATACCTTTTTGCGTATGATAATTGACTGTTTATTTGCAAAAGATAATCCTTCATAGAAATAACGCACCATAGTAGGAATATATGTGAGGTTTCTCTGTCTTAATTCGGTCCACCCAAACTTATCACAAGTAATAGCATAACCCTTAAACTTACTGTTCATAATTCATAGAGGAAATCCTTTTTCAACACCAAACTTCAAATAATTAATTTTGTCACGAACTTGATCAGTCCAACTAACTATAACTCTCTTCGGTTTCTGTGCCATAGTTTTTCTTTGGGTAGCTCTTTGTTCTGGAATGGGCTCGCTAGGAGTTTCACCTTCGACCTCAAAACAACCAGATAATTCACTAATCATAACAATTGTAAAATAGTCACTTGAAACAACCACTCTAAGCTTCACATCACATTTCCATGCAAGTAGAATCCCCGCAAACATAAACGATCTGCCTTCTGGGTTTGACTATGTGGAAATTATTGAATTTTTGCAAATACTTACAAGATGTGAGATTTTTCTTGTTAACCTATACTAAAAAATACACGCTACTTAAATCTTATGTTTGTTTGTGAGGGATTTAAACATTTTTCTAGTCATAGCCGCCCTCACCCCTTGACAGTTCCAGGCTAACACATTATACATGAAAACAGACCACTTTAGAGGACTGGCTACCATCTCTCATCATCATCGACATCTCACTTTACTTCACGGCAGGTCCTCGGGTACTCGCGTTATCGCTAAAGCTACAATCACTGCTCACGTCTTCACCAAAATGTCCATCGCAGTCGTTAGTGTTACAGAATTACACTTATCTTAGATCCGGGTTCCATACTCCCTTAACGAATTCTCATTCCAATTCTCTCGTCAAACTCCCAACATCTGGTATTTCACCTCGCGGAATCTTGTATACAAACCTTCCATAAACATCTATATATCGTTGATTCTTCTGCCCATTAGATTAAATTCTTCTTGGTTGACTTTCCCGAACTTCTATTTTCCCATACTACCCCAAGGATCTGATTTTCTCTTAAGATGTTTTGGCCATGAAAAGAACTCTACAGTCCCCTCGGATCTTCTATGAGGAGTAAAGTACCATTTTTGCTCGAATTCTCTATCTTGTCTAGCGTGTTGACTAATATGAATTGATCGAGAGTTATCTAAATTTTCTTCTGGTTCAAATGACTCCTCGTAATCATCACCACTCACCGTAATGAATTTACCTTTAGTTTAAATATAACCCTTTGAACAAATCCCATTAATTATAACATTTATATTCAAGACTCTAGTGATCAGAATAACCCCATTCTCACGTTGGATTTCCTCATTGATTTTTTTTACATATCGTCAAACTCTTTATCTCTCACATTACAAACCTCGTCAATAGTGTCCTTGCTTGCAATGATACTTCTCTCGATGTCATTGATGTCTTCCTATCTGTCATGAATTAATCCTACTTGGAGACATCATTTTAGTTGTATTTATTAGTTTATAAGTCGATTTTCGCATGATTTAGTACACTTTCCTATTTTGTGTCTTGAATTGATTATTTATTATTTTTAGAGCATATTGGGTTTAATTATTTCTTTAGTGTGAAGCTTTAGAGATATATGGTAATTAATTAGAGTCCAAGTTGGTTCCAAGAGCTAAAGGAAAGAAGATAAACATGGAAATTGAAGATAAGGAAGTAAAAACTAAAATTACGGAAAAGGAAAAGTTGCCATAAATCTGAGTTCAAGCACCTACGAACACAAATCAGATCATATCTCAAAATCGGTGAGGATTTTGGAAGAACGGTCAATAGAAAAGTTAAAGATATTTCCGAGAAGATGAATTTCGACTACTCATACGCAACAAACGGATAAGTATTGAAACTGTTAGGACCAAAACAAAAATGGGGCTGATTTCATATTTTAGGGTTACGAATTTGAGTTGGCCTTGGAGTCCATTACTTGCCTTCTCCTTCAAGAAAACGAATTAGGTCTTCCTATACACTATAAATACAACCTCTTATCATTAGAAAATCATCCTTGGCCAAACCTTAAGGTCAGGAAGAAGCTATAACACAAGAAGAGAAGTCTGGAAGGAGCTGTGCATCAATCATGTCTTCTTCAACCTTTAATTCTGTAATTCTTTTCTTTTCTTTTATTAGTATGAACTAAATTCTATTTAGCTTGAGTTTTAGAATATATGTATGAACCCTAGGTTTGGTTTACATCTATCTAATTTGGGAATTCTATGTTTTAAATTGAATTATTGTTTTTATTCTCTGTTTATGTGTTGGATTTATATTCTGTGTTCTTTGCGGTGTACAATGTATAGGATTACCATCATAGTAGTTAAGTAATCATTGACAACGGTATATTTAACTATATGATTAGCACATAACGTCTAGAATAAGGTTTAATCTGACAATTCAGCCTAACTAGATAGGCATTATGGTTTAGTGTATTGCTATTTAATCAATTGCAGTTTAAGATTGTTAGGTTCTTATTGTCACAGGTAAACCCTAAAATTATCTACCTAGCGCAATTGAAACCGACTATTGAAATACTACATGATTCACCCTTACATGTTTAGAACGGCAAAACTAGTGGGGATTACTCGCTAATTACTCAAGCTAAACTCTCATACTATCTTCTTTTCTTTTATTTATTTTCTGTCTTTTAATGTAGTAGTTTAGTTTCCTTTATTGAAAATCAAATAAAAATCTATCTTTCTCTTCTTTACCCTTGCGTATTATTATTCTAACTCTCATAACTGCACTTGAATATTTGCATAAGTTCTTCTTAACCTTTGTACTCCCTGAGGAACGAATTCTACTTATTCATTAAAACTTGCATACGATCTGTATACTTTGCAGAACCGTGCTCAGCTTAGGGTGTTTATTTGCACTTATTTATATCATTATGTTATCACACCTTAGGCGACACCAGTCATTAACTTTCTCTTAGAAAATCTTGAACAAACCGGGTATATTGGTCCCATTAACTTCGATAGGATCACTTCCCAATTTGAGATTTCCTACCATATCCTCCAATAAACCTGAATTCTCTCTTTTTCTCTAAGAGGATTGCTGAGTTGCATTTGTATCTCTCCCTTTACTATTATTTTGATTATTGAGAGTAATGTTGATGTTACCCATAACGAAACCACTGCCAACACTCACATTGTCACCATAGCTATCGTCGTCGTTATTCTCGTCATTCTTCCTAAACACAGAACGTCGTCAAACACCCCCCCCATCTATCACATCCTCTAATAACATGCATAACTGTATCCTCGATGCGTATGGTAGTCTCTTTATTCCACTTAAAATATCTTGCCAACACATCGGTCCATTTGGGTCAAATCATCCCAACTAAGCATACACTCCTATTTTGGCCTATCACCCCACAGTTATATCATAATAAGCCAATATTTTCATAAATAAAACCTACCCACGTTGGACCTTCACACTGCTCGATCAGGACTTCTGTCTTGATGGGTCGCTCATGTTAAACTTATTTTAGAAACAAAAAATTTCCACTTATGTTTGCCCACCCACGGGGTAGTCTTTCTCGCTTAGCTCACCAATATAGCCACCAAGAACTTCCATTGTTTCAATACTACTTTTAACTATAGCAAGACCGTTTACCCTTACATACATGAAGAAATTGATCAAATCAAGGTCTTCGAAAGGTGAGTTTGATTCCCATTTCACAATTATTGCGTGCATGAAATGAACAACCGTAGGACGAATAAACCAGATTCTTTTAGCATCTTTTCATTATCCGCTATGATTTTGATACAACTCTCGAGAAGTATTTTGAAGCTTACACGACATGAAATGCCCCATGATTCGATCACTATTTTCCTAAACACACCAAATGGTATAACTCTATCCAAAACGATCTTCACTACGAAAGAGTGTTCGTCACCAGCCTTCTTCGCAGCAAGATCTTAGTGGTAAGAGACAAGACTTCGAGGATTCTTACATTCTCATTATTTGTTTTAGACAATGGCAGAGATTCATAGCTGAGAGTAGCCATGAAGCGTCGATAGTAGGAAGAAAATAAGAAGACTTTTTTTTGCACAGAATGTAGGTTAAGTTGTAGAGAAAAGAACTGTGAAGAAGAAGGCCACTTTTTAGTTGAATAAGTAATGTGTAAACCAAGAATATCAAGATACTAAAGATATAAAATAAAGACTAAGCCATCCCATGTAGACAATCCACAAACTCCATGTGTGTATTTTGAATATTCTTCCAAGATCTTGGCGTGAAGATTTTGTAGTATCCTTCCGCACATCCAAGTTCCAACCAAGTTATATGAAAGACGTTTTAGCTTCAAAAACCATAATAAAATAATATAAATCGCCATATCTCATAACACACTAGACCCCATGCAATTTGACAACCCTCGATTACCCATTCGCCATTCCAGATAGTATTCACATAGAGATCAATAAGATACCATATGCAACGTGATTACTTGATTAATAATGCGCTACAAATATAAAGTACCAGATAAAGGCCATAAAACAGCTTTATCCCCATCATAATAACCTTTTCCAAGCAACAACAAAACCAAAAACCTAATAAAAAAAATATAGTCGTACCGTTATTACCCATGCACAAGCTTTAAAAGCTTCACCGGTGGCGTCTAAAGGAGATCAGCATAAAATAGACCTTTACCATGCATAAATACACTTCGAATCATTTGCATGTTCCATTTCCTCAATATAGCCACCATAAAGTATACTTCTTGCCTTAACAATTATTTCCAAACTTCATAAATGACTAAGTAACATCTCTTGTAGCCATGCATGAGTAGAATTTGATCATAATCGATCTCCTCGAACCAATTCCACATATACAACATCCAAAAAAGAATATTAAATATTTTGAAAATGTACCAGTACCAACACGTGTGCTTAGCAATATATCTGAAGCAAATTAATATGTTCGTTTTTAGTATATAAACCAAGTGGAAGCCATGCGGCTTCATATGCACTACTACATTAATAGACTTTAACGAGGACATCTTTCGCGAGGACATGATGTCCTCGCAAAAGGTTAACTTCTAGCGAGGACACCTTTTGCGACGGTAAAAGTCCTCGCTAAAGGTGTGCGTGGAAAATAAGCCACCAATAATAATAAAAAAAGATTTTGACCGTTGGAAGTCGTCGCTAGAACCCAACTATTTGCGAGGACTCAAGTGTCCTCGCTAGAAACCACCTTTTTGCGAGGACTTGTAGGTGTTTTTGCGAGGACCTGGTGTCCTCGCAAAAGGTTTGACCCTATTAAATACGGCCAGTTGGCCATTAATGCGAGCTTGAGCTTCTAAAACCCCCAAAAAACCCAAAAAAAATCCCAAAATTCTCCTAATTTTTATATAAATTTCATAATTAATTCTTGGGCATCTCTAGCTTGTGGATTGAGCAACAAATCTATCTCCTTTTGATCAAGTGTTGGAGCAAATTATTTTCATCATTTTAAGGTAATTTCTTTTAATTTTTCATTTAATTTATTTTATTTTGTATAACTATTGTAATATTGTGTATGGTTTAGGTGTAGTTAATTGTTTTTAGTGTTTTGTTTGTGATATATTGTTAAAATATTATGATATGAATTTTTTATTTGAATATTTTGTGTATATTATGATTTTATTAAGTTAAATTGTATATTTAGGTGTTATATTTTTGCTTAGTTTGTGATATATTGATAAAATACTAATTATTTGTGATATATTGTTAAAATACTAATTATTTATAAATTTTTGCTTAGTTTTAAAAATATATTTTGGTATTAGTGACCATATATTTATTTGATTTTTGAACTAGGTGCCCTTTTTAATTATTGTGATAATGTAGTTGTTTTTTTTTGTTACATTTGAAGTATTTACTTTTGGTAATGAATTTAAATTTAGATAATGAACCCTCAAATAGACAAGAGTTGGATCAAATTAACGAATAAGGTTTCGAGGGAATACATTAAAGGTATAAGAGGGTTTATAGAATTTTCGCGAAACAAAGTGGATCGAGTCGGTAAAATATTCTGTCCATGTAATTATTGTTATAATAATCGAAGATTTCCAATCGATGAAGTTAAAGGTCATCTTTTTCAATGGGGTATGGATTCATCGTATGAAGTTTGGACGAAACACGGTGAAGTTATTGTTATCCCCGACGTTGAACCGGTCCAAGAAAACGTAATGGGTAATGTAATTCATGATTTAGGTCCCACGTTTGAAACTGGCGGGTATTCCGGTGACGCTGAGATGAGTGACGTGAATGGTAGTGGTACTGGTCGTGGGTCTTTGGACGCGTTGTTCACGGAAATGGAGACTGATTTGTACCCCGGTTGTACTAAGATGAGTTCTTTGGATTTCATTGCAAAGTTAATGCATGTGAAAGTGAAGAACAAGTGGACTAACACTTCGTTTACCGAGCTTCTGCAATTGTTAGGACGTGTTTTGCCTGAACCACATAACTTACCCGAGTCTTATGCGGATTGCAACAAGAAGTTGTCTAGTTTAGGCATGGGATACATCTCGATCGACGTCTGTTTAAACGATTGTGCTTTGTTTTATAAAGAGAATGAAAAAATGGAGAACTGTCCTGTTTGTGGAGAGTCACGGTGGGACCCGAAGAAAGGGAAGAGAGTGTCGCATAAGAAGCTGCGTTATTTTCCGATTGCTCCTAGGTTACAGAGAATGTATGCTTCGAGGCACACTGCGAAAGATATGATATGGCACCATACGGGAAAGAGCACCGACGAAGATGTGTTGCGTCATCCAGTTGACGGTGTTAGTTGGAAGACATTTGACGAGAGGAACCCCGAGTTTGCTAGCGAACCGCGTAACGTACGACTGGGTTTGGGGATCGATGGATTTTGTCCTTTCTCTATGCAAAATAACTCATACAGTATGTGGCCGGTAATATTGACGATTTACAACTTGCCGCCTTGGTTATGCATGCAAGAGTCTACGTTCATGCTCACGCTTTTGATACCTGGCCCTCGTTCACCTGGGAAGGATATGGATGTATTTCTCCGTCCTGCTATAGAGGAGTTGGAAACTTTGTGGAGTACCGGGATAGTTACATGGGATGCACATATGAAAGAGGAATTTGTCATGAAGGCGTGTGTGGTGTCCACGACGAATGATTACCCGGCTAGATCGTACACTTCAGGATGGTCGGGTCAGGGCTATTTAGCATGTCCCGAATGCATGGAATATACTCCTTCCGTGAAGGTTAATAAAGGAGTTGTGTATTTTGATCATAGGCGGTGGTTGCCCATGACCCACCGCTTTCGTTACGATAAAACTTCGTACGCTGAGGTTGAGGAGTTGCCGATTCCTCGGAAACATAGTATCGCTAACATTCAGACTCAGTTAGACGGGTTGCCGATTGTGTTTCCTGGTAAACACAAGGACTTTGGCGGAAAAATAGTGAAGACAACGGGCCCTCGTATATCAAACTGGAAGAAAAAGAGTATATTCTATCGTTTACCCTATTGGTCAGAAAACTTGTTGAAACATAACATAGATGTGATGCATTGTGAGAAGAATGTGTGTGACGCCTTACTCGGTACAGTTGTTGGTTTGGATGGAAAAATTAACAAAGATAACGCGAAGTCGAGGGAAGATTTGAAAAAGATGAAAATTAGATCTGATTTGTGGTTAACAGTGAATACGCGTGGTAAGACCATTCTCCCTCAGGCAAAGTATGCGCTGACAACCGATAAAAGGCGAGATTTTTTAGAATGGTTGAAGGTGCAAAAGTTTCCAGATGGTTTCGCTTCTAGTTTGCGAAACAACATTCAGATTGACACCGGGAAGATTATCGGAATGAAATCTCATGACTGTCATGTGCTTATGCAGTATCTACTAGTGGCTAGTATTCCAGGCTTGATCAACGACAAATCCATTAGTGATCCGATCATTGGGCTGTGTAACGTATTCAGGAACGTTTGTAAGAAGAACTTGAGTAAGAAAGAATTGATTTCGGGAAAGTCTAAGGTAATCGAGCTTATGTGCAAGTTGGAGATGATCTTTCCTCCAGCTTTTTTTGATATTATGATCCACCTGGTTGTACACTTGTATGAGGAAGCTCGTTTAGGAGGCCCGGTACAGATGCGTTGGATGTACCCCTTCGAGAGGTACTTGAAGAAGTTAAAAGAATACATTCGAAACCCTGCTAGACCAGAGGGTTCGATCGCAGAGGGATACACTTCAGAGGAAACTTTGACTTTCATATCTCGTTACCTTCGAGAAGAAAGTACGAAGTTCAACGATCCCGGTAGATACGGTTACCAGATTCCAGAAAGCAAGGACATATCTGTATTTAATAGTCAGTGCAAGCCTATTGGGAAAAAGAAATTTGGACGTTTAGATTTCAAGGTGAAGGATCACATCGATTGGTACATCCTTAATAACTGCGACGAGATCCAAGATTACATGATGTAAGTGTTTCATTAGTATTTTTCTAAGTAAATATGCAGTTCTTTTATTAATCAATGTAATTTTACTATATACAGGGAACATAAGGCATCACTTCCATCCGTCGGCAGAGATCAAAAACACCGGGAGTATTTTCGAGTCTGGTTTATGAAAAAGGTAAAATAGCATAAAAAATGATTAATTACCCAGTACTGAACATTTGATTTCTATGTAGGTCGGCACAATGAGAAGAGAAAATAATCCCCTAGCAACCAAAGAGTTGATGTCGCTGTCCAGCTTGTCCAACAGTGTCGTTTATGCGTATGATTCTTGCATTGTGGGCGGGGTGAAGTGGGTTACCCGTGAGAAGGGGGAGAAGCGAGTTACCCAAGATTACGGTGTGTGTACTATTACAGGTTGGTCCTTGCTCAATTTATATTAATTGTATTTGTTTTCACTAAATAATTTTTATCTATACAGACGGAGAAACATATTACGGTGAGTTGGTTAAGATCATTGAGGTTGAATTCACTGGTGGTAATTCGGTTGTGCTGTTTGAGTGCAAGTGGTATAACACGGATAAAAAGAAGAAATTACGTAGAACAGAACACGGTGCGACAATGATTAACACAAACTCTTATTGGTGGACTGAGGAGCCGTTCATTTTAGCTAGTCAAGCGAAAAAGGTCTTCTATATCGATCAAATTTACGCAAAAGGTTGGAAAGTGGTTTGGGAAGTGAACGACCGTCACGGATGGAGTACAGAATTATTTGGCGCTGAGTCAATTTCCACGGGAGAAGAACCTATAGAGATTCCATTGGCAGATACTATGTTGGATTCGGAGTACCCGGGTATTCAGGTGAGTACTGGACGGGGGATAGAGATTGATTTTTCGATGTTCGCTATTGTGCAAGAGACAACAATTCCCGTAAATGAAGATGATGAAGATGATGAAGTTGATGAAGATGATGAAGATGACACTATGGGCGAGTACGCGACTGACAATGACAGTATTCACCTCGATAGTGATGACGAACCTATCATAGTGGATGATGGTGACGATTCAGATTAGTTGTGTTGTATAAGTATTAGTTTTAACTACTTTTGATTAGTTGTGTTGTATAAGTATTAGTTTTAACTCACTAACTCACTAACATGGCCATTATATATGAATCTAGCAATTAAGTGCAAATATATGAACAACACAAATTATTCTCAATTTAATTAAACATAAAATCCAAAATTCACTTGAGTATATCTAAATCATAAACTAGGGCTCATACCAGGTTCAAAAAAGATACATATTAATTAAGCTAAGAATAAAAAAGAGATAAGAATTACACTGAGAAAAAGATTTAATAGTTGAACTTCCTATAATATACTTCCTCTAAACTTCAATTAAAAAAAAAAGAATTAAAAAAAAAAAAAAAAAAAAAAAGTCCTCGCTAAAGGTTCTTGCGACGGGTTCTTATTAAGAACCCGTCGCTAAAGGTCTTTCTTTTTTTAATTTTTTAATTGGTCAAATAGGCGGTGGAATTTCCCGCCTTCAATTTGGCCAAATTTAAACGGCGTCGTATAGCCTTTAGCGAGGACTTTGTTCCTCGCAAAAACCTTTAGCGAGGACCCAGGGTCCTCGCAAAAAGTCGACGCAGAAATAAAACCCGCGAGCTCCCTTCTTCTTCCCCATTTCTTCTTTCTCCATCACAAAACCCTCCATTTTTCTCTCCAAAATTCTTCCGATTTCACCCTCCAATCCTACCCCCGAGCAATTATAAGCATCTACAAACATCATCAACACCTTCCACAACTACAAAAAGGTAAGATTGTTTAATTTTTTTTTTTTTTTATCAAATACAAAATCTTTTTTTCACTAATTCCGGGTTTAATACGTAAATTTTGGTCTTGGATATGTGTTGTAGGGGTTAATTATCCATCAAAACACGCAATACACTTTGGATTAAAGGTATGTTCTTACTTTTTTTTTTTTTTTTTTTATTTCGAATTGTTTGTAGGTTATAATTAAATCCGAATTATGTGGGATGTTTTAGGTGCTTATTTAGTGTATAAAACTTGCTAAATTATCTTGTATATGATTAATTTTTTTTTTTGTATGAAATAATATATTTTTGTTATCAAAATTGCTAATTGTAGCTTCATTTGTTGTTAATATTTTGTGTATATCATGATTAAACTAGTATTGTGTGGTGATAGGGGTATTTTAGTAATTTTATGACCGTAGGGGTATTTTAGTAATTATATGACCGTAGGGGTATTTTAGTAATTTTATGACCGTAGGGGTATTTTTAGTAATTATATGACCGTAGGGGTATTTTAGTAATTTTATGACCGTAGGGGTATTTTTAGTAATTTTATGAACATAGGGGTATTTTAGTAATTTTATGACCTAAGGGGTATTTTAGTAATTTTATGAATATATTACGTGTATATTACTAGTTTCGTATAACTTTTTGTAGATGGCTCAAGTAGCACGGGGACACGATGGCGATGGTGATGGACGAGACCCATCACGGAATCCGAACATTCCTACCGGGGGATGTAACAAAAACACACGGGGCCCGACTACACTTGCTAGCGTGACTAAGGCCCGCCAATTATATGGGGGACGCCTTCCAATGGAGTTTGACGCAGAGGATCAGACATGGAACCCAATCGGTCCTTACTCTCAACACGTGACTCAGGTAATAAACCTGACTATTAGAGAGACGGTTCCACTATTCTACCCGAGTTGGAGTAAAGTCCCGGAGGATTACCATAGGAGAGTTTGGGAACGCTTAAGGGTACGTAATGTAATTTTATTTTTTTACCGTTTCATAAAGTATACACTTATTTATTTTTTAAATTGCTTACAGGACTACTTTTTAGTTGAGGATTGGGAGGCACGTGATGATTTTCCTAGTATTGTGAAAATGGTCAACCACAAATGCGGAGTTGGGTTATCGGACGCTAAATTCCGTGTGAAGAAGGCGTATTACGAGAGTCGTCAATGTCCGGATGACCAGTCGCCCGAGAATTGGGAACTTACGCTGCAGCATTGGGACTCGTTAAAAGCTCAGGTATTAATTCTTATTTATATTGATTTTAATTTCTATTAACTATTTTTTTTTTTTACAAGAACCAAGCAAAAGAAAATAAAAAGAACAGGGGGATGTTGCAAAACCAAAGCGGGGCAGGCTCGAGGACCCACTCGAGGACGAGATATTCGTTGATGGATGACACGGTAGGTTGATTTTGTCAAATTTATTAATTTATCGAGATATTAATTGTATGGTTGACTAATGTTTGACTAATCTACATAAACAGGAGGTCGAAGAGGAGAATATGGAATTGGGCGAGGGATCGGGGGAAGGATCGTCTCGGCCTCCACCACTTCCGAAGATTAAAAAATTCTTCTCCCAAATTGGATTTAATACGAAAAAGAATTGTTGGCGGAGCAAAAAATACGAGCGGGCACATGTGAGTTTTACGAGACGTAAACTTTTAATTTTTTTTAGTTACTAACTAATTATTTCGTTTTTTCTTTATTTTACAGGCGGCTTTGAAGTCAATTCTCGAAATTCGAGTCCGTGAAGTGCAATCCCAAAGTGGAGATCCATCCTCGACCCCCAGATTATCCGCCCGAGAGAAGATTCAAGCTGTTTTGGACGCGGCAGGTATCAGTTTAGGCGGCGGGACCCGTAACTGGCTACCGGGAATTGGTCACACATTGTCACAGTCGAGCTCGAGCTCTTCTGCAAATCCGTCAGAACCAGTTTCCGCGAAGATATTAAAAGACTACCGGTGGATAGTGAAGTCGCTCAATTCCTACCTTGTCTCTCTCGGCAAGGAACCGATGCAAGAAAACGCCACTACCTCCTCCACGAGTACCCCCCCGACTCGAGACGCGATACATGAGGAGATGTCGAATGTAATTAACATGCTTAATAGATGCCGGAGGGAAAGCGGAATGGAAGAGCAAGACCCCCCTTCTCCCGAAGCCGATCGGACAGCTGAAGAAGAAGAAGATTATAATGATTTATTTTGACTGTTTTTTATGTTATATATGACTACTAGTATATATTTTTGACTTTTTAAATTATCGGGTTTAAATTTGGGTTTTATTTTAATTAATTTTAATTGCTTTTAATTTTTATTGTTGATTGTATTCTAACAATACAAAAAAATATAAAAAAAAAACAAATTAGAAAAGAAAAATTAGCAATACAATAAATAAATAAAAAATCACAATTCTAAAAAAAAAAAGAAAAATCAAATTATTTTAATTTAATTAATTAATTATTAAATTCCTGTAATTAGGATTTAGCGAGGACTTTGTTCCTCGCAAAAGGCATCCTCTAGCGAGGAAACTAGTTCCTCGTAAGAAAGGGAAACTTCTAGCGAGGAAAACAAGTCCTCGCAAGAAAGGACCTCTAGCGAGGAACTTCTAGTCCTCGCAAGAAGTTTTCCTTTCTCGACGACTTTGCCAGGTCGTCGTAAAATCAAACTTCTCTCGACGAACTTTTCGCGACGACCTTTAGGCGAGGACTTGTCCTCGTTAAAGGTTTTAGCGAGGAAATAGTGAACCTCTTGCGAGGACTTAAGTCCTCGCTAAAGGTCTTACATGTAGTAGTGATGGCAGTTGAAAAAATATATTAGGTAGTACAAAAAGAGAAGAAAAACGAGGAATGGAAACAAAATGAAATTGGGAAAAGGATATACATGTTTAATTACTAAGTTAATCAGCATAAGATTATAAGATTTTGGGCGCGAAGAAGAAAAAAAATGAAGAATTAGGGATTTAATTAAGAGTTAAACAATAGTTTTGTGAGAGTATTTTTAGTGAGAGAGAAATTAATGAATAGTGTTAGATACTATTGAAAAGTGTGTCAAATGATGAAATTTTCATTCTTGAGATATAGATTCTTTAAGCAGTGTATCTAATAAAATCAAATTCTATTATCAAATGCATTTTTAGTTAAATTGGCATCATCAATGTAATTTTGAAGTTGCGGAATTATTGTTTCAGTAATTAAGTTAGCTATTGTAGAGCAAAAACAAAAAAATACTCAAATTTACCAAATTTAATTAGTAATTCTTTAATAAAATTGTGGTTCGATTTGCAGCCGACGGCCGTAATTTCAAATGGTTGATTTAGTAGGGACTAAATACTAAATATTTTTAGTAATATCCTAAAAGTGTTTATAGAAAATGCTTTGAAAAAAACACTTAAATGATATTTGGAAAAAAACATTGTAGGTGTATTTTTACTAATTTTATTAAATATATAAAAAGTCTATTTTTTATGGTTGTAGTATTTTTTGTAATAATAGTATTTTTTTTTCTGACCGGAAATCCTGGATCCACCAGGTGCCATAGGTTTTTTCTCTTGTCTTTCTCTAGTTGGATTTGTTTTTTTTTTTCTTCTCTAAATTTTGCCTATATTAGCTTGAATTAAAAGAAATCGATTCCAAATTAGGTTGCTTTATGTAAATCAGCTAGGCATTTTTTATCTTTTAAAAAAAGACGGTCAATAATTACAGTTTCTTCCTTTAATCGTTTTGGTTGGTGTCTATCCCGGTTCATATAGTTGACAAAAGAAAATTTGGGTTCATATTTGCTTGATCTTTCCTCAAGGTAGGTGCGTTGTTTGGAGGAAATACTTGGGTAAACTAACTGAGACATAGTTTTAGAATAAATATTAATATTCTGATGAAAGAGAATGGAGTAGTCGTTGTTTACCATTACTTCTTTTTTTAGAAGGAATTTTTTGTTTCTTTCATTTCCTTTTACTTTTTGGTGATTACATAGTTACCATATCAATTTTTTTATTATATTTACAAATTAGAAATTAGATATAATATATATATATGTATATATATTATAATAAAGTTTTCAACATAAATGGGGTCAGGATCGTTTCTGACCCCACTTATCATTAATTTCATTAATTATTTAATATTATTACTTATCATTAATTTTATTAATTATTTAATATTACTTTTATACTTTAATTTTTTTTTAAATAACATACCATCTATATTTGCTTTTTTCCTCACCCAATTATTGTAAAATCCTATTTTAGTTCCTCTAACTTCTCATAAACGGGTGAGAATTAAAACTCATCTCCACACTCGCATTCGAACAAAAAAAAAAAGAAATCGCTTCACACTCACCTTCCCCCAAGTCGTCGCCGCCACTCGAGGGCCAATTTCCACCATCATCAACCGACTTGGCAAAGAACCCAAATTAAGGTAAAAAAATTAATTTAAAATATATATTTGTTGTAAATAAACTACGAAAAACACTTTAATCTTTGGAAAAAATAGATCAAACAAGACCTATGGTTGAAAACACGTAAACACAAACCCATAAAAAGAAAATATGCAGAAGGTAAAAGAACACCAAGATTTATCGTGGTTCAGCACAAAAAATGCCTACATCCACGTTTAAGCCCTCCTCGGAAGACACTTCACACACAATAGAACAAAGTTACAACTTCAGATCGAGTCTTACAGCGATATTACAAGAAAATAAATCAATCAGCGCTTCAATAAGAAGACCTAACAACACAATCGAGAATTACTACTCAATCAATCAAGCCAGATGCTTGATTTCTTCTATTCTAATTGTTAATCTTTATAGAGCAGGTTAACAATGTACAAAACCCTAGTTTTTCTGCTGAAAGAGACGAGAGAGCAAAGAGGCAAATTTAGAAGCGAATAGAAGAAAAAGAAGACCCACGCGTGAAGTGGGAGTATTTATATGAGACAGTTGGTGTGATTCAATCTGAGTCATCCAACATAAGAAAAGATCAAGGAACGAGAATGTGCCACGTATCAAGAACTCCATCAGCTTAACAATAGTCCACATAAGCCTCCACATCACCAATATTGACTTTACCAATATATTTGACCACAATATATATAACAATCTCCACCTTAAAGTCAATTTTCTTCTGCATTCCTCTTCATCATCAGTTATCTTCCATTTGTGAAGAGTGCAAAGCATCTTCTGGTTGCTTCAAAAACCAGTAATAATTACTAAAACCACGAGTTAGTAAATAACTTAAATATATATCAGGAAAAAGAGTTACAGAATGTTCAACAAACTTAAGCAATGCTTAAATTTGCTAACAGTTACTACTTTAGTCCCCATATTAGCTGGATTATATTCTGTACTGATTTTTATCAGCTTAATTCCTTTAGAACTTAGCCAAGATCTAATGAAATGGAACTTAACATCAACATGTTTTGTTCTTTCATGATACAGATGGTTCTTTCTTAAATGTATTGTACTTTGACTATCACTGAATATAGTAGCAGTTGACTTAGTCAACTGTAGTTCATTTGTTAACCACTGTAACCAAATAGCCTCTTTAAAACAATCACAGATAGCCACATATTCAGATTCAGTTGTAGATAAAGCAACCAAAGGCTGCAACTGAGATTTCCAAGTGATACAGTTATTACCAAGTAAGAAACAGTAAGAAGTAGTTGATTTTCTTCTGTCCTTGTCTCCAGCAAAATCAGCATCAACAAAACCATGTAATTCAAATGGTACATTCCACTGTCCATAGCACAAACCAACATTTAAAGTACTACTGATATAAGAAACAACCTATTTCAAGGCTACCCAAAGCTCAGGTTTTGGATTTGACATGAATCTGTTGAGTAGTGATATAGCTTAAGACAAATCAGGCCTTGTATAGATCATGGCATACATGAGTGATCCAATGACATTTGAATAAGGAATAGAACTCATGTTCACTTTTTCAGAAGTGTTTTTAGGACATTGATTCTTGCTCGGAATAAAATGCCCAGCTAAAGGCATCTCTACCCTTTTATAGTTAAGATTTCCATATTTCTCCACAAGCTTCACAAGGTATGGTTTTTTATGCAACTTTAAACTGCATTCCTTTCTATTTCTTTCTATAACCATTCCCAAAATCCTTTTAGCTTTACCTAAGTCCTTCATATCAAATTTTGAGTTAAGACTAGCTTTCAACTTATTTATACTCTGTAAAGAATTGCTAATCAGTAGCATATTATCAACATATAATAGCAAGAATATAATATTATTTGCTAACACAATGAAGTACAAACATTTGTCATATTCACTCCTTTTGAATCCAAGACTTAAAACAAAATTATCAAATATTTTATACCATTGCCGAGGTGATTCTTTAAGACCATATAAAGATTTTTGAAGTAAACAAACATAATCAGGTTATTTTGGGTCAACAAAACCCTCAGGCTGCTTCATATAAATTTTTTCATCAAGTTCACCATGCAAAAATGTTGTTTTAACATCAAGTTGTTCTAATTCTAAGTTATAGCATGCAACATAAGCTGGCATAGTTCTAATTGTTTTAAATTTAACAACTGGAGCAAATATTTCATGAAAGTCAATTCCTTCTCTTTGAGTATATCCTTTAGCTACTAATCTAGCTTTATATCTAGGGGGATCAGAATCAATAACACCTTCTTTAAGTTTGAATAACCATCTACAATCAATAAGCTTCTGACCAGGTGGATTTTTAACTAACACCCAAGTTTTATTAACATATAAAGATTGCATTTTTTCCTTCATAAAAGTTAACCACTTACACTTATCTTTGGATTTCAATACCTCACTATAAGTTTCAGGTTCAGAGGGGGTTACCTCAGTAGCTGCAATTAATGTAGTGTAGACCAACTCAGCATAAGAATACCTAGTAGATGGTTTAGGATCCCTTTTCTCTCTATCTCTTGTTAATTGATAGTTTGCAAGGCTTTCTTGAAGAGATTCTGAGGGAGTCTCTATCTCTGAGTGTGGCTTAGAGTTACTTGGCTGCTCAAGAGGTTGAGACTCTAAATCTTCTTCTTCATTTACTGGATCAGAGTTTGCCTCATCACCTCCAGTTTGTATAGGCTCCACCTCAATCTCAGTACTCTCAGAAGATGCAATAGGTTCAATAATATCATCACCTGTAACCATAGAATCCTTCTTGCAAGGAAAGTTAGTTTCATCAAAGATTACATCTCTACTAATAATGATTTTTATCCCTCTAGCATTTTTATCCCACAATCTATATCCTTTAGTACCATGCATAGACTGATAACCAAGAAAAAAACATTTTAAGGACCTTGGGTCTAACTTACCCTCTCTATTATGCGCATAAGCTGTGCAACCAAATATTCTAAGTTCAGACAAATCAGGCTTTTTATTATTCCAAAGTTCCATGGGACATTTCATATTAAGGGACCTGTTTGGGCTCCTATTAACAAGATATGTAGCAGTATACAAAGCTTCACCCCAAAATGATTTATGCATACCAGAAGTAAACAATAAACACCTAATTTTTTCAAGTAAAGTTCTATTCATTCTTTCAGCTACTCCATTTTGTTGTGGGGTTTTCCTAACTGTCCTATACCTTAGAATGTCGTGAGTTTTACAAAAATTATCAAACTCTTCATTACAAAATTCAAGCCCATTATCAGTTCTCAAGTTTTTTACACTTTTTCCAGTTTGTTTTTCATGTAACACAATCCATTCTTTTATTGTATTAAAGGTATCAATTTTTTTTTTCAACAAGAAAGTCCATACACGCCTAGAATAATCATCAAATAGGGACAAAAAATATTTTCTACCTCTATGAGTTTCATATTTATCAGGCCCCCACAAATCAGCACGAATATACTCAAGAATATTTTTAGACATATATATACCCACATTAAACTTCATTTTATATTGTTTAGCTAACACACATGGCTCACAAAAAGAAAGAGTAGAGATAGTATCCTTACCCAATAAGCCATCCTTACTTAGTACAGTTAAGCCTATTGGCTCATATGACCAAGTCTCAAGTGCCACTTAATAGTAGCTGCATTCTCAACATTAGTATTAACATTATTCGAGTCATGATTAATACAAACACCATCAAGAACATATAAACCAGACAATTTCTTTCCACATAATACAAGTTTATCATTCTTAAACACATTTATCACACCATTTGAGACTTTGTAAATACAACCTAAGTCATATAAAGCACCTAAAGATATAAGGCTTCTTTTTAGATCAGGTATACATCTAACATCAGTAAGAGTTACTAACTTACCATTGTTAAGTCTCAAATTGATTTTACCAATTCCAGCCACTTGACATGTATTATTATTACCCATATAAACAGTTTCAGTATTTGACTCAACCAAGTCCACAAACTAGTCCTTATTGGGGCTCATATGAAAAGTACAGCCAGAATCCAAAATCCAATTAGATTTACACGCAATGTCAGATACATTTAAGACCTCACAAGTCTCATCTTGTTTAAGGGGCATACACGCAATATTGGTCTCATTATTATTATTATTATTATTATTATTATTATTATTATTATTATTATTATTATTATTATTATTATTATTATTATTATTATTATTATTCAAGTTCTTATTCTTAAGCGCATAACAATTTTTCTTAATATGGCCAGGTTTTCCACAATGATAACATCTGCGAGTTTCTTTCCCTTTATTTCCTTTATACTTCTTCTTATTATTATTATTGGTTTTAACCTACTCAGGTGATTCAGGCTTATGTTTCACAAATAAATTGTTACCAACACGTTTCAAGTTCTTTAATTCCAATTCTCTAGTTTTTAAAGAAGCAACAATTTGATCAAAGGTTGGAATCACAGTAGAGTATTGAAAAGCATCTTTCACAACTTGGTAAGAATCAGGTATAGCATTTAAAAGGATCATACATTTAGAAGTTTCATCAAGAGCTATATCAGAACCTTTTAGAACCAAATTAAATTTTAAAAACTCATCAACATTTTCATCAATTGTCTTAGAAGAATCCATTTTATAAGAGAATAGATTTCCTTTCAAGAAAGCAAGATAGGGAGCATATTGAACATAATATAAAGTTTCGAGTTTACCCCATAGGTCGAGAGCAGTTTCTGCACCATCAGCCTTTCGAATTACATTATCTAAAAGATTCAAGAAGAGAAGATTAAATGATTCTTCCTTTATTTCATTGACTCGCTTTCGAGCTTCTTCTGACCAATGATCCATATCTGGTTCAAGCGCACTTAATACTTTGTTATGCGACAACAATACTCACATTTTCTTTTTCCATACACCGAAATCACCTTTTCCATCGAACACAGATACCTCTAGCCTGGTGTTTCCATTTCTTTATACCCTATATATCAGAAAATAGATACACAACACAAGCAATCAACTATTAGGGTTAGTTAAATCGAAAACACCCTAGAAAAATCAACTCTAGGATATTTTAATTTCGAAAAACCCTAAAAAATGTTAGATTCGTGAGTTACAGTACAATGTAAAGAAAATTGCACTGAAACGAAAGGATTTTCAGAAAGTTTTAAACCGTCAAAACACAAATTTGTAAAGATTGAAAACAAATCCTTTCGTAAAACGTTTTTCAAAGTTTAATCGCACAAAGCTCTGATACCACTTTTGTAAAAAGACTACGAAAAACACTTTAATCTTTGGCAAAAATAGATCAAACAAGACCTATGTTTGAAAACGCGTAAACACAAACCCAGAAAAAGAAAATATGCAGAAAGTAAAAGAACACCAAGATTTATCGTGGTTCAGAACAAAAAATGCCTACATCCACGTTGAATCCCTTCTCAGAAGATACTTTGCACACTATAGAACAAGGTTACAACTTCAGATCGAGTCTTACATCGATATTACAAGAATAGAAATCAATCAGCGATTCAATAAGAAACCCTAACAACACAATCGAGAAATACTACTCAATCAATCAAGCCAGATGCTTGATTTCTTCTATTCTAATTGTTAATCTTTATAGAGCAGATTAACAATGCACAAAACCCTAGTTTTTCTGCTGGAAGAGACGAGAGAGCAAAGAGACGAAGTTAGAAGCGAAGAGAAGAGAGAGAAGACCCACGCGTGAAGTGTGAGTATTTATATGAGACAGTTGGTGTGATTCAATCTGAGCCATCCAACATAAGAAAAGATCAAGGAACGAGAATGTGCCACGTATCAAGAACTCCATCAGCTCAACAGTAGTCCACATAAGCCTCCACATCACCAATATTGACTTTACCAATATATTTGACCACAATATATATAACAATATTTTTATACAAATTTTACAGGCCAACAAAAAGAAATCTCTTCATACTCGCCTTCCCACCAAGCATCTCTCTAGCCCAAGAAAACTGCCGCCACTTCTCCACCATCATCAAACCGGCTTGGCTACGCCATCAACCATCGAAGAACCCAAATTAAGGTAATATGTCTTTGGTATATCTCATCACTTTTACAATATTTCAGAATTACCTGATTTAAGTATAATTATTATCTTTTTATACAAATCATATATGTTACTGTTATTCTTTCTCCTACGCTTTTTCTCCATTTTGATTTCACTGTAACACTGAAATGCCTGAGTTTTGATTTTGAATAGATTTTGTTTATCAAACCGCTAAAATACATGTTTTGTTTTATTGTTTGAATGAATGCTTAATCATGGGAGGCTTCATTACTACCATAAAGGGTGGTGGACAAATTGTGAAGAAACGTATGCTTAAAAAAATGAGACAAATTCCTAACAAGATTGTTGGTTGAATTGGAACAAGAATGCTTGCAGAAGTATGGATAAACAAGAAAATTGAAAATAACCATTGAATTCACTCCATCTATTTTATTTTATTAATTCATGAGATACATTTCAAGATATTTGTAGATGTGGTACAGTTTATTGAGGAATATGTAATGCATGTAAATCCAACATCAATCAATTGATCTTTGTTTAACTTAAATGGGTTTTGAAGGAATATTTTTTCCTCATTTGAAGAAATATGCAGGTAAACCCTGTCATCGATCAAATATGATTATTTTTTCCTTCTTCAACAAATATCCTTTGGCCTTTACATTGATTTTGTTTTCTTATTCTTGATCAGGATTCTCAATTCACTAACGCTTTGGTCAATGATGTGACTCAATTCAAATAGCGTCAAATGTGATCGATTAAATGGCCAAGAGACTCCTTGATTAAGAAGTATTGTAAGTTAATCGCACTATATGCTAATAAATGGCTTCCTAAGTTGATTGAACTGAAGTTTAAGTTAGTTGCACTATAATTTTGGCAAATAAATACTTCACAAAGACATATGTAAGTCATTAGCACAAAAAATTGGTAATTTCAATGTTGTATCATTACCATGGAGTTAACATGTTCTTCAAATTGATTCCACCAGTGCAAGGTTGATCAATGGCCGATAAATCAAATTGATCAACCATTGCAAGATTGATCAGTGGCCGATTTGCCATTATGTGTGGAATATTACTGCGGAAGGCACTGCACAGTCCCTTGGCTTATCCATTTCTCAAAGCACCTCAAGCAAAAATTGTGACCACAGGGAGTCTAAAGCATAAACAATAAAGTAGATTATCAAGATAAGCAATTGATAGGACTAAAACTTGAACATAAGAACTTATGGAATAATGCAGTCAGTAAAATCGTGTTTGTAGATTAGGATTTTAGAAACATTTACCATTTCGGTAAAGATATAACGTCCTTCCATCAAAGTTCATAATAATAGTTTATCAAACCGTCTACAAACCGCTAAAATATACGTTTCGTACACTTCGTTGGATAGACAAGTGTAAATCAGGTAAATATACTCGATACATTTTTATAATAAAGTCTTATTTTACTCATTTTTCTTTCTTGCTTTCATGCATTCTTATTATTATAAATAATAGTTTATTCAATGTTTGTAAACAAGCCACCCGATTATTTTATACAGCTCTAGGTATTGGCGTAAAGAGAGGGGTTAGGGCACCTCTTCATGCTCCATAGTCTGAGCTAAAGGTAAAATGACTTGGCTACTGTAAAGCCGCCAGGTTGTGCACAAGGGACAGTGTAAGGACTGATTTGTCTAAGAACAAAATTAAAGGGTCTGAATTTAAATAGTTGATAGATGTTGATACTAATAAGAACTTATTAGATGTGGATACAATTAATTTTAGAGTTTTAGTTGTGGGTGATACAGTTTTAGGGGCGATTTTGAAACTTCAGATAATTCAGGGTCATCAATTTTCTGCCTCTTTAGCATAGATGATGTCTCCATATTTGTGATGAATTAATATTAGTTGGAGACATCATTTTTAGTGTTTTGGGAAGTATTCTAGTCGATATTCCCATGAATTATTACACTTTCCTATTTCTAGTCTTGATTTAATAAATTATTATTTTTAGAGCATATTGGGTTTAATTAGTTATTTAGTGTGAAGCTTTAAAGATAATTATGGAGATTAGTTAGAGTCCAAGTCAAAGACTAAGAGATAAGGAAAGAAGATATGCATAGAAATTGAAGATAAGGAAAGAAAAGCTAAAGTATGAAAAGAAAAAGCTGTCAAATAAATCTGAATTTCACCACCCACGACCACAAATCAGCTTATATCTCAAAATAGGTGAGGAATTTGAAAGAACGGTCAAGATCAAAGTTAAAGATCTTTACGAGACGATGAATTTCGACTACTCATACGCGTCAAACGGATAAGAATTGAAGCTGTTAGGACCAAAACAAAAACGGGATTGATCTCATATTTCAGGGTTACGAATTTGAGTTGGGCTTGGAGTCCACTACTTACCTTCTCCTTCAAGAAAACGAATTAGGTCTTCCTAAACACCTATAAATACACTTTTATACCATTGTAAACATGTACTTGCTCAGTTCTAAACATTAGCTTAGTCCTTACACAATTATTCATCCTTAATATCAAGCTATTCATCCAAGAAGCAAGCTGACCTATAGAGGAAGACAAGAAGCAAGAAGTGAAAGAGTGACAAACTCCTCTTCTACATCTCTCCTTCTCTATATTTAGGGTATTTAGCTATAAATTTATGCTCAACCATATTTCTAAACTTTTATTATGTAAGTTTTACTTTTAATTATTGAGTTATTATTTTGTCTACATTCATTAATACTATTTGTTATTTTAATTGATTTGAGCTTGGCGTATATTGTTATTATGTGTTTTGACTTATTGTTACCGCCCTAGATTTGGCCAATCTTAGGACTATTCTTAGTTATTGACAACACCACATAGTCGTCTAGTTTTGATCCTTTGCCTAACTAGATAGCCATAAAGGTTTGATTTAACCATCACTCATTATTTAGAATCCTGGTTAATATATAAGCTCAATGTGTGAATAACAATTTAGTAATAGAGTCATATTAGTAACCTTAATTGATCTAGACTTACGTTCATATTTATTTATCTGTATTCTTATTTATTTTATTTATTCATATTATATTTTTATTCAAAACATCTAAATTCATCTACACCTATTTAATACAAGTAGATCTAACGGATTAAATCCCTGCGAACGAACTTGACTTATCATTAAAACTTGCAAACGATATGTGATACTTGTAGTGAGTTATGTGGTTCTCAAGGGTGTGTGTTCTTTATTATTATTATCTTTATTTATCTATCATTTTATCACACCTTTGCGTCCACCAATAGCTAATATCTCTAAAATCAAACTGAAGTTGATGACTCAAACGAAATTATTCATAATGAAGCAACAAACTCTAGCTTTACACCTAAAGGTACATGTAGAGTTAAAAACTAGAGAAGAACCATTGAAGCAAATATTATTATATCAGCCACAGATGGTTTTCAAATAAGGGTCGTTGTAGTTTTCGAGTTCATGTAGGGACCAGTGAGACAAACATTATTAGATCAGCCCAAATGTGTTTTTGTGGAAGTTTGAGGTGAACATTGAAGATAATTCGTATGGGTAGCCAAATAATTACAATTTTTTGGAGAGCAAAAAGAAAATATTCAGATGTAAACGAAACCGAGTACTTATAATAGCTCGTTGATTGCTAGGCTTCTTTTTGGTTTGTTACAACATCTTCGGTGGTTTTATCGTTTAATAATTGATTTAAAGGTGTAGGTAATGTATGTGTAAGCTAGTTGTTTGAATATTAGTCCAATCTATTGAATCTTATAGCAATATTCTTGAAATATGTGAAGACGGGTTATGAGTTTGTTGAGATGTAAATTTTTGTACACTTTGGTCATGTTCTTAATCACATATCATTAAATTTTGTATCCAACCAGATTCAAATATCTCTTAGAATGATTTTGAATCAGATTAATAAAATTCATATACTTTAATCACAACCTATACTTTCTATGTGATCAGATTAGTTTTTTCCCTAATTGTAATGGAAATATTATTAAATTAAGACAAAATAAAACTATTATTTACCTATAATGTATAATAAAATATTGCACTATGATATATTAATATTTTGAAATTGTTTAAATTTTTGAAATGTCTTCAGACACGAGTTATACCTAGTGTATATATATAAATCTAATAATTTGTATAAATCCTTAGAAAATTAAAGAAATATATATAGATTGACTATCAAAATTATATTAAAGTTTAATAATTTTCATTAGACAAAATATCCTAAAAAAGTATTATATACAGATTAAAAAAAATATAAAGATAATTTTTCAGTCGACCATTTTATTTATTTTATGTTCATTTAGGCAAAAAATATAAAGAAAAAATATAAAGAAAAAATACAATAATCACAGATTTAAATATAACCTCTAATATCCAATTACTAACTACATGATTATCGAACGTATAAAGTAAATAAAAAATTATATTAATGAGATTGAATGGCCCATTAATCTATTAATGTTTAAACAAATTATCTAGCCACTCATTAGAATAATTTCTAGACAGGTTATATTTTGGAACGACTAAATAGCGTTTATTTTCTTCAAAATCAAATACATTACTTTGTTTTACACCCTAAATTAGTTGCAAATATATAGAATTATAAATTTAAAGTTCTCAAGAAAACTCTTAATAATATTTTTCAGTCAAAAAATTATTTATCTCTTTATTATTTTTATAGTTAATCCATCTCAGAAAAAACGTAGTATCGGTGTCTCTTGTCCTATATAATTCTTTGAGGAAAAAATATAAAAAAAAAGATACAATAATCACCTATTTAAATATAACATGTAATATCTAATTACTATTTGCGCGGCTAATCGAATATAAAGTGAAAAAACAAATCCATCCTAAAATAAACATATAATGAAAAAATGGTCGATTGAAAAATTATCTTTATATTTTTTTAATTGCATATAATACCTTTTTAAAATAATTTGTCTAATGAAAATTATAACCTTTTAATATAATTTTGATAGTCAATTTATATATCTTGTTTAAAATTTAAAGAATTTATACAAATTTTAGATTTTTATTTTTATATGTATATTATTTGTAATTTCTAAATACAATAAAAAAATTGATATGATAAATATGTAAGGAATCACCAAAAAGTAAAGGGAAACGAAAGAAACAAAATTCCATAAAAGAAGAGAAGAAAAAAGGAACAACGTTGGCCCAAGAATCGAAGTACATTATTAAAACTTAAAGTTGGGTTCAGCTGATGGACTGTGTACTAAAGAATCGAAGTTATTGGCTGGCAATTCGAGTAACCATATAGCTTGGCCCAAGTTCGATAATGGTAAGCATCTCTTCTAATCTAAACCATATGGGTATCTGATTCTATGTGTTTGGGCTTATGCATGGTCCATCAAAATTTGGATTCATCTTTGTTAGGAGGGAAATTTGTCAATATTGACCGCTATGAGTAGGGTTGTAAACGAATCGAGCTGAGCTGAGCCGAGCCGAATACTAGATGTACAGGCTTGTTTGTTTAATTTCTCGAGCCGAGCCAAGCCGAGCTCAAATTTAAACGAGTCGGGCCGAGCCGAGCTCAAATTTTAACGACCCAAGCTCGAGCTTTCCATGATCCAAATCAGAAATGTTAGAACTTGTTTGTTTAACTTATAGCACAGACTTTTTTTTAGAGTCGAACATGAATTTCTCATGAACAATTAGTTTTTATGGTGGAAATGGGACTTTCATGAACAGTTGGTATTAATGGAGTGTGTTGTATGAAAATATGAAATATAACATTAATGAAAAAATAAATTAAAAATAAATTAAAAATAAATTAAAAATAAATTAAAAATATCCAATTTGATATTGAAGGTTTAATAATATAATTATAAGTAGATAATATATTAATTTATAATTTTTATAATTATAAACGAGCTCACAAGCCGAGTTCGAGCAGGCTCGTTTATTTATCGAGCTTAAAATGAAGCATGAGCTTGAGCTTGTTTATATTCGAGCCAATCTCGAACGAGCTTTTCTCCGAGCCGAGTTCGAGCTACTCGCGAGCGGTTTGATTCATTTACAACCCTAACCATGAGTTCCATTTTCTTGTAAATGATAGTGGACCAGTTAAAAGGTTATCACAAGGTTATCACAAGGTTTCCGGTCTTTGTAACTACTGCAAGACTTTTAACCTTAGGTAAAAATAATTTATTATTTACACCTTTATTTACCCAAAAAAATTCAACAAAAGTGTATTCAAAATTATTTGTTTTTTTATAATGTTAAATCTTTATTTTAATTTTTTTTAATATTATCCTAATTAAACTTTTAAAAAATAGTGCAATAGATTACCTTATACTTATTAAATAATGATAATTATGTAAAGAGATAGATTATTTAATATTTTTTTAATTTTTATGTATCAAAAGTTGGACAAATAAAATTTGACAGAAAAAATATAAAGCTTTGTTAAGTATAAAAGTGAAAATCTCAAGACGGTTTACAAGACCCGTTAATTTGAACTAAACAAAAAAGATAAACATTAAAGGGTATCAAATTGGCTTAACTAATATGTTAACTCACCTTAAGGTATACGTAGACTATATTTATATGTAGTTTGTTGGCATGTTTATCTTTTCTAATTTGTTCTTATGTGACAAAACATTAGAGTATAAATTATTAATTGCATGATTATTTATATTATTACTTGCAACATATCTTGTATTACTTATAGGAGTATTCTAAGTATCAAACATCTCACCGAAGTACCAAACACTATTTAGGCAATAATATAAGGTGAACACTTTCTAAGACATATCTTGTTATGTGAAATGTACAAAAGTGTTCAACTATATATTTTCTCATATGGATGTTTAGAACACGTCCCATATTCGTAGTACATGTATCCTAAGCACTACTCTATGTGTTTTATGAGTAATCATTAAAGTTGAACACTTTCTAAAGTATAACTTCTCATGTGTACTGAATTTGCTAAAGTGATCAACGACATACTTGTTGAGTTACACATATCGAACATTTCATATGTCAGAATTAAGAGTATCCAAGTGACATTACATATCCTAAAAAATACATATCTTCATTTGTATATTATTGGCCACGTTTTATGACATAACTTGTTATGTGTTGTGAACATGAAAATAGCTTGAACTAACAACTTACTTATAATTTCATATTAAATATATTTCGTAAAGAAGTTTCAACATTTGAGTGACATATAAACAATTCTTAAGTGCACGTACAATCCGAAATTGGGATCCCACTCTAGACAAAATTAGATATCTGATCTAAACCAGGTTTCTCATTCCAAGCAAAAACTGGAATATCGATTCAGGTTTATGTGAAGTCGTTTAAATTCTATCTCATTGAGAGTTGTTGGACCAAGGACAAGCCACGTGGAATTTAACCGTTGAGAACCAAACCGCGATGATAATTTGTCCAAACATGGTTGCT
Organism: Nemophila menziesii; assembly: GCA_029959085.1. NCBI lineage: Eukaryota > Viridiplantae > Streptophyta > Magnoliopsida > Boraginales > Hydrophyllaceae > Nemophila > Nemophila menziesii. The sequence goes on along the minus strand of JARWIR010000005.1, from coordinate 35,515,833 downwards.
GATTTGTTCAATTTGAAACCAAGCTAGCCAAACGAGATATAATTGTTAGAAATATTATTTCCTATATATATGGAGTATATTTAAGCACATAACTCTCATCTCAATCTATAATCGATCTACCATTAAAGGGATTCATCCTGAAGAGATCACAAACTAAATTTTTTATATTTCGATCATTACATTAGCTTGTCGTTATTAAAGTTTATCCACTCTTTAGGAGTTTATCATTCATCAATCTAATATATACTCTTTAGGATTTTAATTTCATCTTTCAAAAACTTACACACAAGATTGTACTCTCGCTCTAGATTAGGATTGAAGACCAAAGATTACAAAAAAGGGTTTTTGCTCTTTTGAAGTAGAGAAGCCTTTGTATATTGAAGTGGTTTAGAGGTTGAGACTGAGATTGGAAAGATCTATCAGTGAAAACACGGTGTAATTGGTTTGTGTTTCACCCTTAAGAAACAAGAAGTTTAGTGTAGAAGCTTTAGAAACATATGTTTGAATTAGGTGGTGGAGTGGGCCCTCATGAGTTTGAACCATTCGAAAACAACTGTGTACCTTTTATACATATCTCTTAACATAGTGTTTTTATATGCTTGATTAAGTTTATCTATCAAATCATAATATTCCTTATTGCATGATCTCTTAATATTTAATAAATTTTCTTAACTAGCGTTTCCAACTAATAATTGTCTTGGAACGTTTTTAATTAGGAATAAAGTGATTAGCGTCCTATTCTCAACCCCTTATAGGACTTATACAAATTATGTAAGTGATTTATACACTACATATACTGTAAAAAAAACTTTCATTTTCTTCTCACTTAAAACCTTTTTAATAGTTATATATCATCCACATAACCTTAATTTTGAAAATTTTCATGGGTGACACATAAGAGAAGCTTGGGGAGTAAATTCACGATATTCATGATTCTCCAAAACCTAATGATATTTTCAAAACCCTCATGTTGGACAAAGTGGCAATATAAGAACGTCTCTTTGAGATTCTAAGAAATGAGTCTTGGAAGAACTGAAAAAATTAATATGGAGTAAATATTGATGAATGAAAATCCAACCACTTCAAGTTGGAGTTTCTGGAAATCCAAACAAAGATAAGGTCTGTTTCTTCAGACCATTAATCATTTAAGAATTGCATGTGGTGGTTAAGCCATGGAATGTCCTATTAACATGTCTATTATGGAGATGAACATCTATATTACTTAGGTTCAAGTAAAGAGTTAGCTTATATATGAAACAATTTGAATATCATTGACAAATTTGCTAAGGTGATTGTATTACTAAAGGAAGTGGACTATCCACATGTTAACAATGTCAAAGTTAATGGTTTGAGGTTTAAAATGATTTCAGATGTCAATGAACTTCTAGTTACTATAGTTTATATTAACTAAGAGAAAGCACCTACGTGGTTAAATATAACTATAAAAGTAGGGTTTGGTCGGTTGTAATTGTGGGTAACTTGGGCATAACTATTTGAGCTGAGAAGTAGGTATGGTAAGTAGTCTTTACTCTCTCATTAGCTTTTGTACACACGTGTTAGTGTATGTTCTTAAGTTTTTACGGCTTTTTTAGTCTTTGTTTATTAGTGGGGACACAGATCATCTTTGAGTTGGGGATGGGGTACTCGTAGTCCTCATCCCTAATTTATGTGTTTGGTTGCTTTAATTATTAAAAAATTGAAATAAACAATAAAAATTAGTTAGGAAATAGGCGTTGAATTATATAATATCCCTTGAAAACATGTATGAAATGAATCAAAGATAGTAAAACGTACTTTCTTTGTGAATTTTTCATATTTTGTACTTTAATGTGTGTTTAAGAAACATGTCAGTGTAGAAAGAAGATTAGTGAAAATGCATATAAGGACCTAGAAATGTAGTGATAAATGAATAGGTATGTATAAAGTGAGATATAACCTAATAAAAAACTTACCTTATTTGTGACTTTGACGTAAACGAGTTAATGTAATCACATAGATATGAAAATGACTAGGGAAGATCTTTGTCAGCCACTTGTTCCTTTTATGACTAAATAACGTTATTTATCCATCTTATCCCCTATAAGCCTTAAAGACTTTTATTGTTAGCCCATTTTATAAGTTGAAATCCTTTCAATTGTAGGAATTTACCATATGACCTACTCTCGAGTCACAGTTTCTTGTGATTAGTTGTCCTGAACTTAAGTTGGGGTAGTGGGTGGTCGTGGTTTTGGGATGCATTTTGGGTGGGTATTATGCTTGTATGCTGCTACATATTTGATGCTTTTTATCGGGCTCCTTGCCATGATTCAAGAAAAGACATAAAAGGGGGGGGGGGGGGGGGAATGAAAGAGGCCAACATGATTTCTTACATTGAAACAAGAGTCATGTTTGACTTACAAAAAGAAAGAATATTAGAAAAAAGTGTGAAAAAAAAATATTATTCTGGAATGTGAATTATTTGAACATCAAGAAAATTGGTTTTTGGGGATGTTAATCTATACATTAAAAATGGGATGAACGAGTCCATCTGATGAGCGTAACTCAAGTTCTTAGGCGGTTAGTTGTATTGTTAGTGAGGAGTGGCCTAAAAGATCACTTTAAATTTTCCAAATATATACACATATACACACTATATGTCATGGAAGGATCGATGATCACCCTATAGTCGTCACTTCAAGTTAAGTAATTTAGCTCCCGTTAGTGCATTACTATCTATACTTTTTTAGGATTATAACATGTTGAGAGTGTGTATGATATTATATTATGTGTATTATTCTTGAATAAGACCTTATAAGATTTGTGTATATTGTTTTCTTGGTATTATTACATGTTTTGCCCTATGAATTTCTATTGGTTGAGACCCATGTTTATGTATATTTTGTCGGGACGACAAAACCTTGAGTTGGGGGTCTTTATGTATATACTTTTGTGATAGATGTATGGACTATGGAGACATTTTTTGGATATGCTTTCGAGGATTAATTTTGTGAGCTTTATTCCAATATTTGAAGTTTAGCTAGTTTTGGATGATACATGTATGTTTGGGGGATGATTTATGTTTTAAGTGTGTCTACTAGGTACATGGACGAGTTTATGCCCCAATATGATTCTATGAAGTAAAAAAATTACGAAAAAACCCAAGCCAAGCTGTGAAGAGAGCTAAGAAATCCAACAAAAATTCCATGCAGGAATTTTATGTTAGATTGAAAAAATCATAACAAATTATTCATAGTGAATTAGCACACGAAATTTACACACAAGATATATATTGGATTCTAGTAGGTGTTATTAAAAGGTGATACAAATTCCAAGTTGTTGCATGAAAGTTATGCATGTTTTACTGAAGAGATCCGACATATCTAATATTAGAAAAAAGACAATTAAGCCACTTTTGACTCATCTAAGTCGGCCCAGCTTGTGACAAACATTTTATGAGTCTCTATAAAGAGGTTTCTAGCAGAAAAACATGTCATTTATCATATTATAGAGCTAAGAAATGATTGGGTTAAGAAGGAGAACAAGGGAACACCTATTTCATCAATTATTTCATAATTTATTCATGTAAAACTTAAATTCTTTCTTTACTTTAAATTTGAACATATTTTATTTTGTTTTTATTTATTCAAGCATGAAATAAAAATAGTTTATCTTGAGATTTCATATGTATGAACCCTAGCTATGATTTGGGATTATTTTCTACAATATTTGAGATTACATGTTAATTTAATGTAATTGTGGATTGCTTGTTTATTGTAATTCTTATGTTTTATGTAATTGTTTTATCTTAATCACATACTGAGTTGTGGTGGTTATTAAATTATGCCCGGAAGGGGTATTTGGTAGTGTAACAAGAATTATAATTGTTTAGTTGAGTTAAGAATCGAAAGATTTAAACTAGTTAGATAATCAAATAAGGTTTGAACTTTAGGCGTCTAGATAACATGCATAAGATTCACTCTAAAGAGGTTCCTATGGTTAGATAAAAGCATCATACTTACCTGGGAGTAACTTAGGGAGACTTTAGAATCCCGATTAGCAAGTGAAATTCTCAATTTACCCTTATATTGTGAATAGTCCCAATTCATGCTAGTGGTGAGTACACAATCTTGAGCTAAGCTCGATACTTCTCATCCATATTTTTATTGTTATATACTTTTTAGTCCTTTTATTATGTCTTAGTTAATCTTCAATCGAAAACCAAATAAATATTTATTTTCTTTTAGTTTTAGTTTTTACACGCGAATATCTAGAATCAAACTGAAATTATGCGTTAACTTCTTATTGCATATGGAGAAAGAACTTTACTTACACTTTTCTTACTTGTGACAACTTGTACACTTGCAAGATTTCATCGTTTGAGTGTTTGATTTTATATCACACCTCAGGGATCAACAACATACATTGGTATCATGCCTAACAACCTTATGGAAATGACAATATCAATTTTGGTCTCTTTTTTCAGCGTAACCTATAATTTTGAGTGGACACCTTAATTTTGGCTTGTTTTTTTATCTGATTTAGTACTTCTCGGATTTTCAACCTGGGGGTGTGGTGTCGCCTAGGGTGTGATAAAAATATGATAAATAAATCTGAAAAAAAATGCACTAATCACCCTAGACAAGCACGATACTGAAAGTATTACAGGACGTATGCAAGTTTTAATGATAAGAAGAATTCGTTCTCAGGGACTTAGTGTGTTATACGAATGAGCAAATAATTCAGTGTAGCAATTAATAATTAAAAGACAGAAAGTAAAGATGATTAATTGGGAGATTGATAATTAAACTAAATAAATTAAAAGACAATAATAAAATATGAGAGAATATGAGATGAGAGAGTATAGCTTAGGTTTTGCTAGAATGTACTAATCCTTCTAATTCTTTCTATCAATTTCAGTTTATAAGGGGAGACAATAGCTCTTAGATATGAAGCTGGGGTTCTAAATTCCCCCTATCCCCGGAGAGAAAACTAGGGTGGCAACCTCACAATCACGTGGGAACTCACAAACGGTTAACCTGTGCCACTTGGGTCCTAGGTGTAGTCCTACCTACTAATGACGATTGGTGATGAAAATAAACCTTAATGACTATCTAGTTAGGCTGGTGTTGTCATGACCAATTCCTTATTCTAGACGGTTATGTGGTGTTTCAATAATTAGACACCCCTTCCGGAGGACCATCTAACTACTATTAGCAAAGCCCTAAATTGATCAGGTTTAAGACAGACAATAAATCAATGCACATAAAACAAATATATGGTTAAGTAGCTAAAATCAGATTAAAACATAAAATTCCCACAGAAACTTAGATAGAAAGAAAATAGAATTCATATATTATACATAATGCAAAACCAAGCTATGGGAAAATTAGTTCATACCTGAAGGAAATAAACTAAAAAAATGATACATAGATTTCATCTTGCTCTCTTCAATAACTCTAACGATATAAAACTTAAGGACTAATTTATGGGAGGCCATGATTACTTTACAAAGGTTTAAGGGTGTATTTATAGGTGTTTAGAAGACCTAATTCATTTTCTTGGAGTGGAATACAAGTAACTTGGACTTTAAGCCCAACTCAAATTCGTAACCCTAAAATATTGAAAAGGTAATAATCTTCCACTGTTTTGTTTTGGCCATAACTTCTTCGTTTCAACTCCGATTGATGCGTTCCATATGTCGAAACTGATCGTCTAGGAAATCTATATAACTTTTATTCATACCATTCATCCAAATTTCTAGCAAATCTTGAGTTATGATCACTTCTATGGTTGTAGGTGCTGGAATTCAGATTTATTTGGCAACTTTATCTTTCCATATCTTATCTTTTCCTTCCTTATCTCCAATTTCCATGCATATCTTCTTTCCTTTATCTCTTAGAATTGATTTGGAATATAATTAATCAACATATATATCTTTAAAGCTTCAAAATTAACAAACAATTAAACCAAATATGCTCTAAAAATAATAAATCATTAAATCAAGACAAGAAATAGGAAAGTACACTATATCATGGGAAAATCGAGCATTTAGACTTTTAAAACTCTAAAAATGATGTCTGCAACTAATATTTAATCATCGCAAATGGGGAGACATTAGGGTGTGTCATATTAGCTCGATAACCTCCCTTCTTGCTGGTCTTTCTCCTCTTGGTTCTGGAATGAGTCTTATTAATGTCTCCCTTTTTGTGATAAATAAATCCCATTGTGAGACATCCAGTTAGGTACATTAGGCTCTTAGTTGAGCGAAATTTCCCTATTATTTGATACATTCTTGTTTCTTGCCTTGTTTTATAGATTTGTCACTTTTAGAGCTATTCGTGCGTAATTTATGTGTTAAATATGAAGTTATTATTTAAAAGGATGATATTAGATGCAAATACTTGGAGAAGAAGTTGAGAAAAAATATCCAAGACAAAATCAAGAGTTAAAGTGCAAAAGAAGCTATTTTTGGAAAGTGCAAAAGATGCCGGCAAGATTTAGAACGTATAGTATTTTCAATGCTTCATAAACTCGACAGATAATTTGGAGGATCCCTTTTATATCAATAAAGGTATTTGAGTTTTGGTTGCATGGCCACTGGTTTTGAGTATTTTGGATCTGTAACGAAGGAGTTAAAAATTTCTACAACTTTGTGGATCAACTAGTCGACTTTCTAAGAAAAATGAGTTTGAGACTCTAAAACCTAGCCCATGGAAACCCTATAAAGTTTTTGCCTTTTAATATCATCTTCTAACATTAGGAATACATCCCTTGGCTACCAGAGCTTAATGTTCATTAAGATATACCATAGAAGTGATTAGGAGGATCTAGAGAAAGAAGAATCAAGAATTGGAGTTTCACCGCGTTAATTCTACACCTCTCCATCTCTTTACTTAGGTTAATTAGATTTGGAATATTCCGTCTTTAATTAATTTAATATTATTTAACTTTGGTTCTTATTTTGCATAATTATTTCATCTCTACTTAGGATTTGTAATCATATGAACTATTGATTATTGATTTTCTTTATTTGAATTTGGGATTATATAATTTAATTGAATTGGTATTTAATTAATTAAATTGACTATATGTTTTTAATATCACTAACCATATTGTAGCTAAGTAGTGGGTAGCTCAAGTAATTAAGCTATCACCCTAGAGGGGAATTTAATTACAGATACAACATATAGGCGTCTAGTGTGTGGTAGTGAGTTGGGAGGTCTTGCCTAGATAAATAGTCAATAGTTTTAGATCGAATCACGTCTAAATATATTGTAGGGACACCGATGAGGGGTCTCTAGTATCGTAGGTTAGCGTCCTATTCACCCGGGAGGGGTTAAGAAGATAATTGAATCCCAGCTAATGATAAATTATCATTCACCCTTATTCCTAGAATCATTACTTTAATATGATAGGTTCATACTTGCAGCACTTAGCCTTTATCTGAATTGCATAATATATATTTTAATTCATTAGAAAATATAACACTTTAGTTGCTTATATTTTAAATCGAAACATTTAAAACCAGCTACGCTCATAATAAACACGAGTTGAAGTAACTACTTAAATCCCTGATTACAAACTATAATTAACTTACATATTACATGTAACATCCGTACACGTGTGGAGAGTTAATCATGGTTTCTGAGGTGTGTGCGCTTTTTACATTTATTATTTTATCACACCCACGGGCCCAACAAGTTCTTGCGCCACTACTGGGGACTTTAAAGTTATTTTATTTTGTATATAAGTTAGTTTAGTAGTTTTATTTGTTCTCAATTTTACGCTTGTTTTATTTAGTCCCTTTTCAGGTTCTTTAGGTATGGTGAATTCTCTTGCGCCAATGAATATAAATGATGAGTTGATGTCTCCCTTTTTGTTCTAATTATATGCCCTTAGGAGACATCATTTTATGTGATTAATTGACTTATGTGTTAGACTTTTAAGCTTATTGTTGAGAAATTTGGAATTCGAGATTAACTTGGATAAATCTAAAGTCGTGTAAAACACTTTCAGATTTAATCAAATTTCGGGGTTCAACCAAAATTATTCAATCGGATAATATCAGAAGATTCTTTTTTAAGAGTTTTGTTTTCTATCTGTATTATGTCTTCTTCTTTGTGACATTCTAAACCAATTATATATATGATCAAACAGGCAGTTAGCATTGACGGTTTTAGGCGGTTTTAGGTGGTTAAAAACTTCACATTCTTTGCAGTGGAAGGATTATGGGCTGTTGCTACCTAAGCCCAGCCCAGTGCTTCTAAATGAGCCGTTCCAATTGGACCACCCTTTAGACCCCGACCCCCGAGAATCCTTCTGACCCTGAACATCTCTTTCTAATATTAAACAAGCGTGCACTCTTGTTTTAATGCAAAAAGAGAGATCAATTACACTAAAATGTCCAACAAACCTCCCCCATTTCAGTGTAATTACCAATCAATTAACCAAAGTCACAACATACAACAAACTACTGCATAAATGAAATATCGTGATGATTGAATTTCATCTTAGTATATTACACATTTCAAATATTAGAACATCAGGGTGTCACTAAGGATTGAACCCTTTCTATTCATAATGAATACATGAAGATAATATACACAATAGTTTATAACATCACTCTTGCTCGGCACTAGTTTACTAGCCCGTGTCCCTATCCTTCATAAGTATATCAAAGCCAAGTCCCAGCTTCTTGAAGCGGCTAAACTTCATGCTTATATAGGTAGTCCTTTTTCTTCTTGCACCTGCAAATGCAATTTTTCAAAAGAACCATTAAGAAGTTATACTTCAACCTCCTTAACTTATAGAACTGAACACATACCTTTTGGGATAATTTTGCTGATGTATTCCAATCTCTACATGTTAAGCTTTCCACATTGAATTCAGCACCTAATGCCATATTACATGGGAATTGGGTATCTTAACATTAGAGATTTCAGATGGACTTTAATCCTAATCCCACAGCCGATCTTTTTACAGTATCTCTACTTAACCCTTTGGTTAAATGATCGGCCAAATTATGTTGAGTTCTCACAAACTCCACTGATTTCACACCATGCATGATTAACTCCCGAACCATGCTGTGTCTAACACCCAAATGTCTACACTTCCCATTATACACTTGACTATATGCCTTAGCCAAGGTGGCATGACTATCACACCTTATAGACATGGGAGGTATAGGTTTAGGCCACAATGGAATCTCATAAATCAGATTTCTTAGCCACTTAGCTTCTTTACCAGCTGTTGCTAAAGCCAAAAATTCAGATTCCATTATTAAATTTGTAATGCAAGTCTATTTCTTGGATGCCCAAGAAATAGCACCTCCACCAAGGAGGAATACCCAACCACTTGTGGATGAATGATCTTCCATATTGGTTATCCAACTTGCATCAGAATAGCCTTCAATTACCGAAGGAAATCCAGTATATGTCAAACCATAGTCAATGGTTCCCTTTAAGTACTTGAATACTCTATTCATAGCTTGCCAATGATGAGAACTAGGATTACTTGTAAACCTACTAAGTTTAGCAACATCATAAGCTATATCAGGCCTGGTACTAATCATTGCATACATGAGTGATCCTATAGCCCTTGAGTATTCAAGTTGAGAAACTTCAACACCCTTATTAGGTAATAGCTTTAGGTTAGGATCAATGGGAGTACTTACCGGAGAACAATCTTTAAAATTAAATTTCTCTAATATCTTCCCAATGTAATGTGATTGAGAGATGGAAATACCATTGCTCCCATGTTTGATCTTTATTCCTAAGATCACATCCGCCTCCCCCATGTCTTTCATCTCAAATTTAGAAGACACAAATGCCTTAGTTATATCAACTTGATCTTGGTCGGTACCAAAGATCAACATGTCGTCTACATACAAACAAATGATAACTCCTTTGCCATGAGCATCAAACTTGTTGTATACACATTTATCAGCTTGGTTTAGAACAAAACCACTAGACAACACAATCTCATCAAACTTTTGATGCCATTGTTTAGGTGCTTGTTTCAAGACATAAAGAGATTTCATCAGTTTACACACCTTATTTTCGTTTCCAGGCCTAACAAAACCTTCAGGTTGTTTCATGTATATCTCTTCATCCAATTCACCATTCAAGAATGCAGTTCTCACATCCATTTGGTGAATCACAAGATTGTGGATAGCAGCAAGTGCTAACAACGGTCTAATAGTAGATATCCTAGCAACGGGAGCATATGTATCGAAAAATCAATACCCTCATTTGGCCTGAAGCCTTGGATAACCAATCTGGCTTTGTACTTGTCAACAGTACCATCCACTTTAATCTTTCTCCTAAAGATCATCTTACATCCTAGTGGTTGACATCCAGAAGGTAAGTCAACCAACTTCCATGTGTTATTTTGCATGATGGAATCCATCTCACTTTGGACTACTTCTTTCCAAAAAACAGCATCCCTTGAAGCCATTGCTTCACTAAAAGTCTTTGGATCTTCTTCAACATTAAATCAATATTGATATTGAAATTCAATTTCATTGCTTGATCCTTCAACCAAATAGAGTTGAATATCATCACCAAATGACTTAGTCTTTCTTACTCTCGTACTCTTTCTAGTTTTAGTACTAGTTGAAGCTATATCCTCATTATTAACTGAGACCTTCAACATGGGATTCATGTCCTTTAGTCTAAGTATAGATGTAAACCTTTCTTCATCAAATATTGCATCTCGTGACTCTATAACCGAGTTCACACAAACAGGATCATTAGATTCTAGCACATAGAATCTATATGCTTTAGAATGTTCAGAATATCCAATAAATATGCAATCTATACCTCTTTCACCTAAAGTTATTCTTTTAGGTTCTGTAAGACTTACTACAGCCCTACATCCCCAAATTTTGAGATAACTTAAATTTGGTGTCCTTTTGTGCCAAAGTTCATATGGGGTAACCTTATTCCTTTTGTTAGGAATTCGGTTCAACCAGTTACAGGCTGTAAACATAGCCTCACCCCAAAGTCCTTCACTTAAACCCGAATAGGATAACATGGAATTCACCATTTCTTTCAAAGTTCTATTCTTCCTTTCAGCTACACCATTTTGTTGTGGTGTATAGGGAGCTGTTGTTTGATGTATTATTTCGGTAGATTGAAAATAAACCAAATCATAATACTCACCTCCCCTATCCGTACGAAGAGTTTTGATTAACCCATTTTGATGAAGTTCTACCTCTTTCTTATAAATTTTAAATTTATCGAGAGCTTCATCTTTTGCATGTAATAAGTATACATAACAATACCTTGATGCATCATCAATAAAGGTAACAATATACCTTTTATGACCTAATGATGGAGTAGCATGCAAATCACACAAATAACTATGAATAAGGTTTAAGATTTTAGTCTCACTTTTAACATCCTTAAAAGGTTTCCTAGTGATCTTGGTTAACATACAAGTTTTGCATTTTTCAATGTTCATATCAAAAGGAGGAATGATACTTATTTTTGACATATCTTTTAATCTTTTGTAATGAACATGTCCTAATCTAGCATGCCAAATTTCTGATTTTGTCATATTAGTTATAGAGCTACACGATGCCATACACACAGATTCGCGAACAAAAGGAACATCAATGTTTAACTTAAACATTCCATTACAACGATAACCAAAGCCAACAATGAACCATGTCTCGAGAAGATGTACTTGTCACTTTCAAGTGCTTGCTTGAAACCACAATTAATCAAAATCCTACCAGACAATAAGTTCTTACGAATACCAGGTACAAATAAAACATTATCCATATACAAACTTTTTCCGGAAGTAAAACCTAAATTAAAACAACCTAATCCTAGGATTGGTTCAATTGTAATATTGCCCATCTTCACGATCGATCCATCATCAATTGGTCTAAATTGCTTGAACCACCAACGATCTTTGCACATATGGCTTGTTGCTCCTGAATCAAACTACCAATCAACGTCATCACCCTGCACATAAAATGCATCAGATATTAGTGATACATAATTCGTATTCGAATTAAAATTACTCACTACAATCTGACCTTGTTGCTTTTCCGGATCCTTAGACCCACTTGGACCGGCCTCGTTCTTTCCTTTGAACACACGACAATCCCTCTTTAAATGACCAGGTTTTCCACACTTCCAACATGACAATTATGTCAACTTGTTTGGACCTTTGTCCTTATTTCCTTGACACTTTCATTTGTTACCTTTATCCTTTTTATCTTGCTTAACCTCTCCACTTCCCTCTACCATATTAACGGAAGAAGAACCTGCTACGGTCTTATCATTGACTTTGTCAATTTCAGAGCCCTCAGCGACTCCTCAATCATGAAATGACTAACGAGTTGAACCAGAGTCAACTCTTTCTTCTTATGCTTCAAAGTATGCTTGAAGTCTTTCCAAGAAGGAGGCATTTTATCAATTATAGATGAAACTGCGATGGATTCATCCATCTTCAAGTCATGTTGAGTAAACTAACCCAAAATCAGTAACAGTTCCTTATATTGTTCCATAACAGGCCTCGAATCAACAATTTTGTAATTAAAGAAATTACCAACCAAGAATTTATTACTTGAAGCATCTTCTGCCATATACTTGGATTCAGGAGAGTCCCATAGTTCCTTAGCAGACTCAACATTTTGGTAAATATCAAAATGAGATTCAGACATACCGTTAAGAATGTGTCCACGACAAATATAGTCGTCGCTTTCCCATTTCGAACACTTCCTTGTTTGCTCCAGAGTTTCATCTTCCATGATCTCCGGCATCGGTGTACTTAGCACATAAACCACCTTCAATGTTGTCAAGAGAAAATGCATCATCTTCTTCCATCTTTTGAAATCCTGCCCTTCAAACTTTTCCAATTTTGCAAACTTGCTTGTCATTTTTGAACTATCGTTCGTCCTCTCGAAGAATTTGATTCAATCTTTTGTTCGAGAATTTGGAATTCGAGATTAACTTGGATAAATCTAAAGTCGTGTAAAACACTTTCAGATTGAATCAAATTTTGGGGTTCAACCAAAATTATTCAGTCGGATAAAATCAAAAGATTATTTTTTAAGAGTTTTGTTTTCTATCTGTATTTTGTCTTCTTCTTTGTGACATTCTGAACCAATTATATATATGATCAAACAAGTGGTTAGCATTGACGGTTTTAGGAGGTTGAAAACTTCCCATTATTTGCAGTGGAAGGTTTATGGGTTGTTGCTACCTAAGTCCAGCCCACTGCTTCTGAATGAGCCGTTCCAATTGGACCACCCTTTGGACCCCGACCCCCGACAATCCTTCTGACCCCGAGTATCTCTTTATAATATTAAAACAAGCATGCACTCTTGTTTTAATGCAAAAAGAGAGATCAATTACGCTAAAATGTCCAACACTTATTTGGTTATATTGCGATTTCTTCCCTTGGATTTATACTATTTGTGTTTTAGAGCTTTTGTGCGTTAATTTGTTTGTTTTAGTGTAAATTTCTTAAGTTTATGATTTGATGGAGTATTAAGAAAAGGAGAATAAACGGGAATTAAAGTCTTGGACTGAGCGTAAAAGTCAAAGGCAAGAAAAAGTTGATTCGAAGAAATTAGTAGATGGGAAGAAAATTTGGAATGCTGTTACAAATCACTGTTTTTGAACATCTTAGCCGCTGATTCAGCCTTAGAGCAAGAAATTCGAATTATAGAGCTTTAAGTCAGGAAGATTTTCCAAGTTGAACGAAGTTATCCGAGTCCGGACGCAAAAGTTATAGCTGTTTTAGTAACAGCTATATACCAGTTACGGGATTTCATAAATGATTAGGCTTTTATTTTATTTAACATATTTCCTCTTTAGAGTAAAGCCCAATTCGTTTTTCCCACTATATATAAGCCTTAGACTTCATTTTTTTAATCAACAACTCATATTTTACAAGATAGAAGCTTCAGAGAGAAGTCAAAAGCAAAAGGAGAGAAGAAAACTGAAGCTGGAGAATTCTAATTCTTCCATCAACAGTCAAAATCAATCCTTTAATTAGGTTACCCATTTCATCTTTGTAATTAATTATGACTATTTTATCTTTTATTTTACTTTTTCATTTAAATATGAGCTAATTTCGTAAGTACTTGAGAATCGCAATTTTAGGTTAAACCCTTACTTATTTTAATTGATGGGTATTTTGTATTGACTATTATCGCATGTTAATTACTATTTTTATTCTGGCCAATTAGAAATAGGATTGAGTAATTAGGCTATTCACTTTGGTGGGGGAAGTGATCATCTTGACGGGGGGTTTAATTACAGACCTAGGTAATAGCCGTTGGTATTCGTCAATGACCTTAGAAGGCTTGATTAACAAATAGTCAATTGGGTAAGAGACTCAAACCATTCGAAAGTAGGTATAATCACCCTGACGGGGTATATAATACCGTAGGATAGCTCCTAAGTCCACCCTGACGGGGGTTAGGAGATTATAGAGTCCCGACTAGTACATAAATACCAATTCAGCCCTTAAACGGAAGCATTAATTATATAAATATAGGTAGATCCCTTGCGAGACTCCAGTACCATTCTCATCTTCCATCTACATCTTTTTCTTTGCATTATTTATTTCAGTAATTTATTTTCTTGCACTTTAGTTATAAAACAAAAACCAAACAAACTTTATATCTTTTACTTTTCTGTACGTGCAATTAATCTACTATTTTATTCACACTTGAGTTGTACCTAATCCGCCCCTGAGAACGAATCTGATTTATCGGTTTACTACTTGGAGAACCGTACACTTGCGGTTTGTGAGTCCTTAATTTTTATCGCATTATTTTATAACACACAAGGACCCACCAAGTTTTTGGCGCCGCTGCCGGGGACGATAGCGTGTGACCCTGGTGTTTATCCTTTAGTGTTTAATTGCATTTTTATTTTCAGTTATACGCTTTGTTTGTTCTTCCTTTTTCAGGTTTACAGGTTTTGGTGCATGCTCGATAATCCTGAGGTATTAATCAAACTTGCAACCAAAAGAAAGAAAGAAGAAAAGGAAGAAAGAGGAAGATTAGCCAGAGAAGCAGAAATGACTAAAGAATATAATCTACAACCTCATGTTCAACAAGTTCAAACTCAAATGTTCAATGATCCATGGTTCGTAAAAGGTCCTGAACAAATTCCATATCGTGCTCTTGCCCTAGGTATTGGTCCTCCAAATATTAATGTCGCAAGATATGGACCCGATCCTGGTATGTTAACTCAATTCAGAGATTTCGGAAACTTTAGAAGAGTAGTTGGAAGATCTAATCCGTGCAGTACATAAGTTTATGCAAATCTGTGATGCATGTATAACGCAAGGAGTAACAAGAGAACAGGTGTACTATGCAAACTTCAGATTTTTCATGATAGACACAGCTAGTGAGTGGCATGATTCACAAGAACTGGGAGCAATAAACAATCAGGATGAGCTACAACTAGCGTTTTTTTATAAAAAGCGCACACACCTCGGGAACTACGATTAACACCTCGCAAGTGTACGATACATTAAAAGTAAGAAATTAATTATATTAAGTCCATTCCTCAGGAATTAGGTAGTTATTTTGATTCGTGTTCAATATTAACGTAGATGGTTTTAAATGTTTTGATTCAAAGATAGCAATAATAAGCGTATGTTTTGTTTTACAATAAATAAATAATTATGCAAGTAAGATAGCAGCTCAAGAATTCAAATATGCACCTAATTATTTAATAGTTCTGGATATAAATTGGTTGTTCTTATTAACCAGGATTCTGCCTTTCTAACTCTCATAAAGGTTGACTTAGAAAGTTCACATATACAAATTCTGAGAGATTAAAGTTTAAAACCTAAGCGGCTACTCGACTAGTCAATACATGTCGGCTCACTAATGCACACCAAGCACGTAGACACTAATTAGTAATTGGGACCCCTCTTCCTGATGCAAGCTCAATTACTTAGGCTAATCACTGTTCGGCCAAGATAAGATTAGTATCTAACTCAAGTTGTATACCCAATTGATGCAAAACACAATTTATTTAAATACATTCCCAAAAGAACAAATTAAGTAATAACACTAGGTTTATACGTAAATAGATAGAATTTAGTGCATAATTGAACTTGGAATAAAAAGTTTAGAAATAAATTAAAGAAAAGAAAATATCTAACGCTAATTACCCTGAGTATAGAGATGGAGAGGTATAAAATTGATGTGGTGAAGCTAGAACTCTTGATTCTTCTCATGATTGTTTTTATGATGAATTCTTGATGAAAGGTAAGATCTGGCAGCCAATGGATGATTTTCTAATGTTCATAGATGATATTTATACGTGGGAAAACTTTTTAGGGTTCCTATAAGTCATGGCTAGGTTTAAATGACCTATCCCATCTGAAAAAACGTTATTCTCCAAGAGGAAACTGGTTTGAGTCACTCTAGCTACAAAATTAGTAATTTCTTTGCTACAGGTTCAGATCGCAATCCGTAAAAGGTCAAGCGTTCCTAATTCAGATCCCCATATGGATATAAAAGGTCTCATCTAAACTCTTTGTAATTCTCACGTGGAATAGAAAATATTTCACTTTCTAATTTTGTCCAACAACTCTTTAACTATTTAAAAATGGTATATTTAGTCCTTTGCTCTTGGTTTCCTTATTTTATATCCTTCCCTAAACTTCTTATCCATGCTTCGGCATCTAATATAATCCTTGTACCTAAGTGCTTCACATTTAACACACAAATTACGCACAAATAGCTCTTAAAGTGACTAATCTCCAAAATAAGGTAAGAAACGAGAATATATTAAATAATATGGAATATCCCTCAACTATGCACAAAAGGAACTTAAAAATATGTCTCACAATGAGTTTATTTATCACAAAAAGGGATATATCAAATAATATATGCAATACACTATTATCTTGTGTCAAGATGTTTGGATTAGGATCTCCATTCGTTCTCTGTTTGTAGACCATATAGTTCTTCTTTTCGATGTATGATTATTTTTGTTACATTTGAAAGAACTTCTTGTTGAACTCCTTGATTCTTTGCTTTAGTATCTTTAGCTTGGACACCAATATGAACATATGTGTCCCCTCTATATGCTCATCTCAAGTTCTTTGACTAAGTTCTCAAATTCTAGATGTTTAGTCAATTCTTCATAAAACTTAAATGAACTTGGTTTTTTTCTTTTCTCCACTAATACTTTCATGATTTTAAAATATTAGTCTTAGAGATCAAGTGGTTGAAGAGTTAGGCTACTCAATGGAAATTGAAGTTTTTATTGTTCATTCACAAGAGCTCTATCTTGTTACTCTCAATTGGGCCTTAGCAACTGTATTGGTCCATGTGTACTTTTGCCCATGATATGGCATATCTGTAAGTTCTAGATCATTTACACAATTTATCATATCTTTAATCCCTTGATCTAGGAGTTTACAACCGAGTATTTCATTAATGTCCATAATCTTATTGAAGTCTCCTTGAATACACCATGGACTTTGTTGTGTTATTTTATCACATTCCTTCAGTTTGTCCCATAGGTTCCATCTTGATTGTGAGTTATTTTTGGCATATAATGAAGTGTAGTTGAGACTGGATTTTCATATTCTCTACTTTGCGTAGTTTGACTTGATCATTACAGTCTAACATTTATACTTGAACTTTACTTGGATTCCACGATATCTATATTATGCCAAATGGTTCCTTGCCGTAGTTGTGTATCACTTGTCACTTATTATACTTGGGTTTTCATATAATCTGTTCTTTCTCCTCTGCTATTTTTGTTTCAAGTAGGGAGATTAGCTAAAATCCTTCTTTATTTTCCTGATTTAAGCATTCAGTTTATTTTATTCTCTTTATCATGTCGTTCATGTTCCATGTACATAACATTAAATAGTTGGATCTGAGGGTTTGAGCCCCTGAATTTCATCATGTGTAAGTTCTTTAACCATATCCTCTACTCTAGCGAATCTTCCTTTTTAGTCAATGTTTGGAAGATATTCTTTTTTGAGCTTGGCGATAGTATTGTTGGAATGATATCTCTTTGAATTTCCCCACTATAGGTCATCCTTCATTTTTGGGTACATTATATTTCTTTGGTGCATTTGATAGAGTTAGTTTGGTGGTATTGGATCTCGGTGGTAGTGTACTTTTGAGAACCCAGTGTTCTTTCTTCTTGACAGCCTTACACTTTCCTAGAATCTTGCAGTGTGTGTGCATATAATGAGCTTCCACGAGTACGCTACTTCAACTCGGCCTACTCTTCCAGCACCCATGTCCAAATCAAAGTTATCAATTGACTTTTTGCATTAGTTTCTCTCTACACATACTCTTGCATAACTCAATCTAGTACGTGTATAGTCCTTTTTAGGACCAACACTTAGTCCTTTTTGGGACCACACTTAGTCCTTTTTGGGACCAAAGTTCAACTGATACATTCTTTCACTTGATCCCACTAGTAATATGTCTACTTTGAACTTTTCAAATTGTGTTTTGGGTATCCACCTTGCAAGTATAAGTGGCATTTTGTTCACATGCCACAACTCACCCAAGACTTTGAAGCAAGCTTCATCACTATCCATTTTGAAGTATAAGTGGCATTTTGTTCACATGCCACATCTATCCTTTACATTTTACCCCTCGATCATATATAAATTATAGGGAGATAATTATAAGATTTAACCAGTGAGGGTGAGAAGTAGTCACTCGAAATTTAAAAGAACTAGAATATCTTTATTTGCCTACCTGGACCCCTTAGGAATGAAATTTTTTATAGAGCGCGCTACAAAAGCTAAGTGTGAGGGTGTAGGAAGAATTTTCGAAAAAGTCTCAAGTTATGAAGAATAAGAAAATACAATGACTAAACATTATGCTTAGATGAAATATATAGAAAGATATTTAAGCATGTTTTGTAAGAAGAAAGGGATATTGTGTTTAGCTTGAAGATTTGCACGCACCTTTTAGAAATTATTGAGATGTTATTAAATCGTAGCTCGAAGTTATGGTAGAGTAGCTGAAACTTGAGTCTTTTACTTGCATAGAAGTATTGAGTCAATATAGTAGTAGCAAGTATGTAACACTTAGCTAGACTTACAATGAGAGACTTTCTGCTTAATGTCTATGTTATACCTTCTGAAGGCGCTTCTGGTAATAAAAGTAGGGGATATGTCTAGTGTCATCAATAATATGTCCTCAAAAGTTAAAATTGATGTATAATTCCATTGAATGTGGACAATCATAAATCCATTAGTGTCTTGAGTAATTAAGGTAATCATGTGGATGTTTCATCTTGGTAACCTAAGGTCCTTTTTTATTTGGGATTGTCAACCCCAAAACTCTCTAAAGGGACAAAGCACACCATATGCCACACTCCGATAAAAAAATCTCAGAAAAATATTAAGAATATTATGTAAAAAAGAGCCAAAATGAGAAAAAAAAATACTTTATATCTTAGATGGATGACATATATGATGCCACCAAAGCATAAAAGTAATTAATTAAGGACGAGTATAAAATATGTAGTATGGAGACATTAGGTGTCTAACAAAGTTTAAGGGAAATATTCTCTTATATAGAAAAATATGCTTGAGTGTGACTTAAGACCCTTGAATAAACTAAGTCTATCATTGTTAGGGTGACGAGTTAGATTGACCCATTTACTGGAGATACATGCTTATTATATCTCTTTACTTTATATTGTTTCGTCATAATACTACTTAATATGTTTTATATTCATCCGGTCATATCTTTTTTACATATTGTAGTTTCTTATAATATCCTTTATAGACTTAATCCCTTCCTTTGCTTAGGGAAAAGTAAAGGGTAAGTGTCGGTGTGATGTGTAATATGGTATTATTACATATTCATTTAGGACATATTTTGTTGGAATTGTTAAATAAAAGTCAATTTATTTTATTAGTTCTTTCATACTCTTGGGAAAAGTAGAAAAGAATATGTGTGTACTAATAGTCCTACATTAGAATTTGGGGGAAAAACCATTGAAAATTATTTGATACAAAATGATTTTCTTTTCTTGATGACGAGTTAATGGCTCTTGATTGTAGTTTAATGGCTCTTTATTTCAGTTGTTACGGGAGTTACCAAAGTTTGGTTAGCAAAACAGATGGCTTTAATGAGCATTGAAGAGCACTTATGTGACGTTTTTTTATCTTGCCATTTCCTCTACAATAGTGACTCTGTCACTTGCATGTTTAGAGAAGAGGAAAAAATAATTTTAGAGAGAATGGAAAAACTATTCTAGAGAGATAGAAAAATTAATTCTAGAGAGAATGAAAAAACTATTCTAGCGAGATTAGAAAAATCCATTCAAGAGGGAATATAGAATAGAATGTCGACGAAACTAAGAATTCATAAAAGAAAAGACTACTCTCTATTCTCCTTTCATATAATATTCTGATATTACTATAGTAGAACTTTGGTTAAAGATACCAGCACGACCGGAATATCTTTTTTGCACAATTTTCTATACTGTGTAACCGTTTTTTCTTGGATTCCATGTAAGTTTCGTTGTTTTCAATTTCTTGTAATAGTGTAGTATTACTTTTAATTGAAAATTATTTCTTATATATATATATATATATGAAATCCATTTTTAACTCTTCCACTGATATTGTTAGATTTTTCCAACAATTTTAAAAGATATTTTTAATATCACTGGTAATAAAATGGTTTTTCTATATCGGTAGTTGATTCATCCTTGAATGCAAAAATCATTACTTACGTGCACGTTTGGAAGTGCTTATTTGAGAGTAAAAAAGCGCTTTTAGAATAAAATTCAAAATTTAAAAAAATTATTAAAAATAATTTTGAAACCTAAAATTATTGTAAGTGCTTTTTTTGAAAAGTACCTATTTGGTGCTTCTCAAAAAAGTGCTTTTCAAAGTCAAAAAACTTTTAAAATGCTAGAAGCACTTTTAAGTGCTTCTTCAAAAAAGCACTTCCAAACGGGCACTAATTTGGAGCCTTTCAATGGTTCCAACTACAAACGTTCGGCGTAACATCCACTGATATGCCTTGAACAACATGATCTAGACCTTGCCGTTCTCGAGGTACTCCACGCCATTGAGGCGAATGGGGAATATACCAAAGAAATACATCTTAGGTTTCTGGCTCTCAAAGTTGGGTTTAAGAAAACTATATTAGTGGTTAGGTAATGGATCTTGGATAATGTGATGAACCCACCTTTTATTTGTGTGCCATTGCGAAGTCAACAAAGACTTTCTACGAAACTGTTCAGAAAATACATGGGGGTGATGATTCGGATGAGAAGACTACGTCACCAGGAAATGACCCAAAAAGATCCAATTAGTCTCATACAAGTCTAAAATCGATTCACTCAAGGATAAGTCCTTAAGTTTCTGCGTTTATACAATTTTAAGGATTATTTACCCCTTATATTACCACTATTTAACTCTTATTGCACTAAATATTATTCATAAACATGAATATATATCAATTGGATATTAAATCTATGTGTGAATGAAGATCTATGAGATCTATATGGTGCGACATGAAGGGTTGGTGGATTTGGATTAAGGGGATAAAATATGAAAACTGAGGAAATCGTTTTTTGTTTTTAAACGGGCACCTTGCAAATGAAATAGAACCTTAATAAAAGATAGATTGGGTTGTGTTACATTTTTGTCAATAGGTCTATGACCTGATCATCTTTTAGTACTCTATTTCATGGGACTTACTGATTTCAATCTTATATTAGTGAATAGAAGATGTGCGAAAAGCTGATCCTAAGGGTAAAATTCATTTGAGTAAATAATTGAATTTACCTTAGTTAGTTTCACTTTGATGGAAAGGTTTGACTCTGTTGATATAATGCCTGATAAAATTCCTTATAAGATTGGTATTCGTGAATATGAGAATTGTGGGGGGTATATACCTCTTAATGAATATGAAATAATTATAAGGATTATGATGTTGTTAATGAACTATACTCAACTTGGTATTTTCCATATTGTAAAGAGACTCAAGTTGTGACCATTTGGTTATTTTTATCATTTAATAAAGTACGAGATATGTACTATTGATCTAGATATGCATTTTAAAATGACTCATGTAGTTCTTGAAGGATATTCGTTACACAAACTGGGTCCGTATAAATGATGAAATAAATGGTTGATTCGTTTACTAAAAGACTTAACCGCGAGATTAATCCTGGAAAACATTGAGTGATAGGAATAGAACCCATTAATGGAGAACCTATGACTAATAAGTCTATATGATGCACTAACTTCCTATCCATATAGTGTAAATTGTGCATACATGAGCAAATTAAAACCTAATTAATTCATAGCCATGTGTGGTGGCCCTATTGAGACACACTTGATGAATTCACCATTGAGGTTGTTGTATAAAGCTCAAACTTAATGAATTCATAGCCATGTGTGGTGGTCCTATTGAGATGGACTTGATGAATTCACCATTGATGTTGTTGTATAATGCTCAAACTTAATGAATTCACAGCCATGTGTGCTGGTCCTGTTAAGACGCACTCGATAAATTCACCGTTGAGGTTGTTTTGTATTGTTCCTACTTAATGAATTAATAGCCTGCAGTTGTGGTCCCATTGATAAGGATTTGATGATTCACTAATATGGCGGAGGCTTGTTGCTCTTGAAAGAGCTTAAGGATGAGTTTATAACTCTTAATGAATTCATATTCACTAAATGGTGGTCCATTGATAAGGACTTAATGAATTCACCGTCGTGATTGAGATACGTTACTCATAATATGACTTCAAAGAGACGTCCTTAATGTTCTCAAGGGATGAGTTGTTAGGCTCACTATAAATTAATAGCCCGTAAGGGTGGTACTAAATAAAAAGTACTTGATGAATTAGAGAGACACATAATGATGCTGAGCTTTATTGCTCTTAAGGATCTTGAAATCCGAGAGGGTCGGATAATGAGGCTAAATGCTCACATATGTCTAGAGAAAGGGTGATGTTCGAGAGAAATATAACTGGTAGTAGGGTAGAGTATGTATTGTGAGAGTCTCGATAAAAAACTATTAAGTTTAAGAGTACGTTCACTTAAACGTAATTTGGTGGTTGCCTCACTTCACTACGTGTCAATTTCAAATCGAAAGATATTGACACTTAAGTACAATTCACCCAACTGCTGGCAGATATGGAAACATGTTCAACTTCTCTCCTAAAGACCCTAAGTGGGGGATTGTTGGAATTATTAAATAAAAGATAATTCATTTATTAATTCTTTCATACTCTTGGGAGAAGCACGTTAGAATTTGGGGAAAAACATTGGAAATTATTTAATATAAAATGATTTCTTTTTCTTGAAGACGAATTAATTTCCCTTGATTGCAGATTAGTGACTCTTTATTTCAGCTGTTATAGGAGTTATCAAAGCTTGTCAACCGAACGGCTGACTTTAATGAGTATTGAAGAGCATTTATCACCATCCATTGATGATCATTTATGTGATGATTTTTTGTCTTGTCATTTCCTCTACAAATAGTGACTTTGTCACTTGCATTTTTTAGATAAGAGGAAAAAATAATTCTAGAGAGAATGGAAAAACTATTCAAGAGAGAATAAAAAAATAATCATACAGAGAATGAAAAAACTATTCTAGAGAGAATAGAAAAGAATATAGACGAAACAAAGACTTCGGAAAAGATAAGACTACTCTCTACTCTCCTCTCATATAATATTATGATATTACTAGAGTAGCACTTCTGTTAGAGATACTGGCACGACCGGAATATCTTTTTAACAAAATTTTCTATACCGTGTAACTGTTATTTTCTTGGATTTCCGTGTAAGTTTTGTTATTATCAATTTCTTTTAATAGTGTAATATTAATTTTAATTGAGAATTAATTCTTTTATATATATATATAACCCATTTTTTACTTTTCTAGTGATATTGTTCGATTATTCCAACATATTTGATCTACTTTACCTCGTTAGTTTGTGATATTGCACAGCTTATAGGTATATGGAAATGTACATCCCTTAAATAGAATATATTTCAACTAAATTTGGAAATTATTATTAGAAACTTCTAAAAGAAAAAATAGAAGTTGGACCTATACTAGAGAAAAAGAGGACCCACTTGAATCAATTAAGTGGGTCGAGAAAAAGAAAAATCTGGCCATCCTATAGAGGCATAGACAAAATTATCACCTTGGAAGCCAATAAATATATCTTGAAAAATAGTCCAAATATAGAAGAGTCGAAGAAATAGAAAGGTTCAGAAAAATAGGTAACAGAAAAATATAAAGATAGCAAAGCTGAAAAATACAAGACTTCAGGATAATTACTAAAAAAATTAGTTACTAGAGTTTTATACCTACTTTATATTTAGTTCTATTTTTGTTAAATAAAATAGACCAGATGAAAATTGATAGTTGGTCTAGTTGTTAGACTACTCCGCAAAGACCAAGAGGTCCTAGGATCGAATCTTACTGGAGTTAAAATGATTTTGAGTTCAAAGTGGCTCTCATATGTATTCAAAAAAGAAAAAAAAATAGCATGTTAGTTTAGGATTCATGTAATCATTACTCATGATATTTGGATAAAGTAGTATCTTCGTTTACATTTAAAATTTACATACATTATGTTACTCGGGGAAACATTCGCTAAGAAGTAAAGAAACCTCGTTTATTATGTGGTGACGTGTGACAACTTGTCATTTCAAACCAACCAAGTATGTTTTCCTTGAAATCAACCAATTTGAGAAGTATACTTTAAGAGTAATGCTGGGTATCATCCAAAAAGTGATCACCCAAATATCACCTTCCTAGGTGGTCCAATTAAACCGTTTCTCTTTCCTGATTACTTCTTTTCTTTTTCTTATATGAAACAGTTTAATTGGACAACCTAGGAAGGTGATATTTGGGTGATCACTTTTTGGGTGATACCCAGCATTACTCATACTTTAAACTGAAATTTTAGATGTCTTGTTAATAAAGTGTGGGACTTACCTCCACAACCACAACCAACGTGCCATTTTTGGAAACGCCAAATAAGTATATTCGGATCTACTTTTATATTAAGAGTGCATAATTCGAATCAAAGTATCTAGTAATTCTTGCTCATTAAACAATACCATACTTCAAAATGTAATCAGTTCATTCAAAAATCCATGAGTAAACTAATCTAAATATCGTAACGTACCCTTATTTTTCAATGGATCGATAATTGATCTTTCGTAGTGATAAAGAAAAATAATAGATTTAGTAAAATTGACGGTATCATGTAATAATATTATCTAAATTGTGAATTTATAAGAAATCAACTATCTTACGCACGATATTGCTATGTGATATTAACTC
Organism: Nemophila menziesii; assembly: GCA_029959085.1. Lineage (NCBI taxonomy): Eukaryota > Viridiplantae > Streptophyta > Magnoliopsida > Boraginales > Hydrophyllaceae > Nemophila > Nemophila menziesii. Next base: position 35,490,546 of record JARWIR010000005.1, on the reverse strand, counting down.
TGTCTAAGTGGAGTTTGTATGAAATCAACCGGAATGAACCCACCGGAATTCTCTCTACTTCCCACCGCATACCACCAAGAAATCAACCACCACCACCACCAAAAAACCCAATCCTTACCCTCTATTTAAAAACCCATCCATTACTCAGGTTAGTGTTTCTTAATTTTTGCTTCCCCTTCTCTCAGCCTCTCCTCTCTCGGCCTCCCATCCTCTTCTCTTCCCTTTCTCTGCAAATCACCTTCATGAAAATGGAACAACACCAACCAAACAACATTCGACAAAAGCTAAAACCGAGCAAAATCATTCTAAAGCCGGTACACAACTCTGCCTATTCAAATGCTGAAAAACCCAAACTATTAGCTAAGATCATATATAATCAACCTATAAGCTTCAACTTCCTTCGAAGAACTATCAACAAATCATGGGGTTTAACAAAAGAAGTTACCACTGAGAAGATTGGTTTCAACTCGTGTTTACTAAACTGTGAATCAGATGAAGATTACCAAAAAATTCTCAAAAAGAGGCCGTGGAATTTAGCCGGAAAACACATTCTCATTCAGGAATGGAAAGATGATGGAATTCAAACCATTGAAAACCAAAACAACACAAATTTCTGGGTGCAAATTCATGGTCTACCCGGAAATTACATATCTGAAGAAAACGTGGGTATCATAGCAGAAAGCTTAGGAAAGATTGAGGAAATCCAGCTACCTCCAATCAAAACTTTCAAGGAAATTAGCTACTGTAGGGCTCGAATTGAATGGAATATCAATCAACCTCTCAAACAAACTTACTCATTCAACATTTCACAGAATCGAAGCCTTACAGGTATGATTAAATATGAAAGGCTTGGAGAATTCTGTAACAATTGCGGCCTTATTGATCATTTAGAAAATGAATGTAACAATAAAAACAAACTAAAAAAGAGACTTGGGAAATGGATTCATGGTGTCGAAAGAGATTTCTTAGCTATGGATGAAGAAATGGAGGAGAAGAATCAAGAAATCTTTATTTTCACCGCCATGGATACAAGCTCCGACGTACTAAAATCCGATTCAGTCAACTCGGTAACTCAACCACCGAGTGAACCAGCTGGAAAAAACAAAGAAGGCAGGACAAAATTCAGTACGGTGAGGAAGGACATACCCGCGCAAGCAAACAAATTGGTGAAAAACAAAATGCAGTACGAGGTAGTGGCTGAGTGGCAAAAAGGACAGGTACAAAATTTTTTGGATTTATCTAACCCGGAAAACAACATCTTTGGGCCTTTAATGAATAACAAAAAAGAAGAACAAGAGCCCAAAACACCTATAACATTTGGGCCTAAAGAAAATATTTCAAGTTTGCCGATAAACTTATCATTTGGGTCTATTAAAAAATCCGAAGTGGACCAAGCCCAATCTGAAGGAAAAATGGTGGACTTTAGTCAAAGCTTAACATTATCAGCCCAAGAAACAAATAAGACCCAAAATAATACACCTGAAACAAATCATTTCGTCATTCAGCCTTCTGAAGAAATCCCAAACACAAAACCACTACCTAACCCTAGAAATGAAGATAAACCAATACAATCAATCCGAAGTATTATTGAAGATAACTATGAAGATACAAGAATGGAGGAGGACCCGACTGAATCTAATACTGGTAAAAGGTGGGAGGAGAATAAATTAAGAAGGATTGAGTATCAAAGAGAGCTAGGAGAAAAATTGAGAAATCAAAAAATCTGGAAAGCAAGATGGAACCCGACTATGGGAACTTCCAACCTCAACAACCCTCTTCAATTAGAACAAGAACAAAAAGAAGCTGGTATGGAGATGGATAACAAGGTAAGTGAGGAGCCTGAAACAAAGACTAAAGAGTTTTGCGGGGTTGAACCAGATCAACCCCAAATAATCCAATGACACAACTAAGTTGGAACTGTCAAGGTCTAGGAGGTGACTTGACAGTTCTAACACTAAAAGATACTGTTGTTCAGTATCAACCCGAGGTAATCTTTCTTATTGAAACTAAGAATAACTCTGCTTATGTGAAAAAAATTGCTTCTGATCTTAAATACAAAATTAGTTGTATTGTTGACCCTAGAAAACAAAGTGGGGGGCTGGCTTTACTGTTTAATGCGAATATACAAGTTGATATACTAGAAACCTCTGATTCATATATCCATTGTAAAATCTCTGATGAAAACAATAAGGAATACTGTACTACTTATGCATATATACCCTCGGATGATAAAGATAAAGATGCTGTTTTAAATTCTATAAAAGATTGTAGAAGATTTTTTCCCTTACTTCCATGGAATATTATTGGTGATATGAATATGTACAGATATAGCTATGAAAAATTGGGAGGAAAGGGGCCTAACAAAGTCAATATGAATAGAATTAACAAATGGTTAAAAAAGCTTGAAATGACAGACCTTATTTCTAAGGGCTGCAAATTCTCCTGGTCTAATAAAAGACAAGATAATGAGATAATAAAACAACTTATTGATAGATGCTGCATTAATAGATCTTGGGAAACTATGTTCCCAAACTCTTGGTTGGCTATTCTCCCCCCCATAGGATCTGACCATTCAATGATCATGGTGATGAAAGATATAAAAAAGATACCTTATCTGAAAAGATTTATGTTTTGTAAAAACTGGATGGAAGATGATGATTGTATAAATCTGATAAATAAAAAATGGCTTGAAATGATTATGATAAGAGGTAAAGGTGTTTATAAATTAGGAAAAAAACTTAACATGCTGTCTCATAATCTTACTGAATGGGCCCGGAAAAAAGCAAAAGAGAAAAAAGAGTCTTTAAAAAATGATAACAAATCCCTCCAAAATATGATAAACTCTAATGAACCCATAAATTGGGAACATTATAATGAAATTACTAAAAGAATGGAAGAAAGATGGAAACAAGAAGAATCTTACTGGAAATTAAAATCAAGAGTGAGATGGCTCACCCTTGGGGATAGGAACACTGCCTATTTTCACTCTTTAACCAAAATGAGAAGAAAGAGAAATAAAATAGAATGCCTACTTACTGAGGATAACAAATGGGTTTATGATAAGAAAGGTATGGAATTTGAGATAAAAACCTATTTTAAAAACATATTTAGCTCTAAAGGCCCGAGAAACTATGACCCTGTGATAAAAAATATTGAAAAATGTGTTGATGAAAATATGAATGCTAAGCTTATAGCCCCAATATCTATAGATGAAATCAAAAGAGCACTATGGGATATGGGAGAAGATAAAGCCCCGGGGCCTGATGGCTACCCAGTATACTTCTTTAAAAAACATTGGGAGCTTATAAAATTTGATATATTAAGGTTTATCTCGGATTTTTTATGGAATGGTAGTAGCCTTTATGAAATCAATAAGACTATTATTACCCTCATTCCAAAAGTTGATAATCCAGCTAAAGTGGCTCATTTTAGACCAATTAGCTGTTCAAATGTAATATATAAAATCTTAGCAAAAATACTTGTTAAAAGATTACAAAGTATAATGCACCTTATAATTAGTGAAACACAATGTGCCTTTATCCCGGGAAGAGAAATCTCGGAAAATATACTTCTAGCACATGAAGTTAGTCACTTCCTTAAAAGAAAAAGAAAAACTGAAACACATTATATGGCTATAAAGGCTGATGTGGCTAAAGCCTATGAAAATGTAGAATGGGATTTTTTAAATGATATGCTTATTAAAATGGGTTTTAATACAATTTGGATAAGGTGGATAATGGGATGTGTTACTACTGTCTCATATAAAGTTCTTCTTAATGGAGAACAGGTTGCTATTGACTTACCTTCTAAAGGTTTGAGACAGGGGGACCCACTATCTCCCTTCCTGTTTTGTATCATTACCCAAGCCCTATCTGCGCTTATTACAAAAAATATGAACGAAAATCTTATAAGAGGCCTTAAAATCAATAGAAAATGTCCCACCCTTAGTCATATATTATTCGCTGATGATAGTCTCTTCTTCTTAAGAGCTGAAGAAGAAGATGTGGAAAACTTTAGTAATATTATAAATGAATATAGTAATGCCTCGGGACAATGCATTAATCTAAATAAAAGTGGGGTTATGTTTTGTAAGAATACTCCTGATGAAAAAATAAATCACCTCCTCTCTATACTAAGAATGAACAAACTTGACAATTTAGGGAAATACTTGGGACTCCCTGCTGATTGGGGGAGGTCTAAAGTGAAATCCTTAAATTGGATGATAGATATAATTACAAAAAAAGTTGAAAGTTGGAATACCAACTTCTTATCAGATGCTGGAAAAGAAACTTTAATTAAAGCTGTAATTACAGCAATCCCCTCTTATACAATGGCAGTTTTCCTTATACCAAATACAGTATGTGATAATATAGATTCGCTTATTTCAAAATTTTGGTGGAATAAAAAGAATGAAAAAAGGAAACACTGGATAAATTGGAAAGAAATGACTGAAAATAAAAATAAAGGAGGAATGGGCTTCAAAAATATGAAAATTAAAAACTTAGCCTTATTAGCGAGAAATGCTTGGAAAATATTTAAAAATCCGGATTCTTTACTTGCAAAAACTCTTAAAGGTGTTTACTATAGTAAAAAATCCTTTATTAATGCTGAATTAGGATACCACCCCTCTTGGGGGTGGAAAAGTCTACTAGAAGGTAGAAATATATTCAAAAATGAAATGAATTGGAAAATTGGAAATGGTGTTAATGTAAACATTTGGAAGGACTCATGGATTCCTGGAGTTAAAAGCCTAAAATGCCCCGTAAATTGTCCTTTAACAAATGTGGCTGACTTATTTTATGAAGGATCTAATATATGGAATCTCTCCCTGATAAATGAGTGGTTCAACCCTAGTATAAGTAACAAAATTTGCAATATTATAACCCCAATTAAAATACATGAGGATATAGCCTTTTGGAATCCATCTAAAGATGGAGAAGTAACCTCGAAAGGTATATATGGTTATCTTAAAGAATTGGAAAGTGAAAAAGATAGGAAAAAAATTGAATTCATACCTTGTAGCTCCCATGTAACCCCAAATGAAATTTGGAAGGAGATAGAATTCGAAATTTCCTATGGAAACTTTGCAAAAGAAAGGTTCCCACTGAGGAACTAAAATTTTATTCAAAGTGTGCTACCTCGGATCTATGTAACTTATGTGGAAATGATGTAGAATCTATTGAACATATGATATTTAAGTGCCCATGGGTAAGAGCACTTTGGTTTATTTCACCCTTACAGCTCCAAACTACTATCTGTTGTACTACAAAGTTTGAAAACTGGTTTCTCAGTTTAAATACTTTGCTAGGGGGTACAGATATAAATGGGAGAAATATTGCCTCTTTAGTCCCTTATATTGTATGGAATATATGGAAAGCTCGGAATAAATTCTGTTATGAAGGAAAGAAACCTGATCCAATATATGTTCTGCAACAAGCACTAAATGCCTATGATGAAATGAATAAAATCTCTGAGGCTAAAAATCCTACTGACCAAAATACTGAAAGGGTAAGGAATGTAAATACTCACCACAACAACCTTAAAAACAATGAAATAAGAAAAGGAAAAAATGTTCTTCACCACTCAAAACCAGGTAATTGTAATATGAATTACTGGAATCAAAATGTTACTAGTAAAACATTGTTTGCTTTTTCAGATGCTTGCTTTAAAACTGATATGAATGCTACTTCAGCTTGCATTTTACTTGATAAAAACAAGAATCTAATACATGGGCATACCCAAAAATTCTTATCTTATAATGCAGAAGAAGCTGAGATGATAGGAGTGCATAATGGGCTAATTTCGGCTATCAATTTCCAGTTTGAAGACATTCGTATTTTGAGTGATAACAAGGTGGTGGTAGATATGCTTAATCAACCCAAGACTCCTACTCTTGCTAGACACAAAATTTTGTATTCGGATATTAAGTTATTATCTTGTAATAGATTAGTTTCCTTTCACTTTATCCCTAGGAATTTGAATGTTTGTGCTGATTGGGTTGCGAGGCAGCAGCTACTTGGTTTGTTGCCAAACAATTGGGTGTTTAAACCCCCTCCCCAATTAGTTAGGTTTATTTCTTCTCTTCCTCCCACTTCGGGGATAGGTTAAGTATCTTTTGTAATGAACTATTTCTATTTATATTATTAAAGCTTTTGACAAAAACAAAAAAAAAAATATTAACTCTGTCTCAAATGCCGATCATGTTGCCGATTTATTTTCGATCTTGGGCATGAGAGAGAGATATGTTTATTGTCAAGGCAATGGAACTGTCAAGGCATTGGCAAAGCCTTGACAGAAATGAGCTTGGTTGATATGATCAGATATGTTTATTGTTAGGAATGAGAAAGAAATGTGAAAGGGACAGGAGAGTGGGGATTGAGGAGTAGACATTAAATGAAAAGAAAATAAAATGTTGGGGTATAAAAGAGCAAGAAGAAATTGAAGGCTTTTGAGTCTTCTCATCTCATCATTGATACGTCGCTTTTAGTCCTCGACTCCCAAAAAACTCCAACAATTGCACAAGAGGAACCATGCATAGCATGGTCAACCTATTGTCTCTTTTGTTGCTTCCTAATATCTAAAACCATTCTTCTCTATTTTCCTTCTTATCTCTCCTTCACTTGTTTAGTCTCCATCTATATATTAAAACTCTAGTGCCTCGTGTTCAGTCCATTCTTTAGCTTCTTGGGTTCATCAAATTCTTTTTACTAGCTCAATAAGACACACACAAGGAGAGGACACACCTATGCTAATTCACATGCGTTCAACTTTTTAAATAAATCCTAGCCAAACACAACTAAGAATGCATAATTTAGAATAGTACTATAAGCAGATTTAAGTTATTTTTTAGAGGTTAAAAGTGAAAAACATACTTTTACAATAAAAACCATCACACTTATTAACTTACCCGTACTAAAACCCTAGGGTTTCGTTAGAGTAATATTTGGTTTCTTTAGTTTTGATCAAATATTTAGAACCAGTATAAATATTACTCATACAAGCTCCCTCGAAAGCCTAGAAAGTGAGAGCTTTAAGGAAGATAGTAAAAAAGTTGACATCACCAATGTGGAAGATGAATTGTAATCGGCATGGGAAAGAACTTAAGATATCGGATCAGGTTCTGCATGCTCGGAAGCTTCGGCCTCTAATGCCAAGGCCTACAGCAAGTACCGGAGGTTCAACAATGGAAGCTCCTCAATGTTGTTGTAGTTCAAACAACACTACTGTCACTGCATGGAACTACCATCTTCGTAAGACTAGTACTTTTCTATCTAATTAAGAATTCCGAAGAATTAGTGCAATCATATACATGAGTATAACTATTTTGTTGTTGATACTGTGTAATGTAGCTGGTTCAAGTATTTATCAAAGTAAAAGGGTATTCAATGCAGAGCCGTTGGTGAGTCCAAGGTGGAATCCAACACCGGAGCAAATACAAACACTTGAAGATATGTATAGGCGTGGATTAAGAACACCAACAGCTGAACAAATCCAACAAATTGCTGCTAAGCTTCGTCAGTTTGGTAAGATTGAAGGGAAGAATGTATTTTACTGGTTTCAAAACCATAAAGCTAGAGAAAGACAGAAATGGCGTCGTCACCTAAGCTCCGTTGCTGAAAATAATTTACTAGATATTCAAATCATACCAAACAAACACTCGGGTAATATATACACATATCATTATTATATGTTGAAATTGTCAACTTAGACTCATTGGTTTTATTTATTATTATTATTATTATTATTATTGTTATTTAATGATTAACCTATTGTTTTATGTCAACAGAGCTACTACTAAGTAAAAATCATGTTGAATTTGAACAAGCAAAGAACTGGGCTACGCTTTCCAACTGTAGCACAATGTCACAGGTTTGTGTAGTTTCTTTTTTATTCAAAATCTTTCTGTATTTTTTCCTTCGATAAAGATATAATTTCGCATGTATTCTATATCTTTTATTTTTATTTCCTTTATATAACTTTTCTTTTTCCTTTTTAGTTCAATGAGTTTATTGTTTCTTTCTATGAGCTCTTCACCTTGACCTTCTTATAATTAATACTAATAGTGTTTCTGATCATGAATTCACAACTCCCACACCAATGGGGAATCGTGGCTGAATTAGTGGCCTGAGGCCTGCCCTACGTACCTAGAGAATTACATACTACGCCTTTATTTCATATTAATTTCTTTTTCATTTTCCATACATATTAAGTAATCTAAAAATTAAAAAGAATTAATAAAAAATAATCACTATATCTTTATTTATTTATAAAAACTACAAAATTAAATAGTTAATTAGGAGATTTTAGAAAATTGGTAGAATAAAAAAAGATATTAAAATTTTAAATTTGACATATATTATGATATATTCTATATGATTTAATATTAGGATTTTTTTCCCTTACTATCTCTATTACAATAATAGACTTTATATTTTCAATACAAATTTAAAATATCAAAATATTAATGAAATATAGTTTTATAGTAAATTTTGTAATGATTATTTTTTTAATAGGTGTGAATAACTATTGAGAAGATAAACTATTTTTTTGTTCGAAAGTAAATATTTTGGAATTGAGGTATTATGCAATATCTTAAATTATATTAAAGATGTGTTTGGAATTGCTTTTTAAGATAATCATTTGAAGTGATTTTAAATCTATAAGAATATTTTAGATTCTTAAAATCACTTTTAAAAAAAGTACTAGATAAGTAATTATTAAAATAATCACTTAAGGTGATTATTAAAATATGTCAAAATATTTTTTAATTATTTTTATAAATATTTTAATTTTAATCTAAAAGCAATTTTAACTCTAAAATAATCCGTCCCAAACGGGAACTAATTCACATTTCATTTTATTTAGAAAAAGTGATTTACACCTGTGTTTGAGGCTTTGATGAGTTTGTTAAAATATATTGCCACCTTGGAAAAATCTCCTACGTACTCGCAAACCCATGTAATATAGAGATAGGGTTATTAGTTAATCAAATTAATGACTTGTAACATAGAAGCAATTTAATTATGAGATAATAACAATTTGAAAAAAGTAGAAAAAGTTGGAAACAAAGAGTAGGGAGAAAAGCTTTTGTTTCATAGAGAGGATGAGAATAGGGCTGATGGACAAAAAAGAAAAATAGAATAGGGCTGAAAGGCTGCAATGTACACTTATTGTTGGATGTTTTTACGAGACAGATTAGAATTATTTTGGGTTTCGTGTGATAAATGCTCAGCTTTTATGTTTTGTTATTTGTAGGACTCTGTATCAAAGCATAGAGAAGTCATAGCAGAAAGTAGAACAAATGGTTGGGCTGATTTAGATGAGAGAGAATTCCATAACACAACCAAAAGCAAAAGGGTAAAGAAAGCAACCATTCAGCCAAATTTATCTCCTTGTCAGCCCCACCATTCTTTCTTCAATTCAAAGGCAAAATGCATAAACTTCTTTACTGACGAGGATGAAGATGGTGATATCAAGATGGAAAGTGATTATAATGAGGAAAATCAAATACTTCAACTCTTTCCACCTGGGAAGAACAGCCAGGTTTCTATTGGAACCCTAGAAAAGGAAAACGAAATGCTTAGTAGTACTCCGAGACAGTTTTTCGAGTTCCTCCCACTAAAGACGTGAAAAAAAAAAAAATCACACTTAGATCATCTTCTATATTTATTCTACATCCCAATATTGCATTTGTAGAAGATTGACAACTAATTGCCAAGGTCATAGTTGAACATAATCCAACGCATCACAACATATATCTTGAATAAGCAATGCTTTCAAAAATAATTCGCATCTTGTATGGTTGACTTAGATGGGACAGATCTGGTTGTTATGTAATCTCGTAGAGTATGTGATAGGTGGAATGTTGCTTTTCATGTGATTCGTAACAAATGCCTAGGTAGCTTTTCAAGATCATACTTGTATCAATATTCAAATTTTGTCACGTTTGTTGGCAATTATTTAATCTTTATAGTAAATTCGTAAGTTTCTATTATATTTCTTAGTCTAAAAAAATGTTATAACTTCTTATATATTTGTTAACATGACAATTCTTTGATAAACGGTTGTAATCCTATTTAGTTTTAATGTTTTAGCTGAAAAAGTTTAGATTCACAAGTTCAATATCAAATTTAATCAATAGAAAAAAAAACACATACACTGCTACATCTTGAATCTAGCAACCGTTAAAGTGTCGTCAGAAATAGTACAATTGGCTGCTAGAAGTACTAGCGACCACATGTGGTCTCCAAAACTTACTCGCTACTGTGTCTGGTCGTTGTAGATATTCTTAATCGACCACCAAACACTATAAGCGGTTGAAGATAACTAGCGACTACTCTTCTGGTCGGCATAACTTTTTTAAATTAGCGACCACTCGGTGGACACTAGTTATCGTCTTGTGGCAGACATATCTTTCTGTGATTAGCGTCCAATCCACGATTGCTAGATTTCTTATCCCTTTAATGACTAAATAGGTGGTCGCCAAAGGGTTAATCACATTAACGATCATCTCGTGGTCGCTAAAACTGTACTCTCTTTAGTGGCCATGCGGTCGCTAGAGGTTTAATAAGGCTATATAAAAAAAGTTATTTACAAAAGTATTAAAACAAAAGTTCGATTACCGAATGAAATAAGAAAAAATAAAGGAAATTAAATTACACAATAAGCGAATAAAAAGTATTACAAAGTCCATAATTGTAGTCTGAATAAAATATGATAAGTCTGTATAAATTAGTGTACAATCTGAATAATAATTTAATAAAGCCAGGGGAGAGAGTTCTATCGGAAGACTAGGTCACTCCAACATTCTCGTCATCTCTAAGTCTCGGTCCACTTGATGATGATACTCCCGCGCACGGATTAGTCGGTTGTAGATTAGTCGGCTATGATGGACCGGGTAGGACGGTATCCAACGAAGTCTTACCCTGTTGTAACATAAGAATAATTGAGTTTTCCAACCAACGTCAAATAGTTCTCTTGAGTAAGGACTGGAGGAATCAGGGTGGTTACGGTAGTGTCGATCGACCCCTGGTCCCAACTCCGGATGGGGCTACGAACTAGGTTAAATCATTCACGGCCGCAACTATCTGGGGGAACATATAGATCATCCATTTGGGAATCAGAGTTGTATCTGAGTCCTAGGTCCTCCCCTAATTCTGGATTGGAATTATCGTTCAAACACCGAGTTTCCAACCCTTTTTGTGAGACCTATGTGCTCGTATGCCAACTCGATCGCAGTCCGGAGTTGATCTTATTTGGTCAATGACTATGAAGGGGTGGTTGAGGATCGGAGGACATCAGCTGAAGATGACAAAACCTAATTGATCCTTAATCTCAACTCAACTTGTTATAGTAGACAAAAAATTTAGTCAGAGAAGTTATAATTAGTCAATTGCACACAGAATTATAACGTATATCACACTGTTAGAAGCGATCATCCCTCCAATCATGTTGTAATATTCAATTATCTTTGACTTCTTCTTTGACCACTACCCTAAGGGCGTAGGTATCAGAATCATCCCATGCCTCTAGTTGAAACTCTAAGTCGTCATCATCGGGTCCTTTAAAATAACAATCGTGCAGTTAACAATAGTAAATATATTTTTTTACAACGTAAACGGGAAAAAAATTACCTCCAGAAGTTGGTGGCGGGTATTTGAAAGAGTGGACGAACCATGACCATTATCGAGTCCTTGCTTTTATCTATTCTTTTTCCCAGCAGTCGATCTCTCCTATTGAAGTTAATTATATTTAAAAGATATGTAAAATAAAAACAAAATATTCAACAATGTTTTACTTAGAAACTCGTTAGTGGCCCACATCTCCAGCATCCATTTGAACTCTTCTTAACTCATATTTTCGGAGAAATACTGGTCTCCAACCAATCATTTCGTATTGCCCCTGTTTATCACTGTACCAAGTACAAGCTTTTTGGTGGATGTACTGATCTATGTTACTCCAGCATGACCTATTCCTTCAACCATCCACTAGAAAATATGCTAAAAAAAATAATGGAACTTAATTAGAAATTTTAATTTAAGAAAGCGTATAGTACAAAACAAAACCTACTTCGAGATGAGTAAATATCAAATCATTTTTTTACGAGTGGGACGCTTTTCCAATCGAGTTGATGTTTCAGGATATGATCCCGAATGTTGTTCCGTATTACCTAGTCCATGGGGGTGTGATGTATCCCTAATAGTATTCCACGTGTCATCCTTTTAACAAAACTCTAATGACACAACTACAATATGTTTTGCCTTAGCCTTCTCCGTCGTTCAGAGAATGCTCTTGCCCCCTGCGAACGATATGTGCACTTGTGGAGAGTTTCGTAGGTATTAGGTGTGTGATTTATTATCTTTTATTTATCACACCTTTTCCACTACCACCACCCGAATGGTGGTTCCCTCTATTAGACACGAAAAATACCGATTTTGGATTGTTGGGACACTCTTCCTACACGTGATCAATTGCTTCATAATGGGGACATCTTTCCGGATCTTGTACCACGTTAACATTAGCTTGATTATTGGCTACAAATAGTTGTTTGATGTTGTTCTCTAGAGCGGAAATCTTACTCCCTCCGTCCACTTTTATTTGTCCAGCTTTTTGATGCACAAAGATTAAAAAGAGCATTTATTACTCTTTATCTTTACACAATTGCCCTTAATTAATATACATGAGGTTATTTAATGCAATTCTCTTTATACTATTTAATTAAGGTTAAAATTGGAAAAAGTATAGAGAAAGTGTCTTGATATTGAAAAAGGGACAAACAATATTGGACACCTCTCTTTAGAAAGTTGGACAAATAAAAGTGGACGGAGGGAGTAGCATTTAAAGCGATCTCGGTGTCTAAATTCAGAGTGACTCTTTCAGAAACTCAAACAGGTGCTCCTAATGGTTGCCAACTCTCATTCTTCACAATCCTATCCATTACACCAAGCGCATGATTAGCACTTACCATAATTAAACCTCATCCACATAAAGTGTCAACCTTCTCCTTGGAGGTTACATCTAAACTCCTATAAAATATCTCCAATTGCAACTCCGATGTATACCTATGTAATGGATATTTACTCAAGAACGATTTGAATCGGGTTCAAACTGCTCCTAGTGTTTCGCCTTGGATTGGGTTTGGATTTGTCTTCTTGACTTTTCCTGTTCATGTCGGGGTCTCATGTCAACCATGTATCTACAAGTTACGTACTCAACACACGATTAATGCACAAAAGCTCTAAAATATAGCAGATGTCCAAAATGATGTAAGAATGAAAGAAACGTCAAATATTAGGGAATAATCCCTCACTTAGGTCCACTAATCCCCCAAAAAGATGTCTCGTGATATTATTATTCTATCACAAAATATGAGATATCAATTCCCCACTTCATGTTTTTTTAAAGTAATCCAATCCACTAATCCCACAAAAATATGTCTAGTGATACGATATTCTATCACAAAAGACGAGATATCAATTCCCCACTTTGTTTTTATTCTAAAGTAATCCAAGATTCAATCACATTAAAAGTTTCCTTTTAAGTTTTAAAAAATAAAATACCATACTATTCTAGAGTAATCATCAACTAAGGACAGAAAAAACCTTCACCCCACATGTACACAATTTTAGTTTTAATTTACTTAAGATCATTAAACCATATTTTATTACGACACATGCGATATTCCATTACATGCTTATATTATAAATAAATTTTAAACAAGTATCAATATGTTGCACTTAAAATGCACTATTCCAGTCAATTAATTATAATACCATACATTTTAAATAACTTGTTAATATAGTTACTTGATTTTTCGTACCTATCAAAGATGTATATTATATAAGTTTGATATAAGCATGTCGCTAGATATCACAACACATGTGAAAGGTGTTGTCGGAGTCAAGTATCCAATTTAATGACATGATATGTCAGAAACATGCAATGCTTCACTTGCATCATTATTGGTAATAGGCAAAATGCATCTTTTGACTCACAAATTCTATTATTTAACTTAATCTTAAGTTTAATTTTTTCATCAAATAACTACTTTTCCACGATGAAAGCATTTTCTTGACTAAGTTTTTTACTAAATTCTTTTAAACTTTTTCTCAACCTTTATAGGTTTAAAATTTAAGGTTGTATCAATTTTTAATTCACAAAAAAAGTTTGAACCATATCTTCTATCATCTTATTAATTTATTTATATAGATTTTATTATCATTTAAAACTTTATCAAAACTAAGAATGATTGCAGCATAATGAAACACATGTCAACAAATTGATAAGATTCGTCAATAGAGTAAAGAGTTATACATTTACAAACATTGTCAAAGGCTTGATATGTTCCTTTGTACAATAGTTTTTTATCATAATCCAAGCTATCAATTATAAATTTTTTGAGATCCATATTACATAAAAATAAAGGCCCTTTCTGAAGTCAAGATTAAGAGCATATTAAACATCATAGAGTTTCTAGCTTGCCTCATAGGGCGAACAAAGTTTTAGCACCATCAACCTTCCTTATTACAATTTACAGGATCACATAGATTTATGAAGAAACTGTAATGTTTCTTGATCTATCTCATAGTTTCTTCCCTGTAGAGATTTTTTCATCTTTAATATCTTGATCGAATCACAACACACCTTACGATGTGAAAGAAGAGCCTTTATTTTTTCTGCCAAGCACCAAAATTAATTTTTCAATCATCGACATACACCTCAACACATGTTTTTTCCATTATATTGATATACATGTAAACCCAATATAATAAGGAGGATCTCAACCAAGAACCTTTAAAGAACGAAACAATGATTTTATAAATTCTAAGAGATTTAGAAACTTTAGAGTTTCCAGGAAACCCTGGTCTTTTCTTTATCAAAACCTTAAACCAGAAATATATTTTAACTTCAAGAATCTTTAAAATATAAAAATTTATCAAGGAATCACAATCAATTCCAAACAATTATATTTAGATTTGGCTTTTGCGCCATTTTTGTACAATTTTACCGCTTTAAATGTTTTAGAGAATATTTGTTCAAAAACCATTTCTATATTGAACAATCGATTTTCGAACTTCTTCCTAGAATGGGCTTATGTCCTCACTAAATTTTGACGAGAGTAATTCATTCACTATAATTTGTCATATTACACCCTTAGTACAATTCTGCATTTCTCATGTTATAAACCTAGACAGTATGGTCTTTCAATAATTCTTTAATCACAATTCACTATCTGAATTAATATAAGAGATTTAACATAATTACACGTAGCACAAGACATCACAACCTATACAATCATCTACCATGTTTGAATAATTTACAACTAAGAAGAAATCCTAATCTGTAGAAAGAGGACAGAGAATATAAGAATCGAGAAGATTGAAATAGTTAAGAGAAATGACTGTAGCAATACTTTTATATGTCACCATTGGGTTGTAAAATATAGGGTGAATTATACATAGGGTCTTGAAGACAATCTTTCTTCTCTATAGAGTATAGTCTAGAGATTTGTTCTTATTAGGGATCTCAGTTTTGACAATTGTCTTTCCTACCCTTACTAACACTAAAAGACAAAGAAAGTATGATATCACTGTTTCTCTTCTACTGCCACTACCCACCTACCTCCGACCTCCGACCACCGGTCACCGGAAAAAACATAGAGTATCGGATAAAATTGATGAGTATCGGAAAAACTGAGAGTACTCTATAAATTTGCTGAGTACTCTATATATTTTAATGAGTACTCTATATAATTTAATGAGTGTTTCGGATAATTTTGTTGAGTACTCTATATAATTTTGATGAGTACTACGTAACTTTGATGAGTACTCAGTCAATTTGATGATTACTCAGTCAAATTGATGAGTATTATTAAAAGACAAAGCGTAAATAGTAAAAAAAACCATTTATTCATCTTTATTACACATTTTTAAATAAATTACAAATAAATATACAATTAAAAATAATAAAATTAACCTAACTACTTTTGTGTTTGACCAGATTTAGATCTGGAAAAAAAATCACATCTTCTTCTTCTCGTCGAGCACCACCATATGCCATGGAGGAGCAGATCTGCTCGAGCACCACCGCAGCATCTTAAACCCCGAGCACCACCGCCTGGATTCCGATAAAAGACCAAGCACCACCACCACCAGTCTACATCTTCGTTTCCCCGCAGCGTTGCTCGAAGCTTCTCGCCGGAAATGGTGCAGTGTTGCTTGAAGCTCATCCAACTTCCATGGCTGCTCACAAACTCCGGTGGCAGGAGACCACAGCTTCCATGTGTTTCTATTTAAACCGAGCACCATCACTTCAGCAATGGAAGTTCGAAGTACTATCGGAGTTGCAGGCACCGAGGTCCAGCGGCGAGCACAACCAGCAATTCCGGCGAGAGGACCACCACCACTGCGCCGCACAGCATCGCAGTCAAGCAGATTGATGCTGCTTTCTTCTTCTCCGTTCGCAGCATTGATTCTGTTGCAGTAGCTTGAAGCTCGTCGTGTTGTAGCTCGCCAGAGTTTCGCTCCATCTTCAGCGCCGAGCACCACCACTCGAGATCTCCGGCAAACCACGCGTTCCAGTGGAGTTGCAGCTCATTTTCGGTTCTTCTTCAAGCCTCTCGTCGAGAATGTAATGGAGGAGCTGCTGTCATGGTTTAGCTTGAAGCTGCGGCGTCGTGAGCTTGGTGGTGGTGTTGGTGGGATGGGCGGTGATGTTGAGAGGAGAGAGGAGTGAGTTTTCTATTTTCTAGGGTTTTGTTATGTTTAATAATTCAGAAATGCTAAATTAGTATATATAGGAAAAGAAAAAACAAAAGAGGGTAGTAAGGTAATTGGGATATTAGGTCTCATGTGTTAAAATCTTATTAAGGTCTTTAGTAAGAATAGAAGGAAAGTGGGGTTGGTATTTAGAAGAGGGGGGTGTGTTCAAGACCCTAAGTGGCATTTTCTCTAAAATATATGACCAGCCAAGAATCCAAGCCTATAAATCATCCACGTATCAAACAACTCAAGCAAAGAAATATCATTTAAGTAAGACTGGATTAAGTGAGTCTCATCTAACCAACCCAAATAATTCAAACCACCAACCTAATTAATATGAGATAATATCAAATTAAGTCCAAAAACACAACATTCCACCTCTATAGGGTCCAGGAATTTTTCCACTCCCATGGAAGTCCATTTTTTTTTAGTATTCCATCTGTACCCCTATTAGTTACCACGTTTATAGTTAATCAATATCTTTTAAAAGAGTAACAGATTCCTATTTTATAGCTAATAATATAATATCCCTTAATTTTAGCTAATGATTATAGTAAGATTGTTATGGTATTCCACGATTCAATACACCTTCTTCCATTCACAAACTCCAATTAACTTTGCAACTATTGCTGCAATTCATACAGATTCATCACTTTTAAGGTATCATTTTACTATCAACGAGATTTCTATTAATTTGATTGCATTAAGAATCGTGGATAATTGTATATTTCACCACATTACCTCGCTTTTCTTCACAGCGCAGAATGTGTAGCAATTGTCACACATACGGATACCACAACCGTTCTACTTGCCCCAAACTACGTTGATTTCTTTTAAATTTCGTATTCCTTGCTGTCTTGATCTTTTGTAATAAGTGATCCCCAGTAATCACATATGACCCTCTAGTATTTTTTTTTTCATCTAATAATAACTGCGTTTTCCGTTTACTTTGTTTAAATTTTCTAGCATGTGTATTTTGTTATAGTTCTGTACACACACAGACAGATTAAACTGTCACACCACCAAATTTGAACATATAACCCACCAAAATTGAACATATAACCCATCAAATTTGAACGTATAACCCACCAAAATTGAACATATAACCCACCAAATTTGAACGTATAACCCACCAAAATTGTACATATAACCCATCAAAATTGAACATATCACCCAACAAGAATGGACATATAACCCACCAAAAATGGACATATAACAGTCTTCATTTATCAAATAAATAACCCATTAGTGTTAATGAACACCCCATCAGAAATACCCAATTAACCCACCATCTGACTTGTAACCTATTTTTACCCCACCCACTGATTTTCTCCGATGGTGTGTTAAACTGAAGGTTAGGGTTTAGTTGGTTTAAGGTTAGACAGCCGATGGGTTATTGGAAATTTGATTTTTTTTCTGGCGGTTCGTTTTCCTTTTTTTTTTGAATTGTTGATTGATACGTTTTGCATGAAATCAGCGTCATTAGTTATGGCAACTGAATGGACAGTCAATGGGTAATGGAGGGCAAATGAGTCTTTCGTATTGGGTTGGACCTGATGGGCAATGGTCCAACCTCTAAGGACTCTATTAATAAATCACCCAATTAATATATGATTTTGTTTTATTCCAGTATTTATCATATAACCTCAATGATACATTTTAAAATCTTTGAAACAAGTAATATATTAACTTCTACAACTCATTTAAGTATAAATTCACTAGCCATATTGATGAATTTGCACGGTCATCAAATTCTTATTGTTTTTAATCAAAAAGTCAAATATCACTTTATGGGCCTTGTTCCGCCTTCTTAAGGACCAAAGTGATAATTATAACAATTAATATTCTCATATCAACAACAATTAAATTGTGCAATAGGTATAATTGTACATATTTTTTCAACGGATCTCCTAAATATAATGCGACAATTCTTGGATCTCGATTAATTGATATATATTCAACAAGTTTCTTCTCTTACCTCTCTTAAATTCTTAATAACATATGTATAGATATTCTTTTCAGCTTTAGAGTGAAATTTTTTGGAAAAAGAGATTGATAGTTGGTCTAGTGGTTAGACTACTCCGTAGAGACCAAGAGGTCAAAATGACTCTGAATCCAAAGTGGCTCTCCGATGTATTAAAAAGAAAAATTGGGAAAAAAGTTTAGATAGCTAAAGATAAAAAGTTACTTTTAGTAATTGGGGATAAAAAAATGTTGTGAAGATAGACAAATGCGGTAAAAGAATGAATTCCAGTCTCTCTCTTTCTCTAAATTTACGCTCTCTACTCTCTCTAGAAAAAAAGTTCCCCTTTTCTTGATTCATGGTGAAGACGCTTCATCTCCACCATTTTCTTTTCAGCATATCTGTTGCACGATTGGTTGAGGCTAGTACTCATCCCTAGGTGACCTAGATTCCCACAAAAGTTATCTATCTGGCTTGGGTACACCCCTTCTTGGCGATGCAGTTATTATTACTCATACTCTGGGTTTCTGTGTGAAGAGGAGCAGCTACACAAAATGGAGAAGCGACAAAGGCAACAAACAAAATATATTTGTAAACCCTAATTTCTATTTTCTAGGTATTAGGGTTGATTGCTTAATCGAGGACTTCAATATGGCTAAGGTTAGCCATTATTACTCCTTTTCTTGAACCTTTAACTTATTCTCTGCAGGTACAAAGGAAAAGTGTGATACAAGTAGAAGAAGGAGAGTGGGGCTCCGGGTAATTATTAAGAGTGATATAGAGCGTGCAAGAATTAACAATCTAAAACCTAACCCCAATAGCCACTCCACAATTACGAGACAAGTTAAGTTTGTAATTTATGGTAATGATGAGGGAGAGATACCCGATGATGCAGAGTGTAGGATTCTATTATCACTATTACTCACGCTTATTGTTCGGGTTACGAAGAGACTCCATTACTTGAAGTGTTGCAGGAGTAAAGAGTTACTGGTTGTTTACTACTCCTATTTAAGCAGACCCTACTATATAATTTCTTGCAAGTATCTTCTAACCTTACTGTCCTTCTCTCTTCTCTTTTCTGGTGTTTAATTGCTTCTTTTACAGAACCTTTCCTTGCTAAGCTACCTTATTAAACTTTTAGTTTCGTTACTTGTTATTGTGATTTCCTCTAAGGGGTGTTGTAGGATTATTTTTACTATGGCAACAAGAGATAACCATGATCTACCAATCATACCACTTTCTGAGCATAAATTCAAGAAGCTTGGAGTGATTAATATAGGTATCGAAGCTCGCCTTGCAGAAAGCATGAAAAAGGAGAAAGTTATCATCCTCAAAGTCATAGGAGAAGCTCTTGTCTATACAGTACAACTCAGGAATTTATTGAAGACAGGTGGGGAATTCAAGGCCACTTCAGAGTCTCAGAGATGAAGAACAACATGTTTAAGCTGGAAATTTTTAATGAGCGTGAACTTAAAAGAGCATGGGAGATGAGAACTAGAATTATCCAGAAGATGCACCTGAGCATGACTCTCTGGCCCCAGGCAATTGATTTCAATGAAATTTTTATTGATTACTCGTCCATTTGGGTGCAATTTAGGGGGTTAGATTTCAAACAGGATAACATCAATACAGTCAAAGCTCTGGAAGTATGCTTTATCAAGGTGGAAGCTATCAATTTTCCTGTTATTGCCAACTGTGATATTAAAATTCTCAGATTCAGAGTGAGGTTCAATACTAAATAACCCCTCCCTCCTAGTACATACCTCCTTCAAGAAGAATGAGCGGGTTGGGTGGTGTTTCAATACAAAAACATATGATCTTTGTACTTTAGATGTGGAAGGGTAGGCCATCAATATGGAGAATGCCCCATCAAGAACATCAAGCAAGTGGAGGATATAGATGAAAGGCGAAAAGTCAGCTGGAGTATAGAAAATGTTGCCAATTTCCCTCCCTACAACCCCATATATGGTTTACATTTGAATTTGGAGGGTAATTTTATCAATTTTTATTACAATGATAACAACAATATGAGTGCAGATAAAAGACCAATTAGGGCAAACTCCAATAGAGGTGTTGTTATTGAAGAGGGTCGTGACAATATTTTAAGCAAGTTCAACTACACAAGAAATGATAGCTCAAGCAAATTGCCTTCTCAAAGAGAACTAGAAGAATAGAAAGACGGTGAAGAAAGAGATTGGGAAAATTTGAACAGACAGATACATGATCTGCGCAATGAACTTCACGAATCAACAAGAAAAATCTAAGCTTTCAAACAAGCGCATGGAATTATTGAAGAAGGTGACGCTGAGAAGGAGATAGCAGGAAGAGCAGCTCTAGTAGCTTTTGAAGAAGAAATAAGGAAGATTAGGGGTAAACAGATTGTTAGCAGTAGTGTTGAATTTATAAGTAGTCAAGAGGATTTCTCTGAGATTCATTAAAAGATTAAGAGAAGAAGAGATGGGAGAGCTGGAGGAGTTGAATCTATTAACAAAAAAGGAAAGGTAAAGATAGATGGAAGTTTTAAGAAGTTGGGAGTTCATGATGATATTGAGAATTTTGTTAATAACAATCAGTTCAGTATCTTGGAAAAGGAGGAAGAAGATGAAGTAAATGGAGACAACACAAACAAACTAAGTAGAGATTTGGAGAATCTATCTGAAATGATAGATGAGTACGATTCTCAATTTGAACCAGAGGAGGAGAAAAAAGGCAGTAATGGTAATAGTGAGAATTACTTTGAAAATGACTATGCGGGAGGAGGTGAGGATCATGATATGAACTTTTGATATGAGGATGCGGAAGAAGATGTCACTTACTATGGAGAGAAAGAAGTGGGAGGCAGCAACTCCAGAAAAGCCGCAAATTTCAAATGACTTCTATCTTTTGGAATTTCCTGGGTATCCGAGCACCCTTGACATTATCCAACTTGAGCTCGCTTCTAGCCCGTTATCACCCTGGTTTAGATGTGTTTTGTGAAAATATGTTGAGAGAACAGGATTCTCAAGACATAATTAGGAGTTTTGGTTTTAGCAACTCGTTTTTTGTGGATCCCACTGGTAGTGCCTTTCAGTCTGATGGGTTCCTGGTTTTGTGGCACGATTATGTGTGTTTGTCAGTGGTTTTTACTCGTGCTTCCTTTATTATTGTGCGTATTAATAAAATTCCTTTCTGTATTATATGATTTTTATTCATGCCCCGAAAGAATTTAAAGATAGGAAAAAAATTTGGATAGAAATTTCTAAATATAGTAAAGATATTTAAGACCCTTGGATAATTTTAGGGGACTTTAATGATGTGTTGAATATCAATGAGAAACAAAGCAAAAATTCTGCAAATATTCACCATATTAATGAATTCCTAAACTTTACTTCCTTAAATTCTCTTATAGAGATTAAATCTAATGGTTGTTTCTTTACTTAGTCTAACAGGAAGGAAAGCGACAAAGATGTTAAGACAAAAATAGATCAGAAATTGGTAACTTACGAATGGATTGACAAATTTCCAAGATCCCAAGTCTTTATTCCTCCGGCTATCGGGTCAGATCACTCCCCCTTAATTCTTCATTATAATATTGACATGAAAATTGGCTATAAACAATTCAATATCAAAACTAGATGGCTTGGCAATAGTGACTGTAAGGAGATTATAGCTAAGGGATGGACTATTTGAATCATCTGATCAACTATATTAAGAAAAGAGATAATACTACTAAGGAATTGACTAAATGAAGTATTAAAACTTTCAAAAATGAGAAACAAAAAAAATTATACAAGATCGTCTAACAACGTTAAACAATAACATTCCTAATAGTGACACTATCCAAGAAGAAAAAAATATCAAAGACCAGATAAAAATTGAATATGAAAAAGAGCAAAAACATTGGTCGGACAGGTGTAGGATTAGTTGGTTGATTTATGGTGATAATTTTACTAAGTTCTTTCATCTTTCTACTATACAAAGAAGGAAACATAATAGCATAACTAGAATCAAAGATGAGAACGGAAATTGGAGAGTGGACACGGAAGAGGTCAAAGGCTGTTTCCAGGAATTCTACAAATTTTTGTTCCAAGACGTATCGACTTCAAAGAGAATATGGAAAAAGCGGCAGAACATATTAAACCATGCATCACGAATGAAATAAACGATGAATTAATTAGAGCATTGACTATGCAAGAAATGGAACACGCAGTTAAAGAATTATTAGCCTCCAAAGCATCAGGACCAGACGACCTTAACAGTAAGTTTTAAAAATAAAATTGGGATATTGTTAAAAATGATGTCATTAAAGTGCTTCAGGACTTCTGTAATAATAAGTGCTCCGTAGAAGAGGTTAATGATTACCTTATCACCCTTGTCCCTAAGGGTGACGTCCAAGATAATCTTGGTAATTTTAGACTTATTTCTTGTGTTAATTTTATATATAAATTTATTGATAAGATTTTATCTAATAGACTACGAGACTTTATGAATAAGATAGTCTCCCCGACACAAGCGAATTTTATCAAAGGTCGTGCTATACATGATAATATCATTATAGCACATGAGATGTCTTTTTTTATGAATAGGAAAAGGAAAAATAAGAAACATATAGCCCCTATTAAAATAGATATGGTCAAATCATATGATCAGGTACGATGGGACTTTGTTTTACTTGTTTATAAAAAACTCGGGTTCTGTGATACATGGATACAATAGATAGAAAATTGTACCACTATGGTATCATTTAACATTAACCTTAATGGTGAAAAACTAGATAACTTCAAAGCCGGTAGAGGTAGTAGGCAAGGTGATCCGTTATCACCCCTTTCTCTTTACTTTTATGACGAAATCTCTTATCAGTATTATAGATAATAACATCAATGAAGGTAATATTAGTGGTATTCAAATTAATCGTAATCGTCCTATTATTTCTCATTTACTATTTGCGGATGATTCCTTATTCTTTCTGGAAATCTATAATAATAATATTGAGTCTTTTAAAGACAGACGTAATATCTACTGCCAAGGTTCGGGTTAGAAAATCAATTTTCAGAAATCAACAATTCTTTTTAGTACAAAACCCCCCGTAGAGTATAAGGGAAACAATTAATAAGACTATGAACATTAAATTAATGGAAGACCTTGGAAACTATCTAGGTATACCTCTATGTCATAAGCATTCCAAAGTGGAATCACTGGAGTGGATTGCGAAACGATTATTCAAGAACACAGAAGGATGGAAAGCAAAATTATTATCAAAGGGAGGCAAAGAAGTGTTGATCAAAGCGATATTATAAGCTATTCCTAACTACTATATGTCTATATTTTTCTTTCATATTTATTTGTGTAAAAAAATTAATCTCTGCTATTTCTAATTTTTGGTGGAACTCAAGGGAAAGGAACATATCCACTGGATCGCAGGGAGAAGATAGCAATAGGAAAACTTATAGGAGGACTTGGTTTCAAAGACTTCAAAAGAATGAATACGACTTTATTAGCAACACAAGCCTGGAAACTTATGCACAACCCTGGTAACCTTGCAACCAGACTCCTCAAAGGTATTTATTTCAATAAAAGTAATTTTTTGATACCAAGTTAAAGCAAAGTAGAACTTGGAGTTGGGCAAGTATTATTGAAGGAAAAGATTTTATTAAGAAACATGGCATATTTGTTATTGGAAACGGACTAGACATATATATCTGGAAGGATAGATGGATACAAACGAATTGGAAGCTTGAAAAGCCGATAAATTGTAAAATCTCAAGAGTCAATGAATTACTGATACAGGGGTCCACAAACTAGAATACTGAAATTCTTAATAATATTTTTCCAGATCAATTACATCCCTTATCACTAGAATAAGAATATATGATAATACCATTAAAGACAAATATATATGGCCTTTCTCAACAGGCGGAAGCTATGATACTAAGACAGGTTACAAAACACTTACGGAAGATCAAGTAGTCAATAAACCAAGTACGACAATAGAAGAAGTAAAATTCAGATCCCCAATTTGAAAGATAATATGGAGGTCAAACATTCCGAAAAAAATCAAGCTCTTTATGTGGAGGATACTAAATAATGCAATACCAACAAAAACCTTTATAAAAGAAAGTGTTCAGATTCTAAAAGATGCATATGGTGCAACAATCATGAAGAAACGGTAGAGCATCTCCTACTCTATTGTAAAATGTGTAAAGAAATATGGGTTGGAACACCATTCAAATTAGGATTGACGAACAGGAAAAAGAGGTAACCGAACTATGGTTCTTAAATATTATTAAAAGCTTCTCTGAAGAAGGATGGGAAGAGGATAAGACAAGAGATTTCATTATGATAAACATGTGGAATATCTAGAAAGGAAAGATGAAAGCACTACACGAAGAGTCACCTATTGACGCCTCAGCTATAATCCAAACTTCCAACAAACTCATGTCGGAACTTCGTGGAATTGATTGGAAAAAAAAATCAACAAAAATGCGAGCATGGGTAAAAATACTGGAGAAAATTTAGTTAACCAAGTACAAGAAGAGGAAGCGGATATCATTATCAAATGTGATGCTTCGTTCAATAATCGTATGGAGCCTACATGACTGTAGTTGTTTGTACTAATCAATTGCCATGAGCTACAACAAAACTTGGTTGTGCTACGTATTGTGATTCTGCAGCTGAAGGGGAGGCATTAGTTGTTCTTAAAGCGGTTGAGATTTGTAAAAAATTCTCAGGCAAGCGGAGGACTATCATGTCTGACAACCTTGGAATTATCCAAGGTATTGAGCAGGTGTCATAAGCTAGTTGGAAAATCCAACCCATCCTATTTTAAATTATCCAGGAATCAGGTGTGATTGGACCTATTACCTTTGGTTACATCCAAAGGAAACTCAACAACATCGCGGATAAGTGCAAAGGACGCTATACATGGGGCGTTGCAATACCGACTTTTGACACTCAGTCATTTTGAACTTGTTTTTAGGTTTAAGAAACTAGGTGTTGGATAATTTCGTGTTATGTTGCAAGGTGCTTTAAGCACCTTTTATTGTCCAAATAATAAAGTAATTGGTGATATTCTTTAAGGAAAAATGACCCAAAAAATCAAAATAATATTATTTTCTGCCCAATAACCTCAATGACAAAATTTATGCCCAATAAAATCATCAATTGAATTATTTTATACATTATTTTACTAAACTATCCCTACTTATTTTCTATATTACAAACTATTTAATATATATACCAACTTCTTTTCTTTTTCTCGTTCAAATCCCCAAATCAGCACCACCATAATATATATCTCACTCCAAACCCCCAAATCGAAAAGCTCCGATCATCAAATCAAATGGAAATAGAACCAGAAATCACTGAACCGAAGGAATTAAACGTTTACTGTCCAAGAATCGATTACTTATACTAGGCTTTAACTCTGCGTTAACTGAACCAGTTGATACTCCTGGAAGAAGAGGAGGCGATCAAATTAGAGAAATGGAACTAAAATTGCATCCCGATCTTAAAGGCCCATTGACTGTTCTTTGTAACGATCCAAACACTACCATTGTTGTACTTAGTGGAAGCGATAGAACTATTTTAGATACAGTAAGTAATAATTTTCTCAAAATCTTCTCTCCTTTTCTTACGTTTTTTCATTTTTTGAAATGCATAGAGCTTTGGTGAGTACAATATATGGTTAGCAGCTGAAAACGGGATGTTTTTACGCTCCACGAAAGGAGAATGGATGACAACTATGCTAGAGCATTTGAATATGGATTGGGTTGATAGTGTCAAGCATGTGTTTGAGTATTTTACTGAAAGAACTCCTCGCTCACATTTTGAGCTTCGTGAAACCTCACTTGTATGGAATTACAAATACGCAGGTAATAATTGATTAATTTCATATTTAACTCGATTTTATCCGAGTCTAAACCGATATCAATGGTTTCAGATGTTGAATTTGGAAGATTACAAGCACGAGATATGTTGCAACATTTATGGGCAGGTCCGATTTTGAATGCTTCACTTGAAGTAGTACAAGGAAGTAGATCAGTTGAAGTACGAGCAGTTGGTGTAACAAAAGGAGCAGCGATTGATCGAATATTAGGTGAAATAGTTCATAGTAAATTTATCTCAATACCAATCGATTATGTGTTATGCATAGGTCATTTTCTAGGGAAAGATGAAGATGTGTACACGTTTTTCGATTCTTGGACTGTAAGTATCGTTTGAAATTCTGGAGATTGGCGTTTATTTCAATTATATCAAATTTTCTTGAATTAATAATTGCTGGTTTGGGGTCTACTATCTCAAGGACCAAATCGCAATTTATATTTTTTGCGCGAGTTACAGTAATATCCCACTCCAGGGCTCTTAATTCTTTTATCATCTTTGGGGATTATTTAGCTGCTACTGAATGTGATCTTTTGGGTCACTTATTAATCTATGATAACGATGCTACTTACCTCTCAAATAGTGGAGCTGTTTTGGTATTATGTGGAGATTCTCTTCATATTTGTATTCATGATGCTGATGGCTTATATATTACATGGAACATATAGCTGTATTATTGGTGGGATTTATATTTTGTCATGGGATTTTATACGTTAGTTGATGGAATATAGTTTGTATTGGTGGGATTTTTTTTTTGTCAAAATATTGGTGGAATTCAATACAACTAGTGATGGGATTTATATGCGTCATGAGATTTTATACGTTAGTTGATGGGATATAGTTGTATTGGTGGGATTTTTTTGTCAAAATATTGGTGGAATTCAATACAACTAGTGATGGGATTTATATGCGTCATGAGATTTTATACGTTAGTTGATGGGATATAGTTGTATTGGTGGAATTTTTTTTGTCAAAATATTGGTGGAATTCAATACAACTAGTGATGGGATTTATATGCGTAATGGCGGGATTCGTCGCGTTGGCGGGATTCGTCGGTGACGGGAATAGTGCGTGACGGGAATCGTCGGTGACGGGAATCGTCCTTGACGGGAATCTTCCTTGACGGGAATCGTCCGTGACGGGAATCGTCCTTGACGGGAATCGTCCGTGACGGGAATCGTCCTTGACGGGAATCGTCCTTGACGGGAATCGTCCGTGACGGGAATCGTCCTTGACGGGAATCGTCCTTGACGGGAATCGTCCGTGATGGGAATAGTTCTTATGCTGTAAGGGTAAACATGTAATCTTATAATAGTAAGTTAATGGATGATTCTTTGGGGCAAGTATAATATTATTTTGATTTTTTGGGTCATTGACCCATTCTTTAATAATAATGAGATACTTTATTTTTATTTTTCTCGGAAACTAGCTCAATAGCCAGGACCTTGTCTCTTATCTATGAGGTACAGGGTTCGAATCCCCCAGCCTTATTATTTCTTGAGCCCTTAAAAGGGGTAAGCTCTAGGTGCAAGGTTCGAGTCCCTTCCTTGAACATGGGTAACCTAGTTCTGATTAAGTGGGAGTATGCATGAGGAGGCGTGTATATTTCCTATGAGAATAGTCGTGGTGCGCGTAAGCTGGCCCGGACACCTATATTTCAAAAAAAAAGTTCAATATTTTCTCGATTCCAAAAATAATAAAAATATTGTCCACTTAAGATATCAAGACACATTTTTCTAATTTTTTCTATTATTATTTTTATTAAAAAGTTAAAAAATTATATTTCCAATATATATTTAAATATCAAAACACTCTATGAAGTAAATATATAAAAGTGTATGTAATTATTAAGTTTTTTAATTTTTGTTAAAGCTAAGTAGACATTATTTTTGAAAGTGAGAATGGTTGATTATTAGTTTTATCATTAATTCCATATACAAAATAATTCTTTTTTAAGGAACAATAAGAAAAAAACTGTAAAAAGCAAATGTGGGGGTTAGGGTACCCGGGGCCATTTAGCTCCGTACTTTTGTATTAAGTAGCTGGAAATTGCAGCAACCATAGAGCTTACTCCTTTAAACCGAACCTTGTGAGTTGTGATTTTGATTGAACATAAGAAGCGTGGATATATATATCCAATAGCTTTAGCACAAAGAATGCATGAAGCTATTCATCTTGTCCTTCATTCATTCTATGATTCTGCCATGCTGCCTTGTCCCAACATATCTAATTAACAAACACACTAATGTCCAAAGTCTACGGCAATGACTTGTCCCAAGTATTAAATTTTCATATCTTAGTTTTTTCTTTTTGGACGTCATATCTTCGTTAACCTATTGGTGTAGACAACATATAGATAAATGAAACAAGTTACAAAAAAATTAAAACAAGATAGACTAGACCCGCCCGTAATTAGGCTAAGTGGAGCAAGAGATTTTTATTAAGGGACTTTTTTTTTTGTCAACTGATTTTTATTAAGAGACGGAAACAAGAAGGATAGCTGTCTTTTTTTTCTTCCGAGTTAATTGCACCACAGATCCCAACCTATATTATGCAAAATAATATATATTATTGAGTTAATTATGCAAATAACTTTCCTTTTAAAAAAATAATTACACTACACATCCTTGTATTATGAAAAAAGATTGACTTCGAAATTTTGTAACATAATTTGAAAAAGTCAAGTGAGAGTTTTCAAATTTTTGGACACGGGTAGAAGCTATTTTTAGAGGAAAAAACTAAAATTCAGGTGTGTCCATGACCTCTCAACCAACCCATAGATTTGTTCAAACTCATGAAGCAACCATTACATGCCCCTAATTTTACAACCTCCACCAGTCACACGAAAGATGTTACATTTCTACTATTACTAGTAGTTGATTTTAAATGATTTTAAATGATTTTAAATATTTAACACCAAAATTCTTGGATACAACCATGTATAATAGTTATTGGTTTCAATATTCTAAATTATAATGTTTTATAATTATCAAATAAATATAAGGGTCAATGTCCCAAAAAATCAAAATAATATTATACTTGCCCCAAAGAATCATCCATTAACTTACTATTATAAGATTACATATTTACCCTTACACCATAAGAACTATTCCCGTCACGGACGATTCCCGTCACCGACGATTCCCGTTAACGCGACGAATAATGTATAACATAAGTAGGGATAGTATAGTCAAATAATGTATAAAATAATTTCATTGATGATTTTATTGGATAGAAATTTTATCATTGATGTTATTGTGTTTAAAATAATATTATTTTGATTTTTTGGGTCATTATCCCTGAATATAATTACTAGTACTATATTCCTCAGTGTTTATATATTATATTTTACTTTTGACAAAAAAACATTTAACACTTTTCTAATATTGATGAACGTCATAAATTTACTCTATTTGCAATATTTTTAATGTATTTTGTTTTGAGTATCTAATGTATACTAATTATATCCTATTTAAAAGGTTAATAGTTATTGTAATGTTTGGGGCACATTTGTAGTTGATATACCCTATTTGTCACACATCTCCAGGCAATAAAGACTCAAGCACAATACTTACGGTTATAATGATGAGTAATATAAGCCTCGAGTATCTGAAGTACAATTTGGTAAGTTAGAAATAAATTCATGTTCCAAGTGTCTATCATACATCGTGCGCCGTAAATCACGACGACATATAAGTCGTCGTGAATAATGTAAAAAGTCATCGTAGAAGATCGGTTTTGGTCTTTTGTGACGACATGTCATCGCCTATATTCTATCACTAGTGTTTCGTCGTTAGAAATATTTCTCACGACGAAAATCTTTGATGTTGCTGCGAATGACCAAGTTTGTTTTGTGACTACTAAAGGTATCGCTAGTTGACTTATTATTGGCAACGACATACTGTCGTCTCTAATACTGTCAACTAGCGACGAATTTGTGTCGTCGCTTTATTGATGTTCTGGTGACATGTGTCGTCGTAGTTAAATACATTTCGCGAGGACTTTGGTTGCCTATTTTACGACAACAGTGTCATTGCTAATATGGTTTTTTAATTATTTTTTTAAAATCTGAAATTTTAATTTTAATTTGTATTTTAATTTTAATTTTTTTTATTTTAATATTAATACAAATATTTTGAATTAATAACAAAAAAACATCAAATATTTAAGAAAAATACAAGATTAAATTAAATTAAAGTCAAAATACACATCCAAAATAAAGTCAAACTACAATCCAATATAAAGTAAACACCCATCCAAAACAAAGTCAAAACAAACTAAATAAAGTAAGGATCGGCCAACCAATCGGTATCTTCTTCTTCTTCTTCCTCTTCTTTTTCTTCTTCAGGGGGGTTGATTGGGGGAAGACCAGCTCCGACCCTTAAACTATTCAATGCCTCCATAGCAGTGTCTATAATGTTCATCGAGTAACGTAGGCGACTCGTGCTAGCTGTAAAGGTAGTCGGTGATATATTTACTGTAGGATCGAGAGGTGGGAGGCCTTCAGTTGCGCGAAACTAGTTCATAAACACCATCATCAGGTTGAGTCGATCCTTATTTCATTTAGTAGCCTTGTTGCTTCTTTTTGGTGGGGTAATAAAGGAGAAAATAAAATACATTGGAAACATCTTGAGTTACCAAAATTTGATGGAGACATGGGATTTAGAAACTTTTGCTCCTTAAATTTGGCTTTACTCGTCTCCACTGCCTAGAAACTTAATCTTAAAAAGAAATCACTTGCCTATAGAATTCTCAAAGGCATTTACTTTCATAATACTAACTTCCTTAATGCTACATTTAGTACTAATACCTCTTGGTATTTTAAATCTCTTATTAAAGGAAGGGACATCTTCAAAAATGATATATAATGAGCTTTAGGAAATGGTACTGATATAAATATTTGGAACAATGAGTGGTTGAACTCCAAAAGAAGTACCAAATGTTAGTAATTCTGAGTTAATAAATGTCTTTGATCCCATGATAAAAAATAGTAACACTTAGAATAATGATCTATTCTTGAACCTTTGATGCTCAAATAGATACTGAAGTACTTACTCTTAACAAGCCTGAGAAGAAATGTAATGATATATTATGCTGGAATTAAAATATTACTAGCAACTTCTCTACTAAAGATTACTATACATATATCGTCTATGATGAGATTAATGCTTCTAAAGCAATATCTACCTTATGTGCCTCTATTTCTTACTTTAATAATGAAAATTTATGGAAAAAACTATGGCTCCTAAAGTTACCAACAAAGATTCTTATGTTTCAGTGGAAGGCAATTCTAATGCCCTCCCTACACAACATGCTTTATTTTGATAGAAAATGTGCGTCAAACAACCTTTGTAAGAACTGTGATGAAACATCTGAATCTATAGAGCATATTTTCTTTAACTACCCTAACTCTAAGGCCACTTGGCTTGCATCTCCTATGAATTTCTGATTAAACTCTACTGTCACTTCTAGATTTGACTATTGGCTACAATATTTTATGAACATCAAGATTTTTCATGATGAGGTCGATAGAAATCTAGTTGAGTTGACAACATAGATTGTCTGGTTTATTTGGAAACGTACAAACAATAATACTTTGACAATCAAGATATTTTGTCCCTTTATAGCATAAAAAAAGATTACACAACCTATGATGAATATAATAGATATAAATATGATATTTCTAAGGCTGAAAATAAAAAATATCATGAGGCTTATTTGAATTTATCCATGATTAAAACAAACAACAGAAAAAAAGTATACTCTTATAAATGAAATTGGTATTTCTGAAAACACATCTCAGACCTCTTCTACTTTAAATAGTAACCTTATTCTTTTACATGTTGATGCTTCTTATAATGAGAAAACTAATTAACAAGGCTACTACTACTTGTGTATTAAGTAACTTTCGGGATCGCTTTTTTGATGAACAATCTTGGACTTTTGTAGCTTAATCACGTAGAAGCAGAGTTAAAGGATAAGGAATAATGTCATAAAGACATCAACTCATCGTCAACATAAATTCCACCTAAAGAATGACTATTTTACTATCATGAAATCTCTCCAATTAGGAACAAACTACAACAACTACTTCCTATAACCGCCTTTTGAAGGTATTCTACTACTCGTAGAGAATCATCAAATCTCCTTCTCACACACTAATAGGAGACCAAATATGACATCTGACTGACTTGCGTGACAAGAGATTCTTAATCTATTATCTTTTAATTGGACTTTTTAATTACCTCACCAATTAGCTCCGTTTCTTAGAATTAATATATCTCCACAGGTGTAGGCTAAAAACCTCTAAATTTATTATAATATGTCCATATTTATTTTAATTTAATTTTTATTTTGACTTTAAAAAAGTATGTTGTATAATATATTTTTTCTTCAATTTTCTTTCAAGTGTTTTTCCTTCCATTATATATATAAATCAACTTTTGAAAGGAAAAACAAGAAGTTTGTGAAAAATCAGGCCTTTCATCAAGCAGATTAAGGAAAAAGCTTGAAGACACGGACATCTGTATTTTATGCACATCGACGTCTTAACGGATGGGGTGATCGAGCGGCGCGTAACGCTAGGCAACGGACGGTGTTAAGAGGCCAGCAGAACATGCTTGTCCAGTTGTCCTGAGATTTGGAAGATTAGGTATTGGATGACATGGACATGTATGTGATGTACCCGGGCGAAAAAAAAAAAAGGAAAAACAAGAAGGAAAAAATCCATCGCTTGATTCTATAAATAAAAAGTGGGGATGTTTGTTACGATAATCGAAGTTGTCAAATCAAAGGAATGAAGCATGCAATAGGACTGTATAGGTGTGACCTTTACCAACTACAACCTGTATCCAAATGTAGAAACTACCTAGCTGCTGCTGCATTATTAAGTCCACCACCGCACCAGAAATGGAATTGACGTATCAAAACCTTTTAGGGTTTTGCTCTAACTAGCTAGCTTCCATTTCGAAATCAGTGCACGATGCATGCTGCATGCAACAAGTAGGGCACCTATATTTATATATTTAGATACGCTCTGAGCCTAAATATATATGTAGACAGTGTAATTGCGCTATTTCCCTATGAATATTTATATATAGTTAATGAATCATGTTTGATTTATTACAAAAGTGGTATGTTAACGTAGAAGTTAGGGAACTGATTAAAGTCAAAAGCCAGTTCTTTTTTTTTTTAGGTTGGCAAAGGCCAGTTTGAAGAGGGCTGTTTTAGGTAGCAAGAATCAAGAAGGCACAGCTATATATACACAATGTAGTATGTACCCACTTATAACCCGTCCCGTAAGATTTCGTCCTTGACATATCAGATAAAGATCTACAATGTGTGGAATGTGTAGTAAATTTGCGTATTAAGTGAACATAGCAAATACACCTTGATTCGACTTAAAGAGTACATAAGATAATCATGTGTCCAACTATGTCACTTTTATGTCAACCCGAAAAAATAATAATAATAAGATAAACTCTAATTCTAATTTATGTTAATTTATCTTAAAATAATTTAAATGATAATCAAATTTCTTATGATTAATTTTTACTCGACTATATTAACTTTCTCAAAACCAACAAATTTTCAGCCAAAGATTTAAATATTTTAAAAAAATAAAACCTTGAGTTTGAATTTTTTTTACTAATCTAAAAAATAATGATGAACTTGATAATGGTAACACCGTGGAAATTCTATGTTCTGAAAACTAGTAAAAGATTTAGAAGAAATTGTTTTAAAATTTATCAAAAACCAACAAAATTTTAATTTGATATTGAAAAGTTAAGTAATAAACGGTGGTTTAGATTTTGATCCAATTGTTAAACAAGAAACCTCAAAAACAATAATTATAAAAGTATCTAATTAAGCTTCTACTTCAACTTTATCCTTTTAAAAACTACAATTATTACTTGTATATATTGTGAAGGGTAAAGCCTTCGTAAAGCCTTTTATCTTTCCCCAAAGTGCACGATCCGCCCCCGATCTTCATTTTTACCCTTTCTGACCCTCCATCTCAATACTTTGTGACGCCGTTAGCCCTTTTTTTGATTTTCTGTGAATTGACCGTTAGTCAACGCCACTTGGCGCCAGGTCATCGCCACCTCAGCTCCACCTCAGCACCACCCGTCTTCGTCATCATCTTCCTTAACTGAATTAAAAAAAAAAAATAGTTTGAAGGTTTGAATCCTTCAAACCTTCATCAATGGAGAAAAATAAATTCCACTTTACTCTTCAAAGCATTCAAATCCTTCTCCATCTTAACCTTCATTTCTTCAATCTTCATCTTCAATGTCGTTAAAATTGGCCCAAAATAATACACAAAGAAAAATAATTAAAAGCTTAGTTAACATCAAATACGTCCAAAGAAATCGGTAAACAAATGTTACAACACTCACTCCCCTTCCAACTTCCCACATCAGTTCAACTGAAACAACAAAGAAATAACTGAAAATTGTAAAAAAATTCTATAAATGTAAACTGTAAAGTAACAAGAAGTCTAAACTTACCCAAGAAAAAAAAAATTATAACCAAAGATAACCTCCTCTTGTAGTTCTTTCCCCATTTCCTACTCCTACGATTCTTTTAGAGAAGGATTTTCGATTCAAAGACCAACTTCTTAACATAGGCTCTTCTTCTTTTCCAAGCCATTATACGAGTATAAAGAGCCGGAAATATAAAACATAAAAGAACAAGTAAAAGCATAGCTACACAAATCAACATCACATTTCTAAATCCATCTTTTAACTCTGGTTTGTTTTGTCCACTCCATGGTACACCACCCACATTCATTCCAAACACTGTAATAAATTATTCCTTTTGTCTTATGGTCTAAAGTTAAATAGAAGCTTTGATCAACTGCATAGAAAATAGAAGTAGGATGAGCAGATGATTAATTACACGAGAGTGTTGTTTATACCTGTTCAAATGGATTACAAAAAGTATTAAGCTTGGGAACATCTTCTCTGCGAAAATTCCTCTCATAAGATTCATGTGTACACATTCAAATGATATGTCTTTGTGAACAAATCACTCTAGTTTGATCCACCCTTCTTTGCACCTTCTTCCCCTGTTTCTGAACTCATAGTTTCAATTGAATGTTTGAGCTCAGAGACACATTCTCTAATGAATTTTGTTTCTCAACACTACCAACTCTGAAGTTTCACCAGCAGATTCACACACATTCTTCATTCCTACCAATTCACAAACACTTGGTGAACGGAACTCAAGCTTAGTCCCGACACTCATCTCACTCTCCCCATAGCTTCGGAATTTTAATCTCTGAAACAGCTGGGAATTCCGAACAGAAAAACATAGCAGTATCGAGCAGAAAACAAGAAAAAGAAAAGAGCTAAAATAATTAGGATTGAGAGAGCAGATAAAAAATTTAATAAATGCCAACCAATACTAAAATTGAAGGCTGGTTAATCAGATGATATCAGCTGACGAGATTATAGAGGTGGTGAGGGTCGCATGAATGTTGAGTGGAAACGGCGGTGAAGATGGTGGTCTCAGAGCTCAGACGGATAACGTTATTATAGAAGGGAGCTTCTTTAACGTTCTATAATAACGTTTGTAAACAGTCCAAAAGAACAAGCTTTGTGTATTTTGGACGTATTTTGGAGGTGGCGTGTATTTTGGATGTATTTGATGTTAACTAAGCTTTGTGTATTGATGTTAACTAAGCTTTTAATTATTTTTCTTTGTGTATTATTTTGGGCCAATTTTAACGACATTGAAGATGAAGATTGAAGAAATGAAGGTTAAGATGGAGAAGGATTTGAATGCTTTGAAGAGTAAAGTGAAATTTATTTTTCTCCATTGATGAAGGTTTGAAGGATTCAAACCTTCAAACTATTTTTTTTTTTTAATTCAGTTAAGGAAGATGATGACGAAGACGGGTGGTGCTGAGGTGGAGCTGAGGTGGCGATGACCTGGCGCCAAGTGGCGTTGACTAACGGTCAATTCACAGAAAATCAAAAAAAGGGCTAACGGCGTCACAAAGTATTGAGATGGAGGGCCAGAAAGGGTAAAAATGAAGATCGGGGGCGGATCGCGCACTTTGGGGAAAGATAATGGGCTTTACGAAGGCTTTACCCTATTGTGAACGAGATAGTTATAATATGGCTAACTTGTGAATATTATAAGCAACTTGAATATAGATCTTTACACTACAATATTCTGCATGTTTAGGGACGACGCGTGTCGTCAGTAAATCCCGCGTTTTTTGCGGTAATATTTCGTCGCCAGAAATCTGTCGGTAAATGGCTCCTTACTGACGAAAAGTGTTGATTTCGTCCCTAATTGCTTAGACGCTTAACGACAACGCGCGCCGTCGCTAAATTTATAAATTAGCGATGACTTCCATCGTCAGTATTAGTTTAATTATTCTTTTTTTTAAAATTCGGGGTTTATTGATTTACTTTTTTTTGCTTAGCGTCGAAACTTAGCGACGAAATTTTTGTCGCTAAGTATATAATTTATTTTAATCCAGCATTAATGATTAATTTTTCTTTTTTTTTGTATATAATACTAGCGACGACTTAGGTCGTCCCTAAGTATTTTTTTTAAAATTTATCTTTAATTATATTTTAAATAACTTTTTTTTTAAAATTTGTTTTGATTTAAAAATTTTTATTTTAAATATAATGCAAATAAAGTTCATAAATAAATAAAAATTCAAAAATTTACCATAGTAAAATTAAATTCGAGTCAAACATAGAAATATAAAAGTCAAATCAAATTCTAACATCTAATAAAAGTTAAAATAAACAAACCAACATAGAGTCAAAATACACACCAACCAACTCAAAAAAACAAACATTCACGGATCATTCAAATCCTCGTCTTCATTTTCATCTGCCCTCTCTTTATCTACTCTCTCTTCAGTGGATGGGGCATCGGGGGGGGGGGGTTGTGATCAGGGGAAGACCTTGGGCGGCTCTCATACTCGGCGGTTGTCTCGGCTGACTCGAAGAAGCTGTGAGAGGGGTCGATGTGGTGGCCGGATTCGGTATAGGGTCGAGGCCTTGAGCCGCGCGAAACTCGTTCATACCCTTCAGCATCACCTGGAGTAGCTGCTCGTTCTGCCTAACCGAAAGGTCCTACTGTGTAGAAGTCCGGACTCTTTTTCGGACCGGACCAATGGTTGGCACCCAATGTTTTGTCTTCGGTGGGGGCAATGACTTCCATTATAGTCTCCAGCATGGAATCGATTTGTTCCTGCATAGAAACATCAGCAGCCTCAGATCCGACCTCGACAACCCTCTTTTCAACTTCTCTCGATAAACACCCTGTAATTAGATTCAATTTAAAAATAAATTAGAATAATAAAAAAGTAAAGTTAAAAATAAATATTTAATTTAAAGCATTTATAAAAAAAAAACTTACGCTAACTCTTTGTAAACGCTCGTCACGCCAGGTATCTGTAGCCGCATCGTAAGAAAGGTGATCGAAGTAGCCACTTAAAGGTGGAAGTTCCATCTCCTCTTGGGTTTGCTCGTCGAAAAAAGTCAACGGCTCCTTAGTCACGGTCTTCAGCTTCCCCTATACAATAACAAATAATAATTTATCAAAAATCTAATTAATAAAATAATAAATTATACTTTTATTATTAGAAATTATACTTTTATAATAACATCCCGAGTCTGGGATAAGTTCCTCGACCCCGTCTTACTCGGAACTGTTTGCAACTCTCTATTTTTTTTATTTATCACCGCCTGACTCTGTTACAATTTTATTTCAAAAAATTAATAAATAAAGACTTATAAAATATTATTTTAGCTAAGAAAAAATTAAACTTTTGTACCTGAACATTCTCGTCATCCCACATCTTTCTTGCTCCTGGCCAAATCTCCGGAAGAACATCTGGGGGTGTAGTATTCGTGTTGTAGTAGTCGACCTTTAGATCCGACTTCCATCGCATGTAGCTCGTAGATTGCATTGTGTTCAATCTCTTCGCAATCTCACCCCAATCCGCTCGTCGCCTCCACTCCTTGAGATCAAAAAACTGTTGCAGTCGTACTAAAATAGCCCCTTTAGCAAGGTCAGGGACGTCTGGCCATGTTTTGTAGCATGTAGGCACCGATTCTCGAACTGCGGACCCCGCTACTTGGGACACGTGTTTGCCATACTCACCCACGAAGTTCCAAGTGTCATCGATAACAGAAAACCGAATAGGTATGGGCAACCTAACTCTTTCTTTCGTGGCTTGGGCGGATTTTAAAGACGTGACGCCTCGGGGGCGTCTTTTGTAGGAGCTGATAAATTGAATAATATTTATTAATTATTTACTTATATGAATTGAAATTGTTTGAGTATTTTTTATGACCCGATGGTTGGTTACAGTCGGCTAAAGGACGGTTCAGACCCCTAGGAGGATCGCGACTGTCTCCGTCATGCCTACGGGACATCACATCTGTCATCTCTAATTTAAAGGAAAAAAATAAATAATAAATTCTTTACGAATTAAATACTAAATTATTACAAATTGGATAAATAAATAAATTATTAGAAATTGAATAAATAAATAAATTATTACAAATTGAATAATAAATAAATAATTATTACAATCAAATAAATAAATAATTATTATAATCAAATAAATATATAATTCTTACAATTAAATAAATAAATAATTAATTAGTACAATATTTGATCAAAATGATAAATTTACCGGATATATAATCTGTAACAAAAAATAATTAATTAGTACAAATAAAATAAATATTACATAAAGGCCCCTATATAATATGCTATTAAATATATTACTATTTAGTCCTTATAATTTTAAAAACATTACAATTTAGTCCTTCTAATTTGAAAATATTATTATTTAGATATTACAATTTAGTCCTTATATTTTGAAAATATTACTATTTAGTCATTATAATTTTAAAAATATTACAAGTTAGTCCTTATATTTTTAAAAAAGATAATTCCCAATTAATTACACTTTCTCACTTTTCATTCTCAAAAAAAAGGAAGGAGGAAATTACTTCCTACTTATTCACAAATTTTCAACTTAATTCTCAATTGAACACATTGTCATATTTACCTTCCAATGTTACACTTATGTGATTTTTTATATTTTTTTATTGTTTTTTATTTTATTATTTAATATTATTTTTTAATAATTTTTTTCAGATTTTTTTTTTCGATTACTTTTTAAAAAGAAAATTAAAATTTTTTTAGAAATTATTTTAAATTTTTTTTTCGTATTTTTTTTTAAAAAAAATTTCGAATTTTTTTTAAAACTTTTTTTCAGATTTTTTTTTTCAAATTTTTTTTTTAATTTTTTTTTTCGATTTTTTTTTCCAGAAATTGTTTTTCCGAAAAAAAAATTCAAAATTTTTTTTTTTGAAATTTTTTTCCCATTTTTTTTTAAAATCGAAATTTAAGGTTTTGTGTTGCTGCTCTGTAACACACAAAGTCATAAAATCGATTTAAATGATTCGATTCTTTAACAATATTATTTTTTTATATTTATTAATCGCATATGTCTTATTTTTA
This sequence comes from Nemophila menziesii, assembly GCA_029959085.1. Taxonomy (NCBI): domain Eukaryota; kingdom Viridiplantae; phylum Streptophyta; class Magnoliopsida; order Boraginales; family Hydrophyllaceae; genus Nemophila; species Nemophila menziesii. The sequence continues at coordinate 35,450,451 of JARWIR010000005.1, read as the reverse complement.
TTCGTCTTAAACTATCTTGATATATTATATTTTTCCAACTCTTTTTTGTTATTCCAATTCTGTGTATTCCTGGAACACACAAATCTCAGATTCGTGTATTCTTAGAACGCACAAATATAAGATTTGTGTATATATGGAACACACAAATCTCAATTTTGTGTATTCATAAAACACATAAAAATTGAATTTATGTATTACTAGAATACACAAAACTTGATTTTGTTTGTTCCAATTCTGTGTATTCTTGGAATACACAATTCTCATATTTGTGTGTTCCTGTAACACACAAGTCTCAGATTTGTCGTTCCTGGAACACACAAGTCTCTGATATGTGTGTTCCTGGAACACACAAGTCTCTGATTTGTGCGTTATTGGAACACAAGTCTCAGATTTGTGCCTGGACCACACAATTCTCAGATTTGTGCCTGGAACACACAAGTCTCTGATTTGTGCGTTCTTGGAACACACAAGTCTCTGATATGTGTGTTCCTGGAACACACAAGACTCTGATATGTGTGTTCCTGGAACACACAAGTCTCTGACTTGTGCGTTCCTAGAACACACAAGTCTCAGGGTTGTGCGTTCCTGGAACACACAAGTCTCTGATTTGTGTATTGATGATGGAACACATATAAATCAAATTCACAAACCTTGATTTTGTTTGTTCCAATTTTGTGTATTCTTGAACACACAAATCGCAAAATTGTGTATTACTGCAACACACAAATTTGAGATTTGTGTATTCATTGAACACATAAAACTTAAATTTATGTATTTTTTAAATACAAAAAACTTGATTTTGGTTGTTCTAATTTTGTGTGTTCCTCCAACACACAAATCTCAGAATATAAAATAAATTTTGGGGAAAAAAATTCGGAAAAAAAAAATTCGGGAAAAAAAAATTGGAATTTTTTTTTGACTTTTTTCGTAAAATTTTATTTATTGAAAAAAAAAATTTCCGGGAAAAAAAATAATTTCGAAAAACTATTCTGAAAAAAAAATTTAAAAATCCCGTGTAATTAATTGGGCATTGCCCCTTTTAAAAACATTACTGTACTATTTAGTCCTTATAATTTTTAAATATTATTATTTAGTCCTTATATTTTGAAAATATTACTATTTAGTCCTTATAATTTTAAAAATATTACAATTTAGTCCTTATATGTTGAAAACATTACTATTTAGTCCTTATAATTTTTTAAATATTATTATTTAGTCCTTATACTGCAAATAGGTCCTTATACTATTTATATTCATATAATTTCATTTAAATTGCAAATAGGTCCCTATATATAAAAAACCAAATAGTAGGTCCTTTAATTTTTTAATTTGCATTTTGATCCTTATATTTTCTTTTTCCTATAATTTTTTTTAATTTGCAATTAGGTCCTTATATTTTTTACATTATTAACAATTCCCCTAATATATTTTATAAAATCCATATAATTTCATTTAAATTGCAAATAGGTCCGTATATTTCCAAAAATCCAAAAACTAGGTCCTTATATTTTTTACATTCTTAACAATTACCCTAATTAATTTTATAAAATCCATATAATTTCATTTAAATTGCAAATAGGTCCCTATATATCAAAAAATCCAAAAATCATAAGGAAACCCTATTTTGCTATAATTTTCAATAAATTCCAATTACATGTTGTTTTTTAACTCAACAAATTATTTAAACAACCTAGAATAACATATATAAAATTCGGAAATCATATATTTGCATTAACAATCATGAAATTGTTCAATCAAAAAAATAGCAATTTTAAATCCGAAAATTATTACCTGTTACGTGGAAATGGTGAAGATTTAATCCATGAATCCATGCGAAGAAGAAAGAATCAAAAAACATAAACAAAGAAAAATATATTAGAAATTGAAAAAAAACAAAATCAAAAACTTGTAAAAGGTGTTTTTGGATTGATTAAGCTTACCTTGATGTTGGATTTAGTCCTGGATTGCCTGGGAATTGCTTGGGAAGGAAGGTATTGGCGATTTTTGGAGAGAATTTTGGTGTAGTTTACCTTGGTGTAGCTTAACTTGATGTTGAACTCGTTTTAGGGTTTTATAGAATTTTTATTTACCGACGAACGCGGGCCGTCGGTAAACAAGGGCACGCGTCGGTAAAGAAGGACATGCGTCACACTCCATATACATGACCCTTGCGTGTCATCACTTAGCGACGACACAGGTCGTCGGTAATTTTCAAGAGCGGGAAACTTGACCGCCCAAATTGACCAATCGAATTTTGGCGAAATATTAGTGAAGATTTTTCGTATGAATGTCGTCGGTATTTTACTTAGCGACGACATTCATATAAAGCATGTCGTCGCTAAATATTTGAATATCGTCGGTAATTGTTTTTAAATTTTTCTTTTTTTTCTTTCTTTTTTTCCTTTCCTTTCTTTTTTTTCCTTTCTATTTTTTCCTTTATTTCCATTGAAGAAATGTGATAGAGTTGGGTATTCGGTCAACTATTAGAGTCAAATGTGAATGTTAGGGGTATTTGGTAAACTATTAGAGTCAAATGTGAATGTTAGAGGTATTTAATCAACTATTAGAGTCAAATGTAGTCGTTAGGGGTATTCGGCCAGCTGTTAGAGTCAAATGTGAATGTTAGGGGTATTTGGTCAACTATTAGAGTCAAATGTGAATGTTAGGGGGTATTTAATCAACTATTAGAGTCAAATGTAGTAGTTAGGGGTATTTAGTCAACTATTAGAGTCAAATGTAGTCGTTAGGGGTATTTGGTCAACTGTTAGAGTCAAATGTAGTCGTTAGGGGTATTTGGTCAACTATTAGAGTCAATGTGAATGTTAGGGGTATTTAATCAACTATTAGAGTCAAATGTAGTCGTTAGGGGTATTTAGTCAACTGTAAGAGTCAAATGTAGTCGTTAGGGGGATTTGGTCAACTGTTAAAGTCAAATGTAGTCGTTAGGGGTATTTGGTCAAAACTCGAATCCGAAAAACATTCAAATAAATTCAAAACTTAAATTCGAAAAACATTCAATCAAATTCAAAACTCAAATCCGAAATATTTTTTCCCTAATCAGTTTCATATCCACTATTATCTATAGGTTCATCATCGCTATCCTATGCTGTAGATCTCGGTTTTGGAAGTTAGGCGGTCGACCGGGGCCTAGCGCCTAGGCGGGATTACACGGGACCTAGGCGGAATTATATGGTTTTGAATCACGATGTGTAATTTTGTATATTTAGTAATATATATGTAGTAATTATAGCAATATTAACTATTTAAGTCATAAAAATTCATCTAACAACACTATAGTAAATATAAAAATACTAAATATTGAGTTATAATATCAACTAAAGAATTCTCGAGAATAAGAAAAATAACAAAAAGGTCTATGCGAGCATGTTTTTTCATTCATCGGCGCCTAGGCGGCCGTTTTTGCCATTAATCGGTGCCTAGACGGGTTAGGCGCCTATTCCACGGCGATTAAGGCGCTAGGAAAAAACGCCTAAAATTTTAACTAGGCGTAAGCGGCTGAGGGGGGAGTTGACGCCTAGGCGCGCCTAGGTGGGGAGATCTACAACATAGTTGCTATCAACATGTATAGTATCTCCATCTCCATATTCTTCCACATGTCATCCTCAATCTCATCGTTTTCCTCAATAAACAAATCAATACGAAAAAAATGAGATGGGTCAATCTCGATCTCCTCGGTAGTTGCCAAGTTCACTGGATCAAAAACCCTCCCAGTGTTAACCAAAGGTATCCTGATGCTCTCATTGCTAATAGGTAGTGATTCCGGGACTCCATCCGTGACGGTCGTTTATTTCCCAAACGGCTTTCCAACCTTTCATTGTTTTCTTTGCATTAATCTCGTCAATGTAAAAGACTTTCTTGGCCTGCGATGCTAAAATGTATGGTTCGTTGGCCCAATCAAAGTTTGATGTATTGATAAAGGTTACCTCGTGTTCTGTCGTCGCATCACCCATTCTGTACCACTTACAAACAAATAACACAACCGAGCACCCTCCAGTGTACATAACCTCCAAGATTTTCAGTAATTCACCGTAATAAGGTAACCCATCGTACATGGTACAAACTCCGTAATCCCGCGTCACTCTTTTTTCTCCTTTATCCTTAGTTACCCACTTGACACCATTCACAACACATGATTCGTATTTATGCACCGCACCATAAGACATGTTTGCCAAGGACACCATCTCAGGGGTAGCTAATGCATCACCACGAGATTTCATTCCATAAATCTGTCATACAAAAATAATACTTAATACTTTGAAAAGAAATAGATAATATTTAAACCAATTCCTAAAGTTACATACCTTTTCCAAAAACCATCCCTTAAACATTTGACGGTGTATATTCTCTATTTCGCTACTCGTTCCCAAAAGTGTGGATTTGTGTTCACTAAAAACGTAAATGAATATAAATTAATATAAATATAAATATAAACATAAATATAAACATAAATATAAACATAAATATAAATATAAGTATAAATATAAGTATAAATATAAATATAAATATAAGTATAAATATAAGTATACATATAAATATAAGTATAAATATAAATATAAGTATAAATATAAATATAAGTATAAATATAAATATAAGTATAAATATAAATATAAATTTGAATAAGTAAACGTTACTTACGTCATGTATGTTTCAAGTTCGTCGCAATTATTCAAAATATACCAACTGATATGCTCCTTCTCCTTAAATGGTAAAGGACCAGACTCTTCTTGCCAACTGGAGTACACTGAGACTTGAAAACGGATAGCTCTTTTGGTTCTGGAAGTGGTTTGTTGTATCTACCTGGATAGTTGAACTTTATTTTTTCTTCACTAAGATACCGTGATATGAAGATACTGCATCATAACGTGACAATCATGCGATTTCATTCCAATAATCTTTCCTGTATCAACTTGAACATTATTCCTCAGACTAGACGCGAAACCATCGGGAAACCTCTGTGCCTGTAACCACTCAAGAAAAAATTTCCGCTTATCCGTTGACAACGTATACTTTCCTCGCTTTAGTATCGCTTTACCTCCTTTTGATGTCAACCACAACTCTTTCCTGACGTTCATTTCCTGGAGATCCATTTGCGCCTTCGCGTTATCTTTGTTTATTTTCCCATCAAGTCCTATAACTGTACCAAGCAAGCTGTCACACACATTCTTCTCGCAATGAATTACATCGATGTTATGTTTTAACAAATTTTCCGACCAATACGGTAAACGATAAAAAATACTCTTTTTCTTCTAGTTGGACTCACGAGGACCTATTTTCTTTGTGGCCTTGCCCCCAAAATCCTTGTGTTTACCTGGTAACACAATAGGCAACCCATTCAACTGTGTCTAAATATCGGTCGCACTATGTTTCCTCGGTGGGCCCCTGTGATCGGCAGCGGGTACAAAACTCTGTCTTTTCTAAATAGATGCCTGATAAGTAACCAACGTCTATGATCAAAATAAACCACACCTTTTTTCACCTTCAACGACGGAGTAGAATCCATGCATTCTGGGCAAGCCATGTAACCTTGACTCGACCGTCCTGAAGTGTATGACCGAGCGGGGTAATCATCGGTCGTGGACAACAAACAAACCTTCATAGTAAACTCTTGCTTCGTATTGGCATCATACGTGGGACTGTTTCCCACAACATGTCCAACCCATCTATAACAGGATGAAGAAAGACATCCATGTCCTTTCCGAGTGAGCGGGGACCCGAAATCAACAAATAAAGCTGAAATGTGGTTTCCTTCATGCATACCCATGGTGGCAAGTTATAGACGGTCAATATGACTGTCCACATGCTATACGAGTTGTTCTGCATAGAAAACGGACAAAAACCATCGATACCCAGGCCCAAATACATATTCCGAGGTTCACTGGCAAGCTCTGGATGTCACTCTACAAATCTTTTCCAGCTATCACCGTCAACTGGATGACGTAACACATCTGGATCGGTACTCGTTCCGATATGGTGCCATATCATGTCTTCAGCGGTGTGCTTCGCCTGCAATTTCTGGGCAATCTAAAAGTAATGGAGCTTCTTATGCGGTACTTTCTGACCCTTCTTTGGGTCCCATCTCGATTCACTGCAAACTGGACACTTGTCGAGGTCTTCATTATCTTTGTAAAAAATGGAACAATCGTTCGAACAGACATCGATAGTAATATACCCCATACCCAAAATTTTCAACTTCTTGTTGCATGCTTCATAAGAATCGGACAAATTGTGAGGTTTGGGTAAAATACGACCAACCAAGTCCAATAGCTCGGTGAATGATGTGTTAGTCCACTTTTTCTTTACTTTTACGTGCATAAGCTTGGCAATGAAATTCAAGGAACTCATCGTTGTACAACCAGGATATAATTCTGTCTCCAATTCGTCGAACAATGTTTCAAAACTGCTCCGACTTGGAAGACGTGCATCTCTCATCTTAGTATCACTCGGGTGTCCACCAACATCATAACTGTGTCTCAAATCGTCACAAACATCATGCATTTTATTTTCTATATTTGGCATAGGAATTGCTTCGGGAATTACCAACTTCTCACCGTGTTTTGTCCAAACCTAATATGCATGCTTAAACCCGTCCTTTAGAAGGTGGCCCCTAACCGTTTGGGTGGGTAATCAACATTTTTTATTACAATTAGTACACGGGCAAGACATGTAACTATTATAACCATTTTTTTTCTTAGCAAATTCGATAAAAGCCAAAACCCAAAAAATAAATTTTTCTGTAAAATAATCTTTCGTAATGATCCAACTCTTATCCATACCGAAGCCATCTTTTAGCAACAATACGATACAACTAAGCAACTACATTCATATGAAAATAAAATAAAGAATTATTACAACCCAAATAATAAAATGAATAAAAATTAGAAACCAATGAATAAAATACTAAAAATTACAAACTGAATGAACGACTAAAAATTACGAACCCATTGAATGAATAAATATTACAAACCATTGAATGAATAAAATTACAACACAATAAATAGATAAACAATTTCATATAATTAATTAAACAACTAAAAATATATGAGAAAAAAATATAAATAAAACAAACATACATAATTTACAACATAATAATAAACAAGTCAATCAAAAGTTATTTATGAACCTAATCATATCTTATAACAACTAATTTAACCTAATAAATAAAAAATTTAAAAAGTATGATATTTATTGAAAATACCTTGAATTGGTTGGAGAAATTGAAGATTGATGATCATGTCCCACCTTCAAAATGTATTACTTCACCTATTCAAATCATATAGCAAGAATAAAACACAATTAGAAACCAAAAAATAAAAAATAGATATGAATTTTCATGCATGAAATTACCTTCAATTGTGTGATGAAATTGGATATTGATAATTTCCCACCTTGATTATGAACCTGGGAATGGTGCAAGATGAATTGGAGAATCAATTAGAAATAAAAAAAATGAGTTGTGTTTTTGAGAGAAAATCGGAGAATTTTTTTGGGGGTTTTTGGGTGTTTTGGGAGTTGAAACTTGTTGTCTTCATTAAATAGGTTTTTTAGTTACCGACGACCCGCGTTTCGTCGGTATATTCAAACGAGTCGTCAGTAGTATAATTTAAATAGCGATGAATAACATCGTCGTAGATATAGCGACGACACTTTGAACGCCAAAAAGAAATCAAAATAACAATATGTTACCGACGACATTTTAGATCATTAGGGGCGAATTTGTGTCGTCGTTTTTTTTTTTCCGACAACGTCTTTGTCATCGGTAAACAAAACTTGTCGGTAAGTTTAAAAACTTACCGACGAAACGCGGGTCGCCGTTAAAATTTCGTCCCTAAAGACACTGTTTCTTGTAGTTCTAATACCTTCATGGAAAAGGACAAAATGAATTTTAAAGAAGAAAAGTAGCACTGACCCCTATTGGAGTTGTGGGGCCCATTTAAGTGGTCCAAGTCAACGCAAAAATGTTTTAGGAGAATGCAAATTGGTTTGAGCCACGCCAGCGACATTTTTAACAACTCTTTCACTTCAGATTGTAAACCGTGAGATTTACGCGCTCCTAACTTCAATTTCTACCATGAAATCCAAGGTATTGTGCATAATCCTAACCAAATTTGTATAGTGACTCCACAAAGTAGATTTCTAAATCTGTCTTGTAGATGCTTACGCTTTTCGAAAGTGGAATTATGGCCCTTTCTTACAGTGACTTGGGGGTATCCTTGAATTTGTGAGTTTTTCTCATCATCTCGGGGTCTCATTTAATCCGAGAACCTAAGGATGGCCACTTGGTGGGGGCAAAGGTGTGATAAAATAATAGATAAATAAAGATAATAATAAAGAGCACACACCCTTGAGAACCACGGAACTCACTGCAAGTATCACAAATCGTTTGCAAGTTTTAATGATAAGTTAAGTTCGTTCGCAGGGATTTAATCCGTTAGATCTAATTATATTTAACAAGCGTAGTTGAATTTAGATGTTTTAGAATAAAATATAAAAAGATAAAATAATATGAATAACTATCTGATATGAAATAAACAAACACGAATGCAGATAAATAAATATGGATGTAAGTCTAAAAGATTAGGATTAATATTATGAGTCTATTTTACTAAGTTGTTATTCTAACCTGTCACAGATTAAGCATTATATATTAACCAGGATTCTAAACTCTACCTAGCCTCTATTAGGCTTACGAGCAACCTCTCCACTAGCAAGGATTCCTGAGTAATGATTGGTGATTAAATCAAACCTTTATGGCTATCTAGTTAGGCAAAGGATCAAAACTAGACGATTATGTGGTGTTGTCAATAACTAAGAATAATCCTAAGATTGGCCAAATCTAGGGATGTAACAATAAGTCAAAACACATAATAACAATATACGCCAAGCTCAATCAATTAAAATAACAAATAGTATTATGGAAGTTAAGACAAAATAATAACCCAACAATTAAAAGTAAAACTTATAGAATAAAAGTTTAGAAATATGGTTGAGCATAAATCTATAGCTAAATACCCTAAATATAGAGAAGGTGAGATGTAGAAGAGGAGTTTGTCACTCTCCAACTTCGTGCTTCTTGTCTTCCTCTATAGGTCAGCTTGCTTCTTGGATGAATAGCTTGATTCTAAGGATGAATATTAATTTAAAGGACTAAGCTATTATTTAAAAGTGAGAAAATACAAGTAAGGACTAAGCCTAAGCTTGAAACTGAGCAAGGACATGTTTACAATGGTATAATTAGGGGTGTGCGCGGGTCGGTTTTTTATGAAAAATGATCAACCCACAAACCGCCCGTTCTTGTGCGGATTTTGAAAAATAAGACCCGCACCCGCCCAATACATTACTTAAACCATTGAGTTTCGGGTTAGACGGGTTGCGGGTGCATTGCGGGTGATTTAGTTCGATAAAGAAGACGAATTTGTATCCATATTCATTTGGCGAGTCAAATTTATATTACAAATGAAAATTATAATGAAAAATATTGTTTAGGATACGCATATGCATTTCAAAAAATCTATGATTAAAAGATATAAAATGAGATTTTAGGAAACTAAATATATGAACTGAACAAGAGTACATATAATATCATAATTGAAATGAAAAATATATTTATTAAATAAAATATATTGAAATATTAAGGGATTTCAAAATATTTTTAAAAAAGGGGGAGGAACAAAAAAAATGTAGAGTGAAAAGCACATGACCTTCACTATTTTATTTGAATAAAATAAGCAATACAAATTTTTCTAATTTTTATTCTACAAAGGTATTCGAGTATAAGCGGGTTTGCGGGTTTCAAGTTTAAAATCCACAGCCCGCAAAAATGTGTATATTTTTTCAAAAATGTAAACCGCAACCCACCCAAATAAAAACTAACCCGTATAATTTCGGGTTAGTGTGATCGGGTTGGTCGGGTTATGCGGGTATTCTAACCCGATGCACACCCCTAGGTATAATGGTGTATTTATAGGTGTTTAGGAACCCTAATTCGTTTTCTTGAAGGAGAGGGTAAGTAGTGGACTCAAAGCCCAACTCAAATTCGTAACCCTAAAACATGGAATCAGACCCGTTTTTGTTTTGATCCTAGCAGTTTCAATACTCATCCGTTTGACGCGTATGAGTAGTCGAAATTCATCGTCTCGGAAAGATCTTCAAATTTTATCTTGACCGTTTCTCCATATTCCACACCGATTTTGAGATATAAGCTGATTTGTGGTCGTGGGTGGTGAAATTCAGAATTAAGGCAGCTTTTCCTTTTCCATATTTTTAGCTTTTCTTTCTTTATCTTCAATTACCATGCTTATCTCTTTCCATATCTCTTAGTCTTTGACTTGGAATCTAATTAATCTCCATAATTATCTTTAAAGCTTCACACTAAATAAATAATTAAACCCAATATGCTCTAAAAACAATAAATTACTAAATCTAGACTCAAAATAGGAAAGTGTAGTATTTCTCAAGAAAATCGACTCAAAGAAATCCTAAATCACTAAAATGATGTCTCATCCTAATATAAATCTATCACAAATGAGGAGACATCAAGACCCCCAACTCAAAGTTGTATCATCCCGATACAATAAAGATAAAAACAAAGGGAAGTCTCTAAATACACACCTAGGTCAATTAAGCACAGAGGACAGAAGATAGCAGAATATGGAGAATAGACTTAAAGCAACTACTCAGAAAATTTCATGTAATAATATTTAAAAACTACATACCTGTACACTTCTCATATCCACAATCAACACGGCTTGAATTCAAGATTAGATTAGCTTCGCAATGTAAGAAGGAGAGTAACTTTACTCAGTTCACCAAGGAAGCTATAGATTGTTCATCGAACTCCACTAGTATCCAAAGATCCATTTAACTACTCTCTATTGGCTCAATCACTTCTCGATTACATAGCAAAGAATCAAAAGGTCTTTAAGGTTGTAATGTAGGCTTAGAGACGGTATGATAAGTATATTTGGATAATTTAGAGTGAGCTTTTGGCTCTCTCCTCACTAGCCATCAACGAATTGCCCTAGAGCTTGAGTTACTCTCATAAAACGTTTTTCACTAAACCCAATGATTTCTCTGATGCACAAAGTAGCATCCCCAATAACCCAATTAAAGCATAAGATGATCACATAAAAATTCCTCTTTGCCGGTCCGAATATATATTCTTTTCAATTCTTTTCTACAGCTATGACTCTCTTTTAATGTTCGAGATATCACGCTATTTTTTTCATATATATATATTTATCTTTTCTTTTTATGCCCTTGGTGGCAATTTTAGCTCGTAGATTCATTTTCATTCACTATTACCCCGACAAAGGGTTACAATATAATCCTGTGAATCATCATCAATATAATAACAGAGCACAATTAATAAGTTCAAAAATCCCAACCCAATAACAATTCCCATAATGGTGGACCCACCACCCCAAACTCAGGCTCTAAAACAACTGTCTATGCATCGCGATTCGAGTGCAGGTCATATGGAAAAGTCCTATAATCTAAAGGGATATGGCTTATAATGTGGCTAAATAAAAAGGCTTCAGAAAGGCTAGAAGGACTGAGAAGGATATAAAATATTAAATCAAATAACAGGGTGAGAAAGTTAAAAGGCTTCAAATGGCTTCAATATGAAAGAACTGCCTTAATCATTTTCTACACCATGCAATTTCGTTATTCTCTTACCTTTAGCACGTTCATCATATGGTTTTGTCAACTAGCTTGGATCTCACGGCCTACAAACCGTTCAAGGCTCCCTGAGATCAAACATACTTTCTATCGCATTGCTAACTAATCTTTTCTTTACTATCAATGTGTGTTTTCCTGCAAATACTCAAAGCATACAAAATACAATAGCTCATAAACATACTACTTACTATCATTAACTCACTGAGCTTATGCTTTTAAGCTATTAAACACACTCTACATACATCTACTCCTTCAAAAAAATTAATTTTACCTAAAAAAACAATAAAACACATAAAAATGGAGATGAGGGACAACGAATCCCAACACCCCAAACTCAAAAATGAGTCGTGTCCCCACGACTCGAAAAGACTCAAAAATAAAATAAAAGAAAATTAAAATTTTATAGATATTGCACATAAAGAAATGGTAAGGAAAAAAAGAAACATACTCTTCGAGGCTATTACCTCGCCTGATCAATACCCGGAATAGGGTGCATTGCTTTCATGTATTTAAACTTCTAGTGTCACCAATTCGCTTTCCCTTACATCCTCTTATGCCCCATCCCAATCAATCACACTCTATAAATCTCTTGTTTATCTTCTTCCAACTTTTCTCTCGAATACTGTCTCATGTGACGGTGTTCATCCCAGAATATGTTTAATTACGGAACTAGGTAATAGACGTGTGGTATTCGTCAATGACCCTGACGGGCTTGACTAACCACATAGCCAATTGGGTAAGAGACTAAAACCGTTCGAAAGTAGGTATAATCACCCTGACGGGGTTAATAATACCGTAGGATAACTCCTAAGTCCATCCTGACGGGGGTTAAGAGATTACAGAGTCCCAACTAATAATTTAATGACAACTCTACCCTTAAAAGAAATAGTAATTGCATTGACTTAGGTGAATTCCCTTGCGAGACTCAAGTACCATTCTCTTCTTGCGTCTAGCTTATTTATTTTCATTATTTTCATTTCAGTTTAATTAATTTTGTCTTTAATTTATTTTTGCATCTTAGTCCTTAAAACAAAGACCAAACAACTTTATATATTATTTTCCGTACTTGCAATTATTATTACTTATCTATTGAGTACTTGGGTTACACCAGTCCAATCCCTGAGAACGAATCCGACTTATCGGTTTATTACTTGGACAACCTGGTGGTCCTTTGTGTGTTCTAAAATAAATGCAAAAAAGTAATCGAACCACAACCGCAAGTGTACGGTTGTCCCAAGTATAAAACAGATTCGTTCCAAGGACGGGATGGTTGATCACAATGCTTATCAAGTAATGATTGGTTGCACTTATGAAAGCAAATAAAATTAATATGATTGATTGTTTGTTTTGTATTAATCCTAAGTATGAAAGACTAGTGCGAAAATGTAAATAAATAACTAAGATAAAGGTAAAACGCAAGTATGAGCAGGTAGTACTTGAGAGACGCAAGGGTTTTCCTAACTATCATTCATTTCATACATTGTTTAAGGGGCAAATTGGTAAATTTGTATTGGTCGGGATTCTATAATCTCCTTACCCCCGTCAGGGTGGACTAAGGAGCAACTCTCAAATGCTACAAACCCCGTCAGGGTGATTATAGTCCACTCTCAAGTGTTTAAATGTAAATTACCCAATAGGCCATAGGTTTAATTAAGCTCGTCAGAGTCAAATAATTTCTAACCTACATTCGTTAACTAGTTCGGTACCTAAACCCCCCGTCAAGGTGATCCAATCGCCACTAATTGGAATAGCCTAGATACTAAGCCCTATTATTAATTGATCAGGTCAATAATAGTAAATAAGCACAAATTAAAGAAAAATATGAATTACCCAATTTGATTTAAACAATAATTATCCCAAATTCAAATGTATAAAACGAAATCAAATTAGGATTAACCCATTAAGCGTTCTCAAGCACTAATTTAGTTTAGCTCATAATAATTGAAAAGACAAAAACTAAAGAAACAAATAGGTTCATCATGTTTTACAGAATAAAATAGAAGAACCTAATTACGGAATTGAATTGGCTGAGAAGTGGAGATATAGACCGTCTCCAGCTCTTGCTTCTTCTCTTCCTGCCTCTAGCTTCTTCTCTTCCTGCCTCTAGCTTCTTCTCTGGTATCTGACTCTTAAGCGTATGTTGAATTCTCCAAAAGTTCTATGAAAATAGAAGTCTAAAGCCCTTTTACAATGTTAAAAACGGATTAGGGCTTGGACTTAAGAATAAATCAATAATTAAATGTCCAAGCCCAATTTCTAAGCCCAAAATCCCGTAACTGCTGATACACCTTCACTAAAACGGCTTTTCCCGCTTCGTTATGACTCCGACCTAATTCCAGTTGCTAAAGTTCCGTAACTCGATAAGGAATGTTTTCTCTTCAAAGGTCAGCGGCTAAATCATCTCTTAAGCACCTCGAAATCAGCAATCTATGGCCTGGAAAACAGATTTTCAGCTCTAAAAATAATATCTTCGGGATTTATCTTCAAGTCTTGACTCTATATCACGATCTTTGTCTTTCTCCTCGGATTCCTCTTCTAGCTAACATCTAAAACCTGTAAACTTTACACTAAAAATACCAATCTTACGCGCAAAAGTTTAATAAATTAAAAATGCTAGAAATAAAAGAAGAAAATCATATTATTGCGTATTTAGTCCAAAAGTCTATCAAATTAATCAAATAAACACCAAAAGTGATGTCTCCTAAGGGTCGAAAATAAGAACAATTAAGGAGACATCAAGACCCCCAACTCAAACCTTTGTTGTCCCGACAAAGCAAAACTAAAAACAAGGGGAATGAAGTAGATGCAAGAGAAAATAGAAGCTAGCAAATAAACCCCAAAGCAATGCTAAAGATAAATCTCATATAGCAAACATTAAGAACTAACATACACATACACTAATCATGCAACATCAAACACAAATAACTTCAATCATAAAATTAACTTTGCAATGCTAGAAGGTTACACTTGTACTCATATCTGTATGATGGCTATAGGGTGGTCATTAATCCTAACTAGCTTTGAACGCTCCACCTAGCATATTCCCTATCAACGGAATCATAAATTCACTATGTACTTAGGAATCACGAGGTCTTTAGGGTTTTAATAATGGGTTAAGGACGGTATGGATGTATATTTGGTAAATTTGAAGTGAGCTTTTGGCTCTCTCCTCACTTACCATCAACAATGTCCTCGAGCTTGAGTTTACGCTAAAAAATGTTCTCACTCACCCATTTGACGCATTAATGTTGCGTCCCCATGTCAACCCAAATAAAACTAAGATGATTTCCAAAAATTATTCCACTTTGCCGATTTATTTATTCTTTCTTTTTTTTTCTTTTTTTTTCTTTTTCATTTTTTTTACAAGATACCCATGACCATCATTTTGATGTGAAAAGTCATGTCTCTTATAATTTTCTTTTTCTTTTTCAAATTTCGGCAAAGGGTTACAAATAATAATATCATCTATATTTTTGTGCCTCAATACAAACACATATAATCCCTTCCCAATGTAATTTCCCAAATGTGGACCCTCCACCCCAAACTCAAGCTCAAAACAAGTCTCAGGGTTGTGATTCAAGTGCGGGTCATTTGGTCATGCCTAATAATCTAAAGGATAATGGGCTTATATCGTGGCTACAAAAGAAAAGGCTTAAGGCTCAAAATTGGGCTAAGACGGATAAAATTATAATAAGGGATAGCAAGCTAAAAGGCTTCAAATGGCTAACAAAGAACTGTCCCTATCATTTTCCTAAGTACATAGCTTGTCTTTAGTTCATATCTAGGTGGGTTCTCTACTAATTAGGATTTCACGTTCTACACACCAAACATATTCCTTAAGTACAAGCTTACTTCATTTGCATTGTTCATTAATTTTTCCTATCAATTACCTATGTTCGCATGCAATTGTAAGTGCGTTTTATGTTATTCCCTAAAGTCCACTATCTACTATCATAGATTCATCAAAAGTATGCTTAAAAGGGACATTTAAAATCTTCTACAGTCAAACGCATCTCCTAATTATTTTATTGAAAGCAATTAAAACAAATAAACACATAAAAACTGGGATGAGGCAACGAACCCCACCCCAAACTCAAAAATGAGTCGTGTCCCCACGACCCGAAAAGACTCAAAGCAATAAAATAATCTACACTAAATGAGAAGGGAAAGAAAACGTAACTTAACCAGCGCGAGGCTGGTGTCGGTATTGCGTCCAAGTTGAGGTTTTGAGTTCTTCTTCATCAATGGTTGCGTTTAAACTGTTCTTCATCACCTCGAACTTCTTCAAATTTCCCACGTTTTCATTTATTACTTGCCCTCTAAGCATCATCTCTTCTATTAAGATCTTCCCCTAATACCCAATTCTCTTTCCTCATCATATTCTTCGTACCTTTTCCAACCTTTATGGTCATCTCTGATGACCCCAAACTCAAAGCTTCAAGACCTTCAACAGGTTAAGATAAAATTGTGATTTTAGTGTTCTTGAAGGTTTGCATATGAATTATGGATTGTTTAGAGCTGGGTCATGGATATTTCAAGGTTTGGGAAAGTTTAACGGCTAATTTTAAGCTTTGGTGGAAGAAAATTTTGGTTTAAAGTGTAAATCTTTGGTATTTTGGAAGATTTATGGTTTGATTGTGAACTTTGGATGATGTTTAGAGGGAAGGATTGGTGGTATAGTGTTGTTTTGATGATGATTTTCGGAGTGGTAGGAGGCTAGGATTCGTAATAAAAGGTA
Source organism: Nemophila menziesii (assembly GCA_029959085.1). NCBI lineage: Eukaryota > Viridiplantae > Streptophyta > Magnoliopsida > Boraginales > Hydrophyllaceae > Nemophila > Nemophila menziesii. Next base: position 35,434,013 of record JARWIR010000005.1, on the reverse strand, counting down.
GGCTTGGGAAAGAGGGTAAAAAATTATAGGGTTTGATCCCTTAAAACCGCCGATCACAGCAGCTGACCGGCTAGCCGGCGGTTGACCGGCATGCCGGCCACTGTGTGTCGGCGAAAAATAAATTCGAAATCGAAAATTTTACTTTTTATTTTCTTAACCTCTAACGCAACCTCCTTGCGTCATTGCTGACGCAGTGATCAGAAAGTCCTCCTTCGCTGACAGGCTAGCCGGCGGCATGCCGCTAGCGCAAATCGAGACGCAGCGTCCTTGCGTCGTTGCTGACGCAGTGGTCAGAAACATCATCGTCATCGGCCGGCTAGCCGGTGATTTCATGCGAAGAAGAAAGAGAAAGCACGTGCCACGAAGGTTCCGAAGGAACCTAAGAAAGAAAGAAAGAAAAAGGGGTTCAAAGTAGGTGAAGAAGTTGCCATGAAGAAACCAAACCCCCATCCCAAGGTACGTGAATCAAAAAGTTCTTGGCTAGGACCGTTCATGGTCACGAAGCTTATCTCAGATAAACTAGTGGGAATAAAAGCTAAGGGATGCAAATTTCGAGTTGCAACTATCGACAACCTCACTCACTACTGGGGAGGTTATGTCAATGACTAAAGAATGAGGTAACCCGTCGAGCTTAACGACGTTAAACAAAAGCCATTTCTTGTATATTAGTTAAGTATTTCAATTTCGTAGTTTAATTTAGTTTGATTATCGTTAATTTAGTGTTTATTATTAAGAAATGAGGAAGGGTAGTTGTTTTTGATGATTTCAGGGGTAAAAGGGTCATGAGTTTGGGGTCAAAAGGAGGAGAAAACGAAAAATTATGGAGTCAACAGCAGGTTTGACCGGCTAGCCGGCGAGCTGGCCGGCATACCGGCCAAAAATGCTGAAGACCCCCAAACTCTTTGACCATTGCGTCAGCGATGACGCAGCATTGCTGTGTCACCATTCGCGCCAGCGAGAATCCACCGGCATACCGGTCACTGACCGGCTAGCCGGCCAACTGGAGGAAGAGTTTCTGGTCCTTGCGTCAGCGACGACGCAAGGTTGCTGCGTCTCGAAATACGCCATCGACATGCCGCCGGCATGCCGGTCAGATAACCGGCTAGCCGACCGATGAAGGTGGACTTTCTGATCACTGCGTCAACGACGACGCAAGAGGCTTGCGTCATGGGTAAAAAAAAAAAGAGTACAATTTTTTTCGAAAATTTATTTTTCGCCGACACAGTGACCGGCATGCCGGTCAACTGCTGTGATCGGCTGTTTTAAGGGTTCAAACCCTATAATTTTTACCCTCTTTCCCAAGCCTACCTCTTATTACGAGTCCTAACCTCCACCTACTCCTAAAATCATCATCAAAACAACATTATACCACCAATCCTTCCCTCTAAACATCATCCAAGATCACAATCAACCCATTAAACTTCCAAAATACCAAAGCTTCACACTTTAATCCGAAGTTTTCTTTCACCAAAGCTAAAATTTATCCATTAAACCTTTCCCAAGCCTTGAAATATCCATGACCCAGCTCTAAACAATCCATAATTCAAACCCAAACCTTCAAGAACACTAAAATCACAATTTTATTCACACCTTTTGAGGGTCTTGAAGCTTTGAGTTTGGGGTCATCGGAGATGACCATGAAAGTTAGGAAAGGTACGAAGAACATGGTGACGAAAGAGAATTGGGTATTGAGGAAGATTTTGATAGAAGAGGTGGTGCTTAGAGAGCAAGTAATAAATGAAAACGTGGAAAATTTGAAGAAGTTCGAGGTGATGAAGAACACTTTAAACGCAACCATTGATGAAGAAGAATTCAAAACCTCAACTTGGACGCAACACCGACACCAGCCTAGTGCTGGTTAAGATACGTTTTCTTTCCTTTCTCATTTAGTGTAAATTATTTTATTGCTTTGAGTCTTTTTGAGTCGTGGGGACACGACTCATTTTTGAGTTTGGGGTGGGGTTCGTTGCCTCATCCCAGTTTTTATGTGTTATGTGTTTTATTTGCTTTCAATAAAATAATTTTCGGAGTTGCGTTTTGACTATAGAAGATTTTAAATGTTCCTTTAAGCATACTTTTGATGAATCAATGATAGTAAATAGTGGATTTTAGGGAATAACATAAAACGCACTTACAATTGCATGCGAACATAGGTAATTGATAGGAAAGATTAATGAACAATGCAAATGAAGTAAGCTTGTACTTAAGGAATATGTTTGGTGTGTAGAACGTGAAATCCTAATTAGTAGAGAACCCACCTAGATATGAACTAAAGACAAGCTATGTACTTAGGAAAATGATAGGGGCAGTTCTTTGTTAGCCATTTGAAGCCTTTTAGCTTGCTATCCCTTATTATAATTTTATCCGTCTTAGCCCAAGTTTGAGCCTTAAGCCTTTTCTTTTGTAGCCACGATATAAGCCCATTATCCTTTAGATTATTAGGCATGACCAAATGACCCGCACTTGAATCACAACCCTGAGACTTGTCTCGAGCTTGAGTTTGGGGTGGAGGGTCCAGATTTGGGAAATTACATTGGGAAGGGATTATATGTGTTTGTATTGGGGCACAAAAATGAGAGATGATATTATTATTTGTAACCCTTTATCGAAATTTGAAAAAGAAAAAAAAAAAAAAAGAGAAATTTTTTTTTATAAGAGACATGACTTCTCACATCAAAATGATAGTCATGGGTATCTTGTACAAAAAAAAATGAAAAAGAAAATAAAAAGAAAAAATAAATAAATAAATAAATCGGCAAAGTGGAATATTTTTGGAAATCATCTTAGTTTTATTTGGGTTGACATTGGGGACGCAACATTAGCGCGTCAAATGGGTGAGTGAGAACATTTTTTAGCGTAAACTCAAGCTCGAGGACATTGTTGATGGTAAGTGAGGAGATAGCCAAAAGCTCACTTCAAATTTACCAAATATACATCCACACCGTCCTTAAGCCATTATTAAAACCATAAAGACCTCATGTTTCCTAAGTGCATAGTGAATTTATAATTCTGTTGATAGGGAATATACTAGGTGGAGCGTTCAAAGCGAGTTAGGATTAATGACCACCCTATAGCCATCATACAGAGATGAGTACAAGTGTAACCTTCAAGCATTGCGACTTTAATTTTATGATTGAGATTATTTATATTTGATGTTGCATGATTAGTGTATGTATATGTTAGTTCTTAAAGTTTTGCTATATGAGATTTATCTTAAGACTTGCTTTAGGGTTATTTGCTAGCTTCTATTTGTTTTTGCGTTTACTTCTACCCCTTGTTTTGTTTTGTTTTGCTTTGTCGGGACGACAAAGGTTTGAGTTGGGGGTCTTGATGTCTCCTTAATTGTTCTTATTTTCGATCCTTAGGAGACATCATTTTTGGTGTTTATTTAATCAATTTGATAGACTTTAGGACTAAATATGCAATAATATGATTTTCCTCTTTTATTTCTAGCATTTTTAGTTTATTAAGCTTTTGCGCGTAATATTGGTATTTTTAGTGTAAAGTTTACAGGTTTTAGATGTTAGCTAGAAGAGGAATCCGAGGAGAAAGTCAAAGATCAAAAGATAGAGTCAAGACTTGAAGATAAATCCCGAAGATATTATTTTTAGAGCTGAAAATCCATTTTCCAGGCCATAGATTTCTGATTTCGAGGAGCTTAAGCGATGATTTAGCCGCTGACCTTTGAAGAGAAAACATTCCTTATCGAGTTACGGAACTTTAGCAACTGGAATGAGGTCAATCGGAGTCATAACGCATCGGGAAAAGCCGTTTTAGTGAAGGCATATCAGCAGTTACGGGATTTTGGGCTAAGTTAGTGGACTTGGGCCTTTTATATTTCATTTAATTAAAAGCCTAGGTCCAAATCCGAATTTGCACTTATAAAAGGAGGTTTGGACTTCTATTTTACACACAATTCACATTCTACAAGATTAAACACCAGAGAGAAGTCAACGGAAGGAAGAAAGAAGAAGCTACAAGAGCTGGAGAGGGTCTATATCTCCGTTCGTAGTCATTCCTATTCCGGAAATTAGGTTTTTCTTATCTTTAATTTTGTAATCAATATGAATTCCATTTATTTTAATTTAGTTTTTCTTTTTAATATGAGCTAAACAATTCATAGTGCTTGAGAACAATTAATGGGTGAATCCCAATCGTATTGAATAACAAATGTTGAATTTGGGTTTCTGTTAAATTAAATTAAATTAGGTCTTTTACTCTTTTCAATAAATTGAGATTAATTACTGTTTTTGGAGTAGCTAACTAAGAACAGGTGTTAGTATCTAGGCTATTCCAATTAGTGGCGATTGGATCATCCTGACGGAGGGTTTAGGTACGGAAATATTTATTTAATCTAAAATAGAAGCTATTGATTCTGACGAACTTAGCTAATTTTAGGGCCAATGTGGTAATTAACTTAAACATCTAAAAGTGGATCATATTTACCCTGACGGGACTAGTGACACTCTAGGATAGCCTTATAGTCCACCCTGACGGGGGTATAAGGAATTTAGAATCCCGACCATTGTAATTGACCAATTTAGCCCTTAAACAACATAAGTTAGGAAATAAGATTGGGAGGATCCTTGCGTTCTCAAGTGCTACTTCTCATATTGCGTTTTACATCATTTTACTTGCGTCTTAGCTTTTATTTGCAGTTTAATATTTGTCTTTCAATTATTTAGAATTAATACAAAACCAAACAAACATTTTACCTTTATTTGTTTTCATAAGTGCATCAATCATTAATAGATAAGCATTGTAGTCAACCATCCCGTCCTTGGAACGAATCTGTTTTATCAGTTATACTACTTGGGACAACCGTACACTTGCGGTTGTGGTTCGATTTACTTTTGCATTTATTTTAGAACACACAAAGGACCACCAGCTCCTTTGGTACCTGTTCAACTACATCTACACGAAAACAATCCTCCTTTGCATCTGGGAACTTCATTGGTTTGAACACGTTAAACTTCATTTCCTCGTCTTGGATTCTCATAATCATTTCTCCATTTTCTACATCAATCAAGGTACGCCCCGTGGCTAGGAATGGTCTTCCCAAAATAATGGGGACATTCCTATCCGCGTCGTAATCAAGTATAACGAAATCAGCGGGAAAAATTAACGTACCTGCCTTAACGAGGATATCTTCGATTCGGCCTTCTGGATGTGCAAGAGATCGATCCGCCATTTGCAGGACCATAGAAGTGGGTCTTGCTTCAATATTAAGCTTATCAAAGATTGATTTGGGCATAAGATTAATACTTGCACCCAAATCGCATAACGCTTTTCCTTTCCACTCATTACCAATTGATATCAAAATTGTAAAGCTCCCAGGATCGATTAGTTTCGGAGGTAATTTATTCTGACATATTGCACTACATTCTTCAGGTAAGCCAATCATTTCATTATCGCAATATGGCCGTTTGCTGGTGAGGGCTCTTTTCAGAAACTTAGCATACTTGGGTACATCTCTAATAGCTTCTAATAACGGAATATTTATGCTAAGACCTCTTACCCTGTTAAAGAATTTTTGATACTCAGCCATATCACCCTTCTTTTGTACTCTTGATGGAAATGGTGGAGGAGGACGGCTTATTATAGTATCATCTTTCTTTTCGGAATTTCACTAGATCTCTCCACTTCTTCTACTTCATCTTCTTTATCTTCATTCACCACCTCTTTTTCTTTTCTAGCAACTTCCTTCTCTTTCATAACAGGAAAAGGAGGTGGAGGAAGGTTCTTACCACTTCTGAGAGAGATGATTTTACAATCTTCGATTTGGATCGGAGTTTCAGTATTGCTAGGGAGTTGCCCTTGTGGACGTTGATTCAGTTGTCTATTAATTTGACTTATCTGATTCTGTAATAACTTCATGTTTGCGTCAGATGCTTGTTGACGTTCCATAGCTTGCGTCTGAAGAGCAATTAAACTTTCTACGGTTTTCTGAAGGGTAACTACACCTTCTTGCAGATGGGCAGGTAAGGCTTTTTGGTTCATTGTTTCATCGTAAGTGTCTTGAGGAGTTTGTCTTTGAACATAATTTTGATTCTGTCCTCCTTGATAATTGTTGTGTGGTCTTGGATTGTAGTTGTTACCTTGGAGATGTGGCTGATACGCATATGTAGGATTGGCTGCCCCATTAGGATTTGAGTATTGAAACCCAGGATGGTTTCTGTTAGGCTGATATCCATTACCACTCGAATTAAAGTTACCTCTGTTGGAGACAAACATCACGGATTCTTGATTATTCTGACAATTCTCCCAACTATGATCATTAACACCACAATACTCACATCCATACACCTCTTGTGCAACCTTTACCTCACCTCTTTTATTCAAAAAACCTTCTTTCTCGGCTAAAGTGAGTTGTCTCAATTGTTGTTCTAGTGTGGTTTGAATCTTGGTCTCTAAGGAGTTGAACTTTTCTTCAATATTGACATTATTAACTCCTCCTCTAATTGGTGTTCTTACGGTATTCCACCCAACTTCATTCTTTACTGTTCTTTCCAAGATGATTTTTGCATGAACGGGTTGAACTTGAAGGAATCCCGCACCACATAGCAAATCCAATTTTTCTCTTGAAGTTCCATCAAGGCCTTTGTAAAAGATTTTTAGCTGTTGTTGTTCTGTAAAGCCATGATCGGGAACTCTTCGTAAACACATCTGAAATCTTGTCCAGCTTTTACCCAAAGTTTCATCATATTCTTGACGGAAATGTGTTAATTCAAGTTGATCATCTAACCTCATGTTACTTGGATAATACCTCTCAAAGAAAGCAGTTTCTAATTGGTCCCAATTTGTTATCTTCGTAGGATCTTGCGTATCGTGCCATTCGCTCGCTCCATCTATAACGAAAAATCGAAACACAGCATAGTACATTTGTTCTTTTGAAACTCCTTGTGTGATGTAAGAATCACATATCTGTTTGAATTTCTGTACTACTCGAATAGGATCTTCTCCGGCTCTACCACGAAAATTTCCAAAATTTTGGAATTGAGCTAACATACCCGAATCTGGACGAAACCTCGGAACATCTATATTTGGAGCACCTACTCCTAGAGCAGGAGCACGAAAAGGAACTTCTTCCGGACCATTAACAAACCAAGGATCATGATTAATCACTATCTGAGCTTGTCCGTTATTGTTTTGTTGATTCTGAATATTAATGTTCTCCATTCTGTTAATTAATTCTTCTACTTCTAAGGCTTCTTGTTCTTTCCTTCTCTTGTTAGCAAGTCTGATTAATGATTCTGGATTATTAAGGATCGGAGGTGATGGCTCTAAATCCTTAAAGAGTCTTCTTCGCATACACCAAACCTAAAAACCTGAAAAGAAATGAACAAAAAAAAAGCGTAAAACTGAAATAAAAATAAATGCAACTATCACTAAAGGATAAACACCGTGGTCACACGCTACCGTCCCCGGCAGCGGCGCCAAAAACTTGGTGGTCCTTTGTGTGTTCTAAAATAAATGCAAAAAAGTAATCGAACTACAACCGCAAGTGTACGGTTGTCCCAAGTAATATAGTTGATAAAACAGATTCGTTCCAAGGACGGGATGGTTGATCACAATGCTTATCAAGTAATGATTGGTTGCACTTATGAAAGCAAATAAAATTAATATGATTGATTGTTTGTTTTGTATTAATCCTAAGTATGAAAGACTAATGCGAAAATGTAAATAAATAACTAAGATAAAGGTAAAACGCAAGTATGAGCAGGTAGTACTTGAGAGACGCAAGGGTTTTCCTAGCTATCATTCATTTCATACATTGTTTAAGGGGCAAATTGGTAAATTTGTATTGGTCGGGATTCTATAATCTCCTTACCCCCGTCAGGGTGGACTAAGGAGCAACTCTCAAATGCTACAAACCCCGTCAGGGTGATTATAGTCCACTCTCAAGTGTTTAAATGTAAATTACCCAATAGGCCATAGGTTTAATTAAGCTTGTCAGAGTCAAATAATTTCTAACCTACATTCGTTAACTAGTTCGGTACCTAAACCCCCCGTCAAGGTGATCCAATCGCCACTAATTGGAATAGCCTAGATACTAAGCCCTATTATTAATTGATCAGGTCAATAATAGTAAATAAGCACAAATTAAAGAAAAATACGAATTACCCAATTTGATTTAAACAATAATAATCCCAAATTCAAATGTATAAAACGAAATCAAATTGGGATTAACCCATTAAGCGTTCTCAAGCACTAATTTAGTTTAGCTCATAATAATTGAAAAGACAAAAACTAAAGAAACAAATAGGTTCATCATGTTTTACAGAATAAAATAGAAGAACCTAATTACGGAATTAAATTGGCTGAGAAGTGGAGATATAGACCGTCTCCAGCTCTTGCTTCTTCTCTTCATGCCTCTAGCTTCTTCTCTGGTGTCTGACTATGTTGTATTCTCCAAAAGTTCTATGAAAATAGAAGTCTAAAGCCCTTTTATAATGTTAAAAACGGATTAGGGCTTGGACTTAAGAATAGATCAATAATTAAATGTCCAAGCCCAATTTCTAAGTAAAAAATCCCGTAACTGCTGATACACCTTCATTAAAACGGCTTTTCCCGCTTCGTTATGACTTCGATTGACCTAATTCCAGTTGCTAAAGTTCCGTAACTCGATAAGGAATGTTTTCTCTTCATTGGTCAGCGGCTAAATCATCTCTTAAGCACCTAGAAATCAGCAATCTATGGCCTGGAAAACAGATTTTCAGCTCTAAAAATAATATCTTCGGGATTTATCTTCAAGTCTTGACTCTATATCACGATCTTTGACTTTCTCCTCGGATTCCTCTTCTAGCTAACATCTAAAACCTGTAAACATTACACTAAAAATACCAATATTACACGCAAAAGTTTAATAAATTAAAAATGCTAGAAATAAAAGAGGAAAATCATAGTATTGCGTATTTAGTCCAATAGTCTATCAAATTAATCAAATAAACACCAAAAGTGATGTCTCCTAAGGGTCGAAAATAAGAACAGTTAAGGAGACATCACAACCGTACACTTGCGGTTTGTGAGTCCTTAATCTTTATTTCATTATTTTATAACACACAAGGACCCACCAAGTTTTTGGCGCCGGTGCCGGGGATTGCAGCGTGTGACCCCGGTGTTTAATCCTTAAGTAGTTTTAATTGATTATTTATTTTTCAGTTTTACGCTTGGTTTTTGTTTTTGTTTTCTTTTGCAGTTTTCTATATTTAGGTAATGATCAAGAGGTTTTACTGAAGATGTATAGAGGACATTGCTCAAATCCCAATCCATTTGACTATTGGGAAGACTCCTCGGGACAACAACAAGGGGTTAGTAACTTCTACCAACAACCTTATTAATACCCGCAAGATCAAGGATGGAACAATCAACAGATCAGGGATAATCAACAACAATCATCATATCACTATCAACAAGAGCAAGGATGGAACAACCAATGGGTTGAAAACATTCCACGCTTTCCACCTCATCACTATGGGCAAGAGGCATTACAAGACCTATGTGCTAGAGTTGATGATGTCTCCCTGTTTGTTCTAATTATTAGCCCTTTGGAGACATCCTTTTAGGTGAATAAATGACTTATTTGATAGACTTTTAGGCTTAATTGATCAAATTACACTTTCTCCCCGTGGAATTTAACTATTCACATTTTATGAGATTTTGTGCGTAAATTTGATTGTTTTTAGTGCAAAGTTAATAGGTTCTTGAATTTCATCAAAGACCAATCCAAGGAGGAGAAGTGAGAAATAAAGTCTTAGGGTATTTTAGTGTGTTAGGAAGTATTTGTACTCGAGTTTCTATTTTTAGAGTGCACTTTCCTATTTCTATTTCTTGAATTATTGATTTGTTCTTTTTAAGCATATGCAGTTTAATTATTTATTTAATGTAAAGCTTTAAAAGATATATGGTAATTACTTAGAGACCAAGTCGAGATAAAGAATTAAAGGAAAGAAGATTTACATGGAAATAAAAATATTTAGGAAGGATATATGCAAAGAAGGAAAAGATAAAGCTGCCTTATGAATCTGAAATTCCAGCCACGTTTCAAAGACGAGTCCATAACTTAAGATTGGACAGGAATCTGGACAAGTGGTCTGCACCAATGGAAATCTCTTTCCGAGACAAGCAGTTTCATATATTGGAACTCCTCAAACGAATAAGTATTGAATGAGATATGACCAAAACAAATCAGCAGCAGAATCTTACCTTTCCTAGATTTTAGGGCTACGAATTTAAGAGTTCTTGACTCCACTCCAAGTAAATTCGACCTAGGGCTTCCTAACACCTATAAATACACCCCTTAACCTCCTCTTTTCACACATTTCAGAGAATTACACAAGAGGCTTAAGGTTTTCAAGTCAGAGCAAGAAGGCAAGAAGAAGCTAGTGCTGGAGGAGTCATGTTCTTCCATCATCACTCATCTTACCCTTTAGGTTATCAATTTATCTTTTGTATTTGAACATGAATTCCTTTTATTTTAATTTAGTTTTCCATTCCATCATGAACTAATTTCTTTAGTACTTGAGAATCGCTATATGGGTTGAACTTAATTCTGTTCAATTTATGTTTTCTGGATTTGGGATTTAATGGCTTAAATTAGACAAGGTATTTTGTGTTGACTATTATTTTGTTTTAATCACTAATTTTGAAGTCATGAATCAATCTTAGCTCATAGTAATTAGGCTATTCCATATAGTGGCGTATGGATCACCTTGACGGGGGGTTTAATTACAAACTTAGATAATAAACGCATAGTATCCGTTATTGACCCTGACGGGCTTAACTAACCATGCAGCCAAAGAGGTAAATTAATATTCATATGAAAGTAGCTTATATTAACCCTGACGGGGTTTGTAATTCCGTAGGATAGCTCCTAAGTCCACCCTGGCGGGGGTTAGGAGATATTAGAGTCCCGACTAGCACAATTATACCAGTTTAGCCCTTAAACAGAAGCATGAATTAGATAGGTTAGGTGAAACCCTTGCGAGGATCAAGTACTCTTTCTCATTTGAAGTTTCAAGTCTCTTTTATTTTCGTAGTTTATTTTCTTGCATCTTATAATTTATAAAAACCAAAACAATAATCTTTACTTTATTTTTCTGTCAAGCAATTTTTATTACTTTTTGATTAATACCTAAGTTGTGCCTAATCCGTCCCTGTGAACGCACTTGTTTATAATATATTACTTGGACAACTGTACACTTGCGGTTAAGTGGTTCCATTATTTTCAGTTCTTAATTTATGAACACACCAGGACCCACCAAGTTTTTGGTGCCGGGGACGGTAGCCTGTGACCCCGGTGTTAATCTTTAGTAGTTTAATTGTTTTAGTTTTAGTTTTATTTTTCAGTTTTATGCTTTGGGTTGTCTTTCTTTCTCAGGTTTACAGGTTCTGGTTTATGCGTGAAGATATCGTGATTCTTGCAAATCCCGAAAACCTAGTTCGAGAAGCAAACAAAAGAAAGAGAGAAGCTAAAGCAAAAGAGTTAGAGGAGCAATTAGCAAGAGAAGCAATGGCTGACGATCATGAAATCGATCCTATTGTTCCACAAGCTCAACCTCCTCAGAACAATGATTCGTGGTTCATCAATGGCCCTGAAGAAGCTCCATTTAGAGCTCCTGCCCTCGGAATTGGCCCAACAAATATTAATGTTGAGAGATTCAGACCCGATCCTGGTATGTTATCTCAATTTCAGAGTTACGGCAATTTCCGAGGAGCACCTGGCGAAGATCCAATCCGTGCTGTACAAAAGTTCATGCAAATTTGCGATTCCTATATTACGCATTGAGTAACAAGAGAGCAAATGTATTTTGCTAATTTTAGGTACTTCGTTATTGATGGAGCAAGTGAATGGCATGATTCCAACGAACCCGGAGCAATTACAACATGGGACGCATTGCAAACTGCGTTCTTCGATAGATACTACCCAACGAACATGAGATTAGACGCGCAAGTTGAATTGACTTAATTCAAACAAGATCAAGACAAGACGTTGGGTAGAAGTTGGAAGAGATTTCAGATTTGTTTAAGAAAAGTCCCTGATCATGGCCTCACAGAGATTCAACAGATGAAGATATTTTACCGAGGACTTGATGGCTCTTCATGAAAGGATCTAGACTTGCTGTGTGGTGGTGGATTTCTACGGGTACACCCAGTCCATGCTAAGATTATTTTGAACAGAACTGTAATAAATGAAATGGGTTGGAATACCGTGAGAACACCTGTCTGAGGTGGAAATAGCGCATTCATTGAAGAAAAATTCACCGCCATGGAAAACAAATTTGAGCAACAACTGAAACACCTTACTCTAGCTGTTACAAAAAGCGTTGCAGGTAGACGAGCAGGTGTTAATGTTACACAAGAAGTGTATGGGTGTTCTAACTGCGGTGTACAAGATCATGATTGGGAGAATTGTCCACACAATACAGAAGCCGTAATGTTTATGTCCAACCGAGGAAATTATAATTCAAGTAATCATGATTGGAAGAAGACTGGGAGCTCCTCAAGCGGACCCACTAATCCTCCTCATGGTATCAAGCCCTTCGATGTCAAACCGGGTAGAAAGATTGACTCCTCCGTCTTTCCTAATGGTAATAACTACTATACCCTCCTCGATTTTAAAGGTTTAATCACTTTTCTATCCATTGATATCAATGTGGCAATTGGGTTTTTAAGAGTTTTACCTAAAATTTGTTTATGATTGTGATTCAAATTTGATTTTATCAAAAGTCAATGGGAAAACCATAAAAATCAACGAGCCTTATCTTGCTAGCCGTTTCGATTTAAAAACTTTCGGGTTTGAAAGCTTTTAGAATGTTGGGTGGGGTAGTATTGATATTAACCTTATTTCATGTGTTGAATTGTTTATGGAAGCCCATTTAATTAATCCCGACATAAACACGTCCAAGTCAAAACATTAGAGATAATACGATTTTACTCCCGATTATTAAATTGCTTATAAAATTGTTTTAAATGGTCTATTTTGCGAAGATAAACCCAATGCAAATATTTCTCCTTACGAAGCCTACATTCTATATCGTATTTATCACCACGAGCAAATTAATTTTACGGCCATCATGATTGAAACGATGAATCATGCTCATCATAATTCTCTTAGTGTCCCTTACGGTTTAGCTCTCTCCGCTATTTTTTAAAGCAATAGTCTTATTTTTTAATCATAATTGGGTTATCGATTACACAGCCGTTCGAAAAATGAAATTTGTCATCTATAACAATGAGTATATTCTCGAAAAACATCTTGATAATTTTGGGGATGATGACCTTATTTCTCGTTTCAAAACTTCCTCCTTCCTTTCTGGGGGTATACCTATCCCGTCCTCTCCGGTTTGAAATGAACCAAATCAAAACCCCTCTTCTGTTGACCTTGCCACCACCATTTTGCGTATGGAATCCACTCTTAATGGTTTGGGATCCACTTTTAACCGATTCATAACCTATAAGGAGAGTAAATTCGAAATCATGGAAAGGAGGTTCGATGAGTTAAGAAACGAGATATCTTGTATGGGTCGCCATTCATGTAGCCATTCTCGAAGCCGCTCTCCTCGTTAAGGATGTTGGTGTGTTGGGGTTTTTTATCTCTCGTTTTATCTAGTATTATCTCGCTTATTATTGCATCTTTAGTTGTGTTTTGTTGAACTCTTTGAATTGTAATTGTGTTTTGTTTTTGGATGGTTTATGCATTTGTGGTTATTTTGCTTGTAATAGTTTTAAACTACATTTTTTTATGATTAGTTTTCAAGTATTATGTTTGAAATTCTATTTTATGATTGTTTATCTTAGTATTATCTTGGTTAGCTCTTGTACCATATTGTTTTTTATCTTGTATTGGGTATTCATTTTCTATTTCCGAAAGTTATGCTATTGCTTGTCATTAATCTTGTTTTTATCTTATATGTGACTTTTCAATTTGATCCTTCTTAGTTGAATAATTGCTTTTTGGTCCTTTTTATCTTGAACATTTGCATTTTAAATTCCTTCCTTTGAAAACTGCACACTATCTTGTATTAGGAATAATTATATTTCTCAAAATTACATTTTTAAGTTCCCACTTTGCAAAATTTCAGTTGGTCCCCATATTTTAATAAATTTTCACTTTAGTCCCTCATTTTTTAAAATTGCATTATAGTGCTCAATATTAGACTACATAATCTTTCTAAATCAATTTTTTCATTATAGTCCATACACTTTGAAAAACTGCACTTTAGACTCTATAATTTTATAAAATTGCACTTTGGACCTCAAACAATTTATTTCCTTATAGACCCTTTCTTTATTGAAAATGATTTTTGGTGGCTGGTAGGGTTTGATAAAATAATAGATAAAAATAGGACACTGATCACCCTAACCAATCACGTTACTCACTGCAAGTATCACAGGTCATACGCAAGTTTTAATGATAATTCAGATTCGTTCCCAGGGACTTAATGTGTTATATGAATGGATTACATGAAATCGTAGTTAGAATTAGTAGCAAGGAATTAAAGACAATACAATAAAGATGAATAATTGGATAGAGATTAATTAAACTAAAACTAATGCAATATAATAAAAAGATGTAAGAATAAGATGAGAAGTATAGCTTAGGTTTGCTAGTATGAACTTATGGTTCTATTTATTCTACTAGTTAATAAGGGTGATTAAAGCTCTTAAAGTAAGTAGCCAGGATTCTATATTCTTCCTAACCCCCTTCCGGGAGGACTTAGGTGGCGACCTAACAATTACCAGGAAACTTGGGTAAGGGGACCCTGCGCAACGATTGGTGGTTAAATCTCAAACCCTAATGACTATCTAGTTAGGCAAGCCCTTCCGGATCACTACCGCACACTAGACGTTCCTGTGGTGTGTCAATAATTAGAAACCTCTTCCGGGTGACCATCCAATTGCTATTAATGGGGTAGTCTATACTCGTGCACTAGCAAGAACTACGACCAATATATCAAAGCACATAAAACAAATATAAAGGTTAAGAAGCTAGAATCAAGTTAAAAAGGTTTTTACCAAAAAAACTTAGATAGAAGAAAATAGAATTCAAAGATTATACATATATAAAACCCAAGTTATGGGAAAATCTAGTTCATGATGGAGAAAATACAACTAACATAAAGATACATATTGTCAACTTGCTTCTCTTGAATGACTTCTATGAAGAATAATACTTAATGACTAGGCAAGGACATGTTTACAATGATAAGAGGGTGTATTTATAGGTGTTAAGAAGACCTTAGGTCTAAATATTGAGTGGAAGACAAGTAATTGGAATCCTTTTCCAATTTAAATTCGTTTCCGAAAATATCGGTAAGGATAAACACTGCTCACTGTTTTGGTCATATCTCTTTCGTTATTGGTCCGATTTTCGCCTACTTTATATCGAAAGGACCGCAGTGTAAAGATATGTCTTTAATATTTTGAGAGATCATCCAAAGTCGAAGCTTATTTGAAGTTATCTTCACTTTAATGGACATAGCTGCAGAATTTTAGATTTACTTGGCAGCTTTTCCTTTCCTATTTTATCTCTACTTCTTTTTATCTCTTGATTCCTTCCATATCTTCTTAGAATTGATTTTTCATCTAATTATATTCCATAAACCTCAAGAGCTTCATATTAACACACAAATTAAACCAACTATGATTTAAAAGTAATAAATCATCAAATCAAGACACGAAATAAGAAATTATCAAATAACGGATAATATTCCTAATTAATTAATCAAATACACCTAAAATGATGTCTCCAACCTAAATGGATATATCAAAATAGGGAGACATCAATTTTCAATACCCCTATTTGTGAACTTATCCTTTTAGATCCTTAGTTTGTTGAAAAATGGCACTTAGGTCCGTCAAACTTTGAAAAAAATCACCTAAGTCCTTTAACTTTAAAAAAATCATTTTTAACCCTAAAGTTTTGTATCTGTTTTAAAATTGTCCCTTGTTTATTTTTGTTGTTGACAAAAGGGGGGGAGATCAAAGATATTCGCTTACACTTTTTACAAACCTTTTTTTAAAACGTATCTTTGAACACAAATTTGCATTCGTTTTATGCCTTGAGTAAGGGGGGTTTGTAAAAGAATTTATATATGTTTTAGGAAAAACCTTTAGGATCCATTGTTATTTCAAAAATAGTTTTATACATAGAGAAAAGGGGGAGTTCTCCATTTTACAGTCTTTCACTCTGTTAAATTGACCAAAATCATTTTTAAAATAAAAATTTGTTAAAACCTCTTTTCTGGCAAACTTGTGTATTTCGATTTGTCAAACATCAAAAAGGGGGAGATTGTTGGCCTAACGTCCTTTCAATCTTGTTTTAAATATCCCCAAAATAGTGCATTACACTTGTCATATATAAATATATATTTTCCATGAATTAACATTATTTTCCAAGGTATTTTCTTTGAGTTGGACCGGCATACCGGTGAAGAGAGCCATTGCCAAACGGTCACATGCCATGTTGGATTCTACCGTTGAACTAGAAGACAAATCGGACCAGCATACCGGCCAGAGGACCGGCATTACTAGCCAGAGGCAGAATAGTTGTTTATAAAAGGGAGTTTAATGATGTGCAATTCCTCGCCTTTTTCCAACACAATTATCATAAGTTTATACATCAATCAGAGAGGTATCAAGCTATCAAAGATTATCGATCTAAGCTTGATCATTCAACTTGTCTAATCTACTCAATCAAGGAGTTTAATTCAAAGAAGCTGAAAGTCCTAGAGGGGGGGGGGTGAATAGGATTACTAATAAGATTAATGCCTAATTAAAAATCTTTTGGACAATTATAAGTTTAAGAAAGAAACTTCTAAGTCAACTAATATATCAAACTCCTAAGGGATCATACAATGGATAAGCTAAGAGGTTCGATATATAAGTGAAACAAGTAAAATGAGTTTCTAATCTCTTACTACTCTAGATGACAATATGTTAGATAAACTAGATAATCAATATCACAATATTCATACTAGCATATTATCAAACATATAAAGTGCGGAAAGTAAATAGAGTAGGGATAGAAAGATACACACGATTTATAGTGGTTCGGTTTCCCTACATCCACTACCTAAGGAAGCCTCCTTAGGATTTCAAGCTTTTCACTAAGCTCCCGTGTCTCTCTTAACCGGGTCGAGAACACAATAACCCTTACAACCTCTTCGATAACACGAAGGACAAACTCTTGTGTAATCACAACACAAGGATACCAAGTATACTCCCTATACTTGAATTCTCTCTTAATCTATCTATTACAAGACCTAGATTTAAGAGGATAGAAACAAAGTGTTTAAAGGGTTGCTTATAAAAGCTTGTAACTAAAACTCCTAAAAGAGTGGATATGAACTATGTAGCTTGTAAACTCCTCTTGAGTAGATAGAACCTTGTGGCTTATTTGATTAACTCCTTGGAAGGACTTATAAGCTCACTAAGATTGATTTTGACTATGTATAGCTTTTGACACCTTCTTGAATGATAACAATTAAGTTCCTTAATGTTTGTAATTAGTTGGTGTAGTTGTAGTCTTCAAAGAGCTTCAATTTATAGCAGAAAATGGCTTCCAACGGTCATAAGGTTTGAGTCCAACGGATATATTCCTTATGACTTGAACTTTGTGCAGAAAAACCTTTCTTGCGGTGTACCGCAAGTTTTCGTGCGGTGTACCGCACTTCAACGGTTTGATTTTCTAACTCTCTGACGGGCTGGTCTATGCACCGCGCCCTGGTCCGCAATCTTGGTCCGGTGTACCGCGCCTTTCGTCCGGTGTACCGCGCCAAGTAACTTTGAAAGAAAATGACTTATGCTATTGCTTGGATCAATAAATCTTCTTCACGAAGGTTATAGGTAACATCATTCTTATAAACTTAGTAGTTGATCATTAAAGCTATATCTCAAAGTACATAACGATATGAATAAAAGAGAATGCAATGAGATATAATAAGAATGGTGTGAAAAGTGTTTTTGATGAATAATAGTGCAAGAAAGGATGAATACAATAAGAGTAATTTGCACACTAATCAAAAGAGGATTTGTCACATTAAAACAACCTATTAAGGGAGGCTATATGCCAACAGAAGCATTCAAGTCAAATCCACTCAAGAGGAGTTTGAAGCTTAAAGTTATAACCACTCTTTGGAAGTTTATTAGCAAAGTATATCAACCAATCAAACACTTGTTTTTATCCTCTTAGATCTAGTCTTTGTAATAGAAAGATTAAGAGAGAGTGGGACTATAGGGAGTATGCTCGGTTTCCTTGTGTTGTGTTAGCACAAGAGTTTACTTCGTGGTATCGAAGTGGTTGTAAGGGTATTGTGTCCTCACCCCGGTTAAGAGAGACTCGTAAGCTTAGTTAAGAAGCTTTGGAATCCTAAGGTGGCATCCTTAGGTAGTGGATTAGGGATAACAGAACCACTATACATTGTTGTGTACTTTCTATACCTTATCTCTTTACTACTTGTATATTGATTGCTCGTCTTTTCAATTATATAAAACCTAGTTACACCATTGCATGATCCCTTAGAGTTTGAAATCTATTGACTTAGAAGTTTTTCTTTAAACTTATAATTGTCCAAAATATTTTTTACTAGGCATTTATTTTATTAGTATCCTATTCACCCTCCCCCCTCTAGGACTTTCAGATGATAAGTTTAACACCACTAACATCCCTACTTCTTCCTAAACAAATGAACATTGATTATGGAAATTAATTTGGAACGTGAATTGTAATCCTAAATTAGAAATTTTATGTGGAAAAGCATAAAAAATAACCTACCCACCAAGTGAATCTGTATAACAAGAAATGTACCAAAAGTAAAATATGCAAAATTTGCAATGTTGAGGAAAAAATTGTTGAACACTTGTTGTTTGTCTGTCCTTGGGACAAGGGAGTCTAGAACTCCTCCTATTTAACCTTGAATACAAAGAATCAAAGTACTTTCATGATTGGTAAATGGTTTATGACCACTATCAATTCTATGAAAGACAACACTAACTTTGAAATTTATGTAGTTGACTCTTAAGTAATATTGTTTGGCACATTTCGATGAACAACTTTGTGTTTAATAATATTGCCTCTAACCCTCTATATACTTCCCACAAGGCTTACAACAGCCAAAATGAATATATAAACAAGAATTTGAGTCCTTATGATGCAAATTATAATAAGCTGAAGGCCATAATTCCCAAAATACAAATCAATCTCATACGGAGAGCAATTTACAAGTCAATGATAAAAATTCAAATACTAGTGCAGGTAGCAAAAGTAATTGGGCCCCTCCTAATAATAAACTCAAGATTAATATTGATACTTCTTTCTCCTCTATTAGATGTGTTATTTCTTTTGTTCTTAGGGACTATAAAGGCACTTGATTAAAGGAGGATGAAAAAAATTGATGCTAGAAATGCAACTGAGGCTGAAGCTCAAGGTATTTTGTGGGGATGTGAAATTGCACAAGAACTTTCTCAAGGCTCGATGATCTTGGAGAATGATTGTGAAGCACTTATGAAACCTTTGATTTCTCGAACCCCTATTATTAACTTTGGTTGTTGTAATATTACTTATTCTATTTATGGTATTGTTGGAACTATGTACTCCTTTTTCCTTTGTCCTGCGCAAAAGCAACTGTGTAGCTGACTGCGTCGCCAATCATAAAATTTTTGGGCAAGTTGTTTGGTTATTGAAACTTTTAACCTCCTCCTAAGTTAACTCTTCTTTGATATGGCTCCTCAAGGTATCGGGTTGCTACTTCTATTTACTATTTACTATTTACTTTTTACTATTTATAACCGTTTGAAAGAAAAAAGAAACTACTCCTACTTTCCATTCTAAAAACAAATTAAAAGGAAAATAACGCTAATACAACATCCACTAGACTCTAACGCATGTGGAAGTGGATCTAGGTTTTTTTTTTTGTTCAAATGAAGTGGATCTAGGCTCATTATTATGCATTTAATATCTTTTACACCAAAATAACATGTTATAACCTCTATGACATACTTAATTAATATATAGAATATCGGAACCATAAGTTTGGATGAACAAGCTTACTAACCTATCATAAATTGAGGATTTAAAAAATAAAATGAAACAACTTTATACTCCATCCTTTAATGAGTATCTTGGATTGCATCTTTTAATGAGTGGAATTTATAATTCTCTTAATTTGAGAATTGACAAGCAAAAAAGTAAGATTAATTATTTAAATTTTAAATTATTATAATATCAACATATATCCACCCTTCACATATAAAATATGTAATTTGTTTTTATTTAATAATATAGGTTATATTTTGTTTTTATAATTATAATAAAAAACAATACAATTATTAAACTTTCTATTTCTTTAGTACTTTCCCATTATTTCTTTACAGAATATTCTTTTCCAATTCAAACAAAAATTCTCTTTCATTATCAATTTCTTACGTCTTCCCTATTTTAAGTTCACGGTCTCTCATAGCCACCTTCAATAAAAAAAACTCGGGTTAATTTTTTTTTTACAAAAATAAAAATTTACAAACAAAGAAACCTAGATAAACAGTCAACTAATCCTTAGGTACGAGATAGTCGCCCCTATATCTAAAACATCTGGTTTTGATCTTGCATGTCGCCTAGTAAGTCTAGCAATAGCATCATCCTGAGAATTGAAATATCGAGAAATGTGATGAAACGTCGACAGAACGAGTCGTGACAGCATATCCTTGATTTTACAAATAATGGGTCGAATCTGCCAACTAAATGATATCGGCTACTGAATTTTTTGAATGATTTCAAGGTTATTTAAGATTTTATTTTATTTTATTCAGTATCGTTGCAACACATTTCAGTAGTGTGAAATACAAATACTTGAACTACCGAGAATATTTAATCGCCCAGGGAGTAGGAATTTTATCGAGGCGCATGACCAGCCACAACCACGTCATCAACAACACGACACCTCCAACAGGAGCCAGCAGTTGGCAGCAAGCTGGTGGAACACAAACATGGCGAACAGGGGTCTTTTAGACGGTGTGGAGTGGAATATCTTTTTTGGGGCAATTGTATGAGTGGTTTGGAGTGTCAGAAATGATACTTTATTATGGGATATCCCAATACCGAAAGCGGAGGTACTGATCAGAAAAGCTAAGTGGTTGTTAGCTGAGTACCTTAGAGCATGGAGGGGCCAATCGGGACGCGAAAACAGAGTTACGGATAAAGTGGAATGGGTAGGGTGGTGTAAACCAAGTCACGTATTTAAACTAAATACGTATAGAAGTTTTTTTTGCTGGATTGAGCATGGGTGGAGCTGGAGGATTTATAAGAGACGTGGAGGGAAAGTGGATAAAAGGTTTTTCCACGCGGTTTAGATGTTCAGTAATTATTATTGCATAGCTGATTGTTATTCATGAAGGGCTAAAATGGCGTTGGAGTTACGTATAAAGGAAATGGTGATTGAAACAGACTCTCATGAGGCACTTAGCGCATTACAGCAAATGTGTAGAAGTAGAGGTGCGATCGAGTTCCGGTTTGAAGAAATAAAGAAGATCTTATGAGCGAACGGAGGTTTCTTTATTAGATATATTCCTAGAGAGGCGAATAATTGCGTCGATTGGCTTGCACGCCTAGGAGTGAGGAACAATAATGATTATTCGACATATGATGATCCTCTGGAAAGTGATTGGAGTGTATTTATAAATGATACGTACGAATGGAAGTCTCCAAGGAGAGTTTTTACGTTTGATTGCGCCGATCTAGTAAACTTGTAATCGAGTTCTTAATCCCATGGTCTTTTTACCTCCCATATAAACAAACAAAAAAAAATCCCCCTTTATTGTTGTTTGATTTCTCACCGTCTTATTGTAAACTACTTCCTGATTTTTCTCTATCTAAATAATTCCTAGTCATGTTATTTCTCAACTATTTGAAACGCTTTGAACAAAAAAAAAACTATTTGAAACGTCACATAAGAACGAAAATTCTTCCACAAAAACCACTGGGACTAGCTCAGTGGCCAGGACCCTGTCTCTCAACTAGGAGGTACAGTGTTCGAATCCCCTCAGGCGTGTTATTTCTTGAGCCCTTAAAGGGGGTAAGCAAGGGGTGCATGGTTCGAGTCTCCTCCCTGAACATGGGTAACCTAGTTCTGATTAAGTGGGAGTATGCATGAGGAGGTGTGTATATTTCCTATAGGATTAGTCGTGGTGCGCGTAAGTTGGCCCGGACACCCATATATCGAAAAAAAAAAAAAAAAAAAAAAATCTTCCACAAAAAGTAGAAATATAACATTGTACATGTATATCAACTCCGCTTCTTAAAATATTACTCCAATTAACATTAAATAAACCGCTCCTCAATAATCCAGAGACGAAGAGAATCTCATTAACTTGAATGCTAATCTACTCGTGAACAACTTTCAGCATATAAATTATTGGGCTATTTGGTTAAGTTTAGATTATGAGCCATTAATTGAATACAACACATTGAAAAACTTACTTATTAAAAACTAACACCTAATAAAATTCTTTATTATAGATAGCCCTTGACAAAAATACTTTTATATAATTCTTTTAATTACTTTATTAATTATCGTTTAAATTTAACCACCCTGTTATAACCTCCCATCACTACCACTGCCACCACCCAATTATCACCCCACCACCACCACCATAACTACTACCACTACCCCACAACCCTACTACCACCTCACACCACCACCACCACCAACCTGTTACCATCACCCTATTACCACCACTACCACCACCACCACAACTACAACTACCACCACCACAACCATAACCACAACTACCGCCACCTATTACTAATTCCAGCACACGCGAGTGCTCGAGATTTTTTTAAGATCGTCCTAACTAATTCTAAAAATATCTAAAAAATACAAAAATTGTATTTTTGGACGAGACAAATTAATATTTATGTATATGAATTTTTATGAATTGTTTTTATTTTTTTTTTGAATTGTTTTTATTTTTTTAGAATTTTTTTCGCAGACATGAAATTCATTGTTTGGAATAGTGAATTTTTATCCCAAACAAGTAATTCATTGCTCTAAACATGAATTCATTCTTATAAATATCGAAACTATTCCGCATACATGAATTTTATTGTTTGGAATAAGAAATTCATTTTCCGGAACAAGGATTTCATTGTTAAAAATAAAAAATCACTGTTTCGAGCAGTGAATTCCTTGTCTAGAACGGTGAACTTCATGTTAGTGATTTCTTTTTTAAAAATTATAGACATAATTATTAATTTGCCTCGTCAAAAAATATATATTTTTTCTGATTTTTTTAGAATTAGTTATGACGATTTTAAAAAAAATCCAGACGCGCGTGTGTTATGAAATTAGTAGTAGATGGTGGTGGTTGTGGTTGTGGTGGAGGTGGTGGTGGTGGATGTAGCATTTGTCGAAATATTTTACACGGTGGTGGTGGTAAAGGTGGTGGTGGTTGTGGTGGCGGATGTGGTGGTGGTGATGGTAATGGTGGTGGAGGTGCCCCATTATTTGTTTATATTAAAAAAAAATTATATTAAAAATAAAATAATGTATTAAATAATAAAGGTAGTATAGGTATAAAAAAGATAGAGAGGCTATTTTCTATAAATATTTATTTCATTAGATTTTTTTAAAAGTAAATTATGGATGAATTACTTATAGGGTCTTGGAAACCATTTTAGTGCCATAAAAGAAACATCCCATTCCTTTCTCCTCTAAAGGAGTCTCAAATATCTACAATGTCATGACTATCCTTATAGTATATATAAGACAAAAAACATAGATTCTTCTCTCCTCCCTTACCATTTTTTTCTCTCCTCCTTTTTTATTTTTTCTCTTTCCTCTATTGCATTTTTTTCTCCTCCTTCATTGAGTAACAATACTTTCCACCGCTAATGTCGCCGAAAAAAGTTATTGATTCGTAGGAAAAAGTACCGAGTATCGGAAAAAGTGTTGAGTATCAGAAAAAGCTATTGAGTCGCCGGAAAAAGTATTGAGTATCGGAAAAAGTTTTGAATTTTTTTCTGAGTATTCGTGGAGTTTACTGAGTATTTGGAAATTTCTGAGTATGCTCAGTAATTTTTCTGAGTATGCATAGTAACGTTGCTGAGTATGTTCAATAATTTTATAGAGTATTACAGCAAAAATGTTGATTAGTCTTGAAAAACCAAACAATAGATTAAAATCCATAATATGTATTATTACATTACAAAAGAAAAAAAATCAAAAGATCTGAACACCTAAGCTACGTTACTACTCAATTAACTTGTGACAACCTCAGCTATGCTATGGTACTACTTAATTAACAATGTAACAAAAAAATTGAGCATCAAGACAAAAAAAAGTTGACAAACAAAGCTCTTATCCAAAGAACCAAACGAACTAAAAGATTTGCAAAACCAATCTTCTAAGTAAAGGAACCAAACGGAGAAGCAATTTGAACAAAAAAACTAAACAGCAGATCCTATAAGGCAAAGAAAAACCATTGAAGCTCTTATGGAGCTCTTCTCGGAGGTGTTTCTTAGACAAAGCAACGACACTAGCACTCTGTTTCTCGAATTCCAGCAGCTTCGCCAGAGATGAAAGGCTTAACGTTTCCATTGCAGCCACGAAAGATACCAGGTCGGAGTTGAGTTGCTGAATTTCGCCGAAATCTGAATCGGAGAAGACAACTTCGTTGGAGAGTCCCGCCTCTGTTTTCTGGAGACATCGCCGTCGGGAGCAGCAGGAGGAGCAAGGAGCTCCGTTCGAGCTTGAACCATATCTCGCAATACGTTTGACCTTGAAAGATCTGCTGCTCGAAAGCTTGAAGCATCTGCGTTCGGGGTCAAGATTTCTGGTGAAGAAGAAGCAGCTTTCGATCTCGCCATAGGAGATCTGGCGCCTGCTGCGCAGATCTTGGAGCTCGGAGCTCCATTAATCATCTCAACTGGTGCTCCGTCTTTATTCTTCTAGGCAAATCGTGTGACATATATGGGACCAGATATTTGTGAAGCTCCAGCAACCACGACCTGCTAAAGAAAATGAAAGAAAAGGGGTAAAAGCACCGCGAGGTTTTGAGAGAAGAGGGAGGAGGAAGGAGATAGTTGAGAGATTCAGGATTTTAAAATAATTCTGATATAAAAAGGTATTGATGTCTCCTCATTTGTGATAGATTTATGTTAAGATGAGACATCATTTTTAGTGTTTTAGAAGTCATAAATGTCGATTTTCTTGAGTAATAATGCACTTTCCTATTTTGAGTCTTGATTTAGTGAATTATTATTTATAGAGCATATTGGGTTTAATTGTTTATTTTAGTGTGAAGCTTTAAAGATAATTATGGAGATTAATTAGAGTCCAAGTCAAAGACTACAACTTATGGAAAGAGATTAGCATGGTAATTGGAGATAAGGAAACAAAAGCTAAAAGGATGGAAAAGGAAAAGCTGCCTAAATCTGAATTCTGCAGCACACGCCTAAAGAAGTGCTATTTTCCCCAAGAAATAGGCCGATCTTGGTAATTTCCTTTCATAGGGACATAAATAATTCTGTGAGGATTCTTTTGGTATCTTATGGAGTAAAATCCGACCAATAACGAAGAAGATATGCTCAAAACGGTCCAGCAGTGTCTATCTTTATTTCCATATGAATTTGAGTTGGTGGTGGTCCTTTGTGTGTTCTAAAATAAATGCAATAAATAATCGAACCACAACCTCAAGTGTACGGTTGTCCCAAGTAGTATAATTGATAAAACATATTCGTTCCAAGGACGGGATGGTTGACTACAATGCCTATCTATTAATGATTGATTGCACTTATGAAAACAAAGAACGATAATATGTTTGTTTGGTTTTGTATTAAAGCTAAGTAAATGAAAGACAATTATTAAAATGCAAATAAAAGCTAAGACGCAAGTAAAATGATGTAAAACGCAATATGAGAAGTAGCACTTGAGAACGCAAGGATCCTCCCAATCCTATTTCCTAACTTATGTTGTTTAAGGGCTAAATTGGTCAATTACAATGGTCGGGATTCTAAATTCCTTATACCCCCGTCAGGGTGGTGGTGGTCTTGGATTGAAAGTGTTACCTTGGGGACGTGGCTGATACGCATATGTAGGATTGGCTGCCCCATTAGGATTTGAATATTGAAACCCAGGATGGTTTCTGTTAGGTTGATATCCATTACCATTCGAATTAAAGATACTTCTGTTGGAGACAAACATCACGGATTCTTGATTATTTTGACAATTCTCCCAACTATGATCATTAACACCGCAATACTCACATCCACACACCTCTTGTGCAACCTTTACCTCACTTCTTTTATTCGAAAAACCTTCTTTCACAGCTAAAGTGAGTTGTCTCAATTGTTGTTCTAATGTGGTTTGAATCCTGGTCTCTAAGGAGTTGAACTTTTCTTCAATATTGACATTATTGACTCCTCCTCTAGCTGGTGTTCTTACGGTGTTCCACCCAACTTCATTCTTTACTGTTCTTTCCAAGATGATTTTAGCATGAACGGGTTGAACTTGAAGAAATCCCGCACCACATAGCAAATCCAATTTCTCTCTTGAAGTCCCATCAAGGCCTCTGTAAAATATTTTTAGTTGTTGTTGTTCTGAAAAGCCATGATCGGGAACTCTACGTAAACACATCTGAAATCTTGTCCAGCTTTTACCCAAAGTTTCATCATATTCTTGACGGAAATGCGTTAATTCAAGTTCAGCATCTAACCTCATATTACTTGGGTAATACCTGTCAAAAAAAGCAGTCTCTAATTGGTCCCAGTTTGTTATCTTCGTAGGAGCTTGTGTATCGTGCCATTCACTCGCTCCATCAATAACAAAAGATTTAAACGCAGCAAAATACATCTGTTCTCTTGAAACTCCTTGTGTGATATAAGAATCACATATCTGCTTAAATTTCTGTACTGCTCTAAGAGGATCTTCTCCCACTCTGCCACGAAAATTTCCAAAGTTTTGGAATTGAGCTAACATACCCGAATCTGGACGAAACCTCGGAACATTTATATCTGGAGCACCTACTCCTATAGCAGGAGCACGGAATGGAACTTCTGGTGGACCATTAGTAAACCAAGGATCTTGATTCATCACTATTTGAGCTTGTCCGTTATTGTTTTGTTGATTCTGAATATTAATGTCCTCCATTCTGTGAATTAATTCTTCTACTTCTAGGGATTCTTGTTCTCTCTTTCTCTTGTTAGCAAGTCTGATTAATGATTCTGGATTACTAAGGATCGTAGGTGTTGGCTCTAGATCCTTAAAGAATCTCCTTCGCATACACCAAACCTAAAAACCTGAGAAAACTAAACAAGCAAAAAGCGTAAAACTAATAAAAACAAAAATAAAAATAAATGCAACTATCACTAAAGGATAAACACCGTGGTCACACGCTACCGTCCCCGGCAGCGGCGCCAAAAACTTGGTGGTCCTTTGTGTGTTCTAAAATAAATGCAAATGTAAATCGAACCACAACCGCAAGTGTACGGTTGTCCCAAGTAATATAGTTGATAAAACAGATTCGTTCCAAGGACGGGATGGTTGACTACAATGCTTATCTATTAATGATTGATTGCACTTATGAAAGTAAGTAAAAGATATATTGATTGTTTGTTTGTTTTTATTATTCTAAGTAATAAAAGACTAATGCGAAAATGTAAAGAAATAACTAAAACGCAAGTAAATGAAAGTAAGACGCAAGTATGAGCAGGTAGTACTTGAGAGACGCAAGGGTTTTCCTAACTATCATTCATTTCATACATTGTTTAAGGGATAAATCGGTAAATTTGTATTGGTCGGGATTCTATATTCTCCTTACCCCCGTCAGGGTGGACTAAGGAGCAACTCTCAAGTGCTACAAACCCCGTCAGGGTGATTATAGTCCACTCTCAAGTGTTTAAGCCTAAATTACCCAATAGGCCATAGGTTTAATTAAGCTCGTCAGAGTCAAATAATTTCTAACCTACATTCGTTAACTAGTTCGGTACCTAAACCCCCCGTCAAGGTGATCCAATCGCCACTAATTGGAATAGCCTAGATACTAAGTCCTATCATTGGTTAATTACGTCAATAATAGTAATTAAAATGCAAATTAAAGAAAAATACGAATTACCCAATTTGATTTAAATAATAAATATCCCAAATCCAAATGTATAGAATGAAATCAAATTGGGATTAACCCATTATGCGTTCTCAAGCACTAATAAATGTTTAGCTCATATTAATTGAAAGAAATACTAGATTAAAAGTAAAGGAATTCATATTTGATTACAAATAAAAGATAAAAGAAACCTAATTTCCGGAATTGGAATGACTGAGAACGGAGCTATTGACCCACTTCAGCTCTGGCAGCTTCTTCTTTCTTCCTTCTGTTGCTTCTCTCTGGTGTTTTTAATTGTAAAGAATGAATTCTATTTTTAAAAATAGAAGTCAAAGGCTCCTTTTATAGTTAGAAAAACGGATTAGGGCTTGGACCTAATAATAAAACACTAATTAAATGTCCAAGCCCAAATTCTAAGCCCAAAATCCCGTAACTGCTGATACACCTTCACTAAAACGGCTTTTCCCGCTTCGTTATGACTCCGATTGACCTCATTCCAGTTGCTAAAGTTCCGTAACTCGATAAGGAATGTTTTCTCTTCAAAGGTCAGCGGCTAAATCAGCTCTTAAACACCTCGAAATCAGAAATCTATCGCCTGGAAAACAGATTTTCAGCTCTAAAAATAATATCTTCGGGATTTATCTTCAAGTCTTGACTCTATATCACGATCTTTGACTTTCTCCTAGGATTCCTCTTCTAGCTAACATCTAAAACCTGTAAACTTTTCACTAAAAATACCAATATTACACGCAAAAGTTTAATAAATTAAAAATGCTAGAAATAAAAGAGGAAAATCATATTATTGCATATTTAGTCCAAAAGTCTATCAAATTAATTAAATAAACACAAAAAATGATGTCTCCCAAGGGTCGAAAATAAGAACAATTAGGGAGACATCAGGTGGACTATAAGGCGATCCTAGAGTGTCACTAGTCCCGTCAGGGTAAATATGATCCACTTTTGGATGTTTAAGTTTTATTACCTCATTGGCCCTAGAATTAGCTAAGTTCGTCAGAATCAATAACTTCTATCCTAGATTGAATAAATGGTTCTGTATCTAAACCCTCCGTCAGGATGATCCAATCGCCACTAATTGGAATAGCCTAGATACTAACACCTGTTCCTAGTTCATGACGCTAAAAACAGTAAATATTCTTAATTAATCGAAAAGAGTAAAAGACACAATCTAGTTTAATTTAACAGAAACCCAAATTCAACATTCGTAATTCAGTAAGATTGGGATTCACCCATTAATTGTTCTCAAGCACTATGAAATGTTTAGCTCATATTAAAAAGAAAAACTAAATTAAATGTAAAGGAATTCATATTTGATTACAAAATTAAAGATAAGAAAAACCTAATTTCCGGAATAGGAATGACTACGAACGGAGATATAGACCCTCTCCAACTCTTGTAGCTTCTTCTTTCTTCCTTCTGTTGCTTCTTTCTGGTGTTTTAATCTTGTAGAATGTAAATTGTATGAAAAATAGAAGTCAAGACCTCCTTTTATAAGTGCAAATTCGGAATTGGACCTAGGCTTTTAATTAAATGAAATATAAAAGGCCCAAGTCCACTAACTTAGCCCAAAATCCCGTAACTGCTGATATACCTTCACTAAAATGGCTTTTCCCGATTCGTTATGACTCCGATTGACCTCATTCTAGTTGCTAAAGTTCCGTAACTCGATAGGGAGCGTTTTCTCTTCAAAGGTCAGCGGCTAAATCATCGCTTAAGCACCTCGAAATCAGCAATCTATGGCCTGGAAAATGGATTTTCAGCTCTAAAAATAATATCTTCGGGATTTCTCTTCAAGTCTTGACTCTATCTCTTGATCTTTGACTTTCTTCTCGGATTCCTCTTCTAGCTAACATCTAAAACCTGTAAACTTTACACTAAAAATACCAATATTACGCGCAAAAACTTAATAAATCAAAAATGCTAGAAATAAAAGAGGAAAATCATATTATTGCATATTTAGTTCAAAAGTCTATCAAATTGATTAAATAAACACCAAAAATGATGTCTCCTAAGGGTCGGAAATAAGAACAATTAAGGAGACATCAGTTGGGCTAGGAGTCCAATACTTTATCTCTTCCTCAAGAAAACGAATTAGGTCTTCTAAACACCTATAAATACACCCTTATATCACTTGTAAAATAATCCTTGCCTCATAGTAATTAGTTTTTAAGGTTTTATTCTTCCAGTTTATTGTAGAGAGCAAGATGATGTCTTTTGTAATTTCTTTTAGTTTATTTCCTTCAGGTATGAACTAAACTCCCCATAGCTTGGGTTTTGCATAATGTAAAATCTATGAATTCTAATTCTTCTATCTAAGTTTCTTTGGGAATTACATGTTTTAATTTGATATTAGCTTCTTACTTAATATTTGTTTATGTGTTTTGATTTATTGTCTTTCCTAGAACTGATCACTTTAGGATTGTTTTAATAGTAGTTAGATGGTCTCCTTGACAGGGTGTTTAACTATTGAACCACCACATAATGTCTAGTGTCGATATTAGTTCTGACAAAACATGATTCTAACTAGATAGTCATTAGGGTTTGTTTTAATCACCATATCACCAATTGATTGTTGCGTTTGCTTAGAGCCTTGGTAGCGCTTGATAACTCTAAGAGTGTAACCACGTCTTGGTTGTGCCGTAGCCCCCTTAGTCGCTCTCAAGGTCTAAGGTATGGGAATTTAGAATCCTGACTAAGTACACCAAGAGCTAATATTCTCCCTTATTAACTAGATCTATAGATAGAATTAGAAGGATTAGTGCATTACCAACAAAACCTAAGCTATATTTCTTATCTCATATTTCTTATCTTTTATTTTATTGTCTTTATTTTCCTAGTTTTAATTAGTTTTAATTCTCAATCTCGAAATTCTATTTGCTTTTATTTTCTGTCTTTGATTATTTACTGTTAATGGTTGTTGCTACCCATTCGTATAACACACTTAAGTCCCTGAGAACGAACCCAACTTACTAACTAAAACTTGCATACGTCCTGTAATACTTGCAGTACTGTGCCTGTCTAGGGTGAGAGTGCGTAGCTTCTTGACTTAATTTTATCTTATTTCTATCACACCCTAGGCGACACCAGATATATATAGGGACAAAAAAGGGGTAAAAAAGTACCTGAGAATCTAGGTCCATAATGTTAAATCTTATTTGTGGTATTTAGTAAGAAGAGGAGATTAGAAAGGTGTGATTGGTCTTAAGGATGTGTCTTCAAAACACTTTTAAGTAATTTTCTCGTAAATTATTGAAGGTTGCTTTTAACAATTAGGTGCTTTAATTAGTATTTTTTTTAGCAAAAGTCCCATAAATTATAGAAAAACTTATTTAATTAGCAATAAATATATAAAAAACAAATCTCGAATCCCTAAGCAAAACCATGTTTTACTCCTTCCTTACTTGCTTCCTTCATGTGGGGTCCACTATCCCTTATCACACCAGGCAACAACACATCCTCATTCCCTTCTGTCACTGTTCCTAGCACGTGCGTCTTCCCCTTTTCCTAGCTACTCACGTGCTCTCCTCCCTTCCCTTCTTTTCCTCTTCTTCTTCTTTTCCTTTCAATTCCTCTCAAATTTTAATATAAATTTGATACGTTACGTCATTTTCCAGCTGATGATGTAAGCGTAAGAAAGAATGCACGCGTACAATAGGCTTCCGAACACCCCGTCTCCGTCTCCCCCACAGTCTCCGTTAGCTCGTTCACCTCGTAGTTACCGGTCTCCAGCTAGGGGTAAACAGGCCGGTCCTCGTTTCCCGGCCCAACCCGCTTCCGGCCCGATAAACCTCCCTCAACGTCTCGCTTGGCAACTACTCTCACTCCTCCTCCGCCGCCAAGGAATTTTCCTCTTCGCTCCACTACTTTACATCTCCGCTATGCTTTTCTGGATGGGTACTATTTCATTCGATGACGTCCCTGTTATCCGTCACCGCCCCGCCGTCGGCTCCGTTTACCGTTCACCTCAGCTTTACGCTAATCTCCGCCCCGAAATGGATTCTGATAATTCACCTGCTGATGCAGTAAGTACATATTCAATTATATCTATACACATAATGTAGGTTAAAGGAGTCTTGTTCTTCAATGCAATTAACTGTTTCCAATTTTGAGTTGTTAGCTTAAAGGGTAGATCTGTAATTATTAGGTGAAGAATTAGCTTGTTAGGTAGCTAATTATTCATTATATGATTAAGTTTAGCAAAATGTTAGTTCTTTCAATTCATTGATTGATTAATCAATAACATTCATTGTACTCAAATTGTACTATTATGAATTCGATCTACATTCTGTTTGATCAAATGCTAGTAAGATCAAGTACCTTGTATGAGTTACAATGAACCAGTTTGACTTAAATTATCATAATTGTTTGATTATTGTTTAAAACGATCCAATTATCATATGCTAAATTCTTTCAACATGTTGATTTATTATAGATATCAACAATATGGAAACACTCTTATAAAAGTGGTCAATGGAAACCTTGCGTAAACAAATCCTCAGGAGGTAATAACATATATATCATATAAACCTTAATTTCCCAAAAAATTTAATCTATTAATTATATACATTGTTCTAGGCTTACCTGAGTCAAACGGGTACATATTTGTCGAAGCAAATGGTGGTTTAAATCAGCAAAGAACTTCAGTAATTTCCACAAAAACTCATATTTCTTAGTTTCAAATATTACTTTTAATCAATTACACACTTTTAATTCTATTTTTTTTTATATATTCTTAGATATGTAATGCAGTTGCTGTAGCAGGCTATTTAAACGCAACTTTAGTAGTTCCAAATTTTCATTTTCACAGTATATGGAGAGATCCTAGGTAATATTATATATATTCTTTAATTTTTTTTTCTCGACTAACAATTTATTTTCATTAATTACAGCAAATTTGGAGATATATACGATGAAGATTTTTTCGTTAAAACCCTGGAAAATGATGTACGTGTAGTAAACAAAATTCCAGAAAATATAATGGAAAGATTTGGGCATAATATGAGCAATGTATATAACTTCAGGGTTAAAGCTTGGTCATCAATTCAATATTACAAAGACTCAGTACTTCCAAAACTTCTCGAAGAAAAGTAAGTTTTTTACTTTTTACACCACAATATTTTCAACTTAATTCTAATTTATAATAAAAATAAATTAACGCAGGCTTATAAGAATCTCACCTTTCGCAAATCGATTATCTTTCGATGTACCTCAAACAGTTCAAAGACTTAGATGTTTAGCTAATTATCAAGCTTTAAAATTCTCGAATCCAATTTTAACCTTAAGTGAAACATTAGTTACAAGAATGAAAGAACGAAGTGCAAATAATAGTGGTAAATACGTATCTGTACATCTTCGTTTCGAAGAGGTTAGTTTTCTTTTTTTTTTTCAATTTTTGGGATAAAATAGTAAAGAGGGGTAAAATAGTAAAAAAACATGTACAGGATATGGTTGCATTCTCGTGTTGTGTATATGATGGTGGAAAAAACGAAAAACGAGACATGGATGCTGCTAGAGAACGAGGGTGGAAAGGTAAATTTACGAAACCTGGAAGAATTATTCGACCAGGAGCTATTAGACTTAATGGAAAATGTCCTTTAACTCCATTAGAGGTAATTAAATTTAAATTAAGTAAATTTTATTTTTTAAATTTAGTTACTAAAACAAGCATATATATATATATATGTATAATAACAGGTAGGTTTAATGCTTAGAGGAATGGGATTTGATAAATACACATGGATTTATTTAGCATCAGGAAAAATATACGATTCAGAAAGAAATATGAAGCCTTTATTAGAAATGTTTCCTCTTTTACAAACAAAGGATATGTTAGCTTCTCCTCAAGAACTTGCTCCGTTTCAGGTTTTTTTTTTTTTTTTTTTTTGAAAAAAAAAAACACACATGATTTAAGGATGTTTTTTTGTTTTGTCTAGAATTATTCTTCGAGAATGGCTGCTATAGATTATACAGTTTGTTTACATAGTGAAGTATTTGTAACAACTCAAGGAGGGAATTTTCCGCATTTTTTATTGGGACATAGGAGATTTCTTTATGGTGGACACTCGAGAACTATTAAACCGGATAAGCGGAAATTAGCTTTGATATTTGACAACCCGAATATTGGGTAATTATTATTTTTTTATTTATTTTATTGTTTTATTTATAAATAATGTACTGATAATGTGTTGTTTGTATGTATGTATGTATATAGATGGAAAAGTTTTAAAAGACAAATGGTGAGTATGCGAGCACATAGTGATTCGAAAGGGATAGAGATAAAAAGACCAAATGATTCGACATATTCATTTCCATGTCCAGATTGTATGTGTCATGTAAATAAAACAGAATCTTAGGGTTTGTTAGTTTATTTTAGCTGCTAACCCGTTTTTTTTTTATTTTAATGGTTGTGAGATTCTTTCATTTTTTTTTTTGATTTTACCCAAAAGATAGTTAGGGTAACTAAGTTGAAATCGTATATGCCGTTTTGTTGTATCTTATCTATCGTTTGTACATTACTTGATTGATTTGTAATTTATCATATCATAGCGAAACAGGATAGATATGTTTACAATTTATGAGGAAAGGTTTGGGTTTTGAGATTCTGTTTCTGTTATTTATGATTCTCTGAATTGGTAAGGTTATGTTTGTCTAACTTTGGAGTTAGAGTTAATGTTATTAATGGAAGATCTACATCTTCAAGTTCATACATGGGGTTTTATACCTTATTTCTTTTTTCTTGGTTCCCTTTTTTTAGCTTAGTTTGCGTTCACTTTTAATTGTTTTTCTACTTTATTTGTTTTTTTTTGGTCTACTTCATATCCTCTTTTTTCTTTAGTATTTCGATTACCCTCTTTCGTTTTAAACTTATTACGTTTATTTTTTCGTTAGCTCTTTTTACAATTTTTTTTCTTCATTAACTATGGTGTAAGTACATAAAACTTACTAAATCCTTTAAGAGGCACACAATGTAGATCTAGGGTTGAAATATTTACACCTATCACGTGTTAAAAATCTTTAAAAGACCATTTGGAGGATCCACATATGACACATGACCCTCCTTGCAAGTTGTTCTTCTCTTTGCTAACCAGTATGTGTAATAATTCGTTTCTCGATACATGTGTAATAGCTTGTTGCTGATATATCTATACAAGATAGGACACTATCTGACTGAACTCTATTGTTCACATCGTCATTCACTAGCGCATGTAACTCTAGTGAGTCTGTCTTGATCTTGATGACTATTGTCTCATAGTTGCGATTCACGACCATTTGCAACATGAAATGTAACACAAACAATTCTGCTTGAAAGGTGGAGCTAATAAAACTTGGTCCCGCGAAACTACCTAAAAAGGAGCTATTAACATCTCTTTTCCAACTCCCGCTCTCGAGGGTTCCGACCAAAACAGCCATCCACATTAACTTTAGTACCAGTAGTCGGTTCAATCCATCTTGCTAGGATACTTCTTGCCGACACAACTATTCTACCATCATATTCCCTTCCCTAGGCCAGAACGTAGGTCCTTGCTGTGCACCTAGCCATAGTTCGTAAATTGACATTAGACTTTCTAGGATCGTTTAAATTAAAACATTACTTGTTCTTGTCCAACCATACATGCCAAATGATGGTTAACACGATCGATAAAAGCTCTATCACCTCTATAGTTCTCTTACATGTGGCTTCTAATGTGCACCGAGACTACAACAACTGTTGTCACAGATTATGTACTCGTTTCACCCACCAGTTTTGCTGCTATAGGTCCTAATCTAGGAGCCACAGGTGTATGAGCACTTTGACTGTTAATCTACTCCCCTTTGCACAAAATCTCCTGGTCACCATTATTTACAACAAGCCCCTTGATGTGATACATAAAATTTACGCCATCAACTCCACTCTCATGAAAAGACCCCATGACATATCATTATATATCCAATCTTCTTGAACTTGTTTGAGCCCATCTACTTTGGTAAAAGAGAAAAAGTGAACCTAGTTTTCCTCTTCCCTACATGTATCTTTTGCCTTCGCAAAATATGACCACCCATCACGTACTCCTCTATATGACTCACAATCTCGGATGGAGTAAATCGAAGTTTTCAAGCCCAAACCACAGGCTCTACATACAGACGAGACTTGTACCGCCATTTTTTTATAAATTCACCATAGTAGGAAGGCGGTCCCATGTAGCTCGCCTTAACAATACACAAAATTTTTAAGGCACTTAAGGGAATACCCCATATCCCATTTAATATCAACTTGCTGATAAAGAGAGTTATCGCATTATAAATGCCGATTAATCGAGAGTAATCTGGTTAAATCCAACATCCACTTTTACCTCTGTCCTTGAACATACTATACTTCACTAATAACATTCATGAGAACCTCTAGACTGCCAGAATATTCTTACATATCCTCAAATAACTTTGCTTAACAAAACGATTCAAAATCTTTTGCTAAAATAATCTTGTGTAAGCGATCTAACTCACAAGGCTTGGTCATTTTGGAGGACTCTCCAACCTAGCTTGGCTAGTAAATCTTGATAAAAATTTCTCGCATCCCTAAGGCATAGTCTATCGCGACCTTTTGTTTTTTCCACAAATTATCCCACAAAATCAAGGGTATCCTCCCTTATTCACCCGAAGAACCCCAAATAAACTCACGAATAATTCAGTCAATTTCATTACACACGTGACCCAGTAACTTATCGTTTGCATAACATAAGTTGGAATAACACTCAACACCGTTTAGGCAATTGATATTCTCCCAGCTAGCGAAAAAGCATGTATTTTCCAATTCGGCGACTTGTTTCTTATATTCATGGTGACCCTTTTGAAGAAACCCCTCGTGATCCGACTTGAGTATATAGGTGCGCCCAAGTACGTTCCTAAATTTTTGCTCAATACAAACCCGCTTCTTTTGGATAACTCCACTATCTTTCAGCCTGGACATTCTTCGAGAAGATTATAATTGAAAATTCATCACTCACTGTCTGACCAAACTCCTCGAAAAAAGGCCCATGGCACTTTTGATCAATTCCACCTAGTTATTAGAGGCCTCTGCAAACAAAATCAAATCGTCTACATAAAACACATAAGAAATTGGGGATCTATTTGTGAAGTCGAATAGGGGGTCATTCCCCATTAGTACACAAATCTTGTATAAGTATATATAAAATCTCTATGCACATCACATACATATATGGGGAGAGCAGATTTCCTTGACAAATTTCTCTTTATGGTGCGAAAGGCTCCAATGACTCACCGTTCCAGAGAATCTGCATTGAATTAGTTTGCATGATAGACAAAATTAACCTACTTAAGACAGGGTAGGCAAATAGTGTCCTCTATGGATCTCGAAATGAGCTTGTCATATGCCTTGGAAAGATGATTTTAATCATCATGTACTCGCACTTTCTTGTGGCTTTATAAATCTGAAAGTCCACCTACCTAACCATTATAATATTATCAACAATGGAGCATCTGGGGGAGGATGGTTTACTTCACTAGCACCATATCTGTCATTTAACAAAGTACAATCAAACTAATTGGACGCAAATGACTAACCTTTTATTGGTAGGCGATTTTTGGGATCAAATGAATGAGAGTCCCATTGATACGTGGAGGGATATCCCGATACTGATTGCAAAGTCTAAATATAGTACAAACCGAAAGACCCATTGATTCCCAAGACTTCATGTAGAATGTTGCAGACATTCCATCTGGACCAGGGAATTTGGACGGATTTGAGTGGAACACCGTTGCACGAATTTTACTTTTTCTAAAAACTCATCCTTTAGAAGTCCTCTTTCCACCTCCCAAGGCGATTAACTTGAGGTAACAACAATGGACCTACAAAATCATCTCCAATACAGTACAGATGCTAAAAAAACCTCGCACCTGATCTTCAATATCATATGTCTCTCTTATCTAGATGTCATTTGAACATAGAATTTCTGCCACTCTCGTTGAAGTCCTCTTGCGAATAGTGGATAAATGATAGTAGCGCGTATTCCAATCGCCCGATCAAAACCATTTATCTTTAGAACCTTGGTACCAAATAATCTCCTCCCTCTCCAACGCATTTAAGTATTCATCTCTCAGCCGTTTATCGAGTCTAAAAATGGATGAATTATATGAGAATTGAAGAGAAGATTGAATACCTCGAAGCCTCACGGGCAACAAGCGTTTGTTCAGATTTACATCTCCAAATACCTTTATTT
The DNA here is from genome assembly GCA_029959085.1 of Nemophila menziesii. Classification (NCBI taxonomy): domain Eukaryota; kingdom Viridiplantae; phylum Streptophyta; class Magnoliopsida; order Boraginales; family Hydrophyllaceae; genus Nemophila; species Nemophila menziesii. Next base: position 35,395,686 of record JARWIR010000005.1, on the reverse strand, counting down.
TCCACGACTAAATATGACTCTATATACCTCGTATGTTTTAGCTCACATCCACAAAACTTATGTCCCATTTGTCACGAATAAAACCCTGAAGATCCCCATGTAGACACCATGCCGACTCAAAATGAAGACTATTATTCTCCAGTTGTGATCCATCCTGGTTCAGTTATATCAGTATAGGTGTATGATAAGAGTGTGCTCGATTAAGACGGCTTAACCTCTCTCTCGGAAATAGTGTCCGCAAAAACAAATTTCCATAAGCTCACAAGTCTTCTCAAAATCCTTTGACTCGTATTCCAAGAATAACACCATGTAAACCGTGGACTCTCGAATCCCATATCTATTAACTCATAGCCGTGACGCTGATGTCTCCTCATTTGTCATGATTTAATATTAGTTGGAGACATCATTTTTAGCGTTGAAGAAGACTAAATACTCGATTTTCACATGATATAGTGCACTTTCCTATTTCTAGTCTTGATTTAATGAATTATTATTTTTAGAGCATATTGGGTTTAATTATTTATTTAGTGTGAAGTTTTAAAGATATATATAGAGATTAATTAGATGCCAAGTCAATTCTAAGAGATAAAGGGAAGAAGATATACATGGAAATTGGAGAAAAGAAAGGAAAAACTAGGATATGGAAAGATAAAGTTGCCAAATAAATATGAATTCCAACACCCACGACCACAAATGGGATTATATCTCAATATCGGTGAGGAATTTGGAAGAATGGTCAAGAGCAAAGTTAAAGAGCTTTCTGAGACGATCGTTTTCGACTATTGGAACGTATCAAACAGATAAGTATTGAAGTTGTTATTACCAAAACAAAAACGGGGCTGATTGTTACCTTTTCTATATTTTAGGTACGAAATTGAGTTGGGCTAGGAGTCCATTACTTGTCTTCTACACCAAGAAAATGAATTAGATCTTCTAAACCCCTATAAATACACCCTTATATCACTTGTAAATCATCCTTGCCTCCCATTAATTAGTCCTTAGGTTTATTATCATTAGAGTTATGGTAGAAAGCAAGATGAAGTCTTTTATTCAATCTTTTAGTTTATTCCCTTCAGGTATGAACTAATTTTCCCATAGCTTGGGTTTTTCATTATGTATAATCTATGAATTCTATTTTCTTTCTATCTAAGTTTCTTTGGGAATTATATGTTTTAATCTGATATTAGCTGCTTACTCATATATTTGTTAATGTGTTTTGAATTATTGCTTGTCCTAAACCTGATCACTTTAGGCTTTCTTAATAGTAGTTAGATGGTCGCCCGGAAGGGGTGTCTAATTATTGAAACACCACATAACGTCTAGTGTCCGATATTGGTCTTGACAACACCGATTCTAACTAGATAGTCATTAGGGAATGTTTTCACCACTATCACCATGTTTGGGATTGAATTGCTTAGGGCCTTGGTAGCGCTTGATAACCCTAAGTGTATACTGTCTCGTGGTTGTGCTGTATCCCCCCTAGTCGCTCTCAAGGTTTAGGGTATGGGAATTTAGAATCCTGACTAAGTATCTAAGAGCTAATTATCTCCCTTATTAACTAGAATTTGATAGAAAGAATTAGAAGGATTAGTGCATACTAGCAAAACCTAAGCTATATTTCTCATCTCATATTTCTTCATCTTTTATTTATTTATATTTTATTTTCATTAGTTTTAATTATTATCTCTCAATCGTTCATCTCTATTTTCTGTCTTTTAATTAATTACTTTCTACTCGTACTATTTGCTCATTCGTATAACACACTAAGTCCCTGAGAACGAATCTTCTTATCATTAAAACTTGCATACGTCCTGTAATACTTGCAATACCGTGCTTATCTAGGGTGGATTGTGCATCTTTTCTATATCTTTGATTATCTTATTTTATCACACCCTTGGCAACACCAGACGCCATTCCTCAAACTTCTATATTATTTTTGTGATCCCTGAGACCCCTCATTTCTTTCCTCTTCATTACCCACTTGATTAAAATCTCCAAATCTAACCATGGAACCTCCATACCCTGAAAGCTTCTTTAAGCGCCCATGAATCTCTTCACCCTCTGTTGGGTATGCTCTCATATATATGTCCGAGAATATCCATAATTCACACCATTGTCTTATAAACTCTATGTCAATGAATTTCTTACCTGAAGACAGAGTCCGAACATTTATGTTCGAGTTATCCCAAATGAACCAAATACCTCCCTTATATCTCACTACTACCCTTGTAGAATTTGTTTTCCTCAAACATTGGATGATCTCATTTAGTTTAACACCACTAACTCTCGGTTCTACTATATTTGTCAACTAAACCTTTTGAGCTCTCATCATTTATCTAACAACACGACCAAAAGGTCTCTGGCACTGCTATGTGACAATTCCATATCAAAATATTTAACACATGGTTAAGACTATTCCATCCTTGTAAACTATTAATGGGAATACACATTAAATATATTTAATGGAAATGAACAAGATCTGCTATGTCAACTCCATGACCAGATTAGAAGCAATGATTATCTTGATTCAGATATGATCAGATTCGTCACCCTAGCCATTCGGTGTTTCCTGGACTTGGCTTTGCATCATGATATCCTTTTTACATCCCTACATAATATGGATCTCCAGAATCATAGTCCATCCCTTCTCTGGATCCCTATTTGATCACAAGAGCAAAATACGGATCCACACTGTTCGATAAACACCCCATTGTATTTCATACAAGTATATGTTGTGTTCCCATACTACTGATACTCATTTAAAATTTCCAAATAAGTTCTTCTAGTTTTTCCACTTTCCAATTGAGCCTCTGTATTTTCCCTTACTATCCATGTTGTTGTATTACCCACCAATATCGACCCTGAGTTATTCACGAATATGTTTTAACAACCCTGAGCTACATACACTCCCACTTGCACCAACACAAATTCCATTTACTCTTTCCATAATTGTTACATTTTCTACCCTATTAACTGTACATTTTTGTTCATGTACCTGCCCAAAAATTAGATCAATGGTTCTTTCACTCATTGTCATAGCAAGCTTCTTCAGTTTATCGAATTCGGCTTCCACTATAACCTTATGACCCAAGGTATCCCCTAATTGCTTTCAGCCACTATGACCTTTTTCATGCACCAAATTCAAATAAAACTCTTGTCTCGGTGTAGATCTCTGTGTACACTTTCCTACCTTCGGTTTAATAGTGTATAAGACAAAGTTAGTTAGTGAGTCATAGATAAGACAAAATAGTACAATTATTGTTAGTCATGCAATACCACACAATGCTCTACATTGTGTACTATATATATTCCTATCTTGTAAACAGTTTTACAATCAATAAATATACACATTTTATATTATCTTTATTCTCTTGTTAATATGGTATCATAGAGCCAGCAAGAATTTTTTTACAAGCTTCGTCTGCCATTAATGGCGATTTCAAGCTTTTTTTATTTTCTATAAATTTCTTCCGCTGTACTCTTTCTATGGCTTCATCATCTACTCCTTCCTCGTCTTCTTCTCCGATGATTACATCTAGTGCATCTATTCCTCCAGGATTGCTTCTTCTTCGACAAAACTGGAGTGGTTTAGTGCAAGTCAAACTAGATGCCTCTAACTACGTTTTACGGCGAGCTCAGATTGAAGCTGTTCTTGAAGCCCATGGTTACTTAACTCGTGTTACTAACCGAGCTGTTATTCCAGCTGTTACAGATCCATTGTATTCTACATGGATTCTCGAAGATCAGCAACTAAAGGTTTCTTTACTATCATCTATGATTCCCTCTGTTTTAACTCAAGTGGTTAAGTTAGCTAGTGCAAATGATGTTTGGGTTAAGCTTGAGGAGATTTTTGTCTCTCAATGTAGAACACACATACATCAACTCAAGATGAAGCTGTGTAACATCAAGAAGGGTGATAAGCGTATGTCTGAGTATTTATCAGAAATTCAAGATCTATGTGATGGTCTTGAAACAGCTTCATCTGCGCTTCCACTTGAAGACATCATCATGTACACTCTTAAAGGTCTTCCTCATGAATATAATCAATTTAAGTCGAGTATTCGGATAACTAATGATCATACTTCGACATTAAGCTTTCATTCGTTAAGTAGCTTATTAATCTCTGAAGAACTCCATATTCCTATGGCTGATTCGACTGAGAATTTACAGAGCTCTCACACAGCTCTATTTACTTCATCCTCACCACAATCTATGCCTTCAAACAGAGGTGGACGTGCATATTCGCCTCGTGGTCGAGGTCGTGGACGGGCGAGAGGAACAGTTGGGAATAATTCATCACCGAATTCCTCATATTCAGGTTATAATTCTTCGAATTCCTCTAATTCAAATGTACCTACCTGTCAAATTTGTGTTCGTTTTGGTCACTCTGCGATAGATTGTTATTCTCGTGCTGATTTTGTCACTTTCCCTTCACCAAAAGCTTTACAAAGACAAAATTACTCAGCTCACAACATTACAGTTGCTAATTACAATTCATCTAATTTCAACTCGGCTCCATCATCTTCATCTACATCATATAATACTCCACAGTCATCTAACTATAATTCATCTTCATCGAACTATAATCCGAAGTTATGGTATTTAGATTCTGGGGCTAATAGTCATGTCACACCAGATCAAGGTATGCTTCAAAACTCTTCAACTTATTCTGGTGCTAACTCTGTAGTTGTTGGTAATGGTCATGCTTTGGATATAGCCAACATTGGGACTCGTAAGCTTTCCTTAAACAACTCACCCTTATACCTTAAATCTATCTTACATGTTCCTAAAATTGCCTCTAATTTACTCTCCATCTCTCAATTTACTCGAGATAACAATTGTTGTGTTGTGTTTAATGCAAATTCTGTGTCTATTCATGATATAGCCTCTCACAAACTCTTGTTTCAGGGCCCTTGTGAAGGTGGTCTATATCCTCTTCGAATTGAGTCAACCATGGTTACTCCCTCATCCACACCTTACAAGATTCAGTGTCTTTCTTCTTCAACAGTTTCTTCACAAGCTCAATTGTGGCATCTTAGACTTGGACACCCCTCTTCAAATGTGTCATCTACTTTGTCTCATATTTTAGATACAAAGCTTAATTTCAATGGTGTTTTATGTAATTCTTGTGCTACTTCTAAATCTCACAAGCTATCTTTTCCTTTGTCTACATCTAGAAGTAAATTTCCCTTTAGTTTAATACACTCTGATGTATGGGGTCCATCTCCCATTGCATCTTGTTCTTCCTTTAAGTATTACATTGTGTTTATTGATGATTTCAGTCGATTTTCTTGGATTTCTCCTCTTGTTCATAAATCAGATGTTACTAAAGTATTTCAAATATTCTATGAAATGATTCTTACTCAATTCAAACTAAAAATTCAAACTCTAAGGTCAGATAATGGTGGTGAATATACTAGCTCCATTTTGCAAAATTTTCTTCAATCAAAAGGCATCATTCATCAAACTAGTTGTCCTCACACACCAGAACAAAATGGCATTTCTGAAAGAAAACATAGACACTTGATAGAAACCACTAGAACCTTGCTAACTCATAGTTCACTACCTCACAAATTTTGGCTTGAAGCCTTATCTGCTAGTGTCTACTTAATAAATATATTGCCCACACCTTTACTTCAAAATAAATCTCCTTATGAAATGCTTTATAAAGTTACACCTTCTTACTCTCATCTTAAAGTCTTTGGGTGTCTTTGTTACCCATGGCTCAAGCCATATAGCTCTCATAAACTTGCACCTAAATCTGAAATGTGTGCTTTTCTTGGTTATTGCTCACATTCAAAGGGTTATAAGTGTTATTCTTTGTCCTCTAAAAAGGTTTTTATCTCAAGACATGTTGTTTTCAATGAGCATCAATTCCCTTTTGAAAATTCATTCTCTATTGATGCTTCTCAACATGATCAAACCTCTACACCCTATATTGATTTGTTTGAGTCTCATATTAATCCTCATTCTATTTCTCACCCTTTTTCAACTTCCATAAACTCTACACCTCAGGCACATATGTCTCAGCCTGATTTACCAAATGACCAACCATCTTCTTCACCTATACATAATCCTTCACCTACACCTCCTCCTATACAAACTAGACACCCTATGGTCACCAGAAAACAAACAGGTTCATTAAAGCCTTCTTATAAGTGTCAAAATATCTCTCTTACACCTCCCCTTGTTGAACCTACTACCTTTAAGGAAGCTATCAATTCTCAATGTTGGTTAATGGCAATGAATGATGAATATACAGCCTTAAAGAAACAAAATACTTGGGAACTAGTTCCACCTCCTCATGGCCGAGTTCCTATCACTTGCAAATGGATATATAAGTTGAAAAGAAATGCAAATGGTTCAATTGCAAGATATAAAGCCAGACTTGTGGCTCATGGTTTCTTACAAGAGTATGGGTTAGACTACACTGAAACCTTCTCTCCTGTGGTCAAACATCAAACTCTGAGAGTTGTATTATCACTTGCCATTTCTTATAACTGGAAATTACATCAATTAGATGTATCAAATGCTTTTTTACATGGAAATTTAGAGGAAGAGGTGTATATGACTCAACCTCAAGGTTTTATTGACAAAGAACATCCACATTATGTGTGTAAGTTAAAAAGATCTTTATATGGTCTTAAACAAGCTCCAAGAGCTTGGAATTTGCTTTTAACTTCATTTCTTGAGTCTCTTCAATTTGTTGTATGTCCTGCTAATACATCAATGTTCACAAAAGGCTCAGGTGATAACTTATCTATAGTATTGATTTATGTGGATGACTTAGTTGTTACAGGCTCAGCTTCAACTGAGATTTTATCACTCATATCAGCCTTGAAAAACCGTTTTGAGATGAAAGAACTTGGCAATTTGTCTTATTTTCTTGGCCTTCAAATTCAATCTTCATCAGAATGTATCACTGTATCTCAGAGTAGTTATTCTACTTCTATATTAACTAGAGCTGGTATGAGTAATTGTAAGGCTTCTTCAACACCAACCTTGAATAAATACTCTATCAAATCTGATTTTTCACTTCAGCCATTTGAGGATCCCTTCTTATTTAGGAGTTTGACTGGAGCACTTCAATATTTAACCATTACAAGGCCTGATATAGCATTTGCTGTTAACCAAATTTGTCAAGCCATGCACCATCCTACAAATGGTGATTTTGACTGTCTCAAAAAGCTGCTACGTTATATTAAAGGTACAATTGACTATGGTTTAAAATTTGTACCTTCAACTTCTACCTTACGTGCTTATTCGGACTCCGATTGGGCAATAACACTATTGATTGAAGATCAACTACGGGGTATTGTATATTTCTTGGATCAAACTTAATCTCATGGGGCTCAAAGAAACAAACTACTGTTTCACGATCATCGACTGAGGCTGAGTATAGGGCTATGGCGTATGTTGCAGCTGAATTAATGTGGATAACTTATTTATTAAAAAGTTTGAAGATTACGAGTTCCACTTCTACAATTGCCTGTGACAACCAATCTGCCATTGCTCTTGCTACAAATCCTGTCTTTCACACTAGAACACGACATATTGATGTCGATTTTCATTTTATTCGAGAACAAGTGAAGATGAAGAAACTTATACTACACCATGTACCTTCATCATCTCAGATTGCAGATATACTTACCAAAGGCTTACAACCTACACCCTTCATCTCTCTTGTAGGCAAACTTCCACTCTTACGAGTTATCAGTTTGAGGGGGGATAATAGTGTATAAGACAAAGTTAGTTAGTGAGTCATGTAGTGAGTCATAGATAAGACAAAATAGTACAATTATTGTTAGTCATGCAATACCACACAATGCTCTACATTGTGTACTATATATATTCCTATCTTGTAAACAGTTTTACAATCAATAAATATACACATTTTCTATTATCTTTATTCTCTTGTTAATACGGTTTATCGTGTTCTTGTCTAATATTGTTTTTAATAAACAACGTTTAAAATCTTGACCCAAGTCCTTTGTTCCCACTGTTTTTCCCCAGTTTAAACCCCGTACCCTGAGTTATGAATTCCCGAAGGATTACCATTCCTATAAACGTCAACCACTCTCCATAGAGCAGTTTTTTTTGCCACACTTCCGCTCACGCCGACAAACAACGTCGTATTATCACTATCCAGCGTTAGCCCTTCACTGCTATTTTATGGACACGGCGCATTATGCAGACATTTATCTTTTTGAAGTTCGAAACGGACACAACCAAAACATATCATATGCAACCCCTCATACTCAACCTTACATGTTTCTCCTATTTTAGTCTTTGGTACTAATGGTTTATTGAGGTCCAACTCTACTACTAATCATGCATAATTACCACGCTTTCTCGCTTTAGTCAACAAATCGATCCTCACTGTCTTGCCTATTAAATTCCTCATCTTTCTCAAGATTTGTGAAGTATAAGTTTGCAATCCTACATTAGAGATACAAATAGATTCCTCTTGATAAAGTTGAGACACGTTCATATAAATACTTTTTCTCCTTTTGATTTGGAGCCCCACAAGCTTGAGAATTCCTCTTCTATTCTAGAAAATCTACAAACCTTTTCGAAACCCATTATTGCTTATGGAGACAATATGGAGAAGATGTTGAGAAAGTTATCAGGCATTGTGGAACTAAAGTGTAGATTTCTAGATTCATGGGATGATGATACGAAATGTAACCGGTTCCCGATGCTGGATTTTCTCAATAAACTAATATCACTCGAGGTTTTTTACAAGGGTGCAGGTTTATATCCATGTAAGTTTAATTTCCCTTCCAATCTGAAGAAACTTAGTTTGAAAAAGTTTGAAATGCCATGGAATGCAATGTTACAACTTTCGATGCTAAAGAATCTGGAGGCTCTCGAGTTAAATTATAATGCATTTAAAAGTGAAAGATGGGATATGGAAGATCACGTGGTGTTCACAAAACTCAAATACTTGAAGTTGAAAAGAATGTATGATCTGGAATACTGGAATGCCACTCGTAATCACTTTCCCAGCCTCGAAGATCTGGTCGTAGTCAGTTGCAGCAGGAAGCTTGTAGAGATCCCTCAAGATTTTGCATATATTACTTCCATACACATGATTGCGGTGAGATATTGCAATCCTTCTGTTGAAAATTTAGTCAGACTTATTCAAGATCAGCATGTGAAATTTTGGGGTCATCATCAACTCAAAATATCTTGCTCTTACCATTCGGACAACGAATAATAATCAGGTGTGGTGGTTGTCACTTCTTTATAAGTAGCTTCATATTCTTTATATTCTACTATTAAAATCAGTATTTTCTATTTCATGTCCCATTATAGTTGCTGGTACTTTTAATGAAATTGAGTTTTTCTTTTAGCTAGTCACAGCTTTTATTTGGTTTATAATGATCTCCATTTTCTTAACAGGAATTTGTAGATGATGATCATAGGAAGGTTACTGTTACATTTGTTTGATTCCATCAACTTTTCTTGTTTTTCTTTTAATCTTTGTCTTGAACTGGGATCTAGGAGGAACCACATGTCTGAATCTTAGATATGCCTCTCTAAACTTTAAATGTTATTGATTACTTTTGTTTATTGTGATATATTTACACTTTTTTTTTTTTAATTATGTAATCTGTTTTCTATTCTCTTCTATGCCTGAGTATTAATTTAGATTTGTGTTCTCCCATGTGAAAAAACTAAAACTAGAATTCCCATGCAAGTTTTTAATCTATTTTCTATTCTCTCACTTAAAAAAAACAGGTCATTAGTGACAGACATCTAGTGACACTTCTAAGAAAATGTCTCCAATAATACTTTTCGTGACACTTAGTAATCTGTCTCCATATTTAGTGACACCTTTTTTATAACTGTCGCGTGTAAATGTCGCCTATGATACTTAGTTAACTCTGTTCATATACTACAATATTAACCAATTTTGCTGCTATACAAATTAATATAGATCTTTTTTCTTATATACCATATATAATACAATAATCAATTAAATTAAAATCTAACCCTAAATCCCCTTTTCACTCTCTCCCTCACATCTCTCGGCATCTTCTTCGATCTTTATCTCCGGCCATCTCCGTCCATCTCTACTTCTTGCCATATCTGTCGCTAGAACGTGGTGCGAAAATTAAGCTCTTCTCCTCAGTATCCTTGCGATATCCACGATGGCTTCATCTCCGTCTTAGCTGCTCAGCACCGGAAAATCTCCTAGGCCGATTAGAACTCCACCGCCGCCAACCGAACCCTGTCTCTCTCGCCAAATCCGATCTCTAACTCCGGCCATATCTCAGTCGCCTTGTTGATGCGAACACTTAGATATTTTCATCAATTTCCTTGCGCATTCGAGTATCAATTTAGCTTCCTCCTCTGTCTTTAGCCATTCATAACCGGCAACTACTACGCAATGTATCTCCTCCTCCGATTTGAGATCCGCCAATGTGACCGACAACGGTGCAAAAGATTTGGTAACTATTCTATAGCTTGAAAATAGGGCTATATTTGACTATTTAGCATAACACATGTACTAACTGTGCAATTAAACTTCAGTAATACGCTGATTTTGTTGAACATAAGCTATAATCGTTGTAAATTTCAACACTAGTTTAATATCATGATTTGCAAGTACTTAAATTTCTTTCCCGGTTTAATTTTTAAAGTTATTTACAATTTTGTTGATGAAATGTAAATACATGAATAATGGAATGTGAAAATTCTTTTCTTCACTTCATAGCATTGTATGCATCTGGTTTACAAGGGGAGTATGGCTTGTTGTGTAAGGGTTTTCCTTGTTAATCTAGAGAATTTTGCGAACATTAGCTGAAGAGCAATTCACTTGAGTTTCCGAACCTGTGATCTTTTGTTGTTTGATAAAAATTTCAGAGAAAGACTAACTCCTTTGTTGTATTTATGTATTTATAAGCAAAATGTAAAATCTGTAGTAGATTTTGTAGATAGGATATTAATACTTTAAAAAAGTTGCCTAATTTTGTGCACATTTTATAGTGTTGAAAGGAAGAGAATGCTAAGTAGTAGATGGAGCAATACTAAGTTCTTGAGCTCTTCTTGTGCATGAAAAGAAGAAGTGAGCATCAGAATTACAAGTTTTTTTGCTATTTTCTTCATTTCCTTTGTTAATTTCATAGTATGTTTAAAATACTAATTAGTTGATTCTTTTTTATTACTAATTATTTCAGGATTCAGTTGGTGGAAACATCAAAACTGTTATGATTGGTATGCTATTTTCTATGTTATGATGGATTATATTGGCATACTCTTAATGTAGTTATCATTTATCCTCTTTGGGTAGATATTTTAACATTTTGTGTATTTCTCCTTTGTGGCATTCAGACATGAAGGTTCTTATATATACGAAGAATTTATGCCTACTGGAGGAACAGATGTTAAGGTTATTTTATTTAAATTTCGTAATTTCGTTCTATGAGATGTGTATTTATAGTCTATATACAATGAAACCAAATGATAGTCAACATATCTTATAATGAATAGGCGTATACTGTGGGCCTGGAGTATGCTCATGCAGAGGCACGAAAATCCCCTGTTGTTGATGGTGTTGTTATGAGAAATCCTGATGGAAAAGAAGTATGTATGTTTTTACAACATTTATATTATCAATTTTGTTGGGTAATACTTGTTAATTGCACTATAAGTCCTTATATTATACAAGATATTCATACATTTTATCATAGAAATTTCATAAAAATTCAATAAAATCAAGCTTTAAAAAGACTAATCATAGTTAATTGTGCTTTAAGTCTCTATATTATAGAATATAACATATATTTTATCTTAAAAAATTTCAATAAATCAGGCTCAAAAAGACTAATTATAGTTAATTGCGCTACACGTCCCTATATTATACAAAATAACATACATTTTATCATTGAAATTTCATAAGAATTCAATAAATCAAACTCGAAAAGACTAATCATAGTTAATTGCGCTATAAGTCCCTATATTTTATATTTACATGATTTTATTTTATTACCCTATTTGACAGGTATGATATCCTGTTATACTCACTCATGCTGAGAAACAAATGTCACGAGAAGTTTGCATTGCTTTTAGGCAATCAGTAAGTCTATTAACATTTCTATCTATATATATATATATATATATATATATATATATATATATATATATATATATATATATATATATATATGTATATATATATGTATATATATATATATATATATATATATATATGTATATATATATATATGTATATATATATATATATGTATATATATATATATATATATATATATGTATATATATATATATGTATATATATATATATATATATATATATATATATATATATATATTTTATTTTATTTTTCATTTCAATAAATTGTTAAATTTTTCATAATACAGGTATGTGGGTTTGACCTTTTACGATGTGAAGGTCGTTCATAAATTGTCCTCACTCATGCTGGAAGAAAACAGGTATTCTGATAATTACATATTGTATCCATGTTAATGGTTTTACCTTTAATTTTACACTAATTTCTTGTAATTTTTTAAATTTTTTTTGGTTTTTCTTTGGGAAATTTAGGTGAAGGTACTGGTTTGCTTCGTCTTCACAGCACATATCGTCATGACCTAAAGATATATTGCTCAGATGAGAGACGTGTACATGTATAAAAATTGCATTATAGGTCCCTATATTATGTATAAATTGCACTATAAGTCCCTATCATATTTTTTTCCAGATGTCAACAGCTGCTTTTGCTAAAGGTCTTCTCGACTTAGAAGGACAATTAACACCTATCCTGGTTTGTTTGCATATTTAAAGAATCTATTCTTTTATTCTTTTTTTATTTTTACTGTTTGACTTAGTTTGATTTAATCCCAATATTTTCCTTTTTTAAGGTTTCTCCTCTATGTTAGATGGACTTGACAATGCTAGCATTGAAATGGCGGAATCTAAGGTTATTCTCGTAAATATATATAACCTCCATTTTATTATATAATAAATTATATATTTGTTGCATTTTTTAGGCAAGGTTAAATGAGTTAATAATGTCTGGAGTAAAAACTACACCGAATAATGGTTCACCAGAAAAACCATGGATGACTGATGGAGCTGGAATTCCTCAAAATGCATTCAAATTTTACCCAGACTGGTAAATTTATATTAAACTGTAATTTTTATTTAATACTATATATAAAATGTCTTGTTTGTTTAGGCAAAGTTAACTAAAAAGGTAACAGAACAAGTGAGTTAGCTATAGATGAAGATGAAGAATTAGCATAAACAAGTTCATATGATATAAAGCTAAAGCACTTGGTAAAACTAATATAGATGTTGATCGTATAGCTGCTGGTTTACCTTGTGGTAGTGAAGGTTTTCTTCTTATGTATGCTCGTTGGAGAAAGCTTATTTAAGCTCAATTGTCAATTATCGGTGCTCGAAAAAAATTGGCTTAAGTTGAAGGCAAGTTTAAACAAGCAAGTTTATTAGCCAAAGCTCAATTGTTTTTATATTATAGGGACCAACAGTGCAATTCTGAGAATTTACTTATCCACTTTCCAGAACGTAAGGACCAATAACTATGGATGTGAGTGATGGATTAACACCTTTTTTCTTGTGTTGATCTCCAATCCCTGAAAGCATACTCTAACCTTCTGTAAGTCCTTTTCATTAACTTTTTGTCTTTAATTTTATCATAAGTTAGAGTTGGTAATTATTTGTTCAGGTACACCAATACCTTGAGAATTACGAGAGTGCCCTATATGGATATGAAGTAGCTGTATGAAAATCCAAATGTAAGTTGATCTTTCACAATGTAAGTTCTTCTTCTTCACAATATTAAGTTCTTCTCTTAAAAATATAGTTGATTTTGATGCTTCTAAGAAATGAATGCTCGGATTGGGAATGCTTCCTCTTGCTCGTTAACTTCTCCGATGTGGAACTGAGGTAGGGTATTTTACATTTATTGTGAACTACGAGGACTTAATAGAAATAAAGTATAATCCTTTTTAATTTGCAGGTAGTTCTAGTAGCAAACTCACTACCTACTTTAAACGATGTTACTCTATGGAGTTACCTGATATTTTAGCTGAGGCTGCGCAAGTATGTATTACATTTAATTAGCGTAATCTATATGGGTCTATAGTGCAATTTTTGCCTCATGTAGGGACCTATTGTGCAATTTTTGCATTAGTCTAGTGCATGTTCATATCCATCTCTGTTTATTATACCACCGTATTTTAATTATTTGATATATTTTTTGTATCAGGAAAGTCATCAAAATGAAAGACAAAACAGATGGATAAGAGCTGAATTATGAATTATAAGCTAGTAGATATTAAGCAACTATATTACTGTTAATATTTGAATTATGCTATAGCAAATATAGAAATTGTATATTAATTTTTTAATTTTTAAAAAGTGAAGGGTGACACTTAAAACCGTGTTCCCAAAGTGTGGTCGACTTTTAAATCGGTGTCCCCAAAAGGCTGGGCGACACTTAAAACCGTGTTCCCAAAGGGTGGGCGACGCTTAAATCAGTGTCCCCAAAGTGATGGGCGACACTTAAAAAGATGTCATCAAACATTAAGCGACATTTTTTTTAAAGTGTCACCAAAAGATGGCGACATCAATAATTAGGACACTTGTTTTTTGTTAGGCGACAGTTCAGAAAGTGTCACCTAAAGTTTGGCGACAGTTGTTTAACTGTCGCCTACTTGCAAAATAACTGTCACCAATAAACAATTTTCTTGTAGTGTCTTCAACTGTAACTTCGTTTCTCTTTTATCGTTATGATCCTACGGTTAAATCTCACTGGCTTGATGATAAAAGAGGTGAATAAGGTAGGGTTGAGGTTAAACGTGGTGGTGATAGTAGGAGTGGTGGGAAGAAATATGGTGGTGGTGGTGGTGGTGGGGTGAAGTTTCCATGGAGTAGTATGAGGGATTAAAATTCTAAGTAGAGTTTTCGTTGAATTTAATGGCGGTTTAAAATGTTGGAAAATAATATTGAATATGAAATGAGTTTGCTTTTTTATTCTTTGTTATTGTTATGTTATAATGTGATTGATTTTGAGAATTATGGTATTTGTTCTTGAGTACGTTTCATATTAGGATCATGATTCGGAGCTTAGCTACTAGTATGAATTTTATAACTTATTTGAGAAATCTATTACACATTATATGTTCAAATAATACGGATGTTAACTCTTGTTGATGCGGAAATGTTAAGGATATATATATATAGTCAGGCAATTAGAATTAGGATCTTTTTACTTGTTTACTTTTCTGGGTGCATAAATGTTAAAATTAATATTTGATATTGTTTCTTTTTTAATTAATATAGATAAGGTTATTTATTTCTATATACTAGTATAATAGTTGTCTACAAAAGTGACAAGTTTTATTACAACACTAGTATCCACAGTTGCCATAGTCTCCATAGTTGTCTCCATAGGCGTTTGATGTATGTTAGTGAGCCGACAGATCAAGTAGTTAGCTTCTCAAGTCTACAGGAAGGAAGGTGGAAAGAATATTGAATCCTGGATTGATGTGAAATATTCAATTTGCCCTTATATCTAGAAATGTCAAATTAGTTGATTTCCGAGATTACTAGCAAGTCTCAAGCATATCATTCTTATACTCAATCCTTTCGTATATTTTTGTCTTTTAAAAGAGGTAAAATACCCCGCACAAAACAAAAACGGAGAATTAACCAATTCTTAGTCTATGAAATAAGACCGAAAGAGTTGAGGTATTAGTTTCTGATGCTTGATGTTCGGCTCCATGTCTAGTGCTTTTTGCAAGTTGATCGGTTCTTATATTATACGTTCGCTAAGGTGATTGAATTATATGTGCTTATATTATGCAAAAGATGCATTGGTCCTTTTTATTATGCAAAAATTGCCTTATATGTCCTGATTTTGCAAAAATTGAGTTAATTGAACTATAAGTCTCTATTTTTTTGAGTTAATTGCACAGAAGGTCCTATAACTATGCAAAAGTTGCACTGCAGGTAAAATTGCATTATAGGTCCCTACATTATACTAAGTTACAGTATAGGTCCATTTCTTACGCAAAAATTGCACTATAGGTCCTTTTACTATGCAAACACTGCACTGCATGTCTCTCTGTTAAAATATTGAGTTAATTACACCATATGTCCGTATTTTATGCAAAAATTGCAATATGGCTCCCTATAGTATGCAAAAATTGCTCTGTATGTCCCTATATTGTACGAAAATTAACTGCAGGTCCCTATTTTAAAAAAATAAAGTTAATTGCACTATATATTACAGGCCCCTATATCAAATGCTTTTCGGTTTATGAATATTCATTTGCAAAAGAGTGGAAACAACACTTAATCAGCAATGCATAGATAATTCTACATCAGTAATTCATATCATTTATATATCTATATAAATATAATGAAGCTCATTCGTAACAAAATTTCACCAATCTGAATAGTGAAATGATTGATTCTCCCTCCCTATTATCTTAAATAACTACAATAACAGAAAGCATTATGTTCGAAATGGAATCCACAATTTACTAAATGAATCAAAAGGACGACTAAATTGCAGTGCGGCATGAAATTGAAAAAATTAATTAAATATAAAATAAAAAGTGAAATTTTGATCGGGTTGTTCAAGGACTATAGTGCAATTAATTATTACCTTGGAGGCGGAACAGATAAACACACAACAGGCATTCTCTTGAAGCATTATTAAACAAATATAAAAAACTAGAAAGTATTAACAACTGTTGCTGATTTTTAAGAAATGGTAAACAAATTATAAAAACAATGGTAAAGCACACATACTTATAATCTTGAAAACCAATAAATTAAGAATGTAATATGTGGTGAGCAATGTGGAAGGACTGTGAACTCACATGTTTATTATCGTCCATATGCAGAAGAGGGTTCTAAATCCATTACAGCGGAACAATCCCATATCTCGTCTATGGAAGAAAGAGATTGGCCAACAGATGCAACATCTCCTGATAATGAAGGAGCATTTTTATGCCATGCATACTTAAGGCCTTCAACAACTTAATCTATAGTATGACGTTCACTTGGTTCTTTATGCAAACATTGTTTAGCAAGTTCCAAGAATTTATTTAAACTATTTGGAAAAATTTGTCCCCTTCAAGACACGTCAATGATCTGATCAACTTCTTCCTTTTTGATCCGCTCTTGGGCTCAAAATGCTAACCCATTTACGAGGCTATCATCCATTGCCGGTCTTCCAGACAAAACAACCAACATCACAACACCAAAAGCATAAACATCACTCTTCTTATTTAAAATACCGGTTATATAACATTGTGGGTCCATATAACCCATTGAGCGTTGAAGATCTGACTTACACTAATTGTCCGACTCTTCCTGTATCACTAACCCAAAACCAGAAACCTTAGCCACAAACTTCTCACCTAATAGGATGGACGAGGCCTTCACATTACCATGTATGACTCCAGGTAGAATGTCAGAGTGAAGATAAAGTAATCCACGTACAACACCTATGCAAATCCTAAGGCGTAGATCCCATGATAAAGGAGGAAAATAATTTCTGGTCCTTTCAATTCCATATAAATGGTCACCAAGATTCCCTCGAGGCATATATTCATAAACAAGGATCAACTTCTATGATTCATCACAATAGCCTATCAAGGAAACAAGATGAACGTGTCAGGAGCTTAGAAAAGGTTTTGATTATAAATCTGAACGAAGTCCCTTGCCATGAATTTAAACGTTTAATGAAAATAATATAAAACCCGTCATTGATGATCCCTATATAACTCTTACAAAATCCTCCCCTTGCAAGGACAAGGCCGTCATTAAAGTTGTGGGTGGCTGATTGGATCTAAGAAAATGAAAAGAGACGGAATAAAGTAGATTTCATTTCTGGTATAACTGAATCGTTCTTCGATTGTTTCCTCTAGTCCCAAACATTTTCCATGGCCAAAGTCTACCTGGTTTATTGTAATTTTTCTTTCTCTGCTTCATTCAATAAATCTTTCTGTTTGGGAGAAACCCCATAATGTATCAGATATCTCCTCTGATTCGGAAGGAAGAGATTGGGTAAATTCAAGGTCTCGTGATATTAAAAGAGCATTTTGCTTCAATGCAAACTCGAGACTTACAACAACTTGAGCCATAGTAGCACGTTCCTTTGGTCCTTTGTGAAGGCATTTAATAGAAAGTTCCACAAATTCATTTAAACTATCTGATGAAATTTGTTCTCTCAGAGTCATGTCAATGATCTGATCAACTTCTCCTGCTTTGATTCTCTCTTCGGCCCAAAATACAAGACCTGGTTCATTCTCTGCTACTCTATTATCCACTGCTGGTCTTCCACACAAAACGACTAACATCACAACACCAAACGCATACATGTCACTCTTCTTACTTAGTTTACGGGTTTAAAAATATTCTGGATCCAAGTAACCAAATGTGCCTTTAACATTTGTGCTAATGTAACTATTCAACTGACCCAGCTTTTCCAGTTTTGCTAACCCAAAATCAGAAACCTTAGCCACAAAATTCTCATCTAATAGGATATAAGGCAATCCCTTCACATCACGATGTATAACTCCATCCAAAACTCAACTGCCCCTTGCTTCGAGTATGAAGCTAAACGCTTAATGGCAACAATATCAATGAACCCTTTATACACCTTACCAAATCCTCCCATTCCAATGACCGTCATTAAAGTTTTTGGGTGGGTTGATTTAGATCCGGGCTCTAATACCATGTAGATTTGAGAGAAAGATTTTTTTTTTATATTTTTTTACAAGGCAAAAACAACCTATTTATATAAGGGGTATCTCTTTATTTTAAGAAAGAGAATAAAATCATAGTAAAACTAATTCCTATTTTAGTTCTACCTAATTCCGGAAAATAAATCTACCATAAATAATATTTACCTAATAATCTTACGATTTTCTACACCTATCAAAGAAACAAGATGAACATGTCGGAGCTTAGATAGTGTTTTGATCTCCATCCAAAACTCATCTACCCCTTGCTTTGAGTAACAACAATATTGGCCCTATTATCAATGAACCCTTTATACACAACAATTGAAAAGTAACGGCATAATTGCTTCATTGATGTTGATGGTATATATGTCTCTTCACCATAGTTAGATTCCTTTGGCATTTCTGGCAACTCCGCTTTCAAATTTTTTCTCAAGTTATAGACGACAATATTTATTAAAGTGATGATAACGGTTGCAATACCATTTTTGCTAAGAAACTTTGGGGTCAAATATGCGGAAATCTGTGGAGAGAAATCCCGGTTTGGATAGGCGAGAAAGTTACCGAGGTTGCTCAACTTCATAATCTCTAATCCATTAAGAAGTCCATCCATCAACTCAACTTTCGACTGTACAACAATCAAAAGACTACCTTTGCCCTTTTCTCTATCTCCTTTTACCAACACCATGTAATCCCTATGCACTGGAATTCCATTTCCACCAGTACACTGGATTACATCAGGCATTAGTCTCGGCAATTTAATTATTTATAAGAATACTAAACTCTCTTTGACCGCTTTTTACTATCCCTGGCTCAAGTTTGCAGAAATGCAGTCTGATTAGATATCCAAATCCGACATCCACAGGTATTTTCCAAGTGAGATTGTATATCGTGTTGGGTATCTCGTTTGGATGGGTTGACCATGATGTCCGGTATATTCCAAGTGGTGCAATATATCTTAACATGGATTGATATTGTATGGTGCGTATTGGATACTTTACAAAATAAACTTCAGATTCTATTAAGTAAATCGCATCATTATACTATCTATGATGTAGATCAGAATCACCTTGTGGTGACATGGAATCTCCTCCAATATTTAACCGTTGAACCATCTCAAGTGCTGTTTTTTTATCTATAAAGTAAAATCGATTCTTCTGACCGACTACATAGGCACCTAGATCACCATCAAGTGTATATTAAAGGCCAGTGGGCATAGATATGATCTCAATTCCATTGATGAAAGCATATGTTTTCTCCGAATCTCCAGGTTTGGAAGTCGAAAATAGAATGGTAAATACTTCATCTTCGTCCACATTCATACAATACTCCTTAACTAAATACTTTACGCCTAAAGAATGACCTGTTTGAGAAGCACTAAAGTTGCTAAGGAGAGTGAAAGGACCAGCTTTAACAGAGAATAAATCATATGACTTTTAGAATCCTCTATACCGAGCAAGGTAGAAGTGACGGCGAATGAATATCTGACCTGGATTCACCGAAAATGTATAGAGAAATTGAGTTGATGAAATTCTTGCATTCAGAAACGGTACATGATCGGCATGGAATGATTTGTCAACGACCATAGAGCTTCTTGATTCACCTATTGGTTCTTGGGAGAAGTGGGAAAAAACTATTTGTGTTCTAATAGTATCACCTTAAATTTGAGAATAAATTATTGGAATTACTAAAACTGAAGAATTTTATTTTATTAATTCTTTCTTTCTCTTTAGAAAAATGGAGAAACTTTTTATGTGTTATGAGTATCACCTATAAAATAGAGAAAAAAATAAAAGAAAAACTGACAAAGATTGATGGCTCTTCAATTCGGCAGTTACAGGAGTTACAAGACTTGGTGGAAAAAAACGGCTAGCTTTAATGACCATTGAAGAGACATTTAAGTGACGGTTTTTTTTCTTGCCATTTATTCTATAAATAGTGACTCTGTCACTTTCATTTCTAGAGAAGAGAAAAGAAAATATTCTAGAGAGAATGGAAAAATTATTCTAGAGAGAATAGAAAAAAGTTCTTCTATAGAGAATAGAGAGGGGAAAAAAACTATCCTAGAAAGAATATAGAATAGTATGTAGACGAAAACTAAGAACCATTTAAGACTACTCTACTTCTCTCTCATATTTTTGATATAGTTTAGAGTAGAAGTTGTTAGAGATGACCGGCATGACCGGAATATATTTTTAACGCAAGTTATATACCGTGTAATTTTTTTTTATTCCGTGTAAGTTTTCGTCTTATTCAATTTATTGTATTATGTGTAGTTTACTTTAATTGAAATGTTTTTATTGTTTTTTTGGAATTCCATTTTACTAGTTTTGCAAACCAGTGATTGTTATTTTTCCTACAATTTAAAAAGATATTACTTTTATATCACTGGTTGTTTTTTGAAATGGTTTTCCTATCTCGGCAGTTGCTTCATTATTGAATGCAAAGCCCTTTCCCGGCGTGACTATGTTGGAGCCTTTCCGTTGGGAACAAAAGCCACCAATATGCCTTGAACAACATGAACTAGACCTTTCCATTCTTGAGGTACTCCCGGCCATTGAGGCCAATGGGGAATTTACCAAAGAACAATATGCTAGGTTTCTGGCTCTCAAAGTTGGGTTCAAGAAAGCTAATTTAGTTGTTAGGGGATGGATCTTGGATAACGTGACTAACCCTACCTTTTATATGTGTGCCGTTGAGAAGTAAACAAAGACTATCTGTGAAACGGTTTACAAAAGGCACGAGGGTGATGATTCTAATGAGAAGTAATACGTCACTGGAAAATTATCCAACAAGATCTAATTAGTCCCATACACGTCGAAAAGTGAACCGAGTCAAGGATAAGACCTTATTTTTCCAAATTTATATAAGTTTTAGGATTACTTTGACCCTTACTCGCTTATACAACCACCAGACGACTCTTGTTGCACTAACTATCATTTACAAATATGCTTATACACCAATTGGATGTTAAATCTATGTTTGAATGAAAATATAGATAAAGATATCTATATAGTGCAACTTGAAGAGTTGGTGGTTTTTGGTCAAGGGGATAAAGTATGAAAACTTAGGAAATTGTTTGGGTTTTCAAACGGCCACCTTACTAATGAAATAGTACCTTGATAAAATATGGACCAGTTTGTGTTGCACTTTTGATAATAGGTGTATGACATGATCCACTTTTGGTACTTTCATTCACGGGACTTACTTCTTTTATTTTTCTATTTTTAAATAAAAGAGGTGGGGGAAGCGGATCCTAAGGAAAAAATTCATTTAAGTAAATAATGGAATTTACCTTAGTTAGTCTCACTTTGTTGGAAAGGTTTGACTCCGTTGATATAATGTTTGGTACAAATTTCCTTATAGTATTAGTATTCATGAATAAGAGAATTGTGGGGGTTGTACCCCTTAATGAATATGAAATAATTATAAGGAATATGATGTTCTTGATGAACTATACTCAACTTGGTATTGTCCATATTGTAAAGAAACTCAAGTGGTGACAATTGGGTTATTATTTTTCATTTAATAAAGTACGAGAGATGTACTATTGATCTAAATTTGCATTTTAAAATAACTTATAACTTATGTAATAATTGAAAGATTTTTGTTACGCAATCTTGGTCACATATAAATGATGAAATAAATAGTTGATTAGTTTACTAAAAAAACTTAACTGGGGGAGTAATCCTAGAAATATTGAGTGATAGGACTAGAACCCATTAATGGGGAACCTATGACTAATAATTTTATATGATGCACTAACTTCCTATCTATATAGTGTAAATTGTGCATGCATGAGAAATTAAAAACTTAATACATTCATAGCCATGTGTGGTGGTCCTATTGAGACGGACTTGATGAATTCACCGTTGAGGTTGTTGTATATTTCTCATACTTAATGAATTCATAGTCATGTGTGGTGGTCATACTGAGACGGACTTGATGAATTCACCGTTGAGGTTGTTGTTGTTGTATATTGATCATAATATGACTTCAAGGAGAAGTCCTTGATATTCCCAAGGGATGAGTTTTTAGACTCACCACAAATTCATAGCCCGTAAGGGTGGTCCTATAGAGAAAGGACTTGATGAATTCAATATACACGTAATAAGGCTGAGCTTTATTTCTCTTAATGATCTCGAAATCCGAGAGGGGTCGGCTAATGAGGCTATACGCTCTAGGAGATCACCTATGTGTAAGGAAAGGGTGATGTTTGAGGAATCTGTAACTATCAGTCGGGTAGAGTATGTGATGTGAGGGTCTCGATCGAAAACTGTCAAGTTCAAGAGTATGTTCACTTGATATGTTTTTGGTGGTTGCCTCACTTCACTACGTCAATTCAAATTGAAAGATATTGCCACTTAAGTACAATTCACCCAATGCTGGTATTATGGAAACTTATTCACCTTCTCTCCTAAAGAACCTGAGTGGGGGATTGTTGGAATTATTAAATGAATGGTGATTTAATTTATTAATTCTTTCATGCTCTTGGGAAAAGTGGAAAAAAACTATTTGTGTTCTAGTAGTCCCACCTTAAATCTGAGAATAAATTATTGGAATTACTAAAATTGAAGAATTTTATTTTATTAATTCTTTCTTTCTCTTGGGAAAAATGGAAAAACTTTTTATGTGTTAAAAAGTCCCACTTATAAAATAGAGAAGAAAATAAAATAAAAACCGAAAAAGATTGATGGTTCTTCAATTCAGCAAACGGTTAGCTTTAATGACCATTGAAGAGGCATTTAAGTGACGGTTTTTTTTCTTGCCATTTATTCTATAAATAATGACTTTATCACTTTCATTTCTAGAGAAGAGAAAAGAAAATATTCTAGAGAGAATGGAAAAATTATTCTAGAGAGAATAGAGAAAAGCTATTCTATAGAGAATAGAGAGGGAAAAAAACTATCCTAGAAAGAATATAGAATAGTATGTAGACGAAAACTAAGAACCATTTAAGACTACACTACTTCTCTCTCAAATTTCTGATATAATTTAGAGTAGAATTTGTTAGAGATAACCGGCATGACAGGAATATCTTTTTAACGCAAGTTATATACCGTGTAATCTTTTCTTTATTCCGTGTAAGTTTTCGTCTTTTTCAATTCACTGAAATATGTGTAGTTTACTTTAATTAAAATGTTTTTATTGTTTTTTTTTTGGAATTCCATTTTACTAGTTCTGCAAACCAGTGATTGTTATTTTTCCTACATTGGCTGTAGAAAGTAAATCGATTTTGAGTATGTATCTCTAATCCATTCGCGACCATCGAGTTCTGTGGAGTTTCCAATGGAGCCGCAGTTAATAACAACATCAAGAAGGAAGTAATAAGGATTCGAAGAAAAAGTAAGTATTAAATGATGGATGAAGAAGGAATATAACAGATTAAAAAGGGAAGCTGAGTGGAAGATCATCTTTATCAATCCTTGTAAGGAGAAAAGAGAGATGGTAGTGCCGTTTACTTGATAGTTGACTGAAATCATGGTTCACACACTCTTATTAGTGAGTACCATATATAAATTTGGAAAAGGAAAATTTTACATCCTATAAAGATGGGGTGATATAAAATTACCATATTCCTTGTCCAAAAAAATATACAAATATCATATGTGTAATACTACTTATAGAGCGACACCGGGTACTCAACGACTTAATTTTGTTGGGTAGACTAAACCAAGCCGGGGCTTTAAGCTTAATACGTACGGAAATTTCAACAAATGGTGGAAATATGGAGACGGCAGAGGCATAATTCGGGACGTAGAAAGAAATTAGATTTGTGGTTTTCCGATGCAAATTGATTAGGAGATGACAACTTTAATTGAACTTGTTGCACTTAGTCAGGGGCTTCGTATGGCGGAAGAGTTTGGTTTGAAGGCAGTGGTGGCCGAGAAAGACTCTTGGGAAGCTTTGGATATTATCGGAGACGGTAGATTATGACAGGAGTCCGACGGCTGTATGAGTTCAAAGGATTCGTCAATCTCTTCGTAACAACACATCCTCAGTGTTCGGGGAATCTTCAGAGAAAACAATTCGTGTGCGGACTGGCTACTTAATTTTGAGTGTCACAAGCGGATCAATATTATAGACACAATGATCTACCTAGGGGTATATGGAGTACCCTCACGCGAGATAGAATGGGGTGGAAGATCACACGGCTGATTCATAGTCCAGGTTTAGTTAATAATGTACTAGACTAGTCGTTCTTGTTGGTTTTATCCTACAATCCCTTGATGGATCTCCCTTCTAACCAAAAAAAAAACTACTACTTATAATAAGTAATTTAATACCACATATTTATTATTTAAAATAATGATTAATATTTTTATTAGAAGGTGTACTATGAAAGTCTTACATGCACGTCAAACATAATTTTATTTCAAAAAATAGGTGGTCCGTACCCACTTTTTTTTACATATGAAAATGCCTAAGGCACCAAAAAGAAAATAACAAGAAAAGAAATTAGAAACTAACAATAAAGGGACCCGACATTGCTAACCAATACCCTTCCTCCTAAAATTACAAGCTAACTCATAAACTTAGCAATCGTTCAACGGGTAAGACCCTTCCTCGTGCCTAGATTTTTTTGCTAGTTTATCCACAAGGTTGTTGAACTTCCTATTAAGATATTCAAATGAAATGGGACCGAATTCAACATCTTTACTGATGATCCTTTTGATGATCGGTTGGATTCTCCAGCTCGCAGCTGACACCTGCTTGATACCTTGAATTACTCAAGGTCAGTTGAAAGGATTAGTTTACTTTCAAAGGGAAAAGTTTCACATTTTTCCACTGCTTTCAATACTGCCAAAGCTTCCCCATCCAAAGCTGAGTCACACTTGATGTCCATCTTAACGTTCTCAAAATTTCCTAATCTTTTGTGATCCACCACAATCCCGATTCTTGTCGGATCATATTTATTGCCAAAATAAGCATCACATCTTAGTATGATATCTATATCATTTTCTCCATGTGTGTTTTGCTTTTCTCCTCTACTATTGTGTGACATAGTCCTATTATAATTTACATTCTTTCAGTCTATTCTATATATTTCCCTCCTAAGTTTGTTTGTATTATATATAATACTATCTCCTCCAAGTTTTTTGTTTTTGTGATGAGATTTGATCTTTACTTTACAAATATTTCAGATACAAATCATAATGTAATCGACCACTACTTTATTACCCTATCCCCCTTCCAAAAAGACTTCTACTGTTTTCATGATTCAATCTGAAAGCTTTATTATATCCTCTTCTTCAATTCTTATATGAAATGATGTGCCTGCCCAAATTCATTTGCAGATATGACATGTTAACAACATGTGTTCCACTGTATCAGGTGAATTTAGGCACCAAACACATTCATATATTTCCGAGCATTTTTTATTGTATAGGTCTTTTTCGTAGGGATTGCTTAGTTACAGGCTTTCTACACAAAGATCTTAATTTTTTTGGTATATTTGAAATCAAAATGATATTCCAAATTTTTGAATTATACTTCTGTGGATCTTTAATAGATTGAGGCCGATTAACGACCTGTTCTTCAGTAAGTATCCTATATCTAGTTTTAGTATTGTACATCCCTTCCTTAGAGAAAGGCCAAATAAATCTGTCTTCTTGATTAGTTTCAAAAATATGAAATTGATGTCTCCTTTTTTGTTCTAAATATATGCCCTTAGTAGAAATCATTTTAGGTAAAAATTGGACTTATTAAATAGACTTTTGTGCTTATTTCGTCATATTACACTTTCTTCCCTTGGAATTAGACTATTTGCATTTTTAGAGCTTTTGTGCTTTAATTTGTTTGTTTTGAGTATAAAGTTTTTAGGTTCATGGATGCTATGTAGCACCAAGATAAGGAGGAGAAATGATTATTAAAGTCTTAGATCGAGCGGAGAAGTCAAAGGCAAGAAAAGATTTCACAAAAAGTTGACTAAAAGAGCTACAAATCTGGAAGGCTGTTACTAAATGCTGATTTTGAGTTACTTAGCCACTGATTCATCCTTGGAGCCCTGAAATAAGGAAGTTGTGTTTTTGAGTTAGGAAGATTTGGGGACTATAATTAGGTGATTTGGAGTTGAAACACAAAAGTTACATCTGTTTCACTAACAGATGTACAACAGTTACGGGAGTTACTAATTGGACTTGGGCTTTTAATCACTCAATTAAGCACAAGAGTAGACCTAATCTATTTTCACCATATATAAGCCCTCTTAGACCTCATTATTCAGCACCTCTCATTTATTCTTCAAATTAAATCATCCTTAGAGAGAGTGTCAAGAGGCGGAAGCAAGAACAGGAGCTGGAGAATCTTATTCTTCTAACAACAGCTCAAGTCAACCTCCTAATTAGGTTCTTCTTATTTTTATCTATGTTCTTAATAAACTTGTATAATTCTACTTTATTTTCCTTTCTGTATTTAATTATGAGCTAAAACTTAAATTTCTTGAGACTCGTATTTTGGGGATGAACCCTAATTTCTAATTTAATGTCTTTCTAATTTGGGATTATGTTTAATTTAAATTATGTCGCGTAATTACATATTGATTCTATCTTTATATTTATTCACTATCATTGACGTCGCGAATCAAGCGTAGGTAGTAGTAATTAGGCTATTCAGTAGTGGCGGTGATCACCTTGATGAGGGGTTTAATTACGGAACTAGGATAGAAACGTGTGGTGTTTGTCAATGATCCTGACGGGCTTGACTAACCACGTAGCCAATTGGGTATAGATCTTAATCATCTGAACGTATCTTATAATCGCCCTGACGGGGTTTGTGATACGGTAGGATAGCTCCTAAGTCTTACTTGGCGGGAGTTAGGAGATTGTAGAGTCCCGACTAATATTAATTACCTGCTTTATCCTTAAGACAAATGAATTAGATTGTTAATTTAGGTGATTCCCTAGCGAGACTCAAGTATACCTTTTTCATCTGCGTCTAATCTTTTAGTCTTTACTTTATTTTCTTGCGTTTAGTAGTTTATAAACAAAACCAAACAAACATCTTTTTTTTTTTTCCATACTTGCAATTACTACTACTTATCAATTGAACACTTGGGTTATACCAGTCCAATCCCTGAGAACGAAGTCACGACTATCGGTTTATTACTTGACCAACCCGTACACTTGCGGTCTGTGGATCATTTATTTTATTGCTTAATTTTATCACACCCAGGATCCACCAGAAATCTAGTAATAGAGGGGATGATGGGTATAGGAAAAATATTGTCCAATATTTCTTAAACCAGTCACCAATCTTATAGGTACTATTTTTCATTGTTTTAAGGGTCAAAGGAGAAGAATGCCAATCTGTTTTGTCCTAAGGACAAGAAAAAAAAGATGTTCAATAGTTTCTTCATTACAGTTACATAACTTACACATTTTTGCTTTTGTAAATTTCATATTATACAAGCTCACTTTAGTAGGAAGTTTATCTATAATACACTTCCACATAAAATTTCTCATTTTAGGAGTACAGTTCATTTTCCATATGTTATTCCAAATACCTGGATTATTAGTTCAATTTCTATAACTGAATCAAAATCACGGGTTGGATATGCTCGAGTTTGTGTAGAAATTGATACTAAAGAGTTATTGCCTGATAAGATCTCTTTTGATATGGGACAGGAAGAACTTCAAGAAATTATAGTAGAATATAATTGGAAGCCTATAGTGTGATTCAAGTGTAATCAATTTGAACATGTTGATATAAATGCATAAATGTAATTTAAGTATGGAAGGAAAAGATACATGGTTTAGATAAAAATCTCAAGAATAAAGAGAAAACAAATTAGAATTGGAAAATAATACACAGAAACAATGATCATCAATCTTCTCTAGTTGAACAAAAAGAGAATGACTCTGTTCTGAGTAAAGACGCTTTTGAGAATTTGCAAAATTCTAATCTAAACAACTTGGAGAAGGATGTGTCAATGTTCATAAATAATGATAATGGTGATTGATAGATCACTGGATCTCAGAATTTATGAATTTTGCAGCCTGGAATGTAAGAGGCTTTAACAAGCTTCTTCGGCAGCTGGATGTAAATAATTTTATTCGCCTGAATAATATCAAGCTTCTTGGGCTTTTGGAAACTAAAGTATGAGATATAAATTGCTTGAACAGTATTGGTGTCGGTTAGGGTGTGATAAAATAACGATAAATAAATATGCAAATAATTACCTTAGCCTAAACACGTTACTCACTGCAAGTATCACAGATCGTATGCAAGTTTTAATGATAAGTAGAATTCGTTCCTCAGTTAGGAGAACTCATGCAAATATAAAGTGAAAACAAGAAAGTTAGAAGAATAATACGCTGGAAATAAAAGGCTCTGAAATATTTATTTGGTTTTTATGACTCTAAACAGACTTAAAAAAAAGACACGAAAGTAAAACAAAATAGATAGAAGCTTGTGATATTTTAGCTTGAGAACTAGAAAGTAATCCCCAGTAGCCTTGTTCTATGTTTATTACCTATGGGAGAATTGTTTGATATACAATAGCCGGATTCTAAATTCCTCCTAACCCCTTTCCGGGTGGACTTAGGAGGCTCATAACTCGGTGGTTAAATTAAACCCTAATGACTATCTAGTTAGGTAAGCCCTTCCGGATCACTACCGCACACTAGACGACTATGTGGTGTTTTCTATAATTGAATCCCCCTTCCGGATGTTAACTCAATTACTATGGTAATCCTATACGTGCGCATCGCAAGAACTACATACATTAATTCAAAGCACATAATACATAACTATCACTACTAAATTCAGTTAAATGTAAAAGGACATCCCAAATTAAATAACATATAAAACAAGTCTAGGGTTCATACCCATATGATAATATTAAGCTAAATAAATTAGTTCATGAGAAAGAAATAAGAACACAAAATTACAAACGGGAAAGGTTGGATGGCATGAACAACTTCCAAGCTCCTTTTTCTCTTCATCTATCTTAATCTAGGCGTCTTCTTGGTCTTTAGATGATTAGGGACTGACAAGGATGTGTTTACAATGATTAGATGGTGTATTTATAGGTGTTAAGAAGATACTAAGTCGAAATCCTGGAGTTGAAGGCAAGTAATTGGACTCCTTTTCCAATTCAAATCCATTTCCTAAAATACAGGAGAGAGGATAAATACTGATGTCTTGTTCTGGTCGTATCTCCTTCATTACTGGTCCGATTTTTGTCTACTTTATATCGGGACGACCACACCGAAAAGAAGCAGAATTTAAGTTATCTTCACTTTAGTAGACATAACTGCAGAATTTCAGATTTACTTGACAACTTTTCCTTTCCTATTTTATCTCTACTTCCTTTTATCTCTTGATTCCTTACATATCTTATTTCCTTATCTCTTTAGAATTAATTTGGCATCTTATTAATTTCCATATATTTTTAAAGCTTCACATTAAACACAAATTAAACCAAATATGCTTTAAAAATAATAATTCATCAAACCAAGACAAGAAATTGGATTTTTATCAATATACAAATAAAAATCTATATTTAAATACTAAAATACACCTAAAATGATGTCTCCAACCTAGATTATTATATCACAAATAGGGAGACATCAATTATGAATAACCATTTCTCGCGGTTAGAAATGATTAATAATTACAATAATGATGATTCATGAAGAATTTGGATACTCTGGGATAAGGATTTTACTAACAACTGTACATCAGTTACGGGATTTCATTTAAGGATTGAACTTTTATTAATTTAACCTAATCCTCTTAATTAAAAAGCTCAATCCGATTTTCTCCACTATAAATACACCTTTAGACCTCATTATTCAGCACCTCTCACTATATTCTTCAAATTGATTCATCCTTAGAGAGAGCGTCAAGAGGCAAAAGCAAGAGTAGGAGCTGGAGAATCATATTCTTCCAACAACAGCTTAAGTCATCCTCCTAATTAGGTTTCATATTTTATTTTTGTAATTTAGGATAATGTCTTTTATTTATTTAATTTTAGTTTTTATTTCAGTTATGAGCTAAACTTAATTGTGCTTGAGAATCGTATATTGGGTTGAACCCAAACTAGATTAATTTTTGTTTTTCCAATTTGGGATTTAACAATTTAAATTGAATTTGCTATTTGTGTTGGCTTTTATTTTATGCTTGAATTATTAACTTTAGAGTAGCAAACTAGGGATAAGTATTAGTATCTAGGTTATTCAATATAGTGGCGTATTGATCACCTTGACGGAGGGTTTAGATACAGAATTATGTAATTGCCGTTGGTATCCGCCAATGACCTTGACATGATTGACTAGCCAATAGCCAATGTGGTAAGTTTTAATCATCCGAAAGTGGTTTTAATCACCCTGACAGGGTTTAGAAGACCGTAGGAGAGCTTTAAGGTCCACCCTGACGGGGGCTAAGAGACTTTAGAATCCCGACTAGCATAAATATAGCAATTCATCCCTTAACAGAAAACATTAATTAAGAAGGTTTGAGCTGAAACCCTAGCGAGACTCAAGTACTATTTTCTTCTTGCGTCTAGCTTGTTCAATTGCATTATTTTCATTTCAGTTTAATTAATTTAGTCTTTAATTTATTTTTGCATCTTAGTCCTTAAAAAAAACCAAACAACTTTATATTTTATTTTCCGTACTTTCAATTACTATTACTTATCTATTGAACACTTGGGTAATACCAGTCCAATCCCTAAGAACGAATCCAACTTTTCAGTTTATTACTTGGACAACCGTACACTTACGATTTGTGAGTCCTCTACTTTAGCATTTTATTTTATAACACACAAGACCCACCAAGTTTTTGGCGCCGCTGCCGGGGACGGTAGCGTGTGACCCCGGTGTTTATTCTTTAGTGTTTAATTGCATTTTTTATATTCAGTTTTACGCTTTTGTTTGCTCTTCCTTTTTCAGGTTTACAGATTTTGGTGTATGCTCAATAATCCTGATATATTAATCAGAATTGCAAACAAAAGAAAGAAAGAAGAAAAGGAAGAAAAAGAAAGATTAGCCAGAGAAGTAGAAATGGCTGAAGAAGATAATCTTCAACCTCTTGTTCAACTAGTTCAACCTCAATTGTTCAATGATCCATGGTTCGTACAAGGTCCTAAACAAATTCAATACCGTGCTCCTGCCCTAGGTATTGGTCCTCTAGATATTAATGTCGCAAGATATAGACCAGATCATGGTATGTTAACTCAATTCAGAGATTTCAGAAACTTTAGAGGAGTAGCTGGAGAAGATCCAATCCGTGCAGTATAGAAGTTTATGCAAATATGTGATGCGTATATAACGCAAGGAGTAACAAGAGAACGGATGTATTACGCAAACTTCAGAATTTTCGTGATAGACGCAACTAGTGAGTGGCACGATTCACAAGAACCTGGAGCAATAAATAATTGGGATGAGCTTCAAACAGCATTTTTCGATCATTATTATCCGAAGAATATGAGAATAGACGCACATGTTGATTTGAAATCATTTGTCCAAGAACAAGAAGAAACTCTGGGAAGATGTTGGACAAGATTTCAGTCATGTTTGAGAAAAGTTCCTGATCATGGCCTCACTGAACAACAACAGTTAAAAATATTTTATAAAGGCCTATATGGAGGATAAAGGAAAGACCTCGATTTATTATGTGGAGGTGGTTTCTTACAGGTATCTCCAGTACATGCTAATATTATATTGAATCGAATTGTGACGAATGAGCAAGGTTGGAGTATAGTAAGAACACCTATTCGAGGTGGAAAATAAAGTAGTATGGGAATTGAAGAGAAGTTCTCCTCTTTGGAGAATAAATTAAAGAGTACATTGGAGCAACAAATGAAACAGCTTACTTTAGTTGTTAGTTAAAGAAGGGTTTTTAGGTAGGAGAGCAGATGTTAATGTTACACAAGAAATATATGGATGTTCTTATTGTGGTGTACATGATCATGAATGGGAAAATTGTCAAAATAATCAAGAACCCATAATGTTTGTTTCCAACCAAGGGAACTACAATTCAGGTGTTTAAGGGTATCAACCAAATAGGAACCATCCGGGTTTCCAATATTCGAATCCAAGTGGAGCAGCTAATCCTACTCATGCTTATCAGCCACGTCCCCAAGGAAATAACTATCATCCAAGACCACAGAATAACTATCAAGGGGGACATAATTACGGAAATCAAGTTCAGAGACAACCTCCTCAAGATACCTACAATGAAGCTATGAATCAAAGAGTTTACCTGCACAACCTCAAGAAGGTGCGAATGATCTTCGTCAAACTGTAGAGAAATTAATCGCGCTTCAAACATAATCGATCCAAAATCAGCAAGCTTCTGAAGCCACGATTAAAAACTTAGAAAACCAGATAGCTCAGATGGAAAAACAGTTGCAGCAGCGTCCACAAGGACAATTACCCAGTAATACAGAGGCTCATATCTAATACAAAGATTGTAACACAATTTCGCTCAGACGTGGTAAGAATATTCCCCCACCTCCTTTTCCTGTTATGAAAGAGAAAGAAACAACTGTAAAAACAAAAACGGTGGAAGATGCGGTGGAGAAAGAAAGTGAATCGGAAACAGTTGAGGTGGAAGTTGAGAAAATTCCAGAAAAGCCAAAGAAGAAGGATGTTGTGGTAGAATTTAATCGTCCTCCTCCACCTTTCCCTTCAAGAGTTCAGAAAAAAGAAGATACAACTGAATATCAGAAATTCTTGAATATGGTGAGTGGTATTAACATTAACATACCGTTATTAGAAGCTATCAAGGATGTACCGAAATATTTGAAGTTCCTGAAAAGAGCTCTCACCAACAAATGTCAATATCTTGAGAATGAAATGATAGGTTTGCTGAAGAGTATAGTGCAATATGCCAAATTAAGTTACCACCTAAATTACTTGATCCTGGGAGTTTTACTATTCCTATTTCTATTGGTGATGAATGGAAAGGGAAAGCTTTATGTGATTTGGGTGTGAGTATTAATCTCATGCCTAGATCAATTTTTGAGAAGTTAAAGATAGGAAACGTGAAACCGACCTCTATGGTCTTGCAAATGGCTGATAGATCCCTCGCACATCCAGAGGTAAGAATAGAAGATGTCCTCGTCAAGGCGAGTACTTTGATTTTTCCATTTGATTGTATTATACTTGATTACGACGCGAATAGGAATGTCCCCATTATCTTGGGAAGACCATTCCTAGCCATGGGGCGTACCCTTATTGATGTAGAGAATGGAGAATTAATCATATGTATCCAAGACGAGGAGGTAAAGTTCAATGTGTTTAGGCCAATAAAGTTTCCAGATTCCAAGGAGGAATGCTTCCGGTTGGAGACCATTGAACTAACCAAGGTAGTGGAAATCTTAGGAATGGAGGAGAAAAAGCTAAGAAAGAAACCACCTAATAAATCTCCTCCAGACCCTAAAGAAAACCCACACCTTGATCGTGCAAAGAAGAAAGGTAAGGAACGTGCCATGAAAGTTCCAAAAGAACCTAAAAAAGAAAGAAAGAAGGAGAAAATCAGAGTGGGAGATGAAGTCTCACTGAAAAGGCCCGAACCTCCTCCAAAAGCGCGTAAATCCAAGGGTTCTTGGCATGGACTATTCACGGTCACACAGATTATCTCTGAGAAACTAGTTGGAATCAAAGCCAAGGAATGCAAATCTAGAATAGCAAAAGTTGATAACCTCACTCACTGCTGGGGAGGTTATGTTAAGGAATGATGCATGAGGTAACCCGTCGAGCTTAAAGACGTTAAACAAAATCCATTTCAATTGTATATTAGTTTATTGCTTTCATGTCTTTTAAATTCTTAGTGTGAAATAGAGTAATTATCATTTATTTGGTGTTTAGTTTTTAAGAAATGAGAAAGGTTGGTGTTTTTGATGATTACAAGAGTAAAGGTCTTGAGTTTGGGGTAGGTAGCGTGAAAAAAGAATGAAAAATTTGGGTTACAATACAGTAGAAACCGGGAACCCGGTTTCTAGCAACCGGGAACCCGTTTTTGGAGTTGTATCCTGGTTATCAAAACTTCGGAAGATCATAACTTGACGCTTGGAGGTCTGAATTAACTTTTTCTTGAGCCTAAACCACTTATTCTCTCGAGATCTATCCAATGGTGAAGTCAAAAAGTTCTGATAAACAGCCCAAAGTTTCTAACCTATGCGGTGGAGACGCAAACCGTTGGTGCGAAATGAAGAAAAATAGAATTTTCAAAAAAATGGTAACTCCAATGGAAATTCTGAGTAGTCCAATAGTCCGGGAGAGTAATTTCCAATAAAAATGAGTATAAAGTTCGCAAGAATCCGAGGTGTAGGCAAGGATAAATCGAAAAAATAAGATGAAAAATTCTGCGCGAATACGCAACACTTTGCATCCAGCGAGTTGGCTTGTTTTTCACGAGTCGGGAACCCGGTTTCGGAAGCCAATTCTCTGACCTCCGCGGTGGAAACGCAACCCATTTTTTGCGTCGGGAAAAGTAAAAAAAAATCGAAACCGGGTACCCCGGTTTCCGAAAACGGGCGCCCGGTTTCCGTCAGCGAAAAATGACCTAAACCTTGAGGAAACCTTATTTTTTCCTTTCCTTTGGCCTCCAACAGATGAAACACCATTGATGACAAACCAAAACTCCAAAAACACTCAAATTCCATCATCGTCAAAACACTAAAATATCACCAATCCATCTCTCTAAACATCATCCAAACACACAATCATATCATAAATCTTTCCAAAACACCAAAGAATTCACACTTTAATCCAAAATTTTCCTTCACCAATGCTTAAAGTTTATCCATTAAACCTTTCCCAAACCTTGAAATATTTATGACCCAGCTCAGAATACACCATAATTCATATCCATACACCTTCAAGAACACCAAAATCACAAATTTCATCCAAAAAATTTTAGAGTTCTTGAAGCTTTGAGTTTGGGGTCATCAGAGATGACCATGAAGGTTGGAAAAGGTACGAAGAACATGACGAAGAAAGAAAATTGGGTATTAAGGGAAGATTTTCGTAGAGGAGATGAGGATTTAGAGAGCTTTGGAAAGATGAAGACTTGAGAAATTTGACGAAGAGTTCGAGGTAATGAAAAACACTTTAGTCAAGATGAACGCAACAAGTAATGATCTTTAGAGCTTGATAAAGAAGTATTCAGAACCTCAACCTGAGACTACATGCAATCGGCCTAATGTCGATCCAGATATGTTTTTCTATCCCTTTCTCATTTAGTAGTGTATATTAGTTTATTTCCCATTACTGAGTCTTTTCGAGTCGTGGGGACACGATTCATTTTTGAGTTTGGGGTGGGGTTCGTTGCCTTATCCCAATTTTATGTGTTATTTTTTTAATAGCTTTTAATGAAATTAATTGAGGGTTGCTTTTGACTGTAGAATATTTTAAATGTCCCCATCAAGCATACTTTTAATAAATCTATGATAGAAAATAGTGGACTTTAGGGGTTAGTATAAAACGCACGTTGATTGCATGCAAACATAGGTAATTGATAGGAAGAATTAATGAGCAATGCAAAAGAAGTAAAATTGTACTTAAGGAAAATGTTTGGTTTGTAGAACGTGAGATCCAAATTATTAGAGAACCCACTAAGATATGAACTAGAGGCAAGCTATGTAACTAGGAAAATGATAGGGGCAATTCTTTGTTAAGCCATTTGAGACCTTTTTAGCCTTCTATCCCTTGTATTAATTTTATCCTTCTTAGCCCAATTTTGAGCCTTAAAGCCTTTTCTTTTGTCGCCACGATATAAACCCACATCCCTATTAGGCATTTCTATATGACCTGCACTTGAACTACGATCCTGAGACCTGTCTCGAGCTTGAGTTTGGGGTGGTGGACCCGTCTATGGGAAATTACAATCGGAGAGAATTGTATGTGTTTGTATTGAGGAACAATTTCATATGATATTATTATTTGTAACCCTTTGCCGGGATTTAAAAAAAAAAGTGAAAACAGTTGTCAATACAGTAAGAAACGGGAACCCAGTTAACACTAACCGGGAACCGGTTTGCTCCTGTACAATAAAAAAAGAAAAAAAGAAGAGAAAAGAAAAATAAAGGAGGAATAAAATAACCGGAAAAGTGGAATCTTCTTGAAATCATCTTAGTTTGTATTGGGTTATCATGGGGACGCTAAATTAGTGCGTCAAATGGGTTGAGTGAGAACATTATTCGAGTGTAAACTCAAGCTCGTGGACAGTTGTTGATGGTAAGTGAGGAGAGAGCCAAAAGCTCACTTCAAATTCACCAAATATACATACCACACCGTCCCTAAGCCTACGCTAAAACCGTAAAGTCCTCGTGATTCCTAGGTGTATTTACAAGATTCTGCATTTCTGCATTCACTAGACCATTGTTTTTAATTTTACTTTGTCGGGACGACAAAGGTTTGAGTTTGGGGTCTTGATGTCTCCCTTTTTGTTCTAATTTTATGCCCTTAGGAGGCATCATTTTAGGTGAATAATTGACTAATATGATAGTCTTTTAGTGTTATTTCGTTATATTTCATTTTCTCTCCTTGGAATTTATTATTTTTCATTTATAAAGTTTTTGCACGTTAAATGGGTTATTTTTAGTGCAAGGTTTGTAGGTTCATGGATTCTAGGGAGCATCAATACAAGGAGAGGAATCGAGAATTAAAGTCTTAGATCGTGTGGAAAAGTCAAAGGCGAGAAAATATTTCCCGAAGAATTGACAAGGAAAGCTGCAAATATGGAAAGCTGATATTGATTGCTGATTTTGAGCGACTTAAACATAGAATTAGCCTTGAGTTGTGAAACAAGTTTGATACTTTATCGAGTTACGAAGATTTAGCAACTGGAATTAATCAATTCGGAGTTGATTTGAGAAAGTTACAGCCGTTTTAGTGAAGGCTGCACACCAGTTACGGGATTTTAATTAAAAAATTGGACTTGGGCTTTTTAATATTTCACTAATTCACTTATATACAATCCAAGTCCGATTTTCTTCTTATAAATAGGTCTTTAGACCTTTATTTTATAGACAATTGATTCTACGCTTAAATTTGAGAGCAAAAGTCAAGAGCAGAAGGCAGAAGAAGGAGCTAAAGGTGAAGAATCTTCATTCTTTCACCGAAAGTCAATTCCAACGCCTCAATTAGGTTCTTTATTTTTATTCTGTAATTTGAGAACATGAATTCCTTTTATTTTTATTTTAGTTTTTCCTTTAAATATGAGCTAAAAAATTAAGTACTTGAGAATCGCAATTATGGGTTAAACCCTTATTTATTTTAATTGATGTTTTTCTGAATTTGGGATTATTTTATTTAAATTGAATTGGGTATTTTGTATTGACTATTATCGCATTTTAATTACCATTTTTATTCTGTACAACTAGAAATAGGATTGAGTATTTAGGCTATTCATTATATTGGCGTAATGATCACCTTGACAGGGGGTTTAAATACAGACCTAGGTAATAGCCTTTGGTATTCGCCAATGACCTTGACAGGCTTGACTAACCAGTATCCAATTGGGTAAGAGACTAAAATCATTCGAAAGTAGGTATAATCGTCCTGACGGGGTTTATAATACTGTAGGATAGATCCTAAGTCCACCCTGACGAGGGTTAGGAGATTATAGAGTCCCGACTAGTACATAAATACCAAATTAGCCCTTAAAACGAAAGAATTAATTATATAAATACATGTAGATCCATTGCGAGACTCAAGTACCATTCTCATCTCGCGTCTACATCTTTTTCTTTGCATTAATTTATTTCAGTTTAATTTATTTAGTCTTTAATTTACTTTTGCATTCTAGTTATTAATCAAAAACCCAAAACAATCTTTTATAACATTTACTTTTCTGTAATTGCAATTATTTCACTATTTGATAACATTAGAGTCAACCTAATCCGTCCCTGTGAACGAACTTGATTATCATATATTACTTGGGACAACTGTACACTTGAAGTTAGTGGTTCCTCTATATTATCCGCATTATTTTATAAAACACAAGGACCCACCAATCTTCTCCTTAGGGACTTTGTGATGTGAAAGGCCGTGGATGATAGGAACGGTGGGATCTGACTTTCTTGGTTTCTTACCCCAGACATAGAATGTCTTGGATACGTTTTTAGCATGAAGGGTAATCGTCCCTTCTTGGAAGTTGATTATGCTTTGGCTAGTGGCCATGAAAGGCCTTCAAGTATGATTGGAACCTACTTATCAGCATCGAAATAAAGTATAACTAAGTCAGTAGGGATGATGATATTACCTGATCGGACATGAACGTCCTCCACTGTTCCCCATGTCTTGGTAACCGAGTTGTCAGCGAACTACAACTTCACTTGAGCTTTCTCTGATTTCTGAAGTCCAAGTCTATCGAACACGGACTTTGGCATAAGATTCACACCTGAACCCATATCACACATAACTTTCACCTTGAACATACCATTTATTTGCATAGGAAGATTAAAGCTTTTAGGATCCTTCAGCTTCAATGGTAACTCTTTCTCTACACTTCTTGAGACTCTCACAGTCTCTCTCTTGGCTTCTACACTCGCTTCTTTTTCAGGAATTGCGTAAAAAATTGTTGCGGTGTAAGCCCTTTCTTCGCAATCTCAAGCATTTGGGCGTTGATATTCTTAGGATTGTACGCCTCTACAAATGTCTTGAGTTCCATGTCACCCTTCGGATTTGTATCAGGAATGGTTGATGACACTGTTTGAACAACGGGTGGAGATTCTACCTTCTCCTCTTCTTTCTTTTCTTGCACAACAGGTGAAACTTCTACTTTCTCTTTTGAGGCTTCTTCCTCTTTAGCTCTCTCAGCTTGTAACTCCATAACTGATCTAATCATTTCTTTCATATCTTTTAGAAGCTGTATAAAGTCGAATTTTTCTGAATCTTTGTCCTCATCATCTTCAGAATAGTTAGAGTCCATGGGGCTAGACTTGGTTGGTTCTTCTTCGGTACTAGGAATTTCCACGGCACTTCCGGCAGCATGCGGTACTTCCTTATTTTCTTCAATTTCAAGGCAAATAGCCTTGCAAGCTTCGAGCCCAACATTGGCATCACCTCCTTCGATAGCCTTCAATTCTTTTGCTTCCATAATATTAGTAAGAACTTTATTCATTTGTTCCACTTGAGTACCTAAAATATGAATTGAACTTCTTGTTCTCTTAACTTCTCATTCTGTGAATGCATGTTAGTGGTCATAAGATCCATAAAATTCTTCAACTGTTGATCACCCACAGCTCCTTCTTGAGGATATTGTGGTAGAGCCTTCTGAGCTAAAGTATCTGTATATGCGTTATTAACAGGTTGTTGTGTTGGAGCAGGCCGATTATAATTCTGATTTCCTTGATATGGAGCTTGACCTCTTAGTTGGAAAGAGTTATTCTGGGGACGAGGTTGATAATGACCTGGATTAGCGGCACCC
This sequence comes from Nemophila menziesii, assembly GCA_029959085.1. Classification (NCBI taxonomy): domain Eukaryota; kingdom Viridiplantae; phylum Streptophyta; class Magnoliopsida; order Boraginales; family Hydrophyllaceae; genus Nemophila; species Nemophila menziesii. The sequence goes on along the minus strand of JARWIR010000005.1, from coordinate 35,355,552 downwards.
TATGGATTTGAGTACCGCATACCCGGATGATTCCTGTTACTAAATTGATAATTTCCTCAGTTGGATATGAAATAAATAGATGCTGGATTTCCTTCGCACTCTTCACATGTATGATTTGTGACCCCACACTGTTGACAACCTTGTGCTTCTTGCACTACATTCGTTGCGGCTAAATTTCTCTGCATCTCAAGCTTAATTTCTTTGATTTGATTTTCTAATGTAGACAATTGAGCTGAGTTTGCAGTTTCTGCATCTAATCAAAGCGTACCTTTGGTATTTGTCATAGGAGCTCGCGAAAGAGGCCAACTCCTTTCTGTTTCAATAAAGTTTTCCATACCTTCGGCGGCTTCTGCAGGATTCATGGACACAAAATTTCCTTTTCCAAGATTATCTACCCTTAGTCTACTTTCTCTATTGATTCATTGATAAAATATAGCTAACTGTAAAGACGGGGTGTAACCATGGAGTGGACATCTAGCTAACTTCTGTTGAAACCTTGTCCATGCGTCTCCTACTTCTTCTCCATTCTCTTGACAAAACTTTGCAAGCTCGCTTTGGTCTTTGAGTCTCATACTCTTCGGATTAAAACGGTTAAAGAATGCGGCTTGAAATTTCGCCCATGTATTAATAGTACCTGGTGACTGCCTATCTAGCCACTCACCAGCTTTACCAGTTAGGAAGAACAAAAACATCTGACAATACAGTTGCTCGCGTTTGATGCCTGGAGTAACATAGGCATCACAAATCTGCATGAACTCCTGAATCGCTCTACCAGATCTTGAATTGCTGCACCACTATAGAGTCCAAAATTCGGAAAATTGACTGAGCATTCCCAGATCGGGCCTGAATTTGATATTCTGGATCTCCAAAGGACGATAACCTAGTGGTTGAACATGAAACGGTGATCCCAAGCCTGGGAGGTCTTGTTCAACTCTGTTCAGATTATTGTTGTTTCTGTTATCTCCTTGTGGTGGTGGTGGTAAATGGACTAAAGGGCCAAGTGGTGGATCTACTCCATGTTGATTTTCTCTCATAGCTCTTCTTTGGATTCTTTCTTCTCGGATATGTCTGTTATAAGCTGTGAAGCTCCTTTAGGGCTCCGGGAGGGGAGGTCAAAGGTGAAACGCTGTTAAAACCTGAAAGAGACTAAATCAAACCAACAAACGTAAATCTAGAAAAATAAAAATAAAAACTGAAAAATAAAAATTAACTGAAAACTACTACTCGAAATAGATAACCCACGCTAACGAGACACAAGTCCCCGGCAGCGGCGCCAAAAACTTGGTGTCGCCTACGGTGTGATAAAAATAAGCCAGAAAACAATGCACTAATCACCATAGACAGGCACAGAACTGCAAGTATTACAGGACGGATAAGAAGAATTCGTTCTCAGGGACTTAGTGTGTTACACAAATGAGCAAATAATTAGAGTAGCAATTAATACTTAAAAGAACAGGAAATAAAGATGAATAACTGAGAGATTAATAATTAAACGAAATAAAAGTAAAGACAATAAAGTAAATATGAGAAATATGAGATATATGAGATGAGAGATATAGCTTAGGTTTTGCTAGTATGCACTAATCTTTCTAATTATTTCTATCAAATTCTAGTAAATAAGGGAGAAAATAGCTCTTAGATACTTAGTCAGGATTCTAAATTCTCATTCCTTAGACCTTGAGAGCGACTAAAGGGGCTACAACACAACCACGAGGCAGACCAAAATAGGGTTATCAATCGCTACCAAGGCCCTAAGCAGAATTCCTTCAATTGGTGATATGGTGATTAAAACAAACCCTAATGACTATCTAGTTAGAATCGATGTGGTCAGGACCAATACTGGATACTAGGCGTTATGTGGTGTTTCAATAATTAGACACCCCTTCTGGGCGACCATCTAACTAATATTAAGAAAACCTAAAGTGATCAGGTTTAGGGCAAGCAATAATTCAAAACACATAAACAAATATATGGGTAAGCAGCTAATATCAAATTAAAACATATAATTCCCAAAGAAACTTAGATAGAAAGAAAATAGAATTCATAGATTATACATAATGCAAAACCCAAGCTATGGGAAAATTAGTTCATACCTGAAGGATTTAAACTAAAAGATTGATACATAGATATCATCTTGCTCTCTTCAATAACTCTAATAATATAAAACCTAAGGACTAATTAATGGGAGGCAACAAATGACTTTACAAAGGTTTAAGGGTGTATTTATAGGTGTTCAGAAGACCTAATTCGTTTTATTGGAGTGGAAGACAAGTAACTTTGACTCCAAGCCCAACTCAAATTCGTAACCCTAAAATATAGAAAAGGTAATAATCTGCCGCTGTTTTGTTTTGGCCGTAACTTCTTTAGTACTTATCTGTTTGATGCGTTCCAATAGTCGAAACTGATCGTCTCGGAAATCTCTTTAACTTTGTTTCAGACAATGCTTCCAAATTCCTATCCAATCTTGAGTTATGATCACTTCTATGGTCGTGGGTGCTGGAATTTTGATTTATTTGACAACTTTATCTTTCCATATATTAGCTTTTCCTTTCTTTTCTCCAATTTCCATGTATATCTTCTTTCCTTTATCTCTTAGAATTGACTTGGCATCTAATTAATCTCCATATATATCTTTAAAGCTTCACACTAAATAAATAATTAAACTAAATATGCTCTAAAAATAATAAATCATTAAATCAAGACAAGAAATAGGAAAGTGTACTAATATATATGAAAATCGAGTATTTAGACTTCTAAAACACTAAAAATGATGTCTCCACTTAATATTAAATCATCACAAATGGGGAGACATCATTCACATATTTCATACATCTCAGATAGCGTCTAAAAATGGCACATTGATATTAAGCTTTCGTACCATATATATGAATTTCTGATAATCTGCCATATCTTCTTTCTTTTGAATTCTCGTGGGGAAAGGCGGAGGAGGAAGATCCTCTTCTACTACAACAACTTTTTTCTTTTGCTTTTCTGGGATTTTCTCAAATTCTACTTCCTCTACTTCTAGTTCACTCTCTTTCTCAATCACATCTTCCACCGTTTTCTCCTTCACCGTTGTTTCTTTCTCTTTCATAACCGAAAAAGGTGGTGGTTGCATTTGCTTACCGCTTCTTGTTATAATCGCGTTATGATCCTCCCTTTGTTTAGGAACCTCTGTGTCACTTGGGAGTTGGCCTTGACCTCGAACATTCAAAGTATTAATAATCTTCGATATTTGACTCTCTAAGATTTTCAACGAAGTGGTATGTGAGTTTAAAGTCTCTTCCATCTTATTCTCTTTAACGGATGTAGTGGCCATGAATCTAAATAATTAATCTTCAAGTTGGTCTGTCTTACTATTTGTGAATGCCATGTATTGCTTCAAGGTAAGGGCTAAATCAGTTGCGGTGAGCGCACCCTCTTGAGGTCGAGACGGAAGTGCCTTTTGAGCTAGTGTATCGGAATAAGCTTCATGATCGGCTCTAGGTTGATTTCCTTGGTATTGGTTTTGTGGCTTGAATTGATAATTGATTCCTTGAGGCCTCGGTTGATATTGCCTGGATTAGCAGCCCCTTGTGGATTCGAATATTGAAAGCCTGGATGATTCTTATATTGATTACCATACCCTTGACCACCTGAATAATATTACCTCGATTATTGATGGAACACACGGATTCTGGGTTATTAACACATTCTTCCCAACTACGCTCAACTGCTCCACAACTAGGACATATCTCTGGCTCTTGTACCACATTCACAATAGCTTGCTTATTAGACATAGATAGTTGTTTTAACTTATTTTCGAGTGTGGAAATCTTAGAGTTCAAGGTTGTTTTGCATCTATATTCAAAGTAAAAAGTACCTTTTTCTGAAACTCTAACTGATGATCTCGAAGGTTGTCAACTCATTTCATTCTTCACAATTCTATCCATAATAGGCAAAGCTTGGTTGGTTGTGACCATCATGATGTCACCTTGACACATAGTATCTACTTTCTCTTTGGAAGCTTCATCTAAACTCCGATAACATATTCCAAGCTGCACTTCAAGTGAGTACCCATGTAATGGGCATTTTCGTAACAAAGATTGAAAACGGGTCCAAACAAACCCTACAATTTCTCCATGTTCTTGGCGGAAACTTGCAACATCAAGTTGTCCATTAAGTCTAACACTCCGAGGATAATACCTATCGAAAAATACCGTCTGAAGTTGATCCCAAGTTAAAACCTCATCATGTTGTTGCTGATCATACCAATCACTAGCTCCTCTGGTGAGGAAAAATGAGAACATCGCAAAGTACATTTGTTCTTGTGTTACTCCAGGAGTGACATATGCATCACATATTTGCATAAATTTGAACATGGCCCGAATAAGATCTTCACGTGCTTCACCACTATACTGTCCAACACTGATAAACTGATTAATCATACCCGCGTCTGGTCTGAATCTTATTCCTTGAATTGCGGGTGGACGGAGTCCTAATGGTGGTAGACGGAAAGGTATGTATTCGTTAGATTGGATGAATCTTGGTGCTGCTTCTTGAATTCTTACACCATTGTTATTGAGTGGCTATTGACCTACCAGAGGAATTTGGAATTGAGCGTTTTGGATTCCTGCTTGTGGATCTTGCACAACTGGTGGCACTATTGGGTTACCATGTTCATCCAACTGAATTCCGGGATCTTCAACATTATGAATGTTCAAGTTCTCCATTTATCTTTATTTCTTTTTTTTTCCTTTGCTTCCTTGTCTCTCTTGTTTTTAGCTCGGACTAGTCTCTCGGGATTCGAGAGCATACACCAAACCTGTAAAACCTGAGAAGAAACAAGACAAAGAAAAGCGTAAAACCGAAAAATAAAATAAAAATAACAACTAAATCACTTACGGATAACACCGTGTCACATGCTACCGTCCTCGGCAGCGGCTCCAAAAACTTGGTTCTCCTAGTGTGTTATAAAATAACACCCCTAAAATGGAGAGACACGAACCGCAAGTGTACGGGTCGTCCAAGTACTATCCGATAAACGGGTTTTCGATCTCAGGGATGGATGGTTATGATTTAAGATGTTATGCAATAAGTGAGGATAATTGTTATATGACAAGAAATTAAATAGTATAATTTTTTTTTGGTTTTCTAAAAACTAAGATGCAAATAAAGTGAATGCTAGATTAATTAAACTGAAATAAAAATAATGAAAATAAGGGAGTTGGACGTAGGAGGAGAAAGAGTACTTGAGTCTCGTAAGGGTTTCACCTAACTTATCTAATTAATGTTTTTTGGTTAAGGGATGAATTATTATTATTATTATTATTATTATTATTATTATTATTATTATTATTATTATTATTATTATTATTATTATTATTATTATTATTATTATTATTATTATTATTATTATTATTGTGCTAGTTGGGTTTCTAATGTCTCCTAACCCAGTCAGGGTGGACTTAGGAGCTCTCCTACGGTATTATAAACCCCGTCAGGGTGATTACAACTTCTTTCGAATGGTTAAGTCTCTTACCTCATTGGCTGCATGGTTAGTCAAGCCCGTCAGGGTCATTGGCGAATACCAGCGGCTATTACCTAGATATGTATTTAAACCCCCCGTCAAGGTGATCACTCCGCAACTATAGTGAATAGGCTAAATATTGTGAACTACCCTTTGTTCATGACGTCAAAGATAATACTCCATCTGTTCCACTGAAATTGTCCACTTACTATAAATAATGTTCCAAATATATTGTCCACTTAGGAGTTCAAGACACTTTTTTTTTCTTACTTTTCTACTATTACCCTTATTAAATATTGAAAATTATATTTCCAATACACATTCAAATATCAAGATACTTTATTAAGGGTATTTTTGTAATAGTGAATGCATTTATTATGTTTCTTAATATATGTGAAAAGCTAAGTGGGCAAATTTAGTGGGACGGAGGGATTAATTTAAATCAAAGTAATAGTCCACACAAAATATTAAATTCAATTTAAATACTTAAATCCCAAATTAGAAAAACATCAATTAAACAGAATTGGGGTCAACCCATGTATCGATTCTCAAGTACAAAAGAAATTAGTTCATAACTGAATTAAAAACTAAAATTAAAATAAATGTGTTTATGTTCAATTACAGACTTAAAATGAAAAGAACCTAATTGGGGCATTGGAACTTACTTCTGGTGGAAGAATGAAGATTCTTCACCTTTAGCTCCTTCTTCTGCCTTCTGCTCTTGACTTTAGCTCTCAAAATTAAGCGTAGAATGAATTATGTGTAAAATAAGAGTCTAAAGGCATATTTATAAGAAGCAAATCGGACTTGGGCTCTTACTAAAGTAATTAAGTCAAATATTAAAAAGCCCAAATCCAATCTTTTAATTTAAATCTCGTAACTGGTGTGCAGACCTTAGTAAAATGGCTGTAACTTCCTCAAATCAACTCCAAATTGACCCATTATAGTTTCTAAATCTTTCTAACTCAATAAGGAATAATCTCCATTTCACGACCCAAAAGCTGAATTTATGTCTAAGTAGCTCAAAATCAGCAATTAATATTAGCCTCCCAGATTTGCAGCTTTCCTAGTCAATTCTTCGGGAAATCTTTTCTCGCCTTTGACTTTGTCACTTGATTTAGGAATTTAATTCTCGATTCTTCTCCTTGTAATGGTTCTCCCTAGAATCCATGGACCTAAGAACTTTTCACTAAAAACAAGCGAATTAACGTACCAAAATCTCTAAAAATGAAATATTATAAATCCAAGGAAAGAAAATGAAATATAACGAAATAAGCCTAAAATTCTATCATATAAGTCAAATATTCACCTAAAAATATGTCTCCCAATGGCATATAATTAGAACAAAAAGGGATACATCAGTACCCGACCCACGAACGAGGCGATTGACGCACTGAATAGTCGGGCCATCTCGTTACTTAATCGATGCAGAGCCTAACATGGATTTGATACAGTTATCCCTCCATCCGACACTCCTTCTAGTGCTCCTTATGATGCTGGTATCTCGAGCCACTCCTTCTAATCCTCGTACTGCTCCGTCTGCCCCGCCACTCCAGCTTATGGGCCAGGATTATAGTTCCGCTGAAGATGAAGATTAAAAAGAAGATTTATCTAATCTCTACTATATTCGGTGTTTGTCTATTTAGTTTGTATCGTTTGACTTTAATTTGCTTGAATTTTTAGTACTTGTTATGATGTTTAACTTTTTGTTGACGTTTCGTTTGACTGTTGACTTTTTTATCACCTGATCTCGTTTATTATATTATTCGGGTTTTTTCAGTTTTCGATTTTGTCATCTATTCTCGTTTCTTATATAATTCGGGTTCATTCTATAAACACTATAAACTAATTAAAAATAATAATAAAAACAATTTTTTTTTAAAAACTCTTTAGCGAGGATATTTTCCTCGCGAAAAAAAAGTCCTCGTCGTTGACCAAATCTTTCGCAAGAACATAGCCATCGCGAAAGATGTTATCTTTAGCGAGGACGTCGTGTCCTTGCAAGAGATAGAGTGTCTCACGCGACGATGCGCAGATGTCGTCGCAATTTTACGTCATTCACGACAAAACTTTAGCTACGGCCCTTTTGCGACAACATGTCCTCGCTAAAGATAATATGGGTCTTCCACGACGGCACTCGCTGTCTTTTGCGAGGACACACGTCCTCGCAAAACACAGCCACGTTAGTAAAGCAACTAGCGAATCAGATGGATTTTAGTATGACCTTCGAGCGGTCCTTCAAGTAATATATAAAAAACAGTTTACAGCTAAAAAATTATATTGAAACAAAAAAAGAAAAGAAAAGTCTGGCCTTCTACAGATCCAACCTCTTGTGCAAACATTAAAACCATTCTGGATGGTTTTTATTTTTATTCGAAAATATAGAGTAGCTAATAACTCACCCTTTGTTTGTATTTCTCCAAAGAAACACAAGATGCTATCAAGTAGGGGTGCACACGGGTCGGGTAACCGATCCATTGACCCCTAGGGCGGAACCTATCCATTTTGCGGGTTTTTGTTTTGTAAAACCAAAAACTAATCCACTATTTTTAAAATTTTATGGGTTAGATTTCCACCGGGGACGAAAGGGTGGTTTCGGGATTTATTTTGTCGTGTTTGGGTTGGTTTTGGTTTTCTTTCAAGTTCTCTCAAATATTTTTGGAAATAATCTTTTAACTAAAATTTAAGTACATTACATATAGGATAAAATTTAACAAGTTAAATTAAAAAGTAAATTTGAAATTGTAACTTAAACACTTTCACAAATTACAAGTACATAACATGAATCAACCCCTTAAACTTAATAGTGATACACTTCCAAAACCAAATTACTAGTACATGAAATAAATGATTCACAAACTTAAATTACAAGTTGAACATTTATAAAACAAAACTGAAACTACAAGTTAAACATTTCTAAAAGCAAACTACAAGTTAAACATTTCCAAAACCAAACTACAACAAAACCTTACTTGTTTATATTTCCAACAGTTGAGTTTGAAAATACAAACATTTAACTCCTTTACTTCAATACTTGTTTGCTCCTTAATCCTTTCCTTTCCCTGTTTGATAAAGGTTATACAAAAAGAGTTCTCTTTTGTTTAGTAACAACTAATAAACTGCAGAAATCAATAATATCATAGCCTTAGATTGTTAAACACTTGAAATAATAGAGGACGTTTTTGTGTAGACTTATGTAGTATAATAAACTATCATCATTGGCAATGTATTAGTGCCTCAGTTTAGTACTATAATCATCACTGACACTTTACCTATAGAGACAATGGACAAGGGACATGGGACATGGGACATGGTTTAGTTTTTAAAACAACCTACAAATTTCAAATACCAAATGCACAAAGGATGCCATTTCAAATTATTTAAACTTCCTCAGATGATTTGTACAGTAAAAATATGCACCTGTACAACTTACAAAAACTCTAAATGCATCATAGGAAATCCATGAGTTGCAAAGTTTATTAAATAAGCATAGGTAAACTGAAATGCAAGTCATTTTCTTAAACAAACTGAAATATAACTTACATAAGGTTATTGGCTAAATTATTGAATCTGTTAGAGTAGACTGGGGAGTCTCACTCACACTTGATTCATCCAAGTCATAATAACCTACTAAAGATAGTAAAACAAAGTTCAAGTAAGATAGTATTATAAACTCACAAATTGAAATGAAAAATCAGATAGTGCTAAAAAAAATTACCCAATTCAGCTTCCAAGTCTTTCACAAGTTGTTTTGACGTACTTAAATTGGAAGAGAATATCTTAGCCAATTTTGGGTACATATAAAAGCTTCAACGGTTTTGGGGGACAAAGAGCTTCTAAACTGATCAAACACTCTGCCACTAATGTTAAAGGCTGATTCAGATGCCACAGTAGAAACTGGAGCAACCAAAACATGTATGGCGAGTTGGGACATGATTTTAAATTAACTTTCCACTAATTTAAAATGTCAAAACTAGAAGTCATCTCCTCTATATCTTTCTAGTTCTGAGATTTTAGAATGATGTTTATCATCCATAAAAGACTGATATCTACCTCAAAGAACACATGAAAATCAACTAAGCTTGAAGAAGAGCTTCCCACTTCACCACTAGATGAACTAGTAGGAGCAGCGGTTTTTTCATAAGCTTTGAAAATTCTTGTTAAAGCATCTTTAACCTTAGAGAGCAAATGATCAGATTCAGTTGGAGTATAAATAAAACTGAAATAGAATTGAAGATATTCAAAATTATTTTCTTGGATCTAATGCAACCGCCACATATAGTATAATGTTGATGCGATTAACTCACCAATAATTGTTAAACATTTCTTATCTCACCATCCATTGTACTTAGAAATGGATTCTCACTATCACACAACTCAACTATTTTTTTCCAAACTCTGACTATCTCATCAAAGAAGAGATTTGTTGTGACAAATAAGGTACCACTAAACTTCTTAGTGAAGTTGTAAAACAACCTCAGAAACTCAACAAACCACCTCTTATTTTGCCAATCAAAAATGTTAGGAGGAATTCTTGAGGCCTCTCTAAAATGAGAAGTATAGGAAGTATCATCTAGTTTAGTCTAGCAAAGACAGGTTCAATCTTCTCTGCACATTCAAGTATCTTGTATGTAGAATTTCATCTAGTTGCAACATCAAGACAGAAGTTTGATTTGCATTCAACACCACAAAAAGCCACGAAACTCTTAAAGTACCTAAATCTGGAGGGGGAGGTTCTCACATATTTCATAGCCTCTTTTATATTCTTGATACATGGTTCTAACTCAGCTATACCATCTTTCACAATGAGGTTTAAAATGTGAGCACAACACCTTACATGAAGACATTTATGGTTCAACATTGTTTGAGGCTTTTCACCTACAACTTTAACCAAATACTTCACAGTACCAGTGTTAGAAAAAGCATTATCAACTATAAAGTAAGATACGAGTTGATATTCCACTCCATAAGAATGACTTCAACTTTTCTACCTATTGTTTCACCCTTATGATCCTCAACTTTACAAAACCCTATGATTATTTTATTTAGTTTCCACTTAGAATCAACATAATGGGCAGTCAAACACATGTAATTTAAATTCTGATTAGAAATCCAAAAATCTATGGTCATACTAACACTAAAATTATTCAATTCACATTTCAAATTAAGTTTTTCTTCTTCATAAATAGACATACACTTTCTCATTATACTTATTCTAGATGGTATAGTTTTGTATTTGGGTTGCATTGTATTACAATTTTTTAAAACCAACGCCTTCCACAAAATTAAAACTTAATTCATCTATAATAACTATTTCAGTTAGGGCCTTAGTACAAGCTTCAATAGAAAACACATAAGTTCAAACTACATTTTCCCTCATATGTTTTTTTTAAAATTTAAAATAGTCTGGCCTTCATCTAATGGAGGATAAAAGGAATACTTTGGGCATCTCCTAAATATGATGTGATAATTAATATTAGTTGTACCATGTCTCCTAGAATTAGTAGCATAAATTTTTTCACAATACCTGCACACTGATATTATACTACCATCATCATAAGTTACAATATCAAAGTTTTTCCAACAATGAGAGGTTTATTTCTTAGCTTTTTTAGGTACAAGGGGTTTGGTATTAGAAGGCCGAGTGTTAATTGGATCAGAAGAGTTACCTACATATGTTTGATCAACACTTGGCATAGGATGTATTGTAAGATCAATGATGGATTCAGAATCATCCTCCATTATCACTAATCTACAATCAAATCACAAAAAATTAAACTAACATTAGTAAATATTAAATAAGAATCATTATACACATTTAATCAACAAACTATCATTCGAAAATCAACTAATCTAATACCTATTGTATTTCGGAAATAAATTTACCTATTACTAAGCTAATAAAATCTATTCGAACCCTTTAGTGTTTCAAACTTTCATTAAAAATCAATTTTATTTCGAAAAAATTTAACAAATATAAAAAACCCTACAACTACATTATATAGAAGATACAAAAGAAACGAACATAAACAAGATTAAAGACGAGATTTAGAGAAACCTAACCTGAAAAAGGGTTTGTGAAGAACACAGACCCTAACCTCGGCCTTTGATAATCACTAATAGTTTAACCATAGATTAATCACTTAACCACGGTAAGTTCATAAATCGTCAATGAGCATCATGAGAAAAGTAACTTGCATTAAATGCGGACCTCAAAGGTAGTTGAAAACCCTTATGGATAATTAATGTGGAGTACAAAAGGATCCATAGAGGAGACAGTGAAAGATGGGCGAAGGGGCGGGCTATAGAGAGTAGAGAAGAGAGAAGAGATAAAGTCTAGGGTTTTTAGCCTTTATCGTGTAAGAGACAAGGGAGAAACATAAGCGTGCAAGAGAAGAACAAAATGAGGGGGGATTTCTTTATCCCTCCGTTTTATATCTAGGGTTACAAAAAAGTAGAAGGCTAACGTTGCGGGTTAGGTTGACTACCCGCGGATTAGGCTGGAGTATATCCAAGGTGCGGTCCAAAACCATGAAAAAAATTGGGCCCAATAGAAACCATGGATCAAGTGGGTTGGGTTGGTCGGTTTTTTGCGGTTTTGCGGTTTTCTTGTGCAGACCTACTATCAAGTATAAATGTGTATATTCTATTTCAACAAATTAACTTAAATTTCAATTTAGTCTTATATACCAGATTTCGTTCCCCCCCCCCCCCCCCCCAAAGTCTTATATACTACATTCGCAATGTAAGGCTGAATCCAATAGCCTCTCTATTGTAGCTTTATGCTACAATTGGGGGTTGAATAAGCTAATTTACTTCTCCAACAGCATCTTCATTACTTAGATCCCAATTGTATGGATCCATATTTGTCCCATTTTCTCAATACATCTGTTAATAATAAAAAGTTGCTTTTGCTATATTTTTTTTTTAATTTTTTATACGCACTATATATATATATATATGCATGGTGAATCCCCCATCTTCACTTACAACTATTATATTATACAATTTTCTGTGTTCCATTATAACAAATTATATTTAAAAAAAGGAGCATGTTTTGTTTTTTATGAAAATATTCTTAGTCAACTACTAGGAGGTTCTTGTAATAAAAAAATTATAGTAATTCATAAAAAGTCTAAATAAATTCATTAAAATAGATATAACATTATCATATTTCTCATATTAAAAAAATTGTAGTAATGTATTGAAATTTATTAGAGTAAAGTTTGAAATATAAATTATTAAAATAGGGAGTTTGAAATCAGGAAGCTGTTGGAGTGCAACTGTTTTAGAACGTTAATTTCTAATAGGAAGTTTGTGTTTGACCCCAATTCTAGTTATAAAATGTATGAGTTGTCGGATTTAGCCTAATATACTACAACAGGTGATTAAAAGAAAAAGAAAGCTTAAACGGAGCTAGAAGTTACTCATTGTTTAAAAATTAAAAATTTTTCAACTAATGAAACGCCTAACTCAATTAATAGATTGTTTATTCCAATTAATCAAACTATCTAAATCGGTTAATTGACTTAATTACTCATAAAATATTTATTTTAACCTAACAATCATTACTTTTTTTTCCATATATCTAAGGCTTAAAGCCAAAGTTAATAAAATTAACTACACCCTCACGGAAAAACTATTACAAGCCTAGGACTCGCGCAAGGATCTTCATACGCACACGCTCCCTCGTTTAACTCCGCTCCTTTTTTTACCAACAAATCTGCACATTTATTTGCTTTCTGATAGATAGAATTCACTTCAAAGCTAGGATAATTTTCAAACATCTCAATAAAATCTCGCCCTATATGAAAAACCTAACTCTTACCTTCACTAGCGCATGAAACTCCCTCGAATCGGTCTCAACATACAACTCTTTAATACTGCGACTTATCACCCATCTCAACCCAAAATGTAACACCAAAACTTCAGAGTGAATAGAAGATTCTACCACACATGTTCCCAAGAAACTCCCAATAAAATATCCTTATTCTTATCTAAGTAGCCCTCCTATCCTGATTTTTCTCCTTACTAAGTCACAACTACCATCAACATTTAACTTAGTTTTACCTTGAGGCTTAAACCATTATACCAACGCACTCCTTGTCGAATTTTTGATTCCCCCATCATACTCCTTACCCTACACTAGTGAAAAGTCACTCACCATCTTATTCGTCTCTAATTTTAACCCCTCGAGACGGGGAGATAACGAAGACTATTATATAAGGTATCATTTCTTCTGAACCTGATCGTTCCTAATGCTACTACAAATACCAAGGACCAATCGATACCATGTAAGATTCAATAGGGAACACTTAGCCAAGTTTTCATAGCAGATTACAGTGATTCATTTGCCTCATGGACCTGCCATCCATTCACGTTGCAGCTAGCATTGCATGTCCACGTTGTCAAGTTAAAGTGAAACTGCAGCAGCTCGCGAGTTATCCTCGCTCCTTGACCAACGCTCCATGTGTCCTGCTCCATTTCAGTACCTCGCATCACAACAACAACATCTTTTGGATTTGACACTACAGAACATTTCTCAGTAGGCCCAAGTCTCGCCATAGTGTTGTTGCTATTTTGCAACTCATAATAACATGCCTTATACCTTCTTTCATAACACCACATATGCTACACGGTTCATCTTCGATTACAGTCTTCCTATATAAGTTCACCGCTGTAGGAAGTCGGTCCTGCTCAATCCTCCAAAATAAAATCCACATCTTTTGAGGACATTTTACCTTCCAAATACTACCCCATTTAAAGGATAGGTCAAGAGCAATATTTTCTATACGCGTAAATGCTGACTTCACTAATAACTGACTTGATGGTTCATGTCTCTACTTGTAACTCACCTCATCCGCTACACCAAATTCCATTACTCTATCCTTAAGGGTCTGTTTGGATTGAGAGAAATGGAAAGATAGGAAGAGAATAGAAATGATTTTTTTATTTTTAACATTGTTGTGTTAGAAAATTCTATAAAAGAAAAGAAAGGAATTCATTCCAAGATCACTCTTTGGTGGGGGAAAAGGTGTGATAAATAAATAGACAAATAAGATAATAATAAAGGACACACAACCTTGTCTACCACGAGAAACTCACTACAAGTATTACAGATTGTTTGCAAGTTTTAATGATAAGTCAAGTTCGTTCGCAGGGATTTAATCTGTTAGATCTACTTGTATTAAATAAGCGTAGATGAATTTAGATGTTGATATAAAAATAGGATAAGATGAATAATTATCTAACGCTAATAAATAAATAATGCAAATAAATAAATATGAATGTAAGTCAAATAAATTAGGGTCACTAATATGAGTCTATTAATAAGTTATTCTAACCTTAAAGTGAATTGAGCATTATATTAACCGGGATTCTAAATTCTACCTAACCCCCGTCAGGGTGGACTTAGGAGCAACCTCTCCACTATTAGGATCTTGGGTAAAGAAACCTTGAATAATGATTGGTGGTTAAATCAAACCTTTATGGCTATCTAGGTAGGGTCACTACTAGACGATTATGTGGTGTTGCCAATAACTAAGAATAGTCCTAAGATTGGACAAATCTAGGGTTGTAACAATAAGTCAAAACACATAATAACAATATACGCCAAGCTCAAATCAATTAAAATAACAAATAGTATTAATGAATGTAGACAAAACAATAACCCAACAATTAAAGATAAAACTTACAGAATAAAAGCTTAGAAATATGGTGAAGCCACAAATCTATAGCTAATTACCCTAAATATAGAGAAGGGGAGATGTAGAAGAGGAGTTTGTCACTCTCCAACTTCGTGCTTCTTATCTTCCTCTATAGTTCAGCTTGCTTCTTGGATGAATAGCTCGTGATAAAGGATGAATAATGAATTAAAGGACTAATATACTATTTAAAACTGAGAAAATACAAGCAAGTACTAAGCCTATACTTAGCACTGAGCAAGGACATGTTTACAATGGTTTAAGGGTGTATTTATAGGTGTTTAGGAAGACCTGATTCGTTTTCTTGGAGTGGAAGACAAGTAACTTGGACTCCAAGCCCAACTCAAATTCGTAACACTATAATATAGAAAAGGTAATAATCTTCTGCTGTTTTGTTTTGGCCGTAACTCCTTCAATACTTATTCGTTTGACGCGTTCCAATAGTCGAAACTGATCGTCTCGGAAAGCTCTTCAACTTTGCTTCATACCATTCTTCCAAATTCCTAGCTAATATTGAGTTATGAGCTCTTTTGTCGTCGTGGTGCTGGAATTCAGATTTATTTGGCAACTTTATCTTTCCATATATTAGCTTTTCCTTTCTTTTCTCCAATTTCCATGTATATCTTCTTTCCTTTATCTCTTAGAGTTGACTTGGAATCTAATTAATTTCCATATATATCTTTAAATCTTCACGCTAAATAAATAATTAAACCCAATATGCTCTAAAAATAATAAATAATTAAATCAAGACAAGACAAGAAATAGGAAAGTGCAATATATCATGTGAAAATCGACTGAATGACTTCCTAAAACACTAAAAATGATGTCTCCACTTAATATTAAATCATCACAAATGGGGAGATATCACTCTTGTATCCATTCTCAGTATCCATCCAAATTGGAGTCAAATGGAGAGAAAAGAATTTTATTAATGATTTGAGGGCTAAAATTAATCTTTTCTTTTACAAGATATTTATAAAGGGTGAATGCCCAATAAGCACCTACCACCTTAGCCGCTGGCCCATAAAAGGCACTTAAGTTAAAAATACCGAAATACCCTTACTTTAGTAAAAACATGCCGCTGCTGTTGTAGTGCTGCTGTTGTAGTGCTGCTGTTGTAGTGATTATACAAAACATGCACCAGATGAAACACATACATATATACAAATATAAACACTGTGAAAAGGCAAGAGCTACCATTGAAGGAAGAAACAGAGAAGCTCAATTTGCAGAGAGCTGTACATTCTAACTAATTTAATCCAAGTATTGGATATTTGCTTTCAAGTCCCTGTAGTTATAAGTTTGAGTTGCTTCTTGTCCACTTCGTTACTTGTATTCTGAGAAACACGATAAACACAATTCATCTTAAGCAAGCAATATACCTTAAGCAACAAAAGACAGAAAAACTCAAGAAATTGTACTGTAAGTGAGTAATGGGAATGTTTCCCAGAACTCAAGAAATTGCAAAAAAACTCAGTACATTGATACAAAACTAACAAAACACATAAAAATGAAGTAAAACATTGATAATATAAAGAAAAATGAACATCACTATGTATAAAACACCTAAAAATATAAAACGATGAGTTATGGGAGTCATAAAACTCAAGAAATTATACTGTAAGTGAGTAATGGGAATGAATCCCAGAACTCGAAAAAGACTAAACAAGTCCACTTTTGTACTTGTGCAAGTGCACTTTTGTACTTGCGGGCTAATGTTGAGTACTGGGAAAAATTTCCAGAACTCAGAAAAGGCTACGCAAGTACATTTTTGTACTTGTGGACTAAATGTTGAGTTCTGGGAAAGATTCCCATTACTCAGAACTCGGATTGTACTTGTGCAAGCCCACTTTTGTACTTGTGCAAGTGCACTTTTGGACTTGTGGCAAATGTTGAGTACTGGGATAAATTCCCAGAACTCAGAAAACGCTAAGCAAGTACATTTTTGTACTTGTGGACTAAATATTGAGTTCTGGGAGAGATTCCCATTACTCATTTGAATTGTTTTTTTCTTCTAGTTTTTCAACGTTAATCAATCAACTTATTCTATACAAACTTTCTCACAATTCAATCATAATTTCTTACTTTCCCAATACTCAAATATCATGTTTCAGTGGAGATGTCAATCTATCTTTGAATACAGCAAATGAATTGGATAAAAAGAAATAATGCAGGGACCAAAATGCAAATTGTTTCTTCTACATAAAAATTAGTTAGATTACAGCTATATCTAGTTAGACATGATTGTATATAAACTAGTTTTGTACATTGTAACTGTAACAAGAAATAAAATATCTCTTCTTCCTCTCTTATTCATTCTTCTTCTTATTCTTCTCTCTGTTTCTTTATTTTTCTTGCTAAATTCGTCATTAATGGGTGCTCTCATAATTCACAGTGTTTGTGTATATGCTGATGATTTAAACGAAAGAGAGAGAGCGGCTATCATAGTTATTTGTTTATGAACTCGTGGAGAGAGAGAGCGGCGGCGGTAGAAAGGGGTAGAATAGGATAAAAATTAAAAGAGGTGTCTTTTATGGGCAAAAGGAGAACGGCAGGGGTGAGGGGGCATTAAATTTGATTTGAGGTTTTTCTTGGGCATTAATCCATTTATAAATTCTTTTCTTTTCTTTTGTATTTTTTTAATCCAAACAAAGAATATCCAACATAATTTATGAAATCTTTTTTTATAAAAATCTCTAATCCATCTTTTATAATTTCTCTTTTCCTTTCCTTTACTATTTGTTTCCTCTGCAATACAAACAGACACTAAGCAAATTAATTCCAGCTAGAATAACTCTACATACATTCACATCACTATCCTTTCTCTCCCTTTCAACTAACACATCCTTAAAATATTTATTTTTATATATATCCACCCACGCAACCTTGTGATTTTGGAGTACATTCCACCCGGGCTTTGCTAATAGAGCCACATTACAATTTTTCGCACCTCGTAATCCCAAGCCTCCCACCAAGTTTGCCTTACACACTTGACCCTATAAGACCCAATGGATTTTTCTCTTCTTATTCGAGGACCCCCATACAAAGTCTTTAATAATCCAATCTATCACATCACATACATAAATCGTAAGATTCATTACTTGCATTTGATAGGTTGGAATTGCACATAGAACCGATTGTGCTAGCGTAATCCGACCAGCTAAAGATAGAGTTTTTGTTTTCAAAGCTGCTAATTTACCCCTCATACTCTCCATAATTCTCTTATAAAATCCTTCAGGTAGTCATCCTAATTGAATGGTCGCACCCAAATAGGTTCCAAACGATTCGCTAAGGCAAAAACCACTCACACCTGCCAACCAAGTTGTAGCTCCCTTGGCACATTTCTCGAGAAATATACAAGGTATTTCTCCACACTTATGGCTTGGCCGACTTCTTTACAAAACACGTCTAACGTCTCCTAAATTGAATTCGAATGTGAGAGATAGGCCTCACCAAACAGGATTAGATCATCAACAAAAAAAATATGAGATAATTTAGGACCTTGTCTCCCCTTGCTGATAGACTTCCAACTCCCATTATCGCATATCTCTTGGATAAGAAGAGATAACTGCTCCCAGTGGCGGACTTAGGGATTGTAGTGTAGGGGACTTAATATAATAGGGGTTCGGGAGCAACGTCCCCGATTTTTTTAAAAATTCATTTACAAAATATGACATAAAATATAAATTTATTAAAATTTAATAAAAATATCAAATAAATATCAAATATCAATGATATAATAATATAATTTTTATATTAAACACAATTTTTATTTATAAACTATTCATTATATAATCAAATATCATAATAATCAAATAATTTATATTTATAAAAAATATACGAATAAAAAAAGTACGTGGAGATTTTTCTTGGCGATGATCAAGAATAACGTTGATTGTTCGATGGTTTACACGCTACATCAAAATCAATTTAATTTTATATTAAGATATTTAAACAAAATATTTATCTAATATTAATGATCATAAATATCAAACAATTCATATTTATAAAAAAACAATATGTAGATAAAAATATTACTTGAAACTTTTGCAAACGACGGCGTAAGAAGTAAAAGATTTTTTTTAATAATTTATTAAAATAAAAAGTAAAAATTCTATTAAACTTGTTGATAGGTTAAGGATTTAAATACTAATTAGTATATAATAGAATTAAAAAAAAAACTTAATCATAAATAGACATAATTATAATTATAATGCAAGCCCTATAATTTTTTTTTTGTTTTAGGTGGGCTTCAGCCCACCTTGGTAGAACCTTAGGTCAGACTGCTCCATATACATAATAAAAATATATGGAGAGAGTGGATCTCCTTGATGAATACCCTAAAAACGTTTAAATGTTGGTAAAGGGTCACCATTTCATAACACATGCATTTCCTTTCTGCTATACTTGACATGATAATAGCCATCCAGCTCGAGGGACACCCGAAGTGCCTTATCATGTCTTCAATAAATTTCCACAGGATTTTATCATATACACCTTAGCTAGAATGATTTTAAATGCCATAATTCCCTTATTTCCTTTATGTTGATGCAAGTTATGATCCACTTCACGAACAAGGACAATGTTATCTGTGGTGGACTTACTTGGAAAAAAAAGCTAATTTGGCAAGGCCTAATTATACAAGTGCGCAAAGGCCTAAATCTAATGACCATAGCCTTCATAGTAAATTTTAAAGAAGAATTTATTAGACTAATTGGACGAAATAAACTTACCCGTTCTGGATCCACAATTTTTGAAATGAGATGGATAAGTGTACCATTAAGCTTGGATGGAAGACTTCCCCTATCAATCGCGTCTCAAAACATAAAGCCTATTGATGGACCCATTCTTCTCCAACACTTTTGATAAAAGGCGGCCGACATCCCGTCAGGCCCAAGGGCCTTCATAAGATTTGATTGGAACACTGCGTCTCAAATTTTCTCATCTATAAAAGGAGCAATAAGAGCTCTGGCAGCCTCCTCCCCTACGAACTCCACTTGAAGAAGAGAATTATTCTGATATAGTCTCATGTTGCTTTATACATTTGCTCAAAGTAATCCCGAACCAAAGATTTTAATTCATCCTCTCCTTCAACCCATTCATTATTTTCATTTAATAATCTTACACACTTTGACTTCTTTTTCCTTATAATCCTAGACAAGTGATAGAAGCGCATATTACGCTCCAGACTTATTCCATACCTCCTTTGATTTATGAAAATACATAATCTCCTTTTGTTCCAACACACTATCATACCCATGCATCAATCGATTTCTCAAACAACGAATTGATGAATTATACTAAACCTGGAGGGTTTTTTGATTTCCCAAACAAATCATTACCAGCTAGAGGTATAACCCATTATATAAAATAAATTAATATAATATATAAATAAAAAGGAAAAAATAATTAAAATTAAAATTTGACCAAGCCATAAACATAAATGAAAATAGATTAAAAGGTTAAGAATTTTTCAAATTTCAAATCAAGAATTTTCTAACTTAATTATTTTTAGGTTAATTAAAAATAAAATTATCTTTATGTAAAAACTTCTGTTATTTATAAATGAATTTTATATATAGATTTATTATAAAATTAAATTTACATTTATTTAATAATACATATTGTAAATAAAATATTGTTATAAAAATTACCTTTTAGATTTTTAAGATATTTGAATAACTTATTAATAAAAAAATTCTATATTCATTTTGTTGTAAAACAAGAAGAAAAGTATAAAGATAATGGAGGAGTTCAATTCATTTTATGGAACCAAAATTATCGGGGGACTCTATGATGTGTGGTGGGGCCGAGGAGAGCGCCCTCCATCTGTTCAGGAGTTGTGAGGGAGTACGGGATATCTGGCCATGTGTTCGGGACAAATTGAGGCGGAATGCGAGCTGTTCGGATGATCTGGAAGGAGGGATGTTTAACTGGGAGGCCGCCAATCATAACGCAGCAGCAGAAACAGTGGAAGGGGAGTTGTTGCAGCAGCACGTCAGGTTCCGTTCATCCGTTTTGCAGGCTTATCGTGGGGTTATTGTGTAGGAACAGGTTGGTACTGATACGGAGCAGCTATGGATAGGTGAAGGGACATTAAAGGCCGAGGAGGGAGCTTGGAGAGCGCTGCATTATCATGGAGGGCTGGAGCAGCTGGGACTGATGGCGCCAACAGTAGTTCAGAACCAAGAGCCAGGGAGCTTGATCGAGGTTCAGCAGTAGCTCAGTTTTCGAGTTCGATTAATAATGAAGTAGCTAGTAGTGGTGGGGGTTCGTTAATGGATGGGAGGGAGTGGTGGTTGCTAAATTTGTCATGTAAGAAGCTATTTTCCAGAATTAGTTGGAATGTCTTCTTCGGAGCCCTTATTAATACAATATGGAAAGAAAGGAATCAGGGAGTATTTAACGGTAGCGAGTTTTCGCGAGGTATTGTAGTTGTAAGAAAAGTGAAATACTTGGCATAGATATATACCAAAGCTTAGGGTTTGTTACCAGGGCGAGTTCTTTCACGTAGGCATGGCGTGAATTTAGTTGGATGGGTAAGGCCTACTAGAGGGTTCAAAGTTAATACCAATGGAAGATGTAACAAGGGGCGTAAGATAAGAGGAGGTGGTGGTGTCATTAGAGATGAAAACGGGGAGTGGATTAGAGGCTTTACTATGCAAGTTGTTTTTGATAATCTGGTAGTAGTGGAGATAATTGCATTGAATGAGCGCTTGAAGCTAGTGGTGAGCATGGGTATTAAGGAGATCGTGATAGAAGTTGACTCATGGGAAGCGATTGAGGCAATTCATAGGGTTGAAAATGGGAGGGGCCCAGGGGCTCATTGGATTGAATGTATCCAGTTAGATTTAGCATGGAATAAGGGTTTTAAGCTACGAGGAATTTATAGAGAAGCTAACTTATACAAAAATTGGTTAGCGCAAGAGGGTATGAGAAATAGAGATCCTTACGTCCTACTTGAAGACCCTCCAGATGGGATTCGGAGCATCATTACTAGGGACAGGATGGGGTGGAAGACACCGAGAGTGGAGTACGATTCCGCGGTGGTTAATGATATTTTAGTGTAATCGTTGTATCATCACATCGACCCTTTGGATCTCCTTTGTATTAAAAAAACTAGTCTATATATAGTGAATTATAGACCATTGGACTAGCCTACTAATTACACCACTATATAGGATTGAATATGAGAGTTACAAAGAATTAACTAAAGAAGTTACAAAGTCTATCCACTATTCTAGCATAATACCCACTAATTATAATATGTCATAACACTTTCCCTTGAGTATTATTTCAAATACACATATGATGTTGCCTCGTTAAAAACCTCGCCAGTACAACCCAATGGAAAAAACTAGTCAAGGAAAAAAGATTGCAACGCGTAGGCATCTCCCTCTGGATGTGTGGACAAAGTATCTTGATCTATTAATATTATCGACCTGTCTCATGAAATGAAGTATCTTTGCATAAAGTTATAAAGTACAACCAATAAATTATGTTGACATGTGATGTCTCCTTAATTGTTCGTATTTTCGACCCTTAGGAGACATCATTTTTTATGTTTATTTGACTATTTAGATAGACTTTTGGACTAAATATGCAATAATATGATTTTCCTCTTTTATTTCTAGCATTTTTGATTTATTAAGCTTTTGCGCGTAATATTGGTATTTTTAGTGAAGATTTTACAGGTTTTAGATGTTAGCTAGAAGAGGAATCCAAGGAGAAAGTCAAAGATCGCGATATAGAGTCAAGACTTGAAGATAAATCCCGAAGATATTATTTTTAGAGCTGAAAATCCATTTTCCAGGCTATAGATTGCTGATTTCGAGGTGCTTAAGAGATGATTTAGCCGCTGACCTTTGAAGAGAAAACATTCCTTATCGAGTTACGGAACTTTAGCAACTGGAATGAGGTCAATCGGAGTTGTAACGCATCGGGAAAAGCCGTTTTAGTGAAGGTGTATCAGCAGTTACGGGATTTTGGGCTTAGAATTTGGGCTTGGACATTTAATTATTGATTTATTCCTAAGTCCAAGCCCTAATCCGTTTTTAACATTATAAAAGGGCTTTAGACCTCTATTTTCAGACACTACATATCTTTTTCATAATACAACATACGCTTAAGAGTCAGACACCAGAGAAGAAGCTAGAGGCAGGAAGAGAAGAAGCAAGAGCTGGAGACGGTCTATATCTCCACTTCTCAGCCAATTCAATTCCGTAATTAGGTTCTTCTATTTTATTCTGTAAAACATGTTGAACCTATTTATTTCTTTAGTTTTTATCTTTTCAATTATTATGAGCTAAACTAATTTAGTGCTTGAGAACGCATAATGGGTTAATCCCAATTTGATTTCGTTTTATACATTTGGATTTGGGATTATTATTATTTAAATCAAATTGGGTGAATTGTATTTTTCTTTAATTTGCGCTTTATCTACTATAATTGACGTAATTAACCAATCATAGGTCTTAGTATCTAGGCTATTCCAATTAGTGGCGATTGGATCACCTTGACGGGGGGTTTAGGTACCGAACTAGTTAATGAATGTAGGTTAGAAATTATTGACTCTGACGAGCTTAATTAAACCTATGGCCTATTGGGTAATTTGAACTTAAACACTTGAGAGTGGACTATAATCACCCTGACGGGGTTTGTAGCATTTGAGAGTTGCTCCTTAGTCCACCCTGACGGGGGTAAGGAGATTTTAGAATCCCGACCAATACAAATTTACCGATTTGTCCCTTAATCAATGTATGAAATGAATGATAGTTAGGTAAACCCTTGCGCCTCTCAAGTACTACCTGCTCTTACTTGCGTATCACTTTTATTTACTTGCGTCTTAGTTATTTATTTACATTTTCGCATTAGTCTTTCATTCCTTAGAATTAATACAAAAACCAAACAAATATATTATTGTCTTTTATTTTCATAAGTGCATCAATCACTACTTGCTAAACATTGTGATCAACCATTCCGTCCTTGGAACGAATCTGATTTATCAGAATTACTACTTGGGACAACCGTACACTTGCGGTTGTGGTTCGATTATTATTTACATTTATTTTAGAACACACAAAGGACCACCAAGTTTTTGGCGCCGCTGCCGGGGACGGTAGCGTGTGACCACGGTGTTTATCCTTTAGTGATAGTTGCATTTATTTTTATTTTGTTTTATCAGTTTTACGCTTTTTGCTTGTTTAGTTTTCTCAGGTTTTTAGGTTTGGTGTATGCGAAGAAGACTATTTAAGGATCTAGAGCCAACACCTCCGATTCTTAATAATCCAGAATTGTTGATCAGACTTGCGAACAAGAGAAGAAGAGAACAAGAAGTTTCAGAAATGGAGGAAGATCATCAGAATGGACAAGGTCAACTAGACGAAAATGGCAATCCATTAGCTCCTCCAGGCATTATTCCTCAAGTTCAACCACCACACCCTAATCCTCCAGTCCAGTTCGTAATAAATCAAGATCCATGGTTCACTAATGGTCCTCCAGAAATCCCATTCCATGCTCCTGCTATAGGAGTAGGTGCTCCAAATATCGATGTTCCGCGTTTCCGTCCAGATACAGGCATGTTAGCGCAATTCCAAAATTTTGGGAATTTTCGTGGAAGACCTTCAGAAGATCCTCTTAGAGCGGTACAGAAATTCAAACAAATATGTGATTCTTACATCACACAAGGAGTCTCAAGAGAACAGATGTATTTTGCAACATTCAAATTTTTTGTTATTGATGGAGCAAGCGAATGGCATGATACACAAGATCCGACACAAATAACCAATTGGGATCAATTAGAAGCTGCGTTCTTCGACAGGTATTACCCGAGTAATATGAGATTAGATGCTGAATTAGAGTTGACTAATTTCCGTCAAGAATACGATGAAACTGTGGGTAAGAGTTGGACAAGATTTCAGATGTGCTTACGTAGAGTCCCCAATCATGGCTTTTCAGAACAACAACAATTAAAAATATTTTATAGAGGCCTTGATGGGACTTCAAGAGAGAAATTGGATATGCTATGTGGTGCAGGTTTTCTTCAAGTTCAACCCGCTCATGCAAAGATCATCTTAGAGAGAACAGTCAAGAATGAAGTTGGGTGGAGTTCAGTAAGAACACCAGTTAGAGGAGGAGTCAATAATGTTAATATCGAAGAAAAGTTTGCTACGCTAGAGACAAAGCTTCAAACCACACTAGAACAACAACTGAGACAACTTACTCTAGCCGTGAAAGAAGGTTTTTCGAATAAAAGAGTTGAGGTAAAGGTTGCACAAGAGGTATATGGATGTGAGTATTGCGATGTCAATGATCATAGTTGGGAAAATTGTCAAAACAATCAAGAATCCGTGATGTTCGTGTCCAATAGAGGTAACTTTAATTCAAGTGGTAATGGATATCAGCCTAACAGAAACCATCCGGGGTTTCAATACTCAAATCCTGATGGGGCAGCAAATCCTACTTATGCGTATCAACCGCGTCCCCAAGGTAACAACTACAATCCAAGACCACACAACAATTATCAAGGAGGACAGAATCAAAATTATGTTCAGAGACAAGCTCCTCAAGACAATTATGATGACACAATGAATCAGAAAGCCTTACCGGCCCATCCACAAGAAGGAGTTACCCTTCAGAAAACAGTTGAAAGTTTAATCGCTCTTCAGACACAAGCTATGGAACGTCAAAACGCAGCGTGGGAACGTCAAAACGTAGTTGAAGCAAATATGAAGATATTCCAGAATCAGCTAAGTCAAATTAATAAACAGTTGAATCAACGCCCACAAGGACAACTTCCTAGCGATACTGAGAATCCAATCCAAATCGAAGATTGTAAAGCTATTACTCTCAGAAGTGGTAAGAACCTTCCTCCACCTCCTTTTCCAGTTATGAAAGAAAAAGAAGTTAGAAAAGAAAAAGAGGTGGCGACTAAAGACAAAGAAGTTGAAGTAGAATAAGTGGAGAGGCCTGTTGAGGTTCCGAAAAAGAAAGATGAGACTATGATCAATCGTCCACCTCCACCATTTCCATCAAGAGTTCAGAAGAAGGGCGATATGGCTGATTATCAAAAATTCTTTAACAAGGTAAGAGGTCTTAGCATAAATATTCCGTTGTTAGAAGCTATTAGAGATGTACCCAAGTATGCTAAGTTTCTGAAAAGAGCCCTCACCAACAAAAGGCCGTATTGTGATAATGAGATGATTGGTCTTCCTGAAGAATGTAGTGCCATTTGTCAAGGCAAATTACCTCCAAAGTTAGTTGATCCTGGGAGCTTTACAATTCCGATATCTATTGGTAATGAATGGAGAGGTAAGGCACTATGTGATTTGGGTGCAAGCATCAATCTTATGCCCAAATCAATCTTTGATAAGCTTAATATTAAAGCAAGACCCACTTCTATGGTCTTGCAAATGGCGGATCGATCTCTTGCACATCCGGAAGGCCGAATTGAAGATGTCCTCGTTAAGGCAGGTACGTTAATTTTTCCCGCTGATTTCGTTATACTTGATTACGACGCGGATAGGAATGTCCCCATTATTTTGGGAAGACCATTCCTAGCCACGGGGCGTACTTTGATTGATGTAGAAAACGGCGAAATGATCATGAGAATCCAAGACGAGGAGATGAAGTTTAATGTGTTTAGACCTATGAAGCTTCCGGATTCCAATGAAGAATGTTTTCGTGTAGATGTAATGGAACCGGTAGGAAAAGAGCCAATTAATGCTGTGGAAACTTTAGGGGTGGAAGAGAAAGAGTTACGAAAGAAACCACCGATCAAAGTTCCGCCAAATCCTAAGAGAAATCCACTACTCAATCATGCAAAGAAGAAAGAGAAAACACGTGTCACGAAGGTTCCGAAAGAACCTAAGAAGGAAAGGAAGAAAAAGGAGTTTAAAGTAGGCGAAGAAGTTGCTATGAAAAAGCCTAAACCTCCTCCAAAGACATGTGAATCAAAAAGTTCTTGGCTCGGACCATTCGTGGTTGCAAAAGTTATCTCAGATAAGTTAGTTGGAATAAAAGCTAAGGGATGCAAATTTCGAGTTGCAACTATTGACAACCTCACTCACTGCTGGGGAGGTTATGTCAATGACTAGAGAATGAGGTAACCCGTCGAGCTTAACGACGTTAAACAAAAGCCATTTCTTGTATATTAGTTTAAGTATTTCAATTTCGTAGTTTAGTTTAGTTTGATTTTCGTTAATTTAGTGTTTATTATTAAGAAATGAGGAAGGGTAGTTGTTTTTGATGATTTCAGGGGTATAATGGTCATGAGTTTGGGGTCAAACGATGGAAAAACGGAGAAAAATTGAAGTCCACAGCAGGTTTAACCGGCTAGCCGGCGAGCTAGCCGGCATACCGGCCAAACGAGCAGGAAGACCCCAACTCCCTGACCACTGCGTCAGCGACAACGCAGCAATGTTGCGTCTTCATTCGCGCCAGCGAGAAAGCACCGGCATGCCGGCGAATCCGCCGGCTAGCCGGCCAACGAGGAAGAATGTTCTGGTCCTTGCGTCAGCGATGACGCAAGGTTGCTGCGTCATCAAATGCGCCATCGAGAATTCACAGGCATACCGGCGAATCCGCCGGCTAGCCGGTCAAGGATTTCAAATTCCCTGACCATTGCGTCAGCGACGACGCAATGCACTTGCGTTTTGAGGTAAAAAAAAAAAAAAAAAAAAAATTCGCCGACCTCTCGGCCGGCATACCGGCGGATCCGAAGGCATACCGGCCAGCTGTTACGAGAGGCGGTTTTAACTTCATTAAACCTAGTTTTTTGCATCTTTTCCAAGCCAAACCCTATAATCCGAATTCTCGCCTCCTACCACTCCTAAAATCATCATCAAAACAACATCATACCACCAATCCTTCCCTCTAAACATCATCCAAGATCACAATCAAACCATTAAACTTCCAAAATACCAAAGCTTCACACTTTAATCCGAAGTTTTCTTTCACCAAAGCTAAAATTAATCCATAATTCAAACCCAAACCTTCAAGAACACTAAAATCACAATTTTATCCAAACCTTTTGAGGGTCTTGAAGCTTTGAGTTTGGGGTCATCGGAGATGACCATGAAGGTTGGAAAAGGTACGAAGAACATGGTGACGGAAGCGATTTGGGTATTGAGGAAGATTTTGATAGAAGAGATGATGCTTAGAGGGCAAGTAATAAATGAAAACGTGGGAAATTTGAAGAAGTTCGAGGTGATGAAGAACACTTTAAACGCAACCATTGATGAAGAAGAATTCGAAACCTCAACTTGGACGCAACACCGACACCAGCCTCGCGCTGGTTAAGATACATTTTCTTTCCTTTCTCATTTAGTGTAAATTATTTTATTGCTTTGAGTCTTTTCGAGTCGTGGGGACACGACTCATTTTTGAGTTTGGGGTGGGGTTCGTTGCCTCATCCCAGTTTTTATGTGTTTATTTGCTTTAAATTGCTTTCAATAAAATAATTTTCGGAGTTGCGTTTGACTATAGAAGATTTTAAATGTCCCTTTAAGCATACTTTTGATGAATCTATGATAGTAAATAGTGGACTTTAGGGATTGATATAGAACGCACTTACAATTGCATGCGAATATAGGTAATTAATAGGAAAAATTAATGAACAATGCAAATGAAGTAAGCTTGTACTTAAGGAATATGTTTGGTGTGTAGAACGTGAAATCCTAATTAGTAGAGAACCCACCTAGATATGAACTAAAGACAAGCTATGTACTTAGGAAAATGATAGGGGCAGTTCTTTGTTAGTCATTTGAAGCCTTTTAGCTTGCTATCCCTTATTATAATTTTATCCGTCTTAGCCCAATTTTGAGCCTTAAGCCTTTTCTTTTGTAGCCAAGATATAAGCCCATTATCCTTTAGATTATTAGGCATGACCAAATGACCCGCACTTGAATCACAACCCTGAGACTTGTCTCGAGCTTGAGTTTGGGGTGGAGGGTTCGCATTTGGGAATTTACATTGGGAAGGGATTATATGTGTTTGTATTGAGGCACAAAAATGTAGATGATATTATTATTTGTAACCCTTTGCCGATATTTGGAAAAAAAAAAAAAAAAAAAAAAAAGAGGGAAAAAGAAAAAGAAAATTATAAGAGACATGACCTTTCACATTAAAATGAGGGTCATGGGTATCTTGTACAAAAAAAAAGAGAAAAGAAATGAAAAAAAAAAATGAATAAATCGGCAAAGTGGAATATTTTTGGAAATCATCTCAGATTTATTTGGGTTGACATTGGGGACGCAACATTAGCGCGTCAAATGGGTGAGTGAGAACATTTTTGAGCGTAAACTCAAGCTCGAGGACATTATTGATGGTAAGTGAGGAGAGAGCCAAAAGCTCACTTCAAATTTACCAAATATACATCCATACCGTCCTTAAGCCATCATTAAAACCATAAAGACCTCGTGATTCCTAAGTGCATAGTGAATTTATGATTCTGTTGATAGGGAATACACTAGGTGGAGCGTTCAAAGCGAGTTAGGATTAATGACCACCCTATAGCCATCATACAGAGATGAGTACAAGTGTAACCTTCAAGCATTGCAACTTTAATTTTATGATTGAGATTATTTATGTTTGATGTTGCATGATTAGTGTATGTATATGTTAGTTCATAATGTTTTCTATATGAGATTTATCTTTAGCATTGCTTTAGGGTTTATTTGCTAGCTTCTATTTTCTCTTGCATCTACTTCTACCCCTTGTTTTGTTTTGTTTTGCTTTGTCGGGACGACAAAGGTTTGAGTTGGGGGTCTTAAAAACTTGGTGGTCCTTTGTGTGTTCTAAAATAAATGTAAATAATAATCGAACCACAACCGCAAGTGTACGGTTGTCCCAAGTAGTAATTCTGATAAATCAGATTCGTTCCAAGGACGGAATGGTTGATCACAATGTTTAGCAAGTAGTGATTGATGCACTTATGAAAATAAAAGACAATAATATATTTGTTTGGTTTTTGTATTAATTCTAAGGAATGAAAGACTAATGCGAAAATGTAAATAAATAACTAAGACGCAAGTAAATAAAAGTGATACGCAAGTAAGAGCAGGTAGTACTTGAGAGGCGCAAGGGTTTACCTAACTATCATTCATTTCATACATTGATTAAGGGACAAATCGGTAAATTTGTATTGGTCGGGATTCTAAAATCTCCTTACCCCCGTCAGGGTGGACTAAGGAGCAACTCTCAAATGCTACAAACCCCGTCAGGGTGATTATAGTCCACTCTCAAGTGTTTAAGTTCAAATTACCCAATAGGCCATAGGTTTAATTAAGCTCGTCAGAGTCAATAATTTCTAACCTACATTCATTAACTAGTTCGGTACCTAAACCCCCCGTCAAGGTGATCCAATCGCCACTAATTGGAATAGCCTAGATACTAAGACCTATGATTGGTTAATTACGTCAATTATAGTAGATAAAGCGCAAATTAAAGAAAAATACAATTCACCCAATTTGATTTAAATAATAATAATCCCAAATCCAAATGTATAAAACGAAATCAAATTGGGATTAACCCATTATGCGTTCTCAAGCACTAAATTAGTTTAGCTCATAATAATTGAAAAGATAAAAACTAAAGAAATAAATAGGTTCAACATGTTTTACAGAATAAAATAGAAGAACCTAATTACGGAATTGAATTGGCTGAGAAGTGGAGATATAGACCGTCTCCAGCTCTTGCTTCTTCTCTTCCTGCCTCTAGCTTCTTCTCTGGTGTCTGACTCTTAAGCGTATGTTGTATTATGAAAAAGATATGTAGTGTCTGAAAATAGAGGTCTAAAGCCCTTTTATAATGTTAAAAACGGATTAGGGCTTGGACTTAGGAATAAATCAATAATTAAATGTCCAAGCCCAAATTCTAAGCCCAAAATCCCGTAACTGCTGATACACCTTCACTAAAACGGCTTTTCCCGATGCGTTACAACTCCGATTGACCTCATTCCAGTTGCTAAAGTTCCGTAACTCGATAAGGAATGTTTTCTCTTCAAAGGTCAGCGGCTAAATCATCTCTTAAGCACCTCGAAATCAGCAATCTATAGCCTGGAAAATGGATTTTCAGCTCTAAAAATAATATCTTCGAGATTTATCTTCAAGTCTTGACTCTATATCGCGATCTTTGACTTTCTCCTTGGATTCCTCTTCTAGCTAACATCTAAAACCTGTAAAATCTTCACTAAAAATACCAATATTACGCGCAAAAGCTTAATAAATCAAAAATGCTAGAAATAAAAGAGGAAAATCATATTATTGCATATTTAGTCCAAAAGTCTATCTAAATAGTCAAATAAACACCAAAAATGATGTCTCCTAAGGGTCGAAAATACGAACAATTAAGGAGACATTAACATGATATTCATCTTGATGTTGCCTTGTGAACTTTAATTTGACCAAGTCGAGTTGAATATCCATTAATTTTTTATTGATATGTCTCGTTAAAACCTTACTAGGAAAATCATGTGGGATAAAAACCTAGTGAAGAAAAAGAGTACATAATCCTTACCAATACGCTTTTAATTTTTCTCGTTAAAAATCTTGTCAGGAAAACCATGTGGGAAAAAACCTCGACGAAGGGAAAAATAGTGCAATACGTGTTGTTCTCTTCCTCATGTAAATGTATATGTGATTATCTTCAGTTTCAAATATAATCTCGATATTCAGCATCTTACATATTTTTATAATTGTAAATATAATTTCAAATTAAACAATATATGCAGTCATATCGTCATATAACATTGGAATGATCCACAAAATACAATCATGTGCACTTTAGAGTAATAAATATTCATGCACGTAATCATAAATAAACATATGTTCTACTTATGAAATATAAATCAAATATATGGTAGATTACATGACAATATATGAGAAATAAATATTGTTAAAGAGAACAAAAGTTATACATATATCATTCATATATATCCTGGGATTTATGTATACGCGTTTTTAGTCTTCTAAATGTTTTCATGTGATTTTTCGTATCACACGATGCATATTGGTAAATTTATTTTACCATAAGACGCACATGAAGTCCTATATTAAATTTTCAGGCAAATATTTTTCACCAAAAGAGTACTTCATATATTCACATAGTCTGTTTGAGTATGATTATGCCTGACTGCATCTTTTTATATTTGGCCAATTAAATTTTTTTAGTCGACATTATATAATGGATTTCAATTCAAGATAATCGTTTTCATTTAGTAACTTTTACATGATCATTTGCACATATTATTCGATCAAGATCAATTTATTTTTCGATTCCATATATTACTATAGTAATATAATTGAATGAGATACTTTTATCACAACTTCTCAATACTGAGAAAATATTCAGGTATCCGGTACTCTTTTTAATTTACTATTCTTTAGTTATATTTTCTACATTATTTCATGATAATTTTAGAAGTGCCAACTTGCTCATACTGCTCAATTTTATGATATTTTGGAACCGACAGGTCGACCACGCTTTACGCGTTGCAAAGTGTTCTTTTCAAAGAAAATTAATTTGAGTAGGGTCTTATCAAGCTGAATACGTGATTTATTCACTTATGAATTTATCTTATTTTTACACTGAGCTCATAATTTATTTGTGAGGATGAGGATGCATCTTATAAAATATTTTTTAGCTCCCCCTCTTATCATGAGAATCTTGCTTTATGCATAGTATTTCGGTATACATATTTCATGTGGCAACCCCAAGATAAATATCAATCATTGTAGACTGAAAATAAATTCTCATATTTGTTCGTGATCTCATCTTTGTGCATAATGGTGGAACATTTATATTTTATGTTACACAAGTAACAGTATATAGATGGATACTTTAGGTCTTTGACCAATGAGGGTATTCATGATTTTTAGTTGGACTTTTTTCAATATGACCGTATATATGCATAAAATTGTTTGTCGATAAGTCATATTAGGCGAATTCACAACCAATTGTCTAGCGATTTTCTATTTTAAGAAAATATATATTCTGCTAGTTCATATATTTCCTCCCCTGAATTTGACTATTGGCTTCAAATTGTACAAATAAAAAAGAGATAGCCTAGTAATATTTATTTTAAGATTTAAAGAATATTGATCAATATTGTATTAGTGGTTGTGGTTATAATCATGATTATATTCATGATAATGAATTTATATTAATAAACATGACGGAAAAGCCTAACCTAGCAAAATATTAGGGTCATCAAACTTATATCACTTCATGTGATGGTTTTGATCGATTGGTCATGGTGATGAGTTTTTATTAAAGAATAATATCAACTTTATGTTCATATCGAGCATATGATACATCTCAATACAAGATATTTTATCACTTTATTTTTAAAATTTAATTGAGTTGGACTCGCTCATATATTATTAGTGACACCTGTATATGAATTTATTCATAACTCTATTGAATAAAAATTGTGATTGATCACATATATCGACTATTTTACCATATGATATAAATATAATTTTTTATTTGATGATTCTTTATATATTGCACATGGAACATCAAGAAATATTTTTTTTTATCAGTAAATCAAACTTTTATAAATGAAGAACCAACAACCAGTTTTTACACTTTAGGCCCAATATCATGGGCTTACACTTTGCCTACTATTTATATGGGCTATTACAAAACAACTACATTAAATCGACTAGCTATTACAAATTTTCTCAATTAACAATCTAGTCCTATTACATTTGATCTTTCTACTCTTTAATTTAACCGCCAAGATAGAGATAATTCTATTGTACATTTTATCTTCATATAGCTCCCATTCTCCATGATCTTTTCTATTTCTTTCATTCCAAATGAAATATATATAAGTAGTAATACACACGCTTAGAACTAGTAAAGATTCTGAATTTGCAAGTGATGTTTGACTCACATGTATTAGCTCCTCCAACGTGTTGCAGTTGCTACTAATAGTGCAGTGAACAAGTATTTCCTGCAGCACAACATTAGAGAAATTACAGTGTATAAAAATATGATCCACATCCTCATCTTCAATTTTGCATAATGGACACAAAGTAGCGACATTTAAGCCCATTCCTTCATTCTAAGATTAGTCCGAAGCCTGTTTAATACTCCTAACCACGCAATAAATGAACAACGAGGAATACATAACTTAGCCCATATTATTTCACTCCAAGAGACTCTAGATTTACTGTCAGTAATTTTCTTTACAGTTTTCTTGTATGAAAATTTCTCCTTCACACATTCTTCCCATCTAATTATATCAACTTTATCTTCAATTTTTATACTTTGTATATGTGAATAAACCTTCCCAATACAAGGAGGAATTCTCCATCTACCTCTCCCAAAACACTCACTAACTTTTTTATTGCATCCAATGTTTTGATGATCAATCTTGATATTAAGAATTTCTTGTACACTTCTTTTGTCAATACACCTATCCCACATCATATAAATGAATTCTCCATTGCCCACTTCATGATATATCAATTCATAAGCAACCCTCCTTATCTTAAGTAACTGCTTCCAGATTCAAGAATGATGTTGCGTTATATCTAAGCTCCAAATACACCTCTGCTTAAGTATGGTAACATTTACCCATTTGCTCCATAGATTTTGTCCTTGAGAATAAAACCTCCAGAAAGTGAATAAGAGACATGTTTTATTCATGTAATCTATATTAGGAATGTTTAAACCTCCTTCATCTTTACTGCAACACACACTATTCCATGAGACTCTAGCTCCAATTACATCATTCAATGTCCCTTTCCATAAAAAAACCAGCCATCCTTTGATTTAATTTGTAAATTACCTGTTTTGGTAGTAAAAAAATTCTACACCAGAACATTATTTTGCTAATCAACACAACTCTAATTAACTCTACTCTACCTGCATAGGATAGATGTTTAGAACTCCGCTTTGTTATATGATGTCTCCTCATTTGTGATAGATTTATATTAGGATGAGACATCATTTTTAGTGATTTAGGAAGTCATTATAGTCGATTTTCTTGAGAAATATTGCACTTTCCTATTTTGAGTCTTGATTTAGTGAAATAATATTTTTAGAGCATATTGGGTTTAATTATTTATTTAGTGTGAAGCTTTAAAGATAATTATGGAGTTTAATTAGAGTCCAAGTCAAAGACTACAAGATATGGAAAGAGATAGACATGGTAATTGGAGATAAGAAAATAAAAGCTAAAAACATGGAAAAGGAAAAGTTGTCTTAATCCTGAATTTCTGCACCTACGACCACAAATCAGCTTATATCTCAAAAACGGTGTGGAATTTGGAGAAACGGTCAAGAGCAAAGTCGAAGATCTTTCCGAGACGATGAATTTGGTGTACTCATACGCGTCAAACGGATGAGTATTGAAGCTGCTAGGACCAAAAGAAAAATGGGCCTGATTGCATGTTTTTAGGGTTACGAATTTGAGTTGGGCTTGGAGTCCACTGCTTACTTCTCCTTCAAGAAAACGAATTAGGTCTTCCTAAACACCTATAAATACACCCTTATACCATTGTAAACATGTCCTTGCTCAGTTCTAAACATTAGCTTAAATTATAAACAATAGCTTAGTCCTTACATTAATATTCATCCTTAGAATCAAGCTATTCATTCAAGAAGCAAGCTGACCTGTAGAGGAAGACAAGAAGAAGAAGATTGGAGACTGACAAACTCCTCTTCTACATCTCACCTTCTCTATATTTAGAGTAATTAGCTATAGATCTATTCTCAACCATATTTCTAAGCTTTTATTCTGTAAGTTTACTTTTAATTGTTGGATTATTATTTTGTCTTTAAATACTATTTGTTATTTTAATTGATTGAGCTTGGCGTATATTGTTATTATGTGTTTTGACTTATTGTTACATCCATAGATTTGGCCAATCTTAGGATTATTTTTAGTTATTGACAACACCACATAATCATCTAGTTTTGATCCCTTGCCTAACTAGATAGCCATTAAGGTTTGATTTAATCACCAATCATTACTTAGGTATCCCTAGTAATGGAGAGGTTGCTCCTAAGTCTAGAAAAGGCTAGGTAGAATTTAGAATCCTGGTTAATATATAATGCTTAATCTGTAACAGGTTAGAATAACGATTTAGTAATAGACTCATATTAGTAATCCTAATTTATTTGACTGACATTCATATTTAGTTATTTGTTTTGTTTATTTGTCTTAATTATTTAATTGCGTAGATTGTTATTTCATCTTTTTATATTTTTATTTAAAACATCTAAATTCATCTACGCTTGTTAAATATAAGTAGATCTAACGGATACAATCCCTGCGAACGAACTTGACTTATCATTAAAACTTGCAAACGATCTGTGATACTTGCAGTGAGTTCCGTGGTTCTCAAGGGTGTGTGCTCTTTATTATTATTCTTATTTATCTATTTATTTATCACACCTTTGCCCCCACCATTATACTATTACAAATCCTTTCTACTAAGACATTCCCATCTTTAACACTCAATTTTTTTGAATTTAATGGGATTCCTAGATATCTCACACGTAAACTGTCTATTTTAATATCTAAAATCTTCGAGATTTCAGTTTTAATGTCATCTTTAACTCCTCCAAAATAAAGCTCGCTTTTGTGAAATTTGATATGTAAACCTGAACATCTCATAAATAAATCCAATCCTTCTCTTATAACTTTAGCTTATAAAATATCCCCACTCATAAAAATAAGCAGATCATCTGCGAAAATTAAGTGATTGAGGCTTACCACTTTACACCTTGGATGATAATTGAACTCCTTTTTATTAGATATTATATGAAATAAGCATGAAAAGACCTCCATAGTAATCGCAAATAGTTAGGGGAGAGAGGGTCTCCTTGCCTTAGGCCTCTCCTCCCATTAAAATATCCACACGATACACCATTCACACAAATAGAATACGAGGGTGAGCCAATATACATTTTAATCCAATCTATGAACATTTTGGGGAATTTTAAAGCATATAAAGTAGCTATAAGAAACTGCCAATTGACACTGTCATAGGCTTTTTGCATATCCAAATTAATTGTACAAGAAGGTTTAGTAGTTGATTTTTCATAGCCTAAAACCACCTCTTGCGCAACTAATATATTATCTCCAATACATCTTTCACCCATATAGGCGTCTTGGTTCAAGGAAAATATAGATTTCATAACTTTTTTAAGCCTACTCATCAATATTCTAGAAATAGTATTATATATAAAATTAACACAAGCAATGGGTTTGAATTTTTTCACACTTGATGGTTTTTTCTCTTTAGGAATCAGAATAATATTAGTTGAATTGACTTGATTTAGCAATTTACTTGTATTGAAACATTTTTTAATTGCAACACAGAAATCATCACCAATAATATTCCAAGCTAATTTGAAGAAATGAGCTGTGAAACCATCAGGTCCCGGGCTCTTTCCATCTCCTATAGCAAATAAAGCAGCTTTTATCTCTTCATTATGAATTGAAGAAGTAAGTACATCATGAAATTCTTCAGGCACCTCTTTTTTTAATATTTGTTTAATTGTGTTGATAGAGCAAAATTCTTGATTACTCTATTCAGTACCAAGTAACTCTTTATAATAGTTTACAAATTCATTTTTTATGTCTTCATTTTCAGTT
The DNA here is from genome assembly GCA_029959085.1 of Nemophila menziesii. Taxonomy (NCBI): domain Eukaryota; kingdom Viridiplantae; phylum Streptophyta; class Magnoliopsida; order Boraginales; family Hydrophyllaceae; genus Nemophila; species Nemophila menziesii. The sequence continues at coordinate 35,317,724 of JARWIR010000005.1, read as the reverse complement.
AAGACAATACCATCTTCTCTAATTATTGTAGCTATATGATTTCTAGCTACTATTCCCTTTATCATCCTGTAATAGTACTCTGAGCTTGTGTCATAATCAGTAATGAATATAGCTCTTGACTTTTGTTTCATTGCTTCATGATGTATTATGGTGGCCATCTCTAATTTTTTAACCAAAATTTTTTCCTCAGCTACATCAGTATTAAGATGTTTCCCCTCCATAATCCTACTTTGAACTAAATCTAGCTGAACCTTGATATTACTAATGTCATCAGGAGTTCTTTTGAAACACTTGTTATTGAGTTTCTTTAAATCTTTTTTAACCTCCTTCAGTTTCATACAAAGAGTAAACATATGATTTCCATTAATCTTGATGTTCAATGCTTGTTTCACAATGCTTAAATAATCTTCATGAGTAGTCCAAACATTGAAAAATCTAAAAGAACACGGATTTGACTTTTTTGGAGGACCAATTGTGAGTTTTAATGCATAATGGTCTGAAGTTGAGGAGGGAATGATTATAACTTTAGACGGATAGTTATTAAGCCACTTACTAATGATAAATACCCTATCTAGCTTGGTTGCTCTCAAATCTCCTCTATCATTTTTGTTTGTCCAGGTATAAAATTGTCCTCCATATTGATGTTCAAAGAGTGTAGCATCTTCTATACATTCTGCAAAACTCAAGGAACTATTAGGTAAAGAATCACAATTAAGCCTATCTTCAATATTGAGTATTTCATTATAGTCTCCCATAAAGGAGATACAAACTGAGTTTAACTATGTCAGACCATAGAATTTTTCTCTCATCAACATCATTACTCGCATAAACATATCCCACAAAAAATGAAGTACCATTATCATGAATAATGACATCAATGAAAATTAACTAAGAAGTTTATAGACTAGTTTTATATCAATGTAGTTTCTATCCCATAGTACCCATATTCTCCCATCATCACATTTATTGTAGTTATGAATCACTTCCAAGTGAGAGAAGTGATCACTTATTATGCTCAAACTCTTATGCACCCTAAATTTAGTTTCAAGGAGAGCAATAAGTTTGACATTATTATTGAAAATGAAATTCCTAACATCTAACTGTTTGAGAAGGTTGTTAAACCCTCTCACATTCCATGATGCAATATTCATGAGTTTGGAGGCCTATTACCCTCCTTTTCTCCTCCTTGATTGATGAACCTCATCATGTCATTGTCTAATTCATTACCATCATCATCTTGTATAGTTTCAAATGAGTTTGTACAAGTCAAGCTAGTAAAAGCAGTATTATAATCATTATTACCCTGTTTTTTGGTATTGACTAACTTCCACTATTTTTCTTCCATTTTCTCTTTACCTTTATTGTTACCATTCTTAGCAACTTCTTTTGGCTTCCATAATTTAATCATATTAGGACACTTATTTCTAGATGCCCAATTTTCTGACACTTAACACATATTCTTGGCTTCCAATCATATTCTACCTTAACCACCTGTAATTCATCCATACCCATATCCACAAACAGTTCATTTGGTAGTTCTTCCTTGGTATCAATATCTACACACACTCTCGCGTAACCAAGTCTAGATCTAGACTCAGTCATTGTATCCATTTGTAACGGTATGCCAATTCCACTCGCTATAAAACTTAGACCATGTCTTGTCCAAAGTTCCATAGGAATATTTATGAGTCTAACCCATATTGGAATTTTCGGTAAATAAATTTTCTAAAATTGCATCCCTATTGACCATTGTCTTAGTAACATTGGAACACCATTAATGTGCCACATCTGCTCCATAACTTTGCTACGCATTTGTTCATTCTCAAACTTAAATATGAACGTACCTTTATTTCCTGATTTTACTGTAATTTTACCAAACTTCGACCATTGAATTTCACAAAATTAACAATATTGTAAAACGAAGGTGGATAATCTAAGAATTGGCCTATTAAACAGTTTTCCCATTGAACTGGCCCTTCTTCTAACATATCTTTAGTTGGAGTAATGATTTTCCTACCTTTTTGTCGAATTGGTTCATGAAAATCCAATTTCAGAACTGGGTTTTCACTAGCTCCAAACAATTTTGACCACATCAGAGGTTTCTCTTTTACTTTCGTCGGCTCTACTTGAATCTCCTTTGTTGTTACTTTAATCAGAGTACTTACGTTGCCTACAAATGTTTCTCTTCACTACTGGATCCGTTGTTACACGCTCTAGCAGGAGGAGTGAATTCAGGGTTTTGTACTTCAGGCGAGAATATCATCTGCGTTATGTTTGTATACTTTGTCTTGCTCTTCAATTTGGATGAAGCATTTACATGAGCGGAGTTAATCAGTATAGTCATTTCCCGGTACAAAGAAAGAGAACAAGAAAAAGAAAAGTCGGTGAAGAGGAGAAAGGAAAGGTAAGGATGTTTTTTGGTGAGTGGGTGGATGTGGAAGTGAAGGCTGAAAGTTCCAGAAAAATTGTTAGATCCCAGATGAAGAGCAACAACAACTAATCTGAAGAAAATAAAAGCAAAAAAGTGTAAAGAGTGGGTGTAAATCGGTTTTTAGGATGAGTAATTAAGTGGAATATATTTAGGCTATGAATGTCTAGGGAGATAAAAAATTTTATGTCGACTCTCATTTGACCGGGGTTTTTTTCATAATTCCGATAATTCAAGAAATATCTTGTTATATATATGTCCCGATAATTCAAGATTTTGCATTTTTTTTCAAATTTGAAGAATAATTATGAAAATATAATAGTTTAGGCCTTGGACCTTTGAGAAGATAAGATAAAGATTTAATATCCTTCATAGAAGTATAAGTTTATCCTCTCGTAATTGATTTAATATTGGATTTATCCAAATGACATTCATCAGAAAATAATTATGTCAAATAATTTTGTCGAGTCAAATTTTCCCCTTATGACACGATGATTGTCTAAAACAACATATTCAAGTAACCTCTTTGCAAGAGGGTGAGAGTTCAAATCTCTCTTGTAACTTTTGATTATCTTGTTAGTAAAGATGAGCATTTTAATATTCAATATTTCATAGAAATGATAATAGAATGTTCCTTTTATTTTTCATGTCATCAAAATTTATTTGAGAATTTAAGAGAATTCATCTTAATATTTATTTGCATGATTCAATAATTTATTTATTTTCATAAAATATTGAGACTTTAATTCTTTAATTAACGATATTATGAAAAAGGGATTTCATAATCTTTCATAGATGTTTTCGCAATTTCAATCCATATTTTTTTATTGTGGTGTGTAGGGATTACATGTTCAATTTTTTTTTCATATAAGCCTTATTTTCTAACTTGATTTCAAAGTCAAGATATATGACAATAATATTGCTCAATATATGAACGAAAAATTATTTCGTTAGTTTTATTTTCATGAATCATACTTTTATAACAAGTAGGCTTGAATAATTCTTTTTTTATAAACAACTCGAAAGTTGTAATTTTGTTCATAAACAAGATGAGTTTCATATTGCTTTTAAGCAATCATAATTTATAAATTGAAGCAACTGAAGAGTTGCTTATTCTCTTCATTTTTTTTAAAATGATTGTAATTGCTTTTCTTGAAACAAACTTGTACAACATCAAGTTGAATCTTCTCTTTCATTCTAGATTTGAAGAGGTAAATGAATGTTGATGAATCTTTACACTTTTGGAATATATTTTTTTAAATAGAGTTGAATTAATCAATTATATTATAATATAACATAAATAATTAAATAAATAGATCTCACATCAAGAATTACTTACCTCTATATTACAACAAAACAAAAATTACGAAGAGTCTCAAATCACATTACTTCGGTTGGTAAAGTCGTGTTGATAACGTGTTGTAAAAAGAAAGAAAAGTATAAAGATAATGGAAGAGTTTTATTCATCTTATGGAACCAAAAGTGTAGAAGGAACAATAATCATATAGTCTATATATAGAGAATTATAGACCCTTGGTGACTAGCCTAATAATAACACAACTATATAGGATTAAATATGAGAGTTACAAAGAATAAACTAGAGAAGTTACAAAGCCTCTCCACTACTTTAGAATAATATACCCTAATTATAATATTTCATAACACATTTTTATTTGTCTATTTTTTTAGTACACAAAGATAAAAACTTTTAATTAATATAAAATATCTTTATTTTGTTGTAAGCAAACTTTCATTCTCTAATTTTTTTGTTAATACTTTCTTCCATCATATTTTTCAGAACTTCTCTTTTTTTATTAATCCTCCATTAACAAAAAATCATAATATTCAATGTTTTTATTTTTGGTTGCAAAAGAATATTTGTTTTTCGTAGATCGATCCATATCAAATTTCAATCTTAACTTTTATTCGATTAGGTTTGGTATGGACTCAAATCTACAGTCCTTTTTATTTTATGTTGTTGTGTTTAAGTGGCCAAAAAGTGTTTGAGGTACTTTAGAAATAAGTTTGTCTTATTTAGGTATATTTCCACATCTTGAGTTCTCCATGGTCCTAAGCCACTTGGTTGTTAGGTATCTTGGATGAGTTGCGGTGGTGTTCACTATTGCAGGTCATGGTTGTTGTTTCTTAGTCGTGATTAGGATTTTTTGCTCGGTTTTGAGATTTTTAATCTACGTTGACTTTTCAACGATGACAGGCTCAAATGCATGGCTATATTACTTGGATAATTATTGGAGATAAGAAATGTATCCTCTGATTTGTTGATTCTTATGTTATGTTATTGTTAATGTTCTGTCTGTTTATCTGCTTTTAGTCAATTGTGATAATTATCCTTCCATTAAATGTTTGTTGTTATGAACAGAATTACTTTTTCGACAAAAGAATATACATGATATTATCTATTACAATACTTTTTATACAAATCGACCATATTGATAATACTTTTTATACGAATCGAACATATTGATAATACAAACTCTAATGTTTCCATTGTATTCTATATCAGTCTTAATTTGCATTGAGGAAGAAGCCCAAACGCCTTCACTGAAATGACATTCAAGGAAAAGATGTTCCACAAATTTTGCACTGATTTCACACCATTCACATATATCATTTTTCATACATTTCCTCTTCTTGAGATTAACTTTTATTGGGATGGATTCATTACAAAGTTTCCAAACAAACGCTTTAATCTTCAATGGGACGTTTGATTACCAGACAATAATCCAAATATCCTTATTGGTATATTCCCCTACTCTCGACGACTGACATTCACCTTGAATTTTTTGCTAAATAAGACAGTGGTACCCAGATTTTTTGAAGTAGTTTCCATCTTTTGGTAACAACCATATGATATTGTCCTCTTTATCTAGTTGCATGACAGGAATCATGGTAATTTAATTCGCCATGTCATTTAGACAAAAATGTGAAGACAACATTTACATCCCATTCTGTCATAACTTGATTCAATAGTTGGCTAACCCTGATAAGGTTACATTCTTTTTGTTTCTTTATTGTAGTTCCTTTTTTTATCCAAAAGTCATCCCAAATATTGAATGTAATACCATTACCAATTTGTCAAATGCATTCATTCTTTAACAATTGCATTCCTTTTAAATGCTAGTCCAACTTTAGGACATTTCCTTTTCTAGTTTAGCTTCCCACGTGGATGACCAAGGAAAATAGATGCCTTTAAGAACCTTTGATGCCATTCAGTTTGGTTTCTAATAAGTCCCCACGCTTGGTTGGCCAACATAGCGATATTCATTTTTTTGAAAGTCCCTAGATCCAATTCCACCAATAGATTCTGCCTTGGCAATTTTATTCCATGCAACGCAATGGATTCTTATCTTTTTGTTAGCATCCCACCAAAAATTTGCAATAATACTAGAAATCTTTTTACATAGAGACTTAGGAAATTCAAATATTGACATTGCATAGTTTGGAATTGCCTGGATAACAACTTTAATCATGACTTCTTTGCCCCATCAGATAATACGTTAGAGACCCAAGATGCTGAATTTCTAAAAAGTCTATCTTTAATATAAGCAAGATTTTCCAATTTCTCTCTTTTAAGGGTAGGTAGGACACCCAATTACTTAGCTACTGACTTTATACATCCAATATTGAGAGATTCAGAAACCTCTTTACAAACTTCCTCTGGCGTACCATTGTTGAACAATGTAACTGATTTTTTAAAGTTGATCCTTTTACCCGACGCTTGCAGTATTGGGCAATAGTATTTTTTAAAGATTCGATCTCTCACTCATTGATATCAATAAAGAAGAGTTCAACGTCAGGAAAAAGAAGATGAGCAAGTCTTGGGAAGGATCTAGTGATCGCAATACCCTTAATATTTCCAACTCGGCACTGTGAGTTTATTAGACCAATAAGGCATTATATCAAGAGTGAGAAGAGTAGAAAAGATAAGAGATCTCCTTGTCAAATGCCTTGTTTCAACATAAAAAGATTGAGTCTCTTTCCGTTGACTTTGAACTAGAAAGAGAATGTCGAAACACAGTTAAAACACCAATCTCTATATTTTTTGCAAAAAACCTAATTTTTCCAAAATGTAGTTTAAAAACTCCTAGTCTACTTGGTCATGGCTTTAGCCATTATTAATTTAAAGGCCGTGTAGTTATTCTAAGACTTTCTTTTAGTGTTGAGAAAGTAGGATATCTCTTGGGTTATCAGAATATTATCGTGTATACTTTTCTCTAATGAAAACGAACTGGTTTTGTGAGACAATTTTGTCCATGAAAAGGTGGAGCCTAAGTGCCAGGTTTTAGTAATGATCTTATAATTGATGTTTATACATAAAATTGTCTTAAGATCGGTAACTAGTTCTTGGGAATCACCTTTTGGAACCAGGGTAATAAGAGTGACATTCATTTTATTCAGTGATGTGTTATTTTTGAAGAACTCCAACACCGTTGCGAAGATATCGTCTTTCAGGACGTCTCAAAAATTTTGATAGAATTTCCCAAGAAGTCCATCCGACCTCGGTGCTTTTGAACCCGACATACTAAACACTGCATTTTTAACTTCATCCATCGTTGGCAATTTAGTCAAATCATCAACTTCAGTAATTTTACTCGGGGTGTGTATTGAAACTTCCTCCATTTCTGTTGTTTGATTTTCTTCGAAAAACTTTGCAAAATAGGATGATATCATTTCTTTAATTCTTTTAGGATCTTCAACCCATTTTCTTTTTTCATTCTTAAGACTGCAAATTCAATTAATATTTCTTCTTATGATTGTAGATATATGAAAAAATCTAGTATCTTTATCATCTTTTTTGAATAAATTGATTTCTTACTCGGTCTGATTTTTTTTACTATTTAATTAGAGATAATATTAGAAAAAGTTAAAAAAAAAATTGATATCGAAAATTAGATAAAAAATAAAAATAAAACTGCACAATTAACATTATTTAAAAGGGGTAATTAGAGATAAATGTCTCCTTAATTAAGCCTCTAATTTTTTTATTTAGAGATAAATGCCTAATAGAACAATTATTTATAGACTACATCTCTTTTATATTTTTTATACCTATACTATCCTTATTATTAAATATATTATTTTATTTTTAATACGATATTTATTTTTAAATATTAAACAAATAATATGGTACTTCTACCACCACCACCACCACCACAACCATCACCACCTCCACCTCCACCATCACAACCACCACCACCACTACAGCCACCACAACCATCACCACCTCCACCACCACAACCACCACCACCATCACCTACTATTAATTTCATCACATGCGCGCGTCCGTGAAATTTTTTAAAAATCGTCATAACTAATTAAAAAAAATCAGAAAATTAAAAAATTTGTATTTTTGGATAAAGCAAATTAATATTTACAGCTATGATTTTTTTTTTTTTTTTTGATTTTTTCTAATTTTTTTTTTCCGCAGACACGAAATTCCATGTTTTAAACAGTGAATTTCGTGTCTGCGGAAAACAAATTTCTTATTTCAAAACATAGAATTTCATGTTTAAAACATGGAATTCCGTGTTTACGAATTAAAAAATTCAAAAAAATTCAAAAAAATCAAAAAAATCCGAAAAAAAAAATCATAGACGTAAATATTAATTTGTTTTATTCAAATATATAATATTTTTATTTTTTTGATTTTTTTATAATTAGTTATGACGATTTAAAAAAAAATTCACGGACGCGCGCGTGTTTATTAGTTTTTGTTTTGTTTTTTTCTAATTTTTTTTTTTTAAAATTGTTAATTATAAAGGTAGTTTGAGATGAGTTTTCTATAAAATATCTTATTCTATGTAATTTGTTTTTTAAATAAGTTTTTTAATAGACATTAATCTATAATTAATTCTATTTAAAATTATATTTTTCAAAAACATAAAAAGTATATGTCACAAATAGGACGGACAAAACAACTAATTAGGCTTATATCTATTTCACGAATAGATAGATACCATTCCATATGTGGCTCTTGTCATTTTTTAGTCTTATTTGCTTTTTATTGGAAAAGAAAAAAAAAGTCTCATTTGCTTTTTGAAAGGTTGACAATTCATAGGACCACTTTGTTGCATATGAATTGTTCCAGTTGAAAACTGATGACTCCAAACGAAAGAAGCTAAATAAGAAAACCTTTTCTCTTTTATTTGGTCCAAAAACAAGAGAACTTTTGCCGGCCATGGAAAGTGCTAGTACGAAGAACGGTATCTTGGGCAACTCTTTTCCCTTAAAATGGCCTGCACTTCCATAACGTGATCATCAATTCTTCCTTCGAACTTCCTTGTCAAAAATCTTGCACTAAATTCTAGTTGTTACAAGTCCAATGTATATGCTTGTTAGAGAAATGCCTTGACGTATCTGATTTTCCACTTTAGAGGGGACCTATAAATTGGCCAATCTAGGGGGATGTCTAGCCTAGGTACCCTTATAATAACGTGGTTCGGATAAAAATGCGTACCCCATAAGTCGATCATATTGAGGGAAATATATAAATAAAACGAGATGGTTTTATATTTGGGTGAGGGTCCTTCAAAAGTCTCTAGGAGGTGCAAGTTTGTATCCACATATTCTATATAATTTTTATCGTATTAATCTTATTTTATTTTTTAAAACCTAACTTCAGTTTGCTTTACTAAAAGAGTAATGATATATACCATTCAAAATTATATCATTCAATAATGTAGCGTAAATTGGTTGGTTAACAATAGTTAATTTGATCAAGAAAATATATAGATTAACGATTGTTAACCAACAAATTCACGTCACGGGGTGGTATGATTTTAGATAATATATATCATTACTTTTACTAAAATCAAGTTCTTTTTTTGTTTGTTTTATATCTTTTCTTTTTTATTTTGATTTCCTTTTTTTGGGCTATAATTCGGAAAAAAAACTTACTTTAAACTTAAAATTTGATAATTGATCAATAAAATTTGTATATAAAAAAATCAAAATTATCTAAACGAAAAAAATTATTAAAAAATAAAAACCACAAAATATTACGACTATTTCGTAGAAAATACACGATAGATCGAGGACTAACGTTAGGGTAAAATTAAAATATAAGCCTTTATTATAAAAAAATTTAACATTACTAACCAAACAGTATCAATATGTATTGATGGGGTCGAATAAGGTAACTTTATAAATGAAATTACTCGGTAACGGATCAAGAAATATAAATGAGAAAGAACTTGAAACAATAAAAGGTTTCGGGGACAACGACCCTAATTTTTTAATATATTTAATAAAAATGACATGAAACAAATGAATCTTTAGACTAAATAATATCAAGTAAAGGTAAAATAAATTATGGCTAAAATCAAATCAAAGCCAAAAAATCAAACCAAACCAAAAAAAATCAGAGAACCTCAAACTCAGAGGATAGGAGTTTCACATTCATACTGATTGTCTCGGAATTATCCTAGGCTACAAGAATTTCAGATGAAAATCCCAACGTCTTATGCGAAAGATCAAGGACCTCATTTTGGCAATCCAACATATATATTCGACATGTTTCTAGAAATAGAAATCAGGAGACTGGTCTTTTAGCTAGAAGTTTTAGATATAACCTCCTTCCTATGAACGGGTCATCTGTTTTTATCCATGATTTGATCAAAACATTAGGAGGAATTACAAACAAAATACGAATTTGATGACTACCGCGTCTGTAATATACTACTCCTTATATTTTAATCTTAATCCCTACTTTTGACAAAAAAAAGTGTAACCAAATACTAATCAACCGTTTGATTTTTAAATTATAAAAAATCAAGTCTTTCGCTTTTGTTTCGATTTTGAACAAAAATTGAGACTAATTGAACCATACTCAACCCTAAAAGTATTACAATTATTTTTATATGATATAAAAATATTCGGATAGTATCCTATAACGATAATATTATCATTGTAATGATAAAATCAAATATTGTTACATAATATTGTATAAATATAAAGATAAAAAAATTGCAGTTGTCTTTTTATTATATTAATTAAAAAAATGTGTTTATAATTTTTTTATCTTTATCTTTTAATGTATTGATTTATTTGTTGCATACATTAAATCAATAAAAAAAACATTGGGGTTGTTGTTCCTGAAATTTATTTTTTCAAGCCCACGTTCATTTATATTTCTAAATTCATCTCTAGGCGTATCATTTATAAAGTTAGTTTGTTTTTTAATTGGTCAATAGACAATATATATATAAACAACCAAAGAAAAATACAAGGGTGGTCAACTGAAATGATATGGTTTTGTGATATATCTTTCTAAAAAATATGGAAACCTGCGGCTATTGTTGTTATCAGAGTTAATAAAAATGGGTGTATTTTTTGCAGGGTTAATAAGAGATGCTATATTAGAAGCGTGATCAAAGGTGAAGTCAATCTCAATTTCCAGAGTTGTTCATTTTACTCTGACAACCTTAAATTAGTTCAAGACATTAACAAGAAGACCGGTCTTCATTAAAGTCTTAAATCTCTTCAGGTTGAAATTAGAAGATGGTTAGGTCGATGTCCCTTGTGGAAGTTCCTCTATATCAATAAGCATTTCAATACTACAGCTGATGCTTTGGCAAAGTGCATAAGAAGAACTAGAGTGATTTTTTTTAATTGGTTTTTTTAATTTTCTTGTTAATCGATGTAATAACGCTATCAAGTAAAGTTTTTATTCGACCAGAAAAAAAACTTGAATCTCAGTCAAATCCCTGATAGAAATTTAACCAATTATCTGTAAAGGAGCTAGATATGATATTACATTGTTAGTAATATTATTTTTTAGTTAAAGAAAAAGCTTATTGTTTAATTTTGTTCGGACATTAGGTTTCGATCAATTGTGTAAATTTTAGAACATTTTGTATATAATAATAATTTTTATTGGATTCAAATTTATTTGTTAAACATAGATTTTTTATTTTTTTAGTTACGGTAGTTTTGAATTTTTTTATGAAATTTGAATTGATCAATGATCAAAATAAAAGGTAAGTTTTTTTTTAATAGCAAAAAATAAAAAACGAAATAAATAAAGAGTAATTAAACAAAAAAGGAGAACTCGATTTGAATAAAATAAATGTAAAGTGAGGTTAATAAAATAAATATTATATAAGACATTAAAAAAAAAAGAGGATCCTCACTAGCCCTACTTTCAAAAGAAAGAGAAACCTTTAGATTTTTGTCATACAGGCTCCACAATTTGTGTGTTGACTTTTAAAGAATGAAGTAAATATAAAGTATATGTATATAAAGACTTTTTCAAACGCTCTATAATTTACGGAATAAAAAAAACAGAACCCAACGTCACTGAAATGGCCACCCCACCGCCGCCTCTGGCCGGCGATTCAAGGGTGGAAAAACCACCGGAGAACAACCCAATATCACATGGAGGGATGACATCGCAGGAAGAGCATCCAATGGCGGTGAATCATGATCAAGACCAGCAGATGATGGAGTATCCTGACCTGGCTGTTGCGAATTCGAATGGAAGAGCGGGTAAGCGGCAACGAGCTAATGGGGAAGGAATCACCATCCCTGCTGCGCCTGAGAATCACAACCAGCAACCACCTGCGATGCAAAATCAGAAAGAAAATGCTCCAAATGTAATATCAGGTAATACCACAGGAAACTTCATGAAGCCTAAATTAATGGGATGGAAAGACATGGTTACGGGTAATAATGTAGTAATCCCAATAATAGAGGATAGCGAAGAATGTAAAACGACTCACATTAGGGATGAAGAGGATTTTTTCGAACTAGAGAAACTTGTAGAGGATGATGAGGAGTTGGAAATCAATGACTCGATTCCAACTGTTATACGGACTAGGGACGAAATTCAAGAGGGTGTCCGTTTGTGGCGTAATACGGCTGTAATTAGGCTCCTAGGTAGGGATGTCGGATTCAATTATCTATCTTCGAAATTAAAACAGATTTGGGCACCTGTGGGACAATTTGAATTAGTCGATGTTGGACACGGGTACTATATGGTAAAATTCGGAAATAGAGATGATTTTGACTTCGCGATCTCTGGGGCCCTGGATGGTTCTTGATCATTACCTAATAGTTAGGGAATGGACCCCAATTCAATCACAATGTCTACTGCTTGGGTAAGAATATCTAATGTTGGAATGCATAACTATACTGCTCGGATCTTGAGAAAGATTGGAAACAAACTAGGTCGAACGATAAAAATCAATCCTATGACCAAAGGAAGACTAAGGGGAAACTACGCAAGATTAGCCGTTGAACTTGACTTGAGTAAACCATTGGAACCCGAAGTGAGAGTTGGGCCGGATATTTGTAAAGTTGAATACGAAGGACTTCATTTAATATGCTATGAGTGTGGAAAGTTTCGGCACAAGAGTGGTAATTGTCCGTCTAATGTCATAGATAGAATGGAGGAAGAGAGGCGAAATGCTAAGGGTAAGGCAATAGTGTCGAAGGAAGTCATTGAAGCTCCAATTACGAAGGCTAAATACGGGGAGTGGATGACTGTACGGCGCGGAAATAGAGGAAACGGAAGAGGTAATTCAAATAGCGTTACTAATTCTCGTTTGAAAAGTAACTTGGGAACCAGGTTCGAGGTATTACGGATGGAGGATAATGACAATGAAACAAGACATGGTAATCATGACGTACCAAACAGGGGCCAAACATCAGGTGTAAAGTCGAACTCGAGCAAAGGGAAAAACGCTACAGGACTAGTTCAGAATAGTAGAAAATCTAGGAGTGGGAAAGGGCATAGCATTATTTCTACCCCAAATTTCGAGCAAAGGCGGGTACTTGAAGATGTCGTGGAAGATTGTACTGTTGCCTCGGATGATCAGCAAGAAGGAAAGAAAACTGGTGCGAAAAAAACAGGAAAAATGGGTCTAATGCGCGTGGCGCTGATGGTACCGTCTTGAGCGTTTCTGGAGCTGGTGCGGGACCTGGTTTGGGCGTGAATATGGGTAATACAAGGGAGAAAGTACTGGGTGAAACTAATGTTAGTGATAAGGAGGAGTTGGTGGAAATTAATATAACAGAATGTGTAAAGGGTGGCAGAGACCATTATGCAATAAAACAAAGTTACTAAATTTTGATATGGGCCCTGCAACTCCCCAACACAGCCCACCCAAGGATGCAGCGGAATTAGCTACTGATCTCGCTAGTCCAGGAGCTGCGGTAGGAACTGAAGAAGTAGCGGGTAGACCTCCTGACCCGATATGGGAACTTGGCTCGCGGGACGACGATATGACTCAATGTGGATAGAGAGCCAAATCCGAGAAACCGCAGCGCCATACATTGAAGGAGATGGACAACAGGCGAGAGACAAGGACGATGATGTCGATATGGCTACTCGCGCCTGATGCGCCACTGGGTAATGCTTGTCAATTAATTTTTTATACTAATGAATTGTGACAATTTTACATGCATGTCTTGGGAGAAGACTAAATCTCATGTTAATATTTTGATTTGGAATTGTTATGGGGCAGCAAAACCGAGGTTTAGAAGAGTGGTGCGCGATATGATGATTAATAACAATATATGGCTTACGGTAATCGTGGAACCTCGAGTGAGTGGTATAACGGCTAGCAAAATCACCAATTTGCTACAAAAAGATAACAACGTTAGAGTAGACTCGGAAGGTTATAGTGGGGGTATTTGGTTGATTTGGAATGATACAGATATAGATGTTAGAGTATTGTTGGCGGGTCGCCAAGTTATTAACATTGAAGTTAGTCAGAAAGGTTGCGAATCTTGGATTTTTTCTGCCTTGTATGCGAGCCCGGATTATTAAAAAAAAAGGAATTATAGGAGGCGTTGTTTCAAGCTTTTCATAATTTAAAAACTCCTTGGTTGGTAGCGGGTGATTTCAATCAAATAGGTAAGGAAATCGACAAGAAAGGAGGGGTTCCTGGGATTTCTAGAAGAATGGAAAAGTTCGAAGAGTGGAGACAAAGTTGCGGTTTGATTGACCTTGGTTTCGAGGATCCACGTTATACATGGTGTGACTCATGGAACACAGGCCAAAAGATTATGGAGCGACTAGATAGGGCAGATGGGAATGCGGAGTGGCAATTTCTATATCCTAATACACGGGTTATCCATTTGTCTAGGGTCTATTCAGATCATATGCCGATTCTAATCCAAGTATGTCCGAACCTAAGAGCGAAACAAAAACCTCGCCGATTCAGATTTGAGAATGCTTGGTGCCTTCATAAAGGCTTCCAGGAATTGTAACGAAGAGTTGGGAAGGGGATAGATTAGGAATTGGAGATGGTATAACAGCGATTCAAACCCTTATTAATGAAAGGAAAGTTGAGGTCTTTGGCGACATACATAGAAAGAAGAGAAAGTTGTGCGCAAGAATTAGAGGGATTCAAAAGTCATTGCAAAATTCATACAACTCTTCACTAAGAGTGTTGGGGTGAAATTAACGAAAGAATACGAGAGTGTCTAAGAACAAGAAGAGGCTATGCATTTCCAGAAAGCGAAGAACACTTGGATTGAGTCAGGCGAGAGGAATACACGTTTCTACCACCTTGCTACAACTATCCGGAAGAGAAAGGCTAGATGTACTAGGCTACTAGACGATCAAGACATTTGGGTGGAAGACGAGGAGGGTATTAAACAATTAGTGCGGGTATATTTTGAACGGTTATATGAGAAACCAAACGATCAAATGGATGGTCAGACGCTACCTCATATTGGACCAGTTGACATGGAAATAGCAAACTATCTTGAGCAACCGTTTTCGGATGAAGAAATTCGATTAGTAGTGTTCCAATCTAACCCGAATAAAGCGCCGGGACCAGATGGAATGTCCGCTGCATTTTATCAAAAGTGTTGGTCTAAGGTGGGCCCTTCAATTTTCAAGATGGTGAGGGAAGCTATCAATACAAGTTTGCTACCTTCGGGTCTGAACGGTACTCTTATACATCTTATTCCAAAAGTTTCAGACCCGACCAGGGTACGCTTCTTTCGTCCTATTAGTCTTATTAATTCCCTGTCAAGTTAATTATAAAGGCAATGGTCAATAGACTAAGGCCTATTTTATCTAACATTATTGTCCCATGCCAAAGTAGTTTCTTACCAGGTCGCTCAACAATTGATAACGTGGTGCTAGTTAGAGAAATGGATCACAAGATGTGTCACCAGCAAGGGAAAAAAGGGATTATGGCGGTAAAAATTGACTTAGCAAAGGCTTACGATAAAATTAGTTGAGAATTTATTGAAGAGACGGTTAGGCATTTTGGGTTTCCGGAAAGCTGGACAAAGCTACTAATGTCTAGTATGAGTGAGAACGAAATGTGGGTATTATGGAATGGGGAATCTCTTCCGCCGTTCTCTCCGTTCCCTGGCATTCACCAAGGGGACCCCCTATCGCCGTATATTTTTTTTAATGTGTATGGAGAGACTTTCGTTACTAATTCAGGAGCATTGTGATTCGGGGAAGTGGTTAGAGGGTCAAGTAGGTCGAGGTGGTCCGAAGCTATCTCATCTGTTTTTCGCGGACGACTTAATTCTGTTTGGTGAGGCTTCTTCGGCTCAGGTTCTATTAATGCAAGAAACGATGGAAATTTTTTGCAAGGGGGCTGGCCAAACAATTAGTGCCGAAAAATCTTTGATATATTTCTCAAAAAATGTACCGGAACAAGTCCAAGTGGAATTAGCGTCAGTAAGTGGTTTCTGTCTTAGTAAATCCTTTGGTACGTATTTGGGAGTTCTTATCCTCTCGGGACGATTACCAGCAGGGTTTTACAAAGGAATAATTGATAAGATGAGAGGGAAACTTGCCACATGGAAGGCAAAGACTCCCTCGTTTGCGGGTCGTGCTATATTAGCTCAATTGGTCTTGAACGCGATTCCGGTATACCAAATGCAAGGCATGAAACTGCCAAAGTACGTCTGCAAAGAGATTGACAGAATAGTTAGAGACTTCATTTGGGGTTCCTCGGTTTCGGAAAGGAAATTACATTGGGTTGCTTGGGAACAAATTTGCAAATCCAAGAAGAATGGAGGGCTTGGTATTAGGAGCGTAGAAAGGTATAATTTAGCTCTTTTGGCGAAATCTGGATGGAAAAATCTTGAAGATAGGCATAGCGTAGCGTGGGTGGAGGTCCTTAAAAACAAGTACTTCGAGAATGGGTCACTAAATCGACTTCAGAATGGAAACGAGTCAAGTGTTTGCAAGGCTATTCTAGCTGGGGTCAACGCAATTCGAAGTGGTATAAGTGAGATAGATGGAATAGAGGGCAAGAAGCGAGTCTGGAATTTTGAAACCTCGGGCATTTTTACGGTGAAATCGGCCTATACAAATATGGCGGTGGAAGAGACAGATGTGTCGTTCAATTGGGATTTGATATGGGGGATGAAGTGTTCACAGAAAATTCGACTATTCATATGGAGAATAGTCCAAAATTAAATAGCAACCGCGGATAATATTTACAATAGGAAAGTCATTGAGTCACGGGAATACGGAATTTGTGGTGCTCAAAGGGAATATATCCTCCATATTTTTCTAAAATGTAAAATTGCCTTATTGGTTTGGAACTCATTGGGTTTAAATGTAGGTGATCAAGGTGTAACCGCTGCAATTGGAGGTGGGGAAGTGCTCGAGTTTGCTCCTGGAATTCACATGGAACCTGCTGCTGGAATGGCATTGGGATCTGCTGTTTTCGCGTAAAGAAGGAATCAAGTACCTGCTGCTGGAATTTTTGAGGGACCTGCTGTGTTCGCGCAAGGAACGGATCGGGAAGCAGCTGCTGCAGAATCGGGGATGCTGCTGTCGGATGGACCTGCTGCTGGACGTGGACCCTACCATGCTGCTGCGGAAAAAATTGCTGGGTGGCCAGCTCTTGCAACGTTGAAGCACGAAGACAGCGTAAACCTCCTAGCCATGAATCTGAAATGGGTACAAAGCCGATATATAACTGTTCAGGATCATCCTCGCCATGCTGCAACTAGCGAGGGATTAGTGGAGCCTCAGAGATGCAATATAAGAGTGGATACAGGTTCAGTCAAAACTTGGATTGAGAATCATCTCAATTCCAAGGCAAGGCTATTTGGATTAGACTGGCCTTATATTTTTGTTGCTATAGTCTGGGTTATATGGACTAAAAGAAATGAGCTTCTATTGCATGATGGATTAAAGATACCATATGCTCGAGAGCTTAAGAAATAAATCTACTACCTGGTTAGACTCTTTGTACTAGCTTGGGGTAAGAGCATTGAGGGTGGTATGATTAAAGTTGGAAGGAATATTATGGTAAAGTGGACTAAACCCGATGTCGGATTCAAAATGAACATTGATGGAAGCTATTTGCTTCGGAAAGAAAGGCCGACATTGGTGGATTAATAAGAGATCAGCATGGTATGTATATATCTGGGTTTCTGGGTTTCTGGGTTCTTGCTTTTCCGATTCTCCTTTTATTTCAGAATTGCTTGCCTTACACTTTGGTCTTAAATGGGCTATTGGCAAAGGTTATACTGAAATATCTATTGAAACAGATTCGGAGGAGCTCCACGCGCTAGTGAAGGGCGGTGGGAGCTCTACTCGTCATGAGATAGACTCGAGGAAGTTCCATGCGCTAGTGAAGGTCGGTGGAAACTTAGGTAGTCCTTGTGTTTCAATAGTTATTGATTGTTTCTCTTGGTTACGTGATTTTCTGAAGATTGAGCTAAACTGTATATTACGTGAAGCTAACCAATGTGCTGATAAATTAGCAAAAGAAGAAGCGCTTATGAATGCGCAACCTTTGACCCTTTCCCACCCTCCTGAGTACATGTTGAAACTAATTACGAGAGACAGGAGCGAATGCGCGACTCCTAGGATTGTTTTAGATTAGAAATATTTGATAGTGTTTGAATTGTAATCCTTGTACTGAACGGCTTTTAAGCCTCCTATGTATGTAAAAAAAGTATATGTATATGTAACTAATCAATTAATAAATTTGAGAATCTTTTAAGTGTGGCGTATGATCGCCGTTTATGGCCTTCATAATAATTGTAATGAAGTAATCAACATTTGACTTTAAACAATTGTAATTGTTAATAAAAGGAAAAATAATTATCTTTATCTAATGATCATATATTTCATTAAATACTAAAATTACATTCAAATATGATATAACTTAACATAAAAATTAACAAAATTAATATTGAGCGTATTAAGGAAACTATACTGAGTATATCTCCGATTATCACTGATCAATGTCCACCATCATCGATGTTCCATCGCCAACACCATCATCAAAGGAATTGTTGAGTATCTCATATACCGATTGAACATATGCTAAAAACCGTCTTTCATAGACATCACCATTGGTGTTACTATATATGCTCAAATTCCGACATAGTAAGCATGTTTAGTAAATTCGACACTGAGCGTAAATTTTAACAGTGAACATATTTTTAACTGAGAATGATCATATGTTTTTTACTGAGTAATGCTATATATCACCTCTTCACCCTTTCACCCTTATGTAGAGGGTATATGGAGGTTTTAAAAATCAATCATAATGTTTTTCTTTTTTAGATGACTTTTTTCTCTCTTTTATTTAATGTCATATAAGACTCCACATAAGGGGTGAATTAGTGAAGGGGTGAATGGGTGAAGGGGTGATATATATCATTACTTTTTTGAATAATGATGGGTATCACCCAAAAAATAATCACCCAAATATCACCTTCTTAGGTGGTCCAATTAAACTGTTTTTCTTTCCTGATTACTTTTTTTTCTCTCTTATATGAAACAGTTTAATTGGACCACCTAAGAAGGTGATATTTGGGTGATCACTTTTTAGATGATACCTAACATTAATCTATTCTCAAAGAGGCATTTGCTGGCTTTGTTTTTCACAAGGATGTTAAAAGTTTGAGTGGTTATACAAAAGAAATGGGAAATAAAGGACCTCTTTGTCTTATATCCCTATTGGGCTTGTTTATCCTATGAGGTTTCTCATTAATTAGAATAGAATAAGTGAAATAATGTACTTAAACCATAATTTGATGATAAGATAACACAATCATATTCATATAAATAAGAGATGTAGAATAATTTCTTTGTTTTTTTAAACAAAGCAATCTGCAACATCTATTTTCTTCAATGGCTATATTTTTAATTTTAAAACTTCAATTCCTTCTCCTTTCACCATGTCTTTTTATCCTCCCTATTTTTTACCCTTAATCTTCAAACACACTTTAGTGTACATTTTTTCTTTTCATTTTCTTTGTTTTTTTTTTAAACACATGCAATAATTTCGTGGTGACGGAAAGAACCTTTGGATGGATGGGTATACTTTCATGGGCTTGAGGATGTCCAATTTCCCCTTTTTCAAACACATGCAACTCATTTGGGGTGTTGTATCTTGGCTTATTCGATGACTCTCTTTGTTTTTACAGTGGTGACAGAATTTGGAAATGCATCTGGAAGATCTTTGAGAGAATCTATAAAACTCATTCTCATCTCAAAATATGGCTTCAGAATTGGAAGTGTATCTCCATTTCGTGTATTGGAATCCTTACTGAAAACACCCTAATACCTTGGATTGATTGGTTCAAGGGCATGCAACCCCTTTTCGTTATAGTCAATGTTCTGTACCAGGTAATTTATTCTTCTTTAGCTGCTTTATAATCAACAAAAATTACTAATATACACTATGAATTAACGAAAATACGAATCTAATATACAATGAATTGACTTTTGTTTAACGTCGTTAAGCTTGACGGTTACCTCACACTTCTAAGGTGCTTCGATGAGGTACATAACCTCTCCGGGATGTGGGTCCACCGCGCGATTAATGTCTTCACCTCCGTGATAAATCTTCAATCGATGACCGTTTACCATGAAAGAACGGTGCTCAATTGGATTCTCAATCTCAATAGCTCCATGAGGCGTGACTTTTGTTACGATATAAGGACCTGACCATTTGGACCTCAACTTACCCGTATAATTGCTGAATTTCGAGTTATATTTAAGGACCTTTTGTCCAACTTCAAATTTTTTCACTCTAATTCGATTATCATGCCATCTCTTCGTATTTTCTTTGTACAATTTAGCATTTTCATAAGCATGTAACCGAAACTCATCAAGTTCATTTAATTTCATCATTCTATTCTCAGCGGCTAAGGTAGGATCTAAATTCAATTCAGCTATGGCCCAATATGCACCTAATTCAAGCTTGAGAGGTAAATGACAAGCCTTGCCATACACCATTCGATACGGAGATGCACCAACAGGAGTTTTGAAAGCAGTACGATAAGCCCATAGTGCATCATCTAATTTTAAAGACCAATCTTTTCTCGTAGGACCAACAGTTTTCTCAAGGATAGATTTTACCTCTCGATTTGAAACTTCGGCTTGACCATTCGCTTGAGGATGATAAGCGGTGGAAACGCGATGCCTAATCCCATGTTTCTCTAGAACAGTCTTCAAATATTTGTTCACGAAATGTGTACCTCCATCACTTATAATTACTCGAGGTGTGCCATGTCTAGTGAAAATATGAGATTTTAAAAACTTGATTACCACTCGCGAATCATTCATAGGTAGAGCTACAGCCTCTACCCATTTGGATACGTAATCAACAGCTAGCAAGATATATAAATCCCTATTGGATGGTACAAATGGACCCATAAAATCGATACCACATACATCAAATATCTCTACCTCAAGAATATTATTATGCGGCATTTCATCCCTCTAGGATATATTCCCAGTAAATTGACATCTGTTACACTTCTTTACATATTCATGACAATCTTTATGTAACGTAGGCCAATAAAAACCAGATTGAAGTACCTTAGCAGCTGTGTGATCACCTTTAAAATGTCCTCCATAGGGTGAATCGTGACAACCTGCAATAACCCCATAAATCTCATTCTCAGGTATACACCTTACCATTTTATCACCACACACTTTGTAGAGGAAAGGGTCCTCCCAAAATAACTATTTAGCACGTGTACTTAACCTCTTCTTGTCTTGAGAAGTAGCGCCTTCGGGAAAAGAACCACTTACCACAAGATTTGCAATATCAGCATACCACGGTAATTCATTAAAGATAGCAAATAAACTTTCATCGGGGAATTCTTCGCGAACTAACTCTGGACTAGTGTTTGATTCAGAACCTTCAAGACGAGACAAATGATCTGCAACCTGATTCTCACAACCCTTTCGATCTCGAATTTCTAAGTCAAACTCTTGAAGCAATAAAACCCATCTGATTAACCTCGACTTAGTATCTTTCTTCTTCGTAAGGTACTTTATAGCGGAATGATTGGTAAATACCACAATGTTTTCTCCCAGGAGATAGGAACGAACTTGTCAAAAGCATAAACTACCGCTAAAAGTTCCGTCTCAGTCACTGTATAATTAACTTGAGCACTAGTGAATGTCTTACTTGCATAATAGATAGAGTGAAATAACTTGTTCTTCCTTTGACCCAACACAGCACCCATATCTGAATCACTCGCATCACACATAACTTCAAAAGGAATTTTCCAATCAGGAGGTAACACAATTGGTGCAGTAATAAGCTTCTCCTTCAAATCTTGAAATGCCTTCATGTAAGCTTCATCGAAAAGGAATTTGGTGTCCTTCTCGAGTATAAGTTACACAAAGGCTTTGTAATCTTTGAAAAATCCTTAATAAAACGACGTTAGAATCCAGCATGGCCTCGAAAACTTCTTACCCCTTTTACAGAAATGGGAGGGGGAAGAGTTTTTATTGCCTCAATCTTTGCGCAATCAACTTCTAACCCTGCACTTGAAACTTTGTGAACCAAAACTATTCCTTCTCGAACCATAAAATGACACTTTTCCCAATTCAATACCAAATCTGTTTCCTTGTATCCTACTAACACCTTCTCCAAATTCTGTAAACACTCGTCAAAGTTATCACCAAATACGGAAAAGTCATCCATAAGTACCTCGAGGAGATTATCTATCATATCCCAGAAAATAGCCATCATACATCTCTGAAAGGTAGCGGGTGCGTTACATAACCCAAAAGGCATCCTTCGATATGCAAAGGTACCAAAAGGGCATGTAAATGTGGTTTTGTGTTGATCAGCTGGATCTACGTAAATCTGATCATACCCCTAATAACCATCCAAGAAACAATAATACTCCCTACCAGCCAATTTGTCTAACATCAGATCAATGAAGGGAAAAGGAAAATGGTCTTTTCTGGTCGCCTTATTCAACTTGCGGTAATCCCTACAAACCCTCCAACCAACAACTGGTCTCGTGGAGATGGCTTTATTCTGATCATTGAGGATGGTAGTCATTCCTCCTTTCTTTGGGACGCACTGAACCGGACTAACCCATTCACTACTAGCTATGGGAAAGATGATTCCCGCGTCTAGTAGCTTAATCACTTCTTTCTTCACTACTTCCTTCATTGCTGGAATTAATCTCCTTTGACCTTCAACTGAACGTGCACTATCATCTTCAAGAATAATTTTATGTTGACAATAGGATGGACTAATGCCTTTAATATCAGCAATGGTCCAACCTATCGCCTCTTTGTTCGCCCTTAGTACACGTAGCAGTTTATCTTCTTGAAAACCTGTTAAATTTGCTGAAACAATAACAGGTAGAGTATTATTAGTACCCAAATACGCATGCCTCAAGTGAGTTGGCAATGGTTTTTCTTCTAACTTCGGAGGAGATTCAATGGATGGTTTATTTTTAATGACCATCTCCCCCGGTTCTCTCATAGGTTCATAGGCAGGACGCCTATATTTTGGGTTTCCCGAATTGAGAGCTGCCACTGTTTCGGCTAGCTCTTCCATCATCTAGGGTAAGTATAGTGTCAAAGCAGCCTGCAAGATATCATCATAATTAAAACAATCAAATACCTCTTGTGTGGCATGTTCAGCTACATCCATTCGAAAGCAATCTCCTGGAACATCTGGAAATTTCATAGCTCTGAAAACATTGAACTTCACCTCCTCGTCTTGCATTCTCATGGCCAGTTCTCCGTTTTCTACATCGATCAAAGTACGCCCCGTGGCTAGGAATGGTCGTCCCAAAATAATGGGGACATTCCTATCCGCGTCGTATTCAAGAATAACAAAATCAACGGGAAAAACTAACGTACCTGCCTTAACGAGGACATCTTCGATTCGTCCCTCTGGATGAACGAGGGATCTATCGGCCATTTGCAAGACCATAGAAGTAGGTCTCAAGTCTCCTATTATCGGCTTATCAAAGATCAAATTGGGCATAAGATTAATACTTGCACCCAAATCGCATAATGCTTTTCCTTGCCATTCCTTACCAATCGATATCGGAATTGTGAAACTCCCAGGGTCAAGAAACTTAGGTGGAAACTTACTTTGGCAGATAGCGCTGCACTCTTCAGGTAAACCAATCATCTCATTATCACAATACGGCCTTTTGTTTGTTAGGGCTCTCTTAAAAAAATTCACGTATTTCGGTATATCTTTAATAGCTTCAAGTAATAGATTTATATGTTGAGACCCCTTACCCTATTGATGAATCTCTGATATTCAGCCATATCTCCTTTTTTCTAAACTCTCGAAAGGAAAGGCGGAGGAGGACGGTTCTCCACAATATCTTTCTTTTTCTGAACTTCTGGAATTTTCTCCACATCTATTACTTCAGGTTCACTTTCTTTTTCTACCTCCTCCACTACTTTTTTTTCTTTATTTATCACTTTTTTTTCTTTCATGACTAGAAATGGGGGTGGAGGAAGTTTCTTACCACTTCTCAACGCTATGGCATTACAGTCTTCGGTTTGATTTGGGACTTCTGTATCACTAGGGAGTCTTCCTTGTGGACGCTGATTTAATTGTTTTGACATTTGACCTACTTGAGTCCCCAACAATTTTAATGCAGCTTCATAGGTTTGTTGAGTCTGAATAGTTTGTGCCTGCATTGCCATTAACTTGTATACTGTTAACCGAAGATCTTCAGTTTCTTCTTGAGGTTGAGAGGGTAAGGCTTTTTGATTCATTGTATCATTGTAACTATTTTGAGGAGGTTGCCTTTGAGTTTGATTTCCGTAATTCTGTTCTTTTTTATAGTTATTTTGTGGTCTAGGTTGATAAGTGTTACCTTGGGGACGCGGTTGATATGCGTATGTAGGATTAGCTGCCCCGTTAGGATTTGAGTATTGGAAACCCGGATGGTTTCTGTTGGGCTGATATCCATTACCATTCGAATTATAATTTCCCCTATTAGAAATGAACATCACGGCTTCGGTATTATACTCACAATGTTCCCAATCATAGTCTTGAACACCACAATTCGAACATCCATACACTTCTTGCGTTGCATTCACTTCAACCCTTTTACTTGAAAACCCTTCTTTCGCGGCTAATGTGAGTTGTTTCAATTGTTGTTCTAAAGTGGTTTGTATTTTGCTCTCTAAGGCGTTGAACTTCTCTTCTATGTTGACATTATTAACTCCTCATTTAGCTGGTGTTCTCACGATATTCCACCCCACTTCATTATCGACTGTCCTATCCAAAATAATTCTTGCGTGAACGGGTTGAACTCGTAAGAACGCACCACCACATAACAAATCTAAATCTTTCCGTGAACTCTCATCAAGACCGTTATAGAAAATTTTTAATTGTTGTTGATCTGAAAGGTCATGATTGGGGACTCTTCGTAAACAATTCTGAAATCTCGACCAACTTCTACCCAACGCTTCATCATATTCTTGTCGGAAATGTGTTAACTCGAGTTGAGCATCTAACCTCATATTGGACGGATAATACCTATCGAAAAACGCAGCCTGTAACTGTTCCCAATTTGTAATCTTTCCCGGCTCTTGTGAATCATGCCAATCACTCGCTCTATCTATCAAGAAAAATCTGAATGTAGCAAAATACATTTGCTCTTTTGTTACCCCTTGAGTGATGTACGAATCACAGATTTGCATAAATTTTTGTACTGCGCGAATTGGATCTTCTCCGGGCTTGCCACGAAAATTTCCGAAATTCTGAAACTAAGCTAACATACCCGAATCTGGACGAAATCTCGGAACATTGATATTAGCTGATCCAATCCCAAGAGGAGGAGCAAGGAATGGTTCTTGTGCTGGACCGGTAAGGAACCATGGTTCGGCTACTTGGATTTGAACTAAAGGATTAGGAACAACTGGTGGTACTGGAGGGTTAAGAACTTGTGGCGCTATTGGTTGGCCATTCGCGTCTAGCTGAACTCCTTGTCCATTGTTGTTTTGAATGTTAAGATTATCCATTTTGTTCGCTCTTCTTTCTACTTCTAGTGCTTCTTGTTCTTTCCTTCTCTTGTTAGCAAGTCTGACTAATGATTCCGGATTATCAAGGATCGGAGGTAATGGCTCAAGATCCTTAAAGAGTCTCCTTCGCATACACCAAACCTAAAAACCTGAAAAAGATGAACAAACAAGCGTAAAACTGAAAAATAAAATGCAACTAACACTAAAGGATAAACACCGGGGTCACACGCTACCGTCCCCGGCAGCGGCGCCAAAAACTTGGTGGTCCTTAGTGTGTTCTAAAATAAATGCAATAAGTAAAGAGAACCACAACTGCAAGTGTACGGTTGTCCCAAGTAATAATAGTGACTCTAATGCTTATCAGATAGTGATTAATTGCACGGAAAGCAAGTAAATTATTTTAAGAGTGGTTTTTTGTTTTTCTAACAACTAAGACAAATAGTTTAAAAGACTAAATTAATGCAAATAAAAGACTAGACGCAAGTAAAAATAGTTGGACGCAAGATATGAGAGGTAGTACTCGAGTAACGCTAGGATTTCACCTAAATCAAATCATTCCATGTATTGTTTAAGGGACGAATTCGGTAAATAATATTGGTCGGGATTCAATTATCTCCTTACCCCCGTCAGGGTGGACTAAGGAGCTCTTCTCAGGTGCTACAAACCCCGTCAGGGTGAATATAGTCCACCTTCGAATGATTAAAGTCTAACTACCCAATTTGTCGTAAGATTAATTAAGCCTGTCAAGGTCAAATAATTTCTATCCTGCATTCGTTAATTAGTTCCGTACTTAAACCCCCCGTCAAGGTGATCCAATTGCCACTAATTGGAATAGCCTAAGTACTAATACCTAATATTGATTCATGACTTCAATAATAGTCAATAAGTGTAAATTAAAGAAAATATTAAATACCCAATTCGATTTAAATTAATTTAATCCCAAATTCAAAGACATAGAATGAAATAGATTATGGTTCAACCCATTACGCGTTCTCAAGTACTTGATGAAATTAGCTCATAATCGTAAAAACTAAGAAAATTAATTGAAAGGAATTCATAATTGTTTTACAGAAATGAAAATAAGAAACCTAATTAGGAAGATGATTCGGCTGCAAAGTGGAGATATAGACAGTCTCCAGCTCCAAGCTTCTTCTTTTCCTTGCTTCTGCTTCTTTTTCTTCTTGTCTGACTTTGTGAATAATGAATTGTGTGAAAAATAGAAGTCAAGATCCCTATTTATACTTAAAAAAATCGGACTTGGACCTTAGCTAATGATTAAATGAAATAATAAAGGCCCAAGTCCATTATCTTAGCCCAAAATCTGGTAACTGCTACACCACCTCCACTAAAACAGCTCTAACTGACTCGTTTCAACTCCGATTGACCTCATTCCAGTTGATAAAGTTCCGAAACTTAATGGGGCACGTTCTCTCTTCACAAGTCAGTGGCTAAATCTACTCTTAGGTGGCTCAAAATCAGCAATCTTTGGCAACTTTCCAGATTTGCAGCTCTAAAATCTCAATTCTTTCGGGATTTGTCTTTATGCTTTGACTCCATATCACGATCTTTGACTTTGTTCTCGGACTCCTCTCCTAGCTAGTATTGAAAACCTACAAACTTTTTACTAAAATACACAATATTACGCGCAAAAGCTTAATAAATCAAAAATACTAAAATCGAAGGAGAGAAATTGGAATATTGCATATTATTACTAAAAATCTATTAAAATAGTCAGATAATCACCTAATTTGATGTCTCTTAAGCATATAAATATAGAAAAAAAGAGGAGACATCACTCTCCCATGCACCAATAAGACCATCTTCTCATTTTCCCATGGATCTTTATTCGATCTTGCATGTTTTATGTAAATTACCCATGTTAATCGTCTACACTTGGCAAATAACCTCTAAAACGCATGCATGGTGTTTTACTAAATCCTTATATTTTCAATAAAAATAATACCTGGACTGCTATATATACTTCATGTACCATCTGTTGTGTACAACATTCTTGTTGTAATATAGAAGGATAAGAAAACAATATTTATTGATCTGATGAATAGAATGTTACTGCAGACATCAGTATTTTTAAAACCTAAATGTAACTGTCAATCTAATAACTGCTAACGGCTATATAATTTGAATATTTAAACATTTGAATATTTAAACTACATACATAATATAAGTAAAATCACAATAGCAGTCCTAAACACTTATTTCAACACTCCTCCTTGCTTTAGGAACTGCAAACTCCAAGCTTACTGCGTAGAAACTCAAACTTTGTGACAGGCAATGGCTTGGTAAAGATATCTGCAATTTGATTGTCAGTGTTGCAGTAGAGAAGAACAACATCTCCATCCTTTTGCACATCTCTTAAGAAAAACAGCTTTATGTTGAAATGCTTAGTTTTTCCATGGAACACCGGATTGTGAGAGATAGCAATGGCAGCTTGATTATCAACAAATATTTTTGTCTCTTCTTTTTGCTCAAAATGAAGATCAAAAAATATTTTTCTCAACCATAAAGCTTGATTTACAGCGGAAGTTGCAGCCACAAACTCTGCTTCTGCAGTTGATTGAACAACTGTATCTTGTTTCTTCGAGCCCCAACAGAAAACACCTGAACCGAAAGTGAAACAATATCCTGATGTGCTTTTCATATCATCAAAACATCCTCCCCAATCACTATCCGAGTAACCAACCAGTGTGAAGGTTTTTCCTTTTGTGAATTTAATTCCAAAATCACAAGTTCCTTTTACATAGCGAATTACTCTTTTTGCAGCTTTTAGATGCATTTCACTTGGACAATGCATGAATCGAGATAAAATACTCACTGCATTTAAAATGTCAGGTCGAGTGGCTGTTAGATACATTAAACAACCAATTAGACTCCTATAGTATATTTCATCTATCTTTTCCGCTTCATCCTCTTTGCAAAGTTTCTCCTTTTGGTTCATGGGAGTGTTCATTTCTTTGCATTCTTCAAGTCTAAACTTCTTTAGAATCTCCTTTGCATATTTCTTTTGACAAATAAAAACTTCATATTCACCTTGTTTTATTTCAATTCCGAGAAAGAAACTCATCAACCCAAGGTCTGTCATCTCAAATGCTTTCATTATTTCTTTCTTGAAATTCTCCACAAGACTTGTGTTATTTCCAGTGAGAAGAAGATCATCCACATATAACGAGATTATAAGAATTCCCCCTTCATCTTTCTTGACATATAAAGTGCCTTTTTTAGAAGATAGACATTATCTTCTTCTCCATCTTTTACAAAGCCTTCTGGTTGTTCTACATAAATCTCCTCCTGCAGAATACCATTCAAAAAAGTCGACTTGACATCTAACTGATATAGTTTCCAATTCATTTGTGCAGCAAAAGCAAGCAACATCCTGATGGTGTCAAGTCTAGCAACTGGGGCAAAGGTGTCAGAATAGTCCACACCAAATATCTGTGCATACCCTTTAACCACAAGCCTATCTTTATGCTTGTTGATTGATCCATCGGCATTGAGTTTGGTCCTAAAAACCCATTTAACCCCAATGACCTTCCTATCTTGAGGTTTATCTACCAACTCCCATGTTTTATTTTTTTCAATCATGAACAACTCCTCCTTCATTGCGGCTAGCCAATTTTCATTTGTCTTGGCTTCTTCATAATTTCCAGGTTCACATACAGCAATGTTGCAACGTTGATAAATTTCAGAAAGTAACCTTGTGCCTCTTACAGAAATATCATCAATTATTTCATTTTCCTGATCATCCATGCTTTGTTCTTGAAACTTGGTATTTGACACTTTTGAAATAATGTTATCTTAAATATTCCAATTCTATTCTTCTTCCTCCATAAAGTTCACATCTCTGCTTATAACAATTTTTTCAATTTGTGGTTGAAAAATTTTATAAGCTTTTGAAACTGAACTATAACCAATGAAGATCCCAGGAAGTGCTCTTTTGTCTAGCTTGTCCCTTTTAACTTGAGGAACATGAGAAAAACACAAACATCCAAATACCTTAAGAAATTTTAGAGATGGTTTATAGCCATACCATGCTTCAAAAGGTGTTTTATCAATGACTGCCCTTGTGAGAAGCCGATTTTGCAAAAATACTGCAGTATTCGCGGCTTCTGCCCAAAAATGTTTTGGAAGATTTTTCTCATGTAGCATACAACGTGTCATCTCCAATATAAACATGTTTCGCCTCTCACTTACTCCATTTTGTTGAGGACTGTATGGAGTAGTCAATTGGTGTTGAATACCAGCTTCCTCACAGAACTTATCAAATGATTCGCATGTGTACTCTTTTCCATTGTCAGGTCTGATTGTTTGAATTTTGCAACCACTCTCATTTTCAACTCTGGAATTAAATTTGAAAAACACTTCCCCCACTTCTGACTCGTGGTTCAAAAAATAGATCCAACATATACGAGTAAAATCATCAATAAATATAGCATAATAAAGACTACCATTCAGAGAAGGCGTTCTTTGAGGTCCTTCTATATCAGTATGAATTAGTTGCAATTTCTTTGATGCTCGCCTTTGTACTTTTGGAAATGGTTTCTTGCTTTGTTTTCCAAACTGACATGCTTTACAACTAGCGATGTTGTGATCAAGTTCTGGGAGATCGTTGGTCATCATTTTGGATTTCAACTGGAGAATTCCTTGATGATGATAATGACCAAGCCTTTTGTGTCATAACTCTGTAACATTCTCCTTGACAACAAAAGCACTATGTTCCTTTTTTTGCGGATCGAGAACAAAACTTTTTCCTTTCATTTTTACTGAAAACATGTCTTTTCCAAAAGCATCTTTAATCAAACAACATTTATCATCAAACACAACCTTATAACCCTTTTCAATTAATTTTCCAACACTCAACAAGTTTTGGCTGATTTCAGGAACATACAACACATCAGAAATATACTTTGTACCAAAGAAACTAGAAATTGCAATTGTACCTTTTCCTTTGACATCTATGTAATCTCCATTACCAATTCAAACTTTTGATTTGTTAGTGCTCCTTAAATCTTTAAACAACTCTTTGTCATATGTCATGTGGTTAGTACAACCACTATCAATAAGCCAAGCTTCTTTTGATTCAATGCTTGAAAAACATTTTGCGACAGATAATTGATCCTCTTCATCTTCATCAGCAATTTGGGCATTAGCATCATATTGTTGATTTTTTGTTTTGCATATGATTGCATCATGTCCCATCTTGTTGCATTTTGAACATTTTGAGGTTTTGCATATAACTGTTTCATGTCCCATCTCATTGCATTTGGAACACTGGGCATCCGGCCTTCTCCAACACTTGAATGGTGGGTGTCCTTTCTTCTTACAATGAGAACAAGGATTATAATTACGCCTTCCCTCTTGACCTTTTTTATTTTCAGAACCTTGAAACTTTGCAGTCAATGCTCCCTCAAGTTCACCCTCATGTATCATTGCTCTACGTTGCTCTTGTGCTTGTAGAGTATTTAACAATTCGATAAGAGTGATTTTTGACATATCCTTAGTGTTTTATAAGGATGTAATTGTGGCTTCAAATTTTTCTGGCAATGTTACCAGAATTTTTTCAACAATCCTTGATCTGGAAGAGATGAACCAAGTAATCTGATTCGGTTTGCAATGTTCATCAACCTATCAGAATATTCTTTGATCGACTTACCCTTCTTCATCTTTTGTAATTCAAAATCACGTATCAAATTTAACACTTGCATTCCACGAATTTTCTTATTTCCTTCATATTCTTTCTTGGGAGAATCCCAAATCTCTTTTGCTGTCTTAAGCGTCATGATACTTTGCGAGACTGCTGCAAATAGACATGCTTTTACCTTTTTTGCTTTCTTTTCATTATAAAATTTTATCTGTGCAATGGTTGGATTTTCTTGTAGTACATGAATTTCTACGTTTTCTTCCATAACATCCCAAAGATCTAAAGCATTCAAATAAGTCTCCATACAAACTGCCCAGATTTAATAGTTTTCTCCATCAAACAGCGGCGGAGCAATTGATGAAAAACTTGTTTGGCCTTCCATGGATTCTCACACAGGTCCCTTAAGAAGATTGCTCTGATACCAATTGTTGTAATATAGAAGGATAAGAAAACAATATTTATTGATCTAATGAATAGAATGTTACTGCAGACATCAGTATTTATAAAACCTAAATGTAACTGCCAATCTAATAACTGCTAACGGCTATATAATTTGAATATTTAAACTACATACATAATATAAGTAAAACACAATAGCAGACCTAAACACTTATTTCAACAATTCTCCTTCTTATCACTTGAAAATCAGAAATAAAATCTTTCATGGAAACTAAAGACAACCATGCCTTACCATTAGCCAAAGTCAATAATGACAACATTTCAAAACTCGACGTTCTCTCGTTATCAACTAAAGTTGCATCAATAAAAAACAATTAAACTGAATTCATCTTCATAGACAAAATTATTGTTGATGGTATTTTTCCTATGGGAGTATTTCAAAAAGTCGTGCTTGACAACTGGGGTGTTCGATGCAGAAGTCTTTTGAAAAAATAGGTTCTAATACATTCAAAATTATACTGGGCTCTGAGGAAAAAGCTGACGGTTTGTCAAACCTTGCTTGCCTCAAATAATGCATGTATTGTTGTGTAAATGGGATGACACTGTTGCTTTCAAGGTCTTAGATTTGGTTAATTTTTACGCGTGGATGTGAGTTTATGGCCTTGCTCGAGTTCAATTCTCTATCGACGCCATGGAAACACTTCGTAATTTCATAGGAGAATTGTCAAAAATCGATCACCCTTTTCTTGATACAAAGGACCTCAACTTCATACATTTCTGCATCAAAATTGATACCAAAGAGCCTGTTAAAACATGTATTGTTATGTTTTCAGTTTTTTTGATTTGTTTCTCCAATGATAGAGGTTGAGTGTGTGAGAGAGGTTTAAACTTATTTTTTAGATTTTTCTTAAAAGTTGATTTTTAGATATTTTTTAAAAGTATTGGAGATTAGCCCGTTTGGGATTGATTATTTTGGAGCTAAAAGCGCTTTATGATTAAAATTAAATTATTTGAAAAAAAATTTAAAAAATATATTGACATCTAAAATCACTTTAAGTGATTATTTTAATAATCACTAATCTAGTGCTTTTCCTAAAAGTAATTTTAAGAGTTTAAAATATTGCTATGGATATAAAATCACTTTAAGTGATTATTTTGAAAAGCAATCCCAAACGGACACTAAGTGAATGTTTTGTAAATTCTACAAGTATATGATTTCAGAGGCAGAGTGTTTTGGGCAATTTTTTCCAAAGTCAGGGCCCATAATATCTCCGGACCTAAACTTGGGTTTGCCTATGGTAAGAACAATAACAAAATAATCGATACACAAATAACTCGAACTCTTCTTGAGAAAAAATTCACATTCCTTTATTTAAACAAACTGTCTTAAATTTCAATACAAACTTATTAATAAAATTAATTTGTTGGAGTTCGTTCGTGAATTGTTCATTTATATTTGTAAATTATATATTAATATATTATTTCTCTAATAAATATTTTATGCATTAAAAAAAATTCATTAATAACACTTTTCATTAGGGGAGAGCACGAGTCGGTTTTACCCGGTTTTGAGGCTCGGGTAAACCAAGGGTAATATATTTCGGTTTGAGAAATTGTTTAGGTAACCCAATGGTAGGGTAAAAAAAAAATTACCCTCGGGTTAATTCGGGTTACCCTTTGGGTGCCTTCGGTTTACCCTCGGGGTCAACCATGGTCAAACTATTTTTTAACATAAAATTGATATCATAAAAAATCAAACTCGAGTTACACCTATTACACACGAATAACTTTACAAAACAAACTTTTGATAATTCGAGAATCTAAATAGTTTGTCAATTAAAGACTATATTAGAGTTTTAAAAAAACATATTTTTACCTTAAGTGTAAATATTATCAATTGGAACAATTAATTTACGGTTTTTCGGTTTGGGTTTACCTAACCCAATGGTTTGGGTAATTTATGGGTAAAATAGTTGGACCCGAAAAATTAATAGGTAACCCAAAAGATAAAGTTGGCTTAGGTAAAATTACCCATTTTTTAGATCGGTTTGACCAAAACTCGGGTCGGTTTTCGGTTTTGTTAAAATTATGCTCACTCCTACTTTTCATATGTCAATACCGTACCTTTCATTCAATAAAAACGGTTTCGGAAGTTTCGTTTGATTTATAAAAGATTCGAGCCATGTTTAGGAAATAAATCATTGCATAAGATGAATAATAAATTTGAAAACGTTTACTCGGCTTCTTTAAATTTGAATTCAGCTTCAACCAACTCAAAAATTAAACAAACAAGTTTGAACTACTAGCAAAATGTTGTTCTAGACTTGTTACCTTCCTAATCCATCTGTATACAAAAGACATGTAACATATATACGTAATCGTGATTTATGAAGTAGATGAATCACTCATATTGCTCTACCAAACACTTATCAAGCCAACCAAAAATCTAGACTCGATTTTAAAGATCATTTTTAAGCTCGCCAAACTTTTATTTCACTTAGTTTTATTTAAATTTTACTCTACATTAATGCATTTTTATCTTAACAAGGTACACAAAAGAAATCTAGACTAAATCTCAAGATCTGGTCTTTTGCTCCAAAACTCGAACCTTGCCAATATTCTTATCAACAGTATGAAGAGGCCACAACCTTTCCATAGATTACTAAAGCTAGCTATTGAAGAAAGATGGGTGGCTTTTCTATCTCACATAGTGGGTTTGATTCCCATACTTCAATCATTTTGGGTTCACAAGTTTAAATGACAAAGAATTGAAAGGTTCACGATCCAAATAGATCCTTCTAAAAATATATATTCTTTGGGACCTCCCGAAAGATACACAAGAATTTGATATAAAGAATATACGAATATGCCTATAACATCCGAATGTGGAAAACAAGTAACATCAATGTGGACGTGCCGGAGTGGTTATCGGGCATGACTAGAAATCATGTGGGCTTTGCCCGCGCAGGTTCGAATCCTGCCGTCCACGCCTTCATTAAAACTAATATAGGGGTAAAAGTTTTAGCACTCTTTGCCTCTAAAGGGGACCTTTTATGAGATGAAAAAGCCTTCTTTCTAATTACGCATTGTAAACCGATTACGTAAAGTTTTTTAGCAGTAAGTCCTTCAGATGACCTTAAAAACAGAATTCATTAAAACTGCTATAGAGGTAAAAGTTTTGTATTGGTCTGGTTTACTAGCAGTTTCATAATAGAATATTGAGTCCTACACAAACAGCGAAGTGAAGGTTTGGTTTATTAGCGGTTTTATAATACGATATTGAGCCATAGACAAAAAGCGAAATTTCACTCACACAATAAGTTATGTGGTTTCTAATGTTAGATAATATCTAAGGTTGGTGGACTAATGGTGGTGTCTACAATTGATCGGTTCATGCTGCGGATAAGCATTCTCCAAATCATGCTGATCTTTGTTTATATGATCAAATGTCTCGGTTTACAAATTACTTCTAACAAGTTAAAAAATTAAATTACGTAATCAACTTTAATTAACACGTAAAATTTATAACATTTAATATTTGAGTCCGGTCTTATAGTTTATTCAACCCTTTTTTATATTTCTTGATATAAATATTTTTTGTAAGACTCCTCGACTTTCTTTCTTTTTATTAGTGTTTTCACCATAGCTAGAGATTAGATATAAACAAAGCTGATATAACTGAGGCAACTTTTAATCACAACGAATTATCGATATTCAGTACAATTATTGGCTTTGGTTGTTCCACCAGAAAATTAAATAGGATAGCTACAAGATACAGTTAAAGATAAAAACTTTATGCCCAAAAGTTATGAAAATGAGTCTCGCAACTTGCTGCAAATGACCTTCATTGGTGAAACCACTTTTCCTGTCATAATTATTCCATATCGAATAAATTAAGAATCGGGGTTAATAACAATCAATTTAACAAGAAATTAAAGTAAGTGTAAAAGTCTAAACAAGTGATAGATTTTGTTGGAATGAATTACTTTAAATAAATAACGAGTGTTTTCTCTAATTTGTCTGAATCAAGTCCCTCTAGGGGTCAATCACCACTAGGATCTAATCCAGTAGGTGCTCAAGACCAATCGGGGTCAGAGTCATTGTTTATGTACCATCCCAAGCATTTTCAATTCTATTTTCCAGCACTTGAGATTTACCCACGAACTATTCATGCGTTGAGGTTCAAGGCTAATGTGGGTATGCTCAATGAATTAAGTAACTGTGGTAATTATAGCCGATTCCGTTGTGAAGATTCCGTTAGAGTCATGCAAAATTTGATGCAAATACGCGATTCCATCACTAAAGTTGTCATTCAGGAACAAATGTATCTCATCATGTTTTCGTTCTTTTTAACCGGAGGAGCAAGTCATCATGTTTTCGTTCTTTTTAACCGGAGGAGCAAGTGAGCAGTACGATAAACAGCCGTATAATCACCATGTAGTACCCGTTGCAAAGGACGTTTTTTGTTAGATACTATCCTCGTAATGTGAGGTTGGATACTCATATGGATGTGGTGAGTTTTCATTAAGAATTAGATGAATTAGTAAGGGTAGCATGGTCTAGATTTCAATTGTGCTTGAATAAGTTTCCACTCCATGGCTATACCCTAGAATCGCAATTGGCTATGTTTTGAAGGATTCTTAATGGGAGCTCAGAAGTAATATGTCCTATATGGAGAAGGTTTCATGATGGTTGTATCGAATCATTCCCTTGTCATCTTGGATCTAATTTTCAAGAACAAGATGAGTTGTAAACTATCAAGAAACCAGTTTGTGTATAAGAAAAGGGTACATTGCGTTTAGATGTCAAAACTTCATTCAGTGTTAAGTTTGCAGCTTTAAAGAATAAAGTGAAGCAGTTGGCCTTGAGCAAGGCGACCATGAAAAGGTGAGTGTTGTGCAAGAGCCATATGGGAGTTCGCTATGTGGGTATCATAAACATAGTTAAGAACAATGTCCAAGCAACCCTAAGCCAGCCTTCTTTATGGGGCATTATAAAATTATCAGGGTGCAAATTATCAAATAAACCTGTATTAACATTGGACTCAACGGAATAATTATCAAGCGAGGACTTAAAATCAATATCACAGTGGTCAAGCTTATAGGAATGACGCTCCTCAACCACCAGTTTACGAACCATAAGCGAATAACCTAGCACAAAATGCACTTCTGGCACATCCACAAGAAAGGGTGAGTGGGTTTGACAAGAAAATAAATAAATTCGTATGATTTGAAATTGACAAACACTACAAGAAAACACCACATACAATGACAATGTTAATGGCCTTTCATGATTAATATATATAGCGTCATCTTAGATATTTATGACGCTATGTCAACCGTCATCTGAGTGTCATCTATGCAACCGTCATCGTTTGTCTATTATGACGCTGAAAAAAACCGTCACTATTAAATACAACGAATAAACTATCGTCATCTTAATGATAAATTAACGACGCCTCCTTTGTAGCGTCTAAATGGGTAACAACGACACTCATCTAGACCATTATGGTTTTGTCTGAACTTTTTATGGCGATTTTCATGTTACCGTTGGATACAAGATATCTTGATGATTTATATTTAACCGTCATCGTTTAACGAAAAATTCAATGACAGTGATGTGATAATCGTCACCATTGGATACGATGTATAGCGATGATTCATTTAAGAAATGTCTTGTTTCGTTAGCCTCTTTATTGACGGTTTAGTGATAATCGTCACCAATACCTACGAGATATGAGGATGGTTGATATGATAAGCGTCACCATTTGATCTAATGTATGATGACAATTTGTATGTAGTTGTCATTATATGCTCAATCACATTCATGACAATTTTTATTATGAGCGTCACTTTTGATGTGATTTTTCATTATTATAAAAAATTATACATATATATATATATATATATATATATATATATATATATATATATATATATATATATATATATATATTATTTAAATATACCAATAATAACAATTTAACATACCTTATAATTGTATACATATAAAAATTTATTAATTAAATGGATAAATCTCATATATCAAAGTACGTACATAAAAAATGAAATGAGCTATAATGAAGACTAATTATTTTATATCAATTTTGAATCTAATTTTAAATATATCTATGAATCTTCATTCATACGACAGACGAAGTCTTGTAAACGAATGAGTTGATCTTTCATCATTTTTCAACTCTTGTGTTTTTTCATTGTTGTCAACTCTTCAATTTTTTGATATAGAATTTGATTTACAGAGACATTTTTAGTTTCACTTTTGCTACTTAAGCCAATTACTTTAGCAAAGTGATCACGTTTTTTTACCAAAAAAGTTCTCTACAAGCTCCGTTTCCAAATCCAAATATTGTTCACTATCAAAATCTTTCAAATCATCTACACAATCTAAATCTCTAATTTGTGTTTGTTTTTAGAGTTGCCTACCAAAGTATATATTATATTTGTAAAATAAATAATTTAAACAATCATAAATATAACTTAAAGGTACTAAAATGATTTTTATAAACGTACCATAATTTTAGACACTTCATGATTATTCTCGCCTGACATTTTTGTATGAGGCACTTCATAATATCCTATCGAACCAACAAAATCACTTGATTCATCCTATAGAGATAGCGATACAAAATGAATAAATGCAACAACTTACCCGGTTCTGTCGAGGTTGTAGAGATCATTTGAGTATTATTTTGCGGATCGCGATTGTCACTTTCTGTATCTTCTTCACGATTACAAACACGGTTTTCTGAAGCAGTATGCAATGCTCTTTTCGTATTTCGGAGACAATAAGATTAGTTCTACTTAAAAGTAAAATTTCAAGTTAAAATGAATCATTTAGTTACAAAGAATATTTTTATTAATTATATTATTATAGAAAATAAAAAGATAATTTTTAAATTAGGTGATTATTACATATTGTGACTTTTCTCTAATTACAAAGACTATTTTTGTTAATTATATTATTATAGAAAATAAAAAGACAATTTTTAAATTAGGTGGGAACCTCCAAAATAGGTGTTCCTTACATATTGTGATCATATATCTAATTACAAAGACTATTTTTGTTACTTATATTATTATCGAAAATAAAAAGACAATTTTCAAATTAGGTGGAAACCAAAATAGAGTAGTCTAATTTCTTTTCCTCCATTTTTTTGGTCGATTCCCTCCAATTATAATACTATTTTGGTTCATATTTTTTTAACAAAGCATGATATTTTATAAACCATTTAGTTTAATGTTAATAAATCAACAAATGGAATATTTTGACAAGTTAAAATGACAAATT
This sequence comes from Nemophila menziesii, assembly GCA_029959085.1. NCBI lineage: Eukaryota > Viridiplantae > Streptophyta > Magnoliopsida > Boraginales > Hydrophyllaceae > Nemophila > Nemophila menziesii. Next base: position 35,278,703 of record JARWIR010000005.1, on the reverse strand, counting down.
GTTTGATATGGGTAACAAGACGGGAATAAAAATGATTTTATATTAAATTTGTATAATATAGAGATTTATTATAATTAATTTAAAAAAATCCAACCAATATAAGTACACAATTAGTGGAACTCAAATGATTCTTAATATGTTGCTTGGAATTGTCTTCGGCCGAGCCTAATATCCAAAAACTAGGCAAAGTTCAAGATTTAACGCAGAGAGGTGTGTCTCTAGATGGAACTTCAACTGTCAAATTAGTATTGGGACAAAGGACTAATAATATAGTACAAGCAGCACTCATAAGATTCTCATTAGAGTAAGATAATTGTCCTCCTATTATCCGACCGCATACTTAGAAAGGAGAATGCAAGGACAACTTGTTTATTCAATGGTGGGTAATAATTGGAAGGAGCTCCTTAGCTGGATGATTAGTAACGGGAAATTGGAAGTCCAATTGAGTTGTCGGGGAAATTTTTTTTGGATAGTAAGGGTTTGAACTGTGGTCATAAGAGGTGGGGAATGGTCGAAAACGCTCAACGACCAATTATTTAGTTGTCTTTTTGGATAGTAAGGGTTTGAACTGATACTTTTTGCAATGTTTTATTTTTATGTTGTCTGATATAAAATTTTGTATGTGCAATAGTTTGTTATACTTTTGGTAATTTATTTTTTAAATATTGCAACACACTGGATTATAATAACAATGATTTTATTACATTAAGCAATATTTTCACTGTTAGTTAAATAAAAATGTTTTATACTACACTTGTTTGATTCAATCTTGGATCGAAGAAGTATAACTATGCATTATTCATGACCACTATACCAAATTTCTTATTACAATATTTACTTGTACATAAAATATTTACTCCAAATATTGTTATTTAAAGCCATTGCAAGAAAGTTTAGTAATGGTTTATAATACATAACAAATAAGAATTTCAAAAAAACCATTTCAAGTAATTTTAAGAAATGGTATAAAACATGTTCCAAATAACACATTGTTAAAACACATTGCAAAAAACAAAATAAAAAACTTTCTTTACAAGATAATGTACGATTAATACATAATGCAATAATATATTAAAACCATTAAAAAACTATTAATTTTAAGTAATATATACATAAACTATTGCAAAAATTATTACTTAGGCAACAGTTTAAAATTGGATCAATAAAAATATTGCTCGATTGCCAAATTCTTGTAGTAGATCTTCACCTAATTGCATCGAACACTGTGATTACTGTACAAGTAGAACACTAGAGATTTCGCCATGAGAGGGTACTTAGTAATATTGTCGCTACTTCTCTCCATTCAATCCAAGTTTTGCCTTAGATTTATTTTTGAGAAAATGACACTTAGGGTCTTGACCTCACCCCCCTCTTCAAGATGGGGACCCGGCCTAGAGTCTCTTCTTACTAAAGACCTCAGAAACTTTTTAACACATGAAACCCAAAACCCCTGTTACCTTTCTACCCTCAAATGTTTTTTAGACTCACACATATATATATATATATATATATTCTTTTGCATTTTCTCTCTCTTGTAAATTACATGAGCTTATTTTACTCCTCTCTCTCTCTCTTCATTTTCGTGAGCTCTATTTTGGAGCTTTCCATATTTATTTCAAATCATCCCCTCCGATTTCAACCTTCCTCCTTTGTGTTCATAGGTTCATCACATCTCAATCTTCTCATTTTCTCTAAAATTTCAAGTGTTACCTTCGTTCTAAGGTTGGTTTCAAATCTCTTTACTTTTTTTTTCAGAAATTCATATTTTTTTGCGTTACATGTGTTTTCTGTATGTAATAGCATTGTTTAATCCCAATATCCAGTATATATCGTCTTATATGTTTAGTTTTTCCATTAAAGCCATGATTTCGTGACTATATTATCCTTGTTTTAGAGGTTTTTGACCTTTTTTTCATGTGTTTCATGGTAGATTTGTTCATGATATGTTGCATATATTCGTTTCAGTTTATGTGTTTCTTTCATTGTTTTTCAGTTAGAACGTTAGTATTCTCCGGTCTGAGATTTTTAGGGTTTATCACAGCCGCTGCATGCATGATAGTACTGTACAGTACGATACTCAGCTTTTTTGAATTTCTGAGAGTACTCACTGTTTTTCAAATATGCAGAGTAATCCGTATTTTACGATCTTTACATCGTAATGTACGGTTTATTGATTGGTGTAGTACTCACTGTTTTTAGAGTAATCCGAGTTTTACAGAATACTCTGAGTTTTATAGAGTACTCTGAGTTTTATAGAGTAATCTGAGTTTTACAGAATACTCTGACTTTTATAGAGTACTCTGAGTTTTATAGAGTACTCTGAGTATTACAGAGTACTCTGAGTTTTATAGAGTACTCTGAGTTTTACAGAGTACTCAGAGTTTTATAGAGTACTCTGAGTTTTTATAGATTACTCTGATTTTTATAGAGTACTCTGAGTTTTATAGAGTACTCTGAGTTTTTGTAGACACTGAGTGCTCATCTTACTGATAATATTCCATAGAGTACTCTGAGTTTTAATTGCCTTGTGTTTACTCACTGTTTACCATTACTGCTGACAGATATAATGATCCAAGATGTGCTTGTTGTGTTCAAGATGGGAACTGATCAGATTTTCCTCCCTTTTCATCATCTCAATGGCATTAACTCAGTAAAGAATTTTGTTCAGTCTAGGTGGCCTCAGCTATCTAAATCTGCTGTTATTTCTTATACTATAGGGGAGTATAAAGACTCCCTTCTTGAAACTGAAACAGATTTTTGCACAATTAAGTGGATTCTTGGACGTGGTGTGTTTGACAAGATTTATATTTATGTTACTGATTCCAGGACCCCTTCCTTCAACAATATATCCTCTCCAGAATCATCTGGCATTAGTAAACCTATTTCCGTTGATCCTATTCGGTTTGTTGTTGCCTCTACCCCTGATCCAACATTTTTTATTCATGAAAAGAAGGATATGTTGAGTGATTCTTGGAAATTTGGATTACAAGGTGTTGGACAGTGTTTTGTGGGTGGTGCTGAGCAGTTCCGTTCCGTTCTTTGCAAGCAAGCTGCCGTTGGTGGGTTTGATTTCGACTATATTCACAATAATAAGAATTCTCGCATCAGCGCTCAGTGCTTTTACAAGGTCGAGAAGGGTTGCAATTGGTATATATACGTATCGCGTGATAAGTCAAATGGATTTTGGTATTTGCGTACATATAGGAATATTCACACGTGCGGTCATGTTTACAAGAAAACCTCACACTCCCGGTTGGATTCTTCCATTCTCAGTCGTGTTATTTACGATGAACTTCGTTCTAAACCATCTTCCAGGCCTAGAGAAATTCAGTCTGTCTTAAAGGAGAGTTATGGTTTTGATATTTCGTACAAAACATCTTGGTCTACTATCCATAAGGCTAAGGACACTCTATACGGTGATATTGGATCTTCATTCAATCGTTTGCAAGCTTACTTTGAAAAGCTCCATAAACTTGATCCAATTACTGCTTTCTCGGTTCAGTGCGATCCTGAATCCCGTGTACTTCACAGATGTTTTTTTTGCATTTGGTGGGTCTATTACTTGGTTTAAAGTCTTGTCGCCCCATGTTATTTCTTGACGCTACTTTCCTGAAGTCCAAGTACAAAGGCTCGTTATTGGTTGCTACTGCAAAAGATGAAGATCAAGGTATTATATCAACCTATTACTTGTTTTCTTGTTATACATTCATTTTTATTACTCGTTACTTACTATTTTATTGTTTGTCCTTATTAGGGTTATTCCCTATTGCTTTTGGCGTTGTTCACGGTGAGGACACCGACAATTGGACTGCATTTCTGCAGTTTATAAAGCCCCTTGTTGAGGGTCGCCCTCTCACGTTTATATCAGACCGCCACAAGGGTCTAATAAATGGTGTTAGGGATGTTTTGCCTCAAGATAGTCACAGTTTTTGCATTAAACATATAGAGAAAAACCTCAGAATTGCTATTTCCGGCACTACCTTTTTCCGTGAAAGGATGGTGTATCTGCTCAAGCAAGTCGCGCATGCTCCAACTGTTGAACATTATGATCAACAGATGGCTAAATTTCTGCTTGAAGGAAAGAAGCAGGTCAAAGATTTCCTAAAGGGTTTTCCAAGGGAGAATTACGCAAATGCTTATTTCCCTGGTAGACGATATGGTGAGATGACTTCTAATGCAGTCGAGTCGTTTAACTACTGGATATTAGGTCAAAGGGGACTTCCTGTTTGTGAGCTTGTTGACGCTCTTCGTGTTAAGTTAATGCAGTGGATTTATGAACGATCTTTAAAGTCATCCAAATGGACTTCACCACTATGCCCGGCTATTATGTTGCTATATAACACTAATGTTGGTCTCAGCTGCACTTGGACCATTAAACAATCCACCTCTTCTTTGTTTCAAGTCGACTCAAATCCAATCATGGTGGTAGATATAGATGCCCGTACTTGTTCTTGTTGTGAATGGCAAGAGCTCGACTTCCCGTGTCAGCATGCTTTATGTGCACTATCTAGTGCTTCTGTTCGTGATCCGTCCGATTATGTAGAGTCCTACTTTCACACTTCATCATACATTAAGACTTATTCAAAGAGCATACCTCCTATGTCTACCTTTCAAGTTGAAATCCCTGTCCCCGAATCTCAGATTATTCTTGCTCCTTCTGTTAGGGTTCCACCTGGTAGGCCTCAGACTAAGCGCTTTCGTTCATGCACCGAGAAGGTTGTCCGTTCAATTTGTTGTGGCAATTGCAAGAAGGTGGGACATAATAAATCTACTTGCAGAGCTCCACCCTCATGATAATTTAATTAGTGTTTTTAATTGTAATCATGCTTATTAACTTCTTGTTAATGTTTATTTTCACTTATTTGTGCCATTGAACTATTTTTACATTTATATGTTTTTAAGTTGTAGAAGTTGAATTTGATTTAAGCATGGCATTCTTGTTATACACTTTGATCTGTTGTGAATTTGATTTATATTGTCTGAGTACTCTTTACAATTTGATTAATACTCTATACATTACAATGAATACTCTATATATCTGACTTAACACTCTTTTATATTTATATGAATACTTTATATAATTGTATGAGTACTCTATATAATTGTATGAGTACTCTATACAATTGTATGAGTACTCTATCATTTTTCAGAGTACTTTTTCATTTATACGAGTACTCTACTATTTTTCTCTGAGTACTCACATATTTGTCGGAGTACTTTACTAGTTCCTTTGAGTACTCTATACTTTTATTTATCAGTTAATTGAATACTCTTTATTTTTTACAGAGTACTCTGTTATTTCTGCTGAGTACTCTTTATTTTTTACTGAGTACTCGCATATTTGTATGAGTACTCTACCATTTCTTTTGAGTACTCTGTACTTTAATTGTGTATCCTGTTCTATATAATGTTTAACTTTAAATCTACACAATCATTTTCATGCTATATTTATCTGTTCAACAATCAATTAATCAAACAATACCAAAACCCTGTTTCATTCATAATTCATATTTCAAGTTTAAAAAACATCCAAAAACATCCAAAAGCAGTCTAAAGTTCCAAAAAAACCCAATAATTCAGTTACATACCAAAAACCATCATAAAGTACGTATCAAACTTAGAGAAAAAATCATCAAAAAGTCTAAATCAAATCAAACTCCCCAACACTCATTACATATTAAAATAATTAGGATTAATCAATTACGCACTTTTCCCCATGTTGATGCACTGCGAGTATTTGATGCGCAACAACTTCCGAACAATCATGGCTCTTCCTTCGTTAATAAATTTTTGTACGTATGTTTTTTGTCGTAGCAACCCATTTCTATAATAGCCATAACACCATAGTATGACAAAAACACCGCAGTCCACACTCCCTGATTCTTGTTCAGCAGAATCCACATTAGTTAATACATATTTGTCTTCTTTACTAGGATTTATCTTCCTCAATACATTTTGGACCAAGAACTTTCTATATTTTGCTGCTGTTTGTTCTGTTTTTTATCCTATTGACTCTGGATTTTTTGGTTTGATAGAGTTATAATGGAAAAATTCTTTATCATCTCGGCTGTACACCAACAAACTCCAATGTCCACCCTTACCATCCTGAACAAAAACTGGCAATAGTGTGAAAGCATATTCTTGACTATTTTTATAAAATGGATTTGCAACATACATCTGCGTCGCTTCAACGTTCTCGCTATCAATTAAACTCTGCACCAAAATTGAAAAATTTAAATATCAGAGTACTCACAGTTTCACAACTCTTAATAATCGTATTGGACTACAAAAACTACGAGTACTCAAAGTTTTGTGTTTAATAAAATAGCAGAATACTCACAGTTTCACTACATTGATACTCAGAGTACTCTTAGTTTCCAATAAATAAATAACAGAGTACTCATAAGTCTTATATGCTTAATTAGAGAGTACTCTTAGTTTTCTAACAGTATGTCTAAGAGTACTCTCTAAATATATCAGAGTACTCTCTATTTTTCTCAGAGTACTCTCTAATACATGCAGTTATGTAATTATAATTTAAATTGAATCTTACCATGCTCATCGCGCTCTAGTATGTCACACTATGCTTTCCTCCTTTTACTCCATATCCTTCTTGTACCATTTTTAGCATAGCTTCAATCACCTGCAATATTTATTATTCACATAGTCAATGTTCAGTATAGATTTTTTGTTACTATATGATCATATTTAAATTTGTTTACCTGCACTTCAATCATTTCCTTATGCGCAACAGCAAAAACATCTGATCCTGATACTACTAATTCATTTTCTTTATCCCACCATATTGCATCTCCCAAGTTTTCTTCTTTAATTTGCAGAAGAAAATTATAATCCTTCTCATCAACTGTGTCCTCTCCATTCCACTTTTGTTTTGTTTTACCTTCATTCCCTTCATCTGTGTGTTTTATCTTTAAATCTCCAACTTTTTCGTTATCACCTTCTTCAACCTTTACCTTCATTTTTTTTCCAGTTACTTTCTTTTTGCTTGTTTTTTCCACCCCTCCTTCTTTTTGTTTCATTGTTACTTTAACTCGTTTGGTTCTCGGTTCTTCAACAAAATCAGAATCTACACTTTTTGCTGCAGCTGCAGCACGGTTATTTTTCTTAACATATCTCTCTATCGACCCTGGAGTCGCTAATCTGTGCGATCTTCTCCATTTATTATTTGTTTTTTACTTCACCAACTAACTCCAAATTATAATTATTCCCCTCTTCATCCTTATTCACCCCTTTCTCTTCAGTTTCTTCTTCACCGTCTTTTTCATTACTCTCCAAAAATTTCGCCGCTGCTCTCAGGTTTTCACACTCCGACTTGTACTTTTCTAGTTCTTCCAGGCTTTCATTGTACCACTCGCTTATTTCTTTATGCTCCTTGTCCTTCTTAATTGTTTCAGTCTCCAGCTTCTCCTTATCTACCTTCAGCTTTGCAATCTGCCCCCTAAGTCTATTTATTTTCGCTTCTTGGCTCACAATTGCGTCCTCCAACTCCTTACCTCTAACTTCTTCTTTGTTCACCTGATTGCTTAACGTCTCGACTATCTGTACCACTACAGCCTTCTGTTTTTTGAGTGTTTCGATAGATGCCTTCATCTCTTCATATTTTGAAACCTTATTTTTGTATTCATCCCTTTTCTCTGTTAGACGCTCAAGCTCATCGATTAATTGATTTTTTTCATTTCCTGATTCAACCAACTTTTCCCTTAACGAATTAACAACTGGATCTGTAGAATCTTTACCTTCTTCTATTTCACCATTAAACCTTAATCTGATTGTGCCAACCTTGTGAATAACCATCCCCACTGTGTTATTCAAATCTGTTTCTTCTTCTTTGCTCAACCTCTCATCTAATTGAACATCCATCTCATTTTTATCTACTTCTTCACCCTCTCTCGGTGGGCCATCGTCAATGTAGTCATCTATCTCCATCTCCTCCTCTTCACTACCACAAGGTTTGTCCATTTCCATAACACACCTCTTCGTTTGTATCGATATCTGGTTTTTTTTAGGTGATCCTTCATCCCCGATCACTCCAACATCTTCATTATGGTTTGATGATTTACTCCCTTCTTCTACTTGTTCTCTTTCTTCAGGTTCCACTACCACTTCATTGATCTTATCTGTACTCTCAGTTTTCTTATCTTCACGATTAACATCAACCATTAACCCATCCCCCTTACCGTTCATCCAACCATCAACGTTTATGTCTTCATCATCTGAAACTCTTTTTCTATCCTGTTCCTCATTCAAATCACCAGCTTTCGTCACATTTTTATCTCCATCCAATTTTTCTCCACCGTCTTTCTCAGCAACCCCACTGCACTCTCCTTCATTAGCTTCAATCACTTTGTTGTTGTTATCACGCTCATATACCAGCCATCCCTCTTCAACAGCATTTGGTTGTATCTCCTTCCTTCTTACCTGCGTATTTCATAGACATTCAAAATATGATTACATAGCACTCTTAGTTTTAATATAACAAAACTTAGAGTACTCACACTTTTAGTACATGAAAACCCAAATTATACATAGTTTTCAGTCATACAAATTCAGAGTACTCAAAGTTTTTATAGAAAAACAGAGAGTACTCACAGTTTTTATAGAAAAACTCAGAGTACTCAGAGTTTTCGTAGAAAAACTCCCAGTACTCACAGTTTTCGTATAAAAACACAGAGTACTCATAATTTCATAGTCTAAATAGAAGAGTACTCTTAGTTTTCGTATATTAAAACTTAGAGTACTCTGATAAAAAATATTATTCCATAACCTTGTTCTTCTTCACCGATTCCAACTTGATTTTGCTAGCTCCCAGCATGCACTCCCATTTTAGACATCTACGGACTGCATCTTCTTCTTTTAATCTTCCAAGATCTTTAACACGTTCGAAAAGCCATGGCTACAAGAAAAAAACACTGTTACATTTTTTTACTTTAACACTTTAATACACATTTTAATATAATCATCTTACCAACAAAATAAACAAACCCCTCTTTGCTCGGGATGTATCTGAACATTTTCTTATTGACCTAAATATGTAACTGCGCATTTCACCAGCCCAGTTGTAATCTTTTACTCTATCCAAGTCCTCGCAGATACTTATGTGCAACTGCTTGGCCTAGTAATGTCTTTTTGACAAACACAACGACGTTAAAGTATATATAGTTAACAACTTTGCAATGTCTTCACGGGCCTCTAACGTTAGTTCTTTACCTTCAAACGTTTCTATTACTTCTGCTATTTTGTCACTTAAACATTTTAAATTTACAGTACCTGCACTTCCAAACATCCTTCTATACCAATGCGACCTATTGTTCCCCTCAATTGTAAGTTGCTTTGGCAAATGATCGTGTCCACATTCTATGCCTAAGAGTATTTTTATTTCCTTCTTCGTTATTTAAATTTCTCTGCCACCGATGACAAAAATACTACTTACTGTTGAATAGCTATCTATAACTTGTTTAATTAGCACGTCTGATTTCTTCAAAGACTTATATTTATCCCTTCTGTCATACAACCCTTTCCAGAGCCTGTAAAACGGTGTCCTTTTGCACTCTGATAAGTGACTCTCAGTCATGCCCTTCATCTTCATGATTCCTAGTAACCCATTGATGTTTGATCGATACTGTATAGCCTTCTTTGTCTTCTGCAGATGGTTTAACAACAACAAGATCAATTTTACTACACAAAACAGAGAGTACTCTGAGGTTTTAAACACAAATTAGAGAGTACTCCTAGTTTTACTACACAAAACTTAGAATACTCACAATTTTTTGTAATAAAACTCAGAGTACTCACAATTTTTTGTAATAAAAACTCAGAGTCCTATTCAAATAAAAAAAATACAGTAGGAACTCACGCATATTTGAAACAATCATAGTGTATTCCATAGAATCACGAAAGTACAGAGCAAAAAACAGTGAGTATCATCCATAAAACAGTGAGTACCGACTCAAAACACAAAAACCCAATAGAAATTCATGCGTATACGAAACAAACAGAGAGTATTCCATAGAATCATGAAACGTCAGAGCAAAAAACAGTGAGTATTATCCATAAAACAGTGAGTACCGATTCAAAACACAAAAACCCAATAGAAACTCATGCATAGAGTAATCAAACAGAGAGTATTACATAGAATCATGAAAGGACAGAGCAAAATACCGTGAGTATTATCCATAAAACAATGAGTACCGACTCAAATCACAAAAACCCAGTAGAAACTCATGCATATAGTAATCAAAGAGAGAGTATTATCCATAAAACAGTGAGTACCGACTCAAAACACAAAAACCCAGTACGAACACATGCCTATACTAATCAAACAGAGAGTATTCCATAGAATCATGAAAGGACAGAGAAAAAATCAGTGAGTATCGACCATAAAATAGTGAGTACCGACTCAAAACACAAAAACCCAGTACGAACACATGCATATACGAATCAAACAGAGAGTATTCCATAAAATCATGAAAGGACAGAGCAGAAAACAGAAAAAAAACCCAGTAAAATCATAGAGTACTCAAACAAACATGCTAACCTTCTTTTCTTCACCGGAATCGCTTTCGGAATCTCCGCTACTCATCGTTTTCTATCGATTTGATGGAGTAGTTGAATCGGCGATGGAAATAGGAGAGAGAAACGAGAGGGTTTTTTAGAGCGTTTTTTGGAAAATCAATCGAGCGAATCTGATGATATTGGAGAGAGAAACAGAATTTTAAGAGTATTTATACTCCAAGGGTAGAAAAGACTATTGTCAAAATTGAGGTCCTAAAGAAGAATGACATTTTAGAAACTACTCTATAGAGAAGAAAGTTAGTCTCCAAAACCCTATATATAATTCACCCTTTGTTGTTTAACGTGGTTAGAAAGTGACTGATGAATAGATTGAATATATTAGTTTAGAGTTTACGAAAATTAAAAGAAACTGTTACTTTTTTTAATTCCAAAAACTTATATTAGAATAAAGATAAAAGATAAATAATCAAGCTATTTCAGTAAATTTGGAAAAAAATAACATATCGACATACATGACAGTGACATGAAAATATATGATATTGATTAATTATAAACTAACATAAATTTGAAAAAATAATTAAATATGACATAAACCTAAAATTTAAGAGGTTAGAAGGTGCCGACCAAAAAAAAGGTTAGAAGGTTCGATAGAATACATAGAAAGAAAGTTCAACAACTTTTAGGGAAAAATAAAAAATTAAAGGTGATTAATGGTGTTTTTCTTTACGAAAATATATAAGAATAGGCATTGATCAAGTTCACAAGGCAATTAGAAAAAGTTGACTATTATGTCATCTTTGACTTTGACAATGACCCCAAAGAATATTATCTTTGAGACTTTGACAAACATTCTGAACAAATACAAACATGCTTATAGATTTCAAAAGATTATTTTTTATGAACATGCTTAAATCGTTTTTTGGTTCAATTTTATGTTAAATTAAAACATTAATATTATGTTTTGTTGATTGATCAGGAATCTTATAATGGAACTCTTTTAATCTCGACGGTCCAAGCTAAATACATCTCATGAGTCACGAGTCCTGCCAAGCTGCGTTTATATAGGTGCAAGCTCATCTGGTGAACAATTACGATATCACCATAGTGCATCCAAATATGGAATAAATACTCCCATTTAAGGGTCACTGCCATGTGATGTGGTGTTCTGGTTTTAGTGTTACTCACCGTTTATGTCATAAGAGTACTTGCGATTATATTAACCATAATGCATTGAATTGATTGCGTAAGCTTACTTCATGTTGACAATTTTTTGTATACATTGAAAAAGCATTCTAAATTATTTACTGTTCAATTTCAAAATCTTATGATCAACGTATATTATTCTCAACTACTAAAACAATTCATGTTTCTCTTTGACAACTTCATAACACAGTAGGATGCATCTCAAATTCTGAGATTTATGACCAATGATACCATTATAGTATATACCAAATAGTTATACTAGTAGTACTACTTCTTAATTTGTACTAATAATTATCACTTCTTTGTGCTAAAAATATCACAAAAATTAAGGAAAACCCAAATAATGATATTGGGTTATCACTCACTTACCGAAGATTCGTGAGTCTCTAATGAAATAGAAAAGTCTATTTCTCTATCATTACATGTGAGAACAAAGTTCATAAAATATTATAGCAATGTTACTAGTATATTAGATTTTCTTTTTTGTTGCTACAGAACCAATTCTATCTTTTCTTCCTTGTAAATTAAAGTCTGGACAACATTTAACGCAAACATAACTGACTCTATGCATGAAATTCATATATTGCTTAGAGAAGTGCACCGCCCATTGAATGAAAAATGAAAAAGATTCGGAATATTCTTGCATATACTCTTGGAATATTAATTAAATACACTTCTCCAATTTAAGTTTTATTACCTCATGCATATAAAAGCGAGTTTGGATCTTTTCTTACATATAAATCAAACAACCTTCTTTATTAAGTATATGTCTTTTTTGTTACGTAAACTTTGGTCAAAGAAAAATTAATCATTTTATCTTTATTTAACAAATCCAGTTGTATTACTAGTCTCACAGTATAGATATGATCTCTCTTTTGCTCTCCACCTATACTATTTTCCCACAATTAAACCATTTAGTACCGAATTAATTACCTTTTTATGACATTATCTTTTTATTACCTTCACATCAACATTATCTATATGGCCACCATTATTGGTTCAAATATTACTGTCACTCTGACCCAATAAAATAATAAAAACAACACTTCATACACTTTAAAATTAAAACACAATAAATAAATAGATTGTTTTTGTATTTAACAAGATAAAAGACAAATGACATATTAAAGATTAGGAATGACACACATGACCTTTGTCCTTATCAGGATAGGGAAAAAAGGGGGGTGAAGTGGGGCGGGGCGGGTTCACATGCATAGTATAATGATAAGGGGCTGAATTTAGCGCAATCATAGCATTTTTTTTGCTGGGCCTTGTTCATAGAGATTCTATAGAGAAACCAAGTGGATAATTACTTGTTGTTTAATTAGTCCATTGATGTTGACTTTTTGTCAAATTTAATATGAAGATTCTCTCTACTAGTCTTTAGTCTTAAGTACTAGTATAAATAGGACATAAGCCTATATGTTTTTCTCAATGGAAACAAATTCCAATTCCTCTTCTCCTTCTTCTTATATGGAAATAGAAATAGGTGGCATGGAAGCTCACAAAGTAAGTCCACCACCCCACCAAAGTAGCTTAAAGAAATTCAAAGATAGGCTCAAAGAAACTTTCTTACCCGATGACCCTTTACGCCAATTCAAGGGACAAACCCTTAAACAACAATGGATACTTGCAATTCAGTATATCTTCCCTATATTTCAATGGGGTCCTAATTATACCCTTAACTTGCTTAAATCTGATATTGTTTCTGGTCTAACCATTGCTAGCTTAGCCATTCCTCAGGTATATATATATATATATATATATATATATATATATATATATATATATATATGATCTATATATCATTTAATCTCTCCGTTACTTTTCTTGAATTCTTACGATTCCTGTTTTATGGTACCGATAGGGAATCAGTTATGCGAAGCTAGCTAATTTGCCTCCCATTGTTGGACTTTGTGAGTAGTCTTTTTTTCTTTTATCCTACTTAAAAAGAATAAATGTTTGATTAATACTAATTTAATGCAGATTCAAGCTTTGTTCCACCACTTGTGTATGCTGTTCTTGGAAGCTCAAAAGATTTAGCTGTGGGACCAGTTTCAATAGCTTCCCTTATCTTAGGGTCAATGTTAAGACAAGAAGTTTCACCTACTAAAGAACCCGTCTTGTTTCTTCAACTTGCTTTCTCTTCAACTTTCTTTGCTGGTGTCTTTCAGTCTGCCCTAGGCTTTTTAAGGTGATTATTAATTACTTTCTTATCTCTAGAGTTTCTTTTATAGGTAACATTAAATGGGGTTGTTTTTTTTGGTGATGATGCAGACTTGGATTTATTATTGATTTTCTATCAAGAGCAACACTTGTTGGATTTATGGCTGGAGCTGCCATAATAGTATCTCTACAGCAGCTAAAAAGCCTTCTTGGTATCACTAATTTTACAAAGAAAATGGGCATTATTCCTGTTTTGACTTCTGTTTTTCACACCACAAACGAGGTAATTTACGTACTCTAATTCCACCGCCTTTAATTTACTCCCTCCGTCCCAAAATTAATGTCCACGTTACTAAAAATAGTGTCCCAAAATTATTGTCCACTTATAATACCAAGACATTTTTCTCCAACTTTTTCCATAGTTACCCTTATTAAAAAAAATAAAATTTACATTTCCAATGCATATTTAAAATATCAAGACACTTTATGAAGGGTAAATTTGTAAATGGTGTATGTAATGATTAGGTTTCTTAATTTGTGTGAAAAACAAAGTGGACATTATTTTTGGGACGGAGGGAGTACCTCATTTACTAAATTTTGAATCATTGTCATCATACAAAATACAGTAAGTTATTTTAAATAATTCTATATTTTCTGGATTAGTTTTATTAACATTATAAATTTTATAACCTTACAAAATTTAATTTTTTTTAAATGAGTGACGAATCACAAGATAGAAAAATAATTCAAGAATTAATGGATAATATGTTCAAAACTACTGAGTATGTGTCTGAAAAATATCGGAAAAATGATATTCAATCACCTATTTTATGTGTCTGAATATATTTACTCTTACTTTGTATCTATTTACTACTAGCTAGAATAATGATTCTCGTCATCAATAATCTATTTTCAACTAAAAAAATGTACTTGGATATTTTGGTCACTTAGTTTCTTATTCCTGAGATCTATCTCACTGCAAGTTGTCATATGTTTCTATAAGTAATTAAGTACCACTATTATTTATTGTACTGAATATTTTATTGAAAGTTTTTTGTTAAATATTTTTTAATAAAAATTTACTGTAGTTATTTCTTAATAGTATAATATATAACATTTTATAATTAGTAAGATTCTTATTCCTATAATATACAGGATGTTTCTCTTACAAACAAAAAAAGTACACTATTTTTTTTTTTTGTCGAAATTAACTAAAGTAGAATTAGGTCTAATGTCTTGAAATATGAAATTTGGAATCTCAAACGTCTTTTCGACTAATAATTTATATTTTCATGTGACAAACAAATTTATTATATTTTTTTTTTTTTTAATACATGAGAGAGCCACTTTGGACTCGGAGTAAATGACTCCAATGAGATTCGATCCCAGGACCTCTTGGGACCTAACCACTAGGCCAACTATCTATCTCAATTCATTATATTTTTACTTATATAAGTTTTCTTTGCTCGATGTTAAAATATAAGTTGACTTCGTGTAAATGGATATATGGACATGGACAAATAATCTACTAGGTACCGTCGTTTGAAGGTACTATAGAAATTAATAAATTATAGTTTAAAATAAAGATTTATGAAAATGGTAGAGTGTGATAGGAATGAAAGAATAGTTATTTATGTGTGATGTATATATGTATGTGGATGTTAACAGTAAATAGATAACAACACATGTGAATATATGATAGAATTTGATCCTTAGAACGTGTCATGCATCTTTAGAATCTGTTTTATAATACAAAATATCAAGATTCAATACTATTTCAACAAAAAAGAAATAAGCTGTTACTTTATATGGCAATAGCAATACGTTCCAGAATTTTGTTCAAACTAACCTATTATTTGAAGGGATAAGGAACGGATTGTAAGATTTGTGTATATGTCGTTTATGCAGTGGTCATGGCAAACTATACTGATGGGCTTTTGTTTCTTGGTGTTCCTTCTTATCACAAGACACGTGGTACGCAACACAATCTTCTTATTTTTGCTTCCCAAACTAATTACATTTATTTACAAAATTAATCTATAAAGTATCTTTTTTTATTTTTGTATGTTTGATTCAAATAATTAGAGTATTAACGACTGTTCTTGTCGTTTCGATTCCTCTTCCCGAACTTAAACGGCATTTACGTCAATTAGATATCAACTGTGCTAAGTGGCCCCAATTCAAATGTGGAGGCCTAGATAGATAGAATAAGTCCATAAGATATGGCCCATGCATTAACTAATTAACTTCTCCACTAGACTAGTAGTTGAGTAGCATTTCAAAGTTATGGGTAAGTGTATACAAATATGTGGGTCAACTCAGAGTCCTCTTAATCATTATTTTTAAGTATGTGGTGACAATTTCACATGCCTATATACATCTCTATTTTCATTCACTCATAAGGTAGACTTGGTCAGCGAATTGCCCCACGGGCACGGACGTATGTGTCTCATACCATAATCCTAATTCCTGATAAATGTCTACTTCAATCACTCTCCTCCTTTTACAAAGCTTTATTTTCTAACTTTGATTATTATGTCCATAATCCAACTTAATAATTGGTGTGTATTTGTGCAAATGGAATCAAATCATTAGCGAATCTCACAAGTTCAAAATTCGTTGGAAGGAACTTGTTAGTGATCAGCCTAATTTTATTTTTCTAACTGTGATTATTATGTCCATAATCAAACTCAATAATTGGTGTGTATTTGTGGAAATGGAATCAAATCATTACCGAATCTCACAAGTTCAAAATTCATTGGAAGGAACTTGTTTGTGATCAGCATAATTTTATAAAAAATAAAACTGATCAAGATTTTATAGCATATATTTTTTTTTAGTTATTAAGCCTATAAGGTAATATTGGCTAGCATTTATCTATTATAAACATATATTATAAAGTAATTAGTGTTTACTATATTCTTTTAATTTTATGTATAAAGTAATCAACGTGGATAAAACACAACAAACAAGTTTTGATTCAGATAAAAGAATTATCATCTCAGATTTCTAGTTCGTTACGATGAATTAATTAAGAAATAGTGGTGATCAGAAGGAGGCCTCGTGTATTTTACCCTAAAACAAATTATCAAATAAAAATAAATATTGGGACACTACGACTATTTCTATGAGTAAATACATGTCTCCTCGTGCATATTCCTACTTAGAATAGGTAAGGGAAGAGATTCGAACCCTGTAACTCTTGCTTTATCCCGGTGAAGAAAATATCAAGGCTTTGGCGAGCTGCCTCAACTGGTTCAAATAATCATTTTCTTATCTACAATACTAGTTGCGTTCATGTGTAGAGTGTGACTATATAATCAAATAAAAGGAAATACATTTATGATGATAGGTATTATTAGCATTAAATTGTTCTTTTATAATATGTTTAGTAGTTTATGACAGAAATATTTTGAAATAGGATGAGGTAGTAATTGATACCGTCCAAATATATTGTTTGACACATGAAATGCAATGCAGAGCATCAAAAAACCAAAGTTGTTTTGGGTGTCTGCTGGAGCACCTCTTCTTTCTGTAATTCTTGCCACTCTTGTAACCTTCGCATTCAAAGCTCAAAATCATGGCATTAGTGTGGTACGTATCATTACAAAAACAAGTTTGAATCCAAAAATATGTATTTATTTACTTGTATGTATTAATATATCAGATTGGGAAACTCGATGAAGGATTAAACCCACCTTCATGGAACATGTTACATTTCCAAGGAAGCCATTTAGGTCTCATCATCAGAACAGGTCTTGTTACCGGTATCATTTCCCTCACGGTAAGTTTTTTTCTGTGTAGCTACATTCATTTTCTTTTACCAAACAATTAATTAATTTATTATTTATATTCTACAGGAAGGAATCGCAGTGGGAAGAACATTCGCAGCTCTAAAAAACTACCAAGTTGATGGAAACAAAGAAATGATTGCAATTGGATTAATGAACATTGTTGGATCTTCAACTTCATGTTATGTCACAACCGGTGCTTTTTCTCGTTCAGCCGTGAATCACAATGCGGGATGCAAAACCGCGTTTTCCAACATAATAATGGCTGTCACAGTCATGGTTACACTCCTTTTTCTCATGCCATTGTTTCGCTACACACCAAATGTGGTTCTTGGAGCAATTATTGTGACGGCTGTAATTGGCCTTATTGATATCCCAACTGCTCTTGAACTCTGGAGAATCGATAAATTTGATTTCATTGTTATGTTGTGTGCATTCATGGGTGTTATTTTTGTGTCTGTTCAAGAAGGTCTCGCTATTGCAGTAAGTGAAACACTTTAGCATCTTTGACAAAAAAAAAAAAAACACTTTAGCATCTATAATTTAATTAGTTTGAACCGTCTGATTTTTATATATATGACTACTTTTTAGGTAGGGATATCTATTTTTAAGCTACTATTGCAAATCAGTAGGCCAAAAACAGTGGTACTAGGAAATATACCTGGTACAGATATTTATCGTAATCTTAACCATTACAAAGAAGCTGTAAGAGTTCCGGGTATACTAATCATAAGCCCTGAAGCTCCAATTAACTTCGCAAACACCACTTATCTTAAAGAAAGGTTAGTCCAATCCTCCTAATTATTAAACGCTCCATCTTTAGATTCAATGATGGCTTATATTATCTCTTCTCCTCTTAATAGGATTACGAGATGGATAGCAGATTACCAAAGTGACGAAAAAATCGATAAGCAGTATCCTCTCAAATTTCTTGTTATTGATTTGTCATGTAAGTTCATAACAGTGTGTTTATTTTTTACTTTTTTTCAAACTGAGTTACTAATTCTGAAACAATATATTATTGCAGCGGTAAGTCAAATAGATTCAAATGGGATCTCATTCTTTAAGGATTTGGGATTGATGGCAGAAAAGAAGAATCTTGAGGCAAGTATATATTGAAAAGCTTGTCTTTGTTAAATCGATTTTCGAGTCTCGTTTCTAATTGTTTGTTCCATATTGCAGCTTGTATTGGTCAATCCAATCGGTGAGGTGATGGAAAAGTTGTCGCGTGCAGCTGAAACACGAGATTTGATGAGACCGGAGAGTCTCTACTTGACAGTGGGAGAGGCGGTAGCTTCACTCATGTCAACTATGAAGCCTCTGCCATTTGAGAATGTATGAGGAGACCATATAAGATTTCTTTTTTGTTTTCCGTTTAGAAATGTCGTGTTCTTCACTGGCTCCTCGTGTTTTACCTCGTTACAAAATTCAATTAAAAATGTAGTACGGTTAAAGTGAAGAGTAGTAACAGTTATGTGAATGTAAAAGTTCGAGAGAGCCTTCCTCCTACTTATTTTTATATTCGTGTTGGATGTGTTTGAGGTTGGATATTAAAGTGAAGGAGACTTCGATTAAATCTTCTATGTGAATAAATTTCCATACACATATTTTGTACGGGCAAAAGAGGTTTAAGGGCCTACTATAACTAGTGTTTTATAAATAAGGGCCCTCATTAGAAATCAACTAGAAAAAACCCATATAACCCCCACCCCTCCCCCCCCCCCCCTCCCCTCCCCTTTCTCTGTCGACCTAATTGCAGCAAAAAAATCCCCCCCTGCAGCAGCTTCTCCTTCCCACCGCAGCAGCTTCTCCTTTCCACCACAGAACCGCCTCCATGCACCACCACGCAGCTGCAGCTTCTCCTTCCCATCGCAGCAGCTTCCCCTTTCCACCACAGAACCGCCTCTCTGCACCACCACGCCAACACGCCTCTGCAGCTTCTCCTTCCCACCGCAGCTTCTCCTTTCCACCACAGAACCGCCTCCCTACACCACCACGCCACACCACTACTCCGTTGCAGACCACCGGCAAACCACCACACACCACCACTAAGCAGATCCATTTCACCACCACCAGCGCACCACCACTACTATGTTGTCTTCTCCAGCGCGTACCAGATCCACCACCAACAACCCTCTGCTGCGCGAATCAGATCCACCACCAACAACCCCACCTCCGTCGCTCTCCGTCGCCCACCACGAACCCGATCTGACTCGCCATTTGAAGCCCTTTGTGTTCTTCTATGTAGACATGCATAGGGTTCTTTGGATTCCACGTCAATGGCTTGCCCCACCATTGGATGGTCTAATTGCGCGAGAGTGCGTGACTTGAGGATGAGGTTTGCGGGCGAGTGGGTGAACAAGAGGTTTGTGAGGTTTATTCATGTTGAGGAGTGTTTGTTTGCGTGTGGGACCCAAGGAGTTAAGTTCAAACAGTTATTTATGTTGTATACAATTGGATATTCTTTTAGTCGCGCCGAACGTACACGGTGTTGACGAGTGTTATTTATATGCTATCCGGGATGTTTGGTTGATATCGATATTTAATTGGTCTTATTTTGTATATAACTTGCTTTTTCGAGGGAATGTTGAGTTCAAAACATGCCAAGAACCTGTATCTTTGAAATATTTTAACGGTTGTTGATCATGCATGTATTGAAGTATGTATTACTCATTTTTTTTGTGTAGATTCTCTTCCTCTAGCATATTCAACATGTCGATCGCACCGTTCCGGTACCCCCTGAAGTTCCCTATTGTCAGAAGTGAGACACTCGCAACACTTCGAGGAAGCTTCGAATGCTGAAAAGATGTGGGGGGGGGGTATAATTTTGTGAAATATCGGTTTGTCCCACTAAAGGTCGAGAAGGAGGAGGACGAGGTAGAAGAGTGCGAGAAAGGTTTTTTTGGCGTGGAAGGTTTGAAGGCAAGCGGGCCGGGAAATTTCCTTGACCAAGACACCAACCAATATCACAATGACGTCTAACAAAATGAATGTGATTTTAGTCAAACCGAACCGGTCAACACATTGTACCATATTCCTGTGGACTTATTGTCTGAGCAGCCATATGTATACTACGCCCACATTACCTGTCAACATAACATCCAAGGGAGGTAAGACATTATTTTTATTCGAACTTATTCCTGATTCAAAGCCCTTCTCTGCCTGTGAATGGTGTTCAATCTGAGACGGCAACTCAATCATCATCACCCCTTATTTCTCTATGTCAGCCAATGGAGATTTAGCGAAGACTGGATTCTCCACCATTGGTCTAGCATTATCCACCTCCAGTGGCTTGGCCACCATTGATGCAAGGCGCTCACGTGCATTAACAACATGTATGGCATGTACTTTCTAATGATGAGACTTAATTGGAGACAAATCGTCCCTATCCACGCACACGAACGAACGCTCCGGGACACGAATATTGTCTTCTTCGTCCCCGTCGTCGTATGAGAGCCTCAGATGAATTCTCTCTCTCATAGCCCCTCCAGTTTCTCGATCGAAGAATTTCAGGCGTTTAGAGGATAATCGTTTAACGCTTTGTGACTTATCCTTTTGTACCGCCATTAAAGCTTTCAAAGTATTCAAAACGATGAAGAAGACTGCTTTCCTCTTCCACTTCCAGAAGCGCCCTGAAGGGCCGGCGGCAACCGTCTCGCATTACTCATTAGATGACCGTTGGCCATAATTTCTAAAAATGGTAAATAAAAAAGATAAAAAAGGAAAAGATGATGTTGTGTATGATAGTTTTTATCTATTTTTTATAACTCATGTAATATTTATTTTTTATTCATAAACAATAAATATTACATGAGTTATGAATAAACAATCTTCTCTGTTAACATTTATTCAAGGTATTAGACAGTTATCAGGTGTAAGATGGAAAATCCAACCGATCATTGAAAAGATCAAACAAATGACAGTTGAGGTAGGTCCGATATCTTTCAATTTTATCCCAAGAAAGCTTAAAGTCAAGCAGATAAGCCTGTAAGAAAGATTAGACACGGAGTCACCGAGGTCAATTGCAACACTATATCATAACTATAATGGTGAGTTTAAGAGAGTAAGAATTGCCTAATGTTCGTTGTACCTTTGGGTGCATAGGCACCTTTCACTGTAAAAAAAAAAAAAAAAAATTATATTTCCCATTTCTTTTTATTACAATAAGTACGAACTACAAAAACCCATTAATTTTGTCGAATTAAATTTACCATAAGTGAAGAAAAAGTCTTTAATAGAAAAACAGTCAAAATCTCAAAACTCAGCAAGCTCTTCACTCAGAGCTAGAAAGATGGGCCAGAGCAACCCAAACGTCGACGACGATCTAAACTTCAAGAAGTATGGGGTCCCACTCTATGGCGCAGCTTGGGTCCCACATGTTTCCACCACCAAAGACGACCAGGCCAATGCCGATAACGATTCACCACCAATCTCCGCCGTGAACCATCTCGTCCTCTCTGGAGGTGGTGGAGAGGGTCGAAGTGGAATTCCCAACGCTCTCCTCGTTTCCAAATTCGATTTCGACTCCAATTCTCTACCCGATTCACCTGTAATCTCTTAAACACCCTCATATATAGTTTAATTACTCTCAGCATTTCATTTCATTATGATCTATTCAGGTTTAAAAACTAGATTTTGATTAAAATTAAAATACAAATATTGCTTTTCTTCAAATTTAGGTGGCAAAGCTAGGAACCGGAAGTGATCTGCCTTACAGAATTTCCGTTCATCCTAAAGGAGAAGGTCTAATTTGTTCACTACCACAAAGTTGCAGGTAATTTCTCTTTTATCTTCATCCCTAAAGATCATGGATTCATTATGGTGGTTTTATACACAGATGGTTTGAATGGGATACTGTAAAGAACGAAGAGGAATCTAGTTTACGTCTAAAACCATCTGAGAAAGTTCTTAAGCAATTAGAAGATGTCGGTCAACAATTAGCGTTGACTTTTAACAATGAAGGCTCTTTATTAGCTGTTGGTGGTGAGGTATATATCGATCTACTTTCACACTAAAACCATAAAACTATGTTTTTAATTTTTGTCCTCAAATTGTATGTTCTGATTACTCAATTTTGATGCAGTACAGGATGGTAAATTGCGGATTTTCAAATGGCCTTCCATGGACATTATTCTTGATGAAGCTAATGCTCATAGATCCGTCAAGGATTTAGATTTCAGGTTATTATTTTTTTTGTCCGAAAAAAAATATTTTTTCTAGGTTAAAATAGCCTTTAATTGTACAATGCAGCCCTAATGGTAAATATCTTGCCTCGGTGGGAAGTGGGCCCGCTAGAGTTTGGGATGTTGAAGCTTTAAAATCTACAGCTTCATTATCAAAGGAA
The DNA here is from genome assembly GCA_029959085.1 of Nemophila menziesii. Lineage (NCBI taxonomy): Eukaryota > Viridiplantae > Streptophyta > Magnoliopsida > Boraginales > Hydrophyllaceae > Nemophila > Nemophila menziesii. The sequence continues at coordinate 35,255,666 of JARWIR010000005.1, read as the reverse complement.
AAAGTAAGAATATTATTTATTTTTTGTGTCGTTATTTAAATTATTTAAATTATTACTGTTATGTTTATGCTGTGTTCAGGATGAGCTTTTCGGATTTTGTAGATTCTCAAGAACAAGTGATGAAAATCAGGTCCTTTATGTGACAGTTATGCAAGGTGGAAAAAATCTCATGAAATTTGGACATTTTATTTTATTCTTAAGTATGAAAAAATGTAATAAATGAGTTGTACTTATACAGATCGAGGTGGAAGTATTGTGAAGTATAATACTACTTCATGGAAAAGATTAAGTTCAAAGCATTTAACTCGAGATCCAATTTCTGCTTTTAATGTTTCAGATGATGGAAAATTTCTTGCTGTGTAAGAATATTATAAAATGTCTTTGTTCATGCATTAATAATACAAGGGTTAAAATTGTCTAATTTACAGGGGAACGATTCAAGGAGATGTGTTGATTGTAAGTTGTGCAAGTATGCGAGAACATACTTTAATTAGAAAGGCACATCTTGGGCTTGTTACAACATTAAAATTCTCAAATGATTCAAGGTTAGATGAATTTAATTATATATTTATAATTAACAACTTTGTTAATACAGTTTTTTTATTATAACAGGGCTTTGCTTTCTACATCACTAGATTCAAGTGTAAGGGTGACAATAATTAAAGACCAAAAGGAAAATGGTAAATTTAATTAAATAGAAAAGAAATTCTAGCTTACTAAGTGTATTTCTTTGTTTATAATTGTTTTTATTTACACAGGGTCAAGCTCATGGATCATAATCTTGGTCATTTTAGTTGCAGTAGCTGTATATTATGCTAGATTGGAAGGGATTATTCCATAGAAAAGGAGATTTATTTTGACAATTTATATTTCTTGTAATGATTTATATGTATAATAAAAAGGATGTGATAATTTTATTCTGATAATCGAAATAGTTTTGCTGAAATGATTTGATGGACACCACTCTTGTTTTTTGGGAATGCAAATTGATTTTTTTTTTTTTGAAATTGGATGGATAAACTTCTGTGGCCAATTGTTGAATTCTTCTAAAATACTCTCTAAAACTAAACTGTTCTTCAAGGTTCTTCTACTTGATATACTATTTTCTCCGTTTTATTTTTATTTGTTTAATATTCTAAAAAAAGTATTTAATATTATTTGTCGGTTTTTCAATATCAAGACATTTTTTTTTTCTATTTCTTCTAATATTACCTTTAATTAAGTAATAGAACAAGTATTGTAATAAAGGTAGGACTCTAAATGAACTGAGCAGCTCGAGCTCGAGGTTAGGCTTAAAGAAAAGCTTGTTCGAGATAAGTTCGAATATGAATAAACTCAAGATCAAGCTCTATTTTAAACTCGATAAATAAACGAGCCTGCTTAAACTCGGCTGGTGAGCTCGTTTATTTACTTATAAATATATTATTAAACCTTCAATATCGAATTAGATATTTTTAATTTCATTAGACATTTATTTTTTCATTAGTGTTATGTTTCATATTTTCATACCCACACTTTATCAAATACTAACCGCTCATGAAAGTCCAATTTCAACCATACAAAACAATATGTTCATAAGCAACCCGTGCTTGACTCGACTCTTAAAAGACTGTTCTATATCTCAAACACACAAGTTCTAACATTTTTTATTTGGATCATTGGAAGTTCAGTTTCGGCTCGTTTAAATTTGTGCTCGACTCGAGAAATTGAACAAACAAGCATGTACATCTAGTATTCGGCTCAACTCGACTCGTTTACATCCCTAAATTAATGATCTCATGTATATTGATTAAGGGTATTTGTGTAAAGAAAGAGTATTAAATGCTTTTTTTAAACAGGTTGGGTTGTGTTTCAATATGAAAATGTTGGGGTAATTTGATGTTTATGTGGATGTTTAGGTCATAAGAAGGATACATGTAGAGAACCAGTGGCAAGGGATACAGAAGATATGGATGCTTTGATGTGTGTAAGTTACGGAGTGGATAATGTGGTTCGCGAACCTCTAAGATAGTTGTTATTGGTGGATTCGTAGAAATATTCAGGGAGAGGGGGGTTACTGCTCTATTACGGTATTATAAGTGGGTCATGAACATTTCCCACCACCTCTAGCTCACTATACTAATGCTCACGAGAAGAAAGCATTTGGGTCCATTGAGACGGTTATCAAATTTGGAAATGGTGTGCAACAGAGCTCTCTTGAAGGTGGCAGAAAAGGTAAAGAGACCAATACAATGTAAAGTATGTTGTGTTTTATTTGTATAAACCAGTAAAACAATATTGAAAGTAATGAATAAATAAAATAAAAGTAAATAAATAAATAACTTTACTTGTCGAGGCTCGGATTGGATCCGATGTCTTTAAGGTATTTAGGCCACGTACAGGTGTCTTACGTTTGCTGGCTTCAACCTCCAGGATACAACGACAAAACTATTCAAAAGAAACGGACACACGAATTCTTAAGAATTTCAACGAACTTAATAATGCTACTTCTTTCTATCTCTCTCTTATAATTTTAATGCTTTTGAAAAAAAATGAATCAATAAAATGGTTTAGTTGGCCAACTATTTATAGAAAATAAAAAGGTGGCTTGCCAAAGGTTGTGATGTTTCATGTTGGAGTTACGTTGTATTAATTTAAGATACAACGTTTACTTAAAAAGACCAAAAACTTGGGCTGGTCCAAATGGTATGAAATTAAGGCCCAAAAGCCCAACAAAGATGATGGTCCATGTTCATACTCCACCTAAGGCCCAACAAAGGTATGAACCTTAGGCCCAAAAGCCCAACAAAGCTAATGGTCCAGGTTCAAACCCTACGAGGCCTTTTTTTTCTTTCTTTACTTTAAAACAAAAAGAAATAAAATAGCATATATTTTTTTTCCTTTTAATTTCTCCAAATTACATGACTCAATTTCTCATTCAATTTCAAATGATTTTAACCAAGTGAATATATTACGATAATCTTTACAACTTGAATAAACGCATTAATATTCTAATCATTTTATTAAATTGAGTCACCGACTAACATCGTAAACATGGTCAACACTTGGGTAGAATCCCAATTGTCCAACAATCCCCACATGAATGGAAATTGACTAACCACCTTTAAAAATAATGCAAAAGAATGCTAAACACTTGAGAGAGAGCGAGAGAAAAGCGTAGAAAAATACTACATCGAGAAAGGTAGCTTTTGGCCTTAAACCTTCTGTAGTAAGAGCTATCGGATTTACTTGCTAACTAGTGAACGTGATGTCTTGAACTATTCAGCTTTTGTGTAAACCAAGACAATAGAACTTACATAGTATACTTCCAAACATAATTTTGTTCTCACGGTTGTGTCCATTTACGGCCCTGGACAACTCCTGGTATTTCATGAATAACTGTCGGAAAATTTCGCCTTTAAAAATTCTCGTAGGGCGGCCCTACCCATGTTATTCATATAGGTGGTCTCTTGTCGAGAGTATTCTGCATTACTCTATCTTATGTTATCGAAGATACAAGAACCATTAAAAGTGTAACTTATCCTTCACTTTTACAAGCACTGTTTAATTTTGTCCTAGGAATGGTTTGGGGAGGTCTCCCCACAGTGCGTCGCACCAAGTTGCAGTTTCATGATTCAGTTTTCCCTTTGAACCTAGATTGTGGGATCTCCACTCTGCTAGGTAGGGTTCCCATCATGGCAACTCAGCTTTCGTAGGCTTAAGACCCATTCCCCTTGACAACACTCACACTTGCTCTCTTTGTAGACCTTTGGTCAGTGGATCCGCTATATTATCCTTTGATCGAACATAATCAATTGTGATAATTCCGTTTCAGAGCAATTGTCTAACGGTATTGTGTCTACGACGTATGTGTCTAGACTTATCGTTATACATTTCATTTAGTGCCCTACCAATGGCACTTTGACTATCGCAATGTATGCAGATAGCTGACACAGGCTTTGGCCAATTAGGAATATCCTCTAGGAAATTCCAAAGCCACTCGGCTTCTCCAGCAGCTTTGTCTAAAGCTATAAACTCAGATTCCATAGTGGATCTGGCTATGCACGTTTTCTTAGTGGATTTCCAAGACACTGCTGCTCCTCCTAATATGTAGACAAATCCACTTGTGGATTTTGAGTTGGTGGAGTCTGATATCTAGTTTGCATCACTATATCCTTCTAGTACAGCTGGATATCCTGTGTACAACAACCCTTCGTTCATAGTGTATCTAAGATACCTTAGAACTCTTACAATCGCAATCCAGTGGTTCTTCCCCGGATTATGTGTAAACCTACTTAGCTTGCTTACTGCATGTGCTATATCTGGCCTAGTGCACTTCGTTAAGTACATGAGACTCCCAATAATCCGAGAGTACTCCAACTGGTTGATCATATCACAGTGTTCTTAGCAAGATGTAAACTTACATCAACAGGTGTCTTGGCGATATGTGTGTCGCCATTACTAAATTTGTTTAATACTTTCTCAATATAGTGTGACTGAGATAGTATTATACCTTCAGATGTTCGGAGAATCTTGATACCCAAAATAACATCCGCAAGGCCTAGATCTTTCATGTCAAACTTACTTGAAAGCATCCTTTTGGTGAATTTAATCACATCATTGTTACTTCCAATGATTAACATATCATCCACATATAAACAGACAATGACATATCCAATCTCATTTTGTTTTACATAAACGCATTTGTCACATTCATTGATCTTGAAATCATTCGAGATCATGAATCTATCAAATTTGTCATACCATTGCTTCGGTGCCTGTTTTAAACCATATAAAGATTTAACAAGCTTACATACTTGCTTCTTCTTACCTGGAACTACGTAACCCTCAAGTTGTTCCATATATATCTCTTCATTTAGTTCTCCATTTAGGAAGGCTGTTTTTACATCCATTTGATGTATTTCGAGCTTGTATATTGAAGCTATAGCGATTAACATCCGAATGGATGATATTCTCGTGACTGGAGAATAAGTATCAAAATAGTCAAGTCCTTCTTTTTGACTATAACCTTTTACAACAAGGCGAGCCTTGTATTTTTCAATAGACCCATCGGTCTTTAGTTTCTTCTTGAATATCAATTTACATCCAAGTGGTTTATTCCCAGGAGGGAGATCCACTAGTTCCCATGTATGGTTTTGCATAATGGAATCTATCTCGCTATTTACCGCTTCTTTTCAGTATGGGGCGTCAGGGTTTGACATAGCCTCCTTGAATGTTCGCGGTTCGTCATCTAGCATGTAAGATAGAAAGTCAGGACCAAGAGACGTAGAGGTTATAATCCGCTTACTTCTTCTTGGGTCTCCTTCATTTGGCAATGATTCTTGATCTTGCTTTTCAGTTGGCAATGATTCTTGATCTTGCTCTTCTTCAATTGCATCACGTGTTCTTTTTAAGGAACCAGATTCTGGTGTGGTCTTGTACGGAAAGGTTGATTCAAAGAAATGTGCATTTCTTGATTCAATCACCGTATTGACGTTAATGTCAACATGACAAGATTTTTGTACCAGGAATCTATATGCAGCACTTTTGTGAGCATATATAATAAAGACGCAATCGATGGTCTTTGGTCCTATTTTGACCATTTTAGGAGCAGGAATTGATACCTTTGCCAAGCATCCCCACGCTTTTAAGTATTTGAAGGAAGGTGGGTATCCTTTCCATAATTCGTAAGGAGTTTTATCTACCTTCTTGTGTGGTACCTTATTGAGGATGTGATTTGCGGTGAGCAAAGCCTCTCCCCACAAGTTCTGTGGTAACCCTGAGTTAATCAGCAAGGCATTCATCATTTCCTTCAACGTGCGGTTCTTACGTTCAGCAATCCCGTTTTGTTGAGGTGAGCAGGGGGCCGTGGTTTGATGGATGATTCCATGTTTAGCGCAAAACTCCTCAAGAAGAGACACTCATTCTCCTCCCCTATCTGTTCTAAGATTCTTAATCTTTTTATTTAGTTGATTCTCAACTTTAGTTTTGTATTGCATAAATGCTTCTAAGGCCTCATCCTCACTTCGAAGCAATTATATTTAACAATACCTTGTGCAATCGTCAATGAAATTTATGACACAATTTTTACCACTTTTAGGTTGCACAATTTCAAGTCACATATGTCACTGTGAATTAACTCTAAAGGTACCAAAGTCCTTTCTATAGATTTAAATGAGGTTTTCGTTAATTTTGACTCAACAAATACTTCACATTCCTTTTGAGAATTGAAGTTCACATTAGATAGTAACCCGACGTTTACTAACTTATTTAATTAACCAAAATTAACATCTTTTAATATATCGTGCCATGAATAAGGTGAATCAAGGATATATTACTTTCTCGGTTACATTTTGTAGGTACTATGGTCATTACATTCATCTTAAATAAACCATCACATAGGTACCCTTTTCCCACAAATATCCCACCTTTAGTGAGAATAGATTTATCAAACTTAAACACTATTTTGAAGCCATTCTTACCCAATAACGAATCTGAAACTAGATTCCTTCTAATGTCAGGCACATGGAGAACATTATAGAGACTCAACTCTTTTTCAGAATTCATTATTAGAATAACGATTCTAGATCCAACTACTTTTGATGTAGAGAAATTTCCCATACATAAAGTCTCTCCAGTAGTTGCAACTTTGTATGTCTTGAACATACGTGTCAGGTGGCCCCAGTATCCATCCACCAATGTTTGGTATTGCCAACCAAATTTACTTTAGAAACTACTGTAGTAAAATCAATCTTATTTGATCTTAGTCATGGTTGCTTGGCCTTATTTTCCTTTCATGGAATTGCCTTTACCCTTTGTGATTTCGGCCGTCTATTTCTTTACATAGATTGTCATTTCCATTAACCTCTTAGACTCCTTAACGGGTCTATAAGAGTCGAGATCACGTCCCACAAATGTATTTTCCATAAGTGAAATTGCTTATGGTATGTTGTTACCGATCCATCATTTCTGGACATATTGTTTATCTTGGTAGACATAATTTCAATTACCAAGGATTACACAATATTATAGATAATTCAAACAAACGAATTATTCAACCTTCACTAAAAGACAACACAAAAACTTGATTCTTTCTTACGACAAAATGATTAAATTAATTTTAAATTTCCCAAGTTTTTATATTCTTGTTAGTCCCCCAAGTTTTTATATTCTTGTTGTAGAGGATCGAAGAAATTAAAGAGATAATCAATTCACGGAAAAGAAGAATCTCAATCAATTAAGAATTCTTTTAGCGGAAAATTTTCAAACCACAAGGTTCGACAAGTATGCAGATACTAGCAAGATTGATATTAGTTGTTAAAACACACACTAATATTACAACGTAATATGACGTTAGTAAGCGAGTATTTTTTTTTCTAGTATGTATACACAAGCCTAGAAATCAGAATAAGAGAAAAGAAATAGAATGTAATATTCATGTTCTGTATACACAGACCCAAAATAAATTTCCAAAAGTAAAGTTTATAAAAACATAAAAAGAAAATGTTTTCTGGTTTATACCACGTGAATCATAAATACCTTAAAATGTTGTGTTTTATTTGTATAAACCAGTAAAACAATATTGAAAGTAATGAATAAATAAAATAAAAGTAAATAAATAAATAACTTTACTTGTCGAGGCTCGGATTGGATCCGATGTCTTTAAGGTATTTAGGCCACGTACAGGTGTCTTACGTTTGCTGGCTTCAACATCCAGGATACAACGACAAAACTATTCAAAAGAAACGGACACACGAATTCTTAAGAATTTCAACGAACTTAATAATGCTACTTCTTTCTATCTCTCTCTTATAATTTTAATGCTTTTGAAAAAAAAAATGAATCAATAAAATGGTTTAGTTGGCCAACTATTTATAGAAAATAAAAAGGTGGCTTGCCAAAGGTTGTGATGTTTCATGTTGGAGTTACGTTGTATTAATTTAAGATACAACGTTTACTTAAAAAGACCAAAAACTTGGGCTGGTCCAAATGGTATGAAATTAAGGCCCAAAAGCCCAACAAAGATGATGGTCCATGTTCATACTCCACCTAAGGCCCAACAAAGGTATGAACCTTAGGCCCAAAAGCCCAACAAAGCTAATGGTCCAGGTTTAAACCCTACCAGGCCTTTTCTTTCTTTCTTTACTTTAAAACAAAAAGAAATAAAATAGCATATATTTTTTTTTTCCTTTTAATTTCTCCAAATTACATGACTCAATTTCTCATTCAATTTCAAATGATTTTAACCAAGTGAATATATTACGATAATCTTTACAACTTGAATAAACGCATTAATATTCTAATCATTTTATTAAATTGAGTCACCGACTAACATCGTAAACATGGTCAACACTTGGGTAGAATCCCAATTGTCCAACAAAGTATTCAGGGTTATGTTTACTCAAAGATATTATAAATGGAGCAACTCATAAACGGAAACTGAACACGCAGGGGAGTCACAGGTCAGGGGGTGATGCAAATTCATCCAAGGATGCAATACCTAAGACTATCGAGTATATTTCTATGAATGATAAGGATGTTATTTGTGAGAAGGGGCTAGGGGCTTAGGATGAAATATGATTCCTACTGATTTGGTTTCGAATCAAACTTCTGGGACCAGAGTAGCAAAGGGGATTTTGATGGTTTGAAACAAGACGTGGGGGAAGGTTGTGGCTCAAAAAAACTACGTAGGAGGGTTTCTACTAAGGGTGTGGGTTTTGAACGGATGGATAAGTCAAAGCGTAGGCAAACGTATTTGGGTCATTTAAAGCGGCAAAAAAGATTGAAAATATTAGTGAAGGGATGTTCGAATTTTCTAGGCAGAGATCTGATTAAGGTTCACAGGATATAGAGTACAAGGGTGATTTTCTTGAGGATGAGGATCAGACTAGCACAACCCAAGAAGTTTTAGAGGACGGGTTTATGAATTTAATTGATTTATCAACTAACATAAGAAGCATCTGATGAGGATCCAAAGGGGGAGGAATCTAGAAATATGGTTAATGAAGAAGACGAAGATATTGAGTTTGATAACATGAAGACTTGTTGAAAGTAAAGTCAAAGCTCATGGTCAAAGTTGTGATGTGACAGCTGAGTTCAATATTTATGTGGCTATTATATTTATTTGAGTCAAAATGTTACTTAAGCTATTTTGTAGGAATATCTTGTTTAATACTCTTGACCTCGTGGATGTATCTGGACCCTTGATGGATATAAGAGTTGGAGGGCTAGGATTAAATCCCTCCAACACTCAGTATGTATAGCTTCTCTCTTTCCTTTGGTCAGACTTCTCTTCTCTTCTTTGACTTCATCTCTTACGCTCTCTCGTCTTTTTCAACAGATAGTCTAGGGTTTATGTAACATCCAGTTTCTGAGTTATAAAGAAACTTGGATTAGAATAGATAGAATCAATTGCTTGATTATTGAGTAGTATTTCTCAATAGGTATTTAGGGTTTCTGATTGAAGCTCTTTGTTTCTATTCGTGTATTTCTGGATATTGTTCTGAAGTTGTAACCTTGTTTGATAGTGCAAGAAGCCTCTCTCTTGGACGGTTCAACGTGGATGTAGGCCATCTAATGCTGAACCATGATAATTCTTCTTGTCCTTTACTTTTCTGCAATTTCTTTTACTTGTGTCTTTCTTGGGTTTGAGAAACAACGTTTTCAACCATAGATCCTTGATCTATTTTTGCCAAAGATAAATATGTTTTACACCGTGTTTTTAACCCTAATATTGATTGCCGAGTGTTGTGTATCTATTTCTGCTATATAGGTATAAAGAATGGCTACAATAAGGCTAGAAAAATCTGTGTTCGATGGAAAGAATGATTTCGGTGTATGGAAAAAGAAAATGCAATTATTACTATCACACAATAAAGTATTGGTCGCTTTTGAATCTAATCTTGAGAACTGGTAAGAAGAATCTCTAAAGCGAGTTAATCAAATAAAAGAGGAGGCTTATAATCTTATATTCTTCAACCTTTCTGACAATGTTATATGAAAAATGGATGGTGCTGAAACAACAATAGAACTTTGGGGTAAACTCGAATCTCTTTATTTTGTTCAATTTGCTCCTAACTTTGCTTTTATGAAAGGAAATTTGTTTTCGTATAAAATGGATTCTTCTAAAACAATTGATGAGAATGTAGATGAATTCTTGATACTTAATTTGGTTTTGAAAGGTTTTGATATGGCTTTAGATGAAACCTCTAAATGTATGATTCTTTTGAATGTTATTCCCGATTCTTACCAAGTTGTTAAAGATGCTTTCCGATACTCTACTGTTATACCTACCTTTGATCAGATTGTTGCTTCTTTGAAAACTAGGGAGCTTGAATTGAAAAATATGAAACGTGTAGGTAATAATTTGTTTGTAAAGCATAAAACTGAGTCACATGAGCATTTTAAACCTAATAAATATAAGAAAAATAATATAGGGAACACGAGTAAGTCTGAGAATAGGAAATGTTACCATTGTGGAAAGCATGGACATAGTAAAAGAACTGTTATGCGCTTAAGTATAAGAATGATAATAATCTTGAGACAAATCTTGCTTGTATGCCACTGAAACATGATGATACATGTGAAGTCTTGAATGTATCTGACATTACTTGTAAATCTAGTTGGGTTTTAGACTCAGGGTGTACTTTTCACATGAGCCCTAATAAAGAATGGTTTTATGATTTGAAATGTGTTAATTTTGAAACTGTTTATATGGGGAATAACAATACTTGTCAAGTTGTTGGGATAGGTAATATTGGTTTGAGGCTTAACAATGGTAACGTGGTAACCCTCACTGATGTGAGATGGATACCTGACCTGAAGAGAAATTTGATATCTTTAGGAGTGTTAGATGACCTTGGTTGTGTATATGATGTATGAAATGGTGCGATTAATGTGCATAAGAATGATAAACTTGTCCGGTGTGGAAATAATTTTTTTGGTTTATATGTTCTTGATGGTATGTGCATTATATCTGATTCTAACAATATTGAAACTAGTGTTGAAAATACAGCTACAGTTAAGTGGCACGTAAGACTAGGGCACATGAGTCAATTAGGACTCAATTTTCTAAGTAAAGAAGGTATGTTTGGTAATGACTCTATTACTTCTCTAAATTTTTGTGAACCTTGTGTCTTAGCTAAACAACATAGGATGAAATTTACTGCTGGGAAATGCATTCCTGAATACATTCATGCTGATTTATGGGGTCTTGAGAAACATGAAACACATGGGGGAAAAGGTTTTTCTTGTCCTTAGTTGATGATTATTCTAGGAGGGTGTGGACCTTTCTGTTAAAGAATAAAAGTGACACTTTAGTTACAATAGAAGATTGGGTAGTGTTGCATGAAAAACAAACTGGAAAGTGTGTTAAAACTTTGAGAACTGATAATGGTTTAGAGTTTTATAATGAGGAATTTGATAATTTCTGTAAATACCATGGAATTATGAGACATAGGACCGTTAGAAAAACCCCTCAGCAAAATAGGGTTGCTGAGAGAATGAATAGAACCCTTCTTGAGAAAATTAGATGCTTACTCTTCACCTCAGGCTTGTCTAAATCTTTTCAGGGTGAAGCTTTGTATCCTGCTACTTATTTGATAAATAGAAGCCCAAATAGGTCCTTTAACATGACGTGCCCTATGGAATTGTGCAATAACAAAAAACTTGACTTATCTGATTTGAGGATTTTTGGTTGTGCTGCATATGCTCATAATAGAGAGGGTAACTTAGACCCTTGGCTATGTTGTAGATCTCCCCACATAGGCGTCAACTCCCTGATGTCTCCCTTTTTGTTTTAATTATATGCCCTTAGGAGACATCAAATTAGGTGAATTATTGACTAAAATGATAGACTTTTAATGATTATTTGCTATATTTCAATTTCACTCCTTGGAAATTAGTATTTTTGGATTTGTAAAGCTTTTGCGCGTAATATGGTTTGTTTTTAGTGAAAAGTTTGTAGGTTTGTAATAGTAGAAAGGAGGGGAATTGTGTATTAAAGTCATAGATCGTGTAAAGAACTCAAAGGCGTGAAGAAATATTCCGAAGAGTTGATTTAGGAAACTGCAAATCTGGAAGGCTGCTGAAGATTGCTGATTTTGAGCCATTTAGACGAGGATTAATGGTGTGGCCTAAGGTGTGATAAAAAGATGATATAATTTAGATGCAAATAAACACCCTAAGCTAACACGGTACTGCAAGTATTACAGGACGTATGCAAGTTTTAATGATAAGAAGATTCGTTCCTCAGAGACTGACGAAAGTTAGAGAGAACTTATGCAAATTTTCAAGTGCAGATATAAAAGATAGAAAGATAATACGCAAAGAAAGAAAAGGAAAATAGATTTTTATTTGGTTTTTATAAAGAAATCTAAACTACTAAATAAAAGACAGGAGATAAAAGATATGAATTTCGAAGTAACTAATTAAAACTAAGAAAATAAAAAACAATAAAAGAAATATGAAGAATATGAGAGGAGAGATATAGCTTAGGTTTTGCTAGTATGCACTAATCCTTCTAATTCTATCTATTAGATCTAATTTATAAGGGAGAATATTAGCTCTTGGTATACTTAGTCAGGATTCTAAATTCCTATACCTTAGACCTTGAGAGCGGATAAGGGGGCTACGGCACAACCAAGACGTGGTTACACTCTTAGAGTTATCAAGCGCTACCAAGGCTCTAAGCAAACGCAACAATCAATTTGTGATATGGTGATTAAAACAAATCCTAATGACTATCTAGTTAGAATCATGTTTTGTCAGAACTAATATCGACACTAGACGCTATGTGGTGGTTCAATAGTTAAACACCCAGCTAAGGTGATCATATAACTACTATTAAGGAAATCCTATACTCGTGCACTAGCAAGGAAAACAATCATTAAATCAAAACACATAATCAAATATAAAGGTAAGTAGCTAATATCAGATTAAAACATGTAATTCCCAAAGAAACTTAGATAGAAGAATTAGAATTCATAGTTTATACATGATGCAAAACCAAAGCTAATAGAATTAATTCATACAAAGAAAAGAAGAGAAAAGAATTACAAAATAAGAGGTTGAAGGAGACATGATTGATGCACAGCTCCTTCCAGACTTCTTCTCTTGTGTTGCAGCTTCCTCTTGGCCTTAAGGTTTGGCCAAGGATGATTTAAGAGTGTTAAGAGGCTGTATTTATAGTGTATAGGTTGACCTAATTCGTTTCTTGGAGGAAAGGCCAAGTAATAGACTCCAAGCCCAACTCAAATTCGTAAGGAAATAAAGATAAACACTGCTGGACCGTTTTGAGCATATCTTCTTCGTTATTGGTCGGTTTGAGCTCCATAATATACCAAAAGAATCGTCACAGAATTATCTATGTCCCTATGAAAGGAATATTCCAAAATTGGCTTCCTTGTAGGAGTAATTACCACTTCTTTAGGCGTGTGCTGCAGAATTTCAGATTTAGGCAGCTTTTCCTTTTCCTAATTGAACTCTGTTTCCTTTTATCTCCAATTACCATGCTTATCTCTTTCCATATCTTGTAGTCTTTGACTTGGACTCTAATTAATCTCCATAATTATCTTTAAAGCTTCACACTGAATAAACAATTAAACCCAATATGCTCTAAAAATATTATGTTACTAAATCAAGACTCAAAATAGGAAAATGCACTAAATTAAGCTAAGATCGACCTATAAACTAATAAATACGCCTAAAATGATGTCTCGGAAGTATATTTAATTATCACAAATGAGGAGACATCAAGACCCCCAACTCAAAGTTGTATCGCCCCGATACAATAAAAGTAAAGAGCAGTAGGGTAGTCAAGAAGAAGAAGTAGGAGGAGAATAAGAACAGAACACAATGAATGATCCTAGAGCAAAACATCTAAAAATTCTCATGTAGTAATTCTCAAGAAATAATGCACAAATATGCTTAATATACATGTAATCAACAATCCATAAATTCAAGTCCAGATTAATTTCGCAATGCCAGAAGGAGAGGATGATAACTTAGTTCATGTTAATGGCTATAGGTTGTTCATAGGTCCCAATATAGAATCCAATGGTCCACTCACCTATTACCTAATAGCTCAATTGTTTCTCCGTCTAGTAGTTAGAAATCCTAAGGTCTTTGGTTATAACGTGGCTTAAGGACGGGTGTGGTATATTTGGCTAATGAAAAGTGAGCTTTTGGCTCTCTCCTCACTAGCCATCAACGAATCACCCTAGAGCTTGAGGTTTCACTCGAAGATGTTCTCACTCAACCCAATTTATTGATGCTTTTGATTCGCATCCCCAATTAAATCCCAATTAAAACCTTTTATGATGATTTACAAATTCCACTTTGCCGGTCCGAATACATATTTTTTTTCTTTTCAAATTAATTTTCTTTTGTATAGCTATGTTTCTCTTTTGATGTTGAGATATCACGCTATATTTTTTTCATGTATATATTCTTTTTATGCCCTTGTTGGCAAAATTAGCTCGTAGCTTCTTTCTCATTCACTATTACCCCGGCAAAGGGTTACAATAATAACAATTTCATCATCAATAAAATCACAAAGATAATACCCAAATCCCAAAGTTCCCTAATGATGAAACCCACCACCCCAAACTCAAGCTCTAAAACGAGTTGTCTCAGGTTTTGCGATTCGAGTGCGGGTCATATAGATAATCCTACAAACTAAGGGTATGGATTATAATGTGTTTCAAGAAAAAGGCTTTAGAAAGGCTCAGAGGGGCTAAGACGGATAAATAACAATAATCAAATAACAGGGTGAGAAAGTATAAAAGGCTTCAAGTGTTTTATCATGAAAGAACTGCCTTAGTCATTTTTCTAACTACCGGATTTTGTTACTTTTTCATTATTAGTTCATAGACAAGTGGGTTTTCAACTAAGTTCAGACCTCACGTTCTACACACCAAATAACTCTCCCTAAGTTTCAACATACTTCTTAGCATTGCTTATTAACTTTTATATCCTTTATTTCCTGTTTTTATACATGCATCTAAACAAATTTGTTGCATCTTTCAAAAACATACTACTTACTATCATTGACCTAATAAAATCATGCCCAATAGGTACATTCAAAGATATTCTATGCCTAATTCAACCCAAAAAATTTTAAATTTTATGTAAAAACAAAAGGGAAGATGAGGACAACGAATCCCCACCCCCAACTCAATAATGAGTCGTGTCCCCACGACTCGAAAAAGACTCAATAAAGAAATAAAATTTAAAATTAGCATACATATTGCACATAAAGAAATGGTAGGGAAGAAAGAAAACATACTCTTCGAGGCTATCACCTCACCTTATCGGTACTCGGATTAAATCTAATGTATCTTCTTCACCCAACTTCTTATTCGCTTTCCGTTCAAGACACGTGATCATAATAGGATATTGCATTAAATAACGACATGGGAGAGATTGAAAATTCGTATCACCTCCTCATAGATCAACTGTGCCACATCTTCCTCTTCTCCTCACAAACTACAATTCAAACAACCCAAGCATTCCAAATCTCCATGAAACTTCATGTATTATCCTTCAACTTCTTCTTCAAATACTTTCTTATAAGAAAAAGGTAGTTCCTTTAATTGTTACTTCGGAAAAGCTATCATGGCCATTGAAGCTTTCTCTTTTTCTTTAGGTGTAGAGTCTTTGATTTGTAGAGGTTGTGTTGTTTTCTTCACTAAAGTTAGAACCTTTTTGCTCATTGAATCAACACAGCTAGCTAACCTCTCTTTTCTTGACTTGTTTTACCCTTTGAATTGGAACTAGGACTTTTATCACTTGATTTCTTCTCAATTAAATCCAATACCTTTCTTTTCTTCATCTCCCTTACAGTAGACAATGTTTATATTCTCTTAATCATCTCAATTGACCCCCAAATCAAAGCCTTAACCACTCTTGAAATTTGAAACTCTTGATTATTGGTTGTACAAGCTTTATTGGGGTTAGGGAAGGTGATTTGATGATGATTCTCTATGTGGGTAAGATGGATTCTTCATGGATTGGCTTGGATTTAAGAAATTGTAGGATGAATTTTTGAAATTTAAGCTTTTGATTCTTGGATTCAAGGTGTTTTGGTATGATATGGGTGGTTGAATCTTCTTTGTAATGATGTGGAGAATGAATTGGATGTGTTTTTATGGTGATTGGGTAGTGTTTTGATGATTAGGGAAGGTTTTATGAAGCTTTAATGGAGTTGGGAGAGTTTTGGGGAAGAAGGAGAAGCTTAAGGATTGAAAAATTCGTAATAGGGCAACCTCCTCACCCTTATAACCTGAAAAACGTGATTTTTTTCTCTCTCCAGCAGTTCCGGGCGGTATACCGGCCGTGGGGCCCGGTATACCGGACCTAAGGGTCTGATTATTTTTCTTCTCGGCATAAAACCCGCGACACGAACCCGTGGCACGTTTTTTTCGTAGTCGCGCCGGTATACCGGTGAAATGATCGGTATACCGGTGAGAGGGTCTGATTTTCTCCGATTTTTTTCTTTTTCTCCCTAACTCGATTTTCTTAGCACCTGAACATCAAAAACACTAATACCTTCCTCAAGAATGCAATATCAACTAAAAATAACTAAACTAAACATAAATAAAAAACATAAAAACATGAAAACATAAAAGAAACTACGGGTTGTCTCCCATATAGCACTTTTATTTAACGTCTTTTAAAGTTAGACGTGTTACCTCGATTAAGAATGACGAAATTTCCACCCTTTGCCTCTAATTCCCACGAACTTTTCAGCTCGATTCTTCATAATCATGGATGGTGCCATCCAAGATTTCGTGGGAATGGGTGTTTCTAGTGGTAGCTCTAATTCATTTGTAGCACTACACTCCTCTGGCAATCCATTCATCTTTTCGGTTTCTAAACTTCGTTTGTTAGAAAGAATGTCCTTCATGAATTTTAGATATTTCGGCATTCTCTTGAGAGCTTCTACAAACGGTATTTTAATCTCTAACTTGTTCACCATGTCAACGAACTTCTTGAATTCCAGGTCATTGTCCTTTCTGACACGTGAAGGGAATGGTGGAGGAGGACATGTGTTGGTTACCACTGGGCTCTCTTTCTTTTCTAGTGTCTTCTCTTGGACACTTTTTTGTTCAACTACCTCTTCGACCTTATCTTCTGTTGTTTCTTCTCCCCCCTTTTTCCAGGAATAGGGACTGGTTTTGGTTCTGGTCTTGGTGGAGGTAGTTGTTTTCCACTTCGTAATTCAACTGCATGACAAACTTTGTTTTCTGGAGCACTAGTATCACTTCTGAGTTGCCCTTCTGCAAAGGTTTGAAGTTTATTCACCATTTGTGACACTGTCTGCTCCATCTTCTTAAGCGCATTCTGTGAGTTTTGGAATTCTTGCTGGCTAATCTCCATATCTTCAATTAGGTTCATTATCTTAGCCATGGTTGAATTCGAACTCGAAGGTTGTTCTTGTACGGTTTGCTGCATTAAATAACGAGGTGGTTCTTGATAAGCTTCGTTATAAATCGGCGCTTCTTGATAGATAGGTTGTGGAGGATAGTAGGATTGTGGTTGTGGTTGATAATCATCATCATAATAATGGTTATTATGATAATAAGTTTGTTGATCTCCGACCCAATTGTAATTCTGTGGGGGCTGATAATCAGCATAATTTCCTTGGGATTGATAATAACCATCATAATAATGGTCTCTTTAATAAGGCATGAAGGAAATTGAGGCTGGATTATTCATGCAATATTCCCACGAGTGATCTCTTGCTCCACAACTAGGACATGAAGGTGAGGTATGTATTAGATTCCTCTGAGCTAGTTTTTGCGATTGTTCTCGTAATTCCTCAAGTTGTTGGTTTAACTCTTTGAGCTTTAGAGATTCTAAAGTCTCTGTTTGTTTTTCTGATTCGAACGACCAACTTCTCTTGGTTTCAAGAAAATTCTCCATAATAGTATTAGCTTCTTCAGGATCTAATAACACGAAACCTTTATCTCCTAATAAATCCGCTTTCGCCTAAAAAATCTGTAAAACAAAAACTAAAAAGAAAAGCGTAAAATAGAACTAACTAAAATATAAGCACAAGATAATTGCACAAGGACTAACGATGTAGTCCCCGGCAGCGGCGCCAAAAACTTGGTGTGGCCTAAGGTGTGATAAAAAGATGATATAATTTAGATGCAAATAAACACCCTAAGCTAACACAGTACTGCAAGTATTACAGGACGTATGCAAGTTTTAATGATAAGAAGATTCGTTCCTCAGAGACTGACGAAAGTTAGAGAGAACTTATGCAAATTATCAAGTGCAGATATAAAAGATAGAAAGATAATACGCAAAGAAAGAAAAGGAAAATAGATTTTTATTTGGTTTTTATAAAGAAAGCTAAACTACTAAATAAAAGACAGGAGATAAAAGATATGAATTTCGAAGTAACTAATTAAAACTAAGAAAATAAAAGACAATAAAAGAAATATGAAGAATATGAGATTAGAGATATAGCTTAGGTTTTGCTAGTATGCACTAATCCTTCTAATTCTATCTATTAGATCTAATTTATAAGGGAGAATATTAGCTCTTGGTATACTTAGTTAGGATTCTAAATTCCCATACCTTAGACCTTGAGAGCGACTAAGGGGGCTACGACACAACCAAGACGTGGTTACACTCTTAGAGTTATCAAGCGCTACCAAGGCTCTAAGCAAACGCAACAATCAATTGGTGATATGGTGATTAAAACAAACCCTAATGACTATCTAGTTAGAATCATGTTTTGCCAGAACTAATATCGACACTAGACGCTATGTGGTGGTTCAATAGTTAAACACCCAGCTAAGGTGATCATATAACTACTATTAAGGTAATCCTATACTCGTGCACTAGCAAGGAAAACAATCATTAAATCAAAACACATAATCAAATATAAAGGTAAGTAGCTAATATCATATTAAAACATGTAATTCCCAAAGAAACTTAGATAGAAGAATTAGAATTCATAGTTTATACATGATGCAAAACCAAAGCTAATAGAATTAATTCATACAAAGAAAAGAAGAGAAAATAATTACAAAATAAGAGGTTGAAGAAGACATGATTGATGCACAGCTCTTTCCAGACTTCTTCTCTTGTGTTGCAGCTTCCTCTTGGCCTTAAGCTCTGGCAAAGGATGATTTAAGAGTGTTAAGAGGCTGTATTTATAGTGTATAGGTTGACCTAATTCGTTTCTTGGAGGAAAGGCCAAGTAATAGACTCCAAGCCCAACTCAAATTCGTAAGGAAATAAAGATAAACACTGCTGGACCGTTTTGAGCATATCTTCTTCGTTATTGGTCAGTTTGAGCTCCATAATATACCAAAAGAATCTTAACAGAATTATCTATGTCCCTATGAAAGGAATCTTCCAAAATCGGCTTCCTTGTAGGAGTAATTACCACTTCTTTAGGCGTGTGCTGCAGAATTTCAGATTTAGGCAGCTTTTCCTTTTCCTAATTGAACTTTGTTTCCTTTTATCTCCAATTACCATGCTTATCTCTTTCCATATCTTGTAGTCTTTGACTTGGACTCTAATTAATTTCCATAATTATCTATAAAACTTCACACTAAATAAACAATTAAACCCAATATGCTCTAAAAATATTATGTTACTAAATCAAGACTCAAAATAGGAAAGTGCACTAAATTAAGCTAAGATCGACCTATAAACTAATAAATACGCCTAAAACGATGTCTCGGAAGTATATTTAATTATCACAATTCCTAATTAGGTTCTATCTTTTATTTCTGTAATCTGTAAACATGAATTCTTTTTATTATTTATTATTTTTTCCAATTATGAGCTAAATTTAATTAGTACTTGAGAACGCATTAATGGGTTAATCCCAATTCTATTTCATTCTATGTTTTTAGTTTTGGGATTATTATGATTGAAATCGAATTGGGTAATTAGTATTTTTCATTAATTTGCATTTATTGACTATTATTGAAGTAGCTAATCAACAATAGGACTTAGTATCTAGGCTATTTCATAAAGTGGCATATGAATCACCTTGACGGAGGGTTTAGGTACAGAACTAGTTAATGAATGTAGGATAGAAGTTATTGATCTGGACAGGCTTAATTAATCCTATGGCCAATTGGGTAATTAGACTTAACCATTCGAAGGTGGACTATAATCACCCTAACGGGGTTTATAGCACATAAGAATAGCTCCTTAGTCCACCCTGAAGGGGGTAAGGAGATTCCCGAATCCCGACCATTATTATTTACCAATTCGTCCCTTAAACAATACATGGAAAGAATATATTTAGGAGAAATCCTAGCGTTTCTCAAGTGCTACTCCTCTCTATTGCGTCTAGCTAATTTACTTTTCCCGCGTCTAGCTCAGTATTTACTTTAATTTAGTCTTTTAATTAATTGTCTTAGTTATAGAAAACCAAACAATCAATCTTAAAATCAATTTACCTGCTTTTACGTGCAATTAATCATTATTTGATAAGCATTAGAGTCAACCATTCAGTCCCTGAGAACGAATCTGTATTATCACGTATATTACTAGGGACAACTGTACACTTGCAGTTGTGGTTCTCTTTCCCTTATTGCATTATTTTTAGAACACACAAAGAGCCACCAAGTTTTCGGCGGCGCTGCTAGGGACGGTAGTGTGTGACCCCGGTGTTTATCCTTTAGTGTTTAATTGCATTTTTATTTTCAGTTTTACGCTTGTGTTTGCTTTGTTTTGTTTTTACAGGTGCTTTATTCAGGTAATGAGCAAGAAATTTATTTAAAGATGTATAGAGGACATTACCCAAATCCCGGTCCATTTGACTATTGGGAAGACTCTTCGGGACAACAACAATGGGGTATTAATTCTTACCAACAACCTTATCAATACCCGCAAGAGAAAGGATGGAACAATCAATGGATCAGGAATGATCAACAACAAACACCATATCACTATCAACAAGAGCATGAATGGAACAATCAATGGATCGGGAATAATCAACAACAAACACCATATCACTATCAACAAGAGCATGAATGGAACAACCAGTGGGTTGAAAACATTCAACAGTATCCACCTCATCACTGTCAACAAGAGAGTCTACAAGAGAAAGTCAATCGCCTATGGGAGGAAGTCAAGGCAGGAGAGCCAGAGCGTAAGGCAAGAGAAGAGGAAGACAAAGCCAACTGTGCATTCATACAACAGATGATAGACGAAATGGCTGCCCGAAACAACTCTCCTAACTTAGATGAAAGTGGTAGTAAGTCTTATGAATATCCCACTCCCTCGAGGAATGGAACAGATCAACCGGAAGAAGTTGTTGAGGAGGAGGTGTTGAAAGAAGGTGAGAATCTTGTTAGCATGGTGAAAGAAGGGGTAGCAACGAAAATCCTAGAAATTGAAACAGAGATTGCTATTCCTAAGGTGTATGCACATGATCACATCATAGAATGCGAAAAGGAAGAAGAGGTGATCGAGATTAGAGAGATTCCATAGAAAAAATATAATGAGGTAATAGTTGAAGATTGGGTTGAAAGCGAAGATGAATATGAAATGGTAGAGGGGTCAATTGAAGAAATAGAGGTTCACAATAAAATAGAAGTTGAATCTCCGCCACAACAAGTTTACCCATACCGACTACGAATCTTGAATGAAAATAGAGCTGAAGAATCGCCTCCACTACCACAAATTATCAATATGTGCTATACAAGCAAGGTGAAACATCGCGAGAGCAAAGCGGCAAGGAGGAGCACCTACCCACCACATTTTAAAGATGAATACGGGATTGAAACGAGGAATAAAAATAATCTTATACCATTGAGAACGGTTATCTACTCTAATGTGGTGGAAAATGAGAAGTACTTACCCACCTCCTTTTAGAGATCGATTGAATAATATTCTCAGGGGGAAGGTTCTAAAGCTTTTACATCAAGGAAGAGGAGAGTTTAAGCGGAGGAATAGCGCAAGGGCCTCATTACCATCTTCATGGAAGGTAACGCGTTGAACTTAAAGACGTAATAAACAAAAGTGCTTCTTGGGAGACAACCCATGTTTTAAATTGCTTTCATGTCTTTTAAATTCTTAGTGTAAATTAGAGTAATGGTTATTTATTTAGTGTTTAATTTTTAAAAATGATAAAGGTTGGTGCCTTTGATGATTACAGGAGTAAAGGTCATGAGTTTGGGGTAGTTAGGTTATCAGCAACTTCGGAAGATCATAACTTGACGCTCGGAGGCCGGAATTAACTTTTTCTTGAGCCTAAACCACTTAGTTTTTCGAGATCTATCCAATAGTGAAGTCAAAAAGTTCTGATACATAGCCCAAAGTTTCTGACCTGTGCGTAAAGGGACGCAATTCATGGTGCGAAATGAAGAAAACCGAATTCTGAGAAAAAATGGTAACTCCAATGGAAAATCTGAGTAGTCCATTGGATCGGGAGCGCAATTTCCAATAAAAATGAGTATAAGGTTTGCAAAAATCCGAGGTGTAGGCAAGGAGAAATAAAAAAAATAAGATGGAAATTTTTCTGTGCTAATACGCAACCCTTTGCGTCCAGCGGGTTGGCAAATCCGCGCGCGAAAAGCCAACTCTCTGGTTAGTGCGTCAAGTATGACGCAAGGAGAGTTGCGTTTAGGTATTAAAAAAAATCATAAAATCGAAGGCAGCATTTTATGCTTCCCAAAAAAAAATCTGGACACAATCAGAGAAAAGTTCGGCAAGCGATATCTTTGCGCCCGGAGGTCGAAATGAGGTGATCTTTAAGCCTAAACTGCATAACTTTTTGAGACTTAGCCATTGGGAAGATCTTCGTTCGCGACCGGCTAGCCGCTCCTGTGGCCGGCATGCCGCTCAGCTCTCGGCGAAATTCATTAAACAATTAATTCTAGGACGCAGAAGTTCGCGTTTTAGCCTCTCACACATGGGACTTCAGTGTAAACGAACCCAAAAACCAGAAATACCTGCAAATCACCATCAAAACACCAAAATATCACCAATCCCTCTCTCTAAACATCATCCAAACACACAATCATACCATAAATCTTCCCAAAACACCATAGAATTCACACTTTCATCCTAATTTTTCTTTCACCAAAGCTTAAAGTTTGTCCATTAAACCCTTCCCAAACCTTGAAATATTTATGACCCAACTCAGAGTACACCATAATTCATAGCCATACACCTTCAAGAACACCAAAATCACAAATATCATCCAAATCTTTTGAGAGTTCTTGAAGCTTTGAGTTTGGGGTCATCAGAGATGACCATGAAGGTTGGAAAGGTACGAAGAACATGATGAAGAAAGAGAATTGGGTATTAAGGGAAGATTTTCATAAAGGAGATGATGATTAGAGAGCTGGTAATAGATGAAAGCGTGGGAAATTTGACGAAAAGTTTGAGGTGATGAAGAACACTTTATAAACGCAATCATTGATGACGAAGAATTCAAAACCAAAACCTGGACGCAACACGGATAACCAGCCTCGCGCTGGTTAAGAAACGTTTTCTATCCCTTCTCATTTAGTGTAGATTAGTTTATTTGCTTTGAGTCTTTTCGAGTCGTGGGGGCACGACTCGTTTTTGAGTTTGGAGTGGGGTTCGTCCCCTCATCCCAATTTTATGTGTTATTTATTTTATTTGCTTTCAATAAATTAATTTTAGGGTTGCGTTTGACTGTAGAGAATTTAAAATGTCCCCATTAAGTAAACTTTTTATGAATTTGTGATAGAAAATAGTAGACTTTAGGAGTTAGTATAAAACGCATTTAGATTGCATGCAAACATAGGTAATTAACAGTTAAAATTAATAAACAATGCAAAAGAAGTAAACTTGTACTTAAGGAAAATGTTTGGTGTGTAGAACGCGAGATCTAAAGTGATAGAGAACCCACTTAGGTACGAACTAGAGGCAAGCTATGTAATTAGGAAGATGATAGAGGCAGTTCTTTGTTAGCCCTTTGAGCCTTTTTAGCCTTCTGTCCCTTAATATAATATTATCCGTCTTAGCCCCATTTTTAGCCTTTAAGCCTTCTTTTGTCTCCATAATATAAGCCCATATCCATTTAGATTATTAGGCATTACCATATGACCCGCACTTGAATCACAATCCTAAGACTTCCTGTCTTGAGCTTGAGTTTGGGGTGGTGGGTTTCATTATTGGGAAATTACATTGGGAGGGAATTTGTATGCGTTTGTATTTATGCACAATTGTTGATGATATATTAATTGTAACCCTTTGCCGGGATTTGAAAAAGAAAAGAAAAGAAAAAAAATTATAAGAGACATGACCTTTCACATCAAAATGATGGTCATGGGTGTCTTGTAGAAAAAAAAAAGAGAAAATTGAAATGAAAAAGAAAAAAAAGAAAAAAAAAGAAAGTAACCGGCAAAGTGGAATTTTAGAAATCATCTTTAAGTGCTTATTGGGTAATTTTGGGGACGCTACATTAGTGCGTCAAATGGGCTGAGTGATAACGATATTCGAGTGTAAACTCAAGCTCAAGGACAGTTTGTTGATGGTAAGTGAGAGAGCCAAAAGCTCACTTCAAATTTACCAAATATACACTCCATACCGTCCCTAAGCCTACACTATAACCATAAAGTCCTCGTGATTCCTAGTTATATAGTGGATTTTTAATTCAGCTAATAGGGAGTATGCTAAGTGGAGCGTTCAAAGTTAGTAAGGATCGATGAACACACTATTGCCATCATCTTGAGATAAGTACAAGCGTAACCTTCTAGCATTGTGAAGTTAATTTTTAATTGATTATTTTTGTTTGATTTTGCATGACATTTGTATGAGTATATTAATTCCTAGGATCATACTATATGAGATTTATTTTAAGTTATGCTTTGGGTGTTATTCATTAGACTCTACCTTTTTGCGTATCACCTTGAACCCTTGTTTTTATTTTGCTTTGTCGGGACGACAAAGGTTTGAGTTTGGGGTCTTGATATCTCCCTTTTTTTTCTAATTATATGCCCTTAGGAGACATCAAATCAGGTGAATTATTGACTAAAATGATAGACTTTTAATGATTATTTGCTATATTTCAATTTCACTCCTTGGAAATTAGTATTTTTGGATCTATTAAGCTTTTGTGAGTAATATGGTTTGTTTTTAGTGAAAAGTTTGTAGGTTTGGAATACTAGCAAGGAGGGGAATAGTGGATTAAAGTCATAGATCGTGTAAAGAAGTCAAAGGCGTGAAGAAATATTCCGAAGAGTTGATTTAGGAAACTGCAAATCTGGAAGGCTGCTGAAGATTGCTGATTTTGAGCCATTTAAACGAGGATTCAGCAGCTGAGTTGTGAAGAGATTAGATTCCTTATCGAGTTACGAAGAATTAGCAAGTTGAATGAGTCAATTCGGAATTATATTGAGAAAGTTACACCCGTTTTAGTGAAGGGTTACGGGATTTGGCCTTAAGTTATGGACTTGGGCTTTTTAATATTTGACTAATTAACCTAAGTAAAAGCCCTAGTCCGAATTTAGCACTATAAATAGGCCTTTAGACCTCATTATTCAGTACCTCTTATTTTATTCTTCAAATTAAATCATCATCAGAAGAGAGTGTCCAGAGAAAAAGTCAAAAGCAAGGAAAAGGAGAAAGCTGGAAAAGGTGAAAGCTAAGAGCTGGAGAAAGTCATCTTCTCCAAATCACAGCCAAACCCAATTCCTAATTAGGTTCTATCTTTTATTTCTGTAATTTGTAAACATGAATTATTTTTATTATTTATTAGTTTTTCCAATTATGAACTAAATTTAATTAGTACTTGAGAATGCATTAATGGGTTAATCCTAATTCTATTTCATTCTATGTTTTTGGTTTTGGGATTATTATGATTGAAATCGAATTGGGTAATTAGTATTTTTCATTAATTTGCATTTATTGACTAGTATTGAAGTAGCTAATCAACAATAGGACTTAAAATCTAGGCTATTTCATAAAGTGGCATATGAATCACCTTGACGGGGGGTTTAAGTACAGAACTAGTTAATGAATGTAGGATAGAAGTTATTAACCTTGACAGGCTTAGTTAATCATATGGTCGATTGGGTAATTAGACTTAACCATTCGAAGGTGGACTATAATCACCCTGACGGGGTTTGTAGCACCTAAGAATAGCTCCTTAGTCCACCCTGACGGGGTAAGGAGATTCCCGAATCCCGACCATCATTATTTACCAATTCGTCCCTTAAACAATACATGGAAAGAATAGATTTAGGAGAAATCCTAGTGTTTCTCAAGTGCTACTCCTCTCTATTGCGTCTAGCTGATTTACTTTTCCCACGTCTAGCTTAGTATTTACTTTAATTTAGTCTTTTAATCAATTGTCTTAAATATAGAGAACCAAACAATCAATCTTAAAATCAATTTATCTGCTTTTACGTGCAATTAATCACTATTTGATAAGCATTAGAGTCAACCATTCCGTCCTTGAGAACAAATCTGTATTATCATATATATTACTTGGGACAACTGTACACTTGCAGTTATGGTTCTCTTTCCCTTATTGCATTATATTTAGAACACACAAAGAGCCACCACTCCCCCCTCGGCCGCTTACGCCTAGTTAAAGTTCTAGGCGTTTTTCCCTAACGCCTTAGTCGCCTAGCCTGTCTAGGCACCGATTAACGGCAAAAAATGGTCGCCTAGGCGCCGATTAATGGAAAAACATGCCCACATAGACCTTTTTGTTATTTTTCTTATTCTCGAGAATTCTTTAGTTGATATTATAACTCAAATTTTATTATTTTTATATTTACTATAGTGTTGTTAGATGAATTTTATGACTTAAATAGTTAAAATTGATATAATTACTATATATTACTAAATATACAAAATTACACATCAGGATTCAAAACCGTATAAGTCCTCCTAGGCCCTGTGTAATCCCGCCTAGGCGCTAGGCCCTGGTCGACCGCCTAGCTCCCGAAACCGAGATCTACTACATAAACCTTAGGTCGCTGAAATGTGTATTTCTTGGTTACTAATCTATGCATGGAACTAAAGGTTACATGTTGTGGGATAAAAGTGCGAATGGTAGTAAAATCATTATTAGCAGAGATGTAATATTTGATGAAACTAACTTTCCTTGCAAGAAAAGTGTTGTGATTACAAGTGATGATACAGTTGAACCTGAAAATGTCCCTGAGGGTACTGAGATTGAGGTGGAGCCTATTCAAACTGAAAGTGATGAAACATCATCTGATCCAGTCACAAAAGGAGAAACTGGTTGAGCCCAACCTACTGAGCAACCAGGTTACTCTGAGCCACACTCAAAGGTTGAGACACCCCAATAATATCTTCAATAAAGCCTTGTAAACTATAAACTGACAAGAGATAGAGAAAGAAGAGACCCAAAACCCTCTACTAGGTATTCCTATGCTGAATTAGTATATACTGCATTAATTGCAGCTACTGAGGTAACCAAATCTGAGCCTGAATCTTATACTGAGGTGCTTCAGTCTGAGAATAAGACATGATGGTTAAATGCTATGAAAGAAGAGATGCATTCTTTACATGTTAATAACACTTGGGTATTAGCTGAATCCCCCTGGTAAAAAACTGATAGAGTGCAGATGGTTATATAATATTAAAGAAGGCTTGAATCAAACTGACCCTCCTAGGTATAAAGCAAGACTAATTTCTAAGGGATATACTCAAAGGGAAGGGATTGACTTTCATGAAACATTTGCACCTGTTGCAAAATTCAAAACTATTAGGATAATGTTAGCTTTTGTGGCATGTTATGATTTGGAATTAGAACAACTTGATGAGTACTGTTATAGAAGAAATTACAAGACTTGATGGATCTAGTTACGAACAATATTCAAATGCACCACGAGAAATTCAGAGAAAAAGAGGCCTCAATCCAGATCTTACACACACAATTGAACCAAATAACAAAAATTGTGAATTCTTTCCTAAAAGCAAAGAAATTGAATGCCATTGAAGGAGGTGACGACAATGTTGGGTTTGAAGCATGTAAGGCAATCTGCCTTGACACAGAAAAGAAAGAGGAACCACCACATGCTGCAAAAATTTCCGTGGAGGTTCCAGAAACTAAAGAAGAATCAACCAAGCTAGCTCCGGAGCATCTATTCGTTAATCTTCTCAAGGACATGCAACAAAGATTATACTCCCTCCGTTCCACTATATTTGTCCACTTAGCTTTTCACATATATTAAGAAACATAATAAATGAATTCACCATTACAAAAATACCCCTAATAAAGTATCTTTATATCTTAAATGGGTATTGGAAATATAAATTTTAATATTTTAATAAGGTTAATAATGGAAAAAGTAGTAAAAAAAAGTGTCTTGAACTCCTAAGTGGACAATATATTTGGAACATTAATTTTAGTAAGTGGACAATTTAAATGGAACGGAGGGAGTATTGGTAATTGAACTATAAGCTATTATAGCTAAAGAGAAAGAGGAAGAAGCCTCACAAGAGCAGAAAGAAGAAGTTGCACCTGCTGTGCAAGAAAAGAAAGAAGAAAATAAGGTGGGCTCGCCACTAATTATTCCAACAATGTCACCATCCATTCCAAAGAAAAATCTAAAAGTTGACATTGAACTCAAGGCATTTGTAGAGGCGTACAATTTAGAGAAAATCAACGCCTAGATGCTTAAGATTTCAAAGAAAGGGCTTACACCACACCAAGTATTTATGCAAGTTATTCCATAGAAAGATGCGAGTGTAGAATATAGTAGAGAGGTTGTGGTTCATGTTGGGAAATTCTAGAGAAGAATTGAAAAGGAGTTACCACTCAAACTCAAAGATCCAGGAAACTTTAATCTTCCCATACAAATCAGTGGTATGCTCAAAGTGAAGGCAATGTGTGATGTGGGTTCAAGTGTAAATCTTATGCCCAAGTTCGCACACTTGACATCAAGAAGGTGGAAAAAGCTCCCGTGAACTTACAATTTGCGAATAGATCAGTGACAAAGACATGGGAACAGTGGAGGACGTTCATGTCCGAACACGTAATATCACAATCCCTATTGACTTTGTCATTCTTGATTATGACGAAGACAGGTTCCAATCATACTTGGAAGGCCGTTCTTGGCCACAATTCAAAGCATCATAAACTTTGAGGAGGGAACAATTACCCTGTGTGCTAAAAATTTATCTAGAAACATTCTACGTCTAGGGCAAGAAATTAAGGAAGTTAAACCCCACGGTTTCTACTATCCATATTCCTACAAATACAAAGTCCCAAAAGAAATCCACGCAAATCCTGTGGATACTAGACTAATGAGTGAGTTTGAGGTCGGGGCATGAAGTTTTATGGAAAGCCCGCAAGCCTGAGAATAGGCCACACAATCACAATGATTCGTGGATGGGACCATTTGTCATCACACAAGTTGTTTCGGAAAAAGTGATAGAGATCACCCCCAAGAGGGGTATCAAACGGAGATTAGTAGACATTCATAGCCTTGCTCGTTGCTGGGGAGGCTATATATGAAAATCCTAATAGAGGTAACACGTCTAACTTTGAAAGACGTTAAACAAAAGTGATTTCGGGGAGACAACCCGCAATTTTTTTTATGTTTTTATGTCTTTAGTTTATGTTTACATTAGTTTTTTTTAGTAGATATTGTAGTATTGAGGAAGGTATTGATGTACATGTACATAAGAAATCGAGTTCAGTAAAAGAAACAAAAAAATTTTGGCAAAAATCAGATGTACCATGCGGTACACCACACCATCACTGCGGCGCACCTGATGTCTCCCTATTTGTGATGATTTAATCTTAGCCGGAGACATCATTTTTTTTTATCAAACCTATCATTTTATATCCACAAAATGACAAGTACAAATCAAACCCCTACTTGTTTTTGACTAAAAAACAAGCATGGCTAGGAAAACAAACCCTATACAACATTTACTAGAAAGTAAACCTATCAACTTGCAAGACAACCTATACAACCATTGCTAGAAAAATAAATCAAAGTAAAAGCACCCTATACAACTATTGCTAGGAAATTGAACCCTATACAACAATTTCTAAAGACTTATACTAGGTCCAAGATCCAAGCTATCTTCCTTGATCTTCTTGTTCTCCTCCCTTGAGTACTCCATGTAGCTTCCATCTTGCTATCAATCTCATATTCTAAACACTCCTCTTAAATAACTTTCTATTCCAAAGTGTGTATTGAACATCTTTCACAACTATTTTCACAATATCCTCATATTTAGGATGCATCTTCTTAAACTCTTTTTTATTCCTCACCTCCCAAATACAATAAAGAAAGCTAAGGAAAGTAATATTTGATATGGTATCTTTTAAGGTGTTACCATCAAACTTAAGCATAAAATCAAGCCTTTCCTCCCAAGTATTACCCGAGTTGTGCCAACTATGAAGAGTACAAATCTCCTTCCAAGCCAAATTAGAGAATTTGCAATTCACAAATAAGTGATCCCTTGATTCATGTTCTTCAAAGCAAAGGTAACACATCTTGTCCACTTCCATCCCCCACTTGCTAAGCCTATCTTTAGTGATTAATCTATCCTTACAAATTAACCAAGCACAAAACTTGTGCTTTGGCATACTCCATTTATGCCACACCACACTATACCATTTTGTTTTCTCATTAGGACCCCTTAGGTCATACATAACATCCGAGGTCCTAAAGCCTTTATCTCCCCATCTTATAGTTTCATGCTTCTCATTAAGCACCATATCTTATACCACCTCATACACCTTTTTAAACCTAGGTGGAAATATCCACCTCTTCCCCACATAATAGTCCATCACCTTTTTGTTAATATTGTAATTACCCAAAGAAATAGTATCCTTCTGTTCACAAATATCACCTACACACTTTCCTTTTATCCATCTATCATCTAACATATAAGTTCTCTTTCCATTTCCAACATCATGTATAATATATTTAAAAGCAAGGTACCTCACATTTAGCATAGCTCTCCATGTCCAAGGAAGATTATTATCATATGTAATGCTCCATATGCTCTTGTTCCATAGCCAATTCGAGTAGACCCATTGAGACCAAATATTATCTTTATATCCATACATTCTCCAAAACGCTTTGAGAATAGCAACTTGATTAATATGGAGAAGATTAGGTATGCCTAGTCCTCCATTTTCTTTACTTTGACACAATCTTTCCAAGCCACTTTAGCACCATGAAAATCATTAATATTGCCCTTCCAAAGAAACCTACTCAAGAGTGATTCTATCTCATGAATAACTCCCACTGGAAGGATCATTACATTGCACCAATATCTAGCTTTACTTTGCAAAACACTTTTGATTAAATGAAGCCTTCCCGCATAAGTAAGAAATCTATGCATCCACCCTTCAACACTACCAACTATATTATCAATAAGAGTAGCACACATTAAGCTATTAGGGCCTTTTGTAGTTAAAGGAGCCCCAAGATATCTAACAGGGAGTTTACCCTTCTTTACATTGAGAATACTACTCAAATCATCATGAAGGTCTTTGTTACAACCTCCCATATATAGCTCGCTCTTTTCAGGACTTATTTTAAGGCCAGAGAGTCTAGAGAAGAGATCAAGGCCCTTGTTTAAGTCTCATAGCCGAGTCTTTATCACCATTACAGAAAACTAAACAATCATCAGCAAATATAAGGTGGTTCAACTCCATTCTAGCACAATTAGGGTGATAAGTAAAAGCTTTATTATTTGCCACTTTCTCAAGAATAGAAGAGAAACCTTGCATACATATAACAAATAGATAAGGAGATAAAGGATCACCTTGTCTTAATCCTCTTTCTCCTTCGAAATAACCACACACACTCCCATTAATGCACAAAGAGAACATATGTGTTGAAATACACATATTGATCCAAGATATAAGCTTTTTATTAAATCCCATAATTTGAAGTAGTTGGAATAGGTACCTCCAATTAATTGTATCAAAAGCCTTTTGAAGATCAATATTTAAGGTACACCTTGGACTCAATTCCTTCCTATCATAACCTGCCACAACACTTTGAGCAACCAATATATTATCTGAAATACTTCTTCCTCCCACAATAGCAGCTTGATTTTTAGATATAAGCTCCTCAAGGATTTTCTTCATCCTATTAGCAATGATTTTAGATATAGCTTTATAGAGAATATTACAACAAGCAATGGGCCTAAAACTCTTTACTGAAGTGGTGTTTTTAACCTTGGGAATAAGAACAAGATTAGTAGCATTAATTTGCTTCAAAATTTGTCTATTTTTGAAAGTTTCCTTTATAGCATTACAAACATCCTCCCCAATAATACTCCAAGTAGCTTTGAAGAAAGCACTATTAAAACCATCTGGGCCAGGAGCCTTTGAGATATCAATAGAGAAAATAGCGTCTTTAATCTCCTTACTAGTAATGTCTTTCACCATATCTTTTGCATCTTCATTAGTAATAGCTCTATCAACAAGCTTATTTAAACAACTAGAGCTAACACTTTCTTCATAAACATCCTTAGTACCAATTAAACTAGTGTAGTACTTGATAAATTCACCATGAATTTATTGTGAAGCTTTAAAAGATAAATGGTAATTACTTAGAGACCAAGTCGAGTTAGAAAAGGAAGGGAAAGAGATTTACATGGAAATAAGAAGATTTAGGAAGGATATATGCAAAGAAGGAAAAGATAAAGCTTCCTTATGAATCTGAAATTCCAGCCACGTTTCAAAGACGTGTCCATAACTAAAGATTGGATAGGAATCTGGACGAGTGGTCTGCACCAATAGAAATTTCTTTCCGAGACAAGCGGTTTCATATATTGGAACTCCTCAGACGGATAAGTATTGAATGAGATATGACCAAATCAAATCAGCAGCAAAATCTTACCTTTTCTAGATTTTAGGGTTACGAATTAAAGAGTTCTTGACTTATCTTCTCCTCCAATTAAATCGACCTAGGGCTTCCTAACACCTAAAAATGCACCCCTTAGCCTCCTCTTTTACACACACTTCATATAATTATCAAAGAGGCTTAAGGATTCAAGTCAGAGCAAGCAGGAAGGAAGAAAGCTAAGAGCTGGACCAGTCATCTTCTCCAATTCAAAGCCAAGCCCAACCTCTTCATTAGGTTTATTTATTTTCTTTATGTAAAACATTATGTCTTTTAATTTCATTGTTTTAGTTTTATTTTCCATTATGAGCTAAACTTCTTAAGTGCTTGAGAATCGCTATAAGGGTTGAACCTTAATTTATTTAATTGATGCTTTCTGATTTGGGATTTTTATAATTTAATTCAAATTGAGTAATTTAGTATTGTTTGTTATCGTAAGTTAATTTCACTATTTTTAATCTGATCAATTAGACATAGGTTTGAGTAATTAGGCTATTCACTTTGGTGGGGAAGTGATCATCTTGACGGGGGTTTAATTACTGACATAGATAATAAACGTAAGATAGAAATTATTGATCCTGACGGACTTAGTTAATATTATAGCCAATTGGGTAGAGAACTTGACATTCGAAGGTGGATTATGATCGCCCTGGCGGGGTTTGTAACACCTGAGAATAACTCCTAAGTCCACCCTGACGGGGGTTAGGAGAATCTAGAATCCCGACTATTACTAGTTACTGATTTGTCCCTTAGAAGAAACATTAATTAAGTTTATTTTGGTGAAACCTAGCGTGACTCAAGTACTATTCTCTCAGTTTTAAGTCTCTTCATATTTATTTTCTTGCATTAGTTTTAATTTTAGTTTAATATTTACTTTATCTGCACTTTAGTCCTTTAAACAAAAACAAAATAAAAATCTATTTCTTTACTTTTAATTTTCCATTCAAGCAACTATTTCTATTTATTGCATAACACTTTAATCATTCATAATCCGTCCCTGAGATCGAAATACTTGGACGACCCGTACACTTGCGGTACGTGTCTTGCCTTTTTAGGTGTGTTTATTTAGAACACACTAGGAGACACCAATGCATAACAAGTAGTATGAAAAAGAAAGTTCATTAATATCCAGGATAATATAATGTGCATTACAAAAAGTGATATCAAGATAAAAAAAAGAGTGCCACAAGACCACAATCCCCCTAAGTGAAAGGTCGTGCCAGTGGGGTAAAAAAAATTACTATCAAAGTTAAACAACTTAATAACAACACGAGAGTCTTCCTTGAAATCATGCTTTCACAAAAACATATTATATCCAACTTGAATTTAGACAATGTTGCCTTTACATTAGAGACTGTTAGGGGCGCCCGTATACCCTGGCAGTTCCAAAACATTTTACTCATTTCACCTTGGCGTCCATCTTGAAGGCTTGATCGCTTTCCCTTTGGACTGAACATGAGTTTCATCTCCTTCCCCTCTTTTATCTTTACTAACTAAGTGAACTTTTTTCTTATTCCCGGTTGATATATAGATCACATCTTCCTCCTGAGGGTCCTCGTCAGATTCATTCTTTAAAATATTGGAATTTTGTTTCCCAATTTCTTCATCATCATTGTCTGGAAGTTGCACAAATCCCTCTTGACTGTTTGTACCACCCTTTGACAACGAGACTTTCTTCTTACTTGCAATATTCTCATCAGCTCTTAAGCTTCTGAACCTAGCAATCTGTCTGTTGAGCATAACTTTCTTGTTTCCTCCAACAAAACTAGACATGTACTCTCTTCTTTTTCTAGCTGCCTTTTGATTCTCCGACAGCTCAGACTCATCTACATACTTCTTTTTCATCCTCTGAAAAAGTAATACATATGAGTGAATAGTGAGTCACTACACACTTATAAAGACACTAGACCTATTTTTAGCTAATTGATAAAAAATTGAGGGGTTAGAAATATATATTTGATCATACTTATAAAGAGAGTTAAAGCAGATAGAAAATGAAACTGATCTAAACTTATAAAAATCGTACATAATAAATTCATCGATACAAAAAATTTAAATCGATTCAGATCTAAACATATAAAAATAGATCTGGAAAATTAAAAAAAAATTCAAATCAAGAAAAAAGTGTTCGGTGAAGCCGAGTTTCTAACAAGTGGAAATTTTCACAATAAGTAACATAAATTTATATAAGCTTGCGAATTTTCAAGATCTAAAAACAACCCGTCTTAGGATTTCAGCTATTATTCAAGAAAAGAGATAAGCTACTTACCAATTTTGTTGGTTGAGTTTCAGACTGAAGTGGAGAATTCTAGTTGTCTGGATTGGAATTAGGCGGCTAACTTTTAAGAACGGAGAGAATTAGGGTTATGTAGTGTTTGGATTAGATGAAAGAAAAAAATGTAAATGAATATATAGAAAAAATTACAGAGTGAAAATAAATAAAATAAAAAGAAAATGATTATTTTTTGGATCGTTGAAATATAATTAAAAAAAAAGATATTAAATGATTGTATTATTTTTTTATCTAATAAAAAATGAAAAGAAAGATATTGATATTATTAATTATATATTTATATTTTATATCTTTTAATAAGATGTATTAATTGATTTTATTGTTTTATTTAGGAATATTTTAGACTTTTTTTTATTATGAACCTTAAATCTAAACAAGTGAAAATATTCTTAACAATCATCTCCTCTTCTTTATAATTTGGAATCAAAACATAGCATAATTCTATGTTTTTTTTTTGTTTTTTTTGGGCAAATGATAAAAACCAAACAAACAAAAACAACCTGAAAACCTAATAATCACCCAATGCCCATCCTCTTCATACGATCAGTGATTTGTAGTGAAACCTCTTGTAGCTGCTTGGCTCCGTGTCTAGCGTGTTTTGCAAGACGGTCTGCCTGACTATTGATCCTTCGGGGAATGAATTTGAAGGATACCAGTCCTGCTTCCTCCGCTATTCGCCTGATTTGACGAATAATCGGCTGAACTGTCCATCTCGCCACTGACACCTGCCGGATACCTTGTATTAATTCAAGGTTGTCTGAGCATACGGTCTTCGTCTCCTCTTTCGATTTATTACACAGTTTAACCGCTTCCAGGACTGCTAATGCTTCGCCTTCTAGGATTGTGTTGCACCAGACAGTCCCGCTTAAATTTGATTTCTTGTCTTTCTTTTGATCATTTATTTGTATACCAATTCCGGTTGGTTCGTATCTTGTGTTGAAAGAGGCATCGCACGTGAAAATGATATCTTGATTAGTGATCTCCGTCTCGCTATTGATTTGGATAGTTTGGTTTTCAATCGCTTCTTGTCTTATCCAATTACTACCATGTAGTTCTCCCATCAATTTATTCGTGTTTTTGATAATTTGATCCACCTGGATGCTTGTCCCTTCATGTATTGTCTTCATTTTGGCCTTCCATATATTCCATAGTAAGATTAAGATGTAGTTTGTAACTATTTTCCGGTCCCATCCTCCATTGTTGTATGTTTCAATGACCCTTAACATCCAATCCCCAAGGCTATTTATTTCTTCTTGTTGAATGTTAATTTGTAGAGATGATGCTGCCCATATCGATTTGTTAATATTGCATTGTAGGAGTATGTGCTCTGTTGTTTCGTTCTGATTTTGGCACCAAGGGCACCCTGGAGAGTCTGAGCAGTTCCTATTAAAAAGGTTAGTTGCTGTCGGTATCGCATTGTTGCATGCTTTCCAGGAAAATAGTCGAATCTTTTTCGGTGTGTTTCCATCCCATATAGTTTTCCATAGAGTTGGTTTAATATTTTCCGGCTTTGTTGTTGATGCTTGTGGTTCTTCCAAGGTTGCTTTATCAGTAAGTATTTTGTATCCTGTTTTTGTATTATAACTTCCTTCCTTGGAATGTGGCCAAATAATTCTGTCTATTCATTATTCTGATTTTTGTAATCTCCGGTATTAGCGGTCTTGGGAAGATTTCATCTAGTATCTCTTCATTCCATTCCTTTTTATCATGCTTCCATAGCTCTCGCACTTTTTGGTATGTGCAGTTCACCGGTTCCTCAAGTTTCCAATTTGTGTCTACCCATTTGTCAGTCCATATATTGGTTGTCCTCCCATCTCCGATCTGGTGGATCAGGTGCTGTTTGATGAAATCTCTCCCTTCCATAATGCTCGCCCAGCTCCACGTTCTATTTTGTCTAAGTTTGATATTCAAAAAATCAGATTTGGGATAGTAGATACCTTTTAGAAGCCGAGCCGCTAGAGAATTTGGGTTATTAAGTATCCTCCATGCTTGGGCGCCCAGGAGCGTCGTATTCATTCTTTTTAAATCTTTGAATCCGAGTCCTCCTACTAGCTTTCCTACAGTTAATTTTTCCCAAGACATCCATTGTATTCGGTTCCTTTCGCCTGAGCTCCACCAGAAGTTTGCGATAGCTGAGATCAAACGCTTGCAGAAAGTAATTGGGTATGAGAATAAGTAATCGGGTAATGCTTGTAAAACTGCTTTTATAAGGACTTCTTTCCCTCCTTCCGATAATAATTTTGCTTTCCATCCTTCCGTTTTCGAAAATAGCCTCTTTGCAATCCATTCTAGCGCTTCGATTTTTGATCTTTTGTGGCATAACGGTATACCAAAGTATTTTCCTAGGTCATCCGTTTCTACCATTTGGAGTTGGTCCGTAATATGTACCCGTGCCTCCTCAGGTGTGTCTTTGCTAAATAGGATCGCAGATTTGTTGTAATTGATTTGTTGTCCGGATCCCTCGCAGTAATCTGTAAGACATTTCTTAAAGGCATCTAAATTAGTATTATTAATGGTGATAAAAAATAACGAGTCATCAGCGAACAGAAGACGTGAGATTTTCGGACAGTTCCTCGTAATTTGAATTCCTTGTATGTATCCTTCATTACACGCTGCGTCGATGAGGCTGATAAGTGCTTCAGTCATAATGGAGAAAAGAAAAGGGGATAGCGGATCTCCTTGTCTTAAGCCCCTTCCTGATTTGAACTTTGGCAATCTTTGTCCATTAAAGTTGATTTGGAAAGTGACGTCTGATATGCAAGTCTTTATCCACTGTACCCATTTCTCATGAAACCCAAGCTTTTCTAATAGTGTGAGTATAAAGTCCCATCTAACCTGGTCATAAGCTTTTGCCATATCGATTTTTATACTTGCCATTGGTTTCGGGTTCTTCCTTTTCCGCGTCATGTAGTATGATAGTTCTTGTGCTATTAAGATATTATCTTGAATGGCTCTTCCTTTAATGAAGGCCGCCTGCGTTGGTGAAACAATTTCATTCATAATCTTTTGAAGTCGATTCGCCAACATCTTTGCTATAAGTTTGTATCCGAAATTAATGCACGATATCGGTCTGTAGTCGCCCAATATTTCCTGTATATCTCCCTTTGGTATAAGAGTAATTAAGGTATCATTCATATCTTCTAACGGTATGTTATTATAAAAGAAATCTTCCACAACTTTGAAAACATCGTATTTAATGATATCCCAAAATTCAATATAGAATTTACCGTTTAGACCATCGGGTCCTGGAGCTTTTGTTGGGGACATTTGATAGAGAGCTGTTTCCAGTTCTTCCATTGTTGGATTTTCTATCAACTTTCGATTCATGTCTTCATTGATCTTAGTTTTTAAAAACCGTAGTGCATTGTTTATTTGCCCCCTATTTCCTTGTTTTTCTTCAAGGAGTTGGTTATAGAAACCTTGAAAATTGGTTCTCACTTCTGATATTTCTTCTATCCATTGTCCTTGTGTATTTTTTATTCTTGTAATTTTGTTAATGGATCTTCTTTGCATAGTGGCCATGTGGAAAAAATTTGTATTCTTATCCCCACATGTGAGCCACTGTTGTCTCGCTCTATCCGCCCAATATTTTTCTTCGCACATGTATTCAAAGGAGAGTTCTTTCCTAAGTTCTTCTTCCTCGCGTTGGCTCTCATTCGTTGGTGTCATATTGGTTATTTGTATCAATCTTTTTTGTATTCGTTTAATTTGTTGTTGGTGGTTTTTGAAAGTGTTTTTGCTCCATACTTTGAGTGCTTGAGTTGTGGTACGTTTTTTCTTCAAATAGTTCGGCATTGCTTGTTGGTTGGATATACCCTCCCAACTCTGCTGGACTACATCCCTACATTCACTATTATCAAGCCAATGAGACTCAAATTTAAAGAATTTTTTACCCCGTGGCGCTTTAGAGTCTTGATGAAGTATAAGTGGTGAGTGGTCGGATACAATTGCTGGAGGGATATAAACTTGTGCATTGCTGAATTTGGTAATCCATTCGTAGGATCCAAACACTCTATCAATTTTGCTCTTCACGGTTTTGTCTCCTTTTTGTCTATTGTTCCAGGTGAAATTGCACCCCTTAGAGTTTATTTCTGCTAGTCCATTGTTATTAATAAAGTTTTTGAAGTCAATGATTTGTTGTGTATTTGGTGGAGAAGAACTACATTTCTCTTCCAAATTGAGTAGATTATTGAAATCCCCCATGAGTAACCATGGTTTGTTGTTCTTGTCATTCCAGTTGGTAATTTGATTCCACACTGTTAATCTATCATCATAGTTGTTAGGCGCATGCACACAAATAATATAGTACGGAAATAACGTATCATTAATAAGGAAAATAACATAATAGCACTAAAGATAATATCAAGCTTAGTACTATCATTCCACACCACCAAAAAGCCCCCTGAATGGTATGCACTACCTAGGGGGTCAACAAAGAAGGAATTCTTGAAACCAAGCATTCTAAGTGTTTCGTTCGCATCCACTTCACGTAACATAGTTTCGCAAAAACAGACAATATCGGGCTTATAACTAGTCAAAAGGTTTCTTGTGTGCGTTACTGTCAAGGGGGCCCTTAACCCTTGACAGTTCCAAAAGATTGTGTTCATTTTCCGATGGCGGCCTTCGGAAAGCCGCGAACCTCTTGGATATTTGCAGGTGAAAAATTCTCTTTCTTGCTTTTCCTAACACTTTGAACTTCCTCGCCACTTTCCACATCCACGTCTTCACGTTGACCTCTCAACCTCCCGTCAGTTTCAT
The DNA here is from genome assembly GCA_029959085.1 of Nemophila menziesii. Taxonomy (NCBI): domain Eukaryota; kingdom Viridiplantae; phylum Streptophyta; class Magnoliopsida; order Boraginales; family Hydrophyllaceae; genus Nemophila; species Nemophila menziesii. The sequence goes on along the minus strand of JARWIR010000005.1, from coordinate 35,215,820 downwards.
CATTATTTTCTTCTTCCTCCGGTTCGAAGCGCGAATCATCTTCATTGTCTATGTTTTTTCCTTTTGTGGTTTCAGAATCTGATATAATCACGAACCCCTTGTCACTGGAAGTCTCATCCTCACTATCTTCATTGCTTGCTGTTGCTACTGTCTTTCCTTTTTCGTTAGCCTCAATCCTCTTTCTTATTGTATTTTGCTCTCTCCTATTCTGCTTGCTTCTAGTACGACCTGTTATACCAACTTTGTTCGTGGCCAACCCCTCATAGTCACCAGTCATAGCCTCGAAGAAGTCACGTCTTATATCCCTAAAGCCAAATAAAGTTCTAACATTGACATTAATATCATATTTAGTATTATCTAAAGTATTCATCGTACTCAAAATACCACTGTAAGAGTTCTTCGAAAACAATTTCTTAGACAAAAGCTTACTAACCGAACTGTATGAGAAAAGAAAAATAAAATTGCAGTTGCAGGATATACCATATCGGAACAACACTAATTTAAATTGCCGAATTGAAGGTCCAATCTGTGTATTAGGATATTGAAAAGCCCCTTCTATTACCTGACTGATATAATTAGGGTTTCGATCCTCTTTGTTATGCAACATAGAACGAACCCCTTTGTTATCTGAGATAATGATTCGAAACTTGATTATATTGTCTTGAAAAATAGCTATGAGCTCTTTGATTAAAGGGAACACCCAGATGGGATTGAGAACTACGAATATCCCGTCTGAAGAAGGATTCATGATCCTAAACCCTAGAAAATTTAAAAGGAAATTTAAAATAGAACCTGAAACACCCGAGATAGAATAGGAATGAAATTAGATATGAATCTTGATGATGATAATATTTGGATCTTGATCTTGGGGTTTACTTTACAGTTTTGTATGAGTTCAAAAAAGCTAAATGGTTTTGCTGTGTAAATTTTTCTTTGACCGAAGAGAATTTTTTTTCTCTTTTTCCCTTTAATCCATGATATTACTTTTTTTTCTTTTGGACTGAGAAGTACAAATACAAATATCTATATAATATATTTGCTCAATTTCTTTATTCAAAGTTATTAGTTCTTTTTTTTCTTCTAGCAATATTATATCTTTCATAATATTATATCTTTCACACCAATATTATAGCTATTAGTTGACCAGTCTTTCCCTCCACTTTCGTGATAGAGCTTTTCGATCAGCTTCTACAACAATGTACACACCTTCAGTTGGGGCAGCAGGTATATCTTCGATAATATGCTCAGTGGTAGGATCGACGATAGAGATACGTTTTCCCTTTACGGACTCTTTCGATAGTCTTTATCTCAAAATCCAGAAAAGAAGATCGATTGAGGTTTTGACGGTAGTGTTGATGACGGTAGTTGATAGCGGCAGTTGATGGCTGCTCTGATGTCGGCTCTGATGAGAAATAAGAGAACAAAGTTTTTTTGTTTTGTTTTGTGACAGATGAGAAACAAATATTTTGTATATTATATTAAACTTAAAATAAGGGTATATATGGTATAAATAATTTTTGTAGAACTTTTATAGACAATTTAAAAATGAGGATAGGAGAGTGATATTATTATTCGTTATGTTACTTAGATGGTAATTTTTTCTAATTTTTTTCATTTGAATTGATCAAAGAATCAATAAAATAATAGAAAGCAATTACTCTGTTCGATAAAAAATAGGTCAAAATATATTTATTTTTTTCTTTTAAACTAATTGATCAGAAGATCAATAAAGTATTAGATCAAATATCTTTTGAGATATTCCATTTGTATCAATAAAATATTAGACCATACATCAAGATATAGCTTTATTAGTACATAATATAGCTAACCCTTTTTTTTCTTTTCCTTTTCTTTTCATTTAGTAAAGGAAGTGAGGAACCACACGAATGACAGTAGTGAACAACAATGCTTTTATGTTTAAAAAAAGTAGAATGGATGCTTATATATAAGCTTTTTTTCAGTTCCACTGTGATGAAATAATCATATTTGATTATTACTTTTGCTTTTTTTTTTCTTCTTCCATTTCGGACGAAATCAGAAAGATTCATTAATTCAAAAACAATCGAATCAATCAGATGAGCAGAGAAAAAAAATCAATCACTAGTTGAGATTTTTTTTATTATCAGTCATACTAGTAGCTATGGTGCAACAAGGATTTAAATGCTCTTTCTATGACCAACACCATTAGCCAAAGTTATGTAGGTGAATATAGGGAATCAACCGTCCCTTAATTAATGTTTCTTACATCACTTTTTTTTGTTCAAAGTGTTTCTTACAGTGATGAGTAATTATTCATTTTGTATGTGAAAAAAAAATAGACCTTCTCGGCCAAAACAAGAAAAACATAAAGAGTTTTTCTTTTTTTTAGCACTAATATTTGTTTTATAAGGGCGTCTATCTGTTTAAGTTTATTAGCCTCTTTTTCAAATGTATGTTTAAGTTTATTAACCTCTTTTTCAAATGTAAAGAGTTATTGAGTCCATTAACAGAATAATGGAATTGAAATGGTGTGGTATACAATTCTCTAAAGTTTAGGAGAAAATACAATTGTTCAAAGAATTAATATCCATTTGGTCAAAACTTTTTATTTTTTATTTTCATGGATTGCTTTACATTAGTGAAGTTCTTTGAATTTCATAGAAAAAAAAAATCTTTTTTTCTTTTTAAGAAAAACACTTCACAATGGTAAAGTTTATTCAATAAGTCATAACATAAAATTGATAAATAATATATTATCTTTGTGAAAAAAATCGATAAAAGAAAACTAGTGACAAAATTGCCAACTTTTTCCAAAAATGCAAGGAAAATTCCTAAAATTGGAATTTGATTTCATCCCAATGCAGTGTATATATGGATTGATACCTATTGAGGCTTTTTTTTTTTCTTTTTTTTTTTTTTGACGAAGGCCATAATTAAGTAGCTTTTGCTTTCTTTTCATTTAGTAGAGAAAGTACACACATTTATATTACTGTTTTTTTCCAAAAATTATATTAGTAAACAATAAATGCTCTGTGTCTACAAAAGAAAATAAACAAATTCACATATGCTTATATAAGCTCTTGTTTTCTTTTTTCAGTTTCACGATTGAACAATAGTAATCAATTTTTGCTTTGTTTTTTTTTTCTCTTTTTATATTTCACAGTAGTGAAGCTCAATTGGAGCAATTATCAAAAAACATTGTGATAATATAAATCATTAGCTTTGTAATAACGTGTTATAAACGGTAGGAAAAAAAAAAGTGTTCTATTTATTATCAGAGAATGTAGAATTACATAGTATAAACTCCTATATATAGAGAATAGGAAACCTAACCCCTAGTGTTTATGGGCTTAATTACAAACCCATGGGCTAGAATGAATATCCATAAATGGGTTTATAACACTAAGGAACTTAAATCAAGCCAAAATATATTACCATCCCATAAAATATCATACAAAAGGCTAATACAAGAAGAAACAACCCCCTGAGATACAACAGAACTTGTAAAACTTCTATTGCTAATACTGACATAGCATATTCAACTTTTAATTCTAGTTTTCTTTGGTTTTTTAGGTCTTTAGGGATTCATGAAGAGATGGCGTTGCGTCATTTTGGGTGGTGATGTTTGGTTGTTTATGATGGTGGGTGGTTTTTTTGGTTAATTTGCTCTAAGTGAGAACATTTTGACGGTAGGTTAACTAAAGAGGAAACTACTAATTATGGCCCAATTTTGAAGTTTCTTAGGTTATAAAGCCTAACTAGAAAATACTACTTTATAAAGCCTAGTTACTAATCTCTAGTTGAGTTTTTTCCATTTCTACCATTTTCATTTTTTATTCGTTTTTCTTATTTTTTTATTAATTTTTTTCTCAGTTTTTTTTAACTTTAACTTACCAAATTGAATTGTTATGTACATTCACGAGGGTCCAGACCTACATATTTTATCGGTCCAGACCTACATTTTTTATCGGTACAGACCTAAGTTTTTTAACGTTTTTAAGGTGGATAAAATGAATGTTTTGTATATATATCCAATATCCCGGGTTTGTTCAACTGCATGTCCAATAAAATCCAAGCAAGTTCATGTATCGAATGGTCTGTACACAAGTCTGTTTTCGTCCATAATCATGCCAATGTGTCTAGTAATTTACCGTAAAGGTTGTACCTAATACCTATTTACTCACGTTTTAAAAATTTTCACAATGTTTAATTTTTACTGGTTAATTTTCACCTGTACAAATGAACAAAATAGATTAGTGTTAATCCAAAAAATTATAAAAGCCTATAATGTCCAGACCCAATGGGCTGGCCCTAAAGGGATATACCTAAAAGATGGACACTAAGGGCTGGACACTAAGGAAATATACATAAAGGGATATACCTAAGGGAAATACTAAGGGAACCCAAAAACAAAAAGACAGAACTGAAAAGGCTAGACCAAGTGAAAAAAAAAGCAACCAAGTTTTGAAAAAAGAAAAAAGAAACAAAAGTCTACCCCCAACATTTTTAAAAAATCACATTTTAGAAAAAAAAAACGGAGGGGGCTTGAGCCCATTAGGTCTGGACCTAATGTGTCCTGGCCCAAAAAGGTTGAACAAAATCAAGTTTTAAAAAAAGGGCCTAAGGACCACGGCGAAGATGGAAGCCACGAACTGGAGCGTGGATCTGACTCGTGAAGAACGGTGGTGTGTTTGACTGTTGGTGTGGAGTCAAACGGTGTGTTGGCGGCGCAGCAGCGTTGCTGGTGCTGCAGCGGTGGTTAGATCTTGTGCAGCAGCGTCATGGAGCAGTGACTGTTAGATCTTGTGCAGCAGCGGCATCAAGGCGGCGGATACAGTGTCGGCGAACAGAGTTGATGGTGATGGAGAAGATCGCGAACTGGGTTTCTCCTCGCAGCAGCGGTGGTCTTCTTCTCCGGCGTCGTTGATGGTGGTTGGCCACGAACTGGGTTTCTCCTCGCAGCAGCGGTGTTGAAGCATGGTTAGGAGGGCTTCGTTGTTGTGGGAAGCAAGGTGACGGGGTGCTTCGTTGCTGTGGTGTCTCCTGTTGTTTTCGCTGCTGCTTGCGTCGCTGTGGGAAGCAAGATGACGGAGAAGGGAGGCGGGTATGGTGGTGAGGTAAGAAGGTAGGAAGGGGAAGAGGGTGGGTTAGGGGCGACAGTGGTGGGGAGATGAGAAGAGAGAGGGGGAGGGGGGTGGTACAGTAAACCGAAGAGAGATAGTGTAAGACCCTGGTTTTGATTTCCAAAACCTAATGGGTATTTGTTTTTTATTTGGTTTCTTCACAGTGTATAAGGGGTAAAGGGTGGCTTTTTGTCTTTTCTCCCTTTCTAGTTGGGTTTTGATAGTTAGATAAGGTGTAGTTAAGAGTAAATAACCCTTTTGCCCCCTACGTTTGTACCAGATTGACAGGTTGCCCCCCAACCTTTAAAACAGGACTCTTTGCCCCCTACATTTTAATTTTTTGACCCGTTACCCCCTGAGTGCGTGTTCCGTCCACTTTCGCCGTTAAAAGTGACGTGGCATTGCCATGTCACATTTTTTTTTTTATTCCAGGTGTTAATTAAGTAATTAATTAACTTAATCCCACTTTTTTCCAAGGGCAAAATGGGTACTTCCATCAAAGCCTACCCTATATATACCACAAAAACAAAACAAAATTAATTAATCAAAAACACAAAATCAGAAGAAGAAGTTGAAGGAGCGCGGGTTCTTGCGAATAACAAGAAGAACACCACCAAACCCAGAAAAGCAACGTTCTTGTGAGTTGAAGATAATCAATGGTGTCTTTAAGTCAATGGAGTAAGTGTGTTTGATTATTACCCCTAAATCGTTGCTCTTGGGTTATGATTATTTAACCCGAAAATGTAGGGTTTTGTATTAAATCCATTACATATATAATTATCACGCGTAATGGTAGCAGATTTTACGGGATTTGGTTACCATAGTCATAGTGTGATAATACCTTTTCAATTTGGTAACTAATCTAGTTAAATTTGATTGTGTAACAGAGAAATTTACACTGAAGATTCACTTCGGTGGGTTATTTAATGAAGACAAGAGTTGTTACCATGAAGTAAGCATTGAATACGTAGATGGGTGTCACTATGACAAGTTTAGTATACCTATTCTTAAAAAAATTATGTCGAAACTGGGTATAAAAGGTAACTCGGAGTTTTACTATCTGAAATTGGGGGAAAAACTACCTGATGGTATAGTTTGTTTGGATAGTGAGGAGAAAGGGTTGGAGATGTGTAGCATTGGTGAGGAGAACGTAACTGTTGACTTGTTTGTTGTTAGTAGTCCCGTAGGAGATGATGACAAAGAGATTCAAACTCCTATATTCATGCCTTTGTTATTGACGTGGAACGAGGATGAAGAAATAGTTCGGAAACGAGAAGAAGAGTGTTCTAAGGAAGAGAACCGTGTTGATCAAAACACAGAGGTTGGTGATGACGAACAAATAAACGAGACGATTGATGATCAGAACACAGTGGTTGTTAATGAACAAGATGTTGAGCAAAACACAGAGGTTGGTGATGACGAACAAATAAACGAGACCGTTGATGATCAGCACACAGTGGTTGTTGATGAACAAGAAAAAACTACAGTTGAAGAAGAAAGCATAAAGGTAGACACTCATTTGACAGAATAGCCCTCATCATTTAATATGATTGACAAATCACCCCTCTAGATTTACAATTCTCTAACTGTATTATTCCTTTTACATTTCAGATTGTTTGCGAAGACCAAAGCCCAACTGTTGAAAACCTAAACGAAGGTGGAAAAGATGATGTAAATGGTGGTGAAGAAGTAGGCCAAACTCCTGGTGAATGGCCCATGAACGTGGACGATAAAAATGATGAAATGCAAGGGGATAAAAACGTGGAAGAGGACATTTGTGACGAAGATACGACAAAGGTACAAAGTCCTTTGACAGTTTACCCCTAAATGTTTGAAGCTTGTGACAAATCACCCCCTCACTATTTCATGTAATGTGTCAGGTTGTTTCCGAGGAGCAAAACACGCCAGTTGCAAAAGTAAATGTAGGTATAAACGAGAAAGTACAGGTTGTTGAAGAAGTAAGTGAGACTTGTGAGAAAGGGCATGATAGAAACGTGGAAGATGATAATAATAAAACGCAGTTGGAGAACACAGAGGTGGAAGACATTGGTAAACAAGACACGACGAAGGTCTTCATTTGTTTGACAGTTTACCCCTTACTTTTTCATATGATTGACAATTCACCCCCTGAATATTTTATGTTATGTTTCAGGTTGTTCGCGAAGAGCAAACCACACCTTTGAATGAGGAAGAAGTTAATACCGCTATGGAAGAACAACTGTCTGATATTGGGGAGAAGGAGAAGTCTGTTAATGACATGTTGGATAAAGTGTTGAAAGCTTTGAACACTGAAGATAATGTGACTACGAGGAGTTCCAAACATAAATCTCCATTGAGGCCTTTCAGGCTTATAGATGAAGAACTAACAGATGACTCGGATAATGTTTTTGAGAAAGCTGATGGTGAAGAAGATGTAGATGGTGACATCAGTGACATTGAGGACTCAGACAGCGATTTTATTATACGTGATGGTGAGGATGAGGAGGATGATGAAATCAGTGATAATGAGATACTTGCTAATTTATTAAAGAAAAAGAAATTGGGTATACCACATAAGAAGAAAGATACAAATTCACAGCCGAAGACAACCAAAGGACTAGTTAAAAAGAACCAACAGGATGTGCCACACTCGCAGAAAAGGACTAGAGCTAGTGTAAAAAGAACAAAAGGAGATGGTGTAGGTCCTAGTGGTACCAAGCCAGATAGTTATAAAAGAGTTGGTAGGACTAGTAGTTCTCAAAAGAAAAAGACTGTGGTTGAGCGAGAAGAAGACGTGGATGAAGAAACAACAACTGATGATGAATATATAGTTGATAGTGACATTGACTTGAGTGAGGGTGAAGATGACCATGATTATAACACATTTATTGACAAGGAAGTGGATGTGGATAGAGTGAATGTCGACAATGATCGTGTGGATGATTCTGATGGTGAAAGTACTGATGGTGGGACTGACTCTGGTGAGTATGTACATAATTCTTCAGATTTTAGTACAGCTAGTGATTCTTCTGGTACTGTTGAAGAAGGAAAAAAAAAGAGCAAGAAAAAGATGAAGTACCCCTTATTTAAGGCGGGTATTGATATGCAAAAGCCTAGATTTGTCTTGGGCTTGACATTTAAGAATGCCACTGAAGTAAGACAAGCAGTAAGAGCCCATGCTATTAAAAAGGTGGTCGAGATTAAGTTTGTGAAGAACGATTGGAATCGAATTAGGGTTGTGTGTAAAGGAGCAGGATGTGGTTGGTTTCTTTATGCATCACATAAAGAAAATATTGGCGGGTTAGTGGTAATGAGTCTATGCAATAAACATAGTTGTGGTAGGAACCTCAACCATAAACATGTGACGGCGAAGTACATGGCAACTACTTTTAAGGACATGATAAGACTGAACCTGTACAGTAAAGTAAGCGACTTTCAACAGTTAGTTCATCGAGAATATTCAGTTAATGTTAGCACCAGGACATGCTATAGGGCATATAAGTATGCAAAACAGATGATAGAGGCTGAATACAAGGAACAATACACAAAACTTTACGATTATGCAGCAGAATTAAGGAGAAGCAACCCTGGAAGTACTGTCGCAATTGAAACCACTATTGATGATGTTACTGGAGTAGAAAGGTTTCAGAGAATTTATGTTGGGTTAGATGGTTGTAGGAGAGGGTTTTTAGAAGGTTGTAGGAAGGTTGTTGGGATAGATGGGTGTCACTTAAAAGGTCCACATCCTGGTGTAATCTTGACAGCAGTTGGAATTGATGGGAACAACTGTATATTCCCAATTGTTTATTGTATAGAAGAGAAAGAAGATAGTAACTCTTGGAGATGGTTTTTTAATTTACTGATACAAGATCTTGGTATAAGTAATCAACAGGAGTGGACTTTCATATCAGATAGACAGAAGGTTTGTTTTTTTTTTTACTGGGATACCTGTATATGTAGTTATTTTTTTATGTAAAAATCTCTAACTTTTTGTTGTTTGTTTATGTATTTAGGGTTTGCTCCAGGTCATGAGTGACATGCTTCCTGATATAGAACATAGGCATTGTGTAAGGCATCTCTACAATAATTTCAAGATCAAACATCCTGGTTTGGCTTTAAAAGACAAAGTTTGGGAAGCTGCAAGAGCCACAACGCATTGCAAATTTAATGAAGTGATGGAGGAGATTAAATGTATGAATGAGGAAGCTTTTATTTGGCTATCTAACCTAGATCCCAAGACATGGACAAGGTCTCATTTTCGTACTGTTACGAAATGTGATCTTCAACTCAACAACATCTGTGAAAGCTACAACAATGCCATTAAAAAAGTCAGGTATATCGACAACTTACCCCTATACAGAAATAATTAGTGACTAATTGCCCCCTTTACTGAAATACTTAGTGACTAATTGCCCCCTTTACTGAAATACGTAGTGACTAATTGCCCCCTTTACTGAAATACTTAGTGACTAATTGCCCCCTTTACTGAAATACTTAGTGACTAATTGCCCCCTTTAAAGATATATCTGTTAACTAAATACCCCCTATACAATACGCTTAGTAACTAATTACCCCATATAAAATAAACTTATTGACTACTTACCCCCTTTAAAGCCCCCTTTTTTACTACTTGTTTGTTGTCGTGTTGCACAGAGACAAGTCTATTATCCTCATACTAGAGGGTTTAAGGATGTATAGTTTGAAAAGGCTTCAGTCTAAGAGAGCATGGATGACAAAATATGAAGCTGATTTATGTCCTAAGGTTAGAAAGTTGGTGAATAAGGGCAAATCAAACAGTGGAAAGTGGCATGCAGTATTTTGTGGGGAAATGAAATTTGAAGTAAGGAACCTCGGGACAGATTCATACGCCGTAGACTTGGATACAGAAAGCTGTCCTTGCAGGAGGTGGGAGCTTGCTGGTATACCCTGCTTTCATGCAATTGCATGTATTCAATACATTGGTAAAGACCCAGAAAAGTTTGTTCATGAGTGCTACTCAAAAGAGACGTATATGAAGGCGTATACACCCATGGTTTACCCTATAAATGGACCATCGATGTGGCCTAGTACAAGACCTGTAAGTGTAGAACCTCCGGTGGCTTTTAAGTTGGTTGGCAGGCCTAAAAGAGCTAGGACAAAAGAGCCAGATGAGGTTCAAGTTAAAAGGTGGAGGAAAGAACGCACCGCTGATGGTGTGCAAAAGCTGGTTGGGAGGGGTAGTGCCAAAAAATGCGCGATTTGCAAAGAAGAAGGGCATAACAAAAGGTCATGTAAGGCGAATGTAAATGCTGCAGGACATGAAACAGTTGGACTAGAAGATATTCAACAACAGGAAGTTGGTGCTAATGAGTTTATGGAATCTAGAGATCATGGTGTGAGGGAATCTAGAGAAGTTCGTGAACCTAATACTGGTGCTAATTCGGTTGTGGATGAGACTCCGGATGAGGAGATTAACAGAATGTTTGATGAGTTAGATGTGCAACCATCTGCTCCATGTAACCCCCAAAGTACTCCGACTGAAGCTGCTAATATATCTGTAACAACAAAAAGTCCAGTTGATAAGGAACCCCCTAATTCCCATACAAATCAACCTATACCTGAAAAGAGAGATACAGTGAACACACCCACTGAGTCAGAGCAAAGTATGGGTATACCTGAAACACAAGAGAAAGAGCAAGTTGTTAAAACACACCCTAATTCTAAACCAAGAATGATTTTCCCTCAGAAGAAAAATAATGATCCAGTTGCTAACAAGCCCCCTAATTCTAAACCAAGAATGATTTTCCCTCAGAAGAAAAATAATGATCCAGTTGCTAACAAGCCCCCTAATTCAAAACCAAGGATGATTTTCCCTCAAAAGAAAGATAAAGATCCAGTTGCTAACATACCCCCTACTTCAAAACCAAGGATGATTTTACCTCAGAAGAAAGGTAATGATTTTACCTCAGAAGTAACATTGGAAAAACCAACACGGCAAAGCAGTAGAATTAAGGATAAAGGATTGAAGACAATTTCAAGAGGATCAAGCACAATGCCTATATCTCTAGAGGATGATGACTCAGGAACACCAAAAGGAATTAATACTGCTGAACCTGAATCAATAACTGAGGTTAGTACTATTATAATATAAATTATTGTTTGGAACGGATTAAGTTTATAAGTATTTGTTGTGTGTATTTTGATTACAGGTTGATGACTCAGGGAAACAAAAGCAAAACACTACTCTTCCTCCTAAGTCAATATTAAAGGTTTGTGTATCCACCTCCTATAAAGTTTATATAATGACTAACTACCCCCTATATAATTTATATATTGACAAATTACCCCATATATAATTTATATATTGACTGACTAATTACCTATATAATTTATTAATTGACTAATTACCCCCTATATAATTTATATATTGACTTATCACCCCTATATAGTTTATATATTGACTACTTACCCCTATATTATTCTTCGAGCGCAGAAGGTAAAGATGGAAAAGTTGACAGATCTGTTGGAAAAAGCAAAGGAAAAAACTGGTAAGGATGCACAAACAAATGTCACTGAGAACACAAGTGAGCTTAGCAGAGAAAAAACGCAGGAGAAGGCTCCCCCTATACAAAAAAAGAAGATCTCGTTAAGGGATATACCAGGGGTAAATATATTTCTTCTGGACTACGTACCCCTTAGGAATTTATTTTAGTGACTTATCGCCCCCTGAAACCACAAAATTGAGACAAAGTGGCCATCTGCGCATTAAGTATAACAGAATGTTTTTATTTGTTGTTTACCATTTAGGTGAGGATTACACAAAAGAAACAACCAGGTTCAAAAAGGAGTTTACCTGAGGTTAGTTAGTTGTTACATTTTATAAACACTACATCCTGCAGATTGTGTAACTTCCTCTTTATCTTACTACCAGGGAGGGAACAAACGCCAACCTGAGAAAAGGAGGCGCTTAATCCAGCATACACAGGGGGTGCTAATGAGAGAGGGAGATCCAAAATACGTCACAGTTGCAGAAGCACTTCGTTTGAGGAAAGCAGGTAGCAGTTCTTCAGCAAAACCCAGGAAAGAAGATAAAGAATGAAGATTTCTGCAGATTTGTGGTTTTATGATTCTGAGTTTTATGTCTTTGTTTTGTGTAAGCTAGATCTAAAACTATCAAGCTTGTGATTAGTAAAGACTTCTATTATGTAGTGGAGGTGGTATTTAAGTAGGGTTATCTATGTTGGTTGGCCTTTATTGCAGGGTGTGGTTTTTGTATGTTAGTGCACAACTTGATGATTTGAATATTTATTTTTTGCTATGGTCTATGTAATGCCAGCACTTTATGTTATCTTTATCTACTTTATTGAGATTGCACTAGATTCTGTTGTCCATTTTGTATTTCTACTTATACTTTATTCATTGCACAATAAAACACATATTAAACAAACAGCAAAAACAACTACATTCTCGAATTCAATTCAAGTTAAACCATAAGAGTACAAAGACTGATTTTAAACTAACACAGTACACCAAAATAAAACTCTAACCACCAGCCACTACATCAAAACAAAATACAACTACATCAAAACAAAATACAACTTCAACAGCCTGATACATCTAACAAGCCACACCAAAATACAACTTCAACTGCATTCTAATACCCAGAAAGCTTAAAACCAGACAAAATGGAGACAAAGAAGAATATAGTCATAAAGACACTCCATTTCAGCATCTTGTTTTCCCGAGTTACTGTGGCCATCACTGTGTTAAGACGTTGCACCTCGTCCTCCAACACCTTCACTTTCACACGCTCAAATTTCAAATCATTCGAGGCAACATGTTCTTTCTCTTGCAATTCAACCAAATCATTAGCCATCAAGGTCAACTGTGTGTTCAGTTCATTGACTTTCGCATGTTCGAGCTTCCAATCTGCAAAAGCTTTTTTCTCTAACAGCATCATATCTCCGTAATCAGAGACCAACAAGTTCATCTTCGTCTCCATTGCATCTTTCTCAAGACAGTGATTGGAATCTTTAAAAAGAAGCCCTCGAATTATCGAACTAGTAGCCTCCGGCAATGGCTCATCCAACCACATGAAGAACTTGCAATCCATTGAACACCCCCAATACATGCACCTGTAAAACCTCCTGCAAGGATTCGCATCTGTCCAAGAGGTGTGAAGCCTTGCTAATTTCTTGCATCTGCAATAGGGGACTTGAGAAGTGTAGTGCGACGAAGAACCGGCGCTATCTGCTTGAAGGGGAGACATCGCAATCGAGCTTGAAGGATTTGGGAGGCTTCGTCGCGGATTTGGGTAGAAAACTAGGGTTCTTCGTGTTTTTCGTGTTCTTCCCCAAACCGATCCCGTGTTCTTCTTCTGATTTTGTGTTTTTGATTAATTAATTTTGTTTTGTTTTTGTGGTATATATAGGGTAGGCTTTGATGGAAGTACCCATTTTGCCCTTGGAAAAAAGTGGGATTAAGTTAATTAATTACTTAATTAACACCTGGAATAAAAAAAAAATGTGACATGGCAATGCCACGTCACTTTTAACGGCGAAAGTGGACGGAACACGCACTCAGGGGGTAACGGGTCAAAAAATTAAAATGTAGGGGGCAAAGAGTCCTGTTTTAAAGGTTGGGGGGCAACCTGTCAATCTGGTACAAACGTAGGGGGCAAAGGGGTTATTTACTCTGTAGTTAATAGTGGGCTTTTGTTTGTTAATTTGCAAGTCATGGAGCTCTATATACTAATTGCCCCTTAACTAAATTGTAGGTCAATGCTTATGGTTTGACTAGACGTTTTTATATGTAGCGAGTATCTTTTCAAATTAATTCAAATATTTTATGCTGAGAAAAACAAAAATTGCCTCTCTTATTAGTCTTACGTGTACTTACACGCTTTAGGACAGTTTTTATAATCCAAACTAAGAAAATAAATAATTTTTTACTCTGTTACAAGCAAATCCTCCACCAAGCTTTCTTTTACTCTCCGCCCTATACACCGCTCAGAAGTCCGTAGCTCCACCTCCTCCATATGCCATTTTTAATTCTCTTTCAATAATGGAACCTCCAAATCCACCATCACCATTACAAGAACAAACCAATCAAGATTCTTACAATTGTAATGCAAATCCACAAGAACCCAAAACCAACCAAAATGACCCCAAAACTTCCAGCCATGCAATGAACAACTTCAAACAACTGGTAAAGAACATTACACTAGGTTCTAATTTATTCACCCCAACTCCAACTCAATCCTTGATCCTTGAACAACGCCTCAATGAATTCTTTCCTAATCATTACCACACTCCTGATCATCCTCCTTATGCTGCGGTAACATTAATTTCTGCTTTTTTTCCTTATATAACATATTAATGGAGTAATAGGTTTGATTATATAAGCATGCATGTCAAAATTAGTGAATAAAGGTTGATTCACACTTGTTTTTAGCTTCTGCAACATTTTTCCAGTAGTTATTAATTCACATTTTTACTGATGTATGGGTTCTAGAATTTACTTGGATTATTTGTTGGGTTAATTGCATAATTGGCCCCTCTAATATGCGAAATAGTCAACTATGCTCACCTTTACTGACCCTGAAAGAACACAGGAGTAATGTGCAATTTACCCTTGTTTGATACTTACTGCAGATGATTCACAGTGCAATTGAGCAGTTAAACAAAGAAGAAGGTTCGAGTGAGGAGTCCATATCAGATTTCATCAAAAAACATAATAATGATTTGCCATGGGCACACGATACTTTACTTGAGCACCATTTGCATCAGCTTTGCAAGAGTGGTGATATTATACAGATTCATGATAATTGCTATATACTTGGTGATTCAGATACTCAAATCAACTCCATTTCAAGTCCTAGTCATAGTCATAGTCATAGTCATAGTCCATCCTTGAGCCTGAGCATTAGTTCAACCTCCATTTCTTGTTCTAGTTCTGAATCGAGTTCAAGCTATGGAGTTTTCTCGAAGAAGAAACGGAAAAAAAGAGGTAGGCCATGTAAAATAAAAGTGCAAGGTAAAGAAACTCACTTAAAACCTAACAATGGTTCAGTAAAAAGACGAGGTAAGGCAAGTAAGAAGAAAAACCCAGAAAGTGATGAGAAATCTGAAGAAGATAATACAGATATTGAAAGTGAATATTATCAACAAGAAGATCAAGCTAAAAAGGTATAATACTTACACAAGTCTTTTTTTATTTAATGGTCAATTCTAATACTTTTTGTCCTCAGAGAAAAAAACGCAAGAAAAATGTGAAGGTAGAAGAACATATGCCATTAATGACATGGGTACCTGAAAGGAAAAGGGGTAGACCTCGAAAGACACTTATATTTGAAGTGACTGATACAGTTGAGCAAAAGAATGAAGAACAAAACGAAGTAAGTGAAAAAACTATTTGTTTTGAATAATTTATCTTTTTTTTTTTGGTTTAATGTATTATTCTTGTATTGATTATAGCAGGTACCGAAGAAAAGAAGGGGTAGACCTCGAAGGACACTTATATTTGAAGTGACTGATAAAATTGAGCAAAAGAATGAAGGACAAAACGAAGTAAATGAAAAACTATTTGTTCCGAATAATTTATCTTTTTTTTTTTTGGGTTTAATGTATTATTCTTGTATTGATCATGGAAGGTACCAAAGAAAAGAAGGGGTAGACCACCAAAGGGTTCAGAAAAACGGAAAAAGATTAATAAAAAGGGCCCACGAATCCCTGGACGGGGAAGGGGTAGGCCTCGTAAAAACAACGATGTGTTGAAGGATGAAATTGAAATCACTTTAGAACAAATTAAAGCTCTTCAATTAGAGGATGTTAATGAAAAAGAGATAATTGGAATAACTGAAGAGGAAGAAAAAATGGTGACTGGAGAAGAAGAGATACAGAATCAAAAGCATGAATGTGATACTCAAAATGAGGAATTAGGGGAAGAGAAAAAAGAATTAAGACAGAAAAATCATGTCCAGGAAAGGCCTTATAAATTGAGACGATCAGTGCGTCATATGAGTGAGAAGATTAAGGTATTCTAAGACATTAATCTTAAAACAAAAGTGAATACTTGGTAACCGAGTAATGTTGTTCAGTAAAATCTATTCAGGAAAGTAAGTGAATAAGCATAAAAGTAGTGCAACTTATTCAAAGTTGAAGGACAATCTAGTCCCTCTTTGTTTAGATAATTTACGTAAATTTGTTTTGGTTTCTGTTAAGCGATTGTGGTTCCAAATTGACTGAAGATGGATGTAATGTTTTAGAATAATGTAGGATAAGATTCGTGTTGTAAGTTGTACACTTAACATTTAAATTCATATGTAAGTGAATTGCTATCAAGTTATTAAACTTTTCGAGTTTACAAAAGGCTAGTGAAGTGTTGTTTCGTTGCAGCACGGAAGCAGTATCCGACGAGACAGATTCACGAGCTTAAAAGTAGTCAAGCTCTAAGAAATAATCCAACAAGGACTTGGGGTGCAAATTCCGGAAATATTCAGAAGTTCAGCTCCACGGTATGGTGGAATAAGCCGCTGGTTGGTATCCAATGAAATGTGATTTTCAATGCCCTCATCGGCGTCATTTGGGCAGAAGGGAATGATGTTGTCTTTAATAAGGAGGTGTTCTCCAACAGCGTTGATTTGATTCAGAAAGCGAAATATTTAGCCAATGAGTATACCCGGGCATGGAACGGGCATTTGGACGGGACAACAAGCCGTAGGTACTATGTGGGTTTCATTGGGTAGTGTAAATCGAATAGAGGGCTCAAACTTAACATGGATAGAAGTTGTAGTACAAGGGGAGATTTCACCATAGAATTTGTAGTACGAGGGGAGGTATCGGTGAAGCAGGTGGTCTCATTAGGCATGAAGAGGTAACTGGGTTTGTGGCTTGGGTTTGTGGCTTTTCTGTTAAATTATGTTGTAATTTGCCGGAGATAGTTGAGTTTATCTCCCTTTCAGGGAGAGGGGGATAAATATGATTGAGGACTTGGAGTTGTATACTTGGAGGCAGAAGTGGACTCTAGAGCGATTGTGGAAGCACTAGATCATGTGCGGGCTATTTTGATGAGAAATAAGTATTTTGTAATTGAAAGTATTTACATGGAGGTGAACATGTGCGCGAATTGGCTAGCGCACATGGGTTGACGCCAAGAGCGTCCTTACACGAGCTATATTGACCCTTTGGATGGGATATGGAGTTTAATCACACGTGATAGGTATGGATGGAGCATGCCAAGGATGGTATATCGTTCAAACTTTGATATTGAACTTGACACATAAATAGAGCGATTGTAACCCGGTCTTCGGAGTTCCTTGTATTAAAAAAAAGGTTGGTTCAAGCTAGAAGGGGTCAACAAGAAATTAGCAAACACCTCGCATACAAGTCAGCCTGGCAAACTGATCTATCGACAAACGATTCTATTGGACCAATTCAGTCCAGTCATTAGTGGTTAGCAGCGTTATCGTACCGATGCGGTTCAGCGGTTCATGCTTATCGGCCCAGTTCCGGTTTGGTCCTATAGGACAATTATAAAAACTGAACCTATAAGAAAACCTAATATTGAAGGGCTTGGTTTGGTTCTGAACCAGTTCTCTTACCGGTTGTAACGTAAATGGTTTGTAATGGTTATCAAACCTGTTTTTGTGAAGCGGATTAAGGATTGTTTGAAAACTAGGTTTGTGATTGGTTTGAGAACGAATTGAGACTGTTTTGGAGACTTGTTACTTAGATTTCAAGGTCTTAACCATTTCACAATAACTTTAAGTTGATTGAGTTTTAGGAATAGTTTGGAGATACTTAAAAAATGAAATGTGGAACTATATCATATTAAATAAATTATTACACAATATAAAAAAAACTACCTAAACAAAATACTTAATATAATTACATTCAAATGGTGGAACAGGTTTTGGGGGATGGGTGATTGTTTTCATGAAATTTAGGTTGTCTACGGATTTTTCTATATGTAGCATAAAATATGTACCTAGAAAGGATCAAGGCTCCACATAGTTTTTTAAATAGACTTGGTAAAAGTGTTAGTATGATTGTATAAAAATGACATCTATATTGAAAGAGTTGGGTTTTAAAGATTACTCACAATTTGTCTTCGCCGGGATCTTATGAGGGAGCCGAAGAGGTCGAAGGTCTGGAACCGTCACTCGAACTCGAAAGATTGAAACAGAAGTCCTCGTCAAATAATGTGACTAATTGATCTTGAGTCTGGTCGTTCGTTTTAACCTAATCTTGTAACCATACCACCCACTCCAATGTTGTCCCAATCATTCTCATCCTTTGGTCAAATAGTTGTTTCTTTCCTTCGCTGAAAGCTAATTCGAATAGGGAAGAATAGTTGTTTCTTTCAAATAGTGGTGGTCGGAGGTCGGTTGTGGTGGCCTGAGGCCGGTGGTCGATGGGTGGCCTGAGGTCACTGGGTGGTGGTCGGAAATGAATAGTATTAACACTCGATATTCTTTTTTTGTCTTTTAGTGTTCTTTGTATTGTATAATGGTATTTTAGTATTTGGTCATCCTTGAGGTCCTTTGGAAGAATTAAGATTTATTCCATTCCTTATAGAGCAAAAAAACAGTCTCCAAGACCTTATGTCTCATTCACCCATATATTATAGAATTGGGGAAATTGATGAACATATGTAGCTGCTTGGTCTCCCGCTAGTAACAAAATTTATTTTGCAGTAAGAAATTGTTGGTGACACAAAATGTGATGGCAACGTTTTCTTTTGATATGTTGGTCACGTTTTCTATGCAAGTTGGGAAAAGATGGACTCTAGAGTATTTCTATATGCCATAACAAAACCAGAAAATCAATATCTTATGCTAAAGGAAGGTGAATATTCCGATATTAATTTCCTATGTGAATTTTTTTGTAGGTAAATTAACTATTCTATATCTTGGGTTTGAATATCAAAATCAAGTGGTTGATGTTGGATATCTGGAAACACCGGGTTTTCTCGCACCATAGAAAAATGAAAAGTATGGGATTACATAGAACAAAGATTGCAACAAGGCGGAGTTGATTTATTCTTTTACAGGCATTCTTCATTGCGTATTGTAATTGAGCTTAGATTTGGAGTACTTAAAGCAAGATTTGTATCCTCTTAGAGTATGTCACATACTTATTCCATGTTGCACTAATTCATAATTTTATTTATCTAAATAGTTCGCAAAATACACTATTTTAAGACTTTGTGCAAGAAGGAATTGAAGATTCCAACGATGGAAATGCTACATAACAACAATCCAACTGAACTGATCTAACTTAAACTAATATATTGGCTCAAGTTAGAGACGATATTGTGACATCTATATGGGATGATTATCATAATCATGGATGGAATGACATTTTGTGAGTTTTGTTTGCCTAATTAATATTTCAAAAACTATAGTAACACTTGCTTTTCTTTTATATTATGTTATATGAGAATTAAATACACAATTCAAGTTTCGTCATCTTGGTCTTTGCTCAGCTTTCACTCCAATATTATGGATCGCTTGCATGACTATACTTTGTTAACTGTCCATATGTGATATTTAGATATTATTTTATTACATATTGTGTCCTGATAATATGCATACTGCATATTAATTAGGTTACTTAGGTCTCATTTGTTGTGATCTTACATAATATATAGGTTCATGAACTAATTCACCCCTCAAGTAATAAATATATCTAGATTAAGGTATTGCAGCCGGAATAGGAAATCAATACTTTTTTGCAAGATGTTTGGGCTGAGGAGATGATGAGCTGATGGTTCACTAAAGGCTAATAAAGATAAAGATTATGTGAAGAATAACACTTCAAGATGGAGATTGTTGAGAATAATGTATAAGTATATGTGTATATTATATTATTAAAGGGTGAAGTGTTAACTTAAGAAGTTGTTTTGTCACATTGTTGGACCGCGTAACGAATCAGTGTCATTTTTGTGAGACGGTCAGACACGTGGCTTACTTTGGACGCTTGACTTCACGCTTGATCAATGACTCTTATATATCCTCGGTGATATCTCATATAATAATATATTTTGTTGGTTCATCATTATTCATTCCAACTCTCACTCTCTCTCAATACCCTAGTAGCTTGAAACCTTTGTGTTTTGCGATATTCAATCTAGATAGAATAGATTCGCTGATATATCGAGTAAATATCTTGCAATAATAAGAATTTTCTTGATTCATTACTTGTAGCTTTCAGCGTAGTTGGTAGGTTAGTGAGATTTGTGGTTAGCTTTGTGTAATTTGTAAATTGAGTGAGATGCATGGTTCGAATATGATATTGTAATCTATAATCTGAAATTTCTAGTGAACGAGATACTTTCGTCGGAGTTTAACGTGAATATATGTAATTTTTTGTTCAATTACGATAAATATTTGTGTTCTTTAACTTTCTGCATATGTTCGGTCTATTTAGGTAAACCCTAATCTATCTATTTAATCAAATCTACGTAAAAAGTTATACAATATTATTATGTGTTGATCATATCTTCATAAATTCTTGAATCACTATTCTTAAATTTGTTTATTAAGCCCCCTAACTTGGACTTAGACCATTGATTTTGGGCCAAATGATAACTTTCTCATATGTGTGATTCATATCAAATACACCTCAGATTCATACCCTAAGAGACCCCCTAATTCAATCCATTCCTAGATGACATGGACATTATTATAGTGAAACCATTATTCTTCGAGCAAATTAAATAACCCATTATTTTAGGACATAGAATATCATGGAAGCCTCTCCGTTGATAATTATAATAATTTCTTTTTGAATTGTTTGTCAATCTCTCACATCTTTTTTTTGTTACATAAGAGAGTCACTTTGGACTCAGGGTCAATGACTCGGTTTGAACGTGCACCACTAGATTGGATAACCAAGGCCCTAGCCAGTGAGCTAATCCCAACTGGTTAATCTCTCACATCTTCATATTTAAGTTCTCAATTTTTTCTAATTATGCCTCATTTGGCTTAGGGATTTTGTCCTCATGATCTATCTCCATACTCTTCGGCCTAGTCTTTAGTTTTTTTTTGAGTGACTGGACTCCAGAATATTGGACTTAATATTTTACGAAATAACAGTGGTATTACCTTTTACGAGTTGAGCAGATTTTGACCAAGTCAATAAGCTCGTTTCAATACCTTGTGAGGGAACCATTTCATTTCCAAATTCATACCCACTATCATTTCTCGCTTGTAACTCTTTCAGTGTTAATAACAAAAAAGTCTTAAGTCAAAGAAAAATAGAAGAAGAGGGGATTGGGTCATTTATTTTAAAGAGCCTACCCACTATGCTAGTTTATAAACAAAAGCCAAGCAGTTGGAATCCAACTAGAAGCTAATAAAAAGGCCAAAATACCCTTAACCCTTTCTTCCACATTGAAAAACAAAAAAACTAATCCCCCACCCCATTAAGAATCAGAATCCCAAAAACCATTTTTCACTCAGCTCCCCCTCTCTACCCCTCGATTCTCTCTCTACAGTCTCTCCACTCTCTCTCTGTAAACAGAAACCCACCACCATCGCTGCGAACCACCCCGCTGCTTCCCACCTTCCAAACAGTGCCACCATTGCGCCACCTTCCCACCGAGCCTCTCTTCCTTCTTCATCTCTGCAGACCCCCTCCCCTCTCCTCCTTGTTCATCTCTGCAGACAGACCCCGACCCCGTCACCTGTCCGCCGGCGTGAAGAACACTGCTGCAACAGAAGACCTCGCTCACTGCCATGGCTGCAACAGATCTTCAGCGCTCTCGCCTCCCACGACCATTCACTGTCACCGCCGCCTCCCTCTTCTTCGTCAGATCTGTAAGCCCCTCTCCTCCACACGCACGAAGCCCACCGTCCAGATCTGCTGACCACTGAACTAAGCCCCCTCTCCTCCACGTCGTCCAGATCTGCCATGGTCAGCTCCGAGAAGACCATCCAATCATCGTCCAGCCCAAGCAAGACCGTGGGTACAGCCCCCGTGATGAACCACCACCACCACCATCGACGGGTACAGCCCCTGCATCGCCGGTCTACGCTTTGAGTGTGAAGGGTACAACCCTGCGTGAACGAAGCTGTTGGTTTGGTTTAATGGTTTGTCGTAAGGTACAGCCCAAGAAGGTCTTGGGCTTAGCATTTGTATTTTTTTAGGTTATACTGCTTATGGGGCCAGCCCAATGTAGGTTTTTGTTGGTAATGGGGCTGGCCCATTATGATGTAAAGACTGTAATTTTTTTTTTGATTCGTTTTTATTCAGTTGCGGATTCCTTTCCTTTTGTTTGCTAGTGGGTCAAGCCTCTATACTGCTCAATGTTGATGGGGCCAGCCCCATTACCACCAACATAGGGTGTAATTTTTGTTTTTTAATATATTGGGTACAGCCCATTTAAACTTGTATTTGATCTTTGTTTTTGTTCTACTTGGGTACAGCCCATCTCATTTTTTTGTTCATTATGGGGCTAGTCTCCTTGTATTTGTACTTAACAAAAATAAAACTAGTAAAAAACAAATCACCTGAACTGTATAAAAAGGGGTCATGGGTACAACCCGTTCATGGGTACAGCCCGTCGGTTTATTTAACAAAACTGTAAAATGTGTATTCGTGGGGCTGTACCCTCCGAATACAAAAAAATCACTTTCTAACCCAGGGGTATAAAAGTCCAAAATGCCAACCAGATAAACCAAACTAGGCCTTAAATTGAATGTTTTTTCAGTTTGGCTTTTCTTTATAAAGTTGCCAAAAGGTAGGCTTTAGAAAGTATTTTCCTCGAGGGGATTGCGTGTGTTAATAGGCTACTTGTACAAATTTGTCAAGTATTATCTATAAAGGGAATTATTATAAACAGCCCCACAACATACAACTTAACAAACTAAAGCCCAACCAAAAAAACACATTCAACCCCAACTAAAAACAAGAAAAAATCTAAATATACCATTGTTCCCCTTTGTTATTACAGTGAAAAAAAAGCTAAACAAAACTCCAATATAAGGTTTACGGGAACCCAAAATACAATTCATTCTCTCTACACCCCCCCTCTCTCTCTATATTGGTCCGCCCATCTCTCCTCCTCTCTCTGTAAATCCGACGTTCTCACCACCATCACTCCCACAGATCTCACCTTCCACCTTCGCCACCTTCTCAACATCATCACCGAGCCACCTTCTCACCATCATCACCTTCTCCACCTTCCACCTTCATTCGTGAACCAGAGCATCGCCTCCATTTGTGAACCACCAGATCCGTTGCTCCTCTGCACCGGAGCCACCAGATCTGGACCTCCTCACACCCAGATCTGTCGCTCCTCTACACCAGGTCTCACCTTTTCACACCAGATCTGTCGCTCCTCGGCGCCACTCAACAGCAAGCTTCGCCTTTTTCGCCGCTAACCTGCAGATTTGGATCCACCATGATTAGCCGCCCAAGAAAACCGAAGCCCCTTTGGCTTGTACTCTGCTACACATGAAAACCCTTAGACCTGGCCTTCCACGTGCCGCCGCAGCTCGTCCACCCACCAGAAAACCGCATCTATCTTCGACACCTTCCCACCTCCACTTCCAATTCATCGCCTATTCTTGTGGATGTATAGATCTGATTTGTTGAAAAAAAAATTCCAGCGAGATGAGAACTAATAGATTTGTTGATTATTTACAGGTAAGGCCCTTGGAGTTCAGCCACGTGGGTCCAGCCATCTCAGATCTATTCAGCCATCCTGCGAGTTTTTTTTTCACCGACGTGGGTACAGACCTGTTTGGGTGCAGCCCATAATATTGTTTTTCAAAACTGACTTTCTTTTCTTTTTTTGTTAGGGTCCAGCCCATTTCTTGTGATGTTAGTATTTCTTTTATTTGCAGGTAAAAAGTTGGGTCCAACCCTTCACCATTTGGGTGAAGCCCTTAGTGTAAATTTCTTTTTTTGTTCGTGTGTTTTTTTTCAGTTCCTATGCGTGTGAGGCTTGTAATTGTGCTAGGGTACAAACTCTAGGGTACAGACCATAGGGTACCGAATGACTTATTTCTCGAAAGTTTGACATTGGACAAAAATGACATGGATAAAACCCAAGCTTGGGTACAGCTTATAGGGTATACGAACTTCATTTGACATGCACTTGGACAAAACCGGGGCTTGGGTATAGCCTCTAGGGTACATCATTGGACATAATAGATACATTGGATATGGACATATACAAAAAACGAAATTTGAGTACAGCCCCTAGTGTATTTGTACTATTACATAGAAAAAATCACATGGACACTAAATGCAATTTAAAAAAAAAAAATCATTTCACCCACCTTTAAAAACGTAAAACACAACATAGGTCTGTATCTGTGGGTATGGATCCATCCGCTTAATGAAGCAAAAAGAATAAAAAATAAATAATTGGAATAAAAAAAATGAAAAAGGAAAAGTTGAAAAAAAATATAACTAAAAAAAAAACTAGACCTTAGTTACTAAGTTATTTTAACTAAGCCTTAAAAAATAATAAAGTAGGAATTTGAGTATCTAAATAAAATTAAAATGTTGGTGACCACCATGCAGCAGAGCTAAACTGACTACAGAAAATAATATTTTTATTTACAATGTCTCTTTTCATATAATTCCTTTAAAACACCCACCCTTGTACTTAGTAATGCACTCACTTTCAAGAATCTCACTTCATCTCTTCTGTGTCTCTTTGTAACTGTAAGAGAGAGAAATTAAAGAGAATCTATATTCCCATGAGAGAGAAAGAAACAGACACAAGAGAGACACAAGAGACAGATGCAGCTTTGAATTAGCTACACTACTATAGTGAGTTTTTTTTGATTTTAGCTTTTTTTAAAAAGTAATCAGCGTTTTATCACACCTGGGAAAAGTTTTACATGTTTAGCACCGAGGCGGATTCCCGTTTCCCGCCCCTAGTTAAAAATGTAATTAAAGGGGGGGCGGTTAGGAGCATACCGCCCCTAGTTCAAAATTAAAAAAAAAAAGTGTTAATTTTCCTCCAGGAGGGCGGTAGGGAGCATCACGCCCCTAGGCTAAATTTAAAAAAAATAGGGGCGGTCAACGGGAACCCGCCCCTTGTTGAATAAAGTTCTTCCCCATTCATTTCTGCAGAAAAATTAAAAACCCTTTTGCTTTGGAGGCCATTTGACCGCTGCCGCCGAGAAGTGCTCCAGAACCGCCGCCGCCGCCGAGGAGACCATTAAACCATCGCCGAACAAGGTAGGTATGGCTTCCAAGTGCTTCCTTTTTTATTCTACTACTTTTAATCCATAAAATTAAAAGTTAGGGTTCTTAATTTTTTTTTTTAATTTCGATTAATTTGTTTGATTTATCCATGTATAAGTTATATTAGATTGTAATTTATTTTGATGTAAAAATAAAGTTGAGTTAATTGTTACTTTTAGGTAATTGCACAATTGATCCATGAAAATTTGAAATTTGCATTTTTAGTCCTTGTTATATTATGTAATTCTATTTAAACCCTACATTGATTATAACTAGATTTTTGATGTAATTGACATTTTTTAGTTAATTGCACAAATGGTCCTTATTAATTTTAATAATTGCATAATTGGGCATTTTAGTTTTATATACTTGCAAGTTAGTCCCTACATTTTATATAAATAGAAATTTGTGTTAGTTGTTCTTTTTAGGTAATTGCACAATTGGTTCTTGAAGTTTTATACAATTTCATTTAAACTCATACATTGAATAAAAATATTTTTATTCTTTTTCTTGATAGGTATAATGGCTTCGAGTAGCAATTCGAACACTCTTTTGTGGAGACAAACCAAACACGAGCACCTTAGTGAAAGAGTTTGGAGAAACGTAAGTTTTTTTAGTGTATTTATATAATTTAATTTAATTTATTTGTTTTTTTATCGCTTACTTTTTTGTTGGGTTATAGGGACGAGATGCCGGTGCCTTGATAAAACCATTAACCACAACTCCGTGGAAATTGGACCCACGTGTGGTGCCGCTTGTCGAAGAAGCCGGGTTTGGCGAGATTCGGAAGATTGAGCGGATAGTATTTGATCACGCTCTACTATCCGCGATGGCCGAAAGGTGGAGACGGGAGACTCACACCTTTCATATGCCCGTTGGTGAGATGACCGTCACGTTACGAGACGTATCCATGATCCTGGGATTACCTATTAGAGGACAAGTGGTGACCGATCCGGAGCGGGCTAACTTTGACTTTCAAGAAATTTGTCATCATCTATTTGGTGTGGTTCCGGCACCCGATAGTAATGGGCGTAACGTGATATTGGTTAACTGGCTAAAGACCACATTTGGTACTACAAAACCCCGAGAAGGAGCTGAGCCGGAAGAATTACGTCACTTCGCAACGGCCTACATTTTGTATGTAATTGGTACTTTTCTTTTTCCAAGTGGAAAACAAAACACCGTGCCTACAATATATCTTCCACTGTTGCGTAATATAAAGGGTATTAGTCGATATAGCTGGGGGTCGGCCACGTTATCATACTTATATAGTGGTCTTTGTCAAGTATGTGAGGGAAAAATTTCAACCCTGAAAGGATGTGGGCTACTATTACAGGTATTTTTCAAAACTGTTATTCCCCTAATGTTTTATTCTACTAATTGATTTTTCATTAAATAGTTATGGTGTTGGGATTATCTACATACTAGACCCCGAGTTTTAGTGAACCCTGTTCTATAAGGCAACCCCCTAACTCCTTTCAAAACATTGTTAAAAATCTCTGATAAGTTTGTTGTCATATTCCAATAACGGTACCCCCCGTCATGCGCAAGAGACCATCTTTCTTTAGGGATATCTTCAACCCAACTCTTGTATTTTCCGTCGTTTAACTCGCAAAATTCTTTGTAATACTTGTCGAATTCATGAATATCCGACATATACGCAAGATCCATGAAAGCCTTTTTCGCCACACGGTTTTTGAAGTGTTTATTCAAATTGCTTGCTACGTGACGCGCACAATATCGGTGAACCCCTTCGGGTTCCGGAAATACATCGCGAACGCTTCTCAATATACCTTTGTGTCGATCCGACAATAAACATATTTTTCGATCCTTTGTAAGATATTTTTTTAAACACGTCAAAAAAAAGGTCCACGATTCTGTCGTCTCTTCATCGGCTAAAGCATAAGCTAACGGGAATAGTTGATTGTTTGCATCGTACCCAACCGCAATAAGTAGTTTACCGTTATATTTTCCATATAAATGGGTGGCATCAATGCTAACCACGGGCATCATATGCTTGAAACCTTCAATATTCGGTCCATATGCCCAAAAAACCATATTAAATGTAGCTCGGTTACCGATTACACGTTTGTACTCAAACTCGTATATTATTCCTCGGTTAGTGATTCGCAAAGGGTTCAAAAGTTTAGGCAACTCTGTGAAGGCACGTTCATGCGTACCGTATAATTTTTCGAGCACTTTTTGTTTACCACGCCATGCCTTAGCATACGAAATGAAATGACCATAGTCCTTATGTATTTGAGTTTGAATCAATCCAATCTTCATAGCTATATCGGTACTCACCATCGCGAATATTTCATCCCTTACGAAATCCGAACTCAATTGCCGGTGATTTTTTACTAGAATTCCGTGATGACACTTATGTCCTTCTAACCTAGTAATTTGCCACACATTATTACTACTATTAAAAGTACCACGAATATAAAATGGACACCCGTCTTTAGCGTGTACACAAATGCGTGTAATATATTTATTTGTTGTCCTTTCCGATTTACATTCCTTGTGGTTTTTAAGGTGCCACCTACTCACATCCAACAAAAAAGCACGCCTAGAAGCGTACCGCTCACCCAACATGAGATTAACTCCTTTCACCATGGAAGATGGTTGACTCTTTTCCCAATCATGACACTCGACTCCTTCACTCATATCAAGAGGACCAAAATTGTAATTAGTTGGATTAGAGCAATCATCATCGTCATCGCCGTCTTCACCACTAACTTCACCCTCATCACTATATCCATGATAACCCTCTTCATCGGATGCCTCCGAATCGGTTTCACTTTCACTACCATGTTCACTATCAAAATCACGGATTGTCTCGCGAATGGGCTCAAGAGGTGTGTATGTAATACCACGCTCGTAATTTTTTTTCCCTTTCTCGCGCGAATTGGACGCTTGTGTTTTCCGAATTTCTTTAACCACGACATAAATCTCGATAGCTTGGTATTGTCCGTTCCTCGCCCCACCAATCATCGCATTGATTGTCTCCTCCCCAACATCTATCGCATGATACCGTGGAGGGTTTGCCGAAACCGGACAACGCCATTTCAAATCGAAAATCACTTCATTTTCGTTCCACTTGCAATTTGAACACACGGCTTGTTTTAACCCACGTACCCCAATATCTCCTCCGGTCATAAAAGCTTTACAATCTCCCCCGTTATATTCAACAACACCGTTACCGCTTTGAACAATATCTCCCCGATAAAAACATAACCACGTAACATTCATTTTTTCCTAAAACCCAATAAAACACACAACCAAATCAATACTAAATAAACCACAATAAATAAAACCTATTTTAAACTAATCACCTATAAATCAAACACAATATATAAAACCTAGTTTAAACTAATAAATTTAAACCACAAAATCCTACAATTATTATTATAACAAAAAAACCATACTTTTCTTACTTAAATGTAGATGATATAATACAAAATGGATAGAGTAATTACCTTTAAGGTAAGATATCCAATAATTTGATGAAATAGTTGTAGATTTTAGGATGAATTTGGGTGTAGAAGAGAGAAATGGGGAGAGGGGGAATAATTTTCGGATTAGGGTTAGAGAATTTGGGGAAGAACTTTATTCAACAAGGGGCGGGTTCCCGTTGACCGCCCCTATTTTTTTTAAAATTTAGCCTAGGGGCGTGATGCTCCCTACCGCCCTCCTGGCGGAAAATTAACACTTTAATTACTTTTTTTTTTGAACTAGGGGCGGTATGCTCCTAACCGCCCCATCTTTAATTACATTTTTAACTAGGAGCGGAAACCTGGATCACGCCCCTATTAAAGGGGCGGGAAACGGGAATCCGCCCCGGTGCTAAACTTGTAAAACTTTCCCCAGGTGTGATAAAACGCTGATTACTTTTAAAAAAAAAAAGCTAAAATCAAAAAAAACTCTACTATAGTAGTATTGTTACATTAACCATGCAACATTTGATATTTGACTATATTGGACACTAGTCAATTTTAATTCAGATAAATTTTAATTGCAAAACATGAATTGACTATAAATACTAGCTAGTATATACACATGCTAATTAAAAGTACGCGTCTAGATATAAGTTAAATCAAACACTAATCTCTACTAATGAATCGAAATAGAGTACTATATACCAAAAGAGTTGTACTTTAAATTTTTCTTTTTCTTTTCGATTCTTAAAGAGACGAGACTAATCCTCATTGAAGTTAGAGATTAGTAGGGATATCTGGGCACAACCCTTGTGGTTTAGTGTCAACGTAGTATGAGCTAGAAAATGCACTAGGAAGAGCTTCTACTACAGCTTGCTGTGATGACCAGGGACCACTCATAAACTCACAAGGATATCCATGGCTGATCATATCAAATGAAATTCCATCAAGCTGTTGATGATGAGGATGATGTTCAAGACCTCCATTAGCAGACCATGTTGTATAATTGTCCTCTATAGCAAGTACAGAAGATGATTCCGAAACGCTTGAACCCTCTTGAGATGGTGAGAAATTGCAGCTGAAACCATCTACTTCATTGATTCTTGGTAAAGAGTAATAAATTGGATCATAGGCAAACATTGTTCCAGAAAGATCATGATCAGCTAAAAATGGGATTTTTGTAGAGGTTAGTGATAAGTATAACAACCATATGACAGCTAGCAAAACAGAATTGGAGTTAGAAGAATCAAAGTTAGTTACAAATAGTTAGATCCACTAAAGTGTAAGTATATACAATGATCTGTAATGTATATATACAATTGATTGAGTTAATAAAATCTATCTTTTCCTCTCATCTCTCTACTCTTCTTTACTCTCTCTCTCTCTCTCTCTTGTTTATCATGGTATCAGTTTAAAAGCCTAAAAGAACAAGTGTCAAGCTCAAAATCGCCATTAATGGCTTCCTTCTTCTTCTATTTCTTCGTTTTCCTCTGAAAATCATTGAGCTTGTCACGTGCTTCTTCGATCCTTAGGCATATTGCTTCCGCATCATCATTATGGCGTCATCATCGTCTTCATCACCTTCTCCGAACATCTCCTCCAGCTCAGAAATTCCGGCTGGACTTCTTCTTCTTCGCCAAAATTGGGCGAGTCTTGTTCAAATAAAGCTCGATTCAACAAATTACGTCCTATGGCGAGCTCAACTTGAAGCAGTTCTCGAAGCTCATGGCTATCTCAAACATGTTACTGGATGTATTCCATCTCCACCAGCTGCTGATCCGGCCTTCACGACTTGGCTTATAGAGGATCAACAACTAAAGGTTTCATTACTGTCATCAATGATTCCATCTATACTTTCTCAAGTGGTTAAGATTCACCATGCATCTGAGGTGTGGCATAAGCTTGAAGAAATCTTCATTTCGCAATGTAGAACTCATGTTCATCAGCTCAAAATGAAGCTCTACAACTTAAAGAAAGGAGATAAACCTATGAATGCATATCTTGCAGAGATTCAAGACATTTGCGATGGATTAGATACAGCAGCTGCGTCTTTACCTTTAGAAGATGTTATAATGTATACTCTTAAAGGTCTTCCCTCAGAATACAATCAATTCAAATCAAGTATTCGCATCACTAATGCGCAATCTTCTACCTTAACCTTTCATTCTCTTGGTAGCCTATTAATTTCTGAAGAATTACACATGAAAATGGCGGATTCAAGTGAGAGTTCCATGTCATTTCAGAATGCTTTGTTTACAAACACTTGAGCACCAGTTTATAATCGTGGTCGTGGTGGTTTTACATGAGGAAGAGGTCGTGGAAGGTCTAGAGGTTCACCTATGAACACATCTATTTTGGGATCACCACCTGTTCAGTCTAATTCTTCTGCACCAACCTGTCAATTTTGCACTAAGTTTGGTCATTCAGCAATTGACTGCTGGTCAAGGACTGATTATGTGAATTTTCCTTCACCTAAAGCTAATGCCAGAATTGCTATGGCAGCTCACACTTCTCAGGTCCCTTCATCAACTCAAACTTCATCTCAAAACTGTTATGATCCTGAGATGTGGTATTTAGACTCTGGAGCAAATAGTCATGTCACAAATGACTTAAGCTTGCTTCAAAACTCAGCTTCTTATCAAGGCTCTAACTCAGTTTCAGTTGGTAATGGTCAGGCTTTGGATATAGCCAACATTGGGAACAGTACACTCTCTAACTCATCTTCTAATTTTTACTTAAAATCTATACTACATGTTCCATCTATATCATCTAATTTGCTCTCAGTTTCCAAATTTACTCATGATAATAGCTGTGTTGTTGTGTTTTCTTCCACCTCTGTGTCAATTTTTGACTCCTCTACAAATAATCTTCTCTTTCAGGGCCCTTGTGGAGATGGATTGTATCCTCTTGTGTTTAATTCAAACTCAAAACTCTCTTCATCTTCTTCATCAACACCTGTGTGTCTATCTTCAAAAACAATCACATCTTCAGCTTCTTTGTGGCATATGCGCTTAGGTCATCCATCAAGTCATGTGTCATCATTGTTATCTACTACATTACAAACTAGATTAGATCATTTTGGAGTTCTTTGTAATGCTTGTGCAACATCTAAGGCTCATAAACTGCCTTTCTCTTTGTCTTCATCTAGGTCATCTGATATTTTTTCTTTAGTTCATAGTGATATTTGGGGACCTTCTCCTGTAAATTCTTGCTCTTCATTCAAGTATTATATAGTATTCATTGATGACTATAGCAGATTTACTTGGGTTTTCCCTCTCAAACTTAAATCAGATGCTTACAATGTTTTTTGCACCTTTTATAATCTTGTTTTAAATCAGTTCAACATATCAATTAAAACTTTCAGAAGTGATAATGGTGGGGAATATATGAGCAATATTTTTCAGACTTTCTTGCATAACAAAGGGATTATACACCAAACTTCTTGTCCACATACTCCAGAACAAAATGGAGTCTCTGAAAGAAAACATAGACATTTGATTGAAACAACCCTATCCCTTTTATCACATAGCTCATTACCCACAACATTTTGGCTTGAAGCTCTATCAGTAGCTGTATATCTTATAAATTTTCTTCCTACACCTGTCCTTGCCAATTCTTCACCATATCAAGTCTTATACAAAACTCCACCTACTTACTCTCATCTCAAAACCTTTGGATGTCTTAGCTATCCTTGGTTAAAGCCCTATGCCCCTCATAAACTTTCTCCTAAGTCAGAAGGTTGTGTTTTTCTAGACATGTTTTATTCAATGAGTCAATCTTTCCTTTTGAATCCAAAGTCTCAAGTTCTTCCTCTACTCTTGAATCTACATATTCAGCTTTCATTGACATATTTGACTCTAATATAAATCCTCACTCCATTTCACAACCTTTCTAACCTATAATTTCTTCAAATCAATCTTCTCATGAGTCTCATTCAGATACTTCTACTTCTTCTCAACAAAATTCTTCTTCAACTTCATCTCAACAAATTACTTCCACTCATCCAATGGTTACTAGACTTAAAACAGGGTCTTTGAAACCTTCCTATAAGTGTAGAGCTGCAGTTGTGTCTTCTTTTGAGTCTGAACCTGTGTCTTATAGAGAAGCTACTAAGTCTCAATGTTGCTTAGATGCCATGGCTGATGAATACTCAGCTTTGATGTGTCAAAACACGTGGACTCTTGTTCCAAAACCACATGGACGCTCTCCAATAACTTGTAAATGGATTTATAGAATAAAACGCAATGCTGATGGCTCTATTGCACGTTTTAAAGCTTGTTTGGTAGCTAGAGGTTTTTTACAAGAATATGGTGTTGATTACACTGAAACCTTCAGCCCAGTGGTTAAGCATCAAACTGTGCGAATTATACTCTCATTAGCTGTTACTTATAACTGGGAAATTAAACAATTGGATGTATCCAATGCTTTTCTTCATGGTTCACTTGAAGAAGAGGTTTATATGGTGCAACCGACTGGTTTCATTGACAAAACTCACCCTGATTATGTGTGTAAATTGAACATGTCTCTTTATGGTCTTAAACAAACCCTAGAGCTTGGTACCACCTTTTAACAGCTTTTCTTATATCTCAAGGTTTTTAAGTAAGTGCTGCAGACACCTCAATGTTTGTTAAAGGCTCAGATAGCTCTTTGACTGTTGTTCTTGTTTATGTTGATGACATTCTAGTCACAGGAGCAAATTCCTCAATTGTTACTTCTATTCTTGAGGCACTTAAAGCCCGATTTAAAATGAAAGATTTGGGGTGTTTATCCTATTTTCTTGGATTAAATATAACGCGTTCATCTCATTCTATTATTGTGGATCAATCTACATATGCTCTTTCTATCATTGCTAAGGCTGGTTTACAGGATTGTAACTCATCTCCAACACCTACTATGAATAAGTACTCAGTTTTATCCAATCATGATAAATTGGAGTTTGAAAATCCCACTCTATTTAGGAGCTTGATTGGTGCTCTTCAATATCTAACCATAACCAGACCTGACATTGCTTTCTCAGTAAACAAGCTTTGTCAAGCAATGCATTCTCCTACAAATATGGACTTTGAAGCCCTAAAACGTTTACTTCGTTATATTAAGGGTACACATCAATATGCTTTATCTTTTCTGCCTCTTCTCCAGTTTTAAAAGCCTACTCTGACTCTGATTGGGCAAGCTCCATTTCTGATAGAAGATCAACAACTGGTTATTGTATCTTCTTAGGGTCAAATTTGATTTCTTGGGGATCAAAGAAGCAGTCTACTGTTTCTCGTTCTTCTACTGAAGCTGAATATAGAGCAATGGCTCATGTATCAGCTGAACTTAAGTGGCTTTCATTTTTACTTAAAAGCTTGAGCATTGATGCTGGGGTTCCAACTCTTGCGTGTGATAACATCTCAGCTCTTGCCCTAGCCTCAAATCCCGTGTTTCATACTCGTACAAGGCACATTGATGTTGATTATCACTTTGTTCGTGAGCAAGTTCAAGCTAAGCTTCTTGTCTTATCTCATGTTCCAAGTAATCAACAGCTTGCTGATGTTTTTACAAAAGGACTAGCCTCAACTCCGTTTCTTGCGCTTCTCTCCAAATTACCTCTTCAACTACAGCTTAGCTTGAGGGGGGATGATAAGTATAACAACCATATGACAGCTAGCAAAACAGAATTGGAGTTAGAAGAATCAAAGTTAGTTACAAATAGTTAGATACACTAAAGTGTAAGTATAGACAATGATCTGTAATGTATATATACAATTGATTGAGTTAATAAAATCTATCTTTTCCTCTCATCTCTCTACTATTCTTTACTCTCTCTCTTGTTTATCAGTTAGAGCAGCTGAAAAAGTTTCATTACATGCTAAAAGCATACTGGCTGAAGAGTTCTCCATTGAGAGTCTTTACCCCTCGAATTGTAAAGTTGAACACAGAACACTTTTTGGCCAGCTTCGTACTCGTGAGGGAAAGAAAGAAAGAAGAGAGAAAAATTACCAGCTTTAGGAGGCAAGGCTATCCAGTTTCCATGAGTGCCATGTTTGTGTAGGTAATTCTTGAGAATATCATCTTCTTTTGGAGACCATGATCCTCTTTTCACTTTAGTCTTATCACAGCAAGGTGTTCTCGCCATTGATAAAACTTAATTTCGCTATTTGTCTGTGTGAGAGCGAATGAGTTAGAGAGAGAGAAGGACTACAGTGAAGAAGCCCGTATAGTAAATAACTAAATATATAAGGAGATTTGGAAAAAAGGCAAGAGAGGAAATTGAGACACAGATAGAGCAGAAACAAACAATATGAGAGAAAAATACTGAGTGTTTTGACTTTGGCTAGATAAAAGTTTAATTTAGTCTACGTGCTTTAATTTTAGTGAGGAAACTACTAATTAGAGCTGAAATCCCATACTTCTTAGTTTATAAGATCTAGTTAGAAAAAGATTTTAAATAAAGCCTAATTTTAATTTTTGAATATATTTTTTCCATTTTTACCCTTTTCATCTTTTTTCCAGTAATTTTTTTTATTCTCTTCTTCTTTCCATTAATTAGGACCCAATCCATACCCTCGGGTACATACCAATGTTAGTTTTTTAGGTTTTTATGTTGTGTAATGATTTTTTATATTTTTCGTGTAATGTTTGTCTATGTTATAACCAGATTTTTTTCATGTCAAAGTCCGTGTCCATAGGGCTGTACTCAAACAATATATTTGCCCATGTCCATTTTCAATGTCTTCAATATTATACCCAAGGGGCTGTACAGACTGTACCGAGCTCGGTTTTTATCCATGTTAATTTTTGTCTAATGTAAAAAATGTTAATTTAGGCATACAAAGATCTATTTTGATAGGGTAAATGGACTTTTACAGTTAACAAGTTCATCGTTAATGGTTTAGGACGGGCCCCACTTACCGGAGGTCATCTAAACCTAGGATTAAAACTAACAGGTCTGAAATGGCTGGACCCAAGATGGATGGACCTAAAGTGGCTAAACCCAAGTGGATGAACTCCAAAGAACTTACACGGCAACAAAAAGAAAAAGACAGACCACGCCGGACCCATTCCCATGGACAGAAGCTGGACTCAAACACATAAACAATAGGCGAAAAAAAGAAAAAAGAAATTTTTTCTTCAGAAAAGTTACGGGGGCGGTATTACTGTGCTGGTGGGTACGGTTTTCCTGCGCTGGAGGGAATGGGTGGGTATGGGGGGGGTGATGTTACAGTGCTGCTGCGGTGGAGTTGGTGTGTTGGTGTCGGATCTTAATAGAAGAGATCTGCAGCGGAGGAGATCGGTGGAGGGAGCAGCGGTTAGTGGCTAAGGTTGTTGGTGGTGCAGATCTGCAGCGCTGGATGGAGCAGATGATGTCGCTGGTGGTGGATCTCGGTGAGAAAAGAAGGGACATGGCTGGAGAAACAGGACCACTCGAGCTTCGACGCCGGAGATGGAAGAAGATGGTGTTGCGCGGTGGCCGTGCGCTGAAGACGCTGGTGGAGGGCTCCGACGGCTTTCTTGTGTGCAGCAGGGAGGTGGAGGTGTGGAGGTGGTGCTCTGAGAGATGGTGTGGATTGTGAATGTGGGGGCAAGAGTTGATGTGCAGCAGGGTGGCCATGGTGGAAGGTTGAGATGGAAGGGGGTGGGGGCGGCGTTGCAGCAGGGTGGCCATGGTGGAAGGTTGAGATGGAAGGGGGTTAGGGGCGGCGTTGCAGCAGGGTGGCCATGGTGGAAGGTTGAGATGGAAGGAGGTGGGGGCGGCGTTACTTCTTAAGCACAGAGAAAGCATAGAGAGAGGGAAAGAAAGAGGGTTCTCGAAACCCTATAGGGTATTTTGTTTTGGTTTGTAAATTCTCACAGTGTATAAGAGGGTTAAAGGGTGGGTTTTTGGTCTTTTTACTCTTTTTTAGTTAGGGTCTAATGGATAATTGGAGCTTAGTTAAAAGTGAGTCTTACTATGTTACTTTCATAGTTGTGGGGCTTTAATAAATAATCCACCTTTAATATTAGTCTTTCTTTATTGTTTCTTTCTTTAAGACATACAAAGTCCGACCAAAAAAAAGTAAAAAAGTTTTAAGACATACGAAAGACTTAGTCAGTAGTCTTCCATACACAAAATCAGATGATGCCATCTTTTGCATTGTTTTGATTCGCTATGTCAAAGAAATAAAAGGTTTTAAGAGAATGATTTTATTGTAAAGATCGATGATTCTAATGTATTACATTGATGTGTTTATATAGAAAAGTATTTACTTGCTCACCAAGAACTTACCTAATCTAATCGACCTAATTACAGAATACGTAATATACACTAGCTATAATTAAGAGATACACAATATTATAATTATACACTAGCTATAATTATAAGATAGTAATTATAATAAAATATATTCTAACATCCCCCCTCAAACTCAAGGTGGTGAGAATGATACCAACTTGAGTTTGTAGATCAAGTCTTGAAGACCTCCGGAGGATGAGCTTTGGTGAAAATATCAGCAAGTTGGTCAGCTGAAGGTGTAAATTGAAGTTTCGTTGTGCCTTGAGTGACATGTTGCCGAATAAAGTGACAATCACATTCTATATGGTGAGTGTGCTCATGAAATACATCATTATGGGCTATTTGGATAGCACTCTGATAATCACAGTGAAGAATGGTGTTATTTGACTGAGAAACTCACATATCTGCAAGAAGCCAACGAAGCCAAATTACCTCTTGAGTAGCATCAGCAAGGGCACGGTATTCGGCTTCAGTACTGGATCGGGCAACAACATTTTGCTTTTTACTACGCCAACAAAGAAGAGAATCACCCAGCATAAAAAAAACCCGGTCGTTGAGCGACGATCAGTAGGATCACCAGCCTAATTAGCATCGGAATAACCCCGTAAAATAAGAGAGAAGCGAGCAGAGAAATGTAACCCATGAATAAAGTTCCTTTTACATAGCGAAGAACACGAAGAACAGCTGTATAGTGGGTAGAGCGAGGTGCTAAAATGAACTGACTAACCAAGTGAACAGCATAAGCGATATCAAGCCGAGTAACTGTGAGATAGATAAGACTACCAACAAATTGACGATATAAAGTAGGATCTGGAAGAGGTGTACCATTCATCGGAGTAAGTTTGAGATTCTGATCAAGAGGAGTGGATGCGATCTTACTATCAGTGAGTTGAGCACGAGCAAGAAGATCAGAGGAATACTTGGCTTGAGAGAGATAATAGCCATCTGAATTAGAAAAAACCTCAATGCCAAGAAAGTAGCTAAGATTTCCAAGATCTTTCTTCTCAAAGTGTTGCCCAAGAAAGGATTTCAACTCAGAAATACCAACCAAGTCATCACCTGTAATGATCATATCATCGACATAAAGTAATAATAGTATAATACCAGCGGTAGAATGACGAATAAACAGGGCAGAGTCATGTTCACTAGATGTAAACCCAAAATCACCGATGACAGAACTGAATTTAGAGAACCATGCACGAGGAGCCTGTTTAAGACCATAAAGAGCACGTCGAAGTTTACACACTTTATGTAAAGGATGTTGATAACTTGGTGAAGGTTTCATAAAAACTTCTTCTTCCAAATCTCCATTGAGAAAAGCATTTTTGACATCCATTTGAAATAATTTCCATCGACGGACAGCAGCAACAGCAATAAGACTTCGAACAGATGTCAAACGAGCAACAGGTGCAAAAGTTTCTTCATGATCTATAGCATACTCTTGAGTATACCCTTTGGCCACAAGACGGGCCTTATAACGCTCCACAGATCCATCTGAATGAGTTTTTATTTTATAAACCCACTTGCAACCCATAACACGTTTTCCTGAGGGAAGATCAACCAAATCCCATGTATGTTTGTCTTCCAAGGCTTTCAATTCTTCTGTCATTGCCTTCTGCCATAAAGGATTCGCACTAACCTCGCGATAGGTCTGTGGCTCATGAAGAGAAAAAACAGTGGAATAGACAACATAATCACGAAGGTAAACATGAGTAGTTCTTACCCGGGGGGGAAGAGACTCTGTGACTGGTAGGGACTCTATGGTTTCTGAGGATTAATGTGGAAGGACAACGTTGAGTACAAGCCCATCAGTCGGAGCAGGTGCCTCTGGGATGGTCGGTTCTGGTGAAGGACTTGAATTCGAATTTGTGTTTGTACCTGTACCTGTGTCACTGTCATCATCGTGAAAAAGAGATAGAGTAGGGTCTGTGAACAAAGGAAGCGAAGGTGAATGAGGAATAGAGAAAGAAGAGATCGATGAAAACATTTTATTTTCCCAAAATACTACGTGACGAGATATGCGAATATGTTTAGAGAGTGGATCCCAACAACGATGCCCTTTATGTTCACTCCCATACCCAATGAAACAACAGTTTCAGTCCTGAGGTTCAAGTTTAGTGCGCTCAGGGGGAGGGAGTGACACAAAGCATGCACAACCAAAAATACGCAAGTGGTGATAAACAGGTGGTGTAGTGTGAAGACGCTCATAGGGAGAAAGGTTACCAGTAATAGGAGATGGTAATCTATTTATAATGTATACTGTTGTAAGGGCAGCTTCCCTCCAAAAGCGTTCAGGACAAGAGGAAGAAATAAGGAATGTGCGAGTCATATCAAGGATATGTCTATGTTTTCGCTCGGAACGTCCATTTTGTTGAGAGGTGTGGGGACACGAACGATGTGAGATAGTACCATGTTGACGAAAGAGATCTAATATAGTAGAGTCTTTGTATTCCATGGCATTATCTGCACGAAGAATCTTAATACGTTTGGAGAATTGTGTGTATATCATGTTAGTGAATTCAGAATAAATGCGAGGCAAATCAGAACGTTTATGCATGAGATAGATCCGAGTAAAACGGGAATAGTCATCAATGAAAATCACAAAATATCGAGATCCCCCCATTGTAGGTGTAGGTGAAGGCCCCCATATATAAGAATGGACTAAATCAAAACATGCATGAGATATGGAATCACTTTTATTAAATTTTAAAGCAGGATTTTCTGAGATGACAAGATAAACAATCAAATTTTTCGATAGAAAAGTTTTCAAGTAGCCCACAAGAAACTAAAGTCTGGAGTTTTCCTATTGAAGC
Organism: Nemophila menziesii; assembly: GCA_029959085.1. NCBI lineage: Eukaryota > Viridiplantae > Streptophyta > Magnoliopsida > Boraginales > Hydrophyllaceae > Nemophila > Nemophila menziesii. The sequence continues at coordinate 35,176,046 of JARWIR010000005.1, read as the reverse complement.
ATGACCTAATCTAGAATGCCAGAGATGGATAGAGGATGAAGCAGAAGTGGAAGTCGTTGATGCCGCAGTGTGAAGACGAGGTGGCAGGTGCAAATGAACAAGTTAGAAGAGTCGTCCAACCTTACGACCTATCCCAAGGGTCTGCCTGTTTGAGGGTCCTGCACACGACAACCAGACAATGAGAAAGTAACTGTTAGACCAAGATCACAAAGCTGAACGACAGAGGTGAGACTAAGAGTGAGTTTTGGAGCGAGATAAGTGTTACTAAATGAAGCATTTGTTGTGGAGACAGGTCCTACATGGCTAACACCCATAGATGCACCATCGGCGGTATATATAGAGGGGGAATGAGAGGTAGATGATAGATTTATGAGACAATGAGAATCTGAAGTCATGTGATTTGAATAAGCCGAGTCAAAAAACCAAGTAGACTTACCAGTTGTGGTGGATAAAGTGGTAGAAGTTGGGTGGCTAGACTGAGCTAAAACCTGTTGAAAAATATCATGAAGATTAGACATAGAAATGGATGAGACGGGCGAGTGAGAGCCAGGAGCAGAAGATTCCTCAGTGGTAGTGGCAGCAGCAGAAGCATTGTTGGCCTTGAAAATTCCAGATTTAAATCGATTCCCTTGAAAATTCCTGTTGGGGTTGTTGTAACACTCATTCAGATGATATCCAGAATTTACCTTTTTACAGAACGGCAAACTCAAGTAGGGCAATACACGAAAGAGTGACCAGTCAAATGGCAGTACCTGCACTCATGTGGGGAAGCTTGATTTTTTCTTGGAACATTATGAGGGGTTGCAAGTACCACACTAGAAGATCGAGACTTATGCGATTGAAGACGAGTTTCCTCTGAAATAAGTTTTTGAACAGCTTGTTCCAAGGTAGGAAAGGGTGAGCGGTGGAGTAAAGATGCACGAACTGGCTCAAAATCATCATGAAGAGCCATGAGAAATTGCACAAGACGCCCCTGATCTATCCAGATAGTAAATATCTTTGCATCTTTGTCATCATTCCAAGTGGGTTCCGTGGCAGTGAGTTGATCCCAAATGCTATACATCTCGGTTAAGAAGCTACTAATTGATTGACCAGCTTCGTGGCGCATAAGATGAAGAGTAGTTGTGAGTTGATACCTACGGGCCCCATCATCAGTCGTATATCTCTTCTCAAGAAAATCCCAAACTTCCTTTGCAGTACCAAAATGTCCAAATTGAAGACTGATAGACGTAGCTGAAGTGTTGCGAAGCCATGTAATAATTTGGTGATTTTTGCTATCCCAATCTTCGAGACGAACAACATATTTTTCTTCTGGTTCATCTTTTTGTGCTTCTGGTTCCTTTAAATCTCCTGTGATAATCCTCCACAATTCCCGACCCTTAAGAAAACTGGTCATGGCCTGAGCCCATGGTATATAATTGGTGCCATCAAGTATAAGAGAAATAGGATGGGAGGCATCAATTCTTTCTATTTGATTTTTTTTTTCAATTTTTTTTAAGAAAAACCTGGAGCGGCGGTTGTGGTGGCGCGTGGGGGCGCGTGTAGGCGTTTCTGGCGGTGATTTTTGCGGATTTAGAATCGTCTCGTCGAGAGCTTTCTTTTGATATGATATTCGACTATATTTGAAAATAGTATGAGGAGTTTATAACGGATTTCACTTTCGAATTTTCGAGAAAAAAAAATTTCAAGTAACGATTTTAACGATTTCGATGGTGGAAAAAAACGATGACAATGGTACAGGTTACCAGAGTAGTAGCTCTGATACCATGTCGAAATAAAAGGTTTTAAGAGAATGATTTTATTGTAAAGATCGATGATTCTAATGTGTTACATTGATGTGTTTATATAGCAAAGTATTGACTTGCTCACCAAGAACTTACCTAATCTAATCGACCTAATTACTGAACACGTAATATACCCTAGCTATAATTAAGAGATACACAATATTCTAATTATACACTAGCTATAATTATAAGTTACTAATTCTAATAACCATTGGGACTAGCTCAATGGCCAGGACCTTGTCTCTCAACTAGGAGGTAGGAGGTACAGGGTTCGAACCCCCTCAGCCTTGTTATTACTTGAGCCCTTAAAGGGGGTAAGCAAGAGGTGCAAGGTTCGAGTCCTCTCCCTGAACATGGGTAACCTAGTTCTGATTAAATGGGAGTATGCATGAGGAGGCGTGTATATTTCCTATGGGAATAGTCGTGGTGCGCGTAAGCTGGCCCCGACACCCTTACATAAAAAAAAAAGATACTAATTATAATAAAAGATATTCTAACACGCTATATCACATTAGACACATTATATGTTTTATTTTTAATTTAATGAATATTATTAAAGTTTGAGATTTAGTAAATTTTATATATTGTAATCAATTTCTATAGTATACGTGATGTTAATTTATGCGTCTTTATCTTCCTCATATGGAAAAGAGACTGTGATTCACGAGCTACAATATTGTTTTATTTATGTAGTGTCAAGAAGAAGAAGAAGAAGAAGAAGAAGAAGAAGAAGAAGAAGAAGAAGAAGAAGAAGAAGAAGAAGAAGAAGAAGAAGAAGAAGAAGAAGAAGAGACATCTTAGATATTTCTTATAGGATTGACAATGCTCTTCTGGTGAGATAAGATATATTCCTCCCATCCCATAATATATGTCCACAAGATTAAGCATCTATTCCGGGACATTGTTTGTGTTTGAGAGGGAAGCAAGAAAAGGATGGTTGAGACTTTATTTGAAGATATATTTCATGTTGATCAACTTGATCCTGATGGAAAGAAGTTTGATAAATCTGCTAGAATTGAAGCAAAGAGTGAGCAGTTTGATATGTTTATGCAACTAGATGTGAATATAGATATTTACCCAATGCATGTTGGTGATAAATTCATGATGGTTTTAGCTCCAACTTTGAACTTGGATGGTAATCTAGACACTGGTTACTTTACTCCGGGTGTGCGTAAGTCACTTGCGGACAAATTTGATTATGTTATGCATGGAAAGCTATACAGAATTTCAGAGGAAACTAAAGGCACTCCTGTGAAAACAAATTTATATGTTTCATTTGGTGGATTGCTTATGTTGTTACGAGGGGATCCTCCAATAGCTTCTAAGTTTGAGTTAGATCAGAAGTTGTTTCTTCTTATGAGGAAGGTTTAGATAGATAGATTGATATGATTTGTCAGGCAAAATCTAACTTCTGAGTACAATTTTAATTTGTGTTAAGTTTAATGTTGGAGATCATGTGTGATTAAATCATGTAATTGGCTGCTACTACTAAGACATGATCTCTTATTTTAACTGTTAAAAAAAAAATGTCCACAAGATTGAAAATAGTTGTCCCAAAAAAAATTATCCAATTACCTTCTATTTACTCACAAATTATCAATTTAATTATTAATTAAACACATTATCATATTTACCTTCCATTATTGCCCTTATGTGATTTTTGTGTATTTTTTTATTATTTTATTTTTTAACTTTATTTTTAAAATAAAAAAATTCCAATTTATTTTTTTTTTGAATTTTTTTTTCAACTTTTTTTTTCGAAATATTTTTTTTAGATTTTTTTTAAATCGAAATTCCGGGTTATGTGTTGGTATAACACACAAATATTGATTTATGTATTCTTGTAACACACAAAGTCATAAAATCGATCTAAAAGATTCTCTTCTTTAACAAAATTGTTTTTTTCTCTTTATTAATCGCATATACCCTATTTTTACTCGTTTTGAACCATCTTGATATATTATCTTTTTGTCCAACACTTTTTTGTTATTTTTGTGTGTTTATGTTTTAGGGTTTTGTGTGTTCCAGGTCACACAAAACTTGGTTTTGTTTATTCCAATTCTGTGTATTCCTGGAACACACAAATCTCAGAATTCTGTATTCTTAGAACACACAAATATCAGATTTGTGTATTCATGGAACACACAAGCTCAAATTTGTGTATTCGTATAACACATAAAACTCGAATTTATGTATTCCTAGAATACACAAAACTTGATTTTGTTTGTTTGAAATATGTGTATTTCTGGAACACACAAATCTCAGATTAATGTAGATTTGTGTAGATTTTCGTATTCTTGGAACATACAAATCTTAGATTTGTGTATTCATGTAACACATAAAACTAAAATTTATGTATTCATGGAACACATAAAACTCAAATTTGTGTATTCATGAAACACATAAAAATCAAATTTGTGTATTCATGGAACACATAAAACTCAAATTTATGCATTCCTAGAATACACAAAACTTGATTTTATTTGTTCAAATTTTGTGTATTTCTGAACACATAAATCACAGAATTGTGTATTCCTGAAACACACAAATCTCAGATTTGTGTATTCATGGAACACATAAAACTCAAATTTGTGTATTCATGAAACACATAAAACTCAAATTTGTGTATTCATGGCACATAAAACTCGAATTTATGTAATCTTGAAATACACAAAACTTGATTTTGTTTGTTCCGATTCTGTTTATTCCCGAACACACAAATCTCAGAATTGTGTATTCTTGGAACGCACAAATCTTATATTTGTGTATTCATGGAACACATTAAACTCAAATTTGTGTATTCATGTAACACATAAAACTCGAATTTATGTATTCCTGGAATACAAAAAACTTGATTTTGGTTGTTCCAATTATGTGTGTTCCTGCAAAACACAGATCTCAGAATTGTGTATTCATGGAACACATTTAAAAAAATCAAAAAAAAAATCAAAAAATAAAATCGAAAGAAGAAAAATGTCGAAAAAAAAATCGAAAAATAAAAATTAAAAAAATTAAAAAAATAAATATTATTATAATTGAAGTAATTAATTAATAGACCTATGGGTATTTTTTTAATCTTCCATTTTTTTGTGCTTAAGTAGGAATTAAGTTGAAATTGTAATTAATTGAGAATTCTTACACTCTCCGTGTAATTAATTGGGTGTTGCCCATATATATATAATAACATTAAGACATCTTATGAAAGATATTTAAGTAACCGCGTGCGATATTAATAAATGATTTTTCTTAGTTTATGTGCAGAAGTAAAGTGGTACATATTATAGAACATGAGAGTAGCTTGGAGAATAGGTAATATATTACTTTCAATTATAACACTGCCATAAGTCGATCTGCTACAAAACTGTGTTACACTCCTAATGGCTAAAGTATAGAGGAGTGAATGTATAACAAATGGCTATTTTAGGTCCCTATATGGAGGGACATTCTCTAGTAGATGGGGGAAGATAAATAGGATATACGACTAATAGTGCAAAATTAAAGTTATCCACTATCAATAAAGATAAGTTGGATTTAATCTTAAGACAAGATATTTTGAGTAAAAATGGAAGTCACCGGTTTTCAGAACAAAGGAAATGGTATTCTAGAAAAACAATGTTCTGATTTAAGTAAACAATTACAAAAAATGGAATTACGAATTACAAATAATAAACCACTTACACGGAATTAGAAAAGAACAACACAATTACACGGTAATCTGGCGTTAAAAAGATATTCTGGCGTACCGGTATCTCTAATGGAGGAAGGCTCTACGACTATAGTTTTTCAGAGAAAAGAGAGGTAGAATTTTTGTTCTTTTTTGGTGTGTGTGTGTTTCGTAAGTAAGACAAGGAGGGTAAGAGTTGTATTTATAGGGGAGTAGGTGAGGAGAGGCTTTGTAGAAACGTCCTAATTAATTACCTTGATTGTCTCCATAATTGGTATTTGATTGACTGACGGTTTTGGTTGACTCATATGTTACACATTTTAATTTCCAAAAATGAATCTGGACACTATGTTGACTTGATACATTCCCGTGTTGACCAAGTTATGTAACAGTTGACTGGTGCGTAATTGGTGGACGTTTGTCTTCTGGCTGAAAGGACTTGACTTGCCACCGACTACTATAAGAACTAGCCTTCTTCCACTAGAGCCTCTTCCAAAAACTAGTTTCATTTTTTGACTCCCCAAACTCCCCAACTCCCCAACTCCCCCACGGCCCATGGCCCACGGCCCACGACCCATGCCCACGCCGTCAGGGTGGGCGAGCGGGTGGTGGTGGTGCGCGCATGTGAGGCTTTTCCTTTTCTCTTTTGGATTTCATATCCTTTGGTTCTTTTGAAAGTAATAGATGGGTAAGCTAATTTAAGCTAATATATTTTCCATCTCTGCTCATATGTGGGACACTTTATCACAAAAAAGTGTCTTTTCCACTTCTTCCATAAGAACGTGAAAAGTAATTATATTAATACCTTGTTAAATGGTTTTAAACACACTTAATTAATAATAAATTCCAACAATCCCCCACTCAGGGTCTTTGGGAGAGAAGGTGAATAGGTATCCATAACTGTCAGTATGTGGGTGAATTGTACTTAAGTGGCAATATTTTTCTATTTGAATTGACACGTAGTGAAGTGAGGCAACCACCAACTCCCGTTTAAGTGAACTTACTCTTGAACTTACGGGTTTCGATCGAGACCCTCACAACACATACTCCACCCTACTGAAAGTTATAGTTCCCTCGAACATCACCCTTCAATTTGTTCATTAAGTATTTCTCTTAGGACCACCCCTTGCGGGCCATGAACTTTGTGGACTTATTCATATGAAACCATTAAGGAAGTCTCCTTAATTTCTATCATGTATAATGAGTCTCACTTTTGACCATGAATTCATCAAGTCCTTCTTAAAAAGGACCACCACATGATGGTTATGAATTCATTATGAGTTGAACACTCATCCTCGTGTTCTTTCTAGAATGATACGCCTTATGGGTGAATTCATCAAGCTCTTCTCAATAGGACTACCACGAGTGGCTATAAGACGATTTATATATTCATGTCATATCCCATGACTATTGAGTATATTTTATTTTGTCCAACAGTGACCTTACTTAGAAATCGGGTAATTTTTGCTAGACACCCCCATATTTGTGTTAGTGGGCCAGAACCGATTAACATAGCCTTTATCTATGTCATTATGTAGGGGTGTATAAGGCACTAAGTTCTTCGATAATTCCGTTAATATCACAAAGCTATTTTACGGGATTTGGAACAAAATTCGTGCCCTAAGTCTTTTGATTTGGCAAAAAGAAAGTTGGTTTTCAACCTCGACCTTATAGTTTATAAACACATGGTACGTTTCACTTTTAGTATTTAGGAGATATACTTTCATGAACCTGGAATAGTCTCATATGAAGGTTATATAGTATGGGTTTTTCTTTTACTAGTGGAATTTATAAAAGCATTTAGGTCCGAATGTACTAATGCTGGTAGTTTAGAATTCTCGTGGTTTCATATTAAAGGGTCGTTTTCCCACGAGTTTGGACTCTATACATATCATATAATATATAAAATCATTGACCTTATTAGTCCAAGGTATTTTTAGCCTTTAAAAATAAGAGAAAAGAAAGATAACCTAATATACCATTCCACATATCTAAACATTCAAGTAGACAAGTAGAATTAGAAATGTCCTTATTAGAGGTTACAAGGTTCAACCCTTATTTGGGAAAGAAAAACCCCTTCCCCACAAACTCATCATATTGGTACTAGTCATGGGTTACAGTATTTAAAACAAATAAACCATTATGTAAATACCCTTTTCCCACAAACTCATCATTTTTTGTAGTAACTATTTTCCCCCCCTCGAAAATTAGTTTGAGTCCCACATTATTAAGAAGAGCTTCGGAAACCAAGTTCCTACGAAGCGGGGGGGGCAAAGAGAACATCGTTTAACTCAAAGATCTTACCAGAATTGAGTTGAGGGTAACCTGTCCTTTTCCAAAGACTGTAGCAGTGGATGAGTCACCCAGGTACACGCATACACCATTGGTTGCTTCCTCAAACTTTTTGAACAGTGCTTTGTTTGCAAAGAAGTGTCGTGAAGCCCTAGTGTCAAGGATCCACTCGCTTTTGTTTTCCACCAAGTAAACCTCAACCATTACCGCGGCGATTATCTCTTCGGTTTCAGTTAGGTTTGCAGCAGGTTTTGGATCAGGAATAACTCTAAGAGGATATTCAAAAGCCCTATGTCCTTCTTTTCCACAACAATAACAAGCACCCTTAGGTTTCTGAATCTTACTAGAGGTTTTAAACCTTCCGTTTTGTTTGTTGGAGTTTTGCGGTTCTTATTTCCCTCGGATTTGGAATTGTTAGCGCCTTGATGTTTTCCATTACTTTCGAACCAGTCCTTGTTAGCTTCCCCAGAACTTTCAACAAGGTTAGCCTTCGAGGAATGAGGAGGGAAAGAGAATGATTTATCCTTGAGTCGATTGGTTTCTTCGACTTGTATGTGACTGATGAGTCTTGGAGGGTCATTTCCTTCTTTATGTGTTTGAGGTGGTTACGGTATTCGCTCCAAGATAGGGGAAATTTCTCAAGAAAGTTGTTGGCTTGGAAAACTTCGCACATCTTCATGCCTTCAGCAATTACCTCCACGCATAGGTTTCCGTACACATGAATTTGTTCAGTCATAGGTTTCTGAACATTGAGGGTAAAGTTGTACCAGTTTCCGGTGACGTATTTCTTTTTACCGGAATCATCAGCCCCATACTTTTTCTCAAGAGTTTCCTATATGACCTTTGCCGAGTTTTCTTTGGAAAAAAGATCAAAAATGGGATTCTTGACATTGTTCAACATCCAGCTCCGAGCCATGGTATTAGCTCTTTTGAACTTGGCTTCGAGGGCGAGATGTCTAGCATGTTCTAGTTCAGTAGGAGCTCCATTGTCCACCATAAGTGGATGAGCCTCGACTATAGCAAAGTCGAGTTCATACTATTCAAGACAGATCAGAATCTTTTCTGCCCAACGCTTGTAGTTGGAACCATTAAGGGGCTCCAACTTATTTACGTCGAGAAGTGGCTTTGCGTTCAATGATGAAGCAGCAGCCGAGATAGGAAAATCCATTTCAGAAAACGGTGATAAAAGCAAATATCTTTTTAAATTGTGAGTAAAAATGGAAGTCACCGATTTTCAAAACAAAGGAAATGGTATTCCAGATAAACAATGTTCCAATTTAAGTAAAATAACTATTACAAATAATGGAATTACGAATTACAAATAATAAACCACTTACACGGAATTAGAAAAGAAAACCACAGTTACACGGTAATCTGGCGTTAAAAAGATATTCCGGCGTACCGGTATCTCTAACAGAGAAAGGCTCTACGACTATAGTTTTTCAGAGAAAAGAGAGGTAGAATTTTTTTGTTCTTTTCTAGTGTGTGTGTTTCGTAAGTAAGACAAGGAGGGGAAGAGTTGTATTTATAAGGGAGTAGGTGAGGAGAGGCTTTGCAGAAACGTCCCAATTAATGACCTTGATTGTCTCCATAATTGCTCCTTGATTGACTGATGGTTTTGGTTGATTCATATGTTACACGTTTTAATTTTCAGCAATGAATCTGGACACTATGTTGACTTGATACATTCGCGTGTTGACCAAGTTATGTAACAGTTGACTGGTGCGTAATTGGTGGACGTTTGTCTTCTGGCTGAAAGGACTTGACTTGCCACCAACTACTATAAGAACTAGCCTTCTTCCACTAGAACCTCTTCCGAAAACTAGTTTCATTTTTCATTTTTTGACTCCCTAAACTCCCCGACTCCCCCACGGCCCACGCCCACGCCGTCGCCTGGCAGGCGGGTGGTGGTGGTGGTGGTGGTGCGCGCGTGTGGGGCTTTGCCTTTTTCCTTTTGGCTTTCATAGCCTTTGGTTCTTTTGAAAGTAATAGATGGGTAAGCTAATTTAAGCTAATATATTTTCCATCTCTGCTCCTATGTGGGAAATTTTCTTCACAAAGAAGTGTCTTTTCCACTTCTCCCATAAGAACATGAAAAGGAATTATATTAATACCTTTTTAAATAGTTTAAAACACATTTAACTGATAATAAATTGCAACATATATATATATATACAAGATATTTAAAGTGAACTTAGCAAAATAATTATATCTAACCTATACAGTTTCTCAAACAATTAATAATACAAGAATGTAAAGAGGTTGTTGATGAATAATCTAACACCTAATGTATAGTGGTTAGCCTTAAAGCTTACTCCACTACCTAAGCCCGTTTGGAAGTGCTTATTTTAGAGTAAAAAAGCGCTTTTAGAATAAAATTCAAAATTTAAAAAAATTATTAAAATTAATTTTGAAATCTAAAATTATTTTAAGTGTTTTTTTTAAGAAGCACCTATTTGGTGCTTCTCAAAAAAATACTTTTCAAAGTCAAAAAAACTTTTAAAATGCTAAAAGCACTTTTAAGTGCTTCTCTAAAAAAGCACTTCCAAACGGGCACTTAGGATTTTATTGTACTAGTAGATGTGATAACAACCTTTTTACAACTTCAGGATTTTTTAGAATTCTCTTCACTAGACATCTCCTCATCATATTGTACTAGTAGATGTGATAACAACCTTTTTACTACTTCAACAGGTATGGTAATCACTTTTACACCCTTTGATCTTTCTAAGGTCTTCTTCATATCACAATGAAAGAAATCACTGACTCTTCAATAGGTGACACAAAAACCTCTTTAGCACTTCCAGCAGTGTGCTAATTACATCAGGGCAAGTCCAATAGAGGGGTTATATTGCTCTTCTGGATAATTTTAAATCTAGTTCAAGCAAAAACTCATATCTAATACGGGTTTTTCTAGGGCTAAATCTCAAACATTCGCTAGCACCGGGCTAGATTTATAGGGTTGGCCTAGATAATTCTAGCTCGGCTATATAGCTCCATATATTACATTTTTTAATACTTTATTATTGTAGGGTCCTCATATTAATCATTTAATCTTTATTTCTAATAGTCTTAACGTAATATAATTTTATTATTAAATTAGATAATTATATTTCTACTTTGATCTCTATATTACTTATTCAATTATATTGAAAAATATTTATAAATTATAAAAAAAAAATTAACAAGATTGGTTAATCTTAATTTTTTTTTAAAGTTAAATGTAAAATGCAAAGTTAATATTTGGAAAATTAAAAAAATGCAAGGTTTTCCTTTCTTCCCTCTACAATTTTTCCATTAAAACAGGAGTTAGGAAGAAATTAGAATCTCGTCTATTGCATATTTACACAAATTCATCCTTTAACAATAAATGTAAAATCGAGACTAGTGGGGATTACTTGCGAGTTCTCAAGCTATATTCTCATTCTCACCTCCTTACTTTATTTACTTGTAAGTCTTTATTTTCTACTTAATTGTCTTATTTACATTCGAGTTTATAATCCAAAAAACCAAATAAATATCTATTTTCTCTTTCTCCTTTTAATATACCACCTCATTCTAGTACACTCTTTAAGAACACTACTCAAAGATTAACTTTCCTAGTCCATGTGGAAACAATACTCTACTTACTTACTTTATTACTTGTCAACGATTTGTACACTTACGAAAAGTCTCGCATTCTCGAGGTGTGTATTTTACTTGCATTGTTTCATAACACCTTGGGAGACGACACCAACATTTTCCTTTGTAGTAACAACAATATTATTGTTTGCCATGATCTTGCATGAACTATGCCTTGCACACAACCTTTGCTCTGATACGACTTGTCATGGGCTTGGTCGTTTGCTCAACGACCACGTGGCACGTAGATCAATCACACTATTCCCTTAGCTAAGTCAACCACCTTTAGACCTAAAATTTTCTTCTACTCAAGCACAAAACTATACTAAAATGATTATAAACATAAATATGCAAGGCTAATAAAGTATGAGAGAATTGAGATCTTTGTATCGTTTAAGAATACTTTGATTCTTGGATGTCTTGGAAGGTGATTACAAATGAATGTCTCTCCCCTATTTATAGGTGTTTGGGAGGTTTCTAGAATTCTCTTTAAGACAAGAAAATTCTTCTATTATGTACAAGATTCTCATCCCTTCCATACTACACTACAATATTCAAATGTTATGTAATATTCAATGATTTTCTACGAGTTCCTAGATTATTCTGCAATGCCCTATAATATTTTAGTGTATTCTACAAGTATCTATATAATTCTGGAAAAGTCAAGATTACTCTGGAAATATCCCAAACACGCTAGTGTGCGTCGGAATATTCTAGAAATGAGCGGGTGATGACACATCACCCATTTTCCTTTAAATAGGAAATCTTAAAAGTAACTAAAACACAACAAACCAGAAATTTATGGTTAATGCAACCATAGTTTCTTTGGTTAACTCCTTGTTTCTAGTGATAACCATATGACACGCCACACAAAAGATCTTAGATTAAAAAAATAGGCATGATACATTTAATATATAAAGGGAAACAATAACTATATAACAAGTCATAAAGAAGACTTATATATATCATGCATAGTGAGATGCCAGTAATTACCCCATAAATAATTTGGACGGTATGATTTTAGCATTTGCATATTTATTGCACCATGTTTATCCTCTATATGTGTCGTCGAGTGCTCATAACTCATGGACCTATCAAGCTTTTTTTTATGACTATGTTTCTATTCCATAATTGCTTATACCATATTGAGGCTCCAATTATTTTAAGATGAATTAACTCAAATTACTCGTGTGAAGTGAGAGGTACAAGGTTTGAATTCCCTCCCTGAACATGGGTAACCTAGTTTTGATTTACTAAAGGCTATGCATAGGGAGGTGTGCATATTCCACATGGGATTAGTCATGGTGCGCGCAAGTTGGCCCAGACTACCCACGTATCAAAAAAATGAAAAAAACCTGTGATAAACGGAAAAAAATGATTGATTATAAGCCGAGAATGAGAACGATCCAAAGATCGTTTAAGAACTATCTACTAAAATACATATTCTCCCCCAAACATCTGATGACCTTAGGATTATACTTAGTTAAAATTATATAGGTTTAATGTGAAATAGGTTATAAAAGTGAAAGATAGGAAATAAAAACCATGACAGCGTCAAATAACTAAAGAAATAAGAGACTGAACAATGTTAAAGTTTTATGTGCGATTAATTATATATAGAATAAAATTTAAATTTTTTTGGAAAAATATAAGAGATTTAGGGGTGAGAGATTTCATATTTATTATTTTTATATTATTTACATTAGTGTGACATTATATTACAAAATACTAAAATAACATCTTAAATTAGTTATTAGTATCAAATACTATTAAGAGTAATTAATCAATAACTGAATTCAACTTAGTACGAATTAAATAATATCATCACTAACATAAATTGCAAATATATGATTCTTCTAAATTTTACTCTTTTTCGTCAAATAGTTATGTATCAAAAATAAGGAGAGGGAGGACACAAAAGTTTTAAAAAAATTGAATCGGTCACCTAGGTCTCTTAGAGCTCTGGTTAAATTGGGAATGGTGTCATGACTAGTTATTTCGGAGTAGATTACACCTTAAACTCCTAATAGGTTGTCTGTATCTACATTCCTAGACCTGGGAACATGGTAGATAGAAATAAAGAGCCTATGATTAATAAACTCTTTAATTCTCTGCATAAGAGGTTTAACTCTCCTAATAAACTCAAATATCAATTTAAGGCCTTGGATAACCTCGAGGCAGTCGATGTGTATCACAACGCCTTAAAGTCTGCAACTTTACATTCCAAAAAAAAAACTGTTAGAGGCTCTCCTTCAATAATTGAGTTGCACTAAATAGTATTTCCATTGTAGATCAAAAGACTATTGGAATCGGCCATTCTGAAAATTACGATTCCAGTAGGCTCATTCTCATTCATAAATGATGCATCACAAAATTTTAAGGTTTGTTGGTCGATTTTCCTCATGGGTTAAAGTTACAGGAGGGGTTGGAGGCTAATATCACGTGGATCCAATTTTTTGAACATATCCCATTCAACTCTGAAAGTCTTTTTCATCAGGTTATCAACTAGTATCAAAACCAATCTGAGGTTCCATTTCATACCTTCAAAAGGACACGTCATCCTAGTTGTCCATATATTCCAAAATGGAAAATAAAAGTCGTGAGGACCTTTTACTCCACCCCGTACTAGTATGATTTTTGATAGTGTTGAGGATCCGAGATTCTAGGTGACTAAATTCTTTCTACATGAACTGATATTGAGAGAAGAAATCTTTCCACACTTCAAATTTGCGAGGGTATTTAAGGATAATATGCTCGATGGTCTCAATTGGATGGTTGCAGATTCAGCAACGTTGTGAAATTACATATTTCCTTTTATAAATAGTAACTCTATACGGGATGGCTTCATTAGAGCATTTCCAAATGAAGTCTCTAATCTTAGTGGGTGGGGGATTGGCATGCCACATTGTGTTTCAAAAAGAAGTATCTTTTGATGAGTTGGAGGAGGAGGCTTTAGAAGATTTTTTTGTGATTTTTTTTGTCTTCTGAGAGATACAATAACATGATATCCTAACTTGGTGTAATAACATCCTTTGGAATAGTGAGGTCAAATAATCTTATCCTCCTCGTTCAAAGCATGAAATGGAATTTGTCCAATGAATTTGTTGTTGTCGGGTGAAAATTGTTTTGTATAAGCTCATTACTCAACCCAAATCATCTTCATGAATAAGCTATTGTATTGTCAAAACGGTCATATTGTATGGTTTAGTGATTGGAATCTATCCTTCCAATTATCAGTATTAGCACCATCTTCGATTTGTATGATACTACATATTTCAAGAAATCTCTTCATGCAAGGATACTAGTCCAACCCCAAGATTTAACCTTCTTTTTCAACTCAAACCGTAAAAAAATGACTTGAGAAATAAAGGCATTGGAAACTTTGTAAACAAATAAATTTGGATTATTGAGCAATCTCCATGTCGTAGCCGGATAGAAAAACTACTTTGATACCCATATCTCCATTTTGTTTAGTCGCTGCAAATTTAATTCATTTTTTCTAGTCAATGTTTAATTCTAGCAAAACTACATAAAAGAATTATAATCATCATTGATACTTTTGAGAATTTATACTCCTTCCGTCTCAAAATTAATGTCCACTTAGTTTTTCACACAAATTAAGAAACCTAATAATTGCACAAATTTTTTTTTTTTTTGGGTTACATATGTTCCGGGCTAGCTTACGCGCACCCGACTAATCCCACGGAGATATAAATGCCTCCCCATATATATTCTCATGGTAAATCAGAACTAGGTGACCCATGTTCAGGGAGGGGTTTGAGCCTTGTACCTCTCACTTTACACCCGTTAGGGAGGGGATTCGAACCTTGGACCTCCCCTTTAAGTGCTGAAGAAATAGCAAGGCTCTGGCCAGTTGAGCTAACCCAACTGGTTTATTGCACAAAATATTACAAATATACCCCTGTTAAAGTATCTTGATATTTTAAATATGCATTGGAAGTATAAATTTTATTTTTTTAATAAGGGTAATAATGGAAAAAGTTGTAAAAAAGTGTCTTCATATTCTAAGTGGACAATAATTTTAGGACACTATTTTTAGTAATGTGGACATTAATTTGGGTGATTGACACATATGGTCTTAGAGACTAGTTTTTTGGCCTATAGAAACTAGTGGGAACCTTATTTCTTTAAAGAGACCTCAAAGATGACCAAATACTAAACTACCCTTACTAAGACTAAAGGACAAAAGGAGCGATGTCACTGTTCATCTCTCTCCACTACCTACCTAAGTCCGACCACAGACCTCCGACCACCGGAAAAATTATAGAGTTTCAAAAAGATTGATGAGTTTTCTACAAAAATTAATGAGTTTTCTATAAAAATTAATGAGTATTCTATAAAATAAAGATGAGTATTCTATAAAAAAAGCTGAGTATTCTATAAAAAAAACTGAGTATTCTATTAAAAAAGCTGAGTATTACTTTTACAACACATTATTACAACAGAACAAAAAAACTAACTAATTACAATAGCTATTGAATCATTGAACAAATAAACTAACTAATTACAGCCTAAACTTAATTAATTTTTTAAAAAAAAAGCCATAGCGTTGAATCATCTTCTCCAGCCAACGTAAATCTGCACAGGATCGAAGCTCACAAATTCAAAAAAAAAACAAATTAAAAAATCACGGTAGAGAGCCTGCCTCTTTTGAACAACTCTGGTCACGAATAGCTCCGACGGCGAGTGCTTAGAACAGAGCTATATAGGCCGGATCTGGAAGCTCGAACTGAGCAGCGTGCGTCGTCTTCTCCGCTTCTCGAAGCTTCTGTATCTAGCTCCGGTCACGAATCCACAAAAAGAAAACCGGCGAAGATATGAAGAAGCAGGTCAGCCATAGAGCTTCAATGGTGATATTGTGTTATTTAGCTCCAAACAGTGAAGCTCCAGCGAATCACGTCATTACGAACCGCCGGTGCTCTCCTCGCAGCTGCCTTGATTTTCCTTCTCCAGCGAGCGCAGGCGGCGTCCATGGCTTCTCACTGGAGCTTTCGATGATGCTCGATCTGTGTAGTACTCGAACGGGAGAGCAGGCTGTTTCTCCTTCTCCGGCGAGCTCAAAGGTGTCGCGAACGGAGGATGTGAAACCCGATCTGTGCAGTACTCGACGGTGGCTGGATGTCTTCTCCAGCGGTTTTTTTGTGCGAAGGAGCTCGTGAGAAGGAGCTCCATGGTCTTCAGTCGGTCGCCAGTTGAGTGATGTGAGGAGAGAGGTATTCAAGGTGGATTGGTGTAACCCGAGAGAGAGAGAGAGAGAGAGAGAGAGAGAGAGAGAGAGAGAGAGAGAGAGAGAGGGGGGGCAGGGAAAAGAGAGAGAGTAATAAATTAAACATGATTAGGATTTATAAATTATTCTGGAAAATGTTTATATAGGGAGAAATAAAAAAGGGTAAATATGTAAATGGAATTTTAGGCTATAGTGTTAAAATATTTTGAGGTCTATAAGGAGAAGAACTAGAAGATAGGGTTGAGTTAAGACTAAGGGTAGGTTTTCAAAACCCTTTAGGTTAAAATCTATATAAATTTTGGGACGAAGGAAGTATTTGATATAATATTTTCAGGAATAGTTTAAGAAACTAATTTAGTAAAAACCTTCTTATCCCATTAAAGGAAATATTAATTCACAATTAAAAAACAATGAAAAAACTAAACATATTAGTTAAAAATAGGGGTACGAATTAATACTCAAGATTTTTTTATTTTGGGAAGTAGATTTTAAAAACCAAAGTAATATAGTAGTAAGTAGAGTACAAGTAAAGAAACCCACTATAACTACTGGTGCACGAAAAGTGTCCAATCAATCAAAATAGTTGTTGACAAAAAAAAAAATAGAAATAGGGGGTTCTTCATAATAAAATCTAATTATTTTTGTTTACCTACCTAGAGAATATCGAAATTGGTAAAAGGACTCCAAAATCTTAAATAAATTTTAAAGAACATTCCAAAATCTTTGTCAGGCCACGCAATCACCCTACACTTATTTAAAGTACAACTATCAACTTCTCAAAACCTTCTCAACACAAACCATGGTCTCCTCCGTATCGCCTCCCACTACCTTTACCCCTACCTCAAACCGTCATAAAACATCCACTGTAAATGACAAGATCGTAAAGAACAACAAAGTTATGGAGAATTTTAAAGAAGCTGTCCTTAAGCTCTTAACCACTGATCCAAACAAGCCATTACCGCCTACCCAGAAAACAATTCTGGAAGATCGTCTCGCTAAAATTTATTCTCAGTTTCGCACACCGAATCACCCTCCTTATGCTGCGGTAACCATAAATTCATATACACTTATATATATCTATCTATATATTTCTATTTTACACATATCTGTTTGTGATCAGGGTCGGATCTATTAGATAATTGATTATTTATTATTTATACGTTATGGTTTTGGTACATTCGATGATTGATTTTTCTAGAATAGAAAAATGCGTTATACACAATTGATACCAAAAAAAAAAAAATCAGAAAGTTTTATTAGAGGTTTAATTGCAATATATGGTCCCGTGTTATATGAAATAGCCAAATTTACCCTTGTGTTATTGTAAAATGTTGCAATATTGGTCAATGACGAGAGAAGATTTGCAAACGGTAGTGTATTTTTTTATATCTCTAATTGTGCAATTTTCAGTAGTTTAGTTTATATGATGTGTAGTATTTATGTTGTATGAAAAAAACGTTAAGCTAGTCTCTGAAGAAAATATAAATTTGTGAGGATTACATATTTCCTTTGTTTATTTAGGGGTGGGATAGGAAAGTTTGGTGTTAAATTGGTGTACTGTGTTAGATGCTGGACTCAAATGCAAATTTAATTACTCTTACTTACTGTTACACTTTATAATGTAGATGATTATAAAGGCTGTTTCGGAGATGAACCAGAAAAGTGGTTCCAGTGAAGATAAGATTTCACAATTTATTCAAGATGAATACAAAGATCTTCCATGGGCTCACAATACTCTGATGAAGCACCACCTTGAGTTACTTACCAAATCAGGAGAACTCATTATGACTCGTGGATACCGTTATTCACTTCCTGCTCATGCAGGTTTAGTCAAAGTTAGTCCTAAAAAAAATCGCAAAAGGAAAAAAAGGTGGGGTTTTGAAAAACGAAAGATCAAGCTCCCTAACACTAAGGGGGATGAAACCCTACAAACTGAAGGAGTTGATTCAGAACAAATTGCACAACCTTTAAGTCCTGAAAAGCCTCCTGGTTTTGAATTTGTGAGAGTTGAAAAGCAGTCTAATTTCGAGGAGAGTGAGGGTGGAGAGTATCTAGCTTTGTCAAATGTAGCGGCCATTCAAGAAACTAACATAGAAGAATCCGTGAGAGTGGAAAAGGAAAACCCGTCTAATTTTGAGGAAATCGAGCCTTTGTTTAATGTAGAGGTTAGACAAGAAAGTATCGTTGAATCGAAGTCAATGTTGTTAGAAGAAGCGGATAAAGAAAAGAAGTGTAGAGATTCAGAGAAAGAGAAGAAGCCGGCTCGTAATTCTGTGGGGAAGAAAAGAAAGAATAGAAAGCATTATGAAGAGGAGGAGCAGTTTTCACAAGATTTGGGTGAAAACTCGATTATTGTAGCCTTACCAGAACAACTTTCAGTAAGGAAGAACCGGAATCTGAATAACAGTGGGTATACAAAAAAGAGTATAAGGCGTTGTCATGAAAAAGATGTTACTCGTGATTTAGAGCAACAACTGAAACTCAATCAAGACAATAAAAAAGATTCTACTGATTTAGAGCAGCCACTCAAACTTGATCAAGGCAAGAAAAAAGATTCTAGTGATTTAGAGCAGCCACTCAAACTCAATCAAAACGAGAAAAAAGATTCTAGTGATTTAGAGCAGCCACTCAAACTCGATCAAGACAAGAAAAAAGATTCTAGTGACTTAGAGCAGCCACTCAAACTCAATCAAGACAAGGAAAAAGATTCTACTGATTTAGAGCAGCCACTCAA
This sequence comes from Nemophila menziesii, assembly GCA_029959085.1. Taxonomy (NCBI): domain Eukaryota; kingdom Viridiplantae; phylum Streptophyta; class Magnoliopsida; order Boraginales; family Hydrophyllaceae; genus Nemophila; species Nemophila menziesii. The sequence continues at coordinate 35,156,703 of JARWIR010000005.1, read as the reverse complement.
ACTCGATCAAGACAAGGAAAAAGATTCTAGTGATTTAGAGCAACAACTCAAACTCGATCAAGACAAGAGAAAAGATTCTAGTGATCTAGAGCAACAACTCAAACTCGATCAAGACAAGAAAAAAGATTCTAGTGATTTAGAGCAGCCACTCAAACTCAATCAAGACAACAAAAAAGATGCTACTAGTGATTTAGAGAAGCAACTCAAACTCAATCAAGACAAGGAAAAAGATGCTAGTAGTGATTTAGAGAAGCAACTGAAACTCAATCAAGACAAGGAAAAAGATTCTAGTGATTTAGAGCAACAACTCAAACTCAATCAGGACAAGGAAAAAGATACTGCTGATTTAGAGCAGCAACTCAAGCTCAATCAAGACAAGAAAAAAGATTCGGAGCAACTCAAAGTGAATCAAGATTTGGAAGCTGCTGATCCATTATTACTATCACCATCAGATGCAAAAAGGGTTTCGGAGCGTATGCAAAGGCAAAAAAGACGTTGGACTGATAAACTTGCTAATCCCTCCATATCCGCTAATAAATCATTGCCTAGTTTAGACTTGTCTCAAAATCCACAACAAAATCTTATTCCATCTAAGCCATCTCAAACTCCTTTACCAGATGTAATTGAGACAACACCGCAACAAAATCTTACTCCATCTAAGCCATCTGAAACCTCTATACAAGATGTTGAGACACCTCCTCAACAAAAAGTGACTCCATCAAAGCCAGCACAGAGAGTACTTCGTCCTCGTCCTCCTAAACCTTCTTCAGACAAGCCATGTGAGAATCAGCAACAAACAGTAAAAGACGATGTAATAGTGGAGAAGTTAGTTGAATCTGGAGAGGGTGAAAAAACAGCTCCAAATTCCAACATGGTATTGATGACTTCAGACACTGATTTGTTAGTTCCGCAACAAAGAGGCAAAAAACGAAGAGGAAGGCCAGCGAAAGTTTTACAAGAGAATCAGGAGGATACGGAAAAAGACGGTGAGATTGAGAACGGAAATGGTAAAAGAAGAGCTTTAAATTCCAAAGATGATACAAATTTAGACAAAGTAAAGACTTTGGATAATGAGTTTGAAGGGCTACAGAAAAAAGTCAGCCGAGGAAGAGGAAGACCACCCAAGAATCAGGAGCAAACAACAAAAGATGAGAAATTAGCGGCTCCAGAGATTGAATCCGTAGAGGCTGAAAAAACAGATATAAACTTAAACAGTCAAATTGAAGGGGTGCAGAAAAAAGGTTATCAAGGAAGAGGAAGGCCACGCCTAGGTAGACCTCAAAAAGGGAGTGAGTCAACTCATCCTCCTTCCGAAGAAAATTCAGTGGTGGAAGTGTTGCCAGCTGTTACGTCACCAAAAGAACGACGTGGAAGAAGACCTTTTAAGGCCAAACCCGTTGTTGCTGATACTCAAAACACTAAAGTACCCTCCCCAAAAAGGAGACAGGGAAGAACTCGAAAAACACAATCGTGAGAATAGGTAACTTTTTCTATTAATAAATATTAATAATACTTCAGTTATTAAGTTTCTATCAATTCAAAATCACAGTTTGTTTTGCTATCGTTGTTTATTAGAGTATAAGCAAAGAGGAGTGTTTTTGAATTTTCTTTTTTTCTTTTAATTTCAGGAGGAAGGAGGTATTAGCAGCTATTAAGGTAGTGATCATTGATAGTGATTATGACGAGTTTCACAACATCACCAAGTGGTGTGTAATAGTTTTCTAGAGTGCTAAAATGCTAAAATGAATGTTTATTTTCTTAGATATTTATTTCTATGTTTCAGTAATTTATGTTGTGTCTTGATTTGAAGACCTGGATGAGAGACTAGACAAAGAGTAACTCTTGTTTCCTATAACTTGTTAAATATTCTGGATTTTTATTTTGAAAGGATTTTGTTATAAATATTCTACATGGTAACTTATTATGATTTAATTCTTAAATATCTCTTAATTAGTATATTATTTAGTCCTATTGAATTCGAATCTGCCTTCTTGTATGGAGTTGTTGATTGGCGAGGCTGAATTTTGTTACCTTACTATCCCTTTTGTGGTAAATAAAGTCGTGCATGTAACCAACCACCTGTTGTCTCAAAAGTGAACTCTGCCTCTTGTGGTATTAAAATAAATGAACGCAATCCGTTTCTATATAAAATTCGGTCAAAACTAATGTAGAGTGAGGTATACTCGCTAATGTCCTTTGTGAGAGATCCCTCCAAACCCTAAAATCGCTAAAGTGCACTATCTTTGAAAGGAGTTTCTCCTCTCATAACAAGGTTATTTCGCTAGATGGTAACAGCAAATACAACTCTCTATACCTTTCTATTCCATTTTTTCCAGGTTTCAAATTTTTTTAACAATTTGAGAACGTTTAAGATAGTACCATCTCTTTTTCAATACCCAACCATCTTCTTATATCTTCCCAAATACTCTTAGCAAAAACACATTCAAACTTTTCACCACACACTTCACAAAGTGGATCTAATTTCCTATAAATAATCATATCCTTCGTGCAAAGTTTCTTTGTATTATCATCCATATGATAATAGCATGTTTGGGAATAACATGAGCCGCACACTATATATTGCCCAACTTTTGGAAAAGGATCGGCGGCAAAAATTATCATTAGATGATTTATATAAAACAAGAAACTTACCACTTCTTGGCTCAGAATCAATGAATTGGTCTTTTAGGGTGGAGAACTATGATGCAACTCATTCACTCCTCCTTCATGTCCCACCGAAACTTCGATTTCCTCTTTAAACTCCCATAATTGTTTAATGAGTGGGGAGTCTAGGTTCTTCACATTCCACCCCTAAAAATTATTAATTTTTTAAATACTCACCATGCACCCATTTTATCCACAAAGAGCCTTTCACCGCCTCAATTTTCTACAACATTTTCATAAGTACAGTTTTGTTCCAAACTCCAAAATCTTTGAGGTCTATTCATCCTTCTTCTTTTAGTGTAGCTATATTTTTCTATTTAATTTTTAGAGGTTTTTCGTCCCAATAAAAACTCCTACAAATACTCATAATCTTATCACACACACAAATTGGATTCATAAAATTAATAACCAAGAACACAGAACCCCTTGAAGTACCGATCTAATAAGCTTAAGATGGCCAAAGAAGGAACCTTCAAAGATTGAATATAACCTTCCAACTTATCAATGAGAGATTTATAATCTCTTGAAAATTATATCGAAGATCCAAGTGGTACACCCAAATAATGAAATATCATTAATTCTTTTTCAAGTTGAGTAGTTTCTAAAATATCCTCAACAACCTCACTGTTAATCCCCACATAGTAAATATTCAATTAAGTACACTTAAATGAAGAACCAAACACTTACTATACTCCTCCAAGCAATCCATAATGATTTTTACCGAGTTATGATCTTCTTTGGCAAGAATTATGAGATCATCTGCAAAAGTAAGGTAAGTGATCTTATTTTTTCCGTTTTTTGGTTGATAATTTAACCCAACATAATGTTCTTCTTCCATAATCTCAAAAAATATTCAAGACACAAAATGAAGAGGTAAGGAGAAAGAGGATCACCTTGTCTTAATCCTTTCTTCCTTTTGAAGAATCCATGAAATTCCCCTTTACGCGCAACCGAATATGAAGGCACATTTCATGACCCAATTAACATATAAGTCTGGAAAATTCAAGCCTTAAGCACTTCCCAAAGGAAATCCCATGAAAACTTAATAATAAGTTTTGCACAAATCGATCTTAATAGTACATCATGTGAGCTACTATTAGTATCGTAACATCTCAAGAGATCTTGCATTAAGTGGATAAACTCGACCATTGATCTCCCAGTCACAAAATCATTCTGTATTTTATCTATAAATTCTTCTAGAATCGGCTTCATGCGATCCACAAGAATCATTGTAACATCTTTATAGATAACATTTCAACAAGATATGGGTCTATAATCCTCCACAAACTCCAAATCATCTTTCTTTGGAATGAGAGAAATAATAGTGGTATTTAATTTCTTAAGTAAGAAACCGAAAGAAAAGAATTCACGTACCGCTTGTGTAACTTTAAATCCGATAAGATTACAAGATGTTTTGAAGAAAATAGAGAAAAACCATCGGGTTCGGGCTCTTTATCATTAGAGATTCGGGGAATCTCCTCTTTAACTTCTTCATCAGTGACCTCTTTACTAAAATATACCCCTTATATATCCGTCAAAATACTACCCCAATCAAACACTATGATACACATCTTCCATCTCAACTCTCGGTCCCAATAACCCCGTATATGTTCCAAGAATGCATCCTTGACTTGAGCACTAGACGTGGTAACTTCCCCATTTGGGAATGGGACGTTAAAAAAAAAAAAACTTTTTCCATAGTTTACTTTTCATTAGACCATGGAAAAGTATAGTGCATCAAACACTTTTCAAGTTATAGCCAAGCTTAAATTTTTGTTGAAGAAAACTAATCTTGACCTTCTTAAGTCTAGTCTCTACTTTTTGAATTTCTACAAACTCTTTAAGCTCTGAATCGTTTGCAATATTAAGTTGGAATTGAATTTTAATTTCCTCTAAAGTTTCTCATGCTCTTTCTTATATTTCGGAGATGTGGTAAAAGTTCTCTTTATTCAATTTTCTCAACTCCAACTTTAAGTTACAAAACTTTTTACAAACCAAAAATTGTTTTGTACCTCTACCATGATCTTTGTTCCAACCATTACTACCAACATCTCAAGATGGATTTGTTGCTATGACAGGAACTCTGGTTGTCTTAGACTTTCATTTCATTTCGTTCTTTCTCGTCGGGGAACTACATCAAAGGCAAACCTCCTCTGGTCATATTGATTTTCGTCCGGGTTAGAAGCTCGACGGTGGTCATAAAGAAATTTTGCATTTTTGATAGCGACTGAAACAAGACCACTGGCCTCTCTGGTGAATTTGCGCATGTATTTGGTATCTTACCTAGTTTATATACATCAGATGATACCCTACCATTTGTTATTTTCATTATTAATATCTCTTGCAAGATCCCCGACATCCCACAGAAGATATAGATCTGGCTTGTAAAACTATCGATGGCATACTCTCTAACGAGCAGTCAAGTCATTGTTGTGAGGATGGAAAATTGCATCCTCTAATAAAAATAGGATTCTATGCAATCCTTATTATATCTAGTAAGATGCCCATATTTAATGGGTATTCTTATTTGATACGAGACTCTTTTGAAATTAGAGAATCTATCCTAGATTTAATGGTTGGTTATTATGTTGATTCTTCTTGTTTTTGTGTTACAAGCTTGGGATAACATTTGCAGTAGAGGCTTGTCCAATAGCTGAGCTGAATTTTGGCAATTTTGGGTCTATTTTGGTAATTTTGGGTCTTTGATAGGTTTTAATATTTTCCTTTTTAATTTATCTTATGTTTACCTAGTTTGAATTAAGTCTTCAGAGGCCTTCGCCTTGTTAGACTTTACATTTAACATCACTATTGGTTATTCAACAACCAGTGATGAGTTTGTCGTTCTTGGCTCCATCAAGACCTTTAGCCTCGTAAAATTATTTGTTTTTTTGTCCATCCAAATTGACATATAAATGATGGTAGATGGCTTTTAGTTTGTTGAAATCCATCATCCCATGCATTCGACTACCTTGTCAGTTTTGTGATCTATTTTGGCCATCATTGTGGCTCGTTCAGTTTTGGCTTTTGATCTAGCTTTATTTTTGGCTCTTGTGACTTTTATTTTGTGTGAAGATGCTACCCTGATCTTGATGCTCGAGAAGCCCTTTAGTAGTGATGACATATCTAATAATAGCAGTTTGTTTCGTGATATGCTCTAAGATTGTTTGTTGGTGTCTGTCCTTTAGTGTTGTCTTTTTTCATTTTATTTTAATTTGTATTAATTATTTTGGTCTTGGACTTGCCATGTCCATCCTCATATATTTTTTATGAGTAATGCGGGATATCACCCCAAATCGCATCACCTTTTCATCGCCTCTTACGTGGATTTTAAATAGACCAATTATATAATTTCTCTTTCCTGATTTATCATTTTCTCTCTCCTTTATAATTGGTCCACATAGGAGGCGATAATAAGATGATGCAATTTTGGGTGATATTCAGCATTACTCATTTTTTATTTTAATTAATCAAAGAATCATTTGACTAAGAAAGAGGTATACTCTCTGACTATGTATTTATCAAAAATTGAATTTTCAAACCATTAGAAGTTTATTGGGCGGTATTAATATTATATGATATGAGGACAAAAAATTCTCTCTAGATGTCGTATAAGATGAAATCACGTCATGGTTGAGTAGAGTTTTTTTAATCTACCAGAAATTGAAAATTGAACATGTAGAAGAAAACAAGTGTTTTTGCACTCTGAGAATAGGGTTTCCGATGACACTTTGAAGCTCAAACTCGTAGTGGTTTATGATACAACCCATGTGCTAATTTTTTGTGATAAAAATATGTAAAAAAAGCTATGAAATTGGATTATAAAGGTATATATGAGTTGGTTACATTAACTGTAGCAAAATTATCAATTTTTATACCTCATTAAATGTCTACAACTGTGATTGTTCATAGATCAATCGTGGGTGGTTACTGGATGATCGTTCCCTGGTGAATGTGATTAGTTGCGTCCCAGGTCAACTATCGTGAGTCAGGTGCCCTAAGTTTCTCCCATTTGATAGACATCTATCACTAATATCTTAATCAATCTCGTAAATTCAGTTTTTGGAGTACACGGGTACGATTGTAAGGTTGTGTCATTCAAGGGATCAATGCGGACGGTGACATGACATTCAAAAGACCGATGTGGCTACGACTTACGGGGTATAATAGAGAGATCGAAACCAAAAGAAATGTTAATACTCCTTATATATTACATTTTTTTAGGAATAGATATTACTATTTTTACATATAATTTAGAGTATTTTCATAATTTAATATTTATGCAGGGTTTAAGACATTTAAATATGAGGGTTTTATTCAAAGCATACTAATAAAAAAACCTAATTATAGAAAATAACCTTCGATAGTTTCACTAAACTAAATATATTGGTTGAAAACAATTTATCAATCTTTCTAAACTACTCATATTTTAACTCTTATATTTTATTTATTTTTTAATATTAAATAAATAATGGACCACCATAACCTCCAGTCATTGTCACCACCGCCGCCTCCACCGCCTCCACCACCACCATCTCCAGTTTTTTTACAAACACCACTGCAACCACCACCACCACCTCCGACCAATTTAAAAAAAAAAAAAAGATGACAAAAATTTCGACCACCGCCACCACTAGCCAATTTTTTTTATAAAAATAGTTTCCGCACCACCATATCCGGGCACTGCTGACAAATCGCCAACTCAACTCCGAAAAAAAATTCGTCGAACTATTTTCGCATACATGAAAATGATTGCTTAGAACAAGGGATTCATTATTAGAAACATATATTTTATTGTTAGAAACATTGAAACTATTCTCCGGACATGAACTTCATTTTGGAACAAAGAATTCAATCTGCGAAACTAGGATTTATTTGTTACAAACAGCAAATTCACTATTTCGAACAATGAATTGCATGTTTTTCAGACAAGAAAAAAACTAGATAGGTAGTTGGCGGCAGTAGGAGTGGCCAGTGGTGACGTCGACTAAAAAAATTAGTCAGAGGTGGTGTTGTGGCTGCAGCGGTACCGAAAAAATTTCAAAAATAATATAAAATAAAGTTAAAAAAAATAGGCTGAACAGTGAACGGTGGTGGTGGTAGATTTTTCTTAAAAAAACTTTAAAATAATTGGTCGGAGGCGGTGGTCGATGGTGATGGTGGTCGGAGGTTATAATAAGGTTAATTAAATTTAATTTTTTTTAATTTAGATGAAAAAATAATAGAGTAATTAAAATAATGAAAGTGTATATTTGCTAATGATTCGTTTCATAAAAAAAGTTATTCAAACCGTGACGCTCATAAAACAATCATGAATGTCTACAACCGTGATCGCTCATTGAACAATTGTGGGTAGTTACTGGATAATCGTTCCCTGGAGAATGTGATTAGTTGTGTCCCTAGGTCAACTATCGTGAGTAAGGTGCCCTAAGTTCCTCCCATTTGGTCGACATATATCATTAATATCTCAATCGCTTTTGTAACTTCAGTTTTTGGAGTACACGGGTATGATTGTAAGGTTGTATCATTCGAGGATCAATACGGACGACAACGTGACATTCAAAAGACTGATATGGCTACAATGTACGGGTATAATAGGGAGATCTAAACCAAAAGAAAGGTCAATGCTAAATATATATATATCACATTTGTTTAGGAAAGATCTTACTATTTTTACATATGACGTGAGAGTATTTTCATAATTGTATACTTATGCAGGGTTTAAGACATTAAAATATGAAGTTTTAATTCGAATCATACTAATAAAAATATTTAATTATAAAAAATAATCTTTAATAGTTTATTTTATTAAAAACCTAATTACTACTAAATTGTTTTTTTATATATTACATTTTAAATATTTACAATTAATTAATAAATTTTTATTTAAATATGAAATTTTTTATTATATTGAACCGAAAAAAGAAAGGTTTTGGAAGAAAAAAAAAAGAAAAAGTTATGTAGTTGGACCTATAGAGAGGTCGAAAAAGGCTCCTTTTTCGTCTTTGACCTACTTTTAGGTCGAGCAACCTTTACCATTTCTGTAACGGCCACGCCTACACAGCTTCTCCTCCTCTTTTCAAGGAAGAATGATTCAATACTAATATTATTATAATGCCTACTCCATATTTTAATCATGTAAAAAGTTAATTATGGTGACTATTTAGTCAAAATCTAATAATATGTGTTTTTTTTAATACATGAGAGAGTCACTTTGGACTCGTAGTCATTTTAACTCCAATGAGATTTAATCACAGGATCTCTTGGTCTTTGCGGAGTAACCTAACCACTAGGCCAACTATCTATCTCAATAATATGTGTTTTATAAATAGCGTTAGCTATTAAATATTTGCAATTGAAAAACCCCTTACAGAAAAGCAGCAGCAACATGGGGTATGTGTATAAATTTAACTGGTGTAGGATCATCCAATATTGGATGAAAGGATTTTCCTTTCGCCAAAGCTTTAAAGCTTCGATTTTCAGTTCAGATATTCCAAATTGTCCACGTAGAACTCAAGTTTTAGGTCATTTTTTCGCAGAACACTCTTCCAAAATAAACAATTCTTGCGTTTTTATGCAGTTTCAGAACTTCCCTTTTTTAGCCCTTACTTTTCAGATTCAAGTTCCGATGAGCAAGTAAGCAATACCCAGAACCCAAATTTTACTGTAAAAAATTATATTAATTTTCATACTCGTAATGCTGATGAGCTGAATTCATACAGAGTCATTAATCTCAATAATTTGATGAACGAAACCTTTAAACATATTGTTGAGACTTATGTGGCCATTTAGGATATTACTATGTTTTTGGGGAATGGATAGGAAGTAAAGTGATGTGTTATTGGAGGTTATAAATTCGAAAAAAGAGCATTTTGGGTGCTAGATATTAAAGTTGTTTGATAATTGAATGTAATAAGTATTTGAATCACATTCACTAGCCATAGGGATTATTGATTATTGATTCAAATTAATAAAATATTATGTTGCAATAATCAATCAAGAAGCAAAAATCTCGAACTGGAAAAGCTTATTAAGCAAAAGAGTGAACCCACATATGTCCTTTACAACAACATTACATGAAATGGCACAGAAAATTTTAGCCAAGACATTCAAATAAGTTTTTAATCTCACAAATTCTACAACATTTAAATAATCTAAGTGTTGAGCAAATATTTCACAAAAAGCTATCAACCTTTCAGCCATTGCCGAAAATGTGACTGCATCATATCTCGACTCACAGCATTACCCACATTCACGGTAGGAATTATCTTCTCTGGCCTTAAAAACTTTACACCAAAAAAAGAAAAAAAAAACGGGTGAATGGGTTTAACTTTTCCTAACAAAAAAGATCAAATTCAAAATCAAACCTTAACAAATTCCTGTAATTCTGTAAAGCTAGAATGCTCGCTATAAGGAACTCCTGAACAAGGTTTTCTTTATTTTAAAACATCGAAACAAAACAATTAAAAAAATATAAAATTTCGACTTCTAACCATAAATGCTGACACTGCCTTTGGTTTTTGGTCTGATTAAGTCCAGATTGTTTCCATTAGTTTCTGAGAAAGTCCAACCTAAGACACAACAAATATTATGTTTAATTTTATCATAAACACATCATCAATATATATATTAATGTCTCACCTGTGGGACGAAATGCCAAAACTGTACTATACTGACCCTTATGTGAAACCATATAATTTTCCAAAACCTTCAAAAGACAAACAAATAATAAAACAAAATAATAAAGGCAACATAAAATAAACCAAAACAAACCTCGAATTTCAATGATGATATAGGTAGGACATGGAGTGGGGTATCTTTACCATTTGTACATAAATTGTCATTTATCTCAGGCCAGTTATAAGAATTCAAGATCCTCCTTCTTGCAGAATTAGCAAATATTTTTATCTATTCAGAATTAAATATCAGCAGATAATATTGTAGTATATTTGTTGTTTAAACGAAGAAATTAATTTTGCATACATACCCCTAATGCCTTGGAAATTTCAAGGTAGACACATTCTTTACCAATACTATATGCCCCCACAATTACAAGAGTTTTCGGATGATTCTTTAAATGATTTTTAGTGATTTTCACAACAAATTCAAGTACTTCTTCTTTTGCGGGAAAACTGGAACATATTAAAAACTCACATAAGGGTATTCATGTAAAGTATAGAGTAAAGAGTAAAGAGTGTAAGACGTACCTGTACTTGGGATTGCAATAAGTGGTATCAAGGTAAAGGACATTAATGCGATGGTTTAAAAGAAGGGGATAAGTTTGCATTGATTTAGAGGCTCTGAAATCACCTGTGTGTAAATAAGATATGTTAGTTGGAAGATGAAAGTGAATAAGAGCTGCACCAGGGCAATGATTTGCTTCAAGCATTGTCACTTTAATTCCGTGTATTAAGTATTCTGTGTTGAATTCTAAAGGATGAATATACATAGGATCAACGTATAGACAGATTTGAACAAGACGAGCAGTGAGAGTAGTGCAATAAATGGGACCATGAGACCATTTTTTGGTTAAACCTCCGTAATGATCGGCATGGAAGTGAGTTAGAAAGTATGCAGAGCAATTATCGATTATACCGTATCGAAATGCATCTACAGTAAAGGGTGTTCCTGAATCAATACATACATGTTACGAATTAGAATCATTATCCATGACAATCATTAGAATAAAATGAATAAGAATTACGAACCAGGGATCTTTTTATAGAAGGGGCAAACGGAAACAACAGGGGTCTTTCCTATGGTGGTCTTGTTCTTCATCTTCGATGGCTTTATCTGGGGTTTGGGTGGATTTAAGCCCCATAATTGGTATAGGTTTGACTGTTGCTTCTGATGATTTTGGGGTTTGGGGGAATTTAAACCCCATAACTGGAATAGATTGGGCTGTGTGAGTTTGGGTTTCTTATTTTCATTCTTCTTCCAATCTGTTCCGCTTTCATAGAAATCCAAAGCAAACTCGGATAATGATGACGATGATGATGATGAAGAAGAGGGCTTCTCTGTCTCAGTCTCCGTCTCTGTCTCAGTCTCCGTCTCCAAATACGGAAATGGAAAACCATCTTCGTCAAGCACCACTTTTTCTTCCTCTTCCATTAAATTGTTATTCATTATCTTCTTCCTCTCTCTTTCTTTCTCACGGTCTCACCATAAACTGCGTTTCTTCAGTTCAAGGTTTCCCGCTTAAAAATGGAAAAGAGAGGGAGAGATCCAAACGACGCAATGTATCTTCCTCACATTTCAATTTCTTTCTTTTTTAAAGTATCGATTTTTAATAGCAATCGCTCCCAAATATAAACCTTTTATTTTTATTTTGTTCCAAATATTAACCTTTTAACTATGGTCACATATAGGGGAGAGTATGGGTCGGTTTTACCCAGGTTATGCTAAACCAAAGGTAATATATTTCGGTTTAAGGTATTGATATGGTAACCCAAGGGTAGGGTAAAAAAAAGTCTACCTTCAGGTTAATTCGGTTTACCCTCCTTCAGTTTACCCTCGTTAGTCAATATTAGTCAAACTCTTTTTTAACACATAAAAAAATTAAATAAATAAGAAAAATTGAAAACACTGATATTATTATACTTCTAAAGATCAAAGATACAATCTTCACATCACAAACCAAAAGATCATGAATCGAATACTTCAAAATAAATTATGCATGTTTGGAATATGCGAGAAGCCAAATGAAATGACTTCTCTAATTTACATGTTCTTTATTTTTCTACTTGCTCGGTTATTCTGTTTGGGTAACCCCAGTCCAATAGCTTGGGTAATATATAGGTAAAATACATGGACCCCAAAAATCATAAGGTAACCCGACAGGTAAGGTTGGTCAAGATAAATTTAACATAAATTTTGGGTCAGTTTAGTTAAAATTGACACGGTTTTTCGGTTTTGTTAAATTTTTGCTCTGCCCTAGTCACATATGTTTGTTACATTTAAAAAAATTAAATCCCAAGAAAACAACCGCTCTCTAACATCCAAGATGGCGGATTTGGCGCACGAGAGCAATTCCCAACCTTATAGACAGCCTAGATGAACAATAGGCTAACTAAAAGAGCACGTTCAACTGAGTCTCCTAACATGAACAGCGGTCAAAAGGTAACGTCGTTGATTTCTCCATTCCTGGATCCCCCAACAAAAATTTCTGGATGGCAATACCGCTCTAACATGTATGAATGTAATAATTCCAACTATAGTTGATTTTAATGACAATAGGAAGATAGAGGTAGTGAATGAAGAAAGAGATTTTACTACACTTACTGAAGATGATGAATACATTGAAAATTGTGAATATCCACAGGTTGTGAGGTCAAAAGAAGAGAAAATTGAAGGAATTGAACTTTGATGTAACAGAGTTGTAATTAGACTATTAGGGTATAAAGTAGGGTACAACTATTTAGCTTCACAACTAAAACAAATCTGGAGTCAAATGGGTTGTTTGAAGGGGTGGACGTTGGCCATGGGTATTTCAAGGCGAAGTTTACTAATAAGGATGATTTGAATTTTGCTTTAAGCGGAGGTATGTGGATGATTTTTTATCACTATTTGGTTGTTCGGGAGTGGACACCAAACTTCAAGTCTCATGAAACTTCTATTACTACTACTACCCAGGTCAGAATCTCAAACGCGGGGATGCAAAACTACGTCTCACGCATACTCAGGAAAATGGGCGATATAATATTTAAGATGGTGAGAATCGATCCACTAACAAAAACAAGAAACAGGGGGTTTATGCGAGATTAACCGTTGAACTTGATCTTGATAAACCTTTAGTCCTGAAAATACATATAGGTGGATAGGTTTGTAAATTTGCAAATGAAGGATTGCATATAATTTGCTTCGATTGTGGATGCTTTGGGCATCAAAAGGACAAATTTCTTTTGAGCAGATATCAGGATAATGAAAATAAAGAGGGCACATGTCCTCATAAAGGAGCAACTGTGGTGAGTAGTGTGGTGGTCCCGAGTATGGATGAATGATGACTCCATATTTATGATATATTAATCTAGCTTTGAGATATCATTTTAGGTGCATTACATTAACTGCTGAGGGTTTTTCCCCCCATTATTAGATAATTCCTTAATTCATGTCTTGATTTGGTAATTTATTACTTTTGTAGTGTTTTTTTTGTATACTTTGTGTGTTAATGTGAAACTTTTATGTAAAATGAAATAATTAGAGGCCAAATCAGTGTCAATGAGTTAAGGAAATAAGGTATAATGTGAAATCTAGAGTTAAAAGAAAACAAAGTTGAATTAGGAAATGAAAAGCTGCCAAATAAATCTGTCATGTTGAAAAGTCGTCTAATGTTTTGAAGACTGGAAAATCTATTACTAATCTGGAGGATATGTTTTATGAGAAGATATATCTTTGAATTACGGTCGTTTTCATATAAAGTGTGCAAAAATCCGATAAGTAACGAAGAATATATGACCAAATCATTGAGTAGTGTTTATCATGTCCTATATTTTAGGAAACGAATTTGAATTGGAAAAGGACTTCAATAACTTGCCTTGCACTCCATGATTTCGACCTAGGGTTAGCTAACACCTATAAATGTATCTACTTATCATTGTAAACATGTCATTACTCAGTTATTAATCAATATTACACTTAGAGATCTATAGAAGCAAGTTGACATATATGTATTTATCTTTTAGTTTACTTCTTTCTAGTATGAACTAATTCTCCCATAGCTTGGGTTTTACACATGTATAATCTTTGAATTCTATTTCTTTATTCTATGTTTTTAGGATTAACCTTTAAATTGATTAAGCTTCTTATCTATTTTATATATATTTGTTTTATGTGCTTTGATGTATTGACTGTCGTCCTTGCTAATGCACGAGTATAGGATTACCCTATTAAATAGTAGTTGGATGGTCACCCGGAAGGGGTGTTCAACTATTGGAACACCACATAAATGTCTAGTATACGGTAGTGATCCTGACGGGCTTGCCTCTAGGGTTTGAGATTGACCAACGATCGTTATTCAGAGTCCCCTTACCCAAGTCCCCTAGTAATTTTTAGGTTGTCACCTAAGTCCACCCGGAAGGGGGTCAGGAGGAATATAGAATCCTGACTACTTCTCTAAAAGAGCATTAATCACCCTTATAACTGGAATATAGATTTAGAAGGATAAGTGCATACTGGCAAACCTAAGCTGTATTTCTCATCTCCATTCTATTTACTTTTATTTATTTGCATTAGTAGTTAAATATTCTCTCCAAATATTTATCTTTTTTTAATTTAGAAATTAATCTCTACTACCCTTTGATTCCTAAACACGATTCTACGCTAACAGGCTTAATCCCTGCGAACGAATTTTAATTACTAACGAAACTTGCAAACAATCTATAATACTTGCAGTGAGTTTCTCGTGGTGGTTAAGGGTGTGTGTCATTATCATTATTATCTTATTTATCTATTTATTTATCACACCTTTAGCCCCACCAATGTACAGCTGGTATTTGGAGAATGGATGAAAGTTCAGAGTGGAAGAAATAAACTAGGAGCGAGAAGACAATATAATAGTGGACTAGTGCCGGCAAAAAATACTGGATTAGGGTCGAGATTTGAAACTCTTTTCATTTATGATTAGGAGGAAAGAGTATCGACGGAATGGTACGCAAAACAACCTTTATTCAAGGAAAGGAAAAATGTGCCAAAAACTGCCTCGTTGGGACAAATATGGGCCAAGTCAAGGAAATATAAGGGGGAAACTTTAGGACATAAAATTATTATGGCGACCGAATTTGAGAAAGAAAGAAAGATGGATGCAAATATTGGCAAGTGGAAGGATCCAGTAATGCAAATTGCGGTGGAGAACATTCGTTTTCAAGCAGGGGAGATATCAAGTAAAGGGGCAAAAAATAAAGTTGGTAAAGTACGGGTGAATACAATAGCGACATGGACCAATTTGGAAAATAGAGAAACGTCTGGGGCAAAAGAGAATAATACTCTAGGGGCGTAAGTGAAAATAGGGGAAATTGTGGGACAATCCAGAACTTATGGGGTGGAATTTGACAATAGCAATGTGGGGAATAGAGTGTCTGATCTAACAGCTTCGGGAGGCGCTCCTGGTTTTAATTTTGATGTAGCAGCTAAGATCGTTGTTGATTCGGGACCTGTGAGGATTTCAGCACCTGGTTCGAGCAAGTATTCTGAAGTTGTGGGTGTATTTGATGACCTGGACACTAGCCAAATCCCAGAAACGACTGAGGATGGGGAATTGAGCGAGGGAGACGGCCAGGTGGTGTCCGGGGATGCCTCAGACATGACTTTCGAATCCTAAGGAGCACGTCGGTAATTTATCTTTGTATTTTTAATGTTTACTAATATGTACACCTGTAAATAATTTACATGAGTGGAATATCTTAAACCATCCGATGAATATTTAGATTTGGAATTGTCATGGAGTTGTGGCGGAGAATTTCAAGCGTGTGGTTCAGGAAATGGTTATACAAAAAGTCTGGTTAACATTCATCGTGGAGCCAAAAACTAGTGGTACAAAGGCAAACAAAACCATTCAAAGTTTGGAAAAAGCAAATTCGACGAGAGTTGAAGCAAAAACTTACAAACTTACAAATGAGGTATATAGGTTATTTAGGACGATACATACATCGATATCAAGATTTTGTCAGCAGGTCGACAAGTGATTAATATTGAAATTACAAAGCAAGGTTATGAATCTTGGATCTTCTCCGCTATATATTCACGACCTCATCTAGCGGGGCGTGAGGAATTATGGACCACCATTAAAGAAGCTTTCCGAGGGACGAATATGCCATGGTTAGTCGCCTGATAGAAAGATAAAAAAGGGGAGTTAACGGTGTAACTAGAAGAATGGAAAAATTGAAGAGTGGAGACATGATTGTGGTTTAATAGATATAGGTTTCGAGGTCCGCGGTTTACCTGGTGTGACTCATGGAACACGGGGCAATGTATCCTTAGGAAGCTTGTCAGAGCTTACCATAACACTTACTTACATACTCTTTTATCGCATGCACATATCACTCATCTTAATCGAGCGCATTCGGATCATGTACCCATCCTAATCCAATTAACCGGTAATGGTTCAGGACTACGGAAAATGAATCACTTCAGATTTTAGTTGACTTGGTGTCTCCATAAATAGTTTCTGAATTTCGTACAAGATAAGTGGAGTACGAGTATTACAGATTTGGGAGAGAGTATTGAGGAGATGCAACGACACTTTCAGTCATGGAAATGTGATATATTTGGTGACATTATTCGAAAGAAACACTTACTTATGGAGAGGCTTAAGGGTATTCAAAAATCACTCGAGCACACATATAATTCGTCCTTATTCAGACTTGGCTTAAGACTTCGCGATGAATATCTTAGTGTTCTAGAAAAGGAAGAAATATTGTGGTTTCAGCAGTTGAAAGAGAAATGGATTCGTTCAAGGAATCATAACACGAGGTTTCATCACTTGTCCACAATATGGAAGAGAAAATCATCTAAGTTCGCTAGACTTAGAGACGGTAATGATAATTGGGTAGCAACTGAGTTGGACATCAAGAATATAGTTAAGAGCTTCTTCCACCAACTGTATTTAGTTGAAGAGGAATTTATTGGGTCTTTATCTTTGCCTAACATTACTAGTTTGGGTGAAGAAGAGGCTAGGGCAATGTTTGAAGAGTTTTTGGATGACAAGATTTAGGAAGCGGTGTTTCATACAAATCCATCGAAAGCGCCTGGGCCTGATAGCATGTCTACGATGTTTTACCAGAAATGTTGGAGTTCGGTTGAACCATCGGTTTGTCAAATGGTGAGACGATGCGTTAACACTGGTGAGGTACCAACGAAGCTTAATGGTACTCTCATTCATCTAATTCCAAAAGTTACTGATCCCAAAAAGGTTAGTCTAGCTTGATCAATGTGCCGGTTAAATTTGTTATGACAATGATGGTAAATAGATTTGGGTAATTGTTTGGGGATCGCATTGTCCCTAATTAAACGAGCTTTCTCCTTGGGAAATACACTACGAATAATATCATACTAGTACAAGAATTAGCCTTTCAGATGCATAGGAAAATAGGTATGTGTAGTTTCATGGAAGTAAAAGTAGATCTTGCAAAGGCCATTGATAAGTTAAGTTGGAGATTTTTAGATGAAACCATTACAAATTTTGGGTTACGTACGTCTTATTATTTCTGCCATGAGTTCTAATTCTATGCGAATTTTATGGAATGACGCTCCTTTGGATCTGTTCATACCGAGAAGAGGAATCCGACAAGGAGTCCCCTTTCTCGTTACATGTTTGTGATATGTATGGAGCGGGCTATTCTTACTTATTCAAAACCTTTGTGTGAGTGGGGAACGGGTGCTGATTTGGGTGCAGAGACAGGGGCCACCGATCTCTCATGTGTTCTATGCAGATGACTTAATTTTATTTGCAGAAGCATCGGAAAAACAAGTGGATTTGATGAAGGAGGTTATGAGATCATTTTGTCATGAAGCAGGTCAAACCATAAGTGAAGAAAAATCTATAATTCCTTTCTCCAAGAATGTTCAACACGAGAGGAAAGTACAATTAGCTTTTAGAAGTGGTTTTGTACTTGGGAACGCCTATTTGTTCAAGTCGTATCCGTAGGATTTTCTATAAAAGGACAATTATGAAAATGAAAGACAAATTACCTACCTGGAAGTCGCAAAATTTGTCACTTGCGGGAAGGGTAACCTTGGCGAAGGCTGTTTTGAGCGCTATTCCAACGTACACTATGCAAACCATGCAACTTCCAAATTATGCATGTGATGAAATTGATAGAATTATCTAAGAATTCATTGGGGAGGGGGGTACAGAGGACGCATCGAGGAAGATACACTAATTATATTGGGAGAAGCTATGTAGTAGGAAGAAAGATGGTGGATTGAGTTTTCCTGACGAAAAAAGCTTTAATCGTGCCTTGCTTGCTAAGCTAGTGGAGGTGGCAAATGTGTGATAAATAAACGATATAAAATCACACACCTAGTACCACTATGAGAAACTCACCGCAAGTGCACAAATCATTTGCAAGTAATAGTTGATAAATAAGATTCTTTCTTAGAGATTTATCAGTTAGCTCAAACTCATGTTTAGAAGAAAAGCGTAGAAGAGTTTATTTGTTTAAACTAAAAATATAATTGAAATGAGATTTTTGTTTGGTTTTCGAAATAAGAAATTAAAAGTAAATAATTAAACTAATGAAAATAAAGATAACTAAGAAGGGAGATGAGATATAACTTAGGCATTCTAGTATGCACATATTTTCCTAAATCCTCTTCTAATTATAAGGGTGATTGAGCATATATAAGTAGTCGAGATTTTATAATTCCTCTAACTTCCGTCAGGGTAGCTTAGAAGGCAACCTCAACACTACCACGGGACTTGGGTAAGGGGACCTTGCGCATAGATTGGTGGTGAAAATCTAAACTTACTTGCTCTTTTAATTAACAAATATATAATATTTTTTATGTTATCAAATTGAAGAGAAAGATATAATACTTTATATTATCTAGATACTAACCCGTCTTTCTCTTCTTAAACCAAGTCCACGCTTTTTTTTTGTTTTTTTTGGGCAAGAAGTCCACACTCTAAAATCATCCCTTTTAATATTTTGATAATTAGTAGTCTCGTTGCCTTCTATTTTGCAAATGATTCAAACGAAAATATTACTTAAGATGTATCACAGAACAACTTGACTATGTAGTTAGGCAAGTCAGTCAGTTATGAACACTACCACACATTAGACGATTATGTGTTTTTTTAAGCAATTGAATCCACCGTTAGAGGTGATAATCCTAATCTTGATTTTGGGAAACCGTTTCAAAACGAGAAGAAGTTTCGTAGATCCGAGATATTGTTTCCTTTAAGCGGGACGTCATTTCTAAAAAATGGGAACCCGTTTACATTCGATATCGCGGCTTGGCTTAAAGCTTGAACCCGATTTATAAAACGGGATGGCGTTTTCCCTTTTTGAGCATGTTTCATCTAATGAGAAAATTTTGTACACAATAGTTGTTAGAAATGATACTTTAAGCAAGATCCAATTCTCAACACATAAAACATTATGGACAAAAAGTGAAAATCTTTGAGTTAGTGAGAAAAAATGTTTTTTCCTAAGTAAAGATGCTTGGATGCTTTTGAACTTTTATTTTAGCAAATGCAATACACATCAAAAGTTATATACTAAATTTACTCAAGCAAATATGCACAAAACCTAAACTATGTTTTAGGGAGATAAGATGTAAATACATGTTTTAGTTATAACGATGATTTTTAGATACTTTCACTCCAAACATGAAATATGTTCTAAATGATCATATACACAAGTATATAATTAGGATCTTTTAACTAATTCATTACATGTGAAAAATTATGCTCTAGAAAGTGTTTAACCTATGTGAAAACTCACGAAACATAAAGAATAAAACTTAGAATGCTTGTAATTTAATCATCTAATGTGATTCTAAATGCACAATAATGTAAAAATGTAGTAGACACATTTATAAAGTTTAAGTTTGTGAGAAATAAAATCAATGAGTGTCATAAACTTAACCAACAATTACAGAGACATTACACAAATAATTCAAGTGTTCATGCTTGTGTCTTATCTCCTAATATGGAATGTGCTTTAAATTTTAATTCATATAACAATGAAAGTTACAAATAAATAGATTAATGATTTATTTTTACTTAAATCATGTTATATTATGAGTTATATATTAGTGTTTTTTAATAAGAAAAGTGAATTGATAAGGTGATGGTATCCAAGACTTATTGAGGTCTATATAATATGATTTAAAAGTTTGGAAAAATATAGATTTTATGACATAAAATAGTTAAAATCCTATATAATATAATCAACTTTCACACGAAAAATAAAAACTAAATAAGTCATCATGGACCAAGATCCTTGGAAAAAAGAACTATGCTAAGGTGATCATGGACCAAGGTCCTTAAAATAAAAAGAACTATAAGGTCATCATCATGGACCAAAAATCCTTGAGAAAAAAGAACTATGAGACTTTTAAATATTATTATTTTGCTTTCCATTTTGTCAAAATCGCTGGAGTAAATTTTTTATCGCATATGGATCAAAATTACATAAATTAGCTGCAAACATTTATATAAATTTTATTACAATTAATATTAAAGTACATTGAATGAAATTCACGTTTACGCGTACAGTTCAGCACTTATAAAAAATTCCAACAAGAGCCGGAAAATAAGTAAAAAGAGGTTTATAGCAAGAGTTATTTTCTCCTAAAAATAGACAATTCTACATTTAGATAATGATTTTGTAATGCCACGTATACATATCTATTGAAAAATTGAACACCTACCAGATATATCTCCACCACATAAAAATAAAAAAAAGAGCAATAAAAAATGGATCACAATGATGACCACATACACACAAACCCGAACTTACTGCTCTTACTGTTGTTAAACAAGCTTATCATAAACTCTCTTTCCTATATACAAAAATGTCAGCACTCATTATCTAACACAAAACGTTTATCTTCATTTTGTTTTCCAAATATATATATACGTCCGGTTCGGGAATCAATTAAAATCATTCTTTTCAATAATATAATATAATTTTACTCATTTCTTTTTTTATATGAATTTGTCTTTGTTGTGGGGTGGAATCTACAAGTGGATAAGATAAGGTTCACAGTTCAAAGGCACAAGCAGCAGCATCGGGACCAAATCTTAAATTGTTACAGATTTCTTGTCCTTATGTGGAACAGTAAGGTTGGTATTTAATATTTAGTATAGTTTATAAAGAGTTACGACCTGTTCCATATAATACCATTACGTTTCGTATGTCACAATCTTTACTAAAGATGGGAGGAAAGAGTAGAACTGACAGAAATATATTCAATTTTGTATGAAGTAGGAAAAAAGAAAATTTTATTTAGTAATTCTTCGTATTTTGTATTTGAATTTATGTTTAGATGAAGAAGGTAGTGAAAGAAAGTTATTTAACCAAATAATTTATATAATGTTATGAAAATAATTTATATAATGAATAAAGAACAAAGATGAACGGTAGATTTGGAATTTGTGGAAGAGAAGTTGGGGCGGTTTTATGATTTGTTTTTCTAAAAGAAATTAATTAAGTTATTTTTTTGGTTATAATTTATAATTCTTGAAAAATTTCATCTGGTTTTCATAAGGATTCTTTTTTGGACAGGAGTTAAAAGGATTGAAGGTTCTTAACCTCTTGAATTAGAGATATAAAAAGTTAGAGGTTCCTACTAATTTCAAATTGAAAGGACTAAAAATAGAGGTTATAAGATATTCTAGATCCCTATTTAAACCTCTTTTCATTCATTTTTCAGTTTAATTTTTTTCAAATCAAACACAAGAAACAAAGGAAAGGAGAGTACTCTAACTCTCCCTTCCAAATCTCTCTGTCCAAATATCTCCTCAGTTTTTTCATCTTTATTGAAAAAAATTCATGAACCTGTCCTTAAACTATCAGGAGGTGATTGGGCAATACTGGTTTTTCCATCTATATGAGCTGCCCCGTAATAAAAAAAAACATTATTATTAATGTAGGTACATTTTTTTTTTTTTTTTTGTGTTTTTGGTCAATAATGTAGGTACATTTATATCTTTTTTGTCTTTTGTAACAACTAGAATTTATGGAGGTGGTTGCTGACATATTCAATTTTAATTATAAATCGACTATTTAACACGTTTTATTATTTGTCAACTCTTATTTAGTTTGACGGACCAGGGCGTTTAAGAAAAGCTAAACGTTAATGGAGGTGTAAGAATTACTTTACAATATATTTCTTCTCCAATAAAAATAAAGCATCTCTCAGAGCTATATTTCCATTTGGAGAGGAATATTTTTCATAAACAACAAGGTAAATTTTCACTCTAGATCATTTCATATTTTCATTTCTTACATAAATTCAGTACACTTGAAAGTTAGATCTCTTAATTTTATTAATTTTTTATCTCTTGATTTTATTAATTTTTTTTTCGCTCTTAGAATATTCTCAACCTTAATTTCATATATTCATCCTAATTTTGCAATTTTTTGTTGAATTTTTTTGTGATTCTGACTCTTCACCTCCTAATTAATGATTTTCATAGGAGTTTTGTAAATCAAAGAGTTCCTGGTTTTAGTGTTGATGGGATTTAAAGGTCCTAGTGGGGTTAATCACCACCAAACAAACGATTGACTCTTAATTTTTTCAAAATATGTATTATATTTGTTGAAATTTAGTTTAACCCTAACCAAGTTAAATTGGACTTTTTTTTTTCCAATTACCTTAAAAATTAGTGGTTGGTTATGAGTTGTTTAAGTTGTCTTTTCAAATTGTCGTTTGGACCAGTATTTCTTTAATGCGTGCGTAGAAAAAGTGCATCAACTTACTATAAGACCACTCTATACGTAATTGAAAATGAAGTTTGTATTAGAATTTGCTTTACCAATTATCATTATATATATATATATATATAGATGAACAAACCTTTACAAAATTCGATTTGCTTCATGAGATCTAAATATATTCATAGTTTGTTGAAGCTCTTCCAATATTTATGTGTCTAAAGTGGGTTGTTCATTTTTTTTTTCCTCAGGAAAACTCATATACATGGTATTTCAATTTCAAATACTTGATCACCGCTTACATATGCTAAAAGATACCCAACTAGAAATATGCCTCAAAATATGCAATTCAATGAATTCTTCACCGAGTATGGTGAAGCAAGTCGATACGAAATCCAAGAGGTTGTTGGAAAGGGAAGCTATGGAGTAGTAGCATCTGCCATTGATACACATACTGGAGAAAAAGTAGCCATTAAAAAGATCGATGGTATATTCGAACATGTATCTGAAGCTACTCGAATCTTACGAGAAATCAAACTCCTTCGATTGCTTAGACATCCAGATATAGTCGAGATTAAACACATTATGTTACCTCCATGTAACAGAGAATTCAAAGATATATATGTTGTGTTTGAGTTGATGGAAACTGATTTGCATCATGTTATTAAGGTTAATAAAAATCTTAAACCCGCACATTTTCAATTCTTTTTGTATCAACTCCTCCGAGCTTTGAAATATATTCACTCAGGTTTGGTTTCCCTTTTTTATTTACATAACTAGCCCCTTTTCCACATTCTTACATTTTATATCTATTTAAATTTTTTGCAGCAAATGTATACCATAGGGACTTAAAGCCAAAAAACATACTCGCGAATGCTGATTGTAAGCTCAAAATATGTGATTTCGGTCTTGCTCGTCCTTCTTTTGGTGACTCACCATCTACAATTTTCTGGACTGTATGTATTTTTTTCTTTTTTACTGTTCTTTATTTATATTTGATGAACTTTACCAAACTTTTCTCCTGATTATAGGATTACGTGGCAACTCGATGGTATCGTGCTCCTGAACTCTGCGGTTCCTTTTACTCGAAAGTAAGTAATTTTTTTATTTTATTTTTAGAATTTAAATTTATATATATTCCTTAAACCAAATACTCTGTTACAGTATACACCAGCTATAGATATTTGGAGTATAGGATGTATATTTGCAGAAATGCTTATTGGAAAACCATTATTTCCCGGTAAAAACGCGGTGCATCAATTGGATTTAATAACCGATTTGCTCGGCTCACCTTCACTTAACTCTATTTCAAGGGTTTGTGTTTTAATTTTTTTAACCCTTAACTAGGTTCTAATGTATAAAAGCGGTTAGTTATTTATAATATATATCGACAGATAAAAAATGAAAAAGCAAGAAGATATCTTACAAACATGAGAAGAAAAGAAGCTATTCCATTTTCTCAAAAATTCCCTCACGTTGATCCGCTAGCTCTTAAATTACTTGCGCGTTTAATTGCTTTTAATCCCAGAGATCGCCCATCTGCAGAAGAAGTGAGAATGTTTAAAATTATGTTTTTTTAGCATTTAATTTTAGGGATATTTTTTAATAATAATTTATATAATTTTTACAGGCATTAGCAGATCCGTATTTTCGGGGTTTGGCAAATGTGGAAGATGAACCATCGGCTCAACCGATTTCGAAATTTGAGTTTGAGTTTGAAAGGAGAATGTTAACAAAAGATGATGTAAGAGACTTGATATACAGAGAGGTATGATTATATAATTTTTATTTATTTATTTATGAATTGCTTACAAGGTAATCTTAAATCAAACCAATTTCCAGATCTTGGAGTATCATCCCCAGATGCTCCAGGAACACCTTAATGGCGTGGAACAGACTAGCTTTATGTATCCAAGGTTCGGATTTGAAATGGATTATTATAAAAATATCCACCAAATATCTTCTATCATTCCTACTTTAGATCTTTTTTTCTTTTTCTTTTTGGAAGTTACATCAAATAATATCCTCTATTGCTTTCAAAAATGAAAAATACGAGACATATCCTTTTCACTAACTTGATTTAACTTGTATAATTTTCAGTGGAATTGAGCAATTTAAACAACAGTTTAATCAACTTGAGGGTAACGTTGGGAAAGGATCAGGATCAAGAATTACTCCGTGTCGAAGGAGATACGCATCCTTGCCTAGGTGAGTAAATTTTGTTAAAGAGTAACTTATTATGATTATTTATTTATTTATTTATACAAATTTATGAAATTATTGTTTTAATTGCTAGGGAACGAGTCTGCTCACCCTTAGATGATGAGGCTTCGGAGCATAAGAATGAATTTGAAAGGCAAATTGCTGAGAGCCCCCCTCTTAAGTCTCTGGAGAGAACAGACTCGGAAGCTTCTAATATAAGTACTCAAATTACTACAACTACTACTACTACTAAGGATAGCACTAGAAGAACATGTTATAGTGCAAGATGCTTGTTAAGAAGTGCGAGTATTACTAACACTTCTGCATATGTTGTCTAAAACTGTTATAAGTGAAAAAGTGGATTATAACGAAAATGAATGAAATAATAGATCTGCAAGCTAAGCTATTTGTATTTGTGTCTGGATTAGGCGACATTTAATTGAATTTCAATTTATGTATTATTAATATTTATACCCAAAAAGCGGAGTTCGTTGATTTATTTTTGTAACTCATTAGCAATGGTTACTAAGCAGATGCCTGCTCTATTACTATGTTATATAAAATTGTATGCACCTCTATATTAAGCTTTAGCTCTCTCTTAATGGCTTACTTGATCATCTAGAGAATGAATAGCAACAATAGTGAAAAAAATTCATCACAAGATTGCTTGGTAGTTAAGGGTTAAGGATGATCCTGGAAATACTACAATAAAAGTAGAGCCGAATTGTGTTTTGCCTGTGCAAAGAATTTTCAACAAAGCAAAGAATTTTTCAAAAGTCAAGAGACTTTTCTTTAATTTAAAAAGTCAGGAGAGTGTGCTGCAAAAAGGCTTTACCCACCATACCGACTATTTTAACTATCACAAATGGTGTTCATTCTTAAGCATGGCACTTACAGCTGCCCAAACGAACGAACCACTACTGAACCTGTGAAATTGCACCACCCGACCCCATCTAACCCTAGAATAACCGAACCCACAAACCCATGTAATTCATTTTTTTTTGGGTTTAGGCTGGTCTATGATGTGGCAGTGTGACCAACCAACCCAACGGTGGGTTAATTTTTTTTGGGTTTGGGCTGGTCTACTATTTGGGATCAACCCAACCGTGGGTTCTTCACCCAATCTGCCTATAAACTAAAAAATATGGTTTATAATGTGGCAAAAAAAGGCTAAAGGCTAAGAAGGATAATTATTCAATTAAAATTGGTGAGCAAAGCTACAAGATTCAAGTGGCTCAAAAAAGAACTGCCTAAATCAGCATTCTAGCTATTAGGTCTCGTTACTTTTTCAATTTAGTTCATAAGCTAAGTGGGTTATTCACTAGTTTAGACCCCACTTTCTACACACCGCTCAAGGCTTCCTAATAACAAACTTAACTTCTATGCATTGCTTATTAATCATTCATATCCTTTATTAAATGTTTTCATTCAAATAATTTACGCGTGTTGTGACAACGTTCAAGGACACACTATTTACTATCATTGATTTGTTAAATTTATGATTAAAAAGGCACATTCACTACATTCTACACCTATCCCTTATACTATTTGTTTTTATTATATGGTTTTTTATAAATAAATTAAAAACAAAAATGGGAATGTGGACAATGAATCCTCATCCCCAACTCTAAACTGCGTCGTGCCCCATTACTCGAAAAGACTCAAAAAGCAATAAAATTACTAATATACACTAACACATAAGCAATTAAGGAAAGAGATTTAGAGATATTACTCGGCCGACGCACATCTCCGTGAACTCGCGGTCAGAAGGAGACTCTTGTGCTTCTCCAATTTTCTTCATGATTTTTTCGATTTCTCTAGCTTCCCTCGGGAGGCATCATTTTGTGTATAAATTGGACTAGGTTGATAGATTAATAGACGTAGTTTGCGATAATGCACTTTCTTCTTCCGTCTTACACTTATTGTTACTTTCAGAGCTTTTGTGCGTTAATTTTTTTTGTTTAGTGTGAAGTTCTTAGGTATATGGATGCTAGGAGGCATCAAGATGAAGAGAAGAAGTGAATATTCAAGTCCAATACCAAGAAAAAGCGTTAAAGGAACAAAATATATCATTTTAGTGAAGGTGGATGAATACTAGATTGAATCAAGTCGTCACTTGTTTCACTTTCTGCGCCCAAAAGGTTAGGATTCAGACTTTGTGCTTCAAGTGACAAAGATGATCCTTGGAGTTAGCAAAATTTTAGAAGTGGAATCACTGGATTTGGACTTATGATGCAAAAGTTACTGTCTTTCTACTGAAGTGGTGCAGTCCGAATTAATTAAAAACAATTTTGGGCCCTTGATCACTTACTTAAGCCCATGTGGGCCTAATCCGATTATAATCAGTATAAAAGGCTTCTTAGACCTTATTAATCAACACAATTCATATCAGAAAGAAGGAAATACGCTTAGAGGCTAAGGAAGAGGAGGAAGGGCTTTCAACAGCAACTCCACAATTCCAAATCATCCAAATCTTGTTTCACCATCTCCATTAAAGTAATTTATTTGTGTTTTTAGGTTTAATTATGAATTCATTAGTTCTAATTATTTTTTTCCAGTATTTTAATATGAGCTAAACCATTTCGTGCTTGAGAATTGCATAGTGTATGAACCTAAGTTAATTAATTGACGATTTTTAGTTTTTAGGATATTTTCAGTAATTAAATATATTATCTTAAATTCTCGTTGATTATAACTTTATTCCTTAAATCTATTCATGCCCTGATCAAGTATATGATAGTAATAGTAATTAGATTGTCGCCCGGGAAGGGGATTAAATTGCAGACTTAGGATATAAGCGCTTGTTACGAGTCAATTAGCCGGGAGGCCTTGACCAACCAAGTAGTCAATAGGGTAAGAAAAAATTCGTCAACATCAATTAGGGCCACCCGGAAGGGGTCACTAGAGGTGGAGGATAGCGTCTTACTCACTGGGAGGGGTTAGGAGGAGAAATGAATCCGGACTATCATAGAATTACAAATTTGCCCTTATGTCTAGAAACATCTAATTATTTAACTTAGGGAATTACCAGCAAGGATTAAGCACTACTCTCTCATATTACTCATCTCTTCTTAGTTAGTTTGCATTTAATTCAAGTTATTTAATCTCTTGATCATTAGTTCTTTAATTCAGTCTTTACTTTATTCGTATTCAGTTAATCTTAAGAAAGCCAAACAAACATATATATTTTAATTTATTGTCTTTGCAACTAAGCCACGATTCTCCAAACACAATTATCTTAACTTTGCCAATCCTTGAGAACGAAAACCCTTTACTTCATATTACTTGTCAACAGACCCCGTACACTTGCGCGTGATTAAAGTCCTTCTATTTTACGCATTATTTATCACACTCAAAGGACCGACAACTATCTAGCTAGGCAAGACCTCCTAGTTCACTAACGCACACTAGACGCCTATATGCTAGCTCGACAATTAAGATCCCCTCCTGGGTGTAGCTTAACTACTTGGACTACACACTATTTGATCAGAACAAATGTATTGTTATTGCAAACATATAGTTAATGGAAATTAATTAGACACTGGTGGTGGTTAGGGTGTGATAAAATAACGATATAAATATTAAAAGAACTAAACACCTGATGTCTCCCTTTTTTTCTAATTATATGCCCTTAGGAGACATCATTTTAGGTGAATATTTGACGTATATGATAGAATTTTAGGCTTATTTTGTTATAATTTCATTTTCTCTCATTGGATTAATGATATTTCATTTTTAGAGTTTTTGTAAGTTAAATGGATTTTTTAGTGGAAAGTTTCTAGGTCCATGGATGCTAGGAAGCACCAAGACAAGGATTAAAATCGAGAATTAAAGTCTTAGACCGGGAATAGAAGTCAAAGGCGAGAAAAGATATCCCGAAGAGTTGACTAGAAAAGCTGCAAATCTGGAAGGCTGTTACTAATTGCTGATTTTGAGCCACTTAAACACTGATTCAGCCTTTGGGCCATGAAAGAAGGAAAATGCCTCTTTGAGTTAGGAAAATTTTGCAACTGGAATGAGTCGATTTGGAGTTGATATGCAAAACTTACAACCGTTTTACTAAGGGCTGCACACCAGTTACGGGAAATAAAAGAATGGATTTGGGCTTTTTATTATCTTAATTATATTCATTAAGTAAAAAGCCACTCCTTCTTTTTATTATAAATAGGTCTTTAGACTCATTTTATACATACCACTTATCAGATTATTTCATACGCTTCAAGAGAGAGTCTAAGCAGAATCCAGAAGTAAAAGCTAGAACTGGAAGAATACCTTTCTTCCATCAACAACCAAACCAACGCCCCAATTAGGTTCCTTCATTTATTTCTGTAATTGAATATGAACACCTTTTATTTTATTTCAGTTTTTAATTTCGTTATGAACTAATTTCTTTAGTACTTGAGAATCGCTACATGGGTTGAACCCAATTCTATTCAATTTATGTTTTCTGAATTTGGGATTGAATTATTTAAAATTAAATTAGGTATTTTGTGTTGACTATTAATTTATGCTTGTTACTGTTTTTAATCTGATCAATTATAAATAGGGCTTAGTAATTAGGCTATTTACTTAAGTGGCAAAGTGATCACCTTGACGGGGGGTTTAATTACGAACATAGATAATAGACGCGTAGTATTCGTCAATGACCTTGACGGGCTTGACTAACCATGCAACCAATGAGGTAAGAGACTAAAACCGTTCGAAAGTAGATATAATCGCCCTGACGGGGTTTATAGTACCGTAGGATAGCTCCTAAGTCCACCCTGACGGGGGTTAGGAGAGATTAGAGTCCCGACTAGTACAATAATATCAATTTATCCCTTAAATAGAAGAATTAATTAGATAGGTTAGGTGAAACCCTTGCGAGACTCAAGAACTCCTTCCCTTCTTGCGTCCAACTCATTTACTTGCTCTATTTTCTTTCCAGTTAATTAATTTAGTGTTTATTTTAATTGCATCTTTCGTTTTAGAAAACCAAAACAAAAATCTTATCATTTATTTTCCCATGAAGCAATTATTCTTACTATTTGATTAATACTAGAGTTGTAACTATCCGTCCCTGCGAACAAAACCCGATTTATCGAAGTATTACTTGGACAACCGTGCACTTGCGGTATAGTGGTTCCTCTATTTCTATCGCTCTATTTTATAACACCCCAGGACCCTCCAACACCCTATCCCACTATGTAATCACTGCAAGTATCACAGATCGTATGCAAGTTTAGTTGATAAATAGAATTCGTTCGCAGAGACTATGAAAGTTAGTTGTAGATAGTGAATTTATAAAGTGCAATAAAAGAAGTAGATAAAATAATACGCAACAAGAATCTGAAATATTTGTTTGGTTTTATGACTCTAAAACATTAACTTAATAAAATAAAGACAGGAAAATAAATCTAAATAAAGAAGTAGTATGAGAGTTAAGCTCGAGATGTTGCAAGTAATTCTCACCCGCCTTGTTCAATGATTTATTCATCTAAGGAAGAATTGCGTTATATACAATAGCCAGGATTCTGTTCTCCTCCTAACCTCCTTCCGGGTGGAATTAGGTGGTGACCTAACAATTACCAAGGGACTTGGGTAAGGGGACCCTGCGCAATGATCAGTGGTTAATCTCAAACCCTAGTAACTATCTAGTTAGACAAGCCCGTCAGGATTACTAACACACACTAGACGTTTAGGTGGCGTTTCAATGATTAGACACCCCTTCCGGACGACCGTCTATCTACTATGGCAATCCTATACGTTTGAAACCGCAAAAACTACAGACAATACATCAAAGCACATAAAAACAGAGAAAGCACTACTAATTTCAATTAAATGTAAGAGGACATCCCAAATTAAAATAGATATACAACAAGTCTAGGGTTCATACCCTTATGCTAATCTCAAGCTATATAGAATTAGTTCATACTAGAGAAAGAAAGAAAATAAATTACAAAGGTGAAGGGTTGGAATGACATGAATAGCCATCTCCATCTTGTCTTCTTGTCTTCTTGCTCCCGATGATTTCTTGGTGTAATATTGATTAAGGACTGAGCAAGGATGCAAGGATTCTTTCTCTAAGGTAGGAATGGATATATATAGGACTTTGATCGAAATGGAGTAGTCCCCAAGTTAAGGAGTCCTAATCTTACCAAAATCCGTTTTCCTAAATTGTAGGATAAGATAAACCTTTGCAGATTTTGATTTGGTCATATCTCCTTTGTTACTTATCAGAATTTAATGTTCTTATATGGAAACAATAGTAATTAAAAGATCTATCTGCTCATATAAAGGCTCCTCCTAATTTCTGACCGAATTTTTGTAGCAATTTATTAGTGGACATATCTACAGTTGTGGCAGCTTCTTTACTTTCCAAATATATCCAAACTTTTCCTTTTTTACTTTGACTAAGAGATTTTTTCCGTTACTTTCCACTTCAAATCAGTTTCCATAGGTGTAATAGCTTCCATATACCTAAGTGCTACACAAATAAAACACAAATTACGCGTAAAAGCTCACAAAATAGCAAAACACCTAAAACTAGACAAGAAAGTGTAAAGTATAAATAAATGGGGAAAATCCCAAAATTAATTAATAAAGACCCCTAAAATGATGATGTCTCAAGTATAGATTAATATCACAAATATGGAGACATCAAGACCCCCAACTCAAAGTTGTATCGTCCCGATACAATAAAGGTAAGAACAGTAGGGTAGTCTAAAATAGAGGAACAAGAAGAAGAATAGAAAGTAATGAATGATCCTAGAGCAATATCATAAAATATCCCATGTAGTAATTCTAAAGAAATAATGCACACACATGCTTAATCTACATATGAGGAATACCACACGAACGCTCTGGATGACACCTTTGCTTCGCATGTGTACCTAATTTCCTCTACCGTCGTGACACTATTTTGGGGTGCCGTGCACCACAGTGATGGTGCGGTGTACCGCACGATACATCTGAATTTCGCCAAATTTTTTTGTTTCTTTTACCGAACTCGATTTCTTAAATACATGCACATCAAAAAACTAATATCTACCTCATTACTGCAATATCTACTAAAAACAACTAATCTAAACATAAACTAAAGACATAAAAACATTAAAAAAATGCGGGTTGTTTCCCGTACAACACATTTTTTTAATGTCTTTCAAAGTTAGACGCGTTACCTCTATCAAGATTTCTGTATATAGCCTCCCCATCAACGAGCAAGGCTATGAACGTCTACTAATCTCCGTTTGATACCCCTTTTGGGTCTAGTCTCTATCACTTTTGCTGAAACAACTTATGTGATGTGGTGCCATCGACGAATATTTGTGATTGTGTGGCCTATTCTCGGACTTGCGGGCTTTCCATACAACTTCTTAGCCGACCCAAACTCACTCATTGATCTAGGATCCAAATGATTTGCGTGGATTTATTCATGGACTCTGTAGTTTGTAGAAATGTGGATGACAGGAACTGTGGGATCTAACTACCTTGGTTTCTTACCCCAGACATAGAAGGTCTCCGATACGTTTTTAGTACGGAGGGTAACTGTTCCCTCCTGAAAGTTGATAATTATTTGAATCGTGTCCATGAACGGCCTTTCAAGTGTGATTGGAACCAGCTTATCTACATCATAATCAAGAATCACAAAGTTAGTAGGGATGGTGATATTACCTGCTTGGACATGAACGTCCTCCACTGTTCCCCATGTCTTTGTCACTGAGCTATCCACAAATCGTATGTTCACGGGAGATTTTTCCACCTTCTTGATACCAAGCCTATCGACCACAGACTTGGCATAAGATTCACACTCGAACCCACATCACACATGGCTTTCACTTTGAGCTTACCACTAATTTGAATAGGAAGATTAAAGCTCCCTGGATCTTTGAGCTTGGGTGGTAACTCATTTTTAACTTTTCTCGAGACTCTCTCAGTATGAACCATAATCTTTTTACTGGAATCTAGACTCGCTTCTTTTTCTGGAATAACTTGTGTGAATACCTGTTGCGGTGTAAGCCCTTTCTTCGCAATCTCAACCATATGGGCATTGATTTTATCTGGAATATACGCCTCTACATATTCCTTGAGCTCAATGTCAACCTCTGGATTTGTCTTAGGAATGGGTGGTGACATTGTTGGAATAATTGGCGGCGAGCCCACCTTTTCTTCTTCTTTCTTTCCTTACATAACAGGTGCAACTTCTTCTTTCTGCTCTTTTGAGGCTTCTTCCTCTTTCTCTAACGCTCTACTAGCTTGTAAGTCCAATAACCAATCTAATATCTTCTTGCATGTCCTTGTGAAGTTCTATGAAATTAGATTCTTTGGAAGAGTCAGAGTCTTTGGGGCTAGGCTTGGTTGATTCTTCTTCAATTTTTGGAACTTCCACGACAATTTCTGCAGCATGTGGTAATTCCTCTCTCTTTTCTGTTTCAAGGAAAATTTTCTTAAATGCTTCAAACCCAACATTGCCATCACCTCCTTCAATGGCCTTCATTTCTCTTGCTCCACAAGATTATTCATAGTTTTCTTTATTTGGTCCATCTGTGTACTCAAGATTTGAATTGTGGCCTCTTGTTCTATGAACTTCTCATGATGTGTTCGAAAATTATTTATAACTTAATCCATGAAGTATTGTAATATCTTCTCTAACACTACTCCTTCTTGAGGATATTGTGGTAAAGCTTTCTGAGCTAGATTCTTAGTATAAGCATCATGGGCTGGTTGTTGTGGAGGATCTGGTCTATTATAATTTTGATTTCCTTGATAAGGACCTTGACCTCTCTGTTGGTAAGTGTTTTTCTAGGGACGTGGTTGATAATTACCTTGATTTGCGGTCCCTTTAGGATTTGAATACTGCATACCCGGATGATTTCAATTACCAAATTGGTAATTTCCTCGATTTGATATGAAGTATACCGATGTTGGATTTCCTTCACACTCTTCCCATTTAGGATATGGTACTTCACTACGTGGACAACCTTGTGCTTCTTTCACTACATTTGTTATAGCTAAATTTTGACGGTTTTGTTTCATTTCAAGCTTCATCTGTGTGACTTGATTTTCTAATGCTATTAATTTAGCTAAATGAGCAGTTTATGTACCTAATCAAAGCGTGCCTCTGGTAATTTTGATGAGAGCTCGTGCAATTGGACAACTCCTTTCTATTTCTATAAACGTTCCATACCTTCTGCAGCTTCTGTAGGATCCATGGACACAAATCCTCCTCTTCCGAGATTATCAACCCCCAATCTACTTTATGCATTGATACCTTGATAGAATATAGCTAACTGTAAAGATGGGGTGTAACCGTGGAGTGGACATCTTGCTAACTTCTGTTGAAACCTTGTCCATGCGTCTCCTACTTCTTTATCATTCTCTTGGAGAAAACTAGCAAGCTCCATTTGATCTTTTAATCTCATACTCTTCGGATAAAAACAATTAAATAATACGGCTTGTCGTTCATCCCAAGTATTAATTGTATTTGGTGGTTGTCTATCTAGCCAATCACCAGCACTTCCGGTCAAGAAGAACGAAAACATATGGTAATACAGTTGCTCGCGTGTGATGCCTAAAGTAATGTAGGCACCAAAAATCTGCGTAAATTTCTGAATCGCTCTCACCAGATCTAGAATCGTTGCACCACTATAGTGTCCATAACTTGTAAATTGACTAAGCATACCCGGATCGGGCCTGAACATTATATTCAGGATCACTGGAGGACAATACCCTAATGGTTGAACTCGAAAAGGTGCTCCCAAGCCTGGGAGATCATTTTCATGATGTTTATTAATCCTGGGCTCTCCTCCTGGTGGTGATATTACATGAGGATTAGGTTATACATGAGGAATAGGTATTCTTTGATTGTTATTATTGTTAAGATTATTTTCCTCATGTGGGATTAAATCATCCTTTATGTTAGACATGACTTCTATTGGCTTCTTCTCTTCTCTTAAACATTTGTTGTAAGCTCTGAATACACTTTCAGGGTTCTCGAGTATACACTAGAACCTGAAGGAGACAAAAACAAAAAGAAAGCGTATATCTGGAAAACAAAATTACTAAAAACTAACACACTAAAATACTAAACCCACACGCTAACGAGACATAAGTATCCGACAGTGGCGCCAAAAACTTGGTGGCTTGTAGAGTGTGATAAAATAATGATAATAAAGATGCGAACCATCACCCTAACCAATCACATTACTCACTGCAAGTATCACAGATCGTATGCAAGTTTTAATGAAAGTAAGATTCGTTCTCAAGGACTTAGTGTGTTATACGAATGGATTAGAAGAAAGCCTAGTAAGAATTAGCTTGTGGAATCAAAAGACAATAAAAGTAAATATGAATAGTGGTGGAGAGAATAATGATTAAACTAAAGACTAATGCAAATAAAATAAAGATCTAAAAATAAGATGAGATATATCACTCAGGTTTGCTTGTATGCACTTGTCCTTATATTTCTTCTACTAGATATAAGGGTGACTAAAGCTCATTAAGTAGCCAGGATTCTATATTCCTCCTAACCCCCTTCTGGGTGGACTTAGGTGGCGACCTAGCAACACAATGATCAGTGGTTAATCTCAAACCCTAATGACTTCTAGTTAGGCAAGCCCGTCAGGATTACTATCGTACACTAGACGTTTATGTGGTGTTTCAACAATTAGACACCCTTTCCGGGTGACCATCTGGTGGTCCTTTGTGTTTTCTAAATAAATGCAATAAATAATCGAACCACAACCGCAAGTGTACGGTTGTCCCAAGTAGTATAAATGATAAAACAGATTCGTTCCAAGGACGGGATGGTTGACTACAATGTTTAACAAGTAATGAATGGTTGCACTTATGAACACAAGTAAAGAAAATATGTTTGTTTGATTTTTGTTATTAAAGCTACTAAATGAAAGACAAATTATTAAAATGCAAGTAAAAGCTAAGACGCAAGTAAAATGATGTAAAACGCAATATGAGAAGTAGCACTTGAGAACGCAAGGATCCTCCCAATCCTATTTCCTAACTTATGTTGTTTAAGGGCTAAATTGGTCAATTACAATGGTCGGGATTCTAAATTCCTTATACCCCCGTCAGGGTGGACTATAAGGCGATCCTAGAGTGTCACTAGTCCCGTCAGGGTAAATATGATCCACTTTTGGATGTTTAAGTTTATTACCTCATTGGCCCTAGGATTAGCTAAGTTCGTCAGAATCAATAGCTTCTATCCAAGATTGAATAAATGGTTCTGTATTTAAACCCTCCGTCAGGATGATCCAATTGCCACTAATTGGAATAGCCTAAATACTAACACCTGTTCCTAGTTCATGACGCTAAAAACAGTAAATAATCTCAATTTATAGAAAAGAGTAAAAGCCCCAATCTAATTTAATTTAACAGAAACCCAAATTCAACATTCGTAATTCAATAAGATTGGGATTCACCCATTAATTGTTCTCAAGCACTATGAAATGTTTAGCTCATATTAAAAAGAAAAACTAAATTAAAAGAAATGGAATTCATATTTGATTACAAAATTAAAGATAAAAAGAACCTAATTTCCGGAATTGGAATGACTACGAACGGAGATATAGACCCTCTCCAGCTCTTGTAGCTTCTTTTTTCTTCCTTCTGTTGCTTCTCTCTGGTGTTTAATCTTGTGGAATGTGAATTGTGTGAAAAATAGAAGTCAAAGGCTCCTTTTATAAGTGTAAAAACGGATTAGGGCTTGGACCTAATAATAAAGCACTAATTAAATGTCCAAGCCCAAATTCTAAGCCCAAAATCCCGTAACTGCTGATACACCTTCACTAAAACGGCTATTCCCGCTTCGTTATGACTCCGATTGACCTCATTCCAGTTGCTAAAGTTCAGTAACTTGATAAGGGATGTTTTCTCTTCAAAGGTCAGCGGCTAAATCGTCGCTTAAGCACCTCGAAATCAGCAATCTATGGCCTGGAAAATGGATTTTCAGCTCTAAAAATAATATCTTCGGGATTTATCTTCAAGTCTTGACTCTATCTCTTGATCTTTGACTTTCTCCTCGGATTCCTCTTCTAGCTAACATCTAAAACCTGTAAACTTTACACTAAAAATACCAATATTACGCGCAAAAGCTTAATAAATTAAAAATGCTAGAAATAAAAGAGGAAAATCATATTATTGCATATTTAGTCCAAAAGTCTATCAAAATAATTAAATAAACACCAAAAATGATGTCTCCTAAGGGTCGAAAATAAGAACAATTAGGGAGACATCACCATCCGATTGCTATTAATGTGGTAGTCTATACTCGTGCACTAGCAAGAACTACAATCAATACATCATAGCACATAAAACAAATATAAAGGTTAAGAAGCTCAATCGATTTAAAAAGGTTTTTTCCCAAAAAAAACTTAGATAGAAGAAAACAAAATTCAAATATTATACATATTCAAAACCCAAGCTATGGAAAAATTAGTTCATGCTTATAAGAATAAAACTAAAATAAAGAATCAAATTGTCAACTTGCTTCTCCTGGTGAGGTTTCTTGAGACTAAGGACTAATATTTAAGAAAGGACATGTTTACAATGATAAGAGGGTGTATTTATAAGTGTTTTTTCTAACCTTAGGTAGAAATCTTGGAGTAGAAGACAAGTAATTTGAATTCAAGTCCAACTCAAATTCGTTTCCTAAAAATATAGGTCATGATAAACACTGCTTACTTTTTTGGTCATATCCCCTTCGTTATTGGACCAATTTTTGCCCACTTTATATCAAAACGACCGCAGTAGAAAGATATATATAAATATTTAAAGGCTCATCTAAAATCGTATCCTATTTGGAGTTACCTTCATTTTAGTGGACATAGATGCATAATTGGCAAATTTATTTGATAGTTTTTCCTTTCCTAATTCAACTTTTCTTTCTTTTATCTCCTGATTTCTCCTGTATAATATTTCCATAACTCTTTAGAATTGATTTGGTATCTAATTATATTCCATAAAACTTAAGAGTTTCACATTAACACACAAATTAAACCAAATATGCTCGAAAAGTAATAAATCATCCAATCAAGAAATTATTAAATAACAGGGAAAATTCCCTTAACAATTAATCAATTACACCTAAAATGATGTATCCAACCTACATTAATATATCACAAATAGGGAGACATCACTATCACCAATATGATAAGTAATTCTCAGTGAATAAGGTGGTGATAATAGCAAATGTGGTGGCGGCGAATCCACCTTACTCTTCTCTTGCACCCTCGGTGTAAAAAATACCTCTCTATAAACCTCATCTTTTTAAACCCAATATTCAACAATAAACTTGTCCATGTTTATCTTGGTTGGTTCTATCTCCTTTGGAATCTCCAGTACAATAGATGCAACTTATGGCGATTCTACTATCTTCTCAGCTTGAAGGATAACAACCTTACATGAATCGAACCCAACATTGTTATCATTGTTTTGTTTGGCCTTCACCCTAGTATTCGTACCTTGGCCAAAATGCATAGGAGGAGCTTGTGACAGATTCTAAAGATGGTTGACAATTTGGGAGACTTTATTCCCCAATATCTTCAACGCATCAAAATAATCGTTGAACCTCTCGTTGTTTGCTCGCATGTTCTCTTGTGTCATTGATATGAAAGACTGCATCATTTGCTGAAACTCATTATTCAAGCCTTCTTGTGGATGAGCATGCAATGCTTTCTGAGTAATACTATCGTCGTAAGCATTGTAAACGGGTTGTGGTGGTGGAGTTGGCTTCACATAGCCTTGTCCCTTGATACGAAACTTGGGACCTCAGTTGGAAATTGTTATTTTGAGGTCTTGGTTGGTAATAATTACCTTGATTCATGGCCCCATTCGTATTTTACCATTTAAGGCATGGAGTATTGTGGTTCCCATGTTGATACCTATGA
Source organism: Nemophila menziesii (assembly GCA_029959085.1). Taxonomy (NCBI): domain Eukaryota; kingdom Viridiplantae; phylum Streptophyta; class Magnoliopsida; order Boraginales; family Hydrophyllaceae; genus Nemophila; species Nemophila menziesii. The sequence goes on along the minus strand of JARWIR010000005.1, from coordinate 35,117,576 downwards.
TTATTGTTCACCCCAGAGTGTGATATAAAATCAACACCAGAGAATGTGACTTCCAGCAAGTATACATGTCGTTTACAAGTAATAATTTGATAAGTGTGGATTTATCGTCTCCAAAGGGACTATCACTATAGATAATTGTGCTTCAATAGTGTAAAAATGTGGAGTTTGCAATAGGAATAAGTAAAATGGAAAAAACTAAACAATCAAATATTTGTTTGATTTTCAATAATTAGAGACTAAAATAATTAACAAAGTATAAGTATGAACTAATAATTAAAATAAATTTACAACTATATAAAGGATGCAAATAATGGGGGAGAGAATAGCTTGAGTCTCGCTAGTAGTCCCCTATGCAGCTAATTTTATGTTTTTATTGATAAGGAGGAGTTGGTGAATTTGCATTAGCCGAGATTCTAATATCTCTCTAACTCCCGTTTGGGTAGCTTAGAGATAAATATTAAGGAAACTAGGGGCCTTGGGTAAGGAACCCTAGGAAATGTCTCAATGTAAAAATTCTAACCCTATTGACTATCTAGCTAAGCATGCCCGCCAGGATCACTAATGGACACTAGACGTCTATATGCTATATCGACAATCAAACCCCTACTTCGGGTGTTAGCTCGATTACTAGGGATACTCGCTATTTGGCCATAACACAAGTAGTATTAAAACAAACATATAGTCAATTTTATAAAATCAAATCATTCTCAATTAAACATTTGTCCCAAACTCAATCAAGCGATAAATAGCTAATCAATCATAGGTTCTTACATAAGCAAGCCTCAAGCAATGAGGGTTTAGTTCATACTAAAAGAACTAATAAAAAATAATTAAAAGAAAAATACATGATAATTACTCATGATGATGAAGAGAAACGATGGATAGTTGAGGAAGAATCGTTGGGTTTATGGACAAACCCTTCCTTTCTTCTCTCAAGCTCTCTGCTCTTGCTCCCTTGGGGAATAAACTATAAAAATGAGTTTTATTGTGTTGTGTATGACACATGAGCTTCTAAATGACTTATATATTAGCTAAAAAAACGTTTGGGTCCCCTTTGCCTCACTTGATTAGGTTTAGAAGGGCCCAACCCGTTTTAGCTAAAGCTGGACTGGTTCGAGTCATAGTGGAAGCAAATGACATAACTTCTTCATTTCAACTCCGAATTCATTTTCGTCACTTTACACGTGATACTGACTTCAAGATATTTTTGAATCAAAATGAATATGGTAAAAATCTCTTACTAACATTTCATGGTGACTGAAACTATATGATGTTAAGATTTCTCTGACAAACGCTCCAACATCCCAAGTAACTGTAGGCTGAAATTCTGCCTTGGATTGGGGTTTATCTTGACTTTTGGACTTCTTATCTTCATATTGGACCCTTGTATCAACCATTTACCTAAACGATACACACTTAACACACAATTAAGGCATAAAAGCTCTATAAATAACAATATGACCGAAACAAGAGGCAAAAGTACAATATAGCAAATATCAGGGAAAAATCCATCACTTAGGCCCAATAAACTCCCAAAATAATGTCTCGTGATTGGATTAATACATCACAAAAATATAGACATCAATTACCCTATTGGTAATTCCCTCAATTAGACACAAAAAACACAAAATCCGGATTACCTTGACACTCTTCCAAAATATGATCATTTACTCCACAACACGGACAACCTTATACCTCTTTAACTATCTTCAACTCTGATTGTCTCCCTTGGAGACCTTATTTCACAACTAGTGCCAACTACTTCATTTGATTCTCTAACAACAAAAAATTTGCATCTATAACAGTGTCATATCTAAGCGTAACGTACCTCTTGTGTTAGTATTAGGAGATTGCAACGGTGGCCAACTCCTCTCAGTCTCTACAATCCTTTCCATACCAATCGATGCTTCAATAGGATCCACGGACACAAAACCGCCCCTTCCAAGATTATCTACCCTCAATCATTAATTCTAGTAGAGTCCTTGATAGAACATCGATAATTGAAGCTCAGGGGGTATAACCATGAAGTCGGAATTTAGCTAAAATTTGTTGAAATCTTGTCCAGGTCTCACCTAAGCTCTGTCAATTATATTGAATGAAATTAGCAAGTCCCATTTGATCCTTCATTCTCATGCTATGTGGATAATATAAATCAAGGAATTTTGCTTGCAGGTCATCCCATGACGTAATTGATTAAGATGGTTGATGTTCCAACCATTCAGTCTCATCTCAGATCAAGAAAAACTAAAACATGTTGTAATACATCTTCTCGCAAGTGACACCTTAAGTAATGTAGGCATAAAAATATGCATAAACTTCTTAATGGAATGGATCAGATCTTGATGTGCAGCTCCACTGTAATTACCATTCACCATGAATTGATTCAACATACCCGGATTGGTCTTGAATTGAACAACTTAAATAATTGTAGGGCGAATCCCTAACGGTTGAACTCGAAATTGGCCTCCTTGTCGAAGATGACCTTGCTCTCTACACGGTTTGTTAGGTGGAACTCCTCTATTGGCTCCTACTTGTGGTTGCAATCCTGGGGGATTGGACTTTGATTGATAGGACTTCCCCCAGGTGGTGAATCCTACACTCTTGGGATTAGATTCCTATCAATATCTACATTCACTAGCGCATTCACATTCTACATGGCTTCTTGCTTCTTTATTTTTCTCTCTATCCTCCTTTGAGCTCGAAGTAAGTTCTCGGGATTTGAGAGCGTACACCAAACTTAAGAATCTGCAAAAACATGCGTAAAACCGAAAACAACTATCTCTAATACGCTAAATAAAAACACAATAATTAACGATATACTCCTCGACATCGGGCGCCAAATTTTTTTTGTCTCCCAATATATGATGAAAATAATCTAACAAATCAACACATCGAGAGATCACTCCCCGCAAGTGTATGAGTCATTTTCGAGTAATAAATTAAGTAATAATATCGTTCTCCACAGGGACTAAAGTCGTTAATTCAACCTCGTGTTCTTAAAGAGTGTAGATGATTCATTTGTTATAACTAAAAGAGATAAACAAAGATATAATATTTAATCGGCTTTCTAGTAAACTAAGATGAAAGAATTAAAACAATTTAATTAAACTACTAAAGAAATTAAATAAACTATGAAGCCTGAGAGGAGAACTATCCTGAGATTTCTAGTAATTCGGCTACCGTGACCATGATTGATTCTAGTGGTAAGAGTGAATTTTGGGCAGTTCTTTGTTAATAGGGATTCTAACATCATTCTAAGTCTCACCAGGGTAGCTTAGAAGGATGCCTAACCATTATTAGAGTCCTTGTTGAGATTATCCTACTCAAAATGCCTGACACTGCAAAATACTTAACCTATGTAATTACCCGGCTAGACTAGTTTGTTAGGATCACTACCGCACACTAGATAAATATGAAGTATGTATGTACCTAAACCCTATTCAAGGGTGACAGTTGAAGATACTAGGGTCAATCTATAGTTGATTAAGTTATAGAAATTCATTCAATTCATATGCAACTATAAACAATTCCCAGTTTAATTCCCAAATAACATAAAAACATCGATAAAGTATTCGAGGTTTTTATATGATGAAAACTCAAGCTATGAGAATTTAGTGCATAACTAAATAAATAAAACTAAATAGTAAAAAGATTAGAATCATGTTTAAGATAAGAAACTAATACTAACTATCCTAATGATAGAGGTGAAATGGTGTAGAAGTGGTGCAGTATGGCTCCAACTTTCATTTCTTCTCCTCCAAGCATATTGCTCTCTTCTCCCGCTAATAAAATTGAAAATATGATTGGTAACCCTTTTCTAAACTTAATTTATGATATATATAAAGGATTAAAAATATTTTATGGGTTGTGGGCCTCTTTTAAATGACCAAATCCCACCCAAAAACGTTTTCAAGGTAGAGTGGATTGGTTCAAGCCATGTCAGTTGCAACTTTAATATCTTCTTCAGTTCAGGTCCAAATCACGAACTACCATTTCCTACGCGCTCTTGACTTCAACTACTATCTATAAAGGAAATGGATCCTTCAGATCTTTATCAATTACACGTAGTGACACCAATAAGTCCATTTCTAAATATGGCCAGCAACTGCTCATACTTTTCAAAAGTTGCTTTTTGGTCCTTTAACGCCCTGGTATAGGGATCGAATAACATCCAATTACCACACTTAACACATGAATTATGCACAATTAGCTCTAAAAGTAACAATTCTCTAAACCTAGACAAGAAATGAGAAACTATTAAAATATAGGAAATAATCCCCCAAATATGCACAATATAAACCTAAAATGATGCCTCGTGACTAGATTAATTTATCACATAAATGGACACATCACACTCTCACCGCTTCTTTTTTCCTCATTACCAAAGATCTTGTGAATCCTATTAACTTTAAGATGCGGGAATGCAATATTAATGGGATTAAATTGGCTAGGGGATGCCCGACTCTCTCGCATCTTCTCCTTACAGATAACTCCCCCATCCTTATCTACCTCATAGAGGAGGAACAATTTGTCTTTAAGAGGGTGACTGATAGATACTGTTTGGACTCTGGTGAAAGTGAAAATATGAGTAAATCAAGTATTTGCTTTAGCAAAGGTACCCTGTCAAAGTTGATTAACCATGTTGCTAATTATTTAAGGATCCAGAGACCAGATTTGATTGGAAGATATTTAGGGATTCCTATGAATCATAATAGAAGCAAGATTCAAACACTACATTGGCTCAAAGATTGGATCTCCAACAAAACTACATGATGGCAGGAAAAATTTCTCAAATTGGGGTGCATCATGCAAATATGGAATAGGGCTAATACAAACATTTGGAAAGAGAATTGGCTCCCTACACACATTACTGTCTCTCGTTCGGATAATGTATCAATCAATAGAGTGTAGGATCTTATCCTCCACGCTAGTAGATGGTGGAATCTGAAGTTTTTTCTCCTCGATTTTCCACCGAAGACCTTCTAAGACTATTAAACGTTTCCCAATCCATGCAGTCGAAGAAGAAGTTAGAATCATTTGGTCGCACTCTTCAAATGGAGCTTATACCACCCAAACAGGCCATCATGCTATTCTCTCTCTTAAATCTCAAAGATTTACCATTGCCTCCTCATCTGGTTCCTCAAAAGACCCTCCATTATGGATGACCAGTTGGGATGAAAAAACACTAACTAAGATTCAAGCCTTTGTTTGGATAAATTATAATAATACCATCCCCTGTGGTGTCAGTCTTTTCAAGAGTAAGTGTATCACTTCTCCGGTATGCGGTTTTTGTAACCATTTAGTAGAAAGTGTGGATCACACCTTTCTTGAATGTCTGATTAGCTTGGAGGTTTGTGATGATTTCATTTCTAGAGGAAATTTGGTTAAGCCAGATCTCGGTGAGATGGAATATTGGATTTGAAAAGTTCTCAATGTAAGGAAAACCTTCAACTGGGATAGGAAAACTCTCAAACTTTGGGTCATGATTTTTATCTGGAATATTTGGATTGCTAGGATGAAGTGCTTGTTTGAAGGCACATTGCGGAACTCCAAAGCATCATCCTGCTTGACAATTCGATGAGAGAGAATTTTTGAAATGGACTGGGATATATTCTGAAAATCAAAGCCGCTAGATAAGGGCAACCTGTGGCAGTAGTTGAAACTTCAGCTAACTCCTTTGTAGACTTGAACATTTACTATGATGCCTCATTTTCTTCAAAACATGAGCCTAGATGTATTGCTATTATTGAATAATATGACAAAGATACCCCCATTTTTGTGAGGGAGATTTTACTTGGTGTAGTGATATCATGGAGGGAGAAGCAACAACAATTTTTAAGTCTTGTTTTGCGGTGGAAGATTTTAGTGATATGGTGGTTGCAATTCACACTAATTATCTCGGGATCCCCAAAATCTTCTTTTGCATATGCATCTAACTGGAAAACTCAACCTTTAAGAGACTGACATTCTAGTTAGGAGTTTCAAATTTAATATTCTCTCGGGTAATTGGTCTACGGACTCTATCACCATCTTAATTAGTGATCTCGGAGAACTGGGTGACCGTTTAAGTATCGGTTAACTATATTTGTACTTTTTTCTTTATTTTTTTAATACAACATTTATTTAAAAGAAACAAAGATTGGAGAAAATTAAAGATACATTTATTTTAAATATACGGTCAAAGTCAATGAATTAAATGTATTCAACTCTTCTAAATAGATCCGTCAATTTTATAGTACTATTTAATGTTACTAATGAATGTTGACCAAAATAATAAATAATAGTAAATAATAATAATAATAATAGTTGTATAGTTGATAATCATACATGTGCATTCATTTCGCGGAAAGTAAAAGGTCAATTATGTTGAGTGTGTTAGGTGGTGGATGTCTTTGCAGAAGGCGTGGATGTAAAATTGGACCACATAATTTCCATAAATTTATGAATAATTTAAAATTGTGGACTTAACAACCATAGAAGAAAGAACAAGTGTGGACTGATTTCTGAACTACAATTTCTCAATGTCAAACTTACTGAACCAAAAAAATAAAAAAATAAAAAAATAAAATGTCAAACTTGAATCGTTTAAAATTCTTATTGTATAATACAAACAAAATATACAAACTAAAAACAAAAATAAAATTATATACGATCAACTGATTTCATCTTGTTTGGATTTTCGAGTCAATAAACATGATGTAATTTTATATTTTCTTTTTCCCAATTTTCATTAAAAAGGTCACACTTAACACTTTTAGAAAGAGTTTCAACTAATTTGTTAAATTTTTGCTTAACATGGTGAATACCAAGGAATCGTTATCATCGTGTAAGATAGAAATATCTTTAAATAGTGTCAGAATGTTCCATCTATCTGTAAACGGTTAGTCGGTACTTTATATGATTTCAAGGCACTCAGAAAAAAGGGTTGTTGTATTTGGATCTTCTTCTCTGGCAAGTATACAAGCTTCCTTAATGTCACCGTCTCCCCTTGATCCAATTTCTTAATATAGTACTTTGTAATGAAATCATTCTCATCTATTGTCACGAATGTTATAGTTGATTGTTCCCTGTGATGTGTAAATGAGGTGTCACATTAATTTTTCCTGCAAATGTGAGACACATCCGGCTACAATAAATTAGTCTTAATGTCATCATTCGTCACCCTAGTATCTAAAAATGAGTGTCCATATTCCCTAAATAGGTTCCCAAGGATAGAGAGTGTAGCATGACAAGCCACAATATCATTCCATATACGTTTTTCAAAAATACCTTGTATTCGTAGTTTCTAATTATTCTAACTTAAAATAAGAACAAAAGTTGTAATAACCCTCATATTCCATTCTCCATACGAGTATTAGATTTTTTTTTAGATACAACCTCCAATGCTATGGATCCCTTGCCAAACAATCTTGATATATAAGTAAGAGTTGGCCTAATAAGAGAATTAATTGACACTTGAGTACGACGTGTTTCACAGCTTTAATTGCTTCACCACAAATTTGACAGAGTGACTCTAGTGCACATTTCCATTTGCATATATCATCTTGTCGAAATTGTATTTTGACAACACTTCTAAACGAAAATCCTCATTTTTTATGGAATGATAAAATTCCATACGATTTTCTTAGGCTCTAGAAAATGTTTTATTTCATTTGGGCCAACTTAAGTGAGTTAAAAGCGGCTCAATGACCTATTCTAGATTTAAACAACTTTGTGTATCTTCAGTAAAACTGGAATTACTTTCACGTATTAACTCATATTTATATTCCCTTTTTATCATGTGTGATAGACTCAAATATATACTTTGTGTATAAATTTCATCATCTAATTCACTACCAATTATTTGTTATGATTTTTTCAAGTTGATAGAAGTATTCTGCCGAGACATTCTGTGGAGCTTTAAATGAACTTCTTGGCTCCTATTGTGACTTGATTTGGGTTTCTTATTTAGTTTTTGACTTATTGGCTTCATCTTGGGCTCTAATACCACCCATGTATCTAGGAGTTTCACACTTAACACACAATTTATCTAAAAAATGCTCCAAACCTATAATCATCCAAGAGTAGACTCCTAAGTCTATATATATCAAATTTAAGAGATACATCGCACATTTAAGTACTCGGCCCTATCAAATGATGTTATAAGAATATATTAATCAATCACAAAAGGCGATATATGGCCAATTTTTGTATATCATAACTATACTTAAATATTTTCAATAAAGTATGCTATTTCATTTAACTTTCTTCATATCATTTCATCTGGTAGGTTTTGTTCCATCAAATTGGCGTCATTTATGGGTAGTGGTTAGATTTTCACCCAATGAGATACCACGATGGAATAAAGAGATCCAGTGAAAAAACATCAGTGTATGATGAAGAGCAGAGATATAAAGCAACAACCTTCGATGTCACATAATCACATAATGCAAATTCACAACAGGAACAAGGGAAAATTCAACCTTATTCCACTAGTAAAAAAAGGAATAATTCCACCTCAAGTAACATTGATGGTGATGACAGAAGTAATTGCTCTGGTATAACAGGTGTGGTAGCAGCATTAGTGTTAGGGTTATCGACAACCATAATAAATGTAGAGAAAGTATTCTTAGAAGGTTAAGAGGGCCCATGTTCTTTGGTACCATATGCAAACTTGGTTGTAAATTGAATATCTCTGGAGCTATAGATCAATTCCCAAACACTAGGACAATTGTTACAAACTCTGCAATAATGCATGTTCGCAACATGGCACCCACTTCCAAATCCAACAGGTCCAAATTCTAGCACATGCAACTAGGAACCCAATGCCCCAAAACAGAGATCAGGACCATATAAATCATATTGGGAAACTAAATTTTATCAAGATTGTCCATTTTCTTAGGAACTACTAAATGTGTCATTGCATCAAGGATTCATATCACCATAGTTGTTGTTGTTCCCGGAGGTGTGATATAAATTCGACACTCGAAGTATGATAACTCACAAGTGTGTGAGTCCTCGCAAGTGGTAAAAAGTGACTATAAGTATCGTGTCCACATGGAATAGAAAGTTAATGATGTAATAATTTTGTTTAGATAACGTTGACAAAAACTAAAGCTAAAAGATATATATACATATATATATATATATATTGGATTAATTAGACTACTAACAATGAATTAAACTAAGAGTAACTAGAATCAATTAAAGTATGGGTGAAAATATGGAGAAAAGACGTAGCCCGAGACACTTGTAATCACCATTAACTATGACTTGGACTTACTTGCAGTTTAAGGGTTAAACAAGATGCTATTGCTAACCGAGACTCTAATTTCACCTTAATCCTCTTTTGAGCAATTAGAGGATGCTATTTAGTAATAGAAACCTCTATCTAGTGACCTACAATACTATCTAAAGATTATTATATTTACCCTTACACGATTGTCTTAAATTTTTTGTCCTCCCAGATCTAAATTTGTAGAATATGATATAACCTAGTTCAACTACCTAATTCCCCTCCCGGAAGTAGTTTAAAATTTAAGAAAATAAAACTATGTTGCCACAATATTTAAATTCATGAAATAAATGCAATACACATCAACAATAATTCCATGTTTTATTTAAAGATAAATCCCAAATTCTTATAAATAAATCCGAAGTCGTGAGTTAGGGTTCACAAGAATAAATATCCACCCCCAAATGGCTATATGCAATAAACATATTGAAGATAACAATATCACCAAACACATTTTTTAAATAACAGATTACTATAAGAACCACCCCAGCTCTACCTCGAAACCTCCATCAAAGTTATAAGTGCAACTGATGTCTCGCCTTTTGGCATATTATTTAATAGTCCGAGACATCTTTTCTTGGGAATTTCTAGTCTAAAGTTAGGATTTCCCCTTTATTTGATATATTTTGATTCTTGAGTTAATGTTAATGATTTACATGTTTTAAAGTATTTTGATGTGTTTTGTACTTTATAGGTGAAGACCATACATGTGGGATCCGAGGATTAATTGGTTAGCTAAGGAGTCGAAAAAGTGAAGTGAAAAAGGACAAAAAAGTGACCCGGAAAGTCAAGATATCACTTGAAACTCAATGAACATATGTTTTATGAATAACCTTGTAGATTCAAATCTATGCTATATAAGATTTGGGAGGAGTTAGAAGATGAATTATCAACAGTTAGAAAGCTCTCGAAAAGAGAAACGTGTGAAAAGAATTGACTGTAATTTGAAACCCGAGAGGTGAAGTTATGCTCGTAATTTAGCCTTAAAAGTGGCCACTTTGTGAAAAATAAAAAATGTGAAGTATTTTGAGAGAGTTTAGCCTATGGAGCCACCCACTTAAATGAGACCCACAATTTTTTTTACATGGAGGGATAAGTTCGATTTGAGATTATGTAAGTAGGTTTGGCCCAAATCCAATGTAATCAAGGCAATCGCTTTGAACCCTGTATTTTTAAAGGTCCCAGAGAAATATTATATATATATATTAACATTTACGACAATAACATTGTTATAATAGTTAATGTAGTAGTGACAAAGTAGCAGTAAAGTAGTTGACTACTAAAGCTTAGGTCTCGAGTTTGAGACTCACATTGTGCATTTTGTTTTCTTTTTTTGTTTTTTTTATATTAACATCATGCTACATCACAAATAAAAGTTTTGAGTTCGAGACTCACATTATGCATTTTTTTTTATTAACAATTTAACATCATGCTACATCATAAATAAGAAACCCTATACAAAATAATATATAAAGTATAGTTGCATAAGCATCTTGAAAGTAAGTTTTTTTTTTCTTCCTATTTTTTTGTATTATTAGTTAATTATATTCGATTCTTATACATAATTTAAGAGTAAATTATACTATTTTTATATATATATATTTCACAACTGTAATTGAATTAACTTATTAAATATAAACGAATTTTTATAATAAAAATCAGAAAAAAAAGAATTATTGAAATTTTTTTTGTCAAATAAACATATTCAATATCACGATTTCTTTTTAATTAATGTTTATTTCGTAAATTTTATTATTAAATTATTTATATATAATATATTTGATCAAAACATTTTTTTTGTATATTGGAAAAAACTTTCTTTATTTTCATTTCTGAAAAACTTTTAGAAACAAAAATGAAAAAAAGACAAAAGCTTCCCAACGCTGGTCATGAGATAAACGATATACACATTAACAGGAAACATGACCAAGTTATCAACCCCATGAAGCGAAAATTTTCATTACAACGTTGTCCATGGCTTGAAAGAACGAAAAAGAGTTCAAACCCCGACTATGAAACTTATTCCCATTGCAGAAAGACCACATAAATGTATCGCTTTTTTCACATATTTTAACATTACAAAGTACTCAATTATCAGAGTAAATGCCTCCATTATTCCTTTGAGTATATCCGTTTTGTTAGTTTACCCTTTACTAGACTTTTTTTGACTGGATACTTCTTAAATTTTATTTTTGTGACTGAATGCCCCTTTCGTGACTAGATGCTCTTTAACGAAATATGCCCCATTTAAATATCACGAAAATGTAAACAGACCCCCAACTTGATACCCCTTTTTGGATGTCATTTTTGTGATATTTAACATAGTTATTTTTTACATTTAAATGACCATATGTTAAGGATGATCATTTTATCTCTCTAGAGGTACGAAAATGAATCTTAAGGGGCACCTAGTTACGAAAATGAACCTTAAGGGACATCAAGTTACAAAAATGAAGTTCAAGAGGCATTCAGTCACGAAAATGAAATTTAAGGGGCATTCACTCGCAAAAATTTTGTGGAAGACAAACTGTTAAATCAGATATACTTCAAAAAGTAAGTGGATATATTTACTCCAATTATTATTATTTGAGATTTTTTTAAGGTTAACATTTTTTCTATAAATAATTGGCAATTTGACATAGAAATGAAAATAATTTCAGATTTAGCACAAGGGCGGTATCTCGAACACCGCCCTTAGGCAAAATTGTATTTCTGTTAAGAGCGGTGGTTGAATGACCGCCCTTACAATTTTGCCTAAGGCCGATGTTCGGGATACCGCCCATATGCCAAATCTGAAATTACTTTTCTTTCTATGCCAAATTTCCAATTATTTATTAAAAATATGTTAAAATTAAAAAAAAAACTCTTATTATTTAGATCTTTTCTACCCTAATGGTCTCAGGACGCCGCCGTTAAAAAGTGTCTTCACCAATAGAGTAAATTCAGACATTATGGCATTAAAGTTGTGGCCACTATGTAGGGAGTTTTAAACTCTTAATCCTCTTTTCTTCTTTTTGTATTTTCTCAGACAAAGTATTTTAGTTTGCAATAATTAATGTCGGCATTGTCTAAAAATTTCTGTAAGGTTGACTTCTGCATTACGTTTCTAGTAGTACGTATTTGACAAAAAAAAATGTCAAATGATAAACAATTATAGAATAAAGTCAAAGTTTATCATTAAGTCAAACTCTTACTTTTAAGTCAATCTTTATTATTAATGAAAAATAATGTTTAGAAATTATATATTGCCTTTATTATTTGCAGACAAATATGTATCTCTTCTAACAATTGAGGGTAATGAAGTCGAAGAAAATCGGGAATGTATAACTAAATATTGTGCTTCAGGACAGAGAATAAATTTAATAAATCGTCGATTTGTTATAGCAAGGACACACTAGATAAAAACAGAAACATATAGCGAATATGCTAGGCATAGAAGAGAAAGAAGATCTAGGGAAATACTTAGGTATTCTATTATGTCATAAACAGTCAAAAGTACAAACATTACAATGGATAGTAGAGAAATTATTTAAGATAATGGAAGACTGGAGGCTATGCTGTAGATCTCCCTGCCTAGGCATCAACTCTCCCCTCTACCGCTTACGTCTAGTTAAAACTCTAAGCGTTTTTGCCTAGCGCCTTCGTTGCCGTGAAATAGGCGCCTAACCCGTCTAGGCGCCGATTAATGGCAAAAAGTGGCTGCCTATGTGCCGATTAATGGCAAAACATGCCCGCATAGGTCTTCTTGCTATTTTTCTTATTCTCGAGAAATATTTAATTGATATTATATTTTAGTTTTTAGTTTTTTTTATATGTAGTATAGTGTTGTTGGATGAATTTTATGACTTAAATAGTTAAAATTGTTATGATTACTACATATATATTACTATATATACAAAATTACACGACGATATTCAAAACCGTATAATTCCGCCTAGGCCCCGTGTAATCCCGCCTAGGCGCTAGGCCCCGGTCGACCGCATAAACTGCAAAACCGAGATCTACAACATAGGCTGGAGGGCACATCTATTATCAGAAGGGGGAAAGAGTGCTTATCAAAGCTGTTCTACAAGCACTGCCAACCTACTCGGTGTCTATTTTTTCTTATTCTATTACATTTTGTAACAAATTAATATCTGCATTTCAAATTTTTGGTGGAATTCAGCTGGAAAATCAAGAATACACTGGATGGCATGGGATAAGTTAGTTGTTAGTAAAATGCTGGGAGGAATGGGATTCAAAGATTTCAAACGTATGAGTACAACAATACTGGCAGCACAAACATGGAGAATATTGGATGATCCTAACACATTATCAACTCGGTTATTGAATGGTATATATTTCCCAAAAGGTAATTTTCTCGTTGTTAAATTAAGACAATATTGAACATGGTCATGGACAAGTCTATTAGAAGGAAGAGATATGTTAAAAAAATACATACATTTTAATGAGATTTTTCCAAAACCGATCATTCCAGTCATCATGAGGGAAAAATGTTCTCGAAGGACGCAGAGGATAAGTTTATATGGCCATATGCAAATAATGGAGAATATAGAATAAAAACAAGATACAAAGTACTTACTGATCGTGAACTATTTGAAGAACCTCATCAGCCAACAAATATTCCATTAGAAAGTAGCTTATGAAAGACAATATGGAGATCGAATGTACCAACCAAAGTAAGAATATTCAACTGAAAAGCGTGTAATAATGCAATTCCAATAGATAAAATTTTAGAAACTAGGAAATGCGAAGTAATATCTGAGTGTATATGGTGTAACCTGGAAAAAGAGACAGTAGAACATCTACTTCTTACATGCGGGGTTGCAAATATGGTATAGTCAGGATCAGTGCTACAAATCAACATCCAACCTAGTGAGATGGATATGGGTCCATGGATACTCAAGATAGTAGAAGTTTATATCGTCGGCGGATGGCAAAGAGAGACGATACTATCATACATTCACCTTACAGTTTGGAATTTATGGAGAGCTAAAATGAAGAGTACGCACAATAATTCAGAAATTGAACCAGATCAGACAATCCAGATTACTAATAAGAACTTGGAAGCAATTGGTTTCGAAATGAACAATGCCAGAATACGAGAAGAGAAACAAAAACATTGGGGGATGAAGAAATTGAATTTATATTAAGTATACTTTTGATTCATCTTTTGAATAGGCGCATAAGCCCACAGGTTTGTGAATTATACAGATAAAGAAAAGTGATGGCTCTTGAGTTGATCATTGCACGAATATACGGTGTAACTCCATTGCAGAAGGAGGAGACCAAGCAATCATAATCTCTTTGGAGATAGGAATGCAATTTCCAAATGAGGAGAAGACTATATTCTCAGATAAACTTGAAGTAATTCAAGGGACCAAGCAAGTGTCGACAGCTAGCTGGAGACTCAGGCCGTTGATAAGACATATAAATAGACTGGCAACAGAGGTGGGCCCATGTTATTGTAAACATATCTCAAGATGTCTCAACACCAGAGCAAATGCGTTAGCAAAAAATGCTAGAGACATGGCACTTGAAAACTGGGTAAATTTTGGAAAAATGTTAAGTCAATTTCCTAGATTAGGCACAGATTAAGTTTTTTTTGTATATTTTGGTTTGTAATTTCATTAACCGTCAAAACTTTAGGGTTTTCTCTCTTTATAAAATAATCCTCTACAACTTAAAAAACTTGAGAAATTAAGCATGGCGTAAATTTCTTTTCTCTTTTTTCAACCTTCTATTCTTATGTCAATCTTGCTTAAACATTTCTCTTCTTGTCCTAATTATGGTCTTTTTTGTTATGTTCTTTTATGTTTTCCTTTTCTTTTTCAGTAAATTGTTTTTGCTCTTGGGCTGGTAGTCACATGCAATGCTTCGCTACATAAAATTATAACTTGAGGAAGGATATGGAAGGGTTTTATCATATTTCAAGGTTAATTCAACCAATACATAATCGCATGCAAAGGGTTTTCGATGCTGATATTTATTCTATTGGTCAATTATTTTCTCTTTTTCGGCTGGTACAGGCCAAAGGGTTGGCTTTGCAAGATCTGGGAAGGATTCTTTGTCTTTTTCATCTTCTCCAAGATGGTTAACTTCAGTTTTGAGTATTTTATTCATGTTATTTGCTTCGAAATCAGCATAGAGATGACACATTCACTTTGGAAAGCTAATAGAAAGTTTATGCAACAATTTATTTCTATTTTCTATGCTACATTTCAAGCTTTCTCTGCCAATTCTTTGCTTTTTCTTCTTTCATACGAATCTCACCGAAATCACAAGTTCGATTCTCTTTGGATCTTTCTTCTCCCGTACATGCGTTATCTTTATCATGCATATACTTGTTTACACGTGACCTCTTATATCTGTAACACATGCATTGCTTATCAAAATTTTGCTTGTTTAGTTTACTTATCTTACAACTATAGATTGGTGAATATTGTATCTATGCATTTTCACAGCCTTTATTTATTTCTTGCTCTTATAAGATTTCTCTTTATCATGGCTACTAATTTTAATCATGCCTTCCCAATATATAAAATTAACGATGATAACATAGAGAAATTTGTGGTTTTATCTCTATCATCTAATGCCTCAGCCATCAAAAACATCCAAACTGAATTCACCTTTGTCGCTAAAGTTCTTTTTGATCGAGTATTCCCTCTTGGTATATATCGTAAAAATGTCCTTGACAATTGGAGAATTAGATGTCGTCTTATTTTCAAATAAATGGCTACTAATACTTTCAAAATAATTCTGGATTCTCAAGAAGAGGCGAAGCGATTATATTTCATTAGGTCTGGAATTGTACAGACGATGCATATCATTATTGTTCGATGGAACGAAGGAGAGAACTTCATAAATTTGGATCTTATAACTTCATTTGCATGGGTCAGGGTATATGGGCTGTCTCGCAGTGTATAATAGACAACATTAAAACTCTGGGTAATTATATTGAAGAAGTCACATAAAGTGATCATCCAATCACTGATACTGATGATATTAAGTTCATTCATTTTTTTAGTCAAGTTTGACACAAGAAACCTGATCAAAACATGTTGTGTTATTGAACAAATGGAGGGAGTGGCTTGGGTAGCTTTCACATATGAAAGTTTAGGTCTTTTCTGCTACAATTGCGGTATTCTTGGCCATAACAAGAATGCATGTCTCGTTGGAATGGTTAGACCACGCTGGAACGATGATTCGGCAAGGTATTTTAATTGGTGTCGTGAAACCACAATCAAAAGTGAAGATGAGAGAATTCATGTCATTCGTAGGCGTGATCGTATGGGCGTGTTTGATGAGATTATTCGATTCCATCCTTTTCGCAGAACATATGAAGACAAAGATGGTAATGGTAATGGTGGTGGAGGAGGGAATAACACGGGGTTTAATGTGGGAGATATCAGAGTTAATATTAACTCGACATCAAACAAAGAAGGAGCTGATAATACTAAGAATGGAAGTAGCATATCCTCTAAGAGAAAACGCAAAAATACTTGGCTCATTGGGGATATTGTTGGTTTTGCAAGGTTCAGTAATGAACCTATGAAGGTGTCTAACAGTAAATTTCCCGAATTATTCAATGTTCTCCAAGAGCATATTAGAGACATTGGTAAAAGCATCATTATCAATAATCAAGCAGTGACTAAAGTCTTGAATTCAAGAGAAATCAATATTGATGACATGTATAACAAATTCATTTCAGACGATGGTTATAATAACACAAAATGTTCTTATGTGGCTGAGGTGAATGATGTGATTAATATGGTTTCTAATGGTAGTAATGAGCAAGAGAAAAAGCTTCGAACCAAAAGGCACAATGATATTAAAGGAAAAGCTATTCTTGAAGCTGACATTAACAAACCTATGAACCAGGTTATGTTTCAACCAATTTACAGTCAGTTCATCCTAGTTAACACATTCGACAAGAAGAAAATAGGAAGCAAGCCTGGTATAGAACTTCGAAGATGAGGGTTCAAGGACCCACTACTCGCTTTTCGTAGCCAAGGAAATTAAAAAGGAATTCAACTTCATCATTTCTTTAAGATCAAGCTAGACTTAAGAAGATTAGGGTGGAAGAATTCGAAAATCATGGGAAAATAATCAGAGAGATGCAGTTATTTATGTAGGATTTATATTCGAGCTTTTGTGACGTCAAATATCAATTCGTGAAAAACGAGGGTTTTATGGAGGGTATGAACTTAGAGGATGGAAATGGTAACCCAAGGCAAGAAAATTTATTTTATTGTAAAGGTACAAAATATATTGGACATGAAGGCTCAAGGGATTTTAGTGATAGCGAGACTAAAGATGGTGCTATTTCCTAGGAGGTTCCTGTGAGAGATAATGTTGTCCCTACTCAGAGGAAAGACGACATTTCCTAAAAAATGGCCGAGCGCAATAGATAATATTTTAAACTGGAACTGTCAAGGTGCAAGGGAAACCTTGACGCAAAAGAGTTTAAAGTCCCTTTTATTTAAATTTCATATTTCAGTCGTCTGTCTTTTGGAAGCGAATATTAGGAAAACAATGTTTTGTCTTATAAACCGTTAAAATCCTTTAATAATCGGCACTTAGTGGAACCCAGAGGCAGAGAATTTAGGTCTGGGGAAATCTTAGTCGCGTGGAAGGATTCAGTTAATCTTAAGGTTGTGTTTTCTAGTATTTTCTATGTAATTTGCCAAGTTATTGAATCTAATTCGTGTTCGTGGTATATCCTTTTCATTTATGCTCCTAATAACGAGTCGGAAAGAGAAAAGCTTTGGCATAATATTTCTTCTTGGAGATCTAATATTTCAGATCCAATTATGTTCATTAAATATTTTAACGATATTGCAAGATCCTCGGAAAAACAAGGGAAACCCGCACCTAATTTTGAAAGAATGCTCCGATTCAATGAATTTATTAACGAAAATAATCTTACTGAACTTGATGGCAAAGGATGTTACTATACTTGGTGTAATAATAGGAAAGGGGACGAAGTCATTAAAGATAAACTTGGTAGAAGTCTTGTGAGTGAAAGTTGGCTTAATTTATTTTCGAATGTTATTCTTAAAGTGCCTCCGACTGTTGGCTCGGATCACTCCCTCCTCGTTATTCAGAAGGATACTAAAAAATGTAAAAATAAGAAATATTTAATGTTTGAATCAAGGTGGCTCGAGAATGTTAGATGTAGAGAGGTTGTCGAGAATGCTTGGTGTAAAGAACATCAATCAGATCCGATTAAAGATTTCAACAACAAAAAAGACGCAACATGTCTGGCACTCACTGGATGGAGCAACAAAGTTTTTTTTTAATTCAAGGAAAAATAGTGATGAACTTCATAAGATTTTGGAAAAATTACATAATGAGCCGCCGTCAAAGCATAATCAAGAAAATATATAAAACATTAAATCTGAAATTGAAGATTTATGGACACAAGAAGAATTATTCTGGGTTGATAGAGCGAGAGATCTGTGGATAGAAAAGGGTGATAAGAATACCAAATATTTTTATGCGACTACTATGGAAAGGAGAAATATTAATCGGATTGATGCAATCAAAGACAATAATAATTTTTGAACGGATGATCCGATTCATATCAAATTTATTATTCAAGATTATTTTATTAATATATTAAATGGAGGAAAGAATAAAGACGATATTGCTATCTTGTATTTATTCCTAATAAAGTGACAAAAATTATTTAATGATTTGGATGAAGTTAAAACAGCTGTTGCATGTCGGGCACTAAAGCGCCGGGCCCAAAGGGCATACCTAGTAAATTTATCATGAATTCTGGGATATTTTAAAGGATGATATTATAAAAATTGTCGTTAATTTACTCAAATATAATATATCTTTGAAAGATATTAATGATACCCTATTACTCTAATCCCGAAAGGAAATTGTCAGGAAACAATTGGTGACTATAGACCGATCTCGTGTATTAACATTAGTTATACAAAAATTCAAAAATTTTAGTCCAAAGACTTCAGCCGATCATGGATGATATTATGTCTCCGACTCAGTCAGATTTTATCAAAGGGCGAAGCATTCAAGATAATATTCTTATTGCTTAGAAAATTGTGTTCTTTCTCAAAACTAAGAGAAAATCAAAAAAACTTTTTGCCGCAATAAAAATTGATATGGAAAAAGCATATGATCAATTAAATTGGACTTTTCTCATGTTAGCACTTGAAAAATTGGGCTTTTGTGAAGAATGATTCTTAATTGTATATCGTCGGTATCAATTCAACTCAAAGTTAATGGTGAAAGACTAAGCAAATTTACGCCATCTCAAGGTATTAGACAGGGTGATCCACTTTTCCCCTTTTTATTTTCAATGCTGACGGAAGTTTTAATTGGTCTTATTAATTAATATTGTCGTAAGGAAATATTAAAGGAATTGCTTTATCCGGGAACTATCTGAGACTTTCTCACCTATTATTCGTGGACAACACTTTATCTTTTGTGGAAGCTAACCATAAGGAACTTGAAAATTTCAAGAATATTATCCATAATTATTGCCAAGCTTCTTGTAAAAAAGTTAACCTTAATAAATTGACACTCTTATTTAGCAAAGGAACACCAGATAATCTAAAGAGCGATCTCACAGAACTTCTCAATATTCAATGTACCAATTCTTTTGCTAAATATCTAGGCATTCCTCTTACCTTTAAAAGATCGAAGTTAGAAAATCTTAGCTATATCAGAGATCATCTTTTAAATAAATCAGCTAGTTGGATGGCTAGTATTATGTCAGACGGGGGTAAAGAGGTCCTTATTATAGCTGTCTTACAAGAGATTCCCAATTATGCCATGCCAATTTTTGAATTTCTGAAAGATCTGTGTAAAAAAATGTCGTCTCTTATCGCGAATTGCTGGTGGGATGCTAGTAAAAAGAAAATGATTCACTGGGGGTCATGGAAAAAAATTGCTAGATCCAAATTTGTAGGAGGAATTGGATTTAGAGATTTTTACAAAATGATTTTAGCTCTTTTGGCCAGTCAAGTTTGGAGAATCCTTAATAACCCAGTTTCACTTGTCGCCAGAGTACTTAAGGAGATATATCATCTGAATTCTGAACTCTGGAATGCGAATCTTAAAAATAAACGTTCGTGGAGTTGGGCAAGTATTTTTTAAGGCCTTCAATTTTTTAAAAGGAATGCATATGGAAAATTGGAAATGGTATTAGAATTAACATTTGGGAGGACATTTGGATTGGCAATGGTATGCGAATTGGTAGAAAAATGGTTTTAGTATATCTAAAGTTGCTGAATTATTTAATTTAGACTTCACGGAATGGGATATGCAAAAACTTAAAATAATCTGCCCAGATATTGAGATTTCTGAAATTCGTAAGATTCCAATTATGGAACTTGATAAAGATGATAAATTTATCCGCCGTTTACAAAGGATGCTAAGTTTTCTACCAAAACGGGGTATCACCGACTTGTGAATCATGAAATAGAAAAAGAAGCCCAGTCATCCAAAATGGGGAAATAAATAAGGATATCCTTTGGGAAACTTGTAGCGAGACTATTCCATCAAAAGTTAATCTAGTCAAGAGAAAATGCATTAGCAAAGCAGATTGTGAGTAGTGTGAGATGGAAATGGAATCAATTGAACACCTTTTCTAAGATGTCCTTTTAGCATGGCAGTTTGGGCGGAATCAACGTTACAGATCAAAATTGACTGGTATATGATTGGATCCCTAAAACAGTTGATGAATACACAAGAAATGTCATGATAGGAATCTAGTTAAGGCACATATTTTCACAACCTTATGGAATATTTGAAAAGCGAGAATGGAAGGGTTTTATAACGTAAAAAGTTGGAATATTGGGAACATTATCGGAAGAACAAATAAACTTATTAATGACTTTTTCAAAACACAAATGGCGGGTAATGAAGATAAGTTCAATTTAAAAAGTGGTCAGAGTAATGTTGATTTAGACACAAAAAGAGTGCTCTCAGACACCGCTGATACCTTGTGGTTGAATGATACATCATTCACTAAAAAATACGAACCTTCCAGAATTGCATCAGTTGCAATTAACCTGAATGGTGATATTACACACAAATTAACGAGGAAATGCTTAGTAAGATATGCAAAAGAAGGTGAAATTTGGGCCATCTTAATGGCTATGAGATCGGTAGGGGAGCTCGGTCTTCAGAGTATCTATTTCTACTCTGATAACCTTGAAATTGTTCAAGGTATTAATTAGAAAAAGGAAATCCATTGGAAAATTCAACCTAAAATCGCTGAAACATGGAAATAGATTAATCGATTTCCGAGTTGGAAAGTTTACCATATTAATAGGGAGTTTAATGGGGTTGCTGATAAATTAGCAAAGTGTGCAAGACTCGACATCGACATTTTTTAATTGGAACGTCTATTCTCTTGTTGATTCCTTAGATTATCTCAAAAGACTGTATAGGAAGAAAGGCAAAGACTAGTCTTTTCCTTTTGTTGTGTTTATCTTGTTTTTTCTGACAAAAAAGAAAAAGGGAATTCATTAATCGTCCAAAAAAATTATATATTATACTAGAGTATTCACAATTTACCATTATAAAGAATTGAACAAATACAAAAAATAAAAATTTATTTATAAGCTAAAACTGTATTAGATCAGATCTTTATAAAAAATGCCACTTTTTGGATTATGTATTTTCAAAAATGATATTTTTAACTTATTTTACTGACTTCGTTATATATTTACTAGATTTTATAGTTAATTTAATATTTTTTTCAAATAAAATTCATAATTTGATATAAAAATATAAATTATTTAAAATACTCAAATTATTTTTAAATCTGTGAATATCTAACGAAACTTATGAAATAGTCTAAAAGGGTACTTTTGAAAACGTATAACAAAAAAAAAAACTTTTTTAAGATATGACGCAAAAGTAATTTTTCCTAATAATTAATGGCCTATAATCTACATTTGCTCTAAATAAGTAAACTAAAGGAATCTCTTCACTTAAATACAACACCATCTAACAAGTTAAAATTTTGACAAAAATACATATATTTACCTAGAATTGATGTAAAAGACTCTCCTAATAAAATACAATCTATTCGAGAGAAATTTTGAAAAAAAGTGATTGGTGTGTTCATGCGAAGGATCTATTAAGCATCTTCTCATTTCATGCCCATTTATCCATGAGGTTTGGGAGTTTTCAACTCTTCGAATTCGTACTGACCCAAAGATTACTATTTTGTTTAAAAGTTGGGTCTTAAAAACCATTAAAGGATATGTGAAAGGAGATTGTGATTTTAAGATCATGGTGGTTTTTGTTTTTGTCACGATCTTGATCATCTGAAAATGCAAAATGTAAAGATTATTTTATGTTCTTAGAAGTCTAAGGAGGATAACATTATAACAAACATCCTCATAAAGAAACTATTCAAAAGCATTGACTTAGCAATCAATCATGAAGTCGTCAATCCAAATGATAAGCTTGAGATCCAAAACAACCTAGATGTACCATAATTGGAGGATTAAAATGACGATATGTCTTGGTTATGTGATACATCTACGTCTTTAATCTTCAACCCACATGCATTGCAGTGGTAGCTACTAAGAGACCGAGACTCATCTGTCAGAAATCTTAGAAACAAAATTATTGTCAATCATCTACGGAAGGTGAATCATAGGCCATTCTATATACATTACAAGTGACATGTAGCTCACAAGATCAGAGTAATAACTTTTGATCAAATAACTGTAAAATTGTCCAGGGTATTTTATATATATATATATATATATATTAGGTTAGATAGGATATCGCTCTGATAATTTATACTAATTGATTTTTTGAAAAAGATTTTGATAAAAAAAATTCTTATATCTCAAGACCTATCAACAAAATAATTGATATTCTAACTAAATACGTATGACATGGTATCGTAGAATGATAATTCAACTCAAAGATGTCTAAAAATAATATCGACTTTGTATAAGAAATATGGAAAAGACTACTTTTACTTCTTTTATTTTCTCTACCTTTGTTTTCTTTGTATTGTAGTTCCGTTATATATAAAATTCACCTTTCGAAAAAATAGTTATTTTCTTGAACTTATTCAGGCCATTAAGTTATATCCAGAACCAGTGGGAGAATCAAACCATTGGTAAAGAGAATCGAGAGTCAGGCGTTTAGCGGAAGAAGTTGGTGATGTATCTTTCAACTATATTCCAGAGATATTAGAACTCTAAACCCGACAAGTTGGCAAAACAGGCGAGACACACGACTACGATATTAAATTTCAACATAATGGCGGTTTAAGAATCTTTTGACCAGTTAAAAATTGAATGACAGTAATTTAGGATAAGTAGATTATCCGTTTTATTTTCTTCATAAAAAAAGTTATTAAAACCTTTTTTATGCCCTAATAGCCACGTTTTACAATGGAATAGTTGCACTTGACGTTTTCGTAATTTACTTTAAATGTTACATATTTTAAACAAAAACAAAACAAAATAGTTTACACTAAAAGTTGCGGTACTTTTATCTAATTATATGATGGAAAAAGTCCTTCTATTTAGGGAACGATTATTTTTCCGAAAAGAGGCGGACCACTGATTCTTAATAAATTTGGCCATGAGTCATTAAATAATTAATGAAGGCAAGAAGATATTTGCATCATCCCTTACGTAGTTACGTTTGGCGTTTCTACCATCTTTTTTTTGGTCGGAATGGTTTTTCTACCATCTAATGAAGAATATTGTGTTGTTGTTGTTGGGTTTTTTTTTTTTTTTTTTTTTTTTTTGTTTTTTTTTGGACACCGAAGACGTTTCCACGTTTATCTAACCAATTCCCAGTCTCAAGAAGTCTTCTCGTAAGCTTGACATCACTTCCTGTTCCTTACTCGCCCTGTGCCTGGCTTCTTTTGCTAATTTATCGGCTCGACCATTGAATCGTCGCGGAATATACTTGAAATAAACCGACCCTATTCCGCTAGCTAAGCGCTTAATTTGCCTGATCCATGGTTGAATACGCCAATCAGCAGCCGACACTTGCTGTATTCCTTGGATAAGCCCAAGGTTATCCGAGAAGATTGTAATCTCCTCGTGTGATTCTTGTATTGCCTTCTCTAGTGCCCAAAGAACTGCGTGTGCCTCTCCTTGTACACTTGAGTTACACTTGATACTTGTTGTGTAGTCTGTTCGTTCGCCCGTACTTCTATCAATCTGGACTACCCCAATTCCAGTCGGACTATATGGTTGTACAAAAGACGCATCGCAGGAAAATGCCATAGCTGTATGAATCTCTAAGTCCACCTCAATCTCTTGCCTTGTTTCCCTGATATTGTTTTGACCCCTTTGAGTACAAGCCCAATCCCTACCAAAATACTCAGCCATACCCTTATTCGCCATCATAATGATTTCTGTAGGGTCTACGTTACAATTCCTATGCCTACTTCTCATTTTCGATTTCCAAATATTCCATATCAACAGTAAGACATACGCGGTAACCACCTCTCTCCTCCATCCGCCCAAAGTGAAAGTCTGAATGATCTGAAGCAACCAACTTCCTATCGTCTCGACCTCCGCACTGATACAGATCTGTAACGCCGATCCCGCCCATACAATCTTTGCTAACTCACATGAAAGGAGTAGATGTTCAGTCGTCTCATGCACTATATTGCACCATTGACATTCACTTTCCACCTGACAATGTTTCCGTACCAAATTGACACCTGTAGGTATAGCATTATTGCACGCTTTCCACCCAAAGATTCTAACTTTTGTCGGAGTATGTGAGTGCCAGACCGCTTTCCATAGATCTTCTCCATCAGGTACTGCCGACGATTGTTGTGGCGCTCCATATATCACCGTGTCTGTAAGAACTTTGTAACCCGTCTTTGTTGAATAATCGCCAGTTGTTGTATATGGCCAAATGAATTTGTCCTGCATTTCACGATCGATAACTTGCTCCCTCATAATACTTGGAATAATAGGTGCTGGAAAAATTTCGTCCAGCAGCTCTGTGTCCCAGTCCGATGTGCCCGCTTTCCATAGCTCTTTCACCTTATGAAGATTGCAATTTACCGGTTTTTCTAGATTCCACATTGTATCTATCCAGTTGTCTGTCCAGATATTAATGGTTTCCCCATTTCCCAGTTGGTATCTCCCATATTTTCTTAACAAATCCCTCCCCTCAATAAGACTGGCCCATGACCATGTTCGAGATTGTCGCAGTTTAACATCAAGAAAGTTAGATTTCGGAAAATATATACCTTTAAGAAGACGTGCCACTAACGTATCCGGGTTATTAAGGATTCTCCATGCTTGCGCAGCTAGCAATGCCGTGTTCATTCTTTTAAAGTCCTTAAATCCCATCCCGCCTATCAGTTTGCTGACCGCCAATTTCTCCCATGCCATCCAGTGTATCCGGGACTTCTCACCTGAGTTCCACCAAAAATTGGAAATAGCCGATATTAATTTATTGCAAAAGGTAATAGGAAAAGAAAAAATAGACATCGCATATGCCGGAATGGCCTGTAAAATTGCTTTAATAAGCACTTCTTTGCCTCCTTCAGAAAGAAGTTGAGCTTTCCATCCCTCTGTGTGCTTAAATATCTTCTCCGCTATCCATTGTAACGACTGTACTTTGGACCTTTTATGACATAACGGAATTCCTAAATATTTGCCAAGATCTTCCTTTTCCTGTATACCTGTTAACTGGGTTACCTGGGCCTTACAGTCCTCCGTTGTCTCTTTACTAAAACACACCGCCGACTTTGCTAAGTTAATTCTTTGTCCAGATCCTGCACAGTAGGTCGAAATACATTCCTGGAATTCCGCTATCACTTCCCGCTCAATTGTGAGAAAAAACAGTGAGTCGTCAGCGAATAATAAATGAGAGATAACTGGACAATTCCTTGTAATCTGTATCCCTTTTAGCTTCCCTTGCCTTACCTTTTGATCAATTAAACTTATCAAAGACTCAGTCATTAGTGTAAATAGAAAAGGTGATAAAGGGTCCCCTTGACGAAGCCCCCGTTCGGACTTAAATTTCTTCAGCCTATCCCCATTAAAATTAAGTTGAAAAGTTACTGAGGATAAACAATTCGATATCCATAGCAACCATTGCTCATTAAATCCCAACCGTTTCAAAACTAATAACAGAAATTCCCAACGTACCTGATCATAAGCCTTAGCCATGTCCAATTTAATTGCTGCCATTGGTTTAGCATTCCGACGTTTCCGTTTCATGTAAAACGAGATCTCCTGTGCAATCAAAATGTTATCCTGTATTGCCCTGCCTTTAATAAACGCCGCCTGAGTTGGCGAAACAAGAATATTCATATATTTCTGTAAACGATTAGCCAAAATTTTTGAGATGATCTTATATCCAAAATTCACACATGAGATAGGTCTATAATCTCCTATATTCTCCGGTGTTTCGGTCTTTGGGATAAGAGTGACTAAGGTTTCATTAAGTTTATCGAGACTTATATTGTTTAAGAAAAAGTCCTGTATCATTAGAAAAACATCATATTTTATTATATCCCAATATTCCTGGTAAAATTTACCGTTGAGACCATCCGGCCCTGGTGCTTTGGACGGGGACATGTCAAACACCGCATTCGTCACTTCCTCCATAGTTGGTTGTTGTGTTAAATTCTCGTTCATCTCTTCGGTTACTTTCCGTGTAATTGCTGCCGTGGCTTTCCCCATGTCACCTTGAGTTTTTTCCTTGAATAAATCTACATAGTAGTTCTGAAAACTATTTCTAACCTCCGATATCTCCTCCTGCCATATCCCGTTTGTGTCTCTGATACGTTGAACTCTATTCAGATGTCTGCGCTTGATAGTAGCTAAGTAGAAAAACTTTGTATTCCGGTCTCCGTATTTTATCCAGTGCTGTCTCGCTCGATCATACCAATATTTTTCTTCAGCAATGTATACTAGTTTGATCTCCTCCCTAATGCGAACTTGTTCCTGTAATACCTCCCTAGTCACTTCCTTCTTTTCGAGATCCAACAACTGTTGTGTCAAAACTTTAATCTTATTTGCGTTGTTTTTAAATGTTCGTTGACTCCACCCCTTGAGAGCTGTAATCGTGTTGTCACGTTTATCCAAAAACCTTGGCAACGAGACTTCAATACCCGTATCTCCCCAAGCTGTTTCTATCACATGTTTACATTCTTCGTGCTCGATCCACATTGTTTCAAATTTAAACCATTTATGTCCCGTTGTCCGTGATCGATCTTGTTGTAAAATAAGAGGGCAATGATCTGAACCTATGGCCGGTGGAACATACACTTGAGCGTTAGGGAACCTATGACACCAATCACAAGAAGCAAAAGCCCGATCAAGTTTTAACTTGACAGGTTTATCAATTCGGCGATTAGTCCAAGTAAAAAAGCTACCCTGCGAATGAATTTCACTTAAACTATTATTCGAAATAAAGTTATTAAATTCCATGATTCGCCTATTATCGGGGGGTGTAGTACTAAATTTTTCACAAGATCTTAAAATTTCATTAAAATCTCCTATTAGTATCCATGGTTTATTTTTATTATTATTGTTCCAGATAGTAATTTCATCCCAAATTTTTAACCTAGTCTCTAATTTAGTAGGCGCATGAACACAAACCATATAATAGGGAAAATATGCATCATATATATACAAGATTACAAAATAGTGGTTAGACATGATTATATCGAGCTTAACATCTGATTGCCATAAGACCAAAATGCCACCAGAATGAAAAGCTGTGCCAACCGGATCCCTAATGTAACTATTAGCATACCTAAAAGACTTAACGACCTCAGGGGCATCAACTGCGCATAACATAGTCTCAAAAAAACACGCAATCCCTGGTTTAAACCTACTAATAACGGACCTAATAGTAGAAATTGTCAAAGGAGCCCGTATCCCCTGACAATTCCAGACGCATGTCGTCATTTCCTATTTGCGGTCACTCTGCTGGGATGACCGCTACCCTTCCTTCCTATTCCGATCTCACTAACCTTCTTCCCTTTAAGTTTCCTTGTGAGTTTACTTTGTACTTCCTCTTCTCCGGAATCAGATTCCGAGACCACTAAATCTTTCCCATAATCTTCCTCTTTCCCACTATAAATGTTCTCTGGCACTTCCTCTTCCGGCTCAAACTGTGAATCCTCTTCCTCGATATAAACATCCTTCTCATCCAAGTCTGAAATACTCTTATCAGATAAATCAAACCAGCCGCCACTACTATCTTCTTCATTACTTTGCTGATTCACCATCTTTCC
Source organism: Nemophila menziesii (assembly GCA_029959085.1). NCBI lineage: Eukaryota > Viridiplantae > Streptophyta > Magnoliopsida > Boraginales > Hydrophyllaceae > Nemophila > Nemophila menziesii. The sequence goes on along the minus strand of JARWIR010000005.1, from coordinate 35,089,062 downwards.
TTTCTCCAAATTTTGTTCATCCCCCCTCACTCCCACAAACCTAAATGTTGAATTATCAATTTTCTGTTGTTTCGAGCTTTCCCCAATCCCACCTGTTGCCAAAGCCCTTCTTTTCAAATTTTCTTTCCTCGTTTCAGCATCTGCTCTGGCCTTCGTACGCAATTCTCTTTCCCTGTCACTACTTGACGAATGAAAACTAAACCTATTTTGGCCCATGGGTTGATTCGAAACCAGATTAGTAGGAATAAAATCAGTGTCCAAAAGTCCAAAACCTGTCACAGCCACTCCTGACTCCTGAACCAAATCCACACGTTGGCCCAACTGATTTTGCTTCTCCTGATCCGTCTCCGTCCCTTCCACATTTGACTGATTTATTGGTCTGTCCTCCAAATTTAAATGTTTTGCTTCCTGAATTATTTCATTTAAAAGACCTGTACCCCTGAAATCTGTACTTTTTGTCTGCTGTTGAGAACCTGCCTTGCTTCCGCCAGATTTCGTTGGGCGAGATGGCTCCCCAAACTCGAAATTCTTATTCCTAGATTCTCCTGCCGCATCTTTCTCTTTCCCGCCTTGCCCACCTGCTCCATCATTATCATGTTGTCTAGATGCCTCGCGTTGACCTGTACTCAAAGCAAATCCTCGCCTAATCCTCTTTCGAATCCCATATATTGGGTTTTCTGGTGGAAACTGCACTGTATTTTCAGGGCCCCATGTGACTCTGCGCAAAGCCGCTGGGTTTCTGATCTCTGGCCTATGCTGCGGTTTACATTGCTTTGCTTGATGACCCAATAGTCCACATTTGAAACAAAATAGGCCCACTCGCTCATATTTAAAAAGAGCCCAGCAAGGCCCATCTTCCTGCTGTAAATAGACTCCTGGCGGCAACGGCTCCTTTATATTGAGATTAACCCTAAACCGAAGTCTCTCTATATCTCCAATAACTTCGTCCGGAAAATCTGCTTCCTCCACCCCCGCGAAACTTCTTCCTAATGCTATAATAGTATCCAACGAGTTTTGTATATAAGCTAATCCTGTTACCTGTAACCATACTGTCGAGTAATCCATTGGTAAATCTTGAAGTTTAAAAGCTGGTGGCCATTTGTTGAAGCTTGTGTGTAGACCCAGAAACACGCCAGGTCGAGCATCCCACAAAGCTTCACAGTCTTCTTGTGACTCCAAAATTAGCTTATACATGTTATCACCCAATTCTACACAGTTAAATCCTCCTTTAACACCCCACTTGTCTCTAATATGCTTAATGAATCCATTTAAACTGATCTCAGCAACCCCTACTACCCGAACTAGCATCATAAAAGTTTCATTTTCCTGATGTACACTCTTAACCTGGACCCCGAGATTGACAACCCCAAATTCTTGGATATCCTTACTCGTTAAAGGCACTATAGGTAGTGCATGTCTATCCCTAGTGGCCATAGCTACTAATCTACGGTATATAAGATTTTCGAGAGCACAAAGATACCAAAATAGACAATGAAAAGTAATTTGAGAGCTTGATACAAACTTACCACTAATCTGATACCTACTAGAATAACTCTGATTATGAAAAGAACACTGTCGAAAAAGAACATTAAGCTTTAAAACATTGTAACCCAAAGAAACCCTATTATCTAGACACTGAAGATGTTTGATGCAGGAATGAAAGCCCCTCCCCTTACTTATAGCCGATGTTATGAACAGTGAAATTCCACTATCTCCCATGCAAAGATTATAATTGGACCGACCTTGGATCAACAATTTACTTTGCATAACTTTCCTCCACCTAATACTCCTTATTTCAGAAGGTTTGCATGTTAAACAACTGTCTAACCCCCCGTCCCACTGATAATCATTACAAGGTTCCAATAGATTCTTTGTGGACTCCTTAAACATTATTTGACATATACAACCGTGACCCAAACAAATCTTATGCATATTAAAAGACAATAACTTATTATTTTGATTGCTATCTTTGTATTTATTATTCACCTTAACTCTATTTTCCATCTTATAACAATTCCCATCTGATCCCTTATTTAAAGTCTTATTGAAGTAAACAAATTGTCTATATCTACCATATCGTCCGTTATTCTTATTATATATATTACCAACCTTATACCAATCCATTACTTTAATCGAAAAAAGGGGCGAACACTTACCTTGAGTCCCAAAGCTGTCACCTTTCCAAACCCTCATCCTATTGCATGCGCTTCCTCTCAATCGAGACTCACCATCTTCTCTTCGCATCATTTCCTTGTCTGTAGAACAAAATATTATCTCACATATTCTTGTCATAGTGTTCGGTGAGTTGAGTAGTTCTGTGTCTAAGCCACCATCCGATACCTCACTCATAGTATATCAGAATTATATGTTGTTGTTATTGAATTAAACTTGAAATCTCTCTATCTTAATCAACAGAGATGAATTGCTGTAGTGATAAGATCAATTGACGGTGGAAAGGATAAGTTCTCTGTGTTTCTCTTTCTATGACTAGATGTTTGTTGTTGTTGGGTTGAAATCTTAACAAAAAAAAAAAAAAAATACTATAATTTTCGTTCAGGAGTGGATCCATAATTTTCTCAAAAAAAAAAAAGAAAAAAACTAAACTTAAAATAAAATATTCGGATTCCAAATATGGCTCCAAAATAATATTTAGGGTTAACTTTTTGTTCGAAAAAGGTTAGAGTCGTATATTTAGTTTTGGGAGACGAGAAAATTGATGTTTTTTCTTTAACATTTTTTTCAAAAATGATATAAAGCAAATTCACATTGTATCTAGCCTTCTCCAAATCCGTCAGTGGATTGGTCAAACCAAAGAAAATATTTCTCGGTCATGTAGTTTAACATCAAACAAATCAAAAGATGTCTCATAATTGATAGGTTGAGCATTTAATATGTCTCGGTCATACATGATCGATAACATATTATATAACTCTAGTATTTTATAGTTATACTTAGCATTCAAGATAAACTTTCACATTGCAATTATGCACCCATGATTTCATTGCCCTGATTGACTAGTCATATGTAGGAATCAGGTAGAAAATGTTCTCAAACCACGACAAACTTGATTTCAGTCTATCCTCCTTAACCTTCAATAACTTGGTGCACGTTTTACAACGGAATTAAAGATGTTATCCACTCTCAACTGGATTTTTCACATTCAAGGATGTTTAATGACTATACGCCATGTCCATGACATTGTGGTATGGCCAAATTCTAAAGGACACACAAGTAGGTATCCACCTAACTTATCAATGACAAAATACTCGAAGACCAAGCACAACAAAGGACTACATATCAAACGTCTTGCTAGTATTGAGGCTCCAAACAATGAGGCATGATCTGGTTATATTGCTCAAAGGGGAATATTACCTTGGGCATACGCCCACCCTTTCAGAATTGAATATACGATTCATCTATAAAGACCATCAAGAACCAGAGGGAAGTACAACATTGAATTATTCATAGGTTTGACATAACGAAGACCCATATATGATGAGCCTCGTTAGCATTAAGATTCCAACTAATGCGATAGGTTCTGACTATCGGGTTCGAGAGAGAATATTACATTGGTCTTAGGCCCACCATTTGAGACTCAAATATACGAGTCCTCGAATAAGACCGTCAAGACTTTGAGTGAAGTATGTGTTGGCAAAATGTTTTTCCTAATTTAACCTCTAAATGTTTTAATTTGACAAATTAATTTCCCTATTTTTTAAATCATCTTCACTATGAATCTTTCGATTGAAAACATTTGCACCAAGATCCCTCTTTTCTTTTCTTATCAAAATCGCTTGCATTTGTGTCATATCTCGGTATGGTGTTGAACTATTTCTTGTCCTGATTGCTTGTTTCCAACAAAGGATCCATATGTAAGTGTAGTTGTTATAAAGGACAAAATCAATAACCTTCCACCAAAAAATTGGTATCCCGAATCAAAACGGTAACCCGTTTTTGTTGCAAAATTTTTATACCGTTTTCAGTACTATGCTAGAGACAATCAGAAACCTTTTCAACATATATGTCAGGATTTCAACCCAAAATAGGTATTCGTTTTTCGGTACAAAACTTTATACCATTTTGGTAAAATAGACGTTTGAAGTCTTACTGTTGGATCATTCAATGCACAACAGGCAAATAGTACAATCTAACTAAAACAGTACCATGTTTTTGTGCAATATGTTATACCGTTTTTTGGTAAATCAAAATCCGGATTTACAACATAAGAGGCATCATCCAAGGCTATATAAACCCATTTCACGAGAGATTTAATGAGAACTTCAACCTCCATATCTACTACACTTTGAAGCATTCAATTCAAGCTCATTCAATCCCTTCTCAAGCATTGAAGAATATCATCTTCTCATCATTATTGGAGGCTTGTTTTCATCATTTATTTATCAGCTCTTTAAGGAGTGGAATTATCTTTGTAACCCATATATAATCATTCATCATAAATACTCTCAACTAGATTAAAATCTAGCACTTGTGCTTAAGTTTAGAAGAGATGGAGAAAGACTTCATCTTTTGAAAGGGATTACTTGTGTGTAGAAGTGCACAAGAGAACTTAGCTTGATTTACCAAGTATGGGTTATGACAAAACCGGAAAAAATGTCATTGTGTTGGGTTTATATATCACCTTGAAGAGATACGAAAGCTTAGTGGAATAGAAGCTTTGAAAATCCTAAGGGGATGGACCTAGGTAGTGGATTAGGCATTTGAGAGTTTGAACCACTATATATGCTCAAGTAATCCTTAAACCTAAAATGTATTTTATATTACTTGAGTTATATTTGTGGTCATGATATTCAATATAAGTCCTAGAAGGGGGGTTGAATAGGACTACAGGAATTAATCGGCTAATTTTATTTCAAGTAAAAAATTAAAATCTAATTTAAATCCTATTCCTCTAATTATATAGATGAACATAAATTTTATTGATAAGCTACTATATGATAAATGATCATACGATCATATAATCAAACATATAGAGTGCGAAAAAGAAAGTGTGTAGGAAAAGAGAGATACACAATGATATATAAGTGTAACTGCTCGCGAAGGTGTAGTCCACTACCTAAGGTCTATAGACCCCTTAGGATTTGAAAGATTCTCCACTAATAGTTGTGTCTCTTCAAACCCGGATGAGAACACAATACTCGTTTACGAACACTTCGTAACCTCAAGTCAAACTTTTATTTATCACAACACAAGGATACCAAGTACACTACCTACACTTACACCCTCTCTTAATATATTACAATGACTAGAATTAAGAGGAAGAACAAGTGTTTTTTAGGTGATACATTTTTATGAGTAACACCTAAAGAGTGGATATAACTATGTAGCTTGCAATGAATGAATTTGACGTTGAATAGATATTGAAATCCTCTTGAATGATCACAACTACTGTCCTTAAGATTGGTAGATAAAAGGTGTAACTGTCGCCTTGAATAAGCTTTATTTTATAGTAGAAAATAGTTCCAACAGTCACAAGCCATGTGTCTAACTATATATTGATATACCCAATGTATATAATACATGCGGCATTATTTTGGGCCGAAAAATGACTTATGCGGTGTACCACATTTGCAATCTGTGTGTTTTGAGTTGTTTTGTGGGTTAGGGCTTATACAATGAGCTTTCTTGTAGAGTTGTTGTAAATCCTCCATGAGTGTAGTATACCGCGCCCCCTGTTTTTGTGACAAGAAAATGCTTCTCTCTTTTTGCATGAAAAACCTATTTAACTTCAAAACATGATTAATTATAAACCTTGTTTAAAACACGTTTCATATATGAAAATAATATTTTCAATATAGTCAACAATAATTTTAGTTAAAAAGCGATTTGTCGAATATTAAGATTTAAAATAAGTGTTAGGCCCACAATTTCCCCCTTTTTGATGTTTGACGAATCATAATTTACAAAGTTGCAAGAATAATATTATTAAGGAAGACTCACCCTCAAGTTATGCTCTTATGATATTGTAAGAGTTTAAAAAACCACCTAATGAAGTCTTAAAGGCACACTTCCCCACACTATATACATAAAATCTTTGTGCAATTATGAAAATGAGTTTCATGAAATAGGAGTGTTTGAGTGCAACAAGTGAAAAAGTTATACTAAAATTTTGTCCCCCTTTGTCAACAACAAAAAGAGTTAAAGGACTAAAGCGCAAAGCAACCAAGGATCAAAGTGAAAAGTAACCTATAAGATCAAAGCATAATAAGAAATATAGATCACAAGGAATAGCAAAAAATAAGAATCTCCAAACCAAAATTACAAGAAGGTAACATAAGTTTCAACAATAAAAACCAAATACGAATATTAAAGCTAGAAACAAGTCTTAAAGTAACAATAATAAAGCTAATCAAGTCTCAAAACATCACATAAAAAAATAAATAAACCATGAAAGTATCTTAAATGGACTAGGAAAGGAAATGGAAAGGATAATGGAAAAGAGATCCACCAATTTAACGATTTTCACGAGGCAAACGACTCCGAGAACGGCTTTTTTTCAAGCCTTTGAATCACGCCCAATGCATGACATTTCATCATGAAGAGTATCAATATTTTTATTAGAGGCCACCATTAAAGTCATTATTATATACTCAAATCGATCATAATTTGTGTCAACATATGATTTCAATGCATCAATGTGAGTTTCAAAACTTTGATCACAAACTGGTCTGGATGAGTAGCTGAGGATGTGCTAGGAAGATTGGTAGGAGCAACCATGGTAGGTATGCAGGATTTGGTAGGAGCTCAAGTGTGTCAATCTCCAGACCACTAGTGAATTCCTCGGAATCCAAAATCCTTTTTACGAAGAGTGATATTGACAAAACGACTTATAAGCATGGTCGACACATATGTATTATTATAGATAACAAAGTGCATCTTTCTAACTGCTGAATAGTAATAAAATCCATGACGGAGCTAACTGTTTGACCGACATCTTATCAAAGGACACCCTATGATCCTCAAGAGAAAAGTCAAGAAGAGACCATATGGTATGCTACATCTACTCTCACGAGTATAATTCATCCGCTTAAACATTATGGCAGCAAAGTTGATTTGCTCATTGTTGTAAATGAGATAAAGGAGTTAAGCTTCGTAGGGGATAGCCATGTTTATCCTTACATATTATGGAACATACTATAACTAGCGGGAAACTTGAAATTCAACACCAAAACACTTATTTTTTCACCTTATATTTGTGTTTTCATCATTTCTCATAAGTCTACCCTCAATGAATTCAATAATAGAGTTTTTAATAACATCCTCTATAATTGATTAATCCCATCCCGAGGACCAAAAACTAGCAAACTTTAGTTTTTTAAACCAAATTTAGCACTTAAGGTTTAAACATTATATGCAATCCTTCTACCCCCAACCATGGATTTAATAGACACATTCTCACAAGTATAGACAAAATGTTCATAAAACTCCTTAACTCGTTGCTTAGCAAATTTTTCAGCCTTAGACGCTAGAAAATTATGAAAACCTTGAAGCCTCAAAAGATAATAGAAATAGTTATTACCCGATAAAAAGGCAGTAAAGTGAAGGATTCTACCTAGAAGAACATCAAATAGTTTGTACTCAATTGGTGGAGGAGGAGCATAAGAGGAAGAGAAGGCTAATTTTTTCTTTGTTGAGGAGGAAGCAATAGCTTTTCCTTGTCTTTTTGACATGTTGGAGGATGAGTATAGAGGTGATTGGGGATTGAAGATGGTGTTTTAGAGAGAGGAATAGAGAATTCGTATGGACTACGAGAAGTGAAGAAAAAATGAGTTAGGGTTTATGAAATAGGGGTCTTAAAATCCCATCGGGTTGCGCTACTATGTAAAAAAATTCATGTATGGTGTACCGCAAAACTACTTGACCAGTAGGACCAAAAAAGGACTAAAAATGCAATTTTTTAAAATTTGATGTTTTTCAACAAAATTTTGCATAAGGCTCCCTAAGGTGTTAAACACAACCAAAAAATATTCCCAAAACTTTGAACATATTTTTGCAATTATTTAGAAATTTAGAAAGAAATATCACATTTCATTCATAGAGACAAAAAAAGCATATAATTTGCATGCTAATTTCACATATAATTTTCTTAGAAAGGTTCTATGGAAGAGGTTTGGTGAAAATATCTGTTAGTTGGTTCTTTCAGGTGTAAAATTCAAGAATAAAATCCCCTTTTTAAGTATGAACCCGAATAAAATGGTGTCTAATCTCAATGTGTTTAGTGCTAGAGTGTTGGGTAGGATTTTTTGCAAGATTAGTTGCGTTAGTGTTATCACAATGAATGGGAACACACTTATACTCTAATGCAAAGTCTTGCAAGGTTTGTTTCATCCAAAGGATTTGAGTCACACAATTTCCGCTACTACATATTTAGCTTCGGTCGTGGATAAATTAACACTAACCTTGAGATAAGGGTTTGACCTAAGAATTGACAACAACCACTAGTTCTTTACCTATTAATTCTACATCCGACATAGTCAACATCCAAATATCATATAAGTTCAAAAAATGTGAATCTAGGGTACCAAAATCTTAAACTTAGGGTGCCTTTCACATATAAAAAATACATTTAACATCACTAAGATGAGATTCTTTAGGAGAGATCTGAAATCTAGCACATAAACACATGGAGAACATAATACCGGGTCTAGAGGCGATTAAATAAAGTAAGATACCAATCATACCTCGATATGTTTTTTCATTGACATGCTTACCATCCTTATCTTTGTCTAACTTTGTGGATGTGCTCATTGGAGTTCCTACTCTTTTGCATCTTTAGGTCCAAAATTTATGATCAATTCTTTTGTGTATTTGACTTGAATAATGAATATGGTATCCTTCATTTTCTTGGTTTGAAGTTCGAGAAAGTAGTCAAATTCTCCCATCATGCTCATCTAAAATTCCTTATGCATACTTTTCGGAAAAAAAATCTCTTAAAGAGTTTAATTAGTAGCACCAAATATGATATCATCAACGTAAATTTGAACACGAATAATATCACCTAAATATATTTTTATAAACAAAGTAGAGTCAATTTTACCGCTATCAAACCCATCATTTATAAAAACTTAACTTAGCCTATCACACCAATCCCGCGGAGCTTGTTTTAAACCATATAAAGCTTTTGAGAGTTTATAACATGATTTGGAAATTTTGGGTCATTAAAGCCTGGGGATTGTTTAACAAAAACCTCTTTTTTTGTAAAACCATTAAAAAAAGCACTTTTGACATCCATTTGACATAATTTAAAATCCATATATCCAGCAAATGCATGTAACATGCGAATAGGATTAAGTCTAGCTACCGTGGCAAAAGTTTCATCAAAATCAATACCCTCTTCTTGATTGTACCCTTGGGTAACCAAACATGCCTTATTCCTAGTTATAATACCGGAATCATCTAGTTTGTTATTAAATCACACTTAGTTCCTATAATGGTAGGTCACGTTGGTTTTTTTAACTAAGGTCCTAACATTACTACGCTCAAAATGATTTACTTACTCATGCATAACATTTATCCAATGATCATCTAGTAAAGCTTCTTTGATATTTTTGGGTTAAAAAATAGGCAAAAAATTATGGTGAGCACATAAAGCATTTATAAGAGAATAATTTATTACCCTTTTACTAGGATCACCTAGAATCAACTCAGTTGGGTGACCTCTTACGATCTGCAACATTTTGGTAAATCTGGAGTAGGCTTATTTGCAAGTTGAGAAATTTCATCAACGTTCTCTTCATGTGTCTTCACTTCCTGACTTGAAGGTTCCAAAGGTTGATCTTGTGTGATATCGGTGTTTGAATCAACATCTACTACTTCCTTTTTATAGAAGGGTTAGTTGCATTAAAAACATCATGCATAGATCCTTCAATTATTCGAGTATGTATTTTAGTAATACGATAATATTTTCCCTTAGTGGAATAGCCAAGATAAATACCTTTATCCAATTTTATATCAAATTTACCCAAGTAATCCCTAGTGTTCAAAATAAAACAGTTGCACCCAAAAACAGAAAAATATGCAGTAGTGGGAGGTCTACCATTCCAAAGTTTATAAGGTTTTTTTTATTAATAATAGGTCTAACCAAAACACTATATAACATGTTGTATGAACAGCTTCACCACAAAAATATGTAGGCAAGCTATGTTCTTTTAACATTGTCCTTGCCATTTCTTGTAGAGTCTTCTTTTTTTCTTTCTACTGCCCTATATTGTTGGGGAGTTCTAGGAGCCAAAATTTTATACTCAATTTCAAAATAATCACAAAAATTCATAAGAGGGGAGTTCACATATTCGGTACCATTATCACTACGAATGCAGGTAATAGAGTAGCCTTTCTTATTTTGCACTTCTCTTCAGATTTTTACAAATTCAATGTAAGCTTGATTTTTTTAAGCAAGGAAAATCACCCATGTGTATCTAGTGTAATCATCAATAACTACAAAGCCATATTTCAACCCTCCTGGACTAGTGACCTCAACGAGACCAAAAAGGTCCATGTGCAATAATTATAGTGTCCTAGTGGTGATGACCTTATTTATAGATTTAGAAGAAATACTGTATTGTTTACCAAGTTGACACGCATCACAAAATTTCTCTTTTTTAAACTTGGATTTAGGCAAACCAACAACAAGATTATTTCTAGATAATTTTAAAATTAAGTCCATACGAGCATGTCCTAGACGTCTATGCAAAAGCCAATTACATTTATGACAGTCAAGCATTTTGCATGTTGACAAATAAGACTCTCAATATTTACAAAAAACATTATTGGATCTTCTAGAAACAAATTAACATTAAGTTCATTCTCTTTTAAAACAACATATCTAGATGCTTCAAATTTAACCTTATAGCGCACATCACATAATTTACTTAAACTAACCAAGTTAAAAGAAATACCCTCAACAAGAAAAACATTTGATATAAGTAAGGAATCCTTTTTACTAACAACACCTTTACCCAAAACATGTCCTTTGGCATTATCGGCAAAAGTGATGTTTTAGCCTTCTATCTTTGTAAAGGTGGAAATCAATGAGGGGTTCCCAGTCATGTTTCTATAGAATCCATTATCAAGAATCCATTTAATTTGCATCTTGATCTTCGATTTATACAATATAGAACAGTATTATCATCAAATAGAGCACATATACATAACCTCAAAAATACCCAACACAATAATGTTTCCCATATTCAAAGCCACCACTCCAAACTCAAGCTCTAAAACGTCTGTCTAAGCATCGTGATTCAAGTGCGGGTTTATGGAAAAGTCCTATAATCTAAGGGGTATGGCTTGTAATGTGGCTAATAAAAAGGCTTTAAAAAGGCTAGAAGGGGCTAAGACGGATAATATATCAATTATATTTGGACAACAAGCTAAAAGGAAACAAAGACTTATCAAAGAACCGCCTTAATCACTTTCTAAACTATGCAACTTCGTGACTTTCCCCCCTCTTTCGCGTTCATTAAATGGGTCTATCAACTAGCTCGGATCTCACGACATACACACCCATCAAGGCGCCTTAAGATCAAACTTACATCTTCCGCATTACTTACTAATCCTTTCTTTACTTTTAATCTGTGTTTTCATGTCAATACTCAAAGCATACAAAATAACCAGTTTATAAACAAATTACCTACTATAATTTACTCATTTAATATATGCTTTGAAGCCATTAAACACAATCTACATCAAATTCCATCTACCAAAAATTTTGATTTTACCCTAAAAAAACTGTAAATAACAAAAAATAGAGATGAGGGACAACATATCCCCACACCCCAACTAAAAAATGAGTCATGTCCCCACGACTCAAAATAGAATCGATAAAATTTGAAAACTAACACATATATTGAAAATAATGAAATGATAGGGAAGAAAGAAAACATACTCTCGAGGCTATTGCCTCGCATGATCGATACCCAAGATAGGGTACAGTGGATATTTCGCGATATCGCGACTTATTTGCTCCAGGAGTGACATGATGCACACTTGTTCAGATTTGAATTATGCCACATCATTGGCTAAGAAATTTTGAGCTACTTCTACTTGGTTTAATCGCTCATCTACCCTTTCTCGCCATGCAAGATCCTTTTTTCTCGAACTGAACTCTCCTTCATGAGAAGTCTCTACCTTTTTTGGAATCTTTTCAACTTCTCCTCTCAAATTTTTCTTGATCCATGCATTATCGGTATTTTTGTTTATGTTATACATAAATATTTACTTTTCACCAATCTTTACCTCTGCTTTCCTTAGTAAGCTAGTAACCGTTGATGGGTATTTAAGGTTGAAAACCAGTGATGGGTATTTAAGGTTGAAAACCGTTGATGGGAATTTAAGGTTGAAAACCGTTGATGGTTTGATCGTTAATCACATAGCCTCATCAAAGGTTACTTGTGAGACATCTACTTCTTCCTCTCATACAAATTTTTTTTAAAATATGATGAATATTTTACTTACTTCCGAGGTACGAGCATTCCCCCAAAAATTTGGTGTAAGAAAGTTGTGCCAAATCTTTGCATCAGGTTTTTAGAGCCTTCCTTTGTGTTCCTACACTAACTCTTTTCTCAAAACATGTTCATAAAATTTATCCCAATCAAAATTCTTTATATTCTCCACTGCTTCGCGATACTTGCATTGTCCAACCAATTTCTTTAACTCGAACTGGTTCTGAATCTCTTCAACTGTGAAAGGAACTAACTTTTCTCTAAATGGAATTCTACCCTCACTATCTCAGCTAAGAGGCCTAGAACTTAGAAACTATCTCAACACATAATCTTGATGCCTCATCAGAATGTGGTCCATCCCAATCTCTCACCCATCTCTAGAAATCTCTTGCATTCTCCTTCTTCAACTTCATTTTCGAATTTTCTCTCACGAGCATGAATTAATTCAGGCATGGTTGCTTTGGCGATAGCTAATAAGTCTTTAGAACCTTCTCTCATCTTGGGTGTAGAAATCTAAAATTGGAGAGGTAGTGGTGTCTTATCTTTGAATATTCACTTGTTTAAAGCTTTGAATTCACCATAAACGGCTCTACTCTACTTGCTTGATTTGAATTACCATCTTTCTTTTTTCCGAACTAGTACATGATGTCTCCCCAATTGTTCTTATTTTCGACCTTTGGGAGACATCATTTTTTATGTTTATTTGAATATTTTGATAGACTTTTGAGTTAAAAATGCAATAATCCGGAATTTCAATTTTATTTCTAGTATTTTTGATTTATTAAACTTTTGCGCGTAATCTTGTGTATTTTAGTGGAAAGTTTGTAGGTTTTATATATTAGCTAGGAATGGAATCCGAGGAGAGAGTCAAAGATCGTGATATGGAGTCAAGACTTGAAGATAAATCCCGAAAGAATTTGATTTTAGAGCTGCAAATCTGGAAAACAGGCCAAAGATTGCTGATTTCGAGGCACTTAAGAGATGATTTATCCACTGACCCTTGAAGAGAAAACATTCCTTATCGAGTTACGAACTTTAGCAAGTGATTTTAGGTCAATCGGAGTTGTAACGAAGCGGCTAGAGCCGTTTTAGTGAAGGTGGTGCAGCAATTACGAGATTTTGGGCTAAGTTAGTGGACTTGGGCCTTCAATATTTCATTTAATTAAAAGCCTAGGTCCAAGTCCGAATTTGAGCTTATAAAAGGAGCTCTTGACTTCTATTTTTCACACAATTCACTTTTTACAAGATTAAACATCAGAGAGAAGCAACAGAAGGAAGAAAGAAGAAGCTGCAAGAGCTGGAGAGGGTTTATATCTCTGTTCTTAGTCATTCCAATTCCGAAAATTAGGTTTCTTTTAATTTTAATTTTGTAATACAATATGAATTCCATTTCTTTTAATTTAGTTTTCTTTTTAATTAGTATGAGCTAAACACATTTTAGTGCTTGAGAATACTTTATGGGTGAATCCCAATCTTATTGAATTTCATATGTTGAATTTGATTTTCTGTTAAATTAAATTAGATTGGGGCTTTTACTCTTTTCTATAATTTGGGATTATTTACTGTTTTTAGAGCCATGAACTAAGAACAGGTGTCAGTATCTAGGCTATTCCACATATGTGGCGTGTGGATCATCCTGACGGAGGGTTTAGGTACGGAACAAATTATTCAATCTAAAATAGAAGCTATTGATTCTGTCGAACTTAGCTAATTTTAGGGCCAATGAGGTAAAATTCTTCAACATCTAAAAGTGGATCATATTTACCCTGACTGGACTAGTGACACTCTAGGATAGCCTTATAGTCCACCCTGGCGGGGGTATAAGGAATTTAGAATCCCGACCATTGTAATTGACCAATTTAGCCCTTAAACAGCATAAGTTATGAAATAGGAATAGGAGGATCCCTTGCGTTCTCAAGTGCTACCTTCTCATACTTGCGTTTTACCTTCATTTACTTGCGTTTTACTATTTACTTGCATTTTATATTTAGTCTTTCATTAATTAGAATTAATACAAAAACCAATCAATCATTATATCTTTATTTGCTTTCATAAGTGCAACCATTCATTACTTGATAAAAATTGTAGTTAGCCAAACCGTCCCTGCGAACGATCCTAGATCACTTATTACTACTTGGGACAACCGTATACTTGCGGTTGTGGTTCGAATACATTTGCATTTATTTTAAGAACACACAAAGGACCACCAAGTTTTTGGCGCCGCTGCCGAGGACGGTAGCGTGTGACCACGGTGTTTATCCTTTAGTGATAGTTGCATTTATTTTTATTTTTGTTTTTATCAGTTTTACGCTTTTTTTTGTTTGTTCATTTTCTCAGGTTTTTAGGTTTGGTGTATGCGAAGAAGACTCTTTAAGGATCTAGAGCCAACACCTCCGATCCTTAATAACCCAGAATCGTTAATCAGACTTGCTAACAAGAGAAGGAGAGAACAAGAAGCTAGAGAGGTAGAAGAATTAATTAACAGAATGGAGAACATTAATATTCGAAACCAGCAAAATAACGGACAAGGTCAGCTAGACGCAAATGGCCAACCTCTAGCGCCACCAGGCATTATTCCTCAAGTTCAGCCACTAAATCCTAATCCTCAAGTCCAAGCTCAGATAGTAATTAATCAAGATCCATGGTTTGTTAATGGTCCGGAAGAAGTTCCTTTTCGTGCTCCTGCTCTAGGAGTAGGTGCTCCAAATATAGATGTTCCAAGATTTCGTCCTGATTCGGGTATGTTAGCTCAATTCCAAAATTTTGGAAATTTTCGCGGTAGAGTTGGAGAAGATCCTATCCGAGCAGTATAGAAATTCAAGCAGATATGTGATTCTTACATCACACAAGGGGTTTCAAGAGAACAGATGTATTTTGCGGCGTTTCGATTTTTTGTTATTGATGGAGCAAGTGAATGGCACGATTCACAAGAACCTACGAAGATAACAAACTGGGACCAATTAGAAACTGCTTTCTTTGAGAGATATTACCCAAGTAACATGAGGTTAGATGATCAACTTGAATTAACACATTTCCGTCAAGAATATGATGAAACTTTGGGTAAGAGTTGGATAAGATTTCAGATGTGTTTACGAAGGGTTCCCGATCATGGCTTTACAAAACAACCACAGCTAAAAATATTTTACAAAGGCCTTGATGGAACCTCAAGAGAGAAATTGGATTTGCTATGTGGTGCGGGATTTCTTCAAGTTCAACCCGTTCATGCTAAAATCATTTTGGAAAGAACAGTAAAGAATGAAGTTGGGTGGACTTCGGTGAGAACCCCGGTTAAAGGAGTGAATAATGGTAATATCGAAGAAAAGTTTGCTACGCTTGAGAATAAGATTCAAACCACCATAGAGCAACAATAGAAACAGCTTACCTTAGCTGTAAAAGAGGGATTCTCGGGTAAGAAGGTAGCTGTGCAAGCTGCACAAGAGGTCTATATGTGTTCGATTTGCAGGGTAGATGATCATGATGAGGAAAGTTGCCAGAATAATCAAGAGCCTGTGATGTTTGTCTCCAATAGAGGTAACTTCAATTCAAGTGGTAATGGATATCAGCCTAACAGAAACCATCCTGGGTTTCAATACTCAAATCCTAATGGGGCAGCAAATCCTACATATGCGTATCAGCCGCGTCCCCAAGCTAACAACTACAATCCAAGACCACACAATAATTATCAAGGAGGACAGAATCAAGGGAATTATGTGCAAAGGCAAGCTCCCCAAAACACTTACGATGAAACCATGAACGAAAAAGCCTTACCTTCCCATCCACAAGAAGGTGTAGTTACCCTTCAGAAAACCGTTGAAAGTTTAATTGCTCTTCAGACACAAGCTATGGAACGTCAACAAGCATCTGATGCAAATATGAAGCTATTACAGAATCAGATGGATCAATTCGCAAAACAGCTTAATCAGCGTCCACAAGGGCAACTCCCTAGTGACATAGAAAATCCAAGACAACATGAAGATTGCAAAGCTGTTACACTAAGAAGTGGTAAGAACCTCCCTCCACCTCCTTTTCCTGTTATGAAAGAGAAAGAAGTTCCGAGAAAAGAAAAGGAAGTGGGTGAGAAAGAGAAAGAGAAAGATGTTGAGATTGAAGAAATAGAGAGGCCGATTGAGATTCCAAAGAAGAAAGATGACGTTGTTAATAATCGCCCTCCACCACCGTTTCCATCTCAAGTTCAGAAAAAGGGTGACCTGGCCGATTTTCAGAAATTCTTTAACAGAGTAAAGGGCCTTAGTATTAATATTCCGTTGTTAGAGGCGATTCGAGATATTCCTAAATATACAAAGTTTTTGAAGAGGGCCCTCACTAATAAAAGGCCTTATTGTGATAATGAGATGATTGGTCTTCCTGAAGAGTGTAGTGCGATTTGTCAGAGTAAATTGCCTCCAAAGTTAGTTGATCCGGGGAGTTTCACTATTCCGATATCGATTGGGGAAGAATGGAAAGGAAAAGCACTATGCGATTTGGGTGCGAACATCAATTTGATTCCCAAATCGATCTTGATAAGCTAAAAATTGGAAAAGCAAGACCTACTTCTATGGTCTTGCAAATTGAGGTCAGGTCTCTTGCACATCCAGAAGGCCGAATTGAAGATGTCCTCGTTAAGGCAGGTACACTTATATTTCCCGTTGATTTCGTTATACTTGAATACGACGCGGATAGAAATGTCCCCATTCTTTTGGGTAGACCATTTCTAGCCACGGGGCGTACATTGATTGATGTAGAAAATGGCGAATTAACGATGAGGATACAAGACGAGGAAGTCAAATTTAATTTGTTCGAGCTATGAAATTCCCAGATTCTCAAGAAGATTGCTTCCGAATGGATGTAGTTGAGCAGGCATCGCAAGAGGTATTTGATTGTTTAAATTATGATGATATTTTGCAGGCCGCTTTAACATTAGACATACCTGAGATGATGGAGGAGCTTGCCGAAACAGTGGCAGCTCTCAATTCTGAAAATCCGAAGTATAGGCGTCTTGCCTATGAACCTGTGAGAGAACCGGGGGAGATTATTCCTAAAAAGAAGCCTTCAATTGAATCTCCTCCGGAATTGAAAGAAAAGCCTTTGCCAGCACACTTGAGGTATGCGTATTTAGGTACTAATGAAACTCTACATGTTATTGTTTCAGCGAATTTAACAGGTCCTCAAGAAGATAAACTGTTGCGTGTGTTGAGAGCCAACAAAGAAGCAATAGGTTGGACAATTGCTGACATCAAAGGCATTAGTCCATCCTATTGTCAACACAAAATCATACTTGAAGATGACAACGCACGCTCAGTTGAAGGTCAAAGGAGATTAATTCCCGTTATGAAGGATATAGTGAAGAAAGAGGTGATCAAGCTTTTAGATACGGGGATTATCTATCCCATCTCGAGTAGTGAATGGGTGAGTCCAGTTCGGGGATTATCTATCCCATCTTGAGGACCTGTTAAATTCGCTGAAACAATAACAGGTAGAGTTTCATTAGTACCTAAATACGCATACCTCAAGTGTGCTGGTAACGGCTTCTCTTCCAATTCCGGAGGAGATTCAATTGAAGGCTTCTTTTTAGGAATAATCTCCCCCGGTTCTCTCACAGGTTCATACGCAAGACGCCTATATTTCGGATTTTCAGAATTGAGAGCTGCCACCGTTTCGGCAAGCTCTTCCATCATCTCAGGTATGTCTAATGTTAAAGCGACCTGCAAAATATCATCATAATTAAAACAATCAAATACCTCTTGCGATGCCTGCTCAACCACATCCATTCTGAAGCAATCTTCTTGAGAATGTGGAAATTTCATAGCTCTAAACACATTAAATTTGACCTCCTCATCTTGGATCCTCATCGTTAATTCACCATTTTCTACATCAATCAATGTACGCCCCGTGGCTAGAAATGGTCTTCCCAAAATAATGGGGACATTTCTATCCGCGTTGTATTCAAGTATAACGAAATCAACGGGAAATACTAACGTACCTGCCTTAACAAGGACATCTTCAATTCGGCCTTCTGGATGTGCAAGAGACCTGTCCGCCATTTGCAAGACCATAGAAGTAGGTCTGGCTTCTCCAATTTTCAGCTTATCAAAGATCGATTTGGGCATTAGATTAATGCTCGCACCCAAATCGCACAGTGCTTTACCTTTCCATTCTTCTTCAATCGATATCGGAATAGTGAAACTACAAGGATCAACTAACTTTAGAGGCAATTTACTCTGACAAATAGCACTACATTCTTCAGGAAGACCAATCATCTCATTGTCACAGTAAGGCCTTTTATTAGTGAGGGCTCTCTTCAAAAACTTCGTATACTTAGGAATATCTCGAATCGCCTCTAGCAACGGAATATTAATACTAAGGCCTTTCACTCTATTAAAGAACTTCTGAAAATCAGCCAAGTCACCCTTTTTCTGAACTCGAGATGGAAACGGTGGAGGAGGGCGATTACTCATAACTTCATCTCTTTTCTTTGGAATCTCACTTGGCCTTTCTATTTCTTCAACCTCACTATATTTCTCTTTCTCACCCACTTCCTTTTCTTTTCTTGGAACTTCTTTCTCTTTCATAACAGGAAAAGGAGGTGGAGGGAGGTTCTTACCACTTCTTAGTGTAACATCTTTGCAATCTTCATGTTGTCTCGGATTTTCTGTGTCACTAGGGAGTTGCCCTTGTGGACGCTGATTAAGCTGTTTTGCGAATTGATCCATTTGATTCTGTAATAGCTTCATGTTTGCGTCAGACGCTTGTTGACGTTCCATAGCTTGTGTCTGAAGAGCAATTAAACTTTCTACGGTTTTCTGAAGGGTAACTACACCTTCTTGTGGATGGGCAGGTAAGGCTTTTTGGTTCATGGTTTCATTGTAAGTGTCTTAAGGAGCTTGTCTTTGCACACAATTCCCTTGATTCTGTCCTCCTTGATAATTATTGTGTGGTCTTGGATTGAAGTTGTTACCTTGGGGACGCGGCTGATACGCATATGTAGGATTGGCTGCCCCATTAGGATTTGAGTATTGAAACTAAGGATGGTTTCTGTTAGGCTGATATCCATTACCACTTGAATTACAGTTACCTCTATTGGAGACAAACATCACATGCTCTTGATTATTCAGACAACTTTCCTCATCATGATCATCTACCCTGCAAATCGAACACATATAAACCTCTTGTGCAGCTTGCACAACTACCTTCTTACCCGAAAATCCCTCTTTTACAGCTAGCGTGAGCTGTTTCAATTGTTGCTCTATGGTGGTTAGAATCTTATTCTCAAGCGTAGCAAACTTTTCTTCCATATTAACACTATTCACTCCTTTAACCGGGGTTCTTACCGAAGTCCACCCAACTTCATTCTTTACTGTTCTTTCCAAGATGATTTTTGCATGAACGGGTTGAACTTAAAGAAATCCCGCACCGCATAGCAAATCCAATTTTTCTCTTGAAGTCCCATCAAGGCCTTTGTAAAATATTTTTAGCTGTGGTTGTTCTGTAAAGCCATGATCGGGAACTCTTCGTAAGAACATTTGAAATCTTGTCCAGCTCTTACCCAAAGTTTCATCATATTCTTGACGGAAATGTGTTAATTCAAGTTGATCATCTAGCCTCATATTGCTTGGGTAATATCTCTCAAAGAAAGCAGTTTCTAACTGGTCCCAGTTTGTTATCTTCATAGGTTCTTGCGAATCGTGCCATGCACTTGCTCCATCAATAACAAAGAATCGAAACGCAGCAAAATACATTTGTTCTCTTGAAACCCCTTGTGTGATGTAAGAATCACATATCTGCTTGAATTTCTATACTGCTCAAATAGGATCTTCTCCAGCTCTACCATGAAAATTCCCGAAATTTTGGAATTGAGCTAACATACCCGAATCTTGACGAAACCTTGGAACATCTATATTTGGAGCACCTAATCCTAGAGCAGGAGCACAAAAAGGTACTTCTTCCGGACCATTAAAAAACCATGGATCTTGATTAATCACTATCTGAGCTTGGACTTGAGGATTAGGAATGCCAGGTGGAGCCAAATGATTAAGAACTTGTGGCGTTATGGGTTGGCCATTCGCATCTAGCTGAGATTGTCCATTATTGTTTTGTTGATTCTGAATATTAATGTTCTCCATTCTGTTAATTAATTCTTCTACCTCTCTAGTTTCTTGTTCTCTCCTTCTCTTGTTAGCAAGTCTGATTAACGATTCTGGATTATTAAGGATCGGAGGTGCTGCCTCTAGATCCTTAAAGAGTCTTCTTTGCATATACCAAACCTAAAAACCTGAGAAAAATGAACAAGCAAAAAGCGTAAAACTGATATAACAAAAATAAAAATAAATGCAACTATCACTAAAGGATAAACACCGTTGTCACACGCTACCGCCCCGGCAGCGGCGCCAAAAACTTGGTGGTTCTTTGTGTGTTCTAAAATAAATGCAAAAGTAATCGAACCACAACCGCAAGTGTACGGTTGTCCCAAGTAGTAATAAGTGATTCTAGGATCGTTCGCAGGGACGGTTTGGTTAACTACAATGCTTATCGAATAATGAATGGTTGCACTTAGGAAAGCAAATAAAGATAATATGATTGATTGTCTGTTTTTATTATTTCTAAGTAATGAAAGACTAAATGGAAAATGCAAGTAAATACTAAGACGCAAGTAAATGAGTGTGAAACGCAAATATGAGAAAGTAGCACTTGAGAACGCAAGGGATCCTCCTAATCCTATTTCATAACCTATGCTGTTTAAGGACTAAATTGGTCAATTACAATGGTCGGGATTCTAAATTCCTTATACCCCCGTCAGGGTGGACTATAAGGCTATCCTAGAGTGTCACTAGTCCCGTCAGGGTAAATATGATCCACTTTTAGATGTTTAAGAATTTTACCTCATTGGCCCTAAAATTAGCTAAGTTCGTCAGAATCAATAGCTTCTATTTTAGATTGAATAATTGGTTCCGAACCTAAACCCTCCATCAGGATGATCCACACGCCACAAATGTGGAATAGCCTAGATACTAACACCTGTTCTTAGTTCATGACTCTAAAAACAATAAATAATCCCAATTTATCGAAAAGAGTAAAAGTCCCAATCTAATTTAATTTAACAGAAACCCAAATTCAACATACGAAATTCAATAGAATTGGGATTCACCCATAAAGCATTCTCAAGCACTAAAATGTGTTTAGCTTATACTAATTATAAAGAAAACTAAATTAAAGAAAATGGAATTCATACAAAATTAAAATAAAAGAAAACCTAATTTCCAGAATAGGATTTGGCTGAGAATGGAGATATAGACCCTCTCCAGCTCTTGCAGCTTCTTCTTTCTTCCTTCTGTTGCTTCTCTCTGATGTTTAATCTTGTAAAAAGTGAATTGTGTGAAAAATAAAAGTCAAGAGCTCCTTTTATAAGCTCAAATTCGGACTTGGACATAGGCTTTTAATTAAATGAAATATTGAAGGCCCAAGTCCACTAACTTAGCCCAAAATCCCGCAACTGCTGCACCACCTTCACTAAAACGGCTCTAGCCGGTTCGTTATAACTCCGATTGACCTGAAATCACTTGCAAAATTTCCGTAACTCGATAAGAAACATTTTCTCTTCAAAGGTCAGCGGCTAAATCATCACCTAAGTGCCTCGAAATCAGCAATCTTTGTCCTATTTTCCAGATTTGCAGCTCCAAATTCAAATTCCTTCGGGATTTATCTTCAAGTCTTGACTCCATATCACGATCTTTGACTCTCTTCTCGGATTCCATTCCTAGCTAATATTTAAAACCTACAAACTTTTCACTAAAATACACAAGATTACACGCAAAAGTTTAATAAATCAAAAATACTAGAAATAAAATAGAAATACCGGATTATTGCATTTATAACTCAAAAGTCTATCAAAATATTCAAATAAACATAAAAAATGATGTCTCCCAAGGGTCGAAAATAAGAACAATTAGGGAGACATCAACTATCAATTTAAGAAATTCCTCGAGCTCGGATTTTTTCTTAATCGGGGAGAGTATATACAATATATTCCACTAGCAAGATTATGATTGAGGTCTTTATAATGTATTCTCTAACTCTTTGGATCTACCTCCACCCCTTCATATTCCATTTCCTACTACTTCTTTAGAAATAATTGGATCATCAATATCACTCCTGATTCTAAAATATCCTATATGGTTGTCGAGTTACTACTTCTTCATTTCTAGCTGAACGATAATATAAGTATAGTATTTGGTATAATTATAACATTTCTTGTCCTTTTTCCAATTGTTGGGATAATAACTCAACTTTGGCATGTCCACTATCTACGTATGGCGACGTACTCTTTATTATTAGAAGACAAGCTAGATGAGGACCTTTGATAGCAGGTCCGATGTCTCCATATTTGTGATATATTAATCTATACTTAAGACATCAATTTAGGGGTATTTAATATTTAATTTTGGGATTTTCCCATTTATTCATACTTTACACTTTCTTGTATAGTTTTAGGTATTTTGCTATTTTGTGAGCTTTTGCGCGTAATTTGTGTGTTATTTGTTTATCACTTACGTATATGGAAGCTATTAGACCTATGTAAACTGATTTTAAGTGGAAAAGTAAAGGAAATTCCTTAGTCAAATTCAAAAAGGAAAAGTTTGGATATATTTGGAAAGTAAAGAAGCTGCAAAAACTGCAGATATGTCCACTAATTAAAGTGTTGCAGAAATTCGGTCTGGAATTATAAGGATCTTTTTATATGAGCAGAAATATCTTTCAATTGAGGTTGTTTCCATATAAAGAACATTAAATTTCGATAAGTAACAAAGGAGATATGACCAAAGAGATATCTGCAAAGGTTTATCTTGTCCTACAAGTTAGGAATACGAATTATTGTAAGATCAGGACTCCTTAACTTGGGGATTACTCCATATTTCGCCCAAGGGACTATATATATCCATTTCTACCTTAGAAAAATCATCCTTGGTCAGTCCCTAATTATCTAAAGACCAAGAGGAAGTTTACATCAAGAGAAGACAAGAAGGAGTTGGACACTATTCATGTCATTCCAACCCATCGCCTTTGTAATTTATTTTCTTTCTTTATCTAGTATGAACTAATTCTATTTAGCTTGATATTAGCATAAGAGATAAACCCTAGACTTGTTTTATATCTATTTTAATTTGGGATGTCCTTTTACATTTAATTGAAATTAGTAAGGTTATCTCTATTTTTGTGTGCTTTGATGTATTGTGTGTAGTTCTTGTGGTGGCCAACGTATATGATTACCATTAGGGATGACAATGGTTACATTTAAAAACCAAAATCGATGATAACCGAATTGATTAAAAACCGAATTATATAACCGTAGTTAAAACCATTAGGTTATGGTTTTGAAAAGTGTAAACGATGGTTAAAACCGTTAAGTTATGGTTTTAGATAAAAATAAAACCGAATAACCGAATAACCGAAAACCGTTTGTTATCATATATATTTTCATATTCTATAATAATCTAGTTTAAATTAGATATACTAAAATTCTAAAACAAAAATCCAAATACTATATTTAATCAATGTAATAATAAATATGCAATTTAATAAAAAACCAACACAATATTTTTTAATATATCAGAGATTTTTCTTATATTTGTGGTTTGATTTTAAGAAAATCAATCTATTTATTAAATTATCATTTTAATAGTTAAAACCCGCAAGACAGATTAAAATACCGAAACCGAATAATGCGGTTATGGTTTTGACATGTGTAACCGATGGTTAAAACCGTTAGGATATATTTTTTTAAAAATAAATGGTTATGGTTATGGTTTTTGATATTTTTTCAAAAAACCGATCCGTTGTCATCCCTAATTACCATAGTAGTTAGATGGTCACCTGGAAGGGGTGTCTACTTATTGAAATATCACATAAACGTCTAGCATGCGATAATGATCCCGACGGGCTTGCCTAACTCAGTAGTCATTAAGTTTTGATTTAACCACCAATCATTGCGCAGGGTCCCCTTACCTAAGTCCCCTGGTAATTGTTAGGTCGCCACCTAAGTCCACCTAGAAGGGGGTTAGGAGGAATATAGAATCCTAGATATTGCATATCACACAATTCTCCCTTACATAAATAGGTCATAACACAAGACTAGTGGGGGTTAGTTGCTATATCTCAAGTCAAACTCTCATACTACTTCTTTATTTCTATTTACTTTCATGTCTTTATTTTATTTAGTTAATTGTTTAGAGTCATAATACCAAACAAATATTTCAGAGTCTTTTAGCGTATTATTCTTATAACTTCTTTTATTACCACTTTATATTTGCATTAGTTCTAAGCTAACATTCGTAGTCCCTGCGAATGAATTCTATGTATCAATTAAACTTGCATATGATCTATGATACTTGCAGTGAGTAACGTGATTGGTATGGTGATAGTTCTTATCTTATATTATCATTATTTTATCACACCAAACCAACCACCAAGGTCACAAACTTAGATACGTGGTGGTGAGGATCAGATGAGCTAGACCAGCTAACTCTCGTAAAAAGTGAACATCACTGGTATAGTCGTTATCTAACTATGGCCGCGATCGATCAAACAGAGGCGCCTCTACTGCTTCTAGATAATAATAGGTGGTTGATCATACTTGTGGTGGGTCCATTGTAACAATTCCTTTGTTGGTGGCTAGGAGGGTGGTGAGGTGAGTTTGCCTCGTAATAGGTCACTATATTCTAAAAGCCACTTCTCCCGAAGCTGCTCTCGAAGACCTATTTACCCTTTCCATTGTCCAAGCTTCTAGTCAGTATATCAGGCCCATATAGTATGTACATGTAACTATTATGTCTAGTCAGTTTGCATTCCAGTCTAGTCAGTTTGCCTTCTTCCCTTCCGTTTTAGTCTTCAAGTTTACTATGTATGATTTATCGACTTTTGGATTTTTTTCTATCATGTGAGAGGTTCTTGTTACCATATGTCGGTGTGATAGTAAGCCCTAGTGTTATTCTTTGTCCTCATAGTGCTAGGTTTTTACTTACTTGAGTGCATTGGCCTTTGGATCTTTTCTAATGGCTTATTAACCTCAGGTTTTTAGTTCCTATTGGTTAGTATGGATCACAAAAGTTGTAAGACCGTGATCAGTCCCCTACCTTATTGTAAGGTATCGATGGTGTGTCTTCAGGACGATGGGACTCTCTCCTAGAGGGTCGCTGGGCTTT
Source organism: Nemophila menziesii (assembly GCA_029959085.1). Classification (NCBI taxonomy): domain Eukaryota; kingdom Viridiplantae; phylum Streptophyta; class Magnoliopsida; order Boraginales; family Hydrophyllaceae; genus Nemophila; species Nemophila menziesii. The sequence goes on along the minus strand of JARWIR010000005.1, from coordinate 35,063,411 downwards.
TTTAGCACATATCCACGCCTAAACGCTCATTCAATTGCTTTGCATGGGTTTCCCATATGTTTTAAGTTTTTATTTGAGTGTTTTTATAAGAATTTGGATAATTGTATGTGAATCATTAAATTTTTTTATACGAATTTAAAATTTATTAATAAAATTATTGGATGGAAATTCAAAATTTCTTTTCATATGAATAAATCGTTAATGCCCTTCTTAAATTTTGGTTCTTTTAGTTTAATCAATTGGCGAGACTCTCTAGAAATCTATACTACATAGTGTTTTTCTCTTTTTTGTTCTCACTTTTTATGTTGCATAGTACATAGGGAAGGAATTAGTATTACTGTATAAGTAATTAAATACTTTGTTCAAAAGAAAAAAGAAAAACTTCACAGTCTGTTCGTGCATCACATGATTTCAAGCGTGCGAATTAGATTTTTTTTTTTTACTAAAACAACTATTTGGAACTTAAAAATGGAAAAAGTATATTTATTGATTTAATTATTTTAATTTTAACAGAATATAATTTATTTAAAAAACGATTATCACATAGAATTGGAGAATCGTTGATTTTATAAAGGTGAAGAAAACAGATAATTGATGTATTTATAAAATTTGAGTTATTAGATTACTTTACCTCAAAGAATTTATGTGCAAATCTTTCTTAGGATAATATTTAATAGAAAATTAAATCTATTATAATTTTTGACATTTCACTATATGTCCCATTTTTTTTAACGTTGCCCTTGAACCCCCATATATTTCAAGCCCCCTTTCAACGTTTGTTTAGGATCCGCCTCGGAAGACATGTATAACAAAAACTATGAATAGAATGAAAAACAAAAGCTATGAAAAAAAAAAAAAGCAATATACGGTCAAATAATTTAGCAACTACTAGAGATTTTACTTGGAAATTCATTAATGAAAAAAAAGTGTTTCTAATATTATAATATATAAATATATGAAAAATGAATTTATAGTTTGAGTAACCAGGATGATTGACTTAAATAAATTACAATTTAATAAATTTATCACATAGGGTATAAACCAAATATTTAATTATGGGTAATAAAATTGTCCCTATATTATTTGTTTGTGTTATAAACTATTTGATATGGATATTAATCCTTAGTTCATGGACTTATAGTCTATATATAAGCCCAAATAAAACAAAGCCTTATTAGGTTTTATTCTCTATATATTAAATTTTATACCCTATAACTGTTATACGATCAATAATACTATTCTATCTTCCTCTTATTCTTTGTATCTTACTTTTTATTTTAGTTTCACGACACGTTATCAGCACGATAGACTCTACGTTTGAAAATCTAAGTAATTAATTGTATCTAATTTTTAATATTTTAATCATCTAGGATACTATTATAACGTATTGATTAATCTATTGACTAAGTCGATTGTTAAAAATAAAACATTAAAGGCAACCATTTTTTTACTTTTTATTTGAAGCTATAATATATAATATAGTAGGTTTGTATTAGGGATGGCAACGAATCTGATATTCTCAAATAATGGCATAACCACATTCACATCCACATCCACATCCACATCCACATCCATTAAGAAGAACAATACCTAAATCCACATCCATTAACCATCGGATTTTAGAATAATATACCAAATCTGCAGCCGTAATTGTTCTATAGGTTTTAAATAAAAAAAGCTTATAATTTTACTTTATAACTACAAAATTAGCTACTTGATTATTGTGTGACCATGAATAGATATTATGCAATATAGTAATAAACTAGATAAAATCAATTAGGTGCTTTATGTTTGAAATAAATTTATTTGATCGATATTATGTATGACTTTTGTATATATATATAGATATCTTATACTTTATCCGGTTGGATTATCCGTCAGATTATTGTAAAAAACTAAATTCTAATGGATTGTCCATCGGTTACCTTTTGTGAGAACCAAACCCTCATAGATGCACCATCGGTTCCACTAACGGATTTTTTATTATATCGGATATACATCGGTTACGGTTAATACTCTATCCATTACCATCCCTAGTGCATCAGTTAGATACTTTTTATGACGAGTAAAGATTCAATTAATTTTTACTTTCACACGATATTTTTCTTCTTTGTCAAATCCTTTTAAGGCTATTGATAATTTTATGTACAAACAAATTTTTGGGTACATATATATCCAAAACTTTTCTCATGATAGTCTTAGGGGGTGTTTTTTTGCACTTAATGAGATCTTAATCTGGTTGATTAAGATACTGAACGAATAAGACAGTTTGTTTTTCTTGGCCAATTCAGATTTGAAAGACTTTTAATTGGTTTGTTTCATTAAGATTTCAAACTAAGTCTGAATTACACTGCTTCTTAACAGAATAAGTTCTATTCACTTTTTCATTTAGCATTTAGTATTATTACTTAAAAAAACAAATGGCGCCTTAGTATTGTGAGAATAATTAATAAAAGAAAAAAACAGTTTTTACCGACATTGAGAAACTTTTTATCGTTTGAAAAGAAAAATTCACCAAGCGTCGTTATATTTTTTTATATGTATCCATTTCTTTTTTGGATCTATATCTATTTATACTTTCTGATCTATAGGTATATATCATATCTAGTTTTATCTTATTTGTTTTGCTGATATTTTTTACCAATTCAAAAATATTTATTAAGTAGTACGATCCAAGATCGATAGTTGGTCTACTCGTTAGACTACTCCGTAGAGACCAAGAGGTCCTAGGATCGAATCTTGTTAGAGTCAAATGATTTTCGGTCCAAAAGTGAATCTCATATGTAACAATCCAATCTTATTGGAGTCAAATGATTTTGAGTCCAAAAGTGGCTCTCATATGTAACAAAAAAAAAATAGTACCATCCAATTGGTAATAATATGCAAGTGTTTGATAAAAATAAAAATAAAATTAAAATCAAATGGAACCTGATTTTCTCAAGAGCTGCAGGTTAGAATTTGTTCAGTTCTAATTTGGAGAATTTTCATTATACTAAATTCTATTCCTAGTTAAAAAATATTGATAACTAACCATGCACTACTATACAAAATTATTTCTTTTCTTTTCTTTTTTTATTTAGGGTTATTGCTCAATAAACCCCTGCAGCCTTGTCCACTATTCCATCAAAGACACAGTCTTTTTAAACAACATCGAATTATAGGAAGCTTCCTAAAACTTAAACTACTCTTTTTATGGAAAAAAGAAAAAAACAAAATTTATGGTGTAATTTATGGAGAAAAAATGATGGCTATGGTGAAAGAGAATTAATTCTAATTTGAAATTTCTTGAGCATTAATCTTTTTCTTTATTCATTGATATAAATCATATGTTGAGTTTTTCTAATAGATAAAAGTCTATACTTGAACTATATTGATAGGTTGACAAAAAAAAAAGAACTACATTGATAAAGTAAGGTATTTGTAATTTTTTTTTGTCATGTACCTTAATCATTGAGTTTTGTTTATTTAATAATATATCGCATATGATAATTATTGGATGTCCTTTATTTAAAAAAAAAGTTAAATGGTATTTACAAAATATAAATTAGCATATACACTAGTTGTATATGTAATTTATGTATATATTCTCTAATATAACATAACTTATGAGAAAAAAATAGTATACATAAGTTGTATATGTATTTTATATCCGCTGATATATAATAACCTATAATAGAAAAATATAAAGCATAATTATATGTATTTAAAATATAGAATAATTAAAAATGTATTTTATACAATTAAATAAAATATATTGTATAATCTATCAATTTATTCGTTTTAATTTTTGTACCTCAATATTATGTAAATGTCAACATACTATACAACATAAAATCATATTCTCAACATGCAAAATCTTTTTGCATATGAGTGGACTAATCTTCAACGAAATCATGATATAAGATAATTCATCCTTATTAATTTTTATGAATGAAAATATCATATATAAGAGAAACCTGAATTTTTTTAATTAATTCAGTATTTCTCGATATTTTATGATATGGTATATGTATCTTATGTGAATATTGTCGAATATTACACTACCAATCAAATGATGTAATTTCATCACAAAACTAAATATTTTAGCTATTTCTTATCAATTTATAATTGATTGAGAAAAGAGTCTATATTCTCATTATTAAACCTTTCATAGCTAAGAATGCACAATATTTCTATTTCGTGTTGTTCATCTCAAAATTTGGATACAATTTTACCCGGGTTCTATCTCCCTTGTCAAGACATTAATTTTCTATATTACTTCTTGATGAAAAATCATTAATATGACCATGTAACCAAAATTATCACATGAAATTACTGACATGTATAAATTCATTAATATGAATATAAATACGATTGTCCAATCACATATTAGTGTGATCTTGGTTATAAATTGTACAATGTATGAGCATTGAACAATGCTAAAATTTAATTTCTAAGTAAATTTTGATATTTTGGTCATATCTTAGTAGAATATTATCCGAATATCTCTCAATATATGAAGTCAATTGATAAATCCAGGAGGAGATATGTATGATCTAATGGAATATGTGTTTTATCATATGTAAAGAATTGCTAGACAATTAAATGCGAATTTATCTTTACGACTTACATACTTACAATTTTACGTAAGTGTAGCATTATATTATAGAAGTCCAACTATTAAATCTTAAATACCATCCTTGATCAAATACCAATATATCCCATCTATTTAGATTTGTGCAATATATCATATAAATATTCTACCATTTGTACAATGAATGAATATGAGAATTTGTTTTTTATCTCCAATAATTTATATGCAACTTAGACTTGCAAATTTAAAAAAAAATTTATTTTTGTTTAAATATTATGCATAATTCTAAATTCTCATGATAAGCGGGAGAACTGAAAAATATTTATAAATAACATCACGATCCTCGCAAATAATTATGACCATATTCAGTTTTAAAGACTCATACTTATGTTGATTTCTTCTGAATGAATATTTATTACAATGCATATAGCGTGGTCGACCTTTCAATTCCAATAATTTATATTTTTAAGTAGCATGAGCAAGTATGCACTTCTTAAAATATAACATCATGTTTATATCATGAGAAAGGGAAGTATTAAATATAACTGAAATACAAAACTCCATTTAGAGTGTCAGGTACCTGAACATTTTTCTTATTGAGAAATTAAAATTAAAATATCTCGTTTTATACTACTTCATTAATATATAGAACCAGCAAAAATATATTTATCGTGATTAAAAAGTATATGCGCAAATGATCATTCAAATGTTATTATATAAAAGACGAGGATTTTGAATTAAAATCCATTTAAAATGTTGACAACTAAATTTGGCCATATATAAAAAGATGCCATCAAGTAGATTCATAACCACATGATAAATATGAGCATATGATGATTTATATCCTGAGAATCTTATAAAAGACTACATGTGCGTCAAAGGTAAACAAATTACGAATATGTTTTATGAGATAAAAACATTCATATGAAAGCCTTTATAGGACTAAAAGCACTTAAATATAAATTTTGGGATATATAAATTAGAGTGTCATTATATGTCGTTAATTGTATTATATGTTGCCATGTTTATTTGTGTGTTATCTTATGTAGAATATATGTTTATATGTGATTATGAGAATGAATATTTATTACTCTTATTTATACATAATTATTTCTTGATTTTATTTGAGTTTTGTATAATTTTATCTCTTTATAAATTGCTTGATTTGAAATATTTTAATGTTTGAGATTATAAAAATCAAGATAAAATTCCATATTCAAGATGGTTATTTATATACTCACATGAGGGGAGAGATAAATACACATTGAACTCTTTTTTCTTACATCAAGATTTTTTCCACAGGGTTTTTTAGAGAAGGTTTTTAACGAGGTAGATTTAGAGCGTAAGGATATCATACTCTTTTTCCTTCAGTGAATTTTGTCCGAAAGGGTTTTTTCAGGAATGTTTTAACAAGACATATTTCTAAGGATTAAATATCTGGGGGGGAGTGTTATAAACTATTTGATATGGATAATAATCTTTATTCATGGACTTATAGTTCATATATCAAGCTCAAGAAGACAAAACCTTATTAGGGTTTACTGTCTATGTATCAGACTTTATACACTATAACTGTAACTCTTATACGATCAATAATACTATTCGCACTTTCTCTTATTCTTTGTCTCCTCTCTTCCTTTTAGTTTTGCAACAGTTTGGTTGTATTGTATAATTTATTGAGTTTTGTTTAGTAATTTTTTGGGTTATCTATTCAATTACAAAGGAAAGTGTGTGACACTATATTATCTGTATTTTTTATAATTCAAGATGTATTATTTATTTGGATTTTTATTGCTAATATTTATAAGTAATTTGTTGGTCGTGTTTAGTAATTTGTTGGTCTATTTGTTCAATTACAAAAGAAAGTTTAAGACACCATACTATCTCTATTATTTATATTTCAAGATATATTAAGAGTTACCTTTTCAAAATGTAATTTGTTGGGTTGCACTATATATTTTGTTGGGACGTGCTTAGTAATTTGTTGGCCTATATATTCAATCATAATGAAAGTATGTCAGCAAACCAATCGAGTCACCATCAACAATTCACATTCAAATCTACACCACCACATCCAAAATATCACCATTTTCGTTGCTCCGAGCCACCATCAACAACACACATTCAAAATCTGCTCTGCCACATTCAAATAATCACCAATAAATTGATAAACAAATTACAAATCAACAAACCAACAATATGAACACACTCTGCCAATGATCTGTGCCCAAAATTTCACATCTATCATGCCTGCAAATCAATGTGGCACCACCATTTAAACATTGAACAATCAACCCAAAATCTACGATAAAAAAGCCTAACGCCTCAAAATATTATAACTAGATAACGTTTCTTTGATTAGATAATAAAATGTAATACATACATTTGTTGAGTGTGAGCCGTCCTTGTTAATCTCTGTATTTCCTTTATAATATATATATATATATATATATATATATATATATATATATATATATATATATATATATATATATATATATATATATATATGAATCCATCCAAATTTAATTGAAAAGTTGATTGAATAATGATTTATCTTCTGATATCTTTTATCCTGTTATCGTCATGAATGAATTATTTAAACATGATTAATAGAGCATTTATAGTAACTAACTTAATTATTCCTTTTTTTATCAATATATTATAGTGTACAAGAGTATTATGGTATTTAATAGTTAATGTAAAATATATATATATATATATATATATATATATATATATATATATATATATATATATATATATATGACCTTATAAGGTCAAACTATCTAGTTGAACTTGTTAGAGAACGATTTATTAGTTTCAGAACTATTTAAGTAAATAACGTAATTCAAAATAAAATAAAAACCTTATCTAATTCTAAGATTTAACTCTAGAACTTCTAAGAAAAATAGGCAGGAGGGATAAAAAAAAACTACAATGCCTCTCTCTTTCCTTTTGAAAACCCCCTTCCCACCTCATCCGGTCCGCCGTCGCTGGTGGCTTCCCGCTGGTGATGGCGGCCCCCTCTCTTTACTGTTTTTTAAGCGCTCACTCTCTTTTCTTTCGGCGATCTTCGGCCTCTCCCGTTTCAATTTTTTGAGTCTGTATTGGGTGCTTTTTGGTGATGTTTTCTTGAGTTGCTGTCTTGGTGTTGGTATAATGGTGGCTTCGGACCTGGTAATTTTTGTGAGGATCTTTGTCGCTCCATTTCTGTATCGCACTACCCTTCTCGACAGCGGGGGTGGACTCCTAGATCTGCATCCTCCGGCCTGCTTCTTCATCCCCTCGGTGAGACGGGCTTCGAGGGCCCATTATGCTCTTGTTTCCTTACCAACAGTACCCAGGATCATACATGTAGAAGTCTTATCCCATTCGAAGGCCCAACTAAAAGAGTTTGGACGCTTATCCCATCGGAGATACCATGCCTGTAAGCCATTTGGTATGTATTCCGTTAGTTTTTCCTCACTTTACAGGGATGTCCTCTTTGTTTATCTGGCTTTTCTATGTATGAGTACACAAGACTTCAGGGAATTGTTCGGTTGCGGTTACTGTTTCGCCTCTTTGTCTGTTTTTTCGGTTTATCTCGGTATGTCAAGCCTTGTTTACTGCTTTCCCCTCACTATTGCTTGGTGGTGGTTCACTTTGGGTTAACTTTATTTGTTCGTTTGGTTTCGATTTCTGGAAATCTGGGTGTTTGCTGTTCACTTGGATTTTCTCTTTTCGATTCTTATATGTTCGATAATTTTTGACCTGCACTAGTGATGGGTTGTGGTTGAGGCGACTTTTATGTGGTCTTGTGTGTCGGTGTAGTGTCTCCGTTTCTTGCAGGGTTCCTATAATTGCGGGTGGTGATACATTTGTGGCCTCGTTCAATCATTCAGTAGAGTCCGACATTAGAAGTTTAGGGTGTTTGCCGTTCAGTCGGGACTTTTGTTGTTTGGTCCATGCTTGTTTGGTTAGCTTGGCTTGTGATTATGTGGTTTGGCTGCAGAAATGGTGTTTGTACTCTCGTTCAACCTCTTTTGTCTCGATTTACATCGCTATTATCACTTGGGCAAGTGAAACTTCTTTGATCTGAGGGCTATCAGTACTTTTGTTTTTGTTAAAGCAACTGTCGTCTTAACTTATACTGTGGCTATAAGAGTCTGCTTCGAGTTGGTAACTACATAAGTTCGTTTTATGGTAGTCGATTTACCCCCCCTCGTTTCGAGGCTTGAGTATGTCTTTCTTACGGATCAATTTTCTCTGACCCTTAGCGGTCTATGCCCGCTACTTCGGTGGCATATTCGGTTTTGGTTCACTATGATTAGGAGCTACAGTTCGAGAGTATTTTGGTCTAGTTATGTTAATCATTGTATTGTTGCTTTTTGTATTTCTTTCTTTGGGTTTGGTTGGTCAAACCCGAACACTTTGTAACGTCCTTTTATTTAATATAAACTTTTGGAACAAAAAAAAAGAAAAATAGACAACAACAACTAATATAGTAGCTTAGGTTTTTTTGTGATAAAAACCGAAAATATATTTTACAATTGGTTTTTATAATATTTGGATGATTGATGTCCATTTGCATGCACCATAATCTATTCTACAAAGAATATGTGTACCTCTTCATAGATAAATTTGATGTAAATCAAAAGTAGATTACCTATGTCCAGAAAAAAAAATTGAATCATATGCCTATCATTCGTACGGTTTAAAAGGTAGTCTTAGTAAGTAATAGACTTTGGATTCAAATTTAAACCTACAAGTAAGTGTATACTTGTCCAAAATCATTTTAGTAAGCCGTCGTATGTTTAACCTCTATGTCTTAGGAAAATGGTGGTCGAGCCAAACGTGCTTCTTTACCCTTACCTCACATTAAGTACCTTTATTCCTTATTAAAAAGAGTAAAAGCAAAAAGAAGTGACATCCTTTTCCTCCTTTACAAAGTAAATTATGACTTGTATTCTAAGATTGTTGTTGGTTGTTATGTTATCATTACTTCCTCTTTATCCACTCGTTGCAAAATTTGACAAAATGAAAATGTCAACTCCCAAATTTAATTCCTATATTTTGCAAATACAACGAATCATCAATTCATCATTATATAAATCACTCCATATCACTCAACTCGAAACCAAATCATCAAACCTACAGATAACTATAACACAAAGCCAAAATAGCTTTGCCTTTGCGTTTTTCTTACAAGCCAAAAGCCATGATGTCAACTTTATCAACCCACCACCTTCTCAAGCTCCTCATCTTCCTCACTGTTCTCCACCACCTTCCACCACAATTCTCATCAGCATCAACACCTGTATTCCCAAAGGAAGCACTACCCACCCGATCAGGCTACCTTAAAGTGAACCCAACCACTGGTTCAGCTATGTATTATGCATTCTATGAAGCCCAACAACACAACAAATCCTCCCTTTCACAAACTCCACTTCTCTTTTGGCTACAAGGTGGCCCTGGATGCTCCTCAATGCTCGGAAACTTCTTTGAGCTTGGCCCTTGGCGTGTATCTCCTTCCTCTCCAAATGGAACTGTTGAACTCAAACCAAATCCAGGCCCCTGGAACCGAATATTCGGGCTAGCTTTCCTTGATAATCCAATCGGAGCTGGATTTAGCATTGCTGGATCGAAACAAGAGATCCCTAATAATCAACAAGATGTCGCGAAACACCTCTGGATCGCGATCCAGGAGTTTATAGCATTAGATCCTTCATTCAAGACTCGTCCAATTTACTTAACTGGTGAAAGTTATGCTGGAAAATATATTCCAGCAATTGGGTATTATATACTGAAAAAGAATGCTCAATTGCCTAAATCTAAGCAAGTTAACTTACATGGTGTTGCGATAGGGAATGGCCTTACGGATCCAGCAACTCAAGTCGCCACTCATGCTATCAATGCGCGTTACATAGGACTAATTAACGAAAAGCAAAGACGAGAACTCGAGATTCTTGAATCAAATGCTGTTCGATTAACAAAATCCGCAAAATGGAATGAAGCAACCAATGCAAGAAACAAGGTACTCGACACATTAACAAACATGACAGGCCTCTCCACTTTATACGATTACACGAGGATCAAACCCTACGAAACACCCTTAGTCGATAAACTTCTAAGCTACGTTGAGATAAAACGCCTTCTAGGCGCAAAAGAAAGTATCATATTTGACCGATGCAGCGATCTTGTGGCGGATATATTACACGACGATGTGATGAAGAGCACAAAAACCATGATGGAGTTCTTGGTGAAAAACACTAAGGTGTTATTGTACCAAGGATCTAGTGACCTACGAGATGGCGTAATATCAACCGAGGCATGGATTAAGAAGATGAGGTGGGCAGAAATTAGAAATTTTCTTGACGCTGAAAGGAAAGTGTGGAAAGTGAATGATAAATTAGCTGGTTATGTGCAAAGATGGGATAAATTTTTCCATGTTGTGATATTAAATGCTGGACATTTAGTGCCTTATCATCAACCAGTGAATTCTCAAGCTATGATTGAAGATTGGGTTCTGGAGAAAAAGTTGTTCGGATCCGAGAAGATTAATAGCGTATAAAATATGTTGTTTAATATGTATTTCTCATGGAGATCGACGACGCACGAGACTAGTCGACCCTTCTGGACGGTGGATCATAGACAACCACTATATTCGTGTATCATTATAGATTGCTAGTAGTTTAAGATAAGTATGTTATAGATTGGATAGGCCGGTGACCGAAGTTTGGTGTTTATCATACATCTAATTCAATTTTACCGGTAGGAGTCGTTGAAATTGGGCCATGTTATCGATGTGGGTCATCTTGTGTTAATTTTAAATAAATAAAATCAATGATCTTGATCTATTTAAGGTTTGAATAATATTTAGTTTTGTCTTTTTCAAACTCCCCAAGATATTCTACGTGATTATATATAGAGTTATATGATTATTAGAGCCACAAAATTTAGTCAATACGCCTAGTTGTATTTTTATTTATTTTTGGACGTTACCTAGTTGTATGTATAAACTTGAAAGTTCTAATAAGTCAAAATATAACATTTGACTTTGATACTTGCCCTAACACGAAAAGATCCCGATAATTGAAGTGGAAGATACAACACTGTGATCCAAAAGGAAATCTTAATTAACCGATGAAAAGAAATGTCAATCTCTTCCTAAGATAGGCTCGGAGAACCAAGCATGACCTCAGATATGAGTTTTCAACCTAACTGACGGTCAGATGCTCAGGCGAGTGAAGATAAAACTACTAGATATAAATTGAGAGTAAGGTACGCGGTTATTCACACTCCTTACCGCTCAATTACCTAAATCGATCTTTTCTCTTATTTTGCCTATACATACGCATATTTATTGGTGGTCTTGGACTATATCATTAGGCCGAGTGTGATGATGAGCGTGACTTTTTGTGCTCAATCATCTGGAGCCGTTGGTGGGAATGACTTTGGATCCATTGAGATTCCACATGTTTTTAACGCTATCCCCGAAGAGTGTTTCGAGACAAATGAATACTAAAATGGAGAATAATGCTACAATAATGAGAAACTGATCCACTTTCGAGGTGAGAACTCCTCGACTAATGGAGAAGGAGGAAATAGAACAGTTGCATGTCAATAATTAGTCAAATGAAGGTAAATTGCGCGCACCAACCATACCAGAAATAGACGAATTAGTTAAATCGTATAATCCAATTCCATCAGCTAGATAAGTTGTGGAACAAGACATCCCGACTATACTGATCGTTGCCGAAGATGTGGAACCTTATATTTCAGATATTTTGACAACTGCTGGGGGTAATGATACTCTATCGATGGTGTCGCGGAACCTGGACCAATTATTACACGAACTTACTAACCAATGGAGGCCATTTCCAGAACAGCAAAGAAAGACGCCTCTGGATAATACAGAAGGAATCGTTGAAAGTGCATATCCTCTAGATCTAAGGGTATATAGAACTCCTCATGAAATTGATGGGGGATGGGAAGAACGGTATCCGGAGGAATATCCATCAAAGAATACGAATTCGGATAGTAAATCCGAGGGAAATGCAGGAAGCAAATCGAACACTGGCGGAGCATCAATTGAATGTTGTGTCCTTGGAGATATTGGGCACCCCGAGGCCAATGGACTACCAATCATGTAGCTCATGTATACGCATTTCAAAGGCACATGGAATTCATTATTAAAACTGATGTAGATTATTGATGAACTATCCATGCTACGTTGGCCGATAGTGCTTAAAAGTGGGTTAGAACCAAAATCAATAAATAATTTGTAAAGATTAGTCGATGGTTGCGACGCGAGTTCCCGAACAAGGCCAATAGTTAGAAAATCTCGTCTCTTTTAGATCTATTCCAAAATAAAAATGAAAGTCTGCAATCGTAGTGAATCAATCCACAAAATTTTCATACAGTGTCAAGGATTTGGAGCAATATGTAATGTATTATGCATTCTTCCGAGGATTATTCAACCCCGATTTTCAAATACAATTGGCAAAAAAACCTAAGTCCACATTGTGTGACATAATATCCATGTCAAAGAAATACATTCGGGAAGAGGAAACAAGAAAGAATATAAGGAGTTTGAAAGAACTGAACCAATGGATGAAGTCAATATCCGAGAGAATAATGATACCAGAGCATGTGATAAGACTTTATGAGGTCATAGTGATAATGTAAAAGGAGATAAAACAGGAGGAGATATGTTGGCCTCCAAAAATGTATGCCGATGCAAGTATGAGGGATAACACAAAGTATTGTTACTTCCATAAGGACTACAGGCACGACACTAATCGCTACAAGCAGCTAAAGAGTAAAATCAAAATGTTGAGAGGCTTGGTCAAATTTCCTTTGAAATTCAAGTGTAATATGAGAAATAAGAATTTTGAGAACATAGTAAGGCCCAATCATCGTTCAAGAGCACCAAGAAAGAAGAAATAAAAATTCGTAGAGATCACAAACTCTAAGGCAATCTTCGAATTCCCACCCCAATCAAGTTGGTCAGGGGTATTAGTTCGAGGTGAATACACATCACGAAGATTTGAGGACATACAAAAATTTGGGTATGAGGTAAACGTGATTGAAGGATTGACCGAGAGTGTTAGGGGTTATGTAATCGCGATAAACATTGTAGTTGGGGGTCTCGAGAGTGGACGCTCTAGAACAAAATAAAGTAGTACGTGTGTGCAATGAGACCTAGGTAAAAGTATGGTAGTCATGCGCATATGGTGACGACATAGAATTCACTTTTGAGGATGCTAGCATGCTAATCTTCCCTCATAATGATCCTTTAGTAATACTCGTCATACATAATGGATTAATAGGTCACATGTTGGTTGATACGGTCAGTTGGGCAGATCTATTATATGGAGGAGCATTTTATCAACTTAACATATATCGAAGGTTGTGAAACCGTATACTGGCCTAGTAAAGGGATTTACGGGGCAGAGCTTCCACCTGACATGTTTCATCGAGTTGCCGATGAGTATTGGTTAGGGTGACCTTTCAAAAATGTTTTGGTATGCTTAGTGGTGGCCGATTGTGATTCGGCATACCATGCTATCATTGGTAGATCCACTTGAAAAAGCTATGACATATAGTCTTGACGTACCATCTAACGCTAGAGTTCCCGACCCCATATGGTGTAGTAGTTATTTGAGGTGATCAACAATGTGAACGAGAGGGATACTTCAACTCCCTTGGGGGACCATCATTGACTGAGGAGGAGGCCAAAGGTAAGTAATAGTAAGACTCTGTCATCCACTTTAATTTCTTTGTTTCAAAGTTTTGAATTAACCCATTTGCGAGTGGACCCGATGTGGCCTTCGGCACAATCGTTTTTTCCCTCTCGGGTTTTTTTTGTAATAAAACATGAAATGCGAAAGAACATTCGACTATAATAAATACATATTGAAAGCTTTAAATGATGTTAAATGGATTTAATGACCTGAAAAAGTCAAAAGAATGTAAAAACTTTCCTCGCCCCCTAAGATCAATGACTAGGGGGTTTGCCAATGGATCCCCTACCTGGAAAAGTTAATAGCTTGTAGAAAGAACATTTTCTCGGATTTCTAAGATCATCGACTAGGGGGTTGACCAATGGATTTCCATCCTGAAAAAGTTGATAGATTGTAAAAAACCATAAGACCAATTTTGCGTTGACCTCAAAATCAAAAGACCAGCACCTCGGGAAAAAAGATCAAGTTTGCATTGGCCTCATAATCAAAAGACCAGCACCTCTGGCAAAAAAAGACCAGCTCCTCTGATATTAGAAAGACTAGCTACCTTGGCCTCAGAAAGACCATCTCCACTAGAAACCCGACACCAAATCCCTGATCAGGATAAAAGGTCAAACAAAGACATAATAATACACCCAACGTAGCATCAACAATGGGATCGAAATAACTTTGGTTATAAGCCTGACGTATCATCGGAGCTGAGACGGACATAGACCTGGTGATAAGTCTGACGTAGCATCGGTAATGCAACCAACATAGCTTTGGTAGTAACTCTGACATAGCATCGATAACGAGACCGACATAGATTGGGTAATAAGCCCGATGTAGCCTCGACAACTTTAAGTCCGAAGCAGATCCAGTAAAAGTCCAACTATATTGTTGGCCAAATTAAGTTTGACATAACTTCAACATAAGTCAAACTTCATCGTTAGAAAAATTAAGTCTGGCGTACTTTCGGCAAAAGTCCAACTGTATCATTGGAAAAATTAAGTCTGGTGTAGTTTTGGCAAAAGTCCAATTGTATCATTGGTTAGTTTGGAACAATTACAACTTTATAGTTGGAAAAATTAAGTACAACGTAGCTTTGGAAAAAGACCAAATGTATCATTGGAAAAATTAAGTTTGGCGTAGTTTTGGAAAACGTCTAACTATATCGTTGAAAAAATTAAGTTTGACGTATTTAGTCAAAAGATTTACTATATCCTTGGCATAAAGACCCAAAAGTATTGTTGGGAAAAGAGCAACGTTTCAATAAGAGGTTAACAATGCTGTTGGTGAATGCCAACCTGACGACACTTTTAGCTAAAGAAAAATTCATTTTCAGGAACCAACATAGAAAAGACAGATGAAGCGTTGACACTTAAAAACTAAGACCAATGGAGTCTTGGCGAACAAAAATAAAGACCAACAAAGTCTTGGAATAACAAAAACCAACAAAGTCTTGGCGATCAAAAAGGAAAAGCCTGACAGAACATCGATGAACTAAAGAAAAGACCAACTGAGCATTGGAAGAGTAAGCAAGATTCCCTCCGGATTGAACAACAGGGGGTCGGGGAAGAAAAATATTCGAGCATATAAATCCAGTCTCTTTCATATAATATAAAAAAATTGAAGCAAGCTAACAAATCTTGATAAGAATTGTAGTAGGCACCCATCTCTCTCATATTTTCCGAGATAATAAGGTATAAGGCATGTAGTAAATAAACCATATGCATCGAGAGATATAAGCAGAAAAAAGCAAAATAGAAAATTCTTATCAACAAGTTTCTAGTAGATTTACAAGTGAAATCTACATATTTGAAGGCAATATGAGCCAGAAATGAAACTATAGAGCAAAAGGCGATATGAGATGAAGAAAGAGACAATGCACCGAGGCATATCCTGCCGATGACATGTTCTCGAAACATGATTATGCAAAGTGCTCCTAAAGCCAAAATCCCAAAAAGACATATATGAGATGTATGCCCTTGAAGTTAGGTTTATAAGACAAAATATAGTGTCGATACTTGGTCCAGCCCAAAGAAGACTTGATGATCCAAGTTGAGGACACACAACTATAATACGAAGGTAGAAAATGATTTCCTAAATAAGAGGAATGTCAGTCTCCTCCAAGGGTAGGTGTTTCGAGTACTCGAGGGTAGATGCATTGTAACCTATAAAGACCACTCTGACAAGGAGGATTTCCCTTATCTCTTATCCTAAGCATTTATATTTGATTTATACTACAATCCGCAATAGCATCTCGCTCGCTCACTCGATTACTATAAATACCACTCTACACAAAGTAAATCGACACATTAGAAGTACCCCATAAACTATTTATTTATCTCTTTAAAAATGGATGTGATTATTATAAAGTTGAATTAAATCTCCATAGCTCCTCGGGTTTAAGTAATCCCCGATAGTAACAATGCTAATGGTGAGCGTCAGAATTCCATCGGAAGTGCACCTCCTTGTGGTGCTGACTTAGTGTCTAGTTTTAGGAAGGATTGGAGAAGAAAGTAGGTCCTCGGGTAGGAGTTCTCAAGCTAGCTCACGGTTAGATCCTCGAGAGAATGAAGATAAAACTCCTCCATATATAAAGCAAGATTAAGGTACATAGTTATTAACACTTCTTATGTTTCAATTACCTACTCCAATATCTTATCTTTTTCTGCCTATACATACATATCTCTGTTATTGTGTTTTTGGACTTGAACTATGTCCTCGGGCCAAGTGTGATGATGAGCGTGACTCTTTGTGCTCTATAATCTGGCACCATCTGTGGATCCCATTGAGATTCTATATGGTACTAATGCGGTCCGCGGAGAGTGTTTCAAGACAAATTGATACCAAAATGGAAAACAATTCTCCAATAATGATAAAAGGATCTACTTTCGAGGTGAAAACTCCTTGGCATATGAGAAAGAGAAAGTAGAATACTTGCATGTCAATAATTATTTATGTGAAAGCAAGTTATGTATGCCAACCATGTTGATAAAGACCGAGGTAGTTGAACCGTATAATCCGGCTCTAGCGGCTATAAATGGTGTAGAACTATACCTCCCGACTATACATATCGTTACTAAGGGTGTGGAACCTTTTATATCAATGTCGACTGTGAATGTGGGGAAATAAGATTCAAAAGAGTAAAGGTGAAAAAAATGAGAGGTGGTGTACTTTGAAAGTAAAAGCGAAAGGAATCCATCGTCATATTGGAATAGATATGAAATTGACACATGTCATCCACGGATTAAATCAATTATCCATGTAAAACGTAAAGCTCTTGGTGAAATGCCTTTTATTCTCATAGTTTGATTTTGGTGTTCATATGAAACATGAGTACTATTAAGAAAGGTAAGTAATGAGATGTTTGACCTGATAAAGTTGATAGAACGTAAAAAACTTCTCTAGGCTCCCTAAGATCATCGATTAAGGGGTCGATCAATGGATTCCCAACCTGAAAAAGTCGATAAAATGTAAAAATCTTTTCTCGACTACCTAAGATCATCAACTAGAAGGTTAGCCAATGTATTCCTGACCTGAAAAGGCCAGTCGATAGAATGTTAAAGACTATTTTCGGCTCCCTAAGATCATCGACTAAGGGATTGGCCAACAGATTCCTAACCTAAAAAAGTTGATAGAATATAAAAAAAATTCCTCGACTCCCTAAGATCATCGACTAGGGGTTCAACCAATGGATTACCGACCTAGAAAAGTTGATAGAATGTAAAAAAAATTCTCGACTCCCCAAGATCAGCGATTGAGGGACTTACTAATGGATTCGCAACATGAAAAGGTTGATAAAATGTAAAAAACGTTACATAAGACCAATTTGCGTTGGCCTCATAATAGATAGACTGGAAATCTCTAGAAAAACAAGACTAGCTCCTCTGTCGCACCGGTTCCATGCCTAATTGGCTAAGGGATTGACCAACCAGGATATTCGCCAGTACAATAATCGGACGGTTGGTTAAAAGTATCATTATAGTGAAAGTTCAGATTTATAATATTCTAAGTTATGTAGGTTATTCATAAGTCCGACGTAGCATCGGCAAGCAAATATATTTGTAAAATCGATGTAGCATCAGCATGAAAAGATATTTGTAAGATAGACGTAGTATCGACATGAAAAGATATCGGTAAGACCGACGTAGCATCAGCAGGCAAAGATGTCTGTAAGACCTTTGTGGCAGCGACATGTAAAGATATCCGTAAGACTGGCGTAGCATCCACATGAAAATATATTTGTAAGTATGATGCAGTCTTATCATTCTTACTCAAAGTATGACCGTAAGGTCAGCACGAAGATATATTCGTAAGTCCGACGTAGTATCGACAATTTTATTCAAACTCCGACCATAAGGTCAGCACAAATATATATTCCTAAGTTGGACACAGTCTCAAAAATCTTATCTGAAGAACGACCATGAGGTCAGCACGAAGATATATTCGTAAGTCCGATGTAGTCTCGGCAATCTTGTTTTAAGTATGACCATAAGGCTGGCGTGAAATATATTTGTATTCTAACATAGTCTCGACAAACTTATTCAAAATTCGACTGTAAGGTCAGCATGAAGATATATTTGTAAGTCTGACGCAATCTTGAAAATTTATTATAATACTGATCGTAAGGTCTGTATGAAAATATATTCGTAAGTCAGATGAAGTCTCAGCAATTTTATTCAAAGTCCGACCATAAGGTCGATATGAAGACGACATGATTTTTTTTTGTAAGATCAACGGAGTCTCGACAATTTTACTCAAAAGTCTGACTGTAAGGTCCGCATGAAGATATTTCGTACGTCCAATGTACTCTTGAAAATCTTATTTAAAGCCCGACCCTAAGGTCTATGTAGAGATATATTCATAAGTTCGACACAAAACTCGGTAATATTACTCAAATCTCGACACATCATCGAGGTAAGTGCAACCAAATAATGGTAAGAAAAAATTCATTTTGCAGGGATAGTAATCACAGAGATATTGCTCTTTATGTAGAGGACCCAGATCGTCGAGTATTCCATTTTATAATATAGATGTTTTTTAGTTAGTAGAAATAATTAATGTCGTTAACGAAAATTAGTAATATATGGGATTACGGACGATCATGGTCGCTCTTTATGTAAAGGATCCGAGCTCAATTAAAAAATAATGTCGTAGGAGGAGAATGATGGATGTTGGTGATGGCCGCGTGCGGTGAGATCGATGGATGATTTTCAGGGTTGTTGGTATAGAGATGATTTTGATAATATAAATAAATTTGTATCTCCTTTTTTATACATAGATGATTTAAAGGTTGTTGTTGATGATGGTCGTGTGCGATGAGATCGATGGATTCATGTGGTGAGATCGACGACGACGTGAAAAGTGAAGAGTAAGGATTTATTGTTCGACGACTGGGAAGTGGTAAGAAAAAGGAAAAAGATAGAATGAGATTAGGTTATGCGCTGTAATTTATTTTGTATGTATATTTTTTTTCAATGTCAATTCTTATTTTCTATCGAAATTATGAAAACCGATTCCGTAGCTAATTTTTTTAATTAATAAAAACATTTAATGTCATTAATGCAAAGGAATAAAATATAGGGTTTAAGACTACTCTAACCGCTCTTTATGTAGACAATCCGGACCGTCGAGTAGAATGTTTAATAAGTTAGATTCTTTTTTTAATTAGCGGAAACAATTAATGTCATTAATGAAAAGAAGTAAAATATGAGGTTTCAGACAATCCTAGTCGCTATTTATGTAAAGGATTCGGGTCGTCGATTAGTATTTTTTTATAAAATATAGATGTAATGAATATATATTTTAATTTTTTTAATAAGGGTAATAGTAAAAAAAAAGTTGGAAAAAATTTCTTAATATTTTAATTGGACAATAATTTTGAAACATCATTTTTGATAAATGGACATTAATTTTGGAAAAGAGGGAATACAAAACACACAAAAGAGGAAAAAAGAAAGGATCATTGTCAATATGTGATCAAAGAAAACTATACCTGAAGAATTATGTTGTAGATCTCGGTTTTGAGACATAGGCGGTCGACCGGGACCTAGCGCCTAGGCGGGATTATTACACGGGGCCTAGGCGGAATTATACGGTTTTAATCCTGCTGTGTAATTTTATATATTTAGTAATATACATGTAGTAATTCTAGCTTTTTAACTGTTTAAGTCATAAAATTCATCTAACAACACTATAGTAAATAGATATACTAAAAATTGAGTTATGATATCAATTAAAGAATTCTCGAGAATAAGAAAAAAAACAAGAACGCCTATGCGGGTATATTCTGTCATTAATAGGAGCCTAGGCGGTTATTTTTTCCATTGATCAGTGCCTAGACGGGTTAGACGTATATTCCACTGCGACTAAGGCATTAGATAAAATCAACTGAGGAGAGAGTTGACGTCTAAGTGGCGCCTAAACACGCCTAGATGAGAAGATCTACAACATAGCTAAATATACGGATTGACAGATACAAAATCCATATCCGATCCATTAATCTATGCTTATTGATGAGACGGCAAAATAGAAAAGAAAGTACATCCTTTTCCATTGTCACTCAAAAGTAAAGAAAAGATACACACTTTGGAATCCTATTTAGTAAGATTGAGGATGGAATCAAATAGTGAATGCACTAACGGTTAAGACATGTCCTGTGTCTCCTACTTAAAGCAATTGATTGATCCAACATCTCGTTCCAGTAATGCCTTTAAATGGACATAACTTTGGAACAGAGGAAGTCAAAGACAAAGCATCGAGATGATAAAATGAGAGATATGTATGATCACCCTCATTCCTAAGGGGGACACTCAGGAACGGCTAGGGGATTACAGGCCGATATCGCGCGTTAACTTTGGATACAAAATAATAACGAAGATTATGGCACTTAGACTCCAACTTCTCATGAACGAACTCGTATCACCCATACAAACGGCTTTCATCAAAGGAAGATCGATACAGGATAACATAATTATAGCGCAGGAAATTTCTTTTTATATGAACAGGAAAAGAAAGAATGCAAAACCAATGGCAGCAGTGAAGATGGACATGGCTAAAGCATACGATCAAGTGAATTGGGATTTTCTACTTATATTACTAGAAAGAATGGGATTTTGCGCAAGATGGGTCAGTTGGGTAAGAAACTGTATCACCACGGTTTCCTTCCAGCTTAATTTCAATGGGGAAAGGATGGATTCTTTTACGTCGGGCAGAGGTCTGAGGCAAGGGGACCCCCTGTCCCCTTTTCTTTTTTCTCTCATGACGGAAACTCTAATCTCATTAATTGATATGAAAGTTCAGACCGACGACATAAAAGGTATTCGAATTACAAGGAACTGCCCTACAATCTCACACCTTTTATTTACAGATGATTCGCTTTTCTTTATAAACCTAGAAGGAAATGAAATCATAGCCTTTCAACAGTGTCTGCAAGAATATTGTGCAGGGTCAGGACAAAGACTGAATCTAGACAAATCAGCGGTGTTTTTCAGCAAAGAGACAACCCAACATCTAAGAGATGAGGTAGTTATGCATCTTCAAGTAAAAGAAACAACTGATTTGGGGAAGTATCTGGGCATCCCAATGTGCCATAAGAGATCAAAAGTTGAAGCTTTGGACTGGGTAGCAAAGAAGCTGTTTGCCAAAACGGAAGGATGGAAATCGAAACTACTCTCAGAAGCGGGGAAGGAAGTACTTATCAAAACTGTTTTACTGGCAATACCAGTTTATTCAATGTCTCTTTTCTCGTTTCCGGAAACTTTTTGCAGGAAATTGGTCTCCGCTATCTCAAATTTTTGGTGGGGTTCGGGGGAACGAGACAGGATTCATTGGATAGCTTGGGAAAAGGTAGCAATCGGGAAGCTATTGGGAGTTTTGGGCTTTAAAGACCTTAAACCAATGAACACAGCGCTTCTGGGAGCTCAAGCATGGCGTATTTTTAACAACCTAAATACGTTAGCAGCTCAATTATTAAAAGGTATCTATTTCCCGAATACAGATTTTATGAATGTTAAATTACGGCAGAGCCGCACATGGACTTGGAGTAGCATACTAGAAGGAAGAGACTTCATAAAGAAACACGGAATTTATCAAATAGGGAATGGTGAAACAACGAATATATGGAAAGATAAATGGCTTCAAACGTCTTGGACCTTAGTCAAGCCCGAAGGCTGTAGTCTTGAAACTGTTAATCAATTATGGAAGACAAACGAGGCTGAATGGAACACTGAAACATTAGATGACATCTTTCCACAACCAGTCATCCCGGAAATTACAAAGATAAGGCTATTAAATGCAGATCTAGAAGATACATTTATATGGCCAGTTTCAAAAGACGGGAGTTATACAACCAAGACCAGATATAAAGTGTTAACTGATGAGGCGATTCCACACGCCCCACAATCAACACATGTAGGGGCGAATACCAAAGAAGACTTATGGAAAATGATATGGAAAACGAATATACCGAAGAAAATTAAACTCTTTATCTGGCGGGTGTGCAGAAACGCGTTACCCACTAACAAGAATTTACCCAACGGAGATGCATTGACTCGGAAACATGTAACTGGTGCCCAAGGGAGACCGATACAGTGGAACACTTACTTTTGAAGTGTCAAGTGGTGCAGGCAGTTTGGGCAGCCTCCACCTTCCAGATAAAAATACAAATGTAAGAGGCACAAGATATAACAGAATGGATCCAAGAGATTATCAAGAGCTATGTGAAAGGAGGATGGGAAGAACAGAAGGTCAAAGATTATATATTTATAACCTTATGGAACTTACGGAAGGCAAAAATGAAAGGGGTGCACCAAAACTCAGGAATCAACGTAGACCACATTTTGGCCTGCGTTCACACAATGATGGGAGAGCTACATGGTGTAGAATGGAGGAAAGTAGCAACACCAACACCTACCAGGGAACAGGATAGGACAAAAGGTCAAGAAATCCGGACCCCTCAACGTGACCGGAGTGACCTAATTTTCTTTTGTGATGCTTCCTTCAACAACAGAATAGAGGACACAGGTATAGGAATTGTACAGCAACATCTGGGCAGGCAGTCAACGACGGTGGAACACAAGGAGACGCAGAGATGTGATACGATCCTGGAAGGGGAAGCACTTGCGGTTTTATCAGCCACCAACAAGTGCAAGGACTTCCCAAGAGAAACAAAAATCATTTACTCGGACAACCTTGAATTAATACAAGGTATAAGGCGGGCATCAGCGGCAAGATGGACAATTCTTCCGATCATCCGACAAATCTGGAGGGTATCGGAGATTCATGGCCCTATACTCTTTCAACATCTGTCGAGAGAATCGAATGGCCATGCGGAAAGGCTTGCGAAAAAAGCTAGGTGCGGAGCCAACAGTTTCAACACGGATATTGATGGTATATCTACATGGATGTCAAGAGTAGGGATCAGATAATAAGGAAGGCTCTGCTACTGTTTCCGACCAAAAGAAAAAGGTGTTATTTTACCTCCTTATCTCACATTAACCCCCATTTTTAAGTAATAAGTGTTAAATATTCACTAAATAACATTGAAAAAAACTTATTATTTCAAAAGAAAAATTAGTCAATTTTATTTAAAAATATTAATAAGATAAATTAATTAAAAGATACATATTTAAACCAAATTAATGACTCCAGTCCAATTTCTTCTTTCTCTACTTCTTGCCAAATTTGACAAATCAAAATGTCAACTCCAAATTTAATTCTTATTTTTTGCAAATACTAAAGGAATCACCATTATATAAATCACTCCACTGCATCAAAACTACAACAACTATAACCTAAGCTTTGCCTTTTTTGTGAAAGGAAAAAGCCATGATGTTAACTCTATCACCTCACCACCTTCTCAAGCTCCTCCTCTTCCTCGCCATCGTCCACCACATTCCACCGCTATATTCATCAGCATCAACACCTGTATTCCCCAAGGAAGCCCTCCCGACCCGATCAGGATACCTTAAAGTCAACCCAACCACAGGTTCAGCTATTTACTACGCATTCTATGAAGCCCAACAACGCAACAATTCTTCCTTGTCCCAAACCCCACTTCTCTTTTGGCTACAAGGTGGCCCTGGATGCTCCTCCATGATTGGAAACTTCTTCGAGCTTGGCCCTTGGCGTGTATCCCCTTCCTCTCCAAATGGAACTGTTGAGCTCAAACCAAATCCAGGCCCCTGGAACCGATTATTTGGGCTAGCTTTCCTTGATAACCCAATCGGAACTGGATTTAGCATTGCTGGATCGAAACAAGAGATCCCTAATAATCAACAAGATGTGGCAAAACATCTCTGGATCGCGATCCAAGAGTTTGTCGCATTAGATCCTTCATTCAAGACTCGTCCAATTTACATAACTGGAGAAAGTTATGCCGGAAAATATATTCCAGCAATTGGGTACTATATACTAAAAAAGAATGCCCAATTGCCTAAATCAAAACAAGTGAATTTACATGGTGTTGCAATAGGGAATGGTCTAACAGATCCAGCTACTCAAGTCGTCACTCACTCTGTCAATGCGTTTTACGCAGGATTAATTAACGAGAAACAAAAACAAGAACTCGAGATTCTTGAATCAAACGCTGTTCGATTAACAAACTCAGCAAAATGGAATGAAGCAACTAATGCAAGATTCAAGGTACTCGACACATTAACAAACATGACAGGGCTCGCCACTTTATATGATTACACGAGGATAAAAACCTACGAAACACCCTTAGTCTCTACACTTCTAAACAACGTGGAGATTAAACGACTTCTAGGCGCGAAAGAAAGTATCAAATTTGATGAATGCAGCGATTTTGTTGCGAAAATATTACACAAGGATGTGATGAAGAGTACGATTTCCATGGTGGAGTTCTTGGTGAAAAACACTAAGGTGTTGTTGTACCAAGGATCTAATGACTTACGAGATGGCGTTGTATCAACGGAAGCATGGATCAAGAAGATGAGGTGGGTAGAAATTAGAAATTTTCTGGACTCTGAAAGGAAAGTGTGGAAAGTGAATAATAAATTAGCTGGTTATGTGCAAAAATGGGATAAATTTTTTCATGTTGTGATATTAAATTCTGGACATTTAGTGCCTTATCATCAACCAGTTAATTCTCAAGCTATGATTGAAGATTGGGTTCTGGAGAAAAATTTGTTTGAAATTCAAGAAGATTGATAGCGTATGAAATTTGTATTCCTCACAATTGTATACCCTTATGGGACGCTCAATCTTATATAACAGAAACTTTCTTGCTCTTTCTTATTATTGAGAGCTCATATTTATATTAATAATACTTTACCTATAAAATACAAATTTACCAATCTTATATTCTATAGTAATTTCGGGGATTGATAGAAATCAATTTTTAGATTTATGGAGAAGATCCTGGAATGAAATCAGGCTTTCTGTCATCTAAGGAATTATTTTTCTGTCATTCCGTTTATGAGTCGTTTCCTTTATAAAGATCATGTATGTAGGTTAGATAGGCGACCAAAGTATGGTGCTTCTTAAACGTAAATTTTGTTCTACCGGTAAGAGTTGCAAGAATTGTGCCATCTTATCGACGTGAGTCATCTTGTGTTATGTTTTAAAATTATAAAAAAAACAAATCCACTTTAAAAAGTTTGAATATAATATAATTTAAGAGGGGTATTCAATTAGGATTTTAAAAAAATCTATTGGATTTTTTATAATCCATATACTTGCAAATTCTATGAATTTTTTGAAGAGTTTTTATAGAATCTGACAGATTCTTTTTATGGTGAATTATATACAGATTTTTTTTAGGGTGAATTATATATAGGGTCTTAGAGACATTATTTTTTCTCTATAGAGTAGTGTCTTGAAAGTTGTTATTCTTAGGGACCTCATTTTTTACAATAGTCTTTCCTACCCTTACTAACACTAAAAGACAAAAAAGTATGATGTCACTGTTTCTCTCTCCTCTACCACTACCCACCTACCTCCGGCCACCGACCACCGACCTCCGACCACCAGTCACCGGTCACCGGAAAAAACATAGAGTACTCTGAGAAAAACATAGAGTACTCTGAGAAAAACATAGAGTACTCTATATATTTTAATGAATATTCTAGAAATCCGACCACCTACCTCCGGCTGCCAGAGAAATGCAGAGTATTGTATAAAAATGTAGAGTACTCTAAGAAAAACTCGGAGTACTCTAAGAAATTCTCGGAGTACTCTAAGAAATTCTCTGAGTACTCTTAAAATTTGGGGGTACTATTAAAACACACAAAGAGTATAATCGGAAATGCTAAAAAAATAAAATTATTGAGTATTATTTAAAAAAAGCACATTTACACATTTTATTACAAGGTAAAAAAAAACCCTAACTGGTTTGACCAGATCTAGAACTGGTCAACTATTTACAAAGAAAAAAAAGGGGCTCGACCATAGCACCACCACCAACATAACACATTTGTTTTCCGGCGCCTCTTTATCTCGAGCTCCGGCGCCTCTCTATCTTGTTTTCCGGTAGCTGAAGTTGCAGCAAGCTTCGGTGGTGCTGCCTTGGTCTCAGCCGAGCAGTGAGCAGCGGTTCGAATGGCTATGGTGGAGGTTCGAACAGATCTCGCCATGGTGGTGAAGCTTGAACTGTGCTCCAAGCTTCGAACAGATGGTGAGATGGTGAAGCCATGGCGGAACTCTAGGAAGCAGAAATCGGTGGTGAAGCTTGAACGATGGTGAAGCTTGAACGGTGCTTGGGTTCAGCTCGCCGGAAATGGAAAATGAAGGGGGTTGCCGGAGAGTGAGCTTTTCATGTCTTCTCCACTCGAACGGGAAAAGGCTGCTTGACGAGTTCTTTGCTTCACGTCTTCGTCGCCATTGCTGCACCGCCCTCGCTGGACTCCAGATCTGGTGGTGGTGAGCTCTAACAAGGCGACCTCGTGTGGTGTGAATGAGCTATCGCAGCTTGGTGGCTCACCGGAGCTTCGCGAAGCTTTTGCCGGCGAGATGTGTTCTGTTAATGGTGGTGTTATGGTGGAGGTTTATGAGGGAGGAGGGAGGAAGGAGGTGGGAGGTGGTGGTGCAGATCGGCGGTGGTTGTGGCCATTTAGGTGGTGTCGGTGGTTGTTGAGAGGAGAGAGGAGAGAGAAGCAGTGAGGTGAGGTATTGATTTGTGATTTAGAACGTGAATGAAATTAGAAATGGGAATAATTAGTATATATAGGTATATAAAAAACAAAAGAGGGTAGTCTAGTAATTGGGGTTTTGGAGTTCATGTGTTAAAAAGTTTATTAGGTCTTTAGTAAGAAGAGGCTCTGGGTGGAGGTGCTAACTTGAAGAGGGAGGTTGGTCAAGACCCTAGATGTCATTTTCTCTTCTTTTTAATTGTATATAGATTTTAACGGAGTCTTTAAGATTTTAACGGATTGTAAAATCTTAAATCATAGAACGGGTATATTAATAAAATTTATTTCGTGAATTTATACTAAAATCGATTATAACTAATATTGGACATAGATATATAAGTTGAATTTTTATTTATTTAAATTTTATATATACTCATGATTATTTTATAAATAAAAACTTAAAAAAATAGTATTTACATGTACACAGGTGATATGTAATTGATGTTTTAAATGGAAGAAAAAAAATGTTTGGCGTAGCTATTAGCGTTTAGAAAAAATAAAAATAAATGTTGCAGTAATTTTTAACGTTTAGGAAAAGAAAAAATAAGCAGAATCTTATTTTTATAATGTGTCTGATGAACTTATGGTATAATCCTTTGACTGCATTATCAATTCCCTATTATGATATACTACTTTAAGAAGCTTAAGTATTTAAATTTTCATTATGATTGGATTCAATAAAATTTCTAATATGTGACTACATTATGATTGTGATTGTATAGTAACTAAGCTGTTGCAAGTCCTTGAATTTCCAAGTATTGTAGTTAATTCTTTTTCAAAAATAAACAATCTCAATCATAAACAAATTATGAAGTAGAGAGACGAATCTTGATATTAGTAGAAAGCAATGATCAAATTGTAAAATACAGAAAATTATTTTTAATAATGAAAAATAAGTAAAATATTGGATTAATTATAAAATAGTTTATAAAAAAAATCTTTTATTAGAATTTATAAAATCTTTGCTTTTATAGAAAAATTTACAAAAGACTTGTTTACTTATAATAAAACTCAAACTCCTATAAAATTTAATGATTTGAAAAGTCCAATAACTTTGAATACCCTAAAATTTTAATGTATTTAAAAAAGTTTTAAATGAATACCTCTAAATTTTAAAAGATTTTTTAGAATCTCAATTGAATACCTCAAAAATTTAATAGACTTTTTAAAATCGTGATTGAATACCCCTAGACTTTTAAAATCCAAAAAAATCCAACAGACTCCCAATTGAATACACCTTTCTAAGGACCTCAGTGCAATTAACTCAAAAGGGAAGATATTTTGTACATAATATAGGGACCTACCGTGTAAGTTTTTCATAAAATAGGACCTATTAAGTTGCGCAACTACATTTTTTTAAGTTCTGCAACTACAAAAATGTAGTTGCACAACTACACTTTTGTATTTATACCTGCAACTATATTTTTGTAGTTACACAACTACACTTTTGTAGTTGCACAATTATAATATTGCACAACTGCATTTTTGAAGTAGTACAACTGCATTTTTGTAGTTGCACAACTACACTTTTGTATGTGCACAACTACATTTTTGTAATTGTACAACTACAAAAGTGTAGTTGCGCAACTACAAAAATGTAGTTGCACAACTACGCTTTTGTACTTATACCTACAACTACAATATTGTAGTTTTGATACAGCTATCCGACGAAATCCTTCGGAGCTGGAAAAATTTAAAAAAACAAAATAATTCGAAAAAAATCTCAGTGAAATATTTTTATCCGATATTTGTAAAAAGGTTTTAAAAAAAACTCGTCGGAGTTGACTGGTGGCCATCCCGATAAAAAAGGTCGTCCGAGTTGACCATTGA
This sequence comes from Nemophila menziesii, assembly GCA_029959085.1. NCBI lineage: Eukaryota > Viridiplantae > Streptophyta > Magnoliopsida > Boraginales > Hydrophyllaceae > Nemophila > Nemophila menziesii. Next base: position 35,034,144 of record JARWIR010000005.1, on the reverse strand, counting down.
CCGCCTGAGTTGACCATCGTTGACTGTCGGAGTTGACTCTCCAGCAATTTTGGTGGTGATAAAATAAATAATTAATATATATTTATAATATTAATTATAATAAAATTATATAAAAAGAGTATTTTAGTAAGGAAAATAAGCAATGGCCTAAATTCAGAATAAAGATTAGAAATGAGGCCTATAGTAGGAATTAAGATTATGATTGGCCTAATTTTAGAAGAAAGATGTGTTTTTAGGCCTAATAATAGAATTATCCCGTTGTATATTAGTTTTACTTAACTTCATTTTAATTCGGAGACAATCCCAAATAATATATACATCACAGAAAAATAAACGAGACTTAAATGAGTCTAAAATGAACCAATCCAAGCCGAACTCACGCTTGGAAAAAATAAGTTCATTAAGGGTTTGTTTGAGTTCGATAAAGAGTTAACGAACCAAGCTCAAGAAAGATAAAGTTCGGCTCGGTTCGGTTCAAACTCAAACAAGCTCAAGCTCAAGCTCGCTAAAATATTAGCAAACAAACTCAAGAAAGCTAAAGCTCGGTTCAGATCGGTTCGTTGCAACCCTATATCCAACCATTGTGCATCACCATTATCTAACATATTAGTAAATTACTATTATGATATTTCAAGATGCATTGTTTTATATCCAAATCATGAGTGAAAATTTTAAGTTGTCATGGGATATCATGTGTAGTTTTGTTGTAACTTCTTACTTAGTCACTAAATATATAAAAATTAAAATAAAATTAATGATTTTGGTTATGTAGTTCCAAAAAGGTGATGTCTCTAAATGGGTTTCCACTGGTGCCATGGAGGTCAGTCACTACTGGAAATCGCTTGTTTACCGACGACAGATCACCGACGAGTTACGGGTCGTCGGTGATCATTTGAGATTAACGACGACGGCTTTGTCGCTAAATGTTGCCGACAAAAGTTCGTCGATAATAGTATGAACTTCGTCGGTAATCTATTGTTATTTATTTTTATTTTTTTTAATCGTGAATATGTCGTCGCTATTTCTTACGACGACGTTTTTCGCCGGTAATTAGCGACGAATTTGTGAATTTATCGGCGAATTACGTGTCGTCGGTAATTAATTAATGTATATTTTGAAGACAGCAGGTTTTTTATCTCATTAAACACCCCACACACACCCTAAAACACCTCCGAATTTCTCCCAAAAAATCCCAGATTTTTTTTCTTTTCCCCCTAATTGATTCTCCAATTCGTCTTGCACCATTCCCGGGTCCATAATCAAGGTGGGGCATTATCAATATCCATTTTCATCACAAAATTTAAGGTAAATTCATGAAAATTCATGTTTTTAAAATTTAATTTTTATTTTATAATTGTGTTTAATTGTTGATATATGATGTGATTAGGTGAATTAGTACATTGTCTAGGTGGGTTGTGGTCATCAATCCTCTTCTTAACCATCCAATTCAAGGTATTTTCAAGAAATTTCATGCTTTTTTAATTTTTGTTTTAATGGATATATGTTAATTGCTATAATTAGAAATGATTAGGTTGATGAATTACATGTGTTTTGGTTTACTTTTTTATTATTATGTTGTGTAGTATGCATGTTTGTTTGTATTTAATTTTTTGTGTTCATATATTTTTATTTGTTTTATTAGTTATATGAAATTTATTATCTATATATTGTGTTGTAATTTTATTTATTCAATGGTTTGTAATTTTATTCATTCAATGGTTTGTAATATTTTTTCATTCAATGGTTTGTAATTTTTATTATGTCATTTAATGTGTTGTAATTTTTATTCTTCTTTTTAATTGGGTTGTAATAATTATATATTTTATTTGTCTAGTTGTATAAAATTGTTGCCAAGAGATGAATCTGGATTTAGATAAGAGTTGGATCGATACAAATAATTATTATACGAAAGAATATGTATCTGGGGTTCTTCGTTTTATCGAATATGCAGAGAAAAGTGAAGATTGTACCACTGGTTACATGTATTGCCCGTGTACGAAGTGTAATTATTACTCTCGAAAACCCATCGACGAAGTTAGGGCCCACCTTCTAAAACACGTTTTCAACAAATCATATCTTGTTTGGACAAAACACGGCGAGAACGAGGTGGTAATTCCTGAGACAATTCAAGTACCAAATAGAGATAACGAAATGCAACGTGTTTATGAGGATGTGAGACAGAGTTACTATGTTGGTGGACATCGGGAGATATTGAGATGAGAGACGCACATCTTCCTAGTCAAAACAGTTTTGACTCACTGTTCGAAGAATTGGAGACAGAATTATATCCTGATTGTATAGCGATGAGTTCATTGAATTTCATTTCCAAGCATATGCACATAAAAGTAAAGAACAAGTGGAGTAACACATCATTCACCGAGCTGTTAGAGTTGGTTGGTCGTGTTTTACCGAAACCTCACAACTTGCCCGATTCTTACGAAGCATGCAACAAGAAACTGAAAAGTTTGGGGTATGGGGTATATTACTATCGATGTTTGTTTGAATGATTGTGCCATTTTTTACAAGGAGAATGAAAAACTCGATAATTGTCCAGTATATGGTGAATCAAGATATGACCCGAAGAAGGGTAACAAAGTACCGCATCAGAAGCTTCGTTACTTTCCGATTGCTCCGAGATTGCAGCGACTATACGCTTCGAAACACACCGCTAAAAAAATGATTTGGCACCATACCGGAAAAAGTGCCGATCCAGATGTGTTGCGTCATCCGGTTGATGGTGATAGTTGGAAGAGATTTCTAGCGCTACATCCTGAGTTTGCCAGTGAACCTCGGAATGTGTATTTGGGCCTGGGGCTCGATGGGTTTTGTCCGTTCTCCATGCAGAATAACTCGTACAGTATGTGGCCTGTCATATTGACCGTCTAAAACTTGCCACCGTGGACATGCATGAAGGAGACCACATTTCAGCTTTGTTTGTTGATTTCGGGTCCCCGCTCACCCGGAAAGGACATGGATGTCTTTCTCCACCCTGTTATAGACGAGTTGGACATGTTGTGGAAAACAGGTATCCATACGTATGACGCCCACACAAAGCAAATGTTTTTAATGAAGGTTTGTGTGTTGTCCACGACCAATGATTACCCCGCTCAGTCATACGCTTCAGGATGGTCGGGTCAAGGTTACATGGCTTGCCCAGAATGCATGGATTCCACTCCTTCGTTGAAGGTGAGGAAAGGGGTTGTTTACTTTGATCATAGACGTTGCTTACCTATCAAACATAATCTCAGAGAAAATAGGGTTTCGTACAAGGAAACCGATAAACGGTCCCCACCGAGGAAACATAGTCCTGCTAGTATTCAGACACAGCTAGATGGGCTTCCGATTGTGTTTCCCGGTAAACACAAGGAATTTGGGGGCAAGGTGACGAAAAAAACAGGTCCTCGTGAGTCCAATTGGAAAAAAAGTATTTTTTATCGTTTACCGTATTGGTCAGAAAATTTGTTAAAACATAACATCGATGTAATGCATTGTGAGAAGAATGTGTGCAACAGTTTTCTTGGTACGGTTATAGGACTTGATGGGAAAATAAACAAAGATAACGTGAAGGCGCGAATGGATCTTAAGGATTTGGGAATTAGAAAGGAGTTGTGGCTCTCACCCGTAGGAGGTAAGACGATACTTAAGCGAGGAAAGTATACGTTATCAGCGGAGAAAAGGAAGTTTTTTCTTAAGTGGTTACAGGCACAAAGGTTTCCAGATGGTTTCGCATCTAGTTTGAGGAATAATGTTCAAATTGATACGGGAAAGATTATTGGAATGAAATCGCATGATTGTCACGTTATGATGCAGTATCTCTTTGTTTATTGTCTACCCGGTCTTTTAGAGGATAAGCCGATTAGCGAAGCGGTTATTGGGTTAGCGAACGTGTTTAGAGTTGTTTGATTTGGTTTGTAATAATTTGACTTTTATTTGGTTTTTTTAGACTTATGTTGACTTGTTTTAACTTTTTGTAAGACTTTTTTTACGGTTTTAATTATGATTCGGTTTTTTCTATTAATTATTGAATTTTTATTTCATATATATCAATTTTATTCGTATTATATTTAGGGATGTCAATGGGGCGCGGGTTTGCGAGTACCCGCCCCACCTCACTTTAAACGGGACGGGTTTTAAGGTACTTAATGGGGATTGAGGCGGGTTGTGGGGATGGATTTTCAAAACCCGCACGAGACGGGGCGGGTTGTGGGGATAAGTAATTCCCACCCCGCAAACCCTCCCCGCAGGTATATAATATATAATTAATATATTTCATTTATAATTTATATTATTTTAATTTCAATAATTATTCAAATCAAAGTTTCTGTGTGTCTATTACAACACACAAAGTTTAAATTGTTCAAATCAAAGTGCAACTCCAAGGGCAGAATTTGTTTAAAAATCAAAATACAAATGCAAATTCTGAAGAATGAAATATTTGAGAGTTTAAAAATAATAAAACTTGTAGTAATAAAAAAAATTGAACAATCAATTTGAAACCCGTGGGTAGAACCAACACCCCGCGGGGAGTAAATGAGCGGGGCGGGGCGGGGTGTGGGGAAGAACAACGCGGAGGCGGGGCGGGGCGTGGGGCTTCTATATTTTTGTGGGGCGGGGTGCGGGGATAGGTAAACCCGCCCCAAACCCACCCCATTGACATCCCTAATTATATTTATAATAAAAACAAAAATCAAATAAAAAAATTGTATTTTAAAATTTAAAAAAAAAATTACCGACGACATTCATAGTATTAACGACGACATTCATCATTTGAATGTCGTCGCTAATATGTATAAAAAATAAATATTTAATTCTGATTTAAGAAATAAAAAGAATAAAAAAGTAAACAATTAACGACAAATGGTCATCGCTAAATTGCGTTGGCAAATTGAATTAAAAAAAAGATTAATGTAATTCAATTATCGGCCACAAAAAAAAAGAACTAATTAATCTATTACCGGCGAGACGTGTCGTCGGTAACTTCAACAATCAACGACGACGTCGTTTCGTCGATAAGATTACCGACGAATAGGGCCTCATTCGCCGGTAAGCCTCAATTTACCGACCAATTTCTAGGAACGACATTTTAGCGACGAATTACGGGGATTTACCGACGACATGTCTCGTCGGTAAACATGCGAATTCCAGTAGTGTGTGGAGTGGACAAGTCTTCTTGCTACTCTTCGTCATCATTAGAGCCTCTAGAATTGGATCGATCCTTTATATGATGATCATAAATTTTGTTGGTTTTATAAGAAATATTTCTTTCTCCCATGATTTTGTTGGTTTAATTCAGAAGATAAAATGGTATTTTTGTTGAAAGGAGGTTTAAGCAAAATTAGCCGAGGGAAAATTTCAGCTAATAGACTATATATAAATAAGGAGTTTATGTTAGTTTTTTTCTATTTATTACATTATATTAAATATAACAAAAAAGTTAAATTGGCTAAATCAAAACTGTAAGTTTTTTTACAATTTTTTTATTTCAATTTAAGTTAATTTTTACCATCGTAGAAAAAAAAATTACTCTTTAATTTTATCTTTCTTAAAAAATTCTTAAAATTCATCTTTGCGTGAATAAAAGTTGAGCCAATATTAAAAAATGCCTATTAAAAATACTATCAATAAAAAAATGCCTAGAATAAGACTCTTTATAAAAAACAGCCCAACCTACCCTTATAAATAGTAATTAAAAAAAAGGAAAAAGAAATTAGAAAAAAAAAACAAAACAAAAACTAATACACGCGCGCGTCTGTGAATTATTTTTTTAAGTCGTCATAACTAATTCTAAAAAAATCAGATTTTTTTTATATTTGGATAAGCAAATTAATATTTACGTCTATGATTTTTTTTGGAATTTTTTAATTGTTTTTCGCAGACACGGAATTTCATGTTTGCGAAAAAAAATCACTATTTCAAACAGTGAATTTCATGTTTTGTCCGCGAAAAAAATTATAAAAAAAAAAATTAAAAGACAAAAAGAATTATAGACGTAAAAATGCAAATTTTTTTTGTATGATTTTTTAAAAATCAGTTATGACGATTTAAAAAAAAATTCCACAGACGTGCCCGTGTGTGATGGAGTTAATAGTAGTAGTGGTGGTGGTGGTTGTGGTTGTGGTGGATGTAGTGGTGGTTAAATACATGGTGGTGGTGGTTAAATACATGTGGTGGTAATGGTGGTGGTGGTGGTAATGGTAGTAGTGGTGGTGGTGGTGGTGGTGTAAGTATCTTGTTAATTGTTTAATATTTAAAAATAAACTTTGTATTTAAAATAAAATAATATATTTAATTATAAAGATAGTAAAGGTATAAAAAACATAAAGGATATGTTTTCGATAAATAATTATTCTATTACGCACTTTTTATGAAATAAATTATTGAAAACTTAATTTAGCAATTAGGTACTTTTATTAAGTTTTTTTTAGCAAATACCCAAAAAAAATTTCACACTTATCGATATGTTTATCTTCTTTGACATTTTTCAATAAAATTTATTATTTTCATTGATTTTATATAATTTATATCAAAATATGATATATAGATTTAAATAATGTTATACATTATTGTTTTGATATATATTATAATTATTATTTATTTAATACTAATTAATATATGTAGATGATAATAATTTTGACTGGTAAATATAAATTATAAATTCATATTTTGTATGTTCATACAATCTATAGGTAAGTGATTTTATAAAATGATATATAATTAAAAGAGATAATTCCCAATTAATTACATTTTCTTATTTTTCATTCTCAAAAAAAAGGAAGGAGGAAATTACTTCCTACTTACTCACAAATTTTCAACTTATTTCTCAATTAAGCACATGGTCATATTTACCTTCCATTATTGCCTTTATATGGTTTTTTATTTTATTTTATTATATATTTATATTATATTTATATTTAATTTCTGAATTTATTTTTTCATTTTTTAAATAATTTTTTTTCATTTTTTTATTCGATTTTTTTTTGGAATTTTTTATTTTACTCACATATTTCAAAAAAAAAAATTCGAAAAAAAATATTACGAAAAAAAAATTTCGAAAAAAATAATATTTTAAAAAAATAAATATTAAAAAAATCTGAAAAAAATAAATAAACATTAAACTATAATTAATAAAATATATAATTATAGTAATTAATAATAGGTGGAAGGATATTTTGGTAATTGGGTAATATTTTTGTGTTTAATTAGGAATTAAGTTGAAGTTGTAATTAATAGGGAATACTTACCTTTTCCGCGTAATTAATTGGGCGTTGCCCCTAATTAAAATGTATTAAAACATTAAATAATGTTATATTTATTTCATGTAATTTTTGTAAATATGTTGTAATTTGGAAAAAAACTTAACTTTTATTTATAGTAATATGAGATGTCATGTTAATAAGTATTTTTTTTTTTTTTTGCATTACTATATGAGTGAAAATTTAAAAAAGAAATATTAGAGACATTCTTAACGAACATCTATGAATATCAAATTCCTCAACTCAATTATTACTTTTTAGAAATATTTTTACATGGAAAATTAGATTAAAGTTTCATACAAATTTTTTAAATTCTCAGTACAGATTTCAGTAAAAACACAATCTTAATTATACAAAGAATTATTGTTTCTGTATATGGACCGATATTTTACTAGAAAATTTACTCTTTGTTTTTTAGAATTTTTGGATCTAACAAAGGTAAATTGCAATTCAATAGTATCAGTGTTATAAACATAGAGTTTAGAGTTAGCATATAGTTTATCTTCTCCTTTTGTTATTCACACAATATATTTCTTTCTCTTATCTATTAGTCTTATTTGTCAACATATGTGATATTTTAAGTCACCCCTGGTGAATTTTTTTTTAATAATGAGGTGAATGGATTTTCTTGCTTCCTAATATTATTTAACTATTCATTTTCTTGTGTCTAAGTGATTGGTTAAATCAAAATTGCGGTTATGTTTTCGCAATTCATTTCAATATCAGTTAATCTTTATTACCGTAAAACTAAAAAACGCCTCTTCAATTCTATCCTACTTACGAGATTCTCAAAATTATCTTTTCGTTAAAAAATCTCACGTTTATCGACAATTCTATCTTGTTGGCTCTTTTCTAATAAAAAATATTATTTTCATTGATTTTATATAATAATTAGATAGAAATATGCTATATAAATTTAAACAATGTTATAAATTCCAGTTTTTGTTTAAATTATATAAGAAAATTCAATAATATTATGATAATTTCTCGTAATTTTTTTACATATGTTTTTTTTTGTTACAACGGAGGTCCTCAGACCATGATAAAAATAAACAATTACAAAATCACACGAGAAGGCCCATTCTCTGAGTAAATTCTTCTAGGCCAGGTCCATCCAGCTCTGTCCTTAACTATATCTCTTCCAAGACTAACTGGCGGCTCATTAAACATCTCCACCCCATTACTTTGATTTAATCCCAAATGCGCGAGTTTATTGGCACAAACATTTGCTTCTCTATATTTCTTACCCACAAAGCTTGGATTGTCCCGCAGAATCTGTCGGATCCTTATAATCCATCGCCACGCTGGGCTACACACCTCTTCTGTACTATTAATGACCTCCCAAGTCTCCTGCGAATCTGTCTCAAAACACAATTCCTTAATACCCAATTCCCCTGTTAGCTTTAACCCTTCGTATAATGCCCTTATTTCTGCCACCGCTGCAATATCACAATCGAATTTCGATGCGAACCCCCTCACCCAACAACCTTCCACATCCCTAATTAACCCACCGGCACCTCCTACACCTTGTACCTCTACACAACTTCCATCAACATTGAGCTTGTATCCGTGATTGGGCTTGCACCATCCTATCATATCCACATAGTCTTTGAAACCCGCACTTTTACCTGAATTCATGCGCCATGCTCGTAACAATTCTGCTGCGTTGTCTTTTGCTCGTCTTATTAATTTTTCAATCTTCCCAAACTCCACGTTATTGAAAGTTGCATCGTTTCTTTCCGACCAAATGACTTCCACTAGTGCCGCGAAGAAGATATTCCAGGGGAGCCCGGCAAAGAAATTTTTTCCTTCAGATTACTGTCCCACCATTTATCATTCAGTGTTCGAAAATCATCCTGGCGCTGCACTGCATAATCCTGGCTTCTCCCACGCGCATCAGCAGATGTTTCCCTCTCGCGCTGAGCTGCTGCGTTTTCCCTTAGCAAGATCTGCAACTGGCGATGTTCTTCACTAAACGTGTCCATGGCCCGATTACCGCCACCATGCCGCTCCAATCTACTCCTTCCCTCTCCTATTCCTTCAGCGAAATGTCCCTGTTCCATGACACTATCATGCCCATAAAACTGCTCACTAATATGCCAATTATTAAAATCACAATTTAAAGTACTGTACACTTCCCTGTTATGAATCCATCTCTCCTCGGAATCATTGAGCTGGTGTATTCCTCTTTGCCTCGAAGTGAATATCTCTCCCGTGCTAACTCGTTCACCACTGCCTCGAGAATTTGCCTCCCCTGCTAAACCACGATCTGCATAACTCCTTGTACTCTCACCCAAACTGACCACCTGAGTTGTTATTGAACTCGACACCTGATCTGCTGCAGCTCATCAGTCCCGGCCACACTCCCCTACTGGTGTGGCCTAGGGTGTGATAAAATAAGATATAATTAACGTGCAAATAACACCCTAGACTACACGGTTCTGCAAGTATACAGATCGTATGCAAGTTTTAGTTAAAAGATTAAGACTCGTTCCGCAGAGACTACAGAGGTTAGGAGAATCTTATGCAAATACCAAGTGTAAATAAATTAAAGATAGAACAACTAAACGCAAATAAAAGTAAAGACAAATAAAGATGGATTGAGAAAATAATTAACTAACTTAAACTAAGAATTAAAAGGCAGAAAGTAAATATGAAAGAGAAGTGATATGAGAATATAGCTTAAGTTATTAGCATGTAATCCCCACTAGTTTTTCCGTTCTAAACATGTAAGGGTGAATTATGTAGTATTTCCCTAATCGGTCCCAATTCGCTATCGGTAGTTTAAAATAGGATTTACCTGTGTCAATAAGGCTTCCTAAGCAAACTTTTCCTGTAATTGGTAAATAGTCACAAGAACTAAACCATAGTGATTATCTAGTTAGGTTGGGTTGTCAGATCAGACCTAATACTAGACGTTATGTGCTAAACATGCAATTAAACACCGTTGTCAATGGTGACCTAATTACTAGATGGTAATTCTAATGGCTGCAGTCCACAAGAACACAGAATATAAATCCAAACACATAAACAGAGAATAAAAATTATAATTCGATTTAAAACATTGAATTCCCAAATTAGATAGATGTCAATCAAAACTAGGGTTCATACATTAATCTAAAACTCAAGCTAAAGAAATTTAGTTCATAAAAGAAAAGAAAGAAATTACAAATCTAAAGGTAGAAGAAGACATTGTTGATGAACAGCTCCTTCCAGACTTCTCTCTTGTGTTGTAAGCTTCCTCTTGGCTTAAGGTTTCACCAAGGATGATTTAAGAGTGTTAAGAGGCTGTATTTATAGTGTATAGGTTGACCTAATTCGTTTCTTTAGAGATAAGTTAAGTAATAGACTCCTAGCCCAACTCAAATTCGTAAGGAAATAAAGATAAATACTGCTGGACCGTTTTGAGCGTATCTTCTTCGTTATTGGTCGGATTGAGCTCCATAAGATACCAAAATAATCGTAACAGAATTATCTCTAGCCCCATGAAAGGAATCTTCCAAAATCGGCCTATTTCTTAGGTAAAATAACACTTCTTTAGGTGTGTGCTGCAGAAATTCAGATTAGGCAGCTTTTCCTTTTCCATGTTTTTAGCCTTTGTTTCCCTATCTCCAATTTCCATGCAAATATCTTTCCATAAGTTGTAGTCTTTGACTTGGACTCTAATTAATCTCCATAATTATCTTTAAAGCTTCACACTAAATAAACAATTAAACCCAATATGCTCTAAAAATATTATGTTACTAAATCAAGACCCAAAATAGGAAAGTGCACTAAACTAAGCTAAAATCAACCTATAAACTAATAAATAAGTCTAAAATGATGTCTCGTGAGTATATTTTATTATCACAAATGAGGAGACATCAAGACCCCCAACTCAAAGTTGTATCGTCCCGATACAATAAAAGTAAAGAACAGTAGGGTAGTCAAAATAAACAAGAAGAAGTCGGAGGAGGATAAGAACAGAATATAATGAATGATCCTAGAGCATAAAATCCAAAAAATCTCATGTAGTAATGCTCAAGAAATAATGCACAAATATGCTTAATATACGTGTAATCAACAATCCATAAATTCAAGTTAAGATTAATTTCGCAATGCCAGAAGGTTAGGATGATAACTTAGTTCAGGTTAATGACTATAGGTTGTTCATAGGTCCCAAATACAGCATCCAATGGTCCACTCACCTACTACCTAATAGCTCAATTGTTTCTCCATCTAGTAGTTGGAAATCCTAAGGTCTTGGTCATAACTTGGCTTAAGGACGGGTGTGGTATATTTAGATAATGAAAAGTGAGCTTTTGGCTCTCTCCTCACTAGCCATCAACGAATCGCCCTAGAGCTTGAGTTTTCACTCGAAGATGTTCTCACTCAACCCAATTTATTGATGCCTTTTTTTAATGTGCATCCCCAATAATCCCAATTAAAACCTTTGATGATTTAACATCCACTTTGCCGGTCCGAATATATATTTTCTTTTCTCATCAATTTTTTCTTTTGTATAGCTATGATTCTCTTTTGATGTTGAGATATCACACTATTTTTTTTCATATATATATTCTTTCTTTTTATGCCCTTGTTGGCAAATTTAGCTCGTAGCTTCTTTTCCATTCACTATTACCCCGGCAAAGGGTTACAATAATTACTCTTTCTTCATCAATAAAATCACAAAGATAATTCCCAAAGTTCCCTAATGATGAAACCCACCACCGCAAACTCAAGCTCTAAAACGAGTTTGTCTCAGGTTTTGCGATTCGAGTGCGGGTCATATAGATAAATCCTAAAACTAGGGTATGGATTATAATGTGTTTCAATAAAAAGGCTTTAAAAAGGCTCAGAGGGGCTAAGTCGGATAAATAATAACAATATCAAACAAAAGGGTGAGAAAGTCTAAAGGCTTCAAGTTTTTTATCATGAAAGAACTGCCTTAGTCATTTTTCTAACTACCGGATTTCGTTACGTTTTCATTATTAGTTCATAAACAAGTGGGTTTTCAACTAATTTTAAACCTCACGTTCTACACACCAAATAACTATTACTAAGTTTCAACGTGAATTCTTAGCATTGCTCATTAACTTTTCTATCCTTTATTTCCTGTTTTCATACATGCATGCTAAACAAATTTGTTGCATCTTTCAAAAGCATACTACTTACTATCATTGACCTAATAGAATCATGCTCAAATAGGTACATTCAAGATATTTTATGCCTTAATTCAACCTAAAATTTTTAAATTTTATGCAAAAACGAAAAGAAGATGAGGACAACGAATCCCCACCCCCAACTCAAAAGTGAGTCGTGTCCCCACGACTCGAAAAAGACTCAAGAATGGAATAAAATTTAAAATAAAACTAACTAAACTACCTAATGCATACAAGCTATTAAGAAAAATTAGAATGACCTACCTGGCTGGCCATAGAGATCCATCATATCATCCTCCTCATCCGAAGCGGAAGGATCGGTATAACTATCAACATCCTTAACCATGGTCAAATCTTCTATCTGTGACTCCAACTGTATGACTTCTGTCCAAAGATCTCTGTTATCTTCACGTAATCTTTCAACTTCGTTCTGTAACTTGAGAGCCCAAGGAGGAAGATCATAAACAATTTCAGAGGAAGAGGTAGAAGAACCTTGGTCTTGGATTTTTATTTTCTTCAAAGGCCTCCTTGATGGTATGGACATTCTAGCAGTTAATCTCTTCTTTGGTAGTGATTGTGCTGGTGCCTTTTCTTTTGAATCATCAGTAACCTCATCAAGATTGATGGTTTTTTCAATGGTGGCTCCAGGCAATTTTTTATTCTTCCCAAGGGTTGAGCACTTTCTCTTGTATTCCATAGCTTCAGATCTGTTAGTCATGCTTGATTTACCCACAACTCAAGTTATACCAAGGATGGATTAAAAGTTTAAGGAAAATTTGGTGTAGCTTGATGTTGTTGCTTGGAATTGATGAAAGAGAAAGGTTTGTTGATGGATCTTGGAAGAACTCTTTAAAGCTTGATGAATTTGATGGTGTTTTAATGGTGTAGTGTGATGAATTTGATGAAGAATTTGTGTTTATGGAAGATGTAGGAGAGGATTTGATGAGTTGTTGTGTTAATTGTGAAGGTTTGCATTAGCTTTAAGATGTATATATAGGGTTTGGGTCTGAAAATTTCGTATTGTAGAGGCTAGGGTTTATTTTGTAAGGTAAGAAGTTGATTAGGAAACAAATTCCTTCACAAACCGCCTCTCTACGGTGCACCAGACCAAACCCGCGGTGTACCGGACCTAACAGCTCTTCAAATTTTTTCCCACTGGATAATACCCGAGCTAGCACCCCGTGGCACGTGTTTTGTGCCTACGGACCAGGGTGCGGTGCATGGGGTAGTCCGCGGGTACAACGTCCAAAAACCCGTGGTACCCGACCCCGTGGCACGCGTTTTGGGCGTGCGGACCAGGGGTGCGGTGTACCGCGCCTATCAGGTCGAATTTTTCTTGCTTCTGGATGAAACCCGTGGTACCCGACCCGTGGTACGGGTTTTCTGGGCACGGTGCATCCCTGCGGACCATGGGGTAGTCCGCGCCAGGCCTTGAATTTCTCCAGATTTTTCCTTTTGACCCCAAACTCGTTTCCTGCACAATAACACACTACCTTTCTCTCCTATTAGCTTGTAAACACAATTAAAAATATACACTAACTTAAAATTACACACTACAAAGCAAAAACAACTAATCTAAAAAGCAATTTAAACAAGGGTGTCTCCCAAGAGCACTTTTGTTTAACGTCTTTGAGTTAGACGTGTACCTCAGGCTAAGCGCATTCAACGAGATGGATTGTCTCCTCTCGCCCAAGTCCTCACTGTCATGGTATCTCTTCAAACGCTGGCCATTCACCATGAATGTCCGTTGCTCGGCTGGATTTTCAATTTCAATTGCTCCATGAGGTGTGACTTTAGTAACAATGTAAGGTCCTCCCCAACGGGATTTAAGCTTTCCTGGGTAGTTCAAAAATCGAGAGTTGTATGATAAAACTTTTTTCCCTATCTCGAAATGCTTTGGACGGAGCCGTTTATCATGCCATCGTTTTGTTTTCTCTTTGTAGAGACGTGAATTTTCATAGGCAAGATAACGAAACTCCTCCAACTCGTTCAACTGCATCATCCTTTGCTTCCCGGCCAAGTCTGGGTCTAGATTCAGAGTTTTAATAGCCCAGTAGGCTCGAGCTTCAAGTTCAATCGGTAGATGACACGCTTTGCCGTAGACCATGCGATATGGAGATGCCCCAACTGGTGTTTTAAATGCTGTTCTGTAAGCCCAGAGAGCATCATCTAGCTTTAAAAACCAATCTTTCCTCGATTTACTCACGGTCTTCTCAAGAATAGATTTGATTTCCCGGTTGGAAACTTCAGCTTGACCGTTAGTTTGTGGGTGATAACCGGTTGAAGTGCAGTGTTTCACTCCAAACTTACGAAGAAAATTTCTCAGAGGAGCATTAAGAAAATGGGTACCTTTATCACTGATGAGAACACGTGGCGTACCATGTCTTGAAAAGATGTTTGATTTTAAGAATTTAATCACAGTTTGCGCATCGTTCTTTGGTGTTGCCACTGCTTCTACCCATTTTGACACATAATCTACCGCAAGCAAAATATAAAGATTTCCATGGGAGGTGATGAAAGGTCCCATGAAATCTATTCCCCATACATCAAAGATTTCAACTTCAAGAATATTATTAAGCGGCATCGCGTCTCTTTTTGATATGTTGCCAGTGAACTGGCATCTGTGACATGACTGGACATAACGATGACAATCTTTGTGTATGGTAGGCCAATAGAACCCGGATTGAAGAATTTTCGCCGCGGTTCTATCGCCTTTAAAGTGACCTCCATAAGGTGAACTATGACAACTTTCAATGATCTTCTCCATTTCACCTTCATGCACACATCTTCTAACCACTTGGTCACTACAAATCTTCCAGAGGTACGGTTCATCCCAATAATACTGTTTGGCCTGGTGATTTAATCTTTGTCTTTGTTGTGGGTGGAAATCTTTGGGAAATACACCACTCACAATGAGGTTGACTAGATCTGCATACCATGGCACAAAAGCACGTTTAATAGCAAAAAGTTGTTCATCAGGGAATACCTCTTTAACCAACAATGGTTCTTTGTTCGCATCAGATCCTTCGAGCCTTGATAAATGATCAGCAACTTGATTCTCGCATCCCTTTCAGTCTCGAATATCTATGTCGAATTCTTGAAGTAATAGTACCCATCTAATAAGACGCGGCTTAGCGTCCTTTTTCTCCATGAGGTACCTAATAGCTGAATGGTCAGTGTATACAACAGTTTTCTTCCCAACCAGATAGGAACGAAATTTATCAAAAGCATAAACCACGGCCAACATCTCTTTCTCCGTCACTGTATAATTCATCTGAGCAGCGTTGAAAGTCTTACTTGCATAATAAATCGTGTGGAAAATCTTTGTCTTTCCTCTGTCCCAACACAACACCCATAGCGTGATCACTGGCATCGCACATAAGTTCAAACGGAGCTTTCCAATCAGGAGGTATAACAATAGGTGTCGAGATCAGTTTCTCTTTAATCGTAAAAAACGCTTGAAGACATTCCTCAGTGAAATTGAAAGGAGTATCCTTTTCAAGTAAAGAGCAAAGAGGTTTGGCGATCTTGGAGAAATCTTTAATAAACCTTCGATAAAATCCTGCGTGACCTAAGAAACTTCTCACTCCTTTAACAGAAACTGGAGGTGGTAGTGTTTTGATAACTTCAATTTTAGCATGATCAACCTCCATCCCTGCCTTCGAAACTTTATGTCCCAACACAATTCCCTCTTGAACCATGAAGTGGCATTTTTCCCAATTAAGCACAAGATCTTTTTCTCTACATCTCACAAGGACTTTCTCAAGATTATTCAAACAATCATTAAAACTATCTCCAAACACCGAAAAATCATCCATAAAAACCTCCAAATATTTATCAATCATGTCCCAAAATATCGCCATCATGCACCTCTGGAACGTGGCAGGTGCATTGCATAAACCAAACGGCATTCTTCTATAAGCAAAAGTACCAAACGGACATGTAAAAGTTGTTTTGTGTTGATCGAGGGGATCCACACAAATCTGATTATAACCCGAACATCCGTCAAGGAAACAATAATATTCTCTCCCTGCAAGTTTGTCTAGCATCTTATCAATGAATGGTAGCGGAAAGTGATCTTTCTTTGTTGCTTTGTTCAGTCTTCGGTAATCCATGCACACTCGCCACCCCACAACTGGTCTTGATGGTATGGCTTCGCCTTGATCATTAAGGATGGTAGTGATACCTCCTTTCTTCGGAACACATTGTACTGGACTAACCCAATCACTTCTAGCAATCGGATAGATAATTCCTGCGTCTAACAACTTGATAACTTCCTTCCTCACTACTTCTTTCATAGCTGGCATGAGCCTTCTCTGTCCTTCTATAGATCGCCCACCTTCGTTCTCAAGAATGATTTGTGTTTACAAACGAAAGGACTAATTCCCTTGATGTCGGCAATAGTCCATCCGATTGCTTCTTTGTTTGCGCGAAGTACTTGAAGTAGCTTCTCCTCTTGAGGACCTGAAAGGTTAGCAGAAACAATAACAGGCAAAGTTTTGTTCGTACCTAGATATGCATAGCGTAGATGATCTGGAAGTGGTTTTTCTTCGAGAACATGTGGAAATATTATAGATGGTTGTTTCATTGGTTCAATGTCACCTGGTTCTCGAAGTAGTTCTCGCACATTTGATCCTAATGCAACAACATCTTCAGGGGGAATCTCGAGTTCCTCTGGTGATTCAAGTGCTAAGGCCTCGTCAAGATCATCATCTAAGCTTGCTTCATTGAAGACTTCTTGAGAAATTTTTCCGTTGACATCTATTTTGAAGCACCATCTTTTGACTTTGGTAATTTCATAGCCTGAAACACATTGAATCGTATCTGTTCGCCTTGTACTCTCATGATCAACTCACCATTCTCAACATCAATTAGTGTACGCCCTGTGGCTAAGAATGGTCTACCCAAGATAATGGGGACATTCTTCTCCGCGTCGTAGTCAAGAATAATAAAATCGCAAGGAAAAAATAAAAGAGCCAGCTTTAACTAAAACATCTTCAATTTTACCTATTGGTCGTGAAAGAGAGCGATCCGCCATTTGTAATAGCTCAGATGTGGGTACTACTTATCCAATATTAAGCTTCTCGAACAGAGATCTAGGCATGAGATTGATGCTCGCGCCTAAATCGCATAATGCTTTCCTGGTCCAACTATCTCCAATGCCGATAGGAATTGTAAAACTTCCGGGATCTTCTAATTTTGGTGGCAACTCACTTTGACATATAGAACTGCACTCCCTAGGTAATCCAATTGTTTCCCCAGTCTCTATACTTCGCTTGTTGGAGAGAATGTCTTTCATGAATTTAAGATAGGTTGGCATTCTCTTGAGGGCTTCAACAAGGGGTATATTAACTTCCAATTTCTTCAACATGTCAATGAACTTCTTGAATTCCAGGTCATTGTCCTTCTTTCTGACACGTGAAGGGTATGGTGGTGGAGGGCGTGTATTGAGTTCCACTGGTTTCTTGTCTTTTCAGGTGTCTCGGCTTGGACACTCTTTAGTTCAACTACCTCCTCAACTGTATCTCTGATTGTTTCTTCTCCCCTCTATCTTGGAATAGGGATTGGTTCTGGTTCTGGTCTTGGGGGAGGTAGTTGTTTTCCACTTCGCAACTCAACTGCATCGCAAGAATCATCTCTAGGAGCAATAGTATCACTTGGGAGTTGCCCTTTTGGCCGATTTTGTAATATACTCGCCATCTGTGATATAGTATGCTCTAGTTGCTTGATGATCTTCTCCTGGGTTTGAACTTTCTGTTGGCTATGATTCATTTTCTTCTCAACTGTTTGCATTAATTTAGCCATACTCGAATTTAAGCTTTGGAGTTGTTCTTGTTTTGCCAATTGCATCGACTGTTTAGAGTGGATCTTCCTTTGGTTCTTGACAAGCTTTAACAATGGGTGCCTTTTTCTGAATAGGTTGTGGTGGATTATAAGGTTGAAGTTGGGGCTGTTGATAAGTTTCTTGCTTTCTGACCCAACTCTTCTGTTGCGGGGGTTGTTGATAATTAGTGTAGCTTTCTTGAGGACAACATAACCATTAGAGTAATAGTTATATTGAGGATATTGAATGGAAGCTACTGCTGGATTATTCATACACCCTTCCCGCACGTGATTTCTTGATCCACAACCAGGACATGAAGGAATTGTGCGTACCGTATTCACCTGAGCAATTGTTCGGGCTTGTTCTTGTAGTTCTTCGAGTTGTTTAGCCAATTCTTTAAGCTTTAGAGATTCTGAATTATTTTCTTTTTCTGCTCTCTTTGGCCAACTTCTCTCATTCTCAAGAATTCTTTCCATCCCCAACTCAGCTTCTTCAGGATCTAGCAACACAAAACCTGCGTTTCCTAATGAATCTGCTTTCTCTCTTGATTTATCATTAAGGCCTCCATAAAAAAAGGTTAAATAATATTCCGGCGAGGATCTATGATAGGGACATCTCGCCTTCTTCTCTGATCGTAACCATGTTTCACCCAAACTCTCTTCATCTTTTTGTACAAATTGTTCAAGCTCCAACATATCTTTTAAACGTCTACTAACTGGATAGAAACGGTCTAGGAATCTTGCTTGAAGCTTGTCCCAATCTGGAATAACATGAGGGTATTGGGTATCATACCAATCGCTTGCACATCCGGTCAAGAAGAACTGGAACATCAGGTAATATACTTGCTCCCTAGTAACTCCTCTTACGATATAAGCGTCACAGATCTGCATGAATTTCTGAATATATCGGATCGGATCTTGATGTGCAACTCCGCTGAATAATCCATGAGATGCAAACTGAGTTAGCATCCCAGGATCAGGTTTAAATTTTGCGGCTTGGATTTCTGGAGCTCGAATTCCTCGTGGCTCCACTCTGAACTCGATGGGTAACTCAAGTCTCCTTGGGTTCTCCATCTGTAACTAAATCTGAAAAACAAAACTAAAAACAAAGCGTAAAATAGAACTAACTAAAAAATAAAAGCACAAGATATATGCACAAGGACTAACGATGTAGTCCCCGGCAGCGGCGCCAAAAACTTGGTGTGGCCTAGGGTGTGATAAAATAAGATATGATTAACGTGCAAATAACACCCTAGACTACACGGTTCTGCAAGTATACAGATCGTATGCAAGTTTTAGTTAAAAGATTAAGATTCGTTCCGCAGAGACTACAGAGGTTAGGAGAATCTTATGCAAATACCAAGTGCAAATAAATTAAAGATAGAACAACTAAACGCAAATAAAAGTAAAGACAAATAAAGATGGATTGAGAAAATAATTAACTAACTTAAACTAAGAATTAAAAGGCAGAAAGTAAATATGAAAGAGAAGTGATATGAGAATATAGCTTAAGTTATTAGCATGTAATCCCCACTAGTTTTGCCGTTCTAAACATGTAAGGGTGAATTATGTAGTATTTCCCTAATCGGTCCCAATTCGCTATCGGTAGTTTAAAATAGGATTTACCTGTGTCAATAAGGCTTCCTAAGCAAACTTTTCCTGTAATTGGTAAATAGTCACAAGAACTAAACCATAGTGATTATCTAGTTCGGTTGGGTTGTCAGATCAGACCTAATACTAGATGTTATGTGCTAAACATGCAATTAAACACCGTTGTCAATGGTGACCTAATTACTAGATGGTAATTCTAATGGCTGCAGTCCACAAGAACACAGAATATAAATCCAAACACATAAACAGAGAATAAAAACTATAATTCGATTTAAAACATTGAATTCTCAAATTAGATAGATGTCAATCAAAACTAGGGTTCATACATTAATGCTAAAACTCAAGCTAAAGAAATTTAGTTCATAAAAGAAAAGAAAGAAATTACAAATCTAAAGGTAGAAGAAGATATTGTTGATGAATAGCTCCTTCCAGACTTCTCTCTTGTATTGTAAGCTTCCTCTTGGCTTAAGGTTTCACCAAGGATGATTTAAGAGTGTTAATAGGCTGTATTTATAGTGTATAGGTTGACCTAATTCGTTTCTTTAGAGATAAGTTAAGTAATAGACTCCTAGCCCAACTCAAATTCGTAAGGAAATAAAGATAAACACTGCTGGACCGTTTTGAGCGTATCTTCTTCGTTATTGGTCGGATTGAGCTCCATAAGATACCAAAAGAATAGTAACAGAATTATCTCTAGCCCTATGAAAGGAATCTTCCAAAATCGGCCTATTTCTTAGGTAAAATAACACTTCTTTAGGCGTGTGTTGCAGAAATTCAGATTAGACAGCTTTTCCTTTTCCATCTTTTTAGCCTTTGTTTCCTTATCTCCAATTTCCATGCAAATCTCTTTCCATTAGTTGTAGTCTTTGACTTGGACTCTAATTAATCTCCATAATTATCTTTAAAGCTTCACACTAAATAAACAATTAAACCCAATATGCTCTAAAAATATTATGTTACTAAATCAAGACCCAAAATAGGAAAGTGCACTAAACTAAGCTAAAATCAACCTATAAACTAATAAATAAGCCTAAAATGATGTCTCATGAGTATATTTTATTATCACAAATGAGGAGACATCACCTGCCATTCTCGCTTAACCCGACTCCAGACCCTCTTAACCATCACACACTCTTTAAGCAAATGAATAGCTGTTTCTTCGCAATTCCCACACCACTTGCACCTATCCGAAACATCCATTCCTCTTCTCTTTAAGTTTCTTCCGGTAGCTAGCCTTTCATGAACGGCTTGCCATAATAATATTCAGATCTTTTAAGAACATTTCAGTTTCCAAATTCTACCCCAAACCACACCCCAACATTATTCACGTCCGGTGGTTCCCATAAGGCTGATTTAACTGAATAGATTCCACTGACCTCATGTTCCCAATACAGATTATCCTTGTCAAAATCGTCTCCCGACCTATCGACCTCTACAATTTCGTGTAATTTATCCACCGGTAACAGGTTCCGAAATCTCTCCCAGTCCCATATCCCATCCTCACCCATATAATCACTAACTTTCTCCTTACGTATATCCTCTCCTAATTCATACAGTGACCAATTCACCAATGGTTCCATTCCAACCCATGTATCCAACCAAAATAACAAGCTTCTTCCATCTCTAATCCGCCAACGGGACCCCCTTTTAATCCTATCCATCCCTACTATTATTGCACGACATATTTGCGAATCATACGGCCTCACAACATACTGTAATTCCGTATCCTTAAAGTATTTTTGTCTCAGTGCCCTTACCCATAACATTTTCGAAGCCTTAAGAAGCTTCCAACCAAGTTTTCCCAATAAGGCCCTATTCATATCCTTGGCTTTCCGAAACCCTAAACCCCCATTGATCTTTCGGAGAACATACCTTATCCCACGCAACCCAATTTATTTTTCTTTGATCTCCCGATGAACCCTAAATAAAGTCTCTTACAATTCTATCTATCTCTTCACATACGTACCCCGGTAACACCTCCACTTGCATTATATAAACGAGCATTGCACACAACACGGATTGCGCAAGCGTTATTCGTCCTGCCAGTGAAAGGGCATGATTTTTCCATCCCGATAACTTACCCCGAAGACCATTAATCATCTCTCCATAGAAGCCTTTGAGCCTCCTACCTGATAATATTGGAACACCCAAATATTTTCCTAATCCCTCGCTCCTACAATATCCACTGCTTAAAGTGATTTCACTAGCAATATTCAGATCCACATTTTTAGAGAAATAGATCAAAGATTTATCGCGACTAATGGTTTGACCCGAATTGCTGCAGATTTACGTATGTTGCGGTTTAGGACAAACTTAACTTTTATTTATAGTAATATAAGATGCCATGTTAATAAATAATTTAATTTTTTTTGCATTACTTAATAAGTGAATATTCAAATATTAAAGAAAATATTAGAGGCATTCTCAACAAACATCCAAGAGTATCAAATTCCTTAGCTCAACTATTAAGTTTTAGTAATATATCACTTGGAGTATCAAATTAAAGTTTCGTCCAAGATTTTCAAATCCTCAGTATATGTTTCACTGAAAACATGATCTTAATTATGATAAGAATTTTCAATTTTGAAACATGAACTAATGTTTTACTACAAAATACATGTCTGCATTTCCTATCGCTATAGAGTGTTTGGATTAAACATCGATAGATTGCAATTCAATTTAATAGTATTGGTGTACCTAGCATATAATTTATATTTTCCTTGTGTTATTCTCACAACAGATTTCCTTCTCACATCTATTAGTCCTATTTGTCAGAAAATGTGAGATTTTAGTCAGGGTTAGTGAAAAAGATAAATTTAATAATGAGGTGAAATAATTTTCTTGCTTCCTAGTAATATTATTTAACTATTTGTTTTCTTGTGTTTTTAGCGTCACAGTTAAGTTTTGACTCTAATATACTAATCACGTATTCTTATAATACTTTTAGCTAACATATAGTCTTGGCCATATGTAATACATGTTTTTCTTATGAGCACATTCCAAAAAACAACCAAATAACAGTGTTTCAACTAAAAAATTTTGGGTTTGCTAACCTATCCAACCATTATACATCACCCTTATCTAGCATATTAGTAGATTACCATGATATCAAGATGCATTCTTTCATATCTTAACCATGAGAGATAATTTTAAGTGGTCATGGGATATCATATATAGTTTTGTTTTATCTTCTTACTTAGTCACTTAAAAAATAAAAATTAGTATAAGATTGATGATTTTTGTTATGTAGTTCCTGAAAAGTGATGCCTTTAAATGGGTTTCCAGGACCATGGAGGCCAGTGGAGTGGACATATCTTCTTGATGCTCTTCATCATTGTCGGTCTAGATTTAGAGTTAGTCAAAGACTAAGAAAATTTGATCGTTCCTTTATATGGTCCATAAATCATAAATCTTCTTGATTTTATGAGAAATATGGTTCCCGGGGCAAAGGGCTATTGCACTCTTTGGTTTAGTTTAGGGGGATAAAATGTTAATTTTTTATCGAGGGTGGGTTTAAACAAAATTAGCTGATTCCAGTGAACGTTTCAGCTAATAACTCGAAAATAAATAAGGGGTTTAGGTTAGTTTTTGTGTTTCTATTTTATTATACTTATTATAACAAAAAAGTTAAATTGGTTAAACTAAAATTGCAATTATGTTTTCGCAATTCATTTCAATTTAAGTTAATTTTTACCTCCGTAGAACTAAAAGGACGCCTTTTCAATTCTATCCTACTTACGAAATTCTCAAAATTTATCTTTTCGTTAAAAGAAGCCTCATATGTATCGATATTTTTATCTTGTTGTTCTTTTCTAACCAAAAAAATATTATTTTCGTTGATTTTATATAATAATTAGAAATATGCTATATAAATAATATTATAAATTTCATTTTTTTGTATAAATTATAACCATTATTGATTCAATATAATTAATTTATATTGTAAATATATATTGTATTTATATTTTTTTTATATTTATGCAATCTATATGTAAGTGATTTAATAAAATGACATATATTTAAAATATAATATTCAATATGTTATATTAATTTCACGTAACTTTTTTAAGTAAATTATAGTATGAGATAAACACCGTGGCGGACCCTTGTTGGGCCCAGAGGAGGCTCAAACCCCCACTGACTTTTTCAAAAAAAAAATTATTCTATATATTAATAACTTAATACTAAATAAATCTTTTTTAATTCTTTTAAGTCTATTAATTTTTGTAACTCTACTTAAATATATTATTTTTTATAAATTGTTTTGTATTATCTCTACAAACATCACTTTAATCAAATTTATAAATAAATTTGGATCCATTCCACAGCCGCAATCCACTTTTTTATAATAACTAAAAAATTCAGTAAGTTTTTTTATTTGAGTGTTTTTATAAGAATTTGGATAATTGTATGTGAATTATTAAATTTTTTGTAAGAATTTAAAATTTATTAATAGAATTATTGGATAAAAATTTAAATTTTCTTTCATATGAATAAATAGTTAATGCCCTTCTTAAATTTTGGTTCTTTTAGTTTAATCTATTGTCGAAACTCTCTAGAAATCTATGCTACATAGTGTTTTTCTCTAATTCTTTTAATCATTTTTTATGCTGCATAGTACATCGGGAACGAAATTGCATTACAGAATTAGTAATTAAATACTTTGTTCAAAAGAAAAAAGAAAAACTTCATAGCATGTGCATGCATCACATGATTTCAAGCGTACGAATTAATTTTTTTTTTTACTAAAACAACTAATTGGAACTTAAGAATGGAAAAAATATATTTATTGATTTAATTATTTTAATTTTAACAGAATATAATTTATTTAAAAAACGATTATCACATAGAATTGGACAATCGTTGATTATATATCAGTGAATTAATTAGATAGGTGATGTATTTATAAAATTTGACTTCATTGATTACTTTACCTTAAAGAATTTATGTGTAAATTTTTCTTAGGATAATATTTAATAGAAAATTAAATCTATTATAATTTTTATTTCACTATATGTCCCCTAAAAAAAAAATTTGGGGGCGTTGCCCCTAAACCCCCATATATTTCAAGCTCCCCCTT
Organism: Nemophila menziesii; assembly: GCA_029959085.1. Taxonomy (NCBI): domain Eukaryota; kingdom Viridiplantae; phylum Streptophyta; class Magnoliopsida; order Boraginales; family Hydrophyllaceae; genus Nemophila; species Nemophila menziesii. The sequence goes on along the minus strand of JARWIR010000005.1, from coordinate 35,009,236 downwards.
GACTTTTGTCCTGACTCCGTCCCTGTATAAACATAACTTTTATTATAGTAATATGAGATGTCATGTTAAATAATTATTTTTTGCCTTACTACATACGTGAAAATTCAAATATTAAAAAAAAATATTAGAGACATTCTTAACGAACGTCCATAAATATCAAATTCCTTAAACTCAACTATTAAATTTTAGTAGTATCAATTAGGATTTTTAAATTTTCATTATTGATTTCAGTGGAAATATGATCTTAATTATGAAAAGAATTTTCGTTATTGGGACCTGAACGGATGTTAACTACAAAACACTATTCCTTTTTTATATCTTTATAGAGTCTTTAGATCAAATATAGGTAAACTACAATTTAATGTGCTTTTGTGTTTTTCAATTTTTCGTTGACAAAAAAAACCTACATAGGTAAATTGAAATTTAATAGTATTGGTCTCATTAGCATATAATTTATCTTCTCCCCTTGTTATTCTCACAAGATTTCTTTCTCCAATCTATTAGTCTTTTTTTTTTTCAGGGAAAAAATAAACATTAAGAGCGTTTATGCAGCAATTTTAAGAAAATATAAAAATTATTTAAGGACCCATTCTTCCATTTCGATGTATCAATGTTCCGTCTTGCACTTTTAGCTGCGAGATCTGTGACGTTATTAAACTTTCTATTAACGAAGTTGACCTTCCAATTCGGGAACTTCGCCAACCAACTCTTCATTTCGGCAATGAAAGGTGAAATTTGCCATCGAAGACCTGCTTCTCTTGAAATACCTTGAATCAGTTCAAGGTTGTCGGAGTAGAAAGAGACACTCCGTAAATCACAACTAGCCGCCCTTCTCATAGCAAGAAGGACCGCCCAGCATTCTCCTTCAATAGAACTTCTAATAATATATCTCGACTCAATCCTATGGGCCACTTTACCTTCTTTATCAATAGCAATTGCCGCCATTCCTGCAGGTTTGTATTCCTTTTTGAAAGAGGCATCACTCATGAAGATATAATCTGCCTCATCTGAAAGAATAGGGTTATTCTCAATCAACTCTTCCTCATTATTGTCAACTCTTTTTTCTTTGATTTCTTTTGTGCTCTTCTTAATAATGTCTCCATTTTTTAACATATCATCCATTGTTGATTGAATTTCAAACAGGATATCTTTGACTACCCATGGAGATTTTTCATGAAATCCCTTCATTTTCGCCTTCCATATGTTCCAAAGAGTTAATAGCAGATACGCTGTGACCTCATTCTGATCCCAACCATTTTTTATATATTTTTTACGTGTTTCAATTAACCAATCTCCCAGTTCATATTTCTTCTCTTTATCAATAAGCAATTGTAGCCTCGATTTGGCCCAAATCTTCATACTTAGGGGACATTTAATAAAGAGATGTTCTATATCTTCTTTACCTAAATCACACCACTCGCATATATCATCTTTGATGCATTTCCTTATTTTAAGGTTTCTTTTAGTGGGTATAGCTCCATTGCATATTTTCCAGCCAAAGGCCCTGATCTTATTCATGACATTTGATTTCCAAATGATTTCCCAAAGGTCACTATTTTCATGATTACCTTGTGATGATGATTGGCTTTCATTGTGAACTTCCAAATCGACCATTCTATGATATCCTGACTTCGTACTGTAAATACCGTCTTTTGAGAAAGGCCAGATCAACTTATCATCTTTTTTGCTAATTAAGCACGGAATCTTGCAAATATCACTTACTATGTTCGGAGGGAATAATTGTCTAAGTAGTTCCACATTCCAATTTGTCATGTTCTCATTAAGAAGTTGTGCTACATATTCCACTTTACATCCAGCCGGTCTCTCCAGAGTTATCCTGTTATTGACCCATTTATGATCCCATATGTTGATGCTCAGGCCATTTCCAATTCTCCATATTGAGTGTTGTTTGATGAATTGAATTCCTTTATATATGCTAGCCCAACTCCATGATCTCTTATTAGATAATTTTGTATTAAAGAAACTAGCAAACGGAGAATATATACCTTTAAGAACCTTAGCTACTAGCGAATTAGGATTGTTCATTATTATCCATGCTTGTTTGGCTAAGAGTGCTAAATTCATCTTTTGGAAATCTCTAAATCCAATTCCTCTATTTTTAGCTCTCGCAATCCTTTTCCATTTTATCCAATGAATTCTCTTCTTATTGCTTGAGTCCCACCAAAAATTTGCTATAATTCCTGATAACTTCTTACATAATGATTTAGGGAATTCAAATATGGACATCGCATAATTTGGTATTGTTTGAAGTACAGATTTGATAAGTATCTCCTTACCTCCATCCGACAATAAATTAGCAAAATAATTAGGAGATTTGTTTAGAAGTTTATCTTTAATGTAGTTTAGATTTTCCGATTTTGCCCTTTTAAGAGAGAACGGAATTCCCAAATATTTCCCGAATGAAGATGTTCTTGTAACGTTTAGATTTCTAGCTACTTCTTCACATGTACTTTCAGGTGTTCCTTTGCTGAATAAGATTGATGACTTTTGGAAGTTGATCCTTTGTCCCGATGCTTGACAGAAAAGATTTATAGTATCTTTGAAAGTTTCAATCTCCTTAGCATCAATGTTAATGAAAAAGAGAGCGTCATCTGCGAATAATAGGTGCGTAAGGCTTGGATAGTTCCTAGTGATTTTAATACCTTTTATGCATCCTCTCCGACATTGAAAATTAATTAGTCTAATAAGGCTTTCAGTGAGGATTGAAAAAAGAAGAGGAGATAATGGATCGCCTTGTCTAATACCCCTGGTCGGTGAGAATTTCTTAAGTCTTTGTCCATTGACTTTAATTTGTAAAGAAACCGACGATATGCAATTATATATCCAATCTGTCCATTTATCACAAAAACCCATAGCTTTCAAAGTTTGAATTAAAAATCCCCAATTAACTTGGTCATATGCTTTTGCCATATCGATTTTGACTGCCGCAACATGCTTATTTGACTTTCTTTTATTTTTAAGATAGAAAGAAACTTCCTGGGCAATTAAGATGTTGTCTTGTATGCTCCTTCCCTTTATAAATGCTGACTGAGTAGGTGATATTATGTCATCCATAAGTGGTTGCAATCGATTGGCCAAGATCTTAGATATAATTTTATAAATGAAGTTAAGACACGCTATAGGTCTATAGTCCGCCACTGATTCTTGGGATTCACCTTTAGGGATGAGCGTAATAAGCATATCATTTAAACCTTTTAGCGATGTGTTGTTTTTAAAGAAGTTCCTGACAACTGTGAATATATCATCTTTGAGAGTCTCCCAATTTTCTTGATAGAAGTTACCTGGCAATCCGTCCGGCCTTGGGGCTTTTGATCCTGACATATAAAAAACAGCCTTTTTAACTTCTTCAACGTCCGATATGATAATTAATTCCTCAGTCATTTTTCCGGAGATTTTGTTAGGTATATATTCCGAAATATTTTCTCCTTGATTTGTACTTTTATTTGTAAATAGCTCTATGTAATAATCTCGAATTATGTTCTTAATTTCATCTTCATTTTCTGTCCATATTCCATCCTTGTTCATTATTACTTTGATTTTATTGATCTTCCTTCTAGAAATAGTTTTCGCATGGAAATACTTTGTATTCTTTTCTCCTTTTTTATCCATTGATCCCTAGCTCGATCCGCCCAAAAAAGTTCTTCTTGCTTCCAAGCTTCTTCAAGTTTCCCATATATTTCCTTCTCTTTCCTCCAGTTTGAATCCGTTCTTACCTCATCTTAAATTATAGCTAGTTCTTTTTGATATTTCTCTATAAGTTTCCGGTTATTGCAAAACATCTTTTTACTCCATCCTGTAAGAGCTAGACACAAGGCATCCCTCTTTGTACAAAAATCTTTAATTGAAAGGACATTACCTTGTTTACTCCAAGTTTTACTTATAAATTCTTTGCAATTTCCATTTTCTAGCCATCTTGACTCAAACATGAAGTATTTTTCAAACCTGGCTTTTGCCTCATCCAAGGAGAGTATTAACGGAGAATGATCGGATCCAATGGCCGGAGGTACTTGAATTGTAGCATTAGGGAATTTTTCACACCAAGATAAAGAAGCGAGGCCTCTATCTAATCTTTCCTTAACATTTTCATCACCCTTGCGCTTATTCGTCCAAGTGTAATAGCATCCTTTACTTGGTAAATCTAGTAACCCATTTTGATTAATGAAATTGTTAAATTTTATGATTCTGTCAAAATTTGTTCCTCTTTTACCCATTTTTTCGGATGTTCGTGATATATCATTAAAATCCCCAATGAATAACGTAGGAACCTTGATTTTTGAGTACCAATTTGTAAGTGATTCCCAGAGCTTATTTCTTTCCTTTTCACAAGTTGGAACATAAACACACACCAAATACCAAATTTCTTTATTTGATTCCATAATTTCAGCCATTATAAAAGATGAGGTAGAATTTATAACCCTCAGATTCACAGAATCTTTCCACAACAATAGAATCCCCCCAGACATATAAGATCTTCCCCTGGGTTCGACTATGTGTGAATTTTCAAAACCTTTAAAATGATTACAAGAAGCGAACTTACTAGACTTTAACTTAGCCTCTAACAAACAAGCAACGGAAATATGAAACTTCAAAATAAAGGACTTAAACATACTCTTTGTCGAGGGTGCCCTCGCTCCTCGACAGTTCCAAACAAGTACACTATCCATCAACCCCGGCCCTCTTAAGGGACAGGCCGCCATCCACTTCAGCAAAAGTAGGCCCACTTTCCATCACGGGAACACCCTGTGTACTTGTAGACTCGTCAGAAAAAGAGTCATCACTAGCAGCACCATCAAGATGACCTTGACAGTCACCCATGGTTTTATTAGTCTCATGTCCTTGAAAATCTTCCATCACCTTAGAGTTTAGGATTTGGTGTTTAACATCATAAAAATTAGTATAAAGTTCCTCCACGAAGATTTTCATATCATTAATACGGCGCTCAATAAGCGAAAAATCATTTTTATTAAACTTTTGAACCTTATTAATAGTCTCAAGCTGTGGAGGAGCAGGTTCCTCCTTACGTTTAAGGTTAGCAGGCCAAGTAAAATTCTCCTTAAATCTAATAACTCTCATCCTCGGAGTTGTACACCATTTAACACCTTCATCAAAAGTTTGTCTACCGAATTGGCAAATCTGGACTGATTGAGATACGCCAACGATCTCTGCGTCAATGTACTTAAAACCAGGAATGCATTTACTCTCACTAGGAAGATGAAGTGAAGTATCCCTTATATTAACAGGATAATTAGTGTCATATTGATAATATTTACTAAATTTCTTAAGACCAAAACCATCAACACCATATATTCTTGTATACCACTTTTATCAATAAAAACCTCAGTCTCGATTCTTCGTTCCACGTTGATAATAGGATCAATATTATCATCTTCACAGAAGTTCAAATCCACTACTCGTTTCCTTTTATCTCTAGCACATTCGTCATCAATGAACTTATTATTAGCAATTTCAACGCCAACGATCTTAGCATTCTTCACTTCCCAAAAAGATCTAATTGCCTCATACAAGTTAATCAAGTCCCAAACTAATAAATAGATAATCCAATAAATTAAAAGTAATAAAGAAATCATGTGAAGAGTTATTAAAGTTCTGTATAATTCTTGTAAAATTTGTTTGGAGACAAGGCTGTAAGAAAGAAGCAATACTCCCCCATGGTATATAAAAAGGCTGCAGAAGAAACAGAGGCCCAAATCAACATTACAAACCTTCACCGTCATACACCAAGAGTCCCAAATAGCCACGTGAACAAAGCGTGCACCATTAAGGCAGCTGATATATACGGCTATACTCTTGCAATATTTTATTCTAATCTCAAAACAGGCGTGATTAAAGAAAACATCCCATATAATAGACATCCCATATTCCAATATAAAAAAGAACCAATAACAATTGTAAAGGTAGTATAGCGGATTGTAACAATCCTTAATAAGCCAATAATATATATTAAATAAGGAGAATAGGATCACGGTGAAGATATCAGCCACAATTAAACTCTTAACAATGCAGATATTATAGGCATTTGTTATAGTAGCCGAGAAGATAGCAGGAGGAATAATAAATATCTTGAAGAAAGAGGAGTAAAAGTGTAATTTTATCCTTACACGCCAACACAAAATAGCTGCAATATTCTTGGTATTCAAAAAGATTTCTTCAGATAAGATATTAAATAGATCACGCCATGAAATGTCATTGGAGAGGAGAATGAAAAAACTCGGATAATTAAACGAATTAGGTAGGCAAGTAGTAGAGTAGCGAGTATTAGTAGTCAGAAGGAGAGAAAGCCAGTAAGCTTGGTTTATTAATTTACTACTTCTGTGATAATAAGAAACAGAGCAAAGCAAAAAATATAAAGATAAGAGGTAGAAGGAAGAAAACTTACTTGCTACAATATTCACAACAATCAAGAAAGAGATACGTATAATAGGGAAAATCATAGGATAACTGAGACTGAAATAAGTTGTAGGCCAACTAGATATACACCATAGATCCTTAATAGGAATAAAGTAGAAGACGAAAGCCTTTGCGTAGATTATAAGAAAGATAATCAGATTGATAAAGCTCCAAAAGGTAGTAGAAAACTCTTTACACTTATCCAATTTTCTCCATGAATAGCGTAGGGAGCTATTAAATAAAGTCCTGAAAATTTCTTTGAGAGTCATGATGAAACTAGGATGCATGTGAGAGATAAAACTCTGATTTGTCAAATTAATGGCTATAACGTGTTTCACTAGTGTCATAAGATCAAAATCCATAGTAGAAGAGAGCTGCATGTGATGATAACCACGAAAATAGGGAGAGTAAGAAGAGTACTTGTAACACACCTCATATTCTCTGTAATTCTGAGGAGGTGAATCAATACAACATGATATAAAACTAATATAAGTAATATTCCAGTAATCAGCTTCAAGAACAAAGTTAAGGATGAGAAAAATCTATGTAGTAATGCCAGTAAATAGTAAATTCATCATTCCCTTTCCAAATAAGAAAAATTGGAAGTAAACTAGTATGCATGGGGTCATATTTGATCATCTGGTTAGTAAGAGTATTTTCTTTAGCAATACAATTCCTCAGTAGAGCCAAAGATGACAAAAACCAGAGCTGCATGTTTAAAGAGGAGAATTGGCCGTACCAGCTCGCTTGGGCCACCTCACAAAGGACTGAAACCACCAAAGGGGGACCTCTATCATAATCCAAGAGGAAGAGTAGGTAGATCAGGAAAGGAATCGAGTGATTAGAGTCAAAGAAAGCCATGATTTGCAGAATTAAACCATAGTAGATGAAAAAGTCAAAGAAGACGATGTTTTCAGAGAACCATTTTAGAGAGAGAAAAAAGAACTGCTTATCCAATCTATTAGTCTTATTTGTTAGCAAATGTGATATTTTAATCACAGTTGCTGAAAAAATAAATTTTAATAATAAAGTGAAATAATTTTCTTGCTTCGTAATATTATTTAGCTATTTGCTTTTTTGTCTTTTCATCCTCACGGTTAAGATATATTAGAGATTTTCTTGCATCCTAATATTATTTAAGTATTTGTTTTCTTGTGTTTTCAGCCTCACAGTTAAGATTTGACTCTAATTTACTAATCACGTATATCTCCACTCTTGAATCAAGTGATTGGGTTAAAATTTGATTGCAAGACTCGTCGTACACAAAGATTCAAGAATCTATCGATGCAATATCTTCAATTTCTTTTAATTCGCTTTGATAGAAAAAATCTTTGTCATTCAATTCTCTTTTGCTCTCTTCACCTTTTAATGGGACAAAATTACTAGAGTTAAAAAAAACCGTGTTTAAAGAAATCTACTCTCGATCAATGGAGATTAAAACCTATTTTGCAAATTAATCCGGAATTAGCAAAAACATTATTTTCATTTCAATTCTTACTCCGATTCGCACACAAATATCCATCGCTAAAGAAATGTTGAAAAAAAGGAATTTCGCAACATCTTTTAAGTCATACATGACTTAGAAACAAACGTTACAAATTATCAACATTCTTAAACATAAAACAAGCTGAGAAAAACACCAAGTTTCAAATCAGTTCAATTATCCAACAACTTGATCTCAAAGTATAGTTAGAAAACAAATGTGATTTTCATCATTCTTTCGCTACAGCACCTTGCTTCTCATCATTAAAATATTCGTGCCTAAAAATGTACCAAATAAATTATCAAAATTACTCCAAATTCATTTTCTCTTTAACATAAAATAAAACATACTTAAATTTACTTTATTTTTCATGTGAGTTGATGGATCCATGTAGTAGCCATTGCTATGTTGACACTGAAAAGATTGTAGTTTTCCTGCAAACCAAAATCCAGTTATTTGAAGCTATGAATATAAGTTAATGAATCCATGGACTATGTTTGATAAAAAGGTCTCAGAAAAGTAAATTTGTCTTGCTATATATCTTATATAATATTATACTTACCGGAGTGATTACCATACTGTAACGCGACCAAATAACTCCAATAGCTGTAACAACTGCACATTTTAATGAAATAAATAAATTAGATATAAAAATGAAAATGACTATGCAAGAAACAATTATACCTATTTGCTGAATATATGAAAGTTTCTCGGGAGGTTTAGCAAAATCAACAATATTGGCTATACTGATTCCCCATTTGAAAGTTGGTGCCCGAAAATGAACTGAAACACAAAATAAATGAAATGTAAGAATAAATTGTTAATTAAATTTAGTTCATGAAAATTGAATCTATTCAGTCTTTAGTTTTATCTTTCCCTTATCACTTCAGTTTGTTCACACTCTAATCGGATTTGGCTTCTTTTCAAAGATAAAAATATTGAGATCGGTCCTTTATATGGTCCATATATCATAAATTTTCTTGGTTTTATGAGAAATATTTTCCCCATGATTTTTTTATGATTCACCGTTGAAAGAATCAGTAGAAGGGGGAAGAAGATGAAGTTTTTAATGGATATTTTTTTTAATTTTCTAGAAGAAGTTAACCGGAGTTGAGGGTAACTAACGGAAACTAAGGGAAATGGGCTATTTGACTCTTTGGTTTAGTCTAGGGGGAACAACATATTTTTTTGTTGTCGAGGGTAGGTTTAAGAAAAATTAGTCATATCTTTAAAATAAATAAGGGGTTCAGGTTAGTTTTTGAATTTTTATTACATTATACTTAAATAACAAAAAAGTTAAATTGGCTAAACCAAAATTGTAATTATGTTTTGGCAGTTCATTTCATATCAATATAAGTTAATTGTTATCACCGTAAAACTAAAAAACGCCTTTTCAATTCAATCCTACTTACGAGATTCTCAAACTTATCTTTTCGTTAACAAAAATCTCACGTTTATCGACATTTCTGTCTTGTTTGCTCTTTTCAATTAAAAATTATCATTTTCATTGATTTTATATAAAAATTAGTTAGAAATATGCTATATAAATTTAAGCAATGTTATAAATTCTATTTTTTTTATAAATTATAACTGTTTTGATTCAGTACTAATTAATATATGTTGTTGATAATAATCTTGTATCGTAAATATAAACTATATTACTTCTACAAGGAATATGAAGAAAAATACTGGGTTGATAGGTCTAGACGAAATTTGTTAGTTTACGGAGATAAAAATACGATTTTTTTTCATTTATCGACTATTCAAAGAAGGAAATATAATAGAATTACTATAATTAAAGATGATAATGGTAATTGGAAAGAGGACTCTTCGAAAGTCAAATAGCATTTAAACATTTTACGAAACCCTTTTCTCGGACTAAACAACAAGCTACGATAATATGGAAAAAGCGACATAATCATTAAACCCAAAGTCAATGAACAAATGAATAGCAGTCTAACAACAACTCCAACTATGAATGAGGTAGAAAGAACAGTTCGAGATCTATCCTCCTCCAAAGCTTCAGCTCCCGACGGATTGAATGGTAAGTTTTACAAGGAATTTTGGGATATTATTAAAGAGGACATTTATAATATGGTTTTATATTTCTTCTCTAAGAATATCACTTTAGATAATCTGAATGACACTCTAATCACACTTATTCCGAAAGGAGATACCCAAGAAAATTAGTAGTTTACCGAGCCATATCATGTGTAAACTTTGGCTATAAAATCATAGCAAAAATCTTTTCAAACAAGCTTCAGGGATTTATGAATGATATTTTTTCACCGACACAATTTGCGTTTATTAAAGGTTGTGCTATACATGACAATAGTATTATAGCACAAGAAATTTCTTTCTTCATGAGTAGGAAAAGGAAAAACAAAAAACACATGACAACAATAAAAATTAATATGGCTAAGGCTTATAACCAGGTACGTTGGGATTTTTTACTCCTTGTCTTAAGAAAACTTGGGTTTTGTGATAAATGGATCTTATGGATTAACAATTACAATACTATAGTTTCTTTTCAAATTAATTTTAATGGAGAAAGACTCAGTAAATTTCCCCCGGAAAGAGGTCTTAGATAAGGGGACTCCCTTTCTCACCTTTTCTTTTTACCATTATGACCGAATCTCTTATAAGTATTATTGACTCCTATGTCCTTAATGGAGTTATTCAAGGTATTCAAATTAATAGAAAATGTCCTAGTATATCTCACCTTCTTTTTACAGATGATTCCCTTTTTTCATTACCATATATGAGACTAATATACATGCTTTCAGAGAATATCTTAACATCTATTGTACATGATCAGAGTAAAGAATTAACTTTGATAAATCGACGATTATTTTTAGTAAAGAAACTTCACATAATAAAAAGGAATATGTGTCAGATGCAATCAATATTAGAGAAACAGAGGATCTTGAGAATTATCTTGGGATTCCACTTTGTCACAAAAGATCCAAAGTGGAATCACTTGAGTGGATTGCAAAAAAAAAAATCAAACATACAGAAGGATGAAAAGCAAAATTACTACCGGAAGGAGGGAAAGTGCTTATAAAGACCATTCTACAAGCAATTCCTAACTATTACATGTCAATTTTTTCATTCCTAATCTCTTTTTGCAATAAATTAAAATATGCTATATCCAATTTCTGGTGGAATTTAGGTGAAAGAAATAGGATTCACTTGATGGCATAGGAAAGATAGGAGTGGGAAAATTAGTTGGAGGATTAGGTTTTGAGGACTTTAGAGAATGAATACGATCCTTTTGGAAACACAAGTTTGGAGAATTATGAACAGTCCAACAATACTTTCGGCAAAACTTTTGAAAGGTATTTTTTTCACAATAAAAATTTTATGGATGTTAAATTAAGACAAAGTAGAACATGGAGTTGGGAAATTATAATGGAAGGTAAAGATTTTATCAAAAAATATGGGATATATCGAATCGGGAATGGAGAAGATATCAATATTCGGAAGGACAAATGGATAGATACAGATTGGGAATTGGAAAAACCTCTGAACTATAATATTACTAAGGTAAGTCAATTAATGAATTCAGAATCCCAGACCTGGAATCTTGAGATTCTTGAATATTTATTCCTTAAACCCATTATCGCCTCTATCACCAGGCTTCATATTATTGACACAAAATCTAAGGATAAATTGACGTGGCCCTTTTCTTTTAATGGAAAATATAACACTAAAACATGTTACAAAATACTCACATAAGAACAGGTTAAAACATAACCTCAAACTACCAAGGATCCGGTAAGACATAATTTGTCAATTTGGAAAATTATATGGAACTCGAATATTCAAAAAAAAAAAACTTTTATATGGAAAACATGTAATAATGCGATTCCCACAAACAAAAATCTATATAAAAGGAATTATGCAGATTCTTTCGATTGTATTTGGTGTTTAAATAACACTGAAACAGTCTAACGCCTCTTATTGAACTGTAATGTTAGTAAAGAAATTTGGATAGGTACATCTTTACAACTAAATATACATGAGAATACATAACACAATTTGGAAGATTGGATTATTAAAACAGTTTAAGCATATACAGAGGGTGGATGGGACAGGAACATAACAACAGATTATATTTTGATTTGCATGTGGAACATATGGAAAGTAAAGATGAAAACTTTACATGAAGTTATTAATATAATAGAAGGATACAACATCATAAAAATCACAAACAAGCTCATGTCAAAACTACACGGAATAGATTGGAAGAAAATTTATAGCACCTCTAGCATCTTATAACCTACAAATGAAGAAGGGCACGAGGATCTTCAGGATTACGAGGCTGACATCGTATTATCATGCGACGCTTCAATCAAACACAAATTTTGAGCCTACATGATTCGGAATTGTTCAGTACCATAAGAAAACAGGATGTATAGTGCATTCAAATAGCGCATCGATTGTGATTTGGCAGTAGTAGGAGAAGCAATGACAGTTTTAGAGGTCGTTAATAAGTGCAAAGACTTCCCAGAAGAAAACAAACTCATCCTTTCAGACAACCTTGGGATTATCCAAGGTATCAATAAGGTGTTAGCAATGAGTTGGAAGATCCAACCGATTATCAAGAAGATCATCCAGAAGAGCGTTGAATTCGGTCTTATCTCCTTTAGATTTATAAATAGGAGATTCAACGGAAAATCGGACAAACTCGCGAAAGAAGTTAGGCACTGAACCAGTTCTCATCGAGGAAGTACTATTAACATCTTCGATTTGGCTATTAAGTTATGTAAATTAGGGATTGGTTGATTTTCTTACTTGTCTTGGTGCATTGGCACCCTTTCCTGTCCAAAAAAAAATATAAATTATATTCACATTTCTTATGTTTTTGCAATTTATAGGTAAGTATTTGATAAATGATATATAATTAAAATTATAATAAAATTCAGTAATGTTGTGATTATTTCATGTAACTTTTTTTACTTATGTTGCGGTATGGGACAAACTTAACTTTTATTTATAGTATTATAAGATGTCATGGTAATAAATAATTTAATTTTTTATTTTTTGCATTACTATATAAGTGAAAATTCAAATATTAATGAATATAATAGAGGCGATCTCAACGAACATCCAAGAATATCAAATTCCTTAGCTCAACTATTAATAGTAGTATTTCACTTAAAGTATCAAATTAAAGTTTCGTCCAAGATTTTCAAATCCTCAGTATATGTTTTACCGAAAACATGATCTTAATCGTGATAAGAATCTTCGATTTTGGAACCTAAACTAATGTTTTACTACAAAATACATTTCTGTGTGGATTAAACATAGGTATATTGCAATTTAATAGTATTGGTGTACATAACATATAATTTATCTTCTTCTTTTACTCTTCTCACAAATAGATTTATTTTTCACATCTATTAGTCCAATTTGTTAGAAAATGTGAGATTTTAGTCACTGTTGGTGAAAATGATAAATTTAATAATGAGGTGAAATAATTTTCTTGCTTCCCAGTAATATTATTTGACTATTTGTTTTCTTGTATTTTCAGACTCGCAATTAAGTCTTAACTCTAATGTACTAATCACGTATTCTTATAATACTTTTAGCTAACATATAGTTTTGGCCATATGTAATACATGTTCTTTTATGAGCATATTCCATAAAACAACAAAATAACATTATTTCGAAGATAAAATTTTGGGTTTGCTAACCTATCCAACCATTATACATCACCCTTATCTAAAATATTAGTAGAATACCTTGAAATCAAGATGTATTTTTTCATATCCTAACCATAAGATAAAATTGAAGTAGTCATGGGATATCATGTATAGTTTTGTTGTATCTTCTTACTTAGTCACTTAAAATATAAAAGTTAATATAAGACTAATGATTTTGTTTATGTAGTTCCTGAAAGGTAATGTCTCTAGATAGATTTCCAGGACCATGGAGGCCAGTGGTGTGGACATATATTCTTGTTACTCTTCATCATCGTCGGTCTGGATTTGGAGTTAGTCAAAGACTAAGAGAATATGATCGGTCCTTTATATGGTCCTATAATTCGCCATTGAAGGAATTAGGGGGTGGGGGTGAAGTTTTTTTATGGATGGAAATTAAGGGCAAAGGGCTACTGGATTCTTTGGTTTAGTTTAGGGGATATAATGGTATTTTTCTTATTGAGGGTCGGTTCAAACAAAATTAGCTATTCGAGTGAAAGTTTCAGCTAATAACTAGAAAATAAATAAGGGGTTTAGGTTAGTTTTTGTGTTTTTATTATATTTTACTTAATATAACAAAAAAGTTAAATTGGTTAAACCAAAACTGTAATTATATTTTCGTAATTCATTTTTTTTAATCTAAGTTGATATTTACCACCGTAGAATTAAAAGGATACCTTTTAAATTCTATCTTACTTACAAAATTCTCAAAATTTATCTTTTTGTTGAAAAAAGCCTCACATTTATCGACATTTTTATCTTGTTTTCTCTTTTCTAATAAAAATATTATTTTCTATGATTTTATATAATAATTAGATAGAAATATGCTATATAAATATTATAAATTTTATTTTTTGTATAAATTATAACTATTATTGATTCAGTACTAATTAATATATGTTGATGATAATAATTTTGATTTGTAAGTAGAATTATATTTATATTTTTTTTATATTTATACAGTCTATAGGTAAGTGATTAAATAAAATGATATATAGTTGAAATATATTATAATATTCAATAATGTTATGTTAATTTTACTTAATTTTTTTATTACCCTATCTTTAACTTTTATTTATAGTAATATGAGATGTCATGTACTCATATTAATAAAAAAAATTAATTTTTTTTGCATTACTCTATACTTGAAAATTCAAATATTAAAAAAAATATTAGAGACATTTCCAACGAAATTGAAGTTGAAGCAAATCAAAACGTTGGGTACCCCGAAGTCAATTTACGACGTATCTTCACTTTTGTATAATACGAGATTTGGTTTTGTCTTTTTCCTAACTCCCAACTCCCTTGATTTGGGAAAATATTTTTTCGAAAGGAGGATGGCAACCCAGAGTCATTACGGCATATGTAATAATAATGTTATGGTTTATTTGGAAGTAAAAAATGAAAAGTAGACATATATGTCGGAATGAAATTAGATACATACGACGTTATTCACACAACTAACTGCGATGTGAATGAGCTTTTCGGGATTACTGTTAATAGAAATGATGGAAACCGCATAAACAGACACCAACTGATGGATATTCAGAACAACAACGAGGTGTCAAAGTCAAATATTACATTTACTTGTGATACATCCTTTGACCAAGCTTATAACCCGACAAGGTTAGGGATCATCCAGTTCCATAGAACATTTTTTATCTGAATCGATCAACGCCATGTAACGTATTACGATTCGGAAATGGAGGGTGAAGGACATACAGTGTTAAAAGCACTTGAGATTTGTAGTCAGATTGGCTACGAGGAGAAAACTATTCTTCTCGGATAACCTTTGAATAGTTGTATGACCGGTGTTGAGGAAGATTAATTAACTAGCGGGTGAGGTAGGTCCGATGAGTTTCAAAAATATTCCTCGGATAACAACATCCGAGCTAACAAGCTTGCAAAAATAGTTAGTCCTGGAGCCATGGACGCACCGACAACAAGTACCTACATCGAGGCTTCCTTTGACAAATTGGGTATTGGATGATAGTTAAAAGTTTGGTAGATGGTTCGGAAAGTTGTAAATTTATCCGTCCAAAAAAAAATCCCAACTCCCAAATATATTTTTTACATACTAATCACAAATTCATTATAGTCAACATGCAAACATCACACCTAGTAGCAGTGTAATAAGTTTAGTTTCTCTCTTTAGAGAAGAGAAAATAGGGTTACATTCTTCTAAAACAAAATAAACGTTAGCTGATAATAATACAAAGATAAGATTTATTAATAAAAATATTGTTTTCCAGAGGTAAAATGATGTTTTGGCAACCTTTTTGAATAATAACCTTCTTCTCCTTACCATTTCTAGCCATAAAACAAGTTTTAAGAATTTCAAGCGCTTCTGCCTCCTCTGATATATCAACTGTAATTTTACAAACTCATATCCCAATGAATTCTCCATTATTATACCTGGAGACACAAGAAATTGTTCTTTTATTATTAGTAAAAGATATATCACAATTAATTTTACTAGAGTTTTTTCAGGGAAGGGGGGATGGGTAACCATCTTGTTTTAGTACTATTAGTGTCACCATTTCCCGTTGTCTTTTCATTGTATTGTTCAACACGCAGCTGGATGGTATCACTCTTTGAGGTAGATGTACCACCTATATGTTCACCTATTTTAAGAACTTTTTTGTTAGATATTTCAGAACAAACTCTTTATTATTGTGGCAAATACCTTTTCCTTTTTCCTTAGGGAAAGACTACAAATATTTTTCCATCCTATAGACATTTGAAATGATACTTTAGTCTTTTTTATTGATTCCGGTGGAGGGGTAAGTTAGGTTTTTAGATTCCTTCAGAAGCCCATTTTCATCATTAGGATCTTTGGATTTTTTTTGTTCTTTCCAATTTTTATTGCTTCATTCAAAGTAACCAGATGGTATAACTTCCCTTCATTGTGAATAAATGAGTTTCTCCCTTTCCAAGTACTCCAAGCAATGTTACAAATCTAATCAAGGATCATATCTTCTTTCTCAAAAGATTCTTTCACTAATTTCAAAATATTCATAAGCCAACTATCAGTCTTGTCTGAGCTAGAGGTACAAGTTCTCAAATTCAATGGTGAAGCTAGACATATTGCTATTTCCATTGGCATGCAAATAGTAAGTGCTCAAAAGATTTAGTACTACTGTTACAAGTTTTACGTATATTATCATTTGTGATTCTTCTAATATATAGATAATTCTCAGTTGGGAGGTGATTTTAATGTCTCTCCACATGAAGTTTCGAAGTTTGTTAGAGTTTTCATATTTCAGATCATTTTCCACACCTCTTTAGAAATGATGTGGGATGTTGTTGCTTTACCAACCTTTTTATTACTCATAGTTTGATTCATTCCTTCTTTAATAATAGGATAAGTTTTTTTTTTTGACAATATATTTGCCATCTTTCCAGTTGACCAAAAGGGTATATCTTTTTCCCCACACATACGTATGAAAGTTAACATGATTTTATTAACAATATATATATATATATATATATATCAATTTTTTTATAAGCTCTATGTTCCAGCTCCTTCCATTATTCATAAAGAAAGAATTAAGATTAGTAATATTAGGGATTAGTAATATTAGGGTCTTTGAGAGTAATAAGGTTCCCTTCATTAGTAACCCATTTGTTCCTTTAGGGTTAACCGTCATACCATCACCAATCTTTCATTTAAAGTCACAAAATCTCTCCCAACCAAAAGGCTTCCCCATCCCCAGGAGGGAGAGTTTCCTAATTTTTCCTCCAAGAAGGAGCAACTGGGAAAATAATTTCCCTTTAGTATACTATGGATTAGTGAATTATTATAATTTATGATGTTCCAAGCTTGTTTACATATCATATCCAGATTCATTGCATTTATATTTCTAAAACCAACTCTCCTACTAATTTTACTAATTGTCAAGGACTCCCAATTTCCCTAGTGAATTTTTTCTTCTTATTACTTCACCACAAGAAGTTTGAGATTACAGAAGAGATTATCATTAATTTTAGTAGGGAGTAGGTAAGAATACATGTAATAGGTGGGGAAGGATTGAATCAAAGATTTTATAAGAATTTCTTTTCCTGCTTCAGAGAGGAGATGCTTCCAATTGCTTATGTTTGCAAGGGTTTTATCGACTAAGTGGTTAAGATCCATTTCTTTATATCTTCACCACTCAGTTGGTAAGCCTAAATAGTTATCAAGATCTTTAACATTATTCATGTTGATTCTTCCAGAGAAAATGTTTTGTATAGGGTAGGTGTGTTTGAGCTAAACATCACACTACATTTGTTATAATTAAGTTTCAAACATGTAGCATATACATATTTTTTAATGATATCACTGAAGCTATTACTTTCTTCATAATTTACTTTAAGGAAAAACATATCGTCATCACATAATAACAAATGGGTGATATTTGGGATTCTTTTATTAAGTTTAATGCCTTTTAAAGCCCCATATTCTCCTTTTCTTTAATAAGTGAAGTAATAGTTTAAGACACGATGTAGAAGAGAATGGAAGATAAGGGGTCACCATTTTATCCATTTTCTTCATACTTCCTTGAACCTCCGAGTTAAATATCAGTCGTCACATTTCTGGTAAGATCAAACATGTTCAAGATGCATTTTTTTGTCACCAACTAATCAGTAAAGATCTAGCCTTTAGGCTAACATTTATCACCATTTTGATAATGAAGAAACAATTCATGTATTTCTCAAAAAGATAGATAAATGAATAAGAATAAGAGTGAAACTCCTCTGTAAACATATAACAATATATTCAAAATACTCCCTTATAGCTAATGCATCCAAGATATACATGATAGTAATGAGAACATGCACACGTTTTTTCCCCTTTGCCAAGATCAAAAAGAGGGAAGTATATTAAGGGAGATAAGAATAACCAAATTAAATAAAAAAATTCAAAACAAGCATAACATAAACCGAAGATATGTAATATTCAAAGTGAGCACATGATTACTTCAACTATCATAGTTTATAGAACATAAAATAACCTCTACTGACCTATCGAGAAAATATATCAATCTGACACCAAAATAAAATGGGTAGAAGAGAAGTGATAATAATACAGAGGGGAAATAAATTAAATCTCGAAGCTAAATACGTACTTTGATATCGATTTCTACTGATATGCTTCACTTTTGTAGCCGAAGCTTCCTTCGCATAACCTAAGCTTCCTAGAACAAGACACTATATAAGAACCAAAGGAAGGTGTGTTCCTGATGGCACACTAATACTCAAGTCAGAATATTAATCAAGGGTATTCATAAGGCATGGGAGCTATGAGGTGTTTTTAGATCGTATAATGATCACAATGCGTTTTAAGAGAGATATAGAATGTACCGAGTTTGAGATATGAATGGGGTATTTATAAATAATATGGACGCGCGCCATGGGTTGTCGCGAGTGCGTAAATTAGGTTCGTTATGAGTGTAAGATTAGGGTGATGTGGGGTGTGTGATGTGTCTTGTTTTTTTCGTGTGACGAGATGTTGTCCTTGGATGTCATCCATGTATGCAACCTTTACCTTTGACTTTCTTGTCATCAAAAAGTTTGTTACTCCTCTACCCTCGACAAAGATAATTTACTATCAGCATTGTGGCCTTGTCTTTGGCCTTGGCCCATCTGGTATTTTGGTGCTTGATCTAGTAGGAGTGCTTCATTTTGGCCTGTCAATAAACCTTATAATATGTTTGATCGACGTTTCCTGTTCGGATGTGATTAAAATAAATTCACTTACCTCCTTTGTGGTTCCTCTATTTTATCTTTATTATTTTCTAACACACCAAGACCCACCAAGTTTTTGACGCCGCTACCGGGGATTGCAACGTGTGACCCCGATGTTTAATCTTTAAGTAGTTTTAATTGTTTATTTATTGATTTTTTCAGTTTTACGCTTGGTTTTTGTTTTGTTTTTACAGTTTCTTTATTCAGGTAATGATCAAGAGTTTTATTTAAATATGTATAGAGGACATTACCCAGATCCCGATCCATTTGACTATTGGGAAGACTCTTTGGAACAACAACAATGGGGTAGTAACTTCTACCAACAACCTTATCAATACCTGCAAGAGCAAGAATGGAACAATCAATAGATCGGGAATAATCAACAACAATCATCATATCACTATCCCTAGGAGCAAGGATGGAACAACCAATGGCTTGATATTATTCAACACTATCCACCTCATCACTATCAGCAAGAAACCGTAAATGAAGCATTTTCTAAACTGAATCGCGTAGAAGAGGAAAGTGATGTCAGACTTGAAAGAATAAAACAGATGATAGATAAACTGGCTTCCCAGTGTGATTCTCCTAAACTTGTCAAGAGTAGTAGCAAGTCTTATGAACTGGAAGAAGTAGTTGAGGAGGAAGTGTTGAAAGACAATATTAGTGATAGTGATATGACCACCGTGCCGATTATAAATGGCGACCACCATGTGGTTGAGAATCTTGTTAGCATGGTAGAAGAAGGAGTAGCAACGCAATTACTAGAAGTTAACATAGAAATTTCTATTCCTATAGTGTATGCACATGATCAAGATACAGAACGCAACCAAGAAGAGGTGGTGATCGAGGTTATAGAAATTAAAAAGCAAAAATATGATGAGGTAATAGTGGAAGATTGGGTTGACATCGAAGACGAATCTGAAGTGGTTGGAGAATCAATTGAAGAATTCAAGGTTCACGCTAAGACATAAGTTGAATATCCACCACAAAAAGTTCACCAATTACCATCTCTACCCCGAATCATGAATGATATTAGAGCTGAGAAATTCGAATCACCTCCACCACCACAAAGTTCAAACATGTGCTACGCAAGAAAGGTGCCACACCGCGAGAGTAAAGCGGCAAGGAGGAGCACCTACCCACCACATTTTAAAGAGGAATGTGAGATTGAAACGAGGAATAAAAATGATCTTATACTGCAGAGAACGGTCATCTACTATCAAGTGGTGGAAACTGAGTTTCGTCATGAGAGCAAGGAGGCGAAACGGAGATACTATCCTCCCCCTTTCAAAGTTCGAGTGAATAAAATTCTAAGGGGGAAGGTTCTAAGGCTTACATGCAAAGGAAGAGGCGGATTTAAGCGGAGGAGAACCTCAAAGGCCACAATACCATCTTAATGGAAGGTAACGCGTCGAACTTAAAGACGTAATAAACAAAAGTGCTTCTTGGGAGACAACCCATGCTTTAATTTGCTTTAATTTTTTTTAATTCCTAGTGTATATTATAAGTAATTGTTGAGTCTTAGCGTCTATTTTTAAGAAATTAAAAAGGTGGTGTGTTAAAGTGTGCAGGAATCGAGTTTGGGGTGTTAAGAAACGAGGAAAAAGAAAAATTAGCAGCACTGGCCGTAGCCGATCATATGAACGGTATTGCCGGTGGAGGAAAAACACGAGCCCTCGGGTCTATGATTCGGGTTATTTGCCAAGAGGTAGAAAAAATTCAAGCAGCGCACCGGTATGCCGGTGACACCACCGGTATGCCGGCGCCTAAGAACACGAGGCCTCGGGTACTGATTGGGTTTATTGCCAAGAGAAGCAAAAAGGAAGATCTCCAGCACCGGTATGCTGGCGATTCCACCGGTATGCCGGTGCGATGGAGGTTGTGAAGAGTCTTATTCCAATTCCACTTCTTACCTTATCAAGAAGTAACCCTAGCCTCTCCGATACGAATTTTTCAGACACTAACCCTTTATATACCTGCACCACACCACTAAAACACCAAAGAACATTAAATCTTTCCTCCTATTCAATTCCAAACACACATCCAACACCACAACCTTTCAAGAAAATCAAGAAATCTTCCCCTTAAACCTTAAGCCTCTTCATCAAAGCTTCAATCCTATTCATTAAACCTTTCCCAATCCACTACATAACCATTACCCATCTCATATAACACCATAATCCTTCATTACAAATCCTCAAAACATCAAATTTCAAAACTCTTCTCTAGTCTTTGATTATTTGAAGTTTTGAGTTTGGGGTTCATTGAGATGAAGAAGATTGGAAGGTCAAGAATACCATGAAGAGGAAGAGGAAGTTAGATAACCTCTTATTACTTTTGGGTGTTAAAAGATGTAGTTGAAAGAATGAAATTTTGGAGGTAAAAACATGAAGAGGTGTTGCCAACCATAGGAAAAGTCACAAAAGAGTTGGATCCTATGCAAAACATATTGCGTGGAGTGAGCAATGTTCAACATGCCACCTACGCAACAAGAGGAGATCAACCTATACACAACCATGGAAACCAGCTTCGTGCTGGTTCAGATACGTTTTTCTATCCTTTTCTCTTTATTTTTAATTATATGCTTTCTTGAGTCTTTTTCGAGTCGTGGGGACATGACTCATTTTTGAGTTTGGGGTGGGGTTCGTTGCCTCATCCCAATTTTATGTGTTTTACTGTTTTTTTAAATTAGTTTGAGGAATGTTTTGACTGTAGAGTATTTTAAATGTCCCCGCATGCTTTATATGAATTTATGATAGAAAATAGTTGACGTTAGGAGTTAGTGTAAAACGCACTTAGATTGCATGCAAATATGAGATAATTGATAGGAAGAATTAATGAACCATGCAAAAGAAGTAAACTTGTGCTTAAGGAAAATGAGTGGTTTGTAGAACGTGAGATCTGAATGAGTAGAGAACCCACTTAGGTATGAACTAGAGGCAAGCTGTGTAGATAGGAAAATGATAGAGGCAGTTCTTTGTTAGCCCTTTGAATCCTTTATGGCCTTCTATCCCTGAATTAATTATATCCTTCTTAGCCAAATTTTCATCCTTTAATCCTTTCTTTTGTCGCCACATTATAAGCCAATATCCCTTTAGTTTGTTAGGCATTACCATATGACCCGCACTTGAATCACAATCCTGAGACTTCCTGTCTTGAGCTTGAGTTTGGGGTGGTGGGTCCACTATTATGGGAATTTATCATTGGGTTGGGATTGTTGAGCTTATCAATTGTGCTCGGTTTTATATGTTGATGATGATTCACAGGTTTATTATATTGTAACCCTTTGCCGGGGTAAGAGTAAATGAAAAAAAAAGAGGCAATGAAAAGAAAAAAAATCATGAGAAAAATAACACGATATCTCAACATAAAAAGAGAGTCATGATTATACAAAAGAAAAGAGAAATTTCATATGAAAAGAATATATATTTGGACCGGTAAAGAGGAAATTTTTAGGTGAAT
This sequence comes from Nemophila menziesii, assembly GCA_029959085.1. Lineage (NCBI taxonomy): Eukaryota > Viridiplantae > Streptophyta > Magnoliopsida > Boraginales > Hydrophyllaceae > Nemophila > Nemophila menziesii. The sequence continues at coordinate 34,986,427 of JARWIR010000005.1, read as the reverse complement.
CATCTTTAGTGCTTATTGGGTTAATTTGGGGACGCTACATTAGCGTGTCAAATGGGTTGAGTGAGAACGTATTCGAGTGTAAACTCAAGCTCTTGTACAGTTTGTTGATGGTAAGTGAGGAGAGAGCCAAAAGCTCACTTAAAATTTACCAAATATACATACCATACCGTCCTTCAGCCTATATTAAAACCGTAAAGACCTCATGATTCCTAGATACATAGTGAGTTAATAGGGAGTATGCTAAGTGGAGCGTTCAAAGCAAGTAAGGATCGAGGAACACCCTATAGCCACCATCTTGAGATAAGTATAAGCATAACCTTCTAGCATTGTGAAATTAATTTTAGATTGATATTATTTTGCATGTTATGTGTATATTTATTCCTAGATCATACTATATGAGATTTGTTTTAAGCTGTGCTTTGGGATTATTTACTAGATTCTACCTTCTGCATTCACCTAAAAGGCCTTTGTTTTTATTTTACTTTGTCGGAAGTATTTTATTCGAGTTTCTAATTTTAGAGTGCACTTTCTTATTTCTAGTCTTGATTTAATGATTTATTAATTTTTAAAGTATATGCGGTTTAATTATTTATTTATTGTGAAGCTTTAAAGATATATGGTAATTAATTAGAGGCCAAGTCAATTCTAAGGAAATAAGTAAAGAAGATCTTGAAGGAATCTGGAGATAGAAGGAAACAGAGTTCAATTAGGAAGAGGAAAAGCTGCCAAATAAATCTGAATTTCTACAGCTACGTCTAAAGAAGTGCTGATAACTCCAAATATAGGACGATTCTGGAAGATCCCTTACATAGGTGGATAGATAATTTCGTGAGGATTCTTTTGATATCTTACGGGCCAAAAACGGTCCAGTAACGAAGAAGATATGGTAAAAACAAGTCAGCAGTAATTATACTTATCTACTTACGAATTTGAGTTGGACTTGGACTCTACTTGTCTTCCACTCAAAGTAAAACGAATTAGGGCTTCCTAGCACCTATAAATACACCCCTTAGACCTCATTATTCATCACCTCTCAATTATTCTTCAATTTATATCATCCTTAGAGAGAGCGTCAAGAGGCAGAAGCAAGAGAAGAAGCTAGAGAATCCTTTTCCTCCAACAACAGTTCAAGTCAATTCCTCTATCTAGGTTCTTATTTTAACTATGTTATTAGGAACAAGTATATTATTAATTTCTTTATTGTTTTGACTTTCAATATGAGCTAATCTTTATATTCTTGAGAATCGTAATGGGATGAACCCTAATTAATTTGATTGATGTTTTCTAATTTTGAATTTTTATAATTTAATTTGAATTGGGCAATTAGTATTAAATATTATCGTAGGATTATTCCCTATTTTTAATCTGATCAATTAGACATAGGATTTAGTAATTAAGCTATTCACTTTGGTGGGTAAGTGATCGCCTTGATGGGGGGGTTTAATTACGGACATAGGTAATAAACGTAAGGTAGAAATTATTGATCCTGACGGACTTAGTTAACCTTATATCCAATTGGGTAGAGAACTTGACATTCAAAGGTGGATTATAATCGCCCTGACGGGGTTTGTAACACCCTAGAATAGCTCCTAAGTCCACCCTGACGGGGGTTAGGAGAATCTAGAATCCCGACTATTACTAGTTACCATTTTGACCTTTGAAAGAAGCATTGATTAAGTTTATTTCGGTGAAACCCTATCGAGACTCAAGTATAGCTCATATCTGCGTCTTAGTCTTTTAGTATTTATTTTCAGTAATTTGTTTCTTTGCGTCTAGCAGTTTAATAACTCAAAATCAAACAAATATCTTTTATATTTTATTTTCTGTATTAGCAATTACTACTACTTATATATTGAACACTTGGGTTACACCAGTCCAATCCCTGAGAACGAACCCGATTTATCGGAGTACTACTTGGACAACCGTACACTTGCGGTATTGTGGTTCCTTTCATTGTTGTACTTAATTTTATAACACACAAGGACCCACCATTTCCCGAACTAGTCCCTAGATCCCTTCTTTTGCTTAACAACCCTCTTTGTCCTTCAATGTCAGCTGGAGATGACTTTCTTCAGGCACCATATTTTCTTTGGACCATACTTTGTGCAACTCGGTCACTTTGTATCGTTGACAGTTATAACCTTTCTTGTTGTATCGATTATAATTATTATATGACTTTAAATATTGCCACAATTTCTTCAAAATGACACCGTGCATTCGCTATTTGATGATACTAGCTTGCCAAGTAGATCCACTCTCTATTTCGAATGTTGGATTTGTGGTTGTCCGAGCATTTTGTTTTCCATGTTTGGGCCCAAGGCCTCTTAAACCAGATACATGCTGCTCAATATTTTATACATATTCCCAACTAGTGGTTTATGTTTATTGGTTCATATATGTTCTTTGACCATCTTGGTGAGCCAAATAAATTTCGTGAGTTTATAAAAATACATGTATATATCAATACTTTCTTCATGAGGGTGCTCCCGATGATAACCGGGTATACTAGGGTATCATCGTGAGGAAACATTAGGTTTTTAGCATCGTTGTCATTGAAGTTGACATCATTATTATTCTTTTGATCTCCCTTGGGTGGAGGATCCTAGCTTTGACCACGTAGTTCCTATAGAAAATCCTCTGGTGATGTTTCTCCGTACTCACAATCAATTAACATTAGGGATCATCCTCGCCCTATTGAAGATAACAGCTACGAAGGATGGATTGCAAACCCTAGGAGTCATTCTCTCGTTCCTCAACGCAAGTTTACATGGCCCAAGACACTCAAGAGAAAGACAACGCCTAGTGGAGAGATGGGTAATGCGAAGCTTCAAAAGTTTACGAAGGATGACTTTACTAATATGGAAAAAAGAATTCTCGGGATGCAGGATTTCATCGATGAACTATGTGATAGCTTTTACGAGGTCAAGAATAAGATGGTCAATGAGAAATGTGTATGCAACGGGGAAGACTTGGTACTGATGGAGGAGTTTGAAGATAAAAAAAAATTGTATTTCTGTGGTGGAGATGATTGCGAAGGACATTTGGAAGATGGATCATCGGACTCTAGCAGCTCAAATGAGGGGGGGAGTTCTCAGGGGTATCCAGTGAAGGAAAACCCTCCTCCTGTATCGATTGCGGACGTCATCCGGTCCTATAAAGCGGCTGGGCGTGATGGATAGTTTTATGGTTTGGAACTGTCAGGGTGTTAGGGCGCCCCTGACAAGAAGCTCGTTTAAGTCCTTGATTAGAAAAAATAATGTGTCTTTAGCTTGTTTACTTGAGAGTCGCTTGAGGAAGAAAGATTTCAAATCTTGTTCTCATCTCAAAGCTTTTGATAATAATCTAGTGATCGACCCCGGAGGAAGAGCTTATAGGTCCAAATCGATCGTAGTGGTTTGGAAGGAGTCTATTTCAATTTCTGTTTTATTTAAGTCGTCTAATATTGTAATCTTTGAAGTTAATGAATCGAAGGAAGTTTATTGGGTTTTGTGTTGTGTGTATGTGCCTAGTAAGGAAGATGAGAAAGTGAAGTTTTGGCAATTACTTAACAAGAAGATCAAAAAGATGGATAAGCCTTATATTATTATCGGTGACTTTAACGATATTGCTAACTTTGATGAGAAAAAAGGTAAGAAAGCTCCAAATCTTGATCGGATCCTTAAATTTAATGAGTTTATCAACTTGAGCAAATACACTGTTTACCCCCTGAACTTTGGGCCGATTGACAGACTGCCCCCCAAAGTTTAAAATGCGACTAGTTGACCCCTAAACTTTAGTTTCGTGACTCGATGCCCCTTGTGTCCATTTTCCGTCCAAATTTACCGTTAAGTCGCAACGTGCATCACACGCGCGCCGTTAACTTATTTTTTTAATTAAAAAATTAATTTTTTTAAAGTATTTTATTTATAGTTTTTTAGAGGGGTAAGATTGGTAAATCACATTTTCTATTAAGTATAAATATACAGAAAATTAATAAACAAAAATAAAAAAACACAAAATTAAACTCTCTCTCTCTTTCTCTCTCTCGCGATTTGGGGAAGAACACAACCGAAGAACCCTAACTCTGCAATTTTTCATTGTTCCCTTTTTGAACTCGGCAAGTAAGAGTCTTGTAACAACAATCATGTCGCCCTACTCATCCGATAGCGTGGGCTCCAGTTCTTCTCGCGCTCCCTATTGCAGGTGTGGATTCCAAGCTAGAGAGCACACTTCTTGGACTGCTGAGAATCCAGGTAGGAGATTTTACAGGTGTATGTGGTGGTGTTCGACGAAGGATTGCAATTTATTTGCTTGGATTGACGAGCCTATGGGAGAATGTAGTGTTTCGGTAATTCGTGGGCTATTGAAAGAAATCGAGCTCCACCCGTTAGAACTTGATGCATTGGAGTCGAAGATGAATCTGTTGGCTTCAGATTTGGAGGAAATGAATCAATTAAAAAACAAAGCTTGGGGAGACTTGAAGATGGAGTCTGCAAAAGTGAAGGAGTTGGAAGCCGAGATTCAAGGAGTTGCTGAGGAATTGGAGGAAGTGTGAAAAAAGAAAACCAAGATTTGATCTTCGAGTCTGCGAAAGTTAAGGTTGTAGAAGATGAGATGATCCGTCTTAAGGGGGTGATGAAGGGATTGACAAGTGAGAACTTGATTTTGAAATGTAGTTGTTTGTTGATGGTTATCATCATCCTTTTCAAAACTTGTGGGTTTAGTTGCTTGATGTAGTAGTTCTAGTTGTATGGTGGTTTTTGTTGTAGTGGTGTTGTTTTGGTTTGCTATTGTTTTAGTTTCAGTTTGGTGTAGTAGTTTACGGCAGTTTGTTCTGTTGTCTGGGGATTGAGTACTCTTTTGTGTAATGTGTTGTTGTGTTTTCAATGAATGTAGAATTTCTTCTGTTATGTAAAGTAGTGCAACTCAGTATGTCTAATGTATGAACATAGCTGCTACGGATAAAGACAGTAGTGGACCACAAATCCATAAACATCATTTGTCTTACCAACCAAAAGTGAGGGGGCAAATTGGCATGTGTTGTATTTGTTAGGGGGCAAACTGGCACGAGTTGTAATTTATAAGGGGTTAGACTGGCATTTGTTAAGGGATAGAGTGTATAAGTTAGTAGACTGTTTTTATAGGTGTTTTTTTAGGAGGTTGTGTTATTATATTCAATTAAACAATATTAGACGAATCTACGTATATATTTGTTTGTTTTATAGTTGTAATATAGTACTGGTGTACATTTGCGTAACTAAAATGTTGTCGTGTTAGTGAGATTGTGTTGAAGTTAATGCAATTTAATTCATCAAATATTTAATGAGTAGAAAAATATAAAAGTAGTCACAAACTAAAGCAGATTCCTTACTTACTGGCATGACATAGTGTTCCACAATAGATAAATATTCAAATGCACAAAAGTACAAAAAACACACAACTTGCACTAAAGTCTTAACTTTTTGGTCCCAGTGCACTAAATAGTCTACCAACCAAAACCCATACCAGAGGATAAGAAAAACAAGTTCAGTTAGCCCTAGACTATTACATCCACAATAGTTCTAGATTGAGCATAATAGCTACATATAAATAAACAGTAAATAAATTATGCAGATCTTTCTTGCTTGCTGATGGAAAAGAAGATCACTTTGGTTTTGGTCCATCCTTTGCATGAGACGGTTGTTTGGCAGCAGCTTTCCTACGTCGAAGTGCTTCGGCAATGGTCATGTAAGCCGGGTTCCCTTCTCTCATCACAACACCTTCTTTATGCCGAATAAATGGTTTCTTCGCTCTTGGTTCCTCATCGGTTTTATCCTATCAACAAAACATGTAACAGACATTAACACATATACATGTTCATATTTTATTTGATTGCACATTTAACATCTAGCATACATGTACCTGAGGTCCTTCTTTAGCTAAAGTCCTTTTAGATCTGTGCTTCTCTGTAGGATTCGGAGATTTGAACTTAATCTGTATGGGGTGAAGGGTCATTAAAAAGTATAGGGGGGAAACTGACAAGAACTTAAAAGTTTAAGGGGTAATATGTCATTCATGTCAATAATTATGTAAATGTTTAAATAGAACTTAATTACCCCTGGTATACTTTTCTTCAATGTTGTTTCTCCTTCTGGCTCATCACTTTTTTTGGCTTTGGCTGGCGGGATGAAGGGCTTGTTTGTTGTGTGTGGCCCTTTGTTCTTGTCCTAGCACCCAACAAAATAATCATCATTATCTAAATATATACAAATGTAAATGATTTCGAGGTACCTGATCAGCAGGTACTGGCTTCTTAGATCTGGTCTGCGCGGGTGTTGTTTTATGCTTGAAGACATACTGTTAGTTAAGTTTGGGGGGTGATTAGTCAGTGTATTAAAAGTATAGGGGGTAAATTGACAACTTACTTTTTTTGTTTTTCCCTTGTGCACTTCTGTTGTATTTGCAGCTTTATCAACATCTTTTGATGTTTTTACTTTGTCTATGGGTATCTCTTTTTTTTCTGTATTTTTTGATTTTTCTTGAACTATGTCATCATCCTGTTGTCAGAATAAAACCAACTTAAAAGTAGCTTTTAATGAATGTAATCTAATATACACCCCTAAAGACAAGTACTTACTATTGTTATAGGCTTTGTTTGTGAACATCCACCCAGTGTTTTAAACCCCATACTCTTTAATCTGTTGCTTTGTCTTGTAGGATTTTGTGGTTTGGTTTTAACTGTTTCTTCATTTTCTGATGCAGATTCCTCATCAATTTCCTCATCAGTTTCCTCACCAGATTCCTCATCAGCTTCCTCCACAACACCCTGAACATTCACACCTTCAGTGTTTTCATTCTCCATTACTCCATCCACCCTTCCACCTTCAACATGTATATCATCCACTCTTACATTCTCAGTGTTGTCACCATCAATTCTTCCATCAACTCCTATATCTTCAACAGTATCATCCTCACCCCGTCCATCAACTCTTAAACCTTCATCATTATCATCCTCAACCCTTCCATCAACTCCCACCTCTTCAACGTTTTGATCTTCAACCCTTCCATCAACTCCCGCCTCTTCAACATTTTGATCTTCAACCCTTCCATCAACTCCTTGATCTTCAACATTTTGATCTTCAACCCTTCCATCAACTCCCACATCTTCAACGTTTTGATCTTCAACTCTTCCATCAACTCCCACCTCTTCAACATTTCGATCATCAACTCTTGCATCAACATTTTGATCATCACCTTGAGTAGTTCCATCATTAGCTTGTTGTTTTTCTTTACAAGTCCTAGAATTATGTCCTTTTAATCCACAACTCTTACAAGTCATAGCCCTTCTCAAACTTGTTGCTCGTCGAACAGAAGATATTGTGCGTTGTTTTCTCCATATTTTAATCTCTTCCTCGTCAACCTCCTTGGTCCTAGCCTTTTTTGGTCTGCCAACCAATTTAAATGCCATAGGAGCTTCAACAGGCAAATTGCTAGAAGTATTCCACATTGATGGACCATTGACAGGATATATCATAGGGGTGTATGCCTTCATATATTGCACCTTCGAGTAGCATTTATGTACAAATTTCTCTGCGTCTTGTCCAATGTGTTGTATGCAAGCAATGGCGTGGTAACACGGTATCCCAGATAGCTCCCATCTTCTGCAAGGACAACTACACGAATCCAAGTCTACATCTAATGACTCTGTATCCAGGTTTCTCACCTCAAACTTCATCTCGCCACAAAATACAGCGTGCCACTTCCCACATCTTTTTGGATTTATTAAGCAAATGCCTTATCTTAGGACAAATATCTCCTTCATACTTGGCCATCCAAGATCTTTTTGCTTGTAACCTCTTCATTGTATAAATCCGTAGACCCTCTAATATGAAAATCAAAGACTTGTCCCTATAAAAAGTATAGGGGGCAATTAGACATTTACTAAAATATTATAGGGGGTAAGTAGTCATTTCTTAAAAAAGTATAGGGGGCATTAGGACATTACCTGCATTTTTTAATCGCATTATTATAACTTTCACAGAGGTTGTTTAGTAGAACATCACAAGTTGTGGTTGTGCTGAAATGTGATCTTGCCCAACACTTAGGATCTAGGTTGGATAGCCAATTGAACGCGCTCTCATCCATATCTTTTATTACAGCCATTACCTCTGTAAATTTCCTAACTGTTGGGGCCCTAGCTGCTTCCCATAATCTGTCTTTCAAAGCCAACCCTGGATGCTTGATCTTGAAGTTATTGTACAAGTGTCTTACACAGTGACGATGTTCTATATCTGGTAACATGTCACTAATTACCTGGAGTAATCCCTATAGCAAAACAAACAAAATGTCAAATATTTTTCGCAGTTGACTGGTTGCCCCCCAAAGAAAATCCTCATCACTTGTGGAGAACTCATCTTCATCCATGTCCTCTCCCCTTTGACTATCTGTACTCGTAGGTCCACTCTTCTTATAACTCTCTCCCTTTGTTCCACTAGGGCCAACACCATCACCATGACGTTTAACACTTGCCCTATACCTTGTCTTCAGATAAGACTTATATGTATGATCTTTGGCTCTGGATTCAACAGATTTCTTCTTCTTCAAATTGTCCTCACCAACTTTATTCATTTGCCTCTTTCTAATAACTTCTTCCTTTGTCTTGTTAAAAATAACTGAAAGTAACTCATTATCACTAAAAATATCATCACCATTCTCATCATCTTCACAAGGGGTAACTGTCTTCTTCTTATTAGGCATTTTTTCAATAACTCTGCTCCTCTTCTTTTGTTGTTTTTTTCTGTTCTTTTGTGGCTTTTTTCTCTTCTTTTGTGGTTTTTTTCCCTTGTCCACAACATTAAGCAAGACATCACTAGTGTCCAGGTATTCACCAGTAGTATCATCCTTAGCCATTTCCATTTCCTCATCAGTTTCATCTATCAGCTTGAAAGGTACTCTTGAGTCCTTCCACCTGGACCTCTTCAACAATTCCTCATCATCTGCACCTTTCCCACTATTTAAAGCACTCAAAAGTTTATCTAAAGCAGCATATACAGATTTCTCCATAACTAATCTTTCATCATCTGAAACATCTGAACAAGTCTCACCATCTAGACCCCTGTGTAGCACTTTTTCTTGATCACAGTGGGTTGTTTTGGGGCTTGAATAGTTATCATTTGCTTCCTCAACTACATGGTTGTCATCATTCTCATCACTTCCCTTTTCAAAGGTTTCATTATCTATCTCATAATCTTGAGTAGCTTCCTCAACTACTGTGTTTGCTTCCTCAACTACATGGTTGTCATCATTCTCAACACATCCTTTTTCAAAGGTTTCATTATCTATCTCATGATCTTGAGTAGCTTCCTCAACTACTGTGTGCTCAGCACTTTAAACACAACCCTTAGGTAATAATTCACTAACTCTCTCCTCAGCTAATGTCTCTTCCTCTTCTGATGGATTAGCAACACCATCAACAACTGTAGCTTCCTCTAAGTTATCAACCACAGTATCACCCACCTTCAAACTTTCCTCCTCTATTTCTTCAGCTTGAATACAATTTTCACCTTCACCTTCACCTTCCTCTAAGTCAGGTTCCTACACTACTACTTCTTCCTTCCATTTAAGGAGTAAAGGCATATACACTGGAATCTCAACTGCATCTCCTTCTACAATCTCTGGTAAACGCACTACAAACATATCAATTGTTTGGTTTTCCTCTGTCACACTAGCCTTCTCCATAACTTTCTCGTCATTATCTAAATAGACAAGACCCTCTGGTAGTTTTTCAGCCAATTTCAGATAGTATAGCTCTACCCTACCTCTAATTCCCAGTTTCGCACATGTTTTAAGGAGAACAGGTATACTAAGATTGTCATAGTGACATCCCGGCAAATACTCGATCCGTTCCTCTCTGTATTCGCTATAATCTTCATAGAAGAACCCATCAAAATGAATGCGTAATGAAAATTTATCTGTTACACATGAAAAATACGAGAGTGAGGTAAAAGAATTTAAGGGCGTACGAATTTATGCAGAAAAGGTAAACTTGTAACCACCCACTACGAATAAGGTAAAGAAATCTCAATAATTAGTTCCATTAACAACTAAATCCCGAGATTTAAGCACAACTTCAAAAAAAGAAAGAATCCAATTTAAAAACCCTATATTTTCGGAGTTAAAAAAACAACCCCAACCATTTTAACCCCACCATTTTTGGAAATAGAACGAGCACACTTACTCCATTTGATTATTGGCGGCATCGGTGAAACGTCGCCGGTGATCTCGCTCATTATGGGTGAGACGGTTTGATTTCTCAGTTGTTGAAGTTAGTGTATGAGTTATGTGTTTTAATTTTTGTTTATTTATATAAAAGCTAAAATGTGATGTACCTAAAATGCCCATCTTTAATAAAGGATATAATTAACAATTTAAAAAAAAAAATTTACTGGACAACTTTTCACGCGCGCGTGTAGTGCACGCATAAAAAAATGGACGAAAAACGCTCAAAAGGACTAACGAGTCACGAAACTAAAGTTTAGGGGTCAACTAGTCGCATTTTAAACTTTGGGGGGCAATCTGTCAATCGGTCCAAAGTTCAGGGGGTAAACAGTGTATTTACTCTATCAACTTTAATCATCTTGTGGATATTCCAAGTAAAGGATGCTATTATACATGGGATAATCATAGAAAAGGGCATGAGAATATCAAAGAAAAAATCGATCGTGCTCTCGCAAGTATGGATTGGTGCGCGACATTTCCGGATGCCTCTATTATTATACCTCCGGCTATTGGGTCGGACCACTCTCCACTTATTCTTAAGAGATTCAAAAAATGTGATAAGTATGAAAAGTACTTTATTTTTCGAATAAAGGTGGATTGAACACTCACAATGCAAGAATATCATTAGAGATAATTGGAAATCAAATAATAAATCCAATAGTATTGTGAACTTTTGTAATAAACGTGATGCTACTTGCCTTGCTTTACAAGGATAGAGTAAAAAAACATTTTATAATAACAGAAGAAGGATTGAGAGTTTACAAAAAGAAATTACCGAACTTAATTACCAGAGTCATGTGGATGTGGTGGATAAAGAACAAATGATAAGAAAAGAAATTGAAGAATTGTGGAGAATCGAAGAAATGTTTTGGGAAGATAGAGCGAGAGATCTTCATATTAAAAAAGGTGACAAAAATACTAGGTATTTCCTTGCCAAAACAATGAGTAGAAGGAAGATTAACAGAATCGATATGATTAAAAAAGAAAATAGGAATTGGTCAGAGAAGCCAAAAGAGATTAAAAATACTATCAACTCTTACTATCAAAACTTATTTAAAGAAAACTCGACGGAGGATAGTGCAAACATTACACAATACATTCCCTCGAAAGTTACCTATGTTATGGATGAAGAGCTCACGAGATTACCACTCATGGAGGAAGTCACAAAAGCCGCATTTAACATGTCAGGGTCAAAAGCTCCTGGACCAGATGGATTACCGGGTAAATTCTATCATGAATTTTGGGAAACTATCCAGATGGATATTTTTAATTTGGTGAAGGATTTTTTTGAATCAAATTTGGACCTAAAGAAAATCAATGACTCGGTTATTACGCTCATTCCGAAAGGAACATCACAGGAAAATGTTAAAGATTATAGGCCAATTGCTTGTTAATTTTTGTTACAAAATCATCGCTAAAATTCTGGCGTCAAGATTGCAAGGTTATATGGATGAATTTGTGTCCCCTACTTAAGCTGCGTTCATTAAAGGGAGATGTATACAAGATAATATTCTGATTGCGCAAGAGATTGCTTTTTTTCTCAATAACAAAAGGACTACTAAAAAATACTACGCAGCTATTAAATTGGATATGGAGAAAGCCTATGATCAAGTGAATTGGAACTTTCTTGAAAAAACTCTTTTAGCTATGGAATTTTGTGGAAAATGGGTTGGATGGATTATGAATTGTGTTACATCGGTTTCTTTTCAAGTCAAAGTCAATGGTCAAAGACTTAAGAAATTCTGTCCTTCTCAAGGTTTGAGGCAAGGAGATCCTTTATCTCCACTGCTTTTCTCTCTTCTTACGGAAAGTCTTATTAGCCTTATCAATTGTCATTGCCGACAAGGAGATATTAAAGGTATTAACATTACTAGACTCTGTCCGACCATCACTTATTTATTGTTTGCGGATGACGCGCTGTTTTTCATTAACGTGAATCCAAAGGAAATCGAGACATTTGAAGAAGTCATGAAGTAGTATTGTATGGCATCCGGACAACGCATTAACTTTCACAAATCATCAATTTTCTTTAGTAAAAATACCCCGAGCGAAGTGCGTAACAACGTATCTAGTCAACTTCATATAATACAAGTGATTTGGGTAAATATTTAGGGATTCCGCTTTCGATCAAAAGAGCGAAAAGTCAGAATTTAGACTACATTAAAGATCGTCTTCTCAACAAATCCCGAAGCTAGATGGCGAATCTTTTATCAGATGGAGATAAAGAGGTTCTTATCAAAGTTGTACCCCAAACTATCCCTAATTATGCTATGTCGATCTTTGAATTCCCGAAAACACTCTGTAAGAAAATGTCTAGTATTGTTGCTAATTTCTGGTGGGACACATCACATAAAAAAAGAATTCATTGGGTAGCATGGAATAGAATTGCAAGATCAAAGAATATTGGAGGTCTTGGTTTTCTCGACTTTCACAAAATGAATATAGCAATGTTAGCTGCACAAGCATGGAGGATTGTACATAAACTGGAGTCTTTTGTAGCGAGAGTGTTAAAAGCTATTTACTTTCCGGACTGTGAGATGTGGGATGCTAAAATTTACAAGAAAAGATCGTGGAGTTGGTGCAGTCTTTTTAAGGGACTTCAATTCTTAAAAAAGCATTGTATCTGGCAAATTGGGAAGGGAACGCAAGTAAATATCTGGAAACACTGCTGGATAAAAAAAGGATTTTATGCTACAAAACCAGAAAATTGCCAGGTCGAAAAGGTTAGTGAGCTGTTTAGTTATAATGGATATGAATGGGACATTGATAAACTCAAAAACTTATTTACTAATGAGGTAGTCTCATACATACAAGAAATCCCAATCTCAAAAGATAATAAGGTTGTTAGAATCATTTGGCCATTTTCAAAAAATATTGAGTACTGTACTAAATCTAGATATCATGCTATTGTCAATGATGAGATTATTAATGAGGCACAATCGGCGAGAAATGGCGAGATCTTAAAAAGTGAATTATGGAATAACATATGGGGTGCAAATGTACAAATCGAAAGTTAAAAATTTCAGATGGAAAATACGTAATAATGCGATCCCAACGAAAAAAAATTTGGTAAGAAAGAGATGTTTAAGAGAAGATGTTTGTGAGTGGTGCGAGATGGAAGGGGAAAATGTGACTCATCTAATTTTACGATGTCCATTTAGTAGAGAGGTATGGTCTAAATCTCCTTTGTAGATTAAAATTGATATTTCATGTCATAGAAATATCGCGGAATGGTTACTCAAAACATTTCAAAGCTTCTCAAACAATGGATGGGACAAAAAAGTAGTAGCTGCATATATTATGTCCATCATGTGGAATATTTGGAAGGAAAGAATGAGATACTTCCATGAAAAGAAAGAATGGTCAATTGAGGATATTTTTATAGGGTTAAAGAATCGTTGTGGAGGCTATTTGGTGAAAAAATTAATTTGTGGCATAATGAAACGGAATGCAGAATCGAAAAAGCCGAAAACATAGGCAACCCTATAATCGAGGATAAGGCAGATATGATTTGGATGTGTGACACTTCTTTTACTAACAGGAATCATCATTCTGGCATCGTAGGCGTTGGAATAAATAATTTTGGATGTATTGAACGGAAAATTAGTTTAACACGCAGAATTAAAGAAGTTATTGAAGGTGAAACGTGGGCGGTATTATTATCCATGAGATCTTCCTATGATCTCACCAGTCAGAGAGTGTCATTCTACTCTGACAACCTTGAATTAATTCAAGGAATTAAAAAGAAGACCGGGCTGCACTGGAGCCTAAAACCCATTCTTTCGGAGATCAAAAGCTGGATTGGTCGGTGCCCAGGGTGGGAGGTGAAACATATTAGTAGATGCTACAACACAACGGCAGACGCTCTTGCCAAATGTATAAGGAAGAATATAGATATTCCTAGCTGGATGGGCTGCTCTTTAGTAGAGTTTGATAGGACTTTGAATAATCTTTGTAAAATCTAGTAGGATTAGGTTTGATTGTAATTGAAAAAAAAAAATATAACTTTGCTAGACTTGTATATATCCCTTCGAATTCATCTTGAGAAAAAATAGACGATTTATATCAAAATTATTTAGGATAAAAATCTTTACTTGTGTATAGCCAATTTGCTAATATTCATTTGATAATCTTGATCTTTAATATTATCACTTGTGAATATTCTAGTATAATTTACATCGCCAAAATGTACATATGATAATGTTTGAAATATCTATCATATAGTGGTCTTTTTTCAATATAAGAAAAATGATAGCATCACAAAATAATTTACTCTTTCAGTTTGATGGATTGTTTACCGTAATGATAATATCCAATACTCGATCTTATAGAAGTGGTATATAAATCGGTTAATTTTTTTCGTGTTTAATAGTTGTGAAATTAATGCTTCACAATTGGTGAAGTTCATTAAATTATATTCAAAAAATATAACTCGTTTGACCTTTTCTTTTTAAACACTTCATAGTGGTGGTGAAGACAAATCATTATATGCATAATTGTTTTTTCAATAATATATTAATAACATTGATTCATGTGTCTTCTCTATTTTTAACCAAAGAAGGAAAAGAAAGATAGGTATACACGTGAAAAGTAAAAAGAATACTATTGAAACAAAAAGCATGACTTATCGATATAAATTTAAATTCAAAATATTCGAGTAATATTCTTCTATGATATATCAAAATATCTAAATTCACTTAAAAATAAAATTTTAGCATCATTCAATGCTTATATATATATATATATATATACATATACTCATTGAATAATTTATGACCAATATCACACTAATATGTGATGCGACAATCGTAATTATATTCATATTGATGGATTTATATATGTGAATCATTTTATATGATAATTTGAGTCACTTGGTTATATTGATGATTTTTCATCAAAGTGTAATATATAGAAATTGATCTCTTGACAAGGGAGACAGAACCCAGATAAAATTGTGTCTAAATTTTGAGATAAATGACACAAAATAGAAATATAGTGCAAATTACGATATGTAATTTTTTTTCTTGTCTATAAAAAGTTTAATAATGAGAATAACATGTCACACTATCTCGTTCTAAAACATTAAGACCGCAATATTGGGGGGTATGTTAAGTTGTTGATTTAATTTTGAGTAGAGAGACGATATATATATATATATATATATATATATATATATATAGAATACGGGAGGTGAGACGGCGTCTCACTTTTAAAAGTGAGCCATCGCCTATTAATATATAAATGAAAAACTTATTCAGTAGTTTAAAAAAAGAATTGAATAGAAAAATCCTTTCTCTCTTCCCCCATCAACCATTCCGAACAGAAAAGAAAAAATAAAATACAGCGGCCGCTGTCATCCATTACAAGTGCCGGCCTAAGACGGTGTCATCTAATACAAACGCCGGCCTCAAGATAGCTACACTATCATCAACTGGAGCAGCAAACTTTTTTCAAAATATTCTTCCAAGGTATAATATTGGATTTTCTTTCTTTTTTGTTGGCCGATTTTTCCTATTTTTTCAATAGAAAATCCAATATTATACCTTGGAAGAATATTTTGAAAAAAGTTTGCTGCTCCAGTTGATGATAGTGTAGCTATCTTGAGGCCGGCGTTTGTATTAGATGACACTGTCTTAGGCCGGCGCTTGTAATGGATGACAGCGGCCGCTGTATTTTATTTTTTCTTTTCTGTTCGGAATGGTTGATGGGGAAGAGAGAAAGGATTTTTCTATTCAATTCTTTTTTTAAACTACTGAATAAGTTTTTCATTTATATATTAATAGGCGATGGCTCACTTTTAAAAGTGAGACGCCGTCTCACCTCCCGTATTCTCTATATATATATATATATTCTTTATTAAACACCACCATAAAATTTTATAGTCTTAATCTGTTGAGAATTATTAACTTTGTCCCTCTATCATCTATAATCATTCCATTCTATGGGTGCATTAAATCCTCACCGTAGATTGTGCATTGATCTTGAGCTATTTTACAAGGCAAATGAGAGGATCTGGCACATATCTTGGCGGGGCAACCCGGGTCATTGTTGGGTTTGCAGATATGGCGTGGTTAAACTCTCAATTTCCATTTTCTATACATGAATCCAACAACCCTTCAAATTATAATGGGTCATAACTAAATGGTCCGTGCAGATTGTTTTTCCATTAATACAATCTTAACCTGAAAAAAAATTTAAAATGTTCCCTTACTCAATCATCTGGGTTCAACTCTTTAATGAAATTATAAAGAAAGGAGTCCGTGATGATGTTTTTGTGCTAGAAATGAAATCATGTTTTGAGATCCGGCCCAAATTTTGGCGGGGTAACCTTAATAATGAGACATGTGTTGCATTCATGGATCATCAGACTCTTGCTTGATGAATAAATAATCATCTGAGCCTTTCCTTCTCTTACACTTCATGTGCAAAGGTTGTATATTGCTAAAGTGATAGTGAACTCTTTTGAGCTATCGTATCAAACCTTGTGCCTTATGGGTTGTGATTGTTAAAGCTTCCATCATTGGTCTGTATCTTGGTAGGGAAATCCTGAGAGTTGCAGCCATGGCTTGTCTGGATCTTGCTCGATAAAGATCTGAGCCTAAATTCCCCCCTTTTGCTTATTATTTCAGAATCAACAGCTTTGTATCTCACTCAAAACACTTTTGAATGATTGATATATGTAAGCACTACAAGAAATAGTATCTTTAGCGGCAAAAAATTTAAAACTAAAAATCTTAATTTTGCCGCTAATAGTCGTTATTTGTCGCCTCTATAAGTTTCTCGCTAAAGATATCTTTAGTAGCAAATTATTTTTTTTTGCCGCTATTAACTTTATCTTTAGCGGCAAACGTTGCCGCTAAAAATATAATTAGAGACCATTTTGGTTTTTACAAATATCATTAGAGAGCATTTTAGTTGGTGCCGCAATAGCTTCTCCGCTAATACTACTATTTCTTGTAGTGAAGGAGGGGGTATTTTAGCATCAAATTTATAGTTGGAAGGATAATTGAGGGGGTGTTTCAGTTTTCTTAGGATATTTCAGGGTGTAATTGCATTTAACCCATATATTTACCTAACTATCAAGAAATGATGACAATACTATAAGCCCCTGAAGATGGCATATCATATCAGACGCTTGCCTAATCAACAAAGAGCTGGGCCTCCCTTCTTTCATTTATACTCTACATGATAATTTTGTGAGTAAGAAGATTCTGTGAAGTGATAGTAGTCATAAAAGCTATATAGTAGTCATATTTTTCTATATGAACTGGATGTCAGGAAAAGTATAGGTAATCAATTACCCCTTCCCTTTAAACAAAAAGAGATCCATCATAGAATGAATTCTTGTATTATTTCTTAAACAAAAGATTCCTTTCATTGTATATGAATAAATCTCCTTACAAGGAAGACAGTAAAAAA
Organism: Nemophila menziesii; assembly: GCA_029959085.1. NCBI lineage: Eukaryota > Viridiplantae > Streptophyta > Magnoliopsida > Boraginales > Hydrophyllaceae > Nemophila > Nemophila menziesii. The sequence goes on along the minus strand of JARWIR010000005.1, from coordinate 34,968,772 downwards.
TTATCATTATTGCAACGTTTTCATTTTTCTTTTCTATTTCTTTCACAATTATACCATAATGATATTAAATCCTACAGGAATAGATATATTCCTTCATTTTGAAACGAAAAAATGTATAGGAATTTTTTCTAAAAACAGCAGAGTTACATCGCCTCCACTTGCATTTACAATTACTCCCTATGAGATTGGGATTCAATATTCAAAAATCAATTCAGTATTGATAAAAGAAAAGAATCAACAATATCTTTGATCGAGGAAAAAACCATAAACTTTGTTTCTCTTTTGTGAAAAGTAGGGCCGTAAACGAATCGAGTCGAGCCGAATACTAGATGTGCAAGCTTGTTTGATAAGATTTACGAGTCGAGTCGAGCTCAAATTTTAACGAGTCGAGCCGAGCTCAAATTTCAAAGCTTGTTAACATATCGAACGAGTTTTTTTCGAGCTGATCTAGAGTTATTAACGAATAATTTGTTTTTTTATAGGTTTAACAATATATATATTGATAACTATAAATTTATTTAGAGATCATAAGCTTTTAACGAGTTAACGAATGAGCTCGAACGAACGCATTTTTTTAACGAACGAGTTTGAACGAACTTTTTTGTTCGTTTGTATAAACGAACGAGTTCGAACGAGTTTTTTACCGAGACGAGCTGCTCGCGAGCGGCTTGGTTCGTTTACAGCCCTAGTCAAAAGCCATGACTTCTTTTTTTCACTGTAGTGAAACCTTTGATAATTATTATATTAAATATAATATTATCAAATCTACCTTTAATATATATATCGATCAAATGATCTTCTTTTTCTTTATGTTCTAAGTGGTCAAAGGAATTTTTTTGTTTTGTTTTTGTTTTGATTAGATCAAATAATCTAACTATCAACCTTTTATGAGATGTAAACAAAAATAGCTGAATATTGAATGGTAGAGGCTGTCGTGCTGATAACATGTTGTAAATAGTATTCTCTCTGTCCATTTTTATTTGTCCAACTTTCTAAATGAGGGTGTCCAATATTATTTGTTCCTTTATTAATACCAAAACACTTTTTTCCTACTTTTTCCAATATTAACCCTATTTAACTAGTAGAAAAAGTAATGTAATAAATGATATCATGTATATTAATAAATGGTGTTTGTGTAAAAATGAAAAGTATTAAATACACTTTTTAATCTTTGTGCACCAAAAAGTTGGATAAATAAAAATAGACGGAGGGTGTAGAGAGAAAAAAAGAATATCGTATTACTGATGGTGAAAGAGCATACAATTACAGAACATTAGAGTCTTATATATAGAAAATAAGTAACCCTAACCCTATTCTTTATAGGCTTGACTACAAGTTTATGGGCTTTGAATTGACTATTCACATCTTGAGTTATAACAATAACAAATATTTTAGAAAGGCAAAATTAATGGATCAAATTTATTGGGTTTTATTTATTTATTTTAATATATAACATAAAAGATGACCCATATCGATAACATAGCCCAAGTCTTGCGATTCCTGCCGAGAGAATAGAATTACATACGGGATAAACACCATAACCTTAATCACCTATCCGACCTACAACATTCTTGATCTTAACTTTGGCCGTCGATCAATTTTCGAGAAGGTTTTACAAGTCTCTTGTCCATCTGACTTGCAAATCATTGCATACGCTTAGATTAATGATCAATCTTCTCGGATCCAAACAACTTTTTCTCCAGAACCCAATCTTCAATCATAGCTTGAGAATTAACTGGTTGATGATAAGGCACTAAATGTCCAGCATTCAATATCACAACATGGAAAAATTTATCCCATTTTTGCACATAACCAGCTAATTTATCATTCACTTTCCACACTTTCCTTTCATTGTCCACAAATTTTCTTATTTCTGCCCACCTCATCTTCTTAATCCACGCTTCCGTTGATACTACTCCATCTCGTAAGTCACTAGATCCTTGGTACAACAACACCTTAGTGTTTTTCACCAAAAACTCAACCATGTATTTCGTACTCTTCATCACATCGTCGTGAAATATATCTCCCACAAAATCGCTACATTGCTCAAATTTGATATTTTCTTTTGCACCTAGAAGTTGTTTTATTTCCACGTAGTTTAGAAGTTCATCGACTAAGTCTGTTTCGTAGGGTGTTAGCCTTGTGTAATCATATAGAGTCGCGAGCCCTGTCATGTTTGTTAATGTCTCGAGTACCTTGTTTCTAGCAGTAGTTGCTTCACTCCAATTTGCGGATTCTGTTAATCGAACAGCGTTTAGTTGAAGAATCTCGAGTTCTTGTTTTTGCTTCTCATTGATTAGTCCTATGTAACGTGCAATTACAGAGTGAATGGCCACTTGAGTAGCTGGATCGGTTAGGCCATTCCCTATTGCAACACCATGTAAATTCACTTGCTTTGATTTAGGCAATTGGGCATTCTTGTTTAGTATATAGTACCCAAATGCTGGAATGTATTTACCAGCATAACTTTCTCCAGTTAAGTAAATTGGACGAGTCTTGAAAGAAGGATCTAACGCGATAAACTCCTTGATCGCAATCCAGAGATGTTTCGCGACATCTTGTTGATTATTGGGGATCTCTTGTTTTGATCCAGCAATACTAAATCCAGTTCCGATTGGATTATCAAGGAAAGCTACTCCAAATAAGCGGTTCCAGGGACCTGGATTTGGTTTAAGCTCGATTTTTCCCTTTTTAGAGGAAGGGGATACACGCCAAGGGCCAAGTTCTAAGAAGTTTCCAACCATGGAGGAGCATCCAGGGCCACCTTGTAGCCAAAAGAGAAGTGGGGTTTGGGAAAGGGTGGATTTGTTGTGTTGTGCTTCATAGAATGCGTAGTACATGGCTGAACCGGTGGTTGGGTTGACTTTAAGGTAACCCGATCGGGAGGGGAGGGCTTCTTTGGGAAATAGAGGTGTTGCTGATGAATATTGTGGTGGAAGGTGGTGAAGGACGGTGAGGAAGAGGAGGAGCTTGAGAAGGTCCGGTAGTATAGTTGACATCATTGCTGCCGTTAATTACAAGAGCTTCTTTTTTTTCCTTTTGCTTTTTTGCTTGTATGCCAAAGGCAAAAGGCAAAAGGCAAGCTATTTTGGCTGTGTTATAGTTGTAGGGAGCTTTGGGAAATTTCTTGTAAACGTCCTATGGTTCATACCCCCTAGGGATGATGACAAGTAGTCACCATATGTCACGTTGTGGTTTTGTGACATTTTTTAATTTAGAATGAAGTATTTATATTATTACTAATTTGTCCTTTTGTCTAGAGTTAAAAAAAAAATTCATACTATTCTTTGTCTAATACCTATATTCCTATTAACTTTAAATATTGAACAAAAATACAGAGTTGTTATAGAGTTTTTTCTTAAATCTATTCAATTTAGCACCTATCTCCATTCCTTTCGCCTTGAATTCTTCACCAATGATTACGAGATCGAAGTCCAACAACAATCGGGGCATCTCACCCGATAATCTTGACCCCATAGATTCCTAAAAACAACACCTCGAAGTCTTCACCAAAAAGCCCCCAGATCCTGAGAACCTCACGTCTTGGGCAAACTTGGAGCTCTGTTCTTTACCAAAAATGGATAGCCTCATTAGTGTGTTTGTAATGACCTTCGAGGAAAAACCCCAATTCTTTGATCACGAGCCTTAGCCCGACTCTGGAAGGAACTGTGTTTGAGGGTTGCCTGATTTCATCTCTTATGCATGAGAAGCCACCTATTGATATTTGTCCTCTCTTGGTGACCGCCTGAATCTGCTTAATTCAGCTGAGAGAGGACTAGGTGAATTTCCCCGCTTAGATGCATTATACTCCATCACCCTAGCAACTAAACCTTGATTTTATTTGTAGTGTGGATGAAATAAAATCAAGGTTTAGTTGCTAGGGCGATGGAGTATAATGCATCTAAGGTGGAATAATCACCTAATCTTTAAGGATTAAATAAAGAAGTTAGGTTGTTCTTGGTCAAAGCATGGGACCAACTCAATGTACACCAAGCATTTCTTAAAAGTCTTCAAACAAATTATTTACAAGTTAATGTCTCTAATTCAATGCTTGTGAGCCCATTGAATTTATGAATGAATTGCCTTACAACCCAAAGAATATCGTTGCTTTAGGGCGTGAGACGACCACCCAAGACCTCGTGAATATGGAGGGGGTCTTGGTCATTGATTTCAGAAGCCCGGGTTTAACCCAAATTGGATAAAGAGGAAGGAACGAGAAGTTGCAAGAGTGTACTTCTACACAATAGGAAGGCCTCGTCGAAGATGGAGCTTGAGTATTTTGAACCGGTAAAGGGGAGAAACTTCAACTACATGAGAGTCATACACTGTTGAACAATCCTTTAGTTTTTTGTTAATATGATATATTGCAGGCAAAACAGTGCCATCTATGTAGGATATCCAAAAAATTACGAAGAGTTGGAATATGGAACGTAATGCTAGAAAGAAACCTAGTGGTTAGCTTATTTTCATGTTCGAACGAGATGAAGATAAAAAAACCATACTATCAAAAGGGACCTATGAATCATATGGTAGGATGAATCTACTCTAAAAAATCCTGGATTTCTTTGATTTCTGGAATTATGAGACTACAAATATTCCTACTTTGATAGTTATAAAAAACTTGCGGGAACAAGCACATACCGATTTCAACATTGCTAAAATTGCTTCATAGGTGGGAAAACTAATTCAAACGGATGGAATAAATATGGTAAGTGGGGATAATAGGTTTGCTCATATTCTTGTTGAACATGATTTGAATAGGAAACAAAAGGAAGTGGTAGATCTCACATCACCAAAGGGAAGAGACTATGTAGTTGATATCTCCAAATATAATAATCTAGGTTGGTGACATCATTTTAGGTGTATTTGAGTAATTAATTAGATATTTTTATTCATATTTGATATTTTCTTGTTTCTCGTCTTGATTAGACGATTTATTATTTTTAGACCATATTTGGTTTAAATTGTGTGTTAATGTGAAGTTTTAAAGATATATAGAATAATATTTAGTTACCAAATCAATTATAAAGAGATAAGAAAAGAATATATGAAAATAATTAAGAGATAAAAGGAAGTGGAGATAAAATCAGAAAGAAAAAGTTGTCAAGTAAATCTGAAATTCTGCAGCTAAGTCCACTAAAGTGAAGATAACTTTAAAACGGCTTAGAATTTGGATGAGCAATCAAAAGAGAAAGTGTAGAACTTTTCGATACGGTCGTTTCGATATAAAGTAGGAGAAAATTGGACCAATAACAAAGGAGATACGATCAAAACAAAACAGCAGCAGTTTATCTCTTCTCCTATATTTTAGGAAACGAATTTGAGTTGAACTTTGACTCAAATTACTTGCCCTCTACTCCAAGATTTCGACCTAGGGTCTTCTAAACCCTATAAATACACCATCAGGTCATTAGAAACACATCCTTGGTCAGCCTTTAGACCAAGAGCAAGTTTACATCAAGAGAAGAGAAGATCAGAAAGAGTTAGACAACAAATCATGTCTTCCCAATCTTTCAAATTCGTAATTGTTTTCTTCTCTTTCTCTAGTATGAACTAATTCTTTTTTAGCTTGATATTAGCATATGGGTATGAACCCTAGACTTTTTATATATCTATTTTAATTTGGGATGTTAGCATATAACTGAAATTAGTGTTTTATTCTCTCTTTTATGTGTTTTGATATATTGACTGTAGTTCTTACGGAAGCCTACGTATAGGATTTCCATAGTAGTTATATGGTCACCCGGAAGAGGTGTTTAATTATTGAAACACCACATAAACGTCTAGTGTGCGGTAGTGATCCGGAAGGGCTTGCCTCACTAGACAGTCATTAGGGTTTGAGATGAATCACCTATCATTGCACAGGGTCCCCTTACCCAAGTCCCTTGGTAATTGTAAGGTCGCCACCTAAGTCCACCCAGAAAGGGTTTACGAGGAATATAGAATCCTGGCTATTGTATATCACACAATTCTCCCTTACATGAATAGAATAAACAAGGCTATGAGGATTACTTGCTAGATCTCGAGCTAAACTCTCATACTATCTTCTTCTCTTATTTATTTTCATGTCTTTATTTTATTTAGTTAATTGCTTAGAGTCTTTAAAAACCGAACAAATATTTCATAAGTCTTTTATTTCCAGCGTATTATTCTTCTAGCTTTCTTATTTGCACTTTATATTGCATAAGTTCTTCCTAACTTTCGTAGTCTTTGAGGAACGAATCTTACTTATCATTAAAACTTGCGTACTATTTGTGATACTTGCAGTGAGTACCGTGCTCGGTTAGGGTGTTTATTTGCATCGTCTATTATCCTATTTTTATCACGCCCTATCCGACACCAAATTTTTGGCGCCACTGCCGGGGACTACATCATTAGTCCTTGTGCATTTATTTAGTGCTTTTATTTCAGTTAGTTATATTTTACGCTATTGTTTTTAGTTTCCATATTTTAGGTTATTCATATGGTAAGTCCGAAGAAAATTGTTCTTCCCGTCTCATTTAGAGTGCAACCTAGAGGATTTTGCACTCCTGAAATCCAAGACGCTAAATTCAGGCTTGACCCGGTCATGATTGAACCATTTTCGAGTTATGAACGATTTAGTGGTGCTGCACAACAGGATCCGATTCGATATATTCAGAAATTTATGCAGATTTGTGATGCCTACATCATCAAAGGTGTCACACAGGAACAGATGTACTACGTTATGTTCCAATTCTTTTTAACCGTAAGTGAAAGCCATTGGTATGACTACCAACACCCTGATTCGATTTCAAATGGGGATAAATTCCAATCCAGATTTATAGATTGGTTCTATCCGATTAGTAGATTCTTAAAAGATATGGTGGAGTTAGAACAGTTTATGCAGGAAGAAGGGGAAAGTGTTGGTGAAGCATGGTTACGTTTTAATGAAAAGAAATCGAGGTGTCCATTCCACGTCTCCTCGCCTGAATATCAATTAACCATGTTCTGTGGAGGACTAAAAAACGAGCCCAAGGTAAAGGTAGATGATTTAGGAGGTGGAAGTTTTGTGTTATTAGATACTGAAGACGCTCACACTATCATGGAAAGAGTTCTTGATACCGAAAGAAGTTGTCCATTAGAATTATAAAAAGAAGAAGATACCTTTGAAACTCTAAGGATCGAAGAATTAAACCAAAAACTCAAGGAATTACAAGAGCAAGCACGTTTATAGAGAAAAGCAGTAGCTCAGGTAAATCTAGTACACACTTTACCTTCATGTCCGATTGTGGAACAAGAAATTATTCGTGGGAGAATTGTATTAATAATCCAGCTTCAATTTCCTTTGATTTCTTGCATGTCTCATCAAATAAACCATTACTCGAATGGTTACTATCATCATCAAGGAAATCACGCTAATTATTACGCCCCACGGAATCAGAATTGGTTCAGAAACCAAGGTAACTATTATCCAACTTGACCCCAACATTATTACTAGCCACAACCTATATATTAACAAGAGCCGAAATATGAAGAGTATTATCAAGAACCACATTCGTATTCAACGCAACAAGCGACACAAGAACAACATTCGAGTTTGGGTCCAAGTCTAGGGGAACTTATGGGAATGTTTGAAGAGAATATGAAGATAAGTAAGCAAATATTTCAAGCTCAAGAAAAGGTCATTAAGAATCTCGAGAATAGTATCTCACAAATGGAGAGTGCAATCCAAAACAGAACAAAAGGGCACCTCCCAAGTGATACTATTACTCCTCATGATGATGCTTGTCATGCAGTTGAATTAAGAAGTGGAAAAAATTACCTCCGCCTAGAACGGAAGAGTCAGAACAACCAAAAGAACCAATCCCTATTCCTGAAGTGGTTGAGGAAACATTTGAAAATTAAATCGAAGAGGTAATTGAACTAAAGAGTGTCCCAGAGAAGACACCAGAAAAGAAGAAGGGCTCAGTGGTAAACAATACACGTCTTCCTCCACCATTCCCATCACGTGTCAAAAACAAGAATAGTGAAAAAGAATTCAAGAAGTTCCTTGACATGGTGAGCAAATTAGATATCAACATACCGAGAAAGAGATGTTTCACCATAAGGTGACCCGTTATTTCTAGAAATTCTTGCAACATGTTGTAGATCTACTACCTCCATCGGAAAACCACTCAAAGGTCCTTTTATCATTAATGTCTTAGACAAATACATCTAGCAAAGGGAAAGTGAATACACTAGATCACCTAGAAGGCACAAGATCATCATAAATGAACATCAAGGAAGAGAGAGGTACGACCAATAAGAAGAGTATTCAAGGAGAAGAAGCCTGATCGAACCAAAGGACATACTCAAAGTTGACTGAATATCGCTCTTCAATATAATAAGTCATTTCTCATGGATAATACTCAACGATGTCAATGCCTCATAAGTTTAAAATACCATACATGCATTTATTTGATGGATCGTTGGCCTTAGATGTGCATATCATGTCTCTTAGAGGTATATGGAATTCATCACATCGTCGGATGCTGCTTATTGTCGAGCATTCCCCTCTATTTTGTTGGTTAATGCTAAAAAATCCTTTTCTAAGTCGGACCACACTTCTTCAACAATTTCACTCAATTAGCCGACAAATTGCAAGTTCGACTCCCTAACTAAAAAAACTAGTTAGGCAAAATTCTCTTTACTCAATCTTCTCCAAGGGAAATGGGAAAGTTTTTACCCTTCATGGATCATTTCTCCAAGGTTTAATAAAAGATTAATGATCTACACCAGTCTATTATTTATCATGCTTTTACCCGAGGGTTATTTAACCATGATTTTAAGATCCATTTGGCCTCGGCCATGGCATAGTATTTCTGACATTGTTTCATATTTACAAGATTTTGTAGAAGCCTAGGAAATCCAAAGAAAATACAAGTAAAGAGATTTGGAAAGAGAGGGCCTATGGAATGCGCACCCAACCCGAGGAAAGTAGGAAAGGTAAGTCATCCTAGAGGACATAAAGGCAATCTGGAAAGTGACAAACCTTGAGGAAGAGGGAGTAATAAGGGTTGGGAATACTATGATCAAACCCCAGATGATGTCATTTGTCAGATCAAAAGGGATCAAGATGTGAGATGGTCACATAAGATGTTTTCAGATGTTGTGATTATGGATACGTCCTAGTATTTCCATTTACATAAAGACCACGACCACAACACCGATGATTATAAGCACTCAAACAAATTACTAGATATGTTAAAGGTAATAGGAATGTTACCAACCCTGCCTAGGTAGGTGGCTAGCCAAAAAAACCAGAAGGAATCGAGGTAGACAACAACTTCCATCCAGGCCACCCGCACATAGAGAACAAGCACATAGAGAGAACTGACCCTGAAATCATCTAGCAAGACAACGACATATTCTACATACCCGGGGTATGAGTTTGGAGTAAATATAATATTGGGAGGATCGAAAAGTGGAAGATCGATGAATGAAATAAAGAACTATTCTGACATATCAAGAAAAAAAATTAGATATATATCCCTCGAATAGAGAAGACATTCACTTCACTAATAGAGACACAAACATAGTGGTATTCTCTCATAATTATCCACTTGTAATATTGGTAGTGATAGGTAATGGTTTGATGTATCGGTGTTGATTGACATGGGGAGTTTGGTGTATTTACTATTTATGATCACATTCAACAAGGTGAAAATTGACCCTTATGCCATCAAGCCTTACCAAGAACCAGTTAAATAATTTTTTCGACAAGTGTTTTCAGGCATCCAGATGTGTTCAAGTACCGGTGAGTATAAGAACAGGTAAGTAGTCAATAAACATATTTGTATGATTTGTTATATCACAATGAGAGTTCGTGTGCCATTCCATCTCAGTCAATCAACCCTCAACAATATTTGGGTTGTGGTATCGACTTACCACCTCACTATAAAGTTCCTGACACCCAAAGGAATTGCGGTCATTCAGGGAAATCAAATACACCAAAAAATTATTTTTGTTCCATAAAAGGACCCGGTGTTTTGGTGATTGATCTGCCTAAATGAGAGCTTCTAACAAAGCTGGCCCCAGTTGAAAAACTGGTATAAGTGCCAATCAGCGATATGGATCAAAAAGTCAATATTGGTGAAACTTTGGGAGTAGATCAAATATAAAGAAAGCTAAGAAAAGTGGAAAGAAAACATTAATCTATTTGCATGGGAGACCAAGAATACGGTTGTAATTGACCACAATATATATGAACATTATCTAAATATCAACCAATAAATTCGACCTATCGTTCAAAAAAAAAATCTTGGAAGAAAAAAGCAGCATCATCTGAGAAGAAGTCAATTTAGTTATTTGAAGTCGACCACATTAGGGAAGCCTGATATCCTAACTGGATTTCCAGTAAAATTCGTATGAGTAGACGAAAGGTATTGTGGATAAATGGCCTACACAACTCTTAACCTCTCATGTACAAAATATAGCTTCCCTTTGTCATAGATGATAAAGTAGTAGATGCAAAAACCAGACATGAGCATCTATGTTTTATGGATATCTTCAAGGTTTTCAACCATCTATTAATGGCCCTAAGAAGATAAAGAGAAATATTCTTTCATAACTAAACAAAGGGTGTATAGTTACAAGGTAATGCAGTTTGAGTTAAAAAAATACCAGGTTTAAATAATTAACAACCAAGTAAATTCTAGGAAATCTATCATCCAAAACAAATAACTATACATAATAATCAGCTAGTTTATACATGGATTAAAGGTTTAAAAATGTGTTAAATCTTAGTATTTACTTATGTCATTTTGGTATTTGAATTGGTTTTGGTTGAGGCAGTGGTGACCAAAGGTTATGAAGAAGAAGGTGGTAGTGCTGGTGTTGTAGAGGAGAAGTATATATATGAAAAAAATAAAACAAATTCATCAAGGATCAGATAAATTTGTTACCCTTACTGGTTTGGATAAAAAAAGCTTGGTTAGCTATGCATCTTGACTATCAATCATTCCAATAAATAATATTAAAAAGGATAATATTGAGATATTATTGAAGGTATAAGATTAAAAGGTCAATTTACAAGGATATAGAGAAAACTTGTCACTTAAGACAAAAATAAGAACTAATTGGTATATTTGTCATAAATTAAAGCAAGTAATGATGGATATCACCTTAAATCGTATCACCATTTTATCACCTCTAAGGTAGACCATTCATAGAAGAGAGAGAGAGAGAGAGAGAGAGAGAGAGAGAGAGAGAGAGAGAGAGAGAGAGAGAGAGAGAGAGAGAGAGAGAGAGAGAGAGAGAGAGAAGTGATAAATTTAGACAGAGAAATTATATGATTGGTCCATTTAAGATCCACCTAAAGGGTAATAAAGAGGTGATATGATTAACCATTGGGACTAGCTCAATGACCAGGATGCATGTCTCTTATCTAGGAGATACAGGGTTCGAATCCCCTCAGCCTTGTTATTTCACGTAAGATGGCCCGGACACCCATACATCTAAAAAAAATAAAAAATAAAAGAGGTGATATGATTTGGGGTGATATCCATCATTACTCAAATAAAGTTATCAAAATATTATTTTACAAATATACATGGTCGATCCTGACATTTTAGGAGTCTAAGACAAACTTTAAAAAATAGGCCCCTAATAGAAGAAATTACAAATTACATTAAAAAAATCTAAATATTTACCAATTTCTTTTATTATAAATTAATTATTTAAAACGTATATACCAATTGAATAAAATATATTTTATTAGATATGAAATTTATGAAATAATACCATAATAAATCAAAAAATAATTTATAAAACAAAAAACATGCTTGTGTTATGATATATACAAAAAATAGAAATTTTATTTTAATAAAAATAGTCTAGCATTTATTTGATTTGGACTGGACTAAAACTGAATCTTTTTAAATAAAAAAATTATACTTATATATAAAAAAAATAAGAGGCCCCAATGTTATAACAATTGAAAGGGGCCCAAGGCTAGATCTCCTTGGCCTCATCCCAGGACCAGCCATGCAAATATAATCTAATATAAATATCTCTTAAACCTAAAGAGTAACCATTAACATAAATATATCGCATTTGCCGCCTGTATCTCAGTTCACATCTTCATCCCCTTTCACACTCATCTCAATACTCAGTATTTTCTCATTGCACTATTGTCAACATAAAGTTTCTTTTAACCTCTCGAATCTAACACATCACCTGTTATTGCAAGATCATACCTGGCTTGTTTAAAGATACGGCCGTTGGTCATGACATTTCAGCGAATGCAACTAATCTGGTAAGACATCCCAATTAACTATTATGAAATTACATTTCAATTTAGTATATAAGTTTCACGGGTATTCTTAAACCCGGACTAAAGTTTAGAATGATAAACTTAGGTGCCTGATTGATTAGTATTTTTTCTGCGTTACTTTTTGAATAACTCTATCTATATGAAATATCCAAAAATAGATTTTAATTTTATAACTAATTATTTATAGGATTATTTTACATTTTTATATTGGTAGTTATATGTATTTTATTATTTTAATATTTTATTTGATCTGATTTTTGTATATAGATATTTGTTTATTGAGTATATAATGGAGGGCTAAAAAATTCACTTTGTTTATACAAATATATTTAAAACTAATGGGTAAGTTTAGATTATAAACTCTCATATCAGTCCTAACCCATAAGCTAGGCAAAATAAGCTATTGTCTAAGAGACAAAGTTAGAAAGGAATATACTATTTATAAAATTAATAATATATCAACATATTCATATAGTAAAATTTTATTTAAAAAATCAACATATGAAGTCCAATAAGTTTTATTTTTTAAATGAAGATTGAAGAATACATTAGAGTTTAATTGTTAGAAAAAACTAAGAGTATTGTATAATGTACAAAATAGTGATGAACAATTTCATAAAACTTTAATAATGTTTACAGTTGAATGGGTGATATGTAAATTTTATTCACAATGTATCTGGTGGGTATGTGTATTGTATAATATCCATCATTATCTTTCATCCTACACTAACTAGCCAATCCATGCAAACATTTGTCTCTCTATTAACATTGTCTAAATCAATGTTGTTTTATGTTCATAATACTCACACATTTTTATCGAGAATTCAATTTGATTAATCTCCAGTGTTCACACCATCCTTCAATAGTGCATGAAATTCCATCAAGTCGGTCTTAATATCAAATTTTGTTTCTCTTGCTCCTCCATCATTTTTAGCCTGAAGTGTAGTGCATTTAATTTTGACACAAGTGGTTACACCGTCTCACATGTTCCTTTAAAGCCGCAAAAAATTTCCCACATGTATCGTGTAATAGCCTTCCTATTCCTTCCCGGTCCAACTCACTTCCAAAGCAACCATTGATGTTAAAGCTTGACCCCTCCATAAGGTTTACCTATTTTACCAAATAATTTCCTGCTGAGACATCTAGACAACCATCAGCCGTTTTACCCCAAGCACGCAGAAAAAACTATATCTACAACACTGACCTTGTTCCTTTGCCATTTCGGCTATGCCATCTGGTTCAAATAGCTCCATATATTACAAATTGCATTAATATTGCTTATAGAATGACCAATTAGGTATATATTTTTTAATTGTATCTTATAATTTAGAAGGATTTCATTTACATAGAAATATTTATGTGTAATTCTGTATACATTAAAATATACATATTACAAGGTTGTAGAAATACAAAATATTAAAATTTTGGATTCAAACCTCATTTATTGGTTCGGCCCAAACCTTATTTTTTAAAACTAATATTATAGACAAATGTAGTTAAAGAGACTTGTTGCCCTATGTTATATTATTTTATTTTTTGGTCAATATAGCTTAATATTTTTTTTAAACAAGTCGCGTATTTTTCAAAAATCAAAATTTAAGGTTTTTTTAATAACCTTTTGGCCCCGCAGGAAAAAGAAGCAAACAAACAAAACACGTGTCACTTATCTGACTATGATCAATAGATTTCTCATTTTGTAACTCCTTCACTTATTAAATCTGTTCTTGTTTACAGGTTACAACATCATGTTTCAATCGAGCAGATATAGTACCAAGAAAGTCTATAGCCATTGATCGAGCAACCACATCTTTAGATACTAACCCATCACTTTGAAGAATTAAGACATAAAGTACTTCCACAAGAGGATAGAAGCAGGGAATTCTGATAAATTTAATGTAGTAAGCAAATCCAAACAAGATTCTCCATCATTGATTTAAGTTGAAACACAATTTGAGATTTAGTACTGGTAAATCTTTGAAGAACTCTACTCCATAATAAACAACAAGATTCAGTAACAGATTCATGGCATTTAGTATGGTTAACTGCTTCAACCGAAACTTAGAGTGAAGAATTATCAGAAGGTTGCCTTAAAAGATCGGGTAAATCTACACTATATTGAACTAATTGGATCAATGAAGTAGAAGTTAACTGAATCTGCCTTTTCTATTCATCAGAAAGATGATATGTTCTTGCTACACGTTTTGAAAGAGGTATTTGCAGAAGAACGTGAAGTATTTCATCCATAACATAAGATCAATTTTGATTGTATGTATAATAAACCTGTAATCAAATTTCCATGGTTAAAAATATACATATTATTCATACTACTAAGTAACAAAAAGAGTGAATTATATATACAGATACATATATATATATATACATAAAAAAGTCTAATGAGAATCAACTATGCTCTTCCTTCTCTCTAGGTTTTACACTTAGTTTCTCTCTCTAGGTTTTCTAATTTTTCTTTTCAGGTATCTTTCTACACATATTTTCTATCGCTCCTTCTCCACCGTTCAACCTCCTCTATTGTGAATCCTGGCTGGGATTAGTGGTGAATGCAACCTTCTTTCTATATCGCTTCCATATTTTCTCTCTTAGACATTTACCCAAACACTTTACCTACAAACAATTTACCTCACGAAGCTAGTAAGATGGCACCAAAAAAAGCAAATAAGGAAAAACATATAATCTTAGAAGAGTTGGTGTCGCCTAGGGTGTGATAAAATAATAGAATAATAAACGCAAATAAGAACCCTAGACTAGCACGGTAGTGAAAGTATTACATGACGTATGCAAGTTTTAATGATAAAAAGATATGTTCCTTAGGGACTTAAATGTGTTAGACGAATGAGCAAATAAATCAGAGTAGCAATTAATAATTAAAAGGCAGAAACTAAATATGATTACTTGAGATGAGATTAGTAACTAAATAAATCAAAAGACAAGTAATTAAATATGAGAGAAATATAGATGAGATAATATAGCTTAGGTTTTGCTAGTATGCACTAATTCTTCAAATTCTTTCTACCAATTTCAGTTTATAAGGGAGATAATAGCTCTTAGATAAATAGTCAAGATTCTAAATTCCCCCTATCCTGGGAGAGAGAACTAGGTGGCAACCTCACAATCATGAGGGGACTCAAATAGGGTTACCCTGCGCCACTAGGGTCCTAGGGTGCAGTCTGACCTACTAATGATGATTGGTGATTAAAATAAACCTTAATGACTATCTAGTTAGGCTGGTGTTGTCAGGACCAATTCCATGGACTAGACGTTTATGTGGTGTTTCAATAATTAGACACCCCTTCCGGGTGACCATCTAACTACTATTATCAAAACCCTAAATTGACCAGGTTTAAGATAGACAATAAATCAAAACACATAAATCAAATATATGGTTAGGCAGCTAGAATCAATTTAAAACATATAATTACCAAAGAAAACTTAGATGGAAAGAAAATAGAATTCATAAATTATACATACTGCAAAACCCAAGCTATGGAAAAATTAGTTCATACCTAAAGGAAATAAACTAAAAGTATGATACATGATTGTCATCTTGCTCTCTTCAATAACTCTAATGATATAAAACTTAAGGACTAACTTATGGGAGACAAGGATGAATTTACAAAGGTTTAAGGGTGTATTTATAGGTGTTGAAGACCTAATTCGTTTTCTTGGAGTGGAAGACAAGTAACTTGGACTCCAAGCCCAACTCAAATTCGTAACCTTAAAATATAGAAAAGGTAATAATCTGTCGCTGTTTTGTTTTGGCCGTAACGTCTTCGTTTCAACTCCAATTGAAGTGTTCTTTATATCCGAACTGATCGTCTCGGAAAGCTCTATACTTTTTCTTCATACCATTCTTCCAAATTCCTAGCCAAGCTTGAGTTATGATAACTTTTATGGACGTGGCTGCTGAAATTCAGATTTACTTGGCAACTTTATTTTTCCATATCTATGTTTTCTTTCCTTTATCACTTTAGACTTGATTTGGCATCTAATTAATTACTATATATCTTTAAAGCTTCACATTAAATAAATAAATCAAACCAAATATGCTCTAAAAATAATAAATTGTTAAATCAAGACAAGAAATAGGAAAGTGCACTAATTCATAGGAAAAATGAGTATTAGACTTTCTAAAACACTAAAAATGATGTCTCCAACTAATATTAAATCACCACAAATAGGGAGACATCAAGACCCCCAGCTCAAAGTTGTATCGTCCCTATACAATAAAGATAAAAACAAAGGGAAGTCTCTAAATACAAACCTAAGTCAATTAAGCACAGTGGGAAAGAAGATAGCAGAATATATAGAATAGTCATAGAGCAACTACTCATAAAATTTCATGTAATAATATTTACAAACTACATACCTGCACACTTGTCATATCCACACTCAGCATGACTTGAATTCAAGATTAGATTAGCTTCGCAATGTAAGAAGGAGAGGATATTTACTCAGTTCACCAAGGAGGCTATAGATTTGTCATCGAACTTCACTAGTATCCAAAGATCCACTTAACTACTCTTTATTGGCTTAGTCACTTCTAGATTACATAGCAAAGAATCATAAGGTCTTTAAGGTTGTAATGTTGGCTTAGGGACGGTGTGATAAGTATATTTGGATAATTTAGAGTGAGCTTTTGGCTCTCTCCTCACTAGACATCAATGAATCTCCCTAGATCTTGAGTTACTCTCATCAAACGTTCTCACTCAACCCAATGATTTTCTTGATGCACAAAGTAGCATCCCCAGTAACCCAATTGAAGCATAAGATGTGCACATAAAAATTCCACTTTGTCGGTCCAAATATATATATATATATATATATATATATATATATATATATATATATATATATATATATATATATATATTCTTTTCAAATCATTTCTTTTGTATAGCTATGACTCTCTTTTTGATGTTGAGATATCACGCTATTTTTCTCATAATTTTTTTTTCTTTTCATGCTTTTCAACTTTTTTCATTTACTATTACCCCGGAAAAGGGTACAATAATAACTTGTGAATCATCATCAATATAATAACAAAGCACAATTAATAAGCTCAAAAATCCCAATCCAATAACAATTCCCATAATGGTGGACCCACCAACCTAAACTCAAGCTCTAAAACAATTGTCTATGCAACACGATTCGAGTGCGGGTCATATGGATAAGTCCTAAAATCTAAAGGGATATGGCTTATAATGTGGCTAATAAAAAGGCTTAGAACGTTCATCAAATTTTTTATCAACTAGCTTGGATCTCACGGCCTACACACTACTCATGGCTCCCTGAGATCGAACATACTATCTACTGCATCGCTAACTAATCTTTTCTTTACTATCAATGTTTGTTATCCTGCTAATACTCAAATCATACAAAATAGAATAGCTCATAAGCATACTACATTCTATCATTAACTTATTGAGCTTATGCTTCCAAGCTATTAAACACACTCTACATCTAACACCCATGTAAAAAGAAATTTTAAATTTTACCTAAAACAGAAAAATGGAGATGAGAGACAACGAATCCCCACACCCCCAAATAAAAAATGAGTCGTGTCCCCACGACTCGGAAAAGACTCTAAAAAGAAATTAAAATTAGCAGGTAAAGCATATACAGAAATGGTAAGGAAGAAAGAGAACATACTTTCGAGGCTATTGCCTCGCATTATTGACATCCAGGATAGGATTTGCTGGATTTTTCTTTTAATTGCTCAAGAAGTGTCATGATGTGCACTTGATTAGCTTTGATTTGTGCCATATCATTGGCTAAGGAAGTATGAGCTGCTTCGAATTTATTTATCGCTCCTCTAACTTCTTTGCCAAATACGATCCTTTTCTTCTATTGAAAGTTGCGTAATTCCCGCTCCTCTCAAAATTTTCTTGATCCAAGCATTGTTAATATTATTATTCGTCTTAAACTTTAGGTTCTCTCCTTCCCCCATAATCACATTCGCTTTTCGAACAAGACACGTGATCATAATAGGATATTTCACATTAAATAACAAAATGGGAGAGACCGAAAATCGCATCACCTCCTCAAAGATCAACTGTGCCACATCCACTACTTCTCCTCTTAAAATACAATTCAACAAGATAGCATTCTTCTTAGTTACATCCGAATTTCTTGTGTTTCCAAAGGCATTAGTTGTAAGAAAGTGGTGCCAAACTTTTGTATCCGGTTGGAGATATTTGTAAGGCCAAGGTGCCTTTAACTCTCCCTTGTGTGACTGCACTCTTTCTTTATCTAAGACACGCTCAAAAAGTAAATTCCAATCAAAAGTATTTTTATTTGCCACCGCTTCTCTATACTTACATAGTCCGACCAATTTCTTAAACTAGAAGTGGTTTCGAATCTCTTCAAATGTAAAAGGAATTAACTTGCCTCTAACTGGAACACAACCATTACTATCTCGGCTAAAGAGGTCTAAATAGAATTCGGAAACCAACTCATGGCATAAATTATAACGCCTTACCATTAACTAGACCAACCCAATCTTTCACCGAACTCCAAGAATGTCTTGAACTCTCCTGTACCAACTTCTTCTTCAAATACTTTCTCATAAGCAAAAGGAAGTTCATGTAATTATTTCTTTGCAGAAGCTATCATGGCCCTTGAAGCTTTCTCTTTTTCTTCGGGTGTAGGACCTTCAATTTGTAGAGGTTGTGGTGTTTTCTTAACAAAAGTTGGAACCTTTTTGCCCATTACATTCACCACAGGTAGCTGTCCTCTCTTCTCTTGACCTGTATTACCCTTAATTGTGGAACTTGAACTTTTCTCAATTGATTTCTTGTCAATAGAACCCAATACCTTACTTTTCTTCATCTCCCTCACAGTAGACAATGTTTATGTTCTCTTAGTCATCTCAATTAACCTCCAACTCAAAGCTTTAACCACTCTTGAAATTTGAAACTCTTGATTATAGGTTGAACAAGCTTTACTTGGGTTAGGAAAGGTGTTTTGATGATGATTCTCTTTATGTTTAAGATGGATTGGTATGGATCTAAGAAATTGTAGGATAAATTTTGAAAATTTAGGCTTTCGATTCTTGGATTCAAAGTGTTTTGGTATGATTTGGGTGGTTGAATCTTCTTTGTAATGATGTGGAGGAAGGATTTGATGTGTTTTTATGGTGATTGGGTAGTGTTTTGATGTTTGGTGAAGGTTGATGAAGCTTTAATGGAGTTGGGAGAGTTTTGGAGAAGAAAGAGAGGCTTAAGGATTGAAAAATTCAGAATAGAACTAACCTCTTCTTCTTTATAACCTAAAACACACTTTTTTCCTCTCTCCAGTGGCGCTGGCCGGCATACCGGTCATATGAACGGCTTACCGGCCACAGACCGTGTCGACCATCGCGCTCACGGTTTTTCCATGTTGCTCTCGGCATTAAACCCAATTTCATAAACCGTGCCACGGTTTTTCTTCGGGCCGGTATACTGGCGGTGTGAGCGGCTTACCGGTGGGCAATTTTTCACAAATCTTCGTCTCGGCATGGAACCTAATTTCACGAACCGTGCCACGGTTTTTCTGACTCACCAGCATACCGGTCATTTCACCGGCTTACCGGTGAGTTGATCAGAATATGCTCAAAAGTTTCGTTTACTTCCCTAACTCGGTTTCTTTTAATACCTGACATCAAAATCACTAATTACTTTCTCAAATACGCAATATCAACTAAAAACAACTAAACTAAACATGAATTAAAAACATAAAAACATAAAAAAAATCGGATTGTCTCCAGTACATCACTTTTATTTAACGTCTTTCAAAGTTAGATGCGTTACCTCTATCAAGATTTGCGAATATAGCCTCCCCAGCAACGAGCAAGGCTATGAATGTCTACTAATCTCCGTCTGGTGCCCCTTTTGGGCCTGATATCTATCACCTTAGCGGAAACAACTTCAGTGACTACAAATGGCCCCATCCACGAGTCTTTGTAACCTCGTGGCCTATTCTCTGGTTTGTGGGCTTTCCATAGAACTTCATGGCCAACCCCAAACTCAAACTTTGGCTCAGTATCCACAGGCTTTGCGTGGATCTTTTCTTTAGGGACTTTGTGATGTGAAAGGCTGTGGATGATAGGAACAGTGGGTTCTGACATCCTTGGTTTCTTACCCCCAAACATAGAATGTCTCGGATATACTTTTAGCATGAAGGGTAAATGTCCCTTCCTGGAAGTTGATTATGCTATGACTTGTGGCCATGAAAGGCCTTCCAAGTATGATTGGAACCCGCTTATCTGCATCGAAATCAAGTATAACAAAGTCAGTAGGGATGGTGATATTACCTGATTGGACGTGAACGTCCTCCACTGTTTCCCATGTCTTGGTAACTGAGTTGTCAGCAAACTGCAACTTCACTGGAGTTTTGTCTGTTTTCTGAAGTCCAAGTCTCTCGAACACAAACTTTGGCATAAGGTTCACACCTGAACCCACATCACACATAGCTTTCACCTTGAGCGTACCATTTATCTAAATATGAAGATTAAAGCTTCCTGGATCTTTGAGATTCAATGGTAACTCTTTCTCTACTTTTCTTGAGACTCTCTCAGTATGAGCCACAGTCTCTTTCCTGGCTTCTACACACTCGCTTCTTTCTCTAGAATAACTTGCGTTAATACTTGTTGCGGTGTAAGACCTTTCTTCACAATCTCAAGCATTTGGGCGTTGATATTTTCAGGAGTATACGCCTCTACAAATGTCTTGAGTTCAATGTCAACCTTCAGATTTGTATCAGGAATAGTTAATGACATTGTTTGAACAACTGGTGGCGATTCAACCTTCTCTTCTTCTTCTTTTCTTGCACAACAGGTGCAACTTCTACTTTCGAGGCTTCTTCCTCTTTTGAGGCTTCTTCCTCTTTCTCTTTAGCTCTAGCAGCTTGTAATTCCATAACCGATCTAATCTCTTCTTGCATATCTCTCAGAAGCTATATAAATTCAGATTTTTCTAAATCTCCTCATCTTCAGAACAGTCATAGTCCACGTGGCTAGACTTGGTTGGTTCTTTTCCATTTACAGGATCTTCCAAGGCACTTTCTGCAGCATGTGGTACTTCCTTATTATTTTTAATCTCAAGGCAAATAGCCTTTCAAGCTTCGATCCCAACATTGGCATCACTTCCTTCGATAGCCTTCAATTTTCGCTTCCATAATATTAGTAAGAACTTTATTCATTTGTTCTACTTGTGTACCTAAGATCTGAATTGAAGCTTCTTGTTCTCTTAACTTCTCGTTATGTGAATGCATAGTAGTGGTTATAAGATCCATGAAATTCTTCAATTGTTGATCACCCACAACTCCTTCTTGAAGATATTGTGGTAAAACCTTCTAAGCTAAAGCATCGGTATATGCATCATTTACAGGTTGTTGTGGAGGAGCAGGTCGATTATAATTCTGATTTCCTTGATATAGAGCTTGACCTCTTGGTTGGAAATAGTTATTCTGCGGACGAGGTTGATAATGACCTGGATTTGCGGCCCCTTGTGGATTTGAATACTGCATACCCGGACCTGTTACCAAATTACTCGGTTGGATATGAAATAAACAGATGCATGTATGATTTGTGACCCACACTGTGGACAACCTTGTGCTTCTTGCACAACGTTTACTACGGCTAATTTCTTCAGCATCTCAAGCTTAATCTCTTTGATTTGATTCTCTAATGCGGCAAGTTGAGATGAGTTTGCAGTTTCTGCATCTAATCGAAGCGTACATCTGGTATTTGTAACAAGAGCTCGCAAAAGTGGCCAACTCCTTTCTGTTTCTATTATGTTTTTCATACCTTCGGCGGCTTCTGCAGGATTCATGGACACGAAATTTCCCTTTCCAAGATTATCTACCCTCAATCTACTCTCGGCATTGATACCTTGATAAAATATAGCTAATTTTAAAGACGGGGTGTAACCATGGAGTGGACATCTAGCTAACTTCTGTTGAAACCTTATACATGCGTCTCATACTTCTTCTTCATTCTCTTGAAAAACTTAGCAAGCTCGCTCTGATCTTTGAGTCTCATACTCTTCGGATAAAAACGGTTAAAGAATGCGGCTTGAAGTTCTGCCCAAGTAGTAATTGTACCTGATGGTTGTCTATCTAGCCAATCACCAGCTTTTCCGGTCAGAAAGAACAAAAACATGTGACAATACAGTTGCTCGTGTGTAATGCCTAGAGTAACATAGGCATCACAAATCTGCATGAACTTCTGAATCGCTCTTACCAGATCTTGAATTGCTGCACCATTATAGACTCCGAAATTCTGGAATTGACTAAGCATGCACGGATCGGGCCTGAACTTGATATTCTAGAGCTCTGGAGGACGATAACCTAATGGTTGAACTCGAAAAGGTGCTCCCAAGCCTGGGAAATCTTGTTCAGTTCTGTTGTTGTTTTTGTTATCTCCTGGTGGTGGTGGTGGTGGTGGTACAAGTCCTAAAGTATCAATTGGTGGATCCAATAGTGGTGGATCTAATACTTCTTGATATTCTGCCATAGCTCTTCTTTGGTCTCTTTCTCTCTGATACGTCTGTTATAAGCTCTGAAGCTCCTTTCAGGCTCCGCATGAGGAGGCGAAGGATGCACTGCTAAAACCTGAAAAAGACTAAAGCAAACCAACAAGCGTAAATCGGGAAAAATAAAAATAAAACTGAGAAATAAAAATTTATCTTAAAACTACTAATAAAATAAAATAACCCACACGCTAACAAGACACAAGTCCCCGACAGCGGCGCCAAAAACTTGGTGTCGTCTAGGGTGTGATAAAATAATAGAATAAATAACGCAAATAAGAACCCTAGACTAGAACGGTAGTGCAAGTATTACAAGACGTATACAAGTTTTAATGATAAGAAGATTCGTTCCTTAGGGACTTAAATGTGTTAGACGAATGAGCAAATAAATCAGAGTAGCAATTAATAATTAAAAGACAGAATCTAAATATGATTACTTGAGATGAGATTAGCAACTAAATAAATTAAAGGATAAGTAATTAAATATGAGAGAAATATAGATGAGAGAATATAGCTTAGGTTTTGCTAGTATGCACTAATCCTTCTAATTCTTTCTATTAATCTCAGTTTATAAGGGAGATAATAGCTCTTAGATAAATAGTCAGGATTCTAAATTCCCCCTATCCCCGGAGAGCGAACTAGGGTGGCAACCTCACAATCACGAGGGGACTCAAATAGGGTTATCCTGCGCCACTAGGGTCCTAGGTGTAGTCTGACCTACTAATGATGATTGGTGATTAAAATAAACCTTAATGACTATCTAGTTAGGCTGGTGTTGTCAGGACCAATACCATGTACTAGACGTTTATGTGGTGTTTCAATAATTAGACACCCCTCCCGGGTGACCATATAACTACTATTAGCAAAGCCCTAAATTTATTAGGTTTAAGACAGACAATAAATCAAAGTACATAAATCAAGTACATGGTTAAGCAGCTAGAATCAATTTAAAACATATAATTTCCAAAGAAACTTAGATAGAAAGAAAATATAATTCATGGATTATACATAATGCAAAACCCAAGCTATGGGAAAATTAGTTCATACCTGAAGGAAATAAACTAAAAGAATGATACATGATTGTCATTTTGCTCTCTTCAATAACTCTAATGATATAAAACTTAAGGACTAACTTTTGGGAGACAAGGATGACTTTACAAAGATTTAAGGGTGTATTTATAGGTGTTTAGAAGACCTAATTCGGTTTCTTGGAGTGGAAGACAAGTAACTTGTACTCCAAGCCCAACTCAAATTCGTAACCCTAAAATATTGAAAAGGTAATAATCTGCCACTGTTTTGTTTTGGCCGTAACTTCTTTGTTTCAACTCCGATTAACGCGTTCTTTATATCGAAACCGATCGTCTCGGAAAGCTCTATACTTTTTCTTCTGACCATTCTTCCAAATTCCTATCCAAACTTGAATTATGATCACTTTTATGGACGTGGATGCTGAAATTCGGATTTACTCGGCAACTTTATCTTTCCATATCTATGTTTTCTTTCCTTTATCTCCAATTTCCATGCATATCTTCTTTCCTTTATCTCTTTAGACTTGATTTGGCATCTAATTAATTACTATATATCTTTAAAGCTTCACACTAAATAAATAAATCAAACCAAATATGCTCTAAAAATAATAAATCATTAAATCAAGACAAGAAATAGGAAAGTGCACTAATTCATAGGAAAAACAAGTATTAGACTTCCTAAAACACTAAAAATGATGTCTCCAACTAAGATTAAATCACCACAAATAGGGAGACATCAAGACCCCCAAATCAAAGTTGTATTGTCCCGATACAATAAAGATAAAAACAAAGGGAAGTCTCTAAATACACACCTAGGTCAATTAAGCATAGTGGGAAAGAAGATAGCATAATATATAGAATAGTCATAGAGCAACTACTCAGAAAATTTTATGTTATAATATTTACAAACTACATACCTACACACTTGTCATATCCACACTCAACACGACTTGAATTCAAGATTAGATTAGCTTCGCTATGTAAGAAGGGGAGGATCTTTACTCAGTTCACCAAGGAGGCTATAGATTTGTCATCGAACTTCTCTAGTATCCAAAGATCCACTTAACTACTCTTTATTGGCTTAATCACTTCTAGATTACATAGCAAAGAATCATAAGGTCTTTAAGGTTGTAATGTTGGCTTAGGGACGGTATGATAAGTATATTTGGATAATTTAGAGTGAGCTTTTGGCTCTCTCCTCACTAGCCATCAACGAATCTCCCTAGAGCTTGAGTTACTCTCATAAAACGTTCTCACTAAACCCATTGATTTTCTTGATGCACAAAGTAGCATCCCCAGTAACCCAATTAAAGCATAAGATGTTCACTTAACCCATTCTTCCAAATTCCTAGC
The DNA here is from genome assembly GCA_029959085.1 of Nemophila menziesii. Classification (NCBI taxonomy): domain Eukaryota; kingdom Viridiplantae; phylum Streptophyta; class Magnoliopsida; order Boraginales; family Hydrophyllaceae; genus Nemophila; species Nemophila menziesii. The sequence continues at coordinate 34,943,591 of JARWIR010000005.1, read as the reverse complement.
CAATCTTGAGTTATGATCATTTTTATGGACGTGGCTGCTGAAATTCAGATTTGCTTGGCAACTTTATCTTTCCATATCTGTCTTTTCTTTCCTTTATCTCCAATTCCATGCATATCTTCTTTCCTTTATCTCTTTAGACTTGATTTGATATCTAATTAATTACTATATATATTTAAAGCTTCGCACTAAATAAATAAATTAAACCAAATACGCACTAAAATTAATAAATCATTAAATCAAGACAAGAAATAGGAAAGTGCACTAATTCATAGGTAAAACGAGTATTAGACTTCCTAAAACACTAAAAATGATGTCTCCAACTAAGATTAAATCATCACAAATAGGGAGACATCAAGAGTACATAGGTTCACTGAGTAAAAATCAAGTTCAAAACTCGAGAAATGGTTACAAATCCATAGGAGACAAATATAGATCTACTATGACACTTGTTCAACAAAAAATAACAGATCTACTACAAGTTTTAACTAAAAGTGTTATCAGATTTGAAACTACTCCATATAAATCAAGTCAAAACACTGGTGAAGTAAAAATATAGAAGCTTTTCCTTCATTACAAAAAGAGTTGAGTATAAATAAGAAAAATGAAGTCATCACACAGGATTTTATACCCAATCATAGATCAGATTTGCCAAGATTGACATCATCACTGGAAGTAGAGACCCTAGTCTTGGAAACTGCACAAAATGAGTCACTTAAAAAGACTTGGTTTTACTTCTTTGATGGTAAAATTAGGGAAGATCTCAAGTATATCTCCCATTTAAGTAATAAACTATGAATTAATGAACTTTGATGATTCCCTAGCGGCACTAAAGTATATCTCCCATTTAAGTAATATCTTTTAATTAATTCTTACTTTAATTTAGTCTATCTTTAGATTTACTTTCTTGCGTCTAGCTTTACAATACAAAAACCAAACAAATATTTCCTTTACTTGTTTTAGCAATCAATTCTACTTTCTATTTAAACACTTAATCATAACCTCGTAATCCCTGTGTAGATGAATATCCCGATTTCACTTATCTATTTCTTGGAACGACCGTACACTTGCGATTAGTTGTTTCTCTTCTTTTGTGTTGATTTATTGTCACACTCTAAGAGTTACCACCCTTTTCACGAGGAACCCATTTTATCCCGTTTCTAACACACGAATCAAATCTATATGCGAGACCATTGGACACAAATGGGTGACTATTTTATCTCAGTTACATCTAAATGGGAGCATAAGCAACTTCATAATGTTGTTTCAAATTCTAGTGAAAAATGAAAAATCTTGAGAGAACATCAGTAGAGTTCGAAATTTGGAACATCTAATATGCTAGATCAATTATTCATGTGCATAACATGTGGGAAGTTTGTCGATGATTACCATTAGAGTGCATCTTTTCAAGGGAAATGAGGCCACCCGAGCAACTACTACACTACTAATGCACACAAAATAATTATTGTTGCGAGGCAACATCTTTGACTACAGATAACTATCCCAACAGCAGTCCACAAGAAGTTGGTTTGGCCCAAAAGCTTGAAATTTATGAGGGAAGGAGAATTTCTATTTAAAAATACTATGGAAATAATCGCTTGAAGAAGGGGCATTATTTTGTTAACTACAAAGGGTTTATATAATGACAAAGTATCGATAATAGGATATATTTTACCAGTTACATTTTTACTGATGATGTTTCCATTTATGTGATAGATTAATCTAGTAACGAGACATCATTTTAGGTGTATCTAGGACTTATATGAGGGATTAATCTACTTTCGGCGTTTATGCTATTTATAGAGATTTTGTGCATAATTTGTGTGTTAAGTGTGAATTTCTTAGGTACTTCGATGCTAGGATAATCTGAGATGATGATAAGAAGTGAATAAATCGAGATTACTCCTTAGTTATAGCGAAAAAGGAAGATTCAACCACTTTTAGAAAGTGCAAGCATGTGCCGGTTTCAGATTTTGAAAGTGGACTGTTTGAGTTGCCACGCGAGGTTTACAAGCATTCTGGAGGATCCCTTTGATATCCATATAGGATTTGAATTCAGGAACACATGGGAATCGAAGGTTTGTGATTAGAAGTTGAACTAAAAAAAGTTACATAATTTGCCGTCGTCATGGTATGAACTAGTTGAAGGAATCGCAATACCAGATATATCAAATATACGCAACGGAAAATATATTGCAATCTTAAGCCAATCTAGTTGCAATTTAAGAATTTAAACAGAAACAAAGAATTCGATTACATACCTTAATCCGTTGTATGAGAATCGAATTGCCCAGTGACTAACTTAGCTTCAAAAACTTGAAGCCTCCACGCTTTGCACACCGAGCTTTAATCCATGCTTTCAGAATCAAAATTCTGACTTGGAAACCAAAAAAAACCTTTTACTTTCTTGTGGAGTTTTTCCTTAGAGAAAACTGATGATAAGTTATTCTTGTATAATGACTTTCATTATCTTATAAAACCAACATAAGAAAATGAAAAGACAAGAATAGGAAAAGTCGGGAATGTATAATGAAAGTGATTATCTTAATAATCTAGTCCATTACCACTTGTGAAGTGGATTTGGACCTTCTACATTATACAAAAATAGTTGACTAGCCTAGCGGTTGGTGACACATTTCACACTACTAGAGGTTCGTGGTTCGATCCACAAACTTGTCAATTTTTTCCTTTTCCCTTTTGTCTTAGTTCGGTCTTATATTAGAATATTAAATTGTGCTAGCAAATTAATATACCAATATTCCAAGTATATATTTAATTAATATTTATTATCTAATAATAAAATTAATTAACGACATGAAGCAAGATCAATACACTCGTTAGTGTGCGACTACGTGGGTTCATCGTTAAACCGGTAGTATTTAACTTAATTAACTACTAATCGAGGTTGGCGTCTAACAACACTCCCCAACGACCGGATAACGTGAAGTAACTCTATACAAAGAACCCGGTAAAGGATCATACATGTACTCCCTCTATCTTTACAGCTCCGGATCATCCTGGGATATGGTACAACTGTCAAATCCCATTAGAAAATCAACTACGTTACACGTCGATTATCAACGATTGACGAATGACCTAAGAAACTCCTTTCTTCATTCATTCTATCACCTTGGCCAAGGATTCGATACAATCGTTATAATCTTATGACATCGTAGAGCTCAAACTCTTTACCTAGAGTTGATAGATTCCATCTCGACTCATCCCTAGGAGCATATATACTTAGCTATGTCCAATATCCTTTCGACTAGCATTATGACACACTAGTAGTCCAGTATCAAAACATAACAAGCACATACACAACTATAGTGATGATCTCAGGTCAAAGGATTACATGTATAAAATTCCTTCTAGAGATTAACCTACTTGACAGTTCAAGGTAATTAACCATTAGGAATCTCTATTTTTAGTCGGTTCGATAATCACATCTCTATGTGCATTATCTATGCACCTAACTCGGTAAACGAGAACTACCGATATTTATCCAATAAATACTTGTTAGCTACATATTAATCTAACTGGATCATCGAGGTCCTAACTCGATGATCCTACGATTAAGAACAAGTTTAGATTAAGTCCTATAAGCTAGATTCTCATTATCATAACACCTTATGATATCTAGTTCGTAACTTAATCAAGGATTTGCCTTTATATTATGTAGATTAATACCACAATCATAAAGGCTTGCCATAGATTCAAGGAAACAATTTCTTTAATCAAAACTGTAGGGATAACTATTATCGTGTACAGTAAACACTTGTGTTCAATTCATTACAAGACGATCGGGGCTAGGGCATAATTCCAACAATCTCCCACTTGGCCTAGACCCAATCGTTCAAGTACCATAATTCGTAAACAGTTTGTTCTCATCAGACTCTTCTGATAGACAACTTAGATGAATAGATATACATCGTGTTCCTTCCTTCTACCTATTTAATGTGAACATCTTCATGTTCAATTATATCTCGAATCAAGCGGTACTATTGCAGAATTTGTTTGGATCTATAGTTTATTCTAGGTTTCTTTAATCATACAATATCTCAAATATTGTCATTGTATAAAGAAACAATATCTACATTGTGAAACCACACTATGTATATATATAAAGAACTATTTTATCCAAACCACTGGCATAGTTGCATCTTATGCTGCTATGTATTCTACTTCTAGTAACCGAAATCTGCTACAGTGTTTTGATTGGAACTATTCCAATTCACTTCTCCTCTATATAGACACAACCATATTTTGATTTGCTATCATCCACGTTTGAAGCAAAACAAGCATCTATATACCCAATTAGCTTCAACTTATATTCTCCACCTATAAGGAATTGGTCCTTAATACTTCTTAAGTACTTAAGGATAGTCTTTACTACTTTCCAACATTTCTCATCAATGTTACCTTCATACCTACTCGCTACTCCTAGCGTGTAGTGTACTTTAGGTCTTATACATTTTTCATGGTGTGTCAGATAGATCCTTATTGTTTTAACAAATAGGACTATACACATTCATTCTCTTACTTTTAGGGTCCGAGAACAAACCCTAACATTAAGAGTAACTCCAAAGCCTATTGTCGAATAGATACTCTTGGAATTTCCATGCGATACTTCTAAAAAAGTATAAATGTAGTAAGATTGATTTAGGTCGAGTAGCTTCTTTGATCTATCTCTGTAGATCCCAATTCAAAGAATATAAGCTACTATCCTAAATATTTCATGGAGAACTATTTAACAATCAAAAACTTGGTTAATTGCTTGGTTGGTATATCATATCCCTATGTGATAATATGTCATCTACATATAACACTAGGAAGATGAGTGTACTCCCACTAGTCCTTTGTACTCTTATGACTCTTACTCTAAAATTATAAAATCAAACTATTTGATTGTATAAAAGAGAGTAATCCATCTTAGTGACATTTACTGAATCCATTAAATAGATTGTTGGAACATACATATTTTATTATGAATAAATGGCAATATGGGACCTTTAGGATTGGTCTAGGGACGTCATAGACTCCCATTTAGTGAAAACTATTTTCACATGATATTACCATATCTCCTAATAATAGTATGTAGTTACCAATAGTAGAATCTGAAATAAACTAAGCATTGTTATGAGAAAAGGAATTCACTACAATTGATGTTTTCCTTTTGATTTAAACGCTTAGCAATTAGAAGGACGTTATAGGTCTCTACCTTACCGTCTACTCCAATCATTTCCCTAGCACCCATTTACTATAAATGGATCTTATATCTATTAAAGATTCAACCAAATTACTATACTTTGTTGATCCTTATAGACACTAATTCAGATTCTATGGTTCTTAACCACTTGTCACTATTTAGACTAGTCATAGCCTCTTCATAGGGATTTAGGATCATCATTTGATGGGGGTTTTCATCTATATGATTTCCTCATCAAACTATCACCATTATTACAATTGAATTTGGTGTATGATGATATCTATATAACCTATAGGAAGCTTGTGTACAATAAATTCTTCTTTCTATTGATTTGTTAACTTCCTTTTTCCAAGAAAGGTTCATGAATCGTCCCTAATCCTCAAAGTGTGAGACTTGAACCTTAAATGAAACTATTAACTCATCAAGGAAAGAAAGACTGGCATGCATCGGATGCTCTTTAGCTTGTATAAATAACTCTGAAATCTTTATTTCATTATGATCTATTTCCACATTATGAATTCCTTCACTATGGAATTCCAATCTATAAAGGCTGTCTTCCTTACCACAAACCCTTTGTGTTCAGAATGGTGTGGAAATGTTACCTCGTTATTTTATTTGGGTATCCAACAAATCTATATTTGAAAGATATCAACTCAAGCTTAGCCATCATAAGTCGTTTAGTATAAATCAAACATTTCAAAATCTACATTTTAAGGTTTGATTTATATCATCTCCATACCACATATGGATTTTATCGACTGTTTAGTGGGACCTAAGAGTTCATTAAATATGAAATTGACTTTAAAACATAATCCCATAGAAATATTTAAAATCTAGTGAATCACTGAGACAAAATCTAATTTTTTTCATAGATAATCTATTAATTCATTGCTAAGATATTCACCTATACAAGTTGGTATCTTACTTCCTTCATACTCTTATATACTTGCTTTCAACTTCACTCAATAGTAATTTGAACATTTCAAATTATTTATATTGGTGTTACATTTGTAAACACATCTATATCTGTTATATAGTTTGTGAAGGAGATGAAGTAAGAATATCTATCTTTGGCTAAAGTTCAGACTGACCACATATATCAACATATAGTGGACATAAGAACTTATTAACATTGTCTCCATTTTCATCAAAATGAGATTTAGTCATATTTCATCGAGATAAGTCTCACAAGTTTCATATGATTCAAAATCATATTCTTCAAGGAAATCTTCCTTGTGAAACTAGTAAACTTTTTTTTCTCACAGTTTATGACTTAGTCTATAACACCAAAGATAAGGTTTGATTAGTACGATTATCTATTTCGATTTATGACCAGAAACAACTATAACACTATTACATAGTTACTTTAGGCAATTATAATCACCATATTGTAAGTATCCAATGGGGTGTAATTCATCACTATGAAAAACTCCATTGGTCATTTTATATTACATTAATACACCATAACTATCTTATGATCAAATGACCATTTTGTTCGAAAACAAGTTTACGAACAAAAATACAGTTTTCTTACAATATGTTTTGCCATATGCATCTTTGAAGAATTAGTTATTACAATTGTGGTTACAACAATTGCTCCATTACCGAAATTGTAATTTAACTTCTCTTATTCTTATTTGTCTATTAATCTTTAGAGTATGCAACATTTTGCATATTTCTAAACTACTACGAGTATCCAATACCCTTTCTGTGTAATTAATAGAAGTTCAAGAAATTACAGAAACAATTTCCATTAATGCACTTACCTTGTTTCTTGGTATTAGATAACTGGTATCTAACGGTCATACTAAGTTACTTATACATCTTCTAAAGATATTTAAGGATTCATGGGAATATCATGCTTAAAATGTCTTTTGGAGTTCATAACTCATGGATACAAGAATATACACTCAGTACCATTACTAAGTTTGTATTACTTTAGACATGCATCATATACATTCTATGCATCCTCAAGAGACACTTTAGTCAATAGCTCATCGAACGTATCAATGAGTCTCATGTGCATAAGAAAGACTCTCAAGTTGCGGTCACAATTTTGAGATTATCCAACCAACTTGGGATGATTTGAGAAGTGATTTCGCAGAAATATCAAGAAACCCAATATTAGGAAGAAAAGAGAATTAACGCTATAAGAACACTATTATATAACTGACGAGGATAAGGACTTTTATCCAAGAGATATATAATTGGAAATTTTAAAACATGAATGAGCCCCCTGGTTGTCAGGTCGTTTCTCACGCATAATTAAAATGAATATTGAAAACTTTAAAACATGAATGAGCCCCCTGGTAGTCAGGTCGTTTCTCACTCATAATTAAAGTGTGGTACATTACCTATTTTATCATATAAAATAAGAGACTCAAAACTATTTAGCCCCCTGGTAGTCAGGTCGTTTCTATTTAGCTTTGTTGAGTTAATCCATCCTATAATCGAATATTATCAATCTCACATCCTCTGGGTAGTCCAGACTAAAAATGTGAAATTAATTAATTAAATCCTATTATCAAACAATCTAGAGTTTTACAATTTATACTCGAACTACAAGTCTACCTGGTAGTCAGATCAAAACTTGTAAACTTAACAAACTTGAAACTCTAGTTGCGATGGACAAGTCTCACGAAACATCTAATATTTCGTCTTAATAAACTCAATAATTTTAATGATAAGTGGGAATAATTTAGAATTAAAAATTCTAAACTATGGAATGGAAGCGGTGTTCATAACGTCGCAAGAGCAACATAATATTTACGAAATAAACAAACTGTTTGATCAGATCAACAAATTCAATTGATTGGTCGAGGCGTGCAATTTCAAAAAATTACAATATTTTTATCCTTAAAAAAACATAAAATGTTTACACCTGAAAATCAAATCATATTTGTATAACAAAACACTTTTGCTAATAATCAATTGAAAAAGGTACAAAATAAAATTCTTTTACTTTTCAGCTCAATAGTGCACAACAGCAGCCGACAATAAACAATTGGATTTTTTTTTTATTTTAATAACGAAATAGAAAAAAAACCAGAAGTTTGACTTTCAAACTTCTCTGTTTCCAAAACAAAACTTTCAAATTAAAGAAAAAGAAAACCAATGGTCATTAAAAGGTAACGTTAAAAACCATTTTCTCCTTTTTTTTTATGATAGATTGACAAAACTCCTTTTTGTCTTATCACTAACAAAAACAATGGTTAATAATTCTCATAAGAAATTGATCCGCCGCACCAGAATTACTTAATAACATAAAAAGTGTCCATGGGCAAAAAGCCAACACAGCAGCAGAAATATCTTAATAAAATTAAAAATTAACACGCATCAACACGCATCAACACTTTGATCGTCATGGGAAAACAAAACCCGTAAAAGCAACCTGTCCCTTTTTCAATCAGACTAAAAACAAAGGAGCAGCTAAGATAATTTGTTTAATTAAAATTAAACAGTTTAATAAAAATCTAACAAATCATCTAATATATAAAAACTTGTTTTTCATATAAACCTTAGAATCAAAGCTCAAACGCCTACAAAGAAGAAGAATTATTTTTCTTATGGTCTCCCGAAACCATAAAAACAATAAAGAGTTTGCTGACTACAATTCTCCAGTAAATCAAAAAGCATGAATAGAGCAGCCGATTTTTCTTAAAATCAAAAATAAACAATTTAATATCAATCTTAACAAAAAATCAAATATACGAAAAACATGTTTTTCATATAAAGTCCAAAAACAAAACTCAAAAATTATCTAATAATATCAAGTTTAAATACTTAAATTGCAACAATTGGCTCTGATACCAATTGAAGGAATCGCAATACCAGATATATCAAATATACGCAACGGAAAATATATTGCAATCTTAAGCCAATCTAGTTGCAATTTAAGAATTTAAACAGAAACAAAGAATTCGATTACATACCTTAATCCGTTGTATGAGAATCGAATTGCCCAGTGACTAACTTAGCTTCAAAAACTTGAAGCCTCCACGCTTTGCACACCGAGCTTTAATCCATGCTTTCAGAATCAAAATTCTGACTTGGAAACCAAAAAAAACCTTTTACTTTCTTGTGGAGTTTTTCCTTAGAGAAAACTGATGATAAGTTATTCTTGTATAATGACTTTCATTATCTTATAAAACCAACATAAGAAAATGAAAAGACAAGAATAGGAAAAGTCGGGAATGTATAATGAAAGTGATTATCTTAATAATCTAGTCCATTACCACTTGTGAAGTGGATTTGGACCTTCTACATTATACAAAAATAGTTGACTAGCCTAGCGGTTGGTGACACATTTCACACTACTAGAGGTTCGTGGTTCGATCCACAAACTTGTCAATTTTTTCCTTTTCCCTTTTGTCTTAGTTCGGTCTTATATTAGAATATTAAATTGTGCTAGCAAATTAATATACCAATATTCCAAGTATATATTTAATTAATATTTATTATCTAATAATAAAATTAATTAACGACATGAAGCAAGATCAATACACTCGTTAGTGTGCGACTACGTGGGTTCATCGTTAAACCGGTAGTATTTAACTTAATTAACTACTAATCGAGGTTGGCGTCTAACAACACTCCCCAACGACCGGATAACGTGAAGTAACTCTATACAAAGAACCCGGTAAAGGATCATACATGTACTCCCTCTATCTTTACAGCTCCGGATCATCCTGGGATATGGTACAACTGTCAAATCCCATTAGAAAATCAACTACGTTACACGTCGATTATCAACGATTGACGAATGACCTAAGAAACTCCTTTCTTCATTCATTCTATCACCTTGGCCAAGGATTCGATACAATCGTTATAATCTTATGACATCGTAGAGCTCAAACTCTTTACCTAGAGTTGATAGATTCCATCTCGACTCATCCCTAGGAGCATATATACTTAGCTATGTCCAATATCCTTTCGACTAGCATTATGACACACTAGTAGTCCAGTATCAAAACATAACAAGCACATACACAACTATAGTGATGATCTCAGGTCAAAGGATTACATGTATAAAATTCCTTCTAGAGATTAACCTACTTGACAGTTCAAGGTAATTAACCATTAGGAATCTCTATTTTTAGTCGGTTCGATAATCACATCTCTATGTGCATTATCTATGCACCTAACTCGGTAAACGAGAACTACCGATATTTATCCAATAAATACTTGTTAGCTACATATTAATCTAACTGGATCATCGAGGTCCTAACTCGATGATCCTACGATTAAGAACAAGTTTAGATTAAGTCCTATAAGCTAGATTCTCATTATCATAACACCTTATGATATCTAGTTCGTAACTTAATCAAGGATTTGCCTTTATATTATGTAGATTAATACCACAATCATAAAGGCTTGCCATAGATTCAAGGAAACAATTTCTTTAATCAAAACTGTAGGGATAACTATTATCGTGTACAGTAAACACTTGTGTTCAATTCATTACAAGACGATCGGGGCTATCCCGTCCTTTAGTTTCATTTTTGGGTTGGATTGAGTCACTTAAAGGAGGCCTACAACCCATAAAACGAATTTGGACATTTAAATGTTACTTTATATAATCATAAAGCACTAACAGAAAATTTCCTGGAGTAGAGAAGAGAAAAGAAGATGAAGCTTGGAAGCATTTCATGCCATTCCAACTCTTTCGTCCATCATTCTTCAGCAATTACTAGGGTAACTTTATTCTGTTTTATTTTGTGAACATGATTATTGTACTTTTAATTTCTAGTTTTAATTTCCTTAGTATGAACTAAATAATCATAGCCTGAGAACAACAATAATGTACGAACCCTAGTTTTATTTTATGCTTTTATTGAATTGGGAGATTACATATTTAAATTGAATTTTTACTCTAATTGTTTTTGTATTATGTATTTGACGTATATTCCAGCCCTTTATCTGGCCAAGTATAGGACTAACCTCGTTAATTAGGACTGACACCCTGATGGGGAGCTCAATTTCTTAAAACAATACATAATCATCTAGTGTGCGATAGTAATCCTGGCAAAGATTTTTATAGCTTCCAGCTTTTAAATTGATGTTGCACCTTCTCATATCTTTGCAATAAGATCTTTACGTCTATTGAAATCTTTTTGCTTCTCAGTCAGTCCTTCGATATTAGAGGAAGAGACACCTTCTTGAACTTGAACAACTTTCCCTTTGGGTTCTCCATCCATGATATTCAGGGGTATCGTCGAGAGCTTTAAAACTATTCGTAAGACCGAACTCTGATTCCACAGAATTGGTAATCTTCTTGAACAAGTCAAGTCTTCTCAAACTCTCTCGTATTTCCTTACTCAGTAACTCGATCTTCTTAGCCCAAATGATTTACTCCTCTTGCTCACCTGCATCATCAAATCTATGGTCCATATTATCAAGCGATTTTCTTTCTCTAATATTCTTAGTATATGTTAAATTTGAGAAAGTTACAAACGGAGCCATTGATGAAAGCTTGGAGTTTGCAGAGAAACTGAGAAAGGAAGTGAAGAAGAAGAAGAAGAAAGAGTAAAACGAGTAGTTTATTTCAGTTATGAATTATACAATGTGTTTATGTATTTATACACTTGATTCTTAGTCTAAGATGCTTCTTTGACTTTATTGTTGTAACTAATCTAACCATCCTAACTAATTACAGCTAAGCTATACTTGGAGTTCAAGCTAACTACACTAACTATGCATTATTTGCATCTTAGTCCCTGTACTACTATTGCGTCCAATTCTTTCTTCTCGACTTTGGTTGTTATATTCCAAGAGTCCCCCACAAGTGGAACATGGATGTTAATAATGTTCAACTTGGATAGAATATGATTGAATTGTAATAAACCAAGTGGCTTAGTAAGTATATCCGCAAGTTGAAGCCTTGATGGAATATAGAACAATTTTATAACTCCTGAAGCTATCTTCTCACGTGTAATTTTGCAGTCAATGTCAATATGTTTAGTTCTTTCATGTTGAACCGGATTTGTAGACATGGCAATAGCCGATTTACTGTCTGAAAAGATTAGAGCAGGAAAACAATGATCAAAATTGTAGTCTTTCAATGCATAAACAAGCCATTGAATTTCGCAAGTTATAGCAGCGAGAGCTCTATACTCAGCTTCAGCTGAGGATTTGCTGATTGTAGACTGCTTCTTGCTCTTCCAAGAGATGAGAGAATCACCTAAGAAAACACAAAACCCGGTGATGCTTCTTCTTGTATCGAGACACCCTGCCCAGTCACTATCACAAAAGCCTTTGAGTTTGATTTCCGAGATGGATGAATAAAAGACACCTTGACCAGGTGTCATTTTGATATATCTTAACACCCTTTGAGCTGCATTCCAATGAGACTTGGAAGGTTTAGACAAAAATTGACTTAAGGAGTTAACGGAGAAAGTAATGTCTGGTCTTGTTATTGTTAAGTAAAGCAATCTTCCCACCAATCTTCTATAAGAAGTGGGATTTTTAAGTAGATCATCTTCATCTCTTTGAAGTTTTAGTGTAGACTCCATTGGGAATGAAACCGGTTTAGCATCAGAAACACCACACTCTTCTAATATATCAAGTGCAAATTTCCTCTGGCATAAAGAAATTCCTTTGGAAGACCTTGCAACTTCAATACCTAAGAAGAACTTTAGGAGACCTAAGTCTTTAATAGTGAATGCAGAGTGTAAGTAGAGTTTAAGCTTAGTTACTTCATCCATTGAATCACTAGCTATGATTATATCATCTACATAAACAAGGAGTGCAATGAATGTTGAAGAATTGTGTTTAATGAATAGACTGTAATCACTATGTGAGTGTTTAAAACCATAAGATACAAGAGATTTAGCAAGCTTATCAAACCACTGTCTTGAAGCTTGTTTGAGTCCATAAAGACTTTTATTCAACTTGCAAACTGTGTTAGGAGGTGCATCTAAACCAGGAGGTATTGTCATATAAACATCTTCATACAGATCACCATGTAAGAAGGCATTATTAACATCTAATTGATGTAAGTGCCAGCCTTTGATAGAAGCAAGAGCAACAAGAATTCTAATAGAAACAACTTTTGCAACAGGTGAAAAAGTGTCAAAAAAGTCAAGACCTTCTTGTTGATTGTAGCCTTTAGCTACAAGCCTTGCTTTGTATCTCTCAAGTGAACCATCAGCCTTATATTTGAGCTTAAAAACCCACTTACAACCAATAGGAGATAGAGCTGAGCTTGAAGGAACTATGGTCCATGTATTGTTATCTTGTAAGGCTTTAAGTTCTTGATGTATAGCATTCATCCATTCAGAGGATGTGGAAGCTTGTTTGAAAGATTTAGGTTCATTTAAAGCACTTATAGCAGCAATAAAAGACTTATAGCTAGAAGACAACTTATTAGAGCCTAAAAAATCTTCAAGTGGATAGAGAATACCTTTTGTGAGAGGGCCCTCCTGTCCTTGAAGTGATTGAGAATTGCATAGAGAGAGTGAAGTGATGTAGTCTTTGAGGTAGGAAGGAGGTTGTCTTTGTCTGGTTGTTCTTGGTGGAGGCTGTGTGGGTGATGGTGAGGGAGTTTGAATAGGTATAGGTGAGTGGAAATGTTTGAACTGAGGGAGGAAACATGAAGGAGTGAGGCATAGATGGTGTATTGATTTGAGCAAAGGGAAAAATATGCTCATGAAATACCACATTTCTTGAAATGATGATTGTGTTTGATGATAAATTTAGGAGTTTATAGCCTTTAGTTCCAGGAGGATAACTGAGGAAAACACATTTAATAGCCCTGTGATCAAATTTTGATCTACCATTTGTGAGTGTAGATGCAAAACACAAGGACCCAAAGACTCGAAGATGGTTAAGCTTAGGTGGTTTATTGTATAAAATGTGATAAGGAGAAAGATTTTTGAGAAGTGGGGTGGGTAGTCTATTAATGATGTGAACAGCTGTAAGAATAGCCTCAGACCAGTATTTTAAAGGCAATTTTGACTGGAACATTAAAGCTCTAGCAGTGGATAAAAGATGTTGGTGTTTTCTTTCTACCAAACCGTTTTGTTGTGGGGTTTCTACACAACTAAGTTGATGAATAATGCCAAGAGAAGAGTAAAAAGAGGGCATCAAGAATTCTTGTCCATTATCTGATCTAAGTGTTTGTATTTTAGTTTTGAAATGAGTTAGGATCATGTTGTAAAATGAAGTGAGGTGAGTGTGTACTTCAGATTTTGAAGACATTAGGTAGGTCCAAGTGCATCTAGAGAAGTCATCAACTATGGTTAGAAAGTACTTATGGCCAGAATGAGATATTTCTCTAAAGGGACCCCAAATGTCACAATGTATAAGTTCAAAACAACATGAGCTAGTAGATGAAGATAATGGAAAAACTAAACGTTTTTGTTTTGCAAAGTGACAAATATCACAAATGTTACAGGATAGAAAAGAGATAGAAGAATCAATAGTTTGAAGAGCTTGTAACTTAGCATTGGAAGGATGTCCAAGCCTTGAGTGCCACAAATCAAAATTATTTGAAGAAGCTAAAAAAGAAGTAGGCTGAGGTGTTGAGGGTGTGTAGTAGTAGAGGCCTTGTCTCTCAAATGCAGTCCCAATCATCTTCTTGGTGTGGAGAGCCTGCAATTCACAATGAGAAGGAAGAAAAACCACAGAAATAGAAGAATTATTAGTTAGCTTGGAAATTGATAGAAGATTGTACTTAAAATGAGGAACACACAGTACATCTTGTAGCATTATATCATTATTCAATCTAATATCTCCTTTGTGAGTGGATTTAACAGTTTCTCCATTAGGTAAGGTTATAATTGTGTTGTCAGATCTTATATTACTTGTATATAAAGAGATTGAATATATCAAATGATCTGTAGCACCTGTATCAAGTATCCGAGTTGAAGTAAGATTGTTACCTTCTTGTGTTGAAACATGATGAACAGCTGCATTATGAGGAGAAGAATCGTGAACAAGAGCCATGAGTTTTTCAACTTGAGCAGGGGTGAAGTCATGAGTATGAGTGTGTTGAGTTTCTGTTTCAAGAACATGATCTTCAGCTGAGGTTACATTGTGTGCTTTAGCTTGATTATTATTGCTTCTCTTTCCCTTAGGACCAGTCCAACCAGGAGGATAACCATGGAGCTGAAAACATTTATCAATTGAATGTCCTGTGTAACCACAATGAGTGCATAAAACTCTTTTTCTTTCAGAAAAATATGAAGGTCTTGATTGATTTCGAACAGCAAAAGCTTGTGAAGCCGAAGTTTCAATAGAATGAGAGATAATTTGATGAGATTCCTCTTGAATTAACATTGCAAACACAGAATTGATGTTAGGTAATGGATCCATAAGTAAGATTTGACTTCGAACAACCGAATATGAATCATTTAAGCCAAGGAGAAACTTCATAACGAAATCAGCTTGTTGTCGTTCAATTAGAGAATCAAAAATTTTGCAAGAGCATTGATTCATGAAACCACAAGAACATACCGGCATAGGACGAGAGTGAGAATATTCATCCCAAATAGCTTTGAATTTACTGAAATATTCAGAGATTGAGCTTGTGTTTTGAGCAATTGAGCTCAATGATTTTTCAAGCTGAAAGATGCGAGTTCCATTAGTTTTGCAGAAACGAGGCTTAATTTCATTGTAGAGATCATAAGCCGAGTTTACATAGAGTAAGCTACTTCGAATTTCTTTTGAAATGGAGTTAAGCAGCCATGATAGAACTAAGTTATTAGCTCTGTTCCACGCAGTGAAAAGGTGAAGATCGGTGAGAGATGGCTGAGTTATATCGCCATTGATAAATCCGAGCTTATTTTTGACAGCTAAGGATATTTCAATGGCTCTTGACCAAGCTAAGTAGTTATCACCGGTTAAAGCATCGGAAACAAGTGATGCTCCGGTGTTCTCACTTGGATGGAGGTAGTAGGGGCTTGAAAAGTCTTCAGTGATTGAAGTAGGTTGCGCCATGGCAGAGAAAAGGATAGAGTGAGGAAAGAGAAGAGGATTTAGAGATCGAGTAGTTATGCGGAAGATTCTACTTCTGATACCATGTTAAATTTGAGAAAGTTACAAACGGAGCCATTGATGAAAGCTTGGAGTTTGACACAAAATATAAGCGAGGTGTCCTATTTAGGAGCATCAACCATTCAGGTTTCAATTCCGATATTGATCACTCCTAACTTTATCATATTATATTCATCTAAGGAGATGATTGGTAAAGCGTGACGATCCCTTGTTGCCATAGAAGCAGAACAGGAACAAGTAAAAATAGAGAAAAGGAAAGAGATATGCGAAGGGTTGAGTCTGTAGGATATGTAGAATAAAGAAAGAGAAGAAAATAAAGGACAATTTTGAGTAGAAATGAAAAGGTGTTGGTTAAGTAGATGAAGAAGACACCGAGACTTAGGTAATAACAGATAATAAATGTCGTATATATAACCATATGATCAAGGATGATAGAGATAAGACCCTCTGTAATGAAGATTTTGAGAAGTCTCTTTGTTTCTCAATATTTTGAGCAACACATATTATTATTGATTCTATAAAAAATCTGATAGATGGAACGAGTTAAACCCAGACGTGTAAGATTGTAAAGAAAGCTCCGATGAAATTTCCTTTTCCTATGTATTAAGACAGGAATATTCTTTGTACAAACAAAAGAAAAGACATCATTAAAAATCATTAGTTTGTCTTTCTTATAATTAAAGAGTTGATCAGACCTCGAAATCCCAAGCATCAAAACCGTAAACTTCAAGCATAAACACACGAACTGATAAATTGTGAAACAGAAGCTGCCATTAATGGCGATAGAGAAGTAAAGAGAAGTTAAAGAAGAAGAAGAAGAAGAGAGTAGTTTAGTTAGAAGAAGAGAAGAGAGATTTCTTATTGATTACGATAGTTAACAATCTACATTATATATATACATGTTTTATTCTATCTAACAGCTTGATACAGCTGTGATTTAACAAACTAACTAACTAATGCTTTTATTGCTATTTAGTCCCTGTACTTTCTTCTTTGTTTGATTCTTCATCTGTATTCCAAGGTCCCCCCACAAGCGGAACATGAATGTTGTGAATGTTAAGCTTGACGAGATTATTGTGAAACAACAAAGAGCCAAGAGGTTTTGTAAACATATCAGCTAATTGCAGATTTGAAGAGATAAAAAACAACTTGATTGTTCCTTCAGCGATTTTCTCACGAGTTATTTTGCAGTCTATATCAACATGCTTAGTACGTTCATGTTGGACTGGATTTGTAGACATAGCAATTGCTGATTTACTATCCGAATAAATGTGAGCAGGAAATTTATGCGAAAAACCATAATCATTTAATGCATAAACCAACCATTGCAATTCACAGGTTGTTGAAGCAAGAGCACGATACTCTGCTTCAGCAGAAGATTTGCTTATAGTAGACTGTTACTTGCTCTTCCAAGAGATAAGGGAATCTCCAAGGAAAACACAAAAACCTGTTACACTTCGACGAGTATCAAGGCAACCCGCCCAATCACTATCACAATAAGACTTCAATTTTATCTCAGAAACAATAGGAAAGAATAAACCTTGACCAGGAGTTGACTTTATATAACGTAATACTCGTTGAGCTGCATTCCAGTGATTAGTAGACGGTTTAGACAAGAATTAACTTAAGCAATTCACTGAATATGATAAGTCTGGACGAGTAATTGTTAGATAAAGTAATCTACCAATAAGGCGTCTATAAGAAGATGGATTTTCGAGTAGATCATCTTCATCACTTCTCAATTTTAGTGTGGATTCCATAGGTACATTAGAAGGCTTTGCAGCGAGTAATCTGCATTCAGTAAGAATATCCAAAGCAAACTTGCGTTGGCATATCAAAATACCAGATGAAGATCGAGCAACTTCGATGCCAAGAAAGAAACGTAATTCACCTAAATCTTTGATTGTAAATTTGTGATGAAGAAAGTCTTTTAGCAGTTGAATTTCTTGAAGAGAATCACTAGCTGTTATGATGTCATCGACATAAACTAACAGAGCAATGAAGGATGTTGAATTTCGTTTGATAAAAAGACTAAAATCACTCGTTGAATGTGAGAAACCATATGAAATAAGAGCATTTGAGAGCTTGGCAAACCACTGTCTTGAAGCTTGCTTCAAACCGTATAAACTCTTCTTCAATTTACAAACGGTATTAGAAGGAGCTGAAAGACCTTGAGGAATCTTCATATAAACTTCTTCATCTAACTCTCCATGAAGAAAGGCGTTATTGACATCGAGCTAGTGAAGAATCCATTGATTTATTGATGCAAGAGCAAGTAATAAACGAATTGAGGTTAACTTTGCAACTGGAGAAAAAGTATCAAAGAAATCGAGTCCTTCTTGTTGGTTATATCCCTTAGCTACTAAACGAGCTTTGTAGCATTCTAAGGAGCCATCAGCTTTATATTTTAGCTTAAAAACCCATTTAGAACCAATGGGAGTAATATTTGAAGTCAAAGGTACAATTTCCTATGTGTTGTTTGATTGTAAAGCTGAAAGCTCATGTTCAATAACTTTCATCCATTCTGGTGATGTAGAGGCTATATTGTATGAGGTAGGTTCAGAAAGAGTTGTAATAGAGGCTATAAAAGAAGAATAAGTTTTTGAAAGATTGTTCAAGGTGAGGAAATTTTGTATGGGGTAAAGGGTAGTTTGTTGAACTGAAGTAGAGGAACAAAGAGTTGGATTTTGGCATATATAATCTTTCAGATAGGGTAGTGGTTGTCTTGATCTTGATGGTCTAGTTAAGGGTGGTGGTTGGGGCTGAGTATTTGGTGAAGTGGATATTTGAGAAGAAGGTGGAGTTGGGTGAGAATGTGAGGTATGAAGAGGTTGATCAATGTAAGAAGTTGAGGATGAAGGGAATAAAAAAGAGTGAAGTTGTGTTTGAGGTGTGTTATTAACAAAGGGGAATTGTGATTCATGAAATACTATGTTTCTTGAAATGAATGTGGTGTGTGAGGAAAGATCAAGTAATTATATCCTTTAACACCAGTAGGATAGCTTAAGAATACACATTTTATAGCTCTAGAGTCAAATTTGGACCTATTGTGTTGCAGAGTAGAGGCAAAACAAAGGGATCCAAACACCCTTAGATGTGATAGGTTTGGAGGTTTATTGTATAGTAGCTCATAAGGTGTTTTATTATCTAAAAGTGGAGTAGGTAATCGATTAATCAGGTGAGCAGCTGTGAGGATTGATTCAGACCAAAATTGCAAAGGCATATTAGCTTGAAACATCAAAGCTCGAGCTGTGGTAAGAAGATGTTGATGTTTGCGCTCAACAAGACCATTTTGTTGAGGTGTCTCAACACAGCTAAGTTGATGAAGAATACCATTTGAAGCATAAAACTCAGGAAGCAAAAATTCAGGGCCATTATCAGATCTTATAGCCTTTATTTTTGTATTGAACTGATTCAAGATTAAAGCATAGAATGAAAATAGATGAGTTTTAACTTCAGACTTGAGTATCATCAAATACACCCAAGTACATCTTGAGAAGTCATCAACTATGGTTAAAAAATAACTATGGCCTGAGTGAGAAATTTGTTTGAAAGGCCCCCAAATATCAACATGTATAAGATCAAAACATGAAGTAGTTGTAGTACAAGAAGTAGGAAAGATAAGCTTCTTTTGCTTAGCAAAATGACAAGAGTCACAAATGTTTGATTGCAAAAATTGAATAGAAGAATTGATAGCTTTAAGAGCTGCTATCTTTGCCTTTGAGGGGTGGCCTAACCTTGAGTGCCATAGATCAAAGTTTTGAGTTACAGCTGCTAAAGAAGATTCAGTTGATTTATTCTTCAATGGTGCATATAGATAGTACAAGCCATGAAGTTCAATAGCAGTCCCAATCATCTTCTTTGAAGCATTCTCCTGAAGTTGACAATAAGAAGGAAAAAATACAACATAAATGGAAAAATCCTTAGTAAGTTTTGAGATAGAAATAAGATTGTACTTAAAGTTGGGTACACATAACACATTATATAAGGTTTATATATTGATTTAGCCTTATATCTCCTCTATGTGTAGCATTTATACTCTCACCATTTGGTAAAGTTACAGGAACATTAACAAGAACCACATTTCTGGTATATAAAGAGGTGGAAAATATGAGGTGATCAGTTGCACCTGTATCAAGAATCCAAGAAGTGATGTCAGGATTACCATCTTGTGTTGATACTTGATGAACAACTGCATTAGTAGTAGGTATATCAGTTGAAGATGAATGAACCAATGCCATAAGCTTGCTAAGCTCTTCAGGAGTAAATTCATAAGAAGGTACAGAAGTAATGGTAGTAGGAGAAGATTCTTCAGTCAAAACATAATGAGCCTTTGGATTTTGAGGCTTTTGATTGTTGATAATGAATCTTCTACCCTTAGGACCATCCCATCCAACCGGATAGCCATGAATTTGGAAACAAGTTTCAATAGTATGACCAGTATATCCACAATGAGTGCATAACATCTTCTTTCTTTCACTGTATGATGAAGGTCTCTGCACATTCTTTGAGTAAAAAGCATGAATAGAAGAATCGAATGATGAATGAGTGAGTTTTCTTTGACTTTCTTCTTGACTGAGCATAGCAAACACAGAATTAATAGAAGGTAAAGGATTCATCAATAGGATTTGGCTTCTAACAGCTGAGTATGAGTCATTTAAACCAATGAGGAATTTTATCACAAAGTCATGTTGTTGTCGATTGATAAAAGATTCAAAGAGTTTGCAAGAACATAGATTCATGTGACCACAAGAGCATATAGGCATAGGACGAAAATGGAGATATTCATCCCAAATAGTTTTAAAACGAGCAAAATACTCAGAGATTGAATTAGAATTCTGAGAAATTGAGCTTAAAGATTTTTCAAGATGATAAACACACGTTCCATCACTTTTATCAAATCGTGTTTTTAGTTCATTGAAAAGATCAAAAGCAGAATTCACATATAATAAACTACCTCTGATTTCTTTCGAAATTAAATTGAGAAGCCATGAAAGAACTAAATTGTTAGCACGATTCCAAGCTGTAAAGAGAGGAAGATCAGTGAGAGGAGGCTGAACAATGTCTCCATTAATAAATCCGAGTTTGTTTTTAACTGAGAGAGCTATTTCTATAGCTCGAGTCCAAGATAAGTAATTATCACCGGTGAGAACCTCTGAAACGAGAGAGATTCCGGTGTTTTAGCTAGGATGTAGATAGTACGGGCTTGTGAAATCTTCAGTAACGGATTGAGTAGCCATTGAAGAGAGAAGGAAGAAGATAGAGAAAACCAGAGTATGCGGAAGTAATTAGTTTGCGTCTGATACCATGATAAATTGTGAAACAGAAGCTGCCATTAATGGCGATAGAGAAGTAAAGAGAAGTTAAAGAAGAAGAAGAAGAAGAAGAGAGTAGTTTAGTTAGAAGAAGAGAAGAGAGATTTATTATTGATTACGATAGTTAACAATCTACATTATATATATACATGTTTTATTCTATCTAACAACTTGATACAGCTGTGATTTAACAAACTAACTAACTAATGCTTTTATTGCTATTTAGTCCATGTACTTTCTTCTTTGTTTGATTCTTCATCTGTATTCCAAGACGAACAACCTAGTTTCAATATACTCATTATAAAGGTCATTAGACTCACCTTAAAAAACCATAATACACGATAACAAGTAATAATATATCTATTAGAGTTTAGCTTATCATTGTAAAACGTATCTAAGTCTATATTATAGGCAACCTTCATGGATGATAATATCATAGTACCGGATCTAATTTTTCCAAAGATAAAACCACATGCAAGATCTTACAACTCAATATTAAGCCTCGAAATGAGACTAAAAACATAGATCTTAGTAATGGAAATATTATTTGTAAAGATTATGTGATATTTACGGTCAAAGGACGTCCTCCAAATTCCTTCACAAAGGATATCTAAATCAGATTTGTTAATTTTAAGGGTTGATATAAGTATTTCAGGTTTAAAAAATTTCTTCTTGAGGCCATCTGATATTAGGTTCATGGCTTGGTTGAGGTAGTGTCTTGTAAAAGGTGTGTAGTGTGGGAAAGAAGCCTAATAAACCAAAAAAACATTGTATTTTTGTATATATATATATATATATAGAGAGAGAGAGAGAGAGAGAGAGAGAGAGAGAGAGAGAGAAAGAGAGAGAGAGAGAAAGAAAGGTCTAAGTCTTTGTCCCATTGACTACTAAAACAAAAATATTACACACTAGTATTATTTTATTTTATTTTGGTTACATGGGTTTCGGGCTAGCTTGCGCGCACCCGACTAGTCCCACGGAGATATCCTCCCCATATATATTCTCATGGTAAATCAGAACTAGGTTGCCCATGTTCAGGGAGGGGTTCGAGCCTTGTACCTCTTACTTTACACCCGTTAGGGAGGGGATTCGAACCCTGGACCTCCCCTTTAAGTGCTGAAGAAATAGCAAGGTTCTGGCCAGTTGAGCTAACCCAACTGGTTCACACTAGTATTATTTCAAAGACGATTAAGGCAAATTGAAGCGTCAATCAAAGACAATTCGCTCGAATAGGACAGGTCAGCATCAATTCTTGTACATCTTGTCAGTGCATCGACAACTGTATTTTGGTTTCTAGGAATGTGTTTAACTTCTATTGTGGGCACGACTAACCATTTCTCTAGTTCAAGCTGAAGTGGATTAAGACTCCAATAGAAGCCGGTCTTTCTCGTAATGCCTTGAACAAGTTCAAGATTATCAAAGTAAAAAGAGGATAAATGAGATTTGCGGCTGATCTCATGGGGCCAAAATAACGGCCCAAGCTTCATTTCTAAAATATATCTCTCATAACATTTTTTATTAACTTTTCTTTTGACAATACCTTTCTTATTGATACCAATAGACGCATCAGCCGTAGACTTACCTTCATTTTTTAAAGAAGAGTCACACATCCAAACAGGGGAGGATGTGGGCTGCAGCCCACCCCAGCCTATCCAGCCCACTATAATTTAAACTGTTTTTTTAAATAGATAAAATTATAACTAAAAAGAATTATAGCATAAAATTAGCCCTCCCTAACTTAAATTTTAGAGATTAATTCTATCAAATAATAAAATTTATCGACGGAATTGGAACGTAAATACCATTAAATATATAATTTCTTGGTTCTTTTTAAATTTTTTTCATAGATTTTTTTTTTGTAATTAACTCTTAAATGTTTAAAAAATTTCATTTGCCCCCTTAAATTTTAAAATTTATTTTATTAGACTTTAAATTATTTTATTTATAGGATTTTTTTTGTTTTTTTACAACGAAGTGTATGTTATTTTGTATAAAAAAAGAAATTTATCGGATGATTAATTTAAAAAATTAATATCCGGACTTATATTGCAATCTTTACACAATATAGAGATTTATAGTGCATTTTAGCATTATATAAGGATCTATCTAGCAATTTTTACATGATATGTAGACTTATCGTGCAAATACGGCAAAATAATTTTTTTGTCCAGATTGCCTTTTTTTTTAAATATATTTGATTTTGGAAAAAAATAAAGAGACAAAAGTTAAGGATTAACCTGAATTATTATCATGTTTCCTTTTCTAGTTATTCTCTCTATGAGAGAATGACCAAATCGGAATTCTCTCACTCCACCACCACTAAAATACCAAACCACCACCACATAAACACAAAATTTCTCCTATTCTAAACATTAACATCGATTTTCAAGCTTTCTTTACAAAATTCATAAGTTTGAGAATCATCCAAACCTTTCTATTATCATTCCCTCATATCACCAAATCATCTCTCACACTCTCTCTCTCCACCTCCCTCCCTTTTTCTCTCCCTTTTCCTTTTCCTTCCAGCTTTTTCCTGTGAAAAGATGAACTTCTACTCTAAAAATCATCCACTTGCCGGAAACGGTACACTCACCATTACTCCGGAAAACAACCCAAGGTATAAAATTGCGGAAGAATTTAAGCTTATTGTTAAGCTTCTTAACAAAGAACCTGTCAATTTCATCTTCATAAAAAATCATATTAATAAGCACTGGAAGCATACTGAAGAGGTTGAAACAGAAAAGCTTGCCTCTAACTCAGTGATTATTAAGTTTAAAAATGCTAACGATCAACAAACAGTTTGGGAGCAAAGGCCATGGACTGTTATTGGCAAACATTTCGCCATTAATGAGTTTAAGAAAAACACAATCAACAAAGTTACACATACTACGCTATGGATTCAACTAACAGGTACTCCCATAAGTATATTATCTGAGAATTGCTTAGGAAAAATCATGGAAAACATTGGAAAAGTTCATGCTATTATTTTGCCAGAAAATCAGATAATCGATGAACACTCAATTACTAAAGTCCGAGTGGATTGGAATTTACAAAATCCACTTATAGCGGGCTTTAATTACTTTGAAGATGACAATACAAAATCGTGGATTACTTTCAAGTATGAAAACATAGGGCAAGTTTGTCACGGATGTGGCCTGTTTGATCATGAAGAATCAATGTGTAACAACACAAAAGTAACCCCAAAATTAGGAAATTGGATTAAAATCTCTACTAGAGGTCCATCGAAATCATCATCTTTTTTTAAGGAAAACAACAGTATGAAAGCTAAAAAGTTTATCAATGGTGGAAAAATCAGTAATGGAGGCAAAATTACCTTCAAGCCGAGTTGGAATCACAAACTCGGTAAACAGAACTCACCGAGTTCAAACAAATGGATTAACGGCAATATCAGTAACGCTGTTAACAAGGTACAAGCACAAATGGATACCAACATGAAGGACACCGTCCCACCACCAATTTTTGAATTTAGAGGACAAAAGGACGAAGGTACTATTGAGAGAGGAGAGAAGAGCACGAATGGTACTACTCAATCGGACAGCTATGAAGAAGAAGACAAAGAAGAGAAAAGGGCCAAACTTCAGGAAAAAGAAAATAATTTAACCCTTCTAGCCCAAGTCATGGCCCAAAAGTTAGTAAATTCTCCGAAGCCCATAGATATAAATGATATATCATTCGGGTCCTTTCCAAGCCCCAATCAAGGAGGCCCATCACCCGATTATAAAAACCCAATTCAAAATAGTAAGGGCCCTTTGCTTAACGGGACAACCCAATTACAAAACACCCAACCCATTAACCCTACACCTAACCCACCGTATACTGACCCTAATCAAACCCCAACCTCTAATCTTATCCCAAATCATTTCTCATCTACCCCGATTCCAATCAAAAACCCTAACCTCACCTCTGCAACTCAAGCCACCACAACCACCATCCTAACACCACCCTCACTCAACCAAAATGAATCCCACCCATCCGAGACTAACCTCACTCTTATTAACCCCCTCTCACCTCCTGAAAACTCTGAACAAACAAACACTAAAACCAAACTTCCAATCATTACAACTGATTACGAAAGCGAGAATGAAGAGATGTTCGATGCTAGAATATCATTATCAAACAAAAGCAGAAGACAAAAAGAGAAGAAGGCTTTCTCATAAAAAAAATAGACGCATTAAGCTATGGAATCAAAGATCGACTAATAAAAGTCAAGTAACAAAGGGAATCGAAACAAACACGGAACCGGAAGGTATACCTATTTTGCCATTGGCTGATGAACAACCTGAAGAAGGTGAGGTTTGCGGGATTGACCGTAATCAATCCCACCAATTACAATGATACACCTAAGCTGGAACGTTCAGGGGATTGGCACACCCCTGACGGTCCAGACCCTTCTAGATATCCGTAATAGATATCACCCAGAGGTAATCTTTCTCTCTGAAACTAAAAACTCTTACTCTGTTCTTAAGAAACTTGAAAAACCATTGAGAATGTCCCTTATCACGACTGTTGAACCTTTAGGTTTAAGTGGAGGTTTGGCTATCTTTGCTATTAATAAAGATAATATTAAGATTCTTAGTCAATGCGAAAATTTTATTAACTGCGAGATTGAAAAATTAGATGGCACTAAATTTGTCTCTACATATGTCTATGGCTCTCCCTTAGATAATTATAAAGACCTATGCCTCGAAAATATTAAATTATGTAAACCTATTAATGATTTGGCTTGGAACCTTATTGGTGATTTCAACCTTATTAGAAATTCAGATGAAAAATTTGGAGGAAACATCTGTAACAAGAAGAATATGAAAAAATTCAACAATTTTGTAAAAAATCTGGAACTTTTACAACTAGACAATAAAGGCTGTGCCTTTACTTGGTCTAATAGAAGAAATAAAGATAAACTTATCAAAATGCTACTGGATAGAAATCTAAACAATAAAAAATGGTCTGATCTTTTCCTAAATGCATGGGTCAATGCTCTACCAGCTGTAGGCTCTGACCAAAGCCCTCTAGTACTATATCTTGAGGAAAACACTGATAAAAAGTATAAAAGATTCTACTTTGAAAACTTTTCGGTAGAAGAACAAGAATGCTTGAATATTATAGAAAATGTTTGGAAATCCAGAAATACTATTAAATCTATATCAAAAGGGAATCTACCGACCAAGCTTAATATGTGCAAAAGAATCCTTACTGTTTGGAGTAAAAGGAAATTTAAAAATACCAAACAAAAAATTGACCAATATATGGAGAAATTAAAAGCTATTGCCAATAGAAAGTCTTCTAAAGATACTGATAAAGATGAATACAATTTTATAGTAAAAGAAATTGAGACCCTTTGGAAAATAGAAGAGGAATTTTGGGTAGCTAGATCTAGAATAACTTGGTTAAAAAAGGGAGATAGGAACACAGCATTTTTTCATGCTGCTACTAAAGAAAGAAGATATTTTAATAAAATATCTTCAATTATTAATGAGCAGGGTACTTGGTTATATAACCAAACTGAAATCAATCAAAATATCCTTGATTACTTTAATAATATCTATAACTCAGTGGGCCCTCGGAATTTTAACCCTATTTTAAACATTATCCAACCCAAAGTTACTAAAAGTATGAATGAAGTACTCCTAAAGCCTATTCTTATAGAAGAAGTTGAGATGGCAGTCTCTGAGCTAGGAGCTTTTAAAGCACCAGGGCCAGATGGCTACCCCGGCTTCTTTTACAAGAATTATTGGAGAATTATTAAGTTGGATGTTATAAAAATCATAAATGACTTTTGGTATAATAATGGTAGCCTTGAATACTTGAACCACACGTTTATATCACTTATACCAAAAATCCCTAAACCTGGTACTATAAAGCATTATAGGCCTATAAGTGTTTCTAATTTTATTTATAAAATCATTGCGAGGCTATTAGTCAATAGAATCCAACCTTTTATGAACTCAATAGTAGATGATACACAAACTGCCTTTATACCAGGTAGAGGCATTCAAGAAAACACCTATATAACTCATGAAGTATGCACATATCTTAAAGAAAAAAGAAATTCAAAAAATTATAATATGATTATCAAGGCTGACTTATAAAAATCATATGAGTTTGTAGAGTGGGATTTCCTACAACAACTCATGGAAAAACTTGGTTTTGATCTAAGTTGGATTAAAAAGATTATGAACTGTATCACTACTGTCTCGTATTCAATATTGATTAATGGGCAGCCTAGTAAACTTAACAAACCCCAAAGGGGTCTTAGGCAAGGGGACCCACTGTCCCCACTCATCTTTTGCCTTATAACACAAACTTTAAATGATTTGATTAAAAATAAAGTTGAAAATGACCTATTTGATGGCATTAAAATCTCTAGAAATGGGCCCTCATTAACCCACCTCTTATTTGCAGATGACAGTGTTTTCTTTCTCAAAGCTAATCACAAAGATACAAATAGTTTTAATGACATTATTACAAAATTTGGCCTCTCTACAGGACTCACTTTAAATTTAAATAAATGTGGGGTGAAGTTTAGTGCTAATACACCCCACTATATTCAACATATTTTTGCCTCTAGGGTAAATATGCATATTACAAATAACCTTGGCCCTTACTTAGGTCTACCCACTGACTGGGGTAGATCAAAAGTGAAAGAACTAAATTGCCTTATTGAAAAAGCGATTAAAAAAACCCAAAATTGGAAAAATCTCTACCTTTTGGAAGCAGGGAAAGATATCCTTATTAAATCAGTTTTACAAAGTATACCAAATTATTTTATGTCTTCTTTCTTACTGCCTAAGAAAATTTGTGAAACGATTACTAAGAAAATAGCTAAATTTTGGTGGGGAAACAAATCTAATAAAGGAATTCATTGGACCAATTGGCAAAGTATATCTTGTAGTAAATATGTTGGTGGTTTAGGTTTTCGAGACTTAAATATTATGAATGTAGCATTACTAGCTAAACAAGTTTGGAATCTGCTTGATAAAAAAGATTCACTTCTTTATAAAATACTAAAAGGGAAATACTTTCCAAATAGCTCCTTTCTTCACGCAAAACTGGGTAGTAAATCTTCCTGTGGTTGGAAAAGTCTCATAATAGGAAGAGATGCAATAAAAAACCATTTAAAATGGAAAATTAGAGATGGAGAAAGTATAAATCCTCAAAATGATGTATGGCTCTCCTCGAAATTAGAAGTTATAAAACCTAAAGACACCAATATTAATAAAGTAAAAGATCTTTTCTATGTTGGTGAAAGAAGATGGGATTTGGAGAAAGTTAAAAAAAAATTTCATCAAAGTGAGTATGAAACCATTATAAAAACATTTATACCACTTGTTAAAATTAATGGTAGACTTACTTGGACCCTTAGTCCTAATGGATTATTTTTGGTTAAAAGATGCTATCACCACTTGATAAATGAGAAAATCAATGAAGAAAAGGTTAAGAAACCACCCAAGCCATCCTCCTCACATATAACAGACCCTCGGGTTTGGAAAGCGATTTGGAATATGAATACTCCTCCCAAAATAAAAATTTTTATTTGGAAGGCAATAAAAAATGTGCTACCAACCTCAGAAAATCTTTACTTAAGAAAATGTAAAGATACTAGTCTATGCAATATTTGTAATAAAAAAGTTGAGAATGTAGAACATTTATTGTTTGATTGTGAATGGGCGCGAGCCACATGGTTAGCTTCACCTCTCTCATTGAAAATCAGCAACCACTCCAAGAGATTGGATGTATGGATGGCTGATATATTAAATGAGTTAGAAATCAAATATTGATTTTATATATCCCCTTGAAAGGATATGTATATTGGCATGGCATATATGGAAAGATAGAAATGCTTGTATTTTTAACACTACAAAACTAGACCCTATGAATACTATACGAAAAGCTGAGGATACTTGGAATGAGTATTCTCAATGTGCTGGTAATATTGTAAGCAAAGATAAATGGTGGGAAAAACAAACAAAAGATAAGAACAAGGCTGAGAAAGGTATTAAAAACCCTCATGATGTGAATCCTAAACTAAAGGGAAAAACTTTACAACCATTAAATGCGAGTAATGTAATTTCTAATCCACAATTACGAGCTCATAAGACAATTAGCAAATGGATTCCCCCCCCCCCCCCCAAGAAATTCTATAAAAATTAATTGTGATGCTTCATATACTAAAAATGGATCCATTATCTCGTGTATTGCCAGGGATTATAAAGGAGCTGTGCTAAAATGTCAAGGATGGAGAATTATAGCTGATAATAGCTTGGAGGCCGAAGGATTGGGAGTTTTGAAAGCCTGTCTATGGGCTAAGGAGCTCAACAACTTTCATTGCATAGTGGAAAATGACAATCTTTCCCTCATGAAGCCTTTGATTAGCAATTTTACCTTTAATTCTCCATGTATTGATAATATTATTAGAAGTATTTATTTTGTTTCTGAATTTTGTAATTCATCCTTCTCTTTTGTTAGAAGAGATGGAAATAGTATTGCGGATTGGACTTGCAAAAATTTGCCTCTAGGTGAGTCTTATGACTTTTGTGCAAGTCCTTTCCCAACTAAACTTAAGGAATTGTTAAGCCTTGATTTGTCCCCTATGGGGATAGGCTAACATTTTTGTAATTTGTGTTTAGTTTTTAATATAAGCTTTTGGAACAAAAAAAAAAAACCTGAATTATTTAACAAAAAAAGAAGCTCAAAATGAGAAAGTATATAGATAGTCACTCCCGCACGTTGCCTGTGGGTACTGCTTACTCGCTCCACAAAGGTCTGCTTCTCTCTCTCTGTCAATATAGTGTGGGTATTTGGAATCAATTGTAATCTGATAACATTATCTCTTACAGATTGCTATCTTTTTTATGTTCAAATACATATTGCTAATTGAAAATGACAATTTTATACTACCAAAACATGTCTGACACACAATTATAAGATCAGAGATAGGTACTTTAGTCGCCCCAGCTCACAAATTATGTGGTCTTATGAAAGCTTGCAATTTAATTACTGTCCGAAATATATATCTATATGTCTATGTAAAAGTTTAATTTGATACATGTAATCCGGATTCAATTTTGTGTTCCGTAAAGTTTTGGATTTGTATTCGATTGTTTCTTATATATGCTTAAGATTGTCTGAGTTATATGGGTATTTTGTTGCTATCCAAGTATTTGTACAGTTCAATACTTCATTTTGTATTTATTTGATTAATTGGAACTTTAATTTCGTGAAAATGGTGTTTATAGTTTTGGAGAATTACCATTCTATGTAGCATATGCAGTCGTGTAGTATGGTAAGTGTGAAATTAGTCCTAATTTTGTGCTCAATTCTATTAATTCACAATTTAAACCTTTTTTTCTTTCAGTATTTCAGTGAGAAATACTTGAAAAGTGCTATAGTATTTGAAGCTAAACAAGGATATATGAATGCTTTAGTTGGAAATATGAGGTACTAAATACTAAATTACATTTAAAATGTTATTCCAACTTTCAATTTATTCAAACTTTACAGGTCCAATCATTTCCATTTTTCAAATATATCAAAGTTATACTTTCGATCAAAACACAAGCTTACTAAAAAACTATTGGAGGAAGTAGATCAAGGAACAAGTATATTAGGTCAACCAAAATTACTTAGAAAGGTTCGTACAATGTTTATTATAAACACTAATAAACTTTTACTGATTCATTGCACTGTTTTTACTGCTAGGTATCAGTTTCAATGGGTCTTGAAGAAGAAACTGAAGATTTTGATATTTCTTTAGCTTGTAAAAGATTTCCATCTATAACATTAGGTTCAGCTCCATGTATGGAATTATATGATGGTGTTACAAACATTTCTTGGAATAATACACTTTCACCAGCTGATTTATGTGATAAATATCTTCCTAATTCCGTTACAACTAATTGGGCCGATCTTAATTTTTTTTATGAATCCTTATATTCAAAAAGTTCTAATATAACTGAAGATCAAACTTCATATATTGAAAATCAAGAATCAGTTGAATCAGTTGAATCAATTGAATCATTAGAGTTAGTTCTTGATAGAACTATCCATTGTATACCTGGATTAAGTAAAAGACAATTAAACCAGCTTGAAGATTCTGGTTTTTACACGGTATATTTTCACATTTTCACAGATTTGTTTCGGTTTTCTTTTAATTTTTTTACATTTTATGAGTATTTTTTGTAGTTAAGGAAATTATTGCATCATTTTCCTCGAACTTATGCTGATTTACGAAATGCACATGTTGGAATTGAAGAGGGTCAGTATTTAATATTTGCTGGAAAAATATTATCATCCAGGTATATAAATAATTAAACCTCTTATTTTTTGTTTTTATTTATTTATTTATTTATTATTATTATTATAATACAGGGGAATCAAAGCTAGCTATTCCTTTTCTTTTCTCGAGGTTATTGTAACTTGTGAGGTTCCAGAAAAGGAATATGAAGCTAATAAAGGAAAAAAGAGAACAATATATTTACATTTAAAGCAATTTTTCCGTGGGACCCGCTTTACATATCCACCTTTTCTCAAACATATAGAGGAGAAATACAAAGAAGGAGATGTTGTATGTGTTAGTGGCAAGGTAAAAGCTTGTATATATATTTATATAATATATATTTTTCCTGTTATAAACATTGTTTTGTTAAAAGGTATTAGCTATGAAAGCTAAAGATCATTATGAAATGAGAGAATATCATATTGATACACTTGAAGATGAAGAAAATCCATCTCTTCGTATAGAAGGTAAACTTTATCCTATACATCCTCAAAAAGGTGTTTTAAAGCCTAAATTTATGAAGGATATTATTTCAAGGTTAGTTTTAATATTTTTTTTTGAAATATTTTTTCTCTTTATGGGCTTATATTGTCTTTTATGTATTACAGAGCTTTAAAGATGTTTCCTATAAATTATGATCCTATTCCAAAAGATATAATACAAGAATTTGGACTTGTTTCCCTTTATGATGTAAATATACAACTTTTTATTACCTTTTTTAAAGTAATTCTTTACTTAATTTTACATTTGCGTGATTATTCAGGCATATAGTGGAATTCATGAGCCAAAGAATTTAGAAGAAGCTAATTTAGCTCGTAAAAGGCTAATATTTGATGAGTTTTTTTATCTTCAGGTATTATAAACTTGTATATTCGATATTTAAATGCTTATTTAATGATATTTTGTGTATGTTTTTTTATTTATAGATGGGAAAGTTATATCAAATGCTTGAAGGACTTAACACGAAATTAGAAAAAGATGTATTATTGGATAAGTATAGAAAGCCTGAATTAAATGAAGTGTTTATAGAAAATTGGTCAACTCTTACAAAGAAACTTTTAAAAGCTTTACCTTATGAACTTACACCGAGTCAACTCAGTGCTGTTTCGGAAATTATATACGATTTAAAACGACCCGTTCCAATGAATCGATTACTCCAGGTTTGAATATATAAATTTAATTAAATTAAAATAATTTCAATATTTTTTTATCTTTTTTTTTTTTTTAGGGTGATGTTGGATGTGGAAAAACTATAGTGGCTTTTTTAGCATGTATGGAAGTTATAGGAGCAGGTTATCAGGTAGTAATTAAATTAAATATTATATATTTAAATTATAAAAATAATTAAAAATAATATATTATATTTAGGCAGCAATAATGGTTCCAACTGAGTTACTAGCTATACAACATTACGAGCATTTTATCGGTTTACTAGAAAATATACACGAGCTTGAAAATAAACCTTCAGTAGCTTTATTGACCGGGTCAACTCCTTTAAAACAATCAAGATTAATTCGTAAGGTACGAGAAAATTCATAATAAATTAATAACTTTTGACTGTTTTTAATTATTATATTTTTTTTTTTACAAGGATCTTCAAATGGGTGAAATTTCTTTAGTTATTGGTACACATAGTTTAATAGCTGAAGGTGTTGACTTTTCTTCGTTAAGAATAGCTGTTGTAGATGAACAGCACCGTTTTGGTGTAATACAAAGAGGACGATTTAACAGCAAGGTATTAAAAAAAAAAAATTAAATTATTAATTTTGAATTTTGATTTTTTTTAAAATTTGCAGTTATATAACAAAACTGAGTATTTAAAAGATAGTAATGTACATATGGCTCCTCATGTACTTGCTATGACAGCTACACCTATTCCAAGAACACTCGCTTTAGCTTTATATGGTGACATGTCACTCACACAAGTACGTATAATATAATTTGATTAAAAAAATTAATTACTTTTTTTAAAAACTTTTTATAATGACAGATTACTGATTTACCTTTGGGTAGATTACCCGTTGAAACGTTTATAATCGAAGGAGATGAAAATGGATTTGAGAAAGTTTATAATGTAAGTTTTATTTATTTATTTAAATTATTTTGTTTCTGAAAAAGGAAATATTATAGATGATGTTTGAAGAATTAGAAGAAGGTGGAAAAGTATATATAGTGTATCCAATAATCGACCAATCAGAGCAGCTTCCACAAGTTAAAGCAGCTTCAGCAGAGTTTGAAGTAATATCGAATAAATTTAAAGGTTATAATTGTGGATTATTACATGGAAGAATGAAAAGTGATGAAAAAGATGAAGCGTTAAAAAGTTTTAGATCTGGTAATACGAATATATTACTTGCTACGCAAGTAATTGAAATTGGTGTTGATGTACCAGATGCTTCTATGATGGTTGTAATGAATGCGGAAAGATTTGGGTTAGCACAATTACATCAATTAAGAGGGAGAGTTGGAAGAGGAAATAAAAAGTCGAAATGTTTGTTAGTAGCGTTTAGTAAGGGTAGTTTAGTCAGATTGAAAGTTCTTGAAGAAACGTGTGATGGGTTTCATTTAGCGAATATGGATTTAGTTTTAAGAGGACCTGGAGATTTACTTGGGAAGAAACAATCGGGACATTTACCTGAGTTTCCTATTGCTAGACTTGAAATTGATGGGAATATTATACAAGATGCTCATTTAGTTGCACTAGTAAGTATTTTAATTAATTAATTTGTAGAATGTTTTGGTTGTAATGTAATGTTTTTGATGGTTTGTTTATGCAGAAAGTTTTGGGGGAATCTCATGATTTATTGAAGTTTCCTCAACTTAAAGCGGAGCTTAGTATGAGACAACCACTATGTTTGTTGGGTGATTAAGCTGTACCAAGATTATATGTTATTTAATTTGCATGTTTGTATAATGTTTTTATGAAGTATGTTCAAGTGCTCCAAAGATTAATGATGTTGTATAGCTATGTAACTTGTAGATATGTTGTATTCTCTGAGAAGTTTTGACTTTTCTACATGCATTTAAAGAGCATCAAGGCGAAGAATTCATCAACAGATTGTCTTGATTACTGTAGTGAAATGGGTAATCTGACACTAAAACCAAAAAAGAAAAAAAATGAAAAAGAAATCCTATTGTTGTAAAAGAATGGGAAAATTTCATAAAAGTCCTCTAACTTCGGTGTTTCCTCAGAATGATTCTTTAATTTTAGGTGGTGGTGGTATTTTAACATTTTTAATATATGTCATTTTAATTTTAATAAAATTCGATCCTGTCTAATTACTAGATCAACTATTGATTTTCTCATTTTCATGTTTTCTTACCTTTTTAGTACTCTGGAACGGCCAACACCTCATCCTCTCTTCTTCCCGGTCCACTTAAGTGCATCTTCTTCCAACCCATTTATTATAAGTTATTTGCAATTAAATAAAAATTTAACATGATATTAGTACCTAAATCTAAATATATAACTTGAACTTAACACATGAATATGACATCCACCCAGGGACGGACCCAGGTTATAGGATTTGGGGTCCGAGCCCCCCTAAATTTTCATAAACCTTTTGTCACCTTTATAAAAATAAAAAGAATAAATTAATAAGCTTCGATTCTCCAAATTTTTCGAAACTTTTTCTTTGTCCTCTTTAAATATAAAATCCTGGTTCCATCCCTACACCTACCTTTTAGATCTTCTCCAATAGTTCATTCTTCATTCTGTGTTTGTTCATACATAAGTGTATTTAGAGCAAGACTTATTTTTGATAAAGAGTATCTCTATTATCCTAAATAAATTAAATTATATGACTCTGAAATATTAATAATGCTTTCGAAGTATTTTTTGTTTCGAAAGTCAAAAAAGTATCTTAGCAGTTGCTCCGAATGTTAATGCTAGAGGATATCACCCTTGTTAATCGATACCAAAGACCTCTAAAGCGGTGGTCTTGTGATCCACCTTAATGCTAAAAGTAATCCACATCAATCATAGAAAGAACAAGTGTCTACCAATTATTTTTTGACCAAGGAAGAGATGCTTCACACCCTGGTTAACCGATACCAAAGACCTCTAAAGTGATGATCTTGTTATCCCCATTAATGCTAAGTATATTTCAAATCTATCATGGAAAGCACAAGTGTCTACCAATCATTTTTTGACCAAGGATGAGATGCTTCACCATAAGGTGACCTGGTATCTCTGTTAATTGTTGCAACATGTTGTAGATCAGCTATTACCTCCACCAGAATGGCACTAAAAGGTCGTTCTATCATTACTGTCTGGGACAACTCTGTCTAAGGAAGTGAAAGTGGATACTCGAGAGCTCCTTTAAGGCACAAGATCATGGTAAATGAATATCAAGGAAGAGAAAGGTACGCCCAATAAGAAGAGTAATGAAGAAGAAGAAGCCCGATAGAATCAAAGGATATACTCCAAGTTAACCGAATATCGCTCGTCAATATAATAAGTCCTTTCTCATGGATAATACTCCATAATGGCATGCCACATAAGTTTAAAAAACCAACCATACCTTCATTTGATGGATTTTTGGCCCTGCATGTGCATACCTGTGTCTTTTAGAGGTATATGGAATTCATCACATTGTCGAACGTCGTCAAGCATTCCCCTCCTTTTTGTCGGGTAACGCTAACAAATGATTTTCCAAGTTGGAACCAAACTCCTTCAACAATTTCACTCAATTAGCTGACAAATTGCAAGTTTGATTCCCTAACTAAAAAACTAGTCAAACAAATTCCTTTTTACTCGATCTTCTCCAAGGGAAACGGGAAAGTTTTCACCCTTCATGGATCATTTCTCCAAGGTTTACTATAACATTGATGATCTACACCAATCTAGTGTTTATCATATTTTAACCTGAGGGTTAAATTATTATTATTTTTAGACCCATTTGGCTCCTCGGCCATGGCATAGTATTTCTGACATTGCTTCATATTCACAAGCTTTTGTAGAAATCGAGGAAATTCGAAGAAAATCCAAAAAAAAAGATTTGGAAAGAGAGGGACCATAGAATGAGCACCCAACCGAGGAAAGTAAGAAAGTCCATTCATCCTGGAGGATATAAAGGCCATCTGGAAAGTGACAAACCTTGAGGAAGAGAGGATAATCGGGGTTGGAAATCCTATAATCAAACCCCGTATGATGTGTTATGTCAGATCAAAAGGGATCAAGACGTGAGATGGTCGCATAAGATATTTTAAGATGTTGTGATGATGGATACGTCCTAGTATTTCCAATTACATAAATACCCTGACCACAACACCAATGATTATAAATGCTCGTACAGAGTACTAGACATGTCAAAGATAATGTGAATGTTACCAACCCTGCCTAGGTAGATGGTCAACCAACAAAACCAGAAGGGATCGAGGTAGACAACAACATCCATCTAGGCCACCCGCACATAGAGAACAAACACACATAGATAACGGGCCTTAAAATCATCTAGAAAGACAATGACCTAATCTACATACACGGGGTATATGAGTTTGGGGTAGATATAATAATGGGAGAACAGAAAAGTGGAAAATCAAGGAATTAAAGAAAGAACCATGTTCGACATATTAAGAATCAAAAGCTAGTCATATATCCCTCCAATAAGGAAGCCATTCACTTTAAGAATAGAGACACAAACATACTAGTATTTTCTCATGATTATCCACTTGTAGTATTGCTAGTAATAGGGGTTTGATGCGTCAGTGTTGATTGTCATGGGGAGTTTGGTGGAGTTACTATATAAGATCACGTTCAACAAGTTGAAAATTGACCCTGATTCCATCAAGCCTTACCGAGAACCAGTCAAGTAATTTTTTGACAAGACTTCTCAACCATCTAGATACGTTTAACTACCGATGAGTTTAAGAATGGGTGAGTTGTCAATAAACGTACTCGTATGATTTGTTATATCACAATGAGTGTTCCCATACCATTCCATCTTGGACGATAAACCCTAAAAAGATTTGGGTTGTGGTATGGACTTACTACCTCACTATAAAGTTCCTGACACCCAAAGGGATTGCGGTCATTCTAGGAAACATATATACAAGAAAAATATTTTAATTCCCTAAACGGACCCGGTGTTTTGGTGATTGATCTGCCTAAAGGAGATCTTTTAACGAGCTGGCTCGAATTGAAAAACTAATATAAGTGTTAATCGATGATATGGATCAAGAAGTCAATATTGGTGAAACTTTGGGAGTAGATCAGAATTAAAGAAATCTAAGACAAATCGAAAGAAAACGGAAATCTATTTCCATGGGAGTCTGAGAATATGGTTGTAATGACCGCTATATATTTGAACATTAACTGAATATCAACCCTTACATTCGACCTATCATTCAAAAGTAAAAAAAAATCTTGGAAGAAAAAAGCTGCATCATCTCAGAAGAAGTTAGTTAGCTATTGAAAGCGAACTACATTAGGGAAGCTCAATATCCTAATTGGATCGCCAGTAAAATTCTTGTGAGTAAACCAAATGGCTCGTGGAGAATGTGGTCTGCACAAATCTTAACCTCCCATGTATACAAGATAGCTTATCTCTGTCATAGACCGATAAACTCGTAGATGCAAAAACTAGACACGCGAGTATATGTGTTATATGGACGCCTTCAAGGTTTTTAACAATATATTAACGGCTCAAGAAGATTAAGAGTAATGTTATTTTATAATTGAGCAAGGGCTGTATTGTTATAAGGTAATGTAGTTCTAGTTCAAAATGCCAGGTTTAAAACATGAATTTAATTGCAACCAAGTAAATTTCTAGGAAATATATCATGAATATATCCAAAACAAATAACCCTACATAATAATCAGTTAGTTTATACATGGATTAAAGGTTTAAAAATTTGTTAAATTTTAGTTTTTTCTTCTATCATTTTGGTGATTGAATTAGTTTTGGTTGTGGTGGTGATGAACGAAGGTTGGTGAAGAAGGTGGTAGTGATGGTGTTATAGAGAAGAAGTATATGGATGAAAAATTAAAAAATGTTAAAAGTGCATTAAGGATCAAATGAATGTGTTACCTTTATTGGTTTGGATAAAAAAATAAACTTGGTTAGCTAGGTGTCTTGACTATCGACCATTATAATAAATAATATTAAAATAGATAACATTTAGAATCTATTGCGGGTACAAGATTAAAAGGTTAATTTACAAGGATATATAATAAACTTTTCGCTCAAGACAAAATTAAGTACTAATTAGTATATTTATCGTAAAAAAGCGACTAATAAGGGGTATCGCCTCAAATCACATCACCATCTTATTACCCTTTCGGTAGACCACTAATAATCTAAAAAGATAAATCATATGATTCGTCCATTTAAGACCCACCTAAAAAGTGATAAAAAAGTTATATACTTTGGAGTAATATCAATTATTTCTCAAATAGAGCTATCAAACTAATTTTTTATAAATATAATATAAATATCTCTTAACCTAAAAGAGTGACCATCAACATAAATATATTGCATCTGCCGCCTGCTTCTCAGTTCACATCTTCATCCTCTTTCACATTCATTTCAATGCTTAGTATTTTCTCATTGCACTATAGTCAACATAAAAAAGTGTCTAACCTCTCAAATCTAACACAGCGCCCGCTGTTGCAAGATCATACTCAGCTTATCTAAAGATACGGTCGTTGTTCATGACATTTCAAGGACTGCAACTATTCAGGTAAGACACACTATTATCTATTATGTCCTATTTTGTTTCTCTGGTTCCTCCAACAATTTTAGCTTGAAGTGCAGTGCATTTAATTTTGACACAATTGGTGACACTGCCTCACATGTTCCTTCAAAGCCACCAAAATTTCTCCACATGTATTCTGTAATAGTCTTCATATTCCCTCCCGATCCAGCTAACTTCCAAAGCAACAATTGATGTTAAAGCTTGTTCCCTCTAGAAGGTTTAGCCTATTTTACCAAATAATTTTATACCGAGACATTAGACCACTATCAGTCGTTTTACCCTAAGCACGTATATCTATAATGGTGTCTTGCTCTTTTGCTGTTTTGGCTATGCCATCTGGTTTAAATAACCCCATATATATTACAAATTGCATTAATATTGTTTATAAGATTATCTAATTAGGTATATATTTTTCAATTGGATCTTGATTTAAAAAGATTCCATTTACATAGAAATATATATATGTGTGTGTGTGTGTGTTTACTTTAAAATATACCTATTACAAGTCGGTAGAAATACAAAATATTAAAATTTTGGACTCAAACTTTATTTTTTGGTTCAGCCAAAACCTTATTTTATTAGACTAATATTATGGAAAAATGGAGTTAAAGATACTTGTTGTCCTATGTTATATTATTTTATTTTTTGGTCAATATAGCTTAATAACTTTTTTTAAATAAGTGGCGTATTTTTCAAAAACCAAATTTCAAGGCTTTATTTTTCAATAACCTTCTCGTCTCCCAGGAACAAAGAAGCAAAAATTACTACAAGAAGCACTTGAAGAATCTTATCAAATCCCTTCGAGCAATAACTATCTTGTCTGATAGCTAGGTTTATCTTCTTCACTGAAGCCCTCGTAAAAAAGGAGGTGGAATTACCAACTTTGGAGGTTTATCCACATGATGTTTTAATGTTACAGAATTTAATATAGCAATGAGCAGCAAGAGAGTGGGCCCGTGTTGCCACTGTGGGGTTCATAGTAAGTCTCTCATTCAAATCCATTTTAGCGCGCTAGTTTATGATATATCAAATGTTTTAGTTTGATGTGTCAAATTTTTTTTTTCAAATCTCAAGTGATAAGGTCTATATCTTATTTCTTAATTTTTTTCGAATATTAATACATGTTGTAACCCATTAAAATCAACCAAATATGTTTTTACTCGATAAAGTAGGCCCAAGGTTTTAAGTGGGCGCGATATGTACTTATGTTTTCGGCTACAATTTATGTAAGCCCAACTTTATGAGAGAGAATAAGCCCAAATGAACTCTAATAACAAGCAATCAACATCATATATGGATAAACCCAGCATATTGTAGAAGTAAGACACAAAGAACCTCCAAAAAAGGAGTAGAAGCAGGGTATTCTGGTAAATTTAAAGCAGTAAGCAAATCCAAAACAAAATTTTCCGTCATTGATTTAAGTTCAGATGCAATTTTAGATGTAGTACTGGTAAATCTTTGAAGACCTCTACTCCAGAATAAACAACAAGACTCAGTAACGGGTTCATTTAGTAGGGTTAACTGCTTCAACCAAAACTTCTACTAAAGAATTATCAGAAGGATGTCTTACAAGATCGGGTAAATATGCACTATAATGAACTAATTGGATCAATAAAGCAGAACTTAACTAAATCTGCCTTGGCTCTTCATCAGTTTGATGATATGTTCTCGCTAGAAAGAGGTATTTTTAGAAGAACATGAGGCATTTTATTCATAACATAAGCTCGATGTTGATTGTATGTATAATAAACTTGTAATCGAATTTCCATATGGTTAAGAATGTACATATTATTCATACTCCTAAGTAACGTAAAAAGAGTATTATTACCTTGCTAATAATTAGACTGAGTGCTTTGAGTTGTAAAATCTGAACATTATCATCTAAAACATAGTCAAGCTGGTTCTAACAAGTTGGAGTATACAACTATCAGAGAGTCGTTCAATTCAAAGAAGATCCTTGACAAGACCTAGGATAATGCATAGCTTTTGAACGGGAAAATCTTGTATGGTCTCGCCCTATATATGGGGTCATGGTTTTAATATTAAACAAACAATCTTTTATTAACAAATGTAACGGAAAGGCTTGGGTGGTCTCACCTTATATGTCCTTATATGTAGGGACATGGTTTCAATATTAAACAAACTATTTTTTGTTAACAAATGTACGAATGAAGTTTTGCATATAAAGTAACATCTTTTTGTTTTATTTTTCAACCTTTTAACAATTACTTAATGAATGGTAAAATAAACTATTTTATTATATTTTTACAACTTTAATTATTAACCAATTTTACTATCTCTATATATAGCAAAATATTTTTTATTTTTATCATGTTAATATGCTTTTAATTTTACTTTATTTGTTACAATTAATTATATAAATAACAAGTAATTTATTAAAATAAAAATTAAATATGATAAATTATTTATATTAATTTTTTAAATATATCTAAGAGTTATTGTTACTTAAATAAAATTTGATCATAGCGAAGCTGCTTCTAATTAGACTGAGTGCTTTGAGTTGTAAAATCTGAACATTATCATCTAAAAACATAGTGAAGCTGTTCTAACAAGTTGGAGTATACAACTATCCTATGTTGTAGATCTCGGTTTTGAGGCCTAGGCGGTCGACTCAGGCCTAGCGCCTAGGCGGGATTACACGGGGCCTAAGCGAAATTATACGGTTTTGAATCCCGCTGTGTAATTTTGTATATTTACTAATATATATGTAGTAATTATAGAAATTTTAACTACTTAAGTCATAAAATTCATCTAACAATACTATAGTATATATAAAAATACTAAAAATTGAGCTATAATATCAATTAAAAAATTCTCGAGAATAAGAAAAATAACAAGAAGGCCTATGCGGGCATGTTTTGCCATTAATCAGCGCCTAGGCGGCCATTTTTTGTCATTAATCGGTGCCTAGACGGGTTAGGCGCCTATTCCACGGTGACTAAGACGCTAAGCAAAAACGCCTAGAGTTTTAACTAGGCGTAAGCGCCTGAGGGGGGAGTTGACGCCTAGGCGGCGCCTATGCGCGCCTAGGTGGGGAGATCTACAGCATAGCAACTATCAGAGAGTCGCTCAATTCAAAGAAGATCCTTGACAAGACCTAAGATAGTGCATAACTTCTGAACGGGAAAATCTTGGGTGGTCTCACCCTATATGTGGGGACATGGTTTTTTAATATTAAACAAACAAATTTCTGCTAACAAATGTATGAAAAATCTTGGGTGGTCTCACCTTATATGTGGAGACATGGTTTTAATATTAAACAAACAACTTTTTGTTAAGAAATGTACTAATGAAGTTCTGCATATAAAGTAACAAATTTTTGTTTTATTTTTTCAACCTTTTAACAATTATTTAACGAATGGTAATATAAACTATTTTATTATAATTTTACAACTTTACTTATTAACCAATTTTACTATCTCTATATATAGCAAAATATTTTTTATTTTTTATCATGTTAATATACTTTTAAATTTACTATTTGTGACAATTAATAATAAAAAAAATAGGGACAACGCCCAGTTAATTACACGGAGAGCGTAAGGATTCTCGATTAATTACAACTTCAATTGAATTCCTACTTAAGCACAAAAGTTTGGAAGATTACAAAAATACCCATATGCCTATTAATTTTTTTTGTTCCAAACATAATATATTAAAATTAACGAGGTTACAAAATTAGCCAATCCTTGAGAGAATGACATCGGTTCTGTTAAAATAGTCTAACCTACTTGGAAGCACACAAGAGTGCGAGCCATTCAAGTTGCTAAGAAGCTTTCGTTTGGCTAAACCATCAGCTAAGACATTCTTATCTCTACTAATCCACTTAAAGATAGGTTTACAAGTTTCAGAAATAAATACTCTTAATAATATTATAAATCTTAGGAATTTGAATAAAATTGTTCATCTCTAAAGGAAGCATAACTCTTTGGCAGTCACTCTCTATAATTGTTCTTGAGTCTTTCAAATCACGAGCAATTACACAATCTTTAAGTATACCAAGGGGTTCTGCTTCTATTGGAGAATCTACATTAACTTCCCAAGCTTTGCAATCTAGTACTTTGCCACGAAAATCCCTGTCAACACAAGAAATTGCAGCTCTATTATTAATAAAGGCTACATCACAATTATTCTAATAAAGTATTTAGGTGGAGGGATCCATTTACTGTCGCAATTTAATATATTGTTATCATTAAATTCTCTCCCATTATCTTGGAGTATAGGATGTTTTTCTTTTTCTTTTATATCCTTCAGTTTTGTAGTAACATCATTAGGAATATTGAAATTTTGGTAAGCTCCCCACTCTTTTTTATCTTTATAGATAACATTAATAGGGTCAAGTTTGATAAATTTGTACTTGTTCTCATTTCTTGCTTCCCAGATATGCCAAAGTAAGAAGCATACCCTTTCCATAACAAAGTTGTTTTCTAACTTCTGTTCTTTCATATTTTCATTGATACTTGCCAACCAAGAATCCGTCCTAGATGAATCCTGGTTGCAAGTTTGTATATTAAAACCAGAGGCTAGCCGTAAAGCTCTAGTCCACTCGCAATTAAGTAATAAGTGCTCCGTAGATTCAATCTCTTTATTGCAAATATCACATAGAGGCGTTTTAATAACAATATTTTTGTAGATATTTTCATTTGTGGATAAGAGATTTTTGAGAACTCTCCACATAAAGTTCTTAACTTTAGGGGCTATTTTCAGATTCTACGTCATCTTCCAGATTTCTGGATTAATAGTATGAGAGGAGGAGGGTTTTATTACTCCTTTGTTGTAGATCATTTTATCATGATCCTCTTTTAGTATTTGATAACTTTTTTTTAACAGTATATAAGCCATCCTGATCCTTATTCCAATAAGGTATGTCTTTACCCCCTGAATATGGAATAAAGGTATTTAGTATTATAGTTGCTATTTCAAGATTATACTTCTCATTTATAATTCTTTCATCCCATTTTCTATCATTTTGTTTCATAAGGTCTATAACATTGATAGCTATACCTGTATTAGGTTTAATAATATCTTTCTTACCATGAATCTATATATCATTATGGATATTAATAGTACAACCATCTCCCAATTTCCATTTAATGTCCTCTTTAATAATATCTCTACCACTCAATAGACTTCTCCAACCCCATGAGGCTGAGTATCCTAATTGAGCTTCGAAAAAAGAAACATTAGGAAAATATTTACCTTTTAATAATTTAAAGAGCAAAGAATCTTGTTTATTAATTATGTTTCAAGCTTGTTTACCCAAAAGAGGTA
The DNA here is from genome assembly GCA_029959085.1 of Nemophila menziesii. NCBI lineage: Eukaryota > Viridiplantae > Streptophyta > Magnoliopsida > Boraginales > Hydrophyllaceae > Nemophila > Nemophila menziesii. Next base: position 34,898,791 of record JARWIR010000005.1, on the reverse strand, counting down.
GATTTATGAGATGTAAATCTCTAAATCCTAAACCTCCCGAGTATTTACTTTTTGTTAAGTTTTCCTATTTCTCCCAGTGAACTTTTTTCTTACCATTGCTGCCCCACCAAAAATTAGAAATTTGCGAGGTAATAAGATCACAGATTTTTTGAGGGATAAAATTAGAAGACATATAGTAGTTTGGTAAACTCTGTAACACAGATTTAATAAGTATTTCTTTACCTACAGCTGAAAGAAATAGATTTTTCCAATTTTCTGTTTTTTGTAAAGTTATTTCCACTAAAGATTTAAGGTCTTTAATTTTGGATCTACTCCATTCAGTAGGTAAACCAAGGTATTTACCTAGATTATTAGTAATTGGCATATTAAGCCTTTTAGCAAAAATATTTTGTATAAATATAGGGGTATTGGGGCTAAATTTAATCCCACATTTATTTAAGTTAAGTTTCATACCTATAGCGTAGCAATATTTGTTCATAACATCTTTAGAGCCTTCAATTTCTAAATTAGTAGCATTCATAAAGAAGATACTATCATCAGCGAAAAGTAAATGAGAAATAGCCGGAGCAGGTTTAGCTATTTTAATACCTTGCATAATGTTATTATCTTTTTTGTCTTTAATAAGCGTAGAGAGAAGTTGAGTGGTAATACAGAAAAGTAAAGGTGATAATGGGTCCCCTTGGCGCAAACCCCTTTTGGGTTTATCAATTTCAACTGGAAAACCATTAATCAGAATAGAGTATGATACAGAATTCACACATCTCATAATTTTGCTAATCCATCTATTATCGAATCCCATTTTAATCATAATATCTTTAAGGCAGTCCTATTCTACGTTTTCATAAGCCTTTTGTATATCCGTCTTTATAGTCATATAATATTTTTTAGTATCTCTCTTGTTTTTAATAAAATTTATAATCTCATGCGCAATCATTGTATTCTCCTGAGTATGCCTTCCAGGTATAAACGCTGATTGATTTTCATCAATCAGTATGTTTAAAACCGGTTGCATACTATTCACAAGAATTTTCGCTAAGATTTTATAAATAAAGTTGGAACAGCTGATGGGACGGAAATGTTTTATAGAGGTAGGTTTCAAATTTCTTGGTATAAGTGATATAAAAGTCTGATTAAGATCATCAATAGAACCTACATTATACCAAAAATCATTGATGACTCTGATAACATCAAGTTTAATAATTTTCCAATATTTCTTATATAAGAAGCCAAGATAACCGTCTGGGCCAGGGGATTTATTAGCCCCAAGTTCATTTATGGGTTTTTCAATTTCCTCAATGTCAAGTTTTTATTGAGGTTATCATTCATATGATCAGAGATAGTAGGGAGTATATTAGCAAAATAGGTTCATAATTTCTCTTACCCACTGTTTTTAATATATTATTAAAGTAGTTTTTTATTTCAATGTTTATATCAGAGAAATTTTCAACCCAAGTATCATCATCAGTAGATAGCCTAGTAATAGTATTTACTTTTCTTCTTTCTTTAGTTGAGGCATGGAAAAAATGATGTATTTATATCACCCATTTTTAACCATAAGTTTCTAGACCTAGAGGCCAAAAAATCTTCCTCTTTTTTCCAAATTTCTTCCACTTGTTTTATAATATTGTTATATTCACTCCAATCTTTTGTTTGGGGATCATTATAAATCGTTTCTAATTTTTGAACATATTTATCAATCATTTTTTTGTTATTATTAAATTTTGTTTTACTCCATCTAGTAAGTAAAGACTTACATTTCTCAAGTTTATAAGATAGAGCATTTCTAAGTAAACCAGTGGGACATTTTTTTAATTTTCCAAACTTTTTTAATAATGGCAAGACACTCAGCTTCTTCTACCCAACTATTTTCAAAGTAGAAACGTCTGTCTTTTTTAACATGATTATCATTTAATATAAGAATTTGAGGGGAATGATCTGATCCTATAGCTGGTAGAAGTGCAATCCAAGTTGTAGGGTATAAATCACTCCAATTTTTATTACAAAAAGCTCTATCAATGAGAATTTGCATCTCCTCATTATTTCTTTTATTAGTCCAAGAGAATTTGCATCCTCCAGTGATAATTTCATCAAGTTTGTGATGTTTTATAAAACCATTAAACATGTTCATATATTTGTTGATATTATTATTACCCCCCTTTTTTTATCAGAAATGTATCTAATGTTGTTGAAATCACCAATAAGCATCCAATGGGTATCATTTATAGGTTTACAATTCACATAAAGCTTTAGGTATGCTTCTTTATTTTTATCTAAAGGGGCTTCATAAACAAGAGTGGTTTGAGTCTCTACCCCTTCACTTTTAATCTTGCAATGCATATGGTTGATTAATTTGCTAATAACCGTAACTTCATAGTTATTTTTTATAAAGATTGCTAGTCCTCCACTAAGTCCTATAGGTTCAACGGTCTCAAGGAGGGTCATATTGATAATTTTTTCGAGTTTTTAACAGAATTATAAGAATTTTTAGTTTCTGACCTATTAATTAAGTGCTTTAATTATATATACCATTTAATTCTTATATTTTCACTATTTATTATAATAATATTTATTTCTTTCTTTCTTTCACCACCACCCCACTACCACCCCACCACCACTCTCACCTTCCACCACCACCACCACCCCACCACCCCACCACCACCACCACCATCCACTACCACCCACCCCCACAACCACCACAACACTTCCACCACCAATTACCACCAGCTAATTTCATCACACGCGCGCGCCCGTGAATTTCTTAAAAAAATTCATAACTAATTCAAAAAAAATCGTAAAAATAAAAAAATTGCATTTTTGGACTAGACAAATTAATATTTATGTCTATGAATTTTTTTGATTCTTTTAATCTATTTTTTTATTGCGATAATCCGTTTTATGTGTTGCTATAACACACAAAAACAGATTTTCCAAATATCATAACACGCGCGCGTCCGTGATTTTTTTTTATAAAAAATCAGAAAAATTAAAAAAATTGTATTTTTTTGATGGGACAAGTTCATATCTAGTTCAGAGATTTTTTTGATTTTTTTATTGATTTTTTTTATAAATTTCGATATTCAGATGTTTATGTGTTCATACAACACACAAAAATATATTTATCTATTCTTGTAACACACAAAATTATAAAATCAATCTAAAGCATTCTCTTCTTTAACAAAATTGTTTTTTATCTTTATTAGTCACATATACAATATTTTTACTCGTTTGTAACTATCTTGATATATTAACTTTTTGTCTAACCCTTTTTTTGTTATTTTGTGTGTTGTTGTATTACACAAGATAGTCATTTCTGTATTACAATAACACACAAAAGAACCATACTAAATGCTAAACTCTAAAATTGTGTGTATAGGATACACATAGATGACATTGAGAGGGATGTAAGACAAACACAAGTGTGTAAGTCAATTTGTGTGATGCTGCAAGTCGCAAAAACAATTTGTGTGATGCAGAAACACGTAATAATCAAAATTATGTGTTGATGCAACACAAATGTTTAACTGGGATTGTGCTTGATGGGAAGAGAAAAGGTAAATATGTGTGTTGCTTTAATACACAAATAATTGTTTTGTGTATTACTACAACACACAATATAACAAAAGATTGTCGATAAAAAGATAATATATCAATATATTAAAAACAAGTAAAAATAGGATATATGCAATTAATAAAGAGAAAAAGATAATTTTGTTAAAAAAGGTAATGTTTTAGATTAATTATATGATTTTGTGTCTTACATGAACACATAAATACATTTTTAGGTATTGTAGGAACACATAAAACAGAATATCTGAATTAAAAAAAATTCAAATATAAAAAAGTTCAAATTTTTTTTTAAAAAAGAATCAAAACAATTTATAAACGTAAATATTAATTTGTTTCGTCAAAAAATGCAAATCTTTTATTTTTTTGATTTTTTTAGAATTAGTTATGCATATTTAAAAAAAATCACGGACGTGCGCGTGTGATAGAATAAGTTGTTGGTGATTGGTTTAGTTAGGAATTAATTTCTTTAACTGTTGAGTAAGTAGGAAGTCAAAACTTTCTTCCTTTTTTTGGGAATGAAAAGTGTAAATTTGTAATTAATTGAGAATTATCCTATATAAGGGTAAAAATGTAAGCTAAGTATGCCAAAAATAATTAATTGGGAATTAAATTTTTAATTAGTGAGTAAGTAGGAAGTAATTTGCTCCTTCTTTATTTTTGGGAATGAAACTTGTGGAATTGTAATTAATTGGGAATTATCCCTAAAAAATAACAAGTAATTTATTAAAATAAAAATTAAATATGATAAATGATTTATATATATTTTTTAATATAGCTAATAGTTATTGTTACTTAAATAAAATTTGATCATATGACTATCTAATCACTACATGAGTATTTTAACCATTAGAATAACTATCAGTCTTATTCATATCTGTCTTTCGACTAAAAAAATCATACCATTCTAACTGCAAAAGTTTAAAAATTCATACAAAAAAATTAAATATTTACTTACTTACCTTTTGTCTGGCACGTATCATATCTCACACCTACTCTTCTCTCTTCGTGTCTCTATCTCTCTCTCGTTCTTCAGAAAATCACTACGCTTAGCCTGTCGAATCACCCCCGTCCAATCTTTCTTTGTTATCGTCAGTTAAAATGAGCGGGGTTGTACACCACATTAAACACCCTTTACCTAATCTAGTGGTATGCATTTATTACTATTATGATGTCTGACTTTTGTCTGCGTGGGTTGATATATTTTTTTTTACCATGGTTGATATTCTTACCATGGTTAAGGCATTTGGCTGTTTGATAGCATGGTTACTGGGTGAGATTTTAGTTGCCTATAAAAGGCACGAGTAAGCTTATTATTGATCAAAAGACTAATATAAATAATTTATGATATTTAATTTTTATATGCAACTTCAAACCCAATCTCACCCAGTAACCAAGCTATTAAACACCCAAATGCCTTAACATGGTAAGAAATGTCAACCACGAACACAAAAGTCGGACATCAGAAGAGTAATAAATGCGGACCACTAAATTAGGTAAAGGGTGTTTAATGTGGTGTACAACCCGATCATTTTAACTGGCGATAACAAAGAAAGATTGGACGTGGAGGATGATTCTACATGCTAAACGTAGTGATTTTCTGGAGAGAGAGAGAGAGAGAGAGAGAGAGAGAGAGAGAGAGAGAGAGAGAGAGAGAGAGAGAGAGAGAGAGAGAGAGAGAGAGAGAGAGAAGGCGTGCCAAACAAAAGGCAAAGTAAATAAATAATGATTTTTTTGTATAAATTTTTAAACTTTTGCAATTAGAATGTTATGATTTTTTTAGTCGAAAGACGAATATAAATAAGATTAGTAGTTATTTAATGGTTAAAATAATTATGCACAAATTAGATAGTCATATGATAAAATTTTATTTGAGTAACAATAACTCTTAGATATATTTAAAAAATTAATATAAATAATTTATGATATTTAATTTTTATTTTAATAAATTATTGTTATTTTTTATTATAATTTTAACAAATGAAGTAAATTTAAAAGTATATTAACATGATAAAAAAAATAGTTTGCTATATATAGAGATGGTATAATCGGTTAATAAGTAAAGTTTAAAATTATAATAAAGTAGTTTATTTTACCATTGCATTAAATAATTGTTCAAAGGTTTAAGAAAACAAAACAAAAAGATGATACTTTATATGCAAAACTTCATTTGTACATTTGTTAACAAAAAATTGCTATTTAATATTAAAACCATGTCCCCACATATAGGGTGAGACCACCCAAGATTTTTCCCCTTCTGAACTATATTATTGACCGTAGAGCTAGGGATGGCAACGGTTTGCAAAAATATCAAAAACCATAACCATAACCGTTTATTTTATTAAAAACCATATCCTAACGGTTTTAACCATCGGTTACACATTTCAAATCCATAACCGCATTATTCGGTTTCGGTTTTTTAAACGGTCATACGGTTTTTAACCATAACCAAATGATAACTTAATAAATATATTAATTTTTATAAAATCCAACCGCACATATAAGAAAAATATTCGAGGTATAGAAAATATTGTGTTGGTCTTTGATTAAATTGTATATTTATTATTTAGTTGGTTAAATTTAAAATTTAGATTTTGGTTTTATAATTTTAATATATCTAATTTAACATATATTATTATAGAATATCAAAATATATATGATAATAAACGATTTTCGGTCATTCGGTTTTATTTTTATCTAAACCATAACCTAACGGTTGTAACCATCGGTTACACTTTTCAAAACCATAACCTAATGGTTATAACCACGGTTATATAATTTGGTTTTTAATCGGTTCGACTATCATCGGTTTTGGTTTTTAACCATAACCATTGTCATCCCTACGTAGAGCTCACCATAACATAAGTAAGTCAATTATTACATAATTAATTTTCAAAACTTGAAGAGTCTATAACTTAAGAAAATACCTGTTTGTCATAAATTTTATGGGCTTTTCGCTTTTAGTAGTACTGTCTTTTTTTTATTGCAGACCCATAATCACTATCACCTTCTTTATCATCTTCATCTTAAAACACAAAAATATATATTAAAAGTTAATAAAAAATAGTTAAATAGATTAAATCAAGAAATATATACCATGTTGTAGCTAAAAATCCTTATCTAGAAATTTATTTTCTCTCTTTGATAAGACATATTTGGTAAACGAGTTAAAAAATATCATTTTTTTATATGCCAGGGGATAAGTGAGAACTTTACAAACGCATGAACTTGTAAAGAATAATATCATCTAAACATTTCATATATACAATAACATACATTCAAACTAACATAGATAGAATATTGAATTTTACCATTGATATCACCATTTTTATTTGGTCTATGCATTGCTCAAAAAGCAGGATCACAAGCTGACATAACATCCATGATTTGATGCCTAGAGAACTCTATAATTTGATCGATCATCAGATACATAAGAACAACAACAACTCAAAAATGTAACATAGATATATCATAAAGTCCCATGGTTAAATAAACCTTGGACTAGTCAAAGAAAATATTCGGTCATACCTCTTCTTTATAGATATGTTTAGGCATATCGTAGATTTAAAATTGCAGAGTTTTAGTTGATAATGGTTAAATATGAGACTAAAATAGCGCTTTAGCTGTAGTATAGTGGTAAGTATTCTCGCCTTTCATGCGGGTGATTCGGTTCGAACTCCGACAACGACGTTAAGGTCAAGGTAAGGTAAGGCTAAGGGGGTGTTGACAAGTAATAATTGTGTTCGTTAGAATATATGTATTTGCATGTTTGGGACTTTAAAATAAACACTTGAAATGATTTTATATTTTTAAAGATATTTTAAACCTTTAACATCACTTTTAGGAAAAACACTAGATATGTGATTATTAAAAAAATCACGATTTTAGATGTCAAAATATTTTTTAATCATTTTTACAAGTATTTAAATTTTAATTAAAAAACACTTTTAGCTCTAAAATAATCAATCCCAAATGGACCCTAAATAAACTAAGGGCACAGGTTTAAATATGAGAAGAGTATGCTTGAGTATTGCTAATAATCGTCAAAGTTAATTAGTTTGATGTTTCTAGATATAAGGGCAAATTGGGCATTTCATATTAGTTGGGATACTAGTCTCTTCTAAATCCCTCCCTCGTAAATAAGAAGTTATCATATGGTATTAAAGACATCTCCCATGTCAACCTACAATACTTTCAGACGTTTATTTGTTCAAACCCTAATGATTAGCCAAGACCTGCCGGCTCACTAACGCACACCAAGCGTTTATATGCTAAGTCCGTAATTAGACCCTCAACCCAGATGATAGTTTAATTACTAACACTACCCAATATTTAGCCTAAATATGTATAAGAATCAATCATAAACATATACCCTGTAGAAATAACATTAAAGAAATCATCTAAGGTTCATACATTAAGAAATCCTCAAGTTAAAGCTGCTTCAGCAGAATTTGAAGTAATATCGAACAAATTTAAAGGTCATAATTGTGGATTATTAGATGGAAGAATGAAAAGTGATGAAAAAGATGAAGCGTTAAAAGGTTTAGATCTGGTACAGCAAATATATTACTTGCTACGCAAGTAATTGAAATTGGTGTTGATGTTCCAGATGCTTCTATGATGGTTGTAATGAATGCAGAGAGATTTGGGTTAGCGCAATTACATCAATTAATAGGACGAGTTGGACGTGTAAATAAGAAGTTAGAATGTTTGTTAGTAGCGTTTAGTAAGGGTAGTTTATCCCGGTTGAAAGTTCTTGAGGAAACGTGTGATGGGTTTCATTTAGCGAATATGAATTTAGTTTTAAGAGGACCTGGGGATTTAGTTGGGAAGAACCAACCGCTGCATCTTCCTAAGTTTCCTATTGCTAGACTTGAAATTGATTAGGATATTATACAAGATGCTCATTTGGTTGCACTAGTAAGTATTAATTAATTAATCATAGATTATGATTTTTAACTTTCTAAGTTTTGGTTGTGTAATATTTTGATGGTTTTTCAATTGCAGAAAGTTTTGGGGAAGTCTCATGATTTATTGAAGTTTCCTCAACTGAAAGCGGAGCTTAGTATGAGGCAACCACTCTGTTTGTTGGGTAATTAAACCGTACCAATCAAGATTATATGTTATTTAACGCATCTTTGTATAATGTTCTTACAAAGTATCTTCAAGTGTTCTAAAGATTAATGATGTTGTATAGTTTTAACTTGTAGATTAATTTCTTATGTTGTATTCTTTGAGAATTTTTGACTTAACCACATGCATTTAAAGAGAATCGAGGCATAGAATTCATAAACAACTTGACTTGACATCTGTAATTATTTGGTAATCTTATATAAACACCAAAAAAAATAAAAAATCATATTGTTTTAAAAGAATGGGGATTTTTTATAAACGTAGTCTAACTTCAGGTGTTTCCTCAGAATGGTTCTTTAATTTTAGATGGGTGGTGGTATTTTACCATCTTTTATAATCAATCATTTTCATGTTTTCTTACCTTTTCAATTCCCCACCTGAACAAAAATTTCACCAGTCCACCGCCAAAGCTCGTCCTCTCTTCTTCTTAGCCCACCCAAAATTAATTAATTCTTTTTTCTTCATCTTCTCTGATAGTTCATCCTTCATTTTGTATTTGTTCATACATAAGTGTATTTAGAGAAAAACTTATTTTTTCATAAAATGTATGTCTATTATCCTAAATAGATTAAAATTTTATGCCTCTTAAATTTTTAATAATGCTTTTTAATTTTTTTTGTTTTGAAAAAATATTATTGTTAATGCAGTTAAAAAAACTGAAAGAGTATCATATTGCCAGAGAAGATCACCCTTGTTAACCTATACCAAAGACATCCAAAGAGATGACCTTGTGTCCCCCCTTAATGTTGAGAATAATCCATATCTATTATGGAAATCTCAAGGGTCTACCAATCATTTTTTGACCAAGGAAGAGATGTTTCACCATAAGGTGGCTCGCTTTCTATGGAAAGTGTTGCAGCATGATGTAGATCAACTACTACCTCCACCAGGAAACCACTCAAAGGTCCTTTTATCATTAAGTTCTGAGACAACTCTACCTAGTAAAGTGAATACACTAGAGCGCCTAGAAGGCACAAGATCATCATAAACGAATATCAAGAAAGAGAGAGGTACGACCAATAAGAAGAGCATTGAAGGAAAATAAGCTCGATTGAACCAAAGGACATAATCAAAGTTGACCGAATATCGCTCGTCAATATATAAGTCCTTTCTCATGGATAATACTTAACGATGTCATGTCGTATAAGTTTAAAAAACCATACATGCCTTCATTTGATGGATCGTCGACCCTATATGTGCATACCAGTGTCTTTTGGAGGTATATGGAATTCATCACATCATTGGACGCCGCTTATTGTTTAGCATTCCTCTCCACTTTTTTGGGTAACGCTAAAAAATCCTTTTCCAAGTTGGATCCATACTTCTTCAACAATTTCACTCAGTTAGCCGGCAAATTGCAAGTTTGATTCCCTAACTATAAAAACTAGTCAGACAAATTTCTTTTTAATCGATCTTCTCCAAGGGAAATGGGAAAGTTTTTACCCTTAATGGATAATTTCTCCAAGGTTTAATATAACATTGATAATCTACATTAGTCTATTGTTTGTCATGCTTTTACCTGAGGATTAATTAACCATGATTTTCAGATTCATTTGGCTTCTCGGCCATGGCATAGTATTTCTGACGTTAATTCATATTCACAAGATTTTGTAGAAGCCAAGGAAATCTGAAATAAATACAATAAAAGAGCTTTAGAAAGAGAGGGCCCATGGAATGCGTATCCAACCCGAGGAAAGTAGGAAAGGTAAGTCATCCTAGAGGACATAAAGGCTATCGGGAAAGTGATGTGTAAGATCGAAAGGGATCAAGATGTGAGATGGTCGCATAAGATGTTTTCTGATATTTTGATTATGGATACGTTCTAGTATTTCCATTTACATAAAAACCACGACCACAACACCAATGATTATAAGCACTCAAACAGAGTACTAGATAGGTTAAAGATAATGGGAATGTTACCAACCTTTCCTAGGTAGGTGGCTAACCAGCAAAACCTGAATGGGTCGAAGTAAATAACAACTTCCATCTAGGCCAACCGCACATAGAGAACAAGCACACACAGAGAACTGACCCTGAAATCATCTAGCAAGACAACGACCTATTCTACATACCCTTGGTATGAGTTTGGAGTAAATATAATATTGGGAGGATCAAAAAATAGAATATCGTGGAATGAAATAAGGATCCATTCCGACTTATCAAGAATCAAAATTCAGACATATATCACTCGAATGGAGAAGACATTCATTTCACTGACATAGACACAAACATAGTGGTATATTCTCATAATTATCCACTTGTAATATTGGTAGTGATAGGTAATGGTTTGATGTGATGGTGTTGATTGACATGGGGAGTTTGGTTCAACAAGTTAGAAATTGACCCTGATGCCATCAATCCTGACCGAGAACCGGTCAAGTAATTTTCCGACAAGAGTTTTTAGCCATCCAGATGCGTTTAACTACCGATGAGTATAAGAATAAGTGAGTATTCAATAACCATACTTGTATGATTTGTTATATCACAATGAGAGTTTATATGACATTCAATCTCAGACGATCAAACCTGAACAATATTTGGGTTGTGGTATCGACTTACCACCTTACTATAAAGTTCCTGACACCCAAAGGAATTGCGGTCATTCAGGGAAATCATATACATCAGAAAATTATTTTAACTACATAAAAGGACCCGGTGTTTTGGTGATTGATCTGCCTAAAGGAGAGCTTTTAACAAAGCTGGCCCTGGTTGAAAAACTGGTCTTAGTTCCAATCGGTGATATAGATAAAAAACTTAATATTGGTGAAACTTTGGGAGTAGATCAGATGTAAAGAAAACTAAGACAAGTGGAAAGAAAATATAACTCTATTTAAATAGGAGACCGAGAATATGGTTGTAATTGACCACAATATATTTGAACATTATCTAAATGTCAACCCAGACATTCGACCAATCGTACAAAAGAAAAAAAATCTTGGAAGAAAAAAGCAGCATCATCCGAGAAGAAGACAGTTAGCTATTGAAAGCTGACCATATTAGGGAGGCTTGATATCCTAATTGGATTTCCAGTAAAATTCATGTCAGTAAATGAAAGGTATCGTGGAGAATATGGCCTATACAAATCTTAACCTCTCATGTACAAAATATAGCTTCCCTCTGTCATAGATAATAAACTCGTAGATGCAAAACTAGACACGAGCATCTGTGTTTTATGGATATCTTCAAGGTTTTCAACCATATATTGATGGCTCAAGAAGATAAAAAGAAATATTACTTCAAAACTGAACAAGGGGTGTATTGTTACAAGGTAATGCAGTCTGAGTTAAAAAAATACCAAGTTTAAAAAAGGAATTTAATTAACAACTAATTGAATTATAGGAAATCTATCATCCAAAACAAATAACCATATATAATAATTAGCTAGTTTATACATGTATTAAAGGTTTAAAAATGTCTTAAATCTTAGTTTTTACTTCGACCATTTTGGTGTTCGAATAGGTTTTGGTTGAGGTGGTGGTGACCGAAGGTTTCGAAGAAGGTGGTAGTGGTGGTGTTGTAAAGGATAAGTATATGAATGAAAAATTAAGAAAAATGCATTAAGGATCAGATGAAATTGTTACCTTTACTGGTTTGGATAAAAAAATAAGCTTGGTTAGCTATGTGTCTTGACTATCGATCATTCTAATAAATAATATTAAAATGGATAACATTTAGATACTATTGAAGGTATAAGATTAAAAGGTTAATTTACAAGGATATAGAGAAAACTTGTCACTTAAGACAAAAATAAGAACTAAGTGGTATATTTATCATAAAATAAAGCTAGTAATGATGGATATCACCTTAAATCACATCACTATTTTATCACCTCTTAGGTAAATCATTCATAAAAAAGTGATAAATTTAGAAAGAGAAATTATATAATTGGTCCATTCAAGATTCACCTAAAGGGTGATAAAAGGTTGATATGATTTGGGATGATATCCATCATTAGTCTGGAAAAGTTATCAAAATATTATTTTACAAATATATATGGCCAGTCCTGACATTTTTAAGGTTTAAAACAAACTTTAAAAAATGGCCCCTAACAAAAGAAAATTACAAATTACATAAAGAAAATCTAAATAAATACCAATTTTTTAATTATAAATTAATTAAAAAGTATAAAATAATTGAATAATTATATTTCATTAGATATAAAACTTATACAATAATACCATTATAAATTATATAATAATTTAGAAAAGAAAATTAAATATACTTGTGCTATGATATATAAGAAAAATAAAAGATTTATTTTAATAAAAATGGTCTAGTATTTATTTGATTTGGATTGGGCCAAAACGGAATTTTTTTTTAAATATTTTTTATACTTATATATAAAAAAATGTGGGGGTCAAATATTATAACAATTGAAAGGGGCCTAAGGCCATGGCCCCCTTGACCTCCACCCAGGACGTGCAAATATAATATAATATAGATATCTCTTAACCTAAAGAGTAACCATCAACATAAATATATCGCATTTGCCGCCGGTATCTCAGTTCACATCTTCATTACTTTCACATTCATTTCAACATAAAGTTTTCTTTATCCTCTCAAATCTAACACATCACCTGTTATTGCAAGGTTATACCCGACTTGATTAAAGATACAACCGTTGGTCATGACATTTCAACGAATGCAACTAATCTGGTAAGACACACTATTATTTCCAAAAAAAAAGAGTAAGACACACTATTAAATATTGTGAAATTACATTTCAATTTAGTATATAAGATTCACGAGTTTTCTTGAACCGGGGTTAAAATTTAGAATGATAAATTTGGGTGCCTGATCGATTTATATTTTTTCTGCGTTACTTTCTGAATAACTCTATCTATGTGAAATATCCAAAATTGTATTTTAATTTAATATTATTTTTATCATTAATTATTTATAGGATTATTTTACATTCTTATTTTGGTAGTTATATGTATCTTATTATTTTATCTAATCTGATGTTTGTATATAGATATTCGTTGATGGAGTATTCAATAAGGGCTAGAAAATTTACTTTGTTAATACAAATATATTTAAAAGTAATGCGTAAGTTTAGATTATACTCTGTGTAACTCTCATATCAGTCCCAACCCAAAAGCTACGTAAAATAAGCCATTACTTAAGAAACAAAGTTAAAAAGAGATACACCATTATATAAAAATAAAAATATGTATATTCATGTAGTAAGAATTTATTAAAAAAATATACTATATGAAGTCCAATAAGTTTTATTTTTGGAATGAAGATTGAAAAATATATTAGATCATAATTGTTAAAAAAAACTTTGTATAATGTACAAAATAGTGAGGAACAATTTCTTGAAACCTTAATAATAATTACAGCTGCATGGGTTAAATGTAAATTTTTTTCACAATCTATCTGGTGGGTCTGTATATTTTATAGTCTCCACCATTATCTCTCATCCTACACTAACTAACCAATCTATGCAAACATTTGTCTCTCTATTAACATGGTCTAAATCAAAGTCGTCATTTATGTTCATAATACTCACACATTTTTATCTAGAATTCAATTTGATTAATCTCCAGTGTTCACACCATCCTTCAATAGTGCAAGAAATTCTATCAAGTCGGTCTTAATGTCCAATTTTGTTTCTCTTGTTCCTCCATCATTTTTAGCCTGAAGTGTAGTGCATTTAATTTTGACACAAGTGGTTACACCGTCTCACATGTTCCTTGGAAGCCGCCAAAAATTCCCCACATGTATCGTTTAATAGCCTTCATATTCCCTCCTGATCCAACTCACTTCCAACGCAACCATTGATGTTAAAGCTTGTCCTCTCCATAAGGTTTAACCTATTTTACCAAATAATTTCCCACTGAGACATCTAGACCACCATCAGTCGGTTTACCCCAAGCACACACAAAAAGCTATATCTAGAACACTGGGCTTGCTCCCTTGCCATTTCGGCTATGCTATCTGGTTCAAATAGCTCTATATATTACAAATTGCATTAATATTGTTTATAGAATGACCAGTTAGGTATATTGTTGAATTGTATCTTATGATTTAAAAGGATTTCATTTACATAGAAATATTTATGTGTATACATTAAAATATACCTATTACAATTTTGTAGAAATACAAAATATTCAAAATTTTGGATTCAAACCTTATTTTTTGGTTCGACCCATACCTTACTTTTTAAAACTAATTATGGACAAATGGAGTTTAAGAGACTTGTTTCCCTATATTATATTATTTTATTTTTTGGTCAATATAGCTTAATATTTTTTAAAATAAGTCGCATATTTTTCAAAAACCAAATTTTAAGGTTTTATTTATTAATAACCTTCAGGGCCCGCAGGAAAAATAAGCAAACAAAATAAACACGTGTCACTTATCTGACTACGATCGATAGATTCCTCATTTAGTAACTCCTTCACTTATTAAAACTATTCTTGTTTTCAGGTTACAACATCATGTTTCGACCTTGCAGATATAGGGCCCGTTTGGAAGTGCTTATTTTACAGTAAAAAAGCGCTTTTGGAATAAAATTCAAATTTTAAAAAAATTATTAAAAATAATTTTGAAATCTAAAATTATTGAAAGTGCTTTTTTCAAGAAGCACATATTTGGTGCTTCTCAAAAAAGTGCTTTTTAAGGTTAAAAAAACTCTTAAAATACTAAAAGCACTTTTAAGTGCTTCTCCAAAAAAGCACTTCCAAACGGGCACATAGTACCAAGAAAGTCTATAGCCATTGATTAAGCAACCACATCTTTAGATTTTAACACATCATTTTGCAGAAGTAAGACAAAATATTCTGGTAAATTCAAAGTAGTAAGCAAATCCAAACAAGATTTTACATCATTTATTTAAGTTCAGACACAATTTGAGATTTAGTACTGTTAAATCTTTGAAGAACTCTACTCCATAACAAGCAACACGACTCAGTAACATATTCATGGCATTTAGTAGGGTTAACTGCTTCAACTGAAACTTCTAGTGAAGAATTATTATAAGTTTGCCTAAAAAGATCAGGTAAATCTACACTATATTTAACAATTTGGATCAATAAAGCAGAAGTTAATTGAATCTCCCTTTTCTATTCATCCAAAAGATGATATGTTCTCGCTACACGTTTTGAAAGAGGTATTTTCAGAAGAAAGTGAAGTATTTCATCCATTACATAAGATCGATGTAGATTGTATGTATAATAAACTTGCAATCAAATTTCCATATGGGTAAAAATGTACATATTATTCATACTACTAAGTAACAAAAAAGAGTGAAATATGTATACATGAAAAGTCAAATGAGAGTCAACTATGCTCTTCCTTTTCTCTAAGTTTTACACTTAGTTTCTCTCTCTAGGTTTTCTAATTTTTCTTTTCTGGTATCTTTCTGCACCTATTTTCTATCACTCCTTCTCCACCGTTCAACCTCCTCCATCGTGTATCCTCGTTGGGTTTAGTGGTGAACGCAACCTACTTTCTCTTCCTCGTCTGCTGCTATTCTTTTCTCATCGCCTCCATCTTTTCTCTCCTAGAATTTTACCCAAGCACTTTACCTACAAACCAATTTACCTCACGAAGCTAGTTAAATGGCATAAAAAAAAGCAAATAGGAAAAAATAGATAAACGTAGAGGAGTACATAGCTTCAGTGAGTAAAAATCAAGTTCAAAACTAAAAATCTGTAGGCAACAGATATAGATCTACTATGACACATGTTGCGTAAAATAATAATAGATTTACTACAAGTAATCAAAAGTTAACTTAAAGTGTTATCAGATTTGAAACTACCCCATATAAACCAAGTCAAAACACTGGTGAAGTACAAATATAGAAGTTTTTCCTTCATTACAAAAAGAGTTGAGTATAAATAAGAAAACTGAAGTCATCACATAGGATTTTTTACCCAATTTTAGATTAGATCTATCGAGATTTCCATCATCACTACAAATAAAGACCGCAGTCTTGGAAACTACACAAAACGAGTCACTTAAAAAGACTTGGTCTAACTTCTTTGATGGTAAAATTAGGGAAGGTCTCAAGTATATCTCCCATTTAAGTAGTAAACTGTGAATTAATGAACTTTGACGATTTCCTAGCGAGACTCAAGTATGTCTCCCATTTAAGTATTATCTTTTAATTATTTATTACTTTAATTTAGTCTATCTTTGGATTTACTTTCTTACGTCTAGCTTTTAAATACAAAAACCAAACAAAAGTTTCCTTTACTTGTTTTAGCAATCAATTATACTTTCTGTTTAAACACTTAATCATAACTCGTAATCCATGTGGAGATGAATATCCTAATTTTACTTATCTACTACTTGGAACGATCCTTACACTTGTTGTTAGTTGTTACTCTTCTTTTGTGTTGATTTATCGTCACACTCTAGGAGCAACCACCCTTTTCACTAGAAACCTATTTTATCCCGTTTCTAACACCTGAATCAAATCTATATGTGAGACCATTGGACAAATTGGCTAATGAAATAATTTTATCGGCATAAAATGCATCACCACGAACAACTGTAAAATGTAATATTGTAAGATTTGTGCTAAAATTGAAAACTTAAATACCTTTTCAGAAACCACCGACGAAACTTCTCTAGGTGAATTCTTTCTACATCAGGGACCCGTAAGGAAGACTTGTGTTCACTATACATAAACATGAGTGTTAAATTTTTTAGTGTAGATAGATTAAACTTTTTCTAATACCTACATCATATATGGGTTATTATTGTCGCAATTCTGGAGGATGTACCAATCAATTCTCTCCTTTTTTGTGTGGTAACGTACAAAATTCCTTTTTACATATTAGTTGACAAAGACTCTTAAACACATAAAGTTGTTTGGGTTTCGGGAGCGTCTCACCATATTAACTTGGATTGTTAAACTTTGTTTTTTCTTCTTGTTGATGTGATATAAATTTTAATGTCTCTTTGAAAACGTATCTCTAGTGATTGAACCCTCAGGTCTATCCGGATTCCAAATATATTATTGTAGCTTCTTCAAATACCTTTCGGACGGGTACCTCCAACACATTTGAACAGGTCCACCTAATTTGGATTCATCGTACAAGTGTATGATTAGGTGGACCATTATGTCAAAAATGCGGGAGGAAACTTTATTTCAAGCTTGCACATAACAATGACTACTTTAGCCTTTTCATCTTCTAGTTCTTTTGTACAAACATTCCTAAATGGGTTGCACAACCCTATTATCAGATTGATCATAGTTGTAACATCGAACAATCCTGGGATACTTGCTACAAAAAGACATTGCATCATTATATGACAGTCATATGGGATTTCATACCAATGACCTTTCTCGCATCACTCAAAACGTAATTCCTCAAACTAGATGCAAATCCATCGGGAAACTTTTGCGCCTTCAACCAATCTAGAAAAAGATGTAGCTTGTCCGGGGGCATCACATACTTTGCGCGCGACAACATCACTCTACCTCGGTCCTCGAACAACCAAGACTCTTTCCCTATACCTAAATCTGTCAAATCCTTCCTCGCGTTCGCATCATCTTTTCTAAATTTCCAATATAGGAAACAACATTACCAAGTAAATATCACACATATTTTTTCTCAAAATACATAACATCAATATTATGTTTCAATTAGCTATCCCGCCAATAAGGTAAATTATAGAAGACAATTTTTTCAACCAGTTAAAATGTTTAGGAATTTTTTGCTTTCTAACTTTTCCACTAAAGTTTTTTTATTTACGGAGAAACACAAAAGGTAACCTATTACGCGGTGTCTGAGTATGTACAGGGCGATATTTCCTAGGCTGGGCCATATGCTCGCAATTAGCGAACGAAGATATGTCTTTTCTAAAAAAAATATCGAATAGGTGGCCAACATGCGTGATCAATATATACAAAAACTTTACTCACCTACAAGGACGACGTAGAATCCATGCATTCAGAGCAAGCTATGTAACCTTGCCCTGCCATTCTGAATGTATGACCTAGTCGGGTGATCATTAATAGTAAAAAACACATAAACCTAAGAGGACTTGGTGTTTTGGTGATTGTTCTGCCTAATGGATAGCTTTTAACAAAGCTGGCCCTAGTTGAAAAACTGTTCTAAGTTCCAATCGGCGATATAGATTAAAAAGTTAATATTGGTGAAACTTTGAGAGTAGATCAGATGTAAAGAAAACTAAGACAAGTGGAAAGAAAACTTAACTCTATTTAAATAGGAGAAATAGAATATGGTTGTAGTTGACCACAATATATTTGAACATTATCTAAATGTCAACCCAGACATTCGACCAATCGTTCAAAAGAAAAAAAATCTTGGAAGAAAAAAGCAGCATCATCTGAGAAGAAGTCAGTTAGCTATTGAAAGCCGGCCACATTAGGGAAGCCTTATATCCTAATTGCATTTCCAGTAAAATTCATGTGAGTAAATGAAAGATATCGTGGAGAATATGGCCGGTACAAATCTTAATCTCTCATGTACAAAATATAGCTTCCCTCTGTCATAGATGATAAACTCGTAGATGCAAAACCAGACACGAGCATCTGTGTTTTATGGATATCTTCAAGGTTTTCAACCATATATTGATGGCTCAAGAAGATAAAAATAAATATTACTTCAAAACTAAACAAGGGGTTGTTGGCCTAACGCCCTTTTAATCTTGTTTTAATATTTGCCAAATCGTGTTTTAAACTATTCCAAATAGTGCATTACATTTGTACATACTATATACCTTTTATCTATGAACTAAACATCCTTGTTAAAGCTTTATTGAGTAGCCGGACCGGTGTACCGGAGGTACGAGCGGTATACCGCTGAAGCCCACACAGTACCACGGACCAAAGGCGCGGTGCATTGCTAGCCCGTCAGTCAGCAAGTAAATGTGCGGTACACCGGACCAAAGGCGCGGTACACCGGACCAAGGTTGCGGACCAAGGACACGGTGCATAGGGTTGCCCGTCAATCAGCTATGAAATCAATACGTTGAGAAGTGCGGTACACCGCACCATATCCGCGGTACACCGCGAGAAAGGGTTTTCTGCACTATTAGAACAAGACAAAGCTTATATCCGTTGGAGTTAAAATAGATCCGTTAGATAGAAGCCTTTTGACCGTTGGAAGCTTATTTCAGCTATAAATTAAAGCTCTTTGAAGACACAACTTACACCATTCATCCACCAACATTTAGGGGCTTAATTGTGATCATTCATGAAGGTGTCAAGAAGCTAATCATAGTCAAAATCATTCTCTTTATGCTATAAAGTCATATCCACTCTTTAGGAGTTCATCACTATTGTAAAACCATTCAAACACTTGATTCTTCCTCTTAGTCTAGTCTTTGTAATAGTTAGATTAAGAGAGTGTGTGAGTATAGGGATTATACTTGGTGTCCTTGTGTTGTGATTACACAAGAGGTTGTCCTTGTGTTGGGATTACACAAGAGGTTGTCCTTCGTGTTATCGAAGAGGTTGTAAACGGGTATTGTGTTCTCGCCCCGGTTAAGAGAGACACGGAGCTTAGTAAAGAAGCTTGAAAATCCTAAGGTGGCTACCTTAGGTAGTGGAGTAGGGAAACCGAACCACTATACATACTTGAGTATTTTCTTTTTCTAAACTATTTACTTCCGCACTCTAATTGTTTGATAATATGCTTGTATGAATTTCTAGGTGATTACTATCTATTTCTCATTTATCAAACTCTTGTCCATTTAGTTTAGAAAGAGAATAGGATTTAAATTAGCTTTTAATTTTATTTACTTAGAATTTAATTAGCTGATTAATTTCCGTAGTCCTATTCAACCCCCCCCCCTTCTAGGACGTATATAGATTATCAATTGGTATCAGATCCTAGCTCTATTGTACTTAATCGTTTCTAGAGTTAATACGATATGGACTCTAATCAACCGGAAGATTCATGTTCTACTAGACCTCCGCTTTTTGTAGGAAAAGATTACTTTGGATGGAAAAAGAAAATGGAGATTCATGTCAAAGGAATTGATTACTTTTTGTGGCTTGCTATCAAAAAGGGTCCTTAGATTCCTTATGTTGATGGTAGTCAAACGGTTGAGAAAGATGAAGATGATTACAATGCTCAAGACATAGCCAAACTCACCAAAAACAACAAAGCTATGAACATACTCATAAATGGGTTAAGTGTCACGGAATATGCTAGAGTTAGTGAATGCAATTCGGCTCATGAATTGTGGCAACTCTTAAAGCTATCATATCAAGGAACGGAAGATGTCAAGGAAACTAAGATTGGTCTTTTTATCACCAAATATGAGCTATTTCGAATGGAGCCCGATGAAGCCTTAAATGCTATGCATCAAAGATTTTCCCACATTGTCAACACCTTGAAGACTCTTGGTCAAGAATACACTAACAAAGAACAATGCCGAAAAATCTTATTTGCTCTTCCAAATAAATACAAATCAAAGATCAACTCTATAAGAGATACTAAAGATCTCTCAAAAATGACGGTTCATGAACTCATTTGTAACCTCATGACGGAAGAGCTTGTGCTTGAAGAAGAAAAGATAAGAGATGATGAGGATAAGAAGATTAAGAAATCCATTGCCTTTCATGCCTTGAGTAGCAAGATAAAAGAACGAAAGAAAGGAAGGAAAGTGAAGAGGAAGAATATTCCTATGATGAAGAAACAAGTGAAGATGAAGAAATGGCTTTGCTTAAGAAAATTATGAAATACAAACGTTTTGCCAAAAAAGGAAGCTCTTCAAGAAATGTAAGGGTCATTAGGCAAGAAGAACCTACTTGCTACCATTGCAAGAAAATAGGGCATATCAAAACCTTTTGTCCAAATCTTCACAAAGGAAAATCTAAGAAAGCCTTACTCACCAACATCACTTGGGATGCTCTAAATTCCGATCAAGAAGAAAGTGATAACGAGCATGTGAATCTAGTTGCATTCATGGTGAATCACAAAGAAGATGAACATGCTATTTGGGATGATAAAAACAATGAGGTAACTTCTAAATTTGGTTCTTCTTTATCTAATGATGATGCTAGTGAGCAAGATATTCATGAGGCATTTGATTCTCTTTACAATGATTTTTTAAACTCTATTGAAACAATCAAAGTTTTAACAAAAGATTTAGAAGTTGAAAGAAAGAGAAATAAAGAGTTTTTAAAAGCTTTGGAAGATTGTCAAAATCTTAGTAATGAATGTATAGATGAAAATGAGAAACTTCATCTTGTTGAGAAAAGTCTTTTGGAAGAAAAAGCATTGTTAGCGAAAAAGATTGAGGATCAAAATGCTATTATTTTAAAATTTACAAATGGGCAAGAAAACTTGGATTTGATTTAGATTCTAAAAAATTGGTTTTTGAAAAAAGTGATGTTAGATATGATCCATCAACCAAACAAAAATTCTTAAAAAATGTCTTTGTTAAATCAACGATTTCAAATCATATTTCATCTTCTTCAAAATCTTCTATCACTTGCACTTATTGTGAAAAACTTGGTCATAATGCATCTCATTGTTATTATCGTAAATTGTTGGATTTCGGATCTCTTGTACCATTTTGGAAAAAGCCTTTATGGATCATAAAAAGAAAATTCCCTAACACTCATGGACCCAAACCAATTTGGGTACCTAAAGCTTAATTTTTTTGTAGGAATCAAGCATCAAGATGCAAATAGAATAAAGTGTGATATTACTTGCATTGGTGCTAATTTTCGTAAATTTTTTTTAGATGTCTCTATTATCTAGGAACCCTCTTGCAAAATTTAGTGTTTTTAAAATTTTAAACAAATTGCTTTTAGGTCCCTATAGTTTTTACAAAATTACATTTGGTTCCTTTTACTTAGTAATCGTTTCTTTTTGTTGTTGACAAAGGGGGAGAAATTTTAGTTAAACTTTTTCGTTGAATACAAAAACTCTATGCATTCCGTAATGGGGAGCTTTTTAAATTAACTTATCCTTAAAAATCTCATGCTTAGGTTGATGGGGAGTTTTTGATTAAAAATGTAGTACTAGTCACTTCAAAAGTTTTCGATTTGTCAAACATCAAAAAAGGGGAGATTGTTGGCCTAACGTCCTTTTAATCTTGTTTTAATATTTGCCAAATCGTGTTTTAAACTATTCCAAATAGTGCATTACATTTATACTTACTATATACCTTTTATCTATGAACTAAACATCCTTGTTAAAGCTTTATTGAGTAGCCGGACCGGTATACCGGAGGTACGAGCGGTATACCGCTGAAGCCCACACAGTACCACGGACCAAAGGCGCGGTGCATAGCTAGCCCGTCAGTCAGCAAGTAAATGTGCGGTACACCAGACCAAAGGCGCGGTACACCGGACCAAGGTTGCGGACCAAGGACACGGTGCATAGGGTAGCCCGTCAGTCAGCTATGAAATCAATACGTTGAGAAGTGCGGTACACCGCACCATATCCGCGGTACACCGCGAGAAAGGGTTTTCTGCACTATTAGAAAAAGACAAAGCTTATATCCGTTGGAGTTAAAATAGATCCGTTAGATAGAAGCCTTTTGACCGTTGGAAGCTTATTTCAGCTATAAATTAAAGCTCTTTGAAGACACAACTTACACCATTCATCCACCAACATTTAGGGGCTTAATTGTGATCATTCATGAAGGTGTCAAGAAGCTAATCATAGTCAAAATCATTCTCTTTATGCTATAAAGTCATATCCACTCTTTAGGAGTTCATCACTATTGTAAAACCATTCAAACACTTGATTCTTCCTCTTAGTCTAGTCTTTGTAATAGTTAGATTAAGAGAGTGTGTGAGTATAGGGATTATACTTGGTGTCCTTGTGTTGTGATTACACAAGAGGTTGTCCTTGTGTTGGGATTACACAAGAGGTTGTCCTTCGTGTTATCGAAGAGGTTGTAAACGGGTATTGTGTTCTCGCCCCGGTTAAGAGAGACACGGAGCTTAGTAAAGAAGCTTGAAAATCCTAAGGTGGCTACCTTAGGTAGTGGAGTAGGGAAACCGAACCACTATACATACTTGAGTATTTTCTTTCCCTGAACTAATTACTTCCGCACTCTAATTGTTTGATAATATGCTTGTATGAATTTCTAGGTGATTACTATCTATTTCTCATTTATCAAACTCTTGTCCATTTAGTTTAGAAAGAGAATATTATTTAAATTAGCTTTTAATTTGATTTACTTAGAATTTAATTAGCCGATTAATTTCCGTAGTCCTATTCAACCCCCCATTCTAGGACGTATATAGATTATCAGGGGTGTATTGTTACAAGGTAATGCAGTTTGAGTTAAAAAATACCAAGTTTAAAAAAGGAATTTAATTAACAACCAAGGAAATTCTAGGAAATCTATCATCCAAAACAAATGACCATGTATAATAATTATCTAGTTTATACATGAATTAAAGGTTTAAAAATGTGTTAAATATTAGTTTTTACTTTTATCATTGTGGTATTCGAATAGGTTTTTGTTGAGGTGGTGGTGACCGAAGGTTGTGAAGAAGGTGGTAGTGGTGGTGTTGTAGAGGAGAAGTATATGAATGAAAAAATTAAGAAAAATACATTAGGATCAGATGAATTTGTTGCCCTTACTAGTTTGGATAAAAAAATAAACTTGGTCAGCTATGTGTCTTGACTATCGATCATTCTAATAAATAATATTAAAAGGAATAACATTGAGATACTATTGAAGGTATAAGATTAAAAGGTTAATTTACAAGGATATAGAGAAAACTTGTCACTTAAGACAAAAATAAGAACTAATTGGTATATTTATCATAAAATAGAGCGAGTAATGATGGATATCACCTTAAATCACATCACTATTTTATACCTCTTAGGTATCATTCATGAAAAAAGAGAGAAAGTGATAAATTTAGAAAGAGAAATTATATGACTGGTCCATTTAAGATCCACCTAAAGGGTGATATGATTAGGGATGATATCCATCATTTCTTAAATAAAGTTATCAAAATATTATTTTACAAATATATATGGCCGGCCCTGACATTTTTAGGGTCTAAGACAAACTTTAAAAAAATGGCTCCTAACAAAAGAAAATTACAAATTACAAATTACGTAAAGAATATCTAAATATATACCTATTTTTAATTATAAATTAATTAAAAAGTATAAAATTATTGAATAATTATATTTCATTAGATATAAACTTTATAAAACAATACCATAATAAATTAAAAAGAAAAAATAGAAAAGAAAATAAATATACTTGTGTTATGATACATAAGAAAAATTATAGATTTATTTTAACAAAAATGGTCTAGTATTTATTTGATTTGGATTGGGCCAAACGGAATCTTTTTAAATTAATTTTTTATATTTTTATATAAAAAAATATGGGGGCCCAATATTATAACAATTTAAAGGGGCTCAAGACCATGGCCCCATTGACCTCCACCGTCCAAATATAATATAATATAGATATCTCTTAACCTAAAGAGTAACCATCAACATAAATATATCGCATTTGCCGCCGGTATTTCAGTTCACATCTTCATTTCTTTCACATTCATTTCAATATTTAGTGTTTTCTCATTGCACTAAAGTCAACATAAAGTTTCTTTTAACCTCTCAAATCTAACACATCACCTATTATTGCAAGATTATACCCGACTTGTTTAAAGATATGACCGCTGGTCATGACATTTCAACGAATGCAACTAATCTGGTAAGACACACTATTAACTATTATGAAATTACATTTCAATTTAGTATATAAGGTTCACGAGTATTCTTGAACTGGGGTTAAAATTTAGAATGATAAATTTGGGTGCATGATTGATTAATATTTATCCTGCGTTACTTTCTGAATAACTCTATCTATGTGAAATATCCAAAAATATATTTTAGTTTAATATTAGTTTTATGATTATTTATTTATAGGATTATTTTACGTTCTTATTTTGGTAGTTATATGTATCTTATTATTTTATCTAATCTGATGTTTGTATATAGATATTCGTTGATGGAGTATTCAATAAGGGTTAGACAATTTACTTTGTTAATACAAATATATTTAAAAGTAATGTGTAAATTTAGATTATACTCCGTGTAATTCTCATATTAAGCTACATAAAATAAGCCATTGCTTAAGAAACAAAGTTGGAAAGGAATATACTACTTAAATAAAAATATATCAACATATTAATATAGTAAGAATTTCTTAAAAAAAATCTACTATTTGAAGTCCAATAAGTTTTATTTTTTGAATGAAGATTGAAAAATATATTAGAGCATAATTGTTAAAAAACTAAGAATATTGTATAATGTAAAATATAGTGAGGAACAATTTTATGAAGCCTTAATAATAATTACAGCTGAATGGGTTAAATTTAAAAAAAAAAAAAATTCACAATCTATCTGGTAAGTCTGTATATTTTAATGTCTCCACACCATTATCTCTCATCCTACACTAATTATCCAATCCATGCAAACATTTGTCTCTCTATTAACATGGTCTAAATCAAAGTCGTCATTTATGTTCATAATACTCACACATTTTTATCTAGAATTCAATTTGATTGATCTCCAGTGTTCACACCATCCTTCAATAGTGCAAGAAATTCCATAAAGTTGGTCTTAATGTACAATTTTGTTTCTCTTGTTCCTCCATCATTTTTAGCCTGGAGTGTAGTGCATTTAATTTTGACACAAATGGTTACACCGTCTCACATGTTCCTTTGAAGCCGCCAAAAATTTCCCACATGTATCGCTTAATAGCCTTCATATTCCCTCCCGATCCAACTCACTTCCAAAGCAACCATTTATGTTAAAACTTGTCCTCTCCATAAGGTTTAACCTATTTTACCAAATAATTTTCCGCTTAGACATCTAGACCACCATCAGTCGGTTTACCCCAAGCACGCACAAAAAGCTATATCTAGAAAACTGGGCTTGCTCCCTTGCCGTTTTGGCTATGCCATCTGGTTCAAATAGCTCTATATATTAAAAATTGCATTAATATTGTTTATAGAATGACAAATTAGGTATATTGTTGAATTGTATCTTATGATTTAAAGGATTTCATTTACATAGAAATGTTTATGTGTATACATTAAAATATACCTATTTCATGTTTGCAGAAATACAAAATATTAAAATTTTAGATTCAAACCTTATATTTTGGTTCGGCCAAACCTACCTTTTTAAAACTAATTATGGACAAATGGAGTTAAAGAGACTTGTTTCCCTATGTTTTTTTTTTTTTTTGTCAATATAGCTTAATATTTTTTTTAAATAAGTTGCGTATTTTTCAAAAACCAAATTTTAAGGTTTAATTTTTTAATAACCTTCAGGACCCGTATGAAGAATAAGCAAACAAAAAAAACGTGTCACTTATCTGACTATGATCCATAGATTCCTCATTTAGTAACTCATTCACTTATTAAAATTGTTCTTGTTTACAGGTTACAACATCATGTTTCAACCTTGCATATATAGTACCAAGAAAGTCTATAGCCATTGATCAAGTAACCACATCTTTAGATTTTAACCCATCATTTTGCAGAAGTAAGACACAAAAAAGCTCCACAAGAGGGGTAGAAGCAGGGTATTCTGGTAAATTCAAAGTAGTAAGTAAATTCAAACAAGATTTTCCATCATCGATTTAAGTTCAGACACAATTTTAGATTTATACTGGTAAATCTTTGAAGAACTCTACTCCATAACAAGCAACAAGACTAAGTAACATATTCATGGCATTTAGTAGGGTTAACCGCTTCAACTGAAACTTCTAGTGAAGAAGTTTTAGAAGTTTGCCTTAAAAGATCGGATAAATCTACACTATATTGAACTAATTGGATCAATAAAGCAGAAGTTAATTGAACCTGCCTTTTCTATTCATCAGAAAGATGATATGTTCTCGCTACACGTTTTGAAAGAGGTATTTTCAGAAGAATGTGAAGTATTTCATCCATAACATAAGGTCGATGTAAATTGTATGTATAATAAACTTGTAATCGAATTTCCATATGGGTAAAAATGTACATATTATTCATACTACTAAGTAACAAAAAAGAGTGAAATATATATATATATACATAAAAAAGTCACATGAGAGTCAACTATGCTCTTCCTTCTCTCTAGGTTTTACACTTAGTTTCTCTCTCTAGGTTTTCTAAATTTTCTTTTCCGGTATCTTTCTGCACCTATTTTTTATCGCTCCTTCTCCACCGTTCAACCTCCTCCATCGCGTATCCTCGTTGGGTTTAGTGGTGAACGCAACCTACTTTCTCTTCCTCGTCTGTTGTTATTCTTTTCTCATCGCTTCCATCTTTTCTCTCCTAGACTTTTACCCAAACACTTTACCTACAAACCAGTTTACCTCACGAATCTAGTTAAATGGCACCAAAAAAAGAAAATAGGTAAAAACAGATAAACATAGAGGAATACATAGCTTCACTGCGTAAAAATCAAGTTCAAAACTCAAGAAACGGTTAAAAATCTGTAGGTGACAAATATAAATTTACTATGAAACCTGTTGGTGGTCCTTTGTGTGTTCTAAAATAAATTCAATGAATAATCGAACCACAACCGCAAGTGTACGGTTGTCCCAAGTAGTATAACTGATAAAACAGATTCGTTCCAAGGACGGGATGGTTGACTACAATGCCTATCTATTAATGATTGATTGCACCTATGAAAGCAAATATAGATAATATGTTTGTTTGGTTTTGTATTAATGCTAAGTAAATGAAAGACAATTATTAAAATGCAAATAAAAGCTAAGACGCAAGCAAAATGATGTAAAACGCAATATGAGAAGTAGCACTTGAGAACGCAAGGATCCTCCCAATCCTATTTCCTAACTTATGTTGTTTAAGGGCTAAATTGGTCAATTACAATGGTCGGGATTCTAAATTCCTTATACCCCCGTCAGGGTGGACTATAAGGCGATCCTAGAGTGTCACTAGTCCCGTCAGGGTAAATATGATCCACTTTTGGATGATTAAGTTTTATTACCTCATTGGCCCTAGAATTAGCTAAGTTCGTCAGAATCAATAGTTTCTATCCAAGATTGAATAAATGGTTCTGTACCTAAACCCTCCGTCAGGATGATCCAATCGCCACTAATTGGAATAGCCTAGATACTAACACCTGTTCCTAGTTCATGACGCTAAAAACAGTAAATATTCTCAATTTATCGAAAAGAGTAAAAGCCCTAATTTAGTTTAATTTAACAGAAACCCAAATTTAACATTCGTTATTCAATACGATTGTGATTCACCCATTGTTTGTTCTCAAGCACTATGAAATGTTTAGCTCATATTAAAAAGAAAAACTAAATTAAATGTAAAGGAATTCATATTTGATTACAAAATTAAAGATAAGAAAAACCTAATTTCCGGAATAGGAATGACTACGAACGGAGATATAGACCCTCTCCAGCTCTTGTAGCTTCTTCTTCTTCCTTCTGTTGCTTCTCTCTGGTGTTTTAATCTTGTAGAATGTGAATTGTATGAAAAATAGAAGTCCAGACCTCCTTTTATAAGTGCAAATTCGGACTTGGACCTAGGCTTTTAATTAAATGAAATATAAAGGCCCAAGTCCTCTAACTTAGCCCAAAATCCCGTAACTGCTGATATACCTTCACTAAAATGGCTTTTCCCGATTCGTTATGACTCCGATTGACCTCATTCCAGTTGCTAAAGTTCCGTAACTCGATAGGGAGCGTTTTCTCTTCAAAGTTCAATGGCTAAATCATCGCTTAAGCACCTCGAAATCAGCAATCTATGGCCTGGAAAATGGATTTTCAGCTCTAAAAATAATATCTTCGGGATTTCTCTTCAAGTCTTGACTCTATCTTTTGATCTTTGACTTTCTCCTCGGATTCCTCTTCAAGCTAACATCTAAAACCTGTAAACTTTACACTAAAAATACCAATATTACGCGCAAAAGCTTAATAAATTAATAATGCTAGAAATAAAAGAGGAAAATCATATTATTGCATATTTAGTCCAAAAGTCTATCAAATTGATTAAATAAACACCAAAAATGATGTCTCCTAAGGGTCGAAAATAAGAACAATTAAGGAGACATCAAGACCCCCAACTCAAACCTTTGTCGTCCCGACAAAGCAAACAAAATAAA
Source organism: Nemophila menziesii (assembly GCA_029959085.1). Taxonomy (NCBI): domain Eukaryota; kingdom Viridiplantae; phylum Streptophyta; class Magnoliopsida; order Boraginales; family Hydrophyllaceae; genus Nemophila; species Nemophila menziesii. The sequence continues at coordinate 34,869,035 of JARWIR010000005.1, read as the reverse complement.
ACAAGGGGTAGAAGTAAACACAAGAACAAATGGAAGCTAGCAAATAAACCTAAAGCAATTCTAAAGATAAATCTCATATAGCAAAACTTTAAGAACTAACATATACATACACTAATCATGCAACATCAAACACAAATAATCTCAATCATAAAATTAAAGTCGCAATGCTTGAAGGTTACACTTGTACTCATCTCTGTATGATGGCTATATGGTGGTCATTAATCCTAACTCGCTTTGAACGCTCCACCTAATATATTACCTATCAACAGAATTATAAATTCACTATGCACTTAGGAATCACGAGGTCTTTACGGTTTTGATAATGGCTTAAGGACGGTATGGATGTATATTTGGTAAATTTGAAGTGAGCTTTTGGCTCTCTCCTCACTTACCATCAACAATGTCCTCGAGCTTGAGTTTACGCTCAAAAATGTTCTCACTCACCCATTTGACACGCTTATGTTGCGTCCCCAATGTCAACCCCTATAAAACTAAGATGATTTCCAAAAATATTCCACTTTGCCGATTTATTTATTCTTTCTTTCTTTTTATTTTATTTTTATTTTCTTTTTCATTTATTTTCTTCTTTTCTTTTTTTTGTACAAGATACCTATGACCATCATTTTGATGTGAAAGGTCATGTCTCTTATAATTTTTTTTTTCTTTCAAATTTCGGCAAAGGGTTACAAATAATAGTATCATCTTTTATTTTTGTGCCTCAATATAAACACATATAATCCCTTCCCAATGTAAATTCCCAAATGTGGACCCTCCACCCCAAACTCAAGCTCGAGACAAGTCTCAGGGTTGTGATTCAAGTGCGGGTCATTTGGTCATGCCTAATAATCTAAAGGATAATGGGCTTATATCGTGGCTACAAAAGAAAAGGCTTAAGGCTCAAAATTGGGCTAAGACGGATAAAATTATAATAAGGGATAGCAAGCTAAAAGGCTTCAAATGGCTAACAAAGAACTGCCCCTATCATTTTCCTAAGTACATAGCTCGTCTTTAGTTCATATCTAGGTGGGTTCACTACTAGTTAGGATTTCACGTTCTACACACCAAACATATTCCTTAAGTACAAGCTTACTTCATTTGCATTGTTCATTGATTTTTCCTATCAATTACCTATGTTCGCATGAAATTGTAAGTGTGTTTTATGTTATTCCCTAAAGTCCACTATTTACTATCATAGATTCATCAAAAGTATGCTTAAAGGGACATTTAAAATCTTCTATAGTCAAACGCAACTCCGAAAATTATTTTATTGAAAGCAAATAAAACACATAACACATAAAAATTGGGACGAGGCAACGAACCCCACCCCAAACTCAAAAATGAGTCGTGTCCCCACGACTCGAAAAGACTCAACGCAATGAAAATAAACTAAACTAACTAAAACGCGAAAGGGATAGAAAACGTATCTTAACCAGCGCGAGGCTGGTCATCGGTGTTGCGTCCTTGAACTTTCTCCTTCGTAAGAAGACCATAGGTGGCGTGTTGAATTGTGCTCACCCCATTAACATGTTTCGGAGAAGTTCTAACTCTTTTGTAACGTTCCCCAAATACGCAATCATCTTCTCTTGGTTCTCTTCTAACACCTTCACTTTCGCTTCCAACTCATTGGTGGTATGCATCTTCTTCTTTGGAGGAGCTCTAGGATTTCTTGTTGCCTTTAACACCTCATCATGAATATTATTGATCAAAGTTAAGCCCATACTCTCACACACTACAACACGATCAATCTCTGCGTCTTTACGCGGAACCTTTGCGTCTAAGGACCAATTAGTGATGGTACAAGGAATCTTGAGATTTTGTTGTGATGTAGGAATTCGAGCAAATTCCATGATTGTATCATAAATAACTCGAGCAACATCTATAGGTTTCTCCTCGATAATACCTTTAATGAACAAAAGATGCTCCTTCTTCACTTCCGATATGTGTTTAACTCCGAAGATGGTAGGGATTATGAAGCGTGACCAAATCTTAGCACATGGTAATAAATTACTACTATACATCTGTCCAGGATATCTCTCTCCTTCGGGAATTGGGCGGGCCCCATCAACAAGTACTGTCCACCAAAGGGATTCATAATCAAACGAGGGTTCTTTTAGAGATTCTTGAAACTGACATATTCCGGAAAACTCGGGTAATTTCAATGATTTACGAATAAGCTCAACGGAGAAAGGAACTACCTTTTTGCGAATAATAACTGCTTCTTTTGAGAAGGCGATTCCTTCATAAAAATCTCGCACCAAGGTAGGAATATACTCAAGCTTCCTTTCACGCAATTCTTTCCAACCCAATTTATCACAAATAATACCATAATCTTTATAAGCACTAGTCATAATACCCTTAGGAAGATTCATCTCCTCACCAAACTTCAAAAATTCAATTCTATCACGAACCTGAGTATCCCATGGAACGAAGACTCTCTTAGGCTTTTGAGCCCAAGCATTCCTACGCGGAGGTTTCTGTTGTTGCACTGGTTCTTCGGGAACTTCTTGTTCCGTTTATTCCTCAATCTCTTCTTCAACTTCTTCCTCACTCTCTTCATCACTTTCATCAATTAACCTACTCTTTTTCGGATTAGCCTTACTTGGATTTTCTTTTCTTTTCGGAGCAATTGGGTTTTGGACAGTCTTTTTGGATCGCGAATCCGGAATCTCAATTGCTTGATCTGGGCTAGCTCCAACAGTGTTCATGTTTCTTGGTATGTTTCTTCGATAGTAACACATGGAATCGGTTCTGTTAGTCATCTCTTTTCACCCCAAACTCAAAACTTCAAATAGAGAAAAAGCTATAGAAAAGCTTTGAAATTTGATGTTTTGAGGCATAAAACTTGAAGAATTAGGTGGAATATGAGATGGGTTAAGGTTATTTGAGAGGAATTGTGAAAGAATTGGGTTTAATTTCAAGGTTGGGAAGAAGAAATTTGTGGAGAAAAGATGTATTTTGGTGATTTTTGGAGAAGCTATGAGTTGATTTTGTGTTTTTGTGATGAAAGAAGGCTTGATTTGATGATTTTATAGTTGTTTGTTGATGATTTTCGGAGTGGGTGGAGGCAAGGATTCGGAATATAAGGTTTGGATTGGAAAAGAGGCAAAAAAACTAGGTTTAATAAACTCAAAACCGCCTCTCGCAACAGGTGGCCGGCTAGCCGGCGGATTCGCCGGCATGCCGGTCGCGAAGGCGGCGAAAGAAAATTGCTATATTTGATTTTTTTTTTACCTCAGACGCAAGCACCTTGCGTCGTCGCTGACGCAGTGATCAGAGACCTTGAACTCCTTGGCCGGCTAGCCGGCGGATTCGCCGGCATGCCGGCGGCATGTCGATGACGCATTTGATGACGCAGCAACCTTGCGTCGTCGCTGACGCAAGGACCAGAAACTTTCCTCCAGTTGGCCGGCTAGCCTGTCAGTTGACCGGCATGCCGGCAGATTCTCGCTGGCGCAAATGGTGACGCAGCAATGCTGCGTCATCGCTGACGCAGTGGTCAGAGAGTTGGGGTTCTTCAGCTCTTTTGGCCGGTATGCCGGCCAGCTCGCCGGCTAGCCGGTCAAACCTGCTGTGGACTCCAATTTTATTTTTTTTTCTCATCGTTTTGACCCCAAACTCAAGACCATTATACCCCTGAAATCATCAAAAACAAACACCCTTCCTCATTTCTTAAAAATAAACACTAAATGCAACGAAAATTTATCTAATTTACACTACGGAAATTGAAATACTTAAACTAATATACAAGAAATTGGCTTTTGTTTAACGTCGTTAAGCTCAACGGGTTACCTCGTGCTTCTAAGGAGCTTCGAGGAGGTACATGACCTCTCCGGGATGTGGGTCTTTTGCACGATCGGTGTCTTCACCTCCATGATATATCTTTAGGCGATGACCGTTCACCATGAATGTACGGTTTTCAAGTGGATGTTCTATCTCTATAGCTCCATGAGGTGTAACCTTGGTTACAATGTAAGGACCCGACCACTTCGATCTTAATTTCCCCGGATAATTACTGAACTTTGAATTATATTTCAACACTCTTTGCCCTACTACAAAATTCTTCTCTCGAATCCGATTGTCATGCCATCTCTTGGTATTTTCTTTGTAAAGTTTAGCATTTTCATAAGCATGTAATCGAAATTCATCAAGCTCATTAAGTTTCATCATTCGATTCTGACCAGCTAGAGTAGGATCTAAATTTAACTTTGCAATAGCCCAATAGGCACCCATTTCAAGTTCAAGAGGTAAGTGACAAGCCTTACCATATACCATTCGATACGGAGAAGCACCTATTGGAGTTTTGAAAGCAGTACGATAGGCCCATAGTGCATCATCTAACTTCATAGACCAATCTTTTCTAGTAGGACCAACGGTTTTCTCTAAGATAGATTTTACCTCACGATTTGAGACTTCAGCTTGACCATTGGCTTGTGGATGATAAGCAGTAGACACACGATGCCTTACCCCATATTTCTCTAGAACAGTTTTCAAATACTTATTAACGAAATGAGTACCTCCATCGCTAATAATTACCCTTGGAGTGCCATGTCTAGTGAAAATATGTGATTTCAAGAACTTAATCACCACTCGTGAATCATTTGTTGGTAGGGCTACAGCTTCTACCCACTTAGACACGTAAACAACAGCTAATAAGATGTAGAGATTACCATTTGAAGGAACGAAAGTGCCCATAAAATCTATACCCCAAACATCGAATATTTCAACTTCTAACACATTATTACGTGGCATCTCATCCCTCTTGGATATGTTTCCGGTAAATTGACATCTCGCACATCTTTTCGTATATTCATGACAATCTTTTATAATAGAGGGCCAATAGAATCCAGATTGTAATACCTTAGCAGCAGTTCGATCTCCCTTGAAGTGTCCACCATAAGGTGAATCGTGACACCCAGCTATAATCGCCTCAATTTCTTCCTTGGCTACGCATCTTCTTAGAATTTGATCAGCACACACTTTATAGAGGAACGGATCCTCCCAAAAGAACTGTCTTGCACGATGAGCTAGTCTTTTTCTCTCTTGATAAGTTGAACCTTCAGGAAAGGAACCACTCACCACTAAGTTTGCAATATCCGCATACCAAGGAGCTTCATAATCACGAACAACGAATAAACTCTCATCAGGAAATTCTTCTCTAAGTACTTCATTACCACTATTCAACTCTAAACTTTCTAACCTCGATAGATGATCTGCAACCTGATTCTCACACCCTTTTCTATCCTTGATCTCTAAATCGAACTCTTGAAGTAATAATACCCATCTGATTAACCTTGGTTTAGCATCCTTCTTCTCCATAAGATATCGAATTGCTGAATGATCAGTATAAACAATAACTTTTGCTCCAAGAAGATAAGAGCGAAATTTATCGAATGAATATACAACCGCTAGCAACTCCTTTTCTGTAACTGTATAATTAACTAGAGCACCACTAAAAGTTTTACTAGCATAATAAATCGAATGAAAAACTTTCTCTTTTCTCTGTCCTAACACAGCTCCCATACATAAATCACTCGCATCACACATAACCTCAAACGGTAAATTCCAATCTGGAGGTACTACTATAGGAGCAGAAATAAGCTTTTCTTTGATTGCTTTGAAGGCCGCTAAACAAGCTTCATCAAAAAGGAATTTGGAATCCTTTTCGAGTAAGTTGCATAACGGTTTAGCAATCTTAGAAAAGTCTTTGATAAATCGCCTGTAAAAGCCAGCATGGCCAAGAAAACTTCTTACCCCTTTAACAGAAACAGGAGGGGGAAGAGTTTTAATTACCTCTATCTTTGCTCTATCAACCTCTAACCCAGCACTCAAAACTTTGTGACCCAGAACAATACCTTCGCGAACCATGAAATGACACTTCTCCCAGTTTAAAACCAAATCTGTTTCTTTGCATCTGATTAACACTTTCTCCAAATTATCTAAGCATTTATCAAAATCATCACCAAATACAGAGAAATCATCCATAAACACTTCAAGGAAATCATCGATCATATCCCAGAAGATAGCCATCATGCATCTTTGAAAGGTAGCAGGAGCATTACACAACCCAAATGGCATTCTGCAATATGCAAACGTACCAAAGGGGCATGTAAATGTTGTTTTATGTTGATCTTCAGGAGCCACGTAAATCTGATTATACCCAGAATAACCATCCAAGAAGCAATAGTACTCTCTTCCGGCTAATTTATCTAACATTTGATCAATGAAGGGCAAAGGGAAATGATCTTTTCTGGTGGCCTTGTTCAGCATTCTGTAATCCATGCAAACTCTCCATCCAACTACCGTTCTTGAAGGAATCGCTTCATTTTTATCATTAAGAACTGTAGACATTCCTCCTTTCTTCGGTACACACTGAACCGGACTCACCCATTCACTACTCGAGATGGGATAAATAATCCCCGCATCTAAAAGTTTGATCACCTCTTTCTTCACTACATCCTTCATAGCGGGCATTAATCTTCTTTGACCTTCAACTGAGCATGCGTTAACATCTTCAAGTATGATTTTGTGTTGACAATAGGATGGACTAATGCCTTTGATGTCAGCAATTGTCCAACCTATTGCTTCTTTGTTGGCTCTCAACACACGCAACAGTTTATCTTCTTGAGGACCTGTTAAATTAGCTGAAACAATAACAGGTAGAGTTTCATTAGTACCTAAATACGCATACCTCAAGTGTGCTGGTAACGGTTTTTCTTCCAATTCCGGAGGAGATTCAATTGAAGGCTTCTTTTTAGGAATAATCTCCCCCGGTTCTCTCACAGGTTCATAGGCCAGACGCCTATACTTCGGATTTTCAGAATTGAGAGCTGCCACTGTTTCGGTAAGCTCCTCCATCATCTCAGGTGAATCTAATGTCAAAGCAGCCTGCAAGATATCATCAAAATTTAAATAATTAAATACCTCTTGCGATGCTTGCTCTACTACATCCATTCTGAAGCAATCTTCCTGAGAATCTGGGAATTTCATAGCTCGAAATACATTGAATTTGACTTCCTCATCTTGTATCCTCATCGTTAATTTGCCATTTTCTACATCAATCAAAGTACGCCCCGTGGCTAGAAATGGTCTTCCCAGAAGAATGGGGACATTCCTATCCGCGTCGTATTCAAGAATAACGAAATCAACAGGAAATATAAGTGTACCTGCCTTAACGAGGACATCTTCAATTCGGCCTTCAGGATGTGCGAGAGACCTGTCCGCCATTTGCAAGACCATAGAAGTGGGTCTTGCGTCTCCAATTTTAAGCTTATCAAAGATTGATTTGGGCATTAGATTTATGCTTGCTCCCAAATCACATAGCGCTTTTCCTTTCCATTCTTCTCCAATCGATATCGGAATCGTGAAACTCCCCGGATCAACTAACTTTGGAGGTAATTTACTCTGGCAAATCGCACTACACTCTTCAGGGAGACCAATCATCTCATTATCACAATAAGGCCTTTTGTTAGTGAGGGCCCTCTTCAAAAACTTCGTCTACTTAGGAATATTTCGAATCGCTTCTAGTAACGGAATATTAATACTTAGACCCTTCACTCTATTAAAGAATTTCTTAAAATCACCCAAATCACCCTTTTTCTGAACTCGAGATGAAAACGGTGGTGGAGGGCGATTGATTATAATATCATCTTTCTTTTTCGAAAATTCACTTGGCCTCACTATTTCTTCAACCTCACTATCTTTCTCATTCTCTTTCTCACCCACTTCCTTTTCTTTTCTTGGAACTTCTTTCTCTTTCATAACGGGAAAAGGAGGTGGAGGAAGGTTCTTACCATTTCTTAATGTCACAGCTTTACAATCTTCACGTTGTATTGGATACTCTGTATCGCTAGGGAGTTGCCCTTGTGGACGTTGATTCATCTGTTTATTAATTTGACTTATTTGATTCTGTAACAACTACATGTTTGCATTAGATGCTTGTAGACGTTCCATAGCTTGTGTTTGAAGAGCAATTAAACTTTCAACTGTTTTCTGAAGGGTAACTACTCCTTCTTGTGGATGAGCAGGTAAGGCTTTTTGGTTCAATGTCTCATTGTAAGTATTCTGAGGAGCTTGTCTTTGTACATAATTACCCTAATTCTGTCCTCCTTGATAATTGTTATGTGGTCTTGGATTGTAATTATTACCTTGGGGACGCGGCTGATACGCATATGTAGGATTGGCTGCCCCATTAGGATTTGAGTATTGAAACCCAGGATGGTTTCTGTTAGGCTGATATCCATTACCATTCGAATTGAAGTTACCTCTGTTGGACACAAACATCACAAGCTCTTGGTTATTCGGACAATTTTCCTCATCATGATCATCTACTCTGCAAATCGAACACATATAAACCTCTTGTGCGGCTTGAACAGCTACTTTCTTACCCGAAAATCCTTCCTTTACAGCTAAAGTAAGCTGTTTCAACTGTTGCTCTATAGTACTCTGAATCTTATTCTCAAGCGTAGCAAATTTCTCTTCCATATTAATATTATTCACTCCTTTAACCGGCGTTCTTACTGAATTCCACCCCACTTCATTCTTGACTGTTCTTTCTAAAATGATTTTAGCATGAGCTGGTTGAACTTGAAGAAAACCTGCACCACATAACAAATTCATCTCTCTTGAAGTCCCATCAAGGCCTCTGTAAAAGATTTTTAGCTGTTGTTGTTCTGAAAAGCCATGATTGGGGACTCTACATAAACACATCTGAAATCTTGTCCAACTCTTACCCAAAGTTTCATCATATTCTTGACGGAAATGTGTCAATTCTAATTCAGCATCTAACCTCATGTTACTTGGGTAGTACCTGTCAAAGAAAGCAGTCTCTAATTGGTCCCAGTTTGTTATCTTCGTAGGATCTTGTGTATCGTGCCACTCACTCGCTCCATCAATAACGAAAAATTTAAACGCAGCGAAATACATTTGTTCTCTTGAAACTCCTTGTGTGATATAAGAATCACATATCTGCTTAAATTTCTGTACTGCTCTAAGAGGATCTTCTCCCACTCTACCACGAAAATTTCTGAAATTTTGGAATTGAGCTATCATACCCGAATCTGGACGAAACCTCGGAACATTTATATCTGGAGCACCTACTCCTATAGCGGGAGCACGGAATGGAACTTCTGGTGGACCGTTAGTAAACCACGGATCTTGATTCATCACTATTTGGACTTGAGGATTAGTATTCAATGGTGGAATTGGAGGAATAAGTGGCGCTAAAGGTTGGCCATTTGCGCCTAATTGACCTGGTTGGTTATTTTGTTGATCTTGAAGGTTGATCTCCTCCATTCTGTTAGTTAATTCTTCTACCTCTAAAGCTTCTTGTTCTCTCCTTCTCTTGTTTGCAAATCTGATCAACGATTCTGGATTATTAAGGATCGGAGGTGTTGGCTCTAGATCCTTGAATAGCCTTCTTCGCATACACCAAACCTAAAAACCTGAAAAAGCTAAACAAACAAAAAGCGTAAAACTGATAAAATAAAATAAATGCAACTATCACTAAAGGATAAACACCGTGGTCACACGCTATCGTCCCCGGCAGCGGCGCCAAAAACTTGGTGGTCCTTTGTGTGTTCTAAAATAAATGCAATGAATAATCGAACCACAACCGCAAGTGTACGGTTGTCCCAAGTAGTATAACTGATTAAACAGATTCGTTCCAAGGACGGGATGGTTGACTACAATGCCTATCTATTAATGATTGATTGCACCTATGAAAGCAAATATAGATAATATGTTTGTTTGTTTTTGTATTAATGCTAAGTAAATGAAAGACAATTATTAAAATGCAAATAAAAGCTAAGACGCAAGTAAAATGATGTAAAACGCAATATGAGAAGTAGCACTTGAGAACGCAAGGATCCTCCCAATCCTATTTCCTAACTTATGTTGTTTAAGGGCTAAATTGGTCAATTACAATGGTCGGGATTCTAAATTCCTTATACCCCCGTCAGGGTGGACTATAAGGCGATCCTAGAGTGTCACTAGTCCCGTCAGGGTAAATATGATCCACTTTTGGATGATTAAGTTTTATTACCTCATTGTCCCTAGAATTAGCTAAGTTCGTCAGAATCAATAGCTTCTATCCTAGATTGAATAAATGGTTATGTACCTAAACCCTCCGTCAGGATGATCCAATCGCCACTAATTGGAATAGCCTAGATACTAACACCTGTTCCTAGTTCATGACGCTAAAAACAGTAAATATTCTCAATTTATCGAAAAGAGTAAAAGCCCTAATTTAGTTTAATTTAACAGAAACCCAAATTCAACATTCGTTATTCAATACGATTGGGATTCACCCATTGTTTGTTCTCAAGCACTATGAAATGTTTAGCTCATATTAAAAAGAAAAACTAAATTAAATGTAAAGGAATTCATATTTGATTACAAAATTAAAGATAAGAAAAACCTAATTTCCGGAATAGGAATGACTACGAACGAAGATATAGACCATCTCCAGCTCTTGTAGCTTCTTCTTCTTCCTTCTGTTGCTTCTCTCTGGTGTTTTAATCTTGTAGAATGTGAATTGTATGAAAAATAGAAGTCCAGACCTCCTTTTATAAGTGCAAATTCGGACTTGGACCTAGGCTTTTAATTAAATGAAATATAAAAGGCCCAAGTCCTCTAACTTAGCCCAAAATCCCGTAACTGATGATATACCTTCACTAAAACGGCTTTTCCCGATTCGTTATGACTCCGATTGACCTCATTTTAGTTGCTAAAGTTCTGTAACTCGATAGGGAGCGTTTTCTCTTCAAAGGTCAATGGCTAAATCATCGCTTAAGCATCTCGAAATCAGCAATCTATGGCCTGGAAAATGGATTTTCAACTCTAAAAATAATATCTTCGGGATTTCTCTTCAAGTCTTGACTCTATCTTTTGATCTTTGACTTTCTCCTCGGATTCCTCTTCTAGCTAACATCTAAAACCTGTAAACTTTACACTAAAAATACCAATATTACGCGCAAAAGCTTAATAAATTAAAAATGCTAGAAATAAAAGAGGAAAATCATATTATTGCATATTTAGTCCAAAAGTCTATCAAATTGATTAAATAAACACCAAAAATGATGTCTCCTAAGGATCGAAAATAAGAAAAATTAAGGAGACATCACCTGTTCAATAAAATAATAATAGATCTACTATAAGTAATCAAAAGTTAACTTAAAGTGTTATCAGATTTGAAACTACCCCATATAAACCAAGTCAGAACACTGGTGAAGTACAAATATAGAAGCTTTTCCTTCATTACAAAAAGAGTTGAGTATAAATAAGAAAACTGAAGTCATCACTTCAGATTTTGTACCCAATTTTAGATTAGATCTGCCGAGATTGCCATCATCATTGCAAGTAGAGACCACAATCTTGGAAACTACAGAAAACGAGTCACTTAAAAAGACTTGGTCTAACTTCTTTGATGGTAAAATTAGGGAAGGTCTCAAGTATATCTCCCGTTTAAGTAATAAACTGTGAATTAATGAACTTTGATGATTTCCTAGCGAGACTCAAGTATATCTCCCATTTAAGTATTATATTTTAATTATTTATTACTTTAATGTAGTCTATCTTTGGATTTACTTTCTTGCGTCTAGCTTTTAAATACAAAAACATAACAAAAATTTCCTCTCTTTATTTTAGCAATCAATTTACTTTCTGTTTAAACACTTAATCATAACCTCGTAATCCATGTGGAGACGAATATCCTGGTTTTACTTATATATTACCTTGAACGATCCTTACACTAGCGGTTAGTTGCTTCTCTTCTTTTGTGTTGATTTATTGTCACACTCTAGGAGCGACCACCCTTTTCACTAGAAACCTATTTTATCCTGTTTCTAACACCTGAATCAAATCTATATGTGAGACCACTGGACAAATTGGCTAATGAAATAATTTTATCGGCATAAAATGCATAACCACTAATAACTATTAATTGTCATACTGTAATATTTGTGCTAAAAATTGAAAACTTAAATACCTTTTTCAGAAACCATCGACGAAACTTCTCTAGGTAAATTCTTTCTACATCAGGGACCCGTAAGGAAGACTTGTGTTCACTATACATAAACATGAGTGTTAACATTTTTAATGTAGATAGATTAAACTTTTTTAATACCTACATCATATATGGGTTATTCTTGTCGCAATTCTGGAGGACGTACCAATCAATTCTCTCCTTTTTTGTGTGGTAACGTACAAAATTCCTTTTTAAACATTAGTTGACAAAGACACTTAAACACGGAAAGTTGTTTGGGTTTTGGGAGCGTCTCACCATATTAACATGGATTGTTAAATTGTGTTCTTTCTTCTTGTTGATGTGATATAAATGTTAATGTCTATTTGAAAATGTATCTCTTGATGATTGAACCCTCAGGTCTAGCCGGATTCCAAATATATTATTTTAGCTTCTTCAAATACCTTTTGAACGGGTACCTCTAACACATTTGAACCGGTCCACCTAACTTGGATTCATCGTACAAGTGTATGATTAGGTGGTCCATTATGTCAAAAATACGGGAGGAAACTTTATTTCAAGCTTGCACATAAGAATGACCACTTCATCTTTTTAGTCTTCTAGTTCTTTCATACTTAGGTTTTTTGTACAAACATTCCTAAACGGGTTGCACAACCCTATTATCATATCGATCGTAGTTGTATCATCGAACAATCCTGGGATACTTTCTACAAGAAGACATTGCATCATTATGTGACAGCCATATGGGATTTCATACCAATGACCTTTCTCGCATAACTCAAAACGTTTTCCTCAAACTAGATGAAAATCCATCGGGAAACTTTTGCGCCTTCAACCAATCTAGAAAAAGATGTTGCTTGTCCGGGGGAATCACATACTTTGCGCGCGACAACATCAATCTACCTCGGTCCTCGAACAACCAAGACTCTTTCCGTATACCCAAATCTGTCAGATCCTTCCTCGCGTTCGCATCATCTTTTCTAAATTTCCAATATAGGAAACTACATTACCACGTAAATATCACACATATTTTATCTCAACATACATAACATCAATATTATGTTACAATTAGCTATCCCGCCAATAAGGTAAATTGTAGAAGACAACTTTTTTCAACCAGTTAAAATCTTGAGGAATTTTTTGCTTTCTAACTTTTCCACTAAAGTCCTTTTATTTACGGAGAAACACAAAAGGTAACCTATTACGCTGCATCTGAATATTTACATGGCGATATTTCCTAGGCGAGGCCATATGCTCGCAATTAGCGAACGACTATACGTCTTTTCTAAAAAAATATCGAATAGGTGGCCAACATGCGTGATCAAAATATATAAAACTTTACTCACCTTCAAGGACGACGTAGAATATATGCATTCAGAGCAAGCTATGTAACCTTGTCCCTGCCATTCTGAATATATGACCTAGTCGGGTAATCATTAATCGTAAAAAACACACAAACCTTCATTATAAATTCTTCCTTAGTATGAGCATTATATACAAGGATCCTTTTATCCCACAATATTTCCAACACATATATCTTCACCAGATGAACGCGGATCAAAATCAACAAAGTAAGCATAAAAGTGGATTCTTTCATGCATAACCACGATGGAAAGTTCTACACTGTTAATATAACAAGCCACGAGATATATGAGTTGTTTTTCATGGATAAAGGGCAAATCCCATCGATTCCAAAACCCTATCGTGCATTTTGCGGATCACTGGAAAACTCTAAATTCCACTCGTCAAACGTTATCCAACTAGTACCATCGACTGGATGACGTAACACATCTTTTTATGTACTTTTTACCGCATGGTGTCAAATTGTATATGTGCCACAAAGCTTACATTCGATGAAATCTTGGTGCAATGGGGAAATGTCGTAGTTTTTTATGTGGTGCTTTCTTTCCTTTCTTTAAATTCCACCTAGATTCACCACGTAATGACCATTTCTCAAGTTTTTCATTCTATCTTTAATAGAAAGCACAATCATTTAAACAATCATCGATTGTAATGTATCACATACCCAAATTTTTTACCTATTTGTTGCACTTCTTGTACGATGAAAGCAAAGTATGTCCTTCAGGAAAAATACAACACAATAGTTGAAGTAGTTCAGTGAATGAGGTGTTTGTCCAATTGTTCTTCACTTTGGTGTGCATTAACTTAGAATTGAAATTCAACGAGCCCATTGATATGGAACTGGGATACAACTCACTTTTCATTTCCTCAAAGAAAGTGTCAAAACAATCACAACATTGTCTTTTAAGATTCTCGTCACCTATCTCGGTGTCATCCGATTGACCCCCAACATAAAAAGTGGGTCTCAAATCTTCACACACATTCATCATTTCATCTTCCATGATTGGGGTCGGGTTATTCACGATATTTTTTTCTTTTTCACCGTGTTTTTCCCACACCTCATAGGTTGACAAAATCCCATTCCTTGAAATATTCGATCTAACAATGTCTATACAAAATATTTGATTATTCAAACAACGGTTACACGAACAAAAAATGTGAGTCGTACTATCCATATACTTTTCCGCAAATTTAATAAATCATCGCACCCAACAAATATTCCATAGTAACATAATTCTTTTATTTAATCAAACTCTTCTCAATAATCGGATCCATCGTCTAGATTAAGTAAATCATGTAATTATAACCAAAATTACAAACTATATCTAAAAAGATCGATTATATCAAAAACAAATTTTATAACCCTTAAATGTACGACATTAATAAACATTGTATTTCTATAACCAAAACATAGTTAAACACGTAAGTGAATAGAACGGATTACGAAAAGAGTAAAATTTAGAAAATATCTATTTTTGGCCAAATTAATGGTAATTTTGATGTTGAAGTGGGCCCCACGTGTGTAAGTAAGTGATGGGCGTCTTGGTTAATGACGTGGCAGAGAACAAGTTGCAGATTAGAGTGGTCCTGTGGCTTAGGTAGGGTCTGGGGGTTTGAGAAATAGGGAGGAAAAGTGTTTGGGTGGGTTTTGAGTGAAGTTTCTGTCTAATTCACTGCATACGTTTCATGCGCATGATTAGTTACAACAAAACAACGTTGCTAATGGCCTAATGTTTGTCGCTACTTTATACACTAACGACAACATATTTTCGTCGCTAATGATGAATATCATTAGCGATGACATTTGAAGTATATTTTTAATTTGTTAAGTAGTTCGTCGCTAATAAAAATTAATATCGAGAATAATCTTATATCGTTATAGTATTTATACATTAGCGACAACAATTGTCGTCTCTATTCTATGGGTTTTTTTAATTTTTGTAAGGGAAAAAGACCCCATGGGTACTTAGTGGATGGTGAGCAGGACAAATAAGTACCCAATATTTCAATTTTAGTCTAACTGTTACTATCCGCCATCTATTTCACGTTAGGTACCTACATGACAAATACTTTCTGATTATAAAATAAAAGTGAAAAATACACCGAGGTACTCAAGAAATTTTAAAAATGCCAAGTAAGTACCCAGGTAATTTTAGAAAGGACAATTAGGTACACATATCCTTGACAACGTCAACATTTAACGGTTTGTATTGACAATCGGTACTAACAGTTGGACCAAATAAAAAATGTTGAGTACCTGCTTGTTTTCTGTAAAAAGGTTGGGTACCTATTTGTCTAATTTTGAAATAATGGGTACTTTTAGAGTCTTTTTTCCTTTTTTAGTTACCCACTAAATAGACGACATTTATATGCCGCTGCAAAGGATCACATATTATCTGATGACAATAATATCACCGCTAATAATATCATTGTAACGTATAGATGAAGTACGGAAAATGTTCGAATTTTGTTTTCAAGAGGGATACAACACTAAAGCTAATTTTTACTTTTGTACAAAAGCCAATACTTTCTCCGTCCATATTTATTTGTACAATATTCTAAAAGAGGGTGACCAGTATTGTTTGTCTTTTTTTAATACTAGGACACTTTTTTTCTACTTTTTCCTATATTATCCCTAATTAAATAGTTGAAAATGTATTATAATAAATGATCTCCTTTATATTAATTAAGAGTATTAAACCAGTTGGGATTAGTTCATTGGTTAGGGTCTTGGTCATCTAATCTAGTGGTGCAGGTTCGAGTTAATGTCTTCAAGTCCAAAAATGACTCTCCTATATATAAAAAAAAATTAAGAGTATTTGTGTAAGAAGTGAAAATATTAAATACCATTTATAGTCTTTGTGAAAAAAAAAATGGATAAAATAAAAATAGACCGGAAGTATATCTGTTTTTTTTTTTTGGGGACAATGGAAGATGCCGAGGCACCAAAAAAATCAAACAAGATTAACCATTTAACCTATTTCTAATTTACTAAACTTAGAAGATAAATGGCCATGTGGCATTATTGATGCATTCATAATCAGATATTTATTCAATAATAAAGAAGACAATGTCCTTTGTGCGTTAAAAATTAGTCGATCAATAATAATGAAGGCTAATCACACCCACACCCCCACTAAATGCTAATACTGTCAGTATACCAAATCAAGAATAATTCTAACCATTATAATATCATTCAAAATTAAACAACCATCATGAGAACAATTCTAAACATCACATCAAAAGAGAGAAACCAAATAATACAAACCGAAAATTTATTATTTATCAAACTGTATAATAACCTACTGTCCATTTCTAATAAAAAAAATAAAAAACAAAAGATTATGAAAGAAACAAAAGAAGGAAAAAGAAAAAAAATTACTCTAGAGCTTAAGTGGACGACTTTTTATTTGTGTGGGTTATAAATCTAGAGTTTCTATATCATATATCCAGAAATTTGTAGTAGTATACTTTTTGAAATCTTGATTGAATACTTATCTATTTTACAATTTCAAAAAAGTCCTACAAATTTTCAATTAAATAGACATCCTAAATATCTTGATTTAAGTCTACAATATGTTTGCATCCTGAGATTCGATGTGTGGTATATTCAAGATCTCTTACTTTACCAAAGCGATGCTTAAAGGATGGGGACAATGTTTTACTTGTAATGAAATAATCAACGCTTTAATATATGTCTTCTATTAAAAAAAGCACTTCAAATGCAAGAATAGAATAGTTATGTACAAGCACTTGGTGGACAAAGAATTTTTCTGATTCTCTCCCTCGCTTGTTCAACACTTAGTCATTTTGTTTTATGTATATAACTATATATTTAAGTTCATGACTAGCCTGCACTCAACAGATTGCAAATCTTCAAACCATTTAAATTGTTTGTGTTGGAATTATGCCCTAACCCCGATCGTCTTGTAATGAATTGAACACAAGTGTTTACTGTACACGATAATAGTTATCCCTACAGTTTTGATTAAAGAAATTGTTTCCTTGAATATATGGCACGCCTTTATGATTATGGTATTAATCTACATAATATAAAGGCAAATCCTTGATTAAGTTACAAACTAGATATCATAAGGTGTTATGATAATGAGAATCTAGCTTAGAGGACTTAATCTAAACTTGTTCTTAATCGTAGGATCATCGAGTTAGGAACTCGATAATCCGGTTAGATTAATATGTAGCTAACAAGTATTTATTGGATAAATATCGGTAGTTCTCGTTTACCGAGTTAGGTGCATAGATAATGCACATAGAGATGTGATTATCGAACCGGCTAAAACTAGAGATTCCTAATGGTTAATTACCTTGAACTGTCAAGTAGGTTAATCTCTATAAGGATTTTTATACTTGTAATCCTTTGACCTGAGATCATCACTAGTTGTGTATGTGCTTGTTATGTTTTGATACTGGACTACTAGTGTGTCATAATACTAGTCGAAAGGATATTGGACGTAGCTAAGTATATATGCTCCTAGGGATGAGTCAAGATGGAATCTATCAACTCTAGGTAAAGAGTTTGAGCTCTACGATGTCATAAGATTATAACGATTGTATCGAATCCTTGGCCAAGGTGATAGAATGAATGAAGAAATGAGTTTCTTAGGTCATTCTTCAATCGTTGATAATCGACGTGTAACGTAGTTGATTTTCTAATGGGATTTGACAGTTGTACCATATCCCAGGATGATCCGGAGCTGTAAAGATAGAGGGAATACATGTATGATTCTTCACCGGGTTCTTTATACAGAGTTACTTCACGTTATCCGGTCGTTGGTGAGTGTTGTTAGACGCCAATCTTGATTAGTGGTTAATTTAATTAACTACTACCGGTTTAACGATGAACCCACGTAGTCGCACACTAACGAGTGTATTGATCTTGCTTCATGTCGTTAATTAATTTTATTATTAGATAATAAATATTAATTAAATATATACTTGGAATATTGGTATATTAATTTGCTAGCACAATTTAATATTCTAATATAAGACCGAACTAAGACAAAAAGGAAAAGGAAAAAATTGATAAGTTTGTGGATCGAACCACGAACCTCTAGTAGTGTGAAATGTGTCACTAACCGCTAGGCTAGTCAATTGTTTTTGTATAATGTAGAAAGTCCAAATCCACTTCACAAGTGGTAATGGACTAGATTATTAAGATAATCAATTTCATTATACGTTCCTGACTTTTCCTATTCTTGTCTTTTCATTTTCTTCTGTTGGGGTTTTATAAATATAATGATAGTCATTATACAGAACTTAATTTTTCCATCAGTTTTTTTTCCACCAAGAAAAAAAAACCCCAAGAAACAAAAGGTCTTTTGTCTCCAAGCTAGAATTGTGATTCTGGAAGTAAGGTTCAAGCTCGGTGTGCAAAGCGTGGAGGCTTCAAACTTTTGAAGCTGGTATTAAACAATTCGATTCTCATACAAAGCGTTAAGGTATGTAATCGATATTCTTTGTTTTCATTTAAATTCTTAAATTGCAACTAGATTGGCTTAGGAGTGCAATTTCTATTTTCCGCTGTATTATATGTGATATAATCGTTATTGCATTCCTTCAATTGGTATCAGAGCCTAGGTTGTTGCGATTTAGGTATTTAAATTGATATTATTTGATAATATTTGATTCTGTAATGGATTTATTATATAAGATATAATAATATTTTGTTTGAATATAATATCATTATAATGTGATTATAGCTGGGTATTATAATTAATATTAAATTGTTTAATATTACTGTTGTAATAGTCGATGATTCTCTAAAGAAATAAAAATCCAATTGTTGAGTTGTTATTTGGGTTTCGTACTAATAGAAGGGAGATGCTTTTATTGTTTTTATCTCTCTGTCGGAATAAAGGGCTGCTAAGCTGCAAATTTTTTTTTTTTTTTTTTTTTTTTCTTAACCTTTACCGATTGTTGTATAATAGATAGAAGCTAGTATTGTACTGAAGCTTCTATATATTTAAAGTGATTCATTGTTTTGTTTTTATTGGAAAACCATCTCAATGCTGCTATTATTAAAAGTTAATTGGATTCTGGCAAACCACTGTTAGAGATTATCCTTCAATCGTTTTTTGGTTTTTTTTTAAATAAAAAAAAAAAGGGGAACGCAAGTGGCTTTGATGGTAGATTGAGTGTCTATCAAAAGCCTGCTAAAATTGTTAGTTTTATTTGCTTTCGAAAAGAAAAAAAAAATTGCACGCCTTTGTCATCCAAAAGTCCACATGTGATGTGTCATGTGTATAACAAGACAAAAGCTTCTTTATTAGTTGGAGAATTGTTATTTTTTAAATCGTTAAATTGTTTAATGTTTTATTTTATTTTTAGAAAAAACAAATAAATAAGGAAAGTCCTTATTTTAGTTTTTGCCTGACTATTAAAAGAAAAAAAAATTGCTTTCATGCAATTTCACAAAAGGAGGTTTTTTGTTTTTGCTATTCTAGAGCAATTTTTTTGAGGAAAAAATTTGTATAAACCACAAAATTGTATTTTTCGAAATTACAGTTTTTGCCCGATCTTCCGATATGATCGTTTTGGTTTTCATCCCAACGCTTAGATTATGAATCGTAGGTGTTTCCCACTTAATAATAAAAAAAAATTGAGTTTATTATAAACGATATATATGATATTTCGTGAGACTTGTCCATCGCAAATAGAGGTTCAAATTTGTTAAGTTTACAAGTTTTGATCTGTCTACCAGGTGAACTTGTAGTTCGAGTACAAACTATAAAAATCTATATTGTTTGATAATAGGATTAAATTATTAATTTTACGTTTTTAGTCTGGACTACCCAGAGGATGTAGGATTGATAATATTCTATTATAGGATGGAATAACTCAACAAAACTAATTAGAAACGACCTGACTACCAGGGGGCTAAATAGTTTTGAGTCTCTTATTTTATATGATAAAATAGGTAATGTACCACACTTTAATTATGAATGAGAAACGACCTGACTTCCAGGGGGCTCGTTCATGTTTTAAAGTTTCATTATTCACTTTAATTATGCATGAGAAACGACCTGACTACCAGGGGGCTCATTCATGTTTTAAAGTTTCCAATTATATATCTCTTAGATAATAGTCCATATCTTTGACAATTATATAATAGTGTTCTTAAAGCGTTGTTTCCTATTTCTTCCCTTGATTAGATTTCTCGATATTTCTGCTAAATCACTTCTCCAATCGTCCCAAGTTGGTTGGGTAATCTCAAGAATTGTGACCGCAAGTTGAGAGTCTTTCTTATGCACTTGAGACTCATTGATACGCTCAATGAGCTACTGACTAAAGTGTCTCTTGAGGATACATAGAATGTATATGATGCATGTCTAAAGTGATACGAACTTAGTAATGGTACTAAGTGTATATTCTTGTATCCATGAGATGAAATCCAAAAGATATTTTAAGCATGATATTCCCATGAATCCTCAAATATCTTTAGAAGATGTATAAGTAACTTAGTATGACCTTTAGATACCAGTTATCTAATACCAAGAAACAATGTAAGGGCATTGATGGAAATTGTTTTCGTAATTTCTTGAACTTCTATTAATCACTCGAAAAGGGTATTGGATACTCGTAGTAGTCTAGGAATATGCAAAATGTTGCATAATCTAAAGATTAATAGACAAATAAGAATAAGAGAAGTTAAATTATAATTTTGGTAATGGAGCAATTGTTGCAACCACAATTGTAATAACTAATTCTTTAAAGATGCATATGGCAAAACATATTGTAAGAAAACTGTTTTTGTTCGTAAACTTGTTTTCGAAAAAATGGTCATTTGATCATAAGATAGTTATGGTGTATTAATGTAATATAAAATGACCAATGGAGTTTTTCATAGTGATGAATTACACCCCATTGGATACTTACAATATGGTGTTTATAATTGCCTAAAGTAACTACGTAACAGTGTTAGAATTGTTTCTTGTCATAAATCAAAAATAGATAATCGTACTAATCAAACCTTATCTTTGGTATTATAGACTAAGTCATAAATTGTGAGAAAAAGTTTACTAGTTTCACAAGGAAGATTTCCTTGAAGAATATGACTTTGAATCATATGAAACTTGTGAGACTTATCTCAATGAAATATGACTAAATCTCATTTTGATGAAAATGGAGACAATGTTAATGAGTTCTTTGTCCACTATATATTGATGTATGTGGTATGTCCGAACTTTTACCAAAGATAGATATTCTTACTTCATCTCCTTCACAAACTATATAACAGATATATATATATGTGTTTACCAAATGTAACACCAATATAAATAATTTGAAATGTTCAAATTACTATTGAGTGAAGTTGAAAGCAAGTATATAAGAGTGTGAAGAAAGTAAGATACCAACCTGTGTAGGTGAATATCTTAGCAATGAATTAATAGATTATCTATGACAAAATTAGATTTTGTCTCAGTGATTCACTAGGTTTTAAATATTCCTATGGGATTATGTTTTAAAGTCAATTGCATATTTAATGAACTCTTAGGTCCCACTAAACAGTCGATAAAATCCATATGTGGTATGGAGATGATATAAATCAAACCTTAAAATGTAGATTTTGAAATGTTTAATTTATACTAAACGACTTATGATGGCTAAGCTTGAGTTGATATCTTTCAAATATAGATTTGTTGGATACCCAAATAAAATAACGAGGTAATATTTCCACACCATTCTGAACACAAAGGGTTTGTGGTAAGGAAGACAACCTTTATAGATTGGAATTCCATAGTGAAGGAATTCATAATGTGGAAATAGATCATAATGAAATAAAGATTTCAGAGTTATTTATACAAGCTAAAGAGCATCTGATGCATGCCAGTCTTTCTTTCCTTGATGAGTTAGTAGTTTCATTTAAGGTTCAAGACTCACACTTTGAGGATTAGGGACGATTCATGAACCTTTCTTGGAAAAAGGAAGTTAACAAATCAATAGAAAGAAGAATTTATTGTACACAAGCTTCCTATAGGTTATATAGATATCATCATACACCAAAATCAATTGTAATAATGGTGATAGTTGATGAGGGGATCATATAGATGATAACCCCATCAAGTGATGATCCTAAATCCCTATGAAGAGGCTATGACTAGTCTAGATAGTGACAAGTGGTTAAGAACCATAGAATCTGTATTTGTATCTATAAGAATCAACAAGTAGTACTTTGGTTGAATCTTTAATAGATATAAGATCCATTTATAGTAAATGGGTGCTAGGGAAATGATTGGAGTAGACGGTAAGGTAGAGACCTGTAACGTCCTTCTAATTGCTAAGCGTTCAAATTAAAAGGAAACCATTTATTATGGTGAATTCCTTTTTGATAGAAATGCTTAATTCATTTCAGATTCTTCGATTGGTAACTACATACTATTATTTTGAGATATGGTAATTTCATGTGAAAAATAGTTTTCACTAAATGGGAGTTTATGACGTCCTTAAGACCAATCTTAAAGGTCTAATATTTCCATTTACTCATAATAAAATATGTAAGTTCCAAAATACATTTAATGGGTTTAGAAATGTCACTAAGTTGGATTATTCTCTTTCATACAATCAAATAGTTTGATTTTATGATTTTAGAATAAGAGTCATAAGAGTACAAAGGACTAGTGGGAGTACACTTATCTTCCTAATGTTATATGTAGATGACATATTATCACATAGGGATATGATATACCAACCAAGCAATTAACCAAGTTTTTGATTGTTAAATAGTTTTCCATGAAATATTTAGGATAGTAGCTTATATTCTTTGAATTGGGATCTACAGATATAGATCAAAGAAGCTACTTGACCTATATCAATCTTACTACATTTATACTTTTTTAGAAGTATCGCATGGAAATTCCAAGAGTATCTATTCGACAATAGGCTTTGGAGTTACTCTTAATGTTAGGGTTTGTTCTAGGACCCTAAAAGTAAGAGAATGAATGTGTATAGTCCTATTTGTTAAAACAATAAGGATCTATCTAACACACCATGAAAAATGTATAAGACCTAAAGTACACTACACGCTAGGAGTAGCGAGTAGGTATGAAGGTAACCTTGATGATAAATGTTGGAAAGTAGTAAAGACTATCCTTAAGTACTTAAGAAGTATTAAGGACCAATTCCTCATATGTGGAGAATATAAGTTGAAGCTAATTGGGTATATAGATGCTTGTTTTGCTTCAAACGTGGATGATAGCAAATCAAAATATGGTTGTGTCTATATAGAGGAGAAGTAAATTGGAATAGTTCCAATCAAGACACTGTAGCAGATTTCGGTTACTAGAAGTAGAATACATAGCAGCATAAGATGTAACTATGCCAGTGGTTTGGATAAAATAGTTCTTTATATATTCATAGTGTGGTTTCACAATGTAGATATTGTTTCTTTATACGATGAAAATATTTGAGATATTGTATGATTAAAGAAACCTAGAATAAACTATAGATCCAAACAAATTCTGCAGTAGTACCGCTTGATTCGAGATATAATTGAACATAAAGATGTTCACATTCAATAGGTAGAAGGAAGGAACACGATGTATATCTATTCATCTAAGTTGTCTATCAGAAGAGTCTGATGAGGACAAACTGTATATGAATTATGGTACTTGAACGATTGGGTCTAGGCCAAGTGGGAGATTGTTGGAATTATGCCCTAGCCCCGATCGTCTTGTAATGAATTGAACAAGTGTTTACTGTACACGATAATAGTTATCCCTACAGTTTTGATTAAAGAAATTGTTTCCTTGAATATATGGCACGCCTTTATGATTATGGTATTAATCTACATAATATAAAGGCAAATCCTTGATTAAGTTACAAACTAGATATCATAAGGTGTTATGATAATGAGAATCTAGCTTAGAGGACTTAATCTAAACTTGTTCTTAATCGTAGGATCATCGAGTTAGGAACTCGATAATCCGGTTAGATTAATATGTAGCTAACAAGTATTTATTGGATAAATATCGGTAGTTCTCGTTTACCGAGTTAGGTGCATAGATAATGCACATAGAGATGTGATTATCGAACCGGCTAAAACTGGAGATTCCTAATGGTTAATTACCTTGAACTGTCAAGTAGGTTAATCTCTATAAGGATTTTTATACTTGTAATCCTTTGACCTGAGATCATCACTAGTTGTGTATGTGCTTGTTATGTTTTGATACTGGACTACTAGTGTGTCATAATACTAGTCGAAAGGATATTGGACGTAGCTAAGTATATATGCTCCTAGGGATGAGTCAAGATGGAATCTATCAACTCTAGGTAAAGAGTTTGAGCTCTACGATGTCATAAGATTATAACGATTGTATCGAATCCTTGGCCAAGGTGATAGAATGAATGAAGAAATGAGTTTCTTAGGTCATTCTTCAATCGTTGATAATCGACGTGTAACGTAGTTGATTTTCTAATGGGATTTGACAGTTGTACCATATCCCGGGATGATCCGGAGCTGTAAAGATAGAGGGAATACATGTATGATTCTTCACCGGGTTCTTTATACAGAGTTACTTCACGTTATCCGGTCGTTGGGGAGTGTTGTTAGACGCCAACCTTGATTAGTGGTTAATTTAATTAACTACTACCGGTTTAACGATGAACCCACGTAGTCGCACACTAACGAGTGTATTGATCTTGCTTCATGTCGTTAATTAATTTTATTATTAGATAATAAATATTAATTAAATATATACTTGGAATATTGGTATATTAATTTGCTAGCACAATTTAATATTCTAATATAAGACCGAACTAAGACAAAAAGGAAAAGGAAAAAATTGATAAGTTTGTGGATAGAACCACGAACCTCTAGTAGTGAGAAATGTGTCACTAACCGCTAGGCTAGTCAATTGTTTTTGTATAATGTAGAAAGTCCAAATCCACTTCACAAGTGGTAATGGACTAGATTATTAAGATAATCAATTTCATTATACGTTCCTGACTTTTCCTATTCTTGTCTTTTCATTTTCTTCTGTTGGGGTTTTATAAATATAATGATAGTCATTATACAGAACTTAATTTTTCCATCAGTTTTTTTTCCACCAAGAAAAAAAAACCCCAAGAAACAAAAGGTCTTTTGTCTCCAAGCTAGAATTGTGATTCTGGAAGTAAGGTTCAAGCTCGGTATGCAAAGCGTGGAGGCTTCAAACTTTTGAAGCTGGTATTAAACAATTCGATTCTCATACAAAGCGTTAAGGTATGTAATCGATATTCTTTGTTTCCATTTAAATTCTTAAATTGCAACTAGATTGGCTTAGGAGTGCAATTTCTATTTTCCGCTGTATTATATGTGATATAATCGTTATTGCATTCCTTCAGTTTGTGGGATGAAGATCAAGCATTTTAGCCATGAGGAGCATCCGCTTGTACTCATCGATGAAATGCAAGTGGATGTGGAAGGGGAGAAATTTGAGTGTCACGGTTGTAAAGAAGCAGTCTCCTCAAGATCAACAATGTACAGTTGCAGCAAATGTAAAGTCTTTCTCCACAAATCATGTGCTGAACTACCGATCGAGATTACTCATCCAATGCATTCTCAACACCCACTTCAACTCTTAGCCACACCGCCTTATAGAGGAGGAGAATGTATATGCAATATTTGTCAAAGAGATTGGAAGGGTTTCACATATCATTGCAAAACGTGCGAGTTTGATGTGGATATTTCGTGTTCTCAGTTAGCGAGCACGTTGGATCACCCAAGTCATCCCCACCTCTTAAAAATCCAACCAAGAAGTGTTCTGTTTAAATGTGATGCTTGTGGCGTAGAGAAGAAAGATGAGTCGTATGATTGC
The DNA here is from genome assembly GCA_029959085.1 of Nemophila menziesii. NCBI lineage: Eukaryota > Viridiplantae > Streptophyta > Magnoliopsida > Boraginales > Hydrophyllaceae > Nemophila > Nemophila menziesii. The sequence continues at coordinate 34,842,878 of JARWIR010000005.1, read as the reverse complement.
ACTGTGTGCCAATTCTGGATTCACAAAACATGTGGATCAATGACAAACAATTACTTGTCGTTAAATGTTCACCCTCACCCTCTCACCTTAGCTTATTCTTTTCCACAAGAATACAAACTTTACGGACTAAAATGTGATATCTGTCATTACAAGCTACATCCAAGCACTTGGGTCTATTACTGTGCCCTATGTCGATACTTCATCCATCTCAACTGCATGACCTCTTATAAACCTAACTTGTAAGATTTATTTATTTATTTATTTAGAAAGGTTTTTTCTCTTTTAATTTGCATCTATCTAATAATCCCATACACTCTTTGATTATTAGAATTAATGAGGAGATCTGTCCAGATGTGATCAGAGTGCCAGCGAGAACTTATCTTCAGTACTGATCAGACATTTCTTGGAGCAAAATAACATCCCACTGGTTGAACTATCATCAGAAATGGAACACTTTAGCCATAAGCACCCTCTGATTCTCTCCAATGTCCAAGCTGAGTCTTACGAATTTATGGAAGATGATCATGAAACAGTGTGCAATGGTTGTGTGGAACCCATATCGGGTTCATGTTACACTTGTGCTCAATGCAACTACTTTATCCATGAAGATTGTGCTCGATTACCCAAAGATTTATCATCTTATTTTCATCCCCAACATAGACTCTCCTTCTATTTCAACGTAGATAAATTTTTCAGCCCTTTCCGATGCAGCAGTTGTGATATTGGTTGTAATGGATTTATGTATGCATGTTTTGATTGTGAATTTGTGTTAGACTTAAGATGTGCTCTTCTTCCTAGTACCATAAAATATGAAGATCATCAACACATACTTGTTCGAGGTGAATCTGCTTCTGAGGAGGTTTGTGATGCTTGTACAAACATTGAAAAAGGTATCTTCTACCATTGCAAGACTTGTCCTAAAAATTTAAAATTCAAACTGGGAATGAGATGTGCAATGTTACCTAAGAATGTGGGACATAGATGTGATACACACACTTATCCTCAGTTTTCCACCATTTGATTATCATCCAGATAAAATTACTTGTGACATGTGCGAGAAAGAATGTCATCCAAAGTACCGTATTTATCATTGTCGTGAATGCAACCATTCATTTCATGCAAATTGCATTCCTAGGATTGGCATCTCACGTAATACGAAATTTGGGGCTGAAATTCAAATTGATTCTCACTCACATCCTCTTAAATTCACGAGGAAGGTTAAACATAACTTCTGTTGTGACAAATGTGATGTTGATATGAAAGGAAAGACTGCCTTTGTATGTGAAACTTGCTCTTTCACCATATGTTGTCAATGTGCTTCTAAGATTGTTAGTTCCAGTGATGGTGATGATACTACCCAATGATGATCATAGTGAGCTGATGAGGATGACAATGATGAAATCTGGTTTGCTATTTCTTTTTCTTTTTTTTCTTTTGGGTCAAAAGATTGCTTTTTTCTTTTTTTCATACATTTAATATATGGGAGAGTCACTTTGTACTCGGAGTCATTTTAACTCCAATAAGATTCGATCCCAGGACCTCTTGGTCTCTGCGGAGTTAGCCTAACCATTAGGCTAACTATCGATCTCCAAGATTGTTTTTTTCTTGTGTCTCTACTCTAATATTTCAACCTTGAGATTCTACTTTCTACACTGTATTGTAATTAAGATCTTGAATAAATTTAATATTGATAAGAATGTTCTAAATTTACCTACAACAATAGAGATATAATTAGTCAAATCTTAAGGAATTCTGGGACTGATTAATAAACAATTCAGCACTCACATTCGGATCCAAGTCATGCTGAGCACCTGCTTCTACGTCCAATATATCTTTAAAGAGTAATGATATATACCACCCAAATGTCACCCAATGACGTGGCGTGAATTGATTGGTTCACAAATTGTTAATGCATTTATTTCCTTGATTTGATTAAAGATTTGTAACCAATCAATTCACGCCATGTCATTGGGTGACATTTGAGTGGTATGAATTTGGGTGGTATATATCATTACTTATCTTTTAAATTTCTACTTCTTATAATGGTAGATAGGTGGCTAAAACGACGTTATCCACTATCTTCAAATTTCTGGATACTCTAGCAGTAATATTTCAAAACTTTATTTGGATCAAATTGAAGTTATTTCAATATTAATTAGGTTGGTAAAATTATTATTATTTAATTGATGGACGTGGAATTTTGATTTGGTACATTTATAAAGGAAATTTTACTTTATATAGCCCAACTCTCATCTTACTTTCGGTTTTAAATCTCAAATCCAACCAATCCCTAATTAGTCTAACTATACGGGGATTGTACCAAAATACCCCCAAACTCTTCTCCATAATGAAACACAAAAATTCCACCCCCAACCCATTAATGAACCGAATCCCCCCTTCCCAACCCATCCCATTCTGCTCACTCTCACTCTCTTCTTTCTGCTCTCTCTCTCTCTCTCTCTCTCTCTCTCTCTCTCTCTCTCTCTCTCTCTCTCTCTCTCTCTCTCTCTCTCTCTCTCTCTCTCTCTTGAAATGGACACCGAACCGCCTCCCCACCAAACCACTCACCACCAACATCACCACCACCACCCTCTCCTCCATCATCACCGTCAACGAGCCCCCCACCATCATCACCATCGTCGAAGCATAAACGAAACCACCCCCTTCGATCTGAGCTTCATCTCGAATCTGCATGAACGAAAACCGCCAGTGAGGCCCGATCTGTAGCGCGACCCCTCCATTTCCCCTGCACCAGTGATGAAGACCGTCGCCATGAAGGACCGCCGCCAGCGAGGACGATCTCCCAGATCTGTCGTCTTGCACCAAATCCGCCACCATCACTATCCCTCTATCTTCTATCAACACCAAATCAGACCGACATGGAAGCACTGCTCGAGGTTATTGAACGTGACTAACTTCAGCGAATCCTTCTGGTTCGAGCTCGCCTGAAGCCTTTTGGTTTGAGTCTCCGTTCGTGGCTGCGAAGTTGGTGTGGTTCGTTCGTGGTTCGAGTCTTCGTTCGTCGATCCAGGTTTTTTTATAGTGTCGAACGTAAATGGGTTTAGATGGGGCCAGCCCCATATGGTAGGTGTTAGATATGGGGCCAGACCCAGAATGTAATTTTCTTTGTTGTGCTGTATTTATTTTGTTGATCCAAAAAATTGGTGTTCTTACTGGGCTTATATGAGGCATGTATGGGCCAGCCCCATATGTTAGTTGTTGTTATGGGGCCAGACCCAGATTGTAATTTTTTTGCTGAACTGTATTGATTTTGTTGATCCAAAAAGTGGGTGTTCTTACTGGGTACAGCCCCGTGTAGTTGAGTTGAATTTTTTTGTTATTTGATATACGCTGCGATAAAAAATTCGGTATGGGTACGGACCCATGTAGCTATTGTTCAAGATGGGTCCGTACCCACATCGACAAAGGGTAAAAAATCAAAAAACAAACCAAACATAATTTCGGGACCCAAAAAAACAAAAAACAAAGTAATGAAAAAAACATAAAGAGCAAGGGTAAAAAGGTAAGAAATCAAATCAGAAATTAGAAACTAGGACTTTAAAAAGAAGTTTTTGTAATTAGAACTTAAAAAAGAAAGTTCCCAAATTTTGGGCCTTGGATTGTATTATCTTCATTTGTAAAATGCACAACAGGAACTTATAGAGTTATATAATATATTTTATAATCTGATTGTTTGAACGAGGGAGAAGGAAATAAAAGAAAAAGAAATACCAGAAGAATAGAAAAACAGAAGAATCAATAGCAAACGGAGAAATAGAAGAAATGAAAGGAATAGCTAAGAGATAGCAGATCTTTCGAATTCATTACACTTAAAAGCTCTTAAGAATTGTAGAAAGTAGAGAAGGTGATTTCAAAGAAAGCCTTTATATTTATATTTCTTGGTTGGCAAAGGTAAATTCTTCAATTTATAGAGTTATTATATGATCCGGGTATAAGTTATTTGTTATATATATGTGTGTGAAGTATTATTTGTTGTTGGAGGTTTTTATTTGATACACCACGTGCCACACTGTTTTAATTTGGTTGGATGACTTAGAAGCTACGTGGGCGCATTTGATCTCCTGATTTCGGATTAGATGGATGGCTGAGATTGAGTCTTGTCTTTGTGTCATATAAAAGGGCTTCTTTCCTCCTTTGACACTTCACTTCTTCGATTACTCTTCCTCTCAACTCTCTCTCTCTCTCTCGAAACCCTATTTTAGACGAAACTCTTGGTTTTGTCATCGATAGCTTGATAGTTTAGATTACAGTTTAGCAAATCTATTAGATTGAATATACTGATTCAATTCTTAGTTGTATTTCAGCGTAGTTGATGTACTAGGAAGATTTGTGGAAGAATTGTAATATTGTGTGAACTTGAGGGGTTTTATTCTGAGAGGTGATCAAACTAGTAATCTGAGGCATATAGTGAAACGGGGCCACTCTCACATGGGCTCAACGTGGATATAGGTCAATTGTGACTGAACCACGATAATTTCTTGTGTTCTTTACTTTCTGTACTTTATCATTTTCTGAAAACTATTTTCGACTAAATCTTTTCTTAAAACTTGATCTAAGAATTAAGTATTTACAACAGTGGTATCAGAGCTTTCTTTAAAATTGTTTTTGATTTTATTTAACGTTCTTTAGATTCTCAGATTTGGGTCTTTCGAAAATTAGGGTTTTATCGGTTTTTTGATTTCCTGGAGATCTCTTTTGGTTTCCCGAATCAATTGAAAGGTTTTCAAATTGTTACAAAGTGGGTTTTCTTTTCTTCTTGATTAAATCCCTATGAAGACAACGTCAACTCGTATTGATATGTCGGTATACGATGGGAAAATAGATTTTGGTGTTTGGCAGAAAAAGATGAAAGTGTTATTATCTCATCATAAGGTTAGAAGTGCTTTACTAGAAGATATTAAAGAATGGCGTTGAAGGTGAGCTTGATAAGGAAGCTAAAATTAAGGAAGAAGCTTATAATATCCTCTTTTTTGAATCTATCTGACTCAGTAATTCGCCAGGTAGATGGTGCTGAAACAACTATTGGTTTGTAGGGTAAACTCGAATATCTTTACTCTACTAAGTCTGTGCCTAATCTTTCTTTCTTGAAAGGTTCTCTGTTTAATTATAAAATGGATAGTTCTAAATCTATTGATGAAAACCTTGATAAGTTTACTAAAATGTGTCTTGTGCTTAAGGGTACTTCTATGGCTTTAGATGATACTAGCAAATGCATGATTCTGTTAAATGCCATTCCTGATTCTTTTCAAGTTGTTAAAGATGTATTCAGTATGCTACTTCTGTCCCTGAGTATGATCAAGTAGTAACTGCCTTGAAAACTAGAGAAAATGAACTTAAGTCCCTTAAAAGACTGGTGCAGATATGTTTGTGAAAAGAATACAGCCTACCTTGATCCCTAAGCCTGTTAAGGATAAAAAAAATAAGAAAAACACTAAGGGAAAGAAACTAGAAAATGTTTTCACTGTGGGAAAATTGGGCATTTAAAGAAAAACTGCTTTAAACTGAAAAACAAGTTGAACTCTGTTAATAATGAATCTAATGTTGCATGTATGCCTAGTATAGATGATGTATATGAAGTATTGAATGTTGCTAGGGTGTCTAATGGTGATAGTTGGATTCCTGATTCTGGTTGTACCTTTCATATGTGCCCCAATTTTGAACTCTTTCATGATCTTGTTGAGACTTGCAGTGAAACTGTATACATGGGTAATGGTCACACTGTGTTGTTAAAGGTATAGGAAAAGTTGACTTGAAATTGAATAATGGGAAAATAATTATTCTGACTAATGTTAGGTTAATCCTTGAGTTAAAAAGGAATTTGATCTCATTAGGTGCTTTAGATGACTTAGGATGTGTTTCTAAGGTTGAAAATGGAGTTATGCATGTTTATAAGAATTCCAAATTGCTATTAACTGGTAATAAACTTGCTAACTCTATATGTTGGATGGTTCTCACTTATATTCTTGTGTAAATCATGTTACTAACAAACCATTTCAGGGTGTCACTGAAAAATGGCATTTGAGAGTAGGACACATGAGTCTTCAGGGGCTTACTATACTCAAACAACATGGTATGTTTGGTAAAGAAACTCTTAGTACTCTCTCCTTCCGTGAAACTTATGTGTTGGGTAAACAACATAGACGGAAGTTTATTGTTGGGGTACATAAGGCTAAACATTGCATTGAATATGTTCATGCTGATCTTTCCTGAGAAGGTTGATGCACATGAAAACTTCAAATATTTTCTATCTCTTGTGGATGATTTCAGTAGAAAAGTGTGGACTTTTTTGTTAAAATATAAGGATGAAACTTTTTCGAAGATAAAGGAGTGGAAATCATTACAAGAAAAACAATCTGGGTTGGTTTTAAAGGTGCTTAGAACTGACAATGGTCTTGAGTTTTGTAATAAGGAGTTTGATTCCTACTGTAAAGAAAATGGGATATTGAGGCACAGAACCGTGAGGCATACACCTCAACAAAATGGGGAACAGAAAGAATGAATAAAACTTTTTTGGAAAAAGTTAGATGTATGCTCTTTACTCCTGGATTACCAAAGACTTTTTAGGAAGAGGCTCTATACACTACTACATATCTGGTAAATAGGATCCCTAATAGGACTCTTGACTTTAAAACTCCATTGGAGGTTTGGAAAGGAACCAACCCTAATATGCAACACTTAAGAGTATTTAGGTGTGCTGCTTATGCACATACTAAAGATAGAAAATTAGATACAAGGTCTCTTAAATGCATTATGTTAGGATATCAACAACAACATGGTGTTAAAGGTTATAGGTTGTGGGAAAAAGATGCAAGAGACATCAAAATTATATGTAGTAGGGATGTGATATTTGATAACTGGCTTTTCATTTCAAAGTTTGTGATATTGCAGGTAATGATGCTCAGCCTGAACCATTGCCTCAAACTGTGGGATTAGAGCTTGATGTGGAGCCACAAACTGTTGCTGACCATTTGAATGCAGATCCAACTGATGAACCCGAGGGTGGAGCACGATTAAATCAACATAATGTTCTCAATGAGTCTGAGGGAAATGATCAACCACTACAACTCAGTGAGACATCAATAGGGGAGCTTCATGATTACCAATAAACTAGAGATAGACCAAGGAGAAATATAACTGCTCCTTCAAGATATTCATATACAGACTTGGTATATACTGCACTTAGTGCAGCTGTTGAGGTGAAAAGTTCTGAACCTTCTTCTTATTTAGATGCTCTTGAGTCTGCTGAGTATGATAAGTGGTATGGTGTTATGTTAGAAGAAATGGATTCTTTGAAACTGAATAAAACTTGGGTTTTAGTTGAGCTACCTAAATATCAAATTATGATTGAGTGTAGATGGCTATATAAACTTAAAGAGGGTCTTACTGAGCATGATCCCCCTAGATATAAAGCTAGACTTGTAGCTAAAGGGTACACTCAAAGGGAAGGGATAGATTACACTGAAATTTTCTCTCCAGTTGTTAAATTCAAAACTATTAGGTGTATGTTAGCTTATGTTGCTTGTTTTGATCTTGAGGTTGATCAGATGGATGTAAAAACTGCATTCTTACATGGTGAATTAGATGAAACAATTTGTATGAGACAACCTGAAGGATTTGTGGATAAAAAAATTCCTGATCATGTTTGTTTACTTAAGAAATCTTTGTATGGATTAAAATAATCCCCTAGACAATGGTATAAAATATTTGACTCATTTATGATTGAACTTGGGTTTATGAGGTTTGAGTATGATACATGCTTGTATTTCTTACTGAATCAATCTAACAGTGTGTATGTACTTTTGTATGTTGATGATATGTTGTTAATAAGTAAATCATGTCATGCTATAAAACCCTTGAAACAGTCTCTGGGTAAGATCTTTGAAATGAAAAACTTAGGTGAGGCTAATAGGATACTGGACATGATTATCAGTAAAGATAGAAAAAATTGCATATTAAAACTACATCAGGGACCTACTTGAAAAAGGCTGTTTCTAAATTTGGTAGTTTGAATTGCAAATATGTGTTGACTCATTTGGCTGGTCATGCTACTTTGACTAAGTAGCTTTGCCCCAAGACTCAGTCAAAAATTGCGAGGATGAATTCAGTCCCTTATGAAAGCGTGATAGGTTCTCTGATGTATGTTATTATTAGTACTAGGCCAGATTTATATTTTGTTATATCTTTGCTTAGCAGATATATGTCTAATCCTGGTTTTGAGAATTGGCTTATACTCAAACATGTATTAGCTTATGTCAGTGGTAAATTGAATATGGGATTATATTTTGGATACCATAATGTTCCTTTTGAGTTAACAGGTTATGTGGATTCTGATTTTGCTGGTGATAAGATACTAGGAAATCTACTATTGCTTACTTCTACACTTTAAGAAACAACTATATTTCTTGGAAATCACAGTTGCAGCCACTTGTAGCATTGTCCACTACATAATCTGAATATGTGGCAATAACTGATGCTGCTAAAGAAGGACTTTGGCTGCAAAATTTGTTAAATAAGCTCAAATTACTTAAGTGTAAGGTCACTCTATATTCAGATAGTCAAAGTTCAATTCACTTAAGTAAAAATCCTGTTTATCATGAAAGAATCAAACATATTGATGTTAAATTTCATTACATTAGAGATGTGCTTGAAAGTAGTTAGTTAATATTGTTCAAAATGTCAATTGAAGAAAATCCTGCAGATTTTGGAACAAAAATTGTTACTAACATCAAGTTTAAACATTGTTTAGACTTGTTGTTTATTAGTTGATTGTTGTGTAGGTGTTCAGATGATGAGAAGGTTTGTTTTCTTGCCAATGAAGATACAAGAGGAGGTTTTGATGTATAAATAGGAGTTGGAGGTGCAATAATAATTCAAGGTAGAGATTGTTATATATATGTGAAGTATTATTAGTTGTTGAAGGTTTTTCATTTGACAAACCACGTGCCACGCTGTCTTAATTTTGTTGAATGACTTGGAAGCTACGTTGGCGCATTTGATCTCCTGATTTCTGATTAGATAGATGGTTGAGATTGAGTCTTGTCTTTGTGTCATATAAAAGGGCTTCTTTCCGCCTTTGACACTTCACTTCTTCGATTAATCTTCCTCTCAACTCTCTCTCTCTCTCTCTCTCTCTCTCTCTCTCTCTCTCTCTCTCTCTCTCTCTCTCTCTCTCGAAACCCTATTTTAGACGAAATTCTTGGTTTCGTCATCGATAGCTTGATAGTTTAGATTACAGTTTAGCGAATCTATTAGATTGAATCTACTGATTCAATTCTTAGTTGTATTTCAGCATAGTTGATGTACTAGGAAGATTTGTGGAAGAATTGTAATATTATGTGAACTTGAGGGGTTTTATTCTGTGAGGTGGTCAAACTTGTAATCCGAGGCATATAGTGAAACAGAGCCACTCTCATCAGGGCCCAATGTGGATGTAGGTTTATTGTGACTGAACCACGATAATGTGGATGTAGGTTTACTATGACTCTGAAATGGGGTTATTCGGCAATGTAGGTTGCCTCGTGTCAGATGCAAGTTTGAAGGAACCATTAGTGTTTCATGTGTTTTCAAATCGAGTTGCCGTGCTTTTAGTTGTGGTGATTTTTGAGGGTATATTTCAGATTTGAGGCTTCGGGGTCGGATTTCAAAGTTTCGAGGTCGTGTGCCGAAGATTCATGGTCGTGTTTCAATGATTAATGCTCGTGATTTTGCAGGGGTTAATTGGGTTTATGATATGGTTAATAGTGATCATGTTAGGGTTAGTTGTTCTTTATTTTATATTGAAGGACCTGTTGTTGTAATTCTGCTTGCTACGGTGGCTGCCGATATTCTTTTCTCATAGCTCTTGGCCAAATTTGCTTGTATTTGTTAATTTGGGGGCTAATCTGCACATGTCTGATATTTTGGGGGCTGCTCACATATAGCTCACTCTCAATGATGTAGATGGTCTTCGTATAGCTATTTTTCTAAGTTTGGAAATTGTTGTTCTGGGGTCTAATCTTCTAAGGACCAAATCTTCTTATAACTAAGCTGACATCTTTTATTTATTGAGAATATGGGTCATGTACATTTTACGGGTCATGGAATTCATTCAAATGACCTAATCCAACCCAAAAATGTTACCTTCCAAGAGTGGGCTGGTTCAAGTCACGCCACATGCGAAATTAATAACTTATTCGTTTCAATTCAAAATCATGAACTATAAGCGACCACACGTTACTAACTCAGATTTCAAACTAGATATGAAAGGGCTCCCACAAATTCTTGCCAGTCTCACGTGGCATCATGAGCTATTCACTTTCTAAATATGTACGATAGCTTTTGCACTTTCTAATAATGACTTCATTTGTCCTTTAACTCTCGCTTCCTTGTTTGATCTACTTTACTCGACTTCTTATCCTTACTTTAGAATCTAATATAATCATTTACCTAAGAGTTTCACACTTGACACACAAATTACACCAAAATAGTTCTAAAAGTAACAAATCTCCAAAACTAGACATTGAACGAGAAAATATCAAACAATGGGGAAAAATTCCTCAACTTAGCACCTATGTTGTAGATCTCGGTTATGAGACCTAGGCGCTCGACCCGGGCCTAGCGCCTAGGCGGGATTACACGGGGCCTAGGCGGAATTATACGGTTTTGAATCCCGCTGTGTAATTTTGTATATTTAGTAATATATATGTAGTAATTATAGAAACTTCAACTATATAAGTCATAAAATTCACTATAGTATGTATAAAAAATACTAAAAATTGAGTTATAATGTCAATTAAAAAATTCTCAAGAATAAGAAAAATAACAAGAAGGCCTATACGGGCGTGTTATGCCATTAATCGGCGCCTAGGCGGCTATTTTTTGTCATTAATCGGTGCCTAGACGGGCTAGGCGCCTATTCCACGGCGACTAAGGCGCTAGGCAAAAACGCCTAGAGTTTTCACTAGGCGTAAGCGCCTGAGGGGGGAGTTGACGCCTAGACGGCGCCTAGGCGCGCCTAGGCGGGGAGATCTACAGCATAGCTTAGCACATAACGAATCTAAAATAATATCACGTGACTAGATTATTCTATCAAAAATATGGAGACATCAAGGACCCACCAAATGGGGTATATAATCCACCTAATGACAACACATAATCCACCTTGGATATTCGGCCCACCAAGTCTAGTATACAGCCCACCTACTAATAACACACAACCCACAAAATAATTACGCACATCCCACCAAGTAATAAAATCGTCAATTTCATTAGCAGGGTTGCGAATAATTTTCTCTAGTGGGATCTCGCGTTCTTGTTCCGTGACGTATGGCCTTAGGTGGGCTATATCCCTTAACGCTGGGTTTAGTCAGAAACGTATTTTTTTATTGGGGGTTTACCTTCTTTCATTAGGCTCTAGCGTTCTAGTTCCATCGACTCATCATATTGTATTGTTGAGTGTGTCGAGATGATTATTTAGGTGGACTATGATTTTTAACGATGGATTTCGCCGGAAAGGGGTTTCCCGTCAGAAGTTTTACCTTTGTCTTTATTATTATCAATAATTTTTTATTGAGTTTTTTGTTTCTTGAGAGTGAATTACGTTGAATATAAAATCATTATACTTTATTTGAGTACGTGAGGGTATTATTGTTCTAGATTTGTAACGATGTGCGCGGGACTCTTTAGAGAACATATGTGGAGTCGTGTACAAGTAAAAGAACAATTTGATAAATCCAAAAAAAAAAAATCTACAAATTCTAAATTAAATAGACATCCTATATATCGCTATATATCGTGATTTAAGTGTACAATATGTTGCATCCTGAGATTCGATGTGTAGTATATACAAGATCGATTCTTACTTAACCATATCAATGCTTAAGGGACGGGCCAATGCTTTACTTGTAAGGACATAATCAACACTTTAATATATGTCTTCTATTAAAAAAAACACTTTGAAAGCAAGATTAGAATAGTTATGTACAAGTGATAGTATCACTTGGTGGACAAAGAATTTTTCTGATACTCAACCTAGCTTGTTCAACACTTTGTCTATTTGTTTTATATATACTTAGATTCTAGGCCCTCAACAGATTGCAAATCTTCAAATCATTTAAATTGTTTTATTGTCCAAACAAAAAAAATCATTTAAATTGTTTGTGGGATGAAGATCAAGCATTTTAGCCACGAGCATCCGCTTGTACTCATCAATGAAATGCAAGTAGTGGATGTGGAAGGGGAGAAAGTTGAGTGTTACGGTTGTAAAGAAGCAGTCGCCTCTGGGTCAACAATGTACAGTTGCAGCAAATGTAAAGTCTTCCTCCACAAATCATGTGCTGAACTACCGATGGAGATTACATATATAATGCATCCGCAACACCCACTCCAACTCTTGGCCAAACCGTCTTATATTGGAGGAAACTGTTTTTGCAATGTCTGTAAGAAAGATTGGAATGGTTTCACATATCACTGCAAAACGTGTCATTTTGATGTGGATATTTTGTGTTCACAGTTAGAGAGGACGTTGGAACACCCGGGTCACCACCACCCTTTAAAAATCCAACCAAAAAGTGTCATGTTTCCATGTGATGCTTGTGGCTTAGAGGGGAAAGATGTGTCATATGAATGCACTGTGTGCCCATTCTGGATACACAAAACCTGTGGATCAATGACAAACAATTACTTGTCCTTAAAGATTCACCCTCACCCTCTCACCCTAGCTTATTCTTTTCCACAAGAATACAAACGTTACGGACTAAATTGTGATATTTGTCATGACAGGCTCCATCCAAGTTATTGGGTCTATTACTGTGCCCTCTGTCGATACTTCGTTCATCTCAACTGCATGGCCTCTTATGAGCCTAATTTGTAAGATTTCTTTTTCTTTCTTTTCTGCTTTAATATAGGTTTATTTGTATATGTATTTAATAAGGTTGCAGATATATATATGATTTTGGGTGGTATATATCATTACTCCTATATATATATATATATATATATATATATATATAATTGGGTTGAGTCGTTATCCTCTTTTAATTTGTATCTATTCTTTGATTATAAGAACTACTGAGGAGATCAGTCCAACAGTGATCAGAGTGCCTGCGCAGAACTTATCTTCAGTGCTGATCAGACATTTCTTGGAGCAAAATAAGCTCCCAGTAGTTGAACTATCACCTGAAATGGAACACTTTAGCCATAAGCACCCTCTGGTTCTCTCCAGTGTCCAGGATGAGTCTTACGAATTAATGGAAGATGATCAGGAAACAGTGTGCAACGGTTGTGTGGAACCCATTTCGGGTTCATGTTACACTTGTGCTCAATGCAACTACTTCATCCATGAAGATTGTGCTCGGTTACCCCAACATTTATCGTCTTCTTTTCATCCCCAACATAGACTCGACTTCTATTTCAACCTAGATAATTTTTTCAGCCCTTTCCGATGTAGTAGTTGTAATAATGATTGTAATGGATTTATGTATGTATGCATTGAGTGTAAATTCGCGTTAGACATAAGATGTGCTCTTCTTCCTAGTACCATAAAATATGAAGATCATCAACACCTACTTGTTCGAGGTGAATCTGCTTCCGAAGAGGTTTGTGATGCCTTTAGACACGTTGAAAAAGGTATCTTCTTCCATTGCAAGACTTGTCCTGAGAATTTAAAATACAAACTGGGAGCGAGATGCGCAACGTTACCTAAAAATGTGGGACAAAGTTGTGATAAACACCCTCTTATCCTCAGCTTTCCACCATTTGATTATCATCCAGATGAAATTAATTGCTACATGTGTGAAAAAGAATGTAATCCAAAGTACCATATATATCATTGTCGTGAATGCAACCATTCTTTTCATCCGAGTTGCATTCCTAGGATTGGCATCGTGCGTAATATAAAATTTGGGGGTGAAATTCAAATCGACTATCACTCACATCCTCTCAAATTCACAAGGAAGGTTAAACATAACTTCTGTTGTGACAAATGTGATGTTGATTTGAAAGGAGAGATAGCCTTCGCATGTGAAACTTGTTATTTCAGCCTATGTTATCTATGTGCTCATAAGATTGTTAGTTCTACTGATGGTAATAATACCCAATGATGATGATAGTGAGCTGATGAGGATGATAATAATGATATATGTGTTTTTCTTTTTAAGCCATTTATTTCTTTTCTTTTTTTTTTTTGTCAAAAGTTTGCTTTTTTCTTGTATCTCTAATATTTCAGGTAATTAAGGTCTTGAATAAATTTAATATTGATAAGAATGCTGTAAATTTACCTACAGTAATAGAGATATTAATTAGTCAAATCTAAAGGAATTCTGAGGCTGATTATTAAACAATTCAACACTCATGACTCAATTATTGTGCTGAGAGCAAACTTTTACAATATCATGGTGAGCACCTTCTACGTCCCATATATCTAATATAACGTTTCCAATTTCCACTTCTGATAATGGTAGAGAGTTGATAAAAATGACTTTATCCACACTCTTGTAAATTTTTGGAACCTCTAGCACCACCTTGTACACGTCATGCTACTTCCACTCAAGCCGTTTTACAAAAAAGTTATATGTTGTATGTATTATTCAGTATTCACTTCCTGCACCTCCATTATTTTATACTAAAATTTTCATAGGAATGCTCTATTTGAACAACCCGTCACTCAGTGGCGAATCCAGAAACAAAAATGAGGGTGGGCTTAAACAATAAGGGGGTTCGGGGGCAACGCCCCCGAAAAAAAAATTCAAGTTCATAATTTTTTAAATTAATATAAAAAATTAAAAATTATTAAAAAACTGTTTTATACTATTTTATAATCTAGTATTATTTTTATATGATATATAAAATTCTATTTGATTTTATTATTAAAAATTAAGAAATATATTAATAAAAAATTAAATAATAAAAACTAGTAACCTGCTAAACTATCAAACAAAAAAAAAAGAAAAAACCCTATATCTACTGTCGAAAAAAAAAAGCATTGCACCTAATTAAACAATGCTAAAGTATAACAAAAAGAAAAAAGTAACCTAGACGGCTGTCGAACAATTTTAGAACAAAAAAAGAAGGCTGCTGAACAATTTAAATTGGAACAAAAAACAACATTAAAACTAATTAAACACTTTAAATTGGAAACGTAGAGTAAAAAAAGTCAAATTATTTCAATAATTAATGTCTTTTAATTATTTCTTTTTAATTAAAAAATAAATTTAACGACAAATATACAACCAATTAATATTTATTATATTATTAAAACTTGATAAAAAATTTAACAATATATTGATAAAATTAACAAAAAATAAAAAAAATACCTGATAGAGATGATAAATTGGATACTGGTTATAATTTTGATTTGTGTAAAATTGTATTGAAGGTAAAACAAGTTATTAAGTTATAAATTTATAAGTAAAATTAAATGGGCTGAAAACCTAAAATAGATAAATGGACTATATTAATTTTTTTTTTTTAGAATTTGAGGGTGGGCTTAAGCCCACCCATTGTATAGGTACGTCCGCCACTGCCGTCACTGTTCATATGTATATTTGTATCGATAAATTTTATTAAGAATTGGAACTAAACCAGCAAACAATAATCCAACGGTTCATGAAACCACAACAGCAACTCCAGATACACTTTATGCATCTGATTTTGCGTTGCCATCGCTACTCCCAACCTCCATATCTGTTAAGAGATAGAAGTAGAGAAATATGAAGCCATTAATTGCGAGAAGCAAGCTACAAGAAGATGTAGAAGATGAAGAACAAGAGAGAGAGAGAAAGGAAGATAGAATCTGTTTTATTGAGTGATTAAGTAATGTAATACACGAGTATATATATACATGTTTTAGCTACATCTAATTCATCTAAAACACAGCTGGATTACAGCTGGAAAGCTAACTAACTAACTAAGAGATTCTTGATCAAACTTTTATTAATTGCATAATAGTCCCTCATCTTTGTTACTATCCATTTTCTTCATTTTGTTCTGTTCTAGAAGCGAATTCAGACTCCAAGATCCTCCCACAAGCGGAAGATGGATATTAGTAAGATTCAACTTGCTAATATTATTATGAAAAGCAAGAGAACCCAATGGTTTAGTGAATAGATTAGCCAATTATAAGGAAGAAGGAATGTAAAAAAGCTTGATAGTTTCATCCTGAATTTTTTCTCGTGTGATCTTACAATCAATGTCTACGTGTTTAGTTCTTTCATGTTGAATTGGATTAGTAGTCATTGCTATAGCAGACTTACTATCCGAATACACAAGAGCTGAAGAATGATGAGAAACTCCATAGTCATTTAAAGAATATATTAACCACTGAATTTCACAAGTTGTTGTCGCGAGAGCTCTATACTCAGCTTCAGCTGAGGATCTACTTATTGTAGATTGCTTCTTACTCTTCCAAGAGATCAAAGAATCGCCTAAAAATATACAATAACCTATGATACTTCGTCGAGAATCCAAACAGCCGGCCCAATCACTATCACAATAAGCTTTCAATTTGATAGGTGAAGCAGAGGAGTAAAATATACCCTAACCAATTGTTATTTTGAGATAACGTAGAACACGTTGCGCAGCATTCTAATGATTTATTGATGGTTTAGAAAGAAATTGGCTTAAACAAGTGATAGAGTAAGTCAAGTCAGGTCTAGTTATAGTTAAATACAACAACCTTCCAATCAATCTTCTGTAAGAAGAAGCATTGTCTAATAAACCTGTTTCATCTTGTTTAAGTTTCAAAGTAGACTCCATTGGAAAAGCAACAGGTTTGGAGCCAAGAACACCACATTCAGTAAGTATGTCTAGAGCAAATTTTCTCTGACATAATGATATACCTTTAGAGCTTCTTGCAACCTCAATACCAAGAAAAAATTTCAACTCCCCTAAGTCTTTAATAGTGAATTCAGAGTGGAGAAAAAATTTGATCTTGTTGATTTCAGATAAAGAGCTACTAGTGATGATTATGTCATCTACATACACCAATAGTGCAATAAAATTTGAAGAAGTACCTTTAGTAAATAGGCTGTAATTACTATTGGAATGGATTAATCATAGGTTATAAGAGCAATAGAAAGCTTAGCAAACCATTGTTTAGAGGCTTGTTTTAGGCCATATAAACTCTTGTTTAATCTACAAACTGAGTTAGGAGGGGCTTTAAGGCCATGAGGCACCTTCATGTATACTACCTCATTCAATTCACCATGAAGAAAGGCATTGTTTACATCAAGTTGATTTAAGTATAATTCTTTATTATATTTTTATATAAATCCTACAATGGACATTTTATGACAGTATGAGATGTGATGCGCTGAAAAATAGTAGCGTATATAGGGAAGGGGATGTCGTGTGAGTTTTGTGGGTCACATGTTGAAGACGAAGCTGATATAGCGAGATTAGAGTCAACCTCAGACGATAAAATGTTGACTGAGACTGTGGGACGGGAACAAATAGAGGAAGTGGTGACTCATTGGACTGGTATACCTGTTACTCGGCTCGGACAGAACGAGAAAGAGAAGCTTATTGGTCTCGGTGAAAGGTTGCATCAGAGAGTTGTCTGACAAAATCAAGTGGTGAGTGCTGTTTCAGTGGCGGTGTTGAGGTCATGAGCGGGCCTGGGACGGGCCCAACAACCAATTGGTTCATTTCTTTTCTTGGGACCCACTGGTGTAGGAAGACTGAGCTTGCTAAAGCTTTAGTTGAACAACTATTTGACGATGAGAAGTTTATGTTGAGGATAGATATGTTTGAGTATATGGGACAAAACTAAATTGCTCGTCTGATCGGAGCTCCACCTGGTTATGTCGGACATGAAGGAGATGGACAACTTACCGAAGCTGTAAGGAGGCGTCCTTATAGTGTTGTTTTGTTTGATGAAGTTGAAAAAGCGCACATATCTGTTTTTAATACCCTTCTTCAAGTTTTGGATGATGGAAGGTTGACCGATGGTCAAGGGCGTATAGTTTACTTTACTAACACAGTTATTATCATCACTTCGAATCTTGGAGCGGAGTTTCTCTTACAAGGTTTAATGGGTAAATTTAGAATCGAGTCTGCTCATGAAATGGTGATGCAACAGGTAAGTTGAAGAGACTAACTGACTTCATGTAATCCAATTTATAAATGTAATTTGATATTTAATGTATTTTGGTAGGTGAAAAAGCATTTTGAAACCTGAGTTGTTGAATAGACTAGATGAGATAATAGTGTTTGATCCTCTCTCACGTGAACAATTGAGAAAATTTTGCCGACTACAAATGAAGGATGTGGCGATTCAGTTAGCGGAACGAAGAATTGCGTTGGGTATAACCGAGTCTGCGCTGGATGTGATACTCACGAAAAGTTATGATCCGGTAAGTATAGAATTTAATGTGAAGGAATATGTTTGTTTATGTGATTGAATTAAAGAGACTTAACTAATTGTGTTGAGAATAATGGAGGGCTTCTCGGAAAGTTAATGAGGTTAGTTATCATGTTGAGAAGAATGGAGGGCTTGTTAATGCAACAACTAGACATAAATCTGATGTTTTGATTCAACTTGCGAATGGTGATACTGGTAGTGATGCTGTAAAAACTGTTAAAAGGATGAAGATTCATGAAATTCATGATGATGATGATGATCAAATGTTTTAATAATTGTAGTGTAGAACTTGTTGGCCAAATGTGCGGAGATGTGATGGAATAATTTATATTTTATTTATTTTTGGTCTGAAATGTTGGGTTTTGGAGCCCATGCAAATTTAATTAGAACATGTGTAATCAGTAAAATTTAGCCTTCATAGTTAATGTTATCTCCAGTGATTTATTTTGATTCAGAAAGCAAAAATGGAGGAAAAAACAAAAATAAAGAAATGACAGAAATGAAAATTAACAGAAAACCTGTTACTGATCGAGGCTAGGATTGGATCCTATGTCTTTTAAGGTTTATTAGCCACGCACTGATGTCTTTCGTTTTGTAATGGCTTCAACCTTCAGGATACAACGATCAACACTGCAAATATCACACTTGAAAATCTACAGAACTTCGAACTTTAAATGACGTTTAATCTCTCTCTTTTATGATATTTGTTTGTAAAAAAAATTGAATGAATGGAAATTATTTTTTTGGCCAAGTATTTATAGGTGTAGAAGCACCGTTTAAATCAGACCTGCAACGTTTCAGACATGGGAGATGACGTTTGAGGAAGAAGACTGATGTTTAAAAAATTACAACGTTTTAATTTTACTAAAATATAGTCCAGCCAAGCCCAAGCCCAAGCCCAAAAGCTGGTGCCCCCAAAGGCCCAATCCTTAAGTGCTAAGAACAATATACTAAGTGACTATTATTTCCTTACTTTTCCAAAACTCTTCATATACCTCACATTTAACACTCAATTTCTCATTCACTTTCCATTTGTTTTACACAAGTGAATACATGAAATTCATTACCAAAGTAAGACGAACAACTTTCGTCTTTGTCCTGACCTATAAAGAGGTCCCGGACCCACCTAAACATTGAGCTAAAGTGAGCAGTTTCACTTGGGTAAAGACCCAAATGATAACATTCCCCACATGAATGAAATTGATTGGTCATAATGCATATCAAAAACAAAACGAGAGAGAAAAAACATGGAAAAATACTACGTCGAGAAAGGTAGCTTTTGGCCTTGAACCTTCTCTAGTAAGGGCTATCGGATTTACTTGCTAACCAGTGAACTTGATGTCTTGAACTGTTCAGCTTTGATGTAAATCAAGTCAATAGAACTTACATAGTACCATGCCGACCATTATATGGTTCTCACGGTTGTGTCCATTTTTGGCCCTGGACAACTCCTGGATTCATGAGTAATTTTTCAGAAAATCAGCCTTTCAAAATTTTCTTAGGAGCGGCCCTCACTCCTTTACTCATATAGGTGGTTCCTTGTCAAGAGTATCCTGTAATACCCCACCTTTTAATTAAGATACAAGAACCATTAAAATCTTTTCTTAACCTCAACTTTGTACAAGAAGCATTGTATTTATGTTCTAGGAATGGTTTCGGGAGAAATCCCCACAATGCTTAGCGTCGAGTTGCTTTTTGCATAATTCGGTTTTCCCTTTGAACTTAGATCATGGGATCTCCAATCTACTAAGTAGGGTTTCCATTATGGCAACTCATTTCAATAGGCTTTAGACCCATTCCCCTAGATAAGTTACGCACTTGCTCTTTTGGTAATCCTTTAGTCAGGGGATCTGCAATGTTATCCTTTGACCTTACATAGTCAATTGTGATAATCCCATTTGAGAGCAGTTGTCTTACGGTATTGTGTCTACGACGTATATGTCTAGACTTACCATTATACATTTCATTTGAGGCTCTACCGATGGCAGCCTGACTATCACAGTGTATGCAGATAGCTGGCACTGGTTTTGGCCAATTAGGAAAATCTTCCAGGAAATTACGAAGCCATTCGGCTTCCTCAGCAGCTTTATCCAAAGCTATAAATTCAGATTCCATTGTGGATCTAGCTATACATGTTTGTTTAGAAGATTTCCACGAGACTGCTGCTCCTCCTAACATAAAGACAAATCCGCTCATGGATTTTGAGTCGGAGGAATCAGATATCCAGTTAGCATCGCTATATCCTTCTAATACAGTTGGTCCTCCAGTGTAGTACAATCCTTCATTTAGAGTGTATCTCAAGTACCGTAGAACTCTTACTATTGCAATCCAGTGGTCTCTTCCTGGATTTATTGTAAATCTACTTAACTTACTAACTGCATGTGCAATATCAGACCTTGTGCAGTTCATTAAGTACATTAGACTTCCAATTATACGAGAATACTCTAACTGATTGATTGTATCACCGGTACTCTTTGCCAAGTGTAGATTTACGTCAACTGGAGTCTTTGCGAAATTAGTATCGCCTTTACTAAACTTATTTAGTATTTTTTCAATGTAATGGGATTGATTTAATACTAACCCGTCAAATTTTCTCATTATCTTAATACCTAAGATAACATCAGCAATGCCCAAGTCTTTCATGTCAAACTTACTTGAGAGCATCTTCTTTGTAGAAGTGATTATGTCATTATTACTCCCAATAATTAAGATATCGTCTACATATAAACAAACAATGACATATCCTTTATCAATGCCTTTTACATATACACATTTGTCACACTCATTTATTTTGAAGCCATTACTAATCATGACTTTATCAAATTTTTCATGCCATTGTTTGGGTGCCTGCTTTAATCCATATAAGGATTTGATCAGCCTGCACACCTTTCTTTCTTTTCCCGGAACTTTATAACCTTCCAGTTGTTCCATATAGATTTCCTCTTTAAGTTCCCCGTTGAGAAAAGCTGTTTTAACATCCATTTGATGAATTTCAAGCTTATAGATTGATGCTATTGCAATAAGCATTCTTATGGATGAAATTCTGCTTACTGGTGAAAAGGTATCAAAATAGTCAAGTCCTTCTTTTTTACTATAACCTTTTACTACCAGTCTTGCCTTACACTTCTCGATAGATCCATCAGTTTTCAATTTTCTTTTGAAAATCCATTTACTTCCCAGTGGTTTACTCCCAGGGGGAAGATCTACTAACTCCCACGTATGGTTCTGCATGATAGAATCTATCTCACTTTTAACCGCTTCTTTCCAATATGGAGCTTCTGGAGTAGACATAGCTTCTTTGAAAGTTCGCGGTTCATCTTCCAATTAAAAGGTAAGGAAGTCAGGACCAAAAGAAGTAGAGGTTCTCATTCTCTTACTTTTTCTCGGTTCATCGTTATCTTGTAATGCTTCTTGGTCCTTCTCTTGATGACCATCTTCTATGTCAACATGAGTCCTTTTTAAAGAACTTCGTTCTTGTGTAATTTTGCAAGGGAAAATTGTTTCAAAGAAATATGCATTTCTTGATTCAATTATCGTGTTAACACTGATGTCAACATTGTTTGATCGATGCACAAGAAACCAATAGGCTGCACTATTGTGAGCATATCCAATGAATACACAGTCTATCGTTTTTTGTCCTATCTTGACCATTTTTGGTGCTGGAACAGCAACCTTTGCTAAGCATCCCCACACTTTTAAATATTTGAATGAAGACGGTTTTCCTTTCCAAAGTTCGTAGAGGGTCTTATCTAGTTTCTTGTGGGGTACTTTATTTAAGATATGATTTGCACTAAGCAAAGCTTCTCCCCACAAGTTTTGCGGTGCTCCCGAGTTTATCAAAAGAGCATTCATCATTTCTTTTAAAGTACGGTTCTTGCTTTCTGCAACACCGTTTTGCTGAGGCGAATAAGGGGCTGTTGTTTGATGGATTATTCCATGTTCGGCACAATATTCTTCAAAAGGAGAAACATATTCTCCTCCCCTATCTGTTCTGAGATTTTTGATCTTTTTACTTAGTTGATTCTCAACCTCAGTTTTATATTGCTTAAATGCTTCTAAGGCCTCATCCTTACTATGAAGCAAGTAGATATAGCAATATCTTGTGCAATCGTCTATAAAGGTAATGAAGTATTTCTTACCACTTCTAGTTTGCACGAACTTTAAGTCACATATGTCACTGTGAATTAACTCTAAAGGTTCTGATGACCTTTCAACATTTTTAAACGAGTTTCTTGTCAACTTGGACTCTACGCATATCTCACATTTTTCTTGAGATTTAAAGTTAACATTCGGTAACAAACCATCGTTTACAAGTTTAGTTAATGAACCAAAATTAACATGTCCTAATCTATCATGCCATAAATTAGGTGAATCCAACAAGTAAACAGAAGAAAAATTCTTATTCATCACATCATTTGTTACATTTTAAGGAGGTACCACGGTCATTACATTTAACTTAAACAGACCGTCACATAGGTACCCCTTGCCTACATACATCTCATTTTTCGAAAGTACAAATTTATCAGCTACAAATACAAGCTTAAATCCGGCCTTGTTAAGTAAGGAAACAGAAACCATATTCTTACGAATATCAGGTACATGTAGCACATTGTTCAAGGTTAACTCCTTTCCAGAGGTCATCTTCAGCACAACTTGCCCCACTCCTTGAACTTTTGAGGTTGACGAATTTCCCATATAAAGAATTTCTTCATTTGGAGATGTCTTGTAGGTCTTGAACATGTTTTTCTCCGAACACACATGCCTTGTTGCTCCGGTGCCAACCAACCACTGTTTAGGGTTTCCAACGAGATTCACCTCAGAAATCATTGCAGCGAGATTCATCTCTTCAACACCATCAGAAAGCTCTATCATATTTGCTTGACTATTTTTACCTTTCTTCTGGTTACCTTGTGCCTTCTTGTTTCGACAATCTTTTGCGCGATGACCATGTTTGCCGCAGTTGTGACAATTTCCGTCAAACTTAGCCTTCTTCTTGTTGTCATTAGATTGTCCTTGCCTTTTCCGTTTGTTTTTGTGGTTAGACCTCGGTTGTTCCACAACATTAACCTTGGCTTCAAACGAACGAAAGTTACTTCCTTTCTCGGCTAGTCGGTTGTCTTTTTCAATCCTCAACCGAACGATTAAATCTTCAAGACTGATTTGCTTGCGCTTGTGCATCAGATAGTTCTTGAAGTCTTTGTACATTGGTGGTAATTTTTCAACCAATGCAGCAACTTGGAAGGATTCCACCAATCTCATTCCTTCAGCATCTAACTCATGTAGTATTAACTGAAACTGCTGCACCTGCGACATCAGAGACTTCGAGTCTACCATTTTAAACTCCAAAAACTTACCAACCACAAACTTTTTAGTACCCGCGTCTTCAGTTTTGTATTTTTTTCTCTAGGGAATCCCAGAGTTGTTTAGCCGAATTCATAGTGCAATACACATTATATAGAGAATTGTCTAGACAATTGAGAATGTAGTTTTTGCACAAAAAGTCTGAATGGTTCCATGCTTCTACGGCATGAACAGTTTGAGCATCGGGATCATCTCCCATTTCTGGAGCATCTTCTTTGAGAAACCTTGCAAGACTCAAAGTAGTCAAATAGAACAACATTTTCTGTTGCCATGTTTTGAAGTTTGCACCTCCAAACTTCTCTGGTTTTTCAGCAGGACCCATAGGTGTTGTCATATGCATGTTATGCCTTGAACTACCACCAGTTTCATTTTGCTTTTGCATTGTTGCAGTAGCATTTGCATTTTCTGATTCTTTAGACATTCTGTTACTGATCGACAAAACAAAACAGAAGATGAAATTTGATATAGTAGAAGTATAAAATCGTCTTACAACTGAATATCTAGATTCTTATCTTTCCCAAGAGTTTAGCTCTTGTTAGGCAAATTAAAGTCCCAAGTTTTTAGATCTTGTTGTAGAACTTAGAATTCAGATTTAACAGTTGAAAAAAAAATATCTGAATCAAAACAACTTGTGAAGTAATAAACCTTAAATTGTTATCTCCAGTGATTTATTTTGATTCAGAAAGCAAAAATGGAGGAAAAAACAAAAATGAAGAAATGACAGAAATGAAAATTAACAGAAAACCTGTTACTGATCGAGGCTAGGATTTGGATCCTATGTCTTTAAGGTTTATTAGCTACGCACTGGTGTCTTTCGTTTTGTAATGGCTTCAACCTCCAGGATACAACGATCAACACTGCATATATCAGACACTTGAAAATCTGCAGAACTTCGAACTTTAAATGACGTTTAATCTCTCTCTTTTATGATACTTATTTGTAAAAAAAAAATTGAATGAATGGAAATTATTTTTTTGGCCAAGTATTTATAGGTGTAGAAGCACCGTTTAAATCAGACCTGCAACGTTTCAGACATGGGACATGACGTTTGAGGAAGAAGACTGATGTTTAAAAAATTCAAAAGTTAAAAATTACAACGTTTTAATTTTACTAAAATATAGTCCAGCCAAGTCCAAGCCCAAGCCCAAAAGCTGGTGCCCCCAAAGGCCCAATCCTTAAGTGCTAAGAATAATATACTAAGTGACTATTATTTCCTTACTTTTCCAAAACTCTTCATATACCTCACATTTAACACTCAATTTCTCATTCACTTTCCATTTGTTTTACACAAGTGAATACATGAAATTCATTACTAAAGTAAGACGAACAACTTTCGTCTTTGTCCTGACCTATAAAGAGGTCCCGGACCCACCTAAAAATTGAGCTAAAGTGAGCAGTTTCACTTGGGTAAAGACCCAAATGATAACAGTTAATATATATGTAAATGAAAAGAGTCATCTCTTTGAAACTTGATTTTTTACTTTAGAAGTCATAAGTCATGTGAGTTGTTATTTTATTTTTTCGATTAAGAGTCAGGTGAGTTGTTAGGTACCACAATACAGTGATACTTAACTATTAAAACAATTCCCAATATTTTTTTTTTTTTTTGTCCATTAAATCAAATAAGAATCAAATTACAATTTGTTTTGTTATCATATCATAAGGGAAAATGACCCAAAAAATCAAAATAATATTATTTTCAGCCCAATAACATCAATGACAAAATTTCTTCCCAATAACATCATTAACTAAATTTTGTCCTTGATGGGAATCGTCCTTGACGGGAATCGTCCTTGACGGGAATTGTCCTTGATGGGAATCGTCCTTGACGGGAATCGTCCTTGATGGGAATCGTCCTTGACGGGAATCGTCCTTGACGGGTAAACATGTAATCTTATAATAGTAAGTTAATGGATGATTCTTTGGGGCAAGTATAATATTATTTTGATTTTTTGGGTCATTGACCCTTATCATAATACAGTCATTGCTAATATCAATTTTTATTGGATTCCATTTTCCTAAGTTCCCTTCTATCCTACATAATTCCCAATATTTTGGTACGTGCTATTTTAGCAAGGAAAAAACACCACGAAGTAATGCAAGGGTAATGAAATGTTAACAAGAAACTGAATATCCTTAATGGAAAAGACATTCTTTCTACTACCAATATTCTACAAAAATTCTGCATACAATTTCCTGTAGCTTTCTTTGATCATAGTTATATTTAGTTTCACGTGACCAATAAATACTTACGATATCTAATAAATTCTGAGTTCAATACATCTTGTTTATCAAAAAGACAGCTAGATCTTCATTCTCTTTCTTCATCCATATTTCGCCTGCTCAAGAGATTGACTGTTCATCCCTTCTTATTTTCCTTGTACTTGACAGGGTGCTCCTCATGCCTTTCATCGGATCTGAAATGTGTGTGTACTTGATGATGTTGTTTTAGTGTTTTATAGTCATCCCTGCAATTCAGAAGATGATAAGAAAATAGCTGCACTATCACATACTTCCACCTATAACAGAAAGAGGTTTTACAGAATTGAACTCTAACAAAAAAAAAAAATTAGAAGGAAGGAGAAGAAGAAAGCTTATATGTCTGTCAAACAGAAGAAACCAACACCCCATAAACTACATATGCTTCTGTTGCTGAAACCTCAGTGTCACAGGTACATAATTTTAAATGGAAGATGACTTATCTCAGCATCTTATGCACAAGTTACACCGAATTAAAATTCATCGAACTATACAATCCCATATAGAGTTCCAGGTCCATAACCCTCCATCATTATCATCAATACTGTGAAAATCTCTATTAGTATATTACCAACTTGTGAATAATTCAACCACACCACAAACTTATACGCAAGTACAAAATTTTCAATAAAATATAAACCTTTAACATCAAAAAATATAAATATACTTCATCATGGAAGTGGAACCTGTTCCAATTTGTGTAGCATGTGATGATTGATAGGATTCTGATCCAGAGACCTCTCCCTCTCAAGATCATTCAAAGATAGGAATTCACTACCCTGCCACCCATATCCCATTGCTAGGCCTATATCAAAATAAATAAGTTTCAACATCTTCTTAAACAAATCAGATCAAGAGTAGAAATCAGCCATCCTCGTATTTCTAGTTCAAAACTCGTTATGAGGATAAGACATCGTAATCATTTTATAATTTCATCATATAGGGGTCCCCAGGTGTAAGCACAGATCTACAAGCCACAAAAGAGAAGGAAGGTGAGTGAAAAAACACCATAAAAACAACACAAAAATTACCAAGAAAAGCCCTTACTAGGGGAGAGCAAAATTTTAACCAAACCGAAAAACCGTGTTAATTTTAACTAAACCGATCCGAAATATACGTTAATTTTACCTAGGCCAACCTTACCCATTGGGTTACCTTATGATTTTTCGGGTCCATATATTTTACCTATAAATTACCCAAACTATTGGGTTGGGGTTACCCAAACCGAAAAACCGTTTAATACAAAAATACAAAACATGCATATCAGAGAAGTCATTTCATTTGGCTTCTCGCATATTTTAATCATGCATAACTTATTTTGAAGTATTCGATTTAAGACTTCTTGATTTGCAATGTCAAATTGTAACTTTGATCTTTAGAGATATAATGATATCGGTTTTTTCGAATTTTGTTCTTTATTTTATTTTTTCATACGTTAAAAAAAGTTTGACTAATATTGACTAACGGGGGTAAACCGAAGGTAATCGAAAGGTAAACCGAAATTACCCGAGGGTAAACTTTTTTTTACCCTACCCTTGGGTTACCTTAGCAATTCCTTAAACCGAAATATATTACCTTTGGTTTACCCTAACCTCAAAATCGGGTAAAACCGACCCATGCTCTCCCCTAGCCCTTACTGAAGCAACGACCCTCGACCTTCAAGGTTATAATCTTCAGGAGATGTGAGTGCAAGGGGAAATAACAATTCAATTTAAATATGTATTAACCCAAATTCAATAAACGATAATAAATAACTAGGGTTTATACATAATGTTGTTCTCAAAGTTAGGGGCATTTTTATCTAACTTGGTATGTATATGTATTATATCTTGCAGGATATTAACTAATTCAAAGTCTTCTCCAAATTGCAAGAGATCAATTGAGAAAACCAAGGATGTATGCAAATGACTTGTACTCCACCATTTATGCCTTTTCCGGTAAGCATCTCTTTGTTTTTTTTATGCCACTAGGAAAAAGCAGTAGTTCAATTCACCTTCTTGTTAATTCTGATATACCAATTTAGTTCTTATATGCTATACTTAGGTTATTAATAATCATCAATATTAGTCATGAAAGGGAGCTTTTTCTGCAGCAAATTGTCTTGGTACAACTCTAAATTTTGAGACACGAAATCTGATAGTTGTGAGTAACAATGATGAATAAGGTCCGAAAATTACAGAGCTGGAGAAAGAAAACTGCACTTGGGAGTTGTGAGATATGCGCTGCCAGTCTTTTTGTGTACCTAATCTTTTAGCGGTTCTTCCAGGGACCGTTAGGAGAAAGCATTCTATTATTGAGATAAAGTGGGTGGCGGTCGAGAGACTCGAACCCAAGATCTCAAGGTCCGTGGAGCTCTGATGATACCATGTTAAATTGCCAACTCAACCAAAAGTCTGAACCGTTAGGAGAAGGCATTCTATTAATGAGATTTTATATCTCAACACCTGTATCATTTTTAATTTCCTATGGCTAAATGATCCTCCATCATAAACCGTTTGTCCTTTTATAAATGAGACAATTGTTGATTGATGCCTATTAAAAAACTTATTTAGAAAAAGGTGCCTAGAAAAAAATATTTATTGAAAACAGCCCCATCCCAAATTACCCTTATAATTAACAATTAAAAAATAAGAAAAAAATTAATAAACACGCGCGCGTCCGTGAATTTTTTTTTAAAATCGTCATAACTAATTCAAAAAAAATCAAAAAAATCAAAAAAAAATTATATTTGGATAAATCATTACGTCTATGATTTTTTTCGGAATTTTCTGAATTTTTGATTTTTTTAATTTTTTTTTTCGCAGACACGGAATTTCATGTTTAAAACATGGAATTTCATGTTTATTTCACGGTTTAAAACATGGAATTCTATGTTTAAAACATGAAATTCCGCGTTAGCGAAAAAAAAATTAAAAAAATCAAAAAAATTCAAAAAATTCAAAAAAAATCAAAAAAATTCATAGACATAAATATTAATTAGATTT
The DNA here is from genome assembly GCA_029959085.1 of Nemophila menziesii. Taxonomy (NCBI): domain Eukaryota; kingdom Viridiplantae; phylum Streptophyta; class Magnoliopsida; order Boraginales; family Hydrophyllaceae; genus Nemophila; species Nemophila menziesii. Next base: position 34,813,916 of record JARWIR010000005.1, on the reverse strand, counting down.
ATTCAAAAATATTTTTTTTTAATTTTCTGATTTTTTTTGAATTAGTTATGACGATTTTAAAAAAATTTCACGGACGCGCGCATGTGATGGAATTAGTAAAGGTATAGAAAATATAAAGGGATGTTTTCTATAAATAATTACTTCATTAGGCATTTTTTTATAAATAAGATTATTGAAGGCATAAAAAAACAATTAGAGAGTTTAATGAGGATGTTTTCAACAATAACCCCTTTATAAATATACCAACTGTAATGTGTTGCTCGACTAATCGGTAAATGAAGCTTAATTCTTATGGACATTTGCAAAAATAAGTAAATAATAATAATTTGATACAAATGCACGAGGAAAACTAAAAGACCCGTTCAAAAATACCAATAAAATTTAATCATTATTATATCCACCTAATTAACTTTTTCTCCCATATTTTAAACTTTTTGTAAACTTCTTCATTAACTACTTGGAAGTGTTTGGGAATCATCCAAATTAGTTGCACGTTTTTTCTTGTTGGTATAATAATGATATTTAATTCTCCAAACTTTGAAAAATAATGTAATTAGAGTACAATACCTTAGTGGGCATTTCTCAAGTTTAAAACACAATCGTAATCATAGCACTACACAATTGATAATGATACTTTTAGCTGACCATTTAACCCTTATATTGTCGGATTGTGATTCAAATTATACTCATTAATTAATTAGCTGATTTTATTGGAATACCATAGTCAAAATCTTCTGTGATTCGATCCAATTCTTTCAAGAACTCATTACTCTCAAGTCTCAATAACGAAAAAGTTCAGGATTAACACACTAATAAATATTTATAAATAGTCTTACACATGATTAACAACTCAAGTTATATTTATAACTTAACAAAGTATCGGATCTTAGGCTTGATGGGATTAGCTATACAATTGCACTAGTAAGATAGTTCCTGAAGATTTCGAAACTAACTCAACAAATCCTTTAAACAAATTCCTGAGTTAAATGCTCTTTAAGTCCCTAAATAATGCAAATACATGCACTATAGGACCCTTTATGATGCAAAAACTGCATTGCAGGTCCCTATATTATGCAAATAATGCACATAGTACAGGTCCCTATTTAATTAGTTTTTTTTTGTCATTACATGAAAAAAAACTAACGGGTTACAAATCTATCCATCCAACTAAACAGATCAATCATACTGCTGGCTTGAAGAAATGTCAACTCCCCTCCTTGCAAGCTTAGCGGCTTTATCCGCAAGACAGACAAAGTCCCTTCTACAATGTATAATTTTCCAAGATGGAAAACGCTTTAACCAATTGAGGGCTTCACTAACCATTGGTCTAATTCTCCAATTAGCAGCTCCTCCGTTTTTGATTCCTTGAATAACCTCAAGGTTATCAGAGTAAAAGATACAACTCCGGTACTTGAGATCCGCAGAGGACCTCATGGCCTGAAGAATGACCCATGCTTCTCCTTCTGTACTTGAGTTAACTCTCGCTCTTTTAATCACTTTGTGTTTTACTATTCCTTCCTTCGTAATTCCAATCGCAGCCATCCCTGCCGGTTCCCAATTATTAGAGAAAGAGGCATCGTTCATCCATAAAATATCTGCCTCTTCTATAGCAGCTGGATTTCCGGTGTCCTCCTTATGTTCGTTATGCATGTGATCTTGGTTCTTAATATTCGCATTTCCTTTACCAAATAGGTGTTTCACCATCATTTTCGTATTACAATTGATTTCGTATATGTTCCATGGTTTTTTATCATGAAAACCCTTCATTCTAGATTTCCATATATTCCAAATCGTGATTAATACCGTGGCCGTGACTAATCTTTTATCCCACCCGTTCCCAGAATAGCTACTAATTATGCTCTTAATCCACTCGCTCACCGAGCCCTCCCAATTCTCGTCAATTTTAATCTGCAGCTGTGAGTTGGCCCAGACACCCACACTAAAAGGGCATTTGATAAACATATGTGTACACTATTCTTCTTCTCTTTCACACAATTCGCATATATCATCCTCTTTACATTTTCGCCTTTTCAAATTACTTTTAGATGGAATGGCATTATTATGAATTTTCCAGATGAAGTTCCTAACCTTGAGAGGTACGTTAGAGTCCCAAACAATCTTCCATAATTCCTTGTCATTACTTTCTCCAGCAGCCGAAGATTCTTTTTCCTTGTCCAGCTCTTTTTGAACCTACCTATGGTACCCTGATTTGGTCACGTACTCGCCACTCCTTGTTTCTGGCCAGATTAACTTGTCCTCTTTTTCGAGTTGAAGGATTGGAATTTTCCTTATATCCATCACGTCCCTGGATGTGCAAAAGTCTTTGAGAGTATCGAAATTCCAATTTGAGAGATTATCGTTAAAACACTCCGCCAGCTTTTCTAACTTACAGTTCTCTGGTTTTTCGAGCTTATAACCCTTATTTATCCAACTATCATTCCATATATTAATCGTAAAACCATTACCTACTTGCCATATGCACTCTTCTCTAAGAAAGCAAAGTCCTTTGTAGATACTCGCCCAGCTCCAGGATCTTTTACTCTTTAGCTTTGTGTCCCACATATTACTATTTGGATAATAAATTCCTTTCAAAACTCTTGCCACTAGGGAGTCCGAGTTGTGTAAAAGTCTCTAGGCCTGTTTCCCTAGTAGCGCTATATTCATTTTCCTAAACTCACGAAAGCCGATCCTACCCATTTTCTTGGCCTCTGCAATTTTTCCCCATTTAATCCAATGAATTCTCTTTTTATCGCCCGAATTCCACCAGAAGTTAGATACAATAGAACTGAGCTTTTTACAAAACGTAATAGGGAATTCAAAAATGGACATGGCGTAGTTTGGAATAGATTGTAACGCAACTTTAATTAATACCTCTTTTCCACCGTCTGAAAGCAATTTCGCTGACCAATTTTCAGCCTTTCCAAGAAATCTATCCATTATATACTTAAGATTTTCAGTTTTTGATCTTTTTAAAGACATCGGGATACCCAAATATTTTCCCATGGAATTGGTTAATTCAAGGCCAAGATTATTAGCAATATTAATTGCTTTATCCTCGGCCAAGCCTTTGCTAAACATGATAGTTGACTTATTAAAGTTCACTTTCTGACCTGAGGCCATGCAATATTTGGCAATTACCTCCTTGAAAGCCTCGATTTCCTTGTCATTAATTTCCAGAAAAAAGAGCGAATCGTCCGCAAATAAAAGATGTGTAAGTCTCGGTGCCGACCTTGCTAGAGATATACCTTTAATATTCCTTTCCCGACATTCATAGTTAATGAGGCCAATTAGTCCTTCCGTAAGCATTGAGAATAAGAGAGGGGACAACGGATCTCCTTGCCTTAGACCTTGTGATGGTTTAAATTTCTTCAGTCTATCGCCATTAAACTTGATTTGGTAGCTTACCGAAGAGATACAATTGAACACCAAATTTCTCCATTTTTCACAGAAGCCTAGATTCTCTAGTATCTTCATTAAGAACTCCCAGTTTACCTGGTCATAAGCTTTGGCCATATCTATTTTTGCTGCTCCATAGTGTTTGTTTGAACGCCGTTTTGTCTTGAGGAAAAACCCCACCTCTTGAGCAATTAGTATGTTATCTTGAATACTTATTCCTTTAATGAAAGCTGATTGAGTCGGTGATATCAAGTCATTCATGATCGGTTGAAGTCTCCTTTCCATTATCTTTGCAATAATTTTATAACAAAAATTAATGCACGATATTGGTCTAAAATCTTTAATTGATTCTTGTCGGTCTCCTTTCGGTATAAGTGATATAATCGTATCATTAATGGCTTCCAAAGGTGTATTGTATTCGAAAAAATCGTAAACCAGCTTATATATGTCGTCTTTTAATATGTCCCAAAATTCTTGATAAAAGTTACCCGGAATCTTCAAGAATTGATTTGTAAATTTCAAATATTTGGTTTTTATTATCAATGAATAAAGAATTTTCTATCAACCAAAAAAGTTCTCAACTTTTTTGTATATGCTCTGCATCAACACAGACAAAACAAAACAACCCACTTTTAATTTTTATCAATAAACAAAGAACTTTCAAACACAATTCTACAACTAGAAATTTAGGAAAATTCAGAAAAATTAACAATACCACAAGACACATTAGATTAACTATATATATACATAAAAATTATACCTTTGATATGATTGACGGAGGTTGCTCGGAAGGGCGGCGTTCGCTGCTGTATTAAGAAGAGAGAGGCGGTGGTGATGGTATATATATAGGTTGTTAATTGATAAATCAAGAGTCTTGAATGGTGTAAAAGACCAAGTCTTGAATGGTGTAAAAGACCAAGTAGAATACATTTAAGAAGCGAAAAATGAGTCCGAGTAGAGGGAGAGGGAACGTACATATGAGTGGCCGCCTGTTGGGGCTTGCAATTAATTCAATTGAGAGGGAAGGAGATGGAATACAAGAGGCGTGTTTATTTGTTTTAATTATGTTTTTTTCTATTATACTAATTAGGGTAGAGCATAACCCGGGTTAACATCGGGTTTAGACTTTTACGAACATCCAGGGTTAAGATTCAAAAAACCCAACCCTGCTTTTAGTTTTGAAACCCTCCCGGGTCCCTATCACCGGGTTAGCTATGGTTAAACACCAGGTTAATGGAATAAATATTAACTTACTACTCTCTAATGAAGTGAAAAATTAATAAAGATATTCAGCTCAAAGGAGCAAAATTTTCATACATGTTAATAAAATTTACACTTAATGAATCGAGGAAATTATAATCTAAGGCCCAAACAAGAAAAACATTGTGATTAAAATCCTAGTTGGCAAAAGTTATTTTTTAAGTCCCATTTCCAAATAGCTGGTTTGGCATTTTTACCTCTTTACCCCTGCTCTTATCGGGTACGGACCCAACTCGACTATTATCGTGATCTCAATTAACCCGTGATGGGTACGGGTCCAACACGTTTTTTCCAATAGGTTTTTTAAGTTTTTTTTACTAAGTCTTTTACATTTTATAGTCATATGGGGCCAGACCCATACCCTTCAAATTGTTTTTTGGGCTGTACCCATTAAGAATAACTTTGTACCTATTAAGAATAACTTAAATAAACAAAGTGAATTATTTTTTATTGTGTTTTCTACTGCACAAAAACCCTACATGGGGCTAGCCCATGCTATACAATACCCTATATGGGTCTAGCCCATGATACATCTATATGTGCCTAGGACTGTACCCATTACAACAACAAAAATATCTATACCTATATGGGGCTGGCCCAACATGAACAAAAAAAATTAATCAACTGCCCAACATCAAACTTGAGCCCAATGGGCCTGGACCCATTATCAAACTTGAGCCCAATGGGACTGGACCCATTATCCAACTTGAGCCCAATAGGGCTGGACCCAACAAACAGAAAAGCCGTGGAGATGAAATCTGCTGATGACGGTGGCGTGGTGGCGGTTTCGAGCGCAGGCTGGCCCCATCTGGTGAGATGAACAGATCTGAACGGGCTCTTGCTGGTTGCTGCCTTTGAACTGCAGGCGGCGCTGGATCCACGATCCGGCGTTAATGGTGAGATGAAGACGGTGGTTGCAGATCACTGAACACAGATTGGTGGTGATGGTTTGCAGCAGTGGTGGTGTTACCTTGAATCTGGTGGCGTTAATGGTGAGATGAAGACGGATCTGGATCTCACGAATGGGCCACGAATCAAGGGGAAGGGTGTGCAGCAGCGGCGATGTGCAGCATGGTTCATTGGTGGTGATGGTTTGCAGCAGTGGTGGTGTTACCTTGAACCCGATAGTGTCTTCTCTGCGGCAACAAGTGTGCTTCAGCGCGGTGGTGTTGGTGCTGCAGATCCACGGTGGTGAGGTGGTCTTCTCCGCGGCGGAGATGAAGCAGCAGATCCACGGTGTTGGTGAGGGGCTCTTCACGAACGGAGGGGAGCAGGAGAGCAGCGTCGGTGGTGGGGTGCAGGAGAGCAGCGTCTTAGTGGGGGTGGGAGTGGGTGGTAGTGGCTCGCCAGGAAGGGGGTGGTGGTGCTGCGCGACGAGGTGGGGGTGGGGTTGGGGTTGGGTGGTAGTGCGTTCATGGTGGGGGTGGTAGAGAGAGAAGAAGTGGAGGGGTGGGATATTTTCCACTACCTATAATGGGGTTTTGGATTAGGTTTGGGAGATGTCATTGTACGTGTATAGGGAGGGGAGGGTATTTTTGGATATTTGCTTCATTTAGTTGGCTTCTAACTAGCTCAACTATACCAGGATTTAAAACATAAACTAGAAGCTCCTTTGGGCCTTATAATATAAAAACCCCTAATAAATCCCTCAGTACCTACATAATTAGGAGAAGAGGAGGAAGTAGTGTTGATGCAAGTTACTTTCAGCTTCTAATTATTTATAGACAGAGTTTAGAACATCTTTAGTAAAAGTATCGATGTGGGAGAATAAGTTACAAAAACAAAACGCAGCCTAAGCTGCTGAAATGTGTGAAACTTTGAAATGCTAATAGAACATATCCCACATCGTGATTTTGTGTAGGAAATGTGTGAAACTTTACTAATAAATGTATGAAAAATCTTGGGTGGTCTCACCTTGTATGTGGAGACATGGTTTTAATATTAAACAAACAACTTTTTGTTAAGAAATGTACTAATGAAGTTCTGCATATAAAGTAACAAATTTTTGTTTTATTTTTTCAACCTTTTAACAATTATTTAACGAATGGTAATATAAACTATTTTATTATAATTTTACAACTTTACTTATTAACCAATTTTACTATCTCTATATATAGCAAAATATTTTTTATTTTTTATCATGTTAATATACTTTTAAATTTACTTTATATGTTACAATTAATAATAAAAAAATAGGGACAATGCCCAGTTAATTACACAGAGAGCGTAAGAATTCTCAATTAATTACGACTTCAATTGAATTCCTACTTAAGCACAAAAGTTTGGAAGATTACAAAAATACCCATATTCCTTTTAATTTTTTTTTGTTCCAAACATAATATATTAAAATTAACGAGGTTACAAAATTAGCCAATCCTTGAGAGAATGACATCGGTTCTGTTAAAAGAGTCTAACCTACTTGGAAGCACACAAGAGTGCGAGCCATTCAAGTTGCTAAGAAGCTTTCGTTTGGCTAAACCATCAGCTAAGACAATCTTATCTCTACTAATCCACTTAAAGATAGGTTTACAAGTTTTAGAAATAAATACTCTTAATAATATTATAAATCTTAGGAATATGAATAAAATTGTTCATCTCTAAAGGAAGCATAACTCTTTGGCAGTCACTCTCTATAATTGTTCTTGAGTCTTTCAAATCACGAGCAATCACACAATCTTTAAGTATACCAAGGGGTTCTGCTTCTATTGGAATATCTGCATTAACTTCCCAAGCTTTGCAATCAAGTACTTTGCCACGAAAATCCCTGTTAACACAAGAAATTGCAGCTCTATTATTAATAAAGGCTGCATCACAATTATTTTAATAAAGTCTTTAGGTGGAGGGATCCATTTACTATCGCAATTTAATATATTGTTATCATTAAATTCTCTCCCATTATCTTGGAGTATAGGATGTTTTGCTTTTTCTTTTATATCCTTCAGTTTTGTAGTAACATCATTAGAAATATTGATATTTTGGTAAGCTTCCCACTCTTTTTTAGCTTTATAGATAACATTTATAGGGTCAAGTTTGATAAATTTGTACTTGTTCTCATTTCTTGCTTCCCAGATATGCCAAAGTAAGAAGCATACCCTTTCCATAACAAAGTTGTTTTCTAACTTCTGTTCTTTCATATTTTCAATGATACTTGCCAACCAAGAATCCGTCCTAGATGAATCCTGGTTGCAAGTTTGTATATTAAAATTAGAGGCTAGCCATAAAGCTCTAGTCCACTCGCAATTAAGTAATAAGTGATCCGTAGATTCAATCTCTTTATTGAAAATATCACATAGAGGCATTTTAATAACCTTATTTTTGTAGATATTCTCATTTGTGGATAAGAGATTTTTGAGAACTCTCCACATAAAGTTCTTAACTTTAGGGGCTATTTTCAGATTCCACATCATCTTCCAGATTTCTGGATTAATAGTATAAAAGGAGGAGGGTTGTATTACTCCTTTGTTGTAGATCATTTTATCATGATCCTCTTTTAGTATTCGATAACTTTTTTTAACAGTATATAAGCCATCCTAATCCTTATTCCAATAAGGTATGTCTTTACCCCCTGAATATGGAATAAAGGTATTTAGTATTATAGTTGCTATTTCAGGATTATACTCCTCATTTATAATTCTTTCATCCCATTTTCTATCATTTTGTTTCATAAGGTCTATAACATTGATAGCTATACCTGTATTAGGTTTAATAATATCTTTCTTACCATGAATCCATATATCATTATGGATATTAATAGTACAACCATCTCCCAATTTCCATTTAATGTCCTCTTTAATAATATCTCTACCACTCAATAGACTTCTCCAACCCCATGAGGCTGAGTATCCTAATTGAGCTTCAAAAAAAGAAACATTAGGAAAATATTTACCTTTTAATAATTTAAAGAGCAAAGAATCTTGTTTATTAATTATGTTTCAAGCTTGTTTACCCAAAAGAGCTAGATTCATGAGATGTAAATCTCTAAATCCTAAACCTCCTGAGTATTTACTTTTTGTTAAGTTTTCTTATTTCTCCCAGTGAACTTTTTTCTTACCATTGTTGCCCCACCAAAAATTAGAAATTTGCGAGGTAATAAGATCACAGATTTTTTTAGGGATGAAATTAGAAGACATATAGTAGTTTGGTAAACTCTGTAACACATATTTAATAAATATTTCTTTACCTGCAGCTGAAAAAATAGATTTTTCCAATTTTCTGTTTTTTTTAAAGTTATTTCCACTAAAGATTTAAGGTCTTTAATTTTGGATCTACTCCATTCAGTAGGTAAACCAAGGTATTTACCTAGATTATTAGTAATTGGCATATTAAGCCTTTTAGCAAAAAATTTTTGTATAAATATAGGGGTATTGGGACTAAATTTAATCCCACATTTATTTAAGTTAAGTTGCATACCTGTAGCGTAGCAATATTTGTTCATAACATCCTTAGAGCCTTCAATTTCTAAATTGGTAACATTCATAAAGAAGATACTATCATCAGCGAAAAGTAAATGAGAAATAGCCGGAGCAGGTTTAGCTATTTTAATACCTTGCCTAATGTTATTATCTTTTTTGTCTTTAATAAGCGTAGAGAGAAGTTGAGTGGTAATACAGAAAAGTAAAGGTGATAATGAGTCCCCTTGGCGCAAACCCCTTTGGGGTTTATTAATTTCAACTGGAAAACCATTAATCAAAATAGAGTATGATACAGAATTCACACATCTCATAATTTTGCTAATCCATCTATTATCGAATCCCATTTTAATCATAATATCTTTAAGGCAGTCCCATTCTACGTTTTTAATAGCCTTTTGTATATCCGTCTTTATAGTCATATAATATTTTTTAGTATCTCTCTTGTTTTTAATAAAATTTATAATCTCATGCGCAATCATTGTATTCTCCTGAGTATGCCTTCCAGGTATAAACGCTGATTGATTTTCATCACTTAGTATGTTTAAAACCTGTTGCATTCTATTCACAAGAATTTTCGCTAAGATTTCATAAATAAAGTTGGAACAGCTGATGGGACGGAAATGTTTTATAGAGGTAGGTTTCAGATTTTTTGGTATAAGTGATATAAAAGTCTGATTAAGATCATCAATAGAACCTTCATTATACCAAAAATCATTGATGCCTCTGATAACATCAAGTTTAATAATTTTCCAATATTTCTTATATAAGAAGCCAAGATAACCGTCTAGGCCAAGGGATTTATTAGCCCCAAGTTCATTTATGGGTTTTTCAATTTCCTCAATGTCAAATTTTTTATTGAGGTTATCATTCATATGATCAGAGATAGTAGGGAGTATATTAGCCAAAATAGGTTCATAATTTCTCTCACCCACTGTTTTGAATATATTATTAAAGTAGTTTTTTATTTCAATGTTTATATCAGAGAAATTTTCCACCCAAGTACCATCATCAGTAGATAGCCTAGTAATATTATTTACTTTTCTTCTTTCTTTAGTTGAGGCATGGAAAAAATGATGTATTTCTATCACCCCTTTTTAACCATAAGTTTCTAAACCTAGAGGCCAAAAAATCTTCCTCTTTTTTCTAAATTTCTTCCACTTGTTTTATAATATTGTTATATTCACTCCAATCTTTTGTTTGGGGATCATTATAAATCGTTTCTAATTTTTGAACATATTTATCAATCATTTTTTTGTTATTATTAAATTTTGTTTTACTCCATCTAGTAAGTAAAGACTTACATTTCTCAAGTTTATAAGATAGAGCATTTCTAAGTAAACCAGTGGGACATTTTTTTAATTTTCCACACTTTTTTAATAATGGCAAGACACTCAGCTTTTTCTACCCAAGTATTTTCAAAGTAGAAACGTCTGTCTTTTTTAACATGATTATCATTTAATATAAGAATTTGAGGGGAATGATCTGATCTTATAGCTGGTAGAAGTGCAATCCAAGTTGTAGGGTATAAATCACTCCAATTTTTATTACAGAAAGCTCTATCAATGAGAGATTTAATCATTTCCTCATTATTTCTTTTATTAGTCCAAGAGAATTTGCATCCTCTAGTGATAATTTCATCAAGTTTGTGATGTTTTATAAAACCATTAAACATGTTCATATATTTGTTGATATCATTATTACCCCCTTTTTTATCAGAAGTGTATCTAATGTTGTTGAAATCGCCAATAAGCATCCAAAGGGTATCATTTATAGGTTTACAATTCACATAAAGCTTTAGGCATGCTTCTTTATTTTTATCTAAAGGGGCTTCATAAACAAGAGTGGTTTGAGTCTCTACCCCTTCACTTTTAATCTTGCAATGCATATGGTTGATTGATTTGCTAATAACCGTAACTTCATAGTTATTTTTAATAAAGATTGCTAGTCCTCCACTAAGTCCTATAGGTTCAACGGTCTCAATGAGGGTCATATTGATAATTTTTTTCGAGTTTTTAACAGAATTATAAGAATTTTTAGTTTCTGACCTATTAATTAATTGCTTTAATTATATACACCACTTAATTCTTATATTTTCACTCTTTATTATAATAATATTTATTTCTTTCTTTCTTACACCACCACCCCACTACCACCCCACCACCACTCTCACCTTCCACCACCACCACCACCCACCACCCCACCACCACCACCACCATCCACTACCACCCGTCCCCACAACCACCACAACACTCCCACCACCAATTACCACCAGCTAATTTCATCACACGCGCGCGCCCGTGAATTTCTGAAAAAAATTCATAACTAATTAAAAAAAAAATCGTAAAAATAAAAAATTTGCATTTTTGGACTAGACAAATTAATATTTATGTCTATGAATTTTTTTGATTTTTTTTAATCTATTTTTTTATTGCGATAATCCGTTTTATGTGTTGCTATAACACACAAAAACAGATTTTCCAAATATCATAACACGCGCGCGTCTTTGAATTTTTTTTTTATAAAAAATCAGAAAAATTAAAAAAATTGTATTTTTTGATGGGACAAGTTCATATCTACTTCAGAGATTTTTTTGATTTTTTTATTGATTTTTTTTATAAATTTCGATATTCAGATGTTTATGTGTTTATACAACACACAAAAATATATTTATCTATTCTTGTAACACACAAAATTATAAAATCAATATAAAGCATTCTCTTCTTTAACAAAATCATTTTTTTCTCTTTATTAGTCACATATACAATGTTTTTACTCGTTTGTAACTATCTTGATATATTAACTTTTTGTCTAACCCTTTTTTTTGTTATTTTGTGTGTTAATGTATTACACAAAATAGTCATTTCTGTATTACAATAACACACAAAAGAACCATACTAAATGCTAAACTCTAAAATTGTGTGTATAGGATACACATAGATTACATTGAGAGGGATGTAAGACAAACACAAGTGTGTAAGTCAATTTGTGTGATGCTGCAAGTCGCAAAAACAATTTGTGTGATGCAGACTATGTTGTAGATCTCCCCGCCTAGGCGCGTCTAGGCGCTGCCTAGGCGTCAACTCCCCCCTCAAGCGCTTACGCCTAGTTAAAACTCTAGGCGTTTTTGCCTAGCGCCTTAGTCGTCGTGGAATAGGCGCCTAGCTCGTCTAGACACCGATTAATGGCAAAAAATGTCCGTTTAGGCGCCGATTAATGGCAAAACATGCTCACATAGGCCTTCTTGTTATCTTTTTTATTCTCGAGAATTTTTTAATTGATATTATAACTCAATTTTTAGTATTTTTATATATACTATAGTGTTGTTAGATGAATATTATGACTTAAATAGTTTAAATTGCTATAATGACTACATTTATATTACTAAATATATAAAATTACACAGCGGAATTCAAAAACGTATAAGTCCGCCTAGGCCCGTGTAATCCTGCCTAGGCATTAGGCCCGGGTCGACCGCCTAGGCTTCGAAACCGAGATCTACAGCATAGGATGCAGAAACACGTAATAATCAAAATTATGTGTTGATGGGAAGAGAAAAGGTAAATTTGTGTGTTGCTTTAATACACAAATAATTTTTTTGTGTATTACTACAACACACAATATAACAAAAGATTGTCGATAAAAAGATAATATATCAATATATTAAAAACAAGTAAAAAAAGGATATATGCAATTAATAAAGAGAAAAAGATAAGTTTGTTAAAAAAGGTAATGTTTTAGATTAATTATATGATTTTGTGTGTTACATGAACACATAAATACATTTTTAGGTATTGTAGGAACACATAAAACAGAATATCAGAATTAAAAAATTCAAATATAAAAAAAGTACAAAAATTTTAAAAAAAAGAATCAATAAAACTTATAGACATAAATATTAATTTGTTTCGTCAAAAAATGAAAATCTTTTATTTTTTTGATTTTATTAGAATTAGTTATGCATATTTTAAAAAAATCACGGACGCGCGCGTGTGATGGAATAAGTTGTTGGTGATTGGTTTAGTTAGGAATTAATTTCTTTAACTGTTGAGTAAGTAGGAAGTCAAAACCTTCTTCCTTTTTTTGGGAATGAAAAGTGTAAATTTGTAATTAATTGAGAATTATCCCATATAAGGGTAAAAATGTAAGCTAAGTATGCCAAAAATAATTAATTGGGAATTAAATTTTTAATTAGTGAGTAAGTAGGAAGTAATTTGCTCCTTCTTTATTTTTGGGAATGAAACTTGTGGAATTGTAATTAATTTGGAATTATCCCTAAAAAATAACAAGTAATTTATTAAAATAAAAATTAAATATGATAAATGACTTATATTTTTTTTTAATATAGCTAATAGTTATTGTTACTTAAATAAAATTTGATCATATGACTATCTAATCACTACATGAGTATTTTAACCATTAGAATAACTATCAGTCTTATTCATATCCGTCTTTTGACTAAAAAAATCATACCATTCTAACTGTAAAAGTTTAAAAATTCATACAAAAAAAATTAAATATTTACTTACTTACCTTTTGTCTAGCATGTATCATATCTCACACCTACTCTTCTCTCTTCGTGTCTCTATCTCTCTCTCGTTCCTCAGAAAATCACTACGCTTAGCCTGTCGAATCACCCCCCGTCCAATCTTTCTTTGTTATCGTCAGTTAAAATGAGCGGGATTGTACACCACATTAAACACCCTTTACCTAATCTAGTGGTATGCATTTATTACTATTATGATGTCTGACTTTTGTGTGCGTGGGTTGATATATATTTTTTTACCATGGTTGATATTTCTTACCATGGTTAAGGCATTTGGCTGTTTGATAGCTTGGTTACTGGGTGAGATTGTAGTTGTCTATAAAAGGCACGACTACGCTTATTATTGATCAAAAGACTAATATAAATAATTTATGATATTTAATTTTTATATGCAACTTCAATCTCACCCAGTAACCAAGCTATTAAACACACAAATGCCTTAACATGGTAAGAAATGTCAACCACGAACACAAAAGTCGGACATCAGAAGAGTAATAAATGCGGACCACTAAATTAGGTAAAGGGTGTTTAATGTGGTGTACAACCCGATCATTTTAACTGGCGATAACAAAGAAAGATTGGACGGGGAGGATGATTCTACATGCTAAACGTAGTGATTTTCTGAGAGAGAGAGAGAGAGAGAGAGAGAGAGAGAGAGAGAGAGAGAGAGAGAGAGGGGGGGGGGGCGTGCCAAACAAAAGGCAAAGTAAATAAAAAATGATTTTTTTTGTATAAATTTTTAAACTTCTGCAATTAGAATGTTATGATTATTTTAGTCGAAAGACGAATATAAATAAGATTAGTAGTTATTTAATGGTTAGAATAATTATGCACTGATTAGATAGTCATATGATAAAATTTTATTTGAGTAACAATAACTCTTAGATATATTTAAAAAAAATTATATAAATAATTTATGATATTTAATTTTTAATTTAATAAATTATTGTTATTTTTTATTATAATTTTAACAAATGAAGTAAATTCAAAAGTATATTAACATGATAAAAAAAATAGTTTGCTATATATAGAGATGGTAAAATCGGTTAATAAGTAAAGTTTTAAAATTATAATAAAGTAGTTTATTTTACCATTGCATTAAATAATTGTTCAAAGGTTTAAGAAAACAAAACAAAAAGATGTTACTTTATATGCAAAACTTCATTTGTACATTTGTTAACAAAAAATTGCTATTTAATATCAAAACCATGTCCCCACCACATATAGGGTGAGACCACCCAATATTTTTCCCCTTCTGAACTATATTATTGACCGTAGAGCTAGGGATGGCAACGGTTTGCAAAAATACCAAAAACCATAACCATAACCGTTTATTTTATTAAAAACCATATCCTAACGGTTTTAAACATCGGTTACACATTTCAAATCCATAACCGCA
The DNA here is from genome assembly GCA_029959085.1 of Nemophila menziesii. Classification (NCBI taxonomy): domain Eukaryota; kingdom Viridiplantae; phylum Streptophyta; class Magnoliopsida; order Boraginales; family Hydrophyllaceae; genus Nemophila; species Nemophila menziesii. The sequence continues at coordinate 34,798,906 of JARWIR010000005.1, read as the reverse complement.
TTATTCGGTTTCGGTTTTTTAAACGGTCATACGGTTTTTAACCATAACCAAATGATAATTTAATAAATATATTAATTTTTATAAAATCCAACCACACATATAAGAAAAACATTCGAGGTATAGAAAATATTGCGTTGGTCTTTGATTAAATTGTATATTTATTATTTAGTTGGTTAAATTTAATATTTAGATTTTGGTTTTATAATTTTAATATATCTAATTTAACATATATTATTATAGAATATCAAAATATATATGATAATAAGCGATTCTCGGTTATTCGGTTTTATTTTTATCTAAACCATAACCTAACGGTTGTAACCATCGGTTACACTTTTCAAAACCATAACCTAATGGTTATAACCACGGTTATATAATTCGGTTTTTAATCGGTTCGATTATCATCGGTTTTGGTTTTTAACCATAACCATTGTCATCCCTACGTAGAGCTCACCATAACATAAATAAGTCAATTATTACATAATTAATTTTCAAAACTTGAAGAGTCTATAACTTAAGAAAATACCTGTTTGTCATAAATTTCATGGGCTTTTCGCTTTTAGTAGTACTGTCTTTTTTTTATTGCAGACCCATAATCATTATCACCTTCTTTACCATCTTCAGCTTAAAATACAAAAATATATATTAAAATTTAATAAAAAAATAGTTAAATATATTAAATTAAGAAATATATACCATGTTATAGCTAAAAATCCTTATCTAGAAATTTATTTTCTCTCTTTGATAAGACATATTTGGTAAACGAGTTAAAAAATATCATTTTTTTATATGCCAGGGGATAAGTGAGAACTTTACAAACGCGTGAACTTGTAAAGAATAATATTATCTAAACATTTCATATATACAATAACATACATTCAAACTAACATGGATAGAATATTGAATTTTACCATTGATATCACCATTTTTATTTGGTCTATGCATTGCTCAAAAAGCAGGATCACAAGCTGACATGACATCCATGATTTGATGCCTAGAGAACTCTATAATTCGATCGATCATAAGATACATAAGAACAACAACAACTCAAAAATGTAACATAGATATATCATAAAGTCCCATGGTTAAATAAACCTTGGACTAGTCAAAGCAAATATTCGGTCATACCTCTTATTTATAGATATGTTTAGGCATATCGTAGATTTAAAATTGCAGAGTTTTAGTTGATAATGGTTAAATATGAGACTAAAATAGCGCTTTAGTTGTAGTATAGTGGTAAGTATTCTCGCCTTTCATGCGGGTGATTCGGTTCGAACTCCGACAACGACGTTAAGGTCAAGGTAAGGTAAGGCTAAGGGGGTGTTGACAAGTAATAATTGTGTTCGTTAGAATATATGTATTTGCCTGTTTGGGACTTTAAAATAAACACTTGAAATGATTTTATATTTTTAAAGATATTTTAAACCTTTAACATCACTTTTAGGAAAAACACTAGATATGTGATTATTAAAAAAATCACGATTTTAGATGTCAAAATATTTTTTAATCATTTTTACAAGTATTTAAATTTTAATTAAAAAACACTTTTAGCTCTAAAATAATCAAATCCCAAATGGACCCTAAATAAACTAAGGGCATAGGTTTTAAATATGAGAAGAGTATGCTTGAGTATTGCTAATAATCGTCAAAGTTAATTAGTTTGATGTTTCTAGATATAAGGGCAAATTGGGTATTTCATATTAGTTGGGATACTAGTCTCTTCTAAATCCCTCCCTGGTAAATAAGAAGTTATCATATGGTATTAAAGACATCTCCCATGTCAACCTACAATACTTTCAGACGTTTATTTGTTCAAACCCTACTGATTAGCCAAGACCTCCCGGCTCACTAACGCACACCAAGCGTTTATATGCTAAGTCCGTAATTAGACCCTCAACCCGGATGATAGTTTAATTACTAACACTACCCAATATTTAGCCTAAATATGTATAAGAATCAATCATAAATATATACCCTGTAGAAATAACATTAAAGAAATCATCTAAGGTTCATACATTAAGAAATCCTCAAGTTAAAGCTGCTTCAGCAGAATTTGAAGTAATATAGAACAAATTTAAAGGTCATAATTGTGGATTATTAGATGGAAGAATGAAAAGTGATGAAAAAGATGAAGCGTTAAAAGGTTTAGATCTGGTACAGCAAATATATTACTTGCTACGCAAGTAATTGAAATTGGTGTTGATGTTCCAGATGCTTCTATGATGGTTGCAATGAATGCAGAGAGATTTGGGTTAGCGCAATTACATCAATTAAGAGGACGAGTTGGACGTGTAAATAAGAAGTTAGAATGTTTGTTAGTAGCGTTTAGTAAGGGTAGTTTATCCCGGTTGAAAGTTCTTGAGGAAACGTGTGATGGGTTACATTTAGCGAATATGAATTTAGTTTTAAGAGGACCTGGGGATTTAGTTGGGAAGAAACAATCGCTGCATCTTCCTAAGTTTCCTATTGCTAGACTTGAAATTGATGGGGATATTATACAAGATGCTCATTTGGTTGCACTAGTAAGTATTAATTAATTAATCATAGATTATGATTTTTAACTTTCTAGGTTTTGGTTGTGTAATATTTTGATGGTTTTCAATTAAAGAAAGTTTTGGGGAAGTCTCATGATTTATTGAAGTTTCCTCAACTTAAAGCGGAGCTTAGTATGAGGTAACCACTCTGTTTGTTGGGTGATTAAGCCGTACCAATCAAGATTATATGTTATTTAATGCATCTTTGTATAATGTTCTTACAAAGTATTTTCAAGTGTTCTAAAGATTAATGATGTTGTATAGTTTTAACTTGTAGATTAATTTCTTATGTTGTATTCTTTGAGAAGTTTTGCCTTAACCACATGCATTTAAATAGAATCAAGGCATAGAATTCATAAACAACTTGACTTGACATCCGTAATTATTTGGTAATCTTATATAAACACCAAAAAATAAAAAATCATATTGTTTTAAAAGATTGGGGATTTTTTATAAACGTAGTCTAACTTCAGGTGTTTCCTCAAAATGGTTCTTTAATTTTAGGTGTGTGGTGGTATTTTACCATCTTTTATAATCAATCATTTTCATGTTTTCTTACCTTTTCAATTCCCCACCTGAGCAAAAATTTCACCAGTCCACCGCCAAAGCTCGTCCTCTCTTCTTCTTAGCCCACCCAAAATTAATTAATTCTTTTTTCTTCATCTTCTCTGATAGTTCATCCTTCATTCTGTATTCCTTCATACATAAGTGTATTTAGAGAAAAACTTATTTTTTCATAAAGTGTATGTCTATTATCCTAAATAGATTAAAATTTTATGCCTCTTAAATTTTTAATAATGCTTTTTAATTTTTTTTGTTTTGAAAAAATATTATTGTTAATGCAGTTAAAAAAAACTGAAAGAGTAACATATTGCCAGAGAAGATCACCCTTGTTTACCTATACCAAAGACCTCCAAAGAGATGACCTTGTGTCCCCCCTTAATGTTGAGAATAATCCATATCTATTATGGAAATCTCAAGGGTCTACCAATCATTTTTTGACCAAGGAAGAGATGTTTCACCATAAGGTGGCTCGCTTTTTATGGAAAGTGTTGCAGCATGTTGTAGATCAACTACTACCTCCACCAGGAAACCACTCAAAGGTCCTTTTATCATTAAGTTCTGAGACAAATCTATCTAGTAAAGTGAAAGTGAATACACTAGAGCGCCTAGAAGGCACAAGATCATCATAAACGAATATCAAGAAAGAGAGAGGTACGACCAATAAGAAGAGTATTGAAGGAAAATAAGCTCGATTGAACTAAAGGACATAATCAAAGTTGACCGAATATCGCTCGTCAATATAATAAGTCCTTTCTCATGGATAATACTTAACGATGTCATGTCGCATAAGTTTAAAAAACCATACATGCCTTCATTTGATGGATCGTCGACCCTATATGTGCATACCAGTGTCTTTTGGAGGTATATGGAATTCATCACATCATTGGACGCCGCTTATTGTCTAGCATTCCCCTCCATTTTTTTGGGTAACGCTAAAAAATCCTTTTCCAAGTTGGATCCATACTTCTTCAACAATTTCACTCAATTAGCCGACAAATTGCAAGTTTGATTCCCTAACTATAAAAACTAGTCAGATAAATTTCTTTTTAATCGATCTTCTCCAAGGGAAATGGGAAAGTTTTTACCCTTTATGGATCATTTCTCCAAGGTTTAATATAACATTGATAATCTACATTAGTCTATTGTTTGTCATGCTTTTACCTGAGGATTAATTAACCATGATTTTCAGATTCATTTGGCTTCTCGGCCATGGCATAGTATTTCTGACATTAATTCATATTCACAAGATTTTGTAGAAGCCAAGGAAATCTGAAATAAATACAAATAAAGAGCTTTAGAAAGAGAGGGCCCATGGAATGCGCATCCAACCCGAGGAAAGTAGGAAAGGTAAGTCATCCTAGAGGACATAAAGGCTATCTGGAAAGTGATGTGTAAGATCGAAAGGGATCAAGATGTGAGATGGTCGCATAAGATGTTTTCTGATATTGTGATTATGGATACGTTCTAGTATTTCCATTTACATAAAAACCACGACCGCAACACCAATGATTATAAGCACTCAAACAGAGTACTAGATAGGTTAAAGATAATGGGAATGTTACCAAATTTTCCTAGGTAGGTGGCTAAACAGCAAAACCAGAATGGGTCGAGGTAAACAACAACTTCCATCTAGGCCAGCCGCACATAGAGAACAAGCACACACAGAGAACTGACCCTGAAATCATCTAGCAAGACAACGACCTATTCTACATACCCTGGGAATGAGTTTGGAGTAAATATAATATTGGGAGGATCAAAAAATGGAAGATCGTGGAATGTAATAAAGATCCATTCCGACATATCAAGAATCAAAATTCAGACATATATCACTCGAATGGAGAAGACATTCACTTCTCTGACATAGACACAAACATAATGGTATATTCTCATAATTATCCACTTGTAATATTGGTAGTGATAGGTAATGGTTTGATGTGATGGTGTTTATTGACATGGGGAGTTTGGTTCAACAAGTTGGAAATTGACCTTGATGCCATCAATCCTGACCGAGAACCGGTCAAGTAATTTTCCGACAAGATTTTTTAGCCATCCAGATGCGTTTAACTACCGATGAGTATAAGAATAAGTGAGTATTAAATAACCATACTTGTATGATTTGTTATATCACAATGAGAGTTTATATGCCATTCAATCTCAGACGATCAAACCTGAACAATATTTGGGTTGTGGTATCGACTTACAACCTTACTATAAAGTTCCTGACACCCAAAGGAATTGCGGTCATTCAGGGAAATCATATACATCAGAAAATTATTTTAATTACCTAAAAGGACCCGGTGTTTTGGTCATTGATCTGCCTAAAGGAGAGCTTTTAACAAAGCTGGCCCTGGTTGAAAAACTGGTCTTAGTTCCAATCGGTGATATAGATCAAAAACTTAATATTGGTGAAACTTTGGGAGTAGATCAGATGTAAAGAAAACTAAGACAAGTGTAAAGAAAACATAACTCTATTTAAATAGGAGACCGAGAATATGGTTGTAATTTACCACAATATATTTGAACATTATCTAAATGTCAACCCAGACATTCGACCAATCGTACAAAAGAAAAAAATCTTGGAAGAAAAAAGCAGCATCATCTGAGAAGAAGACGGTTAGCTATTGAAAGCTTACCATATTAGGGAGGCTTGATATCCTAATTGGATTTCCTGTAAAATTAATGTCAGTAAATGAAAGGTATCGTGGAGAATATGGCCTATACAAATCTTAACCTCTCATGTACAAAATATAGCTTCCCTCTGTCATAGATAATAAACTCGTAGATGCAAAACTAGACACGAGCATCTGTGTTTTATGGATATCTTCAAGGTTTTCAACCATATATTGATGGCTCAAGAAGATAAAAAGAAATATTACTTCAAAATTGAACAAGGGGTGTATTGTTACAAGGTAATGCAGTTTGAGTTAAAAAATACCAAGTTTAAAAAAGGAATTTAATTAACAACTAATTAAATTCTAGGAAATATATCATCCAAAACAAATAACCATATATAATAATTAGCTAGTTTATACATGTATTAAAGGTTTAAAAATGTCTTAAATCTTAGTTTTTACTGCGACCATTTTGGTATTTGAATTGGTTTTGGTTGAGGTGGTGGTGACCGAAGGTTTCGAAGAAGGTGGTAGTGGTGGTGTTGTAGAGGAGAAGTATATGAATGAAAAATTAAGAAAAATGCATTAAGGATCAGATGAAATTGTTACCCTTACTGGTTTGGATAAAAAAAATAAGCTTGGTTAGCTATGTGTCTTGACTATCGATCATTCCAATAAATAATATTAAAATGGATAACATTTAGATACTATTGAAGGTATAAGATTAAAAGATTAATTTACAAGGATATAGAGAAAACTTGTCACTTAAGACAAAAATAAGAACTAAGTGGTATATTTATCATAAAATAAAGCGAGTAATGATGGATATCACTTTAAATCACATCACTATTTTATCACCTCTTACGTAGATCATTCATAAAAAAAAAGTGATAAACTTAGAAAGAGAAATTATATAATTGGTCCATTCAAGATTCACCTAAAGGGTGATAAAAGGGTGATATGATTTGGGATGATATCCATCATTACTCCGAAAAAGTTATCAAAATATTATTTTACAAATATATATGGCGAATCCTGGCATTTTTAAGGTTTAAGACAAACTTTAAAATTTGGCCCCTAACAAAAGAAAATTACAAATTACATAAAGAAAATCTAAATAAATACCAATTTTTTAATTATAAATTAATTAAAAAGTATAAAATAATTGAATAATTATATTTCATTAGATATAAAACTTATAAAATAATACCATAATAAATTATATAATGGGGCAACGCCCAATTAATTACGCGGAGAAGGTAAGTATTCCCTATTAATTACAACTTCAACTTAATTCCCAATTAAGCACAAAATATTACCCAATTACCAAAATATCCTTCTATCTATTATTAATTACTTTAATTATATATTTTATTAATTATAGTTTAATGTTTATTTATTTTTTCAGATTTTTTTTTAAAATATTTTTTTTTCGAAAAATATTTTTTTTTCCGGAAATTTTCTTTTTTCGAATTTTTTTTTTGTCGATTTTTTCCCCCGAAATTTTTTTTTCCATGATAACATGATGTAAGATTAGTACATATGATAATTGTGTGTTAAAGTAACACAAAATCATGTGTTGTGTGTTGCATGAACACCCAATATGTATAATATTGAGTTGGTTAAACACACATAAATAACAAATTGTGTGATACATGAACACAAAATCAGACAGACAGAATATTTGTACACAAAGGTATAGAATAATGTATATGTAGGCTGATTATGTGTTCATGCAACACGCAATTGCTGAAAGTATGTGTTACAGTAACACACAACCGTATGGGTTTTGTGTTGGTAAGACACATAATGCGTTTATCATTTACAGTTTTGCGTTACTTAAACACTCACAAATAACAATTGTGTGTTGTAGGAACACAGAATACAATATACAGAATATCTGTACACAGTAATAGATAATAGTGTACAGATAGTCTGAACATCTGATTGTGTGTTAATGTAACACACAATTGCTTGATGTGTGAGTTACAGTAACACAAAACAGTATGGACTTGTGTGTCATTTACAGTTTTGTGTTGCTTAAACACACAACAAATAACAATTGTGTGTTGCAGGAACACAGAATAAGATATACAGAATATTTGTATACAGAAATAGATAATATTGTACAGATAGTCTGAAAATCTGATTGTGTGTTAATGTAACACACATTCGCTTGATGTATGAGTTACAGTAACACAAAACAGTACGGACTTGTGTGTTAATGAAAAAATCTTCGAAAATATTTTTCGAAAAAAAAAAAATCCAAAATAAAAAAATTTCGAAAAAAAAAATATTTTTCAAAAAAAAAAATATTTTCAGGAAAAAAAAATATTTTTCGAGAAAAAAAATTCAAAAAAAAAATATTTGTTCGGAAAAAAAAAATTCGAAAAAAAAAATATTTAAAAAAAATGAAAAATAAATTCAGATATTAAATATAGAAATATAATATAAATATATAATAAAATAAAAAACATATAAGGGCAATAATCGAAGGTAAATATGACCATGTGCTTATTTGAGAATTAAGTTGAAAATTTGTGAGTAAGTAGGAAGTAATTTCCTCCTTCCTTTTTTTTTAGAATGAAAAGTGAGGAAGTGTAATTAATTGGGAATTATCTCTTATATAATAATTTAGAAAAGAAAAATAAATATACTTGTGCGATGATATATAAGAAAAACAGGAGATTTATTTTAATAAAAATGGTTTAGTATTTATTTGATTTGGATTGGGCCAAAACGGAATCTTTTAAATAATTTTTTTATACTTATATATAAAAAAAATGTGGGGGTCCAATATTATAACAATTGAAAGGGGCCTAAGGCCATGGCCCCTTTGACCTCCACCCAGGAAGTGCAAATATAATATAATATAGATATCTCTTAACCTAAAGAGTAACCATCAACATAAATATATCGCATTTGCCGCCGGTATCTCAGTTTACATCTTCATTCCTTTCACATTCATTTCAACATAAAGTTTTCTTTATCGTCTCAAATCTAACACATCACCTGTTATTGCAAGATTATACCCGACTTGTTTAAAGATACAACCGTTGGTCATGACATTTCAACGGATGCAACTAATCTGGTAAGACACACTATTATTTCCAAAAAAAAAAGGGTAAGACACACTATTAAATATTGTGAAATTACATTTCAATTTAGTATATAAGATTCACGAGTATTCTTGAACCGGGGTTAAAATTTAGAATGATAAATTTGGGTGCCTGATCGATTTATATTTTTTCTGCGTTACTTTCTGAATAACTCTATCTATGTGAAATATCCAAAATTGTATTTTAATTTAATATTATTTTTATAATTAATTATTTATAGGATTATTTTACATTCTTATTTTGGTAGTTATATGTATCTTATTATTTTATTTAATCTAATGTTTGTATATAGATATTCGTTGATTGAGTATTCAATAAGGGCTAGATATTTACTTTGTTAATACAAATATATTTAAAAGTAGGGTGATTTCCTTATAGAGTCTACAAGTAATCAGTGATTGCCCATCAGGTCCAGCCCACCGCAAATGACAGACTTGCCCCTAGTTACCCATTAATTGGAGATTTGTTACCAAAACTAAAACACTAAAATCATGCAATCAGTTAAAAATTAAAACAAAAATCGCTAAAATCATGCAATCAATCAAATCAATAACCCAGAAAAATTACAATCAGTAACTAATAAAATTCAAATGCAGCAACTGATAAAAAACTTGAAACTTTTGTTCAAATGGACGATGGTGGGTTGTCCACTAAACTCGATGGGTAATGCTTTGTAATATCGATGGTGTGAATGTTGAAGTCGTTGGGTTAGCAAAAACTGGTGCAGACTATGAAGGCGGGAATGAAGATGATGGGTAATGCTTTGTAATATCGATGGTGTGAATGTTGAGTTCGCTGGGTTAGCCTTTAGTGCTGTCGTCTATTCGTAGTGGGTTATGTGTATGATATTGATGGGTTGCATTTTAATACTAATGGTTTACGGTGGGTTATTAGCTTTTTTTTTGATGGGTTCTCTGTTAAAATCGATGGTGTGCATCTGCATCACGCCGGCAACCATTCATCCCCATCGTTGACGCACTCTTCTTGTTATCTGTTCAATCAAAAGACGAAGAAATGAGGCTCAATTAGTTAGATATGGGATAATGGGTCAGTGGTTTGGGATTAATTAGATAACAATCTACACAAACCTGTTATGCTGATGATGAAAAGAAAGATCAGTGGCTGAGGTTTTTGTTACAGATACAATCTACACAAACCCGTTAATGGAGCTCTTCTCCTATTTCAAATCCCTTGTCGCCGTTAATGGAGCTCCGACGGGAGCTGTGATTATGCAATACCGTAGAATGATGACTTACAACATACCTTGCATAAACTATCTGATGAATGTCGTGCTGTGTATTGTTGGATGTGAGAAGCATTGTTTTGTGTATGAGAATAGATTTGTTAAATTATTAATTGAGTTTCCCGTAATAAAAGCAATATTTAAGGGATTTAAATTAATTAGCTAAAAATATGGAGTTAGTTACATACGAGAATCAAGGGAATCAAATATATGATCTGATCCTGAACAGGGGCAACGGTGGTATAGGAAAAAATCAGCTGGACCTGGATGGGAAGAAATGATGGGTTGGACCTGTTAGGGATGGATAGTTGGGTTGGTGGACTTGATTGGCTAAAAACTCTTAAAAGTAATGCGTAAGTTTAGATTATACTCTGTGTAACTCTCATATCAGTCCCAACCCATAAGCTATGTAAAATAAGCCATTACTTAAGAAACAAAGTTAAAAAGAGATACACCATTATATAAAAATAAAAATATGTATATTCATGTAGTAAGAATTTATTAAAAAAATCTACTATATGAAGTCCAATAAGTTTTATTTTTGGAATGAAGATTGAAAAATATATTAGAGCATAATTGTTAAAAAAAACTAAGAATATTGTATAATGTACAAAATAGTGAGGAACAATTTCTTGAAACCTTAATAATAATTACAGCTGCATGGGTTAAATTTTAAAAAAAAAATCACAATCTATCTGGTAAGTTTGTATATTTTACAGTCTCCACACCATTTGTCTCTCTATTAACATAGTTTAAATCAAAGTCATCATTTATGTTCATAATACTCAAACATTTTTATCTAGAATTCAATTTGATTAATCTCCAGTGTTCACACCATCCTTCAATAGTGCAAGAATTTCTATCAAGTCGGTCTTAATGTCCAATTTTGTTTCTCTTGTTTCTCCATCATTTTTAGCCTGAAGTGTAGTGCATTTAATTTTGACACAAGTGGTTACACCGTCTCACATGTTCCTTTGAAGCCACCAAAAGTTCCCCACATGTATCGTCTAATAGCCTTCATATTCCCTCCCGATCCAACTCACTTCCAAAGCGATGTTAAAGCTTGTCCTCTCCATAAGGTTTAACCTATTTTACCAAATAATTTTCCACTGAGACATCTAGACCACCATCAGTCGGTTTACCCCAAGCACGCACAAAAAGCTATATCTAGAACACTGGGCTTGCTCCCTTGCCATTTCGGCTATGTTATCTGGTTCAAATAGATATATATTACAAATTGCATTAATATTGTTAATAGAATGACTAGTTAGGTATATTGTTGAATTGTATCTTATGATTTAAAAGGATTTCATTTACTTAGAAATATTTATGTGTATACATTAAAATATACCTATTACAAGTTTGTAGAAATACAAAATATTCAAAATTTTGGATTCAAACCTTATTTTTTGGTTCGACCCATATCTTACTTTTTAAAACTAATTATGTACAAATGGAGTTTAAGAGACTTGTTTCCCTATGTTATATTATTTTATTTTTTGGTCAATATAGCTTAATATTTTTTTAAATAAGTCGCGTATTTTTCAAAAACCAAATTTTTAGGTTTTATTTATTAATAACCTTCAGGACCCGCAGGAAAAATAAGCAAACAAAAGAAACACGTGTCACTTATCTGACTACGATCGATAGGTTCCTCATTTAGTAACTCCTTCACTTATTAAAACTATTCTTGTTTACAGGTTACAACGTCATGTTTCGACCTTGCAGATATAGTACCAAGAAATTCTATAGCCATTGATTAAGCAACCACATCTTTAGATTTTAACACATCATTTTGCAGAAGTAAGACACAATATTCTAGTAAATTCAAAGTAGTAAGCAAATCCAAACAAGATTTTACATCATTTATTTAAGTTCAGACACAATTTGAGATTTAGTACTGTTAAATTTTTGAAGAACTCTACTCCATAACAAGCAACACGACTCAGTAACATATTCATGGCATTTAGTAGGGTTAACTGCTTCAACTGAAACTTCTAGTGAAGAATTATTATAAGTTTGCCTTAAAAGATCAGGTAAATCTACACTATATTTAACTAATTGGATCAATAAAGCAGAAGTTAACTAAATCTCCCTTTTCTATTCATCCAAAAGATGATATGTTCTCGCTACACGTTTTGAAAGAGGTATTTTCATAAGAAAGTGAAGTATTTCATCCATTACATAAGATCGATGTAGATTGTATGCATAATAAACTTGTAATCAAATTTCCATATGGGTAAAAATGTACATATTATTCATACTACTAAGTAACAAAAAAGAGTGAAATATATATACATGAAAAAGTCAAATGAGAGTCAACTATGCTCTTCCTTTTCTCTAGGTTTTACACTTAGTTTCTCTCTCTAGGTTTTCTAATTTTTCTTTTTTGGTATCTTTCTGCACCTATTTTCTATCACTCCTTCTCCACCGTTCAACCTCCTCCATCGTGTATCCTCGTTGGGTTTAGTGGTGAACGCAACCTACTTTCTCTTCCTCGTCTGCTGCTATTCTTTTCTCATCGCTTCCATCTTTTCTCTCCTAGACTTTTACCCAAACACTTTACCTACAAACCAGTTTACCTCACGAAGCTAGTTAAATGGCATCAAAAAAAAGCAAATAGGAAAAAACAGATAAACGTAGAGGAGTACATAACTTCAGTGAGTAAAAATCAAGTTCAAAACAAAAAATCTGTAGGCGACAGATATAGATCTACTATGACACATGTTCAGTAAAATAATAATAGATTTACTACAAGTAATCAAAAGTTAACTTAAAGTGTTATCAAATTTGAAACTACCCCATATAAACCAAGTCAAAACACTGGTGAAGTACAAATATAGAAGTTTTTCCTTCATTACAAATAGAGTTGAGTATAAATAAGAAAACTGAAGTCATCACATAGGATTTTTTACCCAATTTTAGATTAGATCTGTTGAGATTTCCATCATCACTGCAAATAAATACCACAGTCTTGGAAACTACACAAAACGAGTAACTTAAAAAGACTTGGTCTAACTTCTTTGATGGTAAAATTAGGGAAGGTCTCAAGTATATCCCCCATTTAAGTAATAAACTGTGAATTAATGAACTTTGATGATTTCCTAGCGAGACTCAAGTATGTCTCCCATTTAAGTATTATCTTTTAATTATTTATTACTTTAATTTAGTCTATCTTTGGATTTACTTTCTTACGTCTAGCTTTTAAATACAAAAACCAAACAAAAATTTCCTTTACTTGTTTTAGCAATCAATTATACTTTCTGTTTAAAAACTTAATAATAACCTCGTAATCCATGTGGAGATGAATATCCTAATTTTACTTATCTACTACTTGGAATGATCCTTACACTTGTTGTTAGTTGTTTCTCTTTTTTTGTGTTGATTTATCGTCACACTCTAGGAGCGACCACCCTTTTCACTAGAAACCTATTTTGTCCCGTTTCTAACACCTGAATCAAATCTATATGTGAGACCATTGGACAAATTGGCTAATGAAATAATTTTATCGGCATAAAATGCATCACCACGAACAACTGTAAATTGTAATATTGTAAGATTTGTGCTAAAATTGAAAACTTAAATACCTTTTTCAGAAACCACCGACAAAACTTCTCTAGGTGAATTCTTTCTACATCAGGGACCCGTAAGGAAGACTTGTGTTCACTATACATAAACATGAGTGTTAAATTTTTTAGTGTAGATAGATTAAACTTTTATTAATACCTACATCATATATGGGTTATTATTGTCGCAATTCTGGAGGATGTACCAATCAATTCTCTCCTTTTCTGTGTGGTAACGTACAAAATTCCTTTTTACATATTAATTGACAAAGACTCTTAAACACAGAAAAAAGTTTGGGTTTTGGGAGCGTCTACCATATTAACTTGGATTGTTAAACTTTGTTCTTTCTTCTTGTTGATGTGATATAAATTTTAATGTATCTTTGAAAACGTATCTCTCGGTGATTGAACCCTCAGGTCTATCCGGATTCCAAATATATTATTTTAGCTTCTTCAAATACCTTTCGGACGGGTACCTCCAACACATTTGAACAGGTCCACCTAACTTGGATTCATCGTACAAGTGTATGATTAGGTGGACCATTATGTCAAAAATGCGGGAGGAAACTTTATTTCAAGCTTGCACATAACAATGACTACTTTATCCTTTTCATCTTCTAGTTCTTTCATACTTAGGTTTTTTGTACAAACATTCCTAAATGGGTTGCACAACGCTATTATCAGATTGATCATAGTTGTAACATCGAACAATCCTGGGATACTTGCTACAAAAAGACATTGCATCATTATGTGACAGTCATATGGGATTTCATACCAATGACCTTTCTCGCATCACTCAAAACGTAATTCCTCAAACTAGATGCAAATCCATCGGGAAACTTTTGCGCCTTCAACCAATCTAGAAAAAGATGTAGCTTGTCCGGGGGCATCACATACTTAGCGGGACAACATCACTCTACCTCGGTCCTCGAACAACCAAGACTCTTTCCCTATACCCAAATCTGTCAAATCCTTCCTCATGTTCGCATCATCTTTTCTAAATTTCCAATATAGGAAACAACATTACCAAGTAAATATCACACATATTTTTCTCAAAATACATAACATCAATATTATGTTTCAATTAGCTATCCCGCCAATAAGGTAAATTATAGAAGACAATTTTTTTCAACCAGTTAAAATGTTTAGGAATTTTTTGCTTTCTTACTTTTCCACTAAAGTCCTTTTATTTGCGGAGAAACACAAAAGGTAACCTATTACGCTGTGTCTGAGTATTTACAGGGCGATATTTCCTAGGCGGGGCCATATGCTCGCAATTAGCGAACAACGATATGTCTTTTCTAAAAAAAATATCGAATAGGTGGCCAACATGCGTGATCAAAATATACAAAAACTTTACTCTCCTACAAGGATGACGTAGAATCCATGCATTCAGAGCAAGCTATGTAACCTTGTCCCTGCCATTCTGAATGTATGACCTAGTCGGGTAATCATTAATCATAAAAAACACAGAAACCTTAAAGGACTTGGTGTTTTGGTGATTGATCTGCCTAATGGATAGCTTTTAACAAAGCTGGCCCTAGTTGAAAAACTGTTCTAAGTTCCAATCGGCGATATAGATCAAAAAGTTAATATTGGTGAAACTTTGGGAGTAGATCAGATGTAAAGAAAACTGAGACAAGTGGAAAGAAAACTTAACTCTATTTAAATAGGAGAAATATAATATGGTTGTAATTGACCATAATATATTTGAACATTATCTAAATGTCAACCCAGACATTCGACCAATCGTTCAAAAGAAAAAAAAATCTTGGAAGAAAAAAGCAGCATCATCTGAGAAGAAGTCAGTTAGCTATTGAAAGTCGGCCACATTAGGGAAGCCTTATATCCTAATTGCATTTCCAGTAAAATTCATGTGAGTAAATGAAAGATATCGTAGAGAATATGGCCTATACAAATCTTAATCTCTCATGTACAAAATATAGCTTCCCTCTGTCATAGAAGATAAACTCGTAGATGCAAAACCAGACACGAGCATCTGTGTTTTATGGATATCTTCAAGGTTTTCAACCATATATTGATGGCTCAAGAAGATAAAAAGAAATATTACTTCAAAACTAAACAAGGGGTGTATTTTTACAAGGTAATGCAGTTTGAGTTAAAAAATACCAAGTTTAAAAAAGGAATTTATTTAACAACCAAGGAAATTCTAGGAAATCTATCATCCAAAACAAATGACCATATATAATAATTAGCTAGTTTATACATGAATTAAAGGTTTAAAAATGTGCTAAATATTAGTTTTTACTTTTATCATTTTGGTATTCGAATTGGTTTCTGTTGAGGTGGTGGTGACCGAAGGTTGTGAAGAAGGTGGTAGTGGTGGTGTTGTAGAGGAGAAGTATATGAATGAAAAAATTAAGAAAAATACATTAAGGATCAGATGAATTTGTTGCCCTTACTAGGTTGGATAAAAAAATAAGCTTGGTTAGCTATGTGTCTTGACTATAGATCATTCTAATAAATAATATTAAAAGGGATAACATTGAAATACTATTGAAGGTATAAGATTAAAAGGTTAATTTACAAGGATATAGAGAAAACTTGTCACTTAAGACAAAAATAAAAACTACTGGTATATTTATCATAAAATAGAGCGAGTAATGATGGATATCGCCTTAAATCACATCACTATTTTATCACCTCTTAGGTAGATCATTCATAAAAAAAGAGAGAAAGTGATAAATTTAGAAAGAAAAATTATATGATTGGTCCATTTAAGATCCACCTAAAGGGTGATAAAAGGGTGATATGATTAGGGATGATATCCATCATTACTTAAATAAAGTTATCAAAATATTATTTTACAAATATATATGGCCGGCCCTGACATTTTTAGGGTCTAAGACAAACTTTAAAAAATGGCTCCTAACAAAAGAAAATTACAAATTACGTAAAGAATATCTAAATATATACCTATTTTTAATTATAAATTATTTAAAAAGTATAAAAATATTGAATAATTATATTTCATTAAATATAAACTTTATAAAATAATACCATAATAAATTAAAAAGAAAAATTAGAAAAGAAAATAAATATACTTGTGTTATGATATATAAGAAAAATAGAAGATTTATTTTAACAAAAATGGTCTAGTATTTATTTGATTTGGATTGGGCCAAACGGAATCTTTTTAAATTAATTTTTATACTTTTATATAAAAAATATGGGGGCCCAATATTATAACAATTTAAAGGGGCTCAAGACCATGGCCCCATTAACTTACATCATATACTGTTCGATCTCGTCGCAATTGTGGACAATGTACCAATCAATTCTCTCCTTCTCTTTGTGTGGTAGGTTACATAACTCTATTTTACCCACTGATCGACACTGGCTCTTAAACACTGAAATTTGTTTGGGTTCCTCGAGCGTATCACCGTATCTACCCGGTTTATTAAATTTGGTCTTTTCTTCTTGTAAGTACCGCGATATAAAAGTCAGTGTCTCCTCTACAACGTATCCCTCTGCAATTGAACCCTCAGGCCTAGCTGGATTTCGAATATATTCTTTTAATTTCTTCAAGTATCTCTCAAACGGGTACATCCAACGCATTTGAACTGGACCTCCTAACTGTGCTTCCTCGTATAAATGTATGACGAGATGAATCATAATGTCAAAAAATGCTGGAGGAAACATCATTTCAAGCTTGCACATAAGCACCACCACTTCAGCTTTTCCTCTTTCCAATTCGCGCATACTTAGATTTTTTTTACAAACATTTCTAAACACGTTGCATAACCCAATGATTGGATCACTCACCGATTTATCGTTGATAAGTCCGGGTATACTAGCCACGAAAAGAAACTGCATCATGATGTGGCAATCATGGGATTTCATACCGATTATCTTTCCCAAATCACTATGAACGTTATTTCTCAAACTCGACGCAAATCCATCGGGAAACTTTTGCACTTTCAACCATTCGAGAAACATGTGTCGCTTGTCCTGATTCATCGCATACTTTGCACCCGGTAGAATCAATTTACCTTGTTCTTCGAATAACCACAATTCTTGTCTGATGTTCATATTTTCTAGATCCTTTCTCGCTTTCACATTATCTTTGTTAATTTTTCCATCTAGTCCAACCACGGTTCCAAGTAGACTATCACACACATTCTTTTCACAATGCATAACGTCAATGTTATGTTTCAACAAGTTTTCAGACCAATAAGGTAAACGATAAAAAATACTCTTTTTCTTCCAGTTAAATTCTCGAGGACCTGTTTGCTTTCTCGTCTTTCCACCAAAGTCCTTGTGTTTACCGGGAAACATAATAGGCAATCCATCTAACTGTGTCTGAATATTGGCGGGACTATATTTTCTTGGCGGGGCCCTATTCTCGACTTTCATGTACGTTGTATAATCTTTTCTAAACCGATGACGAATAGGTAACCACCGTCTATGATCAAAATACACAATACCTTTATTCACCCGCAAAGACGGCGTAGAATCCATGCATTCGGGGCAAGCTTTGTAACCTTGGCCCGACCATCCTGAGGTGTATGACCTAGCTGGGTAATCATTAATCGTGAATAGTAAACAAACCTTCATTACAAATTCTTCTTTCTTATGAGCATCATACGTGAGGATCCCTGTGTCCCACAATATTTCCAACTCATCAATAATAGGGCGGAGAAAGACATCCATATCTTTACCCGGTGAACGCGGACCTGGAATCAACAAAGTAAGCATAAAAGTGGATTCCTTCATGCATAACCACGGTGGTAAATTGTAGACTGTCAGTATAACTGGCCACATGCTATACGAGTTGTTTTGCATGGAGAACGGACAAAATCCATCGATACCCAAACCTAATCGTACATTACGAGGTTCACTAGCAAATTCAGGATGCCGCTCATCAAACTTTTTCCAACTAATACCATCAACTGGATGACGTAGAACATCGTCGTCTGTACTCTGTCCTGTATGGTGCCAAATCATGTCTTTGGCGGTGTGCCTCGAAGCAAACATTCTCTGCAACCTTGGCGCAATAGGAAAATAACGCAGTTTCTTATGTGGAACTTTCTTCCCCTTCTTCGGATCCCACCTAGATTCACCACATATTGGGCATTTTTCGAGTATTTGATTCTCTTTGTAATACAAAACACAATCATTCAAACACACATCGATCGTAATGTATTCCATACCCAAACTTTTTAGCTTTTTGTTACACTCCTCGTACGAAGAAGGCAAAGAATGGCCTTTAGGTAGAACATGACACAACAATTGAAGAAGTTCAGTGAAAGAGGTGTTTGTCCACTTGTTCTTGACCTTGATGTGCATCAACTTAGCAATAAAATTCAATGAACTCGTATCCGTGTAACCAGGGTATAACTCAGTTTCCATTTCTCTAAACAAAGCATCGAAACAACCACGATTTGTACTTTGATTATTCTCATCATCCATATCGATATTAATACTCGGTCTCAAATCATCTCTAACGTCAATCATTTCGTCATCTACGATTCGAGTAGAGGTATTAACGGGGATCTGTTCTATTTCACCATGTTTTGTCCATACCTCATATGTGGACAAAAACCCGTTCGTTAAAATATCGGCTTGTACACCAGCTATATCTTTTTTCCGATTATTTAAACATGTTTTACACGGGCAAAAAATTCGACCTGTTTTATCCATGTGATTTTCCGCAAATGTAATAAAAGCTCTCACACCCCGCACAAATTCTCTAGTATAAAAATTACCTGATTTAATCCAATCTCTCTTATTGACCGGATTCATTGCCTATATTAAAATTAAACTTATAGTTAGATTATAAGAAAACTCGAGAATTTAACGGATTTATAAAAATTAACCGATATCTAAATATAACACATTAATACGAGATAATAACTAGGGCCGGCCCAAGCATCTAGGGTACCTAAAACATAAAATTACATAGATAATCATATATAAATATTTCATAATAAAATTTACAAAATAAATATTTATTAAAAAAATTGTGATAAACAATTATATAATCATATATAAATATTTTATAAGAAAATTTACAAAATAAGTATTTATTAAAAAATTTGTGATAAACAATTATATAATTATATATAAATATTTCATAATAAAATTTACAAAATAAGTATTTATTAAAAAATTGTGATAATATGTCTAAACAATTATAAAAAAAAACTTATGAATAAATTTTTTAATCATAAATCATATATAATTTCATGATATATAATTTTATGATAAAAATTCATAAATAATCATATATAAATATTCCATAATAAAATTTACAAAATAAGTATTTATTAAAAAATTACGATAATATGTCTAAACAATTATATAAAACAACTTATGAATAAAAAATTTAATTATAAATCATATATAATTTTTTTTTTGTTCGACATATATAATACATAAAAATTAAATATATTTAATTAATTATATAAAAATAAAATAGAATCTTACCTTTATCTCCAAAAGAAACAGACACTTTTTTCTTCAAAAGTTACTGACTTTTTGTTTGTGATGTACGTTGTTTATATAGGAAGTGTTTAGGACCTTTTCTTTTGATAGGAATTGGATTCTGATATGAATCCTTCTTCTGATATGAATTGGGCTTATAGGAAGCCTTAATGTGATAAGGCTTTGTTAGATATAAACGCGAGAAAACAAAATGCACCAAACCGGTATCGAACTCACGACCTCTTTGTAGAAAGTAAACAAGTTTACCACTCAGCCAATTATCATATTACGTTTAAATTGAAACAACTAAGGATCTTTAGCGACGAAAGGAGGTTATTTGAGACGAAAATATATAGTCTTTAAAGATTAACGTCAATAAAGACGACATTTATTTTAACTTAATTTAAATCAAAAATAAATTCAAAAAAGTAGTCTCGAAAGATATTTATTGAGACGAAAACTTGTAGTCACTAAAGATATTGGTCTTTAAAGACGACAATTTTCGTCTCTAAAAATCTGCGCCTTTTGTCGTCTCAAATGATCGATGTTTAGAGACGAAAAACGTGTCGTCTCTAATGATCTCGTCTCTAAAGATGCTAAATGTAGTAGTGACCCAGGACGTCCAAATATAATATAATATAGATATTTCTTAACCTAAAGAGTAACCATCAACATAAATATATCGCATTTGCCGCCGGTATCTCAGTTCACATCTTCATTTCTTTCACATTCATTTCAATACTCAGTGTTTTCTCATTGCACTATAGTCAACATAAAGTTTCTTTTAACCTCTCAAATCTAACACATCGCCTGTTATTGCAAGATTATACCCGACTTGTTTAAAGATACGACCGTTGGTCATGACATTTCAACGAATGCAACTAATCTGGTAAGACACACTATTAACTATTATGAAATTACATTTCAATTTAGTATATAAGGTTCACGAGTATTCTTGAACTGGGGTTAAAATTTAGAATGATAAATTTGGGTGCATGATTGGTTAATATTTATCCTGCGTTACTTTCTGAATAACTCTATCTATGTGAAATATCCAAAAATATATTTTAATTTAATATTAGTTTTATGATTAATTATTTATAGGATTATTTTACATTCTTATTTTGGTAGTTATATGAATTTTATTATTTTATTTGATCTAATTTTTGTATATAGATATTCGTTGATTGATTATTCAATAAGGGCTAGAAAATTTACTTTGTTAATACAAATATATTTAAAAGTAATGTGTAAATTTAGATTATACTCCGTGTAACTCTCATATTAAGCTACATAAAATAAGCCATTGCTTAAGAAACAAAGTTGGAAAGGAATACACTATTTATAAAAATAAAATATATCAACATATTCATATAGTAAGAATTTCTTAAAAAAATCTACTATATGAAGTCCAATAAGTTTTATTTTTTGAATGAAGATTGAAAAATATATTAGAGCATAATTGTTAAAAAACTAAGAATATTGTACAATGTACAAAATAGTGAGGAACAATTTTATGAAACCTTAATAATAATTACAGCTGAATGGGTTAAATTTAAAAAAAAAAATCACAATCTATCTGGTAAGTCTGTATATTTTACAGTCTCCACACCATTATCTCTCATCCTACACTAATTAACCAATCCATGCAAACATTTGGCTCTCTATTAACATGGTCTAAATCAAAGTCGTCATTTATGTTCATAATACTCACACATTTTTATCTAGAATTCAATTTGATTGATCTCCAGTGTTCACACCATCCTTCAATAGTGCAAGAAATTCCATCAAGTTGGTCTTAATGTCCAATTTTATTTCTCTTGTTCCTCTATCATTTTTAGCCTGGAGTGTAGTGCATTTAATTTTGACACAAGTGGTTACACCGTCTCACATGTTCCTTTGAAGCCGCCAAAAATTCCCCACATGTATCGTTTAATAGCCTTCATATTCCCTCCCGATTCAACTCACTTCCAAAGCAACCGTTGGTGTTAAAACTTGTCCTCTCCATAAGGTTTAACCTATTTTACAAAATAATTTTCCGCTGAGACATCTAGACCACCATCAGTCGGTTTACCCCAAGCACGCACAAAAAGCTATATCTAGAAAACTGGGCTTGCTCCCTTGCCGTTTTGGCTATGCCATATGGTTCAAATAGCTCTATATATTACAAATTGCATTAATATTGTTTATAGAATGACATATTAGGTATATAGTTGAATTGTATCTTATGATTTAAAGGATTTCATTTACATAGAAATGTTTATGTGTATACATTAAAATATACCTATTTCATGTTTCCAGAAATACAAAATATTAAAATTTTGGATTCAAACCTAATATTTTGGTTCGGCCAAACCTACCTTTTTAAAACTACTTATGGACAAATGGAGTTAAATAGACTTGTTTCCCTATGTTATATATTTTTTTTGGTTAATATAGCTTAATAATTTTTTAAAATAAGTTGCGTATTTTTCAAAAACCAAATTTTAAGGTTTAATTTTTTAATAACTTTCAGGACCCATAGGAAGAATAAGCAAACAAAAAAAATGTGTCACTTATCTGACTATGATCCATAGATTCCTCATTTAGTAACTCATTCACTTATTAAAATTGTTCTTGTTTACAGGTTACAACATCATGTTTCAACCTTGCATATATAGTATCAAGAAAGTCTATAGTCATTGATCAACTAACCACATCTTTAGATTTTAACCCATCATTTTGCAGAAGTAAGACACAAAAAAGCTCCACAAGAGGGGTAGAAGCAGGGTATTATAGTAAATTCAAAGTAGTAAGTAAATTCAAACAAGATTTTCCATCATTGATTTAAGTTCAGACACAATTTGAGATTTATACTGGTAAATCTTTGAAGAACTCTACTCCATAACAAGCAACAAGACTAAGTAACATATTCATGGCATATAGTAGGGTTAACCGCTTCAACTGAAACTTCTAGTGAAGAATTTTTAGAAGTTTGCCTTAAAAGATCGGATAAATCTACACTATATTGAACTAATTGGATCAATAAAGCAGAAGTTAATTGAACCTGCCTTTTCTATTCATCAGAAAGATGATATGTTCTCGCTACACGTTTTGAAAGAGGTATTTTCAGAAGAACGTGAAGTATTTCATCCATAACATAAGATCGATGTAAATTGTATGTATAATAAACTTGTAATCGAATTTCCATATGGGTAAAAATGTACATATTATTCATACTACTAAGTAACAAAAAAAGAGTGAAATATATATATATATATATACATAAAAAACTCAAATGAGAGTCAACTATGCTCTTCCTTCTCTCTAGGTTTTACACTTAGTTTCTCTCTCTAGGTTTTCTAAATTTTCTTTTCCGGTATCCTTCTGCACCTATTTTTTATCGCTCCTTCTCCACCGTTCAACCTCCTCCATCGTGTATCCTCGTTGGGTTTAGTGGTGAACGCAACCTACTTTCTCTTCCTCGTCTGTTGTTATTCTTTTCTCATCGCTTCCATCTTTTCTCTCCTAGACTTTACCCAAACACTTTACCTACAAACCAGTTTACCTCACGAATCTAGTTAAATGGCACCAAAAATAAGAAAATAGGAAAAAACAGATAAACATAGAGGAATACATAGATTCACTGCGTAAAAATCAGGTTCAGAACTCAAGAAACGATTAAAAATCTGTAGGTGACAAATATAAATCTACTATGACACCTGTTCAATAAAATAATAATAGATCTACTACAAGTAATCAAAAGTTAACTTAAAGTGTTATCAGATTTGAAACTACCCCATATAAACCAAGTCAGAACACTGGTGAAGTACAAATATAGAAGCTTTTCCTTCATTACAAAAAGAGTTGAGTATAAATAAGAAAAGTGAAGTCATCACTTCGGATTTTGTACCCAATTTTAGATTAGATCTGCCGAGATTGCCATCATCACTGCAAGTAGAGACCACAATCTTGGAAACTACAGAAAACGAGTCACTTAAAAAGACTTGGTCTAACTTCTTTGATGGTAAAATTAGGGAAGGTCTAAAGTATATCTCCCATTTAAGTAATAAACTGTGAATTAATGAACTTTGATGATTTCCTAGCGAGACTCAAGTATATCTCCCATTTAAGTATTATATTTTAATTATTTATTACTTTCATTTAGTCTATCTTTGGATTTACTTTCTTGCGTCTAGCTTTGAAATAAAAAAACCAAACAAAAATTTCCTCTCCTTATTTTAGCAATCAATTATACTTTCTGTTTAGACACTTAATCATAACCTCGTAATCCATGTGGAGACGAATATCCTGGTTTTACTTATATATTACTTGGAACGATCCTTACACTAGCAGTTAGTTGCTTCTCTTCTTTTGTGTTGATTTATTGTCACACTCTAGGAGCGACCACCCTTTTCACTAGAAACCTATTTTATCATGTTTCTAACACCTGAATCAAATCTATATGTGAGACCATTGGACAAATTGGCTAATGAAATAATTTTATCGGCATTAAATGCATAACCACGAATAACTATTAATTGTCATACTGTAATATTTGTGCTAAAAATTGAAAACTTATATACCTTTTTCAGAAACCATCGACGAAACTTCTCTAGGTCAATTCTTTCTACATCAGGGACCCGTAAGGAAGACTTGTGTTCACTATACATAAACATGAGTGTTAACATTTTTAATGTAGATAGATTAAACTTTTTTAATACCTACATCATATATGGGTTATTCTTGTCGCAATTCTGGAGGACGCACCAATCAATTCTCTCCTTTTTTGTGTGGTAACGTACAAAATTCCTTTTTACACATTACTTGACAAAGACTCTTAAACACGGAAAGTTTTTGGGTTTTGGGAGCGTCTCACCATATTAACCTGGATTGTTAAATTGTGTTCTTTCTTCTTGTTGATGTGATATAAATGTTAATGTCTATTTGAAAATGTATCTCTTGATGATTGAACCCTCAGGTCTAGCCGGATTCCAAATATATTATTTTAGCTTCTTCAAATACCTTTCGAACGGGTACCTCTAACACATTTGAACCGGTCCACTTAACTTGGATTCATCGTACAAGTGTATGATTAGGTGGACCATTATGTCAAAAATGCGGGAGGAAACTTTATTTCAAGCTTGCACATAAGAATGGCCACTTCATCTTTTTTGTCTTCTAGTTCTTTCATACTTAGGTTTTTTGTACAAACATTCCTAAACGGGTTGTCCAACCCTATTATCATATCGATCGTAGTTGTATCATCGAACAATCCTGGGATACTTGCTACAAAAAGACATTGCATCATTATGTGACAGCCATATGGGATTTCATACCAATGACCTTTCTCGCATCACTCAAAACGTTATTCCTCAAACTAGATGCAAATTCATCGGGAAACTTTTGCGCCTTCAACCAATCTAGAAAAAGATGTTGCTTGTCCGGGGGAATCACATACTTTGTGCGCGACAACATCACTCTACCTCGGTCCTCGAACAACCAAGACTCTTTCCGTATACCCAAATCTGTCAGATCCTTCCTCACGTTCGCATCATCTTTTCTAAATTTCCAATATAGGAAACTACATTACCACGTAAATATCACACATATTTTTTCTCAAAATACATAACATCAATATTATGTTTCAATTAGCTATCCCGCCAATAAGGTAAATTGTAGAAGACAATTTTTTTTCAACCATTTAAAATCTTGAGGAATTTTTTGCTTTCTAACTTTGTTAGCCTCACCTTGTTTTTATTCCCGTTTTAATATTCGACAAATCAACATTTCAACTAAAATTCATTTTGGTATCACTTAAGATGTTTTCCAAAACCCCTCTTTAGATTAGTTGTGTTCACTTCCTTGCATTTAGCTTGTTATTCAAATAAGCAGCTCCGCGGTACACCGGATGAATTACGCGGTACACCGCAGAGTCACGGACCAGTGTTGCGGTACAATGAATAGTCCGACCAGTATGCTCATGAAATGCACGGTACACCGGACCTAGGCGCGGTACACCGGACCAAGGCACGGACCAGGGTTGCGGTACATTGTATGGTCCGACCAGTAAGCTCAAAGTTTAGTCGAACAGTTATGCGGTGCACCGGACCATATCCGCGGTACACCGCACAAGAGGGTTTTCTGCACTTTACAAGAGGACAAAGCTTATATCCGTTGGAGTTAAAATAGATCCGTTAGAGAAGAGCCTTTTGACCGTTGGACCACATTTGCAGCTATAAAATGGAGTTCATTCAAGACACAACTTAAGCCTTCCATCTACCAATCTTAAGAGCAATTAATTCTATCATTCAAGGAGGTTTCAAAGGAGCATTCAAGTCATATTTATTGTGAAGCTAATTAGTTCTTATCTACTCATTTAGGAGTTTAGTTACAAAGCTTTTATAAGCACCCTTAAACACTTTTCCCTTTCCTCTTAGTTCTTGTAATAGATTAAGAGAGTAGTGTGAGCATAGGTTTATGCTTGGTTCCTTGTGTTGGTGATAACACAAGTGTATTTCCTTCAAAGAGTTTTTGAAGTGGTTGTAAGGGTTTGTATCTCACCCGGTTAAGAGTTACGAAGATTAGTTGAGAATCTTGCAAATCCTAAGGAGGCTTCCTTAGGTAGTGGATGTAGGGAAACCGAACCACTATACATCGTTGTGTATCGCATTCTATCTCTACACTCTTTATATTTCCGCACTCTATATGCTTGATAAAATGCCTACTTGAATAGTTTGATATTATTGTCTTTTAGGATTATCTAGTTTTATACTATTTAGTTTGCTAATACAATAGGATTCAAATTAGCTTTTAATTTTATTTACTTGAAATAAAATTAGCCGATTAATTTCTATTGTCCTATTCAACCCCCCTTCTAGGACGCATATAGTATATCAATTGGTATCAGAGCCTAGCTCTATTGTACTTAATCGTTTCTAGAGTTAATACGATATGGATTCTAATCAACCGGAAGGTTCATGTTCTACTAGACCTCCGCTTTTTGTAGGAAAAGACTACTTTGGATGGAAGAAGAAAATGGAGATTCATGTGAAAGGAATTGATTACTTCTTATGGCTTGCTATCAAGAAAGGTCCTTATGTTCCTTATGTTACGGGTAGTACTACGGAGGTGAAAAATGAAGATGATTACAATGATCAAGACATAGCTAAACTCACCAAAAACAACAAAGCTATGAACATTCTCATTAATGGATTAAGTGTCACGGAATACGCTAGAGTTAGTGAATGCAACTCCGCTCATGAAATGTGGCAACTCTTGGAGCTATCATATCAAGGAACGGAAGATATTAAAGAAACTAAGATTGGTCTCTTTATCACTAAGTATGAGCTTTTTCGTATGGAGCCCGATGAAGCCTTGAATGCTATGCATCAAAGATTTTCTAACATTGTTAACACCTTGAAGACTCTTGGTCAAGAATACACCAACAAGGAACAATGCCGAAAAATCTTATTTGCTCTTCCAAGGAAATACAAGACAAAGATCAACTCTATAAGGGATACTAAAGATCTTTCAAAAATGATGGTTCATGAACTCATTTGCAACCTCATGACGGAGGAGCTTGTGCTTGAAGAAGAAAAGATAAGAGATGATGAGGAGAAAAAGATTAAGAAATCTATTGCTTTCCATGCTATGAGTACCAAGTTGAAAGAACGAAAAGAAAGAAAGGAAAGTGAAGAAGAAAATTCACATGAAGAAGAAACTAGTGAAGATGAAGGAGTAGCTATGTTGGCAAGAGATATGAAAAAATTCATGAGATACAAACGCTTTGCCAAGAAAGGAAGTTCTTCCTCACCTTACAAGAAGAATGATAGAGCTATCAAACAAGACGAACCCACTTGCTATCATTGCAAGAAAGTTGGTCATATCAAGACTTATTGTCCTCTTCTTCAAAAGGAGAAACCTAAGAGAGCAATGCATGCTAATATCACTTGGGATACTCAAAATTCGGAGGAAGAAGAAAGTGACAATGAAAATGTCAATCTTGTTGCTTTTATGGGAAAACTTGAAAATGATGAAGATGCTTCTTCGGATGATGATACCGGTACTACTCACTTTGCCTTTATGGCAAATCATGATGAGGTAACTCCAAAATCTAAACTCTCTTTAACTAATGATGATGCTAGTGAACAAGATATTCATGAGGCATTTGATTCTCTTTATAATGATTTTTTAAATTCTATTGAAACAAACAAAGTTTTAACAAAAGATTTAGAATTTGAGAAAAATAGAACTAAAGAGGTTTTGAAAGCTTTGGAAGATTGTCAAAATCTTTGTGATGAATGTATAGATGATAATGAGAAACTTCATCTTATTGAGAAAAATCTTTTGGAAGAAAAAGCTTTGTTAGAGAAAAAGATTGTTGATCAAAATGCCATTATTTTAAAATTTACTAGTGGGCAAGAAAACTTGGATTTAATTTTAGGTTCTCAAAGAATGGCTTGTGAAAAAAGTGGTGTTGGATATGATCCATTCACTCACCAAAAACCTTTGAAAAATATCTTTGTAAAATCCAAAATTTCAAATGAAATCCCATCTTCTTCAAAATCTTCTATCACTTGCACCTATTGTGAAAAACTTGGTCATGATGCATCTCATTGTTACTATCGTAAATTATTGGATTTGGGATCTCTTGTGCCAATTTGGAAAAGGCCTAAATGGGTCTTAAAAAGGAAATCCACTAACCCTCATGGACCCAATCCAAATTGGGTACCTAAAGCTTAAATTATTTTTTGTATGTAGGGATTGAGCATCAAGAAGCAAAATATATGGCTACTTGATAGTGGATGCTCAAGACACATGACCGGAAATCCATCATTATTTACAAATTTATATAAAACAAAAGGTGATAGAGTTACTTTTGCCGACAACACTAAGAAACGCGTTTTGGGTAAAGGTAACATTGGTAATATGAACTCTTTACTTATCTCTAATGTGTTACTTGTTGAGGGTCTCTCTTTTAACTTGCTTAGTATAAGTCAACTTTGTGATGTTGGTTTTAGTGTTAAATTTGAAGCATCTAGATGTGTTGTTTTCAAAAATGATGAGTTAGATACTATGTTTATTGCAAAAAGATCGGATAATGTTTTTGTTGTTGATCTTGAGAGTCTTATGTGTAAACATATTAAATGCTTATCCGTGGTAATGATAGTTGGCTTTGGCATAGACGTTTAGGACATGCTAGCATGGATTTAATTTCAAAATTATCTAGAAAAAATCTTGTTGTTGGTTTGCCTATTTACAAATTTGATAAAGATAAATTATGTGATGCATGTCAACTTGGTAAACAACATCGTTCATCTTTTAAATCCATTAATAAGGTCATCACCGTTAGGCCACTTCAATTATTGCATATGGACCTTTTTGGTCCCGTTGATGTCACTAGTCTAGGAGGGTCTAGATATGTCTTTGTTGTTGTTGATGATTACACTAGATTCACATGGGTGATGTTCCTTGCTTTGAAAAGTGATGCCTTCAATGAATTTGCAAAACTTTGTAGAAAGGTGCAAAATGAGAAAGGCTACTCTATTACATGCATTCGTAGTGATAATGGTAGTGAATATGTGAATTCTCCTTTTGTGCATTTTTGTGATGAATTTGGGATTGAGCATAATTTTTCGGCCCCTAGAACTCCCCAACAAAATGGGGTAGTGGAAAGGAAAAACCGAACTCTACAAGAAATGGCTAGAACAATGCTAAAAGAACATAGCTTGCCTACATACTTTTGGGGTGAAGCCGTTCATACGGCTTGTTATGTGTTAAATAGAGTTCTAATTAGACCCCTTATTAAGAAAACCCCTTATGAGCTTTGGAATGGTAGACCACCAACCATTGCTTATTTTCGTGTTTTTGGGTGCAAATGTTTTATCTTAAACACTAGGGACTATTTGGGAAAATTTGATGCTAAATCGGATGAAGGTATTTTTCTTGGTTATTCCACTAAGGGAAAAGCCTATCGCATTTTCAACAAACGTACTCGTACTATTGAGGAATCTATGCATGTTGACTTTGATGAGACTAATCCTTTTAATATCAAGAAAGTAGTAGATGTTGAATTACATGAAGATGCTCCACAAGATAAATCCTTAGAATCTCCTACTCAAGAAATAAAGTCTCATGATGAATCTCCTAAGGAAAATGATCAAATGCTAAATGAAGCTAGTACGGATTTACCAAAGTGTTGGAAACATATCAAAGATCACCCAAGTGAATTAATTCTAGGTGATCCAAAAGAAGGTGTTACCACTCGCTCTCGTATTATTGCTCTATGTGCTCATCAAGCATTCTTATCTCAAATTGAGCCCAAGAATATTAAAGAAGCATTGTTAGATGATCATTGGATTAACGCTATGCATGAAGAATTAAATCAATTTGAGCGTAGTAAAGTTTGGACATTAATGGAGAAACCAATTGGCCCTACTATCATTGGCACTAAGTGGATATTTCGCAACAAGCTAGATGACACCGGTATAATCACTAGAAATAAAGCAAGGTTAGTTGCTCAAGGATACAATCAAGAGGAAGGTATTGATTTCGATGAAACTTTTGCTCCCGTAGCTAGACTTGAATCTATTCGTATGCTACTTGCTTTTGCTTGCTATATGAATTTTAAACTTTACCAAATGGATGTCAAAAGTGCTTTTTTAAATGGTTTTATAGACGAGGAAGTTTTTGTTAAACAACCTCCGGGTTTTGAGGATCCAAAACTTCCAAATCATGTTTTTAAACTTTCAAAGGCTTTATATGGTTTAAAACAAGCTCCTCGTGCTTGGTATGAACGATTAAGCAAATTTTTATTAGATGATGGTTTTAAAAGAGGAAAAATTGACTCCACTTTATTTATAAAAAGGTCTTCAAAAGATATCCTTCTTGTTCAAATTTATGTGGATGATATTATATTTGGTGCTACTAATGAAAATCTTTGTGAGAATTTTTCTAAAAGCATGCATAAGGAATTTGAGATGAGCATGATGGGAGAATTAAATTACTTTCTTGGACTTCAAATCAAGCAAATGAAAGATGGTATCTTTGTCAATCAAGCCAAATACACAAAAGAATTGATCAAAAAATTTGGACTTGAAGATGCAAAGGAAATTGGAACTCCAATGAGCACATCCACAAAATTAGACAAAGATGAAGATGGTAAGGATGTTGATGAGAAACTATATCGAGGTATGATTGGTAGCTTACTTTATTTAACCGCTTCTAGACCCGATATTATGTTCCCCGTGTGTCTTTGTGCTAGATTTCAATCTTCTCCTAAAGAAACCCATCTTAGTGCCGTTAAGCGTATTTTTAGGTATTTGAAAGGAACCCTTAGTCTAGGACTTTGGTACCCAAGATTTACCTCTTTTGAGCTAATAGGTTATTCGGATGCCGATTATGCCGGTTGTAGACTTGATAGGAAGAGTACTAGTGGTAGTTGCCAATTCTTAGGTCAATCCCTTGTTTCATGGTCTAGTAGAAAACAAAATAGTGTTGCTTTATCCACGGCCGAAGCCGAATATGTTGCGGCCGGAAATTGTGTGACTCAAATTCTTTGGATGAAACAAACCTTACTAGATTTTGGCCTAGAATATGATCGTGTTCCCATTCGTTGTGATAACACTAGTGCTATCAATCTTACCAAAAATCCTATTCAACACTCTAGAACGAAACACATAGAAATCCGTCATCATTTTATCCGAGATCACACTCAAAAAGGGGATATTGTACTTGAATTTGTCACCTCCGAAAATCAACTAGCCGATATCTTTACTAAACCTCTACCCCAAGATCTCTTTGAGAAAATTCGTTGTGAAATTGGCATGCAAATTCTCTAACCTTAGTATCTTGCCATTGTTGTTTAGTGCTCTTTGTGTATATTCTCTTGTTGCTAATATTTTCTTGATTTTATAGGTTCTTTGAAGCTTCTAATTGTTATCCATTTATTCCTTTGGTCCTTGTTTTTTACTCAAAATGTGTTTTGACCCCTTACTATTTTCAAAATCGTATCATTTGCTCTTTTTGTTGTTGACAAAGGGGGAGAAATTTTAGTTAAACTTTTTCAAATGCATTTTGTGAGGGGGAGTTTTTATAAAAACTCTAGTGATTAGGTTGAGGGGGAGTTTTTGATCAAAACTTAATCTTAGGCATCTTCAAAAGTTTATGATTTGTCAAACATCAAAAAGGGGGAGATTGTTAGCCTCACCTTGTTTTTATTCCCGTTTTAATATTCGACAAATCAACATTTCAACTAAAATTCATTTTGGTATCACTTAAGATGTTTTCCAAAACCCCTCTTTAGATTAGTTGTGTTCACTTCCTTGCATTTAGCTTGTTATTCAAATAAGCAGCTCCGCGGTACACCGGATGAATTACGCGGTACACCGCAGAGTCACGGACCAGTGTTGCGGTACAATGAATAGTCCGACCAGTATGCTCATGAAATGCACGGTACACCGGACCTAGGCGCGGTACACCGGACCAAGGCACGGACCAGGGTTGCGGTACATTGTATGGTCCGACCAGTAAGCTCAAAGTTTAGTCGAACAGTTATGCGGTGCACCAGACCATATCCGCGGTACACCGCACAAGAGGGTTTTCTGCACTTTACAAGAGGACAAAGCTTATATCCGTTGGAGTTAAAATAGATCCGTTAGAGAAGAGCCTTTTGACCGTTGGACCACATTTGCAGCTATAAAATGGAGTTCATTCAAGACACAACTTAAGCCTTCCATCTACCAATCTTAAGAGCAATTAATTCTATCATTCAAGGAGGTTTCAAAGGAGCATTCAAGTCATATTTATTGTGAAGCTAATTAGTTCTTATCTACTCATTTAGGAGTTTAGTTACAAAGCTTTTATAAGCACCCCTAATCACTTTTCCCTTTCCTCTTAGTTCTTGTAATAGATTAAGAGAGTAGTGTGAGCATAGGTTTATGATTGGTTCCTTGTGTTGGTGATAACACAAGTGTATTTCCTTCAAAGAGTTTTTGAAGTGGTTGTAAGGGTTTGTATCTCACCCGGTTAAGAGTTACGAAGATTAGTTGAGAATCTTGCAAATCCTAAGGAGGCTTCCTTAGGTAGTGGATGTAGGGAAACCGAACCACTATACATCGTTGTGTATCGTATTCTATCTCTACACTCTTTATATTTCCGCACTCTATATGCTTGATAAAATGCCTACTTGAATAGTTTGATATTATTGTCTTTTAGGATTATCTAGTTTTATACTATTTAGTTTGCTAATACAATAGGATTCAAATTAGCTTTTAATTTTATTTACTTGAAATAAAATTAGCCGATTAATTTCTATTGTCCTATTCAACCCCCCTTCTAGGACGCATATAGTATATCAAACTTTTCCACTAAAGTCCTTTTATTTACGGAGAAACACAAAAGGTAACCTATTACGCTGTGTCTGAATATTTACATGGCGATATTTTCTAGGCGAGGCCATATGCTCGCAATTAGCGAACGACTATACGTCTTTTCTAAAAAAATATCGAATAGGTAGCCAACATGCGTGATCAAAATATATAAAACTTTACTCACCTTCAAGGACGACGTAGAATCTATGCATTCAGAGCAAGCTATGTAACCTTGTCCCTGCCATTCTGATTATATGACCTAGTCGGGTAATCATTAATCGTAAAAAACACACAAACCTTCATTATAAATTCTTCCTTAGTATGAGCATTATATACAAGGATCCTTTTATCCCACAATATTTCCAACACATATATCTTCACCAGATGAACGCGGACCCAAAATCAACAAAGTAAGCATAAAAGTGGATTCTTTCATGCATAACCACGATGGAAAGTTCTACACTGTTAATATAACTAGCCACGAGATATATGAGTTGTTTTTCATGGATAAAGGGCAAATCCCATCAATTCCAAAACCCTAGCGTGCATTTTGCGGATCACTGGCAAACTCTAGATTCCACTCGTCAAACGTTATCCAACTAGTACCATCAACTGGATGACGTAACACATCTTTTTATGTACTTTTTACCGCATGGTGTCAAATCATGTCTTTGTTTATGTGCCACAAAGCTTACATTCGATGAAATCTTGGTGCAATGGGGAAATATCGTATTGTTTTATGTGGCGCTTTCTTTCCTTTCTTTGAATTCCACCTAGATTCACCACGTAATGACCATTTCTCAAGTTTTTCATTCTATCTTTAATAGAAAGCACAATCATTTAAACAAGCATCGATTGTTATGTATCACATACCCAAATTTTTTACCTATTTGTTGCACTTCTTGTACGATGAAAGCAAAGTATGACCTTCAGGCAAAATACAACACAATAGTTGAAGTAGTTTAGTGAATGTGGTGTTTGTCCAATTGTTCTTCACTTTGATGTGCATTAACTTAGAATTGAAATTCAACGAGCCCATTGATATGGAAGTGGGATACAACTCACTTTTCATTTCCTCAAAGAAAGTGTCAAAACAATCACAACTTCTTCTTTTAAGATTCTCGTCACCTATCTCGGTGTCATCGGATTGACCCGCAACATAAAAAGTGGGTCTCACATCTTCACACCCATTCATCATTTCATCTTCCATGATTGGGGTATGGTTATTCACGATATTTTTTTCTTTTTCACCGTGTTTTTCCACACCTCATAGGTTGACAAAATCCCATTCCTTGAAATATTTGATCTAACAATGTCTATACAAAATATTTGATTATTCAAACAACGGTTACACGAACAAAAAATGTGAGTCGTACTATCCATATACTTTTCCGCAAATTTAATAAATCTCATCGCACCCAACAAATATTACATAGTAACATAATTCTTTTATTTAATCAAACTCTTCTCAATAATCGGATCCATCGTCTAGATTAAGTAAATCATGTACTTATAACCAAAATTACAAACTATATCTAAAAAGATCAATTATATCAAAAACAAATTTTATAACCCTTAAATGTACGACATTAATAAACATTGTATTTCTATAACCAAAACATAGTTAAACACGTAAGTGAATAGAACGAATTACGAAAAGAGTAAAATTTAGAAAATATCTATTTTGGCCAAATTAAGGGTAATTTTGATGTTGAAGTGGGCCCCACGTGTGTAAGTAAGTGATGGGCCTCTTGGTTAATGACGTGGCAGAGAACAAGTTGCAGATTAGAGTGGTCTTGTGGCTTAGGTAGGGTCTGGGGGTTTGAGAAATAGGGAGGAAAAATGTTTGGGTGGGTTTTGAGTGAAGTTTCTATCTAATTCACTGCATACGTTTCATGCGCATGATTAGTTACAACAAAATAACGTTGCTAATGGCCCAATTTTTGTCGCTACTTTATACACTAGCGACAACATGTTTTCGTCGCTAATGATTAATATCATTAGCGATGATATTTGAAGTATATTTTTAATTTGTTAAGTAGTTCGTCGCTAATAAAATTTAATATCGAGAATAATCTTTTATCGTTATAGTATTTATACATTAGCGACGACAATTGTCGTCTCTATTCTATGGGTTTTTTTAATTTTTGTAAGGGAAAAAGGCCCCATGGGTACTTAGTGGATGGTGAGCAGGACAAAAAAGTACCTAATATTTCAATTTTAGTCTAACTGTTACTACCCGCCATCTATTTTACGTTAGGTACCTACATGACAAATACTTTCTGATTTTAAAATAAAAGTGAAAAATACACCGAGGTACTCAAGAAATTTTAAAAATGACAAGTAAGTACCCAGGTAATTTTAGAAAAGACAATTAGGTACACATATCCTTGACAACGTCAACATTTAACGGTTTGTATTGACAATCGGTACTAACAGTTGGACCAAATAAAAAATGTTGAGTACCTGCTTGTTTTCTAGTAAAAAGGTTGGGTACCTATTTGTCTAATTTTGAAATAATGGGTACTTTTAGAGTCTTTTTTCCTTTATTAGTTACCCACTAAATAGACGACATTTATATGCCTCTGCAAAGGATCACATATTATCTGATGACAATAATATCACCGCTAATAATATCATTGTAACGTATAGATGTAGTACGGAAAATGTTCGAATTTTGTTTTCAAGAGGGATACAATACTAAAGCTAATTTTTACTTTTGTACAAAAGCCAATACTTTCTCCGTCCATATTTATTTGTACAATATTCTAAAAGAGGGTGACCAGTATTGTTTGTCTTTTTTTAATACCAGGACACTTTTTTCCTACTTTTTCCTATATTATCCCTAATTAAATAGTTGAAAATGTATTAAAATAAATTATCTCATTTATATTAATTAGGAGTATTAAACCAGTTGGGATTAGTTCATTGGTTAAGGTCTTGGTCATCTAATCTAGTGGTGCAGGTTCGAGTTAATGTCTTCAAGTCCAAAAATGGCTCTCCTATATAAAAAAAAAATAAAAGTATTTGTGTAAGAAGTGAAAATATTAAATACCCTTTATAGTCTTTTGTGAAAAAGAAAATGGATAAATAAAAATAGACCGGAAGTATATCTATTTTTTTTTTTTTTACAATGGAAGGTGTCGAGACACCAAAGAAATCAAACAAGATTAACCTATTCTTAATTTACTAAACTTAGAAGATAAATGGCCATGTGGCATTGTTGATGCATTCATAATCAGATATTTATGTGGCATTGTTGATGCATTCATAATCAGATATTTATTCAATAATAAAGAAGACAATGTCCTTTGTGCGTTAAAAATTAGTCGATCAATAATAATGAAGGCTAATCACACCCACACCCCCACTAAATGCTAATACTGTCAGTAATACCAAATCAAGAATAATTCTAACCATTATAATATCATTCAAAATTAAACAAACCATCATGAGAACAATTCTAAACATCACATCAAAAGAGAGAAACCAAATAATACAAACCGAAAATTTATTATTTATCAAACTGTATAATAACCTACGGTCCATTTCTAATCAAAAGAATAAAAAACAAAAAACAAAACATTATGAAAGAAACAAAAGAAGGAAAAAGAAAAAAAATTACTCTAGAGCTTAAGTGGTCGACTTTTTATTTGTGTGCGTAATAAATCTAGAGTTTCTATATCATATATCCAGAAATTTGTAGTAGTATACTTTTTGAAATCTTGATTGAATACTTATGTATTTTACAATTTCAAAAAAGTTGTACAAATTTTCAATTAAATAGACATCCTAAATATCTTGATTTAAGTCTACAATATGTTTGCATCCTGAGATTCGATGTGTGGTATATACAAGATCTCTTACTTTACCAAGGA
Source organism: Nemophila menziesii (assembly GCA_029959085.1). Taxonomy (NCBI): domain Eukaryota; kingdom Viridiplantae; phylum Streptophyta; class Magnoliopsida; order Boraginales; family Hydrophyllaceae; genus Nemophila; species Nemophila menziesii. The sequence goes on along the minus strand of JARWIR010000005.1, from coordinate 34,761,591 downwards.
TGGGGACAATGTTTTACTTGTAATGACATAATCAACGCTTTAATATATGTCTTCTATTAAAAAAAGCACTTCAAATGCAAGAATAGAATAGTTATGTACAAGCACTTGGTGGACAAAGAATTTTTCTGATTCTCTCCCTCGCTTGTTCAACACTTTGTCATTTTGTTTTATGTATATAACTATATATATAAGTTCATGGCTAGCCTGCACTCAACAGATTGCAAATCTTCAAACCATTTAAATTGTTTGTGGGATGAAGATCAAGCATTTTAGCCATGAGGAGCATCCGCTTGTACTCATCGATGAAATGCAAGTGGATGTGGAAGGGGAGAAATTTGAGTGTCACGGTTGTAAAGAAGCAGTCTCCTCAGGGTCAACAATGTACAGTTGCAGCAAATGTAAAGTCTTTCTCCACAAATCATGTGCTGAACTACCGATCGAGATTACTCATCCAATGCATTCTCAACACCCACTTCAACTCTTAGCCAAACCGTCTTATAAAGGAGGAGAATGTATATGCAATATTTGTCAAAGAGATTGGAATGGTTTCACATATCATTGCAAAACGTGTGAGTTTGATGTGGATATTATGTGTTCTCAGTTAGCGAGCACGTTAGAACACCCAAGTCATCCACACCTCTTAAAAATCCAACCAAGAAGTGTCCTGTTTAAATGTGATGCTTGTGGCGTAGAGAAGAAAGATGAGTCGTATGATTGTACTGTGTGCCAATTCTGGATTCACAAAACATGTGGATCAATGACAAACAATTACTTGTCGTTAAATGTTCACCCTCACCCACTTACCCTAGCTTATTCTTTTCCACAAGAATACAAACGTTACGGACTAAAATGTGATATCTGTCATTACAAGCTCCATCCAAGCACTTGGGTCTATTACTGTGCCCTATGTCGATACTTCATCCATCTCAACTGCATGACCTCTTATAAACCTAACTTGTAAGATTTATTAATTTATTTATTTTGAAAGGTTTTTTTTCTTTTAATTTGCATCTATCTAATAATCCCATACACTCTTTGATTATTAGAATTAATGAGGAGATCAGTCCAGATGTGATCAGAGTGCCTGCGCAGAACTTATCTTCAGTACTGATCAGACATTTTTTGGAGCAAAATAACCTCCCACTAGTTGAACTATCACCAGAATTGGAACATTTTAGCCATAAGCACCCTTTGATTCTCTCCAATGTCCAAGATGAGTCTTACGAATTAATGGAAGATGATCATGAAACAGTGTGCAATGGTTGTGTGGAACCCATTTCGGGTTCATGTTACACTTGTGCTCAATGCAACTACTTTATCCATGAAGATTGTGCTCGATTACCCAAAGATTTATCATCTTATTTTCATCCCCAACATAGACTCTCCTTCTATTTCAACCTAGATAAATTTTTAAGCCCTTTCCGATGCAGCAGTTGTGATATTGGTTGTAATGGATTCATGTATGCATGTTTTGATTGTGAATTTGCGTTAGACTTAAGATGTGCTCTTCTTCCTAGTACCATAAAATATGAAGATCATCAACACATACTTGTTCGAGGTGAATCGGCTTCTGAGGAGGTTTGTGATGCTTGTACAATCATTGAAAAAGGTATCTTCTACCATTGCAAGACTTGTCCTAAGAATTTAAAATTCAAACTGGGAATGAGATGTGCAATGTTACCTAAGAATGTGGGACATAGATCTGATACACACCCACTTATCCTCAGTTTTCCACCATTTGATTATCATCCAAATAAAATTACTTGTGACATGTGTGAAAAAGAATGTCATCCAAAGTACCGTATATATCATTGTCGTGAATGCAACCATTCATTTCATGCGAATTGCATTCCTAGGATTGGAATCTCACGTAATACGAAATTTGGGGCTGAAATTCAAATTGATTCTCACTCACATCCTCTTAAATTCACGAGGAAGGTTAAACATAACTTCTGTTGTGACAAATGTGATGTTGATATGAAAGGAAAGACTGCCTTTGTATGTGAAACTTGCTCTTTCACCATATGTTGTCAATGTGCTTCTAAGATTGTTAGTTCCAGTGATGGTGATGATACTACCCAATGAGGATGATAGTGAGCTGATGAAATCTGTGTTTGCTTTTTTTTTTTTTTAGGTCAAAAGTTTGCTTTTTTCTTGTGTCTCTACCCTAATATTTCAAGCTTGAGATTCTACTTTCTACACTGTATTGTAATTAAGATCTTGAATAAATTTAATATTGATAAGAATGCTCTAAATTTACCTACAACAATAGAGATATTATTAGTCAAATCTTATGGAATTCTGGGACTGATTGATAAACTATTCAGCACTCACATTCGGATCCAAGTCATGCTGAGCACCTTCTAAGTCCCATATATCTTTAAATTTCTACTTCTTATAATGGTAGAGAGGTGGCAAAAACGACGTTGTCCACTATCTTTAAATTTCTGAAAACTCTAGCTAGGTAATATTTCAAATTTTATTTGGATCAAAGTGAAGTTATTTCAATATTAATTAGGTTGGTCAAATAATATTATTTAATTGATGGATGTGGAATTTTGGGCCGACCAAAAAAAAAAGGATGTGGAATTTTGATCTGGTAAATTTTTAAATTGCATTTGAAAAAAAAAAATTGTAAATTGCACAAACCCGAACCTTATAGAGTTATATAAAATATATTTTATCCTTAAAAGGCGCCTAGGGTTAGGGCTAGGGCTTTCAAATTTCTGATAAAATTTCGCTTCTGGTGCGTGGGTTATCTTGATTCGACTATCATCTAAGGTGCACAAGGACTGAACGGTGTGGGGTGGTGAGGTTTTGGTGGCCCTATTAACAACGACGACTACCGCTTGGACTCAGGACATGGGTTTAACCTCAGATGGGAAGGCGAAGCTCCGTGGAACGGTGCTTCCACATATTCGAATCTCAACGGAGATAAAGAGGACCCGGGGTAGGTACACATGTGGAGATGTTCATGGTGGAGGGAGACGGCGAACTTGGGGGGGAAAAGCGGGGATATCTCTTTGCGTTTTTCTGCTCACCTCCATCTCGCTGTGACTCTTTGCAGTGGGGCTGTTTCCCGGAAATTTTGGGTTGGACCGGCGGTGAGGGGTACATCGTCCATGAACGGAGTAGGGTTATCTCCAACTGGTCGGAGACCACTTTATTTCAGATGATTTCTCTTCCATCTCATTGGGTGCTGACGCTAGGTTTGAATCGTGTATTTTCCTACTTCGCCTCGATGAATGGAAGATGGGGAAACAGGATTCATAACGGTAAGATTAAAAGGAAGATTAATGATGTTACTGGAAATCGAATAAAGAAGTATGGGTGGGTTAGGGTTCAGGTTTTTGAGCTTGTTTATTGGATATGGGAGAGAACAGGGTTAACTATAGAGGGATAACTGATTATGAAGATAAGCTGGGTAAGTTCGGGCTCCATACTCAGTTGGTACGCTGGAAGAAGGAAAGGTTTAGAATGGTTCATTAGGTGGATATGGTTAGCCGGTTTTGTTCTCGGGGTGTGGAAGGGTGTTGGTTTAATTTGTTGGTAGTTTCAAGAGAGTGGGTTTGGATGAGGTGGCACGCATGCATACCTCTTCAACCACTTAGGGTTACAAAGCAGAACAAAGGGGGAGATTCTAAAAACTCCCGACACTTCCTCTCCCCGAGTGCGGTACACGTGCCAATGGAGAATAAGAGTTTTTATTTTAAAATTACTGGAATACAACACCTGGATAGCACTTTCAAGGCATTGCACCGCTTCGGTTCATACAAAAACAAGACTACACTTTATAATGGCTTTTCAATTTACTGGATCAACTATTACTCATCCTCTACACCTTTCAGAAAAGAAAACGCTTTCTTCACTTCGACAATCTTTAGAAGAAATATGGCTACACACTCACGCCATGCTTTACCGGTGACCTTCCTTGATCATGCGGAGGAGGAATATCTTTGGGTTATAGAGCTTGACATCAAAGTCAGAAGGGTTGAACATTTGGATCGTGGACGGGTGCTCATGGTACGAGTGGTGGGTGACGACAAGGTGAACCTCAACGGTTTCCGACGCTGGGTCACAGACAGATGGCAGGTTAAAGGTAATGTAATGGTTTCAGAAATTTCTCAAAACTATTTCAAGCTTGAGATCGATGATCAGAGGGAAATGGATCAACTTTGGGACCTTAGGCCTGGAAACGTTATTGTCTTCCATGCGGGGTTTACCAAAGGCAGTGGTACGTTCAATGGCACGTTTACAACTCCCAACTACTCATCGGCGTGGATTTAAGTCGGTGGGCTCGCACACATACAGAATACAATTCCTACTATTAAAAACATTGCTCGCACGTTTACGAATCTGGAGGATATTGACTTCCCGGAGGATGATAATGCGATTGTTCCAACCATTCGGTTCCGCGCTGGCTTCAGGGTGTTGGATCCTGTACCACCGGGTAAGTATCTTAGGCAACAAGATGGTGTCGGTTGGGTGACGTTCAAGTATGAGAGTCTAGGGTTATTTTGTTTTGCTTGTTGCAAGTTAGGCCACAAACAAGAGAACTGTGGGGACCCTGTGGATAAGGAGGGGCTTTCTGATGCTAAGCTTAGGATGGTTACTTGGGGCATGGAGAACGTTATTAAGGACACGCTCGAGCAACCGTTGTATGGAGTTCGTAAGACGGTAGGTGATTCGTTTCTATCTCGCGCAAGCTATTCCGTGTGGGATAGGAATGACAGGTCTCCACCTACTCAGGATGGTCGAGATAGGGAAATCCGTTCTAAAAGTAGGTTTGATAGGGGGTCTCGGTTTTGTAGGGATCAAAATGAGGACACTTCTGCTACTCGTGGTGATGTGGACATGGGAGGTGTTAATAAATCTGGACAAGAGCAAGATTTGGAGGAGGTTATTCAGGAAGCAGTTAGGCGAGAGATAGTTGTTCAACAGGCGGTGAAAACAGTGTTCATTAATGATGATGAGCATGAGGATGGACCTAAGGAAGTGGAGGCTATGGGTAATGAGGATACAAATCAGTCTACGCCTAAACAATCAAATACCAACAATAATACTACAGACTCTGATAACAATAGTACTGCTCGTTTCAAAGGTATGTCGAATAAGACGGCTAAGAAGCGCAGAATTGAATATATGAGGTTTCATACAGTGGAAAATAAAAGACAGAAGACGCAGACAAGTGTGTATAGTGTTGAAGGTGATAAGCTTAGGGAGCTAAGTTTGGAAGAAAGGGTGGCGTTGGAAGATGATAATACAGAGGGTAACAATACTGCTTTGATGGTGACTGGGTTTACTATGAACAAGGACTCGGGTAAGGAGGTTGTTAATGATGGGTGTATGACTGAGTTACGTGGTAAGATTGCTGAGCAAGTAATTGAAGAACATGGTGGGACCGTTGTAGAAGAAGCTGGGGAGCGACAGGATACAACTTTCGAACAGGAGTATAATCGAATTCGTGGGAAAGGGACAACTAGAATCCGTGGAAGAGCAAGAAGGGGAGACAGGGGAAGACGAGGTAGCAGCCACCCGGAGATGGCTGCGGAGGGAGAATGATCACTCTTTTCTGGAACTGTCAGGGGATACGGGCCCCATTGACAATCCAGGTTATTAGGTCCATGGTGGAGGATCATAAACCCACTGTGGCGTGTTTTTTTAAACGATGATGTCTAATGTGGATGCACCAATTTTTGTTAGAAACTTAAACTTTGAAAACTTTTTTGTGGTTAACCCCCAGGGTTCTATGGAACACTCTAGGGGCTTTTTGTTGGTTTGGAATTCGTCTGTGACGGTTTCCATCTTGAACTCTTGCCCGTATTATGTTTCTGTTTTAATTAATGATAAGGATAGGTTGTATTATTATGTGTTTGTTCATGCTCCTAATAGCTATCAAGAAAGACAACTAGTATATAATCAACTTACTGACTGGAGACACAACCATGATGAAGATCTTGTGATACTGGGAGATTTTAATGACATTTCTAATACAACTCAAAGACAAAGCTCCACCCCCCCCCCCGAACCAACAATACATCCTTAATTTTAATTTATTTCTATCTAATAATATGCTAACAGACGTAGTGGCGACAGTGTGGTGAAATCAAGAATTGATAAAGTGTTCGCCTCAACTGAATGGACAAATGAATTTCCAAATGCACTTGTGTACATTCCCCCAGCTGTGGGATCTGATCACTCACCGATCATACTCTTACCCCATGGCAAAGGAAGGAAAATGTTAGACATTTCAGGTGTAAACTAACTGGTATGAGCACGAGGAATGTAGAGCCGTTATATAACAATCGTGGAATGACCACATCGACGATGGACCACTTCAAGTTGTTATCCAGAAACAAACGAATACTACGAAGGCCTTAAGTACGTGGGGCAAATTAACATTCCCTAACAATAAGACAAAAATCAAGGAACTGGAAAACCAACTAGTTCGGATTGGTAATGAAGCAAACTCTGAGCATCAACGAACATAGGAAATTATTATCAAATCACAACTGGAAATGTATTAGAAACGAGAGGAGATATACTGGTCTGATCGGGCTAGAGACCAGTGGATCAAATACGGTGATAAAAATACTAAATACTTCTTTGCGTTGACTTCCCAAAGAAGGAATTGTAACAGGATAGCGGGGATACAGGACGATAACGGTGTTTGGGTGCAAAATAAGAATGATATTAAGCATCAATTTAATACTTTTTATACTAAGCTTTTAAGTCAACAGGCTCCCACAGAACTATCAAAAGCGCTTAGGGACATTGGCCCTAAAGTTACACAGGACATGAACGATTTCCTTACCCAAATACCGGATACTGAAGAAGTTAAGAGAGCTGTTTTTTACTTAAGCTCATCAAAAGCCCCTGGTCCAGATGGTTTGAATGAAAAGTTTTTTCAGGATTACTGGGATATCATTGGCAACGATTTGGTAATCCTTGTGATTGATTTTTTTCACTAATAATACGTCACTTCTACTCTTGAATGAGACTCTGATAACACTAATCCCCAAGGGAGACATTCAGACAGGAGTTGGGGACTTTCGCCCGATTTCCTGTGTGAACTTTATATATAAAATAATTGCAAAACATTTGGCAAATCGACTCCAACAGATTATTACCAGGATTACTTCTCCTACATAGTCAGCTTTCATCAAGGGACGGGTGATACAGGATAACATCTTAATCGCACAGGAAGTTTCCTTTTTTATGAAAAGAAACTTGAAAAACAAAGAGAATTTCCCGGCAGTTAAACTGGATAAGGCAAAAGCATATGATCAGGTTCGATGGAAATTCTTAAGAGAGCTACTTGTAAAACTGGGTTTCGCCCAGCAATGGGTTGCATGGATTTGGAACTGTATATCAACGGTTACCTTCCAACTTAATATCAATGGAGAACGTCAACCCCCTTTTTATTCTGGTCAAGGACATAGTCAGGGGGATTCTCTGTCCCCCCTGTTGTTTGCTCTGGTGACGGAATCTTTGATATCGTTACTAGAAACTAAATTTCAACATAAACGAATTTCAGGTATTCAAATCACTCGTAACTGTCCGAATATTTCTCACTTGCTATTTGCAGACGATTCACTGTTCTTTCTATCATTGGGAGGGAATGATCTGGAAGAATTTCAAGAATGTATTGACACGTATTGTAGATGCTCAGGTCAAAAAGTTAACTTTACGAAGTCATCGGTGTGTTTCAGCAAACAAACACCAGGGGATATTCGCCAACTGTTCACGGAAAGATTACAGGTTCGAGAAACACGGGATCTAGGCAAGTACATGGGAATTTCCCTATGCCACAAACGGTCTAGGATGGACACACTTACTTGGATAGTGGATAAAGTTTTCAACAAAGCTCAAGGGTGGGTAGCGAAATTACTATCGGAAGGTGGAAAGAAAATTCTTATTAAAGATGTACTACAGGCTATTCCAACCTATGCTATGTCTATTTTTTCTTTCCCTTTTGGTTTTTGTAGGAAATTGGCATCGATAATTTCCATATTTTGGTGGAACTCACTCGGGAAAAGGAAAATTCATTGGATGGAGTGGGGAAAAATGACGATTGCAAAAGTGATTGGAGGAATGGGTTTCCGGGACCTCAAGAAAGCAAATACGGCTTTGCTGGCATCCCAAGCTTGGAGAATTATGACTAATCCAGAATCACTGGCGGCCAGAGTTTTGAAAGGTATTTACTTTCCTCAATGTTCCTTTTTAGATGTGAAACTGCGACAGAATAGAACATGGTCTTGGGCAAGCCTGCTCGAGGGGCGGGATGTACTAAGAACACGGGGCATAATTCAAATTGGAAATGGGGAATCTACGAATATTTGGAAACATCAATGGTTACCATCAGGAGTTTTAAGGACAAACCAATCAATACTATCCTGGAAACTATGGACCAACTCATGAATCAGCAGAAGGACGGATGGGATTGGGAAGTAATCGATAACGTAACCCCAGGGCCAGTTCATGGGGAGATTAGGAAACTTGCACTACTTAATACGGAGGACCAGGACACATTCATATGGCCCCATACTAAGACAAGTACATATACAACCAAGTCGGGATACAAAATCTTAATGCAGCACAAATGGAATGACACGGCTCAAACCTCTCAACAAGCGGTTGTGGGCAACCCTAGACTGTGGAATCGGGTTTGAAAATCAAATGTGGCTAATAAAGTGCGATCATTCACATGGAAAGCTTGTCGTAATATCTTACCTACAAAGAAAAATCTTTTCCTCCGGCATTGCTGTGATTCGAAGTGCTGCAACTGGTGTGAAACAAAGACGGATACGGTAGTTCACATGCTATTATCCTGCAATTTTTCTAAACAGGTGTGGGCTGGAACAACCTTTCAGATCAGGGTTCCTGAAGTGGACCCCGAGTCTATTGGCGACTGGATAACTAACTTATGTGATACGCTGGATAACAAAATTTGGGAACAAAACACATTTATAGCTTACATTCAACTAACGCTGTGGAATATTTGGAAAGTAAAATGAAAAGTGTACACGAAAACAATTATGTACAACCAAAAGAATTTATTTTTAATATTCTTACAGGCATGAAAGATCTTTTCGAACCAGAATGGATACAACCACCTCAATCTAGACCACCAAACACAAGGCCGGATGACACTGAGCCTTGGAACACCGAAGAACTTCGGGATACTAGGTTTATTTACACATGTGATGCTTCATTTAAATCCACAGATGAGCCTGGCGGAATTGGTATAGTGAAACGGGATAATCAAACAGGGCACAGAGTGACATTCTCTAAACCAATCTGGACGGATTCAGCCGCAAAAGGAGAAGCCATGGCGGTCTTTGAAGCTACTCAACTCAGCATGGCCCACCCTGGGAGTAAGACGGTAATCTGTTCAGATAACCTTGATTTAATTCAAGGCATCATGTCGTTGCCAGACGTGTTCTGGAAAGTACGACTGTATGTCAAGCGGATCAAACAGATGGCAGATAACCATCAGTTCTTGGTTTTCAGACATCTTCCGCGAAGACTGAACCGGTTGGCGGACAGAGCAGCTCGAAGTTCTAGGCAAGTGGCGAGCATCCCGAATGAGGACAGTGGGTTACATTACTCGTTTACGCGATTAGGGATAGGTTGATATGGGATATTTTGTTATAACTCTGACAGATTGTAACGATTGTGTGAACAAGGGAGAAGGACATAAAAGAAAAAGAAATACCAGAATAAAAAAAATATCAGAAGAATCAATAGCAAACAGAGAAATAGAAGAAATGGAAGAAATAGCTAACAGATAGCAGATCTTTCAAATTCATTACACTTAAAAGCTCTTAAGAATTGTAGAAAGTAGAGAAGGTGATTTCGAAGAAAGCCTTTATAATTATATTTCTTGGTTGGCAAAGGTAAATTCTTCAGTTTATAGAGTTATTATATGATGATTCGGGTAAAAAAGCCTTTATAAGTTATGTGATTAATGGATAATCCTTAAAGAAAAGGTTCGGTGATCTTAACCTAGGGATTGAATGTATTTTGAATCTTTGGGGGTGTATTAAACTTGGATTCTGTTGGATTTTTTGTACTTCAAAAGTTTAAAAGTATTCATTCATGATTATTAAAAGTTTATTAAACTTGAGATTATTATCCTTGAGGTTTTGAAGACACAACACCGGGCCCTAACAAGAACGGCTTTATAGCTCTTCTTACTAAAGGCCACAAACAAAATTTAGCACTATAAGCCACAATTACCTTTCTACCCCTTTTTTGTTTATTATTTCTCTATATATACATTTTATTACCAAAAGAAAATTAAAACCTAAAATTGCTCCCTCTCTCCTCTTTCATCAGCAGGTTGTTAATGGCGCTCCCTCTCTCCTCTCTCGCTACACTGTCTCGTCGGAGCTCCTTTACCATAGCATAATCCACACATTTCCAGCGTTCGTGCCACATCGGAGATCGAGTTGCAGATGTGAAGATTTGTGTTGTTCGTGATTCAAGGAAGGATATCTGCAGCGGACTGGGCTTCATCGTGAGCTTTGCAGTGGCGCTCTCCAAAGGCGACAACGAGCTTCTAGATTTCACGGCGTTACCCTGTTCGTGAGTCACCGCTTGATTCGTGATGCCTAAAGCAGTGTTGTTGTTTTCACGGCGGAACCCTAAGAAATAAAGTGAAGGGTATTTTTTTTCAGCTAAGAGAGTTTATGATTCTGCATAAATAATATTATAAGTGAATAAATAAATGTAACACTAAATCAATAAAAATGAATGGGCTACTAATCGATTGTACTAAACTTACAGCTGCATTCTTCGAAATTGAAAAGTGATTTTTTTTGGAAAAGTATAAAAATGGGTTTCTAAGAAAGTCTCTATACAAGAACGATGATGGTTAGAATGGTTGGAAATCAATACTTCATGATGAATTGGTAATGGGATTTTGAAGAATTGCTAACGAGTGAGTTTTGCAGCAGAGGAAAACAAAAAAAAAGGAGATAGAGTTCTAACTTGAATCTGAAGCTGAAGTTTCGAATACTCAGCAACTTTTTTCGACACTCAAAACTTTTTTCTGATACTGATGTCTCCCTAATTTTTCTAAATATAAGCCCTTAGGAGACATCATTTTAGGATGAAAATGGTCTTTTTATATAGACTTTAGTGCTTAAATTGCAATATTACACTTTCTCCCCTTGGAATTAGACTATTTGCATTTATAGAGCTTTTGTGCGTTAATTTACTTATTTTTAATGCAAAGTTAGTAGGTTTATGAATTTCATGAAAAACCAATCCAAGGAGGAGAAGTGAGAATTAAAGTCTTAGAATATTTCTAGTGTGCTTAGTCGAGTTTCCTGAATTTAAATTACACTTTCTTATTTCTAGTCTTGATTTAATGACTTATTATTTTTAAAGCATATGCGGTTTAATTATTTATTTAATGTGAAGCTTTAGAGATGATATGGAAATAAATTAGATGCTAAATCAATTCTAAGGAGATAAGGAAAGAAGATCTTGAAGAAATCTGGAGATAGAAGGAAGTAGAGTTCAATTAGGAAAAGGAAAAGCTGCCTTATGAATCTGAAATTCCAGCCACGTTTCAAAGATTAATTCATAACTAAAGATTGTCTAGGAATCTGAACGAGTGGTCTGCACCAATAGAAAGCTCTTTCCGAGGCAAGCGGTTTCATATATTGGAACTCCTCAAACGGATAAGTATTGAAAAAGATATGACCAAATCAAATCAGCAGCATAATCTTACCTTTCCTAGATTTTAGGGTTACGAATTAAAGAGTCCTTGACTTGTCTTCCACTCCAAGTAATTCGATCTAACACCTATAAATACCAACTCTAAACCTTAGAAAATCATCCCTTGGCTGCATAAGCTTAATATACACAAATAATTCATCATAGAAGCAATCAAGAGGATCTAGAGGAGGAAGAAGCAAGAGCTAAAGCCTAATTTCATCAATTCAACACTTCTCCATCTCTATTCTTTGGGTAATTTAGTATTAGATCTATTTTGTCTATGAGGTATTTCTAAGCTATTTATTCAAGAAGATTTATTATGCATAATTTCTCTTTAGGATTGTAATTATATGAACCATTGATTATTGTTTTTCTGTTTTAATTTGGATCTGGGATTTTAGTATTTAATTGAATTTGTTCTTAATTTCCATTGACTATATTCTTGTGCTTATTCACTATCATTGACGTCGCGAATCAAGGGTAGGTTTTAGTAATTAGGCTATTCCATATAGTGGCGTATGGATCACCTTGACGGGGGGTTTAATTACAAACATAGAATATAGACGCGTGGTATCCGTTATTTGACCCTGACGGGCTTGACTAACCACGTAGCCAATTGGGTAAAATAGTATTCATCTGAAAGTAGCTTATAATCGCCTTGACGGGGTTTGTAATACCGTAGGATAGCTCTTAGGTCCACCCTGACGGGGGCTAGGAGATAGTCTATTGTGAAATTTACCATTCACCCTTATTCTTAGTAATCATAGATTCAATAGGATAGATTCATACTTGCATATCCTTATCTTTCTTGCATAATTATTAATTGTTTATTTTATTTTCTATTTTATTATTTAGTTAATTAGAAAACAAACATTTTTATTATTTATCTTTTTAAAGCAATCAAAACTATCTATTTTGATATTGAACACAACTTTAGAATAACTTCTTAAATCCCTGTGGAGACGATAATCCCGATTTTACTTATCTATTACTTGGTACGACCCGTACACTTGCGGTCTGTGGATTCTTTAATCCTTTGCTTTTATTTATTTATTTTATAACACACAAGGACCCACCAGATACTCAGCAACTTTTTTCATGCTCAGTAGTTCATACTCAGCACTTTTTCCATGCTCAGTACCCCAGGCTCAGAACTATTTTCTACGCTCAGAACTATTTTCCACGCTCAGAATTTTTTTCCACGCTCATAACTTTTTCCGGCGGTAACAGGCGGTGGTCGGTGGTTGGGGTCGGAGCTGAAAATTATTTGATAATTAATGAAGGAGGAGAGAGATAACATGATAAAGGAGGAGAGAGAAAAATCTATTTTTTTGTCTTATATGCACTAGAAGGGTAGTTATGACATTGGACATCTTATTGGCCTCTTAGAAGGAGAGAGGAATTGACTAGCTCCTATGTGTCACTATAATAATCTCTAAGACCCCATGGGTAATTGACCCATTAAAATTTGGGTATTCATTTAAGGGGCAATGTCCAATTAATAATACGGAGAGTGTAAAAATTCTCAACTAATTACAACTTCAACTTAATTCCTATTTAATTACAATAAAATGGAAGATTACAAAAATACTCATAGACAATTAATCAATTACTTTAATTATAATAATATTTATTTATTTTTAATTTATATTTATCTTTTTTTTTTAAATTTTTTTCCGACTTTCTAATTTCAAATTTTTTTTTGAATTATTTTTTTTTCGAAATTGTTTTCCCCGAAATTGTTTTCCCCGAAATTTTTTTCCCGGATTTTTTTAAATGTGTTCCCTGAATACACAATTCTAAGATTTGTGTGTTGCAGGACCACACAAAATTGGAACAACCAAAATCAAGTTTTTTGTATTCCAAGACTACACAAATTTGAGTTTTATGTGTTCCATGAATACACAAATCTATGATTTGTGTGTTCCAGGAATACACAATTTTACGATTTGTGTGTTTAGGAATACACATAATTGAAACAAACAAAATCAAGTTTTGTGTATTACATGAATACACAAATTTGATTATTTATGTGTTCCATGAATACACAAGATTTGTGTGTTCCATGAATGCACAAATCTGAGATTTGTGTGTTCCAGGAATGCACAAACCTGAGATTTGTGTGTTTCAGAAATACACAGAATTGGAACAAAGAAAATCAAGTTTTGTGTATTCTAGGAATACATAAATTCGATTTTTATGTGTTCTATGAATACACAAATTAGAGATTTGTGTGTTCCGTGAATACACAAATCTTATATTTGTGCGTTCTAAGAATACACAATTCTGAGATTTGTGTGTTCCACGAATACACAGAATTGGAATAAACAAAATCAAGTTTTCAGTGACCTGGAACACACAAAACCCTAAAACATAAACACACAAAAATAAAAATAAAGTGTTGGTCAAAAAGATAATATATCAAGATAGTTAAAGACGAATAAAAATAGGGTATATGCCAGTAATAAATAGAAAAAAACAATTTTGTTAAAGAAAAGAATCATTTAGATCGATTTTATGACTTTATGTGTTACATGAACACATAAATCTATATTTATGTGTTGCAGCAACACATAATCCGAAATTTCGATTTAAAAAGAAAATTGAAAAAAAAAAATTGGGAAAAAAAATCTCGAATTTTTTTTTAAAATAATCTGAAAAAAAAAATTAAAAAAATATTAAAAATAATTTTAAAAAATAAAATTAAAAAATCACATAAGGGCAACATTGGAAGGTAAATATGACAATGTGTTTAATTGGGAATTAAGTTGAAAATTTGTGAGTAAGTATGAAGTAATTTTCTCCTTCCTTTTTTTTAGGAAGGAAAAATGAGGAATTGTAATTAGTTGGGAATTATCCCTTCAACTAATTGAGATTTTTCTAAAAAAAAATTTAAATTTTAGATGTATTTAAACAAGACTTTTTAAAATCTATTAAAATGTTAGGGTATTAAAAAATCATTGGACTTTGTAGGAGTTTGAGGTTTGAATATAAATAAAAAATATTTTACAAATTATTCTGCAGAAGTAGAGATTTTATAAATTTCAAGCAAACCAACAACTTGAGATAAAAATATTTAATAAGTTATTTTATAATTATTATACTATCTAATCGTTCATGACCGTGTTTTTCTAAATAGATTGGAATTAGGCTACTTAACATATATATCAGCCATATTAATTTACTTTAATTTGCTTTATTTAAAAAGAATATCAATCAGAAAAATTAATTTTCGAGGTAACCCAATATTAAACCAACAATTCAAAATAAGAAGCCATAGAATGTTGATTAGAATTTTCTTGCTTGTAAGACTTATAATGCAATTTTTATTGTTTTTTGGCCAAAATATGCACATATTCTTAATTTTGACAAATGTTGGCAAATGATTCCATCTTTAACCATTGAATTAGTACTTGTGATAATGACAAAAAGTGTTTGATTAGTTCTTGTCCACGTTATAATATAACTTATTAAGATGTTTGACAAAAAGTGTTTGACAAAAAGTGTTACCTTCCAAGAGTGGACTAGTTCAAGTCACGCTATATATGAAATTAATAATTTATTTGTTTCAGCTCTAAATCATGAACTGTTAGCTACCACGAGTTCCTAACTCAGATTTCAAACTAGATATGAAAGGGCTCCCACAAATTCTTGCCAATCTCACGTGGCATCACGACCAATTCAATTTCTAAATATGTACGATAGCTTTTGCACTTTCTAATAACGACTTCGTTTGTCCTTTAACTCTTGCTTCCTTGTTTGATCTACTTTACTCGACTTCTAATCCATGCTTTAGAATCTAATATAATCATTTACCTAAGAGTTTCACACTTGACACACAAATTACACCAAAATAACTCTAAAAGTAACAAATCTCCAAAAATAGACAAGAAACGAGAAAATATCAAGCAATGGGAAAAATCCCTCAACTTAGCACATAACGAATCTAAAATATATATCACGTGACTAGATTATTATCAAAAATATGGAGACATCAGGGACCCACCAAATGGGGTATATAATCCACCTGATGACAACACAGAATCCACCACCAAGTCTAGTATACAACCCACCTACTAATAACACACAACCCACAAAATAATTACGCACATCCCACCAAGTAATAAAATCGTCAATTTCATTAACAGGGTTGCATATAATTTTCTCTAGTGGGATATCGCGTTCTCGTTCCGTCGAACCGCCATCTGTGGTTTTTTTATTGTACTGACATGTACGCTTAGGTGGGCTATATCCCTTAACACGGGGTTTCGTTCGGAAACGTATTTTTCATCGGGGGTTTACCTTCTTTCACTAGGCTCTAGCGTTCTAGTTCCATCGACTCATCATATTGTGTTGTTGAGTGTGTCGGGATGATTGTTTGGGTGGGTTATCACTTTTACCGATGGATTTCGCCGGAAAGGGGTTTTCCGTCGGAGGTTTTACCTTTATATTCATTATTATCAATAATTTTTTATTGAGTTTTTTGTTTCTTTGAGAGTGGATTGCGTTGAATATAAAATTAATTATATTTTATTAGTGTACATGAGGGTATAATTGTCCTAGATTTAGAGAACATTGGGGGAGTTGTGTACAAAGTAAAAAAAAAACAATTTGATAAATCCAAAAAAAAAATCTACAAATTGTTAATTAAATAGACATCCTAAAAATCGTGATTTAAGTGTACAATATGTTGCATCCTGAGATTCGATGTGTGGTATATACAAGATCTATTCTTACTTAACCATATCAATGCTTAAGGGACGGGCCAATGCTTTACTTGTAAGGACATAATCAACACTTTGATATATGTCTTCTATTTAAAAAAACACTTTGAAAGCAAAATTAGAATAGTTATGTACAAGTGGTAGTATCACTTGGTGGACAAAGAATTTTTCTGATACTCACCCTAGCTTGTTCAACACTTTGTCTTTTTGTTTTATATATATTTAGATTCTAGGCCCTCAACAGATTGCAAATCTTCAAATCATTTATATTGTTTTATTGTCCAAACAAAAAAAATCATTTAAATTGTTTGTGGGATGAAGATCAAGCATTTTAGCCACGAGCATCCGCTTGTACTCATCAATGAAATGCAAGTAGTGGATGTGGAAGCGGAGAAAGTTGAGTGTTACGGTTGTAAAGAAGCAGTCTCCTCTGGGTCAACAATGTACAGTTGCAGCAAATGTAAAGTCTTCCTCCACAAATCATGTGCTGAACTACCGATGGAGATTACATATATAATGCATCCGCAACACCCACTCCAACTCTTGGCCAAACCGTTTTATTATGGAGGAAGCTGTATATGCAATGTCTGTAAAAGGTTGAGGAATGGTTTCACATATCACTGCAAAACGTGTCAGTTTGATGTGGATATTTCGTGTTCACAGTTAGCCAGCACGTTAGAACACCCGGGTCACCACCACCCTTTCAAAATTCAACCAAAAAGTGTCCTGTTTCCATGTGATGCTTGTGGCGTAGAGAAGAAAGATGAGTCGTACTATTGCACTGTGTGCCCATTTTGGATTCACAAAACATGTGGATCAATGACAAACAATTACTTGTCGTTAAATGTTCACCCTCACCCACTCACCTTAGCTTATTCTTTTCCAAAAGAATACAAACGTTACAAACTAAAATGTGATATTTGTCATGACAAGCTGCATCATTGTTATTGGGTCTATTACTGTGCCCTATGTCGATACTTCGTTCATCTCAACTGCATGGCCTCTTATGAGCCTAATTTGTAAGATTTCTTTCTCTTTCTTTTCTGCTTTAATATAGGTTTATTTGTATATGTATTTAATAAGGTTGCAGATATATTTATGCTTGGGTGGTATATATAATATATCATTACTCATATAATTGGGTTGAGTCGTTATCCTCTTTTAATTTGCATCTATCTAATAATCACATTACACTCTTTGATTATAAGAATTACTGAGGAGATCAGTCCAACAGTGATCAGAGTGCCTGCGCAGAACTTATCTTCAGTGCTGATCACACATTTCTTGGAGCAAAATAAGCTCCCAGTAGTTGAAGATCATCAACACCTACTTGTTCGAGGTGAATCTGCTTCCGAAGAGGTTTGGCATGAATGCGAGGGGTAAGATTCAAATCGACTATCACTCACATCCTCTCAAATTCACAAGGAAGGTTAAACATAACTTCTGTTGTGACAAATGTGATGTTGATTTGAAAGGAGAGGTAGCCTTCGCATGTGAAACTTGCTATTTCAGCCTATGTTTTCCATGTGCTCATAAGATTGTTAGTTCTACTGATGGTAATAGTACCCAATGATGGTGATAGTGAGCTGATGAGAACGATAATGATGATATATGTGTTTTTCTTTTTTTTGTCAAAAGTTTGCTTTTTTCTTGTCTCTCTAATATTTCAGGTTTGAGATTCTAATTTCCACCTTGTATTGTAATTAAGGTCTTGATTAAATTTACTATTGATAAGAATGCTCCAAATTTACCTACAGGTAGAGATATTAATTAGTCAAATCTAAAGGAATTCTGAGGCTGATTAATAAACTATTCAGCACTCATGACTCAATCATCGTGCTGAGAGCAAACTTTTAAAATTGCAAATTTTTACAATATCATGGTGAGTACCTTCTACGTCCCACATATCTAATATAACATTTAGAATTTTCACTTCTCATAATGGTAGAGAGTTGATAAAAATGACTTTATCCACACTCTTGTAAATAGACCTCGAGCACCCCATTATACACGTCATGCTACTTCCGCTCAAGCCGTTTTACAAAAAAGTTATATGTTGTATGTATTATTCATTATTCACTTCCTGCACCTCCAAAATTTCATACTAGAATTTTCATGGGAATGCTCTATTTAAACAACCCATCACTGTTCATATGTATATTTGTATCGATAAATTTTACTAAAAGTTGAAGATTTGGAACTAAATCAGCAAACAATAATCCCTAAGGTTCATGAAACCACAACAGCAACTTCAGATACTTTTTATGCATCTGATTTTGCGTTGCCATCACTACTCCCAACGTCCATATCTATCCCATTTTTGTCAAATGTCTAGGAATGGATCTGGCCTACAGCCCCGCCCAAGGTTGCCCCAAAACCTAAGTATTAGCTCCTCTTTTAGAAATTGTTGTTCTGGGGTCTAATCTGCTACGGACCAAATCTTCTTATAACTAAGCTGACATCTTTTATTTATTGAGAATATGGGTCATGGACTTTATTTAAATGACCTAGTCTAACCAAAAAGTGTTACTTTCCAAGAGTGGACTGTTTCAAGTCACGCCACATACGAAATTAACAACTTATTCGTTTTAACTCCAAATCATAAACTGTCAGCGACCACGCATTCCTAACTCGGATTTCAAACTAGATATGAAAGGGCTCCCACAAATTCTTGCCAATCTCACGTGGCATCACGAGCAATTCAATTTCTAAATATGTAAGATAGTTTTTGCACTTTCTAATAACGACTTCGTTTGTTGGTGGTACCTAGGGTGTGATAAAAATAAGATAAAATTAAGTCAAGAAACTACGCACTCTCACCCTAGACAGGCACGATACTGCAAGTATTACAGGACGTATGCAAGTTTTAATGATAAGTTGAGTTCGTTCTCAAGGACTTAAGTGTGTTAATCGCGTGAGTAGAAATAACGAGTAAAAGTAAATAATTAAAGACAGAAAATAAAATCAAATAGATTTTCGAAATTAAGAATTAAACTAATTAAAACTAGTAAAATAAAGACAATAAAATAAAAGATTAAGAATATGAGATGAGAGATATAGCTTAGGTTTTGCTAGTATGCACTAATCCTTCTAATTCTATCTATAGATCTAGTTAATAAGGGAGAATATTAGCTCTTGGTATACTTAGTCAGGACTCTAAATTCCCAAACCTTAGACCTTGAGAGCGACTAAGGGGGCTACGACACAACCAAGACGTGGTTTCAAATAGGGTTATCAAACGCTACTAAGGCCCTAAGCAAACACTGCAATCATTGGTGATATGGTGATTAAAACAAACCCTAATGACTATCTAGTTAGAATCATGTTTTGTCAGAACTAATATCGACACTAGACATTATGTGGTGGTCCAATAGTTAAACACCCTGTCAAGGAGACCATCTAACTACTATTAAAACAATCCTAAAGTGATCAGTTCTAGGAAAGACAATAAATCAAAACACATAAACAAATATTAAGTAAGAAGCTAATATCAAATTAAAACACGTAATTCCCAAAGAAACTTAGATAGAAGAATTAGAATTCATAGATTATACATTATGCAAAACCCAAGCTATGGGGAGTTTAGTTCATACCTGAAGGAAATAAACTAAAAGAAATTACAAAAGACATCATCTTGCTCTCTACAATGACTAAGAAATAATTATAAGGTTTTTCTAAGCAAGGATGATTTTACAAATGATATAAGGGTGTATTTATAGGTGTTTAGAAGACCTAATTCGTTTTCTTGAGGAAGAGATAAAGTATTGGACTCCTAGCCCAACTCAAATTCGTATGGAAATAAAGATAAACACTGTTGGACCGTTTTGAGCATATCTTCTTCATTATTGGTCGGTTTGAGCTCCATAAGATACCAAAAGAATCGTAACAGCATTATCTTTGTCCCTATGAAAGGAAATTACCAAAATCGGCCTATTTCTTGGGTAAAATAGCACATCTTTAGGCGTGTACTGCAGAATCCCAGATTAGGCAGCTTTTCTTTTTCCATCTTTTTAGCTTTTGTTTCCTTATCTCCAATTACCATGCAAATCTCTTTCCATAAGTTGTAGTCTTTGACTTGGACTCTAATTAAGCTCCATAATTATCTTTAAAGCTACACACTAAATAAACAATTAAACCCAATATGCTCTAAAAATATTATTTTACTAAATCAAGACTCAAAACAGAAAAGTGCACTATTTCTCAAGAAAATCGACTATTATGACTTCTAAATCACTAAAAATGATGTCTCATCCTAACATTAATCTATCACAAATGAGGAGACATCATTTATCCTTAACTCTTGCTTCCTTGTTTGATCTACTTTACTCGACTTCTAATCCATGCTTTAGAATCTAATATAATCATTTAACTAAGAGTTTCACACTTGACACACAAATTACACCAAAATAGCTCTAAAAGTAACAAATCTCCAAAACTAGACAAGAAACGAGAAAATATCAAACAATGGGGAAAATTCCTCAACTTAGCACATAACGATTCTAAAATAAATATCACGTGACTAGATTATTCTCAAAAATATGGAGACATCAGGGACCCACCAAATGGGGTATATAATCCACCTGATGACAACACAGAATCCACCTTGGATATTCGGCCCACCAAGTCTAGTATACAACCGACCTACTAATAACACACAACCCACAAAATAATTACGCACATCCCACCAAGTAGGGGTGAGCATGGTTCGGTTCGGCTCGGTTTTTGGCCGTAACCGAAACCGAATCATTCGGTTTTTAAAGGGGTCGGTATCGAACCGAACGGTTTTCATCGGTTCGGTTTCATCGGTTTTCGGTTCGTTATATGTTCGGTTCGGTTTTTTTTCGGTTTGGTATATGTTTTATTCGATAGTTGGATATATTTTATTTGAGACATTTTATTTTCTAGAAAATCCATATATGAAGTGTTTGATTTTCATGTTTCATGTAAGAAATTATATTTTTAGAACTCAAATATTATATTAGTCGTAAACGAATAATAATATCAAAGGAATATTTATAAAATTTGATGTTTATACTTTACCTTCAACAAATATTAATAAACGAAGGATTTTTTAAATTATATCGACTCATGACTTATGTAAAAAGATGTGGCATATTATAACATTTTTAGGGGCGATTCATGTCATATATGAATATTTTTGTTTTCAATAACTACTCCATTTTCTATCCCATTGTCATAATCTTTTAAAGAATATAAATTAAATTCAAGAATGTTTTAGTTTTTATATATTTTTTTGGTTCGGTTTTTCGGTTCGGTTAAGCATAGAAAAACCGTACCGAACCGAACTTTTCGGTTTTTTAAAAAGCTTATACCGAACCGAAAGTTTTGTCGGTTTTCAGTTTTTTCGGTTCGGTTTTTCGGATTTGTTTTGCTCACCCCTACCACCAAGTAATAAAATCGTCAATTTCATTAACAGGGTTGCAAATAATTTTCTCTAGTGGGATCTCGCGTTCTCGTTCCGTTGAACCGCCATCTGTGGTTTTTTTATTGTACTGACATGTACACTTAGGTGGGCTATATCCCTTAACACTAGGTTTCGTCGGAAACGTATTTTGTCATCGGGGGTTTACCTTCTTTCACTAGTCTCTAGCGTTCTAGTTCTATCGACTCATCATATTGTGTTGTTGAGTGTGTCGGGATGATTGTTTGGGTGGGTTATCACTTTTAACGATGGATTTCGCCGGAAAGGGTTTTCCGTCGGAGGTTTTACCTTTGTCTTCATTATTATCAATAATCTTTAATTGAGTTTTTTGTTTCTTTGAGAGTGGATTGCGTTGAATATAAAATCAATTATATTTTATTAGTGTACATGAGGGTATTATTGTCCTAGATCTAGAGAACATTTGTGGAGTTGTGTACAAGTAAAAAAACAATTTGATAAATCCAAAAAAAGATCTACAAATTCTAAATTAAATAGACATCCTATCGTGATTTAAGTGTACAATATGTTGCATCCTCATGAGATTCGATGTGTGGTATATACAAGATCTATTCTTACTTAACCATATCAATGCTTAAGGGACGGGCCAATGCTCTACTTGTAATGACATAATCAACACTTTAATATATGTCTTCTATTAAAAAAAACACTTTGAAAGCAAGATTAGAATAGTTATGTACAAGTGGGAGTATCACTTGGTGGACAAAGAATTTTTCTGATACTCACCCTAGCTTGTTCAACAGTTTGTCTTTTTGTTTTATATATTTAGATTCTAGGCCCTCAACAGATTGCAAATCTTCAAATCATTTAAATTGTTTTATTGTCCAAACAAAAAAAATCATTTAAATTGGTTTGTGGGATGAAGATCAAGCATTTTAGCCACGAGCATCCGCTTGTACTCATCAATGAAATGCAAGTAGTGGATGTGGAAGGGGAGAAAGTTGAGTGTTACGGTTGTAAAGAAGCAGTCTCCTCTGGGTCAACAATGTACAGTTGCAGCAAATGTAAAGTCTTCCTCCACAAATCATGTGCTGAACTACCAATGGAGATTACAAATATAATGCATCCGCAACACCCACTTCAACTCTTTGTTAAACCGTCTCATATAGGAGGAAGATGTATATGCAATGTCTGTAAAAGATTGTGGAATGGTTTCACATATCAATGCAAAACATGTGAGTTTGATGTAGATATTTTGTGTTCTCAATTAGAGAGGACGTTGGAACACCCGGGTCACCACCACCCTTTAAAAATCCAACCAAAAAGTGTCCTGTTTCCATGTGATGCTTGTGGCGTAGAGGGAAAAGATGAGCCGTATGATTGCACTGTGTGCCCATTTTGGATTCACAAAACCTGTGGATCAATGTCAAACAATTACTTGTCCTTAAAGGTTCACCCTCACCCTCTCACCCTAGCTTATTCTTTTCCACAAGAATACAAACGTTACGGACTAAACTGTGATATATGTCATGACCACCTGCATAATAGTTATTGGGTCTATTACTGTGCCCTCTGTCGATACTTCGTTCATCTCAACTGCATGGCCTCTTATGAGCCTAATTTGTAAGATTTCTTTCTCTTTATTTTCAGCTTTAATATAGGTTTATTTGTCTATGTATTTAATAAGGTTGCATCTATCTAATAATCACATCACACTGATTATTAGAATTACTGAGGAAATCAGTCCAGCAGTGATTAGAGTGCCCGTGCAGAACTTACCCTCAGTGCTGATCAGACATTTTTTGGAGCAAAATAAGCTCCCACTAGTTGAACTATCACCTGAAATGGAACATTTTAGCCATAAGCACCCTTTGATTCTCTCCAGTGTCCAAGATGAGTCTTACGAATCTATGGAAGATGATCAGGAAACCATGTGCAGTGGTTGTGTGGAACCTATTTCGGGTTCATGTTACACTTGTGCTCAATGCAACTACTTCATCCATGAAGATTGTGCTCGGTTACCCAAAGAGTTATCATCTTCTTTTCATCCCCAACATAGACTCTCCTTCTATTTTCGCCAAGATAAAATTTTCAGCCCTTTCGCATGCAATAGTTGTAATCTTCCTTGCAATGGATTCATGTATGCATGTGTGGAGTGTCAATTTGCGTTAGACATACGATGTGCTCTTCTTCCTAGTACCATAAAATATGAAGATCATCAACACCTACTTATTCGAGGTGAATCTGCTTCTGAAGAGGTTTGTGATGCCTGTAGAAATACTGAAAAAGGTATCTTCTTCCATTGCAAGACTTGTCCTGAGAAGTTAAAATACAAACTGGGAGTGAGATGCGCAACGTTACCTAAAAATGTGGGACATAGTTGTGATAAACACCCTCTTATCCTCAGCTTTCCACCATTTGATTATCATCCAGATGAAATTACTTGCGAAATGTGTGAAAAAGTATGTAATCCAAAGTACCGTATATATCATTGTCGTGAATGCAACCATTCATTTCATGCGAATTGCATTCCTAGGATTGGCATCTCACGCAATATGAAATTTGGGGTTGAAATTCAAATTGATTCCCACTCACATCCTCTTAAATTCACGAGGAAGGTTAAACATAACTTCTGTTGTGACAAATGTGATGTTGATTTGAAAGGAAAGACAGCCTTCGCATGTGAAACTTGCTATTTCAGCCTATGTTATCTATGTGCTCGTAAGATTGTTAGTCCTACTGATGGTAATTGAAAGAAATAAAAAAAAGGTTTTTATTCCCATGCCACCCATGATGGGAAAGACATGAGCGTACAGGGAAGTTATCTTTGATAACTTCCCACTTTGATGGTGGAGGAAGTGGAGAAAGTGGGAGAGTGGTTTATTAACAGCTAATAAACCAACTCTCCAGCTCTATAAATAGAGCCTCTCTTTCTCACAAAAACAACAACACAACAGCAACACAATCAAAGCTTATTAATAAGCGTACCTTTCTTTTCTCTCCAAATCAACACAAATAATTCTGAGACATTTAGGTTGTGAAAACAAAAAGTTTAGTTCTAGTAATTAAACTTACGACCAGAGAAGCAATTCCTTCATTCCAATTCAATCAACTATAAGAAGGCTAAATTCATGACTCTTCATTCCAATCTGCTGCGTATAAGGTTTGTCTGATAAACCTTCTTGTATTATTATTTAAGTGTAACAATTGGTATCAGAGCATGTTACCCAATGTTACCCAATTGAATGTATGAAAAAAAAAATTGAGCATTTTTTTTGTCGAAAAAAAATTATTGAGAATTTTTTTTTGCTTCTGTCGAGAGAAAAGAAAAAAGTTTAAGAAAAGTTTTTTTTATTCTGTCGAACAATAGAAGTAGAAGAAGAAAAGAAATAGCTTATAGCTTTGATTTGTTAGAATTTTTTTTTTGTCGATATATGTTAGGTTATAATGTTGGGCCACAGCCATATTAGGTAGCCCATATCTTTTCCCTAGACTAATAATATTGCTAGGTTGGGCCTTGAATTAAATATTTTTTGGACCAATTTTTTCTGGATTAATTTTGGGCCGAATTTTTTATCAAGTATATTCATGGGCCAATTTTCTATATAATTTTGGGCCACCGTATTATTTTTTTAGGCTTGACTGGACCGGTTTTTTTTTTGAACCGCCGGATTTTTTTAAAAATATTTTTCGGGCCTAATTTTATTTAAGAAAATCAAGATGAATGTGAGGGGATTCGAACCCAAACCACCTAGTTAGGTGACTAGCAGCCTTACCAATTTTACTACCTTAGGTTATTGTTAATGAATAGAGTTTTTGGAAAGATACTATTATTATTTTTCCTTGTTTCCTATATCAATTTTGGTGTATTATTTTTTTACCGTTCTTAATTTTTTTTTCTATATGTAGAAAAATGGTGTTGACACGATCCAGGGGATCACGAGCAGCAAGGCTTGAGCAACTGACAGTGTACAGATGGCTCAACAGGAACGTAAGAAATCCTAATGGATCATCAGAGATCCATAGACCAAAAGTTGCAAGGACACCGAAAGAAAAACAGTCTTTGAGAAATAGTATCAAAGCACTCCGTTATAAGAAGAAACCTCATCACACCCTAGTGCAACATGTGGCAATTGTCAATAGGTTGATTCAGGATGTCATAAATTGGGGTGATATCATATGTGAAGGACATAAGGTTGAAGTTCTTTACAAATCTCTACCAAGAGAGATGAAGAGGGATATCGAAATCTTATGGGAGTATGATTTTCCGGAGAACTATGTTCATGGGAGACAAGCTACATATGAGTGGCTAGTCTATGCTTTGACTGAATCTCACTTGTGGAGGCACTATAATAGTTCCACTAGGTCGGATCAGTGCAACTGTGGAATGCATTATCGAACTACTAGTATTGATAATTATTTTCCAATTAGACTCTATGAGGAAGTGAACTTTGAGCAGTCAATTCCTAAATTAAGGTTTTGGATATGAAAGGCGTATGCTAGTTAGGACTTGCAATAGGTAGTTTGCTTAGTGGTTTGTTTTTTCCAATTTTTTTTTAATCCCTGTTTGTTAGGAATTGCATTAGTTGCTTTGATTAAGTTATTGCTTTATTGAACATGTATTTCATTTATGTATGAATTCAACTAGTTTCTTTGTTTTTTTATGTTATTAGTTGTTTATATTCATACATTTTCACTCTAGTTATGTTAGAGTAAGTGGGAGTTCTTGGAGAACTTATTTTTGCAGTTAATGAAATTGATTGAATCATTAAAACAAACAAAATATGGTGGTTCATGATTGGGAACATAGTGAACTTTCTTTATCACTTATTTTGTTATCTTTCTTATTCATTCTATTTGCATTAATAGCATTGGGTAGTTAAATAATTGTATGTATACTAATGAAAAATCTCTTACTTTATAAGAAAATGACAACTGTCATTGATGATCCCAAAGGAGACATAATGAATGGTGAGAACTATACCCTGGTAAACTCAAAATACATTATGTTCTAGAGGAACAAGAATTCTTGATATTATTAACAATGTCATGGCTCAGCTTAAGGAAGGCATCACAGCTCAAAACGAAAGGGGCATGGAGGCTTATGAGAAGTGGAAAAAGAGATATTCCACTACAAGAGGCCTCTTGATAAGCTCCATATATGACGATCTTATCCATGAGTGTCAATAATACACCACCGCTCATGAGATGTGGGACGCTCTTAATGAAAAGTATAAGGGTACAACTATGACTAAGATGAGTCAATTGATCATTAAGTTTGACACTTACAAGAGGAAGCCTAATCAAACCAAGCATCTTTGGGAGATGTCTAATATGATTAGGGAACTTGGACGGCAGGTCATAACCTTGTTGATGAACATCAGATTCAAGCTATGATCCAATCTTTTTCAAATAAGTGGGAGCATTTGAAGATAAACTTGACTCAAAATGACCATATCATAACTTTTTGATGATGTTGCTCATCATATGACGTTGGAAGATGAACGTCTTGATGCAGTTAAGTCTTAGGAACAGACTTATATATTGCCGAGTCAAGTTCCCACAAAGGTTCTGGCATTAAGTACAAGAACAGTGGGAAGAGAAACGAAAATGAGCATGCTTCCAAGAAGAACAAGAATGGTGGTAACAACGTTTTTTTTAAGAAAGACGAGAGTAAAGTAAAATGCTATAATTGTGACAAGATAGGTCACTTCGCTCGCGAGTGAGGATGAAGATAGAAATATCATTTACTTCATATAACTTTACATATGTTACCAGTACTGTTTGCTAGTTGATTCTAATCCTTTGTGGATTGTGGATTCAGAAGTGACAGACCATGTAGCCTAAGACCAAGAGGCATATATAGAGTACCATCTAATTCCAAAGGAAACGTGATGGATATGAGGTAGGAGACAACAACAAGGTTGAAGTCAACAGATTTGACACTTGCAAGTTGAACTTGCGAGGTGATCAAACCTTATAACTGCATAATGCACTCTACACACTTGAAATTCGAAGAAATTTGGTCTTGGTCATTGTTCTTCTAGGATTAAGTTTTAATATGCATTTTCATAACAATCAAGTAGACATCTATTATAACGCTAAGTGTTAAGTTTTTGGTTTTATTTCTCATTTTTTAGTAGTACTAGATGATGATAACTCATTTAATAGTTATTATGTAAGTAGTTGCTTTTCTACTAATACTTCTTCTAATAATTTTAACGTAGAAGAAAAGTATGGAATGCTAGACTAATTCATATTGGACAAGACCGTATGAATTTGTTGGGTAAGGCAAATTTTTTTTGGGTTCATTGACTAGAGTCAACTTGCCAACTTATGAAAATTGTCTAGCAGATAAAGCAAAGGGAAACCATTTTTGAAAAGGCTAAACGAGTCGAGTACCCATTGCAAGTAATTCATGTAGACATCTGTGACCCAATGAATGTTCAAAATATACAGGGGGGACTTTATTTTATCATTTTTATAGATAATTTCACTAGTTTTGGTTATGTCTACCTGATTTTTTATACATCTGTAGCATTGAAATTTTCTTATGATATATTTCAATGAAGTAGAGAATCAGTTAGAGAGGAAAATGAAAACCTTAATCACGTGAATATCTATTGGATCAGTTGAAAGAACTGTGTGATGAAAAGTGAGAACTCTCCTAGAAATGGTTAAGTCTATGATGGCACAAGCTAATCTGTGGAGATGTCTTGCCTACTGTTAGTTATATACTTAACCAAATACCCACAATGACTGTTCCATCAAACTCCTTATGAACTACTTGTGACCCTAGGGTCGGCAGACTATGTTCATGATCTATCTCATAAATATGGGAAGTTAGGTCCAAGAGGTAAGAAGTGTATCTTTATAAGATACCCAGCTCACTCTAAAGGATATGTGTTTATTGGTGAACATAACGATGGGGGTCTCACTGAAATTGAGTTACGATATGTTACATTCTTAGAGAATGATTTTCCCAGCAGAGGTGAAGTTGACAGAAATTCTATTTTATGTGAATTAATGCAAACAAATGTAACACCTAATGAGGTAACACATACTCAAGAAATAGAGACAGACACTCCTCTAAATCTTGAGATGGAAGAAACCATTGCATCATCTAGTAATCCTATTTCTCAGGATTCTCAACTTAAGAGAAGTGCTAGAGGTTTAGTTCCTCGTCGTCGATTTGAAATCAAAGGAAAAGTCCTTATGATAACTCCACAAGACGAAGAAGAACCTCGATCAGTTAATGAAGCATTCTCATGTCCTGCTAAGAATTAATGGAAGAAGGCAATGGAAGAAGATATGGAGTCGATAAAGAAAAACCAGGTATGGGAACTGGTTAATCTCCCGAAAAGACGTAAGGGAATAAATGGGTTCTTAAAATAAAGAGGAAACCTGACAATTCCATTGAAAAGTATAAAGCTCGCTTGGTAGCGAAAGGCTCTACTCAATGGGAAGGAATAGTTTTTGAGGAAATTTTTTCTCCTGTTGTTAGATTTACCTCAATACGTCTTATTTTTAGCTATTGTGGCGCATCTCGATCTGGAGTTGCACCAAATGGATGTTAAAACTACATTTCTAAATGGAGATTTAGAAAATGTTATTTTCATGGAACAACCCTCGGGTTTCGTTACAAAAGATCAAGAGAATAAAGTATGTAGATTGTTAAAATCAATATATGATCTTAATCAAGCCTCGAGACAGTGGAATTTGAGATTTCATGAAGTCATTTCATCAAATGGATTTGAGATGATAAGTGAAAATCACTGTGTTAATGTTTAATGTTCCAAGAAATTTTGTGATCTTATCTCTATATGTAGATGACATCCGATTAGCAGGGGATGATAAAGAGTTTATTCAAGCTAATAAGGAGTAGCTAGCTTCTCAATGTTATATGAAATATATGGGAGAAGCAAATTATATTCTTGGTGTTAAGATTAGTAGAGATAGGTCTAGAGGACTATTATCTTTGTCTCAAGAACCTTAAATCATGAATATAATTGAGCGGTTTAGCATGACTAAGTGCAATACCATTGACACTCCTGTAGAAAATGGAATAAACTTAAATCTCGACAAGTGTCCTAGTACTCCAGAAGAGAAAATAGAAAATGTATACAGTGTCATATTTTAGTTCATGGATAGTCTTATATATGTTATGATGTGAATTAGGCCAGACATATGTTATGTGGTAGATTTAGTTAGTCATTTTAATTGAACCCAGGACAAGAAAATCCGAAAGTTGTGAAAAAGATATTGAGATATCTAAAAGGCACTATGGATTATGCCTTTGCTTTCGAGGAAATAGATTACACCTAGAAGGATATATTACGCTATTTGGGATAGTGATATATATGGGGGTAAATCTACCTCAGGTGATGTATTCATGTTGAATAATTGCGCAATTTCTTGAAGTAGCAAGAAACAAACCTGTATAATTTTTGTCCACAATGGAAGCTGAGTTTGTAGCATGCTTAGCTGTGGTTCCAGAGGCTGTTTGGTTAAAAAGGTTATTATGAACATTTAGGATTCTCAGGCGATAGTGGGAGTCCCGTTATTATACATTGTGATAGTCAAGCTGAAAAGGCTTGTGTGAAAGCTCCTAAGTATCACAGTATGACCAAACACATTGATATAAAGTATAACGTTGTTAGAGATATTATTGCACAAAAGGATGTTGATTTGCAATACATACACACACGCAATATGCTTGCTGATCCATTCACAAAGGATATCCCAAGGGATATATTTATGGATATGTTAAATCTATATGATTAAGCAAGATATAATGTATGAATATTGCGAGTTTATGTGCATTCATATATATATTTTCATTAGTATGTTTATTTAACTGTTTATTTTAATAATATCATGTTAGATATATATTATAATGCGTGTAATTTTTTGAAGTATGTATGTCCTATAGACTGAGATTGGCCCTATCACACGGGCAATCGCCTTTGGCATAAGAAGTGCGCAAAGATGAGACTAACTCATAGTAGTGAAGAACCCTTAAGATAACTTGAGTTAAGATAGTCGCCTTAACTAAAGTGTTAAGATGAGATCATAAACATGGATAAACCATGTTAAGCTTATATTATGATCGAAGTAGAATCCCACTATCTACTTAGTCTATAAGAGCCAGATATGAGTTGCTTGATTGATTTCATAGAAGGGTTGATCAATCGAAGAATTCATCTTAGGCAACGAAGCTTGTCTAATTATATATCTGTATGGTATTTATAAAATTGTGACATACAATTGGAGCTATATATGAATAATACCATAACACGTGTGTCATACCACGTGTGCTTTCGACCAGAAGGAAGTGAAGAGTCGATCCCTGTCTCTTCATTGTGTGATGCCTTCAAAATTGTGCCCTTATTACTTTTGACTATGTCTTGATATTTTGATTAGGTGTATGCTACTTTGAACATACTACTAATGATCATGAATGATTCGGTCTAATGGGGTATGTTTGGGAAAGCAACCTAATCAACGTAAAAGGATATAAGTGTAAAGGGAAGACTAAAATTCTGTATCAAAGTGTGTGCTTGCAGGTACCGATCATGTAAGTCAATTTGGACCATAACATGATAGTGAGACACATGAAGTTATGTCAGTGAACTCTTTTAATCACATAAACGATGTGATATAAATTTAAAGGGGTCAGAGTTACTGAATATGATACAATAAATTATTAGTCTGGGGTACTACAAGATACGTAAGGAATGAAGTTTCATTTGAGCAACTATGTACCCTAACAGGTTATTAGTAACGTATGCTCGTATGCTTGTCGGTCGCACGACCTATTTTGTCAAGTATGATGAATTATTCTAGAAATGTGTATATGAGGAGATTTGAGAAATATTGATGTATGGTGCATTGAAATGCATGTTCCTAAAGGGAATGATTGTAACTCCATCATGTGCGAGTGGGAGAATGAAAGAAATAAAAAAAAAGGTTTTTATTCCCATGCCACCCATGATGGGAAAGACATGAGCGTACAGGGAAGTTATCTTTGATAACTTCCCACTTTGATGGTGGAGGAAGTGGAGAAAGTGGGAGAGTGGTTTATTAACAGCTAATAAACCAACTCTCCAGCTCTATAAATAGAGCCTCTCTTTCTCACAAAAACAACAACACAACAGCAACACAATCAAAGCTTATTAATAAGCGTACCTTTCTTTTCTCTCCAAATCAACACAAATAATTCTGAGACATTTAGGTTGTGAAAACAAAAAGTTTAGTTCTAGTAATTAAACTTACGACCAGAGAAGCAATTCCTTCATTCCAATTCAATCAACTATAAGAAGGCTAAATTCAGGACTCTTCATTCCAATCCGCTGCGTATAAGGTTTGTCTGATAAACCTTCTTGTATTATTATTTAAGTGTAACAGTAATAATACCCAATGATGATGATAGTGAGCTGATGAGGATGATAATAATGATGTATGTGTTTTTCTTTTTGAGCCATTTATTTATTTTTATTTTTTTGTCAAAAGTTTGCTTTTTTCTTGTATCTCTAATATTTCAGGTTTGAGATTCTACTTTCTACCTTGTATTGTAATTAAGGTCTTGAATAAATTTAATATTGATAAGAATGCTGTAAATTTACCTGCAGTAATAGAGATATTAATTAGTCAAATCTAAAGGAATTCTGAGGCTGATTATTAAACAATTCAACACTCATGACTCAATCATCGTGCTGAGAGCAAACTTCTAAAATTGCAAACTTTTACAATATCATGGTGAGCACCTTCTCACATATTGAAAGAAATAAAATAAATTAATATATTAATTTTATTTCCATGTCACCCATGATGGGTTTGACATGAACGTAAAGTTAGTCAGGAAGTTACCCGGGTTTAACTGAAAGAACTTACCCACTAAGATAGTGCTTGGGGTGGAGATCATGGGAAGGTGGTTTATTATCATTTAATAAACCAACGCTTCCTGAACTCTATAAATAGAAGTCTCCTACTCCATATTCAATACAGCTTCACAGCATACAAAAATTCTTCAGCGAAAATTTCTTCTCTTTTTCCATTATACGACAAAATTCATAGACTCTTAGGCGGTGAAAACAAAGGGATTAATTCTAGTAATTAAGTTCACGATCAGAAAGCAAGAATTAAAGAAAGTAAGAATTCAGAAATCATCAATCCGCTGCGTAAGAGATTTGTCTAAAACCCTAACTCTTTAATTAATAGGTAACAATTGGTATCAGAGCATTTGTTACCTGAATAATTCTTTGCTTCCTCTTCTGTGTTTTCAATACGATTCATTAAAAAAAAAATTAGTTGGATTTTTTTTCTGTCGAGAAAAGAAAAGAAAATTGTTTTTGATTTTTTTTGTTGATTGTATAAGTAAGTTCCTTTATTTAATTAATTTTTATTTATTTTAATTTTTCGGACCAAATAAAATCTAAATGTTTGTAAAGGGATTCAAACCCTGACCAACATTACTAAAGACTAATAACGTAACCACTTGATCTATACAATTTGTTTTTAGTTAAAAAGAATATATGATGAACTTATAACGTAGTTCAAAAATGTATTATTTTCAAAAGGTGGTGAATTTTTTTTATTCTTAATTTTTTCTATAGAGAAAAATGGTGATTACACAATTCCGAGGATTACGTGCATTTAGACGCGACCTGTTGATGAACTACAGGACCGATCACAAGAACATAAAGAATTGGACATTGGTCTACACCGCCAAAGAGCCCGAGTCAGATGGACAAAGGGAAGATTTGAAAAATAAAATAATGACACTTCGAAATTATAAGATGAAATCATCACATTCTTTAATACAACACGTGAAGATTGTAAATGATATTATACAAAGTGTCATAAAATATGCATATCGCATGAATGAGAATGACAAGATTGATGCCCTTCTCAGGACTTTGCCGAAAGACTTGAGTAAAGATCTCCTTGATCTATGGAGGAATGTGAATCCCGAAAATTATGTAGATAGGAGATCAAAAACATATGGTTGGGTCGTATATGCCTTCACTGAATCTCATATGTGGAATCATTTTAAAAGGCATACAAATTTTTTCAAATGTCCTTGTGAGATGAATTCGCCTACTAAGTATGATCCGATAAGTCTCTATGTAAAAGAGGGTTTTGAAAAATTGATTCCTTTGAAAACGGGATACGAGTGATTGTCATGTATAAGTTAGAGCTTCTTTGCTAGGTAGTTTATTTTGGTAGTTCGTTTCAAATGTTAGTCTTTGATTTTATTTGGTTATTTGTTTACCAAACATGTTTTTTCATTTATGTATGAATTCAACTAGATTATTTGCTTTTATGTTATTAGTTATTTAGTTTTCATACATTTTGCTCTATTCATGTTAGAGTAAGTGAGAGTTCTTGAAGAACTTAATTTTGCAGTTAATGAAATTGATTGAATGATTAAGACAAACAAACTATAGTGGTTCATGATTGGGAACATAGTGAACTTTCTTTATCACTTATTTTGTTATCTTTTTTATTCATTCTGTTTGCATTAATAGCATAGAGTTGTTAAATAAATGTATGATATTAATGGAAATCTCTTACTTTATAGAGAAAATGGCATCGAAAACCATCATTGCTGATCTCAACAAAGGAGAAAAGATGAATGGTGAGAACTATAACCTTTGGAAGCTCAAGATACACTATGTTCTAGAAGAGCAAGATGTTCTTGAGGCTGTTAACAATGTCATGGCTCAGCCTGAGGAAGGCAACACAGCTCAAAACAGAAGGGACATGGAGGCTTATGAGAAGTGTAAAAAGAAAGATTCCACTACAAGAGGCATCTTGATAGGCTCCATGAATGACGATCTTGTCTATGAATGTCAACGATACCTCACTGCTCACGAAATGTGGAATGCTCTTAAGGAGAAGTATGGGGGTACGAATGTGACTAAGTTGCATCAATTGACCATTAAGTTTGACACTTGCAAGAAGAAGCCTAATGAAATCATGCAACAACATCTCCGAGAGATGTCTAACATGATTAGGGAACTTAAGAATGCTGGTCAAAACCTTACTGATGAACAACAGGTTCAAGCTGTGATCCGATCTCTTCCAAATAACTGGAAGCATTTGAAGATAAACTTGACTCACAATGACAACATCAAAACCTTTGATGATGCTGCTCGTCATGTGACATTGGAAGATGAACGTCTAGATGCAATTAAGCCTCAAGGCCAGGCTTATGTTGCTGAGTCAAGTTCCCACAAAGTTTCTGGAAATAAGCGCAAGAACAATGGGAAGAAGAACGGAAATGAGCATGTTTCCAAGAAGAACAAGAAGGGTGGTAACAATAAGGAAAAACGTTTCCGTAAGAAGAAAGACAAGAGTAAGATGAAATGCTTTAACTGTGATAAAATGGGTCACTTCGCTCGCGAGTGCAGCGAGCCCAGAAAGGTAGCAATGTCATTTACTTCTTGTAATTTTACTTATGTTACCAGTACTGTATTGCTTGTTGATTCTAATCCTTTGTGGACTGTGGACTCAGGAGCGACAGACCATGTAGCCAAAGACCGAGAGGCATATGTAGAGTACCGTCGGATTCCAGAGGGATCAAGGTGGATATATGTAGGAGACAACAATAAGGTTGAAGTCAAAGGAGTTGGAACTTGCAAGTTGAACTTGCGAGGTGGTCAAACCTTGTACCTGCATGATGTACTTTACGCACCTGACATTCGACGGAACTTAGTCTCGGTCACTGTTCTTCTAGGATTAGGTTTTAATTTGCATTTTCATAACAAACAAGTAGATATCTATTA
The DNA here is from genome assembly GCA_029959085.1 of Nemophila menziesii. Taxonomy (NCBI): domain Eukaryota; kingdom Viridiplantae; phylum Streptophyta; class Magnoliopsida; order Boraginales; family Hydrophyllaceae; genus Nemophila; species Nemophila menziesii. The sequence goes on along the minus strand of JARWIR010000005.1, from coordinate 34,725,946 downwards.
TGATGCTACGTATTATGGTTCTGGTTTTATTTCGCATGGTTTAATTGTACTAGATGATGATAACTCGTTTAATAGTTATTGTTTAAGTTGTTGCTTTTCTACTAATACTTCTTCTTCTAGTTATTCTAATGTAGAAGAAAATGTATGGCATGCTAGATTAGGTCATATTGGTCAAGAACGTATGAATTTGTTGGCTAAGGCGAACCTTTTGGGTTCGTTGACTAAAGTCAACTTGCCAACTTGTGAAAATTGTCTAGCAGGTAAAGCAAAACGGAAACCATTTGGAAAGACTAAACGAGTCGAGTACCCATTACAAGTAATTCATTCAGACATCTGTGGCCCAATGAGTGTTCAAACTAGACGTGGGGAACGTTATTTCATCACTTTCATAGATGATTTCACTAGGTTTTGTTATGTCTACCTGATTTCTCACAAATCCGAAGCATTGAAATGTTTTATGACATTTATCAATGAAGTGGAAAATCAGTTAGAGAAGAAGGTGAAAACCCTAAGAACCGATCGAGGACGTGAATATCTATCTGATCAGTTTAAAGAATTGTGTGATGAAAAAGGGATAGTAAGGCAACTTACAATTCCTAGAACACCACAACAGAATGGTGTTGCTGAAAGGAGGAATAGAACACTCCTAGAAATGGTTAGGTCTATGATGGCACAAGCAAATCTTCCAATATCTTATTGGGGAGATGCCTTGCTTACCGCCTGTTATATACTTAACCGAGTACCCACAAAGACTATTCCATCAACTCCTTATGAACTATGGACAGGTAGGAAACCTAATCTGTCATACTTGCGACCTTGGGGATCGGCAGGTTATGTTCATGATCTATCTCATAAGTATGGGAAGTTAGGTCCAAGAGGCAAGAAGTGTATCTTTATTAGATACCCAGATCAATCTAAAGGATATGTTTTTATTGGTGAACATAACGATGGGGGTCTTACAGAAATTGAGTCACGAGATGTTACATTCTTAGAGAATGAATTTCCTAGCAGAGGTGAGGTTGACAGAAATTCCATTTTATGTGAATTAAATGAGATTCAGGAAGATGATATGCAAACAAATGTGACACCTGATGAGGTAACACATACTCAAGAAATAGAGACGGACACTCCTTTGCATCTTGAGACGGAAGAAACAATTGCATCATCTAGTAATCCCATTTCTCAAGATTCTTAACTTAAGAGAAGTTCTAGAGGTTTAGTTCATCATCGTCGATTTGAAATCGAAGGAGAAGTCTTTATGATAATCCACAAGACGAAGAAGAACCTCGAACAGTTAATGAAGCACTTTCATGTCCTGCTAATAATGAATGGAGAAAAGCAATGGAAGAAGAAATGGAGTCGATGAAGAAAAACCAGGTATGGGAACTGGTTGATCTCCCGAAAGAACGTAAGGCAATTGGGAACAAATGGGTTCTCAAAATAAAGAGGAAACCTGACAATTCCATTGACAGGTATAAAGCTCGCTTGGTAGCGAAAGGCTATACTCAACGGGAAGGAATAGATTTTGAGGAAACCTTTTCTCCTGTTGTTAGATTTACCTCAATACGTCTTATTTTAGCTATAGTGGCGCATCTCGATCTGGAGTTGCAGCAAATGGATGTTAAAACTGCATTTCTAAATGGAGATTTAGAAGAGGTAATTTTCATGGAACAACCCTCGGATTTCGTTGCAAAAGATCAAGAGAACAAAGTATGTAGATTATTGAAATCAATCTATGGTCTTAATCAAGCCTCGAGACAGTGAAATTTGAGATTTCATGAAGTCATCTCGTCAAATGGATTTGAGATGATAAGTGAAGACCACTGTGTTTATATTAAACGTTCCAAGAAAAATTTCATGATTTTATCTCTATATGTGGATGACATTCTATTAGCTGGGAACGATAATGAGTTTATTCAAGCTAATAAGGAGTGGCTAGCTTCTCAATTCGATATGAAAGATATGGGAGAAGCAAATTATATTCTTGGTGTTAAGATTCATAGAGATAGGTCTAGAAGACTATTATCTTTATCTCAAGAACCTTACATCATGAATGTACTTGAGCGCTTTGGTATGACTACGTGCAATTCCATTGACACTCCTGTAGCAAAGGGAATAAACTTAACTCTCGACATGTGTCCTAGTACTACAGAAGAGAAACAGAAAATGTCAACAGTACCATATTCTAGTGCCATTGGTAGTCTTATGTATGTTATGATGTGTACGAGACCAGACATTTGTTATGTAGTAGGTTTAGTTAGTCGTTTTCAATCTAACCCGGGACAAGAGAATTTGAAAGCAGTGAAAAGGATATTGAGATACCTAAAAGGCACCAAAGATCATGCCTTATGCTTTCGAGGAGATAAATTACGCCTAGAGGGATATACAGACGCTGATTGGGCTGGTGATATAGATGGGCGTAAATCCACTTCAGGTTATGTTTTCTTGCTAAATAATTGCGCAATCTCGTGGAGTAGCAAGAAACAAACCTGTGCAGCTTTGTCAACTATGGAAGCTGAATTTGTAGCATGCTCAGCTGCGGTTCAGGAGGCTGTTTGGTTAAAAAGGTTCTTTGAACATTTAGGATTCTCTGGTGATAGTGGGAGTCCAATAACAATATACTGTGATAGTCAAGCTGCAATGGCTTATGTGAAAGATCCAAAATATCACATCAAGACCAAACACATTGATATAAAGTATAACTTTGTTAGAGATATAATTGCACAAAAGGATGTTACTTTGCAATATATACCCACTCGCAATATGCTTGCTGATCCATTCACAAAGGCTATCCCAAGGGATGTATTCATGGATCATGTTAGATCTATAGGATTAAGCAAGATATAATGTACGAATTATTGCTAGTTTATGTGCATTCTATGTATATATTTCCATTAGTATGTTTATTTAATTTTTATTTTAATAGTATCATGTTTGATATATATTATATTGCGTGTGATTTTGTAAGTATGTATGTCCTATAGACTGAGATTGGCCCTGTCACACGGGCAATCGCCTTTGGCATAAAAAGTGCGCAAAGATGAGACTAACTCATAGTAGTGAAGAACCCTTAAGATAACTTGAGTTAAGATAGTCGCCTTAACTAAGTGTTAAGATAAGATCATAAACATGGATAAACCATGTTAAGCTTATATTATGATCGAAGTAGAATCCCACTATCTACTTAGTCTATAATAGCCAGATATGAGTTGCTTGATTGATTTCATAGAAGGGTTGATCGATCGAAGAATTCATCTTAGGCAACGAGACTTGTCTAATTATATATTTGTATGGTATTTGTAAAATTGTGACATACAGTTTGAGATATATGAATAATACCATAACACGTTTGTCATACCACGTGTGCTTTCGACCAAAAGAAAGTGAAGAATTGATCCATGTTTCTTCACTGTGTGATGCCTTTGATTTGTGCCCTTATTACTTTTGACTATATCTTGATATTTTGATTAGGTGTATGCTAATTTGAACACATTACCAATGATCATGAGTGATTCGGTCTAATGGGGTATGTTTGGGAAAGCAACCTAATCAATATAAAAGGATATAAGTGTAAAGGGAAGACTAGAATTGTGTATCAAATGTGTGCTTGCAGGTTAACCGATCATGTAAATCAATACGGACTATAACATGATAGTGAGACATATAAACGAAATGATAGTGAACTTTTTTTCACACAGAAGTTGTGATATATATTTGAATGGGTCAGAGTTACTGTAATGTGATACAACATATTGTTAGTCTGGGGTACTACAAGATACGTAAGGAATGAGATTTCATTTGAGCAACTATGTACCCTAACAGGTTAATAGTAACATATGCTCGTATGCTTGTCGGTCGCACGACCTATATGTCAAGTATGATGAATTATTGTAGTAGTGTGTATATGAGAGAATTTTGAGAAATTTTGATGTATGGAACATTGTGATGCACGTAATAGTATGATGGTAACCCCATCATGTGCTAGTGGGAGAATGAAAGAAATAAAATAAATTAATATATTAATTTTATTTCCATGTCACCCATGATGGGTTTGACATGCACGTACTCTGGGAAGTTAGTAAGGAAGTTACCTGGGTTTAACTGAAATAACTTACCCACTAAGATAGTGCTTGGGGTGGAGATAATGGGAAGGTGGTTTATTATCAGTTAATAAACCAACGCTTCATGAACTCTATAAATAGGAGTCTCCTACTCCATCTTCAATACAGCTTCACAACACACAAAAATTCTTCAGCAAAAATTCCTTCTCTTATTCCATTATACGACAAAATTCATAGACTCTTAGGTGGTGAAAACAAAGGGCTTAATTCTAGTAATTAAGTTCACGATCAGAAAGCAAGAATTAAAGAAAGTAAGAATTCAGAAATCATCAATCCGCTGCGTAAGAGGTTTGTCTAAAACCTTAACTCTTTAATTCATAGGTAACACATATCTAATATAACGTTTCCAATTTCCACTTCGATAATGGTAGAGAGTTGATAAAAACGACTTTATCCACACTCTTGTAAATTTTTGGAACCTCTAGCACCACATTGTACACGTCATGCTACTTCCGCTCAAGCCGTTTTACCAAAAAGTTATATGTTGTATGTATTGTTCAGTATTCACTTCCTGCACCTCCAAAATTTCATACTAAAATTTTCATGGGAATGCTCTATTTGAACAACCCGTCACTGTTCATATATATATTTGTATCCATAAATTTTACTAAAAATTGAAGAATTGGAACTAAATCAGCAAACAATAATCCCAAGGTTCATAAAACCACAACAGAGATACACTTTATGCATCTGATTTTGCATTTCCATCGCTACTCCCAACCTCCATATCTATCCCATTTTTGCCAAATGTCTAAGAGTGGACCTGCCCTACAGCCCCGCCCAAGGTTGCCCCAAAACCTAAGTATTAGCTCCTATTTTACCTAAATATATAGTAGTCTTCCTAGTCTAGATATTAGGTCTTATAGAACTATATATAAGACTTAGTTAGGAGAAATGTCACTCCATGGTTCGAGAATTGGTTATGTTAGGACACAAGGTTTCTAGCAAAGCTATGGAGGTTGATTGTACACATATTAAGTGTACACTTTACCATGTCTGGTATATGTCAAAGGTGTGAGAAGCTTTCTCGGACACGTGTGATTCTACCGTGTTTCATTAAAGACTTCTCGAATATCGCCAAGCCCATTTGAACCTACTCGTAAAGGAAATATCTTTCCAATTTGTCGAGACTTGCATAGCGACGTTCTTGGCGTTAAAGGAAAGGCTCAACTCCACACCTATTGTCACACTCATTGATTGGAATCTTTCGTTTGAGATTATGTGCAACGCAAGTGATTTAGCTATGGGAGCTATCTTGGATCAACGAAAGTACAAAGATGGAGTCCTTACTATGTAAGGAAGACCTTCCCCGGAGCTCAATTAAACTATATCGTCACCGAGATGGAGTCGTTAGTCATGGTGTGCTTACACCAAGTTTTGTTCCTATATCCTGGAATGAAGGTTTTTCGATTCCGGGACCACTCGGTGATCAAGTACCTCAATGAGAAGAAGGACGTGAAGCCGCATCTTATTATATGAGTCTTACTTTTTCAAGAATTTGACTTGGAGATTCAAGATCGGAATGGAACCGTGAATCAAGCAGCTGATCATGTATCCCATCTTGAAGGATCTACGGTCAACACCAACCCAGATTTGGTCAAATGAGGTATTTTTGAATGAACACTTTGTTAGTCATAGGGGGTTAATAGAACGGACACTAATATAATTTTCGTCTAATAAAAATAAAAAGACTTCTAAACAAAGGTATATGACAAAATCTTATGATATGATACTAAGGGTGTTTTTAAGAGTTATGAATGTGGAAGTTAAGTGTTACGAGAAGATAGATGCTGGATAAAGGAAGGTAGGAAGCCAAGGTCTCAACTAAGATGAGAAAATGGGTAGTGGAGCTAAGCTTAAGATAAGGTTAGCTAGAGTATTATCTTTATACTAGTTAAGTTCTCCCACTACGGTAGAAACATAAGGTCAAGCCATTAAAGGTCCTAAGTATGAGGGATTCTCTAAAGCTAATCTAACACATACTAAAGGAGTCAAAAAAGCATATGGTTAGAAAGCAAGTATAAATATTAGAATTCAAGCAATAATTGAAGGATAAGGGAAAAAAGATACACGACCATTTATAGTGGTTAGGTTTCCTTACATCCACTACCTAGGGTAATCCACATAGGATTTTTAAACTACTCCACTAAACTCCTTGATATTTCTTCCAGCTGAAATACAAACCGGTACAAAGAGGTTTTTCTTGGCTAAACCACAAACTAAAAACTTCTAAGACTTTTGACGGTTAAGTTACAACCTAATAAGACTTTTAATGGTTAAAGTACAACATGTTAGATTTTGACAAGGTTCTGTCTTAAACTATAAAACTCCTTATTTTTAAACGTAGATAAAGATTTATACCCTAAGTTGTTAGATGATTATTACAACCAATTAATTGTGCTACTTGATGAGCAAATATAAAATATGGATTGTAGACTCCTTTTGAGTTGATATAGGTTGACGATTGAAGTTGAAATACTTGAGAGTTGATTTAGTTTAAGCTGATTTTAATCTTCTCTTTGAGTTGATGTGAAAGATAAGATTGAAGTTGAAATCCTACTTAAGTTGATATGGATGAAGGCTCTAAGCTTGATTTTGATATATAACGAAGAATAAAGATTGTGAATACTATCATGAAGTGGTGGATAAAGTGTTGATCAATTTTTTCTTCAAGAGGTGAGTTAGAAAAATTCCCAATAGCTCATACTTATAGTCAAAAGACTTCCAACAGTTATGTGTCCTTTTTGCTTTTAAAATGGAATGAGCGGAATGACAGATTCTCGAACTAGGTTGACGGTTTTCTCCCCAATGACTATATTCCACGTGGCACTGCTAGAACAAATGTTTACATTCTGAGGTGGCACAAAAAACATTGTCGTAAGATAAGAGAGTGATATGACGCTTTGTGAACCGGAATGACAGTTTGCTTTCAACACCGGAATCCTGATTTGTAATGATAAAATAAATCTTGAACTCGGGATGATGCTTGTCAAGACCGGATTTATAAATTTCTAATTCGGGTTGACGTTTTCTCAAAGCGGGTGCCCATTTTCATAAGTTTGGCATATGACAAAATTGCTTTTGTTATTTTAATATGAACTTTGATGTGATTCTCAAATGAAAAAAAAAATTATTCACAAAAGTTGTACGTAGTGGTATTTTAAGAAAATTTGTAGTCTAACTTGAAGAATAATTCTTAATGTAGACACCTATATGATTAAAAGCATTTGCACAAAAATAGTCTCAAGAAAGTACAATTAAAATCATGCTATGATTACCAAAATGGAATGCTTTTAACTAGAGAAGTGTTTAGAAAGTATTTTGGAGCCTTGATTGAAGTTAAGCTCAAAGTTGAAGTGCAACACATAAGAATATATATCCTTTAGAAGTAGGAAATAAAATTTAAGCAATATAAGATTAAAGATGACGGATAAAATCAAGTTGTCCACAATAGTTTTGATGATGGAAGATATGAAAGAAAGCAAGAGGATAGGTATAACGCTTGATTACACGATAATTTGTCACATAAAAACAATCTAGAAGCTATATGCCAACACACTTGTTTAGTGTGCATAATACTGGTACACCTTGATATTTAGATATTGTGTGCGTACTATATCGTATGTGAGTTGTTTCCCACATTCTTCAACTATAGTAAAGGGCGGATGACTGATACATCCCCTGAACTTTTTCTCTAAATGTGAAACTTCCCCTGAACAAAATAAACTTGCCCTAAACTATACTATATGATTCCTAAATATTTTCACAATTATATATAAAAAAATTAATTTATTAATCAAATAATAATAATATATAAATAAAAAAATTACGAAAACCAGCTACCCTTCTTCTTCTTCTTCTTCTTCTTCTTCTTCTTCTTCTTCTTCTTCTTCTTCTTCTTCTTCTTCTTCTTCTTCTTCTTCTTCTTCTTCTTCTTCTTCTTCTTCTTCTTCTTCTTCTTCTTCTTCTTCTTCTTCTTCTTAAAAACAAAAAGTATATAACCAAAAAGATTGAAAAATAATGAAATATAAAACCTTAAATTCATCTCATCATCATAAAAACACTAATTTCTATCATTAACAAGAATAGGCTTACGAATAAAAAATTTAAGGTAAAAAAACTGATTTTTTAATCTTAAATTCATTTAAAAAGAATTTTTTATCTTAAATTATGTTCTTCGAGTGTTCTATTCCAGTTGATTTAATATCAAATAGTTTTTTATTGATGTCGAATAAATGATTCAGAGGTTTTATATATATTATTTTCAAACATTTTAGTTTTATATTATTTTCTCATTGCTCTTTTTTATGGTTGATGGTGTAGAAATTGGTGTTGATGATGATGAAGGGATTATTTGGAGATTTCATGTTTCATTATTCACAATGTTTTCAATTATATAAACAAAATGAATTTAAAAGAGCCATTTTTTTTAGATGTATGGGTGTCCGGGCCAGCTTACGCGCACCACGACTATTCCCATAGGAAATATACACGCCTCCTCATGCATACTCCCATTTAATCAGAACAGGTTACCCATGTTCAGGGAGGGGACTCGAACCTTGCACCTCTTGCTTACCCCCTTTGAGGGCTCAAGAAATAACAAGGCTGAGGGGATTCGAACCCTGTATCTCCTAGATGAGAGACAGGCATCCTGGCCATTGAGCTAGTCCCAATGGTTAAAAGAGCCATTTTAGTTATATGGGAGGAGAGATGTTATCTTATTTTTAAAAGTAAGCTAGCAGGTAATAATATATATAAAAAAACAAGAGCCAATTGTTGATTGATGCCTATTAAAAAACTTATTTAGAAAAAAGTGCCTAGAAAAAAATATTTATTGAAAACAGCCCCCTTATAATTAACAATTAAAAAATAAGAAAAAAACTAATAAACACGCGCGCGTCCGTGAATTTTTTTTAAAATCGTCATAACTAATTCAAAAAAAATCGAAAAAATCAAAAAAAATTATATTTGGATAAATCAAATTAATATTTATGTCTATGATTTTTTTCGGAATTTTCTGAATTTTTTGATTTTTTTTGATTTTTTTTGATTTTTTTAATATTTTTTTTTCGCAGACACGAAATTCCATGTTTAAAACATGGAATTTCATGTTTGAAACATGGAATTTCATGTTTAAAACATGGAATTTCATGTTTATTTCACGGTTTAAAACATGGAATTCCATGTTTAAAACATGGAATTCCGTGTCTGCGAAAAAAAAATTAAAAAAATTCGAAAAAATTAAAAAAATTCAAAAAAAATCAAAAAAATTCATAGACGTAAATATTAATTAGATTTATTCAAAAATATTTTTTTTTTAATTTTCTGATTTTTTTTGAATTAGTTATGACGATTTTAAAAAAATTTCACGGACGCGCGCATGTGATGGAATTAATAAAGGTATAGAAAATATAAAGGGGATGTTTTCTATAAATAATTATTTCATTAGGCATTTTTTTATAAATAAGATTATTGAAGGCATAAAAAAACAATTAGAGAGTTTAAGCAGGATGTTTTCAACAATAACCCCAAAAAACAAAACTTCAAACTTCTTAAAGCTCCTCTGACCACCTACTCTATCACTTTTTCAACAAGCCGCTGAGCGACTCTCTCACCTTCCCATAAGCCGTTCGCCTGCACAAGAAAACCGCCGCCACTCGTGGACTATTCTCCACCATCATCAACCCGGCTTAGCGAAGAATATAAATTAAAAGGTAAAAAAAATTGAATTATTTTTAACTTAATCTATCTCATCTCTTTTACAATTTTTCAAAATTATGTGATATATATATATATATATATATATATATATATATATATATATGTATATATATATATATATATATATATATGTATGTGGTACATTATATATGTGGTGAAGTGTAGATCAAGCTGTTTGACCCTTTATTAATCTCGTGGTGACGTGGCACTATCTTATCCCTTGAGGTTGATTAAAGATCCGACGACGCATATTTGATCCTTTCTTCTGTCTCATATAAATAGAAGGGTTGACCAGAGTCATAACCCATTCTCTTCACGCTCACAACTCTCTCTCACCTCTCTCATTCGAAACCCTAGTTTTTACAGAGTTTAACCTCTGGTTTTCCTTGTAATCGATAGCTTAGCTTATGGTATTGATATATCTCTTGTAATTTGTGATAAGCATCTTGATTAATCACTGGATAGCCTTATACTCATAGTTAGGGTTAGATATTTAGGTTTGAAGCTTGATTGATTCGATTCTTTTAAGTTTGTATTGAGAAGTGTACTGAAACGTTGTAATACTCGTGGCATTATAGTGACTGGGCTACTCTCATTGGAGCTCAACGTGCATGTAGGTCAAACTGACTGAACCACGGTAAAAATCTTGGTATTCTTTAATTTTCTCGCAATCTTTCTTATTGTTCTTATCTGGGTATTTTGATTTGGAACTTAAATCTAAAGGAAAAATTACAACAGTGGTATCAGAGCTCGATTCTTCAATCTTGGGTACTTTAGACTGTGTGTTCAAATCAAAAGGTTCTATCACTTATTTTCTAGGTTCTTGAAATTCTTAGGGTTTCTAATTAATCTTGTGGGTTTATAAATTGAAACTTCTCTGTTCTTGAATCGTATTTTGCGATGACTACTTCTACTCGAATTGATATGTCTGTATTCGATGGGAAAATGGATTTTGGGGTTTGGCAGAAAAAGATGAGAGTCTTACTCTCTCATCACAAAGTTGGAAGTGCATTACTAGCTGACATTAAAGATTGGCGTGAAGGTGAACTTGATATAGAAGAAAAAATTAAAGAAGAGGCCTACAACATTCTTTTCTTGAATCTTTCTGACTCTATCATTCGACAAGTCGATGATGCTGATACAGCTCTTGAGCTGTGGGGTAAACTCGAAACTTTATATGCTTCTAAATCTGTTCTAATCTTGCTTTCTTGAAATGTTCTTTGTTTAATTATAAAATGGATGTTTCTAAATCTATTGATGAGAATTTAGATGAATTTACAAAAATGTGTCTTGTGCTTAAAGGTACTACTATTGCCTTAGATGATACTAGTGAAAGTATGATCCTTTTAAATGCTATACCTGAATCTTTCCAAGTTGTTAAAGATGTGTTCCATGCTAGTACTATGCCTGAATATGATCAAGTTGTTACAACTCTAAAACCTAGAGAAAATGAACTTAAGTCCCTTAAAAGAACTGGAATCAACATGTTTGTGAACCCTATGACAAATACTTCCTTGAATCTTGAATTAGCTAAGAATAAGAAAGGAAAGAAAACCACTAGTTCTAAAAATAAAGAAACTAGGAAGTGTTTTCATTGTGGGAAAGATGGACAATTAAAAAAATTGTTTTAAGTTAAAAAACAAATTGAATGCTAATGAATATAATGTTGCTAATGTGCCTAAGACTGATGATGTATTTGAAGTACTGAATGCCACTAATATGTCTGATCATGCTAGTCAGATACTTGATTCTGGTTGTACCTTTCACATGCTCCCCATACTTGAACTATTTAATGATGTTACTTATGTGAACAATGAGACTGTATATATGGGAAATAACAATACTTGTGAGGTAAAAGGTATAGGGAAAATGGATTCTGGTAAGTGCATTGTTCTTACTAATGTGAGGTATATTCCTGATTTAAAAAGAAACTTGATGGCTTTGGGTGCTTTAGATGATCTTGGTTGTGTTTCCAATGTGTCTAAAGGTTCTAAATTTCTTTAAACTGGTACTAAGCATGCTGGCTTGTATGTTCTTAATGGTACTCATATTTCTGCGTCTGTGAATTCTGTTACTAATTCTTCATCTCATGCTACCACTGAAAAGTGGCATTTGAGGCTAGGACATATGAGTCAACAAGGACTCGGTGTACTTAGCAAACATGTTATGCTTGGAAAAGACACAGTAGGTAACCTTCCTTTTTGTGAAACATGTGTTATAAGTAAGAAACATAGGGTAAGTTTCAAGCCCGGAACTCATAAATCCAAGGCTTGTTTTATATATGTTCATGCAGACCTATGGGGTCCTGAGAGGTATGATGCTCATGGTAACTTTAAATACTTTCTCTCTTTGGTTGATGATTATAGTAGGAGAGTTTGGACTTTCTTACTTAAAACAAAAGATGAAACTTTTCAAAAAATCAAAGAATGGAAGTCTTTAGATGAAAATCAATTTGGTTTGGCTTTAAAGGTTTTAAGAACTGATAATGGGTTAGAATTTTGTATTTTAGAGTTTGATTCTTACTGTAAGACAAATGGAATTTTGAGGCATAGGACAGTTAGACACACACCACAACAAAATGGTGTGGCAGAAAGAATGAACAGAACACTTCTTGAAAAAGTCAGATTCATGCTTTTCACTTCTGGGCTACCTAAAGAATTTTGGGGAGAAGCTCTGTGCAAAGCTACTTACTTAGTCAATAGGAGTCCAAACAGGTCAATAGAGCTCAAAACTCCTATGGAGGTGTGGAAGGGCCAAAAGCCTGACCTATCAATTCTTAGACCCTTTGGGTGTGCTGCATATGCACACACAAAAGAGGGTAAGTTGGATCCTAGGTCTATAAAATGCATTATGTTGGGTTATCAAAACCAACATGGTGTAAAAGGTTACAGACTTTGGGAAAATGATAGTAGAGGTTTTAAAGTTATAGTTAGCAGAGATGTTGTATTTGATGAAATAATATTTCCCTTCAAAGTTGATGCAGATACATGTCATGATGCTACTGCTGAACCTGGAACTCCTAAACAACTAGTGGGAGTTGAGAGAGAGGTGGAGCCTGACATTACTAGTCCAGTTGGAGACCATGGAGCTGATCAAAACCTAGCCCATGATGAAGCAGAAGCTCCTGAGGACACTGAAGCTAATGATCAGCTTCCTGAGTCATCAACTGGGAAACTCCAAAGCTATCAACTTACTAGATATAGAGTAAGGAGGGAAACAAGAACACCTGCTAGGTATACATATACAGACCTTGTGTACACTGCTCTGAATGCATCAGTTGGTAATAAACAGTGAACCTACCTCTTATGTGGATGCCATGGAATCTAAGGATTGTGTTACGTGGAATGATACTATAAAATATGAAATTATGTCACTTAATGAAAATAAAACTTGGGTTTTGGTTAAGTTACCTGATAAACAAAAAGTGGTTGAATGTAGGCGGTTATTTAAATTGAAATACGGCATTTCTGAGACTAATCTACCTAGATACAAGTCTAGGCTTGTGGATAAGGGATATACACAAAGGGAAGGAGTAGATTTCAGTGAGATATTCTTACATGTAGTAAGATTTATAACCATTAGAGTAATGCTTGCTTGCTATGATCTTGAAATTGAACAGTTAGATGTTAAAACTACAGTCTTACATGGTGACTTAGAAGAAACCGTTTATATGAGACAACCTGAGGGTTTGATTGACCCTAACCTACCTGATCATGTGTGTTTATTTAAAAAAAAATTATATGGTCTGAAACAATCTCCTAGACAATTGTATAAAAAATTTGATTCTTTTATGCTTAAATGTAACTTAGTAAGATCTGAGTATGATGCTTATTTCTATATTTCTATCAAAACTGATCAACATGTTTATGTGCTACTATATGTGGATGATATGCTCATTATTTCTAAATCTTTGAAATGCATATCGGAGTTTAAGAAAAACTGAGTAGTGAATTTGATATGAAAGATCTTGGTAATGCTAGAAAGACACTTGACATGGTAATTGATAGAAATAGAGAAAAATGCATGATTAAGTTACATCAGGAACCTTATTTGAGAAAAGCTGTTTCAAAATTTGGTAGCTTGAATTGCAAAAGTGTAATGACTCATTTGGCTGGTCATTTTATTTTATCTAAACAGTTGTGCCCCAAGTCTTAGTCAGACATTGTTAAAATGAGTTCAGTCCCTTATGCAAATGTGATTGGTTCATTAATGTATTCTATGATCAGTACTAGACCAGATTTGTCTATTGATATATCCCTTTTAAGCAGGTATATATCTAATCCTGGATGGGATCATTGGTGTGCACTGAAACATGTACTGCTTATGTTAGCAGTACACTTGAAGTTGGACTTTCCTATGGTAATCACAATATTCCTTTGAACTAGTTGGATATGTGGACTCTGATTCTGCAGGTAATAGGGATTCAAGAAAATCCACCACCTCTTACTGTTTTACAGTTGGAGGAACCTGTATATCTTGGAAATCTTAACTTTAGCCTTTAGTTGCTTTATCAACTACTAAGGCTGAGTATGTAGCTATCACTGATTCAACTAAAGAAGCTATTTGGCTTCAAAACTTGTTATCTGAAGCTTGTATTGTGAATAGAAAGGTTACATTATTTTCTGACAGTCAAAGTGCAATTCAAATTAGTAAAAACCCTGTGTATCATGAGAGAACTAAGCATATAGATGTGAAATTTCATTACATTAGAAATGTGTTATCAAGTGGTGAAGTTAAGTTGCTAAAGATTGCAATTGAGGATAATCATGCAGATTTTGGTACTAATATTGTTACTAATGTCAAATTCAAGCATTGCTTGGATTTGTTATTTGTTGGTTGAATGTTGTGCAGGAACTTGAGCTGAGAAGATGATGGAGATGGTTTACTCACTAGTATACCATAGAGTTTTGCAGTTTCAGGTGGAGTTGGTGGTGGAGATACACTTCAAGGTGGAGATTGTAAAATATATATATGTATGTGGTACATTATATATTTGGTGAAGTGTAGATCAAGTTGTTTGACCCTTTATTAATCTTGTGGTGACGTGGCACTATCTTATCCCTTGAGGCTGATTAAAGATCCGACGACTCATATTTGATCATTTCTTCTGTCTCATATAAATAGAAGAAGGGTTGACCGGAGTCATAACCCATTCTCTTCACACTCACAACTCTCTCTCGCCTCTCTCATTCAAAACCCTAGTTTTTACAGAGTTTAACCTCTGGTTTTCCTTGTAATCGATAGCTTAGCTTCTGGTATTGATGTATCTTTTGTAATCTGTGATAATCATCTTGATTAATCACTGGATAGACTTATACTCATAGTTAGGGTTAGAGATTTAGGTTTGAAGCTTGATTGATTCGATTCTTTTGGGTTTGTATTGAGAAGTGTAATGAAACGTTGTAATACTCGTGTCATTATAGTGACTGAGCTACTCTTATTGGAGTTCAACGTGCATGTAGGTCAAATTGACTGAACCACGGTAAAAATCTTGGTGTTCTTTAATTTTCTTGCAATCTTTCTTATTGTTTTTATCTGGGTATTTTGATTTGGAA
This sequence comes from Nemophila menziesii, assembly GCA_029959085.1. Taxonomy (NCBI): domain Eukaryota; kingdom Viridiplantae; phylum Streptophyta; class Magnoliopsida; order Boraginales; family Hydrophyllaceae; genus Nemophila; species Nemophila menziesii. The sequence goes on along the minus strand of JARWIR010000005.1, from coordinate 34,710,549 downwards.
CTTAAATCTAAAAGAAAAATTACAACAATATTTTTATACAAATCCTACAATGGCCATTTTATGACCGTATGAGAAGTGATGCACTGTAAATAGTGTATATGGGTACGGGGATGTTGTGAGGTTTATGGGTATTCATGTTGGAGTGAGCTATATGGTCATATACTGCATTTCTCGACATTTTTACAATCATTTAAAATTATCTAATTTAAGTATAATTCTTTATTATATTTTTATACAAATCCTACAATGGACATTTAATGACAGCATGAGACGTGATCTGCAAAAAATAGTAGCGTATATAGGGAAGGGGGATGTCGTGTGAGTTTTGTGGGTCACATGTTGAAGTTGAAGCTGCTATAGCGAGATTAGAGTCAACCTCAGATGATAAAATGTTGTCTGAGACTGTGGGACGGGAACAAAAATAGTGGAAGTGGTGGCTCGTTGGACTAGTATACTTGTTACTCGGCTTAGACTTAACAAGAAAGAGAAGCTTATTGGTCTCGTGAATGGTTGCATCAGTTGCCGGACTAATATCAAGTGGTGAGTGCTGTTTCAGAGGCGGTGTTGAGGTTACGAGCGGCCCTGGACGGGCCCAACAACCAATTGGTTCGTTTCTTTTCTTTGGACCCACTAGTGTAGGAAGACTGAGCTTGCTAAAGCTTTAGTTGAACAACTATTTGACGACGAGAAGTTTATGTTGAGGATAGATATGTTTGAGTATATGTCAGGCTGGCTAACGATTCGGTCGAACCGGTCCTACGTACCGCACCAGTCAACGTTGGGAACGGACCGGAACCGCCAGTCAACGGAGGCACGGAACGAACCGAACCGAAGTCCTCCATACCGGACCGGTTCTCGATGTTTAGAAATTTATTAGGGGCCGGACCGGACCGGAACCGGACCGGTAAGTTTTATTTAAAATTATTTTATGCCTTATATATGTTTTGTAAGTCCAAACCCAAAACCCAATTTTGATTAACCCCAAAAGCCCAATATCCTTTGATCAACTACTCCTTCTCTTTCGATCTAATCTATGGCTAAGTAATTCTGTGATGATGTTGTTGGGAGATTATGTTGCAAATGTAAGTATTGTTCCTGATATGTGATTAATTTCATAAGTTTGAGTTTCGGTTTTGGTAATTTTAGAAGGTTGAGTTTCTTATAATTGGTAAGTTTATACAAACCATATTGATATTTCCATATATATATATATACAATTCTTGTATAATATTGTGAGTCTTTTTATCTTGTACATGGGTGAATTTAATGTTTTATGTGGATGAATTTATCAATTTTGGTTGAAGATTGGTGATGCAATTATGGGTATTGTTCTCTATACTCCCTGATTTTTTATTGTCTTATATTCTTGTGAGAACTGAATTTCGAAACTTAGATTTTTATGCAAAATTTGTTTTTGTGATTCCAAAATCACATTATTTTGAGATAAATAGCTATATAAAATGCAATTATAGTTGAGAGATTGATCATTTAGTGACTTATTTGGTTGAATTTGGTTAGGAATAGGACATTATGTATTCGAAAATGGGAATTCTTGTATTCGAAAATTCTAAATTTTTTTGAAAATTGTATGATTGAAATAGAAAATCGACTAGAAGTGTAGATTAATCAATGTGTTATTCGAATTTTGCATATTCAAGTCCTTGTGTGATTTGGATAATGCAATTATATGTCCCAGTGTTATTGGAAAATTGCAAAAAATCTCCTCCTTTATTAAAAAATGATGAAATAAGTTCCAAAAGAATGAAAACTTTGCCAAAATGGTCCCTAATGTTTGCGAAAATGTTTTGTTTGGAGCAAACCGTTGCCAAAATCCCAACTATTTTACAAAATGATGAAATTAATTCTGAAAAGAGGTAAAATTTGCCAAAATAGTCCATGGGCTTTTAAAAAGTGATGTCTTTGCTTCTAATATGATTTTGTAAAAGTTTGGATAATTGTGTGGCATAAACTTCTGATTTGTTATAAAATACTAATAAATGAATCTCTTTTTCTCTAATAAATCTGTGTAGAATGGTGTAGATATTTACTGGATAGGATTTCTCTAATCAATTTATACTGGATGGTATTGTTTTTATTATTTTTTCTGGATCAGTATATTGTAATTGATCCTTATATGGGCCAAAATTTTGAGTTTATTTTTATTTATCATAACTTTGTTTATTTCACATTTGGGATTCTTTATTTCTTTACACAAGTGATGTATTTGGTTGGTTTATGGTTTTGTTTAGTCTTTTTTTTTTTCAAACGTACAAGTAAAGAACACTAATACTAATTTAGCCTATCCCAAGTCTCGTAAAAGCCGACCCCAACTCCATAGGGTCCAAATGATCCGGTGCCGATTGCCTAGCTTAACGCGCGGCTCGGTCAGCCAGACCGTTCCATTTACGCGGAAGATGTTTGAAGCAAAGCGCTTTATGATCTTCAACCATCTTGTTTATCCGCGTAACGAACGGACGGACTTTCCACCATGCAGCTGGCAACGACTTAAGACCTTGAACAAAGTCAAGGTTGTCTGAACAGATTACGGTCTTAGACCCTGGATGAGCCAGGCTAAGCCTAGAAGCTTCGAGAACCGCAGCAGCTTCCCCTTCCGCCGCTGAATCTGTCCAGATAGGTTTCGAGAATGTAACACGTTGACCTGTAAGATTATTCCGCTGAACGATTCCAATACCGCTTGGCGCGTTAGCTGAGGTAAAAGAAGCATCGCAAGTATACACAAAATTAGCATCATTTAGATCAGAATCGTTCATTGGGTTAAATGCCGGTGTCCTGGTAATAGGAGGTGCAGGAGATGGTGGGAAGTCCCAAGAGGCTCCAAAGAGGTCTGCCATACCTGCATGAATTGAAACAACAATCTGTTGTGGTCGAATATGAACTTGTTCGTGAAACATTTTCATTTTGGTCTTCCAGATGTTCCATAGTGTCAGTTGAAGGCATGCTATTAAGATGTTTTCCTCCCAAATAGTATTATCCATCAAATCACAAGTTTTGGAGATCCAGTCCCCAATAGAATCTGGATCATCCTCCGGTATCCGCACCTGTAAAACAATACCGGCCCAGACCTTTTTTGCAAAGTTACAAGATAGAAGCATATGTACCACCGTATCCGTCAAACTCTCACACCATATACAGTATTTACTGTCACTGCAGTGTCTTCTATATAAATAAATCATTTTTTACAAAATTTTCATTTTATTATAACAAAAAAAAACCGATAAGAACCGGACCGGACCCGGAACCGGTTTAAGCGGTCCCCTTAATGGTCCGGTTCTCATCATCCCCAATCCAAGTAACGGACCGGATCGGAACCAGTAGCTTGGGACCGGTAAGCCGGGCCGGACCGATAAGGTCCAGGTCCGCTAGGAAGCGGTCCGGACCGACCGTTAGCCACCCTGAAGTATATGGGACAACACTCAATTGCTCGTCTGATCGAGCTCCACCTGGTTACGTCGGACATGAAGAAGGTGGACAACTTACCGAAGCTGTAAGGAGGCGTCCTTATAGTGTTGTTTTGTTTGATGAAGTTGAAAAAGCGCACATTTCTGTTTTTAATACCCTTCTTCAAGTTTTGGATGATGGAAGGTTGACCGATGGTCAAGGGCGTATAGTTTACTTCACTAACACCGTTATTATCATCACTTCGAATCTTGGAGCGGAGTTTCTCTTACAAGGTTTAATGGGTAAATGTACAATCGAGTCTGCTCATGAAATGGTGATGCAACAGGTAAGTTGAAGAGACTAACTACTTCATGTAATCCATTTTATAAATGTAATTTAATATTTAATGTATTTTGGTAGGTGAAAAAGCATTTGAAACTTGAGTTGTTGAATAGACTAGATGAGATATATAGTAGTGTTTGATCCTCTCTCACGTGAACAATTGAGAATAGTTTGCCGACTACAAATGAAGGATGTGGCGATTCGGTTAGCGGAACGAAGAATTGCGTTGGGTATTAACCGAGCCTGCGTTGGAGGTGATACGGAAAGTTATGATCCGGTAAGTATAATTTTAATGTGAAGGAATATGTTTGTTTATGTGAGTGAATTAAAGAGACTTAACTATTTGTGTTGAGAAGAATGGAGGGCTTCTCGGAAAGGGAAAGAGTTTAGTTATCATGTTGAGAAGAATGGAGGGCTTGTTAATGCAACAACTAGACAGAAATCTGATGTTTTGATTTAACTTGCGAATGGTGATACTGGTAGCGATGATGTAAAAGCTGTTAAAAGGATGAAGATTCAAGAAATTCATGATGATGATGATCAAATGTTTGAATAATTGTAGTGTAGAACTTGTTGGCCAAATGTGCTGCTGCGGAGTTGTGATGGAATAATTTTTATTTTATTTATTTTTGGTCTGAAATGTTGGGTTTTGGAGCCCATGCAAATTTAATTAGAACAAAGTTGAGTGTAATCAGTAAAATTTAGCCTTCATAGTTAATATATATATAAATGAAAAGAGTCGTCTCTTTGAAACTTGATTTTTGACTTTAGAAGTAATAAGTCATGTGAGTTGTTATTTTATTTTTTCTACTAAGAGTCATGTGAGTTGTTAGGTACCACAATACAGTGATACTTAACTATTAAAACAATTCCCAATATTTTGGTACGTGCTTTTTAAGCTAGGAAAAAAAACCACGAAGTAATGCAAGGGTAATGAAACGTTAGCAAGAAACTGAATATCCTTAATGGAAAAGACAATCTTTCTACTACCAATATTCTACAAAAATTCTGCATACAATTTCTTGTAGCTTTCTTTGATCATAGACTTATTGAATGTGAGAAGAGAAAATATAAAAAGATATATTGTATTTCTTGTATATAGAATGTGTTACAGATAGTGTTTATATAGATGAGATATTAGCCTCACAGCATATTCTATCTTATCAGTTTGTTATACAAGTTTTGTCCTATATGTAACTAATTCATTTGATATTATTTTCTTATATTACACGTGTGACATCTCGTGCTTATAATCCCCCTCAAGCTGATCATGTTAATCAATGGAAGCTTGGATAATAAAGATGTAAAAACAGGTGAAGATAGGTCTTTAGTAAATATATCAGCAACCTGTAAATGTGAGGGAACATGGAGAAGAGAGAGTAGCTTAGATTTGACTTGCTCGCGAACAAAATGAACATCCACGTCAATATGTCTAGTACGAGTATGAAATACGGGATTCGTAGCTAAAGCAAGTGCAGAGATATTATCACAGGCTAAAGAAGGAGTAAAAGTTTCAAGATGAAGATCTTTTAGTAAATAAGTAAACCATTTAATCTCTGCAGAAACATAAGCCATAGCCCTATACTCAGCTTTAGTAGAGGATCTTGATACTGTTGTTTGTTTCTTAGAGCCCCAAGAAACAAGATTTGAGCCCAAAAATATACAGTACCCTGTTGTGGAGCGCCTATCTTTGAAGTCACTAGCCCAATCCGAATCGGAATAAGCTTTTAAATGAGTATTAGATGCAGAGTAGGATAAACCATAATGAATTGAACCTTTAATATAACGCAAGAGCTTTTTAAGAGCCTCATAGTCTGATTAGTTGGGTGATGCATAGCTTGACATAAATGATTAACAGCAAATGCAATATCCGGCCTAGAAATGGTAAGATATTGTAAACCACCAATTAAACTACGAAAGAAGGTAGGATCTTCATACGGTTGTGATCCATGATCAGAGATAATAAAATATTTAATTAATGTTGGAAGAGGAGAGGCACGACAATCACTCATGCCTGCACGATGTAATATAGTCCGAGCATAGTTAGCTTGAGTAATAATTAAGCCTGATGTAGATTTAACCACTTCCAAACCCAGAAAATACGAAAGAGATCCTAAGTCTTTCATCTGAAATCTAGATTTAGGTGATGAAATAATAGAGCTAATTGCAGATTTATCTGCACCTGTAATTAGAATATCGTCCACATAAACAAGAACAATGGTTAAAGAATTAGAGGATCCTCGAGTAAACATTGATGAATCAGTTGTGCTTATTATAAAACCTTGCTGCAGAAGAAAAGAAGCAAGTAATTCATACCAAGCTCTTGGAGCTTGTTTCAATCCATAGAGAGATCGATTGAGTTTACATACAAAGTTAGGATAATTTTGATCAATAAAACCAGTTGGTTGCACCATATAAACATCTTCATTAAGATGACCATGTAAAAACGCATTAGAAACGTCTAGTTGTTTTATATCCCAATTATAAGAAGCAGCAAGAGCAAGAATAACACGTATTGTTTGGTGTTTAACCACAGGACTAAAAGTCTCTGTATAGTCTAACCCATATTCCTGCAAAAAACCTCGAGCAACAAGCCGTGCTTTATAACGAGCTATTGAACCATCTACATTACGTTTTAATTTAAAAACCCATTTACAAGTAATAGGAACACGACCATGAGGTGGAGGGACTAGTGTCCATGTGTTTTGACTTTGTAGAGCTCGAAATTCTTCAGCCATAGCTGTCATCCAACATTGATCTTTAGAAGCTTCTTTATAAGAAGATGGTTCAGTGAGAGAAGGATTTAGTACTAAGGATTGACACTTATAAGAAGGACGCAGAGAACCAGTTTGAAAGCGAGTTACCATAGAGTGTTTAGGTCTAGACACAGGAGGTGAAGGAGAGTCATTCGAGGAGGCTGAAGAAGTAGAATTATAAGACATAGTATGTGATGATGAGGGTGAAGAAGATGGTAAATCATGTAATGGTTGCTCAAGAGGAGGTTCAATAAATGGAGGAATAGAGTTTGTTTGAAGAGGAGAAATCACTGAGGGGTTAATTGAACAATCAAATAAATCCACAAATAAAGATGGAGAAGTATTTAAAGTTGAAGTAGAAGGTAAAGACTTATTTTGAAAAGGAAAAACTGTTTCATCAAATTGGACATGTCTAGAAACAAAAAATTTATTTGAACTTAGATAAACATTTATATCCTTTGGAAAAATTACAATATCCAAGGAATACACAAGGTTGTGATTTGGGAGCCAATTTATGGGGAGAATAAGGCTTAAGCCATGGGTAACAAAGGCAACCAAAAATCTTAAGGTGAGTATATGTATGTGAGGTGTTATATAATTTTGTAAAAGGTGTAGAGTTAGATAAGGTAGGTGTAGGTAAAATATTGATAAGGTAATTGGCAGTAGATAAAGCCTCAAGCCAATACTTAGTTGGCATAGAACAATGAGAAAGAAGAGTTAGTGTGGTTTCAATTAAATGTCTATGTTTTATTTCTGAAACCCCATTTTGTTTAGGGGTGTGTGGGCAACTGGTTTGATGAATTGTACCACAAAGTTGAAGGTATTGTTTGAATGGAAGGTTTAAATACTCCCCACCATTATTAGTTCTAAGGGTCTTAATTTGAGTGTTGAAATGAGTTAAAATCATAGAAGAAAACACTTTATACACTGAACAAACATCTGACTTAAACTTAAGGGGATAAATCCACACAAATTTGCTGAAATCGTCAATAAACAACACATAGTATTTGTAAGAAGAACAAGATAGCACAGGTGATGGACCCCATACATCACTATGCACTAATTCAAAGGGTTTACAAGAGATTGTTTTAGATATAGAAAAGGGTAATTTGTGAGCTTTTGACACAGCACAAGAATTACAAGTAGTTCCATAATAATCTAGCTTAACATTTAAAATATAAGTAAAAGGAGATGAAGCCTGAATAGAAGGATGACCAAGGCGACAATGCCACGGTTTTGCAGAAGATGAAGATGATGTGGAAGATAGACAACACAGAGAAGATGAAGATGGACTTGACTGAATTGAAGGTGCACCAAAACAAAGTGGATAGAGTCCATCTTTACATGGACCCTGAAAAAGAACACGATGAGTTTGGGCATCATGAATAAAAATAGATGAAGAAGAGAAAGAAATAGTGCAGTTATTATCTGCAGTAAATTTTGAAATTGAAAGAAAATTAGATGAAATGGAAGGTACATGAAGAATAGAGTTTAAAACAAAAGAAGAGTGAGAAGAAGTTAGCTTACTATGACCAATGTTGGCGATATCTAAGGCTTGTCCATTTCCAACTGAAACTGTGTTTGTACCATTGTAAGGAGAAGATTGATGAAGAAGTTGAAGATCATTAGTAACATGACTATTTGCACCTGAATCTAGATACCACATCTCAGGATTATAGTTAGAAGATGAAGTAGTTATAGACTGAAATTGAGATGCAGTTGTAGAAACATTAGCAGCTAAGGCTGTTCTATTTTGAGTTTTAGGAGACAGAAAAGTTACAAAATCCGTCCTATACCAGCAATCAATAGCAAGATGACCAAACTTCAAACAAATTTGACAAGTAAACGAGAAGAAATTATTGTTCATACCTTGAGAATTTTGAGTAGCACCAAAACCAGAGTTAGTTGAAAAATTACCACGAAATTATTATGACCACGACCTCTTCCTCGATGATTATAACCACGACCTCGAGTTGAATTCGAATTGAAATTCGAATTAGAGTTAGGAACCGAGGTTGAGGATGAGTTAGAAATCACATTCGGAACAGAGGAGGTAAATAACGCAGTATGAACTGAAGATGAATTCTCACTAGCATCATTCATCTTCATATGCATTTCTTCAGAAACAAGAAGGCTACCCAAAGAATGAAACGTAAGAGTGGATGTCTGAGCATTCGTGATGCGAATACTAGACTTAAACTGATTATACTCCATAGGAAGACCCTTGAGAGTGTACATAATGATATACTCAAGAGGAAGAGCAGAAGCAGCTGTAGTTAATCCATCACAAATATCCTGGATCTCAGATAAATACTCAGTCATGCTGCGATCTCCTTTAGTAATGTTACACAACCTCATCTTTAATTGATGAACATGTGTACGGCATTGACTAATAAAAATTTCTTCTAATTTACTCCATACCTCAGCTGAAGTTTTTAAACGAACAACTTGTGACAAAATTGAAGGAATCATAGAAGAAATTAATGAAACCTTCAATTGCTGATCTTCAATCAACCATGTTGTAAATGTTGAATCGGTAGATGAAGGAGAAGGGCGAGAACCTGTAACATGGTGTAAATAACCATGAGCATCTAAGATAGCTTCAAGCTGAGCACGCCAAATGACATAGTTAGAAGCATCAAGTTTAATTTGAACCAATGATCGATGCCCAATTTTGACGTAAAAGAAGGCCAGCTGGAAGGGATGCACTGGAAGTAATATGAGGAGAATGAGCGAAAGACGAAGCCATAAATGAAGGCAAAAGGACCGATTAGAGCAGAGGTAAAACAACACAGCTCAAAACGCCATTAATGGCAGAAAAAGAATGAGGGAGATGTGTATCCTCTTTTGGCTCTTGATACCATATTGAATGTGAGAAGAGAAAATATAAAAAGATATATTGTATCTCTTGTATATAGAATGTGTTACAGATAGTGTTTATATAGATGAGATATTAGCCTCACAGCATATTCTATCTTATCAGTTTGTTATACAAGTTTTGTCCTATATGTAACTAATTCATTTGATATTATTCTCTTGTATTACACGTGTGACATCTCGTGCTTATCAAGACTCATAGTTATATTTAGTTTCACGTGACCAATAAATACTTACGGTATCTAATAAATTCTGAGTTCAATACATCTATCTTGTTTATAAAAAAGACAGCTAGATCTTCATTCTCTTTCTTCATCCATATTTCGCCTGCTCAAGAGATTGACGGTTCATCCCTTCTTATTTTCCTTGTACTTGATAGGGTGCTCCTCATGCCTTTCATCGGATCTGAAATGTGTGTGTACTTGATGATGTTGTTTTAGTGTTTTATAGTCATCCCTGCAATTCAGAAAGATGTTAAGAAAATAGCTGCACTATCACATACTTCCACCTATAACAGAAAGAAGTTTTACAGAATTGAACTCTAACAAAAAAAATAAGAAGGAAGGAGAAGAAGAAAGCTTATATGTCTGTCACCCAGAAAAAACCAACACCCCATAAACTACATATGCTTCTGTTGCTAAAACCTTAGTGTGACAGGTACATAATTTTAAATGGAAGATGACTTATCTCAGCATCTTATGCACAAGTTACTCCTAATTAAAATTCATGGCAATCGAACTATCCAATCCCATATAGAGTTCCAGGTCCATAACACTCCATCATTATCATCAATAATGTGAAAATTTCTATTAGTATATATGTTAAGAGATGAAGGTAGAAACCATTAATGGCGAGAGAAGCTTTAAGAAGCTGGAAGAAGATGAAGAACACAGAGAGAGAAAGATGAAGAAGCTTAAATGTTTTATTGATTAAGTGATGAAATGTGTTTACATGATTATATATACACAACACAATCTAATCCTAACAGAATACAGCTGTCAATTAGCTGCAAATATTCTAACTAACTTTTAACAGAATTTTGAACTAATTTTTCTTTAATTGCATAATAGTCCTTTGACTTTATTGATCTTGCTTCTCGTCCTTTTCTTGATTCATACTCCAAGATCCCCCCACAAGCGGAAGATGGATGTTAGTAAGATTCAGCTTGCGTATATTGTTGTGAAAAGCAAGAGATCCTAAGGGCTTGGTGAATATATCAGCTAACTGTAATGAAGAGGGAATGTAAAATAGTTTGATTATACCGTCATGAATTTTTTCACGTGTGATCTTGCAATCAATGTCAACATGTTTAGTTCGTTCATGTTGAATAGGGTTGGTTGACATGGCTATGGCGGATTTACTATCCGAGTGAACAAGAACAGGAGAGGGATGTGAAATACCATAGTCTTCCAAAGCATATAATAACCACTGTATTTCACAAGTGGTAGTTGCAAGCGCCCTATATTCAGCTTCAGCTGAAGATCTACTAATAGTAGATTGCTTCTTGCTTTTCCACGAAATCAAAGAATCTCCCAAAAAAATGCAATATCCGGTGATACTCCTTCTTGAATCCAAACACCCGGCCCAATCACTATCGCAATAGGCTTTCAGTTTGATAGATGAGGTAGAGGGGTAGAATATACCTTGACCAATAGTTGCTTTGAGGTATCTTAAAACACGCTGCGCAGCATTCCAATGGTTTTTAGATGGCTTGGAAAGAAATTGACTAAGGCAAGTAATGGAGTAGGTTAAGTCAGGCCTAGAAATTGTTAAATACAATAACCTCCCAATCAATCTTCTGTAAGAAGATGGATCATCTAAAAGATCCAAGTCATCTTGTCTGAGTTTAGAGGTAGATTCCATCGGGAAAGCTATGGGTTTAGAACCAAGAACTCCACATTCTGTGAGTATGTCAAGAGCAAATTTCCTCTGGCAAAGTGAAATACCTTTAGAACTTCTTGCAACTTCAATACCAAGAAAATATTTTAACTCTCCCAAGTCTTTTATGGTGAACTCAGAGTGGAGGAAGTGCTTGACTTCCTGAATTGCAGATATAGAGCTGCTAGTGATTATTATGTCATCTACATAAACCAATAGAGCAATGAAAGTTGTAGATGTTCCTTTAGTAAATAAGCTGAAGTCACTATTTGAATGAACAAAACCAAGAGCCAGAAGAGCGGTAGAGAGTTTGGCAAACCATTGCCTTGAGGCTTGTTTTAGACCATACAAACTTTTGTTGAGTTTGCAAACTGAATTAGGAGGTGCTTTAAGGCCTTGGGGTAGCTTCATGTATACAATCTCATTTAATTCTCCATGTAAGAAGGCATTGTTTACATCAAGTTGATGTAAGTGCCAGTTATTTGAGGAAGCTAGAGCAATCATAAGTCGAATAGAAGTCACCTTAGCAACAGGTGAGAATGTATCAAAGAAATCCAAACCTTCTTGTTGATTGTAACCCTTAGCAACAAGTCTTGCCTTGTACCTTTCAAGTGTACCATCAGCTTTGTATTTGAGCTTAAAAACCCATTTACTTCCAATAGGTTGCATTGAGTCAGTTTGAGGAACAATGGTCCAAGTTTGATTATCTTCAAGGGCTGAGAGTTCACTTTGAATGGCATTCATCCAGTCAGGTGAGGTTGAGGCTTGTTTATATGATGTGGGTTCAGTTTGAGAGCTAATGGAGGCTATGAAATGAGTGTAGGTTGGGGATAATCTAGATGTAGAAATGAAGTTTTGGATAGGATATAGAATAGAGGGTTGTTTCTGAGAGTTAGAGTGTGTAAGAGATGAGTGAAGAGCTATAGTAGGACATATGTAATCTTTTAGGTAGGCAGGAGCATTTCTAATTCTTGAGGGTTTGTTTTGAAGAAGAGAAGAGTTTGTTGAAGATGTTTGAGGGTTATCTGAGGGAGGAGTATGTGATAGTTCATGAGGAGCTGACTGAGTAGGGATTGGAGAGGTTTTTGGAGGTATTTCAGTGTATGGTGTTTGGGATGGTGGAAAGAGAAATGTATGAAGGTTTTCTGGAGAAGGTGTATTTGAGAATGGGAATATTGTTTCATGAAATATAACATTTCTTGATATAAAAGGAGTGTTGGTTTCAAGGTTTAATAACTTGTATCCCTTTGTATATAGAGGGTAGCTTAAAAATATACATTTTATAGCTCGAGAATCAAACTTAGTTCTTCCTTGTTTTAAAGTAGAAGCAAAACATAAACAACCAAACACTTTTAAATGACTCAGAGAAGGAGGTTTATCATAGAGCATTTGATAAGGTGATTTATTTTGCAGGAGAGGAGTAGGTAACCTGTTTATGATGTGAGTTGAAGTGATTATAGCTTCACTCCAATATTGAATTGGAAGCTTGGATTGAAACATCAAAGCTCTGGCAGTTGTAAGTAGGTGTTGGTGCTTTCTTTCCACCAGTCCATTTTGCTCAGGGGTTTCAACACAGGAAGTTTGGTGAATTATACCATTTGATGAGTAAAATGAGTGGAGATTGAATTCAGCACCATTATCAGTTCTGATCATCTTAATTTTGACATCAAATTGAGTATGAATAAGGTTATAAAATGATAACAAATGAGAGCTAACTTCAGTTTTATTAGTCATCATATAAACCCAAGTACACCTTGAAAAATCATCAACAATAGTAAGAAAATATCTATGTCCTGTGTAGGATACATGTTTAACAGGACCCCATATATCACAATGTATAAGATCAAAACAAGAAGAAGTTTTAGACCTAGAAACAGGAAATACAAGTTTTCTTTGTTTAGCAAAGGAACAAGTATCACAAACATTAGAAGGCAGAAAAGTAATAGAAGAATCTATGTTCTTCAAAGCTTGGAGTTTAGCTTTAGATGTATGACCAAGTCTTGAATGCCAAATGTCTAACTTCTGAGTTGTGACTGAATTAAAGCAAGATGATTGGAAGGGTGTATGCAGATAGTACAATCCATTTAGTTCATATGCAGTCCCAATCATCTTCTTTGACTTTGAATCCTGTAAGGAACAATGTGTAGGAAAAAAGGACACCAAGACTTGAGATTCTTTAGTTAATTTTGAAATAAAGAGCAAATTTTGTTTAAATAAAGACACACATAGAACATTCTTCAAAGTAATGTACTTATTGATATATATATGTCCTGTGTAATCAGCTATAACAACTTCACCATTAGGTAATGAGACAGATATGTTGGTAGATTGATAAGAACCCGTGTAAAATGAAGGTGAAAAAATTAAATGATCAGTTGCACCAGTATCTAAAATCCAAGATGAATGTAGAATAGTACCTTCTTGAGTTGAAACTTGATGAACTGCAGGAGGAGTAGAAGTTGAGTTGTTTGCTAAAGCAAGGAGTTTACTGACCTCCTCATGTGTAAAAGCATAAGGACTGATAGTGTTAGAATCTTGAACTGAATCTTGAGGTATTGTAGCACAATTGGCCTTTGAATTGGATGAGAAGTTAGAGTATGTTCTTTTTCCTCTTGGTCCAGTCCATCCAATTGGATATCCATGTAATTGAAAGCATTTGTCAATTGTATGTCATGTGTATCCACAGTGAGTGCATAGCACTTTCTTCTTATCTCCATAACTAGTGGATTTTTGCGCATTTCTCGCATAAAACGCCTGAGTAGGCTCAGAAAATGTTGTTAATCCCCTTTGACTTTCTTCTTGAACTAACATAGCAAAGACAGAGTTGATTTTAGGAAGGGGATCCATCAAGAGAATCTGGCTTTTAACAGCTGAGTAAGACTCATTCAATCCAATTAAGAACTTGATGATGAAGTCAGTTTGTTGTCTTTCAACGATTGTATCAAGAAGCTTGCAAGTGCATTGATTCATGAAACCACAAGAACATATAGGATTTGGGCGAAAATGAACATATTCATCCCAAAGTGATTTGAATTTTGCAAAATACTCAGAAATGGAAGAAGTGGATTGAGTAATCGAACTTAGTGACTTTTCGAGTTGATAAACACGCGTACCATTAGACTTACAAAAGCGTGTTTTGATTTCATTATATAATTCATGTGCAGAGTTAACATATAACAAGCTACTCCTAATTTCTTTAGAGATGGAGTTAAGGATCCAAGAGAGTACCAAATTGTTGGCACGAGTCCAAGCGGAGAACAAAGTGAGGTCAGTTAAAGAAGGTTGAGGTATATCACCATTGATGAAGCCAAGCTTGTTCTTCACGGAGAGAGCTATTTCAATGGCGCGAGCCCAAGCTAAATAGTTATCGCCTGTGAGTATCTCAGAAACGAGAGAGATACCAGTACTTTCGCTAGGATGTAAGTAGTAAGGGCTTGAAAAATCTTCAGAAATTGGTGTGTTTGAAGACATCGTTTATAGTGTAGTGAGTAAGAACAGAGAATAGAGAGTATAAGAGTGTGATTAGTGCGGAAATAAGATGTTTTGCTCTGATACCATGTTAAGAGATGAAGGTAGAAACCATTAATGGCGAGAGAAGCTTTAAGAATCTGGAAGAAGATGAAGAACACAGAGAGAGAAAGATGAAGAAGCTTAAATGTTTTATTGATTAAGTGATGAAATGTGTTTACACGATTATATATACACAACACAATCTAATCCTAACAGAATACAGCTGTCAATTAGCTGCAAATATTCTAACTAACTTTTAACAGAATTTTGAACTAATTTTTCTTTAATTGCATAATAGTCCTTTGACTTTATTGATCTTGCTTCTCGTCCTTTTCTTGATTCATACTCCAAGAATATACCAACTTGTAAATAATACAACCACACCACAAACTAATTATACGCAAGTACAAAATTTTCAATAAAATATAAACCTTTAACATCAAAAAATATAAATGTACTTCATCATGGAAGTAGAACCTGTTTTTCCAATTTGTGTAGCATGTGATGATTGATAGGATTCTGATCCAGAGACCTCTCCTTCTCAAGATCATTCAAAGATAGGAATTCACTACCCTGCCACCCATATCCCATTGCTAGGCCTATATCAAAATAAATATGTTTCAACATCTTCTTAAACAAATCAGATCAAGAGTAGAAATGAGACATCCTCGTATTTCTAGTTCAAAACTCGTTATGAGGATAAGACATCGTAATCATTTTATAATTTCATCATATAGGGGTCCCCAGGTGTAAGCACAGATCTACAAGCCACAAAAGAGAAGGAATGTGAATGAAAAAACACAAAAATTACCAAGAAAAGCCCTTACTGAAGCAACGACCCTTGACCTTCAAGGTAATAATCTTCAGGAGATGTGAGTGCAAGGGGAAATAACAATTCAATTTAAATATGTATTCACCCAAATTCAATAAACGATAATAAATAACTAGGGTTTATACATAATGTTGTTCTCAAACTTAGGGGCATTGTTATCTAACTTGGTATGTATATGTATTATATCTTGCAGGATATTAGATAATTCAAAGCCTTCTCCAAATTGCAAGAGATCAATTGAGAAAACCAAGGAATATGTATGCAAATGACTTGTACTCCACCATTTATGTCTTTTCCGGTAAGCTTCTCTTTGTTTCTTTTATGCCACTAGAAAAAAAGCAGTAGTTCAATTCACCTTCTTGTTAATTCTGATATATAAATTTAGTTCTTATATGCTATACTTAGGTTATTAATAATCATCAATATTAGTCATGAAAGGGAGCTTTTTCTGCAGTAAATTGTCTTGGTACAACTCTAAGTATTGAGACACGAAATCTGATAGTTGTGAGTAACAATGATGAATAGGGTCCGAAAATTACAGAGCTGGAGAAAGAAAACTGCACTTGGGAGTTGTATAGTTGTATGTATAGTTGGGAGGACTTCTAGTTATTGTTTTAATCTTACATGTGTTTTGACTAATTAATTGGGTTTTAAAAGGCTTGAATTTGATTAGAAGCCTTCAGGCGCTATTCACAAAAGAAAGAAAAGTCTTGAAGCATTGAAACTGGAGGCTGATGGGAATTTATACCATTCTACAATCCCGCCTTTAATTTTATACCATACATGCATATAAATATATATCGCTTGCAAATTTGAAATTATGCTAGGGGATGATGTTTCGAAATTGCCCGGAATCATAACATCTCTGATGCAAATATCACCCGATCAAAACCTTACTTGTAAATTACACTTCTACTTACCTATTATTTTTACATTCGGCGTGTTGTTTTGATTTGGTTTAACAGAAGAATCTGAGTAGTATGACAGCAGATAAATACTTTGCGAAGCACAACACCCAGAGCTAAAAGATTTGATCTCAAGTCAACCTTTATTAAACCTGTAAATGAATCTTTATAGATTTTCCTATAGAAAGTTGTTTCATGTTCTTGAACTTGTGCGGCATATGCAAAAAATATAGGAATCTATACATGTGGTGGAACATATCAGTTTGAGGTAATATCTAAAATGTTACTGAGTTTTGGAAACACTTCTTTTTTTGTCTTAGAGTTTTGGAATTTCATACATTTTTTTAGCAAATTTGAATGTCAAATTTGTTGACTTAATGTTGGAATATGTAGGTTCCATTTACTGTTATTTGTTCGTGAATCATTTTTAATTTCCTGTGGCTAAATGATCCTCCATCATAAACCGTTTGTCCTTTTATAAATAGAGTAATGATGGATATCACCTAAAAAGTTATCACCCAAATATCACCTTCCTAGGTGGTCCAATTAAACTGTGAAACAGTTTAATTGGACCACCTAGGAAGGGGATATTTAGGTGATTACTTTTTGGGTGATACCCAACATTACTCTTATAAATATACCAACTGTAATGTGCTGCTCGACTAATCGGTAAATGAAGCTTAGTTCTTATGGATATTTGCAAAAAAAAGTAAATAATAATAATTTGATACAAATGCACAAGGAAAACTAAAAGACCCGTTCAAAAATACCAATAAAATTTAGTCATTATTATATCCACCTAATTAACTTTTCCTCCCATATTTTGAACTTTTTGTAAACTTCTTCATTAATTACTTGGAAGCGTTTGGGAATCATCCAAATTAGTTGCACGTTTTTTCCTGTTGGTATAATAATGATATTTAATTCTCCACTTTGAAAAATAATGTAATTAGAGTACAATACCTTAGTGGGCATTTCTCAAGTTTAATACACAATCGTAATCATAGCACAACACAATTGATAATGATACTTTTAGCTGACCATTTAACCCTTATATTGTCGGATTGTGATTCAAATTATACTCATTAATCAATTACTCATAGTCAAAATCTTCTGTGATTCGATCCAATATTTTCAAGAACTCATTACTCTCAATAACTAAAAAGTTCCGGATTAACACATTTAAATTATACACAGATAAATATTTATAATTGGTCTTACACATGATTAACAACTCAAGTTATATTTATAACTTAACAAAGTATCAGATCTTTGGCTTGATGGGATTAGCTATACAATTGCACTAGTAAGATAGTTCCTGAAGATTTCAAAACTAACTCAACAAATCCTTTAAACAAATTCCTGAGTTAATTGCTCTTTAAGTCCCTAAATTATGCAAATACATGCACTATAGGACCCTTTATGATGCAAAAACTGCATTGCATGTCCCTATATTATGCAAATAATGCTCATAGTACAGGTCCCTATATGCAAAAACAAAGGTCCCTATTTAATTAGTTTCGGAATCTTCAAGCATTGATTTGTAAATTTCAAATATTTGGTTTTTATTATCAATAAATAAAGAATTTTCTATCAACCAAAAAAAATTCTCAACTTGTTTATATATGCTCTGCATCAACACAGACAAAATAAAACAACCCACTTTTATTTTTTATCAATAAATAAAGAACTTTCAAACACAATTCTACAACTAGAAATTTAGGAAAGTTCAGAAAAATTAACAATACCACAAGACACATTAGATTAACTATATATATACATAAAAATTATACCTTTGATATGATTGACAGAGGTTGCTCGGAAGGGCAGGGTTCGCTGCTGTGTGAAGAAGAGAGAGGCGGTGGTGATGGTATATATATATAGGTTGTTAATTGATAAATCAAGATTCTTCAATGGTGTAAAAGACCAAGTAGAAGACATTTAAGCAAGTAATCTATATGGAACTTGTGACGCCTCTATTTCTGTCAGGGGTCCGGGATATGTTCAAGACATCGTCTTACCAACTTATGTTGAAATCGTCGATAATACACAACATATAGCGAGCCTAACAGAACCAATTGATTTGTGTATTGGATTACAAATCGAGAGAAATCGGGGATATCTTATAAAAACGCCACATAATTTTCAAGATGGAAGTTATCCTATAGATGCTGTATTCATGCCTGTTTGAAATGCGAATTATAGTATTCATTCTTATGGGAATGGAAATGAAAAACAAGAGATACTTTTTCTCGAAATATGGACAAATGGAAGTTTAACTCTAAAAGAAGCACTTCATGAAGCAGCGAAAAATGAGTCGCCGAGTAGAGGGAGAGGGAACGTACATATGAGTGGCCGCTTGTTGTGGCTTGCAATTAATTCAATTGAGAGGGAAGGAGATGGAATACAAGAGGCGTGTTTATTTGTTTTAATTATGTTTTTTTCTTATATACTAAGTGTGCTAGGCTATTTTTTGAAATAAATATATATATATATATATATATATATATATATATATAGAGAGAGAGAGAGAGAGAGAGAGAGAGAGAGAGAGAGAGAGAGAGAGAGAGAGAGAGAGAGAGAGAGCAATGATATATATCACTTCTTTTTACTTTATCTATTTATCACCTTCTACGTGTCATCTAATATGACATTAATTAAAGGAAAGAGAAAATAATCATTAAAGAAAGAGAAACTTTTCTATTGATGTTTATAACGTCCACATAGGATATGATGCATTGGTGAAATAAAAAAAGGTGATATATATCTTTACTCATATATATATAAAGAGTTACAAGTCTTGTTAGAAATTTAATTGACATAAATTTTGGTTTATTTGATATTAGAGACATGAAGTCATTTGGGATATATACAAGAGTTCATAATTTAGTATAATTTATCAAATTAATTTATTTATCCATTAAATTAATACAACGTTATTTAGAAATAGTGATATGTTTGGATGACTAAAAGAGGTCAATGGGTCGGTTACCCGCTCCGTATGCATCCCTAGTAAAAATGGTATAAAAAATAGAAAATTGTCTTATTTTTTAAAAATGTCAATATTTTATAGACAGCTATATTTTTTATAGTAATGACCACCTTTTGATGATAGAATGAACATTTATAATTTTCTTTTCTAGTATTAACTTATCCCTGTTTCATAAAAGAAGGAATGTCATTGCAAAGCCTTGGTTAATAATTCTAAAGCATCCTAAAAGGAGTTCAATTACTTAAGAAAATATTCATCTGTCAGATTGGTAATGACCTTAATATCAATATTTGGGAACATAATTGGACTGGTAAAGGATACCCGACAATTGTAAGATTGAAGTTGTTGGAATTTTTTTTTTATAAATATCTTACAGGATGGAATTTAGAACTCTCAAAAAGTCTTGCTTCCCCGAATGTGTTGAAGAAATAAAAAAGATACAAATCCTTCAATTAGAAAAAGAGGATAAACTTATCTGACCGTTTTCAAAAAATGGTAATTACTCCTCCAAAAATGGATATCACATCATCATTAATGAAGAAATTGTTAACAAAGCCCAAAACTCTTGCGACAATGAAAAAAATAATAGTGAAATCTGGAACGCGGTCTGGCTCTAATGTTCCAACAAATGCTAGAATCTTTGGATATAAAATTTGTAATGGCGCAATTCCAACAAAGTGTAACCTTCACAAAAGGAAATGTGTCCAGGATACTAAGTGTGAATGGCGCGAAACTGACAAAGAAAATAGTAAAAACCTTTGCTCAAATGTCCTTTTAGCATGACGATAGGAGAACTCTTCTATGCAGGTCAAGATTGATCCTGAGTCTAATGTCTCCTTTTCAGAATAGTTCCTCCAAACAATCAACAACTATGCCGCCAATGGTTGGGATAAGAAGGTTGTCACTGCTTACATTCTGTGCACGTCTTGAAATATATGGAAAGAAAGGATAAAAGATTTTTTTATCACAAAAATGGTCTATTCATGAAATTGTCAGCAAAACAAACTCCCTTATCATTTAATTCTTTGAACCATCAGATCTTTCTATTCCGAACACCGATCTAACAACAAAAAATATATTAATAATCCCATCTTGAACAATGATGCAGATTATATATGGTTTAACGATGCTTCTTTCTATAAAGAATGGGAATCAGTAGCAACCGCCTCCATTGATATGAACACTAAAGTTGAAATTATTCATAAGACCACGAGACGATGTTTTGTGAGAAATGCGTTCGAAGGTGAATGTTCTCTTGGCCATAAGGTCAACTGCTGGCCTCAACCTCCGGAGTTGTTTCCTCTACTCCAACAACCTTGAGATTATTCAAGGTATTCATAAGAAGACTATATTATATTAGAGTACACAACCCCTTCTTATTGAAATTGAGAGATGGTTTTTCCAATTCCCAGAATGGAAAGTCTCCCACATTGGAAAATTTTTTAATGGTGCGAATGAGTTTGCTGAATATATCTGACGAGACATTGACAATACTATATGACAAGATATTTTCCTTTGAGGATACTTTATTTTTCTCTCTCATATTTGTAATAACTCTACTTTGTATTAATTTTTTCTCTAACAAATATATATATATGAGGATACGGGAGGTAAGACATCGTCTCACTTTTAAAAGTGAGCCATCGCCTGCTAGTATATAAAAAAAGAATAAGAAAAAAAATACATCAACTAATTAAAAAAAGAAAAAAGTCTTCTTCCTCTTGAACAGAAGAAACACACCCTCCCAACCGGCAAGCATCCATAGTGAAAATTTACAACGGTAATCAACACTGCCAACCACACCGCTACACCATCGGCACTGGTGTATCAATGAAAATGTGCAATTAACCGTAGGTATTTTTTTACCTTTTGTCGAATTATAGGGGGTATTGAACTTTTATATTTAGCAAAATCTGTAAACTGAAATTACGTTCTGTAAACTTTCTCATTCTAGCTAAAACCCTACCCTCACCTAGTAACCTCTCTCTAATTTCTTCCTCTTCCTTGTTTAAAACCTTGATTTGTAAGGTATGGTTTACAAGATCTCCCCTCTTGAGAAATCTGTCTCTCAAATAAATTATATATAAGTAATTCGTGAAAACCTTTATTAAAATTCCACGATTGCTTTTGTTTCCTATATTCTCAATATTTTTTGTCATTTAATTTATCCATCTAATAAAAATAGGGAAAGAGACACACAACACCGTTCATGGAATTCTTGTTGAATTATGTGTATTATTTCTATAATTTCCTAATTTATTAAATGACCATTAAAGGTATCTTTAATAATTATACCTTTTTAATGTTTTTATTTATCAAACAACTTTAATGGTCATTTAATAAATTATGAAATATAGAAATAATACACATAATTCAACAAGAATTTCATGAACGGTGTTGTGTGTCTCTTTCCCTATTTCTTATTAGATGGATAAATTAAATGACAAAAAATATTGAGAATATAGGAAACAAAAGCAATCGTGGAATTTTAATAAAGGTTTTCACGAATTACTTATATATAATTTATTTGAGAGACAGATTTCTCAAGAGGGAAGATCTTGTAAACCATACTTTACGAATCAATGTTTTAAAGAAGGAAGAGGAAGAAATTAGAGAGAGGTTACTAGGTGAGGGTAGGGTTTTAGCTAGAATGAGAAAGTTTACAGAACGTAATTGCAGTTTACAGAACTTGCTAAATATAAAAGTTCAATACCCCTTATAATTCGACAAAAGGTAAAGAAAAAAGACCTACGGTTAATTGCACATTTTCATTGATACACCAGTGCCGACGGTGAAGCGGTGTGGTTGGCAGTGTTGATTACCGCTCTAAATTTTCACTATGGATGCTTGCCGGTTGGGAATGGTGTGTTTTTTCCGTTCAAGAGGAAGAGGATTTTTTTCTTTTTTTAATTAGTTAATGTATTTTTTTTATATATATATACTAGCAGGCGATGGCTCACTTTTAAAAGTGAGACGACGTCTCACCTTCCGTATCCTCTCTCTCTCTCTCTCTCTCTCTATATATATATATATATATATATTAAAGATCGCTTCGTTCTTGAAGGTATTTGGATAAAAATTAATTCAAAAAATTGTAACTGATTACGCATAATTTATTTGGGTAACGCCTAATTAATTACACATAGAATGAAACTATTCCTAATTAACTATAATTACAAATTAATTCCCAATTAAGAACAAAAAAATTGAAAGATTACAAATATACTATGATGTCTCCTCATTTTTTATAATAAAATATACTCATGAGACATCATTTTAGGCTTATTTATTAGTTAATAGGTTGATTTTAGCTTATTTTAGTGCACTTTCCTATTTTGAGTCTTGATTTAGTAACATAATATTTTTAGAGCATATTGGGTTTAATTGTTTATTTAGTGTGAAATTTTAAAGATAATTATGGAGATTAATTAGAGTCCAAGTCAAAGATTACAACTTATGGAAAGAGATTTGCATGGAAATTGGAGATAAGGAAACAATTACTAAATAGATGAAAAGGAAAAGCTGCCTAAATCTGGGATTCTGCATACACGTCCAAAGATATGCGTTTTTACCTAAGAAATAGGCCGATTTTGGTAATTTCCTTCTACATGGTCAAGATAATTCTGTTGCGATTCTTTTGGTATCTTATGGAGCTCAATCCGACCAATAACGAAGAAGATACACTCAAAACAGCGCAGCAGTGTTTATCTTTATTTCCTTACGAATTTGAGTTGGGCTAGAAGTCCATTACTTAACTTATCTCTAAAGAAACGAATTAGGTCAACCTCTACACTATAAATACAGCCTCTTAACACTCTTAAATCATCCTTGGTGAAACCTTAAACCAAGAGGAAGCTTACAACACAAGAGAGAAGTCTGGAAGGAGCTGTTCATCACAATGTCTTCTTCTACCTTTAATTTTGTAATTTCTTTCTTTTCTTTCATGAACTAAATTTCTTTAGCTTGAGTTTTAGCATATATGTATGAACCCTAGTTTTGATTGACATCTATCTAATTTGGGAATTTAATGTTTTAAATAGAATTATAGTTTTTATTCTCTGTTTATGTGTTTGGATTTATATTCTGTGTTCTTGTGGACTGCAGCCATTAGAATTATCATCTAGTAATTAGGATACCATTGACAACGGTGTTTAATTGCATGTTTAGCATATAACGTTTAGTTTTAGGTTTGATCTGACAACCCAACCTAGATAGATAGTCACTATGGTTTAGTCTTTGTGACTATTTACCAATTACAGGAAAAGTTTGCTTAGGAAGCCTTATTGACACAGGTAAATCCTATTTTAAACTACCGATAGCATATTGGGACCGATTAGGGAAATACTACATAATTCACCCTTACATGTTTAGAACGGCAAAACTAGTGGGGATTACATGCTAATAACTTAAGCTATATTCTCATATCACTTCTCTTTCATATTTAATTTTTCTGTCTTTAATTTCTTAGTTTTAATTTAGTTTAATTAGAAAACCAAACAAAAATCTATTTATCTTTACTTTTATTTGCGTTTAGTTGTTCTAGCTTTAATTATTCACACTTGATATTTGCATAAGATTTATCTAACCTTCGTAGTCTCTGCGGAACGAATCTTAATCTAAAACTTGCATACGATCTGTATACTTGCAGAACCGTGTAGTTCTAGGGTGTTTTTGCACTTATTTTATATCTTATTTTATCACACCCTAGGCCCCACCAAGTTTTTGGTGCCGCTGCCGGGGGCTACATCGTTAGTCCTTGTGCATATATCTTGTGCTTTTATTTTTAGTTAGTTCTATTTTACGCTTTTGTTTTTAGTTTTTGTTTTTCAGGTTTAGTTACAGATGGAGAACCCAAGGAGACTTGAGCTACCCATCATGTTCAGAGTGGAGCCACGAGGAATTCGAGCTCCAGAATCCAAGCCGCGAAATTTAAACCTGATCCTGGGATGCTAACTCAATTTGCATCTCATGGATTATTCAGCGGAGATGCACATCAAGATCCGATCCGATATATTCAGAAATTCATGCAGATCTGTGATGCTTATATCGTAAGAGGAGTTACTAGGGAGCAAGTATATTACCTGATGTTCCAGTTCTTCTTGACCGGATTTTCAAGCGAATGGTATGATACCCAATACCCTCATGTTATTCCAGATTGGGACAAGCTTCAAGCAAGATTCCTAGACCGTTTCTATCCGGTTAGTAGACGTTTACAAGATATGTTGGAGCTTGAACAATTTATACAGAAAGAGGAAGAGAGTTTGGGTGAAGCATGGTTACGATTTACAGAAAAGAAGGCGAGATGTCCATATCATAGATCCTCTCCGGAATATTATTTAACCTTGATTTTTGGAGGCCTTAATGATAAATCAAGAGAAAAAGCAGATTCGTTAGGAAACGCAGGTTTTGTGTTACTAGATCCTGAAGAAGCTGAGTTGGGGATGGAAAGAATTCTTGAGAACGAGAGAAGTTGGCCAAAGAAATCAGCAAAGGAGAACAATTCAGAATCTCTGAAGCTTAAGGAATTGGCTAAACAACTCGAAGAGCTAACAGAACAAGCCCGAATAATTGCTCAGGTGAATACAGTACGCACAATTCCTTCGTGTCTTGGTTGTGGATCAAGAAATCATGTGTAGGAAGGATGTATGAATAATCCAGCAGTAGCTTCCGTTCAATATCCTCATGATAACTATTACTCTAATGGTTATGATTGTCCTCAAGAAAGCTACACTAATTATCAACAACCTCCACAACAAAAGAGTTGGGTCAGAAAGCAAGAAACTTATCAGCAATCCCAACTTCAATCTTATAATCCACCACAACCTATTCAGAAAAAGGCACCCATTGTTAAAACTTGTCAAGAACCAAAGAAAGATCCACCTAAACAATCGATGCAATTGGCAAAACAAGAACAACTCCAGAGCTTAAGTTCGAGTATGGCTAGATTAATGCAAACAGTTGAGAAGAAAATGAGTCATAGCCAACAAAAAGTTCGAACCCAGGAGAAGATTATAAAGCAACTAGAGCACACTATATCACAGATGGCGAGTACATTACAAACTAGGCCGAAAGGGCAACTCCCAAGTGATACTATTGCTCCTAGAGATGATTCTTGCCATGCAGTTGAATTGTGGAGTGGAAAACAACTACCTCCACCAAGACCAGAACCAGAACAAGAACCAATCCCTGTTCCAGAACAGAGGAGGGAAGAAATAATTAAAAATACAGTCGAGGAGGTAGTTAAACCAAAGAGTGTCCAAGCCGAGACACCTGAAAAGACAAGAAAACCAGTGGAACTCAATACACGCCCTCCACCACCATACCCTTCACGCGTCAGAAAGAAAGATAATGACCTGGATTCAAGAAGTTCATTGACATGTTGAAGAAGTTGGAAGTTAATATACCACTTGTTGAAGCTCTCAAGAGGATGCCAACCTATATGAAATTTATGAAAGACATCCTCTCCAACAAGCGAAGTATAGAGACTGGGGAACCAATTGGATTACCTAGGGAGTGCAGTGCTATATGTCAAAGTGAGTTGCCACCAAAGCTAGAAGATCCCGGAAGTTTTACAATTCCTATCGGCATTGGAGATAGTTGGACCGGGAAAGCATTATGTGATTTAGGCGCGAGCATCAATCTCATGCCTAGATCCCTGTTCGAGAAGCTTAATATCGGAGAAGTAGTACCCACATCTGTGGTGTTACAAATGGCGGATCGCTCCCTTTCACGACCAATAGGTAAAATTGAAGATGTTTTAGTTAAAGCTGGCTCTTTTATTTTTCCTTGTGATTTTATTATCCTTGACTACGATGCGGATAAGAATGTCCCCATCATTTTGGGGTAGACCATTCATAGCCACGGGGCGTACACTAATTGATGTTGAGAATGGTGAGTTGATCATGAGAGTGCAAGGCGAACAGATACGATTTAATGTGTTTCAGGCTATGAAATATCCTAAAGCAAAGGACGAGTGCTTCAAAGTAGATGTCATCGGAAAAATTGCGCAATAAGTCTTCAATGAAGCAAGCTTAGATGATGATCTTGACAAAACCTTAACACTTGAAACACCTGAGGAATTCGAGATTCCCCCTGAAGATGTTGCTGCATTAAACGTGCGAAAACTACTTCGAGAACCAGGTGACATTGAACCAATGAAACAACCATCTATAATATGTCCACCTGTTCTCGAAGAAAAACCACTTCCAGACCACCTACGCTATGCATATCTAGGTACGAACAAAACTTTGCCTGTTATTATTTCTGCTAACCTTTCAGGTCCTCAAGAAGAGAAGCTACTCCAAGTACTTCGCGCAAACAAGGAAGCAATTGGATGGACTATTGCCGACATCAAGGGAATTAGTCCTTCCGTTTGCAAACATAAAATTATTCTTGAGAACGAAGGTGGGCGATCTATAGAAGGACAGAGAAGACTCATGCCAGCTATGAAAGAAGTAGTAAGGAAGGAAGTTATCAAGTTGTTAGACGCAGGAATTATCTATCCGATTGCAAGCAGCGATTGGGTTAGTCCAGTACAATGTGTTCCAAAGAAAGGAGGTTTCACTACCATCCTTAATGATCAAGGCGAAGCCATACCATCAAGACCA
Source organism: Nemophila menziesii (assembly GCA_029959085.1). NCBI lineage: Eukaryota > Viridiplantae > Streptophyta > Magnoliopsida > Boraginales > Hydrophyllaceae > Nemophila > Nemophila menziesii. Next base: position 34,683,451 of record JARWIR010000005.1, on the reverse strand, counting down.
GTTGTGGGGTGGCGAGTGTGTATGGATTACCGAAGACTGAACAAAGCAACGAAGAAAGATCACTTCCCGCTACGCTTCATTGATCAGATGCTAGACAAACTTGCATGGAGAGAATATTACTGTTTCCTTGACGGATATTCGGGTTATAATCAGATTTGTGTGGATCCCCTCGATCAACACAAAACAACTTTTACATGTCCGTTTGGTACTTTTGCTTATAGAAGAATGCCGTTTGGTTTATGCAATGCACCTGCCACGTTCCAGAGGTGCATGATGGCTATATTTTCGGACATGATTGATAAATACTTGGAGGTTTTTATGGATGATTTTTCGGTGTTCGGAGATAGTTTTGACGATTGTTTGAATAATCTTGAGAAAGTCCTTGTGAGATGTAGAGAAAAAGATCCTGTGCTTAATTGGGAAAATGCCACTTCATGGTTCAAGAGGGAATTGTGTTGGGACATAAAGTTTCGAAGGCAGGGATGGAGATTGATCGTGCTAAAACTGAAGTTATTAAAACACTACCACCTCCGGTTTCTGTTAAAGGAGTGAGAAGTTTCTTGGGTCACGCAGGATTTTATCGACGATTTATTAAAGATTTCTCCAAGATCGCCAAACCGCTTTACTCTTTACTTGAAAAGGATACTCCTTTTAATTTTACTGAAGAATGTCTTCAAGCGTTTTTGACGATTAAGGAAAAACTAATCTCTACACCTATTGTTATACCTCCTGATTGGAAAGCTCCGTTTGAACTTATGTGCGATGCTAGTGATCACGCTATGGGTGTTGTGTTGGGACAGAGGAAAGACAAGATTTTCCACACGATTTATTATGCAAGTAAGACTTTCAACGCTGCGCAGATGAATTATACAGTGACGGAGAAAGAGATGTTGGCCGTGGTTTACGCTTTCGATAAATTTCGTCCCTATCTGGTTGGGAAGAAAACTATTGTATACACGGACCATTCAGCTATTAGGTACCTCATGGATAAAAAGGACGCTAAGCCGCGTCTCATTAGATGGGTACTGTTGCTTCAAGAATTCGACATAGACATTCGAGACCGAAAAGGATGCGATAATCAAGTTGCTGATCATTTATCAAGGCTCGAAGTATCTGATGCGAACAAAGAACCATTATTGGTTAAAGAGGCATTCCCTGACGAACAACTTTTTGCTATTAAACGTGCTTTTGTGCCATGGTATGCAGATCTAGTCAACCTCATTGTGAGTGGTGTCTTTCCTAAAGATTTCCACCCACAACAAAGACAAAGATTGAATCACCAGGCCAAACAGTATTATTGGGATGAACCGTACCTCTGGAAGATATGTAGTGACCAAGTGGTTAGAAGATGTGTGCATGAAGGTGAAATGGAGAAAATCATTGAAAGTTGTCATAGTTCACCTTATGGAGGTCACTTTAAGAGCGATAGAACCGCAGCTAAAATTCTTCAATCTGGTTTCTACTGGCCAACCATACATAAAGATTGTCATCGTTTCGTCCAGTCATGTCACAGATGCCAGCACACTGGCAATATATCAAAAAGAGACGCAATGCCGCTTAATAATATTCTTGAAGTTGAAATCTTTGATGTATGGGGAATAGATTTCATGTGACCTTTCATCACTTCCTATGGAAATCTGTATATTTTGCTTGCGGTAAACTATGTGTCAAAGTGGGTAGAAGCAGTGGCAACACCAAAGAACGATGCTCAAACTGTGATTAAGTTCTTAAAAACAAACATCTTTTCAAGACATGGTACGCCACGTGTGCTAATCAGTGATAAAGGTACCCATTTTCTTAATGCTCCTCTGAGACATTTCCTTCGGAAGTTTGGAGTGAAACACCGCACTTCAACCAGTTATCACCCACAAACTAACGGTCAAGCTGAAGTTTCCAACCGGGAAATCAAATCTATTCTTGAGAAGACCGTGAGTAAATCGAGGAAAGATTGGTCGTTAAAGCTAGATAATGCTCTCTGGGCTTACAGAACAGCATTTAAAACACCAGTTGAGGCATCTCCATATCGCATGGTCTACGGCAAAGCATGTCATCTACCGATTGAACTTGAAGCTCGAGCCTACTGGGCTATTAAAACTCTGAATCTAGACCCAGACTTGGCCGGGAAGCAAAGGATGATGCAGTTAAACGAGTTGGAGGAGTTTCGTTATCTTGCCTATGAAAATTCACGCCTCTATAAAGAGAAAACAAAGCGATGGCATGATAAACGGATCCGTCCAAAACATTTCGAGATAGGACAAAAGGTTTTATTATACAACTCTCGATTTTCGAATTACCCAGGAAAGCTTAAATCCCGTTGGGGAGGACCTTACATTGTTACTAAAGTCACACCGCATGGAGCGATTGAGATTGAAAATCCAGCCGAGCAACAGACATTCATGGTGAATGGCCAGCGTTTAAAGAGATACTATGACAGTGAGGACTTTGGGCAAGGGGGGAAAATCTTTCTTGTCGAATGCGCTTAGCCTGAGGTACACGTCTAACTCAAAGACGTTAAACAAAAGTGCTCTTGGGAGACACCCCTTGTTTTAAATTGCTGTTTAGATTAGTTTTATTGCTTTGTACTGTATAATTTTAAGTTAGTGTATATTTTTAATTGTGTTTACAAGCTAATAGGAAGAGAAAGGTAGTGTGTTATTGTGCAGGAAACGAGTTTGGGGTCAAAAGGAAAAATCTGGAGAAAGTCAAGGCCAGGCGCGGACTACCCCATGGTCCGCAGGGATGCACCGTGCCCAGAAAACCCGTACCACGGGTCGGGTACCACGGGTTTCATCCAGAAAGCAAGAAAAAAATCGAGCGATAGGCGCGGTACACCGGACCCTGGTCCGCACGCCCAAAACGCGTGCCACGGGGTCGGGTACCACGGGTTTTTTGACAGAGCAGGCGCGGACTACCCCCTATACCGCACCCCTGGTACGCAGGCACAAAACACGTGCCACGGGGTGCTACCACGGGTGCAATCCAGAAACCAAAAATTTGAAGAGCTGTAAGGTCTGGTACACCGCATGTCTGGTCCGGTACACCGCAGAGAGGCGGTTTGTGAAGGAATTCTTTTCCTAATCAAACTCTTACCTTATGAGATTAACCCTAGCCTTCCATACACGAATTTTTCAGACCCAAACCCTATATATACACCTTAAAGCTTGTGCAAAACTTCACAATAAACACAACAATTCATCAAATCCTCTCCTCCATCTTCCATAAACACAATCCTTCATCAAATTCATCACACTACACCATCAAAACACCATCAAATTCAACAATATTTAAAGAGTTCTTCCAAGATCAATCAAATAACCTTTCTCTTTCATCAATTCCAAGCAACAACATCAAGCTACACCAATTTTCCTTAAAATTTTAATCCATCCTTGGTATAACTTGAGTTGTGGGTAAAACAAGCATGACTAACAGATCTAAAGCTATGGAATACAAGAGAAAGTGCTCAATCCTTGGGAAGAACAAGAAATTGCCTGGAGCCACCATTGAAAAACCCATCAATCTTGATGAGGTTTCTGAAGAATCAAGAGAGCAGGCACCTGAACAACCACTACCAAAGAAGAGATTAACTGCTAGAATGTCCATACCATCAAGAAGGCTCTTGAATAAAATAAAAATCCAAGACCAAGGTTCTTCTACCTCGTCCTCTGAAATTGTTTATGATCTTCCTCCTTGGGCTCTCAAGTTACAGAACGAAGTTGAAAGATTACGTGAAGATAACAAAGACCTTTGGGTAGAAATCATGCAGTTGGAAACACAGGTAGAGAATTTGACCTTGTATAAGGATGTTGATGATTATACCGATCCTTCAGATGACGAGGACGATATGATAGATCTCTATGGCCAGCTAGGTAGGTCATTCTAATTTTTCTCAATAGCTTGTATGCATTAGGTAGTTTAGTTAGTTTTATTTTAAATTTTATTTCATTCTTGAGTCTTTTTCGAGTCGTGGGGAACGGCTCACTTTTGAGTTGGGGGTGGGGATTCGTTGTCCTCATCTTCTTTTCGTGTTTTGCATAAAATTTAAAATTTTTAGGTTGAATTAAGGCATAGAATATGTTGAATGTACCTATTTGAGCATGATTTTATTAAGTTAATGATAGTAAGTAGTATGTTTTTGAAAGATGTCATAAGTTTGTTTAGATGCATGTATGAAAACAGGAAATAAAGGATAGAAAAGTTAATGAGCAATGCTAAGAAATCACGTTTGAAACTTAGGAATAGTTATTTGGTGTATAGAACGTGAGGTTTAAAATTAGTTGAAAACCCACTTGTCTATGAACTAATAATGAAAACGTAACAAAATCCGGTAGTTAGAAAAATGACTAAGGCAGTTCTTTCATGATAAAACACTTGAAGCCTTTAAACTTTCTCACCCTTTTGTTTGATATTATTGTTATTTATCCGTCTTAGCCCCTCTGAGCCTTTATAATCCATACCTTAGTTTGTAGGACTTATCTATATGACCCGCACTCGAATCGCAAAACCTGAGACACTCGTTTTAGAGCTTGAGTTTGGGGTGGTGGGTTTCATCATTAGGGAACTTTGGGAATTTGGGAATTATCTTTGTGATTTTATTGATGATGAAATTGTTATTATTGTAACCCTTTGCCGGGGTAATAGTGAATGAAATAGAAGCTACGAGCTAATTTTGCCAACAAGGGCATAAAAAAGAATATATATATGAGAAAAAAATAGTGTGATATCTCAACATCAAAAGAGAATCATAACTATACAAAAGAAAAATTGATGTGAAAAGGGAATATATATTCGGACCGGCAAAGTGGATTTTATATCATCAAAGGTTTTAATTGGGATTATTGGGGATGCACATTAAAAAGCATCAATAAATTGGGTTGAGTGAGAACATCTTCGAGTGAAAACTCAAGCTCTAGGGCGATTCGTTGATGGCTAGTGAGGAGAGAGCCAAAAGCTCACTTTTCATTATCCAAATATACCACACCCGTTCTTAAGCCAAGTTATAACCAAGACCTTAGGATTTTTAACTACTAGATGGAGAAACAATTGAGCTATTAGGTAGTAGGTAAGTGGACCATTGGATGCTGTATTTGGGACCTATGAACAACCTATAGCCAGTAACCCAAACTAAGTTATCATCCTCTCTTTCTGGCATTGCGAAATTAATCTTAACTTGAATTTATGGAATGTTGATTGCATGCGTATTAGGCATATTTGTGCATTATTTCTTGAGCATTACTACATGAGACTTTTTAGATATTTATGCTCTAGGATCATTCATTATATTTTGTTCTTGTTCTCCTCCGACTTCTTCTTGTTATTTTGACTACCCTACTGTTCTTTACTTTTATTGTATCGGGACGATACAACTTTGAGTTGGGGGTCTTGATGTCTCCTCATTTGTGATAATAAAATATACACATGAGACATCATTTTAGGCTTATTTATTAGTTTATAGGTTGATTTTAGCTTATTTTAGTGCACTTTCCTATTTTGAGTCTTGATTTAGTAACATAATATTTTTAGAGCATATTGGGTTTAATTGTTTATTTAGTGTGAAATTTTAAAGATAATTATGGAGATTAATTAGAGTCCAAGTCAAATATTACAACTTATGGAAAGAGATTTGATAGTCCTAGAGGGGGGGTGAATAGGATTACTAATAAGATAATGCCTAATTAAAAAATCTTTTGGACAATAATAAGTTTAAGAGAAAAACTTCTAGGTTAACTAATTAAATCAAACTCTTATAGGATCATGCAATGTAAAGAATAAGATTTGATATAAAAGTATAACTAGTGAAAAGCTAATCCAATATCTTAAACTACTCTAGAAGACTATATGTTAGATATCCTAGATAAACAATAACATAGAATTCATGCAAGCATATAATCGAACATATAGAGTGCGGAAAGTAAATAGAGTAGGGATAGAAAGATACACACGATTTATAGTGGTTCGGTTTCCCTACATCCACTACCTAAGGAAGCCTCCTTAGGATTTCAAGCTTTTCACTAAGCTCCCGTGTCTCTCTTAACCGGGTCGAGAACACAATAACCTTTACAAACTCTTCGATAACACGAAGGACACACCACTTGCGTAATCACAACACAAGGACACCAAGTATACTCCCTATACTTGAATTCTCTCTTAATCTATCTATTACAAGACCTAGACTTAAGAGGATAGCAACAAAGTGTTTAAAGGTTTGCTAATTAAAGCTTGTATCTAAAACTCCTAATAGAGTGGATATGACTATAAGCTTGTATACTCCTTCTTGAGTGGATAGAACCTTGTGGCTTAATTGATTAACTCCTTGAAAGGATTTATAAGCTCACTAAGATTGAATTTGACTATGTATAGCTCTTGACACCTTCTTGAATGATAGCAATTAAGCCCCTTAATGTTTGTAATTAGTTGGTGTAGTTGTAGCCTTCAAAGAGCTTCAATTTATAGTAGAAAATGGCTTCCAACGGTCATAAGGTTTGAGTCCAACAGATCTATTTATCTCCCAACGGATATATTTCTTATGACTTGTCTTTTGTGCAGAAAACCCTATCTTGCGGTGTACCGCAGCGGTGTACCGCGCTTCAGTGGTTAATTTTCTGGCATACTGACGGGCTAGTCCTCTATACCGCGCCCTGGTCCGCGCCCTGGTCCGGTATACCGCACCGGTGTACCGCGCCAAGTATTCTTTGAAGAATAACAACTTGGATCAATAGCTCTTCTTCATGAAAGTTGTTGCAAACATCATTCTATGAATCTTTGAAGTTGAACACTAAAGCTAATTCTCAATATACATAAAGATAAGGTTAATAGCACTTGTATGAGAATTAGTTTCTTAAGATAAAACTATAAGGTTGATCAACAAGATAAAGAAAGAGCTTTTTGATGAAATAGAGTGCAAGAAAGAATGTCAATAACAATAGAAATTAGCACACTAATCACAAGAGGATTTGTCACATTAAAACACCTTAATTAGGGAGGCTATATGCCAACAAGATTTGCATGGAAATTGGAGATAAGGAAACAATTACTAAAAAGATGAAAAGGAAAAGCTGCCTAAATCTGGGATTCTGCATACACGTCCAAAGATATGCATTTTTACCTAAGAAATAGGCCGATTTTGGTAATTTCCTTCTAAATGGTCAAGATAATTCTGTTGCGATTCTTTTGGTATCTTATGGAGCTCAATCCGACCAATAACGAAGAAGATACACTCAAAACAGCGCAGCAGTGTTTATCTTTATTTCCTTACGAATTTGAGTTGGGCTAGAAGTCCATTACTTAACTTATCTCTAAAGAAACGAATTAGGTCAACCTCTACACTATAAATACAGCCTCTTAACACTCTTAAATCATCCTTGGTGAAACATTAAACCAAGAGGAAGCTTACAACACAAGAGAGAAGTCTGGAAGGAGCTGTTCATCACAATGTCTTCTTCTACCTTTAATTTTGTAATTTCTTTCTTTTCTTTCATGAACTAAATTTCTTTAGCTTGAGTTTTAGCATATATGTATGAACCCTAGTTTTGATTGACATCTATCTAATTTGGGAATTTAATGTTTTAAATAGAATTATAGTTTTTATTCTCTGTTTATGTGTTTGGATTTATATTCTGTGTTCTTGTGGACTGCAGACCATTAGAATTACCATCTAGTAATTAGGATACCATTGACAACGGTGTTTAATTGCATGTTTAGCATATAACGTTTAGTTTTAGGTTTGATCTGACAACCCAACCTAGATAGATAATCACTATGGTTTAGTCTTTGTGACTATTTACCAATTACAGGAAAAGTTTTCTTAGGAAGCCTTATTGACACAGGTAAATCCTATTTTAAATTACCGATAGCATATTGGGACCGATTAGGGAAATACTACATAATTCACCCTTACATGTTTAGAACGGCAAAACTAGTGGAGATTACATGCTAATAACTTAAGCTATATTCTCATATCACTTCTCTTTCATATTTAATTTTTCTGTCTTTAATTTCTTAGTTTTAATTTAGTTTAATTAGAAAACCAAACAAAAATCTATTTATCTTTACTTTTATTTGCGTTTAGTTGTTCTAGCTTTAATTATTCACACTTGATATTTGCATAAGATTTATCTAACCTTCGTAGTCTCTGCGGAACGAATCTTAATCTAAAACTTGCATACGATCTGTATACTTGCAGAACCGTGTAGTTCTAGGGTGTTTTTGCACTTATTTTATATCTTATTTTATCACACCCTAGGCCCCACCATACTCCTAAATCTATAAATTACTACTTTGATTATATATAATTTAATTCTTATTAATATATTCACCATTTATTATATATTATTTATTTATTTACTTCACCACCACCTCCACCACCAACACCATCACCCCCACCCCTACCACCACCCCCACCAGCACCATCACCACCACCCCCACTAGCACCACCCACACCACCACCATCCCACTACCACTACCCCCACCAGCACCACCACAACCACAACCACAACCCCCACCAGCACAACCCCACCCCACCCTTACCACCACTACCACAACCACCCACTAGCACCACCCCCACCAGCACCCCTTACCACTACCCCCACCAGAACCACCACCACCCCAATCCCACCTTCACCACCAACCACCACTACCACCACCAACAACAACAACACCACAACCCCCCAACCCCACCCCCTGCCCCCATCACAACCCCCCTCCCACCACCGCCCCCCACCACCACCTCCCCACTACCTCCACTACCACATCCACCCCAATCACAAACCCCGACAACCACCCCTACCCCTCATACCACCACCACGCCACCCCCACTTCCACCACCCCACCCCCACTCCCACCACCCCACCACTCCCGACCACCTCTACCCCCACCCCACCCCCACCACCACCATCACCACCATTATTCTCTGCTGACCAACACCTTTGCTAATAACCACCGCCCACTAGTTCCATCACCACCAATCACCACCAACTAATTCCATAACACGCTCGCATCTGTGGTTTTTAAAAAAATCATAATTGATTCTATAAATAATTGTAAAAATAAAAAAATTGTATTTCTTGGCGAGGCAAATTAATATTTTCGTCTATGGTTTTTTTTTGAATTTTTTACTTTTTGGATTTTTTTAATTTCGATAATCCGTTTTATGTGTTGATGTAACAACACATAAAAAAATTCCAAATCCCACCGCACGCGCGCGTCTTTGAATTTTTTTTTTTTTATAAAAAATCATAATTAATTCCATAAAAATCAGAAAAATTAAAAAATTGAATTTTTGACGAGGCAAGTTCATATCTACATCAGCAATTTTTTTTTGATATTTGATATTTTAATATTTTTAAATTTCGATATTCAGTTTTATGTGTTCCTACAATACACAAAAATATATTTATGTCTTCCTGTAACACATAAAATCATAGAATCAATTTAAAACATTCCCTTTTTTAACAAAATCATTTTTTCTCTGTATTTATAGCATAGACCCTATTTTTACTCGTTTTTTATTATCTTGATGTATTCTCTTTTTGTCCAACCTCTTTTTGTTATTTTGTGTGTTGATCTAATACACATAACATCCATATGTGTATTAAAGCAACACAAAATCATTTATTCCCATTTAGTCATGTCCTTTTCAATCTTTGATCTTGTGTATCACATGATCACACAAATCGATTGTTTTGTGTAATGAAAAAATATCAGTGTCTATTACTTTAGCGTCGGAGACCCTAAACATTAAAAACCATAAATTTCAACAATCAAAACCATAAAACTCAACCCTAAAACCCATTAAACCTAAAATCAATAAACTCTAAACCTAAAAACTTTAAACCCTAGCCCCTAAACCTAAAAACACGAAGCCTAATCCCAAACCCTAAATCTGAACCCCTAAATTAAAAACCTTAAACCTAAACCCCAAAACCCTAAATCCTAAACCCCAAACCCCAAACCTTTAATCAAAAAACAATTACCCTAAACCTTAAAACCCTACAACCTAAATCCTAAAAGAAGAAAAAAGACTAATATGATGGGTTCTGTGATTTTATGTGTTACAGGAGTACAAAAACTGAGTTTTATGTGTTCCTAAAACAGACAATATTGCAGGGAATGAAATAAAGGGCTAGTATGATATAATCTATCATTTTATGTGTTTCAGTGCTACATAAAACTGACTTTTGTTTATTACTAAAATCCTAAAACGCTAACCCTAAACCTAACCCTAAAGATGGTAAAAAAGTAACTTGAATAAACTAAATGTATTTTTATGAAAGTATAAAACTGGAAAACCATATACCCTAGTTCCTAAACCTTAAATACATAAACCCTACCCTTAATAAAACCAAACCCTAAAAACCTAAATCCTAAACTCTAAACCTAAAAACACTAATCCTATTAAACCTAAACACTAAAACCATAAACCAAAAAAAAACACTAAAATCTTAATACTAAAAGGAGAAAAATGACTAATATGATAACGTCTGTTATTTTGTGTGTTCCAGCAATACACAAATTTGGTACACACAAATTTAAGTTGTGTGTTTGGTGTCGCCTAAGGTGTGATAAAAAGATGTATAAAATAAGTGAAAATAAACACCCTAAGCTGAGCACGATTCTGCAAGTATACAAATCGTATGCAAGTTTTAATGAATAAGTAGAATTCGTTCCTCAGGGACTACGGAGGTTAAGAAGAACTTATGCAAATATTCAAGTGCAAATAGTGAAAGCTAGAGATAATAATACGCAAGTAGAAAGAAAAGAAAGATAGATTTTTATTTGGTTTTTGATAAAAGAAAATTAAACTAATAAATTAAAGACAGAAAATTAAATAAAAGAAAAGAAGATAGTATGATAGTTTAGCCTGAGTAATTAGCAAGTAATCCCCACTAGTTTTTCCGTTTTAAACATGTAAGGGATGAATCATGTAGTATTTCAATATTTTGGTTTCAATTGCGCTAGGTAGTTTCAAATAGGGTTTACCTGTGTCAATAAGAACCTAAGCAAACTTTTCCTGCAATTGATTAAATAGCAATACACTAAACCATGGACTATCTAGTTAGGCTGAATTGTCTAATCAAACCTTGTTCTAGACGTTATGTGCTAATTCTATAGTTAAATATACCGTTGTCAATGGTTATCTTAACTAATATGATGGTAATCCTATACGTTTGCAACCGTAAAGAACACAGAATATAATTCCAACACATAAACAGAGAAATCAAAACATAAATTCAACCAAATTAGATAGATGTCAATCAAAACTAGGGTTCATACATATATGCTAAAACTCAAGATAAATTTATTTAATTCATACTAAGAAAATAAAAGAAAAGAATTACATACTTAAAGGTTGAAGAAGACATGATTGATGCACAGCTCCTTCCAGACTTCTTTGCTTGTGTTATAGCTTCTTCCTGACCTTAAAGTTTGGCCAAGGATGATTTTTCTAATGTTAAGAGGTTGTATTTATAATGTATAGGTTGAACTAATCGTTTTCTTGAAGGAGAAGGTAAGTTTTGGACTCCAAGCCCAACTCAAATTCGTAACCCTAAAATATGGAATCAACCCCGTTTTTGTTTTGGTCCTAACAGCTTCGATACTTATCCGTTTGACGCGTATGAGTAGTCGAATTCATCGTCTCGGAAAGATCTTTAACTTTTCTCTTGACCGTTCTTCCAAATTCCTCACCGATTTGAGATATGATCTTATTTGTCGTCGTAGGTGATGGAATTTAGATTTATTACAGCTTTTCCTTTTTCATATTTTTAGCTTTTGTTTCCTTATCTTCAATTTCCATGTTTATCTTCTTTCCTTTATCTTTTAGAATTGACTTGGACTCTAATTAATTACCATATATCTCCAAAGCTTCACACTAAATAAATAATTAAACCCAATATGTTCTAAAAATAATAAATAATCAATTTAAGACACAAGATAGGAAATTGTACTAAATCATGATAAAATCGACCTATACTCTAATAAATACACATAAAATGATGTCTCTGAAATAGATTTTATTATCACAAATGAGGAGACATCAAGACCCCCAACTCAAAGTTGTATCGTCCCGATACAATAAAAATAAAGAACAGTAGGGTAGTCAAGTCAACAAGAGGAAGAAGTAGGAGGAGAATAAGAACATCACACAGTGAATGATCCTAGAGAATAAATATATAAAAAGTCTCATGTAGTGATGCTCAAGAAATAATGCACAAGTATGCTTAATCTACATATAATCAACAATCCATAATTTCAATTTAAGATTAATTTCGCAATGCTAGAAGGAGAGGTTGATAACTTAGTTCATGCTAATGGCTATAGGTTATTCATAGGTCCTAATATAGCATCCAATGATCCACTCACCTACTACCTAATAGCTCAATTGTTTCTCCACCAAGCAGTTAGAAATCCTAAGGTCTTTGGTTATAACGTGGCTTAGGGACGGTGTGGTATATTTGGATAAATGAAAAGTGAGCTTTTGGCTCCCTCCTCACTAGCCATTAACGAATCACCCTAGAGCTTGAGTTTTCACTCGAAGATGTTCTCACTCAACCCAATTTCTTGATGCTTTTGATGTGCATCCCCAATAATCCCAAATAAACCTTTCATGATGATATACAAATTCCACTTTGCCGGTCCGAATAGATAGATATATATATATATATATATATATATATATATATATATATATATATATATATATATATATATCACTTTTTTTTCTTTTGTATAGCTGTGACTCTCTTTTTGATGTTCGAGATATCACGCTATTTTTTTTCATAATTATGCCTTTTCATAACTTTAGCTCGTAGCTTCTTTTTCATTCACTATTACCCCGGCAAAGGGTTACAATATTAACTTTTTCATCATCAATAAAATCACAATTACAATTCCCCAATCCCAATGTCCCCTAATGATGAAACCCACCACCCCAAACTCAAGCTCTAAAAACGACTTGTCTCAGGTTTTGCGATTCGAGTACGGGTCATATAGATAAGTCCTACAAACTAAGGGTATGGATTATAATGTGGTTTAATAAAAGTCTTTAGAAAGTCTCGGAGGGGCTAAGACGGATAAATAATAACTATAATCAAATAAAAGGGTGAGAAGGTATAAAAAGGCTTCAAGTGGCTTCAATATGAAAGAACTGTCTTATTCATTTTTCTAATTACCGGATTTTGTTACTTTTTCATTATTAGTTCATAGATAAGCGGGTTTTCAACTAATTTCAAACCTCACGTTCTACATACCAAATAACTCTCCCTAAGTTTCAACGTAACTTCTTAGCATTGCTCATTAACTTTTTTATCTTTTATATCCTGTTTTCATACATGCATACTAAACATATTTATGACATCTTTCAAAAACATACTACTTACTATCATTAACTTAATTAAATCATGCTCAAATAGGTACATTCAACATATTCTATGCCTATTTCAACCTAAAAAAAATTTAAATTTTATGAAAAAAAATAAAAAGGAAGATGAGGAGAACAAATCCCCACCCCCAACTAAAAAATGAGCCGTGTCCCCACGACTCAAGAAAATAAAATTTAAAATTAGCATAAATATTGCACATAAAGAAATGGTAGGGAAGAAAGAAAACATACTCTTCGAGGCTATTACCTCGCCTTATCGACATCCAAGATAGGATTTTGCTGGATTATTCTTTAATTGCTCACGGAGTGTTATGATATACTCATTTTATTCTTTTGAAAGTTGCGTAATTACTCTCAAAAATTTAATGATCCAAGCATTGTCAATATTGTTACTCATCTTAAACTCACGTGTTTCTTCTTCACCCAACTTCTTATTCGATTTTCCGATCAAGACACGTGATCATAGTAGGATATTGCATTAAATAACGACATGGGAGAGACCGAAGATCGTATCACCTCTTCATAGATCAACTGTCCCACATCCTCTTCTTCTCCTCACAAAATACATTTCACAAACCAACCCAGTCTTTCTCTAATCTCCAAGAATCTTCTTGTATTCTCCTTTATCAATTTCTTCTTCAAATACTTTCTCATAAGCAAAAGGTAGTTCCTTGAATTGTTTCTTCGGAGAAGCTATCATGGCCATTGAAGATTTCTCTTTTTCTTCGGGTGTAGGGTCTTTGATATATTGTTATGTTGTTTTCTTCACTAAAGATGGAACCTTTTTGCCTATTGAATCAAACACAGCTAGCTGACCTCTCTTCTCTTGACATGTTTTACCCTTTGTATGGAACTAGAACTTTTCTTACTTGATTCCTTCTCAATTAAATCCAATACCTTGCTTTTCTTCATCTCCCTTACAGTAGATAATGTTTATGTTCTCTTAATCATCTCAATTGACCCCCAACTCAAAACTTTAACCACTCTTGAAATTCAAAACTCTTGATTATTGGTTGTACAAGCTTAATTTGGGTTAGGAAAAGTGATTTGACGATGATACTCTATGTGGTTAAGATGAATTCTTGATGGATTGGTATGGATTTAAGAAATTGTAGGATGAATTTCTGAAAGTTAAGCTTTTAATTCTTGGATTCAATGTGTTTTGGTATGATATGGGTGGTTGAATCTTCCTTGTAATGATGTGGAGAAAGGATTGGATGTGTTTTTCAGGTGATTGGGTAGTGTTTTGATGTTTAGGGAAGGTTTGATGAAGCTTTAATGGAGTTTGGAGAGGTTTGGGGAAGAAGGAGAAGCTTAAGGATTGAAAAATTCGTAATAGAGCAACCTCTTCTCCCTTATAACCTGAAAAACGCGAGTTGTGGTGAAATCAAAGAACAAAAAGGTTACAACTTTCAAGGAGAAGACACCACAACCTCTACAACTCGAGAGTCATATACCTGAGATGAATGAAGCTTGAAAGGCCTTGTAAGCTTCCTAAAAAACGTATTTACTGGACTTACCTTTAGCTCATGAGAGAATATGTGAAGTAGAAGTTGGAGACGAGGAAAAACAAGATATTTCGAGATGTGGTTGATTAGTATGGAGCCTAAGAGGATGTAAGGGAAAGCAGAGTTGGTGATACAATAAGATTACATACAAGGAAAGCACTGCACCTTATTCTGGGTATTAATCAAGCGAGACAATAGCCTCAAAGAGTATGTTTTCTTTCTTACTTACCATATTTATGTACTTGCAATATTTGTTAGATTTTAATTTTTATAGAGTCTTTTCGATTCGTGGGGACACGACTCATTTATTAGTTGGGGGTATGGGGATTCGTTGTCTCTCATCTCCATTTTTATGTGTTTGACTGTTTTTAGGAATAAATTAAAATTTTTGATAGAGGGGATTAGATGTAGAGTGTGTTTAATAGCTTGAAAGCATAAGCTTAGTAAGTTAATGATAGAAAGTAGTATGTTTATGAGTTATTTGATTTTGTATACTTTTTGAGTATGAACATGAAACACACATTGATAGTAAAGAAAAGATTAGTGTGCAATGCAATAGAAGTATGTTCGATCTTAGGGCGCCTTGAGGGGTGTGTAGGCCGTGAGATCCAAGCTAATTGATAAACCCATTTGATAAACGTGCTAAAGGTAAGAGAATAACAAAATTGCATAGTTTAGAAAGTGATTAAGGCGGTTCTTTAATAAGCCCCTTGTTGCCTTTTAGCTTGGTGTCCATTTATTATATTTTATATCCTTCTCAGCCCCTTCTAGCCTTTCTAAAGCCTTTTTATTAGCCTTGTTATAAGCCATATCCCTTTAGATTTTATGACCTTTCTATATGATCCGCACTCGAATTGCGATGCATGGACAATTGTTTTAGAGCTTGAGTTTGGGGTGGTGGGTCCACCATTATGGGAAATATTATTGGGTTGGGAATTTTTTAGCTTATTAATTGTGCTCTATATTGTGATGATGATTCACAGGTTTATTATATTGTAACCCTTTGCCGCGGTAAAAGTAAAAAAATTTATGAAAAGAAAAAAATATGAGAAAAAGAATTAGCATGAGATCTAACATCAAAAAGAGAGACATAGCTACATTATAAAAGAAGAAATTGATATGAAAAGATTGAACATATTTGGAGCGAAAAAGTGGAATTTTATGTGAACATCTTTATTCTTTAGTATTAGGTTATTGGGATGCTAATTAGTGCATCAATTCATTGCGTTGACTGAGAACATTTTATGAGAGTAACTCAATCTCTAGGGTGATTTGTTGATGGCTAGTGATGAGAGAGCCAAAAGCTCATTCTAAATTATCCATATATACTATCATACCGAGCCTAAGCCAACATTACAACCTTAAAGACCTTATGATTCTTTGCTACGTGATCTAGAAGTTATTGAGCCGTTAGAGAGTAGTTAGGTGGATCTTTGGATACTAGTGAAGTTCGATGAACAATCTATAGCCTCCTTGGTAAGCTAAGTGGGGAACCTCTCCTTCTTGCATTGCAAAGCTAATCTGATCTTGAGTTCAAACCTTGTGGATCGTGAGTATGAAAAGTGTACAGGTAATTTAGTTTGTAAATATTATTACATGAAATTTTTAGAGTAGTTTCTTTGAGTTTATTCTATATATTCTGCTATCTTCTTTCCTACTGTGTTTAATTGGCTTAGGTGTGTATTTAGAGACTTCCTTCGTTTTTATATTCTGCGATTTTACTGTTTAATTTAGTATTAGTTAGATTATTTATTTCATTGATTTATATGTTTGATATAATACTACTCATACTGTAGCTAAGTATTGAGTGGCTAAAGTAATTGTCTAACACCTGAAGTAGGGTGGTTTAAATAAGGATATAGCATATACACGCCTAGTGCGAGGCATTGAAACTGACGGTCTTTATCATCAGGTAATCAATAAGGTAGGAGTTTAATTCATCTGAAAACCAAATTTGCGGGTAGGGTTGCGCTCTAAGTCTATCCTGACGGGAGTTAGAGGAACTTTTGAATCTCGGCTAATGAGAATTACCACCTCACCCTCATTCATAAAACTAATGAATTAACAGCATAGGCAATTACTAGCAAAGCTCAAGCATTTATCTTGCATATTCACATTTGTTGATTGCATTCATATTTTAGTTAATTAGTAATCTTTGTCTTTATTGTAGTATAATATTTATATAAAAACCAAATAAATATCATTTTTATTTTCTTGTAATTTCCTTAACAATATAAAGTCATTTATGGTGATGACAAAGAGAACATACAAACAGCCAGGGAGCAATCTGCTGCACTTCAGATATTAGGGAAGAAAATCACCCAACGGACCTCCCATAGTGACAAAAATCAACAAGCTCATTCTCTACAATTAGGCCAAGATTCTATCAAGAATATTGATGTTAGTGTTGGGTTCAAAGTTGAAGAGAAAGTAGTGGAATAGCCACCAGCTCTAGAGATTGTCGTGGAAATTCCAAAGGTAGATGAACCAACTAAACCAAGTGTGGAGGAGACATGTATTGAAAATTTGGTTGAAAAGGTTGAGAAAGATGAGGCCGAAGAACTTCCAAGGCTAAATTTGGATGAGGTGATAGTGGAAGATTGGGTTGTTAACCCAGACGAAGACAAAGTGGTTGAGAATTGAGAAATCGAATGGGGAACTCAGGGTTCAAGACAAAAGAAAAGTCGAATCTCCACCACAAGAAATGCTCCCACCACCATTCCCATTGATATTTAAGAAGTAAGTTCGAACGAGGCTTGTTGAAGATAGACGAGTATTATAAATTCTTAATGCATACCTTGGTAGCAAGTTATTACACCGCGAAAGCAAGGCGACAATACGAGGGCTCTACCCACCACCTTTTAAATATCGAGTGAAGTAAAATTTGGGTGCTAAATTCCCTAAGTTGCTTATAAGATAAAGAGGCAATTTTAAGCAGAGGAGTATCGCAAGGGCCTCGAAACAATCTTCGTGGAAGGTAACGCGTCGGAGTTAACGATGTAATCAACAAAAGTTCTTATTGGAAGACAACCCATGTTTTAAAATGCCTTATTAGATTAATTTTATGTTCTTAAGTGTATGTTAGTAAGTTTTTATGTGTTTTATTGTATATTAGACTTCATGTGAGAGGTAGAAAATTGTTTTTGATGTGTAGGTACGTAGAAGACTGATTTTGGGGTGAAAAATCTCAAAATTTCGTGCTCACAGCTGTCCGACCGGCATGTCGGTCCTACGGGCTGTATACCAGTGCTCCAAAAGCATCCCGGAGAGTATCACATGCTCTAAATGGTCAGAAACTTAGTAACTGAGCGGCATGTCGCCCTTATCGGCGTATGAAAACTGAGAAAATTTTGAGAGGCCATAACTTTACGCACATTTGTCGGAATCAACTTTTTCTTGAGCCTAAACAACATATTTTTTCAAGATCCATCAAATAGAGAATATTACATCCTTATAGGAGCTCTCAAAATAAATTTATGTTTCTTCCCATTCGAAATATGTCCACATGATAACGCCATGAGTCAAAGTCAGAAACTTCGAATACTTGATCGCTAGCCGGCCCCTATAGGTGGCGATTCCAGTGCACAAATAAAGACTGTGAGAAAATTATAGACATGATGTAAGAACCATAAATAGACAAATGGAGAGACCGGCTTACCGACCCTATGAGCGGCATACCGGCGTATGCTAGACTGTCCACACGGTTGTTGCAGTTCCAAGTGTGATTATAATTTGCTACCTATAAAACTGTGACTCCCCGCAAGCGTACGTGTTGTAGTCAAGTAAAATTGTGATAAGCTCAGAGTTATCGCTCCTCAGGGACTACCAAGATTGTACTAATTATGTTTCAAATGTAGTGCAATGTAAAGTTGCAAGAAAAATACTATTAATATAAAGGATTTTGATTTGATTTTTAGTAAGGGAATAAATTGCAAATAAGATAAATGATTAACTAAAAGTGAAAAAAAGTAATACACTTAAAATAGTGTAAAATATTAAAGATAATGCTTGATTCTTGTGAGCAATCCTCCTAATCAATTATTATCTTGTTATTGGTATAAGGCGAATCAAGTGATTCTCATTAGTCGTGATTCAATAGCACTCTAACTCTTATCAGGGTAGACTTAGAGATTAACCTTACACACCAGATGGCTATCCGATGAATTTAACTCTTACCAAATTGACTACCTAGCGGAAAAGACCGTCAAGTTCAATGCCCCGCACTAGGTGTTATATACTATGTTTGAAATCTGACCCTCTGAGTTAAGGTGCAGCAAAAAATATCAAACTACCCATACATGATCAAGACTTGGATAGGTTTCAATAAATTAATATCCAAAATATCCAAAACAAATCTAATAATCAATTAGGGTTCATACCTATTGCAAGTTTTAAGCATAATTTTTTTAGCTCATACTAATTAAATTATACTACAGAAAAACTAGTGATAGAATCATGTTCAGAAGATAAAATATGCTGCAATTAACCTAAAATACTGTATAATTTGGTTGTGGAATGGTGGAGAATAGTGGAGAATGGTGGAGAATGGTAAAATTTGGGTGGAAACCCTTCTTACTTTTCTCCAGGCATGTAGCTCCGTCCTCTCTAAAATAAAATTAAGTATGATGATTGATAAAGAAAATAGGAGCTCAAATATGCTTATATACTATGTTCAAAGCGTTATTGACTAATGTTGTCCAGGTTCGAGTCACGTTTGAAAAACTGACATTACTTTCTCGTCTCAACTTCGAATTGACTTCCACCACCCCCCACACGACACTGACTTCAAGCTACATCTTAATAAAAATTAATTACTTCAAAATATCTAACAAATTTTTCATGGTGATTGAAACAATGTGACTTCAATATTTTTCCGATAAACGCTCTAGTTTCTCAAAAGTGACTTTAAGATCTCTTTACGCCTTGACTTGGGGTTGGACATAAATTCTTGACTTTTACTCACCCCCTTGGAATCTAGTGTCAACCATGTAAGCTACACACTTAACCACAACTAAAGCACAAAAACTATATAAATAACATAATGTCCAAAACCATGTAGAAAAGTAAGATATGGAAGATATTAGGGAAAAATCCCTCACTTAGGTCCCGTTAATCCTCAACAAGATGTCTTGTGAGTAGATTAATCTATCACAAAATAGGAGACATCAAGACCCCCAACTCAAAGTTTTGACGTTCCGATAAAATAAAATAAAACAAAACTCAAAAGATCCTAAGTCTAAATAACCAAAGAAGAAATGAGAGTATAGAAAAATCATGAATAAATCTAAGCAACTATCATAACAAGTCTCTACAGTAATATCCAAGAAATAATATACAAATGTGTGTAATATACAAATAATCAACATATAACAAATTCAAAAGTGGGTTGACTTTGCAATGCAAGAAGGCATGCTTCTCACTTAGGTTGATATGGTGGCTATAGGGTGTTCATAGGTCTTCCCTGGTGTCTAATGGTTCACTAAGTCATTCCCTAATTTTTCAATCATTACTCACCCAAACAGCTAGGAATCCTAAAGTCTTAAGGTACAGTGTAAGCTTAAGGTAGGGTGTGGTAAATATTTAGAATAATTTAGAGTGGGCTTTTGGACCTCTTGTCACCATCCATCAACTAATCTCCCAGGAGTTTGAGTTTTCACTCCTAATCGTGCTCACTCAACCCGTTTGATGCTATAACATTTCATCCCCAAGTCCTAACTAATATCAATAGATGTCCAATGCCGGATTTTTTTATTCTTTATATATATATATATATTCTTTTTTCTCATTTTTCTTGTATGTCAAACACGAGACCCTTTTTTATGTGAGATCTCATTTCTGTCATGCAAATAAACCACACAATTTGTGCTTGGTGTCGGCTAAGGTGTGATAAAATAACGATAAAAAAAGATGCAACTAACACCCCAACCTAAACACGGTACTCACTGCAAGTATCACAGGCCGTACACAAGTTTTACTGATAAGTAAAGATTCGTTCTCGGGACATAGTGTGTTATACGAATGGATTAATAGAAAAGCGTAGTAATAAATAGTTCAATGAATTTAAAGACAAGAAAAGTAAATATGGATGATTGATTGAGGAAATATTGATTAATTAAACTTAAGAACAAACAGTAAATAAAAGATGAAAGAATAAGATGAGAGAATATAGTTCAGGTTTTGCTAGTATATACTAATCCTACTATTTCTTCTACTAGTTAATAGGGGTGGTTACAGCTCTTAGATAAGTAGCCAGGATTCTATATTCCTCCTAACCCCCTTCCGGGTGGACTTAGGTGGCGACCTAACAATTACCAGGGGACTTGGGTAAGGGGACCCTACGCAATCATCGGTGGTTAAATCTCAAACCCTAATGACTTTCTAGTTAGGCAAGCCCTTTCGGATCACTACCTGATGTCTCCCTAATTGTTCTAATTATTAGCCCCTTGGAGACATCCTTTTAGGTGAATAAATGACTTATTTGATAGACTTTTAGGCTTATTTGATCATATTGCACTTTCTCCCCTTGGAAATTAACTATTTGCAGAATCTGAGCTTTTGTGCGTAAATTTGATTGTTTTTAATGCAAAGTTAATCGGTTCTTGAATTTCATGAAATACCAATCCAAGGAGAAGAAGTGAGAATAAAGTCTTAGTGTATTTTAGAGTGTTAGGAAATGAATTTTACTCGAGTTTCTATTTTTAGAGTGCACTTTCCTATTTCGTTTTCTTGATTTATTGATTTATTCTTTTTAAGCATATGCGGTTTAATTATTTATTTAATGTGAAGCTTTAAAAGATATATGGTAATTACTTAGAGACCAAGTCAAGATAAAAATGAAAGGAAAGAAGATTAACATGGAAATAAGAAGATTTAGGAAAGATTTATTCAAAGAAGGAAAAGATAAAGCTGCTTTGTGAATCTGAAATTCCAGCCACGTTTTAAAGATTAATTCATAACTAAAGATTGGAAAGGACTCTGGACGAGTGGTCTGCACCAATAGAAAGCTCTTTCCAAGACAAGCAGTTTCATATATTGGAACTTCTCAAACTGATAAGTATTAAAAAAGATATGACCAACTCAAATCAGCAGCAAAATCTTACCTTTCCTAGAATTTAGGGCTACGAATTTAAGAGTCTTTAACTTGTCTTCCACTCCAAGCAAATTCGACCTAGGGTCCTCCAACACCTATAAATACACCCCTTAACCTCCTACTTTCACACACTTCAGAGAATTAAACAAGAGGCTTAAGGTTTTCAAACCAGAGCACGAAGGAGAGAAGAAGCTAGAAGCTGGAGGAATCCTGTTCTTCCAACAATAGTCATTCAACCCTTTAGGTTTTTATTTATCTTTTGTATTTTGAACATGAATTCCTTTTCTTTTATGTTAGTCTTTAATTTCATTATGAGCTAAATTTCTTTATACTTGGGAATCGCATTAAAGGGATGAACCTTAATTAATTGTTTTCTATGTTTTAAATTTGGGATTGTTTAGATTTAAACTGAATTGAGTTTTAGGTATTGGATATTACTTTGTTTTCATTATTAATTCTTTTAGGAACAACTAGAATTAGCTGTTAGTATTTGGGCTATTCACTTTAGTGGCGAAGTGATCATCCGACAGGGGGGTTTGAATACAGATCTAGGTGATACCCGTGTAATGTCTGTTATTGACCGACATGCTTAACTAGTTACATAGCCAAAGAGGTAAAATCATATCATCCGAAGAGGCATATTCGACCATACAGGTGTTTATGATACTTTAGGATAGCTCCTAGGTCCACCCGACAGGGGGCTAGGGGATATTAGAGTCCCGACTAATATTATAATTCCAATTCTACCCTTAAACATAGCATAGATTATATTGATTAAGTGGATTCCTTTGCGAGACTCAAGTATCTCTCTTATCTGAAGTTAGTCTTTTATTTGCTTTATTTTCTTTCTGTTTATTTAATTTTAGTATTTATTCTATTTGCATCTTTTAATTTCCTAAAACCAAACAAAAATTATTATCTTTTATTTTCTGTTTAGCAATTATTCTTACTACTTGATTAATATTTGGGTTGAACCTAATCCGTCCCTGAGAACGAACTTGATTATCATATATTACTTGGGACAACCGTACACTTGCGGTTAAGTGGTTCCTTTATTTTTGCACTTAATTTTATAACACCCTAGGACCCACCACTACCACACACTAGACGTTTATGTGATGTTTCAATAATTAGACACCCCTTCCGGGTGACCATCTACCAACTATTAAGACAATGCTAACGTGATCAAGATTAAGTCTGGAAATTAATCAAAGCACATAAAACAAATATATGGTTAAGAAGGTAGAATCAATATAAAATTGTTTTCCCAAACAAACTTAGATAGAAAAAAATAGAATTCAAAGATTATACATATTCAAAACCCCAGCTATGAGAAAATTAGTTCATGCTAACAAGAAATAAACTAAAATAAAAATACATACTGTCAACTTGCTTCTCCTGAATGACTTCGATGATGAATAATACTAAGGACTAGTTAAGGAGAGGCAAGGACATGTTTACAATGATAAAATGGTGTATTTATAGGTGCTAGGAAGACCATAGGTCGAAATTAGTGAATAAAAGCTAAGTGATTTGAGTCCAAGTCCAACTAAATTTGTTTCCTAAAAAATATAGGAGAGAGTAGAAACGCGCTGTCTTGTTCTGGTCGTATCTCATTCGTTACAATTTTCGCCTGCTTTATATCAAAACGACGGAAGTGAAAAGATCTAAGTTTTATCTTTTGATTGCTCATCCAAATTCCCAGCCGATTTGAATTTTTCTTCACTTTAGTGGACGTATCTGCAGAATTTCAGATTTACTTGGCAGCTTTTCCTTTCGTATTTCATCTCTACTTCCTTTTATCTCTTAATTCCTTCCATATCTTCTTTCCTTATTTCTTTAGAATTGATTTGGCATCTAATAATATTTCATATATCTTTAAAGCTTCACATTAACACACAAATTAAACCAAATATGCTCTAAAAATAATAATTCATCAAATCAAGATAAGAAATAAGAAATGATCAAAATATGAATAAAAAATATATAATTAATTAATCATAAACACCTAAAATGAAGTCTCCAACCTAAATTATTATATAACAAACAGGGAGACATCAATGCTAAATTTCATTATCACACTATTTTTTATCATTAACTTGTTAAAACTTATGCTTAAACATGCACATTCACTACATTCTACACTTATTCTTTATTCTAAATTTTTTAAATTTTATGGTTTTCTAAAAAATGAATAAAAACAAATACGGGAATGATGACAACGAGTGCCCCACTAATATGACTTCAAGGGGACGTCCTTGATGTTCCAAAGGGATGAGTTGTTAGACTCACCATAAATTCGTAGTCGTAAGGGTACTCCTAAAGAGAAAGAACTTGATGAATTAGCAAGACACATAATGTGGCTGAGTTTTATTGCTCTTAATGATCTCATAATCCGAAAGGGGTCGGCCAATGAGGCTAGAGGCTCTTAAAGATCACCTATGTGTAAGGAAAGGGTGATGTTTGAAGAATCCGTAACTATTAGCTAGGTAGAGTATGTGTTGTGAGGGTCTCAATAAAAAACGTCATGTTCAAGAGAGCGTTCACTTGACAGAAATTTTGTGGTTGCGTCACTTCACTACGTGTCAATTCAAATTGAAAAATATTGCCACTTAATTATAATTCACCCAAATCCAGGTATATATGGAAACATGTTCATCATCTCTCCGAAAGAACCTGAGTGAGGATTGTTGGAATTATTAAATAAAAGATGATATTTTTTTTAATTATTTCATACTTTTTGGAGAAGTAGAAAAGACTATGTGTGGACTAATAGTCCTACATTAGTATTCGGAAAAGAAAATCATTGGAAATTATTTAATATAAAATAATTTTCTTTATTTGATGACAACTTATTGACTATATATTGCAGATTAATGACTCTGCATTTCAACTGTTACAGAAGTTACCAAGGCTTGGTCAACAAAACAGTTGGCTTTCATGATGATTGAAGAGTATTTATCAATGTGCATTAATAAGCATGTAACGTGACACTTTAATTCGGCTGTCACAAGAGTTACAAGAGTTTGGTCAAGAAAAAACGGCTGCATTAATGTGCTTTTATCATCGAGCATTAAACGTATATTTATGTGACGATTTTTTGGTTTGCTCCTTCTCCAATAAATAGTGACTTTGTAACTTAAAGAAGATAAAAAAAATATTATAGAGAATAGAATATAGAAAACTAAGAAAATCAGAAAAATTAAATACTATCTTCTTCATGATTAGTCAAACCGGTTTTGACATAGAGATTACAGTAATACATGGATACGACTGTTAAAGATATCAGTATTCTCTAAATATCTATTAACGCCGCTACACCTTTTCTTTGTGTATATCTATATTCAGATTTTCTTTCTGAATTTTTTAGGTAAGTATTATATTTCAATTTATTGTAATAGTTTTAGTATTATTTTTATTTAGAATACCTTTATATTCTAATTTTTCACTTTCTTATAATAGATGTAATATTACAATTTTGGAATCTTTATATTTATAAAATTTATTTTTCATTTTTTCAATAATATTCTTAAATTTTTCCAACTGGTAATTCACCCTAAAATATATAATAAATTTTTTTTTTCATAAAATTAACGATAGACTTAGCTCTCACATAACTCCGTTACTGTTCCTCACAATGTAGGATGATCCTATCGGAATTCGGCAAGAAATGCGGCACAGGCTAAATTCATACTGTGCATGTTTTATCATGTCGCTTTTCCTTTATTTGTTTCTTATTTCCCGTTTTGGTTTTTTTCTTCGTTTTATTAGGTTTTGTAATTGTACTATGGTAATCCGTTTTATCTAATTAACAAAGTATACTAAATGTAGTGTTATCAAAGAATTATACTGCCATATGAATATGGTACGAGGGACCTACTTGTCATCCACTAAGACTACAATCCACATATTATGATCAACTGAAAATCAGAAATTGATAGACAAGCAAACATTGTTTTTTCTACCTAATCAACATGTTGGGTCCGATAAGTGCATGTTTCTCTAATAGAGTATTGCAAAGCAACCAAATTATCAAAACCGCGTTTTAACACAATCCTTTTTGAACTGTGTTTCCTGAGAAATATTTCGGGCCGTTCGTGTGCGTGTAACTTCTCATTGCATGCACGATATTTCAATCACCATGTGCGGAAAACCTGTTGGGACTTGGGGAGTGAGCAGCATGGTAGATCAAGAATTTGAAATGAAGTACTACCAAAAAATTTAAATAATTACAGACAAATCCAATTAAAATTTATTTTGAGTTTAGAACACAGCGGTTGTGGAGAATTTATTTGCCTAGTATGATATGGTACTACTAGTCATGAGCCATAATATAAGGGCGTTTCCAACATATCACAAAAAACAAAAAAAGAACACATCACAACAATAATTTTTCTAAATTTTACTTAGATTGACCATTAAAATTTGATGTTTATGGACTACTGTCCACCGATTTCAAAATTCAAGTTCAATAATAAATGCATCATTCCCACTATATCAATTTTTGTTATTTTTATAATACACAAAATACAATATATGTTTTCAGAAGGAGTGACTACGCATTACAATTATATAATAATAAGGTTTTGCCCAAATTTGTAGAAATTTATACTTCATGATATTTGGGTATGGGTTCAAGTTCTTCTTGGCACATCTTAACCGGTGGATCAATCAATATAACAACGGGTTGTAAGAGTTAGTTTAGGAGTACAAATCTTAATAAAAACATTTGAGAGCAATCCTTGTGCATGACAAGGGTAATGTTGAGAATTCGGTAAACATATGAGACACGTATTTTATTATAATTCTAATTAATTATTATGTATGTTGAAGCAATTAAGCAATCAATTAACAACTCTATAATTACTCTAGTGATTTATAATATATTTTTATAATCATTAAATTTAAAAAAAAATTACCCAAACAAATACAAACTCTCTAATACAATGGAAAAGTTTTATTAAGTGACAAAAAAACAATATTTTTTTCTTTGTTCTTTATCACACAATAATGAGGATGCTAAAGATGTGTACAAATTCATTGCAATAATCAGTACATTTGTCTTTTTTTTCTTTTTTCATTATCGTATTGTAATAATTACTATTTCATCCAAAATAGAACAACCAAGAGCATGAAATAATTAAAAAAATATATATATATATGAAACTCTCTCTAATCTTTTTCCTCCTTTTCCTCCACTTTCTCTCTTTTCATCAAAATTCTTTACAATTTTGTTGATTTCCTTATTCTAAATCTCTATTTTCTCTAACAATTTCTACAAACACAAAATCAAACACGTTTTATAAAGTTCTTTTCTCTTTTTTCTCTTTTTTGTCGTTTTGTTTTTTCTCCTTCTTTCTCGTGTCGCTTCATGTGTGCAAGAAACCATAAATTTCTATGCATCTTCAAACCCTCTAGCAAAGAACAAAGAGTTAGTAATCACACAAGATAAAGACTCAGTCTATAGAGCTATTAATGAACTAAAATTTATTGCTAAATTGTTGATTCAAGACAAGGTTAACTATGGATATAAAAAACCACATTAACAAATATTGGCCTCGAAAGCATCAAGTTGAGGTAGAAAAACTTAGCTCCAACACGGTACTAATTCACTTTGGGTGTGAAGATGATAAGGACAAAGTCTGGAAATAGCGTCCTTGGACGATATAAGGCAAACACCTAGCTGTTAATCAACATTATATGAATAGGATTAACGAAATAAAAAACACTACACTTTGGATTCAACTTTCGGGGGTTCTAACAAATCTACTCACTATCAAATGTCTCGAGAAATTACTAATCTATTTTGGTCAAGTACATACTATTGAGCTACATGGACCAGTTGAGGTTAACGAATGTTCAATCACTCGAGCTAGAATTGACTACAGGTTAGCTAATCCTCTGGTGTCGTGTATTAGTTTTTAGGAAAACAAGAACAAACCAACATGGATTAAGTTTTGGTATGAGAACATTGGACATATCTGCTATGGATGTGGTCTCTTTGGCCATGAAGAGGCGAATTGTAGAAACCCTAAGGTTCTGCCAAAATTGGGTGGATGGATAAAATTATAAATAAGAGGACCCTCTCAATCATAAAATTATAAATAAGAGGACCCTAAGGTTCTCGATGTACCTATCTTTTGATAACCACAACTTCTTATTAGTATAGTGTCAAAATTTTCTAATACCCAACATCTATCTAGCTGGTCCTAAATCTTTCATAAAAAAAGATTTGTTGAAGGCATTTTTCAAAGAAGCTATCTTCGTCGTGTTCCGACCTACGATCAACATATCATCGACATAAAGGAGAAGAATGACATCATTGCCATACCTCTTCACTTATACGCAGTGGTCGGTCAAAGTATTGTTGAACCCATGGTCTATCATGAAAGACTCGAGCTTCATGTACCACTGTTGAGGTGCTTGTTTCAATCCATATAGACTCTTCTTCAGTCAGCATACCAAGTATTCTTTACCCTTAACTAAAAATCCCTCATTGTATCATGTAAATTTCCTCCTCGAGGTCACCATGTAGGAAAACAGCCTTAACATCGAGTTGTTCAATCTCCAAATCCATTCTAGTATCTAAAGTAAGGATAACTCGAATAGAAGACATTTTTACAACTGGAGAAAAAAAATTATCAATCTATTCCTTTCTTTTGACTGAAGCCTTCACAACTAGTATTGCCTTGTACCTCGGTTGTGGATTACCCTCTCCAGTCTTCAACTTGTAAACTCATTTGTTCCTCAACGAATGTTTATTTTTTAGGAAAAGGGACTAAATCTAATGTGTGGTTCTCGTGCAAGGAACTAATCTCTTCTTACATGGATTTTAACCACTCTTGACATTGTGAATCAGACATAGCTTTATCAAAGCTCTAAGGCTTTCCCCTGATCTGTTAACGTCACATACTCATTTTCAGATACCTCGTATTCTATCTTTGGATTCTAGTACCATGCCTCGGTGGTTGTTGTACAGGTTGATTTGGTTCACCTTCCTTTTGTTCATGATGAACATTATCATAGATTTTCTCTTGGTCCCCTTCCCCCCAAATTCTTTGTCTATTACTATAGGCTGAACTGGGTCCAACTTCACTGAAATGGTAGGAGTAGCAGACTCTAGATTTTTTGGTTTCTCAAAGTCTTCTCTTGTCTAGTCTTCAAAGAATACCACATCTACACTTCAGACAATATTCTTAGCAGCAGGATCTCACACCCTATAACCAAATTCTTCTTGAGGATAACCCAAGAGTATACATCGCTTGGTCTTACTATCAAGATTCGATCTTTTGTCCCTCAGCATATGCATGAATTCTCTACATCCGAACATCGTCAAATGTTTGTACGAAACATATCTTCCGGTCCATACACTATTTGGGATATCACCGTCCAAAGGAACTAACGGAAATAGATTGATCAGATACTCGACACTGTTCACAGCCTTGGCCCAGAATGACTTTGGAAGATTTGCATGAGAAAACATCCTTTGGATTCGCTCGGAGATGATTCGATTCATTCAATCTTCTATACCATTTTGTTGTGGTGTCTTTGGGACAGTCTTTTCAAGATTACCACATTCTCGACAGTATTCTTCGAAAGGTACTCGATATTCACCACCGTTTTCTACTCAAACAACCTTTAACTTCTTACCATTTACATGTTCCTCCTTGGAACGGAGGAAAGTCCCACACCATCCTGGAACGATCATCGATAAAAGTAACAAAATAATGTGCACTACCAAGCGATCATGCTGTCATGGAGCAAACATCTGTATGAACAAGATCGAGGATATTATTTCTTCTCGATGAAAGGGTTCAATGGAACACTACACGATGTTGCTTAGCCGCCAAAAATTCGACAAAAAGTTTGAAAGAAATATTCTTCGTACCTGGGATAAGGTTCTTCCTCAAGATAATTTTCAAACATTTTTCACTCATATGCCCGAGTTGCTTATACCATAGCTTGATATCATCCTCAAAGATGTTGACTTCTCTATTCTCGATCATTTCTTGCATTATATAAAGGGTCATTTGTTTTATTACCTCAAGCTACTATCGATGATTCATTGGCGAGCTTCCATTTCTTCCATTGAAATAGCTCGAGTAGCCTTCATCATCTAGTTTCCATGCAGAATTCAACCAAATATCTAGGGCATGCATCATATAGCGTAATCTCAACCTACAACCAGTATAAGTCTCCAAACAAACATTACCAATACCAATAAATTTATAAGAACCATCATTTTCCATTCTTACGTGCCCAAAGTCACCAAAAGTGTAAGAATATAAAAATTGTGATGCGAGGTAAGATGGAATGAGGCACCAAAGTCAACAACCTACGAATATTCTACTCACGCAAGAATTAAGGAACCGTCATCACCAATGAGAAAGACTTCATTGGTGGTAGCAATAGTCGATGTATTACTTTATTCTTTTTGTTCAGATTTGTTGACGACCTTGTCCATGTTATTGTTTCCTTGATCACGTTTAAACTTCCGACACTTGTTTTTCTTGTGACCATCTTTATTACAATAGAATAAGTAAGAGTTTTCCTTGTGATTAATTTGGATCTACCTCAGAATTTTGACTTGTCTGGCTACGCTGAGTCTCGGGATTTGTTTATTCCTCGACTCTCAACAAAATTAGCATCTGAGTGAGACGACAAGCTAAGATCATTTCACCGAGCTTATTAATTGGAATACTATTATTAACAATCTCCATGGAGATATTCGGTGTGGAGTTACTCAAGGACATGAACAATGTCTCCCAACTATCAGGAAGAGAACTAAGCACAAGTAAGGCCAATACCTCATCGTCCAAGGTGATTCCAACGGCCTTGAGCTTGTTCCTGAGACCTTGAAAGTCATTCAAGTGCTCGACCATAATTTGTCCATATTTTTATTGCAACTTCAAAATTATTTATAAGTGAGGCTTTGTTCAGACCAATTTGTCGAGTAAACATTGCATTGAGCTTGTTCCATAAATCTAGTGCATTCCTTTCATCAGTCAAATCATGGATGACACTATGGTCAATATATTTTTGGATCATGCTAATGGATTTTTGATGTAACTCTTGCCATTGAGAATCATTATACTTCTCTAGATTGTCTTCACTAGTAATGGTCTCATACATATTTTTGCAATACAAGATAACCTCCATCTTTATTTTCCATAACAAAATATTCAAACACGTCAATTTAATCATGTCTGAAACACTAGAAGATTCATCCATTATATCACACAAGATACTCAAAGAAATAAAGCTATGATACCACTTTGTTGGGAAAATTCACTAGTAAACGCAGTGGAAATAGAATGGATCTCGTTTCCCCCACTCGTGACATATGAATAGGCAGAAAATAAAGTAAATGACACAACGATTTACGTGGAAAACTCTCCAAGGAGAAGGTAAAAACCACGGGCAGGCTAAGGGTCCAAAATAATCCACTATAACAATATAATAATGGGATTACAATAGGTTTTCTCTATATAACACTAGAGGGTTACCAAATACATCGACTAATGGAATGCACAAACCTGGAACGAATTTACCCAACATGATATGAGGTTATAACTTTGGTTAGCGCAGTTATAATGACAATCCCACCGTTGGATATGAAATTTGATGTGTTAGGAACATTGTATCTAAATTTAGTCTTGATTGGGATTGATTAGACCATTCAACGGGAGCTCTCAATATTTTGTCGCAGTGAGATTTATTGGATTTCCAAATTATACTTCTCTACGATGTTCACTATTTTATGCTCTCTTAATTCACTCTCTAAGTGTTTCTCTCTTACTTTTGCGTGCTGAAAATGATAGTTAATAGTCCTCTTTATATAGGATTCAATGATGGTAAAAGAGAAGCTATTCAACACTTGCATTAATGAAGTGAGGGTATCAAAGTACCATGTGTATTTCCAATACACTCTTTCTCAATTCCAAGAATTTACTTCATTATTTCCAACGAGATTTCAAAATACCAGTGTGTGATTTGTCCTCCAATGAAGAGTAACTAACACAGCAATAATTAAGCCATTACACATTGTGGAAGAATCAAAGATCACCCTGTAGCCGCCACTACAAGCTAAGTATTTTTGTTTCCCTTTTTTCATTGCTAAGCTAATCGTTCTTGGAAATGTAATGTGTTGATTATGAGCATGAATAATATATTACGTGGATATTGAGTAGGAACTTATTATACTTGTTTTACATGGTTTTCTTTGGATTATTACATGATTCTCCCTTGTGGAACTTTTTGGATTTGAGACCCTATTGTGTGCTTATTTTGTCAAGATGACAAAACAACCTGGATTTGGGGGTATATATGTCTTTTATTTTTTGATATATTTTGAGATATACGAGACATCATTTATGTGGATTTTTGAGATTTAATATGGGATTTATCCATTTACTTGACATGTTTTGAGTGGTTAGCTAGTTTCAGATATAAATGTTTTTTTTTTGAGCAATTTGAGAGGATCTATGTGCTAAGTGTGAAACTCCTAGGATAAGGGGTTATACAAGACATCGAGATAAAGATAAGAACTCATAAATTCAAGGAAACCCCTAAGAAAAGTCACAAAAGGAGCAAAAATCCCCTTATAAGCACACCAAAGATTATTGCAAAATGTCTTTGACAACTGTGAAAGTTGACGATAAATAATTGGTGAGGATTCTGATCATGATACTTATACACAAGATAGATATTGGGTTCAATATCACGTGAGAATTTATGGTTCACAAATCGGAGTTGAATTAGAGAAGTTATGGAGGTTTTCCTATGAAGACCCAAGATGTCCAGAATTTACAAAGAGTGCATTGGGCCTCTTTTGACCTACTTAAGTTGGCCCAGTTGGTTAAACCCGTTTTTGGGGACTATATATACCAGTTTTAAGCCTCAAAACCTACCACCTTTCATATTCTTAAGCAAGTAACGTTGGGAGAAAGGGAGAGAGCAAGGAAGATCCATTACAACTTCCTGTTTACTATTCTATCCTAATTTATTCGTGGGGAAAATTCCCTATACAGTCCACAGGAGTATGTTGACTGCCCAACGAGCCCAACCCACTTCATTTTACCATGCTACCCTCTTCAGCCCATCAATTAGATTGTACTTACCATAACTAAAAATGCGGATTCCATGACCCATTAATATTTTAAGTAATTACCAAAACAAAAAGCCCGGATTGCATGCTACTAATTGAAATTAGTCACCCATCGAAAATTGAAGCGCCAAAAAATAATCAAAAAAGTCCCCGACCCATCGGCTGCCTCAATACCATTTGGTTTGAAGCCCTACTACAGTTTCATTCATAGATTTTAGGATACACCATTAACCGGAGAAGAAAGAAAAACTGCAAAAACTGAAATTATGAGTGCAGATAATAGAACTAAGAAGGCACAGCCCACCAAAGGCGGAGGTAAGACTAAGGGTTTGACGGAAAAGAAAACGGACCATCATCTCAGCGATGATGATTTTGTTGGAGAGGTTCCGACATGCAATCCAAAAAATAAGGTAACTGGTGTAGATGAAGATCCTAATACGACGAAGAAGAAGAAGGAGAAGAAGGTAATGATTGATGGGCAAACAAGCGGTTTGGGTAAGAAGAATCAAACTCAAAAAAAAACTGATGAGGATGCTGATGATCAACTCGACGATGATGAAGTGGTTGAAGGTAATTGTTAGCGTGTAATCGAATATAGTTATGGTTTATGTTTTGATTCGTGTTTTTTTTCTGCAAAATATGATAATGTCTGCGCGACTGTGTAAGAAAATGATTCAAATGTGATGGGTGGTCTTTATATTTTGATGGGTTGTATGATTGTTCAATGTGTGAATGGGTTATGTATGTGTTTTGTCGGTGTGAGAGCCATTTCTAGATTGTACAAATGTGTAAATGATAAATTATGCGTAGGTTAAGTACTTGTCATTACTTGAGTATTGAATCGTGGTATTGAATTAGGCGGGGTGTAATCCAAAATTAGTTATATGTATAATATGCAATGAACTGTTGTATGTTTGCTCTCCTTGTTTTGTGTGATAGTTTGAGCAGAAATTTAGTGAAATGTAATGTGTGTGTTTGATTTATGCAGTTGTAGGAGGTACAGGTAAAATTCAATACAGATCATCAATGGAATCGATGTACACGATACTGAAGCACGAAAAGGTTACAGATAGGCATATAGAAGCTTGCCGGTTCTTGCCATTTTATCTGCTAATAAAAGGTTTGCATAGTACAAGGGATGGAGTAGAATGTTTTAAGAAGGGAGTAAAGCAGATTCACGAGTTCGTGAAGAGATATGATGTCCACGAAAGGGGGTTCATGTTCGCCGATAAGCCGGTCGATCTAGCCGCCACTGATGTCAGAGTCATAATGGGTGTAGTTGGTGGGGAGAAAGAAGTACCAGAGTTTAAACCAGACGATTACAACAATTCAGATTGGTTTGACAGAAATTTTCCTAATAAAAGTGGCCAGCTAAAAGATACCGAAATTAAGCACAGGATATTGACAGTGATTAATGAAGAGCCGCAAAACGATGAAACTGTTCGGAGTTTTGTGATTTTAATTGACATATTAGCTATGGCGACAGTGTTTTTCCCGACTGGTTCGCGTACAGCAAAGTGGGTGGTAAGCATGTGTGAAGACATGGATCATATACTTGAGTACGATTGGGCTACGCATGTGGCAGAGTATATGATGAAACACATACGTCTTGGCGCGGTGAATCATATCTCAGGGTGTGCGGTTATGATTGTGGTGAGTAAAAGTTTTAAATTTGAGTATTTATCATTGTGTATTAACTTTAGATGTTTATCTAACCAAGAATTAATTTACAGCCGTGGTTCTTAGAACATGTGAAGATATTGGAGCCAAAACACAAGGGTGTCTACCCAAGACTTCTGAAGTGGAACCTGAGATTATCAACCAAAAAGCCGCTACATGAAATAATAGATAGGTTGCGGTCTAATCAGGTAATATCTGAATTCTTTTCTAATGTTGGTTCTCGTGGTTTGAACCTTGCGTAATACACGCATTTTTACGATGCAGGTGAACTACGGCGAGCTTAGTGTGACTGAAGCTGAGATTAAGTTAGAAGATTATGCGAATGATGTTGCTGATGAAGAAAATGTGTCTGCTGGTGTGAATGTGTTGGATGGTGTAATTAAAGAATCTGATGGTGTACAAGATGAGGGAGAAGAAAGTAACTTGGATGGTGATACAGGTCGTGTAGTAGGTGAAAAGAATGTGGATGATAGTCAGACTATTGATGACGAAGAACTAGTAAGGGTAGATATGGATCGAATAATATCGAACCTGGGACATTTAGGCGGTGTGGATCAGTCGGGTAATGAAACAGAAGCTGCGCTTGGTAAAGGAGATGACTCTATTGATGGGCGGGAGGATCAGGTGGACGAGGACTCACGGTACATAGACAACACGGACCAGAATCCAAGTCCCCCGTTAGTGGGTCAAGGTGTTTCAAATCTGGAATTACCGGAAGAGACCTGTGGTGATGGAGGTGTGTGTTTGGTGGATAAATTAACAAAGAGGGTCGAGGAGTTCGAGGCCATTAACAAGGCGCTTAGCAAAGAGCTCGAAGAAACCAAGGAGGCGGGCCGCGTAACGAAAGCAAGATTGGAAAAAGAGATATCGGAATTGAAAGGTAGGTTAAATGAAGGTGTGTCTGCTAAAGAACAAGAAGAAGTTGCTCGTTTAAAAAAGGAGATTGGGAGGATGGGTGAAGAGATGGATGGATTGAGGAAGGCAACCAGATCAACGCCGAAGACAGTTGCCGCAAAGGGGAAAACAATAGAATTTCTACGAAAGGCGTTGAATGAGGCAGAAAAAGAACTGGTCGTGATCAGGGGTGCGTATACGGCCGCAACAGATGAGCTTATGAGAATCAAAGGTGGTGGGATTAGCACTTATAGAGGAACGTGTTCAAGTAGCGGTGTGGCGGATGATCGGAAAATAGGTGAACATGCGGTGGGGTTAGTGTAGTAGGTGTTGAACCAGTTGGTGATGATAAAGTTATCAGTGAAACAGATGGGCGGGGTGGAAAGTCGGATGATGATGTATTGGACAATGAAGTTCAGTGTCATGCCACGGGAGATGAACCAGAGAACAAAGATAAGTCGAGTAGTCCAAAAATCAGTTATGACAGCATGTTTGAAGAATGTGTTGGAGATGGGTCAAATAAACCGCAAGAACATGAGATCTCCAGTGTTGATGTAAATAAACAGACTGATGGTTTGGGTGATGGTGGTGAATCGAGTGGTGACGGTGTGGAGTTGGTGGGGGAAAAGTTAGCTGTGGATGGTAGTGATCGAGACGTTCGTAGGTGGAACAGGGGATCTGTTCGTGGTGCAACGAACAGGGATATGCTGGAGGGGTCGGTTAAAAGTAGCAACCCGAAGAAAAGGAAGTCAAAAAAGGTTACTCCAAGCTCTTTAATCCGTAATATCAAAAAGACTGATAGGACAGGTAGAACCATAGTAGAAATGGATGATTTTATAATGCCACCACAGAAGAAGACTAGAACATTGGAGCAACAGAAAAAAAAGATGATAAAGAAGAGCGATTCGAAATTGTTGGAACTTATGGCAGGTGATGAGCCATTTAGTGTTGATGTGTGGACAAATATGGGCCATCGCGTAACTGTGGCTGATTGTTATGAAGTTTCGACAGACGAACAGTTGAGCGCTAAGGTAAACACGATAATTAGAAAAAAAAAAAAAAAGTTATGTTTGTTGAAGTATGTTTTATTAGAAGTGTAATTTAACTGAATTTTTTGTGTTTGCAGATGGTGGAGGTTGGTCTATGGATTTACGAGGAACACCTCAAAAGTAAACTGGTAAAAACTAAGAACCCAGAGATTGGTTTGAAGTTCAGTGTCATGCCCGCTAGTGCTTCGGTATGAAAAATGTCTTCGTACTCCATTAAATGTGTTTAATAACTGGTTTTAGACTAACAACCTCTGAATTTATGATTGGCAGGAATCATTAGGAGGGGATCGGTTGCAGAGATCGAGACGTACATAATAGGGTACTTCAGAGATAGGTTGAAGGACCAGAAGAATGTGATAATCCCACTAGAGACTAAAGATCATGAATTGACTCATTGCTCAATCCTTTACTGGAAAAACAACGAAGGAGGGTTCTATCACTACAACGGTCTGGGATGTTTAAACTGCAGCTCAACAGGTGCAAAGGCGAATGCTAACGCCGATAGGATGTATGAGTTCCTACTAGATAATGTCGTGAAGGGGTGGTACGAAGAGTTGGGCCGCTCTCCACCAGAATGGCCGGGGATTGGTCACATCAGAGTTGAACACGTCAAAAGCCGAATATCGGACATGGGTGTTTATGCGCTACTATATGCTTTGGGACTAATTGTAGATGGATGTGTGAAGAAAAAGTACGAGTATCAGGAGATGGTTGATCAACGCATGAAGCTTATATCGTGGGTCCTGGAAGACAAGCACACAGAGGCAACGGTGTTCGAGACACGACGCGCGATTGAAGATAACTGATTCTAATATGATGCAGACAATGTTTTGATATTTATTTGGTGTCTTGTAATTTGGTGATTAAACAAACTTATTTTGTACTTTGAATTTGACTATTACTGAGGTTTTGTAAGTTGAATTTGAACTTAAAATTATTTTTTGTTGTTTTGAATTCAAGTATTTAACTTACAGTACAGTGTTTGTGCATACTTTTGTTATAATGGGATGCATGAGTATATTGGTGGGTTATGTATCATGTTTGATTGAAATTCTATGGTACCCCCTAATATTGATGGTGCATGCGCTAATAATGATGGTATGATGGCTGGTAACTGTATCACGAATTGGTGATGGCGTGTTTGAGTATTATGATGGTGTGTTTGAATATTTTGATGGTGTATATAGGTATATTGATGGTCTGGTGGTGTGACTTTGAGTATTGGTGGATCGATGGTGTAGTCAAGTATCTTAAATGTCTGACGGTGTATACGTGTATTTTGATGGTGTATGTGTTGTCTGATGGTTTGTGTGACCATTTTGATGGTAACTTATTTTAAGTATGTGAAAGGGTGGGTTGTCTGTATTGTTTTGATGGTATACATGTAAAATAGTAGAAATTGCATCTAAGTCAAGTTTTAAAAGGACTAAGCACATGACTAATTAAACACTGATAACAAGCAAAAGTTTTATTGATAGTCCAGAAAACACATAAAAATGTCAGATGCGAATAATAAATGTGTGTTCACATGAAAACACTTATTGGCAAATGCAAAAAAACATAATAAGAACCACAAGTAGACGTAAATTAACGAAGCAGGGGACATGTCGATCGATTGTGGTAGGTATATGAGTGGCAGTTACTACACATCCGTCGCTGTGATGCATCCGCACATTCTCCTTCGGAAGGGAACCTTTTTTTTGGGTCTACCGGGTTGAGCTTTGAAATCAGGTGGGTTGACTACCATGTCGCCTGTTGCATCGTTCTGATCTAGGAAAGTAGTCATCGCTGGAATGTTCATAGCGTATGTTGAACGGTAACTTTCAACGTACCAGAATTTGTCAATGTATGGATATGGAAGCCCCGGGGGAGCAATTTCAGTAGCAGCTACGGTGTGTACACATGGGAACCCTTTAACTTTCCATTTACCACAAGAACAAGTGTGATGGACAATGTCAACCACCATGTTAGGATCGGAAAGAACTTCAAATAATGATTCACTGGAACGCAACACGAACCACGCGCGCGCATAATCAAATTTAATTTCATAAACATCAGATGATCTTGGTGATAGGACAGTTGTCCAAGAGTGAGCCTCGAAAGACCTGTCATACATCTGTTGCATAAGGAGAACGCGAATTGCGTCTATCAACTCAGTAACGGGAAGCTCCCTTGTAGCTTTTATTTGTTTGTTAAAAGACTCAGCCGCATTTGATGTAGTCTCTCCGTATCTTTTGCCCTTGAAATGCGCATTTGCGAACTTCTCTTTCGGTAGATTCTTCATGAAATTAGCCGCTTTTTGACCACCGGTTGAAAGAAACATCTGAAGGAAATTATCATAAGTTTCTGATGTTGCTGCGAAACACATCCTGTCAAGAAGATATAGCATGGTTTCCCTCTGCGCTTTTGAACTCCTGAATTTTGTCTTCAAGTTCTCTTTCAAATGACGCTGACAATACGCGTGATGTGAACGTGGGAAAACAGCATCGAGAGCTTTAGCAATACCACCGTGACGATCAGATACGAATGTCACGTCTCGAGATGATATAAGTGGTTCAAGGAATCGAAGGAAATGTGTCCAATTAACTGTGTCTTCAGACCTAACAATTGAAAAGGCAACCGGGAACAAACCTGAAATATAAAATGAAATAAGATTGTGAGAAGTTTTGATATGATGGACAATAATATTATTATGCTTCTGAGTTAGTTGTTGGTGAAGATCATACCTTGGTTGGCATCTTTTCCCGTAGCAACGAGGAGCTGTCCTTTGTATTTGTTCTTAAGGAATGTTGCATCGAGAAACAACAAAGGGCGGCAGTGGTTGAACCCTTGAACACATGCACCAAACGCAAAGTGGCATCGCTTGAATGAACGATTAGACGGTTCACATTCGAGAGCAACAGATCCTAAGGGGTCTATCTCCTTGAGTTTGTTAAAATATGCCTGAATCCTGTTGTATGATAAACCAGCATCTCCAAAAATATCGTCACGAGCTTTGTGCACAGCCATGTAAGCAACCTTATATGAAATGTTGTATCCGTAATCGTATCTAAGGTAGTTCATCACCTGGCCTGGTTTAGTGTCAGGGCTAGCACGCATCATATCGATAATTATGTCCTTGATTAAATCACAAGATAAGCGAGGATTAGTGAATTTTTT
Organism: Nemophila menziesii; assembly: GCA_029959085.1. Classification (NCBI taxonomy): domain Eukaryota; kingdom Viridiplantae; phylum Streptophyta; class Magnoliopsida; order Boraginales; family Hydrophyllaceae; genus Nemophila; species Nemophila menziesii. The sequence continues at coordinate 34,643,589 of JARWIR010000005.1, read as the reverse complement.
CATCGGGGGGCCGCACGTATGGATTTTAACAAATGACCTGATGCAGACTATTTGATTATCATTATCTTTAGATGCATACACATACCATTTACAGCCTGAAAAATGAAAAAAAAAATTATCGAACTGAAAATTGTAAAGGAAACTATAAAACACATATGTCTGAGGGCAAAAAGGATCACAGGTGTGGTGGTGTGTTAGTGAAATTGAATGGATCATCTAAAATACATGGGTGGGTTAACTGTATGAAGTGGTGGTCTGTCGGTTTAATATGAATGGGTTAACAGAATAAAATGGTGGGTTGTATCCGGTTGTATTCATTAATAAATTGATGGGTTGTATGTGTATGAAAATGAATCACTAACTAGTTAGAAAATCGACTAAAATGTCTGTTTTGCTTTCGAGCAATAAGCACTAACACGGTTTGGGCGATTGTGTCCGAAGTGGAAGGTGTATCCAGTTTCACATGCGTATTTTGCGATTGAACGACGAAATTCTTTCATCCCATCATGGAAACATTGCCCAGGTTCGCGAAGAGCATGTTTCCAAACACTACTCTTTAGAATCTTAATCTTGTGATGATAGTTATTTTCATCAGCTTCATGATCTTCTTCACTTCCTTGTTCCACAATTGATTGGTGTGTGGTGTGAACAATGTCCATCAAGCCTACTGCAGCCTGTGGTTGGGGTGCAATTACTATGCTATTCTGGATTACTGAAATTTCGAATTCAGCAACGAGACAATGATCAAGCAACCATACAACAGTCTTGAAATCTCCTTCACCGCCAAACTTACATCTATGATGCTCAGCAATGGAGTATAGTAACTCAAACTCATTAGTAACCAAGCTTGACCATGTTTCCTTCACATAGTTTCTGATGGACTCATAAGAATCAAACATCCTGAATAACTTCAGAGCCTTATCCTCATTGAAATGAAAAACAACTAGAATATTGGAATCCATTGCTGTAACATAAACCATGAATGAAAATTGTATATATCAGATAAAAAACACGTTATGTGCAAGAAATATTTAAGGATGACCTGTAAAACAACTTGAATAATCAAACTGACCAACAATGGTGATTTAGAACGTACCTTGAATAAACTAGATGATGAATGTCGTGGTGTGTATTGCTTGATGAGCGAATTAGTGTTTGGTGTAACTAATTGATAGAGTTGCCCGTAATAAAGAGCAATAATTAAGGGATTTAAATCAATTAGCTAATATTGTGGAGTTGGTTACAAGCGAGAATCAAGAAAAAATAATATATGATCTGATATAGCTAGGGGCAACGATGGTATAAAGAAATTTCAGCTGGACCTGCATGGGCAAAAATGGTGGGTTGGACTTGTTGGGGGTGTATAGTTGGGTTGGTGGACTTAATTGGCTAAAAACTCTTTATTCGTGTACTTTCTGCTTCTTCTGATTTCTTAGCTTTAATCATGTCATATTCGTACTTTGTTTTATTCTCTACAAGAATGAACTAAATGTATTTTAGCTTGATATTTCACATGTATTAACCCAAGCTAATATTTTGGATTTATTATTATGATATTTGGGACTATATGTTAATTTAATTAGATTGGGATGTCTTGTTGATTATAATTCTTGTGCTTGATGTTTATTAATATGATTTGACCTAGTAATTGAAGTGGGTTATGTATTAAACTACGCCAGGGAGAGGTTTAATAATTGGAATCAAAATTATGACTGGTTAGTTGAGTTTGAGAATAGAAAGATCTAAACTAACTAAAAAATCACATAGGCCTAGAACTTTAGGCGTTAGATAATTATGTGGGATCATTTGGGAAAGGTTCCTAGGATTAGATAACAACTCCCTGCTTTTCCAAGAGGAACTTAAGGCAATTTTAGAATCCCAGTTAGCAAGCAAAATTCCCAATTTACTCTTAAATCAAGAAAATCCCCATGTCATGCTAGTGGTGAGTACACAATCTTAAGCTATATCTCTCCCCCTAGTACCTTAAGCTTTACATTTTAGTACTTTAATTTAGTCTTAGTTAATCTTTGGTCCTTTAATTTATAGTTTGTAGTTGATTAATCTAAAACCAATATATATCCGTTTAATTTTAGTTTTTTCCTCAACGAGTATCTAAACTAAATCTGAATATACGTATTAACTTCTTATTCTTTGTAGAGAACGGACTTTTCTTACTACTATTATTACTTGTGATGTTACATACACTTGCGAGTTATCATTCTTCGATTGTTGATTTTATAACACACCTTGGTGAACAACAAAAGGTGAATCTGTTGTAGCCGCTTCCCATTCCCAAACACTCAGATCTTTTAAGTATCCCCCATGTATTAATTTGGTCCATAAATAATCTTTTTTACCTGAAATCCGTAAGTATAGTCCAAGCATTAAATCCACGATCCCCTTCAGTTTTCGAGAATCAAATTGGTTACCATTTTATTTGTGAAGACTTTCCATCCTATAGAAATCGTTATAATCACTAACAATATGAACTCTCACACAAGATGGAATTCAAACAATGACCAACCAAAGGCATACCACCGCTTGGAAAACCGATTAAATAAGTTCTGAACGACCCACATAAAACAAAGATGAAGCATTCCATGATCTAACATAACTTCATAATTTATCAATAATTAGTTTGTTATCTCTAGAAAACAATACTGAAGTTCCAAGCAGCACACCAAGATAGAGAAATGGTATTTCCTCCTTTTGTAAGTTATGAGATCTTCAAGATTTCTTCAAGTTTATCCTCTTTGATACCCACATAATATATTTTAGATGTGAACACATTCCATAACTTTAAACAGACTCGGGATCACCTCTTAATAGTAACATAAGATCGTCGACGAACTCTTAGCGTGTTTTCTTGAGTTTACCACACTTCAGATGATAATTAAATCTCCCTCTATGTTGCTTTCTTAAATAGCGTAGAGAATTATTCAAGGCATAAAATGAAAAGGTAAGGTGAAAAGGGATCACATTGTCTTAAGCCTTTGTCGTGTGTGAAGAATCCGTGAATTTGTCATTTATTGCCACCGAATAAGAAGGTATAGTAACCCAAGTCATTATCCAATTTATATGTCGAGACGTAAATTTTAATCAATTTAGTACCTCATCAAGGAAAATCCACAAAAAAAAAAATTGTAAGATTTATACAACATGATTTTGATTGTACACCTAGGTGAGCGACTTTCATTGTTATATTCCCTCAATAACTATTGCATGAGATGTACATTATTGGGCATTAACTTCCTGGATACAGACACATATTTGCTCTTTATCTATTAGCTTTTCAAAGATCAAATTCATTCTATTCTCAATAATCATATAATCTCTTTGTAGATAACTTGAAACATGAAATTGGTCAGTAATCTTCCACTTTCAAGGATTTATAATTTTTCAGAATAAGAGTGATGATAGTGCTATTAATTTGTTTGAGCAAAAACCCCAAAGTAATGAACTCTTGAACTGCCACGATTACTTCACCTCTTACCACACACCATGATTTCTTCATTGTGCCCTGTAGCTTTGTCATTTGATATACACAAAATAACCTCTTTGATTTCTTCATCTGTAACCTTGGCACAAAACTCTACCCTTTACTCTCTAGTTAACATTTTCTCCTAAATAAAAATTCTCATATCAACTCTTTCTATCTCTTCACTATTACCCAACGTCTTGTAGTAATCAACAAATGTATCATGACCTTGAGTACTATATAGTGTGTCAGAGTCATTTGGGAGTTGAACTTTTGCAATAAACATCAAGTCGTCGCTAAAGATCTTTATTATCGCCGTCATAGACAATATCAACAACAACTTAAATTCATCGCTAGTAATTGTCGATGACAACTACTAACTAGTTACGAAAACTTTTGTCGCTAATAATATTTTATATTATCGACGTAATTTGTCGTTGTTAATATGTTATTCAAATTTATTTATTTCTAATACTTCAATAAGGGTGACTTACGTAGCACGTTTCTAATGGTCTATCATTAGCGATGATATCACGTCGTTGTTAACGATACCGTTGCTAGAGATACAAAATATAAAAGTGAGGAAAAATACTAATTTTATTTAGAGTTTGAGAGTGTAAATTAAAAAGTAGAGATTTTTATTTATAGTGAATAGGTTATTTTAAGTTAGTTTTCATGAGGTGAAAGTTGAGGTAAAAGTAAATAAGTTTTTAGTCCTTCAGCTTAAAAAAAAAAAAAATTATGGTGTCCTTCGTTACCGTAATACTACTTCATATTTCGCAGAGTTACCCAAGTACGTGGTGTCTTTTTCTTATCAACATTAATGATCAAGACGTTTCGTAATTCACGTATGACTTAAAAGAGTTAGCAATAAATGAGTTATCATTTAAACAGTTACAAACATGAGAATGAACAGGAAACAATACATGCATACATACATCATTTCACACACAATACTAGCCAATAATGAATACTGACTGAGAAACGCACCCCATGCTTTGAAAGTTCATACATAACGTTGGTCATTAATTCACTTTTAAGTATTTATTCAAGATTTTGAGGCTCGAGAAGTGTTTCCCAATCATTTCATCCACCTGATCTCTCAACCGACAACCAAGACTCTACACCCCCTTTGAAGATATCAGGTTGGTTTATTCACCTACCAAATCTGTACGTGACATTAATTTAACGGGTGATAATATCGCTTCACTTCATGATTTCAACTAATGATAACGGTTCCAATTAAATCCTAGTGCCGTGTAAGATTTCCTATATATGTTTATGTCTATGTATGTGTGGTTTACTTTAAAAAGCAATTTTTTTGATTTTTTTTTTTTTTTGACAAATTAAAGACACGCTATAATCTTGTGGCTGTTAGACAATCCTGAGCCGAGAGAATTAGGGCACCAACAGTTGATGTCTCTCTTCGAAAGCGGTCCTCTGCCTAACTGAACGTGTAGTACGATCCACCATCCCGTTAAACTTCGCGGTAAATGCTTGAAGAATATGTGTTCATCAACGATCCTTCAAATCGGCTTGATGAACGGCTTAACTTTCCACCACGCAGTTGGTAGCGACCTGATACCTTGAATAATATCAAGGTTGTCCGAGCATATCAAGGTTTTCTTTCCAGTTTCATGTAGACTAATTTTAGCAATTTTGAATACCGACATTGTTTCTCCTCCGGTAGTTGAATCTATCCATACTGTTTTCGAAAATATGATCATATTGTCAGATTGTGTGTCCCGTTTGAAGATTCTGATTTCACTGTGCTTCGCCTTGGTCTTAAACGATACGTCGCAAGTAAAAATTGTTTGAGTTCCAATTAACTCGTTGGGTATTCATGGATTTGACGTGTTGCTAGTTTATGACCGTTGTGAAGGAGTTCTATCACATTCGTTTCCAAGAGATCGTTCATACCTACATGAACAGTCATATGAACGGAGTGTGTATCCAGGTTAGAGTTCTCGTGAATAGTGTTCATTTTCTGTTTCCAAATGTTCCGAGTAATTTTTTAATTGAAATTATATATTACTCTTTTTATTAGAACTCAAACTCAAACTCAAAACTTACCATATTGAGAAAGATAATTATTATTTCTATCCAACATTATTTGTCTGTTTTTTTTTAAAACAAGGTGACACTATTACAAATAAGCTTAACCGGTAGTAGAAATCCTTATCCAATTCCCAATCATGAGTAGTTTGAAAGAAGTTGATGATGCTCTTCCTCAAAAGAGTTCTCTGCCTAACTTGGCACGTAGTGCGGTCAACCATTCTGTTGAAGCGATGCGGGCAAATGTTTGAAATACATGTTGTCATGCCCTTCCGCAATATGTGAAGCGGACGACCTAACTCTCCACTCCGCAACTGACAGTGACTTGATACCTTGTTCGACTTTCTAAAACAAAGTGTTTGATATTCTTTTTTTTTTTAAATATTGAAATATTTTTTTCCTTATATTTTTCAGTATTGCATCTAATTAAATAATAAAAAAGTATTGTAATAGATAACTACACATAATTAATTATGGATAATTGTATTGAAAAACCAAAGATTAAGTACTTTTTTAAAGATTTGTACACCAAAGAAATAGGCAAATTAAACTGGACAGAGAGAGTACAATAATACGAAAAGTTTCTAGATATTAATTATTTATATCAATCCTACACTAGATTAAATTAAATCATGCTCAAACTATTTTAGAATTTTTTAGATTTTTAGCCAACGGATGTTTGAGACCCCACTTATAGACCCAAACATTCTCACCTATTCCATTATTCTTACTAAAATCCACTAATAAGATTTTACACTCTATCATATTTGTTTTACTACCTATTATACCTTTAAAATGATTTTTAGTCACAATGTTATATATTAAATAAATATCCATAATCGTAAAACTATCTCACCCAACTCATCTCTCTCTACTTTATGCATTTTAGCAGTTGTCTCTTCTCTCACTCTTCTCTCTTTCTTCTTTCCATTCTCTTCTCTCAATTCTCGAAGCTATAGGGAGTTTCACTGTTGATGATGTGGTCACCACAAATCGTAGTGGCTCGAGCTCATCCTCCATCACAACAAGCTCCATCACAACAGTCTTCTCTGAAGTAAATTTAATTTCGAAGCAAGCTCCATCACATCAGCCTTCCCCAAAGCAGGCTTTCCATGAAGAAAGGGAGCACAACCATGAAGATATCCACTGAGCACAACCATGGTTTGAGCTCCATTTCTCCAAGCTCCATGAAGTAGCTTCTTCGAGCCATGGTTCGAGCTCCATTTTAACCATCAATGTCACAAGATTTGTCATGAAGCCACAGCACAGATCGGTTTGAATAACTTTGTTCGCACAGATATAAACATGTTGGTGCGGCTCTTTGCCCAGCTGGAGATGGTGTGGAAGAAATAATGCAAAAACTAGTTGAAATATGTGTTTCCCCATGGTTAATTATGTTCATGGTCTTAAAGTTGAACTCACTACAGAAACAAATACACACTTTAATGTCTATAATCAAATAAACGGGAGAGGACATGAGGAATAAATGATTTTTTTTGTTAAAGAGGAATAAAATATTACAATTAGCTGAAGGAAATATGAAAGTCAAGGAAACTGAAAAGACTTTGCATACGTTGAAGAAATTAAAGAAAAGTGTTGGCAAAAAATATGAGGGTTAGAAAGATAACCAGCATCTGCATAGCCTACTATTTGTAGTTTTGAATCTTTTGAATAAAAAAATCATATAAGTTTTCCAAAAAGAAAAAGCAAAACTATTTAATACCATTCCAATGTCTTTGGTCCGGTTATGAGTTATACCTTGCCAATAGGTAAATTAGAATGATATATCAGGTACTGTGCAATTTTCAAGGTACCTTAATGCTCCAGTAGAACTAAGAAGGGTAATTCTGGACCTAATATTTCTTCTTTTTCTTCTCGTAAATGAAAATGATCTTTATTTATATCTAGTGATCGAACAACCATGTGGCTACTATCATCCAGACAAAATAAACACAAACTAGGGTCCTAAATACAAAAGGTTCCACAAGGGCGAAACATGTAATAATCCTAAAATAATGTAGAAGAAGTCTCTTAAAGTCCTACTCAAGTAAATTACCCACACATATACTATTCATACACATAATAATCAAATTAAAGTTTCAAGAATGATTATCTTATCAGAAAAAAAGGGGACAAAAATACTTAGCTTGAAGTGGCGGCTATAGGTTGATCCACGATCCTTCCATAATGTGTAATGGCCTACTTATTTGTTCCCTGGCAGCGGCACCAGTTACTTGTTCGCCCCCCCTCCCCCCCCAGGTGTGATATAATAAACCAATACTGGAAAAAGGTGACTCTTTGCAGCGTACGGATCGGTGACAAGTATAAATTGATAAGTAGGGTTATATCGTTCTCCACATGGATTACTTATGCTTCGAGTAGTGTAAATGTGTAGAGCTTGTAATAGGAATGAGTAAAGAGTAAAGGCTTAAATAATAAAATATTTATTTGGATATTCAAATGATTACTAAATAAGATAATAATGAGGAATGGAATAGCCTATTTATATAAGGGAGAATTGTGTGATATGCAATAGACAAGATTTTATAGTCCTCCTATCCCCCTTCTGGGTGGACTTAGGTGGCGAACTAACAATTATCAGGGGACTTGGGTAAGGGGGTCCTGCGCAATGATCGGTGGTTAATCTCAAACCCTAATGACTATCTAATTAGGCAAGCCCTTCCGGATCACTACCGCACACTAGACGTTTATGTGGTGTTTCAATAATTAGACACCCCTTTTGCGTGACTATCTCACTACTATTAAGGTAATCATATAGTTTGCAACCGCAAGAACTACAGACAATCAATCAAAACGCATAAAAGCAGAGAATAAAACACTAATTTCAATTAAATGTGAACATTCTAAATTAAAATAGATATAAAACAAGTCTAGGATTCATACCCATATTCTAGTCTAAATATAAAGTAGAATTAATACATACTAGAGAAAGAAAGAAAACCAATTACAAATTTGAAGGATTGGGAAGGCATGATTTGTTGTCCAACTCCTTCTGGTTTTCTCTTCTCTTGATGTAAGCTTCCTCTTGGTCTAAAGGCTGACCAAGGATGATATCTCTAGTGTAGGAATGAGTATATATAGGCCTTGGTCGAAATTAGGAGCAATCCCCAAGTCCAGGAGTCCAGATCTTACCAAAATTCGTATTTTAAATTATAGGAAGGGATAAACCTTAACAGAATTTGTTTTGGTCATACCGCCTTTGTTATTGGACCGATATTCGCCTACTTTATATAAAAACGACCGCAATGAAAAGACCCACATTTACTCTTTTGATTGATCCCCCAAATTCCCAGACGATTTAAAGTTATCGTCACTTTAGTGGACGTAACTGCAGAATTTCATATTTACTTGGCAGCTTATCTTTTTCTATTTTATCTCTAATTCCTTTTATATCTTAATTTCTTTCATATATTCTTTAATTATCACTTTATAATTGATTTGGCATATAATTATATTCCATATATCTTTAAAGCTTCACATTTACACACAAATTAAAACAAATATGCTCTAAAATAATAAACTATCAAACTAAGACAAGAGATAAGAAATTACCAAAATATGAATAAAAATCTATAATTAATTAATCATAAACACCTAAAATGATGTCTTCAACCTAGATTATTATATCAAAAATAGGGAGACATCAAGACCACCAACTCAAAGTTGTATCGTCCCGATACAATAAAGATAAGAACAGTAGGGTAGTCAACAATAAATGAAGAAGAAGAAGAAGAAGAAGAAGAAGAAGAAGAAGAAGAGATCCTAGAGAAAAATATATAAAAAGTCTCATGCATTAATGCTAAAGAACTAATGCACACATATGCTTAATATATACACAATCAACAATCTATAAATTCAAGTCTAGATTAAATCCGCAATGCCAGAAGAAGATGTCTTCAACTAAGTTCCCGCTAACGTCTATAGAGTGATCATAGGTCCTAATATAGTATCCAATGGTCCACCTATTTATGTCCTAATTGTTCCGTTGTTCCTCCACCAAGTAGCTAGAAATTCTAAGGTCTTTATGGTTATAACGTGGCTTAGGGATGGTATGATATACTTAGATAATGAAAAGTAAGCTTTTGTCTCTCTCCTCACATTCTATCAACGAATCGCCCTAGAGCTTGAGTTTCACTCGAATATGTTCTCACTCAACCCAATTTTTGATGCTTTGATTTGCATCCCCAAATAACCCAATAAAACCTTTTTATGATGATTACATAAAAAAATTCACTTTGTTAGTCCAAATCTTTTCAATCTTTTACATATATCTCTTTTCTTTTCATAGCTAGCTATGAGTCTCTTTTTAATGTGAAATATCAAGCTACTTTTTCTTATATATTTTCTTTTCATAAATTTTGTTATTTACTTTTACCCCGTCAAAGGGTTACAATAATAAAGTCATCATCGATAATATCATAATTACAATCAAATTCCCAAACCCAATGTTTTCCAATGATGAAACCCACCACCCCAAACTCAAGCTCTAAACAACTTGCCTCTGGTTTTGCGATTCGAGTGCGAGTCATATAGATAAGTCCTATAAAATAAGGGATATGGCTTGTAATGTGGCTAATAAAAGACTTTAGAAAGGCCCAGAGGGGTTAAGACGGATAATAAAAGAGTGAGAAAGCTAAAAGGCTTCAAGTGACTTCAGTATGAAAGAACTGCCTTATTCACTTTTCTAACTACCAAATTTCGTAACTTTTTCACTATTAGTTCATAGACAAGCGGGTTTTCAATTAAATTCAAACCGCACGTTCTACACACCAATTAACTCTCCCTAAGTTCCAACTTGACACTTCTTACACATTGCTTATTAATCTTCCATATCTTTTACTTCCTGTTTTCATACGTGCATACTAAACATATTTGTGACACCGTTAAAAAACATACTACCTACTATCATTGACTTAATTAAAACATGCTAAATAGGTACATTAATCATATTCTATGATAATTCTAACCCTAAATTTTTTATATTTTATGCAAAAACAAAAAGAAAGATGAGGACAACGAATCCCCACCCAAACTCAAAAGTGAGCTGGTGTCGCCTAGGGTGTGATAAAAATTTGATAAATAATTACGGGAAACAATACACTAATCACCCTAGACTAGCACGGTTCTGCAAGTATTACAAGACGTATGCAAGTTTTAATGATAAGAAGATTCGTTCCTCAGGGACTTAAATATGTTAGACAGATGGGTAAATAAATCAGAGTAGCAATTAATAATTAAAAGATAGAAAATAAATACGATTGATTGAGAGAGTAATAATTAAACTAAATAAAAAGTAAAGGCAAATAATTAAATACGAGAGAAATAATATGAGAGAGTATAACTTAGGTTTTTCTAGTATGCACTAATCCTTCTAATTCTTTCTATCAATTTCAGTTTATGAGGGAGACAATAGCTCTTAAATATGTAGTCAGGATTCTAAATTTCCCCTATCCTCGGAGAGAGAACTAGGGTGGCAACCTCACAATCACGAGGGAATTCACAAAGGGTTAACCTGCGCCACTTGGGTCCTAGGTGTAGTCCTGCCTACTAATGATGTTTGGTGATGAAAATAAACCTTAAGGACTATCTAGTTAGGTTGGTGTTGTCAGGACCAATTCCTTATTCTAGACGTTTATGTGGTGTTTCAATAATTAGACACCCCTTCAGGGCGACCATCTAACTACTATTAGCAAAACCTTAAATTGATTAGGTTTAAGACATACAATAAATCAAAGTAAATAAACCAGATATATAGTTAAGTAGCTAGAATCATATTAAAACACATAATTCCCAAATAAACTTAGATATAAAGAAAATAGAATTCATAGATTATACATAATGCAAAGTCCAAGCTATGGGAAAATTAGTTCATACCTGAAAGAAATCAACTAAAAGAATGATACAAAGATGTCATCTTGCTCTCTTCAATAACTCTGATGATATAAAACTTAAGGACTAATTTATGGAGGCAAAGATTATTTTACAAAGGTTAAAGGGTGTATTTATAGGTGTTTATAATACCTAATTCGTTTTTTTTGGAGTGGAAGACAAGTAACTTGGACTCCAAGCCCAACTCAAATTCGTAACCCTAAAATATAGAAAAAAAAATAATTTGCCGTTGTTTTGTTTTGGCCATAACTTCTTTGTTTCAACTTCGATTTACGCGTTCCATATGTCAAAACTGATCGTCTCGGAAAGCTCTATAACTTTGATTCATACCGTTCTTCCAAATTACTAGCCAATCTTGAGTTATGATCACTTATATGGTCGTGGGTGTTGAAATTCCGATTTACTTGACGGCTTTATCTTTCCATATCTTATCTTTTCTTTCCTTTATCTCCAATTTCCATGAATATCTTCTTTCCTTTATCTCTTTAGACTTGATTTGGCATCTAATTAATTTTTATATATCTTTAAAGCTTCACACTAAATAAATGAATTAAACCCAATATGCTCCTAAAATAATAATTCATTAAATCAAGACAAGAAATAGGAAAGTGCAATAATGCATGATAAAATCGACTACTAGACTTACTAAAACAACTAAAATGATGTCTCCAACTAAGATTAAATCATCACAAATGGGAAGACATCATGAGTCGTGTCCCCACGACTCGAAAAAGACTCAACAAAGCAATAAAATTTAAACTAACACAAATATTGCACATAAAGAAATGGTATGGAAGAAAGAAAACATACTCTCGAGGCTATTGCATCTCATGATCAATATCCAAGATAGGGTGATTGTATGTAAACTTTTCGTATCACCAATTTCGCATTCCCTTACCTCTTCTTGTGATTTATCCCAATCAATCATACAACCCTAGAAACCTCTTACCCATCTTCTCCAATTTCATTATCGAATATTCATGTGAAGGTATTTGTATAGGAATCTTTGTTTTACGATAGCTAATAGCGTCCTATAAGCTTCGCTTCATCTAGGGTATAGGGATTTTGATATGAAGAGGTTATGGTGTTTCCTCCTTGAAAGATGTAACTACTTTGCTCTTTTGTTTCACCATTTCATGCTCTTCTCTAATTACTTGACCTGTTTTACCTTTTAGTTGTTCCCGAACTAGTACCAATCTCCCTTGAAATCTTCTTGGTCTTACCCAATACCTTGCTTTGATTCTTCATCTCCCTTAATAATATTTTTGTTCTTTTTGTCATCTCTTTTGACCCCCAACTTAAAGGTATAAACACTCTTGAACTACCTTTCGATAGGTAATTAAAGTGTTATTTAGGTTAGGAAAGGTGTAAGGATGATGATTCTATATGTGGTTGTCATTGATTGATGAACTCTTACTTGGACGATATGGGTTTCATGAATTTTGGAAGAAGATTTGAAATTTTTGGTTTTGTTTCTTGGATTCTAGGTGTTCTGGGTTGAATTGGGAATTTGATTCTTGTTTATAGGAAGGTAGAGAATGATATGGATATGAATGTATGGTTATTTAGTGATATTTCGATGTGAGGTAGAGGTTTGATGAAGCTTTCGTGGTGTTTTAATAGAGTTTGGGTCTGAAAATTTCGTGTTAGGAAGATTGGAAGAGGCTAGGGTTAACTCTTGTAAGGTAAGAATCCAATTAGGAATCAAATTCCTCTCTTCAAACCCCTCATGCGGTGCACCGGGCGATCCCTACGGTGTACCACAGGTTACGTCACGGCTACCGTGGCGATGGGTCTTCGAAATTGACGATACTGTATGGAAGGGTTGACTCTCGACAAATTACCTGATTTCACTACCGTTGTAACGGTTTTGACCTGGCGTGGTGCACCGGACGATCCATGTGGTGTACCGCATGAAAGTTCTGGATGACACCAAAAAAATACATTTTTATTTTACCCCTAAATCATGTTTTCTCCACTCCATTGGATATATCTCAAAAAAAATATGCGATTTAGACTCGATAAAAAGTGAATTCTGACCTCCGAGCGCAAAGTTAAGGCCTTTTAAAGTTTTCCATACCGTGGCACGGTTTTTCGCATTTGACGATACGGTAAATGTCCAGTGCACCGCGGCTAGGGTGCGGTGTACCGCAAAATACCTCTGTCCAACACTTTAAAACTTTAAAAGATTTCCAATTTTTTACCCCAAACTCGAACCCTTGCATACCTACACATAAAAAACACTTATACCTTCCTTACTGCAATATGAACTATAAACACATAAAGTAACTAAAACGAATAAAAAACATAACTACATAAAAACGTAAACGATTGTGGGATGTCTCCCAAGAGCAGTTTTGTTTAACGTCGTTCAAAGTTGGATGTGTTACCTCGGTGATTATGTCTTAACATCACCTCCCCATCAATGAATGAGCTTATCAACATCTACTCAGCGGAATTTGAATCCCTTACATTTCACTCCCACGAACTTCTCAGATCTATTCTTTGTAACCATGAATGGTCCCATCCAAGAACTCTTGGGTGTACGTGCGTTTTGTGGTAAATTGCTTTGATATATAGCACTACACTCCTCTGGCAATCCAATTAATTATCTAGTCTCTAAGCTTCATTTGTTAGAAAGAATGACCTCCATGAATTTTAGATATTTTGGAATTCTCTTGAGACATTCTACAAACGGTATGTTGATATCTAACTTGCTCACCATGTCAAGGAACTTCTTGAATTCTTTTTCATTGTTCTTTTTCTTGACACGTGACGAGAATGGTGGAGGAGGACGTGTATTGTTTACCATTGAGTTCTTCTTCTTTTCTGGTGTCTTCTCTGGGACACTCTTTGGTTCAATTACCTCTCCGACTTTATCTTCAACTGTTTTTCAACCACCTCTTCAGGAGTAGGGGTTGGTTCTTTTGGTTGTTCTGTTTCTTCCACTCTAAGCGGAGGTAATTGTTTTCGACTTCTTAATTCCACCGCATGACAAGCATCATCTTGAGGAGTTATAGTATCACTCAGAAGTTTCCCTTTTGGCATGTTTTGTATTGCACTCGCCATCTGTTATATAGTATTCTTGAGATCTTTAATAACCCTCGCTTGTTGTTGAAATATTTGTTGATTCATTTCATGCTTTCCTCAAGAACATTCATAAATTTCTCTATAATTTGATCCATACTTGAAGGTTGCGATGAAGGTTGCTCATGTGTAGCTTGTTGTGTTGAATTCGAAGGTGGTTCAGGATAATAATCTTTTAGAACTGGTTTATAGATTGGTTGTGGTTGATAATAGTTTGGAGGTCGAGTTGGATAATAATTACCTTGGTTTTTGACCCAATTTTGATTCTGTGGGGAATAATAATTAGTGTGACTCCCTTGAGGTTGATAGTAATCATTTGAGTAATGGTTCCTTTGATGAGATACGAAGGAAATCGAAGCTTTATCATGAATACGATTCTCCAATGAATGTTTTCTTTCTCCACAACCAAGACATGAAGGTAATGCGTGTACTAGATTTACCTGAGCTATAGAACTGCTCTCCAAACGTGATTGTTATTGTAATTCCTTAAGTTGTTGGATTAATTCTTCGATCCTTAGAGCTTCTAAGGTATCTTCTTATTTTTCTGAGAATAACAACCAACTTCTTTTGGTTTCAAGAACTCTTCCCATAATAGCGTGCGCATCTTCTGGATCTAATAAACAAACTTCCATCTCCTAAATTGTCTACTTTTTCCTTGGACTCGCTGTTGAGTCCTCCATAGAACATAGTTAATTGATATTCGGGCGAGGAGACATGGAATAGACACCTCACTTTCTTCTCATTAAAACGTAACCATGCTTCAACAACACTTTCTCCTTCTTCTTGCATAAATTCTTCTAACTCCAACATATCTTTTAAGCGTCTACTAATCGGATAGAATCCATCTAGAAATTTTGCTTGATGTTTATCCCAATATGGAATTGAATCAGGGTGTTGGTAGTCATACCAATCGCTTGCACTTCTGGTTAAAAAGAACTAGAACATTATGTAGTACATCTATTTCTGTGTGACACCTTGAACGATGTAAGCATCACAAATCTGCATGAATATCTGATAATAACGGACCGGATCCTGATGTGCAACACCACTAAATCGGCCATAACTCAAAAATTGTTCAATCATGGATGGATTAGGCCTGAATTTAGCGGCTTGGATTTCTGGAGTGTGGATTCCTCTAGGTTGCCCTCTGAATGAGATGGGAAGATCGAGTTTCCTTGGACTTTCCCTCTACATAACCTGTAATAGACAAAACTAAAAACAAAAGCGTAAAATAGAACTAACTGAAATAAAAGCACTAAGTAAATACACAAGGACTAACGATGTAGTCCCCGGCAGCGGCGCCAAAAACTTGGTGTAGGCCAGGGCGTGATAAAATAAGGATAATTAAGATGCAAATAAACACCCCAACCGAAGCACGTGACTCACTACAAGTATCACATATTGTATGCAAGTTTTAATAGTAAGTAAAATTTGTTCCTCAGAGACTACGAAAGTTAGGAAGAACTTATGCAATATAAAGTGCAAATAAAGAAGCTAGAAGAATAATACGCAGAAAATAAAAGACTTGGAAATATTTTTTTGGTTTTAAGACTCTAAATAATTAACTAATTAAAATAAAGACAGGAAAATTAATAAGAGAAGAAGATAGTATGAGAGTTTAGCTCGAGATCTAGCAAGTAATCCCCACTACCCTTGTTATAACCTATTTATGTAAGGGAGAATTGTGTGATATGCAATAGCCAGGATTCTATAGTCCTCCTAACCCCCTTCCGGATGGACTTAGGTGGTGACCTTACAATTACCAGGGGAGTTGGGTAAGGGGACCCTGGGCAATGATCGGTGGTTAATCTCAAACCCTAATGACTATCTAGTTAGGCAAGCCCTTCTGGATCACTACCGCACACTAGACGTTTATGTGGTATTTCAATAATTAGACACCCCCTCCGGGTGACTATATAACTACTATTAAGGTAATCCTATACGTTTGCAATCAAAATAACTACAGACAATAATTCAAAACACATAAAAGCAGAGAATAAAACACTAATTTCCATTAAATGCGAGCATCCCAAATTAAAATAGATATAAAGAAAGTCTAGGGTTCATACCCATATGCTAATCTCAAGCTAAAATAGAATTAGTTCATACTAGAGAAAGAAAAACAATTACAAAATTTGAAGGATTGGGAATGCATGATTTGTTGTCCAACTCATGATCTTCTCTTCTCTTGATGTAAGCTTCCTCTTGGTCTAAAGGCTGATCAAGGATGAGTTCTCTGGGGTAAGAATGAGTATAGGCCTTAGGTCAAAATTAAGAGTAATCTCCAAGTTAAGGAGTCCATATCTTACCAAAAATAGTATCCCTCAATTGTAGGAAGGGATAAACCTTAACAGATTTTGTTTTGGTCATATCTCCTTAGTTATTGGTCTGATTTCCGCATAATTATATCGAAACGGCCAAAACAAAAAGATCTACGTTTACTCTTTTGATTGCTCATCCAAATTCCCAGCCGATTAGAAGTTATCTTCACTTTAATGGACGTAGCTACAGAATTTCATATTTACTTGTCAGCTTTTCCTTTCCTATTTTATCCCTACTTCCTTTTATCTCTTAATTCCTTCCATATCTTCTTTCCTTATTACTTTATAATTGATTTGACATCTAATTATATTCCATATATCTTTATCGCTTCACATTAACACACAAATTAAACCAAATATGCTCTAAAAATAATAAATCATCAAATCAAGACAAGAAATAAGAAATTATCAAAATATGAATAAAAATATATAATTAATTAATCATAAAAACCCAAAATGATGTCTACAACCTAGATTATTATATCAAAAATAGGGAAACATCAATATGTCTTTAGTTTTCATTAATTTAGATTTACTTACTTTTTATTCTAGTATGAGCTAAACTTTAATTGCTTGAGGATGCACTTGTATTTATTTGTGTTTAGCTTTTTGATTACGTTATTGCATTTTAAATATCAATTGGATATTTAATTGAGTTGCTTTTATATTATTATTCCATTGTTTATGTATTTGTGTTAAATACTCCTATGCTTTAGCCAAGTAGCCGGTAGCTGTCGTAATTGAGATAACATCTTCACGGGGGGGAGAGGGGGGGTATAATTACAGAACTAGTACATAAGTGCCTAGTGTCTTTAACCAGATAGTTTTTAGCACGCCAGGTAGTCCATAGGGTTAGGGAATCTAATCCTACCCGAAAATCGAGGGTGTGTATGGTAGAGAGCTAAGATCACCGGGTGGGGACTTAGATCCAGTTGAATCCCGGCTAATAAGAACACACCCCATCACTCTTATCAATAGCAAAGTCAATTAGCCGCACAACTTATTACTAGCAATATCCTCAAGCAACCATCTCACATAGTTTATCTCTTATTTATTTACTAGTTTGTTAATCTTCATTCCTAGTTTAATCATCATTCCTAGCTCAATCTTAATTGCATTCATTTTATCATTTAGTTATCAATCACTGGAAAAAAACAAACAACCATCTAATAGAATCAGTTAGTATTTAGTTACTTAGATTACAAACTTCATGCATTTTCACTAGAATAAATACCTTAAATCACAATTAATACCTGAGGAAACCGATACCTTACTTATCACTTCTTTTTGTCTCTGATTCATACATTGCGTAATCGTTTAACCCGCGGATTGGGCTTTTCCCAAACCGAGAACTAAACCAAATCCATCAAAAAAATTAATTTGGGCCCATTACGAACCATGCTTTGGGCGGGTTGGTTTTCACGGGTTTGGGTTGGGTCGGTTTTGTGCAGTTTTGTGGTTTTCCGGTTTTCGTGTGCAGCCCTACAAATATCCATATGTATCCAACATATTTCTAGGGCAGATCTCGATCCGGGTTAACCCAGGTTTATGAAAAATGAAACATAGGGTTAAATATTGCAGATTCATATGTTGAGTTCCTAATCATGTTTTAACTCCAAAAAAAATTCTTAGATCGGATTAACCACATGTTAACCCTGGTCAAACTCTAAATAAATTTAATTTTATTTACACAAAAACAAAAAAACAAATTTAACACTTCTTTTTTACCCAAAAAGCTATCATAAATGCAATGATAAATCATAAATTACTTAAACATACTAAAATGTATCAAGGCAATAATATAATTGTCGTAACTTAGAATATGAAACTATATAAATAAGTAATTTTTGAACTACTAACTGATACAAATCATATAAGTGCCGATTAATATACACCCTAGAAATTGATAGCATTATAGGGCATTCTGTTTAAAAATCACCAAGCATAGCACTTTCAAACTAAATAGACCTTGTGTAATTATTAATACTACTTCACTCACCACAACTTTGAGCAACACCAACTAGCAAATCAAAGAACATGTCATGTTTATTCTCGATATCATCCTTATAAACCATGAATGTGTGTTCATAATCTTCATTGAGGTTTTCAGATAAATAAACACATCCAAAATGGCTATAAAATCGTTAGCTGGAAGCAAGAGTGTAAATACAATAACTAGACTAAAACCAAAGATAATTTCCTAAAGGGGAGTAGGGGTGAATAGGAAATTTTGGAATTTTAAATCTGACACATATCAGATACCTTGATTCTACCTAAATATCCAACCTTTAAGTAATTTTAATAGAGTGGCTAGAAGAATTCTTAGATATAGGACATAAGGGTGCAAACACTCAATCAAACTATATATGTATATATATTCTATAATGAACAATATCAAAAAAACAAAAGGAAGCAATTTAATAAGTACTAAACATGAAAAATAATATGCCTACAAATATATGTAATATAAAGGCAATAAATCAAAAATATGACATGCACAAAAGTAAAGAGTTGAGGGAGAGAAGACAAAAAACAATATCAGGTAGGTTGTCTATCGTATGCTACATACACCACTTATGGTTTATGCACCCTTAAGATTTCAACCTTGTCCACTAGAACTCATTTTGTCTCTTGAATCTAAGAGCACAAACTTGATCAACCTCTTTGAAATTTCCTTCGAAAGACATGACTAATAGTATCTCCATCACTAGGAAAATAAGTAGACAGTCTTCACTCGTAAAATACCACATCACAAGTCGGTGAAGCCTCACTCATATTCCCCTAATCTACATGGCCTAGCCAAGCCTCAAAACTCCTAAATGAGTTTATACGATAGTGTTTCTGGGCTAGAATATAAAAATCAGTATGTATATATATATACACTTAATACTGATTTGGGACTCTCTTGAAAGATAGCTTTGAACAATTTTGAGTTTCTGTAGAAGAAACACTTTTTGGAGTCTAGAATACCTCTATTTATTGGAAAAGTCCTCCAACATTCTTATAAATGTGCCCCCTTATGGTTGGTTGATTTTTTAATGTTTAGGGAATTCGCTTCTTCAGATCAGATTCCCTTTGATGTGGCTCAGACGACTACTTGACAAGTAGTATACTAATGGATCTATTTGTGTCCTTTCTATTCATTATCCTTTTTACTCTTGGATACCTGCCCAAATATGTCGTCCATACACTTGGAGTCGAATCTTCATATATGACAATAAAGTGTATCGAGTTTCCTGCTTCTTTGCTCCAGATGTTTGATCATTGTCTTCTCTGGTCCTCAACCAGTCCATTCGGATGTGCCGCCTTGGATTCAATCTGGAGGTCCGCTCTTCACTTCTTCTCAACTTCAATCTCAAGTGAGTTTAGGAATTTTTCCTAGTATATATTTGGAGGCCCTGTCTATAGTTCTTCTTATCTACATCCCCCTATAGGATTAGGTATTCTTCTTGGTCTTCATTTTCCTATGTCCAGTCTTCTCAACCTTCTTCGTCTTCTTCAGCTGACAACTTTAGGCATTCTGGATTTTAGCTCCTCGGATGTTCGGTGCTATGTTTCTAACTTTTCCTTCAACATCCAATCTTTCATTCTTCTTCTTCCTAGCATAACTTTCTTCTAATATATCAATCTTCATATCTTTGGCTCACATATTCTACCATCTTCTTCTTCATTACCATTATCTTCATGCTTCCTTGAACTTACACGTTAACTACCCATCTCGGCTTCTTTGTAAGATCATGCATGTTCAAGATGTATTGTTTTGTCACCAATTCATTAATCAAAATATAGCCTTTAGGCTAACCATTACAATTTACATTTGTATCAAACAAAGAATAAAATTCTTGAGAGTCAAGACCTCATAAGAATTTATAACATTAACATTAATATCTCATATGGGAAAGGACATGTTTCCCACCATGCAAACTAGTTGCAAAAAAGTATTTTGACTGAGGCAGAGAAATTAAACATTGAATGATATTTATGTAGGATAATGGGGTTGGAATCCAACATTATCGGTAAATCAAGAATAACATCGCCAAGTCTACAATGTACTAGATCTGAATGTCTCAATTCTAGGAGTTGTACAAGCTCTCAGCTGTTGTAGAAAAAAATAATGATATCAAAATTGTGACTTCATAGCTCTAACCAAGAAAGTGGGGGTAGTAAATAATAAACATAAAGTTGCAGAAGATGGGGACTTACAAAGTTGTTCCAGCAAGAAGAAATACAACACTGTTGTACCAAACTTTAAGAAGAATGGTGATGCACCCAAAATTAACGAATCTGGAGTTGCTAGTGAGTTATCATCACACAAAAACAAGGTTAATACCACTATAGCTGATGAGAGTAAGAGTAATATGTTATTCTATCAAGTCGAGAATGGGATGATTAGTAAGAAATATTACAGGTTTGCTAGAATTCGTATGTTTAATGGGATATTTGTAAAAAGGCTGGTAAAGAGCATGTGATTGAGAATCTGGGTTTTTGAGTTTTTTGAGTAGTCTAGGTGGTTTGGGTATTGATGGTTTGTAACTGGGAAAAGCTAACTATTTCGAGAATCCATCTATTATAGTGGTTAGTAAAAGAACAAAAAAGAAAGAGGCTAGTGAGAGGCAGCTAAATTTAGCAAAACAAGAAAGAGCTCGCTTAATGAGAAATTATTGGAGGACTAAAAGCACAATTATTGAGAGCGCA
Organism: Nemophila menziesii; assembly: GCA_029959085.1. Lineage (NCBI taxonomy): Eukaryota > Viridiplantae > Streptophyta > Magnoliopsida > Boraginales > Hydrophyllaceae > Nemophila > Nemophila menziesii. Next base: position 34,622,043 of record JARWIR010000005.1, on the reverse strand, counting down.
AATAAGGGTAAAACCTTGAAGAAACTTTAATGATATATACAACTTGGAATACAAGAAGGTTCACCTCACCCCATAAGAGGCAATGGATAATTAAACTTATGCATAAGAAGAATATTGATATTATAGGAATATTAGAAACAAAGAGTACTAGAATTTGTGTAACAAATTTCATGCTACAAGGGTGGAAATATATTGATAACTTTGACACAATTGATCATGGGATAATTTTGCTAGTGTGGATTCTAGATAAAGTTGAGGTTTATGTCCTTGGGATTACTCCTCAAGTCATTCATTGTAAAGTGGTGTGTAAGGTAACCTCCATTTTCCTTTATACCTCGTCCATCTATGGTCTTACTGATAAGACTGAGATGAGAGTTTGGTGGAAAGAGTTAGCTAATCATCTTCTACTTTTGATGCCACATGGCTTTTACTTGGTGACTTTAACAATATATTAAGTCGTGATGAAAGAAAAAATAGAAGAGTAGTAACCATGGGAGACTTCAATGAGTTTGTGGATTATTGTAATACCATCAGGTTATAAGTTCTTAAATACTCAGGTCAATTTTCACATGGAATAATAATCACACTCTTAGTTGGATAGATCGTGCGGTGGGTAATAAAAGACTTGATGCTTCAGATCACCATGTGCATGCGCAGTTTCATTCCTAAGTCCAGTGTTTCAAATCACTCACCATGTATTGTGTCTTTGTTTCTACAAAATGCCATGAGAGTGACTCTTTTTCTTTTCTTTAAGATGTGGGTGGAATATAAATATTATGGTGACTCTGTAGGATATGGTTGGAACAAAGATCATGGTAGAGCAGTTTTTAGTTTGTAAAAAAATTTGGCTCTTAAAGCGGAGTTGAGAAAATTGAATAAGGAGCACTATTTTCACATTTCAAAAAGAGCTAAAAGAGAACGGGATACCTTGGAGGAATCCAAAATTCAAATCCAACTTAATATAGCTAATGATACGGGCCTTAAAGAGTTGGTAGAGATTTGGAAAGTTGTGACTAGAATTGAGAAGGCCGAGATTAGTTTATTTTCAACAAACCATGAAGCTTGGCTCCAACTTGAAGTGATCGACCTACGAAAAAATTTCATGGTCTCATGATAATATAACAACATAAAAAGTTCGTTGCGAATGTCTAACTCCCAAATAGGGAAATTACTACTTCTAGTGCTCAAGTCAAGGATGCGTTCTTGGAGTATTATACAAAGTTATTAGGGTCGAGAGTCAAGACATGAGATGTTGACCGTAGTGTGGTTGATTGGGGTAACATCTTGATAGATATTCACGGGTTGTATTTGAGTAAAGAGGTTTCCGGGGAAGAGATAAAAGAGGAACTCTGTCGAAAGCTAACGATAAAGAACCCAGACCCGATGGTTCTTCCTCGCTCTTCTTCAAAAACTCTTGTGATAATATCATAGATGAATTAATACAAGAATTATGTGAATTTTTTTCCTCCAGTTTTTTACTTAAGCAATTAAATTCTACCTCTTATTCCAAAGAAAGAAAATCCAGAATCTGTGGAGGATTATAGACACATATCTAGTAGTAATGTTATATACAAAGAAATTACAAATGATTTTATGGATCACATGAAGCTGGTTCTATAAGAGATTATGGATAACTCACAAAATGCCTTTGTTTATTGAAGATCAATGGCCGAGAATATCCATCTTAAGCAAGATCTCTTGAGAGGATACGATAATAATAATAGTTCTCCTAGATGTACTATTATGATCGATTTGTGCAAAATTTATGATTCAGTTTCTTAGGATTTTCTTCATGAAGTACTTAAAGGATTGAATTTTCCAGCTTTGTATGTTAATTAGGGTTATGGAATATGTTACAACTCCTTCAATTCTAATTGCGCTTAATGGGGAAGTTCATTATTTCTTCAAAGGGGAGAAAGGCTTATGATAAGGTGATCCTCTATCTCCTTGCTTTTTATTTTGTGTCTTGAATATTTCTCAAGATTATCAAAGAAGAACACAAATGGTGGGTTCAAGTATCATCCGAAATGCAGGAAAAATAAGATCACACGCCTCGCTTTTGCCAATGACCTCATGCTTCTTGTTAAAGGCAATCACAGCTCGGCTAAAATTCTTATGGAATTGCTTGGAGAAGTATAATAAGTGTTCAATACTTCTTTTAAATGTACTTAAATCATATATTTATTATGTGGGAATTTAAAGTGAGGTTGTTAAAGAAATCTTGGAAACTACTCAACTAGAAAAAGAGGTATATGTTGTGTTATTTAGGTGTACCTCTTGGAGTTTCGATTTTATTTTTGAGATATTATAAACCTCTCATTGATAAATTGGAAATCTATATTCGATCTTGGGATGCTTATTCTCTCACATATGTGGGCCGTCTTGAGCTTATTATACTAGTACGTCAAAGGGTTGTTTGTTTTTGGTTATCTATTTTTCCAGTACCATTTGGTGTGCGGGATAGAACTTTGAGTATTTGATAGAGTTTTTATTGGTATGTAATATCTCCTCAAATCAAATGGAAGAGTATAGCCACACCAAAAGAAGAAGGGGGGGTTAAGGCCTCAAAGATCTTGGAGTTTGGAATAAACCTTTACTCATGAGGATGTTGTAGAAAACTGTGGCAAGAAAATACTCTTTTTGGATAACATGGGTGCATGGTAAGTATTCAAAAATGAAATTTTTTTGGTGTGGTAAGTGAAGAAATTAGACCCTCAACTCTTTAAGCAACTATGGGAATCAAAAGAGAAAATCGAGTTTTCGGTTGGACATGAAGGAGGAGTTAAGCTGTTGCATTATTGGTTCTCCACCCTAAAGGATCAACATGTTGCTTGTGAGACACGAAGTGATGAGTTTCTTGCTTTATACTTGTGATATTTTTCGCTGGCAATCTTTTTTAAAAACTTGGGTGAATATTGTGTAGGATTCTTATGTTATCCCAAACATGCTTTCATAGTATGTATGGAAATACAAGAAAGGTTTCACACTAAAGATAGAATGATTTATATGGAATTAAATCTATTTTGTAAAAGTGTGGTGAAAATTTTGAGTCAATCAAGTACCTTTTCTTCGAGTGTGCTTTTTTTAAGAGTATTTGGAAGATGTAAGAAGATGATTGGGTATCGATAAAGAGATGAGTAGTATATTGAGTTTCCTTAAATGACTCAAGAAACTTAATGAAAAATTAGAGGAGAAAGCTATAAAGAGTTGTATTTGTCGCTACTATCTACCATATATGGCGGATGAGATATAACTTTGCTACGGGAGGTGAAACTCCCTCCACGGAAAGAGCCATCAAGAGACTATAATGTGCATTTTATCTATTTTATTTGCTTTATACTCCCATCATACTTCATGGATGATCGAGAAATTTCGATTGTATCTCATCGAGTTTAAACTAGCGAACAAATAGTGACTATCTTAAATTTTTTAGTCTAAGTAAATAATTATTGTACATTGTACATTTTATTTTATTTTTAAGAAAATTGTTTACCTAACCAAAAGAAATACTATTGGCTGCTGTTATACATAGGTAAAAAAAATTACAAGCACTCAGCTATAAAATATCAAACTATTAAATTGAATATTGACCTTTCGTCTACTCCCTCCATTTCATAATGCAGTTAAACCTCTATAAATGAATACTCTTGGGACCAGGAAAAAATATTCGTTTAGCGAGATTATTTTTTTATCGATAAATGAATATATTATTCATTTATCGATAAATGAATGTTTATTCATTTAGATAGTATTTTTGCACATTTTTATATTCTCGTATGAATAATTACTTAACATATTGTAACGTACAAATGTACCTATTAGGTAATAACTTAATCTTTATGTAAATATATATATATATATGTGTGTGTGTGTGTGTGTGTGTGTGTGTATTAGAAATTGAAGAGATTATATTAGTAATACATGAACCATATATGTATGTGGACAAAGTACTCTTTTGTACTTATTATGTACATTGTATTTGAGACTACGAATAAGATACAGTTAAACCTCTATAAATGGATACTTTTGAAACCAGGAAAAAATATTCGTTTAGCGAGATTATTTATTTATCGATAAATGAATCTATTATTCATTTATCAATAATGACTTTTTATTCATTTAGATAGTATTTTTCCACATTTTTATATATTCGTATGAATAATTACTTTACATATTGTAATGTACAAATTTACGTACTAGGTGATAATTTCATTTCAAGAGATCTCATGTAAATATAAATATAAATATAAATATAAACATAAATATATATGTATATTAGAAATTGAAGAGATTATATTAGTAATACATGAACCATATATGTATGTGGACTAAGTACACTTTTGTACTTAGTATGTACATTGTATTTGAGACTACTAATAAGATAGTATGTATGAAATATATAGAGTCTAGAAAATGTATCCAACCTAAACTACAAACTATATATATATATATATATATATATATATATATATATATATATATATATATATATATATATATATATAGTTCTAAAGTCTTGGTTTGGTAAGTAATTCATTCTACCATATCTTTCTTAACAATCAATTTGATGGTTTCCAATCAAAAGTCAAAACCATCAACAAAAACATCTTTGACTGACAAGATAAAAGGGCCATATGTAAGCTTAAGAAGGAACATCCAACACTTACACAAAATAATATACAAGCATGGGTGAAAAAAAAATTTGGTTTGGATTCTAGCCAAACCACAATATCAAATACTCTCAAAAAGATCAGCAGAGTATTTATCGGAGGAGATGAAAATAAGTGATGTTAAAAGACACAAATCAGCGAATTACCCCGATTTGGAGAAAGTTTTTTATGAATGGTTTCTTCAAAGACAAGAGAAGGTGAATATGTCAGGAGAAACGATTCAAGGTAAAGCAAAATGATTTTTTCAAAACATGTATGGTGGAACAAATCAAGAGCTTAGCTTTTCAAAGGTATGGTTGGAACGTTTCAAGGCAAGATATTCAATCAAGTTCTACCGACGGTTTGGTGAAAGCGGTTCTGTGAACATGGAGGACATTGAAAATGCTTTACCTGAAATAAGGTCTAAATAAGACTAATTCCAGTTGAAGGATATTTAAAATATGGATGAAAAGAAACAGGATTGTTTTATTTGTTGGAAGCGGACCATTCACTTGCCACAAAACAGCTTGAAGGACAAAAGAAAGACAGGGAGAGAATTACTGTTGCGGTTTGCTGTAATGGTGATATATCCGACGAAGTCCCCCTTTGGGTTATTGGTAAGTATGCAAAATCTAGATGCTTTAAGAATGTGAGCATGAACAATCTTAATTACGAGTATCGTTTCAACAAGAAAGCTTGGATGACTGGTTTACTTTTTCAAGAGTTTTGTCATTGGATTGACAAGAGAATGAGTGGTAGAAAGGTTCTCTTGTTAGTAGACAACTGTCCAGCTCATCCAAAGGTTGTCGAAGGGTTGAGAAATGTAGATTTATTTTTCTTACGCCCTAACACAACATCTAAAATTCATCCATGTGATGCTGGGATTATTCGGGCATTTGAGCTTCACTATCATCGTCACTTTTATTCTAACATCTTGCAAAATCTTGAAGTTGACTCGTCAAATCCTGAAAATATTAACATTCTCGATGTTATTATTTTGCTATATTGGCTTGGAGATTTGATATAAAGGAAACAAACAATTGCAAATTGTTTCCGACGTTGCAAGATACGATCTGAAGAACTCGATGTTCCTGAAGTAGAAGTTGATAAATTAGAGAAGATATCGAATGATTAACGGATGTCATTTCTAAATTACACTACATAAATGTGAAGGATGACGATCATATTATGAACTATCCTAACGAGAATGATGTCATTATGGAATTGTCTACCGACGATTAAATTATTGAGTCTGTACTGAATGGTGAGAGTGATCCAGAACCAGATGATAACAGAGTCACACCAAGTGCCCGTTTGGAAGTGCTTTTTTGGAGAAGCACTTAAAAGTGGTTTTAGCATTTTAAGAGTTTTTTTACCTTGAAAAGCACTTTTTTGAGAAGCACCAAATATGTGCTTCTTGAAAAAAGTACTTTCAATAATTTTGGATTTCAAAATTATTTTTAATAATTATTTTAAATTTTGAATTTTATTCCAGAAGCGCTTTTTTACTCTAAAATAAGCACTTCCAAACGGGCCCCAAATGTGTCATCAAAAGAAGCATATCAAACAGTAATCACCTTATGGAACTACTTTCTACAATACGAGCAGAATATTCCTGAAATTTTGTTTGCGCTAGGAAAAATTAAGGATGGTGGAAAAAAACAAAAAACTATAGACTCTTTTTTTGTAAAAGTATGACTTGTTGTATGAACATTGTTGATTGAAAAAATAATATTTTGTAATATATATATATATATATAATAAAATGTGATGAGTATTTATTTATATTTACATAGAAATTTCAATGATTTCAAGAAAATTATTTATTAATATATTTGGCGAATTTATTCAATTAGCCTTTTAGTCCAAGTCGGGACCAAAGAAAATTATTCATTTGTCGAGGTTATTCATTTACCGAATATTCATTTATCGAGGTTTAACTGTAAGTGATGTTTTCGAGTTTTTCACACATATTAAAAGATCTAAAAAATATGAAAGATTTAGTTAAAAATGATCAATAAATCTTTATTTATAAAAGAGAGAAAATTAAATGTTTAGTTGTTGAATTTTTTTAGAAAGAAAGATATAATAGAAAAAAGAATATTTATTTTATTATAAAATTTTTAAATGTGATATAGGTTATAGAATATTTTTCTTAATTATCAATTGGGAGTATTCATTATTAGTGAAGTCGGGGCTAACAAATTGTTTTAGGAGTAGTATATTAATTATATCTTGGAATTAATAGAAAATCGTACTATGTTCACTCCACTCCCCTTACACCGCGAGTGAGCATAGTACTCAGGACTTCTGATTAATAACATCTTAATTATTTGTTTGACCTTTTTGTTCCAACTTTCTTTAATTTCTCAAATTTCTGTTTTCTTATCTTTGTCTTTGTCTGCTTACCTTTCCACTTTATTATTGTCGAACAAATCTCATTGAGTCATTCCTCTGCTTTGTCTCCCCACATATATACAGACATATTATTCTTGTTTCTCTCCTTCCATTGGTTCACTTATATTATTTCTCATGGAGATGGAGGGTTTTCCTAAAAGCTCAACTGATCATCATCTGGAGCTGAGCATGTCTATTCCAGGCTTCTCTTCATCTCCATTTATCTCTTCTTCTGGTAATTAATTAATAACTTTGATTTCTTTCCTATTTTTTGATCTTCTCTAGTACCTTTTTTTCTTCAATTTCTAGAAGATAAGTGTTAACAATCTGAGACAAGTTTGCATCACTATTTACATAAAAGATTCAAAATTAGGAAAGCTTAAAAAAAAAAAATAGGTTACTAGCTATAACATGATTCTTCTTCAAAAGTAGTTTTTATTTTTCAAAACTCAAGGATGTGCATGTGTCGGTTGCAAATTAAATGTATTAATAATTTTGTACATATGTACTATAGTTTGTAGGGTTTTATTCTTACATGACAAGGTTTTAATTACTTTGTTTTAGTCCTTTTAGTTTTTGTTAAATCTGATAAATTAATTATATAGGTGGTGTAATAATGAGAGACTTTGATATAAATCAAGTACCAGTTATAGGGGGGCAAGTAGATTGCGAAGAAGAAGAGGAAGAAGAAGATGAGAGTCCAAATAATTATGGAGGCGGGGCACCAAGAAAGAAACTTCGTTTGACAAAAGAACAATCTCTTCTTCTTGAACAAAGCTTCACACGAAATCATACTCTCAATCCGGTAACATAATCTTATTTTCTTTCATACATATATATGAGGCTAAACTTATTAATTCCATTTTCTGTTTTGCATGTGTGAATATATAAATCTAATGTAGAAGCAGAAGGAGGCTTTGGCAATTCAATTGAAACTGAAGCCACGTCAAGTGGAGGTCTGGTTTCAAAATCGTAGAGCAAGGTAACTTATATTGACTTGGAAAATATCTTTCAATTTCTTACTTTTTCTTCTGAAAAAAATTCTCACTCTAGACCAAATTAGATCCACATAAAAATCAAAAAAAAGTTCTCACTATAGACCAAATTAGATTGACATAAATATAAGAAAATTGGGTTAATTGCGTAAAAAAGTACAAACTTTTAAATATCTTCAAGTAGGGAGTAGATGATCTGAATCAGATTCCACTTCTTGTAGATCGTATATAAAATGCAGTCGACAAAAAAAAGAAAAAAGAAAAAAGGTATATAAAATGCAGAAAGCGATAATTCTTCATAATAATAGTCCACTTAAATCTTCATATCAATTATTCTGTCGTTTTTCGTTATTCAATGTCAAAGGTCAATTAGTTCAACGACCCTGGTCCTTGGTCAGCTAATCAAATAAATAAAGTATTAGTAGCAGAATAAAAGGTTTATGAACGGAATAAATTAAATTGAGTTTGAAAAGTCAGCAATATAACGTTGGAATACTTGATTGCAGATCAGTATTTATTGCCTTACGTATATAGCAGTACTCTTTCTGTGCATACTTTATCTAGTATTCTAAAAAGAAGTATCTAATATTATTTGGTTTTTGTTTACAGATATTTTTTTAATATTATCGTTAATTAAATAGTGGAAAAAATATTATAATAAATAATTTTATGTATATTAATTAAAAATATTTATATATTTTTTAATTTTTATGTACCAATGTAAACTAAAAAAATAATATAGTATATTGAATTTAGATAAAAAATAATTGTGTATGAAGTCAAAAGACTCAAAATTGATTAAAAAAAACTTCATACATTATATAAAAGTTGTTTAGTTTATTTTTTTTTTTTTTTTGGACTAGGTTTATATGTTAATTTCTTATCCATCTTTTAATAACATTGAAGGGGTAAAAGAACATGGTAATGTCTATCTTTCTTTTGTTTAATGTTTAATCATGAAAATTTGGTATAGTCAAGCTATGATTTTTTTTTAAGCAAAAAGGATAAAATTATGGAGCATCAAACTCTACTTCGTTCTTTTGTGAAAGTTAGTCAAGCCCTTCATTCTATTTTATTTTGGCAGCTGCCTGTATATAATGTACTTGATTTAATTAATTTTTTGGTCAACAATTCAGTAAAATACAATAACTTTCCGCTTAAATATTGATATCCTTTTCGACTAAAAATAAATAATTATTGATATCCTGATTCAAATATTACTTTTAACATTAAAGATTAAGATTGAATTTTACAAATTATATTAACTTTAAACTTTTTTTTTGGTAAAAAATCTTGGTTCTGCTTTTTGTTTAAGTGTTTTGTAGTATATCAGAAACTGATCAAAGGAAGGAGTGGGCATCATTAAATCCCATACATATTTATTGAATTCAATTAATATAAATATTTACCTAATAAAAAATGTTTAATTTTAATGTCTATTTAAAAATGTTTTTTAAAAACAGTCCAGTGTTTCTAGATCTCTAAAGTGTTATATTTAAACTCACTTTTAAAATAAACATCAATATATGTTTTTTATTTAAAATCACCTAAAATAATTATAGATTTAATTTAATTTAATAATTTTTAAATATTAAATTTTTTTCAAATACTTTTAGATCTAAATAAATAATTCTGAATGAATCCATATCCTGAATTATTTTGAAAATAGAGTGATATATAATCTTTACTGAGGGAGATAAAGTATCAAAAATTAGCTCCGCAAAGAGCAAGAGGTCCTGGGGTTCAATATTATTGAAATCAAAATGATCCCGAGTCCAAGATGACTCTTATATGTATTCAACAATTATTCATGATGTTACAGTTAACTAATAAAAAAAATAACATTATGAGTAATACTGGATATCACCTCAAATGACATCACCCTATTATCGTCTTCTAGGCTATGTTGTAGATCTCCTCGTCTAGGCGCCGCCTAGGCGTCAACTTCCTCTTAACCGCTTACGTCTAATTAAAATTCTAGGCGTTTTTGCCTAGCGCCTTAGTCACCGTGGAATAGGCGCCTAGCCCGTCTTGGCGCCGATTAATGGCAAAAATGGACGCCTAGCTAGACGCCGATTAATGGCAAAAATGGCCGCCTAGGCGCCGATTAAAGGCAATAAATGTCAGCATAGGCCTTCTTGTTATTTTTCTTATTCTCGAATAATACTTTAATTGATATCATAACTCAATTTTTAGTATTTTTATATTTACTATAGTGTTGTTAGATGAATTTTACAACTAAAATATTTAAAATTGCTATAATACTACAAATATATTACTAAATATACAGAATTATACAGCAGGATTCAAAATCGTATAATTTCGCCTAGGCCTTGTGTAATCCCGGCTAAGCGCTAGGCCCCGGTCGATCGCTTAGCGCCCAAAACCGAGATCTACAACATAACATCTAGGTGGATTTTAAATTGACCAATCATATATGATTTATTATTTTCTCTCCCCTTTATGATTGGTCCACCTAGGTGGCAATAAAAAAGTAATACGATTTGGGATAATATTCAGCATTACTCTTTAATTATTTAATAGTTACATCATATATATTTTTTAGATAAATCTTAATAATATCAGCTATATAATAATAATAATAATAATAATAATAATAATAATAATAAGAATAATAATAATAATAATAATAATAATAATAATAATAATAATAATAATAATAATAATAATAATAATAGTAGATATAATGATATTTTAGAAAGAATAGTAGTATAGAAAAAAAATAATTTATGTCTGAAATTATAAAGATGATCAAATCATGTTTTTTGACATCTATTATTGGGGAAGGGGGTAGTAACCTTCAATTTTCTTTTTCTTTTCGATTGTGAATCTTAATGTTTATGACAATCCAACTCATTCTAATTATAAATGATCCCTAAAACTAATTTTTGAATCCATCAGGGAGTATTAGGTTCATATTATGGTTGTATGTGTCTACTATCAATCCATTGTACAATAGAGGGGGTTTTGGTACGTGCACGATTTAATACATTCATAAAGTTGTGCACCTAATTCTACTTGATATTCTACAATGGATGTTAGCGCATTAACTATTTATTAGTTTTTTATTTTGTGTCAGAGTTAAGGCATTACTCACTCTTAGGCTTTTCACAGGAAAAAAAAAACTCCTACGCTTAAGTTTACATTTAGGGAGTACAATGATAAATTAGCTGGTACTCAAAAGATATCTTCCAAATTAATGCAGTAGTGTTCGACTAACACAACATGCATGCTTAAAATGTTATTGGTAAATAGCAAGCTTGGCATAGATGTGTGCCAAATACAAATTATAACATGTCATCTCTACTATATTATTTCTTGAAATTGATTATCACTAATTTCTCTTTACTATTAAATATCTGGCAGGAGCAAATTGAAGCAAACAGAAACTGAATGTGAATACTTAAAAAGATGGTTTGGTTCATTGACAACACAAAATGGAAGGTTACGAAAGGAAGTGGAAGAGCTAAGGGCTATGAAAGTTGGCCCTCCTACTGTAATATCGCCCTACACTTCTGAGCCTTTACCCGCTTCTACCTTATCTATGTGCCCTCGTTGTGAACGAGTCACCACCACCACCAGTACCCTTGATAAAGGTGGTCCTACAAAAGCCCCAATTTCCTCCTCAACTACCACAACATTGTCTGCTAAACTACATTTTCTTCAAGCCAGACAACATTCCGCAGCCTACTGATAATTTTCTAGTGATCGAGATAGTTGTTAATAGCAAGTAGTAATTAATATTTATATATATAGTGCCAGAACTTGGGATCCTAACATGAATTTTTATTGTAGCTAAATTGTTCTTTTTTGGCTTATCCAATTTGTCCACGAATTTATATGGCCCGAAGGAACTTGCAATGGCTGACTGAGCATTTTTTTGTTGGACGCGTAATCAATAGGCGAAACTGTCTGTTTTGCAGCCCATTAGGAAATAAACCCCTTAATTTAGGCCCAATAGAAAGGGTGGTGTGAAAAAGATAGGCCTGCAATTTCGGACCACAAATTAAAAAAAGAAACTTTACCGTATGGGTCCAACCCAATGGACTGTAAACTTTGAAAAAAAAAAAATCGATAAAAACTCATAAGAAAAAGTAATTATAAAATTAACCTTACTTATCAGTGTTCCCTGATTTAGAAAAGTCATGAATTCTCTATGTTCTCTCTCCTTTTCAAAAACACCAAACTAAACTTTACATCACCCAACATTGCACAAAATCCCTAAATTTTGTGTGATTTCCTCAAAAAAAAAAAAATCTAATGTTTCCCCTTATAATCTACTCATTAACACTACATTTTTTTCCTTTTTTCCAGCTTCTTCTCCCTTCTTCTTCCTCTTCATTTCCTAGTGTGGCCTGCTGCTACACATCTGCTATCTAACTATGGATTTTTATGCTCCTTCACACCTCCTAGCAAAAAACAAAGTCTTAGTTACCTCACCAAATAGTAACTCAGTTTACAAAACAACCCGAGAGTTTAAATTAGTTGCAAAACTTCTTGTTCAAGACAAGATCAATCACATCTATATCAAAAATCATATTAACAAATATTGGTCTCTTTCTGATCAAGTGGAAGTCGAGAGATATGCTGCAAATACCTATGTCATCAAGTTTAAAAACGAAGAAGATAAGCTAAAGGTATGGGTACAAAGACCTTGGACTGTTCAAGGTAAACATTTAACACTAAAAGAATTTAAGAATGGCGAAAAAAATGTAGTCAGCCACACAACACTAAGGATCCAACTTACTAGAGTACCATTCTATCTACTCACTCAACAATGTCTAGGAAAAATGCTGAATTACTTTGGTAAAGTTCACAAAATTGAATTACCTGGCTCGATTAATGTAGATGAGAACTCTATTACTCGAGTCCAAATTGAGTGGGACCTCGTCAAATCACTTATTACGGGTATCAACTACAGGCAATCAGAATCTAAATCGATCCGGATTAAATTCACATATGAAGATATTGGTTAGGTATGTTATGGGTGTGGACTATTTGGTCACGAAGAACGCAAATGTGGAAACCCTAAAACTACACCCAAATTGGGGGCTTGGATTAAAACATCCACTAGGGGTCCAACTTACATGGTGATGTCTCCTCATTTGTGATAGATTAATGTTAGGATGAGACATCATTTTAAGTGATTTAGAAGTCAATAATGTCGATTTTCTTGAGTTTTAGTGCACTTTCCTATTTTGTGTCTTGATTTGTAGAATTATTGTTTTTAGAGCATATTGGGTTTAATTGTTTATTTAGTGTGTAGCTTTAAAGATAATTATGGAGCTTAATTAGAGTCCAAGTCAAAGACAACAACTTATGAAAGGAGATATGCATGGAAATTGGAGATAAGGAAAGAATTGCTAAAAAGATGGAAAAGGAAAAGCGGCCTAAATCTGGGATTCTGCAAAGATAGGCGTTTTTACCTAAGAAAGAGGCCGATTTTGGTGAATTACTTCTACAGGGTCTAGATAATTCTGTTGCGATTCTTTTGGTATCTTGTGGAGCAAAATCGGACCAATAACGAAGAAGATACACCCAAAACACCGCAACAGTGTTTATCTTTATTTCCATACAAATTTGAGTTGGGCTAGAAGTCCATTACCTTAACTCTTCCTCAAGAAAACGAATTAGGTCTTCTAAACACCTATAAATACACCCTTATATCACTTGTAAATCATCCTTGCCTCATAGTAATTAGTTCTTAAGGTTTTATTCTTCCAGTTTATTGTAGAGAGCAAGATGATGTCTTTTATTATTTTTTTTAGTTTATTTCCATCAGGTATGAACTAAACCTCCCATAGCTTGGGTTTTGCATATGTATAATCTATGAATTCTAATTCTTCTATCTAAGTTTCTTTGGGAATTATATGTTTTAATCTGATATTAGCTTCTTACTTTATATTTGCTTATGTGTTTTGATTTAATGTCTTTCCTAGAACTGATCACTTTAGGATTGTTTTAAGAGTAGTTAGATGGTCTCCTTGACAGGGTGTTTAACTATTGAACCACCACATAATGTCTAGTGTCGATAGCAGTTCTGACAAAACATACTTCTAACTAGATAGTCATTAGGGGTTGTTTTAACCACCGTATCACCAAGACTTGCAGTATTTGCTTAGGGCCTTAGTGGCGTTTGATAACCCTATTTTAAATCACTTCTTGGTTGTGACGTAGCCCCCTTAGTCGCTCTCAAGGTCTAAGCTTGGGGAATTTAGAATCCTGACTAAGTATTACCAAGAGCTAATATTCTCCCTTATTGACTAGATCTATAGATAGAATTAGAAGGATTAGTGCATACTAGCAAAACCTAAGCTATACTTCTCATCTCATATTCTTATCTTTTACTTTATTGTCTTTATTTTCCTAGTTTTAATTAGTTTAATTATTAATCTCGAAATTATTTGCTTTGAATTTCTGTCTTTTAATTATTTACTTTTACTCGTCATTGGTTCCTACGCGATTAACACACTTAAGTCCCTGAGAACGAACTCTACTTATCATTAAAACTTGCATACGTCCTGTAATACTTGCAGTACTGTGCCTGTCTAGGGTGAGAGTGCATAGTTTTCCATACTTAAATTGATCTTATTTTTATCACACCCTAGGCGACACCAAGTTTTTGGCGCCGCTGCCGGGGACTTGTGTCTCGTTAGCGTGTGGGTTATCTATTTCGAGTTTTAGTTTTTAATTAGCTTTTACTTTTGAGTTTAGTTTTAGTTTTTATTTTTCCAGATTTACGCTTGTGGTTTGTTCTAGTCTTTTTCAGGTTTCACAGTGTTTAATTCTTGGCCTCCTCTATCGGAGCCCGAGAGGCGCTTCAGACCTTACAACAAACGAGTTCGTGAGGAAAGGGCCTTAAGAAGAGCTATGGCAGACGTACATGATAACGATCTGGAATTAGTTTACTTTGCACCAGGAGGACCTCCAGCATACATTCCACCTGGTGTACAATTACCAGCGGGAGGAGGTAATGAGCAGAATAATCTTAATAATCAACAGAACCGAGTTGAACAAGATCTGCCTGGCCTTAACATACCATTCCATGTTCAACCAATTGGTTACCGCCCTCCTGAGATTCCGAATATCAAATTTAGACCCGATCCGGGTATGCTCAGTCAATTTCAAAGTTTCGGACTCTATACTGGTACAGCTATTCAAGATCCGGAAAAAGCGATTCAGAAGTTCATGCAGATTTGTGATGCCTACATTACTCCTGGAATTACACGCGAGCAACTGTATTGTCATATGTTTTCGTTTTTCTTGACCGGAAGAGCTAGCGATTGGCTAGAGAGACAACCACATGGAACCATTCATTCTTGGAGAGAACTTCAAGCCGCATTCTTTAACCGATTTTATCCGAAGAGCATGAGACTTAAAGATCAAACCGAGCTTGCAAGATTTTCTCAAGAAGATGGAGAAACAGTGGGAGAAGCATGGACAAGGTTTCAACCAAAATTAACTAGATGTCCGCTCCATGGGTATACACCTGCTCTACAACTTGCTATGTTTTATGAAGATCTTAATGATAAAGATAGAGAAAAGGTGGATAACATCGGAAAGGGTAATTTTGTGTCCATGAATCACAATGAAGCTTCTGAGGTGTTGGAAAATATTATGGAACAAGAAAGAAGTTGGCCTTCAACGCGAGCTTCTGCAGCAAAGACCCGAGGAACGCTTCGTTTAGATGCAGAAACTGCGAACTCAGCTCAAATATCCTCATTAGAAAATCAAATCAAGGAGCTGAGAATTGCAATGGAGAAAAATTTAGCTGCTACAAAGGTAGTTCAAGAAGCACAAGGTTGTCAACAATGTGGAGTTAACGATCATGTATGGGAAGAGTGCGAATCAAATCCGCAATCTGTTTACTTTATATCCAACCGATGGGGCAATCGCAACCATCCAGGTATGCAGTATTCAAATCCACAAGGGGCCGCTAATCCAGGTCATTATCAACCGCGTCCCCAGAACAACTCCTACCAACAGAGAGGTCAGTACCAAAACCAATATCAAAATAGACCTGCTCCTCCACAACAACCTGCTCAAGACGCCTATACCGATTCATTAGAGCAGAAAGCTTTACCTCAGTATCCGCAAGAAGGATCTATGGACAATACACAGATAGTACAAGCTCTAGACCGTTTAAACACAACTCTTAATGCTCAAGACGAAAAGGTCAGAGGACATGATGCCATACTTCAGATGCTAACTACTCAAGTGACACAGTTAAACAAAGTATTAACAAGTGTTGTAGAACAAAAGGAAGTAAAAGTAATCGAAGGAGGAGAAGATAAGGATGAGTTCGAAGCTTGCAAGGCTATATGTCTTGAGATTACGGAAAAGAAAGAGGAAGCACCACATGCTGCCATTAGTGCCGTGGAAGTTCCCAGTAATGAAGAAGAACCAACCGAGTCTAACCACGAGGAATCTGACTGTCTGGAAGTTTGTCTGGAGGACGATCAAGAGAAAGACGAGTTCATAGAATTACTGAGGAAGGTGCAAGAGGAGATTCGATCGGTAGTGGAATATGCAGCTGAGTTGGCTAAAGAGAAAGAGGAAGAAGCCTCAAAAGAGGAATCAAAAGATGAAGTGGCACCTGCTGTGCTAGAAAAGAAAGAAGAAGAGAAGGTGGAATCGCCACCTAGTGTTCAACCAGTGTCATCAACCATTCCTGTTACAAATCCTAAAGATGACACTGTTCTCAAGACATTTGTAGAGGCGTACCAACCTGAAAATATCAACGCCCCAATGCTTGAGATTGCGAAGAGAGGACTTACACCGTAACAAGTATATACGCAAGTTATTCCTGAGAAAGAGGCGAGTGTAGAGATCCCAAGAGAGAACCTGAGGGTTTCAAGAAGAAGTGAGAAAGAGATGCCTACAAAGCTTAAAGATCCGGGAAGTTTCAACCTTCCTATTCAATTACATAGTAGGCTCAAGGTGAAAGCTATGTACGATGTGGGTTCTGGTGTGAATCTTATGCCTAAGTCCGTGTTCGAGAGACTTGGACTTCAGAAATCAGAGAAGACTCCAGTGAAGTTGCAGTTTGCTGACAACTCAGTGAAGAGGACATGGGGAACAGTGGAGGACGTCTTAGTCCGAGCAGGTAATATCGCCATCCCTACTGACTTTGTTATTCTTGAGTTTGATGCAGATAAGCAGGTTCCGATCATACTTGGACGGCCCTTCATGGCCACAAGCCAAAGTATGATCAACTTCCAAGATGGGACCATCACCCTTCATGCAAAGAATATATCTGAGACCTTCTATGTCTTGGGTAAGAAACCAAGGAAGTTGGATCCCACCGTGCCTATCATCCACAGTCTTTCACATCACATAGTCCCTCCTGAGGAGATCCACTTAAAACCTGTGGATACTGAGCCAAACATTGAGTTTGGGGTTGGCCATGAAGTCCTATGGAAAGCCCACAAACGCGAGAACAGGCCACGAAG
Source organism: Nemophila menziesii (assembly GCA_029959085.1). Taxonomy (NCBI): domain Eukaryota; kingdom Viridiplantae; phylum Streptophyta; class Magnoliopsida; order Boraginales; family Hydrophyllaceae; genus Nemophila; species Nemophila menziesii. Next base: position 34,604,529 of record JARWIR010000005.1, on the reverse strand, counting down.
TTTCAAAGACTCGTGGATGGGACCATTCATCGTCACGAAGGTTGTTTCAGCCAAGGTGATAGAAATTCGCCCCAGAACTGGGGTCAAGCGAAGGTTAGTTGACGTTCATAGCCTTACTCGTTGTTGGGGAGGCTATATTCGCAAATCTTGACAGAGGTAACACGTCTAACTTTGAAAGACGTAAAACAAAAGTGCTGTACGGGAGACAACCCGTAGTTTTTTTATGTTTTCATGTCTTTTACGTTTTTAGTTTAAGTTTATTTTAGTTGTTTTTAGTTGATAATGCATATTTGAGGAAGGTATTAGTGTTTTTGGTGTGTAGGAATCGGAGAAATCGAGTTAAGGAACGCGAGGAAATTTTTTGGAGCAAAGGAATGCACTCCGCGGACTACCCCCACGGACTACCCCATGGTCCGTGCCATGATCCGCGTGGTCAAAAACCCGTACCACGGGTTGCTACTACGGGTTTGATCCAGAAACCAGAAAAATTACCATGGACTACCCTCCGGTACACCGCACCATGGTCCGCGCCCCAAAAACGCGTACTACGGGGTGGGTACCACGGGTATTTTGATGGAGTTAACAACAGAAGCCGCGGTGCACCCTCCGGTACACCGGACCCTAGTCCGCGAGCCAAAAACCCGTACCACGGGGTCCTACCACGGGTTTCATCCAGTGAGCAAAAATTTTCGAGCATCAGATGTCGCGGACTACCCTGCGGTACACCCCATGGTCCGCAGGGGTAGTCCGCAGCGCCGCCAGAGAGAGAAAAACCTACAGGATTGAGTTATAAAGGAGGTATAAAGCCTATTATTCCGAATTTATTAAACCTTAACCTTCTTCTCTTCTCCACAACCCTCCTAACTCCATTGAAGCTCATCAAAACCTTCACCAATCACCAAAACACTACCCAATCATCAAGAATAACACATCAAAACCTTCTCTCCACGTCATTACAAGAGAGAATAAAATACCCAATCCTCACCAAATCCATTCAAATTGAAGAATCAAAGAGCCAAATTTTCAAAATTCATCATACAATTTCTAAAATCCAAGCCTACCCATTACAAATCATCCTCACCCACATAGAGATTCATCACCAATTCATATTTCCTAAGCCAAATCAAGCTTGTTCAACCATTAATTCAAGAGTTTAATTTCAAAGGGTTGCTAAAGCTTTGAGTTTGGGGTTAATTGAGGATGACTAATAGAACAACAATCTTAGCTAACAAGAGGGAGGTGAAGAGTAACAAGGGATTGGATTTAAACAAGAAGAAATCAATTGACAAAGGTGCTAGTTCTAAATCAAAGGGTAAAGATAAATTGAAGAGTGGGAAACCTTCATATGATAGTAATGGTAAAAAGCTTTATTATTATGCAAAGGAGAGAACACAACCTCAACAAGATCTTATACCTATAGATAAAGTGGATACTTCAAAGGCCTTGAAGATTTCTGCGGAAAAACAGTTAAAAGAACTACCTTTTGCTTATGAGAAAGTATTCAAGGAAGAAATTAGAGATGGAGAATACAAGAGATTCTTTGAGCTTGGTGAGAAATTGGGTTGGTCTACGTTCATGGTAAGCCGTTCTGAATTATGTCCTGAATTAGTTTTGGAGTTCTATTTAGGCCTCTTTAGCCGAGATAGTGATGGTGTTCCAATTAGAGGAAAGATAGTTCCTTTCACAGTGGAGGAGATTAGGAACCACTTCAAGTTTAAGAAACTGAAAGGTTTTTGCAAATTTGAAGAAGTAGTTGCTAAGCGAAAGATCTTTGATGAGGAATTACTTTTTGAGCATGTATTAGAGAAAGAGAAAGTGCAATCACATAAGGGAGAATTGAAGGCACCTTGGCCTTACAAATATCTTCAAGCAGATGCGCGAATTTGGCACAATTTTCTTATTCCTAATGTCTTTGGAAACACACGAGCTTGGGATGTGACTATGAAGAACACTCTACTGTTGGACTTTATTTTGAGAGGAGAAGAGGTTGATGTGGCACAGTTGATCTATGAGGAGGTGATACGATTTTCGGTCTCTCCTAAATCAGTTTATAATGTTAAATTTCCAACTATGATCACGTGTCTTGTGCGAAAAGCGAATATAGTATTGGGTGAAGAGGAGAAACTCGAATTTAAAATGAGTTATATTGATAACGCTTGGATCAAATAAAGTCTTCGAAGAGCGGGTTCTACGCAAGTCTCGAAGGAAGAAAAGGAGGAAAATTGGCAAGAGAAGATGGAGGAGCATTTAACTAAATTTGAAGCAGCTCAAACTTCTTTAGTCAGTGATGTGGCACAAATCAATGCTAATCAAGTGCGCATCATGAAACTCCTTGAGCAATTAACGAAAGGTCCAGCAAATCCAACCTTGGATGTCAATGATGCGAGGCAATAGCCTCGAGAGTATGTTCTTTTTCTTCCTTACCATTTCTGTAAATATGCTTTTATCTGCTAATTTTAATTTCTGTTTTTCGAGTCTTTTTCGAGTCGTGGGGACACGGCTCATTTTTGAGTTGGGGGTGTGGGGATTCATTGTCTCTCATCTCCATTTTTCTGTTTTTTGGGTGAAATTAAATTTTTTTGATACATGGGAATTAGATGTATAATGTGTTTAATAGCTTGAAAGCATAATCTCAGTAGATTAATGATAGTAAGTGATATGTTTATGAGCTATGTATTTGTATGCTTTGAGTATTTGCAGGAAAACACACGTTGATAGTAAAGAAAAGATTAGTGAGCAATGCGATAGAAAGTATGTTCGATCTCAGGGAACCTTGAAAGTGTGTAGGCCGTGAGATCCAAGCTAGTTGAAAAACCATTTGATGAAAGTGCTAAAGGTAAGAAATTTTCTAAATTACATAGTGTAGAAACTGATTAAGGCGGTTCTTTCATATTTTGAAGCCCTTGAAGCCTTTTTATACCTTCTCACCTTGTGATTTTTGATTTTATATGCTATATCCTTCTCAGCCCCTTCTAGCCTTTCTAAAGCCTTTTATTGAACCACAGTATAAGCCATATCCTTTAGATTTTAGGACTTTTCCATATGACCCGCACTCGTATCGCGATGCATAGACAGTTGTTTTAGAGCTTGAGTTTGGGGTGGTGGGTCCACCATTATGGGAATAGTTATTTTGTTGGGATTTTTGAGCTTATTAAGTGTGATTTGTGCCTTAAATTGATGATGTTTCACAGCATTGTATTGTAACCTTTTGCCGGGGTAATAGTGAATGAAAAAGAAGCTTCGAGCTAATTTTGCCAACAAGGGCAATAAAAAGAAAAAATATATATATATATATATATATAAGAAATTAGCATGATATCTCAACATTAAAAGAGAGTCATAGCTATAGAAAAAATTGATTTGAAAAGAAAAGAAAATATATATATTCGGACCGGCAAAGCGGATTTGTATGTGAACATCTTAAGCTTTTAATTGGGTTATTGGGGATGCTAAATTGTGCATCAAAGAATTAATTGGGTTGAGTGAGAAATGTTTTATTGAGAGTAACTCAAGCTCTAGGACGATTCGTTGATGGCTAGTGAGGAGAGAGCCAAAAGCTCACTCCAAATTATCCAAATATATGATCATACACGTCCCTAAGCCTACATTACAACCTTAAAGACCTTGTGATTCTTTGTTATGTAATTGAGAAGTGATTGAGCCATTAGAGATTAGTTAAGTGGATCCTTGGATACTAGTGAAATCGATGAACAATCTATAGCTCTCTTGGGGAACTGAGTAAAGTCCCAATCCTTCTTACATTGCGAAACTAATCTGATCTTGAATTCAAGCCGTGTTGACTGTGGATATGAGAAGTGTACATGTATGTAGTTTATGAATATTATTGCATGAAATTTTCTGAGTTATGTGCTTTAGGTTTATTCTATATATTTTGCTATGCTTTTTCCCTTGTGTTGAGAATTTTATAAGTGTGTATTTCTAGACTTCCCTATGTTTTATCTTTAATTGTATCGGGATGATACAACTTTGAGTTGGGGGTCTTGATGTCTCCTCATTTGTGATAGATTAATGTTAGGATGAGACATCATTTTAAGTGATTTAGAAGTCAATAATGTCGATTTTCTTGAGTTTTAGTGCACTTTCCTATTTTGTGTCTTGATTTGTAGAATTATTGTTTTTAGAGCATATTGGGTTTAATTGTTTATTTAGTGTGTAGCTTTAAAGATAATTATGGAGCTTAATTAGAGTCCAAGTCAAAGACAACAACTTATGAAAGGAGATATGCATGGAAATTGGAGATAAGGAAAGAATTGCTAAAAAGATGGAAAAGGAAAAGCGGCCTAAATCTGGGATTCTGCAAAGATAGGCGTTTTTACCTAAGAAAGAGGCCGATTTTGGTGAATTGCTTCTACAGGGTCTAGATAATTCTGTTGCGATTCTTTTGGTATCTTGTGGAGCAAAATCGGACCAATAACGAAGAAGATACACCCAAAACACCGCAACAGTGTTTATCTTTATTTCCATACAAATTTGAGTTGGGCTAGAAGTCCATTACCTTAACTCTTCCTCAAGAAAACGAATTAGGTCTTCTAAACACCTATAAATACACCCTTATATCACTTGTAAATCATCCTTGCCTCATAGTAATTAGTTCTTAAGGTTTTATTCTTCCAGTTTATTGTAGAGAGCAAGATGATGTCTTTTATTATTTCTTTTAGTTTATTTCCATCAGGTATGAACTAAACCTCCCATAGCTTGGGTTTTGCATATGTATAATCTATGAATTCTAATTCTTCTATCTAAGTTTCTTTGGGAATTATATGTTTTAATCTGATATTAGCTTCTTACTTTATATTTGCTTATGTGTTTTGATTTAATGTCTTTCCTAGAACTGATCACTTTAGGATTGTTTTAAGAGTAGTTAGATGGTCTCCTTGACAGGGTGTTTAACTATTGAACCACCACATAATGTCTAGTGTCGATAGCAGTTCTGACAAAACATACTTCTAACTAGATAGTCATTAGGGTTTGTTTTAACCACCGTATCACCAAGACTTGCAGTATTTGCTTAGGGCCTTAGTGGCGTTTGATAACCCTATTTTAAATCACTTCTTGGTTGTGACGTAGCCCCCTTAGTCGCTCTCAAGGTCTAAGCTTGGGGAATTTAGAATCCTGACTAAGTATTACCAAGAGCTAATATTCTCCCTTATTGACTAGATCTATAGATTGAATTAGAAGGATTAGTGCATACTAGCAAAACCTAAGCTATACTTCTCATCTCATATTCTTATCTTTTACTTTATTGTCTTTATTTTCCTAGTTTTAATTAGTTTAATTATTAATCTCGAAATTATTTGCTTTGAATTTCTGTCTTTTAATTATTTACTTTTACTCGTCATTGGTTCCTACGCGATTATAACACTTAAGTCCCTGAGAACGAACTCTACTTATCATTAAAACTTGCATACGTCCTGTAATACTTGCAGTACTGTGCCTGTCTAGGGTGAGAGTTCATAGTTTTCCATACTTAAATTGATCTTATTTTTATCACACCCTAGGCGACACCACATGGTAAGACAACTAGCAGGTAAAGATAAGAAAGAAGAACAAGTCGCAGTAGGAAAAAATGCTAACTTACCAACAGTGAGTCAAACTCGGATGAACTCAGAGCAAACAAGCAGATCCAAACTCAGTAACGGTGTTAGTAACGGTAACTTTTGAATTTGGTACGAAGAGTGGTAGTGGTGTCGAAAAAGGACAGCATTGGACTATAGCGAGAGAGAAGAAAAAGGACGGTAATGGAGTAGGAACGGTTTTGTCGGATTTGATAATAAAGGAGAAGGAGATTAAAAACAGATAATATTTAAAAAAATAATTCCAAATGGCCACGCTGGCAGAGACACTTCTGAATAAACTTAATACCCCACCAGCCCAAGATGGTAAAATTCTTTTTGGAAGCTTTGAAAGCCCAAAACAAATTAATAACAGCCCAAATGTCACATTTAATCTTCCTTTAAACAAAATCCCACCTTCTCACTCTCCAAATCAAAACCCAGACATCCAAAATCATTTAACCAACACCACTGCAACAAAAACCCCCAATTCCTTGTCTGCAATTAAACACCCAAACATCTCCAACCCTAAAATCAAACTACTTACACCGAATTCTCCAAACTCTGATGAATTCTCCAACCCTAAACCTACTCTCCACCACAACTTCACTAACACATCATCATCAACAAACTTATTCGAATATTTCTCAAACAATGAAGCTTATAATGTTAAGAAAAAGGATTACGAAGGAACAATAGGAAGAGTTTCAGTCAAATCTAAAAATAAGAAGGTTAAAAGAAGTGGATTAACTCAAGTGAATGTCAAACGACAAAAAACGCTTTAGGCTACTAGAAATGGATACAACAAAGAATCGAATGAAAATTGGGAGGAAGTCCAAACTGAAGTAGTAATTATTGAAAAAGAAATGATATTGGGAGAGGCGAGTAACACGGGTAAGAAGATAGTTGCTACAAATGCTCAGATGGTTTGCGGGGTTGACCTATATCAACCCCAATCATCTCAATGATACAAGCATCCTGGAACTGTCAGGGTATTGGCAACACCTTGACAGTCCAGACCCTAGCTAGTTTTGTTTCCAAATACCACCCTCAGGTACTCTTTATTTCGGAAACTAAAAATACTTATCCTACTGTTAAAAAACTGGAAAAAATTATAAATATGACCCTACTTGAGACTGTTGAACCGATAGGAATCAGTGGGGGTTTAGCCATCTTTATTAATAATAATATGGATATTAATATAATTAGTAAATCATTTAATCATATGCATTGTAGAATTAAATATGAAGGAATTGAATTCTTCACTACTTTTGTCTATGGTGCCTTTGTTGAGAAGAATTAAGAAAATTGTCTAAAACTATATAATAGTTGTAAACCTAATAACAATGAACCTTGGATGTTTATAGGCGACTGTAATAATATTAAATACTGTTCTGGAAAAAAGGAGGAATAAGAAATACAAACAAATCTATGAATATGTTTAATGTTTTTAAAATCTTGAGGAGATTTTGACTAAAGGTTGTAAATTTTCTTGGACTAATAAAAGATAAAATGATGAGATGATTAAAACTATGATTGGTAGGGCTTTCTGTAATAAAAAATAGGGAGATCTCTTTCCTACGGCTTGGGTGGCTCTACTACCTGCTATAGGTTCAGACCATTCACCCCAAATTTTGTTTATGAATGATAATCATATTAAAAAAGATAGGAGATTAATTTGAGAATAATTGGACAGAAGAAATTGAGTGCCTTGAGATTATTAAAAAAGTTTAGGAATAAAGAAATATGGCCCTGGTCTTCATATAAATACCTTGACTTGCAAGCTTGAGAAATGTAAAACATTATTAACTAGGTGGAGCAAACTAAAATTTGATAACAATAATAAGAAAATGATTGATTATTATATTCAGAACCTTGAGACCATCTATAATGACCCCCATACTAAAGATTGGGATGAGTACAACAACATTATTAAGAAAGTAGAGGAATTATGGAAAAAGGAAGAGGATTTTTGGGCATCGAGATCTAGAAATTTGTGGTTGAAAAGAGGGGATGAAAACTCATCCTTTTATCATGCTTCTACAAAAGAAAGGAGAAAAATTAATAAAATTACTAGAATTACTAAGGATAATGGTATTTGGATTGATAAATATAGAGATATTAACAATGAAATCAAAGGATATTTTAATAATATCTTTAAAACAATAGGTAAAAGGGATTATGAACTTATCTTATCCATCATCCAACCTACTATCACTAACTGTATGAATGAGAATCTTAATAAGAAACTTGAAATATATGAAATTGAAAGAGATATTAATGAATTGGGAGCCAATAAAGCTCTAGGATCCGATAGGTATCATGGCCTCTTTTACAAAATATATTGGGATATTATTAAGATTGATGTAATTAAGGTAATAAACGATTTTTTGTATAATGAGGGATCAATAGAGGAATTAAATAAAAAAATTATTTCATTGATCCCGAAATTTACCAAACCTACCAATATTAAACATTATCGCCCCATTAGCTGCTCGAATTTCATTTATGAAATCATAGCGAAGATTCTTGTAAATAGGATGCAACCGGTAAATAATGTTTTGATTGATGAAAGTCAATCTGCATTCATACCTGGAAGGCACATTCAGGAGAATACTATGGTGGCACATGAAGTTATTAATTTTATTAAAGAAAAAAAGAATACTAAAAAGTACTATATGACGATTAAGACTGATATACAAAAGGCGTATGAAAATGTGGAGTTGGATTGTTTACAAGATATTATGATTAGAATGGGATTTAACATGAACTGGATTAATAAAATCATGCACTGTGTTAATATAGTTTCATATGTTATACTTGTAAATGGTTATCCAGTGGATATTGATAAACCTCAGCGTGGATTACGCCAAGGTGACCCTTTAATCACCGTTATTATTCTGCATAACAACACAACTATTATCAACCCTTATTAATGATAAAAAAGAAAGGAATTTAATGAAAGGTATTAAAATTGTGAAACTTGCCCTTCCTGTTACACATTTGCTTTTTGTTGACGACAGTATATTTTTTATGAAACCCACAAACCAAGAAATTGAGGGGTTTAAGGATGTTATTAACAAATACAGTTATGCATTAGGTATCAAATTAAATTTGAATAAGTGTTGTGTTAAATTTAGTCCTAACACACCTAAATATTAAAAAAATTGCATGGCTCGATGATTAAATATGGCCATAACAAATAATTTAGGAAATTACCTAGGACTTCCCACTGAGTGGGGAAGATCCAAGGTAAAAGACCTAAATACTTTAGTAGGAAAAACCTTACAAAGAACTGAGAATTGGAAAAATATCTTTCTCTCAGCTACCGGTAAAGAAATTCTTATCAAGTCTGTCATTCAAAGTTTACCTAATTATTACATGTCTTCATATCTTATCCGACATTTTTTTGTGATCTTATAACTTCTCAAATCTCAAATTTTTGGGGTAGTAATAGTAAGAAAAAAATACATTGGAAAAAATGGGAGTCCTTATCTAAAAGTAAATTTGCTGGAGGGTTAGGTTTTAGAGATTTACATTTCATGAATTTAGCACTCTTCGGAAATTAGCCTTGAAATCTTATCAATAAACAAGACTCTCTTCTTTATAAAGTATTAAAAGGTAAATACTTTCCTCTTTGTAACTTTCTTGAAGCTCAGATAGTATGCTCACCCTCATGGGGTTGGACGAGCCTCCGGAGGGAAAGAAATATTGTGAAAGAAAGTCTTAAATGGAAGGTTGGAAATGTGGTGGTCCTTTGTGTGTTCTAAATAAATGCAAATAATAATCGAACCACAACCGCAAGTGTACGGTTGTCCCAAGTAGTAATTCTGATAATCAGATTCGTTCCAAGGACGGATGGTTGATCACAATGTCTATGCAAATAGTGATTGATGCACTTATGAAAATAAAAGAGGATAATTTGTTTGTTTTGGTTTTGTGATTTATTACTAAATAAATGAAAGACAAAATAATAATGCAAGTAAAAACTAAGACGCAAGTAAAATGAGTGAAAACGCAAGTATGAGCAAGTAGCACTTGAGAGACGCAAGGGTTTTCCTAACTATCATTCATTTCATACATTGTTTAAGGGACAAATTTGTAAATTGGTATTGGTCGGGATTCTATAATCTCCTTACCCCCGTCAGGGTGGACTAAGGAGCAACTTTCAAGTGCTACAAACCCCGTCAGGGTGATTATAGTCCACTCTCAAGTGATTAAGTCTAAATTACCCAATAGGCCATAGGTTTAATTAAGCTCGTCAGAGTCAATAATTTCTAACCTACATTCATTAACTAGTTCGGTACCTAAACCCCCCGTCAAGGTGATCCAATCGCCACTAATTGGAATAGCCTAGATACTAAATCCTATCATTGGTTAATTACGTCAATAATAGTAATTAAAATGCAAATTAAAGAAAAATACAATTTACCCAATTTGATTTAAATAATAAATATCCCAAATTCAAATGTATAGAATGAAATCAAATTGGGATTAACCCATTATGCGTTCTCAAGCACTATGAATTGTTTAGCTCATATTAAAAAGAAAAACTAAATTAAAATAAATGGAATTCATAATTGATTACAAATAAAAGATAAAAGAAACCTAATTTCCGGAATTGGAATGACTGAGAACGGAGCTATAGACCCACTCCAGCTCTAGCAGCTTCTTCTTCCTTCCTTCTGTTGCTTCTCTCTAGTGTTTTTAATTGTAAAGAATGAATTGTGTGAAAAATAGAAGTCCAGACCTCCTTTTATAATCAGAAAAACGGATTAGGGCTTGGACCAGAAAATAAAAGCCTAATTAAATGTCCAAGCCCACTTTCTAAGCCCAAAATCCCGTAACTGATGACAGGCCTTCACTAAAACTGCTTTTCCCGATGCGTTACAACTCCGATTGACCTCATTCCAGTTGCTAAAGTTCCGTACTTCGATAAGGAATATTTTCTCTTCAAAGGTCAGCGGCTCAATCAGCTCTTAAGTACCTCGAAAACAGCAATCAAGGGCCTGGAAAAATGGATTTTCAGCTCTAAAAATAATATCTTCGGGATTTCTCTTTAAGTCTTGACTCTATCTTTTAATCTTTGACTTTATCTTCGGATTCCTTTCCTAGCTAACATCTAAAAACCTGTAAACTTTACACTAAAAATACCAATATTACGCGCAAAAGTTTAATAATTCAAAAATGCTAGAAATAAAAAGGGAAATCCGAAATATTGCATATTTAGTCCAAAAGTCTATCGAATTAATTAAAATAACACCAAAAATGATGTCTCCTAAGGGTCTAAAATAAGAACAATTAAGGAGACATCAAGACCCCCAACTCAAACCTTTGTCGTCCCGACAAAGCAAAACAAAATAAAACGAGGGGTAGAAGCAAACGTATAAACACATAGAAGCTAGCAAATAAACCCTAAAGCAATTCTTAAGATAAATCTCATATAGACAAACTTTAAAAACTAACATCTACATACACTAATCATGCAACATCAAACATAAATAATCTCAATCATAAAATTAAAGTCGCAATGCTTGAAGGTTACACTTGTACTCATCTCTGTATGATGGCTATAGGGTGGTCATTAATCCTACCTCGCTTTGAACGCTCCACCTAGGCTATTCCCTATCAACAGAATCATAAATTCACTATGCACTTAGGAATCACGAGGTCTTTACGGTTATAATATTGGCTTAAGGACGGGTATGGATGTATATTTGGTAAATTTGAAGTGAGCTTTTGGCTCTCTCCTCACTTACCATCAACATTGTCCTCGAGCTTGAGTTAACGCTCAAAAAGATGTTCTCACTCACCCATTACGCAACAATTTAGCGTCCCATGTCTACCCACTATAAACTAGATGATTTTCAGAAGAATTCCACTTTGCCGGATGTTTTATTCTTTCATACTTTTCTTTTTCTTTTCTATTCTCCTTTTTTTTTTTTTTGTACAGAGGAAAACCGGGTACCCGGATTTTGAAAACCGGATCCCCGGATCCTACTGTATTGATTTTCAAACCTTTTTTTTTTTCATTTTTTTCTTTCTTTTTCAAATTTTTCATTCCCGGCAAAGGGTTACAAGTACATATCATCTGCAATTGTGCTACAATACCAAGCACATCAATCCCAACCCATTAAATTCCCCATATGTGGTCCCACCACCCCAAACTCAAGCTCGAGACATGTCTCAGGATTGTGATTCAAGTGCGGGTCATATGGTCATGCCTAACAATCTAAAGGATAATGGCTTATATCGTGGCTACAAATAAAAGGCTAAGGCTCAAAGTGGGCTAAGACGGATAATAATTCATTCAAGGGATAGAAAGCTAAAAGGCACAAATGGCTAACAAAGAACTGCCCCTATCATTTTCCTAAGTACATAGCTTGTCTTTAGTTCATATCTAGGTGGGTTCTCTACTAATTAGGATTTCACGTTCTACACACCAAACATATTCCTTGAGTACAAGCTTACTTCATTTGCATTGTTCATTAATTTTTCCTATTAATTACCTATGTTCGCATGCAATTGTAAGTGCGTTTTATGTTAATCCCTAAAGTTCACTATTTACTATCATTGATTCATCAAAAGTATGCTTAAAGGGACATTTAAAATCTTCTACAGTCAAACGCAACTCCGAAAATTATTTTATTGAAAGCAGATAAAACACATAACACATAAAAACTGGGATGAGGCAACGAACCCCACCCCAAACTCAAAAATGAGTCGTGTCCCCACGACTCTAAAAGACTCAAAGCAATAAAATAATATACACTAAATGAGAAGGATTAGAAAACGTATCTGAACCAGCGCGAGGCTGGTTTTCGGTGTTGCGTCCATGAACTTTATCTCGCGTCTAGACATCGTAAGTTGTTCTTTGAACAATTAAAGTTCAACTTGTATGTAACGTTTCCCAAAATATCAATCATCGCATCCCGATTCTCTTTCAACACCTTGATTTGTGATTCCAACTCATCATCGGATTGTTTTCTTCCTCACTTTCAGGTTCTGCAATCACTTCCCTCTTCTTCGGGTTAGCCTTAATTTGAACCGCTTCAGTCTTGTTTGAAACTTGAAATAGGAATCTCAATAGCTTGTTCTTGAATAGCACCAAAAGCGTTCCTGTTTCTTGGAGAATTCCTTTGATAAGTACACATGAAAACGGTTCTGATAAGCATCTCTTTCCACCCCAAACTCAAAACTTCAATTAGTGAGAAGCTAAGGCTTAGAACTTTGATGTTTTGAGGCTTAAGACTTGAAAATTATGGTGGAATATGAGATGGGTAAAGGCTAATTGATGTGGGAGAAGAGGGAATTGGATTTAATTTGAAGCTTGGATAAAGAACAATTGGAGAAAAGTGGGAATTTTATCGTATTTTGGATAGGAGATGAGTTGATTGTATGCTTTTGTGGTGAAAGAGAGTAAGATTTGAGGATTGTGTGGTTGTAGCTGATGATGTTCATGAAATTCTGGGTTTTGGGAGTGTTTTTGGAGGCTGGGTTAAGGACGGAGGTAAAAATATAGGGCTAAAAAGCTGAAAAACGGACTTGGCACAGATGCAAACCGGGTTCCCGGTTTCGAAAATCCGGGTTCCCGGTTCCGCGTCGCTGTGACGGCGCGAAAAAAATAAAAATACTCTTTTTTTTTTTTTTTTTTTTTTTTTTTTTTTTTTTTTTTTTTTTTTTTTTTTTTTTTTTTTTTTTTTTTTTTTTTTTACCTCGAGACGCGCCAAACCGCTGGACCCCAAGACGCAGGGTCAGAGCGGTACCCTTCGAAACCGGGCGCCCGGTTTTGAAAATCCGGGTACCCGGTCGTACATTGTTTGCTCGGGTTAAAACGCTCCAAAACGCCACTTCTCAAAACGCGGGGTCAGGGAGCTCCTGGAATTACAGCTCCGAAACCGGGTACCCGGTTTCGCCAAATGCGGGTACCCGGATTTGTGTCGATGCGCGAGTCAAAACGCACGAAAAACGCAATCACCAAAACGCTGGGTCAGGGGACTTCGAGGTTACAGCACCACAATCCGGGCGCCCGGTTTCGAAAATCCGGGTACCCGGTTTAGGCGCTGTAACATGCGCCTAGACACCAACGTTGCGTGTGAAAAGGATGGTACCAGCTCCAAAACCGGGTTCCCGGTTTTGTAAAACCGGGTACCCGGATTCTCCTGGACATCCAACCTCTTTTTCTTCTGTTTTCGCCAATTCGACCCCAAACTCAAGTCCTTTTTACCCCTGAAATCATCAAAAACAACTACCCTTCCTCATTTCTTAATAATAAACACTAAAATTACGAAAATCAAACTAATCTAAAATGCAAAAATTTAAAAACTCAGCTAATATACAAGTAATTGGCTTTTGTTTAACGTCGTTAAGCTCGACGGGTTACCTCAATCATTAGTCATTGACATAACCTCCCCAGCAGTGAGTGAGGTTGTCAATATTTGCAAGTCGAAATTTGCATCCCTTCGCTTTTATGCCCACTAGTTTGTCTGAGATAACCTGCGCGACCATGAATGGTCCTATCCAAGAACTTTTTGATTCACGTACCTTTGGGTGGGGGTTCGGTTTCTTCATAGCTACTTCTTCACCTACTTTGAACCCCTTTTTCTTTCTCTCTTTCTTAGGTTCCTTCGGAACCTTCGTGGCACGTGCTTTCTCTTTCTTCTTCGCATGATTGAGTTGTGGATCTTTGGGGTATGGAGGAGCTTTAATTGGTGGTTTCTTTCGTAGCTCTTTCTCCTCCACCCCTAAAGTGTCCACAACACTAATTGGCTTTGTTCTTACCGGTTCCATTACATCTACACGAAAACATTCATCCTTGGAATCCGGAAACTTCATAGGCCTGAACACGTTGAATTTCACCTCTTCGTCTTGGATCCTCATAATCATTTCTCCATTTTCTACATCAATAAGGGTACGCCCCGTGGCTAGGAATGGTCTTCCCAAAATAATGGGGACATTCCTATCCGCGTCGTAATCAAGAATAACGAAATCAGCGGGAAAAATTAACGTACCTGCCTTAACGAGGACATCTTCGATTCGGCCTTCCGGATGTGCAAGAGATCGATCCGCCATTTGCAAAACCATAGAAGTGGGTCTTGCTTCAATATTAAGCTTATCAAAGACTGATTTGGGCATCAAATTGATGCTTGCACCCAAATCACATAGCGCTTTTCCTTTCCACTCATTACCAATAGATATCGGAATTGTAAAGCTCCCAGGATCAACTAACTTTGGAGGTAATTTACCTTGACAAATAGCACTACATTCCTCAGGAAGACCAATCATCTCATTATCACAATATGGCCGTTTGTTAGTGAGGGCTTTCTTTAGAAACTTAGCATACTTGGGTACATCTCGAATAGCTTCTAACAACGGAATATTTATGCTAAGACCTCTTATTTTGTTAAAGAATTTTTGATACTCACCCATATCACCTTTCCTTTGAACTCTCGATGGAAATGGTGGGGGTGGACGATTGATTATAGTCTCATCTTTCTTTTTCGGAACCTCAACAGGCTTCTCCACTTCTTCTACTTCAACTTCTTTATCTTTATTCACCACCTCTTTTTCTTTTCTAACTTCTTTTTCTTTCATAACCGGAAAAGGAGGTGGAGGAAGGTTCTTACCACTTCTAAGATTAATAACTTTACAATCTTCGATTTGTAACGGATTCTCAGTATCACTAGGAAGTTGTCCTTGCTGACGTTGATTGAGCTGTTTATTGATTTGACTCAGCTGATTTTGGAACATCTTCATATTTGCTTCAAGTGCATTTTGTCTTTCTATAGCTGCGTTCTGACGTTCGATCGCTGCATCCTGACGCTCCATCGCTGCGTTCTGCCGTTCCATTGCTTGTGCTTGTAGAGCGATTAAACTTTCAACTGTTTTCTGAAGGGTATTTGCTCCTTCTTGTGGATGGGCAGGTAAAGCTTTCTGGTTCAAATTCTCATCATAAGTATTCTGAGGAGCTTGTCTCTGTACATAATTTTGATTCTGTCCTCCTTGATAGTTATTGTGTGGTCTAGGATTATAGTTTTCACCTTGGGGGCGCGGCTGATACGCATGTGTAGGATTGGCTGCCCCATTAGGATTCGAATATTGAAACCCAGGATGGTTTCTGTTAGGCTGATACCCATTACCACTCGAATTAAAATTACCTCTGTTGGACATGAACATCACTGATTCTTGATTACTCGGACAATTCTCCTCATCATGATCATCAACTCTACAACTCGAACACATATAAACCTCTTGTGCAGCATGCACAGCTACTCTCTTACCCGAAAATCCTTCTTTTACAGCTAAAGTAAGCTGCTTCAATTGTTGCTCCAAAGTGTTTTGAATTTTTGTCTCAAAGGTAGCAAGTTTCTCTTCTATGTTAACATTATTAACACCCTTAACAGGTGTTTTCTCTGATTTCCACCCAACCTCATTCTTGACTGTTCGTTCTAAAATAATTTTGGCATGAGCGGGTTGAACTTGAAGGAAACCTGCACCACATAACGTATCTAACTTTTCTCTCGAAGCTCCATCAAGGCCTCTATAAAAAATCTTTAACTGTTGAAATTCTGAAAAACCATGATTTGGAACTCTACGCAAACACATCTGAAATCTAGTCCAACTCTTACCCACAGTCTCATCATATTCTTGACGAAAATTAGTCAACTCCAATTCAGCATCTAACCTCATATTACTCGGATAATATCTGTCGAAAAACGCGGCTTCCAATTGATCCCAATTGGTTATCTTCGTCGGATCTTGTGTATCATGCCATTCACTTGCTCCATCAATAACAAAAAATTTAAACACAGCGTAGTACATCTGTTCTTTTGAAACTCCTTGTGTGATGTAAGAATCACATATCTGTTTGAATTTTTGTATCGCTCTAAGAGGATCTTCCGCTGGTCTTCCGCGAAAATTTCCAAAGTTTTGGAACTGAGCTAGCATACCCGAATCTGGACGGAATCTCGGAACATTAATATCTGGAGCACCTACTCCTATAGCTGGAGCGCGGAATGGAACTTCTGGAGGGCCATTAGTGAACCACGGATCATGATTCATCACTATCTGGACTGGAGGGTTAGGATTTAGTGGTTGAACTTGAGGAATAACGCCTGGAGCTAAAGGTTGGCCATTTGCATCTAACTGGCCTTGTCCATTCTGTTGACCTTGAATAATGATATTCTCCATTCTGTTACTTAATTCTTCTACTTCTAAAACTTCTCGTTCTCTTCTTCTTCTGTTCGCAAGTCTGATCAACGATTCTGGATTACTAAGGATCGGAGGTGCTGGCTCTAGATCCTTGAATAGCCTTCTTCGCATACACCAAACCTAAAAAACCTGAAAAAGCTAACAAACAAAAAGCGTAAAACTGATAAAATAAAATAAATGCACTTATCACTAAAGGATAAACACCGTGGTCACACGCTACCGTCCCCGGCAGCGGCGCCAAAAACTTGGTGGTCCTTTGTGTGTTCTAAATAAATGCAAATAATAATCGAACCACAACCGCAAGTGTACGGTTGTCCCAAGTAGTAATTCTGATAATCAGATTTGTTCCAAGGACGGATGGTTGATCACAATGTCTATGCAAATAGTGATTGATGCACTTATGAAAATAAAAGAGGATAATTTGTTTGTTTTGGTTTTGTGATTTATTACTAAATAAATGAAAGACAAAATAATAATGCAAGTAAAAACTAAGACGCAAGTAAAATGAGTGAAAACGCAAGTATGAGCAAGTAGCACTTGAGAGACGCAAGGGTTTTCCTAACTATCATTCATTTCATACATTGTTTAAGGGACAAATTTGTAAATTGGTATTGGTCGGGATTCTATAATCTCCTTACCCCCGTCAGGGTGGACTAAGGAGCAACTTTCAAGTGCTACAAACCCCGTCAGGGTGATTATAGTCCACTCTCAAGTGATTAAGTCTAAATTACCCAATAGGCCATAGGTTTAATTAAGCTCGTCAGAGTCAATAATTTCTAACCTACATTCATTAACTAGTTCGGTACCTAAACCCCCCGTCAAGGTGATCCAATCGCCACTAATTGGAATAGCCTAGATACTAAATCCTATCATTGGTTAATTACGTCAATAATAGTAATTAAAATGCAAATTAAAGAAAAATACAATTTACCCAATTTGATTTAAATAATAAATATCCCAAATTCAAATGTATAGAATGAAATCAAATTGGGATTAACCCATTATGCGTTCTCAAGCACTATGAATTGTTTAGCTCATATTAAAAAGAAAAACTAAATTAAAATAAATGGAATTCATAATTGATTACAAATAAAAGATAAAAGAAACCTAATTTCCGGAATTGGAATGACTGAGAACGGAGCTATAGACCCACTCCAGCTCTAGCAGCTTCTTCTTCCTTCCTTCTGTTGCTTCTCTCTAGTGTTTTTAATTGTAAAGAATGAATTGTGTGAAAAATAGAAGTCCAGACCTCCTTTTATAATCAGAAAAACGGATTAGGGCTTGGACCAGAAAATAAAAGCCTAATTAAATGTCCAAGCCCACTTTCTAAGCCCAAAATCCCGTAACTGATGACAGGCCTTCACTAAAACTGCTTTTCCCGATGCGTTACAACTCCGATTGACCTCATTCCAGTTGCTAAAGTTCCGTACTTCGATAAGGAATATTTTCTCTTCAAAGGTCAGCGGCTCAATCAGCTCTTAAGTACCTCGAAAACAGCAATCAAGGGCCTGGAAAAATGGATTTTCAGCTCTAAAAATAATATCTTCGGGATTTCTCTTTAAGTCTTGACTCTATCTTTTAATCTTTGACTTTATCTTCGGATTCCTTTCCTAGCTAACATCTAAAAACCTGTAAACTTTACACTAAAAATACCAATATTACGCGCAAAAGTTTAATAATTCAAAAATGCTAGAAATAAAAAGGGAAATCCGAAATATTGCATATTTAGTCCAAAAGTCTATCGAATTAATTAAAATAACACCAAAAATGATGTCTCCTAAGGGTCTAAAATAAGAACAATTAAGGAGACATCAAAATGTCTATAATATCAATTTATACACTGATATTTGGATACATGGTCAGAGTGAAATTATTAAACCTAAGAAAGGTACAGTTAATAAAGTAAGTAACCTTATGTATCAAAATGATAGAACATGGAATGAAAGTATTATTAGAGAGGAATTTGACCCTGAAATCTCTGATATAATACTTAAAACCTTTATTCCATACTCAGGAGGTAAAGATATACCTTATTGGGATAAAGTTTCAAAAGGTATATACACAGTCAAAAAATGTTACCAAGTTCTCAAAGATAAGAAAGATAAATAAATCACAAAAAAAGAGTGATACAAAATCTACTTCTTCGCATACCATAAACCAGGATATATGGAAAATGGTATTGAATCTAAAACTAGCACCCAAAATAAAAAAATTCATATGGAGGGTGCTAAAGAATTTATTACCAACAAATGAAAATATTTATAAAATAAAGGTCATTAAAACACCCATATGTGACATTTGTAATAAAGAAGTAGAAACACCACAACATCTGCTCTTAAATTGTGAATGGACAAGGGCGATTTGGTTCGCTTCCCCCTTTAATATACAAACTTGCAACCAAGTATCCAATATAATGGATACCTGGATGGTAAGTTTAATATAGAATATGAAAAAACAAAAAATATAAAACCAATTTACTATGGAACTGGTCTGTACACTTTTATGGTATATATGGAAGGCCAGAAATGATAATAAGTATAAATCTATCAACCTGGACCCTATGAAGGTTATTTGTAAAGATAATAAAGAATGGGAAGAATATAAAAATTCGAATTATCCTAAGGATGTTACTAATATACTGAAGGATATAAATGTACAACATAATGCTCCTAATACAACTTCAGTAAAGGAAAAAAGTAACAATATACAACAAAGCGAGAAAAAATGGAATCCTCCACCTATAAATCTTATTAAAATCAATTGTGATGTTGCATTTAATAACAATAGAGCTTCAATTTCATGTGTTAACAGAGACCATTTAGGCAAGGTGCTCGATTACAATGCTTGGGAAATAAAAGTTGATTCTCCACTCGAAGCTGAAGCTCTTGGAATCCTCAAGGCGTGTGTAATTGCTCGAGATTTGAAAGATTCAAGAGTGATTATTGAGAGTGATTGTCAAGATGTGATGCTTCCTATAGAGAAATACAAACTTATTTCTATTCCTAAGATTTGTAATATTATTAAGAGTATCTATTTTATTTATGAAAAATGTAACCCAATCTTTCGATGGATTAATCGGGATAGGAATAGTTTAGCCGATGAGGTAGCCAAACATAAGCTTTCAAGCAACATGAATGACTCGCAACTTAAAACTGAGAAAACCATTTGGTTCTTTATTAACTTTTTAGAAAACCCAAAAAGACCAGTTCGGTTCAGTTTTACTATGCTAAATCGAAATTTAAAAAACGAACCAATACAAAAACAAATTTATGTCCCTAATCTTTTTTGAACTTGCATGATCTCCTATCTATCCTTACTTAAGGCATTCTTAATTTTAATTTATCTTGAAAAAAAATACTCGTATATGGCATAGACCACCTCTGCAAAGGTAATTGTATAAATATTCTGATTTGGTTAGTTGTTTACAACTTAATGCATATATATTTAAGTTTCAAGAGCACAATTTTCCTAAATAATTTAATAGCATGAAAAATTAAACACTTCATATATGAATATGTTAGATAATAAAATGTCTTAAGTAGAGGTCCTTAATACCTATCCAGTTACTGAATCAAACACATACCAAAACCGAATAATATATTGAACTGAATATATATCGAACAATAAATCTGAAAAAACCGAATAGAAGAAAACCGTTCGGTTTGCTAACAACACTCTCAAAAAATTGAACCATTCGGTTTTGGTCAAAAAGGCAAACCAGACTGTGCTCACCACTAATCACTACTACACGCGAGCTTTCTTGCGACTACTCATTGTAGTCGCTAAAGTTTATATCTCTAACGACTACTTTTTTTAATGACTACGTTACATTTTTCTCGACTACAAAGTAGTCGTACATAATGTTTGTTTTTAATGACTACAAGAGATAGTCGTTAGTATTATGCAAGTAGTCGCTAGTTTTTTTATTTTTTTATTATTTTTTTCCACCGACATTGTGTAGTCGCTAAAGAAGTTTAACTTTTTACGACTACATATGTACTCGTTAGTGGTCATTAATAGCGACTACTTCTCTGTCTTCGGCGACTACTTGTGTTGTCGCGAATGGTTGCAGCGTATATATTACAGCGAGTTGCAAATTGGGATCCTCAAATACCCATTATTTTATAACTTCCCCACTACTCTCTCAAATCTCTCCCAATTTTTTCCCATTAATCATCAGAAAATAATATTTCAACACGTGGAAAAGCTTTCCCGGGCCAATCAACAATGTGAGACCTACTCAATTATCAATTTCTCCATCTAAATTTGCCCAAAATTAGGTATTTTTTCTTCTATAAAACTTTTTCAAATTTCTTTTTATTTGATTACAATTGTGTAGTTAATGCTAAATAGTATTACTAGGTTGTTAGAAACGTGTTATAATTTAATATGATATATTATTGTATGTAAAAAAAAATGCATAAATGATATATTTATTTTGTACTCTTTTATATTGGAATAGTTGATTATATTGGTAATAGAGGATGGCTTGGTATATTGATAAAAGTTTGATTAACTTATATGTATTTAATTAATTTGGTGATGTAATAATTTTTATGCATTTAATTTTGTATTTATGTATATAATTGGTGATGTAATAATTTTTATTTTTTCATTTTATTTATGAGTTATTTATTTGTATCTCTTTTGTATTGGAGTAGTTGATTATATTTGTAATAGAGGATGCCTTCGGGTATTGATAAAAGTTGGATTACTTCCGCTCATCGTGTTTCGCGTGTACTTGTTAAGGGGATAGAAGAATTTCTCGGATTTTCTCAAAAAAATATGGTTTTAAAGAAACTTTGTTTTGTCCGTGTAATGGGTGTTCGAATTATCGTCGGTATAACGTGGACAAAGTTAGGGTACATATTTTACAATTTGGGTTTTTGTCCACGTATGAAATTTGGACAAAGCATGGTGAGAACGAGGAAATTCGTGAGACTCGATATGAAGAAAATGATATGTTGAATGTCTATGAAGATTTGAGACCTAATTACGAGGGTGGTGGTCATTCGAGTGACACCGAGATGATAGACTCGAACAGTTCAACACGTGGCAGTTTCAAAACTATGTTTGAGGAATTAGAGACCGAGTTATACCCTGATTGTACAGTAATGAGTTCATTAAATTTTATTGCGAAGCTAATGCACATGAAGGTGAAGATCAAGTGGACTAGCACAACTTTCAGCGAGTTGCTTGATCTTTTGTGCCGCGTGTTGCCCAAACCTCATACCTTGCTCGAGTCATACGAGGAGTGCAACAAAAAGTTAAAAAGTTTAGGTATGGGGTACACTACCATCGATGTTTGTGTGAACAATTGTGCTTTATTTTACAAGGAGAATGAGTTCCTCGATAAGTGTCCAGTATGTAGTGAATCCAGATGGGACCCAAAGAAGGGTCATAAAGTAGCGCATAAGAAACTCTGATATTTTCCGATTGCCCCTAGGTTGCAGAGACTTTATGCTTCGAGACACACTGCCAAAAATATGATTTGGCACCGTACGGGGAAGAGTATAGATACAGATGTGCTGCGTCATCCGGTTGATGGTGATAGTTGGAAGAGATTTGTTCAGTTACATCATGAGTTTGCTAGTGAACCTCGGAATGTGTTCTTGGGCTTGGGTATCGATGGTTTTTGTCCGTTCTCTATGCAGAACAAATCGTACAACATGTGGTCGGTTATATTGACCGTCTAAAACTTACCACCGCGGGAGTGTTTGAAGGCAACGACATTTCAGCTTTATTTGTTGATTCTGGGACCCCGTTCACCCAGTAAGGACATGGATGTCTTTCTTCGACCTGTTATAGATGAGTTGGATATGTTGTGGGAAACAGGGATCCCTACGTATGATGCTCATACGAAGCAAGTGTTTACAATGAAGGTTTGTTTGTTGTTCACGACTAATGATTACCCCGCTAGGTCATACACTTCCGGTTGGTCGGGTCAAGGTTACATGGCTTGTCCAGAATGCATGGATTTTGCTCCGTCATTGAGGATGAAGAAAGGGGTTGTTTACTTTGACCATAGACGTTGGTTACCTACCACACATCGATTTAGAAAAGACAAAGTTTCATACCCAACTTCCGATTATAGGGGCAAGCCGAAGAAATATACTCCTGTCGATATTCAGACACAGTTAGATGGGATTCCTATTGTGTTTCCCGGTAAACACGAGGATTTTGGGGGAAAGATCGTGAAGCAAACTACTCCACGTCGATTCAATTGGAAGGAAAAGAGTATTTTTTATCGTTTACCTTATTGGTCCAAAAATTTGTTGAAACATAACATTAACGTTATGCATTGCGAGAAGAATGTGTATGATAGTTTTTCGGTACAGTTATAGGTCTTGATGGGAAAATTAACAAAGATAACGTGAAAGTGAGAATGGATCTTAAGGATATGAACATCAGGAAAGATTTGTCGTTGACATCGAGAGACGGTAAACCGATACTGAAACGAGCAAAGTATACTTTGTCAACGGAAAAGAGGAAAATATTTCTTGACTGGTTGAAGGCACAGAAGTTTCCCAATGGTTTCACATCTAGTTTGAGAAATAATGTTCAAAGTGATTCGGGCAAGATTATTGGAATGAAATCTCACGACTGTCACATGATGATCCAGTATCTTTTCGTGGCTAGTATCCCAGGGTTTATTGAAGATAAAACGATTAGTGATGCGATTATTGCGTTAGCTAACGTGTTTAGAGTCGTTTGTAAGAAAAATCTCAGCAGGAAAGAGTTAGAATCGGGTAAGGAGAAAGTGGTTGAAGTTATATGTAGACTGGAGATGATTTTGCCTCCCGCGTTTTTCGATATAATGATCCACCTGATTATACACTTGTACGATGAAGCTTTGTTAGCGGGACCAGTTCAGATGCGTTGGATGTACCCATTTGAGCGGTATTTAAAGAAGTTAAAGGAGTACATATGAAACCCAACTAGGCCGAAGGGTTCAATCGCCGAGGGGTACGCTGTAAAGGAGACGTTGACTTTCATACCGCGTTATCTTCAAGAAGAAAAAAACAAAGTTCAATGAACCGGGTAGATATACCGACACTGGAGCTCAACCTAAAGAGTTGTCAGTATTTAAGAACCAGTGTACTCCACTACGTAAAAAAGAGTATGGTGTTTTGCAATACATAGAGAAGGAGAAAATCAACTGGTACATCCTACTTAATTGCGAGCATTTGATAACGTAAGTTGATCATTTTATTTATTATTTTTTTATTCATTATGAAAAACGTATTAACTTTACTCGTCAAATGTGCAGAGAACACAAAACCACGCTATCGGGCCCTGAAGCTTATAAAGATAGGAAACACCAGCAAAATTTCCGAGATTGGTTTATGCATAAGGTATAGATTCATTCATATACCAAATTAAGATTCAATATTATTGTTATAATTGTTTATGTTTGTAGGTTTATGAAATGGAAAAAGACGGTGATGCATTTGCTACTAGTGCGATGATTTCATTGGTAGTAAGTCTCATGGTGTAGTTTATAAGTACGAATCATGTGTTGTGAATGGTGTCAAATGGGTTACTCGTGAAAAGGGTGAAAAAAGAGTGACTCAGGATTACGGGGTATGCACCATGTACGGAAAAAACCGTATTACGGTGAATTCGTCAAGATTGTATAGGTAACATTTGATGGTGGTTGTTCTGTTGTGCTATTCAAGTGTAATTGGTATAACACGAGTATTGCAAGGATAGAGAATGAGGTAACCTTTATTAATATGTCTAGTTTTTTTGAAGAGAAGAGCCATACATCTTAGCGACACAAGCAAAAAAAGTGTTTTACATTGATGAGATTAATTCAAGGAAAACACAAAAAGGGTGGAAAGTAGTTTGGGAAATCATTGATAGACATGGATGGAGTCTCGAGTTATGGGGCGCAGAATCACTATCTATTGAAAATGAGAGTATCAAAATCGGTGAGGAATTTGGAATAACGGTCAAGAGAAACGTTAAAGATCTTTCCGAGACGATGAATTTCGACTACTCATACGCATCAAACGGATATGAATTGAAGTTGTTAGGACCAAAACAAAAACGGGGCTGATTTCATATTTTTGGGCTACGAATTTGAGTTGGGCTAGGAGTCCAATACTTACCTTCTCCTTCAAGAAAACGAATTAGGTCTTCCTATACACTATAAATACAACCTCTTAACATTAGAAAATCATATTTGGCAAAACCTTAAGCCAAGAGGAAGCTGCAACACAAGAGAAAAAGCCTGGAAGGAGCTGAACACCATATCATGTCTTCTCCAACCTTTAAATTTGTAATTTCTTTCTTTTCTTTCTCTAGTATGAACTAATTTACTTTTAGCTTGAGATTTAGCATTTATGTATGAACCCTAGCTTTTCTATTTGATTTGGGATACTACGATATTTAATTGGAATTTATGTTTTATGTTCTGTTTATGTGTTTTGATTTATTGTCTGTTTTCCTTGCGGTGCGCAACGTATAGGATTACCTTAATAGTAGTTAGATGATCACCTTAGCTGGGTTTTTAACTATTGAAACACCACATAACGTCTAGAACGAGGTTTAGACCTGACAAATCAACCTAACTAGATAATCATTAGGGTATGTTTTCACCACTATCACCATGTTTGGAATTGAATTGCTTAGGGCCTTGGTTGCGCTTGATTACCCTAGGTTTAGGCTGCCTCATGATGTGTCTGTAGCCTCCTTAGTCGCTCTCAAGATCTAAGGTATGCGAATTTAGAATCCTGATTATTTCATAATACATAATTCACCATTAGAGAATAGAATAACCAAAACTAGTGGGGATTACTTGCTAATATCTCGAGCTAAACTCTCATACTACTTGCTTCTCTCTTTTATTTGATTTTCTGTCTTTTACTTTCTTAGTTTAATTTTCGAGTTTTTAAGCAAACCAAAATCTCTTTTCTTTTATTTTCTTGCAAATTATTTGTTCTAGCTTTTTAATATCTGCACTTGAATATTTGCATAAGTTCTTCTTAACCTTCGTAGTCTCTGAGGAACGAATTCTACTTATTCATTAAAACTTGCATACGTCCTGTATACTTCCAGAACCGTGCTAGCCTAGGGTGTTTATTTGCACTTATTTATCTATTATTTTATAACACCTTAGGCGACACCAATATCACATTGTGGTGTGGCCCAATCAGCAACAACTGGAGAAAAACTCTAAAGGTGAGGCACCCGATAACGCGGGTTAATATGGTCTAACCACACCTGTAACTTGTCTATCTACAACAATAGAATAATCAATACATTATCAATTATCTTAAAATGAATTTCAGAATCCATATTACTTACCACATTATCAAACCGCTGCGTGTAAGTCGCTCCCGGACCCCTACGCGACATCATCGTATCGCAAATAATCTGCTTTGAGTTCTTAAAATCCACGATATATGGAAACAGTGAGACTCCCCATTGTTAATAGGCATGAATATATATCATCAAAACAAACAAACAAAATCAGTTAACCAATACAAATAACAATAACGACAAAAAACTGAGCATTTACATACGTGTCTAACGTCCTTAACATCACCAGTGAACCTATGCACCCCATAATACAAACTCGATAACTTAGCCGGTTTTTTGTACCATTCATCAGATGTGTCTGCACAAAAAAAACAAATATAAACATTTATACCCACAATTAACTATTAAAATAATAAGAAAGGGTGAGAAATGATACCGCAAAGTACGTAGGCATAAACCATCGATAGAACTTGTAATCACTAAGCCTTTCGTCGAGGCACAACTGCTCAACGCAAAGATCGATGACTAGCAATGAAGTAATTCAATTACACATAACTCCAAAAAATAACAACTAACCCGTATAATTGTTTACACACATCTGCAGACACAAAAACTCCCGGTTCCAGTAGTTCGTGGAGGTGTTTCCGGGACAGGTGATAATGATCATACACTATGATATTCAAATTACACCTATTAATAAACCTTTATAAAAGAAATTACATGCATAACAGATTTAGAAAAACTAAATGCTTACTGGGGGGATTTCTTGTCCGAAAAAATTGACGCAACAAATTATCATCCACCATTAACCTTCTCCCGAAATCTGTAAAGTCGTTTCCGGTCCCACGTAACAATCCACGACCCCTAGTACGAGCGCCCCTCGAGCTAGATGCGGCAACAGATTTGCGGCGTCGTGTAGATGGACTGGGGGTTTCACATGGAGAAGGAGCGAGGGATACGCACGGAGAAGGAACGAGGGATACGCGTGGAGAGGGAACGAGGGACACACGTGTAGAAGGAACGGGGGACTTACGAGGAGAAGGAATAGGTGGCTCACAAGGTGAAGGAATAGGGGACTCACGTGGTGGGTCCCTAATTTGTTCTTCTTGGGTGACCCTATGAACCGATGAATCCTCCATTGAAAAATTCAGACGAGGAGTGTGTATTTGATGACTAATGTCTATGGGTTCCACACTAGGAACCGAGCGACGACCAACAGTCTCTACTAACTTCCGCATCATACCCAATCACTCTTGCAATTCTTCTCTACGTACATAATCATTCTTCGTCTTTCCCCTAGCCAAAGATGAGGCCCAACATTCTCCAAACTCATTCTCCTCGGGCACCAAATCCTCCACCGGTTTGCTATCAACTATCCCAAATCTACACTTGCAATAATTCGAACCCTAAAACCGGTCCAAGAAATTCACTTTCTGTTTTGTCGTCTTGGTACTCCAATTCTTACAAAAAGGCAATTCCTAGGGTACCGCGGTATGTTTAGCTGATCTTTGGACGTATTGGAGGAACAACACCGGTCACACAAATAACAAATATACATCAAAAAATATATAAAAACTAAAACACAAGTAAATATAAGGAAATATAAGGAAATGGGCATACCTGTAAGACATAAACACACCCGTTGAAGTAGTTCGAAGCCAAGTCATGGGCTGCGGCTTTAAATTCGGCAATACCATTGATAATTCTGTTGTAAACAAGGTAAGACGAGTTGTAAGTTGGGATCAAATTCGGGTCCTTGATAGCAAAAAATAATGATTCATCTACAACGTGGGTGCGATGAAATACCCATGCACATACATAACAAATAGTTGCTTAAAATCATCTCCATGAGTCCTACAAGCTAAAAACAATTCCTCTATTCTAGTCAACTCCCCAACACTCCCGCTAACCCAATGACCGACAAACCATATCTCTAACTCTCTAAAAACATCACAAGGAATACCATCCAGGGGAGGGGTAGGCAAACCTAAGATCCTTTGTTCATCTAAAGAGGAAAAAGGAAGCATACTACCATACAAGTTAAAACTATTGGACGCTACATCAATTATATCTGTCATAAATTGACAAATTGTATACTTAAGTATGGATTTTGTAAAATCCAAGAACCCTCCAAACCCAATTTCTTGAACCACTAAACGTTGTTCGGGGGTCAAATTTTTAGATGTGTGACTGATTTTGGTCAACGATAGCTTAGTAACAAGCTTAACCCCCTGTAGAAAGTTTCACAAGTATAAATATAAAGTAAATTACCTATTTAAATAAATCTAAACAAAAGGATAAAGTAGACGAAACTCACTTTAAATTCTTCCTTCCCCTCGATGGAGTTATGCGAACCACTTTCCAGTTGATGACCACTTTCTCTCTCCGCATTCTCGTATAACTCTTTTTGACAAGGGGCCAAATTGTGATACCTGGTCCGTAAAGAATGCAAATTCACCGGCATGTTTGGGAAGTTGGACCTAAACTCACTCTCCATTAAATTCCTAAGTACAACCATAAAGATCAAAATTAATTAAAATATCTACATATATACATAAAAAACAAGGGAATACTTACACGTAATATTCAAGCCCACTCATCACAACCCCAATTTCTTGTCGCCTTATTCAGCAATCAATTAAACATCATCTTGTCAAAATTAACATCTTGTCCTAATATATTCAGCTTGCTACTCAAATTCTAAACAATCCAGACTATAAAACTTTACCCCAAATTCACTATAAAACTTTAATACCTCCTTAAAACACAATTTATATACATTCTGAACACCACCCACCCCATTTACCCCAAATTCACTATTAAAATTTTACTCATACAGTAACATCCCCAATACTAACCCAAATACAGTAGGCTAATCACAGAAAAAACACATCCTAAACACGCAAAAATCAATTCCGAAAATTTAACTAAAATCATAATTCAATAATAACTACAAAACCTTTGCCTCTGACTAAATTATTATATGATTTTTTTTAAGAACAACCATAACCCATTTTTTGAAAGAAACTAAATGATAGATTATGGTTACTTTCTCTTTGAAGCCGAGCTCCTCCTCTTAGATAGAGATTCTGACATGATGGAAGAGGGAGTAAACGAATTTGGGGCTACCGACGTAAGATAGGAGAAAGGTAGAGTAAGAGACAAGATGCATCGAGAGACAAGAGATAGGAGAAACGAATTTGGTGGCAATTTGGTTGCAGAAGACGTTCTTCACGGCCATGGAGATCAACGTGGCTTTCGTTCCCGTGACGATAAGATAGATGCGTCGAGAGGTAGGAACGTGACGGGGGAACTGTTGGGTTACTTCCGGTGCGGTGCTTCTGTATGCGAGATATAGAGCTTTAGCTTCCGGTGGAGAGGGTGATTCGAGGAGAGAGAGACGTGGGTGGATGGAGAAGATGGAGTGTGATTAGATCGGATAATCAGGTGAGAGGAGAGATAAAATCACGTGCAATTCACGTGTAGCTGTAATAGGAGCAATAAAAAATCAAAATTCTATAAGAGTTACACGTGGCAAAATCGATTATTTGATATGGATTTCAAACTTGGTGAAATCCTAACAAAAAAACACACTACAACTGAAAAATAATGATAATCTAAGCATGTTATCAAACGAAAATATACACTACATACAAAGGGTAGAATTTAAAACTACATACGAAGGAAAAGTTTTCCTAAGTTAATTGTTTGTCCAACGAAAAAATACACATGTAATTAAATCAAAGTCATAAAGCTACTTTATGCAGAATATATATTGATCCTCACAAAATCTAGTCACTTCAAGGGCAAGTAGGTAATTTAATAATACATCTTTTTGATTTTATTTATTTATTTACCATACATTGGGCGTATGGAAGAAGCTCTCGTAGTTAGTTTCGTCAGGAACAAAAAAAATAGTCAATAGAAAAAGATTCGTAGTTAGGTTTTTATCCACCAAAACTATTATAGAAATTGTCTGTACGGACATAAAAGAATCAAGGCTTTTCAAACTTTAATCATCAATTTACAGTTAGCTTGATACAAACAGCAAGAGTAATACGTAATACAAACGAGGCTAATAAATTTTAACCGAAGTTATGAACGCCTTCTCGGATGGAAGATTTTTTAACAATCAAAGGAGAAAATATTTCTCGAAGAAAAAACAGGTTTAGAATAGGAGATGGTTACCAGATACTACTATTATAACTGAGATAGAACGAGTTACAGGAAGAGCAGTCAATTTTTAGAACAAGATATATAAAAACAAAGGACTGAAAGATAATTTACATATAATCATTGATTATATCAGTCAAAGGGCATATGAAAAGCGAGCTAATTTTCAAAAGAAAAGTTTAAGTGATGCAGCTATGATACTTTTTATACTCTCTGTTTCTTACAATTATGCTTTGGTTATTTTGGGTGATAACAAAAGAATATATACATATGATATGGGTATGTATGGTATGGATAGTAAATTAGTTAGATTAATTAATTTACTTATGTATGGTATGTGCTTTAAATATGGTAAAAAGGAGCAATATGATAATATAGTAAAAAATCATATATTAGGATTATGTAAAAGGGAGGCAAATCTTTATCTTAGGATTACAGTTGGTAATAGAACTAGTGAATATAGCGAGAATGTGCAGGGAAAGAAAAAGGTAAACGGGAATGAAGGGGGAAAAATTACAACGAGGAACCATCAGGTAGGGATGGCAGCGGATCGTATATCCTCGAAAAATTGCATAAGCACATCCACATCCATTATGAAAAATGATAACCAAATCCACATCCATTAACCATCGGATTTTAAAATTATTTACCAAATCCTCATCCGCGATGGATGCGGTTTATTCCCGTATCCGCAATCATTTAAAATGATATAAATAAAATAGATATTAAATATTTAAAAATTATTAAATTAGCTATAAAATTATTGGAAGACCATAAAATAATATTAGGAAATATAATAATAAAATAGATAATAATCAATTAGCTAGTTTATGTATGGAATAATTATATTTGATCTATATTATGTATGAAATTTGCATATATAGAATATCTTTATATATTTTAATATTTTTTTTATATTTTTATTCGGATTTAGGATTATTCGTCGGATTATTGTAAAATACCAATCCTAACAGACAATCCATCGGTTACCTTTTGTGAGAACCAAACCCTCATGGATGCACCATCGGTTCCACTAACGGATTTTTTATCGGATCGGATATCCATTGGTTACGGTTAATAATTGAACCATTGACATCCCTACTATCAGGTTTGAGTAAAAGAGAAGGCGGCAGAAGTCAGCAAAAGGTTATTACAAAGA
The DNA here is from genome assembly GCA_029959085.1 of Nemophila menziesii. NCBI lineage: Eukaryota > Viridiplantae > Streptophyta > Magnoliopsida > Boraginales > Hydrophyllaceae > Nemophila > Nemophila menziesii. The sequence continues at coordinate 34,573,146 of JARWIR010000005.1, read as the reverse complement.
AAAGAAAATCTGATATTAGGAAAACAGAGTACATCAGGTATACGAATATAATACTAATGATATCAAAACAAAAGGAGATAATGGTGATGATTGAACAATAGAAACCGGGGGGGGGGGGGGGGGAGGGGGAGATTCAAAGTGAAAACTGTCCAAGAAAGAAAATGGTTGAGTGGATATGTGGTCTAACGGAAATGGTAAAAGAAAACGGATTTGCTTCAATGGTAAAGATGAGAAAGGTTATTGGTAAAATGGTTGTGCGATTGAGGGTAATATTGTTTGTTCAGAGGATTAACATGGAATGGTTAGATATTAATGGGGAGAAGAGGATTGTTGCAGCCATGATGGTTATTATATCTAACAGAGGAATTGGGATTAGGAAGAAGAGGGAAGATGAAAATTGGGCCTAGGCTGGAGATATTGGAATATTCTTTTCCAATGACAATAATAATATTAGGAATAAAAAATGGGGATATTTGGGCTTGCATTTTTAGTTATTTTGTCTGAGCCGATTCGAGTAAGGACCATTTGGGGAGGAATGGGCTAGTTTGGGCAAACTTTGTGTGGGTAATAAGAATATTACGTAAAAAAGATTTTAATATAAATAGGAATAACTGGGCTGGTGATATGAAAGGTAGTTTTCTACGAATTATAAAATTGGAGGGTTAAAATAAGCTTTACTTAATAAGGGATATTTGGATTGTCCCCAAGACGTCCGACGACTCTAAATGACAACATGTGTTTGGAACTGTCAAGGAATCCGGGCGCCCTTGACAATGTTTAGTATCAAGTTGTGCTAGGAAGATTTAAACCGGGAAATCACGTGTTTTTTTGAAACCATGTTATGCACGAAAGATGCTCCTGAAGCATTGAAATTTTTTAAATATGCTAATAGTTATATTAGGGATCCAAACGGTAATGCTTATCATTCTGGCGACATTTTGGTCATATGGCAAGCAGATATTAAGTTAGAAATTATTATGTCTAGCCAGTTTTTTTTGTAATTTTATATATTAATGATGCTTATTTTCCCTACTATATAGTGTGTGTTCATGCTCCTACGAAATTAGATCAAAGAATATAATTTTGGGATGAAATTATGATATGGAATCAGAATAATAATAAACCATGGGTACTTATAGGTGACTTCAATGACATTTTAAATAAGTGTGAGAAATTAAGTAATACCCCTCCCAATAATAGTCGTGTTCAGGAATTCAATTCTTTTATCTCGAATAATAATTTAGATCAAATTCAGTCGCATGGTTGTTATTTTACTTGGTCTAATCGAATAATTGACAAGCTCGTCAAGGTTAAACTTGATCGGGCATTTGCTTCTTGTGATTGGTTACACAGATATGTAATACTCAAGTATACATTCCACCAACAATTGGATCCGGTCACTGCCCGCTAATTTTACATCATGACCGATCAATGAATACTGAACAGAGATGGTTTAAATTTGAAAAAATATGGACAGAGCACGACGAATGTGAGGAGGTGATTAGAACAGCATGGGGAGAACCAGGAGAAGAGGAATCACTACCTTTGTTTATGGAAAAAAGAGATAGTACCATTACGACACTCAAAGGATGAAGCAAACAAACATTCTGAAATAATGCAAACAAAATCAAGGAGCTAATAAAAAAGCTAATGGAATTAGAACAACAAGAACTACAACTAAAACAATAGAAGAACAAGCCAGAATAAAGGAAGAATTAAAGAAAACATATATCACGGAAGAGAAATATTGGTATGATAGAGCGAGACAGATTGGATAAAATATGGAGATAAGAATACTAAATTTTTTTACCCTAGCTACTATCAAACGACGACATATAAATAGAATACAATGTATTAAGGACAATGAAGGAATATGGAAAGAAGAGGTATCTGAAGTCGGAAACAGTTCTCAAAATTATTATTTGGAGATGTTTAAAGAGAAGAATAAGGACGACATAAAGAAAACAACAATATCAATCCAAAAAAAAGGTGACGGGTGCAATGAATGACAAATTAATACAACAACCGACGTTTGAAGAAGTTCGGAAGGCGTGCTTGATATGTCACCATCAAAAGCGTCGGGACCGGATGGGCTTAATGGTAAGTTTTATTAGGAATATTAGCACATTATACAAGAAGACGTATATTTAATGGTTCAAAACTTCTTTTTAAATAACATTTCTCTCGATATGTAAAATGAAACTTCGATTACTCTCGTCCTGAAAGGGGAGACACAGGAAGGTATTGGAGATTATAGACCGATATCTTGGTTTAATTTTGGGTATAAAATAATAGCAAAGATACTAACCAACAACTTACAGGAATTTATGAATACTATTGTATCACCAACACAGGCAGCATTTATAAAAAATAGAGCAATCCAAGATAATATTCTAATAGCACAAGAGATTTCGTTTTATATGAAAAGAAAGCGGAAGAATGTTAAACCAATGGAGGCAATAAAGCTCAACATGGCCAAAGCTTACGATCAGGTACGTTGGGATTTCTTATTATTAGTTATGGAAAAGTTAGGTTTTAATGATAGCTGGATTACTTGGATCTCGAAATGTATATCTTTGGTTACTTTTCAGCTCAATTTTAATGGAGATAGATTATGAAAATTTAAATCGGAAAGCGAATTAAGACAAGGAGACTCTTTATCTCCTTTTTTATTTTCCTTAATAACGGAATCCATGATTAGTTTGATTGATCAAAAAGTTGATCAAGGTAACCTTAAAGGAATACAAATTACTAGAAATTGTCCAGTTATCACTCACTTGTTGTTTGCAGACGATTCACTTTTCTTTCTGACAATTGATGATTATGAAATAGAACAGTTCCGAGAGTTCATTTCAACATATTGTGCGGGATCGGACAAAGAATAATTTTAAAAAATCTTCTATCTATTTTAGTAATGATACACCCGAGGAATGGAGGGCACACGTAGCTACTATAATAGGCATACAAGAAAAAGATGATCTTGGAAAGTACTTAGGGATCCCACTTTTCCATAAAAGATCAAAGGTACAGTCATTACAATGGTTAGCAGAGAAATTGTTCAAAAACACCGAAGGATGGAAAGCGCAACTCTTATCAGAAGTAGGAAAAGAAGTGCTTATCAAAGCTGTCCTGCAAGCTATGCCAATATATGCGATGTCAATTTTCTCTTTCCTTATCACTTTTTATAATAAACTAATATCAGCCATCTCGAACTTTTGGTGGAATTCAAGTGAAAAGTCTCGAATACATTGGTTGGCATGGGAGAAGCTGGCGATTAGCAAACTGATAAGAGGAATGTGATTTAAAGATTTTAAACGTATGATCACGTCATTACTCGCAGCACAAGCATGGCGAATTCTCAATAATCTGAACACTTTAGCGGCTAAACTGCTTAAAGATATATATTTCCCGAATAGTAACTTTCTCGATGTTAAATTAAGATAATCTCGAACATGGTCATGGGAAAGTTTATTAGAAGGGCGAGATATGTTGAGGAAAGACGACCGACATCAAATTGGTAATGAAAAGTCTATTAACATTTGGACAGATAAATGGTTAGATACTCAATGGAAATTAGAAAAACCGAATGAATGCGAAATTTATAAAGTCAAAGATCTTTGGAGGGAAGGTTCAACAAAATGGAACACAGAACTGTTAGATGATTTGTTTCCAGATCCCATTATTCCAATTATTTTGAAGGAAAAGATGTTAACAGATTTACCAGATAGGTTTATTTGGCCACATGCTAATAGCGGAGAATACGTAACCAAGACATGATACAAGGTTCTCACAGATGCAGAAATTTTTGAAGTACCTCGGCAATCAAATACAGTCCCATTGGGAAGTAAGCTCTGGAAAACCATTTGGCACTCAAACCTTCCCACAAAGGTAAGAATTTTCAGCTGGAAAGCTTGTAATAATGCTATACCAACTGGTAGAAATCTTGTCGCAAGAAAATGTGAAGTTGAAATTGAATGCCAGTGGTGTAAGATGGAACAAGAAACAATGAAACATTTATTACATACATGTGGAATAGCAAAATTGGTATGGGTTGGATTGGCACTTCAAATCAACACATGTTATGAAATCGAAGATTTGGGAGAATGGGTTCCTAAGATTGTTGAGACATTTGTTATTGGTGGATAAAGAACGGAACTAGTTGTATCCTATGTACTACTAACCATTTGGAACTTGTGGAAATCAAAAATGAGAAGTAGACATAGTAATTTTATGATAGAACCCGATGACATCATTCGAACTACCAACAAAAATATGAATGAACATTTTGGCAAAGAGTGGGACAGAAGTCAACCGACACAGACTGCTACTACAGATAATGCAAATGGTATAATTATTGGTCTTGCATTTCAAACAAAGACCGTGTTTACATATGATGCATCGTTTGACCAGCCTCACAAACCCACAGGTATTGGAGTGGTCCAAATTGATAAAGATACATGATATCGAACCGATTTCTCAATGATCACCATGTGTAACTCGTGCACAGAGGGAGAAGCGCAAGCGATTATATGTGCATTGGACAGGACAATACAAGAATCACAAGAGGGGATAATTATCTTCTCGGTCAACCTTGAGATACTTCAAGGTATTCAGCAAGTGTCGGCAGCTGGATGGAGGCTCAGACCATGGCTAACGCAAATCAAGAAGCTGACAACAGAGGTTAGTCCAGTTTTCTTCAAGCACATTCCGCGAATATTTAATGGTCGATCAGACGGATTAGCTAAAGAAGTCAGACACAGACACAGGGCACTGAAGGAACACGAATCAACGACTACTATGTTAGATCGATTCTCTAGACTTGGTATAGGTTAACTATCTATGTAATTTTCAGAAATTTCTTCCACGTCAAAAAAAAGAAAAACTTTAATCAAAACTTTAATTATATAATTAGATACGTTACCCAATATTTTATTGATTATGTAATAATATTAGTTCGATCTAGCTAGGTAGACAAAAGTCACGGACATGCTAAGATTCAGCAAACTAATGCATGTGAATATGTATAATGAAATTGATTAAAACTTAATTTAGCCTTTGATTCCTTTTCAACCTTGACTAATTCTTTTCTTTATTTATTATAAAATCATTTGGGGGGAGACCACCGTTGAATAAATTTCCAATCATATTATTGACACAGATAACGTCATCAGATCAGTCAACAAACATATGGATGAAAGGTTTGGCGGAGATTGGACGGCAAGCCAAAATCCGACAAATATTTCAACAGACACAGGAAATAGAACATCAAATGATTTAAGCTTCCATACGCAAATAGCTTATACGTGCGACACATCGTTCGAGCAACCTCACCTACCGACTGGAATTGGCGTGGTCCAGATAGTTAAAGATACAGGTAACAGAACAGATCATTCCCAGACCGCTATGTGTAATACGAGTATAGAGGGGGAGGCTCAAGCGGTGGTTATAGCGCTGAAGCAAGCAATTAGGGACAGAAACGAGGGGATTACGGTCTTCTCGGATAACCTCGACTTGGTTCGGGGTATTCAGCAGGTGTCGGCTGCTAATTGGAGGCTTCGACCGTGGATTCGGCAGATTAACAGACTGGCAGCGTTGGTAGCCCCAGTCTTTTTCAAGCACATCCCAAGGCAGTTCAACGGTCGTGCAGACAACTTAGCTAAGAAAGCCAGACACAGGGCACAGCAAGAGGGAGGAAATAACTCTGAGCTACTCATTTCTCAGTTTTCTCGATTAGGAATCGGATAATAGGATTGTTATTTCGTTTAAATGTATTACGCGCCCAAAAAAAAAATAATACATCTCATTACATGTTTGAACTTTAAAGCAGATTCAGACCTGAGCAAAAACTAGTAGAGCGATCGTACAGGCCCAAGCTAATCAAGGGCTAAATTTGTTGGGTATATATATGATAATATATTTGTAAATAACTAAAATTAAAAAAAAAAAAAACTAAAATTAATTATTTAAATCAAGCAAGTTATACTCCTAACTGCACCGTAAAAATGTTCTACTTTCAATTGGTGGACTTTAGTTTGAATAACCGTAATTACTTTTTTTCTTGTTTGTGTAATTTATTTCTTGTTTATAAAGAGTTTGTGTTATTAAAAGAATTTAAGAATTTTTTTTGATAAAAATTAGGATCATAAATTTAATTAAGTTTATATTATTTATAAAATAACTTAGAAAATCTATTATAATATTTAGTTAACTAAAAAACTACATTATATAAATTAAACTAATTTAAAAAAGCTATTAAAATAGGGGTAATGCCCAATTAATTACACGGAAAGTAAAAATTCTCAATTAATCACAATTTCAACTTAATTCTTACTTAAGTACAAAAAGTGAAATATTACAAAAATACACATAGACAATTAATTAATTACTTTAATTATAATAATATTTATTTATTTATTTTTAGTTTTTTTTTAACTTTCTTTTTGAACTTTTTTTGTTAATTTTTTTTTGAAATCTTTTTCCCGGATTTTTTTTTTCGAATTTTTATAATGTGTTCTATGAATACACAATTCTGAGATTTGTGTGTTGCAGGCTATGTTGTACATATCGCCGCCTAGGCGCCGTTTAGGCGTCAACTCCCCCCTCAACCGCTTACGCCTAGTAAAAATGCTAGGCATTTTTGCCCAACGCCTTAGTCGCCGTGGAAGAGGCGCCTAGCCCGCCTAGGCACCGATTAATGGAAAAAACTTGCCGCCTAGGCCCTCCATTAAATTTATTTTACTCTTGAAAATTCTTGAATTGATATTATAACTCTAATTTTAGTATTTTTCATATTCAATATAGTGGTGTTAGATGAACTTTATGACTTAAATAGATAAAATTATCATAATTATACACGTGTATTACTAAATATATAAAATTACATAGCAGGATTCAAAACCGCGTAATCCCGCCTAGGCCCCGCGTAGTCCTCCTAGGCGCTAAGGCCCAGTCGACCGCATAGGCCGCGGAACCGAGATCTACAACATAGGTTGCAGGAACACACATAATTGGAACAACAAAAAATCAAGTTTTTTGTATTCCAGGAATACACAAATTTGAATTTTATGTGTTCCATGACTACACAAATTTGAATTTGTGTGTTCCATGAATACACAAATCTGAGATTTATGTGTTCCATGAATACACAAATCTGAGATTTGTGTGTTCCAGGAATATACAATTCTGCGATTTGTGTGTTCAGGAATACACAGAATTGGAACAAACAAAATCAAGTTGTGTGTATTACATGAATACATAAATTTGATTTTTATGTGTTCCATTCCATGAATACACAAATTTGAGTTTTATGTGTTTCATGAATACACAAATCTGAGATTTGTGTGTTCCAAGAATACACAAAGTGTTCTAGAATTGCACAAATCTGAGATTTGTGTTCCAGGAATGCACAAATTTGAGATTAGTGTGTTCCAGGAATACACAAAACTGGAACAAACAAAATCAAGTTTTTTGTATTCTAGGAATACATAAATTCGATTTTTATGTGTTCTATGAATACACAAATTTAAGTTTTGTGTGTTCCATGAATACACAAATCTTATATTTGTGCGTTCTAAAAATACACAATTCTGAGATTTGTGAATTCCAGAAATACACTGAATTTGAATAAACAAAATCAAGTTTTGTGTGACCTGGAACACACAAAACCCTAAAACATAAACACGCAAAAATAACAAAAAAAGTGTTGGACAAAAAGATAATATATCAAGATAGTAAAGAACGAATAAAAATAGGGTATATGCGATTAATAAAGAGAAAAAAACAAATTTGTTAAAGAAGAGAATCCTTTAGATCGATTTTATGACTTTGTGTGTTACAGGATCACATAAATCTATATTTGTGTGTTACAGCCACACATAATCCGGAATTTCGATTTAAAAAAAAAACAAAAATTCGAGGGAAAAAAATTCTGAAAAAAAAATTAAAATGAATCGAGAAAAAATAATTTTAAGAAAATCGGAAAAAAATTTCGATAAAAAACAATTCGAAAAAAAAAATTGAAAAAAAAAGATTAAGAAAGATTTTTTTTTTAAAAATAAAAAAAATAAAAAAATAAAAAAATACAAAAAACACATAAGGGCAATAATGGAAGGTAAATATGACAATGTATTTAATTGGGAATTATGTTGATAATTTGTGGGTAAGTAGGAAGTGATTTGCTCCTTCCTTTTCTTTTAGGAATGTAAAGTGCGGAATTGTAATTAATTGAAAATTATCTCATTAAAATATTTAATTAACTAAAAAACTATAATTAATTAAGTAAACCGATAAAGGAAAAACTATAGTCATTTTTTATAAAGTTTTAATATAAGTTTTTTATGTCACAAATTTTTATTATATTTCAATCGTGATATATAAGAAAATAACTTTTTTAAATTTAAAATTTTATATATCTGTTCAAGAAATAAATTATTTTAATATTCAAAGTTCAAACTATATATTATAAAGGAATGAATAAAAAAAGCTATAAAGTATTATTTAAGAAATATTAATTTTTGTTTCCTTATTTAAAATTAATTTTAGTATTAGTTTGCATTATCTATAAATCTTTTTGAACCCGTCACAACATGTAATATCCGTACAAATTTGAATTTATATTTGAATGTATCAAAATCAATTTACATTTTCACTATTCATTGTATAAGATCAAATTTGTCATATCTTGTGATTGTAGTTTTTAATATTTATTTCACTATTATAAGGGTTCAATCATGATTGACATTATTTTTGAGTTACATTCTTAATTTGTCATATATTAAAGATTACAATAAACAAAAAAAGTAATGTAAATTTACTTATTTCTCATAAATCTGTTGTCCATTATGAAATTTATGTAGTAAACAAATTCAAAATATCGATTTTATTAAAAAAATTGCTCAATAATTTTTTACTAGATTAATAGTTTTGGGGTTCAATTTAAAATTTCGCGTAAGGCCTCTAAATTGGCATTACCAGCTCTGATCAAAATGATTGGCTTGTTTAAACTACTTTAGCATAAACTGATATCAAATAATATAGTAATTCTATTAGTTGATTTGATCCCTAAATTATATCTCAAAGTACTACTTTGACTAACCATATGATTTCATTGGCTATCATACCTATCCATACGTATGAAACTGCATAGAATTTGAATAGTTCACGTAAGTGATGTCTCCCTAATTGTTCTTATTTACGACCCTTGGGAGACATCATTTTTTATATTTAATTGAATATTTTGATAGACTTTTGAGTTAAAAATGCAATAATCCGGAAAACCTATTTTATTTCTAGTACTTTTGATTTATTAAACTTTTGCGCGTAATCTTGTGTATTTTAGTGAAAAGTTTGTAGGTTTTAAATATTAGGTAGGAATGGAATCCGAGAAGAGAGTCAAAGATCGTGATATGGAGTCAAGATTTGAAGATAAATCCCGAAGGAATTTGATTTTGGAGCTGCAGATCTGGAAAACAGGCCAAAGATTGCTGATTTCGAGGCACTTAAGAGATGATTTAGCCGCTGACCTTTGAAGAGAAAACATTCCTTATCGAGTTACGGAACTTTAGCAAGTGATTTCAGGTCAATCGGAGTTATAACGAAGCGGCTAGAGCCATTTTAGTGAAGGTGGTGCAGCAGTTACGGGATTTTGGGGGCTTGGACATTTAATTAGTGATTTATTATTAAGTCCAAGCCCTAATCCGTTTTTCCACTTATAAAAGGAGCCCTTGACTTCTATTTTCAACACAATTCACTTTTTACAAAATAAAACATCAGAGAGAAGAAGCAGAAGGAAGAAGAAGAAAGCTGTAGAGCTGGAGAGTGTCTATATCTCCATTCTCAACCAAATCCAATTCCGGAAATTAGGTCTTTCTTATTTTTAATTATGTAAAACAATATGGATTCCATTTCTTTTAATTTAGTTTTCTTTTTAATTAGTATGAGCTAATTCCATTATAGTACTTGAGAATGCTTTATGGGTGAATCCCAATTCTATTGAATTTCTATGTCTGAATTTGGGTTTCTGTTAAATTAAATTAAATTGGGTCTTTTACTCTTTTCGATAAATTGAGATTATTTACTGTTTTTAGAGTAGCTAACTAAGAACAGGTTTTAGTATCTAGGCTATTCCACATATGTGGCGTGTGGATCATTCTGACGGAGGGTTCAGGTACGGATTTATTTATTCAATCTAAAATAGAAGCTATTGATTCTGACGAACTTAGCTAATATTAGGGCCAATGTGGTAATTGACTTAAACATCTAAAAGTGAATCATATTTACCCTGACGGGACTAGTGACACTCTAGGATATCCTTATAGTCCACCCTGACGGGGGTATAAGGAATTTAGAATCCCGACCATTGTAATTGACCAATTTAACCCTTAAACAGCATAGGTTATGAAATAGGATTAGGAGGAACCTTTGCGTTCTCAAGTGCTACTTTCTCATATTTGCGTTTCACACTTATTTACTTGCGTCTTAGTATTTAATTACATTTTCCATTTAGTCTTTTATTACTTAGAATTAATAAAAACAAACAATCAATCATTATATCTTTATTTGTTTTGCTAAGTGCAACCATTCATTATTCGATAAGCATTGTAGTTAAGCAGACTGTCCCATGCGAACGATCCTAGAATCACTTATTACTACTTGGGACAACCGTACACTTGCGGTTGTGGTTCAATTACTTTTGCATTTATTTTAGAACACACAAAGGACCATCAGCAAGTCTCTAAATAAATCGTGCATACTAGATTAGACCCGCTTATATATTAACTAATTTCTAGTTAATCAAATCAAACTAATCTATCACTTTGTAACTTAACTTTATTCAAACTCATTTTGATTATCTCTCTTGACTCCAGTTACAATGAAGAGGGTAGATATTTTGGGTTTTTAACCCTTTAAATAAAAAGGCAATGGATCTTTAGAAACTAATCACATGACAACTATTATTACCATCCAAATATAATCAGGGCCGGACCTGGGCATGGGCAAGTAGGACGACTGTACAAGGCCCCAAGCTACTCGGGGGCCCAAAATTGTTGGGTATATATATAAAAATATATTTTTAAATAAATAAAATTATATATCCAAGCACTACTTTGACTAACCATATGATTTCATTAGCTATCATACCCATCCGTACGTATGAAACTGCATATAATTTGAATAGTCCACGTAACTCTCTAAATAAATCGGGTAATACCAGATTAGACACGCTGATGTATTAAGTAATGTCTAGTTAATCAAATCATACTGATCGATCACTTTGTAACTTAACTTTATTCGAACTCATTTCGATTATCTCTTTTCACTCCAATTACAATGAAGAGGGTAGATATTTTGGGTTTTTAACCCTTTAAATAAAAAGGTAATGTCTCTTTAAAACCTAATCATATGATAACTATTATCACCCTACATATATATTGAGGGCCAGACCTGGGAAAAGACAAGTAGAGCGACCGTACATGGTCCCGAGTTAATCGGGGGCCCAAATTTGTTGGGTGTATATATATATATTTTTGTGAATAAGTAAAATTAGTTGTTTAAATCAAATGAGTTAGACATCTGGACGCACTCGTAAAAGTGTTCTACTCGCACTTGGTGGACTTGAGTTCGACTAACCTTAGTTACTTTTTTCTTATTTGTGTAATTTTTTCCTTGTTTACAAAGAGTTTGTGTTTTTAAAAGAATTTAAGAATTTTTTTTTTGTTAAAAATTAGGATCATAAATTTAATTAATTTTATATCATTTATAAAATAAATTAAACTAACTTAAAAAACCTAATAAAATATTTAATTAACTAAATTATGTAAATTACACTAACTTAGAAAACCTATTAAAATATTTAATTATCTAAAAAACTACAATCAATTTAGTGAAACGATAAAGATAAAATTATAGTCATTTTTTTATAAAGTTTACTATAAGTTTTTTACTTCACTAATTATTTTATATTTCAATCGTAATATATAAAAGACTATTTTTCTTAAATTTAAACCTTTATATATCTATTCAAGAAATAATTTGTTTTAAATTTTCAATTATATCTATTACAAAAGGAATGAATAAAAGAAATATAAATTATTATTCAAAAAATATTAAGTTTGTTAAGTTTCTTATTTAAAATTCATTTTAGTATTAGTTTACATTATATATAAATTTATATGAATCTATCACAACATTTAACATCCGTACAAATTTGAATTTATATTTGAGTGTATTAAAATCAAGTTACATTTTCACTATTCATTGCTATAAAATTAAATATGTCGTACCTTTTGATTGTAGTTTAATATTTATTTCACTATTATAAGGGTTCAATCATGATTGACATTATTTTCGAGGTACACTGTCATATATTAAAGATTATAATATTTAAAAAAAAATATTAAACAAGTAATAAACAAAAAAAGTAATGTAAAATTTACTTATTTCTCATAAATCTAATGTCCATTATGAAATTTATGTAATAAATAATTTAAAATATCGGTTTTATTAAAATAATTGTACAATAATTTTTTTTTCTTGATTAATAATTTTGGTGTCCAATTTAAAATTTGGCACAGGGCGTCCAAATTGGCAAGACCGACTCTGACAAGAAGAACGGATGCATGGGATTACAAGAGGAAGAGTCAAAATATGGGGAAGAAGAGCAAGAATTAATTAGAGGTACCTACACAACAAAAGAGATGGTCTTCATATGAGTAACATATTCTAATATCTCTCTTTATTTGCTTATGTGTTAGTTTAAGTTTTATTTGCTTTAGTGAGTCTTTTCGAGTCGTGTCATTAGGAAGTCATTGTCATTATCTTCCTTTTTGTGTTTTAGCATAAAATTTAAAAAAAAATTAGGTTAGAGAATTGGCATAGGATATGGTTAATGTACCTATTTGAGCATGTTTTCAGTTAAGACAGTGATAGTAAGTAGTAGGTTCTTGAACAGTGTCACAACGTGCCTTAGTATGCAATGAAAACATTGTGTAAAGGAAAGAAAATATTAATAAGCAATGCGTAAGAAGACAAGTTGAATCTTACAGAGCCTTGAGCGGTGTGTAGAACGTGAGGTCTGAAATCAGTTGATAAACAGATAGACTATGAACTAAAAGTGAAACAGTAACGAGACCTAGTAAGTTAGAAAAATGATTAAGGCAGTTCTTTCATAAGCCACTTGAAACCTTTTAGCTTTCTCGCCCTTTTATATTATTAATTATATCTGTCTTAGCCTCCTCTTGGACTTTCTAAATCCATTTATGAGCTATATTACAAGTCATACACATTAGATTATAGAACTTATCCATATGACCCGTACTCGAATCACAACATTGAGACAAGTCATTTAGAGCTTGAGTTTGGGGTAGTGGGTTTCAATTGGGAACATTGGGTTTGGGAAAGGTTGAATTGTAATTGCGATATGATTGACGATGAGTTTTTATTGTAACGCTTTGCTAGGGTAAAAGAAAAAGTCGTGAAAAGAAAAGAAATGTGATGAGAAAAGAAGTAGCATGACATCTTACGTCAAAAAAAGAGTCATGATTAACTTACAAAAGAAAAGAATATGAAAAAAAAAATTATGAATTGGACTAGCAAAGTAGAAATTGTTATGTAATCATCATCATAGAAGGTTTAAATGGGTTATTTGGGGATGCTAAGATAAGAATCATCGAAATTGGGTTGAGTGAGAACATCTTCAGGTGAAACTAAAGCTGCAGGGTGATTCATTGATGGAATGTGAGGATAGAGCCAAAAGCTCACTTTTCATTATCTAAATATATATCATACCGTCCCTAAGCCAACATTACAACCATAAAGACCTTAGGATTTTTAACTACAATGTTGACGAGCAATTGAAAAATTAGGGCATAGTTAGGTGGACCATTGGATACTATGTTAGGACCTATGATCACCCTATAGCCGTGATCACGAACTAAGTGAAAACCACTCCTTCTGGCATTGGGAAGTTAATCTGAACTTGAATTTATGAGGTGTTGATTATGTTTATATTAGGTGTAGTGTGAATTATTCCTTTAATATTACTACATGAAACTTTTTAGATATTTTTCTCTAGGATCAATTATTTCTTTCTACATCATTTTAGGGGTATTTAATACTTAGTTTTGGGATTTTTCCCCAGTTATTCATGATTTGCACTTTCTTGTCTAGTATTAGGTGTTTTGTTGTTTTAGTGCTTTTACGCGTAACTTGTGTGTTATTTGTGTAGCACTTAGTATTTGGAAGCTATTGCACCTTGGGATAATGATACGAAGTGAAGAAAATCAAGAAAACCCCTTAGTCATGATGAAAAAGGAAACAATGGACAGATTTGGAAAGTCAAAGTGAGTTGTCCAACTGGAAAAACGTCTAGTGTTTGTAAAACTGCAGAAAATAGGCTAGGAATTCGGAAGAGCCCTTTGGAATTCAGGAAGGTATTTGAATTATGGTAGTTTTGATGGGCGGATCACTGGATTTGGACAAGTAACAAATGATTTATGATTATTTCAATCTTTAGAGGTTATGCTTTCCTATTATTCAGGAAAACGAATTAAAGTTGGATTTGGACTCTGTGACTTGGCCCACACTCTAGGTTTCGACCTAACATATCTATATAATATTGGATATATATATATATATATATATGTGTGTGTGTGTGTGTGTGTGTGTGTGTATATATGTATATATTTCCATTTTTACCTTAAAGTAATCATCATTGGTCAGTCCCTAATCATCTAAAGACCAAGAGGAAGCCTAGATCAAGAGAGAAGAAGAGAAGTAGGAGCTTGAAAGATGTTCATGCCATTCACCCTTCTAGTTATCAATTGTTTGTTTTTATTTATTTCTTATGAACTAATTATATTTAGCTTGAGAATATCATATATGTATGAACCCTAGACTTGTTTTATCTTCTATTTAATATTGGGATTTATATAAATTGTTCGTGATATCTCTATATTATGTGATTTGAATTAATGTTTGTAGTCATTGCTTGTGCACGAGTATAAGGTTACCCCATAAGTAATTGGGTTGTCACCCTGATAGGGGATTGAATTATAGAAACACCACATAACCGTCTAGTGTGTGGTAGTGATCCTGACGGGCTTGCCTAACTAGATGGTCAATAGGGTTTAATTATACCACCGATCGTTGCGCATTGTCCCCTTAACCAAGTCCCCCGGTAGTGTAGAGGTTGCTTCCTAAGCTACCCTTAACAGGGATTTAGGAGGAATATAGAATCTTGGCTATTGCATATGTATCACACAATTCTCCATTTGATAATGAACGTAGTACAAGTCTATGGGTATTACTTACTAGTTCTCTAGCTAAAATTGTCATAAGTTTCTTTCTATCTTATTTTATTTTCTTGTATTTAATTGAAGTCTTAGTTGTATTGTAAGAGTAAAAAAACCCCAATAAATATTTTAGTCTCTTTGTGTATTATTTTATCAACAATTCCTTGTTCACTTAGTAATAGCACTATTTATAAAGTCACTTTCATAGTCCCTGAGATCGATATCTATTTTACTTACACATTACTTGCAAATGATTTGTTCACTTGCGGAGAATTTCTTGTGGTAGTATAGGGTGTGTGTTCTTTTATATAGCTATTACTATTATTAATTTATTACACCTATAGCCCCACCACAAGCGCATACCCAATCTACCCGAGAGGGATTTAGGTAGATATTAGAATTATATCTAACAGTTAAATACAAATTTTAGTCCTAAAGTAAGAAAATGTCTAAATCATGTCTAGCGGAGATTACTAGCAATTCTAGCGTTATCTATCTCTCTCTCTCTCTCTCTCTCTCTCTCTCTCTCTCTCTCTCTCTCTTTCTCTCTCTCTCTCTCTCTCTCTCTCTCTCTCTCTCTCTCTCTCTCTCTCTCTCTCTCTCTCTCTCTCTCTCTCTCTCTCATTGTTAAAACCTTTAGTTGTTTGCTTCTAGTTAATTTTAGTTATTAAATCTTATTTCGAAAACCCAAATAAAATATCCTTTACTTCTAAGTCTATTTATTTATAACGAATAATTGAATTTGAGTTAAAAGTCCTACATCAACTTATTTATTACTGTGGAAAGGATACTAGACTTAAGTGGGGTTTGGTTTTTAGCATGATAAGTACTGAATACTGAATAAACATCTGAATTGAACTTATTCTTAGTTTAAAATCTTAATGAAACAGACCAGTTAAGAGCCATTCAGATCTAAATTGATCTAAAAAACAAATTGTCTTATTAATCCAGCGTGTTAATAAACCATATTAGAATATCATTGCAAACAAACACCTACTTACTTTATTACTTATGAAGATTCGTGCACTTGCGACTCATCATACTCTGAGTGGGGTTTCATATCACGCCTCGGAAGACAGTTGGATCTACCCATATGCCCATTGACCATGATGAAGTATAAATCTCATCTAATGTGTTCTCCGTCTTCTTCTAATCGTTCGAACTTTTAGTTGAGTTGAAAAATTGACAAGTATCAGAGCCGCCATCCATGGTACTCTCTCCTTTTTGTTTTCATTTTTGTTTCAATCGATTTCTTGCTTCTGTACTTTAAAAAAACTCTTTCAAGATCAGTCATCGTCATCTTTGTAGGACCCGACTTATCTGTTTCCCTTTGTATGACTCGATCTTTTCAATTAATCCTCTTGTAGCATTAATCCTTTTGTAGGAATAAATTTTTTATTTCTCTCATAGGAATCAAAATCTTATTCCTCTTGTAGGAATCAAAATTAATCCTCTCGTAGGATTCGAAGTTAATCCTCTCGTAGGATTCGAAGTTAATCCTCTCGTAGGATTCGAAATCTCGTTAATCCATCCAATGGTCTCATCTCAGTAATTCACTCATCACTCAGTTCTTGGTTCATAATTCTCACAGCTCGAATCATCGATCCACCTCGACATCAACATTGTCACCACGTCAACACCTCTGTCATGCTTCTCAATCAACGATACTCAATACACATCATCAATGATTCAGATTCAAACTCAAGTTGTTTTGTATATGATCTACTTGAGTTTGAGGAGAGCGTCAAATATATTAATACCTTGTTATGCTAGTTTATTTCCATATTATTTTTCTTATTCACCAAGTAGTTAGACCTATATCTACGGTCCTATTCTATTGTATTAGACAACATCATCTATTCACAATATAGTTTGTTTCTTGTTCAAGATCTTTTAAGGTTCCATCTTCTTGAATATATTATTTCCTTAGTTCTTCTCTCTTTTTCGCATATTTAAATATCTCACATGGTATCAGATCTTTAGGTACTTGAGGTCCTCGGTCCGACTCTTTTTACTGCCACCCACTTGAGATCTCCACGTGCAACATAAATTGATCTATCTCTCCTACTAATAAGAAGGGAATTGTTTTTTGGTCGGTTAACTAAGCATACACCTTAACGACGTATTGAAGTACAAATCTCATATAATGTGTTTTCCATTTTTTTTAACTGTTCAAACTTTTAGTTGAATTGGTAAGTTAACCGACCAAAAAACAATTTCCATCTTATTATATATTGAAAGAAATAAAATAAATTAATATATTAATTTTATTTCCATGTCACCCATGATGGGTTTGACATGAACGTACTATGAGAAGTTAGTCAGGAAGTTACCTGGGTTTAACTGATACAACTTACCCACTAAGATAGTGCTTGGGGTGGAGATCATGGGAAGGTGGTTTATTATCAGTTAATAAACCAACGCTTCCTGAACTCTATAAATAGGAGTCTCCTACTCCATCTTCCACACAGTTTCACAGCACACAAAATTTCCTCAGCAAAAATTCCTTCTCTTATTCCATTACACTTAAACAAGATTCTCAGACTCTTAGGTGGTGAAAACAAAGGGCTTAATTCTAGTAATTAAGTTCACGATCAGAAAGCAAGAATTCAGAAAGTAAGAATTCAGAAATCAATCCGCTGCGTAAGAAGGTTTGTCTAAAACCTTTACTATTTAATTTAATAGGTAACAATTGGTATCAGAGCATGTTACCTGGATTATTCTTTGCTTTTTCTTCTGTGTTTCATGCGATTCATGTTCAATATAAAAAAAAATTGTTGAAAGAATTTCTTTTTTTTGCCGAACGTTTTTAAGAAAAGAAAAAGGAAAGAAAAAGAGAATTGTTTTTGAGATTCTTCTGTCGAACAAACTTTTGATAGAAGAAGAGTTTTTTTTTTATATTTTATAATATTGTCTAGGCTTTTTAGGTTAGGTGTTTATGAGCCCATATCTAATTTATTTTAGTCTAGTATAATAACTTAGTTAGGCCTAATATTAATTAAATTATTTTTTGGATTAATTTTCTTTTGGGCCGAGTTTTATATATTTTTTTTTGGCCGATTTATTTAATTTTTCGGACCTATTTAAGAGTAGTAAAATAGTTTTGCATGAAAGTGAATTCGAACCCTAGCCAATCCTACCAATGACTAGTCACTTAACCACTTTTTCTATACAATTAGTTGTTACTTAAAAGAATATATGTTTCATTTATAACAAATTTCAGAAATATATTATTTTAATTCAAAAAGGTGGTGAATTATTTTTGTTCTTAATTTTTCTATAGAGGAAAATGGTGATTACACGATCCCGGGGATTACGTGCATTCAGACGCGATCTGTTGATGAACTACAGGATTGATTACAAGAACATAAAGAATACTAATAAACCAAAATTGGTTTACACCGCCGAAGAACCCGAGTCAGATGGACAAAGGGAAGATTTGAAAAACAAAATAATGACACTTCGAAATTATAAGATGAAATCATCACATTCTTTAATACAACACGTGAAGATTGTAAATGATATGATACAAGGTGTCATAAAATATGCCTATCACATGAATGAGAATGACAAGCTTGTTGCCCTTCTCAGGACTTTGCCAAAAGACTTGAGAAAAGATCTCCTTGATTTATGGAGGAATGTGAATCCCAAAAATTATGTAGATAGGAGATCAAAAACATATGGTTGGGTCGTATATGCCTTCACTGAATCTCATATGTGGAATCATTTTAAAAGGCATACAAGTTTTTTCAAATGTCCTTGTGAGATGAATTCGCCTACTAAGTATGATCCGATAAGTCTCTATGTAAAAGAGGGTTTTTAAAAATCGATTCCTTTGAAAACGAGATACGAGTGATTGTCATGTATAAGTTAGAGTTTCTTTGCTAGGTAGTTTATTTTGGTAGTTCGTTTCAAATGTTAGTCTTTGATTTTATTTGGTTATTTGTTTACCAAACATGTTTTTTTTTTCATTTATGTATGAATTCAACTAGATTATTTGCTTTTATGTTATTAGTTGTTTAGTTTTCATACCTTTTTGCTCTATTCATGTTAGAGTAAGTGGGAGTTCTTGAAGAACTTAATTTTGCAGTTAATGAAATTGATTGAATGGTTAAGACAAAGAAAATATAGTGGTTCATGATTGGGAACATAGTGAACTTTCTTTATCACTTATTTTGTTATCTTTCTTATTCATTCCGTTTGCATTAATAGCATAGAGTTGTTAAACAAATGTATGATATTAATGGAAATCTCTTACTTTATAGAGAAAATGACATCGAAAACCATCATTGCTGATCTCAACAAAGGAGAAAAGATGAATGGTGAGAACTATAACCTTTGGAAGCTCAAGATACACTATGTTCTAGAAGAGCAAGATGTTCTTGAGGCTGTTAACAATGTCATGGCTCAGCCTGAGGAAGGCAACACATCTCAAAACAGAAGGGACATGGAGGCTTATGAGAAGTGGAAAAAGAAAGATTCCACTGCAAGAGGCATCTTGGTAGGCTCCATGAATGACGATCTTGTCTATGAATGTCAACGATACCTCACTGCTCACGAAATGTTGGAATGCTCTTAAGGAGAAGTATGGGGGTACGACTGTGACTAAGTTGCGTCAATTGACCATTAAGTTTGACACTTGCAAGAAGAAGCCTAATCAAACCATGCAACAACATCTCCGAGAGATGTCTAACATGATTAGGGAACTTAAGAATGCAGGTCATAACCTTACTGATGAACAACAGGTTCAAGTTGTGATCCGATCTCTTCCAAATAACTGGGAGCATTTGAAGATAAACTTGACTCACAATGACAACATCAAAACCTTTGATGATGCTGCTCGTCATGTGACATTGGAAGATGAACGTCTAGATGCAATTAAGCCTCAGGGTCAGGCTTATGTTGCTGAGTCAAGTTCCCACAAAGTTTTTGGCTATAAGCGCAAGAACAATGGGAAGAAGAACGGAAATGAGCATGTTTCCACGAAGAACAAGAAGGGTGGTAACAATAATGGAAAATGTTTCCTTAAGAAGAAAGACAAGAGTAAGATGAAATGCTTTAACTGTGAGAAAATGGGTCATTTCGCTCGCGAGTGCAGCGAGCCCAGAAAGGTAGCAATGTCATTTACTTCTTGTAATTTTACTTATGTTACTAGTACTGTATTGCTTGCTGATTCTAATCCTTTGTGGACTGTGGACTCAGGAGCGACAAACCATGTAGCCAAAGACCGAGAGGCATATGTAGAGTACCGTCGAATTCCAGAGGGATCAAGGTGGATATATGTAGGAGACAAAAATAAGGTTGAAGTCAAAGGAGTTGGCACTTGCAAGTTGAACTTGCGAGGTGGTCAAACCTTGTACCTGCATGATGTACTTTACGCACCTGATATTCGACGTTTCTTAGTCTTGGTCACTGTTCTTCTAGGATTAGGTTTTAATTTGCATTTTCATAACAAACAAGTAGATATCTATTATGATGCTAGGTATTATGGTTCTGGTTTTATTTCGCATGGTTTAATTGTACTAGATGATGATAACTCGTTTAATAGTTATTATTTAAGTAGTTGCTTTTCCACTAATACTTCTTCTTCTAGTAATTCTAATGTAGAAGAAAATGTATGGCATGCTAGATTAGGTCATATTGGTCAAGACCGTATGAATTTGTTGGCTAAGGCGAACCTTTTGGGTTCGTTGACTAAAGTCAACTTGCCAACTTGTGAAAATTGTCTAGCGGGTAAAGCAAAACGGAAACCATTTGAGAAGGCTAAACGAGTCGAGTACCCATTACAAGTAATTCATTCAGACATCTGTGGCCCAATGAGTGTTCAAACTAGACGTGGGGAACGTTATTTCATCACCTTTATAGATGATTTCACTAGGTTTGGTTATGTCTACCTGATTTCTCACAAATCTGAAGCATTGAAATGTTTTATGACATTAATCAATGAAGTGGAAAATCAGTTAGAGAGGAAGGTGAAAAACCTAAGAACCGGTCGAGGACGTGAATATCTATCTGATCAGTTTAAAGAATTGTGTGATGAAAAAGGGATAGTAATGCAACTTACAATTCCTAGAACACCACAACAGAATGGTGTGGCTGAAAGGAGGAATAGAACACTCCTAGAAATGGTTAGGTCTATGATGGCACAAGCAAATCTTCCAATATCTTATTGGGGAGATGCCTTGTTAACCGTCTGTTATATACTTAACCGAGTACCCACAAAGACTATTCCATCAACTCCTTATGAACTATGGACAGGTAGGAAACCTAATCTGTCATACTTGCGACCTTGGGGGTCGGCAGGCTATGTTCATGATCTATCTCATAAGTATGGGAAGTTAGGTCCAAGAGGTAAGAAGTGTATCTTTATTAGATACCCAGATCACTCTAAAGGATATGTGTTTATTGGTGAACATAATGATTGGGGTCTTACTGAAATTGAGTCACGAGATGTTACATTCTTGGAGAATGATTTACCTAGCAGAGGCGAGGTTGACAGAAATTCCATTTTATGTGAATTAAATGAGATTCAGGAAGATGATATGCAAACAAATGTGACGCCTGATGAGGTAACACATACTCAAGAAATAGAGACGGACACTCCTCTAAATCTTGAGACGGAAGAAACCATTGCATCATCTAGTAATCCTATTTCTCAAGATTCTCAACTTAAGAGAAGTGCTAGAGGTTTAGTTCCTCATCGCCGATTTGAAATCACAGGAGAAGTCTTTATGATAACTCCACAAGACGAAGAGGAACCTCGAATAATTAATGAAGCACTCTCATGTCCCGCTAAGAATGAATGGAGGAAAGCAATGGAAGAAGAAATGGAGTCGATGAAGAAAAACCAGGTATGGGAACTGGTTGATCTCCCAAAAGGACGTAAAGCAATTGGGAACAAATGGGTTCTCAAAATAAAGAGGAAACCTGACAATTCCATTGACAGGTATAAAGCTCGCTTGGTAGCGAAAGGCTATACTCAACGGGAAGGAATAGATTTTGAGGAAACTTTTTCTCCTGTTGTTAGATTTACCTCAATATGTCTTATTTTAGCTATTGTGGCGCATCTCGATCTAGAGTTGCACCAAATGGATGTTAAAACTGTATTTCTAAATGGAGATTTAGAAGAGGTAATTTTTATGGAACAACCCTCGGGGTTCGTTGTAAAAGATCAAGAGAATAAAGTATGTAGATTGTTGAAATCAATCTATGGTCTTAAGCAAGCCTCGAGACAGTGGAATTTGAGATTTCATGAAGTCATCTCGTCAAATGGATTTGAGATGATAAGTGAAGACCACTGTGTTTATATTAAACGTTCCAAGAATAATTTCATGATTTTATCTCTATATGTGGATGACATCCTATTAGTTGGGAATGATAAAGAGTTTATCCAAGCTAACAAGGAGTGGCTAGCTTCTCAATTCGATATGAAAGATATGGGAGAAGCAAATTATATTCTTGGTGTTAAGATTCATAGAGAAGGTCTAGAAGACTATTATCTTTATCTCAGGAACCTTACATCATGAATGTACTTGAGCGCTTTGGTATGACTACGTGCAATGCCATTGACACTCCTGTAGCAAAGGGAATAAACTTAACTCTCGACATGTGTCCTAGTACTACAGAAGAAAAACAGAAAATGTCAACAGTACCATATTCTAGTGCCATTGGCAGTCTTATGTATGTTATGATGTGTACGAGATCAGACATTTGTTATGCAGTAGGTTTAGTTAGTCGTTTTCAATCGAACCCGGGACAAGAGCATTGGAAAGCTGTGAAAAGGATACTGAGATACCTAAAAGGCACCAAAGATCATGCCTTATGCTTTCGAGGAGATAGATTACGCCTAGAGGGATATACAGACGCTGATTGGGCTGGTGATATAGATGGGCGTAAATCCACTTCAGGTTATGTATTCTTGCTAAATAATTGCGCAATCTCATGGAGTAGCAAGAAACAAACCTGTGTAGCTTTGTAAACGATGGAAGCTGAGTTTGTAGCTTGCTCAGCTGCGGTTCAGGAGGCTGTTTGGTTAAAAAGGTTCATTGAACATTTAGGATTCTCTGGTGATAGTGGGAGTCCAATAACAATATACTGTGATAGTCAAGCTGCAATGGCTTATGTGAAAGATCCAAAATATCACAGCAAGACCAAACACATTGATATAAAGTATAACTTCGTTAGAGATATAATTGCACAAAAGGATGTTACTTTGCAATATATACCCACACGCAATATGCTTGATGATCCATTCACAAAAGCTATCCCAAGGGATGTATTCATGGATCATGTTAGATCTATAGGATTAAGCAAGATATAATGTATGAATTATTGCTAGTTTATGTGCATTCATGTATATATTTCCATTAGTATGTTTATTTAACTGTTTATTTTAATGATATCATGTTTGATATGTATTATATATATTGCGTGTGATTTTGTAAGTATGTATGTCCTATAGACTGAGATTGACCCTGTCACACGGGCAATCGCCTTTGGCATAAGAAGTGCGCAAAGATGAGACTAACTCATAGTAGTGAAGAACCCTTAAGATAACTTGAGTTAAGATAGTCGCCTTAACTAAGTGTTAAGATGAGATCATATACATGGATAAACCATGTTAAGCTTATATTATGATCGAAGTATAATCCCACTATCTACTTAGTCTATAATAGCCAGATATGAGTTGCTTGATTGATTTCATAGAAGGGTTGATCGATCGAAGAATTCATCTTAGGTAACGAGGCTTGTCTAATTATATATCTGTATGGTATTTGTAAAATTGTGACATACAGTTTGAGATATATGAATAATACCATAACACGTGTGTCATACCACGTGTGCTTTCGACCAAAAGGAAGTGATGAATTGATCCCTGTCTCTTCACTGTGTGATACCTTTGATTTGTGCCCTTATTACTTTTGACTATATCTTGATATTTTGATTAGGTGTATGCTACTTTGAACACATTACCAATGATCATGAGTGATTCGGTCTAATGGGGTATGTTTGGGAAAACAACCTAATCAATATAAAAGGATATAAGTGTAAAGGGAAGACTAGAATTGTGTATCAAATGTGTGCTTGCAGGTTAACCGATCATGTAAGTCAATACGGACTATAACATGATAGTGAGACACATAAACGAAATGACAATGAACTCTTTTTCACATAGAAGTTGTGATATAAATTTGAAGGGGTCAGAGTTACTGTAATATGATACAACATATTGTTAGTCTGGGGTACTACAAGATACGTAAGGAATGAGATTTCATTTGAGCAACTATGTACCCTAACAGGTTAATAGTAACATATGCTCGTATGCTTGTCGGTCGCACGACCTATTTGTCAAGTATGATGAATTATTGTAGTAGTGTGTATATGAGAGAATTTTGAGAAATTTTGATGAATGGGACATTGTGATGCACGTACCTAATAGTACGATGGTAACCCCATCATGTGCGAGTGGGAGAATGAAAGAAATAAAATAAATTAATATATTAATTTTATTTCCATGTCACCCATGATGGGTTTGACATGAACGTACTATGAGAAGTTAGTCAGGAAGTTACCTGGGTTTAACTGATACAACTTACCCACTAAGATAGTGCTTGGGGTGGAGATCATGGGAAGGTGGTTTATTATTAGTTAATAAACCAACGCTTCCTGAACTCTATTAATAGGAGTCTCCTACTCCATCTTCCACACAGTTTCACAGCACACAAAATTTCCTCAGCAAAAATTCCTTCTCTTATTCCATTACACTTAAACAAGATTCTCAGACTCTTAGGTGGTGAAAACAAAGGGCTTAATTCTAGTAATTAAGTTCACGATCAGAAAGCAAGAATTCAAAAAATAAGAATTCAGAAATCAATCCGCTGCGTAAGAAGGTTTGTCTAAAACCTTTACTATTTAATTTAATAGGTAACAATATATATAAATTTAGCCTTTATGGAATAATAATTCTGAATACAATCCTTCTTTATGGATATGATTGAACCTCTTTCCCGTCACTAAAGAAGCGCCAATTGACATCTCATGGTATGGATAGTAGTAATTCACTCTCTCTAACAATTATATGTATGCCCATCTTTTCTTCTTTTAACTTTTAGGCATTTGACATTTTCGAGTGCGCTTTTGGATTTCAACGAACAGAGCTTCCAGTATAAGTGTGTGACAACAAAAGACATAGCATATCTTTACAGTCTTTTTAGTCAGTAACAGTAATAGTGATATAACGACTTTTATTACCAGAAGTTGGCCCTTTATATCTTCTTATCTTTTCCCTTACATCACTTCTCCTCTATTTCCAATCCAACTCTGTATACACCAATTATCTATACCAGAAAAATGATAACTTGGCATGATCTATATGTGGTTTTATCAGCCGTAATTCCACTCTATGTAGCCATGATTTTGGCCTACGGTTCAGTCCGGTGGTGGAAAATCTTCACCCCAGACCAATGCTCCGGTATCAATCGATTCGTCGCTATTTTTGCCGTCCCTTTACTATCTTTCCACTTCATCTCCATTAACAATCCTTATGCTATGAACTTTAAGTTCATCGCAGCTGATAGCCTTCAGAAACTCATAATGCTTACTGTATTAGCCTTATGGGCTAATTTAACAAAAAGTGGTAGTCTTGAATGGAGTATCACAATTTTCTCACTTTCAACACTTCCTAACACACTTGTTATGGGAATACCTTTATTAATTGCTATGTATAATGAGTATGCTGGTATGTTAATGGTACAAGTTGTTGTGTTACAGAGCATTATCTGGTACACTCTTCTTCTTTTTTTATTCGAGTATCGTGGCGCAAAGATGCTCATCATGGAACAATTCCCAGAAACCGCAGCTTCAATTGTATCATTTAAAGTCGAATCTGATGTAGTTTCATTAGACGGTCAAGATTTTCTTGAAACAGATGCTGAAATTGGTAACGATGGAAAACTTCATGTTACTGTAAGGAAATCAAACGCGTCAAGAAGGTCACTCGGGTTAGGTTCTCTCCCAGGGTTGACTCCGAGACCTTCGAATCTCACAGGAGCTGAAATTTATAGCCTGAGCTCAACACCAAGAGGGTCAAATTTTAACAATCAAGATTTTTACTCAATGATGGGATTTGGTGGAAGATTATCAAATTTCGGCCAATCAGATACAGGCAGATTATCGAATTTTAATCCTAATGAAATGTACTCGTTACAATCTTCACGTGGTCCAACTCCAAGACCATCGAATTTCGAAGAAAATAGTGCACAAGGAGGTGCAATAACCTCTCCGAAATTCGGATTTTATCCTGGACAGCCTGTAACAGCTTCATATCCCGCTCCAAACCCGGAAATAGCTAGTGTGGTTACTAAACCAACAAAACAGAACCAGAGTGGTAAAGGTAGTACAGGACATGATGCTAAAGAGCTTCACATGTTTGTTTGGAGTTCAAGTGCCTCACCCGTGTCTGAAGCTAGTGGGCTACATGTCTTTGGTGGCACGGATTTTGGTGCTACTGATCAATCTAGCCGGTCTGATCCTGGTGCTAAAGAAATCAGGATGTTAGTTTCTGATCACCCTCGGAACGGGGAATCTAAAGGTGTGTTCCACAGCTATATAATTCCGTTTACTAATAATATTAATTTGATATTAATTATTTTGTATTATGATAGATATTCCTCAGAATGTGGATTATGGTGGGGAGAATTTAAGGTTTGGTAGTGGAGAAAGAGATAGAGATGGAGATGAGGAAAAGTTAAAAGAGGGAACCAATGGTTTGTCAAAACTAGGGTCCAGTTCTACGGTGGTACTTGGTGGTGGTGGTCAAGATATCGGTGCCGGAAAACATATGCCTCCGACTAGTGTCATTACTAGGTTAATTTTAATCATGGTTTGGCGTAAACTTATTCGGAATCCCAACACTTATTCAAGTCTCATTGGTGTAATTTGGTCACTTGTAGCTTTTCGGTAAGTTTAAGAAAAGGATATATGATTATTGAAATCTTTGCTTTATAAACATAATTAGTTAAATTAATTATTTTGCAGGTGGGATGTTCATATGCCAAAATTAGTGTCAAACTCAATTTCGATCCTATCTGATGCTGGCCTTGGAATGGCTATGTTTAGCTTAGGTGAGTAACTTTAAAATTTAACACATGAATTGAAATTAATAACTGAATAATTATTTGAGTATTATGATATAGGTTTGTTTATGGCTCTACAACCAAAGATCATTGCATGTGGAAATACTGTGGCTAGTTTCGCAATGGCTGTTAGGTTTCTAACAGGACCAGCTGTAATGGCTTTAGCATCCCTAGCTGTTGGTCTTCGTGGTACCCTCCTCCATATCGCTATTGTGCAGGTAATATTTCATTTTCGAAATTAAATTATTTTATATACAATTTCATCCTATTTATTTGATATTTTTATATAAATTCAACATCTTCATTAAATTTTTGCTGGCCCTCCTCAATTCAGCATTGATTAAGAACCAATATATAGTGTAAGATAAAAATTATTATTAGTAAAAATAATAAATGAGTGCCCACAAACAAACAAAAATTAATATAGAGTCAATTTCAATTATTTTGAGAAATTGGAAGTGGGACATATATAAGTCAGAAAATATTGGATAAATTATTTTATAAATTATAATGATTTAGTTGAAAGATATTTAAAGAATAATTAAAGTCAGAAGAGGGATGTCGTTTTTTGGAATAGCATGTGGTTAGATACATATGATTTTCAGATACATTTCATGGGATTGAGAAAGAATTAGTACAATCGCACTTTATTTAAAAGTCTGACAAATATCGTTATCTAAATATGTAGGCCGCACTTCCACAAGGAATTGTTCCATTTGTATTTGCTAAAGAATACAATGTCCATCCAGCTATTCTCAGTACTGGGTAAGTAAACTCACACCACCATTAACACATCTCATTCATTTTCGTTAATAATATCATTAATTCGTTTATTATGTGAAATCCTCCCATATATAACCCATGTCTTGCAAACCTAGCAATAGACTTGAGGATGGATTCGTATAGGGTAAAAAATAATAATTCTTTTACTACTATATAGATGTTAATGGGAACTAATATTTTTTATTTTTAACAAAAATATAATTAAGTCAAAATTCACCCTACCTCTCAAAATTAAAAAAAACATTTTTTTTTTCTTTTAGAACCAACCTTACCATTAGAGGTCCATATGCCTCAATCATCTCTTCATGTGTTATATAATATTTATCGACAATTCACTAAAAGGTTTACAATAGGGCTCTATTTCGCTAGTGTTGAGATATAATCTGAACCTTGTATTGGTTTTTGTATTAAAAATTTAATTATTTTAAATTATTTCAATTATATTAGATTATAAATTTAATATTTTTTAATTTTTTAAATTGTTAAATTCGAAAAGATTGCATAATAAATAAAGTATTAAAACAATAAAATAAATATAATAACTAATTAAATAATAATTACAATGAACCTATGTTTATAAACAAAAAAAATTCTATCATATAATGAATGATCCTATATATTTATTAATACATTATATTATCAAATATTACATATCTTATATTTTAAATATGTTGATAAATTATTGTACTCTAATAGCATATGTGTATTATTTAAATTAATAAATACGATATATTATTTAAATTAATCTAAAAGGCCAATACAAAAAATTATTATCTAACAAGTTTTAGATATATACTTTATTTATAAATACGTCTAACTTAAACAATATACACAATTCATCAAAAGATACGTAACTCATTAAAATCTGTAACCTAATAATAATTCATCGATTATTTAAAATTTAGACTTGTTAAAGATAACTAAAAATATTTTAAACCTTTTCAATAATCAACTTTACAAAATTTATGATAAATATCTTACCCATTACATTATGATAATAATAAAATATTATACTTAATTATTTCTTATCAAAGTGACTAGCTAATTATGAAGTTACATTCCTAGACACTGTAGGAGATTTGTAATGTAACTTTAAAATCGTGATGTAACAATCGACTTGTTAAACCTCATATGTATGAAAAAAGAAAACGACACATTCTGCTATTTTAGACTTCTACTGTTATTTGTTATTTTTAAAAGAAACTCCTTAAATCCATCTTAACTATATTTATATTTATGCAATTTTAATCTTAACTTATTTTGTTCCTTTTCTTTTCCGTATACTAATGATGTTTAGATATGTGTCAAATACCAGGGTCATATTCGGGATGTTGATTGCCTTACCAATTACGTTAGTCTACTACATTGTCTTGGGATTATGAAAATGCTACGCAGGATTAGGTCAAAGAAGATAAAATTATCGTCAACTCTTGACACGGTGTATGTGTAAAACTTGGAGGATTTAATTGTGGAAGAAAAAACAATTCATCAAAGGAATCCCACACAAGATTATATTTGACTAATTGAATCCAAGTAATAGGAAGTAGTTTAGTTGAGATGGTGGGTGGCAACAATGAACTAGAGGAAAACAAGAATGATGAGAAACTAATGATCAAATGTAATTTCTTTTTATTTTTACAAAAAATCATTAGTTGATCCAAGTTGAACTTGTAACTTGCACATTTATTTCCCCCCGATTCTTCCTCTTTTTCTTTTATAGTTGTAACATCAAACATCAATTTATGTACTTATATTAAAATATAATTTTCTTTTTTGATCGAAATGAAATTATGTAGAATGTTTTTATTTATATATATATATATAGGGTGAATTATCTATAGGGTCTTAGGAGCACTATTTTTTCTCTATAGAGTAGTGTTTTGAAAGTTGTTATTCTTAGGGACCTCATTTTTTACAATAGTCTTTCCTACCCTTACTAACACTAAAAGACAAAATAGTATGATGTCACTGTTTCTCTCTCCTCTATCACTACCCACCTCCCACCTACCCACCTACCACCCATCTCCGACCACCGACCACCGATCTCCGACCACCGATCTCCGACCACGGACCTCCGGCCACCAGTCAACGGAAAAAACATAGAGTATCGGGAAAAACTGAGAGTACTCTAAGAAAAAGGGAGAGTACTCTCAGTTTTTTCCGATACTCTATGAAAATTAGAGAGTACTCCGAGAATTAAAAGAATACTCTAACAATTTAAACGAATACTCTATAAAAAAAGTCGGAGTACTCTATTAAAAATACAGAGTACTCTATGAAAAAGAGAGAGTACTCTTTGAAATTACATAAATACTCTATAAAAATCATGTGTATCCTTTAATAAACATTTATATTCAAAATTAAAAACCATTTACAATATATAAAAAAAAAACTAATCTAATTACAAGTTGACCAGATCTGAAAAAAAAAAATAATAAACTAATCTAAGCTACAGTACGCGAGAAAAAAAAAAAATAACGGCGAAGCACGAAGCAGCGGCTAGAGCTCCGGTGGTCTCTCGTTTTCTGGCAACTGAAGATGCAGCAAGCTACGGTGGTGAAGCTTCGAACAGATTCCGAACCCTAGCAGCCATGGCGGAACCCTAGGCAGCAGAAATCGGCGGCAACAGCTTCATCTTCTTCAGAGCATCCATGGCTGCACGAATGGAGCTCTCTTCACAGATCTGTAATGGCGAGCTCGAACGAGGAAGCATGGCGGCGAGCTCGAACCAGCAACACCTCCATCGAGCTCGACTGACGAAGCATGGCGGCGAGCTCTCCTCTCAAGCATGGAGGCGGTTTTCCGATGTATTAATGTAAAACCGGCGAGATTCGTGGAGTGCTTTGGTGAAGGAGATCTCGCCGGATCTTCAAGCAGCAGCAGGAGTGCTCGGCGGTGGTGGCCATTTAGGCGGTGGTGGTGGCCATTTAGGTGGTGTCGGTGGTGGTTGAGAGGAGAGAGGAGAGAGGAGAGAGGAGAGAGGAGAGTGGAGAGAGAAGCAGTGAGGTGAGTAAATGAAATTAGAAATAGCAATTAGTATATATAGGTATAGAAAAAACAAAAAAGGGGTAGTCTAGTAATTGGGGTTTTGGGGTTCATGTGTTAAAAAGTTCCTGAGGTCTTTAGTAAGAAGAGACTCTTGGTGGGGGTGCTAACTCGAAGAGGGGGGTGTGGTCAAGACCCCTAGTGTCATTATCTCATATATATATATATATATATATATATATATATATATATATATATATATATATATATATATATATATATATATATATATTTCTAATTAGTATTATTTTAAATTTCTTTTTCATACAAGTTAGATTTTTTATCACCAAATTATCAGATTTATATATAAATTTTCATTCTATTTTATTAGATACAATTTAATATATACTCTATAAAGTCATAGAATTTTTTTTGTTCTTAAGTCGTTAGGAGTCCTAAAATTTTGATATTTTACATGGTATCAATGCTAATAATGTCCTAACGACTCGAGAAAAAAAATCCTAACTAATTATGCATATAAGGGTGTAATTGGTACACAGTAATGAATTTAGACAGCAATGGAATAAGTAAAATAACAGAATTACTGTGCGAATAAATAAATCTTGATAATTATATTATACTTGGTATGTCATAGAAATATTACTTTCTGATCTCAAACTTGATATAAGATTTTGTTGTTTTGTAAATAAAAGTAACTTTATAAATTTCAAATGTACTCTTATCATATTGGGCATAACAAATTAATTTATTTTATTTTACTGTATGTTTTTTTAATTATTTTTAAATATCATTAAAAATATTAAAGTTTTGGAGGAAAAACTTAGGATTAAATTAAATTCATAAAAAATAATAAATATGATTGAAGTTTTTTGTAGTAAAGTAGAGAAACTGTAGAATATCATTTAAAAAATATTTAAAATGATTTTGATTCTTAATTCATGCTTGTATATTTTTGTAATTTATTTTAACTTAGGTGTATATAAAATCATTCATAAATTTATATCTCACATCAACAATTATGTTAATAAAGTAAAACTTGTCAAATTTTAATTATAAGCTGAATTTTTATCTATCAAAATTAAAATCATATTCCTGATGTAACTGGAATGGCTAATACCATGTGAGATGGATGAGATGACTATGATCTCTCTACCTTATTCACCTCTCGGTTTTTAAGTAGGATTATTTTACCTAATCCTATTGACTACCTAGTGTGCGAGAACCCACCGGCTCAAGGCACTAGGCGCTTGTGTATTAATTCTGTAACTAAGGCCCGCCGTCAAGATGTTAGCATAATTACGACAGCTCCTTCTACTTGGCCAGAGCACATGTGTAATTATAATAAACATACGAACAATGAAAATATAATATAAAACCCAATCTCAATTAAATATCAATAGATGTCCCAAATGCAATAATATAATAATAAAGCTAAACACAATGTCTTACAAAAGCATCCCAGAGTAGTTAAAGTTTAGCTCATAATAGAATTAAAACTAAATAAAGATAAACTAATGGATACTAAGAAAAAATTCATGTTTAAAACTAAAACTAAAATAGAGTTACTGTTGATGATGAGAGGAGGTGGTGAATGGTTGAGGTGGAATGGTTGGGTTCATAGACAAACCCTTGTTCTTCCTCTTCCTTCTGTTCTGGCGCTCTCCTCCTTTTCTGAACTGATGAAATTGATTTCTAAATTGTGTGATCCTAATATAGGGTTGGAAAATAAGCTTATATATCTTATAAAAATGTTAGACTCTCTTTAGGTTAAGAAAATTAGGTTTTTGAAGGGGCCCAACCGGTTTTACTTAACCAGATTTCTGATTCAAACCACGGCAGGTTGTAACTGGCAAAACTTCTTCATCTTAACATCGAATTAACTTCCGTCACTTGAGAAACGACACTGACTTTGAGCTCCTTCTAAATAAAAAGGAATAGGTCCATATATCTAACCAAAACGTCGTAGTGACTGAAACACTAAGGTGCAAAATTTCTCCGGTATACGCTCCAACTTCTCAAAGTGGCTCTAAAGCATAATTTTGCTTTGACTTGGGGTATCTCTTGACTCTTTGACTTCTTCTCCTCATTTTGGACCCTTGTATCAAACATGTACCTAAAAGCTACACACTTAACACACAATTAAAGCACAAAATATCTATAAATAGTAATATATCCAAAGCAAGGAGTAAGAGTGCAATATATCAAATAATAGGTAAAAAGATCCTCACTTAGGCCCAATAAAGTCCGAGAATAATATCTCGTGAATGGATTTATCCATCACAAAAAGAGAGATATCAAGAACCCCAACTTAAGGTTTTGTCCATTCAAGACTCTTTGATTTAATGACTGTTTTCCTTGCTAGTGGACGAGTATAGGATTACCTTAATAATAGTTAGATGATCACCTTAGCTGGGTGTCTAATTATTGAAACACCACATAACGTCTAGAACAAGGTTTAGACCTGACAAATCAACCTAACTAGATAATCATTAGGGTATGTTTTCACCACTATCATCATGTTTGGAATTGAATTGCTTAGGGCCTTGGTGGAGCTTGATAACCCTAGGTTTAGGCTGCCTCATGATGTGTCTGTAGCCCCCTTAGTCGCTCTCAAGGTCTAAGGTATGGGAATTTAGAATCCTGATTATTTCATATTACATAATTCACTCTTAGACGACAGAATAACCAAAACTAGTGGGGATTACTTGCTAATATCTAGAGCTAAATTATCGTACTATCTTCTTCTCTTTGCTTATTTATTTTCTGTCTTTAATTTATTAGTTTATTTTCTATTTTACAAAACCAAATAAAAATCTCTTTTACTTTATTGCGTATTATTTATTCTAGCTATCTAATATCTGCACTTGAATATATGCATAAGTTCTTCTTAACTTTCGTAGTCTCTGAGGAACGAATCTTACTTATTCATTAAAACTTGCATACGTCCTGTATACTTGCAGAACTGTGCTCAGCCTAGGGTGTTTATTTGCGTGTATTTATCTATTATTTTATAACACCTTAGGCGACACCAAGTTTTTTGTGCCGCTGCCGGGGACTTGTGTCTCGTTAGCGTGTGGGCTATCTATTTCGAGGAGTAGTTTTTAGTTAATTTTTATTTTTCAGTATTTAGTTTTTTTTTCCGGATTTACGCTTATGGTTTGCTTTAGTCTTTTCCGGGTTTTAACCGTGTTCAAATTCAGCAACAATGTTGTGACCCAACAACAAGATGATTGTGTTGAAATCATCCTCACTAACAATCTTGCACTTTTATTGCTCACTAACGAAATAAAAGTATATCAACACACTTACCATCCAATCCAGGCCTTGTGGCAACACCATTTTTCTTGATTGATCAAACAAATCGAATAGACAAAACAACTTCAGCGCTTTCTCCTCGATGTATCGGAGTAAGACAAGTACATTCAAAGTCATGTCTTAACCTAAGAGTACATGAACCAACAAGAAACGACATTTGAGAATCAACAACTTAATAATATCATTCACAGAAATGGTAGGTTAATAGTGTAAAAATAATGGGTTATACGCATGTAATCGTGGGTTGTCAGTAAAAGATAATAGGTTAGTGGTATAAAATAGTGGGTTGATAAGACGATCCAGTGGGTTGACAATTCAAACTCTCAGATTGTGATGATAAACAATGATTTTATCTTTAACTAAGCAAATTATGAATTTAATAATTAAATTCTAACATGTGTACCAACACTCACACAAAAAATAACAAAATCAAAAGCTAAATATATATGAACATAACTAAGTTATTAACTATCACACCAATGAATTTATTGTACTAATTAATATTAACAATTTAAATAGTATAGTTGAACACTAAATCGATGAATATGATATGAATAACTACCCATATAAGAGTACTAATTAAATGGAGATAAAGAAATATTGATTCATAATACCACATTTTAAAATGAAGGGTGACTAAAAGATACAAAAAAAAAATGGATATTCAATAATTCGGTTATATACCAAATTATTGTGAAGTTATTGGGAGTTTCTTTTATATATAATTATTCACTTCTAATTTTAGTTTTTTTATTTAAGTTAGGAGGCTATTAAACTTTCACCATTTTAGATCTTAACCTGTAAAATTATGATATTTATATTCGACCGTTTAAATTTAAAGTTTTCTATATCTCCCTCAAAATTTTCCAAAACAGTAAATGTTGAATTCATACTTCTATATCAGCACAAATCCAACTAAGACGGATTGCCATATATAGTTGTGGATCGATTATCGTACCGTTCACATTCACACGTGGTAGAGACAATGACATGATTATCCAAGCGGGTCCATTTTCATGTGGATGCCCATACCATTTTCATGTGGACTGAAACCAAACATTGCATGTGAGGGAAAGAAGAACGGAAGGTTGGAGAGGATAGAATACAACTAAAGGTAGGGACTTTTGTTGGAGAATGAATTTGGGCAGAGGGTTAGTTTATGGACTTTCTGAGTACTCTTTTTTCTTTTTTGGTCGGAAGGACTTTCCGAATACTCAAGACTTTTTGCTTTGCATGCAAAGAGATGGACCACGTATTTTATTTTTTAAATTAACTACTCCCCAATTTTTTTTGTTCCAATTGTGAAAAGACTTAATCAAGATCCATAATTGATTTAGCGGTTAAAATACTCTATAAAAATTAAAAATTAGAGACCAAAAAATTTTAGGATCGAATCTTATTAGAATAAAAATAATTCTAAGTTCAAAATAGTTCTTAGATGTATAGATAATATTAATCAAATTACTTTTACTAAGTAACTAGAATTCACGAGAAAATTACTTTAAAGAGTTTAAATATCTAAAAAGTTAGTGACAAATTCCTAAACATTCTAAGATGCCTAATTTTAATTTTCTAGTTAGTTTTTTACCCTTTTACCCCTATTCAATTGTGTCGTTTGTATAGACTAGTATTTTTTCCGCTTTGGCACAGATCAATATTTTTCTAGTTTTTAGTACGTATCAATTTTTTTTTGTTTTGGTACGTACCAAATTCTATCACGTTTGCTTTATGATTTATTATACAATCAATTTTTTTATAATTGCATGATTGGTCCTTAATAGTATTTTTGTAAACTTAAATGGTTTTTGTCCATGTCCAAGGTTAATGTATGTACTTATTTATATACCCAATCGAAGCTACCGTATCTAGGTCCAAGAATTGATACGTGTCAAACAAAGTTTTTTCCGCAATAACAGTTTAAAAATCTATTCACGATAAAACCCTATCTGGTATGTACCAAACAGATCTGTTTTGGTATGTACGAAACATATTAGTTTCGTACGTCCAAACTGATATAGATCTAGACCTGAAAAAAGATAAATTTATTCACACTTTTTTAATAAAAAAACAAAGAGAAATGTCTTCATAGTCAATCTTGGAACTAAAAAGAAAAGGGGAAAAAAATACTATTTTCAAAGAAATAATTAAAAAAAAAATTTGTTGGCTGGCGCACGAAGGCCCACAAAGGATAATGGGGGTGAGGCGGAAGGTGAGAGGAGAATGACCCACGAAGGCCCACGAAGGCGGCGAAGGAGTTGTTGGTTGAAAGGTGAAGATGGTGATGGTGGTGGTTTTTTTGCGGAGGCGGTGAGATCTATTGTGGCGAGATTCACGGCAGTGAGACAGCGACGGTGCACGAAGGCGAGACAGCGGTGGTGAGATCCGGTGTGGCGAGATTCACGGCGGTTTCCAAGAGAGAAGAGAGCTTCGTAGTGGTGGTGGAGATGGAGCACGCAGGTGGCGGTGGAGATGGAGGCGGGTTTCTCGTGTCATCGAACGGCGCTGGTGAGGCCGTGGAGCGAAAGGTGAGCTGCGCTGGTGGAGCGGAGAATGGCCCACGAAGGCGGGATCGATTTTCTTGTGCGTGAAGGTGACCGACGCTGGGTTCTTGGTGGGTGAGGAGAGGGTATTGCTGGAGTGAAGGTGACCGGCGAGGAGAATGGGCCAGGGAGTGAAGGTGAACGACGCTGGGTCGAGGAGTGAAGGTGAGGGTTGTTGGTGGGTGAGGCAGGAGAGAGGGGGGAGGTCAGGTCTGAACAAAAATAAAACCTAATGATTTTTTTTTTTGTTTTTTTACTAGTAGTAGAAGGGTTGGGGCTTTTTGGGTTTTAATAATTTAGTTGGGTGAGGATTTTTCAGTATTATGAATATTACTTAGGCCTTTAAAATAATTGTCCAGTAGTTCACAAAATGAAGGCTTTCGTACCC
Source organism: Nemophila menziesii (assembly GCA_029959085.1). NCBI lineage: Eukaryota > Viridiplantae > Streptophyta > Magnoliopsida > Boraginales > Hydrophyllaceae > Nemophila > Nemophila menziesii. Next base: position 34,535,690 of record JARWIR010000005.1, on the reverse strand, counting down.
CCAAATCTTTGGACGTTGAAGTATATATCTGTCAATACACTATATTTTTTATTCTTTTAAAAAACACCCCCCGCATCCTTAATATTTAAAATTTAGATAAATCGATGTCCAACTTTCAAAAAATAACATTCTAAGTACCTATTTTTTTATTCAGTTAGTACTCGTTGTTAAATACACGTTAAATGTTAATGCGGGGTAAAAGAGGTTTAGAGGCCCATTACAACATCTGTTTTTTAAAAAAGGGCCCCAATTGAAAACCAACTAGCCCAATTGAAAACCAACTAAAAAGAAATCCATATAACCCACCCCCTCCCCATTTGTCGACAACCCCGCTCTCTCTCTCTCTCCACAGAAACCCTTCCCGACCTCCTTCCCAATGCAGCACCACGCCACCAAGCCGCTGCACCACCACGCCACCAAGCCGCTGCACCACCTAGCGCGAAGCAGATCCACACCACCGAGATCTGTTGCTGCAGTGATTTCGAGGCCACCGTCTTCTCCAAGCCACCACCACCACAGCAGGAAACCGCCGCTGCTTTGATTTCGGGGCCACCACCACCCTGCTTCTCTTCACTCCGAGCCACCACCACCACCAGCACCACGATGAGGCCACCACGACAAAGCCACTACGACGAAGCCACCATAAAAGGCCACCACGATGAAGCCATCAGATCTGAAGCCACCAGATCTGCTGCAGACCAACGGCCACTGCACCGGCACACACTGACTACTGCTTAATTACAAACACAACAAAATTACTACTCACGTAACTCTCCCTTGTAAACAAGAGTTAATATATTGTTCTTTTTTTTCAGGTGTGATTTCTGCAGATCTGGATATTCAGGGGGTAAATACCCCCCCGTTTTGCTATTTTAGGGGGTAAATACCCCCTATTTTTCTATGTTAGGGGGTAAAAATGATATTTAAGGGGGTAAAAATGATAATTTAGGGGGTATATACCCCCTGTTTTGGACTAGCCTGTTATTTTGGACAATATGGACTTAAAGGACTTAACTAAAAAATGGACTTAACTTAAAAAACGGTGGTCGTGTACCCCCTAAAAAATAAAATAGGGGGATCTACCCCCCAAAAAATCAAAAAACAGCGGGTGCGAACCCCCTAAAACGTGACCCTAACCAGCCAAAAAATCTAGTTAGGCCCTTAAAAAACATAAAAAGAATCTGGGCCCTTAAAATTTTCTTTTTTGAATTTTAGGCCTCAAAAGGTATATTCCTCGTTAATGCGCCATAAATTTTTTATTTTACTTTCTATTGTGAAATACCTAGTTTGCCCCTACCATAACCGGTCTTGCGAATGACCAAGGAAGCAACCGTTTCGGGTCCTCCAAATTTTTGGTATTTTTTAGGGCCTCTTTTCGGAAAAAATATATTTATATGTATATAAGTATGTATTTGAATTTAGTAAAATAATATAAATTATAAGCTAGTCCATTGGTAAAATAAATTATATTCCTATGAGAGATGCAAAGTTCAAATATCATCCCTAAAAAATCTTTAATTAGATAAAATTGAATTAGTTATTCAATTTGTTTTATTTGAAAATTCGATTAAATTTTTTTAAATCGATTTCGGTACAAAAATCACAATAGAACCAAACCTGAGGACAATCTGTTAATTTGAAAGTTATAGAAAATTAGTATATAATTTAAATATGATACACATTAGTGTTTAATTATGATAATTTAAATTCGATTAAAAAAATTCTCGTAGTTGAAGGTACTTGGGCAAAACTCAATTTGAAAAATCATAATAATTGTTTAAAATTCATAATATACTTTGGGGTTATTGCTAAAATATGCCTAATAAAAGTAGCCTCCAATAATTTATTTTATAAAAAAAATACCTAATGAAATAATTATTTATAGAAAACATCTTCTGTATCTTTTTAATACATTTACTAACCCTATTATTGATTTTCTTTTTTTCGTATTAAACAAATAATGTGGCACTTCCACCACCATTACCATCACCACCACCACCACCACCAACATGTAAAAAAATTTAACCATTGCCACATTCACCACCACCACCTACTACTAATTCCATCACACACGCGCGTGTCCGGATTTTTTTTAAATCGTCATAACAAATTCTAAAAAATACGAAAAATAAAAAATTTGCATTTTTGGACAAATCAAATTAATATTTACGTATATGATTTTTTTTTTCGAAATAGTGAATTTCATGTCTGCGAAAAACAATTCAAAGAAAATCATAGATGTAAATATTAATTTGTCTTGTCAAATTTTTTTTTTTGTTTTTCTGATTTTTTTAAAATTAATTATGACGATTTAAAAAAAATCCGATTGGTGGTAGTTGTTGTGGTGGTGGTGGTGGTGGTAGTAATAGTATGGTGGTGGTGGTGGTGGTTGTGGGGGTGGTGGTGGTGGTGGCGGAAGTGGCGGCGGCAACAACGGTAGTGGTGGTGGTGGTGGGAAGTTGTAATAGGGTGATCAAATTTAAATAATAAACAATAGAGTAATTAGAAGAAATATATAAGGTTATTTTTGTCAAGGAATATTTTTAATAAATAAATTTAAAAGAAGATGTTTTTAACAAATAAGTTTTTCAATGGGATATTTTTAATTAATAGCTCATATAAATTATATATAAGAGAACTTACGAATATAATATTCAGCGAGTATAGAATAAACCTTTTAATGTAATACTTTTGCTACATTGCACCAAACACCACTCGTACTTACAAAGGTCATTATGAATTAACCACTGGGAGTAGCTCAGTGGCCAGGACCCTGTCTCTCAACTACGAGGTACAGGGTTCGAATCCGCTCAGCCGTGTTATTTCTTGAGCCCTTAAAGGGGGTAAGCAAGGGGTGCATGGTTCGAGTCTCCTCCCTGAACATGGGTAACCTAGTTCTGATTAAGTGGGAGTATGCATGAGGAGGCGTGTATATTTCCTATGGGATTAGTCGTGGTGCGCGTAAGCTGGCCCGGACACCCATACATCATTATGAATTAACCATTGGGACTAGCTTAATGGCCAGGACCCTGTCTCTCATCTAGGAGGTACATGGTTCGAATCCCCTCAGTCTTGTTATTTCTTGAGCCCTTAAAGGGGGTAAGCAAGAGGTGCAAGGTCCGAGTCCCCTCCCTGAACATGGGTAACCTAGTTCTGATTAAGTGGGAGTATGCATGAGGAGGCGTGTATATTTCCTATGGGAATAGTCGTGGTGCGCGTAAGCTGGCCCGGACACCCATACATCGAAAAAAAAGGTCATTATGAATCAAAGAAATATCTCAAAATTTACAAAAAACCATTTCAAGAATGGTAAATTAATCCTTTATAATATTCACTTGTATATAGTATTTATTAGACTATTTACGTCTTTACGCTTCCGAATTCTTGGCAGGATTTGGACGGATTGTTTAGGGATTGAACCAATTAAGAATAATTATTAATTTTTAAATTTAAGTATCAACCAAAACATGTAAATAAATAAAAATTGTATGAATTTAGATACCTTTAATAAGAACGTAGCAAATCAGAATATTGTGTTGTATCTTTGAGTCGCATGTTGACCTCCAATGTCTATACATTGATGTTACTCCAAATAAAATAACGTTTCAATGAAACTCCTACAATTTGTTCGCATACACCCTGAAAAATAACGAGTAAAATAAAGTAAATGAAATATTTGGAAAATAAATAATCGAACAAAAAATCTCATGAAATATCTTGTCGATGATAACATTAATACCGAAAGAGGAGATCAAAGACATGGGAGGTATGCGCAAAAAAATCTGGCAAACGATAATGCGATTCTTAATAACGAGGCTGAGATTATATGGCTCAGTGATACATCATTCTGTAAGTCATGGGAGCCAGCCAGCATGGTGTCTTTAGCCATCAACAAACAAGGTGAAATTAAACATAAGATATCTAAGCGAAGCAAGCTTAATTCGGTTATTGAAGGGGAAATGTCGACCGTTCTTTTGGCCATGAGATTTGCAACAGGTCTCAATTTACAGAGTAGTTCGTTTTACTCTAATAACCTTGAGATTGTTCAGGGTATTTTGAGAAAAAACGGAATAAATTGGAGGATCCGCCCTATGGGTAATGAGACATGGAAATGGATGAATTGATTCCCTGATCGGAAAGTTATTAACATCAACAAATAATTCAACGGGGTCGCGCATAAGTTCGCTAAGTACGTTAGACTTAATATTGACAATTCCGGGTGTCCGAGCAGGTCAATTGTCGATCTACTTAGTAGCTTAACTGGTATTTATAATAATAGAAGTATCAGGCAATAGGGTATTTGCTTGGTTTGTACGACAAAAAAGATCTAATGGGATTGAAATTGTTGAATGTGATGTTCGACCTCTTTTCAACAACAACTATGCAATTTCAGGTGAAGCCATTGCGATAAAAGTTATGCCTTGAATTTGAAAGTACTTAAAAAAATTACAATAGATTCGACATCAAATAAACGTTTTGTAATTGCTCTTTCTTTATATTTATCTTACTCTTAAAACAAACTCTTAATTCAAACTTTTTGGTTAAATTGAAAGATTATTTTATTTAACCTATACAAAATTGAGAACTCAAACCTTTGGAAAAAACCATTGACTTGAAGGTATAAAATATAAAAAGAGAATTAATAAGTCAACCCATGAGAAAAATAGGGTTAATTCCCTTTTAAATCAAAACAACAAACCAACTTCCCATTTAGATTACACCTTAATTTAGATGAAAAGATTACAATAATACCCTTATTCTAGTTGTTGTCTTTAACCAAATATATATTTCCATTTAAATCAAACATTATCATAGATGTGAAAATCCACCTACTACTAATTTACCGTACGCACACGACCGGGATTTTTTTTAAAAATCATCATAACTAATTCTACAAAAATTAAAAAAATTAAAAAAATATATTTTTAGATGAGACAAAACAATATCTACGTCCATGATTTTTTTAATTTTTAATTTTTTTTTTCGATTTTTTTTAAATGGGATTTTGTCCCATCTCTAATTTTAAGATTAGGATGATTTTGTCTCATCTTCATTCTAATATTGAGATGGGATTTGTCCCATCTCTATTGTAAAACTAATTAAAGATATAATGTGTTAGAGATGGTGATGTGCTGTTTCGCGACATAAAAAATTAAGATGAGATTTGTCCCATATCTGGTTTGTCCCATCTCTATTTTCAATCAGTATGAATAGTTTCTGCACAACAACAAATTGATCGTTTGAAGAGGGTTAATTTTTTTTTAAAAATCATCATAACACTAATCTCAATAAGAAGGTTACTCAATGGAGTTGACAAATTATGATGAAATAATCATACAATAGTAGCAAAATCAGTTTCACCAAGCATTAAACAAGACGTTTGATTGCCAAAAGTGTACCTCTATTCTAACTAGCATACTCTCAAATCTATCCACCGACCAATAACATAATCCATGATCTACTGGAATGAATCGAAAAAGTCTAAGGAATACAGAGCAAGTTGATCACCATTTTTAAATTCAACAATAGTTATTGATGCCATAATACAAAGTCTGAAAACAAAAAATACAGAACATGAATAATCCCATCTATGAATAAACCACACCAAAAACCACAAAAACCAAACACCAATTCGCCCCATCTATAAACTGAAGAAACATTGAAGAATTGAAGCTAAGTAACACTAAACCTAGAGAAGAAACTCGCAACTAACTTTAGAAACTCAGGTAAGAATCAAAAAATCAAAAAAAGTTGCAGCGCAGACCGTGAATAAACAATCATGATCAAAAAATTGCAGCGCAGGTAAGAATCAAACATGAATAAAGAAAAAAATACATAAAATGTCCAATCAAACACATAAATATATTAAAATATGCAAAAACTATCAACACCTAACACAGGAACCTAACAATTCGTCAAATTCATGAATTGCAGAAACATTGAAGAACATAAAAACTGAAGATAGAGAAGAACAAACCTGGAGAATTGAAGATAGCGAACGAAATTGCAGAATAAAAAAACAAAAAATTGAAGAAGAATTATCCTCTGCGACGAAGACGGCGAACGAAACTGCAGAATTATCGTATTAATGGAGTGAATCTTCTTCGATTGGAAATAATATCTACTTCAATTGAAAATTAATGGAGTCATTAATGATGAATTAATGAAGAAAAGTATATTAATGTGGAAAATCTTCATTGTAAGGAAATGGGTTTAAAATTAATGAAATAAATGGGTTTAGAATTAATGAAGGAAATGAGTTTAGACTTAATGAAGGAAAAAGGTATTTATGGCCGGCGGCTGAGAGAAATAAAAAAAGAAAAAAAAGAAATGCTGACTTTGACAACTAAATGAAGACTTTGACTAGAAGGGTACTAATGTAATTGTACAATATGAATTTGATTTAAATGGGAAACAACTTAATTTATTTGGGAAGAATTAATCACCTGTCAATATTTGGGCATAGACAATGTGATTCATGATTTAATTGGGCATTTTCCCAGAAAAATATGTTCAAGTATTATAGAATAATCACTTTATCACTTTTCAAAGGCAAAATTATTTTATTAGGATTTTTCAAATTCTTTTTTAAAAATGATTGTTTTTGAAGAAAAGTATATTACCATGAATCCAATTGATAAATGGTGCCATATGTTATTTAATGGTATGTGATTCATTTAACACCACTCTTTACCACTCAACTTGATGAAAAATACTATTTTCGATATCCTAAAAATGGACAAATAAACTTGATGAAAATTACTATTTTCCATATCTTAGAAATGGACAAATAAAGTAATGAAATATTATTTTCCATATCCTAGAAATGGACAATTAAACTTGATAAAAAAATACTATTTTCCATATCCTAAAAAACAAAGAATATCATCTTAGAATGTAAATGGAATCCATTTAAAGAGAAAATTAACTCACACTCTTATAAACTGCTGCTAAAACAGTTCTACTATTAATTTAACGTTATTAGTCCTACCTCTCCATAATAAGCAAACACTTAAATACTATCAGGTGTTGAATGTGTTTCAAGTTCATCGTTCCATTGACTAAGTAAAGCCATGGACATATAATGAGGGTCCCACCTTTTACTCTATCTCTTGTCTTATTCTTAGTATATTCATCCTCGGATCAGTGATGCCTTAGCCTTTTCTCGCAAGTATTAAAGAAATAGTCATCACTGTATTTACTACACTATGATCAAAGAAGTATAGCCGTGCTATCATTACAGCTGGTAATGAAGCAACAAAAATGTATTCCACTGGAACTCTTAGCATATCCTGAAATTTTAATTATTTAAATTAATCTCCGATTGAATTATTATGATTATTTAGTATTTATTACCTAAACTACTGTCAAATGATGTAATGATCGAGCATCCCAAGGAAGAGGAGCAAAACTCATTCTAAGGACACCAAAAGATACTTTCCTAGGTATACCATAAGACAATGCAATCCAAATAATGACCATAAAAGGTACCCTATATAGTCTACGATGAAACTTCGAAACCAGCCTGTCCCATATTGTTAAAACCTAGCAACTCTACTTTTAAGGGCATTGAAAGGTAAAACACAGGAGAAAATAATCGCGAGTAATCCGTTCGTATAAAACCATTGGAATTATTACTTTTGTAAGAATCTTCACCTTTTGGGATAAGTCACACGTAAAAAAAAACATTACCTTAATAGCCTCTTGGATAAAATGAATTGTGATTATGCAAGCGTTAAACATTGCAAGAAGAAATAGCAAAAAGGAAGTCCAACCACAAACCTTGTTATGGGGCCACACTGATCAGTAAGTATATTTAAAAGAACGATAAAAAGAAATAGGATAAATGTTACTAGGGGCCACTAAAATATCACAGCGGTCCTGTTTAGACCACTTAACTATTATGAGTATCAAACAAGCCACTAATATATTAAAATCGTCCCAAATCAGTCACTTCATCAAATATTCCTTTACCATACGAAGACGGATTGAGCAGTATCATGCTGTAGCAGACACCCTCAAAAGTGATCCACCGTTTGTTCCTACTATAGTATTTATTAAACAAGGACTTGCATCATTTGCATGTCTCGTTTTTTTACCCTCCACTTTATATATTTGGAGTTAATTAAATTTTTTATTTTTGAATAATCAATTAGGTAACACTAGTTGTGACACATTTCAATGATCCAAGAATCTCTAAGTGCATAACTGAAGGATCTGAAAGTCCTAGAGGGGGGGTGAATAGGATTACTAATAAGATTAATGCCTAATTAAAAAATCTTTTGGACAATTATAAGTTTAAGAAAGAAACTTCTAAGTCAACTTAATATATCAAACTCCTAAGGGATCATGCAATGGATAAGCTAAGAGGTTTGAAATAAAAGTGAAACAAGTAAAGACAAGTTTCTAATCTCTTACTACTCTAGATGACAATATGTTAGATAAACTAGAAATAACACTATCACAATATTCATACTAGCTATTCTTCTAAGTCAACTAATATATCAAACACTTATGGGATCATGCAAATTATAAGTTAGAGGTTCGATATATAAGTTAAACAAGTAAATCGGTTATCTATTAACTTAGAAGACCAAAGTTTGATTAGCTAGATAAACATAATCACGATATTCATACTAGTAAGCATATAATCAAACATGTGAAGTGCGGAAAATAAATAGCGTAGGGATAGAAAGATACACACGATTTATAGTGGTTCGGTTTCCCTACATCCACTACCTAAGGAAGCCTCCTTAGGATTTCAAGCTTTTCACTAAGCTCCCGTGTCTCTCTTAACCGGGTCGAGAACACAATAACCCTTACAACCTCTTCGATAACACGAAGGACAATCTCTTCGAAACCACGAAGGAAATACACTTGTGTTATCACCAACACAAGGAACCAAGCATACAACCTATGCTCACACTACTCTCTATTACAAGAACTAAGAGGAAAGGAAAAGTGTTTAAGGGTGCTTATAAAAGCTTTGTAACTAAACTCCTAAAGAGATGATATAACTATAAGCTTAAGACTTCTCTTGAGTTGATAATAACTTTGAAGGCTCCTTGGATTAACTCCTTAATTGAGTGGATATGAACTATGAAGCTCTTGACACCTTCTTGGATGATAACAATTAAGCCCCTAAGTGTATATGGGTTGAAGGTGTAGTTGTAGCCTTGAAAGACCTTCAATATATAGCTGCAAAATGCTCCCAACGGTCATATAAGCTTCTATCTAACGGATCTATTTTCTCTCCAACGGATATAAGCTTTGTCCTCTAGTTATAACGCAGAAACCCTCTCTTGCGGTGTACCGCGGGTATGGTCCGGTGCACCGCGTGAATGATTGTCTTCAATTCCAGCTTACTGTTCGGACTATGCCATGTACCGTGATCCTGGTCCGTGCGTTGGTCCGGTGTACCGCGCTTCTGGTCCGGTGTACCGCGTAAAACTTCTTAACTCTCTGGTCGGACTAGTCTTGTATACCGCGCCTCTGGTCCGTGGCTTTGCGGTGTACCGCGCTTCCGTCCGGTGTACCGCGTAGAAACTTAGCTCTCTGGTCGGACTGGTCTATGCACCGTGCTATGGTCCGTGGTATTGCGGTGTACCGTAGGTGTACTCCGGTGTACCGCACCAAAGGTTTAAAACACCTTCTAGTGAGTATATCTTTTTCTATGATGCTCGGATTAGAAAGCTTTCTTCACGAGAGTTGTAGAGGACATCATTTTTATACACTTTGTAGTTGATCACTAAAGCTAATTCTCAATGTACACAAAGATAAAGTTAATAGCATTTGTATGAGAATTAGTTTCTTAAGATAAAACAATAAAGCTTTGATCTAAATGAAAAAGATGCTCTTTTTGATGAATTAGAGTGCAAGATAGAATGTATATAACAAAGGTAATTAGCACACTAAACACAAGAGGATTTGTCACATTAAAACAACCTATTAAGGGAGGCTATATGCCAACAATCTCCCCCTTTTTGATGATGACAAATCCTTCACTAAAACACCTTAGGAATGATATGAAAGTATAAGCTCTTATCAAATATAGCTCCCCCTCACAATAAGCATTTAAGTAAACATGAATATAAGATGTGAAATGCATTTGTGAGTATTTAAAAGTGCAATTTTGAAAGTTTTAGTGCACATATTTCTCCCCCTTTGTCTTCATCAAAAAGACGGGATAATAAGATCAAGCAAATAATCAAAGAAGAGCTAAAAACTCAAGTGAATAGATTTTTGAAAAACAACATAGAGAGATCAAAGGTTAAAGAGCAATTAAAACATTTTAATTTGAGATGCACAAAGATCAACAATTGCAAAGCATAAAAAGATAAGGGATGGAGACATTTTACCAACTTCTTGATCGATAGGTTTTCATCTTATAAGCTTTCTAACAATGCAAACGATTAGTGCAATTATAAGATAAACGATTAGTGCAAACGATTAATCTAGCATTTTAGTTTTTAAAGATAGTTTACTAAAAACTCCCCCTCACGAAATGCATAGAGTGTTTGTTTCAATTTTGAAAAGTTTGACCAATAATTTCTCCCCTTTTTACCAATAAGAATATTTGAATCAATTTTAAGAAATCATGGGGTAAATTGTCATTTTTGAAAAGCAAAAGGGTCAAGATGAATTTTCCAAAAGTTTAGGGACTAAACGCAATTTTGAAAAACTTCAAAGGACCTAAATGCAATTTGTTCAAACTATAGGGATCTTAAATTAATATTTTTCAACCTATAGGGATCACAATGCAATATTTTCAACCAATAGGGACCATAATGCAAGATAGAACAATAAACCCCAAATCGCGGTGTACCGGACCATTGTTGCGGTGCACCGCACTAAAGCTCGACCAAAAGGAGTAAGAAGAGAGATTTTGAAAATAGGCAATTTGCATAAACACCCGAAGTTAATACGAAAACTCCCCAATAGTATAGAGATATTTTAAAACAACCAAAAACGCTTTTGTTTTGAAAAGATTCAACGTGGAAATCCCGAAAACACATAAAGCAGTTTATTTCATAAATACCCCTATATTTTCTAAAAAGTACAAAGAGACCCAATGTAAAAACTAAGCAATTTTAAGCATGAAAAGGTCAAGTTATACAAGATATTAGCACAATAGGGAATAAACCATATAAGCACATAATGAAGCACATCATAAAGATAGTAAGCAAAGCAAATTCATGCAAATGAGTTAATGACCAATAATGGATAGAATTCCCATAATACTATGCATAAAACATTTTTGAAATGTTATGGAAAATGCAAACGATTATCGGAAAAATATTTTTGAAAAACAATTTCTTTAAAAACTCACCCATATGAAAATGCAAATTTGTGATCAAAGATAAATTAAGATTTGAAAGTGAAAATTAATATCTTTGATCTTTTTCCCTTTTATCAATCAATAGGCACTTTTAAAAAGATATAAAAACTTGTAAGAATAAAAAGTGCAATTTATAATCGTTGAGGGACTACAAAGCAATTTCATATAGTAGGAGCTAAAAATGCAATTTTTCAAAGATATGAACTAAAATGGCAAATATTACAAGTGAAAGATCATGAAGTCCAAACTATGATACTTTGGAGAAAATAATAACTATGAGGGGTCAAAGTGCAATTTTGAAAATTTTGGGGACTAAAAAGCAATTACCAAAATTCTAAGAGCTAAAGTGCAAAAACATCATTCATGAGAATTAGATGCAATAACACTAATAACATTTAAAACAATGATAAGTATCACAAGATAATATCCCAAGATAAAACATGATAAACACAACTAATCAAATCACAACAAATTCATAATTATAAGCACAAGCCATAAGGAGGAACGCAAAGTAAATATACGAGATAAAGAAAAGAAATCACCGGATTTTCCTTTTTCGAGATTTGAGCGTTCTTTCGTATATTAATTCTTCCATTAGTTTCCTCCAAGCAAAGTAACGATCACCTACAAAGAGAATGGAGGTTGTGTAGAAAACAACACTTCCAAAAGATTAAATTCCAAATCGTTTACTCTACTAACGGTTAAGCTATTCACGTAGAGTTAGGCTCTGATACCAATTGAAAGTCCTAGAGGGGGGGTGAATAGGATTACTAATAAGATTAATGCCTAATTAAAAAATCTTTTGGACAATTATAAGTTTAAGAAAGAAACTTCTAAGTCAACTTAATATATCAAACTCCTAAGGGATCATGCAATGGATAAGCTAAGAGGTTTGAAATAAAAGTGAAACAAGTAAAGACAAGTTTCTAATCTCTTACTACTCTAGATGACAATATGTTAGATAAACTAGAAATAACACTATCACAATATTCATACTAGCTATTCTTCTAAGTCAACTAATATATCAAACACTTATGGGATCATGCAAATTATAAGTTAGAGGTTCGATATATAAGTTAAACAAGTAAATCGGTTATCTATTAACTTAGAAGACCAAAGTTTGATTAGCTAGATAAACATAATCACGATATTCATACTAGTAAGCATATAATCAAACATGTGAAGTGCGGAAAATAAATAGCGTAGGGATAGAAAGATACACATGATTTATAGTGGTTCGGTTTCCCTACATCCACTACCTAAGGAAGCCTCCTTAGGATTTCAAGCTTTTCACTAAGCTCCCGTGTCTCTCTTAACCGGGTCGAGAACACAATAACCCTTACAACCTCTTCGATAACACGAAGGACAATCTCTTCGAAACCACGAAGGAAATACACTTGTGTTATCACCAACACAAGGAACCAAGCATACAACCTATGCTCACACTACTCTCTATTACAAGAACTAAGAGGAAAGGAAAAGTGTTTAAGGGTGCTTATAAAAGCTTTGTAACTAAACTCCTAAAGAGATGATATAACTATAAGCTTAAGACTTCTCTTGAGTTGATAATAACTTTGAAGGCTCCTGGGATTAACTCCTTAATTGAGTGGATATGAACTATGAAGCTCTTGACACCTTCTTGGATGATAACAATTAAGCCCCTAAGTGTATATGGGTTGAAGGTGTAGTTGTAGCCTTGAAAGACCTTCAATATATAGCTGCAAAATGCTCCCAACGGTCATATAAGCTTCTATCTAACGGATCTATTTTCTCTCCAACGGATATAAGCTTTGTCCTCTAGTTATAACGCAGAAACCCTCTCTTGCGGTGTACCGCGGGTATGGTCCGGTGCACCGCGTGAATGATTGTCTTCAATTCCAGCTTACTGTTCGGACTATGCCATGTACCGTGATCCTGGTCCGTGCGTTGGTCCGGTGTACCGCGCTTCTGGTCCGGTGTACCGCGTAAAACTTCTTAACTCTCTGGTCGGACTAGTCTTGTATACCGCGCCTCTGGTCCGTGGCTTTGCGGTGTACCGCGCTTCCGTCCGGTGTACCGCGTAGAAACTTAGCTCTCTGGTCGGACTGGTCTATGCACCGTGCTATGGTCCGTGGTATTGCGGTGTACCGTAGGTGTACTCCGGTGTACCGCACCAAAGGTTTAAAACACCTTCTAGTGAGTATATCTTTTTCTATGATGCTCGGATTAGAAAGCTTTCTTCACGAGAGTTGTAGAGGACATCATTTTTATACACTTTGTAGTTGATCACTAAAGCTAATTCTCAATGTACACAAAGATAAAGTTAATAGCATTTGTATGAGAATTAGTTTCTTAAGATAAAACAATAAAGCTTTGATCTAAATGAAAAAGATGCTCTTTTTGATGAATTAGAGTGCAAGATAGAATGTATATAACAAAGGTAATTAGCACACTAAACACAAGAGGATTTGTCACATTAAAACAACCTATTAAGGGAGGCTATATGCCAACAGGATCTATTTTTACATTCTATATCAATTTTACTACAATGCAAGGAATATTTAGCAGCGTTTGAGTGTAATAAAACAGCAACTCAAATTATACCTTAAGCTTTATTAGCAGCTTTTGATAACAGATCATGGACCCAATAACTAATTTTTACTACGTTTATGTAAAAGGATTTGAGTTTTGCTTATATCTTTGGATTGTTTCTATATCTTTTGAACTAGTATTTTAGAGATTATCAAATCTCAGCAGCTAGGATTTAGGATTACAATGAATATACTTCACAAAACTATATCCGGTGATAGCTATGAGATTGATAGTTGTTCATTTTTAAAAGTTAGTTTAATGGTGTGGCTGATTTGGAACGATTTTAATACATTAGTGGGTTATTTGAAACCCGTAATAGTTAAGTGGTCTAAACAGGACCGCTGAGATAGTTTAGTGGCCCCTACTAACATTTACCCAAAGAAATATACATATTAACGTTTTATTAATTACCGTCCATTACAGAATAGCCAACCCTATGTAATGAGAAATAGCCAAATATACTATTGAATTTCATAAATACTACATATACCCCTGTGTTATCCAAGGAGTAGTAAATATACATACTTAAATGCACTTATGGCCCTCTACCGCAAAAATGCACTATAGGTCCCTATAGTATGTCAAAAAATGCACTATACTTACAGATCTTTTTTTAATCAATTACACTATAAAGAAACCGAACTGGGTGAAATGTTGGTGAAGTGCAAAGAAAGACCATATAAAACACAGGAAATGCACAAAAAATTGTGCAACCCATTTTTACAGAGGATTGTGCAAACAGATTTGAAACAAACACTTCACTACAATCCTGAAACAAACAGATGATGAGCAGATAATAAACAATATTAAATTTGAGGCAGTGCTATCTCTTGACATTTGATCCAACAGTTTGAAGATGAGCTCATTCCTGAATCACGCTATTTACGGAATTAATCTCTTGAAATTCAACAAACCCAAACAAAATCCTTGTTGCTGTATAGAAAGCCAAAACTCCAAATCTTAAGATGTTACTACAAAAATCTACACAAAAAACTAACATTGTTACTTCTAACTTGTACTCCTCTTGGTTTTATCGTTCCAATATTTTTAGATTCTCCTTCAAGCTGAGTCGGAGTAATATTCAAAGGTAAATTTCGTACATATATTGAATGTCTATCATTAACTGTAATGGAATATGGATGAATGTGAGTTACAAATACATATCTTTGAAAAGATTTAGAATTTAAAAATCTAAGTATCTTCATCTCGGGCAGCTTTATTATCCTCTACTTCATTGGTAGTATTATTATGAGTAGTAGAAGCTAACACTTCAGGTGCATGTGCTTGTCCATTTGAGTAGTAGTTTTAGTCAACTGTTTCTTAGTCTGTGAATGAACTTAAAATAGACGCGTAAGATTTCTTCGGAGCATCCTCTTGTGTATCAGAAATAACAGGTTCTTCTTTAACTACTCCATTGTGATTCTCATGTGCGTGTGTTTCACCTTCCACATTAATTGTGATTTTTTATGATTTTCCACGTGTATTAATAATGATAAGTGTTTGTTCACAACTTGGTCAATCATATACAACTTATGTATCTGCAAGTACACACAAATGCAATTAAACCTTAAGCTTAAATCTGAAAATTCTGAAAAATTGTAAAAGTTGTGAGATTAGGTTGAAATTAAGTCAAGTTTGGACTACAAAAGCAATATACATTTAAATACCCATTGGGATCAGAGATACATTAGAAGCTCGTTGGTTCAATTTATCGAGCAGAAGGTGTTTCGAAATGTTGATTGAGCTGATTTGATTACTAAACGATATATTTTCGATTCCCTTAAACTTTGGATAATTACCTAAAAGATGAGAGTTTAAAATGCTAATTTTGATAGTTAATGGACCTCTAGAGTACTTTAAACAATAGGTCAAGCTTACCATTGGAGCATATATGCGATTTAAAATTCCCTTCCACAACAATTTAACGGAACTGCATCTTCATAAAGAAGGATTGTGAGTATGTGAGTTTACTTTTGCACTCTATCTTCTTCTTGTCTTGGCTTGGGAATTTTATCGAGCAGCTTCACTACAATTGTAGCCACTGAATCATTCTCCAGGTAATCAAAGGCTAATACTACCTCCATTCCTTAATAATTGTCTCTTTAGCCAAAAAAATATATTCCATAATGTGTGTCACTTTTAAAGTTCCAAAGCAAAATAAATGACTTTTTTCCTATTCTACCCTCCTTTTAAAATGTCTTACCAATTAAATATTTAATTTTCTCTCTCTTATAATTAGGGACATGTTAGTCATTTTAAACTAAATTTCACCTACTTTTTAGGTTCTTAATATGTGTGAAAAACTCTAAAAAGTCAATTAATATGAAATGGAGGTAGTATATGACAAAAATTACATTGTGGAATCATTACATCAAACACAAGAATAACTAACTAAGCAATCCGTCTGGAGCATTTGACGATAGAGAGGATGTTCATGGAGCTCTTCCGATCCATGATAAATCGGTATGTTTTGCTAACCTAATTAACAAAATTGATGTTAATATATTACTCCCTCCGTCCCAAAAATAATATCCACTTTGCTTTTCACACAAATTAAGAAACACAATTATTATCTTTCTTATTACTAAAATAACCCTAATAAAGTGTCTTGATATTTTAAATATTAATTGGAAACATAAATTTAAATATTTTAATAAGGATAATAGTGAAAAAAGGTGGAATAAAGTGTCTTGGATTCTAAGTAAATACTCCCTCCGTTCCATTGAAATTGTCCACTTACTAAAAATAATGTTCTAAATATATTGTCTACTTAGGAGTTCAAGATACTTTTTTTCCTACTTTTTCCACTATTACCCTTATTAAAATATTAAAATTTATATTTCCAATACACATTCAAGATATCAAGAAACTTTATTAGGGGTATTTTAGTAATAGTAAATGCATTTATTATGTTTCTTAATATATGTGAAAAGCTAAGTGGACAAATTAAGTAGAACGGAGGAAGTATTATTTTTGGTACACCATTTTTAGTAAGGTGGATATTATTTTTAGAACGGAAGAAGTACGTTAACAATGCATGAATCCAAGAGGTTGGACCTGTGTGATCAAAATTAAAACCGAGGTTAACAAAGTTTGAGCCAAATATGAAAGATAAGTTATAAATATATTAGAGTTCGTAAACTTTTTATCCAATATTGGATCATATGATATTACCCAATGGGCCAATATTGACATATATATACCCAATTTTTCTCAGCCTTTTAGTATTATTGTGCAAAAATCTTTTCCATCTTCGTAGGCTCGACATCACATTAAAAACAAGCTGAATTCATTATTTTTTCATATAAATGAGCCATAAATAAAATAATACAACAAATTTGTATTATATATTATATATCATGCAGTATAGGAATCTTTTAATTTGTTCCTCAAGCAATTAAGGAACAAAGGAACAAGTTTTAAGAGTTCAATATCTTTGTAACTTGTAAGAATCCTTGAAAGGAAAACAATCTAGTTTAAGTTAAGAATGGTTTCATTAAAGAAACTTCCTGTGGAGGTCCTTAAATACACAAAGCTAATTCAATCGAATAAGCATCTGCAATATTAATCGTTTCATTCAAATTCATTTTTCAGCAAGCATATATCGACAACGCTTTGTATCTTTAATGGCTGATCTTACCTTTGGGGATCAAGATGGTATGTGCAGCTTCTAAGCTCAAGTTTAATATTTATTTGTTTTATATACAGTTTTAAGGGTCTTTAGTCACCTTGAGTTACGTCAATCTTTTAGCCTGGAAAAATATATATAACCTCCTTGGAGAATTGATAATTTGAACTCGTTGAAGTACCATAAAATAATCCTAAGTTTGCCTTGGCTTCATCACGTACGACATGTATCCACTATTTCTATGATTCTAAGTTTTACTTTTATACAGGAATTTCAAGATCAATTTCAAATACACCACCAGTACACTATAACGTCAAAATTCAATCATTTTCGTCATTGGTAAAACATAGTATAGATAGATATAACACAAGTGAATTTGAAGCTGGAGGCTATAATTGGTAATCATCTAACCCACCTCCATTATTTTTCCCTCCTTCATATAATTATCAGCAATAGTCTTACCTTTTAGCTGGGATTTCTTTGGATAAATTTAGCTGATTGAATCCTCTTCTATCTATGTCATCATATATATTTTTTTTTTCTTCAGGAAACTAGGGTTTTATGCAAACGGAAACAAAAATAAAAATATTAATGATCATATCTCTGTATATTTAACTATGGTTGAAAGTAGTTCTCGGAAACTGGGATGGGAGGTTCATGCAAATTTTAGATTCTTCCTACTAGATCAAAACAATGATTGCTACTTAGTCGTTCAAGGTACCCTGAATTTTTGTTGTTGTTTTTATTTCAGTTTTGTTAACTTAACTTTTACATGAAAATTACACCAAGGTGTCATACTCAAAAAGATTAGAGAATCTCTAAATTGCAATATAATCTAATTAATTACTTAAATTGATATTTTGAATTTTGAATGCATGTTTTGGTGCTTAGACACTGTGGAGAAAGGAAGAAGATTTCATGGATTAAAATTTGAATGGGGCTTCGATAAACTCATTCCTTTAGCCACTCTTAATGATGCTTTAAATGGATATCTTGTAAATGACACATGCGTATTTGGTGCTGAGGTGTATGTTTGCCAAGAGAAAATTACTGGAAAAGGAGAGCTTTTAGCAATGATGAAGGAACCTATTAGCTATAAGCATACTTGGAGAATACAAAACTTCTCCAGTTTATCTGCTGATTATGAAGAATCCAAGCCCTTCAATGCTGGAGATCACAAATGGTAAATTATTATATATTTGTCTCCAACACACTGTTGTGTTAAGACACCCAATCTGGTTTAACTAGTTAACATTTTCTAAATCTACCCCTGATATGATAATTATTAATCTAGAATTTTCTCAGGAAGTTACAAATGTATACTAAAGGAAAAGGCAGTGGAGCAGGCAATTATATATCTTTGTATGTGGCATTAGATGATCCTACAAACTTTCCTCCACAAACTCAAATTCATGCAGAATTTACATTAAGTATACTCGACCAAATTCATTCGAAACCTCACTTTGGAAAATGTAAATTATATCTATGGAGCCTCTTATTTAATTATGCCTAAAACTTGATATATCTTCGTTGCTGAAGAAAATAATGGAAGTTGTATCGTTTTTTCTTTTGCAGCCTCGTACTGGTTTAGTGCATCAAATTCTTTCTGTGGATGGCCAAGATTTGTTTCTCATACATATTTCAATACAGCAGCACGAGGATTGCTTATGAACAACAACTGTATTGTGGAAGCAGAAATTTCGGTGAAAGGGTTGGCTAATACACTCTAAAACAAATTTGTATACATAAATTTGATAACGTTAATTATTGGTTTATGACAATATGGTATATATGTATTTTAATTGGGAATATTTAGTTCTTCAACATTTAACTTTCCAACCATGTTAAATATATACTTCTGTCGAAAATGTATAATTTTTAACTGAAATAACAAGTATAATTATGCTATTTGATCAGTTATTCATTTCATCCCATGGACCAGATAAGTATATGTTTATCTGATATATGATTCTTTTTATTCAACATACTGACGGGATGATATAGTCCTGAAATTAGGTCTTCAATTAGAGTTATCCTTTTATGCTATATGGTTCGATCTCGTACCTAAAAAAGCCTTAGACCTTATATGCAAATTGCAATAGAGAGCTTTTATGCTTATGTGTGGTCTAGAATTATGCCCTCAATTAAAGTTGTCTTCAACTACCATGGTTCAAGTGTGAAACTTTCTCTTAACTTTCTACATAACCTAGCCCAAAATGAGGTATAAGGGATAAGAATCCCTTGTATACTAGATTGAGGCCTTATGCTATAAATGGCCCCTTTTATAGAAGGTCTTCACTACTGTTATGGAAGAACCTATATAAATAAATAAGGACGTTAAACCCACCCGGAGCAAGGTTTATGAAAGTACTTTGATTCTCAACTCAATGGATGTATATGATGGATTTCCATATATGAATCTTGTGGAGAAAACTAATGAAAAACTTGTAAAGAATTGCAAAGTAAAATAGTAAAAAAATAACAATTATTTACGCTAGAATAATGGACGACGATTTATAAACACACTTGATGTTGCCTGAATATATGAAAGTCAGTTAGAAGGGAATATCACTTTTGTTAACCATTGTAGTGTATGTGTGTGTCTGATTTAACTAAGGGCCAAGGAAGCTTGATTAAGACAATACTGATGAATCACGTGTGAGCCTGGATTTCTTAGATTGGGGCCCAAACTGGTCGAGACGATGAAATCCAAAGATGTAGTTGTACATGACAGCTTGTGGTAGTTTATCATGTACGCTTAGTAGCCGAAGGTATACCATACAATGGGGGAAAGATTGAGATATGTTATATAGTAAATACTCGAAACTTAGGTAATGTCCGATGCGATGACAAGTGTGCCTTTTAATAATGTATTAAACATACAACCTCTGGATTTTATTTTCCTTAATTTGGGCTAGCATATCATGGCATTTACAACTGTCTATAGAAAGCCTAGGATGAAATCCAAACTACAAAATACATGACTCTACTTCCTAAGAATAGTAGTAATTTATCGTTCGAATATTATACACTTATTTTTTCTTCTACATAGAGTAATTTTCCTTGATTTAACAGGCCACAGGTGGCTCTAATTATCTAACATGTTAGGCTATCGAGTAACAGGAAATGACTATTAAATGCCGCAGTTTCAGTCACCTATGACTATGTATGATTTCTAGAAAAACTTTTAAGGAATGTTGCACTTTTTGTCAATTCACGTAGCGGTTTATCTGTGAATCTGATTAGGTTGTAGGTGAAACCACCAGCAATGGTGCCCAGTATAGGGGCAACTATATATAACCAAATCGCCTTGTACTCATGCAAGACTATTGCTGGCCCAATACTCCTAGCAGGGTTCATCGATCCACCTGATACTTTCCTGTATTCAAGCAATAAAAACAAATCAAAAAAATGAAGCAAAGTTAAATAAAAACCGGAATTAATCATTAAGAGATTGAATTTACCCTCCAATTAAAACACCTAAGAGTATTGTCATTCCAATCGCAATTCCTGCTAATTCTCCAATCTGCGACAATATAAACAAAAAAACTTTAGAAAAATCTAGTTTTCTTTATTTCTTTGTACAAATATCGAATAACTTACCGATCTGTTATCTGTGGCGACCCCTGAAATGACGAACATCAAGAGATAGGAAGTGATGAACTCAACAACAAAGGATCTAAGTTTTGATCCAACTGGTACAGTTCCAAAGAAAGCTTCTGTTTTCACATCAAATATAAGGTATAATGATCCACTAGCAAGAATTGCTCCTATCATCTGTGCCAGTACATATAGTGGAACCTGTAAACCATACTAATTAATTACACGGAAAATACTTTAAACAAAAAATATAGTTATGATGAAAGTATGTATAAGACCTGCCTGTCTGTAGGGAAAATGGCGAAAGATGGCGAAGGTTATGGTGACTGCTGGATTGAAATGAGCACCTGAAATATGACCAACAGAATAGACCATCACCATTACAATCAATCCCCATGCTAAACATACCCCTGGAAATGTTACGCCACCATAGATTTTATCTATAGCAACAGCTCCACACCCTACGAATATCAAGAAATAAGTCCCAATTGTCTCAGCGATTATCTGTAAAGGAGAAGGAAAAATTTAGATTAATGAAATTAATCATCGATCTATGACTATCTTCCAAGGGGTAGTGTTATTTAATACTTATTTGTAAATTAACTTTAACTATCATTGATTTTTCCTTAAACTAACTTGTTTCTTGCCGCTTTGGGCACACTTTTGGTAGACTATGATTGTGTTTGTGTACGTATATTTCTAAGGTTACCAATAAATGATTATGTATTTTTATACAAGTTTACAACTTACATCTAAGTGAAGTTACGTTGAATAGTTTGCTATCGTATGTATAGTATTCAAATTTGTAAGGAAATGTTGTATATATTTCTCCTTCAATGATGCTCCGTAATCAAATTGAAAAAAAAAAACTTTTTGAAAAGGAAATAAGATTGAAACATGTGATTTTAAATGTTTGATTCATGGAGTATCTATATATCTAATCACTCTAGCAACTATCAATCTTACTTAAATATAAAAGGGTTTGAAGTTTATATATACTTTAACAAATTCAAACTATAATCATGCTAATTTTGATTCAAATATGATGATGTTCAAATTTTAATTATCTTTGTTAACTTGATTGAACACTGATTTGTGTATGGGTTCGCGAGAAGACCCTGACCACAAGATAATTTTTTAAAATTTAAACAAGAAAAGTCTTATTTGATAAAGAGATGAGGAAACTTATCCTACATTAAAACCACCTATCGTTTTCAGAACAAACCTTTTGAATGATTATAACGGCGCCAGTTGAGGTACAAAGCCTTGTATCTTCATTGTTTTCAGATTCATGGGCATTTCCTTCTTCCATTTCATTTATATCTTTTGACGAAGGCATTATAGCAAAGATAATTGACCAAACAAAAAATCTTACTTGTAAGAAATGATGTGTGAACAAACTAGAAGACTTTTAAGGCTCCATTATGATACAAACAAAGACATATATGGTTGTGGATTAACTAAACATTTAATGGTTAGCCTACTTTAAGGAGTGATCTATGGATATTATATTATCTGTAATTTCACTTAATCATATTTAGCCTACCATTTTATATCTAAATATAGCTCAAGAAAATAGGGAATACTTTTGTCACATCTTAAAACTAAATGATAGAAATTTCTTTGATATTTTCATGCTAAAACATATACTAATAAAAATTAAAACATCTAGATGATATGAAATCGATTTTCTAAAACACGACTATCGTCTGGTCTTTTAGCAACGAATCTTTTAACGACGTCACATGTGATCGTACCTAAATATTTTTTTTAGACAATTTGAGTACCTAAATACACATTGGGTGAATTAATGTTTAAGGCCCAACACAAGCCATTCTTCTATTAAAGTCCCAAAAGCAACTAACCTATAATCATCCGTAAAAAGCTAACTAAGAAGGGACGAAAGACCAAAAACACCCCCTCTCTTATATTCCTTTTCTTATACATAGTGAAGAAACCAAAACCAAAAAAAAGCCTATCAGGGTTTTGAATCCAAAAAATCCTTCCCCTCTCTGTAGCTTCCCTCTCTATACCCTGGACCACCCACCTTCCTCCACCCACCGCCCCTACGCCTCCCTCTTCCCTCCTTCACCCACCACCATCGAAGACCACCTTCCCACCGATGCCCTCCTTCATCACCACCACTGGCCGAACTGCCCTCCTTCCCCTTCCCTCTTCACCCCACCTTACCACAGTAGAACAGATCTCAACACCACCACTCACCAGAAAACCGCAGCAGAAAACCCAACGCCATTGCTGCTCCAGAAAACGCGATGCCATATCACTTCCATTGATGCACCAGAAGCTTCTCCCCCACCGTTCGATGAAGCCCAAAAACGCCTCTGTTTCCTGCAATCGCTGAAGCTTCTCCACCACTTCACAGATGCACTACAACCACTGCTGCTACACAACTCCGCCGCTTCCCACCAACAACCAGCGAAAACTGCGCTTCGTCTTCCATCTCCGGCGTTGAAGCTCGAGTGGTCCTGTTTCTCCAGTCATGACCCTTCTTTTCTCACCGAGATCCACCACCAGCGACACCATCTGCTCCTAACAGCGCTGCAGATCTGCACCACCACCAACCTTAGCCATCAACCGCTGCTCCCTCCACCGATCTCCTCCGCTGCATATCTCCTTTATTCAGATCCGACACCAACACACGAACTCCGCCGCTCTCAAACAAGCAACGCCGCACCAGCACTGTAACACCGCCCCCGTACCCACCCATTCCCTCCAGCGCAGGAAAACCGTACCCACCAGCACTGTAACACCGTCCCCTAACTTTTCTGAAGAACGAATTTCTTTTTTCTTTTTTTTGCCTATTCTCAATGTATTTTGGTACAGCTTCGGTCCATGGGAGTGGGTCCAACCCATTTAGTTAGATTATCTTCCTTTTTTTTGCCGTGTAAGTTCTTTGGATTTCAGCCACCTTGGGTCTAGCCACCTTTGTGTCCAGCCCTTTTTGGACTGTAGGTTTTTTCATTTTCTTTGTTTTTTCCATTTTTGGTTCAGACTTGTTGGGCCAGGATACAATGTGTCCAGACCTGATGGGCTCAGCCAATCATTTTTTTTTAAAACCGTGTCTTAGTTCATTAAACTCTAATATATTTTGTTAATTTTGTAGGTGAAAACTAAACACCAATTACACATTAATCTTGAAGAATCTGTATAAATATGGACACTAATTACAGTCTTTCCAATATATTAATGGACACATTAGCATAAATATGGACAAATAATGACTTGTGTACGGACCATTGGGTACACGTACTTGGACATGCCTGAAAATGAACATATACAAAAAAAAATCGGCACAAAACACACCTTAAAAACGTTAAAAAAAATATAGGTCTGTACACACTTATATATATGTCTGGACACATGTCTGGACACATCTAAATATATGTCCGTACCCATGTGTACGGATCCATTCGTTTAAGAAAAGAAGAAAAAGAATAAAAACGAATTTCTGAAAAAAAAAATAATTGAAAAGGGTATAGATGGAAAAATCCAACCCAAATTTGAAAGTAGGCTTTAATTAGAACAAATTTCTAACTAGGCTTTAAAAACACCTTTGGTTGCCATTTAGGCTCTAAATTGTAGAATCCTCATACACATTTAGTGACCCTTAGAGGTCGTGTGTAATGAAAAAACCAAATATTTTTTATCGATCACAAACGTGGTCGGTAATGGTATTTAGAAAAAATACGTAGGCAATAATTGGCGACCACGTGTGTGGTCGCTAATGGTGGACAATGGTCGCTAGTGGTCAACTATTCATTACTGACCACCAAGTGGTTGGTATAGTTTTGATCTAAGAAAAAAAATCGAAGATAAAGTACTAACCACAACCATGGTCGGAAAAGGTTACTAGTCATTACCGACCACCAAGAGATCGGTATAGTTTGGTCCAAGT
The DNA here is from genome assembly GCA_029959085.1 of Nemophila menziesii. Classification (NCBI taxonomy): domain Eukaryota; kingdom Viridiplantae; phylum Streptophyta; class Magnoliopsida; order Boraginales; family Hydrophyllaceae; genus Nemophila; species Nemophila menziesii. The sequence goes on along the minus strand of JARWIR010000005.1, from coordinate 34,510,637 downwards.
TTTAATAACTAACACAAATAAAAAATACGGCCCACGGCCGTGGATTTTTTTTTTTTGTCGAATACGCCAATGGTCAAGAAAAATATTTTGGTTTACCAAACATAGTTTCCGTCGATAGTTAGTTATTTTACCGACCAAATCATTACCTTTAGCGACCACAACCAACGGATGCTAAAAATCGAGTAGTAAATTTCAGACGGCAATAGTTGAAACTTCATTTATTCCAAACCAAACACAACTCTTTACCAAAAAAAACAATAGCAACCCGATTGTGATTTCACCTGAGCCATCCTACCACTTTCGTTGCCCATGTTTTCTCTAACGCCAACTCCATTACATAACTCATCTCAAGAAGACTATTCCACTATTTATATTTTCATTCCATTTGAGGTAATTTTCTACCATTTTTTAAGAAAATCTTGAAATAAATATATGAATTCTCTTTAGATATCAAACTTGTTAATTATTAAAGAGATATAATATGTGTAATTATAGTTGATTTGTGATTAAGTTATGAAAAGTTAGAATAATTTATGTTAAATGTATACATAAAATTGACAAAAAAAAATTATGATTATATTATAAAAAATATGAATAGTTAATGATTAGTTCATGTGTATTGATTAAACTTCACAATATATTGATTCACATTATATATCTTATATTTGTATATCTATACTAATTATTTCTTGTATGATGAAATATAATCAAAATTGGTGTACCTATTGATAAATAGTGGATTAAGTCAAAATATAAGATTATCTTAACTTTTATTAGATGGGCAGTGTTCTAAAATTCGGCCTAGACGGCCGCCTAGGCGGCGCCTAAGCGCTAGAAGGTAGCTTAACTTCCAGAAATAGCCCAGCCGGCCGCTAGGCGGGCCTAGGCGGGTTTAGGCGGCACCTAGGCGTACCCAGGCGGCGCCTAGGCGGTCTGAAGCTAAAAAATTAAAAAAAAAATCTATTTTTTAATACAAAAAATTTTAAAAAAGTTATTTTTTAATACAATAAATTATATAAATTTATTTTAAAAATTATATAAATTTAAAAAAATATTTAAATAAATATCAAAACCGCCTAGCAAGAAAACGCCTAGGCTCCGCCTAGGCGCCCGCTTAGTACCCTGGGAGCTCGAAGGTGGTCGACCGCCCGCCTAGCGCCTAGCGCCTTTTAGAACACTGTAGATGGGTGAACAAGTTTTTAGATTTTGCGTCAAAACATGTAGGTAGTACAAATATCATTAAATATGTGTGTAATGATTGGTTATATAATAGAAAAGCTTATACTAAACAAGCAAATAATCATATTTTAAGGAACGAGTTTTTATTCGTGTATCTGATTTAGACTTTGTATGGTGAAATTAACATGTTGTGATTATTGAGTCGTATGATGTTGTAGATGAAGAGATGGTGAATGGTTTTGATGATTTTATAGGCATTGTTAATGAATTAGACACGGAAATGGTAAACCCACAAAGAAACTGAGATTCTTTTGATGCGTTGTTTACAGAAATGCAAACTAAGTTGTATCTCAATTTCACAAAAATATGTTCTCTGAATTTCGTTTTGAAGTTAATACACATCAAGGTGAATAATAATTGGACGAATATATCATTTGCAGAACTCCTAGAGTTGTTGAGCCATATTTTTCCTATTGGAGAATCCAACAAGAAGTTAAAGAGTTTGGGTTTTGGATACAAAATGATTGATGTGAAAGTGAACGATTGTGTTTTATACTGGGAGGAGTACAAAATACTAGACACGTGTTTAATTTTTTAAGTTATCAAGGTGGGACCGGAAGAAGGGGAAGAGAGTGTCACATAAAAAATTATGATATTCATTTCCCCTATGTTACATCGATTGTAAGCTTCAAGACATATTATTGATGATTTATTTGTCACAAAACTGACCAATGTACAAACGAGGATGTGTTGCATCGTCTAGTTAATGGCATTAGTTGGTTAGAGATATTAGTAATGTTCGTTTGGGTTTGGCCACCAATGCATTTTGTCCCTTTTATTGGTCAAAATAATATGTATAGTATGTGTCCAAATATATTGACCATATATAACTTGACACCATGGTTAAGCATGAAAGAATACGTGTTCCCGTTATTGATTTTGGGTCCACATTGTCGAGGTAAAGATTTGGATGTATTCCTTCGGCCAGTGATTGATGAGTTGAATATGTTGTGGCGTATTGGTATCCTTACTTACGATGCACATAAGCAGGAATTATTTATTGTGTGTGGTTGTGTATTATATACAAGTAATGGTTATTCAGCGAGATTGTATGCATTGGGTTGGTCGGGTAAAGGCTACAAGGTGTGTCCCGAATGACCAGATTCTACCTTTGTGTTAATGAAGGGATAGTGTATTTCGATCACAGATGATGGTTACTACTTTATCATAATTTTCAAGAAGATGCAACTTTGTATACAAATGGGGAGTATAGAGCTCCTCATAGGCAGTACAGTATGGCGAGTATCTAAACATAACTTGACAGATTGACCTATGTGCTTCCCGAAAAGCTCAAGGATTTCAGTGGTAAATCAATTAAGAGAACGGGTATTCAATAGTTTAACTGGAAGAAGAAGAGGATAGTCTACAAGTTACCTTATTGGTCAGAATAGGTCTTCTAATATTTTATTATTGTGTTCTTATTCCCATCCCAGTTTGATTGTAAACTTTGAACACGGTTGTGGAACGACTGTAAATTCTCGGAATCCTTCTCTGGCTCAAACGCATCGCCTTACTCCTCTTCAAGCTGAACTACCCCTTTACCCCATTGTCTAGATCGAACCTAAAGACCACTGTCATTAAGAAATTTATTCCCTTTAAGATCATCCATCCCTGTTACACTACGATCCCCATTATTGTTCACGTAATTAATTATTTTATACGTAGTTCGGCTATAAATTCTTTGTTAACAATGATACTCATATTGATATCATTCGCCTCTTCTTGGAAGATCCTAAACAAACACGGGAAATTGTTAAAATTAATTTCCACGGGCTTGCTACCCAAATGTAAGTTTCTGACTACATCACTCAAAAGACCCGTATTTTCCGTCTTCCTCTTTGTTGTTTCTTTATCTTCCTTGTCATATTTCTCCCCATCTTGAGGCGCATTTTATGACACCAACATACTAGAAATCAAATCAATCATGAACTCGCACGCCCGCTCTTATTCCCACTATTATTATCATTATCATTGGGTCTTGAATTAATTAATTATTATTTTGGGTCTTGAATTAATTAATTATTATTTTTAGAGCATATTGGGTTTAATTATTTATTTAGTATGAAGCTTTAGAGATATGTGGTAATTAATTAGAGTCCAAGTTGGTAAAGAGAGCTAAAGGAAAGAAGATAAACATGGAAATTGAAGATAAGGAAGTAAAAGCTAAAAACATGGAAAAGGAAAAGCTACCTTAAATCTGAATTTCTGCAGCTACGTCTAAAGAAGTGGTGATAACTCCAAAACCAACCAATTTTGGAAGATTCCTTTCATAGGGACGTAGATAATTCTGTGAGGATTCTTTTAGTATCTTATGGGCTACAAACCGACCAATAACGAAGAAGATATGATTAAAACAAGTCAGCAGTAATTATCTTTATTTCTATACGAATTTGAGTTGGGCTAGGAGTCCATTACTTTCCTTCTCCTTCAAGAAAACGAACTAGGTCTTCCTATACCCTATAAATACAGCCTCTTAACATTAGAAAATCATCCTTGGCCAGACCTTAAGGCCAAGAGGAAGCTGCAACACAATAGAAGAAGTCTGGGAGGAGCAAACACCATATGTCTCCTTCAACCTTCAATTATGTAATTCTTTTCTTTTCTCTTCTTAGTATGAATTAATTCTTTTTAGCTTGAGTTTTAGCATATATGTATGAATTCTATGTTTTAAATTGAATTATTGTTCTTATTCTCTGTTTATGTGTTTGGATTTATATTTTGTGTTCTTGTGGAACCGCGGCCATATAGAATTACCATCTAGTAGTTAGGTCACCATTGACAACGGTGTTTAATTACATGTTTAGCACATAACATCTAGTATTCGGTTTAGATCTGACAAATCAACCTAACTAGATAATCACCATGGTTTAGTACATGTTACTATTTACCAATTACAGGAACAGTTTGCTTAGGAAGCCTTATTGACACAGGTAAATCCTATTTAAAACTACCTAGCGTAATTGGAACCGATTATTGAAGTATTACATAATTCACCCTTACATGTTTAGAACGGCAAAACTAGTGGGGATTACATGCTATTTACTCAAGCTAACTTTCATACTATCTTCTTTTCTTTTCTGTTATTTATTTTCTGTCTTTTAATTTATTAGTTTAGTTTTATTATTTAAAAACCAAATAAAAATCTATCTTTCTTTCTTTACCCTTGCGTATTATTATTCTAGCTTAATTATTTGCACTTGATAATTTGCATAAGTTCTCTCTAACTTTTGTAGTCTCTGAGGAACGAATCTTCTTATCATTAAAACTTGTATACGTCCTGTAATACTTGCAGAACCGTGCTAGCTTACGGTGTTATTTGCATCTAAATTGTATCATCTTTTTATCACACCCTAGGCCACACCAGATGCATAGACAATTGTTTTAGAGCTTGAGTTTGGGGTGGTGGGTCCACCATTATGGGAATATTATTGGGATGGTATTTTTGAGCTTATTAATGGTTCTCTGTTATTATATTGATGATGATTCACATGTTTATATTGTAACCCTTTGCCGGGGTAATAGTGAATGAAAAAGAAACTACGAGCTAAAGTTATGAAAAGGCATAACATTGAAAAAATAGCGTGATATCTTAACATTAAAAAGAGAGCCATAGCTATACAAAAGAAGAAGAAAAAAATTTGATATGAAAAGAATATATATTCGGACCGGCAAAGTGGAATTTTTATGTGAACATCTTATGCTTTAATTGGGTTAATGGGGATGCTACTTTGTGCATCAAAGAATTCATTGGGTTGAGTGAGAAACGTTTTATGAGAGTAACTCAAGCTTTAGGGTGATTCGTTGATGGCTAGTGAGAAGATAGCCAAAAGCTCACTCTAAATTATCCAAATATACTATCATACTGTCCTTAAGCCTAAATTACAACCTTAAAGACCTTTTGATTCTTTGCTATGTAATCGAGAAGTGATTGAGCCAATAGAGAGTAGTTAAGTGGATCTTTGGATACTTGTGAAGTTCGATGAACAATCTATAGCTTCCTTGGTGAATTGAGTAAAGTTCCAATCCTTCTTACATTGTGAAACTAATCTGATCTTGAATTCAAATCGTGTTGACTATGGATATGAGAAGTGTACAGGTATGTATTTTTTGAATATTATTGCATGAATTTTTTTGAGTAGTTGCTTTATGTCTATTCTATGTATTCTTCTACGTTCTTCCCGTTGTGTTAAAATTACCTAGGTATGTATTTAGAGACTTCCCTTTGTTTTTATCTTTATTGTATCGGGACGATACAACTTTGAGTTGGGGGTCTTGATGTCTCCTCATTTGTCATGAATTAATATTACGATGAGACATCATTTTTAGTGATTTAGAAGTCTTTCCAGTCGATTTTCTTGAGAATAACTACACTTTCCTATATCTAGTCTTGATTTAGTAAATTATTGTTTTTAGAGCATATTGGGTTTAATTATTTATTTAGTGTGAAACTTTAAAGATAATTATAGAGATTAATTAGATTCCAAGTCAAAGACTAAGAGATATGGAAAGAGATTAGCATGTAAATTGGGGATAAGGAAAGAAAAGCTAAAAATATGGAAAAGGAAAAGCTGCCATAATCCTGAATTTCACCACCCACGACCACAAATCAGCTTATATTTCAAAATCGGTGAGTAATTTGGAAGAATGATTAAGAGCAAAGGTAAATATCTTTCCGAGACGATGAATTTCGACTTCTCATATGCGTCAAACGGATAAGAATTGAAGATGTTAGGACCAAACCAAAAACGGGTCTGATTCCATGTTTTAGGGTTACAGATTTGAGTTAGGCTTGGAGTCCACTACTTACCTTCTCCTTCAAGAAAACGAATTAAGGCTTCTATACACCTATAAATACACCCTTATATCACTTGTAAATCATCCTTGCCCCATAGTAATTAGTCTTTAGGGTTTTTATCATCAGAATTATTGTAGAGAGCAAGATGAAGTCTTTTATAATTTCTTTTAGTTTATTTCCTTCAGGTATGAACTAATTTCCCCATAGCTTGGGTTTTGCATCATGTATAATCTATGAATTCTATTTTCTTTCTATCTAAGTTTCTTTGGGAATTATATGTTTTAATCTGATATTATCTTTTTACCTATATATTTGTTTATGTGTTTTGAATTATTGCCTGTCTGAGAACTGATCAATTTAGGCTTTCTTAATAGTATTTAGATATTAACCTTAACTAAGTGTCTAATTATTGAAACACCACATAATGTCTAGTGTCGATATTGGTCTTGACAACACTAATTCTAGCTAGATAGTCATTAGGGTATAATTTAACCACTATCATCATGTTTGGAATTGAATTGCTTAGGGCCTTGGTAGCGCTTGATAACCCTAGGTTTAGGCTGCCTCATGATGTGTCCGTAGCCTCCTTAGTCGCTCTCAAGGTCTAAGGTATGGGAATTTAGAATCCTGACTAAGTATCTAAGAGCTAATTATCTCTCTTATTAACTAAGATTTGATAGAAAGAATTAGAAAGATTAGTGCATACTAGCAAACCTAAGCTATACTTCTCATCTCATATTTCTTCGTATTTATTTTGTCTTTTATTTTTCCTTAGTTTAATTATTAATCTCGAATTATTCACTCTTTACTTTCTGTCTTTTAATTAATCGCTTCTTCCTCGTTATTCTGCTTATTCTTTTAACACACTAAGTCCCTGAGAACGAATCTCACTTATCATTAAAACTTGCATATGTCCTGTAAACTTTCTGTCTAGGGTGCTTTAGTGCATTGTTTTCTGGCTTATTATTATCTTATTTTTCTAACACCCTAGTCGACACCACTATGTCTATTTTCTCTTTCCCACTTGGATTCCGCAGGAAACTTACATCAATTATTTCTTAATTCTGGTGGAACTCATTACAAAAAAGGAAAATCCATTGGTTGGAATGGGAAATTAATTATTGAGTTGTTTCTAACAGATAAGTTTTTCAATAGGTTATTTTCAGTTAATGGCTTATATTAATATGTATGTAAAATTAAGTGAATAAATATTTATAACAAACTTAATATTGTAGGAATTCACTATTTTTAAAATTAATAAGGAAGAAATTATGTTTCCTAATTTATTATCAGGAAACTGAGCTTGTTTTTTTTATCAGATTGCAATGTATTGGTTACTTAGTTAATTTTTGTGCAATTTTGCCTCTTGATTTTTAAGTTTTATCATTTTTCAGTAAAGGATTATACCTTGATGTTACAATTATGTTATGATATGCATATAAAATTTTCGTGTTTTGATGATCAAAGTCTTAGATTAAGAAACACGGGGATTAAATTAGCTTGTTTTTGTTTATCTGTTAGAAATGTGTTGGTTAATTTGTTGGAAAATGGCTTAGCTTGATCATTTAATTGCACCATTAGGTCATGGCTTTTGAGAAATAGCTAGATTTACACGTGTTATCTCAAAGTTTTGCACCTTTGGTCCCTGATGAGGGGCCGATTTGCAACATTAGTGTATACCAAAGTCATATTTGATATATTTTGAGACACGGGTCCATCTGGATAATTTACTTACACAGATCTGTCTGGAAACACACAAGAAGGTTGCTTCAAATTTGTTTGATTGATCAAGTCTTTTTGTTTGTTTTATTAAGTTAATGACTATTTCTTTATTTTCGATAATGTATTGCCTACGTATTAGTAATTATGAGGTAAGACTGATGTTTCAACTTTTGATGTCTTTTAATTTTTTTGGGATTCCCCGGTTAAGGAATATGTGGTCAGTTTTATTTTAATTTTGGAGAATCAAATTCCTTGTATTAATTTATACTAGTTTCTTAGTCATGGTGTTAGACAAAACTAACAAATATATTCATGTGTTTTAAGAACACGCAAATATACCTCTATATCAGTGAAAATATATAGGGTGTAACAGAAAACATATCAGTGTAATGGTGCAAATATACCACTTTTATATTAATATGTATGTAAAATTAAGTGAATAAATATTTACTTGTGATGCATCATTCAAAAGAAAAGCAAACCACAATGGAATCGGAATCGAAAAACGTGATACACAATCGGGAAACAATATTATTTTCTCGAAAACAGTGTGGACAGACTCGGCTACTGAAGGAGAAGCTAAAACGGGTTTTTAAGCGGAAAAAATGGGTCTACATGATACGGGAAAGAAAACTACCATATGTTCGGATAACCTTGATATTAATCAAGGTATTAGGTTGCTGCCAACCGCGTGGTGGAAAGTCAAGTCGTTCATCAAGCGGATCACTCGGATTGCTGAAGAATACGGAAACATGTTATTCAAACATTTACCGCGTAGATTCTTCGAGATGACGGACCTTACCGCGCGTAAAGCTAGGCAGAGGTCCGTTTTGGAAAAGGGGCATCAACTTTTGGCCCCTCAATTTTCAAGATTCGGGATAGGCTAACTGAGGATAGTTTATTGGTTATGGATTATTTTGTAAACCCCCCACTAATTTGTCACTACCAAAACCAAAAAAGAAACTCTAAATTGTCCAAAGAAATCAAATGGGGAGATGATATTAGTGAGTTTATTATTTTTTTAATTAAACTTTATATGCAAGAATATAAGTCGAATAGATAATAAGGTGATTGACACATAGGGTCTTGGAGTCTAGTTTTTTGGCCTAAAGGAACTAGTTGGAATCTTACTTCATTAAAGGGACCTCAAAACTGACCAAATACTAAAATTCTCTTACTAACACTAAAAAAAAGATGATGACACTATTCATCTCTCTCCACTACCACTCCGACCACCAACCACCGGTCTCCGGTCACCGGGGAAAATACAGAGTTTCAAAAAAATGATGAGTTTCTGCAAAAATTGATGAGTTTACTACACAAACTAATGAGTTTACTGCAAAAATTGATGAGTTTACTGCAAAAAATGATGAGTTTTCTATAAAAAAAAAAGCAAAGTATTCAATAAAAAAGCTAAGTATTATTAAAAAACTATGAGTATCACTTTTACAACTTATTTATTATAGATAGAAACAAAAAAATAATTTACAACAGCCATTAAAACAAAAGAAAAAAGCTTAAACTTAAGCAATTTTCAAAAAACAAAAAAAAACTAAACACTACCTTACTGTTGACCAGACCTGGTCAACAAAAAACCAACTGCCCTAAGCGTAAGCTGTACGCATTCGGAAAAAAAAAAGTTGTTTCGTGTATCTCGAACGAGTAACAGAGATCACTGCAGAAAACTCATCAAATGAGAGCTTGGAACATGGCGAGCTCGATCTCCGGCGAACTCGATCTGCCGTGAGCTCAATCTTCATGAATCTGCTGCCAGCTCGATCTTCACGAATCTGCTGCGAGCTCGATCTTCACGAATCTGCTGCGAGCTTGATCTTCACGAATCACGAATCACCTGCTTCTTTTTAATTCAGAGCAGCAAAGGTTCCATGGCAGTGAAGCCTAACGTACGCCGGAGTTCAAGCACCACTGGTAGCGGCTGTTTGCTTTCTCCAGCAGCTATGAAGGAGCGCTTGGAACAACATCTCGAAAATCACGCTTGGCTTGGTTAGACAACAACAGCTTTTGGGCAGAAGCTAGATCAGGAAGGAGATGGCGGAGTCGTCGCGGCCGGATCTGGAAATAAGGCGCCAGATAAGAACACGCACCGGAAACCATCTCGAATCGGAAAAAATGAAGCCAGAAGATGCTCGCTGCGAACGAAGCTCAGCGATGGTGGAGATGATGTTCGCTGCTCAGCCATGGTGGAGAAGGTGTGGTGGTGTTACGCTGGAGGTTCGTAACAGTGGTTGTGGTGCTCGGCAGTCTTCGCCGGAAAATACAGTGAAGCCATGGCTATGGCTGAGAGAGCTGATAAATTGAGAGAGAGGATAGAGAGTAGAGCTAGGGTTTAAATAATTTTTGAAAATAAAATAACATATATATATATATATATATATATATATATATATATATATATATATATATATATATATATATATATATATATATATATATATATATATATATATATAAGAAATGAAAAACAAAAGGGGCTAATTTTGTAAATGAGAATTTAGCCTATAGTGTTAAAATCTTATTGAAGTCCCTAGTAAAAAATAACAAAAGAAAAAAGTTGGGTTAGGAGTAGAGGATGAGTGTTCAAGACCCCTTAGGTCATAATCTCTAGAAAATAAACATACATTAATGAAGGTTTTAGATTCTTTTTGTACATGATTCCTTCTTCATATGTACTAAAATTGTGTAGATAAATATTTAGAAATAGAAGCATTATTCCATAAAAAGTACAACGAACCGGATCAACTGTAAACGGTACACCAGCTCAGGACAGTGGCTTGTTACAAGAGGTAGTTTTCGAAGCTCAGACAAATAGGCACTTTTACGCATCAGGTTAGTCATACGGTTTTGGACACTCATGGGGAAGCAAGGGTTAGTAAAAGTATTGTTATTAATAATCGCAATTCGCAACTGGATCTTAATGGCCCTTTTGTCGTGACGGGAGATATACCATCGATGGTTGGGACTGATATTAATGAACAAGTTGCTCACGTGATGGGATCGGGCACGAACAGATCAATATCGGAGGTTGTTACTTCGAGAGGAGCAATCATGAATGTGGATAAGAGAGAAGTTCTTAAACGTCGCAACGCTTATATCGAGCAGGTTTGAGGCCCTATAAAACAACCCAAGCTTAGAAATGAAGTTTTTAGGTTCCAAGGTATGCGCATAGATAATGATGTTGACATCGAACACGTGATTGTTCCGGATAATAGTGAAGACTTAGATGGTATTGTACAATTATTAGATGATGATGTGGACGATGATTTCGAAGACGAAGAAGATTCAGTTAATAATAATGACTCAATGGATTCTCAATATGAGCCAGAAGAAGAAGATGAACCAGTGTCATCGAAGGATAATATTACGACACGTTCAGGAGCTAAAGGATATGCGAGTCAGTATAGTGCAATTGGTATGGAAAAATCTATGATCTAGGAGTTCACTCTGAAGGACCGCGGCCCCTCCTCTAAAAGGGTCACCAGGACCAAATGACTACATATGTTTGGAACTGTCAGGGAATTCGGGCCCCCTGACTTTAGCCATGCTTCGGTCCGTGTTTGATGAGTTTAAACCTGAGATTGCCTGCTTTTTTGAAACAACTCTCTACATTAAGGACTCTCGGGCGGTGCTTGATAAAATAAAATATAAAAACTCTTTTGTACTTGATCCCCAGGGCAATAGTGGTCACTCTGGGGGTGTTTGGTTGGTCTGGCAAGCTTGTGTAAATCTTAGTATTGTCTTTGTCAGTCCTGGTTTTGTTATTATGTATATAAATGATCACAATTTTACCTACTATATGATCTGTATACATGCACCGACTACTTATGATGACCGAAAAAACTTTTGGGATTATATTATTATAGAACCTTGGCTTATTATTGGTGATTTCAACGAAGTCCTTGGCCCTCAAGAAAAATTTAATAAAAACCCGGTCAACAATACACACATTCGTACTTTTAATTTTTTTATTAACGATAATTTCATTGTGGACCTTCCTTTTTATGGTTGCTATTATACTTGGACTAATCGCAGAACAGGTATTGATTTAGTCAAAGAAAAACTCGATCGAGCTCTCTTTACTACGAATTGGATAATACATTTCCCTAATGACCATTCACCGCTTTTACTTCAATTAGACATGAATAAAAAACAGGTTCAGAAGTTATTTAAATTCGAATCATTTTGGACAGATCATCCACAATGTCAAGACATTGTTAAAAAAGGTTGGGGACCATCATGTACATTAGAATCTTTACCCTTATTTATTTGTAAGCAGGATTCGACTATTCGGGATCTCAAAAGATGGAGTAGACATACGTTCAAAAACAACCAAATACAAATACAATTCCTACATGACAGACTTGTCCAGCTCTCTAATCAGATGTCGAGCGAGATAATAACACAAGAAGAAAAACAAATATGAGATTAACTCACAACGCTTTATAAAAATGAGGAACAATATTGGGCGGATAGATCCCGAGAAATATGGTTGAAATGTGGGGATCGTAACACTAAATTTTTTCATCTGGCTACAATGCAGAGAAGATCGATAAACAGGATCTTACGGATACAAGATACTTTGGGGGTATGGAATGGAGATATTTCAGAAGTGCAAGGATGCTTTCAAACATACTATACAGATCTAATTAAACAACAGGAATCAAAACCATATGTAGTAGATAACGCAGTTGAGTATATAAAAACAAAATTCACAACTGAGATGAATGATGAACTGACAAAAGAACCAACCATGGAAGAAGTATAATGTGTAGTCTTTGATATCTCTTCGTCTAAATCTCTAGGACCAGATGGTTTAACAGGTAAATTTTATCACGAGTATTGGGACATTATTAAGGAAGATGTGTTCCTCATGGTTAAAGACTTCTTTCATAATGACATTTCGCTGAATAAACTGAATGATACACTCATCACACTTATACCTACAGTAACCAACCAATCTGCGGTAGGTAACTACCGTCCGATCTCATGTGTTAACTTCAGATACAAGATTATTGCAAAAAGTCTGGCTAATAGGTTACAAAATTTCATGGATCCTGTTATTTCTCTGACACAAATAGAGTTCATAAAAGGTCGGGTAATCCAAGATAACATTTTGATTGCACAAGAAATTTCTTTTTTTATGAAGAGGAAAAGGAAATGCCCCCAAACACATGTCAACAATCAAGCTGGATATGGCCAAAGCATACGACCAGGTACGTTGGGATTTTTTGTTAACAGTTCTCAAATAATTAGGCTTTGCCGACAAGTGGATACAATGGATACAACAATGCATCACAATTGTTACTTTTCAAATTAATCTAAATGGGAATAGACTCGATAAATTCTCTCCTGGTAGAGGACTCAGACAAGGAGATCCATTATCCCCGTTTCTATTCACAATTATGACAGAATCATTAATTTTGTTAATTGAACAAGGAGTACAACTTAAAGACATTCAAGGGATACAAATTACGAGAAACTGCCCCAATATCTCTCATCTACTGTTTGTTGATGTCTCACTTTTCTTTTTATCTATTACCAACACAGAAGTTATAGCTTTTCAAGAATGTATAACAACGTATTGCAGGAGTTCTGGACAACAAATAAACTTGCAAAAATCTGCTATCTATTTTAGTAAAGATACACTAGTTGAGATTCAAGAGGTAGTCTCTCTCACCAGGTGCAGATTACAAATACATCGGACCTATGAAGATATTTAGGTATACCGCTATGTCATAAATTATCAAAAGTTGAATCTCTTCAATGGACGCAGAAAAAGTCTTTAAAAAAAAACAGAGGGCTGGAAAGCACAACTACTATCCGAAAGGGGTAAGGAAGTATTGATCAAAGTTGTACTTAAAGCCATTCCGGTATACACTATGTCAGTTTTTTATTTTCTTATTTCGTTCTGTAACGAACTTATATCAGCCATTGCTAACTTTTGGTGGAACTTGGAGGAGAGAAGCCAAATACATTGGGTAGCTTGGGAAAAATTGGCTATCGGTAAAATGCTTGAAGGGCTTGGTTTTCGAGATTTTAAACGAATGAATACATCGTAATTGGCAACTCAAGACTGGAGGATCCTAAAAATATCCACATACACTAGCAGCACGTCTACTAGAAGGTATTAATTTTCCTAAATCTGATTTCTTACATGTCAAACTTCGACAATCACGTACTTGGTCCTGGGCCAGTATTATGGAGGGGAGAGATTTTTTTTAAACTTATGGAAAATTCCAGATTGGACAGGGGGTACTATTAATATTTGGAACGATAATTGGTTAAATAATAATTCAACTATTCACAAACCTTTAAATTGCACTTTGGATACGGTAAATCAGCTTTGGGACCAAATATCGGGAGAATGGAATACTGAATTACTAGATAATATTTTTCCACAAAATGTTGTTTCTCAAATAATACGTACACAAGTGTACAATTCACAAGTTCATGACATGTTTATTTGGCCGCATCATAAGAATGGGACTTATACCACCAAATCTGGACATCGATTGTTGACCGAAATACAGGTATATCAAACGCCGCAATCTTCTACGCAGTTACATACAGATCACCCACAAATATGGACTTCAATATGGAAATCAAATATCCCAACTAAGGTACGTAACTTTATGTGCAAAGCTTGTTATAATGCTATTCCGACAAATCCTAATTTATATAAAAGAAGATGTGCTGATACTAAAGAGTGTATTTGGTGTGTGAACCAAATAGAAACAACCGAACACCTTCTCCTGAATTGTACAATATCATGAATTATATGGGCAGGATCAGCACTTCAAATCCATTTCAAGGACCAGGACACTCAAAACCTTAGTTCTACGTTTATTGAATTAACCCAAACCTTTAGCAAAGGGAGATGGGACATACGAACAGTGGAATCATATATATGCCTAATATGTTGGAATATTTGGAAAGCTAAGATGAAATGCCTCCATGAAAATATACCTATTGACTATAAATCAGTTATACATAATACATATAAGATTATGCAGGAATTATTTGGACAGATGTGGCAGTCAGGGCAACCACTACAAGTAACCCGAGGCAATGTCAACCAACAGCTGGATCCGACTCTTTTCGATCAGTCAGACATTACCTGGCACTGCGACGCGTCTTTTAAGGATACACTTACATCGACAGGTATTTGTAGCGTGCAACATCATAAACGTACGAGAGTGATTATTGACAATACCAAGACTATACAATGCAATGCTACATTAAACGGAGAGGCACAAGCGGTTTTGGATGCTGCTAAACGCTGTAAGGACTTCCCAAATGAGACGAAAACTATTTTCTCAGATAACCTTGAACTGATTCAAGGTATAAAGCACTTGTCAGGAACAAGCTGGACAATTCACCCATCAATCTTGGAAATCCGGAGACTGGCTAGTATTGGAGGGCCAGTTTGGTTTCAACATATTCCAAAACGCTTTAATGGACGGACAAACAAACTTGCAAAGAATGCTAGACAGAGAGCGACATCTTCCCTTCTGTGGGATACATCAACACTCTGTGATGCTTTTAGAAAATTAGGAATAGGTAAGATCTCTTTGATAGGAACTTGTACTTATTCCACAAAAAAAAAAGGTATTTAATATTTTTAAAAATTACTTAAGGTAGAAATAATGTTTCCTAATGTTATTTGATCGAAGCACTGAATTGTCTTCGACAAAATACAAGAAAAAGGGAAACACCGAATTGTCCAAACAAGTTTCGATCTGAAAGTACACACTCACTCTATTTACACTAACTTCTCTTCGTCTTTATGGTTTTATAACTACCACTTCCATCTTTATATCTTAATTTTCTCATCTTTCATTCTTCAACTTCACAAAAAGAGACTCTAAACTGTGTCCTAAATCCAAAGAGAAGTATCTATCGCTGTAAATATTTATAAAAATTCAATCTTTAAAGCAAAGAACCGATTCTTTTTACTCTTTCCTAAACATCCTTTGATCCCAAGAATTAAACTAACCAAACCTGAAACCCCCTACTTGGTACATCTCAATCACGTGTTTTGATCTTAATTTTTGAGAAACATTAGAAATAATATATGATCTTTGATATTTTTTTCTGGGTTTATGTTGTCATTTGCAGACAATAGATGCTATAGAAGAAGAAAAGTACTTGAAAATGTCTGGGGATATTGAAGAACCACCATTTAGTTTTGATTTCCAGGTAACTTTTTGGATTTTCTAAATTATATATGATAAGTTATTACGGTGATTGATCTGTGACGTGTTTTGATTTCTTTTCGTTAATATCTGGATCAGTGTGTTGTTGAATCACATATCACTCAATATCCTAGTTACTACTAATTTATAAGCGAGGGATTAGTTTTATTAAGTATTATCAAATATTTGATATATCTTCACCGTAAAATGTACAGGTGGATTCTGTGCACTCTGGATCAATCTCATTCGGAAGGTTTGAAATTGATGAGCTTTGTTGGGAAAGGAGATCATCGTTTTCACATAATAGATATCTTGAAGAGGTTGAAAAACACTCAAAACCAGGCTCTGTTACTGAGAAAAAAGCATATTTCGAAGCTCAATTTAGAAGACGTGCTCTTATGAAACAAGCTTCATCGGAGAGTCATAATGGAACAGAGTACCAAAGTAGCGAAAATGATACTATGGAAAGTACAGGTTTTGAATACGAGTTTGGAAGTTTTCATGAAACACGTTTTGATGATAGTCCTGTTAATTCTGTAAATGGAAAAGAATTTGAAGTAATTGAATGTGTACGAGAAGATACCGAAACTTCTTCTTCTGAACATACGAGTGAATCTTCATCTCTATCTCCATCTCTATGTATGGTGGAAAATATTCCTGAAATTCAACTAATTAATTTGCATGAAACTTGTCAAGATGAAGTAAAAATTCCTCCTTTAATCAAAGTTGAGCCAAGATGTACTAAAGCTTCTGAGACAGAAAGTCCTTGTATTGAGGTCTGTTCATTCTTAGACTACTTCTTATGATGTTTTTATATTCTTTACTTATCTTTAAAGTGTTTGATGTCATAAATGTAGGTGAAAATTGCACCAAAACCTGAGCAAATCACGTGCAAAATTAAGTCTAGTGTGAATTGTTCTCAAGGTAAGATCAACAAATTTCATGGAGCATCTAAGAACTTGTCTAGAAGCGAAATTAATGCTCCAATGATATCGAAAAGCGAAAAGAAACTATCAGAAACTGTATCTCAAACCTCAAGTACTAGTCATAGAACGCCAAAACATGAGGTATGGGTTTATTTTCTAACTTTGTATTGTATAAATACAAGATATTTAATAGATTTTTATAAAATTTTACCCTTGAATATCTTTTTGAACAGGTTCCTTGTAACACAAAGACAAAAGTAAAGCAGTTGAACAAAAGGTATATACAGTTTTTTTTTCCTGTAAAATACATCAATTTTTATACTTAGAAATTAACTTGTTCTGCATGTAGTGCTGTGATAGAACCAAGAACAAAAATTATGACAAATATGTTACGCTCTACAGAAGAAAAGGTTGCTTCTAAAGCAAATCATAGTATTACAAGGTAATGTAAATTTTTTGTACATATGTGTCTCGGGTTTTTTCCTCATAGACTAAACTTTTTCTCAGGCTGAAACAAGGTGTGAGCTCAACTAAGCCAATAAGGAAACAGAGTAGTCCAGGTTTCAGCTTTAAAAGTGATGAACGTGCAGAGAAGAGAAAAGAAGTAAGGCTTTTCCGTTGGATAAAGATAAAAAATTTAATGGTTATTAATTCTTGTTCTCTTGCTTTTTTACAGTTCCTGAAGAAAGTAGAGGAGAAAATGCAAGCTAAGGAAGCTGAAAAATCTCAGCTTCAAGCAAAAACTCAGGAAAAGAAAGAAGCCGAGATTAAAGAGTTAAGGAAAAGGTTGAATTTTAAAGCGACACCTATGCCTTCGTTTTATCACCCTACCAAAGCTGGTACTATTAGTGTGATAAGCGGGAAAAGCCAGCAAAAGAAAGAGAAGATTACGAATTTGCAAAAGAGTAATAATGTGGTGATTGAATATGAGAAAGATGAGAAGGGTAAAATGAGTACAAGTGTGATAAGGAAGAATATGAAAGGTATGCATTTATCGAATAGTTAGAGAATATTGGTAATGTAGTAGTTGGTGTTGAGTAAACACAGGGGGAGATGTGCAAACGATCTATGAACCTTATATAGAGGTGCATCATGTAATGTATATCTTAGTGGGTACTGGGTAGACAATAATACGTCTCTTTTCAAAGTGCTTAGCTTCAAAGGACTTAAACTTTAGTAGTATCTACATTATATAAGTGTTAATCTTATGTACTAGAATTTGAGTTTAGATTCGAGGACCTGGGAAGCAATTTGAGTTGTTATATCTCCACGTTTTTATGATGATTTCTCATAAAATCTGACATGCAACAACTAGAAATCAAACACCGATTTCTGAAGAAAAAAGTATTTTCTTCAAAAAGTGGAAAATACAAACACGATTCTGCTGGGGATCGAACCCAGAATCTCTGGTTTCGTAGACCAGCGCCTTATCCATTGGGCCACAGAACCATTTGTTAAAGTTGGGAATAGCATTGATAATCGTATTGAGTTGGTCGTACTTATCATTCCTTTTTCGTTTTTTTGGTTCGATATACTTATCATTCATTTATCCTGAACTCCAACTATATTATATATTTTATTTGTCAGAACTATATTATATTGAGCTTGATAAACTACCAATTATCAAGTTGGTGTCTTATCCTTTATATGAATCATATATTTCAAATGCTTTTTAAGTCATTATATTCTAATGTTTGTAATTTAGATCAAAAACTTTTTCTCTTTACGCAAAAGAAAAAAAAAAAAAAAAAACATAACTGGCCCATACTTATATTTTAAAGATATTTTTTATAATATGCTTGATATCTAATTCAAGTTCGGTCCCGACCCAAAGTAATCAAGGTGGTTGTTTTGGACCCCAAATTTGAAAGGACCAGAAAAATAATTAACCTTTTATCTTTCTATATGTAGTGCTTATTAGAATAAACAATCGAGACGTGATGTAAGAGACGGATCTAGGATGAGCTTTCGGGAGGATGGGGTAAAACCTATAATAATTAGCAGAGTTTCAAGGTGGTAATTCCGAATATGTTTTTTAAGGTAGTTTTTTATCCAGGAAAGATTGAAGTAGGGAGCGAATTTTAGACTTAGGGTTAAAGGTCTATTTTTAAAAAAACTTTTTGCCCAAAATAAATATTTCAGATATTTTTCTCAAGAACCAATCACACCCCAACCATCCTCTTCCCCATCCGTCTTTACGTGATGTTAATTTGGTGGTTCTATTGTTTGCTCTCCGCTGAAAAATACGAAAGTTTGAATTTTTTTTATTGTTAAAAACGTTTTCATTAAAATAAACCGTTACAAAAACTTGGTCGGTTCTTGAAGGTACGACATCTTTTGATACTAGTCTCGCTAATTAGGTTGGAATAGAATCCAAGTTATAGCCTAAAAAATTGCCTAGAGGTGTGTTTTTAGCTATCTAATCAACGACTAAATTGTTTGCTAGAGGAACAAAGGAAAATAAAGGATTACAAGTTCCCTGAAACGGAATAAATTCTATGTATTACATTACTAATACTAGGATTAACTATACTACTACTAAGTGCAAGAGGCTCCATTATCACTTTGTAATCATTCTTAATCACGCGTCTCGTGTCCTTGTATTTCTTAGCCCACAAACATGCCTTCAATATTTCAAGGGTTTCAGCTTCAATAGATCTACCTATCTCCCACGTGTTGTATTTAGTAGCTACTTCTATCCGATCTTTGATATTGCATGTAATGGACGATTTGTTAAATTTATAAAATTAATCAAAATTAATTTTGAGCCAATTTAGAGATGGGGGCATATACTATTCTTGTTTTTATTATGGTTAATGTTTCCAGTATTATTCAGATTTCCTATCATATGGGGTTCTGAATATCTATTTTTGGACTATTTTTAGTACCAGGTAGTGCTACTTTGTATGGGACAATCTTATTCAGCCTAGCTCTAGGCATAGACCTCACACTCCTTTTGGTACACCCTCATTTCATATATCATGTACATATTGACCATCTTGTATAGAATGTATAGTTGTTTATCCCTCAAATCAAGTGAATCATCCTTAGGATATATTAAGTTTGTTTGCTCTTCACACAAGGATTGTGCTTTCTGAATTGTAGTTAATGAACTAAGTTTATCATTATTAAATAAACATCCATTCATATCCTTCCATATTTTCTAGTCCAATCTAGTTACATTTTCAATTAATAAATTATCTTTCTCAACATTCTTACTGGCCCCACCTAAAACTGCAGCCATTCAAGTGCTTAATTTATTAGAACTTGGTTGCCGATCCTTAGGTTAAGGGGAGAAGCCAACCAAACTGCCTTTTCCCAAGGACTAATTCTGTTTCCAATTTACGAATCTTACAAGTCTTACTTTAAGTTACTTTCCTATAAAACAAATTCTCATTTGAAGGCAATAGGTTCTTAAAAGCCTTCCACATAAAAAAGTTCACCTTAGGGGTATTTTTCAAGTTCCATACCATCTTCCATACACTGAATCAGTGCTATGCGAAGATGTTGGTTTTAGATGATTCTTTTAGGACCCAGCTAACTCAAGCCTTTATTACATATAGTGGTAATCTATTTTAAATAAGTAATTACCTTCCTTATTAAGTACCCGAAACATATTATCAGTTATATTATTCAAGAGGATAAACATTTCAGTATTTTTCTTATAATATTCTTTAGAGATGTTTTCTTTAATCAAATTTGGATTCCAATTTCTAGTTCCCTCATACATGAGGTCTCTAACTGTAACAACATTATCCTTAGAAGGAGCGATGACTTTATTTAGTACCCATCCATATTTGAGGAGGTATATATTTCCCATATTCCCAATTTTCTATTTGGAATGTTTAATCATAGCATCTTCTCCAGCTAGAAGGCTTCTCCAACCACATGAGGGTGAGTGCCCTTCTTTAGCTTCATTGAAAGAACAATTATTAAGGTATTTTCCTTTTAGTAGAGACTCAGTATTGGATATTGAAATTCAAGCTTTTTTCCAAGCAATGCCAAGTTCATGATGTGTAGATCTCTAAATCGAAGGCCACCCTTGAATTTGCTAAGTGTTAATGAGTCTTACTTACCCCTGAATCTGTTTTTTCTTTTTTTTTTTTACCCTACCTAAACTTAGCAAATGATA
Organism: Nemophila menziesii; assembly: GCA_029959085.1. Lineage (NCBI taxonomy): Eukaryota > Viridiplantae > Streptophyta > Magnoliopsida > Boraginales > Hydrophyllaceae > Nemophila > Nemophila menziesii. The sequence goes on along the minus strand of JARWIR010000005.1, from coordinate 34,489,610 downwards.
GGATATATTTTCACACACTTTTTATTGTAACAAGTAAGAGGACATGAACTAGTTTGGTATGCTCTGAAGAAAAGCTTTAATTAAGGTTTTTTACCGACTTTTGATAAGTAAAGATTTTTCCAACTATGTATCCTTTAAGTACTCTTTCCACTAATAACCCTAGGTTCTTTACCTTAGACATATCCTACTCAGTGGGTTTCCCGAGGTACTCCCTAGATCATTAGTGATCTTCATATTAAGACTTAAAGAAAATATGTACTGGATATACTCAAGAGGGTTTGTGCTAAACGTCTTTCTACATTTAGTAAAGTTAAGAGCCACTCCAATAGCAAAATAATATCTATTAATAGCATCATTGAAACTATTTGCATCTTTATAGGTATCATTGAGAAAAAACACACTATCATCAGCAAAAAATAAATGTATTAGTCTAGCGCAATTTTTAGCTATTTTAATAGACTTCAGAAGTCCCCTATACACTTTACTTTGGACTAGGGCAGATAATGTTTTGGTCACCATACAAATAATGATGAGGGGTAAGGGATCACCCTGCCTTATCCCTCTCTCAGGTTTGTTTAGTTTAAAAAGTGGTCCATTTATAAGGACTGAGTAAGAAACAGACTTAATACAACATGTAATTCTCTCACACCATTTCATATCAAACCCCATTTTTATCATGAGACTGTTAAGAAAGTCCCACTCCATAAATTCGTAAGCTTTTTTATTGTCTTCTTTAACAACCATACTACAATCTTTTGTTGTTCTTTGTTCTTTAAGATAATTACATACCTCATGTGCTATCATAGAGTTCTCCTCAATATGTCTTCTAAGAATAAAGACAGATTGGTTTTCCTCAATAATATAACTCATAAGAGGTTGTAATCTATTGACAAGAATTCTAGCAATAATCTTATAAATAATATGAGAAACGTTGATGGGTTTAAAAAATTTAATGGTTCCAGGATATTCTATTTTTGGTATAAGTGAAATGAAAGTTCGATTGATGTCATCAAGACTATCATTATTATACCAAAAAATGTTAATCACTTTTATTACATCCATGATGTCTCCCCATTTGTGATGATTTAATATTAAGTGGAGACATCATTTTTAGTGTTTTAGAAGTCTAAATACTCGATTTTCACATGATATAGTGCACTTTCCTATTTCTAATCTGGATTTAATGAATTATTATTTTTTAGAGCATATTGGGTTTAATTATTTATTTAGTGTGAAGCTTTAAAGATATATATGGAGATTAATTAGATGCCAAGTCAATTCTAAGAGATAAAGGAAAGAAGATATACATAGAAATTGGAGAAAAGAAAGGAAAAGCTAGGATATGGAAAAATAAAGTTGTCAAATAAATCTGAATTCCAGCACCCACGACCACAAAAGGGATTATATCTCAAGATTGATTAGGAATTTGGAAGAATGGTCTAAAGCAAAGTTAAAAATCTTTCTGAGACGATCAGTTTCTACTATTGGAACACATCAAACGGATACGTATTGAAGCAGTTATGACTAAAACAAAACAGTGGCCGATTATTACCTTTTCTATATTTTAGGGTTATGAATTTGAGTTGGGCTTGGAGTCAATTACTTGTCTTCCACTCCAAGAAAATGAATTAGGTCTTCTAAACACCTATAAATACATCCTTATATCTTTTGTAAATCATCCTTGTCTCACATAAATTAGTCCTTAGGTTTATTATCATTAGAGTTATTGTAGAGAGCAAGATGAAGTCTTTTATTCAATCTTTTAGTTTATTTCCTTCAGGTATGAACTAATTTTCCCATAGCTTCGGTTTTGCATTATGTATAATCTATGAATTCTATTTTCTTTCTATCTAAGTTTATTTGGGAATTATATGTTTTAATCTGATATTAGCTGCTTACCCATATAATTGTTTATGTGTTTTGAATTATTGCCTGTCCTAAACCTGATCACTTTAGGTTTTCTTAATAGTAGTTAGATGGTCGCCCGGAAGGGGTGTCTAATTATTGAAACACCACATAACGTCTAGTGTCCGATATTAGTCATGACAACACCGATTCTAACTAGATAGTCATTAGGGTTTGTTTTAATCACCATATCACCAATTGAAGGAATTGTAATGCTTAGGGCCTTGGTAGCGCTTGATAAACCTAAGTTTGGACTGCCTCGTGGTTGTGCCGTATCCCCCTTAGTCACTCTCAAGGTCTAAGGTATGGGAATTTAGAATCCTGACTAAGTATTTAAGAGCTATTATCTCCCTTATTTAACTAGAATTTGATAGAAAGAAATAGAAGGATTAGTGCATACTAGCAAAACCTAAGCTATATCTCTCATCTCATATTTCTTCATATTTATTTTATTGTCTTTACTTTATTAGTTTAATTAATCATCTCTTAATCAATCTTATTTACTTTCTGTCTTTTAATTAATTACTTCTACTCGTAACTATTTGCTCATTCGTATGACACACTAAGCCCCTAAGAACGAATCTTCTTATCATTAAAACTTGCATACGTCCTGTAATCCTTGCAGTACTGTGCTAGTCTAGGGTAAATTTTGCATCGTTTATCTATTTTTATTATATTATTTTATCACACCCTAAGCAACACCAATCCAGTTTAATGGTACTCCGATATTTTTTATTACAGAATCCTAGGTACCCCAAAGGTCCAAGGGATTTACTAGCCCATAATTCATTAATTGCCTTCTTAATTTCAGAGATCTTAATAGGTTTCAAAAGGTACTTATTCATATTATATGTAATATCATTTTTTAATAAACTCAAGGATACTAGAGAAGTGTTTATGTCCTATACTTTTGTATATATTATTTAAATAATTCAGAGTAATATCCTTTACTTCACCAGGTTCATTTAACCAAACTCCATAATCATTTTGAAGTCCTGTGATCTTATTAATGCTTCTTCTCTCTCTTTCTTTTGGTACATGGGTAATCCGGGATCGCTTGCGTGCACCACGACTAATCCTACGGGGATATACACGCATCCCAATGTATAATCCCAGGTAAATCAGAACTAGGTTACCCATATTCAGGGAGGGGTTCGAGCCTTGTACCTCTTACTTTACACCCGTTAGGGAGGGGATTCGAACTCTAGACCTCCCCTTTAAGTGCTGAAGAAATAGCAAGGCTCTGGGCCATGTTTTTTATATCATGGGTGTCTGGGCCAACTTTCGCGCACCACGACTAATCCCATGGGAAATATACACGCCTCCCCATGCATAGTCTCAGGTTAATCAGAACAAGGTTACTCATGTTCAGGGAGGGGATTGGAACCCTGTACCTCCTGCTTTACCCCATTTAAGGGCTCAAGAAATATAAGGCTGGGGGGATTCAAACTATGTACCTCTTAGATGAGAGCCAAGGTTCTGGCCATTAAGCTAACCCTAATGTTTAAGGCTCTGGCCATTTATTTCTACATCTTGAGGCCCAACAATCCTCTTCCCTTTTCCAAATGATTTCTATTTATTTTACAATTTTATTATATTCTTCATTAACATTAATATCAAGGTTACTTTTATTAGTAATAATCCTTAATTCTTCCATGAGATTGTCTATATTCTTCCTACTACTGTTAGAATTCCATTTGCTCCATATAATTATAAGCCTTTTACACATTTTTAAATTAGTACAAAGTACATTCTTAGTAATTTTTTTGATAGTATTCTTGGATTCCATACATTTTTAATTAACTCATAGCACTCTTTTTCCTCAGTCCAAATTTTTTCAAAATAGAACCTTTTATTATTTTTCTCATGGTTCTCATTAAAATGTAGAAGTTGTGGAGTATGGTATGATCCTACAACTAGTAACAAAGTCACCCAAGTTTTATACTTCTTAGTCCAAGCTTCATTAAACAAGCATCTATCCAAAAGAATTTTAATAAGTTTAGACCTCGCTCATCTATTAGACCACGAAAGAACACATATTTTACTATTCAGTTGAAGAAGATTATTATGTTTAATAAACCCATTGAAAAATTTCATGTTTTTCTTACAATTAATGTTTCCCCCATTCTCTCATGTAAATACATTATATTATTAAAATCACCAATTAAATTCCAGGCCATTAATTTGGGGGAGCACACGGGAATATTTTAAGTGATTTAATTATTTCCTTATCATAAAGAGAACCGTAGACAAATGTAGTCTTGTGCGCTTCGCCCTCATTATTAGTGAATTCTTAATGAACATATTCTTCGTTTTTATCGATAACTTTAATACCCATTTTACTTTCATAGAACAACGCTAAACCCCCAATAAAAGCCACCTGGTCTGTAGCTGTTATTAAATCCATTTTAATAAGGCCAATTTTTTTACTAAGAACAAATAATTCGTTTTTTGTTTCAGATAAGAAGATTACCTCGGGTCAATACCTAGAATTGATATCAATAAGGATCTGGAATGCCAGTCTAGGTTTATACGGTCAATTATGGAAACCTTACCAACACCTACCACTTGTGTTGTCACTGCCACTTATTCGATATCATTCATAACCATGTTCCGTCTCTCTTTTTTCCTTCTTTTAACTCTTTGTTAACTACTGATCCGAACTCCCAAAACTTAGCGTTCCTATTAACCCCAGACCTCGCTTTCCTTGAGTTATATTCTATTTTGGTACTTTCCCTAATAGAGATTCTTCTGTTCGAAAATGTGTAATCTTCATCATAATGGGTGGTATTGTGTTTTGAGTTGAGTTTAGGGGTAAAGGGTGATGATGGTAGACGATCACTTATAAATTTGTGTGAAATAAAGTGAAGGTTAAATATGGTTGAGAATGATTTGGGAGTAAAAGGGGGTTGAGAGAGAATTGGGGTTGATTTAGGGTTGATGGATAGATTGAAAGTGATTATGTTCGTGTCTTGAGCTGGTTTAGTATGTTGTGTAGTAATGGGTCTATTATAAATAGTTGGTGATATAATGACGTTTGGCCTAGGCTCAGGAATGACCCAAATGCAATATATTTTATTCGGGGATAGTGTGGTATTAAATTTTTGGACCAAATAGGCTCCCAACTCAGCTATTTATTTTTCTTTATTTTTTAATAACTCCATCTCCTTAACCTTATCACACTCATATGTTGGTTGTAGTCCCATACTCGTCCTCTTCATACCCTCTATGTCGCCTTTCTCTCCATTCGTTCCACTAGCTTTGTACTGCTGCTGTTAGTACTAGATTTTTTTTTTCTTCCTAGTTAATTAACAGAATAGAAGACGCCGAGTTGGGTTTGTCCATATTTTTAGCTTTAACCCGGTTTGAAGCTTTTTTTTACCCCATTAAAGAACTTTGTAGCACCAGATTCATTCTTAGATTTGTAGAACATTGTTGAATTCAATGGACCCCTAGTTGACAGCTTGACCTAGCTACCAATCTTTGGTTCAATCTAATTACTCACACAGTTTCTCTACTCGTGGTCAAACAAACCGCACCCGTAACAGACTTGTCCGATGTTTTCATAGCAGGATTCAATCCAAGTTCGAGTAGCTTCATCTTTCTAGTAATTAATCCTTGGAATGATGGGTTTGTTAAGATCCCAGCCGAGCTGCACACGTGTGATTGAGTTCTCCTTGATGACGTTAGATTCCAGAAATTCGACTTTGTGTACCTTCCCAAAGTAAGTCATTAGCTTTTCAATGCATTTATGGGTAAGAAAATTAATCAGAGTGTTGAAAAATTGCACCGATAATGTTGTGTAATTTACTGTGTTTTTTCATCCACTCTTGTACTAATTAACGACAAAATGTTTACCCGTTATCGTCCAAGGTCTTTGTAACCAAAAAAATTTCTTATCTTCCTCGCTTTGAATTTGATAATGGCTTCATTACTTCTTATTATTTTAGTTTTAACAGGGCCAGAGAGAGCCCAATATTTGTTGATGTGATTCTTGATGAAAACAAAACTGACATGTTCAAGGAAAAGGACTTTAGCAATAAGGTTAGGCTCACTTAATGTTTTGTATTTGGTGTTGTTTTCAGGAATGATTACTAAGTCCCCATCTTGAGCATGAAAGTGATTCAAAAAGTAGAAATTCATGATTTGGAAGTACAGGAAAACATGAGAAAATTTAGGTGGGGTAGAGGAAAGATTCGAGGAAGAGAGAGGGGTAGAGAGAGAGAGAGAGAGAGAGAGAGAGAGAGAGAGAGAGAGAGAGAGAGAGAGAGTTTCATAAGTGACTTATTTTTTGTTGATAGCCTTTTTCTTAATTACTTTTTTATTTTATTTTCGATAATCCTTGTAAAATATGTAACTCATTTTTATTGATCAGTCATTTTAAATTAATAATAGAATTAATACATATTTTATAAAATAATATATTTTTTCAATATTATATAATTTCTCTATATACAAAGTATGCATATCCAAAAATTAAGAAAAATACATTAAATAATATTTTTTAAATACATATAATCATCTTATCAAATTGATCTATATAAGGTTATCTATTCTCTTTTTTAATACATTTGAGGTCTAAATGATCGATTACTGGGAGAGGGCTTTAAGAGAATACTCTCCCCTCTTTCTAGATTTTTTTTTTGATTGGGTAATTGGTTGTATTAAAATTAAAGAAGAAATTGTACACTATATAAAGTAACACTTTCCATTGTGAATCATTATACTTATCCAAATTGTCTTCACTATTAATGGGCTCATACAAATATTTTCAATACAAGATATCCTCCATTTTCAGTTTGCATAAAGAATAATTTGAAATGTCAACTTAATTATGCATGAAACACTAGGAGAGTCATCCATTATATCACACAAGATACTCAAATAACCAAATCTTTGATACCACTTTGTTAGGATAGGTCACTAGTAAACGTAGCCGAGATAAACTGGTCTTGTTTCCCTTCTTTGTGTGTTACTAACATGCAAGAAAGAGAAAGTAAAGTGACACAAAGATTTACGTAGAACAACCTCATAGTAGAAGGTAATTACCACGTGGACTAAGGGTCCAAAATAATACCCTATAACAATATATTAATGGTATTAGAAGAGGTTCTCTCTAAACAACACTAGAAATTCTCGAATATATTAACGGATGCAATACACAAATCTAGAACAAACTCAACATTTCTTAAACGAGGTTATATCTTAGGTTCCAGTATTTATAACGACAACCCCACCGATGGATCTTAATTAAGATGTATTAGGAATATTGTGCCAAAAGTTTGTATCGGTCGGGTTTTATTTGACTATCCAAACGAGATTCTCAATATTTTGTGACATAAAGATTTATCGAATTTTCAGATTTACTCTTACAGATTTCACTCAATTTGTACACTCTAATCACTTTGTAAGTATATCTTTATTGTTCTTTATTGTTACCAAATGATATCCTAAATTAATCTTTATATGGCTCAAGAAGTGGAGATGAGAGGCCATTCAACACTTGAATGACTGCATGAAAATATCGCGTCACACCTATATATATTTTCAATACACTTACATTGTTTCTAATGAGGTCTCCATTTATGAAGACATGAGTTGTCCTCCAATGATAAGGAAACCAACCCAACACATGATGATGTTCCATTTGTCATGAAATATCATATTTTGATTGGTCAATATCTTTTGTTCGATATTGATATACCAAGTTGTTGTTTAGTTTTATTTTTTATGCTTATATCCATAATATTGAAAAAGGTATTTAATAAAAGGAAAACTTTCATTGAAAAAAAGGTATCTTAACATTTTTATACAAATACAATGGCTACATTTAAGCAATTGTGGGGGTGTTGCGCATCATGAACCACGTGCGGTCTTCATGAATGCAAATAGACCTATCAAAAGACAACATATATGGAATATTCTAATTCATCTAGATTCATTATGGGGATGGAGAACAATTTTAAAAGTACAAAAAATTGCCTCTCAATTTGTAATACATAATCTCGACAGTAACAATTTCACCAATATTTGGTAGGATATGTGGCTACCTGATGCAAGCATATTATTCGAGACTGGTGTCGGCTAGGGAGTGATAAAAATAAGATATTAATAATGTAATTAATCACCCTAACCGAGCACGGTACTCAATGCAAATATCACAGACCGTACAAAAGTTTTATGATAAGTAAAGATTCGTTCTCAGTGACTTAGTGTGTTATACGAATGGATTTAACAAGAAAAGCGTAGTAATTAATAGCTATTGAATTTAAAGACAAGAAAAATAAATATGATTGGTTGAGGAGATATGATTAATTAAACTAAAAACAATATATAAAAAGATGTAAGAATAAGATGAGAAAGTATAGCTCATGTTTTGCTACTACGCACTAATCCTTCTATTTTTTCTACTAGTTAATATGGGTGATTAAAGCTCTTAGATAAGTAGACAGGATTATATATTCCTCCTATCCCCCTTTCAGGTGGACTTAAGAGGCGATCTAACAATTAACAGGGGACTTGAGTAAGGGGACCCTGTAATAATGATCGGTGATTAATTCTCAAACCCTAATGACTATCTAGTTAGGCAAGCCCTTACGGATCACTACCGCACACTAGATGCTTATGTGATGTTTTAATAATTACACACCCCTTCCGGGTGACCATCTAACTGATATTAAGACAATCTTAACGTGATCAAGATTAAGACATGCAATGAATCAAAGCACACAAAGCAAATATATGGTTAATAAGCTATAATCAATTCAAAAGAGTTTTCCCAACAAAATTTAGATAGAAGAAAATAGAATTCAAATATTATACATATGCAAAACCCAAGCAATGGGAAAATTAGTTCTTACTAGAAAGAAATAAACTAAAATAAAGATACATACTATCAACTTGCTTCTCTTGAATGACTTCTATGATGAATAATTCTAAGGATTAATTGTGGAGCGGCAAGGACATGTTTACAATCACTAAAGGGTGTATTTATAGGTGTTTAAGAATACCTAGGTCGAAATATTGGAGTAGAAGGCAAGTAATTGGACTCCTTTTTCAAAATCAAATTCGTTTCCTAAAATATAGGAGGTATGATAAACACTACTGTCTTGTTCTGGTCGTAACTTCTTTGTCATTGCTCTAATTTTTGCCTACTTTATATTGAAACGACCGTGTCGAAAAGATATACTATTCCTTTAAATTGCTCCTCCAAATTCCCAGCTGATTTTAAGTTATCTTCACTTTAATGGACGTGGTTGCAAAATTTCAGATTTACTTGATACCTTTTCCTTTCCTATTTCATCTCTACTTCCATTTATCTCCAATTTCCATCCATATCTTATTCCTTTCTCTTAAAATTGATTTGGCATCTAATTAATTTCCATATACCTTTAAAGCTTATAAACAAATTAAACCCAATATACTCTAAAAATAATAATTCATCAAATCAAGACAAGAAATAGGACTTTATCAAAATACGAATAAAAATCTCTAATTAAATACTCGAATACACCTAAATTATGTCTCCAACCTAGATTATTATATCACAAATAGGGAGACATCAGAGACACATCACAATATTTTCAAAATAATAAGGTGACATTGTGCATACATGATGGTCAGTGATGACGGCCAAAGATGTTAAATTTTATTCATTAGTAACAATAAAATATCTATATTTGTACACATAAGGAAGATGACATCACTTGTGATAGAACAAGGAATAATGGTTTCAACACAAGATATATAAGAATATGTATACCTCATGAACAAAACAAAGAATTCCATTGAAATAAAGTAGTGTGAGATGGAAATATACAACGAAGTATCAGTTCAACTTATTTGTTCAAATTGAACAAAATATCTATCAAGTATAAAATTATTTCATGGATCAACAACTAGATCCTATATGTTAATTTCACAAGTCACAACCTTGCGTCCAAAGATCGTGGTCATATTTTTAGGGAGAATTTAGGGAGATTACTTGAGAAATGTGATTGTCATATTTACGTAACAAAGTTAATTGTATTAAAAGTGGTCTTTATTTTGATCAAAGGAGACGGTAGTAGAGGGATGGAGTAAAAATATTGGAGAGAGACTTATAATTATGCTTCATTATTCTTTAAACCGCATGGCACAATTTACACTAAGCCCACGGATTTTACCCTTTTTTTGAAATAGGACGAGATAAACAATTATCTCTTTGGGATGTTAGTTAGTTTTTGTTGGACCAAGATAATTTAGGTTAGCAGGCTAATCGGGTAAATTCTTGGAGTGGGTTTCTTAAGTCTTAGTATTATGTATGGACATAACAGAATATGCTTGGGATTGATTGTAATTTGAGCTAGTCTAAGAATATTTGTAATACCTTGAAAAGTCAATTGACTTGAATAATTTTTTTGTCAAACATAAAATACATTAACACATCAAATATCCATTTACAAATGGATTACCCTATCCCCTTGGAATAATTAGTGAGTTTAGCAAAGATTCAACTGGGAATGGGGGTAAATGCCAATCGCCAAGTAGATCGTCTAAGAGAATATGCTTAGCGATCTAGTCGGCTATAACATTCTCCTCCCTAGGGATATGGAAGAAGCTAAGTATTTGTTTGGATTGAGGGGGATTATTTAGTAAAGGAAAGGAAAGAGGAATATAGTAAAGGAGAGGAGCTGAGAGGATACATTATTCTTTAGCTGAGTAAAAAGATAAGATAAAAAAGTTATAATGGATTACAAGCCTTAAATAATGTATATCAAAAATAGGTTTTAAGGCTAAGTTCCTACAGCGTTTGCTGCTAAGCTGCTTCACATTGCTCAGATTACCATTTATGATCACGACTCAATGGTTGGGAAGCAAATTAGCCACCACCACTCAATCTGTCACCCTAATAAGCGCTCTTCTTCAGTTGAGTTAGCACAAAAAGTCCATGCAACTCCGCATAACAAGCCCCCTGAGTGTCCCTAATAATAGTAGAAACAATAATAGTTTTATTAGTAAAGAAACTTGCATTAGTTGAGAAATAAGTGTATTAGGATCACCATTATATTTCCAACTATCTTTCTGTTTTTTATGTTTTGTAATTCCTTGATTTGTTGGATTCTTACTGGTTTGATTTTTTGTTCTGTTTTGTAACTATCTTCTTACCATTATAATTATTTTTCTTATTTTACAAGGCAACATTGAATTTATCATAAGCCACCACAGCTTTACACATAGTATCATTCAACTTCACATTTTCAAATTGCATAGAAACCATGCTAGTGTTTCCGCTAACTCGGATTTCTTCCTATTTCCATATAGTATATTTTTTGATATATCAAAGTGACATAAAACCATTCATCCATTCTATTATAGTTGGTCTCATTAGTAAGTAAACCAAGTGGGAAACGGACCTAGACCGCTCTTTCCTGTGAGCAACTAAGGGTCTGTTTGGGATTGCTTTTTAAAATAATCACTTGAAGTGATTTTAGATCAATAAGGATACTTTAGACCCTTAAAATCACTTTTAATAAAAGCACTAGATAAGTGATTATTAAAATAATCACTTGAAGTGATTTTAGATGTCAAAGTATTTTTTAAGAGTAAATAGCATTTTTGCCCCCTGAGTTTTGACCCGATTGACAGGTTGCCACCTAATCTTTAAAATGCGACTGTTTACCCCCTAATTTTTGCTCTTGTGACCCGTTGCCCCCTACTAACGTTTTCCGTCCATTTTTTCTGTTAAATCTGACGTGGCTTTTCCATGTCAGCTTTTTTTTAAAAAAATTCTAATTCTAATTACTCAGTTAATTAAGTTAAACCAAGGGTAAAATGGGTTTTTTATAATAGTTTTAATATTATTAATAAAAATAAAAACCCCACCCCACCCCTACCCCCTCCCCCTCTCTTCCCCTTCTTCTTCTTCCCCATTCTTCTTCTTCTTCCCGACACCTTTGGTTCTTCTAAAAAAAACAAGCAAACTCCATTTCACTATCGACATCAACCCAACACCTCCATCTCCGCCCACATATCAAAACAAGACCCATAACTTCCCATTTCCATAATTTAATGTAAATCAAGACTAGCCGAGTCACCGAAGTTGGATGATGATAAGGCTAAAATTATAGCTGCCGGCTCACCTATCGCGAAATTCGGTAGAATGAGTAGTACTCTCAGAGGAAGCGGGAGAAAAGCCTCTACTCCGGTCACCCCTAGAACACCCCTGATGGCATCTAGAGGAAGAGAAGACTATGAAGAAGATGATGATGACATTTATATCATTGGAAGCCTAAGACTTGGGGAGAAAAAGCAGAGTAAGAGCATTCAATTATGGTTGTGATTGAGTGGATTATGTTGGTGTGTTTAACGGTTGTTTTGATCAGTAATTTGACTTAAATGGATTTAAAAATGCTGAAATTTGGGGCTTAAGATTATGGAAATGGTGTGTTCTAGTATTAGTGCTTTTTTGTGGTCGTCTCCTTACCAGATGGTTTAGCAATCTTCTTACTTTCTTGATAGAAAGAAACTTCTTGCTTAAGAATAAGGTTTTTTATTGTCTCTACGCATTAAGAAGTAGCGTTCGATTCTTCCTTTGGATTGGTATAATACTTCTGGTGTGGGAGGTATTGATACACCAAAAGGTAGATAGATCGAAAGAGGCGCACAAGGCTTTAAATAAAACCAGTCGAGGTTTAGTGTGTACTCTATTGGGTTCAGCTTTATGGATGGTGAAAACTTTTCTCATTAAGTTGTTGTCTTCAGTGTTTCAAAGTAGGACATTCTTTGAAAGGATTCAAGAAAATATATATCATCAATATGTTCTTCAAACACTTTCAGGTCCTCCATTAATGGATACCGAGAGAAGAAGTGGGATTATTAAAGCTACCAGTGGTCAGCTGAATGTTGGTGGTAGTGTGCATATTGGCAAACCGAAGAAGGATGAGGACTCGATTAATGTGGATAAACTTAAAAGAATGGATCGTGAAAAGGTATCGGCTTGGACTATGTCTGGGCTAATCAATGTGATTAGAGGTTCAAATTTGTCAACTATTTATAGTACACTTGAAGAAATGGAGGACGAAGAGGGAGAGAGAGAGAGAGAGAAGAGATATATTACAAGTGAGATTGAAGCAAAGGATGGAGTTTGCTTGATTTTCTTTTTAGAAGAACCAGAGGTGTCGGGAAGAAGAAGAAGAATGGGGAAGAAGAAGAAGGGGAAGAGAGGGAGGAGGGGAATAGGGGTGTCTCGGTGGGGGTGGGGTGGGGTGAGGTTTTTTTAAATTATTTTTATTAATAATATTAAAAACTATTATCAAAAACCTATTTTACCCTTGGTTTAACTTAATTAATTGATTAATTAGAATTAGAATTAAAAAAAAAAGCTGACATGGAAAAGCCACGTCAGATTTAACGGCAAAATGGACGGAAAACGTTAGTAGGGGAAACGGGTCACAAGAGCAAAAATTATGGGGTAAACAGACGCATTTTAAAGATTAGGCGGCAACCTGTCAGGTCAAAACCCAGGGGGCAAAAATGCTATTTACTCATTTTTTTAATTATTTTTACAAATATTTTGATTTAATTAAAAAATGATTTTAACTCTAAAATAATCGATCCCAAATGGGCACTAAGTAAAGATGCTCTATAGATTCCTCATATTGATTACAAATGTTACATATGCTACAGTTTGATATATTTCTCCTAGCTTTAGTGAGTTCAGTAGGTAAAGATTTTTTTAACATTTTCCATAATAAATTCTGTATTTTTTGGGGAGTATTCATACCCCAAATCAATATTCATATCTTTTTATTATTAACTTGTGAGGCATATGGTTGATATTTTTTATTCTATTGTTTTTCTTGTCATTCAAACTGTTTTAAGGAGTGATATGCTCCTTTACTAGTGATGTTTCCATCTTCTGTTAAGTTTCAATAGGTATTATCATTAGTTTGTATAATAGGTGGGATTATATTAAGATTATTTCTGCAATTTTTTTATATCAAAAATGTCTGTTATGACATCTTCATTTCAAAAATTAGTATTTAGGTAACACAATTGATTTACCTGTTTAGACCATATCAATGGGTTTATTTAGAGATTTTATTCATAGTATCCAAATATTATTCTAAATATTAATAAATTTACCATCACCAACACTTTCTAATCCAAAATGGGCTTTCCTTATATAGTTATTATTTCGCAACAGTACCGAGGAATAGTGAAGTTTATTTTATTACACACATTATTAAAAAGACAAACATTGTGTAAGAAGATATATTATTGACTGCATATTTTATTAGTGTTTTTTATGTGTTTCAGGCAATTATATTGTATTCCGATCATCTATTTTTCAAGTATTGCTTTATTGGTCCAATTTAGAGCTTTAACCTTGGATCTCCTTCATTCTAAGCGAAGACCACTGTATTTTCCTAGAATTTTAAGATGATTCATATGCAAGATCTTAGTGATTTAGAGCATATGCGTGAGGGTGAATTTTTGCAGAACATCACTCAACTCTTTTTGAGATTAACAACATGCCATGAGGCATAAATATATATGTTTAAAACATCCTTGAAATATTAAACCTACCCTTTTTCTGATCTAATGAAGAAGATGTTATCATTTACAAAAATAGTGTACTTTATGTTTAGGACAAAATCTTGATAATACGATCCCTTTGATGGTGACATTTTCAATTTTTTCATGGAGCATAAAGGATAGTGATTGAGTTATAATACAACATAAAAAGGGTGACAAGGGTCTTCTTGTCTGAGACCATTAGTAGGTTGCTGAATATCAATAACCTTACCATTAAGTATTTCTGACTAAGTTACCGTATTAACATAATTCATAATCCAATATATTTAAGTTTCACAAAATTCAAATTTTTTCCTCATTGCTTCTAAAAAATCCATTCAACATTATCATAAGTTTTAGTTTTATCGGTTTGAATAACAACATAGTTAGTGTTTGAGTTTTTCTTTCTATTGATAAAATGACAATGCCTCATGCATAATTAGAATATTCTTAGATCTTTTAGGGAGAAAAGTACATAGGAGGTGAAATAAGGGTGGAGGAAATAGGGGTGATATATAGCAATGCTCTATTTATAAATGGCTATAGTCTTTTATTTAGTATTTTTGCAAAGATTTCATATGTTTACATTCGAGCAACTAATAGGTCTATATTGACCTACCTAAATTTGGTTTTAGTACTTTAGAAACGAGTGTTATGACAATTTTATTTATTTGTGTGAGATTCCTTTTATTCCATGGTAATTAAGTGACAATCTTAAGCGGTTCATATATAATGAGTTACTAATGTGTTTTGAAAAATGGGCTGAAAAACTATCATAACCCTGTGCTTGTCACAATTAATATCCCATAAAGCGTTTTTTAGTTCCTTCATGACTACTAGTTCAGTGAGCATTTTGTTTCATATCTTCATTAATATATCTTGGTATATCCTTTATTGTTGATTCAAAATTCATGTATTCTTTTGAAGTGAAGATATTGCAACATATATTTCATCTGGTTAATTAAATATATTTCTCTACACGCGTGCTATCTTTCGTGAAGACAAAAGTCCTCACGAAAGAAAAAAATCGTCGCGAAAGACCGATTTCATCTTTGTCCTCGCTAAAGACCACTTACGCGATGACTTTTGCGCGTTCTCGTGGAGACAAGCTATCTTTGGCGAGGACAGTATGGCCTCGCAAAAGATAGGGTCTTTTGCGACGAAAATGTCCTCGCAAAAGATAAGGTTTCTCGCCCGGATTAAGTCCTCGCGGTTGACCACCTAGTGTTTAGGGAGGACGTATTGTCTATCTTAAGCGAGAACATGTCCTCGCAAAAGACTTTTTTTTAATTATTTTTTGTTTATCTTTTTATTTTTTGGTTTTTTTTCAATTTTTTTTTTGTATATTGTGTAATAGTTATATATAAATAAAGTCGATAACTGTAATAAACCTAATTTTATATAAAAAAGAGAACGGATGACAAAAAAGTTAAAATAAAGTCAAACGTATTAAAAGTACTAAAAGTCAAAACAATACATAAATAGCCGAATAAAAAAATATAAATCAAAGTCTAGTTTCATCTTCATCAGAACTATAACCCTCGTCCATAAGCTTAAATGGTCAGCTGGTAGAAGGAGCAGTAGAAGTAGTATGATCAGAAGGAGGAGATGTAAGAGGAGCAATAGGAGCAGTAGGAGGAGCTGTAAGAGCTTTAGAAGGAGCGAATCGAGTAGGATCTGAGGTACCGACGGCTGGAGGAGCAGTAGGAGGCACGAGTCCCGATAGGCCATGTTCGGCCCTGCACTGATTTAGTAATTTGATGGCCCAAGTCATCCATGCGAAGATAGTCTCCCTCGTGGGTCGGGTGCCAATTGTGGAGCTCGTGGGTCGAGAGATGTTCTCTGAAGGCATAGGTTCCTTGCCTATGGAGACAAGAAACTCGTTGAGGGCGGTCATCATCCAGTCAAAATCCCTGATCATCTTATCATTGACCGGATCAGAATTAGCACTATTCGACAGCTTGGACTTTAGCGGGTGTCCAACTCTGGGGGTCCAACTGTGCGTCCCTTCACCCAAACCCAGACAGGACGCCTCCATGACCGCAGCCACCTCTTCCTGTTGCGATAGGGAAGGTGTAGACGATTGGAAATTTTCGATTATTACAATAATGATTATATGGACAAAATATTTTATCGACTAAATCCATTTGTTTTCTCGCAAAATCGATAAACTCTTTATACCTGACATATATTCCCTCGTAAAAGAATCATTTGATCTAATCCAACTCTTGTCCATTACCAGGTTCGTTATCTAAATTAAATTAAACAATTTATTATAATTATAACCGAAAAACAAAAAAAAAGTTACTCCCTCTGTTTCAAAATATTTGTCCACTTACTAAAATTAGTGTTTCAAAATGTTTGTCCACTTAGTATTTCAAGACACTTTTTTTCAATTTTTTCCATTACTACCCCTATTAAAAAATTAAAATTTATATTTCCAATACACATTTAAGATATCAAGACAATTTATGAAGGATAATTTTGTAATAGGTATTGTAATCATTAATTTTCTTAATTTATGTGAAAAGCAAAGTGGACAAATATTTTGAAACAGAGGGAGTAATAAATAACAACTATCGCACAAAAAAATTAAAAATCATTTACTCTAAATTTCAAAAATATCCCTAAGTTATCTAAATAGCTCTTTAAGGCCCTAAATTATTTTTTGAATTACATTTGAACCCCTAAGTTTATTTGAAGTTACTAATATGTCCCTATGTTTCATAAATAGTTAACTAAGGCCCTAATTTATATATTAAATTACACTTTAGCCCTTGAATTTTTTATATAGTTCGCTAAGGCCCCTAAATTATTATTTAAATTACATTTTAGCCCTTACATATATTATAAATTACTAAAATACCCTTAAGTTATCTAAATGGTTTACTAAGGCCCCTAAATTATTTTTCCAATTACAGTCCAACACCTAAAATTAATCTAACTTAAAACCAAATTAAAATACTAACACAAAATTCAAAAATAACAATTATATCACAAAAAAATTAACATTATATTAACTAAAAAACACTTAATACTACATATTGCATTTATCTAATACAAAATATAACAACAATTATATAATTTAAACAAAAAATTAAAATTTAGAAAATACCTAATTTGTAGAGAAATTGTGGATAATTTTGCTTGAATGTGGGACACGCACGTATTAGATCTATCTGAGAAATTCTGCTATAAATGGGTACAGAAATTATTTGTCGAAAAAAATTGAAAGAATTTTGAGTTTTTGGTGGTATAATTTGCATTAATGACTAACTGTCCACTGAATACTTTTCATTCCGCAACTTTTAACGAGGAAATTATGTCCTCGCAAAGACAACCTACGTCCTCGTGAAGATAGTTATCTGCGACGACATACGTGTCCTCGCGAATATAATTTCTTTTTTGAATATATTTTAACCGACAAAATTATAGGCGAGGACATTGTACTCGCTAAAGATACACATTCGCAACGACACAGATGTCTTCGCTGAAGACAAAGATCTTTCGCGACGACGGTTTCCTTTTTAATTATTTTTTTCCTTCTTTTTATCCAACTAATCTTAGGCGAGGACATTGTCCTCACGAAAGACTCGGTCTTTAACGATAACCCGCGGGTCCTTGCTAAAGCCTTCTTCGCTAAAAACACTCCGTGTAGTAATGACTATCTATCTCAAATATTATTTTATCTTCAACAAATGTGGAATTACTTTATCCCAAGTAAAAAAAGGTAGAACTTGAAATTTGATAAAAGGTATAAATCCAGCGGCAGCTTTTACCGTTCAAATATATTATTATTTAATTAATTACATGTATTAGCATTATATAAAACATTGGCCTCCACTGGCTAACCTTTCAGAATGGCCCTCTGAATGTGGTGGATACAATGTCACTGCTTCTTTCGAGGGGAAAAAAACAATGACATAATCCGAAAAATCGTCCACAATTAAAGTTGCATGTCTTCGCTTGCCTTGACTAGAGTGGACTAATATAACTTCGCTCAGACTAATATGATGTGATAATGTAATAATCAGACCAGACCACTCCAACGTCCAGTAGCTCTTAAGAATCCATTTCATGATCAATCGTGCCGAAATACTTTCTGAAATTGTTGTAATACTATAAAAATGAATTGGTAGAAAAAAGAAATATGATAAGTCGAGTTCATTGGCCTTTTGTGGTGGTTGCCATGTGTGTTGTTCCTGAGATTTTTTTATATTATCAATCCCCAAAATATGTGGTTGATGTGCTTGACGGTCTAGTACTTTCTATCGATTTGTTTGTTCGTTTGAACTGTGTAGAATCTTTTTTTAATCTTGTTAAACAATCCTACTGAGAATGGAAAAAAAATTATCTCGAATTATCCTATCAAATACATATATTAATTGGTGTACTCTGTATACACACAAAAAGACCATCATAATAGGAAATTGTTCGTCCGGATAATCCTTGTCTTCATAATATAATATTAATATAATTGAAAAATGCAAATTCGTACCCTTTCACAAAATATATGAACGTATCAATGATCACTATTAACTTAATACATAGCATTTTTCTTTAAGCTAAAGTTGAAAATAAAAAGAAAATTACTAGAGAAACTGTAGCGATCATCATTGTTGATACAAGAAGGGTTGGTGATGATGAAGACCCATCAGTCGTTTGATGAGGAGGCTTTTTATAGTAATATGGGAACCAAGGCAGCATAGGTTCTGGTGGTGGTTGTGCTCCAACATAACCATCAAAATTAGGTGGAGGGTTGTACGGATAATATCCAATTGGTGGATTGTTAGTAATTGGAGGCGAATATGAACCTTTAGATGGTGGTGGATTAATCAGCGGAGGGTTGTTCCCAGGGCCGGTAGGGGATGGATAGCATGGGTATGGACACTCTTGTGATGCTGTCTTTGCCGGAAAGTTGAGAACTGTTGAGAGGAAGAAGAGGGTGAAGATTAATTTAGGGAGCTTTGAGGCCATGTCTAGTGGTTTTGTGTGATGAGAGAACATAAATGTAATGAATTAAAGAGAAGAATGATACTACTAGGTAAAAACTAAAGAGTAGAGAAGTCTGATAAGTGAGGTGTGGACCTAGCAAGCCTTGTAGACACTTGGGAGGGTTTGTCACGATCCAAGAAAAGGGTCAAACAATAGGCTAGCAAAGATGGAATAAAGATAAGCTTTAGGTCACTTTTTAAGTGCCATTAGGTGAGATGCGAGTTTCAATTATCCATCTATCACCCCCACAAAGCTAATGAATGGTAACTCATAACATACAAATCAAGTTGAGCAACGGAAAGTTTTAGTAGGTTGGAAAAGAAAAAGTCTAGAGTTGTTAGTGCTTTGAAAATATGGTGAGAATGGTGTCATAGCAAGAGTAACTTTTCTTATGGTTATGATTAAATGAAAATAAATGCAAATTTGAAAAAGAAAATATGATTTCGAAATTGACGTTGATAGATGTCAATTTTATTAATGTAAACATAGTAAAGTATAGTATTAGATTACATAAGTAAATAATTATTTAAACTTTTGTCCTTAATAAAAATAGTTATGAACAACTCATAATCAGTTAGGCTAACTTAGAGATCATGGTGTTGATACTTTTTCTATATTTTAAAAATATAAAACTTTTAAGAATGCAAATAAGAGATATAAGATTTAAAACCTTTCTTGAATATGGGCAAACTTAATTCTGATTTAGTTTGGTCGTATACATTGGGATTCAAAAGAATAAATACAACGCTATTAGCGGCATAGATCTGGAGAATTTTACAGATACCAGAGTCCTTGGCGGCAATGTGTTTTGAAAGATATTTATTATTCGATGTGTGAGTTTCTCGATATTAAATTGTTTCAGAGTAGATACTGGTCATGTGAAACATTCTGGAAAGAAGTGTTCTGATAAAGTAGGAAGGAATCATGTAAGTAGGTGAAATATTAACGAATATTTGGCATCACAAATAGATCAGGACAGACTGAAAACTAGAAGAACCACAAGAAACAAACTTTAAGTTGGTATCAAAACTTATGTATGAGAATGAGGATGAATGGGATTATAAGATCCTCCCAGTCTGATGAAAACAAAAAAAAAAATCAAATACCAATTCTTCAGCACCGTGAACCGGATGGGTTTGTCTGGTCTTACTCTAAATTAGGTGAATATACGACTGAAACGGGATATCAGGTATTTACTAACAATGTAATCAACGTGACTTCACAAATATCACTAGAAGCAAATTCGGTCGATTCAGTGGTCTGGGAGAAAATTTGGAAGTTAAATGTGCCGACTACGGTGTGAATCTTTGCTTGGAAAGGATGTAGGAACACCATAAGTACAATATGAAACCTTAAACAAAGAAAATGTACGAGGTACGCTTGCTTCTATTGATGCATGTATACGTCAAAATCAATAAATCATTTACTGCTAACCTGCCCAGTTTGTTGATAAATTTGGTCATGCTCATCTTTACAAATCCAGATCGAGGCCGAGGAAACTGGGTTCCTGGGACACTGGATAGTAATCATTCTAGAAGCATAAGAGGCAAGCGGATGGCCTTAAATTGTCACAATGTATGTGAGTACTGTGTTATGGAACATATGGAAGATGAACATGAAAGCAGTCCACGAGAATGGAAATATAGATATAAACAATGTAATATGTGACTAACATGTTTGGTACGGGCTAGTATGAGACAGCAGCAACGATGTAGAGCCACTAGATGAAGCAATTAATAACATTCTGGATACGATGGAAGAGCGTGTAAGAGATGTAATTATAACCTGCGATGTGTCCCTTACACATAAGTTAGATAAGTCGGGCATTGGGATTGTCAGATATGACAAAAGGGTCGAGACAAGACTGGTAATCTCCTAGACGCGTTTCGACTCCTCTAATAATGAGGAAGAAGAATGAGTGTTATTAAAAGCGGTGTAATTTTTTTAGATAACTTTGAAGTAGTCCAAGATATTAGGTCACCGTCAGCAGTAAATTGGTCGGTACAACCAGTGGTGAAAAAATAGTGGAGGTGGAGAAACAGATGATTGCAGTCTCATTTTATTATCGCTCTAGACGTTTCAATGACCAAGTTGATCGTATTGCAAGAAATGTTAGGCGGAAGGCCAGAGTTAGAGTAGACCAATGCGAGGTGGAGGCACATTTCTCGATACCATGGATAGGTTGACTCATATGTTTCATATTATCTTCCACTAGTAAAAACACTAGAGAATAGTTATGATCAGGTTTGAAACAGCAATCAAAAGTATTAATAGGGGAGTAGAGATTTAATCGCTCGACAAATATTTTATCATTAGTCTTGCTTGAGAAAACATCATAAGGTCTTTTGCAACCATTTTTAGTTTCTATACTCTCTACAATAAACCTTGTCATGAGCAAACCTGAAACAAGTTTACCATTATATAGAATGTTAAATGAATTTAAGCTGAAGATACCTACAATTCTTTTCTTTTTTTGTCAAACATGAAATTATATAAATATAATGAGAAGTTAAAATCACCCAATGCTATTGGGTATCATGTCAAGACACAAAAAATGAGCTAACTGGGAGGAGTAGAAGAGCTTAAATTGCCAAACAATATGCCAAGGAGCGTATGATTGGAACCTAGTTTTCCACTCAATTACTCGTAGGAACAATGTGGGAGAAATTAGGTTTATGATATTCAAACCCCCATAAATGGAGTATACTATATTTCAACATTCAAAAAAATTTAACATGAGTTTGTGAGGCTAAGAGATCCATTAGTGTTGCACACTCATTCTCCAAAATGACAGAATTTGAAAAAAAAAATCTTTAACAGCTTCACAACCCATCAAAATGCCATGTGATTTAGATTCAACATGTGTTCTGCTACAATATTATTTGATCCCCATTTAATAAATTTACCATTAGAGTCCCTGACAATTAAAACAATAACACTATCATAAATAGAGAATTTAGCATGAATGTTAATTTTAAACTAACCAATAGGGGTGAGTCCAAGATATTACCTCATTGTTGTTATCATTATTATTTCTTATATCCTCTCAATTATAGTCCTTATGGTATTCATATCAATACTATTTGTCTTCAACATAGATTCATTAGCATCATTAGAGCTAATTATTTTATATTGTTCATTCTAACACTTAAAAGCATGGTTTGCAATTGCAAGAGGGTTAGGGATAACATTATTGAAAATATAATTGTTCCTACACTTCCAAATAGACCAAAAAACTAATAATTTTAGTAGCATAGATTTTGTCTTCAGAATAATCCTTAATAGACTTAGTAATGTTCATGAACCAAGTATAAAATCTAAAAGTAGATTGATTATTAGTATTGAGAGTTAAAGGAATAAAGTACTAAAGGCCTTTTCCCAATGTTAGAAAAAGAGAAGATGCTCAATACTCTCTTCATCTTCATTACAAACTCTATAAGTTTTATTTTAAAATAATTTTCTATTATAAAAATTGACCCCAGTGTCAAGGTTTTTGTTACAAGTTTTTCAAATAAAATTATGAATTTTAGGTCTACATTTCATGTTCCACATGGTCTTCCATAAAACATTAAAACATGTTTAAAAGAGTGAGATGAGGAAGATTTAAGCTTATTAGAAGCATTATCCATCATTCTTTTCTTTTTTAAGAGATAATAAGTAAATTTGGAAGTATAATTTGTATCTTTGTCCTAATAGAAGAGGTCATGACACTCAAAATGAGGTAGTAGCATATGTATAATTGTATTTGACATATTTCTATTGTACAAAGTTCAATTTTTTTTCATTGTCCCAAATTCTACTCCCATGGTTAAAAAGATCATTAACCATGAGAATATTTGTCTCAGTTAGCTTTTAAACTTTATTAACATTTATAATCCCATTATCCTTGTAAATATTAATGTTTGTATCATTAACAACCTTTCAATTGATATCATTCATGAAATTTTTCTTGCTCTCAAGAAGGTTTTTCCAACCTATAGAAGGTGAGTGCCTAATTTTATTCTCAAGGAAGTTGGTATTTGGGAAATATTTACCCTTTAGCACTTTATGAAAAAGAGTATTTTGTTTTTGTATTAAATTCTATACGTGTTTGCCTAATAAGTTCAGGTTCACAAAATAGGTAGTGATTATTGCCAGTGAAGTTACTCTGAAGATAATTTATGTTGGAGATTTAACTTACAATATTGTCTCAACATAGTAATTCTAAATTATTAATTAAATTGGTGATGGTTTGGAAGTGTGAAAGCGTTAACTGACTTATCAATCCATCAATTTCATCAACAAGGAACAAACTTTGGTACTAGTCATTATAAATAGTATATTATTAGATAAATAAACCAAATATAACATACAAGTCAGGATGGCCGAGTGGTCTAAGGCGCCAGACTCAAGTTCTGGTCCTCGTAAGAGGGCGTGGGTTCAAACCCCACTTCTGACATTATTATACCTTTTATTTTGCATAAGAAAATCATTTTGACCTCGCGTGTAATCACATGAAGTTATTCAAAATTTAATGGAAAAAGATAACATGCTTATGTTGATAATACTTGTACCAAACACAATGCTTTAATGGATTAATAGAATTGAAACCAATCAAATGATAATGAATTTGAGTTATTAATTAACTATATTGTTATACTTCATTTTATTCATCAAAGTTGTAGCCCGTGAAATATAAAAAATGATATTTTACATCCCATCTCGTAGGAGATAACAAATCATTATTGTACTTACTAGTCTATCGCTATTTGTCATCATTTAATTTAAGTAGAACTTATCTAAAAAATATCGATCGCAAATCGATGACTGGTGGTCCCATTTCTTCCTATACGTCATTCATCTTCATTTCTAAAACTACCACATATCATTCATAAACATTATTCTCCATTATAAACCATCTCGAATCTTATTTTAACTCAATTTAGCACTCATACAAGTCATATTAACAACAATAATTTACAACTTAGCACCTCCCGATGCTCCCCAAATCCTTGTTGAAGTTGTATTGTAATGGTCGACTAGTCGCGTCCTTTCAATCAAGTGATTACTGTTTTTTAACACGAGTACACTCAATTAAACATATCTTTTACTAAATGCATTATGACAAGGGTAATCCATTAATAATTGAGACTGAGTGAAGTGTATAAATATGAAAATAAAGTTTAGGAGGGGTTATACAAATTTGATTTAGTGAAAAACTGACCAAATTATTGAAGAATATTAATAATCTAAATTAAAATAAAGTAAAGTAATTATATAAAATTACTAAGAACGGGGAAGGGTAAATATATGATCTTAAGATGAATTGTGACGCTAATTTAATTATTTATCATATACAATGACTTTAATGCATGACTAAGGTGGTGTTTGTTTGCACTTAATGAGCACTTAATCTGGTTCATTAAGACACTGGTTTAATAAGACTGTTTGTTTTTTCTCACCAATTCAGATCTGAATACCTCTTAATTGGTCTGTTTCATTAAGATTTGAAACCAAGTCTGATTCATCTAGACACTGACTCTTAACATAATAAGTTCTATTCAGCTGTTATTCAGCATTAAGTACTTATCACTTAAAAAAATCAAACGACACCTAAGTGTGTTACTAGCTACAAGCCTAACTTAATACTTTGATTAAATTTGGGCCCAAGTGGCATAGTGTATGCAATATAATGGATTATATACATATTCAAGCCTACATCAAATAGCGGTTTCCAATTAGGTTCTACCTTACATTTAACCCTACAATATAATTGTTTATGGCAATTATTGTCTCTAGAGGTGTGATATAAAGTCAATAGTAAGGGAGTTGCGTCCAGCAAGTGTACAAGTTGCCAAGTAATATAAAAGGTAAGTAAGTTATCGTTTCCTTGGGGACTTACGAATTAATTTAATACTCCAGTTTAGATTAGTATTTCGTTGTTGATAAAAAAACTAAGAAGTTAATTGATATTTATTTTGATTTCATATTCAAGACTAATTAAGACTAAGAATAGTTAAGCACTGTAAAGTAAATAATAGAGAAAAGATGGATGATAAATATACCTTAAGATTGTGTACTCACGACTAGCATGAATTAGGACTATTCACGATATAAGAGTAAATTGGAAATTGCGCTTGCTAACCAGGATTCTAAATTCTCCCTAAGTTCCTTTAGGATAAGTAAGGGGCTGCTATCTAACCCTCAGAATCTCTTTTGAGTGAATCTTATGCATGTTATCTAGATGCCTAAAACTTTAAACTCTATTTGATTATCTAGCTAGTTTAGATCCTCCGATTCTCAAACTCAAAACTAAATAATTATAATTATAGTTTTCAATGATTAAACACCCATTCCGGGCGTTAGTTAAAACCCCAACACAACTAAATAAGTGATCAAGATAAATAATTGCAATAAGCATAATAATTATAATAAACAGGCAATTCCTAGTTAATTAAATTAACATGTGATACCAAATATTATAGAAATAGTCTCAAATCATAGCTAGAGTTCATACATGTTCAATCTCAAGGTAAAAGATGTTTAGTTCATGCTTGGATAATAAAATATAAGAATTAAAGAGATAACATGGAGTTTAAGAGAAGAAGAATTACAACGGCTATAAACCATATTTTGTTGTCTTGTTCTTTACTACTCTCTTGGTCCTCGAGGTATGACTATTGGATGAATGAAATGTGTATTGAAGTTTGTATTTATTATGCCAAATATGTTCTTTTATAGATCCAAATTTGTGGGTCTAATGTTGGATTGTGGAAGAAAAATAGATTTGGTAAGAGTTAGCCACAAGTAAATTTGGAGGAATTTGGCTACACATTTCACTGTTTCCAAAATATTCATAACTTTCTTATGCGAAATCGGAATTGTGATTCATTTTCATCCACTCATTTTAGACTTCAAGAGCTATTTGTTGGTATAAGAAACGACCTATAATTCATAATGGTAACTTTTTGACATTCCTTGACTTCTTTTTATATCCTTCCATCTTTCCCGAGTTATTTATTGGATTTTATGATCCTTATATCTTTCTTCTATCCCATATTCACCATATTTCTATGAGCTACACACTTAACGAACGAATTGTCTCAAAATACTCAAAAACAAGTATAAATCCAAGAATAAGCTAATGAATCAAATATATGTAAAACATAGGGATAAATCCAATATTAAAGCACCAAACCCTCTACAAATTATGTCTCGTGAATCTATAAATTTATCAAAAAAAGCGAGACATAAAGAACCCCAACTCAAGATTTTGTCCTCCTGACAAAATAAGTACAAAATTATGGTCTCAAGTCCAAAAAGTTCACAAGGGCAAGCTGTCATGACCCAAAAATGCAACTACTTTTTTTAATTTAAAATAAGTAAATATACCTTTTATTAAGATAAATAACTATTTATTACATTACATTTATTAAAATAAAATAAATACAAATATCTACTCTTCCTTTGCAACATATTCTGGTGTCTCTGAATTTACTACCTAAGTGTTTAAATTATCTCCTACCTAAAAGGGTAGGGAAAAGGTGGAGTGAGCTACTACTGACTCAGTGAGAAAATTGATAATGGCTACATGCAGGCTTTAACCTAGGGGCATTAATTATATTCAAGACGACGTCACTAAACTTATATAGGTCACAAATTAAATATTCATAAACGATAAATAAATCAGATAAGTGTATATATCTAGACTAGGCAGCCCATATTACCCCAAAATATATATAATAATCAAGTTTCAAATGATATTGTTGCCTTTCCCTTATGACTCCGGAGGCAACTACGATCCCTCATCTCTCCCGCTAGTAATACCCCAGGTACACCGAACCTACGATCCATTAGCCAAGGAAATCTGGTCACATGAGCCAGGTAGGAATAGATCACGTAGTCGTGTTAAACATGGCAAGACCGTTGTCGCCCATTGTAATACAATTGTATCATGTCAAATGATCGATAGTAATATCAAATATCAAATGTGAAACGGCTAATCAGTTCGCTTCAACAATGAAACAATTAACAATAAATTGATAGACGCCTATGTAGGCCGTACTATCCCAAATATGCAATTAATCATTGATGTCTCCCGTTTGTTCTGAATATTAGCCCTTAGGAGACATCATTTTAGGTGAATATTATACTTATATGATAGACTTTTATGATTATTCCGTTGTATTGCATTTTCTCCCATTGGAATTATGTTATTTCATTTTTAGAGCTTTTGTACGTTAATTTGTTTGTTTTTAGTGCAAAGTTCTTAGGTCCATGGATGCTATGGAGCACCAATACAAGGAGGAGAAATGGGATTTAAAGTCATAGATCGAGTGGAGAAGTCAAAGGCAAGAAGAGATGATCCGAAGAGTTGACTAATAGAGAGGAGAATCTGGAAAGCTGTTACAAATCGCTGTTTTTGAGCACCTTAGCCACCGATTCATCCTTGGAGGCCTGAACTAAAGAAGTTATGTTTTTGAGTTAGGGAGATTTTGTGATTGGAATCAGGTGATATGGAGTTGAGACGCAAAAGTTACGGTTGTTTTACTAACAACTATGCATCAGTTACGTGAATTCTTATTTGGATCTAGGCTTTTCTCATTTAACTTATAACTCTTAAGTAAAAAGCCCAATCGGATTCCTCCACTATAAATATTCATTTAGACCTCATTTTTACAGACACTTCATATTACACTTCATTATTTTACAAGACAGAGTCAGAGCAAAAAGGAGAGGAGGAAGGTAGAGTTGGAGAAAGTCATTTCTTCCAACAACAACCAATTTCAACCCCTAAATTAGGTTCTTATTTTATTTCTGTAATTGACAATGAATGTTATTTATTTAATTTTAGGTATTTCTAGTCTTATCATGAGCTAAATTCATTTGTACTTGAGAATCGCACTATGGGTTAAACCCTAATTTCTTTAATTAGTGTTTTTCTGAATTTGGGATTTAGCTATTTAATTTAAACGCGGTATTTTGTGTTGACTATTATCTTAATTTTCTTTACTATATTTGAAGTCATGAATCAAACATAGGTTAAAGTAATTAGGCTATTCACTTTAGTGGCGAAGTGATCACCTTGACGCAGGGGGGGTTCATTTACATACCTAGGTAATAAACACGTAGTATTCGCCAATGACCCTAACGGGATTGACTAACCACACATTCAATGAGGTAAGATACTTAACTATTCGAAAGTAGATATAATCGCCCTGCCAGGGTTTATAGTATCGTAGAAGAGCTCCTAAGTCCACCCTGACGGGGGTTAGGAAATATTAAAGTCCCGACTAACACAATAATAACAGTTTAGCCCTTAAACAGAAGCATTGATTATAGAGATTTAGGTGAAACCCGTGCGAGACTCAAGTACCCTTCTCATTCTTTCGTCCAAACTCATTTACTTGCATTATTTATTTTTAGTTAATTATTTAAGTACTTTATTTTATTGCATCTTTAGTCCTTAATAAAAATCAAACAAAAATCTTATCATTTTACTTTTTTGTTTTAACAATTAATTCTACTATCCCGATTAATACTAGTGTCATAACTAGCCGTCCCTGAGAACGAAATCCGTATTAATAACACATTAATTGGAACGACTCGTGCACTTGCAAGTAGTGTCCCTCTCAAAAGGGGTGGTGATTTTATCACACACCAAGAGACACCAATCATATGATTACAAAATAATATAATTCAAATAATCACAAATGATCTAAAATTATCGAATTATATATATTAATGCATAATTTAAAACAGTGTTAATATCGATATATTAGACATTATTTGAATATGTCTCCTTAAAAGAAATTATTTTTGGTTGTCGTACTAACCGGGTTTGTCAGAACTTTCAATCTCTATATAAGTGTTTCACTATTAATACTACTTAATACATTATCCGTTACAAAATAATTATGTAGTATCTTATGTTTATTTTTATCTATCTTTCTATTCAGTGACCCTCCATTATATACTTCGTTCTAAAAAGTAGCCTAAGCGATCGCCTAGGCGACTCCTAGGCGCAAGAAGGTAGCATATTTTCTAGAATTGGTCCAAGCGGTCACAGAAGGTTCCAGGCATGTCTAGGTAAGTTTAGATGGACCTAGGCAGACAGTCTGAAAGCTAAAAAAATTAAACAATTTTTTTTTACACAAAAAAATGAAAATTTTATATTTTAACACAAAAAATTATATAAAACTATTTTGAAAATTATATAGACCCAAAAAAATCGTTTAGAAAGAAAATGCCTAGACTCCACCTACACTCTCGCCTAATGCTCTAGGCGTTCGAAGGTGATCGATTACCCGTGTAGGGTTTTTTCGATTTTTAGAGCAATGTTTGTATACATATAATTTTTCTTCGCCAAATGAATGGTACTAACGTGTAAAGGAAGTTATACAAGAGTCACCAAATACATTTAATATTATATTTTTACTTATGAGTAAAGAGCAATTAACACTAGTAAGTTTAATTACCTAAGGAAGTTAAGTGGAATTCCTATTTGACCTATTTACTTTTGTTATTATTTCCTGGGATGTTAAATTAATAAGATTGGGGTATCATATATATAAGCATATAAAATATGCTATTGGAAAATGAAGAAAATTGATCATATGGTAGGGAAAATCTGTATAATCTGGGCTAGATAGTAGTATTAGAAGACTTCATCGTTCCTTAAATTAATAAGTTAATAAATAAATCAAATCGATTTATTTTAGTTCTATTATTTTGCAATATACTTTAAAAATATTCAGCTGAATAACGATAAAAAAAAATCTCCGTTAAAAAACCATATTAATCTTTTACGAAACATTATACAAGCAAGTAATAATTTCCAAACACAATATATAACAAGTCTCATAAAGTTTTACTCAAAAAATAATCAAACACATATAGTATGCATGTATTATCTGGAACCTTATCAGCAGGGAGGCATGCTCGCTGCAAGAAAGGAATCTATCATAAGCAAACCAGCCTGAGGAGGTGCACCATCAGAGACAGAGCCAGAGCCTAAGTCATTATATGCTAGGACCACCATAAGTATCGAAACATACTCTATTGAAGAATAAACAACCTACTCGTAGCCTTGACATATCCATATTGACGAGGAGGGCTCGCTTGAACAAAATTTCACCCTATAATAGTTGTTTGAATCCGCGCTATTGGAGTTAATTAGTATGAGTTTATCATATGTTGGATCGAGGGGAGGAGCAACCTCATATCATATAGCTTGCTTCCAGGTGCACTTGAAATTCTATAACTCACCCTTCATCACCTTAACACACACCCAATATTTATGCCAGCCTTTGTCACTACCGATAAACTTATCCATCAAGTGAAAAGCCTTTTTGCGACGAGGGGTAAGTTGGTATTGACCCAAAATGCTCCTCACCCGTGTATTCATTTGACATAACAAAAGGGTAAAATGCGTGAATTGGAGTACATTGATTAGGGCAACTAGTATAAAAACCCACCATCACATCCCAAGCATTTGGAAGAAGCTTGCTAGTTCATATACCGTACTGATTCAATAAATACAAAATAAAGGGACAGAAAGGAATCGTAAGACATAGCTCCAGAGTAGGATTATAGATAGCCACCTCAACCTGCATAGGTTGGTAAGCAAATTCCGCAACAAAGGGAAGGAAAATCTAAATACAATTGACAATATCACATAACCTAACCACATCAAGGAATTTTTCAGGAGAAAGAAGACAGTGGCGCTTTACTGTGTCCCAAAGTAAGGGCATAGTTAAACCTAGACGCCAAAGGCTATGGATAAGATTCGTGTTATATATACACAAACACATCAAACAGTTGGCCCTCGTTTGGACTACTAACCAATGCATCAGTAATGACACTCAAAGAGACATCCTGAGTCCCTAAGGTATGAGCGGAGGCAACATCATCCTTTTCCTCAAAAGATCATGTTCGAAAGAAAAAAGTGATGATGAATAAATATTTCATGATGAAGATAATTGTTTTGAAGAAGAAAGACTTGGGTCATATGACTCAACCAGGGTTTAACCCTCAGAAACAAGCTGATGTACGGGGTCAACCTTAAGTTCATTCTACAAGACCCTGAGCTCAAGATTTGATTAGACATTACAATTGAAGAAAAAGAGAGAAGAAACAAAAAAGATTACCCAACGTACGGCCAACAGGATGTTCGAGTAAAAACGAAAAAGAAGGAAAAATGATTGTGTAAGAGATGGAAATGAAAAGAAGATATACATATATATACACACTATATAGAAGAATTTAGATTATTGAGTAAGGCCATTATTTAGATAAGAGGTCGAACAAAGAAATAACATGTAAGCAAAACGTGTACAACAACCTAAGAATAGACGGAAAAATGTTTGGGAAAAAACCTAAGTGACTGATACCCAAGAAGGTAACGTAGTAAAAATCCTCCACTTAGTTGTTACATACACTACGCTCCAAGTTTGACCCTCAATTTTATTAAAAGTTTTTATCATTACATTGACTCAATAATCGAGTGGGTCGGATATGTTGAACAACGTCCTCGGGTTAAAATCAAAACTCAGATCATATATACAAGACCGAAAGCATACATCAAAGGAGTCAAAGTAGAAAGCTTTATTTAACATAAATAAAGGTACATTTTATTAGATAAGATAAAGAAAGAATAAAAATGTTTTTATATTATTGATTGAATGAATAATGAATTACATCTCGTTCATATATATAGAGAGGCTGGATCACATATTGTGTGATACACAGCTGTACAACTAAATATTCTCTCTAACTGCATTTGTCATTTAGTGAAACAAGATATAATTGTATGTATGTGTGTGTATAGTTATTGTGGTGAGGTGTTTTGTCTTATTGCTTATCATCCCCCCTCAAGCTGAGACGCTGAAGAAGTGGAAGCTTGGTAATAAGAGAAGAAAACACAGCTGAAGCAAGACCTTTAGTAAACACATCAGCTACTTGAAGATTAGAAGATACATGATGAAGAACAAGTAACTTTGACTTGACCTGTTCTCTAACAAAATGGAAATCAACATCTATGTGACGAGTTCGTGAGTGAAACACCGGGTTAGTAGCAAGTGCAATAGCTGAAAGATTATCACAAGCAATTGATGGTATAGAGGATTGAATGTTTAAACTTTTAAACAAGTAAGTAATCCACTTCAACTCAGCGGATACATAAGCTAAAGCACGATATTCCGCTTCAGTAGAGCTACGAGAAACAGTGGATTGCTTTTTAGAACCCCATGAAATTAGATTTTCACCAATAAATATGCAATAGCCTGTGATAGAACGTCGATCTAATGAGTTACTTGCCCAATCAGAGTCTGAAAAGGCTCGAAGATTAGTAGAAGAACGAGTAAAAACCAAGCCAATATGTAAGGAGCCTTTAATATAACGAAGAAGCTTCTTTAAAGCTTCAAAGTCTGCATTAGTAGGATGATGCATAGCTTGACAAATTTGATTAACACCAAACGCAATATCAGGTCTTGTAATAGTTAAGTATTGTAAGGCACCTGTAAGACTTCGGAAAAGGAAGGGATCTTCATAAGGAAGAAGACCATGATCAGTTTTAACTGAATATTTATTCAATGTGGGAACAGGTGAAGACTTACAAACACTCATTCCTGCCTTAGATAATATAGAAGAAGCATAATTTGACTGAGAAACAACAAGATGATCCTCAGATCGAGTAATATCTAACCCAAGAAAGTAAGTTAAATATCCAAGATCCTTCATGTCAAATCGAGCTTTTAAAGCAGATATAATTGATAAGATACCACTAGAGTCACCTCCAGTTATAAGCAAATCATCAACATAACAAGAACAATGGTTAAAGCATCACAATGCATACGAATAAACATAGAAGTATCGGCTGCACAAACAATAAAACCTTGAGCTTCAAGAAATGAAGTAAGTAATGTATTCCAAGCTCGAGGAGCTTGTTTGAGACCATATAAAGAGCGCTTAAGTTTGCAAACATAAGAAGGGTATTCTTTATTAATAAAGCCAGCAGGTTGAGTCATATAAACTTCCTCAAGTAACTCACCATGTAGAAAAGCATTTGAGACATCCAATTGATGTATAGGCCAGTCTTTAGACATCACCAAAGAGAAGATTATACGTATTGTTTGGTGTTTAATTACTGGACTAAAAGTCTCAGTATAATCAAGACCATACTCTTGAAGAAAACCACGAGCAACTAACCGAGCTTTATAGCGAGCAATAGAACCATCACTCTTTCTTTTAATTTTAAAAACCCATTTACAAGTGATAGGATCTCTTCCCAATGGTGGTGGGACTAAATCCCAAGTCTGTTGTTGCAAGAGGGCAGTATATTCTTCAGTCATTGCTAATTGCCAACAAGGAATTTTAAAAGCTTCTTTAAAAGAAGTAGGTTCTGTATCACAAGGATAAGTAAGAGTAGACTGACATTT
Organism: Nemophila menziesii; assembly: GCA_029959085.1. NCBI lineage: Eukaryota > Viridiplantae > Streptophyta > Magnoliopsida > Boraginales > Hydrophyllaceae > Nemophila > Nemophila menziesii. The sequence continues at coordinate 34,455,735 of JARWIR010000005.1, read as the reverse complement.
ATATGAAGGTTTAAGATGACCTGTTTGTTTTCTAGTTATCATATGATGTTTAGGTGGAGGAGGTGGTGGTGGAGGTGGGGGTGTAGGTGAAGGTGGTGGTTGAGGTGGAGATGTAGAAGCTGATGGATTAGGTGACTCAGGCTCAACATGAGGAGAGCTATACTCAAGTGGAGTAGAAAATGGTTTAGCTAGAGATAAAGGATTAATATGAAACAAGTCTACAAAATCTGTATATAGAGAATCATTTGGAGATGTAGAAGGAGAAGAAGACTGAAAAGGAAAAACGGAATCATTGAAGACAACATGTCTAGAGATATAAATTTTCTTTGACACCATTGAATAACACTTATAACCTTTAGTGTGGTTACAATAACCCAAGAATACACAAGCTTCAGATAATGGAGATAATTTGTTTGGAGAGTATGGCTTTAACCAAGGAAAACACAAACAACCAAATATTTTTAGATGAGAGTATGAAGGTAAGGACTGATACAAATTCTGATAAGGAGAAATGTTAGATAAAACTAGAGTAGGCATTAGATTAATCAAGTACACAGCTGTAGCTAAGGCTTCTAGCCAAAACTCAGGAGGTACAAAGCTATGAGCTAAAAGAGCACGAGTAGTCTCAATCAAATGCCTATGTTTTCGTTCAGCTACCCCATTTTGCTCAGGAGTGTGAGGGCAGGTTGTTTGATGGACAATGCCATGAAGAGAAAGAAAAGTTTTAAGGTTATGACTAGTAAATTCTCCACCATTATCTGAACGCAATACACGAATTTTTATGTGAAATTGGGTGAGAATTAAGTTGTAAAAAGAAATAAACACAGAACAGACATCTGACTTTAACATAAGAGGATAAACCCATGTAAAACGAGTAAAATCATCAACTAAAACCAGATAGTATTTATAATTAGAACAAGAAGAAATAGGGGAGGGTCCCCAAACATCTGTGTGTATCAAACTAAAAGGTGAAGCAGAATTTGATTTAGATAATTGAAAGGGTAACTTGTGAGCTTTTGAAATGGCACAAGGACTACATTTTACACCATGGAAATCTAACTTAACATCTAAAATAGGAGACAAAGCACTAGAAGCATGAGAAGAGGGATGTCCCAATCTGAAATGCCAAAGCTGACTTGTAGAAGACACCAACTGAGAAGACAAACATTTAGGCAATGAAGAAGAGTGAGATGACTTGAGATTTGATTGAGAGGAGCCAAAAGTGATGGGATATAAACCATTCTCAGAGGGGCCCTGAAAGATCATAGAATGAGTATTTGAATCAAACAAAGACACAGAGGAAGAAGTAAGAATAACATAGCAATTATTGTCTTTAGTGAGCTGGGATATAGACAAAAGATTTGAAGATATGGAAGGAACATGTAAGATAGAATTAAGTTTAAGAGATGAATTTGAGAGAAGAAACTTACTATGGCCTATGTTAGCAATATCCAATGACTGACCACTACCAACTGCAACTGCATTATTACCTTGATAAGGTGTAGATTGATGAACCAAAGAAAGATCAGAGGTAACATGATTGTTAGCACCCGAGTCTAAATACCATTGTTCTGGATTATATGAAGATGTAGGTTGAGATTGAGCAGCTAGAGCAAGATTTCTCTGAGCTTTTGGTGAAGGAAAAGTTACAAAGTCAGTCCTAGACCAACAATCAATTGCAGAATGGCCATATCTACTGCAAATTTGACAGGTAGGGACTGAGTATGTAGTTGAATTACCATTAGCTGACTGAGATTGAGAGCCTACAACTGAATTAGAATATCCACCACGAGATCTACCTCTACCACGGCCTCTATTGTTATATCCTCTACCTGAAGAGACAGGCTGAGCAGCAGAGATAAGAGCTGAATGGGAAGAAACAGAGTTCTCATTATTCTCGCACATCTTCATGTGAAGTTCTTCAGAGACTAACAAACTACCCAAAGAGTGAAAACTGATAGTTGTAGAATGAGCATTAGTAATCCTAATGCTAGATTTAAATTGATTATACTCCTGAGGTAAACCTTTTAGAGTATACATAATAATATCTTCCAACGGAAGAGAGGAAGAAGCTGTGTCAAGACCATCACATATAGATTGAATATCAGCTAAATACTCAGCCATACACCGAGCACCTTTCTTAATATTACATAATTTCATCTTTAACTGATGAATATGAGTTCGACATTGTGAAACAAAGATTTCTTCTAATTTTAACCAAACATCATACGCATGAACAAGCTTAACAACTTGAGAGAGAATCGAGGGTATCATTGAAGAAAGCAGAGATACCTTAAGCTGTTGATCCTCAATAACCCATGTAGAGTAAGAAGGATCGGATGATTGTGGTTTCTGAACAGATCCATTAACATGGCCTAAGTATCCATGAGCTTCAAGCACAACCTCTAATTGAGCTCGCCAAAGCACATAATTGGATGAATCAAGTTTAACTTGAATCAAACTACTCCAATTTTGACGAAGTAGTAAGAGTCCAGCAGGAATGGACGAGCTGGAGCTGATATTAGGTGTAGATGAAGAAGACGAAGACGCCATTGAAATACGCGGAAGCAAGGATCGAAAAGAGCTGAGATAGAAGCTTTGCCTTTAATGGCAGAAGAATAAAGCTTCGAAAAAAAATCTCATAAGGCTCTTGATACCATATTAGATAAGATAAAGAAAGAATAAAACTGTTTTTATATTATTGATTGAATGAATAAAGAATTACATCTCGTTCATATATATAGAGAGGCTGGACCACATATTGTGTGATACACAGTTGTACAACTAAATATTCTCTCTAACTGCATTTGTCATTTAGTGAAACAAGATATAATTGTATGTATGTGTGTATAGTTATTGTGGTGAGGTGTTTTGTCTTATTGCTTATCACATTTTACATAATAATACAAGAAAAATATATATTAATTTCAAAATGAAAAAGTGTAATCGGGAATGGCATACTCATTATCGGAAGAAATTGTAATTGGATCTGGAATCGATTCAGGTAAAGGATCGGTAATAAACAAACAATGATGATGGAAGTGCTCCTAATTTACAACCAAATTAAATTCTTGATAGTGAATCCTTGCCTCATACATGCACGTGCACCACTTATAACCACTCTTCATTCCACTAGAAAAGCCATCCTCGAATAAACCCGACATATCTTCACGAAAACCATTGGATGCTTAATACTCCAATATGGTGTATCGTCATCTAAGTCCTGCCGATTCATCATTAATATGTTCCATGTCAGACTGGTGATCTCTCTTAAGGTCCAAGAAAGCAATTTTGGACAAACAAAGTTCTTCTCAGTTTGTATATATGCATATCTTAGTTGAAGTATTTGAAGATTCTCGAATTTGTGCTTCACTCCCGCATGGATGGATGATAGCTAGACGAGATTAAAGGATAAATTACCACTAGAGTTGAAAGTTTGCCCATCTTCCTCGTAAATGTTTGAGTTCGTCCTCTCCAAGGAGACTATCGTGCTTTCATCACTCTGAGGCGAGGAATTCTGTCACTAACTTATGCTAAAAGGAGAGTTCGGAAAGTTAAAAACAAGCATAGGAAAAGGAATAAATTAAAAGAAACTCACATAATTCAAGACTGATTCCAATATGGAAATTTTATAGGGGGCACCATTTGGCTTCACTAAAGGGGTTCCTTCCTTCTCGGTAAACAATATATCTCCCTCAACCCGATGAATCTTGCCTAAAAGTTGATCCATAAGAAAATAAACTCCTTAGGAATCCATGAGAACATCGAAAATAAAGGCAACAGTGAGAAGGTAAACTGGTAAGGAAACAAGGGCTAGTTACAAGTATATATAGGTCACCAAGAAGGTGTTACATAACCTGATATATAACTTGGTTGCATGGCATGTGATTGAGCAAAGTAACAAGGAAGAAATAACCAAATGTTGTAAACTTTCGTACGCCCAGCGTAGCCTCGACGATCAACATTATCCATAAGTTTGACGTAGCCTTGGTGATCAGTATTATTCATGAGTCCGACGTAGCCTCTGCGATCAGTATTATTGGTGTATTCTGAGGTCTGATATAAAATCCACATACTTCTTGCAAGTGTACGAGTCATCCCAAGTAGTAAAAGTATGTATCGTTTTATCGTTCTCCATAGGTATTAGATTAGTTAATACTTAATTAGTTCTAAAATTAATTATTTGTTGAGAAAAACAATACAGAAAGGTAAGCATATTTAATTTGTTTTCAATTAAGGACTACTAAATTATAAAATTAAACTAATGATTAAATAAAAAGAAATTTAAATAAGAGATTTGTGATAATGAGGAGAGATTAACTTGAGAATTTCTAGTAATCTCCACTAGACACTATTTAAGTTTTTCTTATTTTAAGGGAGAATTTGATATTTAACTGCTAACCGAGATTCAACTATCATCCTAAATCCTACTCGGATAGATTAGGGGTATCTTGTTACTCTAACGACCTATTCTGAGTGACATTACTAAGTATTAGGATGATAAACTGTAATCATATTGGCTATTTGAGTAGTCAAGACCTCTCATTTCGATAACAATGTCAAATGAATATAACTATGCTTCACAACCCACTCCCACCCTTGTAGGATGATAGTCAAATTGCTATACTGACTTACAAATTGATCAGAAGATTAGGTTCACACAATTAACAAGATTATATTCAACGGAAATATCACATATTCATTTAAACATAAAAAATCTCAAATTAAAAGAAAACCTAATAATCATGATTTAGGGTTCATACCCTTAAAATTCTAAAGGTACAGAAGATTAGTTCATAATGAAATAAATAAAAATAAAAGCTAATAAGGTCATGATCAAACCAAGAAATAAAATGGTAGAAGAATTACACTAATTTAATAAATAAAAAACATTTCTTTCAAACTCTAGCTCTTGCCTCCTTGCTATCAATGTTTCTGCTTCTTAAAAATTATAAATGGTACTGTATTTCTGATTAAAACGTGTATTTATAGCCCCATAATAGCTAAATTGGATCCAATTTAAGTAAGACCAAAGTTGTTTAATGGACTCTTCTAAATTTGGACAACTTTGGGTCTTGACAGTATTAATGTCCATAAGTTTTCAATTCGACTCCAAATACCAAACCATTTCTTCTCACTTATCTACTTTCAACGGACTACATTGAGCTCAAATTCATGATTAGATTCTTCGACAATTCAGAGTTATCCTGCACGTTGATGGAAACACTATGCTGAAAATTCCTAGTGAAATTTGACTGGATTTCGTGGCTCCTTTGCGATTTGTTTTGGGTTTCTTTACGACTTTTTGACTTCTAACTTCATTTTAAGGTCTAATATTATCCATGTACCTAGGATCGTCACATTTAACACACAAATTCCTTATCAAATGATGTCTCAAGAGTAGATTAATCTATCACAAAAGACGAGATATCAAGACCCCCAACTCAAGGTTTTATTGTCCCAACAAAATAAATTTTAAACTAGGGTCACAAGTCCAAAACGTCCATAAGGGTAAGCAAGTATTAATACCGCAAACAATGTACAACAAGTCTCATAAAGTCTTATTAAGAAATAATCCACACATATACTATTCATACACATAATCAACATGTTAAAGTTCCAAAAATAATTAGCTTATAAATGCACAAAGGGATACTAAAATACCTCACTCGAAGTGATGCCTAAAGGGTGATCCTCCATCATTCCATGTCGTCTAATGATCTACTTACTCATTTCTTTTCTGATCATTCATCACTTAATCACATAGCTAATAATAGAAGGTATTTTTTGGTTATAGTGTGGCTTAGGGTCGGTATGATACGATTTGGGTAACCCCCATTTGATGAATCAAATTCACATCCTAATGTCTCCATATTTTTGATAAATTAATCTAGTATAGAGACATAATTTTAGGTGCATTATATGCTTAGTTGAGGGGTAATTTCTTATTAATTTTAAGTTTCTCAATTCTTGCCTTGTTTTGGAGATTTGTTAATTTTAGAGCATTTTTTGTGAAATGTGAAACTCTTAGGTACAAAGATGATATTATATGCAAAAAAATTGTTAAGGAGTTTAGGAAAGAATATCCAAGATGAAATAAAGATTTTAAAGTCCAAAGAAGATATTTCTTGAAAGTGCAAAAACTGCCAAAAGTTGCTAGCCAGACTTGAATTGTGTAGTATTTTCAATTCTTCATAAAATAGATAGAGAATTTAGAGTATCCCTTTTACATCAATAAATATCTTTGAATTGCGGGTCATGTGGCCACTGGTTTCGAGTGATTTGGAGCTTAAGGAATAAGTTATGATTTTTACAAACTCTATTGGTCAACTAGTCAATTTTCTAAGGATAACAAGTTTGAATTGGATTAGGACTCCAAAACCTATCTCATAACCAATATTTGTTCCAACACCTATATAATATCAGTATTTGACATTAGAAACTTGTCATTTCCTTCACAACCTTAACATTATTCATCATAGAGAGAGCAAGTCGACCTATAAAGGAAGAAAACAAGAGTTAAAACATAACAATATCAAACTATTACACAATATTATACCACCAATTATAAAATACAAGAATAAGATTTGATACCTTAGTCCTTAAATGAATACTCTGAGTTCAATCTGCACAATCAAAATCAACAATTGATTGTAAGAAAGCGGAGAAGATATTTGCTACCAAGTTCTTCTATCTATAACATTTGTTACATTATAATTTACACTCCACTTTCATTATTGCATAACTATAAACATGTACATAGGCGAACCTGAATCTCAGGTTTTTTTTATCTAGTTGCTTTGACACTCTTACGCTTTGACTTACAATTCACATTGTACATCTTTTGCTTTGATGACATATTAATTTATCTACTAAAGTAGATTTCCAAATCTTTAATTCTATTTGGCTTTTTATCAAACACCTTGTTTATGGCAATATAGATCACCTAAACACATATAAAACTATTTGTGATCCTTTTGTTCTCTCTTTATAATGATGATTAAGAGAGATTTACATTAATTTTAGGAGATAGAGAGTTCAAAACGAGAAGAGAATATGAAAAATTAAAGTTGTTGAACTAAGAAAATGTACTTTGGGGATAAAAAGAAAAAATTAAGGTTCTTAATAAATGTAATTTAGGGATAGAGAATGTGATGTATGTTTTTCCGATTTTTATAATTCTTATTATAGTGGAAGTCTTTTTTTTAGTTGAGATAGAGGAAGAAAAATGATGGTAGATAAAGCATAGAATTTTTTTTCAGTAGCAGTAGAGAATCTCTAAGCAGAGATTTGGTTTTTCTTTTTATATATATCTCATTATTTTTTATAATATTTTAGTTTTTTAAGTTTTTCTTCTTAGATTCTAGGAGTATGTATTTTTTAAAATTTAATTTTATTATGAAATAATTAAAAAAATTAAGTTATATTTTTTTTATATATTTTAAAAATTAAACATTTATTATAATTCTTTTAAATTCTAGTATTAAGCATATATTTACTTTTTTTTTGTTGAATTGGTAATTTTAGTATCGATATTGAGCTAAAAAGAAAAGTGTAGTAATAGCCTACTCCTATTGAAGAATAGTGGGGAATGTTAAGTTGCAGTTTTTATAACAACTGGTAATGTGGTGTAAGAAAAAAGTCTTGGCAAATGCTATATTTCTTGGTGTGAAATAATCTAAAAATAAGAGTAATGATTATCGTGCCTTTTTGGTTTATCTATATCATCTCGGTTACACCAATCAAAATATTCTTTTTCCTAATTATTTTTCTTTCTCTCATTGATTTATTGTCACATAAAGAATGATATAAAGTGAAACAAAAAAAGTGATAAATATCATTACTCTAAAAAAATAATATCTAGGTATCAAATAATAAAATACGTGATATCGTTTCGTTTCAATTAGGTAGACTATTACTATGTGATTTCGATCACTACGAGATAGGATGATCCTATACATTGCACTTATATTGTAATTTACATAATGCGTTCGATAAAAATAAATATAAAAATAATAACTAATCTGATTTTTCACTCATTTTTTTTGATATATAGATGATTTAGGATTGCTTACGCGCACTACGACTAATCTTACAAGAATATATACATTTTTTATATATATTCTTAAATAAATCAAAACTACGTCACTCACCCAAATGTAGGATATATAGGAAGGAATGTGAACGTTGAGTCATTACTCACGATCACCTAATCCCATGCTATTGAAACACGTCAAAAGTTTTGAACCTAAGACGGTTGGTCTCAAAATTTGGTGAAACCGAAGTTGATCTTATCTCTTCCTAATATGACCCAAATTCTGACATCACAATCTAACCGAAACAAAGTTGGCTTTGGAACCTCATAGGTACAAATGGCCCATTTTGAGAAGTGTTTTTTTTAATTTGCATTATCTTTTTGGTCTAGGATTTGAATCTATATATATAAACGTTTTAAGAAAAAATTGTATATGTAAAAAATTATACTTCATATGGAAGTATGTGATGATAAATGGAAATTTATTTTTAGTTTATTTAATATTATATAAAACTAATGCGGATTATATATAAGTATGTCAATATAGTGGGTTTGGGGCGTGTTTACATATCCTTACACCCTGCGCACAAAAAAGAAGAGGCTCCACGTCCCGTCCAGCCTCCGTGTTCTTCTTCTCCGCGCCATATCCTTTTCCGCTCTTTAAATCCCCGTGAGGTTTGGGTTCTACCTGCGAATTTCAGTTTGTATTGTTCAATTATTTTAGTTACTATAAATTTTATTATTTTTAAACTCTTAAATATTCCATTCTTCAAAATTTACATTTATATATTTTAATGTTTAGACAAATTCTTTCTTTGAAGTTGCACTATGATTTGAATAATTAAAATTTTGTGTGTTATAACACATACATACAAACTTTGGTTTGAATAAGTATTGAAATTGAAATATATATTATAATTTAAATATATTAACTATATATTATATACATGCGGGACGGGTTTGCAGGATGTAGAATTTATATCCCCACAACCAACCCAGCAGGGCCGGCACTGTGTGTATGCGAAAGACGCGGCCGCTTAAGGCCCCCGTTAATCTAAATATATTATGTGTGTATATATATATATATTCTGGATTCAGATAATTATATACAAGTAGTATTGTTAGCTTGGTTGTAATGTTGCATGTTATCTTTTATGAGATCTAAAGCTCAAACCACGCTAATAGTTATAATATTTTTATTTATGTAGAAGGTCTTATTTTGTGAGTTCGCTTAGGACCGACCCTGCAGCCCAGGGCTAGTTTTGAAAATTAGTCCTCACAACCCGTCTTAAGCCTATTTAGTATCTTAAAACCGTCTCGTTTAAGTAAGGTAGTCCGCTCATTGACACCCGTAATCATGTATAAATATGCAATGTTTGCCATAATAATTAGTGCCGTAATAATTAGTTACGGCCTTACCTGTAAATACATGCAATAAGTGAAAAAAAAATTAATCTTTGAATATCATAATTATTATAAAATTAAGTTAAATGTTATTTTATTTTTAATATGAACCTTATGTATAATATTTTTTCAAAACTATGTTAATATTAATTTTCTTTCTTAAAATACATTTTTTATTAATTTTATTATAAACATATATTGAAGAACTTTTATTAAAAATATTTACAAAGATGCTACGAGTAAACTTTGGCGAGATTTTATTAAAAAAGAAAGGGAAACTGCCGTTCAACTCTGTCAACACCGCTAATCAACTTCGACGAGTTTTTTTTTTACAATTTCCGTAAAAAATATTGTCACTGTGATTTTTTTGAATTTTGAATTTTTATAATTTTTCCAACTCTGACGAAAAATTATACTGAAGTTGTACATGTGCTACAAGTACAATATTGTCCTTGCAACAAGTAGTACAATAATATACTTGCAGTTCTGGTACAACTCTGGTATAATTTTCGACAAAGCTAGAAAAATAAAAAAAATCTACAAAAATTACAATGATATATTTTTATGCGAAAATTGTAAAAACGAAAAAAAAAACTACCGAAGTTGATCGACATTGATCATCGGTCGTCGCCAGAGTAAACTGGTGGAATACCTGGATTTAAAATCGTCGGAATGACATTGACCGCTAGAGTTGTCCAACGTTGACAGCCAAAAGTGACTGGCTAGCAGGCAGCGACAACGGTGTGATAAATAAATAATTGTTTTATTTTATTATTTAATAAATAAATATATTTTAATTAAAATGTCTGTAATGGAAAAAATTATGTGTTTGTCCTAATTTTAGAAGAATTATAACAAATGTAGAATTGGGGAAACAATACATATAGTAAAATTAGGTTCCAGTTAAATATTTTTGGGTAGATCATTTAATAATATCAAATAAATTATGGTAAATATTTGGTATTGTTTTTATTAAAACATCAAATAAATACCGTTTATTCGGTTAAACAATAAATTCGAAAAAATTAAGTCATGTTTTCACAACTACCCCCACTTTCAACTCAAAATTGAGTCTTGTCCCCACGACTCAAAAAAGACTCTAAAAACATTAAAATTACTAATATGCACTAAAAAAATAAGCAGTTAAGGAGAGGAGTTAGGAGAAGCTGCGTGGATATATCAGATCTTCTCAAACTTATGATCAGAAGGTGTTTTATGTCATTCCCCGATTTTCTCCACGATTCTATCGATTTCTCTAGCTTGCTTGAGTTGATACATGACACTATTGTGTTGTATCTTTTCTAATTTGGAAACCTTTTATATCAATGCCCCATCCAATCTCAAAGGCTCGGGTTTCAAGATATACTCTCCTTCTTATAGAGTGAAGGATGAACAATGATCGGCAAGGATTTGATCTTTCCCTATATGCTCGGCTGGAACTCTCTTCCTCTGATTGTACCTTGTTGTTTGTTGTGTAGTGGTAGGGGAAACAGTGTGATAAAATAATATTAAATTAAGTAAGAATAAACACTCCCACTTCCACGTTACTCACTGCAAGTATCACAGGTAGTACGCAAGTTTTAATGATAAGTTCATATTCGTTCTCAAGGACTTAGTGTGTTATACGAATGTGATGTCTCCTCATTTGTGATAGATTTATGTTAGGATGAGACATCATTTTAAGTGATTTAGAAGTCAATAATGTCGATTTTCTTGAGTTTTAGTGCACTTTCCTATTTTGAGTCTTGATTTGTAGAAATAATGTTTTTAGAGCATATTGGGTTTAATTGTTTATTTAGTGTGTAGCTTTAAAGATAATTATGGAGCTTAATTAGAGTCCAAGTCAAAGACAACAAATTATGGAAAGAGATTTGCATGGTAATTGGAGATAAGGAAAGAAAAGCTAAAAAGATGGAAAAGGAAAAGCTGCCTAAATCTGGGATTCTGCATACACATCCAAAGATAGGCGTTTTTACCTAAGAAATAGGCCGAATCTGATGATTTCCTTCTTAAGGGCCTAGATAATTCTGTTGCGATTCTTTTGGTATCTTGTGGAGCAAAATCCGACCAATAACGAAGAAGATACACTGAAAACGGTGCAGCAGTGTTTATCTTTATTTCCATACGAATTTGAGTTGGGCTAGAAGTCCATTACCTTAACTCTTCCTCAAGAAAACGAATTAGGTCTTCTAAACACCTATAAATACACCCTTATATCACTTGTAAATCATCCCTGCCTCATAGTAATTAGTTCTTAAGGTTTTATTCTTCCAGTTTATTGCAGAGAGCAAGATGATGTCTTTTGTAATTTCTTTTAGTTTATTTCCTTCAGGTATGAACTAAACTCCCCATAGCTTGGGTTTTGCATATGTATAATCTATGAATTCTAATTCTTATATCTAAGTTTTCTTTGGGAATTATATGTTTTAATCTGATATTAGCTACTTACTTTATATTTGTTTATGTGTTTTGATTTAATGTCTTTCCTAGAACTGATCACTTTAGGATTGTTTTAATAGTAGTTAGATGGTCTCCTTGACAGGGTGTTTAACTATTGAACCACCACATAATGTCTAGTGTCGATAGCAGTTCTGACAAAACATACTTCTAACTAGATAGTCATTAGGGTTTGTTTTAATCACCATATCACCAATTGATTGTAGTGTGCTGGATAGGGCCTTAGTGGCGTTTGATAACCCTATTTGAGTCCTCGTCTTGGTTGTGCCGTAGCCCCCTTAGTCGCTCTCAAGGTCTAAGATTGGGGAATTTAGAATCCTGACTAAGTATACCAAGAGCTAATATTCTCCCTTATGAACTAGATTTATAGATAGAATTAGAAGGATTAGTGCATACTAGCAAAACCTAAGCTATACTTCTCATCTCATATTCTTAATCTTTTACTTTATTGTCTTTTTTTTCCTAGGTTTAATTCATAATCTCGAAATCTATTTGCTTTAATTTTCTGTTTTCTAATTATTTACTTTTACTCGTAATTTCTACCTACGCGATTAACACACTTAAGTCCCTGAGAACGAACTCTATTTATCATTAAAACTTGCATACGTCCTGTAATACTTGCAGTACTGTGCCTGTCTAGAGTGAGAGTGCGTAGTTTCTTGGCTTAATTTGATCTTATTTTTATCACACCCTAGGCGACACTAAGTTTTTGGCGCCGCTGCCGGGGACTTGTGTCTCGTTAGCGTGTGGGTTATCTATTTCGAGTTTTAGTTTTTAATTAGTTTTTACTTTTCAGTTTTTAGTTTAGTTTTTATTTTTCCAGATTTACGCTTGTGGTTTGCTTTAGTCTTTTTCAGGTTTCACAGTGTTTAATTCTTGGCCTCCTTTATCGGAGCCTGAGAGGAGCTTCAGACCTTACAACAAACGAGTTCGTGAGGAAAGAGCCTTGAGAAGAGTTATGGCAGCCCAACTAAATCCACCAGTTGGAGGGGGTCAACAAGATCCAACCTTTGGTCAACAAGATCCACCAGTAGGAGGACAACAATTACCAGGAGGAGGATTGCAACAAGATCCACCACTCGGTGGACAAGAAGGACAACAACTACCAGCAGGAGGAGGTAATGGGAATAATCTTAATAATCAATAGAACAGAGTTGAACAAGACCTACCTGGCCTTAAATTCCATGTTCAACCAATTGGTTACCGCCCTCCTGAGATTCCGAATATCAAATTTAGACCCGATCCGGGTATGCTCAGTCAATTTCAAAGTTTCGGACTCTATACTGGTACAGCTATACAAGATCCGGTAAAAGCGATTCAGAAGTTCATGCAGATTTGTGATGCCTACATTACTCCTGGCATTACACGCGAGCAACTGTATTGTCATATGTTTTCGTTTTTCTTGACCGGAAGAGCTAGCGATTGGCTAGAAAGACAACCACATGGAACCATTCACTCTTGGAGAGAACTTTAGGCCGCGTTCTTTAACCGATTTTATCCGAAGAGCATGAGACTTAAAGATCAAACCGAGCTTGCAAGATTTTGCCAAGAAGATGGAGAAACAGTGGGAGAAGCATGGACAAGGTTTCAACAAAAATTAACTAGATGTCCGCTCCATGGTTATACACCTGCTCTACAACTCGCTATGTTCTATGAAGGTCTTAATGATAAAGGTAGAGAAAAGGTGGATAACATTGGAAAGGGTAATTTTGTGTCCATGAATCACAATGAAGCTTCCGAGGTGTTGGAAAATATCATGGAACAAGAAAGAAGTTGGCCTTCAACGCGAGCTTCTGTAGCAAAGATTCGAAGAACGCTTCGTTTAGATGCGGAAACTGCGAACTCAGCTCAAATATCCTCGTTAGAAAATCAAATCAAGGAGCTAAGAATCGCGATGGAGAAGAATGTAGCCGCTGCAAAAGTAGTACAAGAAGCACAATGTTGTCAACAATGTGGAGTTAACGATCATGTATGGGAAGAGTGTGAAGCAAATCCGCAATCTGTTTACTTTATATCCAACCGATGGGGCAATCGCAACCATCCGGGTATGCAGTACTCAAATCCACAAGGGGCCGCTAATCCTGGTCATTATCAACCACGCCCCCAGAACAACTCTTACCAACAGAGAGGTCAGTACCAGAATCAATATCAGAATAGACCTGCTCCTCCACAACAACCTGCTCAAGACGCCTATACCGATTCATTAGAGCAGAAAGCTTTACCTCAGTATCCGCAAGAAGGATCTATGGACAATACACAGATAGTACAAGCTCTAGACCGTTTGAACACAACTATTAACGCTCAAGAAGAGAGGGTCAGAGGACACGATGCCATACTTCAGATGCTAAGTACTCAAGTAACACTGGTCACTGTTTTGTTCATATCTCCTTCGTTATTGGTCTGATTTTTGTCTACTTTATATCGAAACGAACGAAGCAAAAATATCTATCTGTACTATTTTGAATGCTCATCCAAATTCTCAGCCGATATGAATTTATCTTCACTTTAATGGACGTAGCTGCATAATTTCAAATTTACTTGGCGGATTTTCCTTTCCTATTTTATCTCTACTTCCTTTTATCTCTTGATTCCTTCAATATCTTCTTTCCTTATCTTCTTAGAATTGATTTGACATCTACTTATATTCCATAAATTTCTAAAGCTTCACATTAACACACAAATTAACAAAATATGCTCTAAAAATAATAAATCATCAAATCAAGACAAAAAATAAGAAATTATTAAAATACAAATAAAAATATATAATTAATTAATTATAAACACCTAAAATGATGTCTCCAACCTAGATGATTGCATCACAAATAGGGAGACATCATGTAGTTACCTTGGGTTTTGGTTTCTCCTCACGTGACTCAGTGATGAGAATCGGTTTCTCTTTTGTTACTCCAAGTAACTTGTTGTTCTTCTTTTTCACCATGATTTCCAACTTCCTCTTGTAAGCCACATCATATGTTCTTCTCGTCATCTCAATTGACCCACAACTCAAAGATAAACCAAGTATGAGTGTAAGCTCTTGAACAGTTGGGTTTTCTTTGGGTTGTTGTGTATATGATGATATTCAATTGTGGTAGGATGGTGGTTTATAAAAAACGGAGGAAGAATATAAGCTTGATTCAATGGAGAAGTGTGAAGGAAGAAAGAAGAATATTTGAAGACTTGATGATCTTTTGGTCTTTATTGTTATTATGGAATGGACTGAGTGGAGAGTATGTGTTTATGGAAGTTAGGTGGAAGTTTTGAGGGTGTTTTGAGGGTGTTTTGGTGTGTTGTTGAAGGTTTTTTCAAGATTCATTTGTGCTTCAATGGAGTTTGGAGTTAGGAAAATTGTTTTAATGGAGCTGGATAAGGCAATAAAATAGGATCTAGGTTGTAAAGAACCTTAGGGTTTCTTTTATCTTTGTATGAACCGTCCCGTGGCGGTAAACTGCATCGCCTTTATGTACCAGCTATAGTCGCAACTTTGATCGCAAATATCCTTGTCGATGGGGAGCGGTACACCACCCTTTGGGCGCTGTATACCGCTTGAGTAATATGAGGCTTATGACTTGCTACAGTGTGGCCTTATCGTCACAACTTTAATATGCTCAAAGATACAAAACTCAACACTCCAATACTTCTGACCCTTTGTGTTGTATTTGAAACGTTACCACTGTCCTTTCTGATCAGCGGTGCACCACCCGAAAGGCACAGTATACCACTCGAAGCCTTTAGAATCTATCAATTTGGACCGTTGAGGCTTGGTCAATACGGTTGGGTAGTGAGAAGTGTACCGCCCATTGCGTGCGGTATAACGCTCAAGGCGCTGTGATCGTGATTTTTTTTGTCCTTTCACCCAAACTCAAAGTTTCACCTACATACATAGCAAAATGATATATATTCCTCTCCTATTAGCCTTAATATATACTAATATACCTAATCGAGCACTACACTTGAAGAACTATACACTAAAAATCAATAAACTATGAACAATCCTTATTGACTTTTGTTTAACGCTATTAAGCTCGATGGGTTTCCTCGCGTGCTATGTAGCTTCGTGGAGGTACACGCCTTCCCCTTTCTCAACATATTTGCCTCCTTGATATGTCTTCAATCGATGACCATTTACCATGAATGTACGGTTCTCAATTGGGTGCTCTATTTCTATGGAAACATGAGGCGTAACCTTAGTAACAGTAAATGGGCCCGACCATCTCGATCTCAACTTCCCTGGATAGTTACTATACTTCGAAGTGTAATTGAGGACCATTTTTCCCACTTCAAACCTATTCTTACAAATCCGTTTATCATTCCATCTCTGTGGTTTTCTCTTTGTATAACTTTTCATTTTCATAGGCATGAAAGCAAAACTCATCTAGTTCATTCAAGTGCATCATTCGTTGCTCACTAACTAATATAGGATCTAATTTAAGTTTCTTTATAGTCGAATAATCACCTAGTTCCAGTTCAAGTGGCAAATGACAAACCTTACTATAGTCCATTCGATATGAAGATGCACCTACAAGTGTTTTAGATCAGACCATAAAGTACCTGAAACTAATGTCAACTAACTCAAGGCGTGCTTTAGGGGGACAAATTTGGTTTAATTTATTAAGTAAATATTTATACTCTACATTATAGCCAAGTAAACGTAAAATTAAAGAAATTTGCCAAACCTATAGCATCCCTTAATCTTTTGCTCTATCGTCCAAATAAATTATGGATATATATCACCATCTACTAGTGTGTCGTCCTCCATTGTAAACAACCCCCTAGTTGTCGCCTCCACTTCTGCCCCTATAAACCCTTGTTATCTTTCTCTCTTTTGATCCTCAAGTTGATAACTCCCCCTATCCAAGCCAGATGCTTCAGAGAAAGTATTACTGCCCGATGTTGCCTCGATGTATGATCTAAGAATGGTCTCCATCTCTTCCCTTAGTTTCCCTTCAATCGTGCTGATATTTTGATTAGCTTGATGTGTGGCCTCATCCTAGTCACCTACAACAAAACCTCCCAAACAAGGTGAGACTGAAATTTCACATGAATTTGTACTTGTTATTGCCTCCTTTACTGTCAATGGTGAGATCTCTATTAGTACTACGGAGTCGATCAATAGCGTCTGGCCCATCACTTTTTCGATTAGCGGCGAGTCATGGAAGATTGGGTTTGCAACCATCTGCCTGTCATCCCCTGTCCCTTTCAACTTCCAAGGACTTGGGCGCATTTGTATTATTCCTTCACTTATGGGCGTCATGATCTCTTCCACGCTTCTTTGGTTTTGAACCTCAATTTTCTTCTCCACTTCCTCAGATTGTTAGTGCCTCCGTCAATTTTTCATCAACCCTTTTCCTCCTTCTTGCAAGTAGAATTCAATTAGCTTGGTGGAAAGCTATGTGATTTGTCATTTTGTGTCGTAATAGCTGTTTTAGAGGTGTTCGGTTACCGAAGAAGAAGAAGTTTTCCCTATATTTGTGGATGGTAGGCCTCTCCCACCGCTTGAAACAGTAGGCAGAGACGATGACAGCCGCCACAGAGGATTCATAGTTTGACCATTAGCCGATGCAATAGGAAAGAGATTTTAAAAAAACAAATAAAAAAAAGATAGACCATTAGTGATATATGGAAATAGCCTTATAAAGTCTTTTTATGAATTCTGGTTAAATATGTTGTTTTTATATAAAATTAGATTATTTAAAAGACAAACTATTTCTTTTTGTTGATCACTAACCTACTTCAATGGTCTCTTATCTTATATCTAAAATATCTTTTAAAGATAAAATTGGATGAAAATTGGTCAAAAAACTAACCATGAATCTTGACATTGGTTAAAGGACTATTATTTTATTAATACTTACTTAGTTTAAAGATCACTAGGATCGTTTTAATCAATTTTAATCATTTTTATCTAATTTGACAAGACGAAAGAAAGAAACTATTAGTTAGTCTTTACGAGGTCATTTTCATACGATTATCTTCGAATATATTAGCAAACAAAATCGACAATCCTTTGCAGAAACAGTCCTTTTACTTTTTGGCCATTGCAATTCCTAAAAAGTAAGAGGACTTAACCTTATTCTCTGAATAGTTCCATGCCACCGTCAAACCCACATTCCGTTGACGTATTTATGATTCGCGTGCCATCCTCGAGATTGCACCACGTAGCACATACTTTAAGATAAACTTTTCCGGAAATTTATGTGGATTCACTTATAATGAGTATTTCTATAATTTTAAAAAGTACTTATATAAAACCCCGTCTTCTTTATTTATTTAAAGGTTTCCGGTAAATATTTATTAATAAATGATTTCTTAGGTTTTGTAAAAAAGTTAATAATACATGATGCACAATTAGTTAGAAATAAAATATCTTAGGGTTGATATGTGAAATATTATACATTACTTTTATTTTATAATAATAGTTTCTTTAATTAAAAAAATTATTTTACAATATATGTCACTTTTAAAATTACAAATACATAATAAATTATAGGGTGAATTATATATATGGTCTTGGAGACAAACTCTCTTCTCTATAGAGTAGTTTCTAAAATGCCATTCTTCTTAGGGACCTCAATTTTGACAATAGTCTTTCCTACCCTTACTATCACTAAAAGATAAAGAAGTGTGATGTCACTGTTTCTCTCTCCTCTACCTACCACTACCCACCTACCTCCAACTACGACCACCTACCTCCGACCACCGACCACCGACCTCCGACCACCGATCTCCGACCTCCGACCACCGACCACCGACCACCGACCTCCGACCTCCGACCACCAGTCACCGGTCGCCGGAAAAAACATAGAGTATCGGAAAAAAACATAGAGTACTCTATATATTTGCTGAGTACTCTATTAATTTGCGGAGTACTCTCTAAATTTTTCGAGTGCACTAATAAACTCTCGGAGTACTCTAAGAAAAACTCGGAGTACACTAAGAAAAAACTCGGAGTACTCTAAGAAAATCTCGGAGTACTCTAAGAAAATCTTGGAGTACTCAAAAAATTAGTGAGTATTTTAATAATTTGATGAGTATTATTTAAGAACAAGGCATAAATAGTAAAAAAAACACTTTTATTACAAATTTTTAAACAATTACAAAAATATATACAATTAAAAAATAAAAAAATAATTACAATTTTGTTTGACCAGATCTAGATCTAAAATGAAAAAAAAACAGAAAAGCCCTCTTCTCGTCGACGAGCACCACCACCACCTTTTAAAAGCCTTCTCGTCGAGCACCACAACCACCACGGAACCTGTCTCCGTCAGCAGCAGCAACACCATGGAATTCTTTTAATAACACCACCACCTAACCACCATTGGAGCTCGGAGCAGACATGGAGGTTCACAGCTCCTTCGCGAGCACTGTTCTTCATCGAGCCTTGTTCGCGGTGGTGCTCCGCCGTCGTGATTCGCGCGAGCCTTGTTCTTCATCGAGCTGGACCAGAAATGGCGTTCTCCGTTCGTGGTGAAGCAACGAATCACCGAGGCTGTTCTCCGTTCGCGCAGCACCGGAGTCTACCTATGTTTCAGATCCAGCTCCGGCGAAGTAACCTCGAAACAGTGCAGCGGTGGCTCCGGCAGCAACAGTGCAGCTCTTTTCCGGGTCGTATCTTCTTGCTTCAAGCAGATCCGGTGGTGAAGCTCATTCACGCTGCTCCTCCACCGTGAATAATAAGAACCAGATCTGGTTCGGTGGTGGGCCTAGACTAACTCTGGCGAATGTGAAGCGTGAGAAGAAGGAGAGTGGTGTTGGAGCGGTGGCAATTTCGGCGGTGGTGGAAGGAGAGTGGTGTTGGAGTGGTGGCGATTTCGGCGGGGGTGGTGACCATTTTGGTGGTGTCGGTTCCTATTGAGAGGAGAGAGAAGCAGAAATGATTTGTGATTTAGAAAATGAATTGTAAATGGATAATAATTAGTATATATAGGTATAAAAAAACAAAAGAGGGTATAATTGTAAATGGGGTTTTGGGTTTCATGTGTTAAATAGTTTCTGAGGTCTTTAGTAAGAAGAGGCTCTAGGCCGGGTCCCCATCTTGAAGAGGGGGGTGTGTTCAAGACCCTAGGTGTAATTATCTCTAAATTATATCTTTTCTATTTTAGCTTTTTTTTAAAATATATCTTCAACTAAATATCAAATTTTCTCTCTCTAATCATTAGAGATATGTTAGTCATTTTAAACTAAATTCTTTCTAATTTATAAGTTCCTTAATATGTGTGAAAAACTCTAAAGAGCCAATTATTATGGAATGGATGTAGTATTATATAAGGTTGGGACTTTTGGGTTTGACACACCAAGCCACGCTGGCACTTTTGTGGTCAACTGTTTGACGGCTACGTGAACTTATCTTGACATTTGATTGATTAAGAGATGGATGGCTGAGATTGAGCTTGGAGTTTGTTTCATATAAAAAGCCACTATCCGCCTTTTCTCATTTTACTTCTTTTGATTACTCTTCCTCTCTCTCTCTTTATCTCAAAACCCTAACCCTAGAATAGTCGAAACCCTTGGTTTCTTCCATGGATAGCTTTTGAGTGATTTGATTAAATAATAGGTTAGCAAATGTGTAAGATTGAATCTTCTGGTTCAATCATTGAGGGTATTTCAACGTAGTTGATGTACTAGGAAGATTTGTGGTATAACTTGTAATATCTGATAAACACGAGAGATTCTTGTGAGGTGTATAATCTTGTAATCTAAGGCATATAGTGAATCTGAGCTACTCTCATCTGGGCTCAACGTGGATGTATGTCTATTTTTGGACTGAACCACGATAATCTCTTGTGTTCTTTAAATTCTGCACTTAATCATTTCTACGAAACCAAATCGATTTCAACCTTATTTTTCTTGATCTGGAAAAGAAAGGATTTCAACAGTGGTATCAGAGTTTTTCAAAATGTTTCTTGGGTCTTTCAGATCTGGTTCTTTTGAAAATTAGGGTTTATCGGTGTTTATTGATCTCTTGGAGATCTTAGGGTTTCTAAAATCAAATCGGTGTTTTTTCCGTTGTTTCGAAAGCTGGTTATTTTTCTTTAATATCTTTGTTTTCTTGGCTAATCTCCTACGATGACGACATCAACTCATATTGATATGTCGGTAGTCGATGGGAAAATAGATTTTGGTGTTTGGCAGAAAAAGATGAAGGTCTTGTTATCTCATCATAAGGATGGAAGTGTATTAATAAAGAACATTAAAGAACGGCGTGAAGGCGGTCTCGAGAAGGAAGTATCATTAATGAAGAAGCGTATAACATCCCCTTCTTGAATCTATATGACTCTGTGATTCGCCAGGTAGTTTGTGCTGAAACAACTCTTGAGCTGTAGGGTAAACTCGAATCTCTTTATGCTACTAAATTTGTCCCTAATCTTGCTTTCTTGAAAGGTTCTTTGTTTAACTATAAAATGGATAGTTCTAAATCTATTGATGAAAACCTAGATGAGTTTACTAAGACGTGTCTTGTGCTTAAGAGTACTTCATGGCTTTAGATGATACTAACGAATGCATGATTCTGTTAAATGTTATTCCTGATTCTATCCAAGTTTTTAAGATGTGTTTCAATATGCTACCTCTGACCCTGAGTATGATCAAGTAGTTACTGCTTTAAAAATTAGAGAAAATAAACTTAAGTCCCATAAAAGAACTAGTGCAAATATGATTGTTAAAAGAACTGAGTCTACCTTGATCCTTTAGCCTGTTAAGGATAAAAGAAATAAGAAAAACATTAAGGGTAAAGAAACCAGGAAATATTTTCACTGTGGAAAGGTTGGACACTTAAAGAAAAATTGTTTTAAATTGAAAAATAAAGTGAGTTTTGTGAATAATGAATATAATGTTGCATGCATGCCTAGAATAGATGATGTATATGAAATACTGAATGTTGCTAGGGTGTCTAATGGTGATAGTTGAATTCTTGATTCTGGTTGTACCTTTCATATGTACCCCAATGTTTAACTATTTCATGATCTTGTGGAGTCTTGTAATAAAACTGTATACATGGGTAATGATCATACTTGTGCTGTTAAAGGCATAGAAAAAATTGACTTGAAGTTGAATAATGGTAAAATAATTATTCCGACTAATGTTAGGTTTATTCCTTAATTGAAAAGAAACTTGATTTCTCTGGGTGCTTTAGATGATTTAGGATGTGCATCTAAAGATGAGAATGGTGTTATGCATGTTTATAAGAACTCCATATTGCTCTTGATTGGTACTAAACTTTCTAGTCTCTATGTGTTAGATGGTTCTCACTTATCTGGTTGTGTAAATCATGTTACTAACAAACCATCTTAGGATGTTACTTAGAAATGGAATTTGAGACTAGGGAACACGAGTCTCCAAGGGCTTACTGTGTTAAACAAGCAAGGTATGCTTGGTAAGGAAACTGTAAGTAATATATCCTTCTGTGAAACTTGTGTGTTGGGTAAACAACATAGGCTAAAGTTTTCTTCAGGTGTACATAAGTCTATAATGTGTCTTGAGTATGTCCATGCTGATCTTTGGGGTCCAGAGAAAGTAGGTACCCATGGGAACTTTAAATATTTTTTGTCCCTAGTGGATGATTATAGTAGAAAAGTTTGGACTTTCTTGTTAAAATTAAAAGATGAAACTTTTTCTAAAATCAAAGAATGGAAATCTTTACAAGAAAAACAAGCTGGTTTGGTTTTAAAAATCCTTAGAACTGACAATGGCCTGGAATTTTGTAATGTGGAATTTGTTTCTTACTGTAAAGAAAATGGCATTCTTAGGCACAGGACTGTTAGGCATACACCCCAACAGAATGGGGTTGCAGAAAGATGAATAGGACTTTACTTGAAAAGGTAAGGTGCATGCTCTTTACATCTGGGTTACTAAAAAAAAATTGGGGTGAAGCTTTGTACACTACCACATATCTGGTTAATAGGAGTCCAAATAGGACACTTGATTTTAAAACTCCCTTGGAGGTTTGGAAAGGGTCTAAACCTGATTTGCAACATTTGCGAGTGTTTGGGTGTGCTTCTTATGCGCATACTAAAGATGGGAAATTGGAGCCTAGGTCGATTAAATGCATTATGTTAGGTTATCAACAACAACATGGTGTGAAGAGTTACAAGTTATGGGAAAAAGATGTTAGAGGCATTAAAATTATTTGTAGTAGGGATATAAGCTTTGATGAACTAACTTTTCCTTTTAAGGTTCATGATGTTACGTGTAATGATGCTCAGCCTGAACCATTAAGTCAAAAGGTGGGATTAGAGCTTGAGGTGGAGCCCCAAACTGTAGCTTATCATTTGAATGCAGATCCAACTGGTGACTGTGAGGATGTAACACAAACCAATCAACCTGATGATGTCAATGAGCCTGAGGGAAGTGATCAACCACTACAACTCAGTGAGTCATCAGTAGGGGATCTTCATGATTACTAGTTAATAAGAGATAGACAAAGAAGGAATATCACTGCCCCTTCTAGGTATTCCTATGGTGATCTAGTATATACTGCACTACGTGGAGCTGTTGAGGTTAAATGCACTGAACCATCTTTTTATCTAGATGCTCTTGAGTCCGATGAGTATTATAAGTGGTATGATGCCATGCTTGAGGAAATGAATTCTTTGAAAATCAATAATACTTGGATTTTGGTTAAGTTGCTTGAGAATCCAAATGTTTATTGAGTGTAGATGGCTATATAAACTTAAGGAGGGTGTAACTGAGCATGATCCCCATAGATATAAATCTAGGCTTGTTTCTAAAGGCTACACTCAAAGGGAGGGGATAGATTATAATGAGATTTTTTTCTCCAGTATTTAAATTCAAAACTATTAGGTGTATGTTAACTTATGTTGCTTGTTTTGATCTTGAAGTTGATCAGATGGATATGAAAACTACTTTTTTACATGGTGAATTAGATGAAACCATCTATATGAGACAACCTGGGGGGTTGTTGGATAAGAACTTTCATGATCATGTATGCTTACTTAAGAAATCTTTGTATGGATTAAAACAATCCCCTTGACAGGGGTATAAAAGATTTGACTCCTTTATGCTTGAACTTGGCTTTCTGAATATGATGTCTGCTTATATTTTCTGTTGAACCAATCTGCTAGTATATATGTGCAACTGTATGTTGATGACATGCTGTTAATTATTAAGTCTTGCCATACTATACAAAATTTGAAACAATCTTTGAGTAAGATGTTTGAAATGAAAAACTTAGGTGAGGCTAAAAGGATTATTGGCATGATTATTAGCATAGATAGAGAAAATTGCATGTTAAAAATGCATCAGGGGCCTTATTTGAAAAAAGTTGTCTCTAAATTTGGTAGTTTGAACTGCAAATATGTGTTGACTCCCATGGCTGGTCATACTGTCTTATCTAAGCAGCTTTGCCCCAAGTCTCAATCAGAGATTGTGAGAATGAACTATGTCCCTTATGCAAATGTAATTGGTTCCTTAATGTATGCTATGATTAGTACCCGAACAGCCTTATCTTTTGCTATATCTTTGCTCGCTAGGTATATGTCTAATCCTGGGTTTGAGCATTGGCTTGTACTTAAGCATGTTCTGGCCTATGCTAGTGGTACTTTAAATATTGGTTTATGTTTTGGGAATTATCATGTGCCTTATGAGTTAACAGGTTATGTGGACTCTGACTTTGCTAGTGATAAGGATTCTAGAAAATCCACTACTGCTTATTGCTTTACCTTGGGAGGCAATTGTATTTCATGGAAATTTCCATTGTAGCCACTTGTAGCATTATCTACTACAGAATCTGAGTATGTAGCTATTACAGATGCAGCTAAGGAAGGTATTGGCTTTAGAACTTACTGAATGAACTTAAATTACTAAAGTGCAAGGTAACTTTACATTCTGATAGTTAAAGTGATATTCAGTTGAGTAAAAACCCAGTATATCATGAAAGAGTCTAGAACATTGATGTTAAATTTCACTATATTAGAGATGTGCTTGACAATGGTCAGTTGAAATTGCTGAAAATTGCAACAGAGGAAAATCCTACAGATTTTGGAACTAAAATTATTACTAATATCAATTTTAAACATTGTTTAGACTTGTTATTTATTGGTTTGATGTGATCCAGGTGTCCAGATGATGAGAGAGTTATTTTCACTTCCAATGAAGATTCAAGTGGTGGTTTTCCAACTATAGGAGTTGATAGAGCTATAATACTTCAAGGTGGAGATGTTGATATGTGAAGTATTATATATTATATAAGGTTGGGACTTTTGGGTTTGACACACCACGGCCACGCTGGCACTTTTATGGTCAGCTGTTTGACGGCTACGTGGACTTATCTTGAAGCTTGATTGATTAAGAGATGGATGACTGAGATTGAGCTTGGAGTTTGTTTCATATAAAAGGCCATTATCCACCTTTTCTCATTTTACTTCTTCCGATTACTCTTCCTCTCTCTCTCACTCAAAACCCTAACCATAGAATAGTTGAAACCCTTGGTTTATTCCATTGATAGATTTTGAGTTATTAAATAATAGTTTAGCAAATCTGTAAGATTGAATCTTCTGGTTCAATCATTGAGGGTATTTCAGCGTAGTTGATGTACAAGGAAGATTTATGGTATAACTTGTAATATCTGACAAAATCGAGAGATTCTTGTGAGGTGTATAATCTTGTAATCCGAGGCATATAGTGAATTTGAGTTACTCTCATCTGGGCTCAACGTGGATGTAGGTCTATTTTTGGACTGAACCACGATAATCTCTTGTTTTCTTTAAATTCCGATTTCAAGCTTATTTTTCTTGATCTAGAACAGAAAGGATTTACAACATCTTGGGTGTACCTATACTTTGACAATAAGTTCGACTATTAAGTTTAGTTTCTAATTTTTTCTTCATTAATATAACATATATACTCTATAGAGTTTATTTTTTGTTACGCCTTTTAAGAATAGATTAGTCAACATATAGTTCTTGGTCATATTATGTTATGAATATTGACTACACAACCGACTATGGGAATCAATCTCGACGACTCGGCCTTACACGAGGAAAGCTTTTGACGGCTCAACCAAGACAATAAATTGATGTGACATCTGGGCAAAGGTTAAGTTACCTAAATGTCCCACTATTAGTATACGACAAAAGCCCAATTTAGTATATTGAAATTTTGTATCTAGTAATACCCCTAACATACACCTAAAAAGATCACTAATTAATCAAGAATAGGCATTCAATTCAAATATCATCGACAATGACATTAAAATTATACAGTTTGTATATTTTTATTGACTAATTATTTCACACTACACCACCATAATTAAAGGATATTAGGCAATTAAAAAATATAAAATTTAATATGATAAAAAAATTCTTACATATTAATTAGAAATTACTTGCACCTGAGGGCAATACATATGAGTGGGCCTTATTAAGATAATTTTAACCAACCCAATTAGATAAAGTATCCTTCAAATTCCTCTTCTCCAAATGAATAGAGAAGATAAGCTTATCTGGTCGCAACAAGCTCTATTTAGTACTCATCAAAGTACGGATACCGTGATCTTGTGCACAAAGATAGGAGTGAATCTGTCAACCATCTGCAACAACTGAATATAATCAACCAGGACTTTGAAAAACCATATGGCTGACGAAATTTAAAATATGTAGAAATGGTCTAACTAATAAAAAGTGTGAATGATATGAACAGAAGAAAGAATCAACTGAATAACTCCTTGTTTTCTGGCCTTTCAGTGTTGAAGTTTGGGCATCCTCGGCCCTACAAATACACATTGATACAGAAGACAATACAAAATTTGTTGATTGGTTCCTGAATATCGTTCTATATTTCTATATAGGATGATGGAAAAGAAATTTTATTGCTGTTTTTGTATGCAATATTCTTTGGAATATCTAGAAAGGGAATATACAAGGAATCTTATATAAATAGTGACAAAATCCTAAGGAAATCAACATTAAAGCTAATTCGTTGATTATAAAGCTGAATACTCTGCCAACAAAATTTGTTTAGGGAGGTTTGAAATAAAATCACCCGAGAGATTGTTGAGAATATAGCTGAAGGATCTAATGTAGAAGAAGGTTTGGCTGAGGTATCTTCCTGATTTGCTGATGGACTTGCTTCGCAAGTAGCTGATGATACCTGAAACCAAACACTAAGTCAAGACCATAGGGAGTTTTGATACGATGGCACTCTGACGCTCAAGTCAGTATTATGACCAAGGGTATATATGACCTGAGAGAGCTATGATGGAGTTGATTGCATTTATGAACAGTGATTTTAGAGTAATGAATAATAAATACCCTTTTGGGAGGCGTATGTGGGGGAATTTATTGATAATCTGGACATGTAAGGCCTTTACGATCCCATGTCACTTTCTCGTCTTTGAGGCTCCTAGAGACAATATCTTTAATTGTTAGGTATGTAATAGTTTGTTCCATTTACTAACTTATGTTAGTTGTCATTTACCCTCTATTGGGGTAGTTGTGTTTGATTATCTCCCTATCTTGGCCATTTATTCTCGACTCTTCAGTATGGCTTATCGATATCTCCTTAAATTTTTATGATCTATCTTGGCCTTTAGCTTGATCAAAGAATTCGCTTACCTCTTTATGAAGTGTCGATGCGAGATCCGATCTTAAATATCAAATACAGTATCGATGAAGTAATCGGTATTTTGACAATTTTAATAGTGTGTCGATATAATAATTGGACTTTTCATAAAATTTCATGATATGACGATGTAGAAGTTAGTGGTCGGATATCTTCATCATGTGCCGACACAGAAGTGGTCTTTTGAACGAGTTCACGACGTGCCGACGTAAAATTCGGTCTTTTGAGCTATTCAAACTAGTTTGGTATGCTCAAATAAGTATTTCCTCGTAAGGTTTAGATTGATTTCAGTGGGCATCACTAGCCAAGAATGTCGCAAAACCCTATCGCGGTCTGAATGTATATTGTTGGTGATAACAGGTGATTTTCATACCCCTAGCCTTTTTTATCTTTATCATTGCATGTGGTTGCATTCATTGGCTCTTCCCCTATTAGTACCATATTACCATTTTCGAGGAACTCGTAAGCCACAGTGCAAAACACAAAGTGGTTGCCATTTTTTATTGTGGGAAGCTGAAGCATCTCGTTCCATCTATAAATGTCGTGGAAGTTTCTTTTTGATCTCATTGTGCTTATTTCAAATTTCATCGTACTATCATGATAGGGTGAAAAAGATGATTGGCCATTCGTTAAATCCTTCTTCTATTGGTTGCCGGATGCTTTCTCAAAATCGCGAGGAGAAGGCGAATTTTATGCTCCTCGAACCAAAAAGAGGAGATGTATTTCGCCCATTTCACCAACTTCCTCTCGAGGTGCTAAGGTCCCCTCATTTGTTCATGTCCTCCTTCCAGGGTTTAGGCGAAGAAACTTGCTTCCTCATTCATTTCCTATCGGCGCCACTCGGTCGTTGGATGACGCTATGGCCGCTTCTCTGTTGCATTATTCCATTAACTCGGTAAATAATATTTTGACATTTTTAGGTTTTATACTTGGGTTTATTTCCCCCGATTATTTTTTATTTCTTACTTTTAATAGGTAGCACATATTTGGGCCGCTTTTGTGTCTCACTGGGGAAGACCCGTTAGACGAAACCCCCCCCCCCCCCTCCTTAATTAGGGAGAAGGCTTTGCCACGATTAGGAGGCTCCGAGCTAAGAGTGATGAGACTGGAGGCCTGGTTTAGTGGCTTCGAGAGGACAGTGAGAAATTTCGGGATGATGTCGACATAGCTACTTCAGAGGCTGCGGGTGTCTAGAAAGTGACTTGTCAAGCAAATAAAAGGTATGACGTGTTCAAAAAGTTAGCAATCAATAACGATTATTAGAGGTAATTTCAATTTTTAGCGAGTAATAAAAAGATCATTAGTGACTACTAAGACGGTCTCTAGTGGTGAACTCCGTAGCATTTCAAGACTCCGGCATATGCAGTGAGAATTTTTATCCATCATTTACTGAAAAATTCTTTGTAAAAAAAATATATTAACCATCAATTTAACAATCTAAAAATGAACTCTAAAATTGGACAAATAAAACTAGATCGTGGAAATAACAATGGACGCAAAATGTTGATATATTTTTCTTGAGAACCATTCATTTTGAAGTTGCTTAGTCCTCAAATAATGGTGGACCCAAAAAGGCTCAAAATTCTATTCTTTTAGTAAAGAAGCTAGTGGAGATACAAGCTGGTTGATAATACTCACCTTTCATAATATTTATTGTTCATATAATCGACAGCCTAAATTAGAGTTGGCTTGCCACTTACAATAATTAGTAGTGTTCTTCGTCAAGCGCTCTTAGCCTTTGTGTAGATTGAGAGATTAGAAATGAAGGGAAAGAATTAACAAAAATAATAGATATCCGTTTTTTATTTGTATTATAAAATTTTGAAAGACTAACTTATTAAATAATTAAAATAATACTTTTTAATTTTTTATATTTTATTCTTTTAATTTGGTGTCATTAGAAAAAGAGTAATGATACCACCTAAATACCACCCACCCAATGACGTAGCGTGAATTGGTTGGTTATAAATCGTTAATTAAAGATTATTTACCAACCAATTCACGTCACATCATAAGTGTTATTTGGATGGTATGATTTTGGATGATATATATCATTTACTCTTAAAAAAATAGATTAAATATCTTTATTATCTTTATATTCTATTTATAATATATGTAATATTTAATTAGATAATAAATTAAAGAACAAGAGGTTTATAAAGGAATACCTCTTGAAGAGCAGCGGAATTGAATCGATTGGAAACTTGATTATCTTACGGCCGTGGATCTTCTTACTAGAAGAGAGACCTCTATATCCACAACCTAAGAGCCCTTGTGATTTTGATCAATGTATATTTTGTGAATGGAAGAGAGAAGAAGAGAAGTAAAAAAGAAGCGTTCATATAAAAATGAAATCAGTTACTTCTTCTGACCAAAACTCTATCTTATAGTGGTTGGAGTTATTAATTTTAAAATTCAAAAATAATAACAATTTACTTTATAACTTACTTTTGGCGGGCAAATAAAATAATAAATAATTATACATAATTATTTATTTATGTTTTCTTACATTCTCCCACTCGCCCATAATTAAGTTATATCAATTTGTGGTACCAACCCACTATCTTCTCATATACACACTTGTATCAAAGTATCATCATACTTGGCAAATAGGTCGTGCGACCGGCAAGCATACGAGCATACATTACTAATAACCTGTTAGGGTACATAGTTGCTCAAATAGTTCTCATTCGTTACGTATCCTGCAGTACCCTAGACTAATAATTTGTTGTATCATATTTCAGTAACTCTGACCCCTTTAAATTTATATCACATCGTTTATGTGATCAAAAGAGTTCACTAACATAACTTCATGTGTCTCACTATCATGTTATAGTCCAAATTGACTTACATGATCGGTATACCTGCAAGCACACACTTTGATACACAATTTTAGTCTTCCCTTTACACTTAGATCCTTTTACGTTGATTAGGTTGCTTTCCCAAACACACCCCATTAGACCGAATCATTCATGATCATTGGTAATATGTTCAAAGTAGCATACACCTAGTCAAAATATCAAGATATAGTCAAAAGTAATAAGGGCACAATTAAAGGCATCACACAGTGAAGAGACAGGGATCGACTCTTCACTTCCTTCTGGTCGAAAGCACACGTGGTATGACACACGTGCTATGGTATTATTCATATAGCTCCAATTGTATGTCACAATTTTATAAATACCATACAAATATATAATTAGACAAGCCTCGTTGCCTAAGATGAGTTCTTCGATCGATCAACCCTTCTATGAAATCAATCAAGCAACTCATATCTGGCTATTATAGACTAAGTAGACAGTGGGATTCTACTTCGATCATAATATACGCTTACCATGTATCATCCATGTTTATGATCTCATCTTAACACTTTGTTAAGGCGACTATCTTAACTCAAGTTATCTCAAGGGTTCTTCACTACTATGAGTTAGTCTCATCTTTGCGCACTTCTTGTGCCAAAGGCGATTGCCCGTGTGATAGGGCCAATCTCAGTCTATAGGACATACATCCTTCCAAAAACACACGCATTATAATATATATCAAACATGATATTATTAAAAGAAACAGTTAAATAAACATACTAATGAAAATATATACATGAATGCACACAAACTTGCAATATTCATACATTATATCTTGCTTAATCATATAGATCTAACAAATCAATAAATATATCCCTTGGGATATCCTTTATGAATGATCAGCAAGCGTATTGCGTGTGTGTATGTATTGCAAACCAACATGGTTTTGTGCAATAATATCTCTAACAAAAGTTATACTTTATATCAATGTGTTTGGTCTTACTGTGATACTTAGGAGCTTTCACACAAGCCTTTTCAGCTTGAGTATCACAATGTATAGTAACAGGACTCCCACTATTGCTTGAGAATCCTAAATGTTCAAAGAACCTTTTTAACCAAACAGCTTCTTGAACCACAGCTGAGCATGCTACAAACTCAGTCCATCGTGGACAAAATTACACAGGTTCGTTTCTTGCTACTTCAGGAAATTGCGCAATTGTTTAACAAGAATACATGACCTGAGGTAGATATGAACACATATATATCACGAGCCCAAATGGCATAATATATCTTTCTAGGTGTAATCTACTTCCTCGAAAGCATAAGGCATGATCCATAATGCCTTTTAGATATCTCAATATCCTTTTCACAGCTTTCAAATTCTCTTGTCCCGGCTTCGACTGAAAAATGACTAACTAAACCTACCCCATAACATATGTCTGGCCTATTTCATATCATAACATATATAAGACTATCTATGGCACTGTATACACTTTCTATTTCTCTTCTGGAGTACTAGGACACATGTCGAGAGTTAAGTTTGTTCCCTTTTCTACAGGATTGTCAAAAAGCATTACATGTGGTCATACTAAAACATTCGAGTATATTCATGATGCAAGGTTCTTGAGATAAATATAATAGTCTTCTAGACCTACCTTTGTGAATCTTAACACCAAGAATATAATTTTCTTCTCCCATATCTTTCATATCAAATTGAGAAGCTAGACACTCCTTTTTAGCTTGAATAATCTCTTTATCATTCCCAGCTAATAGGATGTCATCCACAAACGGAGATAAAATTACAAAAAAATTCTTGGAATGTTTAATAGTGGTCTTCACTTATCATCTCAAATTCATTTGATGAAATGACTTCATGAAATCTCAAATTCCACTATCTAGAGTCTTGCTTAAGACCATATATTGATTTAACAATCCACATATCTTATTCTCTTGATCTTATGCAATAAAACTCAAGGGTTGTTCCCTGAAATTGATCTCGTCTAAATCTCCATTTAGAAATACAGTTTTGACATCCATTTTGGTCTTCCATTGCTTTTCTCCATTCATTCTTAGCAGGACATGAAAGTGCTTCATTTTATATTAAAGGTTCTTCCTTGTCATGTGGAGTTATCATAAAGACTTCTCCTTCGATTTAAAATTGATGACGAGAAACTAAACCTCTAGCACTTCTCTTAGGATGAGAATCTTGAGAAATAGGATTATTAGATGATGCAATGGTTTCAACTGTCTCAAGTTATATAGGATTGCCATTCTATACTTCTTGAGTATGTGTTACCTCATCAGGTGTCACATTTTATTGTATGTCATCCACCCGATTCTCATTATATTCACATAGAAGAGAATTTATATCAACCTCACCTCTACTAAGAAAATCATTCTTTAAGAATGTAACATCTCGTGATTTAATTTTAGGAAGACTTCCATCATTGTGTTCTCCAATAAACACATATCCTTTAGAGTGGTCGGGGTGCCTCTTGGACCTAAGTTTCCCATATTTATGAGATAGACCATTAACATAACATGCCGACCCCCAGGATAGCAAGTAGTTCAGAAGGAATTGATGGAACAGTCTTCGTGGGCACTCGATTAAGTATATAACAAATGGTAAGCAAGTATCTCTCCAATAAGATATTGAAAGATTAACTTGTGTCATCATAGACTTAACCGTTTCTAGGAGAGTTCTCCCTCTTTCATCACACAGTTCTTCTAACTGTCTCAATAGATATTCACGTCCGCGATTAAGGTTTAAGGTTTTTCACCTTCCTCTCTAACTGATTTTCTACTTCATTGAAATATATTGTAAGAACATTTCAATGCTCCAGGTTTATGAAAAATCAGGTAGACATAACCAAAACTAGTGATATCATCTATAAAAATGATGAAATAATGTTCCCCACATCTATTTTGAACATTTATTGAGTCACAGATGTCTGAATGAATTACTTTCAATGGGTACTCAACTCGTTTAGCCTTTCCAAATGGTTTCCATTTTTCGTTACCTGCTAGACAATATTCATAAGTTGGAAAGTTGACTTCAGTTAATGAACCCAAAAAAAAAAGTTCGCCTTATCCAACAAATTCATGCGGTCTTGACCAATATGACCTAGTCTAGCATGCCATATACTTTCTTCTATGTTAAAATCACTAGAAGAAGTATTAGTAGAAAAACAACCACTTACATAATAACTATTGAACGAGTTATCATCATCTAGTACAATTAATCCATGAGAAATAAAACCAGAACCATAATACTTAGCGTTATAATAGATATCCACTTGTATGTTACGAAAATGCATATTAAAACGTAATCCTAGAAGAACAGTTACTGAGACCAAGTTACGTCGAATGTCAGGTGTGTAAAGTACATTAAGCAGGTACAAGGTATGACCAGTTCGCAAGTTCAACTTGTAAGTGTCAATCCTTTGTCTACAACCTTGTTGTTGTCTTCTACATAAATTCATCTTGTTCCCTCTGGAATTAGATGATACTCTACATATGCCTCTCGGTCTTTAGCTATATGGTCTATCGCTTCTGAATCCACAGTCCACAAAGGATTAGAATCAGCTAGCAATATAGTACTAGTAACATAAGTAAAGTTACAAGAAGTAAATGACATTGCTATCTTTCTCTGCACTTGCGAGCGAAGCGACCAATCTTGTCACAACTATAGCATTTCACTTTACTCTCGTCTTTCTTATACCAAAATCGTTCTCTATTATCGTTTCCACCATTCTTGTTCTTCTTGGAAGCATGCTCAATTTCGTTTCTCTTCCCATTGTTCTGGCACTTAATGCCAGAAATTTTGTGGGAACTTGACTCATCAACATATAAGTCTGACCCTGAAGCTTAATTGCATCAAGACGTTCATCTTCCAACGTCACATGACGAGCAACATCATCAAAAATTTTGATGTCGTCATTTTGAGTCAAGTTTATCTCTATATGCTCCCACTTATTTGAAAGAGATCGGATCACAGCTTGAACCTAATGTTCATCAGTAAGGTTATGACTTGCAGTCTTAAGTTCCCTAATCATGTTAGACATCTCCTGGAGATGTTGTTGCATGGTTTGATTAGGCTTCTTCTTTTAAGTGCCAAAACTTAATGATCAATTAACTCAACTTATACATAGTCGTACCCTCGTACTTTTCATTAAGAGCTTTCACGTCTCGTGTGAAGTGGGGTATTATTGGCACTCATAAAAAAGATCTTCATCCATAGAGCTTATCAAGATGCCTCTTGCAGTGGAATCTCTCTTTTTCCACTTCTCATAAGCCTCCATGTCCCTTTTGTTTTGAGCTGTGTTGCCTTCCTCAGGCTGAGCCATGACATTGTTAATAACCTCAAGAATATCTTGTTCCTCTAGAACATAATGTATTTTGAGTTTACCAAATGTATAATTCTCACCATTCATTTTGTCTCCTTTGAGATCATCAATGAGGTTTTTCCATGTCATTTTCTTATAAAGTAAGAGATTTCCATTAGCATACATACAATTATTTAACTACCCAATGCTATTAATGCAAATATAATGAACAATAAAGATAACAAAATAAGTGATAAAGAAAGTTCACTATGTTCCCAATCATGAATCACCATATTTTGTTCGTCTTAACCATTCATTTAATTTCATTAACTGCAAAATAAGTTCCACTAGAACTCCCACTTTCTCTAACATGAATAGAGCAAAATAGTATGAAATACAACTAAAACATATATTCAAATAAAGAAGTTGAATTCATACATAACAAAAAAATACAAGTTCGATAAGCAAATAGCCGAATTAAAGGAAAAACAACTAATGCAATGCCTAACGAACAATGATTGAAAAAACATCAAAAAATCAAACCCTTAAGCAAACTTTCAAAACATTAACTGGGGAATGGAATCCTTAAAGTTCTCTTCCTCATAGAGATGAATTGGATTAAATTTATCCATATCAGTAGTTTGAGAAAACATCCCACAGTTGCACTGGTCCAACCTAATGGAGCTAATATTATGCTTCCACAAATGGGATTCTGTCAAAGCAAAGACTAGCCATTCATATGTTGCTTCTCTCCCATGAACATGGTCCGCGGGAAACTTTCTTTCCCATAAGATATCGAGACTCATTCACTCACATACGTATTGGCAAAGTATAGAAAAGAATATAAACCTTTTCATGTTCATGTAATAGAACACGCCAATTAAAATATCTTGAATTATCTTATTCACAACTACTTCATGTTGTATAAAAGTGTGATTAGGTCTCATCTTATAGCGGAGTGCATTGAGACAGTCCTCAAATGCTTGATTTTGTTCCAGTGTCATTTCAACTTTTGGTCTATGAACCCGTAATGGTCCACTAAGATTTCTTACTTTCTTGTGGAACACTCTATACTTTGGTAGTAGTTCGAGCCTTGATACTCGTGATCCCCGGGATCGTGTCCACACCGTTTTTCTCTCTCTAGAAAAATAAGAACAGTCAAAGAAAAAACACCAAAATTGATTATAAAAAATATATTTTGTAACGACAATATATAATTCCAGACACTCTACTAATCAACAATAAGTTTAAATAGCACAAATAGTTAGACAACTAGTCATAGCTAGATATAGCCTGGTTTCAAACCCCAACTGTATTTTAGTTTTCTTAAAAAAATCATTCGAAATTAATCTCAACAGCAGCACCATTAATACAGAAAAAAAACTTAAGCCTAACTTATTCAAGAAAAGTGCTGGCCAATATAACCCATTAACTGCATTTTAGTTTCTTAAAAAAATCATCCGAAATTATTGATAAAATAAATTCCAGTGCAATGCAAATAATAAAATTGGTCTGAAAATGAAACATATATTTTTGACCAAACATTTAACCGAAATAGGCCATGAATAGTTTTAAAATATCTTGACCAAGACATTAAAAAATCAAAGAATCTTAGGCCACTGATAAAAATTAAATGGGCCATCTCATTATATGCAGCATTTTACATATCAAAGACACAGACAATGCTTTCTTAAAACAAGAACATTACATTCAACAGTAGTCAAAATTAAACCAATCCTCTATCAGAACTGATCACATGTATAGTTCTTAGTCAAGCAGGCAGCGCATGTAAGTAATGATGAACTCGACTTAATCGAAAAAAAAAAAACCAAAAATATGTAACATGCGTGCAATAAAAATGTAATCCCAAAAAAAATGTCAATTTTTTTTTTCGACAAAAAAAACTTTTCTTTTTCTTTTCTTTCTTATAAATCAAAAAAAATTATAAATTATTAAATCTAATCATTATATCACATGCTCTGATACCAATTGTAATATTTAATTAGATAATAAATTAAAGAACAAGAGGTTTATAAAGGAATACCTCTTGAAGAGCAGCGGAATTGAATCGATTGGAAACTTGATTATCTTACGGCCGTGGATCTTCTTACTAGAAGAGAGACCTCTATATCCACAACCTAAGAGCCCTTGTGATTTTGATCAATGTATATTTTGTGAATGGAAGAGAGAAGAAGAGAAGTAAAAAAGAAGCGTTCATATAAAAATGAAATCAGTTACTTCTTCTGACCAAAACTCTATCTTATAGTGGTTGGAGTTATTAATTTTAAAATTCAAAAATAATAACAATTTACTTTATAACTTACTTTTGGCGGGCAAATAAAATAATAAATAATTATACATAATTATTTATTTATGTTTTCTTACAATATATTTATTAGGATACAAAAATAATTCAATTATAAAATAATTCTTTCTTTTCTATTACCTATGAAATCCAAACAAAAAATTCAAATAATATTAATACTTTTTTTTCTACTCAGACAAAATTAAATACCCTCCCCCTTTCATATCCTTTCCTATTCTTTACTAAACAATTTCCTCTATATCCAAACAAACTCTTATAGTTATTAGCCTCAAATGTATAATAAAAATAAAAATTGTCAAGGCACTATTAAAATAATCCAATATTTTTAAACGTCTATAAAAGTAAAGATTTATTAAATTAAAACTAGAACAATTTTTATGAAGTCGATTTTCATAATAAATCAATTTTAATATATATTTAAAAATAAATTAAGTCAGCTTAAATAAGTATACAATAATTAATACTCATTAACCTAAAAGTACATTGTTAAAATTTCTTACTTCTTCTTTTTATTACACATTTAAACTTTAATCTACTTTTTTAATTACGGGTTGATTGTTTTAAATTAATTTTTAATTATACATGAATTAGTAGTTAAATGTTAGAGTTAAAAACATTTTTAGATCATTTCTCGATTTGTGCGCGTCATCCTTGCGCAGGGGCCATGTTAATCTTCTCTGCATCGTTCCAATTTTTTCTCTAGCTAGCAACTTTATTCTAGTCTGGGAAAGAGTATTGATGGGGTATAGTCACGCTATCTGGAAATGTAATGGTAAAATGGGTGAAGCCTATAGATGGTTTTAAGTTAAATATTAATGGAAGCTTTGTGGCCAATAATGGGACCGATGGCATAGGTGCCATTATCAGGGACAAAAATGGATCGTGCATCATAGGTTTTACCGGTGCATGTATAGTTGATTATCCCCTTGTTTTGGAGATGTTTGCGCTACATTTTGGACTAAAATGGGCTATTAGTAAAGGTTATAAAAAGATATGTATTGAAAACGGATTCGGAAGAGCACCACGCGATAGTGAAGGGCGGTGGGAGCTCACAGACTCATCATGAGTGGGACTCGAGGAAGCTCCATGCACAAGTGAAGGGCGGTGGGAGCTTAGGTAGTTGCTATGTTTCAATCATAAGAGAATGATGCTTAATGCTAAGAAATAATCCTAAGTTGGAGATTAATCATGTTTTCCAGGATGTAAATTTTTGTGCAGACAAATTGACAAAAGAGGGTGCAAAAATACAAACACAACCGGTTGATTTTAATGACCTGTCTGGTTTTTTTTTAGTTTTATAACTAGAGATAGAAGTGAATGCGCAACTGCTAGAGTTGTACTAGAACCTAAATAAGAACGATTATTCTATTTGTAATTTCGTTTTCTTAACGGGGTTAAAGCCTTTCATGTATGAAAAAAACATTTTTATTGGATCGAATGAACTATTAAATCAGATTGTATAATCAAATCGAATAATTTATTATTAGCTAGCCTTCTTCTAATAATCCACTACAATAATTTTTAAATAAATAATATATTTGAATGGTTTGGCTCTAATTTTTTAATCACTGAAGGAGTCTTTATATAAATAATTAAAATTGTATAATTCATTATGATCGAACCAAACTAAAATATAACTAGTTATAGTTAATTTGAATAATTAAAATTTTGATTTTTTTTTTTTTTGCATACAAATGAGGCTTTAAAAGCCGAAGTTGATAGGAAAACAATCAACTAACTCCCTCACAGAGGGTCTAAAACTAGTCTAGGTACCATGCACCCACTCTTATCACTAGTAATACAATGCCATAGAAAATCAGGCGGATCCTCCAAAGTACGAGGCTCCCCACTCCACTCTGCTCCACTTTTTGCTAACTTGTCTGCGCATATATTTGCTTCTCGGTAAATACACAATACCTCAAACCCAGGATTAGCTCTTATCAAATCTCTACATTCACTTCCTATATGACAATTCCAACTCGTAGAACTATCACCGCCCTTCACTAGCGCGTGAAGTTCTCTTGAGTCGGTTTCAACATATAATTCAGTGATACCCCGGTTCAACGCCCACTTCAATCCAAAATGTAAGGCTAAGGATTCCGAAAAGGCTGGGGATTCCACAACACAAGGGCCCGCAAAACCCGCTATAAAATTTCCTTCTATATCTCTCAAAAGCCCTCCTATACCAGCTTGATTCCTCCCCTTATCGTAACTCCCATCGATATTCATTTTCAGTTTACCTTTGGGTTTCACCCACTTGATCAGCTTGTTCTTTGCCGCTCTTATTATACCACCATCATACTCTTTTCCCCAAGCGGATACAAACTCTTTCGCCATCTTTATAATATCTCTTTTTAACCCTGTCAATCTCGGAGCATTCCCTGGATTTTCAAAGATTGCTTCATTTCTTCTCGTCCAAATTGTACTAACTGCTGCAATGAAAATAAGTTTCCATTCGAGGCTTCCATACATTTGGTTAGAGCATAAATTTAACTCGACCCATTTCAGCAGACTGACTCTCGCTAGGCTACTGTTGCGATGTAGCAAATCTTCACCCACGATCCCATCTGCTGCGCTACAGCTCCTGTGCAGCTGAATTAATTCTTCAGAAATCAGTGTGCAGCTTTCCCTTTCTGCAGGTCCTCCTCGGCATACAGGATTACCGCAGCTCTCGTTCAGGACTGAGAAGTAAGGATTTGCTGAGCACCTGTTCGTCCCTAGTGTAACAGAAGGTAAACCCCGAGTGCTGTTGCGCACCAGTCCCAGAGCTGACCATGCAGCTTTCGCTATAGTACATCTAAGCAATAAATGTCCTACATTTTCATCCTCTCTCCCACAGATGCTGCAGCAGCTAGTGTCTATCACTTCTCTGCGAAATAGATTAGAAGCTGTGGGCAACCTATCTCTTACCAACCTCCATAATAACACCCTTAACTTTTGGGAGCATTTTGCTTTCCAAATAAGATCCCATTTGAATGACACATCAGGGGCTTCCACTGCAAAATTTTTAAATGCCGATCTTACAGTAAAATTACCCGAAGCTTCCAACTTCCATTTAAAGTTCGAATCACCCCCATTAACCACCTCTGTTACCCCATATCTAAGGACATCAATTCCATCTACAATTGCACGGCAAATACTCGAGTCAGTAGGTTTTTGAGCTTTTTCAAAAACACCCAGCTTGAAGTACTTTCTCTTTAAGATTTCCACCCACGCAACTTTATCGTTATTAAGAAGTTTCCAGCCCAACCTTGCCAATAAAGCAAGATTAAACTTTCTAGCACTTCTGAATCCTAGGCCACCATTTGCTTTTGATTTACAAATTTGATCCCAAGCAACCCAATGTATTTTCCTTTTTTCCTCCGAAGAACCCCATATAAAATTACGCACTATCCGATCCACTTCATCACACACATACAATGGTAACTTCATGAATTGCATTTGATAGGTTGGAATAGCACTTAACACCGATTGAGCGAGAGTAATTCGCCCCGCAAGAGACAAGGTTTTTGCCTTCCATCCCGTTAATTTTCCCCTCATTTTCTCCATGATTCTCTGTTAGCCTCACCTTGTTTTTATTCCCGTTTTAATTTTCGACAAATCATTATTTAAACTAAAATTCATTTTGGTATCACTTAAAATGTTTTCCAAAACCCCTCATTAGATTAGTTGTGTTTACTTCATTGTTACTTAGCTTGAAATTCAAAATAGCAGCCCCGCGGTACACCGGACGAGTGACGCGGTACACCGTGGGTCACGGACCAGAAGCACGGTGCACTAGATGGCCCGACCAGTAAGCTCAGAAATCTGCACGGTACACCGGACCTTTGTCACGGTACACCGGACCACTACACGGAGCAGGGATGCGGTACACTACATAGTCCGACCAGTAAGCTCAAAAGTTAGTCGAACAGTCATGCGGTGCACCGGACCATATCCGCGGTACACCGCACGAGAGGGTTTCAGCACTATTACTAGAGGACAAAGCTTATATCCGTTAGAGATAAAATAGATCCGTTGGAGAGAAGCCTTATGACCGTTGGATCATCTTTTCAGCTATAAAATGGAGTTCATTCAAGACACAACTCAAGCCTTCCATCTACCAATCTTAAGAGCAATTAATTCTATCATTCAAGGAGGTTTCAAAGGAGCATTCAAGTCATATTTATTGTGAAGCTAATTAGTTCTATCTACTCATTTAGGAGTTTAGTCACAAAGCTTTTATAAGCACCCCTAAACACTTTTTCCCTTTCCTCTTAGTTCTTGTAATAGATTAAGAGAGTAGTGTGAGCATAGGTTTATGCTTGGTTCCTTGTGTTGGTGATAACACAAGTGTATTTCCTTCAAAGGGTTTTTGAAGTGGTTGTAAGGGTTTGTATCTCACCCGGTTAAGAGTTACGAAGATTAGTTGAGAATCTTGCAAATCCTAAGGAGGCTTCCTTAGGTAGTGGATGTAGGGAAACCGAACCACTATACATCGTTGTGTATCGTATTCTATCTCTACACTCTTTATATTTCCGCACTCTATATGCTTGATAAAATGCCTACTTGAATAGTTTGATATTATTGTCTATTAGGATTATCTAGTTTTATACTTTTTAGTTTGCTAATACAATAGGATTCAAATTAGCTTTTAATTTTATTTACTTGAAATAAAATTAGCCGATTAATTTCTATTGTCCTATTCAACCCCCCTTCTAGGACGCATATAGTATATCAATTGGTATCAGAGACTAGCTCTATTGTACTTAATCGTTTCTAGAGTTAATACGATATGGATTCTAATCAACCGGAAGGTTCATGTTCTACTAGACCTCCGCTTTTTGTAGGAAAAGACTACTTTGGATGGAAAAAGAAGATGGAGATTCATGTGAAAGGAATCGATTACTTTTTATGGATGGCTATCAAAAAGGGTCCTTATATTCCCTACGTTGCCGGAAGTACAACGGAGGTAAAAGATGAAGATGATTACAATGATCAAGACATAGCTAAACTTACCAAAAACAACAAAGCTATGAACATCCTCATAAATGGATTAAGTGTCACGGAATATGCTAGAGTGAGTGAATGCAATTCCGCTCATGAAATGTGGCAACTCTTGGAGCTATCATATCAAGGAACGGAAGATATTAAGGAAACCAAGATTGGTCTCTTTATCACTAACTATGAGCTTTTTCGTATGGAGCCCGATGAAGCCTTGAATGCTATGCATCAAAGATTTTCTAACATTGTTAACACTTTGAAGACTCTTGGTCAAGAGTACACCAACAAGGAACAATGTCGAAAAATCTTATTTGCTCTTCCAAGGAAATACAAGACAAAGATCAACTCTATAAGAGACACTAAAGATCTTTCAAAGATGACGGTTCATGAACTCATTTGCAACCTCATGACGGAAGAACTTGTGCTTGAAGAAGAAAAGATAAGAGATGATGAGGAGAAGAAAATTAAGAAATCTATTGCTTTCCATGCCATGAGTTCTAAGTTGAAAGAACGAAAAGAAAGGAAAGAAAGTGAAGAAGAAAACTCTCATGAAGAAGAAACTAGTGAAGATGAAGGAGTGGCTATGCTAGCAAGAGACATGAAAAAATTCATGAGATATAAACGCTTTGCCAAGAAAGGAAGCTCTTCCACACCCTACAAGAAGAATGATAGAGCTATCAAACAAGATGAACCCACTTGCTATCATTGCAAGAAGGTTGGTCACATCAAAACCTATTGTCCTCTTCTTCAAAAGGAGAAACCAAAAAGAGCTATGCATGCCAATATCACTTGGGATACTCAAAATTCGGATGAAGAAGAAAGTGATAATGAAAATGTCAATCTTGTTGCCTTTATGGGAAAAGTTGAGAATGATGAAGATGCTTCTTCGGATGATGATACCGGTACTACTCACTTTGCCTTTATGGCAAACCATGATGAGGTAACTCCAAAATCCAAACTCTCTTTAACTAATGATGATGCTAGTGAACAAGATATTCATGAGGCATTTGATTCTCTTTATAATGATTTTTTAAATTCTATTGAAACAAACAAAGTTTTAACAAAAGATTTAGAATTTGAGAAAAATAGAACTAAAGAGGTTTTGAAAGCTTTGGAAGATTGTCAAAATCTTTGTGATGAATGTATAGATGAAAATGAAAAACTTCATCTTATTGAGAAAAATCTTTTGGAAGAAAAAGCTTTATTAGAGAAAAAGATTTTGGATCAAAATGCTATTATTTTGAAATTTACTAGTGGGCAAGAAAACTTGGATTTGATTTTAGGTTCTCAAAGAATGGCTTGTGAAAAAAGTGGTGTTGGATATGATCCATTCACTCACCAAAAACCTTTGAAAAATGTCTTTGTAAAATCAAAAATTTCAAATGCAATTCCATCCTCTTCAAAATCTTCTATCACTTGCACCTAT
Organism: Nemophila menziesii; assembly: GCA_029959085.1. Lineage (NCBI taxonomy): Eukaryota > Viridiplantae > Streptophyta > Magnoliopsida > Boraginales > Hydrophyllaceae > Nemophila > Nemophila menziesii. The sequence continues at coordinate 34,412,402 of JARWIR010000005.1, read as the reverse complement.
TGTGAAAAACTTGGTCATGATGCATCTCATTGTTACTATCGTAAATTATTAGATTTGGGATCTCTTGTGCCAATTTGGAAAAGACCTAAATGGGTCTTAAAAAGAAAATCCACTAACCCTCATGGACCCAATCCAAATTGGGTACCTAAAGCTTAAATTACTTTTTGTTTGTAGGGGTTGAGCATCAAGAAGCAAAATATATGGCTACTTGATAGTGGATGCTCAAGACACATGACCGGAAATCCATCATTATTTACAAATTTATATAAAACTAAAGGTGATAAAGTTACTTTTGCCGACAACACTAAGAAACGCGTTTTGGGTAAAGGTAACATTGGTAATATGGACTCTTTACTTATCTCTAATGTGTTACTTGTTGAGGGTCTCTCTTTTAACTTGCTTAGTATTAGTCAACTTTGTGATGTTGGTTTTAGTGTTAAATTTGAAGCATCTAGATGTGTTGTTTTCAAAAATGATGAGTTAGATACTATGTTTATTGCAAAAAGATCGGATAATGTTTTTGTTGTTGATCTTGAAAGTCTTATGTGCAAAAATATTAAATGCTTATCCGTGGTTAATGATAGTTGGCTTTGGCATAGACGTTTAGGACATGCTAGCATGGATTTAATTTCAAAATTATCTAGAAAAAATCTTGTTGTTGGTTTGCCTATTTACAAATTTGATAAAGATAAATTATGTGATGCATGTCAACTTGGTAAACAACATCGTTCATCTTTTAAATCCATTAATAAGGTCATCACCGTTAGGCCACTTCAATTATTGCATATGGACCTTTTTGGTCCCGTTGATGTCACTAGTCTAGGAGGGTCTAGATATGTCTTTGTTATTGTTGATGATTACACTAGATTCACATGGGTGATGTTCCTTGCTTTGAAAAGTGATGCCTTCAATGAATTTGCAAAACTTTGTAGAAAGGTGCAAAATGAGAAAGGCTACTCTATTACATGCATTCGTAGTGATAATGGTAGTGAATACGTGAATTCTCCTTTTGTGCATTTTTGTGATGAATTTGGGATTGAGCATAATTTTTCGGCCCCTAGAACTCCCCAACAAAATGGGGTAGTGGAAAGGAAAAACCGAACTCTACAAGAAATGGCTAGAACAATGCTAAAAGAACATAGCTTGCCTACATACTTTTGGGGTGAAGCCGTTCATACGGCTTGTTATGTGTTAAATAGAGTTCTTATTAGACCCCTTATTAAGAAAACCCCTTATGAGCTTTGGAATGGTAGACCACCAACCATTGCTTATTTTCGTGTTTTTGGGTGCAAATGCTTTATTCTAAACACTAGGGACTACTTGGGAAAATTTGATGCTAAATCGGATGAAGGCATTTTTCTTGGTTATTCCACTAAAGGAAAAGCCTATCGCATTTTCAACAAACGTACTCGTACCATTGAGGAATCTATGCATGTTGACTTTGATGAGACTAATCCGTTTTGTATCAAGAAAGTGGTAGATGTTGTTGAAGATACTCCACTAGATCAACCCTTAGAATCTCCTATTCAAGAAGTCAAATCTCATGAAGAATCTCTTAAGGAAAATGATCAAGTGTTAAATGAAGCTAGTACGGATTTACCAAGGTGTTGGAAACATATCAAAGATCACCCAAGTGAATTAATTCTAGGTGATCCAAAAGAAGGTGTTACCACTCGCTCTCGTATTATTGCTCTTTGTGCTCATCAAGCATTCTTATCTCAAATTGAGCCCAAGAATATTAAAGAAGCTTTGTTAGATGATCATTGGATTAATGCTATGCATGAGGAATTAAATCAATTTGAGCGTAGGAAAGTTTGGACATTAATGGAGAAACCAATTGGCACCACTATTATTGGCACTAAGTGGATATTTCGCAACAAGCTAGATGACACCGGCATCATTACTAGAAATAAAGCAAGGTTAGTTGCTCAAGGGTACAATCAAGAAGAAGGTATTGATTTCGATGAAACTTTTGCTCCCGTAGCTAGACTTGAATCTATTCGTATGCTACTTGCTTTTGCTTGTTATATGAATTTTAAACTTTACCAAATGGATGTCAAAAGTGCTTTTTTAAATGGTTTTATAGACGAGGAAGTTTTTGTTAAACAACCTCCGGGTTTTGAAGATCCAAAATTTCCAAATCATGTTTTTAAACTTTCAAAGGCTTTATATGGTTTAAAACAAGCTCCTCGTGCTTGGTATGAACGATTAAGCAAATTTTTATTAGATGATGGTTTTAAAAGAGGAAAAATTGACTCCACCTTATTTATAAAAAGGTCTTCAAAAGATATCCTTCTTGTTCAAATTTATGTGGATGATATTATATTTGGTGCTACTAATGAAAATCTTTGTGAGAATTTTTCTAAAAGCATGCATAAGGAATTTGAGATGAGCATGATGGGAGAATTAAATTACTTTCTTGGACTTCAAATCAAGCAAATGAAAGATGGTATCTTTGTTAATCAAGTCAAATACACAAGAGAATTGATCAAAAAATTTGGCCTTGAAGATGCAAAGGAAATTGGAACTCCAATGAGCACATCCACAAAATTAGACAAAGATGAAGATGGTAAGGATGTTGATGAGAAACTATATCGAGGTATGATTGGTAGCTTACTTTATCTAACCGCTTCTAGACCCGATATTATGTTCCCCGTGTGTCTTTGTGCTAGATTTCAATCTTCTCCCAAAGAAACCCATCTTAGTGCCGTTAAGCGTATTTTTAGGTATTTGAAAGGAACCCTTAGTCTAGGACTTTGGTACCCAAGATTTACCTCCTTTGAACTAATAGGTTATTCGGATGCCGATTATGCCGGTTGTAGACTTGATAGGAAGAGCACTAGTGGTAGTTGCCAATTCTTAGGTCAATCCCTTGTCTCATGGTCTAGTAGAAAACAAAATAGTGTTGCTTTATCCACGGCCGAAGCCGAATATGTTGCGGCCGGAAATTGTGTGACTCAAATTCTTTGGATGAAACAAACCTTACTAGATTTTGGCCTAGAGTATGATCGTGTTCCCATTCGTTGTGATAACACTAGTGCTATAAATCTTACCAAAAATCCCATTCAACACTCTAGAACAAAACACATAGAAATCCGCCATCATTTTATCCGTGATCACACTCAAAAAGGGGACATTGTACTTAAATTTGTTACCTCCGAAAATCAATTAGCCGATATCTTTACCAAACCTCTACCCCAAGATCTTTTTGAGAAAATTCGGTGTGAAATTGGCATGCAAATTCTCTAGCTTTTCTTTCATGCCATTAGTGTTTAGTACTTCTTGTGTATATATTTTTGTGGCTAATATTTTCTTGATGTTTTAGGGTCCTTGAAGCTTCTAATTGTTATCCATTTATTCCTTTGGTCCTTGTTTTTACTCAAAATGTGTTTTGACCCCTTAAAATTTTCAAAATCATATCATTTGTTCTTTTTGTTGTTGACAAAGGGGGAGAAATTTTAGTTAAACTTTTTCAAATGCATTTTGTGAGGGGGAGTTTTATAAAAACTCTAGTGATTAGGTTGAGGGGGAGTTTTTGATCAAAACTTAATCTTAGGCATCTTCAAAAGTTTATGATTTGTCAAACATCAAAAAGGGGGAGATTGTTAGCCTCACCTTGTTTTTATTCCCGTTTTAATTTTCGACAAATCATTATTTAAACTAAAATTCATTTTGGTATCACTTAAAATGTTTTCCAAAACCCCTCATTAGATTAGTTGTGTTTACTTCATTGTTACTTAGCTTGAAATTCAAAATAGCAGCCCCGCGGTACACCGGACGAGTGACGCGGTACACCGTGGGTCACGGACCAGAAGCACGGTGCACTAGATGGCCCGACCAGTAAGCTCAGAAATCTGCACGGTACACCGGACCTTTGTCACGGTACACCGGACCACTACACGGAGCAGGGATGCGGTACACTACATAGTCCGACCAGTAAGCTCAAAAGTTAGTCGAACAGTCATGCGGTGCACCGGACCATATCCGCGGTACACCGCACGAGAGGGTTTCAGCACTATTACTAGAGGACAAAGCTTATATCCGTTAGAGATAAAATAGATCCGTTGGAGAGAAGCCTTATGACCGTTGGATCATCTTTTCAGCTATAAAATGGAGTTCATTCAAGACACAACTCAAGCCTTCCATCTACCAATCTTAAGAGCAATTAATTCTATCATTCAAGGAGGTTTCAAAGGAGCATTCAAGTCATATTTATTGTGAAGCTAATTAGTTCTATCTACTCATTTAGGAGTTTAGTCACAAAGCTTTTATAAGCACCCCTAAACACTTTTTCCCTTTCCTCTTAGTTCTTGTAATAGATTAAGAGAGTAGTGTGAGCATAGGTTTATGCTTGGTTCCTTGTGTTGGTGATAACACAAGTGTATTTCCTTCAAAGGGTTTTTGAAGTGGTTGTAAGGGTTTGTATCTCACCCGGTTAAGAGTTACGAAGATTAGTTGAGAATCTTGCAAATCCTAAGGAGGCTTCCTTAGGTAGTGGATGTAGGGAAACCGAACCACTATACATCGTTGTGTATCGTATTCTATCTCTACACTCTTTATATTTCCGCACTCTATATGCTTGATAAAATGCCTACTTGAATAGTTTGATATTATTGTCTATTAGGATTATCTAGTTTTATACTTTTTAGTTTGCTAATACAATAGGATTCAAATTAGCTTTTAATTTTATTTACTTGAAATAAAATTAGCCGATTAATTTCTATTGTCCTATTCAACCCCCCTTCTAGGACGCATATAGTATATCATTCTCTTGTAAAACCCCTTAGGTAAACGCCCAGAATGAATAGGCGCACCCAAGTAATTTCCGAAAGAATCACTAAGGCAAAATCCGCTCACACCAGCTAATTCAACTTGCGCACCCAAGTAATTTTGATTTTTCTTTTAAACGGTATAAGTTTAAACCAAGTTAATAACTACGGATTCAAACAACTTTCCGATGTATTAAGAAAAATCTACAAATATTTATACTTCCACCCTTGATATAATAAAAATTTAACGTCAATCATTGTCTTTCTTTTCTAACATTCTTTTTTATTCTTTTATCTTAAACTTTTTTTTTTTTTGGTTACATAGGAGAGCCACTTTGGACTCGGAGTCATTGACTCGGTTCGAACCTGCACCACTAGATTGGTAGACCAAGGCCCTGGCCAGTGAGCTAATCCCATCTGGTTTTTATCTTAAACTTTTGTTTTCTTCTAATATGATTTTTCTTTTAAACGGTTCAAACCAAATTAATAGCTACTAATTAAAGTGACTTTTCGATGTATTAAAGAAAACTAAAATATTTATACTTCCATCTTTGAAATAAGAAATTATTAACGTCAATCATTGTCTTTCTTTTCAAATAATTAAATCATGTTCTTTCTTGTTCTTTTAATCTAAACTTTCACTTTCTTCTAATACGATTTTTCTCCATATTGTTAATAAGGAAGATAATTTGGCTTAGGAAAAATCAATATATAGGTTCAAGGTAAAATCGAAGTGATTTATTTTTAAACTTAATTAGTTACAAAACTATATATATATATATATATATATAAAATGATATATACCACCTAAATTCATACCACCCAAATACCTCCTAGTGACGTGACATGAATTGATTGGTTATAAATAGTTAATCTATTTATTTTCTTGATTTGATTAAATATTTTTTACCAACCAATTCACGCTAAATCATTGGGTGGTATTTGGGTGATATCAATTTGGGTGGTATGTATCATTACTCTTTATCTTTAGATTAAATTGCTCTGTTAAAAGAAGTACTTAATATGAGTAAATTAGTTCTGATTAATTGAGAATATTTATAGGAAGATGTGTATATTATTTATAGGATTAGTTGTGGTGTGTGAAAGCTGATTCAGATACCTATTTATTAAAATAATTAAAAAATTAAAATAAATTGTAAATTCTTTATTCACCGTTACAAAATAATGAAGCTTTTTTCAAAAAAAAATTGCTAGTGTTATGGCAAAGTTCATATTACTTGGAATCAAACAAAGAAAAAAGGAGAAGATCAAGAGAAAACGTGTCAATATATTATTAACATTGATTCTTTCATTATTGATTCAACAATAATAATCAATAATGGTATTATTACAGTCAGTAGTTAACTTATTTTTTATTTGTTTGCTTGATTAATTATACTAAAATATTGATTAATTACTTAATAATATTTTCTTTTGATTACATGAGTTCCAGACTAGTTTGTGCGTACCCGACTAATTCCATAGAAATATACATTTTGATAAATTACCATTTCTTATGTATGTATCTATCTATGTATCAATCTAACTTGAAAAATTCATTTTGGAAAAAAAAAGTTATTATACTTAAATTAATAATATATTATTTTGAGTTAACATTATCCTGAATAAAGATAGCCCAAATAAAGGTTAAAATATGAAAAAAAATTATAACCAATAATTTTACTTTACTCTTACCTTAGACAATAATCCATAAAGAGAAAGAAAACAGATATGCCTGTTAGGCAATACCTTGTAATATACATCCTATTAAAAAATTCTTATAAATTAAATATTTAAAAAAACTATTGCTTTATTCCCCTTCAATTTTTTTTTTTTTTTTTGTTTTTTGTTTTCGGCGATATTCCCCTCTATCTTTTTTTTTGGGGGACAAAACCCCCTCCATCGAATAGTAAGTAATTCTAGAGAATATATTTATTAAATCTTTTTTCAACCATTTTAAAATAATTAATCCAAAAAATTATACTAAACTTACCATGTATTATGAATTACAAAAAACCTTTTCTAGAAATGATGCGGGATTTATTAAAATTTGGGACCACTACATTATACTCAATCTCTCTCGAATGTATTTAATAGACGGTAAAATTTTAAAGACACTATGTACATGTTTAAGAGACGATGTGTACCTAATCGATTTAACACCTTGTCTCGTATAATCCTAACTTCTACAATCAACTAATGACGAGTTCTGATATCATTCAGTCACATTCGCGAACTCGTACTTGAATTTACAAACGTGTCTTGTATTATCAATTCTAAAAACTATCTATTCGGGTCTATTTTCAACACTTCTTATAATATTATACTATATTTATAATACATATTATAAATTTTAATACATCTTCCTGAAATGATATAGAATTTATTTGAATTTTGGATCATTACACTTATCATTATCAATAGAGAAGATTATGACATGCGCATGGCAAGAAAATTAAAAATAAAGAGAATTATTACTTCATTGGACATAATATACCATTATAGACTTAAACTAACAAGTGTAAAATTACAAGATATTATTTTATAAAAATAAAACTAATAAAGATCATAATTATCTGACGAACAACTATACTTAGCTCAACCTGGCCTCTTCACCGATCACCATAAATCTTGTACCCCCAGTAATAAACCACCGATTAAGAGTGGTAATCCAAGGACAAAGTTTCGTCCACCACCAGAATAATATTGATCAACAGGATATAAATTCCCTGGAGGGCCTGTTATATATATGTATTGTGAAGGAGGTGTTGGCCCACCAGGCTTACTAGAACCACCAGGTGGTGGAGGACAGTCGTTGCTAGGTGGTTTTGGTGTCGGTGGTGGTGGTGATGGAGGTGGTGGTGATGGAGATGGAGGTGGTGGTGAAGCTTGATTACATGGATTATTACATGGACAACCTCCACACTTGTTCTGATCTATATCAGGCGAGCTGGTTTCATCAAGCTTTCTTGAATTCAGTCCATTGGTTGGGATTGTGATGAAGACAAGAACAAGAAATATTGTAAGCCTCAACATCTTTAAGGCACAGGTTTTACAATAATCTTTTGTTTAAATGATCACTTGTTCGGTGGGTGTATATTTGTATGTTAAGTGATGTGAATTTTGGAAAGGTGGAAGAAAATTGTTAGAAAGAAGGCGGGTTTGTTACGCTTCTAGCCTTAGGTGCATGAGAGTGGAAAAGGGACTAATAATCTTTTGCTATGATCAATTATATAACAAAACTCGTTGACGAACAAATACTAGTTGTTTTAATTTATTTTTAAGTTAAAAAGAATCAAACTTTAATATAAGTGAAATTTTGAATTCAATATTTAAATTCGGCTCACTTAATTTTCTAACTAATTTTTCTCAATCGAATTAAATTGTTTATGAATGGTTTAATTTTTTTATCCAAATTAATACATTATATATATAATATATATATATATATAATATATTATATATATATTAAAACTCTAAAAAGAATAATATATAGATTCTAGTTTATATTATATATGTAGTAATTGTTAAAAGATGCGGCAAGAAACACAACGTATATTTTAGATAAAGAATGAGTGGTTGATGGATATATATATATTTCCTACCATGTCGACAATTTAGAGTTTACTAGAAAAATTGTGATAAAAGTTGTCTTCTTAACTAACTAAAAGTTAATCTTACCTTCTTCACTCATATAATAAATAAGTAAAAAAATTTTTTTACTATCAAAGTATTATGTGTGTAATTTTAGAAGCAGTTGAATCTTTAATAATTTTAAAGACTAAAACAATAACAAATATGTTTGATAGAATAGGATCCCTCTCAAATCCCCTAAACTTATAAAAGTAATGATATTTGTCATTTCTATTTTTTCACCTTTTTATCACCTCCCATATGCCAAATTACATGACATGAAAAGGAATAAAAGTGACAAATATTATTACTCAATTCGTAAATTTTATAATACATCAATGTAAGTCCTCTTTGAACATTTATGTAAAAAGTATATGCTCTAAAGAACACATAAGTTATTATGACTTAGTGATTTAAGAACTTTACATATTATCATTTAAAATGGAGGCAGTGGCGGATCCAGAAGTTAAATCGAGGAGGGGCTTGAAATATACAAAAATTTAGGAGTTAACGCTTTTCAAAATTTTTTAAAGTAAAAAAAAGGATAAATAAACATATAATTAATAATGTCAAAATAAAAATATAAAAATTCAATACGGATGTCAAAATAATTTTTAATATTTGTTACAAACATTAAAATTTTAATTGAAAATCGCTTTTAACTCTAAAATAATCAATCCGACACTTATTATCGAAAAATAATAAAGCAAGAGCTATGATTCGAACACGTGACCTCTAAGATAAACTTTAATATGTAAAGATAATAAACCACTAAGCTACAATGACTTGTATGCATTTTATTGCATTCACGTGTCAGATAAATATTCAGTGAGAGTTAATTATTTTTCGAGTCAAAATTACGTTGACGTATTTAAAAATTACGAGTTCAGGGGGGGCTTGAGCCCCCCCTGAGCCTAAGGTGGGTCCGCCCCTGAATGGAGGTTAGTAATTTATTATTTATATTACTCCAATAAAATTATCGTGTTTAATTTTTATAAATGATTTATTTTTTTTCATCTTTATAAGTTAAAATATTAATATAACATGTGGTATATTAGTACTAATGATATTATATAAATTAAGTGTATATAATGGTGTTGGTTTACATATTTTTAGGGAACGGATAAACTTATCAATTAAAGAAAAGAAAAACGTAATAATATTTGATTCTCATAGTTGTATTTTGATATTTCTAATAATATATTTATGTGTCATATTTTTATTTTAAATTTTTTGAAGTATAGACTTTCGAACTCCCATATATTTTAATCATCCCTTTAATTTAGTTTAATTTAGTTTCTGGATTCGTCCATCAAAATAATTAAAGTTATCTACTCTAGGAATTTTGTTCTAACATAAAAGATATAAAAGATATGACTAAAAGAGGCTCACTCCTTTTTCTTTGTCATTTTTTGAGATCTTCAAATACGTAGAATGTTATGCAATAACAGATCTCTAGTGAGGAGATATTTTTTTAAAATTTAGTCGATCTCGCTTGTATCAAAATAAAGTAGGTCAGAGGTATATATTTGTATATAAGGGTTGGTTTTGTATTGTTTAGCTGTTTATCCAGTGAAAACAATTAAGAAAATGAAAATAATAAAAAGCAACTGATAAATGATGTCCTTAGAAGGGTTACTTTTTCCAATCGAAATTATGAGAGGATAAAGCGTGCGACATATGAGGGTGTTGATCTAGATTTTACTTTGACAAAAAATCTCTAGATTATAGTTTTGGCTTAGTCTATAAGTCATTTCTCAACTGCATGTGGATGGTCCGCCTATAGGGTCCCACCACTTAGGCAGTCATGTTAGGTTTGCTTAAACTAATTTCTACCTATATGTTTATTATCATTTAGAGTATCGTTAAATGACAAAAAAAAAATAAAAAAAAATTTAGAGTATCGTTCAATTATTGTTCCTTTACACGTACAATTAATCCATAAGCATAAGTAATGCGTATAAAAGATTAGGTTATCCCTTACTTTACCAAGGGCGACTTCCATTAATTGTTTATGCCGTGGCATAACAACTATATAAACAAATATAGTGAATTATCTGTATTAAAAGTCTCTTTCTTTTGTCCTTGATCTGAAATAAAAATCAAGAATGTGTATAAATGTTTATTAATACAAGAACTTAGTAAAACTTGTTAATTATCAGAAACTTTCTCATCATTTTAGAATAAAACTTAAAGGTTTTGATGTATATAAGTAATGCATATATTATTTAATCAGTTGGGTTAAATCAACTGGTTAAAATCTTGTTGATATTTTTTCTCTAAGTGAGAATTTTTTTCTTATTATTCTATTGTACCTTTCTTTCTTGTTTTGATTTTATTGTTATTTATAGAGTTTTTTTTGCTTTAATTGTATGTTAAGTGTGTATATTTTAGGTACATGGTTGATACAAGATGCTAAGATAAAGAGAAGAAGTCAACGAGTCAATTCAAATCCCAAATCAAGATGTAAAATGAGTTTAAAGTCACTTTGGGAAGCTAGAGCGTTTATTGGAGAAGTCTCGGCGTCATATTGTTTCAGTCACCACGAAAAATTGTCAGAACTTTTGAAGAAATTCCTTTTGATTTAGATATAGCTTGAAGTCAATGACGCGTAGAAAGTGACGAAAGTCGGCTCGGTGTTGAGACAAGAAAGTTATGCCATTTGCTTCCACTGTGGCTCTAACATGTCCAGTACCAACTAAAAAAGGGTTGGACCATATCTAATCTAATTAAGCAAACCCATGGAGGCCCAAATTGTTTTAAGTTAGTATATAAGTTATATATCAGCTCCAAAACACACACAATTCATATCATTCATCATTTCACACGTTTTTAAGAGGAGTAAGAACAGAAGAGAAGAAAGAAAGAGTTTGTCACCAAAAACCATCATTCTTCCTCATCGGATCTCCAAATCTGCTCATTCCAAAGAATAACTTTATTATATTTTATATTTTAAACACGATTCCAGTATTAGTTTTTATTAGTTTTTATTACTTGAGTGTGAACTAAACCCTCATTTCTTGAGGATTGCAATTATGTACGAACTTTAATTGATTTTATTTGATGTTTTTTTTTTGTTTTTGAAGTTGAGTATTTAAATAAATTGTGTTTTGCATCTATTGGTTATACATCTTGAGTAATATCCATATTTTCGCCAAGTAATGAGTAACCTTAGTAATTATGCTGACATCTAAAAAGGAGGTTTTAATTACAGTGTACCGTATACACGCTTGGTGTGCGTTAGTGAGCTGACAGGTCTTGACTAGCCAAGTAGCCACTAGGGTTTGAACTTCATCTCTCAAAGTTTGAGTACGTGAGCTCTCTAATCCGACCCTTACGGGAGTTAACAAGAATTTAGTAAGAACAACCAATTTACCCTTATATGTAGTACATCACAACTATCAAGTTTTCGGGGAGTACTAGCAATCCTTAAGCATAACTCTCATGTTCAAAAACTTGTCTTTTAGTTAATTGTCTCGTATTTAAGTTTTAGTATTTTAATTTCGTTAATAATTAACCGTTTTTTAATTTATAAAAACCCAAATTTAGCTTATCATTTACTTCTTCTTTTTGTTTCTTATTTACATATCATTCAACATTGTACATAAAAACACATCGACTTAACACTGATAATCCCTGAGGAGACGATATACCACATACTTACTTTAATTACTTGTCAATGAGTTGTGCACTTGCAGGAAGTTACCCCCTTTCTTGGTGTTGATTATTCATCACATTCGGGGAACGAACAAGTTTTTGGCGCCGCTGCCGGAGACTATATTGTTATCTTATTGTTTTTTATTTCATTTTTTTAGTTTTTTGTTGGCATTACTTGTGTTCTTGTCTTTGTATTTCTACAACTTTTATAGGTTTTGGTGCATGCTCTCAAATCCTGAGATTTTGCTTTGAGATCAAAGGAAGAGATAAATAGAAAGACTAGCGCCAGTTGAAATGGCCAATTTTGATCCACAACCAAGTTTAGGGGTTAATGATAATAAGTTAAATCCACTAGTGGGAGGTAAACCCACCTTTGGGCCAACAAAATAATCAACCAAGAGTGAATGTGAATGGAGTAAATCAGAATGTAGCTAATAATCAAGGTACACTGATGTCTCTCTTTTTGTGATGGATAAATCCATTCACGAGACATTATTTTGGGAGTTTATTGGGTCTGAGTGTGGGGATTTTCCTTTTATTTTCTATATTGCACTTTTACTTTTACATTTGGACTTATTACTATTTTTAGAGCTTTTGTGCATTAATTGTATGTTAAGTGTGTATCTTTCAGGAACATGTTTGATATAAGGGTCCAAGATGAAGAGACAAGTTAAAAAGACAAGAGAAACTCCAATTCAAAGCGGAAATTGAGCTTAGATCCACTTTTAAAAGTTGGAGCATTTGCCAGAGAAGTCTTTTCACCTTAGTGTTTTAGTCACTACAACTTATTAGTGAGAGTTATGGACCTAATTCATTTTGATTTAGAAATATCTTGAAGTCAGGGTCGTTTGGAAAGTGATAGAATTCAATTCGAAAAACCAGCAATGATCAAGCACTTCTCTCTTATATCACTCATCTTTTCTTAGTTAATTAGCATATATTTCTAGTTTATTATTTCGTTAATCATTAGTCATTTACTTCGCTTTTAATTATCGTTATTATGCTAATGTTCAGAAAACCAAACAAATATTTCTCTTTTATTTAATTGTCTTCGCAACTAAACTATGATTTCTAAAACACAATCATCTTAACTTTGCTAATCCCTAAGAATGAAATCCCTTCTTACCCACTTTTATTACTTGTCAACGAACCTCGTACATTTGCGTGTGGTTAAATTTTGTTTTAATTTATGTGATTATTTTTCACACTCACAGGACCGAAAAAGAGTGGAATGCATCTTGGCCTTACAAGTTCCTTTAACCTGATGCGAGACTTTGGTACCACTTACTTTCATCGTCACCTTTTGGGAACGTTCAAAGCGCGAATGTACTTAAAAAATCCACCATATTTGTGAATTGTATCATGAAAGAGGAAGAAGTAGATGTAGGGCAAGTGTTTTTTGATGGGGTAATGAGATTCACAGTTGAGCCAAAAAAGTTCTTTAATTTGAAATTCCCCTCAACTATCACAAGCCTACTGATGAAGGAGGGAGTGAAACTTGGAGTGAATTAGAAACTTGCAAGCAAACCAGGTACGGATATATAACTAATGCGGGGATCAAGACAATCATGAGAGGAGCACAACCAAAGGAGCTCTCTTTGCAAGAAAAGGTAGGTGAGAAACTTAATCGAGTAGAAACCGCTAAAACCCTCCTTGCCAAAGATGTGACATTAATCAAATACAATCAAGTGCACATCATGACAGTCCTGGAGTAACTAAGGGGTGATATTGTGAAGGATCCAATGCACCCTATCTTCGGTGTTGGTCACGCGAGGCAATAGCCCCGAGAGTATGGTTTGTCTCTTCTATGCCCTTTGTCTATTTGTATATTAGGTGTTTGTCTTTATATTTATGGATCTTAAGACGTTACACAGGTTTATCTTCATCTCCGGAATCAAATTTTATAAGATGGTTACAATTGAAACGATTATGTATGGCTAAAGATTTACCAATAGTTTGATTCTACATCAACGACTACATTCTCATTGTATGTTCAACAATACGTCTTTATAAGATCATTTTTCTATCTTTTAAAAAATTATATCTGATTTAGAGACTTTAAAAGTAAAGATATATAGATGAAGATTTGGTGCTTCTTGTTTTGTTCGAAACTTTATTCGTATACGGTCTTTGATATTATACAATTATAAAACCTTATATGTGGATGAAGTGTATACTACCTTGTACTTTAAGAAAAAAATTAACCATATTTTATTTGCAATTGAAACCCACATAAAAGTTGTTTGTTTGCCAAAAAAAAAAAAAAAGATTTGGGAATGATGACTAAAAGAAATATATGATTTTATAACTAATGTAAGAAAAAAGAGCACATTATATCCAAATATTACAGGTTGCATAATAGGAACCAAAAAGTTAGACAAAAACAAATTGACAAGCAAAATGATCTTGTGAAACTGATATTGTACTCGACGTCATCGAAAGAATCTCTTGATTGCTTATGGTAGAAAAAACAGTGCTACAATGGTTAAGACAAATCTAATATCTAAGTTCAAGGTAAGGGTGAGTACGGTTCGGTTCGACTCAGTTTCGGCCAAAAGCGAATCCAAAACCAAACGATTCTGTTTTTAAGGGTGTTGCTACCAAATCGAACGATTTTCATCAGTTTGGTTTTTTCGGTTTTCGGTTAAATATGTGTTCAGTTCGGTTTATTTTTTGGTTTATTTTTTGATTTTCGTATGTGTTTACGAATCTTGGAATGCTGCTGTAACTTTTGAAAACTATATTTAATTTGCTATTACAATTTCTTGTGAAGTTAATGAATTCATACATTTGTCTTTTAATATTATATTTTATTGAAATCAGAAAGTCAAAACCAATAAATTTGATCCTATGATATGAAATACAAGTTATAGTAACTTATATAATTTAAAGCAGTTGTAGAAAAACTAAGCAAACCTTAGGCCCCGTTTGGTTTGTGAAAATAATGGGTATTTTCAGTTTTTATTTTCTATATTTTCCAAAATACTAATGAAAACGTATTTGGTTAAAGAAAATAAAAACAGTTTTCTGGAAAATAAAATGAAAACAGTGCTATATTAAAGAACGTGAAATCGACGTTTTCCATATTTTCTAAAAATATTGAAACTGAAAACAGAAATCCTTTTCTGAAAATGTATTACAAAAACGAAAACAGAAAATGTTTTCATAAACCAAACAGGGCCTATTTGGTTTCAATATTCTGTTCCTATTTTTTTTGTTTCAATATTTTTGCCCTATATTTTTTGTAGTTTCAATATTTCCGTCCTGTTCTATCCAAGAAAGAAAACAAAATCTAAATGCTAATTTTATTTTCATGTATTTAAAAAGTTTCGTATTATTAAATCTCTGATTATTATTTTCACAATAATAAAATCAAATTATTACTAATCACAATTTTAAATGATGTTGTTTTCTAAAAAAGAAGTTTAGATAATTAAATAAAAATAGAACAATAATACCTTAAGATGTAGCGGCTCATAATATAGTGGATGATCCAATTATGCAAATTGCAAAAGTTAGTTTGGTATATTAACGATTTTCCGTTTCGGTTTAGCATAGAAAACCAATCCGAACCGAGTTCTTTCTGTTTTTTAAAAAGTTTATACCGAACCGAACGGTTTTCTTGGTTTTTGATTTCTCTTGGTTCGATTTTTTGGTTTCAACATTCTGGTCCTATTTTTTTTTTTTCAATATTTTTGCCCTATATTTTTTGTAGTTTCAATATTTCCGTCATGTTCTATCCAAGAAAGAAAACATAATCTAAATGCTAATTTTATTTTCATGTATTTCAAAAGTTTCGTATTATTAATTCTCTGATTATTATTTTCACAATAATAAAATCAAATTATTACTAATCACAATTTTAAATGATGTTGTTTTCTAAAAAAGAAGTTTAGATAATTAAATAAAAATAGAACAATAGTACCTTAAAATGTAGCGGCTCATAATATAGTGGATGATCCAATTATGCAAATTGCAAAAGTTAGTTCGGTATATTAACGGTTTTCCGTTTCGGTTTTGCATAGAAAACCAATCCGAACCGAGTTCTTTCGGTTTTTTAAAAAGTTTATACCGAACCGAACGGTTTTCTCGGTTTTTGATATCTCTTGGTTCGATTTTTTTAGTTTTTGGGGTCGGTTCATTTTTTCGGTTTTGTTTTGCTCAGCCTTAGTTCAAGGATTGCTTGGACTTAGTTCATATTTTTTTGTATTAAATATTCAGAATTTTTTGAAAAATGAGTGATATTTAAAAATTGATGAGTTGTCTCTTAACATTTGATATCTTTGTCGAAATGGATATATTTGTTTGAAATGAAAATATTGTCAAGATTTAATCTGATTATAGAATTTATCAAGATAGAGATTTTAGAGTTAATGTCCTAAATTCTTGTAATACTTAACATGTTTTGTTATTAAATCTAGTATCTCTATTTACAAATAAATAAATATATTATATAATTATTAATTGATATCTTTAAAATAAATTTATATATTTTCATTTTTCTTCTGTTATATTACTCTATGTTTTTTCCTATTTTTTAATTTTTAATCAAGATGATTATTTCTATTTTTAATTTGTAATTAAATATTATTAAATTAATTGTTACTTCTTATTTATTTTCAGGCCTAATAATAACAAAATGTATGGTATCAAGTTTGTGGGGTTATTATATATATTAGACGATTGCGTTGGATTACTCAGGTTGGGTTTGACATGGACTACCTCAACATAAGAAAAGAAAGAATAGGGCTTTTATTGGCCGATCTAACTTTGGGCTTGAGAAACCAAAATATCTTGGGCCTGCCGGTGTAGATGTGGGGACCAATTGATTATTTCTTTGCTCTCCCCTGCAAGTGCAAGTAGGGCGGTAAACGAATCAAGCCGCTCGAGCTTGGCTCGAGAAAAAACTCGTTCAAACTTGTTTGTTTATATAAACGAACAAAAAAGTTTGTTCGAACTCGTTCGTTAAAAAAACGTGTTCGTTCGACCTCATTCGTTAACTCGTCAAAAATTTAAAATATGTAAAGTAATGTTTTATCAATAAATATATTGTTAAACCTATAAAAATACAAATTATTCGTTAATAACTCAAGATCAGCTCGAAAAAAACTCGTTCGATATGTTAACAAGCTTGAAAATTTGAGCTCGGCTCGACTCGTTAAAATTTGAGCTCGACTCGGCTCGACTCGTAAATCTTTTCAAACAAGCTTGCACATCTACTATTCGACTCGACTCGGATCGTTTACAGCCCTACCTGCAAGGAACGGATGCTTATGATTTTAGTCTTTTATAGAGGAATTTACAAATTAAAGCTCAAATCCCACCAAACTGAATTTTTAAAGCCTAGTTAGAAGATACTTCTAAATAAGACCTAGTTTTCATTTCTAGTTGTATTTTTTTAACTTTGCCCTTTTCATTTTTTTTCTTTTCAGTAATTCGTTTTTATTCTTTTTGTCCTTTTCATTTAATGGGTGGGTCCGTACCCCAAGTTACGAACCTATGTTGTGTTCTGCGTTTGTTAGGGTGGATATATAATTTTTTTATATAATTGTATTTAGTGTTTGTCTATATAATAGTCCAACATAGGCTAGGGGTTGTACCCAATTCTTGTTTTTTGTATATGTCCAATGTTCCGATTTTGTCCAAGTGCATGTCCAATAAAGTCCATATACCCTAAAGGCTATACCCAATCCCCTTGTCCAAGTGCATGTAAAGGAAGTCCATATACCTTAGGAGTTGTACCCTAGTCCACCCAATTCATAATCGGATATGAATATATTCATAGGAAGGGGCTGGACCCAACAGAATATACCCAAAGGAATGAACCTGCAAAACATCATCATCTGTTAAGAAATAAATTTTAAAAAAAAATTGATTTAATAACCAAATAACAAAATGGGCTGGACCCATTCCCAAACTTACACTGATGGGCTGGACGCAAAATAGTGACATAACGAAACGACTTTCACTTTCCATAACCAAAATGACAAAAAAAAATAAAAAAGACTTAATAAACAACTACCAAAACGGGCTTGATCTATTACCACACTCACAAGCTGGACCCATTACCAAAATGGGCTGGACCCAAACACTCACACGAGCAGATCTGAACCCAAGTTTTTTTCTTCTCTAAATGCTTATAGAACCCAAGTTAGAGCTAGACCCAAACAAAACCCAAGTTAGATCTGGATCCAAACAAGCTAGACCAAACACGTTTAAAAAAAAGAGACTGAAGGGAGCAGATCTGAACCCAAGCTGTGATGGTAGAGGAACGAGCGCTTGGTTGTCTTGATGGAGAGCGAGGGTGAGGAGCGCTGGAGCAGCAACGGTGGAGGAACGGGAGCGCTGGAGCGGCAGTGGCAAAGGCTCGATGGTGAGAAGAAACGCGATCAGAGAAGAAGCGTGCCTAGATCTCCAGATCTATGGAACGGAGGTGGTCTTCTTCTTCTTATGATGGTGTAGATCTGGTGAGCAACTAGAATCGTGAGAATGGCGCGACGGTGAGACAGCGCAACAGTGGGGCGACGAGAGTGGCGAACATGGTCCTCGTGCTGCAGACTTTCAGATCTGTCTTTGACTGGTCCTCGTCGGCAAACATGGTTCTCGTCGGTGCGGTGATGGTGTGTGCAGAGCAGGTTGTTGATGGTGGAAAGGGCGATTGATAGGGAGGTGAGAGGGTAGGGAGGCGAGTTGCTGAGAAGGTAGGGAGGCGAGTTTCTGAGAAAATGAATATATTGAGAGAGAAGAAAGAATGTGAATAATGTTTGGTGGAATAGCTATATAGTGTTTTTGTTTTGCTTTTGTTTGTTAATTCACTTTGAAAAATGGGTGTTGTAGGTTTTTTGTTCTATACTAGTTAGGTTGTAATTGAAGATTTGGGGTTGAACTTTTATTTATTAAGTTCCAAAGAAACCAATCTTATTTATTTGTTCCAACGAAGAAACCATCCAAAGGACATTAATAAATAATAAACTTGGTCTAAAGCTCAAAAAAAAAAAAATTGGAGTTTGAAACTTATAAAAGAGCAGCGAAAGGTGCTGAGACTAGTGATCAATTAAGAGCTATGAAGCCATTGGAACGGATTTAAATCCCCTAGAATATACCTTCTATGTAATTTCACGCAATACAGCTTTAGATTGACGCCAAGTGTCATTTAATAAAATCAATGGTGGAATGATAATATTATATAACTAACCATTAATCATGGTTAAATAACAAATCTTTTAATAAAAAATCTACTTAAAATAGATAGATTTAATAAAATCTTAAAATCACCGCTGTTAAATGCTTCGCTCCAAAGTGAACAATTCTGAGAATTTCATCTTCTAAAACAACAAAGCAAGGATTCTACGTGCTACCTTATATCAATCGTATTGGGTTACACTATTTGAAAGGCCGCGGATTAGCAAAACAGCAACAGTAATCAATTAATCTCATTCTGTTCAATGAACATAGAAGACTCTTCATCTAATCGTCATCTTCTTCCTGCTCGGAATCCATTGCTACCATGCCCATATCATCGTTATCTTCAACCTCCTCGGAATCCATTGCTATCATTCCCATGTCATCACTGTGAAGTCTGGTTATTAACCTCGATTCAATTGAATTGTTACTGGAAACTGTTACTGATTTAGTGGGTTTTTCCTGTTTCGACTTTTTAATTGCTTTTTTGAGGTTTTTTGAGTGAGTTGTTTCTGCTGCTGATAAGGGAAGTACCTAATCTGGAGCTGATCATGGTTCTGAGGTTACGAAAATAGCTTTAGTTGTTTCAAATAAGATTATGTGTAAATCATCAAGTATATTAGAGTCGAACCTTTGGCTAAAATTATTGGACAATGGATTTACTCTTATTTCCCAGTTTGAGGAAGAAAAGGTGGAAGAGGAGTGCCGGAAGTTGGAAAATTTAAGAAACCTTTGGGTTGTAATGATGCGTTTGTTAGACTATGTAACAGTGGAAAGAAAGAAGCGGATATAATGATATTAAGGATCTGAAACAATTCTTGATCGTCTCTTTGGCAAATCTTTCGACAATGTATTGCAAAATTTTCTTTACTGCCACAGAATTCCCAGCACTTTGCACTTTTCATTTTAGTCCCTGCATTCTTTTCCAGCCCCAAGCAATAAAATTCACGCAATTGTTCATCTCAAAAGAGCTAGAAATAGCCACAAAATTGTCTCCCTTTGGATTGAAATTTGTAGTTTTCATAGTATCGGAACACAATTCATCGACTATATATGAAAACAGCTCAATTGAACTCTCTTTACCGGATTCAGTAACCTTGGAGATAACTTGAGCTACAAAACCATAAGGTACTTTACTATCACACTTTTTTTACACAACACTCAGCTAAAAAACCTTATAATTCGACTAAGACGGAGTGCATTCATGGTTACGAATTGACGGTGTGAGTCAGAAATAGAGTGTGACTTCTTTTCTCTAACAATATATGAGTATTTATTACTCTAATTTATGAGTATTTATTTCCAGGTCCTTTATTACTAAATTCTCGAGTTTTTCTAGCTAAATTCTTTCTTATATTAATCTAATATATGAGTATTTATTCCCAAAGTAATTTATTTATGTAGGTACTGTATATAAAGAAAGACCTCAAACACTACAGGTGTTCTTGCTCAGAGTAATTATAGCCCACATAGATCTTAATAAATAAATAAATCTACCAATAATCTATATTTTGTCTTGTCTAGCCTATTCATATCTATAATAGAAAGTAATACTTGAGAAAGCATTTGGAAAGCATTTGAATCATCTACAACATAGAATCTATACTTGAGAAACGGTGTCCAGTCTATTAACATTGCAGGCCAAGCTATTCACAGTTAAGAAGAAACGGTGTTATACTTGAGAAAGAATTTGGAAATAAACAACATGGAATCTGTCAATGAAGCCTCTTTCAAGATTAACAAAATGTTGGAAATTGAGTCATCAAACTCTAATTGTACATATTAAATGAATGTTACCATTTGTGGGTGAATAACATATGTTTTAATGAATCTATTCAATCGTACGTGTCTTTTATCACAAGACCAAATATGGATCTTAATCAACTAAATTAAATTTCAGATCATTATTTTCACCATTCATCAAAAACTGAAAATGGTCCTACTTAACATAAAATTTAAAATGAAAGATTTTACAATTCAATAACTAAACGAAATAAAGTTTCATGGATAATCACCATGAGACCTTACATATCACCTACATTCCATAATAACCTGCAGACATCCACTTGACAATTGTTTAATTCTTCTTTCTTTATTGATCACTTAGTCGTATATAGATGCAACCATAACACTTTGCAAAACCATCAGTAATAATTATTACCCCAAGAAGAGATTAAAAAAGCACTCATGAATTACCTAGACTTTAACTCTAATTACTTCTAACGTTTCTTCTTTACTCCCTGTAGCATAACATATCTCTCCCTCATAACGTTTATTCAGTAGAAAAAATATGACTAAACTGATTCCAAATCATAAAAATGTGATATATTTCTCCTTTATTCTATCCGTCTTAAAAATTCTTCCAAAAAATCACGAGTTACCTAATTATAAATATAAATTAAATAACAAAAATAACAAATGTGACTTGCAAATATGATAATTATTGTAAAACCAAATAAAATAGAGATACGCTCTTCTTCCGCTTAAACTTCTCTTCTCCAAGAACGCTTACAAATACTATTGAGTCAATTTTCAGAAATAGACAACGCTTACGGGTTGGCACTCAGATCATGACACGAAATATCCTGCATATTTCATATCGATAAGATACATTACATATTTCAGTTTAATCTCTTCATTTATTTTTGTTAAACTACAAGTGTGAAATTCATTAATAGTACATATGATTACCTTAATGAGTTGAGAGAATCCTCCTGAATGATATATTTGGGATAATTGAGTACTTAATTCCAAATCTGGTACACTCTAAAATAAAATAGATGATTACATTATATAATGCAAATTACTTAACAACATTAAACAATATTATTAATGTACTAACCTGAGATGTGTTCTCACATGAATTGTTGTTTGCATGACTTTGAAAATTATTTGAAATTATAACAGACTGAACTAAAGGAGATTTTTTAGACGATTTGTTTCTTTTCTTTGAAACCTTTTCAATAAAACTTTTTGGCCGTTTGTTACTTCGAATCTTCGGCTCTTTCTTTTTCAAACCATTCCAATTTGGAACATTTTCATTATTAACTGAATCCTTAAGCAGGTTATTTCCATTAGAAGGGGATTGTCCTGCAATATCTCCGTATCCATCTCCTCCTTTCTTGATATTTTTTAATTTCTCAATAATTTCTTTTGCATATTGTGTTAATAATGTGTATCCTTCTTCGGATTCAGATGCTTCCGCTGAAATTTGAATAAAAGTTGAACACATATGTCTATACCTTGCGTTTGATTCCAATTTAGGATCATTTTCATTGTTCAGTTCAATAACGTCCAACTGATTCAGATTTGTAACTTTCTTCATCCATCTTTCTAAAATATAATGGTTTGGAATCTTTTCTTTTACATTCATCACATCCAACACTTTCAAAATGTGACTACATAATATTCCATAATACTCATATAATTTGCAGCTACACACAACAATCATTTCAGATGATTTCACGTTTACAGTATATGTTCTCGTACTGCCTTGAGTACAAATGGTATAAATGCATAATTCTCCTTCCTCTATGCAACACATGATAATAAGAAGTAATGATTTTACCCATTGTTCTTGAAATTTATCTAGAATTTTTGATGTGTAAACTTCCCTAGCATGCTTCAATAACGGAATATCAACCTTCAAAATAGGGATCTTTTGTATCATATCAAAAGCTGAGATCTTTTCATTGTAGCGCTTGTCATCAACTGCTCGCTCAAAATGATTAAAAAATTGCACTAAATCCAAGTCAGATCTTAAATATCCCCTCAAAGATCCATTAAAACTCTCACTTAATTGTGTGCTTCTCATGCCTGCAGAAAATGTATTTCTCGCGTATGCCATAGACCATTTCTTTCTCAATTCAAATGTGTTTTTCATCCAAACGTTTTCCTTTAGATCATATTTTTCAACGGCCTTTTCCCAAGCATCCAAAAAATCTTTGTCATTCTCGTAATCATGTATTAATTTAGTAAAGTCATAAGAAAATGATTTATAATCTCTAAATATATGACTCAAATGCTTAAGTGCATTTTGTTCTAAGTGCCAAATACATAACAGATGATAAGTCTCTAACATCACTAGTGATACAGCCTTACTAATAGCAATCTCTTGATCAGATAACAATGTTTTTGGCATCTTCTTAGACATAGCGTTCAAAAAAACCTCAAATAACCATTCAAATGACTTGATTGTCTCATCATATAAGAGTGCAGCTCCAAATATAACCATTTCCCTATGATTATTCATCCCAACAAATAGACCCAAGGGTCTAAATTTTTTATTTGTGCGATAGGTTGTATCAAATGATACCACATCTCCGAAAATACTGTAATCTCTAATCATTTTAGTGTCAGCCCAGAAAATATTGGTAATCAAATTATCTTCATCCAATTGAAGAGAAAAATGAAATCCAGGATCTTCTCTTCTTTGTTTTTCAAGATATTGCACTACACTATGAGCTTCCCCAAGTTTTAATGAATCTTTTCTTTTATCACGAAGATGATTCAACATATCTCTTTTTATGTACCCTAAAGATGCACGTCCTCCTGCTTGACGAGAAACAAACTCATATGCTTCTTTAGGGCGTATTCCTGAGTCATCAGCTAATTCAAGTTCTACTCCCTGAACTTTAGAAATCTTCCGCTGTGATGGCAGCATATGAGATAGTGATGGAGGAACAAGGGGATGGTTATGTTTTTCCTCAAAAGAAGTAACCACATATCTTTCATTTGGTTGTCGATTGATAACAATATGAGCCATACATCCCGTTCTCGTCTATTTTCTGTGTTTGATAACAGCGAAATCTCGTCTGTCTTCTCCTCTATGGCCTTCTTTATAACATGTAATTTTTCTTGACGTAACATACTTATGAACTTTATTTTTGTTTATGAAACCTTTCCGAATACTAAAACCAACAGAACCTGCATACTCATTATATTGTATATATGCATCTTCATGTGAATCAAATTCTAACCCTAACTTCATTGGTATAACAGAATTTGCAGGAATTTGTACATTTGAATCTTGAGATTCACCGGATTGAAATTCCATTTACCTATAAATATAGATAAGCGAATGATTTCATTAAAATAAATTATTATTTAAGTTATATCTTTGTTTTACTAAATTTCAACAGAAGTATAATACGAACACGTTTCTTTTATATAATAAAATATTCAAACTGCACTCACAAATATGACATACCTGGAGAACTTTATTGTCCGATTAAATGATTGAAAACTACAATTGTATTAGAACCAGCTACTTGCATTGAAAAGCATAAATAATGCTTGCTATAGTCGATTAGATGAAGAGTGATTGAACAGAATAAGATTAATTGATTACTGTTGCTGTTTTGCTAATCCACAGCCTTTCAAATAGTGTAACCCAATACGATTGATATAAGGTAGCACGTAGAATCCTTGCTTTGTTGTTTTAGAAGATGAAATTCTCAGAATTGTTCACTTTGGAGCGAAGCATTTAACAGCGGTGATTTTAAGATTTTATTAAATCTATCTATTTTAAGTAGATTTTTTATTAAAAGATTTGTTATTTAACCATGATTAATGGTTAGTTATATAATATTATCATTCTACCATTGATTTTATTAAATGACACTTGGCGTCAATCTAAAGCTGTATTGCGTGAAATTACATAGAAGGTGTATTCTAGGGGATTTAAATCCCATTGGAACGAGCAAATCAATAATCAATAATCAATAATCAACCGACGGATCTTTAATAATATATCCGATTTATTACTTCCAAAAAGAGAAGTATAAAAGTGGCTCTCTTATGTAAAAAAAAAAAAAGAAAAAAAAAGAGAAGTATAATAAAAATGCCTAACTGCTATTCTACTTTGAGTAAATAGCACTTTTGCCCCCTGGGTTTATACGCGATTGACAGGTTGCCCCCTAAGTCTTAAAATGCGCCTAGTTGCCCCCTAAGAGTTACTTTTGTGACCCGTTACCCCCTGAGTGCGTTTTCCGTCCATTTTCTCCGTTAAATATGACGTGGCAATTCCATGTCATTTTTTTAATTTATTTTTTAATCCTAATACTAATTAAGTGTTTAATTAAGTTAAAACAAGGGTAAAATAGGTGTTTCATTAATAGTTTTTATAATATTAAATATAATTAATATAATAACCACCCCCCACCCCACCGCACACCCTACCCCCCCTCTCTCTTCCCCATTCTTCTTCTTCTTCCCGTTCTTCTTCCCCGACCTGGTTCTTCTTTAAAAAAAAAAAATCAGCAAACTTCCATTAAATCATTCAGCAAACTAAAAGCCCACAAATCTTAATTAGATATTGCAAACGTTTACCCAAAGCAGAAGAGTGCATAGTGGATGAGAGTAAAGAAAGCCTCTCGTCTAACCCTGAATCAGAGAAGAAAGCCATGAATCAGATGATGAATTTTTTACTGATTAAATGTTTTTAATTACTTTAGAAATCAGTTCAATCATCTCCCGGACCAAACGGTAATTACTCAGCAAGTCAAATATCGAAAAACAGCACTGATTTCGAAATGAAAAGCCCATCGGAACTAAACACTAATGAATTAGATTGGAAATCTGAACAAATCGAGAATAAATCCAACACAGAATCGGATTTAAGTATTCGACAAACTTCTCGTATTCGAAAAAGTATCTCTTTAGGATGTAGATTAAATCATGTTGTTAAAGATTCGTTTTAATTCGACCTGCATATTCATACATACATATACCATGAATAACTAAAATTTGACTAATTTAATTTTTAATGAATAATTGCATAAACAATGGAAAGTAATAGGATGTTTAGATGAAATTGAACTTACTTGGGAAGAGTTGGATTTTCAAACGTGTCGAATGGATTTGTGCAGAGAGTGGAATGATCTTGGTTGTTCAGATCAGCTATGAAAGAATTGTTTTTGGTTTTGAAATTTGTTATGGAGTTAGTATTGATAATACAGACGGTTTCTCAGTTGAGTTTGGCAAGTTTTGCCTGTGATGAAGATGGGAGAATTGAGGATGAACTTTCGTTAATTATAGGTGTTAGTTATTTTGACGAATTTGAATTAGGTGGGGAAATGAGGAAGTTTTATTTTGCACGTTTGGAAGTGTACAGAAATGGTGAGTGACTTTGCGAAGTGGAATCTTGTGCTTACAAATCATGAAGTTTTTTTGGTACCCTTTGGATGACTCATCATTCAAGAATAATGGATACAAGGATTCAAAGAATAAATCTTGTCATATATAATTGTATTCATGGTTGTGTGGCAAATCCAATGGGGAAGCCCCGATTAAAGATTCAAGATTTTTTTTCTTTTTTTTTAGAAGAACCAGGTAGGGAAGAGAAGATGAACGGGGAAGAAGAAGATGGGGAAGAGAGGGGGGAGGGGGGTAGGGGGGTCTCGGTAGGGGGGGGGTGGGGTGGGGGGGGTAGGGGTTTTTGTTTTTATTTTTATTTAATAATATTAAAAGTATTATTAAATTTCTACTTTACCCTTATTTTAAGTTAATTAAACATAAATTAGTATCTAGATTAAAAAAAAGAAAAAATATGACATGGAATTGCCACGTCATATTTAACGGAGAAAATGGACGGAAAACGCACTTAGGGGGTAACGGGTCACAAAAGTAAATCTTAGGGGGCAACGAGGCGCATTTTAAGACTTAGGGGGCAACCTGTCAATCGCGTATAAACCCAGGGGGCAAAAGTGTTATTTACTCTTCTACTTTTTACATATCTTTTTCATTCTTTCTAAACCGTTGCTTGCATATTGCCTAAGATCTAATCCTTGTTTCCTTTCATCATTTTCCTCCATTCAACAGGGACTTAACAATTTAATAGTCTCGTTTCATCCCTCCACATTGCCTATTGGTAGAAAAACGCAGATCTGAATTTCTGGCCGTGCTATTCGAGTCAGTTGAAGCTCTTCTTGAGGTTGAGGCTGAGGCTGCAGAGTCATTAAAATCCAAAGGGTTATGTAACCACTGAGTAAAGTCACCCATGGGATTCTGTGTAAAGTCAAATCCTTGAGCCATCTCCCAGAACATACTCTGCAGATTCTCCATGCTATAAATCTTTCCCTGTGCATCGTGATTAATTATGTTTAAAAGAGTCAATAAACCAATATCTAAATGCCTTTTTTTTGTCATCAATATCTAAATGTATAGAATCTAAAATTTACCTCTTTTTTTACATCCTTCACTAGAGATACCATTTCTTGAACAAAATCAGCAAACCCCTAAGGAAACATCAGAACCAACAATTTATTAGAGAAGATCCCCAAATCATTGAAACGATAATATATAATCAATGCTAAATTGCAGGATTAGTCCCTTAGATATCCGAGATAGGTAAAATTATCCCTACGTTAAGTAGTACCCTGTGGTATTGGAGAATATTTGATTACTAATATGCGGAATATATTGAATAACACGGGGACTAATCATGCAATTTGCTTTCAAATAGTCTAGAAATACATACTCACCTCCACCTCATCCTCTTCATCGTCATTGTGGTCATATAATCCTGCATCATACATTGCTCTCTTCTTCCTATCAGATAACACTGTAACATCCAAAATCTCAATAAATCAACAAAGGATTGTTTTGCAAAATAGGCGAATTAAGCTGTATTTCTTTAAATACCATATGTACACTCTGTTATTCCTAAACAAAATAGTCTAGAAAAGTATATTCCTAAACAAATTATATTCATAGTTTTTAATAAAGAAAAGTATATTTAGCTATTTTGCCTAACATGAGGACCGATACTGCTATTTACAAAGATTGAAAGTAAAAAAAATGAAATCAAAAGAGGTCTATTGAATTTCTGTAGAGCATGATTAATTACCTGAATAAGCTTCTTGAATTTGCTGAAATTTTCGCTTGGACTCACTTAACAGCATAGGTGTCCTCGTCCATTTATCAGGATGCCATTTCTACATGCAAAACCAATCAACAATTGTAACACTATTAGTATTTACAAATAATATTGTAATCACTGAATCAAAATTGTAATCCATGTTACAGGGCGAAACTAATCTATCCAGGAACAGAAAAACCGGAATAGATTTGACGTACCATAGCAAGTTTCTTGTAAGCACGACGTATTTCTTCATCGGAAGAACCAAAATTGACACCAAGTATGTTGTAATAACAACCAGACCCGTCACTAGTCTCCATACAAGGTACAACACAACCAAAACAATAGAATCTATATGGTCACGTTTAATGTACTAAATGAGATCATCAACAAGGATGGAAAGGTGGTCGAAAATGTTACTATAAATAGGAATGTATCTGATATGGATAGGTAACTACGTAAAGTCGGTTTGTTATGTGGGGGCCTAGTAAATTTAAAGAAGAAAAATATCTACGGACCAAAGTAGCTTCGATGAGCTTCTAACAACGATCTCGAAAGTTCGTGACATTTTACTAAGTCATACGTGTCTTGATGTCTGAATTCCCTCTGCGAGATTATCTTTACTTGGTATTACTAATTAATGGGCCATTTCGTTAGATTGGGCTGGTATGAGATTTGACCGTCATGATGTATAGCTATTAGGTAAGCCATTACATGAGCATAATTCTTAGGATGAATACTCCTTGACCAAAAATCTTACAAATGACAATAATATTAAGATGTTTACGTTAAAAATAAAAATATCAAAATCATAATTATAATAATTTATTTATTAAAAATTATAATTTAAAACTTTTAATTATTTATTATATGAATGAATCCTATAGGGTATTGAAGACTATTTTAGTGCCACAAAGAAACCTTTATATTCCTCTCTTCTCTAAATAAGCCTATAAGATATTTTGTGTCATTATTACCCTTATTGTATATTTAAGACAAAAAAATAAGATTATTCTCTCTCTTCCATTACCACACACACACACACTCTCTCTCTCTCTCTCTCTCTCTCTCTCTCTCTCTCTCTCTCTCTCTCTCTCTCTCTCTCTCTCTCTCTCTCTCTCTCTCATTAAGTATCAATAAATTCCAGCTCCGACCATAACCACCGACCATCGCCGATCACCACCGAACACCGCCAGAAAAAATACCGAGTATGGAAAAAGCTACCGAGTATGGAGTAATGAGTATGAAAAAAGTTACTGAGTATGGAGTACTGAGTATGGAAAAAGGTAGTGAGTATCAGAAAAAGTTACTGAGTATTCGAATTTTTCTATTAAGTAACTTTACTAAGGACCTGTTTGGAAGTGCTTATTTTAGAGTAAAAAAACGCTTTTAGAATAAAATTCAAAATTTTAAAAAATTATTAAAGATAATTTTGAATTCTAGAATTATTTTAAGTGCTTTTTTTAAGAAGTGTTTCTAAAAAAAATGCTTTTCAAAGTCAAAAAACTCTTAAAACGCTAAAAGCACTTTTAAGTGCTTTTCTAAAAAAACACTTCCAAACGGGCACTAAGTATGCTCGTATGCTCAGTAGCTTTACTTAGTATACTCGTATGCTCAGTAACTTTGTTAAGTATCGGCAAAAATTTATTGAGTTTTTAAAAAATTTATTTAGCAGTTAGAGAAGAATTGTTTAGTTTTATTATTTTTTTAATTAAATTTTTGTTATAATAAAAAAAACATAACTAAAACTAAACAACATAATTGAATTTAAAAGTATTTGAAAACACTTACAAATTCCATTAATACCATACATCTACTTCCCTAAGTATTCAAAAGAAAACAAAAATAAAAAAATAATTACATGGCATTGGCATTCGAAAGAAGAAAAAGCAAAAAGCAAAATTCAGAGTATAGTACAGTATGAGCACATCTTTTAAAGCATTAGACTAGGGATGACAATGGTTACGGTTAAAAACCGAAATCGATGATAACCGAACCGATTGAAAACCGAATTATATAACCGTGGTTAAAACCATTAGGTTATGGTTTTGAAACGTGTAACCGATGGTTAAAACCGTTAGGTTATGGTTTTTGATAAAAATAAAACCGAAAAACCAAAAACCGCTTATTATCATATATATTTTCAAATTTTATAATATTTTAGATTAAATTAGATATATTGAAATTCTAAAAGCAAAACCAAAATACTAGATTTAACCAATTAAATAATAAATATGCAATTTAATCAAATACCAACACAATTTTTTATAATCCTTGGAGTTTTCTTTTATATGTGTGGTTTTATTATATGAAATTTAATAGATATATTAAGTTATCATTTGAATATGGTTAAAACCCGCAAAACCGTTTTAAAAAACCAAAACCGAATAATATGGTTATGGTTTTGAAAAGTGTAACCGATGGTTAAAACCGTTAGGATATGGTTTTTAATTATAAAAACGGTTATGGTTATGGTTTTTGGAATTTTTGCAAAAAACCGATCCGTTGCCATCCCTACATTAGACTATACACCATACAACAATAAAAGAAAATCAACCAAAATGAACCAAACAAAAAGGAAAAAACCTCCACTGCTAAAATGCCGAGACAAAAAAAAAGTATGCAACTGTCAAATTTAAGCCTGAAAAAAACTTCTGAGCAAACAAACCAAAAAGGTCTAAAACTTTTGTTTCATAGTACTGAGTATGGAAGAAGGCGGAGCATCACTTATTCTCACATGGATCTGGCAACGCTTGAGCCCGGACCTGTGAAGCCGATCTGATGTGGAAAAATTATTCCGCTGTTGAAAGACGCTCGTCGTGGTCCTTCTCCGGCGAAACTCAAACGTCAGAGCTCAACGCAGATTCATACTCGACCCTTCTGGCGATGCTACTAGAAAAGATGCAAACCTTCTCGCCGGAGTCTTCTCGCGAACGCCATGGCTGCTCGGAGGTCTTCACCATGGGAGCTTCTTTACTGAGTCTCGCAATGGAGCTTCATCAAACGAGTTGAAGCATTTTGTGAGCTTCATCAAACGAGCTACTTTAGTTTTTATGGAGTTTCAATGGAATTTTATGAGCTTTAATGGGAGGAGAAGAATAGTTAGAGAGGAGAGAGAAGCTGAAAAATGAAAAGTTGTCGTGATAGAATAAGATTTCTATGGTTTCAATTAAACTTTGAAAATATATTAATATATATATATAGTAAATAAAAAAAAAAAGGTAAATAAGTAATTGGGATTTTGGTCTATAGTGTTAATTTTTGTTTGTGGCCTTTAGTAATAAGAGAAGGTGAATGAGGTCTTGTTGGGTCTTATGTGGGTGTTTTCAAGACTCTTTGGTTAATTTTCTCTTGTTATGTTTTTCAAAACTATAACTGGATTCTTTAATTATGTTTTTTAACAGTTTTGTACTAGTATTTAACTATAATAAAACAATAACTCTATAAATAACAATGGATTACGCACGTGTAGGACGTGTTTGAAACAAGTTCTTTACCACTACGATAGGAGCGGGTACAAACTTGAAGCACACTACTATCTTTCCCACAATAGTTTTGCAAACCAATCAGCTCCCTGAATTCAAAAGCGACATTTTAAGAAAATAATACATCAAGTAGTATACCAGTGTATAATTTGTATGCAGTGCATAGGTAATCACCGTGAATATATTGATTATTGGGTGAGAAATCATCTAGCCATGTGTCAAGGTGTAACAAATTAGTTACCATTAGAATAAAATGTTTTGTTAATTGTAATTCAACAATATGTTATATAGTCTTTTTAATTCCAATTTATTTGAGATATATGTTTTATTATTCAAAATTAACATTTCAGATTGCTAGTGGATTACTAATATAATGTACATCTGGTTGTTGTACATCCTTCATCACATGGTTGAGACGGTAACAAGAATGATCCCAGTCGTAACCCTAATTGATCACTAGCCGATTGTAATGCCCCTAGGTATACGATATTTGTAGAAAAAATATTTGTTTTATATTTACCAGGTTCATCCTTATTCATCGTGTTTAAATACACCAAAGAGGAGAAAACCCAAGGGAAACTCAACACTGGCATTTGCGCTTACGGTCTTGCGTGATTTGGGTACTTACTTACCAATTGACTTCCGTATCTTAGATGATACGTGATATTCGACTGGCGTGTATAGAAAATAAGTCAGATTATCAGAATTACGATTAGGGAGAGAGTTCCTTCGTGCTAAAAGCTTTGGAAAGAAGTCTTAGATGAGCTGAAGTAGCAACTCCTTAATTGCTTAGCAATATTTTAATTTTTTATTAATTCTTTAATTGTTCATTAATGTATAATTTAGATGATAACTGACTTTTTATTCTTGTTTACATGAATTCTTTGATATAATGGATTGGAAGAGGAGGAATGATTGGGAAAAGTACATGAAAGCCTCGATAAAAGATGTGCCCGGAGGTACAGGACTACAAGTATTACATAAAAACGAACTACTACAGTAAAGGGGTGAAGCCCAATGATGTGAATGACGAGGATCGGGGAAAGAGCCGTGCCAACTGGGACGACAAGGAGAACCAGTTAATAAGGATTTAACTTGTAATATATGATTTTACTATATGTTATTAATTGTTTTTTGTTAAAATGAACCAGAACTAGGCGTTAGCTAACTCCAAAAACAGCACAAAACGAATACGCCCTAGTGGATGGGGTCGATGAAATATTCCCGGACTCGAGAGATTCTTTATGAGGTACATATTTTTTTTTTACTAAAATAACTTTTTATTGCTTATTAAAATTTTTTAGATTAGTTACTAGACATTGGAATGTAATAGGGAAAGTTGAAGAAACCCTCATTATCATTGGTGGTCATCAATGATGACACCCAATAGCAGATCCCAATTCCACCTTTTGGAGGATTCTTCGAGCATGTCGGCTACGTCGACAAGAAAAAGACGTGGAGGATCTCAAAATACGAGAAGGCGGACGTAAGTGTTTTTATATCAAAACTTACTATTTTAAAAAATTATTTGAATTTTTAAAATTTAAAATGTATTTATTTAATGTAACATGCTGAGCTTCGGTCCATGATGAAAGAGAAGTCACCCAGTCCCAGTCACGGTCCGGGTCATCTGCATATTTATCGTCCACTTCTGCTTTGACGCTGAAGGAGCAAGTAAATAC
This sequence comes from Nemophila menziesii, assembly GCA_029959085.1. Lineage (NCBI taxonomy): Eukaryota > Viridiplantae > Streptophyta > Magnoliopsida > Boraginales > Hydrophyllaceae > Nemophila > Nemophila menziesii. The sequence goes on along the minus strand of JARWIR010000005.1, from coordinate 34,379,134 downwards.
TATTTAGGAGGCCCCTAAGAAACGGATAACCCCGGCATTAGGAGTTGGGAACCCAGAGTTGGACTGCCTCCCAAGACTAGACACACTACCAGGCATGTTTTGACACGTGAGTGGGATGAACAATTAATCAGGATGATGGCCGCCTTGAATGAATTTCTCGTTTCACAGGGTGGTCTGTCGTACACTCCTCAAGGCACTCAATCCACGAGTTCAATTGTTGACACACACTCTCCTAATTTTATGATGACCGACCATTTGTTAATGAGCTAAGGGCATCCGGTAACTTTCCACGTTCACTTTAGGCCAAATTACCAATCTTCCAACCGGTCCATCTCCCTCTGATAATCAACAAGGCGCATAGGGTAGCCGACAACTCAAAGACGAAGAGTTGAAGATGATGAAGAAGAATAAGATGAAGAATGTTCATATGATCTTTAGTTTGTTATTGTTTTGATTTATTTATAATGGACCCGACTTATTTTTTTATTTCAGTTGACGTTATTTTATATTAATTTGATTTCTAATCCGACTTTTATCGAGATTTATTAATATTATTTGTTTCAAGAGATAATTACACCTAGGGTCTTGACCACACCCCCCTCTTCAAGATGGGGACCCGGCCTAGAGCCTCTTCTTACTAAAGACCTCAGAAACTATTTAACACATGAAACCCAAAACCCCATTTACAATTATACCCTCTTTTGTTTTTTTATACCTATATATACTAATTATTATCTATTTACAATTCATTTACTAAATCACAAATCAGTTTTGCTTCTCTCTCCTCTCAATAGGAACCGACACCACCATTTGGTCACCACCACCGCCAAAATCGCCACCACTCCAACACCACTCTCCTTCCACCACCGCCGAAATTGCCACCACTCCAACACCACTCTCCTTCTTCTCACGCTTCACATTCGCCGGAGTTAGTCTAGGCCCACCACCGAACCAGATCTGGAGAGACGACCCGGAGAAGAGCTGCACTGTTGCTGCCGGAGCCCCTGCTGCACTGTTTCGAGGTTACTTCGCCGGAGCTGGATCTGAAACGTAGGTAAACTCCGGTGCTGCGCGAACGGAGAACAGACTCGGTGTTTCGTTGCTTCACCACGAACGGAGAACGCCATTTCTGTCCAGCTCGATGAAGAACAAGGCTCGCGCGAATCACGACGGCGGAGCACCACCGCGAACAAGGCTCGATGAAGAACGGTGCTCGCGAAGGAGCTGTGAACCTCCATCTGCTCCGAGCTCCAATGGTGGGTAGGTGGTGGTGTTATTAAAAGAATCCATGGTGTTGCTGCTGCTTACGGAGACAGGTTCCGTGTGGTGGTTGTGGTGCTCGACGAGAAGGTTTTTTGATGGTGGTGGTGGTGCTCGTCGACGTGAAGATGGTTTTCTGTTTTTTTTTTCATTTCAGATCTAGATCTGGTTTCTGGTCAAACCAGATCTGGTCAAACAAAATTGTAATTATTTTTTTATTTTTTAATTGTATATATTTTTGTAATTGTTTAAAAATTTGTAATAAAAGTGTTTTTTTACTATTTATGCCTTGTTCTTAAATAATACTCATCAAATTATTAAAATACTCACTAATTTTTTGAGTACTCCAAGATTTTCTTAGAGTACTCCGAGATTTTCTCAGAGTACTCCGAGTTTTTTCTTAGAGTACTCTGAGTTTTTCTTAGAGTACTCCGAGAGTTTATTAGTGAACTCGAAAAATTTAGAGAGTACTCCGTAAATTAATAGAGTACTCAGCAAATATATAGAGTACTCTATGTTTTTTCCGATACTCTATGTTTTTTTTCCGGCGACCGGTGACTGGTGGTCGGTGGTCGGTGGTCGGTGGTCGGTGGTCGGAGGTCGGTGGTAGGTGGTGGGAGGTTGTAGGTAGGTGGGTAGTGGTAGTTGAGGAGAGAGAAATAGTGACATCACAGTATTTTTGTCTTTTAGTGATAGTAAGGGTAGGAAAGACAATTGTCAAAATTCAGGTCCCTAAGAAGAATGACATTTAAGAAACTACTCTATAGAGAACACAATTTGTCTCCAAGACCCTATATATAATTCACCCTTGTTTCAATTAATTTATACTCTGTATATCAAATTTTAAAAGAGTGAAAACAAAAAAGAAATACAAATCAAATTTTGTAAACAATAATTGTTAAATTAAATAAGATTTTATTTTAAAAATTCATTAACGACAACATTATCGTCTCTAAGGAAAACAAAGCCGACGTCGTTAATCTAGTTAATCGCGACGACAATTTCGTCGCTAGAAACTGACAATCAACGACGACTGCATTGTAGTTGTACAAGATCCTATTACTAGCGAGGACATGTTTCGTCGCTAATAATATAGAGTTCTTGCGATGACAAACTAAAACTCGTATCCATTCGTGATTTTTAATGACAAAAAACTAGTGACCGGTTTGTAGCGACGATATTTCGTCGTAAAAAATAAATCAAGTATTTAGCGATGACATTTCTAATCACTAGCCGAGATAATAGGATATATTTGATATATATATTTTTCATATTGGGTTTTCTGTTTTTATTCTTTCTCTCTAGCTAATTTTGTCCCTCCAAAACAACAGGAGAAACTCTTTGATTTTGAATTTTTGAAGTTGAGTTGGCATGCTATATTGACTTTCCACAAGAGCGAATGAATATTTTTATCCACTAATCCAGATCATGAATAGTCACTTTAAAAAATGACATTCACTACACAAAAAAAACTTTAGTCAATGGCTTGTCAACTGTCTGGTCAACTCTCAATGTTGATGTAAGATAGTGAACAAAGATGCTTTTATATAAAAGAGCACTACCTTTTTTTTTCATTGAAAAAGAAATTATACATGATGGATTGATTAACCAATTCTTTTATTATAATACAAATTACTTTAAAAGTTGAAACTTTCAATAAGGGTATTATTATTCTAGCTAGAGTGGTTACTTCCGATTCTAGTACACTAAACTGCTAAATCCGCTACTCCATTAAAGTCTTTGCCAATATGCAATATGGTAGACTCTCAATTCAGGGAATTTTGAAATCCAACTCCAGATCGTTTCGATCAAGGGTCGGATTCCAATCAATGTTCCCATTATGATTAATACCGTGAACTCTCAAGGTTGTCGATGTAAAAGGAAACAAATCTAATTTTTGATGTTGCCGCATTTGTTATAACTTGAATTATAGCCCAACATTCTTCTTCTTTAGCACTTCTTGTAATACCACATCTAGTTTCTTTATCAATTATCTTTCCTTCCCTATTAATTGCAATCGACGCAATACCTGCTTGTTCCCGTTCTTTAGTAAATGATTCATCATTAAGCCAAATCATTTCAGATGTGTCTTCTTGAATTTTATTCTCTTGTTTATTATCAGAAGATCTATTGTTTTCCATTAATCTAACTTTATAACTATTGAGATTTTTAGAAAAAAGGTTGTTGATAAGTATGTTAAATTTATTTATAATTTCGTAGATGTTCCATTTCTTTTGTTAAAAAAGACCTTTCATTTTTGCTTTCTAGATATTCCAGAGGATAGACAAAATATTCGTCGTGACAAGATTTTTCTCCCATGCATTATTTCAATATGCGTGGATCGTATTTATAATCCGTTGCTTGATTGTGATATCTGTATCTCTAGAAATTTCAATCCGAAGAGGAGATTCTGCCCATAATGCCATACTAATAAGACATTTTAGAAAAATGTGTTCAATTGTTTCATCTTCTTGTTCACACCATTCATAGTTGGTGGTTGCGACACATTTTCTTTTCTTTAATGTAGTTTTGGTAGGGATGACTTCATTGCATATTTTCCAAACAAAATTTCTGATTTTCGTAGGTACATTAGATTTCCAAGTTGTTGACCACATGAGGCTATCACCATTTTTTGTCCCATTTTCAAAAGTTTGACTTTCTTTCATTATCTCATTATTACTTTAGCAATGGTATACCATTCTTGTAGAATATTCTTCATTTTTTGTATATGCCACATGACCTTATCTTCTTTATGTATTTTCTCTCTAGTTGCACAAATTTTCAATGAGATCATTGTTTCAACTTGTACAATCTGTATTAAATAATTTAGACACTTGTTCCAATGTAACCCCTTCTTTTTTTATCAATTTTTATTCTAGGACCAATCTAGTAATCTTCCCAAATATTGATTTTTAGACCGTTACCAATTTGCCAACAACATTCTTTTTTAAGGAATTGTAATCCTTTATATAGACCAGACCAGCACCAAGATCTTTTTTGCCTTAAATTAGCATTCCACATATCTGTATTTGGATGATAAATACCTTTGAAGACTCCAGCAACAAGGGAATCAGGATTTTTAAGGATTCTCCAAACTTGGTTTGCTAACATAGCTAAGTTTATTTTTTGAAAATCTCTAAAACCAAGTCCTCCAGTAAATTTCGACCTAGACATTTTCTTCCATGAGATCCAATGAATTCTATTTTTGCTGAAGGTGTCCCAGTTAAATTTGAGATGATGCTAGACAATTTCTTGTATAAGTCTTTAGGGAATTTAAATATTGACATCGCATAGTTAGGAATCGCCTGTAGAACCGACTTAATCAAAACTTCTTTTCCTCCCTCCGATAATAAATATGCGTCCCAACTTGCTGATTTATTAGCCAATGTATCTTTAATGTAGTTAAGGTTTTCATTCTTTGATCTTTTTAATGTTAGAGGAATACCCAAATATTTTCACAACGAGTTTGCTAGTGGAATATTAAGAATGTCCGTAAGGTTCATCTTTAGCTCCTCTGAGATCCCATTACTAATGAGGATAGGTGATTTGTTATAATTATTTCTTTGTCCCGACGCTTTTCAGTAGCTATCAATAATGTTTTTGAATTGTCCTAGTTCATTCTCATTAGCTTCCATGAAGAAAAGTGCATTGTCGTAAAAAGTAAGTGCATGAGTTTTGGGCAGTTTCTAGTTATTGATAAACCTTTAATTTTCTCCTCTCAAATATTATAATTAATAAACCAAATTAGAGCTTCTGTCATCATAGAAAATAAAGAACACTTGATTTCTCCTCTTTTGTTCTAATTATATCCCCTTAGTAGACATCAAATTAGGTGATTATTTGACTAATTCGATAGACTTTTAGTATTAATTTGATATATTTCATTTTCTCCCCTTTGATTTTAGTATTTTTCATTTATTAAACTTTTGCACGTTAAATGGTTTGTTTTAGTGTAAAGTTTGTAGGTTTTTAATACTAGAAAGGATAGAAATCAAGAATTGAAGTCTTAGATCGTGTAAAGAAGTCAAAGGCGAGAAGAAATATCCCGAAGAATTGACAAGTTAGAGCTGCAAATCTAGAAGACTGATGGAAATTTCTGATTTTGAACTACTTACACATGGATTCAGCCTCTGAGTTGTGAAGAATATTTGTTCCTTATCGAGTTACGAAGAGTTAGTAAGTTTAATGAGTCAATTCGGAGTTAAATTGAGAAAGTTACAACCGTTTTAGTAGAGGGTTTACACCAGTAAGGGATTTGAACTTGAAGAGTGGACTTGGGTCATTTATTATTTCATTGAATTCACCCAAATTAAGCCCAAGTCTGAATTATTTAGTATATATAGTCCGTTTTGACTTTATTTTTATACACAACTCATTTTTAGCAAAGTCAGAAACGCCAGAGAGAAGGTCAGAAGCTAGGAAAAGGAAGAAGCCAAGAGTTGGAGAATTCATCTTCTCCAAATCACAGCCAAATCCAAACTCCTAATTAGGTTTCTTTCATTTATTTTCTTTCTGTAAAACATGAACACCGTTAATTTTATTTCTTTTGATTTTATTTCAATTATGAGCTAAATTTCATTTGTACTTGAGAATCGCAAACTGGGTTGAACCCAAACTAGATTAATTATTATTTTTCCAATTTGGGATTTAAGAATTTCAATTGAACTGTTATTTTACGTTGGATGTTATTTTATGCTTTATTTATTATCCTTAGAGTCATGAACTAAGGGTGAGTTTTAGTATCTAGGCTATTCAATATAGTGGCGTATTGATCACCTTGACGGGGGATTTAGATACAAAACTAGGTAATTTCCGTTGGTATCCGCCAATGACCTTGACAGGCTTGACTAGTCAATAGCCAATGTGGTAAGTTTTAATCATCCGAAAATAGTCTTAATCATCCTGACGGAGTTTAGGATATCGTATGAGAGCTTTTAGGTCCACCCTGACGGGGGCTAAGAGACTTTAGAATCCCGACTAATAATAATGATTCAGCCCTTAAAAGAAGACATTAATTAAGAAGGTTTAGGTGAAACCCTAGCGAGACTCAAGTACTACTTCTTTCCTTGCGTCTACATCTTTCATCTGCATTATTTTCATTTCACTTAATTTACTTAGTCTTTAATTTACTTTTGCAGTCTAGTTGTTAATCAAAAACCCAAAACAAACTTTCATATCATTTACTTTTCCATTATTGCAATTATTTCACTATTTGATCCATACCTGAGTTGTACCTAATCTGTCCCTGCGAATGAATCCGATTTATCGGTTTTACTACTTGGACAACCGTACACTTGTGGTTTGTGAGTCCTGATCTTTTGCATTTTATTTTATACACACAAGGACCCACCAACACTACCTAAACATGCAAAAAGTAGACAAACTTCAATTCTAAAAACGACGTCTAAGTTTAAAAAAAATGTTCCTTTTTGTTTCTGATACCAATATATTTATAGTGTTTCTACATGTCATAACTTTTGCATATACAACTACCAATATCGCTTATCACAGTGAGAAGGATTATGTTCCCTTACTCGACTTCAAGGCTAACATTGTGAGTGATCCTTACAGCATCATCAAATCATGGAATGGTTCTGTCCACTTATGCAATTGGACAGGTGTCACGTGCGGTCACCGCCATAAAAGAGTTACCAGTTTAAATTTATCTAATGGTGGCTTAGTGGATTCCTAGTCTCCTTTATTTGGCAACCTCAGATTTCATTTGATGTCTCCTCATTTGTGATAGATTTATATTAAGATGAGACATCATTTTTAGTGATTTAGAATCATAATAATCGTTTTTCTTGAGAAATAGTGTACTTTTCTATTTTGAGTCTTGATTTAGTAAAATAATATTTTTAGAGCATATTGGGTTTAATTATTTATTTAGTGTGAATTTTTAAAGATAATTATGGAGATTAATTAGATTCCAAGTAAAAAACTACAAGATATGGAAAAATATAAGCATGGAAATTGGAGACAAGGAAACAAAAGCTAAAAACATGGAAAAGGAAAAACTGCCTTAATCCTGAATTTCTGCACCTACGACCACAAATCAGCTTATATCTCAAAAACGGTGTAGAATTTGGAGAAACGGTCAAGAGAAACGTTAAATATCTTTCCGAGACGATAAATTTGGTGTACTCATACGCGTCAAACGGATGAGTATTGAAGCTGCTAGGACCAAAACAAAAACGGATCTGATTTCATGTTTTAGGGTTACGAATTTGAGTTGGGCTTGGAGTCCACTACTTACCTTCTCCTTCAAGAAAACAAACTAGGTCTTCTAAACACCTATAAATAAACCCTTATATCACTTGTAAATCATCCTTGCCTCGTAGTAATTAGTTCTTAAGGTTTTATTCTTCCAAGTTATTGTAGAGAGCAAGATGATGTCTTTTATTATTTCTTTTAGTTTATTTCCTTCAGGTATGAACTAAACTCCCCATAGCTTGGGTTTTGAATCATGTATAGTCTATGAATTCTAATTTCTTTCTATCTAAGTTTCTTTAGGAATTACATGTTTTAATCTGATATTAGCTTCTTACCTTTATATTTGTTTATGTGTTTTGATTTATTGCCTGTCCTAGAACTGATCACTTTAGGCTTTCTTAATAGTAATTAGATGGTCACCTTAGGTGGGTGTCTAATTATTGAAACACCACATAACGTCTAGTGTCGATATTGGTCCTGACAACACTAATTCTAACTAGATAGTCATTAGGGTATAATTTAATCACTATCACCATGTATGGAAATTGATTGCTTAGGGCCTTGGTAGCGCTTGATAACCCTATTTGAACCAGCCTCGTGGTGTGTCCGTAGCCCCCTTAGTCGTTCTCAAGGTCTAAGGTATGGGAATTTAGAATCCTGACTAAGTATACAAGAGCTAATTGTTTCCCTTATTAACTAGATTTAATAGAACAAATTAGAAGGATTAGTGCATACTAGAAAACCTAAGCTATATTTCCCATCTCATATTTCTTCGTATTTAATTTATTGTCTTCAATTTTCCTTAGTTTAATTCTTAAATTCGAATTTATCCTCTATTTATTTTCTTGTCTTTTAATTATTTACTTCTTACTCGTTATTTCTACCCATCCGACCAGCACACTAAGTCCCTGAGAACGAACTTTCTTATCATTAAAACTTGCATACGTCCTGTAATACGTGCAGTACTGTGCCTGTCTAGGGTGAGAGTGCGTTGTTTTCTGACTTATTATTTATCTATTTTTATCACACCCTAGCCGACACCAAGTTTTTGGCGCCGCTGCCGGGGACTTGTGTCTCGTTAGCGTGTGGGTTATCTATTTCGAGTAGTAGTTTTTAATTAATTTTTAGTTTTCAGTATTTAGTTTTTATTTTTCCGGATTAATGCTTGTGGTTTGCTTTAGTCTTTTTCAGGTTTCACAGTTTTTAATTCTTGGCTTCCGTTACCGGAGCCCGAGAGGAGCTTTAGATCATATAATAAACGTATTTGTGAGGAAAGAGCCTTAAGAAGAGCTATAGCAGGCGTACAAGAACAGTTAGATCCGGCTTTTGAAATCCCACCTGGAGGATTACCATACTTTGCACCAGGGGGACCACCACTTTTTATTCCACATGGTGTACAACAACAAGGACAACATCCATTAGGACGAGGTAACGGGCAAAACACTGTTGATCAAAACCGAGTTGAACAAGACCTTCCTGGCCTCCGCGTGCCGTTTCATGTTCAACCGATAGGTTACCGTCCTCCGGAGATCCAAAATATTAAATTTCGACCCGATCCGGGTATGTAGTGGTACAACAATTCAAGATCCGGTAAGATCGATTCAGAAGTTTATGCAGATTTGTGATGCTTATATTAGTCCAGGCATTACACGCGAGCAACTGTATTGTCATATGTTTTTGTTCTTTCTGACTCGTAGAGCTGGTGAGTGGCTAGATAGGCAACCACCAGGGACAATTAATTCATGGACAGAACTTCAAGCCGCTTTCTTTAACCGTTTTTATCCGAAGAGTTGATGTCTCCCTACTTGTTCTAATTATTAACCCCTTGGAGACATCCTTTTAGGTGAATAAATGACTTATTTGATAGACTTTTAGGCTTAATTGATCATATTGCACTTTCTCCCCTTGGAAATTAACTATTTGCAGAATCTGAGTTTTTGTGCATAAATTTGACTATTTTTAATGCAAAGTTAATGGGTTCTTGAATTTCATGAAAGACCAATCCAAGGAGGAGAAGTGAGAATAAAAGTCTTAGTGTATTTTAGAGTGTTAGGAAATGTTTTTACTCGAGTTTCTATTTTTAGAGTGCACTTTCCTATTTCGTTTTCTTGATTTATTGATTTATTCTTTTTAAGCATATGCGGCTTAATTATTTATTTAATGTGAAGCTTTAAAATATATATGGTAATTACTTAGAGACCAAGTCAAGATAAAGAAGTAAAGGAAAGAAGATTTACATGGAAATAAGAAGATTTGGGAAAGATATATGCAAAGAAGGAAAAGATAAAGCTGCCTTATGAATCTGAAATTCCAGACACGTTTCAAAGATCAATCCATAACTAAATATTGGCTAGGAATCTGGACGAATGGTCTGCACCAATAGAAAGCTCTTTCCAAGACAAGCAGTTTCATATATTGGAACTCCTCAAACGGATAAGTATTAAATGAGATATGACCAAATCAAGTCAGCAGCAGAATCTTACCTTTCCTAGATTTTAGGGCTACGAATTTAAGAGTTCTTGTCTTGTCTTCCACTCCAAGTAATTCGACCTAGGGCTTGCTAACACCTATAAATACACCTCTTAGACCTCATAATTCAGTACCTCTCATATTTTACTCAATTCATAACATCCTTAGAGAGAGAGTCAACCACTTCAGAGCAAGAAGACAAATGAGAAGCTAGTGCTGGAGGAATGCTGTTCTTCCATCAACAGTCATCTAATCCTTAGGTTATATATTTCTTTTCTGTAATTAAATATGATGTCTTTCTATTTAATTTCAGTCTTTAATTTTTTATGAGCTAAATTTCTTTATACTTGAGAATCGCATTAAAGGGATGAACCTTAATTAATTAATCTATGTGTTGAATTTGGGATTGTTTAGATTTAAATAGGATTGAGTTTTATATTGGGTATTACTTTGTTTTCATTACTAATTCTTTTAGGAACAACTAGAATTAGCTGTTAGTATTTGGGCTATTCACTTTAGTGGCGAAGTGATCATCCGACAGGGGGTTTGAATACAGATCTAGGTAATACCGGTGTAATGTCCGTTATTGACCGACAGGCTTAACTAGTTACATAGCCAAAGAGGTAAAATCATATCATCCGAAGAGGCATATTCGACCATACAGGTGTTTATGATACTTTAGGATAGCTTCTAGGTCCACCCGACAGGGGGCTAGGAGATATTAGAGTCCCGACTAATATTATAATTCCAATTCTGCCCTTAGACATAGCATAGATTATATTGATTAAGTGGATTCCTTGCGAGACTCAAGTATCTCTCTTATTTGAAGTTAGTCGTTTATTTGCTTTATTTCTTTTCTGTTAATTTAATTTCAGTCTTTATTATTTTTGCAATTTTATTTTACAAAATCCGAACAAAAATTATTATCTTTTATTTTCTGTTTAGCAATTATTCTTACTACTTAATTAATATTTGGGTTGAACCTAATCCGTCCCTGAGAACGAACTTGATTATCATATATTACTTGGGACAACCGTACACTTGCGGTTAAGTGGTTCCTTTATTTTTGCACTTAATTTTATAACACCCTAGGACCCACCAAGAGTATGAGACTCAAAGACCAAAGCGAGCGTGCAAGGTTCTGTCAAGAAGATGGAGAAACAGTAGGAGAATTATGGACAAGGTTTCAACATAAATTATCTAGATGTCAGCTCCATGGTTATACCCCCTCTTTACAATTAGCTATATTCTATGAAGGTCTCAACAGTCAAGGTAGAGAGAAGGTGGATAACATAGGAAAGGGAAATTTCGTGTCCATGAACCATAATGAAGCCGCCGAAGTTTTGGAAAATATTATTGAACAAGAAAGGAGTTGGCCTTCTATGCGAGCTCCTATAGCAAAAACCCGAGGTACGCTTCGTTTAGATGCGGAAACTGCAAACTCAGCACAAATATCCGCATTAGAAAATCAAATCAAAGAGCTTAAGCTAGAGATGCAGAAAAATTTAGCCGCAGCAAACGTAGTACAAGAAGCACAAGGTTGTCAACAATGTGGGGTTAATAATTATACATGGGAAGAGTGCGAAGGAAATCCACAGTCTGTTTATTTCATATCCAACCGAGGAGGTTATCAATTTGGTAATCGAAACCATCTGGGTATGCAGTATATAAATCCTCAGGGGGCAGCTAATCCTGGTCATTATCAACCGCGCCCCCAAAACTCTTACCAACCAAGAGGTCAGTATCAAAATCAATATCACAATAGACCTGCTCCCCCTCAACAACCTGTTCAAGATGCCTATACCGAATCATTAGATCAGAAAGCTTTACCACAGTATCCTCAAGAGGGATCTATGGATAATCAACAATTAGTAAAAGTCTTGGACCGTTTGACCAAGAATATGAACGCTCAGGATGAAAAGTTACGAGGACAAGATGCCGCAATTCAAATTTTAGGTACTCAAGTAGAACAATTAAACAAAGTTCTAACGAAATTAATGGAACAAAAAGAATTGAACGCTATCGAAGGAGGTGATGACAATGTTGGGTTCGAAGCTTGTAAGGCTATTTGCCTTGAAATTGAAGAAGAAAAGAAGGAAGTACCATATGCTGCCGTTAGTGCCGTGGAGGTTCCGAGTACCGAAGAAGAACCAACCAAGTCTAGCCCCGTGGAATCTAACTGTTCTGAGGTTGATGTGGAGGACGATTCAGAATAATACGAATATATACAGCTTCTGAAAGATATGCAAGAAGAGATTAGATCGGTCATGGATTATCAAGATGAGCTGGCTAAAGAGAAAGAAGAAGAAGCCTCAAAGGAGGAATCAAGAATTGAAGTTACACCTGCTGTGCAAGAAGAGAAAGAAGAAGAGAAGGTGGAACCGCCACCTGTTGTTCAAACAGTGTCACCAACTATTTCTAATACAAATCCTAAGGATGACACCGAACTCAAGACATTTGTAGAGGCGTACACTCCTGAAAATATCAACGCCCAAATGCTTGAGATTGCGAAGAAAGGGCTTACACCGCAGCAAGTTTTTATGCAAGTTATTCCTGAGAAAGAAGCGAGTTTAGAGATCGTAAGAGAGAACCTGAGAGTTTCAAGAAGAAGTGAAAGAGAGTTACCACCGAAGCTTAAAGATCCGGGAAGTTTTAACCTTCCTATTCAAATAAATGGTATGCTCAAGGTGAAAGCTATGTACGATGTGGGTTCTGGTTTGAATCTTATGCCTAAGTCCGTGTTCGAGAGACTTGGACTTCAGAAATCATAGAAAACTCCAGTGAAGTTGCACTTCGCTGACAACTCAGTTACCAAGACATGGGGAACAGTGGAGGATGTCTTAGTCCGTGCAGGTAGTATCGACATCCCTACTGACTTTGTTATACTTGAGTTTGATGCAGATAAGCAGGTTCCAATCATACTTGGACGGCCCTACATGGCCACAAGTCAAAGTGTCATCAACTATCAAGAAGGGACCATTACCCTTCATGCAAAGAACGTATCTGAGACCTTCTATGTCTTGGGCAAGAAACCAAGGAAGTTAGATCCCACCGTTCCTGTCATCCACAGCCTTTCACATCACAAAGTCCTTCCAGAGAAGGTCCACTTAGAACCTGTGGATACTGAGCCAAACATTGAGTTTGGGGTTGGCCATGAAGTACTATGGAAAGCTCACAAACGTGAAAATAGGCCACATAGTTTCAAAGACTCGTGGATGGGACCATTCATTGTCACTATGGTTGTTTCAGCCAAGGTGATAGAAATTCGACCCAAGAAGGGGATCAAGCGCAGATTAGTTGACGTTCATAGCCTAACTCGTTGTTGGGGAGGCTATATTCGCAAATCTTGATAGAGGTAACGCGTCTAACTTTAAAAGACATTAAATAAAAGTGTTGTACGGGAGACAACCTGCAAATTTTTAAGTTTTATGTCTTTTACATTTTTAGTTTATGTTTAGTTTAGTTGTTTTTAGTTGATATTGCATATTTGAGAAAGGTATTAGTGTTTTTGATGCTTAGGTATTGGAGAAATCGAGTTCGGGAGGAGAAAACAAAATTTTTCGTAAAATTCAGTCCCTCAGTCCGGTATACCGCACCTCAGCCCCGGTATACCGCAGAGGAGAAAACCCGTAATACGGGTAGGTGACTCGGGTTTCTTGCCGAGAAGAAATTTCTTTTTGGACTTCAGGTCCGGTATACCGCGCCTCAGCCCCGGTATACCGCAGAGGCCAAAAACCCGTAATACGGGTAGGAGATTCGCGTTTTTTGACGAGGGTTAAAATTTTTCAAAGAGAAGAAGGTCCGGTATACCGGACCATAGCCCCGGACTACCGCAGGTAGCCGCTAGAGAGAAAAAAAATTGAGTTTTAAGCTTATAAAAGAAGGATATTAGGTATTATTCCGAATTTACAAATCCTTAAGCCTCTCTTTCTTCTCCAACCCTCTTCCAACTCCATTAAAGCTCATACAAACCTTCACCAATCATCAAATCACTACTCAATAATCAATAAAAACACATCAAATCTTCTCTCCACATCATTGCAAAGGAGATTCAAGCACCCAATTCTCACCAAACACATTGAATTAAAAAATCAAAAGCTTAAATTTTCAACATTCATCCTACAATTTCTTAAATCCATACCAATCCATCAAGAATTCACCTTACCCACATAGAAATTCATCATCAATACATCTGTCCTAAACCAAATCAAGCTTGTTCAACCAGAAATTCAAAAGTTCAATTTTGAAGAGTTGTTAAAGCTTTGAGTTGGGGGTCAATTGAAGATGACTAATAGAACAGAAATATTAGCTAACAAGAGGGAGGTGAAGAAAAGCAAGGTATTGGGTTCAATTGAAAAGAAATCAAATAAAAAAGGTTCTAGTTCTAAAGCTAAGGGTAAAAACGATGTTGAAGATGGAGGTAAGCTAGCTATGTTTGATCGTAATGGAAAAAGGCTTTACTTTTATTCAAAGGAGAAAAAACAACCTCCACCCTTCAAAGGTCCTACACCCATGGATAAAGAGGAAGCTTCAAAGGCCTTGATAGCTTCTGCAGAAAAACAATTAAAGTAACTACCTTTTGCTTATGAGAAAGTATTTGCTGAAGAAGTTGGTACAGGAGAGTATAAGAGATTCTTGGAGATTGGTGCAAAATTGGGTTGGTCTACGTTCATGGTAAGACGTTCTGAATTATGTCATGAGTTAAGCTTTGGAATTCTATTTAGGCCTCTTTAGCCGAGATAGTAAAGGTTGTGTTCCGATTAGAGGAAAGTTAGTTCCTTTCACAGTTAATGAGATTAGAAACCACTTCAAGTTTAAGAAATTAATTGGATATTGGAAGTATAGTGAAGCAGTTGCTAAACGAAAAATCTTTGATGAGGGACTACTTTTTGAGCATGTTTTAGACAAGGAGAAAGTGCAATCACATAAGGGAGAATTAAAGGCACCTTGGCCTTACAAATATCTTCAAGCGGATGCAAGAGTTTGGCACAGTTTCCTTATTTCTAATGTCTTTGGAAACACACGAACTTGGGATGTGACTAAGAAGAACGCTCTACTTTTGGATTGTATTTTGAGAGGAGAAGAAGTAGATGTGGCATAGTTGATCTATGAGGAGGTGATGCGATTTTCGGTCTCTCCTAAATCAGTTTTTAATGTGAAATTTCCTACTATGATCACGTGTCTTGTGTGAAAAGCGAATGTTACATTGGGTGAAGAAGAGAAACTCGAGTTTAAGAAGAATGATATTGATAATGCTTGGATCATGTAAGTCTTGAGAAGAGCGAGTACTACGCAAGTCTCAAAAGAAGAAAAGGAGCAAAGTTGGCAAGAGAAGATGGAGGAGCGTTTAAACAAATTCGAAGCAGCTCAAACTTCCTTAGTCAATGATGTGGCACAAATCAACGCTTATCAAATACACATCATGAAACTCCTTGAGAAATTAACGCAAGATCAAGCCAATCCTACCTTGGATGTCAATAATGCGAGGCAATAGCCTCGAGAGTATGTTCTCTTTCTTCCTTACCATTTCTGTAAATGCTTTTATCTGCTAATTTAAATTTCTGTTTCGAGTCTTTTTCGAGCCATGGGGACACGGCTCATTTTTGAGTTAGGGGTGTGGGGATTCGTTGTCTCTCATCTCCATTTTTCTGTTTTTAGGTCGAAATTGAAATTTTTGATACATTGGAATTAGATGTAGAGTGTGTTTAATAGCTTGAAAGCATAAGCTCAGTGAATTGATGATAGTAAGTAGTATGTTTATGAGCTATGTTAGTTGTATGCTTTGAGTATTTGCAGGAAAACACACATTGATAGTAAAGAAAAGATTAGTGAGCAATGCGATAGAAAGTATGTTCGATCTCAGGGAACCTTGAGAAGTGTGTAGGCCGTGAGATCCAAGCTAGTTGACAAAACCATTTGATGAAAGTGCTAAAGGTAAGAAAATAACAAAATTACATGGTGTAGAAAGTGATTAAGGCAGTTCTTTCATATTGAAGCCCTTGAAGCCTTTTTATACCTTCTCACCTTGTTATTTTAATTTTATATGCTATATCCTTCTCAACCCCTTCTAGCCTTTCTAAAGCTTCTTATTGAAAAACATTATAAGCCATATCCCTTTAGATTATAGGACTTTTCCATATGACCCGCACTCGAATCGCGATGCATAGACAGTTGTTTTAGAGCTTGAGTTTGGGGTGGTGGGTCCACTATTATGGGAATTGTTATTGGGATGGGATTTTTGAGCTTATTAATTGTGCTATGTTCTTTATATTGATGATGATTCACGGATTTTTATTGTAACCCTTTGTCGGGGTAATAGTGAATGAAAAAGAAGCTACGAGCTAAAATTTGCCAACAAGGGCATAAAAAGAAAAGAATATATCTATATAATAAAGCAGAATGAAACCTAACTCTCCCTATTTATCCTCAAACTTCCCCATTCCTCTCATAATTCCCCCATTCGTCTCATAATTCCCCCGTTCTTCTCATACTATCATTTATTATATGCACATACGCATGAAAATATTAAATAATATAATATCCTTTTAACTTTCATTAAATAAAATTATAAGAATTAAAATTAAATTTTCATATTAATAAAATTTATTTCTTTTTATTAAAATTTTTAAAGTACTAAAAAATTTAAGAATTTTTTCAAAATTTATTATAAGAAAAGTTCAACTAGATATAGTGTCCGTTTGGGATTGATTATTTTTTAGTTAAAAGTGCTTTTCGATTAAAATTGAATTATTTGTAAAAAATATTAAAAAATATCTAGACATCTAAAATTACTTTAAGTGATTATTTTATTAATCACCTATCTAGTGCTTTTCCTAAAAGTGATTTTAAAGCTCTAAAGTGATTTTATGGATCTAAAATCACTTTAAGTGATTATTTTAAAAAGCAATCCCAAACGGGCACATAATATAAAATTAAAAAAAATCACTTTACATTACAATATTTAAATAATTTTTTATTTCTTTCATTTTCTTTGTCAAAACATGTATAATTTTGAAAGATCTCATTTCAACTATATAAAATAAACTTTTCAACACTAGAAATATATTGATTCATCCAATAAAAATTATAGAATATTAGAAAGTCAAGATGAAATTCATAAGATAATATATATATATATGGCTATCATATAAAAATTTAATATTAATAAACATTTAAAGGATAATTAATACTTAAAATAATCTGATAATTGACCATTAACATTCATTATTCATTATATCTCTCTGTCTATATAATAAAGTACTTTTTTAAACGGGTTGGACCCTCTACAAAAAAGACGAGCATGATCGTAGTCCCTTAATTAATTTCTTCACATTAATTGCATTAATTGTTTTCAAATAAAAACTTGATTTTCCCTTATCTCACTCCATTAGATATCTAAAAGTTCCGTATTTGATCCACGCTGACCACAAACCTCTAACCTTAACCTAAATTCTGAACCGTAACCTAAACCTTAACTTTAACCTTAGCCTCAAAGTCAACCTCAACCTCAACCTCAATCTTTTAATTAAACTTAACATCAACCTCTAACTTAAATTTAACCTTAACCTCAAACTCAACCTCACTTAACATCAACCTCTAGCTTAAATTTAACCTTAACATTAACCTTAAACTTGACCTTAACCTTCTCCTTAACCCTAGCCCTTGACCTAGCCTTAGCCTTAGTGTTAGCCTTAGTCTTAATCTTAGCCTTGGCCTTACCCTTAGCCTTAGCCTTAGCTGTAGCCTTAGCCTTAGCCTTAGCCTTAGTCTTAGTCGTAGCCTTAGCCTTAGCCTTATACTTAGTCTTAGCTTTAGCATTGACCTTAGCCTTAGCCTTATCCTTAGCATTAAACTTATCCCTAGCCTCAGTCGTAGCCTTAGTCTTAGACTTAGACTTAGCCTTAACCATAACCATAAACTTAACATTAACCTTAAACTTAACCCTTAACCCCTAAACCCCTTAACCCCTTAACCTTAACCTTAACCTTAACCTCAAACTCAACTTTTTAACTAATAACCTTAACCATATCCTTAAACCTAACCTAACATTAACCTTAAACTTAAACTTAAACTTAAACTTAAACTTAAACATAAACTTCAACTTACACTTAAACTTAAACTTAACCTTATAGTTAACTTTAACCTTACCCTCACCCTTACCCTTAACCTTAACAATAATATTAACCTCAACTCTAACCTTAAACTTAATCATAACTTTAGATATTACACCTTAAACCTAAACCTTAAACTTTAAACCATAAACCTAATCTTCATCTTCACCTTTAACCTCAACCTTAACTTTAAACTTAAAGCTTAAAAATTAACCTTAACCTTAAACCTTAAACCTTGAACCTCAAACCTTAACCTTTCACCTTCACCTTCATCTTTACTTTTTTAACCTTTATCTTAACCTTAAAGTTAAAACTTAACTTTAACCTTAATTATAAAATTAATCTTAACTTGAACCATGAACCTTAAAGCTTAAATTTTAAACCTTAACCTTAACCTTAATACTTAAAAACCCCTTATTCTTCTAATAATTTCCATATTCTTCTCATAATTAATTAATATAATATAAAAACATATATATAGTTACGTTTTACCACATATTTTACTCAAGTAAGTAACAAATTTATTTCCTTCAATCTCGGATTTTATAGTATCCAAAAAATAGTGTCGTTTTAATAATAAATATATCTAAATATAAACTCATATATGTAGCAAAAATACAGATAAATCAAATTGAAAGATGATTACTTATGAAAGACACGTTTAAGCATTCTATTTTTAATATGTGTCATTCTATACTCAACGTAGCTATATATGTTATATAATATCTATCATGTATAAATTAGAAAAACAATTTTTGCTATAAAAAGACAATGTTTTGCATTTTATATTTGAATCATAAAAAATAAAATTAATACTTAATTAATTTTCAAATTTACCTTAACCAAAATACGATATCTATATAAAATAGGATACACCTAACTTTTAAATTTTTATCAATATTAAAATATGACCAAATGAGAATCACAACTTAATTGCATATTTTCTTATTTATTTTTATTACAAGATCGTTTATATTATATAAACTAATCAAACATTTTTTTAAAAATTAATATTATATATCAGAATACCAACGTTTACCTTAAATTTATAATATAAAACCATTCCTTACAAAACTTCTCAAATATCTCAACCTTAAAATTAACCTTAACCTTAACCTTAACCTTAACCTTAACCTTACCTTACCCTTGACCAAAAGCTTGACATTAACCCTTAACCCATAAACTTAAACCTAAACCTTAATATTAACCTTAACTCTTACCTTAACCTCAACCTCAACCTTAAACTTAACCTTAACCTTAACTTGATATTTAACCATAGCCTTAGCCTTCACTGTATCCTTAGTCGTAGCCTTAGCCAAAGCCTTAACCTTAACATTAATCTTATCCTTAACCTTAAAATTAAAATAACCTTTACCTTAACTTTAACCTTAACATTAACATTAACCTTAATTCTAACCTTACCCCTTAACTTAACCTCAACCCCTTAACTATTAACCTTAACCATATCCTTAACCTTATCCTTAACCTTAACATAACATTAAACTTAACCTTAACCTTAACTTTAATCTTAACCTTAATCTTAACCTTAACCTTGACCTTAACCTTAACCTTAACTTAACCTTAACCTCAACAATGTGCAAGTGCACAAATTTGAACAATTTGATATCAACCACATATCTTAACTTGCATGACCTTGAAACTGTAACTAACACATATCTCAATGAACGCACTATACTGTCCATGAGAAATGATGATGTTAGTGAGATCAACAATCTTGCACTTAAGATTTTTCTCAGAATACAGAAGACGTATCTAGCAGCTGATAAGATGGTTGAAGAGGATCAAGTAGATAAATTTATAACATCTTGATATCCAAATGAGTATTTAAACTCACTGAATTCAAGTGGGTTACCTCCGTTCAAATTGGAATTAAAAGTGGGTGCTCCTATCATGTTGTTAAGATATATTGCCCCGAAGGATGGATTGTGTAATGACACGCGGTTAATGGTTGTCAGATATTTAACACGTGTTACTGAAGCCTGCATTTTGAATGGAGATAAATCCGCTAATTTGGTATTCATTCCAAGAATACCATTAGCGCCTTCTGCCTCGGAAATACCCTTTGTGATGACAAAGAGGCAATTTCATGTGCATTTAGCCTATGCCATGACCATCAATAAATCACAAGGTCAATTTGTAAAATTCGTTGGGATCGATTTGCGAACACCAGTATTTAGTCCTGGACAATTGTATGTTGCATTATCAAGATGTACGAGTTATGATCGTATAAGTGTACTTCTTCCCGATGGTGAACAAACAACAACTAATATTGTATATCCTGAAGTTTTAATATAATGTTTATTATAAGTAAGCACACAAGACGAATGATCATATATGTATTTTCGATTCTGTTTCTTTTTAATTTTTTTCCGTATTTCAACTTCTTTATTAGTTGTTTGATAAATTATACACATATTTATGTTCATTTGAATTTTATAATATTTTTTTTATAAAATCTGTATAACGCACTATCTATAATTTTAGTTTTTACATATTCAAAACCAAAAATCATTCTAATTTTTAAACATTTCATATGTATCAACATTAAATGAACAAGTAACTGGAATATTATTTTTTGGAGTGCCTTCAGGCACTGGCTATACCTACTATATATATATATATATAAGAAAAGAGAGTGATATCTCAACATTAAAAAGAGAGTCATATCTTAAAGAATTGATTTGAAAAGAAAAATATATATATTCGGACCGGCAAAGTGGAATTTTTATGTGAACATCTTATGCTTTAATTGGGTTATTGGGGATGCTAAATTGTGCATCAAAGAATTCATTGGGTTGAGTGAGAAACGTTTTACGAGAGTAACTCAAACTCTAGGGCGATTCGTTGATGGCTAGTGAGAAGAGAGCCAAAAGCTCACTCTAAATTATCCAAATATACTATCATACCGTCCCTAAGCCTAAATTACAACCTTAAGGACCTTTTGATTCTTTGCTATGTAATCAAGAAGTGATTGAGCCATTATAGAGTAGTTAAGTGGATCTTTGAATACTAGTGAAGTTCGATGAACAATCTATAGCTTCCTTGGTAAACTGAGTAAAGTCCCAATCCTTCTTACATTGCGAAACTAATCCGATCTTGAATTCAAGCCGTGTTGACTATGGATATGAGAAGTGTACAGGTATGTAGTTTATGAATATTATTGCATGAAATTTTCTGAGTTATTGCTTTATGTCTATTCTATATATTCTGCTATGTTCATCCCATTGTGTTGGAAATTCCATAAGTGTGTATTTATAGACTTCCCTTTGTTTTTATCTTTATTGTATCGGGATGATACAACTTTGAGTTGGGGGTCTTGATGTCTCCTCATTTGTGATAGATTTATGTTAAGATGAGACATCATTTTTAGTGATTTAGAAGTCATAATAATCGTTTTTCTTGAGAAATAGTGCACTTTCCTATTTTGAGTCTTGATTTAGTAAAATAATATTTTTAGAGCATATTGGGTTTAATTATTTATTTAGTGTGAAGCTTTAAAGATAATTATGGAGATTAATTAGAGTCCAAGTCAAAGACTACAAGATATGGAAAGAGATAAGCATGGAAATTGGAGATAAGGAAACAAAAGTTAAAAACATGGAAAATGAAAAGCTGCCCTAATCCTGAATTTATGCACCTACAACCACAAATTAGCTTATATCTCAAAAACGGTGTGGAATTTGGAGAAACACTCAAGAGAAAAGTTGAAGATCTTTCCGAGCCGATGAATTTGGTGTACTCATACACGTCAAACGGATGAGTATTGAAGCTTCTAGGACCAAAACAAAAACGGGTCTGATTTCATGTTTTAGGGTTACGAATTTGAGTTGGGCTTGAAGTCCACTACTTACCTTCTCCTTCAAGAAAACGAATTAGGTCTTCTAAACACCTATAAATACACCCTTATATCACTTGTAAATCATCCTTGTCTCATAGTAATTAGTTCTTAAGGTTTTATTCTTCCAAGTTATTGTAGAGAGCAAGAACGATGTCTTTTATTATTTCTTTTAGTTTATTTCCTTCAGGTATGAACTAAACTCCCCATAGCTTGGGTTTTGCATCATGTATAATCTATGAATTCTAATTTCTTTCTATCTAAGTTTCTTTGGGAATTACATGTTTTAATCTGATATTAGCTTCTTACCTTTATATTTGTTTATGTGTTTTGATTTATTGCCTGTCCTAGAACTGATCACTTTAGGCTTTCTTAATAGTAATTAGATGGCCACCTTAGCTGGGTGACTAATTATTGAAACACCACATAACTTCTAGTGTCGATATTGGTCCTGACAACACTAATTCTAACTAGATAGTCATTAGGGTATAATTTAATCACTATCACCATGTATGGAAATTGATTGCTTAGGGCCTTGGTAGCGCTTGATAAGCCTATTTGAACCAGCCTCGTGGTGTGTCCGTAGCCCCCTTAGTCGCTCTCAAGGTCTAAGGTATGGGAATTTAGAATCCTGACTAAGTATACAAGAGCTAATGATCTCCCTTATTTACTAGATTTAATAGAAAGAATTAGAAGGATTAGTGCATACTGGCAAAACTTAAGCTATATTTCTCATCTCATATTTCTTCGTATTCAATTTATTGTCTTCAATTTTCCTTAGTTTAATTCTTAAATTCGAAGTTATCCTCTATTTATTTTCTTGTCTTTTAATTATTTACTTCTTCCTTGTTATTTTTACCCATCCGACTAACACACTAAGTCCCTGAGAACGAACTTTCTTATCATTAAAACTTGCATACGTCTTGTAATAATTGAGTTACTGTGCCTGTCTAGGGTGAGAGTGCGTTGTATTCTGACTTATTATTTATCTATTTTTATTACACCCTAGGCGACACCATCATTTCAGCGAGAGTTGCGCCTCTTTTACAACGCCTTCAAAGCTAATCAGTTGGATTAGCTCTCGACAGAGCCTTGTTATTTTTTCTGTACTTAAAAGGTGTGAAGTGAGAGCAATAAGGTTCAAATCCCTAACCTGAACATAGGTTAGTTATTATTTATTTAGAATATGCATGGGAGGCGTGCATATTCCCCATAGAATTAATCGTGGTACGTGCAAACTGGTCCAAACGAATCCCGTAATAAAAAAACACCTTCAAATGTAATATACCCTTTGAATCTGGTCATCTAATAGGCTAGTCTATTAATACTCAACCTATTGACTCTCTTGAACCAAAAATCCTGGTACTATAAGCAATATTCGGGATTTAGAAATGTTGTATCTGAGAGACAACAAATTGGGAGGGGAAATTCCATAATCTCTTGGTATAAACCAGTGCGAAGGAGCTATACCACAAAGACTTTGGAATTGTAAACATTTGTTGTTTTTGATTCTTTAACATATTCCGTGATACTATTCCGAAAGAGATTTTTAGTATTTTCTTTTTAGCTACAGAAATGGGACGATGTAAAATTGCTAGCAGATACTCAACTTACCACTACATCTTTCGTCATTCAAATTCATGACATTCCACCACTCTTAATCAATGAAGACAATGCTGTTAAAATCGGAAATCAACTTGGCAAAGTGGAAAAAGTTTTCTTACCTCCTGTAGAAAACTTTAAAGATTTCAGTGCTATTCGAATTCGAGTTGATTGGAATATCTTCAAGCCTGTTCAAGGATCTTATAATATAAATCTTGGTGCTGGACATCGTATCAAAGGTATTCTTAAATATGAAAAATTATGCGATTTGTGCTTTCAATGTGGTATGCTAGATCATGAGGAAAGTGAATGTCAAAACAAAATCAAACTCAAAACAAAGCTTACAAAAATCATCCATGGCTTTGAACCAAAAATTGACAAAAACACTAACCCAACTCGGAAACCCTTTCAGAAAACCCATCCGAGTTACAACCCAAAACCGAGTCAGAATCAAAACTTCTCGAATTCAAAAATTCCCAAATCTCAAAAAAACCCTAACAACATGGAACAAAACCCAATACCTGATGATACTCAGCCGATGCTCTTCAATGCTTCTGACATCACTATTAATGAAGAAAATAACGTTTCAGAAAGGAAAGCTATTTTGGGTTATTCAAACTATCGAAAAACCCCTTCAAGAGAAAAAGGATCTGATCTTAACTCTGTTCGTGAAAGAATCGAAGAAAACAAAAGAAAAAAGAAAGAGGACAACACTTTTGAGGGGCCCATAAAAAATTGGTCCGACATTTCTTGTGAATTACAAAATAACCCCTTCAGTCTGCCAACTCACCATGCCACGTCAAATACTACTACCCCACCCCTAACACTTCAATTCGGGTCTAATGAAAAACCCGTTGTTATTACTGAAAAACATTACCTTTCTATTAACCCTAACAGCAAACAAAACACCTCTCTCAACCTAATCCCTAATTCTCATCCTTTCAATTCTCAAACACCACAAAATCAAAATCAATCCCTAATCCAAACATCTGAACCAAATAACTCTCTTCTAAATATAACCACTATTCAACCAATACCTTTCACCCTTCTT
Source organism: Nemophila menziesii (assembly GCA_029959085.1). NCBI lineage: Eukaryota > Viridiplantae > Streptophyta > Magnoliopsida > Boraginales > Hydrophyllaceae > Nemophila > Nemophila menziesii. The sequence continues at coordinate 34,354,572 of JARWIR010000005.1, read as the reverse complement.
GATGATACTGAAACTCCTATTCACCATCGCATTAACGAATATAAGAGTCAATCAGAAAGGAAAAATCATGCTAAAGATGCCATTGATGCTGCTAAATTCGATAAACTATGGGCAACTAGATGGAACGACACTGCTCCACATATCTCAACCACCATGATAGACCAACAAAACTCCATCAACAATGAAATTTCTGAAATTCAATCTGCTAAAGATAAAGAAGAAGAAGATTCTTCCTGGGGTAATACAAGCACAGACTACACGAAAATAGAAATTGAAGAAGATGATGCTACCACTTCTGCCACGAATATGGACATCACAACTACTGATAACGAGGTTTGCGGGTTTGTCCTTGAACAAACCCACACCGAGATATGACACACCTGAGTTGGAACTGTCAAGGGATTGGTACCCCCTTGACAGTTCTAACACTTAAGGATGTGATCCGGCTACATCATCCTAAGGTAATTTTTTTATCTGAAACTATGAACAAATCTGCTATTACTGATAATCTTGCTTCTACCCTTAATATGAACATCATTACTACCATTGAACCCATAGGAAAAGCGGGGGGTCTTTTACTCTTAGCTACTGCTGATTATAACATAAAAGTTGAAATCAAAACTCAATACTATATTCACTGTAAAATAACTGATGACAATATGAACACTTTCTTTACTACCTATGTCTATATCCACCCAAATGATGACCAAAAAGATAAAATCTTAACTGAAATTATTGATATTGGCAAAAATCTTGATAGCTCTGCACCTTGGAATATTGTGGGTGATTTTAATATGATAAAATCTCCTAATGAAAAACTTGGTGGTTTAACTCCTTCTGATCATATTCTAAAACTAAATGAATTTATGAATGCTACAAATCTTCATGATTTAAACTACAAGGGCTGTTTTTATACCTGGAGTAATAAAAGGTCTGGTAAATTCCTTATTAAACAAAAAATTGACAGAGGTATATCTAATTCTTTTTGGGATATTCTCTTCCCTGAAGCCTGGATTACCATCCTTCCTGCCTTAGGCTCTGACCACAGTCCCCTTATCATAAACTTTGAGCAAAAAATTTCTAAAACAAATCAAAGATTCTTTTACAGAAAAGATTGGAATCTTGATACTGAGGTGTCTAATATTATCCATACCCAATGGAATCTTCACCTGAATAATATAAATAAAGGTATCCTAAAGTTTGGAAAAAAATTATATGCTACTGGTAAGGCCATTACTGTTTGGGCTAGAAAGAAAAGAATTAATAACCGAGCCCAAATAAACACTCTTATGAATCGCCTAGAACATCTTAACTCTAAAATCAATGACAATTATGATGAAATAAGTTCTATAAATTCTGAAATTGAAAATCTTTGGAACAAAGAAGAAGAATATTGGAAACAAAGAAGTAGAATTCTTTGGGTTAGATTTGGAGACAAAAATACATCTTACTATCATGCCTCTACAAAAATCAGAAGGAAAATTAACAAGATTACTTCTCTTATGAATAATAATGATATTTGGTAAACAAATCCCTCTGACATTAAAAATATAATTACTTCCCATTTTGATAATATTTTCTCTACTATTGGTAAGAGAAATTATGACATTGTCTTAGATAAAATAAACCCTATTATTACTACTGATATGAACAAGAACTTAATTGCTCCTGTTACTCTAAAAGAATTAAAATCAGTTGTATGGTCCTTAGGTAGCAATAAAGCACCTGGACCTGATGGATTTTCTGATTTCTTTTTCAAAAAACACTGGCATCTTATCAAAATTGATCTAATGAGAGTGATTACTGATTTTCTCTTTAATCATAGCCCCTTAGCCCCTATAAATGGTACTTTTATAACTCTTATTCCAAAAATTGAGGGGCCTACTACTATAGGACACTATAGACCTATTAGTTGTCCAAATTTTCTTTATAAAATAATAGCTGGTATTCTTGTGGCTAGACTAAAACCTCTTATGCAAATTATTATTTCTGAGGAGCAAACAGCTTTTGTTCCAGGTAGGGACATTCATGAAAACATTATCATTGCTCATGAAGCTGTAACTTATCTAAAAAAACAAGAAATTCAAAAAATTACACTGCAGCTATCAAAGCCGACATTTCTAAGGCCTTTGAGAATGTCGAGTGGGACTTTCTCATTGATATGATGCGTAAAATGGGATTTTCGGAAATTTGGCTTACTCTTATCTATAATTGCATTTCTACTGTCTCTTACTCAGTCTTACTTAATGGCTCTCCTGTTGGCTTAAAACAACCCACTAGAGGCTTGAGACAGGGTGATCCCCTGTCTCCTTTCCTCTTTTGTATCATTACTCAAGCCCTTAGTGCTTTGATGAAAGACAAAGTTCAAAAAAATCTTATTAAAGGTATTAAATTGGCTAGAAATTGTCCTACTCTATCCCATATCTTGTTTGCCGACGATAGTCTCTTCTTTCTCAGGGCAACCAAAGAGGAATTTGAACAATTTCTAGATGTTATTAATCAATACTCTTTTGCCTCAGGTCAGACTATAAATTTAAACAAAAGTGGGGTTATTTTTAGTAAGAACACTCCCTCTTATGATATATCCATGCTTACTAACTTAATTAGAATGAATCATTTACCTAATCTTGGAAAATACCTAGGTCTTCCCTCTGATTGGGGAAGATCAAAAGTAAAATCCCTTGAATGGATGATAAATAGAATTATTTCTAAATTAAATCAATGGAACACAAAACTTCTCTCTACTGGTGGTAAAGAAACTCTTATCAAGGCTGTAATTCAATCTATCCCTTCTTATACCATGTCTCTTTTTCTTATCCCTACTACTACTTGTAATTTAATTAGTAGTCTCGTGGCTTCCTTTTGGTGGGATAACAAGAATAAGAAAAAAATACATTGGAAAAGTTGGGAAAAGCTTGAATTGCCTAAATTTGAAGGGGGTTTAGGATTTAAAAATTTTTGCTCACAAAATCTTGCCCTTCTTGCTTCCACGGCCTGGAAATTAAACCTAAAAAAAACCTCATTAGCTTATAAAACCCTTAAGGGTATTTACTTTCATAATACGGATTTTATAAATGCTAAACTTAATACTAATGCCTCTTGGTGCTATAAATCTCTTATTAAAGGTAGAGATTTATTCAAAAGTGATCTTAAATGGGCCCTTGGTAATGGAACACAAATAAACATTTGGAATGACCATTGGCTTCATTCTAAGAAAAAAATCATAAATTACACAAATTCTACCCTCACAAAAGTCTCTGATCTTATTCTTCCAAATACTAGTAACTGGAATGTTGCTCTTATTAATAATATCTTTGATACTGCTACAGCTACTGAAATACTCTCGCTAAATACACCTGTTATTGCTACTGATGATGTATTATGTTGGAATCTAAGTGCAACAGGTACCTTTAGTACAAAAGAATGCTATAATCATATTATTTATAGCGACATTAACAGAAATAAGGCTTTAAACAAGCTGATCCCTTCTAGCTCTTATACAAATGATGATGAATTTTGGAAAAAGATCTGGCTATTAAAATTACCACCGAAAATATTAAATTTCCTTTGGAAATTATTAAATGATTCTCTTCCTACACAACAGAGTCTATTTAACAGGAAATGTGCTCTTAATAACTTATGTAAACATTGTGATCATGGCCCTGAGACCATTGAACATATGATCTTCCTTTGCCCTAGTTCTAGGGCGACTTGGTATGCATCTCTTATGTCTTTTCTTACACATTCATCAGCTTGTTTCAGAATTGATGGTTGGTTTCAATTTCTTTTAAATCTCGATGTAAAAAATGATGAATGTAATAGAAACATAGTCGAGTTGGCAACCTGGATAATGTGGTTCATATGGAAAAGTCGCAACAAAAGCTACTTTGAAAATCAGAAAATCTTGCCCCTGTATAATATTGAAAGAGCTTATAAAGCCTATGATGAATACAAAAAATTTAACTCCAATGTATCTGAGGCAAATACTGAAACTGAAACAACAACTGATATTGTAATAGGAATCCATAGTGGAAACAGCAAAGAAAATGAAAATACACAGTATACTAATTTAATTAAACAACAGGTCAGGGTAAATGCTTCTTTACCTTTACATACTTCTTCCTCTAATACAAATAGTTCTTCACTAAACACTTCTACCTTAGATTATAATCTAACTTATATTTATGTAGATGCCTCATTTATTGTTGAAACTAAAAAAGCTTCTGCTGCTTGTATTTTTAGTAATTCTCAAGGCCGTTTTTTGGATGGACAAACTTGGAGTTTTGCTGCTCAATCACCAGTAGAAGCGGAACTGATTGGAATTAGAAATGCAGTCCTCAAAGCAACAGCACAACATAATCACCACAACAAATTTCAACTGCGAAGTGACTGCCTCACAATTATCAAACCCATTCAATCAGCTGCTATCTTCCACAACAGTTTCCTACAACCTCTCTTCAAAGATGTTTTGCACATTGCTGAAAATCAACAAATCTCCTTCAAATATATTAGTAGGAGACACAACAAATCGGCTGATTGGCTTGCGCGACAAGAGATGAAGAATCTCTTGCCTTGTAATTGGGCTACCCATCCCCCTTCCCAATTAGTTTCCTTAATTCAGAATGATCTTTTTGCTACTGGTATTGGTTGAGAAACACTGAACTTATTGTATTTGTCCATTTATTTTAATTTAAATTTCTTTCGACTAAAAAAAAAATTTAACTAGAATTGTTACAAAATTGATCATAACCTTGAAGGATTAGTGAGTTGGTAAGTTTAATTTTGTTTAGGAATAAGTTGTCTGATAAAATTCCAGAAAGCATTGGAAAGTGCCTAAGTTTTGAAAGATTATCTCTGGCAGTAAACTTATTGAATGGGTCTATTCCTTTATCATTAAGATCCATTAGATGTCTTCAATAAATTTACTTTCTCACAACAAATTGTCTGGCCAGATTTCCCTTTTTCTGCCAAATATTTTCTTTACAAAAGCTAGATTTGTCTTTCAATGATCTTGAAGGTGCGGTACCAATAGACGACATGTTAAAAATGCAAGTGAAGTATTAGTTGTCGTAAATAAAGGAATGTGTGGGGGGCACAAATCAGCTTCATCTGTCAAAGTGACGTGTCACCGAGTCAAAGAGACATAAGATTTCATTTGCATAATCATATTGATAGTGTTACGAATTTGTATGTTCATTGGAGTAATCTTGTTGTCACATCTCTTCATTTGTTCTTCCAAAAAAAGAAGCAATCCTTCTTCTACATCACCATCAAGTCCATCATATATGAAAGTGACGTATGGAAAACTATTCAAACTTCAAAGCAAGTAATGGTTTCTATTTAGGAAAATTTGATTGGCGAGGGTAGCTTTGGCTCAGTTCATAGATGGATCCTTGATCGTGATGACGGGGTCGTTATAGCGGTAAAAACAAATAACCTTCTCAATCCAAAAGCTTCCATGAGTTTTATGTGTGAATTGTGGAAATATAGAGAAGAGAAGTGATAGAGAGAATAGAGAGAAGAGATATATTGTTATTGATGGAATCGTTTTCATCATGTTGGTCAAGTATATATACAAGTCTAAGATTCTATTGTGATGCTAACAACTTATTGTTACAAGTTTGTTAGATTACAGCTGGCTTTACTTGTCACTCAAGTCTCTTATCTTATCATCCCCCCTCAAGCTAAGCATGTTGAGCATGGGAAGCTTGTGAAGTAAGGCAGTGAAGACAGAGACTCCAAGGCCTTTAGTCAAGATGTCAGCAATTTGATCCGAAGAGGAAACATGATGTAAGTGAAGAAGTTTAGACTTGACTTGTTCTCGAACGAAGTGAAAATCGACATCAATATGCCTTGTTCTTGTATGAAATACAGGATTATTTGCTAAAGCCAATGCAGACAAGTTATCACACGCAAGAGTGGGAGTGTGAACATGTATGTGAAGGCTTTTAAGTAAGAAGGTAAACCACTTGATTTCAGCTGAAACGTGAGCTAAAGCTCTGTATTCGGCTTCAGTGGATGATCTTGAGACTGTGGTTTGGCGTTTTGACCCCCAAGACACAAGATTCTTACACAAGAAAATGCAGTATCCAGTTGTGGAGCGCCTGTCTAAGGCATTACTTGCCCAATCTGAATCAGAAAAGGCATGAAGAGTTGAAGATGAAGGTTCGAAGTAGAGACTATAATGAAGAGTGCCTTTGACATATCTTAGTAGTTTCTTTAAAGCTTCATAGTCTCCATTAGTAGGTTTGTGCATAGATTGACAAATTTGATTTACTGAAAACGCGATATCCGGTCTTGTAATAGTAAGGTACTGTAAAGCACCAGTTAAGCTCCTAAATAGAGATGGATCTTCAAACAATTGTGTGTTATAATTTGTAGAGATGGTGGTCCTTTGTGTGTTCTAAATAAATGCAATAAATAATCGAACCACAACCGCAAGTGTACGGTTGTCCCAAGTAGTAATTCTGATAATCAGATTCGTTCCAAGGACGGATGGTTGATCACAATGTTTATGCAAATAGCGATTGATGCACTTATGAAAATGAAAGAGGATAAATTGTTTGTTTTGGTTTTGTTTATTATAACTAAATGAAAGATAAAATAATAATGCAAGTAAAAGATAAGACGCAAGTAAAATGTATGAAAACGCAATATGAGATGTAGTACTTGAGAACGCAAGGATCCTCCTAATTTTACTTTCTAACTTATGTTGTTTAAGGGTTAAATCAGTCAATTACAATGGTCGGGATTCTAATATCCTTATACCCCCGTCAGGGTGGACTATAAGGCAATCCTAAAGTGTCACTAGTCCCGTCAGGGTAAATATGATCCACCGTTGGATGATTAAGATTTATTACCACATTGGCCCTAGGATTAACTAAGTTCGTCAGAATCAATAGCTTTTATCCTAGATTGAACAACTATTTCTGCATCTAAACCCCCGTCAGGATGATCCATACGCCACATATATGGAATAGTTTAGATACTAATACCTAATTTTAGTTCGCGACTCTAAAATCAGTAAACATTCACAAATTGTCGAAAAAAGTAAAAGACCTAATTTAGTTTAATTCAATAAAAACCCAAATTCAACATTCGTTATAATATAAAATCAGGATTCACCCATTGTTTGTTCTCAAGCACTAATAGAAATTTAGCTCATATTAAAATTAAAAACGAAATAAAAAGAAATGGAATTCATATTGTTTACAAAATTAAAATACGAAAAGAACCTAATTTCCGGAATTGGAATGACTACGAACGGAGCTATAGACCCACTCCAGCTCTTGTAGCTTCTTCTTTCTTCCTTCTGTTGCTTCTCTCTGGTGTTTTATCTTGTGGAATGTGAATTGTGTGAAAAATAGAAGTCCAGACCTCCTTTTATAAGTAAAAATTCGGATTAGGGCTTGGACCAGAAAATAAAAGCCTAATTAAATGTCCAAGCCCACTTTCTAAGCCCAAAATCCCGTAACTGATGATAGGCCTTCACTAAAACAGCTTTTCCCGATGCGTTACAACTCCGATTGACCTCATTCCACTTGGTAAAGTTCCGTAACTCGATAAGGAATGATTTCTCTTCAAAGGTCAGCGGCTAAATCATCGCTTAAGCACCTCGAAATCAGCAATCTATGGCCTGGAAAGTGGATTTTCAGCTCTAAAAATAATATCTTCGGGATTTGTCTTCAAGTCTTGACTCTAATTCACGATCTTTGACCTTCTCCTCGGATTCCTCTCCTAGCTAACATTTAAAACCTGTAAACTTTACACTAAAAATACCAATATTACGCGCAAAAGTTTAATAAATTAAAAATGCTAGAAATAAAAAGGTAATTCCGGATTATTGAATATTTAGTCCAAAAGTCTATCTAATTAATTAAATAAACACCAAAAATGATGTCTCCCAAGGGTCTAAAATAAGAACAATTAGGGAGACATCAAGACCCCCAACTCAAACCTTTGTCGTCCCGACAAAGTAAAACAAAACAAAGGGGTAGAAGTAAGCGTATAAACAAGTAGAAGCTAGCAAATAAACCCTAAAGCAATTCTCAAAATAAATCTCATATAACAAACTCTAGAAACTAATATACACATACACTAATCATGCAACATCAAACATAAATAATCTCAATCATAAAATTAAAGTCGCAATGCTTGAAGGTTACACTTGTACTCATCTCTGTATGATGGCTATAGGGTGGTCATTAATCCTAACTCGCTTTGAACGCTCCACCTAGTGTATTCCCTATCAACAGAATAATAAATTCACTATGCACTTAGGAATCACGAGGTCTTTACGGTTATAATATTGGCTTAAGGACAGGTGTGGATGTATATTTGGTAAATTTGAAGTGAGCTTTTGGCTCTCTCCTCACTTACCATCAACAATGTCCTCGAGCTTGAGTTAACGCTCAAAAAAATGTTCTCACTCACCCATATACGCATCAATTTAGCGTCCCATGTCTACCCACTATAACTAAGATGATTTTCAGAAAAATTCCACTTTGCCGGATGTTTTATTCATTCATATTTTTCTTTTTCTTTTCTTTTCTCTTTTTTTTTTTTTTTTTTTTTTTTTTTCTTTTTTTTTTGTACAGGAGCAAACCGGGTTCCCGGTTTTGACGAATCCGGGTTCCCGGTTCCTACTGTATGATTTTTCAAAATTTTTCATTTTTTCTTTCTTTTTCATTTTTCTTCATTCCCGGCAAAGGGTTACAAGTATATATCATCTGCAATTGTGCTACAATACAAAGCACATCGATCCCTACCCATTTAATTCCCCATATGTGGTCCCACCACCCCAAACTCAAGCTCGAGACATGTCTCAGGATTGTGATTCAAGTGCGGGTCATATGGTCATGCCTAATAATCTAAGGGATAATGGCTTATATCGTGGCTACAAAGAAAAGGCTAAAGGTTCAAAGTTGGCTAAGACGGATAATAATTAATACAAGGGATAGAAGGCTAAAAAGGCACAAATGGCTAACAAAGAACTGCCCCTATCATTTTCCTAAGTACATAGCTTGTCTTTAGTTCATATCTAGGTGGGTTCTCTACTAATTAGGATTTCACGTTCTACACACCAAACATATTCCTTGAGTACAAGCTCACTTCATTTGCATTGTTAATTAATTTTTCCTATCAATTACCTATGTTCGCATGCAATTGTAAGTGCGTTTTATATCAATCCCTAAAGTCCACTATTTACTATCATAGATTCATCAAAAGTATGCTTAAAGGGATATTTAAAAATTTCTACAGTCAAACGCAACTCCGAAAATTTTTTATTGAAAGCAAATAAAGCAAATAACACATAAAAATTGGGATGAGGCAACGAACCCCACCCCAAACTCAAAAATGAGTCGTGTCCCCACGACTCGAAAAGACTCAATAAAGCATTTAAACTAATATACACTAAGAGGAAAGTTTAGAAAACGTATCTTAACCAGCGCGAGGCTGGTTATCGGTGTTGCGTTCTGGACCTTTATCTCGCGTAACAGCATCATAAATCGCGTTTTGAAGTGTATGTACGCCTAGGATTAAATTTCGCAGCAAGTCCAATTCTTTTGTAACGTTTCCCAAGGTAGCAATCATCCTCTCCTGATTCTCTTCCAACACCTGAATCTTCGCTTCCAACTCAGGTACAGTTTTCACTTTCTTTGATTGAGGAGTTCTCGGACTTCTTGTAGTTCGTGTTGCTTCTTCATGGATGTTCTTGATTGTGCTCAAAGCTATACTCACACCAACTGAAACAGTATCAATATCTGCGTCCTTACGCGGAATCTTTGCGTCTAGACACAACTGAGTAATAGTACAAGGAAACTTCAGATTTTGTTGTTTCATTGGTGATTTCGCGAACTCCATGATCGTATCATAAATGATCTTAGCAACGTCAAATGGTTTCTCCTCCAAAATACACTTAATAACAAATATGTGCTCTTTCTTCAACTCGGAAGTGTGTTTAATACCAAAGAAAGTGGGTATTATGAAACGAGACCAAACCTTAGCACGAGGTGTCAAACTACTGCTGTAAAACTGTCCAGGATACCTTTCACCTTCCGGAATTGGGCTAGTCCCATTAACAAGCACGGTCCCCCAAAGGGATTCAAAATCAAAAGAAGGGTCATTAAGAGTTTCTTGGAAGGGGCATGTTCCAGAAAAGTTGGGTAGTTTCAATGATTTCCGAATACGTTCAATAGAGAAAGGAACTACCTTTTTGCGGATATCAATGGCATCATGGGAGGTAGCTAAACCTTCGTAAAATTCTCGCACAAAAGTAGGAATAAACTCAAGCTTCCTTTCTTGTAACGCCTTCCAACCAAACTTAGCACATGTCACAGCATATTCCTTGTAATCACTACTCATAATACCCTTAGGAAAATTCGTCTCCTCACCAAATTTCAAAAATTCAATTCTTTCACGAACCTGAGTATTCCAACAAGTGTAAACCCTCTTAGGCTTGTGGGCCCACATCTTCATACGCGGAGTTTTCTGAATGGGTACTTCCGGAATCTCTTGTTCAGTTTCCTTGTCAATGTTCTTCGCAATTTCCTCTTCTAGTTCCTTTTCACTTTCAATCTCATCAATCAGTCTTCTCTTTAGACCTGTGATTTCTTTTCTGTTAGAATGAAGCTTAACTTCGTCAATTTTTCGTTTAGGACGCGAATCAGGAATCTCAATAGCTTGTTCTTGAGATCCACCAATGGTGGTCTTCCTTCTAGGAGCAGTTCTTCGGAAATCACCGGTTCTGTTAGTCATCTCTTTGCACCCCAAACTCAAAACTTCAAATAATGAAAACCTTAGAGAAAAAGTTTAGAATTTTGATGTTTTGAGGTTTAAGAATTTAAGAACTAGGTGAAATAAGAGATGGGTCTTGGTTAATTTGTATGGGAGAAGAAAGAATTGGGTTTAATTTAAGGAATTGGGTGAAGAAGAATCTTGGAAAAAAACTAAGGATTTGATGTTATTTTGGAGAGGAGGTGAGTTGATCTTATGTTTTTGTGGTGAAAGAGGGTAGGATTTGATGATATATAGTGTTTTGGTAGATGAATCTCGGAGGTGGGGAGGCTATTGGTGCGTTTTAGGTAAAAACTTGCAAAAGAGGCTAAGAAAACTAGGTTAAAATACCCAAAACCGCCTCTCACAGCTTTCAAACCGGGTTCCCGGTTTTGGAAAACCGGGTCCCCGGTTCCGCGTCGCTGTGATGGCGCGGAAAAATAATTGTGGACTTTTTTTTTTTTTTTTTTTTTTTTTTTTTGAAACGCACCAAAACGCTGGACCCCAAGACGCGGGGTCAGGGATTTTCTTCGCCGAAACCGGGCACCCGGTTCTGTGGAATGCGGGTTCCCGGATTTTCTCGCTGGCGCGAATCAAAACGCGCCAAAACGCAGCAACTCAAAACGCCGGGTCAGAACTTTTGGGTGTTTACAGCTCCGAAACCGGGTACCCGGTTCTGCCAAATGCGGGTACCCGGATTTGTGTCGATGGCGCGAATCAAAACGCACGAAAACGCAAGCCACCAAGACGCTGGGTCAGGGAATTTCAGAAATTACAGCACCAAAACCGGGTACCCGGTTCTGTGGAATGCGGGTTCCCGGTTTCTCCTGGACCTCCAACCTCTTTTTCTTCTGTTTTCGCCAAATCGACCCCAAACTCAAGTCCTTTTTACCCCTGAAATCATCAAAAACTACTACCCTTCCTCATTTCTTAATAAAAACAATAAAATTACGAAAATCAAACTAATCTAGATTGCAAAAATAGAAAAACTCAGCTAATATACAAGTAATTGGCTTTTGTTTAACGTCGTTAAGCTCGACGGTTTACCTCACGCTTCTAAGGAGTCTCGCGGAGGTACATGACCTCCCCGGGATGTGGATCTTCCGAGCGATTGGTATCTTCACCTCCATGGTATATCTTTAATCTGTGACCATTAACCATAAAGGTACGGTTCTCTAGCGGATGTTCTATTTCTATCGCCCCATGAGGTGTAACTTTGGTCACTATGTATGGACCTGACCACTTAGATCTTAACTTACCCGGAAAATTGCTGAACTTCGAATTATACTTTAATACTTTTTGCCCTACTTCAAAGTTCTTTGGACGAATCCGATTGTCATGCCATTTCTTTGTGTTTTCTTTGTAAAGTTTAGCCTTTTCATAAGCATGCAATCGGAATTCATCGAGTTCATTAAGCTTCATCATACGATTCTTTCCAGCTAAGATAGGATCTAAGTTCAACTGCGCAATTGCCCAATAGGCACCCATTTCAAGCTCTAAAGGTAAGTGACAAGCCTTACCATACACCATACGATAGGGAGATGCACCAACTGGAGTCTTAAACGCAGTACGATAGGCCCACAACGCATCATCTAACTTCATTGACCAATCTTTTCTTGTAGGACCAACGGTCTTCTCTAGGATTGATTTGACTTCACGATTCGAAACTTCAGCTTGACCATTGGATTGTGGATGGTATGCAGTAGATACACGGTGTCTGACTCCATACTTCTCTAGAACAGTCTGCAAATATCTATTAACGAAATGGGTACCTCCATCGCTAATAATCACTCTAGGTGTGCCATGTCTAGTGAAGATATGTGATTTCAAGAACTTAATCACCACTCGTGAATCGTTGGTAGGTAAAGCCACCGCTTCTACCCACTTAGAAACATAATCAACAGCTAATAGTATATAAAGGTTACCATTTGAAGGAACGAAGGGACCCATGAAGTCTATGCCCCAAACATCGAATATCTCAACCTCTAATACATTATTACGTGGCATCTCATCCCTCTTGGATATGTTTCCGGTAAACTGGCATCTCGAACATCTCTTGACATATTCATGACAATCTTTAATAACAGAAGGCCAGTAAAAACCTGATTGGAATACCTTAGCAGCAGTTCTATCTCCCTTGAAATGTCCTCCATATAATGAATCATGGCACCCAGCTATAATGGCTTGTGTTTCTTCCCTCGCTACACATCTTCGTATCATTTGATCAGCACAAACTTTGTAGAGGAAAGGATCCTCCCAAAAGAACTGTCTAGCACGATGAGCTAATCTCTTTCTTTCTTGATAGGTAGAACCTTCAGGGAAAACACCACTCACCACTAAATTAGCTATATCAGCATACCACGGAGCTTCATAATCTCGAACAACGAACAAATTCTCATCAGGGAAGGCTTCTCTAACTGCTTCAGTACCACTATTCAACTCTGAACCCTCTAACCTCGATAGATGATCTGCAACTTGATTCTCACAACCCTTTCTATCCTTGATCTCTAAATCGAATTCTTGAAGTAATAACACCCATCTGATTAACCTTGGTTTCGCATCTTTCTTCTCCATAAGAAATCTAATCGCGGAATGATCTGTATAAACAATAACTTTCGCTCCAAGAAGATAAGAGCGAAATTTATCAAACGAATAGACAACTGCTAGCAACTCTTTTTCTGTAACTGTGTAATTAATCTGAGCACCACTAAAAGTTTTACTAGCATAGTAAATAGAATGAAAGACTTTCTCTTTCCTCTGTCCTAATACAGCTCCCATACACAAATCACTCGCATCACACATAACCTCAAACGGTAAATTCCAATCTGGAGGTAACACTATAGGAGCAGAAATAAGCTTTTCTTTGATTGCTTTGAAGGCCGTTAAACAAGCTTCATCAAAAAGGAATTTGCAATCCTTTTCGAGTAAGTTGCATAACGGTTTAGCAATCTTAGAAAAATCTTTAATAAAACGCCTATAAAAGCCAGCATGGCCAAGAAAACTCCTTACCCCTTTAACAGAAACAGGAGGGGGAAGAGTTTTAATTACCTCTATCTTTGCTCTATCAACTTCTAAACCAACACTCGAAACTTTGTGACCCAGAACAATACCTTCGCGAACCATGAAGTGACACTTCTCCCAGTTGAGCACCAAATCTGTTTCCTTGCATCGCACTAACACTTTCTCCAAGTTATCCAAACATATATCAAAATCATCACCAAACACGGAGAAATCATCCATGAACACTTCAAGGAAATTATCTATCATGTCCCAGAAGATGGCCATCATACACCTTTGAAAAGTAGCGGGAGCGTTACACAACCCAAATGGCATTCTGCGATATGCAAAAGTACCAAATGGGCATGTAAAGGTAGTCTTATGTTGATCTTCTGGAGCCACGTAAATCTGATTGTACCCGGAGTAGCCATCCAAGAAGCAATAGTACTCTCTTCCGGCTAATTTATCTAACATTTGATCAATGAAGGGCAAGGGGAAATGATCTTTCCTGGTGGCCTTATTCAGCTTTCTGTAATCCATGCAAACTCTCCAACCAACTACTGTTCTTGAAGGGATCGCCTCATTTTTGTCATTAAGAATTGTTGTAATTCCTCCTTTCTTCGGTACACACTGAACTGGGCTCACCCATTCACTGCTCGAAATGGGATAAATAATCCCCGCATCTAAAAGCTTAATCACCTCCTTCTTCACCACATCCTTCATGGTTGGCATTAATCTTCTCTGACCTTCAACTGAGCGTGCATTAACATCTTCGAGTATGATTTTGTGTTGACAATAGGATGGACTAATGCCTTTGATATCGGCAATTGTCCAACCTATTGCTTCTTTGTTGGCTCTTAACACACGCAACAGTTTATCTTCTTGAGGACCTGTTAAATTAGCTGAAACAATAACAGGTAGAGTTTCATTAGTACCCAAATAAGCATACCTCAAGTGTGCTGGCAATGGTTTTTCTTCCAACTCCGGAGGAGATTCAATTGAAGGTTTCTTTTTAGGAATAATCTCCCCCGGTTCTCTCACAGGTTCATAGGCAAGACGCCTATATTTCGGATTTTCAGAATTGAGAGCTGCCACTGTTTCTGTAAGCTCCTCCATCATCTCAGGTGAATCTAATGTCAAAGCAGCCTGCAAGATATCATCAAAATTTAAACAATTAAATACCTCTTGCAATGCTTGCTCTACTACATCCATTCTGAAGCAATCTTCCTGAGAATCTGGGAATTTCATAGCTCGAAATACATTGAATTTCACTTCCTCATCTTGTATCCTCATTGTCAATTCGCCATTCTCTACATCGATCAATGTCCTCCCTGTAGCTAGGAAGGGTCTACCCAAAATAATGGGGACATTTCTATCTGCATTGTATTCAAGAATTACGAAATCAACAGGAAATATAAGTGTACCTGCCTTAACAAGAACATCCTCAATACGGCCTTCAGGATGAGCAAGAGACCTGTCCGCCATTTGCAAGACCATAGAGGTGGGTCTTGCATTTCCAATTTTAAGCTTATCAAAGACTGACTTGGGCATCAAGTTGATGCTTGCCCCCAAATCGCATAGCGCCTTTCCCTTCCATTCTTCTCCAATTGATATGGGAATCGTGAAACTCCCCGGATCAACTAACTTCGGAGGTAATTTACTCTGGCAAATCGCACTACACTCTTCAGGAAGGCCAATCATCTCATTATCACAGTAGGGCCTTTTATTAGTGAGGGCCCTCTTCAAAAACTTCGTATACTTAGGAATATCTCGAATCGCCTCTAATAACGGAATATTAATACTTAGACCCCTCACCCTATTAAAGAATTTCTGAAAATCACCCAAATCACCCTTTTTCTGAACTCGTGATGGAAACGGTGGTGGAGGGCGATTTACCATACTATCATCTTTCTTCTTCGAAGCCTCTCTTGGCCTTACTATTTCTTCAACTTCATCTTCCTTCTCATTTTCTTTCTCATTTTCTTTCTCACCCACTTCCTTTTCTTTTCTCGGAACTTCTTTCTCTTTCATAACGGGAAAAGGAGGTGGGAGAAGGTTCTTGCCACTTCTCAAGGTAACAGCTTTACAATCTTCACGTTGTGATGGATTTTCGGTATCGCTTGGATGTTGTCCTTGTGGACGTTGATTGAGCTGTTTACTGATTTGACTCAGCTGATTCTGGAACATCTTCATATTTGCTTCAGCTGCATTTTGTCTTTCTATTGCAGCGTTCTGACGTTCTATTGCTGCGTTCTGACGTTCCATCGCTTGTGCTTGTAGAGCAATCAAATTTTCAACAGTTTTCTGAAGGGTGAGTACCCCTTCTTGTGGATGGGCAGGTAAAGCTTTCTGGTTTAGCGTTTCATCGTAAGTATTCTGAGGAACTTGTCTTGGTACATAAGTATTCTGATTCTGTCCTCCTTGATAATTGTTTTGTGGTCTAGGATTATAGTTATTACCTTGGGGACGCGGCTGATACGCATATGTAGGATTGGCTGCCCCATTAGGATTCGAATATTGAAACCCAGGATGGTTTCTGTTAGGTTGATATCCATTACCACTCGAATTAAAATTACCTCTGTTGGACATAAACATCACTGATTCTTGATTATTCGGACAATTCTCTTCATCATGATCATCAACTCTACAAACGGAACACATATAAACCTCTTGTGCAGCTTGCACAGCTACTTTCTTACCCGAAAATCCTTCTTTTACAGCTAAAGTAAGCTGCTTTAATTGTTGCTCCAAAGTGTTTTGAATCTTCGTTTCAAAGGTAGCAAATTTCTCTTCTATGTCAACATTATTAACACCCTTAACAGGTGTTCTCACTGATTTCCAACCAACTTCGTTCTTGACTGTTCGTTCTAAAATAATTTTGGCATGAGCTGGTTGAACTTGAAGGAAACCTGCACCACATAACGTATCTAACTTTTCTCTCGAAGTTCCATCAAGGCCTCTATAAAAAATCTTTAACTGCTGTAATTCTGAAAAACCATGATTTGGAACTCTACGCAAACACATCTGAAATCTAGTCCAACTCTTACCCACAGTCTCATCGTATTCTTGACGAAAATTAGTCAACTCCAATTCAGCATCTAACCTCATATTGCTCGGATAATACCTATCGAAAAATGCGGCTTCTAATTGGTCCCAATTTGTTATCTTCGTCGGATCTTGTGTATCATGCCATTCGCTTGCTCCATCTATGACAAAGAATTTGAATGCTGCAAAATACATCTGCTCTCTAGAGACGCCTTGTGTGATGTAAGAATCACAAATTTGTTTGAATTTCTGAACCGCTCTAATAGGATCTTCAGAAGGTCTTCCACGAAAATTCCCAAAATTTTGAAATTGCGCTAACATACCCGAATCTGGACGGAATCGCGGAACATTAATATCTGGAGCGCCTACTCCTATAGCAGGAGCATGAAATGGGATTTCTAGAGGGCCATTAGTGAACCATGGATCTTGATTCATTACGAACTGGACTGGAGGATTAGGGTGTAATGGTTGAACTTGAGGAATAACGCCTGGAGCTAAAGGTTGGCCATTTGCATCTAACTGGCCTTGTCCATTCTGTTGACCTTGAATAATGATATTCTCCATTCTGTTACTTAATTCTTCTATTTCTAAAGCTTCTCGTTCTCTTCTTCTTCTGTTCGCAAGTCTGATCAACGATTCTGGATTACTAAGGATCGGAGGTGTTGGCTCTAGATCCTTGAATAGCCTTCTTCGCATACACCAAACCTAAAACCTGAAAAAGCTAACAAACAAAAAGCGTAAAACTGATAAAATAAAATAAATGCACTTATCACTAAAGGATAAACACCGTGGTCACACGCTACCGTCCCCGGCAGCGGCGCCAAAAACTTGGTGGTCCTTTGTGTGTTCTAAATAAATGCAATAAATAATCGAACCACAACCGCAAGTGTACGGTTGTCCCAAGTAGTAATTCTGATAATCAGATTCGTTCCAAGGACGGATGGTTGATCACAATGTTTATGCAAATAGCGATTGATGCACTTATGAAAATGAAAGAGGATAAATTGTTTGTTTTGGTTTTGTTTATTATAACTAAATGAAAGATAAAATAATAATGCAAGTAAAAGATAAGACGCAAGTAAAATGTATGAAAACGCAATATGAGATGTAGTACTTGAGAACGCAAGGATCCTCCTAATTTTACTTTCTAACTTATGTTGTTTAAGGGTTAAATCAGTCAATTACAATGGTCGGGATTCTAATATCCTTATACCCCCGTCAGGGTGGACTATAAGGCAATCCTAAAGTGTCACTAGTCCCGTCAGGGTAAATATGATCCACCGTTGGATGATTAAGATTTATTACCACATTGGCCCTAGGATTAACTAAGTTCGTCAGAATCAATAGCTTTTATCCTAGATTGAACAACTATTTCTGCATCTAAACCCCCCGTCAGGATGATCCATACGCCACATATATGGAATAGTTTAGATACTAATACCTAATTTTAGTTCGCGACTCTAAAATCAGTAAACATTCACAAATTGTCGAAAAAAGTAAAAGACCTAATTTAGTTTAATTCAATAAAAACCCAAATTCAACATTCGTTATAATATAAAATCAGGATTCACCCATTGTTTGTTCTCAAGCACTAATAGAAATTTAGCTCATATTAAAATTAAAAACGAAATAAAAAGAAATGGAATTCATATTGTTTACAAAATTAAAATACGAAAAGAACCTAATTTCCGGAATTGGAATGACTACGAACGGAGCTATAGACCCACTCCAGCTCTTGTAGCTTCTTCTTTCTTCCTTCTGTTGCTTCTCTCTGGTGTTTTATCTTGTGGAATGTGAATTGTGTGAAAAATAGAAGTCCAGACCTCCTTTTATAAGTAAAAATTCGGATTAGGGCTTGGACCAGAAAATAAAAGCCTAATTAAATGTCCAAGCCCACTTTCTAAGCCCAAAATCCCGTAACTGATGATAGGCCTTCACTAAAACAGCTTTTCCCGATGCGTTACAACTCCGATTGACCTCATTCCAGTTGGTAAAGTTCCGTAACTCGATAAGGAATGATTTCTCTTCAAAGGTCAGCGGCTAAATCATCGCTTAAGCACCTCGAAATCAGCAATCTATGGCCTGGAAAGTGGATTTTCAGCTCTAAAAATAATATCTTCGGGATTTGTCTTCAAGTCTTGACTCTAATTCACGATCTTTGACCTTCTCCTCGGATTCCTCTCCTAGCTAACATTTAAAACCTGTAAACTTTACACTAAAAATACCAATATTACGCGCAAAAGTTTAATAAATTAAAAATGCTAGAAATAAAAAGGTAATTCCGGATTATTGAATATTTAGTCCAAAAGTCTATCTAATTAATTAAATAAACACCAAAAATGATGTCTCCCAAGGGTCTAAAATAAGAACAATTAGGGAGACATCAAGAGACCATATATTTGCTTAGTGTAGGAGTAGTGGATGCTTTACATTCACTCAAACCTGCTCTTTTGAGAATTGTTGAGGCATAATTAGCCTGAGAAACAACCAATCCATCATTATGAGAAGTAATCTCAAGCCCAAGAAAATAAGACAATATGCCCAAATCCTTCATTTGAAATCTTCTTTTTAAGGCTTGAATGATCACAATAATAGAGTCACTATTTGCTCCAGTTACTAAAATATCATCAACATATACTAGTATGATGGTTAGAGTAGAAGAAGAGCCCTTAACAAACATGGAAGAGTCTGCTGAGCTAGAAGTAAAACCATGATCAATTAGGAAAGAATAAAGTAGAGAATACCAAGCTCTTGGTGCTTGTTTGAGACCATATAATGATCTATTTAATTTGCATACATATGATGGTTGTTCAGCTCTAATAAACCCCGAAGGTTGAGTCATATATACCTCCTCATCAAGTTGACCATGTAGAAACGCATTAGATACATCAAGTTGCCTGATTTCCCACTTGTTTGAAACAGCTAAGGCAAGAATTACACGAATGGTTTGATGTTTAACCACGGGACTAAAGGTTTCAGTATAGTCTAATCCATATTCTTGGAGAAATCCACGAGCAACAAGCCTAGCTTTGTATCTAGCAATAGAGCCATTTGCATTTCTTTTAATTTTGTATATCCATTTGCAAGTGATTGGTGTTCTACCAATAGGAGCTGGGACAAGGGTCCAAGTGTTTTGACTAATCAAAGCATCATATTCTTCCTTCATTGCATCCAACCAATGTTGAGATTGAGAGGCTTCTTTGAAGGATACGGGATCAACAAGAGGGGGAGTTTGAGTGATCATTTGACATTTGTAAGATGGTTTAAGAGAACCTGTCTGTCTTCTTGTGATCATGTGATGTTTGGGAGGCTGAGGTGGGGCTGGAGGTTGAGTTAGTAAGTTTGAAGATGTTTGAGAAGAAGACATAGAAGGAGTAGTTTCTTGAGATGAAGTATCAGTTGGTGAAAGAGAACTATGATTTGGTAAGGGATCAAATGGATGTGAAAGTGATGAAAGATTTATAGAGGGAAAAAGATCCACAAAACTTGATGTGTTTGGAACTATATTAGAAGAGATGGTTATGTTTGAAGCAAAAGGAAATGTGGACTCATCAAACCTTACATGCCTAGAGATATACAGTTTTGATGAGCTAAGGGATTGACATTTATAACCTTTAGAATAAGAGCAATATCCCAAGAACACACACCTTTCAGAGGTAGGAGTAAACTTGTGTGTGTTATATGGCTTAATCCATGGATAGCACAAACACCCAAGAACCCGCAAATGATTATAAGTAGGCTTGATCTGAAACAAGATTTCATAAGGACAAAGGTTATTTAGTGAAGGACTTGGTAGAATATTTATCAGATACACAGCTGTAGAGAGAGCTTCACACCAATATTTCATAGGTAGAGAAGCATGAGTTAGCATAGATAGTGTAGTCTCTATTAAGTGTCTGTGTTTGCGCTCAGAAACTCCATTTTGTTCAGGAGTGTGAGGGCAAGAAGTTTGATGAATTATCCCTAATGATTGGAGATAAAGTTTGAATGCATTACTTGTGTACTCTCCTCCATTGTCTGATCTTAAACACTTGATAGTAGTTTGAAATTGGTTTTGAATAAGTGTAGAAAATGACTTAAACACTTCATACACTTCTGACTTATATCTCAATGGATAAACCCAGCTGTACCTGCTATAATCATCTACAAATAGCACATAGTATGTAAAAGAAGAGCAAGAAGCTGTATGAGCTGGTCCCCAAACATCAGTATGGATAATATCAAAAGGTTTTAGTGACTTAGATGCAGATAAAGTAAATGGCAGTTTATGTGCTTTGGATATAGCACAAGAGTTACATTTAATTCCAAAATGATCTAGTCTAGTATTTAAAATACAAGATAATGGAACTAAAGCTTGTGAAGATGGATGTCCTAGCCTTAAGTGCCACAACACAGCTGAAGATGAAGTCACTTTTGAGGACAAACACTTCAGGGACTTATTTATGCAATTATGAGCTTTTATAGGAGATGTAATTTCTCCTGATGTTAAAGGATATAACCCATCCTTACAGGGGCCCTGAAAGAGCATTTTGTGTGAGATAGCATCATAAATTGAGACTGAACTTGAAGAGAAAGTAATCACACAATTATTATCAGCTGTAAACTTTGAGATAGATAGTAGATTCGAAGATATAGATAGGACATGAAGTATAGACTTTAATGAGAAAGTTGAGTGAGGAGTTAGAAGCTTACTATGGCCAATATTCGCAATTTCAAGAGCTTGACCATTGCCTACTGAGACAGAACTTGATCCATTATAAGGCTGATATTGTTGAAGAAGACTATGGTCATTGGTTACATGACTGTTTGCACCACTATCCAAATACCATGTCTCAGGATCATAATTTGTGTTTTGATTATATGGTGCTGAATTAGCATTTTGTTGATGATTGTTATTATTATTCGAATGAGCAGCTAAAACAACACGATTTTGAGCTCTTGGTGAAGGATAATTCACCATATCAGCCCTATACCAACAATCAAGAGCACTATGTCCAATTCTAGTGCAAATTTGACAAGTAGGAGCATTAGAGTTCATACCATAATTTTGAGGTGAAGGGGCTCCAAGTATAGACGAATTTTGATTTGAAAATTGTCTTCCTCTGCCTCGATTAGCATATCCTCTGCCACGGTTTGAAGGACCACGGCCTCTACCAATATTTGTTGCAGAATTTTGATTGGAGGAAGAGAATAAGGCAGTGTGTTGATGCGAGTTTTCAATTGATTCAGACATTTTCATATGAAGTTCTTCAGATACAAGTAAACTTCCAAGTGAGTGAAAGCTAAGTGTTGAGGATTGAGCATTGGTAATTCTTATACTTGACTTGAATTGATTGTATTCAGCAGGTAATCCTTTGAGTGTATACATAATCACATCTTCAAGTGGTAATGAAGCAGCAGCTGTGTCTAAGCCATCACAAATATCTTGTATACTAGCTAAATACTCAGTCATTGTTTTCTCCCCTTTCTTAAGATTACATAGCTTCATTTTTAGTTGATGAACATGTGTTCTACACTGATTTACGAACAATTCTTCAAGTTTTACCCAAACATCATGAGCTGTCTGAGATCTAACTACCTGTGAAAAGACTGAAGGTATCATAGAGGATAGAAGTGAGACCTTCAGTTGATGATCTTCAATTAGCCATGTCGAGTATGAAGAATCAGTAGATGAAGGTTGAGAAGTTGATTTAGCGACATGATTTAAGTAGCCATGAGCTTCTAACACAGCTTCAAGCTGAGCTTTCCACAACACATAGTTTGTAGAATCAAGCTTAATTTGGACGAGAGATGACCAATTTTGACGAAGTAAGAGTAATCCAGCTGGTATTTCTGCGCTGGATGAAATGTGTGGTGTTGATGTTGAAGAAGAGGTCATGTTTATATGAAGAAAGACAACAGAAAAGCTAGGAGCAGAGAATAGAAACGATTTGAGAAATGCGGAAGCAAAGATCGATATTTAGTTCGAAGAATAGCAAAGCTTCATGAATTTCGCCATTAATGGCGATGAAGAAGCTTGTTTCTTCATATAAGCTCTGATACCATGTGGAAATATAGAGAAGAGAAGTGATAGAGAGAATAGAGAGAAGAGATATATTGTTATTGATGGAATCGTTTTCATCATGTTGGTCAAGTATATATACAAGTCTAAGATTCTATTGTGATGCTAACAACTTATTGTTACAAGTTTGTTAGATTACAGCTGGCTTTACTTGTCACTCAAGTCTCTTATCTTATCATGAATGTGGAGTGCTAAGAGAAATTATGCATCAAAATCTACTAAATATTATAAGTTAATTGCTCGAGCATCGATTTTCAAGGTAACTACTTCAAGGCTTTAATGTATGATTTCATGCCTAATGGAAGTCTTGAAAGTCGGTTGCTGATGTTTCCCTATTTGTTCTAATTATTATCCTTTTGGAGACATCCTTTTAGGTGAATATTTGACTTATTTAGTAGACTTTTATGCTTATTTTGTCATATTACACTTTCTCCCCTTGGAATTAGACTATTAGCGTTTTTAGAGCTTTTGTGCGTTAATTTGGTTATTTTTAGTGCAAAGTTAGTAGGTTCTTAAATTTCATGAAAAACCACTACAAGGAGGAGAAGTGAGAATTAAAGTCTTAGGGTATTTTTAGTGTGTTAGGAAGTATTTTATTCGAGTTTCTAATTTTAGAGTACACTTTCTTATTTCTAGTCTTGAATTATTGATTTATTAATTTTTAAAGAATATGCGGTTTAATTATTTATTTATTGTGAAGCTTTAAAAGATATATGGTAATTAATTAGAGTCCGAGTCAAGTCTAAGAAGTAAAGGAAAGAGATATACATGGAAATAAGAAGATTAAGGAAGGATATATGCAAAGAAGGAAAATATAAAGCTTCCAAATAAATATGAAATTCCAGCCACGTTCAAGGACGAGCTCATAACTTAAGGCTGGCTAGGAATTTGGGAGAATGGTCTGGACCAATGGATATAGATTTTCGAGACAAGTGATTTCGACTATTGGAACGCGTCAAACGGATTAGTATTGAAGGAGATATGACCAAAACAAATCAGCAGCAGAATCTTACCTTTCATAGATTTTAAGGCTGCGAATAAAAGAGTTCTTGACTTGTCTTCCACTCCAAGTAAAAAACAAATTACGGCTTTCTAACACCTATAAATACACCCCTTAGCCTCCTCTTTACATACACTTCAGAGAATTACACAATAGGCTTAAGGTTTTCAAGTCAAAGCAAGAAGATAAGGAGAAGCTAGAACTGGAAGAATCCTGTTCTTCCATCAACAGTCATCCAACCCTTTAGGTTACTAATTTATTTTATGTACTTGAATATGAATTCCTTTTATTTTATTTCAGTTTTTAATTCCGTTATGAACTAATTTCTTTACTACTTGAGAATCTCTATATGGGTTGAACCCAATTCTATTTAATTTATGTTTTCTGAATTTGGGATTTAATGGTTTAAATTAGACTAGGTATTTTGTGTTGACTATTATTTTGTTTTAATCACTAATTTTGAAGTCATGAATCAAACTTAGCTCATAGTGATTAGGCTATTCACTTTGGTGGGGAAGTGATCACCTAGACGAGGGGTTTAATTACAGACATAGATAATAGACTCATAGTATTCGTTATTGACTCTAACGGGCTTAACTAACCATGCAACCAATAAGGTAAATTAGTATTCGTCTAAAAGTAGCTTATAATCACCCTTGAGGGGTTTGTAATACTGTAGGATAGCTCCTTAGTCCACCCTGACGGGGGTTAGGAAATATTAGAGTTCCGACTAGCACAATAATACCAGTTTAGCCCTTTAGACAGAAGCATTAATTAGATAGGTTAGGTGAAACCCTTGCGAGGATCAAGTACCTTTCTCTCTTCTGAAGTTTGAATATCTTTTACTTGTTTTATTTAATTTCCGTAATTTGTTTTCTTGCATCTTTAATTTTATAAAAACAAAACAAAAATTTTTATTTTATTTTTCTGTTAAGCAATTACTACTATTATCTGATTAAAACTAGAGTTATACCTAATCCGTCCCTGAGAACGAACTTGATTTTCATATATTACTTGGGACAACTGTACACTTGCAGTTAGTGGTTCCTCTATTTTATCTTTATTATTTTCTAACACACCAGGACCCACCAAGTTTTTGGCGCCGCTGCCGGGGACGGTAGCGTGTGACTCCGGTACTAATTTTTAGTAGTTTAATTGTTATTTTTTTTGGTTTTACACTTTGGGTTGTTCTTTCTTTCTCAGATTTACAGGTTTTGGTATATGCTTGAAGATCTCGTGATCCTTGAGAATCCCGAAATCCTAGTTCGCGAAGCAAACAAAAGAAAGAGAGAAGCTAAAGCAAAGGAAAGAGAAGAAGCAATGCGCAATTGAGTTTGATGAAAACGGTCTTCTGATAGTTCCACCAATACTACCAATTCCTCCGGTAGGACAACAACCACTTAACAATAATGGTGTGGAAATTCAAGATGATGGGCCGCGACTCTTCCAACCAAATAACTATAAACCTTTCCGTTTACCACCACTAGGACTCCGTCCTCCTGCAATTCAAGGAATCCGATTCAGACCAGACGCGGGTATGATTAATCAGTTTAGCAATATTGGACAGTATAGTGGTGCATCAAAAGAAGATCCTATTCGAGCTATGTATAAGTTCATGCAAATATGTGTTGCATATGTCACCCCTGTAGTAACCCAATAACAAATGTACTTTCATATGTTTCCATTTTTCCTCACCGGAGGAGCAAGTGAATGGTATAATGAACAACCACACGATTAGATTTTGACTTGGGATCAACTTCAAACTGCATTTTTCGATAGGTATTATCCTCAGAGTGTCAGACTTAGTGGGCAACTCGATGTTGTAAGTTTCCGTCAGGAACAAGGAGAAACTGTAGGAGTTGCTTGGATTCGTTTCCAATCTTTGTTACAAAAATACCCATTACATGGGTACTCAATTGAATTGCAGCTTGGAATATTTTATCGTTGTCTAAATGAAGCCTCCAAGGAGAAGGTAGATACTATGCGCCAAGGTGGTCTTCTGATGGTTACTTTTAATCAAGCTTTGGCTATTATGGATAGAATTGTGAAGAACGAGATGAGTTGGAAACCATCAAGATCCTCAATTCGAGTTTCAGAAAAAGGTACTTCGAATATAGACATAAAAATTGCTTTGAATGCGAAAATTGCCGCTCTAGAGAACAAGATTAAACAACTATCTGTTTCTGAAATGAGAGTTAATATTCAGGTGGTACAAGAACCATAATTATGTCCTAAGTGTGAAGCAATTGATCATACGTGGGAAGATTGTCCTCATAACCCAAGATCAGTATGCGTCATCAATAATCGAGGTAACAACTATTCAAATGGTCAAGGCTATGGTAACAGGACCCATCCATGTTTCCAATATTTAAATCCTCAAGGGGTTGCTAATCCATAATCATATCAATCAAGACCCCAAGGGAATAATTACCAGGCGAGACCGCAAAATCAATATAAAGGAGGTCAAGCTCCTCAAAATTTTGTACATGATGCTTATACAGAGACGCTCGCTCAGAAAGCACTCCCTGCTCATCCTCAAGAAGGTGCAGTTGCTGGAAATGAATCAGCTCTCCAAATGAATCAGTTTTCAACTAGGGTAGAGGAACAAATGAGAAGTAACCAATAATACTTGCAGGCACTCGTGAACATAACAAAGAGAAGTAACCAAGCGCAATAAGAGACCAATATAAAGGTAAATGAACAAGCACCTGCGTTTAAAATTCTTGAAAAACAAGTGTCTCAGTTGGCAAAACAAATAAATCAGCGACCCGGAGGACAACTCCCCAGTAACACGGAGGAACTGAAATGATACGAAGATTGTAACGCTATCTCACTCAGAAGTGGTAAGCAATTGCAACCACCACCTTTTCCGGTTATGAAAGGGAAAGAAACATTAGTGAAGGAGAAAACGGTGGAAGATCTGGTTGAGAAAGAGAGTGAACCGTAAATAGAGGAGGTGGAAGTTGAGAAAATTCCACAAAAGCAAAAGAATAAAGATGTTGTGGTGGAAGTGAACCGCCCTCCTCCACCATTCCCTTCCAGAGTTCAGAAGAAAGGAGATACGGCTGAATATGAAAGACTCATGAATATGGTGAGTAAGCTCAACATTAAGATACCTTTCTTAGAGGCCATCAAGGGGGTACCAAAATATTTGAAATTCCTGAAAATTGCTCTCCAAACAAACGCCGGTATCTTGAGAATGAAATGATAGGCTTGCCAGAAGAATGCAGTGCAATATGCCAGAGTAAGTTGCCACCTAAATTACTTGATCCTGGAAGTTTTACGATCCCAATTTCTATTGGTACTGAGTAGCAAGGGAAAGCTTTATGCGATTTGGGAGCAAGTATCAATCTTATGCCCAAATCAATTTTTGAAAAGTTGAAGATACGCAACGCAAGACCAACCTCTATGGTCTTGCAAATGGCTAACAGATCCCTCGTGCATCCGGAGGGAAGAATAGAAGATGTCCTCGTCAAGGCAGGTAATTTAATTTTTCCTGTTGATTTTGTTATACTTGACTACGACGCGGATAGGAATGTCCCCATTATTTTAGGAAGACCATTCCTAGACACGAGGCGTACTCTTATTGATGTGGAGAATGGAGAAATGATTATGCGTATCCAAGACGGAGAGGTGAAGTTCAATGTGTTTAGGCCAATAAAGTTTCCGGATTCCAAGGAGGATTGCTTCTGTATTTATGTGATTGAACAATTAGACAAGGAAACCTTGGGAATGGAGGAAAAAGAGCTAAGAAAGAAACCACCTAACAAAGATCCTCCATATCCTAAGGAAAAGCCACACCTTGACCATGCTAAGAAGAAACAAAAGACGCGTGCTATGAAGGTTCCAAAAGAACCGAAGAAAGAAAGAAAAAAGAAGAAGTTCAGAGTGGGCAAAGAGGTTGCAATAATGAAGCATGATCCTCCCCCAAAAGCGCGCGAAGCCGAGAGTTCTTGGCAAGGACCTTTCATGGTCACAAAGTTTATCTCTATTCAGTTGGTGATAATAAAGGCTAAGGGATGCAAATTCCGTGTAGAAAATGTTGACAACCTCACTCACTACTGGGGAGGTTATGTTAAAAAGTGATTCATGAGGTAACCCGTCGAGCTTAACGACGTTAAACAAAAGCCATTTCAATTGTATATTAGTTTATTGCTTTATGTTTTTCAATTCCTAGTGTATAATTCTAAGTAATTGTCGAGTCTTGGTGTCTACTTTTAAAAGAAATGAGAAAGGTAGTGTGTTAATGGTGCATGAAATTGAGTTTGGGGTGCTAAGGAACGTAAAGGAAAAATCTGCTGCACTGGCCGGCTAGCCGGTCGTATTACCGGTATGCCGGTGGAGGAAAAACACGAGCCCTCGTGTCTATGACTCGTGTTGTTTTCCTAGAGGGAGAAAAAAGTTCAAGTGCCGCACGGTTTCACACCTCGGATATTTTGACGGAACGAGATTTTCGAAAAGCAGCGCACCGGTATGCCGGCGCCCAAGAACACGAGGCCTCGGGTAATGATTCGGGTTTACTACCGAGAGAAGCAAAAAGGAAGATCTTCACCACCATTATGCCGGCGCGATGGCGGTTTTGGAGTGTTCTATTCCAATTCCACTTCTTACCTTATCAAGAAGTAACCCTAGCCTCTTCAAAAACGAATTTTCCAGACCCTAACCCTTTATATACCTGCACCACACCACTAAAACACCCAAGAACATTAAATCCTTCCTCTTATTCCATTCCAAACACACATCCAACACCACAATCCTTCAAGAATATCAAGAAATCTTCTCCTTCAACCTTAAGCCTCTTCATCAAAGCTTCAATTATATTCATTAAACCTTCCCTAGTTCACTAAATAATCATTACCCATCTCATATAACACCTAAATCCTTCATTACAAATTCTCAAAACATCAAATTTCAAAACTCCTCTCTAGTTTTTGATTATTTGAAGTTTTGAGTTTGGGGTTCATTGAGATGACGAAGATTGGGAAGACAAGAATACCATTGAGAGGAAGAAGAAGTTGGAGAACCTCTTATTACTTTTTGGTGTTGAAAGATGTAGTTGAAAGAATGGAAATTTTGGAGGATAATCATGAAGAGGTGTTACCAACCATAGGAAAAGTCACAAAAGAGTTGGAGCTTATGCAAAACATATTACGTGGAGTGAGCAATGTTCAAACATGCCACCTACGCAACACAAGGAGCTCAACTTACACGCAACCATGGAAACCAGCTTCGTGCTGGTTCAGATACGCTTACCTATCCTTTTCTTATTTATTTTATTTGTTTATCTGCTTTATTGAGTCTTTTTCGAGTCGTGGGGACACGACTCATTTTTGAGTTTGGGGTGGGGTTCGTTGCCTCATCCCAATTTTTTGGTTTATACTGTTTTTTTAAAAAATTTAAAAATTAAATAAAAGTAGTTTAAGGGTTGCGTTGACTGTAGAGTATTTTAAATGCCCCCATCAAGCATTCTTTTTATGAATTTGTGATAGAAAATAGTTGACTTTAGGAGTTAGTGTAAAACGCACTTAGATTGCATGCAAATATGAGGTAATTGATAGGAAGAATTAATGAACAATGCAAAAGAGGTAAACTTGTGCTTTAGGATAATGAGTGATTTGTAGAACGTGATATCTGAATGAGTAGAGAACCCACTTAGGTATGAACTAGAGGCAAGCTGTGTAAATAGGAAGATGATAGAGACAGTTCTTTGTTAGCCCTTTGACTCCTTTTTGGCCTTCTATCCCTAAATTAATTATATCCTTCTTAGCCAAATTTTTAACCTTTAAGCCTTTCTTTTGTCGCCACATTATAAGCCAATATCCCTTTAGTTTGTTAGGCATGACCATATGACCCGCACTTAAATCACGATCCTGAGACTTCCTGTCTTGAGTTTGAGTTTGGGGTGGTGGGTCCACTATTATGGGAATTTACATTGGGTTGGGATTTTTAAGCTTATCAATTATGCTCTATTTTATATTTTGATGATGATTCACATGTTTATTATATTGTAACCCTTTGCCGGGGTATGAGTAAATGAAAAAAAAAGAGATATGAAAAGTTATGAAAAGAAAAAAAATTGACTGAAAAATAGCATGATATCTCAACATCAAAAAGAGAGTCATATCTATACAAAAGAAAAAAAAAATTAAAAAAAAGAAATTTCATATGAAAAGAATAGATATTTGGACCGGCAAAGAGGAAATTTTTATGTGAATCATCTTTAGTGCTTATTGGGTTAACCTGAAGACGCTAAATTAGCGCGTCAAATGGGTTGAGTGAGAACATTATTCAAGTGTAAACTCAAGCTCTTGGACAGTTTGTTGATGGTAAGTGAGGAGAGAGCCAAAAGCTCACTTCAAATTTACCAAAAATATATATCATACCGTCCCTAAGCCTATATTAAAACCGTAAAAACCTCGGTGATTCCTAGATACACAGTGAGTTAATTGGGAGTATGCTAAGTGGAGCGTTCAAACCAAGTAAGGATCGAGGAACACCCTATAGCCACCATCTTGAGATAAGTAATAAGCGTAACCTTCTAGCATTGTGAAATTAATTTTGGATTGATATTATTTTGTGTTTGATTTTGCATGATATGTGTATGTGTATATTAATTCTTAGATGATACTATATGAGATTTGTTTTAAGTTGTGCTTTGGGAATATTTACTAGATTCTACCTTCTGCGTTAACCTAAAAGACCTTTTGTTTTTATTTTACTTTGCCGGGACGACAAAAGTTTGAGTTTGGGGTCTTGATGTCTCCCTATTTGTTCTAATTATTATCCCTTTGGTGACATCCTTTTAGGTGAATATTTGACTTATTTGATAGACTTTTATGCTTATTTTCTCATATGACACTTTCTCCCTTTGGAATTAGACTATTTGCATTTTTAGAGCTTTTGTGCGTTAATTTGGTTATTTTTAGTGCAAAGTTAGTAGGTTCTTAAATTTCATGAAAAACCACTACAAGGAGGAGAAGTGAGAATTAAAGTCTTAGGGTATTTTTAGTTTGTTAGGAAGTATGTTATTCTAGTTTCTAATTTTAGAGTACACTTTCTTATTTCTAGTCTTGAATTATTGATTTATTAATTTTTAAAGCATATGCGATTTAATTATTTGTTTATTGTGAAGCTTTAAAAGATATATGGTAATTAATTAGAGACCGAGTCAAGTCTAAGAAGTAAAGGAAAGAGATATACATGAAAATAAGAAGATTAAGGAAGGATATATCATATATGCAAAGAAGGAAAAGATAAAGCTGCCAAATAAATATGAAATTCCAGTCATGTTCAAAGACGAGCTCATAACTAAAGATTGGCTAGGAATTTGGGAGAATGGTCTAGACCAATAGATAGAACTTTCCTAGACAAGTGATTTCGACTCTTGGAACGCGTCAAACGGATAAGTATTGAAGGAGATATGACCAAAACAAATCAGCAGCAGAATCTTACCTTTCCTAGTTTTTAGGGCTGTGAATTAAAGAGTTCTTGACTTGTCTTCCACTATAAGTAACAATGAATTAGGGATTTCTAACACCTATAAATACACCCCTTAGCCTCCTCTTTACACAAGAGGCTTAAGGTTTTCAAGTCAGAGCGAGAAGGCAAGGTAAAGTTAGAGCTAGAAGAATCTCGTTCTTCCATCAACAGTCATCCAACCCTTTAGGTTATCAATTTATTTTTCTGTACTTGAATATGAATTCCTTTTATTTTATTTCAGTTTTTAATTCCGTTATGAACTAATTTATTTAGTATTTGAGAATCGCTATATGGGTTGAACCCAATTCTATTTAATTTATGTTTTCTGAATTTGGGATTTAATGGTTTAAGTTAGACTAGGTATTTTGTGTTGACTATTATTTTGTTTTAATCACTAATTTTGAAGTCTGACTATTATTTTGTTTTAATCACTAATTTTGAAGTCATGAATCAAACTTAGCTCATAGTAATTAGGCTATTCACTTTGGTGGGGAAGTGATTACCTTGATGGGGGGGGGGGGGGGGGGGGTTAATTACAGACTTAGATAATAGATGCATAGTATTCTTCTGAAAGTAGCTTATAATCGCCTGACGGGGTAGTACCAGTTTAGCCCTAAGACAGAAGCATTAATTAGATAGGTTAGGTGAAACCCTTGCGAGGATGAAGTACTCTCTCTCTTCTGAAGTTTAAATCTCTTTTACTTGTTTTATTTTATTTTCGTAATTTATTTTCTTGCGTCTTTAATTTTATAAAAACAAAACAAAAATCTTTATTTTATTTTTCTGTCAAGCAACTACTACTATTATCTGATTAATACTTGAGTTATACCTAATCCGTCCCTGAGAACGAACTTGATTATCATATACTACTTGGGACAATTGTACACTTGCAGTTAGTGGTTCCTCTATTTTATCTTTATTATTTTCTACACAGCAGGACCCACCAAGTTTTTGGCGCTGTTGCCGGGGACGGTAGTGTGTGACTCCTGTATTAATTTTTAGTAGCTTAACTACTATTTTTTTGGTTTTACGCTTAGGGTTGTTCTTTCTTTCTCAGATTTACAGGTTTTGGTATATGCTTGAAGATCTCGTGATCCTTGAGAATCCCGAAATCCTAGTTCGAGAAGCAAACAAAAGAAAGAGAGAAGCTAAAGCAAAGGAAAGAGAAGAAGCAATGGCAGATTTAAATGCTCAAGATCCCGCAATTCAGTTTGATGAAATCGGTCTTCCTATAGTTCCACCAGTACTACCAATTCCACCGGTAGGAGTCCAATTACCAATTCCTCTGGTAGGACAACAACAACTTAACAATAATGGTGTGGAAATTCAAGATGATGGGTCGCGACTCTTCCAAGCGAATAACTATAGACCTTTCCGTTTACCACCACTAGGACTCCGTCCTCCCGCAATTCAAGGATTCCGATTCAGACCAGACGCGGGTATGATTAATCAGTTTAGCAATATCGGACAGTATAGTGGTGCATCAAAAGAAGATCCTATTCGAGCTATGTATAATTTCATGCAAATACGTGTTGCATATGTCACCCCTGGAGTAACCCAAGAACAAATGTACTTTCATATGTTTCCATTTTTCCTCACCGGAGGAGCAAGTGAATGGTATGATCAGCAACCACACGCTGAGATTTTGACTTGGGATCAACTTTAGACTGCATTTTTCGATAGGTATTATCCTCAGAGTGTCAGACTTAGTGGGCAACTTGATGTTGTAAGTTTCCGTCAGGAATAAGGAGAAGCTGTAGGAGTTTCTTGGACTCGTTTCCAATCGTTGTTACAAAAATGCCCATTACATGGGTACTCAATTGTTTGCCGACGGGCTTTTGCGACGACTAAGTCGTCGTGTATAAGTGGCTGGAAATTTACGCGAATAAAATTAATAAAAAAAGTACCCGTTATGAGTTCTCGCTAAAGGGGGTATTTTGTGACGATTTTTGAGTCTTTTGCGAGGACTTCGTGTCCTCGTTAAAGAGTTTGCCGTATTAAATACAACCACTCAGCAGTTGGCCATTAATTGTGAACAAAAACTCCAAAAATCAGAAAAAACCCCCAAAATTCTCCCAATTTTTTCCCTAATCCTCAACAAAAATCCAGATCAATCAATAATGAAACTTTTCCGATTCATCTAACTATTTTTGGTCCAATTTTCAAGCAATTATTTTTCATCAATATCTCACAAGAAAGGTATTTTCTAATTTTTTTTCTTTTATTTGTTTATATTGTATAATTATTGTTATATTGTGTATTATACAAGTGCAAGTAGTAGTGTTTATTTTTTATTGCTTTATGTGTGATATATTGTTTATTTTTTGTTATATAATAATCATTTTATAATTTTGTGTTATAATTTTAATTTGATTATTGATTTATAATAATTTTGGGTGATGTTTTATTAATGGAAAATTAATGTATGGATCTTTGTGAACTACTTAGATTTTTTTAGGGGTATCTTTATAATTGTTTATGATTGTTGGTACTATAATGACAATTTAATAAACTTTAGTGGCCTTTTTATAATTTTTTAAAACTTTAGGGATAAAATTGTAATTTTATTAAACGTTAGGTGCGTTAGTATATTTTTCTTAAAATGTAGGGGTTAAAGTGTAATTATAATAAAATTTAGATGCCTTATTGTATTAATTAAATTTTAGGGGAAAAAGTATTATTTGAATAAACTTTATGTGTTTTAGAGTAATTTTAAAAACTTTAGAGGCCTTAGGGATTTTCATATAATGTAGGGGTTAAAGTGTAATATTATTAAACTTTAGGTGACTTAGTGAAATTTAATAAACTTTACTGGTAAAATTGGAATTTTATTGAACTTTAGGTGCCTTAGTGAAATTTAATAAACTGTAGTAGTAAAATTGGAATTTTATAAAACTTTAGGTGCCTTAGTGAAATTTAATAAACTTTAGTGGTAAAATTGGAATTTTATTAAACTTTAGGTGCCTTAGTGACATTTAATAAACTTTAGGTGCCTTAGTCACCTTTAATAAATTATAGGTGCCTTAAGGACATTTAATAAACTTTAGGTGTCTTAGTGACATTTAATAAATTTTAGGGGTATAATTAGAATTTTATTAAACTTTAGGTGCTTTAGTGACATTTAATAACTTTAGGGGTATGATTGACAATTTTAAAAAAATTAGGGGCCTTATTTACTTTTTCATAAAATATGGTGATTGATGTAAATCTTTATAACTGTATGATTTAAGTAGTATTTAAATTAAACCATTTGAAATAATAATTAGTGTTTTAATTTACTTTAGAGAATGGACAAGAGTTGGATTAAGTCAAAGAATAAGGTTACAAGAGAATATATCAAGGGTATAATAGAGTTTATTGAGTTTGCGTGCAAGAAATTGGATCACGCTAGTAAAATATTTTGTCTGTGTACTCATTGTTATAATAATCAAAAGTTTACACCTGAAGTTGTTCAAGCGCATCTATATCAGTGGAGTATTTGGCCAGAGTATGAGGTTTGGACAAAACACGGGGAATGAGTAGTAATTCCGGTGGATCAACCAAACGAAGATAATGTAATGGGTAATGTAATTCATGATTTGGGACCAACATTTGAAAAAGGTGGGAACTCCGGTGACACCGAGATGCGTGACGAGAATGTCAATGGAAGTGGTCGTGGGTCTTTCGACGCGTTGTTCAACGAAATGGAGACAGATTTGTACCCCAGTTGCACAAAGATGAGTTCTTTGGATTTTATAGCAAAGCTAATGCACGTGAAAGCGAAGAACGAGTGGACGAACACCTCGTTTACCGAACTTTTTCAATTGTTGGGTCGTGGTTTGCCTGAACCTCATCACTTACCAGATTCTTATGCG
The DNA here is from genome assembly GCA_029959085.1 of Nemophila menziesii. Taxonomy (NCBI): domain Eukaryota; kingdom Viridiplantae; phylum Streptophyta; class Magnoliopsida; order Boraginales; family Hydrophyllaceae; genus Nemophila; species Nemophila menziesii. Next base: position 34,319,360 of record JARWIR010000005.1, on the reverse strand, counting down.
GATTGTAATAGAAAGTTGAAAACTTTGGGCATGGGATACACCACGATTGACGTGTGTTTGAATGATTGTGCATTGTTTTACAAAAAGAATGAGAATCTTGAGAAATGTCTAGTTTGTGGAGAATAAAGGTGGGACCCGAAGAAGGAGAAGAAAGTGTCACATAAGGAGCTGCTTTATTTTCTGATTGTGCCTAGGTTACAGAGAATGTATGCTTCGAGGCACACCGCGAAAGATATGATTTGGCACCATAACAGAAAGAGTACCGTCGAAGACGTGTCATCCCGTTGATGGTCATAGTTGGAAAAAATTTGACGAGAGGAATCCGGTGTTTGCTAGTGAACCACGTAACATACGACTTGGTTGGGGATCAATGGGTTTTGTCCTTTATCCATGCAAAACAACTTATACAACATGTGGCTGGTTATACTGACGCTCTACAACTTGTCGCCTTGGTTATGCATGAAAGAATCCACGTTTATGCTTACACTCTTGATTATGGGTCCTCGTTTACCTGGAAAAGATATGGATGTATTTCTCCGTCCGGTTATAGATGATTTGGAAATGTTGTGGAGTACGGGGATAGTTACACGGGATGCACATATGAAGGAGGAATTTGTGATGAAGGTTGGTTTGTTGTTCACGACGAATGATTACCCGGCTAGATCGTACACTTCAGGATGGTCGGGTCAAGGATACTTAGCTTGTCCCGAATGCATGGAATATACTCCTTCCGTGCGGGTGAATAAAGGAGTCGTTTATTTTGATCATAAACAGTGGTTGCCTCTGAATGGGGTCAAATGGATAACGCGTGAAAAGGGTGAAAAGAGAGTTACCCAAGATTCCGGAGTTTGTACAATCACAAGTTCGTTTCTTTTGTTTTTTTAGTTGGGTGTTTGTATATTAAATGTTTATTTTGTAATTTCATAGGTGAAAAACCATTTTATGGTGAGTTGGTCAACGTTGTCGAGGTTGAATTCACTGGTGGTTGTTCAGTTGTGTTGTTTAAGTGTAAGTGGTATAACACGGATGAAAAAAAGTAACTGCAAAAAACAGAACACGGAGCAACAATTATCAACACAAGTACTTTTTGGTGGACTGAAGAACCCTACATGCTAGCTACTCAAGCAAAAAAGGTCTTTTACGTTGATAGTGATGATGAACCAATAATACTTGATGATGGGGACGAGACTGATTAGTTGTATATTTCTTTTTTATTATGTATTTTGAATGTATTATGTCTAACCGTTAAACAGTTAATCTTTTTCATTATTTTTTTATTAGGATGTGTAATGTAATTATGTTATATATGGTATTTACTAGAATAAATTTTATTTAAAAAAATATAAATTAATTAGGTTTAATATATATGTAAATTAGTTAGGCAAGTATTTATACATAAAAAAAATTAAAAAAGGTCTTCAGCGACGACCATGCCGTCGCAAAAGACAAGCGAGAAGTTCATCATGATGAACTCCTCGCTAAAGACTTCACCGAAAAATTAAGGCACGCGTCTTGGCGGTTTAATTCACGCCTTCCCCAAAACTTGGGTCTTTAGCGTGGACCCTGGTCTTTAGCGAGAACCAGGTCCTTGCTCAAGCCCTGGCGGATTTAATAAAAAACCCGCCGAACCCATCTTCTTCCTCATTGTTCATCATTATCTCAAAACCCCCTCCATTCTTCTCCACTCCAAATCATCAATTCCACCTCCACCAACCTCCGACGAATCAAGGCAAGGCCTCCACTATCATAAACAACACCATTTCCTTGATATTTAAGGTAAGATTTCATTGAGTTTTTCAAAAAAAAAAAATTCCATCCTTTTTTTGTTTAATCACGGTTCTAACATGGGTTTTTTGGTTTGTTTTTTATTTGTGGTTCTTCTCTACTAACTTTTATCAACTATTTCTCGGATTTAAAGGTATCTAAGCCAAGCTTAGATTTTTTTTTTGATTTTTTTCCATTTTTAGAGAAATTAATTTTGTGATATAAATTGCCTTCCTTGTGAATTCCGAATTTAAATAGGGCCTCAGTGAGATTATTTAGTGTATAATTTTGTACAAATTAACATGTTTAGTTGTACAATTTTTTTTTTAAATTTTTGAGAATTTAGTTGCTATATTTTGGAATTAAATAAGAAATTACTTAGAATTTAGGTTATTAAAATTATAGCCAATTATTTGATTTGTGGAGTATTTGATTTTTAGGTGTTAAATTGACTTTTAAAAAATATTTAGGGCCTTAGAGGATTTTAAAAAAACTTTAGGTCCTTTAGAAATAATTTTTGAACTTTAGGGGTCAAATTGTAATTTTTAAAATAAATGGTGACTTAGTGAATATTTTAAATTAAATTTAGGTGCTTTAGAAACAATTTTTTGAGCTTTAGGGGTCAAGTTGTAATTTTTTAAATATTCAGGACGTTAGTGAATATTTTAAATAAATTTAGGTGTCTTAGTGTAATTTATATAACTTTACGGTCAAATTATTATTTTTAAAATATATAGGGTCTTAGTGAATTTTAAAAATAAATTTAGGTGCCTTAGTGTAATTTAAAGAAATTTATGAGTCAAATTGTAATTTCTAGGTGCCTTAGTGTAATTTATATAACTTTAGGGGTCAAATTGTTATTTTTAAAATATTTAGGGTCTTTTTGAATTTTAAAAATAAATTTAGATGCCTTAGTGTAATTTAAAGAAATTTAGTGGTCAAATGGTAATTTTTAAAATATTTAGGACCTTAGTGAATATTTTAAATAAATTTAGGCGCCTTAGTGTAATTTATATAACTTTAGGGTCAAATTGTTATTTTTAAAATATTCTTAGTGTAATTTATATAACTTTAGGGTCAAATTGTTATTTTTAAAATATTTAGGGTCTTCGTGAATTTAAAAAATAAATTTAGGTGCCTTAGTGTAATTAGAAGAAAATTAGGGGTCAAATTGTAATTTTTAAAATATTTAGGGTCTTAGTGAATTTTAAAAATAAATATTTAGAATTGTAATATTTTGATCAGATGGCCGCTGTTATGCCGTGAGGACACGATGGAGACCGGGATGACCGCGACCCCACTCAGAATCCAAGCAATCCCATCAACGCACTGGGTAATCTTTCTTTGTAAACATAATTTTGACTAAATTATTATTTTAATCGTAAAATTAAAGAAGTAATAACCGGAGAAAACCTAGGGTCAAGACGACTCTTGCCACGGTCCACGAGTCGAAGCGGAAATACAGAGGTAGGCTTCCGATGGATTTTTGCTCGTACGACTTAACCTGGAACCCGGTAGGCCCATACTCCCATCACGTGAACCAAGTAATAAACCACACTATTCGGGAGAATGTTTCGCTATACTACAGGTTCTGGACAGATGTGCCCGACGATGAGCGCAGAAATATTTTGATTCGATTAGGGGTAAGTCGATTAATTTTTTTTATTTGCTTGTCGTTAACTTAAAAATTATATTTAATTTAATTTATTTGTAAACATGAATTTTTTTTGGTAGAGGAGTGGCAGGCCCGCCCAGATTTGAGCGATATACAAGAGACGATAACCAATAAATGTGGTAAGGGCTACAACGACCACACGAATAGAATGAAAAGAAAGTATTATGTGTCCCGAGAGAAACCCGATGATCAGAAATCCGAGAATTGGGAGCGCACTTTCAAGATGTGGGCGCGGAGCAAGCTCATGTAATTGTACTCTTTTAACTTGTATTAAATAAAATATTATCTTAATTGACTAACATTTTTTTCTTCATTTCTTGTTTAAAAAATATTCTCTAATCCTTAGTGTTGACGTTTGCATGACTTTGACTATATGTTGACTTTTTATGACTTTAACTATTTTTGACTTTCGGTTTGTAATTTAATTATCTATTCTGTATGGTTTTTAATTTAGTTTTTGTATTATATAATTTTTTCTCGTTTCATGTATAGAATTAAATAAATAAAAAAAAAATCAAAACAATTAAATAAATAAAAGAAAAACAAAAAATTAAATCATATAATTGAAATAAAAATACAATTTAGAAAAAAAAAAGTCTTTTGCGACGACAAAGTCCTCGCAGTTGACAAGGTCTTTAGCAAGGACTATGTCGACGCAAAAGACTTTATCTTTAGCGAGGACTTACTGTCCTCGCTAAAAAGAGATGCCTCACGCGATTACACGAGAAGTCGTCGCGAGTGACTGTCTCTCGCGACGAAACTTTAGCGAAAACCGGTACTCGCTAAAGACCTTTTTAGTCTTTAGCGAGGACTTTCCCTGTCTTTAGCGATGGACGGTCCTCGCTAAAGACCATATCCGTTGGCGTTGTAGTGTATACAATTTGCCAGATACAATATTTAATTGTTTTGTCTCATCTATATGCTCAAAAGTATGAACATAGAAGGTCTTTAAGATGATGGTTCCACTTTTAATATTTTTTTAATTTTATCAATGGAAAGATTAACTGATCCAAAATTAATTGAAAATACATTGTGAAATATTTTCGTTTTTGCACGAGAATTACCCGATAGCTGAGTCGTAAGTTTGAAACATTGAAACCTTGTCAAAATGATAACTCAAAGAACTCCGGAAAAAAAAAAGATAATTCAAAGAGCGTTAAATAATTACTCAGAGGCTACAAGAGGAAGAAAAAGAATATGGCTATGACCTATTAATTGATACTTCCTGGTATATATCGGCAAATTACAGATATTTGGCCATGAAATACATTAATTACCATGTGGTAATCTGATTTGACCACCCCAAGTACAAAGAACAAAAAGAATGTTTTAGAATTAAACTCATCTATGTCTTGATGTTTAATTTCTAAATTAAGCTACGGACACATAACATAATCTTGAGTAAAATATACTTTGCTTTGACCGTTATGGCATAGAGATGGACCAGAAGGAGGCACTGGTCCTCTTGGAAGTTGACTTTCAAATAAATCTTTATAACCCCGATGGTCATGGCTATCCTTGATCACTCTTGCACTGCATAATCTTGTCGAAGCCATTGCACATACTAACATAGCAATAAAACCAAACCTTAAAAAACTTCTCATAAAAGACCTCTCAATTAACAACATTGCTTCTGAATTTCAATCTCCGTCTTCTTCTCCGTCTTCCTCTTTAGGGTTTATGATGATGGCAAGATTGAATCTGCTTTACGAGAGGCTCGTGTTTGATCGGCTAGTTGGTGAAACAATGACTTATAATAGAGGTGATATGCAGTAGCTAGAGAAGTTACTTTCTTTGATAATATTTTGTGACCTCTTTATTGGAGTAGAACAGGCGAGAATTCAACTATACGAAATTGCGAATGTGAATATTTTCTTGTAAGTGGAAGATGGACTTTGAAATTTGTTTAAGGTCGTATTAAGCTGAAACACATGGGCAGACATTTTAGAATTTGCATGAAGATCATGGCTTTGAATTTTGAAACAATAGATTACTTTTCGATCACTTATTAAATAAATGGCAATGTTTACGTGTTAAATTGTTTAATATGTTATAAATATAATTTTGTAGATTTTAAACTCGTTCCTAGCCTGCCAAATGTGACACAATCGAATGGCTCAAGAGAATGGACCATGGATCGCACGTTTTAACCATTTCTAAGTGATTGATCAACAATTATTTCGTAGTAAAAGTTACCGAATTTTTTTATGTTCAATATGAGGGTCTCTCTACTCTTTTGCTAGAAAAAATTGCTTTTTTCTCTTTCTAACCTTAGAATAGAAATCTATCGCCACCGCTTTCTTTCCCTTTTTAGCTCTATTCCACCGTGAATCTTCATTGGATTCATCCGAAAAAGCTAAAAACCAACCATGTACTCCTTGCCTTAGACATCTCAAACACTATCTTCTACCCGAGATTACCTCACGAGCCTGGAAAATGCCACCTAGAAAACAGAACCAGAAAAAATAAACCAGAAAACAGTTAGCCTAGATGAGTTTGTAAACACCCCTACACCTTCAATTGGGTACATATCAGTGGGGGACAAATATAGGGCCACAACTGGTTCTAATTTGCATAATAAGGAAAAAACAATGGTTAATTGTCCATAATTAGCTGCTAGTAGAAATGTAAATGGAAGTCAAGCTCCAAAATCTCATGGATCTGGAGTAAAATGTATGAAATGAAAAGACCAAATGAAACAGAAGAGTTCCCTTCACTTACATCGCTAGATCTGGACAAAGTAGACAAAAGTAAGGAACATATTTCCTACTCAGATTCATCCTCAACATTGCAAGATGTTCCAGTGATTAGGGAACCTGCTTAGACAGAGTCTCCATCGAAATCATGGTCTACTTTGTTTGATGGAAACATAAGAGAGGAACTTAAACTTGATTTTGTTCCACCAACCATTATCAATGGTAGATTAACTGTCATCCCATCACAACAAATTATTGATGAGGGGTGTAAAGCATGGAAAACTGCATAGTGGGACAATTCTTAAACTAGCCTCAACCATACTATATGGTTAAATACATGGTGGAAACTCAATGGAAAACACCTTGGTAAGTTCAAGATAGTCACATCTTAGCAACGATTGTATGTATATAAGATGGAATCAGAGGATGCATGTTTCAAAGTGTTAGGAAAATTGTGGTATGTTAATAACAGGCCCCTCATCCTTAGAAAGTGGAAACCAAGAACCCTATTTCAACAATTTAAAGTTGACAAGCTACCTCTATGGGTCAAGCTTAAGAAGGTACCAGGTGAATTATGGTCTAGGGATGTTGTTTCAAGTGCCCTTGGTAAACCCATCCAAATCGATGAAATAACAACATCATATACCAGGCTTAGCTATGCCAGGGTGTGTGTTGAAATTGATCTGGATAAAGATATTATTGATAACTTTGACCTTTATGAATGGTAAAACCCATGTTATAGAGGTTGAATATACTTGGAAACTTGTTATATGTAAATCATGTAACAAGATAGGCCATGAGACATCTATATGCAGGAATGTAAAACAGGTATGGAGGCCAAAGCCAACAAGTAAAGAGAAGGAGAATCAAAATAGTTCCAAACCAGTTGCAGAGAAGATTGGGCAGGAGGTGTAGGCACAGTCTATTTGTCAGGGTAACTAGTGGGTTCAAGTATCTCACAAGAATAACAATGGGTCTCCAACTCACAATGGTGAGGGAAACTCCATAGCCAGCACATCTAACAGTTTTCAAGCCCCAGAGGAAGACAATGAGAAGTTAGAGGTGTTAATTAATGAGCTTATAGATGAACAAAAGGGGGTGGTTCAGGGAAAACCCCCTAACCCCAATATCTAAATGATAGTTACTTGGAATGTTATGGGTATAAATAAAAGCCTGAAGCAAACTAATGAGGTTTGGATCTTTAGCTTTTCAAAAACAAAAGTCAACAAGGACAAAGCCAAGAGTATTTGGGATTCAGAATTCATAAGTGGCAAATAGCAAGCGATTATGACCAAGATAAACATGGCAGAATCTAAACCTTTTGGGACAAAAATATAGTGGATATAAGTATGGTGGACAAGACAGATCAAGCCATGTTCTGTAAAGTCACCCATAAAAGTACTCAAATGGTGTTTTGTTATACTCTTGTGTATGCTTTAAATCATCCCAATTAAAGAGAAGCTTTATGGACAACTTTAAAGGATTGATCCAACAATATACAAAATATGCCTTGGGCCTTACAGGGAGACTTTAATGAAGTTATGAAGATTGAGGAAAGACTCAGTTGTACCAATTTATCTAAAGGAGCCAAATAAATGGTCACCTGTATGGAAGAGCTCAATCTATTAGATCTTCCATATAACGACCACTATTTACCTGGACAAATAAATCAGCCAAAAATGAAATGAGAATAAGACGAATGGTTAGAACAATGTAAAATGAGGAATGGGTGGAGAGCTTTAAGAATAGTGGCCTTACATTGAGGAACCCAGAGCTGTCAAATCATTACAGCCAACACTTTCTCATGTGTTCAAGTAACAAGAAGAAAATGATACCTTTCAATTTTTTTAACATCTGTATGGAACATGAGAAATTTTTACCACTTGTTATAGAGGTTTGGAATACAAAAGTGGATGGGACTGAGATGTATAGTATCACCATGAAACTCAAGAACCTGAAATCAAAACTCAAAGAATTTAATAACCTTTACTTTAGAAACAATACTGATCAAATTATTATAATCCAAGATAAACTGAGGACTGTACAACTTGAAAAGTTACAGGGTAATTAGAGTTTGAGCATACTTGAGGAAGAAAACAGGTTGATAAGTGAACTAAATAAAGGTATAAACATAGAAGAAGCTATAATGAAACAAAAGTCTATGGATCAATGGGTTGACCTGGGTGATTTGAATACAACCTATTTTCAAATATTTATGAAAGGCAGGAGATCATAAAACAACATTGCCAGTATAATAGATAATCAAGGTATGTTGGTTGAAGTGGAGGGACAAATTTGCCAAGTGTTCATTCAACTTTATACTAAGATGCTAGGTACATCAAGAGATAATTATCATGATTTTGATGTTCAAAAAATCAAGGATATCTATAAAGATAAATCCATATTAGAAGAGGACAATATAATTTTAGTCTCTCCAATAACCACAGATGAAATTAAAAGGGCCTTATGGTCAGTTGATAGCTCAAAGAGCCCGGGTTTAGATGGATTCTCCTTAATTTTTTTCAAGAAAACCTGGCACATCATTGGAGAAGAGGTTAGTGAAGCAATCAAAAGCCCATTTAGGGACATGCAGATACTAAGAGAGATAAATTATGATAATATCACACTTATTCCAAAGGTGCATAACCCAAGCTCAACAATAGATTACAGGACAATTGCCTATTGTAATGTGTTATATAAATGCATCTCAAAAATCTTACCCAACAGGTCAAAAGGGAATTTAAATGATTTGATTTCCCGTAATCAGTTAACTTTTGTGCCTGGAAGACAAATAGGAGAATATATATTATAGTACAAGAGCTAGTCAGAGGATATTCCAGAAGTTCTATATCTGCTGGGTATGCTTTAAAGCTGGATTTAATGAAAGAATATGACTCTATTGATTGGAACTTGATTATGAAAACACTTGAGGCATTTAATTACCCTCAAAAATTCATTTGCTGGATAATAATGTGCCTTACTACCACATCATATTTTATTATGATAAATGGGAGCCCAATGGTCTTTTTTAAAGGAGCAAAAGGTCTAAGACAGGGAGACCCAATATCTTCATACTTGTTTGTTATTTGTATGAAGGTGCTTACTCAGATCTTACAACATATTGGTAAAAGAAGGAATTTCAATGGCACCCAAACTGTAAAAGGCTCAAGATCAATAATCTCATGTTTGCTTATGACCTCTTTGTATTTTTTAAGCCATCTGAACAATCTGCATACTTATTAAGAATGGTCTTAATATTTGCAAGAAATTATCAAGGTTACAAATAAGTGACGGTAAGGGTAACATCTATTATGGTGGTTGTTTAAACAATTTATTGAGGGAAGTGAACAATGTGTTATAGATACCAGAAGGATGCCTCCTAGTTAAGTACCTGGAGGTTCCTCTCATTATTGGCACCTTAAGTCACACTGATTGTAGACCTCTCCTTGAAAAAATGACCAACATAATAGATCAGTGAAGTACCAAGCATTTATCTTATGCCGGGAGATTACAGATGATCAAAGTAGTGTTGGGTACTGATGTCTCCCTATTTGTGATGATTTAATTTTAGTCGGGGACATCATTTTTAGTGTTTTAGGAAGTCTCCTAGTTGATTTATATGATTTAGTACACTTTCCTATTTCTTGTCTTGATTTAATGATATATTATTTTTAGAGCATATTTGGTTTAATTTATTTATTTAATGTGAAGCTTTAAAGATATATGATAATTAATTAGATGCCAAATGAAGTCTAAAGAGATAAAGGAAAGAAGATATGCATGGAAATTGGAGATAAAGGAAACAAAGGATAGGTATGGAAAGATAAAGTTGCCAAGTAAATCTGAATTTCAGCAGGTACGTCCATAAAAGTGATCATAAATCAAGATTGGCTTGAAATTTGGAAGAATGGTCTGCAGAAAAAGTATAGAGCTTTTCGAGATGATCAGTATCTATATAAAGAACGCGTCAATCGGAGTTGAAACGAAGAAGTTACGGCAAAAACAAAACAACATCAGATTATTACCTTTTATATATTTTTGGTTACGAATTTAAGTTGGACTAGGAGTCCAGGTGACTTGTCTTCCACTCCAAGAAAACGAATTAGGTCTTCTAAACACCTATAAATACACCCTGTAACCTTTGTAAAGTAATCCATGCCTCTCATAAATTATTCCTTAAGTTTTATTCATCATTAGAGTTATTGAGAGAGCAAGATGACAGTTATGTATCATTCTTTTAGTTTATTTACTTCAGGTATGAACTAATTTTCCCATAGATTGGGTTTTGCATTATGCATAATCAATGAATTCTATTTTATTTCTAAGTTTCTTTGGGAATTATATGTTTTGATCTGATTCTAGCTGCTTATTATATATTTGATTTATGTGCTTTGATTTATTGTATATTCTCCTTGCTAGTGCACGAGTATAGGATTACCTTAACAGTAGTTAGATGGTCACCAGGAAGGGGTGTCTAATTATTGAAACACCACATAAACGTCTAGTGTAAGAAATTTGTCCTGACAACACCAGCATAACTAGATAGTCATTAGGGTTTAATTTAATCACCAATCATCATTAGTAGGCCAGACTCACTTAGAAGCCTAGTAGCACAGGATAACCCTATTTCGAGTCCCCTCGTGATTGTGAGGTCGCCACCCTAGTTCGCTCTCTGGGGATAGGGGGAATTTAGAATCCTGACTACATATCTAAGAGCTATTATCTCCCTTATAAACTGAAATTGATAGAAAGAATAAGAAGGATTAGTGCATACTAGCAGAACCTAAGCTATAGTCTCTCATCTTATTTCTCCCATCTTTATTGTTTGTCTTTACTTTTATTTAGTTTAATAATTAATTTCTCAATCAATCATATTTATTTTCTGTCTTTTAATTAATTATTGCTATTCTGATTTATTTACACATTCGTCTAACACATTTAAGTCCCTGAGGAACGAATCTTCTTATCGTTAAAACTTGCATACGTCCTGTAATACTTGCAGTACTGTGCTAGTCTAGGGTTCTTATTTGCGTTATGTGTTCTATATTTTTATCACACCCTAGGTGACACTAGGTACCATAGCCAATTATTGGTGTAGTGTTTTCACTTTACCAAAAAAAGGTTATAAAAGAGCTTAGAAGTAAAATAATGGCATATTTCAGGAAAGGCAATATTAAATATGATGGTGGGGAAAAAATCTCCTGTGACAACATAAGTAAACCATTCTCTTTGGGAGGTTTGGATGTGAAAGATATTTTGATTCAAAATCAAGTGGCCAGTTTGAATTTGTTATGGAACTGTAGTGTACCCAGGGATACCTTGTGGTCTCAACGGGTCTAAACAAACCTTCTTAAAAATAAATCAATTTGGGAACTTCAAGTTCAATAAGATTCATCCTGGGGTTGGAGGAAAAATTTAAAAGTCAGAAACTTGGCCAAAAATATTTTCTTTTACAAGATAGGTGATGGTCAGGACACAAGGCTTTGGTGGGATTACTGGTTACCAAACAAAAAAAGAGTAAATGAAATACAAGAGAGCAATCTGGCTTCCGGGTATTATACAAGTAGTAAAGTTGGCAGATTCATTCATGATAGAAGCTGGAAATGGCCACCAATGCTTAGTTTCATGAACAAATACACCAAAGATATAAAAATCTCAAAATCTCGGTACAAGCTCATCTGTTTGGTGACCAAAAAAGGTAAATTTGTCACTAGAGAGATCTATGAGTATTTGAGAGAAAAGGGACCCGACATTAACTGGGATAAACTTATCTGGAAATCAAAAAGTTTTTCAAAATTAAAGTTCATTATGTGGCTAACAATTTTAAATCATTCAGAGATTAAATACATGGGGAGTCTTAACGAATCCTCTGTGTAAGTTCTGTAATATGGCCAGTGAAGATAGAGACATTTATTCTGGAATTGCTTGTATACTAAGAGAATCTGGGTGAGATGTAAGCAGCGAGCAGAAATTAACCCAATTGATAATCATGGCAGGAACTAATTGATTGAATCTGAAGAATACAGTGGGAGAAACTTTGAGAATGAGATTTCCAAAATTATATTAGCTACAACTGTGTATCATATTTGGATTGAACGTAATAATCGGGTCTTCAAGAAAATGGTAGTTGATGAAGATACAATTTTTTGAACAAATTCTTGGGCAATAGCTGATAATCTTAGAAAGATCAAAGTTTTCGATGAAGAAGAGATAAAGGTCGCAGCTCTGCGGTGGAGAGAGTAATTGTATGAGTTAGGTTTCCGATATGAGTAACTGAATGTCCTTTGGTGTAATAGGGCTTTCTTGAACACGTGTTAGGTAGATTTTATTTGATATAATGGGCCATAACGTATGCGGGTTATGGACCTAATAGTTTTGAGGGGTGATTAGGCTTTAGTCTTGGGTCCAGTCTAATGATGTAATTGATATGTTTTGATCTAATATAATAGCTTGCTTGCTGACAAAAAAAAAATGGTCAACCTGAGTAACTTCTTTTTAATGTTTGATAAAGAAAATTTAAGTAAGGGTTACCCTTCAAAATTTTACTACCTAACATACTAATATAACATAATTTGATTGAATATAATTTATAATTAGATTAAAAATATAAAATACATGATTAACACATCCAATTAATTCACGTTAGCTCATGTGAACGACCGGAGTCGGCCGGCCCGTAGATCATATGTAATATTTTAACTAAAAAAACCTTCAAGTATTATATATTGGATGTATACATCATTATTCAGATATTTTATATATAACACATGAAGATATCATCCAAAATTATATCGTTCATGATGTGGTAGAATTTGAGTAGAAGTAAAGCAGAATTAGATACTAATTAACCTATTATAGCTACCTAGTAGGGGTGTGCGCGGGTCGATTTTGGATGAAAAATATACAACCCACAAACCACCCGTTTTTGTGCGGATTTTGGAAAATGAGACCCGCACCCGCCCAATACAATATATAAACCATTGAATTTTGGGTTGGGCGGTTGCAGATGCATTGCGGGTGATTTTGTACGATAAATGAGGCGAATGTGTATCCATACTCATTCTGTGGGTCAAATTTACATTACAGACGAAATTTGTAACAATATAGTTTAGGATACTCATATACACTTCAAATAATATTTGATTTAAATAAACATGAAATGAGATTTTAGGAAAATAAATTTATGAATCAAACAAAAAAAGATATAATATTATAATTGAATTAAAATTAGGTTCATTAGATAATTTTTTATTGAAATATTGAAGGATTTAAAAAATTTAAAGGGGAGAGAATAAAAAAAAATCGAGTTAGAAGCATATGATCCCTACTATTTTATTTTAATTAAATGAGCAATGCGAAATTTTCTAATTTATAATACTACAAGGTAATCGAGTATGCAGGTTTGCAGGTTTCAAGTTTAAAATCCACAACCCGCAAAAATGTGTATATTTTTTTAAAATGTAAATTGCAGCCCACCTAATAAAAAACTAACCCATATAAATTTGGGTTAGTGTAATCGGGTTGGTCGGGTTATGCAGGTTTTCTTACCCGATGCACAGCCCTACTACCTAGTACGTTATACTTACGTTATAGCATAACATTATTCAATCTTCATGAGTTGACCAGGGGTAGATTTAGGATTTTTCTTGGAAGGCAAAAAGTTAGCAAAATCAGTGATATTCGAGGTATCGGTCCAAACTTTTTTTTAGGCTAATTTCTAATTCGAGGACGATTTGTTGGTTAAATATTCAGGCTCGTGGAGGGGGAGGGGAGAGTCTATTTTTACGTAAGAGTTTCTGCTAAATCGAACAATCTCTCAGTGCATCCTGGTTTTATGGTCCGTTTATTCCCGCCCCTAGGCCCACTCTGGCTTCGATCCATAATTTGTGGATAGCTAAATAGAAACTCAAGTTGGCTAATGTAATCACTTGACATAAAATCTGTTGATACTCTCTAGTTATACTATTAATAATATTATTCATAGGATACGATAAAATCAAATCAAAGTAGGGGTTTATTAGGGTAAAATATTAGCAAAAATATACATTCGTCCCACCAAGCCAAAATATTCGCCCCCGAAAGCCTAAATTATAACACCTATAACCCTCCTGGAACAAAACTTTCAATTTTTTTAACCCACTTGGTTTTCTAAATTTTCACCCCTAGATAAAAATCATGCACCCTCCCATCCATTAAAGGATCTAATTCAATTTCATTGCAAATCTTGAATAAAATTGGGTTGATCGACCATTTAAACTTAGATGGTTGTTGAATACCTTGAATTTATTCAAGGTTTTCTGTTTAAAATTGAAAAAAGTAATGGGGAAAGAGGGTCCCCCTGTCTCAGTCCCCTACCTGGTTTAAACGAGGGATGTCTATCCCCATTAATATTTATTTGGAAAGAGACTGATGATATACCATTCCAAATCCAGTTAACCCAACTTTTCTAAATCCTATCCTATTTAAGAGAGCACGTAGAAACCTAGTTAACCTGTTCATATGCCTTAGCCATGTCCAACTTTATTTCTTCTATGTGAAATTGTCTCTTGAATTTCCTCTTCATAAATAAATAAACTTCTTATGCAATAATAATATTATCTTGAATCGATTTACCCTTTATGAAAGCTGGTTGTGTAGGCGATGTAAGCTCATTCATTAAAACATGTAACCTGTTTTGCCACTATTTTTGAAATGATTTTATATCCAAAATTGACACAAGATATTGGTCTGTAACCCCCACCCCTTTTTGAATCTCCCTTATAGTATTAGTGTGATAAGTGTCTCGTTCAACTTGTCAATAGAAATACTATTCATAACAAATTCATACACCATACCGTAAATGTCCATCCCCACAATATCCCAATATTTCTAATAAAATTTGCTGTTAAGACCATCTGGTCCAGACGCTTTCCCTGCACCCTATGTTGTAGATCTTAGTTTCGCGGCCTAGGTGGTCAACCGGGGGCTAGCGCCTAGGACAGATTACATGGGCCTAGGCGGGATTACACGGTTTTGAATCCTAGTGTGTAATTTTGTATATTTAGTAATATATACACAACATTTATATCAATTTTAACTATTTAAGTCATAAAATTCATCTTATAATACTATAGTAATATAAAAATACTAAAATTTGTGTTATAATATCAATTCAAGAATTCTCGAGAATAAGAAAAATAAAATGAAAGCCTATGCAACCATTTTTTGCCATTAATCGGTGTCTAGGCGGCCATTATATTCCATTAATCAGTGCCTAGGCGCCTCTTCAACGACAAATAAGGTGCTAGGCAAAAACGTCTAGAATTTTTACTAGGAGTAAACGGCTAAGGAGGGAGTTGATGCCTACGCGACGCCTAGACGCGCCTAGGCGACGATTTCTACAGCAGAGTGTGCACCCATATCAAAAACTGCCTTTTTTTACTTCTTCCATGTCTGGGATCTTTGTGAGCAGTATGTTCATTAAAGGTGTTATTCTGGTGTTGATACATCTAAGAGCATCTGTAGGTTCACTCCCCAGGCATATGTCAGCAGTTCTTTGTAGAATTTGTTTATTTCTACCTTGATTTCATCCTCATCCTGTGTCCAGTGTCCCAAAGGGTTTCGAATACCTGCAATTTTATTAATGTTTCTCTGTTGAGCCGCCAGAGCTAAGAAGTATTTTGTGTTTTTGTCTCCATAATAAATCCATTGTTTTCTACATCTGTCTGCCCAATAAATTTCTTCTCTTGTCCAAAAGATTCTCAACTGTTCTCATATTAAAAGTTCTTCATCATGGTGTAATATTGATCAGTTCTTGTCCTAGTTCTTTGATTTTTTTTTCTTTTTATTAGGGAACGTGTTCCTGCTCCAAGTGGCCAAAGCATCAGTAATGACTTGTTCTTGTCCAGAACAAGTTGTAGGGAAGCTATGTCCTTGGGGAAACCCCACACATTGTTTATCATATTCTTACAATCTAGGTGTGCATACCAGTTTGTTTCAAATTTGAAATGTTTAATAATTTTTATTCCTTTGCTTTGTGTAAAAAAAAAAACTGGCAGTGGTCTGAATCCATTGATGGAGGAGTAAACCCTATAGCATTTGGATGATGTTTAAACCAATCCGTACTCGCGAAGGCTTTGTTAAGTTGCGATTTCACAAAAGTTCGGTCCTTTATCTTGTTTGTCCATGTAAAAAAACTCCCAAAGTTTTGAATTTTCGTTAGCGACTTATTGTTAATGAAATATTGGAATTTAGTAAGTATTAAGGGTTTGTGGGTATACGGATAAGTCTCTCTCTAGAGTTGAGAATGTCATTATATTCTCTTATTATCAACCATGATTCATTATGGTTTGATTTCCATTCACTAATTTCGTTGTAAATTCGTAGTATATCACTGTACAAGCTAGGAGCATGCAAAAACACAATATAATATGGAAATACATTATCATTAACCTCAAATTTTGTAAAATACGGGCTAACATGCAAGATAAAGAGTCTAATACTATTGTTCCAAACTAACAAACCCCCCAGATTAGTTCAAACTCCCATGGGGGTTAACAACAAAAAAGGCATCAAAGTTTAATTACCTAGTAACCAACGGAGCGTCCCGCTCCATAAGCATTGTTTCAGAAAAACAGACCACGATAGTTTTATTCTCACCCACAAAATCATGAGTAATAGGTTTGATCGTATTGATAGTATTCTAGATAAAATCGAAACCATTTACATGAATCTAAACTGAAGAAAACTATGTTGGCATAGCCTAAAACCCAGCAATACAAACCCATTGGTTTATCCCAACATGAAGCCCAAGGACATTTCCTGGCCTAAATTTCCATATTCGATCGTATTCACTTTTACCCTTAACTTGTAGCTTGAACATGTTATTACCCACCCTTGAGACCTTAACTGAACCACGAACCATCCAGCTACTGAACACCCAATTCCTGAATCCTAGGAGATTCACCTTGTTAACTCCGATAACTTTAATAATAAGAAAACCCTCCTAACATTGTCGATCAACACAACGTACACTGGTGTCTAAGCTAAAAACCCCAATTTCTGCATCTTCGGCTTCATCAAGTTGAAACAATGGTAGTGCATGTCGAGAGTGTGTAGCCATAGTGTGAAACGAGCAAACAAGAAAACCAGTGATAATATGAGAGACATGAAATGAAGAACCAAGTGCGAGATTTGTCTTAACAATGCAGATCACAGAGAAAAAAAAGTGTAGTCTATATTGCTAGATATGCGGATGTAAGATAATCCTAAAAGCAGAAAATAAGAATATATTAATTTGAGTTTTGCCTAGTGTATATATAGGGTTGTGGTGTGTCTACAATCTGTTGTAGGGAAGAAGAAGATTCTTCCTGATAGTGGAAATCCACTTTCTCTACGATTATTAGATAACTTATCTCTTCGCCAAGAGATTTAATTTGATTTACAATATCAACAAATTTGATGAGTAGTCTTTTAAGCTCGCGTCATTTTTTATTTTAAGATTTTTGAAATCTCTTCGTAAAGATTGGAGTTTCACAGCTTTTGTCTTGTCATTACCTCTATATTGTTTTTCAAGAATTCCCCATGCCTCATTTGTTGTTGTAGCATGATAATTATTGGAAAGATAACTTCAATAACTCCTTGTCTTTGCATCCTTCTTTATATATTCTTTCAATTGTCTCTTTTTTAATTTGATAAGTTTAAGATATATTTTAGTTCGTCTTACCCTTATTCGATGTACTCTCATAAGTCATATGAGATGACTTATGAGATGAATAATGTTCTCATATTCACATACAAAAAATAATAAATCCTTCCATTAAAGAGAGAAAATGAAGGTTCTAAACTTCCTAATGCTTGATTTTCCATTGTCAAAATTTTCTTTGCAAATTTATTTGACACCCAAATGTTTTAAACAACTTGGCTCTAATACCACTTTGATGGAATGTTATATATATACATTTGAATAAAGTAAAAATTGCTGAAAATTATTAGAGAAGAATCTGAACAAGGCTACTTCTAGTTTATCTTATATTGGTGTTGCCTAGGGTGTGATAAAAATAAGATAAATATAAGCCAGAAAACAATGCACTTTCACCCTAGACAAACACGGTATTGCAAGTATTACAGGACGTATGCAAGTTTTAATGATAAGTTGAATTCGTTCCCAGGGAATTAGTGTGTTATACGAATGAGCAGAAATAACGAGTAGAAAGTAATTAATTAAAAGACAGAAAATAAAGGTGAATAATTGAGAGATAAATAACTAAACTACAGAAAATAAAAGACAATAAAATAAAAGATAAGAAATATGAGATGAGAAGTATTGATCTAGATACGCGTTTTAAAATGACTCATGTAATTATTGAAGGATTTTTTGCTATGCAAATCGGGTCCCTTATAGATGATTAAATAAATGGTTGATTTATTTACTAAAATACTTAACTGGGAGAATACTCCTAGAAATGTTGAGTGATAGGACTAGAACCTATTAATGGGGAACCTATGACTAATAATTATATATGATGCACTGACTTCCTGTCTATATAGTGTAAATTTTGCATATATGAGAAAATTAAAACTTAATGAATTCATAGCCATGCGTGATGGTCCTATTGGGACGGACTTGATGAAGTCACTGTTGAGGTTGTTGTATATTTATCATAATATGACTTCAAGGAGACGTCCTTGATGTTCCTAAGGGATGAGTTTTTAGACTCACCATAAATTCATAGCCCGTAAGGGTGGTCCTAAAGAGAAAGGACTTGATGAATTTGCGAGACACATAATAAGGCTGAGCTTTATTGCTCTTAATGATCTTGAAATCAGAGAAGGATCGGCTAATGAGGCTAGACGCTCTTAGAGATCACATATGTGTAAGGAAAGGGTGATGTTTGAGGAATCTATAACTATCAGCCGGGTAGAGTATGTGTTGTGAGGGTCTCGATCGAAAACTATCAAGTTCAATAGTACGTTCACTTGATATGTTTCTGGTGGTTGCCTCACTTCACTACGTGTCAATTCAAATCGAAAGATATTGTCGCTTAAGTACAATTCACCCAAATGTTGGTATTTATGGAAACCTATTCACCTTATCTCCCAAAGACCCTGAGTGGGGGAATGTTGGAAGCAATAAATAATAGACAATTTATTTTATTAATTCATTCATGCTCTTAGGAGAAGTAGAAAAGATTTTGTGTGTACAATTAGCCACATAATATAATTTGGGAAAAACCCATTGGAATTATTTAATTTCAAATAATTCCTTATTTTTCATGAAGGATTAATGGTTATTTATATATTAGTTGTTATGGGAGTTACAAAAACTTGATAAAGAAAAAAAAAGGACGACTTTAATGAGCATTGACGAACATTAATGTGACGGTTTTCTTGTCTTGCTTTTTCTTTTATAAATAGTGACTTTGTCACTTTCATTTCAAGAGAAAAGGAAAAAAAAAGTATTCTTGAGAGAATGGAAAAAATATTATAGAGAGAATAGAAAAAAACACTTCTAGAAAGGAAAAAAAACTATTCTAGAGAGTTTATAGAATAGCATGTAGAACAAAACTAAGAATCAGAAAAGACTATTCTACTTCTCTCTCAAATATTAAGATATAATATTTCTATATAGTAGAACTTATGTTAGAGATAACCGACACAACCAGAATATCTTTCTAACGTCATTTTACATTTCGTGTAATAGTTCTTTTCTCATATTTTTCCATGTAAGTTTCATTATTTTCAATTTATTGTAATAGTGTAGTGTTACTTTAATTGAAATGTTTTTCTTTTGGAACTCCATTTCTCTATTTTAAAACCAGTGATATTGTTATTTTTCCAACAAAGGTTAAGGTCAAGGTTAAGGTCAAGGATAAAGTTAAAGTGAATAATTAAGGATTTAAGGTTAAGGGTTAACGTTAAGGTTATGGTTAAGTTTAAGGTTAATTTTAAGGATAAGGTTATTGTGAAGGTTTAGGTTAAGACTAAGGTTAAGTTTAATGTTAAGGTTAAGGAGGCTAAGGCTAAGGCTAAGGTTAAGGTTAAGGTTAAGGTTAAGGATAAGGTTAAGGCTAAGGTTAAGGCTAAGGTTAAGGTTAAGGTTAGAGTTAATGTTAAGATTAAGGTTAAGGATAAGACTGAGGTTAAGGATAAGGGATAAGATTATAGGTTAAGAATAAGGTTTAGGATTTAACGTTTAAGGTTTAAGGTTATGGTTTAATAAGATTTAAGGTTTAATGTTGAATATCAAGTCAAGGTTAGGGGTAAGGTTAAAGTTAAGGTTAAGGTTATGATGAAAGTTAAGTTTAAGGTTAAGGTTAAGTTTTAAGCTCAAAGTTTAAGATGAAGTTTACGATTTAGTGTTAAGATTAAGGTTAATTTTTAAGATTTAAGGTTTAAGGATCAAGGTTAAATTTAAGTTTATGTTTTTGGTTAAGGTCAAGATCAAGCTTAAAACAAAAGTTAATTACAGTTTATGTTTTTTAATTTTGTGTACATATTTGTCATTTATGTTTGTAATACATAAAATATTTTAAGTTAAAAGCTTAAGATTCAAACTGCATGGTTCATGGCTCACGATTCAAATGTCAAAGTTTATAAGATCGATAGTTGGTCTATTGGTTAGACTACTCTGCAGAGACCTAGAGGTCTTGGGATCGTTTTTTATTAGAGTAAAAAAGATTCTGAATCTAATATGGCTCTCATATGTATTAAAAAAAACAAAGTTTATCATTTATGGAACATGAAAAAAAAGGTTTATCTGTAATAGAGTAAAAAGTTTAGAGGAATAAGTTTGTGTGAATCAAGTATAGGATTTTTAGATCCGTAGGGGAATGATTAGGTTTTTTTAATTAGTCAAAAATATTTAATTACAATTAATTTGAATGAATCATAGCCGTTCTTTATTTAATGAATTCATATCGTTTAAGAAATATTTTTTATTTGTATATTTTTTTTTATAGGAATTTAGGGTCTTTAATATATATACTAAACGAATGAAATATAATTTTATTTATGGGGTTATTGTTGATAACATCCCCAATAAACTACCTAATTGTTCTTTTATGCCTTTAATAAAATATTTTATAAAAAAATACCTAATAAAATAAATATTTATAGAAAACATCCCCTTTATATTTTCTATACCTTTACTACCCTTATTATTAAATATATTATTTTATTTTAATACAATATTAATTTTTAAATATTAAACAAATAATAGGGTACTTCTTTCTCCACCACCACCACCACCACCACCACCACCACCACCATCACCACCACAACCACCACCACAACCACCACGTATGTAACCACCACTACATCCACCACAACCATCACCACCTCCACCACCACAACCACCACCACCACCACCTACTACTACTAATTCCATCGAACGCGCGCGTCCGTGATTTTTTTTTTAAAATCGTCATAACTAATTCAAAAAAATCAGAAAATTAAAAAAATTGTAGTTTTGAATAAAGCAAATTAATATTTACGTCTATGAATTTTTTTTTGAATTTTTTTGATTTCTTTTGAATTTTTGATTTTTTTGAATTTTTTTGATTTTTTTTTCGCAGACACGGATTTTCATGTTTTAAACATGGAATTCCATGTTTTAAACATGAAATTCCATGTTTTAAAAATCAAAAAATTCAGAAAATTCCGAAAAAAATCATAGACGTAAATATTAATTTGATTTATCCAAATATAATTTTTTTTTTTTTGATTTTTTTGGAATTAGTTATGACGATTTTAAAAAAAATTCACGGACGTGCGCGTGTGATTATTAGTTTTTTTCTTATTTTTTAATTGTTAATCATAAGAGTAAATTTGATATGAGGCTGTTTTCAATAAATATTTTTTTCTAGGCACCTTTTTCTAAATAAGTTTTTTAATAGGCATCAATCAACAATTGACTTTTTATTTATTTCTGTAATCACTGTTCAAAATAATAAGATTAGGGGAGTACACTACTTTATGAAATAAGAGATAACTACAATAACCATTGGTTCTAGTTCAATGGTCAGAACCTTGTCTTTTATCTAGGAGGTCAAGGTTCGAATCATCTCCCTAAATATATGTAACCTAGTTCTGATTAAGTGAAAATATGTATAAAGAGACGTGTATATTTTCTATAGAAATAGTTATAGTACACATAAGCTCTAGCTCAACTTTAATACTAATTTTACATTTTATCAAAAATGAAAGTGATAATGTGAATTTTTATTTTATTTATTGTCTTTAACGACAAACTAACTAACAAAAAAACAAGATAAACCTAACAACGTCATGAATTATGCCATTCCTCATCCAATACCAACAAAATACCATGTGGTTAATACGTGGAAAACATCTCTTGTATTCAAAATGAAAGAAAAACAAAAGAAGCCAAATGAAAAAATCCATAGAAGCAAGTATGTGTTTACGTTTTTACACAACACCCCATATAAATATGTTGGTGAAGGATCCATTAAATGAACCGCAATATATATAGTTTTTCTTAAACATAAAGGAAATTATATTAAATAAAATTGGTTGGACTAGCCCACCTCAGACAAAACCAAAAACATTCAAATTATTACGAGCAATAGTCTTAAATTTAAAAAAAGGATTACTCATCCAATTGGGCAGAAAGAATATACTAGAAAAAGTTTTAGCTAACTAATCTGCTATTTTGTTAGTTGTCCTTCTAATACCACATATACAAATTTTGATGTGGTTTAGCTATATTTCTGATATTTTCAAGGATAACGCTCCATGGGCAGATTATGCTTGGAGAATACACAGCTTTAAGGACAACTTATCTGCGTCAGACTCAATTCTGGTGCAATAAGGGGTTTTTTCAATGACGAACAGGAGGAAGCTCCTCGACGCCTTTGCTTCGGCCTCAAAATTGGAGGAGGCAAGAATATCCATGGCGAAGCCAGAGATGATCTCACCTTCCTAATCTCAAATAGCAACGGTTGTTGTAGTTTTATCTAGTTTAGAGGAAGCATCAAGATTTAATTTGAATGATTGATGTGGTGGAGTTAACCAACTAGGTGATGTGGACAACCAAGGATACTGAATATCATCAGATTGTAACTGGGGTTGCACACTAGGGGATTCTAAGCACACAAAAATATGACATAAGGCACGTATCAAAAGTTAATGGGGATAGATTTAAAGATAACCCTATTACGCATAATTCATATAACCCAAAAGCAAATAGTGATTTGTAGCAAGAATTTAGTCTTTTCGCTTTTAGAGGGAACTCTTTCTAATAACACACTAGTCCATCAGTTAATGCCAATATTAAAGAAAGGGTCAACCCTGATATGGAGTGGTGATAACACCAGAATTTACTCGTCCACTCACACTTCAAAATAGGTGTTCAATGGCCTCTTCCTCCTTGAGACATAAGTTACAAAGATCAGTACTCGAACACCACCTTATAAATCTGTTCTGTTCAGTGAATAAAGCATTCTAAAGTACACGTCAAAGGAAGAACTTATATCTTGGGGGAGCTTCAGATGACCAATTGAGTTTTAAGATTTCATGATCAGGGAAGAGTGACGGGTCAGGGTTATTAGGGGGGATGATGAAAGAGCTAAGAGCATAGGAGTACCCAGACTTTGAGGAATAGATCCCACTTTGGTTGTGAGGCCAGAAAAGAGAATTGGACTGGGTAGTCCATGGTATGTTAAGATTCGGCACATGAGAAGCCACTTCATTCCTAAAAAGGGATTATACCAAAGGTTCTTTCCAAGATTTGGAGGGATTATGAATGAGGTCAGACATAAATTTAGGGAATTGGGATCCTCGCTATAAGAAGCAGACTTATCAGTGATGGATCCTGACCAATTATCATCCCAAATCACCATGTGGATCTTTCTTTGGTTCTTGACAAGCTTTCTCAACAATGGGTGCCTTTTTCTGAATAGGTTGTGGTGATTTATAGGATTGAGGTTGGGGTTTATGATAAGTCTCTTGCTTTCTGACCCAACTCTTTTGCTGTGGAGGTTGTTGATAATTAGTGTAGCTCTCTTGAGGATTAGTATAACCATTAGAATAATAGTTATCTTGAGGATATTGAACGGAAGCTACTGCTGGATTATTCATACACCCTTCCCACACATGATTTCTTGATCTACATCCAGGACATGAAGGAATTGTGCGTACCGTATTCACCTGAGCAATTGTTCGGGCTTGTTCTTGTAGTTCTTCGAGTTGTTTAGCCAATTCTTTAAGCTTCAGAGATTCTGAATTGTTTTCTTCTTCTGCCCTCTTTGGCCAACTTCTCTCGTTCTCAAGAATTCTTTCCATCCCCAACTCAGCTTCTTCAGGATCTACTAACACAAAACCTGCGTTTCCTAACGAATCTGCTTTCTCTCTTGATTTGTCATTAACTCCATAAAACAAGGTTAAATAATATTCCGGCGAGGATTGATGATATGGACATCTCGCCTTCTTTTCTGTAAATCGTACAAACTCTCTCCATCTTTCTGTATAAATTGCTCAAGCTCCAACATATCTTTTAAACGTCTACTAACCGGATAGAAACGGTCTAGGAATCTTGTTTGAAGCTTGTCCCAATCTGGAATAACATGAGGGTATTGGGTATCATACCAATCGCTTGCACATCCGGTCAAGAAGAACTGGAACATTAGGTAATATACTTGTTCCCTAGTAACTCCTCTTACGATATAAGCATCACAGATCTGCATGAATTTCTGAATATATCGGATCAGATCTTGATGTGCAACTCCGCTGAATAATCCATGAGATGCAAACTGAGTTAGCATCCCTGGATCAGGTTTAAATTTTGCGGCTTGGATTTCTGGAGCGCGAATTCCTCGTGGCTCCACTCTGAACTCGATGGGTAGCTCAAGTCTCCTTGGGTTCTCCATCTGTAACTAAATCTGAAAAACAAAAACTAAAAACAAAAGCGTAAAATAGAACTAACTGAAATTAAAAGCACAAGATATATGCACAAGGACTAACGATGTAGTCCCCGGCAGCGGCGCCAAAAACTTGGTGGGGCCTAGGGTGTGATAAAATAAGATATAATTAACGTGCAAAATAACACCCTAAAGCTACACAGTTCTGCAAGTATACAGATCGTATGCAAGTTTTAGTTAAAAGATTAAGATTCGTTCCGCAGAGACTACGAAGGTTAGGAGAATCTTATGCATATACCAAGTGCAAATAAGTTAAAGCTAGAACAACTAAACGCAAATAAAAGTAAAGACAAATAGATTTTTGTTTGTTTTCTAATTAACTAAATTAAAACTAAGAATTAAAAGACAGAAAATAAATATGAAGGAGAAGGAATATGAGAATATAGCTCAAGTTATTAGCATGTAATCTCCACTAGTTTTGTCGTTCTAAACATGTAAGGGTGAATTATGTAGTATTTCCCTAATCGGTCCCAATTCGCTATCGGTAGTTTCAAATAGGATTCACCTGTGTCAATAAGGCTTCCTAAGCAAACTTTTCCTGTAATTGGTAAATAGTCACAAGAACTAAACCATAGTGATTATCTAGCTAGGTTGGGTTGTCAGATCAGACCTAATACTAGACGTTATGTGCTAAACATGTAATTAAACACCGTTGTCAATGGTGACCTAATTACTAGATGGTAATTCTAATGGCGGCCGTCCACAAGAACACAGAATATAAATCCAAACACATAAGCAGAGAATAAAAAACTATAATTTAATTTAAAACATTAAGTTCCCAAATTAGATAGATGTCAATCAAAACTAGGGTTCATACATATATGCTAAAACTCAAGCTAAAGAAATTTAGTTCAGGCAAGAAAAGAAAGAAATTACAAATCTAAAGGTAGAAGAAGACATAATGATGAACAGCTCATTCCAGACTTCTCTCTTGTGTTGTAAGCTTCCTCTTGGCTTAAGGTTTCACCAAGGATGATTTAAGACTGTTAAGAGGTTGTATTTATAGTGTATAGGTTGACCTAATTCGTTTCTTGGAGATAAGGCCAAGTAATAGACTCCAATCCCAACTCAAATTCGTAAGGAAATAAAGATAAACATTGTTGGACCGTTTTGGGCATATCTTCTTCGTTATTGGTCGGTTTGAGCTCCATAATATACCAAAAGAATCGTAACAGAATTATCTATGTCCCTATGAAAGGAAATTACCAAAATCGGCCTATCTCCTAGGTAAATAACCACTTCTTTAGGCGTGTGCTGCAGAAATTCAGATTTAGGCAGCTTTTCCTTTTCCATGTTTTTAGCCTTTGTTTCCTTTATCTCCAATTTCCATGTAAATCTCTTTCCATAAGTTGTTGTCTTTGACTTGGACTCTAATTAATCTCCATAATTATCTTTAAAGCTTCACACTAAATAAACAATTAAACCCAATATGCTCTAAAAATATTATGTTCCTAAATCAAGACTCAAAATAGGAAAGTGCACTAAACTAAGATAAAATCAACCTATAAACTAATAAATAAGCCTAAAATGATGTCTCAGAAGTATATTTTATTATCACAAATGAGGAGACATCACTATAAATGCTTGTGTATCTTCTTTCCCTTATCTTTTACTTAACACTTGTTTTACTTTATTCTACTAACTTATCTATATAAACTTGTTTGTGTTTTAACCTTAGTGTTTAATATAAATTTGTATAGAACCCTTATCACACTTAGGTGGTTAATTGTTTGACCTTAGGATTTAAGCTATATGAGAATTACTTAGTTTCTCTTTATCTCCTTAGGTAGACAATCCATTGGTAATACTTATCCTAGTTTTAGCTTTATCATATTTTACCTTTCTTACATCAGGTATTAGGATCCTAATATCCTTAGCTAACTCTTAAGTTCTCCTAGCACTTAGCTTATGCAATTACCAAACTCTTAAGAACTTCCTTAGAATCCTATCTTAGTTTGGCTTGTATTTTTATTAACCTAAGCTTAGGAGATATTAGTTTTTAATTAGGCATATATTATATTAGTGTCTTATTCACCCTACCCCCTATAGGATTAACAAGTACTATTAGAGCCTAACTCTACGTAAATAGCTTAACCGTTAGTAGAGTTAACGATGTTATGACTAATCTTGTTGAGGCTCATTATATTCCTATCTCACATATGTTTGATGGTACTTGTTTTTTGGAGAAGAAAAACTGAAACCTCCTAAAATCCGTTGATCATGAAATATAGATGGTTGTCCAATAAGGGGAATACGTTCCTTACAAAGATAAGGCTTGCAGAACAATAAAAATGTATGATGTGTATACTCCAAATGTTCATAGAATGATTGATAATAACTACAAGGCTTTGCTCCTTGTTAACTATATTAAATTACAAAGCTTATGAAAACGTAAAGGAGAATCAATCGGTTCATGCGATTTGGAAGATATTGACATCCCTTTTTTATGATCAAAATGAAAAGAAAATAGTAGCCACTAGCTCAGGTTACTCCAAATCATTTCTAGCCAAAAAGGAGTAAGTGTGTAGATTAAGATATTGAGGATCAAGCTCATTTAGAGTTCACTCTGAGGCTGCTCAACCTAAAAATTGTAAGGAATTTATTTCGTGTTCTTTTATCCTTTTATAATTTGTTAGTGATTTCCTTATTACTCCTTCTTTGTTGATTCTTCTTACTAATAGATTGTGTTTTTCAAATATTCCTTCTTAATAATCTTATTTTAAACCAATTCCTTCTATTTCTTCTTGCCAATCTAGTTGTGTGTTTTTGTGATTATTTTTGCATTTTTAAATATTAGTTTATAGGTTAATTACAAAATTAAAAATGTGTGTTGTAGAAAGGTTAAGACTTTATACCTTCAAGGACCTTATAGCAATTCCTGATAATTTTGTTTTCACAAAACGGGATCTTGTTTCTTGCAAAATGGCATGTCGTTTTCAATAGCTCTATGATAAGACAAAATTTAACACTGATAATTAGCCTAACTCAAAGGAACCCCAGCGGTCCAAAGTTGAGGATGTAGCATTATTATATAGGGGGAGAATTCAAATACCGAAAGGAGAGATCAGTCAGACCCCTTTTTGGGGCCAACCTCCTGAGATTAGTATAGCACGTAAAGATCATGGGATGGGCATACCACATAATAGATTCACAAAAGTCTTATGATGTGTATCTATCTTCGAGTTAAACTAATCCCAAGAAACATCTCGTGCGCCTCACGACACCTATAAATATCTCTATCTCTAGTAAAATCGACACACTCTAAATACTCTATACAAATAATCTCTTTCTTTCTCTAAAAAGGTTGTGGTAATTTTACAGTTAGCTTAAGTATCCATAGCTCATCGGGGTAAGTAGCCCCAACAGATATAATTCTAATGTTGAGCTTTGGAGTTCCATCGGGAGCGCACCTCCCTGTGGTCCTGACTTAGTGTATGGGATTAGGAAGGTTAGGAGAAGCAGGCATATCCTTGACCTTCATCCAAATCCTTGGGAGAGTTAAGATAAAGATTATTGATATCCAAAGTAACGTACGCAATTATTAACACACCTCGTCATCTAATTCATTACCCCAAGATCTTCTCCTCTTCAACCTACACATATGTATCTCTGTTACTGCATTTTGGTTTTGTCAATATCCTCGGGCTGAGTGTAATCCCAAGGGTAATGATGGCATGATTTTCATGCTCTATTATTTGGAGCCATCTCTAGGAATCATATTTTAATCCCACTGAGATTCCACAATGGAAATTATGAGGTAAAATGATATAATAGCAAAAGTGTTCCAATGGAGAAGGTTATATTTGTTATGATGGGTAGTACGGATAACACAGTAAAGATTAGAGAGTTTCTAGAAGGATCGCAAAGAGCCTCCCTTTAAAACAAATTAGAATAATACACACACTTGTTCGCTTGGAGCACTGGGGATATAAAGGGATAGATCGGAGTATCTCAGAATATTTCCTAAAGATCCACCCAACTTCTAAGTTGATAACACAAAAGAAAATAACAATTCTGAGTTGAAAAATATAGTCATCCAAGAAAATTTTCTTGGGATCTGAGAATTACATCATATACGGGATCACCTACCCCGAATGGATAGTTAACCCAGTCTTGGTACCAAAACCCGACGGTTCCTTGAGAATGTGCAATGACTACATAACTTTCAATCAGGCATGTCCAAAGGATAACTTCTCATACCAAAGATAGATTATATCTTAGATGTTATTGTTGGGTATCTGTACCTATCATTTATGGTGCATTAAAAGGCTATAATCTAATCCTGGTGGCTGAACAAGAAGATGAAAAAACAACATGCATTACCTGTCAAAAGTTATACTGTTATAAGTTCATATTGTTTGGGTTGAAAATTGGGGATCAACTTATGAACGCATAATAAACAAGGTGTTTGAACATCAAATAGATCAAAATATGGAAATGTTATCATATGATATGTTGGTTAAGATCACATCATTTGAAACACACATGGAAGACATTACCAAGGCTTTTGAAGTAATGTGAAAGTCAAAATCTGACTCAACCCAGATAAATGCACCGTCGGAGTAGCCTGGGGAAAGTTCCTTGGATTCATGGTCAGTCACTGAGGAATTGAAGCTAACCCTGAAAAAGATACAAGTTATTTTTAATATAAATCCACTATGTACCATGAAACAAGTACAGTCACTGATAGAGTGATAGGTAAAGTAGCAATGTTAAGCCAGTTTATGTTAAAATCAGCCAAAAAGTATGGTCTATGGTTCAAGACACTATGAAAGCCTAAAGACTTCCAGTGGATATAGAAACGCTAAGAAGCCTTTGAGAAACTAAAAGAGCGTTTAAGAACTCTAATGGTGCTAACTAATCCCAAATCAGCTAAAATATTTACTCATGTACCTTTCAGCTAACCAAGGGGCCTTAACATCAATATTAATTCAAGAGGTAGAAGGAGAACAAAAACTAATATATTATGTCATCAAGAGATTACAAGGAAATGAGGTGCGTCATTATTGAAAAAATTTCCTTAGCCCTCATACACTCGACTAAAAAGTTCAAACCTTACTTTGAATCACGTCATTTAGAAGTGTTGATAGATTTGTCTTTGGGATAAGTTTTGTCAAATTTGGAAGCGTGAAGGCACTTACTGAAATGGGAATTTGAGTTAAGCGAGTACGATATAACTTTCTAAGATCAAGCTATAATAAATGCTAGGAAATTAGTAGATTTCATAATCGAATTCACTTTTCCAAATGAACCCAAAAATATGGAAGTAGATGATGGAAGAAGTTGGGTAACAAACTGACAAAGTAGACAGTTCCTTAGGAAAAGAAGAAGTGGCGCAAAACTTCTACTCATTGATCCCAATGGAAAACATATGGTTTCAATATAAATCTAATATTCAAGGCAAAAAACAATGAAGAAGAGTATGAAACACTTTTAGCGGGAGTAAAGGTTGCCATCATATTAGAAGCACAAAAGGTTAAAATATGAATGAACTGTCAACTAGTGTATGAGCAGATGAGTCGGGCGTATATGCTTCAGAATCCAATAATGGAAGCATATAAATCAAAGATTAATAACTTGAGAATCATGTTCAGATCTTTCCAATTAATACATATCCTGAGGATAAATAACACATGAGTGGACGTTTTAGTCTAATGTCAGTTAGAAACCAAGTCATTAAAGGGGTAACACTACAATGCGTTGATTAATCAAGTGTTTCTATAATCAAAGAAAAAGAATAGTTTTGGTAGATATTGAGTAAAGATGGATGGGTGAAATCATGGAATATATCAAATATGGAGTAATACTGGGGATAGAAAGAAAGCTCGAGCTCTCGTCTTTCGGGCAAAAAGATTCACCATGCAAGGCACACATTTATATTAAAAATCATATGAAGGAACTCTTTTGAAATGTTCCATGCGAGGTACACATTTACATTAATGATCATATGAAGGACCTCTTTTGAAATGTGTATGAATTAGGGAAGGTCAAAACATGCTCAGATAAATGATCTAAGGAGTATGCATAAATCATATCGGGTATCAATCTATGACAAGTAAAATGAACATGTAAGGTTATTTTTATCCCAAAATGATGAAAATACCTACGAAAGGGTAAAGTCGTGTCGAACCTACCAAAAGCATAAACCAATACAAAGACAACCGACCATGTATATGAGACCCATATCAGGTCCTTGTCATTTCTAGCTATGGGGGTTGTATATTATTGGACCTCTACCAGTAAGCACAACTCTTAATTTTTTTATCTACATCACGGTAGATTACTTCACTCATTGGGTTGAAGCCGAGGCAGTGTCTACTGTAACTGCACAGACTACCTGGAGATCTATATGGCAAAACATAATATTATTATATGGAGTTTCGTACATGATAAATACTGACCATGGAACTCAATCGTATTCACTTATTTCCAAACACGTTGTGAAGAAGCGGGGTGGAACTTTTCTATTTCTTGGTTGCATATCCGTAGTGTAACTGTCAAGTAGGCGTCAATAATCAGACCATCGTTCGAAAGTAAGCTTCAAAAATTAATCATCATAAAAAGAAATGGAATTGGGTGTTGCCTAAGGTATTATGGGGTATTGAAAGATAATATATCCTACTACCAAGGAAACTCCCTACATTTTGGTATATGGGTGTGAAGTTGTATATTTTATAGACATAACCACCCTCAACTCATAGTTTGCTAACTTCAACATGAAAACTAATAATAACAATCTCCGAGGAGAATTAGACCTCATAGAGAAAACAAGAGAAAGGGATGATCTTTGGTCAAATCTAGCAAAAGTAGCCATAGCTCAGGCATTTCACAATAAAGTTTGGCCAAAAAACATAAAACTTAGAGACCTAGAATTACAAAACCGAGAGTTCGCTACAAATGAATAATAGGGTAATTTCCTAAAAAATTGGGAATGATCGTATGATGTAATCAAGGAGACATGTCCAGGAACTTATATATTAGTTAAGGAAGACGACATGCAACTACGTAACTCCAGCAATGCGGAGCACTTGCGAAAATTCATCAATTCGACAACTTAACCATGGAAAGGACTTTACGGTCCTTTAATCTTTTGGTGGTCCCTGAGGCATGATATAAAAACCACGCTCGGAAGATCACTTCTCGCAAGTGTACGAGTCGACCAAAATAAAAGAAAAGTAAGTATTATATATCGTTCTCCACAGGGACAATGAAGTTAAGCTTGAATTTTTTAGTTATGTTTAGGATATATGTTGAAGTAAAAAGGAATGTAAATAATAATATATGGTTTTGAGTTGTTACAGTTAAAATAATAGACAAGAATCATAGTGAAGGTATTGAAGTTCGAAAGATAAACAATGTTAACTAAGAAGGACAAAAATGCAAATATGAGAAAGTATCTTGAGACGTTGGTATTCACCGCTAGTTATGACTTAGGATTAAATTTGTTGCTAATCGGGATTCTAATTTCACCCTATGTCCCTTTCGGGTAAGTAGGAGACTATTATACAACTCTAGGGACCTCTTCCGAGTGACTCTACAAAGTTTTCTAATGATTTAGTCTTATACCCTATGCAATTATCCGACTAACCTAGACTTTTCAATGCTCAGATGAATATCAGACAATTATAATATATTTCAACTAATCATCCCCATCCTTGGTGTAGTTAAAAAGATATCACAACTTAATTATACGACCAACACCAACATAATTGAATTCCATAATTTTCACCAAAATTATAAACAAAAATTATTCCTTAATTTATTTATACCAAAAGCAACCCAAAATACAATCAAAATAATTTCCAAATCATATTCTAGGGTTCATACAAAAGCATCTCAAGCAAAATAGATTTAGTTCGTAAGGGATATATGAAATACAATGATAATCATATTCATATTCAAGCTCAAATATAAAAAGTGATAAGAATTACACTACAAATGATGATGAAATGATGGTAGAATGGTGTTGAAACCTTGGTGTTCTCCTTGCTCCAGGCGTTTTATGTTTCCGTCCCAGCTATACTCTCCTTTTTTCCCCAGCGTAAAACTGATATATTAAATTCAAAAACATTTTCCTTCTTAACGTGCCCACTTAGGTGGGTCAAATGTGGCACAATAGGCCTTTTTGTAATTTAGTTTGGGTCACTATGGCAACATTAGCATAACTTTGTGTTCTTAATTTTTTTTTACGAACGGCTTCTTTCTCACGAGCTCCAGACTCAAAGGACTGTCTAGCGCTTGAGGGGCTTGATCAAGATCCTCACAATTTGTGTGTGGTGACACTCTTCAGTTGACCTCAAAGTTTTGCCAAAAATTGCACTTGGCTCCAAAGTTGAATTTTACTCATTTCACACCTTGAATTGGGGTTGAACTTGACTTTTTTTACTTCCCCGCATCATCTCAAGGTCTCGTATCATCCATGTACCTAAGAGTTACACACTTAACGAAAAATTAATGCACAAAAGGTCCAAAAGTACCTAAATATTTAAGATTAGAAAATAAATCAAAGTATGACATAATAGGGAATAATCCCTCCAACAAGTCCAATAACCCCACAAAATGATGTCTCGTGACACTATAAATCTATCAAAAAAACACGAGATATCAAGACCCCCAACTCAAACTTTTGTCATCCCGACAAAATAAGAACAAACCTAGGGGTCCAAAGTCTAATTAATCACGGAGCAAGAAACAAAAAGATGATCCCAAAACAATACCTAACAAGTCTCATGAAGTGATGCCTAAAAATCAATCCACATATATGACTATCATACATATCAAGAATAAATTAGTTTTGCAATGCCAGAAGGTTTCGTTATCACTTAGTTTGAGATGGTGTTTCTCGATTCTCATGCGGTGCCTAATAGTCCACTCAACTACTTTCTCTATGTTCAATTGTTATTTAACCACATAGTTAAATATATCGATGTCTTAGGTTATGACACAAACTTAAGGTAAGGTGTGATTTTATTAGATAATTTAGAAAGCTTTCACTATCTTTCAATTAATCTTCCTAGAATTTAAGTTTAGACTCATAACTATGCTTACTCATTTCTGCTTAATGCTTTTAGCTATGAATCCACAAAAAAAATCCTAAAAAATTAACACTTACGGATAGAAATATGAATTGAAAATCCTTTTGTGTTTTTTTTTACTAATAATATTTTATAAATTTACAATTTAAAAGGATAGAAATATGATGTACGAGTTGGGTCTCATATGTATTAAGAAAAAAATGAATCAGAAACCTAAATGCAGAAGAAATAGATACTACCCTAATATAGTAATAACTAGTCCAAAGTACCCTGCTGCCATGTGAGACTATTGTGAGTGGTCCTTGAATGGCTGAGATACTAAATTCCAATTCCAACAAATCTAAGTATTACAATGCTGTAGGTGACAAAGCAGCCAAAACTCTTAAATTCCTAAACGCTGTTTCTGACCAATGGCAGCAAACTACATTCAAGACTCAAATAAAAAATTGGAAAAAACGACTCATCTCATTAATTAATCACCACCACAATTAATTATTTAATCGTCATGCTGACCAATAAGCATGCACTAATAGCATCACTAATCCAACACAGCCAAAACCATGAACAATTTTAAAACCAAGAAAATTGTATTTAAATGGTTTCAACAAGTCTATCATTATCATTTGACATAAACCATTTGTAAGATAAGCTTTGATAGTGAGAGAAAGATATATTTTGAAAAGAACAATAATGAAAAAGAAAGATATACTAATGCTATAAAAATTAATATTATATTGGTTAGAGTGCTTATTGATATCTATTACCTCGTAGTCTAATAAATTTGCAACTAAGGTTGATAGTTGGTCTAGTGGTTAGACTACTTTGCAGAGTTCAAGAGGTTCTAGGATCAAATTTTACTGGGGTCAAAATGATTCCGTGTTCAAAATAGCTCTCATATGTACTAAAAAAATTGCAACTTTGTCCTCAAAGACGTTGATAAAGTTTAAATAAAATTCAAAGCTTGGCATTTTCATCTTATTTTGGAATTTTTGAAAGATAAAATCTTATTTTAGGATTCATGTAACTTTACTTATACAAATTTCGGCCAAATTTTATTTTTATTTTTATAAATAATTACCACAACCTCAAAATAGATTTTTTTTTTTGTTACATAAGAGAGCCATTTTAGACTTGGATTCATTGACTCGTTTCGAACCTACACCACTAGATTGGACTCAAAATAGATTTTCTAGTAATCCAATTACTATTACTTAAAAGAAAGTCGATTATTAATAGATTGTTGTGTTTCTTTAGTATTTTTTTTATAAAATGATATGGATCTTATTGGTCCATTTATTTGTTGTGTGGGCCTTTTGGTTAATCGGCCTTTAATAAATAAGATTACTAAAATAAAGACCTATGATAAAAGAAAAAAGAAACGACTAAGGTTAAATTCAATAGTCACCCTATTTTAGCAAAAGACTAGATTAGGGAGTTGAGTGAAATATTTATTACTCTATCAAGCTCTCTTTTCTAACAAATGTCGAAATATAAAGAATTATAATTTGATTTTTTTCTCTATATGTAGCTAGATAATATTGTTCCCTATAATTCATTTTTTATTTTTTCAATATCATTTAATAGAAAAATGACACATTAGTCACGATTATAAAATCGATCTAATATATATTTCTAACGAGTCACCATAATTAATAAATATGATTAATAAACATATATTATTATTATTATTATTATTATTATTATTATTATTATTATTATTAGAATGATAATAATTCAAAACTATAGTTGTTCAAAAAAAATTCCATAAATTTTCCAAACAAATTAATAATATATATGTAACGAGAGTAAAGATAATAGAGTTGTTGATGGAAGTAATTTTTCGTACAATGTTACTAAATTGAATGGAGATGGTTTTTAAATCTTTATTCTAACAGGATTATGAAAAGGTTATCAGATTTTTATTTATGTTACAAGGCAGGTTCTCGAAAGATGGGAATATAAAGGTAACAAGGTTAAGACTTAAGCCCTCAGAAGTGAAGGCTATAGATAGCGCGTAGAGTCTTTCATCCACATGTTTCACTAGTAATGTATCTCCAAAGACCGTCTGATGGATCTACATGAACGATTCTCTGAGTCGGCTGGATAGTTCTTGTGTGTGCCAATCTATCTGCACACTTATTAGCTTCTTTATAGATGCTAGTAACTTTGAAGGATGCATTTCTTTGGAGTATATTGCAAAAACCTTCTATCTATAATGCACGTGTCTCTTTTCCTCTACCCATACCCTCTAAAACAGTGACTACCTCCTTCGAATCCACCTCCACACTAAGAATAAGAACTCCAAGGTCCTCAGCTAGTAGTAGACCTTCGTAAAAGGTCACCAACTTCACTATGAAGGGTGAGTCGCAAGCCATCGTCCTTGAAAAATCTGGAACCCATTTCCTTTCGATATCTAAAATCAAACCACCAATGCCTCATATTCCTTTCGTGGTGTACATACACTTATCGGTGTTAACCTTCCATCCATGTTGGGTTTAGAGCAACCAATCATTTTGACCCATTCTTGACGATTCATGAATCCTCTGCAAGACCTCCCCCAAGCCAGGACAAAATTTGTAGCCATGAATTTGTCCTTGTTAATAATCGACGTCCTAGATGGTAATACCTTATTGATA
Source organism: Nemophila menziesii (assembly GCA_029959085.1). Lineage (NCBI taxonomy): Eukaryota > Viridiplantae > Streptophyta > Magnoliopsida > Boraginales > Hydrophyllaceae > Nemophila > Nemophila menziesii. The sequence continues at coordinate 34,282,637 of JARWIR010000005.1, read as the reverse complement.
AATATAAAAACCTTCTATACTAGTGCCCCAAACAGAATATTCTAGGGTACTTAGGCAAATAATTCTTTATATGCAAGGTTCCAACTTTACCACACATTATCCGGAACAAAAGATTTCAGAAGGAAAGTACATATACAGTTTTTCCCGTGTTCACTATGATGTTGAGGCCTAGAATCTATCCTTCTACTCATAGGCAATGAGATTATACTATTTAATCTAACATGGGCATGTGAAAAAGGAGAACACTGAGGGGTTAACCACTGTTGTTGAGCTTTCTAGCTCTGAATTTGGCCTACCACCTGATATGTTTGCTACACCTCCTTTAGCTGTTGTTTCCATAAAAAACTAAATTGAGGTTGTTGTATTGGTGTTCATAGTTGCTTATCCTGTCGGAAACTAAAATAGGGTTGTTATAATGGTGTTCACAATTGTTGTTGCTTCATTATAAACTCTTCGATCAAGCGTTGCTTCCGTAATGGATACAACAACTTCAGTCATATCGGAAAACTCCACTAAGGTGACATTAAAGAAGCCATCAAACCCCACACTTCCTGGCCCCGTCATTCTAAAGCTACTCAACCCAGTTTCCTCACTATTGTGATGCTTATGTGCTCTCCAACTATTTGTATGAGCCGATGCACCATGATTTGTATAGCAACATGCTTATTCCGCTTTGATTTGTCTTGACCTTACTCCACTTATATCACGATTGAATAAAATCTACATCTGAGTTATTTTCACACTTACGGAATAAATTATGTGCGTTTCTCAGAAAATAGACCATAACACGGGAACGTAAGGGGAACATCCACCTCTCGTTTCACTAGATCCAAACAAGTGGACAATTTTTCCATAATAGGTCTCCAAATAAGTACACTAATCTTTTGCAGAAAACGGAGTTTCCATACCTTTCCCCGATCCACCTCTTACCTTATAGCCGTCCTACTAATCTCCCCTTGAGAAAAATTTAGCGAATATATCCCGTTGTTTTCCAATTTCCAAGATAGGTAGTCTTTAAATTCGCCTTCCCCCCTCAAACTAAGTCTTGTTATCTCTAAAAGCTTCAAAACCAGAAGTATATGTAGGAAAAGTTCATATTTCCATGAACCATCATCTTTAACATAATAATCCAAACTTTTGAGGCGATCCTCATTTCCAATTGCTTGAAGAGACAAATAGACAAAAGAGGCGAGTTTATTACTCAAAGATCAAGCCTGGATGCCATATTCTTCCAATTATGCACCACCCATTGGGATCCCAGTTTAATTTCGATAATACATCCACGATGGTTCTACATATTTTAGAATCTATTTTTTTGTATGTAATGCAGAAGGTTGTGCTTGAAATGCTTTTGACGCAAGGATTGTATCCATATAACGGGTGAGTCGTGAACCCGTTTCCAACCCAACTTACCCAGGAGTACCATATGCATGTCTTTTGATTTTTGAAGACCTAGACCCCCATCTCTCTTAGGGCGACATATATTAACCCATAAAATCTAATGTCTTTTTCTTTGACCCACTGAAGACCCCCAAATAAAGTATCTCATTATCCTGACAATATCTTGAGGCACATAGTACTAGAGATTCTCTACTTGAATGATGTACATTAGTGTAACACTGTGTATAGAATGTGATTGTATGATGTGACCCACTAGTGATATGTGTTGTCCTTTCTATCCTGTTAACGGTCCCGTAACCCATTAATCATTTCATTATAGAAACTCCTAGGTCGTATTCCTGAGACGATTAGGATACCGAGATACTTTCCCAAGACATCCTCACATACATAACAACTCCATCTAGTGATCTCCTCTGCAATACCTTCATCGACATTCTTGGAGAAATAAATAAGAAACTTCTCATTGATTACCATGTTGTATCACAACATAACACTCTTAATGTTCTCTGCAATATAGTTAACAGAACACCCTTGATTAATTCATTTTTGTTTAAACTAAATTGGGGCTTATATTATTTAATTGAAGTGGTGTCTAGTTTATTTCCATTGACTGTGTTTGCAATAATACTACCTGTGTTATGAAAAAATAGCGAGTAGCGAAAGTAATAAAACTATCACTGGGAAGGAGGGGTTAATTTTCGAAGTAGCATATAGGCCTCCAGGGTGCGGTAGTGAACCGAGAGGTCTTGCGTAGCTAGATAGTCAATATGGTTAGAAACTCAATCATCGGAAACCATTTATAGGATCCCGAGAGAGATCTCTAATGGGGCAGAGATTTCCTTCTAAGCTACCAACAAGAGTTAGAAGGGTATGTATGCTTTTATGAGGGCATGCATGCCTCTTTGTTTATCGAATCACGTCATGACCATTTTCCCTATTTTTGGGAAACCCAAAATGTTTTTGACAAGATTCCCTAGAATTATTTTTACTTCCCTTCCCCCTTATATACATTGTCCAAAGAGAAGTTTTTCCTTAATTAAGAAAAGACTCTTGGAGGTTTTACTAACATACCTATGGCTTATCATACGTGTATGATTAGAGTTGGTGTTTTACGAAGGGCTCGAACTTCCCTGCGGAATGTAATTGCTTCAGCTTTTGTCTTCAACCATCCCCAAAGCTATTTTTGTAGTGAATTATCCAGGTCCTACCAATATGAGTGTTCTTGCAATTTTGTATCTTTCTTTGGAGAAGAGGGCTATTCATTCGTCTCTCTTGTGCAAGATCTCTAAAGTAACTCTTCCCCAGTCTCTCTTATTGGAAGCTCATGTGACAGCCACATCTCGTGCATTCGTGAGTTTTTACATGTTTGTGTTTCGCTACTTCGGAAGTCAAAGGCTCGAGACTTGAAGGTGTTTGTCTTTTCCCGTATATTGTGTGTGTCATAGGCTTTGCTATTTTTTAAAGACGTTTTTTTTTTGCTTGGTGCATTTATTGAGTTTTTCTAATGTTACGACCAATTCGTTATGTTTTTTTGAACCCTGTCTCATTTATTGACTTCATTTTTAGGAAGGTATTAATGGACCCTACCATCTTGACCTTAACGACAGTTAGGTTGGTGTTTTTCGAGAGATGATTATCAAAATCATTCAACTTTTACTCGATGACCCTTTATGAACGTTAGTCAAGGCTCAGTATTTAAAATATAATCAATGCGATCATTAAATTTACTTGACGATCCTTTTGTGAGGGTTAGGTCGAGGTTTTATTTAAAATATGATCATTATGATCATTTTACATTTACTCGATGACCCCTTACTGAGAATCAGGTCAAGGTTTTATTTGAAATATGATCATTATGATCGTTTTATATTTACTCAACAACTCCTTTTTTTGGTGTTCACTTCTACAACTTCAGACCCATTGGTTATTTTTCAATATCGTCTCGTGGATCTTGGAAGTACCATATCCAGGTATAACCTTGTTATTATACCGTTATCCTCCTCGTACTATGCCGTTTTTGGAGTTTCGGGGTTGACTTTGCTTTATGTGTGTTTGTCATTGTTGTATTCGGGTTAGGGGTCCTATTAGTTGTTTGATTTATTTCGACTTTGCCTGTGATTTCTTGTCTTGAACCACGAGTCCATTTAGATTGGAAGGAAAAAAATATATTAAAAATTTGGTTGCGTTTGTTGTTTGCTAGAAAGAAAAAAAGTTGTCTGATACACATATTTATTTTATTTGAGTTTTGTTGTGTCTTTAGTTTTGTTATTCTTTTTATTTTCATCTTTCTGCTATATTTTCTTTCGGTTGTTTGGATCTTGTGGATATTGATGTATCTAATCTTAACAAGTCTTCATCTGTACCTACATGTCATCTAATAACTGGTCCTCTGATGTTCTTCTTCTTTAAGATCTATAAGTCAAACACCAAAAACAAATAATTTTATCAGTGTAATGCATCCGAATTAAGACTCATTATACACCCAAACATGGCTTTAGACAATGTATTAAAACCACTTAACTAGAAATATTCTAGAGATGTATGTGGAACTATTAAGATTCAAAGGTTTGAATTGCAAAATTCACTTAAAACGACTAAATAGTCGTTACCCATAAGTTTTTGACCAAAAAATAAAAAAATAACCCATAAGTTAAGTGCATAAAGAATTATTGATACACATACGTGACAATTGACATCAATACATTGAATAGTAATATATACTAGAGAGAGAAAGTGCATGTGCATGTATAATCCTACTACTGTGCACTTTAAAAAGTTGGGTAGAGTAGATAAAATAGTTACATTGCTAAAAGCAAATCAAAAGAACAGATAGTTATTGGAGGTGTATGGGAATAAAATATATGTAAGTTGTGAGTGGAAAATGAAAGCAATATATTACCAGGAAATATTTAATCAAGTTATTGGGTGTTTTGAGTAGTAGAAGAAACAAGTTATGGAGATACGAGCCAACTCTTCTTCCTCCATTTCTAAGTCTAAGGAAACCTTTTCTATAATCTTCCTTTTCCTTCTTTTCATTCTCATTCTCTTTGTTCTTTAAGCCCATTAAATTACATATAAAAAAGGAAATAAAAACTCTCCTTTTCCCTTTACTTGTAACTTCGAGATTTCATTTTTCTTACTTGGAATAACTTAATATACAAATATAAACCTTACCTTTTTCATTCCTTAATATTTCCTGATCTCGTTTTGGTATTGGTCTTCCCTTGTGGTATTAAACTCGAGAGCTTTATTGAGTAGGGTTATCGTGGGGTTATCGTGGGTTTAAAGTGTTCGATTATTTGTCATAGAGAAAAATTCTGATCTGGGTATGCTTGGTTTCTCAATTTTATTGGTGCGAAGCTCTGGATCTTGTGAATTAACTAATAAACGATTCGTTTATTGGGTCAAATCTTGATAATTCTGGAATTGGTTAATTTTACCATTTTTTCCTGTTTTTCAATTGTGTTATTATATACTTAAGATTTGGTGTATATTATAGTCAGATTTTGTGAGTTCGATTTTAGTAATTGCTTTCTGCCTTTGCAAGATTTTGTGAATTCAAAGGAGATAGTCAATGCCGTTTTGTTAGTTTTTGATCTCTTTTTTATTACAAAAAAGAGAAATCGAGTTGACTCAGTAGTAACCATAACAAAATTCCCACAATTTTTTATCTGGGGTTAATAGTTTGGTAATTGATTTGTATAATTTAGGGTGGGGAATTTTACAGTCTATGGGAATACCTGATTCTTCACTATCTAATTTGATAGAGAAAATTAGGTATTGGATTTCTTGGAGAGAAAAAGATCAAACACCTTCATCAGAAATGTCTAATAATCGTTGTGATTGTGGAGTAAACTTCACAAAATCTTGCCCAAAATACTATTGTGAAACATGTGATCGAGTTTCATGTATGAATTGTGTGCAAAGCTATGATTCTTTTGCTGATCTAAAAAGCTCAATTGAACCTATTATGAACATCAAATCTTGTCTTTATTGTTCGGGTTTAAGTATTAGACATAAAGGTGCTAAAAAATATTGCGAGAAAATTTATCCTTCTGATTCTCCTAGACAAAGCCCTGAACCACCTTCTCCAAATATGCTTACTAAAAGTACCATTACTTCATTTTCAAGCCTTCCTTCTTCACTAATCAGGTATATATACATACATATACATACATATACATACATATAATTAAATGTTAATTGTGTTTTGTATTATAGGAGTGATGAAGATGATGAAGAAGAAGATTCAACAAGCCAATACTACCATGATAATTCTGATTTAGAATCAACTAGTGTTAGTGTTAGTGTTAGTGTTAGTGATAGGCAAGAAATTTACAGTGAAACAACTACAAGTCCATTAGACAGCCCTGTACAGCGTGGGTCCCACACCATAGCTGAGGAAAAAGTATCATTGGATTTTGAAAACAATGGTCTTATTTGGCTTCCTCCTTCACCTGATTTCGAACAAGATGACTCAGAGAACAGCTTCTTCACATATGAAGAAGATGATGATGAAGATGAAACTGATGAAATTAATGAATTTTCAAGACATAATGTTAATATTGATCAAAAAGAACCTTTACGAGCTACTTTACATGGACATTTTACAGCTCTTGTATCTCAACTTTTACAAGGTGAGGGTATAATCGTCAATAAAGAAGATTGGCTTTCCATTATTACTTCATTAGCTTGGCGAGCTGCTAATTACGTAAAACCCGATACTAGTAAAGGTGGAAGTATGGATCCTTGTAATTACGTAAAAGTTAAATGTTTAGCTTCAGGAAAACCTAACGAAAGGTACAAAAAAACCCTCTTTTTCACTTTTTATACACGAATTATATGGTATTAATTAATTATATATATATATATCATTACAGCTCACTTATTAAAGGAGTTGTATGCACGAAAAATATAAAACACAAGCGTATGATTTCACAGTATAAAAACGCGAGATTACTATTATTAGGAGGTGCACTTGAATATCAAAGACTTCCAAATCAACTTTCATCTCTAGATACAGTTTTACAACAGGTTTATATCTTATTTCACTTCATAATTTATTCAAAATTAAATTATATAACGTTAAAAAATTTACAGGAAACTGATCATATGAAAATGATTGTATCGAAAATCGAAGCACACCATCCAAATGTGTTATTAGTAGAGAAAAGTGTATGTTCACGTGCACAAGAATATTTATTAGCTAAAGAAATCTCGTTAGTATTAAACGTGAAAAGACCATTATTAGAAAGAATCGCCAGGTGTACAAGCTCTGTAATAACTCCTTCTATAGATCATTTATCCTCTACTCGTGTAGGACATTGTGAACTTTTTCGTGTAGATAAAGTATCTGAAGAACATGAGGTTATTACGAAAAAACCCTCCAAAACTTTAATGTTTTTCGAAGGTTGTCCTAAGCGTTTAGGTTGCACGGTACATATACTATTACTACCTTAATCTTTGTAATAATTTGAAATCCGAAACTAACTTATGATTGTTTTTAGGTTCTATTAAAAGGCTCATCTCGTGAAGAATTAAAGAAAGTTAAACATGTAATACAATACGCTATTTTTGCAGCTTATCATTTATCACTTGAGACTTCTTTTTTAGCTGATGAAGGTGCTTCATTACCAAATAAGCATTTAAAAACCTCGATAGCTATACCAGAAAAGATTAATTCAGTTTCAGATCATAATGCAATTTCATTAATCCCTGAAAAATACGATGATGATTCATTATCTTGTGAGAATCTGTTACTATTAGATGAAAACGAGACTCCAAATAATAATGTAACGGAATTAGATAGTCATCAAAATATATTAGTATCATTTTCAAGTAGATGTATAATAAGTGGGTCCGTATGTGAACGTTCAAGACTATTAAGAATACAATTTTACGGAAGTTTCGATAAACCACTTGGAAGATATTTAAAAGATGATTTATTCGATCAAAGTTCGAGTTGTGTAACATGTAAAGAACCTACTGAAGGACATGTAATATGTTATACACATCAACAAGGGAATTTAACTATTAATGTTAAACGATTAATAAACCCTAAATTGAAATTACCTGGTGAAAAAGATGGGAAAATATGGATGTGGCATAGATGTCTTAAATGTAATAGACTTAGTAATGGGGTCCCACCTGTAACTAATCGTGTTATAATGTCTGATCCTGCGTGGGGCCTATCTTTTGGTAAGTTTTTGGAATTAAGTTTTTCAAATCATGCTACAGCTAATCGTATTGCTAGTTGTGGACATTCTTTACAAAGAGATTGTTTACGATTTTACGGGTATGTTATGTTTTTTTTTTTTTTTCGTAAATTTAATGTTAATGTTTGTTTGTTTAATAATGTTTTTTTTTTTTTTTTGTGTAATAGATTTGGAAGTATGGTTGCGTTTTTTCGATATTCACCGATTGATATACTTTCGGTTTGTTTACCACCTTCGATTCTTGAATTTAATGGAGTTTCTGGATTAGAATATATAAGAAAAGAAGCTGATGAGGTGAAGTTTTATTTATTTTGTGTTTTTTTGGTATCGAAATTAATTTTTTTTTTTTTTTTTTGTGTTTAGCTTTTGAGAAAAGTTGAAACTATGTATACAGAGATGTCGAATATTCTTGAAAATATTGAACAGAAATTCTTAGGTTTCGGGAATGTAATTTCGGATACGAATGAGTTGTATAATCATGTTATGGATTTGAAAGATTTGCTTTTTACGGAAAGGAATGATTTAAATGTGAGTTTAATTTAATGTTTTTTTTGATAAATATTTTATTTGTTAAATGATTATATTTTGTTTGTTTGTTTATTAGGATATGCTTCAACAAGGTTCTGCTACAATAGATATACTTGAACTTAATCGTGTGAGACATTCAGTTTTAATTAATTCACATATATGGGATCGTAGGCTTTATTCATTAGATTCTCTTGTTGAAAAAACTGCTAATTTTATATCCTTTGATGAAGTTAAGGAATCTTCTAACGATTCTTGTTATGATAGTCTTGAACAAGTTCATGAAGATATTTTTCACGAGGGTTCAAAATCAGTTATATGTACCGACGATACATACAATCATAATACTGTAGATGATGTAAAAGTGACATCATCATTAGAGCGTGCTCCTTCAGAAGCTTCGGTTTTATCCGAGAAAATCGATTTAGCATGGACTGGTGCAGAACAGTTAAATATCGAGAATCCTATTATTAATCGAGTAATTTCACCTGCTAGGGTTTTTTCATTCGATTCAGCTGTGAGACTTCAAGAACGTATTAAAAAAAGTCATTTATCGAATATTCGATCTTTTCATGCTTCTGGGGATTATAAATCAATGGTTAAAGATCCTGTTTCAGCTATTATGCATAGAACTTATTCTCAAACATTACCAAACGAAGCTCAAAAGAGAAACTTATCTTCTTTTATCTCTTCCATTTCGATTTTACCTCAAGGAGCAAGATTAATGGTCCCACAAAGCGGAAAAGATGAAGTTATAATAGCTGTTTATGAAAACGAACCCACGAGTATAATATCTTACGCGTTAAGTACAAAAGATTATGAAGAGCGAATTATCGATAAACCGAATAATATTCTTGATGGAGGAGTATATAATGGAAGCCCTTTAGCTGCAAATATTTCAGCTTGGCAATCTTTTGGTTCGGTTGATTTAGATTACATTACTTATAGTAGTAATTACGGATCTGAAGATTCTTCGAATAATTCACCTCATTTACGTATCTCTTTTGAAGATGAATCTTTAAAAGATAAAGTTAAATTCTTCGTAACATGCTATTTCGCTAAAGAATTTGATGCTCTTAGAACAAGATGTTGTGCTAATGGAAATGATTTTTTACGGTCATTAAGTAGGTGTAAAAGATGGAGTGCTCAAGGTGGGAAAAGTAATGTTTATTTCGCTAAATCTTTTGATGATAGGTTTATTATTAAACAAGTTACGAAAACTGAGTTAGAATCTTTTCAAGAATTTGCTCCTTCGTATTTTAAGTATATGACTGAGTCACTCAGTTCGGGTAGTCCAACTTGTTTAGCGAAAATTCTCGGTATTTATCAGGTTAAGAATTTGAAAAGTGGGAAAGAATCGAAACTTGATTTAATGGTTATGGAGAATCTTTTTTATAAAAGAAGAATTTCGAAGATTTATGATCTTAAAGGATCTGTGAGGTCACGTTATAATTCTGATACAAACGGGACTTTATTAGATATGAATCTTTTGGAAACTCTTTGTACGAAACCTATTTTTCTTGGAAGTAAAGCGAAACGAAGCTTGGAAAGAGCTGTTTGGAATGATACATCTTTTTTAGCTGTAAGTTTTTTATTTTATTTTTTTTATTTTTTAATTATTATTAATGATGTTTAATTTTATGGTGTTTTAGTCAATTGATGTAATGGATTATTCTTTGCTTGTTGGTGTGGATGATGAAGGAAAAGAGTTAGTATTGGGGATTATTGATTTTATGAGACAATATACATGGGATAAGCATTTAGAGACATGGGTTAAAGCTTCTGGAATATTAGGTGGGCCCAAGAATGTTGCTCCTACTATTATTTCTCCTAAGCAATATAAGAAAAGGTTTAGGAAAGCTATGACAACTTATTTTCTTACTGTACCTGATCAATGGTTGTCTTGAGAATTCACTGTTAATAATAGTGAAAATTATATTGTCTACATTTTGTACATTTATATAACTATAACTCTAATTTGGTGAAGTTCCATTGAGGGATATTTTTGGTTTTCATATGTTTTGGATTTTAGATCTTTTGTTGTGTTTACATGTTTGATACTCGTAAACGAGTGAATATTTAAATATAAATATAAATTGAATTGGTCTACCTTAGAAATGGAATCATTAACTCCAAGAAAAGGTGTAGCTGATCCATGTATGAACAAGAATATTAGGAAAGATATATTTTGCGTAAAATAAGGATTACGAAAGATATATTTTGCGTAAAATTAGGATTAGGAAAGATTGAGTTTCTATGAATAAATGATGAAAGATGAAAGATAAAATAAAATATATGTTAGGGAAATTTCTAGCAATTATTTTACGACAACACATGATGTTAGTAAATATATTCTATAATAGATTAATCAGATACAATACAACTCTTTACTTTATGTATCTACTAAGTAAAAAGTATTGTCCGCGCTTGAAGTCATTTAAGAAAAAACATCGTTAATTTTACTTACTTTGAGTTGCCACGTTGAGAAGTTAAGATATAATAAAAATGCACAAAGACCGTATATTCAATAATATGTGTCACAAACTTCCGTAATAACAAAGAATATACCTCGTTCATTCGTTAGTTTCATAGTTCAGTTGTTGTTTAGGTTAGGTTCCATCTGGTTCATGTTAGGCGGAGGTGGTGATTGATCACTCTTGTTTGTTGTTTGTATTATCAAGAATATTATCAAGTATAATACTTGACCAGCATGCCAAGTGGAATTACCTCTTGCAAAAGAATGGTAAAAGCACAAATTAGATAGCATACAACGATGTAAATTAGAAAATATTGAAAGTAAATTGTAAATTTTTAATTTTTAGTTTTACTTAAAGATTTAATTTTAAATGCTTTTACAATTGGGTTTCTCTTTTTAAAGGTAAATTAGAAAATATTGTATGTGACAAAGGCTACTATACAAATTAGAGAAACAAAAGTGTATATATATATATATATATATATATATATGAAAAAATAAAAGAGCGCAACATTAACTAAAAAAATATTCTAGATATAAAAGTATAGCATATGACATAGACAAGGTTAAATTTAAAAGATTTTGACTGGGATATTTCATTATTTTACTTCTATGATGGAAAGGATAGTGATGATAATTATTACAAATTCTTATTTTAGTCATCAAAACATTGAAAAAAAAAGTTCACCATCACCACGTGTAACAAATGTAAAAGTCGCCCAGTCTAGAATGTTAATCAAATCATTCTACCCAATAGTAATATGTAAGAAACAAATATATTAAAAAATAGAAAGAAAATTGAAAACAAAATGCTCAATTACTGTAAAGTTAATTGATTGAGAAGAGGTAGTAGAAGGATTAAGTTCAAAAATATATTGCATTCAAGAACTTTTAATCATTTTAAGTATATATAACAATACAATATTTTCAAAGCCCGAAGGCTCTCTAACCATATTAATTTACAAAAATAAATATAACACTAAAAACAAACATTTCTTGAGATAAAAATAAATTTAAAAAATTTCAATAGTTACATAAATTATAAATCAATCAACCCAAATATACTCTTATGTAATACAAAATAAAAATCTCATAATTTGAGATGACATGAATACAAAATAGCTCATAACTACTAAATGTTTTTTTCTTGAATTATTTTAATATTTTTTTCAAGTTTTTTGTGCATCCGTCTCATAACTCTACAAAACGTGGATATATCAACATACATATATCGCTCGATTTGGGGAACCGCAACAATAACCTACATATTTGAGATAGTGTAATTAATTAAATCATATAACTGTGTAACCTGTGAGTAATTTTACCATGTGATTGTAGTCTCATCTAGCCACCCGTCTTCCTTTTTTCCAATCATCATTCATAATTTGCTTCCAGTTCTACATATAATTCAAAATCATTATTATTGTAATGAGCTTTACTCACATTAAAGAAAAGTTAGATTTATTTCTTGCTTGTGGTGATTTTAATCGATAAAATTCCTCCTTGTCCCTTAATGTAACAATCACATTTTGCGATTGAAGGAACTGAACCTACAATTGGAATTCATAATTACACTTCAAAAATAATATATACAACCAAAATACGTAATGCTTATAAGATAGGTTAATTTACGATTTCCACGAGATTTATGTTAGCCTGAAAAAATAGTATTGTTTAGCAAAGAATTATATACATAGTAAAAGAAACACAAAAATTACTTACGGAACGACTCTTGTAGACAATAATTTTTTTTTTCTTTTACTTTTAATAAAACATGTGTAGCAGTAACAACATTGTATATTAGTTATTATATATTAACAAAATTTAAATATCATGTAATTATTAAATAGTTATCTTGAATAGTTAATCTTATCATATAAAAAGTAAAATCTAAGATAACGATATCATGTAAATTTAAAGTTTTAAAGATATATATTAGTAGTTAGATACGGATAATTTTTTATTTTCAATAGATATTTTATATTTGTGTTGCTTACATTTAAAGTTTTATATCGCGTAAAATTAAAGTTTTAATAAAGAATAAATTAAATATGTCTCAACAAAAGTTATTATTCATTAAAAACAATAGCAAACTATTACAAACGGTTTATTTATCAACAGGTTGAATGGATTAAGACAATGTTTTGATATGAGATATATCATAAACACGGGTTTTAACACTTAAAACAACTCCCTAAACCTATTACTTTGATAAATTCTATTAATCGGTTTTGGAAGTTGCTGGAAACATGTCAGCTATAATGGTATCTTCAATCATAGTTAATTCAACATCATCAAGTAAAATTTCCAATTCTGACAAACTGACCATCGTATTGAGTCGTGGAAGAATACTTGTCACAGGCCAATTAGATGGGAGCGTGGTAACAATCACGTATAAAAAAGCGGGCAAATCTAAAAGAAAGTTTTGTCTATTAAAGGCGTTATAACTATCTTCTTTTGTTTTTATGTGTGTGTACACATCGTGTGTTATATCCATTGATACACTAACAAACTCATACATATAAAAAAACTTTCATAAACTTGACCAGACTCATCATATACATCCATAGACATGTCTATCATGTTGATTGTATCCATTTCTTATTTATTTTATGCCTGCAAAAAGTTATTTATTAGTTTGTCTTACTCAAATTCTTTGATTTATTAGTCGTTTACTTAAATTTGTATACATTAATCTAATTACATAAAGGTACTCATCTTTAGGAAAATTATAAAAAGAAATTGAAAAAAAAAGAGACGGCACATCTAAATTTGGATTAATGTGTATCTGTTTTTTTTTTTGGAGACTTTGTTTGTTTAATATGAAAAAAAATGAAATAAAAAAGCGACTTTCATATTATCTAAATTTGGATTAATGTGTTTTTTGATTTTTTTTGGAGGCTGTTTGTTTGTTTAATATGAAAAAAAAAAAGAAAATTAAAAAAAAAAGACGACAGTATTATTTTAATTTGGATTCATGTGTTTCTGTTTTTTTGAAACTGTTTGTTTGTTTAATATGAAAAAAAGAAGAGACGGCAGTATTATTTGAAAATATGTAGTCTTCTCTGTGAAATTCCATCAAGAATACGAATTTAAAAAAAATCAAAGAATTTATGTTTTCTATTTTGTTCGTTTTGTACTATAAACGTGACTGCATAGATGATAGAGGTTTCTTAATTGTAATTCATTAAAGTTTTGTATATCGATCAATAGATACTATGACGTGAAGAAGTCTAATGTTTAATTTCTAGAGTTATTATTATGTAGAATAAGAATCTCCCCTACTTGACTTTTTTTTCTTCCTCTTATAGACCTTGACATTCCTTTTTCTAATAAAAATTGAAATTTATATTAATCAAACTCGAATTATTATTATTTTTTACTTCTTGTATACAAAACCAAAATGTTATAAAACTACCAAATTACGTTATGAAACTGAAAACCTGTCAAAGGTAAATAAAAATACATCTCAGAATTTGCAAGGTAAATGCAGAATAAAAGTATGTACGTATACTACTGTTTTATAATAAAAAGCCACAGGGTTAGGATCCAACTAAAAACCTAAAACCAGCATAAAATCTACCCCTCTCATTAGGTTTAGAAATTTAAAAATTATACAAACTAACAAATTACAAACATAAACCATTAAAATTTAAAGCAAAGAATAAATTTGTAAATTAACCTTCGCGAAGGAGTTGAAAAAGTGAAATGCTTTGAAAAGAATTTTGCAGTAAGAAAGATTTTTTTTAGTGTTGAAAAAGAGTAGGTTTTGAAATAGATTTTTTTTAATTTTTTTAGCTTCAGACCGCCTAGGCGCCGCTTGGGTCCGCCTAGGTGCCGCCTAAACCCGCCTAGGTCCGCCTAGGACCTTCTGGGACCGCCTGGAGGCCGCCTGGAGGCCGCCTGGGCCAATTCTGGAAGTTACACTACCTTCTAGCGCCTAGGCCGATTTTTAGAACATGGGTTACACGCGTTTGTGCTCCCAAAGTTTTAAAAAACTTTAGATATGCTAATAGTTATATTAGGGATCCAGATGGTAATGCATACCATTCCGACGGTATTTTGGTAATTTGGCAAGCGAATGTTAAGTTTGAGGTAATTATGTCTAGTCAATTTTTTGTAATCTTGTATATTAATGACGCTTATTTTCTCTATTATATAGTGTGTGTACATGCTCCTACTAAATTAGAACAACGACTTAAAACATGGGGTGAAATTACAATTTGGAATTATAATAATAATAAGTCATGGGTACTTATAGGTGACTTTAACGACATTTTAAATAAATGTGAGACACAAAGTAATACTCCTCCCGGCAGTAAACGTATACATGAATTTAATTTTTTATCTCGAATAATAATTTAGGAGAAATTCAATCTCATGGATGTTATTTTACTTGGACTAACCGTAGAATTGACAAGTTCGTTAAGGTCAAACTTGAGCGGGCATTTGCTTCATGTGATTGGTTAAACAGATATTTAAATGCTCAGGGGTACATTCCACCAGCAATCGGTTCAGACCATTGTCCGTTAATTTTACAACATGACCGATCAATGAATAATGGCCAGAGATGGTTTAAATTTAAAACATTGTGGATAGAACACGAAGAATGTGAGGAAGTGGTCAAAACAGCATGGGGGGATCCCGGAGAAGAAGAATCACTATCTTCATTTATGGAAAAAGGGATAATACCATTACTGCGCACAAAGGATAGAGTAAACGTAAATTACAAAATAATGCTCACACAATCAAGGAACTGACAATAAATATTAATGGAGTTAGAAAAACGAGAAACTACAATTGATACAACAGAAGAAATAAGCAACGTAAAGGATGAATTAAAGAAGACATATGAAGCGGAAGAGAAGTATTGGTACGATAGAGCGAGACAAAATTGGATCAAATATGGAGATAAGAACACAAAAATTTTCTACCTAGCTACCATCAAACGAAGACATATTAATAGGATACAAAGAATTAGGAATAGTGAAGGAATATGGCTGGAAGAAGTATCTGAAATCAGAATTAGTTTTCAAAATTACTATCTGGATATGTTCAAAGAAAAAAATAACAAGGACATCGAGTAAGCTACGAGAACAATACAAAGAAAGGTTACTGATTAAATGAATGACAAATTAACTCGAATGCCAACGCTGGAGGAGGTTCGAAAAGCAGTGTTTGATATGTCACCAGCCAAAGCACCGGGACCGGATGGACTTAATGGTAAGTTTTATCAGGAATATTGGCATATTATACAAGATGACGTTTACTTAATGGTTCAAGATTTATTTTTAAATAACATATCTCTCGATACATTAAATGAAACTTTGATTACTCTCATCCCGAAAGGGGAAACGCAAGAGGATATTGGAGATTATCGACCAATATCATGTGTTAATTTTGGATATAAGATAATAGCAAAAATACTGGCTAACAGGCTGCAAGAGTTTATGAAAATAATTGTCTCACCAACACAGGCGACATTTATGAAGAATAGAGCAATACACGATAACATTCTAATATCACAAGAAATTTCATTTTATATGAAAAGAAAACGGAAGAATGCTAAACCAATGGTGGCGGTATAACTTGACATGGCCAAAGTCTACGATCAGGTACGTTGGGACTTTGTACTATTAGTTTTGAATAAGTTAGGTTTTAATGATAAATGGATTATGTGGGTCTCGAATTGCTTATCCTCGGTTACTTTTCAACTTAATTATAATGGTAATAGATTACAAAAATTTAAACCAGACATGGGATTGAGGCAAGGAGACCCTTTGTCTCCCTTTTTGTTTTCTTTAATGACAGGTCCCTAGTAGTTTAATTGATCATAAGGTAGACCAGGGTAAACTTAGAGGTATACGTATAACTAAAAATTGTCCGGTTATCACTCACTTATTATTTGTAAACGACTCACTTTTCTTCTTGACAACTGAAGATGGTGAAATTGAACAATTTCGAGAGTGCAACTCAACATATTGTGCAGGATCGAGACAAAGAATAAATTTTACAAAGTCCTCTAATTACTTTAGTAAGGATACGTCAGAGAGTTACAGGGCACATGTAACTAATTTAATAGGCATATAGGAAAAGGATGATCTTGGGAAATACCTAGGAATTCCGCTATGTCATAAACGGTCAAAGATACAATCATTACAATGGATAGCGGAGAAGATGTTCAAAAACACCGAAGGATGGAAATCACAACTCTTGTCAGATGGAGGAAAAGAAGCGCTTATCAAGATGATTCTACAAGCTATATCGGTATATGCGATGTCAATTTTCTCGTTCCCTGTTACGTTTTGTAATAAACTAATTTCTGCAGTCTCGAATTTTTGGTGGAACTCAGTTGAAAAATCACAAAGACATTGGATGGCATGGGAGAAACTGGCTGTTAGCGAGCTAATAGGAGGCATGGGATTCAAGGATTTTAAACGGATGAACAAGGCATTACTTGCAGCACAAGCATGGCGAATTCTCAATAATCCGAATACTTTAGCAGCTAAACTCCTTAAAGGTATATAATTTTTGAATAGTAACTTTCTCGATATTAATTTAAGACAATATCGAACCTGGTCATGGGTAAGTCTTTTAGAAGGAAGAGACGTGTTGAAAGAATACGACTGATATCAAATTGGGAATGGCGAATCTATTAATATATGAACAGATAAATGGTTAGATACTTAATGGAAAATAGAAAAGCCTAAACAATGTGAGGTTTATAAACTAAAAGATCTTTGGAAGGAAAATTCAAAGGAATGGAACACGGAATTTTTAGATGATATTTTCCCGGAACCAATTATTCCAGTCATTCTAAGAGAAAAGGTGTGCTCAAAAGATTTACCGGATAAATTTATATGGCCACATGCTAATAGTGTATAATATGTCACATATACAGGATATAAGGTTCTCACGGATGATGAAATAGGCAGTAGGCCTAGACAATCAACTACAGCTCCCTCGGGAAGTAAACTCTGGAAAACCGTCATTCCCACCAAGGTGCGTATTTTCAGCTGAAAAGTTTGTAATAATGCTATACCAAACGAGAAAAATTTGGTAACAAGAAAATGCAAGGTTGAAATCGAATGCCAGTGGTGTAAGATGGAACATGAAACGGTGGAACATCTATTACTTACATGTGGAGTGGCAAGATTAGTATGGGCGGGATCGGCACTTCAAATCAGTATATGCCAAGACATTGAAGATGTGGGAGAATGGGTTCTCAAAATAAATGAGACATTTGTTAATGGCGGGTGGATACGGCAGGTGGTGATATCTTACGTCCTATTAATCATATGGAATATCTGGAAATCGAAAATGAAAAGCAGACACAGTAATTTTCATGGTTGAAGCAGATGAAATCATTCGAACTACCAACAAAAATATGAATGAACACTTTGGTAACGAATGGATTAGGAGTGAACCAAGACAAAGCATAAATACAGATAATAGAATCAATACAAATGTTGATCTCGACTTTCAAACAAACATTGCTTTTACCTGTGATACATCTTTCGATCAACCGCACAACCCCACAGGTTTAGGGGTGGTCCAGATTGATAAAGCTACATGGTATCTGGCCAATTTCTCAACAGTCACGAAGTGTAACTCATGTACGGAGGGAGACGCGCAAACAATTCTTTACACGCTAGACAAGTCGATGCAGGATTCACACGAGGGGATCACAATCTTCTCGGACAACCTTGAAATCATTCAGGGTATTCAGCAGGTGTCGGCAGCTAGTTGAAGGCTTAGACCATGGTTAAGGCAGATCAAGAAGCTGGCAGCAGAGGTTAGTCCGGCTTTCTTCAAACATGTTCTGCAAAGGTTTAATGGTCAAGCAGACCTTTTAGCTAAATAAGCCAGACACATGGCATCAGAGGAACATGATTCAGTAGCTACTATGATAGGTCGTTTCTCTCGACTAGGTATAGGTTAATTCCTCGATGTAATTTTCTGAAACTTCTTCCGTGTCCAAAAAAATACTCCCTCCGTCCATAAATGTTTGTCGTAATTTTTTTTTTCCACACAAATTAAGAAAAGCAATTAATTTCCTCTATTTCTACTAAACTACCCCTAACTAACTAAGTAAATGCATTTAATGATAATAAGTTTTGAACATTTATTAGGGATAAAATTAGTAAAAAAGGTAAAAAAGTTCATTGGTATCTTAAATGGACAACCTTTTGTGGACATCTACTTTCAAAAATTGTGACAAATATTTATGGACGGATGGAGTAAAATAGTAATTTCTTTTCCGTCCAAAAAAAGGTAAATTCCTTTTCTTTTTTTGGAAAATAGGGAGGCCATGGCCCCCACAACCCATAAAGTGGCCCGCCCCTGTCTCTCTGTTTATTGGGACGATGCAAAGCCCTCGTATTCCAAGGTTGTTGGGTTCACACCCATTGACCTCTCACCTTCCATGTGGATCCCGTTTTGTCTCCAAAATCGTGTGTCAATGGTGATCTTACCATATAAAGATGGGGGATTTATAAAATAAGGCCCCAACAAC
Organism: Nemophila menziesii; assembly: GCA_029959085.1. NCBI lineage: Eukaryota > Viridiplantae > Streptophyta > Magnoliopsida > Boraginales > Hydrophyllaceae > Nemophila > Nemophila menziesii. The sequence continues at coordinate 34,263,505 of JARWIR010000005.1, read as the reverse complement.
TTGGGATTCCATTTTAAAAGCCCACCCCTAACTAAGCCCCAACTATCTAGCAGAACCCAACTAAAAATAGCAAAATGACCAAAAAAACCACCTCCAACCCTCTTATACACACTGAAACCATTTTACCCAAAACAGAAACCCCCTATAGGGTTTGTGTCAACCCAAAACATGTTTCTCTCTGTGCTTCCCTGTGACCCACCCTTGTCCACACTCACGCCGCCCTTTCCCCCTCCCTCTTCCTCTTCCTTCTTCACCCCACCCCACGGCCTTCCACATCCACCTCGACCGCTCCCTCTCTACTCTTAAAAACAGCAGCACCTTTCACCATCACCTGCATCAGATCTGCTTCCCACAACTGCATCAGATCTGCTTCCCACAACAGCAACAAAACCCTCGCCGTCGCAACTGCAGAGAAGCCGCTTGTTCCGTTCGTGAAGAAACCAACACCTCCGTTCCTGGACCTTCGTTCGTGAAGAAGAGCAAGAACAACACCACCATCATATCCTCCATCTCCTTCGCCGGATCTGCAGAAAACACCTCACCACCACAGCCACTATTCTCCTCCATCTCCTCCGCCAGATCTGCAGAAAACACCGCACCACCACATCCACTATTCTCGCGCAGGAAAACCACCACCACAACCACTCTTCTCGCGCAGGAATATCCGCCACACACCACCACTCTGCACCGCCCGCCCACTATCCCACCATCTCCTCCATTTCCATGCGAACCAGATCTGAACAGTTTTGGGTTTTTTTCGTGCGTGTGTCTTTGGGTACAAATCTATTTGGGCCAGCCTTGTTGGGTCCAAACTTATTAGGTCCACCTTGGTCCAGCCCTTTTTGATTAAAATGTTCTATTATTTTTCAATAATTCGTTTGGGCCAAAGCCTGATTTTAAAAAAGAAATTTCATGGGTCTGGGCCTTGGTTTAGCATTTGTTGTATTTTAAAAAAAAAATAAACTTGTTGGAAATGTGTTAGAACCCCTAGGGGATGTACGTTAGGGTACATCCCATTGTGTTTGGGTTTTAGGTACAGACTTTTTGGCCCCATCAATTATTTTTGATTGTTTTCTTACCTATGTTTAGAATAGAGTAGTACAACCCCTAGGATACTGGACATGGACAAAAATTAGATTGATTTCGGTATTTTTAGTTCCTATGCGATTATATATTGAATGTAATGGGGTATAGCCCCTGGAGTACAGCCCCTGGGGTATTGGACATACACTTTGACAAACACTTTGACAAAACGGGTTTGGGTTCAGCCCTAGTGTACATTATTCGGCCCGATTGATACAATAGACGTGACTATATACAAAAAACGAGATTTGGGTACAACCTTAGTGTATTTGGACTGTAAAAGAAATTTCGCATAACTTAAAAAAACAAAAAACCAATATAGGTCGTACATACCCATCCGCTTAATGGACATAATAGAAATATTCAAAAACGATTTACTGAAGAAAAAAAAGGAAAAGGGTAAAATTGGAAAAAATCCAACCAAGAAAATGCAACTAACCTTTTGTTAGTAAACTTTTCTAACTAGACTTTTTAAACTCTCTTAGATGGTATTTAAGCTCTTATTTGTACATTCCTTTATAAAGATACTCCAAAATTTTAGTTAGTCTATTCTTGACAATAGTAAACGGGTCCTCCTTACTATGGAGGACATTTGACCACAATCCAAAACTAGAATTACCAATCATAGCTTTTCCGGATTTAGAACAATCAAACCGGATGTGATCTGCATATATACGCGGCTCAAAAATTTGCGTTTCCGGGGCAAAATTCCTCTTTCACAAGCTGCTCTTTACATACATGAAACTAGTTTTAAATACCTCACGTGTTGCTGCATTTCTGCCACCTGGTCAGGGCCTGCTTGGTCCTGAAAGTGCTGCTACTTAGCAGCTATAATAGCTCCAGCTAGCTGCCCAGGAGCTGTACTTTTAGACTTTGCAAAACTGGTCCCTGCGAGCTTATCCAAACCACCTACAATACTGCATTTCACTACTGGAGCTTCACAAGTAATAGTATCAAAATCAGCACAGCAGTATTAAAATCCTCGCCTACAGCCCCCAATGTTTCCAAAATTGTCATACTAGTCCCTGCAGCTTTTATAATGTTACAATCTGCACAAGCACTATTGAAATTTATTCCTACAGCCCCTATCTTTCTTGTACACTGCACACTCCACTAACCTCATTTTTAGGTCCGAAAATGTCTTTGGGTATTATAATTCACAAGAATGAACACCACTTCATCAGGCAGGGATATGTCATTGGCCACTTAAATTGAGTATGAATTCATAATTTTACAACTTCTACTAGAACTAATCCCTTGATACAATACAACATGATATGATATAAACTTGACATGGACACCAAGACATGATATGGTATAAATTGAGTATAAACTTGTTTGGAATAAGCCAAGGATACCAAGACATGGCTTCTCCATATATACTTGGTTGACCTGTTTGAATAAGATCTCTAGAATCGAAAGGTTCTTGAAGTGGGGTTTAAGTATCGATCAACTTTGTGTATTGTTTATAAATTGTTTAGAGAGAGTAGGTATCCTGTGTTTTTTAAATTTTTCATTTACTAGAACTTTGGAACGTGAAGGGTGTTCTTAAGGTGTAAGGGGTGTTTATGGGACAAGGTTTATGGTGTTTATGTAGAGGGTTCAGGGGTAGTACTACAAAGTGTAGTGGTGGTTTTTGCGTTGGGGTAATAGAGGGGTTTGTTTCTCATTTAGGGTAATAAATTAAGGGTTTAATAGCTTAGAGCATTATGTGTGTAAATTTTAGGCATATCTTTATTAAAAAATAGACTTGCTTAGGGTACAAAAGGTTTAATTTTTATCCTCCATTAATAAAACTTCCTACTATAAATGTTTTTGTCTCACGAAAACACAGGTGTCGAAATAAATTTCTTGCAACATTAAGAGTTTGAAACTGAACAACTTAAATACAAACTACACAATAGTATTGCATACAACACAATTTAGTTACGCATAAATGTTTTCCTTAATTGAAATGTCATGGCCAAAGGATCTTTTTCCTGTGAAGTAATTGAGATCAGAAACTCTGCCTTAACTTGTAGTGGTTGGCTCGGATTCTTCATTCTGCATAGGTGATACCTCATACTGTACTGATTTGGGTCAAAGTCAACTTGATCATACCTTTTTGGTTAGGAGGACACAGTTTTGTCTTTTTTATCCACCTTTACGGAGATTCCCGAAGAATATGCAGAATATCCAAGAAAAAATGATGTGCAAATAACTGAGAAACAATCTGCAGATGCTCGGGTTCAACAGAACAACTCTAAGGTTCAAATACTTGATTAACTGGTTAATTATCTCGTTGCCTCAGCTTCAGTTTCCTGAATAAACCCCGCATCTTGCATATATAAGGCCCGAAGATCAAGTACGAAAGAGGTGCATTAAATTAAATCTATCAATGTCTTAACAATTTGCTCCAGAAAAATTAATATAGATAATATCTTAATTTAGAAAATATTAAGACATAATTTACTTGTAACTGTAAAATATTTCAGTAGATTTTTCTTTGAAGATCTCATGATATAATTTGAGTAACAATAGTATTTAATTTTTGGATTTACAATAAATCTAAACAAGTTTAAAATATCAAACTATAATCCGAATTAAAGAATGAAGTGATAAGATCTGAACCTCAGCCTGTTAATCGGATCGGTCCTTACCGGTTCCCTGACCGGTGTACCGGTTCCAGAACCGGAACAGACCAACAGTGACAAGAAGAACCGGACCAGACCGGTTTTATACTTATCGATTCGGATATTAAAAAAAATGGTTGCCCTAAGGACCGGTAACCCTAATAATTTTATTTCTTTTATGTTATTTTTCAATATGATTTTCCTTTCCCTTCCTTTCCTTCTCATAAATATTGGCATATGAATGTTGAGATTATTGAATTTCAAATTCTCAAACCTTGATATACATGAATTTTTCTACTCTTTCTCTTCCCTTAGTCTTGTTTCGTGCGTGTGAGAAAAGCTAATAGAAGAATCTCGAAGGTCCTTGATGCCAATTACACTTGCTACTGACTCATCTACTTTCAAAGAACATAAAAAAGGTATGCATATTCTTATATATTTGTTTTTGTGCAGTTTTTTCAATTTATGTTTGTGTTTTTGTGTATATGTGTGATTTAGTATGTTGGTTTTGATCAATTTGATCAATTTTTTCAATTAACACCTATTGTTAGAATTTAATAAGCCGATATCAGTGATTCTTATATGATGTTTCCAAGAGCTTGAAAAATTATTGCTTGATTTTGTGTGAAATTAAAATACTTCTGAACAAAGATGTTAATATTATATTTCGAGTCCATTTCAGGATTAAATTTATTTGATGATGATTCTGCTATTAAGGTATGGTTTTATTACCTTATGGTCCCTTAACTTTATGGGAACTTTACTTAGGCCCCTGGGGTTTAAAATAACATAATTACAGATTAGGTTTGATTTTTTATGTTGTTTGTATGATAAAATATAGATTATATTGCACAGCACAATATAGAACTTATAGTGCAATTAAATCATAACATTTAGTATATGGACAAATAGTGCAATTTTTGCATAAAATAGGGGACAATAGGGCAATTTTTGCATAATATAGGGACCAATAGTGCAATGATTTATTGCGATTTTATTCAAAATTTGTTTTAGGAGTATATACAATTGTGTAACTTTTCTGGCTCTATTTCATTGATTCTTTAAACTATCTTAGAAAGTATTTACTAATTGATGTTGGTGTTTGTAGGTAAAAGATGGCTTTCCTTAATAGGATCAGTGGTGTGCTAAAGCAGAAAGTAAGCTGCAAGAGAATTAGCTATTCAAACATCACAAGTGTGTAAAGAGCTTGGAAAACACTTAAAGATTCAAGTAATGGTTACTACAGGTGGGACCAGTTTAAGAGATGATATTATGAGACTTATCAACGTGTTCATTTACTTGTTGGGACACCTGGCAGAATTTTCGATATTACGAAAATAGGAGTTTGTGTTTTGAAACATTGTATGATTCTTTTATTAGTTATTAAAAATAAAATATATGAGAACAGGACCGGAACCGGTTAGAACAGATAAAACCGGTTTAGTTTTCAACCATTAAGACCAAACTGGACCGGTGGGACAGTTAGCCAGGCTAATCTGAACCCAAACAACCATAAATTTTCACAATCCAAACAACCATTAAATTCACTCAGATTGAAATACATAAGTCATCTAATAAAAACTACTAAAAATGAAAAAAATATATAAAATGATCACTTACGTAAATTAGAGGAAACTTATGGTAATGGTTGAAATGACATGATCATCGATCATTTTCCTGTAAAACAAAGTATGAAAAAAATTTAGCTATTTTAATATGATTGGTAACTATTACAATTGAAGCAACCATTAACAATTTATTAGAGATCTTTAACCCAAATCATCATTCAATAACAAACTCAAAGAAATTTTAATTTAACCCATCAAATTGTCCCATAAAAAAATACGTAATTGATAAAACAAATAAAATTAGTTGAATGGTATGAAAAATGAAAAGAAAACATGTCAAAAGAATTTACCTGTTCAAACACGACACAATAACACCCATTTGAAGTGAAGTTAATCTATTTTCCTTTCCTTTCTGTGTTATCTTTCTCTTGGTGCTATCCATGGTGGAGAAGGGATTTGAAGTGATAAAAATATTGAAAAGAACCTTTAGAAAAAATACCGAGGTGTACAAGCCAACTTCGTTTTTGGATTTATAAGAAAAAAAATTCACCCAATAGATAGAAGTTGTTGAAATTGTAAAGTGGGTGATCCGATTTGAGGTGATATCCAACCTTACTCTGGCGGCTTAGGGTTTAAATTAGTATTTGGCCGTTTTATGCTATACAGTCTAATTTCTTTTTAGGGGTTATTGTTGAAAACATCCTCATAAAACTCTCTAATTGTTTTTTTTACCTTCAATAATCTTATTTATAAAAAAATGCCTAATAAATTAATTATTTATAGAAAACATCCCCTTTATATTTTCAATACCTTTACTACCCTTATTATTAAATATATTATTTTATTTTAATACAATATTAATTTTTAAATGTTAAACAAATAATAGGGTACTTCTTTTTCCTCCTCCACCACCACCACCACCACCACCACCACCACCACAACCACCACAACCACCATGTATGTAACCACTACTACATCCACCACAACCATCACCACCTCCACCACAACCACCACCACCACCTACTACTACTAATTCCATCGCACGCGCACGTCCGTGAATTTTTTTTTAAAATCGTCATAACTAATTCAAAAAAAATCAGAAAATTAAAAAAATTGTATTTTTGAATAAAACAAATTAATATTTACGTCTATGAATTTTTTTGATTTTTTTTGATTTTTTTGATTTTTTTGATTTTTTTTTTCGCAGACACGGATTTTCATGTTTTAAACATGGAATTCCATGTTTTAAACATGAAATTCCATGTTTTAAACCGTGAAATAAACATGAAATTCCATGTTTAAAACATGAAATTCCATGTTTATAACATGAAATTCCATGTTTAAAACATGTAATTTCGTGTCTGCGAAAAAAAAAATTAAAAAAAATCAAAAAAATCAAAAAATTCCGAAAATTCCGAAAAAAAATCATAGACGTAAATATTAATTTGATTTATCCAAATATAATTTTTTTTTATTTTTTTGATTTTTTTTGAATTAGTTATGACGATTTTAAAAAAAATTCACGGACGCGCGCGTGTGATTATTAGTTTTTTTCTTATTTTTTAATTGTTAATTATAAGGGTAATTTTGGGATGGGGCTGTTTTCAATAAATATTTTTTCCTAGGCACCTTTTTCTAAATAAGTTTTTTAATAGGCATCAATCAACAATTGGCTCTTTTTTTTATGTATGGGTTGTCTGGGCCAGCTTTCGCACCTCACGACTATTTCTATAGAAAATATACACGCTCCTCATGCATATTCCAACTTAATCAAAACTAGGTTACACATGTTTAGGGAGGAGATTCGAACCCTGTACCTCTTGTTTTAAACCCCCCCCCCCCCCCCCCCCTTTAAGGGCTAAAGAAGAAATATCAAGACTCTGGCCAGTTAAGTATACAATCTAGTTTTACTTACCGATATGTGTGGGTTTTTACTTAGTCCCGCTCAAATCAAAGAGAAAAATACAAATAAGAGTTCAACTAGTCAAAAAATTATTTTATAAGACTCGGTTTTATTACTAATAAAGGCATTGGCAATCTAGTTGGTTCTAATGACTTATATATTTTATTATTATAAATAATTTTCTTTTTTTCATTTTGAGTTCTAGATCCGCTTTTTGTACGTACCCATCTCGAAACTACAGCGTGTTATAAGTCATGTTATAAGGTCCACGTTGTATGTACGAAGTTCGGTATGTACCGGTCTTGAAACAATAACAAGGATTAAGGATATGCATAATAGGCATGTATATTTGGGTTTAAGTGCATTATAGGTCCCTACATTTGGGTTTAAGTCCAGTCAAGATCTATTTCAAAGTATATGCAGGTAGTGTAGATGTGTAAAATGTCAAGATCCAATTGAATTGTGTCATGTGTCATCTCAGGCAGTTGTTTGGTACTTAGTAGGTACGTACCAATTTCAATATAGATCTTTTCAGTTGAACAAAAAATAGCAATCTCTTTACATCCGCATTAGGAAAAAACAAAAACAAACCCTCTTCACACCGGAACAAAAAAACAAATTAAAATCTCTTCACGTGGATAAAAAAACAAACAGAATTCTCTTTACACTCGGATGGGTTGTACCCATGTGTCAGTGCAAAGCAATGGAAAAACAAAAATTAATCTACTCTCTTCTCACTCGATAGGAACAAAAAAAGGAAAAGAAAACAAGATCTGCAGGAGATGGTGGTGAGAAATGGGCCAACACGGTTGTGTTTGGTTGGTGGTGAAGAAATGGTGGCGGATTTCTCATGCCGTAGATGGTGGAGATGGTGGAGAATGGTCCACGATGGCGGCGGTTTTCTCTAGTGACAAGATGGCGGCCGTTTTTTCCCAACATATGGTGTAGATGGTGGAGAAAGTTCCACAATGGCGGCGGTTTTCGCTAGTGACAAGATGGCTGAGGTTTTCTTGTGCAGCAGATGGTGGGGATGGCGGCGGTTTTCGTATGTAGCAGATGGTGGAGATGGTGCTGAAAAATGGTCCAAGACGGTGGTTGGTGGTGGTGAATAATGGTCCAAGGCGGCGAAGGTTTTCTTTAATACTAGGAGGCGGGTTTCTTGTGAAGAGAGAGAAGAAAGCGAGAGTAGTGAAAGAAAGAAGAGAGAACAGGGTGGAGAAGTGGAATGAGTTTCTCATAACCTATATGGGGTTTTGATTTTAATTTTTAGTCTCACTGTAATAAAGAGGTACAAGGAGGGTTTTTGGGATTTTTGGCTTATTTGGTTGGGTTTGAAACTGGTAGTTAGGGATGGGGATTTTTTGAGTAATTGTGGGGTGGCCTCACGTCTTTATTAATAATTCCCACCATATTAAAATGCTAGTGTTTTGCTTCAAAGAGTTATCATGTGGAACTCTTATGTCCTTTATCGTATTTCACTTTGGACGAGCGAGATTAGATCCCTAAGATTCTCATATAAATACCCTCATGTTCACTCGTTGGCCAGAATTCTTCTTCTGCCTTTTAGTTCTTCTTCTATCTCGTTTTCTCAATAAAAAGTACATCAAGGGATTCTGTAAATCTCTTCCTATGCTATAAAGGATTGAGATTGGATTTAGGTCGTGTTAACTTCTTAGTTGCATGTATTGAGTTTGTATAGTTCTCGATAGTTTTCTCTGATTTTTGATTGAAATTATAGGGTTTTGAGTCTAACTCTAAAATTCTTATAGGAATTATGCCAATATGCCACATGTTTACAATTCTTGTGTGGATAATTTAGCTCAGAAGGCTCTCTAGCCATAACCAAAAAAAGTGAAAGTAGGTTAGAGGAAACAATCAACAAATGTATGATGGTCATTGTGAGAAGATGGTTAAAAATGCTGAGACTTTTAACTTGCACAAAAAATGTCTCAACTTATCAAAGCTTTGCTAGCTCGACCTCAAGGTGAACCCCCGAGGATAACTCAAGGTTTGAATATGGATGTCAGCTTACTTCAGAATGGGTATGTTAATAGTAAATGAAATTGTGTAAATCCATTGAGCTTCGAAGTGGGAAAGCAGTAACTGATATACTATATGCGTCCTAGAAGGGGGGTTGAATAGGACAATAGAAATTAATCGGCTAATTTTATTTCAAGTAAATAAAATTAAAAGCTAATTTGAATCCTATTGTATTAGCAAACTAAATAGTATAAAACTAGATAATCCTAATAGACAATAATATCAAACTATTCAAGTAGGCATTTTATCAAGCATATAGAGTGCGGAAATATAAAGAGTGTAGAGATAGAATACGATACACAACGATGTATAGTGGTTCGGTTTCCCTACATCCACTACCTAAGGAAGCCTCCTTAGGATTTGCAAGATTCTCAACTAATCTTCGTAACTCTTAACCGGGTGAGATACAAACCCTTACAACCACTTCAAAAACCCTTTGAAGGAAATACACTTGTGTTATCACCAACACAAGGAACCAAGCATAAACCTATGCTCACACTACTCTCTTAATCTATTACAAGAACTAAGAGGAAAGGGAAAAAGTGTTTAGGGGTGCTTATAAAAGCTTTGTAACTAAACTCCTAAATGAGTAGATAGAACTAATTAGCTTCACAATAAATATGACTTGAATGCTCCTTTGAAACCTCCTTGAATGATAGAATTAATTGCTCTTAAGATTGGTAGATGGAAGGCTTGAGTTGTGTCTTGAATGAACTCCATTTTATAGCTGAAAAGATGATCCAACGGTCATAAGGCTTCTCTCCAACGAGTCTATTTTATCTCTAACGGATATAAGCTTTGTCCTCTAGTAATAGTGCTGAAACCCTCTCGTGCGGTGTACCGCGGATATGGTCCGGTGCACCGCATGACTGTTCGACTAACTTTTGAGCTTACTGGTCGGACTATGTAGTGTACCGCATCCCTGCTCCGTGTAGTGGTCCGGTGTACCGTGACAAAGGTCCGGTGTACCGTGCAGATTTCTGAGCTTACTGGTCGGGCCATCTAGTGCACCGTGCTTCTGGTCCGTGACCTACGGTGTACCGCGTCACTCGTCCGGTGTACCGCGGGGCTGCTATTTTGAATTTCAAGCTAAGTAACAATGAAGTAAACACAACTAATCTAATGAGGGGTTTTGGAAAACATTTTAAGTGATACCAAAATGAATTTTAGTTTAAATAATGATTTGTCGAATATTAAAACGGGAATAAAAACAAGGTGAGGCTAACAATCTCCCCCTTTTTGATGTTTGACAAATCATAAACTTTTGAAGATGCCTAAGATTAAGTTTTGATCAAAAACTCCCCCTCAACCTAATCACTAGAGTTTTTATAAAACTCCCCCTCACAAAATGCATTTGAAAAAGTTTAACTAAAATTTCTCCCCCTTTGTCAACAACAAAAAGAACAAATGATATGATTTTGAAAATTTTAAGGGGTCAAAACACATTTTGAGTAAAAACAAGGACCAAAGGAATAAATGGATAACAATTAGAAGCTTCAAGGACCCTAAAACATCAAGAAAATATTAGCCACAAAAATATATACACAAAAAGTACTAAACACTAATGGCATGAAAGAAAAGCTAGAGAATTTGCATGCCAATTTCACACCGAATTTTCTCAAAAAGATCTTGGGGTAGAGGTTTGGTAAAGATATCGGCTAATTGATTTTCGGAGGTAACAAATTCAAGTACAATGTCCCCTTTTTGAGTGTGATCACGGATAAAATGATGGCGGATTTCTATGTGTTTTGTTCTAGAGTGTTGAATGGGATTTTTGGTAAGATTTATAGCACTAGTGTTATCACAACGAATGGGAACACGATCATACTCTAGGCCAAAATCTAGTAAGGTTTGTTTCATCCAAAGAATTTGAGTCACACAATTTCCGGCCGCAACATATTCGGCTTCGGCCGTGGATAAAGCAACACTATTTTGTTTTCTACTAGACCATGAGACAAGGGATTGACCTAAGAATTGGCAACTACCACTAGTGCTCTTCCTATCAAGTCTACAACCGGCATAATCGGCATCCGAATAACCTATTAGTTCAAAGGAGGTAAATCTTGGGTACCAAAGTCCTAGACTAAGGGTTCCTTTCAAATACCTAAAAATACGCTTAACGGCACTAAGATGGGTTTCTTTGGGAGAAGATTGAAATCTAGCACAAAGACACACGGGGAACATAATATCGGGTCTAGAAGCGGTTAGATAAAGTAAGCTACCAATCATACCTCGATATAGTTTCTCATCAACATCCTTACCATCTTCATCTTTGTCTAATTTTGTGGATGTGCTCATTGGAGTTCCAATTTCCTTTGCATCTTCAAGGCCAAATTTTTTGATCAATTCTCTTGTGTATTTGGCTTGATTGACAAAGATACCATCTTTCATTTGCTTGATTTGAAGTCCAAGAAAGTAATTTAATTCTCCCATCATGCTCATCTCAAATTCCTTATGCATGCTTTTAGAAAAATTCTCACAAAGATTTTCATTAGTAGCACCAAATATAATATCATCCACATAAATTTGAACAAGAAGGATATCTTTTGAAGACCTTTTTATAAATAAAGTGGAGTCAATTTTTCCTCTTTTAAAACCATCATCTAATAAAAATTTGCTTAATCGTTCATACCAAGCACGAGGAGCTTGTTTTAAACCATATAAAGCCTTTGAAAGTTTAAAAACATGATTTGGAAATTTTGGATCTTCAAAACCCGGAGGTTGTTTAACAAAAACTTCCTCGTCTATAAAACCATTTAAAAAAGCACTTTTGACATCCATTTGGTAAAGTTTAAAATTCATATAGCAAGCAAAAGCAAGTAGCATACGAATAGATTCAAGTCTAGCTACGGGAGCAAAAGTTTCATCGAAATCAATACCTTCTTCTTGATTGTACCCTTGAGCAACTAACCTTGCTTTATTTCTAGTAATGATGCCGGTGTCATCTAGCTTGTTGCGAAATATCCACTTAGTGCCAATAATAGTGGGGCCAATTGGTTTCTCCATTAATGTCCAAACTTTGCTACGCTCAAATTGATTTAATTCCTCATGCATAGCATTAATCCAATGATCATCTAACAAAGCTTCTTTAATATTCTTGGGCTCAATTTGAGATAAGAAAGCTTGATGAGCACAAAGAGCAATAATACGGGAGCGAGTGGTAACACCTTCTTTTGGATCACCTAGAATTAATTCACTTGGGTGATCTTTGATATGTTTCCAACACCTTGGTAAATCCGTACTAGCTTCATTTAACACTTGATCATCTTCCTTAAGAGATTCTTCATGAGTTTTGACTTCTTGAGTAGGAGATTCTAAGGGTTGATCTAGTGGAGTATCTTCAACAACATCTACCACTTTCTTGATACAAAACGGATTAGTCTCATCAAAGTCAACATGCATAGATTCCTCAATGGTACGAGTACGTTTGTTGAAAATGCGATAGGCTTTTCCTTTAGTGGAATAACCAAGAAAAATGCCTTCATCCGATTTAGCATCAAATTTTCCCAAATAGTCCCTAGTGTTTAGGATAAAACATTTGCACCCAATAACACGAAAATAAGCAATAGTTGGTGGTCTACCATTCCAAAACTCATAAGGGGTTTTCTTAATAAGGGGTCTAATAAGAACTCTATTTAACACATAACAAGCCGTATGAACGGCTTCACCCCAAAAGTATGTAGGCAAGCTATGTTCTTTTAGCATTGTTCTAGCCATTTCTTGTAGAGTTCGGTTTTTCCTTTCCACTACCCCATTTTGTTGGGGAGTTCTAGGGGCCGAAAAATTATGCTCAATCCCAAATTCATCACAAAAATGCACAAAAGGAGAATTCACGTATTCACTACCATTATCAATACGAATGCATGTAATAGAGTAGCCTTTCTCATTTTGCACCTTTCTACAAAGTTTTGCAAATTCATTGAAGGCATCACTTTTCAAAGCAAGGAACATCACCCAAGTGAATCTAGTGTAATCATCAACAACAACAAAGACATACCTAGACCCTCCTAGACTAGTGACATCAACGGGACCAAAAAGGTCCATATGCAATAATTGAAGTGGCCTAACGGTGATGACCTTATTAATGGATTTAAAAGATGAACGATGTTGTTTACCAAGTTGACATGCATCACATAATTTATCTTTATCAAATTTGTAAATAGGCAAACCAACAACAAGATTTTTTCTAGATAATTTTGAAATTAAATCCATGCTAGCATGTCCTAAACGTCTATGCCAAAGCCAACTATCATTAACCACGGATAAGCATTTAATATTTTTGCACATAAGACTCTCAAGATCAACAACAAAAACATTATCCGATCTTTTTGCAATAAACATAGTATCTAATTCATCATTTTTGAAAACAACACATCTAGATGCTTCAAATTTAACACTAAAACCAACATCACAAAGTTGACTAATACTAAGCAAGTTAAAAGAGAGACCCTCAACAAGTAACACATTAGAGATAAGTAAAGAGTCCATATTACCAATGTTACCTTTACCCAAAACGCGTTTCTTAGTGTTGTCGGCAAAAGTAACTTTATCACCTTTAGTTTTATATAAATTTGTAAATAATGATGGATTTCCGGTCATGTGTCTTGAGCATCCACTATCAAGTAGCCATATATTTTGCTTCTTGATGCTCAACCCCTACAAACAAAAAGTAATTTAAGCTTTAGGTACCCAATTTGGATTGGGTCCATGAGGGTTAGTGGATTTTCTTTTTAAGACCCATTTAGGTCTTTTCCAAATTGGCACAAGAGATCCCAAATCTAATAATTTACGATAGTAACAATGGGATGCATCATGACCAAGTTTTTCACAATAGGTGCAAGTGATAGAAGATTTTGAAGAGGATGGAATTGCATTTGAAATTTTTGATTTTACAAAGACATTTTTCAAAGGTTTTTGGTGAGTGAATGGATCATATCCAACACCACTTTTTTCACAAGCCATTCTTTGAGAACCTAAAATCAAATCCAAGTTTTCTTGCCCACTAGTAAATTTCAAAATAATAGCATTTTGATCCAAAATCTTTTTCTCTAATAAAGCTTTTTCTTCCAAAAGATTTTTCTCAATAAGATGAAGTTTTTCATTTTCATCTATACATTCATCACAAAGATTTTGACAATCTTCCAAAGCTTTCAAAACCTCTTTAGTTCTATTTTTCTCAAATTCTAAATCTTTTGTTAAAACTTTGTTTGTTTCAATAGAATTTAAAAAATCATTATAAAGAGAATCAAATGCCTCATGAATATCTTGTTCACTAGCATCATCATTAGTTAAAGAGAGTTTGGATTTAGGAGTTACCTCATCATGATTTGCCATAAAGGCAAAGTGAGTAGTACCGGTATCATCATCCGAAGAAGCATTTTCATCATTCTCAACTTTTCCCATAAAGGCAACAAGATTGACATTTTCATTATCACTTTCTTCTTCATCCGAATTTTGAGTATCCCAAGTGATATTGGCATGCATAGCTCTTTTCGGTTTATCCTTTTGAAGAAGAGGACAATAGGTTTTGATGTGACCAACCTTTTTGCAATGATAGCAAGTGGGTTCATCTTGTTTGATAGCTCTATCATTCTTCTTGTAAGGTGAGGAAGAACTTCCTTTCTTGGCAAAGCGTTTGTATCTCATGAATTTTTTCATATCTCTTGCCAACATAGCTACTCCTTCATCTTCACTAGTTTCTTCTTCATGTGAATTTTCTTCTTCACTATCCTTCCTTTCTTTTCGTTCTTTCAACTTGGTACTCATGGCATGGAAAGCAATAGATTTCTTAATCTTTTTCTCCTCATCATCTCTTATCTTTTCTTCTTCAAGCACAAGCTCTTCCGTCATGAGGTTGCAAATGAGTTCATGAACCGTCATTTTTGAAAGATCTTTAGTATCCCTTATAGAGTTGATTTTTGTCTTGTATTTCCTTGGAAGAGCAAATAAGATTTTTCGACATTGTTCCTTGTTGGTGTACTCTTGACCAAGAGTCTTCAAAGTGTTAACAATGTTAGAAAATCTTTGATGCATAGCATTCAAGGCTTCATCGGGCTCCATACGAAAAAGCTCATACTTAGTGATAAAGAGACCAATCTTGGTTTCCTTAATATCTTCCGTTCCTTGATATGATAGCTCCAAGAGTTGCCACATTTCATGAGCGGAATTGCATTCACTCACTCTAGCATATTCCGTGACACTTAATCCATTTATGAGGATGTTCATAGCTTTGTTGTTTTTGGTAAGTTTAGCTATGTCTTGATCATTGTAATCATCTTCATCTTTTACCTCCGTTGTACTTCCGGCAACGTAGGGAATATAAGGACCCTTTTTGATAGCCATCCATAAAAAGTAATCGATTCCTTTCACATGAATCTCCATCTTCTTTTTCCATCCAAAGTAGTCTTTTCCTACAAAAAGCGGAGGTCTAGTAGAACATGAACCTTCCGGTTGATTAGAATCCATATCGTATTAACTCTAGAAACGATTAAGTACAATAGAGCTAGGCTCTGATACCAATTGATATACTATATGCGTCCTAGAAGGGGGGTTGAATAGGACAATAGAAATTAATCGGCTAATTTTATTTCAAGTAAATAAAATTAAAAGCTAATTTGAATCCTATTGTATTAGCAAACTAAATAGTATAAAACTAGATAATCCTAATAGACAATAATATCAAACTATTCAAGTAGGCATTTTATCAAGCATATAGAGTGCGGAAATATAAAGAGTGTAGAGATAGAATACGATACACAACGATGTATAGTGGTTCGGTTTCCCTACATCCACTACCTAAGGAAGCCTCCTTAGGATTTGCAAGATTCTCAACTAATCTTCGTAACTCTTAACCGGGTGAGATACAAACCCTTACAACCACTTCAAAAACCCTTTGAAGGAAATACACTTGTGTTATCACCAACACAAGGAACCAAGCATAAACCTATGCTCACACTACTCTCTTAATCTATTACAAGAACTAAGAGGAAAGGGAAAAAGTGTTTAGGGGTGCTTATAAAAGCTTTGTAACTAAACTCCTAAATGAGTAGATAGAACTAATTAGCTTCACAATAAATATGACTTGAATGCTCCTTTGAAACCTCCTTGAATGATAGAATTAATTGCTCTTAAGATTGGTAGATGGAAGGCTTGAGTTGTGTCTTGAATGAACTCCATTTTATAGCTGAAAAGATGATCCAACGGTCATAAGGCTTCTCTCCAACGGATCTATTTTATCTCTAACGGATATAAGCTTTGTCCTCTAGTAATAGTGCTGAAACCCTCTCGTGCGGTGTACCGCGGATATGGTCCGGTGCACCGCATGACTGTTCGACTAACTTTTGAGCTTACTGGTCGGACTATGTAGTGTACCGCATCCCTGCTCCGTGTAGTGGTCCGGTGTACCGTGACAAAGGTCCGGTGTACCGTGCAGATTTCTGAGCTTACTGGTCGGGCCATCTAGTGCACCGTGCTTCTGGTCCGTGACCTACGGTGTACCGCGTCACTCGTCCGGTGTACCGCGGGGCTGCTATTTTGAATTTCAAGCTAAGTAACAATGAAGTAAACACAACTAATCTAATGAGGGGTTTTGGAAAACATTTTAAGTGATACCAAAATGAATTTTAGTTTAAATAATGATTTGTCGAATATTAAAACGGGAATAAAAACAAGGTGAGGCTAACAGTAACCTACCACCAAGTGTGAAAATTGAAGAGTCTTCTTCAAATCCAAAGGAAGTGATCAATAATGAGAAAAATCCATACTAGTCGAATTTGGATAAGGCACTAGTTTTAAATTGGGGTGACGATGAGGAAAAATAAGTGGTTGAAAAGACGGTGAAGCACTAATGGTGCAGGAGGAAAAGATAGTTGAAATTCTGCCAAAAAAAGTTTTAACATCACCCTTTCTATCGAGGGTTAAAATTGAAGAATGATACTTTGGAGTACAATAAATTCATTGAGATGCATTTGAATGTTAACCTTGCTTTACTCGAAAAGATCAAGAAAATGCAGAAATATTTGAGATTCTTTAAAGAGGCACTCTCCAATAAGAACAAGTTCAAGTAATATGAGACTGTGGCATCAACGGAGCAGGTCACTTCTAAGTTCTAAGTGGAGAAAGAAGTTACCTCCTAAACTCAAGGATTTCGTAATTTGTAATATTTCGATTATGGTAGGTGGTACATTCGAGGGAAAAGCTCTATGTGATTTAGGGGAGAGCATCAACCTTATGCACAAGAGTGTGTTTGATAAGTTAGGAATCAGAAAAGCAAAACCAACTTCAGTCATACTACAAATGGTGGATCATAGGGGAGCATGCAACGTGGGGAATGGTCGATGAAATGTCGGTTAATGTAGATAACCTCATAATACTCGCGGATGTGTAGGTGAAAACAGAGGAGTTTTGAGGCTAAAAGAGTTTGGGATAGTCGAAGATGGCAAAAACGAGGCTTGTGGCGGTGCCCATTAAAATTCCATGCGTTATGGTATGTCGGGAAACATTTTGCAATACAAATGAAACAATGAGACGAATTCGGAATTTTTTTACGTTAAAAAAATGGAACATCTCCCAACGCCGGACCGTCAGGTTTTATCAGACGATTTTTCTGGTCATACTGCATTCTAACACCCTGTTTGGACAATAGTGTTGGATGATTTTTCTAGCTCAAACAGAAGGATCCTAAATATATCATATGACTTTTTTGGCTCAGCCGGATGGATGTCAGACCAGTCCGGTTCTGCCAGACCCGGTGACCCGTTTCGACAACAATAGCAGTCCATTTTTCCAGCTCAACTGGACCGGCGCCGAAGGATCTGGAAAAGATTTTTTTTTTTCAGATTTAAAAAACGGACATCATCCTCACGCCGGATGTGCTCGCCGGCCCGAAGTGTATTGTTTTTTGGTGAAATTTTGAACGACTATTCACAAAGGTGTCAGAGTCAACTTTTTGGCGAGGCTAAATCGCGTATGTTTCTAGACATATCCAATGTCGCGGACCACGCCTCAATAGGAGATCTTATCCGAAAGTTATGGTCAATTATGTGAGACAATGCACACGACTATCGACTTCAAAGATGAGCTTTGCACGATTGGTAGGAATTTAGGAGAGATCTTTATATCGTTGGAAAACTTATAATCTAGTTTCTAATGTCGTAAATCACATCTCATTTGGAAGTCATATGGAAAAAACTATGATCAAAACCATGAGGTGTGATGTTAAAAATGAAAGAGATCTCCCACATTCTCATATGCCCCTTTAGCTCCAATTAGGGTTGTCAACTAATAGAGTCAAGTCAAGTACTAGGATTTCGAACTTGTTTGTTGAAATTTTCGGGTCGAGACGAGATTAAATTTTGACGAGTCGAGGCAAAATTTTTAAAGCTTGTTTGTTAACTTATCGAACGAGATTTTTAGGAGCCAATCTCGAATTATTCAAGAACAGATTTTTTTATGGTTGAGCTGAACTTTCATTAATTGTTTTTTTTTATATCATAGGCGTCCAAGCCAGCTTTCGTGCACCAAGACTAATCCCATGGGAAATATACACGCCTCCCCATGCATTTTCTCAGGTTAATCAGAATTATGTTACCCATGTTCAGAGAGAGGATTATTAATTGTTGTTATTATATAGTATGGTATATGATGTGTAATGTTAATTAAAAAAATAAAAAGAATTCAATTCAATATATTAGATCTAATATTATATTTATTGATAAATAAAATACTAATTTACAGATTATAAAGATAAACAAGCATTTAATGAACGAGTTCAAACAAACTCGTTTTTTAACAAACAAGTTCGATTATTTTGTTTGTTTGTTAATTTACAGATTATTTTCTGAATCAAGCTCAAATAGGTCGATTCATTTACATCCTTACCTCAGATAGACCACAAGGCCGCAGAATTCGACACACAACACCACCATCAAGAACATACCAAACTTATAATTTGAATACCTTAATTGATCCTCCTCGTATAATGGTCAAATACTTTTTTTTTCCACATAATGGTCAAATATTCGAACAAGTCATATCATTCTCATTTCTAATAAATATCTGAGGAGCATTCCTTTTTTTCCTCTCGTTAATATAAGGCTTTGTTTGAATTGACGTATTAGATGGAAAATGAAAGAATTATAAAAGGATAGATATCCATTGTTTGTTTTATAAAATTTTGAAAGAATAAATTATAAATTAACTTAATACATCTTAATCTTTTATATTCTATTCTTTCAATTTAAAATTATTAACTTTTATAGTAAAATATTTTTATTACTTTTATATTCTATTTAAAATATATATTATTAAAAATATCAAAGTAATTTAGTTATTAAATATAAAAATTCTTTCCATTATTTATATAATCTAAACATAAAATTCAAATAATCTTTTATTAATACTTTTTTTCTTACTCAATCCAAAAACAAGATTAATACCCTCCTCTTTTTCTCGTTAATATACTATTATTTTCTATCTTTTACTAAAAGCTGAATTACTCAATCTTGTTCAGACTTGTTCATAAATTGCACATTTATCTTCATGAAATATCTTATTAAAATTTAAATATTAATCACAACATCATCTATTATTTTAATTTTTTTTCTTCATAATTATCACACTCTAAAGTTCGTAAAATAATCAAAAATTGCCTCAAAAAAGCACATTCAAATCCGTTCAATAAATTAAACAAACAAGCTTACACCTCTACTATTTAACTCGCCTAAATTTAAACTCAAAGTTATACAAACAAGCTTAAACATCTAGTATTCTAACTTGACTCGATTACTAACCTACATAAAGCCAAATAAAACTGAGCCTTGTTACTTTCACTTACCACCACTGAGGCAATTTTCTTAACTATCCAACAATAAAGTAGTAGAATGATAAAAACTGAATCTAAGTGACAACAAAATCGCGGTTAATAGAGGTATAAAACTTGCACTTTATTTTAAAATTCAGGTCCAATGTTACAAAGTTAACCAAATTCAGGCCGTTACAACATTACCACATCTCATCTCAAAAGTAATCAATCAACAAAAAACTAGAAAATTGGAATATTTGTTTCCAATAGTAAGTGTGAAGAAAAATTAACCGAAATTCAACATTCGTTTATGCTCGTTTCGTACGCCTTCCAACTTCAAGTGCAAGCTCCGTATCAATCTTAAGTGAAATATCAAGCGCTTTCACAGAATGTGTCAAAGCCCCACTACAAACAAAAACACATTATTTATACAAAAAACTCAAATAATAAGAATCAAATCAATTTCAATTTAAATTTACTACCTAGATATGTAAGTAACACCAGTTTGTCCAATACTATGCACGGTTTCAAGTGTAACATTTCCCGATGCCTCGGTCTCAAATCTTCCATTAATCAACTCAACAGCTTCTTTAAGCATAGACACATCAATACCCCCTTTATCAAGAGGTACAACCATATTATCCAACATAATCCTTGTCAAGTTAGTTTTTGTTTCAGATAATGCATAATCTAACACATCTTTCACTTCTTCAATTGTTCTTGTCTCAATTTCCACACCCAATTTAAGATTATTCTGTTTTAAATACAAGTCAACTGATTTAAGAGCACTTTTAACCCCTCCAGCTGTTGAAATATGGTTGTCTTTTATCATCACCATGTCAAATAAACCCATCCTATGATTTTTTCCTCCACCTATTACTACCTATAAAACATCATATAATAAGAAAAAACATTACAAATATAAAAACAATTATTTATGTCAAAAAAAATCCACACCGCCCATTTATCAACGAGACGTAATCCCGGAGCAGTTTTTCTCGTCTCCAATATGTATGCAGGGTTTGCTGCTTCTGCCATTGCCTGAGAAAGACATTAATTTTAAGGTTCAAATAGTCAACGTAAATAGTCAAACAGTCAACATACCTTGGTTAAAGTTGCTATTCCACTCATTCTCTGCATGAAATTTAGCACAACTCTTTCGGCTACAACAATGTTATGTGCTTTTCCTGTTTATATAAATCCAAATAAATTTAAACGATTTTTGAATTATTAGTTTTGAAATTAATAGTATTATTACCATATACTTTGCCAAATTTCAAGCCTTTATGAACGTAATCACCATCCTTTTTATACCATTCAATCTGATATCAAATTTGCAAACAAATACAAAGAATAAACATTTAAATGATAAAAAAGGAAATTTTACGATGTTTGTGTACCTGTAATGAAGGATCGACTTCATGAAACACCATTTCAGCAAGTGATATACCTGCTACTATTCCATCTTCCTTTGCCAGGAAATAAGCTTCCACTTCCATATCAACTGGAATTGTCGCTTTACAAGTAACATCGCCTATGTTTTAAAATCGGAAAATTACGATTAAATTTCTGAATAATAGAGATTAATTATAATTGAATTTATCGTGACATTTTTTTTTAGTAGAAAACGATCGTGATATGAATTCAGGCATACTCTGAAGATGAAGCAACCTAAAACTAAAAATAGAAATGAAAATAAGATTACCAATATCACCAGCATCTTCAGAAAGGGCAAGTTTGATAACAGCCTTTAGATCATAGGTAGGGTGTGCAGGAGGCTTTACTACAAATGACTCGACTGGAATTCCGTTCTTTATAGCCGTTCCTGACATTTTCACAATCAATCTGCAATTTCTGTCATTAAATTAAAAATTTAGAGTAATATTTACATATTTATTGGGTAGTCTTGGATCATGTCAAACATACTTACCGTGGAGATGCAATACGATGATGAGGAGGTTTGCAGGATGGTACTGAAGCGAAGACTGAAAGAGTTCTCAGCATTTCTCAATATTTTGTTTTCTTTTGTTTTATTTGATTTGGTTGACTAAAATTAAGGGTGTGTTTGGTTGGAGGAGCGCTCTTTAGGCTAAGCACACCAAAATTATTCGATATCTTTACCTAATTTTTTTTTTTTGACAACAATATATTTACCTAACAAAAGTTAAAACCTTTGTCAAAAAAAAAAAGTGAAAATAAAAAAAATAAGAGATTATTACCCAAAGGGTCTTGGCCTCTTCTTACTAAAGGCCACAAACTAATTTTTACACTATAAGCCAAAAAACCAATTACTTTTTTACCCTAATTTGTTTTTTATTTACCTATATATAATATCTTTTGTCAAATAAAAATCAAAACACAATAACGCTCAATCTCTCCTCTCTCCTCTCTCCTCTCTTCTCTCTCATCTCTCATCTCTCATCTCTTTCTCTCTCTTTGAAGCTCAATCCTCTCCTCCGAAAATCCATGGAGCTCGAAATTAGGGTTTGAGTTCCGGCAATGAAGCCGGATTTGTGACGAAGTTCCGGCAATAGAAGTGAAACAACTGCTTATTGAAGAACAACACCCATATGGGTCTTCTAAATTAGATGCGCCTAAGGTTTTCCAAAATCACAGCCCATAAGTCCAAATCGTGATGAAGATGATGGTTTTTTTCAAGCCCTAAAACTACAGCTCCTAAATTGTAACCGTGAGGAAGAATTGCAGGTTGCAAACTTTGTTATTGAAGGTAATAATAGCTTAAATTGCACATCTTCATTAGATAAATGTTTTGGAAACGAATTATTAGTTAATTTTGCTAGTACTAGCTGTTGCTCTTTTGAATTCTGGGATTTAGCTGTTGCGCTCAGAAATTTTGCGCTCGGAATTGTTGGCGATTACAAATCTGGCAATAGAACTTTTGCGCTCAGAACTTTTGCACTCATCTGATTACCACTGATTACCACTGATTACCACTTAAGATCCCACTCTATATGACCCATCTGATTACCACTTCAGATCCCATTACGCCCACCTCTACTGACCTCCACAGAACTCTGTTTGGCTTTACTGGTGGTGGTCTTTACAGCTCCGAAGAATTTTCAGGCTTTACAGCTCCGGCGAATCTTCATTGTCGAAGTTCCGACTCTACTCCGGCGATGATGGAGGCCCACGACAGCAGAAACACGGAGGTGCTGTCATCACCGGTCTAGCTCCATGGTTGTCTTCACTCGCCCGGATCCATGGGAGAAAGAGAGAGAAACCCTAGAAGCCATGAAAAACTGTAACGTGAGATTAGAAAAGTAGAGAACAGCGAGGAGAAAGGATGGGATTTAGTATTTTAAAAATAATAGCTGAAATAATCTATATTATATTTCGAAGTTTTTCCTACGGTCTGGATTTACCCACTTAAGTGGTGGCCAGGATTAAATCTGGCCAAACATAAGTGGTGGTCAGGATTTAATCTGGCTAAACATAAGTGGTGGCCATGATTGATTCTGGCCCCTTCACCCAGGGAACCTGGGTTCGATTCCCGTCAACAGAATTAATTTTTTTTAGTGTCTTTAGACACGGGTTTTACCTAGTTATTATATATAGGGAAATAAAAAACAAAAGAAGATAAAAAGATAATTGGATTTTTGGCTTATAGTGTTAATTTTTGTTTGAGACCTTTAGTAAAAAGTGTAAATCATCCTGTGTTGTTGGATCTTGGAGTGATATCTTTAAGACCTCTTAGATAAAAATCTTTATTTAAATATCTAGAAGAAAAAAACCATTATTAATTCCGTTGCGAGTTTAGTCCCTGGGCCAACTCTGGTATTACCAGAAGAAGAAGGAAAGAGCAAATCAGAGGATTGGGTCATGCGCCTAACTACCTCATTATTTATCGAAGCCTTCAAACTAACATCACAATAAATGTTAAGTTTTTCGGTAGCCACCCAAAATTTGGTCACCTGACCTGATTAACGATCTCAACAAGTCCATTAAACCCACACAAAACAATTATGAATTATTTATCCCTCCCCTGGACTCCCATACTAATACTATCCATTTTAATCACAACAAAGCCAAAGATTCCCCCACCCCCACCACCATTTCCTTTCGAGCATGGCCAACAACACAGATATGCTCAAGCATCCCAACTTTGGCATTCTGTCAGACCCTCATCCATTTTTGAGTTCTTATTTTTTTCTTTTATACATATAACTAATTAATTATTAACAACTTCATCGAAGACCCTTGCCTTGGCAGAGTTTAATTGTAAATTTAAATTCTAAGAGGGAAAAAGCCATAATACAAGACCCCTATATTCTAATTTTTAAATTTCCATTATAAATGTGTAAGATGTAAAGTCTTCGAACTATTTATGCACTTTTGAATTGGTGAAAAGCCATCAAATTCCCAAGTATCTTTAAGTGGATTAAGATGACATGCTTTATAGAAAAGCAAACAAAACTTATCTGTGAACGTGGACCTAATTTTGATTACAATTTGGGCAAACTTGCCTATTTACACTAGATGCTTGCCACTAAAAAAAGAAAAGCCATCGATCTATAAAGTGATCATTCGCAATAAGAAAAGTCAAATTATCCTAAAGAAAGTAAAAATAGGCTCCACTTTCCACCCTTTTTCTATTTTGGGTCAATTCAATTTCCGCTCTTCGTTATATTATACAAGGTTTAAATATGCACAACTAGAGTAAATTTGAACTTGAAATTCAGAAACTCTTTGGTCGTGAATTATTTGGGTGAATGTCCAATAAGCACCTGCCATCTTAGCCACTTGCCCATAAAAGGCACTTAAGGTAAATATACCTTAATGCCCTTACTGCTGTCTACTGCCGTCTGCTGCTGCTGCCAAGGACGAGTAATGAGAATGTTTCCCAACACTCGTGCAAGTACACTTTTGTAAAGGTTGAGTAATGGGAATGTTTCCCAGCACTCGTGCAAGTACACTTTTGTACTTGTAGGCTAATGTTGAGTAATGGGAATGTTTCCCAGCACTCGTGCAAGTACATTTTTGTACTTGTGGGCTAATGTTGAGTAATGGGAATGTTTCCCAGAACTCGTGCAAGAACACTTTTGTACTTGTGGGCTAATGTTGAGTAGTGGGAATGTTTCCAAACACTCGTGCACGTACACTTTTGTACTGTCTGCTGCTGCCAAGGATGAGAGAGAGACAGAGGAGATATATATATAACTAACTCAATGTATACAAACTAACAACTAATAAACGGACTGCGGCTGTGGTGAGGGGGTAAAATAGGAAAAAAAAGGAGTGCTTTTTATGGGCAAGAAGAAAGCGGCGGGGGTGAGGGGGCATTAATTCTAATTTGAGGTGTTTCTTGGGCAATAATCCTTATTTTAATACTTTTTAATAATAACTCTTATTAAATAATTTTTTTAATCTAAATCTTGTTATTTTTAGTATTATAAGATTAAGAAAATAGCAAAGAAATGGAAAAAAAATTAATAAATTTGTTTGAATTATGTAAATAAAAGTAATTCATTAAAGGGTTAGTGTTCAATAAACCCTGCAGACTTATTCACTATCTCGTAAAATACATTGTCTTTTGTAAAGAACGGTGAGTTATGGAAAGCTTCCCAAAACTCAAAATCTAAGTTATGGAAAACTTCCCATAATTCAGAATTTGAATTTTGTGATGTTTCTCATAACTCATACGACTATTTTTATAGGAAAAGAAAAAAAAATTGTGTCTTTTATAGACAAAAAAAATGATAATTCTAACTTAAAGTGTTTCTTGGATATTAATCTTTGATTTAAATTTTTAAAATTAAATTCACATTATTAACATAGAAAAAAAAAATCATTCTATATAAAAATATACTTATGTATTTTTGTCAAGAAAATAAATTTATATTGGAAACCATATAGAACTATAAAAAATAATACTATTTAATTTCACTTTTGTCCATCATAAATCATATATATTATATGATAATACAAACTCTACCATCAAATTATGAATAAATAAGACGTTACATAAAATATGAAGGAAAAATTATATATGAATTTTATCCATCATAAAATAATAAATAAAAAATTGAATATTTTATAATGCTTCTTCTTTAAATATTATTTCAAATATGTATGTGATTGTCTCGTTAAAAATATGTAGTAGTAAAATTTAATAAAATAAAACCTAGTTAAGAAAAAGAATGCAACACGTATTATATCTTTCTCATGTCTACAAGTCATCGTGAAATTTGATCTTGTTAAAAACTTGTTAAGAAAACTCTAATGCGATAAAATTTGGACAAAGAAAAAATTACAGTATATTGCTCACGCTTCCCATGATATTGGCAAGCCATCTCTGAGTAGATGCATTTCAATATTGTGAATCAACTTTTTAAAATTGTGGTTAGTAATATTTGCATAAACAAATTTACCAAGTTATTACTTGGTTGTGTATGATGAATGTAACTATCACTATTTTTTTGTAACTCGTGTGTGTAGATATATTTGGTGATATATGTTCCGTTCTTCGCCTTTGATGTATTAATTTTGAATTTGTGTGATATAAGCAACATTATCCTTATACAGTATTGTTGGTATATTTTAATTGAAGATAAACCATACTTCTCTCGAATATATTGGATCAGGGAACCATATGCATTCTCTGTATAATGTTCAATATGATATGAATATCGAACTATAAATAAATAAATTTAAGTAGGTGCATTGCACATTTACTTCCAGATGCATGTTTAATCATAAGTTAAAAACAAGTCGTTTTGATACGTTTTGACTTTATTGAAAAATAGTCACTTAAATATATATATTTTATAGCACTCCTTCTTGGATATTCACCAATACAAAACTTGAAGTGCGAGTTCCATGATATATGATCTAACTCGTTGAACCCTTACCAGGATACGCCAGTGGAAAAAACTACGGTGAAGGAAAATTACAATAAGAAAATATTTTCTCCCTTTCATCAGGACATCGTATCTTTTTGATAATTTCTTCTTTACTTGTGAACTTGTAACTCAAATATTTTTTTTGGTAAAGATTTAGTGAACAAATATGCTCGAATTTCAGTTGATCGAATTTGTTAAATGTTAATAAACACCATTTCCTTGACATAGGGAGGAGTATATTGTTCTCTTTATGATAATAGATATTTGTTCTACCTCATTAAAACCTTACTAGGAGAAACCCCAAGGGAAAAAATCTTAGTGAAGGAAAAAAATACACCACACAAATATCGTCTCCCACTCATTGTAACACGAACTTTGACTGAACTTTATACTTTTGAGCCCATAATTTGGAAGATATATATAATATAACTTAAGCTGGTGAATCTCTTGGATTCTTGTCTGAAAGAATTTGTTAAATATATCTTTGAATTCCCTAGTATAAACCCTTTGGTTAAATATATCTCGACATCTCACAAGCTGGTCTTCTATTGTCGTTTGATCTTATGATAAGATTCTCCACATGATCTAAAAAGTCATCAACCATTCTCTATTTCTTGGATTTTCTTCTTGAATCTCTAGGATGGGACAATATCATCATAAGATAATATCATATTTGTGAGAAAGCAATCCATGCTAACTACTTCATGTTATAAAACAAAATACTTTTTTCTTGTGCTTCATGGACTTTATATTCTTCAGGAACCTTTTAGGCTCCAGTCATTTCTCTTTCTCTAAGAAATTAATATTGTTTGCCGTTTTGGGCGTTTCAGGCACCTGTGTTTATCAAGAACATTACTATCAATCTAAGTATCATTACATTTATCTTGGTGATCTCTTATCATAGAAAAAAGTTAAAAACTCAACGTCATTGTATTCACAACATGAGAATGAGGACGTCTCCCCATAATTAATTCTAGGTTTTTGCAGGAACCTATATGATATAAGTCGGGTTATAAATTAAGAATCTCGTATAACCATTCATTTATATTTTTCACCATATCGTGAATTAAGATCCTCATAATTTATTTCATGCACCATAGTGAAAGAAAATATATCGATCCCATAAACCTTCTCACGCTTTCATATATTTTCAGTAGATAAATAATCAAAACGGATTTCCTATATTCAAGTACAATACCTTGGTCTCTTCAGGGACCATTACTTCCTTTAAGAGTAATACACGTGCCAATATTAGATTCTCAATAATTCCTATCATATTACGTGGATGTGCATATGTCACAGTATTTACCATTTAATCATTTACTCATTAGATGATCTTCTTCGGGGCTGGTATACTTTTAATTGATAGGCTTACAACACCTCAGGATTTAGTTATATGCATTACATATCTACCATGCTTCATGCGTTGGTTAGCTGCATTACATGTCTACCACGCTTCATGTGTTATTTAGATGCATTCACATAAAAAATTATATGTCCATTTGGGACAATAATCTATGCTAGAGCATTAACAATATATTTATGGGAGTTCATGATACTCTTTGTGTTTGTGAATACATTTGGTATATTATATGCAATAATTCACAATTGAATATTCTTTTAAACTTCAAGTTATGATTTTATAGTTGTGGATATAGATGAGATAATAAATTATATTACATGATATGTCACAATGATAATAAGGAAAGGGAATGTGAACCGTGGTGAGAATGAGAAACTTAGGTACCGAATGAGCAACAACATCAATAATGAGTGGATCAAGACAATTATTAGAGAAGCAAGTGCAAAGAATCCTCCAAGAATAAAGACTTCCGTTCATGGTCACAAAGGTTATTTCAAATCAACTGGTGGTCATAAAAGCTAAGGGATGCAAATTCTGTGTAGCAAACATTGATAACCTCACTCACTGCTGGGGAGGTTATGTGAAAAAAGGATTCGAGAGGTAACCCGTCGAGCTTAACGACGTTAAACAAAAGCCATTTCATTGTATATTAGTTTATTGCTTTAAGTTTTTCAATTCCTAGTGTATAATTCTAAGTTAGTGTCAAGTTTTAGTGTCTACTTTTAAAGAAATGAGAAGGGTAGTGTGTTAATGGTGCAGGAATCGAGTTTGGGGTGCTAGGAAACGCAAAGAAAATTCGTGGAGAAAATCAAGTCTGGCGCGGACTACCCCCTATACCGCAGGGATGTACCGCGCCCCAAAAACCCGTACCACGGGTCGCGCACCACGGGTCTTATACAGAGGCGAGAAAAAGAGAAGATGATCGGCGCGGTGCACCGCACCCTACACCGCACGCCCAAAACGCGTGCCACGGGGTATGTACCGCGAGTTTTTTCACGGAGCACGTGCGGACTACCCCATGCACCGCACCCCTGCACCGCACGGCAAAAACGCGTGCCACGGGGTGCTAGCACGGGTATAAGGCAGAGGCGAGAAATACACACCAGCAGCGCTGCGGTGTACCCCCGCAGTATACCCCATGCACAGCAGGTATGCACCGCGCCAGGCGGTTTGTGAAGAGATCAAAGCCCAATCAACTTCTAACCTTAAAGAGATAAACCCTAGCCTCTTCCAAACAAATTTTCCAGCTCCCAACCCTATAAAAACACCTTGAAGCTTGATTAAACCTCCACAACAAACACAATAACATCATTAAATCTTTCCTCCATCCTCCATAAACATAACTTCTTCATCAAATTCATCACAAAACACCATTACACAAAACCAACATCGTCAAGCTTTCAAGAATTCTTCCAAGATTCATCAAGAAAACAACTTCCTTCATCTAATCCAAGCAAGAAACTCAAACTATACCAAGTTTTCTTAACTTTATTCTAACCTTGGTATAAACTTGAGTTTGGGGTCAAATCAACCATGACAAACTGAACAGATGCTTTGGATTACAAGAAGAGGTGTTGTATTCTAGGGAAGAATAAGAATTTGCCTGGTTCCACAATTGAAAAGGCCATCAATCTTGATGAGCCTATTGAAGAAACACAAGAAGAAAAGGCACCTGCACCACCACAACACGGGAAATTAACAGCAAGGATGAGGGTATCATCAAAGCCTAGAGACAAGATACAAATTCAAGTTCAAGGTTCTTCTTCTTCTCAAACTAATTCTGGTATTCCTCCATGGGCTCACAATTTGCAACAAGAATTCGAACTTTTACGACTAGACATCGGAGCACTTTGGAAGGAAATCACACAGATTAAGTCAACATTGGAAGAGGTAACTTTGTACATGGATATTGATAATTATTCTTCCCCTTCGGAGGAGGACACTATGGATCTTCATGGCCAGGTACCCCGTTCTAATTCTTCTTCTTAATTGATGGTAGGCACTAATTAGGTAGTTTAGTTTTATTTTATTGCTTTATTGAGTCTTTTTCGAGTCGTAGGGACACGACTCACTTTTGAGTTTGGGGTGGGGTTCGTTGCCTCATCCCAATTTTTTGTGTTTTACATGCTTTCAATAAAATTAATCTTAGGGTTGCGTTGTCTGTAGAGAATTTTAAATTCCCCCATCAAGCATGCTTTTTGTTGATAGAAAATAGTTGACTTTAGGAGTTAGTATGAAGCTGAACTTTAATTGCATGCAAATATGAAGTAATTGATAGGAAAAATTAATGAACAATGCAACAGAAGTAAACTTGTGCTTAAGGATAATGGGTGGTTTGTAGAATGTGAGATCTAAATTAGTAGAGAACCCACTTAGGTATGAACTAGAGACAAGTTGTGTAAATAGGAAGATGATAGAGGCAGTTCTTTGTTAACCCTTTGAATCCTTTTTGGCTGTCTATCCCTGAATTAATTTTATCCTTCTTTGACAAATTTTTAGCCTTTAAGCCTTTCTTTTGTCGCCACATTATAAGCCAATATCCCTTTAGATTATTAGGCATGACCATATGACCCGCACTTGAATCACGATCCTGACACTTCCTGTCTTGAGCTTGAGTTTGGGGTGGTGGGTCCACTATATGGGAATTTACATTGGGTTGGGATTTTTGAGCTTATCAATGATGCTTTGTGCTACACATGATGATGATTCACAGGTTTATTATATTGTAACCCTTTGCCGGGGTAATAGTGAATGGAAAAGAAGCTTAGAGCTCAAGTTATGAATAGGCATAACTGTGAAAAATAACATGATATCTCGACATTAAAAAGAGAGTCATGGCTATAAGAAAAGAGAAAAAACGAATGATTTGAAAAGAATATACATATTCGGACCGACAAAGTGAAAATTTTTAGGTGAATCATCCTTAGTGCTTATTTGGGTTAATTTGGGGATGCTAATTAAGCGCGTCAATTGGGTTGAGTGAGAACGTTATTCGAGTGTAAACTCAAGCTCTTGGACATTTTTGTTGATGGTAAGTGAGGAGAGAGCCAAAAGCTCACTTCAAATTTACCAAATATACATACCATACCGTCCTTCAGCCTATGCTAAAACCGTAAAGACCTCGTGATTCCTAGATGCACAGTGAGTTAATAGGGAATATGCTAAGTGGAGCGTTCAAAGCAAGTAAAGATCGAGGAACACCCTATAGCCACCGTCTTGAGATAAGTAATAAGCGTAACCTTCTAGCATTGTGAAATTAATTTTGGATTGATATTGTTTTGTATTTGATTTTGCATGATAAGTGTAGGTGTATATTAATTCCTAGGTTAGACTATATGAAATTTGTTTTAAGCTTTGCTTTGGGATTATTTTCTAGATTCTACCTTCTGCGTTCACCTAAAAGATCCTTTGTTTTTATTTTACTTTGTCGGGACGACAAAGGTTTGAGTTTGGGGTCTTGATGTCTCCCGATTTGTTCTAATTATTAGCCCCTTGGAGAAATCCTTTTAGGTGAATAAATGTCTTATTTGATAGACTTTTAGGCTTAATTGATCATATTACACTTTCTCCCCTTGGAAATTAACTATTTGCAGAATCTGAGCTTTTGTGCCTAAATTTGACTATTTTTAATGCAAAGTTGATTGGTTCTCGAATCTCATGAAAGACCAATCCAAGGAGAAAAAGTAAGAATAAAGTCTTAGTGTATTTTAGAGTGTTAGGAAATGATTTTTAGTCGAGTTTCTATTTTTAGAGTGCACTTTCCTATTTATATTTCTTGATTTGTTGATTTATTCTTTTTAAGCATATGCGGTTTAATTATTTATTTAATGTGAAGCTTTGAAAGATAAATTATAATTACTTAGAGACCAAGTCAATATAAAGATGAAAGGAAATAAGATTTACATGGAAATAAGAAGATTTAGGAAAGATTTATTCAAAGGAGGAAAAGATAAAGCTGCCTTGTGAATCTGAAAATCCAGCCACGTTTTAGAGATTAAATCATAATAAAAGATTGGCATGGATTCTGGACGAGTGGTCTGCACCAATATAAAGCTCTTTCCAATACAATTGGTTTCATATATTGTAACTTCTCAAACGGATAAGTATTGAAAAAGATATGACCAAATCAAATCAGCAACAAAATCTTACCTTTCCTAGAATTGAGAGCTACGAATTTGAGAGTCTTTGACTTGTCTTCCACTCCAAGAATTCGACCTAGGGTCTTCCAACACCTATAAATACACCCCTTAACCTCCTACTTTCACACACTTCAGAGAATTAAACAAGAGGCTTAAGGTTTTCAAGTCAGAGTACGAAGGAGAGAAGAAGCTAGAAGCTGGAGGAATCATGTTCTTCCATCCATAGTCATTCTACCCTTTAGGTTTTTATCTATCTTTTGTAATTGAAACATGAATTCCTTTTCTTCTATGTTAGTTTTTAATTTCATCATGAGCTAAATTTCTTTATACTTGAGAATCGCATAAAAGGGATGAACCTTAATTAATGAATCTATGTTTTGAATTTGGGATTGTTAGATTTAAATAGGATTGAGTTTTATATATTGGTTATTACTTTGTTTCCATTACTAATTCTTTTCCGCGCAACTAGAATTAGCTGTTAGTATTTGGGCTATTCACTTTAGTGGCGAAGTGATCATCCGACAGGGGGGTTTGAATACAGATCTAGGTAATACCCGTGTAATGTCCGTTATTGACCGACATGCTTAACTAGTTACATAGCCAAAGAGGTAAAATCATATCATCCGAAGAGGCATATTCGACCATACAGGTGTTTATGATACTTTAGGATAGCTTCTAGGTCCACCCGACAGGGGGCTAGGAGATATTAGAGTCCCGACTAATATACTAATTCCAATTCTACCCTTAGACATAGCATAGATTATATTGATTAAGTGGATTCCTTTGCGAGACTCAAGTATCTCTTTCATCTGAAGTTAGTCGTTTATTTGCTTTATTTCCTTTCTGTTAATTTAATTTTAGTCTTTACTTTATTTGCATCTTTTAATTTACAAAAACCAAACAAAAATTCTTCTATTTTATTTTTCTGTTTAGCAATTATTCTTACTACTTGATTAATATTTGGGTTGAACCTAATCCGTCCCTGAGAACGAACTTTATTATCATATATTACTTGAGACAACCGTACACTTGCGGTTAAGTGGTTCCTCTATTTTGCACTTAATTTTATAACACCCTAGGACCCACCACTTGTTCCTCGAGTACCACCAGTAGGAGATAAAAAGAAACAATATACGTCATGAACAAGATCTCCCAGGCTTAGGAGCACTTTTTCGAGATCAACCTTTAGGTTATCATCCTCCAGAGATCCAAAACATAAAGTTCAGGCCCGATCCTGGTATGCTCAGTCAATTTACAAGCTTTGGACTCTATAGTGGTGCAACAATTCAAGACCTGGTAAGAGCGATTCAGAAGTTCATGCAGATTTGTGATGCCTAGATTACTCCTGACATTACATGCGAGCAACTGTATTGTCACATGTTTTTGTTCTTTTGGACTGGCAAAGCTGGTAATTGGCTAGATAGACAACAACCAGGTACACTTAATACTTGGGCAGAACTTCAAGCCGCATTCATTAACGGTTTTTATCCAGAGAGTATGAGACTGAAAGATCAGATGGAGCTTTCTAAGTTTTTCCAAGAGAATGGAGAAGAAGTAGGAGACACATAAACAAGGTTTCAACAGAAGTTAGCTAGATGTCCGCTTCACGGTTACACCCCATCTTTACAGTTAGTGATGTTTTATCAAGGTATTAATGGAGAAAGTAGATTGAGGGTAGATAATCTTGGAAGAGGAGGATTTGTGTCCATGGATCCTATAGAAGCCGCTTAAGTTATGGACCATATTATAGAAACTGAAAGGAGTTCGCCACTTTCGCGAGCTCCTATTACAAATACCAGAGGTACGCTTCGATTAGATGCAGAGACTGCTAATTCAGTTCAATTAACAGCTTTAGAAAATCAAGTCAAAGAGATTAAACTTGAGATGCAAAGACGTCATAGCAGCAACTAATGTAGTGCAAGAAGCACAAGGTTGTCCACAGTGTGAGGTACCGAATCATACATGGGAAGAGTGTGAAGGAAATCCGGCATCTGTTTATTTCATATCCAACTGAGGGAATTACCAATTTGGTAACAAAAATCATCCAGGTATGTAGTATTCAAATCCACATGGGGCCGCTAATCAAGGTAACTATCAACCTCGTCCCCAAAATAACTCTTACCAACCAAGAGGTCAGAATCCCTATCAAGGAAATCATAATTTGAATAGACGCTCCTCCACAACAACCTACCAATGACGCTTATACTGATACTTTAGCTCGGAAGGCTTTACCACAACATCCAGAAGAAGGAGTGGTGGGAGATAAGCAATTAAATTCATGGATCTTATGACGAGTAATATTCATACACAAAATGAGAAGTTAAGAGAACAAGAGGCTTCAATTCAAATCTTAGGTACACAAGTAGAGCAATTGAGCAAAGTGTTAACAAATATTGTGGAAGAAAGATAATTTAAAGCCATTGAAAGAGGTGATGCAAATGATGGATTCGAAGCTTGTAAGGCTATTTGCCTTGAAAAAAAAAGAGAAAGAGGAAGTGCCACATGCTGCAGAAATTGTCGTGGAAGCTCCACAAATTGAAGAAGAACCAACGAAGTCTAGCCCCGAAGACTCTGACTTCTCTGAAGATTCAAAATCATTCGAAAGATCCGAGTTTATAGACCTTCTGAGAGATATGCAAGAAGATATTAGATCAGTTATTGAGCTACAAGCTACTAGAGCTAAAGAAAAAGAGGAGGAAGCCTCAAAAGAGCAAAAAGAAGAAGTTGCACCTACTGTGCAAGAAAAAAAAGAAGAGTAAATGGATTCGCCACCTATTATTCAAACAATGTCACCACCTATTCGAAAGACAAATATGAAGGTTGACATTGAACTCAAGACATTTGTAGAGGCGTATAGTCCAGAAAATATCAACGACCAAATGCTTGAGATTGCAAAGAAAGGGCTTACACCGCAACAAGTTATTCCAGAGAAAGAAGCGAGTGTAGAAGCCAGACAAGAGACTGTGGCTCATAATGAGAAAGTCTCGAGAAGAGTTGAAAAGGAGTTAACACTCAAGCTCAAAGATCCAGGAAGCTTTAATCTTCCTATTCAGATAAGTGGTATGCTCAAGATGAAAGCCATGTGTGATGTGGGTTTGAGTGTGAATCTTATGCCAAAGTCCGTGTTCTATAGTCTTGGGCTAGAGAAGATAGAAAAATCACCCGTAAAGTTACAATTTGCAGATAGCTCAGTGGAAAAGACACGGGGAACAGTGGAGGTTGTTCATGTCCGAACTAGTAATATCACCATCTTACTGACTTTATTATTCTTGATTATGATGCAGATAAGCATGTTCCGATTATACTTTGAAGGCTGTTCTTGGCCACAAGTCAAAGAATTATCAACTTCCAAGAGGGATCAGTTACCCTTCGTGCTAAAAATGTACCCGAGACATTATATGTTTGGGGTAAGAAACCAAGGAAGTTATATCCCACAGTTTCCGTCATCCACATTCTTTCACATTACAGAGTCCCAGAAGAAATCCACACAAAACCTGTGGATACTAGACCAATGAGTGAGTTTGGGGTCGGACATGAATTTGTATGGAAAGCCCGCAAACCCGTGAATAGGCCACGAAGTCACAAAGATTCGTGGATAGGACCATTCATCACGGAAGTTTTTTTAGCTAAAGTGATAGAAATCAGGCCCAAGAGGGGCATTAAACGGAGATTAGTAGATGTTCATAGCCTTGATCATATCTAGGGAGTCTATATACAAAAATCTTGATAGAGGTGACGCGTCTAACTTTGAAAGACGTTAAACAAAATTGCTATATGGGAGACAACCCGTAATTTTTTTATGTTTCCATGTCTTTAATTTATGTTTAGATTAGTGTATTTTAGTAGATATTGCAGTATTGAGGAAGTTATTAGTGTTTTTGATGTGTAGGTACTTAAGAAATCGAGTTAGGGAAAGAAACACGAAAAATTTGGCGAATATCAGAACCCCTGTGCGGTACACCGCGAGAGAGTTATGGTGCACCGCAGACCCGAAACCGTGACAACGGTTCACAAATCCGGTCCAATGTTGAGACAAAGAGGAGAAACCGTGTCTTCATTCGCGACCACGCTTTTGGTCAACACACATGTGTTGTACACCGCACGACCCTTTTGGTGCACCGTAGGTCAAAAAACCGTGACAACGGTTTTAAAATCAGGTATATTGCCGAGAGTTCATTAATTAAACCGTGTCGACAATTCGCGCCCATAGTATGGTCAACCCTCGCATGCGGTACACCGCACGATACTTCCTGTGAACCGCAGCCAGCTGCCAGAAAATTTGTTAAAAGGGTTTGAAGAGAGAGGTTAGCACAAATTTCTCAATCCTTAAGCCTCTCTTTCTTCCCCAAAGCTTTCCTAACTCCATTAAAGCTTCTACAAACCTTCACCATACATCGAAACACTACCCAATCACCATAAATTCACATCCAAATCCTTCCCCACATCATTATATAGAAGATTCAACCACCCAAATCATATCAAAACACCTAGAACCAAGAATAAAAACCCAAAATTTCCAACTTTTAACCTACAATCTCTTAGATCCATACTAATCAAGAAAGATTTCATCCTACCCACATAGAGATTCATCATCCTTACACCTTTCCTAACCCAAATAACACTTGTTCAACCTAAAATCAAGGGTTACAAACTTCAAGAGTGTTCAAAGCTTTGAGTTGGAGGTCAATTGAGACGACAAAAAGAACAGAAACATTATCTACTGTTTGGGAGATGAAGAAAAATCAAATTAAGGTATTGGGTTCTATAGAGAGGAAATCAATTGAGAAAAGTTCAAGTTCTAGTGTAAAGATAAAGGGTAAAACAAGTCAAGAGAATAGAAGAAATCTAGTTGTGGTAAATTCAAAGAGCAAAAAGGTTTCAACTTTCATAAGAAAGACACCACAACCTCTACAAATCAAAAGTCATATGCCCGAGATTAATGAAGCTGCGAAGGCCTTGTTAGCTTCCGCAAAGAAACACTTACCGGACTTGTCCTTTGCTTATGAGAGAGTATTCGAAAGAGAAGTTGGAGAAGGTGGGTACAAGATATTCTTAGAGATGGGAGATGGACTGGTTTGGTCTACATTCATGTTGCAAAGATCAAATTTATGTTTAGAGTTAGTTTCAGATTTCTATTTAGGTCTCTTTAGCCAAGATAGTGAAGGTCGTGTTCCAGTTAGAGGCAAGTTAGTTCTTTTATAGTTAAGAGATTCGAAACCACTTCCAGTTCAAGAAATTGGTCGGACCATGTAAGTTTAGAGAATCGGTTGAAAATATCAAGAGTTTCGATTAGAATCAACTTTTTGAGCATGTTTTAGATAAGGAAAAAGTGCAATCACATAAGGGAGAATTGAAGGCACCTTGGCTTTACAAATATCTTCAATCAGATACAAGAGTTTGGCACAATTTTCTTACACCAAACTCCTTTGGAAACACGCAAACTTCAGATGTAACTAATAAGACCACAATCTTTTTGAATTGTATTTTAAGAGGGAAGAAGTAGATGTGGCACAGTTGATCTTTGAGGAGGTGATGCGATTTTCGGTCTCTCCTACTTCGTTATTTAATTTGAAATATCCTACTATGATCAAGTGTCTTGTGCGAAAAGCGAATGTGCTACCGGGTGAAGAAGAGAAACTATTGTATAAGAAGAGTAATAATATTGACAATACTTGGATCAAGACAACTTTAAGAGGACCAGAAGTTACGAAACCTCCACAATTAAGCGAAGAGGATCGTATTTGGCGAGAAAAGGTAGAGGAGCGATTGAATAAAGTTGAAGCAGCTCAAACTTTCTTAGCTTAAGATGTGGCACAAATCAAAGCTAAGCAGATGAACATCATGACACTCCTTGAACAATTAAAACGCGATCTGGTAAATCTTATCTTGGAAGTCGATAATGCGAGGCAATAGCCTCAAGAGTATATTCTATTTCTTCCTTACCATTTATGTATATGCTTTATTTGCTTATTTTAATTTCTTTCTAGAGTCTTTTTCGAGTCGTGGTGACATGCCTCATTGTTGAGTTGGGGTGTGGGAATTCGTTGTCTCTCATCTCCATTTTTATGTGATTTTTCTGTTTTTGGTAGAAATTAACAATTTTTGATACATGGGAATTAGATGTAGAGTGTGTTTAATATCTTGAAAGCATAATCTTAGTAAGTTAATGATAGAAATTAATATGTTAATGAGATGTTCTATTTTGTATGCTTTGAGTATGAATAGGAAACACACATTAACAGTAAAGAGAAGATTAGTAAGCAATGTGGTAGAAGTATATTTGATCTTAGGGCGCCTTGAGGGGTGTGTAGGCCGTAAGATCCAAGCTAGTTGATAAACCCATTTGATGAACGTGCTAAAGGTAAGAGAATAACAAAATTGCATAGTTTAGAAAGTGATTAAGGCGGTTCTTTGATAAGCCCTTTGTTGCCTTTTAGCTTGCTGTCCATTTATTATATTTATATCTTCTCAGCCCCTTCTAGCCTTTCTAAAGCATTTTTATTTAGCCACATTATAAGCCTTTAGATTCTAGGACTTTTCCATATGACCCGCACTCGAATCGCGATGCATAGACAATTGTTTTAGAGCTTGAGTTTAGGATGGTGGGTCAACCATTATGGGATTATTATTGGGTTGGGATTTTTGAGCTTATTAAGTGTGCTCTGTTCTATATTTTGATGATGATTCACAGGTTTATTATATTGTAACCCTTTGCCGGGGTAAAAATAAATGAAAAAAGTATTGAAAAAAAGTTATGAAAAAGAAAATATGAGATAAAAATAGCGTGATATCTCACATCAAATAGAGAATCATAGTTATACAAACAAAAAACTGATATGAAAAGAATATATATTTGGACCGACAAAGTGGAAATTTTAATGTTAACATCTTTATGATTTAGTATTGGGTTATTGGGGATGCTAGATTAGTGCATCAAAATCATCGGGTTGAGTGAGAACGTTTTATGAGTTTAACTCAAGCTCTATGGAGATTCGTTGATGGCTAGTGAGGAGAGAGCCAAAAGCTCACTCTAAATTATCCAAATATACTATCATACCGTTGCTAAGCCAACATTACAACCTTAAATACCTTTTGATTCTTTGCTATGTGATCTAGAATTGACTGAGCCATTAGATAGTAGTTAAGTGGATCTTTGGATACTAGTGAAGTTCGATGAACAATATATAACCTCCTTGGTATACTAAGTGAAGAACCTCTCCTTCGTGCATTGCGAAGCTAATCTGATCTTGCATTTAAGCCGTGTTGATCGTGAGTATGACAAGTGTACATGTAATCTAGTTTGTAAATATTATTACATGAAATTTTCTAAGTAGTTGCTTTGATTTTATTGTATATATTTTCTATATTCTTTCCCATTGTGCTTAATTGACTTAGGTGTGTATCTAGAGTCTTCCCTTTGTTTTTATCTTTATTGTATCAGGACGATACAACTTTGAGTTGGGGGTCTTGATGTCTCCCTATTTGTGATATATAATCTAGGTTGGAGACATCATTTTAAGAGTATTCGAGTATTTAATTATAGATTTTTATTCGTATTTTAATAAATTCCTATTTATTGTCTTGATTTGATAATTTATTATTTTTTAAAGCATATTGGGTTTAATTTATTGGTTAAGTGTGAAGCTTTAAAGATATATGAAAATTAATTAGATGTCAAATCAATTTTAAAGAGATGAGGAAAGAAAATATGGATGGAAATTGGAGATAAAAGGAAGTAGAGATAAAATAGGAAAGGAAAAGCTGCCAAGTAAATCTGAAATTCTGTAGCCACGTCCACTAAAGTGAAGATAACTCAAAATCGGATGGGAAGTTGGAGGATCAATATAAAGGAAAAGTGTAGATCTTTTCGACGCGGTTATTTCGATAAAGTAGGAGAAAATCAGAGCAATAACGAAGGAGTTACGACCAAAACAAGACAACAATGTTTATCCTATCGCCTATATTCTAGGAAACAAATTTGATTTGGAAAAAGAGTCCAATTACTTGCATTCTACTCCAAGATTTCGATCTAGGGTCTTCTATACACCTATAAATACACTTAATCCTTGTAAAATTGTCCCTGCCTCCCCAATAAGTCCTTTAGTATTATTCTTCATAGAAATCATTCAAGAGAAGCAAGTTGACTATATGTATCTTTATTTTAGTTTATTTATTTCTAGTATGAACTAATTTTCCCATAGCTTGGGTTTTGCATATGTATAATCTTTTAATTATATTTTCATCTATCTAAGTTTGTTTGAGAAAACTATTTTAAATTGATTCTAGCTTCTTAACCATATATTTGTTTAATGTGCTTTGATTTATTGCATGTCTTAATCTTGATCATGTTAGAATAGTCTTAATAGTAGTTAGATGGTCACCCGTAAGGGGTGTCTAATTATTGAAACATCACATAAGCGTCTAGTGTGCGGTAGCGATCCGGAATGGCTTGCCTAACTAGATAGTCATTAGGGTTTGAGATTTAAACACCGATCATTATTTGCAGGGTCCCCTTACCCAAGTACCATGGTAATTGTTAGGCCGCCTCTTAAGTCCACCTAGAAGGGGGTTAGGAGGAATATAGAATCCTGGCTACTTATTTAAGAGATTTAATCACCCTTATTAACTAGTAGAAGACATAGAAGGATTAGTGCATACTAGCAAAACCTGAGCTATACTTTCTCATCTTATTCTTTCATAATTTTATTTACTTTCTTCAGTTTAATTTAGTTAATTATTAATCTCTTCATCAATCATTATTATTTACTTTTATTGTCTTTAACTATTTATTTCTACGCTATTCAGTTAAATCCATTCATATAACACACTAAGTCCCTGAGAACGAATCCTTATTTATCATTAAGACTTACGTACGACCTGTGATACTTGTAGTGAGTACCGTGCTTGGTTGTGGTGCTTATTCGCATATTTATTATCTTATTTTTACCACACCTTAGCCGACACTAGGATTCATTGTCCCTAATTCCCATTTTATGTAATTTACTAGTTTTTAGGTAGAAATAAAAAATTGTTGTGGAATTAGATCTCATTTTGTGTATAATGGCCTCTAAGCATAAAATTTAGTGAGTTAATGATAGTAAGTAGTATATTTATGAACTAGTGATATCGTATGCTTAAAAGTATGAACATGAAAGCACACCTTGATAGTAAAGAAAGGATTAGTAAACAATGCGGTAGAAGTAAGTTTTGAAATTAACGAGAATGAGTGATGTGTAGAACGTGAGACCCGAGCTAGTTGAAAACCCATTTAATGAAAGCATTAGAGGTGAGAAAGTAATGAAATTCATAGCTAGGAAAGTGATTACGGTGGCTATTTGATAAGCCTTTTGTGCCTATTAGCTTGATGACCATTTTAATTGTATTATTATCCGTCTTGCCCCATCTAGACTTTCATAAGACATTTTATTGGCCATATTATAATACATACCCCTTATATTATAAGACTTTTCCATATGACCCGTACTCGAATCATGATGCTAAGACACTCGTCTTTAGAGCTTGATTTTGGGGTGGTGGGAACGATTTTGAGAAACACATGGGTGGGTTTTTGAGCTTGTATTTGTATGTGCTATGTGATGATGCACTGTTTATATTGTAACACTTTATTGGGATCTAAATAAAGAAAGAAAAGTATTGGTAAGAAAAGAAAAATGATGAAAGAAGTAGCATGGCACCTCACAACAAAAAGAGTGTCATCGTTAACTTGCAAAAGAAAAAGGAATATGAAAATAATTTAATGAGAAAAGGACCAGCAAAGTGGAAATTGTATGTAATCATTATGGTTTATACTTGGGTTATTTAGGATGATAGTTAAGTGCATCATTCGGGTTGAGTGAGAACATCTTTGAATGTAAACTCAATTAGGGTGATTCATTGATGGCTAGTGAGAAGATAGCCGAAATCTCACTCTACATTATCCAAATATACAATTTTACCGTTCCTAAGCTAACATTACAACCTTAAAGACCATATGATTCATAATTTTATGATCTAGGAACAATTTAACCAATATAGAGTAGTTAGATAGACCATTAGAGATAGTATTAGGATCGATGAATCCCTATAGTCACCATATCAAACTAAGAGAAAAAACAATCATCCGTGCATTGCAAAGTTAATATAATCAGAACTTATATCGTGTTAATTGTTTGTATAATATGTGAATGTATAATTTAGTTTCTGAATATTATTACATGAAACTTGCTGGGTAGTTGCTTTGGGATTATTATTAACATTCTTATTTTCCAACGCTTACTTGACTTAGTTGACATATAGAGTGACTTCCCTACTAATATTCTTATTCCTTAATTTGACAGGATGACAAAACTTTGAGTTGGGGGTCTTGATGTCTCCATATTTGTGATAGACTAATCTAGTCATGAGACATCATCTTAGGGTCATATTGTGCTTAGTTGAAGGATTTCCCCCATTATTTGATATATTCTCGTTTCTTGTCTAGTTTTTGAGATTTGTTACTTTTAGAGGTATTTGTGTGTTAAGTGTGAAGATCTTAGGTGCAGGGATAATATTAGATGCCAAAGAATGGATAAGAAATCGTGGAAAGAAGATAAAAACTAAAGTAGAGAGTTAAAGGACAAATAAGCAGTTTCTTAGAAAGTACAAGAGCTTCCGACCAAATTTAGAAAGTGAATTGTTCGAGGTGCCACGCGAGATTGACAAATATTTTGGAGGATCCCTTTAATATTAAGCTATTATTTCGAGTTAGGAATGAATAGGATTTGACGATTTGTGATTAGGAGCTGAAACAAAGACGTTAATAATGTTGTAGCTACCGTGGCTCAAACCAGTACATTCTTGAAGGAAAACAATTTTGGGTTGGGTTAAGTCACTTAAAAGAATCTGTTGACCCATAAAAAGTTTCTTAACCTATACATATCAAAATTAAACATTAGAAACAGGTCCTTTCTTAGTTTCATTTAGAATTTTCGACCAAAGAGAGAGAAAGTCGACTGGGAGGAGGAAGTAACAAAAGCTAAAGCATCATAACCTCACTTATGCATCATTCAAACACTACCATTAGGGTAAATTTATTACTTTCTTGACTTAACCATGTTTCTAGGCTTTTTACTATGTAGTTTTATTTTATTATTTATGCACTAAATTTCCCATATCTTGGGTCTGCGTTATTTATAAACCTTGACCTAAGTTCGTAACCTATCACCTTAGATACGGGTTTAGGATCTGAATCGGTTCATAATAGTCTAGTGTGCGGTAGTGATCCTGACGGGATTGCTTAACTAGTTAGTCAACAGGGTTAGATTTAATCACTGGTCATTGCGTAGGGTCCCCTTACCCAAGTTTCCCAGTGGTGTTAAGACTATCTTCTAAACTACCTGACGGGAGTAAGAAGGATTATAGAATCCCGATTAGTTGTAACAACTCTATTCGCCTTTATAATTAAATATATCAATTCAATAGGTTATGTACATACTAGCGTACCTAAGATATTATCTCAATTATTATTAGTAATATTATTTATTTGCAAGATTAATTTAATCTTTAATATTTCATTCTTATTTATTATTTAAAAACAAAATAAATTTATACTTTATTTTTGTCTTTTAGTTTAAACATCTAAAATCATCTACATTTTCATAAAGTACAAG
Organism: Nemophila menziesii; assembly: GCA_029959085.1. Taxonomy (NCBI): domain Eukaryota; kingdom Viridiplantae; phylum Streptophyta; class Magnoliopsida; order Boraginales; family Hydrophyllaceae; genus Nemophila; species Nemophila menziesii. The sequence goes on along the minus strand of JARWIR010000005.1, from coordinate 34,219,488 downwards.
TTCAAAGATAAGAACCTAAATTCATAAGGAACAAACTTATTTCACTTACTTTCATTACTTGTAACGATCTGTACACTTGCGGAAAGTTAATCTCGTTCTCTCAAGGTGTGTGGGTTTTGCATCATTGTTTTAAAACACCTTGGGAGACAAAAATCTTTCAAATCAGTGTATGAATGGGTCGTGGTCTTTCTCCAAAAGCGTATACTATGTAATAGGTTCTCAAACATAGGTGATTAGCCAAACAAGCAAGAAGAACAAGGTAAGAAGCACAAAGAGGAAACATTATTCAAAAATCGAGGTAGTATCATAAAAAGCAAAATAACACGTTTTTGATGAGTTTGAAAAAGAGATAACCAGATTTACACAAGATAAAAAATATTTTACAAAATCATTAATGTCAGTTTGAACAAATTGAGGTCCTGGTTTATGATTTATGAAATCCGTTTTTTCACAAAAGTCCCTACAAATTTTCAAACTAAAAATCTAAACCCCAAGGTTTTTTTAGTAAGAGTTTTAAGCCAATGAACCACATATGCACAGACATGGAAAGATACCTTGATGAAAGAATATTGAAACCCTGAAAGTTTTTAAGAGGAATTTCGCAGTGAGGTCCTTAGACTATTAAAAATATTTAAAAAAACCTAAAACTTTTGAAACAAGTTATTCAAACACATGGGAGGAGTAAGTGAATAAAATGATTATAACTTGAAATTTTTTAGCATCTTTGATCCTACCAAGCTCATTCTTGTAGAGCTTTTGTGGATGTGCTTCAAGTGGATATTCATCTTCTTTGAAAGTGTTGGTAAAAAACCAACAATATCAATAATAACAAGAAAAATGGATTTAACAATATGGTATTGATGTCTCCCTTTTTGTGATAAATAAATGCCTTTAGGAAACATCATTTTAGGTAGAAATTGGACTTAGTTAGTTGATTAATAAACATATTTTGCTATATTGCACTTTATTCCTTAGGATTTGTATTATTGTTACTTTTAGAGATTTTGTGTGTTAATTTGCTTGTTTAGTGTGAAGTTCTAAATTACATGGAAGCTAGGAGGCATTAAGATGAAGAGAAGAAGTGAATTTTAAAGTCCAAGAGCGAGAGGAAGGAGGAGGGCACTAGAAAGTCGTCACTTCTAGCCCTTACTGAGCCCAAACGATGTAGATTCAGACATGGTGGTTCAAATAAAGAAGATGTGCCTCTGAGTCAGCAAGATTTGAGAGGTGGAATCAGGTGATTTATACTTACGTTGCAAAATTCATGCATGTTTTAGTAAGTGGTGTACAACAGATGCGGGATTAGCAAAACGGATTTGGATCCCTGATTACTTAATTAAGCCCATTGATGGGCCTAATCCATTTTGGACATTATAAAAGGCTAATTAGACCTCAAAATTACATACGCTTCATTATTTGTCCAATTTCCAAAGAGAGAGGCAGAGCATGAGACTTGAAAGTGAAGAGGCAGAAGCTAGAGAAGACTTTCTTCCTCCAACACCAGCCAAATCATTCCAACCCTTAGGTTCTTTTCACTTTAATTTAGGAATATGTGTTTCGTTAGTTTTATTTCTCTTTTTAATTTAAATATGAGCTAAATGTTTACATACTTGAGAATCACATTATGGGATGAACCCTAGATTATTTATTTAATGTATTTGAATTTGGGGATTAGTTTATAATTTAAATTGAGTTGTGTATTTTCATATTGACTGTTATCTTTCGCTTATTTACCATTTTAATTTAGCTAAGAATTAAAAAATTAGTCATATTAATTAGGCTATTCACTAGTAGTGGTGATCATTCGGAAGGGGGGGGGGGTTTAATTACTGAACTAGGTAACAGACACGTGGTATTCGTCATTGATCCTAACGGGCTTGACTAACCACGTGGCCAATTGGGTAATTCACTTAATCATGCGAACGTAGCTTATAATCGCCCTGATGGGGTTTTTAGTACTATAGGATAGCTCCTAAGTCTAACCTGACGGGAGTTAGGAGATTGTAAAGTCACGACTATTATAGAAAATACCACTTTACCCTTAAACGGATGCATTAAATGTATGAACTTAGGTGAGTATACTTCTTATATTTGTGTCCACTCTTTTATTATTTATTTTCATTTGGTTAATCTTTAGTTAATTTACTTTCTTGCGTTTAGTAGTTTTATAAACAAAAACCAAAACAAACGTTTTATCTTTATTTAGTTTGTATTGCAAATTATTCTACTTTTCATTTAAACACATTGTTCTTACCTCGCAATTCATGTGGAGACGATTATCCCGTTTTTAATAATTTATTACTTGGATGACCCGTACACTTGCGGTAACCGCTTCTCTTCTTTAGTGTTGATTTTTATCACACTCTAGGAGCGATCAGTATTCCAAAAAAAATGTAATACTACAACTATTACAATAAATTGGAAAATAGAACTTACATAGAAAATTCAAAAAAGAAATCTAAATATGAATACACAAAAAGTGTAGTGTTAAAAAAAATTCTAAGAGTTCCGGTATCTGACAAGCGTATCACTCTATTACTCTAATCTCCATGTCAAGAAACATTTTGACTAATCACGAAGAAGAGATCTTTCTTTTCTTTACAATTGACTTATGAGACTATTTATAGGAGAAATGACAAAATAAAAAACCGTCACACTAATAGTTGGTGTTGACGATAACTAAGATCTTGTAACTCCTGTAACATGTTAGTTAAAGGGTCTTGACGACATAATATTTTGAATTAGTTTTGAGTTAATGAGCCATCAAGTCTTGGTCGGTTTGTCTTCGGCTGGGAATAATATAAAGTACCATAGATTAGTATAAATACTAGCTTCTCAACCAAATTTTGTTTTATTTATATTTTTAATTCTCCAAGACTTCCCAAGACTTCCCAAGACTCCCTGACTCCCCACGACCACTCCACGTCAGTCCCGGGCTGGGCGGGCGGTGGTGGTGCACGCGTGTTGGGTCTTCCCTTTTCTACTTTATTCACCATAATGTTAAGAAATTTGAATAGAATATGAAAGTAATATATTAAATACTCATATTTTTCCTACTCTATTTCATGTGTGGGACATTTCTAAAGGAAAACGTCTATTCGACTTCTTCCAAGAACATGAAACGATTGATTAAAAGAAAATTTATTTAATTATCTTTCAATAATTTTAGTTTATCTTAATAATTCCAACAGTAAGCACTTCAAATTTTGTTAGCTCTTAACTTCTTCATGCAATATTAATAAAAATTCTTACAAGATGCATGATTAGCGGAACCAAATACAATATCAACATATAGGTATCAATAAATAGTACAAATATTGATTAAATTCCAAGAGCATGGTGTAAGAAGCATTAAATGATTTTTCAAGAAGGAATTTTCATAAGATTTTCAATAAATTCATTTATATAGAAAGTTCACTATAAGGTTTTGCACAAGATGGTGATAGTATGAAGATAAATAAACATATGCAACAAAACCCGTAAAACCATCTCAAAGATTTCCTATGAAAACACAATTTTGAACAGGTTAATCAGTGAGAAAATGACATAGAAAACACATGGAAGTAAAAAGATCAAGGGAGAGATAGATGCAATCGTAACCCCATGAATTTGTCTCGAGCATCCTCTATCAAGATTCCAGATAAGTTTTGTTACTCAAAGCTTTTATCCAAATGATCATTCCATTCTAACCCGAGCTAGTGGTATCTTATACCTTTTAAGCTCTAATATTTTTCTTAGCTTCGAGAGGAGTCATTTCTGGCTCAAACTTAGGATTCTTCATAGGATACGATCAACACCTTCCAAGCTTTGAAATTTTCCTAGCACACGAATAAAGATAAGAATAGATTTTGGAAAATATGATTAGATTATAAAATCGTTAACTTTACTACATGTTAAGCTATTTACGTAAAGTTAGGCTCTATTACCACTTATGAGTCGTAGATAGGGAAGTGAATAGGAATATAGTCTAATCTATACCTACTTAAAAAAATCTCATAAAACAAGGTAGATAAGGTTAAAACAAAGCTATAAGGCACAATTTAACAAAAGATACTATAAGATGTTCCCAAGAGGTTTCCAACTAGGAAGCAATGAGCTAAGACGCCTAGAAGGCTAGATATAAGAAAAAAGGCAAGATAAGAAATGGATAATTGAGTTAAAGTTATAGGATGCAAACTACTAAGGGAGCATCTACCTAAGAGAGTAAGGAGAAATCCAAATTACTAACTAGGTTAGTCTTACTTAACTATAAACCAAATATTAAGTAAACAATTACCTAGGTGTGATAATAAAAAAAATGTAAAGGCTCTAAACTATGTAAACTTCAAGAGAAGAGAACCTTCTCATATTTCTATCCTAAGGGATCATATAAGGAATGATAGTGAGTAAATAATAAGCTTAATCAAGAGAGAATATATGAGTAAGGTAACTCAGTACTAAGAGTAATAGGAGGTGAATTTAAGTTCTAAGTTAGAGAAGCTAGGCAAAGGGACTCTCATGATTTCCATCAAACATACTGAGGATCGTGCATATTATTGATGGTTTAAATTGTAACCTAGTAAAGACAAGTAATGCAAGTGATAAGTAAATGGATTAAGGAAAGAGATTACACAAACATTTATAGCAGATCGGTTTTCCTACATCTGCTACCTAAGTATCCACCTTAGGATTTTAAGATTCTCCACTAATATTCTTGATATCTCTTAAGCCTGAGATATAAAACGTTTACACTTGAGATTTTTCCCAGCTAAATCACAACCCAATAGTGAATCTTTTAACAGTTTTGTTACAACCCGATTATGAGACTTTTAAAGGTTATGTCACACCCCGATAGTGAGACTTTTACTGGATAAGTCACAACCCGAACTTGAACACCTTGAGAAAAACCTCCCTTGTGTAATCACCTATTCAAGTAACCACTTCCAATGTGTAAGCCTTATCCTAAAGCTCAAATTCAAACTCGAACCGCTTTTCTCTTCACTTGGATCTTCAATCCTATTCTATAGCAAGAGTGATGTCTCCTCATTTGTGATAGTAAAATATATACTCATGAGACATCATTTTAGGCTTATTTATTAGTTTATAGGTGGATTTTAGCTTATTTTAGTGCACTTTCCTATTTTGGGTCTTGATTTAGTAACATAATATTTTTAGAGCATATTGGGTTTAATGGTTTATTTAGTGTGAAGCTTTAAAGATAATTATGGAGATTAATTAGAGTCCAAGTCAAAGACAACAACTTATGGAAGGAGATATGCATGGAAATTGGAGATAAGGAAATAAAATCTAAAAAGATGGAAAAGGAAAAGCTGCCTAAATCTGGGATTCTGCACACACGTCTAAAGATTGGTGTTTTTACCTAAGAAATAGGCCGAATTTGGTAATTTCCTTCTTAAGGGTCTAGATAATTCTGTTGCGATTCTTTTGGTATCTTATGGAGCTCAATCCGACCAATAACGAAGAAGATACACTCAAAATAGCGCAGCAGTGTTTATCTTTATTTCCTTACGAATTTGAGTTGGGCTAGGAGTCCATTACTTGAAGTTATCTCCACCAAACGAATTAGGTCAACCTCTACACTATAAATACAACCTCTTAACAATATTAAATCATCCTTGGTGAAACCTTAAACCAAGAGGAAGCTTAGAACACAAGAGAGAAGTCTGGAAGGAGCTGTCATCAACAATGTCTTCTTCTACCTTTAGATTTGTAATTTCTTTCTTTTCTTGCATGAACTAATTTTCTTTAGCTTGAGTTTTAGCATTAATGTATGAACCCTAGTTTTGATTGACATCTATCTAATTTGGGAATTTAATGTTTTAAATAGAATTATAGTTTTTATTCTCTGTTTATGTGTTTGGATTTATATTCAGTGTTCTTGTGGACGGCCGCCATTAGAATTACCATCTAGTAATTAGGACACCATTGACAACGGTGTTCAATTACATGTTTAGCACATAACGTTTAGTTCCAGGTATGATCTGACAACCCAACCTAGCTAGATAATCACTATGGTTTAGTTCTTGTGACTATTTACCAATTACAGGAAAAGTTTGCTTAGGAAGCCTTATTGACACATGTAAATCCTATTTGAAACTACCGATAGTATATTGGGACCGATTAGGGAAATACTACATAATTCACCCTTACATGTTTAGAACGGCAAAACTAGTGGGGATTACATGCTAATAAGTTAAGCTATATTCTCATATCACTTCTCTTTCATATTTAATTTTCTGTCTTTAATTCCTTAGTTTTAATTTAGTTTATTAGAGAATCAAACAAAAATCTATTTGTCTTTACTTTTATTTGCGTTTAATTGTTCTAGCTTTAATTATTTACACTTGGTATTTGCATAAGATTCTCCTAACCTCTGTAGTCTCTGCGGAACGAATCTTTATCTAAAACTTGCATACGATCTGTATACTTGCAGAACCGTGTAGTTCTAGGGTGTTTTTGCACTTTATTTATATCTTATTTTATCACACCCTAGGCCCCACCAAAGAGCTACTATATTTTTTTTTATATAAGTGTTTAATTACAAGAATAGAAATAATTTTCAATGAGTAGATATTACAATGAATAACAGTAAGCCTATAATTATGATATTACAATGAAGATAATGGTGTGTGGACTCTCTTGAAGTGTCTGGTGATATAGAGATGAAGCGTGGCTTCAGGAGGCGTGTCGAATGCTCATTTTGTGGAGGTATATATAGCCTATAAAGGCTCCAACAGATATTTTTAAGAAATTATTCATGACTGAAAACGGGGCCGTGGTTTCAACAAGAACGGGTGCCCGGTTCTAAAAAATATACATTCTTTCCGTTGAGATCAAATGAATTAATTCAAACAAATACTTTTTTGAAACATGATGTCGATTTTAGCTTAAAATGGGTCATCAATTTGGATCAGTAATATGATTCATGTTTCTGCAAAAGTTGTCGATTTACACTATAATGACATTTTATGACTTTTTGATTCGTTGATCGGATGAAGAAACTATATTTACAGATTGTCCAGAATTCAATTCTAAGAAAGTTGATAGATGATCATCAAAAATCCAAGTATAAAAGAAGTTATGTTATAAAACATGTTCAAGATTATGAAAACAAAGATAGATGTTTTTGTATATGAAATGATGCTCAGATACTCTTGAGCTAAACATATGAAATTTTCTAATAGTTCATATAAACAGGTTAGTAGTTCAAATTTTAGTAACTTTAATACACATAAAAATTTATGATCTAAAAATATTTAACCCAGGCAAATGCACATAAAGGCTAAAACATGCTTAAGATATATAATATGTAAATACATGTTTTAGCCATGAAGGTGATGTTTAGATGCTTTAAATTCTAGCATATATAAAGTTCTAAAAGAAAAACTAAACAAGCATGTAGTTAAGCACTTTAAAAAATATATTGCATTAGAAAAGTTATGCTTTAGATAGTGTAACCTATGTGGAAACTCGTGAATCATATAGAATGATACTTAGGATGCGTATGCTCTAAACATGTGATGTGCCTCTAAATGTGTAATCATATAACAATGTAGCATACACATTTAAAAAAGGACAAGTGTATGACAAATAATATCAAGGAATTTCATAAACTTAACCAACAATATCATAGACATAAAAGTGTGCTAAAAATAAATAGGTGCATATATACTCGTAGTGTTCATACTTGTGTGTCTAGATCCTTGCATGGGATGTGTTCTATGTGAAATCATATAACAATGAAGTTTGATGTATATTATACACATAACAAATTGTTGCATAAAAATGTTCATAATTAAGATGAATGAATGCATATTTTAGCAAGTAAGACATGTTTGGATCTTTTATCTCTTAACATGTGATGTGATCTAATGGATCATACAAGCAAATTCTTAGTTGATCACTTATATAAAATCAAATCATATCACAAATTATAACTTAGGAGTTATCAACTCATGTAAATGTCTATCTAACAAGAATAATTATGGTTGAGATGAATCAACTAGTGACAAAAAATATGTTGCAAATATGGAGATATATAATTATGTAATTCACGACTTTTAGCATGTTATACACACATATTTTTGTCTCATAAAAACACTCAAAAAATGGCAAAATGCTAACACGCATAATAATATCTTTTATGAGTGCAGCAGTCATATTAAGTGTCCATTCATTTGTCAACATGTTACTCAAGGTATTACTAGATTTCTGTATGCACCTTCTACTAACAAGCATATATTTTCACAAAAAGTCACCTTCCATGCTATCTTATGATTTTGTCTTCTAAATTCAAACAAGTCCCTTTTTTACCTATTTAAGTTATAAAAGAGTTAGTAGGGAGACGGGGAGGGGATGGCTGGATGGATGTTAGTTTATATATGTTTTATAGATATATGCACGTATCCCTAATTTGAAATAGGAAATGGTGTGTGATATTTATTGAGTTTAAAATTGTTTTTCATATTTTGGCGTGAATTTAGGGATAATAATTGTTTGATTTTTGAAAAGAAAAATAAAAAACCCATAATCATAATTCATAACCCTTTATTTTCTTATAAACCATAATCCAATAGTTTTAAATATCAGTTACACTTTTTAAAACTATAATCACACCATTAGGTTTTGTTTTTTAATGGTTTTGTGGGTTTTAACCATAACAAAATGATAAGTATATAAATATAAATATATTAAAAACTTAATATAATACCACACATATAAGAAAATTCTCCAACCTATATACAAAATTGTGTTAGTTTTTTATTTAATTGAGTATTTGTTACTTAGTTTGTTAAATCAAGTAATTTGACTTTAGTTGTAATATTTGAATATAATTTTTTATGTAGATTATTATAAAATATAAAAATATATGATAGTAAACAGTTTTTAGTTATTCAATATTATTTTTATCAAAAAGTTAACCTAACAGTTTTAATCATCAGTTATATTTTTCAAAACCATAACCTAATAATTCTAACCACGATTATATAATCGGTGTTTTTAATTGAATTCATTACCATCGGTTTTGATTTTTAACCCTAACCGTTGCCATTCTTTGTCATGATTATGGAAAAATAACGAGTGATCCAAACAAGTCAATCCAATACCTTCTCTCTCGTAATTCACCTTTACAGTTACAGTCTACTAACAAATTCTATAATATGTATACAATAATCTCATACTTTAGGATCAGAACCCTCAATCCAACAAGGTTCAATTCTACGTATGTGTACAAAAAGAGTTCATAAAAATTATCGAAAAATTGTATACAATAATTATAAAAGGATAATTCGGAGAGCATATATATGTGGCCTTTGGATTTACATTACATTTTTTAACTTTTAATTATTCAAGAGGCTGTTACTAACTGAATTTCTCCTTCGTTTATTGGCATGAAACCAACACGTCTCTGCAAATACAACAAGAAATAGGGTTATTAACATAAGTAAAATTTCCCAGATATATCTAATAATATATCTTAATTATCAATTAACACATGACACTAGATTATATTAAATGGATAGTTATTATATCTAGATGTAAATTGAAAAAAAATGATATATAGTATAATATGGTTAAATAATAATAATATAGACCTATCTATATAGGATAAAAGAATTTTTCACTATTAACCTATATAGTTTCATCCAAAAGAAATTATAGTTCTTATCACAATGAAATTTTTGTTTTTGTTTTTTTTTTGTCAAAACAATAAAATATTCTACTTTTTCTTCCAAAGAAATATTCTACTTAAAATAATTAAAAGACAGTATTTTCTTGACAAGGAAATTTAAGAGAATAAAAAAGTAGTAGTGGATATCAAAGACACATCCACTATAAGACTAAAAGTGTCATAGTATCACGTGAGTGATGTAGATTTTTTAGTGAGGCATAAACAATATAATACTCAAAAGCAATCTAAACACTAACTAACTTTGTGCGAGTAAAACCAATAACACTAGAAGAATTTTCGTTCGTTAAAGTTGGCCAATATGAGTTGTTACTAAGAACTAACATGGGTGCTCACTCATGTTATTATAAACAATTGAAGTAATAATTTCATAAACCAAATGATGAGTTTGAAAGAAATTAAAACGATGTATTATAGACATCACTGCAAATTATACCTTGGATATTTACCAATTAAATTATCAAATAAGTTAATACCCTAGGTGGAGGCACATACAAGCCAAGGGAAGCCATGGTTCTTCGACTTTCCAAAAATTTATATTTTACACTGGTAGGAAAAGAAATTATATATTTAATGACTTTTCAAATTTTAGATCTTTTTATTGAATTTCCTTAATTTTTAAAATTTATTTATTCAGGTTTTAATTATTTAGAAAATTTTGTAATTTTTAAATAAATTTAAGTTATTTTGTATTATATAGAGAGCTATAATAGAATTGATTTAAAAAATTTAAAAAAATTGTAATGCAATAGGAATGGAAGTAGGATTTTTTTGGGAAGAGTTAAGAGGTTTGGGACAACAACTTCATTTTTTATCTATATTTTACACTAATGCGCTATATATTCTAAAATAAATTATATCATTAAATTTTCCTATACTTTTTGTTTTTTTTAAAAAGATTCTTATATTCTGTACAAATTACATTATGAAAATATATTTAAAAGGTAAATTATATAAGATTTGGTATATTATTTTATTTGAAGGGTTATTCAGTTAAGGATTTTTTTTTATAACAAAAAGAATCAAGCTTTAAAAAAAATATAGGCAGCCCACCCACAGATTACTGAGTTTTTTTTATTTCTAACTTATTTTATAAAAATAATTACACAGAAAACTTAATTGAAAAAATAATTGCAAAACTAACATGAAGGTGCTCTTCGGAGGAGCGCCTCTATCATTTAATCGGCCCATTACTTTAATGGCCCATTAATTAAGTTAAGTATGAGGCGCTCTTCTCAGGAGCGCCTTTACTCATTTAAACAAGACTATCACGGAAAATTACAGCAACAGAGATTTGGTATGCTATTTAGTGCGGAAAATCAGAAAGAGAACAGAGTTTTAGTTTCATCATCTGTGCCTCATCTTCATAGCAAACCACAACCAATTATATTCGAGAATTTGGAAATTTCAAGGCTAAATCATTATCCTGTAGGGGCTGATAATACAAGAAAAAAAGGTAATAGTGGAAACTTAGCAACTGAATGGTTCTTTTGGCAATTCATATGCACCAGCTAATCAAGCATTAACTAGTAATGGTAATGGAGTTCAATCTTGAAGCAACATGAATCAGTTCACGGCCATAGATTGCATGTTTAATTATTTTTACATAAATTGCAGCTTTTGTCCTCCTTCCAAAATTGAGGAATAAATTATTGCAGGTAGTGGGATTAGCAAAATTATATGTTAATCGGAACTTTAATATTTACAGAAAGAATGTGTTTACAGGGCTTTGTCGTGGTTAATTTATTAAATGAATAAAGACGCTCCTATGGCGAGCGCCTCATATTAAGTTAATTAATGGGCCATTAAGTTAATGGGCTAGTTAAATGATAGAGGCGCTTCTCGGAAAAGCGCCTCCATGTTAGTTTTGCAATTATTTCTTCAAATAAGTTTTTCTTGCAATTATTTTTTTAAAATAAGATAGAAATAAAAAAAACTCCAGATTACTCCAAAAAAGACTCCGAAGGCTGTTGTTCCTCCCTAACAATTAGCTTATGGCTCTGTGTTCGAGACTTCATCGAACACTCTTAAGTATATGCTCTTATGGAATAGCAAGCCGCATAACAAACGAGACATAAGTTTTATATTATTAATTGGCTTGATGAATGGAGTAAAATATTAAAGGAACTAAATTCTATAGAATATTAATAGATTTCTAAATTTAGTTGACATAAATGTTTAGATTGTGGTAGGTGCAAAGTCTACATACTATAGTAGTATAACCTTAGAGCATCTCCAGCGTATCTCCAATATGCAAGAAGTATTTTGGCAAAATGCCAATTGAAAAGTGAATTTTGCAAAAAGTTATCAAATTATGCAAGTAACAACTTTAGTGGTCTAACTGCAAAATGAAGAAACGCTTATTGCATATTAATCCTTGACCAATTAATATATATTTAAAACTCCAATTAACGATTAACCTACATTAAAAAAATCTCAATTAATAATATAACAAAATAAATTTTAATTAAAATAAAATACGTTAAATCCTTAATTAACCTAAGACTAATCTATTATAAATACCTCATCTAATGAATCGATAAAAAGTTTTCACTCTTCATATAATCTGCAATAAAATAAAATAAAATACTTTTTATAATTTCTTTTCTAAAATATATATGGTTGTAGTTTTACATTATTTTGTATTGTTTGATTCGATTGTGTATATATAAGTTTAGAAAATATGTATATGAATTTTTTTTTTTTTTTTGGTTCAAATGAGTTTGCAGATTGAACAGTATATCTGCAAATTTGCAGAAATATGTTAAGATATAGAGGGGGCTGGTAATATGCCGTGAGTGATAGAGGTAACACTGGAGCATTGTTTTTCTTTTGCAGTAGCCAAATTCTGCATTTTATGCAGATACAGTGACTTTAAAGGTACCGCTGGAGATGCTCTTAGAAGTTAGAACCTTTCAAACAAGCATCTCATTTCATCAAAAAGATTTGTAGTTTTGCCAAGTTAATAAACCAATCTTGAAGTTATGATATTATAAAAATAAATTAAAAAACTTGTAACTTTGAAGGGCAAATGACACTGCAATATTTTCCTTGACAAGTCAATGTCATACAAAACGAGTATTACAATTTCATTAAATTCCATCATATCAGAAAACCATCTCTTAATATTATTATTAAAATTTCTAGTTAAATAACATGTTTTTAAATAAACAAATATTAGAGAAAAAATATAAAAATAATCATTTGAGTTTATCAACCATACAAATAATTATTTGACTTTACCAACCATACTATAATTATTTAGAACTAATGTCTTGACTTTATCAAATATACAGATAACTGTATATGGTTGGACCACCGTACAACTACAACCACATCAATTATGACATTTTATAAGATCACACCATTGTGGACACAATAGGAAGTTACTACTTCTATGGAAAAATTGATCATTGTAACATTTCATATAATTTTATAAGTAAAGTTGTATGAGTACTCCAAAATTAGAAATTCAATGATAATTATCAAAGGTGAAATGATTCGAACAAAAAATAAATAAAAGGTGAAATGAAAAGCATACCTCACGCGTTTTAAGACCAGTTGTAGCCATTCCAAGATTACCACTCCAACTTGATTGTGAGCGCGACGATCCAACCCGATCATAATCGTCTTTATTGGCCATGCAAAGATTCATAATTTTCTCAGCTGCCTCATTTTCATCCTTGCTTTCACGCATTAATTTCTCCACTTCAGCTTTAGTAAGCCTCATTTTAAGCCGTGTGACACCATTTTGCAAATTCTCCCTACTTTCTTCAACGACAACACTAGGTGATGATTTCAATAACGAAAGATCTGAAGTTGATCTTCTACTTAACAATAAGCTCTCAAGCCTATCTTTAGCACTCATTTGAATACCCGAGCGAACCCTTCTAGCCGATTTTTCCTCAGGAAGCTTAGGCAACTCCACCAAGAAATATAGCCGTTTCGGTTTCAATTCTTGTTGCGGCTCTAATGGTTTTGCCCTAATCCCAAAATGTTTTACGGCTTCGGATTCTAACAAAACCATCCCGGGATACTCCTTCATTATCTCTCCAGCTTGAACTGGTTTAGTATATTTTATTGTTTCACCGTTGATCTTCATAACTTTTGTTGTTTTTCTCCCTCCTAAACTGTTCCCCATTTTTTTTTGGTATAGTACTCTATAATAAGATCGATCGCTTGTACTTTTCTTAGAGTGTAAACTTTTTCTTGATGTATATATATATCGGTTTTGGGAACTTTAACTTTTGTATATGGGAGATTAAATGGAAAGATAGGCGTGAGATTATAAAGGCAATGTTTTAATAACCAGGTCAAAAAAAGAGCACGGGTGTTGAAAAAGTGGCAATTCATTTGACAATGAAGAGAGTACGTGGCTTTTGAATATTTATCCATACTTGATAAAGTTTAAAATCGAAATTGGTTAATAACGCTCGGGCCTTCGCTCATATCCGCTCCAGATTTCTTGTGGGATACATTAACTAGTGATAGAAGTGGTATTGCGTTTCCTAGACTAGTTCTAGACTCTCAATGAGAATTGTTAGTTGAGTAAAATCAACTTCGGCGTGTTTCTTTATCGCCTCATATGTATGCAAAAAAAAAGTTGGTTAATAACGGAATTGATTATGTAATTATGGTTAATATTATTAGATTATATTTTTAAAAAGAGGATTCTACTAATTAGAGTCCAATTTTGAAGTATCTTAGGTTATAAAGTCTAATTAGAAAATACTACTTTATAAAACTTAGTTACTAATTTTTGGTTACGTTTTTTCCAACTTTGTCCTTTTCAATTTTTTTCTCCAATAATTCGTTTTTCTTTTTTTTTCTTTTTATATAACGGATGTGTCCACACACATGGGTACAGACATATGTTAGGTTTTAAGTTTGTTAAGTTAAGTAAAATGATTTTTTATATAATTACAATTATAGTTGTCCATGTCCAAATCGTATTTTGTCAATCTAATTATCCAAGTACCAGTGGGGCTGTACACAATGTATCAACTATGTCCAATGTTATACAGTAAGGGTTGTACATATGTGTAGTGTCTGAATTGTTTATTATATATTAATTTTTGTATGCAGATTCCTCAAATTAGTATGCAATTAGTGTTTCATTAATGTTTAATTTTCACTTGCAAAAGTAACAAGTAGGTTAGAGTTTAATTTTAGTAAACCAAAACAAAAAATCCTACTGATCTCTAATGTCTAATGTCTAGACCTAAAGGATTGGCCATAATAGACTGGACACTAGTGACTTGATCTATTATATTAATTTAACAAGTTTTTTGTGTCAAAAGAAACTGAGGTCAATGTAAACCCCTAATAGGCTGGACCCAATTATCTCAATTTAACATTTTAAAACAGTTTAACAATTAAAAAAGCATTTTCAGATTTTGAAAAATAGTAAAACATTTGTATAAAAAATAGGCTAGACCATCAAGGGCTGGACCCAACAATGGCTGGACCAACAACAGATGGACCAACAAACAAGCTGACCCTACATTTTAATAAAAAAAAAGTTGAAGGAGGTTGGACCCAAACAACCTGTTGGACCCAAACTAACCTGCTGGATCCAAACAAGCTGTTGGACCCAAGGAACAAAACAAGTTTTCAAAAAAAAAAACAAAAAAAACGTAGATCAGAACGGCTTGCTGGTGGATCGAAGCTTGGTGGTGGTGGTGGTGCATCACAACAGCAACGGTGGAGCTGGTTCTCGCCGCTGCTTCGTGGTGGTGGTGGTGGAGCTCTGTAGCGTTGGAGGGAGGCGGCAGTGGCGGAGCTGGTTCTCGTCGGTGCTTCGGGGTGGTGGTGGAGCTCTGCAGCGCTGGAGGAAGACGGCAGTGATGGAGTTGGCTCTCGTTGGTGCTTCGTGGTGGTGGTGGTGGAGCTCTATAGGCGTTTTGCTGCTGTAGCGTTTTCGCTACTGGTTGGTGTGAAGGCGACGAGTTTCATTAAAGAAGGTATAAGGGGAAGAGGGTGGGTTAGGGGCGGTTATGGTGGTGAGGTGAGAAAGTAGGAAGGGGAAGAGGGTGGGTTAGGGACGGTTATGGTGGTGAGGTGAGAAGGGAGGAAGGGGAAGAGGGTGGGTTAGGGGCGGTTATGGTGGGGAGGTGAGAAGAGGGAGGGGGAGGGGGCGGTACTGTGAACCGAAGAGAGAGAGAGTGTAAGAGGAGAGTTTGTGATTTCCAAAACCTAATAGGTATTTTGTTTTGATTTGTTTTCTTCACAGTGTATAGGGGTAAGGGTGGGTTTCTGGTCTTTTTCTCCCTTTTCAGTTGGAGTCTAGGGTGTAGTTAGTAGTGGGCTTTTGTTTGTAAAGTTGCAAGTCATGAGGCTCTTTATACTAATTGCCCCTTTTTAAAAAGGACAACGTTGAATTAATTACACGTTAATTGAAAAATTAACTACGACTTCAAATTAATTTCCAATTAATAACAAAATATTGAAATATTACAAAAATACCCATAGACCAATTAATTAATTACTTTAATTATATATAACATATAATTATTATTTTTATCATTTATTATAATATATTTATTTATTTTCTTTACCACCACCCCCATCCCCACCCAACACCACCCCACCACCACCACCACCACCACTCCCACCACCATCCATTACCACCCACCACTACAACCACCCCAACACCTCCACTACCAATCACCACTAACTAATTCCATCACACTTACGCGTCTGAGATTTATTTATTTTAAATCATAACTAATTCTAATAAAAACCGTAAAAATAAAAAAAAATTATTTTTGGACGAGACAAATTAATATTTTCGTCTATGAAATTTTTATTTTTTTGAATTTATTTATTTATTTTTATTTTTAATTTCGATAATCTGTTTTATGTGTTGCTAAAACACAAAAAAAAAAAAAGATTTTCCAAATTCCACAACACGCGCGCGTCCGTGAAATTTTTTATAAAAAAACAAAATCAAATTCAAAAAATCTGAAGAATTAAAAAATTAAATTTTTTGACGGGACAAGTTCATATTTACATCAACATTATCTTTTGATTTATTGTATTTTTAAATTTTGATATTCAGTTTTATGTGTTCCTACAATATACAAAAATATATTTATGTATTCTTGTAACACAAAATTATAAAATCAATCTAAAGCATTCTCTTCTTTACAAAATCGTTTTATTTCTCTTTATTAGTCATATATACAATTTTTTTACTCGTTTTTAACTATCTTTATGTATTAACTTTTTGTCTAACCCTTCTTTGTTATTTTGTGTGTTGTTGTAATAAACAAAACAGTCATTTGTGTATTACAGTAACACAAAAATTCATTTTTTCTCTTCTAGTCAAACCGATCGGTTTGTGTGTTCATGTGATACACAAAATCACAGACTGAAATGGCATGACTAAAAGGGAATACATGATTTTGTCTGTTGATGTAATACACAAATGACTGTTTTGTGTATTAGATCAACACACAAAATAACAAAAAGAGGTTGAACAAAAATAAAATATACATCAAGATAGTAAAAATAGGGTATATGGAATTATTGAAGAGAAAAAATGATTTTGTTATAGAAGAGAACGTTTTAGATTGATTCTATGATATTATGTGTTACGAGAATACATAAATATATTTTTATGTATTTTAAGGTTAAAGGTTCAAGGTTAAGTTTAAATTTAATTTTATATAAACAAATAATATTTTGTTGGATTTTAGGAAAATATTATTTTTATGTCACAATATATGAAATGAAAAAATATATAGGTAAATACGTTTGTGAATATATATGAGAAGATTTGATTTTATAAGTGGAATTTAAGTTTTTTTTAATTATAAAAAATAATTAATGTCATTAATGTGAAAAAGTGAATTAAAGGCACATACAATTTTATGTAGTGGTTCTGAACCATTTAAAAAAAATTTGTTTTATCATCTAGATTATTTTTTATGTCGCAATATATGAAATGAAAGATATATGTAGAAATAATATTTTATTGAATTTTAGTTAACTAACAATATATGAAAAGGAAGAAATATATAAAAATATTTTTTATAATTTAAAAAAATTAATTTAGTGAAAAGTTTCGTGAATGTATAAGAAATGAAAGATATATAGAGAAATAATACTTTGTTGAATTTTTGTTAAATATTATATTTTATGTCACGATATATGAAAGAAAAGAATATTTGAAAAATAATATTTTATTATTTTGAATCATTTTAATTTAAGGTAAAATAATTAGTGAATATATATAGGAAAAAATTGGTTTTTATAAGTGATAATTAAGTTTTTTTTTTAATTTTAGTAAATAAAATTTATGCTATTAATGTGAATGGGTGAATTAAGAGGTTACATGCGATATATCCGTCTTTTTTGTAGAAGATGCGAACCGTTTTATAAAGTCTGTTTTATTATTGGGGCAACACCCAATTAATAACACAGAGAGTGTAAAAATTTCCAATTAATTACAACTTCAACTTAATTCCTACTTTTAAGTACAAAAAAATAGAAGATTACAAAAATACCCATAGGCAATAACTAATTACTTTAATTATAATAATAATTATTTATTTTCATTTTTTTATCTTCTTTTTTTTTTAAATTTTTCTTTTCGATTTTGTTTGAATTTTTTTTCATTTTTTTTTCAAAATATGTTTTTCCAGTTTTTTTCCCAATTTTTTTAATGTGTTCCATGAACACGCAATTCTGAGATTTATGTGTTGCAAGAACACACACAAACAACCAAAATCAAGTTTTTTGTATTCCAAGAATACACAAATTTGAGTTTTATGTGTTCCATGAATACACAATTTGAGTTTTATGTGTTCCATGAATACACAAATCGTGTACGCAATTTTGCGATTTGTTTGTTTAGGAACACAGAATTGAAACAAACAAAATCAAGTTTTGTGTATTACATTAATACACAAATTTGATTTTTATGTGTTCTATGAATACGTGTGTTCCAGGAATGCACAAATTTGAGATTTGTGTGTTCCAGGAATACACATAATTGGAACAAACAAAATCAAATTTTGTGTGTTACAGCAACACATAACCAGAAATTTGTGTGTTACAGCAACACATAACTAGAAATTTTGATTTTAAAAAAAAATCGGGAAAAAAATTTGAAATTTTTTTTCGAAAAACAAAAAAAATTGAAAAAAAAAATCTGAAAAATAATTTTATAAAAAAATATTTAAAAAATAAAAAATCACATAAAGGTAATAATGGAAGGTAAATATGACAATGTATTTAACTGAGAATTAAGTTAAAAATTTGTGGGTAACTAGGAAATAATTTTCTCCTTCCTTTTTTTTAGGAAGGAAAAGTGAGGAATTGTAATTAATTGGGAATTATCCCTTTATTATATAGATTATTTTTTATGTCATAATATATGAAAGGAAATATATATAAAGGAATAACATTTTATTTAATATTAATTAAAATAATATTTTTATATCACAATATATTAAAGAAAGAATATATAAAAAATAATATTTTATAATTTTACAAAAATTTAAATTTAAGTAAAAAAATTAGTAAATATATAAGAAAATAAAAATATATAGAGAACTAATATGTCTTTTTGATTTTTAGTTGAATATTATTTTTTATATCATATTACATGAATATAAAGAAATATAAAGAAATAATAGTTTATTATTTTGAAGAAATTTAAGTTTAAGTTAAAAAATTTAGTGAATATATTCGGAAAGATTTGATTTTATAAGTAAGAAATAAGTTTTTTTATTAGTCAAAAAACATTTAATTACTATTAATGTGAAAAAATGAATTAAGGGTCCTTAAACGATCCTGACCGTTTTTTATGTAGAGGATTCAAACCGTTTAAAAAGTATGTTTTACTATATAGATATTGGGTTATAAAAATATAAATATTATGGAACCTAAGATCAAAATTTTAAAATTTTAGCTTTGAACAGATTGGGGGATTAATATTTAGGTGGAGGGGCTAATATTTAGGTTTGAGGCAAATAATTTTTTTAATACTAACATTTTTTTATTAAAAAACGAACAAATTTTCATTGCATCTAAGGAACACCCTGTCTCTTTGAATTCGTCCCTTGATGCGCTACTATTCCTTTTCAATGGTTGCAAAGTTAATATATAATGTATCATTATATAGCAAATTCTATTTTTAGATCATTATTTATGGCTTAAAAATATCTAGATTATATTTTTCAAAAATATTATTTTTAAGTCAAATATATTTGAAAGCATTATTTTTAAGTTATTTTATTAATTCCATGAAATATTTTATAAATTTTAAAAATAATTTGAATTTTTCAAATAAAATTTATTATATTTTCATATGGCAAAATAAAAGTATACTTTATTTGAAATGTCTAAAATATTTTTAAAATCTATTAAATATCTTACAAAATTTGTAAAATAATATAATAATTTTAAATGTGTTCAACTTAGAAATAGTATTTTGAAACATGTATATTGGTGTCGACTAGGGTGTGATAAAATGTGATATAAATAAAGTGCAAATAATCACCTTAGTCTAGCACGATTCTGCAAGTATACAGATCGTATGCAAGTTTTAATAAATAAGTAAGATTCGTTTCCGTAGAGACTATGAAGGTTAGGAGAATCTTATGCAATAATCGAGTGCAAATATTAAAAGCTAGAACAAATAAAACGCGAAAAAATAAAAGACAAATAGATTTTTATTGGGGTTTTGATTAACTAAATTAAACTAATAAAGTAAAGACAAAAATTTAAATGCAAGAGAAGAAGTTAGTATGAGAGTTTAGCTTGAGTTAAATAGCATGTAATCTCCACTAGTTTTGCTGTTCTAAACATGTAAGGGTGAATTATGTAGTATTTCAATAATCGGTTCAAATTGCGCTAGGTAGTTTTAAATAGGGTTTACCTGTGTTAATAAGGAGTCCTAAGCAAACTTTTCCTGCAATTGGTTAAATAGCAATACACTAAACCATGGTGATTATCTAGTTAGGTTGATTTGTCAGATCTAAACCGTACACTAGACGTTATGTGCTAAACTTGTAGTTAAATATACCGTTGTCAATGATTACTTAACTACTATGATGGTAATTCTATATGGCCGCGATCCACAAGAACACAGAATATAAACTCCAACACATAAACAAAGAATAAAAACAATAATTCAATTTAAAACATAGAATTCCCAAATTAGATAGATGTCAACCAAAACTAGGGTTCATACATATATGCTAAAACTCAAGCTAATGGAAATATAGTTCATACCAATGGAAGAAAAGAAAGAAATTACAAATTCAAAGGTTGAAGAAGACATTATTGATGAACAACTCCTTCCAGACTTATTTTCTTGTGTTGTAAGCTTCCTCTTGGCTTAAGGTTTGACCAAGGATGATTTTCTAATGTTAAGAGGCTGTATTTATAGTGTATAGGTTGACCTAATCGTTTTCTTGAAGGAGAAGGTAAGTATTGGACTCCTAGCCCAACTCAAATTCGTAGCCCAAAAAATGTGGAATCAACCCCGTTTTTGTTTTGGTCCTAACAGCTTCAATTCTTATCCGTTTAACGCGAATGAGTAGTCGAAATTCATCTTCTCGTAAAGATATTTAACTTTGCTCTTGACCGTTTCTCCATATTCCTCACCAATTTTTAGATATAAGCTGATTTGTAGTCGTAGATGCTGTAATTCAGATTTAAGGCAGCTTTTTCTTTTCCATATTTTTAGCTTTTGTTTCCTTATCTTCAATTTCCATGTTAATCTTCTTTCCTTTAGCTCTTGGAACCAACTTGGACTCTAATTAATTACTATATATCTCTAAAGCTTCACACTAAATAAATAATTAAACCCAATATGCTCTAAAAATAATAAATAATCAATTCAAGATCCAAAATAGGAAAGTATACTAAATAATGCGAAAATCGACCTGTAAACTAATAAATACGCCTAAAACGATGTCTCAGAAATAGATTTTATTATCACAAATAAGAAGACATCATATATAATGGCTTAAAAATGAACTTTGGTCAAAATTTTATTTGATATATTTTACAAGACAAAAAGTCAATTTAGCTAATATGCATATCACAAGGACCAAACATGCAATTTACTGTTTTCGTTTGGTCAAATGTTCCGTTGCATGCTTACATGTGCAACGCCAACAACCATGTGAGTAATTACTACTATTGACGTAGAAATTATAGATAAAATCAGCCCTACAAAGACCGTGATCTCTTGGTGTACGTTAATCTCATTTTAGTTGTTTTTTCAATGAAAATGACCCACGTTAATTACAGTTTTAATCTAAGTATTCATGATGGCATTATTTGACTAAGTACGTGTTAATCTTGGAAATGTCAAGTTTCACAGAAAATCAATGCTTGCTTTTAATATGAAAATTAACGTACGCCAAATATTCTTCTTTTATATATTTTAGTCAAATTCAGTAACTTCCCATAATTTCTTCGGTAGCTACCCATAATTTGTTCAGTAGCGAAGAACATTTTTCGGATGCCATAATCTTAGGAGTGCATTTCAAGTACTACCATGTGGAGAGTTTTCGGTACACTAAAATAATGTCAAATTACAGGGCTAACTTTTCATAAAATATTAAAATAGAATAACTTTTCATAAAATACCGTCACATCGTTCTTATATCTTTTCATAAAATCCATTATATAAGTATAACTTTTCATAAAGTTAATCTAATAAAAAAGAAAGATTAATGTACCAAAGAATTTTCCTAACATGTGTTTAGAATACAGCGTATTTATAAATTCAATTTTTGCTGTTTGTTACAAATAGTTTTGATTGAAACGATATATGTATGGGTAAAGACCACATACGACTCTCTATCTTTAAGTAAATATTCTGACAGATTTCGATCTACAAAATGTCATGAAATAACCCTTTACGTTAGTATTTTGTGAAACCGTTATCTTTTTTTTTTTTGATTTTCTATCAGTTGACCATTAATTAACGCGACGTGACACACATCACCGTCACATCAGCATGTTGTCATCACCGTTGGATTTTTTTTGAGAATGTTCGTCATCACCTACCCTTCATCTCTGGCCATTGCCCCAAATGGATATTTACTGCAAAAAATTCAAAAAATGCAGTATAACACCAAATTGCTCACTTCACAACAATTTAAAAAAAGCAGTATAACACCAAATTGCTTACTCCCCAGCCAAATAAATATTTACTACACAACGGTTCAAAAAAAAATGTTGTGTGACACTAAATTGTTCACTCCACAACAATTCATTAAAATTCCGTATAATACCAAATTGCTCACTCCCCAGTCAAATGAATAATTACTATACAACAATTCAAAAAATGCAATATAAAACCAAATTGTTCACTCCAATAGTCATAGCAAAGAACGACTATTCTCAGCGCATAAATTCTCATACGTTAAAAGGCTTCAACATATCATAAAAATTGCCATTTTTAGGATTTGTATTAAAAAAAATATCACAACTGTAATTATACTTCAATCGGATAATTTTGAAAATCATCTTATGCGTCAAATGGATATTTACATCAAAACAATTCAAAAAATGCAGTGTAAGACCAAATTACTTACTCCAGCAGTTGCGCCAAATGGATCTCAACTGGAGAACAATTCAAAAAAATGCACTGTAAGACCAAATTGCTCACTCCATCAGTTGCGCCCATTATTATAAAAAGCGCTAGGCGTTAGGCGGGCGGTCGACCATTTTCCGAGCGCCTAGAGGACTAGGCGTTTTCTTTCTAGGCGGTTTTTTTAGATTTATATAATTTTTAAAAAAATTATATAATTTTTTATGTCAAAAAAATAAAATTTTCAATTTTTTTGTGTAAAAGAATAGTTTATTTATTTATTTATTTTAGCTTCCAGACCGCCTGGGACATTCTGGGACCGCTTGAGCCAATTCTGGAAGTTAGCCTACCTTCTAGCGCCAAGGCGGACGCCTAGGTCGATTTTTAGAACATATGTTGCAACAAATGGATCTTTACTGAAAAATGCAGAGTAAGACCAAATTGCTCCACGATCATAATAATGGCCATTGTAGGATTTGTTTAAAAATATAATAAATATACTCAAATAAGATAATTCTGAAAAATTGTAAAAGTGGTGAGATTAGGTTAAAAATAATTCAATATTTTACCTTAATTTAAGTTATTCGGACGATGGTTTTCTTGTGTAGGAGAGCGGCTTGGTATGGGAAGGTTAGTGTGAATAGATTTTTTATGTTTTTTACCTGGGTTTTTTCGATTGTTGATAGCGTAGCCAAGCCGGTCGATGATGGTGGAGAATGAACACTAGTTGTGACAGTTTTCTTGTGTAGAAGAGCGACCGATGGTGAAGAATGGACCACGAGTGGCAGTTGTTTCTTGT
The DNA here is from genome assembly GCA_029959085.1 of Nemophila menziesii. Lineage (NCBI taxonomy): Eukaryota > Viridiplantae > Streptophyta > Magnoliopsida > Boraginales > Hydrophyllaceae > Nemophila > Nemophila menziesii. Next base: position 34,195,437 of record JARWIR010000005.1, on the reverse strand, counting down.
TCAGGTGGCATCTTCAATGGTTAAAATTATTCTTTTACCTTAATATGGGTTCTTGGATTGTTTATGGCGTAATTAGGTTCTTCGATTATTGATGGCGTAGCCAAGCCAGGTTGATGATGACAACGGTGAGTTTAATGATTAATATTAAATTTTTTTACTTTAATTTGGGTTCTTTCATTTTTGATGGCGTACAGGTTGAAAATGAAGATTTTTTTTGTTAGAATAGTAAGGACGGTGTGGAATAATGCTTATGTGGCGCTTAAGTATCGGCTACGTAGCGCTGATGTGGCGTCACGTCGTGTTGACTAACAGTCAACTAACAAAAAACGGGAAAAGGGTTAACGGTCATAAAATACTAACGTAAAGGGCCATCTCGTGACATTTTTTAGATAGGGGTCAATTCGGGTACTAAGCGTAAAGATAGAGGGCCACCCGTGGTTTTTACCCTATATGTATTAGAAGTTTTTTTTACAATAATCGATTGTATTAAAAAAACTAAAAAGAAGGGTACACGAGTAGTAAATCTATACTTGTCTGGTTATCAATACTTACCAAAATCCTAGTCAGATCGTTGATGGGGAACGATGACCAATTTGATGGAAGTAAATTACATATGAAATTTCTAACTAAAAGATCTGCTTCTTTATTTTTATTCTTGGAAACATGTCCAATAGAAATGAAGATCTAAGTCTTCAGTTAAATACAAATGGCGAGACCAGGCCTCAGAGAATTCCAAGACAATTTGTGTAAATCATAACCATCCGATCTGTGAAATAGTTTGTTGCAACACATGTGTTAAGAACTGCTACCGCTTCTTCCTCCATAGGATTTTTACTCCCCTCCCAAGATATTGGGACCCCTTGCTCATCTATTCCAATTATAACAGTCTATGTGTGCTATCTTTCTATATGAAGAAGGTATCACTGAAAATGTTGAGATCTGCAAGGCAGGGAGAAGATGTGCCAGGGGAAAGCATCATTTCCATATCCTTTGTCCTTATCAAGTGGGGTGGCTTTTCCAAACATTTTGCAGTTTGTCCCAATATTTTATTTCATTTAATTAGCCACTTGAATAAGAATCGCTTTGAGGTTCTAGATAATTCAATCGAAAAATCACTTTATTAGAAAGGACAATTCATCTCCCGGTCTAAAACATCACTGTGGTAGGAATCCAAAAAGGACTCGACAAACAATCTAACATGTCAAAACATCCCCACGTTGTAAACTAACGCATTTGATGACAATATACATACTAAGAGAAAATAGATCCAAGCGGGTCTTCTTTTTTCTCTCTCTTTTTCTTTTTTTGCGTTGACCATGGCAGATTCCTAATTACTTTCAATTATCTCTTTTTTCGTCTGAATGTTCTTGCTTAATCTTTTCTCTTTTCTCTTCTATTATGGTTTAGATATTTGTTTTCTCTTTCTTTGTTATTTCTCTTTTTTGTTTTCTTGTTTTTATCTTTTCCCTTCTTTCCTTGTACATCCAATAGTAGTTATTACCAGTTTGGTAGATTTTATTTGGGTTTATTGTGTTTCTTGGGGAAGATTGTCAAGATCCTTGCTTATCATACACATACAATGGATCATCCGCCTTTCAGATCCAATCAATTGCTGGGCTTCTTCATTTTTTGGCGGTACCAGCTTGTTGGAGCACAAAAAAGGTTTTTCTAACCTTCTAATATGAAACTTTCATCTTTCTTCTCGGTATGGCTGTGGACTTTAGATTTTGGAATTTTGTTGCTCTCCTTTACCTCGAATACTGGCACCTAAAATCTGCGATTTATATTAGGGCTGCACTAAAAACCACCAACTCGCAAAATTGCAAAAAACCGACCCAACCCAACTCAAAAAAACCAACCCGCACAATCCATGGTTTGCTATGGTCCCAAAATAATTTTTTCATGATTTTGGGTTGGTTTGCGGTTTTGGAGAAGCCCAAACCGCGGGTAACCGACCCAACCCGCGGTTTGGCCTAATAACTATTTTTTTATATAAGTACATATAAAAGGGGTGGTCAACAAAAACCCACCCCATTTCACTCGTATCTCTCATGCCATATCTCTCTCGTCTCTCTCTTATACCAAAAGGGGGCTAAAAAACCCTAGCCTTTCACCTCTTTCTCCGCTACTCTTTGAAACCATTCCTTCACACTCATCCATCACAGTCTCTCCATGGCACCTTTTGTACTCCGCATTAATTACTTTGCTGGTTTACAACAACCTTTGAGGTCCGCATTTAATGTTTCTCGCCTCCGATTCACGAGCTTACCATGGTTAATACTTATTTTGCTATGGTTAATGAGTTATTGAGAAGTGGGGTTTTCTGGATTTGTATAAAAGGCCGAGATAGGGTTACGGGTTCTTCAGAACCCCCTTCTTTTTCTTGAAAACCCCCTTTTTGTAATTGATTTTCGAAAATAGAATTAGTTTACTTTTAAATATTATGATTATAACTAATTATTTTCTTGATTTGTGTTATTGTTTTGCAGATTAATGAATATGGAGGATGATTCCATCATTGATTTTACTATTGAATCCACTCCAGGTATTGATCAAACACCTGTTGGTAACTCTTCTGGTACACTTAACTCTCGCCCCTCTAGTAGTTTACCCCCTGTCCCTAAAAAGGCTAAAAAAGAAACCTCTGATTGTTGGAAAATCTTTGACATTATTACTTATGAAAATGGTAGTATAAGATCAGTTTGTAAATATTGTGAACATTCATATGCAGCTAATTCTAGAAAGCAAGGTACAACTAATATGAATAATCACATTAAGCTTAGAAGATTCCCAAAATATCCCTTTTATCCCCCATCAGAAGATGGCCAATCTTTGTTAAATTTTAAGAAATCCGATGAAGGAAAGAATGTAGTTGGAACTTATGTGTTTTCTATTGATGCGTGTGCTAAAGCCCTAGCTGAAATGGTAATTATAGATGAGTTAAGTTTTAGATGTGTGGAAGGCATTGGTTTTAAAAAAATTTGTAATGCCCAAGTATAAAACTATACCTTCTAGAATGACCATTATGCGAAAGTGTATGACTATATATGAAGAAGAAAAACTTAAGTTGAAAAAAGAGTTGAAGAATACGACAATTAGTATGACCACTGATACGTGGACCTCTAATAAAAACTTGAATTATATGTGTTTGACTTCCCATTATGTTGATTCTAATTGGAATTTAAATAAAAGAATCATAGTTTTGTTCAGTTTAGGATCAGAAAGGTGAAACAATAGGTAGAAAAGTAGAAGCAATTCTTATGGATTGGAAATATCAATCCGTATCTTACTTTGACAGTTGATAATGCTTCTTCTAACACTGTGACAATTAAGTATTTGGTGAAAGTTGCAGGGGAAAAACCAGAATCTCTTCTTAAACATGAATTTCTTCACGTTAGGTGTTGCGCTCACATCTTGAATCTTATTGTAAAAGAGTGAATGTTCGAGTTAGATGCGTGTATCAAAAATATTCGAGAAGCTGTAAAATATGTTAGGGGCTCTCCTTCAATATTTAGAGCTTTTAAAGGTTTTGTTAGTTTGTGTGGGGTTGAATGTAAATTCAACTTGTGCCTTGATGTCCCTACAAGATGGAATTCTACTTATAAAATGCTTGAGTGTGCTGAAAAATTGGAAACCAGTTTTGCGAGAATGAAAGTTGATGATCCTTCTTATACTACACACTTTAAAGAGGCTTCAAGAAATACTCCAAACATAATTGATTGAGAAAATTCAAGGTGTTTTGTTGAGTGTTTGAGATTGTTCTACATTTCCACTAAGAAATTTAGTGGTACTTTATTTGTTACGACCAATCTTTTCTTTGATGAAATAGTGCGAATTTGGGAAAAAATAGTGGGGTTGTGCGAAAATGCGAATCCAGTACTTAGTAAAATGGAAACTGAAATGAAGAAAAAGTTCAACATATATTGGGGAGTTAATAGTATCAATATTACTTTCTATGTGGCAGTTGCTTTAGATCCAAGGAAAAAAATGCAATACCTTCAATGCTATTTCAGTTTTATGTATACACTTAAAGAAAATAAAATATTGCTTACTAAAGTTAGAGATGCTTTAACAAGGATGTTTAAAGTGTATGACAAAAATGCTGCTCCTACTAGTTCATCTAGCGGTGAAGCGGGAAGTTCAAATACAAGTACATTTGAAACTCCTTGTGTTCTTGGTGGTAGATTTCAAACTTTCATGGCTGAGAAACACCCCTCTAAAGCTTAAGAATTGGATTTGTATCTAAAATAAGATATAGAAGATATGACTCCTAATTTTGACATTTTACAATGGTGGAAAAGTAATTCTATGAGGTTTAAAGTGTTGTCCCAACTAGCCAAACATGTGTTAGCTGTTCCAGTTTCAACTGTGGCTTCTGAAAGTGCATTTAGAACTAGTGGGAGAGTACTTGATTACCAAAGTAAATTTGGTTGGCAATACCAAACACTGGTGGGTGGATACTGGGGCCACCCGATATGTCTTTTCAAGACATATAAAGCTGCAGCTACTGAAGAGACTAAGTGTATGGGAAAATTCTCTACTTCAAAAGTATCTGGAATCATTATTCTAATAATGACTTCTTGTCCCCTAAAACGGTTGAAGCTTTAATTTGTACTCAAATTTGGCTCAGATCTTCTCTTCCAATGAATCTCGGAACATCTAAACAACTTGTGGAAGACTTGGAAGCTGAATTGGATTAATTCAATACTTTTCTAATATTTTTTTTTGCAATTTGCGAGGCTAACTTGAACTTTTTAATGCTATCTAACTTGACTTTTTTCTATCTTACGTAGGTTATTATGGAAAAGATGAATTAAGTTTGAGTGAAAGTCCACAATCCACTCTAACTAATTCAATGAATTAGCCAATAACCTAATGTGAGTTATACATCAGTTTCATACAATTATAACTTGCATTTCACTATACTTGTGCATTTAGACTTAAGAAACAAACTCATGAGCTTCCTATGATGCAAATTAGATTTATTATGATTTGTACAAGTTTATTTTTATGTACAATTCAGCTGAGGAATTCATTAGAGATTGCATTATTTTGTCATGCATTTGTTAGTTGAAAATTGCAGTTTTTTTGTTAAACTCACCAAGTCCCTTGTCCCTAAGGTTTTAAATGGGCCTGTGATGATTTAAATTGCATATCTGAGGCATAAAATAAGGTTATATAGATGATGTCTCCCTAATTGTTCTTATTTTAGACCCTTAGGAGACATCATTTTTTGTGTTTATTTGATTAATATGATAGACTTTAGGACTAAATTTGCAATAATCCGGAATTACCTTTTTATTTCTAGCATTTTTAATTTATTAAACTTTTGCGTGTAATATTGGTATTTTTAGTGTAAAAGTTTACAGGTTTTAGATGTTAGCTAGGAGAGGAATCCGAAGAGAAAGTCAAAGATCGTGAATTAGAGTCAAGACTTGAAGACAAATCCCGAAGATATTATTTTTAGAGCTGAAAATCCACTTTCCAGGCCATAGATTGCTGATTTCGAGGTGCTTAAGCGATGATTTAGCCGCTGACCTTTGAAGAGAAATCATTCCTTATCGAGTTACGGAACTTTAGCAACTGGAATGAGGTCAATCGGAGTTGTAACGCATCGGGAAAAGCTGTTTTAGTGAAGGCCTATCATCAGTTACGGGATTTTGGGCTTAGAAAGTGGGCTTGGACATTTAATTAGGCTTTTATCTTCTGGTCCAAGCCCTAGTCCGAATTTTTACTTATAAAAGGAGGTCTGGACTTCTATTTTTCACACAATTCACTTTCCACAACATTAAAATACACCAGAGAAGCTACATCAGGAAAAAGGGAGAAGCTACAAGAGCTGGAGTGGGTCTATAGCTCCGTTCGTAGTCATTCTAATTCCGAAAATTAGGTTTTTCTTTTATTTTAATTTTGTAACGAATATGAATTCCATTTCTTTTTATTCAGTTTTTAATTTTAATATGAGCTAAATTTCCATTAGTGCTTGAGAACAAAACAATGGGTGAATCTTGATTTTATTATTATAACGAATGTTGAATTTGGGTTTTTATTGAATTAAATTAAATTAGGGCTTTTACTCTTTTCGACAATTTGTGAATGTTTACTGATTTTAGAGTCGCGAACTAAAATTAGGTATTAGTATCTAAGCTATTCCATATATGTGGCGTATGGATCATCCTGACGGGGGGTTTAGGTACAGAAATAATTGTTCAATCTAGGATAAAAAAAAACTATTGATTCTGACGAACTTAGTTAATCCTAGGGCCAATGTGGTAATAAATCTTAATCATCCAACGGTGGATCATATTTACCCTGACGGGACTAGTGACACTTTAGGATCGCCTTATAGTCCACCCTGACGGGGGTATAAGGATATTAGAATCCCGACCATTGTAATTGACTGATTTAACCTTTAAACAACATAAGTTAGAAAGTAAAATTAGGAGGATCCTTGCGTTCTCAAGTACTACATCTCATATTGCGTTTTCATACATTTTACTTGCGTCTTATCTTTTACTCGCATTATTATTTTATCTTTCATTTAGTTATAATAAACAAAACCAAAACAAACAATTTATCCTCTTTTTTTTTTTTCATAAGTGCATCAATCACTATTTGCTAGACATTGTGATCAACCATTCCGTCCTTGGAACGAATCTGTATTATCCTCATTACTACTTGGGACAACCGTACACTTGCGGTTGTGGTTCGATTAGCATTTGCATTTATTTTTAGAACACACAAAGGACCACCAAGTTTTTGGCGCCGCTGCCGGGGACGGTAGCGTGTGACCACGGTGTTTATCCTTTAGTGATAAGTGCATTTATTTTATTTTATCAGTTTTACGCTTTTTGTTTGTTAGCTTTTTCAGGTTTTTAGGTTTGGTGTATGCGAAGAAGGCTATTCAAGGATCTAGAGCCAACACCTCCGATCCTTAGTAATCCAGAATCGTTGATCAGACTTGCGAACAGAAGAAGAAGAGAACGAGAAGCTTTAGAAGTAGAAGAATTAAGTAACAGAATGGAGAATATCATTATTCAAGGTCAACAGAATGGACAAGGCCAGTTAGATGCAAATGGCCAACCTTTAGCTCCAGGCGTTATTCCTCAAGTTCAACCACTAAATCCTAATCCTCCAGTCCAGATAGTGATGAATCATGATCCGTGGTTCACTAATGGCCCTCCGGAAGTTCCATTCCGCGCTCCAGCTATAGGAGTAGGTGCTCCAGATATTAATGTTCCGAGATTCCGTCCAGATTCGGGTATGCTAGCTCAGTTCCAAAACTTTGGAAATTTTCGCGGAAGACCATCGGAAGATCCTCTTAGAGCGGTACAAAAATTCAAACAGATATGTGATTCTTATATCACACAAGGGGTTTCAAGAGAACAGATGTATTTTGCTGCTTTCAAATTCTTTGTCATTGATGGAGCAAGTGAATGGCACGATACGCAAGATCCTACGAGGATTACTAATTGGGACCAATTAGAAATTGCTTTCTTTGACAGGTATTACCCAAGTAACATGAGGTTAGATGCTGAACTAGAATTGACACAATTCCGTCAAGAGTATGAGGAAACTGTGGGTAGGAGTTGGACAAGATTTCAGATGTGTTTGCGTAAAGTTCCTAATCATGGCTTTTCAGAACAACAACAGTTAAAGATCTTTTATAGAGGCCTTGATGGAATTTCGAGAGAGAAGTTGGATACGCTATGTGGAGCAGGTTTTCTTCAAGTTCAACCCGCTCATGCCAAAATTATTTTAGAGAGAACAGTCAAGAATGAAGTTGGGTGGAGCTCAGTAAGAACACCAGTCAAGGGAGTAAATAATGTTGACATAGAAGAGAAATTTTCTACGTTTGAGAATAAGATCCAGAATACTATAGAGCAACAATTGAAGCAGCTTACTCTAGCTGTGAAAGAAGGATTTTCGGGTAAGAAGGTAGCTGTGCATGCTGCACAAGAGGTTTATATGTGTTCAATTTGTAAGGTAGATGATCATGATGAGGAAAGTTGTCCGAATAACCAAGAATCAGTGAATTTTATGTCCAATAGAGGTAATTTCAATTCAAGTGGTAATGGATATCAGCCTAACAGAAACCATCCTGGGTTTCAATATTCAAATCCTAATGGGGCAGCCAATCCTACTTACGCGTATCAGCCGCGTCCTCAAGGCAACAACTATAATCCAAGACCACATAACAATCATCAAGGAGGACAGAATCAAAACAATTATGTGCAAAGACAAGCTCCTCAGAATACCTACGATGAGAATTTAAACCAGAAAGCTCTACCTGCCCATCCACAAGAAGGAGTAATTACCCTTCAGAAAACCGTTGAAAATTTGATTGCTCTTCAAACACAAGCTTTGGAACGTCAGAACGCAGCTGAAGCAAATATGAAGATTTTCCAGAATCAGCTAAGTCAAATTAATAAACAGTTGAATCAGCGTCCACAAGGGCAACTTCCTAGCGATACGGAAAATCCAACACAACGTGAAGATTGCAAGGCTGTTACATTAAGAAGTGGTAAGAACCTTCCTCCACCTCCTTTTCCCGTTATGAAAGAGAAAGAAGTTCCAAGAAAAGAAAAGGAAGTGGGTGAGAAAGAGAAAGAGAATGAGAAAGATAGTGAGGTTGAAGAGATAGAAAGACCAAGGGAAATTCCGAAAAAGAGAGATGAAATTGTAAGCAATCGCCCTCCACCACCGTTTCCATCGCGAGTTCAGAAAAAGGGTGATATGGGTGATTTTCAGAAATTCTTCAATAGAGTGAGGGGTTTGAGTATTAATATTCCGTTACTTGAGGCAATTCGAGATATTCCTAAGTATACGAAGTTTTTGAAGAGGGCCCTCACTAATAAAAGGCCCTACTGTGATAATTAGATGATTGGCCTTCCTGAAGAGTGTAGTGCGATTTGCCAGAGCAAATTACCTCCAAAGTTAGTTGATCCGGGGAGTTTCACGATTCCGATTTCAATTGGAGAAGAATGGAAAGGAAAGGCGTTATGTGACTTGGGGGCAAGCATCAACTTGATGCCCAAGTCAGTCTTTGATAAGCTTAAAATTGGAAATGCAAGACCCACCTCTATGGTCTTGCAAATGGCGGACAGGTCTCTTGCTCATCCTGAAGGCCGTATTGAGGATGTCCTTGTTAAGGCAGGTACACTTATATTTCCTGTTGATTTCGTAATTCTTGAATACAATGCAGATAGGAATGTCCCCATTATTTTGGGTAGACCCTTCCTAGCTACAGGGAGGACATTGATCGATGTAGAGAATGGCGAATTGACAATGAGGATACAAGATGAGGAAGTGAAATTCAATGTATTTCGAGCTATGAAATTCCCAGATTCTCAGGAAGATTGCTTCAGAATGGATATAGTAGAGCAAGCATCGCAAGAGGTATTTAATTGCTTAAATTTTGATGATATCTTGCAGGCTGCTTTGACATTAGATTCACCTGAGATGATGGAGGAGCTTACAGAAACAGTGGCAGCTCTCAATTCTGAAAATTCGAAGTATAGGCGTCTTGCCTATGAACCTGTGAGAGAACCGGGGGAGATTATTCCTAAAAAGAAACCTTCAATTGAATCTCCTCCGGAATTGGAAGAAAAACCATTGCCAGCACACTTGAGGTATGCTTATTTGGGTACTAATGAAACTCTACCTGTTATTGTTTCAGCTAATTTAACAGGTCCTCAAGAAGATAAACTGTTGCGTGTGTTAAGAGCCAACAAAGAAGCAATAGGTTGGACAATTGCTGATATCAAAGGCATTAGTCCATCCTATTGTCAACACAAAATCATACTAGAAGATGTTAATGCACGCTCAGTTGAAGGTCAGAGAAGATTAATGCCAGCCATGAAGGATGTGGTGAAGAAGGAGGTGATTAAGCTTTTAGATGCGGGGATTATTTATCCCATTTCGAGTAGTGAATGGGTGAGTCCAGTTCAGTGTGTACCGAAGAAAGGAGGAATTACAACAGTTCTTAATGATAAAAATGAAGCGATTCCTTCAAGAACGGTAGTAGGTTGGAGAGTTTGTATGGATTACAGAAAGCTGAACAAGGCCACCAGAAAAGATCATTTCCCTTTGCCCTTCATTGATCAGATGTTAGACAAATTAGCCGGAAGAGAATATTATTGTTTCTTGGATGGTTACTCCGGGTACAATCAGATTTACGTGGCTCCAGAAGACCAACATAAGACTACCTTTACATGCCCATTTGGTACTTTTGCATATCGCAGAATGCCATTTGGGTTGTGTAATGCTCCCGCTACTTTTCAAAGGTGTATGATGGCCATCTTCTGGGACATGATAGATAATTTCCTTGAAGTGTTCATGGATGATTTCTCCGTGTTTGGTGATGATTTTGATATATGTTTGGATAACTTAGAGAAAGTGTTAGTGAGATGCAAGGAAACAGATTTGGTGCTCAACTGGGAGAAGTGTCACTTCATGGTTCGCGAAGGTATTGTTCTGGGTCACAAAGTTTCGAGTGTTGGTTTAGAAGTTGATAGAGCAAAGATAGAGGTAATTAAAACTCTTCCCCCTCCCGTTTCTGTTAAAGGGGTAAGGAGTTTTCTTGGCCATGCTGGCTTTTATAGGCGTTTCATTAAAGATTTTTCTAAGATTGCTAAACCGTTATGCAACTTACTCGAAAAGGATTGCAAATTCCTTTTTGATGAAGCTTGTTTAGCGGCCTTCAAAGCAATCAAAGAAAAGCTTATTTCTGCTCCTATAGTGTTACCTCCAGATTGGAATTTACCGTTTGAAGTTATGTGTGATGCGAGTGATTTGTGTATGGGAGCTGTATTAGGACAGAGGAAAGAGAAGGTTTTTCATTCGATTTACTATGCTAGTAAAACTTTTAGTGGTGCTCAGATTAATTACACAGTTACAGAAAAAGAGTTGCTAGCAGTTGTCTATTCGTTTGATAAATTTCGCTCTTATCTTCTTGGAGCGAAAGTTATTGTTTATACAGATCATTCCGCGATCAGATTTCTTATGGAGAAGAAAGATGCGAAACCAAGGTTGATCAGATGGGTGTTATTGCTTCAAGAGTTCGATTTAGAGATCAAAGATAGAAAGGGTTGTGAGAATCAGGTTGCAGATCATCTATCGCGTTTAGAGGGTTCAGAGATGAATAGTGGTACTGAAGCAGTTAGAGAAGAGTTTCCTGATGAGAGTTTATTCGTTGTTCGAGATTATGAAGCTCCTTGGTATGCAGATATTGCAAATTTAGTGGTGAGTGGTGTTTTTCCTGAAGGTTCTACTTATCAAGAAAGAAAGAGGTTAGCTCATCGTGCTAGACAGTTCTTTTGGGAGGATCCGTTCCTCTATAAAGTTTGTGCTGACCAAATGATACGAAGATGTGTAGCAAGGGAAGAGACTCAAGCCATTATAGCTGGATGCCACGATTCATTATATGGAGGACATTTCAAAGGAGACAAAACTGCTGCAAAAGTGTTTCAATCAGGTTTTTACTGGCCTTCTCTTATAAAAGATTGTCATGAATATGTTAAGAAGTGTACGAGATGTCAGTTTACCGGAAACATATCTAAGAGGGATGAGATGCCGCGCAATAATGTGTTAGAGGTTGAGATATTCGATGTGTGGGGCATAGACTTTATGGGCCCTTTCGTTCCTTCAAATGGTAACCTCTATATCTTATTAGCTGTTGATTATGTGTCTAAGTGGGTGGAAGCGGTGGCTTTACCTACTAATGATTCACGAGTGGTGATTAAGTTCTTGAAGTCACATATTTTCACTAGACATGGCACACCTAGAGTGATTATTAGCGATGGAGGATCTCATTTCGTTAATAAATATCTGAAGACTATTCTAGAGAAATATGGAGTTAGACACCGTGTATCTACTGCATATCATCCACAATCCAATGGTCAAGCTGAAGTTTCGAACCGTGAAGTCAAGTCAATCCTAGAGAAAACCGTTGGTCCTACAAGAAAAGATTGGTCAATGAAGTTAGATGATGCGTTGTGGGCCTATCGTACTGCGTTTAAGACTCCAGTTGGTGCATCTCCCTATCGTATGGTGTATGGTAAGGCTTGTCACTTACCTTTAGAGCTTGAAATGGGTGCCTATTGGGCGATTGCGCAGTTGAACTTAGATCCTATCTTAGCCGGAAAGAATCGTATGATGAAGCTTAATGAACTTGACGAATTCCGGTTGCATGCTTATGAAAATGCCAAACTTTACAAAGAAAACACAAAGAAATGGCATGACAATCGGATTCGTCCAAAGAACTTTGAAGTGGGGCAAAAAGTATTAAAGTATAATTCAAAGTTCAGCAATTTTCCGGGTAAGTTAAGATCTAAGTGGTCAGGTCCATACATAGTGACCAAAGTTACACCTCATGGGGCGATAGAAATAGAACACCCGCTAGAGAACCGTACCTTTATGGTTAACGGTCACAGATTAAAGATATACCATGGAGGTGAAGATACCAATCGCTCGGAAGATCCACATCCCGGGGAGGTCATGTATCTCCTCGAGAATCCTTAGAAGCGTGAGGTAACCCGTCGAGCTTAACGACGTTAAACAAAAGCCAATTACTTGTATATTAGCTGAGTTTTTACATTTTTGCAATTTAGATTAGTTTATTTTCGTAATTTTATTGCTTTTATTAAGAAATGAGGAAGGGTAGTTGTTTTTGATGATTTCAGGGGTAAAAAGGACTTGAGTTTGGGGTCGATTTGGCGAAAACAGAAGAAAAATTGGTTGGATGTCCAGGAGAAACCGGGAACCCGGTTTCGCAAAACCGGGAACCCGGTTTTGGAGCTGGTACCAACCATTTTAACGCAACACTTGGCGTTTTGGGGTAATGCCACAGCGTCGGAACCGGGAACCCGCATTTGGCAAAACCGGGTACCCGGTTTTGGTGCTGTGATTTCTGAAATTCCCTGACCCAGCGTCTTGGTGGCTTGCGTTTTCGTGCGTTTTGATTCGCGCCATCGACACAAATCCGGGTACCCGCATTTGGCAGAACCGGGTACCCGGTTTCGGAGCTGTAAACATCCAAAAGTTCTGGTCCAGCGTCTTGAGGTGCTGCGTTTTGGCGCGTTTTGATTCGCGCCAGCGAGAAAATCCGGGAACCCGCATTCCACAGAACCGGGTACCCGGTTTCGGCAAAGAAAATCCCTGACCCCGCGTCTTGGGGTCCAGCGTTTTGAAAAAAAAAAAAAAAAAAAAAAAATTTAAGTATTTTTTCCGCGCCGTCACAGCGACGCGGAACCGGGAACCCGGTTTTCGAAGCTGTGATGTCGGTTTTGAGGGGTTTAGCCTAGTTTTCTTGGCCTCCTTTGCAAGTATTTACCTAAAACGCACCAATAGCCTCCCTACCTCCGAAATTCATCTACCAAAACACTATATATCATCAAATCCTACCCTCTTTCACCACAAAAACATAAGATCAACTCACCTCCTCTCCAAAATAACATCAAATCCTTAGTTTTCCCAAGATTCTTCTTCACCCAATTCCTTAAATTAAAACCCAATTCTTTCTTCTCCCATACAAATTAACCAAGACCCATCTCATATTTCACCTAGTTCTTAAATTCTTAAACCTCAAAACATCAAAATTCTAAACTTTTCCCTAAGTTTTTCTTTATTTGAAGTTTTGAGTTTGGGGTGAAAAGAGATGACTAACAGAACCGGTGATTTCCGAAGAACTGCTCCTAGAAGAAAGACCACCATTGGTGGTTCTCAAGAACAAGCTATTGAGATTCCTGATTCGCGTCCTAAACGTAAAATTGACGAAGTTAAGCTTGATTCTAACAGAAAAGAAATCACAGGTCTAAAGAGAAGATTGATTGATGAGATTGAAAGTGAGAGGGAACCAGAAGAGGAAATTGCGAAGAACATTGAGAAGGAAACTGAACAAGAGATTCCGGAAGCACCCGTTACGAAACCTCCGCGTATGAAGATGTGGGCCCACAAGCCTAAGAGGGTTTACACTTGTTGGAATACTCAGGTTCGTGAAAGAATTGAATTTTTGAAATTTGGTGAGGAGACGAATTTTCCTAAGGGTATTATGAGTAGTGATTACAAGGAGTATGCTGTGACATGTGCTAAGTTTGGTTGGAAAGGGTTACAAGAAAGGAAGCTTGAGTTTATTCCTACTTTTGTGCGAGAATTTTACGAAGGTTTAGCTACCTCACATGATGCCATTGATATCCGCAAAAAGGTAGTTCCTTTCTCTATTGAACGTATTCGGAAATCATTGAAACTACCCAACTTTTCTGGAACATGCCCCTTCCAAGAAACTCTTAATGACCCTTCTTTTGATTTTGAATCCCTTTGGGGGACCGTGCTTGTTAATGGGACTAGCCCAATTCCTGAAGGTGAAAGGTATCCTGGACAGTTTTACAGCAGTAGTTTGACACCTCGTGCTAAGGTTTGGTCTCGTTTCATAATACCCACTTTCTTTGGTATTAAACACACTTCCGAGTTGAAGAAAGAGCACATATTTGTTATTAAGTGTATTTTGGAGGAGAAACCATTTGACGTTGCTAAGATCATTTATGATACGATCATGGAGTTCGCGAAATCACCAATGAAACAACAAAATCTGAAGTTTCCTTGTACTATTACTCAGTTATGTCTAGACGCAAAGATTCCGCGTAAGGACGCAGATATTGATACTGTTTCAGTTGGTGTGAGCATAGCTTTGAGCACAATCAAGAACATCCATGAAGAAGCAACGCGAGCTACAAGAAGTCCAAGAACTCCTCAATCAAAGAAAGCGAAAACTGTACCTGAGTTGGAAGCGAAGATTCAGGTGTTGGAAGAGAATCAGGAGAGGATGATTGCTACCTTGGGAAACGTTACAAAAGAATTGGACCTGCTTCGAAATTTAATCCTAGGCGTAAATACACTTCAAAACGCGATTTATGATGCTGTTACGCGAGATAAAGGTCCAGAACGCAACACCGATAACCAGCCTCGCGCTGGTTAAGATACGTTTTCTAAACTTTCCTCTTAGTGTACATTAGTTTAAATGCTTTATTGAGTCTTTTCGAGTCGTGGGGACACGACTCATTTTTGAGTTTGGGGTGGGGTTCGTTGCCTCATCCCAATTTTTATGTGTTATTTGCTTTATTTGCTTTCAATAAAAGAATTTTCGGAGTTGCGTTTGACTGTAGAAATTTTTAAATATCCCTTTAAGCATACTTTTGATGAATCTATGATAGTAAATAGTGGACTTTAGGGATTGATATAAAACGCACTTACAATTGCATGCGAACATAGGTAATTGATAGGAAAAATTAATGAACAATGCAAATGAAATAAGCTTGTACTCAAGGAATATGTTTGGTGTGTAGAACGTGAAATCCTAATTAGTAGAGAACCCACCTAGATATGAACTAAAGACAAGCTATGTACTTAGGAAAATGATAGGGGCAGTTCTTTGTTAGCCATTTGTGCCTTTTTAGCCTTCTATCCCTTGTATTAATTATTATCCGTCTTAACCCACTTTGAGCCTTTAGCCTTTTCTTTGTAGCCACGATATAAGCCATTATCCCTTAGATTATTAGGCATGACCATATGACCCGCACTTGAATCACAATCCTGAGACATGTCTCGAGCTTGAGTTTGGGGTGGTGGGAACACATATGGGGAATTAAATGGATAGGGATCGATGTGCTTTGTATTGTAGCACAATTGCAGATGATATATACTTGTAACCCTTTGCCGGGGATGAAGAAAAATGAAAAAGAAAGAAAAAAATGAAAAATTTTGAAAAATCATACAGTAGGAACCGGGAACCCGGATTCATCAAAACCGGGTACCCGGTTTGCTTCTGTACAAGAAAAAAAAAAGAAAAAAAAAAGAAAAAAAGAAAAGAAAAAGAAAAATATGAATGAATAAAACATCCGGCAAAGTGGAATTTTTTGAAAATCATCTTATTTATAGTGGGTAGACATGGGACGCTAAATTGTTGCGTATATGGGTGAGTGAGAACATCTTTTTGAGCGTTAACTCAAGCTCGAGGACATTGTTGATGGTAAGTGAGGAGAGAGCCAAAAGCTCACTTCAAATTTACCAAATATACATCCACACCCGTCCTTAAGCCAATATTATAACCGTAAAGACCTCGTGATTCCTAAGTGCATAGTGAATTTATGATTCTGTTAATAGGGAATAGACTAGGTGGAGCGTTCAAAGCAAGGTAGGATTAATGACCACCCTATAGCCATCATACAGAGATGAGTACAAGTGTAACCTTCAAGCATTGCGACTTTAATTTTATGATTGAGATTATTTATGTTTGATGTTGCATGATTAGTGTATGTGTATATTAGTTTCTAGAGTTTGCTATATGAGATTTATTTTGAGAATTGCTTTAGGGTTTATTTGCTAGCTTCTATGTGTTTATACGTTTACTTCTACCCCTTTGTTTTGTTTTACTTTGTCGGGACGACAAAGGTTTGAGTTGGGGGTCTTGATGTCTCCCTAATTGTTCTTATTTTAGACCCTTAGGAGACATCATTTTTGGTGTTTATTTGATTAATATGATAGACTTTAGGACTAAATTTGCAATAATCCGGAATTACCTTTTTATTTCTAGCATTTTTAATTTATTAAACTTTTGCGCGTAATATTGGTATTTTTAGTGTAAAAGTTTACAGGTTTTAGATGTTAGCTAGGAGAGGAATCCGAAGAGAAAGTCAAAGATCGTGAATTAGAGTCAAGACTTGAAGACAAATCCCGAAGATATTATTTTTAGAGCTGAAAATCCACTTTCCAGGCCATAGATTGCTGATTTCGAGGTGCTTAAGCGATGATTTAGCCGCTGACCTTTGAAGAGAAATCATTCC
This sequence comes from Nemophila menziesii, assembly GCA_029959085.1. Taxonomy (NCBI): domain Eukaryota; kingdom Viridiplantae; phylum Streptophyta; class Magnoliopsida; order Boraginales; family Hydrophyllaceae; genus Nemophila; species Nemophila menziesii. The sequence goes on along the minus strand of JARWIR010000005.1, from coordinate 34,178,599 downwards.
TTATCGAGTTACGGAACTTTAGCAACTGGAATGAGGTCAATCGGAGTTGTAACGCATCGGGAAAAGCTGTTTTAGTGAAGGCCTATCATCAGTTACGGGATTTTGGGCTTAGAAAGTGGGCTTGGACATTTAATTAGGCTTTTATCTTCTGGTCCAAGCCCTAGTCCGAATTTTTACTTATAAAAGGAGGTCTGGACTTCTATTTTTCACACAATTCACTTTCCACAAGATTAAAATACACCAGAGAAGCTACATCAGGAAAAAGGGAGAAGCTACAAGAGCTGGAGTGGGTCTATAGCTCCGTTCGTAGTCATTCTAATTCCGAAAATTAGGTTTTTCTTTTATTTTAATTTTGTAACGAATATGAATTCCATTTCTTTTTATTCAGTTTTTAATTTTAATATGAGCTAAATTTCCATTAGTGCTTGAGAACAAAACAATGGGTGAATCTTGATTTTATTATTATAACGAATGTTGAATTTGGGTTTTTATTGAATTAAATTAAATTAGGGCTTTTACTCTTTTCGACAATTTGTGAATGTTTACTGATTTTAGAGTCGCGAACTAAAATTAGGTATTAGTATCTAAGCTATTCCATATATGTGGCGTATGGATCATCCTGACGGGGGGTTTAGGTACAGAAATAATTGTTCAATCTAGGATAAAAAAAAACTATTGATTCTGACGAACTTAGTTAATCCTAGGGCCAATGTGGTAATAAATCTTAATCATCCAACGGTGGATCATATTTACCCTGACGGGACTAGTGACACTTTAGGATCGCCTTATAGTCCACCCTGACGGGGGTATAAGGATATTAGAATCCCGACCATTGTAATTGACTGATTTAACCTTTAAACAACATAAGTTAGAAAGTAAAATTAGGAGGATCCTTGCGTTCTCAAGTACTACATCTCATATTGCGTTTTCATACATTTTACTTGCGTCTTATCTTTTACTCGCATTATTATTTTATCTTTCATTTAGTTATAATAAACAAAACCAAAACAAACAATTTATCCTCTTTTTTTTTTTCATAAGTGCATCAATCACTATTTGCTAGACATTGTGATCAACCATTCCGTCCTTGGAACGAATCTGTATTATCCTTATTACTACTTGGGACAACCGTACACTTGCGGTTGTGGTTCGATTAGCATTTGCATTTATTTTTAGAACACACAAAGGACCACCAATAGACTACTTTGTAACCATTCTAAATAACAATAAGTTATTGGTACTAAGAATGTTGGCAAAGTAGTCTATATAACCTTATTACGAGGAATAATTAATATCCTATGATTACATTATACTATGAGGATATTCGCTTGCTCCATTTCTAAATTATGTTATTAACACTTTATTTTGGAACTAAATAAGGGAGGTAATGTTCAAATCTTATGAATCAGGAAGGAAAAGAAAGATAAAGTCCTTATGCAACTCAACTTTTGGAATGGTTGTATCTTCAAACTCAACTTTTGCGAGTCTAAATCAATGGTGTAGTTTGTTTTTGTAAATGTTTGCCTTTATTTCTGGTTTTGGATGTATGTTTATGTAATTCAGATTATTTTGGCTATGTAATATCTTAAATTAATGGTTTATTTTGGTTTGAAAAGTTTTATGATGTAATTCAAAAATTCAAGGTTGTTTATTAAGTGTATTTGTTTTTTAATTCAAGTTGATAGTGGTTGATAATATATTATGAAGTTGAAATGCACTATTTCTAATTTTTAGGGACCAAGTTATAAATAAGTTTAGTGAACCTGAAATCAAACCAAGCCCAAACCAATCCGCACAAACCAAACCCAAAACCACCAATGAAAATCCAAGACAAACCAACCCGAAACCATAAACCTTTCATGGTTTAGTTCTCGGTTTTCAGAACCTAAACCCAGCATGTGCGGGTTGGTTCTTGAATAAGGGGATACGGGTTGGTTACCCGACCCGTGTGCACCGCTAATTTATATTACATTCACAATTTTTATTGGAAGATCCTGTACGTTTTGTAAGGTAAATTTATTTCTCCCTGCTTCTCTTTCTTGCTGGGTTTCGATTATTATATTACCATGTGCTATTTATTGATGTAAAATATACCATATTTGCAAGCTTATGATCCTGCTCTTCGATATTTGGCAATACATGGAAATTTTATTTAGCTCTACATACAATGATAATTTTTCTAAGCTGTTAACATGCAAAAACTGTGCGAACATCTATATATACTGGCCTTGCTGCTATTTCTTATCAACAGTTCATCCTAGACAACTATTAAGAGATTCAAATTTCTATCTCTTGCTACTAAAACAACTGCCATTGAACCTAGTAGTAATGAGTTTAGCTTCATATCCAAAGTTATTTCGTCTCGTGTTTTTCCATTGGGAATTTTTTTAAAGTTGTTTTGGAGTCATGGGGAATTCTATGTCGTGTACTATTCGAAGAGATCTTTGAAAGTTCATTTAAGATTACTCTGAAAAACAAATATGATCTGATAGGCTTTGGTTCTTGAGGCATTTGCTTGTCCATTCAATTCACGTTTTTATTATCTCGCTGGTAAAACAATGTCCTTTTCGAGGATCTTGATTTTTTCTTTTCTTATGCGTGGGTTAGGGTTTATAGGTTGGTAGGTATTCAAAGCAATATCGTTTCTATGGAGACGTTTGGGAATTTCATTGGTGAATGTACGAAGATTGATTTTCCAATTGCCGATCTGGAGGATCTCAATTTCATTCGGCTTTGTGTTAAATTTGATATTCGACTCCCAATAAAAAACAGAAGTATTTTTGAACAATCCAAAGGCGCCTGAGTTTCTTTCGTTTATGAAAGTCTTGGCTCTTTTGCTATAATTGCGGGATTCTCGGACACAATAAGAGTTCATGTCTCGTAGGCATGGTTCAAACTAGTTGTAATGAGGACATCGCGCGTTATTTAATTGGAATCACGAGACTACGATGAGAAGTGAGGATAGTGCGGTTCACATTATTCGAAAGAGAGATAGATGGGGGTTCTTGATGAAGTTGTATGTTTTCACTTATTTCGGAGATTCGATTGAGATAATGATGATAATGAGAAGGATTTTTATAAAGGAGGTTTTGGAGCTCACAATATTTTTATGGTAGGGAATATCAATGTTCCTATCAACACGTAAAAAATAATGAGGAAAGGGCGAGTAGCAAAAATGAAGGTAGTGAATTCTTGAAAAGAAAAAGGGAGAATTCGGGGCTGATTGGTGATATTTTCGGCAATCTACATAATTCTTTCGATTCTACAGAAAATTCCAAAACGAGATATCCGACTTTATTTAAGATATTTCTAGACGAAATTGGTGGATTTGGTAAGACTCTTATTATTAATAACCAAACTATTGCGGATGTCTTGAATTCTCGTGATATTGAAATTGATAAAATGCATAATAAATTTATTTTGGATGGTGACTTTGGTAATGGTTCGAAGAGGAATTCCTAAGGAAATTTCTTATGATCAAGTTAATTGTAAATTTCTTATGTAAATTCTCAAAAATATGGGGTTTTGTGAAAAATGGAGGGATTTAATCTTTGATTGTATTTCATTGGTATCGTTTCAAATTAAAGTTAATGGCAAAAGAACAAAAAAAATTCATGGTTTTAGACAAGGAGATCCATTATCACCTTTTCTCTTTTCAATGATGACAGAAGGTTTGATTGGGATCATTAATTTTAACTGCACATAGAAAATATCAAAGGTATTTTATTTTCTAGAAATTGTGCGAAACTTACTCATATTTTTTGCTAACGACGCCCTTTTCTTTGTCGAAGCCAATAAAAAATGAGAGTGATAAATTTAAAAACATTATCACGAATTATTTTCAAGCCTCCCGTCAAAGAATCAATTTAACAAATCGGCTATCATGTTAAGTAAAGATACCCCAGAATAAGTCTGTGTTTGATTTATCAAATTTACTCAATATTGGACAATCTAACTCTTTCGGGAAATATCTGGGGATCCCCTTTTCCTGAAAAAGGTCAAAAGTGGGAATCTTAAATATATCAAGGACAAATTACTCTCCGAATCAATTAGTTGGGTTTCTAAGCTACGTTCTAATGGAGGGAGTGAAGTGTTGATTAAATCGGTTATGCAAACTATACATAATTACGTGATGTCTATTTTTGAATTTTTGAGACGGTTATGTAAAAAACTGAGCATCCTTATTGCCAAATTTTGGTGGATTTCGGGTTTTAAGAAACAAATTCATTTGGTTGCTTAGAAAAGATTAATTATGCAAAATAGATTGGAGGAATCGGTTTCAGAGAATTCCATAAAATGAATATTGTGATGTTGGCAAATTAAGCATGGAGAATTTTACAAAATCCTAATTCATTATTTGTGAAAGTTCTTAAAGAAATATATTTTCCAAATACCAATATGTGGGATACAAATATTAAGAACAAAATATCTTGGAGTTGGACAAGTATTTATAAATGGCTACAATTCATTAAAGAGGAATGTATTTGGCAAATCGGAAATGGTCTCTCAATCGATATTTGGCATAATTGTTGGGTTGATAAAGGAGTTAAATTAGAATGACATAAGGGGTGCGAACTTTATAAAGTGGCATAATGTTTTAATTCTAATATGACATGGTGGGATTTGAATGTGATAAAGAAACTCGGTACAAATAGAGATTATGCAGAAATTATCAAAATTCCAATATTGCAACTTGACAAGGAAGATAACGTTGTTTGGATCCATACCAAAGATGATATTTTTTCAACAAAATCGGGTATCACAACCTCGTTCAGAAGGATATAGATAAGGAAGGATAGTCATCGAGAGAAGGGAAAGCTAATATTAAGAAGATATGGAAAACGATATGGCATTCCAATGTACCTTAAGAGATTAGAAACTTTGGTTGAAATTTTTTAATGGTTCCCTTCCTACTAGGAAAGGTTTGAAAAAAAATGTATCTAAGACGATATTTGTGAATGGTGTGAAGTTTAATCAGAGTCAATTGAACATCTCTTTCTCAAATGTCCATTTAGTAGGGTTGTTTGGGCAAATTATCCAATGTAATGTAAAATTGAGGAAAATTTAATGGGGTTAATCTCGGAATGGATTTACAAGATGTTCTATACGTATTCTAAAAATTGGTGGGACAAAAGATTGATTACATCATACATTTTATGTACAATGTGGAATATTTGGAGGGATAGGATGAAAGGTTTCTTCGAGAAGAAAAAATAGGTTATTTGGGAAATTAATGAAACCTCTAAGAAACTTATTAGGGATATTTTTGGAGATTCTCAAGATATTTATAATAATGATTCAAATTTCAGTACAAACAACAAGTATAGGGAAGAAGATGATATATATAAGGATGATGCTGAAACCATTTGGCTTAATGACCCAGCTTTCACGAAGTCTTGGGACAAACTGGTCTGGCTTCTATCGCAGTTAATCAACAAGGTGGGTTTCACAAAAAAAAAATTGAAAAAGTGTTTGGTGAAATCTAACTTAGAAATGGAATTTTGGGTCATTTTGAAGGCAATGAGAGCGGTTGGGAGAAATCTCACGATCTGCTCATTTTATTCAGACAACCTTGAAATTATTCAAGTAATAAACAAATAAATGTGAATCAATTGGATAATCCTACCTATGCCTAATGAAGCCTGAAAATGAATGTAAAAATTCCCATGTTAGAAAGTTAGACACATCTGAAGCGAAATGGATGGGGTGACCGATATACTGGCTAAATGCGTTCAACGAAATGTTAACCTGTCAGGATGGGTGGAAACTTCATTACTAGAATCGTTACGTTCGTAAACTTATAGAAAAAGAGGTGTAGATTAAACTGTTTGTGTGTTTTGTTTTTCCTTTGTCAATATATATATATATATATATATATATATATATATATATATATATATATATATATATATATATGTGTGTGTGTGTGTGTGTGTGTATTAACATCCTGCTTATATAATTGGTAAAAACATGAATTTAAAAAAATTACAGCCCCGTCAACTGAAAATCCAGCCCACCCTAATTCAAAATTTATAGATTAGTTTTACTAAATTCTAAAATTGTGCAGCTTTACAAGTCATGGGCGGAATATAATTTCAAAATCAATTCGTTAGAAATTTAAAATTCTCAGGTGTGTCTTAAATTCTTTTCAATATTCTATACTATTTGAATTAAAAATCAGAAAATTCTATTTTGTCTATTTTGATTTTTGTGTTATGCATTCCTATTAAATTTATTGTATTATTTTTAATTTTAGGTTAATCATTTTAAGTGATTATTGAATTGACTTAATCAATACTATTTTAATTAGAAATTAAAAAATTGTAATTTTTCTATATTGATTTTTGTGTTAAGCCTTTTTATTTAATTCATTGTATTATTTTAAGTTTTTGGTTAATCATTTAAGTATTCATTGAATTAACTCAATCTTGTTTATGACTTTTAACTATTTGAGTTTCAGATAATTTGGATCACTACATAATACTCTTTTGATATCAAGAGAGACTTAATTTGTTGCAAAATCATGATATTTTAACCTGGTTATTCAATCAGAACCTGGTAAAATAGTTAAGTCTGTAAATAATTTGAAATTTTATTCTAATACAATCACCCATCAGTAAAGCTTTTGTCGATTACTAAATTCAACAATATTTCATAATTTTATGTGTTGTTTTTTGAGTTAATCAAAGTTGAACAAACTTTCAATTATTTAGCATAAATTTTTATCCAAAATAGATTCAGTTTAGCATCGAGAATACCTTTTATCTCGATTTATTTTTGCAGTTAAGTCTTGAAACAAACAGCCAAGTATTATGTCAAGGTGAATATGATTTGTTTTGTATCGTGCGTATTTTTTATTGGTGATTTTTAAAGATTTTGTTAAATATATAAAAGTCTATTGGGTATGGTTTTTAAAAAAAAATAATAATTTATCTGAAAATATATACTTGAAAATATATCCTTTCTAGGGGTTAAAATGCTCTAGAAGCTGAATTTTTATATTAGACTCCAACAGTGCCTCCTTTATTTTCCATTAATTTAGAGTTTGATCAGTTTGAGTTTTCAGGTTATCATCTTTTTGAGGCCTAACACGAATCTTCATATGTAACCTGTTCTTTTAACTATATTTGTTGGGTCGATGTTCTTTTAATTATAGACCCATATTTTAACATAAAGTCTAACTGAAATATATTAAGTTTGGAGATGGTCTTATAATATTACAAAGTAAAAAGATTGTGGGTTAAAGTTGTGCGTATGATTATAATAAAGAGACGTTGGGTGTGAATTAGATTATTCAAAGTCCACATTGATGTCCACGTACATTGATGTTCTCCTCATCTACTTGTCAACACTAAAAACCTTCTAGTTAAACAAAATTAAGTTTTGACAAAAAAAAAAAAAAAACGATATTAAGTACATATTATCATAATACTTTTGTCAATAGGATTTCAAAATCACATCTAAGTTAAATAACTTTTTTTTTCTTTTATATGGAAGAGCTACTCAGTTACATCGATACGGTTCGAACCTTACCGCCTAGAAGGATAACGAAAGTTCTGGCCAGTTAAACTAACCCCAACTGGTTAAATAACTTTTTTTATTGAAAATTTACATAATCAAACAACAACAAATAAGACTAAATCCAACGGTTCTCTGTCTATTTTTTTACAATTAGAAATCAAACCTTCATTCTGTTTCAAGTTTTTCTTTCTTATAATAACTGTGCTTCAATAGTTTCTCTATTTCAATTTTATTTTGTATATCTTACAAATATATTTTAAAGTCTTTTTATATTTAAATTATAATTATTTATGTAAATATATATAATTTTAAAAAGTATATCATTTATTTTCTTAATAATATTAGAATTTGTCCAATTTTTTTTTTAATATTTCAAAAATATATATATATATAGATATATATATATATATATATATATATATATATATATAGATATGATGAATTATAAAGTAAATTTTAAAAATAAAGTTGGAGACTTATATAATATGAATTTAAAAAAATAAAGGCTAAAGATATAAAATATAATTTTTTAAAATATAACTAGTGAATTTATAAAAAAGTTGAAGGTTACAAATGAAACATGAAAACCTGTCCAAGAAAATGAAACGTAATAAATTAAGAAAAAGAGAAATCAAAGATAAGTAAAATTTTAATTATTAAGTGGATTAAAAAGAAGTAAGTTATAGTTTTTCGATTGGTAAAACAAATTTAAAAAATAAAGAAAAAAGATGTATCTGAAGCTCTATTGTTCAACATGACTAAAAAAGAGCAAAAAATTGATGCTTAGATTGGGGTTTTATATCTATTGATACTATTGAAGCATAATTATTAAATAATCAATCTCCAATTAGTTTTTTTGCCATCATTAGAGTCCGGTTGGACCCAGCCTAAAAGAAAGAGAAAGCGAAAAAAACCTAAAAAAAGCTATAGTAAATGAAACCATACCTAGTAACAAATTATAACTTAAGGCATCTTTTTTTATATATGGGTAGTCTGAGATAACTTGTGTACACTACGATTAATTTCACGAAAAATAAACACCCCTCTCCATGTATATCTCTAGGTAAATTAGAACTGGGTTACCTATATTAAAGGAAGAGATTCAAACCCTGACTTGTTGAGCTAATTCAATTGGTTCTTAATACATTATTGGATTCAAATGAGTAAAAAAAAAAGAAAAAGGAAAGATTTTTTTTTGTTTAATTGAAAATAATAACAAAGGAGAATAAAATAAACGATTTACCAATCTTTTGTTTGGATTCACATTATTAAAGGAAAAAAATGAAAAAAAATTATATACGAAAAATATTTTTATACTTTTTTTATATTATTTAAGTCTTATATATAAATTTATAAAGTTATTTAAAACTTTTTAAAAAGTAATTATTTCATTCTTTTGAAATGACTTCAATTAGAAGGATTAAAAAATATAGAATTAGTTGAATTACTCTTCTTTTATTAAAAGTTCAATCTAAACAAAAGAAATGATCATTTATTCCAATCATTTTTTATTTTTATTTAGTAATACAAATCCAAACAATACATAAATAATCCCACCCTCATTATCGAAACCAATCTATAAGGTTGCAACAATACCCAAGCAGATGAAAGACCCAAACACCACCAAGAAGACCATAGTCACGAACAAAAGGCGACTTGATGAACGTTAGTAACTTGTAAAATTGACGAGAGTGAAATTAACCATGCAAAATACCCATATTTAAGGAGGTTTTGAACCTGATACGAACATAAAAAAATTATCTATGACCTTTACCAAATAAGTGTTGGTAAATAGGTACTTGGTGTCTCCGTTTATGTGATAGAATGATCTAGTCAGACAACATCATTTTTGGGGTATTCAGTGCTTAGTTTTGGGATTTTCCCCATTTATTCATGTTTTACACTTTCTTGTCTAGTTTTAGGTATTCTGCTATTTTCAGAGCTTTTGCGCATAATTTGTGTGTTATTTGTATATCACTTAGGTATTTGAAAGCTAAGCCACATTGGGATTATGATAGGAAGTGAAAAAGATAAGAAAACCCCTTAGTCATGGTGATAAAGAAAACTTCTGACTTTATCTCTGGCGCTTCTGACTTTTCTAAAATGAGTTGTGTGTAAAAATAAAGTCAAAATGTCTATTTATACTCATAAATTCGGACTTGGGCTTATACTAAGTGAATTAATGAAATATTAAATGACCCAACTCCACTCTTCAAATCAAAATCCGTAACTGGTGTACACCCTTCACTAAAACGGCTATAACTTTCTCAAATCAACTCCGAATTGAGCCGTTCAACTTGCTAAATCTTATTAACTCGATAAGGAACTAATCTTATTTAAAATTCAGAGGCTGGATCCATGTCTAAGTAGCTAGAAATCAGCAATTACCACTAGCCTTCCAGATTTGCAGCTTTAACTTGTCAACTCTTCGGGATATTTCTTCTCGCCTTTGACTTCTTTACACGATCTAAGACTTTAATTCTTGATTTCTCTACTTTCTAGCATTAAGAAGCTACAAACATTGCACTAAAACAAACCATTTAACGTGTAAAAGCTTAATAAATGAAAAATGCTAAAAGCCAAGGAGGGAAAATGAAATATAACAAATTAACACTAAAAGTCTATCGAATTGGTCAAATAATCACCCAAAATGATGTCTCCTAAGGGGATATAATTAGAATAAAAGAGGAGACATCAACTTCCTAGTCTGCCCTTACAACTAGAACCAATCATTGTCATTATAAGGGATTACTTGTAAACTAAAGATATACTCTCATACTTATATCTTTGTTATTTTGTTACTTTAATTGTAGTTTAATTAATCTTGTTTACTTTATTTCACCTTATTTATTTAATCATGAAACCAAAAAAAAGTATATTATCATTTATTCTTGTTTTTTAGTAATAACAACTAAGTCCATTTACGCTTTCTAAGAGCACAATATTAATTTAACCGCATACTCCATGTGGAGAACGGTCTTATATACATAATTATTAATTGTGAACGACCCATGCACTTGCAGGGAGTGATCTCAAGGGGTGTCGATTGTTATATTATTTTATCACACCTCTAGAGACGATAAGTTTTTGGTTTCGATGCCCAGGAATATTCCTGTAATTATTTTGTTTTTATTTAGTGTAATAGAGTTAGTTGTTTTCCATCTTACACTTACTTCTGTTTTTGTCTCTTCCACAGTTTCTTAGGTTTGGTATATGTTCTCGGATCCCGAGAGGTTGCTTTGAGCTTAAAGAAGATGAGAAAATGAGTTTATATACAGATGAGAATCCAATCTAAGACAAGTGATTGTACCGCCACCTAAGATGGAACAAGTCAATCAAAATCAAGTTCCTCAGGGAATTCAACTACTGCTAGGAGCTAATGTAGAGTCCCACCAATTGTTCAAAATAATCCACGTAGAGAACAAGGTATATATTATTAAAGAGACCAATTTTGAGTTCAACCGTTAAAGATTCTCCATCTAGTAATTCAAGTTGTGTAATTTAAGACTGATTCAGGTATATTGAACCAGTTCATGAGCTATGGAGATTATAGCAGAGCTGTAAATCAAGATGCGGTTCGAGCTATTCAGAAGTTCATGTAGATATGTGACACTTACAACACTCAAGGTGTCACACGAGAGCAAATGTATTAATTCATGTTCCAATTTTTCTTGACCGAAGGTGCGAGTGAGTGGCTTGATTATCATCCACCTGGAATCGATAACGTCATGGGACAAACAACAAGACTGATTCCTTGACCATTTCTATCACAAAGTATGAGAATGAAATATCAAATTGATCTTGCCAATTTCAGACAAAACAATGGAGAAAGCGTAGAAGAGACATGTGCACTATTTTAACAAAGGTTAGCAAAATGTCCACATCAAGGTTATATCCCTAAACTTCAGTTAGCTATATTTTATAAATAACTCGAAGAGAGTTTATGACCGAGGGTTGATAATCTTCAAGGTGGTGGTTTTGTGGCCATGGATCTGAATGAAGCATCGATTAGTTTGGAGAAGATAGTTGATAATGAGAGGATTTGTTACCTTTACGAGCTCCAATTACAAATTTTATTAGAGGTGCGTCACGTTTTGATAGTGACACTACTATGGATGCAAATTTTTTTTAGAGAATCAATTGAAGCAGTTGCCACTAGCTGTTAAAGAAGGTCTCCAAGGGAGACAGTTTGAGGTAAATGTAGTACAAGAGTCACAAGGTTGTCTGTGTTGTGGATTGAATTATCATATTTTGGAATAGTGTCAAGGTAACCCGGAATCTATGTTTTTTGTGTTGAATCGTGGGAACTACAATTTGGGAGTCATGGGTATCAAAGTGGAAATCTTAATCATCCGAGTCTCTAATGGTCAAACATGAATGGGGTTGTGAATCAAGGTAACACCTATCAAAGTAATTCATTTCAACCATGACCTCAAGAGAAAATATTCAACTAAGGTCCCAAAATCATTATCAAGGGGGACATGGATATGATAATCAAGCTCCTCCACAATTCATCTATGATGCATATTTAGAAAGACTTGTTCAAAAAGATCTCCTTGCGCATCCACAAGAAGGCTTCACTAATGAGTAACTGGTGGTGGCTAGGGTGTGATAAAATAATGATACAAATAAGATAACTAACACAGTATACCACTACAATAAACTCTTCGCAAGTTCACATAATGTGTAAGTAAAACAAATATCGATCTCAGGGACTACGAAAGTGAGCTATAACTAATGCAACTAGGAAGTGGTATAAGATAAGTTGATAAAATAATACGCGTAAGACACTAAAAAAATTGTTTGGTTGTATGCCTCTAAATACTTAACTAATTAAACGAAGGAAAGTAAAGACCAGAGAATAAATATAGAAGAGAAGATGTATGAGAGTTTAGCTTGAGAAATAGTAAGTAATCCTCACTAGCCTTGTTATATGGTTATTATCTAAGGAAGAATTGTGTGATATACAGTAGCCAGGATTCTATATTCCTCCTGAACCCCGTCAGGGTGGACTTAGGAGGCAACCTAACAATTACCAGGGGACTTGGGTAAATGGGACCCTGTGCAATGATCGGTGGTTAAATCAAACTTTAGTGACTATTTAGTTAGGTAAGTCCGTCAGGATCACTACCGCACACTATACGTTTATGTGGTATTTCTATAATTGAATCCCCTATCAAGGTGACAATCCGAATACTATGGTAATCCTATACGTTGTGCACCGCAAGAACTACAAACTTTAAATCAAATCACATAAAACAGAGATATCACTACTAATTTCAATTAAATGTAAATAGAATTAGTACATACTAAATAAAGAAAGAAAATAATTACAAATACAGGTAAGGGTTGGAATGGCATGAACGATTTCCAAGCTCCTTCTTATATTCTTCTCTCTTGATCTAGGCTTCCTCTTGGTCTTTAGAAGATTAGTGACTGACGAAGGATTATATTCTTAAGGCAAAAGTGGATATATATATATATATATATATATATATATATAGGTCTTAGGTCAAAACCTAGAGAGTTCCTCAAGTCAAGGAGTCCAAATCTTACTAAAATTTGTTTTCCTAAATTGTAAGACAGGATAAACCTTGTAGATTGATTTGGTCCTATCTCCTTCGTTACTTATTTGAATTCAGTGTATTTTACATGGAAAGGACCGCAATTCAAAGATCTATATGTTCCTAAAAGGTATCCTCAAAATGCTTAATAGGTTTTCAGTAGAATTACAATTAGTGGATGTTTTTCCAGCATGACAGATTCTTTAACTTTCCAAATATATTGAAACTTTCCTTTTCAATTATGACTGAGATGTTTTCTTTACTTTTCTTCACTTCCTATCATCATCCCATGTGAAATAGCTTCCAATACCTAAGTTCTTCTCAAATAACACACAAATTACGCGCAAAAGCTCACAAAATAGCAAAACACCTAAAACTGGACAAGAAAGTGTAAATCATGAATAATTGGGGAAAATCCCAAAACTAAGTACTAAATACCCCTAAAATGATGTCCAGTGACTAGATTTTTCTATCACGTAAATGGAGACATCAACTACAACAAACATTAAAATCATTTATAGCAATGACGCAGGAGAATTTGAGAGAAAACAATGAGAGGTTCAATGAGAATTCCACTTTGTTGAAGATATTAGAGATTCAAGTCTCACAAATTGTCAATCACCTTCAAGGCCAACAACAAGGTCCACCCATGCAAATCGGCCAAGGTACGAATACTGATGTTAAGTCAATTTAGAATGTTTATAATAATGTTGGGTTCGCGTCATGTAAGGCTACTAGCCTTCAAAATGAAAAGTTTGTGGAATTTACACCGGTTACATCTAGTGAAATGGAGATTTCAAAGAGAAAGAACCAACACAGATGAATTTAGATGAGTTAACTGTTGAGGATTGGGTTAGAGAAGTGGTTGAGAAGTTTGAAGAGGTAGTTGATGCGCCAAGGGTGTAAGAGAAATCCAGGGCGGAACCGACGCCACCATACATCTATTTGTCACCATCATATACGTTACAAATCTCTAATAAGAGTGATGACATCAAGTACAAGAAGTTCAGGGAGATGTTAAGTCAATTGAAAATCAACATCCCGTTACTCAAAGCCATCAATAAGGAGCCAAAATATCAAAGATTCTTCAAGGAGACACTCACCAAGAAGAATATATTTACCAAGTATGAGACTATGGCATCAACTGAAGGGGTATCGACACATGTTCAACAGAAGTTACCATTGAAACTCAAGGACCCTGCAGGTTTCAATCTCCCAATCAAAATAGGTGGTACGTTTGAAAGGTAACCGATGTGTGATTTGGGTGTGATGTAAATCTCATGCCCAAGAGTGTGTTCGAGAAGTTGGGAATCAGAGATGCTAAGCCAACATCGGTCATCTTGCAACGGTCAGATCGATCCACAATGAATAAGTGTGGAGTCATCAAGGAAATGCTGGTCCAAGTAGGTAATATTGTTATTCCCATGGATTTTATTATACTTTATTATGATGAAGATTAGAATGTTCCATTCATAATTGGGCGTCCATTCTTGGCCACGGTCCACACCATAATCAACGTGAATGAAGGAAGCGTGACCCTCCACATTGAAGATGAATCGCAAACGCTTTAAGTTTTGGGAGAGAAGAAAAGGAAGGAGTCACGAGATGTCTCGACAATACGAATTATGATCGAGAATTCAAATGCTAAGAGCCCCAAGAAACCGCAAGAAAGAAAGAAGAAGATGAGTTTGGGGTGGGAGACGATGTAGCGCTAAAATCTCCCAAACCCGAGAACAGACCATGCAAGTACAATTATGCTTGTATGGGGCAATTCCTTGTCACTCCATTTGTTTCAGAAAATTTGGTTGAGGTACGATCAAAGAAAGGTTGAAAATTCCTATTGGTCGATGTGGAGGATATGTGAGAAAGAAATGATGAGGTAACAAATGTAAAACTTTGAACGACGTAAAACGAAATTTTTTGTGGGAGATAACCCATGTTTTAATAAATTTTAATTGCATTTTTATTTTTAGTAGTGTGAATTAGTTAATTTTATTATAAAAAAAAATTAAAATTAATTTAGTCGAGCTAAAAAATTAGTTAATTTTGTGTGTATTAGTGTATATTCATTTAATGATAAAGGTATTAGCTATTTTTGGTGTGTAGGTAGTAAAATATTTTAGTTTGAATTATAGGAGAAAAATAAATTTGCAACAGCTACTTGCGTTACACCGCACTATAACTGTGGTGCACCAAAAGCCACAATGTGGTGGCTCTACAATATTTTTTTACAATACACTATTGAGTTTGAGACCAACTATTCTCCGCAGGTACACTGCACTAGGCATGCGCTACATCGCACAACTAAATCGTCACGTATGCTATTTTATTGATAATACGGTATATATTACGAGAGCAAGACTTTTTCCTGTCGTATACCGCAGGGCCGTATCAGCAAAATCCGTATTGAGGGAGGTGAAATAGCATGCCACAGTATCGTGAGAAATTGGTTGAGGTATAACCGCACCAAGTCCTGTGGTACGCCGCATACCTGGTGCTATTACAGTAACATGAAGAGATGGGTTATACACGAAAATCAAATCCTTAAGCTTTCTTCTTCTCCAACACCAAGTACTCCATTTAAGTTTCACTTAACCTCTGACACACACAAAAATACCACCAAAACACCATTAAATCGCATCCAAATTCATCTTTTCACTCTATAAAACAACTTTCCACCATCAAGATCATTCGATAACACCTAAAAATCCAAGAAATTTCCCAATTTTTTTATAAAATCCTTTTTATCTTCACCCAATTGAAATTCCACCATAAACATATCACTAAAAATCATCCCAGTACCTTACCCAAACCAAATAACACTTGAACCACCTAAAAGCAAGGGGTACTTTCGAGAGTGGTACAACTTTGAGTTGGAGTTCCACTGAGATGACGCGTAGAACAAAGACATTAACTAATGCATGGGGGACGGTGAAGAATTTAGAGAAAGAACAGGTAGAGGAGAGGAAAGTAACAAGAATCGTGTGAGCTCGGGGAAAAAGAGAGGGTAATTTGAATAAAGAGATATGAGAAGAACCGGTTATAATTAGCATGAGTCCTCAAGAGTAATAAATTATGATTTTGGAACCGAGAATTCCACAAATGATACAAGTAGAAATTCCGATAGCCGTGATGAGCGAAACTACTAAAAGCTTATTAGCTATCGCCCAAGCAAATATGCTTGAATTGATCCCTTCACATGCGATAGTATTTCAAAAAAAATTGAGAGAATTAGTATACAATTTTTAGAGTTGGTGATCGATTAGGATGGAAAAAATTCATGATGAGGCAATTGAGTTTATGCATAGAGTTAGTATCACAGTTTTATCTTGGCCTCTTTAGCCGAGATAGTCTCGTTCTGAGTTAAAGTTATCTGAAACCACTTCAAGTTCAAGGAATTAGCTGGACCATGGAAGTACCAAGAAGTGGTGAAGAATATGGATACTACGATTGGAAATTGCTATACACATGTTTGGTTCAAGGAGTTTGTTCAGAAAACAAAAGAGAGTTGAAGGGACCTTGGCCTTAAAAGTACCGTCGACCCGATGCACGAGTATGAAACAACTTCCTTGCATCAGTAGTCTTTGGGAATGTTCGAACCGCAGATGTAAGCAAGAAATTTTCCATTTTCTTGAATTGTGTTTTACAAGACGAGGAGATATATATAGTACAAGTGATCTTTAATTTAGTAATGCGTTTCACGATTGCCCCACAATCATTGTTTAATCTGAAATACCCAACAACAATCACTAGCCTGGTTAGGAAAGAGAATATGACTCATGGGAATAAAGTATTTACATACAAGTCAAGTAACAACATCGATGACGAGTGGATCAAAAAATTCTTAGAGGAGAGGTAACAAAGAAACCTCCAAATATGGAGATTTCTTGGCAGAAGATCAAGAAGAAATCAAGTTTGAGAGATAAGGATCCTTCACGGCAAGAAAGGATGAGCGAGTGATTTGACCTAGTAGAGGCAGGTCAAACTTTCTTGGCGGATTATGTGGTGCAAATCAAAACAAATAAAGCACACATTATCGCATTACTTGAACAAATTCATCGTGATATTGCAAAGCATCCACCTCACCCTACATTGGGTGATGATCATGCGTGGTAATAAGCCCTGAGAGTACATTTTATTCTCTACCATTCATATCATTATTTGTATCTTATTTGTTTGGTTTTGCATTTTTAAATTTCAATTTCTTTTAGAGTCTTTTTGAGTCGTGGGGACACGACTCATGGTGAGTTGGGGGTGGGAGTTTGTTGTCCTTTTTCCTATTTTACTTGATTTTAGTTGCTTTAAGAAAAATCATAAAAATTATATAAATATTAGTGTATAATATATGGATTAGGTGTAGAATGTGCAAAATATCCCCTGAAAGCATAAATTTAGCGAGTTATTGATAGATAGGTAAGATTTATTTGAACTATTCATAGCGTGCTTAAAGTATGCACATGAAAACACACCATAAAAGATAGAAATTATAAGTAAGCAATATGTAGAATTAAGTTTGAACTTAGGGAGAATGAGTGGACTGTAGAATATGAGACCTGAGATAGTTAAAAAACCCACTTCTTGAATGTACTAGAGGTGAAAAAGTAACGAGATCACGTAATTAGAGAAATGATTAACGAATTAATTTGTTAAAACCCTTGTTGCCTTTTAGCTTGCTAACCAAATATAACTGATACATCATTATTATCATTTTCACGCCCGTAGCCTTTGCTTTGTAGCCACATTACAAGCCATACCCATTAAATTTTAGGACTAACCGCACGCGAATCGCAGTGCCTTAAGACTATCATCCTTTGAGCTTGAGTTTGGGGTGGTGGGTTTGATTATGGGAAGTACATTGGGTGGGTTGAGCTTGTTGTATGCGCTGTGTTGATGATGTGATTTATTGTAACCCTTTGTCGGGGTCTAATGAAATATATATATATATATATTGAGAAAAATAAAATAAAAAACAAGAAAATTTACTAACATGACATCTCACATCAAAAAGAGTGTCATGTCTAACTTACAAAAGTATATGAGTGAAAATTAATTGGCAATAAATGTTATGTAATCATAGGAATATTTATAAGATTATTGAGGATTCTTATCAAGCGCAAGAAGAGGTTTGAGTGAGAACATCGTTGAGTGTAAACTCAATCTCTAGGGAGATTCTTTGATGACTAATGAGGAGAGAGCCAAAAGCTCACTTCAAACTATTCAAATACTTATCATATCGTCCCTAAGCCTACATTAAAACCTTAAGTACGTATGATTATTATTCACGTGGTTAAGGAGCGATTGAACTAATAGGTAGTAGTTGAGTGAATCAGTGGACACTATGTTAGGATCGAGGAACAACCTATATCCACCATATCTGACTAAGTGAAAAACATATCCTTCTTGCATTGCGAAAAATCTTATCTTGAAATTATAACGTGTTGATAGTTTGTATGAGTGTATGTATGATTTACTTTATAGATATTATTATATGAGACTTGTTGAGTAATTTCTTTGGGATCATTATTTACATTCTTCTCTCCCATATTCATTGACTAATTCCCTTATTTAGTTCTTATTTTCTCGGGATGACAAAAATTTGAGTTGGGAGTCTTAATGTCTCCTTTCATGTGATATATTAATTGTATCATGAGATATCTTTTTAGGGGTTATTTGTACTTCTTTGAGGGACTATTCCCTCTATTTATACATATTCACATTTCTTTCTTGTTTTGGATATTTGTTACTTTTATAGCAATGGGTGTGTAATTAGTGTGGTACGTATGTAGATCTGGTGGGGGCTAGGGTGTGATAAAATAACAATATAATTTGAAAGAACTAACACCCTAAACCAGTCACGAAAACTCTCTACAAGTATCACAGATCATTTGCAAGTTTAGTTAATAAGTAAGATTCGTTCTCATGGACTTAGTGTATTAGAATTATGTTTAGAAGAGAAAGCGTAGTAAAGAACAGTTGCTTGGAATAAAGACATTAAATAAAGATGAATAAAGTGGAGAGATACTAATTAAACTAATAACTAATGCAGTAAAATAAATACGAAAGAATGAGATGATAGATATAGTTTAGGTTTGCTTAGTATGCACTTATCCTTCTAATCCTTCTTCTAGTTATACTATATTCCTTCTAACCCCCTTCCAGTGGACTTAGGTGGCGACCTAACAATTACCACGGGACTCGGTTAAGGGGACCATGCACAATGATCGGTGGTTAATCTCAAACCCTAGTGACTATCTAGTTAGGCAAGCCTGTCGAGATCACTCCGTACACTAGACATTTATGTGGTGTTTCAACAATTAGACACCCCTTCTGCGTGACCATCCAACTGCTATGGTAATCCTATACTTGTGCACTAGCAAGAACTACAGTCAATACATCAAAGCACATACAAAAATATAAAGGTTAAGAAGCTTAATCGATTTAAAAAGTATTTCCCAAACAAACTTAGAAAAAAGAAAATAGAATTCAAAGATTATACGTATGCAAAACCCAAGCTATGGGAAATTTAGTTAATGCTAATAAGAAATAAACTAAAATAAAGATACATATTGTTAACTTGCGTCTCTTAATGTTTCTACATGAAACTAAGGACTAATAATCAAGAAAGGACATGTTTACAATGATAAGAGGGTGTATTTATAGGTGTTTTCTAACCCTAGGTCGAAATCTTGGAGTGAAAAGCAAGTAATTGGACTCCAAGTCCAATTCAAATTCGTTTCCTAAAATATAGGACATGATAAACACTGCTTCAATAATTTGGCCATATCTCCTTCGTTACATAGAGTTTAGTGTATGCCTAGTCAAAACGACCGCAAGTCAAAGATTTGTCTTTTGGTAAAATATCTCATCCAAATTCGTAATAGATTTTCTGCAGTCTTTAAAACAATGGATGACTATTCAGCATGCCAGTTTTACTTGACAGCATTTCTAATTCAACTTTGTTTACTTTTATCTTTAGATTTCACCTTGGATCTTATTTCCTTAACTCCTTGACATTGATTTAGTCTCTACATATTTCCTTTTACTTAAGAGCTTCACAATAACACACAAATTATACCAAAAACGCTACAAAGTGATGAATCTCCTAATCAAGACACAAATTAAGAAATTATCCAATAACGGGGGAAAATCTCTAAACAATTAAAGAAATACACCTAAAATGATGTCTCAAACCTAGATTGATATATCACAAATATGGATACATCAAGATCTCAGGTACTTGGATGATACAAGATCCCAAGACGAGAATAATGAGTTGAGAAAGAAAGTTCAAACCCAAGTCTAGGCGTTAAACGTGAGATATCCCTTTGGTTTTATGGTATTAATTGAAGTCAGAAACATGTGAGAGTTTACAGTTTATGGGTTGGATTTAAGATGAAAGGGTTATTAAAGGTGCAGTTGGCGTGGCTCGAACAGTCCACTCCTTAATTAAAACATTTTTGGGTTTACTTGGGCCATTTAAAAGGGGCCTACAACACCAAAAATGTGATGGAACCTTATATATATATATATATATATATATTGGTCTCGACTAAGGTGTGATAAAATAATAGATATAAATAAAGCAATAAACACCCTAGCCTAAACACGGTACTGCAAGTATTACAGGACGTATGCAAGTTTTGATGATAAGTCAGATTCATTCTTAGGGGCTTAGTGTGTTATAAGAATGGGTAAACAGAATAGAGTAGCAGTTAATAATTAAAAACAGAAAGTAAATAAATATGATTGATGAGGATATTAATGATTAACTAAATAAAACAAAGACAATAAATAAAATACGAGAGAATGAGATGAGAGAATATAGCCCAGGTTTCGCTTGTATGCACTATTCCTTCTAAATCTTCTATCTGTTAATAAGGGTGATAATAACTCTTATATAAGTAGTAAGGATTCTAAATTTCTTCCTAAACCCTTCCGGGTGGACTAGGGTGGCGACCTCACAATCACGAGGGGACTTAAATAGGGTACTCCTACGTCACTAGGTTCCTAAATGAGACTGGCCTTCTAATGATGATCGGTGCTTAAATTAAACCCTAATGACTATCTAGTTAGGCAAGCCCGTCAGGATCACTACCGCACACTAGACGTTTATTTGACAACTTTTCCTTTTCTATTTTATCTTTTCCTTCCTTCATCTCCAATTTCCATCATTATTTTCTTTCTTTTATCTCTTGAAATTGATTTGGCATCTAATTAATTACCATATATCTTTAAAGCTTCACAATTATCAAACAATTAAACCAAATATGCTCTAAATATTAATAAATCATCAAATCAAGATAAGAAATAAAAAATATACAACAATTCTAATAAAAATCGAGTATAACTTTCTACTATTTCCTAAAATGATGTCTCCAACTAATATTAAATCATCACAAACGGGGAGACATCATATATATATATATATATATATATATATATATATATATATATATATATATATATATATATATATATATATATATATATATATATATATATATATATATATATATATATATATATATGTATTTCAGTTTTTATCATTTAGAAAGGGTCCCCGATTTGTTACACATTAGTTTCACAAGTCACAAAGAGAGGAGAAGCGCCAAAAGTAGGGGTGGAAATCGGATCCGAAATTCCCGATTTCCGATTTTTCCGATCCGAAAATTCCGATTTCGAAACAGATTTTTTGGGTTCCGAAATTCCGAAGTTCCGATTTCCGATTTTTCCGGAAAAATAGGATCGGAATTGGAACTATAAATAGATTTCCGATATTTCCGGGTTTTCCGATCCGATTTTATTTCCGGATTATATTTCCGATCCGATTTTATTTCTGAATTATATTTTAAAATAATATTGCATAGAATATTTGAAAAACATGAATAGACTTGGCATGTTTCTTTGGTTGAAATTTTGAAACTTGAAAACCAACTTGGCTTCCGTATCCACTGTCCAGTTATATTTCCAAAACTTTTTCAAAGTACACTTATAAATCAACTCAAGACTTAGTTAATCCCAAATAAAACTTAAGTTTCTTCTGAATAGGTTCGGCAATTAGTTTCTCCCTTCCTTATATGATTGACAATGTCTGTAAGGGAACCTTCAACAGAAGAACAGTTTCATGCTTTTGCCAACAATTTCATATCACTAAAAATGTCCGTGAACATGTTGATGTTGTTAACTACTTTAACATCTTTAACCGTTTCAATGATACTTATGGTCAAAACAAAGACAATCCAGCATTGCCTAGTGTGATCTTCTTTTCAGAATGCTGAAGCAATGTTTTCGTATTTTCTGTAAAAACTTATACAACATTGTTTTCGCACTTTTTCTAACAACTTATCGGAAATTGAAGGACCATTCTGAGTCTCGGAGGCAAGACTTCTTTGGAACAAAATTGCGGAATCATTTTCCCAGACTTTTTTGCAATATTTGTTTTATCATGTAATTGGAAAAGTAACAGTGGTTTGACATTGTTTTTTTTAACTATTGTTACTTTATATAAATTTTAAATTTAGTTTTTAACTAATGTTCTCTTCGTGTAAGTTTTGTAAGTTTAGTTTTTAACTACGGTTATTCTTCGTGTAAGTTCTAAACTACTGTTCCGATTTATAACCTTTAGTTCCGCAATTTCTGAACCAAAAGTTCCGAATTTTCGAAACCAAAGTTACGAAATTTCCGAACCAAAAGTTCCGAAATTTCCGTGCCGAAATTTCCGAATTTCCGAGTTCGGAACTTTTTTTTCCAGTTCCGAAAAATTGGATAGGAATTGGAATGGAAAAAATCTATTCCGAAAAAAATTGGAATTTTTCCGAATGCCCATTTTTCCGATCCGTTCCTTCCGATTTCCACCCTTAGCCAGAAGAGAAGGAAGATAGAAGCTAGAGCCCTACTGCACCACCCATACACCATTCCACGATCGATCTTAGGGTATATTAGTATTAGTTATTTGTCCTAAACATGATTCTTATACATTTATACTTTGATTTTATTGCTTGTAGTATGAAACAATTCTTTATTAGCTTATGTTTGCTTTAATGTATGGACCACAGATGAAATTTTATGGATTTTAATGTTATTTGTGATATTTTATATTTAATGAATTGGGTATTTAATTTATATTGCATATGAATTTTGATTCCTAGTTGTTTATATCCTGATCAAATATAACAACCCTCCAATAAACTAGACTATTTCCTTGACAGGGAGTTAGGGAACGAAGAGAATTCATATACTTCAGTGTGCGTTAGTGATCTTTAAGGGTGAATAGCTGGATAATTGTATAGGGTAATTACCTTTAGCGCCGATTATCACGTAGAATTCCCTCACAAAAGCCTCGAGTGATTCTTAGGAAGCTTAATAAGCTATCCGGTAGGGAGTTAGAAGGAAGTTAGAATCCCAATTAACGCGAACTTTCCAATTCTCCCTTACAACTAGAATCAATCGTTGTCACTATAGGGGATTACTCGCAAACTTATGATTTATTCTCATTCTCATCTTTTCGTTATTTATTTACTTTAATCGTAGTTAATTTTCTTACATCTCAGTCTTTTAATCATAAAACCAAAACAAATATATTATCATTTATTCATGGTTTTAGCAATAACAACTAAATCCATCTACACTCCTAAGAACACGATATTAAGTTAACCTCATAGTCCTTGTGGAGAACGATCTTATATACTTACTTATTACTTGCGAACGACCCGTGCACCTGCGGGGATTATTTTATCACACCTCCAAAAGACAAAAATTATAAGTACATAAGTAATAATAAGAGTGCAAAAGAATATGTATATCTTTATAATAAAATAGTTATAACATGCAAGCTTAGATTACAATGGACGTCCTTCTACATAGTTTTACCCATATTTATAGAATCTTTGTATGTAGAAGAAACCAATTCCATCCATCTCTCTCTCTCTCTCTCTCTCTCTCTCTCTCTCTCTCTCTCTCTCTCTCTCTCTCTCTCTCTCTCTCTCTCTCTCTCTCTCTCTCTCTCTCTCTCTCTCTCTCTCTCTCTCTCTCTCTCTCTCTCTCTCTCTTCTCTCCCTCTCTCTCTATCCAACGTATCTTTCTGTGATACTGGTGCAGGTGGTTGTAAGGTTATGGCTCACAGTCTTGTATTTTATGCTTGATATTTAACTAGTGATGTCCCCTTACTTTAAGGAGGTGGAGGCAAACAACCTTTTTGCACCACTGACTTATTGAGGCTAGGTAGGGAAGCTTCCTATTATGTTCATTGAACTTGTTAGGCTCGTACCCTTGAAGTTATCATAACCTCACCAGTGATGGGTGTCCGGTGATTTTTTGCCCTATCAGAAGACACGAGTTAAAACCTATAAGGAAAGCACCGAAAGAAATATGGCAACACATAAAATTTAGCATCACTGGTTCACATTTAAGTGCAACATAACCAGAAGGATAAAAAACTTCCAAGTTGTCAAAAATAAGATTGAATCCCAATATAAAACAATGCAACATCCCTAAAAATTTCATCCCAAGATTTGTTGATAACCCCGTAAGCAAACTTGTAAGTGATGTCATATTTATAGTCATATTGCAACACGTTCATTATATGCTCGAGTCTTGTATCTGGTTTTTGAACGCACCTCATCAACAATAATGTATTTTATCACATCACTGGATAGGTAGTCCTTAGACAATTTTCTTTGTGGGGGTACACAAGTGTGTCTTTGACAAACTTCTTCATCTATACATTGAGATCAACATTATTCATTGCAGTGTACACATACCATTTTCTACTAGTAGATTTCTTCAAACTACAATATTAACCGCTCCTTGGCAGTTTGCTGTGGCCAAAGTTTAACCGATAACCGGTCTCACAAACATATTTTAAAATTTCTCACTTGAACTCTTTCATTCCATCATGAAAAAATAGGTGCGGGTCTTTTTAAGCTACATACACCCACATTGCTTTTCAAAACCTTCTACTTATGATGATAATTTTTTTCAGGGTACTCGTCATCATCATTGTCGGACAGAAGTCGTATATCACGCGGAGATGAGGAAGGGGGCAAGAAAAAAATTCAACTTGCAGAAGGTGGAGGTTGATCTACAACTGCAATAAGAGATGCAACTATCTATTCACCTATTAAGATTTCAAATTAAGACACAAGGTTATGATCCAACAATTAAATGTCGTACCAAAGTCACTTTCACTAACAATATTGCACTTCTAGTGCTTAAAAAAAAGGAAGCAACACACTTACCATCTAACACGGCCAATGTGGTAATGCCATATTTTATGATCGAGTCAAACAAATTTAATAAATAAAATAATTTCAGTGCTTTCTTCTCGAGGTATTGGAATACGAAAAGTACATTTGAAGCCATATCTTAAAGTGTAAGTTCATAAAACCAACAGAAACAATAACTAGATATCAAGAAAGACTAAGAACATTCATAAATATTAGTGGGTTAACAATGCAACAAATGAAGGGCTGTCTGAACTGAACAATGGGCTGACTGACACATCAATAGGCTGTAAGTATACTAATATTGGGTTGATCTTAATAAATATAGTGGGTTGATGACTAATAAAACAGAGTGGGTGTTAGTACAAATCTAGTGGATTGTCAATACAAAGTCGTGGCTTGCCAACAGATTTTCTGTGGGTTACCATTAACAAACCTCTGAACATACAAATATATTCTTAACAATTGTTGCACCATCATACATAAATAAAAAAAGTATAAACACAATTGGTAATCTAAGTCTAAATATATGAACCTTATAAAAAACTCAATCACTACAACAAATATATGTAACAAAACAACTATTGATTCACAAAATCGATCACCAATATAGTCAAACAAATGATATAAATGCAGAGAAATATATAATAATAAACAAAAGCTGGTGAAATCGACAACAGTGGTAAAATGAAAAACAAAAATAAATCAAATAATGCTGAAGAATATATATGGAAAAATGAAATCTCTTGTTTTCGTATGAAGTTTTGAATGAACAACAAGATTTTCGTTTGAAAAAGTTATCTTAATTTGAAAAAAAATAACAATCAATTTAGATCACACCAAAAATAAAAAATACATTTGTCATTTTAAGAGTAAAGTTTCATTTTGTGCTATTATCTTTTACTATTTTCTCCGAATTTAGCCACATTTTTCATTTCCACCAATTTAGGTCATATCTTCTTTCTTTCTTTTTCCAATTTTGGACATAAATAATTCATTTTTCTCAAATACTTATCCTTTTATGTATAGAGGAATAAAAAATTAATGCCACATTTTTTATCCCTCCAATTTACTGTTTGTTTTATTTTCCTATCAATAAAAAACAAATATTAAAGAACAAATAATATATTTGTGACCAAAATTGGGGGAAAACAAAAAATATGCTATAAATTAGGAAAAAAATGTAATTAAGGGGGATGTATTCAATTGGAAAACTGTTGGATTTTTTTGGATTTTACAGAGATATTCAATCAGGATTTTTAAAAGTCTATTAAAATCTTGAGGTATTCAATTGAGATTTTAAAAACTTTTTTAAAATCTAGATGTATTCAATCAAGACTCTTTTAAATCTATTAAAACTTTTAGGTATTCAAAAGTCATTGGACTTTATATGAGTTTAAGGTTTAAGTATAAATAAAAAAGTCTTCTACAAATCCTTCTGTAGAAGCAGAGATTTCATAAATTTCAAACAAAACAACGACTAAGGTAAAAAAAATTATAAGCTATTTTATAATCATTTTAATATCTAATCGTCATGGTCGTGATTCTTTAAATGGATTGAAATTAGGCTATTTGATATATATGTCACCCATATTTATTCACTGATGGCATGTTGAATTGAGAATCAAATATCAATTGAAATTTTTAAACAAGTGAGAACCAAACATCAATTGAAAAAACCTTCATTTAGATTTGTATGAAGGGAGTTTTTTTTTTCTTCTTTTTGGGTTAGGTAGATGGTTGTTAATAAAAAAAAAATCTTTTTGTTTTTTGTTTCAATGCAACGGTGAAGAGATAGGCTTTAGGTTTGATTATGTTTCATTGTCTTTTTTTGGAACATAAGAAAATGTACTGTTTACTTTTTATTTTATTTTCTGTCTGAAATTTTTCCTTATTGTTTTTTTTCCAATGCGAGGATGAAGATATGGGATTTAGGTTTTATCATGTTTCATTTGTATTTCTTTTTTGAAAATAAAAAAATATATTATTTGTTATAAACATGAATATAAAGTAAGAAGAGATAGACAAGAGAACAAGAATATAATCTTATTGAGAGTCAGAGAGTGTGATAATTACAAAGTAAAGACTCATATTTATAGAGAATATGTAACCAAAAACCCTAGTCTTCATGGGCTTGACTACAAGTCTATGGGTTGGACTGAATATCCACATATGGGTTTATAACACTCCCCCTTGGATATTAGTCCCTAAGAATATGCCTCGTTAAAACCTTCCTGGAAAAACCCTTTGGGACAAAATCCAGTGAAGGAAAAAGAGTACGATATCCTTACGCTTCAAATCTGCCTCGTTAAAAACCTTCTTAGAAAAAATCTCGATGAAGGGAAAAAGAGTGCAGTGCGTATTTATCTCCCCCTCATGTAAGTATAGCAATGATGATCTTCAAGTTGTCATCTACTACTCTCGATCTTCAAGATTTTAAACAGTATCATAAATGTAACCATAATCTAAATTAGGCAATATATTTAGTTACATTAGTACACATCACTGAATTATGCAAAACACAGACACATGTATATAAAATGTAAGTAACAAATTCATTCAGATACAATAACAAGTAATAGCACAGTCATATATGAACATATATTCTATTTACAAAACATTACATAAATATATATGGTACATTACATGGCAACTTCTACGACAATTAACAGATAATGGCACTCTAATTTATATATCTCGGGATTTAATTTAAGCGCTTTTAGTCTTTTAAATACTTTCATATGAATGTTTATATTTCATAAAACATATTAGTAAATTTGTTTACCTTAGACGCACATGAAGTCCTTTATAAAATTCCAGGCTATAAAAGATCATACGTTCATATTTACCATATGGGTATGAATCTGCCTGAAGCGTCTTTCTATACTTGGCCAAAATTTTCTTGTCGACATTATGAATGAGTTTAAATTCAAGATCCTCGCTTTTCATACTTATATAATCATCTGTGCATATAATTTGATCATGATCAATCTATTTTTTTTGGTTCCATATTTTTGTAGTAGTATAACTGATAGAGTTCTTAAATCTTAATATCAAAATAAGAAGAGAATGTTTTGATACCTGATGCTCCGAAAGGAGTATTATATTTTTTAAGTTATATTATCGACTTTATTTCATCATAAATAAATATGATGTTAAACTTGTAGAAGTGCCAACTTACTCATACTGCTCAACTTTATAACTTTAGAATCAAAAGGTCGACCACGCTATATGCGTTGAAATAGATATTCCATCCATAGGAGCAGGAGCCTTTAAAGCTGAAATGTGACTTAGTCAGTTTATGAATGCATTTATTTTTTAACATTGAGCTCATAGTTTATTAGCGAGGATTGTGATAGATTTTATAAATAATATTCAGCTATCCATCTATCATGAGAATTTTTGTTTATAAATATTTCAGTATAATAACTTTCTCCAAATTTGCAATTCTAAGTTGCATATAAATTACTGGAGATCAACAACATATTTCATATTTACTCATGATCTATCTTTGTGTATATCACAAGAAATAATACACAAATGGAATAATATTGGTCTTTAACCAATGAGGGTATTCAAGATTTACTAGTTGGACTTCTTTCATATATGTTACATTATGTAAATTGTAAGTATGAAAGTCATAAATGGTAAATTCGTAATTGATTGTCTAGCAATTCTCTACATGTGAGAAACACATATTCTGCTAGATCATACATGTCTCCCCCCTAATTTATCAATTGACTTCATATATTAAGAGATATTCGGTTAATATTCTTTTTAAAATATAGCCAAAATATCAAAATTCACTTAAAAATTACATTTTAGCATCATTCAACGCTCATATATCTTTATACTCATTGGATAATTTATGACCAATATCATGCTAATATGAGATGCAAGAATCATATTTATATTCATATAGATGATCATATATGTCAATCATTTGTGAGTCACTGGTAATATTGATAAATTCCATCAAAGTGTAATATATTAAAATTATTCTCTTGATAAGGGTGACAGAACTCGGATAAAATGGTGTCCAAATTTTGAGATGAATTACACAAAATATAGATATCGTGCAAATTATGAAGTGCAAATTACGAAATGTAACTTTTCTTGGCTATAAAAGATTTATTATTGAATAAAAAAAAATTCTCAAATCAATTATATATTGAGAAATTAAAAAATAGCTAAATGGTTTAGCTTTGTGATAAAATTTCATCATTTAATTGGTAGTGTAATATTCAAGGATATTTACATAAATACATATACACAATATGTAAACATTTTACATACATATTTGACTAAAAAAAAAAAAACAGATTACATAAATAAATGATTACTAAATAAATATCAAGCATAAAGAAAAATAGTTAAACAAAAGGACATCCATCATGGAATGAATTGTTATATTAATATTACTTTGGCGGTTCTTTTAAACATAAATTCTTTTGATTGTATATAAACAAATCTCTTTATAAGGAAGACAGAAAAAATAAAAATTATCACTGTTGCAACTTTTTTTTTTCATTCTTTCACAATTACACTACAGTGATATTGAATCCTATAGAAAAATTATCTAAAAAGATATAATGTTTCTTAAATATGGAACAGAAAAAGTAAAGAAATCTTTTTCTAAAGTTAGTCACTTGTATTCACAATTACTTCCTATGAAATTGGGATTCATTATTAGAATAAGCAATTCAATATTGATAAAAGAAAAAAAATCAAAGAAATACAATTTCTTTGATCGAGAAGAAATAAACCCATAAACTTTTTTTCCTATTTTATCAAAAGTCGTGATTTTTTTTCACTGTAGTGAAATCTTTTCATCAAAAAGATGATTATTATATTAATATAATACATAAAAGGGAAAGAAACAGATATCATATCCATTTTTAATAGATCAAAAGATCTTTATTAGCAATTGTTTAAAACTGCATAACAATCATAATTCTGCAAATCATGATTTTGTTAATCGATTAGCCTTATGTGAATCTTTTTCTTTTTGTTCACAATTGTAAAGTGAATATTTGCGAGTCATATGCATATGGTATTTTAATAGTATTGAACAATTTGTTCAATTCTTTTTTTTCGTTTCACAATGGTGAAATTATTACTTCACAATGGTGAAGTTCATTGAATGTTGTAAAAAAAAAATCGTTTGACCTTCAACACTTCACAAGGGTGAAGTTTGATATATAATAACCACCAGTTTTACAAGAGAAAAATGGTTTCCGGAAAACAAAAACAAATGAAAAGGAAAAAAGGTTTTGAAATAGACTAACTATTACAATGAATCGAAATGCGATTACAACAACCGAATAACAATTACACGGAAAAAACGATTACAAAAATCGAGTTAACAATTACACGGAAACGGAAATAACAAAGCACTTACACGGAAAATGAAAAACAAAGCGTCACCGTTGTTAAAAGATATTCCGGCGTGACCGGTATCTCTAACAGAGAATTACAACAGAAAATATAGAGAGGGTGGTGAGGCAGAGTGTTTTTCTTTAGTGTTATTTTCGTAGGCTGTTAAGTGTAGAGAGTGCTCTTTATATAGGGGAGTGGATAGAAGGAACCAAGCCTTCAGAAACGTCCTCATTAAAGCCCAAGATTTCCTCCCGAAATTGGCTTAATTGGGTTGACGTTTTTTAGTCTTGTAACCCCCACGTTTTATTTGATTTGATTTTCTGTAACAGCTTAGTTGACCCACGTGTTTGACTTGACTAAGTAACAGCTGGGATATCCTTTCACCTTAACGTGTGCGAGATTCGTGGAGCTTTGTCTCTACGTTTTAAGTTGAGTAGTCAACCCTCCACACTATAAGAGCTGGTACAAAATCCAATTCATTTTTCATTTTTTGACTCCCCAAACTCCCTACGAACCACGAACCACGAACCACGACCCACGACCCACGCCTCACGCCGTCGCCGTCGCCGGTGCCGGTGCCGGGCCGGGTCGGGTGGGTGGGTGGTGGTGGTGCGCGCGTGTGGGTTATCTCATTGCTTTGCTATGTGCATGGTTGTTGGCCATTTGAACATTGATAATTTTAATCCTTATAAAAGAAGGAATAAATTCTTTCCTCCTACCGATGTGGGAGAATAAGAATTGTCCAAAAACCATCTTATGACTTTTCAAGTTTTCCAACAATCCCCCACATACTTGAAAGTCAACAAAAGGTTTGGAGAGAAGGTCCCAAAAAGAAGAATGGGTGAATTGTACTTAAGTGTCAATATCTTGCGATTTGAATTGACACGTAGTGAAGTGAGGCAACCACCGAATTCCGTTTAAGTGAACTTACTCTTGAACTTTAACGGTTATCGATCGAGACCCTCACAGCACATACTCTACCCGATTCAAGGTTATGGTTCCCTCTAACATTACCTTTGGTTCATCAAGTCCTTCTCTAAGGACCACCCTTTAAGGGCTATGAACATGGTGGATTTATTCATTTGAGAGTGGTGTAAGGACGTCTCCTTAACACTCTACCATGAATATTTGGGTTTCAAAGTTACCCTTGAATTCATCAAGTCCTTCTCAAAGGACCACCATAAAGGCTATGAATTCAAATGTGAGTTTCAACACTCGATACGCCTTTTTCATCAAGTCCTTCTCAAAAGGACCACCACAAGTGGCTATGAACTAGACGATTTGGTTTTGAGCCTTAGGGATGGGGAAATCACATTGACTCATTAGTCACATGTTCCCACTTAATGGGTTTTAGACCCATCCCCCTCGACGTCTCCAGGACTAGTCTCCTGGTCAAGCCTTTGGTGAACGGATCAGCTAGATTCTCCTCTGATCGTACAAATTCCAAGGCTATCACACCATTCTTCAGTAATTGTCTTACTGACCCATGTCTGATGCGAATATGTCTCTTTTTCCCATTATAGGCGCTATTATGAGCGACTCCAATGGCTGCTTGTGAATCACAGTGGATACATACAGGTGTGGCACTTCCTTCCCAAAGTGGCACATCCGATAAGAGACTTCTCAACCACTCAGCTTCTTGCCCAGCTAACTCTAGTGCTATGAACTCAGATTCCATGGTGGAGCGTGCTATACAAGTCTGTTTGGAAGACTTCCACGATATAGCACCTCCCCCTAAGGAGAACACATAACCACTGGTGGAGTTTACTTCGTCATTGTCAGAGATCCAGTTTGCATCACAAAAACCCTCAAGGACTGCAGGGAATTTGTTATAGTGCAATCCTAGATCGATGGTACCCCTCAAGTATTTCAATAGACGGCGAAGTGCAACCCAGTGGTCACTACTCGGGTTATGAGTATAGCGACTAAGTCTACTCACGGTATAGGCAATATCGGGTCGAGTATAGTTCATTAAGAACATTACACTTCCTATGATTTTAGCATATTCATTTTGGGATACAGCATCCCCAACATGTTTAGATAAGTTAATGCTAGAATCATAAGGAGTATTTACAGGCGTTACATCAAAGGAATTGAACTTCTTCAGCATCCTTTCTACGTAATGAGACTGATTCGGGGTAATACCATTACTGCTTCTAATGATTTTTACCCCAAGTATCACATCAGCTTCTCCCATGTCTTTCATGTCGAATCTGGAAGACAAGAAACGTTTAGTCTCATTTATAATATGAATAGTAGTACCAAAGATAAGCATGTCATCTACATAAAGGCAGATGATAACACACTCTGAATTTGTTACCTTGGAGTAAACACATGAATCAGAAGTGTTAGCTATAAACCCATATGAAATAAGAGTGCTATCTAGTTTTTCATACCATTTTTTCGGTGCCTGTTTCAAACCATACAAAGATTTTTTCAACTTACACACTTTGTCCCCTTGACCAGGGACCATACACCCTTCAGGTTGAGCCATGTAGATCTCTTCATCTAGATCTCCGTTCAAGAACGCGGTTTTGACATCCATTTGATGTATTACAAGTTCGTGAATGACGGCTAAGGCAATAAGGGTTCTTATTGTGGCAATTTTGGTCACTGGGGAATAGGTGTCAAAGTAATCTTGACCTTTCTTTTGGGTGAAGCCCTTAATAACAAGTCTGGCTTTGAATTTTTCTATTGAGCCATCGGGTCTCAATTTTTTCTTAAAAATCCATTTGCTACTAATCGCTTTGCTACCCCTAGGTAAGTCGGTTAATTCCCATGTATGGTTACTTTTGATTGACTCAAGTTCACTGTTAATAGCCTCTTTCCAAAAACTAGCATCTATAGATTTTAAAGCATCATCATAAGTTTTTGGGTCATCCTCCATGAGGAAACAATTGACTACCTGTTCGTCTAATAGATCGATGTGAGAACCTTCTGTTATAAAGGCTGTTATAAAGTCAGGGCCGAAGCTAGACTCGATCCTGCGCCTCTTACTTCTCCTAGGTTCTTCCTCGGGAATACTACTAGGCTCCATGGAAGTGGAGGGGTTAGGAAAAACATCACAAAAAGGTACCACATCATTAGTAGATAAATTATCAACAGGTAAAGAAGTATTAACAGTATTTAAATCTTTCAAAGGAAAAACATGTTCAAAGAATTCAGCGTCTCTAGATTCACAAATAGAGTTATCTTCTAATGACAAGAATCTGTAAGCCGCACTATTCTGAGCGTACCCTATGAAAATTGAGTCAATGGTTTTGGGACCAACGGTGACAGTTTTAAAATCAGGTAGTTTGACTTTGGCAAGGCACCCCCACACTTTTAAAAATTTCAGGTTTGGTGGAAAACCCTTCCACATTTCATACGGGGTCTTATCTAGGGATTTATGCGGTACCCTATTAAGTACATAACAGGCTGACAAGACAGCTTCCCCCCACATGTTGTTTGGTAAACCTGAACTAATTAACATGGCATTCATAGTCTCTTTAAGGGACCTATTCTTCCTTTCTGCTATGCCGTTTTGTTGGGGTGTATAAGGGGCACTAAGTTCGTGGATAATCCCATTTGTTTCACAAAACTCTTTAAGGGAATTAGAACTATATTCGCCTCCTCTATCGGACCTAAGTCGTTTGATTTTACAATCTAGTTGGTTTTCAACTTCAGCGCATTTTCCGCCTCATCTTTAGTTTTAAGAAGATACACTTTAGTAAACCTAGAGTAGTCATCTACAAAGGTTATGTAATAAAGTTTTCCACCTCTACTAGCGGAGTTTTTAAAATCAGCTAAGTCCGAATGAACTAATTCAAGTAGTTTAGTTTGTCTCGTGGTAACGGGGTTAAAAGGTTTTTTCGCAAGTTTGGACTCTACACATATTTGACATTTTTCAAAGTCATCCACGTTGTTAACGGGTATTAGTCCAAGATTTTTAAGCCTTTTAATAGACGCAACATTTAAATGGCCTAGTCTACCGTGCCACGTTTGAACGGACTCAACAATATAAGCGGAATTAGTTGCATTCTCATTAAGGGTTACAGTGTTTAAAACAAATAAGCCATTATTAAGGTACCCTTTCCCCACGAATTCGTCATTTTTGGTGATAATGACTTTACCCCCCTCGAAAACAAGTTTGAGACTAACTTTATTAAGGAGAGCCCCGGAAACTAAGTTCCTACGGAGAGAGGGAACGAAGAGAACATCATTTAGTTCAAGAGTCTTACCAGATGTGAGTTTGAGGGGAACTTGACCCTTACCAAGAACAGTAGCGGTGGAAGAATCACCCAAGTACACACACTCACCATCAGTTGCCTTTTCGAATTTCTTGAACAAGGACTTGTTTGCGCAGAAATGACGAGAAGCTCCAGTGTCAAGGATCCACTCGCTCTTATTTTCTACCAAGTTTACCTCAACCATTACCGCAGCAATGATTTCTTCGGTCTCAGTCAGATTCGCGGCAGCTTTGGGACCCTGGCCAGCTCTCTGGGGACATTCAAAAGCTTTGTGCCCTTCTTTGCCACAACAGTAACAGGCCCCTTTAGTTTTTTGAATCTTACCAGAGATCTTGAATCCTCCACCTTGTTTGTTGGAGTTGCAGCGATTCTTGTTTCCCCCAGACTTAGATTTGTTGGACCCTTGTTGCTTTCCCTTCCCTTTGAACCTGTCTTTGTTACCTTGGCCAGAACCTTCGACTAGATTAGCTTTGGAGGAAAGAGAAGGGAAAGAGATTGACTTATCCTTTAATCGATTCGCTTCTTCGTCTTGGATGTGGCTGATGAGCTCTTGGAGGGTCATTTCTTTCTTTTTGTGCTTGAGGTGGTTGCGGTATTCACTCCAAGATGGGGGAAATTTCTCAAGCAAAATGTTGGCTTGAAGAATTTCACACATCTTCATGCCTTCGGCGATAACTTCCGCGCATAGGTTCTCGTACACGTGAAGTTGTTCAGTCATGGGTTTCTGATCCGTAAGTCTAAAGTTATACCAATTCCCAGTCACGTACTTCTTCTTACCCGAATCATCAGCCCCATATTTCTTCTCGAGAGTTTCCCATATGACCTTTGCCGATTTCTCTTTGGCAAGGAGGTCAAAGATGGGATTAGTAACATTGTTCAACATCCAGCCCCGAGCCATGGTGTTAGCTCTTTTGAACCTAGATTCGAGGGCAGCATGCCTAGCTAGCTCTTGTTCAGTATGAGCTCCAATCTCCAAAAGTGGAGGAGCCTCGACTATAGCAAAGTCAAGTTCATACTGTTCAAGGCATATCATTATTTTTTGCGCCCAACGCTTATAGTTAGAACCATTAAGGGGCTCTAACTTGTTCGCGTCGAGAAGTGGCTTAGTGTTCAAAGAGGAACCAACAGCCGAAATAGGAAGAGCCATTTTCTAAAATAACCGGTGGAAAAGAAAATGAATATCTTTTAAATTGTTATATTAATAACCACCAGTTTTACAAGAGAAAAATGGTTTCCGGAAAACAAAAACAAATGAAAAGGAAAAAAGGTTTTGAAATAGACTAACTATTACAATGAATCGAAATGCGATTACAACAACCGAATAACAATTACACGGAAAAAACGATTACAAAAATCGAGTTAACAATTACACGGAAACGGAAATAACAAAGCACTTACACGGAAAATGAAAAACAAAGCGTCACCGTTGTTAAAAGATATTCCGGCGTGACCGGTATCTCTAACAGAGAATTACAACGGAAAATATAGAGAGGGTGGTGAGGCAGAGTGTTTTTCTTTAGTGTTATTTTCGTAGGCTGTTAAGTGTAGAGAGTGCTCTTTATATAGGGGAGTGGATAGAAGGAACCAAGCCTTCAGAAACGTCCTCATTAAAGCCCAAGATTTCCTCCCAAAATTGGCTTAATTGGGTTGACGTTTTTGAGTCTTGTAACCCCCACGTTTTATTTGATTTGATTTTCTGTAACAGCTTAGTTGACCCACGTGTTTGACTTGACTAAGTAACAGCTGGGATATCCTTTCACCTTAACGTGTGCGAGATTCGTGGAGCTTTGTCTCTACGTTTTAAGTTGAGTAGTCAACCCTCCACACTATAAGAGCTGGTACAAAATCCAATTCATTTTTCATTTTTTGACTCCCCAAACTCCCCAAACTCCCCACGAACCACGAACCACGAACCACGACCCACGACCCACGCCTCACGCCGTCGCCGTCGCCGTCGCCGGTGCCGGTGCCGGGCCGGGCCGGGTGGGTGGGTGGTGGTGGTGCGCGCGTGTGGGTTATCTCATTGCTTTGCTATGTGCATGGTTGTTGGCCATTTGAACATTGATAATTTTAATCCTTATAAAAGAAGGAATCAATTCTTTCCTCCTACCGATGTGGGAGAATAAGAATTGTCCAAAAACCATCTTATGACTTTTCAAATTTTCCAACATAATATACTGATTTCATGAAGAAAAAAAATCGATGAAAGGAAGAAAAAAATTAAGATAATAAATTACCTAGTATTTGGAGGATAGAAACTATCGTGCTGATAACGTGTTATAAACATGAATATAAAGTAAGAAGAGATAGACAAGAGAGCAAGAATATAATCTTATTGAGAGTCAGAGAGTGTGATAATTACAAAGTAAAGACTCCTATTTATAGAGAATATGTAACCAGAAATCCTAGTCTTCTTGGGCTTGACTACAAGTCTATGGGTTGGACTGAATATCCACATACGGGTTTATAACATTATTTATTTTTTCTTATTTTTGTCTAAAATTTTCCAATATTTGCATGTGTATACTTTTTTTATCTTAAAATTTATCATTTATTTAATAAGGTAAAATCGAAATTATGAATAAAAAAATCGGATCATTCACCATTCTTTGTTACCGTTAGACCACCATGGACGCGGAATGCTTTTTTTTTTTGTTGAATTGTTTAAATAGGTGTGTATTTTATTTTTTAGAAGAAGATCAAAATCTATTATAACCCGTTAAAATCTTTACATAAGAATCAGTTAAGTTTTATGTAGAATTAAAAAAAAATTATAAACTTTATATAGAATTAAAACAATCCATAGAGTTTGTAAAGTTTATTGATTTTAAAAATTTAATAAAATCCAACAAACTCTCCGTTGAATACATCCTTCTAAATTTGGGAAGATTAGTAAAAAATAATAGTTTACTCTTATTTTAATTTTTCGTAATTATAAATTTTATACTTAGAAATTCGTTTCGTAAAAATCAATAGATATGTATTGAATTAGTTAGTAGTGCTATTGAGGGAGAGGCTTGGGCCCTCCTTATTGCTTTGAGGACGGCAGGTTCCCTCAATGCACGGAGTAGTTCATTCTATTCTGATAACCTTGAGCTGGTTCAAGGTATTACAGCAAATAAAAAGGTTCACTGGAGGTTGAATTATATTGTGAACGAAATCAAAGGATGGCTTAACAATTTTCTGCCTTGGAAAATTTCGTATGTGAATAGAGGTGGTAATACCATCGCCGATTGTTATGCTAAATGCATTAGACGTAATAGGGACCTTTCTAGATGGACGGATCACTCGGTAATCGACTTATTTAACTTTTTAACTTTTTCAATAGAATTTGTAATTAACTAGTTTGTAATTGCTGAAAAAAAAAAGTATTGAATTAGTTAATAAAGAAAAATTCATCCGATCACAAATCACATATTTTTATGTGTTTGTAAGTACAGAATTGGTTTTGAGATAGAAAATAATGATAAATTTATTGAGACAATCCAATCATATAAAGTGATGGTTTTAGCAATTATTGATCTAATGTGAGTCTACTTTCCTTAATAATGGATGACTTGTTGCGAACTTTATGAGAAACATGTGCTATAGGCTATAGCCATGTGATGGAGTGCTGTGGATATCTAGAAGGAAAACAATAATCTAAACCCTTTAATTCCGTCCAAAAAAAAAAAAAAAAAAAAAACCCTTTAATTTTGTCAAAGTTTAAGGGTATGTTTGGATGGAGGGATTGGGAGGGAGGGGATTGTATCAAAGGATAATGACAATCCCATCCGTTGTTTGTTTTGGAAATAAGTAGAAGGGATAGTTTATTAAAGGATACTTACAATCCCTTACGAACCCATATATTCAATCCCTCCAATTCGGTGGGATTAGGAAGGAAGGATTCTTTTATTACGTTGTAATGTCTAAATTACCCTTGTTCTTTCTTTATAAAATATTTTAATAGGGGTATATGAGCCATTTAGTTATAAAAAGAATCCCTTCCTCCCATTATTCTTCTAATCCAAACACCGGATAAATGTTATTCTTTAATAAAATCCCTCCTTCTCTTTTTATTCAATCCAAACAAGATCAAATACTCTCATTTCCATTCCCTTGTTATACTCTCCCTTCCTATCCTTTAATAAATTATCCCTCCTTAATCCAAACATACCCTAATATAAAACAAAAATAATTATACATTTATTTTTTAATACCTACCGGTCTTTTCGTATCTTCCCACATAAACAATACATTGAATACTACCTAAGCTTGAAAATTTAAAGTAGTGTCTCACTACTCGATAAACTAATTTTAATGAGACACAATTAAAAATTT
Source organism: Nemophila menziesii (assembly GCA_029959085.1). Taxonomy (NCBI): domain Eukaryota; kingdom Viridiplantae; phylum Streptophyta; class Magnoliopsida; order Boraginales; family Hydrophyllaceae; genus Nemophila; species Nemophila menziesii. Next base: position 34,139,365 of record JARWIR010000005.1, on the reverse strand, counting down.
GTGATCATTCGTGAAAGCATGATATAGGTACAGCGCAAATAAATTAGATAAAATACACAATTATATTTTTTTGATGGCTCTATCCTTAGAACATACTTCTCCTTTTATAGTTTTAATTTTTTCGTACTTTAATCTTTATAAGTCATTTAAGAGTAACGTCCAAAAAAAAAAAAAAAAAAAAAAGTCATTTAAGAGCACTTAAAATAGTATCCATTTCTTTCTCAACACCCAACAATCTTTTCGTATCCTCCCATATACTCTTAGCAAAGACACACTCAAATAAAAGATGTTTACCAAACTCAAAATTCTCACCACATAAATCACAAATTGAGTCCAACTTCATATAAATCATCTTATCATTCATACGGAGTTTATTTTGTATTGTCATTCAAACAATGATAACTTGTTTTGAAATAAAACAAGAATCGAACACAATGTTCATCCACATTTTTTTAAAAAGATATGCGGCAAAAATATCATAAGAAGATTTAAATAAAGCAAGAAACTTACCATTGGACCACACACCATGAGTTGATCATTTGAAGAAAAGAACTAAAGATGCAATACCTTTTTTGATCCTTTACAGCTTACCGATATCTCAATTTTTTCTTTAAACTTTCATTATTATTTAAAAAGATGAGAATATAACTTTTTCACTTGCCAATTCCAAAAAGTAATATTATTTAAATAATATTCATATACCTATTTTATCTATGATTTTTTTCCGCCACAATTTTCAATAATATTTTTATAAGCAAAGTGTTGTTCAAAATTCTAAAATGTTTATGACCTAGTTCTCCTACGTCTTTAAGAAATGTTAATTACTATTATATTTTATAGCCTAAAATCTTTGGTAAAGACGTTAATTGTTATATTTAAATATTTCAAAATATAATAAAAAAAGATATGCGAGTTTTTTCTTTTTAACATTTTATCTTTTGAACTATCTGACTAGCTTTTTAGCATATATTATTATTTGTTGATAACTTTATAGATTTTATCCAATGATTTCTGAAACCAAAAAAATAGATGATAAAATTGTTATCTCCAGTGATTTATTTCGATTCAGAAAACAAAAATGGAGGAAAAACAAAAATGCAGAAATGACAAAAATGAAAATTAACAGAAAACATGTTACTGATCAAGGCTAGGATTGGATCCTATGTCTTTAAGGTTTATTAGCCACGCACTGGTGTCTTACGTTTTGTAATGGCTTCAACCTCCAGGATACAACGATCAACACTGCAAATATCAGACACTTGAAAATCTGCAGAACTTCGAACTTTAAATGGTGTTTAATCTCTCTCTTTTATGTTATTTGTTTGTAAAAAAAATTGAATAAATGAAAACTAGTTTTGGCCATGTATTTATAGGTGTAGAAGCACCTGTTTAAATCTAACCCGCAACGTTTCAGACATGGGAGATGACGTTTGAGGAAGAAGATGTTTCAGGAAAGATTAGAACGTTACAATTCAAAATTAAAATGATAGCCCAAACCCTTTTAATTTTACAAAAGTATAGTCCAAATCAAGGCAAGCCCAAGCCCAAAAGTGGATGCCCTAAAGGGCCCAATTCTTAAGTGCTAAGAACTTTATATTTTTTTTTCTAGTTAAAAAAAAAACTCTTCCTATACCTCAAATTTAACACTCAATTTCTCATTCACCTTTCATTTGTTTTACACAAGTGAATACATAAAATTCATTACTGAAGTAAGACGAAAAACTTTAGTTTTTGTCCTGACTTATAACGAGGTCTGAGACCCACGGAAAAATTGAGTTAAAGTAAAAAAATTCACTTGGGTAAATTACCCAAATGATAACATTCCCCACATGAATGAAATTGACTGGTCATAATGCATATGAAAAACAAAATGAGAGAGAAAAACATGGAAGAATACTACGTCGAGAAAGGTAGCTTTTGGCCTTGAACCTTCTCTAGTATGGGCTATCGGATTTACTTGCTAACCAGTGAACTTGATGTCTTGAACTGTTCAGCTTTGATGTAAATCAAGTCAATAGAACTTACATAGTACCCTGCCGACCATTATATGGTTCTCACGGTCGTGTCCATTTTTGGCCCTGGAAAACTCCTGGATTCATGAGTAATTTTTCAGAAAATCAGCCTTTCAAAATTTTCTTAGGAGCGGCCCTCACTCCTTTACTCATATAGGTGGTCTCTTGTCAAGAGTATCATCTAATACCCTATCTTTTAATTTAAGATACAGGAACCATTAAAAGTTTTGCTTAACCTCATCTTCGTACAAGAAGCATTGTATTTAGGTTCTAGGAATGGTTTCGGGAGAAATCCCCACAATGCTTAGCGCCGAGTTGCTTTTTGCATAATTCGGTTTTCTCTTTGAACTTAGATCATGGAAACTCCAATCTACTAAGTAGGGTTCCATTATGGAAACTCATTTCAATAGGCTTTAGACCCATTCCCCTAGAAAAGTTACGCACTTTCTCTTTTGGTAATCCTTTAGTCAAGGGATCTGCAATGTTATCCTTTGACCTTACATAGTCAATTGTGATAACCCCATTTGAGAGCAGTTGTCTTACGGTATTGTGTCTACGACGTATATGTCTAGACTTACCATTATACATTTCATTTGAGGCTCTACCGATGGTAGCCTGACTATCACAGTGTATGCAGATAGCTGGCACTGGTTTTGCGCAATTAGGAAAATCTTCTAGGAAATTACGAAGCCATTCGGCTTCCTCAGCAGCTTTATCCAAAGCTATAAATTCAGATTCCATGGTGGATCTAGCTATACATGTTTGTTTAGAAGATTTCCACGAGACTGCTACTCCTCCTAACATAAATACAAATCCGCTCGTGGATTTTGAGTCGGAGGAATTAGATATCCAGTTAGCATCGCTATATCCTTCTAATACAGCTGGTTCTCCAGTGTAGTGCAATCCTTCGTTCCAAGTGTATCTCAAGTACCGTAGAACTCTTACTATTGCAATCCAGTGATCTCTTCCTGGATTTATTGTAAATCTACTTAACTTACTAACTGCATGTGCAATATCAGGCCTTGTGCAGTTCATTAAGTACATTAGACTTCCAATTATACGAGAATACTCTAACTAATTGATTGTATCGCCAGTATTCTTTGCCAAGTGTAGATTTACGTCAACTGGAGTCTTTGCGATATTAGTATCGCCTTTACTAAACTTATTTAGTATTTTTTCAATATAATGGGATTGATTTAATACCAATCCCTCAAATTTTCTCATTATCTTAATACCTAAGATAACATCAGCAATGCCTAAATCTTTCATGTCGAACTTACTTGAGCGCATCTTCTTTGTAGAAGTGATTATGTCATTATTACTCCCAATAATTAACATATCGTCTACATATAAACAAACAATGACATATCCTTTATCATTGCCTTTTACATATACACATTTGTCACACTCATTTATTTTGAAGCCATTACCAATGATGACTTTATCAAAATTTTCATGCCATTGTTTGGGTTCTTTCTTTAATCCATAATAAGGATTTGATCAGCCTACACACCTTCCTTTCTTTTCCCGAAACTTTATAACCTTCGGGTTGTTCCATATAGATTTCCTCTTTAAGTTCCCCGTTGAGAAAAGCAGTTTTAACATCCATTTGATGAATTTCAAGCTTATAGATCGATGCTATTGCAATAAGCATTCTTATGGATGAAATTCTGGTTACTTGTGAAAAGGTATCAAAATAGTCAAGTCCTTCTTTTTTATTATAACCTTTTACTACCAGTCTTGCCTTATACTTCTCGATAGATCCATCAGTTTTCAATTTTCTTTTGAAAATCCATTTACTTCCCAGTGGTTTACTCCTAGGGGGAAGATCTACTAACTCCCACGTATGGTTCTGTATGATAGAATCTATCTCACTTTTAACCGCTTCTTTTCAATAAGGAGCTTCTGGAGTAGACATAGCTTCTTTAAAAGACCGTGGTTCATCTTCCAATAAAAAGGTAAGAAAGTCAGGACCAAAAGAAGTAGAGGTTCTGATTCTCTTACTTCTTCTCGGTTCATCGTTATCTTGTAATAATTCTTGGTCCTTCTCTTGATGACCATCTTCTATGTCAACATGATTCCTTTTTAAAGAACTTCGTCCTTGTGTAATTTTGCGAGGGAAAATCGTTTCAAAGAAAAATGCATTTCTTGATTCAATTACCGTGTTAACACTGATGTCAACATTGTTTGATCGATACACAAGAAACCTATAGGCTGCACTATTGTGAGCATATCCAATGAATACACAGTCTATCGTTTTTGGTCCTATCTTGACCATTTTTGGTGTTGGAACAACAACCTTTGCTAAGCATCCCCACACTTTTAAGTATTTGAATGAAGGCGGGTTTCCTTTCCAAAGTTCGTAGGGGGTCTTATCTAGTTTCTTGTGGGGTACTTTATTTAATATATGATTTGCACTAAGCAAAGCTTCTTCCCACAAGTTTTGCGGTGCTCCCGATTTTATCAAAAGAGCATTCATCATTTCTTTCAAAAGTACGGTTCTTGCGTTCTGCAACACCGTTTTGTTGAGGCGAATAAAGGGCGGTTGTTTGATGGATTATTCCATGTTCGGCACAATATTCTTCAAAAGGAGAAACATATTCTCCTCCCCTATCTGTTCTGAGATTTTTGATTTTTTCACTTAGTTGATTCTCAACCTCAGTTTTATATTGCTTAAATGCTTCTAAGGCCTCATCCTTACTATGAAGCAAGTAGATATAGCAATGTCTTGTGCAATCGTCTATAAAGGTAATGAAGTATTTCTTACCACTTCTAGTTTGCACGAACTTTAAGTCACATATGTCACTGTGAATTAACTCTAAAGGTTCTGATGACCTTTCAACATTTTTAAACGAGTTTCTTGTCAACTTGGACTCTACACATATCTCACATTTTTCTTGAGATTTAAAGTTAACATTTGGTAACAAACCATCATTTACAAGTTTAGTTAATGAACCAAAATTAACATGTCCTAATCTATCATGCCATAAATTAGGAGAATCCAACAAGTAAACGGAAGGAAAATTCTTATTCATCACATCAGTTGTTACATTTTTAGGAGGTGCCACGGTCATTACATTTAGCTTAAACAGGCCGTCACATAGGTACCCCTTGCCTACATACATCTCATTTTTCGAAAGTACAAATTTATCAGCTACAAATACAAGCTTAAATCCGGCCTTGTTAAGTAAGGAACCAGAAACCAGATTCTTACAAATATCAGGTACATGCAGCACATTGTTCAAGGTTAACTCCTTTCCAGAGGTCATCTTCAGCACAACTTGCCCCACTCCTTGAACTTTTGAGGTAGACAATTTCCCATATAAAGAATTTCTTCATTTGGAGACGTCTTGTAGGTCTTGAACATGTTTTTCTCCGAACACACATGCCTTGTTGCTCCTGTGTCAACCAACCACTGTTTAGGGTTTCCAACGAGATTCACCTCAGAAATCATTGCAGCGAGATTCATCTCTTCAACACCATCAGAAAGCTTCGTCATATTTACTTGACTATTGTTACCTTTCTTCTGGTTACCTTGTGCCTTCTTGTTTCGACAATCTTTTGCTCGATGACCAAGTTTGCCACAGTTGTGACAATTTCCGTCAAACTTAGCCTTCTTCTTTTTGTCATTAGATTGTCCTTGCCTTTTCCGTTTGTTGTTGTGGTTAAACCTCGGTTGTTCCACAACATTAACCTTGGCTTCAAACGAATGAAAGTTACTTCCTTTCTCGGCTAGTCGGTTGTCCTCTTCAATCCTCAACCGAACGATTAAATCTTCAAGACTGATTTGCTTGCGCTTGTGCTTCAGATAGTTCTTGAAGTCTTTGTACATTGGTGGTAATTTTTCAACCAATGCAGCAACTTGGAAGGATTCCACCAATCTCATTCCTTCAGCATCTAACTCATGTAGTATTAACAGAAACTGCTGCACTTGCGACATCAGAGACTTCGAGTATACCATTTTAAACTCGAAAAGCTTACCAACCACAAACTTTTTAGTACCGGCGTCTTCAGTTTTGTTTTTTTTCTCCAGGAAATCCCAAAGTTGTTTAGCCGATTTCATAGTGCAATACACATTATACAGAGAATTGTCTAGACAATTGAGAATGAAGTTTTTGCACAAAAAGTATGAATGGTTCCATGCTTCTACGTCATGAACATATTGAGCATCGGGATCATCTCCCATTTCTGGAGCATCTTCTTTGAGAAACCTTGCAAGACTCAAAGTAGTCAAATAGAACAACATTTTCTGTTGCCATGTTTTGAAGTTTGCACCACCAAACTTCTCTGGTTTTTCAGCAGGACCCAAAGATGCTGTCATATGCATGTTATGCCTTGAAGTACCACCAATTACATTTTGCTTTTGCATTGTTGCAGTAGCATTTGCATTTTCTGATTCTTTAGACATTCTGTTAGTTTCAACAAAACAAAACCGAAGATGAAATTTGATACAGTAGAAGTATGAAATAAAATCGTCTTACAACTGAATATCTAGATTCTTATCTTTCCCAAGAGTTTAGCTCTTGTTAGGCAGATTAAAGTCCCAAGTTTTTAGATCTTGTTGTAGAACTTAGAATTCAGATTCAACAGTTGGAAAAACAATGTCTGAATCAAAACAACTTGTGAAGTAATAAACCTTAAATTGTTATCTCCAGTGCTTTATTTTGATTCAGAAAGCAAAAATAGAGGAAAAACAAAAATACAGAAATGACAAAAATGAAAATTAACAGAAAACCTGTTACTGATCGAAGTTAGGATTGGATCCTATGTCTTTAAGGTTTATTAGCCACGCACTGGTGTCTTACGTTTTGTAATGGCTTCAACCTCCATGATACAACGATCAACACTGCAAATATCAGACACTTGAAAATATGCAGAACTTCGAACTTTAAATGGTGTTTAATCGCTCTCTTTTATGTTATTTGTTTGTAAAAAAATATAGAATAAATGAAAACTAGTTTTGGCCATGTATTTATAGGTGTAGTAGCACCTGTTTAAATCTAACCCGCAACGTTTCAGATATGGGAGATGACGTTTGAGGAAGAAGATGTTTCAGGAAAGATTCGAACGTTACAATTCAAATTAAAATGATAGCCCAAGCCCTTTTAATTTTACAAAAGTATAGTCCAAATCAAGCCAAGCCCAAGCCCAAAAATGGATGCCCTTAAGGGTCCAATTCTTAAGTGCTAAGAACTTTATATTTTTTTTTCTAGTTCAAAAAAGAACTCTTCCTATACCTCAAATTTAACACTCAATTTCCCATTGACCTTTAATTTGTTTTACACAAGTGAATACATAAAATTCATTACCGAAATAAGACGAAAACTTTATTTTTTGTTAGACTTATAACCAAGTCTGAGACCCACGAAAAAATTGAGTTAAAGTAAGAAATTTCACTTGGGTAAATTACCCAAATGATAACATTTACTGGGTAAAGTCATCCACATCAAGAGAAAACTTAACGGAGTAGTCGACAAATTTGCAAAATGTGTCAAGCTGAATATCGATATCTTCAAATATTCGTGTCATACAATTGTTGATTTCTTAAATAGTATCTCTTCTATACGTAGAATTAAAAGTATTGGTTAACGTATTTTGTACTCTTTCTTGAAAAAAAAAAAAAAAACGACTTAGGAATTCATGTCTGTGGATGTGAATGATTCATATGATGTCAAGTTGTTTCTGTAATTATGTTGGTTGCTCCATTATTACATGTACTTCTGAGTAAGGGAATCAACCTCAAATCTAAATGGAACTGCCTAACTTTTTCGTTGAATATCATCAACCCTCCACTGTGATGTATTCAACTTTACTACTACTATGCTTTTTTTGTCAAAATTGTTGTTCCAAATCTACAGTAAAACCACCTATTCATGGCCTCCTTTTTACATATTTCCTCCTCCGATTAAATAATAGCACGATTAGTATGATATTGCCGCGAATACTTTTGTAAATTTATTATGTAGTCTTTTGGTAAGATACATTTATTATAATATCTTATTATGACCAAAAAAAATTCAATATCTTATTATACACTCACAGTTAATTTTAAGAGGTTAGTTTGGCAAATCAAATAAAATAAAATTTAAGAGGTTAAAATCATTTAAAAGAAAATACTCATAGTTTTTAAACAACTGGCCGAATAATACTTTTAAATTACTCAAAAAGACATGTGCAGTCAAATCCGTCTTTTCTTTCTCTCTTTACAGAATCTTCGTTTTCTAAATAAAACAGTGCCCTACGTTATTGGTCACGTTTAATGATAAGCTCTCAGGCACTTCCCCCTAGGAAAGCTGAGATTTAGAATTTCCGGCAACAAACCACCACAAACCACCACAAAAAACCATAACTCCATCACCAAAACATCAATCTTTATCCCTAAAACAATGTCATTTACACTCACCTTCATTCACATTGCTAAATTAACTTACATCCACATAAATCTTAACTTTCTCATTACATTCACTGTAACCTTAATCTTCTAAACATTATTCTACCTACTTTTTTAGCTATCTACTCGCATTTACTTCTAATCATTTACTCTCTCAAACTTCATTTATTACATATCATGGAATTCTACACTCGCCAAAGCTCAAATACTGCAGATGAAGCCCTTATTCTTACTGAAGATCCAAACTCAGTGTATGCTCAATTTGAAGGTCCCAAGCTTTACGCAAAGATCATCTCTGATAAACCTATAAGCTTCAATTACCTGAGGAAAAATATCTGTCAATCTTGGGGTGTAAAAGGCAAAGTACACACAGAAAAACGTGGTTTCAATACCTGCATCATCACCTTAGAATCTGAAGAAGATCTTCAAAGAATTTGGAGGAACAGACCATGGAACCTGGTTGGGAAACACGTATTACTCCAAAAATGGGACACAGCTAAGCTCTGCACTGATACACAACTTACCACAACCTCATTCTTCGTCCAAATCCACGACATTCCCCCAACACTCATAAAACAAGAAAATGCCTTCAAAATTGGTTCCCAACTTGGAAAAGTTGAAGAAATCATCCTACCTGCAGTCGAAACTTTCAAAGAATTTAACGCTATTCGGATTAGGGTTGATTGGAACATTTTTAAACCAATTCAAGGTACTTACAATATCAATTTGGGTAATAATCAAAGAATCAGAGGTATCCTCAAATTCGAAAAACTTTGTGATCTCTGTTTCAAATGTGGCTTACTTGACCACGATGAATCAAGCTGCAAAAACAAGAACAAACTTCCAATCAAGCTCACAAAAAACATTTTCGGTTTTGATCCAAAAACTACTGAATCAAAAATCGGAAAACGAGTCCATACGAGTCAAAATCAATCAACTCACCTTCAAACTCGTAACTCAACACCAACTCGGCTCCCTTCAAACTCTTTTCAAAATCCCGCACAAAATCCCAAAAAATTTGAAAACCCTAACCAATCAGAAGACACCAAAGCATGTGAAGAAAATACGTACCTGACATTCAAAGCTACTGGCAACATTAGAGCTGAAAATGGTATGAATTCAGAAGAGGAAGAAAATCTGACATCACTTCTTTCACGAAAGAAGAACGAGAAAACCCATATGCTGACTAAGGTAAGAGAGAGACTTGTTGACCCAAGTCTTAAACCTATTTCTTATACGGGCCCCATCAAAACTTGGGCGGAAATTAAATTTGAAGCCCAACAAAATCCCTTCACCACACCAGCCCAAAACACAAACAAAAATAATAATAGCCCAATAAAACCCACAACACTTACTTTCGGATCTCATGGAAAGCCCATACAAATTACCCCAATCCATCATCTACCCTTTAGCCCAACAACAATAACGCCAAAACCCAACACTAATACAACATCTGATAATCAAAACATCTCCACCGAAATAATTGAAAATCATTCTTCCCCAATTAAAAACCCTACTCCACTCTACCTAACCGACGATGCTGAAACACCATATCACCACCGAGCTGCTGAATACAAAATCATCTCCGACAAAAAAAGCACTATTAAACCTCTCCGAGAACAGGCTAAATTTGACAAACTTTGGGTTACTCGATGGAAAGATTCAACAACTCCGATCCCTACCAACCATGAAGAATCAAATAAAAAAGAAGATGAAATAATCAACTCAATCACGGAAGACACTGAAATGGAGCCTACAGAAATTGCTGCTGAAGAGGTTTGCGGGTTTGTCCCAGAACAAACCCACAGAGGTACATGATTAACTTCTGTTGGAATTGTCAGGGGATTGGTACCCCTCTGACAATTCTAACACTCAAGGATGCAGTAAAGCTGCACCACCCTGAGGTAATTTTCATCTCCGAAACTCTTAACTCCTTAGATAAAACGAATTTGCTTGCTAAAGACCTCAATATGTCCATTGCCTGTACTGTTGAACCCATAGGTAAAGGGGGGGCCTTCTTCTTCTTATTAAAAATGATCTTAACCTAAAAGTTCTGAAATTCAACAAAAACTTCATTCATTGCGAAATAATAGACCCTCTTGGTAATGTTTCCCTAAGCACTTATGTTTATATTTCATCTATTGATAAAGAAAAAGGAAAAAACCTTAATGACATAACTGATCTCATAAAAAATAGAAAAAATTGTCCCTGGTCCATTATTGGAGATTTCAATATGATCAGATTCAATTCTGATAAAATGGGAGGAAATGATTGTCCAAACTTAACTCAAAATCCTCTCAACACCTTCATAAATCTTCACAACCTTAATGACATTACCACTAAAGGGTGTCATTTTACATGGAATAATAGAAGAAAAGGGGAAAAATTCATAAAAGAAAAAATTGATAGAGGCCTTTCAAACTCTGACTGGAATGACCTCTATCCTGATGCTTGGATAGCTGTCCTTCCAGCTATTGGCTCAGATCATAGTTTACTAATTCTCTTTACTGATATTCCTAAACAAAAAATCTTTAGTAGATTCATTTATCAAAAATCTTGGAACACTGAAGCTGAAGTTGATAATATTGTTAAAAAACACTGGAATTCCTTCTCTCATAATATATATAGAGGGATTGTAAAGTTTGGTCATAAACTAAATCACATCTCTCATATATTAACCTCTTGGAACAAGAAAAGAAGGCATAACAATAGAAAAATCATTCAAACTCTTATGAAAAAGCTTGAACACTTAAACTCTCTTCCACAAATTGACTGGGATGAACACAATCTTGTAACTAGTCAACTTGAAAATTACTGGAATAGAGAAGAACTTTATTGGAAAGAAAAATCAAGAATTCAATGGGCTATAAATGGTGATAAGAACACAAAATTTTTCCAAAACTCAACAAAAACTAGAAGAAAACAAAATAAAATACTTAGGCTTCTAAAATCAGATGGATCTTGGTCTGACTCAAATGAAGCTATTGAAAAACTGATTCTTGATCATTACAGTAATATATATACAACTGTGGGGCCTAGAAACTATCAAAAGGTACTTGATAACATAAAACCCTTAGTTACTGAAAATATGAACTCTGCTCTTGAAAAACCTATCTCAATTATTGAGCTTAAAGAAGCTATCTGGACCCTGGGAAGTAACAAATCTCCAGGACCTGATGGCTACTCAGACCATTTCTATAAAAAATATTGGCATGTCATAAAATTTGATCTTATGAGAGCTATTTCAGATTTTTTATGGAATAAAGGTAACCTCACTTCTTTAAATAATACTTATATTACCTTGATTCCTAAAAACCCTAATCCAGCCTCTATTACACACTACAGGCCTATAAGCTGCCCAAATTATATTTATAAAATAATAGCAGCTATCTTTGTTAAAAGGCTTAAACCTTTTATGAATACTATAATCTCACAAGAACAATCAGCCTTTATTGAATCTAGAAACATAACTGATAACTTACTAATAGCTCATGAAGTTGTTCATTATCTAAAAAATAAAAGAACAAAAAAAAAATACTCAGCTGCTGTAAAAATTGATATCTCTAAGGCCTTTGAAAGTATTGAATGGGACTTTTTATTTGATATTTTAAAGGCTATGGGATTCTCGAAAATTTGGATTGACTGGATCTATCAATGTGTTACCACTGTCTCTTACTCAATTCTAATAAATGGTCAGCCAAAAGCCATTAAAAAACCTACAAAAGGCTTGAGACAGGGGGATCCTCTATCCCCCTTTCTCTTCTGTATTGTTACTCAAGCTTTATCCTCTCTTATAAATGAAAAAGTTAATAAGAATCTTATAACAGGGATCAAACTTAGTCGCAACTGTCCCACATTGACCCATGTATTATTCGCTGATGATAGCCTTTTTTTTCTAAAAGCTGATGAATATGAATTTCTAAACTTTAAAGAGGTTCTAAATGATTACAGTAATGCCTCAGGACAACATATTAATCTTAATAAGAGTGGAGTTGTTTATAGTCTAAATACTCCCTCAAATGTTGCTCATAATCTTACTTATATACTCAACATGAACCATCTTACAAATTTGGGCACTTATTTAGGTCTTCCCTCTGATTGGGGAAGATCAAAAATAAAAGCTCTTGAATGGTTGATTGATAGAGTAATCTCTAAACTTGAAAATTGGAATCTTAAAACTTTATCTGAGGCTGGTAAAGAAGTTATGATTAAAGCTATTATTCAATCAATTCCTGTGTATATCATGACTATTTTTCATATTCCTCTCGCAATATGTGAAAAAATCTCTTCTCTTATATCTAATTACTGGTGGGGAAATAAAGGACAAAATAGAATACATTGGAAAAATTGGAAATTTCTAGAATTGCCCAAAAGAGAGGGAGGTTTAAACTTTAAAAATTTTGCTCATATGAACATTTCTCTTCTTACTTCCTCGGCCTGGAAATTTAACCTAAATGAAAAATCTTTAGCTCACTCCATCCTTAAAGGTATATACTTCCCAAATACCTCCTTTATCGAGGCAAATTTAGGATATAATCCTTCCTGGGGATGGAGAAGCCTCCTATTAGGAAGAAACAACTTCATTCTTGATACTAAATGGATTGTTGGTAATGGAAAATCCATTAAAATTTGGGAAAATGATTGGATTCCAAATCTTGAAAAACCTATAAACACACTTCATCATTCTTATATTTACGTGTCTGAGCTTATTACTCAAAATAACACTTGGAATATTAATCTTATAAATTATATATTCAATCATGATTATAGAAAGAAAATTCTCTCCTTGAACATAAGTAGTACAGGAGCAAACGATACAATTGCTTGGAAACACTCAGAAAATGGAAACTTAACAGCTAAAGACTTTTACAAAAAGCTGTCGAATGATAATGTAAAGGAATTTAAATTCCAAAATGAAAAACTCCCATCCATCTCTTTTAAACTTCATGATACTTTTTGGGATGATATATGGAAACTTAATATACCACCAAAACTTAAGAATTTTGTTTGGCGAGTAATAAATAATGCCTTGCCCACTGAATTAAATGAATTTACAAGGAAATGTGCCTTAAATAGCACCTGTAAACTTTGTAATGCTGCTACTGAAAATATAGAACATCTTTTCTTTTATTGTTCATTTGCGAGAGCCACATGGTTTGCAACTCCTATGGGCTTTCAATTTTCAAATGATTCAAACCTTAGATTGGATAAATGGCTCCAAGAACTAATGGATGCTAAACACCCAAATGATGGAAATGAAAGACCTATAGTTGAGATGGCAATTTGGATACTATGGCATATTTGGAAGGCTAGAAACAAAAAGCTCTTTGAAAATAACAACATTAGTCCCTCTATTAATGCTTTAAAAGCATACAAAGCCTATGATGAGTTTACAAATTATAACAACTTCAACTCTGAGGCCTTACCAAAAAACGAAAAAGAAAACATGGAAAATAATCACTGTTATAGTAAGTATAACAAATCTGATCTTAACTTTATCTTTGTTGATGCTTCTTACCTTACAAAAACTAATAAAGCTGGTGTTGGTTGTATTTTCAGTGATTATAAGGGCCACATTTTGAAAGCAAAAGCTTGGAACTTTGAAGCTAACTCTCCTGAAGAAGCTGAAGCAATGGGTATTCGCTTTGCAATCACTGAAGCTACTACCTTACCCAATTGCAAGCATATTTTGAAGAATGATTGTTCTAGCCTCATCAATAAGCTCAAGACAAGCACGAAGTTTGGAAATCGTCATCTCTCCCACATTTATGAAGATATTCAAACATTGCTGCGTTCTATTTCAGTTGATTTCCAGCTTGTTTCTCGGAAATCAAATCTAGCTGCAGATTGGGTTGCAAAAAGGAGTATTTCACACACTCTTCCTTGCAATTGGGCGGTTTTCCCACCCCCCACCCTTTGTAATTTACTTCTTTCTGATCTTGTAGCTTCTGGTATTGGCTAGAAAAATCTAAACTTATTGTATTTTCTTACGTTTTTAATTAATTTAAATTAAGCATTCGACAAAAAAAAAAAAAACAGTGCAATAATCTTTGCTGCATTTTGACCAGAAATGAGTCAAGAGAATCTTCTTTGTGTTGCAAATTGAGGAATATACTAATAAACATTCCGATTTCAAAAATAAAAGTTATAAAAATTTAATTAAAAATTAATGTACTTAAAAATTTGGTTTGTGATTAAATAGTTTTAGGTTTACTATGAGAAAATTACATGTTTAAGCCATTACTTACTTATGACCTAAAAATATTTTTAAACCAAACATTTTAAAAGTTAATTTTTATACCAAACGTATTCAAAACATCCATTTTCAGACCATTTCACTAATTTCGTGAGATATTGGGTAGATTTTAAAAACAATTCGGACACTTTAGATAGAGTTCCTAATTTGTGATGCGACCAAATAAACATATAGTTTATTTGAAATATCTAAATTATCCTTAAAATCAATGAAATACCTCACGTAATTAGTAAAACGGTCTGAAAATGTGCGTTTGAATACATTTAGCCAAAAAATGTGACTTTTGAAACGTTTGACCTAAAAATATTTTTAGGTCATAGATAATAGTTTTTTAGATCATAGATAATGACCTAAAAATAAAATTTGACCTTTACTATTATATCTTTTACATACTGGTATCTTATTTTTTTTCCATTTCTGACCCACTAAATGACTAAAGATAAATATATTTTATGTGTAATATATATTTATTTATAGGTGTAATAAATGTTTATATATCATGAAAAATTAAATCTTCCTTCTCTTTAATCACAATTACATACCCATCCTTAATGATAATATAGTAAAAACTCTATAAATTATTATCCTTGGGATCAACAAAATTTATTAATTAATCAATAAATTAATAATTATTAATATATATTAATATTTTATTAATTTATATATATTAATAAATTATAAATTTATATATTAATACTTTATTAATTTATTATGAAATGCCTAATTTACAAATACCATTCAAACTTCCACTTAATTATTATACAATGCATATATAAACATGTATCAAATGAATGGTCTAATGTTAAAATGCTCTTCAATCTCTCACTATAAATGCTTATTATGTTCAATGATGATGAAAGTTCTACCATGGAGCCCGTTTCGCGAAACGAAGCAATTAAAGCGACAATCACATTGAATACTTTCTTGTTGAGCTATGAGAAAACAACACCGAAATTTCTTACAATGATAAGAAAAATTAGGGACGACATTCAAGGTGAAATTAATTTCAACAAAAAACAAAAGACAATTGAGTCATTTTCCAAAAAACCTTCATAAATATTTCATGTAATATGTAGTATATAAGAAATTATTAATTTATATTTAAATTGGGGTCTATAGAAATCATCAAAAATGTATTATTTTATAATTTTAGCGAATTATTAATTTAGCACCCTATCCCGGAGTCAGGACTGGTAAAAAAAATAAAATTTTAGAGAGTTTATTAAATAATCAAGTATTAATTTATTGAGTTTTTACTGTATCAGTTCACCTTACCCATACTTATTGTCCATTTACAAGAGTACATACATATATTATAAACGGGTATATACCAAAGATGGATTAGTATATAATTTTTAAAATTTTAACAACTTTAAAAAACTCGTCGAATAGGTATGGTTAAGTGTGGGTACACATCAGTTAAAATAATTTGATTTGATATTGTACATACACATATAATTTGCTAAGTCGGCACACATCCAAAACTCTTATGATTAGCTAACTATGTTCATATGCGGGTCACATATGGGTACATACCTATATGATAAGAGCATTATACACATAGGTATGTTACACATTGGTACATACTCACATTTGTAAGCACTGATACGTACCAAGGTATTCGTAATACATTCATATTGCTACTTACCCATATTATAGCTGGGTATGTAACCAGGTTGGTTTTTGTCTAATTATTACAGATTAAACAATATGTCAAAAATGTTAGATTCACCCATTAGTAAGCCTATGATTTGGGTATGTCCATATGCTCATATACAACTCACAAAATCACAATACTCTATGTTATATTGGTACATACCCAGCTAATTTGAACTCCACACGTTTTGAATGTATCCGTATACGTACCCATACATAATAACCCACATGATTAGATAACTATGTCCACAGACGGGTTACATATGAGTACATACCTACATGATTAGCTAACTATGCACACAGTTATGTTACACATGGGTACATATCCACATTAGTCAGCACTAATATGTAACTAGGTATTTATGAAACATTCATATATGCATGTACCCATATTATAGATGGGTATGTACCCAATTTGGTCCATGTGTAATTATTAGAGAGTAAACAATATGCCAAAATATTAGATTCCCACATTAGTAGCATTGCTATGGGTATGTACCTATATCATAGATTGCTTGAGTCTTCACACATCCAAACCTCCTTAAATATGGCATAACATACAATATATGTGTGCTCATATACAACTTGAAAAACTACAATACTTCTTGTTATATAGGTACATATACAACTAATTTGAGCTCTACACAATTACAAAAACCACTCACAAAAGCTTATGGATTCTACATTGGTATGTACCCATAAATGGGTTATTTGTGTGAGTTCCACAAACAGTTAGCGTCACCCATATCCGGAAAAAATTCACATAGGTATGTACCCATATTATAAACGAGAGCTATATCTGAAGCAATATTATAAAAAAATAAGAGTTGTAACCGAAACAATATTATAAACGAGAGTTGTAACTGACGCATAATGCAAAAAAAGAAACATTTGTTAATTAAACATACATTGATAAAAAATGAAAGTCTTTATAGATGCAATAATCACCAAACATAATTCAACTATAAAGAAACCACTCATACTAGTTTGGGATTTGTCAACAACTATGCCTTCACTTTCAACTTACAATTTCACCTCCTGGTTTAATTATGTATTTAAACGGAGCTTGATAAGTTGCAATCTAATGTGCAAAATTAAAATATTATTCAATTAACGACATGTCTAATAAGTATAAGTTTAGCAGTAATTTAATCTTTGTTACCTTCTTAATGATGGGTTCGATCTTGTTAACTAAGTTAGGAAGTGTGTAACCTATAGCTTACAGTAAATGAAAAAGTTACTGAAAACAAGAAAATTTGGAAATAGAGATAATTTCTTACCTTAAAGCTCATTCCCGAAGGATTATCCTTGAGATAAGAAATAAGCATGCCTCACAAATCAACAGGCTTTTCCATTTCCCCTTTTTGCCCTTGTTTTCCCACCTTCCTAGGCATATCTTTCTCCAATTGCGTAATTTTATGTTTAGCTTGTGTGGCTTGACATTTTCGATACTTTTATGGCCCTTTTTAGGTGATAATTGAACCCAATATTGCTCATGTGAAGTCATAGATGTAAAACTCTGGGATCAATATCTATATTATCTAATAAAAAACATAAAAATTAGTGAGGAGGTAATATCGATGGTTCAGTTTTTTGCTTTTTGAAAGGACATTCTATCTTATGCTTGAATTGTTGTGTTCCTCGTGAATTAGCTGAAAGAAAGATACAAAAATAGAGAGCTTAATTTCACATGATTCATTAATTTACTCCTTTTAGTTTTCTCTGAGTTTGCGTAAAAGAAGTGTAGGAAAAAGAAATAAACATCTGTAAAAGAAGAGGGATGTGGGTAAAAAAATAGCCATTATGACAATTTTTTTGGACAACAATAAAAAGGATATGAAGTGACATATTCAGCTCCCATCAATTCATTGAGCATGTGGTGTGGAGAGAGGAAAGTAAAAAGAGGGCCCTTTTGGTTTTTTTTCTACTGCCTGGTTGGCTTCTAAGCTGCTAAACTAACTGAGACGCATTTGAATAATATGGATGTCTCTTAGGCCTTTAAAGATAAACTCCCCTTGCAAATTTTATTTTTTCATGGTCCTGATTGTATTGCAGCTTGCAATCATACTTGATATTTACCTTTCCCTTTAACTCCAATTAGGAAAATTCTTCAATTCAATATTGGATGGTCCAATACCAATCCTATTATGACACATACCTTATATTTTAGACCTGCAAAAGTGATTACCTAATAAATATAATAACATGTGTTTTGTTATTATGATTAATAGACGTGATGTGAATATTGGATCATCCAATATTGGATTAAAGTCATACTCCTCCAATTAATATAAGAGGCAATTACGAATACCATCCTAGAGGGAGGTGATATCGCCCATTAAAAGTCATGTCGAATATAAAAAATATAATTAGACAATAATATCCTTGACTAAATATTCACAACAAACTAAATTTTCTCACCAAACTAAATTTCCGGCCAACTTTTTCGGCCAAATTTTTTTCCCGCCAAATTTTTCTGGCCAATTTTTTTTCCCACCAAATTTTTCCGGCCAATTTTTTTCCGCCACATTCTTTACCACCAAAAAAAAATCACGTCAATTTTTTCCCACCAAATTATATTTAAGGGTTTATATAGTTTGGTGGAAAAAAAACCCACCAAATTATAATTGGAGGTTTATGTTGTTTGGTGGGAAAATCCCACCAAATTACTTACTAAAGTGATAGATTTCTAGGCATAAGCTTCAATCTAATCTAGAATGAAGTCTAAGTTAATTTCTAATAATTTCACAAAACATATGCTTTTTTTTTTCATACATCGAAGGCTTACAAGCCGGTTAAAATAGGGATCCAATACTTACTCTAGATGTAGAGTATTCACTGCTATCTCTTGTAATAAGATTCTGAGGTGGCTACTTATAATATTTCGTTTTTCGTAACTTCGTTATACGGCGTGCCATACTGTTCCTTAAATACCACCGCGTTATGCCTTGACCATTGATGTCTCCTCATTTGTGATAATAAAATCTATTTCCGAGACATAATTTTAGGCGTATTTATTAGTTTATATGTCGATTTTAGCTTGAATTAGTGTACTTTC
The DNA here is from genome assembly GCA_029959085.1 of Nemophila menziesii. Classification (NCBI taxonomy): domain Eukaryota; kingdom Viridiplantae; phylum Streptophyta; class Magnoliopsida; order Boraginales; family Hydrophyllaceae; genus Nemophila; species Nemophila menziesii. The sequence continues at coordinate 34,119,992 of JARWIR010000005.1, read as the reverse complement.
CTATTTTGGGTCTTGAATTAATTAATTATTATTTTTAGAGCATATTGGGTTTAATTATTTATTTAGTGTGAAACTTTAAAGATATATGGTAATTAATTAGAGTCCAAGTTGGTAAAGAGAGCTAAAGGAAAGAAGATAAACATGGAAATTGAAGATAAGGAAGTAAAAGCTAAAAACATGGAAAAGGAAAACCTGCCTTAAATATGAATTTCTGCACATACGATCACAAATCAGCTTATATCTTAAAATCGGTGAGGAATTTGGAGAAACGGTCAAGATCAAAGTTGAATATCTTTCCGAGACGATGAATTTGATGTACTCATACGCGTCAATCAGATGAGTATTGAAGTTGTTAGGACCAAAACAAAAGCGGGACTGATTGCATGTTTTTGGGCTACGAATTTGAGTTGCGCTTGGAGCCCATATTTACCTTTTCCTTTAAGAAAACGATTAGGTCAACCTATACACTATAAATACAACCTCTTAACACTCTAAAATCATCCTTGGTTAAACCCTAAGCCAAGAAGAAGCTTACAACACAAGAAAAGAAGTCTGGAAGGAGCTGTGCATCAACAATGTCTCTTCTACCTTTGAATTTGTAATTTCTTTCTTTTCTTCCATTAGTATGAACTAAATTTCTATTAGCTTGAGTTTTTAGCATATATGTATGAACCCTAGTTTTGGTTGACATCTATCTAATTTGGGAATTTTATGTTTTAAATTGAATTATTGTTTTTATTCTCTGTTTATGTGTTTGGATTTATATTCTGTGTTCTTGTGGAAGCGCGCCCATATAGAATTACCATCTAGTAGTTAGGTCACCATTGACAACGGTGTTTAATTACATGTTTAGCACATAACGTCTAGTATTCGGTTTAGATCTGACAAATCAACCTAACTAGATAATCACCATGGTTTAGTGTATTGTTATTTACCAATTGCAGGAACAGTTTGCTTAGGACTCCTTATTGACATATGTAATTTTTATTTAAATTTACCTAGCGCAATTGGAACCGATTATTGAAATACTACATAATTCACCCTTACATGTCTAGAACGGCAAAACTAGTGGGATTACGTGCTATTGACTCAAGCTGTATTCTCATACTACTTCTTCTCTTGCATTTAATTTTCTGTCTTTATTTTCTTAATTTAATTTAGTTTAATTGAAAACCAAATAAATATCTATTTGTCTTTATTTTTCTGCGTTTTATTTGTTCTAGCTTTAAATAGATTCCCCTAACCTTCGTAGTCTTTGCGAAACGAATCTTACTTAATCATTAAAACTTGCATACTATCTGTATACTTGCAGAACCGTTCCAGTTTAGGGTGTTTATTTGCATCTAATTTATACATCTTTTTATCACACCCTAGGCACCACCAAGTTTTTGGTGCCACTGCCGGGGACTACATCGTTAGTCCTTGTGCATATATCTTGTGCTTTTATTTCAGTTAGTTCTATTTTACGCTTTTGTCTTTTAGTTTTTGTTTTATAGATAGTTACAGATGGAGAATCCAAGGAGACTTGAATTACCTGTCGAATTCAGAGTGCAACCACGCGGAATTCGCGCTCCAGAAATCCAAGCCGCTAAATTTAGGCCTGATCCAGGGATGTTAACGCAGTTTGCAACTCATGGACTATTCAGTGGTGCTGCACAACAAGATCTGATCCGATATATTCAGAAATTCATGCAAATCTGTGATGCTTATATCGTAAGAGGAGTTACTAGGGAACATGTGTATTACGTGATGTTCCAGTTCTTCTTGACCGGAGGTGCAAGTAATTGGTACGATACCCAATATCCTCATGTCATTCCAGATTGGGATAAGCTTCAATCAAGATTACTAGACCAATTCTATCCGGTTAGTAGACGATTAAAAGATATGTTGGAGCTTGAACAATTTATACAGGAAGACAGAGAAAGTTTGGGAGAAGCATGGTTACGATTTAATGAAAAGAAGGCGAGATGTCCATACCATAAATCATCGCCGGAATATTATTTAACCTTGTTCTATGGAGGACTTAATAGCAAGTCAAGGGAGAAAGCAGATTCGTTAGATAACAAAGGTTTTGTGTTACTAGATCCTGAAGAAGCCGAAATTTGTATGGAGAAAAATTCTTGAGAACGAGAGAAGTTGGCCAAGGAAACCAGAAAAAGAAGACACTTCAGAATCTCTGAAGCTTAATGAATTGGCCCAACAACTCGAAGAACTACAAGAACAAGCTCGAACAATTGCTCGGGTAAACTTAGTACGTAGAATACCTTCGTGTCCTGGTTATGGATCAAGAAATCATGTGTGGGAAAGGTGTATGAATAATCCAGCCTCATCTTCCGTTACATATCCTCAAGATAACTATTATTCTAATGGTTATACTTATCCTCAAGAAAGCTACGCTAATTATCAACAACCTCCACAACAAAGAAGTTGGGTCAGAAATCAAGAGACTTATCATCAACCCCAACCTCAATCTTATCATCCACCACAACCTATATATCAAAAAGCGCCCATTGTTGAAAAAGCTTGTCAAGAAACAAAGAGAGAACCACCAAAACAATCAATGCAACTGGCAAAGAAGAAAAAACCTTGAGCTTGAATTCAAGTATGGCTAAATTAATGCAAGCAATTGAAAACAATATGAGTCGTAGCCAACAGAAAATTCAATCCCAGCAGAAGGTAATCAAGAAACTCGAGCATACTCTATCACATATGGCAAGTACATTGCAAAATAGGACAAAAGGGAAACTTCCAAGTGATACTATTGCTCCTCGAGATGATTCTTGTCATGCAGTTGAATTGCGAAGTGGAAAACAACTACCTCCACCAAGAACAGAAATAGAACCAATCCCTATTCCAGAAAAGGGGGGAGAAGAAACAACAGAAGATACAGTAGAAGAGGTAGTTGAACCAAAGAGTGTCCAAGCCAAGACACATGAAAAATCGAGAAAACCAGTGGAACTTAATACACGCCCTCCACCACCATACCTTTCACGTGTCAGAAAGAAGGACAATGACCTGGAATTCAAGAAGTTCGTTGACATGTTGAGAAAGTTATAGATTAATATGCCGTTTGTTGAAGCTCTCAAGAGAATGCCAAAATATCTAAAATCCATGAAGGACATTCTTTCGAACAAACGAAGTATAGAAACTGGGGAAACAATTGGATTGCCTGTGGAGTGTAGTGCTATATGTCAAAACAAGTTACCACCAAAGCTAGAAGATCCCGGAAGTTTTACAATTCCCATTGGCATTGGAGATAATTGGACCGGGAAAGCATTATGTGATTTAGGCGCGAGTATCAATCTCATGCCAAGATCCCTGTTCGAGAAGCTTAATATAGGAGAGGTAGTACCCACATCTGTGGTATTACAAATGGCGGATCGCTCTCTCTCCCGACCAGTAGGTAAAATTGAAGATGTTTTAGTTAAAGCTGGTTCTTTTATTTTTCCTTGTGATTTTATTATTCTTGACTACGACGCGGATAAGAATGTACCCATCATCTTGGGTAGACCATTCTTAGCCACGGGGCGTACACTAATTAATGTTGAGAATGGTGAGTTGATCATGAGGGTACAAGACGAACAGGTACGATTCAACGTGTTTAAGGCTAAAAAGTTACCGAATTCGAAAGATAGATGTTTCAAAATAGATGTCATTAGAAAAATTACAAAAGAAGTCTTCAACGAAGAAAGCTTAGATGATGATCTTGACGAGGCCTTAACACTTGAATCACAAGAGGAAATCTAGATTCCCCCTAAAGAAGTTGCTGCATTAGGATCAAATATACGAGAACTACTTCGAGAATCAGGTGACATTGAACCAATAAAGCAACCATCGATTATATGTCCACCTGTTCTCGAAGAAAAACCCCTTCCGGATCATCTACGATATGCATATCTAGGTACGAATAAAACTTTGCATGTTATTATTTCTGCTAACCTTTCAGGTCCTCAAGAGGAGAAGCTACTTCATGTACTTCGAGCTAACAAAGAAGCAATCGGATGGACTATTGCCGATATCAAGGGGATTAGTCCGTTCGTTTGCAAGCAAAAAATCATTCTTGAGAACGAAGGTGGGCAATCTATAGAGGGACAAAGAAGACTCATGCCAGCTATGAAAGAAGTGGTGAGGAAGGAGGTAATCAAGTTGTTAGATGCAGGAATTATCTATCCGATAGCTAGCAGTGATTGGGTTAGTCCAGTGCAATGTGTTCCAAAGAAAGGAGGTATTACTACTATCCTTAATGATCAAGGTGAAGCCATACCATCAAGAACAGTTGTGGGGTGGCGAGTATGCATGAATTACCGAAGACTCAACAAAGCTACAAAGAAAGATCACTTCCCGCTACCATTCATTGATCATATGCTAGACAATCTCGCAGGGAGAGAATATTATTGTTTCCTTGACGGATATTCGGGTTATAATCAGATTTGTGTGGATCCCCTTGATCAACACAAAACAACTTTTACTTGTCCGTTTGGCACCTTTGCTTATAGAAGGATGTCGTTTGGTTTATGTAATGCACCTGCCACGTTCCAGAGGTGCATGATGGCTATATTTTGGGACATGATTGACAAATATTTGGAGGTTTTTATGGATGATTTTTCGGTGTTCGTAGATAGCTTTGATGATTGTTTGAATAATCTTGAGAAGGTCCTTGTGAGATGTAAAGAAAAAGATCTTGTGCTTAATTGGGAAAAATGCCACTTCATGGTTCAAGAGGGAATTGAGTTGGGATATAAAGTTTTGAAGGCATGAATGGAGGTTGATCGTGCTAAAATTGAAGTTATCAAAACATTACCACCTCCAGTTTCTGTAAAAGGAGTGAGAAGTTTCTTGGGTCATGCAGGATTTTATCGAAGATTTATTAAATATTTCTCCAAGATCGCCAAACCGCTTTGTTCTTTGCTTGAAAAGGATACTCCGTTTAATTTTACTGACGAATGTCTTCAAGCGTTTTTTACGATTAAGGAGAAACTGATATCCACACCTATTGTTATACCTCCTGATTGGAAAGCTCCGTTTGAACTTATGTGCGATGCTAGTGATCACGCTATGGGTGTTGTGTTGGGACAGAGGAAAGACAAGATCTTCCACACGATTTATTATGCAAGTAAGACTTTCAACGCTGCCCAAATGAATTATACAGTATCAGAGAAAGAAATGTTGGCCGTGGTATATGCTTTTGATAAATTCCATTCCTCTCTGATTGGGAAGACAACTGTTGTATACACGGACCATTTACCTATCAGATACCTTATGGAGAAAAAGGACGCTATGCCGCGTCTTATTAGATGGGTATTGTTGCTTCAAGAGTTCGACATAGATATTCGAGACCGAAAGGGATGCTAGAATCAAGTTGCTGATCATTTATCAAGGCTCGAAGGATCTGATGCGAACAAGGAACCATTACTGGTTAAAGAGGTATTCCCTGATGAACAACTTTTTGCTATTAAAGATGTGTTTGTGCCATGGTATGCAGATCTAGTCAACCTCATCGTGAGTGGTGTATTCCCCAAGGATATCCACCCACAACAAAGACAAAGATTATCTCACCAGGCTAAACAATATTATTGGGATGAACCGTACCTCTGGAAAATTTGTAGTGACCAAGTAGTTAGAAGATGTGTCCATGAAGGCGAAGTTGATAAGATTATAGCAAGTTGTCATAATTCACCATACGGAGGTCACTTTAAAGGCGATAGAACTGTAGCTAAAATTCTTCAATCCGGTTTCTATTGGCCTACCCTACACAAAGATTGTCATAGTTTCGTCCAGTCATGTCAAAGATGCCAGTTCACTGGTAATATATCAAAAAGGGACGCGATGCCGCTTAACAATATTCTAGAAGTCGAAATCTTTGATGTATGGGGTATAGATTTCATGGGACCTTTCATAACTTCCCATGGAAATCTTTATATTTTGCTTGCGGTAGATTATGTATCAAAGTGGGTAGAAGCAGTGGCAACACCAAAGACCGATGCTCAAACAGTGATTAAATTCTTAAAGACAAATATCTTTTCAAGACATGGTACGCCACGTGTTCTCATCAGTGATAAAGGTACCCATTTTATTAATTCTCAACTGAGAAACCTCCTTCATAAATTTGGAGTGAGACACCGCATTTCAACCGGTTATCACCCACAAACTAACGGTCAAGCTGAAGTTTCCAACTGGGAAATCAAATCTATTCTTGAGAAGACCGTGAACAAAACGAGGAAAGATTGGTCTTTAAAGCTAGATGATGCTCTCTGGGCATACAGAACAGCATTTAAAACACCAGCTAGGGCATCTCCGTATCGCATGGTCTACGGCAAAGCGTGTCATCTACCTATTGAACTTGAAGCTCGAGCCTTCTGGGCTATTAAAACTCTGAATCTAGACCCAGAACTGGCCGGAAAACAAAGGTTGATGCAGTTGAACGAGTTGGAGGAGTTTCGCTATCTTTCTTATGAAAATTCACGCCTCTATAAGGAGAAAACAAAGAGATGGCATGATAGGCGACTCTGTCCAAAGAATTTCGAGAGAGGACAAAAGGTTTTATTATACAACTCGCGATTCTCAAACTACCCAGGAAAGCTTGAATCCCGTTGGGGAGGACCTTACATTGTTACGAAAGTCACACCTCATGGAGCGATTGACATTGAACATCCAACCGAGCAAAGGACATTCATGGTGAATGGCCAGCATTTGAAAAGATACCATGACAGTGAGGACTTTGGGCGAGAGTAGACCATCCATCTCGTAGAGAACGATTAGCCTGAGGTACACGTCTAACTCAAAGACGTTAAACAAAATTGCTCTTGGGAGACACCCCTTGTTCTTAATTGATTTTTAGATTAGTTTATTGCTTTATAGTGTATAATTTTAAGTTAGTGTAGATTTTAATTGTGTTTACAAGCTAATAGGAGAGAAAGGTAGTGTGCTATTATGCAAGAAATGAGTTTGGGGTCAAAAGAAATCAGTTGGAGAATTTCGCAGGTCTGTCAGGTATACCGGAGGATATGCCCGATATACCGCGCCATGAAAAACCCGTAATACGGGTATGTGACTCGGGTTTTCTGCTGAGAGTTCGAAAAAATGGAGTTGATGGGTCCGGTATACCGGAGGATATGCCCGGTATACCACAGGAGGAAAAACCCGTAATACGGGTAGGAGACTCGGGTTTTTTGACGAGAAGCAAAAAATTGGACAGCAGAAGTTCCGGTATACCGGGCAATATGGCTGGTATACCGCGGGATGGCGGTTTTGAAGAGTTTTATTCCTAATCCAATTCATACCTTATCAAACTTAACCCTAGCCCCTCCCACACGAAATTTTTAGACCCAAACACTATATATAGACCTTGAAGCTTGTACAAACCTTCACAATTAACACAACAACTTCAATGATTCTCTCCTCCATCCTCCATAAACACAATCCCTTCATCAAATTCATCACACTACACCATTAAACACCATCAAGAACATCAAGCTTTCAAGATTTCTTCCAAGATTCATCAAGAAACCTTTCTCTTTCATCAATTCCAAGCAACAACCTCAAGCTACACCAATTTCTCTTAAACTTTTAATTCATCCTTGGTATAACTTGAGTTGTGGGTAAATCAAACATGACTAATAGATCTGATGCTATGGAATACAAGAGAAAGTGCACCATCCTTGGGAAGAATAAGAAATTTCCTGGAGTCACCATTGAAAAGCCTATCAACCTTGATGAGGCTACTGAAGAATCAAAAGAAAAGGCACCAACAAACCACTACCAAAGAAATCAACTGCTAGAATGTCTGTACCAGCAAGGCCTTTTAAAAAGATAAAGATTCATGACCAAGGTTCTTCTACTTCTTCCTCTAAAGTTGATCATGATCTTCCCCCATGGGCTCTTAAATTGCAACATGAAATTGAAAGATTACAAGAAGAAAACAGAGAACTTTGGGTGGAAGTTACACAGATGCAATCACAGTTGGAAGATATAACCTTGGAAAGGGATATTGATAATTATTCTAATCCCTCTTCTTCGGAGGAGGAGGAGGAGGAGGAGGACATAATGGATCTCTATGGCCAGCCAGGGAAGCCACTCTAATCCTCTTTCTTAATAGCTTGTATGCATTAGGTAGTTTAGTTAGTTTTATTTTAAATTTTATTTCGTTCTTGAGTCTTTTTCGAGTCGTGGGGGCACGGCTCACTTTTGAGTTAGGAGTGGGGATTCGTTGTCCTCATCTTCTTTTTGTTTTTGCATAAAATTTAAAATTTTTAGGTTGAATTAAGGCATAGAATATGTTGAATGTACCTGTCTGAGCATGATTTAATTAGGTCAATGATAGTAAGTAGTATGTTTTTGAAAGATGTCATAAACTTGTTTAGCATGCATGTATGAAAACAGGAAATAAAAGATAGGAAAGTTAATGAGCAATGCTAAGAATCCACGTTGAAACTTAGGGAGAGTTATTTGGTGTGTAGAACGTGAGGTTTGAAATTAGTTGAAAACCCACTTATCTATGAACTAATAATGAAAACATAACGAAATCCGGTAGTTAGAAAAATGAATAAGGCAGTTCATTCATATTTAAGCCACTTGAAGCCTTTTATACCTTCTCACCCTTTTATTCGATTATTGTTATTTATCCATCTTAGCCCCTCTGAGCCTTTCTAAAGCCTTTTACTGAACCATATTATAATCCATACCCTTAGTTTGTAGGACTTATCTATATGACCCGCACTCGAATCACAAAACCTGAAACAAGTCATTTTAGAGCTTGAGTTTGGGGTGGTGGGTTTCATCATTAGGGACATTGGGTTTGGGAATTATAATTGTGATTTTATTGATGATGAAAAAGTAATTATTGTAACCCTTTGTCGGGGTAATAGTGAATGAAAAAGAAGCTACGAGCTAAAATTTGCCAACAAGGGCATAAAAAGAAAGAATATATATATATATATATATGGAAAAATAGCGTGATATCCCGAACATTAAAAAGAGAGTCATAGCTATAAAAAAAGAAAAAAATTGATATGAAAAGAATATATATTCGGACCGGCAAAGTGGAATTTGTATATCATCATGAAAAGGTTTTATTTGGGGTTGATTGGGGATGCACATCAAAAGCATCAATAAATTGGGGTGAGTGAGAACATCTTCGAGTGAAAACTCAAGCTCTAGGGCGATTCGTTGATGGCTAGTGAGGAGAGAGCCAAAATCTCACTTTTCATTACCCAAATATACCACACCGTCCCTAAGCCAAGTTATAACCAAAGACCTTAGGATTTTTAACTACTTGGTGGAGAAACAATTGACCTATTAGGTAGTATGTAAGTGGACCATTGGATGCTATACTAGAACCTATGAACAACCTATAGCCATTAAAAAGAACTAAGTTATCATCCTCTCCTTCTGGCATTGCGAAATTAATCTTAACTTGAATTTATGGATTGTTGATTATGTGTATATTAAGCATACTTGTGCATTATATCTTGAGCATTACTACATGAGACTTTTTAGATACTATGCTCTAGGATCATTCATTGTTTTCTGTTCTTATTCTCCTCCGACTTCTTCTTCTTGTTTATTTGACTACCCTTCTGGTGTCGCCTAGGGTGTGATAAAAATAAGATCAATTTAAGTATGGAAAACTACGCACTCTCACCCTAGACAGGCACAGTACTGCAAGTATTACAGGACGTATGCAAGTTTTAATGATAAGTAGAGTTCGTTCTCAGGGACTTAAGTGTGTTAATCGCGTAGGAACAGATAACGAGTAAAAGTAAATAACTAGAAGACAGAAAATAAAGCAAATAGGAATTCGAAATTATCAATTAAAACTAAGAAAATAAAGACAATAAAGTAAAAGATTAAGAATATGAGATGAGAAGTATAGCTTAGGTTTTGCTAGTATGCACTAATCCTTCTAATTCTATCTATAAACCTATTTAATAAGGGAGAATATTAGCTCTTGGTAATACTTAGTCAGGATTCTAAATTCCCCAAGCTTAGACCTTGAGAGCGACTAAGGGGGCTACGTCACAACCAAGAAGTGATTTCAAATAGGGTTATCAAACGCCACTAAGGCCCTAAGCAAATACTGCAATCTTGGTGATACGGTGATTAAAACAAACCCTAATGACTATCTAGTTAGAAGTATGTTTTGTCAGAACTGCTATCGACACTAGACATTATGCGGTGGTTCAATAGTTAAACACCCTGTCAAGGAGACCATCTAACTACTCTTAAAACAATCCTAAAGTGATCAGTTCTAGGAAAGACAATAAATCAAAACACATAAACAAATATAAAGTAAGAAGCTAATATGAGATTAAAACATATAATTCCCAAAGAAACTTAGATAGAAGAATTAGAATTCATAGATTATACATATGCAAAACCCAAGCTATAGGAAGTTTAGTTCATACCTGAAGGAAATAATCTAAAAGAAATAACAAAAGACATAAGGGTGTATTTATAGGTGTTTAGAAGACCTAATTCGTTTTCTTGAGGAAGAGTTAAGGTAATGGACTTCTAGCCCAACTCAAATTCGTATGGAAATAAAGATAAACACTGCTGCGTTGTTTTGAGTGTATCTTCTTCGTTATTGGTCGGGTTTTGCTCCACAAGATACCAAAAGAATCGCAACAGAATTATCTAGACCCTTTAAAAGGAAATCATCAGATTCGGCCTATTTCTTAGGTAAAAACGCCTATCTTTGGACGTGTATGCAGAATCCCAGATTTAGGCAGCTTTTCCTTTTCCATCTTTTTAGCAATTCTTTCCTTATCTCCAATTACCATGCAAATCTCTTTCCATAAGTTGTTGTCTTTGACTTGGACTCTAATTAAGCTCCATAATTATCTTTAAAGCTACACACTAAATAAACAATTAAACCCAATATGCTCTAAAAACAATAATTCTACAAATCAAGACTCAAAATAGGAAAGTGCACTAAAACTCAAGAAAATCGACATTATTGACTTCTAAATCACTTAAAATGATTTCTCATCCTAACATTAATCTATCACAAATGAGGAGACATCAAGACCCCCAACTCAAAGTTGTATCGTCCCGATACAATAAAGATAAAAACATAGGGAAGTCTAGAAATACACACTTATAAAATTTTCAACACAAGGGAAAAAGCATAGCAGAATATATAGAATAAACCTAAAGCACATAACTCAGAAAATTTCATGCAATAATATTCATAAACTACATACCTGTACACTTCTCATATCCACAGTCAACACGGCTTGAATTCAAGATCAGATTAGTTTCGCAATGTAAGAAGGATTGGGACTTTACTCAGTTCCCCAAGAGAGCTATAGATTGTTCATCGAACCTCACTAGTATCCAAGGATCCACTTAACTAATCTCTAATGGCTTAATCACTTCTCAGTTACATAGCAAAGAATCAAAAGGTCTTTAAGGTTGTAATGTAGGCTTAGGGACGGTATGATCATATATTTGGATAATTTGGAGTGAGCTTTTGGCTCTCTCCTCACTAGCCATCAACGAATTGCCCTAGAGCTTGAGTTACTCTCATAAAACGTTTCTCACTCAACCCAATGAATTCCTTGATGCACAATTTAGCATCCCCAATAACCCAATTAAAGCTTAAAATGTTCACATAAAAATCCACTTTGCCGATCCGAATATATATATTTTCTTTTCTTTTCAAATCAATTTCTATAGCTATGACTCTATTTTGTGATGAGATATCACGCTAATTTCTCATATATATATTTTTTTCTTTTAATGCCCTTGTTGGCAAAATTAGCTCGAAGCTTCTTTTTCATTCACTATTACCCCGGCAAAGGGTTACAATACAATTCCGTGAATCATCATTGGTGGGGGCAAAGGTGTGATAAATAAATAGATAAATAAAGATAATAATAAAGAGTCACACACCCTTGATAACCACGGAACTCACTGCAAGTATCACAGATCGTTTGCAAGTTTTAATGATAAGTCAAGTTCGTTCGCAGGGATTGTATCCGTTAGATCAATTTATGTTTAACAAGCGTAGATGAATTTAGATGTTTGAATAAAATATGAAAAGGTAAATAACTATCTAATGCAAATAAATAAATAAAACCAATAAACAAAACAGATAACTAAATATGAAAGTGAGTCAAATAGATTAGGATTACTACGTCTATTACTAAATTGTTATTCTAACCTGTCACATTAAGCATTATATATTAACCAGGATTGCAACAAACCTTAGTGGCTATTTAGTCACATTAGACGATTATGTGGTGTGTCAATAACTAAGAATAATCCTAAGATTGATCAGATCTAGGAAATAGGTCAAAACACATAATACAATATACGCCAAGCTTAATCAATTAAAATAACAAATAGTACTTAAAGACCAAATAATAATCCAACAATTAAAAGTAAACTTACAGAATAAAAGCTTAGAAATATGGTTGAGAATAGATCTATAGCTAATTACTCTAGGTATAGAGAAGGTGAGATGTAGAAGAGGGGTTGTCAGTCTCCAATCTTCTTCTTCTTGTCTTCTTCTATAGGTCAACTTGCTTCTTGGATGAATAGCTTGATTCTAAGGATGAATATCTATCTAAAGGACTAAGCTATTGTTTAAAACTAAGAAAATATTAGTAAAGACTAAGCCTATACTTTGCAATTGAGCAAGGACATGTTTATAATGATAAGAGGGTGTATTTATAGGTATCTTGGAAGCCCTAATTCGTTTTCTTGAAGGAGAAGTAAGTGGTGGACTCCAAGCCCAACTCAAATTCGTAACCCTAAAAACATGAAATCAGGCCCGTTTTTCTTTTGGCTCTAACAGCTTCAATACTCATCTGTTTGACGCGTATGAGTACACCAAATTGATCGTCTCGGAAAGCTCTTCAACTTTGCTCTTGACCGTTTCTCCAAATTTCTCACCGTTCTTGAGATATAAGCTGATTTGTGGTCGTAGGTGCAGAAATTCAGGATTAAGGCAGGTTTTCCTTTTCCATGTTTTTAGCTTTTATTTCCTTATCTCCAATTACCATGTCTATCTCTTTCCATAAGTTGTAGTCTTTGACTTGGAATCTAATTAATCTCCATAATTATCTTTAAAGCTTCACATTAAATAAATAATTAAACCCAATATGCTCTAAAAATATTATTTTACTAAATCAAGACTCAAAATAGGAAAGTGTAGCATTTCTCAAGAAAATCGACTATAATGACTTCTAAATCACTAAAAATGATATCTCATCCTAATATAAATCTATCACAAATGAGGAGACATCAAGACCCCCAACTCAAAGTTGTATCGTCCCGATACAATAAAGATAAAAACAAAGGGAAGTCTCTAAATAAACACCTAGGTCAATTAAGCACAGAAGACAGAAGACAGAAGAATATGGAGAATAGACTCAAAGCAACTACTCAGAAAATTTCATGTAATAATATTTAAAAACTACATACCTGTACACTTCTCATATCCACATTCAACACGGTTTTGACTTCAAGATTAGATTAGCTTCGCAATGTAAGAAGGAGAGGAACTTTACTCAGTTCACCAAGGAAGCTATAGATTGTTCATCGACCTTCACTAGTATTCAAAGATCCATTTAACTACTCTCTATTGGCTCAATCACTTCTTGATTACATAGCAAAGAATCAAAAGGTCTTTAAGGTTGTAATTTAGGCTTAGGGACGGTATGATAAGTATATTTGGATAATTTAGAGTGAGCTTTTGGCTCTCTCCTCACTAGCAATCAACGAATCGCCCTAGAGCTTGAGTTACTCTCATAAAACGTTTCTCACTCAACCCAATGATTTCTTTGATGCACAATTTAGCATCCCCAATAACCCAATTGAAGCATAAGATGTTCACTTAAAAATTCCACTTTGCCGGTCCGAATATATATATTTTCTTTTCAAATCAATTTCTTTTGTATAGCTATGACTCTCTTTTAATGTTGAGATATCGTGCTATTTTTCTCATATATATATTTTTTTCTTTTAATGCCCTTGTTGGCAAATTTAGCTAGTAGCTTCTTTTTCATTCACTATTACCCCGGCAAAGGGTTACAATATAATCTTGTGAATCATCATCAATATAAAGAACAGAGCACAATTAATAAGCTAAAAAATCCCATCCCAATAATAATTCCCATAATGGTGGACCCACCACCCCAAACTCAAGCTCTAAAACAACTGTCTATGCATCGCGATTCGAGTGCGGGTCATATGGAAAAGTCCTATAATCTAAAGGGATATGGCTTATAATGTGTTTAAATAAAAAGGCTTTAGAAAGGCTAGAAGGGGCTAAGAAGGATATAGCATATAAAATCAAAAATAACATGGTGAGAAGGTATAAAAAGGCTTCAAAGGCTTAAAATATGAAAGAACCGCCTTAATCACTTTCTACACTATGTAATTTCGTTATTCTCTTACCTTTAGCACTTTCATCAAATGGGTTTGTCAACTAGCTTGGATCTCACGGCCTACACACTTCTCAAGGTTCCCTGAGATCGAACATACTTTCTATCGCATTGCTTACTAATCTTTTCTTTACTATCGACGTGTGTTTTCCTGCAAATACTTCAAAGCATACAAATAAAATAGCTCATAAACATACTACTTACTATCATTAATCCACTGAGCTTATGCTTTCAAGCTATTAAACACACTCTAAAAAAACATCTAAACCTTCTCAAAAAATTTAATTTTACCTAAAAACAGAAAAATGGAGATGAGAGACAACGAATCCCCACACCCCCAACTCAAAAATGAGCCGTGTCCCCACGACTCGAAAAGACTCGAAAATAAAATAAAAGAAAATTAAAAGTTCACAGATATTGCACATATAGAAGAGGTAAGGAAGAAAGAAAACATACTCTTCGAGGCTATATACCTCGCCTGATCAATACCCAAAACAGGGTGCAGTGCTTTCATGTATGTAAATTTCTATGTATCACCACAAGCTTTCCCTTACATCTTCATATATCCCAATCAATCACACTCTAGAAATCTTTTGTTAATCTTCTTCCAACTTTGCTCTTTGAATAATTTCTTATGTGACAGTTGTTCATCTAGGAATGTGTTTTGAACACCGCTACTAGCGTCCCAGAAGCTTTTATTCATCTTGGGTTAAAGGACTATCGATTGTAGAGGTTGTGGTGTCCTCCTTATGAAAGTTTAAACCTTTTTGTTCTTTGAATTCACCACAGCTAGCTTTCCTCTATTCTCTTGATCCGATTTACCTTGTAATTTATTCCCAAAGTAGTACCCATCTCAATTGAAATCTTCTTGATCTTACCCAATACCTTGCTTTGATTCATCATCTCCCATAACACTTGATAATATCTCTATTCTCTTTATCATCTCTTTTGACCCCCAACTCAAAGCTTTGAACACTCTTGAAATTTGTACTTTATTATCATAGGTGGAACAAGCTTTATTTTGGTTAGGAAAGGTGTTAGGATGATAATTCTCCATGTGGGTATGATTGAACCAAGCTTTGGTGATATGGTTTTAATGAATTTTGGGAAAATATTTTTAGATTCATGGCCTTGATTCTTGGTTTCTAGGTGTTTTGATATGATTCGGGTGCTTGAATCTTCTTTGTAATGATGTAGGGAAGGCTTTGGATGTGAATTCATGGTGATTTGGTGGTGTTTTGATGTTAGGTGAAGGTTTGTTGGAGCTTTAATGGAGTTGGGAGAGTTCTGGAGAGGAGAAAGAGGCTTGAGGTTTATGAAATTCGGAATTAATAGCTCTATATCTCTTTTATAAGCTCAACCCGTAACTTTCTCTCTCTGGCGGCGTGGCGCGGTATACCGGGCATATCCTCCGGTATACCGGAACATCTGATGATCAAAAATTTTTAGCTTCTGGATAAAAACCCGTGGTAGGACCCCGTGGTACGGGTTTTTGAGCTGCGGACCATGGTCCGGTGTACCGCGGGGGTGCTCCGCGCCTCCTACGTCAAAAAACCCGTGGTAGGACCCCGTAGTACGGGTTTGTGCGGTGCATGTCGCGGTATAGGGTCCGGTATACCGGACCCATCAGCTATATTTTTTTTCGTTTCTGGATAAAACCAGTAGCTCTACCCCGTGGCACGGGTTTTTACCGTGCGGTGCACCGCGGCTGAGGTCCGGTGTACCGCACGTGGCAAAAACCTCTCCATCAGCTAGATCTCGAAAAGTTATGCAGTTTAGGCTCAAAGATCATCTGATTCCGATATCCGAGCGCAAAGATATGACTTGCCGAAGTTTCTGTCTGAAAAAATTTTGTTCGCCTCCCTAACTCGATTTCTCCAATACCTAAGCATCAAAAACACTAATACCTTTCTCAAATATGCACTATCAACTAAAAATAACTAAATTAAACATAAATTAAAAACGTAAAAGACATGAATATTAAAAAAAACTACGGGTTGTCTCCCGTACAGCACTTTTGTTTAACGTCTTTCAAAGTTAGACGTGTTACCTCGATTAAGGCTTGCGTACATAACCTCCCCAATAACGGGTTAGGTCATGCTCATCTACTATCCGAAGTTTGTGACCCTTCTTAGCTTGTATTTCAATCCGTTTTGACGAAATAACTCTCGTAACTACAAACGGACCCATCCACGAATCCTTGAATCCCCGTGGTCTATTCTCTTGTTTGGGGGCTTTCCATGCAACCATGTCACCAACCCCAAACTCACTTTTGATTCTCTTTTTCACGGGTTGACTGTGGACTTTCTTTTTAATTTCTTTTGTCACAACTCGGAGTGTCGGGGCTTCTATACGTGATTCCTCATGCTTTTCATCCACCAAGTGGAATGTTTTAGATTCTTTTCCCACTTGGAAAGTCACGGTTCCCCTATGCATATCAATTATACTGTGACTTGTCGCCAAGAATGGGCGTCCAAGTATCAATGGAACATGTTGACCTGCAATGCTATCAAGGATAACAAAATCTGTAGGTATAGTTAAAGTACCTACTTGGACAAGCATGTCTTCAATGACTCCCCATGGCTTTATCGTTGAATTATCTAGGAGCAGCAGATCAATATCTTTTCTTTTGGCATCTCCCATGCCTAACTTCTCGAACAAACTCTTGGGCATGATATTCCTTCCTGAACCCAAGTCACACATCGCTTTGGCTTTGAAATTACCACCTATATTAATGTGGAGATATAAAGCTCCAAGATCTTGCATCTTTTGTGGTAATTTCTTTGGAATGGTCTTCAAGCTTTCTCTAGTATGGTCCCTATTCTCAATTTCAACTTCTACACTTTCACTCTTTTTAGACAGATCTTCCTTGCAGACTATCGGTGGTGTAGGCTCTTTATATGCGATTACGTCCTCTATGCATATCGTGCTTTGTTCTTCTAGCTCATTAAGTGGAACTTGTGATGATTCCACTTCCTCCTCTTCTTGAAGGCTGAACTCTTCAACAACATCGAACCAAACATCGCTATCGATTTCAGTGGCCTCATCATCACTTTGTTTACCTAGGCCAGTTTGCATATATGGGACGTCGAGTATAGGAACAATGATTTCTTCTGGGCTTGACGTTTCAGATTTATTATCACCACTAGGATATGTAATGCTTTGTAGATGAGGTGGTGATAGTAATGGTTGTGTAGGTGGTGGTTCCACCTTACTTTCTTCTTCTTGCACCTTTTGTGCGGTTGTCTCTTCTTTATCGGTTTCTTTTTCTTCTTCCACATACTTGAATTCTGGTTCAACCTCCTTTGTAATTTGATCTTTAACAATTACTTCTTCTAAGCTAAGCTTGGTTGGTTCTTCTACGGTTGAAATTTCGAACCCAACATTGCTATAACCCAGTTTCTTATGTAATTCTTGTTGTAACTGTTGATTGATCGTAGTGAGGTCCGTTAATCTTTGCTTCATTGCTTGATATTTTTGGTACATCGAACGTATTAAGGTTGTATTAGCATCTATCTTTGCCGCATGTTGCTTTTCCATACTCTCCAGATAACTTATACTTTCAAAAACTCGGTGAGATGGAAATGCTTGTCGAACCTGTTCTTCTATGATGCTTCGGATTAACGGTGGAGTCTCTTGCTGATATTTTAGAGAAGAATTGGTCACTTGCGTGACTTGTGTCTCCAAGGCCTCCACTTTTGCAGTTTGCTCATTGTGGAGCTGCACAACATTTTGAACCAGATTCACTAAATTACCCATCAGTCCTTCGAGCTTGGTTATAGCTTCTTCTTGTGGATTATGCATGGGTTGTGGTGGAGCTTGCAGTTGATAGCTCGAACCTTCTTGATAAAAATTTTGACTTTGGGCCTCATGCATATTTTGTGCGTAATAATTCTCCATACCTAATAAACCTGAGAAGAGACTAAAAAGAAAACGCGTAAAACTGAAAACAAATAAAAACTTCTACACTAAATAAACACCAAATAGATTTAACTTAAAGATAAATCCCCGGCAGCGGCGCCAAAAACTTGGTGGGGCCAAAGGTGTGATAAATAAATAGATAAATAAAGATAATAATAAAGAGTCACACACCCTTGATAACCACGGAACTCACTGCAAGTATCACAGATCGTTTGCAAGTTTTAATGATAAGTCAAGTTCGTTCGCAGGGATTGTATCCGTTAGATCAATTTATGTTTAACAAGCGTAGATGAATTTAGATGTTTGAATAAAATATGAAAAGGTAAATAACTATCTAATGCAAATAAATAAATAAAACCAATAAACAAAACAGATAACTAAATATGAAAGTGAGTCAAATAGATTAGGATTACTACGTCTATTACTAAATTGTTATTCTAACCTGTCACATTAAGCATTATATATTAACCAGGATTGCAACAAACCTTAGTGGCTATTTAGTCACATTAGACGATTATGTGGTGTGTCAATAACTAAGAATAATCCTAAGATTGATCAGATCTAGGAAATAGGTCAAAACACATAATACAATATACGCCAAGCTTAATCAATTAAAATAACAAATAGTACTTAAAGACCAAATAATAATCCAACAATTAAAAGTAAACTTACAGAATAAAAGCTTAGAAATATGGTTGAGAATAGATCTATAGCTAATTACTCTAGGTATAGAGAAGGTGAGATGTAGAAGAGGGGTTGTCAGTCTCCAATCTTCTTCTTCTTGTCTTCTTCTATAGGTCAACTTGCTTCTTGGATGAATAACTTGATTCTAAGGATGAATATCTATCTAAAGGACTAAGCTATTGTTTAAAACTAAGAAAATATTAGTAAAGACTAAGCCTATACTTTGCAATTGAGCAAGGACATGTTTATAATGATAAGAGGGTGTATTTATAGGTATCTTGGAAGCCCTAATTCGTTTTCTTGAAGGAGAAGTAAGTGGTGGACTCCAAGCCCAACTCAAATTCGTAACCCTAAAAACATGAAATCAGGCCCGTTTTTCTTTTGGCTCTAACTGCTTCAATACTCATCCGTTTGACGCGTATGAGTACACCAAATTGATCGTCTCGGAAAGCTCTTCAACTTTGCTCTTGACCGTTTCTCCAAATTCCTCACCGTTCTTGAGATATAAGCTGATTTGTGGTCGTAGGTGCAGAAATTCAGGATTAAGGCAGGTTTTCCTTTTCCATGTTTTTAGCTTTTATTTCCTTATCTCCAATTACCATGTCTATCTCTTTCCATAAGTTGTAGTCTTTGACTTGGAATCTAATTAATCTCCATAATTATCTTTAAAGCTTCACATTAAATAAATAATTAAACCCAATATGCTCTAAAAATATTATTTTACTAAATCAAGACTCAAAATAGGAAAGTGTAGCATTTCTCAAGAAAATCGACTATAATGACTTCTAAATCACTAAAAATGATGTCTCATCCTAATATAAATCTATCACAAATGAGGAGACATCAATCATCAATATAAAGCACAAAGCACAATTAATAAGCTCAAAAATCCCAACAAAATAACAATTCCCATAATGGTGGACCCACCACCCCAAACTCAAGCTCTAAAACAACTGTCGCTTATAACGTGTTTCAATAAAAGGATTTAGAAAGATTAGAAGGGGCTGAGAAGGATATAGCATATAAAATCAAAATCACAAGGTGAGAAGGTATAAAAAGGCTTCAAGGGCTTCAAAATATGAAAGAACCGCCTTAATCACTTTCTACACTATGTAATTTAGAAAATTTCTTACCTTTAGCACTTTCATCAAATGGTTTTTCAACTAGCTTGGATCTCACGGCCTACACACTTTCAAGGTTCCCTGAGATCGAACATACTTTTTATCGCATTGCTCACTAATCTTTTCTTTACTATCAACGTGTGTTTTCCTGCAAATACTCAAAGCATACACATACATAGCTCATAAACATATTACTTACTATCATCAATCTACTGAGCTTATGCTTTCAAGCTATTAAACACATTCTACATCTAATTCCCATGTATCAAAAATTTTAATTTTACCCAAAAACAGAAAACTGGAGATGAGAGACAACGAATCCCCACACCCCCAACTCAAAAATGAGCCGTGTCCCCACGACTCGAAAAAGACTCGAAAAACAGAAATTAAAATTAGCAGATAAAAGCATATTTATAGAAATGGTAAGGAAGAAAGAGAACATACTCTCGAGGCTATTGCCTCGCATCATTGACATCCAAGGTAGGATTTGCTGGACCTTTCGTTAATTTCTCAAGGAGTTTCATGATGTGCACTTGATTAGCGTTGATTTGTGCCACATCATTGACTAAGGAATTTTGAGCTGCTTCAAATTTCATTAAACGCTCCTCCATCTTCTCTTGCCAATTTTCCTCCTTTTCTTCCTTTGAGACTTGCGTATAACCCGCTCTTCGAAGACTTTCTTTGATCCAAGCGTTATCAATATAACTCGCTTTAAACTCGAGTTTCTCCTCTTCACCCAATACTACATTCGCTTTTCGCACAAGACACGTGATCATAGTTGGAAATTTAACATTATAAACTGATTTAGGAGAGACAGAAAATCGTATCACCTCCTCATAGATCAACTGTGCCACATCAACTTCTTCTCCTCTCAAAATACAATCCAACAGTAGTGCGTTCTTCATAGTCACATCCAAAGTTCGTGTGTTTCCAAAGACATTAGGAATAAGGAAATTGTGCCAAATTCTCGCATCTGCTTGAAGATATTTGTAAGGCCAAGGTGCCTTCAATTCTCCCTTATGTGATTGCACTTTCTCTTTGTCTAATACATGCTCAAAAAGTAATTCCTCATCAAATATTTTTCGCTTAGAAACTGCTTCTTCAAATTTGCAAAAACCTTTCAGTTCCTTAAACTTGAAGTGGTTCCTAATCTCCTCAACTGTGAAAGGAACTATCTTTCCTCTAATCGGAACACCATCACTATCTCGGCTAAAGAGGCCTAAATAGAACTCCAAAACTAATTCAGGACATAATTCAGAACGTCTTACCATGAACGTAGACCAACCCAATTTCTCACCAAGCTCTAAAAATCTCTTGTATTCTCCATCTCTAATTTCTTCCTTGAATACCTTCTCATAAGCAAAAGGTAGTTCTTTTAATTGTTTCTCTGCAGAAATCTTCAAGGCCTTTGAAGTATCCACTTTCTCTATAGGTAGAAGATCTTGTTGAGGTTGTGTTTTCTCCTTTGCATAATAATAAAGCTTTTTACCATTACGATCATACGAAGGTTTCCCACTCTTCACTTTATCTTTACCCTTTGATTTAGAACTAGCACCTTTGTCAATTGATTTCTTCTTGTTTAAATCCAATCCCTTGTTGCTTTTCACCTCCCTCTTGCTAGCTAAGATTGTTGTTCAATTAGTCATCCTCAATTAACCCCCAACTCAAAGCTTTAGCAACCCTTGAAATTTAAACTCTTGAATTAATGGTTGAACAAGCTTGATTTGGCTTAGGAAATATGAATTGATGATTAATCTCTATGTGGGTGAGGTGGATTTGTAATGGGTTGGCTTGGATTTAAGAAATTGTAGGATGAATTTTGAAAATTTGGCTCTTTGATTCTTCAATTTGAATGGATTTGGTGATGATTGGGTGTTTGATTCTCTCTTGTAATGATGTGGAGAGAAGGTTTGATGTGTTTTTCTTGATGATTGGGTAGTGTTTTGGTGATTGGTGAAGGTTTTGATGAGCTTCAATGGAGTTAGGAGAGTTTTGGAGAGAAGAAAGAGGGTTTGGGGTTATAAAATTCGGAGCTAAAAGCATAATACCTCCTTTATACACAAATCCCGTAACTTTCTCTCTCTCTGGAGGCGCTGCGGACTACCCCGCGGTAACATCTGATGCTCGAAATTTTTTTGCTCACTGGATTGGACCCGTGGTAGGACCCCGTGGCACGGGTTTCTGGGCTGCGAACTAGGGTCCGGTGTACCGCGGGGTACACCGCACCTTCTGTTGTTGACTCCGTCAAAATACCCGTGGCACCTACCCCGTGGCACGCGTTTTTGGGGCGCGGACCATGGTGCGGTGCAGGCGGGTAGTCCGCGGCGAATTTTTTCTCGTTTCTGGATCAAACCCGCGGTGCAACCCGTGGCACGTGTTTTTGACCTCGCGGACCATCCCTGCGGACCATGGGGTAGTCCGCGGGGTGCATTCCTTTGCTCCAAAAATTTTTCCTCGCGTTCCCTAACTCGATTTCTCCGATTCTTACACACCAAAAACACTAATACCTTCCTCAAATATGCATTATCAACTAAAAACAACTAAAATAAACTTAAACTAAAAACGTAAAAGACATGAAAACATAAAAAAAACTACGGGTTGTCTCCCGTACAGCACTTTTGTTTTACGTCTTTCAAAGTTAGACGTGTTACCTCTGTCAAGATTTGCGAATATAGCCTCCCCAAAAACGAGTAAGGCTATGAACGTCAACTAATTTGCGCTTGCCCCCAGTTTTGGGGCGAATTTCTATCACCTTGGCTGAAACAACCTTAGTGACAATGAATGGTCCCATCCACGAGTCTTTGAAACTTCGTGGCCTGTTCTCGCGTTTGTGGGCTTTCCATAGGACTTCATGGCCAACCCCAAACTCAATGTTTGGCTCAGTATCCACAGGCTTTAAGTGGATCTCCTCAGGAGGGACTTTGTGATGTGAAAGGCTGTGGATGATAGGCACGGTGGGATCCAACTTCCTCGGTTTCTTACCCAAGACATAGAAGGTCTCGGATATATTCTTTGCATGAAGGGTGATGGTCCCATCTTGGAAGTTGATCACACTTTGACTTGTGGCCATGAAAGGCCGTCCAAGTATGATCGGAACCTGCTTATCTGCATCAGACTCAAGAATAACAAAGTCAGTAGGGATGGCGATATTACCTGCACGGACTAAGACGTCCTCCACTGTTCCCCATGTCCTTTTAACTGAGTTGTCAGCAAACTGCAACTTTACTGGAGTCTTCTCTGATTTCTGAAGTCCAAGTCTTTCGAACACGGACTTAGGCATAAGATTCACACCAGAACCCACATCGTACATCGCTTTCACCTTGAGCCTACCATGTAATTGAATAGGAAGGTTGAAACTTCCCGGATCTTTAAGCTTTAATGGTAGCTCTTTCTCACTTCTTCTCGAAACCCTCAGGTTCTCTCTCGGGATCTCTACACTCGCCTCTTTCTCAGGAAAAGTTTGCGTAAAAACTTGTTGCGGTGTAAGTCCTCTCTTCGCAATCTCAAGCATTTGGGCGTTGATATTTTCAGGTTGGTACGCCTCTAAAAATGTCTCGAGAACAGTGTCATCTTTAGGATTTGTATCAGGAATTGTTGATGACACTGGTTGAACAACAGGTGGTGATTCCACCTTCTCTTCTTCTTTCTCTTCTAGCACAGCAGGTGCCACTTCATCTTTCGATTCCTCCTTTGAGGCTTCTTCCTCTTTCTCTTTAGCCAACTCAGCTGCATATTCCACTACCGATCGAATCTCCTCTTGCACCTTCCTCAGTAACTCTATGAACTCGTCTTTCTCTTGATCGTCCTCCACATAAACTTCAGAACAGTCAGATTCCTCGGGGCTAGACTTGGTTGGTTCTTTTTCAGTATTGGGAACCTCCTCGGCACTAACGGCAGCATGTGGTGCTTCCTCTTTTGCTTTTTCGATCTCAAGACATATAGCCTTGCAAGCTTCGAACTCATCCTTGTTTTCACCTCCTTCGATTGCCTTCACTTCCTTTTGTTCTACAACACTTGTTAACACTTTGTTTAACTGTGTTACTTGAGTAGTTAGCATTTGAAGTATGGCATCGTGTCCTCTAACCTTCTCTTCTTGAGCGTTTATAGTTGTGTTCAAACGGTCTAGAGCTTGTACTATCTGTGTATTGTCCATAGATCCTTCTTGCGGATACTGAGGTAAAGCTTTCTGCTCTAATGAATCGGTATAGGCGTCTTGAGCAGGTTGTTGTGGAGGAGCAGGTCTATTCTGATATTGGTTTTGGTACTGACCTTTCTGTTGGTAAGAGTTGTTCTGGGGACGTGGTTGATATTGACCAGGATTAGCGGCCCCTTGTGGATTTGAATACTGCATACTTGGATGGTTGCGATTGCCCCATCGGTTGGATATAAAGTAAACAGATTGCGGATTTGATTCGCACTCTTCCCATACATGATCGTTAACTCCACATTGTTGACAACCTTGTGCTTCTTGTACTACCTTTGTGGCGGCTAAATTCTTCTCCATCGCGATTCTCAGCTCCTTGATTTGATTTTCTAATGAGGATATTTGAGCTGAGTTCGCAGTTTCTGCATCTAAACGAAGCGTTCCTCGGGTCTTTGCTGCAGAAGCTTGCGTTGAAGGCCAACTTCTTTCTTGTTCCATAATATTCTCTAACACCTCAGAAGCTTCATTATGATTCATGGACACAAAATTACCCTTTCCGATGTTATCCACCTTCTCTCTACCTTTATCATTAAGACCTTCGTAGAACATAGCAAGTTGTAGAGCAGGTGTATAACCATGGAGTGGACATCTAGTTAACTTTTGTTGAAACCTTGTCCATGCTTCTCCCACTGTTTCTCCATCCTCTTGGCAAAATCTTGCAAGCTCGGTTTGATCTTTAAGTCTCATGCTCTTCGGATAAAATCGGTTAAAGAATGCCGCTTGAAGTTCTCTCCAAGAGTGAATGGTTCCATGTGGTTGTCTCTCTAGCCAATCGCTAGCTCTTCCGGTCAAGAAAAACGAAAACATATGAAAATACAGTTGCTCGCGTGTAATGCCAGGAGTAATGTAGGCATCACAAATCTGCATGAACTTCTGAATCGCTTTTACCGGATCTTGAATAGCTGTACCAGTATAGAGTCCGAAACTTTGAAATTGACTGAGCATACCCGGATCGGGTCTGGTGTCGCCTAGGGTGTGATAAAAATAAGATCAATTTAAGTATGGAAAACTATGCACTCTCACCCTAGACAGGCACAGTACTGCAAGTATTACAGGACGTATGCAAGTTTTAATGATAAGTAGAGTTCGTTCTCAGGGACTTAAGTGTGTTAAACGCGTAGGAACAGATAACGAGTAAAAGTAAATAACTAGAAGACAGTAAATAAATATTTGGTTTTTCGAATTTATGAATTAAAACTAAATTAAAACTAAGAAAATAAAGACAATAAAGTAAAAGATTAAGAATATGAGATGAGAAGTATAGCTTAGGTTTTGCTAGTATGCACTAATCCTTCTAATTCTATCTATAGATCTAGTTCATAAGGGAGAATATTAGCTCTTGGTAATACTTAGTCAGGATTCTAAATTCCACTACCTTAGACCTTGAGAGCGACTAAGGGGGCTACGTCACAACCAAGAAGTGATTTAAAATAGGGTTATCAAACGCCACTAAGGCCCTAAGCAAATACTGCAAGTCTTGGTGATACTGTGGTTAAAACAAACCTTAATGACTATCTAGTTAGAAGTATGTTTTGTCAGAACTGCTATCGACACTAGACATTATGTGGTGGTTCAATAGTTAAACACCCTGTCAAGGAGAACATCTAACTACTCTTAAAACAATCCTAAAGTGATCAGTTCTAGGAAAGACATTAAATCAAAACACATAAGCAAATATAAAGTAAGTAGCTAATATCAGATTAAAACATATAATTCCCAAAGAAACTTAGATAGAAGAATTAGAATTCATAGATTATACATATGCAAAACCCAAGCTATGGGAGGTTTAGTTCATACCTGAAGGAAATAAACTAAAAGAAATAATAAAAGACATCATCTTGCTCTCTACAATAAACTGGAAGAATAAAACCTTAAGAACTAATTACTATGAGGCAAGGATGATTTACAAGTGATATAAGGGTGTATTTATAGGTGTTTAGAAGACCTAATTCGTTTTCTTGAGGAAGAGTTAAGGTAATGGACTTCTAGCCCAACTCAAATTCGTATGGAAATAAAGATAAACACTGCTGCGTTGTTTTGGTCATAACTTCTTTATTATTGGTCCGATTTTGCTCCACAAGATACCAAAAGAATTGCAACAGAATTTCCTACGCCCTTTAGGAGTAATCTACCAAATTCGGCCTCTTTATTAGGTAAAAACGCCTATCTTTGCAGAATCCCAGATTTAGGCAGCTTTTCCTTTTCCATCTTTTTAGCAATTCTTTCCTTATCTCCAATTACCATGCATATCTCTTTCCATAAGTTGTTGTCTTTGACTTGGACTCTAATTAAACTCCATAATTATCTTTAAAGCTACACACTAAATAAACAATTAAACCCAATATGCTCTAAAAACATTATTTCTACAAATCAAGACACAAAATAGGAAAGTGCACTAAAACTCAAGAAAATCGACATTATTGACTTCTAAAACACTAAAAATGATGTTTCATCTTAACATAAATCTATCACAAATGAGGAGACATCAAGACCCCCAACTCAAAGTTGTATCGTCCCGATACAATAAAAGATAAAACAAAGGGAAGTCTAGAAATACACTCTTATAAAATTCTCAACACAAGGGAAAAACATAGCAGAATATATAGAATAAACCTAAAGCACATAACTCAGAAAATTTCATGCAATAATATTCATAAACTACATACCTGTACACTTCTTATATCCACAGTCAACACGGCTTGATTTCAAGATCAGATTAGTTTCGCAATGTAAGAAGGATTGGGACTTTACTCAGTTCCCCTTGAGAGCTATAGATTGTTCATCAAACCTTGCTAGTATCCAAGGATCCACTTAACTAATCTCTAATGGCTCAATCACTTCTCAATTACATAACAAAGAATCACAAGGTCTTTAAAGTTGTAATGTAGGCTTAGGGACGGTATGATAGTATATTTGGATAATTTGGAGTGAGCTTTTGGCTCTCTCCTCACTAGCCATCAACGAATCGCCCTAGAGCTTGAGTTACTCTCATAAAACGTTTCTCACTCAACCCAATGAATTCCTTGATGCACAATTTAGCATCCCCAATAACCCAATTAAGCGTTAAGATGTTCACATAAAAATCCACTTTGCCGGTCCGAATATATATTTTCTTTTCTTTTCACATCAATCTCTTTTCTATAGCTATGACTCTCTTTTAATGTTGAGATATCACGCTAATTTTCTCATATATATATTTTTTTCTTTTAATGCCCTTGTTGGCAAAATTAGCTCGAAGCTTCTTTTTCATTCACTATTACCCCGGCAAAGGGTTACAATACAATGTTGTAAAGCATCCTCAATATAAAGCACAAAGCACAATAATAAGCTCAAAAATCCCAACATAATAACTCCCATAATGGTGGACCCACCACCCCAAACTCAAGCTCTAAAACAACTGTCTAAGCATCGCGATTCGAGTGCGGGTCATATGGAAAAGTCCTAAAAATCTAAAGGATATGGCTTATAATGTGTTTCAAAAAAGGCTTTAGAAAGGCTAGAAGGGGCTAAGAAGGATATAACTTTTAAACTCAAAAATCACAAGGTGAGAAGGTATAAAAAGGCTTCAAAGGCTTAAAAATATGAAAGAACCGCCTTGATCACTTTCTACACTATGTAATTTAGAAAATTTCTTACCTTTAGCACTCTCATCAAATGGTTTTTCAACTAGCTTGGATCTCACGGCCTACACACTTTCAAGGTTCCCTGAGATCGAACATACTTTCTATCGCATTGCTCACTAATCTTTCTTTACTATCAACGTGTGTTTTCCTGCAAATACTCAAAGTATACAAATACATAGCTCATAAACATATCACTTACTATCATTAACCTACTGAGCTTATGCTTTCAAGCTATTAAACACACTCTACATCTAATTCCCATGCATCAAAAATTTTAATTTCACTCAAAAACTGAAAAATGGAGATGAGAGACAACGAATCCCCACACCCCCAACTCAAAAATGAGCCGTGTCCCCACGACTCGAAAAAGACTCGAAAACAGAAATTAAAATTAGCAGATAGACATATTTACAGAAATGGTAAGGAAGAAAGAAAACATACTCTCGAGGCTATTGCCTCGCATCATTGATATCCAAGATTGGAATTGCTGGATCTTTCGTTAATTGCTCAAGGAGTTTCATGATGTGCACTTGATTAGCATTGATTTGTGCCACATCATTGACTAAGGAAGTTTGAGCTGCTTCAAATTTCGTTAAACGCTCCTCCATCTTCTCTTGCCAATTTTGCTCCTTTTCTTCCTTCGAGGCTTGAGTAGAACCCGCTCTTCGAAGGCTTTCTTTGATCCAAGCATTATCAATATAACTCGTCTTAAACTCGAGTTTCTCTTCTTCACCCAATACTACATTCGCTTTTCGCACAAGACACGTGATCATAGTTGGAAATTTAACGTTATAAACCGATTTAGGAGAGACCGAGAATCGTATCACCTCCTCATAGATCAACTGTGCCACATCAACTTCTTCTCCTCTCAAAATACAGTCCAACAGTAGCGCGTTCTTCATAGTCACCTCCAAAGTTCGTGTGTTTCCAAAGACATTAGGGATAAGGAATTTATGCCAAATTCTAGCATCTGCTTGAAGATATTTGTAAGGCCAAGGTGCCTTCAATTCTCCCTTATGTAATTGCACTTTCTCCTTGTCTAACACATGCTCAAAAAGTAATTCCTTATCAAAGATTTTTCGTTTAGCAACTGCTTCCTCAAATTTGCAACAACCTTTCGGATTCTGAAACTTGAAGTGGTTCCTAATCTCCTCAACTGTGAAAGGAACTAACTTTCCTCTAATCGGAACACAATCACTATCTCGGCTAAAGAGGCCTAGATAGAACTCCAAAACTAATTCAGGACATAATTCAGAACGGCTTACCATGAACGTAGACCAACCCAACTTCTCACCAAGCTTAAAGAATCTCTTGTATTCTCCATCTCTAATTTCTTCCTTGAATACTTTCTCATAGGCAAAAGGTAGTTCTTCTAATTGTTTCTCCGCAGAAATCTTCAAGGCCTTTGAAGTATCCACTTTCTCTATAGGTATAGGATTTGTTTGAGGTAGTGTTCTTTCCTTTGCATAAAAATAAAGCTTTTTACCATTACTATCATACGAAGGTTTCCCACTCTTCAATTTATCTTTACCCTTTGATTTAGAACTAGCTCCTTTGTCAATTGATTTCTTCTTGTTTAAATCCAATCCCTTGTTACTCTTCACCTCCCTCTTGCTAGATAAGATTGATGTTCTATTAGTCATCTTCAATTAACCCCCAACTCAAAGCTTTAGCAACCCTTGAAAATTAAACTCTTGAATTAATGGATGAACAAGCTTGATTTGTCCTAGGATGGGTGAATTGGTGATGAATCTCTATGTGGGTGAGGATGATTTGTAATGGGTAGGCTTGGATTTTAGAAATTGTGTGATGAATTTGTGAAATTTGGCTCTTTGATTCTTCAATTTGAATGAATTTGGTGATGATTGGTAGCTTGATTCTCTCTTGTAATGATGTGGAGAGAAGGTTTGATGTGTTTTCCTTGATGATTGGGTAGTGTTTTGGTGATTGGTGAAGGTTTTGATGAGCTTCAATGGAGTTAGGAGAGTTGTGCAGTAGAAAGAGAGGGTTAAGGTTTAATAAATTCGGAATAATAGCTTCAATACCTCCTTTATAACTCAATCCCGTAACTTTCTCTCTCCTCTGGCGGCGCTGCGGACTATCCCTGCGGACCATGGGGTGCACCGCGGGGTAGTCCGTGACATCTGATGCTCGAAAATTTTTGCTTACTGACTTAAACCCGTGGTAGGACCCCGTGGTACGGGTTTTGACCTCGCGGACTAGGGTCCGGTGTACCGCGGGGTACACCGCGGCTTCTGTAGCTGCTCCGTCAAAATACCCGTGGTAGTCAACCCGTGGTACGGGTTTCTGGGGCGCGGACCATGGCACGGTGCACCGCGGGGTGGTCCGTGGAATTTTTTCGTGTTTCTGACCTAAACCCGCGGTAGCTACCCGTGGTACGGGTTTTGACCTCGCGGACCATCCCTGCGGACCATGGGGTAGTCCGTGAGGGTAGTCCGCGGGGTGCTTTCTTGCGCTCCAAAAATTTTCCTCGCGTTCCCTAACTTGATTTCTCCGATTCCTACATACCAAAAACACTAATACCTTTCTCAAATATGCATTATCAACTAAAAACAACTAAAATAAACTTAAACTAAGAATGTAAAAGACATGAAAACATAAAAAAACTTCGGGTTGTCTCCCGAACAGCACTTTTGTTTAACGTCTTTCAAAGTTAGACGTGTTACCTCTGTCAAGATTTGCGAATATAGCCTCCCCAACAACGAGTAAGGCTATGAACGTCAACTAATCTGCGCTTGACCCCAGTTTTGGGGCGAATTTCTATCACCTTGGCTGAAACAACTTTAGTGACAATGAATGGTCCCATCCACGAGTCTTTGAAACTTCGTGGCCTGTTCTCGCGTTTGTGGGCTTTCCATAGGACTTCATGGCCAACCCCAAACTCAATGTTTGGCTCAGTATCCACAGGTTTTAAGTGGATCTTCTCAGGAGGGACTTTGTGATGTGAAAGGCTGTGGATGATAGGTACGGTGGGATCCAACTTCCTCGGTTTCTTACCCAAGACATAGAAGGTCTCGGATACATTTTTAGCATGAAGGGTGATGGTCCCATCTTGGAAGTTGATCACACTTTGACTTGTGGCCATGAAAGGCCGTCCAAGTATGATCGGAACCTGCTTATCTGCATCAAACTCAAGAATAACAAAGTCAGTAGGGATGGCGATATTACCTGCACGGACTAAGACGTCCTCCACTGTTCCCCACGTCCTCTTCACTGAGTTGTCAGCAAACTGCAACTTCACTGGAGTTTTCTCTGATTTTTGAAGTCCAAGTCTCTCGAACACGGACTTAGGCATAAGATTCACACCAGAACCCACATCGTACATTGCTTTCACTTTGAGCCTACCATGCAATTGAATAGGAAGGTTGAAACTTCCCGGATCTTTAAGCTTAGTGGGTAGCTCTTTCTCACTTCTTCTCGAAACCCTCAGGTTCTCTCTTGGGATCTCTACACTCGCCTCTTTCTCAGGAATAACTTGCGTAAAAACTTGTTGCGGTGTAAGTCCTCTCTTCGCAATCTCAAGCATTTGGGCGTTGATATTTTCAGGTTGGTACGCCTCTACAAATGTCTTGAGAATAGTGTCATCTTTAGGATTTGTATCAGGAATAGTTGATGACACTGGTTGAACACTAGGTGGCGATTCCACCTTCTCTTCTTCTTTCTCCTCTAGCACAGCAGGTGCCACTTCATCTTCTTTCGATTCTTCTTTTGAGGCTTCTTCCTCTTTCTCTCTTGCTAACTCCGCTGCATACTCTACCATTGATCGCATCTCCTCTTGCACCTTTTTCAGTAGCTCTATGAACTCGTCTCTCTCTTCATCGCTTTCCAGATGATAAACTTCTAGACAGTCGGACTCCTCGGGGTTAGACTCGGTTGGCTCTTCTTCAATACTGGGAACTTCCACGGCACTAATGGCAGCATGTGGTGCTTCCTCCTTTTCTTTTTCGATTTCAAGGCATATAGCCTTGCAAGCTTCGAACACAACATTGTTTTCACCTCCTTCGATTGCCTTTACTTCCTTTTGTTCTGTTAGATGCTTGTTTATTTGGGCTAATTGAGTATTTAGCATCTGAAGTATGGCATCGTGTCCTCTGACCTTTTCTTCTTGAGCGTTTACAGTGGTGTTCAAACGTTCTAGAGCTTGTACTATCTGTGTATTGTCCATAGATCCTTCTTGCGGATACTGAGGTAAAGCTTTTTGGTCTAAAGTATCGGTATAGGCGTCTTGAGCAGGTTGTTGTGGAGGAGTAGGTCGATTCTGATATTGGTTTTGGTACTGACCTCTCTGTTGGTAAGAGTTGTTCTGGGGTCGCGATTGATATTGACTAGGATTAGCGGCCCCTTGTGGATTTGAATACTGCATACCCGGATGGTTGCGGTTGCCCCATCGGTTAGATATGAAGTAAACAGATTGCGGATTTGATTCACACTCTTCCCATGAATGATCGTTAACTCCACATTGTTGACAACCTTGTGCCTCTTGAACTACCTTTGTAGCAGCTAAATTCTTCTCCATCGCGATTCTCAGCTCCTTGATTTGATTTTCTAACGAGGATATTTGAGCTGAGTTCGCGGTTTCTGCATCTAAACGAAGCGTTCCTCGGGTCTTTGCTGCAGAAGCTCGCGTTGAAGGCCAACTTCTTTCTTGTTCCATAATATTTTCTAACACCTCGGAAGCTTCATTGTGATTCATGGACACAAAATTACCCTTTCCAATGTTATCCACCTTGTCTCTACCCTTGTCATCAAGACCTTCATAGAATATAGCAAGTTGTAGAGCAGGTGTATAACCATGGAGCGGACATCTAGCTAATTTTTGTTGAAACCTTGTCCATGCTTCTCCCACTGTTTCTCCATCTTCTTGGGAAAATCTTGCAAGCTCGGTTTGATCTTTAAGTCTCATGCTCTTCGGATAAAATCGGTTAAAGAATGCGGCTTGAAGCTCTCTCCAAGAGTGAATGGTTCCATGTGGTTGTCTTTCTAGCCAATCGCTAGCTCTTCCGGTCAAGAAAAACGAAAACATATGACAATACAGTTGCTCGCGTGTAATGCCAGGAGTAATGTAGGCATCACAAATCTGCATAAACTTCTGAATCGCTTTTACCGGATCTTGAATTGCAGTACCAGTATAGAGTCCGAAACTTTGAAATTGACTAAGCATACCCGGATCGGGTCTAAATTTGATATTCGGAATCTCAGGAGGGCGGTAACCGATGGGTTGAACATGGAATGGTATGTTAAGGCCAGGTAGATCTTGTTCAACTCGGTTTTGTTGATTATTCTGCCCATTACCTTCTCCTACTGGCAGTTGTACACCAGGTGGAACAAACGCAGGAGGTCCTCCTGGTGCAAAGTAAACTAACTCCGGATCATTGTCTTGAATGTCTGCCATAGTTCTTCTTAAGGCTCTTTCCTTACGAATTCTTTTGTTATAAGCTCTGAAGCTCCTCTCAGGCTCCGGTAAGGGAGGCCAAGAATTAAACACTGTGAAAACCTGAAAAAGACTAAAGCAAACCACAAGCGTAAATCTGGAAAAATAAAAACTAAAACTAAACTAAAAACTGAAAAGTAAAAACTAATTAAAAACTAAAACTCGAAATAGATAACCCACACGCTAACGAGACACAAGTCCCCGGCAGCGGCGCCAAAAACTTGGTGTCGCCTAGGGTGTGATAAAAATAAGATCAATTTAAGTATGGAAAACTATGCACTCTCACCCTAGACAGGCACAGTACTGCAAGTATTACAGGACGTATGCAAGTTTTAATGATAAGTAGAGTTCGTTCTCAGGGACTTAAGTGTGTTAAACGCGTAGGAACAGATAACGAGTAAAAGTAAATAACTAGAAGACAGTAAATAAATATTTGGTTTTTCGAATTTATGAATTAAAACTAAATTAAAACTAAGAAAATAAAGACAATAAAGTAAAAGATTAAGAATATGAGATGAGAAGTATAGCTTAGGTTTTGCTAGTATGCACTAATCCTTCTAATTCTATCTATAGATCTAGTTCATAAGGGAGAATATTAGCTCTTGGTAATACTTAGTCAGGATTCTAAATTCCACTACCTTAGACCTTGAGAGCGACTAAGGGGGCTACGTCACAACCAAGAAGTGATTTAAAATAGGGTTATCAAACGCCACTAAGGCCCTAAGCAAATACTGCAAGTCTTGGTGATACTGTGGTTAAAACAAACCTTAATGACTATCTAGTTAGAAGTATGTTTTGTCAGAACTGCTATCGACACTAGACATTATGTGGTGGTTCAATAGTTAAACACCCTGTCAAGGAGAACATCTAACTACTCTTAAAACAATCCTAAAGTGATCAGTTCTAGGAAAGACATTAAATCAAAACACATAAGCAAATATAAAGTAAGTAGCTAATATCAGATTAAAACATATAATTCCCAAAGAAACTTAGATAGAAGAATTAGAATTCATAGATTATACATATGCAAAACCCAAGCTATGGGAGGTTTAGTTCATACCTGAAGGAAATAAACTAAAAGAAATAATAAAAGACATCATCTTGCTCTCTACAATAAACTGGAAGAATAAAACCTTAAGAACTAATTACTATGAGGCAAGGATGATTTACAAGTGATATAAGGGTGTATTTATAGGTGTTTAGAAGACCTAATTCGTTTTCTTGAGGAAGAGTTAAGGTAATGGACTTCTAGCCCAACTCAAATTCGTATGGAAATAAAGATAAACACTGCTGCGTTGTTTTGGTCATAACTTCTTTATTATTGGTCCGATTTTGCTCCACAAGATACCAAAAGAATCGCAACAGAATTTCCTACGCCCTTTAGGAGTAATCTACCAAATTCGGCCTCTTTATTAGGTAAAAACGCCTATCTTTGCAGAATCCCAGATTTAGGCAG
This sequence comes from Nemophila menziesii, assembly GCA_029959085.1. Taxonomy (NCBI): domain Eukaryota; kingdom Viridiplantae; phylum Streptophyta; class Magnoliopsida; order Boraginales; family Hydrophyllaceae; genus Nemophila; species Nemophila menziesii. The sequence goes on along the minus strand of JARWIR010000005.1, from coordinate 34,085,141 downwards.
CTTTTCCTTTTCCATCTTTTTAGCAATTCTTTCCTTATCTCCAATTACCATGCATATCTCTTTCCATAAGTTGTTGTCTTTGACTTGGACTCTAATTAAACTCCATAATTATCTTTAAAGCTACACACTAAATAAACAATTAAACCCAATATGCTCTAAAAACATTATTTCTACAAATCAAGACACAAAATAGGAAAGTGCACTAAAACTCAAGAAAATCGACATTATTGACTTCTAAAACACTAAAAATGATGTTTCATCTTAACATAAATCTATCACAAATGAGGAGACATCAGGGTCTAAATTTGATATTCGGAATCTCAGGAGGGCGGTAACCAATTGGTTGAACATGGAACGGTACATTAAGGCCAGGCAGATCTTGTTCAACTCGGTTTTGTTGATTATTAAGATTATTCCCATTACCTCCTCCTGTTGGTAGCTGTACTCCTTCTAGTCCACCCAGTGGTGGCTCTTGTTGTTGTCCACCTTGTTGGTTATTCTGCACTCCACCGAGTGGTGGTCCAAGTGGTGGATCTTGTTGAACTCCACCAAGTGGTGGTCCAAGTAGTGGATCTTGTTGGGATGCCATAGCTCTTCTCAAGGCTCTTTCCTCACGAACTCGTTTGTTGTAAGGTTTGAAGCTCCTCTCAGGCTCCGATAAAGGAGGCCAAGAATTAAACACTGTGAAACCTGAAAAAGTCTAAAGAAAAACCCAAGCGTAAATCTGGAAAAATAAAAACTAAACTAAAAACTGAAAAGTAAAAACTAAATAAAAACTAAAACTCGAAATAGATAACCCACACGCTAACGAGACACAAGTCCCCGGCAACGGCGCCAAAAACTTGGTGTCGCCTAGGGTGTGATAAAAATAAGATCAATTTAAGTATGGAAAACTACGCACTCTCACCCTAGACAGGCACAGTACTGCAAGTATTACAGGACGTATGCAAGTTTTAATGATAAGTAGAGTTCGTTCTTAGGGACTTAAGTGTGTTAATCGCGTAGGAACGGATAACGAGTAAAAGTAAATAACTAGAAGACAGAAAATAAAGCAAATAGGAATTCGAAATTATCAATTAAAACTAAGAAAATAAAGACAATAAAGTAAAAGATTAAGAATATGAGATGAGAAGTATAGCTTAGGTTTTGCTAGTATGCACTAATCCTTCTAATTCTATCTATAAACCTAGTTAATAAGGGAGAATATTAGCTCTTGGTAATACTTAGTCAGGATTCTAAATTCCCCAAGCTTAGACCTTGAGAGCGACTAAGGGGGCTACGTCACAACCAAGAAGTGATTTCAAATAGGGTTATCAAACGCCACTAAGGCCCTAAGCAAATACTGCAATCTTGGTGATACGGTGATTAAAACAAACCCTAATGACTATCTAGTTAGAAGTATGTTTTGTCAGAACTGCTATCGACACTAGACATTATGCGGTGGTTCAATAGTTAAACACCCTGTCAAGGAGACCATCTAACTACTCTTAAAACAATCCTAAAGTGATCAGTTCTAGGAAAGACAATAAATCAAAACACATAAACAAATATAAAGTAAGAAGCTAATATCAGATTAAAACATATAATTCCCAAAGAAACTTAGATAGAAGAATTAGAATTCATAGATTATACATATGCAAAACCCAAGCTATGGGAAGTTTAGTTCATACCTGAAGGAAATAATCTAAAAGAAATAACAAAAGACATCATCTTGCTCTCTACAATAAACTGGAAGAATAAAACCTTAAGAACTAATTACTATGAGGCAAGGATGATTTACAAGTGATATAAGGGTGTATTTATAGGTGTTTAGAAGACCTAATTCGTTTTCTTGAGGAAGAGTTAAGGTAATGGACTTCTAGCCCAACTCAAATTCGTATGGAAATAAAGATAAACACTGCTGTGTTGTTTTGAGTATATCTTCTTCGTTATTGGTCGGATTTTGCTCCACAAGATACCAAAAGAATCGCAACAGAATTATCTAGACCCTTTAGAAGGAAATCACCAGATTCGGCCTATTTCTTAGGTAAAAACGCCTATCTTTGGACGTGTATGCAGAATCCCAGATTTAGGCAGCTTTTCCTTTTCCATCTTTTTAGCAATTCTTTCCTTATCTCCAATTACCATGCAAATCTCTTTCCATAAGTTGTTGTCTTTGACTTGGACTCTAATTAAGCTCCATAATTATCTTTAAAGCTACACACTAAATAAACAATTAAACCCAATATGCTCTAAAAACAATAATTCTACATATCAAGACTCAAAATAGGAAAGTGCACTAAAACTCAAGAAAATCAACATTATTGACTTCTAAATCATTTAAAATGATGTCTCATCCTAACATTAATCTATCACAAATGAGGAGACATCACCTTCTGTTCTTAACTTCTATTGTATCGAGACGATACAACTTTAAGTTGGGGGTCTTGATGTCCCCTCATTTGTGATAATAAAATCTATTTACTAGACATCATTTTAGGCGTATTTATTAGTTTATAGGTCGATTTTAGCTTGAATTAGTGTACTTTCCTATTTTGGGTCTTGAATTAATTAATTATTATTTTTAGAGCATATTGGGTTTAATTATTTGTTTAGTGTGAATCTTTAGAGATATATGGTAATTAATTAGAGTCCAAGTTGGTAAAGAGAGCTAAAGGAAAGAAGATAAACAGGGAAATTGAAGATAAGGAAGTAAAAGCTAAAAACATGGAAAAGGAAAATCTGCCTTAAATATGAATTTCTGCACATACGACCACAAATCAGCTTATATATTAAAATCGGTGAGGAATTTGGAGAAACGGTCAAGAGAAAGGTTGAAGATCTTTCCGAGACGATGAATTTGGTGTACTCATACGCGTCAATCGGATGAGTATTGAAGCGGTTAGGACCAAAACAAAAGCGGGGCTGATTGCATGTTTTTGGGCTACGAATTTGAGTTGGGTTTGGAGCCCATATTTACCTTTTCCTTCAAGAAAACGATTAGGTCAGCCTATACACTATAAATACAGCCTCTTAACACTCTAAAATCATCCTTGGTTAAACCCTAAGCCAAGAGGAAGCTTACAACACAAGAAAAGAAGTCTGGAAGGAGTTGTGCATCAACAATGTCTTCTTCTACCTTTGAATTTGTAATTTCTTTCTTTTCTTCCATTAGTATGAACTAAATTTCTATTAGCTTGAGTTTTTAGCATATATGTATGAACCCTAGTTTTGGTTGACATCTATCTAATTTGGGAATTTTATGTTTTAAATTGAATTATTGTTTTTATTCTCTGTTTATGTGTTTGGATTTATATTCTGTGTTCTTGTGGAAGCGCGCCCATATAGAATTACCATCTAGTAGTTAGGTCACCATTGACAACGGTATTTAATTACATGTTTAGAACATAACGTCTAGTATTCGGTTTAGATCTGAAAAATCAACCTAACTAGATAATCACCATGGTTTAGTGTATTGCTATTTACCAATTGCAGGAACAGTTTGCTTAGGACTCCTTATTGACACGGGTAAATCCTATTTAAAACTACCTAGCGCAATTGGAACCGATTATTGAATTACTACATAATTCACCCTTACATGTTTAGAACGGCAAAACTAGTGGGAATTACATGCTATTGACTCAAGCTATATTCTCATACTACTTCTTCTCTTGCATTTAATTTTCTGTCTTTATTTTCTTAGTTTAATTTAGTTTAATTGAAAACCAAATAAATATCTTTTTATTTTTCTGCATTTTATTTGTTCTAGCTTTACATATTTGCACTTGATTATTGCATAAGATTCCCCTAACGTTCGTAGTCTCTGCGGAACGAATCTTACTTAATAATTAAAACTTGCATACGATCTGTATACTATCAGAACCGTGCTAGCTTCAGGTGTTTATTTGCATCTAATTTATACATCTTTTTAGCTTCCAAATAGCCCATTAGCCACCTTTTTGCACCTGCTGAGGTGTCCTGCCTAACGTCCATTTTTGGACTCAAGAGGTTATAGTGGCTCAAAATATCAACCTCCTGCAACCTTTTTATATTAAACTTTTACTATTAAACATAATTTGTATATGAATAAATGTTAGATAAGAACCAACAATTTCTAAAGTCATTAAATTTATATTACATTTCAGCCTTACTAGCTTTAATATCTTCACCAACATTACTTTTCTCAGCAATGTCAATCACCCTAGCTTGTCTCTTTTTCTCCTCATCCTATTTAAGAACAGTATTCTTCAAAACCCCATTTCCATTTTCCAAATGAGCATTGACTTTCTCCAAATCAGCACTTACAACCAACCGTAGCCGCCTCATGTTGTCACTAGTGTCTGCTATATCACATCAAGATGTAACAAATTCGGAAATCCCATTTCTAGCTGTTGTAACATTAAATTCGACGTTGATTCTACTAGATTAATAACACGCTCACTTGAATCTCCTCCTACCGATGATTCTACAAGAATCCCCTATTTTTCCAAACAATCGAGAATTAGAATCGTAATTTTAATATTCTGAGCAGCAAAAACTCGTGTACCTTGCTTATCCAAAAATTGATTCTTCTGTGTAGTACATCTACATGCACCCCAGCAGCAGATGCAAGATTATTGGAGTTCCAACTGAATATGCAAATAAGTGATTAAAAACAAGTGTTTATTAATCTAGTTTTAAAGATGTTTTGAAATTAGCCTATTTATATCTGTTTCAAAGGCTACCAAGGGCAAAAATACGATCTTCAAATTAACAGCTGTAAAATACAATAGAGTTCATAATCAGTTAACTTTTATAAGCTTTAAATGATTACAAAAATGGAAAATAAATATAATATCGTGACTACTTTCAAAATATATGTAAAGGAGTAGTTCAAAAGCAACAAGCAAAGGTGTAGCCACGACAGTATGAATTGGGGCCCACTATCAAGGAAGAAAATACACATTTCTTCCTAAGTTGTAGTGTCCTTCACATGACTGTTCGGATCAGTTGTCAAATATGTGAGCATGAAATTCAACGCAACATTCACTATAGGTGTTAGTTTATCAGGTGAAGGACATTCTAAAATAGATTCGAAAGCATAAGTAGCAGCTTCTCATTGACTCCAATCAGGTTTAGTTATGTTGTTTTCGATAAAAGGCATGACAAGTGGCACAATATCATCACCTACAGTGCGTGCAACCAAACCGAGAAAGGTCCCACCAGCTATAGCAATATTCCAAGCACTTTCATCTTGATCTTCTTCTTGCTTTAAAAGTGTCTCCAAAAGCATAGGTACAAGAGCAGGTAAAGCTTGTTTGATGAAATAATAACACGGAACATCCGAATCAGCAGTGAAATCACCTCCATATTCTTCCAAAATATCGATTTCTTGGTCACAAATCAAACTCCTAAACTAAGTAGCTTGTAAAGCAACAGATTCTTCATCTTCTCTAACAGCTTTCGCAGTTATATTGAAGATATCTTGGATATACAGAGCTAATTTCTCGTAATAAGTTGAAGCGATTGACACTAAACACTCATAAGCAGCTTGCGAATCTTAACTTCTGAAGATAAAGTAGCTTCACACACAACTCTCATGATATAATCAGGCTTCGTATCATTCGAGAAATTGCCTAATTAAATTCGTTAGAACCCTAAAGTGACAAAAAAAGGAAAAAACGTAAAACAAAAACCAACTTTTACTACCAAGAATTAACTTAAAGAATCATGAATTTACTTTGATATCAGTTGCTTGAATATCCTCTAAACCCTTCAAAATCTAATTGAAATAAACGATCGAAATTACCTTATTCAGGGCACTGCTCAATCGTTCCCTTGCTTCATCCATGGAGGAGATATATCGTGGAGGAGAGATCGGAAATAGCAGGGTGGTGGATGGTGACGACAATGGTGGTGGCGATTCCGACGGCGATGACGAAGAAAAGTGGCGACGACTTTAGAGAAGAGGAGAGAACCCATTATTTTTCTTTTATTTTTTCTAATGAGAAATTATTTATATTTGATTAGTTATACAGGGACAAAAAAGGAAACTAAATTATTCTAGGAGACATATTTACAGACAATATTATTAAGAGGATGGAAGAAGGCTATTATTATTAGTTTCGCGACTTAAATGGTAATTTTCTCTTAATATAAAATGGATAAAAATTTATTTTATTTAACACACTTTGGATAACATATATGAGTCGCCAACTAACTCCAATATAATCTAATTATATTGTTTTACTTTATAGATAAAACTACTATTTTTCTCATAATAAAACTTTTCAAAAGCATAAGTTATTAGATTTTTTTTTTTTTTGTCAAGCATACAACGATTAACTACGGCTTACAACGAGCTAATAACCTTCTTAAACTACTATAAAAAACACTAACTGGCCCACATGGACAAGAAGACGTATCCACATTACACCGAGTGAGTTTCGCATACGCGTCTGCCACGATATTACATTCCCTCCGAGTGTGAAAGATTTTCCAATTAGGGAATCTTCCTATCCATCTCCAGGCTTCGTTGACCATCGGACGGATTCTCCAGTTGATTCCTTTGCCTGAGATTAATCCTTGAACTAATTCAAGGTTGTCAGAGTAGAACGAGCTACTCTGGAGATTAAGGGCTGCAGCTGATCTCATCGCAAGTAGGATTGACCACGATATTAGATAAAAACAATTATAGAAAACAATCCATTCCCACCGTCACCTCAACCCCAGCTTCTTCATTAGGGTTAAGCAAATCAGAAAACCGAACCCAAAAACTAAAGAAAAATGAAACACCAAATCAAATCCAAGAAAACCATTCGGTTCGGTATCTAATTTTACAAAACCGATAATTCATATTATTTTTGTTTTACTATGCAAAAGCATAACAAAAAAACCAAATTCGTAAACCTAATCGGGAATATGTAGAAGTAATAATGTGTTCATAATTTTCACAACATTTTAAAAGCAATTGAATCTGTAAGATATTATTATATAATTAACTTTCAAGTTAAGCCAAAATTTATATAATCTTAAATACATAAATTAATGGTCGGTAGGATGAAAGTGGGTCGAATTTTTTTAATTGTTATCTTATGCGTATAATATAAGATTGCCTAGACCTGTAAAGAGTGATTGATAGTTTAATGATAGTGTGCTTGAAAATTATTTAACAAAATATGCATTTTCGTTAAGAATTTTGCTCAAACAGATAAAAAATAAGCTTCAACACCGAACATAATCCATACCAAACCCAAACTAAATTATGGGAAGATTTTGAACCGTACAAAAAAACCAAAACTATACCGAAACAGGTTATACCAAACCAAAAACCAATGAAATTGAACCGATACCAACTGTTATGTTCGACATTTAAATCCCCAAAAACCAAAGTCTCAGATTTCGATTTCGATTATAACTCAAAACCGAGGGGAACCTAACCAAAACTAGCCCTACCCTTCATCACTAGAGCTTTTGTCAAGTGGGGGCGGATCAAACGCCGGCTAGCGTGGGTTAGTATTTTTTTTGTAATCACAATTACTAAAGTAAAATATATAAAAGTGTCAATATACTATTTTCCCTTGTATACTATATCGTGTTTGTCAACGTACCCCAAAATATATAAAAAGTCTTATTACCCCCACGTATTTTAATGTTGCAAATCTTTTGTCGCTAGTCCACTCATCCTCAACATAATTATTCTTGTTAGATATGTATTCACATGAGTTGATCATTCCCTAGGTGATAACTTGTTATTTACTTTTTTTTGTATAAGTGATACACTAGAAGTTTCTTGTATGCTTCATTATATCATTTCATATATTAAGAATTAAAGCATCCAAACATATCTTACTTGTTAAAATATGCATTCATTCATATTGATTATATGAGCATTTTTTATGAACAACTTGTTATGTGTCTAAAATGTTTCAAACTTCATTGGTATATGAATTCACATTTAGAACACATCCCATGCCAGGATCTAAGCACACAAGCATGATCACTTGGACTATTTGTTCACTTATTTTTCTATTTTTCACACTCTTATGACTATGTGATTATTTGGTTAAGTTCACGACAACCCTTGATATTATTTTACATAAACTTTTCCTTTCTACACGTGTCTTTCACATTTAGAAACACATCACATGATCAGAGCACATGCATCCTAAGTTTCATTCTTTATTCTCCATGGGTTTTCACATAAGTTAAACACTTTCTAGAATATAGTTTTCCACATGTAATGAATTTCCTGAAGTGCTTAACTACGTACGTGTTTAGACAATCATTTAGAACATATCTCATATTAAGATTTAAAACATCTAAACATCACCTCTATGTCTAAAATATGCATTTACATCTTATCTATCGTAAATATGTTTTAGTCTTTGTGTGCATTTGCTTGAGATAAATTTTTTTTTGAGCATAACTTTTAATGTGTGTTGAATTTGCTAAAATGTTGAAGTACAAATTTGTTAAGATATACTATTAGAACACTTCATATGTTAATATAAAGATATCTGAGTATCATTTCCTATACAAATAACGTATCATTGTTTTCATATCCTTGAACATACTTTATTATATAACTTTTTATGTGTTTGAAATATGAAGAAATGGTTAACTACAAATTTACTTAGAATTAAATATTATAGATATATCACAAAGGAAATTTTTTTCATTTGAGCAACAGATCAATAACTATATCCAAAATACAAAATGTAAAACGGGATCCCTAATTATCTAAACGTCGTCCCGCATTTAAGAACGATATCCAGTTTTAAAAAACGACATTCCACTTTAAAATGGGTTCACGCTTTAAGGGTTATTATACAACTTATTTATGACTATTATGACTTATTTTTCCTTTATACACTGGTCTATTTTCAACCCATATCATACCTCTTCTTCTTTATCAGTTCTTATATAATTGGAGAACAAATCAAAGAGATATTTAGGTACAAATAATCAAGTTAACATCTAAAATCAAAGTTTGATACACTTCAATTTATTATCCAACTCAAGAAGGATTTCATCAACAATATTCATTGGTATATCCACTAAAAAGGAGATCATTCAATACAATCAAAGTATTGCCTACTCAAGAGGAGTCGATCAACCCTCACTTTCATATCCAGTCATCACGGAGTTCAAAAATATAATATTATCATCTTCTTATTAAGGAGTATTATGTTGATACATATAATAATCATTCAAACATGAGGGTTCTTACTCTTGCTCTAGGTTAGAGAAGAGTGTGTTTTAAAGTTAACACACTAACCCAATGAGAAGAGGGTTTTCATATATAACCAAAAATAATTATAGCTTAGGGAGGGTGATTAATCTAAAAGGTCCACAACCCAACAAACTTTCTTCATAAGGTCCAACCCACTTTACTAACAATTCAAGTCCATAATACCTTTCACTGGGCTGTTAGACACAACTTTCTGGGCTGTCCGGCTGGGCTATCCGTCACAATTTACCGGGTTGTCCGACACAATTTATTGGGTTGTCCGACACAATTTAATGGGCTATCCGACGCAATTTAATGGGCTGTCCGACGCAATTCAATGGACTGTCCGACGCAATTCAATGTTTTGTACGATGCAATTCAATGTTTTGTACGATGCAATTCAATGTGTTGCGTCAAATGAGTATTTACTGCAAAACAATTCATAGAATGCAGTATAAGATCAAATTTCGGTAAAAAAAAATTTCCACGATTTTGAATCACCATTATTATTATTTTTCACCATTATTAAAATATCTGCTTCCTATTAAAAGTCAATAAGTTATACTTAATTCAGATTATTCTAAAAAATCGTAAAGTAATGAAATTAAATTGAAATTAAATCAATTATTTTTTAGTTTTAATGGTATAAAATTATTTTTGTTTACCTATTGCTCAACAAATTTGGATTGATGAGGATAGTAGAGAATGGTCTTCAAATGGCGGCTTTTTTTTGGGAGAGCAGCTTGGTAGGAAGGTGAATGGGTTCAATGATATTAAATTATTGTTGTTTACCTTAATACAATATATGTTTAATATGGTTCTTCACTTGTTGATGCGTAACAGATCTTGGCTGATGATGAAAGTGGAGAATGGTCTCTAAATGGCGGCTGTTAACTTTTGCAAGAGAGCAGCTTGATAGAAAGGTGAATGGGAAGAATTTTTTTTTTCTGTTTTTTTTTCTAACGTGAGTTTAAATAATGAATTTTAGGGTTTATATTTTATATATTATTTTATTATGTAAGGCTATTTTAGGTATAATATAAATCTAAAATAATAATTTGGACTTTATTTATCTAAACTTTTAGGCTGGACTTTTTAAAGCATGATTTGTTGGGTTCTGGACCTAATTAGCAATTATCTCTAGGGCTAACATATAACCCGAAACAACAATTACCCAATGATTAATATAACCAAAAAATAACTATAGTCTAAGGTTAGCATTTAACCAAACTATAGCCTACAAGATAACATTTTTTATCCATTTCAAGTTAACATCTTTTTTTATCGGATACAAGTTAACATCTTTATGGGTTATTTAAAGACATATAATCCTAATAGCAGGAAAAAAAATAGCATTGCATCTTTTTATAATCATATCGCATTTACGTAGGCTAATATATCAAACACATCTATCATGCAAATTTTCAAGGTATTTGAATTTTGACACCAAGGTCCATGGGTCGGATTCCTTTAAAAATTTAGTTTGTTTTTCTGAAAAAGAACCAAAATTCAGTAACATATCTATGTCCAGTATTGGCAAAAAAAAATCAATAGATTGAATTTTTTCAGAGAATGAGATTTCTATGCCAATAAAAAATAATTAACTATGCCCACCAAAGTCTGGAGTGATGAACTTATAGCACAATGGTACCACAACTAGGGGTGAGCACAGGCCCGGTTTACCCCGGGATGGGGTCTTGGGTAAGGGTAGGGTAATATTGTCGGGTTTTGGTTTTGCCAAGGGTAAAGGTACGATTAAATTTTACCCTACCCTCGGGTTACCCATACACGGGTTACCCCGGGTTTAACCTAGGTTAATTGAACTTGAAATTTTTTTATAAGTCTAAAACAAAGTACAATATTTCAATACAAATTACTATTAAGTCTTTTAATATACTTTTTTTGAAATTCAATCACAAAATATTACAACTTTAATCCAATACATCCAAATCAGTTAATTTCTTTATTACTACTGATTCAGAAAATATTACAACTTCAATCAAATTCATCCAAAATATACATTTCAGTTTAAATCAAAAATATATCTTCATGAGAAGTTTCGAGTTCCTTGCGCATTCCTATAATTTACACCATTCCCAAATAATTTAGCAATTGAATATATGAAGGCTTTAAGCACTAAGCCTCAGAAAAGTTTCATCATAGTCTGGATAACTTATAATTGATCATATCATCATACACCTCGTGTAATATACACTTTCATCAGATATAATTAGAAAATATCACGGGATCCCCGGAAAACCAACTATACCTCATCACCGGATTGTGTTTTAAACACGTAGGAAACTCAACTACAAAAGACGGCTACCAAATACATGTTTATTAAACACAATGATAACGAGTGTAAGGGTTTACCAGGAATAAGTAGTAAATGTTCCATTTAATATTTATCCAACACTTCCGTGTGGTGTAAGTCAGATTCACCTAAAATACATAAGTCAGATAGTATGGTTATCACTTTTTATTTCAGTTTTCTGCAATTTTATCATCTCTATATGTAAAGAGACAAGAAGACAGTTTAATCACGAGAAAACACCAAAAAAATGTCTCTGCAAAATCAATGATCAAAAGAGATGGCCTGTTTTAGAAAACTATGTCCAAGATCAAGGGTAATAAAGCCAAGTTAACATCAAATGGTTTGTTAAATTGGAAGCTTTTTTTTCTTTTTGGTTCTGAAACATACAACAAGGCATGACGAAATGGAAAATCGCAAAAGTTACGGATTCCATGAAAAACAACAATTATATTAGGCATTGAGAATTCTACCATATGTATTAGTCATTCCACTGAAATGACTAATATAATGCCTAATTGCAGAGTTAGGCATAACCCAAGGTCATGTATGAGTACACATCTCTATTTGACTATTTCTCTGCGAGAATTTCAACCACTCAACTAGCTTTAAAAAAGTTATGAAAACATTAAACATGTTTAAAATAATCAAATCTAATTGTAGCATTATCTAGAGACAGTGAGCATTTTTCACATTACAGGCCACTAAGTGCAATTAACCAAAAAAAAAATCATTTTATATCATTTAACACTTTAATTTAAATTCAAAATACCATAATATACTCAAATTCTAATTAAATAGCATGCTAACCTTAGAAAACAAAATAAGTTAATATCCCGTACAATCTGTGAACAAAAAAAACAAAAAATGATTAATATCACATAAAAACATAAGGAAATTAAAAAATGCAAAGAATAAATGCATTATTACCTAAAATAGGATTATATATGTGACAAAAACAAGGAGAACCAATAAGTATATAAGAAATAATTAACAAAAAAATAAATAGAAATGAAAAACAGATTAAAATGATAAGATTTACCTGTAAAATGGTGTGCATCTGCTATTCCGAAACCCCTCTCAATATATAGGCAATAATATATCGTTAATCAGTTGAGAAAAGAGCAACACGTGATTCAAATGATAAAAAACGGCTACACCTTAAAATAAGTATAAAGAAGTGATTGGATGGAGTAGAATCAGAGATTTGAAAGCTTAGGGTAAACTAGGGTTCCCCTTTTTTTTCTGTTTCCGCAATAAAAAGAAGAGAGAAGAAACGCGTACAAAAGAAGCCATCAAAGGGCTTATTGTTTTTTTAATTTTGCTTATATATATATATATATATATATATATATATATATATATATATATTGATGAACAGTTGACATCTATTAAGAGGAGAATGGTAGGCCCGACGGTATTAGGACAAGTTTTAAAATCTAAATAGGAGGCTAGACCAAGGTATTATATACCCAATATCCCCATCTTATTTTACCCGGGTTGGGCCTGGTTTAACAAATTCTCAGCCCTAACCACAACAACAATATCTCTACTTTAAAGTGGTTAGGGTTCAATTTCCATCCACGTGTACAATTTTTTTTGGCAATTAAAAAAGGTTTTGTATTCGTCTTCCTCAAATGAAAATTTAAACAATAACAAAAAAAACAAAGAAATGGTCAAAGATAATTTTTTAAAAAGTATAATTTCAATATTATCTAACTAAAATTAATAAAATTTATACAGTTAAATTTGTAAAATCATATATATGATGATGACATGAACAATTTTACGAATTAGCATGTTATGATCATATTCAAAAACTAACAAAAATAATTATTATGGAACTAAACAATCTTGTAGATAAAACTGAAAGCAACCATATGTTCTGATACAATTTGTAATAATAAATAGAGAATTTAGGATACCTCTAATGGTGAAAACAGGTTTGAACCGGTTTATCAAACATTTAAGATTATTATGAAAAAAAATTATATATCTACAAGTTATATACACATAAACTGTTTTTTTGTTAATTGATAAACGATGGAAAGATTAAAGATAATAAATTTGTTGTTTTTTGGCATTATTGTTTTGTGTAGCAAAAAAAACTCACATATCTAAATACAAGGCCTATTTTATATATATATATATATATATATATATATATATATATAATTTGGTTATTAAAAAAAAAATTCACTGTTTTCTCTAAAACTAAATAAATTTTGATATTAATTGATTATAGGAAGCCCATCAAATCTACCATGATGATTCTTAGTCCTATAATTCAACGCCTAAGATTATGATCTTCTCTCGGTAAATTAACTTTGTTATAAATTCTTACTTTTAGATATTAAGTTCTAATCGATTAAATCACTCAAGAATAACAAGAAAGATTGCGAAAAGATAAAGAACACCAAAGAACCAAAGAGTTCACCGTAGTTCAGTCAATTTGACCTACATTCATGTTGAGCTCTAATGAGAGTAGCTCAATTACTATAATGCCACGAGTATTACGACGTTTCTGTACACTTCTTCAATACAACACCCAAATCTATCGAATTATCAAGCTTCAAACAGAAATCTCTAACTCTAACTATAAGGTGAAGGCTATCTAGTGATTAATGAAGATGATTATCACAATTACAAAAGATATTACACACAGAAGCAAGAACTCTATCGATTACAAATTAAACAAAGGAGAGACCACAGTTTCAACCTAAAAGTTAGGGTTGAAGATAAGAGAGGCGAGGGAATTGTGAGCGTGAAGAAAGAATGGGATATGACTTCGGTCAACCCTCCTTCTATTTATATGAGAAGAAGAAAGTAACAAATCAGAACCGTAGAATCTCCATCAGCATCAAGGGTTATAAGAGCGCCACGTCACCACATGACTTCTTAACTAGGTGGTGACGATATGTAATCCAGATATGTTTAATAATCCGTTTAATCCATATATTGCAAATATTATTATCAAATATCCCACGTTCAATACTGAGCGAGAATCGTATTGTCTGGTTGTATAATGCTTCAAGGGAGAGTGCTCTACTAATCATCTGTTTTTGTCAAAAATATTTTAATTTGGCAATTCTACAACTTATATTCAACCCATAAAAAGTTTTAACATTTGGAAGGTGGTTTTGGATATTGTTGAGTGTTGCAAGAATAATGAATAGCCGAAAAATCACGTGGATACTTTAATTTTCTTTTTGTCAAGTTAGATATTTGAGTGGCTTAGATGAAAGTTGTATTTGACAATACATGATATTGGGATAAGGACAGGGTTAACAAAACCATTCATTCGATAATGGACGGGTAATTATCTCTTGATTCGTCTCAGTGTCACATCATGCTTGTGTCACTTCCATTACCATGATGTTTACCTAAAAATTTTGGGTTGGAGGGATTTATTATCTACTGTGATGCTTCTTTCATTTCATTCGTAATGCTGACCCAAGTGTATTGTTGTTGTATGCAAAAAATGCAGGAGTTATTATTATTAGGAGCATTTCGTACAATTCCCCTTGTGGAATACGAAGCTTTGCCTATTATGGAGAGATGTAAATTTGTTTGTGAAGTGAAGATTGACTAAGATATAATTGTGTTAGATTGTCTAAAAGGTTGTATGAGATTGCAGGATCCATCTATACTTAGATAGAATATCAAGTCTCTTAGTAAAACTTTCATTATATTCCTAATTGGAGAATGAAGTCGCACATTTGTATACATATGTGCTAGGCAGTTATCTATTATGGAAGTTCGGAATTTCTTGTTTTGATTATCTATTTTAGGGAAACCCTTGTTAAAGGATTGTATTAAACTCCAAATTCTCAAGTACGTTATTTTGTTTTCATATCTCATTGTTTTGCCTTTTCCCTTACTTATCCCTTCTTTCATATCCACCATTTGAGATTAATGGGGAAGTATTAACTTGTTGTAGTGGTGCGAAAACCTGTGTACTAAGCTTGATCTACGAAAGTTCAAGTGAGATGTAAGACAAGATAAAAAACTTTTAAACGCAACTTCTCGTGCCAGGAGAAAGAACAAACACTATGGCAAACAAAACTATTTTATATATGTTATTGATAATAATCTATAAAGTTTCGGAGCCTAGCAATATATAGCATCTAAGATTACGTACTTAGCATAACAAATTGTCATTAAATGTAAAGATAGCAAATTATCTCAAGCTTGTACAGATTACAAAGAAGATTATAATAAACAAGCCAAACAATCTTTTTGACACGCTTATAAAAAAGAATAGTAATAATAATAACAATAACAATAGATACATTTAAAAAGAAAAAAAGCAATGAGAATCTCTTATTTCCCATGCCTATCGCTCACTTTTTTTCACACCCTACAAGAATTTCATATACCATTCATAGTCAGAATCAAAAAAAAAAAAAAACAAGTTTTCCATAACAAAGCTAGTTAAATCTGTTGCGCTTTACGAAGATGTTCCAACAATGAAGTAGCTTTCCTCTTAGCCCTATCCGTTCCATTCTTAGCTAACTCAGTAAGCGGTATAACCGCACCAAGCCTACTCAAACACGCAAGATTCTCCATATCCCTTTTACACAACGAAAGTAAAATCGCCGCCGAATTTTCCTTATTACGAGGTAACCCCATTCTCATTAAATCAATCAATACCGGTATAGTACTCGCTTTCACTATCGCTAATTTCGCTTCTTGATGACTAGCGAGAACCGATAAAATCGTTAACGCTTCATCAACCATACAAGTACTCGAATCCGTTAACATTTTCAATAACGCCGTAATTATCCCCGCTCGTACAGCTCGTCCTTTATTCCCTTGATAAATACATAAATTGAATAAAGCCGTGGCCGCGTCTTTTTTCCCGCGTGTATTCCCGTTTTGAAGTAAATCTACTAAAGCGGGAATAGCACCGGACGCTCCGATTATAATTTTGTTTTCATCCGCTAATGATAAACTAAAGATTGTGGCAGCGGCATTTTCTCGTGCCTCCATGGTTCCGGCACGGAGGACTTGAACAATCGAAGGAATAGCTCCGGCGAGCATTATTAAACCTTTGTTATTTTCGTATATAGAAAGGTTTAATATCGATGTGACGGAATTTTCTTGAGTTTCGGTATCTTCGCAAGTTAGTAAATTAACGAGAATTGGTATAGCTCCGGCTTCGGCGATAAGGATACGATTATCGGTACTTCGTTTGGATAATGTTCGGATTTCGGCGACGGATGATCGACGTTCTTCGATTGATCGGCTAGTGAGTTTACGTACGAGTGCTTCTATAGCGGCTATATCTCCGGTTACGTCGCGAAATGATCCGTCGCTTTTTTTTATCTTTCCGTTTGTTAATGCTAAAGGTTGCTCGATATTGTTTATAGTACACCATTGTGAGATTAAACTTCGTAGTACGTAATTTGGTGTTAATGTGAGGTTTTGAAGCTTTTGTTGAGTTTTTGGACATGTTGTGTTTCCACAGTCTATCCATCTTTGTATGTATGATCTCTCGTATGTCTGTAAAAAGTTGACGAAATAAGTCTCGGAAGACACTAAAAAAAGGTTATTTCACAAATCGTACCTGTCCAGTGGATACAATTACAGGATCTCGCATTAACTCGAGAGATATAGGACAAAGAAAATCCTCGGGTATTACAGGAGAAGAAGAAGAAGAAGAAGAATCTGGCTTTTTATTTTCGTCTGAACTCGAACTAGATGAGGAGGTAGAAGATTCGTTTAACATCTCTGAAGCTTGAATGATTTGTCCTAAAGGAATAGGTGGGCCCCTCACTTTCATTCTAATTTCGTGATCAATGTTACCGATATTTTCGACATGTAAGCTTCCGATTGATTTGGTGAGTGAATGAAGTGGATCGATCTCTTTGTCGAGGGGTTGAGATAAGGCTCGTGATAGTAAGTTTGAGTTAAGGGGCCCACCGTATCTCTCTGTGGCTCTTCTTAATTGAGCTCTCACTAGTTCTACCTGTTAAAGGAAAATTTATATGATTGATAAAAGAAGCTTGGAATTATCGAAACTTACCTGTTCTTGAACTTCCTCTGATACGTCATAGTTATCGTAAGATAAGCTTCCTAAAACTTTTTCGATTTTCCACGTCACACATTGAAACTGAAAGGCAATTTTCCTTGCTGCTCCTTCCTAGAATCAGGTGTTGAGAATATTAGGAAAGAGTTTGACTAATTCTTGCAAATTATAGCAATTAATGAACATCAATTCAATTACCCTAAAACGTATCGAGATTGTATTCAAATACAAGGAGACGGTTTTCTTTAAAATACTTAGATCGAATCGGTTGATTTTGAGATTAACAATTAGATCATACATTGTTCTTAAAGTTTGAAATTTCAAGTTAATATATACCTTGAATCGAAGAAATACCACAAATATAAATCATCAAACCAATAACACAAATTTCTCACGAATATAAAGACGTGTACATCTCAAAGAAAATTATGATGAAATTGGTAATAAATATACAGAGAGAGAATATACTTACAGAGGATATCTTTGGATCAAAATTGTTAGCTGAAAGAAGCAATCTTTTTGCAGCTTGAAGTGCAACGGAGAGATCAGCGATGGTAGAATTCAATGACGAAGAAGAAGAAGCGGACACTTGGGTATTCGAAGATTCTCTTATCTCTTCGAGCAAATGACCCAAAAGTGATACTCTGCGAGCCAAATCTGTACAGTCTTTCTTAAATGACCCACCGAAACCGGTGCCGGAGATCTTGACAACGTCGTGGACTAGGCAGAGGGGAGTATCGACAGGGGTATTGGTGTCGACGGCGACGATGGCGGTGGTAGCTCCGCCTGCCATGGTTTAGAGAGAGAGAGAGAGAGAGTTTGTTTCTTCTCTCTCTAAAATTAGAAGTTAGTGGTGACTTGTGGCATGGGGACAGATGGGCACATGGGGATGGTTAAAGACCTTGGAGTTTTTCGATTGATAATTGAATTAAAATAATATTAAATATTTAAATGATTGATTTTGAGGAGAATGGAAATCAAAGAGAGAAAATTAACATTAAATACAAATAATAACATAATACCAAAAGATGGCTATGATAAAATTCTGCCTCTTGCACCACCACCAAATACACATCCACATCCATATCCACAATCACAAGCACTACCATCGGTGCTATGATACCAACTAGAATTGAGGATAAGTCGTTGACACTATCTCCTCCCATCGCTGGTCCCATCCTCTCAATAAAACAAGAGGGTTATGATTTTTTAGAATCCATATAGAATGATAATTTGATCGATTTTTATTACTCAATAGTGAAAATTGTTGAATAACTCCTACAATGGTAATGAATCATCCTCTGAGGCTAGTTTCAATTATTCCATTCAAAATTGAAAGCTTTGGGTGATTTGAATCGAGAATGGGGGAATTTAAGTTAAACCACCACCACCTACCCACTAGTGCATAGAACCGCCACCACCACCACCTACCCACCTAAACTTGGAAATCTTTATTGTATCACTTGGTAAGTTTCCCATCTCATTCCTATCAATTCCTAACTTCTACATCTTTCGAATCTCCATGTATAAATTTGACATCTTTGTTACATTTGTCTTGTTTCACTTAAAGGCTTTCACTTTTGTATTTTTACTACTCTCTATTTATTGCTCCATCAGAGCCTGATTGTTCGTCGATTTATATGTTTTTCGTACTTGATTTGTTATGGAATTATATATAAAGAGCAACAAAAAAAGGTAAGAATCAAGACTGTATCTTGGAAGAGGATCCAACTCGGAATATGCTAAACTTGAAAATCCTATATTAATAGCGAGAATCGTGTGTAATGAAAGAGTTCATTATGGGTTTATTTGAAGGACAGTCATTAAGTTTTTCATCCTTTTTACTCCGGTTGAGATTGCGAGGAAAGGGTTCAATGCATTCATAATCCCCTTCGATAATGAAAATGTCTTCAATAGAGTTTGAAATAAGAGATCATGGAATATGACCATAAATTATATATTTCTCCAAAAATGGCATCTAATAGTGAAAATTCAAATGAAGAAAGTAATACAAATGTACCCTATATCCAAATTCATAGAATCATATCAACGATGATTAAGGTTAATAGTACAAATATAATTCTAAACCAAATGGGGGAAGTTATTTAAATATGGTTTCCACCAGTGTAAACTCTTAAAAAATATGAATTTGTGAGAGTAAAAACCAAGTGGGATGTTAGAAATCCAATCATCGAAAACCTCTCACTCAACAATGCGAAGGGATTGGGATACAAGGGCATATTCAAGATTGAAAGAGATGGTCATTCTACTTTGAATGCGGGTTCCTTTATCATATGATGAAGGACTACAACAATGAGACTACACTCAAATGAAACTGGAATGTGGTTTTATGGTTGTGATCCAAAAATCATAATGGAAACAAAAAACTCGTCTTTGAGTTTAAGGATAACGTAGGGAAGAAGGTAGAGTCATCTCAATTATCTCGAGCGAGTACAATAACACTCTTACTGAAACTCAAAAGGGTGATTTGATACAGATACCTGTACTCAAAAGCTTCATAAAAGGTACTACAACAATTATTATTGAGGAATCTTCAATACATTCAGTAGGTACGGAAAATCAACTTTTTCCAATTTCAAATTTATTAAGAAAATAGGCTTGGTAGTGCACTTGGCCAAAAGAGTTTGTAGTTTCTTTTGTTACTCGTGATAAATTCATTTATTCCAAGGAAATAAATGATATTCCAATTGAAATATTCTTTGGATTATTGGGGAGCACCATTTTGTCTAAAAATTAAAAGATCTTAAAGAAAATTCAAAACAAGATGAAATGAGGTAACTATATGTGGTGTTAAGAGTTGCCCTCATATCATTATACTCAGAATAGTTTGGATGTAAAGAGGTCTCAATAAGACAACACCATTGTTAAAGGAACCTTCCCTCTTCCAGAAATCATCTTTCACTCCAAAATACCAATGAAAAGCAGAGAATTCATAAAGAAGGAAAGGATGGAGAAATAGGACTTCTCCCATGAAATATGAACAGATGATAAATACATGGTATCTAGAAAACCTAGTTGAGATGGTTTTAACATGGGAGAAGAGAACATATATGGATGATAGTATGCGAGCAAATGGATATAAAGGGTGTAAAGTCCTAGAGGATGGGGGTGAATAAGACTCTTATATAATTAATTCCTAATCTGAAATTAAGGACTCCTAAACTAAGGTTAGTCGAAACTAAGTTTAAACTCTTAAGATAAGATGCAAGGATGTTCTTAAGGAGTTTATTAAATGGAGAAGATACAAACAAGGAGTGGTAAGGGTAAGGACCAAGGGTGTGATTGGTACACAGTAACAAATTTTGGAATGGAATACTAATCATGTGTGTATTTTACACTATGTTTGGTAGGAGTTTAAAGAAGTGGAATTTAGATTACCATGAAAACTTTATCTCATTAATATGGTAATAGCCATTCCACCCGTCCCCATGGTATTAGTCAATCCCATTACATTATGAATGAGAAATTATTTTTAATACAAAAAAAAAATCCTTAGCGTATAATTAAAATTTGACAACTCATACTTTATTAACATAGTGATGTCTCCCTTTTTGTGATAAATAAACCCCATTTTGGGGCATCTTTTTAGGTTTATTTTGTACTCAGCTTAGGGGGTTTCCCCTATTACTTAATATATTCTCGTTTCTCGCCTTGTTGGAGAATGTTCATTATTAGAGCTATTTATGAAAAAATTGCGTGTTAAATGTGAAGATCTTAGGTGAAAGCATTATATTATAGGCTAAAGAATGGATAAGAAGTTGAGGAAAAAGTATTAAAGAAGGAAACCAAGAGCAATGGACTAAAGAAACCGTTTTTAGAAAGTAAAAGAGTTGTCGGCCAAAATTAGAAAATGAATTATTTTCGATGCCACGTGAGATTGACAAAGAATTTGGATGAGTCCTTTTACATCCATATAGGGATCTGAATTACGGTCGTCTTTCCACTAAATTTTTGCAATTCGGAGTTGTAACGAAGAAGTTATGTATTCTGCAGCTGGCGTGACTTGAACTTGTCCTCTCTTGGAGAAAAATGATTTTTGGGATGGGCTAGGTAATTTAAACCTAGCCCATGACCCATGAATATTTTTTAACCTATTTATATCATCTCATAACAGTAGGAAGTCATCTCTTGGCTGCCAGAGCTCACCAATCATCAAGAAATTAACCATAGAAGCGATCACGAGTATCTAGACAATGAAGAATCACGAACTGGAGCTTCACTGCGTCATTCTGCACTTCTACATCTTTACATTTAGGGTAATTAGCATTATATTATTTCATATTTAATTTATTCTAAGCTTTTTATCCTTAGTTTTCATTATGCACTATTAATTCATCTTGCTTAGGATTGTATTTGTAAGAACCATTGACTATTATTTTTCTATTTTAATTGAATTTGGGATTAGATTATAACTGAATATGCGTTTGTTTTAATACTACTTATACTTTGGCCAAGTAGTGGGTAGTTTTAGTAATTAAGTTCGACACTAACAGGGGTTTTCAATTGTGGATATAGCGTATAGGCACATAGTGTGGTATTGAAACAGGAGGTCTTGCCCAATTAGGTAATCAATAGGGTTGAAATCTAATTCATCAAAAACCATTTCTAGGGTCACCTGCGAGGGGTATCTAATGGTGAAAGGTTGTATTCTAAGCTATCGACATGAGTTAGAAGGATAGTTGAGTCCCAGCTAATGTAAAATTACCCATTCACCCTTATTTCTAGAAATATTAATTCAATAGGATAGGTATATAATTGCATTTCCTTAGCTTTTGTTATTTGCATAATTGTTTATTTTAATATATTAGATAACAAAACAATCATCTTATCATGCTCATATTTTAATCGAAACGTCTAAAAACATCTAATCTAATATTGAATACGAGTTGAAATAACTACTTAAATCCCTAAGAACGAACACGATTTACTTACTTATTACTTGTAATGATCTATACACTTGTGAAGAGTTAATTGTGGTTTCTGAGGCGTGTGCGCTTTTCACATTATTTATTTTCTCACACACCCAGACCCACCAAATTTTTGGCGCCGCTGTCATGGATTTTAAAGTTATTTTATTTTGTGTTTAAGTTAGTTTAGTAGTTTTATTTGTTTTCAATTTTACGCTTGTTTTGTTATAGTCTGTTTTTAGGTTCTTTAGGTATGGAGAATACTCTTGCGCAATATATGTAAATGGTGAGTATGTTTGTTCAAGTTGTGGGTTAGTTGGGCATCGTTGGGAAGAGTGTTATCTCCAACGATCAAATCTGAGTGGAGCCGTAAATCAAAGTAATATCTATCAGCCAAGACCGCAGAATTCCTATCAAGGAGGTCCAAGCTATCAAGGTCAATCTCCACCACAGTTCGTGTATGGCTATTTTCATAACTCCCTTGATGATTGGTGGTCCTTTGTGTGTTCTAAAATAAATGAAATAAATAATCGAACCACAACCGCAAGTGTACGGTTGTCCCAAGTAGTATAACTGATAAAACAGATTTGTTCCAAGGACGGGATGGTTGACTACAATGCTTATCTATTAATGTTTGAATGCACTTATGAAAGCAAATAAAGATAATATGTTTGTTTGATTTTGTATTAATGCTAAAGAAATGAAAGACAATTATTAAAATGCAAATAAAAGCTAAGACACAAGTAAAATGATGTAAAACGCAATATGAGAAGTAGCACTTGAGAACGCAAGGATCCTCCCAATCCTATTTCCTAACTTATGTTGTTTAAGGGCTAATGGTCAATTACAATGGTCGGGATTCTAAATTCCTTATACCCCCGTCAGGGTGGACTATAAGGCGATCCTAGAGTGTCACTAGTCCCGTCAGGGTAAATATGATCCACCTTTGGATGTATAAGTTTTATTACCTCATTGGCCCTAGAATTAGCTAAGTTCCTCAGAATCAATAGCTTCTATCCTAGATTGAATAAATGGTTTTGTATCTAAACCCTCCGTCAGGATGATCCAATCGCCACTAATTGGAATAGCCTAAATACTAACACTTGTTCCTAGTTCATGACGCTAAAAACAGTAAATATTCTCAATTTATCGAAAAGAGTAAAAGCCCCAATCTAGTTTAATTTAACAGAAACCCAAATTCAACATTCGTTATTCAATACGATTGGGATTCACCCATTAATTGTTCTCAAGCACTATTATATGTTTAGCTCATATTAAAAAGAAAAACTAAATTAAATGTAAAGGAATTCATATTGATTACAAAATTAAAAGATAAAAGAACCTAATTTCCGGAATAGGAATGACTACGAACGGAGATGTAGACCCTCTCCAGCTCTTGTAGCTTCTTCTTTCTTCCTTCTGTTGCTTCTCTCTGGTGTTTTAATCTTGCAGAATGTGAATTGTATGAAAAATATAAGTACAGACCTCCTTTTATAAGTGCAAATTTGGACTTGGACCTAGGCTTTTAATTAAATGAAATATAAAAGGCCCAAGTCCACTAACTTAGCCCAAAATCCCGTAACTGCTGATATGCCTTCACTAAAACGGCTTTTCCCGATGCGTTATGACTCCGATTGACCTCATTCCAGTTGATAAAGTTCCGTAACTAGATAAGGTGTTTTCTCTTCAAAGGTTGGCGGCTAAATCATCGCTTAAGCACCACAAAATCAGCAATCTATGGCCTGGAAAATGGATTTTCAGCTCTAAAAATAATATCTTCGGGATTTATCTTCAAGTCTTGACTCTATCTCATGATCTTTGACTTTCTCCTCGGATTCCTCTTCTAGCTAACATCTAAAACCTGTAAACTTTACACTAAAAATACCAATATTACGCGCAAAAGCTTAATAAACTAAAAATGCTAGAAATAAAAGAGGAAAATCATATTATTGCATATTTAGTCCAAAAGTCTATCAAATTGATTAAATAAACACCAACAATGATGTCTCCTAAGGGTCGAAAATAAGAACAATTAAGGAGACATCAATGATCTTCAACAAACCATGCAATCTTTCATGAACGTGACGCAAGGATGTACAAGAGCTAATGAAGAAAGGTTCAACAATTTGGATTACTCTCTCACTCGTTTCATCAAGGATTCGATGGATAATATGACAAGGAGTGAGAAAAAAATCGATGCTACCACACCATTAGTGCAAAGCTAGCAACAACAATATCAATTTATGGAGCAATGACTAACTCAACTCACTGAAACAATTGAGCAATTACAATAATACCAACTGATGTCCCCCTATTTGTGATGAATTAATATTAGTTGGAGACATAATTTTTAGTGTTTTAGGAAGTCTTCTAGTCGATTTTCTCATGAATTATTGCAATTTCCTATTTCTAGTCTTGATTTAGTAAATTATTATTTTTAGAGCATATTGGGTTTAATTATTTATTTAGTGTGAAGTTTTAAAGATAATATTGAAATAAATTAGATTCCAAGTCAAGTCTAAAGATAAGGAAAGAAGATCTTGAAGAACTCTGGAGATAGAAGGAAACAGAGTTCAATTAGGAAAAGGAAAAGCTGTCAAATAAATCTGAATTTCTGCAGCTACGTCTAAAGAAGTGATGATAACTCCAAAATCGAGCCGATTCTGGAAGATCCCTTTCACAGGAAGATAGATAATTCTGTGAGGATTCTTTTGATATCTTACGGGTCAAAAACGGTCCAGTAATGAAGAAGATATGGTAAAAACAAGTCAGCAGTAATTATCCTTATCTACATACGAATTTGAGTTGGACTAGGAGTCCATTACTTACCTTCTCCTTCAAGAAAACGAATTAGGTCTTCCTAAACCCCTATAAATACACCCTTAAACCATTGTAAACATGTCCTTGCTCAGTGGTGTCTCCTAATGTGTTCTAAATAAACACACCTAAAAAGGCGAGACACGTACCGCAAGTGTATGGGTCGTCCAAGTAATATCCGATAAACGGGATCGATCTCAGGGACGGATTAGGTATGATTAAAGTGTTATGCAATAAATAGAAATAGTTGCTTGAATGAAAAAATTAAAAGTAAAGAAATAGATTTTTATTTTGTTTTTGATTAAAGGAATAAAGTGCAAATAAAGTAAATATTAAACTAAAATTAAAACTAATGCAAGATATTTAAATATGAAGAGACGAAAAGATGAGAGAATAGTACTTGAGTCACGCTAGTTTTCACCAAAATAAACTTAATCAATGCTTATTCTAAGGGACAAATTAGTAACTAGTAATAGTCGGGATTCTAGATTCCCCTAACCCCCGTCAAGGTGGACTTAGGAGCTATTCTCAGTTGTTACAAACCCCGTCAGGGCGATCATAATCCACCTTCGAATGTCAGGTTCTCTACCCAATTGGATATAAGATTAACTAAGTCTGTCATGATCAATAATTTCTATCTTACGTTTATTATCTATGTCAGTAATTAAACCCCCCGTCAAGATGATCACTTCCCCACCAAAGTGAATAGCCTAATTACTCAAACCTATGTCTAATTGATCAGATTAAAAATAGTGAAATTAACTTACGATAACAAACAATACTAAATTACTCAATTTGATTAAATTATAAAAATCCCAAATCAGAAAGCACTAATTGAATAAATTAAGGTTCAACCCTTATAGCGATTCTCAAACACTTAAGAAGTTTAGCTCATAACGGAAAAATAAAAGTAAAACAATGAAATTAAAATACATAATGTTTTACAGAAAGAAAATAAATAAACCTAATAAAGAGGTTGGGTTTGGCTTTGAATTGGAGAAGATGACTGCTCCAGCTCTTAGCTTTCTTCCTTCCTGCTTGCTCTGACTTGAATCCTTAAGCCTCTTTGATAATTACATGAAGTGTGTCTAAAATAGGAGGGTAAGGGGTGTATTTATAGGTGTTAGGGAACCCTAGGTCGAATTTACTTGGAGTGGAAGACAAGTCAAGAACTCTTTAATTCGTAACCCTAAAATCTAGGAAAGGTAAGATTCTGCTGCTGATTTGATTAGGTCATATCTCCTTCAATACTTATCCGTTTGAGGAGTTCCAATATATGAAACTTCTTGTCTCGGAAAGAGATTTCTATTGGTGTAGACCACTCGTCCAGAATCCTAGCCAATCTTTAGTTACAGACTCATCTTTAAAACGTGTCTGGAATTTCAGATTCATAAGGCAGCTTTATCTTTTCCTTCTTTGCATATATCCTTCCTAAATCTTCTTATTTCCATGTAAATCTCTTTCCCTTCTTTTTCTAACTCGACTTGGTCTCTAAGTAATTAATATTTATCTTTTAAAGCTTCACAATAAATAAATAATTAAACCGCATATGCTTAAAAAGAATAAATTAATAATTCAAGAAATAGAAATAGGAAAGTGCACTCTAAAATTAGAAACTTGACTAAAAACATTTCCTAACACTCTAAAATACACTAAGACTTTATTCTCACTTCTCCTCCTTGGATTGGTCTTTCATGAAATTCAAGAACCTATTAACTTTGCATTAAAAACAATCAAATTTACGCACAAAAGCTCAGAATCTGCAAATAGTCAATTTCCAAGGGGAGAAAGTGCAATATGATCAACTAAGCCTAAAAGTCTAGATTATAAGTCAATAATTCACCTAAAATGATGTCTACATAGGGCTAATATTTAGAACAAATAGGGAGACATCACTCAGTTGCAAAGTATAGGCTTAGTCCTTACTTATATTTTCCCAGTTTAAAATAATAACTAGTTCTTAATTTATTATTCATCCTTAGTATCAAGCTATTCATACAAGAGCAAGCTGACCTATAGAGGAAGACAAGAAGCACGAAGTTGGAGAGTGACGAACTCCTCTTCTACATCTCACCTTCTCTATATTTAGGGTAATTAGCTTTAGATTTGTGGCTTCACCATATTTCTAAGCTTTTATTCTGTAAGTTTTACTTTTATTTGTTGGGTTATTATTTTGTCTTTAATTTCATAAATACTATTTGTTATTTTAATTAATTTGAGCTTGGCGTATATAGTTATTATGTGTTTTGACTTATTGTTACAACCCTAGATTTGGCCAATCTTAGGATTATTCTTAGTTATTGACAACACCACATAATCGTCTAGTTTTGATCCTTTGCCTAATTAGATAGCCATAAAGGTTTGGTTTAACCATCACTCCTTATTTAGAATCCCGGTTAATATATAATGCTCAATGCGTGACACATTAGAATAACAATTTAGTAATAGACTCATATTAGTAACCCTAATCTATCTGACTTACATTCATATTTATTTATCTGCATTCGTATTTGTTTATTTCATATCAGATAATTATTCATATTATTATATTTTATTTTAAAACATCTAAATTCATCTACACCTATTTAATACAAGTAGATCTAACGGATTAAATCCCTGCGAACGAACTTGACTTATCATTAAAACTTGCAAACGATCTGTGATACTTGCAGTGAGTTCCGTGGTTCTCAAGGGTGTGTGCTCTTTATTATTATCTTTATTTATCTATTATTTTATCACACCTTTTCCCCCACCAAGTTTTTGGCGCCGTTGGCGGGGACTTATCTTTAAGATAAATCTATTTTGTGTTTATTTAGTGTAGAAGTTTTTATGTGTTTTCAATTTGACGCTTTCTTTTTGTTTTAGTCTTTTTCAGGTTTCAGATGGCTAATCAACGGTTAGAGCTAGGTTTTCCTAGTCAATTTCGAGTTCAACGCATTGGGATTCATGTCCAAACTATCCAAACCGTTAGATTTAAGCCTGATCCTGACCTGATTAATCAATTCACGAGCTATGGGAAATTTAGTGGTGATACACATCAAGATCCGGTCCGATCTGTTCAGAAATTCATGCAATTTTGTGATGCCTACATTAATGAAGGTGTTACGCAAGAACAGATGTATTATTTAATGTTTTCATTTTTTCTTAACCGGGAAAGCAAGCGATTGGTTAGATGATCAACCTCCCGAGCTAATAACCAATTGGGACAAGCTTCAAGAAAGATTCCTTGATAAATTTTATCTTACAAGTATGCGAGTGAAGGAACTATTGGAGCCTATGAATTTCTTACAAGAAGTCGGAGAGAGTGTTGGCGAAGCATGGACGAGATTTCAAAAGATGTTGGCAAGATGTACACTACATGGATACACGCCACAATTACAATTATCCATGTTCTATAATGGACTCGATAGAGAGTCAAGGCTGAGAGCAGATGATATGGGTCGTGGTAATTTTGTCTCTATGGATCCGAAAGAAGCAAAGAGTGGTATAGAAACAATCATTGAGACCGACATAAGTTGGCCACAAGAACAAACTTCTACCACTAACGAAGAAGAAGAAGCGAGTATTTCAAGCTTGAAAGATCAAATACAACAACTCGCTATAACAGTTAAGGAAAGCATCCCAATGCCACCTCAACGGTTATACCTGCAAGAACAAGTCTATGAAAATCAAGCTACTCAACCATCAGGCTACAATGCACACAATGTAAGTCAAGCTCCATCACGCCCTCAAGAAGAAATCACTGAGTTAAAAGAGACTATTAGTCAATTCATCAACTTCTCGAAGGAAAATATGAGCAGACTTGAGTCAAAGATCGATGCATCAGTAGTGCAAAGCCTGCAACAACAGAATCAAGATTTGAAACAACATAATCAACTTTTAGAGAAGAACGTGACGCGGCTCACTACAATCATAGAACAAATGCAAAGTCAACTCCTAAAATTGACCCAAGATACAACTTCTAATATGAAGAAGATCCAATGCGTTGACGACAAGGTGAAGACAATTAGTCTTCAAGCTGAAAAGATGAAGGAAGCGCTACCATCTCCATCAAAAGGGGATGTCCTACCAAACACGACAAACGTAGATAGGATGAACTTAGATGAGATAATTGTTGAAGATTGGTTTGAAGAAGTTGAACAAGGTGAGATTAAGAAGCCAAGAGTGGTTGATGAACCAAGAATTAAAGAGAGAAGTAGAGTAAGACAATCACCCATACATTGCCACTATCCCGCTTATCCAAAGGAGCAACAACAGAAGTGTATAGAGGCGTTAAAATAAGTGAAAATTAATGTCCCTTTACTCGAAGGTATGGAAGGAAGGCGAAACTATGATAGATTCTTTATGGAGGCACTCTCCAATAAAGAAAGGTTCACAAGATCCAAATTTGTGACACTCAATGAAGGGATATCAGCACAAGTTCGGCAAAGATTACCACCGAAGCTTAAAGATCCTGGAGGTTTCAACCTCCCAGTCAAAATAGGTGGAATATTTCATGGAAAAGCCATGTGTGATTTAGGGGCAAGTGTGAATATCATGCCCAAAAGTATATTCAAGAAGATTGGTATTAGTGATGCGAAACCGACATGTGTAATCTTACAACTTGCGGATCAATCAACAACAAAGCCGTGGGGAGTAATCGAGGACGTGCTCTTCCAAGTAGGTAACGTTGTTATTCCCACAGACTTTATTATTATTGACTATAAAGCAGATAAGAATGTCCCATTCATTCTTGGGCGTCCATTCCTAGGCACTAGAAATACCATAGTGAATGTGAATGAGGGAACCGTGACTCTCCGTATTGAAGATAACTCTAAAACATTCTATGTTTTGGGGAAGAAGAAAAAGAAAAATGAGTCAAAAGAACTATATCCGATCAGAGTTGTATCCAAGAAGCCAGAACCTGTAAGCCCCCAAGAAACCATGGAGAAAAAAATTGAGTTTGGGGTAGGAGACAAGGTGGCATGGAAACCTCCCTTTCCCAAACATAACCATTCTTGGAACGGGCCATACATTATCACGTAAATCATCCCAGAAGGAGTGGTCGAAATAAAAGCTATCAAAGGTTGCAAGCTCAAGTTGGTAAGTGTTGATCACCTTACTCATTGCTGGGGAGGCTATAAAAAGAAATGACCGAGGTAACTCGTCTAACTTTGAAAGACGTTAAACAAAAGTGCCCTTTGGGAGACATCCCTTAGTAATTTATGTTGTTATATTTTGGTTTAGTTTAGTTGTTTTTAGTTGATATTGTGTATTTTAGAAAGGTATTAGTGTTTTTGGATGTTAGGTATTAAGGAAATCGAGTTTGGGAAGCAAAAACGAATTTTTTTAGGATTCTACTGACCTCCTACCGGTATACCGGGCCCTACCGGCGGTATACCGCAGGTCAGAATACCCGAGGCCACGGGTACTAGCCACGTGTTCAAGGCAGAGAGTTGAATTTCAAAGAGCAGCAGTTCCGGTATACCGGGCCATACTTCCGGTGTACCAGACAGACCAAAACCCGTGCCCACGTGATTACGCCTCGGGTATTTTGACAAAGCATGAATTTGGAAGAACGGTAGCTCCGGTATACCGGGCCCTACGACCGGTATACCGCCCGATGCCGCTGGAGAAAAAACAAATTCGCGTTTTTAGGTTATAAAGAGAAAGAGGTGAGTTCTAGTCCAAATTTCTTAATCCTTAAGCCTCACTTTCTTCTCCAAACCTCTCCCAACTCCATTAAAGCTTCAACAAACCTTCACCCAACACCAAAACACTACCAAATCACCATGAATTTACATACAAATCCTTCCCTACATCATTACAAAGAAGATTCAAGCACCCAAATCATATCAAAACACCTAGAAACCAAGAATCAAAACCATAAATTTCAAAATCTTCTTCTAAAAATCCTTAAACCCACATCATTAAAGCTTGATTCCATCATACCCACATGAATAATTATCATCCTAACACCTTTCCTAACCCAAATAAAGCTTGTTCCACCTATGATCAAGAGTTACAAATTTCAAGAGTGTTCAAAGCTTTGAGTTGGGGGTCAAAAGAGATGATGAAAAGAACGAAGATATTATTAAGGGATATGAAGAATCAATGCAAGGTATTAGGTAAGTTCTAGAAGAAATCAATTGAGATGGGTACTAGTTTGGGAATAAATTACAAGATAATTCGAGTCAAGCAATTAGCGAGGAACTGGTTTTTGGTGGATTCAAATCCTAAAAAGCAAGCAATTGTGATTAGGGAGCAGAAGATGCCAATACCTCTTCTAATCAAAGATTCCCATATCAGAGATGAACAAAGCTTCTGGGACGCTAGTAGCTGTTGCCACAACAACATATTCCTGGATGAACACTGTCACATGAGAGAGTATTCAAGAGCAAAGTTGGAAGAAGATAAACAAGAGATTTCTAGAGTGTGATTGATTGGGATGGAGCATAAGAAGACGTAAGGGAAAGTGAAATTGGTGATACATAGAAGTTTGCATACATGAAAACACTGCACCCTATTTCGGGTATTGATTAGGCGAGGTAATAGCCTCGAAGAGTATGTTTTCTTTCTTCCTTACCATTTCTTTATCTGCAATATCTGTAAAATTTTAATTTTAAATTCTTTTTATTTTTGAGTCTTTTAGAGTCGTGGGGACACGACTCATTTTTGAGTTTGGGTGTGGGGATTCGTTGTCTCTCACCTCCATTTTTTTATGTGTTAACTGTTTTTAGGTAAAATTAATTTTTTTGAAGGAATAGATGTATGTAGAGTGTGTTTAATAGTTTAAAAGCATAAGCTCAGTAAGTTAATGATAGAAAGTAGTATGTTTATGAGCTATTTTATTTTGTATGTGATGTCTCCTCATTTGTGATAGATTTATGTCAAGATGAGACATCATTTTTAGTGATTTAGAAGTCTTTCTAATTGATTTTTTTGAGAAATAGTACACTTTCCTATTTCGAGTCTTGATTTAGTAAAATAAATTTTTTAGAGCATATTGGGTTTAATTATTTATTTAGTGTGAAACTTTAAAGATAATTATAGAGATTAATTAGAGTCCAAGTCAAAGACTAAGAGATATGGAAAGAGATAAGCATGGTAATTGGAGATAAGGAAAGAAAAGCTAAAAACATGGAAAAGGAAAAACTGCCTTAATCCTGAATTTCTGCACCTACGACCACAAATCAGCTTATAACTCAAAATTTATGTGGAATTTGGAGAAACAGTCAAGAAAAAAGTTGGATCTCTTTCCGAGACGATGAATTTAGACTACTCATACGCGTCAAACGGATGAGTATTGAATCTGCTAGGACCAAAACAAAAACAGGTCTGATTTCGTATTTTAGGGTTACGAATTTGAGTTGGGCTTGGAGTCCATTACTTACCTTCTCCTTCAAGAAAACGAATTAGGTCTTCTAAACACCTATAAATACACCCTTATATCACTTGTAAATCATCCTTGCCTCATAGTAATTAGTTCTTAAGGTTTTATCCATCAAAGTTATTGTAGAGAGCAAGATGATGTCTTTTATTATTTCCTTTAGTTTATTTCCTTCAGGTACGAACTAAACTTCCCATAGCTTGGGTTTTGCATCATGTATAACTATGAATTCTAATTTCTTTCTATCTAAGTTTATTTGGGAATTTCATGTTTTAATCTGATATTAACTGCTTACCTTTATATTTGTTTATGTATTTTGATTTAATGACTGTTTTCCTTGTGGTGCGCAACGTTTAGGATCACCTTAATAGTAGTTAGATGATCACCTTAGCTGGGTGTCTAATTATTGAAACACCACATAACGTCTAGTGTCGATATTGGTCTTGACAACACTAATTCTAAATAGATAGTCATTAGGGTATAATTTAATCACTATAACCATGTATGGAAATTAATTGCTTAGGGCCTTGGTAGCACTTGTAAACCCTATTTGAACCAGCCCCGTGGTGTGTCTGTAGCCCCCTTAGTTGCTCTCAAGGTCTAAGGTATGGGAATTTAGATACCTAACTAAATATCTAAGAGCTAATTATCTAGATTTGATAGAAAGAATTAGAAGGATTAGTGCACACTAGCAAACCCTAAGCTATATTTCTCATCTCATATTTCTTCGTATTTAATTTACTGTCTTTATTTTCCTTAGTTTAAATAATTATTTCGAATTATTCTCTCTTTATTTTCCTTTCTTTTAATTAATTACTTCTTACTCGTTATTGCTACCCATTCGTTTAACACACTAAGTCCCTGAGAACGAACTCAACTTATCACTAAAACTTGCATTCGTCATGTAATACTTGTAGTATTGTGCCTGTCTAGGGTGAGAGTGCGTTGTTTTCTGACTTATTATTTATCTTATTTTATCACACCCTAGGTGACACCAAGTTTTTGGCGCCGCTGCCGGGCACTTGTGTCTTATGCGTGTGGGTTATCTATTTCGAGTAGTAGATTTTAATTAATTTTGATTTTTCAGTATTTAGTTTTTGTTTTTCCGGATTTACGCTTGTGGTTTGCTTTACTCTTTTTCAGGTTTCACAGTGTTTAATTATTGGCCTCCGTTACCGGAGCCTGAGAGGAGATTTAGATCTTATAATAAACGTGTTTGTGAGGAAAGAGCCTTAAGAAGAGCTATGGCAGGCGTACAAGATCCGTTAGATCCACAACTTGTGATCCCAACTAGAGGATTACCATTCGCTCCACTAGGAGGACCACCTCCACCTGGTGGACAACAACAAGGACAACAACAAGGACAACATCCACTAGGAAGAGGTAACGGGTAAAACAATGTTTATCAGAACCGAGTTGAACAAGACCTTCCTGGCCTCCGAGTGCCGTTTCATGTTCAACAGATAGGTTATCGTCCTCCGGAGATCCAAAATATCAAATTTAGACCCGATCCGGGTATGCTTAGTCAGTTTCAAAGTTTTGGACTCTACAGTGGTAAAGCAATTCAAGATCCGGTAAGAGCGATTCAGAAGTTTATGCAGATTTGTGATGCTTATGTTACTCCAGGCATTACACGCGAGCAACTGTATTGTCATATGTTTTCGTTCTTCCTGAACGGTAGAGCTGGTGAGTGGCTAGATATGCAGCCACCAGGGACAATTAACTCATGGACAGAACTTCAAGTAGCTTTCTTTAACCGTTGTTATCTGAAAAGCATGAGACTCAAAGACCAAAGCGAGCTTGCGAAGTTTTGTCAAGAAGATGGAGAAGCAATAGGAGAAACATGGACAAGGTTTCAACAGAGGTTAGCTAGATGTCCGCTCCATGGTTATACCCCCTCTCTACAGTTAGATTGAAGGTGGATAACATTGGGAAAGGGAATTTCGTGTCCATGGACCCTACTGAAGCTACCGAAGTTTTGGAAAATATTATTGAACAAGAAAGGAGTTGGCCATCTTCGCGAGCTCCTGTTATAAAAACCCGAGGTACACTTCGTTTAGACGCGGAAACTGCAAACTCAGCTCAAATATCCGCATTAGAGAATCAAATCAAAGAACTTAAGCTAGAGATGCAGAGAAATTTAGCCGCAGCAAATGTAGTGAAAGAAGCACAAGGTTGTCAACAATGTGGGGTTAATAATCATACTTGGGAAGAGTGCGAAGGAAATCCACAATCTGTTTATTTCATATCCAACCGAGGAGGTTATCAATTTGGTAATCGAAACAATCCGGGTATGCAATATTCAAATCCTCAGGGGGCCGCTAATCCTGGTCATTATCAACCGCGCCCCCAGAACAACTTTTTCCAACCAAGAGGTCAGTATCGAAATCAATATCAGAATAGACCTGCTCCCCCACAACAACCTGTTCAAGATGCCTATGCCGATTCATTAGATAAGAAAGCCTTACCACGGTATCCTCAAGAGAGAACTATGGATAATAAACAATTAGCAAAAGTCTTGGACCGTTTGACCACGAATATGAACGCTCAGGGTGAAAAGTTACGAGGACAAGAAGCCGCAATTCAGATTTTAGGTACTCAAGTAGAACAAATGAACAAGGTTCTAACAAATATAATGGAACAAAAATAATTGAAGGCTATTGAAGGAGGTGATGACAATGTTGGGTTCGAAGCTTGGAAGGCTATCTGCCTTGAAATTGAAGAAGAAAAAAGGAAGTACCACATGCTGCCGTTAGTGCCGTGGAGGTTTCGAGTACCGAAGAAGAATCAACCAAGTCTAGCCCCGTGGAATCTAACTGTTCTGAGAGTGATGTGGAGGACGATTCAGAGAAATCCGAATTTATACAGCTTCTTAAGGATATGCAAGAGGGGATTAGATCAGTTATGGATTTTCAAGCTGAGCTGGCTAAAGAGAAAGAGGAATAAGCCTCAAAGAAGGAACCAAGAGTTGAAGTTGAAGTTGCACCTGCTGTGCAAGAAGAGAAAGAGGAAGAGAAGGTGGAACCGCCACCTGTTGTTCAAACAGTGTCATCATCTATTCCTGATACTAATCCAAAGGATGACACTGAACTCAAGACATTTGTAGAGGCGTACACTCCTGAAAATATCAACGCCCAAATGATTGAGATTGCGACAAGTTTTTACGCAAGTTATTCCTGAGAAAGAAGTGAGTGTAGAAGCCCCAAGAGATAACCTGAGAGTCTCAAGAAGAAGTGAAAGAGAGTTACCAATGAAGCTAAAAATTCCGGGAAGTTTTAACCTTCCTACTCAAATAAATGGTATGCTCAAGGTGAAAGCTATGTACGATGTGGGTTCTGGTGTGAATCTTATGCCTAAGTCCGTGTTCGAAAGACTTGGACTTCAGAAATCAGAGAAAGCTCCAGTGAAGTTGCAGTTCGCTGACAACTCAGTTACCAAGACATGGGGAACAGTGGAGGACGTCTTGGTCCGAGCAGGTAGTATCGCCATCCCTACTGACTTTGTTATACTTGAGTTTGATACAGATAAGCAGGTTTCAATCATACTTGGACGGCCTTTCATGGCCACAAGTCAAAGTATCATCAACTTCCAAGAAGTGATCATTACCCTTCATGCTAAGAACATATCCGAGACCTTCTATGTCTTGGGTAAGAAACCGAGGAAGTTAGATCCCATCGTTCCTGTCATCCACAGCCTTTCACATCACAAAGTCCCTCCAGAGAAGATCCACTTAAAACCTGTGGATACTGAGCCAAACATTGAGTTTGGGGTTGGCCATGAAGTACTATGAAAGCTCACAAACGCGAAAATAGGCCACGAAGTTTCAAAGACTCGTGGATGGGACCATTCATTGTCACTAAGGTTGTTTCAGCCAAGGTAATAGAAATCCGACCCAAGAAGGGGATCGAGCGCAGATTAGTTGACGTGCATAGCCTAACTCGTTGTTGGGGAGGCTATATTCGCAAATCTTGATAGAGGTAACGCGTCTAACTTTAAAAGACGTTAAATAAAAGTGTTGTACGGGAGACAACTCGTAATTTTTTTATGTTTTTATGTTTTTTACATTTTTAGTTTGTGTTTAGTTTCGTTGTTTTTTAGCTGATATTGCATATTTGAGAAAGTTATTGGTGTTTTTGATACTCAGGTATTGGAGAAATCAAGCTCGGGAGGAGAAACAAAATTTTACGGAAAATTCAGATTGCCTCTCCGGTACACTGGACCATACCTACGGTACACCGGAGAGCAGAAACCAGTGCCCACGGGGTGAAGCATCGGGTTTTTGGCCGAGAGGAAAAAAATCAGAACTTCAGATCCTGTACACCGGGCCATACGTGCGGTACACCGCAAGATCAAAAACCCGTGGCCACGGGTTAAGGACATGCGTTTTTTACTGAACAACAAAATTTCAAAGAGCTTCGAGGTCCGGTACATCGTACCCTAGCCCCGGTACACCGCACCGCGCCGCTGGAGAGAGAATTAATTTTGTTTTTAGGCTATAAAAGAAGGAGGATTGGTATTATTCCGAAATTATTAATCCTTAAGCCTCTCTTTCTTCTCCAAACCTCTCCTAACTCCATTAAAGGTCATTCAAACCTTCCCCAAACATCAAAACACTACCCAATCATCATAAAAACACATCAAAGCTTCTATCCACATCATTACAAAAGAGATTCAATCACCTAATTCTCACCAAACATATTGAGATTGAAGAATCAAAAGCTTAAATTTTCAAAAATTCATCCTACAATTTCTTAAATCCATACCAATCCATCAAGAATTCATCTTACTGGTGGTCCTTTGTGTGTTCTAAAAATAAATGCAAATGCTAATCGAACCACAACCGCAAGTGTACGGTTGTCCCAAGTAGTATGTATGATAATACAGATTCGTTCCAAGGACGGATGGTTGATCACAATGTTTAACAAGTAGTGATTGATGCACTTATGAAAATAAAAGACAATAAATTGTTTGTTTGGTTTTGTTTATTAATTCTAAACAAATGAAAGACAAATATTAAATGCAAGTAGAAGCTAAGACGCAAGTAAAATAAGTGAAAACGCAATATGAGATGTAGTACTTGAGAACGCAAGGATCCTCCTAATCTTACTTCCTAACTTATGTTGTTTAAGGGCTAAATCGTTCAATTACAATGGTCGGGATTCTAAAATCCTTATACCCCCGTCAGGGTGGACTATAAGGCAATCCTAAAGTGTCACTAGTCCCGTCAGGGTAAATATGATCCACCGTTGGATGATTAAGTGTTTTACCTCATTGGCCCTAGAATTAGCTAAGTTCGTCAGAATCAATAGCTTTTATCCTAGATTGAATAATTAATTCTATACCTAAACCCTCCGTCAGGATGATCCACACGCCACTTATGTGGAATAGCTTAGATACTAATACCTAATCTTAGTTCGCGACTCTAAAATCAGTAAATATTCACAAATTATCGAAAAGAGTAATAAACCCAATTTAATTTAATTCAATAAAAACCCAAATTCAACATTCGTTATTTCATAAAATTAAGATTCACCCATTGTTTGTTCTCAAGCACTATTGAAAGCTTAGCTCATATTAAAATTAAAAACTAAATTAAAAGAAATGGAATTCATATTGTTTACAAAATTAAAATACGAAAAGAACCTAATTTCCGGAATTGGAATGACTACGAACGGAGCTATAGACCCACTCCAGCTCTTGTAGCTTCTTCTTTCTTCCTTCTGTTGCTTCTCTTTGGTGTTTAATCTTGTGGAATGTGAATTCTCTGAAAAATAGAAGTCCAGACCCCCTTTTATAAGTAAAAA
This sequence comes from Nemophila menziesii, assembly GCA_029959085.1. NCBI lineage: Eukaryota > Viridiplantae > Streptophyta > Magnoliopsida > Boraginales > Hydrophyllaceae > Nemophila > Nemophila menziesii. The sequence continues at coordinate 34,046,691 of JARWIR010000005.1, read as the reverse complement.
TTCGTACTAGGGCTTGGACCAGAAAATAAAAGACTAATTAAATGTCCAAGCCCACTTTCTAAGCCCAAAATCCCGTAACTGCTGATACACCTTCACTAAAACGGCTTTTCCCGATGCGTTATGACTCCGATTGACCTCATTCCAGTTGCTAAAGTTCCGTAACTCGATAAGGAATGATTTCTCTTCAAAGGTCAGAGGCTAAATCATCGCTTAAGCACCTCGAAATCAGAAATCTATGGCCTGGAAAGTGGATTTTCAGCTCTAAAAACAATATCTTCGGGATTTGTCTTCAAGTCTTGACTCTAATTCACGATCTTTGACTTTCTCCTCGGATTCCTCTCCTAGCTAACATCTAAAACCTGTAAACTTTACACTAAAAATACCAATATTACGCGCAAAAGTTTAATAAATTAAAAATGCTAGAAATAAAAAGGGAATTCCGGATTATTGCATATTTAGTCCAAAAGTCTATCAAATTAATTAAATAAACACCAAAAATGATGTCTCCCAAGGGTCTAAAATAAGAACAATTAGGGAGACATCACTTACCCACATAGATATTCATCATCAATTCACCTTTCCTAAACCAAATCAAGCTTGTTCAACCAATAATTCAAAAGTTCAAATTTCAAGAGTTGTTAAAGCTTTGAGTTGGGGGTCAATTGAGATGACTAAGAGAACAGAAACATTAGCTAACAAGAGGGAGATGAAGAAAAGAAAGGTATTGGGTTCAATTGAGAAGAAATCAAATAACAAAGGTTCTAGTTCCAAAGCTAAGGGTAAAATCGATGTTGAAGATGGAGGTAAGCTAGCCATGTTTGATTCAATGGGAAAAAGGCTTTACTTTTACTCAAAGGAGAAAACACAACCTCTTCCCTTCAAAGGTCCTACACCCATGGATAAAGAGAAAGCTTCAAAGGCCTTGATAGCTTCTACAGAAAAAAAATTAAAGGAACTACCTTTTGCTTATGAGAGAGTAATTGCAGAAGAAGTTGGTACATGAGAGTATAAGAGATTCTTGGAGCTTGGTGAAAAATTGGGTTGGTCTACGTTCATGGTAAGACATTCTGAATTATGTCACGAGTTAGTTTTAAATTTCTATTTAGGCCTCTTTAGCCGAGATAGTAAAGGTTCTGTTCCGATTAGAGGAAAGTTAGTTCCTTTCACAGTTAATGGGATTAGAAACCACTTCCAGTTTAAGAAATTAACTGAACCTTGCAAGTATAGTGAAGTGGTGGCTAAACGTAAAATCTTTGATGAGGAATTACTTTTTGAGCATGTTTTAGACAAGTAAAAAGTGCAATCACATAAGGGAGAACTAAAGGCACCTTGGCCTTTCAAATATCTTCAACCAGATACGAGAGTTTGGCACAATTTCCTTATTCCTAATGTCTTTGGAAACACACGAACTTTGGATGTGACTAAAAAGAACGCTCTACTTTTGGATTGTATTTTGAGAGGAGAAGAAGTGGATGTGGCACAGTTGATCTTTGAGGAGGTGATGCGATTTTCGGTCTCTCCTAAATCGGTTTATAATGTTAAATATCCTACTATGATCATGTGTCTTGTGCAAAAAGCGAATGTTATATTGGGTGAAGAAGAGAAACTCGAGTTTAAGAAGAGTTATATTGATAATGCTTGGATCAAAGTCTTGAGAGGAGCGGTTTCTACGCAAATCTCAAAAGAAGAAAAGGAGCAAAGTTGGCAAGAGAAGATGGAGCAGCGTGTAAACAATTTCGAAGCAGCGCAAACTTCCTTAGCCAATGAAGTGGCACAAATCAAAGCCAATCAAGTGCAGATCATGAAACTCCTTGAACAATTAACGAAAGATCAAGCAAATCCTATCCTGGATATCAATAATGTGAGGCAATAGCCTCGAGAGTATGTTCTCTTTCTTCCTTACCATTTCTGTAAATGCTTTTATCTGCTAATTTTAATTTCTTTTCTGAGTCGTGGGGACACGGCTCATTTTTGAGCTGGGGGTGTGGGGATTCGTTGTCTCTCATCTCCATTTTCTGTTTTTAGGTAGAAATTAAAATTTTTGATACATGGGAATTAGATGTAGAGTGTGTTTAATAGCTTGAAAGCATAAGCTCAGTGAGTTAATGATAGTAAGTAGTATGTTTATGAGCTATGTTATTTGTATGATTTGAGTATTTGCAGGAAAACACACCTTGATAGTAAAGAAAAGATTAGTGAGCAATGCGATAGAAAGTATGTTCGATCTCAAGGAACCTTGAAAGTGTGTAGGCCGTGAGATCCAAGCTAGTTGACAAACCCATTTGATGAAAGTGCTAAAGGTAAGAAAATAACGAAATTACATGGTGTAGAAAGTGATTAAGGCAGTTCTTTCATATTGAAGCAACTTGAAGCCTTTTTATACCTTCTCACCTTGTTATTTGATTTTATATGTTATATCTTTCTCAGCCCCTTCTATCCTTTCAAAAGCTTTTTATGAAAACACATTATAAGCCATATCCCTTTAGATTATAGGACTTTTCCATATGACCCGCACTCGAATCGCGATGCATAGACAATTGTTTTAGAGCTTGAGTTTGGGGTGGTGGGTCCACCATTATGGGAATTTTTATTGGGATGGGATTTTTGAGCTTATTAATTGTGCTCTGTTCTTTATATTGATGATGATTCACAGGATTATATTGTAACCCTTTGCCAGGGTAATACTGAATGAAAAAGAAGCTACAAGCTAAATTTGCCAACAAGGGCATAAAAAAGAAAAAGAAAATATATATATATATATATATATATATATATATATGAGAAAGTTAGCGTGATATCTCAACATTAAAAAGAGAGTCATAGCTATACAAAAGAAAAAAATTGAATTGAAAAGAAAATATATATTCGGACCGGCAAAGAGGAATTTTTATGTGAACATCTTATGCTTTAATTGGGTTATTGGGGATGCTAAATTGTGCATCAAAGAATTTATTGGTTTGAGTGAGAAACATTTTATGAGAGTAACTCAAGCTCTAGGGCGATTCGTTGATGGCTAGTGCGGAGAGAGCCAAAAGCTCACTCTAAATTATCCAAATATACTATCATACCGTCCCTAAGCCAAAATTACAACCTTAAAGACCTTTTGATTCTTAGCTATGTAATTAAGAAGTGATTGAGCCAATAGAGAGTAGTTAAGTGGATCTTTGAATACTAGTGAAGTTCGATGAACAATCTATAGCTTCCTTGGTGAATAGCGTAAAGTCCCAATCCTTCTTACATTGCGAAACTAATCTGATCTTGATTTCGAACCGTGTTGACTATGGATATAATAAGTGTACAGGTATGTAGTTTATGAATATCATTGCATGAAATTTTCTGAGTAATTGCTTTATGTCTATTATATATATTCTGCTATGTTCTTCCCATTGTGTTGAAAATTAAGGTGTGTGTATTTATAGACTTCCCTTTGTTTTTATCTTTATTGTATCGGGACGATACAACTTTGAGTTGGGGGTCTTGATGTATCCTCATTTGTGATAGATTTATGTTAAGATGAGACATCATTTTTAGTGATTTAGAAGTCTTTCTAATTGATTTTCTTGAGAAATAGTAAACTTTCCTATTTTGAGTCTTGATTTAGTAAAATAATATTTTTAGAGCATATTGGGTTTAATTATTTATTTAGTGTGAAGCTTTAAAGTTAATTATGGAGATTAATTAGAGTCCAAGTCAAAGACTAAGAGATATGGAAAGAGATAAGCATGGTAATTGCTGATAAGGAATAAAAACCTAAAAACATGGAAAAGGAAAAACTGCCTTAATCCTGAATTTCTGCACCTACAACCACAAATCAGCTTATATCTCAAAATCTGTGTGGAATTTGGAGAAACGGTAAAGCGCAAAGTTGGATATCTTTCCAAGAAGATGAATTTCGACTACTCATACGCGTCAAACGGATGAGTATTGAAGCTGCTAGGACCAAAACAAAAACGGGCCTGATTTCATGTTTTAGGGTTACGCATTTGAGTTGGGCTTGGAGTCCATTACTTACCTTCTCCTTCAAGAAAACGAATTAGGTCTTCTAAAAACCTATAAATACACCCTTATATCACTTGTAAATCATCCTTGCCTTATAGTAATTAGTTCTTAAGGTTTTATTCATCAAAGTTATTATAGAGAGCAAGACGATGTCTTTTATTATTTCCTTTAGTTTATTTCCTTCAGGTACGAACTAAACTTCCCATAGCTTGGGTTTTGCATCATGTATAATCTATGAATTCTAATTTATTTCTATCTAAATTTCTTTGGGAATTTCATGTTTTAATCTGATATTAGCTTCTTACCTTTATATTTGTTTATGTGTTTTGATTTAATGATTGTTTTCCTTGCAGTGCGCAACGTTTAGGATCACCTTAATAGTAGTTAGATGATCACCTTAGCTGGGTGTCTAATTATTGAAACACCACATAACGTCTAGTGTCGATATTGGTCCTGACAAAACTGATTCTAACTAGATAGTCATTAGGGTATAATTTTTAATCACTATCACCATGTATGGAAATTGATTGCTGAGGGTCTTGGTAGCGCTTGATAACCCTATTTGAACCAGCCTTGTGGTGTGTCTGTAGCCCCCTTAGTCGCTCTCAAGGTCTAAGGTATGGGAATTTAGAATCCTTACTAAGTATACAAGAGCTAATATTCTCCCTTATTAACTAGATTTGATAGAAAGAATTAGAAGGATTAGTGCATACTAGCAAAACCTAAGCTATATTTCTCATCTCATATATCTTCGTATTTAATTTACTGTCTTTATTTTCCTAGTTTAATTAATTATTTTTGAATTTATTCTCTCTTTAATTTCTGTCTTTTTAATTATTTACTTCTTACTCGTTATTTCTACCCATTCAATTAACACACTAAGTCCCTGAGAACGAACTTTCTTATCATTAAAACTTGCATTCTAGTTGTAATACTTGCAGTACTGTGCTTGTCTAGGGTGAGAGTGCATAGTTTTCTAAACCTATATTTATCTTATTTTTATCACACCCTAGGCGACACCAGCCTCGTTAAAACCTTACTAGGAAAAACCCTAGTGAAGGAAAAAGAGTACAATACACATATATCACATCTTTTTCATTATGGAAACAATTATTCCGAGTACCCTTTCATAATTCAGACACTTTTCTCTTGTGCTTTAAATAACTTATGTTCTTCCTTAACTTTTATACTCCAGGAACTTCTCAATTTTCGAGAATTTCATATTTAGACGCTCTAAGTACTTCATGCACCCTATCGTGCTTCAGGCACTTGTTGTGCTTTCAAACACCTTTCGTGCTTGGGCACATCTCATGCTTCAGGCACCTATGGTGCTTCTAGCACCTATTTCGTTCATCAAAAACTTTAATATCAATATAATCACCACTACACCAGATCAATAACATAATAATGAGGACGTCTCCCCATAATTAATTCTATTTTTTGCAGGAACCTTCGTGATACGTATTAGGTTTTAGATTTCAAAATTCACTATTATCCTTTCTTTCATTGTTGACATATTTAACCACCTTGTGGTATAGTGATGTCTCCTTAATTGTTCTTATTTTCGACCCTTAGGAGACATCATTTTTGGTGTTTATTTAATCAATTTGATAGACTTTTGGACTAAATATGCAATAATATGATTTTCCTCTTTTAATTCTAGCATTTTTAATTTATTATGCTTTTGCGCGTAATATTGGTATTTTTAGTGTAAAGTTTACAGGTTTTAGGTGTTAGCTAGAAGAGGAATCCGAGGAGAAAGTCAAAAGATCAAGAGATAGAGTCAAGACTTGAAGATAAATCCCGAAGATATTATTTTTAGAGCTGAAAATCCATTTTCCAGGCCATAGATTGCTGATTTCTAGGTGCTTAAGCGATGATTTAGCAGCTGACCTTTGAAGAGAAAACATTCCTTATCGAGTTACGAAACTTTAGCAACTGGAATGAGGTCAATCGGAGTCATAACGCATCAGGAAAAGCCGTTTTAGTGAAGGTGTATCAGCAGTTACGGGATTTTGGGCTAAGTTAGTGGACTTGGGCCTTTTATATTTCATTTAATTAAAAGCCTAGGTCCAAGTCCGAATTTGCACTTATAAAAGGAGGTCTGGACTTCTATTTTTCATACAATTCACATTCTGTAAGATTAAAATCACCAGAGAGAATCAACTGAAGGAAGGAGAAGAAGCTACAAGAGCTGGAGAGAGTCTATATCTCCGTTCGTAGTCATTCCGATTCTGGAAATTAGGTTTTTCTTATCTTTAATTTTGTAATCAAATATGAATTCCTTTACATTTAATTTCGTATTTCGTTTTAATATGAGCTAAGCTTTTCATAGTGCTTGAGAACAATTAATGGGTGAATCCCAATTTTATTGAATGACAAATGTTGAATTTGGGTTTCTGTTAAATTAAATTAAATTAGGTCTGTTACTCTTTTCAATAAAGTGAGATTATTTACTGTTTTTGGAGTAGCTAACTAAGAACAGGTGTTAGTATCTAGGCTATTCCAATTAGTGGCGATTGGATCATCCTGACGGAGGGTTTAGGTACGAAAATATCTATTTAATCTAAAATAGAAGCTATTGATTCTGACGAACTTAGCTAATTTTAGGGCCAATGTGGTAATTAACTTAAAAATCTAAAAGTGGATCATATTTACCCTGACGAGACTAGTGACACTCTAGGATAGCCTTATAGTCCACCCTGACGGGGGTATAAGGAATTTAGAATCCCGACCATTGTAAATGACCAATTTAACCCTTAAACAACATAAGTTAGGAAATAGGATTGGGAGGATCCTTGCGTTCTCAAGTGCTACATCTCATATTGCGTATTACATCATTTTATTTGCGTCTTAGCTTTTATTGGCATTTTAATATTTGTCTTTCAATTATTTAGAATTGATACAAAACCAAACAAACATATTATCTTTATTTGCTTTCATAAGTGCATCAATCATTAATAGATAAGCATTGTAGTCAACCATCCCGTCCTTGGAACGAATCTGTATTATCAGTTATACTACTTGGGACAACCGTACACTTGCGGTTGTGGTTCGATTATCATTTGCATTTATTTTAGAACACACAAAGGACCACCATATAGGATCCTGGTTATTTATTTCAAGCTCTATATTAAATAACAACATATTAATCCCATAAGTTGTCTAATAGGTTTAAATATTTTCAGTAGACTTATAATATACATAACTTTTCTTGTATTTAGGTACCTAGGTCTCTTCAATGGCCATTGCCTCCTTTAAAAGAAATACATGTTCCAACATTAGTTGACTCAATAATTCCTGTCGTGTCACGTGGAATGCACATTCCACAATATTTACCATTTCATCATTTACTCATGAGATTTTCTTTTTTGGGGCATGGTATACTTTAAACCGGCAGGCTCACCACGCTTCATGTGTTGGTTATATGCATTACAAATCTACCAAACTTCATGTGTTGGTTACATGCATTACAGATTTACCACGCTTCATGCGTTGGTTTGATACGTTCGCTGGAATATCTATTATGTGTCTATATTGGACAATAACCTATGTTGGAGCGTTTACAACATATTTTGGGATTTTGAAATATTCTACTTGCGAATGTATTAGGTATATTATTTGCAATACTTTGCGAACGGAATTCCTTTTAATTTCAAGTTCTTATTCTTTAGTTCGTGGATAGAAATGATATAATATTGTATTCCACGATACGTCACTCAAATTCAGGTTTCCTTGTCTATACGTCATACAAATTCAAGTTGCCTTGTCTCTCCCCCCAATAAAGGGGTAGTCATTTGGTAAAAGAATCTTCTTGTTCTTTTAAGTAAAGACGAAGTGAATTATCTATTATTCGAAATATAATTATTTTCACTAGGTGACCAAGTCGATCATTTAATAGTACAAAGTTATTTGGATTTTGATATCTCTTCTTTTGCACAATGTGCGTTTCAACTGCTCGAATCTGTATACTATATAACCCCAAAAAAATAGCAAATTTTATTTTCATACATACTTCTGGTGAGACTTTTAGGAAATAGTGCAAAGATATACATTGTTATGGACACTTGTGGTATTTCGAAAAATATCCTTTAAATTTTGTAAATAATTCTTCAGGATTTACTCAAAACATAATTTGGCAATTATGTAAATTTTGTACCACAAGGTGACATTACTTTTGGGCATCCAAAAACTTTTAATTAGATCAAATAAATGTCCTTGTATTCCACGGGTACACAGACACTATATAGTTCCACTTTATCGATAATTTTCATGGTTATCATTTCGTTTGGCTTATTTACCGTGATGTTAGGATATTCCTTTATTATTCTACTTCTGGTGGTAAAAAAAATTCTACCTTAACCTCGTCTGGAGTTTGGGCCACCAAGACATATTGAAAGACATTGCATTTTCTTCCAGAAACGCACTTCCATTCACTTCAAGGAATGATTTTTAGCTAGGAAATACAATATTTTAGTCACTCGATTATTTCCATTACTAGGTTAATTTTTGTAAAAGCTGGAAATAGTGCATTTGCTTCAAAAAAATGTGATTTTATATCCCCAGTGAATAATTTCCAATCGATGAATAGAACATTAATCCACTTGTTTTGTCATCCACACGTCTATTTATTTAGATAATGAAAACAGTTACATTCACTTTATGTAGCTCCATTCACTTCGAGGAATGAAACGTTATAGTTTACAAGAAAATATAATTTTAAACCCTAATATTGAGATAAAACTCTACTTACGATATTACTACTTCAGGAGTCATGACATGAAATCTGTAAAAGGTCTTAATATTATCTTTTTTTTTTTTTCAAAATACTTGTAGCTACAATAATATTTACTTCTGGAGAATAAATATGTAACCTTTAAGTTTAGAAGTATAGCGATGGTATTCCATTTTTTTTGTACTCTCATGAAATAATTAACCTCGTTTTTTTTACGTTGCTTTGCTTCTACTCTTTTTTTTCACGATAAATCTTGTTGTACTCACCTCTTTTTTTTCTTAAACAACAATTCTTGTAAAAACAATCACACACACACACACACATATACATATATATATATATATATATATATATATATATATATATATATATATATATATTAATTATATATATTTTCCAAAAACATACACACAAAGCAAACTTTGCAATACGATCATGATTTTCAACCTCAAGTGGAATTATGATCACCACCACGCTAATTTCAATACACATTAGAAGACATAGCATTTTCTTCAGAAAATGCAGTATTATTCACTATAATGAATAATTTTAGTCAGAGAATACAATATTTAATCGTCTTTAACCCCACCAGTTTCATTTACATATCCATTTTCAAAGAGATTGAAAAATTCAGCAATCATTACAAGAAATGCAATTCCATCCACTACATGGAATGAATTTGTGCCATAGAATGTGATTTTATTTAGTAAAATTTTGTCACCACAATGTTTATGAATTATGGATTTTTATATCAATAATTCATTACTTTTCTTGCTTACGAAATAAACATTCTCATAGTATTTTATAAAACATTTATTCGCGCTATAACTACTTTAGGAGTATATGCCTGATCTGATACAAGGAGACATATATTTGTTCTACACAGTAATATTGCATTTGCCCCTTTGAAATCCTCACTTAATTTAGTAGTACCTAAAATTGTACTAACATTTTCTTTTGTCCAATTTACAAACAAATTATTAGACTGTCGAAATGGTAAGAGTATAAACATTTACAAGGGAGGGTGCAAGTTTGAAACCCTTATCATGCAAACTTTGCACTTCATAAAATTATTTAGTTCAACTTATCTCCCCCTAATTTTATTTATTTTTTATGAATGAAATCATTGTGTTACATATGGAACAATTCAATTCTTAAATATCTATGATATTCATATGAGTTTTTTTATCATATAACACATTTTTTTCTCCAAATCCATAAATTTGAATTAAGACTTTAAGTCTTTGCAATTCTTTTAGATCAAGAGCCGTTAAAATTTAATTTAACCTTCAAGCCTTTAAAAAAACTATATAGGTTTTTAGTCTTTAAAATTTAATCCAGACTTCACCCTTTAAGAATTCGACCTAAGTTTCAAGCCTTTAAAAAATTGATATATGCTTCAACTCATTAAAATTTGATCTTGATTTCAAATCTTTAGAAAATTTGTTCTATATTTCAGGCATATAAATTGTGTTCTAGACTTCAGGTTATAAAAATTGTTATATGCTTTTTTTTGTCAGCCAATTGGTATATGCTTCAGGCATACAAAATTCGATCTAGTTTTCGGGCCAATAAAAGTTGTCTTATACTTCCGACATATAAAATATGATGCAGGATTCAAGCCTGTAAATATTTTTATATGCTTTTGACACATATATTTAGTATATTTTGATGTAGGTTTTGGGTCTATACAATTTCTCTTATGCTTCCGATTTATAAATTTGTTCTAGGCTTAAGGCCTATAATTTTCATATATGCTTCTGGCATGTAGTATTCGTTGTAGGTTTCTAGCCTACAGATTTTATTCAATTCAAGAAAATACAATTATTCAAGATTCAATATAATTCAGTTTAGTGAATGGAGAGTAATAATTTATATTCAATAAATTTCTTTTCAAGAGATAAATGAACGTTTTTTTTAGAAGTAAAATTTCATTCCTCGACTCTTTTGTCGGAATTATAACAAAATTGATATAGGCTGCAAACCTTTGAAATTTGATCAAGGTTTCAAACCTTTAAATAATTTTTTTCAATTCTTCGGACATATAAATTGTATTCTAGGCTTCGCGTCTATGAGATTTGTTTTGTTTTTCCGGCATATAAATTCATGATAGGTTTTCGGCCTATAAAATTTGTTATATACTTTTGGCATATAAAATTCTTTGTTGGCTTCGGGCCTATAAAATTTAGTATATGCTCTCAATAATATTATTATAAAGGATTATTGCCCAAGAAATACCTCAAATTAGAATTAATTTCCTCTCACCCCAACCATCATTTTTTTGCCCATAAAAGGCACACATTTTTTTGTTTTTTCATTTTCTTTTCCAATAAAAGAGTCGTTTGAGTTATGGGAAGCTTCCCACTACTCAAACGTTGAGTAATGGGAAGCTTCCCACTACTCAAATGTTGAGTAATGGGAAGCTTCCCACTACTCAAACTTTGAGTAATGGGAAGTTTCTCATTACTCGTTGTTCTTTAAAAAAAACGGTGCCTTTTATGGGCAATGGTGTAAGGTGGCAGGTGCCTATTGGGCATTAACCCTAATATAAATTGCTATGTAGGCTTCGTGTCTATAAATTGTAGAATGTGAATAATATATAACAAACTGTAGAATTGTAGAGTATATTCTTCAAAAATTACTAGAATAAGACAAGATAAATATATAGCTTAGCAGTTATATGCTAACACTTTACAATCTAAATGCTCAAGTTCAAATCTCCTGAGTTACTCAAAATTTCGTCAACTATTTGTTTGGGATGATAAATTAATCTACATATAGCATCATCTTATAATAATCGAAATTAAGACTTAGAGTTTACAACATTAGTCTTAACTTCGAACTTTTGAATTGAAATTGAGATTTCGAGTCTACAACATTAATTTTAGCTTTCGGGATTTGAAGTTTATTAAGGATTCGAGCCCTTTAAGATTAAATATTAGTTTCAGGACTTCTAAAATATATATATGCTTTAAGCCTAATAAAAAAATTACATATAGGCTTCCAGCCATCGAAATACAAAACTCCAAAATATAAACTATCACAAACACCAAATTTAACACAATAAGAATAAAATGAAAATTGCAAATGATTGATCAAATAAAAACATTAGATATAAAATTAATCACTTAGTTCGTGGTTCGAACACAGATAATCAACTTTATTGACGAATGATTTTACTTTCTAGGCTATCTTACTATGTTTTGGTGAAAAGGACTATTTGTACTGATAACGTGTTATAAACTTAAAAAGAAAAAGAAGATAAAATAAGAAGAGAATTTGTTCCTTGTATTCTTAAAAATTAGTAATGTTACAATTGAATGAGTCTTATATAAATATAAGGCAATGAAAAATATCCCTTTTAACATTCACCATTATTCATAATAATATCCCACCTTATTCATTTTATTAACTTAATCGTATATCTATTTTATATTATTATATAACAACTTTTCTTTTACCATTGAATTCAGACTATCCGATGAAATTTTTTCAGTTTTTTTTTGTTTCTGACCGTTCTATAATAAGCGATAGCTAATTGTATAAACATTAAGGTTAAATATTAACGTAACTTTCGAGAAATAGAAAAGAAACATAACAGAAATTTCAGTGAAAAGAAAAGAAATTCGTTGTTGTAGAATATGCTTAAAGTTCTAGATGGAAAAAATTGTACACAATGTTATTAAATGGTAGATAGGATTTAGCAGGAAGAATTTGTCCTTTTAGAACAATCAAGTTGAGAAAACCGAGATTTTCGGAATCAAAGTGAGGAAAAATGGGAAAATTATATAGGAGAAAAGAACAAAAGAACAAAAGAACAAAAGAACAAAAGAATACAGTTTTTTTTTTTTTTTTTTTTTTTGGACAAAAAAAGAATACAGTTGGGATGAGAATATTATGATTGGGAAATAAATAACTAAATAAATATAAGGTAGCTAAGCATTGCTCGGCTGTAAAGATACATTGAAGTTTACAAGTTGAATTATTTTTTTTTACTTTAGAATTGTGAAAGTCGTTGTGTACTTTTAATAAAAGGATTAATGTCCAAGAAACACCTCAAATCAAATTTAATGTCCCCTCACCCCTGCCGTTCTCCTTTTGTCCATAAAAGGCACCTCTTTTAATTTTTATCCTATTCTACCCCTTTCTACCGCCGCCGCTCTCTCTCTCTCTCCACGAGTTCATAAACAAATAACTATGATAGCCGCTCTCTCTCTTTCGTTTAAATTATCAGCATATACACAAACACTGTGAATTATGAGAGCACCCATTAATGACGAATTTAGCAAGAAAAATAAAGAAACAGAGAGAAGAATAAGAAGAAGAATGAATAAGAGAGGAAAAAGATATGTTTTATTTCTTGTTACAGTTATAATGTACAAAACTAGTTTATATACAATCATGTCTAACTAGATATAGCTGTAATCTAACTAATTTTTATGTAGAAGAAACAATTTGCATTTTGGTCCCTGCATTATTTCTTTTTATCCAATTCATTTGCTGTATTCAAAGATAGATTGACATCTCCACTGAAACATGATATTTGAGTATTGGGAAAGTAAGAAATTATGATTGAATTGTGCGAAAGTTTGTATAGAATAAGTTGATTGATTAACGTTGAAAAACTAGAAGAAAAAAACAATTCAAATGAGTAATGGGAATCTCTCCCAGAACTCAATATTTAGTCCACAAGTACAAAAATGTACTTGCTTAGCGTTTTCTGAGTTCTGGGAATTTATCCCAGTACTCAACATTTGCCACAAGTCCAAAAGTGCACTTGCACAAGTACAAAAGTGGGCTTGCACAAGTACAATCCGAGTTCTGAGTAATGGGAATCTATCCCAGAACTCAATATTTAGTCCACAAGTACAAAAATGTACTTGCTTAGCGTTTTCTGAGTTCTGGGAATTTATCCCAGTACTCAACATTTGCCACAAGTCCAAAAGTGCACTTGCACAAGTACAAAAGTGGGCTTGCACAAGTACAATCCGAGTTCTGAGTAATGGGAATCTATCCCAGAACTCAACATTTAGTCCACAAGTACAAAAGTGGACCTGCTTAGCCTTTTCCGAGTTCTGAGTAATGGGAATCTATCCCAGAACTCAACATTTAGTCCACAAGTACAAAAATGTACTTGCTTAGCTTTGAATAGAAAATTTGAAGATTTGAAAGAATGTGGAAAAGTTTTATTACTCCAGCTTGAATCTTCTCTCGAGTAATCTTACAATCGATGTCTACATGCTTTGTGCGTTCGTGATGTACAGGATTTGTAGACATAGCAACAACAGACTTGTGGAAGAGATCGTTGGCCACAGCGCTGTTAAAGAAAAACAAATTTGTGGTGAGTGGGAGAAACGGCCGGCAGCGCTGTTGAAGAAGAGCAAATAAGGGACAAGGGTATTTTTGTATTTTGCAGCAAGGTGCCTTTTATGGTCAAAGGTGTAAGGTGGCAGGTGTTTAATGGGTATTATCCCTTAATAAAACACCTGATTCTAGATTTGAAGTTTATATTTTTTTTAAATTTTTAAATTATTTCCGTTAGTAGTCCCTAAATAATTTTTTTTAATATATTTTGGACTTGAAGTTATTGACTTGATTTAAATTTATACCGTTTAAAAACAGTCAGTTAAATTAATCCTAACTAGTTTCTTGAATAATTGTGTTTTTGGTTAAACCGCATAGTAATTACATTTATGTTATTCAAATTTAACGTTTGAAAAAAAAACTAAATTTATTATATTTTGGTTCAGTTTGTGCAAATTGGCAACAAAGAACACATTTTCTTTTTCAATTTAACTTGCATTAATAAAGAAAAAATAAAAAGGGAAAACTATTACAATTGTTTAACATATATTATGTTTAGCAATCCCTTATAAACAAAGTAAAACGCAAATACGGAAAAAATGTTAAGTTTTAGTGCTACATAAGAAAACCGACACTTCCGAGCTAGAATTTTTTCATCGGTCAATAAATATGTCGGATCGCTACATTCCTGATTAGATGAATTGTCGAAGCAATTTTTTTTGCATAACGGGTTTAATATTCCATATAGAGTTGGTCGTGTTGTGCATACCACAGATTATGCAGTTGGTGTGGATACCTATATTATGAAGGCTATGCTCTTTCAAGAGTAGTTCAAAATTCCCCTTCCAGTGAAGAGTTGCACCATGTGTTCTTGGTGGATGCTCCAACAGTTTCCATCATGTAAAATATAAACCACCGCAACTCCTATTGGCTCCAAATTTTCATTATAGGAAGTATCACAAAAAATATGATTTTTCTTCGGTTCCAAAAGAATATTCCAGTTTTTGGTATTTCCATTATTCCTTGAGATTTGGGTATCATTAGCAAACCAATCGTTACCGAAGAGTCATCCATAAGATTATGAGAAGTAGATAATATTTTTGTGACATTTCAAGGTTTGCCTTCATAAAATTCTTTCATCCGACTCTTCCACATAAACCACGTGAGTGTAAAAATATAATCAATTTTAATTTTCTTGTCCCACGTATTGTTATAATAGGATTATGTGATTATAATAAACTAATCATCAACTTTTTCCTCAATTCTAATATTCATTTTAGCTCAAATGCTTGATTTAGTCCAAATTTCTTGACTTCTGTTTCACCAATGGAACATATGACTAGTGGTCTCAACGATGTTCAGGCATTATAAACAGAAGTCATTGTCTGCACAATTCCTCTTGAACAGATTATCATTAGAAGGGATGGCTTCTCTGCAACATTTCCAAATAAAGGCTATAATCCTGGTAGAAAGTTCTGCATGTCGTATAAGTTTTTGAAATGTGCTTTAACTATCTGGTTTGACAAAACCAGGATTCTCCTCATCTACTTTTAGAAGGTTAACATTATATCCTATCTTGGTCGTGAAATTCCCCGAGTTAGAATGAGGTTATATGACAACATCGCTACAACTGGCGTCAACTAGAGGAATTCTCAGTATATTGTTAGCAATATCATCTTTGAAATTGTCTCTATTCTTATACCCGTCCCATTCTTTATAAGTCGGGCGAATGAGTTCACTGGCCATATTGAGTTAGCTTCCATTATTATTATTTACAAGCCCATGGTCAGTAACTCAATAATCAATCCAAATATTAGTAGATCACATGTTTCTAAGTAGCGTGTGACCCCGGTGTTTAATTTATTTTTCAGTTTTACGATTTTCTTTTGTTTTGTCTTGATCAGGTTTTACAGGTTTGGTGCATGCTCTCAAATCCTGAGAGATTATTTCGAGCTAAAAACAAAAAAGAGAAGGAAGAAAAGAAAGCAAAAGAAGAAATGGAAGTTGTAAACAACAACGTTAATGATGCTCAGGTGGAAGTGGATGAGGACAGAAATTCTATAATTCGTCCACCTCCAATTCCTCAAGTTCAAAACAATCAAAATCAAGGAATTCCCCCTCCACTGGAAAACATGCTCAAGTCCAATTGGGATATGATCCTTGGTTCATGCAAGGTCCTGACCAAGTACCATATCACGCTCCTGCTACAGGTGTTGACCCTCCATATATTCAAGTTGCAAGATTTAGACGCGATCCGGGTATGCTAAACCAATTTTGAGACTTTGGAATTTTCCAAGGAGCGCGTGGAGAAGATGCAATTTGTGTAGTACAGAAATTTATACAAATATGTGACGTGTATATTACGCAAGGGGTGAGTAGAGAACAAATGTACTTTGCGAATTTCATATTTTTCCTAATAGACGAAGCGAGTGAGTGGCATGATAAGAACAACCAGGTCAAATCAATAATTGGGATGAGTTACAAACAACGTTATTTGATCGTTATTATCCGAGAAATATGAGGTTGAACGCACAACTTGAATTGACATCATTTGAGCAAGAACAAGGTGAACCCCTAGGTACATGTTGGACAAGATTTCAAAAATGCCTAAGAAGAGTACCAGATCATGGTTTTCCTGAAGAAAAACAAAATGTTTATCTTTTATACAGGCCTTGCGGGAGATTCTAGAAGGAATTTAGATTTGTCATGCGGAGGAGAATTCTTACAGGTAATGCCAAACTATGCTAAAATAATTAGACAAAACTATGAAAAATGGGATGGGATGGGATGGAATACCGTGAGAACCTACTCGAGGTGCAGTATACCATAATAGTGGTGTCAAAATTGATGAAAAGATCTCTTCTTTAGAGAACAAACTTAAGAACATATTTGAGCAACAATTGAAACAACTTACTTTGGTTGTTAAAGAAGGTTTTACGGGTAGAAGAGCAGATGTGATTGTTACACAAGAAATATATGGGTGTTCGAGCTGTGGTGTACATAATGATGAATGGGAGAATTACCAAAGTAATCATGAATATGTAATGTTTGTTTCCAACCGAGGGAACTATAATTCAGGTGGTCAAGGTTATAAGCAGAACAAAAACCATCCTTCGTTTCCAATACTCAAATCTGAATGGGGCCACAAATCCTACTCATGCGTATTAGCAACGACCCCGAGGGAACAACTACCAACCAAAACCATAGAATCACTACCAAGGGGGACAAAATTATAAAAATCATCCACCACAATAGCCTGTAAAAGACACTTACACAGAAAGCATGAACCAGAAAGCTTTACCTGCTTATCCTCAAGAAGGTGCATTAGACATTCAACAAGTGTTACAAACACTTATCTCTGTTTCATAAAGATGCATCAAGATCAGTAATCTTTAAAATACCAATTAGACGAGCCGCGTTTAAGCTCTTAGAGAATTAGGTTTCCCAAATTGTGAAACAGCTAAATCGGCGTCCACAAGGACAACTACCCAATGATAAAAAAATTCCTCGCCAGTTTGAAGATTCTAAGGCGCTTTCTCTTAGAAGTGGGAAACAGTTGCAACCACCTACCTTCCCAATTATGAAAGAAAAAGAGTTAAATGTCAAACCAAAGGAAGTAAAGGATGTACTTGAGAAAGAAGAGGAGCCTATTGTAGTTGAGGATGTAGTTGATGATATGAGTGAATATGTGATTGAAGAGCCTGTTAAGGCTACAAAAGAGAATGTGAAGAAATATGTGGTCATGAAAGAGAACCGTCCTCCCCCTCCATTTCCATCACATGTCCAGAAGAAGAACGATGACTAAGAGTACAAGAATTTCATAGTCATAGTGAAGAAATTACAGATTAATATACCATTTCTGGATTCCATCCGAGGAATGCCAAAGTACGTGAAATTTTTGAAGGATGGGCTTTCAAACAATCGCAAATACTACGAGGTTGAGATGATTGGTTTACCAAAGGAATGCAGTGCATACGTCAAAGTAAGTTGCCTCTGAAGTTAGCAGATCCTGGAAGTTTCAATATTCCTATATCTATTGGTAAAGAATGGACCGGGAGAGATTTGTGTGATCTAGGTGCGAAGTATTAATCTCATGCCTAGATCAGTGTTAAAAAAATTAAGGATTGGGGATGCAAAGCCTACTACCATGGTTTTACAAATGGCGGATAGATCCCTATCTCATTTTGAAGGAAAGATCGAAGGCGTCCTTGTCAAAGTAGGTAATTTATATTTTCGTGTGATTTCATTATACTTGATTACGATGCGGATAGAAATGTTCCCATCATTTTGGGAAGACCATTCCTAGCCACGGGGCGTACTTTGATTGATTTCGAGAGTGGTGAACTAATCATGCAAGTGCAAGATGAGGAGGAAAAGTTCAAAGTGTTCAAGGTTATGAAGTTCCCCAATTATCCGGGGGATTGTTTTTCCTTGGATGCCATTGAACAAGGAAATAAAAAACCAACAAGGTCGTGGCGGCCTTAGGAATGGAGGAGAAAAAACTAAGCAAGAAACCACCTAATAAAACTCCTCCAAATCCTAAGGACAAGAGAAACCACCTCGATCACGCAGTGAAGAAGGACAAGAGACATGCTGTAAGGGTTCCAAGAGAGCCCAAGAAGGAAAGAAAGAAAGAGAAGATCATAGTGGGAGAGGAAGTCTCATTAAGAAAGCCTGATCCTCCACAGAGAGCACGTGAATCCAAGAGTTATTGCTGGGACCGTTCATGGTAACAAAGATTATCTCTGAGAAACTAGTTGGAATCAACACCAAGGGATGCAAATTCCGAATAGTAAATGTTGATAACCTCACTCACTGTTGGGGAGGTTATGTTAAGAAATGATATCAGAAGTAACCTGTCGAGCTTAATGACGTTAAACAAAAGTTATTCTATCTGTAAATTAGTTTAATGCTTTCAGTCTTTAAATTCATAGTGTATATTAGAGTAATTTTATGTTTATTAGTGTAAATTAGTAAGAATTGAGAAGGGTTAGAGTGTTTTGTTGTTTATAGGTAAATTTTTGTCAAGGATTCGGGAATAAACAGAGGGTAAAATGAAGAAAAACTTAAATTTGAGAAAATTGGTGCTCCCAATTGAAAATATGAGTAGTTTGGAGGATCGGGAACACAATTTACAATGAAAATGAGTATAAATTTTGCAAGAATCCGAGGTGTAGGCAAGAAGAAATCTAGAAAATAAGATGAAAACTCTAAGCGTGAATGGGCAACTCATTGCCTCAGCGAGTTGGCTATCCGCACTCGGTATGCCGACCCAACTCTCTGGAATGGAGTTGGCTATCCTCTAACACCAGAAACACCATGAAGTACGAACCCAAGTTTTGAAAATACCTGCAACCTACCATCAAAACACCAAATTCTCATCAAATCTTCCATCTAAACATCATCCAACACATAATTGAACACAAATTCTTCTAAAATCAACAAGAAATCTGAAATCTTTCTTCACCAAACCATATAGTTTAGCCATTAAAACCTCTCCAATACTTTAGATATAATCCATATCCATACACCTTCAAGAACGCCAAAAGTTACAAATTCATCCACAACTTTTGGGAGTTCTTGAAGCTTTGAGTTTGGGGTCATCCGAGATGACCATGAAGGTTGGTAAAGGTATGAATAACATGAAGAGAAGCGAGAGTTGGGTGTTGAGGGAGGATTTCCGTAGATGAGGTGATAATTTAGAGGTCCATGAGGAGACGATTAACTAAAGGAAATATGAATCCGAGTTGATGATGGGTACGTTAAAGAAGATGAATTCACCGGTTTATGTTATATACGTCGTGACTTAGAAGACTTCACAACCTCGACGCAATACTACATGTAATCGGCCTAGTGCCGATCCAGATATGTTTCCTTCTCCTTTTTCTCATTTAGTAGTGTACATTATTTTTATTTGCTTTATAGAGTCTTTTCGAGTCGTGTGGACACGACTCATTTTTGAGTTTGGGGTGGGGTACTCATTGTCCTCATTCCTAATTTTATGTATTATTTATTTTACCGTTTTTTGAAGAAAAATTAAAAATCAAATAAAAATTAGATTAAGGATCGTGTTGATTGAAAGTATTTTAAATGTCCCCATAAACAGGATTGTTATAAATTTATGATAGAAAACAGTAGACCTTAGGAGTTAATGTAAAACACACTTTGAATGCATGCAAATATTAAATGATTGATAGGAAAAATTAATGAAAAATGCAAAAGAAGTAATCTTGTTAGTAAGAACGAGTGGTGTGTAGAACGTGAGATCTAAATAAGTAGAGAACCCACTTAGTTATGGACTAGAGGCAAGCTATGTAACTAGGAAAATGATAGAGGTGGTTCTTTGATAGTCATTTGAAACTTTTTAGCTTTCTAACTTGTGATTGATATTATCCTTATTATCCCAATTTCTATCTTTTAGACCGCACTTGAATCACGATCATGAGGCTTCCTATCTTGAGCTTGAGTTTGGAGTGGTGGGTTTCATTTTTGGGAAATTACATTGGGAGAGATTTTTTAGGCATTTGTATTTGATGCGCAATTGTTGATGATATATTATCTGTAACCCTTTGCCGGAGTCTTTGAAAAAAAAAATATGAGAGACATGGCCATTCACATCAAAATGATGGTCAGGGATATCTTATACAAAAAAATGTATATATATGAGAATAAAGTAATTGACAGAGTGAAAATTTTGGAAATCATCTTTAGTGCATATTGGGTTAAATTGGGGACGCTTAATTAGTGCATCAAATAGGTTGAGTGAGAACGTATTCGAGTGTAAAATCAAGCTCTTGGATAGTTTGTTGATGGTTAGTGAGGAGAGAGCCAAAATCTCACTTCAAATTTTCCAAATATACATACTATACCGTCCCTAAGCCTACGCTAAAACCGTAAAGTCCTCGTGATTTCTAGGTACATAGTGAGTTCATAATTCATCTAATAGGGAGTAAGATAAGTGGAGCGTTCGAAGCAAGTAATGATCAATGAACACCCTATAGCCATCATCGTGAGCTAAGTATAAAGTGTAATCTTCTAGCATTGTAAAATTAATTTTGGATTGATATTATGTGTGTTTGATTTTGCATGACAAGTGTATGTGTACATTAGTTCTTAGGGTATACTATATGATATTATTTTAAGTTGTGCTTTGGGTATCATTCACTACACTCTGCATTTTTTCGTCTCACCTGAGACCTCTGTTTTATTTTACTTTGTCGGGACGACAAAGGTTTTAGTTTGGGGTATTGATGTCTCCCATTTTTTGATAAATATATGCCCTTAGGAGACATCAATTAGGTAGAAATTGGATTTATTTGATATACTTTTATGCTTATTTAAATATATTACACTTTCCCCCCTCATAATTATATTATTTGTGGTTTTAGAGCTATTGTACGTTAATTCGTTTATTTTTAGCATAAAGTTCTTAGGTACATGGATGGTAGGAGGCACCAAGATGAGGAGAATAAGTGAAGTTTAAAGTCATAGATCAAAAGGAGAGGTCAAAAGAGCAAAATTATTACTTGAAGAGTTGAAGAGGAGCATAAAATCTAGAAAGCTGTCAATTCTTGCTGATTTCAAGCCCAAACGGCACTGATCCAGGTCTCGTGATTAAGTGAATAAAGTTTCGCCTTTGAGTTAGCTCGAATTGAGAACTGGAATGAGGTGATTTGGACGTGAGACACAAAAGTTACAGATATTTTATTGGAGTGCGTACATAAGTTACGAGATTTACTAATTGGACTTGGGCTTTTTATCATTTGACTTAATAAAATAAAATAAAAGCCCAATCTGATTTGTTTAGTATAAATAGCCTTTTAGACCTTATTTTTTAGTATGCATCATTGTTTTCTAAATTCCTGAGCAGAGCAAAAAGGCAGAAGAGAGAGCAAGAGTTGGAGAATCCAATTTTTTTCAACAACAGCTCAATCCAATTCCTTAATTAGGTTCTTTATTTCTTTTCTGTAATTTAGGAACGCGAATGTTTTTTTTTTTTTTTTACTTTGAATATCATTTAAACATTTAGTACTTGAGAATCGCAATTATGGATTAAGCCCTAATTTATTTAATTGATGTTTTTCTGAATTCCAGATTATTTAATTTAATCTAAGTTGGGTATTTTGTATTGACTATTATTGAAATCTTATTTACTACTTTTAATTTGGCCAATTAGAATTAGGTATTAGTAATTAGTCTATTCACTAAGCGGCAAGTGATCGCCTTGACGGGGGGTTTAATTACGAACCTACGTAATAGACGTGTGGTATTCGTCAATGATCTTGACGGGCTTGACTAACCACACAACCAATTTGGTAAAACACTTCAACATCCCGAAGTAGGTATAATCACCCTCACGGGGTTTGTAATACCGTAGGTTAGCTCCTAAGTCCACCCTGACGGGGTTAGGAGATAGTAGAGTCCCGACTAATACATAAATACCAACTTTACCCTTAACGGAAGCATTAATTATATTAATTTAGGTGGATTCCTTGCGAGACTCAAGTACACTTCTCATCCTTGCGTCCATATCTCTTTTTTTAATTCATTTACTTTTTGTTAAGCTTTAGCTATTTATTTATTTGCTTCTAGTAGTTTAATCTTTAAAACCAAACAAAAATATTTTATCTTTTATTTTCTGTATTAGCAATAACTACTACTTATCTTTTGAACACTTATGTTATACCAGTCTAATCCCTGAGAACGCAATCCCTAATATCTATGTATTACTTGGAACGACCCGTACACTTGCGGTTAATAGATCCTCTTATTTAACGTTAATATATCACACCCCACGACCCGTCAATATATCATTTTCTTCCAACAACATGTGTCAAGTTTTTGGTATGCCACACATTTGGAAGGAAATAAAATCACGTGTAAAAGATTGGTTTCACGAAAATCAAAACCATTGATCACGAATCGGAAAAAAAAAAATTAAATCCAACCAAAGTTAAATTTAAAGGTAACTAAAGGGATTTTTTTCAAAAAAAAAAAAAAAACTTAAAGACTTGACATCGAGGTTTCATATTTGGGAATCAGAAATATGATAATTCTCAAAATAATGAGAGAGCTATAGAAATTGTTTGATTGATTTCATTCAAATTTTACATAGGTAGAAACTCGTACTAAAAGAGAAGAAGGTAAATATATATAGAGAATATTGTTTTTGTATTCAAATAACTAGTCATATTACAATAAAACGAATCTTATATTTATAGAGAAATATGTGACTTTTAACTTGCCACATTTATAAGGCATGAATAGGAAAAATAAAATTTTAACTCTTTAAATATTCATTATTAATAATATAATTTATTTATAATAGTGATAAAATATTGTTATGAAAAAAAATAACAATAATCATTACTCATACTTTAATATGTTGTCAAAAATAGTTTTAAAAATAATATGTAGTTATTGATTGAGCATCAAAGTTAAAATTTTAAAGTAGGAAAAAAAAACTTACATTGTGTGATCTACATTTTCTATGTAAAAATAAAAAATTGGGACAACACCCCGTTAATTACGCGAAGAGCGTAAGTATTCCCAGTTAATTACAAGTTCGGCTTAATTCCCAATTAAGCACAAATTATAAACCGATTACCATAATACCCTTTTATCTTAATAATACACAAGCAAATAAAATAAATGATAATATTAGATAATGAAAATAGTATAAATAAAAATCTGTTCATAAACTGCACACACTAAAACACACACAAAACACACGCACCACTATCTCCCCTCTCTACTCACACACACGATCTAAAACTCTCTCTCTCTCTCTCTCTCTCTCTCTCTCTCTCTCTCTCTCTCTCTCTCTCTCTCTCTCCCTCTGCCATTAAATTCAATAAACCATAGCCGAACTCAAAATCACTATAATATACTGTTACACTATCATAATAACTGCAACATCAAGTAGAAATCACTGAAACAAGTAGAAGAATCGAAGCAGATACAAGTTTATTCAACAGTTAAAGACTCGACATTGAGACCCTAGGTATGAATGAAGAATTATAACATCAAATCGCAATTATTTCAGCAATTTTTGCTTCGATTATGCTTCTATTGTGTTTTGTATTTGAATTTACAACATGTTCTGGTGTTAAAAGAGTATTTTAGTCGAATATTTATCAATCTTCATGTTTAATGTGAATAGTTGCGATTTGTTTGTGAAACTGAGTAATTTGTTTGTTTTTATATCGTATATACAACCGCAAATTGATAATCAAGTGTATAGACGGTTAATTTGTGTGGAACTGAGTATTATAGAGTAGAAACCCAGGCGTATGTGTAAATTGAGCATGTGTTTATGAGTGCTTGCGTAGATTGATATGATAAATGCAGTATTGTGTGTTACAGCTACACAGAAACACAATATGTGTGTGCAATAGTAACACAAAAATTACTGGATATATCAATTCATGACACACAAGTACTTATGACATATATATGGACATTTGTGATAAGATGAAACCCATATTTTGTGTTGCCAGGTAGTCAAAATAAGTAGTTGTTAGTCAATATTGTATGATTAGAGTGATTTGAACATATTGCATAATCTGGACGTGATAAATGGAATGTTGTGTGCTACATTAACACACAAAAAAAAATGTGTGTATATGAAACACCTATTTTGTGTTGCAGTAAGTCAAAACGAGTAGGTGTTAGTCAATATTGTGTGGTTAGAGTGGTTTGAACATATTTGATGAACTGGATGTGATAAATGGAATGTTGTGTGTTACATAAACACACAATCAAACAAAATGTGTGTATGTGTAACACATATTTTGTGTTGCAGCAAGTCACAACTCATGAATTTGATGTGTTCATCAGTTTTTATCATTCAATGTGATTTTGGTTTTTTAGTAATAATTTTATCTTTATACATATACAGTTATGGAAAAGACAAAAGCCGGAGAGACAAAGGATGAACGTGTTAGACTGCCCCGACTTCCAAAGAGTCTGAAGGTTGAGAACAAAAAGTCAGGAACAAAGCGTAAGAGGAGGACAACTGAAAGATTGTGACAAATTTGGTTGAATGATATTATGTTTATGTTTTTGAATTGTTTTGTGACAAATTTGGTTAAATAATATTATGTGTATCTTTTTGACTTGTTTTGCGTTCCAGCATATCAGAAGTTGTATTTGTTAACTGTTTCAGCAACCTGTGTATGTGTTGCATCAACCCACAATGCACGAGTTATGTGTTCCAAGAACACAAAAAAAACCAAAAAAATAACTAATCAGAAAAAAATATCTAAGATGTGTATTACAAAAAACACACTAAATCAAGATTAAACCATTATAATAAACAACAAATCACAACAATAAATAAGCATCATATACAACAATAAAGCAATATTAAATAATAACATAATATGCATGATAGATTGTGTGTTTATGCAAGTCATAATCAATATGAATGTGTGTTGATGCAACACACAATTAATAAACAAGAAAAAAAACTAAATAAATAAATAAGTAAATACATACAAAATAAAAAAATAAAAAAAGGAAGTTAGAACAGGTAGCTTGATAAGCAATTCTAACTCAGTAGAATTGTGTGTTCTATCAACACAAAAACAAACAATATTGTGTAAAGATGCAACACAAAAAATATTACAAAAAAAAAGACAAAATGTTAATGTTTGTGCATGTAAGATTGTGTGTTATTACAAGTCATAATCATATGTATTCTGACAATAGGTATAAGAACACACAAGAACACAAATTGTGTAAAGCTGCAACACAAAAGAACACATATTGTGGAAAGCTTAAACACACAAAACAGTACATATTTAGGACACAATAGGTAATTTGACAATAGGTATATGATTAGTAGAATTGTGTGTTATAGCAACACACAAGAACACAAATTGTGTAAAGCTGCAATACAAAAGAACACATATTGTGGAAAGTTGCAACACACAAAACAGTACATAACATAACATAATATTTGATTCCGAAAGTTAAGGATCCATTACATAAAAAAATCAAAATCACAAATAGTCAAGTGGTATTAAACGTTCATAATAAAAAGTTCTGATACAAACTTCTTAATATAAAAGTATCCAGTTGACTTTTGGACAGTTGCATATACTCTCCATAAACATCAAGAAGATTCAGAATGGACACAATGCGCGCCTATTCGGCCAACACAATTACATTAGAGGGTAAACTGGAATCCAAGCTCACTAGCGTACTTCCACAGTGTGTAGCGGAAATCTTTGGCTCCACCGTAAAAACATTGGCCAATACTGTGCAAGGTAGTGTCCCATATGTTGCTTTTGAGAACCGTTACAGTGGAAAGTGCAGTTGGGTCATCTTCGGGGTGAACAACTGCGGAACTAGTCGAAGAAGATGAACTGGCTGAAGGTTGATGACAAGCAGATTCGGAAAGAGCAACGGACAAGGAAGAATCGGGACGAACATATCTACAATCCGTGACAAAAATTTCAAAAACCGAGACTGGATTGATGGTCAACATAGTGAGCATGTTGCAACAAGCATCGTCGTCGTCTAACAACAATCGTCCCGACTCTCCTATTGAGTAATGAAGTGAGATGTAGTCGGAATCGAGACATGGACATTTCGAAGCGACAAAGCTAACCACGGAATCTAGACAATTGAAAAGCTCGAATCGTTGGACGGACTGAATCTGCCCAAGCTGAAAGATAACCATGAACGGAGAAAACATCTGCAAAGAAAGAAACAAAAAACACAGAAGAAAAGGTAAGAAGTCAGTAGGACTGAAAAAGTCTTATAACACACATAGCAATTGTGTGTTGCAGGCTTGCAGCAAGACAAAATCATTCGATATTGTGTTCATGCAACTCACAAAAGACGCAGTATGCAACTAACATAGCGTGACAAAATTAAAAAATAAACAAATTTAAAAAAAAATATACACAACACATGAGGGTTATGTGTTGCAGCAAGACACAATCGCCAAAATATTGTGTTCATGCAACACAAAAGATTGCACCCTGCAACTAACAAACACGCAGAAAATAACGATATGAAGCATACAAACACTTTTATAATTACATCATAGGTCCCTGTGTTAAATTACGGGAGATCGATACATAAATATTCCCATAAATTGCAACTCTTATACAAAAATCGTAATATAAACGATATAATATGTTCATGTAGATAATCAAGCATATACACTAACATGTGGAGAATGTGTAAAATATAATTGCACTATAGGTCCCTAAAGTGTTCATACTCAAACCAATCACGCAATTAGCAGAATGTTTTATGAAAATTCATAACAAAGACATATAAGTAGGTATGGAGTTATAAACATCAAGGCAATCCAGATTAATTAATTAGAAAATGATCAATAGTGATAACAACACCTCATATAAACACAATTCATATAGTGAATCAAAACACATATAGTGAATCAAAGCAACTAAAAAAACACGATGAATGAACTACCTGCAAAAAATTAAGAATAACGACAACAACAAATCAAAAATATACAATACTAAATGTGAAGTAACATTTGAATCAGCAAGAGATCGTGTATAACAACTATACGAAATCGAAACACAAAATTTCAAGACAAAGTAATAAGCAAAACATCACAATACAGCAAAGATAGAAAAATTTCATGGATGTAACAAAAAGCGTGAATTAAATGAATAATACGGAGTTATTAACGAGATAAAACATGATAAAAATCAAATCCGAACAACAAATCATCATTAGCAACTCATATTATAAAAAAACAAAGATTAAAAGCATGAAAAATTAAGAAAAAAATGCGATGAGTTAACAACAGTCTTACCGTATGAAGTAGTACTACGATATATATGAATGATTAGAGCAAAATCAAGAGAAATTAGGAATTAATTCGAAGCAGAAAGTGAAGATAGCTTGAGCAGTGCCGCGAGAGAGATGAAGGTGAGAAAGTTAGTTATGGTGTTTGACTTTTGTTGGAAGCGTTGAATTGAAAAGCAATAAAAAGAAAAAGAAAAATAAAGGAATATTAAATGTTAGAGTTTCAGCATTAATGATTTAATTAAGATATAAAGTAGGTATTTATAAGGTGTAAAAATGGAAGCTAAAAATATCAAAAGTAATTAATTGGGAATTAAGTTGATTTTTTGTGAGTAAGTAGGAAGTAATTTCTTCCTTCCTTTTTTTTTTGAGAATGAAAAATGAGCAATTGTAATTAATTGGGAATTATCTCTAAAAAATTATACATTTACAAAATTGAAAGTACCTTCCTTTAATGCTTAAAAAGTTTTTTTTTTTTTTTTTTAATACTTGAGAGAGCCACTTTGGACTTGGAGTAAATGATTCCAATGAGATTCGATCTCAGGACCTCTTGGTCTCTGCGGAGTAACTTAACCACTAGGCCAATTATCGATCTCACCCGAATTAATTAATTTTCTTATTATTATATAACAATAAATTTTCTTAATTGTTGTCTAGAAGAGCTATCTCTTACAACTAAAATAATTGTTTTAGATAATTTTTTTTTTGTCAATCAATAATTCAGTTGTAGGAATCTTGTTATGCATTAGGGTAGATGTCTTTATCATGCCGGACCTTATCCTAAGACTTGTGCAAATAAACCATATGATATGTAGTCTGACAAGGTCTTCAAGAACGTGGTAGGCTCGACGTGTAACAACAATACCAACGTCTAGTTTGTGATTAGAAAGAGGAGACAAAAGTCTTTCATCGCTGAAACGATAATGTATCAATCAGTCCACAAAAAAAAAAAAAAAAAACATCCAGCTCATGGACGCTCTCATTCTCATATTCATTCCGCGTACAGGCTTGTATGTTTTTTCTCTTAATGAGAATCCAATATATTTTGTCATTCTAACAAGTCAAGAGTTTTTTCCTCTTCAAAAGGTTCAATTTTTTATAATACTCCTACTTTGCCTTTACACTTTTTTTTGTCAAGGCCTTTACGAAATTTAATCTTGTTGTTTAATGTATACAAATCTTCTTTATTAGATAGATTGAAATTAAGGGCATATGCGTGGATTGGTTTAAGTTAAAAAATATCCGACCCATAAATCACCTGTTTTATATAAACTTGAAAATTAGTTTTACACCCGCTTAATCCATTATATAAATTATTGTATTTTGAATATTACAGTTACATTATGAATAACTTGAGTTGATCAACAAGATAAATTTATATCTAAATTCATTAGATATGTTAATATTATTTTTAAAAATAAAATAAAAAATAAAAAATATAACTTAAGATTTTAATCTACACTCAAATAATTTTTTGATTTTTAAATATATAACCTGAGATTCTAGAAAAATAAATTTTAAAAAGCAAAAAAATTAGAAATAATATCATCATTGGATATATATAGGATTTATTAGATAAAATAATATTAAATATTTGAGAGTTCTTACAAAGGTGAATAAAAAGAGAAACGTAAAAGGAGAAAAATATGATTTGTATGAATTTTTTGAAATAAAATAAAAAATTGAATTTCTCTAATTTATATACTTAAAGGTCAATTGGATCATGTGAGTTTGTGGATTTCAACTTTAAACTCCGGAACCTGAAAAATAATATAATTTTGTTTTAAATTTAAATCGCAACCCGCCCACCAAAACGACATCCCATCTAGTTTTAGGCAGGTTGTTTGGGGGGTTTTTAACCCGTTCCCCCCCCCCCCCCCCCCCCCCCTATTGAAACGTAGAATTCTTTACATATATAACAAACATTTTGAAATCAATGCCTAAAATTAAAGGATATCAAAATGACATTTTTTTGTGATTTCTCTTTCTCTCTCTGCGTGAATTCTCAAAATCTCTGTTCAACTATTCCATATTGTTTTTTACATCAAAGATCATAGTTTTCATCCAAAAATCCATACGAAAGTACGAGTTGATACATTTATGGGTACATTCTCTACCAATACATGCTATTTTTGTCTTCATTTGAATACATATGATGTATTCATCAATTTTCTGAACATTTGTGATGTATCACCTTTTGTGATGAATTAATGTATTATCAAGACATCATTTAGTAAGGGTTTAGTGCATAATTGTGGGATTTATCTCTTATATTTTTTATAATTATTTTAATGGTTTAATTTGTATTTATATGTATTTGAAGCATTTTTAGGTAATTTGTTTGTTAAGTATGAAACTCCTAGATACAGCGATTCTATTGGAATCCAAGAGAAAACTCAGAGGTCGAGAAATGGAGAAGGAATCCCGGTCAAGTCACAAAAGGAGCTAGACGTCCAGTGTAAGCTCACCAGGATGTCTCGACAAAAAGCTTCCGACGAATTGAAAAATTCATAACAAATAATTGGTAGAGAATTAACTGATGAAATTTATACACAAGGTATGTCTTGGCGTCTAGAACACGTTGGTTAAACATGCGTCTAATTCCAAATTGTGACATGGAAGCTATACCAGTTTTACTAAAGAGCCCCAAAGTTGTCTTAATTTAAAAGAGTCCAATGGGCCACTTAAGACTCACTTAAGTTGTCCTGTATGAGTTAAAACGCTTTTTGGATCCTATATATACTTAGTTATACCAGCAAAACATGTCACTCATCTATTAGAAGACCTAGAAACATGGAGAGTAAGAAGGAAAATGCTGGAGTTCAAGAACAACAATTTTTAGTCCCTAAAATAGTGTAATTCTTCCCTCTCTTTGTTCTTTCTTTAATTATGACCATATTATATTTATTTTCCTTTATTTTATTATGAACTAATTTAGTTAGTAGGTTGAGATTTATGGGTATGAACCCTAATCCATGATTTGGATTTGTATTGTATGAATTTGAAATTTTTATATATAAATAAAATAGGGATTGTTGTTGTGGTATTTATCTTTGTTCGTCATGCTTAGTTTTCATATGATGTGCATATGTTTTGGATTACTTAGCTATTAGATTACGCCTATACGGGAGTTTGGTAGTTAATTTAGGATAAATACGTCTTTTGGAGTTGAAGAATCCTAAAATCCAAATTAATTAGATAATCATATAGGGTTAGAAATTTTAGTGTCTCGATAATATACGTAGGATTCACCAAGAAGATGTACCTAAGGTTAGGTAGAATCCCCTTGCTTATGAAGGAAGAAACTTAGTGAGACATTAGAAAGACGCTCTTTCGTTCATTTTTATTATGTTTAGTCTAAGAGAAGAGGAGAGATGTTCGCAATTACTACCACAAGAGCCCCCTATGGGACCCGTCACATTAGCAAAAATGTCCAAATTTTCCCTTAAACTGCAATTAGGTCCACTCATGGTTATTGATGATTACGCGTGTCTAGAGCTACGCTTTCTGCCCCGTCCAATAACTCTTTTAGTTAATTTAATTTCATAAGTAGTCTTCACATTACTTAGTTTAATATTTATTTAATCAAAAACCAAATAAAAATATTTCTTTTAGTCTTTCAGCGAATAACTAACCTTATACTAGAGTACTCGATTAATTCGTAATTCCATGTGGAGACGATTATTTACTTGCTTATCACTTGGCGACCTGTGCACTTGCGTGGCGCATCTCCCTTACTGTTTATTTTTATCATACTTTGGGAGACAATAAGTTTTTTACGCCACTGCTAGGGTTTACTTTTCAATTATTCTTAGTTTATTTTAAGTTCGAGTTGTCAGTATATATGCTTGTTTCCATCTCAAGTTTTACTGTCTAATGTATGCTTGATGATCCTGAGAGAATGCTTAAACTTCATTGGAAGCGAGAGCGATAGAGAAAGAAATGGGAAACAATGGCACAAGAACGGGAATTCGATGCGCAAAGAAACTTAATACCACCAGAGTTAGTCTAGCCAGCTGGACGAGAGGGGATTTAATTTTTTATTATCTTTAGTTTATTTTTAGTTTTTGTTGTCAGTTTTTATGCTTGTGTTTGTTTTCTATCTCAGGGTTTACTGTCTAGTGTATTCTTGATGATCCTGAGAGAATACTTAAACTTCATTGGAAGCGAGAGCGAGAGAGAAAGAAACGGGAAACAATGGCACAAGAACGATAATTTGATGCGCAAAGCAACCTCATATTACTAAGTCTTGCCAGCTGGACGAGAAGGGAAGGCTGCTAACATTCAAGATCTTGATATCGATGAGAAACCTAGAGGTGGAGGAGGACACCATATTCCACAAGTGGTGTAACCCTTAAACCAATGCATAGAACAGGGCATCCTAGCCCAATTATGAGTGCAACCCTTAGGTATTTTCCCTCCATCCATTCAAGTCGCACGATTCAAGCCTGAATCGGGTATGTTGAATCAATATTTGAACTATAAGAACTACAGTGGAGTCGAACACCAATATCTGGTACGAGCAATCCAAAAATTCATGCAAATATGTGATGCCTACATCACTCAAGGCGTTACAAGGGAACAAATATACTACTTCATGTTTCCATTATTTTTTACCAAAGGTGCAAGTGAATGGCTAGATCACCATCCACCCAAAGAAGCATATACGTAGGACAAGCTCCGAGAAAAATTTCTTGACATATTCTATCCTTAGAGCATGAGGGTAAAGGACCAGATGGAGCTTGTAAACTTTTGACAAGAAACTGCAGAGAGCGTAGGAGAGAGATGGCCAAGATTCTAAGAAATATTGGCAAAGTTCCCACTACACGGGGTACACTTTGACCCTCAACTAAAAAGGTTATATAGAGTACTTGATGAATATTCGAGACAAAGAGTCGACAATCAAGGTGGTAGAGGTTTTGTGTCAATGGACCCGAATCAAGTGATTGCTTCGGTGGAGAAAATCGTAAAAATCAAGAGAACGACTTTCTGATTGTGTGATACCTTGAATGACTTTTAGGTTTTCAAAAAATATAGTCTTCTCCTTGTTAGGAAAGTCTTAACACATGCGTGTCGCCTTCAAAACAATCCGGGCTTCACCCTCAATGACTGAGTCAACCCGAGTTACCTTTGTCTTATTGATCCTAACACCGAAGAACTTGTGTATTTGTACAATGCCTAACCCGTAGGTTCATATGGCTCAGTAAAAGAGGCATCACACAAAAATAAAATATTTGTGTTAACATTTGTTTCCTGCTCTTCTCTATGATATGTGTGCTGATTTCGTGGGATTAGTGTTTCTTGGTTTCTCCAGCTAGGTCCAAACAATTCATTTATTGTCGTATTTGGTGCTCTGATTACGTTATCCACACCTATACTTTTGTTCTCATGTATACCTTTCATATTTGCCTTCCCAGATTTGAAGACCAACAAAAGTTGTCAATGTTATTTTTTCCCAGCCTCCATGTGTATAGGTTTAAATAATGTTAAGAAACCAGTTGC
Source organism: Nemophila menziesii (assembly GCA_029959085.1). NCBI lineage: Eukaryota > Viridiplantae > Streptophyta > Magnoliopsida > Boraginales > Hydrophyllaceae > Nemophila > Nemophila menziesii. The sequence continues at coordinate 34,013,354 of JARWIR010000005.1, read as the reverse complement.
CAATGTCAAAAGTGGGATTATCTAGAATTCTTACATGAAGTGACGTACCGGCCCATATCACTTTACTAACCTGGAAACTTAAAAGTAGGTGTTGGATTAATTCAGTGAATTAGTCGCACTATCTACATTCCTTCGTATCTGCACACTTTTTTTTTATAAAGAATGCTTCATTTGAAGAAATTGCATTGTTACAAGCCTTCCACATGAAGATTTTTTCCTTAGTATGTATATTTGTTTTCCAAATGTTTTTCCAGAGACTTGTCTTAATTCTTTCAAATCTTGCAGATTCGTGCGGTTCATTATTGATAGTCACTTCCAAGAGAATTTTTTAGCCAGTTTTTTTTGCATACTCTCTGTTTTTTTAGTGAGGCAATATGAGGCAATCTTCCACATTTGGTTGATTTTTTTATATTTTTACAATTTTGGATATTAAAGGAGCCGAGAAAATATCATTAAGTAGCTCTGTATTCCACCACGTACTCCTTTCTTTCGATAACTGGGAAAATGTTTTCGACTACTGTTAATCGTTTTTTCTAATTTCCATTAGGTTTCTAACCATCGATCATTCCAAATGTTAATGCTGTTTCCATTTCCAATTTGGAAAAATACCACATTCTTTCAAGAAATCCCTACTTTCCATGAGACTTTCCCACGACCAAGTGCGGTTCTGTTTGAGCTTGATGATGCATAAAGTCATATTTTGGATAATATATACCTTTTAAAAGTCTTGCCTCTCAAATCCTCACATGAAATAATTGTCATATTGAAGTTTATCAATATGGATATAAATATGATTGCCGTGTCACATTATATGTGATATTGTTCATAAATTACTTGATGATTATAAACATGTATGAACGCTGGACAACGCTAAAATTTAATTATCAAGTGAGTTTTGCATATTGGTTATATTTTAGAAGAAGAATACTTGAACATCTCTCAATATCTAAATTCATTTGACAAATTTAAATGGAGACATGTATGATCTATCATAATATATGTTTTCTCATATGTAGATAATTTTTAGATAATCGATTGTGAATTTTATTTTATGACTTACAGACTTGCAATTTACATAATTATAACACATTATGAAATAAATTCAACTATAATTTTTTAATACCCTTATTATTCAAATACCAAATGTATTCCATCTCTTTGTTCTTAGTTCTGCGATCATAATATGATTATTTCACTATTTGCAGAAATATTAGATTTAAACACATGTGAGAATTTATCTTCTATAATTTATATGTAACTTATACTTGCAACCTTGTATAAATCTTGTTTTTATTGAAATATTATGTATAAAGCAAAATTCTCATGATAAAAGGGATAACTAAAAAATATATATAAGTTACATCACAATCCTCACATATAATTATGAGCTCAATGTTTAAAAATATATATTTATAAATACATTGACTTTTAAAGACTCACGCCCCTATTGGTGTTTACTTAAAGAATATCTATTACAAAGCATATAGTTTGGTCGACTTTTTAATTCCAAAAATTTATAAAGTTGATTAGTATGAGCAAGTTGGTACTTCTTGAAGTTTAACATTATATTTATATCATAATTAAAAGTTGAAAATATAAAAGAAATATAACACTCATTTTAGAGTATCAGGTACCAAAACATTTTCTTATTATCGATAAATTGAGATACAAATGTCTCATTCAATTTTAATACTACATGAATATGATATTGAAAATAATTTGTATGGGTTGAGTAAGGTACAATAAATGAGTGTACTTAATCTCATAATGAATACACGGTTATTAGGGAGAATGTATTGGAATTTATAATTAATCAAAGTGTGTTTAAATCATTTAAAATGAAGCATTAATTTTAATTATTTTCATGTTCTTATGAGAAAAGTGGTAAATACATTTTTTGTGAAGAAAATGACTTACATAGGAGCAGAGATAGAAAATAAATTAGTTTAAAACAGCTTACCTATCGATTCCCTATCAAAAGATATAAAGGCTATGAAAGCAAAAAGGGAAAAGTCAAAGCCCTACACGCGCGCACCACAACCACCACCACCACCACCTGCCCGGCCTGGCCCGGCGACGGCTACGGCGTGGCGTGGGCTCGTAGGGGAGTTTGGGGAGTCAAAAAATGAAAAATGAAACAAGTTCTCGGAATAGTCTCTAGTGGAAGATGACTGGTTCTTATAGTGTTCGGTGGAAATTCAAATCCCTCTAGCCAGAAGACAAACTACCACCAATTACGCACCAGAAGACAATGATCCACCAATAACACACTAGTCAACTCTTACAAAACTTGGTCAATAAGGGGATGAACCAAGTCAACATAGTGTTCAAGTTCATTGTTGGAAATTAAAATATGTAACATAGGTGTCAATAAAAAAAGTCAATCAATCAAGGGCCAAATATGGAGGCAATCAAGGGCTTTAATTGGGAAGTTGCTGACAAGGCTCACCTCACCTACTCTAATATAAATACAAGCTCTTTCCCACTTGTCTAATCTACGAAATCAATCAGAAAAGAAATAAAGAAATAACTCTCTCTCTTTAAATATTCTGTAGTATAATTAGAATTCTGTTAGAGATAACCGGTACGCCGGAATATTTTTTTAACAACCTGATTTCCGTGTATTGTTCTTTTTGATTCCGTGTAAGTGTTTTCGTTTTAATATTTGATTACTGTAATAGACTAGTTTTTACTTTAATCGTAATATTAATTTTTTGAATTACCATTTTTGTTGTTATTCAAATCGGGGATTTCTCTTTTTTCCAACAATTTAAAAAGTTATTATTTTATATCACCGGTTTTTATTTTAAAATGGCATTTTCCAAATTCGGCAGTTGCTTCTTCCTTGAATGCAAAGGCTTTTCCTGACGTGAATAAGTTGGAGCCGCTTAATGGTTCCAAGTACAAGCGATGGGCACAAAAGATCCTGATCTGTCTTGGACAGTACGAACTCGACTTCGCTATAGTCGAAGATCCTCCACTTATGGTAGAAAATGGAGTTCCTACTGAAGAAGAACAGTCTAGACATCTTACCCTAGTAGACAAGTTTAAAATAACGAATACAATGAATCAGGGTTGGATGTTGAACAATGTTTCGAATTCCATATTTGATCTACTTGCCAAAGAAAAGTCGGCAAAGGTCATATGGGAAACCCCTGAGAAGAAATATGGGGCTGATAATTCTGGTAAAAAGAATTACGTCACCGGTAACTGGTATAACTTCACTCTTACCGATCAAAAACCTATGACTGAACAACTTCATGTGTATGAAAACCTATGCAGGGAGGTAATCGCCGAAGGCATGAAGATGTGTGAAGTTTTCCAAGCCAACATCTTGCTTGAGAAATTTCCCCCATCTTGGATGAATATCGTAATTATCTCAAACACACAAAGAAAGAAATGACTCACCAAGAACTCATCAGCCATATGCGAGTCGAAGAAGCCAATCGACTCAAGGATAAGTCCCTCTCTTTCCCTCCTCATTCCTCGAAAGCTAACCTTGTCGAAAGTTCTGGACAAGGTAACAAGGACAGGTTCGAAGGAAATGGGAAACAACATGGCGCAAACAATTCCAAATCTGGGGAAATAAGAACCGCAACTGTGAGTTTTCCCCAGTCAAATCTCATGTGAAGGAAATAGGGGAATGCTCTGTCTCATCACTATAGGAAGAGCTCTTATCAACTACGATAACTGTTGTGAAAGAGTCACCACCAAAGGTGTGGACAACTCTTTTTTATGGAAATATCAGAGCTGAGATTATGTGGAGCCTTGTGTGATGGTAGAATCATAGTCAAACCCTCAATAGAAATTCAATATGAAGAATGTAAGGCCTCTGAGAATTGCATTGTAGGGTAGTTCCTAGACGAAGCACAACCTTATTATATTGTAAAAAACTTGGTTGAAACAATTTGGAATCACTTGAAAGGTTAAAGATTAGTACCTCTAAACATGGGAAGTATGTTCTTAAGATGGAAAGTGATGAGATATGTTTTAAGGTATTGGGGGAACTATAACATGTTAAGAATAAACCACTTATATTGAGAAGATGAACTCCCAAACTCAATTTTGGCTTCCAAAAAGGAAAAATAGGGAAAATATTTTCCTTTTAGTATCTTAAAGAGTTTATAATCATTGTTATTTCATAAACTCCACGATTGTTTACCAAATAGGGAAAGGTTCATAATGTTTAAATCCTTGAAACAACTTACACCAAAAAATTTACTTTTTGTTAGAGAAGGCCAATTTCCCCCATTGAATTTTATTTTTCCATTGACTACCTAACAAAAAGTTTGATATTTGGGATGAAATAAATCCCAAACTTTTAGTGGTAATAGGTAAGTTGACATTAAATAATTAGGAAGACTTTTTAAAACAAATTTTATAAGTACCTCCTAACCTGCTCTGAAAGAAACAAAAAATTTCCAATTATTGATTCTCTTTATAGTTCTTTCAACTATTAAGTTTAAAATTCTTACCTTGGATCTACCCCATTCAGTTGGTATTCCAAGGTAGTTACCCAAGTCATTTATGATTTTAATATTTAAACTCCCATCCATAATGTGTTGTATAATGTCAGGAGTATTAGAGTTGAATTTAACACCATATTAATTTAAATTTATAGAGAGGCTAGTAGCATAATCATATTAATTATTATATCATCAAGATTATTTATTTCTTCATAAGTTGCTTTCAAGAAAAAGATACTATCATCTACATGCAGTAGTAAATGAGTTATGTTTGGGCAGAACTTAGATATTTTGATCCTTTCCAGTAATCCTTGCTCCACTTTGTTGTTAACAAGGACCGGTAAAGTTTGGGTGCCACTTTGTCGTTTACTACCCCACGAATCACTAAAACCAATTTATTTCATTAATTCCTTCAAATAGCCCCACTCTACAAATTCGTAAGTTTTTTCTATGTGAGCCTTTATGGCCCTACTATACTGAATTGAAGATCTTTTATCTTTAAATAAGTGCAAAATTCATGTGCTATCATAGAGTTCTCCAAGATATGCCTTCTAGGGACAGAATTAGATTGCTTTTCATCTATTATATAAGCCATTAGAGGTTGCATCCTATTAACCATGTTTTTTGCACTAATTTTATAGTTAAAGTTGGAACAACTAATTGGCATATAGTGTTTGATATTAATAGGACTATCTATTTTGGATATTAGAGATATCAAAGCATGGTTTGTATCTTCCAAGCTCCCATTGTTATACCAAAAATTATTTATTAATTTTATCACATCAATTTTGATAATTATCCCAATATTTAGTATAAAAGAAACCCGGGTAGCCATCAAGACCCGAGGCTTTTTTTTTTTACCTTAGTTCCTTTATATCCCTTCTATTCCCTTTATCTCTAGTTTTTTTTAAAAGTATTTTATTCATATTATCATTTAATATATGTTTAATAATTTGCAGAATACTTGAGAAATCTCTATTTCTTACTCTTTTATATATATATATATATATATATATATATATTGTTAAAGCAATTAGTACAAATATCTTTATATCATCCTTATCTTCTATCCATATTCCAACATCTTTAGTAATTTTTAGTAATTTGTTAATTTTTCTTCTCTCTTTAGTAGAGACATGGAAATAATAGGTGTTTCTGTCACCTTTCTTAGCCAAGTATTATAGGAACTAGAGACCCAAAAACCCTCTTCTCGTTTCCAAGTTCCCACAATTTGTTTAATAGTATAGTTATATTCATCCCAGTTAGAGCCTGCATTATCATTAGACAGGTTTCTTAGTTTTTCCATCTAATTATAAATAACTTTCCTATTATTCTTGATCTTTTTCTTACTCCAAATTGTTAAAAATCTTTTACAGTTATTTAAGTTATAAAACATTTTATTATTAGTAATCCTTGGATAGACATATTCTTTAACCATACTTTTTCAATAATCTCCAGACAATCAGTTTCATTAATCCAAAAATTCTCAAAGTAAATTCTTCTTTCATTTTTTGGCCCTTCATCATTTAGATGAAGTATTTGTGGGCTATTGATCAGACCCCACCACTGGAAACAAAGCTACCCAAGTAGTGGGGTAGATTTTAGACCAAGTTTCATTACAAAAACATTTATCTAACAAGGATTTTGTTGATTCATCCCCAGATCTTCTGTTAGACCAGGAGTATATACATCCTTTGGTAACCACTTCTTCCATTTTTTATTTTTGATAATGCCATTGAAGTTTTTTATATAACTTTTATAAGTTTGATCACCCCAAACTTTTCATTAATATATCTCACATTATTAAAATCCCGTATTCCATGCTTATTATTTTTTGGGGCACATTTACTAATCTTATCTATTGATAGAGATTTGTCTTTTCTTATGGTGATCCATACACATAGGTGGTGTTTATTTTTCCTCTTATGTTATTCTCAATTATACAGTTACTTAGGCTATCACAAATATCAATAACTGAGGTTTTAGTATTATCCTTAACAGACAAAGCAAGACCACCACTTTTTCCTATGGGTACAACAATTGTTATAAGTTCCATTTTAATAATTTTGGCCAATTTCATAAGAACATGAATTTTTAGTTTCCGAAAGAAAAAGTACTTGGGGTTGATATTTTGAACAAATATCAACAAGGGTCTGGATTGTCACAGATGTGCCAATTAACTAATAGTTACAGAGCTACTTGTATCATTTTTCATGGTGGGATTAATAGAGGTCAATCCCGCAAACCATTGGATGAAGTCGTCGATTTGTTGTGGGTAGCAATCATTTTGTTGATGCCATTAATCATTTCAGTGGATAGAATACGCGTTAAATATATTTTTGGCTTTGATGTCGCTTAAAGCTCTGAGATGGGACTGTGTATGATATTTATTTAATGTTCTTTGGTGAAGCTAAAATTCTTTTTGTCGACTCTTTTCGGACCTTTCCCTATAATTGAATTTATCTTGTTGCCAATTTTCTGATTGAGTTTCTAACCATCTCCCAATCTTCCTGTGTTCAGGCATTTTGTCATTCTTCAAAGCTTTTTGATTTAATAGCCCTAAGGATTCAAAGGGTGAGGTGGAGACGAGATCGGGTTTTGGTGTTCATTGCAGAGGTATAAATGGTGTTGGGATTAAATTAACAAGTAATTTTGTATGTTTGGATTGTGAGGATGATGGGTTAGAATTTGGGGAGATAGTTTTAGGGATTTAGTAAATTGTGGTAGAGAATAGATTTTTAAGTTGGGACGAGAGTAATTTGTAATTAGTGATACGTATGGGGTTGGGTTCAGAAAGTTTAAATGGGTAGGGTTGGGGTAGGATCCAAAAATTCGATCCATTACACGTGGCTTTGATGGGGTTTGAATTTTTTTTGCTAGCTCGAAATCCAAGTAAGCAAATTTAATTTCTTTTTCATTTCCTTCTTTCACAAAATCTATACTAACTTTCTATACCTTCTCCATTTTTGCAATTTTAGTACTCTACAAAGCATCCTTATCATTTTTGTCTTCACTGGCATAGTCAACATCTTTACTTTCGTTAAATTTGAAAACCTCTGCTGCCTTACTAGCAATGTTAATTGCCTGGTTGCTAGTACTCTTGTTCACTGAACAGTTTTTGGAAAATTTGTTTGACTACACCGTCGGTTTCAAAGATTTCCTTCCACCATTGTTGAAACTTCCACCTTTTCTTTCTTGCTTAGATCTAAAAAACATGGATGATTTCGAAGGACCTCATGTATATAATATAATTTAACTACCACATTTAGGATTCACTTTGATATTTCTGCAATTGCTTTCTTCATGGTCAAAAAGACCACACTCATAACATACCTTTCCAATATTTTTGTATTTGAACTTAATCCACAAATTTGTTTTTTCATCTTCAGAATAGTTGATACCCTCTATAAGTGGGTTAGCTAAGTACCAATCCACGTGGACCTAGGTAATTGACTACTCATTGATAACATATTACTCCGATAGCTCAATGTTGTGCACTTTTCCAAAATAGATAGCCATTTTTTGATACATTTACTAGTTAGCAAAGTAGGAGGTAGTCCAGACATTTGTATCCACAAAGTTGTAGGAGCTGTTAACTAATTTATAACAAAATATTTACCCATGATAGTTCATGGACTTTGCATCCAAACTCTATTTTTATCATGTTTATTTCTGAATTGGATGATGATCAATTTCTTTCCTAACCTTTCTGTTTCCACTGGGTCCTTTAAAGCCCAATGTTTGTTTATGTGGTTCTTGATAAAACTGAAGTTGACTTGTTCTTGGTAGAGAAGTTTAGCGACGAGCTTAGGCTCGTTAATGGATATGTATTTCGAGTCTTGTTATGGCGTAATGACAAGGTCTCCTTCCTTGGATCGAGGGTGATATGTTGAGTAAAAGTTCATATTTGGTGTAGAGAGAAAAAGTGAGTAACAAAGAAGAACCCAGTGGTTTGAAAAACACAGAGCTTTTAAGGAAAATAATAAAACACAATGGGGGAGAGATACGAAACTTAAATGAAGAGGAGGGGAAAAACAAATCAGAGGATTCAAAACTGTAGGGTGTTAAACTATACACGAATAAAATAGGATGTATGGAATTGAGACTTAGAAAACAAAGGAGAAAGTTTTCGTTTTGAGAAGAAACTGGAAAAATTTAGACATCTCTAAAGATAGTTCTAGAGAGTGAATTTTCTAATTTCATAATGGTACTAAGAGGATATCAAATCAGATATGGAAAAAGCGCTTGACCTATAACGTTGTGAATTTTTATTTTTGGTATTAAGGAAAGAGTAAATGCCTCATTTACCCCCTAAACTATGACCGAATTGACAGTTTGCCCCCCAATGTATTTTTTTGGTACTGGATGCCCCTTAAGTTTCATTTTCGTGACTGGATGCCCCTTAACGAAATAGGCGTCATTTAAATATCAAGAAATGTAAACAGATACCCTATACTGGATGCCCCTTTCTGAATGCCCCTTTCGTGATATTTAACATAGTTATTTTTTATATTTAAATGGCCATATGTTAAGGGGCATCCACTTACTCCATAACTAAATAGGCGCCAGAGTTACGTAAATGAATCTTAAGGGGTATCCAGTCACGAAAATGAAACTTAAGGGGCATCCAGTCACGAAAATGAAACTTAAGGGGCATCCGATCACAAAAATGAAACTTAAGGGGAATCCAGTACCAAAAAATACAGTGGGGGGTAAACTGTCTATTCGGACATACTTTAAGGGGTAGTGGATGTATTTACTCTTAAGGAAATTAGGATTTTGAAATAAATGGTTATGATGAATTACAAATTTCATCACCACAGTCTCTTTCCAAATCAATCTCAACATATATAGAATGAAAAAATTTAACCCCGGAGTGGGACTTGGACAAGGAATCCCTTTGACACTGTTCCTCTTTACCATGATGACAAAAGCTATCATTGTTTTAATTGATAAAAGCGTGGCAAATAAAGATATTAGTGGAATACAGATTACTAGGAAATGTCCTACTCTTACACACCTTCTTTTTGTGGATGATTCTCTATTTTTCTTAATGCTCGGCGAGCGCGAGATTCAGGCATTTCAAGAATGTATCAGTATCTATTGTATAGGATCGGGGCAAAGAATAAACTTTGGAAAATCGTCAACTTGCTTTAGCAAAGAAACACCAGAGGACATAAAGAGTGATGTTACAAAGCAACTTTAGATTCTAGAAACCAATGACTTAGGAAATTTATAAGATTCACGTTATATCATAAAAGGTAAAAATTGGAAAGTCTAATGTGGATTGCAGAAAAAATATTTTCAAAGACAAAATGATGGAAAACACAGCTATTATCCAAAGGGAGAAAGGAAGTTCTCATCAAAGTAGTGCTTCAAGCAATTCTAACATATGCAATGTCGGTTTTCCCTGGATTCTTTTTGTAAAAAACTTGTTTCAGCAATTTCAATTTTTTGGTGGAACTCTGGAGAGTGGAGAACAATTTATTGGATTGCATAGGAGAAGCTTGGTATAGGGAAAATGCTTGGAGGAATGGGATTCGGGGATTTCAAAAAAATAAATACGACAATTTAAGAGACATAAGTATGGAGAATCGTGAATAATCCACATACATTAGCGACAAAACTTCTTAAGGGTATATACTTTTCTAAATCTAATTTTATGGATGTTAAATTAAGACATAATCGTACGTGGTCATAGGAAAGTATTATTGAAGGACATAATTTTTAATTAATAACAAAATATATCAAATTGGTAACGGTAGTATGATCAACATATGTAATCATCGGTGAATTGATAGACAATGGAAATTGGAAAGACCTATTGGATGTAAACTTGAGACAGTTTCTCAACTATGGCATGAAGGATCTACAAAATAAAATACATGATTTCTAGATGAAATATTTTCGAGACCTATAATTTTCAAATATGTAGAATAAGAATATTACAACCAGATGTGAATGAAAAATTTACTTGGCCATTCTCAAAGAATGGAGAGTACTCCACCAAGACGGGATATACTTTATTAACATACAAGGAGGTTATTGAAGCCCCACAAGCATCTACAACTACAATAGCTTGTTCAGATATTTGGAAGATAATATGAAAAGCTAATATACCAACAAAGGTTAGAATTTTTATTTGAAAAACATGTAATAACGTTATACCAACCAGAAATAACCTACAGTGGAGTTGGTATCTTGGATACAGACAAATTATCAAGGAATATTAAAATGGTGGTTGGTCAATTTTTTTTTATCATAAACATATATCTTACTAATGATATGGATTATATGGAAGACAAAAATAAAAAGTATACAGGATAATACTTAGTTAAACGGTGATTATGTTATTAGAATGACTAATGTTAACATGACTGATTGGTTCAGATCAGAATTGTTCAATCTATATTACATCCAAACTGAACGATGACCAATTCATATTACAATCGGGTGTTTATTTTATGTGCAATACTTATTTTACTAACCCAAAAATACCCGCTAGTAACGGGATTGTACATGTTATTAACCAAACAAAATGCAGAACTGATCACATCAAAACGGGAATGTTCAACTCTATTTTGAAGGAGAAGCGTTATGAATTTTTGAAGCGATGGAGATGTGCAAGTGATTTATATATAAAAACAAAAAACCATCTTTTCAAACAACCTTGAAATAATATAAGGTATTCATCAAATGTTAACAACAAGATGGAGCATTCTGCCGATACTTAGGAAAATCAAGCAGATTTTGGATTTTATGGTCAGATAACTTCAAGCATCTACCCAGTAATTTTAACGGTCAAGCAGACAAATTTGCGAAAAAGGTTGGACATAGGGCGTCGGAAGGATCTCAGATTTATTCTACTCAAACAGATGTTATGTTTGCAAGCCTTAGGATAGGATAATTAGTCCGCTAAGATGTTTGTTTCGTGATTCATCCAAAAAAATGATGGTTTTGAATGGTTACTAAACTAACATTTGGCAAGAATTTAGGGTTGTCAATGGTTAAAATATTAATCGTAACCAATAGATATCCGATCCGATAAAAAATCTGTTAGTGGAACTGATGATGCATCCATGAGGGTTTTAATACTTTTAAATAATTTGTGTATATAGTTCGATAAATCTTACATTTATATATTTCGATTTTAACTTTTATTGAAAAATTTGATAGTAGTACGATTGATGTAATTTAGAATTTAATTAGTTAGTTATTGATTAGATAAACTGTTTAATTGTTGTAGAAAAGTAAAATTTTAATAATTAAATTAAAATCTTAATTTCATGTTAATATTTTGATGAATATGTTGATTCATGATTTATAGATATATGAGAAATAAAAAAAATTGTTATAATTCTTTGTAGGTCAAATATATCATCGATATAGATAGATTTTTATGTAATTATGTATAATTTATGTATATACGTAGTTTTTAAAATATAATATAATTTTTTTGAGTTTCTAAAAATAATAATATAAAATTTTACATATGATTTAATGAAAAAAAAATATGATAAGAAATGTATAATTTATTAAGTTTAATAACATTATTTTAGTTTGTTAAAAAAATATCTATTACGATTACGATTGTTATGGGTCATTTATAGGTAGTAGCTATGTAATGTAATTACAGAAGGAATGGTATAACGAAATTGATTATGACGTACTAATCACAGTAATCATGTTTAAGTAATCATGTTTAAATCAATAATGTTATTACATTACTGATTTCATTACAACATATTAATCACATCTTAAGAATATTTATATAAGAAAAAAAGATGAAATTGATGCGATAAAATATAAAAAAATATTCTTTATTGTAAAAATATATGGTATAATACCGTCCGATGACATGAATTTTTGTTTTTTTATATAATCCATCTACTTATATGATAATTCTATAAGCATGGCGGATCTAACTAGTGGTTTGCAACTTGATCATCATAGTTATTAATGTCCACGATGTCCATGCCACTACGTATACCTTTTACTGACAAAGAAAAACAATTTTACCTTAATTTCTTCCGAACCTTTTAGCACCTCTTCAGGTCGAAGTACGATAGGCTGCCTTCCGTTTGAAAAAAAAGAGGCTACCTTCCACTATTGAGACTCACTGTTGGAAGCCTATGTGTCATCACATTTATTCGGATATTCTTTGTTAAAGTAATAGGTGTTATCGAGTAGAATTATCTGATGTCTCCCTAATTGTTCTTATTTTAGACCCTTGGAAGACATCATTTTTGATGTTTAAGTGTATATTTTGATAGACTTTTGAGTTAAAAATGCAATAATCTGGATTTCCTATTTTATTTCTAGTATTTTTAATTTATTAAACTTTTGCGCGTAATCTTGTGTATTTTAGTGAAAAGTTTGTAGGTTTTTAATATTAGATAGGAGGGAAATCTGAGAAGAAAGTCAAAGATAGTGATATGGAGTCAAAGTTTGAAGACAAATCCCGAAAAGAATTATATTTTGGAGCACCAAATCTGAAAAACAGGCTAAAGATTGATGATTTAGAGGCAATTACGAGTTGATTTAGCCGCTGACCTTTGAAGAGATTATGTTCCTTATCGAGTTACGGAAATTTAGCAAGTGATTTCAGGTCAATCGGAGTTATAACGAATCGGCTAGAGCTGTTTTAGTGGATGTGGTGCAGCAGTTACGGGATTTTGGGCTTAGAAAATGGACTTGGGCCTTTAATTTTTAACTTAAACCTTAGACCAAGGCCTAATCCGTTTTTCTTAATATAAAAGGAGCTTTTGACTTCTATTTTTTACACAACTCATTATTCAGAACAAAAAGCATCAGAGAGAAGTCAACGAAGGAAGAAGAAGAAAGCTGTAGAGCTGGAGAGTGTCTATATCTCCATTCTCAGCCAAATCCAATTCCGGAAATTAGGTTTTTCTTATTTTTAATTCTGTAAAACACTATGAGTCTTATTTCTTTTAATTTAGTTTTTATTTCCATTAGCATGAGCTAATTCCTTTTAGTACTTGAGAATGCATAACGGGTGAATCCCTATTCTGTTGAACTTCATATGTTTGAATTTGGGTTTTAAATAATTAAATCGAATTGGGTCTTTTACGTTTTTCTGTAATTTGAGATTATTTACTGTTCTTAGAGTCATGAACTAATAACAGGTTTTAGCATCTAGGCTATTCCACATAGTGGCGTGTGGATCATCTTGACAGGGGGTTTAGGTGCAGAATTAATTACAGAATATAACATAGAAACTATTTGACTTTGACGAGCGTAGTTAATTTTATGGCCAATGAGGTAATTTAGCTTAATCGTTCGAAAGTGGATCCTATTTACCCTAACGGGATTAGTGACACTCTAGAATAGCCTTGTAGTCCACCCTGACGGGGGTACAAGGATTATTGAATCCCGACCAATGTCAATTGACCAATTCGACCCTTAAACAACATATGTTATGAAATAGAATTAGGAGGATCTCTTGCGTTTCTCAAGTACTGCCTTCTCATATTTGCATCTTACCTTCATTTACTTGCGTCTTAGTATTTATTTACATTTTTACTTTAGTCTTTCATACTTAGGATTAATACAAATTAATCAATCAATCATTATATCTTCTAATTGCTTTCATAATTGCAACCAATCATTATTTGATAAGCATTGTAGTTAACCAAACCGTCCCTACGAACGATCCTATTACCACTATTATTACTTGGGACAACCGTACACTTGCGGTTGTGGTTCTCCTACTCATTGCATTTATTTTAGAACACACAAAGGACCACTATATCTCTAAAGATAATGACGAGATTAATTACGAAGATAAGTCAAACCGTAAAATATAATGCATATCTATTTAGAGCTGTAGAGTTGCAGCATACTTGTAACTCTTATATTTACTTCTTATGTTTATCTTGATGTAATTAATTCTTCTATAAATATACACAATAAACAACTCACAGACTGTGAGGTTAAATTTCTATCATGGTATCATATTAGCTCAGGAACGTATATCTCAAAATAAATTGCAAACCCTATTATACCTACACCTTCATTTCTCATCATTCTCTTTCATTCCTTATCTATTTTTACTATGAATTCAACAATACCCACCACCATAAATTCCACTGACACAACATCTTTCTTTCCTGTTGTCAAAAGTATATCTCAAGAAATATCTTTACGCTTGAGAAAGTATAACTTTTTACTCTGGAAAACTCAAATTCTTCCAGTCTTACGTTGCCACAGCCTTCTCGGCTTCGTTGATGGCACAATTTCTCATCCATCTGAACCTCCTGAGAGTATTACCCAATGGAACCGCCTTGACCAAATGGTTCTTGGTTGGATTTTAGTGTCTCTATCTGACTCAGCTCTTGCTCGGGTTGTTGACAAAAACACCGCTCGTGATGTATGGGTAACTCTAGAATCCCTTTATGGCTCCCAAACTAAAGCTAGGATTCAAAAGGTTAAGACAGAATTGCAAACTCTAGTGAAGGGCGCACAAACATGGACGACTACATTGAAAGGGTCAAATCTCTCTCCCCCCCTCTCTCTCTCTCTCTCTCTCTCTCTCTCTCTCTCTCTCTCTATATATATATATATATATATATATATATATATATATATATATATATATATATATATATATATATATATATATATATATCTATATCTCTTTTGTCCTTTCAAGTGCTTGAAATCATGTTCCCAAAGATGATCTTATCCTTTGGACCTTTCGTGGTCTGGGATCTGAATTTGATCCGATTGTTGCTGCCATTAATTCTCAACCCACCACTCCTTATTATGCCGATGTGTGTGGTTTGTTGCTTGATTACGAAATATGCCTATCATCCTCCTCTACTTTGGAGAAACCTGCTGCGTATGCTCACAACATCGGTACAACTTCTACTAACTCATATATAAATTCAAATAATGTTGTCAAAATAGGTGCACCATCTTCTATCCTTGGTCGCCCTCCTTCATTCTCTAGGGGCGGTCGAGGTGGAAGATCATGTAGTAGAGGGAGAGGACGCTTAAACTCTACAACCTTCTCATCCACTAAAGTTATTTGCTTCAAATGTGGTCATCCTAATCACAAATCTAATCAATGTTGGGCTCCAAAAAGTGAAATAAACAATGCTACACAAGCCTTGAACGCCATGCAGATAGCAAATCCTAATGATCCCACGTGGTATATTGACACAGGAGCGACACATAATATGAGTCCGGATGATCCCAATATCACTGGTAAGCAAACTTATCTCGGACATGATAATGTTATGGTAGGAAATGGTGACACACTCTCTATTAACGAAACCGCGTATTCTACCTTATCTTTATCAACCGGTTCCAAACTTAATTGTAAAGTCCTTATTATTCCATCTCTTGCAAAATGATTAATATTAGTTTCTCAATTTACCAAGGATAATAATTGTTTATTTGTATTCATGCCTTTTGGTTATTCTTTTAAGGATATGATGATGGGACAGATATTGCACACGGGAGCGATTGAGCATGGTCTTTATCTACTCTGACAACCAATTAAGAGCTCTTTTATTGCGAATAAAGTATCTTCTGAATTTTGGCATTCTCGCCTAGGGCATCCATCTACTAGAATGATGCAAATCTTAAACAAAGTATTGTCATTTTCACCTACTTTATCTAGTCCATGTAGTAGTTGTCAGCTAGGAAAAAGTCCTCGTCTTTTGTTTAATAAAGATGTCACACATTCAAAGTCTTTATTACATATTGTTCATTGTGATGTTTGGGGTCCTGCCCCTGCAATATCTATGGAAGGTTTCTGTTTTTATTTAATATTGGTTGATGACTACAGTAGATTTACATGGTATTATCCTATGATGCGAAAATACGATGTCATTTCTATATTTCCGAGTTTTATTTCTATGGTTGAAAACATTTGCAATGCAAAGGTAAAAATAATTCAAAGCAACTCCGGAGGCGAGTTTTTAAATCGCACGAACAACGCTTTATTTCATAAAAAGGGTATTATTCATCGGACATCATGTCCCGGTACTCCAAAACAAAATAGGGTAGCTGAAAGAAAACATCGTCATATTGTTGAAACTGGTCTTACATTGCTCGCTCACAGCTCTTTACCTAATGATTTCTGGATTATGCTTTATCTAATGCTGTTTTCTTGATTAACAGACTACCTTCTTTTGTTCTAGGAACCAAGTCACCATATGAGCAAATGAATGGTGTTTCCCCTGATTACACCAGATTGTGTGCTTTTGGTTCGTTGTGCTATCCATGCCTCACACCCTTTGGAAGAGGTAAATTGGATTTTAAAAGTTGCAAATGCATATTTTTTAGTTATAGTCCGACACATAAAGGTTATCGCTGCTACAACCCGATTTCCGGTAAAATGTTCATGTCCAGACATGTTGTTTTTGACGAAATACCTTTCCTTCTGTTATTAGTAATGATAATGTGCATTCTTCCCGACCCTATTTTGATGTGCGTAAATTTCCCACACAAGCCTTAGAAAATTCTATGTCAATATCATCATCTGCGAAGCCACCATCTGTGCAAATTAATACCCAAAAGATATGAATTCTCTTATTATTAGTTCCCAAACTCTATCTCCCCAAACAAATCAGCCCCTTATAACTTTAAATATTCCAGCCTTGCCCCAACAAAATCTCAATTCATCTACATCATCACCAACATCATTATCCTTATCAAATAACTCCCAAACACAAAATTTAGAATCTGGAAATTCATTTAATATAGTCACATCCACCGAATTAAATAACTCTCAACCCTCAGACAAAAATAACATAGATAACCAAATCAGCCCCCTCCCCAATCTACCCGTAGCCATCATATGGTCCAGGGGCGGAGCCCCCGAATTTTTTTTTTGAACTTATTTGCATCGTAGTTCCATATATTATGAAAAAATTGTAAAATAAACCTTTATATTAGATAAAACTGCACTATAAGTCCTAATACTATTGTTTGTAACTGATTATTCTTCATTTAATACAAAATAACATATATTTTATCGAAAAAAATAAAATAATAAGTTTAATAAATTAAATTTTTAAAATTAGAGAATTAAATAAAGATTCTGAAAATTTAGGGGATCAAATGAATATTTTGTAAATTTAAAGGGGGCCAAATGAATGTTTATGAAAATTTAGGGGGGGCCAAATAAATATTTTTAAAAAATTTAAAGGTAAAATAGCACATTATTAATTTTTTTTTTTAACAAAGGAATTTTTTTTTAAATAATCAGGGGGGCCATGGCCCCCCCTACCCTTCACGTGCCTCCGCCCCTGATATGGTCACTCGCAATATGGATGGAACTCGAAAACCAAAAGCTCTATTTTCCACTCGTTACCCTATTTCACAATGCCTTCTAACTACTACATTACCCTCCGAACCTACTAGTTTTACTCAAGCCTATAAGGATGTACATTAGCGTGACTCTATGAAAAAAAGAGTTTAATTCACTCGTAAAAAATAAAACATGGTATTTAATCGCTCCATCGCCTAACATGAATATTATAGGGTGTGAATGGGTATTTCGAATAAAGCAAAATTTTGATGGGAGTTTGAAAAGATATAAAGGACGATTAGTCGCAAAGGGGTATAATCAACAACCAGCCCGAGATTATGGAGACACATTTAGCCCTGTCGTTCGTCTGGGAACTATTCGCATTATCTTGACACTAGCTCTCTCCAATAAATGGGACTTGCGGCAACTAGACGTGAAAAATGCGTTTTTACATGGCGATTTATTAGAAAATGTCTATATGAAACAACAAAATGGGTTTATTGATTCAAATTTTCCATCCCATGTGTGCAAAATACATAAGTCTTTATATGGTCTAAAGCAGGCTCCATGAGCGTGGTATCATAAGTTTAGCACTTTTCTGTTATCGTGCAATTTCTCTCACTCATATCATGATGCATCTCTATTTATTCGCTTCACCGAAGGCCATTTGGTTATTCTTCTTATTTACGTTGATGATATAATTATTATCGGGGATTCAAGCTCCCATATTCCAGCCTTTATTGGCACACTTTCTCAATCCTTTGATATGAAGGATCTTGGGAATTTACATCACTTCTTGGGCATGGAGGTACATCGTAGTGAATCTGGAATTTTATTATCTCAAACAAAGTACTCACTAAAACTCCTACAACAATATGGTCTTGATGGTGCAAAATCGATTTCTACATCCATGACATCTTCGAGACCAGTTGCAGCCGAAGGTGAACAATTACATGATCCTTCTGAATTTCGCCAATTACTTGGCGCCTTGTCGTACTTAACTATGACTCACCCGGACATCTCATTTGCGGTTAATTCTATATGTCAATTCATGCAAAGTCCAACTGAATCTCATCTCATAGCAGCAAAACGGATCTTGCGATACATAAAAGGAATGTTATCTCATGGAATTATGTTTACTCCTTGCAAGGATATGAATATAGTCGGATATTGTGATGCAGATTGGGCTGGATGCCCTGACACTAGACAATCCACAACTGGTTATAGTGTTTATCTAGGTGGAAATATAATCACATGGAGTTCTAAGAAACAACCGACGGTTTCCAAATCCAGCTGTGAAGCAGAATATCGAGCCTTAGCGTCACTTACATCAGAATTTATGTGGACATTACATATCTTAAAATTTCTGAAGATCCCACATTCCAAGCCACCTACTATCTACTGTGACAATATAAGCTCCATTTATATGGCTTCGAATCCAGTATTACATAATAAAAGCAGGCACATAGAAATTGATATACACTTTGTTCGGGAAAGAGTGGCTGATGGAACACTTAGAGTTCAACACATTTCTACTGACAAGCAATTGGCCGACATCCTCACCAAGCCAGTATATTGTCCAAGATTTGAGTTGCTACGCCTCAAGCTTTCTATGGTCCCCCCTTCAACTTGCGAGGAGGTGTTATCGAGTAGAATTATCTCTAAAGATAATGACGAGATTAATTACGAAGATAAGTCAAACCGTAAAAGATAATGCATATCTATTTAGAGTTGTAGAGTTGCACCACACTTGTAACTCTTATATTTACTTCTTATGTTTATCTTGATGTAATTAATTCTTCTATAAATATACACAATAAACAACTCGTGAGGTTAAATTTCTATTAATAGGAACATTTCACCTAATCTGTGCTGATTTATGAAGATCTTGAAAGGAATCATGTAACTTCTAATTAATCAATTCGTGATCCTCAATCCATGTATTTTGGTCTCATTGAAGAGCTTGCAAGTCTTTTTTTCCCTCTTCTTAGTATTTTTGTATTCTTCATTTAGCTATTTACATTTTGCCTGATCCGTTTTATATTTCACTTGTCTGTCCCAAAGAAAATCTAGCTTTATCATAAAGTATTGATGTTCATCTTGTTTTCTTCAGAAAGGGTTCCCCCTGAAGGATACATAAAGACTTTTGAATACGAGCAATCTATTTTTCAACATTTTTCTAAGTCAATGGCCTTTATATTCAAGAACGTCGGTACATAATGTCTCTTGAAATTGAATCCTTTACCTTTAGGCTAAGTCCAACAGCTCAATACATTTATCACCAGAATTGGGGGTCAAACACCTTCTTTCTATCAAATAACAACTCTCTAAACTAAGGTTACTCCAACAGCTCCCCAATTCTGTCAATATAATTTTAAAAATTCTATTATATCTTTATTTTAATATATATTTTATAATTAATTTATTAATTTTTTAAATTGTTATTGAGTTTTTTAATTCATATGTCTATTTCTTAACTTGTTATAAAATATTGAAAAAAAATTATATTTTTAGGTAGTTATTTTTCTTTATTTTAATTTGTTTATTCTTAATTTAATTTTTTAAAAAGTAGATATATTTGCTTTTTATGTATAATAAAGGATATCTAATTTTTTTTTTATATAAATTCTATTATTCTATTAATTTTTTTATATAATGGTATTTAATGAAATAATCAAACAAATTTAATAATAATAATGTATGATATTTTTCAATTAATTTGATTACTAAATTTTTGTTAAGAAATCTTTTTAATGATGATTATTTTTTAGGGAAAATGACCCAAAAAATCAAAATAATATTATTTTCAGCCCAATAACATCAATGACAAAATTTCTTCCCAATAACATCATTAACTAAATTTTGTCCTTGATGGGAATCGTCCTTGACGGGAATCGTCCTTGACGGGAATCGTCCTTGATGGGAATCGTCCTTGACGGGAATCGTCCTTGATGGGAATCGTCCTTGACGGGAATCGTCCTTGACGGGTAAACATGTAATCTTATAATAGTAAGTTAATGGATGATTCTTTGGGGCAAGTATAATATTATTTTGATTTTTTGGGTCATTGACCCTATTTTTTAATCTATTCGATTATTAGTTTCAAAAAAAATATTTTATTTAACATAAATTTATATATATATTAAAGATGTAATAATATATTATATATTATTAAAATTTAAATATAAATAATAAATATACAATTTATTTTAATTAAAAACAAAAAAGAAAAAATATGTAGCAAAATTGAATAGGAATTGCTAGATGTGTCTAAGAAAACCAAAATGTAGGGTGCCCAATAATTGGGTACCCAATTGTAGAGATGTTATTGGAGCTCTTTTTTATCATCTTTAACCCCTAATTTTAGCTTTTTGCTAGAATAGGGTGTCCATTGGATTTAGCCTTAATACCAAGAGCATGGTCGTCCAGACAACCTGAGTTATACCTCTACTTGTAGAATCATCACTCTCAGGTGGTTCGATTTTTTTAGCAATTTTTTTCTTCACAACCGGCTTAGAGATATTAATTAAGAATAATAGACAAGTAATATGATCAAATATCCAACTTGATAGAGAAAAAAGTATGATGGAACATGGTTCTCAAGCTTGATTAACAACTCCACTATCCAATTTCTCTTTAACTAGTTCACTCCCACACGCTTATTTGACCAGGTAAATTTACCACCTTTAACTCCCATGTCAGATATGTTTAAAGAGGCAAGATAATTATGGAAGTTCCCTAATGTATTTTTCTGACTTTGTTTTGAGGATAAACTTCTCATTAGCTTCCAGTATTTTATTGAAATCGCCAGTCACAATAAAAGGACAATCCAAGGACCTAACAAACCAGTGGAAAGGTTCTTGATGGTTGGGAGGAACGGCTTTCATTAATTGACATCAATAGAAGCATACACAAAATAAACATACCAACACTATTATTTACATTCTTCACTGAGTAATGATCCCTGTCCAAGAAACATCAACAACCTTTTCCCATAGGTTCTACAAATCTGTCGTATTAAATTCACCATTAATTATTCACCAAATTTAAGATTTAGCTTTAAGTTTTGACTTATTTTCCTTTGTTGTGACAAAGCTGGCTCCCAACATGCTTCTCGCAAGTCGAGTTGTTAAACACTTGACGGAGCCATTACATGAGGTCTCCATATCAACTTCATGTTTGTATCTATACTCCTCCAATATTCCTTATTCCTGTCCTTAAATGTGGGTTTCCCTTATTTAACTCGATGGTATAGGCAGTATATATTCAGCTCCATAGTAGCATCCCCTGTGGTAGAACATGTAGAACTTCTTACTCCGAGAGAGGCGTTGGACAAATGGTCTTACCTCAAAGAAAGTTCTAGCGTTTGCCTGAATAGGAATAGTGTGATCATATGACGAGCAAACTCTTACCAATTAACCATTTGGGAGTAAAGCCAGAGGCGTGTCACAATCACCTTCGTTATAAATGAGGAAGCTACATTTATATCGCATGCATGAGCGCCATTTAGCTAAGTAATTGATTTTTTCCCTGTATATATGTTTGCTTCTTCGGTTGGGTAAACCTATCATCACTCATTCATCACTCATTTTCTAAAATAATGAAATAAGCAATGATTGTGCATGAATATGAACACAATATTAACCATTATACCTAAAAAAAAAAAAAAGAAATCCCAAGCTGAAACATGCATTCACAAGTATATGAACGATTGGTCGAAGAAAACCAATAAGGAATATTGGAAGTAGATTTTTTTTTTTTTATGGTTGGATAAATATTAAATCATAAAGTAATGATATTTGTCATTTAGTTCATCTTTATATCTAACTCATATGTGAAGGTTATAGACATATCAAAGTATTTTCTTTTCTTAATTATTTTTTAACTTTCTTTTCGATTTAATGTCATATAAGATGACACATAAGGAATGATATAAAGGTGAACCAAAAAAAAAACAAATATCATTACTCTAAAATATAAAAGGAAAACGGTACATCATACAAAGAATTGCCTACTTAAATTCGAATGCTTAAGGTAACAATTTATACAGAATAGCATAGAATAGATGCACCACTTAATCACCTTGGCCACCATTTCTTTTGAAGATGGCTCGTCTCTCATGGTAAGATTATTTCTTACCCTCTAAATGCAATAAATATTATATTCGAAAGCTATCCTCAAAGTATTTTTTCTCAAGTTCTCCATTGCTTTGAACTTCTTAAGCCACTTCAAAAATCTCAATAAGGTATTCATCTTCTTGGAGATTCCCAACCATTATTTTACCCCACCCCAAATATAGCTATCGAAAGCACATTCAAAATAAAGATATTTGTTCATTTCAAAATTCTCGGTACACAATTCACAAAGTGGATCCAATTTTAAGTAAATTATTCTATATATCTTTTGTCTTGAGTATCTCATTCAATGCCATCCAAACAATAATGACATGTTTTGAAATAACACAACAATCCCAAATAATATTTTCTCAAGGTTTGACAAAATATTTTTGGCGAAAAATATCATATGGTTTCTTACATGAAGCAAAAAAATCACCACTTGATACCTTATTTATAATAGGATGATCTTTTGCCGAGTAGAACAACCAAACCAAAATATTTCCCCTTCCTTCGACCCCAAGCGAACCCTCAATCATATCCTTTAACTCCCAAATACTCTTCAAAAGAGGAGAATCCAACTTCTTCAATTTCCACACCAAAAAAAAAACTATTTTTAAGATATTTTTCATAGATTCATTTAATCCAAATATGATTCTTTTTTCAACAGTCTTCCAAACTATTTTCACTAATAATGCTTTATTCCATTCACCCAATTCCTTAAATTCAAGAACACCTTCATCTTTTGGAGTACAGATTTTACTCCACTGAATTTGCGGTGGTTTCCTATCCCAATAAAAGTTCCTACATATACTCATAATATGACCTCGCACACAAATCAGAACCGGGAAAATAGAAAACTGAAATCAATATAAACCTTGAAGATCCGATCTAATATGTTCCAATCTTCTCGCAAAAGAAAGGGATGTTGCATTTCAATATCATATATATATACCCCTCTAATTTGTCAGTAAGAGGTTTATAATCTCTCGAAAGCAAAACCAAAGCACCAAAAGGTGCTCCCAAGTAACAGAACTGCATATCACTTTTCTCCAATTGTGTTGTTTCCAAGATGTTCTCAAGATCTTCACTATTAACCCCAACATAATCAATATTCGACTTTGTCACATTCAAATGAAGTCCCGAACACTTCCCAAAACTCTTCAAGTTATCCATAAGTATCCTTACAGACTCACGTTCCCCTTTAGAAAGTAGCATTAAATCATCGATGAAGGCAAGATGAGTAATATTCACTTTCACACGTTTGAGGTGATACTTGAATCCTTGATTAGTATTTTTCTTCAAAAGCCTCGAATAATATTTAAGACAAGGAATGAATATATAGGGTGAGAGCGGATCACCTTGTCTTAAGCCTTTCTCACATTTGAAGAAGTCATATACCTCACAATTTATCCCCACTTAATAGTAAGTAGTAGTAACACAAACCATTATCCAAACAATGTACCTTTTGGGAAGTTTCTTAACATAATGACGTAGACCATACTCATTGTCTTAATGAGCATACTCAATAACTTGATGAGCACACTCAAAAACTGGTTGAGTATCCACAAAGTCTTTGAGTACTCAGTAACTTGTTGAGTATTCTTAACAATTGCTTGAGTAATCGAGTACTTTTTGAGTATGCTCAATACTTTCTTAAGTACTCAAGGACTTTCTAAGTATGATGATAATTTACTGATCAAGTGTTAAACCATCCACTTCACTAAATATATAATCATTATTGATTAATTCCGTAGAACAAAATATGAATTATAATTTGGTTACAACATTAATCATCATAAAAAATGTTACAAA
This sequence comes from Nemophila menziesii, assembly GCA_029959085.1. Classification (NCBI taxonomy): domain Eukaryota; kingdom Viridiplantae; phylum Streptophyta; class Magnoliopsida; order Boraginales; family Hydrophyllaceae; genus Nemophila; species Nemophila menziesii. The sequence continues at coordinate 33,988,677 of JARWIR010000005.1, read as the reverse complement.
AAGTCTTATAATTCTTATAAATCTTATCCGATTACAATTTGTTGGTAATATTTATTGTGTCGCGACAACTTACTCACTATAACTGCTCTCATAGAGTTAATTATTCTCGGGTCGTAACTCGTATGAGTAGTTTGTTATTCCCCCAATCCGATAGAAATACTTTGAGCAAAGAAGCCCGAAAACACCGTATTCTACGGTCCCCTATGGATGTTGTGCCAAAATGCGAGTCAATCAATATGGTGCTCGTGAACACGTGAATTCAGTTCCTTGACCTTCAATACATGATTTACTTAAAAATTCACGAAATTTAGTGGAACATTTGTTGTTTTGGCACCTATCGAATTAACGTCATTTGGATTGATCAAATTTTATGACTAAAGGAAAGAGTGGGCCTTTTAAACACAAATAGGCTCCAGCGACCTCCATCTCGGTCATTTATGTGAACTGGTAAAAAAGGGTAATCATTATCTTTGTAGTTCTTTTTAACCTGGTTGATTACAAAGTGCTTGATTTCAATAGTCCTATCGTTATTTATGAAGCTCTATTCATATAGTAGTAAATTAAATTATTGGTAAATAGGTGAAACTTTGTATTAACACAAAGTAATTGTATAGAAAAATTACCATGCACCCACCAGATTGATGAGTAATAGTGTGTCTACTACTCATTATGTGTCCATATTCTTCATCAATCATGCCCAACATTGCACCAAGGACCTACAAATATAGAAGAAAAATTAGACATACATAGAGTGTAGTTAATTCAGTCAACACTTTGTATGAACTCTTTTACATGAACTTCGATGAATTCCTTGTGAACAACGATCTGTAGTGCCTTGTCACCATTATAGGCTCCTTAAGCCAAATATGCTCCACCAACTTCTCATTAATGTTGTGATATGTGAAGTCTAATCAGCTTATGTGGCATTATTGACCAAGTCAACGATCTCTCTTTCTCGGTTTGACTACTTGACCTTTACCACATCAGCACGTGCGACGTCGTTTGTTTTAGTAAAGGCGTAAAGCTATCAAACCATTGATATCGTTCTATTTGGACGACTAAGATTGAAAACCTAGATGTTCCCTATAAAAGGCCAATCTCTTCACTCTTCAGTTCATTATCTTCTTCACACTTTCAGAAACTCTCTCGTCTCTCAAAGAGTCAAACTTATGGTTTGCTCATTTTCGTATTCTAGGCTTGTGATGTCTCCCTGTTTGTGATATAATAATATAGGTTGGAGACATCATTTTAGGTGTATTTAATTGTATATTTTTAGTCGTATTTTGATAAATTCCTATTTCTTGTCTTGATTTGATAAATTATTATTTTTAGAACATATTTGGTTTAATTTAGTTGTTTAGTGTGAAGCTTTAAAGCTATATGAAAATTAATTAGATGTAAAATCAATTCTAAAGAGATAAGGAATAGGGGTGACAACGAATCAGATTTTTGCAAAAATTTCAAAAACCATAACCGTAACCGTTTTTATAATTAAAAACCATATCCTAACGGTTTTAACCATCGGTTACACTTTTCAAAACCATAACCGTATTATTCGGTTTCGGTTTTTTAAAAGGTTTTGCGGTTTTTAACCATATTCAAATGTTAATTTAATAAATATATTAAATTTCATAAAATAAAACCACACATATAAAAGAAAACTCCAAGGTTTATAAAAAATCATGTTGGTATTAGATTAATTTACATATTTATTATTTAATTGGTTAAATTAACTATTTTGATTTTGCTTTTAGAATTTCAATATATCTAATTTAATCTAAATTATCATAAATTTAAAAATATATATGATAATAAACGGTTTTCGGTTTTTCGGTTTTATTTTTATTAAAAACATAACCTAACGGTTTTAACCGTCGGTTACACTTTTCAAAACCATAACCTAATGGTTTTAACCACGGTTATATAATTCGGTTTTAAATCGGTTCGGTTATCATCGCTTTCGTTTTTTATCCGTAACCATTGCCATCCCTAATAAGGAAAGAAGATGTGGATGGAAATTTGAGATAAAAGGAAGTAGAGATAAAATAGGAAAGGAAAAGCTGCCAAGTAATCTAAAATTCTGCAGCCACATCCACTAAAGTGAAGTTGACTTAAAATAGGATGGGAATTTGGAAGATCAATCTATAGGAAAATTGTATATCTTTTTGTTGCGGTCATTTCAATTTAAAGTAGGAAAAAATCGGACGAATAATGAATGAGATATGACCAAAACAAGACAACAACAGTTTATCCCTTCTCCTATATTTTAGGAAACAAATTTGATATGAAAAAAGAGTCAAATTACTTGCCTTCTACTCCAAGATTTCGACCTAGGGTCTTCTAAGCACCTATAAATACACCCTTTAATCATTGTAAACTTGTCTTTTCTCAATTCTAAACCTTAGATCAATCCTTAGTTATTCAAGAGAAGCAACAAGACCTGTAGAGAGGAAGACAAGAAGTTGGGAAGTAGAAAACTCCTCTTTTCCATCATCTCTCTCTATCATTTGGGTAATTTGTATTAGATTCTTTAACTTTTCTTTGTTTCTAATTACTTTTATCCGTAGTTTATTTCTATGTCTTTAGATATGAACTAATTTTCCCCTAGCTTGGGTTTGCATATGTATAATCTTTGATTTCTAATTCTTTATTTGCTTTTATGTTATTTGGGATAACCTTTTTAAATTGATTCTAGCTTCTTAAACATATATTTGTTTTATGTGCTTTGATTTATTGACCGTAGTTCTTGTGAATGCATGCGATAGACTACCCCCTTAATAGTAGTTAGATGGTCACCCGGAAGGGGTGTCTAATTTATTGAAACATCATATAAGCGTCTAGTGTGCGGTATTGATCCGGAAGGGCTTGCCTAACTAGATAGTCATTAGGGTTTGAGATTTAACCACCGATCATTGCGCAGGGTCCCCTTACCCAAGTCCTCTGGTAATTGTTAGGTCGCCACCTAAGTCCACCTGAAAGGGGGTTAGGAGGAATATAGAATCCTGACTATTTATCTAAGAGCATTAATCACCCTTATAGCTAGAACAATGATTTAGAAGGATTAGTGCATACTAGCGACCCTAAGCTATATTTCTCATCTCCATTCTTTATTATATTATTTATTTGCATTATTATCTTTTATATTTGAAACCCAAATAAATATTATTTCTTTTATTTTCTTTTTATCAAACAAGTAATTTTGCCTACACTTATTTATATACATAAGTATATTTAACAGATTAAATCCCTGCGAACGAACTTTTACTTACTGACTAAACTTGCAAACGATCTGTAATACTTGTAGTGAGTATCTCGTGATAGTCAAGGCTGTGTCCTATATTATTATATTTACTTATCTATTTATTTATCACACCTTTGCCCCCACCAGCTTGAAATCTTCTGTAATATCTAGCTTAATCTTGTATATTACTTGAATCTTACTGATTCAAGTATAGATATTCAACTCAGTTGAGTATTGGGGTTAGATTAACGGTTTCTATTCTTAGGGTTTGTTGAATACGGTGGTTTTCTGTAAACGTGATAAGTGTAATCGGTGATAAATGTGGTTATAGTGGATCAGCGCTCTCATATCGGAGCCCAACTTTGATGTAGACAACTTTTTGTCAAACCACGATATTGAAAGTCCTAGAAGGGGGGTGAATAGGATTACTAATACGATTAATGCCTAATTAAAAATATTTTGGACAATTATAAGTTTAAAAAAAACTTCTAAGTCAAATATATATCAAACTCTAAGGGATCATGCCATAGGGTAATTAGGTTTGATATAATTGAAATGACGAGCAATCGATAAACTATAAATAAAGAGATAAGGGATAGAAAGTACACAACGATGTATAGTGGTTCGGTTATCCCTACGTCCACTACCTAAGGATTCCACCTTAGGATTTCAAATCTTCTTATCTAAGCTTCCGTATCTCTCTTAACCGGGGTGAGAACACAATAACATTACAACCACTTCGATACCACGAAGCAAACTCTTGTGCTATCACAACACAAGTGGTGTCGCCTAGGGTGTGATAAAAATAAGATTAAAATAAGTCAAGAAACTACGTACTCTCACCCTAGACAGGCACAGTACTGCAAGTATTACAGGACGTATGCAAGTTTTAATGATAAATAGAGTTCGTTCTCAGGGACTTAAGTGTGTTAATCGCGTAGGAATAAATATCGAGTAAAAGTAAATAATTAAAAGACAGTAAATTAAAGCAAATAGATTTTGAAATTATGAATTAAAACTAGGAAAATAAAGACAATAAAATAAAATACGAAGAATGTGAGATGAGAAATATAGCTTAGGTTTTGCTAGTATGCACTAATCCTTCTAATTCTATCTATAAATCTAGTCAATAAGGGAGAATATTAGCTCTTGGTAATACTTAGTCAGGATTCTAAATTCCCCAAGCTTAGACCTTGAGAGCGACTAAGGGGGCTACGTCACAACCAAGAAGTGATTTCAAATAGGGTTATCAAACGCCACTAAGGCCCTAAGCAAATACTGCAATCTTGGTGATACGGTGGTTAAAACAAACCCTAATGACTATCTAGTTAGAAGTATGTTTTGTCAGAACTGCTATCGACACTAGACATTATGTGGTGGTTCAATAGTTAAACACCCTGTCAAGGAGACCATCTAACTACTATTAAAACAATCCTAAAGTGATCAATTCTAGGAAAGACATTAAATCAAAACACATAAACAAATATAAAGTAAGAAGCTAATATCAGATTAAAACATGTAATTCCCAAAGAAACTTAGATAGAAGAATTAGAATTCATAGATTATACATATGCAAAACCCAAGCTATGGGAGGTTTAGTTCATACCTGAAGGAAATAAACTAAAAGAAATTACAAAAGACATCATCTTGCTCTCTACAATAAACTGGAAGAATAAACCCTTAAGAACTAATTACTATGAGGCAAGGATGATTTACAAGTGATATAAGGGTGTATTTATAGGTGTTTAGAAGACCTAATTTGTTTTCTTGAGGAAGAGTTAAGGTAATGGACTTCTAGCCCAACTCAAATTCGTATGGAAATAAAGATAAACACTGCTGCGCTGTTTTGAGTGTATCTTCTTCGTTATTGGTCGGATTTTGCTCCACAAGATACCAAAAGAATCGCAACAGAATTATCTAGGCCTTTGATAAGGAAATCATCAGATTCGGCCTATTTCTTAGGTAAAAACGCCTATCTTTGGACGTGTATGCAGAATCCCAGATTTAGGCAGCTTTTCCTTTTCCATCTTTTTAGCAATTGTTTCCTTATCTCCAATTACCATGCAAATCTCTTTCCATAAGTTGTTGTCTTTAACTTGGACTCTAATTAAGCTCCATAATTATCTTTAAAGCTACACACTAAATAAATAATTAAACCCAATATGCTCTAAAAACAATAATTCTACAAATCAAGACTCAAAATAGGAAAGTGCACTAAAACTCAAGAAAATCGACATTATTGACTTCTAAATCACTTAAAATGATGTCTCATCCTAACATTAATCTATCACAAATGAGGAGACATCAACAAGGAAACCAAGTATACTCCCTATACTCACAATTTTTCTTAATCTATTTATTACAAAGACAAGATCTAAGAGGATAAAAACAAGTGTTTGGATGGTTGTTACAACTTTACTAAGAACTCCTAAAGAGAGAATATAACTCTAAGCTTAAAACTTCTCCTGAGTAGATTAGAACTTTGAAGCTTCTTGGATTAACTCCTTGGTTGAGTGGATATAACAAGTTGAAAGTTCAAGCTTGGATTGTTACTTTGATAGCTTGAGACCTCTAATGAACGTAGAAGTTTGTATAAATGTATTGGTAAGAGATAAATCATTGCATAGCATAAAATCCCATTTTATAGCAAACTTTCTGACTCTGGCCGGTAATGCCGGCCCGGCTTGTCTTCTAGTCAATGGTTAGATTTGACGTGGCATGTGACCATTGGGCAACGACTCTTTTCGTCGGTATGCCGATCCATCCCCTGGTATGCCGACCCGGCTACTAAATAAACCTTGAAAAATAATGTTTAAATCATGGAGAAAAGGTATTTAGTTAGGACAAGTGTAATGCACTATTTTGGGGATGTTTAAAACACGATTCGGAAAATATTAAAACAAGACTAAGAGGAAGTGGTGGGGGAAAAGGTGTGATAAATAAATAGATAAATAAAGATAATAATAAAGTAACACACCCTTGAGAACCACGGAACTCACTGCAAGTATCACAGATCAAGTTTTAATGATAAGTCAAGTTCGTTCGCAGGGATTGTATCCGTTAGATCTACTTATATTTAACAAGCATAGATGGATTTAGATGTTTATAATAAAATATAATAAAAAGAATAACTATCTGATATGAAGTAAGTAAATACGAATGCAGATAAATAAATATGAGTGTAAGTCTAATAGATTAAGGTTACTAGTATGAGTCTATTTTACTAAGTTGTTATTCTAACCTTTCACAGATTAAGCATTATATATTAACCAGGATTCTAAATTCTACCTAGCCTCTATTAGGCTTAGGAGCAACCTCTCACTACCAAGGATTCCTGTGTAATGATTGGTGATTAAATCAAACTTTTATGGCTATCTAGTTAGGCAAAGGATCAAAACTAAACGATTATGTGGTGTTGTCAATAACTAAGAATAATCCTAAGATTGACCAAATCTAGGGTTGTAACAATAAGTCAAAACACATAATAACAATATACGCCAAGCTCAATCAATTAAAATAACAAATACTATTATGGAATTTAAAGACAAAATAATAACCCAACAATTAAAAGTAAAACTTACAGAATAAAAGTTTAGAATTATGGTTGAGCATAAATCTATAGCTAATTACCCTAAATATAGAGAAGGTGAGATGTAGAAGAGGAGTTTGTCACTCTCCAACTTCGTGCTTCTTGTCTTCCTCTATAGGTCAGCTTGCTTTTTGGATGAATAGTTTGATACTAAGGATGAATATTAAATATAAGGACTAAGCTATTGTTTAAAAGTGAGAAAATACAAGTAAGGACTAAGCCTAAGCTTGAAACTGAGCAAGGAGATGTTTACAATGGTATAAAGGTGTATTTATAGGTGTTTAGGAACCCTAATTCGTTTTCTTGAAGGAGAAGGTAAGTAGAGGACTCCAAGCCCAACTCAAATTCGTAACCTAAAACATGAAGTCAGACCCGTTTTTGTTTTGGTCCTAGCAGCTTCAATACTCATCCGTTTGACGAGTATGAGTAATCGAAATTCATTGTCTCGGAAAGATCTTCAACTTTGCTCTTTACCGTTTCTCCAAATTCCTCACCGATTTTGAGATATAAGCTGATTTGTGGTCGTAGGTGCTGGAATTCAGATTTAAGGCATCTTTTCCTTTTCCATGTTTTTACCTTTTCTTTCCATATCTCCAATTACCATGCTTATCTCTTTCCATATCTCTTAGTCTTTGACTCGGACTCTAATTAATCTCCATAATTATATTTAAAGCTTCACACTAAATAAATAATTAAACCCAATATGTTCTAAAAACAATAATTTACTAAATCAAGACTCAAAATAGGAAAATGTAGCATTTCTCAAGAAAATTGACTAGAATGACTTCTAAGTCACTAAAAATGATGTCTCCAACTAATATTAATTCATCACAAATAGGGAGACATCAAGACCCCCAACTCAAAGTTGTATCGTCCCGATACAATAAAGATAAAAACAAAGGGAAGTCTCTAAATACACATCTAGGTCACTTAAGCACAGAGGGAAGAAGATAGCAGAATATGGAGAGTAGACTTAAAGCAACTACTCAGAAAATTTCATGTAATAATATTTAAAAACTACATACCTGTACACTTTTCATATCTACCATCAACACGGTTTGACTTCAAGATTAGATTAGCTTCGCAATGTAAGAAGGAGAGGAACTTTACTCAGTTCACCAAGGAGGCTATAGATTGTTCATCGAACTTTACTAGTATCCAAAGATCCACTTAACTACTCTCTATTGGCTCAATCACTTCTAGATTACATAGCAAAGAATCAAAAGGCCTTTAAGGTTGTAATTTAGGCTTAGGGACGGTATGATAAGTATATTTGGACAATTTAGAGTGAGCTTTTGGCTCTCTCCTCACTAGCCATCAACGAATCGTCCTAGAGCTTGAGTTACTCTCATAAAACGTTTCTCACTCAACCCAATGAATTCTTGATGCATAATTTAGCATCCCCAATAACCCAATTAAAGCATAAGATGTTCACATAAAAATTCCACTTTACCGGTCCGAATATATATTCTTTTCAACTCAATTTTTCTTATTTTGTATAGCTATGACTCTCTTTTTAATGTCGAGATATCACGCTATTTTTTCACATATATATCTTTTCATTTTCTTTTTATGCCCTTTTTGGCAATTTTAGCTCGTAGCTTCTTTTTCATTCACTATTACCCCGGCAAATGGTTACAATATAAACCTGTGAATCATCATCAATATAATCACAGAGCACAATTAATAAGCTCAAAACTCCCAACCCAATAACAATTCCCATAATGGTGGACCCACCACCCCAAACTCAAGCTCTAAAATAATTGTCTATGCATCGCGATTCGAGTGCAGGTCATATGGAAAAGTCCTATAATCTAAAGGGATATGGCTTATAATGTGGCTAAATAAAAAGGCTTTAGAAAGTCTAGAAGGGTCTGAGAAGGATATAAAATATTAAATCAAATAACAAGGTGAGAAGGTATAAAAAAGCTTCAAGTGGCTTCAATATGAAAGAACTACCTTGATCATTTTCTACACCATGTAATTTCCTTATTTTCTTACCTTTAGCACGTTCATCAAATGGTTTTATCAACTAGCTTGGATCTCATGGCCTACAAACCACTCAAGGTTCCCTGAGATCGAACATACTTTCTATTGCATTGCTTACTAATCTTTTCTTTACTATCAATGTGTGTTTTCCTGCAAATACTCAAAGCATACAATATAAAATAGCTCATAAACATACTACTTACTATCATTACTTTACTAAGCTTATGCTTTCAAGCTATTAAACACACTCTACATACATCTACTCCTTTCTCATAAAATTTTTAATTTTCCCTAAAAACAAATAAAACACATAAAAAATGGAGATGAGGGACAACGAATCCCCACACCCCAAACTCAAAAATGAGTCATGTCCCCACGACTCGAAAAAGACTCAAAAATAAAATAAAATAAATTAAAACTAAAATTTTACAGATATTGCAGATAAAGAAATGGTAAGGATGAAAGAAAACATACTCTTCGAGGCTTTTTACCTTGCCTTATCAATACCCGGAATAGGGTGCAGTGCTTTTATGTATGAAAACTTCTAGTATCACCAATTTCGCTTTCCCTTACATATTCTAATGCTCCATCCCAATCAATCACACTCTAGAAGTCTCTTGTTTATCTTCTTCCAACTTTGCTTACAAATACTTTCTCATGTGACAGTGTTCGTCCAGGAACATGTTTTGAAAGCAGCTACTAGCGTCCCAGAAGCTTTTGTTCATCTTAGGTAAAGGATTATCGGATGTAGAGGTTGTAGTGTCTTCCTTATGAAAGTTTAAACCTTTTTTCTCTTTGAATTCACCACAGCTAGCTTTCCTCTATTCTCTTGATCCGATTTACCTTGTAGTTATTCCCGAACTAGTACCCATCTCAACTGAAATCTTCTTGATCTTACCCAATACCTTGATTTGATTCTTCACATCCCATAACACTTGATAATATCTCTATTCTCTTCATCATCTCTTTTGACCCCCAACTCAAAGCCTTGAGCACTCTTGAAATTTGTAATTCTTGATCATAGGTAGAACAAGCTTTAATTGGGGTAGGAAAGGTGTTAGGATAATAATTCTCTACGTGGGTATGATTGAATCAAGCTTTGGTGATATGGGTTTAAGGATTTTTAGAAGAAGATTTTGAAATTCATGGTTTTGATTCTTGGTTTCTAGGTGTTTTGATATGATTTGGGTGCTTGAATATTCTTTGTAATGACGTAGGGAAATTTAGATTTGAATTCATGGTGATTTGTTAGTGTTTTGGTGTTAGGTGAAGGTTTGTTGAAACTCTAATAGAGTTGGGAGAGGTTTGGGGAAGAAAGAGAGGATTGCGTATTAAGTATTAAGTAATTCGTGCAATAACTAACCTTCTCTTCAAAACCCTTCTTATAACCTTTTGTTAATGAATCTGGTGGCGGGCTGCGGTGTATCACATGACACTGCTGGATTTCGGTTTTTTATTTTATCTCCAAACCAGTTTTCCTCTGCTCCATTGGATAGATCTCGAAAAAATATGCGATTTAGACTCAAGAAAAAGTGAATTCCGATACCCGAGCGCAAAGTTATGCCAGTTCAAAGATTTTGTAAATTTTTTCACGCTGATAGGTGCGGTGTACCGCAAAAAGCTTCTGTCCAACCCTAAACCCTAAGCTTCTGTCCAACCCTTTTTAACTCCGAAATTTTTTCATTTTTTCACCCCAAACTCGAACCCTTGCATACCTACATATCAAAAACACTCATACCTTCCTTATTACTGCAATATGCACTTAAAAACACATAAACTCACTAATCTAAAAAAAAAAAAAAATGAAAACATAAAAAACTATGGGATGGCTCCCAGAAAGAACTTTTGTTTAACGTCTTTTAAATTTCGACGTGTTACCTCAATTATCTCATGAAATTTTCCAGGTTTTGTGAGAACTTATTGATGGAGACTTCTTGCCGATTATGCATGGGCTGTGGTGGAGCTCGAACTTGATAGCTCGATCCTTCTTGATATAAATTTTGACTTCGGGCCCCATGAATATTTGTATTGCTTGTTACGTAATAGTTCTCCATACTAGGAAACCTGAAAAGAGACTAACATGGAAAGCGCGAAAAAATTGAAAACAAATAAAAACTTCTACATTAAATAAACACAAAATAGATTTAGCTTAAAGATAAATCCCCGGAAGCGGCGCCAAAAACTTGGTGGGGGCAAAGGTGTGATAAATAGTAGATAAATAAATATAATAATAAAGAGAACACACTTTTGAGAACCACGGAACTCACTGCAAGTATCACAGATCGTTTGCAAGTTTTAATGATAAGTCAAGTTCGTTCGCAGGGATTGTATCCGTTAGATCTACTTATATTTAACAAGCGTAGATGAATTTAGATGTTTAGAATAAAATATAATAAAATGAATAACTATCTGATATGAAATAAGTAAATACGAATGCAGATAAATAAATATGAGTGTAAGTCTAATAGATTAAGGTTACTAATATGAGTCTATTTTACTAAGTTGTTATTCTAACCTTTCACAGATTAAGCATTATATATTAGCCAGGATTCTAAATTCTACCTAGCCTCTATTAGGCTTAGGAGCAACCTCTCCACTACCAAGGATTCCTGAGTAATGATTGGTGATTAAATCAAACCTTTATGGCTATCTAGTTAGGCAAAGGATCAAAACTAGACGATTATGTGGTGTTGTCAATAACTAAGAATAATCCTAAGATTGGCCAAATCTAGGGTTGTAACAATAAGTCAAAACACATAATAACAATATACGCCAAACTCAATCAATTTAAATAACAAATAGTATTATGGAATTTAAAGACAAAATAATAACCCAACAATTAAAAGTAAAACTTACAGAATAAAAGTTTAGAATTATGGTTGAGCATAAATCTATAGCTAATTACCCTAAATATAGAGAAGGTGAGATGTAGAAGAGGAGTTTGTCACTCTCCAACTTCGTGCATCTTGTCTTCCTCTATAGGTCAGCTTGCTTTTTGGATGAATAGTTTGATACTAAGGATGAATATTAAATATAAGGACTAAGCTATTGTTTAAAAGTGAGAAAATACAAGTAAGGACTAAGCCTAAGCTTGAAACTGAGCAAGGACATGTTTACAATGGTATAAGGGTGTATTTATAGGTGTTTAGGAACCCTAATTCGTTTTCTTGAAGGTGAAGGTAAGTAGTGGACTCCAAGCCCAACTCAAATTCGTAACCTAAAACATGAAATCAGGCCCGTTTTTGTTTTGGTCCTAGCAGCTTCAGTACTTATCCGTTTGACGCGTATGAGTAGTTGAAATTCATCGTCTCGGAAATATATTCAACTTTGCTCTTGACCGTTTCTCCAATTTCCTCACCGATTTTGCGATATAAGCTGATTTGTGGTCGTAGGTGCTAGAATTCAGATTTAAGGCAACTTTTCCTTTTCCATGTTTTTAGCTTTTCTTTCCATATCTCCAATTACCATGCTTATCTCTTTCCATATCTCTTAGTATTTGACTTGGACTCTAATTAATCTCCATAATTATCTTTAAAGCTTCACACTAAATAAATAATTAAACCCAATATGTTCTAAAAACAACAATTTACTAAATCAAGACTCAAAATAGGAAAGTGTAGCATTTCTCAAGAAAATTGACTAGAATGACTTCTAAATCACTAAAAATGATGTCTCCAAATAATATTAATTAATAACAAATAGGGAGACGTTAGGAAGTTAGGCCAACAAATATATCATGTGTTCTTTACTTTCCGTTCTTTATTTTTCTATCTTTTAAACCTTGTTTGAAACTCAATCCAAAACTCAAACTTTTTACATCAACTACTTATCTGTTTCATCCAATCAAAATTTGCTTTGTCGTCCATCATGTACCTTGGACTATATTTCTTTAGTTGTGTTCATTTATTAAACAGAACATCTTGAGTTTCCACCATCTTATCAACCACGTCATTTGTTCTTCCAATTGTGTCATCAACCCCGTCATTCATCTTTTTCATCCGATTTACTCAATTGGTTTAGCGTTTTTTACCCCTAATTGTTCTCTTCGGTGATTTTTTTTCAACTTCTCCTTTATTCCCTTTTTGGAGGGGATGACATCGATGGTTCATCAAAAAAAATCAGTGTATGTTTGTTTTGAGATTGATAGGGGTATTTTATACTTTTTACATTTTGGGGTATTGATCCAAATATGCATTTACCGTACCTTGGTTTCTCTGCAACCTTGCTACTTTCTGTTCTTTCCCATGTCTCAGTTTCTCCTATTGTCCCATCACACATATCCTTTAACAATACGTCAAGTTTCACTTCTTCTTCTTCATGTGTGATACCCTTTCTTTTGCCTCCATCCTCATTTTTTTATACATCAACCCCTTCAACCAGTAATCTAGCTAACTCTCTCATGATTTCGTTCTCTTCCATAATTTTAGCATGTCTTTACAGAGCCTAATCGTATATTTTGTTGAATTATTTTACGTCATTGTTTCTCTGAGTTAGTAAAGATTAAACCTCCTCGACGGTCTTAATTAGCTCTCCTACTTGATTCCCAATCCTATTATGCTCACATCTCATATTCACTATATTCTCCTCTTATTTGGTCAATATGTTTCTGACTTGTTTGTCTTGGGCTCGATTCCTTGCATCAACATATATCACCCACCCTCAGTCGTATTCTGTTGAGGACTAAAAGACTTTACCAACTCCGCTAGCTGATTATTTTTCAATTTTAATACATGATTTGGTATGTCCCTCATCTAGTCTCTTGTCTTTAAAGATCTTGGTTGTCTCGATCAAATTTTGTTCCTTATTTTCTAGAACCTTTTTTTCCTCTCCGTTAATTCCTCAATTTTAATCACCAATCTATTTCTTTTATTAGTTGTGCCGTTTATTCTAACTTGAAATCTAAATTACCTACATATTTTTGTTCGGTTGGTTCATCTTCATTGGAGGACAAGTCACACGTTAGTATTTGGAAATCTCATCGGAAACAATGAAGTCAAACTTTGTAATTGTGAAAGAGTGTTTTGGAAATACACATGATTGCTTTGGTATATTAACTCCATTAACTCAAGTGTTGAATGATCTCTTCTAACCTCTCTTGAGTCTTATATAAATTTGTCTATCATTTTCAGCAAGTAAGAGAGAAACACTTAGAGAGTGAGATTTCAGAGCACAAAAGATAGAAATCAGTAGAGGAGTTTCTGGTATATCCCTCTGTGACAAAATTTTGAGAACCTCGGTTGAATACTTAAATCAAGCCCGATCGAGACAAAATTTTGACATATTGTTTTCTAACACATTGAAGTTCATATTCAACAGTGGGATTGTTGTTCTAATAGTTGAAACTAAAGTTATATCCTTATTTCAGGCCTCGTGAGTTTGTTCCAGTTTTGTGCATTCCATTAGTTGATGTATTCGGTAATCCTCTAGTATTGTCTAAAGAGAACCACTTGTAATCCCATTATTATATTTTTATAGTGGATTATTTGGACCCTTGTTCCTCCCTTTGTTATAACCTTGTCCTTGGAGGCTTCTTTTTTCTTGCCTATTCATATCATACAAGTGGGGAAAATGAGATCCAATCTATTTCCGTTGCATTTATTAGTGACCTTTCTCAACAAAGTGGTATCAAAGCTTTGGTTCTTTGAGTATCTTGTGTGATTTAATGGATGAATCTTCTAGTGTTTCAGGCATGATCAAATTGACGTGTTCAAATTATTCGTTAAGGAAAATAAAGATGGAAGATATCTTGTATTGCAAAGATGTGTACGATCCCATTACTAGTGAAGAAAAGTCAGAGAAGTATAATGATTCTCAATGGCAAGTGTTACATCGAAAATCCATTGGCATGATCCGACAATATGTTGCCCACTGTGTCATCTAGGATGTGACCGATGAGAAGAATGCACTAGAGTTATGGAACAAGCCCAACTCAACGTTTGATAGGCAAACCGGTGTGAACAAAGCCTCGCTTATGAGAAGAATTGTGAAGTTGCAATAAAAAGATGGACGAAGTGTGGCCGAGCACTTGAATGACTTTCAAGGTCTCACGAACATTCTCAAGGCCATTGGAATTACCTTGGACGATGAGGTATTAGCCTTACTTAGGCTTGGTTCTCTTCCTGACAGTTGGGAGATATTATTCATGTCCTTAAGTAACTCCACACCAAAGCTTTCCATGGAGATTGTTAAGAATAGTATTATGGACGAAGAAGCTCGAAGAAAGGATCTTAGTTGTCATCTCACTTAGATGCTAATTTTATTGAGAGTCGTAGAAGAAACAAATCCCGATACTCATCGTATTCCAAACAAGGCAAAATTTTGAGGTAGGTCCAAATCGAACACGAGAAAATCACTTACTTGTTTCTATTGTAAGAAAGATGGACATAAGAAAAACGAGTGTCGGAAGTTTAAGCATGATCAAGGAAACGGTAACCACGAAAAATTTGTCAACAAATCAGAAGAAAGGGAAGAAAGCAATACATCGGCTATTGCAACCGCCGAAGAAGTCTTTCTCATTGGTGATGACGATTCTGTAAATTTTTCTTGTGAAGAATGTTTGTGGGTTGTTGACTCGGGTGCCTCATTCCATCTAACCTCACATCATAATTTATTCTCTTCTTACACTTCTGGTGACTTTGGACGGTAATATCCCAGAGAGAGTATGGACTGGAAGAGATGTTTCGTACAAATATTTGAAGGTGTTCGGGTGTAGAGCAATCATGCATATTCCGAGGGACGAAAGATCAAAGCTCGACAGTAAGACCAAGAAATGTATACTCTTGGGTTATCCTTCAAAAGAATTTGATTACAGATTGTGGGATCTTGTTGCTAAGAAAATTACTTATTGCTCGGTTGTGTACTTAATATTCTGGAATTAAGAGTGATTTTAGTACGAGGTAATTGATAAATATTAAGTTCTTACTTATCTATGTAATTATATCGAAAGTGTTTAATTTATATATTTTTTTTCATCAGTTACTTTTGCTACACTAGGTGAGAAAACAACTATCATGACCTCTGAAGTACTTATAAATATTGGTGGTGAATCTGGCTGCAAGTAAACTTTAAACGAAATAGATATTTTTTATATAACTCATGATATAGGAACACAATGTTGTTCTATTTGAGGTTAATTATTGTAAAATTAGCTTTGGAAATTTTTGTTTAATCAGATTAGTGCAGAATCTTGGAGTATTGTTATCATATTTCCAAGAACTTATCACTTTATGTTTAGTCATGGTAAGCCTTTTTTGCAGGCCAATAATACTTTTTAATACTCTCTGATCACATGAAGATTTAACAGAAGACATTATTTAAATATATTATACATCTTTTCAGAAACCAGGAAAAAACATTGGGGAGGCTTCGAATATAGCTAAAGTTGTTAACAGTTGCAAAAGACGTTGCAATTTGTAGAGCTTCAATTAACATTTGGTCACACATCTTAGTTAAAATTTCATTATTATTATTATTATTATTATTATTTTATTATTATTATTATTTTTAAATGACATCGGATGAGAGGGTCAAAGAAGTGAAATTGCTTAACCATATTTTTTGCAATATACGCATTAAAACTGCTGAGTTATTTATTATGTCTCTTTCCAAATATGCACGGTTTAGTGCCTTGATTTTTTTAACTTTTTTACTCTCGCTATATTCATGTGCTACCCGGCTGGGTCATTGATCATGAGTTAGTCATGACAACCAAGCCATACATGATACTGGGCAATTTCGATTTTCTTTCACCTTTCTTGATCCTGCCAATCCTGAAATTCTTATTCACTTTTATTAGTTTAAGGACGTTGAAGATGGTAAGAATCTCTATATTCATCTTCACTATCTCCACAAGTGGTTTTGATTAAAAAATCTCTCTGATGAGTTAAGGGAATATATCAGAGTGGGTGGAGGGATGGGGATGATTGGATCTTTAGCAGATCCATAGAAGGGCCCTACAAGAGATAAATTATATAATACTTTATGGTCCCCCAAATTTCAAAATCTTCACTTGGCCCCTTAAACTTTAAAATATTATTTTTTAGGCCTTGATCTATTTTGTTGTTTTTATGATAAAATATAGGGTATGTTTCAAAATATAGGACTTATAGTGAAATTGTTTTTCACTTTTGTCCCCATGCTTTTATGATAAAATATACAGTGGCGTTATAAATATACTCAAGGTAACTAAAACGTTCACTTTGTTAAAAATAATTCACACTTTGTCTTAAATGGGAGAACCAACTATGGATTTCTTAATAAAAGTATGCTTAGTTAAGTGTTTAAAAATTGATTGTTTGAAGCTTTGTTCATTTTAGGTGAAATCATTATAGAAGAAGATAGAAGATGGAAGGTCAAATTTGAATTTTGTGATGAGGTTGTTTATTGTAGACCCTTTTTTTTCTAAACACTTATAGATTGTAGACCTTGCTTAATGAAGCTAAGGTGTGATTTGACTACCAAAATATCTATATTGTATATTATTTTAGCTACTAATTTTTCCTTATGTTACCAGACATAATGCAACTGAGGTTGAAAAGGTATGGTTTACACAATATACATACTATTTTTGTAGCAATAAATAATTCAATCCTGAGACGCATATATACAATTGCAGGATTTTGGTATGCATCAACAATTTGAACGTTAATACCAATAAATCTACCCGTTAGACATGATTCTTATATGATCAGTCCTATTATGAATGTAATTAATACATGGAAATCCAGTAGCTGGACAGAAGAATAGGAATTGTTGAATCTTATTCCTTATGAAGTAGTCTTTGATCAAGTTTGTGATCCTTTCCCGGTTCTGTAAATCTTAGCTAGCTTATTGAGTACTTTATTCTTATTCACGATATTGAATTGTAATTTTTTTATAATTATGATCAAATTAGACTGTGTAGCATACTAGAGGGAATTTTACAAAAGTAGCATAGATAGCTAAATATTTGATGTGTTCTATAGTCCATTTGTTTGTTTTCTCTTATTATCTGCCCTATCTGTTACGTTAAAATGCATTTTGAGAGCATATTGACATTATTTTAACCTTACATTTGTACTAACGATTTTGTCACAATATTAGACCATTTGGAAAGAGAGTATTCTAGCGATCATATAATGAGTTACCGATCAAAATTTTACGATTTTTACTTATATGGATATATCTAAATAAATTTTGTTCGTGGGTAATATGTAGAAACTCATAGGTACTTTTATATTTTTAGAATATTTTTGGCAATAGAAAGAAGCATAATAATTGAATTCTCGGTTGCATCTCCAAAGTGCTCTTTAGTGAAAGCTGTATACACAAAAAGATAAATGAAAATATATTAAAAATTAACTAACTGACAATAATAATGCAAAAATATTTCTATGATATACTAAACTATTTCTAATAGAGAAATTCGTAAAATCTATTTCTACGACGGTCAATTCTTGATTGCTTCACAACCTGTTTTTTCCCATTGCTCTTAAAGATGCAATAGTTGTACCCCAATCCAAGAAATTAAATTAAATATCATTTGTTTTATCATTAATCGATAAACTTAATATCATATTTGAACTATTTCACTTAATCCACAATCTCTTTTTGTATTGCTTAGCTTTTTTTATTGTGTAGTATATCATTTGGGAATAAGGGGATTGGAATGCGAAAAGGAAGGCAGATACTTGGTAGTTGTCTGCTTATGTCTCTCTTTTTAGGTATAATTTAACCTTTTTTGAGTTTTCTTATTATATCTTATATGATATCTAATTGCATCATTAAAATCTATATTATGTGAAAATTTACTGGCATTCAAATCAGCAAATATATATTTGTGATGTACACCTTTCCACATGTAGAATATTTTCTATTCTCGCAACAAGACAGACCAATGGTGGTAATTATCTTTTATACATTTATGGTACAAAAGTTCAAATATTTCAGGGTGACCACTTTCTTAACTATTTTGCAACTTCTCTCTTTGCATCAGAATAAGGGGCAAGGAGGCGGAAGAAAACACAAAAACTTGGTAGCTTTCTTGAACTGCTGCACCAGTTGAAGAGCCACATTTAGAAGAAAAAATTACAAGAAAGACATCTTATAAGCTGAAGCAAAAGACATCTAAACTCTAAATTGAATAAACTTGAGAATGAATCAATATGATTGAGTCTCCTCTTACAGTATATGATGTTCATGTTGTTGAGATTTCACTTTTGGTCAACATGTCATTGGTCTTAACTATGCTGTTGAATTTTAGTATTCATTTAAATTAGTTGAATTAATAATGTTATCTATTATTTATGTAGATTCTATCCATTATCTATTTTCTATTATAAGTATTTTTTTCATCATAAATAAAGATATAACTTAATTTCTTGATTAAATTTTTATTATTATATATATTAACTTTTGGACAATACATTATCAAAAAAATTTAATCGAACAATTAGATGAATTTTCATATTTTGCAGTGCCTTCAGGCACGGGCAACACCTAATATATATATATATATATATATATATATATATATATATATATATATATATATATATATATATATATATATATATATATATATATATATATATATATATATATCTATATAATAAAGCAGAATGAAATCTAACTCTCCCTATTTATCCTCAAACTTCCCCATTCATCTCATAATTCCCCTATTTATCTCATAATTCCCCCATTCTTCTCATTTTTTCATTTATTATATTTATTATATATACACATACACATGAAAATACTAAATAATATAAAATCCATATAAATAAAATTATAAGATTTCAAATTATGTTTCATATAAATAAAATTTATTCATTTTTATTAAAATTTGCAAGTACTACAAAATTTTAAAAAATAAAAATAAAAATTTATTATAAGAAAAGTTCAACCAGATATAATATAAAATTTAAAAAAATCACTTTACTTTACAATATTTAAATAATTTTTTATTTCTTTTATTTTCTTTGTCAAAACATGTATAATTTTGGAAGAAATCATTTCAACTTTATAATAATAATTTTTCAAGACAAGAAATATATTGATTCATCCAATAAAAATTATAGAATATTAGAAAGTCAAGATGAAATTCATAGGATATAAAAATTTAAAATTAATAAACACTTAAAGGATAATTAATAATTAAAATAATCTGATAATTGACCATTAAATTCATTATATCTCTATATCTATATAATAAAGTACTTTTTTAAACGGGTTAGACCCTCTACAAAAAAGACAAGCATGATCGTCTTTGGTCCCTTAATTATTTTCTATACATTATTTGCATTAATTTTTTTTCTAATAAAAACTTAATTGTCCTTTATCCCACTCCATTAGACATCTAAAAGTTCTGTATTTGATCCACGCTGACCGCAAACCTCTAACCTTAACCTAAATTCTTAACTGTAACCTAAACCTTAACTTTAACCGTAACCTCAAAGTGAACCTCAACCTTAGAATTAAACTTAACATCAACCTCTAACTTAAATTTAACCTTAACTTTAACCTTAACCTCAACCTCAACCTCAATCTCAACCTTGAATTAAACTTAACATCAACCTCTAACTTAAATTTAACCTTAACATTAACCTTAAAATTGACTTTAACCTTCTCCTTAACCCTAGCCCTGGCCCTAGCCCTCGACCTAGCCTTGACATTAGCGTTAGCCTTAGTCTTAGTCTTAGCCTTAGCCTTGGCCTTACCCTTAGCCTTAGCCTTAGCCTTAGTCCTAGCCATAGCCTTAGCCTTAGCCTTAGTCTTAGTCGTAGCCTTAGCCTTAACCTTAGACTTATACTTAGCCTTAGCCTTAGCCTTAACCTTAGCCTTAGCCTTAACCTTAGCCTTAGCTTTAAACCTATCCCTAGTCTTAGTCGTAGCCTTAGTCTTAGCATTAGCCTTAACCATAACCATAACCATAAACTTAACATTAACCTTAAACTTAACCCTTAACCCCTTAACTCCTTAACCTTAACCTTAACCTTAACCTCAACCTTTTTAACTAATAATTTTAACCATATCCTTAACCCTAACCTAACATTAACCTTAATCTTAACCTTAAACTTAAACTTAAACTTAAACATAAACATAAACATAAACATAAACTTAGACTTACACTTAAACTTAAACTTAAACATAAACTTAAACTTACACTTAAACTTAAACTTAAACATAAACTTAAACTTAACCTTATTGTTAACGTTAACCTTACCATCACCCTTACCCTTAACCTTAACAATAATATTAACCACAACTTAAACCTTAAACTTAACCATAACCTTTGATATTACACCTTAAACCTAAACCTTAAACTTTAAACCATAAACCTAATCTTCATCTTCACCTTAACCTCAACCTTCACTTTAAACTTAAAGCTTAAATATTTACCTTAAAATTAACCTTAAACCTTGAACCTCAAACCTTAACCTTTACCTTAACCTTAAACCTTAAATTTAACTTTCATCTTCACCTTCATCTTTACTTTTTTAACCTTTATCTTAATCTTAAAGTTAAAACATAACTTTAACATTAATTATAAAATTAATCTTAACTTGAACCATTAACCTTAAAGCTTAAACCTTAAACCTTAAACCTTAAACCTTAACCTTAATACTTAAAAACCCCTTATTCTTCTCATAATTTTCATATTCTTCTCAAAATTAATTAATATAAAATAAAAAAAAATATATATATATATATATATACTTACGTTTTATCTCATATTTTACTCAAGTAAGTAACAAATTTATTTCCTTCAATCTCGGATTTTATAGTTTTTCAAAAAATAGTGTCGTTTTAATAATAAATATATCTAAATATAAACTCATATATGTAGCAAACGTATGGATAAATCAAATTGAAAGATGATTACTCATGAAAGACACGTTTAAGCATTCTATTTTGATACAGTATGTGTCATTCTATACGCAACGTAGCTATATATGTTATATAATATCTATCATGTATAAATTCGAAAAACAATTTTTGCTATAAAAAGACCAAGTTTTGCATTTTATATTTGAAACATAAAAAAAATTAATACTTATTTAATTTTCAAATTTACCTTAACCAAAATAAGTCTATATAAAATAGAATACACCTAACTTTTAAATTTTAATCAATATTAAAATATAACCAAATGAGAATCACAACTTAATTGCATATTTTCTTATTTATTTTTATTACAAGATCGTTTATATTATATGAACTAATCAAACATTTTTTTTTTAAATTAATATTTTATATCGGAATACTAACGTTTACTTTAAATTTATAATATAAAATCATTCCTTACAAAATTCCCAAATTTGTCAACCTTAAAATTAACCTTAACCTTAACCTTAACCTTAACCTTAACATTAACCTTAACCTTAACATTAACCTTAACCTTAACATTAACCTTAACCTTAACATTAACCTTAACCTTAACCTTAACCTTACCTTACCCTTGACCTAAAGCTTGATTTTAACCCTTAACCCATAAACTTAAACCTTAACCTTAATATTAACCTTAACTCTTACCTTAACCTCAACCTCAACCTCAGACTTAAACTTAACCTTAACCTTAACTTGAAATTTGACCATAGCCTTAGCCTTCACTGTATCCTTAGTCGTAGCCTTAGCCAAAGCCTTAACCTTAACATTAACCTTACCCTTAAAATTAAAATAACCTTTACCTTAACTTTAACCTTAACAATAACATTAACCTTAATTCTAACCTTACCCCTTAACTTAACCTCAACCCCTTAATTATTAACCTTAACCTTAACTTAACCTTAAACTGAACCTTCAACCTAACCTTAACCTGAACCTTAATTTGTCTTAATTTTTATGTTTTGAAGTGCCTTAAGGCACGGGCTATACCTAGTATCTATATAATAAAGCAGAATGAAACCTAACTCTTCCTATTTATCCTCAAACTTCCCCATTCGTCTCATAATCCCCCCATTTGGCTCATATTTCCCCATTATTCTCATTCTTTCATTTATTATATACACATACACATGACTCAAATATATACACATTATTATATACGCATGAAAATAATTAATAATATATAATCTACTTAACCTTCATATAAATTAAATTATAACAATTCATATTATTTTTCATAAAAACAAAATAATTAATAATATATAATTCACTTAACCTTCATATAAATAAAATTATAAGAATTCATATTATTTTTCATATAAATAAAGTTTATTCCTTTTTTTATTAAAATTCACAAAGTACTAAAAAATTAAAAAAAAAATCTGAATTTATTATACGAAAATTTTAACTAGATACAATATAAAATTAAAAAAAATCACTTTAAATTACAATATATAAATAATTTTTTTTCTTTTATTTTTGATTGTCAAAACATGTATAATTTTTATAGAAATCATTTCAACTTTATAAAAATAAATTTTCAAGACAAGAAATATATTGTAATAGCCAATAAAAATTATAGAACACTACAAAGTCAAGATGGAATTCATAGAATAATAAATATATATATATGTCTATCATATAAAAATTAAAATTAATAAACACTTAAAGGATAATTAAGAATCAAAATTATTTGATAATTGACCATAATCTATATAATAAAATACTTTTTTAAACGGGTTGGACCCTCAACAAAAAAGACGAGCATGATCGTCTTTGGTCCCTTATTTTATTTTTTCACATTAATTGCATCAATTTTTTTCTAATAAAAACTTAATTGTCCCTTATCCCACTCCATTAGACATCTAAAAGTTCCATATTTGGTCCAGACCGCAAACCTCTAACCTTAACGCAAATTCTTAACCATAACCTAAACCTTAACCTCAAACTCAACCTCAACCTTTGAATTAAACTTAACATCAACCTCTAACTTAAATTTAACCTTAACATTAACCTTAAACTTAACCTTAACCTTCTCCTTAACCCTAGCCCTGGCCCTAGCCCTCAACCTATCCTTAGACTTAGCGTAAGCCTTAGTCTTAGTCTTAACCGTAGCCTTGGCCTTACCTTTAGCCTTAGCCTTGTCCTTAGCATCAGCCATAATCTTAGTCTTAGCCTTAGCCTTAGCCTTAGTCTTAGCCTTAGCCTTAGCCTTAGCCTTAGACTTAGCCTTAGCCTTAACCTTAGCCTTAACCTTAGCCTTAACCTTAGCCTTAGCCTTAGCCTTAGCCTTAACATTAAACTTATACCTAGCCTTAGTCGTAGCCTTAGTCTTAGTCTTAAACTTAACCATAAATTTAACATTAACCTTAAACTTCACCCTTAACTCCTTAACCCCTTAACCTTAACCTTAACCTCAACCTCAACTTTTTAACTAATAATTTTAACCATATACTTAACCTTAACCTAACATTAGCGTTGAACTTAACCTTAAACTTAACCTTAAACTTAAACTTAAACTTAACATGAACTTCAACTTACACTTAAACTTAAACTTAAACTTAAACTTAAACTTAAACATAAACTTAAACTTACCCTTATTGTTAACGTTAACCTTACCCTCACCCTTACCCTTACCCTTACCCTTAACAATAATATTAACCTCAACTTTAACCTTAAACTTAAACATAACCTTAGATATTACACTTTAAACCTACACCTTAAACTTTAAACCATAAACCTTAATCTTCACCTTCACCTTAACATTAACCTTAACTTTAAATTTAAACCTTAAAAATTTACCTTAAAATTAACCTTAAACCTTAAATTTAACTTTCACCTTTACCTTCATCTTTACTTTTTTAACCTTTATCTTAACCTTAAAGTTACAACTTAACTTTAACCTTAATTATAAAATTAATCTTAAATTGAACCATGAACCTTAAAGCTTAAACCTTATATCTTAAACCTTAACCTTAACTTTAACCATAACCTTAATATTTAACGTTAAACCTTATACCTTAAACCTTAAATTTTAAAATTTAAACCTTAACCTTAAATCTTAAACCTTAACCTCAACCTTAACCTTAATCTTAAACAATAACTATAAACTTCACCTTCACCTTCATCTTCAATTTTATAACCACTATCTTAACTTTAAAGTTAAAACTTAACCTTAACCTAAATGTTAAAACTTAAATTTTACCTTGAACCTTAGACCTTAAACCTTAAACCTAAACCTTAACCTTAACTTTAACCATAACCTTAACCTTAAACACTACCTTAAATTCTACCTTTAACCTTAACCTTAACCTTTATCTTAACCTTAACCAAATAAATATTTATAGCGTTAATATTCGACCTTAAACCTTATATCTTATAAAACCTTAACCTTGAACCTTAAAATTTATATCTTAAACCTTAACTCTAACCATAACCTTAAAATTAACCTTAACCTTGACCTAAACCTTAACCTTAACCATAACCTTAACCTTATTCTTAAACTTAACCTTAACCTTGATCTTAACCTTGACTTTCACCCATCAAACCTGGGTTCGATTCCCGTCAATAGAAAAAAAAAATCTTGAGTGTCTTCAGATATATGTATGCTGACACAATGATACTTTGTAGAGTTATGAGATTTATGCACGTATATTAAAAACTCGAGATTATATGATTCACACATTTAGATTATGATACTCTTTGATTATTTTCGTATTTTAATCTATTTATTATCTTTACTTTTTTAACCTTTATCTTAACCTTAAAGTTACAACTTAACTTTAACCTTAATCATAAAATTAATCTTAAATTGAACCATGAACCTTAAACCTTAAAGCTTAAACCTTGAAACTTAAAACTTAAACCTTAAACCTTAACCTTAACTTTAACCATAACCTTAATATTTAACGTTAAACCTTATACCTTAAACCTTAAACCTTAAATCTTAAAATTTAAACCTTAACCTTAAATCTTAAAATTTAAACCTTAAATCTTAAACCTTAACCTCAACCTTAACCTTAACCTTAAACAATAACTATAAACTTCACCTTCACCTTCATTTTCAATTTTATAACCACTATCTTAACTTTAAAGTTAAACCTTAACCTTAACCTAAATGTTAAAACTTAAATTTTACCTTGAACCTTAGACCTTAAACCTAAACCTTAACCTTAACTTTAACCATAACCTTAACCTTAACATATAACCTTAAACACTACCTTAAATTTTACCTTTAACCTTAACCTTAACCAAATAAATATTTATAGCGTTAATATTCGACCTTAAACCTTATATCTTATAAAACCTTAACCTTGAACCTTAAAATTTATATCTTAAACCTTAACTCTAACCATAACCTTAAAATTAACCTTAACCTTGACCTAAACCTTAACCTTAACCACAACCTTAACCATATCCTTAACCTTATTCTTAAACTTAATCTTAACCTTAATCTTAACCTTGACTTTCACCCATCAAACCTGGGTTCGATTCCCGTCAATAGAAAAATAAATCTTGAGTGTCTTCAGATATATGTATGTTGACACAATGATACTTTGTAGAGTTGTGAGATTTATGCACGTATATTAAAAAATCGAGATTATATGATTCACACATTTAGATTATGATACTCTTTGATTATTTTCGTATTTTAATCTATTTATTATTTGTTTAAACTGTACATGGATTTATGGTGCATTTGAATTTAATAACCAATTTTTTTATCTCATTTTCGTATTCATTCTATCTATTATTTCGGTTTTTACATATTCAAGACAAAATATCATCATATCTTTTAAACATTTTCTATGTTAAAACTGAAAGTAGACAAGTAACTCAATTTTTATGTTTTGAAATGCCTTAAGGCACGGGCTATACCTAGTATATATATATATATATATATATATATATATATATATATATATATATATATATATATATATATATATATATAACACTGTCCAAAAAAATCTTCCTAACAGGTTTAACACGACCCGTTTCTAAAATTTGGCCATAACATTTGTTATAGAATTTCAATTTAAATGATTTAAAAGTCAATTTTCAAAATTTGAATTTCCTATCTTTTTGAACGATTAGTTTCCAAAAAAACTAACTTTATGAAAACTAGAAAAATTAAATTAATTTGGGAATAATAGATTGTTAACATTTTTGAAACTTAAACACAACAAGACATAGGCCAAAATGGACCAGATACATAATATTAGTAATAAATTTATTTAATACGACATAATAAATAAAGAGGTTGAATATTAGTTGAAAAAACTCATCCCGCCATTGATATTGATATATATAAATTTGTGAGTGTTATGAATCTTCAAAGCTCTCGACACTCAATTTATATGGTGTGTGTTTTAGATTTAGAATGAGTAAGATCAAGGAATCAAACTTCACTATCTTTAGACAACCTTACACCAAGTTTTAATAGACAAAATTTCTTAATATATTAATTTCTTATATTGCTTAATATATGCGTAATTTTTTTTAAGCATTTATGTCTAACATTGATGAAGCATATACATAGGTAGAAATCACTACAAGAAAACTGTGATATACCAACTCTTTTTTCCCTACTCTCTATTAATTAGTTGTTAAAAAAACATCAATTCTATATTTAACCACCTTCTTTGATAGGAGTAGTCTATTACTATAAACAATTTCCTACCCACCATCAATAGTAGTGGGCTATTGATATCAAAAAATTCCCAACCAGACTTACGGTAGTATTCACCCTTATATTTCAAAATGACAAAAAAAAAAACATAATTAACTACAAAAATAAATAGAAATATATTTAACTTAAAAAACTGAAAAAAAGAAAATTCATAATTAATAAATAAAAATCCAAATCTATTCAAAAACATAATATAAAAATTACTTAAAACAAATTCATAAATATTTTAAAAAATATTGAAAATGTTTAATAATTATTTAAAGCAATAATTAATTCAATTGTTTTTTTTAAAAAGCATAATTATTTTTTAATCATAATTAATTCAAAAAATTATTTAAAAATCGATATACCCATAAATATACGAATATATACAGGAGTAGCATCAATTTGGCCTTAATATATTCCTTTACCGGTCTTTAATCAATTAATTCCGTTTACTTTCTTTCCACAGTCTCTTCTCTGCCATTAGTGTTGCCCCTAACGGCCTAAAACCACCGCCCCTCCACATCCCAATTCATACATTTTCCCTCGTGAATGTCCAAAAGATTAGAAAATTGAATTCCGCCACTTTTACC
Organism: Nemophila menziesii; assembly: GCA_029959085.1. NCBI lineage: Eukaryota > Viridiplantae > Streptophyta > Magnoliopsida > Boraginales > Hydrophyllaceae > Nemophila > Nemophila menziesii. The sequence continues at coordinate 33,960,727 of JARWIR010000005.1, read as the reverse complement.
ACTACTACCTGGCGCCGCTAGCTCCGCCGTGAATCCTTCCATTTTCTTTCTCCTCCTTCCTGTGAATTTTTTTTCTTCTCCTTTCAGTAAGTCTCGCTCTCATAATATATGTTCATATGCATCAATTATGTATCTATATGCAATGCATATGCCGTATGATACCAACTCCACCGACGTATTCCTCACTCCGTCTCTATCCGATCACTGCTTCACCAGCGGCACCACCTCAACTGTATCAGAACCACTCCACTTCCGCCACCAGCAGTAAAAAACATTCTGCTACTTTCCGATTGCATCGGGCAAGAAGAATCATTACTCAGGTTATGTATTATATCAATTTGATTTTTGCATTAATCATGACTGTATCTTTTTTTTACTTTTTGTCCTTAAGAACTGCATCCTCTGTTTTTTGTTTAATCAATAGGATTTTTAACTTTATCACGTTTGTATGATTTATGTCCTAATTTAGATTGGATTACATTGAAGTTCACAGCTTGCACTCTAGGTGTTTGATTTTTTGTCTAACTTACTCTAATTTGCTGCTTCTGTTACTATCTGAAACAAGTATGTCAATCTCTCCCCTTGTAGTGTCTATAGTTTAGATATTGTCATTTTGTTTACAGTGCTGCTTTATTCTGTAGAGATCAATATTTATGCAAATGATTTAGATGCCTCAATCTGTAAGTACATTGCTAATAAATAGGCATATAAATATTGTATGTACTTCAATGGTGGTGAGTAGGAAGTCAGTCAAGTGTTTGCAATGTGGATTCGTAAATGGTTTGTGATCCTAAAGTCTTTTAATTGCTTATGCGAATATTTATATTTAATACTGTTTGTAAAATTGATATGTATTGCAGTTATAGTAAAAAGGAAACTTTTGGAATTATCCATGATCGTAGTCCTGTTGTTGATGATTTCTCCAAGGAATGCAAATCAACTCTTGCACACTCTAGAGAGATGCAGAACTTGATGCTAAAATAGCTTATCCTCTTTTCCAAAATATGCTAGATGAGGTATTTGTAGAGATTTAAGCTTTGTTTTGTTTTGTTGTTTGCATGATATATATAGGTTATTTTGCATAAATAGGACTTTTTAAGATGAAGATGAAAAACTCCTAGCTAGTTGATAGACCATTTCTCATAAACCTGCCAGAATTCTCATTAAATATACAAGTAGATTGAAAATAAGTTTTATTTCTGATTATTTGGCTTTAAGATTGGTAAAATGAAATTTAATTAAACATTGTTTATGTGGCAACATATGATTTTAATATCATTTCACGTATGATGGTACAATTTCAGATAAGAGTTCATTGATGGATTTGGTACGAGCAGTTGCTGATAAAGGATCGGCCTGTTCAGAAATTTTGGTCTACTTTAATGGTTTCTAATCCACGAAAAAATGGAGACTTAAAAACCGTGAGTTAATTTGAAATCTTCTTGATCAAAATTTAATTAAAGATATGAACATTACGCAGATATTGATGAATGTAAAGTAAAGAAAGCCTGTCAATGTCCGGAATGAATCTACTCTCATACTTGGGCAGTTATGAATGTACTTGTAATGCAGATCTTTTATATATACAGAATCATAATACTTTTATAAGTAAGTTTACTTACCCAAGCTTGATATACTTATGCATAGGGACCTATAGTGCAATTAACTCAAATAATATATAATATACATTCAAGAGAACTTCTGAAGATAAATTTGCTTGGTCGGCCATTTCTTCCCTTTTTGGATGCCGTAAGTTTCTTCCAATTTTCTATTTATTTCAATTCAACTGATTTTGACTCTCATTATATAGAATAAAAATGTATTACGAATATATATATATAATTAATTATTGAATATTAAACTTTATTGGTGCAAGGATTTCTTGTTGATCATAAAAGGGCTGGATTGAAGAGTGTTGAGTGAATTCCCCTTTTAAAGCTACATCATATTTCCTTTCCGATAAGAAAATTAAACTTAACTTATATACTATGGTGAATTTTTCTTGCTTTTATGTTGATACAGTTTAAATTTTTTTGTTCTTGCAAGGTTGATGCGAATGTTGGTCAAGTTGCGGTGAGAGTAAGGTGGGTCCCATTGGATCCTTTACCTGAGGGTGTTCATATACATCTTTTAAACTCGTAAGTTCTCCATTGAATTCAAGATTATATGAAAACTCAGTTGTAATCACTTCGTTCTTATTTGATTATCTCAGTTCAGAATCAAGACATACAAATCAATCATGCTCCATTAATCAATGCAACTCAAGTTTTCTAAATCATTTTATTTAAATATTAATCTATAAAATGCTCATATTTTGTTATTTAATGCAGAAAGTTTCAGCTGCATCTGGTGATATGAGAAAGGCATTATATATTGCAGGTTAGTAGTAATTTTGTGTTTGCAAAGTTAAATAATTACGGTGACTAATTACTATTTATTTTTAATTTAGGAGTGCAATTGAGATGTTAGAAGCTGAAATAAAATATTATAGCATAGCAAAGCAAGAAAATTATATAGTAAGAGTTGATCACGTAGGGATTGCTTTGTCTAAAGCATATAAATCTCCTGTAGTAGATATTATAAAATCTCTTCCACATCATCAACAGGTAAATAAATAAAAAATAATAATGTTTATTTAATTGTTGAAATCTTATATACCTTTTAACCTTGTCTTGTTTTTTTACTGTAGTTTATTCTTTGTTCTGCTGTAAAACTTTTCCGTGGGGGTAAAAAGGATAGCACTGTTGGTGAGGTAAATTCTTTTTTCTTTGAGAAGTTTAATGAAATTAAATATTAATATTTACTGATTTGTTGTAACTTTTGTGATGTAACAGTTGAATAAGTGTTATACTGATGTTTGTAAGTCAACTTCAATTCCACCTTATGGGATTTCTGAACTTTGTAGTATGGGTAAAGTGTTGGCTGATCAGGTAAATAACTAATTATCTAGATATATACTATTTTGTTAATGTATTCTTTTGTAGGCTGCTTTGATGCTACCTGGTGCAGCAGCAGACCTATTGCAAGTATCAATAGCCGACTCTATCTTAGAAATGAGCTGGGAAAGGGGGTCTCAATAGCCGATTCTATTTTGGAAGAAAGCTGGGAAAGTAGGTCTCAAAACCGACTCTTTTGGAGGGGAGCTGGGAAAGGAGGTCGCAATAGCCGACTCTAATTTGAAGGAAAGCTGGGAAAGAGGTCTCAATAGCCGACTCTTTTGGAGGAGAGCTGGGAAAGGAGGTCTCAATAGCCGACTCTTTTGGAGGGGAGCTGGGAAAGGAGGTCGTAATAGCCGACTCTTTTGAAGGGGAGCTGGGAAAGGAGGTCGCAATAGCCGACTATCCTATCAACATGTAGTCATAACATTGGCAACACGAGTATAGGCCACTATGGGATAAAGTGCAGGCAAAGATAAGCCAACGCTTTAAAAGGGTCGTCTAAAGGTCAAAACGAAGTTGGGAAAAAAGGTTTTTCTTGTTGTGAATGGTACTAAAAAGGAATATTAAGGACTGTTATCGTATTAACGATAATATTTGAGTTTAAAGTCCACAAGTTAAGCAATTTTCACACCATCAATTTGAAAAGAACAATTATAGAGTTGATACAGTTGTAGTCCACAAGTTAAGCAATTTTCACACCATCAATTTGAAAAGAACAATTATAGAGTTGATACAGTTGTAGAGTTTTCAACTATGTAATCATAATAGATTAGAAGATTTTTAGAATTTTACAAAGATATCCATGGACTTCCTCAATGAATGAACTTCAAGGGCCTCATCATCGCATTGTCTTCATGATCTAGTATCTATCAATATAAAAATATATGTATATAAGATGAAGCAATATAAAATATAATATAAACAAGAAAAGTAATTACTTACATGGCAATGGTACACATATCCAGGCTCTAATGTAGCGTCAAAAGGATATGAAGCATTAGTATGTATGTAAGAAAACCTAACGAAAATCTTTGTGACATACCCAGGCATCATTTTGTACACATTCTTCCATCCTTTCTCGTAATCAAGCACTTTAACTCGTTTACCATTTGCATGTTTACTTACATTGCACTTAATCGCATCGTTTAATTTTGTCATACACACTTTAAACTCATCAAGATTGACTAATTCAGTTTGTTCTAACGCTGTAAAAAGACCCAAATGAATGTGTAATGGGTGATTATCCTCAGTCAAATTAATCACATACCATATCTCACTTGTTCCCACTTTTGGCGTTTCAGTCACAGGTGCTTCGTACGATCTCCCATTAATATATAAATGTGTCGGCTCATCAATATCACTTTTATACTCATACATTGCAATATATCTTGTTCGAGAAGCATGTGATAGTTTTGGTGATGGATATTTAATTAAAGTTTTTGCAATTTTATATCTCTCATCTAAGATAGTATGTGAGGGTTTTATGAGGAATTTCATGACTTTACCATTGGCTTCATTGACTGGATCACCGGAAGGAAATGGATACGGTGCACCGTTCCTCAAAATGGTTGATTCGGAGTTTGACTTTGAGAAGTCAACGATGACATCAGCAATTTCTGACGGTGCTAATAATAATTCTTTGATCGTGATTGGTCGCTCATTGTATGATGAGTCGGATCCCACATGGATAAATGACATGTTATTGGTGAAATAAAATTTGAAAAATCTAGCATTACTTGCATTGATGATACGAAATCGATATCTCCTACGTTTCACTACCATATAGGGCCATGCTTTTCCATTGACTATAATTGCGTCACCGAAATACTCAGGCTGCCATTGAGGGTGTATGGTAGGGTTATCTCCTGTAGAATTCATATAGATCGAACCATCGCTTCGAAAGCTACGATCAAACACAATCAACGGTCGATCAAACTCATGATCATACGGTAATCCAAGTGGTGCCTCGAGTTGTGGTTGTCGAATGATGTAGGCCCCGAAAAGACCAGCTAATAAGTTAACTCTAGTCAACCCCATTGCATGATCATGATACCATAATGTACCTGTATAGGCAAATTTGTAAGTTTCTATACATGACAATAAATAGAAAATTATAGGAATATGAATATACCTGGATGTTGAATGTTATGATAATGATACTTTTTCTTTTGCCAAGTTGGGCCTTTCTCTTTAAATCCAGATGTAAACCATGAGTGAGCATGACCATCACTTTGGGGCTCATCAATGCCACCATGAAGGTGCACCACTGTAGGAATACCCTTTTTGTTTAAAGGAATTGCGGTTGGGATAGTTGGATCCCATGGTAATATATGTTTTGACGGAAGATGGTTTGTCCAGGTCACATAAGTATCAACTCCATGGAGGGACTCAATTGTAGGACCAGGAATTGTTGATGTGTGACGTGATGTACCATATGCAAATCCGGGTGTCGGAGGAAGATCTCTATGAAATTTCTAGATTAAAAAGAATAATTTTATTAATATAATAGAATAAATATGTTCCAATTTAATGCTGAAATTAAAATCTTTTTTAAGAACTTGTATAATATTAAAATCTCTTTTGTAAAGAGGTCCAAGAATAGGGTTGCTAATTAAGTTGCTAAACAAATACTTCGTGGGTGTTTGTTTGGCATTTGGAATGCCTTTCTTCCCTCCCAATTAGCTAATTTAATTAGGAAAGACTTGGAACCAACTGGTATTGGATAAGTTGTAATATTTTGTTTATGGTTATTTATGTTCTTTTGACTAAAAAAAAAATGCTGAAATTTGAAAGTAAATAAATTAATAAATAAATTGATTAATTAATTAAGATGGGTGTTAGCTAGTGGAGATCAGAAGATTATGAAATTTGAGTAAAGTTGAAAGTAATAAATCATGTTTGGATGACTATAACTCCACTTTACCTAATACCCCTACTAACATTTTATAATTCAGTCGCATAAGTATAATCACCTTTTGGAAAAGAATGAGAAAACAAATGTTGTAATGATTATATTGATCTCGAATCCACCTTAGAAACAATTTGGTCATTATATTTGGATCTGAAGATTGAAAAGAAAGAATAAAGTTATTTTTAATTTGGGTCCCTTCATTTCCCATGTTGATCTAGTAAAGATCTCGACTACAAAGGACTATAGCTAGTCCTTAAATGAGCATGTCTAACCATATCCGGTTTTTATTAAATATAAGTATAATTTTAATTATTTTTTCTTTATACATCTATAGTAATGTAAGACTTAGAATCAAGACCTTGTTCTCTGTGAGTAATTTAACCATTACATCAATTATTAATTTTAGTTATTTTTTGTTTTAAAACACGATTAATTCTGTCTTATATGTTTCAATTATATAATTATCAAAATTGTGTCTTTTTTTTTTTTTGAGTACATGAGAGAGCCACTTTGGGTTCGGAGTCATTTCGACTCCAATGAGATTCGATCCCAGGACCTCTTGTGTCTTTTGCTACTAATAAAAATAACTAAAATTCACCCATCTAGGTGTATATTGTTTATTCTCCGATCGATTTTAAATTTTTATCTTCTAATATTAAATTCATTTAGTTAAAAGTACTCTAGTTTGTTCTTGTTTAAAAAAAATCTCCAAATTTATCAATAACAGGTTGTCAAATGTCAACTTTTCAATAACTTTAAATACCCTGAAATAGTTTTTTTTTCCTTCAAAATACCCTAAAATAGTGTAAAGATTAAACCAACACATATATTTTCTAATCTGTTGAAAAGCATTATAAAAGAAAATAAAGTTAAAAACGAAAACAGATATAGCTAATACAGATAAAGTACGAAAATAAGGACCACAATCTAAGTGATAGACTGATAACAATAACTTTAAACCGACACTTTCCAACGCCATGTAAAAATTGGTGTCTAGGGACTATGGGAGGTGTAAATTCTCGAGTTCGTGTAAAATCATACCTTCAATTATATTACTATTTAATCTAAAATAATAAAGCTAATAAAGTATAAAGTGTTCTTGACTCTACATTTAAATTTTGATAATGCATGACAGAAATTGCAAGGACACCTAGAGAGAGGCATAGTGCATGGGCTGGATAATATGAAGCTGAAAAAGTATAAATCGTTTGTAACTCTACATTAAAATTATAGTGAAGAAATCTTTGCAGAAGCATATACAATAATCTGAAGTAAGGTGGAAATAGTGAAGAGAGTGAGGGGCACTTTACCCATTTTTTGTGGTACATTCCAATCTTCAATGATTTTGGAACATGAACACCTTTGACAACATCGAAGCCTTCAATTTTGGGCATATCTGGAAGTTTATCAACAAACATTTTCAATTTTGATGGACTTATTAAATCATCCACTGCCCATGTTGATGTTGTACACATTAAAAACTCTAACAATAGCAAACAAATGAAATGCACCAACACCATCTTTGATTATCGATAGAGCAAGAATGGGTAGATATGAGGAGAGGGGAGAATGAGTTATGTGAATATAAAGACAGAAAGGAGATGACTAAAAGGAAAGATGACTAATATTCCATTGGGTGGGCTTCTATTGTTCTTGAAAAAGGTACGAATACAAAAAGTAGATAGAGAAGTGAATTAATTCCAAGGCCATGCATAAGAGAACTCATTCCATTGGTAACACTTTTATGACATATATTGTCCGTTTCTTTTACTTCTTCTTTCTCGTGTTCATAATCGAAAATAAATTACCAATTTATCCTTTAAAAGGTCCTCCTTTCTGAACAATTTTATTATGTAACGTCAAAAAAAAAAAAAAAAAAAATTTAGTGCTTACCACGATCCCGGTTTGGGGTCTCCCATGTAATAAAAAAAAAAAAAAAAAAAAATCTTTTCTCCTATCTCATTTTATTTTTATTTATTCTTCTTTTTAAAAACAGGTGTCCAATAATATTTGTTCTTTTTATATTATCTAAGACATTTTTTTTCATTTTTCCAATATCACTCCTAATTAATTACTACCTCAAATCCATAATAATTGACTCTTTAGAGTTTTTCATACATATTAAGAAACCTAAAAAAATAGGTAAATTTTAGTTTAAAATAACTAACATAACCCTAATTATAACATAGAGAAAATTAGATATTTACTTGGTAAGACATTTTAAAAGAAAAGTAGAATAGGAAAAATATCATTTATTTTGCTTTGGAACTTTAAAAATGACATACATTATATAATATATTTTTTTTGGCTAAAAAATCAATTGTTATGGAATGGATGTAGTAGTTAAAAGCAATGGTGCATTCAATGACATTCTACTCAATGAATAAGGACAATATAGTAAAGAGAGAGTATATTTAATGTCTTTTTTACTCTTTGTGCCAAAAAAATAGGACAAATAAAAATATACGAAAAAAATACTTTATAAAGGACGTAAAATATAATTTATTCATCTACAATATCAATATACATTTTCACTACTTTATTTAATTTAACATTCATTTATATTATTATATATGTAATAAAAATATTAGTATATTACTTTGATTAACGACCATAAACATTTATATTATACTCCCTCCGTTCCACTTAAATTGTCCACTTACTAAAATTAATGTTCCAAATATATTGTCCACTTAGGAGTTCAAGACACTTTTTTTAATACTTTTTCCACTATTACCCTTATTAAAATATTATAAATTATATTTCTAATACACATTTAAGATATCAAGATACTTTATTAGGGGTATTTTTGTAATGGTAAATGTATTTATTATATTTCTTAATATATGTGAAAAGCTAAGTGGACAAATATAGTGGAACGGAGGGAGTATCTCACAATTTAATCTAAGAATACCATTAATTGGATAAAAAACGGTTGTGATCGCTCTACCACTCTTGAATAACTCAACGCTTCAGATTTATCTCTTATCTCCATGGGTCAAGGTCGTCCAATTTTTCTAAATTATTTTACCAACAAATATTAAAAGATACACGGTTTATATTTTTATTTGTCTAAATTAATTTATCTAATTGAATTTAATATAAATCTCTATAAGGTATTACATCTAAATCATTTCAAAAAAAACTTAAATCGTTACATCCTAATATATATACCCCTTAAAATACTCATCCTGCTCTCCTTCCCCTTTCTAAAAACTCGATATTTCCAATAAATTTAAAACATCTTAAATATCTATATGGTAATTTTTCAAAAAATTGTTGTTTTCTTAGATTTGCGTGGTGTAGGTTTGTATAGATAGCTAAGTATGTCTACATGTTTGATGTCTACTAATTTACAAAACAGAAAGAGTAACAAATTCAACCATTTGTTCGGTCTGCGTATAAGGTATCTATTAATCTTGGGTTAGTGTAAGACATTTTCTTTGTATTTTTTCTGAAAAATTGGAACCTCCCCAAAACAAAAATATGTATATGCAAATTACCCTATAACTAAACTCAAGAGGTCCAATTGCCCCCACCCTTATCTTTGGTTTGTTTTTTAACAGAAAATACTAAAAAACACTAATACTGCTAATAATTCTCTAATTTACAAATTATAAAAAAATCTCAAACTCATCTTCTTCACACCATTTACAATATTTCAAAAAAACTCAAATTGATCTTCTTCACACCACCATAACAAAAAAAATGAAACCCCAAACTCACTTTCTTCATACTGCCATGGCAAAACACGATTTAATTAAACCTTAAACTCATCAAACCACCATGACAAACATATAAAATATAAGTTCTCAAACTATTCTTCCCAACATTTTTCAGTTATATGGTTTTTTCAAAAATTGATTTTTTATAACCTTAATTTGGTTGTTCGGTAGTCTATTATTGTTTATGAGGTAGCATGTAATGTCGATGATGGCAAAAATATTATTTTTGTTGGAAAATGATATTATTTATAACAACAAACATTATACGGAAGGATAAATAGCAGAATTGACCAAATCCAAAAAAGAGACAGACCATTAACAACAATATTACATAAAAAAAACATAGAGGATTAATCTCTTGCAACTACTAAATATTCAAGTAATATAATCATACATTTGAGTGTGCAATCGTTGAAAACCCACCATAGATTGAAATTCTTAAAACTGAGCGAATGATCCTAATCATGATTAACAAAACAACAACCATGACCTACAACAATAAAAATCACCGTAATTCATCCAAGATACCTAACATCCAAGTGGGCTATGGCCATGGAAAACTCAAGTAGTGAATATATATAACCAAATAACATATTTTTTTTAGAGAAAATACCTCTGATACTTTTTAACCACCTAAATACAACAAAATAAAATATAATAAAAGAGAACGCAAAGATAAATTCATATCAAACCTCAGACGAACAAAAGTCAAAACTAAAATTTGATATGAATCGATTTACGACCAACAAATCTATTATTGAAATTACAAAAGTGATTTTGAATAACACAATTTTTATGCTAATAGAGGTATGAAGAAGAAGAAGAAGAAGAAGAAGAAGAAGAAGAAGAAGAAGAAGAAGAAGAAGAAGAAGAAGAAGAGAGAAATGAGGGTGAATAGATGAGTTTGACGTTTTATATTTCATTATTTTCAACGTTTACGGTTATAAACTTTTTTATCTTTAAAAAATTTCTGGAAATTTGTGGTGTTCTTGGTGAAATTCCAATTTCACCATAACATCAAAAATTCCAAAAAAAAAAATTAAGGTAAAAAAAGTATATAATTGATCTAAAACTCAGATATATTAATAAACAAGATAATATGATCATATCCTACTTCATATAAACAACAATCTGAGATTGACTTGGATGCTTTATTAAATAACCGTTGTTTGCAGCCATGGCAGTCTCTCTCTGACATGATACAGTTCTAAGCCTAATCATTTTTAACCTTACCTATCTAGGCACTTATAAACCATTAATATCTTTACATATATATGAATTTATCAATAAAACCTCACATCATGTGGAGGTATTTTAGTTCGTCCATTATGGAATTTATCTTTTAAGTCATTAGAATTTTTTCTTAAGAATGTGGGGAGAAATAAGATATTGAGATCCTTTGGTCTCTATCTTCACTTATTTTCCAAAAATTTCTTAAACATTTAGTCTCTCTCTCTCTCTCTCTCTCTCTCTCTCTCTCTCTCTCTCTCTCTCTCTCTCTCTCTCTCTCTCTCTCTCTCTCTCTCTCTCTCTCTCTCTCTTAGAGTTTGAATGGTAAAAATATTTTTTTTAAACTTAGTTTGGTTATATGATGGTCTAATGTTGTTAATAGGGATAACAAACAGTGTTGATGATGGTGAATAATGTGCTTGAGATTTTCTATTTCATTATTTTTCAACGTCGTCGGTTATATATATATATTAATATTATTTTATATCTTAAGAATGTCTACTGTGGTGAAGAAGGAGGAGGAAGAGGAGGAGGATGCGTGTGGGTGGTATTTTTTTTACCTTTTAAATAATTAATGAAAAAAAGTTTTTATAAATAATTAAAGGGAACAAATGGGTAACTTTACTCATTAAATAGTGTAAAAAAATTAACATTAGCCGAGTAGTCAATAGGGCAGGAACCAATTACGTCCAAAAAATTGTAGGGTCACCCGAGAGGGTCCCTAGTTTCGTAGGATAGCGTCCTATTCACCCATGAGGGGTTAGGAAGAGAACTGAATACCGACTAACATTTAGAATGACCAATTTACCCTTGTGTTTAGAAACATCCAATTAATCAACTTAAGGGACTACCGGTAATGATCATACACCACTCTCTTATATTTCACATATTTTCTTAGTTATTTTGTTTTGCATTCTAGTTTAATCTTAAGAAAACCAAAAAAACATATATCTTTTAATTATTTATGTTTGCAACTAAACCACGATTTTCCTAAACACAATTACTTTAATTTTGATAATCCCTGAGAACGGAAACCCTTTACTTATTCATTTCATTACTTGTCAACGAACCCCGTACACTTGCGGGTGGTTAAAGTCCTTTACTTTTAGGTGATTATTTATCACACTCATAGAACCGACATGTTTTTGGTGCCGCTGTCGGGGATTATAAAGTTATATATTTGTGTTTTACTTTATTGGTGATTAGTTGTTTTATTTTATCTTACGCGTGTTCTTGTTTTTGTATCTCTACAGCTAATAGGTTCGATACATGCTCTCGAATATTGAGAAATTGATTCAAGATCAAAAGCAAAGAGAAAGAGAAGAAAAAAGAGCACAAGAAAAATGGCTGCCGTGAATGCTAATTCTCAACTAAATTTCGATGAAATTGGGAACCCAAGAGTCCCACCCGATAGGGTTATTCCACCGGCAGAGAACATTAATAATCGCTTTCAACATCCTCTTAGAGAGCAAGCGCCCGTTGAATGATAATCAAGGTGCATAAGTCCCACCTGGGGCCATGCCTTGGTTCATGCAACCTCATGATAAAAAAACATCTCGCTTTCCACCACTTGGAATTCTCCCACCCGCTATTCAAGTCGTGAGATTCAATCCCGACGTGGGTATGCTCAACCAATTTACTAGTTACGATCACTATAGTGGGGTCACTCGTGAAGTCGTGTTCGAGCAATGCGAAAGCTCATGCAAATTTGCAATGCGTACGTCTCTCAAGGAGTTTATCGGGAACAAATGTACTTTGTTATGTTTCTATTTTTCCTTACCAAAGGAGATAGAGAGTGGTACGATCAACAACCAAACGACGTAATCAACCCGTAGGAGCAATTGAAAACTGGTTTCTTCGGTAGGTACTATCCTCAAAGTGTAAGATTGAGTGGACAACTTGATTTGGCAGGATTTCGTCAAGAATAAGGAGAGACTGTAGGAGCCGTGTGGACTCGTTTCCAATCGTTGTTGAAGAAATGTCCATTACATGTGTATACATTGGATTTACCACTAGGGATGTTCTATAGGAGTTTAGAGGTAACCTCCAAGGAGAAGGTTGGAACTATGTGTGGATGAGGTTTTATGATGGTAAGCGCAAATTTTGTGCTTTGTATAATGGATATGATTGTGAAGAATGAGATGAGTTGGCAACCATCGAGAGCACGGATTCCAGATTCTGAAATATGTACTTCAAATTTAGACACCAAAACTGCTTTGAATGCTAATATTGCCAGTGTAGAGATCAAGATTAAACAACTATCTGTATCCAACAATCAAGCAAATGTTAATGTGGTATAAGAGCCTGAAGGATGTCCCTGCTGTGGGGCAACTGATCTTATATGGGAGAAGTAACCCAATAATCCAAAATCAGTATGCTTCATCAATAATCGCAGGAACCACTATTCGGGTGGTCAAGTCTATGGTAATCAGAATAGAAATCATCCAGGACTTCAATGGTCTAATCCTCAAGGGGTGGTCAAACAAGGAAATTATCAAATGAGACCCTAAGGAAACAATTACAAATCAATGCCTCAAAAACATTATCAAGGAGGTTCAAGTCATGGAGTTCAAGCTTCTCAAAATTCTGGATATGACGCTTATGAAGATACTCTTGCCCAGAAGGCATTCCCTTCCCATTCACAAGAAGGCGTGATTACTACGAATGAATTGGCTTCCATATTGAATAAATTTATGATAACATCAGTTGAGAAGTCGCTTAAGACAGAGGAGACACTTAATTCTCACTCACCCTTATTGAGAATTATCAGAGAACTAAGTCTCTCATATCGCCAACGCTTTGAATGTTTGAGGTCAAGGTCAACTCCCAAGAAATACCAAAAATTAGAGGAGTAATAAATCATGTAAGGTGATTGCACTAAGGAGTGGGAAACATCTACCCCCAACCTTACTGGTTGAGAAGGAGAAAGATCCAAAAATTCGATTGTAGAGGATGTCATTGTTGAAGATGTAGTTGTTGATGTGAGTAAATAAGTAACTAAAGAGCCTAGCAAGGCTATGAAGGAACAAACGAAGAAATATTTGGCTGTGAATTATAATCTTCCTTCTCATCCCTTTCCATATTGTGTGCTAAAGAAAGCTGATGAGAAGTTTGTTGATATGGTAAGAAAGCTCAAAATCAACTCTCTGTTTGTGGAAGAAATCCAAAGGATTCCTAAATACTTGAAATTCACGATGTGCTTGGTGGGTCCTGGTGTGTTATTAAATTAATTCGAAAGTAAAGGAACCACAATCACCGCAAGTGTACGGTTGTCCAAGTAATATTCGATAAATCGAGTTCGTTCGCAGGGACGGATTAGGCACAACTCAGGTATTAATCGAAAAGTAAGAGTAATTGCTTAACAGAAAAATAAAGTAAAGATTTTTGTTTGGTTTTATAAATTAAAAGATGCAATAAAATAAACTACTGAATTAAAAGAAAGCAAATAAAAGAGATTTGAAACTTCAGATGAGAAAGAGTACTTGATCCTCGCAAGGGTTTCACCTAATCTATCTAATTCATGCTTCTGTTTAAGGGATAAACTGGTATTATTATGCTAGTCGGGACTCTAATATCTCCTAGCCCCCGTCAGGGTGGACCTAAGAGCTATCCTACGGTATTACAAACCCCGTCAGGGTGAATATAAGCTACTTTCAGATGAATAATAATTTACCTCATTGGCTGCATGGTTAGTTAAGCCTGTCAAGGTCAATAACGGATACTATGCGTCTATTATCTAAGTCTGTAATTAAACCCCCCATCAAGGTGATCCATACGCCACTATATGGAATAGCCTAATTACTATGAGCTAAGGTTGATTCATGACTTCAAAATTAGTAATTAAAACAAGATAATAGTCAACACAAAATACCTAATCTAATTTAAACTATTAAATCCCAAATTCAGAAAACATAAATTAAACAGAATTAAGTTTAACCCATATAGCGATTCTCAAGTACTAAAGAAATTAGTTCATAACGGAATGGAAAACTAAAATTAAAATAAATGAATTCATAGTTTCGAATTACAGAAAGAAAATAAAGAACCTAAAGGTTAAGATGACTGATGATGGAAGAACAGGACTCCTCCAGCACTAGCTTCTCCTTGCCTTCTTGCTCTGACTTGTAAACCTTAAGCCTCTTGTGTAATTCTCTGAAGTGTGTGAAAGTAGGAGGTTAAGGGGTGTATTTATAGGTGTTGGAGGAGTCTAGGTCGAATTTTGCTTGGAGTGGAGGACAAGTCAAAGACTCTCAAATTCGTAGCTCTAAATTCTAGGAAAGGTAAGATTTGCTGCTGATTTGATTTGATCATATCTTTTTCAATACTTATCCGTTTGAGAAGTTCCAATATATGAAACTGCTTGTCTTGGAAAGCTCTTTCTATTGGTGCAGACCATTCGTCCAGAATCCTAGCCAATCTTTTATTATGATTTAATTCCTAAAACGTGGCTGGATTTCAGATTTCAAAAGGCATCTTTATCTTTTCCTCCTTTAAATAAATCTTTACCAAATCTTCTTATTTCCATGTAAATCTTCTTTCCTTTCATCTTTATCTTGACTTGGCCTCTAAGTAATTACCATTTATCTTTAAAAGCTTCACATTAAATAAATAATTAAACCGCATATGCTTAAAAAGAATAAATCAATAAATCAAGAAATCAAAATAGGAAAGTGTACTCTAAAAATAGAAACTCGACTAGAAATCATTTCCTAACACTCTAAAATACACTAAGACTTTATTCTCACTTTTTCTCCTTGGATTGGTCTTTCAAGAACCTATTAACTTTGCATTAAAAACAGTCAAATTTATGCACAAAAGCTCAGATTCTGCAAATAGTTAATTTCCAAGGGGAGAAAGTGCAATATGATCAATTAAGCTTAAAAGTCTATCAAACAAGTCATTTATTCACCTAAAAGGATGTCTCCAAGGGGCTAATAATTAGAACAAAACGGGAGACATCAAGACCCCAAACTCAAACCTTTGTCGTCCCGACAAAGCAAAATAAAAATAAAACAAAGGATCTTTTAGGTGAATGCAGAAGGTAGAATCTAGAAAATAATCCCAAAGCAAAGCTTAAAACAAATTTCATATAGTCTAACCTAGGAATTAATATACACCTACACTTATCATGCAAAATCAAATACAAAACAATATCAATTCAAAATTAATTTCACAATGCTAGAAGGTTACGCTTATTACTTATCTCAAGATGGTGGCTATAGGGTGTTCCTCGATCCTTACTTGTGTTGAATTTTCCACTTAGAATAATCCCTATTAACTCACTGTGCATCTAGGAATCACGAGGTCTTTACGGTTTTAGCATAGGCTGAAGGACGGTATGGTATGTATATTTGGTAAATTTGAAGTGAGCTTTTGGCTCTCTCCTCACTTACCATCAACAACTGTCCAAGAGCTTGAGTTTACACTCGAATAACGTTCTCACTCAACCCAATTGACGCGCTTAATTAGCGTCCCCAAATTAACCCAATAAGCACTAAGGATGACTCACATAAAAATTTCCACTTTGCCGGTCCGAATATATAATCTTTTCAAATCATTCGTTTTTTTTTTTTTTTTTTTCTTTTCTTGTAGCTATGACTCTCTTTATGATGTTGAGATATCATGCTATTTTTCATAGTTATGCCTATTCATAACTTGAGCTCGAAGCTTCTTTTCCATTCACTATTACCCCGGCAAAGGGTTACAATACAATAAACCTGTGAATCATCATCATGTAAAGCACAAAGCATCATTGATAAGCTCAAAAATCCCAACCCAATGTAAATTCCCATATAGTGGACCCACCACCCCAAACTCAAGCTCAAGACAGGAAGTCTCAGGATCGTGATTCAAGTGCGGGTCATATGGTCATGCCTAATAATCTAAAGGGAAATTGGCTTATAATGTGGTGACAAAAGAAAGGCTTAAAGGCTAAGAATTTGTCTAAGAAGGATAAAATCAATTCAGGGATAGACAGCCAAAAAAAGATTCAAAGGGCTAACAAAGAACTGCCTCTATCATTTTCCTATCTACACAATTCGTCTCTAGTTCATACCTAAGTGGGTTCTCTACTCATTTAGATCTCACGTTCTACAAACCACCTATTATCCTTAAGCACAAGTTTACTTCTTTTGCATTGTTCATTAATTCTCCCTATCAATTATCTCATGTTTGCATGCAATCAAAGTTCAGTTTATACTAACTCGTAAAGTCAACTATTTTCTATCATTAATTCATGAAAAGCATGCTTGATGGGGGCATTTAAAATTCTCTACAGTCATGCAACCCTAAGATTAATTTTATTGAAAGCATGTAAATCACAAAAAATTGGGATGAGGCAACGAACCCCACCCCAAACTCAAAAGTGAGTCGTGTCCCCACGACTCGAAAAAGACTCAATAAAGAAATAAAATTAAACTAAACTACCTAACTAGTGTCTACCATCAATTAAGAAGAAGAAGAATTAGAACGGGGTACCTGGCCATGAAGATCCATAGTGTCCTCCTCCAAAGGGGGAGTATAATTATCAATATCCATGAATAAAGTTACCTCTTCCAGTGTTGACTTAATCTGTGTAATTTCCTTCCAAAGTGCTCCGATGTCTAATCGTAAAAGTTTGAACTCTTGTTGCAAATTGTGAGCCCATGGAGGAATTCCAGAATCAGTTTGAGAAGAAGAAGAACCTTGAACTTGAAATTGTAGCTTGTCTTCAGGCTTCGATGATACCCTCATCCTTGCTGTTAATTTCCCGTGTTGTGGTGGTGCAGGTGCCTTCTCTTGTGTTTCTTCAGTAGGCTCATCAAGATTGATGGCCTTTTCAATTGTGGAACCAGGTAAACTCTTGTTCTTCCCTAGGATACAACACCTTCTCTTATAATCCAAAGCATCTGTTCTGTTTGTCATGGTTGAATTGACCCCAAACTCAAGTTTATACCAAGGATAGAATAAAGTTAAGAAAACTTGGTATAACTTGAGTTTCTTGCTTGGATTAGATGAAGGAAGTTGTTTTCTTGATGAATCTTGGAAGAACTCTTGAAAGCTTGATGATCTTGATTGTGTTTAATGGTGAATTTGATGTAGAGGATGTGTTTATGGAGGATGGAGGAGAGATTTGATGATGTTAATGGGTTTGTTGTAGAGGTTTAATCAAGCTTCAAGGTGTTTTTATAAGGTTGGGAGCTGGAAAATTCGTGTGGAAGAGGCTAGGGTTTATCTCCTTAAGGTTAGAAGTTGACTGGGCTTCGAATTCTTCACAAACCGCCAGTCCGCGGTGCATCCCTGCGGTGCAGGGGGTAGTCCGCGGGGTAGTCCGCGCGCAACAGCTATTGATTTTTTTCGCTTCTGTCTTTACCCCGAGCTAGCACCCCGTGGTACGGGTTTTTGACCTGCGGTGTAGGGGTGCGGTGCATGGGGTAGTCCGCACATACTCCGTCAAAAAACCCGCGGTACACAACCCGTGGTACGGGTTTTTGAGGCGCGGTATAGGGCGCGGTGCACCGCGGCTATCAGCTTCATTTTTTTCTTGCTTCTGGATAAAACCCGTGGTACAGACCCGTGGTACGGGTTTTTTTGGGGCGCGGTACATCCCTACGGTATAGGGGGTACACCGCGGAGGTAGTCCGCGCCAGCCTTTGATTTTCCAAAAAATTTCTCCAAGCTTCCCAAACTCGATTCCTGCACTATTAACACAATACCCTTCTCATTTCTTTAAAAGTAGACACTAAAACTTGACACTAACTTAGAATTATACACTAGGAATTGAAAAACTGAAAGCAATAAACTATTATACAATGAAATGGCTTTTGTTTAACGTCGTTAAGCTCGACGGGTTACCTCTCGCATCTATTCAGCTTCGAGGAGGTACATGACCTCTCCCGGATGTGGATCCACCATGCGATTAGTATCCTCGCCTCCATGATAGATTTTCAAACGATGACCGTTCACCATAAAGGTGCGGTGTTCAGTTGGATGTTCAATCTCGATAGCTCCATGAGGCGTAACTTTGGTCACAATGTAGGGACCAGACCACTTTGATCTCAACTTTCCCGGATAATTACTGAACTTGGAGTTGTATTTTAGGACCCTCTGTCCTACTTCGAATGTCTTTGCACGGATACGATTATCATGCCACCTCTTCGTGTTTTCTTTGTACAGCTTCGCGTTTTCATAGGCATGTAATCTAAACTCATCAAGTTCATTCAGCTTCATCAAACGATTCTCACCGGCCAAAGTGGGATCTAAATTCAACTGCGCTATCGCCCAGTACGCACCTAATTCAAGTTCAAGAGGCAAGTGACAAGCCTTACCAAAAACCATACGATACGGAGATGCACCAACTGGAGTTTTAAACGCAGTACGATAAGCCCACAACGCATCATCTAGCTTCATAGACCAATCCTTCCTTGTGGGGCCAACAGTCTTTTCCAGAATAGATTTTACCTCTCGATTAGAGACCTCAGCTTGACCATTGGCTTGTGGATGATACGCGGTAGATACACGATGTCTCACACCATACTTCTCTAACACTGTCTTTAGATATTTGTTCACAAAGTGTGAACCTCCATCACTGATAATAACTCGAGGTGTCCCATGTCTAGTGAAGATGTGTGATTTTAAGAATTTAATCACTACTCGCGAATCGTTAGTTGGTAGAGCTACAGCCTCTACCCATTTAGACACGTAATCAACAGCTAGTAGGATGTAGAGATTTCCGTTAGATGGTACAAAAGGACCCATGAAATCAATACCCCATACATCAAATATCTCAACTTCAAGCACATTATTACGCGGCATCTCATCCCTCTTGGATATATTACCAGTAAACTGGCATCTATGACACTTCTGAACATACTCATGACAATCCTTATGTAAAGTAGGCCAATAAAAACCGGATTGTAGTACCTTAGCAGCTGTGCGGTCTCCTTTGAAGTGTCCTCCGTATGGCGAATCATGACAACCCGCAACCACTGCCCAAGCTTCTTTCTCAGGTATGCATCTCCTCACCATTTGATCACTACACATTTTGTAGAGGAAGGGATCCTCCCAAAAGAACTGTTTAGCACGATGGATCAATCTTTTCTTGTCTTGTGATGTGGCTCCTTGAGGAAAGTTACCACTCACAATAAGATTTACAATGTCAGCATACCACGGAGTACCATCATGTATAGCAAATAAACTCTCATCAGGAAACTCTTCTCGAACCAACTCAGGATCATTATTAAGCTCTGAACCTTCAAGACGTGACAGATGATCTGCAACCTGATTTTCACACCCCTTTCGATCTCGGATTTCTAAGTCAAACTCTTGCAACAATAACACCCATCTGATTAAACGCGGCTTAGCATCTTTCTTTTCCATAAGGTATCTAATTGCAGAATGATCAGTAAAAACAACAACTTTCGCCCCAAGAAGATAGGAACGAAATTTGTCGAATGCATATACTACAGCTAGTAATTCTTTCTCAGTTACGGTATAATTTACTTGAGCACTTGTAAAGACCTTACTAGCGTAGTAGATGGAGTGAAATACCTTATCTTTTCGTTGTCCCAGAACAGCACCCATAGCAAGATCACTAGCATCACACATAACTTCAAACGGAATCTTCCAATCAGGAGGTAATACAATAGGTGCAGAGATAAGCTTCTCCTTAATCTGTTGAAAGGCCATCATGCAAGCTTCATCAAAAAGGAATTTGGCGTCCTTTTCAAGTAAGTTACATAATGGTTTAGAGATCTTGGAGAAATCCTTGATGAAACGTCGGTAAAAACCAGCATGACCTAAGAAACTTCTCACCCCTTTAACAGAAATTGGAGGGGGAAGAGTTTTAATTACCTCAATCTTTGCGCGATCAACTTCCAAACCTGAACTCGAAACCTTGTGTCCCAACACTATACCTTCACGAACCATAAAGTGACATTTTTCCCAGTTCAAAACCAAATCAGTTTCCTTGCATCTAACTAACACCTTCTCCAAATTCCGCAAGCACTCCTCAAAGTTATCACCAAATACAGAGAAGTCATCCATAAATACCTCAAGGAAATCATCGATCATGTCCCAGAAAATCGCCATCATACATCTTTGAAAAGTAGCAGGTGCATTACATAATCCAAATGGCATCCTTCGGAAGGCAAAGGTACCAAAAGGACATGTAAAGGTTGTCTTGTGTTGGTCTTTTGGATCCACATAAATCTGATTGTATCCTGAATATCCATCCAAAAAGCAATAATATTCTCTACCAGCTAGCTTGTCTAACATCTGATCAATAAACGGAAGAGGGAAGTGATCTTTTCTGGTGGCCTTGTTCAACTTACGATAGTCCATACACACTCTCCAACCAACAACGGTCCTCGAGGGTATGGCTTCATTCTGTTCATTCAAGATGGTAGTAATACCACCCTTCTTTGGTACGCATTGAACCGGACTCACCCATTCGCTGCTAGCTATGGGATAGATAATTCCCGCATCTAGCAACTTGATAACCTCTTTCTTCACTACTTCCTTCATAGCTGGCATCAATCTTCTTTGTCCTTCGATTGAGCGCGCATTTTCATCGTCCAGAATGATCTTGTGTTGGCAATAGGAAGGACTAATGCCTTTGATGTCAGCAATAGTCCAACCAATCGCCTCTTTGTTAGCTCGTAGGATGCGCAATAGTTTTTCTTCTTGAAGACCTGTTAAAGTAGCTGAAACAATAACAGGCAGAGTTTTGTTAGTACCCAAATACGCATACCTCAGGTGTGTCGGAAGCGGCTTTTCTTCTAATTTCGGGGGAGCTTCGATAGATGGTTTATTTTTGAGAACTATCTCCCCCGGTTCTCTGACAGGTTCATAAGTGAGACGCTTCTGCTTCGGATATCCAGAGTTAAGAGCTGCCACTGTTTCGGCTAACTCTTCAATTGGTTTTGGTACGTCAAGTGTTAGGGCAGCTTGCAAGATATCACCGAAGTTCATGTATTCACATACTTCTCGTGTGGCTAAGTCAATCATGTCCAATTGGAAACAGTCTTCTTGCAAATCTGGAAACTTCATTGCCCTAAACACGTTGAACTTTACCTCCTCGTCTTGGATTCGCATTGTCAATTCTCCGTTTTCTACATTAATAACAGTACGCCCCGTGGCTAGGAATGGTCGTCCCAAAATGATGGGGACATTCCTATCCGCGTCGTATTCAAGAATAACGAAATCGACAGGAAAAATTAAAGTACCTGCCTTGACGAGGACATCTTCTATGCGTCCCTCTGGATGTACGAGGGATCTGTCAGCCATTTGTAGGACCATGGATGTCGGCCTTGCTTCTCCTATCTTCAACATCTCGAAAATTGATTTGGGCATGAGATTGATGCTCGCTCCCAAATCACACAAAGCTTTACCTTGCCACTCATTGCCAATGGAAATAGGAATTGTAAAACTCCCAGGATCAAGTAGTTTTGGTGGCAATTTGCTTTGGCATATGGCACTACATTCTTCAGGTAAACCTATCATCTCATTCTCAAGGTGTGGTCTTTTGTTGGCGATGGCTCTCTTCAGGAATTTGACATATTTCGGCACGTCTCTAATGGCATCTAAGAATGGAATGTTAATATTAAGCCCACGTACCACATTCAGGAATTTCTGATAGTCAGCCATATCGCCTTTCTTCTGAACTCTCGAGGGAAAAGGTGGAGGAGGACGGGTTACTGTAGTATCTGGCTTCTTTGGCTTTTCCGGAATCTTCTCCACTTCTATTACTTCAGGTTCATCTTCTTTCTCCCCCACATCTTTTACCGGTTTTTCCTTCACAGTTGTTTCTTTTTCTTTCATTACGGGAAAAGGAGGTGGTGGGAGATTCTTACCACTTCTAAGTGTCACTGCATTACAATCTTCTCTTTTCTTGGGTTCTTCAGTGTCACTTGGTAATTGTCCTTGCTGACGTTGATTTAATTGCTTATTTATCTGCGCCATCTGAGTTTCTATCAATTTAAGTGCTGCGGCTGTAGATTGTTGAATGCTGATTAGTGTTGTCAAGGTTTGTTGAACATCTAGAGCACCTTCTTGAGGTTGAGCAGGTAAAGCTTTCTGGTTCATGGTTTCGGTATAAGCATCTTGAGGAGGTTGTCTCTGCACTTGATTTCCGTATGCTTGTCCACCTTGGTAGTTGTTCTGAGGTCTTGGTTGAAAGTTGTTTCCTTGGGGGCGTGGTTGATATGCATAAGTTGGATTAGCAGCCCCATTTGGATTTGAATATTGGAAACCCGGATGGTTTCTGTTAGGTTGATAGCCTTGACCACTTGAATTATAATTTCCTCGGTTGGATATGAACATTACGGATTCTGGATTGTTTTGACAGGTCTCCCAATCATGATCTTGTGTACCGCAGTTAGAACATCCATAAACTTCTTGTGTAACATTAACATCTGCTCTTCTACCAGTAGCACCTTTTGTAACAGCTAGAGTAAGCTGTTTCAGTTGTTGTTCGAGTTTGTTTTCCATGGCGGTGAATTTTTCTTCAATTGACGCAGTATTTCCACCTCGAACAGGTGTTCTTACAGTGTTCCAACCAAGTTCATTTGTTACAGTTCTATTCAAAATAATCTTCGCATGAACTGGTTGTACCTGTAGGAATCCACCACCACAAAGCAAGTCTAGATCCTTCCTTGAAGAGCCATCAAGTCCTCGGTAAAATATCTTCATCTGTTGAACTTCTGTGAGGCCATGATCAGGGACTCTTCGTAAGCAAATCTGAAATCTCTTCCAACTTCTACCCAAAGTCTCGTCTTCCTCTTGTTTGAATGAGGTTAGTTCAACTTGCGCATCTAATCTCATATTCGTTGGGTAGTATCTATCGAAGAACGCGGTTTGTAATGCGTCCCATGTTGTAATTGTTCCGGGTTCTTGCGAATCATGCCATTCACTTGCTCCATCAATAACGAAGAATCTAAAATTAGCAAAATACATTTGCTCTTTAGTTACTCCTTGCGTAATATACGAATCGCAAATTTGCATGAACTTCTGTACAGCACGGATCGGATCTTCACTGGGTGTACCTCGGTAATTGCCATAACTTTGAAACTGAGATAGCATACCAGGATCGGGTCTGAATCTCTCGACATTAATATTTGCAGGGCCAATTCCGAGGGGAGGAGCTCGAAACGGAGCTTCTGCAGGGCCATTGGCGAACCACGGATCATTGTTTCGAGGAGCAGCTGGATTGAGTTGACTAGCCATTGTTTCTCTTGCTAATTTCTCCTCAAACTCTTTTGCTTTAGCGTCTCTCTTTCTTTTGTTTGCTTCACGAACTAGGTTTTCGGGATTTGCAAGAATCACGATACCTTCACGCATAAACCAAAACCTGTAAACCTGAGAAAGAAAAACAACCCAAAGCGTAAAACTGAAAAATAAAACTTAAACTAACAATTAACAATTAAACTACTAAAGATTAACACCGGGGTCACACGCTACCGTCCCCGGCAGCGGCGCCAAAAACTTGGTGGGTCCTGGTGTGTTATTAAATTAATTCGAAAGTAAAGGAACCACAATCACCGCAAGTGTACGGTTGTCCAAGTAATATTCGATAAATCGAGTTCGTTCGCAGGGACGGATTAGGCACAACTCAGGTATTAATCGAAAAGTAAGAGTAATTGCTTAACAGAAAAATAAAGTAAAGATTTTTGTTTGGTTTTATAAATTAAAAGATGCAATAAAATAAACTACTGAATTAAAAGAAAGCAAATAAAAGAGATTTGAAACTTCAGATGAGAAAGAGTACTTGATCCTCGCAAGGGTTTCACCTAATCTATCTAATTCATGCTTCTGTTTAAGGGATAAACTGGTATTATTATGCTAGTCGGGACTCTAATATCTCCTAGCCCCCGTCAGGGTGGACCTAAGAGCTATCCTACGGTATTACAAACCCCGTCAGGGTGAATATAAGCTACTTTCAGATGAATAATAATTTACCTCATTGGCTGCATGGTTAGTTAAGCCTGTCAAGGTCAATAACGGATACTATGCGTCTATTATCTAAGTCTGTAATTAAACCCCCCATCAAGGTGATCCATACGCCACTATATGGAATAGCCTAATTACTATGAGCTAAGGTTGATTCATGACTTCAAAATTAGTAATTAAAACAAGATAATAGTCAACACAAAATACCTAATCTAATTTAAACTATTAAATCCCAAATTCAGAAAACATAAATTAAACAGAATTAAGTTTAACCCATATAGCGATTCTCAAGTACTAAAGAAATTAGTTCATAACGGAATGGAAAACTAAAATTAAAATAAATGAATTCATAGTTTCGAATTACAGAAAGAAAATAAAGAACCTAAAGGTTAAGATGACTGATGATGGAAGAACAGGACTCCTCCAGCACTAGCTTCTCCTTGCCTTCTTGCTCTGACTTGTAAACCTTAAGCCTCTTGTGTAATTCTCTGAAGTGTGTGAAAGTAGGAGGTTAAGGGGTGTATTTATAGGTGTTGGAGGAGTCTAGGTCGAATTTTGCTTGGAGTGGAGGACAAGTCAAAGACTCTCAAATTCGTAGCTCTAAATTCTAGGAAAGGTAAGATTTGCTGCTGATTTGATTTGATCATATCTTTTTCAATACTTATCCGTTTGAGAAGTTCCAATATATGAAACTGCTTGTCTTGGAAAGCTCTTTCTATTGGTGCAGACCATTCGTCCAGAATCCTAGCCAATCTTTTATTATGATTTAATTCCTAAAACGTGGCTGGATTTCAGATTTCAAAAGGCATCTTTATCTTTTCCTCCTTTAAATAAATCTTTACCAAATCTTCTTATTTCCATGTAAATCTTCTTTCCTTTCATCTTTATCTTGACTTGGCCTCTAAGTAATTACCATTTATCTTTAAAAGCTTCACATTAAATAAATAATTAAACCGCATATGCTTAAAAAGAATAAATCAATAAATCAAGAAATCAAAATAGGAAAGTGTACTCTAAAAATAGAAACTCGACTAGAAATCATTTCCTAACACTCTAAAATACACTAAGACTTTATTCTCACTTTTTCTCCTTGGATTGGTCTTTCAAGAACCTATTAACTTTGCATTAAAAACAGTCAAATTTATGCACAAAAGCTCAGATTCTGCAAATAGTTAATTTCCAAGGGGAGAAAGTGCAATATGATCAATTAAGCTTAAAAGTCTATCAAACAAGTCATTTATTCACCTAAAAGGATGTCTCCAAGGGGCTAATAATTAGAACAAAACGGGAGACATCAGTGCTCTCCAACAAACACAAGTATTTAGAGCGAAGGATGGTTGATTTTCCAGAGGAATGTAGCGCAATATGTCAAAGTGATTTGCCTCCGAAATTGAAGGATCTGGGAAGTATTAACATCAAAATCTCCATTGGTGAAGAGTGGACATGGAAAGCTTTATGTGAATTAGGCGCAAGTATCAATATCATGTCGAAGTCATTATTTGAGAAGTTGAATATTTGGAGAGCAGGTTCTACTACTTTGACCTTGCAAATGGCGAACAAGTCTATCTCCCAAATCGAGGTAAAAATCAAAGATGTACTCGTCAAGGCAGGTAATTTTATATTTCCGTGTGATTTCATTATCCTTGACTAAGACCCAGACTAAAATGTGCCCATTATCTCGTGTCATCCATTATTAGCCACGAGGCGTACTTTGATTGATGTAGAGAATGGTGAGCTAATCATGTGAGTGCAAGTGAGGAGGTCAAATTTAATGTGTTCAAAGCAATGAAGTTCCCCGACAATTTGGATGATTATTTTAGTGTGGCTGACCTAGATCACGTCACGTGAGAGGTATATATTGAAACCTATTTTGATGACATTTTTCAGGCCGATTTAATACTTGATTTGCCCAAGAACCACGGGGAGCTAGCCGAAGTAGTGACATCTCTAGATTTGAGAAACACGTGAACCAAGACGAAAGGTAATGAACAAGCCCGAGGTCTGGGGATATTGAGCCAATGAAGAAACCATCTTTTTAATCTTTCCCACAACTTGAATTAAACCCTTTTTCATATCACTTGAGGTATGCTTATATAGGTGCTAATAAAACATTACCTGTTATTATTTTCGCAGACTTGACAGGTCCTTAAGAAGACAAATTATTGCAAGTTCTTCGAGCTAACAAAGAGGCAATTGGATGGAATAGTTACAACATCAAAGGTATTATTCCAATCATTTTCCAACATAATATCATCCTTGAAGATGAGAAAGAGAGGTCGATTGAGGGGAAAATGAGACTTGCTAGTAATGAAAGAAGTGGTACGAAAGGAGGTGATCAAATTGTTAGATGCGGGGATCATCTTCTCGAAATCGAATAGTAAACAGGGAGTTTTGTTCAATGTATTCCGAAGAAAGGAAGAATCACCACCGTTCTCAACTTAGAAAATGAAGATATATCGTTAAGAATAGTTGTGGGGTGGAAAGTTTGCATGGATTACTGTAAGCTTAACACGGCGGTGAAGAATGATCACTTTCCTTTGTCATTCATCGATCAAATGTTAGACAAGCTTGCGGGATGAGATTATTTTTCCTTTCTCGATGGATATTCAGGATAAAATCATATATTTTTTTTATCCCGCTGATCAATATAAGACTACATGTCCATTTGGTACGTTTTCTTTTCGAAGGATGCCATTTGGGTTGTGTAATGCGCTAGCTACATTTCAGCGATGTATGATGGGGGATCTTTTGGGATATGATAGACAAATTTTTAGAGGTGTTCATGGACAATATCTCAATATTTGGTGATAATTTTGATGAATATCTTGACAACCTTCAGAATGTTCTTGTACGATGTAAGGAGACTGATTTGGTTTTGAATTGGGAGAAATGTCACTTTATGGTGCGAGAAGGGATTGTGATAGGGAACAAGGTTTCAAGTAAGGGTATGGAGGTTGATTGTGTGAATATTGAAGTCATTAAAACTCTACCACCTCCAATTTTTGTCAAGGGTGTTAGGAGTTTCTTGGTTTATGCGGGATTCTACCGTCCTTTCAATAAGGACTATTGAAAGATTGCCAAGCCATCGTGTAATTTACTTGAGAAGGATACTACCTTGCGTTTCGATAATTCACGCATGACAACATCTTTGGGGATTAAGGAGAAGCTCATTTCCACTCTTATTGTGATACCTCTTGATTAGGATCTTCAGTTATGAGATAATGTGTGATGCTAGTGATTTAGCTATAGGTGTCATATTGGGGAAACGCAAAGACAAGGTATTACATTATATCTATTATCCGAGTAAGACTTTCTCAGGTACGGAACTGAATGATTGGTGGTCCCTTGTGTGTTCTAAAAATAATGCAAATAAGGAAAAGAGAACCACAACTGCAAGTGTACAGTTGTCCCAAGTAATATATGTGATAAAACAGATTCGTTCTCAGGGACAGATTGGTTGACTCTAATGCTTATCAAATAGTGAGTAATTGCACGTAAAAGCAAGTAAATGATTTTAAGATTGTTTGTTTTGGTTTTCTACAACTAAGACAATAAATTAAAAGACTAAATTAATGCAAATATTAAGCTAGACGCAAGTAAATGAAATAGCTAGACGCAAGGTATGAGAGGTAGTACTTGAGTAACGCTTGGATTTCACCTAAATCTATTCATTCCATGGATTGTTTAAGGGACGAATTCGGTAAATAATATTAGTCGGGATTCGGAATTCTCCTTACCCCCGTCAGGGTAGACTAAGGAGCTCTTCTTAGGTGCTACAAACCCCGTCAGGGTGAATATATCCCACCTTCAAATGATTAAATCATAATTACCCAATTGTCCATAGGATTAATTAAGCCTGTCAATGTCAAATAATTTCTATCCTACATTCATTAATTAGTTCCGTACCTAATACCCCCGTCAGGGTGATCCAATTGCCACTAATTGGAATAGCCTAAGTACTAAGTCCTAATATTGATCCACGACTTCAATAAAAGTAGATAAAAGCAAATTAAAGAAAAATATTAATTACCCAATTCGATTTCAATTAAAATAATCTCAAATCCAAAAAACATAGAATTAAACAGATTGGGGTTTAAGCGTTCTCAAGTACTAACTGAATTTAGCTCATAATTGTAAAAACTAAGGAATTAAAAGTAAAATTGTTTTACAGAAATAAAGATAAGAAACCTAATTGAGGAGTTGATTCGGCTGCAAATTGGAGAAGTTGAATTTCTCCAGCTCTTGGCTTCTTCTCTTCCTTGCTTCTTCTAGTTCTCTGGTTGTCTGACTTTGTGAATAATGAATTGTGTGAAAAATAGAAGTATAAAAGGTCCTTTTATAAGGTGAAATTATGACTTGGGCTATGACCTAAGTAATTAAATGAAATATTAAAAGGCCAAGTCCATTCTTTAAGTCCAAATCCCGTAACTGCTGTACAACCTCCACTAAATCAGCGGTAACTTTCTCAATATAACTCCGAATTGACTCATTCAACTTACTAATTCTTCGTAACTCAATAAGGCATCTAATCTCTTCACAAGTTAACTGCTGAAGCCTCGTCTAAGTGGCTCAAAATCAGCAATCTTCAGAAGCTTTCTAGATTTGCAGTTTCCTAAATTTACTCTACGGAATATTTCTTCACGCCTTTGACTTCTTTACACGATGTCTGACTTTAATCGACGATTCCCCTCCTTGCTAGAATTCCAAATCTATCAACATTTCACTAAAAATAAACCATATTACGCGCAAAAGTTTAATAAAACCAAAAATACTAATTTCCAAGGAATGAAATTGAAATATATCAAATAATCATTAAAAGTCTGTCATATTAGTTCATAATTCACCTAATTTGATGTCTCCTAAGCATATAAATATAGAACAAAAAGGGAGACATCAAGACCCCAAACTCAAACCTTTGTCGTCCCGACAAAGTAAAATAAAAAGTATGGTCTTAAGGTGAATTGCAGAGAACATAGATTCTAGCAAACAAACCCAAAGCAACACTTTAAACAAACCTCATATAGTAAACATTAGAAATTAATATACACATACACTAATCATGCAAAAATCAAACACAAATAATATCAATCATAAAATTAATTCGCAATGCTAGAAGATTACACTTGTACTTATCTCAGTATGATGGCTATAAGGTGTTCATTGATCCTCACTCGCTTTGAACGCTCCTCTTAGCAGACTCCCTATTAGCCGAATTACAAACTCACTATGTACCTAGGAATCACGAGGTCTTTATGGTTTTAGCATAGGCTTAGAGACGGTGTGATATCAAATTTGGTAAATTTGAAGTGAGCTTTTGGCTCTCTCCTCACTTACCATCAACAACTGTCCACGAGCTTGAGTTTACACTCATATAATATTCCCACTCAACCCATTTGACGCGCTAATGTAGCGTCCCCATGTCAACCCAATACATAATAAGATGATTTTCAGAAACTTTCCACTTTGTTGGTTTATTTTATTCTTTCTTTCTTTTTATTTTTCTTTTTCATTTCTTTTTTTTCAACTTTTTTTTTCTTTTTTTCTTTTCTTTTCAATCCCGGAAAAGGGTTACAAATAATAATATCATATGAATTTTTGTGCCTCAATACAAACACATAAGTTCCCACCCAATGAAGTTTCCCATAAATGGACCCACCACCCCAAACTCGAGCTCAAGACAAGTCTCGGGATCGTGATTCAAGTGCAGATCATATGGTCATGCCTACTAATCTAAGGGGATATGGGCTTATATTGTAGCGACAAAAGAAAGGCTTAAGGCTCAAAATTGGGCTAAGACGGATAAAATTAATATAAGGGATAGAAGGCTAAAAAGGTCGCAAATGGCTTAACAAAGAACTGCCCCTATCATTTTCCTAGTTACATGGTTCGTCTCTAGTTCATATCTAAGTGGGTTCTCTAGTAATTTAGATCTCACGTTCTACAAATCAAACATTTTCCTTAAGTACAAGCTTACTTCTTTTGCATTGTTTATTAATTTTTCCTATCCATTATCTATGTTTGCATGCAATTAAAGCGCGTTTTATATTATTCCCTAAAGTCAACTATTTACTATCATAGATTTATCAAAAGTATGCTTAAAAGGGACATTTAAGAACTTCTATAGTCAAACGCAACTCCTAATTATTTTATTGAAAGTAGTTTAAAAACACATAACACATAAAAACTGGGATGAGGCAACGAACCCCACCCCAAACTCAAAATGAGTCGTGTCCCCATGACTCGAAAAGACGCAAATCAAATAAACTAAACTACACTAAACGCGAAAAGGATAGAAAATGTATCTTAACCAGCGCTAGGCTGGTTACCATTGTTGCGTCTAGGTTGAGGTTTTGAATTCTTCTTCATCAAGTTGTAAAGATCATATAGTGTTCTTCATCACCTCGAACTTTTCGTCAAATTTCCCACATTTTCATCTATTCCTAGCTCTCTAAATCATTATCTCCTCTACGAAAATCTTCCCTCAATACCAAATTTTCTTTCTTCATCATGTTCTTTGTACCTTTTCCAACCTTCATGGTCATCTTTGATGACCGCAAACTCAAAGCTTCAAGAACTCTCAAGAGTTTTGGATGAAAGTTATGATTCTAGTGTTCTTGAAGGTTTATGGATATGAATTATGGATTGTTAAGAGCCGGGTCATAGATATTTCAAGGTTTGGGAAAGGTGTAATGGTTACATTTTAAGTTTTGGTGAAAGAAAAATTCGGATTAAAGTGTAAATTCTTTGGTATTTTGTGAGATTTATGATATGATGGTGTGTTTGGATGATGTTTAAAAAGGTGGATTGGTGGTATTTTTGGTGTTTTAATGATGGAATTTGAGTGTTTTTGGAGCTTTGGTTCGTCATCAATGGTGTTTAATATGTGGGAGGCAAAAGAAAAGGAAAAGATATGGTTTTTGTAAGGTTTAGGTAAATTTTCGCCGAAGATAACCGGGCGCCCGTTCGTGCTAACCGGGTACCCGGTCAGGTTTTTTTTTCTAGACGCAACATCCTTGCGTCTTTGCCTATGCAAGGGTCAGAGTGTTGGCTTTTGCGAACGGGTTCCCGACTAGTGACGAACAGTTTGGCTATTCGCGCGCGAATTGCCAACTCGCTGGACGCAAGGTGTTGCGTATTCGCGAAGAAAATTCCCATTTTGTTTTTACGATTTCTCCTTGCCTACACCTCGGATTATTGCGAATCTTATACTCATTTTTATTGGAAATTGCGCTCCCGATCCATTGGACTACTCAGATTTTCTATTGGAGTTACCATTTTTTTCTCAAAATTCTGTTTTTCTTCATTTCGCACCACGAATTGCGTCTCCCTTTACGCACATGTCAGAAACTTTTAGCTATTCATGCGAACTTTTTGACTTCACCATTGGATAGAGCTCGAAAAGTTATGCGGTTTAGGCTCAAGAAAAGTTAATTTCGACTTCCGAGCATCAAGTTATGATCTTCCGAAGTTGCTGATAACCGAGTTACAGCTCCATAACCGGGAACCCAGTTAGAGACAAATGGGAACCCGTTTAGCGTCTGTTCAACATCATATTATTTGCATCAGGATGGTGCTACATCAATCGTTTCTTATACCCTTGCACCCCCAAACTCAATTATTAACACTTGCAAATCATCAAAAACACTACACCCTTCTCATCTCTTAAAAATTAAACACTAAATAATACTATTAGTCTAATTCACACTAAGAATTTAAAAGACATGAAAGCGATAAACTGATATACAATTGAAATGGATTTTTTTAACGTCGTTAAGATCGACGGGTTACCTAATGCATCATTCCTTAACATACCCTTCCCAGCAGTGAGTGAGGTTATCAACATTTGTTATTCGAAATTTGCATCCTTTGGCTTTGATTTCAACTAGTTTATCCGAGGTAAACTTTGTAGCCATGAATGGTCCTAGCCAAGAGCTCTTGGATTCTCGTTCCTTCGGAGAAGGGTTAGGCTTTTTCATTGCGACTTCTTGGCCCACTCTGAATTCCTTTTTCTTTCTTTCTTTCTTAGGTTCTTTTGGAACCTTCATGGCACGCGCTTTGTTTTTCTTCTTTGCATGATCAAGGTGTGGACTTTCCTTAGGATTTGGAGGAACTTTAATTGGTGGTTTCTTTCTTAGCTCTCTTTCCTCCATTCCCAAGGTCTCCACAACCTTAGTTGGCTCTTTTTCTATCTGTCCAAGTAAACCTAAACGAAAGCAATCCTCCTTGGAATCCGGAAACTTCATTGGCCTAAACACGGTAAACTTCACCTCTTCGTCTTGGATACGCATAATCATTTCTCCGTTCTCTACATCAATAAGACTACGCCCCGTGGCTAGGAATGGTCTTCCCAAAATTATGGGGACATTCCTATCCGCGTCGTAGTCAAGTATAACAAAATAAACGGGAAAAATTAACATACCTGCCTTGACGAGGACATCTTCTATTCGTCCCTCAGGATGTACGAGGGATCTATTAGCCATCTGTAGGACCATAGAGGTCTGTTTCGCATTACCTATCTTCAACTTCTCATATATTGATCTAGGCATGAGATTAATACTCGCACCTATATCACACAAAGCTTTTCCTTTCCACTCATTACCAATAGAAATAGGAATAGTAAAACTTCCAGGATCAAGTAGCTTAGGAGGTTACTTACTATGACAAATCGCGCTACATTCTTTTGGAAGTCCTATCATCTCATTATCACAATATGGTCTTTTGTTGGTGAGGGCTCGTTTCAAGAACTTCACATACTTTGGTATATCTTTAATAGCTTCTAACAACGGTATGTTAATATTAAGACCTCTTACCCTGTTTAAGAATCTTTGATATTCGGCCATATCTCCTTTTTTATATACTCTAGATGGAAAAGGTGGAGGAGGACGGGTTTCTACAACATCTTTCTTTTTGGGAATTTCTGTACTCTTCTCCACTTCTTCTACCTCAACTTCACTATCTTTCTCTACCACATCCTCAACTGATTTTTCTTTTCTGATAACTTCTTTTTCTTTCAAAACTGGAAAAGGAGGTGGAGGGAGATTCTTACCACTTCTGAGTGAGATAGCATTACAATCTTCGTATTGGGTAAAAGTTCAGTATCGCTGGGTAACTGTCCTTGTGGACGCTGATTTAACGGCTTTTCCATTTGAGATACTTGATTCCTCAATAATTTAAGTGCAGCTTCACTAGCTTGCTGGCTCTAAATAGACTGTTCCTGAAGTGCCATTAATCTTTCTACAGTTTGACGAAGATCTTCTGTTCCTTCTTGAGGTTGAGTAGGTAAGGCTTTTTGATTCATTGTATCATTATAACTATTTTGAGGAGGCTGCCTTTGAATATGATTTCCATAATTTTTACCTCCCTGATAGTTATTTTGTGATCTAGGTTGATACGTGTTATCTTGGGGACGCGGTTGATACGCGTATGTCTTATTTGCTGCCCCATTAGGATTTGAATACTGAAACCCACGATGGTTTCTGTTTTGTTGATATCCTTGACCACTCAAATTGTAGTTACCTCTGTTTGAAACAAACATCACGGACTCTTGATTATTCTGACAAGTATCCCATTCATGATCATTCACACCACAATAAGAACGCCCATAAACTTCTTGCGTAGCATTCACTTCAACCCTTTTACTCAATAAACCTTCTTTCACAGCTAACGTAAGTTGTTTCAATTGTTGTTCCAATGTGGTTTGAAATTTGTTCTCTAAGGAGGTGAACTTTTCTTCAAATATTTATGTTATTAACTCCCCCTTTAACAGGTGTTCTCATAGTATTCCAACCCACTTCATTATTTACCGTTCTATCCAAGATGATCTTCGCGTGAATAGGCAGAACCTGTAAAAATCCACCACCACATAACGAATCTAAATCCTTTCTCGATTGTCCATCAAGGCCTTTGTAAAAGATTTTCATTTGTTGTTATTCCGAAAGGCCATGATCAGGGACTCTTCGCAAATAAAGCTGAAATCTCGACCAACTTCTACCCAAAGCTTCATCATATTCTTGTTGGAAATGTGTTAATTCAAGTTGAGCATCTAACCTCATATTGGTTGGGTAATATCTGTCAAAAAACGCTGTCTGTAATTGTTCTCAGTTCGTAATCTTTCCAGGTTCTTGCGAATCATGTCAATCACTCTCTCCATCTATTACAGAAAATCAGAATGTAGCAAAATACAATTTCTCTTTTGTTACTCCTTGAGTGATGTAAGAATCGAATATTTGCATAAACTTTTGTACCGTGCGAATTGGATCTTCTCCGGGCTTGCCGCGAAAATTTCCGAAATTCTGAAATTGAGCTAACATACCCGAATCTGGACGGAATCTCGGAACATTTATAACGGATGTGCCAATCCCAAGAGGAGGAGCACAGAACGATTCTTGTTCTGGACCATTAATGAACCATGGATCAGCTACTTGGGCTTGAACTGGAGGATTAGGAGGTGGAATGTGGCCATTGTTCAGAACATTATTATTAATCGGAAGTTCGGCCATTTCTCTAGCTAATCTCTCCTCTAACTCTTTCGCTTCTTTTTCTTCTCTCTTTTTTTGTTAGCAAGTCTGACTAATGATTCAGGATTATCAAAGATAGGAGGTAATGTCTCAAGATCCTTAAATAGCTTCCTTCGCATACACCAAACCTAAAAACCTGAAAAAGATGAAAAAACAAAGCGTAAAACTGAAAAATAAAAATGCAACTAACACTAAAGGATAAACACCGGGGTCACACGCTACCGTCCCCGGCAGCAGCGCCAAAAACTTGGTGGTCCCTTGTGTGTTCTAAAAATAATGCAAATAAGGAAAAGAGAACCACAACTGCAAGTGTACCGTTGTCTTAAGTAATATATATGATAAAACAGATTCGTTCCCAGGGACGGATTGGTTGACTCTAATGCTTATCAAATAGTGAGTAATTGCACGTAAAAGCAAGTAAATGATTTTAAGATTGTTTGTTTTGGTTTTCTATAACTAAGACAATAAATTAAAAGACTAAATTAGTGCAAATATTAAGCTAGACGCAAGCAAATGAAATAGCTAGATGCAAGGTATGAGAGGTAGTACTTGAGTAACGCTTGGATTTCACCTAAATCTATTCATTCCATGTATTGTTTAAGGGACGAATTCGGTAAATAATATTAGTCGGGATTCGGAATTCTCCTTACCCCCGTCACGGTGGACTAAGGAGCTCTTCTTAGGTGCTACAAACCCCGTCAGGGTGAATATAGCCCACCTTCGAATGATTAAATCATAATTACCCAATTGTCCATAGGATTAATTAAGCCTGTCAATGTCAAATAATTTCTATCCTACATTCATTAATTAGTTCCGTACCTAATACCCCCGTCAAGGTGATCCAATTGCCACTAACTGGAATAGCCTAAGTACTAAGTCCTAATATTGATCCGCGACTTCAATAAAAGTAGATAAAAGCAAATTAAAAAAAAAAATATTAATTACCCAATTCGATTTCAATTAAAATAATCCCAAATCCAAAAACATAGAATGAAACATATTGAGGTTTAACCCATAAATGCGTTCTCAAGTACCAATTGAATTTAGCTCATAATCGTAAAAACAAAGGAATTAAAAGTAAAGGAATTCATAATTGTTGTACATAAATAAAGATAAGAAACCTAATTGAGGAGTTGATTCGGCTGCGAATTGGAGAAGTTGATTTCTCTAGCTCTTGGCTTCTTCTCTTCCATGCTTCTGCTTCTTCTCTGGTTGTCTGACTTTGTGAATAATGAATTGTGTGAAAAATAGAAGTCTAAAAGATCCTTTTATAAGGTGAAATTCGGACTTAGGCTATGACCTAAGTAATTAAATGAAATATTAAAAAGCCCAAGTCCACTCTTTAAGTCTAAATCCCGTAACTGCTGTACAACCTCCACTAAATCAGTTGTAACTTTCTCAATATAACTTCGAATTGACTCATTCAACTTGCTAATTCTTCGTAACTCGATAAGGCATCTAATCTCTTCACAAGTCAACTGCTAAATCCTCGTCTAAGTGGCTCAAAATCAGAAATCATCAGCAGCTTTCCAGATTTGCAGTTTCCTAAATCAACTCTACGGAATATTTCTTCACGCCTTTGACTTCTTTACACGATCTATTACTTTAATCCACGATTCCCGTCCTTGCTAGAATTACAAATCTATCAACATTTCACTAAAAATAAACCATATTACGCGCAAAAGCTTAATATATCCAAAAAGACTAATTTCCAAGGAGTGAAATTAAAATATAGCAAATAATCATTAAAAGTCTATCATATTAGTTCATAATTCACCTAATTTGATGTTTCCTAAGCATATAAATATAGAACAAAAAGGGAGACATCAATGATACCGTTACTGAGAAAGAGTTGTTGGTCGTGGTATACGTGTTTGATAAATTTCATTCATATCTCCTTAGAGCGAGAGTTGTAGTTTAACGGACCATTCGGATATCAAGTACCTTTTAGTGAAGAAAGATGCAAAGCCGTGTCTTATTAGGTGGGTAATCTTGTTACAAGAATTTTATTTAGAGATTCGAGACCAAAAGGGGAGCGAGAATCAAGTTGTTGATGACCTATATCGCCTCAAAGGCTCTAATGTCCACAAATACCAGAGTTGGTCAAAGAGGTATTTCGTGAGGAAAATATACTTATGATGAGTGTGAATATTACCCTTGGTATGTAGATATACAAATTATTATTGTGAGTGGATCATTTCCCATGGTGATAAATTCAAAAGAGATGAAGAGGCTAGCTCGTCGTGCGAAACAATTCTTTTGGGAAGATCCATTCCTCTTCAAGGTGTGTAGCTATCAAATGGTTAGAAGATGTATACTCAAGAAGCGAGTGTAGAAGCCAAAAAACAGACTTTGTATCATACTCTGAGAGTCTCAAGAAGAATAGAGAAGGATTTACCACTCAAGCTCAAAGATCCAGGATGCTTTAATCTTCTTATTCAAGTTAGTAGTATGCTCAAAGTGAAGGCAATGTGTGATGTGGGTTCGAGTGTAAATTTTATGCCGAAGTTCGTGTTCGATATGCTTGGACTTAATAAGGTGGAAAAAGATCCCGTGAAGTTACAATTTGCGGATACCTTAGTGACAAAGACATGGGGAACAGTGGAGGGCGATTATGTCCAAACAGGTAATATCACCATCCCTACTGGATTTGTTATTCTTGATGTAGATAAGCAATTTCCAATTATACTTCGAAGGCCGTTCTTAGCCACAAGTCAAGGCATCATCAACTTCCAGGATGGAGCAGTTACCCTCCGTGCTAAAAATGTATCCGAGACATTCTATGTATGTGGTGAGAAACTAAGGACTGGAGCCAACAGTTCCTTTCATCCACACTCTTTCATATTATCGAGTCCCAGAAGATATCCACACATATCCTATGAATACTAGACCAATGAGTGAGTTTGGGGTCGACCATGAAGTCGTATGGAAAGCCCGCAAACCCGAGAATAGGCAATGAAGTCACAAAAATTTGTGGATGGAACCGTTCATAGTCATAGAAGTTGTGTCAGCTAAGGTAATAGAGATCGGGCCCAAGAGGGGCGTTAAACGAAGTTTAGTAGACGTACATAACCTTGCTCGTTGCTGGGGAGGCTATATATGGAAATCTTGATAGAGGTAACGCGTCTAACTTTGAAAGACGTTAAACAAAAGTGTTTTACGGGAGACAACCCGCAATTTTTTTATGTTTATATGTTTTAAATTTAAGTTTAGATTAATTGTTTTAGTAGACATTGAAAAATTGAGAAAGGTATTGGTGTTTTTGATGTGTAGGTACTTAGAAAATCAAGATAGGGAGAAAATCACGAAAAATTGGCAAAAACCAGGACACTCATGTGGTACACCGCATAAGAGCTCTGGTGCACCGCAATGAAGAAAATCGTGGCACGGTTCAGCAAAATGGTCTAGAACAAAAGAGCGTATCGTCATTCGCGCCAGACTGTGGCGACGGTCCCCAATAGAAGATCTGTGATGTACACCGCATGACTCGTCCGGTGCACCACACCATCCCAAGACCGTCACAACGGTATGAAAAATCAAGGTCTTCGTCGAGACCTACTAGCCCATACCGTGGCACGGGTCCAACAAAGTTCCCGTGCGGTAAACCGCAGGTCATTCTAGTGCATCGCACGACGCCGGTAGGCGGAGTTATAAGAAGGATTTTGAAGAGGAATTTAGTCCTATTACGAATCCAATTGATCAATATTTTATTTCAACACCTCCTCCTCAACTACTTCTTCCGATCGATCTCTTTCATCTCACCAACAGATGAAATCTTGATTAGATTTGCTCATGGCCATTTGAATAATTGTAAGTTGGTCAATAGAAATTTTTATTTCTTTCCATGCGGCCTCATTTCCCTCTCTTTCCTTCCGCTATTCACCTTGGTGCATGAATTCATTAAGTGTTCTATTAAATTCGGAAAATTGAGGTGAAGGTGGAGGTTGTAGAATGTTCTCAACCCATTGATTTCTCTTTGAGTCGCATACTCTTCGGATAAAAACAGTTAAAGAATGTGGCTTGAAATTATGCCCATGTATTTATAGTACATGGTGGTTGCCTATCTAGCCACTCACCAGCTTTACCAGTCAGGAAGAACGAAAACATGTGACAATACAGTTGCTCGCGTGTAATGCCTGGAGTAACATAGGCATCACAAATCTGCATGAACTTCTGAATCGCTCTTACCGGATCTTGAACTGCTGCACCACTATAGAGTCCAAAACTCTGAAATTGACTGAGCATGCCCGGATCGTGCCTAAATTTGATATTTTGGATCTCTGGAGGACGATAACCTAATGGTTGAATATGAAACGGTGCTCCCAAGCCTGGGAGGTCTTGCTCAATTCTATTCTAGTTATTATTGTTATTTCTGTTATCTCCTACCGGTGGTGGTGGTATATGTCCTAACAGACAAAAATGAATGTTACTTCGGTAATGAATTTTACGTATTCACTTGCGTAAAACAAATGAAAGGTGAATGAGAAATTGAGTGTTAAATTTGAGGTATAGGAAGAATTTATATGAACTATTAAAAAAATAGTCACTCAATATAAAGTTCTTAGCACTTAAGAATTGGGCCCTTAGGGGCACTCACTTTTGGGCTTGGGTTTGGCTTGGTTTGGACTATACTTTTGTAAAATTAAAACGGCTTGGGCTATCATTTTAATTTTGAATTGTAACGTTCTGATTTTCCTGAAACATCTTCTTCCTCAAACGTCATCTTCCATGTCTGAAACGTTGCAGGTCAAATTTAAACAGGTGCTTCTACAACTATAAATACATGGCCAAAACTATTTTTTATTCATTATGTTTTTTGCAAACAAATTACATAAAAGCAAGAGAGATAAAACACCATTGAAAGTTCAAAGTTTCTGCAGATTTTCAAATGTCTGATATTTGCAGTGTTGATCGTTGTATCCTGGAGGTTGAAGCCAAACAAAAACATAAGACACCAGTGCGTGGCTAATAAACCTTAAAGACATAGGATCCAATCCTAGCCTCGATCAGTAACAGGTGTTTCATTTATTTTCTTTTCTGCATTTCTTTATGTTCTTTCTCCTTTTTACTTTTTTGAATCAAAATAACTCACTGGAGATAACAATTACCTTAGACCTTGAGAGCGACTTAGGGGGCTACGACACAAGCACGAGGCAATCCAAACTTAGGGTTATCAAGTGCTAC
The DNA here is from genome assembly GCA_029959085.1 of Nemophila menziesii. Classification (NCBI taxonomy): domain Eukaryota; kingdom Viridiplantae; phylum Streptophyta; class Magnoliopsida; order Boraginales; family Hydrophyllaceae; genus Nemophila; species Nemophila menziesii. The sequence continues at coordinate 33,920,295 of JARWIR010000005.1, read as the reverse complement.
CAAGGCCCTAAGAAATACAATTCCTTCAATTGGTGATATGGTGATTAAAACATACCCTAATGACTATCTAGTTAGAATCGGTGTTGTCAAGACCAATATCGGACACTAGACGTTATGTGGTGTTTCAATAATTAGACATCCCTTCCGGGCGACCATCTAACTACTATTAAGAAAGCCTAAAGTGATCAGGTTTAGGACAGGAAATAATTCAAAACACATAAACAAATATATGGGTAAGCAGCTAATATTAAATTAAAACATATAATTCCCAAAGAAACTTAGATAGAAAGAAAATAGAATTCATAGATTATACATGATGCAAAGCCCAAGCTATTGGAAAATTAGTTTATACCTGAAGGAAATAAACTAAAAGATTGAATAAAAGACTTCATCTTGCTCTCTACAATAACTCTAATGATATAAAACCTCACAAATAATTAATGGGAGGCAAGGATGATTTACAAGAGTTATAAGGGTGTATTTATAGGTGTTTAGAAGACCTAATTCGTTTTCTTTGAGTGGAAGACAAGTAACTTGGACTCCAAGCCCAACTCAAATTCGTAACCCTAAAATATAGAAAAGGTAATAATCTGAAACTGTTTTGTTTTGGTCATAACTGCTTCAATACTTATCTGTTTGATGTGTTCCAGTAGTCGAAACTGATCATCTCGGAAAGCTCTTTAACTTTGCTTCAGATCTTCTTCCAAATTCCTATCCAACCTTGAGTTATGAGCCCTTTCGTGGTCGTGGGTGCTGGAATTCAAATTTATTTGACAACTTTATATTTCCATATCCTAGCTTTTCCTTTCTTTTCTCCAATTTCCATGTATATCTTCTTTCCTTTATCTCTTAAAATTGACTTGACATATAATTAATCTCCATATATATCTTTAAAGCTTCACACTAAATAAATAATTAAACCCAATATGCTCTGAAAACAATAAATCGTTAAATCAAAACTAGAAATAGGAAAGTGCACTAATACATGTGAAAATCGAGTATTTAGACTTCTAAAACACTAAAAATGATGTCTCCACTTAATTTAAATCATCACAAATGGGGAGACATCAATACCCCCAACTCAAAGTTGTATCGTCCCGGTACAATAAAGATAAAAACAAAGGGAAGTCTCTAAATACACACCTAGGTCATTTAAGCACAATGGGAAAGGAGATAGCAGAATATATAGAATAGACATAGAGCAACTACTCAGAAAATTTCATGTAATAATATTTTCAAACTACATACATGTACACGTCTCATATTCACAATCAACACGGCTTGAATTTAAGATTAGATTAGCTTCGCAATGTAAGAAGGAGAGGAACTTTACTCAGTTCATCAAGGAGGCTATAGATTGTTCATCGAACTTTACTAGTATCCAAAGATCCACTTAACTACTCTCTATTGGCTCAATCACTTCTAGATTACATAGCAAAGAATCAAAAGGTCTTTAAGGTTGTAATGTTGGCTTAGGGACGACATGATAAGTATATTTGGATAATTTAGAGTGAGCTTTTGTCTCTCTCCTCACTAGCCATCAACGAATCGCCCTAGAGCTTTAGTTACTCTCATAAAACGTTTCTCACTCAACCCAATGATTTTTCTTGATGCACAAAGTATCATCCCCAATAACCCAATTAAAGCATAAATATGTTCACATAAAAATTCTTCTTTGCCGGTTCGAATATATATTCTTTTCAAATCAATTTTTTTCTTTTGTATAGCTATGACGCTTTTTTGATGTTGAGATATCACGCTATTTTTCTTAGTTTTTTTATTTCTTTTCATGCTTTTTAGCTTTTTTCATTTACTCTTACCCCGGCAAAGGGTTACAATATAAACCTGTGAATCATCATCTATATAATAACATATCACATTTAATAAGCTCAAAAATCCAAACCCAATAACAATTCCCATAATGGTGGACCCACCGCCCTAACCTCAAGCTCTAAAAACAACTGTCCATGCATCACGATTCGAGTTCGGGCCATATGGAAAAGTCCTATAATCTAAAGGGATATGGCTTATAATGTGGTTAAATAAAAAGGCTTTATAAAGGCTAGAAAGGGCTGAGAAGGATATAAAATAATAAATGGACAGCAAGCCAAAAGGCAACAAGGGGCTTATGAGAGAACCGCCTTAATCACTTTCTAAACTATGCAATTTCGTTATTTTCTTACCTTTAGCACGTTCATCAAATGGGCTTATCAACTAGCTTGGATCTCACGACCTACACACCACTCAAGGCTCCCTGAGATCGAACATACTTTCTATCGCATTGCTAACTAATCTTTCTTGACTATCAATGTATGTTTTCCTGCAAATACTCAAGCATACAAAATAAAATAGCTCATAAACATACTACTTACTTATCATTAACTCACTGAGCTTATGCTTTCAAGCTATCAAACACACTCTACATCTAATTCCCATGCATCAAAAATTTTAATTTCTACCTAAAAATAGAAAAATAGAGATGAGAGACAATGAAACTCCACACCCCAACTCAAAAATGAGCCGTGTCCCCACAACTCGAAAAATAAATTAAAATTAGCAAATAAAGCATTTACAGAAATGGTAAGGAAGAAAGAGAACATACTCTTGAGGCTATTGCCTCGCATTATCGACATCCAAGATAGGATTTGTTGGATCTTTCTTTAATTGCTCAAGAAGTGTCATGATGTGCACTTTATTGGCTTTGATTTGTGCCACATCATTGGCTAAGGAAATTTGAGCTGCTTCAACTTTGTTTAAACGCTCCTCCATCTTCTCTTGCCAACTATGCTCTTTTTCTTCTTTTGAGACTTGCATAAATCCCCTCCTCTCAAGACTTTCATGATCCAAGCATCGTCAATATTGTTACTCTTTTTAAACTCTAGTTTCTCTTCTTCATCCAAAATTATATTCGCTTTTCGCACAAGACACGTGATCATAGTAGGATATTTCACATTAAAAACCGAGGTAGGAAAGACCAAAAATCGCATCACCTCCTCAAAGATCAACTGTTCCACATCCACTTCTTCTCCTCTCAAAATACAATTAAAAAATAGAGCGTTCTTTTTACTTACGTCCCAAATTATTGTGTTTCCAAAGACTTTGGGGATAAGGAAATTGTTCCAAACTCTAGCATCCGGTTGAATATATTTGTAAGGCCAAGGTGCCTTTAATTCTCCCTTATGTGATTGCACTTTCTCCTTGTCTAAAACATGATCAAAAACTAAATTTCAATTGAAGATTCTTTGTCTATCCACCGCTTCTCTATACTTGCATGGTCCAACCAAGTTCTTAAACTGGAAGTGGTTTCTAATTTCTTCAACTGTTAAAGGAACTAACTTTCCTCTAACTGGAACACAACCTTCAAAATCTCGGCTAAAGAGGCCTAAATAGAAATCTGAAACTAACTCATGACATAAATCAGAACGTCTTACCATGAATGTAGACCAACCTAATCTTGCACCAATCTCCAAGAGTCTCTTGTACTCTCCTTTACCAATTTCTTCATCGAATACTCTCTCATAAGCAAAAGGTAGCTCCTTTAATTATTTCTCTGCAGAAGCTATCATGGCCTTTGAAGCTTTCTCTTTTTCTTCGGGTGTAGGACCTTTGAGTTGGAGAGGCTGTGTTGTCTTCTTTACAAAAAATTTAACCTTTTTGCCCATTGAATTAAACGCAGCTAGCTCACCTCTCTTTACAATATTTATCTTACCCTTTTGTTGGAACTAGAACTTTTCTCACTTGATTTATTCTCAATAGAACCCAATACCTTGCTTTTCTTCATCTCCCTCTTAGTAGATAATGTTTCTGTTCTCTTAGTCATCTCAATTAACCTCCAACTCAAAGCTTTAACCACTCTTGAAATTTGAAATTCTTGATTATTGGTTGAACAAGCTTTATTTGGGTTAGGAAAGGTGTTTTGATGATGATTCTCTATATGGGTAAGATGGATTCTTGATGGATTCGTATGGATCTAAGAAATTGTAGGATGAATTTTGGAATTTAGGCTTTTGATTCTTGGATTCAATGTGTTTTGGTAAGATTTTGGTGGTTGAATCTTCTTTGTAATGATGTGGAGAGAAGATTTGATGTGTTTTTATGGTGATTGGGTAGTGTTTTGATGTTTGGGGAAGGTTTAATGAAGCTTTAATGGAGTTGGGAGAGGTTTGGAGAAGAAAGAGAGGCTTAAGGATTGTAAATTTCGTAATAGACTAGTCTTCCTCTTCTTTATACCCTAAAAATCGAAATTTTTCTCTCTCCAGCGGTGCGGACCGGCTTACCGGCGGTATAAGCCAGCATACCGGTGAGCTGCTCTTTGAAAAATCTCCTTCGGCGAAAAACCTGATTCGCGAGCCCGAGGCCACCCCTTTTTGTCTGACCGGCATACCGGTGGGCAATTTTTCTAACATGCACCTCTCGGCAAAGACCCCGTGGCGTGTACCCGTGGGCACCCTTTTTTGACCCGCCGGCTTACCGGTCGTATGGCCGGCATACCGGTGGGTAGGTCAGAATATGCCTAAAATTTTTGTTTTTCCTCCCTAACTCGATTTCTTTAATACATGAACATCAAAAAAACTAATACCTTTCTCAAATATGCAATATCAACTAAAAACAACTAAACTAAACAAGAATTAAAAACATAAAAAATTGCAGGTTGTCTCCCGTACAACACTTTTATTTAACGTCTCTTAAAGTTAGACGTGGTACCTCTATCAAGATTTGTGAATATAGCCTCCCCAACAATGAGCAAGGCTATGAACATTAACTAATCTCCTCTTAATGCCCTTCTTAGGTCTGATCTCTATCACTTTAGTTGAAACAACTTTAGTGACTCTGAATGGTCCCATCCACGAGTCTTGGTAACCTCGTGGCTATTCTCTGGTTTGTGGGCTTTCCATAGAACTTCATGGCCGACCCAAAACTCAATGTTTGGCTCAGTATCCACTGTTTTTTATGTATATTCTCTTTAGGGACTTTGTGATGGGAAAGGCTGTGGATGATAGGAACGGTGGGATCTGACTTCCTTGGTTTCTTACCCCAGACATAGAATGTCTCGGATACATTGTTAGCATGAAGGGTAATGGTCCCTTCTTGGAAGTTGATTATGCTCTAACTAGTGGCCATGAAAGGCCTTCCAAGTATGATTGGAACCTTCTTACCTGCATTAAAATCAAGTATAACAAAGTCAGTAGGGATGGTGATATTACCTGATCGGACGAGGACGTCCTCCACTGTTCCCCATGTCTTGGTAACTGAGTTGTCAGCAAACTGCAACTTCACTGGAGCTTTCTCTGATTTCTGAAGTCCAAGTCTATCGAACACGGACTTTGGCATAAGATTCAAACCTGAACCCACATCACACATAGCTTTCACCTTGAGCGTACCATTTATTTGTATAGGAAGATTAAATCTTCCCGGATCTTTGAGCTTCAATGGTAACTCTTTCTCTACTCCTTTTGAGACTCTCACAGTCTCTCTCTTGGCTTCTACACTCGCTTCTTTTTCAGGAATAACATGCGTAAAAACTTGTTGCGGTGTAAGAACTTTCTTTGCAATATCAAGCATTTGGGCGTTGATATTCTCAGGAGCGTACGCCTCTACAAATGTCTTGAGTTCAATGTCACCCTTCGGATTTGTATCAGGAATGGTTGATGACGCTGTTTGAACAACTGGTAGAGATTCCACCTTCTCTTATTCTTTCTTTTCTTGCACAGTAGGTGTAACTTCTACTTTCTCTTTTGAGGCTTTTTCCTCTTTCTCTTTAGCTCTCTCAGGTTGAAATTCCATAACCGATCTAATCTCTTCTTGCATATCTTTCAGAAGTTGTATAAATTCGGATTTTTCTGAATCTTTATCCTTATCATATTCAGAACAGTTAGGGTCCAGGGGCTAGACTTGGTTGGTTCTTCTTCAGTATTAGGAACTTCCACGGCACTTTCGGCAGCATGCGGTACTTCCTTATTTTCTTCAATCTAGAGGCAAATAGCCTTAAAAGCTTCGAACCCAACATTGGCATCACCTCCTTCGATAGCCTTCAATTCTTTTGCATCCATAATATTAGTTATAACTTTATTCATTTGTTCTATTTGCGTACCTAAAATCTGAATTGAAGCTTCTTGTTCTCTTAACTTCTCGTTCTGTGAATGCATATTAGTGGTCATAAGATCCATGAAATTCTTCAATTGTTGATCACCCACAACTCCTTCTTGAAGATACTGTGGTAGAGCCTTTGGAGCTAAAGTATATGCGTCATTAACAGGTTGTTGTGGTGGAACAGGTCGATTATAATTCTGATTTCCTTGATATGGAACTTGACCTCTTTGTTGGAAAGAGTTATTCTGGGGACGAGGTTGATAATGACCAGGATTAGCGCCCCCCCCCCTTTGGATTTGAATACTGCATACCCAGATGATTCCTATTACCAAATTGATAATTTCCTTGGTTGGATATGAAATAAACAGATGCTGGATTTCCTTCGCACTCTTCCCATGTATGATTTGTGACCCCACACTGTTGACAACCTTGTGCTTCTTGCACTACATTTGCTACGGCTAAATTTCTCAGCATATCAAGCTTAAGTTCTTTGATTTGATTTTCTAATACGGACAATTGAGCTGAGTTTGCAGTTTCTGCATCTAATCGAAGCGTACCTTTTGCATTAGTAATAGGAGCTCGCGAAAGCGGCCAACTCCTTTATGTTTCAATAATATTTTTTAAACCTTCAGCGGCTTCTATAGGATCCATGGACACGAAATTTCCTTTTCCTAGATTATGTACCCTCAGTCTACTCCCTCTATTGATACCCTTATAAAATATAGCTAACTGCAAAGACGGGGTGTAACCATGGAGTGGACATCTAGCTAACTTATGTTTGAACCTTTTCCATGCGTCTCCTACTTCTTCTCCATTCTCTTGACAAAACTTTGCAAGCTCGCTTTGTTCTTTGAGTCGCATACTCTATGGATAAAAACGACTAAAGAATGCAGCTTGAAGTTCTGCCCATGTATTAATAGTACATGGTGGTTGCCGATCTAGCCACTCACCAGCTTTACCTGTCAGGAAGAACGAAAACATGTGACAATATAGTTGCTCGCGTGTAATGCCTGGAGTAACATATGCATCACAAATCTGCATGAACTTCTGAATCGCTCTTACCGGATCTTGAACCGCTGCACCACTATAGAGTCCAAAACTCTGAAATTAACTGAGCATACCCGGATTGTGCCGAAATTTGATATTCTGGATCTCTGGAGGACGATAACCTAATGGTTGAACATGAAACGGTGCTCCCAAGCCTGGGAGGTCTTGCTCAATTTTGTTCTGGTTATTATTGTTATTTCTATTATCTCCTACCGATGGTGATGGTATATGTCCTAACGGACCAAGTATTCTTGGATCTACTGGATCTTGTTGTGCTGTCATAGCTCTTCTTAAGGCTCTTTCTTCTCTGATACCTTATAAGCTGTGAAGCTCCTTTAGGGATCTGGTAGAGGAGGCCAAAGCTGAAACACTGTTGAAACCTGAAAAAGACTAAAGCAAACCACAAGCGTAAATCTGGAAAAATAAAAATAAAAAACTGAAAAAAAAAATTAATTAAAACTACTACTTGAAATAGATAACCCACACGCTAACAAGACACAAGTCCCCGGCAGTGGCGCCAAAAACTTGGTGTTGCCTAGGGTGTGATAAAATAAAATAATATAATAAAAGATAGATAAACAATGCACAATTCACCCTAGACTAGCACAGTACTGCAACTATTACAGGACGTATGCAAGTTTTAATGATAAGTTGAATTTGTTCTTAGGGACTTAGTGCGTTATACGAATGAACAAATAGTTACGAGTAGAAAGTAATTAATTAAAAGACAGAAAGTAAATAAGATTGATTAAGAGATTGATAAGTTAACTAAATAAAAGTAAAGACAATAAAATAAATATGAAGAATATGAGATGAGAGATGTAGCTTAGGGTTTGCTAGTATGCACTAATCCTTCTAATTCTTTATATCAAATTCTAGTTAATAAGGGAGATAATAGCTCTTAAATACTTAGTCAGGATTCTAAATTTGTTATCATTTGGGTAACTTACCCAAGTGAATTTTTTTACTTTAACTCAATTTTTCGTGGGTCTCGGACCTCGTTATAAGTCAGGACAAAAACGAATGTTACTTTGGTAATGAATTTTACGTATTCACTTGTGTAAAACAAATGAAAGGTGAATGAGAAATTGAGTGTTAAATTTGAGGTATAGGAAGAGTTTTTATGAACTAGTAAAAAAAATAGTCACTCAATATAAAGTTCTTAGCACTTAAGAATTGGGCCCTTAGGGGCACCCACTTTTGGGCTTGGGGTTGGCTTGGTTTGGACCATACTTTTGTAAAATTAAAACGGCTTGACCTATCATTTTATTTTGAATTGTAACGTTCTGATTTTCTTGAAACATCTTCTTCCTGAAACATCATCTCCCATGTCTGAAACGTTGCAGGTCAGATTTAAACAGGTGCTTCTACAGCTATAAATACATGGACCAAAACAATTTTTTATTCATTATGTTTTTTGCAAACAAATTACATAAAAGCAAGAGAGATAAAACACCATTGAAAGTTCAAAGTGTCTGCAGATTTTCAAGTATCTCATATTTGTAGTGTTGATAGTTGTATCCTGGAGGTTGAAGCCAAACAAAAACATAAGACACAGTGCGTGGCTAATAAACCTTAAAGACATAGGATCCAATCCTAGCCTCGATCAGTAACATGGTTTTTCGTTTATTTTCTTTTCTGCATTTCTTTATGTTCTTTCTCCTTTTTACTTTTTTGAATCAAAATAACTCGCTAGAGATAACAATTACCTTAGACCTTGAGAGAGACTAAGGGGGCTACGACACAACCACGAGGCAGTCCAAACTTAGGGTTATCAAGCGCTACCAAGGCCCTAAGCAATACAATTCCTTCAATTGGTGATATGGTGATTAAAACATACCCTAATGACTATATAGTTTGAATCGGTGTTGTCAGGACCAATATCGGAAACTAGACGTTATGTGGTGTTTCAATAATTAGACACCCATTCCGGGCGACCATCTAACTACTATTAAGAAAGCCTAAAGTGATCAAGTTTAGGACATGCAATAATTCAAAATACATAAACAAATATATGGGTAAGCAACTAATATCAAATTAAAACATATAATTCCCAAAGAAACTTAGATAGAAATAAAATAGAATTCATAGATTATACATGATGCAAAACCCAAGCTATTGGAAAATTAGTTCATAGCTGAAGGGAATAAACTAAAAGATTGAATAAAAGACTTCATCTTGCTCTCTACAATAACTCTAATGATATAAAACATAACGACTAATTAATGGGAGGCAAGGATGATTTACAAGAGTTATAAGGGTGTATTTATAGGGGTTTAGAAGACCTAATTCGTTTTCTTTGAGTGTAAAACAAGTAACTTGGACTCCAAACCCAACTCAAATTCGTAACCCTAAAATATAGAAAAATTAATAATCTGCCACTGCTTTGTTTTGGTCATAACTGTTTCAATACTTATAAGTTTGATGTGTTCCAATAGTCGAAACCGATCGTCTCGGAAAGCTCTTTACCTTTGCTTCAGACCATTCTTCCAAATTCCTAGCCAATCCTAAGTTAAGAGCCCTTTTGTGGTCGTGGGTGCTGGAGTTCAAATTTATTTGACAACTTTATCTTTCCATATCCTAGCTTTTCCTTTCTTTTCTCCAATTTCCATGTATATCTTCTTTCCTTTATCTCTTAGAATTGACTTGGCATATAATTAATCTCCATATAAATATTTAAAGCTTCACACTAAATAAATAATTAAACCCAATATGCTCTGAAAATAATAAATCGTTAAATCAAGACTAGAAATAGGAAAGTGCACTAATACATGTGAAAATCGAGTATTTAAACTTCTAAAATACTAAAAATGATGTCTCCACTTAATATTAAATTATCACAAATGGGGAGGCATCAATTAGCGTAAACTATAGATAAGCTCAAAGAAATACATAAGTTTCTAGAAATAAGTACATTGATGACATTTTTATCTGTGGATAAAACTTGAACAGCTATATCCTCTCTATTCCGGAAAATCCAACCCCCCCCGAATAGGCCAGTTGCATCAACCCGGATAGACTTGTTCATCCTCATATATTTAATGATTGTTTTTTAACCTGCAACTTTAGTCTCCACTATAACAGTAATGAGTGGTTTATGACACGCCTTCATTTTTTTATCAGACTTCGGAAACCTGCATTATTAGCACCAGACAGTTTAAAAACAGATTGTTGGTAGGATGGTCAGCTAAAGACCAACCTCCGGAGTTGTTCAATTTATAACCAACATAATTAAATAAATAAAACGAGAGAAAATTTAATCAAACCATCAATATGAAGGACAAATAGAAACCTAAAGGGTTATATTGACTTATCCAAGATTGTCCCCGGCTTAGCTCAGTCACTCTCAGTCCTTAAAATGTTAGGATGTCCTCATTTCCTAGAGAGATGCCCTATAATTTTATCATCCTCCAGGGATGGGGGATACAGAGATATATCTTGGCTCAAGATTATTAAAATGGTGGCCGGTATTAGATGATCATTATGTCGCTCAAAAAGGTCCTGTAATGACACCTCTCCACTCTATAGATTCGGTTCCTTTCCTTTACAATGGTGAAGTTTGTGTTGAATCACCAATCTAGAGAATTTCCTCGTTCATTTTTGTAGTTGAAGTTCCTGGAAAATTAGGGCAGTTGATCTTAACTTTTGCAGATTAGTTGGTCTGGAGACTTACTTCAATCAATAATAATAGCCTATATATCTATTGGTTGGTTTCAACCTTCTTTTCGCTCAATATCTCTTTGGACCCAACCACGGACCCCGAAAATTTCCCACCTTCAAAACTAGTGGATCCCTAATGAGATCTTTACAACTATAAATTGATTTGTTTCCCCTAAATATCTTCTTTAGGGGGTGTATTCAACTAAGAGTCTATTTAATTTTTTTGGACTTTAAAAGTTGAGAGGTATTCAATTAAGAATCTAAAGATTCTTTTAAAATAATGGTGTATTCACTTAAGATTCTAAAAAGTCTTTTAAAATAATGGTGTATTCAATCTGGATTTAAACAATTCTTTAAGTCTTATAGTATTCAAAAGTCTAAGGATTTTTATGGATTTCATTAACTATTCAATTATATAGGATTTTAAAGAACAAATATTTTGTTTTGAAATCTACACTTTGAATTAGAGATTTAGATGGATTTCTTTTTAGATTATTTTCTAACAAATTGGAAAGGACAATTAAAAATAACTCATGATACATTCTTCATGTGCGACTTCAATTATAAAAACTTTATGAAAAAATTAGTTATAACACTACTGTTTCAGTTAAAAAAACTCATTCATGCTATTAATATGTTTTATGTAAGACCTCAATTAAAAATGTTACATGAAAAAATTGTACGTAAAATGATTGATTCAGTTAAAAAAACCCATGCTATATTGTTCAATTAAAAACACTACATGGAAAGTTAATTGATTATTATTTTTTTGTTAATTTTTAGGTGTAAATGGCTAATGTGTGTGTGTATATATTGTATAAAAGTACATGAAAATCCTGATATAAAATACGTTAGACTCCGTCAAACTCTATTGAGAATTTAAAAGACTCTTAAGAAAATCCATGTAAAATTAAAATAGTCAATGGAGTCTTAAAAGTTTATAGATTTTAAAAGCTCTAAAAAATTCCTACAAACTGTTGATTGAATACACCCCTTTATTTTTGTAAAAGAAACTCTTCAAAGTGTGTTTTAGCTATAAAAGCTGATATGAGTAAGGCCTATGAAAATATTGAGTGGGATTTCCTAATTGATCTTCTTGAACAGATGGGTTTTCATAGTACTTGGGTGAAATGGATTCAGATTTGCATTTCAACAGTTACTTATAAAGTTAAAATTAATGGTATTCTTTATGATATTGAGAAACCCCAAAAAGGAATTAGACAAGGGGACCCCTTGTCCCCTTATCTCTTTTGTTTGGTTACTCAGGCTCTTTCTTCTCTTATTGAGTATTATGTTAACATTGGTTTATTGAAAGGCATTAAAATTGCAAAACAAGCCCCTGAGATTACTCATCTGCTTTTTGCAGATGATAGTCTCTTCTTTCTTGAGGCTAATCAATATAACTATGAAATTTTCATTACATGTTTGAACTGGTACTGTTTTGCCTCTGGTCAACAATTAAATTTAAACAAAAGTGGTGCTCTGTTCAGTGTAAACACTCCTTATGCTCTGAGAAATAACCTTTGCAATTCTCTGAGAATGAATCAATTAAAGGATATGGGAAAATACCTTGGGATCCCTTCTTCTTGGGGCATCTCTAAGGTTAAGTCTATGGAATGGCTAGTTGAAATGATTCTCAAAAGAACTAATGATTGGGACACTAAAATGCTAAGTAAAAGTGGGAAAGAAGTATTAATCAAGGCTATTATAGGTGCTATACCTAACTTTATAATGTCGGTTTTCCTTATTCCAAAGAAACTTACCTCTCGCATTACATCTCTTGTTTCAGATTTTTATTGGGATAACAAAGGGGAAAAAAGATGCCATTGGATCAAATGGCAAACTTTAATGTCATCAAAAGATGATGGTGGTATGGGATTTAAAGATTTTCATACCCAAAATCTTGCACTTTTGGCTTTTAATGCATGGAAGTTCTTTAAAAATGATAAATCTTTGGTTTTCAAAATTCTTAAAGGTAAATATTTTCCTAATGAAGGTTTTTTGGAAGCTTCTCTTCATTCAAACTGCTCATGGGGTTTCAAAAGCATTATGGAGGGCAGGAATTGCTTCTATAAAGATTTGGCCTGGAATATTGGTGATGGTAAGGATGTTAATGTGTGGTCAGACAAGTGGATCCCCACTGATTCTCATATTAATAAACCCTCAGACTGTCTGGTTAGTAAAGTTTGTGATCTCTTTAGTAGTTGTAATACAAAGTGGAATGTTGACTTGTTGAATAATCTATTTGATCCTATAGTTGTAGCAACCATCACTAGTTTAGCTATCCCTTCTCTGAACAGTAGAGACTCCCCTTTTTGGATTTTTTCCAAGAGTGGAGAAGTTACAGTCAAGGACAGCTATAACAAGTTGTGGAGGGCTCAACTTATAGAAACAAAAAAGAAAAACAAAGATAAGGGGAGCTCATCTTTTCAATTGGATCATATTGATTGGAAATTTTTGTGGCAACTTAAAGTATATCCAAAGATTAGAAATTTTCTTTGGAAATGCTTGGTAAATGGACTTGCTACTAATTACAACAGTTACTGTAGGAAATCTCTTAAAAATCCTATATGTTCTATTTGTGAAACTGAGGAGGAAACAACTTAACATCTTTTATTCTTTTGTCCATGGGCCAGGGCAGTGTGGATGGCTTGTCCTCTTAATTTCATTTCAAAAATTGACCCTTCGAGCAATGTTAGGAAATGGTTTTCTTTTGTGAGAATTTGTGCCTCTGATAAGAGTGATATCTTTGATCACTTAGGTGAATTGGCTAGTTTTATAGCATGGTTTATTTGGAAAGGTCGAAATGAATATATATTTCGAGGTATTGTCCCTGACCCTTTAAAAACGGTGGATAATTGTCTTAAAGCCTATGATGAGTTCATTAAAGCCTTTGCTATAGAACCTGAGGCTAATATGGTTATAAATCATTCTCATAATGATTTAAATGATAATGCTCATAGACTAAGGTCTAGTTCAGAATTATACAATGTTACATCTATTGGAAATGTTGTTGAGAAAGATAATAATATTAAGTGGGTCCCTCCTTGTGTTGGGGAATTTAAGATTAATTGTGACGCTTCTATGAACATTAACTCTTTTAAATCCGCTTTTGCTTGTGTTGTTCGTGATTCCACAGGTTTTGTGATTGATGGTGTGGCTAAGGAGTCTTCTTCATTCTCTGTGATGGAAGCTGAAGGGAGGGGCAATCATTTGGCTTGTCAAATCGCTTCTAAGTTACCTTTTGGCTCTACCACTATTGAAAATGATAACCTTTGTATTATCAATCAAATTAATTCTATTTGTAAAGTAGAGAGTAGAACTAAGGTCTTAGTTTCTAGTATAATCTCTCTTAAGAATTTGTACAACATCAATTTGTTAAGAGGTCCAAGAATAGGGTTGCTAAACAAATGCTTCGAGGGTGTTTGTTTGGTATTTGGAGTGCCTTCCCTCCCTCCCAATTAGCTAATTTGATTAGGAAAGACTTGGAACCAACGGGAATTGGATAATTTGTAATATTTTTTAATGTTATGCATGGTTATTTTCGACTAAAAAAAAACACCCCTTTATTTTTGTGAACCTTTTGTGTTTTAACGGGGCCAGTTGTTTTGCCATCAAGGATTTCTTGTGTCTCGGTGTTAAAAATTCCCCTTTAACCCATTCTCATTCGTATCACTGACTACATGAGACGAGGATTCTAGTATGTGTGACTCAATCACATGGTGTTTGCTCATGTTACTTTTTTCCAAACCTTCACTCGTCGTTCACCCTTGTAAGAAGGCATGCCACTAATGACACTGTATCTCCTTCTTGATGTTCCTGACTCACTAAATATTTATTACTCTGCATCGTGCAATCGGAAGAATTAAGCAAATCAAGTGAGTTATTAAATGTGCAACAACCATCGATATTTCCATGATAACATTGGAATGCCAAGGCAAAATGCAATCATTTATGTTGTTACTGATTTCTATTAATCCTTTATATTGCCCTTCTTTGAAGAAATAACCTCTTGGGTTACATTAAGTTCCAGAATCAAGGCTTGTTCTACCTTTCTAGTTCTTATCATGAAGCTCTACATTTGCTTTCTCTCATCTTCGACCATTTAATGTGAAAAATCATCTCTATCTATGAAGTTTAAAGACCTCTTAGGGACCCTATCTTCACTTTGTGGCACATTCAAATCAACAATCGAACCCACTATTGGTCTGGGGGTCTGGTTCGGTGCGGAAATCATAGGTTTCCAATGTTTTGTAGACAAATGCTTCTTATTCAATGGCATCGTAGGTTTGGGATGGTAGTTTGGGGTGGAGGGTAAAGAGGTAGGCATGTCTATGTGGTGTGCATTGGTGGA
Organism: Nemophila menziesii; assembly: GCA_029959085.1. Classification (NCBI taxonomy): domain Eukaryota; kingdom Viridiplantae; phylum Streptophyta; class Magnoliopsida; order Boraginales; family Hydrophyllaceae; genus Nemophila; species Nemophila menziesii. The sequence goes on along the minus strand of JARWIR010000005.1, from coordinate 33,905,144 downwards.
TATTTTGATCCCCCGCCACCATCGTCGGGGAGGAAGTGGTGGTGATAGGCAGGGCTAAATCAGACTAAATTAAGGTAGACAATAAGGAAAGAAATGACGCTAAAAACTAAAGAAAAAATTCTCTAAACAAGATCCCCCATGGAAGCAAAAGCTTTTCCATTCTACATGACTCGTCCAACTGTTATGATTTAAGAAAATACAAAAGTTAAATTTGTTATACATATGTTACCGTTTCTTTGTTTTTTTTTTGTGTGTGTGTGTGTTTTTTTTTGTCAGACCTTATTATTTCTTTGATGCATATCAATTCTTGCTACCTTTCTTATAACTCCTAATTCTTAATTTTTTTTCCAAATTAATTCTTACAATCCACTATTATTATTATTACTATTTTTTTATAGTTATTATTATCATTATCATTATCATTATTATTATTATCACTGTTATTGTTGTTATTATTATTATTATTATTATTATTATTATTATTATTATTATTATTATTATTATTATTATTAACACACCCTTAATTTTAGTCAACCAAATCAAATAAAACAAAAGAAAACAAAATATTGAGAAATGCTGAGAACTCTTTCAGTCTTCGCTTCAGTACCATCCTGCAAACCTCCTCATCATCGTATTGCATCTCCACGGTAATTATATTTTACATGATCCAAAACTACCCATAAATATGTAAATATTACTCTAAATTTTTAATTTAATGACAAAAATTGCAGATTGATTGTGAAAATGTCAGGATGAATGAGTTTGGGTATCAAAACTTACTATTTATAACTAAACTTACATCAAGTTTTGATAGTCAAAATTTCTTGATTTTTAATTTTAACATTTAAAACCCATATAAAGGAATAGTAATTGTGTTTTTTTCTCATATACTAAAAAAAATGAGCATTGTTTTTAAATATTACTTCCTTCGTATATTTTTATTTGTCTTTTTTTTGTGCATAAAGATTCACAATTGCTCTTAATTAATATACATGAGATTATTTATTGCAATACTCTTTCAATTATTTAATTACGGGTAATATTAGAAAAAGTAGGGTAAAAATGTCGTAGTAATGAAAAATGGACAAATAATATTGGACACCTTCTTTTAGAAAGTTTGACGAATAAAAGTAGATTGATGGAGTTTATATAAGTATATAGTTTGCAAGTTAAGATATTTACATACTAACAATATGATTAGAACAATTATAGAGTTAGTTCCAAGATTCAAACAAGTTTCCAACACGATATAATCAATTTTCAAAAATGCTTATGGATCTTCTCAGTGAATGATCTTCAAGGGTCTCATCATTTGATTGTCTTCGTGATCTAGTATCTATCATTATAACATTATGTATATTAGAAGAAGCTGTAATAAATGCATAATTTTGAAGAAAAAAATGAACCAAGAAGAGAACTAACTTACATGGCAATGATAGACATATCCTGGGTTAGCTGTAGCATCAAAAGGATATGAATCGTTTGTATGTATACAAGAAAATCTAACAAAAATCTTTGTGACATATCCAGGCATCAACTTATACACATTCTTCCATCCTTTCTCGTGAGCGACCACTTTCACTTGTTTACCCTGTGCATGCTTACTTATATTGCACTTAATTGCATCATTGAATTCTGTCATACATACTCTAAACTCATCAAGATCGACTAACTCTATTTGATTCAACGCTACAAAAAGACCCAAATGAATGTGTAATGGGTGATTATCATCAGTCAAATTAATCACATACCATATTTCACTTGCTCCCACTTTTACCCTTTCCGTCACAGGTGCTTCAAATGGTCTCCCGTTGATATACATATGTGTCGGCTCATCGATATCGCTTGTGTACTCGTACATTGCAAGGTATCTTGTACGAGAAACATGTGATAGATTTGCTAATGGGTATTTTATTAAAGTTTTTGGGATTCTAGATTCCGTACTTTCTGACGTGGGTTTTATGAGAAATTTCATGACTTTGTCGTTGCCTTCATTGGCCGGATCTCCGGAAGGAAACGGATATGGTGCGTCATTCCTCAAAATGGCTGAATTAGATTTTGACTTTGAAAAGTCAACGATGATGTCAGCAATTTCTGATGGGGCTAATATTATTTTTTTGATAGTGATAGGTTTTTCATTATATGCTGAGTCAGATCCCACGTGGATGAATGATATGTTATTGGTGAGATAAAATTTAAAGAATCTAGCATTACTTGCATTGATGATTCGGAATCTGTATCTCCTACGCTTCACTACCATATAAGGCCATGCTTTTCCGTTGACTATAATTGCATCACCAAAATATTCAGGTTGCCATTGAGGGTGTATATTAGGGTTATCTCCTGTAGAATTCATGTAGATTGAACCGTCAGTTCGAAAGCTACGGTCAAATACGATCAAGGGACGGTCAAACTCGTAATCATATGGTAATCCAAGTGGGACCTCGAGTTTTGGTTGACGAATTATGTAGGCTCCAAGAAGACCTGCTAATAAGTTGACTCTAGTCAACCCTATTGCATGATCATGATACCATAATGTACCTACAAGGAATAAACTCATAATTTTTTTAACACATGATGGATCAATATAAATAAATAAAAAGTGAAATATCAATGTACCTGGATGTTGAAAGTTATGATAGTGGTATTTTTTCTTGAGCCAAGATGGCCCTTTCTCTTTGAATCCAGAAGTGAACCATGAGTAAGGATTTCCATCGCTTTGAGGTTCATCAATTCCCCCATGAAGATGCACCACAGTAGGAATACCCTTTTTGCTTGAAGGAATTGCGGTTGGGATAGTTGGATCCCATGGTAATATGTGTTTTGAAGGTAAATGGTTTGTCCAGGTCACATAAGTGTCAACTTCGTGGAGGGTCTCAATTGTAGGACCAGGAACTGTTGCAGTGTGTCGCGATGTACCATATGCGAATACTGGTGTTGGAGGAAGATCTCTATGGAATTTCTGGATAAAATAAAAAGAGAAAAAAGTTAATATATCTAATGTTATATTTACAAGTAAGATGTGTGATAGTGGAAATGTGTAAATTATGAAAATGGAGTAAAGTTTGAAGTAATGAATCAAGTTTTTTATGAATATAATTCCACTTTACCTAATACTAGTAATATTATTACTAGTTAGATAGATTATTGATTATTGTTTTAATAATTAGATCACTCTACAATTGATTAAAAAATTTGGATAGAATCTAGTAAGAGTGATTCTTAAATGTATTTTAATTAGTACAACTACTAGTAAGAATTAAGTGGCCACATAATTACGATACATCATAATTAAAATCACCTTCATGAAAAGAACTAAAACAATATATATTTCTATAATTTATTTTTAAAAATTAGGATGTAGGCTTTTAAGTAATACTGATTATATTGGAAAGATATGACCGTCACTGGATGGGCCAGTAATGAACTTCATCAATATTCAACAATTTTGGGTTCGCGCACACCCTATCATGTTATTATTAGAATTGTACTTTTCTATTTGGATTAATAATTGAATATTTAATAATAAAAGGAAATAGGAGTATGTAAAGAAAGTGAAAGAGTGTCTAATCTTGGTTTAAAGGAATAAAAAGGGAATAAATTATTACATTACCAAATCATATACATATGTGTATGTGTGTGTTATAATCAATTTAGAAACATAATGAAAGAAAATATTTTAAAATGACTCATATAACTTTTTTTAATATATATTTTAAAAAGATAAATAAAAATAATATAGATTTTACAAAAGTATAAAAAAGAAATTCTCTTCCATTGACTCATATATGCGTGAATTTGGTTTAATATATATGTGGAGTATTCTAAGAATACCTTCTTTATCATGTCTCTCTATACATTCTTAATCCAAACAAAGAAAGAGAATTTTAGTATCCTTTATAACTCATACCTGACTCTGTACAAAACTTATAATTATATCAGAGAGCCATTTTACTAGATAATTAAATATAAGTCCAGTTTAAGGTACTTTTATTGACTTTTAAAGTCAATGTAAAAGTAAAAGATACGAAATAATATAAATATTTTTAATAGACACTTTCTCAATATCTTTTTCAAAAAATCTCTAACTTTATCACAACCAATTATATGATTTTTTAAGGTTCTTAGAGTTTCAATAGTTTTATATATCCCAAAAAAATGTAAAGATATAGACTGATAAAATAAAATTATCATATAGAAAATCTAGAAAAGAAAGTAAAAGGAAAAAGAAATATAGGTATAAGCTACTAAGGTAAATAAATCTAGTCTTCGTAAGTAGCTCAAGTTCTACTCAAGAAAAAGTTGTTCGACCTCGCTCTTTTCAAACATCCTCAACCTCAAGCTTTATCTTAATTAATTAAAAACAAGATTATTCGAAATCGTTCGCGAGCAAATCGTTTATATTTATGAATTGTTATTAATATTTTATTCATTTTCAAATGTATTATTAAACCTTAAATATTAACTAGAACATTCTTTATTTCTTTATATTTTTATTTTTTCATTAATATCACGCTTCATATTTCATACCATGCACTCTATCCATTTTCAATCATTCATGGAACTTCTGCTTCCATAATACAAATATAAATTATTTGTGAACAATTCGAACTCGACTCGAAAAAGCTCGTTCAATACGTTAAACAAACAAACTTTAACATCTTTGGATTGGTTTATTTAAATTTAAGTTCGATTTAACTCGAGAATTAAAACAAACAAACTTGTATATTTAGTATTTGGCTCATCTCGGCTAATTTATAGTCCTAGCTACTACTAAGGATGGAAACAGTTTGGTTAACCGCGAAAAAATCGATAACCACAACCGAAACCGTTTAGCAAATAAAAATCCTAACCACTACCAAAACCGTTTAGTTATGAATATTAAATCCCGTAACGAAAAAAAATTAAAAATCGAAAATCCTTTAGCCGAACCATTTAACTCAGTTATTTATATTCAGTTGAAATCCTATAAAATATATGATATATTTTTCTTGTACTTCTAAATAGTGATAAGTAATATTGTCTTTGGGAGATTGAAAAATAGATAATCAATTTTCTTAAATTGTGAATACTATAATCTGTCTTATCTAAATATATATAAGATAAGTAATGATTGTTCTCATCTCATTTCATGCCACCTTCTTATCGTCTATGATGTGTATTCTAATCAACCAATAATTTGATTTCTCTAAACTTCCCTTTCTCTCTCTCTCTCTCTCTCTCTCTCTCTCTCTCTCTCTCTCTCTCTCTCTCTCTCTCTCTCTCTCTCTCTCTCTCTCTCCTCTCTCTTAATTATTTGTCAATATAATGCCACAAAGGAAGTACTAAAAAGGTGACATGAAATGGGATGACATTTGACATTACTCATATAAGATTTGTATATTTATATATTTCATGAATTTTAAAAGTATACTGAAGAATAAAAGAATTGCTGCTTGAGGATTTCGGTTGTTGTAGGTAGCAGATTCTAATGAGTTTGGCTTTTATATGTTAATATTATATATTTCGTATAGAGGTATTTGTATTTATTTATGTTTGGTGCTTTTAAATTCTAGTCATAATTCTCTTTTACTTGTATAAAGCATTGAAGCATATAAAAAATATAATGCAATGCTCATTTACATTACTATTTGTTAGGTGTTAACTAATCATGTAAGTACAACGAATTCAAGGGAAATATTTTATACTACTGAAAAAGACATCACACATATTTCTTGAGTATTATGGGTTTTAGATATGTAATGAATGATTTCTCTGTCTCTTTCTTCAAGAATATTGATTTCATGGGAGAGTGCCGATGATTTATTTCATGCAAAGTAACCCATGAGATGAATATGGACTTATGTTCTCCCAACTTTAGAAAAAATTAAGAATATGGCCTAACACGTAGGTGGAAAAATACCTAGACCTGATGAGATACCATGTTTATTCTATCAGATATTCTATGGTATTATCAAAATTGATGTACTTGATATGGTCACCTCTTTCTTTAAAGGAAAACTTGATACTCGCAAGCTTCACAATACCACCACCATTCGGGTTCTGAAAGAGGATAATCAGATTAAAGTTGGAAATTATAGACTCATTTCATGTGCCAACGTTTATTATAATATTATCTCATTGGTCTTCGTAGAACTTCTTAAGTTTATCTCAAAATGCCTAGCCCCTTATACTCAATTTGCGTTTGTGATAGGTAGAGTGATTCAAGACAACATCATCATGGCTCATGAAATCTCCTACTATTTTCGTAAGCTTTGTAATTCTAACAAACACTATGTTAAGGGCAAACTGAATATGGGAAAATCATACGAGCATGTCAGATGGAATTTTTTTGATATGGTTTTAGAGAAACTAGGTTTCCATGATATTTTGATTGGGTGGATTATGGAATGAATTTTGACGGTGACATACCAGATATCTATCAATGGGGATCTCGGAGAGAATATTTGCATTAGGAAGGGGTTCTCTCTCCATTCCTTTCTCTCCTATTGATTGAAGCACATGTGGGACTCATTAATTTTGAAGGCCATAAATGGAAACATCAAAGGTATTAAATTGGCACGAGATTGTCCTCCGGAGACAAAATTAATCTTTACAAATGACTCACTCTTTCTTGTGAGCTTTAATTACAATAAAATATGCACATCCATGGATACTATTACTAAATACTCTGAAGGATCAGAGAAAAGGGAAAATATCAATCCTACATTCGCTTCAGTAAAGGTGCTCCATCATCGATTGTGGATTTGATTGTAATCTCTCTCAATATTCAGAAATTTACCTCCATTGGGAAGTATATGGTTATATATATGAGCTACACTATATTTAAAGTGAAAATTATACAATGGTCGAAAGACCGAATAGTTAAAAAGTCACAAGGTTGGAAAGAAAGACTCTTATCGGAAGATGACAAAAATTCTTACCAAATCCATTCTCTAGGCAATCATAACTATACCATATCTATTATGCAACTTCCTAAGGTGGTCTATAAGGATCTATAAAATATAATAACAAATTTTTGGTGGACCTCGGGACCAAAAAGGTGTATCGATTGAAAAACTTGTGGGAAACTGTGATATCAAAAAAGAACGGGGACCTGGATATAGGAATTTTGGAACATGAATTTAGAACTCTTACCGTTAACAACTTGGTGTATCCTCAATAAAACCAAATCTCTTCTCGCTAAGGTGCATAAAGTATTATATTTTCCTAATCACTCTTTTGGAATGCTCCAAATGAAAAATTCAAATATTGGGTGTGGATTAGTAGTTTAGCATAGAGGGTTGTATGAAAATGGGGATGCATTAAGCAAGTTGGAAATGGATCTAAAATTAGATATCTAGAACGAAAAATGGCTCCTCAGCACATATCCGGATTACATTACCTGATAACACTAATATCTAATGGGTCCATGAACTCTTTCTTCAAGATGGCTCGTGATAGAACTCCCCCTTATCCATAACATTTTTTATTATGAACCTGACTAATTCAGTGAACATATTTAACTCCATGTGATTGATGCAAATGATATAACTATTTGGCCACACTCTTCTAAACTTCTACAATACAAAAACTAAATACTACTATTTCTTCGCATATGGCAGAGAAATCTATGAAAGCCACTTCTCTAATCTGGAAAACTATTTTGCATGTAAAGATCTGGACAAAAATTTGTGTGGTTTATCTAGAAGTGTGGTAATATTCTATCCATTATGGAGTAACACTTTACAAGATTTAATGTTGTATCTCACAAATATTGTGATCACGTAATCACCTAGGCGAAACCATGGAACATGTCCTACTAACATGGCCAAGAAGCAAAGAGATTTGGAATGATAAAAATACTCAAATCCTTATCGATTTATCCTCCAAAGGTAACTTTGACTCTTGGATTTTGGATACAATCAAAAGATATGTTAGTAGGGGTTGTTTTGAAAAAAAAAACTTAACTTTCATCTTTATTACCATTTGGAACATATGGATTTTCAGAAGGAAAAGTCATTTTCAAGGTACGAAAAGAAACCCAAAATACATCTTCATCTTGTTTGAGAATCTAATAAAGAACATTTTTCGAGATGGTTGTGAGATCCCTATAGCAATTACCACTTATGCAAAACAAGAATCTTCTATTAACCTGGATCCAACCCCCATAACTGTTACCACTCCAACCATCAATTTTTTTTAAGATGCCTCTTTCGATGGAGATCATTTTCCAACATGTATAACATTTATTAGGATGGATAATACAAACACAATATCCCTCCGTGATGGCAAAAATTTATGATGCGACTCCGTTATTAAAGGCGAGTCTGCAACGATGCTTAGGCGTGCACATTTGTTGACACCTTCGAGGATGGGAATGATACTATTCATACTGAGTGCCTTGGCGTTATCCAAGGTCTGACATCAATGACACTCACAGAAAACCTCAACCACTTATGTGGAAAATTGGAGAATTTATTATAGATCATCGTCAAACATGTTGCTATGTTTATGAATGGTGCAGCTGATCTTCTAGTTAGGGAGATTAGATGTTATTTATTGTTGGAGGATTGGTCATAGGTCTACGTCCACATTTTAATTAATTATTTCGGAGAACTTTGTAACCGATCTAGTATCGAATGAATAACTGTTTTTTCTTAATTTAAATTCATTCTTTCGAAAGAAAAAGACTAAGCTGTAAGCTGTAAGTTTCAGTTAAATATCCTATAAAAAATTCATGATTTTGTAAGTATCAATCAAAAATATTTATTCAGTATAATTTATATTATTTTATAAATTTATAACATATATAAATAATTTTTTATTCTTCAGTTATAGTCCAATTCAAAACCATAAGATAATAGTTTTAATTATTGGTTACACTTTTCAAATCCATACTTTATGGTTTTAACCAGGGTTACTAAATTGGTTTCTAATTAGTTCGATTATCCATCGATTTTGGTTTTAAATCGTAATCATAAATAACCCTATATACTAGAGATAGAGTACGAAGGACCATGGTCTTCTTTTGGGCGTCAAGTGAAAACTATAACTTTTTTTGGATAACATATAATATTATAGATGAAACAAAATTACAAACAATAGATATACTAGCTAAAATATAATAATTAGAAACAAGATCATAAACTACCTATAAAATACATATAAATTATACAATACTGACTTTATCATACAAGTTTACACGATAAGTAAACCAAATAGGAATTTGAAATTCTTTACTTAAACAATAAACTATTAGTCTGGACATTTTACCTAATCTGTCTGCTATGTATTAAAGGATCAAGAGTTTTATTGAAACTTGATATTCTTTGTCCTGTTAATATTTTGTATAATATAGCTAATAACCTAGTGAGAATTAGACAGAAAATTAAGATCCTGAATAATTTCAAGGTTTTCCAAATAGAAAAGACTATTCACATATTGAAAAGACGTTGTTTAAATAGTCGCTTAATACTGTCTGAGCTTCACTTTCCAAAATTGATTTACATTTGTCAACATGTGCACTAAAAAATAAGCATCAGCTTTAATACCAACTATCACTCGTGGCGGACTTAGGATACTTTATGTAAGGGGGCTAATATATAAGGGTTCAAAAAAATGTTTTCAATTGATTAATAATAGGTGCTTTTGTTTACTTGAAAACCAAAAAAAATCTATTTTTTTGTTTAATGTTCTAATTTGGAATAAAATATTCAAATTAATTTTAGTTGGTGATATATTTATATTGGTAAAAATCATTATTCAAAGTAATTTTAATTAGATTTTTCTTTCAAGATAAATTACTTTTATTAATATGATATCTTTTCAAATACTAAAAAAAGTATGCTCTGATGGTACCAACCACCTTCTTGAAGAGATATATATTGATTGTTTCATATTTGTATATACAAAATATAGATAAATAATATTTAACAATTTCAATGTGCAGGTGAGCTTAATGAGACAGGTCGATACTGATGCCGCCCGGCACCCCCACCCCCCCCCCCCCCCTCCCCGAGGTTTGGGAAAAGACCACGCCTATACACTAGGTTGATAGCATATTCACGCTCTATATGACCAAACCAAGACAGAATAATAACCATACACACCTGTATCAAGGATATCACATGTCAGTTATGCACATGATTATGTGCCTTCCGTTTGGCTTAGTTAGCCAACTTGAATCTCGAGTGAGAGAGAAATTCCAGCACGTGACAAACTCTCTGACTTAAATCGCTAACATCCTCATAGCGAACTGTCTTTGTTATCAATTGTTCCACACACCATGTCCCCATCCTAATCACGGGCTGACACGGACAAATCGACCACACCAAAAACAATCGCCACACAAGTTGTCTCGCCGATGCACGTGCATTTCCATCATCTTCTTGGTAATACCTCGCTCAAGCATGCATATCAACCAGTATTTATTTGTGCAAAATCTCTTCAAGAATGACTCGCTAGTCCCCCTCCTAAGCAGATGTCGTCACAACAACACTCGCAAGTAGAGGCAAGATGTACCCTACCATCAACGGTGACCTCTTGGGGTTGGCAAGACATTCTGACTGAAATAACCGGCATTGCCTCTGTATCCGTCCCCACTGTCTTTGATCTTTCCATGACAACAACACTTGCAAGTAAGGGATTACTCTGGCCTCTCCTGTCCGGCTATTTTCCCTTGGGGTTGGTAAGTCCACCCGTCTGACATAAAGTGTTCCCTCTGCAGTTGTTCCCACCGTCGTCTTCAATTGCGGATCTACCTCGTGTCTGCTTTGGCTTGACTCAGACGAGTAGACTCTGATACCAATTGAGACGGGCCAAAACTTTGTAGGCCTCCTGGTACCCCTCTCCCCCGAGGTTTGGGAAAGTGCCACGCCTATCCATTAGGTTGATAGCATATTCACGTTTTATATAACCGGAACAAGACAGATTAATAAACATACGCACCTGTATCAAGGATATCACATGCCAGTTACGCACATACTTAAGTGCCTTCCGTGTGGCTTAGGACCCCAACTTGCATCTCGAGTGAGAGAGAAATGTCAGCATGTGCCGATAATCCACACTTAATAAAGAATAGGGATAATTCCTTGGGAGGTACCCACCGAATCCGGTTTTTTACTTCTGGGTGTCCAAGGTTTCAAAAGGGACAAATCAGTACCCAAGGTTTCATTTTTGTAACGCTGTTAGTACCTACCGTTAGTTTCTCTGTTAAATGCCACGTGGCACCTACGTGGCACCCACGTGGCAGGTGGAAAATCTGCCTCATGCGCGCCACGTAGGCGCCACGTGACATTTAACTGAAAAACTGACGGCAAGTACTAAGGAGTCACAAAAATGAAACATTGGGTACTGATTTGTCACTTTTAAAAACTTGGACACTCAAAAGTCAGAATTTGAAACACTAGGTACCCACGAGTCCCTAAAAAGTAAGTGTTCTAGTGACTATCACAATATATGTGTAACCAGATGTTATCAAAGTATGAATCACAGAAAAATTGATAATTGACTTGTTCCCCAATTTAACTTGCATATTGACATTTGGTTGAAAGTTGTGCTAGAATTATTCAATACATATATTCTAGTCTTTGATGAACAAATTCATCATTAACATTCCAACCTTAACTCAAATCTCAAACATACGAAATTTAACCTTTTAATAAATACCTTGCATTTACATTTTTCAAAAATAAAAAACGAAAGTCAACACTCTTGTTTTGCCTCCTCACGCATTTCAAAAAACCTTAATTGGTTGTTTATTCCAATCTGAAATAGTATCTTCTTGACACTTTCCCGTAATAATAGTACAAGCTGAATTCATCCAATAATTAACACTAACATGGCAATACAATAAGATATTTTCAACCAACTCCTCTTCTTTATCACACCAAACACAAAAATTTTCTATTCACACATATTTTCCTAAACAGATTTTTCTTAGTTGGAATAATATTACGACCGAATATTTAAATTCCAAATCATTTTACTAACCGATAATACATCATATATGGGATACGAGAAACTATGAAAATATCCATAACTTCACGTATAACATATTGATACCTAATTTAGTAGTATAACTTCCCAATTTATTATTAGACCACATGAACCATCTAAAATCGCCTGTCTCAAAATCTCAGTATATTTTATATAGTCAACTGCAACCTTGGGGATTATTTTCTACACATATCCAAATTCTATATGTTACTGTTGAAATTCGTGACTTGAGACACCTATTTGATATTACACATTCTAGGACTTTAATAATTAACACACTTGGTAACCAAGGATCGTCTAGATATTTTGTTGATCACCAGTCAATCTTCATTAATTAACAAACCACGACCTTTAAAAATACTAGACCACATCCAAAACTTAGGGCATTTATTTTCATGAAAACTATTATGAGGGAAATAAATTATTTCAAGATCTCAGCTACTAAGGTATTTATGTTTTTCATGATACACCCCGATCGGTTAACAGAAAATGAAATATTCATTTTATGAGATTCACAAAAACCTAAACCTCCAAAAACTTAACTATAGAAATATTTATCATGCTACCCAGTGATTCCTTTTCTTTTCGGGGTTATCCCACAAAAAAATTGAAACCATAAGAGTTAGCTTTTTGCAAAAATCTTCGGGAAAATCATTAAAGATATGGCAATTTCAAAATATTTAGTAAAACAGAATTGATCATGCGGTCAAAAAATCATTCAATAGATTTCACCTAATACCTCTAATAACACATAAGTCCTTACCTAAATACTTACCAAGATTTGCAACCTTTTTAATTGAAGAAAATTCATCATTTTGGAAATGTTATTTGTTGGGGTCCCGTTACTAAAACAGATAGAAGACTTATAAATATTAATACGTTGAACCAAACCATCACAATATACTTCTACAATAAATTTTAGAAAACATATCTCTCCATTTACAAAGATACAAATAAATGAGAAAAGGCTGGCAATGCCTAGCAATCTTTACTCCAATAATTTTTCTTTCATTCACTAAGTAGATGATTAGACTAATTAAGATTTCTATCATTACTATATAGAGGGTAAGGGGGCAAGGGATCTCCTTGGCGGATACCTCTAGGTGGTTTAAATTTATCCAAAAATTCTTCATTAGTACATACCTAGAAGGAACCCAGTTAGTAATACAATTATAAATCTAATTAATACATGTATCATTGAAACCGTCTTTCGTCTTTTTTAGACCTGTTAATAAAAATCTCATCGAATTTGATCATATGTTTTAGCCATATTAAATTTAGTAGCCACATTATCCTTTTTTTTACGGTTTTGAAAAAAAAAATACTTATAAGCTATCATGATACTGTTTTGAATAAATCTATATCTGATGAAAAACTATTGAGTCAAAAAAATAATACTGTCCATAAACAGCTGAAGTCTTAAAGACAAAATATTAGAAATAATATTATACCGAAATTTCACACAAGAAATAGATCTATGGTGTCCAATAAATTCACGCATATCCTTTCTAAAATAATAAAACCATTCAAAAACGGATTATTATTATTAAAAAAAATCCTTAATCATATAAACGCATTATCTTTACGATATGCCAGAATTTTTTGGCAAAATTAACTGCATAATCTATTCGATCCCTGAAACTTTCGGACCAGACATACTAAACATTGTTGGAAACTCCTGTGATTTGACAAGAAATATGCTCAATTGCATATGTGATATTATAAAAAACTCTATATAATGATCCTTATTAAAATGGTTAAACGTGGACCGAATAGGATTCTCATCCTATGCTAGACTTCATGAGAGCCCTTAATTGTTAAAGCCAACTTCTAACGGGAATGCTTTTCGTGATCGATAAGAAAGTGGTATCTTGTAGTTATCAGTTAATGTTGTTCAATCATGTATTGTGTTTACTCATTTGCTCTATGTAATTAATTTATATGTATTCTTTTAATAAGAAAAAAAACCCAAAATCTTACTTTAACTATATAAACTATTTATTAAAGACATCTAGAATAATATTATATTTTTAAAAAAACACAATAAAATTAACAAGCAATTTGTTTGTCAAAATCTAACAAGCATTTTAACCGTGCCCTTTCCGTAAACAAGAATAATGCATTAGAGGCATTGCAAGGACACCTAGAGATAAACAAAGTAGACTTTGGGGAAAAAAGGAACATTTAGTAGTCAGGACAATTATACACTTAAAACGTGAATAAAAACCCAAAAAAGTATGAATTGTTTGTAATTCTTCATTACAATTTTAATAAAATTGTATAGATCTAAGAAGAATATGATAGATTGAGGCAAATGCAATTAAAAGGAAATCTGAAGTAAGGTGGCAATAGTGAGAGAGTGAGATCTACTTACCCATTTTTTGTGGTACATTCCAATCTTCAATGATTTTGGAACACGAACATCATTGACAATATCAAAGCCTTCAATTTTTGGCATATCTGGAAGCTCATCAACAAACATCTTCAAATTCGATGGACTTATTAAATTATCCTCTGCCCATGTTGATGTTATACTCGTCAAAACCCCCAACAAAAACAAACAAATGAAATGCACCAACACCATCTGCACCGTCTCTCTATAAAGCAAGAATGGGTAGATGTGAATATTGGGGACTATGTGTTAAGTAAATATAGGAACAGAAATGAATGCTTGTATTGAAAATGTTTTTTTATTTTTTTGGTCATACAAAAACAAAAAATGGCTAGTATTCTCTTGAGGGTGGGCTTCTAATGTTCTTGGAAAAGGTACGAATATTACAAAAAGTAGCTACTCCGAGGCCATGCATGGAGAGACCTCATTCCATCGATAACACTTTTATGACATAAATTGTCCGATTCTTTGGCTCCTTTCTCGTGTTCATACTTGGCATTTTTCATTTCTTTTCTTTGTCAAAGTATATTTCATAGTTAAAATCCGAAAACCAAGCATACTATTTATAGTATATAAGAAAAAACCAAGTATACTATTTATTACTAAATACTTTTCCACCGCCAAACTTTCAACAATATTTTTCATATCATCTACATAGATCTGATATCAAAACCAGATCTATAATAAGAAACAACAACTTTAGAAGTATGAATTCATCATCTAACAGTAATATATAACAAAAGGAAAAAAGAAAGGAACAGAGAGGATTACTATCATGTGGTCACTACTTATAACTTTGAAAGAATTCATGTTATGTCCTCAATTTCAACAGAACTATTGATATTATGTTTGCAAATATTTACGCTAAAAACCAAAAAACAAAAAATAATCATGAACAAGGTTTTAGAGTTTTTGAGAAACAACACCATAATTCAAGTTTTAATGGTTATTATATGGATATATACTCTGCAATCAGATTGTTTCAAAGGCTTTTTAGTTCACTTCAAAGGAGAGAAGATAAACATAAAAGGAATAAACAACTGAACACCAAGGATATTAACAAGAACTCAGGAGGAATTATTAATATAGACTCGTACATAAGTGATAAAATTGATATTAAGGATATGGACCTCGAGAAGAAATTCAATAATATGGGAACACTGTTCATAAGTACACTGGATCAAGGAATTTTGACTTATGGAAAGATGATAAAAATAATATGGACAATCGTGATTACACCAAACCAAAGGTTTATAAGAATAGTAATAATAATTTCCGATTCGAACATAAAGTGGTCAAGGATTACAAACCTGGGACATTAAGAAATGATATTAGTAGACTTAAAAATACGAAAATTCACAAAGGAGTTCGAAAGTGGGAAAAAAAGAGCCACTACAACAGTATCATTAGAAACAATATATATTGCGGCGACGCTTAAAATGACCTCTAAGGATATTTTTAACGACAATATTTACTGCGGCAACACCAAAATGGCCTCTAATTATATTTTTAGGGGAAATATTTGCAGCTAAAGATAAAGTCAATAGAGACAAAAATAAATAATTTGCTGCAAAAGGTTTCTTTAGAGACGAACTTATTGTGGTAAACAAATAGAGACATTAGCGACAAAATCAAAACTTTAAGTGGTAAACTTTTTTGCCGTTAAAAATAATTTTACTTGTAATGAGCTGGCAAAAAATTAACCAAGTGTTCCTGATGCATCAACGAAGTTAATGATTACACTCATGCAAAATTAAAGACGTGGAGGGATAGTAGGACAGAAGTGGAAGAGTTACAAACTGAGTTGTCGAAAATCAATTGTAGCATGCAAGATATTGGATGTTTCGGATCAATTGTTCTTATAAATAGACGCAGCCGGCTAAACAATAACACAAGTAAGACTTTTCACTTTCTTTCCCTTTTTCGGTGCACTGTCTTTTCAAATCACAAGAAAATTGCACGCTTCATTAACCATACCAAATTATGTTTATATCATGATGTGTTGTATGTTAAGTGTAGTAGCTCAGTTTATAATACTTCTTGCAAATTTCTGCATATCTTTCTTTTATATATATCATCAAACTTCTTTGTATATGATAATCACAGGTACTTTCCTTTTTAGTATAATGGCAATACATGATAGATACGCATGCATTCCCCCTAATCCAACTAAATGAATAGAATAAAAGGTCTTTAGGTATTTTGAAGTATAGCAACTAAAACAAAGGTTTTTGAGTTTCTTAGAAAAGAATTTGTTTGGGTATTACACATAGTTGGTAAAACCAGGATATCACTACAACTAATAGTATCATTAGAGATGATATATATTGAGGCAATGCTTAAATGGCTTCTAGTGATATTTTTAAAGGCAACATTTATTGCGGCAACACCATACCCCCTTCGGTGGATCACTATACGAGACAAAGGAATCATGTTGGAGCAAAGAATTATGAGCCAAGCAATCTACACAAGTATTCGCTTCACGATATATACATTTAAGTTTGAACAAATTATTCCTACCTATAATATTACGAATTTGATCAATCCATAAAGTTGTTGGTCATCTATCATTATCTGCATTGCGTATTAAACTTACTAATACTTAAACTTTGAAGGAGTTTGCATCATGTTTTATTGATATGGAAGACGTTAACTTCCCTGAAGTGGAGATAATTGAGGTAAAAAATTTAAGGTTTAGAATTCAATTTCATATTAACTCCCTCCTAGTACGTATCTTGAATAAGTGGATAGGGCGGGGCAGGGACCTTCGAGTATGAGAACGTTGGAGCTTTGTGTTTTAGATGTGGTTGCATCGGTCATAAGGTGTAGTGTTGCAATGTAGTTTTGATTCAACCGGTAGAATATTTGGATGAAAGGCAAAAAAAACTTGGACGGTGGAAAAGATTTTTAATTTTCTCCAACACAACCCATCTACAGGGTTAGAAGGAATATATAGGGAGAATTTTCATGTTTTGCACCTTTATAAAATGGAACAGAGATAGTGAAGGGCCAGTGTGGGAAAAAGGGAGAATGAATAAAGGTCCAACAAGACTTTCTAATGAGGATATGGATATAGGTAGGTATTTAAATGGTAGAAACTCAAGAAATATTCACATGAGAGGAAGACAATATCAGAGGTTCGATGATCATTCCAATCAAGATTTTAAAGGATCGGGGTTAATACATGAGGTGGTACAGGATTTTTACATAAGGGGTAACAAATCATTGGGTACAAAAGAAGAGAAACAAACTACTGAGGAAAAAAATCAAATGAAAGGCCAGGATAATGAGGTATGAATTCAACGCAGAGATCATTTTGGGTTACTAGGAAATGAAATTGTTCTAACAGTGATGATATCAAACCAAGAAAAGGGTGGTGATCGACACACTAATAAAGGTAAATAGAAAATCATTGAAACTAAGAACGTAGAGGGGGATAACTCATAATTAACGAGAAGCAAAATGGTGTTAAAACGACGGACGGAATATATGGCACTATTTGATGTAGGAAAAAAGAAATAGAAAATTGACGAGGAGGTCTTTAGATTTAAAGGTTTACGTATGGATGGGGGTAATGTAGAAAAGAAGAAGGACTCATTGTTTGAAGGGGGGCTGATAGGCAGAAAGACTTTGTGCAGTTGTCTGAAAATGAAGGAGATGCGACGATGAAACTAATAATGAGGTGGAAGATGTTGATTTGGGAACTAAAGACACCGTTAGTGATTAAAGGATAGGGTTACGATCTGGGGTAAAGAATCGGGAATCCCATCCTCAGTCCGAAAGGGAAGCGACCTTCCATTCAAAATGGTCGCCAAAGGAAAATGAATACACTATTTTAGAACCGCAAAGGAATCTGGTCATCGATGATGGTCTTGAATATTAAGTTCGTTTTCACCAAGTTTAGACCTAGTTTCGCTTGTTTTTGTGAAAAATGTTGCGTAAGAAGGATTCTAGGGATAGTTATAGACTTTTTAATTATGAAAACTCTTTTATTTTTGCCCTACCGGCCTGACCTTCCATTTAGGGGTATTTTTGGTTTCATGACACTCATTTATTCACTTCTTATAATGCGCACTATGTAATCATGCATATTAATGAATTATTGTTCAGGTACTACTTATTATGCATTACGCTCTAAATAATTTTGATGAGGGAATGAGATCACTAGTTGGAGAAAAAGTATAAATGAATCTTGGATGGTTTTGGGAGATTTCATGATATACTTAATAGTAATGAAAAATGTAGTAAAATTCCAGCTAACCTGGATAACATCATAGAAATTTAGAATTTCGCGATTAGTAACTGTTGTATTGATATTCATTCATATGGTTGTTATTATACATGGACTAACATAAGATCTGACACACACCTCGTCAAGATAAAACTTGACTGGGTTTTAGCATCTTAGGATTGGTTGAACAGATATCCCAAAGCTCGAGTATTTATACCATCGACAATAGGATCATATCATTCTCCTCTAATCCTTCAATTGAACATACGGTGAGACATGGACAACATGTTTTTTAGATTAGAATCTTATTGGTTATATAATGAAGAATGTACATGATTTTTCCAACATGCATGGGTTGAACCCGGCTATGAGGAGTCCTTAAAGGTATTTTTAGAAGAAAAAAAGATGGCACCATTGGGGAATAAAAAAGGTAGAGTAACTTAACTTTTAAAAACCATGAGCAGCAAGATAAACAATTTCAATTGCGGCTTATGGAGATTACAAATTCAACAACCACCCAATATTACAAGAAGAGTAAAGGAATATAAGGGCACAAATAAAATTGGAATACAAATGTGAGGAAAAGTATTGAAAATATCATTATAGACAGAACTGGCTAGATTATGGGGATACGAACACAAAAAAAATCATGTATCAACATTACAATGAAAAAGCTATAAAAAAATATTAGGGATAAAAGATATAAATGGAATCTGGAAAGAAGTAATATCGGAAGTCTAAGGATGTTTCCAAGATCTCTACAAAAAATTATTCGCTACTCAGGAAACTACAAATGAAGATATGGAACATGTTGCGGAGTATGTGGAACTACAAGTTAATGAGGAGATGAATTTAGTCATGATTAGAGCATCGACTATGGAAGTGGTGTACAGTAGTGCGAATTAATTAAAAACGGATTTGGGCCCCTTAATTACTAACTTAAGCCCATGTGGGCCTAATCATATTTTATCACTATATAAGCTCCTTTAGACCTCATTAATCAGTACACTTCGGTGATTAAAAGAGGAGTAATGATATATACCACCCAAATTTATACCACCCAACATACCACCCATGACGTGGCGTGATTTGGTTAGAAGTAAATCGTTACTTTATTTATTTACTCGATTTGATTAACGATTTACTTCCAACCAAATCACACCACGTCATGAGTGGTATGTTGGTGGTATGAATTTACGTGATATATATCATTACTCTTAAAAGAGATAGCGAATCAGATTGCTTGGAAGAAAATGAGTTTAAGCTAGAGAAGACTTTCTTCTTCAAAAACATTTCAAGTCATTCCAATTAGGTTAGTTTCAGGTTTTATTTCTGTTTTAGGAATTATGATTTCAATTATTTGTATTTCTTTCCCTTATCAAATTATGAGTTAAACAATTAATACTTGAGAATCGCATCATTGGGAAGAACCCTTGTTTATAATTTAATGCTTTTCGAATTTGGGATTAATAAATTTATATTAAGTCGAAGTATTTTGTATTGACTATATTCTTGTGTTTATTTACTATCAATAACTTAGCTAAGTAGGGATATGTTTTAGTAACAGGCTATTCGTTAGTGACGACATCCAGATAGGGGTCTAATTACATAACTAGGTTATAGACGTGTGGTGTTCGTTATTGAGCCTGGCTGCCTTAACTAACCACGTAGCCAACTGGGTAAAATCTTAATTATTCAAAAGTATCTCTATTGTCACCCTGACGGGGTCAATAATACCGTAGGATAACTTTCTAAGTCTAACCTAACGTGAGGTATGAGGATATTAGAGTCCCGACTAATATTAAAATACCGACTTTACCCTTAAACGGATGCAATGGATTGTTGACTTTGGTGATTCTCTAGCGAGACTCAACTATATCTCTCATATTTGCGTAATCTTCTTAGTTTAATTTAATTTACTCAATATTCTTGCATTATTAGTTATTAACTCAAAAATAGAAAAACATCCATTTTTTTATATTGCAATTAGTTCTACTTTCTAATTGAACATTTAGCAAGAAGAAGAAACCCTTCTCTCCTTTCTCTCTAGATACAGCAGCCCACCTTTACAAAAACCCTTTTTTCTTCACTGCCGCCGTCGATCTCCCAACCTTTTTTCTTTTTCTTCCAGATCGACGGTGGCGATCCCTCATTTTCCTTTGTTTGCTTTCGCTTTTCCTTCCTTGTTTATGTATTTTTAGTTGTTCTTTCTCTTGCCTTTTTCTTCCGTTCGTTTCCTATCGGAGTCCTGTCCCTGCACCTTTCCACTCTTTGAAGATGTCGATCCTGGCACGCTTTGTGTTTGTGCCATTTGTGACTCACGCTGGCTCTGGACCCAATTCATTTTTCTGTGTGTTCTAGATTGCCACCAAATTTGCTTCTTTGGTACTCTTTGGAATCAAGACCTCCCTCATCGGATCTGTTCTTCACCGAAAATTTTGGACTTTTGGTCGTTTCCTTTCTAGGTTTAATTGGCTGCTCCCTCTTTTTGATCTTTCTATTTGGTGGGCTGGCCTTGTTGGCCTTTTGGTTTCTTCTTCTTTGGTAGGTGTTCTAATGGATTGGCAGGAGACTTTTCTGGTAGAGCTTTGTTTGTGGTTAGCTTTTTTGACCATATTTTTTGTTATCACTCTATGAGTGTCGGTGGTGATGCACCTTGGGTTGTTGTAACTAGTTTATTAGATTTCGACTTTCGGAATTCCAGGTGTTTTCCGTTTGCTCGCCAATTTCTCCTCTCGAATTCTTACTGTTCTGGTAGCTTGACCTGCTCTTGGTTAGAATGGCAAAATGGGTGGTTTTTTCTGTGCTTATGTTGTTTCTTCGGTTTTTGTTGTTACCCTACATTCGCAGGTGGCGATTCATTTGTAGCCTTGATTCTTCATTCAATTGATTCTACTTTGAGAATTTTCGAGTGTTTGTCGTTCATTTGGGATCTCTTGTGCTCGGAATTTGTTTGTTTGTCTTCTCTGGCTCGCGTTTGTTTAGTGATGGTGGAGGAGCAGCTTGTGTGTTGTTTGTTTGGGGGTGCGGGTACGATTTCAGTTCTTCCAGTTTCTGTTTCTGCTTTTATCACTTGGGCTAGTGATATCTCCTTTGATCAGAGGGCTACCAAGATCTTCGGCACCGCGACTTTCGCCTCGGCCTTTGAGTTGCCTATCCCGTTTATCAGTGAAATGGTAGTTGATCTTCTCCCCCTCGCCCAAGGCTTGAGATTTTCCTTCTAATTGATCATGGTCCCTTGACCCTCAGTGGTCCCCGCCTGCTACTTCGGTGGAACCTTTGTTACTGGTTCTTATAGTGCCTGAGTTTACCTCGCACCCTCTTTTATTCTCGTAGTTTGTTTATTGTTGTAGTTTCTCGTTTTGTTTTTCTTCCGGGGTTTGGTTGGTCAAACCACGGTTCATTGTAACCTTCTATTTCTATCTATATAAGCTGCTTTGCTTTAAAAAATAATAATAATAACAATAATAATAATAATTGAACATTTATATCTAATTTAGCAATTCATGTGGAGAAAAAATTCCCGTATTATTTGTCTATAACTTGGAACGGCCTGCGCACTTGCGGTTAGTCACTTCTCTTTTTTTGTGTGATTTATATCACATTCGATTAGCGATCAACTTGAAATGTTGTGGAACTCTTCTTGAATATCTCTCTTTGATAGCTTGAATTTATATGTTGATTTGAAACATTCTATTTATAGAGAGCAAAAAACTTTAACAGATAACTTCACGTTTTCTTAAAATATTGGTTGAATCTTTAAGTGTTAGAGATTTGATATCTCGTTGTTGGAAATCCAATCTTGCAACAGTTAGTCGTAACGACTAATTTCTGTTTTTTTTTTGGTATTATAGGTGTCCGGACTAGTTTTCACGCACCACGACTAATCTCATGGAAACTATACACGTTTCTATCCATATTTCTGTTTTTATTATTTAGTATCGAGAGCCTGGTAATTGCAACATTGGAGATCCATTTTCTTGCCTTCATTTTTTGGCAAATTTGTCCGATGGTTTTCGGCTGCCTGGTATTTTGCGATGTCAGAAGTTCGAATTTGAAATTCTTCAACTCCTGAATTTCTATTTTTGCGTAGCATCCCATGTTATATAACACCTATATAACACCTACATGTTGATACAATTTTTCAAAAACAAGTGATTTGATTAATGCAACACATACGTAAGATAAAATAAGTTTTGTTAACCATAACATCACTTAAAATTTGGCTTCTTTAAGAAAGTAGTTTTTTTGCATGAAATTTAATATTTCTGTATAATTTCATAAACATATAAAAAAATATAATATATATTATCTTATGCTTGCCGGTACTAGGCAGACGTAAGAAGTCCTATTTTCTTGGTTTTTTTTTTTGGACGATCCTTTTTTATTGGTTAAGGATTATATCCATATTATATCGTTAATGATTAAGTTATTTTATAATAAAGATAAAACATTGCAACTCTCTCTTTCCGGAGGCAACATGCAACTTCTTGGTCAATCTCCTTCTTCTTTATTCTTCTTTCGATCTTTTGAACTTTAGCTTCTAAAATGCTATGCATGTCTTCATCTTTTCCATTTTGCTTTAGTGATTGATAGTTTGTACATAATTACTTTTGCTTTGTTTAAAAAAGATCGATGGCCTAAAACTTTTCTCTAAAAAACTTCTTTGTCAAAAAAGATCGTTGCTCTAAAATAAAATTTTGCAAATCTTTATCTTCTTTCCTAAAAAGTTTAAAGTCAAAATTATCAAATGATCAATCTTTCGTCCAATTTCTTTCAATGATTATCTTTCTTCTTTATTTCCTCTTTCCTTACTTAATCCATTATCTGTTTTTGTTTCCTTCTTTGGGTTTTTCCCTTCTGTATGCGTGATCTAGCTAATCTTTGCTGCTTTTTTCTTTCTTTTCGCTTGTGTTTGTATTCATATGTATTTGTGAGGAGGGTTGGAGCTTCTATGGCCTCTGGAGGTCTCTTAGTGATCGGAGGCTCTTTATTTGTCGCTACATGTGTAATTGGAGTCGGGGGCTGGTGAGAGTCATCTGGTGTGTTCTGGGTGTTCCTCCTCATACTAATTTCCTTGTTCCTTACAAGGATCATACGTCTTACATTCGGTACAGGTTAATATTGGGGTGGTATTTAATTATGAAGGAAGCCATACGATCTTTAGAAGATTTGATGGTCTGAAGAAAATTCGTATATTTTTCGCGCCTATCTGCGGTAGTTCACTGTGCTTGTTTAATTTAGCAAGACTTAGCCACATGCATGGTGCTTTTATGGTCCAATTTCTTACCTGTGAGGATTTTGTCGATGGATCTATTTTTTATTATGAGTCCGGTTCACAATGGGAACACATGCATCTTTCATCGGAGGGGCTGGAGTCTGGGAAGATAATATTTCAAGTTATTAAAAGTGCAGAAATCAATCTCCATTATTTATTACAATGCGGTATCAGCAATAAAGATAAGTCTTCTTTATTTCTTGTTGGACTTTATATATTAGTGGACTCTGTTCTATGGACAAGTCTGATCCCACCATATTAGATTATCTTCTGCTAAGTTATTGGATCAATGGATATACCAATACTTTCTTTTATCATCCTTACACCTGGGAGTGTTGAAAAGGAAAATAGCGCCGAGCATTGGGGTCAAGAACAATGCAAAGAGAATATGCCTCGAGGATGTGGACAACCTCGGGAAAAGAATCGTGGAGGCGCGAAATTTTCTGGATGAGTTACTTGTTAGTTATGGGGAGATCATAGAACAATTTTTTGAGTATGGATACCATTATGTGTGTGGTCCTAATGCGGTGATTGAAAATGGGATGGAAAATGAACAGTATAACTATTGCAGTGCTGAGAACTGTGATGGTCATTTGAGGGGTGATAACATTTCGAGTGACGATTCTGATTATGATGGTAGTACCCAGGCTGCGCCTGTGAAGTAGACCCTCATCAATACAAATCTCAAGGGTGTCGGCCAGCCCAGGTTAGAAGCGGCCGGTGTTGACGGATAACTTTATGATTTGGAATTGTCAAGGGGCAAGGGCACCTGTGACAAGAAACGTAGTAAAGTCCCATATTTCGAAGTTTAGTGTGTCTTTAGTATGTCTTTTGGAAGCAAAAATTAAGTCTAGTGATGTTAGGTTTTGTAATTTCCTTAGCCAATTCAGTAATAAGTTTGTGGTGAACCCTGGAGGAAGAGCTCATAGGTCTGGGGGCATTACACTGGCTTGGAAGGATCATATCAAGTTAACAATTGTAGTTTCTCTTTCAAATTATGTTATCGCTCATGTGGAGGAATCTAGTTCTATTTCGTGGTATATTATCTTCATTTACGCTCCCAATGATATGAACAAAAGAGAGAAGACTTTTATTGGCATATCCAACTGGTTACACAATAATCAAAAACCGACTCTCATTATTGGAGATTTTAACGAGATATGTAAAGCATCGGATAAACAAGGTAAGTTACAACCTAACCTTTAGAGGGTGCTCAAATTCAATGACTTTATAAATACAAACAATCTCATTGATATTCCTAGGAAGGGTTGTTTCTTTACTTGGTCTAATAAAAGACAAGGAATGGAAAATGTCAAAGAAAGACTAGACAGAGGATTAGCAACTGAGGAATGGTATAATCTTTTTCCAGATACGACTATTAAGGTCCCACCAGTAATAGGGTCAGATCATTCTCCTTTAATTGTTCAAAGGGCCAACATTTTCAAGCCTAATAATAAATATTTTATGTTCGAATCAAGATGGCTTGAGAATCTTGAATGTAAAGAAGTGGTTAGTAAGTCTTGGAATAATTTTAGAAATTTTGATAATATCAAGAATTTTATTATGAAAAAAGATGCGACATGTCTTGCATTATCGGGTTGGAGCAAAGAGAAATTTTGCAATGCAAGGAAATTATTAAACAAATATCAAGGTATATTGGAGAAATTGCGAGATGAGGAACCGACAAAGGATAATTTAGAATTGGAGAGAAAAATAAGAGAGGAGATGGAAGATTTATGGAAACAAGAGGAGGCGTTCTGGGCGGATATAGTATGTGATCATTGGATAAAAAAGGTGATAAGAATACCAAATATTTTTTCGCCAAAACGACGATGCGACGAAATATTAATCGCATAAATGAGATTAAGAATAATATTGGTGAATGGGTTGAGAATCAGGATGAAATCAAAAGTATTATTCAAGCATACTTTTCAAACGTATTTAGGGCAGGTAACGTGGATCATATTGAAGAGGTCTCTAATCATACACCGTGTAAAATCGATGAAAATGTGAACGAAATGCTTATTAAGGCACCAGATTTGGAAGAGATCAAGATGGCGGTTTTTTCAATGTCGGGTTCTAAAGCTCCGGGACCGGACAGTTTACCAGGCAAATTCTATCAAGAATTTTGGGAGATTATTAAACTAGATATATATAAAATAATCGTTGACTTCTTTGAGAAAAATGCTTCTTTGGACAAAATCAATGATACTATTATCACGCTGATTCCGAAGGGTAAAACTCAGGAGTTTAATACTGATTTCAGACCTATCTCGTGTATCAATTTTGTATATAAAATTATAGCGAAAATCATGGCTACGAGACTTCAACCATTGATGAATGACATTATTTCTCCGACTCAGTCGGCGTTTATAAAAGGCATGAGTATTCAAGATAATATTAAAATAGCTCAAAAAGTGGGTTTTTTCTTGAAAAATAAGAGAAAGTCAAACAAGCATTATGGAGCGGTAAAGATTGACATGGCGAAGGCATATGATCAAGTAGATTGGAAATTCTTGTTGGCGATCTTGAGAAAATTGGGTTTTTGTGAAAAATTGATTGATTTAATCTATAAATGTATATCTTCGGTATCGTATCAAGTCAAGGTTAATGGCGAGCGTCTAAATAAATTTAAACCAGAGAGAGGCATCCATCAAGGTGACCCGATGTCTCCACTCTTTTTCTCTATGTTAAGTGAAGGTCTTATCGGCCTTAGTAATTATGAATGCCGAAAGGAATCTCGTTAGCCAGGGCAGCACCAAGGCTTACTCATTTACTATTTGCGGACGATGCGCTATTTTTCATTGAGATAAATGATATGGAAATTGAAGCTTTCACGAGGGTTCTTAATTTATATTGCCGCGCTTCGGGTCAAAAAATTAATTTTGGAAAGTCATCCATTATGTTTAGCACAGGTTTCTCGGAAGAGAAGGCAATAGAGATAGCAGAGAAGCTTAATATAAAGTGTACAAATGATTTTGGGAAATATTTGGGGATCCCGCTTACACTCAAAAGATCGAAGGGAGAAAATGTAGCGTATATAAGAGATAAATTACTTAATAAATCAGCATGCTGAATCGCTAAACTTTTATCAGATGGTGGCAAAGAAATACTTATCAAAGCAGTACTACAAGCTATCCCGAATTATGCAATGTCAATCTTTGAATTCACGGTTAGTATATTCAAAGCAATGAGTAGTATGATCGCAAATTTCTGGTGGAATTCAGGCACTAAAAAAAGAATTCACTGGGTAGCTTGGAAAAGGTTAGCCAAGTCAAAAAAATATTGAGGGTATTGGATTCAGAGACTTTCAAAAAATGAACCTAGCCTTGCTGGCAAGTCAAGCATGGAGATTATGACATAACCAAGATTCTTTGGTTTCAAAAGTCCTAAAAGGGATTTATTTCCCAACAACAGACATGTGGAGCACCAAATTAAAAAAAATAAAAGATCATGGAGTTGGGCAAGTATATACAAGGGTTTGCAATTTATAAAAAATGAGAGCTTATGGCAAATTGGTAACGGTATGAAGATAAGTTTATGGGATGATATATGGATTAGAAAAGGATACAAATTGGAAAGACCATTAAATTGTGAACTAAACAAAGTTGCTGAATGTTTTAACAATGATATGTCTAATTGGAACTTTGACACTCTTAATAATATATGTACCAAAAGAGATATGATGGAGATTAGGAAAATACCAATTATGCAGCTTGAAAAAGAAGACGAAGTTGTATGGACAGCAACAAAAGATGGGAACTACTCAACCAAATCAGGATACCATCGTCTAGTACAGATAGAAGATGAAAAGAAAGGGTCTTCTTCACATGAAGGTGAGGTAATTAATAAGGAATTATACAACATTATATGGAATTATAACGTGTCGTTGAAGGTCAGAAACTTTATTTGGAAAATCCACAATAATGCCATACCAACAAAAAGTAACCTAAGAAAGAGAAAATGTATGGAGAATGACATTTGTGAATGGTGCGAAACAGGGATTAAGAATGTAGAACACGTTTTTTTTGGAATGTAGATTCAGCAAAAGCGTATGGGCTAACTGTCAACTACAAATCAAGATTGAAGAGAAGTTAGAAACTAAGATAGGTGCTTTAAATAATTAAAATCATAGAAATCTACTCAAAGAATGGATGGGATCAAAGATATGTGACTGCAGTAATACTCCTGACTTTGTGGAACATATGGAAGGCTAGAATGAAAGGTTTCTTTGAAAAAAAGAAATGGGCAGTGCAAAAAAATTTAGAAAAAACAAAATTCACCATGAAACACCTATTTGAGAATAAGGAGGCTAAGGATCTAAACATCAATGGCAGATCTAAGGCGCAATATCAAGATAAGAAGAACGAAAATCCGATTACACGATGATGCAGATATGATATGGCTATGTGATTCGTCGCACACTAAAAGTTGGGAGCCAACAAGTATGGTGTCTATAGCTGTGAATAAAGAGGGCGAAGTTAGAAATATTAATACGAAGAGAGCAAGAGTCAATAGTAGATTGGAAGGGGAGATGTGGGCGATTTTGTTGGTTATGAGATCGGCCGCAAATCTTGGAGTCAAGAGTAGCTATTTCTACTCAGATAACCTTGAGGTGATTCAAGGTATTAGTCGACGTGGAGGAATTGACTGGAGAATCCGTCCCATGATATCTGAAGCATGGAGGTGGATAGGAAGATTCCTGAAATGGAAGATTAACCATGTTACAAGGAAATTTAACGGAGTGACGGATATCCTTGCTAAAAGTGCCAGACTTAATATAGATTTATCTAATTGTCCTAGTAGGTCGTTGGTAGAATTTTTAACTAGTATTAATAACGTATATTCGAGATGTACCAGACATCGATGTTAGACTGTATTATTGACAAAAAAAATTCAATAATGTTTTATTTTTTAATTAGATTTTATAAATAATTAAAAAAAATCGAATAATAAATATATATTTCGTTATTTACTTAATTTGATTAACGATTTACTTTCAATCAATTCACGTCACGCTAAAAAAATATGTTGAGTGGTATGAATTTGAGTGATATAAACTTGAGTGATATATCATTATTTTAATAATAATTAACATATAACTCAACTGACAAAAACTAAGGACATAATTGGACAGATTAGATTATCTTACTGATCAAGGAATGTTTGAGTTTTACATTAAAGCAATTGTGACGACTTTTACTCAAAGGAATTTTTTTTGGTAGGTTTTACCAGCAATCAAGTTACTCAACTATTTAGAATCAAATACTGATTTGATGTTACAATTATAAAATTCAACACAATAAAAAAAAACATCTGTCAAGTTGGCTGCTCTATTAGAGTAAGCAAGGACATTAGAAGCAGATGAATTAGGAATTAAAATATACATGCTCAACAGTTCACTCATATTTTAATCAACACTTATCATAGAAATCGTAGAAGGCTGAACATGTTCGAAAAATTGAGAAGGATCACTAGCTTCACCATCAAACATATCAGGAGTAACAGTGACAAGGAAATCATTGGTTTATCATCAATTAATTCAATGGCATAGTCAATGTGATCATTAAAAGGCAAGGTATATATATGACCATATTAAGAGGTTCAATCGTAGTTTCCACAGGATCGTTATTAGGAAAGATGATATCATTATCACAAAGACTCATTAATAGTTTTTATATGATCGATAGGAGCACTACATCCATTGTAATAACATTTTTCACAAATTAATAGTACTTTCACTAAACATGGATGGATCAAATTAACATGATTAGGATCAATAATTAGTTTTTATTTTTCAATTTTTGTTCCCCCTTCTCTATCCTCTATGTTACTTGTGATTGTACAAACTATGTTGATTTTTGTCTAATAGAGATATAGTTATATCTTATGTTTCAAGACGTACCCTAAATTAAGGATATCAATTTTGCAATAAACCTCAAAATGAACTAGGATCGGTTTTTTACTAAAAAAAGTAATCTACTAAAAAAGAACTCTGATCGGTTAAACCACAAGCTTATAGCAACATTACTTTTTTAAGCTAATTGCATCATCGGTCCCTGCATTATGTGAAATAGCAAAATATTCCCCTGCAATTAGAAAACTAGCAGATATACTCCTGTATCATTTCAGAAAATAGAAAGTATACACTAGAAGTGAATCTCTATTATAACATATACTAGCAAGTGTGAGAATAGAGTTTACATGCTTAATTAAAAAAAGAAAGCGATGTAACCATACATGTTCACTGTATATTTGTATCTAATATTAGATCATATATGTAATATTGCAAATTTCTATCGTTTATAAACAATATATGAAGTTGACAACCCTAATCTCTCGGATGACAATCCTCAAGTACTAATATTGGAAAACTAAATATTTTTTGGAACTAATGCTAGTATTGGAAGTTTAAAAAATTTAAAATCTTCAAAAACGGACAAGATCTATTAATTGGTTGAGTTGTGAAAGATTAAAAATAGATATCACGGATTGATGTTTGGAAATGAGAAAAGAAAAGATAAAGATGAAGAAGAAGAAAAAGAAAACGAGATATTCAAGACTGAAGAATTATAAAGGTCGGTGTAACATTCATTTAGTAGTTAAAGGCTTGTGATAGTGTGAAAGTTTTTAGTTTCTTTTTTTCAAAAGGTTTTGGGTTTTTCCGTACAAAAAACAAGTTTCAATAGTGTAAAGTCATTATATTAAATTACTAGGTATAGCCCGTGCCTTAAGGCACTTCAAAACATAAAAATTGAGACAAATTAAGGTTAAGGTTAGGTTTAAGGTTAAGTTTAAGGTTAAGGTTAAGGTCAAGATTAAGGTTAAGATTAAGGTTAAGATTAAAGTTAAGGTTAAGGTTAAGTTTAATGTTAGGTTAAGGTTAAAGATAAGGTTAAGGATATGGTTAAGGTTAATAGTTAAGATGTTGAGGTTAAGTTAAGGGGTAAGGTTAGAATTAAGGTTAATGTTAATGTTAAGGTTAAAGTTAAGGTAAAGGTTATATTAATTTTAAGGTTAAGGATAAGGTTAATGTTAAGGTTAAAGTTAAGGTTAAGGCTTTGGCTAAGGCTACGACTAAGGATACAGTGAAGGCTAAGGCTATGGTTAAATTTCAAGTTAAGGTTAAGGTTAAGATTAAGTTTAAGGTTGAGGTTGAGGTTGAGGTTAAGGTAAGAGTTAAGGTTAAGGTTTAAGTTTATGGGTTAAGGGTTAAAATCAAGCTTTTGGTCAAGGGTAAGGTAAGATTAAGGTTAAGGTTAAGGTTAATTTTAAGGTTGAGAAATTTGAGAAGTTTTGTAAGGAATGATTTTATATTATGAATTTAAGGTAAACGTTAGTATTCCGATATATAATATTAATTTTTAAAAAAATGTTTGATTAGTTCATATAATATAAACGATCTTGTAATAAAAATAAATAAGAAAATATGCAATTAAGTTGTGATGCTCATTTGGTCATATTTTAATATTGATAAAAAATTAAAAGTTAGGTGTATCCTATTTTATATAGATATCTTATTTTGGTTAAGGTAAATTTGAAAATTAAATAAGTATTAATTTTTTTTATTATTCAAATATAAAATACAAAACTTGGTCTTTTCATAGCAAAAATTGTTTTTCTAATTTATACATGATAGATATTATATAACATATATAGCTACGTTGAGTATAGAATGACACATACTTTATTAAAAATAGAATGCTTAAACGTGTCTTTCATGAGTAATCATCTTTCAATTTGATTTATCCTAATGTTTGCTACATATATGAATTTATATTTAGATATATTTATTATTAAAACGACACTATTTTTTGAATGCTATAAAATCCGAGATTGAAGGAAATAAATTTGTTACTTACTTGAGTAAAATATGAGGTAAAACGTAAGTATATATGTTTTTCTTTTATATTAATTAATTATGAGAAAAAGATAGAAATTATGAGAAGAATATGGAAATTATGAGAAGAATAAGGGGTTTTTAAGTATTAAGGTTAAGGTTAAGGTTTAAGGTTTAAGGTTTAAGCTTTAAGGTTCATGGTTCATGGTTCATGGTTCAAGTTAAGATTAATATTATAATTAAGGTTAAAGTTAAGTATTAACTTCAAGGTTAAGATAAAGGTTAAAAAAGTAAAGATGAATGTGAAGGTGAAAGTTAAATTTAAGGTTTAAGGTTTAAGGATAAGGTAAAACTTAAGGTTTGATGTTCAAGGTTTAAGGTTTAAGGTTAAGGATAATTTTAAGGTAAATTTTTAAGCTTAAAGTTTAAAGTTAAGGTTGAGGTTAAGGTGAAGATGAAGATTAGGTTTATGGTTTGAAGTTTAAGGTTTAGGTTTAAGGTGTAATATTTAAGGTTATGGTTAAGTTTAAGGTTAAAGTTGAGGTTAATATTATTGTTAAGGTTAAGCGTAAGGGTGAGGGTAAGGTTAACGTTAACAATAAGGTTAAGTTTAAGTTTATGTTTAAGTTTAAGTGTAAGTTGAAGTTTATGTTTATGTTTGAATTTAATTTTAAGTTTAAGTTTAATTTTAAGGTTAAGGTTAAGGTTAATGTTAGGTTAGGGTTAAGTATATGGTTAAGGTTATTAGTTAAAAATTTGAGGTTGAGGTTAAGGTAATTAGGTTATGGTTAAGGTTAAGGGGTTATGGGGTTAAGGGTTAAGTTTAAGGTTAATGTTAAGTTTATGGTTATGGTTAAGACTAAGGCTAAGACTAAGGCTAAGACTAAGGCTACAACTAAGGCTAGGGATAAGTTTAATGCTAAGGCTAAGGCTAAGGTTAAGACTAAGGCTAAGGCTAAGGCTAAGGTTAGGTCGAGGGCTAGGGACAGGGCTAGGGTTAAGGAGAAGGTTAAGGTCAAATTTAAGGTTAATGTTAAGGTTAAATTTAAGTTAGAGATTGATGTTAAGTTTAATTTAAGGTTGAGGTTGAGGTTGAGTTGTAGGTTAAGGTTAAATTTAATTTAGAGGTTGATGTTAAGTTTGATTCAAAGGTTGAGGTTGAGGTTGACTTTGAGGTTAAGGTTAAAGTTAAGATTTAGGTTACAGTTAAGAATTTAGGTTAAGGTTAGAGGTTTGCGGTAAGAGTGGATCAAATACGGAACTTTTAGATGTCTAATGGAGTGGGATAAGGGACAATTGAGTTTTTATTAGAAAAAAATTAATGCAATTAATGTGAAGAAATTAATTAAGGGACCAAAGACGATCATGCTCGTCTTTTTTGTAGACGGTCCAACCCATTTAAAAAAGTACTTTATTATATAGATATAGATATATAATGAATAATGAATATTAATGGTCAATTATTAGACTAGTTTAATTATTAATTATCCTTTAAGTGTTTATCAATTTTAAATTTTTATATGATAGACATATATATATATATATATATATATATATATATATATATATATATATATATATATATATATATATATATATATATATTTATTTATTTATTTATTTATTTATTATCCTATGAATTCCATCTTGACTTTCTAATATTCTATAATTTTTATTGGATGAATCAATATATTTCTTGACTTGAAAAGTTTATTTTTATAAAGTTGAAATGATTTCTTTCAAAATTATACATGTTTTGACAAAGAAAATAAAAGAAATAAAAAATTATTTAACTATTATAACGTAAAGTGGTTTTTTTTAATTTTATATTATATCTAGTTGACCTTTTCTTATAAAGAATTTTGAAAAAATTCTTAAAATTTTTGGTACTTTGTAAATTTTAATAAAAAGGAATAAATTTATTTATATGAAAGTTATTTTGAATTCTTATAAATTTATTTATATGAAAATTAAATGGATTTTATATTATTTAATATTTTCATGCGTATGTGTATATAATAAATGAAAGAATGAGAAGAATGGGGGAATTATGAGACGAATGGGGGAATTATGAGACGAATGGGGGAATTATGAGAGGAATGGGGAAGTTTGAGGATAAATAGGGAGAGTTAGGTTTCATTCTGCTTTATTATATAGATTTAGTGGATATAGGCATATTTGAACGAACTAAGTAAAAATTGTTGTTCTTGTATTATAATTTTCTTTTGTGCATGATCCTCGAAGGGAAATTGAAATTTGCCGAATATACACAAAAGTCGAAAATATTAGAAAAATATGAAGTGCTAAAAGTTTTATTCAATATTATTCAAGGATCTAGAATATATGGTTGTCATATCCTTTACATTATCTCATCAAGGGCATACACATCTATCGTCGTTCCTTTACCCTGGTGAGCTTTTGGCTATTCCAAAAGTAATTTTGTTATACACACTTCCGTTTTTTTTTTTGAAAAAATTTCTTTGCTATCCACTTCAGCGATTCCACCTTCAATCTCTTGTGACATAATGGAATACGCAGATACTTCCCTAAGTCCTTTGTTTACCCCATATGAATTTTTGAACTACCCTTTCTCTCAATTCATGTGGTGTTTTCGACTGAAATTAGTAGTTGGTTTGTTGAAATTAACTTTTTGTTCAGATCCTTCACAGTAATATTTTAAACAATCTTTAAAAGCGTGTATCTTTGTGTCATCTAAGGTCATACAAAATAAAGAATCATCCGAAAATGACAGATCTGAAATAACGGGCAAATTTCTATTAATTTGAATCCCTCTAATAATATCATTATTAGCATAATTATCGATAAGCCGAAATTAAGTCATGACTATAAATAAAAAATGTCATATTGGGTCACCTTGTCGAATACCCCTGAATGGTTTAAATTTTTCCATCATGTCCCCACAAAGTTAATTTTAAAAGAAACAGTATTAGAATTCTTAATCCACGTAATCTATTTTTCATAAAAACCAAGTTTTCTTAAAATAATAATAAAATTTAGCGTACCCGATCGTACACTTTGGTCATATCGGTCTTTATTGACGTCGTATGTTTGTGATTTTTCCTTTTCCAGTTCATACAGAATGATATTTCATGGGCGATAATTATATTATCTTGTATTGATCTACCTTTAATGAAAGCTGACTGCATCGCCGAGACTATATCGTTCATGAAACTTTGTAACATGTTAGATAATATTTTTGCAATTATTTAGATCTAAAATTTACACAAGAGATTCGTCTGTAGACTGTAGCCAACTAGAATTTCCTAAATCTCTCCTTTTGGTATTACGGTAATGAATGTAGCATTCAATCTTTCCAGTGATATATTATTGTTAAATAAACCGTGTACCATTTATAAAAATATCATTCTTAATTATATCCCAAAATTTGTGGTGAAACTTACAGTTTAGTCCATCCGGGTCCGGGGCTTTTGTAGGTGTTAACTCTTTGACTGCCCTTTCTAACGTTTTTATTGTTGGTTGTTTTGTTAATTCGGTATTCATTTGGTTACTGACTCTAGGTTGTAAAAATTGTGTTGCATTATGCATTTGCTCGTACGTTTCACTTTGTTCATTAAACAACTCTTTATAGAATTCCTAAAAACAGGTCCTTACTTCTGATCCTTCCCCTTTCCATACTCCATAATTATCTTTAATCCTCAATATTCTCTTGAAACTACATCGTTGAATAGTCAAAAGATGAAAAAAAATTGTTCTTATGGCCACATGTCAACCACATTTGTCTCGATCGGTCAGACCAATATTTTTCTTCACATTTATACTCATAATTGATTTATTGCTTGATACTTCTTTCCTCTTCTTGAAGAGCTGGTGTTGAGATATAGACTCTTTCAAACTTGTATGTAGTATTTTTATTTGTTCTTCGTGATTCTTAAATGTAATCCTATTCCATCGTTTAAGTGCTTGAACTGTATCATCTCGTTTCCCTATGAATAGGGTCAAAGATTATTCTTTCCCTGGATTTCCCCATACTCTTTGTACTACTCCTTTGCATTCTTCATTGTCTAGCCAAAACGGTTCAACCCTGAAATGTCTATGTCCTTGTTTCATTGTATGATCATATTACAAAATTAAGGCGAGTGGCCTGATCCAATAACTAGTGGGACAGACACTTAAGCTTTTGGGTACTTGTTTAACCATTAATATGATGCTAACGCTCGATCAAGTTTTATCTTTACAAAATCATTATCCATTCTTCGATTAGTCCAAGTAATAAAACATCCATATGAGTGAATATCCATAAAACTATTCTTATATGTAAAAATTTGAATTCCATGATAAATATTGTGTTAGCTGGTATGTTTGTATGTTCATCGTTGTTATTAAGCATGTCATTAAAATCGGTAAATTTTAAGCACATCATTCTATGAAACTTGTCCTTTAACAATTTTAGCCTCACACGGTAAATTTTGTAACCAAATAGCTTCTTTTATCGAATCAGTAATAACAACATACTTAGCTTCAGTTATCGATAAGGAGACTAAAGGTTGTAACTAATATCTCCATGAAACGCAATTATTGTCTAGAGTAAAGCAATAAGAGTAGTGGATATTCTAGACTCCCTATCTCTTGGAAAATTATAGTCAACATAGCCAACTAATTTAAAAGGAATGTTGTGATTACAATAACATAGAAAAATGTTTAATATGCTACTGACATAAACCAACATATTTGTAGAACACTCCAATGGTCAACCAACATTTTTAGGTTGTCTCGTATAATTAGTGTCTTATAAGTAACCATGCAAGAAAGTAGTTTTAACATCTAATTTTTCTATCTCATGGTCAAAACATGAAGCAAAGGAAAGCATAACTCTTATAGTTTTGAATTTAACAACAAATGGAAAATTTTCATTAAACCCAATGTCCTGCATTTACGTATAGCCTTTAGCTACAAGTCTAGATTTATACATAAGGGAATCATTATCATTGTCACCTTCTTTTAACTTATTAAGACACCTACATTTAACAACCTTCTAATCGTTAGGTTTTTAACTAATACCCAGGTTTCTTAAGGCTAAGGGACAACATTTCCTCACTCAGATCTATTCATACTAATTAGACTCTAAGGCATCAAGATAAAAAGTAGGTTCAATATTTTTTTACCTCAATTGTAGTATTTGGAGTTGTATAAACCAAGTGTGTATATGAATACCTTGAGGGAGATTTGATTTCCCTCTTTTGTCTATTTATGGCAAGTAGATAGTGTTGGAGCTGCCCAAGTGATAATTCATGCAGCTGACCCAATCCCTCATTTTCTTCGGGTTCAGGCAGTGCACTAATGGCTCCTGTTTTGTGATAGAATAAGTGTATTGTGAAACATCTTTTTGGGAGTTTATTGAACCTAAGCAAGGGATTATTCGCTAATATTTGACATATCTTGTCTTTCCATCTTATTTTAGACATATTGATATTTTTAGAGCTTGTGTGCCTTATTTATATTTTAAGTGTGTAGATTTTAAGTACATGTTTGACATGAGACTCCAAGATTATGAGGAAAAGTCAAGAAGTCAAGTCCAAAAGCGTTAACCAGTAAATCCTTGACGCCACTTGATTCTATCACCCCGAATTATTTGTCAGAGTTTTGGAAAAATTAACTTTTCATTTGGATAGATCTTGAAGTCAGTGACGCGTGATAAGTGACGGAAGACAATTCGGAGTTGAGATGAAGAAGTTATGCCATTTGTTTCCATCGTGACTCGAACATTTCAAATACTAGCTAAAAACAGGTTGGGCAATTTAAAATCCTTGTAAGCGAGTCCATTAGGCCCCAAAAAGTTTTTAGCTAGGTATTTAATCATTTTAGAAACTCATAATTCTTCACCACATATCACATATCATGTTAAACACCTGGATCAGAGAAAGAGAAAGAGAAGAAGATGAGAAGGACTTTCACCCAAAATTCCACCATTCTTCACCATCCATATTTCATTTGACATCGATCTTTAGAGTAATTTTATTCTATTTTGCTTTTTACACATGATTCTATTATTATTATTCAGTATTTTTTTTATTTAATTACTCATCTTGGAATATATTTATGGGCCAGAATAGATGGACCAGTTTTTTATATGTAGATTTTTCTTTAATAGAAAATTGATCAAAGAGTATCAACTCCCTAAATTTTATCCACAACCATAACACATTTACCCCACACTTTCGTACTTGGATTTTATCCAAAATGGAGTTGATTCGTTTTTTCATTAGTTGAAACCGAAATAACAAGATTATTAAGTTTCCAGTTCAAGTAGATTTAAGTGTATATTAATTAACTTATGAATCAATAGGTAACTTAATGTGATTAAATTCTATATACTTAGCGATTTCTCAATGCATTTAGCTCTTAATATTGCTGAAAATTTGGAAAACTGGATCCAAAGTGTGGTATAAATCATTTTATTGTTGTTTCATTATGTATGAATTTATAGTATAAATTGCTTGTCATAATTGTCTAAAGAAAGTGTTTAGGTTTTATTTTTGTATTTTTCAAAGTTAAACTTATTTATGATAGAATTTGAATAATTTTTTTCAGTATTTATATGTGCTTTATAATTCTAATATTTATTAGAGGAAATTGTAAAACAAGGCCCAAATCCCTTCAACTTTTAGTTTTAAGTCCTAGTTGAGAAAAATTGTTTTTCAAGTCCTAGTTCTAATTAGCTGGTTTGGAACTTTCCCATTTTACCCCCCTACATTATGGGTACGGACTCATAACCACTAATTATTACGGCTACTCTAACGTTATGGGTACGGACCCAAACACAGTTTTAAGTTTCTTAAATCATTATGTTATGTTTTTTGTCAAGTTGCAATACCTATATGGGGCTGGCCCTATATAATACAAAAATCAGCTGGGTCTGTATCCATTAAGAACAAAGCATTATTTTCTACCTTATATGGGATGTACCCAGTTAGAACAAAAAAAATCACCACAGAACAAAAAGATGTAAACAGTGCAGGCTTATATACCATTATTTTCCAAACTTTTACATGGGACTGGCCCAATAATGAAATAAATCAAAAATTCCAAAACTGTACACTACATGGGACTGGCCCAATAAAGAAATAAATCAAAAACATTTACAAACTGTACACTACATGGGGACGGCCCATATTTACACACAACACCCTATATGGGGCTGGCCCATATTACACAATCCCATTGCGCCTAACATAACAATACACAACAAAAAAAACTGGATCGAGATGAAGACGACGGTGGTGGTGGATTGTACGTTGATGATGAAGACAGAGGGAGAGGCTGGCTTGATATGATAAAGAAGGAGACCAGCAGCTATGGTGGTGGGGTGCAGCAGGGGTGCAGCAGGGCGAAGTGAGATATGATGTCCTCAGACTGGGGTGCAGCAGGGTGCAACTGGACCCATTATCACACTTGAGCCCAATAGGGCTGGACCCAACAATCAAAAACGCGGTATGGGGGCTGATCCACGAACTGGTGGCTGTGGCGTGGTGGCGGCGCCGGGTGGTGGTGGGATTAGACAGAGAACAAGGACGGTCTGGGTGGTGGGGGTTATTAACAGAGATGAAGGAGAGGGAGAACGATGGTGGTGTTGGTGGTGCAGATCGACGTGAAGCAGCAGGGGGTGGTGTTGGTTCTTGCAGCGGCGGTTCACATAGAGGTCCAATGGTGGAGAGGGGCGGTTCACAGCGAGGTCCAATGGCGGCGGTTCACAGCGAGGTCCCAATGGTGGTACTGCATCAGCGGTTTGCAGCGCTGCAGAGGAGAGGGAGCGTCTATGGCGGTGGTGTTTGTAGTGGTTCCCGATGTAGTGGTGTTGTTGGTGCAGATCTGGGCTGGTGAACGTCGTTGGTGGTGGTGTACAGGAGATCAGTTTTGGTAGGGGTGGTTTTCTGCAGCGCCTTATTGGGAAGATGGGTTTGGGAGGCGGCAGCAGCAGGGCTTCGGTGGTGAAGTGGAGGGGAGAGAGGGACGACGGTGATGGTAGGGGCTCGGCAGTGGGAAGGTTGGTAGTGGTGATGGTAGTGGCTCGGCAGTGGGGGTGGGGTTGGGGGTGGGTGGTTCGCCTGGGTAGAGAGAGAGAGAGAGAGAGAGAGAGAGAGAGAGAGAGAGAGAGAGAAGAGAGAGAGAGAGAGGAGAGAGAGAGAGAGAGAGAGAGAGAGAGAGAGAGAGAGAGAGAGAGAGAGAGAGAGAGAGAGGAGAGAGAGAGAGAGAGAGAGAGAGGAGAGTGAATGGGGGTGGGGGGTTTCGGTTATATTAATGGAGTTTTGGGGTAGGTTTTGGCTTTTCCATTGTGGGATAAAGGGTGGGTGGGTATATTGGGTTTTTTATTGCTTCTAGTTGGATTGTAATGGGTGTTTAGGATGGGGGGCTTTTTTACAAACCTTATATGGCTTTGGGCCTTATAAAGCTAATGCCCCTATTTATTACTCCCTATGTTGTTAAAAGGTTGTCATTTATACTAAAAGTAATTGTTTCTAAAAGGTTGTCTATTTATAAAATCAATATACTTTTTCATTCTTTATACCACTTTTATCCTTATTTAAATATTATAATTAATATTTCCAATAAACATTAAAGATATCAAGACACTTTATGAAGGGTATTTTAGTAATCACATGAACAATAAATGACAATTCTTATTTTGTGTGCAAAAATAAGTGTGACAACCTTTTAGAAATAATAGGAGTAATAATGTGGTTTTCTATAAAGATAAAATTAATATGCTCATGATACAGAAGTTTGCTCATTAAACACATAGAATATATTTTAAAATATTGTTAGAAGTAATAATGAAATCACCTTCTTTTTTTTAATACAATAAAAAGTTATTTTAATTTCAATTAAATTCGAACCCATCTTTTAGTTATAGGATCTTCAGTTTGATCTAGTAAAGTCTTTTAACAAGAGTTTGAACAAAAAAAAAAAAGTCTTTTGACAAGAGCACTTATTTGATCGTTGATCGCAAAGAAAGACACTCTAATTAAAATTGTGCATCTTTATAGTATTAATTTATTTTTAAAATATTTGTTATTACAAATACTTTCTTTGTCTTATAATACATCTATATCTTATTTTTTACATAAATTAATTATATTTATTTATTAATTATTGAAATAGTTGTTAAAAAGTATTTAGATATCTTATATATTTATTTAATTTTTTTTTAATATTTAATTAAAGATAGGACAAATGATAAGGTTTCGGAGATTAGTTTTTGTCTTATAAGAACTAATGGAAATCTTAGTTCTTCAAAGGGACCCTCTAGTATGACCAAATACTAAAATACCCTTATATAATACAAAAAATACTAAAGGAAGCGTTGTTCATCTCCATCCACCACCCACCGACCTCCGGCCACCATCCATCGACCACCAACCAAAAAATATAGTAGTATCCAGCAAAAATACAAAATATCAGAAAATAAATATAACGTATCGAAATTTAAAAATAGAGTATCAGAATAAAAACAACGAGTATCGTAAAAATCGATGAATAGTCAATTATAAAACACAGAGTATTGTTCAAAAAATACGAAGTACTCCATAAAAATACGGAGTACCCGATAAAAAAATAGAGTACTATATAAAAAATAAAAAATAATATTTAAACAAATTAAATTTCATTAACTTTTTAAAAATTATAACATTGAATAATAAAAAAAGAAAATCTAAAAAACTAACTAATTCCTAACTAAACTCGGAGGATACTCAATAAACAAACAAAAAAATACACCTGGAAATTCAAAAATAAAATTGCAGCGAATGGTGATCTTCTGTTGGGCACGTCTGGTGAGCTGCCGAAGCTTGAATAGATCTTAACATACTCTTAAGTTTCTTCAAAATTAAACCTCTGCCACTCAGTCTTCCATTGTGAGCTGGCATCCGCGATATCATGCACACAGAAATCGATGTAGCTATTGCCAAAGATGTTGCGATGGTGGTGTAGTAATGGCGGAGATCC
Source organism: Nemophila menziesii (assembly GCA_029959085.1). Lineage (NCBI taxonomy): Eukaryota > Viridiplantae > Streptophyta > Magnoliopsida > Boraginales > Hydrophyllaceae > Nemophila > Nemophila menziesii. The sequence continues at coordinate 33,863,443 of JARWIR010000005.1, read as the reverse complement.
AGCAGTGGTGCGAAGATCTCTGTTAGTCGCCAGAGGAAAGCCACGCCAGAGAGATGGAGGAGGTGTGAGATCTGAGTTGGTCGTCTTCTCCAGCTCCCTTTCCGGTCGTTTTCTTCAGCTCGTGTGCTACAACCATGCTCGATCTGTGTGAACTTCTTCTCCAGCGCAAAGCTCAGGCTCCTGGATCTGCTCGCACAATGGAACTCGGCGGGAGACGACTGTGCAAATCTCCGCAAAAACAGAAAGGCGGACCCCAAGGTTCATTCAGCGGCGGTTCTCTTCTCGCGCTCGACAGCTCACCTTCTCCAGCGAGTTTCTTCGGTGGTGATTTTGACACTAACAGTGCTAGATTAGTTTTCATGGAGTTTTTATGAAAGAGTAAGAGAGGAGAAGAGAAAGAGAAGTTAAGTTTACGGAAGAGTGTAAAAGAGGAGAAAGAATACTATTTAGGGTTTAGAAATAATATAATTAGTGTATACAAGGAAAAAACAAAAATGCTAAAAATATAATTACATTTTTAGATTATAGTGAAAAAACTTATTTAATATCTTTAGTAAAAAAAGATAAGTAGAATTGAGAAATGATATAAAGGGGGGGTCTTATATACCCATTGGTAAAAATCTCTTTTCAGATTTAATAAATGTATATTATAAAAAATTGGTTTTTTAACCTAACATATATTATGGGATGTATGTATGTTTAGTAATGTCCACATTTTTATAGTACTTAGGATGGATGAGTAAAAGCCATCTACTAAATAGTCAAAGCTCAAAGGGGGAATTATCTTTTAAATCCCATAGCCATGTAGGTTTTTTATTTAATCTAGAATAGACAATATATCAAACTACCCCCCCAAACCCATTACCCACATTGAAAATCCAAAAACCCATCACCCAATCCTATTAAGAAACCGGATGAAACCCCCTACCCCATTCTTATCTTCCCTCTCACCTAGCCCCCTCTCTCTCTCTCTCTCTGTCTCTCTCTGGAAAACCAAACGAACCACCAAGATCACCACCGAATCACTCATCACCAACATCACCACCATCGAACCGCTCATCTTCATCACCATCACCAAACCACTCACGCCTCCATCGCTATCCTCCATCTTCGCGGCGTCGCTGGAGCACTGGAAGACCGCCACCACCACCAAAAAAAGGAAGGCCAATCTTCATATCCACCATCACCGCGCCTGGAAACCGTACACCGCCATCATCACCTGCCGCTCAGATCTACTGGCATTCGTGGATCCATTCTCGTCATCGATCAACATTCTCCACCGCCACCATGAGCTTCAGATCTATTCGTGGATCCAAGGAATTTTTTAGTGTCGGAAGTATGTGAGGCCATCCCCATATGGTAGTTGTTCAGTATGGGGCTAGACCGTACTTGTATATCTTTGATTTTTAATTTTTGTAAATGTTGTTTATGGTAGTTGTATGGGTCCAGACCCAACTTGTATATCTTCAATTTTTATTTTTGTAAATGTTGTTTTGCGTTTAATCTTTGATTTTTCCCTGTTATATATTTTTTGATCCATATGTATGAATGATGAATTGCATTGTGTTTGTTCGAATTCCAAGTGATTGGTATTGTGAGTAGTTGTTGTTTGTGGTCGTGGTGGGTACAACCCACGAAGGTGAAAATGTTTGTTATTGAGGCATGGGTACAACCCTAATGTAAGAAGTTAATTGGAATGGCTGGCAAACCAAACTGTTGTTCCTTATGAGGCCAGCCCAGTATTGTTTTTATTCCTGAAGGGGTCAGCCCATATAACTATGAAAATCTTGAGAAAAAATTAATAATCGAATCAAATAAAAATGAAAAAACTTAAAAAACGGCCTCGGTCCTTACCCAGCAAGAACAAGGGTAAAAACGTAAAAACTCAAACCACAATATTGAAATTGAATTTTAGTAAAAAAAAAATTTACTAGGATTTTAATTAGAAAGTTAGTAAAAATTGAGATTTAATTTGTATTTTTCTCAAGCTCAACACACTTGAAAAGTTGGTCTTATATGGTTATGGGTGACACAATTTAACAGTCGACGCGTGGCATGGTAGTAGATATTTCATATTTGCACACTTTACACCTTACCAATTTTTTTTTGTCAAATTGCACAGTTACCTAAGATTTTTTTTTGTTCGAAATACACTTACCTAAGATAGTGTACTCCATTTGTTGAATAAGGGGCATTTAGTTTTTAAGGCGTAGTGGACACCCATGTTTATAATATAAAGCCACACCCTTAGGGTCTGTTTGGATTATGGAAGGATTCTTTAGTAAAGGATAGGAAGGGAGAATATAATAAAGGAATGGAAAGGAGAGTATTAAATCTTGTTTGGATTGAATAAAAAGAGAAGGGGAGATTTTATTAAAGTATTATAAGAATCCAGTGTTTGGATTAGAGGAATAATGAGAGGAAGTGATTCTTTTTATAACTAAATGACTCATATACCCCTATTAAAATATTTTATAAAGAAAAAATACGGGTAATTTAGACATTACAACGTAATAAAAGAATCCCTCCCTTATAGTCCCACCGAATTGGAAGGAACATAAGGTATTGTAAGAATCCTTTACTAACCTTTCCCTTCCAATCCTGTGTAATACAAACAAAGGAATGAATTGTTAGAATCCTTTAATATAATCTCTTCCCTCCATATCCCTTCATCCAAACAAACCCTTAGGTAATAGTTAGCAACTAACTAAACAAGAGGAAAAGCCAAATTTACCCTCCTTCCCCTTTTACATACTGATAAAAAAGCAAAACAAAAAATCTAAACCCATACAATAGATCTGGAAACCAAAAAGCCACCCACCTCCCCCGTTCACTTCTCTCTTCTCTCTCCCCTCTAGCTTCTCTATTACGAACGGAACCCCACCAACCCCTCCTGCCTCCTACTTTCGTCGCTGCCCTGAGCAAGAAATATGCCACCACTGAAGACCCATCTTCATCAACATCACTATCACCATCATCACGGGTTCACCACCATCTCCAGCGAGCCATTGTACTGCTCACCGTTGAAGGCCTTACTGACTCTCAATCTCAGGTCTCATCTGAGATCTAATCACCACCATCTCAAACCCTACCCCACCAATGCCGCTCTTCAACGCTAATCTGTCGCCGTCGTGAGATCCATAACCCACCGCCATCTCAACCTGTATGGGTCCAGCCCAAGCACAATACCGCCATGGGTCTAGACCAAGCACGATACCACCATGGGTCGAGACCGATTAAGACCCATCCCGTGATGAGTCCAGACCCGTGAAGTAAAATCTTGATGCAACATCCATCAGAGGGAGATCTCCGATTAGCCCTAACGAAGTCAAGAAATTTGATGGTTTCTGTTTGGTTTGAATTAGCGAAGGATATGGTTGAGTTTTCCATCATTGAGGTAGGTAGAGTAAACATGTTGAGAAGATTAGAAGGTTGTTAATCTTGATTATAATGTTCTTTCTGTTGATTTGGATTATAACGGTTTGTTTTGTGTCAATTCTTGTCCAAAATAATTTTCTTGGCGAAGAGAAACACGGTGACCATTCTCCATCATATCAACAGCGATGCGAGAGTGAAGAATTGGTCTTTTGTTCTTATGAGGTACAGGCCCGATGAGAGAGTGAAGAATTGTGTGTTGTGTTTTTGGTCGTGAAGGGTACAGACCCAGAGTTATGGGTCCAACCCTTTTTTGATTTTCTTATTTTTTCAAAATGCAAGCGTGAAGATGTGTTTTTTTTTTCTGTATTATTAAGTTCTGATTCAATAATCATGTTGTGAAAGGATTACGTTTTGTTTAATCTTCCAGTGAAGATATTTTTTTGATCATTTAGTTTGTGCTGTGAAAAGATTTTTTTATTTGTGAATCGAGTTGTTTTTGTTTGTTTGATCCTGATAGTTAATTTTTTTTGAGTTGTTTGTTCTAAAAATGGGCTGTAAAAAGCAGTTTTTCATGTTGGGTACAACCCCTTATTCTGATAAAACTGCATTGGGCTGGCCCCATAACAGGGTGTTTTAAGATAACATGTTAAACTTGATTGTGGGGTCGTACATGCAATAAGAAAACCTGATGGTAAACTACAGGCATGGGTTTGTACCCATCACGAACAAGGATATAAAAGTAAAAAATCTAACCAGAAAATTGAAAATTGGCCTAAAAAAACTTTTTCTAACTTGACCTTATAATATTAAGTTTGGGATTTATATGCCTCAATTAGTATTTTTCTCTTGAAATAATTACTTATCGTGGCAACACAACGGTTCCGCTAGAATATGTTTATCATGTCTTTGTTAAATTGTAGAAACCAATGTCACACATTGTCTATAAAAGTATGAATTAAAATTGAAAAATCTAAGTTGACTATGATCCTCGAAACAACTCCATAAGGTAGTATTAAGGTATTATTTTTTGTGTGTATAAAGAATTAAGAAATATATTCATTTTTTATTATATTATTTTTATTTATTAAGTATAATATTATTTATTGTATCATTGTTTTTAGTTAAGAGGCAATTACCAATACCACCCTAGAGGGTGGTGATATTGTCCATAAAAGTCATGTCTAATATAAAAAACATAATTAGACAATAATACCCCTAACTAAATTTTTTCCACCAAACTAAATTTTCTCGTCAAAAAATTTCCGACCAACTTTTCCGGCCAAATTTTTTTCCCGCCAAATTTTTCCGGCCAGATTTTTTCCCGCCAATTTTTTTTCCCACCAAATTTTTTTCGACCAATTTTTTTTCCCACCAAAATTTTATGTTGTTATTTAGTAGGAAAAATCCCGCCAGATAAATAGTCAATTTTTTCCTACCAAATTACATTAGCTTATGTTTTTTGGTAAACAAATCACACCAAACTAGTTTTGATTTATGTTGTTATTTTGTGGGGAAAATCCTACCAAATTATATTTGGGGTTTATATTGTTTGGTGGGAAAAATCCCACTAAATCCTAACGGTACATTATAAGACCTTATATCTTAATAGAATGATATTTTATTATACAATAAAATAAACTAAAGCTTAACAAAACAAATTTTAAAAGTTAGTGTAATCAAGTGAAGTTTGTGAAAAACTTGGTGGCCATAAAGGTAATATGTATTGTACTTGGAAAAGGAAGCTTTTATCATCATACTTGTGTAGATGTATCACTGTATTTGGAACAAAATGTTTCGTTCTATTTTTTTTTTAGCAATACCAATTTTTCATTAAGAAGTTGAATAAAAAAGTTTAATTTCCACCATTTAATTAAGAGTAAATAACACTTTTGTCCCCTGCGTTTATACCCGATTGACAGGTTGCCCCCTAACTTTTAAAATGCGACTCGTTGCCCCCTAAGTTTTAATTTCGTGACCCGTTACCCCCTGACTGTGTGTTCCGTCTATTTTGGCTGTTAAAAGTGACGTGGCATTTCCATGTCACCTTTTTTTTTTTTAATCCAGGTGTTAATTAATTATTTAATTAAGATTAAAGGAGGGGTAAAAAAAGGTTTTTTATAAATGGTTTTTATATTATTAAATATAAATAATAAAATAAACCCCCCCCCCCCCACCCCCACCGCACCCCTACCCCCCTTCTTCTTCTTCCCCTTCTTCTTCCCCGATGACCTGCAACTTAATAAAAAAAAATCCGGGGTGTAGTGCGATTGAGTGGATTTAGAATTGGTTAAAATCCGACGTGTTTATCGGAACTGCATTAGTTGATATGTACGCAAAATGTGGAATTATCGATATGGCAATGAAGGTCTTCGATACTATGCCTAAACGAAACACAGTCACATGGGCAGCTATAATTCGCGGATTAGCTACACAGGGTTACGCTAAGCAAGCGATTAATTATCTCGATAGATTACAAATTGAAGATAAACTTAAACCAGATAGTGTAGTCCTTCTCGGAGTACTCAACGCGTGTACACACGCTGGGCTACAAAAGGAAGGAAAATATCTCCTAACAAATATGGAATCCTTATACAATGTTATCCCAGCACATGAGCATTATAGTTGTGTAGTGGATATGTTATGCAAAGCGGGTAAATTAGACGAAGCTATGGAAATAATTACGAGAATGCCCACGAAACCATTAGCATCAGTATGGGGTGCATTGCTTAGTGGTTGTAGGAATCATAATAACGTTATGTTAGCGGAATCATAATAACTTTTTTTTTTAAGTTGCAGGTCATCGGGGAAGAAGAAGGGGAAGAAGGGGGGGGGGGGGGGGGGGGGTTATTTTATTATTTATATTTAATAATATAAAAACCATTTATAAAAAATCTTTTTCACCCCTCCTTTAATCTTAATTAAATAATTAATTAACACCTGGATTAAAAAAAAAAGGTGACATGGAAATGCCACGTCACTTTTAACGGCCAAAATAGACGGAACACGCAGTCAGGGGGTAACGGGTCACGAAATTAAAACTTAGGGGGCAACAAGTCGCATTTTAAAGGTTAGGGGGCAACCTGTCAATCAGGTATAAACGCAGGGGGCAAAAGTGTTATTTACTCTTTAATTAATTCTAACTTCTTATATTCTCGGGAAAAAGTTGAAACCCAATTTTATTAAGAAAATTGAGTAATGATATTTGTCACCCTTTTTGTATCACCCTTTTATCACCTCCTATGTGTATGCCTACATGTACCAATGAATGGATTTCTCTATCATATTTAATCTTTCTCAATCTTCTATTCAAGGAAATCAAAACATATATATAGAAAGGTGATAAAAGGGTGACATGTAAAGGGGTGACATATATCATTACTCAAGAAAATTACAATGCAACTATGCACTCAATTTCAATTCTTGCATCCAATGGCAAAACTGCCACCTGGTAAGTTGCACGAGCTGGAGCAGGCTCTGGAAAATATTTAGCGTAATGATTTTACGACATCCAATGGCGGCAATGATTTTACGACATTTAAACTTATACCCTATTATTTTTTGCACCTACATAATAATCACCCAAGAAACACTTTTTTAAGTATCCATATCAGAACTAGAGACTGCAGTTCTCTCACACCACATATATATATATATATATATATATATATACACAACTATATGTGGGAAAAATCCCACCAAATTGTCTGAGTTTGATAATTGTCCAAAAAATAGTATTACTAAGTTTATTACACAACTTAATCATTGATTGAACCAAAGAAACAAACACATAAGCAATCATTGACTCACAAATTCCCTAATTTTAAAACATATATATCTCATCTTTTAAACAATTTGGTCTCTTGGGATTCATATTTGGTCCTAAAACATGTATCACACAAGTCACTCCTTCCTTAATAAGTAACAGAGATGTTGAAGAAATAGGAACAACTAAAGCTTTCCCTGGAGCAAGTGAATTAGATCTTTCCTTTGTAGCACTTTCAAATTCCGGGCCTGCAACACTATATATAGCTGCATTTACCCCTTTACCCCACAGGATTTAATCGCCTACACAAAACTTATATTTCAGATCATTTTATAATTATAAAAACTCCTCACTATCATTTAATTACAGTTAAAAACTTACCAGTTAGCAGCATTAGCAATTACATTACAGTGTAAACCACCTTTAAAATTGAGCTGAGTTATATCTTCACCAAATGTAAAGAACTTTCTAGAATCAATGTTCTTTAGTGCAGCTTTTTCTTTAACCAGGCTCAGTATCTTCGAATTCTGAGATATATCTACTAAAACAAGCCTACAATTATCGATAGATAATCACTTGAATCAGCGCCGCAATTAAGGCTTTGAACTATACAAGTTAAGGAGTACGTGATCAGTCCCCAAAGTAATGAAAAATTGCAAGATAGTCCCCGAAAGAAATCCGGATAAATACCACAAAATCTCGAACTGAGGTGTAACGCCATAGAAGCGCCATAAATCTCAAACATAGCAGCACTAGAAAAAGAATTTGAGGGCAGATTTGTCTTCTTTAATTCAGCATTAAAATTATAATCGCCCTTAAATCTTAACCGAAACTCCGGAATTTCCAAGAAATCTAAAGTCCTTGCATTAAAAATTCCAATAGCAGTTTCAAGAAAATAAATAATATCTCCACAGAGAGAATAAAAGAAATTGAAGCTCAATGACTAAGCGGTATAAAGAAGTCTGCAGCAACTTGTGTTTAGCTTTGAATGAAGTTGCAATGTTTGACCAAGAAAGCTCCTTTGTTGACTCAAAAAGTTCACCACCATAAGGTTTCGAGCTATACAAGTTAAATTGTTTTAAATTAGTACCATCACAACAATAGTTCTTACAAAATGAACATGTAAGGAAGAGTCTCATTGAGGGTAGAAACTGTTTTTTAAAGGAAGTTAAATGGAATGTTGGAAATGGAGAGAGTTTAAATATCTGGGAAGATATTTGGTTACTTTATGATAAAAAACTTACTAAACCTAATGGTTGTAATTTGAGATATGTTTCAGAACTTATTAATTTAGATTCTTTAACTTGGAATCTGGAGATTCTTAATCAGTACTTCCCTTCAAAAGATGTAGCAACCATCTCTTCTACACACCTCTCTCAGCTGTACCTTGAAGATGTGCCTTTTTTGCCTCACTCTTCTACTGGTAGAGTTGTAGTTAAGGATATGTATAAGAGGATTTGGATGGCTCAGCAACAAAAGGAGGGAAATTCTAATAAAAGTAAAGGTGAACAATCTTTTAAGTTACTCTCAGAAGATTGGAAAACTGTTTGGAATATGAATGTTATTCCAAAAGTGAAAAATTTTGTGTGGAAATGTTGTGAGAATGCTTTACCAACTAATGAGAATAGGAAAATGAGGAAGGCCTGTTCTTCTGACTTATGCTCTGTCTGTGGGGTAGCTACTGAAAATGTGGAGCACCTTATTTTTCACTGTTCTTGGGCTAGGGCAGTGTGGCTAGCTAGCCCTCTGAACTTTATCTCATTTTCAGAGCCTTCTTTTAATTTTAAGAAATGGATTCATTTTATAAGACTGAGCATTAATGAGACAAAATCAAGTGATAAAGGTCTTGGTGAATTGGCATTTTACATTGTGTGGTCCATTTGGAAAGGTAGAAATGAGGCTATTTTTAGAGGCAAAACACCTGACCCTATGGAAATTCTTTCAGAAGCTTTAATAGCCAATGATGACTATATATTATCCAAGAGGATAAAAACTGAGGCTAATCAAGAGAATCAAGATAATCAAGATACAAATGCAATTATTGGGGTTTTTGATCTTCAACAACCAAATAATTCTTATTATAATGCAACTCAGGTTTAATACCTTAGAGAAGGCAGATCAGGGCATTGGGAACCACCTAAAACAGGATGTTTTAAAATTAATAGTGATGCTTCTTTTGATTATTTAACTAATCAAGCCTCCTATGCTTGTCTTACCAGGGACAGTAATGGGAATCTGGTAAATGGATGCTCTAAGAAATTTTTTGCTCATTCTCCACTTGAAGCAGAGGCTAGAGGACTCTTTCAAGCATGCTCTATGGCTTCAAGACTTCCAATAGGCAAAGTTGAAGTGGAAAATGACTATTTAACCCTTATTCAACAAGTTTCTAGTAGAGAGAAAGTTTTTTGTAATATTAGAGGGCTTGTTAGTAGTATTTGTAATTTTAAACAATGTTGTAACTTTAAAATCTCCTTTGTTAGGAGATCGAACAACTCTTGCGCAGATTGGGTGGCTAAACAGGAGATTAAAGGCTCCTTGTTTAGCCTTTGGAACTATTTTCCTCCCCCCAAACTCGCTTCTCTCTTAGCTAGAGACTTTAACTCTATAGGAATAGGGTGATGTATTTTTTGAAGTTTCTTTATATATGCTTCTTTCGACTAAAAAAAAGAACATGTAAGCACTATGGTGTACTCACGTATTCTTTAATTTTCTCGACTATAATATCAGACGCTTTTTCTAGATTGAATGGAAATCAGCAGTTGAAAGTGAAAAACAGAGACTGCAGTTCTCTCACACCACATATATATATATGTGAAAGGAAAGTGAGTATATACACAACTATATACTTAGCAAATTAAGTAAATCCCATAAAAACATGTCCCACAAAGATATAATACTTAGCAAATTAAGTAAATCCCCTAAAATTATTTGGTGGGAAAAATCCCACAAAATTATACATATCCATATATAAATACCTGGAAGTGAGATGGAGGAAAGAGAAGGCGGAGGCGGACGGAGGCGGAGGCGGAGGCGAAGAGATCCACTAGAAGAATCAATCGGCTTTTGGAGAGAGCAAAAGAATTATAATAGCCAAAATCTCCATCCTAGAAGCCGTCCATTGCTGGTGGCCATGTCGCCGGAGCAAATTGATACAGGAATAATTATGGCAGCAGCGCCGGAGCCAATACGGTGGAGGGGAGGTTCAGAAAGAGAGAAGATAGACGCGGGTGAGGAGAGAGAGAAAGAGATTAGAGATTAAAGAAATAAAAAAGAAAATAAAATAATAAAAGGGTAAAAATGGAAATAATGTTTTAGGAGATGACTTTTATAGACAATTTAAATTGGAAGATGCTGCAGGGCTATTATTATTATTATTAAATTGGTGACTTATATAGTAATTATTCCTTTAGCTAATTATTAAAAATAATATTAAAAAAATTGAAAAAAAATATCTTAATAATATAAAAAAACAAATGCTATTGAACATATTTTTTTAGAAAAAAAACAAATAAAATTAAACTAATGAAGTAAATTGTATAAGTACAAACTTTTATCATGAGTTTTTTTTTCAAAACTTTTATCCTAAGGAATGTATTTTTAAAGACTTAAAATTCTAAAATAATAATATTATTTTAAAAAAATTAACTAGATTTTAGTTTTTTTTTTAAAACTTAGTTTATTTCTATTGTCTCAAAATTAATGTTCATTTACTAAAAAAAAAGTAACTTAAAACTATTATGCATTTAAAATATGAAGACATTTTTTTTCAACTTATTATTTTTACCTTTATTAAAAAATTAAAATTTATACTTCCACTACATATTTAAAATATTAAGACACTTTATGAATGATAATTTCGTAATGGTGTATGCAATTATTAGGTTTCTTAATTTGTGTGAGAAGTTAAGGAACATTATTTCTGGGACGGAGTGAGTATCAGATTTTGATTTGAAATAATTTATCATTTTATTTCACTATTTTTCTTTTCATTTTAATAGGTATAAGTTCATTTTGGTGGCGGTACAGTTCGGTGGTAGGTATATAGATCCACGACTGTTTTTTATAATTGCTATAAAATTTATTTTTTATAATTATATTTTAGGTCCTTACAAGTATTTGGGTATATATATATTTACTGTCCATAAACTTTTTGTTCAAGGTCGTTTTTCTTGCCAGGATCTATATGGTGCCTAAAAGAATATTTCGTGCAGCGATGGGTATAAACCAAACTGGTTCACTCTCTTGCATAAGAGTACGTTCATCCATTAGAATCAAAAAATGCAATTGGGTATGTACCCATACAGATCCATACACACACATTTAGACGGTTGGGTATATACACATACTCATATAGACAGTTGGGTACATACCCATATAGATCTTTACCCGTATATACAGATCTATACCCTACGCGTTCATACACATATAGATTTATAATTTACGTCTCCATACACATACAAATCTACGCATATAGATCTATACCCACTTAATACACCTAAAAATCATTAAAAAAATGGTAGATTTGAAAAAAAATGGCAGATTCGATGTGTTTGTACCGCAAAAAAAAATATTTCTTGGACTTGCAAAATGTTAAGCTCCACCATAGGTTTATTTTTGGGTTTTATGTTGATGAGATGAGGGTTGTGATATATAAAAAATAAAGAGAATTGAGAAGGAGAACGGAGAACGGGGATGGGGAGAGAAGAGACGATAGGCTATGTTTTGTTGTATAAGAGATCACAAGAGAGAATGTAAAGAGGGAAGGTTTGTACGGTGTAAGAAAGAAAAAAATGGGAAAGAAAGAGAATTGGAAGTGTTATAGTGAAGAGAGGGTATTTTAATTTTTTCTCAAAGCCTTCTAGTTAGTGAGTAATTAGATGTTTGCAAGAGGCCTTAAAACAAAACATCTCCCTATCTTAGGCCTATATACGATATACACCCGATAATTATATACTTATAAATTTGAAGTGCATACACAATTACTATTAATAAGACTAGTTTGAAACAAGAATAAGAAAAAAAGAAACAACTTACAAAGTGATTTGGGCATAGAAGAGTTGGAATTGGGGCACCAAGTTTACTTTGGGTCATGAAAATCGGGGATGGGCTTATTATAATGATTATTTACTTAGAGTTTTCTAATAGACTTTCGTCTTAGAAATTAATTGTCTTAACCTTATAAAAAAGATCTGGAACAGAAAGGCACAATAAAAAATGGTGAGGGGAGGTAATTATTGATAGTTTACTTTGAATTTGTCTTGTGAGGATACATTATTGGTGGATCCTCGTGATCCCATCTTTTGGATTTCCACTATTTCTTAGTGTATCTTGCCTCCTAAGTGTGATATAAAATGAACACCAAAGAAATTTGATCCCCGCAAGTGTACGGATCGCCAAGTAATACAAAAAACAAGTAAACTATCATTCCCTAAGGAATTTATGAATTAGTTTGTGACTTTATTTTATGATTAGAAGTTCATTGGTCATAAAAATACTAAAAGAATTTTTTTATTTTGTTTTATTTTGTGTTTAAATATAAATACTAGACTAAGAATTAAGAATTAAGAATTAAAACTACATTAACTAAAAAAATACACTAAGGTTGCGAACCGGTGGAAGAGAAACGTAGCTTGAGACACTCATACTCACCGCTAGTCTAGACATGGACTTAATTGTAATCCTAAGGGCAAAATGGGTAGTTTATATTTAATCTATATTCAATCGTACACCCTAAGTCTCTTTCGAGTAAGTAGCGGTTGCTATTTAGAGCTTCTTTAAAATGAACCTACAATATTGACTAACAATTAAGACTAGTATTACCCTAATGTGATTGCCTAATTAGTTTACCTCTTCCGAGTCTTCAACAACATAATGCGTAAGTATGCTAGTTCAAATACTAAACCCCCCTCAGGAGTGTAATATAATTGCTAACAAACCATATATATGTGATTATCATACAATAATTTAGAAAAAAGTGCAATCATAATTATAAAAAACAACAAGCCCTAATTTATATAAATTGGAAATCCTAGATTTATACAAAAATATCCAAATCAAATACTAGGGTTCACAATATAGAGTATCTCAAGCTACTAAGGATTAGTTCATGCTAAAATAAAGAAAAATAAATCTAAAAGATTCATAATAAAAGACATAATGAAAAAGAATGAAAATTACACTAATTATGATGACAAAAGTAGGATATAAGGTGTTGTGGAAAAACTCCTTGCCCGTTGCCTTTCTCTCCAAGATTCTAGCTTCAACGATATATAAGGACCACTACTACAAAGAGTATTACACCCTTGATTGTGAAATATCGATTCCTTGTTGAAACCTGTGAATTGCGTGAAAGTAAGATACTCCAAATTCGGGGGTCAAAGAGTTTTATAAAACGATATGATAAGTGACATGTTTTTCTGGTCTAATTAAGTATATATATTCTCAATAAAACGTTTTAATTCATACGGGCCAAGTTAAGTGAGTCTTAAGTGGCCAATAGACTTTTCTAAATTTGGACAGCTTTGGGACTCTTCAGTAAAACGAGTATAACTCTGGTGATCCTTTGTGTGTTCTAAAATAAAATGCAAATAAGGAAAAGAGAACCACAACTGCAAGTGTACAGTTGTCCCAAGTAATATATGTGATAATACAGATTCGTTCTCAGGGACGGATTGGTTGACTCTAATGCTTATCGAATAGTGATTAATTGCATTTAAAAGCAAGTAATTGATTTTAAGAATGTTTGTTTTGGTTTTCTATAACTAAGACATTTAATTAAAAGACTAAATTAAAGTGAATATTAAACTAAACACAAGTAAATAAAATAGCTGGGCGTAAGATATGAAAGGTAGTACTTGAGAGACGCAAGGATTTCACATAACTCTATTCATTCCATGTTTTGTTTAAGGGACAAATCGGTGAATAGTCATGGTCGGGATTCGGAATTCTCCTTACCCCCGTCAGGGTGGACTAAGGAGCTATTCTTAGGTGCTAAAAACCCCGACAGGGTGATTATAGTCCACCTTCGAATGATTAAGTTCTTATTACCCAATGGGCCATAAGATTAATTAAGCTCTTCAAAGTCATTAATTTCTATCCTACATTCATTAATTAGTTCCACGCCTAGACCCCCCGTCAAGGTGATCCATTCGCCACTAAATGGAACAGCCTAATTATTAAGTCCTATTGTTGATTCGCGACTTAAATAATAGTCAATAAATGTAAATTAAGGAAAAATACTAATTACCCAATTTGATTTCAATTATTAAAATCCCAAATTCAAACACATGAAATGAAATAGAATTTGGATTAACCCATTATGCGTTCTCAAGCACTTTATAAGTTTAGCTCATACTAATACGAAAAACTAAGAAATTAAAATAAATGGAATTCATGATTGTTTTACAGAATAAAATAGAAGAACCTAATTACTGAGTTGAATTGGCTAAGAATTGGAGAGGTTGAAATTCTCTAGCTCTTGGCCTCTTCTCTTCCTTGCTCTAGCTTCTTCTCTGGTGTACTGACTTCTCTCTTTTCTTAAGCGTATGAACTTTGTGAGAAAGTAGAAGTCTTAAAGCCCTTTTATAAGCTAAAATTCGGACTAGGGTTTGTCTAAAGGTTTAAATGAAAAGTAGAAAGCCCAAGTCCATTACTTGAGCCCAAATCCCGTAATTGTTGTACAACCTCCACTAAATCAGCTGTAACATTTTCGTTTTAACTCGGAGTGGCTCCATTCCACTTGCTAAATCTTCGTAACTCGATAAGGAATAAATATTCTTCACAAGTTAGAGGCTGAATCGATGCTTAACTAGCTCGAAATCAGTGATTATCACCAACCTTCTAGATTTGCAGCTTGAATTTTGTCAACTCTTTGGGATTTTTCTTCTTGCTTTAACTTCATTACACTATATTTGACTTTAATCTTCTATTCCTCTCCTAGATAGTATTCAAAACCTACAACTTTTCACTCAAAATGAACTATATTACGCGCAAAAGTTTAATAAATGAAAAATACTAGAATTTAAAGAGGAAAATTGAATTATTGCATATTAACACCAAATGTCTATCTAAATATTCAAATAAACACAAAAAATGATGTCTCCCAAGGGTGTAAAATTATAACATTTAGGGAGACATCAAGACCCCCAACTCAAACCTTTGTCGTCCCGACAAAGCAAAACTAAAAACAAGGGGAATAAAGTGGATGCAAGAGAAAATAGAAGCTAGTAAATACACCCTAAAGCAATTCTTAAAATAAATCTCATATAGCAGACATTAAGAACTAACATACACATACACTAATCATGCAAAATCAAACATAAATACTTTAAATCATCAAATTAAAGTTGCAATGCTAGAAGGTTACACTTGTACTTATCTCTATATGATGGCTATAGGGAGGTCATTGATCCTACCTTGCTTTGAACGCTCCACTTAGTATATTCCCTGGTAACTGAATCATAAATTCACTATGCACCTAGGAATCACGAGGACTTTACGGTTTTAGCGTAGGTTTAGGGACGGTATGGATGTATATTTGGTAAATTTGAAGTGAGCTTTTGTCTCTCTCCTCATTTACCATCAACAACTATCCACGAGCTTGAGTTTACACTCATGTAATGTTCTCACTCAACCCATTTGATGCACTAAATTAGCATCCCTAAATTAACCCAATCTATACTAAGATGATTTCCAGAAACTTCCACTTTGCCGGGTATTTTATTCTTTCTTTATTTTTCTTTTTCTTTTCTATTATCATAACTTTTTTTTGTACAGGCGTTGACCGGGTTCCCGGTCAGCTACTGTATTGACTTTTCGATTATTCTTTTTTTTATATATCCCGACAAAGGGTTACAAATAATAATATCATCTGAATTTTTCTGCCTCAATACAAACGCATAAGTTCCCACCCAATGAATTTCCCAAAGATGGACCACCACCCCAAACTCAAGCTCGAGACAGGTCTCAGGATCGTGATTCAAGTGCGGGTCATTTGGTCATGCCTAACAAACTAAGGGGATATGGGCTTATATCGTGGCGACAAAAGAAAAGGCTTAAGGCTCAAATTGGGCTAAGACGGATAAAATTAATATAAGGGATAGAAGGCTAAAAAGGTCACAAATGGCTAACAAAGAGCTGCCCCTATCATTTTCCTAAATCATAGTTCGTCTCTAGTTTATATCTAAGTGGGTTCTCTACTAATTAGGATCTCGCGTTCTACACACCAAACATATTCCTTAAGTACAAGCTTACTTCATTTGCATTGTTCATTAATTCTTCCTATCAATTACCTATGTTTGCATGCAATTAAAGTGCATTTTATATTATTCCCTAAAGTCCACTATTTACTATCATAGATTCATCAAAGTATGCTTAAAGGGGACATTTAAAATCCTCTACAGTCAAACGCAACTCCTAATTATTTTATTGAAAGCAATTTAAAAACGCATAACACATAAAAACTGGGATGAGGCAACGAACCCCACCCCAAACTCAAAAATGAGTCGTGTCCCCACGACTCGAAAAGACGCAAAGCAAATAAACTAAACTACACTAAACGCGAAAAGGATAGAAAACGTATCTCAACCAGCGCGTGCCTGGTCATCGGTGTTGCGTCCATGGACTTTATCCTTCGTAAGTAATCCATAGGTGGCATATTGAATGGTGCTCACCCCAAGTAGCATGTTTCGGATAAGGTCCAACTCTTTTGTAACTTTTCTCCAACACCTTAATTTTCGATTCCAACTCATTATCGGATTGTACCTTCTTCTTTGGTGGAGGAGCTCTAGGAGTCCTTACGGCTTGTGTGGCTTCATCATGAGCATTCTGAATCGAAATTAAAGACATTTGTTCCCCAACTACGGAAGGTTCAGCTTCTTCAAACCTACGCGGGATTTTAGCGTCTATACACAAGGTGGTGATGGTACAAGGAAATTTGAGATTTTGCTAGGTAGTAGGGGTTTTCTCGAACTCCATAATATTGTCATAAAGCACACGAGCCACATCCATATGTTTGTTCTCAATAATACACTTGATGAATATAATATGTTCCTTTTTCAATTCCGAAGTGTGTATTATACCAAAGAAGGTAGGGATTATGAAACGGGACCAAACCTTAGCACAAGGCAACAAATTGTTGTTATAAATCTGTCCATGATATCGTTCTCCTGCCGGAATTGGGCGGGCCCCATGAATAAGCACTTTTACCCAAAGAGATTCGAAAGTAAATGAAGGATCGGTGAGGGTTTCTTGGAAAGGGCAAGGGCCAATGAAGTTGGGCAATTTCAATGATTTCCGAATAAGCTCAATAGAGAGAGGTATTACCTTCTTGCGTATAACAATTGCTTCTTTTGGAAAAGCTAGTCCCTCGTAAAAATCACGCACCAAGGTAGGAATATACTCAAGCTTCCGTTCTCTCAATTCCTTCCACCCAAACTTATCACAAGTAATGACATAATCCTTAAATGCACTGTTCATAATACCTTTTGGAAGGCCTTTCTCAACACCAAATTTCAAGTAATTAATTCTGTCACGAACCTGATCATTCCAAGTCATATCAACTCTCTTTGGTTTTTGAGCGAACATCTTTCTTTGTGTGGATCTTTGTTCTTGAACGGGTGCTTGCGGAATTTCTTCTTCAGACTCTTCCTCACTTCCTGGTTCATCAATTAATCTACTCTTCTTAGGATTAGCCTTAATTGGATTCTCTTTCCTTTTAGGAGCAGCTGGGATTTCTTCAGTCTTGCGTTTGGAACGCGAATCAGGAATCTCAATAGCTTGTTCTGGAGTAGTACCAACAGTGTTTCTGTTTCTTGGAAAGTTAATTTGATAAGTGCACATGGAATCGGTTCTGTTAGTCATCTCTTTTTCACACCAAACTCAAAACTTCAAATAGTGATAAACTAAAGAAAAGCTTAGAACTTTGATGTTTTGAGGCTTAAAACTTGAAGAATATGGTGAGATATGAGATGGGTAGAGGCTAATTGATGAGAATTAGGAGGAAATTGGATTTAATTTGAGGCTAGGAAGAAGAAAATCTTGGAGAAAAGTGTGAAATTGATGGTGTTTTGGAAAGGAGGTGAGTTGATTGTGTGTTTTTGTGATGAAAGAGGGTTTGATTTGATGATTATATAGTTTTTTTATGATGATTTTCGGAGTAGTTGGAGGCTAGGATTCGTAATAAGAGGTTAACTTGCAAAAGAGGTCAAAAATGTAGGTTTAAATGCATAAAACCGCCTCTCACAGAAGGAAACCGGGTTCCAGGTCAGCGCTGACCGGGTTCCCGGTCCGCGTCGCTGTGTCGGCGCGAAATAAATTACCAAATTGATTTTTTTAACCTCAGACGCTAGCCACCTTGCGTCATACTTGACTCACTAACCAGAGAATCCACCTCCTTGACCGGGGTCCCGGTCATGCAGCCACCGGGTTCTCGGTGGACTTCGTTGGCGCGAACTCAGACGCAGCCTCCTGCGTCAAACTTGACGCACTAACCAGAAAGTTGGGTTCCTTCAGCGCAGTCACCGGGTTTCTGGTTTGTGTCGAGTCGCGAGTGTAGACGCGCCATTGCTGCGTGTGACGGGTTTGTCATCAGGTGCTTCACCGGGTTACCGGTCAGCTCAAAACCGGGTTCCCGGTTAGCTCCTGTCTTCCAACCCGAATTTCTTCGTGTTTTATCTTTTTGACCCCAAACTCATGACCTTTTTTACCCCTGAAATCATCAAAAACAACTACCCTTCCTCATTTCTTAATAATAAATACTAAATTAACGAAATTTATCTACTATACACTACGAAAAATAAAAGACTTACTAATATACAAAGAATTGGATTTTTTTTAACGTCGTTAAGCTTGACGGGTTACCTCACACCTTCTAAGGAGCTTCGAGGAGATACATGATCTCCCCGGGATGTGGATCTTCCAAGCGGTTGGTGTCTTCACCTCCATGGTATATCTTTAATCGATGACCGTTTACCATGAAAGTACGGTTCTCGAGTGGATGTTCTATATCAATTGCCCAATGAGGTGTAACCTTGGTCACAATGTAAGGACCCGACCACTTCGACCTTAATTTACCCGGATAATTGCTGAACTTTGAGTTATACTTTAATACCTTTTGTCCTACTACAAAGTTCTTTTCACGAATACAATTATCATGCCACCTCTTAGTGTTTTCTTTGTACAGCTTAGCAATTTCATAAGCATGTAATCGGAATTCATCAAGTTCATTGAGTTTCATCATGCGATTTTCACCGGCTAAGGTAGGATCTAAGTTTAACTGCGTAATAGCCCAATATGCACCCATTTCAAGTTCAAGAGGTAAGTGACAAGCCTTACCATAAACCATTCGATACGGGGATGCACCAACTGGAGTTTTGAACGCAGTACGATAAGCCCATAATGCATCATCTAACTTCATTGACCAATCTTTTCTTGTAGGACCACCAGTCTTCTCTAAAATAGATTTTACCTCACGATTTGAGACTTCGGCTTGACCATTGGCTTGTGCGTGATAAGCGGTATATACACGATGTCTCACTCCATACTTCTCTAGAACTGTCTTCAAATATTTATTCACGAAATGAGAACCTCCATCGCTAATAATTACTCTCGGTGTACCATGTCTAGTAAAGATGTGTGATTTCAAAAACTTAAACACTACTCGTGAATCATTAGTTGGTAGAGCAATGGCCTCTACCATTTAGACACGTAATCAACAGCTAATAAGATGTAAAGGTTTCCAATAGAAGGAACAAACGGACCCATAAAATCAATACCCCATACATCGAATATTTTTACTTCAAGGACATTATTACGTGGCATCTCATCCCTCTTGGATATATTTCCCGTAAATTGACATCTTACACATCTCTTAACAAATTCATGACAATCTTTCATTATTGAAGGCCAATAGAACCCGGATTGTAATACCTTAGCAGCAGTTCGATCTCCTTTGAAATGTCCTCCATAAGGTGAGTCATGACAACCAGCTATAATCGCCTATGTTTCTTCCTTTGGTATACATCTTCTCACCATTTGATCAGCACATACCTTGTAGAGGAAAGGGTCCTCCCAAAAGAATTGGCTAGCACGATGAGCTAATATTTTCCTTTCTTGATAAGTAGAAACTTCAGGAAATGAACCACTTACAATTAAATTTGCAATATCAGCATACCAAGGAGTGGTGTTTAGGTGAATCGCGAATAATCTCTCATCAGGAAATTCTTCTATAACTATTTCAGGTCCACCATTTGATTCTGATCCATCAAGACGAGATAGATGATATGCAACTTGATTCTCACAACCCTTCCGATCCTTAGTCTCTGAATCAAACTCTTGTAGCAATAAAACCCATCTTACTAACCGTGGTTTAGCATCTTTCTTCTCCATAAGATATCTAATCGCAGAATGATCTGTATATACAACAACTTTCGCTCCAAGGAGATAGGAACGAAACTTATCGAATGAATAAACAACAACTAGAAGTTCTTATTCTATAACAGTATAATTAATTTGAGCACTATTGAAAGTCTTGCTTTCATAATAGATCGAGTGAAATGTCTTCTCTTTCCTTTGGCCTAAAACAACCCCCATAGCTAAATCACTAGCATCACACATAACTTCGAATGGCATACTCCAATCAGGTGGTAATACAATAAGAGCGGTAATAAGTTTTTCTTTGATTGCTTGGAAGGCCACCATGCACGCTTTATCGAAAAGGAATTTGGTGTCCTTCTCAAGTAAGTTACATAGTGGTTTAGCAATCTTAGAAAAATCTTTAATGAATCTCCTATAAAAGCCAGCATGGCCAAGAAAGCTTCTCACCCCTTTTACAGAAACAGGAGGGGGAAGAGTTTTTATTACCTCTATCTTTGCGCGATCAATCTCTAACCCAACACTCGAAACCTTATGACCCAATATTATACATTCTCGAACCATAAAATGACACTTCTCCCAATTTAAAACAAAATCACTTTCCTTGCATCTAATCAACACTCTTTCTAGATTCTGTAAACACTTATCGAAGTCATCACCGAATACAGAGGAATCATCCATGAATACCTCAAGGAAGTTATCGATCATATCCCAGAAGATTGCCATCATATATCTTTGAAACGTAGCAGGTGCATTACATAACCCAAATGACATTCTGCGATATGCAAACGTAGCAAAGGGACATGTAAAGGTTGTCTTATGTTGATCTTCTGGAGCCACGTAAATTTGATTATATCCGGAATATCCATCCAAAAAGCAGTAATATTCTCTACCAGCTAACTTGTCTAACATTTGATCTATGAAGGGAAGAGGGAAGTGATCCTTTCTGGTGGCCTTGTTCAATTTGTGGCAGTCCATACATACTCTCCAACCAACAACCGTTCTAGAGAGAATGGCTTCATTCTGATCGTTAAGAACTGTAGTGATTCCTCTTTTCTTTGGCACACATTGAACTGGACTCACCCATTCACTACTCGAAATGGGATAGATAAAACCATGCGTCTAACAGCTTAATAATCTCCTTCTTTACTACTTCCTTCATAGCTGGCATTAATCTCCTTTGGCCTTCAACTGAGCGTGTGTTATCATCTTCAAGAATAATTTTGTGTTGACAATAGGAGGGTCTAATGCCTTTGATGTCGGCAATAGTCCACCCTATCGCCTCTTTGTTAGTTCTTAACACACGCAACAGTTTATCTTCTTGATGACCTGTTAAATTTGCTGAAACAATAAAAGGTAGAGTTTCATTAGCACCTAAATACGCATACCTCAAGTGTGACGGCAAAGGCTTTTCTTCCAACTGCGGAGGAGATTCGATTGAAGGTTTCTTTTTAGATATAATCTCCCCCGGTTCTCTCACATGTTCATAGGCAAGACGTCTATATTTTGGATTCTCAGAGTTAAGAGCTGCCACTGTTTCGGCAAGCTCTTCCATTAATTAAAGTAGATCAAGTGTCAAGGTTGCCTGCAAAACATCATCATAAGCAAATTCATTATATACCTCTTGCGTGGCATGCTCAATTACATCCATTCAGAAACAATCCTCTTGAGAATCTGGAAACTTCATAGCTCGGAACACGTTGAACTTCACTTCCCCGTCTTGGATTCGCATCGTTAATTCTCCGTTTTCTACATCAATCAAAGTACGCCCCATGGCTAGGAATGGTCTTCCCAAAATAATGGGGACATTCCTATCCGCGTCGTATTCAAGAATAAAAAAATCAACGGGAAATATTAAAGTACCTGCCTTGACGAGGACATCTTCTATTCGACCCTTAGGATGTGCGAGGGATCGATCTACCATTTGCAAGACCATAGAGGTTGGTCTTGCTACTCCAACTTTCAATTTTTCAAAGATTGATTTGGGCATAAGATTAATGCTTGCACCCAAATTACATAGTGATTTACCTTTCCATTCTTCTCCAATCGATATAGGAATTGTGAAACTCCCAGGATCAAGTAACTTAGGAGGTAGCTTACTTTGACAAATAGCACTACATTCTTCAGGTAAACCAATCATCTCATTATCGCAATACGGCCTTTTGTTGGTGAGGGCTCTTTTCAGAAACTCGCATACTTGGGTACATCTTTAATAGCTTCTAACAATGGAATATTGATGCTAAGACTCTCACTTTGTTAAAGAATTTTTATAATCAGCCATATCACCCTTCTTTTGAACTCTAGATGGAAATGGTGGAGGAGGAGGGTTTATTATAAAATCATCTTTATTTTTCGAAACTTCAATAGGCCTCTCCACTTCCTCTACTTCAACATCTTTATTTTTATCCACAACATCCTTTTCTTTAATAACTTCCTTCTCTTTCATAACAGGAAAAGGAGGTGGAGGAAGGTTCTTACCACTTATAAGAGTCACAGCATTGCAATCTTCTTTCTGTGTCGGATATTCTGTGTCACTAGGAAGTTGCCCTTGTGGACGCTGATTCAATTGTTTTGACATTTGTGCAAGTTGATTTTCTAACATATTAATGTGTGCTTCAGAAGCTTGTTTCCTTTGGGCTGACTGTGCATGGAGCGCGATTAAATCTTCTACGGTTTTATGAAGGTTATTTGTACCTTCTTGTGGTTGAGCAGGTAAAGCTTTCTGGTTCATGGTGTTAGTATAATTGTCTTGAGGAGGTTGTCTCTGAACATAATTTCCTTGATTTGTCCCCCTTGGTAGTTATTCTGCGGTCTTGGATTATAGTTATTACCTTGGGGACGCGGCTGATACGCGTATATCGGATTTGCTGCCCCATTAGGATTTGAATACTGAAACCCAGGATGGTTTCTGTTTGGTTGATATCCTTGACCACTCGAATTGTAGTTTCCTCGGTTGGAAACAAACATCACGGATTCTTGATTATTCTGACAATTTTCCCATTCATGGTCGTTCACACCACAATAAGAACATCCATACACTTCTTGCGCAGCATTCACTTCAACCCTTTTACTCGGTATACCTTCTTTCACGGCTAACGCAAGTTGTTTCAATTTTTGTTCCAATGTGGTTTGCAATTTGTTCTCTAAGGAGGTGAACTTTTCTTCAATATTCATGTTATTAACTCCCCCTTTAACATGTGTTCTCACAGTATTCCAACCCACTTCATTATTTACCGTTCTATCCAAGATGATCTTCGCGTGAACGGGTAGAACCTGTAAAAATCCACCACCACATAATAAATCTAAATCCTTTCTTGATTGTCCCTCAAGGCCTTTGTAAAAGATTTTCATTTGTTGTTGTTCTGAGAGGCCATGATCTAGGACTCTTCGCAAACAAAGCTGAAATCTCGACCAATTTCTACCCAAAGATTCATCATATTCTTGTCAGAAATGTGTTAATTCGAGTTGAGCATCTAACCTCATGTTTGATGGACAGTATCTGTCAAAAAACACTGTCTGTAATTGTTCCCAATGTGTAATCTTTCCAGGCTCTTGTGAATCATGCCAATCACTCGCTCCATCTATCACGAAAAATTTGAATGTAGCAAAATACATTTGCTCTTTTGTTACTCCTTGAGTGATGTATGAGTCATAGATTTGCATAAACTTTTGTACCGCTCGAATAGGATTTTCTCCGGGCTTGCCACGAATTTTCCGAAATTCTGAAATTGAGCTAACATACCCGAATCTGGAC
This sequence comes from Nemophila menziesii, assembly GCA_029959085.1. NCBI lineage: Eukaryota > Viridiplantae > Streptophyta > Magnoliopsida > Boraginales > Hydrophyllaceae > Nemophila > Nemophila menziesii. The sequence continues at coordinate 33,839,177 of JARWIR010000005.1, read as the reverse complement.
GGAATCTCGGAACATCTATATCGGATGGGCCAATCCCAAGAGGAGGAGCATGGAACAGTTCTTGTTCTGGGCCATTAATGAACCATGGATTGGCTACTTGGGCTTGAACTGGAGGATTAGGAGGTGGGACTTGGCCATTGTTCTGACCGTTATTATTAATCGGAAGTTCGTCCATTTCTCTAGCTAATATCTCTTCTAACTCTTTCGCTTTCTTCTCTCTTTTTCTTGTTAGCAAGTCTGACTAATGATTCAGGATTATCAAGGATCGGAGGTAATGTCTCAAGATCCTTAAATAGCTTCCTTCGCATACACCAAACCCAAAAACCTAAAAAAGATGAACAAACAAAGCGTAAAACTGAAAAATAAAAATGCAACAAACACTAAAGGATAAACACCGGGGCCACACGCTACCGTCCCCGGTAGCGGCGCCAAAAACTTGGTGGTCCTTTGTGTGTTCAAAAATAAAATGCAAATAAGGAAAAGAGAACCAAAACTGCAAGTGTACAGTTGTCCCAAGTAATATATGTGATAATACAGGTTCGTTCTCAGAGACGAATTGGTTGACTCTAATACTTATCGAATAGTGATTAATTGCACGTAAAAGCAAGTAATTTATTTTAAGAATGTTTGTTTTGGTTTTCTATAACTAAGACAATTAATTAAAAGACTAAATTAAAGTGAATATCAAACTAAACGCAAGTAAATAAAATAGTTGGACGCAAGGTATGAAAGGTAGTACTTGAGAGACGCAAGGATTTCACCTAACTCTTTTCATTCCATGTTTTGTTTAAGGGACAAATCGGTAAATAGTAATGGTCGGGATTCAGAATTCGAAATTCTCCTTACCCCCGTCAGGGTGGACTAAGGAACTATTCTTAAGTGCTACAAATCCCGTCAGGGTGATTATATCCCACCTTCGAATGATTAAGTTCTTATTACCCAATAGGACATAGGATTAATTAAGCTCGTCAAAGTCATTAATTTCTATCCTACTTTCATTAATTAGTTCCACACCTAGACCCCCCGTCAAAGTGATCCATTCGCCACTAAATAGAATAGCCTAAGTATTAAGTCCTATTGTTGATTCGCGACTTCAATAATAGTCAATAAATGTAAATTAAGGAAAAATACTAATTACCTAGTTTGATTTCAATTATTATAATCCCAAATTCAAACACATAATGGATAGAGTTGAAAGTTCTCTTCAATTTACCTTCCACCCAAGATGTTTCAAGCTCAGGCTCAATCACTTAATTTTTGCTGATGATTGTCTTCTTTTCTTCAATGGGGATACCTCTTTTGCCCTCAAACTTAAAGAAAGTCTAGATATTTTCTCAAGACTCTCAGAATTGAAAATTGGGGTTATTATAGAAAACATCCTCATAGATTAGCCTAATATTTTTTTTAAGCCTTCAATGATTTATTTAATAAAGAAATGTCTAATAGAATAATTATTTATTGAAACCATCCCCTTTATATTTTTTATACCTTTACTATCATTTTTAAATATTAAACAAATAATAGGGTATTCCCACCACCACCACCACCACAACCATCACCACCACAACTACCACCACCACAACTACCACCACCACAACCATCACCACCTCCACCCCCACCACCACAACCACCACCAACACCACCTACTACTAATTTCATCACACGCGCGCGTCCGTGAAATTTTTTTAAAATCGACATAACTAATTCAAAAAAAAATCAGAAAATTAAAAAATTTGCATATTTGGATAAAGCAAATTAATATTTACGTATATGATTTTTTTTTTTTTGATTTTTTTTTTCCGCAGACTCGAAAATCCATGTTTAAAACATGAAATTCGTGGTGGAATTGGAATGGAATTTGATGAAGTGAGAACGAATGTCCGTTGGAAGTTTGAAAATTCGGGTGTTTTTACTGTGAAATCGGCCTTCTTAAGTCTTGACGAAAGTGAGGCGGACTCGTCCTTTACCTGGGAGTTAATTTGGAAATTAAAATGCTCACAAAAGATAAGAATATTACTATGGCGGATAGTACTTGATCGGGTAGCGACGTCGGATAAGTTGTATAAAAGAAATATAGCGGAGTCAAGGAGATGTGGAATTTGTGGGGCGGAAAGGGAAGATATCTATCACATGCTATTGAAATGTAAAGTTCCTTCTCGAGTTTGGAACTTATTGAGTTGTTTTGCAGGTTATGGAAGCGTGAGAGGAGATGGTGTCTTGGATGCTGCTGCGTGGGATGCTGCGCTGGACAATGGAGCAGCTGCTGGTGGAGAAGCCGGAAGCCTGCTGGAGCTGCTCGCGGTTGCTGATTCTGGAGCGAGGAGGAAGGGGCTGGAGCTGCTGCGAATCAATGAGACCTGGAGCAGAAATGCAGAAGCTGTTCGCTCACCTCATGGGACTGCTGCAACTTCAAGGCCTGCGGCATCAAGGTGGAATGCTGCAGAATTTTCTGCAGCGGAAAATTCTGCTACAAACCGTGACTATCCAATTTTTTCTGCTGCAATTTCGAACTCGGATTCACTAAAAGTCTGGATGGAAGCGCATCTCCGTTCAAAAGCCAAGTTCGCAGGTCTCGAATGGCCTTATATATTCGCAGCCGCGGTTTGGATTATTTGGTCAAAGCGCAACTTCATGATCTTCAACAACTCCGATCATATTCCTCACGCTCTAGAACTTATGAAACAAATTATTTCCCTTGCTAATAAATTTATTTTAGCTTGGGGAAAAGGCGTTTCTCCACTTACTTCGGAACTTTTCGCGTTACATTTTAGCTTGAAATGGGCTAAGAAAAAAGGGTACACGGATCTATGTATTGAAACTGATTCGGAGGAGCTCCACGTGCTAGTGAAGGGCGGTGGGAGCTCAACTCGCTATGAGATGGACTCGGAGAAGTTCTACGCGCTAGTGAAGGGCGATATGAACTTAAGTAGTCGCAATGTTTCGATACTTAGAGAGTGTTGCTTATTATTGAAAGATTTCCCCGGGTTGAAGTTAATCGCATTTTTCGTGAAGCAAATTTATGTGCAGATAGACTAGCAAAAGAAGGTGCAACTTTGTATTCTATTCCTTTGGAGTTTGTTGAGCCTCCTGAGTATCTTTCAAGCTTTATTATGAGGAACCGAGTTGGACATGCAACTGCTAGAGTTGTATTAGATTAATAAGAACTTTGGTTCTTCCTTGTAATTTTTAGTTCTTAACGGCTTTAATGCCTCTCTTGTATGCAAAAAAAAAAACAGTGAATTCAGTATTTCAAAAGATGGAATTTCATGTTTAAAACATGGAATTCCGTATCTGCGAATCAAAAAATTCAAAAAAAATCCGAAAAATATCATAGACGTAAATATTAATTTGCTTTATCCAAATATATAATTTTTTTTTTGATTTTTTTAAAATTAGTTATGACGATTTAAAAAAAAAATTCACGGACGCGCGCGTGTATTTATTAGTTTTTGTTTTGTTTTTTTCTAATTTCTTTTTTTTTAATTGTTAATTATAGGGGTAGTTTGGGATGGGGTTGTTTTCTATAAAATATCTTATTCTAGGCACCTTTTTTTAAATAAGTTTTTTAATAGGCATTAATCTATAATTGGCTCTTGAAAATTAGCCCAAAAAAGAGTGAACTTTATTATAGTGGAAGTGATCGAATTCTCTACTCAAATATCTGCTCAATCCTTAATGTAAAACAAGGATCTCTTCCAGTTAGATACCTTGGAACACCCCTTACTAAAACGTCTCTAAATGCAGCTGATTGTCAAGTACTTGTCAAGAATATTTGCTCAATCATTGATAGTTGGATTCACAAATTTCTCTCCTTTGCTGGTAGATTACATCTTATCAAATCAGTTCTCCAAAGTAAAGTTAGATTTTGGTTCTCAGTGATGATTATTCCTAAGAAAGTATTTAAAACTCTTGAAAGTGCTTTCTCAAGATTCCTATGGAAAGAAAACACTCATGACTACAGAGGTACAAAAGTTTCTTAGAAATTACTATGTAAAACTCAAGATGAAGGTGGACTTGGAATGTCTATTCTGAAGAAGATCAATGAAATTGCTACACTTAAAGCATTTTGGAGGTTCTATGAGTCTAACACAAATATTTGGGCTTAATGGGTTAATGCAAACTGGCTGAGGGATATGGAACATTGACCCTACACATATTGTTCCTTGGACGTTGTTCCGGAACTCTTGATACTTGAAGTGTACCCTCACTTGTATTTATGTATTCGTCACTGAATCCAAATAAATAATTTCATAATCAATCATTTTTTTTAATGATAGTTATAATCCAAGCATAATTTTTATTTTTCAATTTCTTTATTATATTTATATTTGTATTTTTATACTTTTTACTTTTTTTTTATATTGGATGTCCATAATTTTTATTATATTTTTTTCACTTTTGAGAATATAAATCTAAACTATGTTTCTCTTTAAAAATATGAATCTAACCTATAAATTAATACATGAAAAGATTCAATGTTAAATTAAGAGTCGAAGCAATACTGGCGAGTATCACAAAAAGAAATGTATCATATCTAAAGTATTGTGCTCCCCGTAACAAATTTAAATAAGATATTTTCTGATTTACCTTTGACATCAAATGTATGGGAAATAGGGGAAATTATTTAATGCAGCCCCACAACCTTAACTTTCACAAAGAAAAATTCACCCCCAACTAACTAGTTGAAACTCAACCAAAAAATAAAAAAAGCCCAAAAATTCCCTACCTTCTTTTCTTATTCACTGTGGAAAGTAAAAACCCAAAACAAAAACCCTATTAAGTTTTGAAACTCACCCTCTCTCATTTCACCCCCCCCCCCCCCCTCTCTCTTTCTCTCTCTCTATTCGGCCATCCCACCAGCTCTCCACCATGGCCGCCCCCTTCCCCTCCCTCTTCCCCTTCCCACCTTCTCACATCCCCACCATCGGCCCTCTTCCCACCATGGTCTGCCTTCCTTCCCCCTCAACTTCCTTCCTTCCACAGATCTGACCTTCTCCACCACCTCTCTCCGTTTTCACCATCATCACCTCCGATCTCACCTTCTCGCCGCCCCATTCTCCTTCACTGGCAAAGCCCCGTTCTCCTTCACCGGCATTGTTGTGCCTCTCCTCATCGCCCCCGTTCCTTCAACACAAGACAGATCTCACCATCCACCAGCAAGCTTCCTGCTTAGATCCGATGCGCTTCACCATCGAGGATCTTCTCCACCACCACGAACTAGGATATGATGTGAACCAAGATCTTCCCCACCACAGATATGACGCGAACAAGGATCTTCTCCACCACCACGAAGCCGTCGCGCCATCACCAACATTCGCCGCCATGACCCATCACCAACCTTCGCCGCCATGACCCATCACCAACCTTCGCCGCCATGACCCCCCTTCGTCGTAAAGAAATCACTTCACACGTGACCTCTGCTGCACACGAACACACGCTCGCCGCCGACTTCTGCACACCACCGCTCAAGATCTACACCACCATCACCTTCCCGTTCGTATTATTTTTCTGTTTCAGATCCTTTTGGGCCCATGCCTTTGCCGCTACAACCCATTTAAAAAAATGTTCCATGACCTTTTCAACGTGCATTTTCTTTTTTGTGTTATTTTGTTTATTCGATCATTTTCATGTTTTCCTACTTATTTTTTAAAATTGTTGTTTTTGCAGGGGTCTTTGACGGGTCCAGCCCTTGGGTCCTGGAGATTTTTTTTCCTGTTCCATTTTGGGCCTAGGGGTCAGCCCAATGGATTTGTTTGCTTTTTTTAACCTGCAATAGTGAAGTTAAAAAGATGGGGTATAGCCCATATTGTTTTTGTTTTCCTTGTGTGTGGCTTGTAATTGTGTTAGGGTACAAACTCTAGGGTACAGACCCACCCTAGGGTAGAGCGACTGGTTTCTGAATGATTTAAATCACGAAAGTTTGACATTAGAAAAATACGACATGGATAAAATCCGGGCTTGGGTACAGCCCCTTGGATACAATATTGGACACATTGAACATGGTCATGGACAAAAAATGGCTTGGGTACAGCCTTTAATGTACACGGACTTTCACATGAACAAAATCCGGTTAGAACATGGACAAATCCTTGTGCAATAATATATAAAAAATCATTTAAAAAAATGAAAAAGATAAACCTGGAAAAAAACAACAAAAAAATATATTTAGGTCTTATATTGTAGGTTCTTCTACCTAGATTTTAAAAAATAAATTATGTTAGATTTAGGTTCTAATTTGTATATTCCAGATGTGGAAATGGGAAATAACCTCACCGTAAGTCACCTTAATCCTGCAACCTCTTGGTGGCAGTGTGATCAATTTACTTGGAGTTTAATTTAATTTTATCAATCTAGACAGGCATCCACCCAGCCACCACGCATAAAAGTAGAGGAAACTAAAGATTAGAAGTCAGTTAAACAAGAGATAACAAAAGACGCAATTGATAAAGTGATTAAACCAAACAAAAAGATAACAACATCTTAACAACTTTTTCCACAAAAGTTTAAAAAGAAATTCACAAAAGGCATTCATTTCCCACACTAATGGGTACTAAATACTATCAAAAACATAAGTTAAGAAAGTACCCAACATCACATTACATTAAACATTAAACATTAAAAAAATTACATAATAGAGCAGCTACTTGGGTTATCATCACTGAACATATCAATTGCAGAATGATCAACATTGTTAGTGTAACTCAAACTAGGCTCGGAGTAATTAGCATATGTAGATGGACCATAACCATAGTAGTATCCAGTTGTTGGAGGAATGAACGGTGACCTATTGTACATCATTTGAGGTTGTTGATGTTGATGTTGATGTTGCATTTGCATAGCATGTCGATTCTGCATATTCATCATCATTGATTGTGATGGATGTTGATAACCATTCATGTTCATCATATGTGATGGCTGATGATGATAACCTGTAGAAGAAGAAGATCCTTGATGAACACCATTGTTGTTAGTTTGTTGCTGTTGAACTTGCAATCCATTAACCGAAGCTATGTTGTTGTTAACGTTAACCCCTCCTCCATTACTACCATGAAACCCAGCAAGATTCATCATTGAATTAATATCATTTCCATTTTTGGCTTCATTAGCACCATTACTACCCAAATGGACATTATTCATCTTCATTGCAGCCATAGTTCTAGGATCTATTCCACTTGGATTGTTATTATTAATCTTCATTGCACCCATGTTCTGATTTTGATTTCCTTTCTTTCCGTGACCGTTCCCTGGATTGTTATTTACTTTGACATTGTTTTGGGAAGCTCCAGCCATGGCAGCAGCACCATTTTTCTTTGCATTCATAAGTTGTTGCTGCATTGCTTGTTGCCTGAGTAAAGCGAGTTGACTCGCTACTTTTTCCCTGATTATCATCTGCTCTTCCTCTTCATCGTAATCTCCTTCATCATCATCATCATCCAAAAGATCATCATCTTCTTCACACATGAAAGGTAACTTCTGCTGATTCTTGAGAGCTTCAAGACCCTTCATCAGATTTTGCTTTTGAGTATTACTAGCGTTATTGTTGTTGTTCTTATCTTCTTTGATACAGTTTCCCTTTGGGTTCTGATTTTGGTTCGGGTTTGCATTAGGGTTCTGTTTAGGCTTCTGTGACCACATCTCAGCATATTTACCAGCTCTAACTAGTTTCTTGATCATTGTTGCAGCATCTACATTTCCTGAAACAGTAACTTTTTGTTGTTCTGCATCTATTACCACTTGGTAAACCCCTAAACAGAGACAACATCCAAGGCAAACAAACTTGTCAAGATTGCAAAAAATATGATCTAACTTTTTTTTTTAAAATTAGTTAAAATCCATTTAAAGAGACCCTTAATAAGCGATAATACTCATTAACTATTTGAGTTACTCAATGTGATTATCTACCAAAAATAAATGAAAGTAACATGTTTTAGTACAAACAAACAAGTGTATACTATATCAAGAAACCATGACAATGAAATTAGTGATGAAAGCAAGATAATGAAAGAGAAGGCAAATGAGCACCTTCAATTCTCTGAAGCAATTTCTTAACTTTGTGGTTGCAGCCATCACAATGTATGTTCACTCTGAGAACACATGTCTAAAACAAACAAGGAAAACACATAAACAAAACATATAAAGTCAAGGGAAAAGAGGTGATAAAGTAAGGTTTAAAAAAATACCTGGATCTTGAGGAGCTTAAAGTCTTCATCTTTAGTCATTTCTTGAGAGAGTTAGTTTTGTTTGGAAATGAAATGAAAAGGGGGGGTCCTCTCTCTCTATCTCTTTCTCTGCAAAGGGTAATTAAAAAGATGAGTTTTTTGAAAATGGGTGGGTGTAAAAGTGAGTGTTGTAGTTGCATGTGACTTTATAGTTTATAAGGGATACTTTTTACATTACCAACAACTAAGATTCTTTTATTAGTTTTTCACTTTTTCTCTTCTTACTTTCAGTTACATAAACAAACAAAGCAACGGCACATGAGAGTTCTGAAGCTGGGGGGGTTGAAATGTAAATAATTAAAAGTAATTAATGTGAAGAAGACAAATTGGAGAAAGAACAGAAAAAGTGAGAGATAAAAGTCAGAGGATGGAGAGAAAGATGTGTGGAGGGTGGGGTAATGTAGAGTAGAGTTAGAGGGAGTAGGTTTTGTTCTGAATTTCTGAGATGATGTGATGAAACATTAAATACTGAGAGGAGAGGAGTAAAACACAATAAAGGAAGAACAGCGACTTGACAGCCACCCTACTTTTATCTCTTTACTCAATTCTTTTATTTTTACGAGGTTTACTACTACTCTTCTTATGTAAGATTCATCTTTCTTCCTAGTTTAAGAAAGATACTAGTTAATGAGTAACCAATAGTACATCTAGTGTAACGCCAGGTTCAGTCACCTTCAAATTATAGCCCAAACTAGAATTACGAGTTAGATTAGTAAAATATTTGATTTAAATGAGTTACATTATAACATTTACATATTTATTATTAATAAATTATCAGAAAAATCTTTAAAAAGATATTAACAATTTCTAATTAGTTACAAATTCATAATTTTTATTCTTAAAAAGAAAAAAGAAATATGTCCTTTTACAAGGAGTGTTTAAAAATTGATCAAAGCAGTTGAAACAAATGCGAAACAAATAAATATAATATATAATTGTATTCTTTTCTATTCTAGTTTTGAAGTCTCTCTAAGATACTTTTAAACTTGTAATGAATTATTGAGTTTAATAATAACAATTTTTATTTGAAAAAAAATCTTCTCTTTATTTATAATTTAAAGAATTAATTTTTAGTTAAACACTTTATTATCTTTATCTTTATCTTTCACTATTATCTTAATGTTATTTAAATTTTTTATCATATAATTTTTATTTTATTTTATTTTTATTTAAAATCCAGATATCGCTATCGGCCACCACCACCACTTTATAGATTTACCACCGACTACCACTACCACCTCTTGCATTTACCTAACTACCACCACCATCTTATACGTTTCCACCAACCACCGCTCTACCACCACCACAATCACTACCTCTATTATTCTTTGTCGACAACTACCACATTCGTCCAAATTACCACTATTTCATACATCCACCACCAGCACAACCACCATCACCTTATGCATTCACCACCACCACCACAATCACCACCCGATACATCCACTACCACCACCACCACCACATGCATCAACCACCACCGCCATCTCCATTATTCTCCTCTGATCACCACCACCTTCGCTCATAACCACCACCGACTAGTTCCGCCACCGTCTACACAACCAATCCTCACCAACTAATTCCATCACACGCGAGCATTCGTAAAAAATTTCAAAAAAAATTCATAACTAATTCTAAAAAGAATAGAAAAATAAAATATTACATTTTTAGACGAGGTAAATTAATATTTACATATGAATGTTGATTTATTTATTTTTTGAATTTTCTAATTTTTTTAATTTTTTAGTTTTGAAATTCTGTTTTATGTGTTGTTATAATACACAAAAATTAATTTACCAAATCAACCACACGCGCGCGTCCGTAAAGTCTTTTTATAAAAATTCATAATTGATTCTAAAAAAAACCAAAAAATTATAAAATTGCATTTTTTATGGGGCAAGTTCATATCTAAACTGCGATTTTTTCTGATTTTTTTTTAAAATTTTTTTGATATTTAGTTTTATGTGTTCTTACAATACACAAAAATATATTTATGTATTCCTGTAACACACAAAATCATAGAATTTATCTAAAACATTCATTTCTTTAACAAAAACTTTTTTTCCTTTTTATTAATCGCATATACCCTATTTTTATTCGTTTTTAACTATCTCGATGTATTATCTTTTTATCCGACCCTCTTTTGTTATTTTTTGTGTTGGTGTAATACACAAAACAATCATTTGTGTATTAAAGCAACACATAAATTCTTTTTTCTCTTCCAGTCAAGCCAATTTTTGTTTGTGATTTTGTGTATCACGGAAACACACAAACTGACTATTTTGTGTAATGATGTAATACACAAAAAATATAAGAGAATGTGTAGATATTGGATTATATGTATTTTTCATTTTGTGTATTTATGTAACACACAAAATGACACATCATATTAGTATTTTTTTTATTATTCTATGTGATTTTGTGTGTTCCAAGTATACACAAGAATTAGTTTTTTGTAGTACTGTAACACACAAAATGATAGACCACATCACATTAGTCTTTTATCTCCTTCTCTGTGATTTTGTATGTTACAAAAATACGCAAAACTTAGTTTTGTCACTTTGTGTATTCTTGTAATACACAAAACTCAAATTTGTGTTTACCAGTATTGTATATTCCTGGAACACACAATATAATAGTCGTAATTAGGTTTTAGTGTTTTTTAGGGTTTATGGTTTTAGAGTTTAGCTTTATTAGGATTAGGGTTTTTAGGTTTAGGATTTAGGGTTTGGTTTTATTAAGGTTAGGGTTTATGGGATTAAGGTTTGGGGACTAGGGTTTATGGTTTTCTAATTTTATACTTTCATAAAAATTATTTTAATTTATTCTAGTTAGTTTTTTAACATCTTTAGGGTTAGCGTTCTAGGGTTTTAATAAAACACAAAAATCAGTTGTGTAGCATTGGAACACATAAAATAATAAACCCCATCATACTACTCATTTTTCCCATTCTCTGGGATTTCGTCTGATTTTGGAACACATTAAACTTAGTCTTTTTGTATTCACGTAATACAAAAAATCACAGATCCCATCATATTAGTCTTTTTCCTTCTTTTAGGATTTAGGCTCTAGGGTTTTCAAGTTTATGGTTATTTTTTTAAAATTTAAGGTTTAGGGTTTAAGATTTAGGGTTTTAGGGTTTATGTTTAAGATGTTAAATTTAGGGTTTCAAATTTAGGGTTTGGGGTTAGAATTTGTGTTTTTAGATTTAGGGTAAGGGTTTAGGGGCTAGGGTTTAATGTTTTTAGGTTTAGAGTTTATTGATTTCATTTTTTATGGTTATAGGGTTGAGGTTTTATGGTTTTTAGTGTTGAAGTTTTATGGTTTTTAGTGTTTATGGTCTTTGGCGTTAAAGTAATAAACCCTGATTTTGGTTTATGTGTGGGTGGCGGCATAGGTGTGATAAAATAACAGATAAATAAAGATAATAGTAAAGGAAACACACCCTATACTACCACGAGATACTCACTGCAAGTGCACAGATCGTTTGCAAGTTATAGTAAATAAGTAAGAGTTCGTTCTCAGGGATTTAGGTAGTTAGGTCAAATTTGTATTCAATAATAGCGTAGATGAATTTATATGTTTATATCAAAACATAAATAATATACGTATATGTTTAGCGAGACTAATTAAGTACGAATGTAAATAAGATAACTTAGGGTTATTAGTATGAGTCTATCTTACTAAGTCATTATTCTAACGTTACGGGTGAATTGAACAATATATATGTAGCCGTGACTCTATATTCCTCCTAACCCCCATCAGGGTGGATTTAGGTGGCAACCTCAACTCTACCAGGGGACTTGGGTAAGGGGACTCTACGCAATGAACGGTGATTAAATCAAACCTTAATGACTATCTACTTAGGCAAGACCGTCATGATCACTACCGCACACTAGACGATTATGTGGTGTTGTCAATAATTGAATCCCCCGTCAGGGTGACAATCCAACTACTAATAGCAGTCCTAAGATTGGCCAAATCTAGGGTTGCAATATGTCAAAGTACATAACACAGTTATATGCCAAGCTTTAATCAATTAATATAACAAAATAGTGATCTAGGATTTAAACAAAATAATAACCCAAACAGTTAATAAATAAATCAAAAGAATAAAAGCTTAGAAGTATGGTTAAGCCATAGATCTATAGATAATTACTCTATTGATAGAGAAGGAGAGATGTAGAATTGATGTTGTGATGCTTCAATCTCTTGTTGTTTCTTCTTTAGGTCTTCTTTCTCTCTCTAAGATGATAATATGAAGGCTATGAAGGCAAGGAAATTTTTACAAAAAGTAAGTACGTATATGTATAGGTGCTATGTCAAAATCTTGGAGTGTGTGCCAAGTTATTGAAGTCCTAATCCAACTCAAGTTCGTTTTCCTAACTTGCAGGATGGGTTGACCTCTTGAGTCTATAGATCCATAACTCCTTCGTTACAAGGCCGAATCCCGTGATCCAACAATAAAAACTACCGCAATTCAAAGACCTATCTGAATATCAAAGGGCTCCTTCACATTACTAGCCGATTTTTTGATGTAAATAACACACTGGACGCCTCTATACCTGGACAAATTCTTTTGGAAACGTTGCCTTTCCTAAATAAACTTTATTTCCTTTTAATTCCTAGATTTCACCTTGAATCTTCTTTCCTTAACTCCTTGGAATTAATTTGGAATCTAATTAAATCATCTTACCTAAGAGCTTCACATTAACACACAAATTATACCAAAAATGCTCTAAAAGTAATAAATCTCTAAATCAAGGCATGAATTAAGAAACTGTCGATTAATGGTGAAAAATACTTTAACAAATGATATAATGCACCTAAAATGATGTCTCATGAATATATTAATTCATCACAAATATGGGGACATCAAGACCCCCACCTCAAAGTTGTATCGTCCCAGAACAATAAAGAATAAGAACATATGGAAGTCTACAAATATACCTAAGTCAAATAAGCACAATGGAAGAAGATAGAAAAAATTTGAGTAATAATCCCAAAGAAACTACATAGCAAGTTTCATGTAATAATATTTACAAACTAAATCATCTATATACACTTATCATACAAACAATCAATATGATTTAAATTCAAGATTAGATTATCCTTGCAATGCAGGAAGGAGATGTTTATCACTTAGTTTGATGTGGAGGCTATAGATTGTTCATCAATGATCCATCTAACTACTCTTGATTGGTTAAATTTATCCTAGATCATATACTAAAGAATCATAAGGTCTTTAAGGTTGTAATGTTAGGCTTAGGGACAATATGATCGTATATTTGGATAATGTAGTCATCAATGAATAACCCTTGAGTTTGAGTTATTCTCATAATATGTTCTCAGTCAACCCAATATTTTATGCCTTATATAGCATCCCCAATCACCCAATATTAATGCTTTAAGATGATCACAGAAGAAATTCCACTTTGCCGGTCCAAATCATACAATTTTCTTTTCTAAGTTAGCTATGATTCTCTTTTTGGTGTGAGATATCATGCTACTTATTTTTCATGTTTCTTTTCTTTTCAATACTTTTTCTTCTTTTACCCCAACAAAAGGTTACAGTATAAAATTATGAATTATCGTGAATAGAGCACAATTACATAAGCTAGAGAAATACCCAACCCAATGATGTTTCCCATAATGTGAACACCCCCTAAACTCAAGCCCTAAACGACTGTCTAAGCATCGTGATTCGAGTGTGGGTAATATGAAAAAGTCCTAAAATCTAAGGGGTATGGCTTATAACGTGTCTCATAGAAAGGCTTTAGAAAGCCTAGACGTGACTGGGAAGGATATAAATAAAATTAATTTGGACAGGAAGCTAAAAGGCAACAAAGGCAACAAAGAACTGGCTCAATCACTTTTTAAACTATGAAATTTTGTTACTTTCTTACCTCTAGCACGTTCATTAAACGAGTTTATCAACTGGCTAGGATCTCACGGCCTACAAACCCCTCAAGCTCCCTGAGATCAAATATACTTCTACCTCATTTATCACTAATTTTTTCTTTACTATTAACGTGTGTTTTTATGTTCATACTCTAAGCATACAATATAACCAACATATAAACAAATTGCATACTATCATTAACTCACTAAATTTATGATTTTAATCCATTAAACCTAATCTACAACAAACTAGATCCACCAACAAATTTAATTTCTTCTTAAAAAACAGAAAAATCAAAAAAAAAAATGGAGATGAGGGACAACGAATCCCCACACGCCCAACTCAATTATGAGACGTGTCCCCACGACTTGAAACAAACTCGATGAAAATTAAAAACTAACACAAATATTGCAAATATATAAATGGTTAGGAAGAAAGAAAACATACTATCGAGGTAATTGCCTCGTATGATCGATACCAAAAAATAGGGTGTAGTGTTTATCTTATATGTAAACTTCTTGTATCATGATATTCGCATTCCCTTACCTCTTCTAGTGTTCCATCCCAATCAATGTTCCAGCTCTAGAAATCTCTTGTTCTCACCTTCTTCAATTTCTTTCTCGAATACTCTCTCGTGTGAAGATGTTAGTCCAGACTCTCTGTTTTAACGATAGCTAATAGCATCCTAGAAGCTTCACTTGTCTTGGGTATAGGAGTATCAATTTGAATAGGTATTGGCATCTTCGCCTCCCTAACCACAATTGCTTGTTCTTTAGGACTTGAAAAAAAAATGTTTCCTCTCCAATCAGGTTACTCGAATTTCCCTATTTCTTGTTCCAAACTTACACTTCTCACTTGTTTTCTTCTTGATCTCACCCATTACCTTGCTTTGAATCTTCTTCATCTCCCTCACACTAGATAGTGTATCCATTCTTTTTTCATCTCTTTTGACCCCCAACTCAAAGGTTCAAACACTCTTGAACTACCTTTTGATTATAGATAGATAAGGTGTTATTTAGGTTAGATAAGGTGTAAGGATGATGATTCTTTATGTGGCTATGATGAACTCTTGCTTGGATGATATGGGTTTAAGAAATTTTGGAAAGAGATTTGAATTTTATTTTATTTTGATTCTTGGATTCTAGGTGTTGTGGATGGATTTGGATGGATGAATCTTGTTTGTAGGAATGTATGGAAGGATTTGGATATGAATTTTAATGTGAGGTGAAGGTTTGGTAAAGTTTCAATGGTGTATTACGGAGCTTGGGTTCATTGGAGAGGAAGGGGGCTTAAGATTTATGAGTTAATATTGTACTTTACCTCTTATTATTCAGTTATTTGCGTCTTCCACCGGTATGCCAGTAAGAGGACTGATATGCCGCCCCTTCTTTGCAAAAACTATGACTTCGAATTGTATCCTTGACCGTCGCGACCCTTCATGGCGTACCGGTATGTCGGTCGTGGGACCGGTATACTGGTCGAATATTCTTGACCTTCTGACTTTCAACCGTCGCGACCCTTAGTTGCAAATGAAGACACGTTCTGAGACCGGTAGCCGGTCACAGTACCGGTATGCCGGTCGAGCTCGCAAAACTTCTGACCTCGAATAGTGGCCTATACCGTCGCGACCCTTCGCGAAAATTTTCCAGTTTTTTTTGACATACCTCTGTTCTAGGATAAATTCAGCATGACTCATATATTATTATGAAAAGTGTCCGGAATGAAAGTTGAAGACAGATTCCTAAACATTATGTGGCCTCCTGAATGACTAAATTCAAGTTCGTATGCAAAAGTGATGGCCATTTGGAAACAGTTGTTACAATGTTCGCAAATTGCTGGTGTTGTTGCGCCCCGGTCTTTGGAAAAAAACCTTATTTATCCATATTTTCATGACGTTTTTACACGGTACACTACACATAGGTCAGGTATACTGTTGGGAACAGATATGGGCACGAAATTCTTCATAACACCCCAAAATCATCTTGTGCATTACCAACACATCAGAAAGAAATTCTACCATCCTCATTACTCCAATATTTACTGAAAACAACTAAACTAAACATAAAAAATTGCGGGTTGTCTCCCAGAAATCACTTTTGTTTAACGTCGTTTAAAGTCCTACATGTTACCTCGATCATCTCTTGATTATATAGCCTTCCCAACAGCGGGTGAGGCTGTACACGTCTACTATCCGAAACTAGTGACCCTTCTTAGCTTATATTTCAATCTGTTTTTCCAAAACAACTCTTGTAATAAAAAATGAACCCAGCCACGAATTTTTGAATCCCTGTGGCCTATTCTCTTGCTTAGGAACTTTCCAAGAGACCTCGTCACCTACGCTAAACTCACTTTCGTCTCTCTTCTTCATGGGTTTATGGTGGATTTTTTTAAACTTCCTTGGTCACAATTCGGAGTGCTGGGACCTCACTTTACTCCTCATGCTTCTCCTCCACAAAATGGAATGTTTTGAATTCTACTTCATTTTGGAGAGTTACCGTTCCCTCATGAACATCAATTATGTCGTGGCTTGTCACCAAGAATGGTCGTCCAAGTATCAATGAAACGTGTTGGCCTACAATACTACTAAGAACAACAAAGCTGTAGGTATAACTAAAGTACCTGCATGGACAAGCACGTCCTTAATGACTCCACATGGTTTTATCATGGAGTTATCTAGGAGTAGAAGATTGATGTCTTTTCTTTTGGAATCTCCCATGCCTAACTTCTCAAACATATTCTTGGGCATGATATTTCTACCCGAACCCAAGTCACACATCGATTTATTTTCGAAGTTACCACCTATATTGATTTGGAGGTATAAAGCTTCTGGGTCTTGCATCTTTGGTGGTAGCTTCTTTTAAATTGTTGTCAAGCTTTCTTTAGTAAGATCCCCAGTCTCGATCTCAACCTCAACACTTGCACTCTTATCGGAAGGAATATTTTTGAAGACCTTTGGATTTGTAGGTTCTTTCTCAATTACCTCGAGTACTAGAACGTTGATTTCTTCTTGGCTTGACGTCTCAGACTTAGTTTCACCACTAGGATATTTAATTCTTAGGATATATGGTGGTGATAAAAGCAGATGTGTAGGCAGCATCTCTGCCCTATTCTCTTCTTTTCCAACCTTTTTATCCCTATCTTTAATTTTCATGTTGTCTAAGGTTAAGCTTCTTGGGTTCTTCAATTGTTAGAATCTCCACTGAACTTATTGCAGCTTCATCTTCAACCACATCCTAATCAATCCAATCTTCAATTGTTACTTCAATTAAGTTCAACTCAGATGGTTCTATCTCTTTCAAAATCTTGAATTTTTGTGTGTTGATTCTTGCTTCACTCAACCCCTCTATGAACCTCTTGTATTTAAGATAGTCCACCTTCATTGGTCATGGTGGTGATGATGGATGTGTAAGTGGCGGATCCACTTTACTTTCTTCTTCTTGCACCTTTGGTGTAGTTGACTCTTCTTTCTTAGTCTCTTTTTCCACTTCTATAACCAAAGGCTCGAACTTGAGAATCTTGAGAATCATGAGAAGATGCTTTCAAGATGTTTAATTACTTTTCTTGGGAGAATCATGACTGAACACCAAAACCTCACCTTACTTTGTAATACAGTTTTGATTAGGTGAAGTCTTCCTGCAAAAGTGGGGAATTTGTGCATCCAGATGTCTATGCTTGAGCAAGTATTCTTTACAGGAGTGTGACAAGCTGCAGCATTAGGAGCTTTTGTAGTCAAGGGAGTTCCAAGATATCTTACTGGGAGTTGACCTTGTTTGGTTGAAGAATGTTGCAGGTGCTTGAGCAAAGTTGTTGATCAGTTCCACTAAAGTATAATTCACTTTTGTCTGCACTAATATTGAGTCCTATAAGTCTTAAGAAGAGATTAAGTCTTTCTTTAAGTTTGATAGCAAAGTTTATATCTCTATTGAGAAATAGTAGACAATCATCAACAAATATGAGATGATTGAGATTTAGTTTATAGAATCTTGGATGAAAAGTGAAGTTCTCAGAATTGCGAACTTTGTTAAGTATTGCACTTAGAGCTTGCATACATATGACAAATAGGTAGGGTGATAGAAGAACACCCTGCCTCAATCCTCTTTTCCCCTTAGAGAAGCCTGCTAACTCACCATTTATAAGCGAATATAAAGTTGAGTTGAGGAACATTTCAATCCACCTTATGAAGTTAATGTGAGCTCACATAGCTTTGATCATATTGATGATGTATTTATGGTTAATGGAGTCAAAAGCCTTGTGTATGTCAAGGTTTAAAGTACATCTTGGAGAGTTATTTTTTCTGTTAAAGCCTTGAATTATACTTTGAGCAACTAGTACATTATCTGCTATGTTCCTGCCTTAGACAAATGCAACTTGATTTTGTGATATAAGTCCTAGAGAGCTTCAATCTGTTAGAAATCATGATGGACATACCTTTTCATATTACAACAAGCAATCAATCTGAAGTCTTTCAATTTACTTGGATTGGCTACTTTAGGAATTAAGACAAGTGTAGTAGTATTGACTTGTTTAAGAAGTTTTGAATTGTTGAAGGAGTCTTTAATAGCATTACACACATCCTGTTCAACAATGCTCCAAGTACATTTAAATAATGTGCTAGTGGATCCATCAAGTCCAGGAGATTTGTTTTCATTAATAGAGAAAATTGCCTCTTCGATTTCTTTGTTAAAGAATTACTTGGTCATGAGCTTAGCTTCTTCCTCCTTGATCTTGTTTTGAATAAGGATTTGTATAAGATGAGTAGGGATAGATTCTTCATAAGGGTCAAATCTACCAAGTAAATTCTCAAAAAATTTAACAAAAGCTAATTGAATCTCCTCTTTATCTGTGATTTGATTACCATCTTCAAGATTTAAGGTTGTAACCTTATTCTGAATTTTCCTAGCCTTTATATATTTGTGATAGAAGTTGGTGCCCAAGTCAAAATCTTGAGCCCATATTACTCTTGATTGTTTTTTTGTGCAAGCATTTTGAATAATATTGAGTTCTTCCAATTTCAATTCTTTTTTCTTTTTCATCTGAGAGTAAAGTAGTATCTCCATTAAGGAATTTTTGTTGCAAGTCACTAACTTGATTCTGCAAGTTCTTGATTTCTTTTGTATTGAAGGAGAAGTATTTCTTCTTGAATATTTTAAGTCTTTGTTTAACTTTTTTGAGCTTATACATAAGTCTATACATAGGTGTACCTTCTATTTCAATCTTACAAGCTTCTGAGACTAGTGGAAGAAATTTTTTATGTGTTGCCCAAATTTTGTAGAACTTAAAGGTTGATTTATTTAAAGGTTTACCATCCTAAATAGTGATCATTATAGGTGAGTGATCAGAGGTGCCTGGATCTTGAGTGATGAAAGATGAGTTGAAGTTATTGTACCATTCATCATTGACTAAAACTCTGTCTATTTTACTTGATATAAAACCATCAATTCTTTTATTTGTCCAGGTGTGAAAGCATCATGTACTTTGATGCTCATATACTTCAAATTCCCCAATAAAATCTTCAAAATCACTTGAGCTAGCTGGGAGAATGGTGCAGTTTCTTCTTTGATTACAATGTAGAATTTCATTGAAGTAACCACTCCATACCCATGAATGATTATTGATTTGAGTACCCCATCTAGTAAGATCGTTCCATAAATGTTTCCTAATATCTTTGTCATTATTTGCATAGATGATTGACATAAAAGTTTGAATGTTAGTAGCGAAAAAAGTGTACTTACAATGAATAGCCTGCTCAGTTACTTCATTAATGATAAAAGAAATATTGAGAGGATTCCATAAGATACAAATGCTTCCTCTTGAGTCACTATCCATATGATTATTGGAGATAGAATTCCAATTAGAAAAGTTGTCATTCTTGAATTTGTCAAATTTGTCATTTAGAAGATTAGTATCAATTAATCCAATGAAATCAATTCTATTTACCCTTATCATATTAACCACTTTCATTTGTTTTTAGGTTGGTTAATACCTCTAACATTCCATGTTGTGATTAACATAAATCTGGAGGTATTTCTATTGGTAACCCTTCCTTACTTCCCAAAACCCAAATCATATTATCTTAAAGGCTATCCTCCATATTAGCTAAAGCAATAAATTCATTTGAGGTTCTTTCCATATAAGGGTGTACAAGGGTCTGGTAACCGACCCATTGACCCCTAGGAAGGAACCAAGCGGTATATGCGGGTTTATAGTTCTAAAAACCGAAAACCAATCCATTGTCTTGAGTTGGGTGCAGGTTGGTTTTACTCGGGTTCTCTAGTGCGGGTTCGAATTTGATTTTTACGGGTTAGGGTCGGTTTTGGTTTGGTTTCGGGTTCACTACACATATTTCACAATTGATCCTTGAATTAAAATTTAAGTACAATTTAAAAGAGAAAATCTGAAAAATATATGAAATTAAAGATACAATCGCCATCACTTACAAAATACAAGTTTAGTTCACATGACACCTACTTGAAATATAAATTACATAGCCAAATGACCAAAACCAAACTGAATTATACATATAACATAGCCAAAGGACCAAAACCAAACTGAATATACATATTACATAGCCAAAGAACCAAAACCGAACTGAATTATACATATTACATAGCCAAAGGACCAAAACCGATCTGAATTAAATATTACTTATCCAAAACCAGAATTCAAGGTAAACATTCCCAAAAACAAACTACATCATTGATAGATTCCAACTCCAAGAGCTGAGTTTGAAGATACAAACATTTAGCTCCTTCTTCCTCTCCAACTTCCAAGTTTTCATCCATGTTTGATAAAATTTGTAGATAAAGAAATGCAGAAATGAAGAAATCATAGCCTCGGATTGTTAAGGACTTGAAAGTAAGTACATAAACTATCAATATATCATCATTGGCTATGAACTAGTGCCTCAGATTATCTTTTTAATCATCACTGGCACTTTACCTATAGGGACAAGGGACATGGTCAGTTTTATTAAACAACCTACGATTTTCAAATACCAAATGCATGAACAAAGAATGCCATCTCAAACGAGTTAGTATATTACTTCCTTGGTTGAATTGTATAATAAAATCTCCATGTACAAATTATAATTACCATAAATAGCATCATAGGAAGTCCATGAGTTGCAATCTTTATTCTGTATGCATAGGTATAGTGAAATGCAAGCCATTTAAGTATGAAACTGATTTATAACTTACATAAGGTTATTGGCTAATTCACTGAATCAGCTAGAGTGGATTGGGAAGTGTCACTCAAACTTAATTCATCTAAACCATAATAACCTATATAAGAAATTAGAAAACTCCAAGTTAAATAGAATATAATATTTATCGATATATACTCGCAAGTTGTAATAAAAAATCAGTTAAGTACTAAAAAAAATTACCCAATTCAGCTTCGAAGTCTTCCACAAGTTGTTTTGATGTACTTAGATTAATTGGAAGAGAAGATATGAGCCAATTTTGAGTACAAATTAAAGCCTCAACAGTTTTGGGGGCCAAAGAACTTCTAAACTGATCAAGCACTCTCCCACTAGTGTTAAAGGCTGATTCAGATGCCACTGTTGAAACTGGAACAACCAATACATGTTTGGCAAGTTGGGACAAGATTTTAAACCTCATACAGTTATTTTTGCAACAATTTAAAATGTTAAAACTAGAAGTCATCTCCTCTATATCTTCTTTTAGATATCTTTCTAGTTCTGGTCCTTTAGAAGGATGTTTCTCAGCCATAAAATACTGAAATCTACCACCAAGAACACAAGAAGATTCAACTATGCTTGTAGTAGAGCTTCCCACTTCACCACTAGTTGAACTAGTAGGTGCAGGAGCCTTTTCATAAGCTTTGAACATCCTTGTTAAAGCATCTTTAACCTTATAGAGAAATTGTTCACATTCAGTTGGTGTATACATAAAACTGAAGTAGCATCGAAGATATTGCATTTTTTTCCTAGGATCTAAAGCCACTGCCACATAGAGTATGATGTTGATACTATTAACATCCCAATAAATGTTGAATTTTTTTCATCTCAATAGCCATTTTACTAAGTACTGGATTCTAACTAGCACACAATTCCACAATTTTTCCCAAATTATGACTATCTCATCAAAGAAGAGATTTGTTGTAACAAATTAAGTACCACTAAACTTCTTTGTGGAATTGTAAAACAACCTAAAAAATTCAACAAAACACCTCGCATTTTTCCAATCAACTATGTTTGGAGGGTTTCTTGATGCCTCTTTAAAATGAGTAGTATATGAAGTGTCATCCAATTTCATTCTTGCAAATACAATTTCAAACCTTTCTGCACATTCAAGCATCTTATATGTAGAATTCCATCTTGTTGGAACATCAAGGCACAAGTTTGATTTACATTCAACCCCACACAAAGTCACAAAATTCTTAAAAGCTCTGAATCTGAAGGGGGGATTTCACATATTTCACTGACTCCCTTATATTCTTGATACAAGATTCTAACTCAACCATACCATCTTTTTACAATAAGGTTCAAAATGTGAGCACAACACCTTACATGAAGAAATTCATGCTTTAGAAGAGTTTCTGGTTTTTCACCTGCAACTTTAACCAAATACTTCACCGTAACAGTGTTAGAAGAAGCATTATCAACTGTCAAAGTAAGATATGAATTGATATTCCATTCCATAAGGATTGCTTCTACTTTTATACCTATTGTTTCACCTTTATGATCCTCAACTTTACGAAACCCTATGATTCTTTTATTTAATTTTCACTTAGAATCCACATAATGGGCAGTCAAACTCATATAATTCAAAATCAGATTAGAGGTCTATGTATCAGTGGTCATACTAATGGTCATATTTTTCAATTCTTGTTTCAACTTAAGCTTTTCTTCTTCATGTATATACATACACTTTCTCATAATAGTCATTTTAGATGGTATAGTTTTAAATTTGGGTTGCATTACATTACAAAAAAAATTAAAACCAATGCCTTCCACAAATCTAAAACTTAACTCATCTATAATGACCATTTAATCTAGGGACTTAGTACAAGCTTCAATAAAAAACACAGAAGTTCCAACTACATTCTTTTCCTCATTTCTTACAATTTAACATAATTTGGCCATCTTCTGTTGGAGGATAAAAGCGGGCATCTTCTATACTTGATGTGATTATTCATATTAGTTGTACCATGCTTCCTAGAATTAGTTGCATATGAATGTTCACAATATTTGCAAACTGATCTTATACGACCATCTTCATAAGTAATAATTTCAAAGTTTTTTCAAAAATCAGAGGTTTCTTTCTTAGCTTTTTTAGGGATGGGGGTTTACTACTAGAGGGGCGAGCGTTAATTGGATCAGAAGAGTAACCAACAGGTGTTTGATCAACACCTTGAGTAGGTTGTAAAGTAAGATCAATGATGGATTCAGATTAATCCTCCATTATCACTAATCTACAAAACACAAACAAGTATCAAACTTAACATTAGTACATTAGACATAATAATCATAATACATTAATACTAACTTAATAGTATTTCGAAAATCAGTTACCCTGTTAATAAGCTAATACAATATATAAAATACCTTAAATAGTTCAGATTTTCAGAGAAATCGTTTTGGTTTCGAAAAAAATTAAACACATTCAGAAAACCCTAGAACTACACTAGATCTTTAAATAAATTACAAAATAATTGAATAAAAGAAGAACTAAGACTAGAGAGAGAAGATTCAAACCTGAAAAAAGGGGTTTTGAAGAACACGATCCCTAACATCGACCTTTTATACCATTCCAGAAATTCCCACATATTATTAATCATAAAGTATTAACCATGGCTTAATCGATTAACCATGGTAAGCTCGTAAATCGGAGGTGAACATCATGAGATAAGTCACGCACATTAACTGCAGACCTCAAAGGTTGTTGTAAACCCTCAAAATAATTAATGCGGAGTACAAAAGGAGGTATAGGGGAGACGACGAAAGATGGGTGAAGAGACAAATTACAGATTATAGCGAAGAGAGAAGGTGTAAATGCAAATGTTTTTAGCCTTTATCGTGTAAGAGAGGTGAGAGAGAGAGAGAGAGAGAGAGAGAGAGAGAGAGAGAGAGAGAGAGAGAGAGAGAGAGAGAGAGAGAGAGAGAGAGAGAGAGAGAGAGAGAGAGAGAGAGAGAGAGAGAGAGAGAGAGAGAGAGAGAGAGAGAGAGAGAGAGAGAAGGAGTAGCGTATAGAGGGCGAGCAAATGAGGTGGGATATTTTATCCCACCGTATACTAATATATATATATATATATAAAAAATTGTTGGGCCTAATGTATGGATTGGGCTTTTTCCAACCGAGAACCAAACCAAAACCATTAAAAAAACTTGGGCCCATTACAAACCATGGTTTGGGAAGGTTGGTTTTTCACGGGTTGGGTAAGGTCGATTTTGTGCGGTTTTGCGGTTTTCGTGTGCAGCCCTATTTCCATATGTTGAGAGGTACTTCCATGATCCTTCGTGTTGGGCTAATATCCCTTATAATTTTCTTAGTTCTGACTTAAGCCCATTCCTAATTGTTATCATCAGTTTAAACTTGAACATTATATCCCTTATCAGCATTTTTTGGCCTCTATACTTGTGTCTGTATTTGCTTCCGGGGTTTATTTATTGGGCATTGGATTCTTGTATGATCGATAGCCTTGCATAGATCACATTTAGGAGGATATCATTCATATGAAACCTCAATAGTGTGGATACCATCCTCTTCAAGATCCACTTGGATTTATGTGAGCATTTCCTGTGTTGTGTCCATTTCAACACATACTTGGGCATAAGTGAGACTATTTCTCATATGTGTTATAGAGTCCACCTGATAAGGGAGTCCAATAGCACTACTAATGTACCTAATCCATCGTGAGTCCATAGTTGTAGAAGTTAATCTGACCCATAGAGGCATTTTACTCACTTCTAGTTCATCTAATTTCATGTTGGGTTTCCAAACTTTTAGGACCATTATTCGACCACCCACATGACACATTGGTTGGAGAGCTTTTCACGATCCGTTTTGGATTGAAAATTTAAATATAAACACATTTGAATCAGCAGATATAATTTAAATTTAACCCATATGCTTCTATTGAAAGTTTACCATATTCTGAATCATATCGAAAGTCTGAGCTTCACCAAAGCATTAACCCACTAAACAATGTTTCCAAATTTTTTCTACAGCTTTAGCAACTTCCTTGGGTGGTTTCACCATTAACTTTCCATCTACCAAATTAGCAAAGAATTCAGCCTATGTTGGTTTTTCTTTGTTGGGCGTCGAATTGTTGTTGATTGGATCTTCCAAAACATGAAGGGTAGTCGTTTTAGGTACGCTTCATTTTCTTAATCAATTTCTTCAACAATAGGGCTAGGAGCTATGTTTTTTATCTTTTCTGAAACTGGAGTTGATAAAGCCCTAGTACCCTTTTAGTAACCTTTGAATCACTATTTTGTTTTTTGTTTTGAGAAAAATTATTACTCACCACAAGAACTGGTGAAGTAGGGATGTATTTGACCACACACGGTTATATTTATTCTACCTTTTTGTTACGAGCATCACTCTTTCTACCATTGGGTGGCATGGTACTTGAAATGTGAGGATGAAGAGAGCAAGCTAACGGAGAAAAAATCAAGCAAAAAGGTTGAAAATTGAGCGAGAAAATGAGGAAAAACAAAGTGGTTAGGAGAGAGAAAATTTTTGTCTGTAAAAGTTGGATTTTGAGGAGAAAGAGGTCTGAGGAGGTGGGAGTCATCCTGGCTAACGTCCTAGTCTGGACCGGTTCGATCTGGTTCTTAGCATTACTGGTCCTTACCTGACCGTTCCGGTCCACCAGTCCGGTCCGGTCCTAGCTTTTAAATCATGAGTCATGGACCAGTAAGAAGAACCGGTCAAACCGGTTCCGTACGGGTTCTTACCGGTTCTGAGTTATTTTTTATTTTTAAGCCAGTTAATAGATTAAAATCTTGTAGCCAAAATACACAAAAATTTGCTTAAAGAAGATAAAACAATCTTACAGGATCTCATGAGTTTAGAAAAGAAAATTAATTATCACAATTTTGTATAACACAATATGTTAAACATTCCTAGTAACAAACATTATGACTATGAAGCAACTCCATCACAACCGCTACAACAATTTCACCCTCAACAAAAACATCTAAACCCGGATCCACAATCTTTCTTCTCAACAATTTATTAACTTCCCTCTAAGTTCTTACAAAATTACAAAAAAAAAACCACAAAACACTTTTAAACCTCATCATATTCCAAAATCAATACACAATTAGAAACATTAACACACAAACCTTAATCAATTCAAGAACATTCTTGGATGAAGAAAAGTGAAGATACCCATCAAGCATTTCAATACCATCACCATTTTTAGTTTGAACAAAGTTACCACCAAACATAAGTAAAGCATAATCAGCTTCAATTAATGGGGAAGTTGAACTATGTGATTTCAAGACCAAATTGAAAAATTCAAAAAAAAAACCCTTCCTTTTTTCACAAATCAGATTTTTTTCGCCAAAATTATTTTTTTCAAAAGTTTAATTACAAAAACTTGGCAATTAAATGTTCATTTCCAAATAATATAAACTTACAAGTAAATTTATTATTGCAATGGCATCAAAAAACCACACGAGAGCACTTTGGACCAAAAACATCATCTCATAAAAGTTTAGGGACCTTTTCAAAAAAATTTAGAATTTAAATCATCATTTTAGAAACTTATTTAACCTTTTCGAACCTCCTTTTGGTCCACATAATTCCTTTTTGAAAAGTTTGGGGCAATTTTGTCAAGAAAGATATTTCTATATACTTTTTTCATTATTTTTGTATAAAGAAGGGGTTGTTTTGAATTTTCTATAAATCTGCATCATTTACAAAATCAACCTTTTTAATCCGTCAATTCTGAAATTCCCACACTGTTTTTCATAAACCAACACAAAAATCCATCAAATTCTTCCGTCAATTTAAAAAAACTCCATGATTTTAACAAAACATAGGGACTCCAAATTCGCAAATTAGAAAAACATAGGGATCAAATTCGCAAAATCACTAAACAAATGGACTCCATATTCGTAAATTAGAAAAACATAGGGATCAAATTAAAAATGCCCATCAACTACTTGATCTTACCAAAACAAATTTTCCAAAAACATTACCAAATAACATATTTTATGCGAAATTGATACTTTAGGTCCCTGAATTACGTCAAAACCCTTTACACATTGGAAGCCATACAAGAAATCATTGAATTACACATTCATATTCACATAATTCATGGATTTACGCATATTTCAAGGACTTGTACTATCAAATTAAATTCGCATACCACAATGAATTACATGATCTAATTCACACAAATCATTGACTTCTACTATCATTTTCTCATTTTTCCACAAAAATAAGGGACCTAAAGTCTCATTTTCAACACAAATCAGGGACTTAAAGTATCAAAACACCTTACTCAAGGTCTAATAGTATAAATTACTCATAAAATAGGGACAAAAAATATCAATTTCCACAGACATCAGGGACCTAAAGTATCAATTTCCACATAAATTAAGGACCTAAAGTATCAATTTTCACATAAATCAAGGACTAATAGTTTCAAATTCATATAAAACATGTACTTCCCATATCAAATTCACACAAATCAGGGTCAATTTCGAATTATAGGCTCAATTTTGCATAACAGAAGGGGCTTTTCCTCCAAAATCACATAAACCAAGGACTTAAAAGATAATTACCCACAACTCTATCAACATTCCATCACCATTTCATCCTTTCTTCAATAGATAATTGATCCAATCCAGAAAATCAATCATGCACAAGACAAAATCAACATAAAAAACTTAATCTTCAATGCAATATATATATATATAATTAAAATCAAATACTTACAACATGGATGAAAAATAGAAGAGAGAACCATAAAAAAACACCTCGTAATGAAGAATACCAACTCCCAAATACCAATCCATGTAAAAAACAACAACAATGAAATGGATGAAGAATAGAAGAGATTAGAGAGAACAAGAGTATCAAGAGATTAGATATCACAAAGTAGAGATTTGAGAGATCAAATCGTAGCAATGAATCGATGGGGTGGGTGGGTGAGAGAGTAAATACGACGAGTGAGTTGAGAGAGTAAATGAGACGGGTGGGGTGGGTTAGGGTAATATAAATGAGACGGGTGGGGTGAGTTAGGATAAATGAGTCGGGTGGGGTGGGTTAGGGTAAATGAGTCGGTGGGATAAATAAAAAATAAAAAAATCATATTGGTCTGGTCCGGTCCAAACCTTTAAATTATTTTAAGGAACCGGACCTACAAGCTAGACCACGGTCCGCTCCGTTCAGGTCTAGCACTGTTTCAATGGTGTGATTCCGGTTCTGGAACCGACTGGTTCGGCCCAGTCTGTAGGATCGGTGGACCCGGTCTGATGGCCAGGCTGAGGTGGGAGTGGGAATCCCAATACTGCATAGAAATTATAGCACAAGATCCAATGTTGATAACACCATTAAATCTATCACTATTTCTGAAAAAGCAAAAGGTTTTAAAAAAAGGAAAATAATCATGGTTACATAGTCTGTTTCTAATTAGTTCGGTCATCCATTGGTTTTAGTTATAAAACCTAACCATTTCCATCTCTATCGCAGACCGATCTATGAAGGTGCGACTGGTTTGAAATACACCAAAGAAGCGAGTTACTAATCTCCGACAAATTAGAGAGAGAGAGAGAGAGAGAGAGAGAGAGAGAGAGAGAGAGAGGGAGAGGGAGGGAGAGAGAGAGAGAGAGGGAGAGAGAGAGAGAGAGAGATAGAGGGAAGGGAGGGAGGGAGAGGGAGAGGGAGAGAGGGATGGAGAGAGAGAGAGAGAGAGAGAGAGAGAGAGAGAGAGAGAGAGAGAGAGGGAGATGGAGGGGGAGAGAGAGAGAGAGAGGGAGAGAGAGAGAGAGATAGAGGGAAGGGAGGGAGGGAGAGGGAGAGGGAGAGAGGGAGGGAGAGAGAGAGGGAGATGGAGAGAGAGAGAGAGAGAGAGAGAGAGAGAGAGAGAGAGAGAGAGAGAGAGAGAGAGAGAGAGAGAGAGTTAATTTAGTTAATTTTATTTAAAATCCACTAAATAAAAATTATTAATTGTGTCATGGCCTATATTTTGTTTAAATTGGTCAGTAACACCTTGGTGGGGCCTAGGGTGTGATAAAATAAGATATAATTAACGTGCAAATAACACCCTAAACTACACGATTCTGCAAGTATACAGATCGTATGCAAGTTTTAGTTAAGAGATTAAGATTCGTTCCACAGAGACTACAGAGGTTAGGAGAATCTTATGCAAATACCAAGTGCAAATAAATTAAAGATAGAACAACTAAACGCAAATAAAAGTAAAGACAAATAAAGATGGAATTGAGAAAATAATTAACTAAATTAAAACTAAGAATTAAAAGACAGAAAATAAATATGAAAGAGAAGTGATATGAGAGTATAGCTTAAGTTATTAGCATGTAATCCCCACTAGTTTTGCCGTTCTAAACATGTAAGGGTGAATTATGTAGTATTTCCCTAACCGGTCCCAATTCGCTATCGGTAGTTTAAAATAGGATTTACCTGTGTCAATAAGGCTTCCTAAGCAAACTTTTCCTGTAATTGGTAAATAGTCACAAGAACTAAACCATAGTGATTATCTAGCTAGGATGGGTTGTCAGATCATACCTAATACTAGACGTTATGTGCTAAACATGCAATTAAACACCGTTGTCAATGGTATCCTAATTACTAGATGGTAATTCTATATGGCGGTCGTCCACAAGAACACAGAATATAAATCCAAACACATAAACAGAGAATAAAAACTATAATTCTATTTAAAACATTAAATTCCCAAATTAGATAGATGTCAACTCAAAACTAGGGTTCATACATTAATGCTAAAACTTAAGCTAAAGAAATTTAGTTCATGAAAGAAAAGAAAGAAATTATAAAACTAAAGGTAGAAGAAGACATTGTTGATGAACAGCTCCTTCCAGACTTCTCTCTTGTGTTGTAAGCTTCCTCTTGGTTTAAGGTTTCACCAAGGATGATTTAAGAGTGTTAAGAGGCTGTATTTATAGTGTATAGGTTGACCTAATTCGTTTCCTTAGAGATAAGTTAAGTAATGGACTCCTAGCCCAACTCAAATTCGTAAGGAAATAAAGAGAAACACTGCTGAACCGTTTTGAGCATATCTTCTTCGTTATTGCTCGGATTGAGCTCCATAAGATACCAAAAGAATCGCAACAGAATTATCTTTGCACCTATGAAAGGAAATTACCAAAATCGGCCTATTTCTTGGTGAAATCGCACATCTTTAGGCGTGTACTGCAGAATCCTAGATTAGGCAGCTTTTCCTTTTCCATGTTTTTAGCCTTTGTTTCATTTATCTCCAATTTCCATGCATATCTCTTTCCATAAGTTGTTTTCTTTGACTTGGACTCTAATTAATCTCCATAATTATCTTTAAAACTTCACACTAAATAAACAATTAAACCCAATATGCTCTAAAAATATTATGTTCCTAAGTCAAGACTCAAAATAAGAAAGTGCACTAAACTAAGCTAAAATCAACCTATAAACTAATAAATAAGCCTAAAATGATGTCTCAGAAGTATATTATATTATCACAAATGAGGAGACATCACACCTCTTTGGTTTTAAAATGCATTATTTGTGTATTAACACATTGTTTGCCACTCTTATTAACTAATAGTTTGGTTAATTTGTAGAGCTGTAAATGAACCAAGACGCTCGCAAATAGCTCAAGCTCGGATCCGAGAAAAGCTCGTTCGAGATCGGCTCGAATATAAACAAGCTCAAGCTCAAGCTTCATTTTAAGCTCGATAAATAAACGAGCCTGCTCGAGCTCGACTCGTGAGCTCGTTTATAATTATAAAAATTATAAATTTATATATTATCTACTTATAATTATATTATTAAACCTTCAATATCAAATTGGATATTTTTAATTTATTTAGACATTTATTTTTTTCATTAATGTTATGTTTCATATTTTCATACAACACACTCCATTAATACCAACTGTTCATGAAAGTCCCATTTCAACCATAAAAAACTAATTGTTCATGAGAAACTCGTGTTCGACTCTAAAAAAAAGTCTGTGCTATAAGTTAACAAACAAGTTCTAACATTTCTGATTTGGATCATGGGCTATGCTGTAGATCTCGGTTTCGCAGCCTAGACGGTTGACCGGGGCCTAGCGCCTACGAGGGATTATACGGGGCCTATGCGGAATTATACGGTTTTGAATCCCGCTATGTAATTTTGTATATTTAGTAATATATATAATAATTATAGCAATTTTAACCATTTAAGTCATAAAATTCATCTAACAACACTATAGTTAATATAAAAATACTAAATATTGAGTTATAATATCAATTAAATAATTCTCGAGAATAAGAAAAATAACAAGAAGGCCTATGCTATAATGTTTTGCTATTAATTCGGCGCCTAGGCGGCCAATTTTTGCCATTAATTGGCGCCTAAACGGTCTAGGCGCCTATTCTACGGTGACTAAGGCGCTAGGCAAAAACGCCTAGAGTTTTAATTAGGCGTAAGCGGCTGAGAGGGGAGTTGACGCCTAAACGGCGCCTAGGCGTGCCTAGGCGGGAAGATCTACAGCATAGATCATGGGAAGCTCGAGCTCGGCTCGTTAAAATTTGAGCTCGGCTCGGTCCGACTCGTTTAAATTTGAGCTCGGCTCGGCTCGAGAAATTAAACAAACAAGCCTGTACATCTAATATTCGGCTCGGCTCGGCTCGACTCGTTTACAACCCTATTAATTTGTAACTACTAAATCGGCAATTACCTCAAACAATGATTTCAAACTCCAAAACTAAATCCTTATATTGATAAGAGTTTTTTTTCTCTCTAATTCATCAACCTTTTATTAATGCTTAAAATTATACAAAGAATATCTGGAGGTTTAAAAATGCATTAATTTTACACAACAATATACGTGTTTTTTTTTTTCACACAAATGCATTAATATACGTGCATGGGGGGATCAACAATATGATACAAAGTCCACTTATCTGTAAACCTTTTATGGATTTTGTTTTAAGCATCATGTCTCCTTATATTTTAACTATTTCAATACATAAATTTTACTATACACTCTTAAATATGGGTGGAAACAACCCAAACTTTAGCTCCCACGTCCCAAGGGGTTGGCCTTGTTTTGGAGGAAAGGCATGCAAACACTCTGCGCAGTCAGCAATTTGCTGCACGCAAACATACATATTAAAGGGGTGTGTGTGTGAGAGAGAGAGATGCATCATTACTTGTTTCATCAACACCTGCAAGAGCCTCTCTCCCTCTCACTGCATGCATGTTGTCACGAAGTTCCAGTACCTTTTTTCCTTGCTTATTTTCCTTGTTCAAGTCTATTAAGTAGTTTTTTTTCAGCTCCATCATAATTACATTAAGTGTACTTGCTGTTTTTCTACAATATCCATGTCTCAACTTGTTTTCCTTTCCGATATTGTTTACATAAATTGTTGTTTCCTTTTCGACCAATTCAGTCGTTTTCCGTGCGTTTTTGGTGGTCGATTTTATGTTTGATGTTTCTAATATTGCGCCGGTTTGGGCTTATTTTGTGGGCCGTATATTTGGTTTCTTAGTTCTACTTGTTATTCTTTTGGGTATTTTTACAACATTGATGTTTTAATTAATACTCTTAAATACACTTTCGTTTGAAAAACACTTTTTTTTTTTGAGTACATGAGAGAGCCACTTTGGGCTTGGAGTCATTTCAACTCCAATGAGATTCGATCCCAGGACCTCTTGGTCTCTGCGGAGTAACCTAACCACTAGGCCAACTATCTATCTCTTTGAAAAACACTTTGGCCAATGACTCCGTTCACGTCAAAATTGGATGTAACCTTTGATTTTAAATTTTAATCAAATGGAATCTCCTTAACGTTTCCCGTATAGTTCAAAATATAAATATGGAAAATCGATATAATTTATAAATCATTACTCAATGATGGAGACAGATTTTTATAGAGGTGGAGGCGGAGAGTGGAGTGCAATAACATTTTTCAAAAATTGTTTTAATTAATTGTACTTATTTCGATATATTGTGCAGCCGAAACTACTATCTTTTTACACACTCCATTGTAATAATAAATTACCTTTCTTAATAACCACATTTCAACCCATTTTCTAACTCAGGCACGATTATCGAAATGAAATCACCACCGCCTAAAATCTACCCACCACCGCCATAAATCCTTCCCTCACCTACCGCCTTTCCCCTTTCCTTCCCCTCTCCCTCTCTTTTCTCAACTTTAATAGCATTTACTACAACAAATCATGAGCTCTAAATACAATACAACTGGTAAATCCAATGATGAGGAAGTGAAATTCATCCTTGATGAGGACCCGACCTCCATCTATGCCCAATGCAATGGCCCAAAGATGATGGCAAGGATCCTCTCCAAGGAAATTATTAGCTTTGCCTTTCTAAAAATAACAATAGCCAAAAACTGGGGAATCAAAGGAAATACAGTCCTTGAAAGAAAGGCTTTAATGCTTGCACTCTTGAATTCGAGACTGATGAAGATTGTCAAATGGTTTGGGCTAATCGGCCTTGGAGTATTCTGGTCAACATATCCTAATCTAGAGGTACCAACCAGGATTAAAAATCTCAGAAATTGAGAGGAAGCAAATCATTTTCTGGGTTCAGATTCATGGCTTGGCTAATACGATGATTAAGGAATCAAATATCCACAAAGTTGCAGCTTAAATTGGTAAAGTAAAAGGTATATGGATTCCCCCTATAAGCTCCTTTAAACTTTTCAGTGCACCTAAAGCACGCTTGTTGATACTAAATAATCACTTTTGGGAAATTTTCTCATTCGGGGAGAAGGAGGAAAACCATTAGAGGCACATTTAAGTATGAAAGATTTGTAAGATTTGTAATGTTCAAGTATAAGATACTGAACACCTACTATTTGATTGTAACTTGGCAAGAGATGCCTGGTATGAAACTCCTGTGGGGCTATATACAAGAAACACACAAACTTTGAATTTTGATAGGTGGTTTCTTAAACTTATTCAGATGGATAGTGCAAGACATGATTGTACAAGCCCCCCTGGTTGAGAAAGTTTCCATAGTAGCTTGCTTCATTTGGAAGGCTATAAATGACTTCATTTTCAAAGGTATAAAACTTGACCCTATTAAAACTATTACTAAAGCAACTATCGCATGTGATGAGTTCATAAAACTTCACACAAGTCCCAGTGAACCTGAGACAAGCTTAATTTCAAACTCAAACTCAAATGCTAACTCTAATATTATTACAAATATGAATACCCAAAATAAAAACAAGGGTAGGAAGAAAAATAAGATTCATACAAGGAGGAGCAAAATGAATAGCTCTACTACCAATACTACCTCCCCATATATTTTACAAAGTAATCTTCCACTGATCAAAATTCATGTTGACACTAGTTTTTTGTTAAAAAAGAAGATAAAAATTTGACCATGTGTATCTTATTAGTAAAAGTTTATATTTTTTTTATATAATTGGTCAAAGAAAGAAAAAGAAAACATATATTGTATTTTAAATATTAATTGTTAAATGATAATAATTGTTCAATGACAATTGAAGAAAAAAGAAAAAAAGAAAAAGGGGATTAGAAAAACAAAAGGGAATGAAAAAATTGTTAGTTTCGATCTGTAAGCCAATGACATACTAATAGGGATGCCAAGGGTTAAAATATTAACCGTGCCCGATGAATATCTGATCTGGTAAAAACTCTATTAATGGAAACAATGGTGCACTCTTAGGTTTCTCACAAAGGTAAACCGGTGGATTATCCGTTACGATTTGGGTTTTTACAATAAACCGGCGGATAATTCAAAATCTGAATAGAATATAAAAAGTAAAAAATAAAAATATATATAAAAATATTTTTTATATAACTATTCCATACTAATCCCTGGGAAAACTCCCTCGTTCTGTAACCACAATCACGTTTATCAAATTCGTTAGTTTATGTTGCGCACCCAGCCCACCAAATATACAAGCGTAGCCCACTAAAACTCACAAAACAGCATATCTAACTTAGATATCCTTATTTTAATTGATTAGTGATTTGGCATATGTTTTTGTAAGTTATACTTGTTTAAGTTTTATTAATAATAATTACTGATTACAAAAAAAGAAAAAGAAATACTACATAGGAAAACGAAAACAAATAAAATATAGTAGCCATTCTTCTGGGGATCTTCTGTATTTAAGAAGGCATCCAACAGTAATGTAACACCCCATTCCTGAAAGTTGATCTATTTGCTAATTTAACCCTCCCACTTGGGTTTTCTCTTACATCATCTTATTTCTTCTCCCTCTATAATTATATACATATATACATACAATTACATATAGTTGATAATCAAATTCTCATTAGTGGTCTTATTTTTCCAATTAGTTTAAGCTTTTTGTTTCCCATTTCTCCATAATAATAACTTCTTTAAATTCGTGTGTTCCTTTTATAGCTCTTATGTTCTCTAGAGAAATACTCACAAGCTCTTGAATATTCAAGCGTAGCCCACTAAAACTCACAAAACAGCATATCCAACAAGTTATGCATAATTTGAACATTTTAATTAGTTAGTTTTGTTCGCGTAGTGCTCGTATGTTTTGTAAACAAAACTTTGGTAATCTTTACTTAAGTTTTTTAGAAAGCTAACTTTATTGGTCTCATAACAACTTACTAGGCCGTAATCAAGTTCGTGAAATAACATCCAACACAACCCACCAGTCATTATCACATAGCCCCACAAATATTGAAGCGTGGCCCACTAAAACACAACACGCAAATAATCAACTCCAATCTGCAATCTGTTTATAGCCTGGTGGATCCTGGTGTGTTATAAAATGAAGTACTAAAAATAGAGGAACCACAATACCACAAGTGTACGGTTTTCCAAGTAATATCCGATAAATTGGGTTTTGTTCTCAGGGACGGAATATGTACAACTCTAGTATTAATCAGATAGTTGAAATAATTGCTAGACAGAAAAATAGAATAAAAGATTATTTGTTTTAAAAATTAAAGATGCAATAAAATAAATTACTGAAATAAAATAAAGCAAGTAAATAAGATTTAAACTTCAAAAGAGAAAGAGTACTTGATCCTCGCAAGGGTTTCACCTAACCTATCTCATTAATTCTTCTGTTTAAGGGCTAAACTGGTATTATTGTGCTAGTCGGGACTCTAATATCTCCTAACCCCGTTAGGGTGGACTTAGGAGTTATCCTACGGTATTACAAACCCCGCCAGGGTGATCATAAGCTACTTTCAGATGGTTCAGTCTTTTACCTCATTGCTTCCATGGTTAGTTAAGCCCGTTAGGGTTAATAACGGATACTAAGCGTCTATTATTTATGTCTGTAATTAAACCCCCTCTCAAGGTGATCACTTTGCCACTTATGTGAATAGCCTAATTACTATGAGCTAAGTTTGATCATGACTTCAAAATTAGTGATTAAAACAAAATAATAGTCAACACAAAATACCTAGTCTAATTTAAATAATCAAATCCCAAATTCAGAAAACATAAATTAAATAGAATTGGGTTCAACCCATATAGCGATTCTCAAGTACTAAAGAAATTTGTTCATAACGGATTAAATACTTATATAAAATAAAAGGAATACATAGTTCTCAATACAGAAAAGAAATAGGATAACCTAAAGGTTGGGTTGGCTGTTGTTGGAAGAACAGAATTCCTCCAGCTCTAGCTTCTCCTCTGCCTTCTTGCTCTGACTTAAAAATATGAAGCCTCTGATGTAATTCTCTGAAGTGTGTGTGAATAGGAGGCTAAAAGGTCTATTTATACTATCAAAAACGGATTAGGGGCCCAAGCTCATCTTCTTCTTTAATTCTTGTAACTGGTGTGCAGACTTTAGTAAAACGGCTGTAACGTTTTCATAACCACTCCAAATGGGCTGATTCAAATTGGAGAATATTCCTAACTCAATAAGGTATCAAACCTTGTTTCACGACCCAAGGCTAAATCCGCTCTTAAGTATCCCAAAAACAACAATTAGTAACAGCCTTTCAGATCTGCAACTTCTTTAGTTAAGTTCTTGGAAATTCTTTTCTTGCCTTTAGCTCCTCCACTCGATCTAAGATTTTAATTCTCACTTCTCCTCCTTGTATTGGTTCTCCATAGAATCACGAACCTACTGATTTTGCACTAAAACAAACAAATTAACGCATAAAAGCTCTAAAAATACAAATAGTCTAATTCCAAGGGGAGAAAGTGAAATATGACGAAATAAGCATAAAAGTCTATCAAACAAGTCAAATATTCACCTAAAATGATGTCTCCTAAGGGAGAATATTTAGAACAAATAGGGAGACATCAAGACCCCAAACTCAAACCTTTGTCAACCCGACAATGTAAAATAAAAACGAAGGCCTTTAGGTGAACGCAGAAGGCAGAATCTAGTAAATACACCCAAAGAACAACTTAAAACAAATATCATATAATATTATCTAGGAATTAATATACACATACACATGCCATACAAAATCAAACAAAACATAATATCAATCCAAAATTAATTTCACAATGCTAGAAGGTTACACTTGTTACTTATCTCAAGATGGTGGCTATAGGGTGTTCATCGATCCTTACTTGCTTTACACGCTCCACTTAGCATACTCCCTATTAGTTGAATCATAAACTCACTATGTATCTAGGAATCACAAGGTCTTTACGGTTGTAACGTAGGCTTAGGGACAGTATGGTATGTATATTTGGTAAATTTGAAGTGAGGTTTTGGCTCTCCTCACTTACCATCAACAAACTGTCCAAGAGCTTGAGTTTACACTCGAATAAGTTCTCACTCAACCCATTTGACGCACTAATTTAGCGTCCCCAGATTAAACCAATAAGCACTAAAGATGTTCACATAAAAATTTCCTCTTTGCCGGTCCAAATATATGTAATCTTTTAATATGAAATTTCTTTTTTCTTTTGTATAGCTATGACTCTCTTTTTGATGTTGAGATATCATGCTATTTTTCTCATAAATTTTTTCTTTTCATAGCTGTTCATATTTTTTTTCATTTACTCTTACCCCGGCAAAGGGTTACAATATAATAACTGTGAATCATCATCAATATGTAAAACAGAGCACGATTGATAAGCTCCAAAAACCCAATGTAAATTCCTATAATGGTGGACCCACCACCCCAAACTCAAGCTCAAGACAGGAAGTCTTAGGATCGTGATTCAAGTGCGGGTCATATGGAAATGCCTAATAAACTGAAGGGATATTGGCTTATAATGTGGCGACAAAATAAAGGCTTAAAGGCTATAAATTTGGCTAAGACGGATAATATTAAATTCAAGGATAGAAGGCAAAAAAAGGTTTCAAAGGGCTAACAAAGAACTGCCTCTATCATTTTCCTATTTACTTAGCTTGCATCTAGTTCATACCTAAGTGGATTCTCTACTCATTCAGATCTGACGTTCTACAAACCACTCATTTTCCTTAAGCACAAGTTTACTTCTTTTGCATTGTTCATTAATTCTTCCTATCAATTACTTGTGTTTGCATGGAATCAAAGTGCGTTTTATACTAACTCCTAAAGTCAACTATTTTCTATCATAAATTCATAAAAAGCATGCTTGATTGGGACATTTATAATATTCTATAGTCAACGCAACCCTTAGATTAATTTTATTGAAAGCTTGTAAAATGAATTACACATAAAATTGGGATGAGGCAACGAACCCCACCCCAAACTCAAAAATGATTCGTGTCCCCACGACTCTAAAAGACTCAATAAAGCAAATAAACTAATAAAACAAATGAGAAAAAAAGGATAGGAAAACGTATATGAACTAGCACGAAGCTGGTTTGCATGGTTGCGTTCAGGTAAGGATCCTCTTGTTGCGTAGTTGGCATGTTGAACATTTCTCACTCCACGTAATATGTTTTGCATAAGCTCCAACTCTTTTGTGACTTTTCCTATGGTTGTCAACACCTTGTCATGTTTATCCTCTCAACACCAAAAGTAATAATAGGTTCTTCAACTTCTTCTTCCTCTTCATGGTATTCTTGACTTCCCAATCTTTGTCATCTCAATGATCCCCAAACTCAAACTTCACATATTCAAAAACTAGAGAAGAGTTTTGAATTTTGATGTTTTGAGGATTTGTAATGAAGGATTATAGTGATATTTGAGATGGGTAATGATTATGTAGTGGATTTGGGAAGGTTTAATGAAATATGATTAAAGCTTTGATGAAGAGGCTTAAGGTTGAAGGAGAAGATTTATTTGTGTTCTTGAAGGATTGTGATGTTGGATGTATGTTTGGAATGGAATAGGAGGAAGGATTGAATGTCTCTGGGGGTTGTAGTAGTGTGTTGCAGTTATATAATGGGTTAGAGGTCGTTCATAATGATATCTTGCATGAGAGGATAGGTTAAAGAGGAGGAAACTAGGGTTTTAATAAGGTTTTGGTTAAAATCCCATTGGTCGGGCCGGCATACCGGTCAGATAACCGGCTAGCCGGTCCCTAACCGTGTCTTCTCGTAAAAAAACCTGCTTCAGAATCCCGTGGCACAGGGTTTTTTTTTCGACATAGCGGGCTGGCATATGCCGGTCCTAGTAAAGTTCCCTTCGGCAAAAAACCTGATTCCAAAAACCCGTGGCAAGGTTTTTTTTCTCGTCGGCTTACCGGTCAAGCCTTTTAATTTTTTTTGTCTTGGCAATAAACCTAATTCCAGAACCCGTGGCCACTGTGTTCTTTTCCTCCGGTATACCGGGGATTTCGCCGGTATACCGGTCAGTGATGCATTTTTTTTCTTCTTTTCGTTCCTTAGTACCCCAAACTCAATTCCTGCACCATTTAACACACTACCTTTCTCATTTATTTTGAAAGTAAACACTAAGACACGACACCTACCTATAATTATACACTAGGAATTGAAAAACATAAAGCAATGAACTAATATACCATTGAAATGGATTTTGATTAACGTCGTTAAGCTCGACGGGTTACCTCTGAGATCACTTCTTAACATAACCTCCCCAGCAGTGAGTAAGGTTATCCACATTTTCTATTCGGAATTTGCATCCCTTGGCTTTGATTACAACTAGTTTCTCAGAGATTACCTTTGTGACCATGAATGATCCTAGCCAAGAACTTTTCATCGTGTTGTTGCTGGTCATACCATTCGCTAGCTCCTCCAGTGAGGAAGAACGGGAACATATGAAAGTACATCTGTTCTTGGGTTACTCCAGGAGTGACATATGCATCACAGATTTTCATAAATTTGTACATGGCTCGAATAGGAGCTTCACGTGCTGCACCACTATACTGTCCAATGTTGATAAACTGATTAATCATACCCACGTCTGGTCTGAATCCGATTCCTTGAATTGCAGGTGGACGGAGTCCTAATGGTGGTAGACGAAATAGTTTATATTCGTTCGGTTGGATGAATCATAGCATCTCTTCTAGAATTTCTGCACCATTCTTATTAAGTTGTTGTTGACCTACTAGAGGAATTTGGAATTAAGCGTTTTGGATTCTTGCCAGTGGATTTGGAACAACTAGTGGCACTTTTGGGTTATCATGTTCATCCAACTGAATTTCGGGATCCTCAACATCATGAATGTTCAAGTCCTCCATTTCTTTTGCTTTCTTTTCCTCCTTCTTTCTCTTGTTTTGAGCTCAGACTAGTCTCTCGGGATTTGAGAGCATACACCAAACCTGTAAAACCTGAGAAGAAACAAGACAAAGAAAAGCGTAAAACCGAAAAAATTAAATAAAATAAAAATAACAATTAAACTACTAATGATTAACACCCGGGGTCACACACTACCGTCCCCAGCAGCGACGCCAAAAACTTGGTGGGTCCTAGTGTGTTATAAAATTAAGTACTAAAAATAAAGGAACCACAGTACTGCAAGTGTACGGTTGTCCAAGTAATATCCGATAAATCGGGTTTCGTTCTCAGGGACGGAATAGGTACAACTCTAGGCTTAATCAGATAGTAGAAATAATTGCTTGACAGAGAAATAAAATAAAAGTTTTTTTATTTTTTTTATAAATTAAAGATGCAATAAAATAAATTACTGAAATAAAATAAAGCAAGAAAATAAGATTAAACTTCAGAAGAATAAGAGTACTTGATCCTCGCAAGGGTTTCACCCAACCTATCTAATTAAAGCTTCTGTTTAAGGGCTAATCTGGTATTATTGTGCTAGTCGGGACTCTAATATTTCCTAACCCCCGTCAGGGTGAACTTAGGAGCTATCCTACGGTATTACAAACCCCGTCAGGGTGATCATAAGCTAATTTCAGATGGTTCAGTCTTTTACCTCATTGGGTGCATGGTTAGTTAAGCCCGTCAGGGTCAATAACGAATACTACGCTTCTATTATCTATGTCTATAATTAAACCCCCCGTCAAGGTGATCACTTTGCCACTTAAGTGAATAGCCTAATTACTATGAGATAAGTTTGATTCATGACTTCAAAATTAGTGATTAAAACAAAATAATAGTCAACACAAAATACCTAGTCTAATTTAAATAATCAAATCCCAAATTCAGAAAACATAAATTAAATAGAACTGGGTTCAACCCATATAGTGATTCTCAAGTACTAAAAAAATTAGTTCATAACGAAATTAAATACTTAAATAAAATAAACGGAATACATAATTCTCAATACAGAAAAGAAATAGGACAACCTAAAGGTTGGGTTGGCTGTTGTTGGAAGAACAAAATTCCTCCAGCTCTAGCTTTTCCTCTGCATCCTTGCTCTGACTTGAAAATATGAAGCTTCCGATATAATTCTCTGAAGTGTGTGTGAAAAGGAGGCTAAAAGGTCTATTTATACTAGCAAAAACGTATTAGGGCTTAGGTTAAGAGGATTAGGTCTTCTTCTTTGATTCCTGTAACTGGTGTGTAGCATTTAGTAAAACGGCTGTAACCTTTGCATAACAACTCCAAATGGACTGATTCAACATGCATAATCTTCCTAACTCAATAAGGTATCAAACCTTGTTTCACGACCCAAGGCTAAATCCGCTCCTAAGTAGCCCAAAAACATCAATTAGGAATTTTTTTCAGATCTGCAACTTCTTTAGTTAAGTTCTTGTAAATTCTTTTCTTGCCTTTAGCTCCTACCACTCTAAGACTTTAATTCTCACTTCTCCTCCTTGTAGTGGTTCTCCATAGAATAATGAACCTACTAACTTTGCACTAAAACAAACAAATTAACGCACAAAAGCTCTAAAAATGCAAATAGTCTAATTCCAAGGGGAGAAAGTGCAATATGACGAAATAAGCATAAAAATCTATCAAATAAGTCAAATATTTACCTAAAATGATGTCTTCTAAGGGCTAATATTTAGAAAAAATAGAGAGACATCATAGCCACAAAAAATTTCAAACAAAAAACAACTACAAGCACCAATAATTTTCGAATTATAACGCAAATGTATTAAAAAAAAAAGTCATCATTACTCATCTAGACTTACTATTAGTTCAACACATCGTTAACCTCACAAGGTTCAACAAAAAGTCATTACACAAGGTTCCACAAAAAGCAACAACCACAGAAATGCATCATAAGGTTACACAAAAACCAACAGCCACAAAAAGACATCATAAGGTTCAACCGAGGTCTAACACGCCATCTTTTTCCATGACCTGCTTTCCTAGTGGCATACTTAATGAACTCATCTGCAAACTCTGTCTTCGTGGGACGCTTATTAAATCACAACTTCAATCTCTGGTTCGCCTTCCGATTCAGTTACCCTCTCGTCTTCTTCAGACGTTTCTCTATTATTTTTCGAATTCTCCGTGTTCCCGGATTTTGATACCCTTTCCCCCTTTGAAGTCTTCTTGGCTCTTTCGGTGTCTTCGAATCTGCAGGTGTCAATTAGTTTCACAATTAATTTTTGGGTGATTAATCCAAAAATAATGAATACACCAAGAAAATGAATTTTTCACCACAATTATCATTTCGCTTACACAACAAAGTCGACAAAGTGTGAAAAAATACTGATTACACCAACTGTACAAAAACCAAAACTATTGTAACTACAATGTATGCGCTGTATTGGGCCATCACTAAATCGTAAACAAAATCTCATCGTAAAATTACCTTTCTGAGCTGCCAATTTCTTCTTTACTCCATAAACGTCGTGCACTAGGCTGTTATTTTCCATGCCTTTACTCGCTGTTTCGCGTTCGTCTGCATCGGATCGTCCATCGGTCAGCCTCACTCTTCGTTGACGTAGCCGATTCTTCATACTCTTTGTACTGGGCTTCACCGGGTTCACAATTATGGGCTTTGTTGGGTTCGCCGTACTGGGATTCGCCGGTTTGTCATTTTGGGCTTCGCCGGGTTTGTTATTCTGGACTTCTCCTGTTGTTGGGCTTGGGCTTCACCATGTGGCTAGGTATGGGCTTCATTGTTTTGTGTACACGGTTGTCGGACCGTCCTTCTTCCCTCATTCGTGATTGACGTAGCCGAGCATGAATACCTTTTCCAACAGGGTTCACAGCAATGAGCCTCTCTGTCTCGACATAGCCGGTGTCTGAACGTCCTCTGCTAAGCATCAACCTTGTGAAACGTCGCTGCGTTTTGACGCTCTTTTCAACCGGTTTCAAAGCAATGGGCTTCGCCGATCGTCTATCTTTCTTCTTCATGTTGTTGAAGTTTTACTCTTCTTTGACTGATTGCATTGATATAAGGCGTGTTCTTTGGGTTTTGTTTACCATTTGAACTTCCTAGGATGATTTTTTTTTAAATCCTTGATCAACGCTTTGTTAAACAAATCAAAAAATGGGTCGTCCTTTTTAATTAATCACAATTTCGGTAAATACTAAGGACATTACGGGCAATAAAAAGTATAGAAGTAGGTTGGACCTAATAAAAAAAGTTATATTGGTAATAACACTTTTGAATTAATGTCCCTTCAACATTATAATCAACACTCTTATTCTATTAATACTACTATTATTCTCTTTTTAATTATCTTTATCCTTTTTTCTCTTTGATTATCTTTATCCTTTTTCTTTATTTCATAAACAGTTACAAGTTACAACCTATTTAATTTTTATTTTTATCGGACAGCAGATCGTTACAATTTATTCACTAATAAATATTTTATGAATGGCAAATAAGAACTTCCTTAAAGCGATCCCTAAATA
Source organism: Nemophila menziesii (assembly GCA_029959085.1). Lineage (NCBI taxonomy): Eukaryota > Viridiplantae > Streptophyta > Magnoliopsida > Boraginales > Hydrophyllaceae > Nemophila > Nemophila menziesii. Next base: position 33,794,779 of record JARWIR010000005.1, on the reverse strand, counting down.
ATTTTAGGAGTCCTATATATCTACAGTCCTAAATAATTTTAGGACTCACGAACAGCCATAATAATTAACATTCAACTCTTAAAATGGTCTATTTGACGACCTATATATCTACATCTGTTGATTCTATGTACATATGAATTAACTATCTATTATATATACATTTCACTGTCATTGAAGTCTATAGCCAAATTGCTGATTTCCTCCCTTAATTTAGTTTCAAAATTTTGTCTGCAGTAACTAGAAATTTTTGACAACACAGGCGCAAAACCAACTGATCTCTTAACAGGAGACAACTCTTCGAAATTAATTGATGTAAACCCACACGGAACTTCATTAGCGGTTCTTTTGTAAGATGCAAACCACTTAGCTTGCATGTAGGCCAGTTTCCTCCATGGTGGTACATGCAAGCCCTCTCTCTTCATGGATGTACTAATAGCATTGCACATTACTTTTACAATCTCCTTCACCTCATTTTCTTTGCCCACATAGATTTGAGGAAAATTCTCAAGTGCTGAAGTGTAGCAACTTGTTGCTCGAGCTATTTCAAATTCTTGAGCTAAAGAAACTTCAATTATATAGCGAGTTCCATTAAGCATCACATCGATGTATTCGTAACTTCCAGGCAGGCATCGCCCATTTTTTTCCCATTTCGATTTGCAGAGACCTGTAGTAAATGAGTTTAACAATTAAGCGAAATAATAGACTCAAAGCCTTAAGTTATAGAGAAAGAAAAAGAAACTAACCTGCATCAAGACCTTTGTCACGCAATTGAATCATCAATTTACTTTTAAAATCAGGAGAAGAGGATTTACCAATTTGAAGAAGAGCTTTTTCCACATCAGAATGGATCATTCTTTTATATATATCATCTCCAATGTCTAACAAACTCTTCATCACGTCATTCATTTGATATTCAGAACAATTTGGTTCACCTTCACTTTGATTAATCCCTTTTTCCTCTTGGTCATCAGCCTCTTCATTGCCCTCAAGAAATAATTTGACAAGATGTGACAAATCTGTAAAGCTCTGAGCGGCATGAGAGTGTTTGCTTCCACTTCTCTCACATAGCTTAACTCTATCTACCTCATCAAAGGCTGCTGCAACGTTTATGAATTTCACTGGAATATGCACCATTTTGAAGGTAAATTATGTAAGAGCCAATTGTTGATTGATGCCTATTAAAAAACTTATTTAGAAAAAGGTGCCTAGGAAAAAATATTTATTGAAAACAGCCCCCTTATAATTAACAATTAAAAAATAAGAAAAAAACTAATAAACACACGCGCGCGTCCGTGAAATTTTTTTTAAAATCGTCATAACTAATTCAAAAAAAATCAAAAAAATCAAAAAAAATTATATTTGGATAAATCAAATTAATATTTACGTCTATGATTTTTTTCGGAATTTTCTGAATTTTTCGATTTTTTTTTATTTTTTTAATTTTTTTTTTCGCAGACACGAAATTCCATGTTTAAAACATGGAATTTCATGTTTGAAACATGGAATTTCATGTTTAAAACATGGAATTTCATGTTTATTTCACGGTTTAAAACATGGAATTCCATGTTTAAAACATGGAATTCCGTGTCTGCGAAAAAAAATTAAAAAAATTCGAAAAAATTCAAAAAATTCAAAAAAATCAAAAAAATTCATAGACGTAAATATTAATTAGATTTATTCAAAAATATTTTTTTTTTAATTTTCTGATTTTTTTTGAATTAGTTATGACGATTTTAAAAAAATTTCACGGACGCGCGCATGTGATGGAATTAATAAAGGTATAGAAAATATAAAGGGGATGTTTTCTATAAATAATTATTTCATTAGGCATTTTTTTATAAATAAGATTATTGAAGGCATAAAAAAACAATTAGAGAGTTTAAGGAGGATGTTTTCAACAATAACCCCATTATGTAATAATTAAAGATGAGTCGTTTTGAAAATATATACAGCGATTAGTCATGAAGTATAGAGTGGAGTCAGAATGTAGACACAATGGCGTTTTATAAACAAACTTCATTTATTTAGTTAATGCACCTAGTATGGTTAACGACTCTATTCAATAATATACATTGCATCATAAGACGTAAGCTTTTTTTTTTTTGTCAAATATTAGACGTAATGGAATTTTTTTGCATAGACTAAGATTTAAATTTTTCACACTTAGTTTATATATCTTTCACATTATTTAACTTCATTTAATATCATGAAGGTAAGTAAGTTAATCTAGTTATAAATATTTGAAAAACTGGTTTGATCTGAGAAAGGTCACTTTACTTCAAAATACTTTTTATTTTGGGAAAATGACCCAAAAAATCAAAATAATATTATTTTCAGCCCAATAACATCAATGACAAAATTTCTGCCCAATAACATCATTAACTAAATTTTGTCCTTGATGGGAATCGTCCTTGACGGGAATCGTCCTTGACGGGAATCGTCCTTGATGGGAATCGTCCTTGACGGGAATCGTCCTTGATGGGAATCGTCCTTGACGGGAATCGTCCTTGACGGGTAAACATGTAATCTTATAATAGTAAGTTAATGGATGATTCTTTGGGGCAAGTATAATATTATTTTGATTTTTTGGGTCATTGACCCTTTTATTTTTGTAAGTCGAAATGAATCGAAAATATTAATTAAAATTGTAAATTAAAATTTTCTTTATCGTATATTCAAAATTATTTACTATTGAATGAAATATTAAATTTTAAAAAATTAAAAATAAAAATGATGTTTGTATTTCAACATCAAAAATACGAAAAAAATTATATATTATTTAATAATAAACCAGAGGTTACTTGTGGTATACCATATGCCCTTCAAGCGGTGTTAGAGCGCTACAGATCAATTACTTCGTGGTCACCTGGCATTTCAGTATCACGCGGTATACCATGCCCACATGACTGTATACTGCCCAAACAGTTACGTGAATCAATAAAATCCACGTACAACGTCCTCAAGCCACCAAATCCTATTTCTTTCTTCTTCAGGAATCCAAAACTCCATTAAACCTTCACCAAAACTTAAATCCTCTTCATAACATCACATAAACACTATCATATCACATCAAAAAATCATACGTGTACCACATATCATCACCACAACTCCAAATCCAACTCTAACTCTAAAAAAATGAAAAGACAATAAAATCATACAAGAATGTTAAAACCAAAATATTTGAAATCAAGAGTTTTTGAAATTTTGAAGGTTGGGACTTGAAATGAATCGTCCACGGCATCAAATTCATTTACTCTCATGCAAGTAAGTTGTTGTGTACAAGTTTGAGAAGTAGGTGATCATTGAGTAGAGCGTAATTCGTGTTTAGAATATTTTTCGTTGATTCCTTCACATATCGCAAGGCCATCTGAATAGTCGCGATGACGAGGCAAATCAATGCATTAACTTATGCAAGAAAGAAGATAAAGGGCAAAGGGTCACAGTGGATATCCCTAGAGCGTGCCATTGTAATCTCAGAACTGATTGAGCAAAAACTGATACCCCTTGTGCCTCATCTACCGACAATGACTACCGCCAATAGAAATTTTTATCGGTCGTAAGCAAAAAATAAAATACCAAAAGTGTCACTTCCTTGTGCTAGATGCTCTTCATTGACTTCTTAATATGAGGATATTGAGACAAAATCATGTTATATTCCTACATGAGAAAAGATATAGTGTGATCGATTAAATAACATATAGGAAGCACAAGGTAATATCATTGAGAACCATGTGAGAAAGGAAGTGAAGTTAGATAGCATTTTAGTAATGCTTTGGAAAGGACTAAAGAACCAACATACCATAATATTGATGGGCCTAGCATATGTCTAAATATGTTCCCTTAACCCTTCTCATCTTTATTAGTGTATACAATGTGTTTATTTAAAATTTCTAATTAAATTTCTTTTTTGAGTCTTTTCGAGACGTGGGGACATGTCTCAGTTTTGTGTTAAGGGTAGGGTAATCGTTGTTCATCCCTATTTGTGGATACTATCTATTTAGTTAAAATTTCTAATTAAATTTCATATTTAAATCTTTTCGAGTCGTGGGGACACGACTTAGTTTTGAGATAAGGGTTGGGGTAATCGTTGTCCTCATCCCCATTTATGTGTTTAATGCATTCTCAGAGTAGCTTAAAGTATTATATTAAAACACGTAAGGGTATATATAACTGATTAGTAAGAAATGCAAAAAAGATAATTTTAAACGATGTGATAATGAGTGATGTGTAGAACGTGAGGTCCAACTTAGTCGAAAAAAATTAATTTATGAATGTAAGGAAGATCAGCGGGAGCAGCTTTGCATATGTATACTCTTTGATTCCTATTTTATCTTTAGTTTTATGTTATGTGGGATTAACCTTTAAATTGATTGAGCTACTTAGTTACTTTATAAATTTTTTATGTGCTTTGACTTAATTTTTGTAGTTCTTGCAGTTGCAAACGTATAGGATTACCATAGTAGTTGGATGGTCACCCGTAAGGGTGTTCAACTATTGAAACGCCACATAAACGTCTAGTGTGCTGTGACGGGCTTTTCTAACTAGATAGTCACTAGGGTTTGAGATTAACCACCGATCATTGCGTAAGGTCCCCTTACCCAAGTCCCTAGTAGCTGTTAGGTTGCCACCTAAGTCCACCTGGAAGGGAGTTAAGATGAATATATAATCTTGACTATTTGCACAAAAAAATCTCAATTCACCTTTATTCTAGAATATTGATTTTAGAAGGATAAGTGCATACTAGCAATCCTAAGTTACATTTCTCATCTCTATTCTTTAGGAATTATATATTTGCATTAGTATCTTTTAAATCTTGAAACCAAATAAATATTATTTCTTTTTTGTCTTATTATTTTAACAAGTGAATTCTCCTACACTTCACTATATACACAAGTAGATCTAACAAATCAAATCCATGCGAACGAACTTTACTTACTAACTGAACTTGCAAACGATCGGTAATACTTGCAGTGAGTTTCTCGTGGTAGTTAAGGGTGTATGTCCTTTATTATTATCTTTATTTATTCATTATTTTATCACACCTCTAGCCCCACCAGATTATTACCTACATTCTTAAAATCTTCTTTCCATATGCTTATTCTTATTGTGCCGGGATGACACAACTTCGAGTTGAGGGCCTTGATGTCTCCATATTTGTGATAAAATAATCTAGTCACGAGACATCATTTTAGGGGTATTATGTGCTTAGCTAAGGTATCTTTCCCTATTATTTGATGGTTTCTCAACTCTTACCTTGTTTTGGAATTTTCTTGAGCATTTTAGGTGTACTTTGTATGTTGAATGTGAAACTCTTAGTTACATGTATGAATCAGATGTCAAGACATGGATATAAAGTCGATGAAAGAAAATAAAAAACAAAATTTAGAGCTAAAGGACCAAAGAAGTTGTTTCTAGAAAGTGCAAAAGCTACCGTCCAGACTTGGAAAGTGTAGTATTTTCAATGCTGCATAAAATAAACAGAGAATTTGAAGGATACCTTTTTTATCCATTTAGGTTTTTGAATTATAGACGTGTGGCCATGGACGGCGAGTGATCTGGAGTTGTAACGAACTTTGTGGGCCAACTAGTCCACTTATTAAGGAAACCATATTTGAGTTGGACTAAGACTCTAAAACCTATCCCATGACCTAGATTTCATCCCAACCCCCCCCCCCTCTCTCTCTCTCTCTCTCTCTCTCTCTCTCTCTCTCTCTCTCTCTCTCTCTCTCTCTATATATATATATATATATATATATATATATATGAGGGTTTAACTTAAGAAACAACTCCTCACATCCATAGCCTCCATATTATTTATCATCAGGGAATAAGTAAGTTGACTTGAGGAGAAAGATAAGAAGCTGGAGAGTCACAAACTCCTCCTCTCCATCCTTCTATTCTACCATTAGGGTAATTTAACTTAGATATTTGGCTTAACCATGTTCTTAAGGTATTTACTCTTAAGTTTTATTTCTTTTATTATGAAATAATTTTCCAATAACTTAGGTTTGCAATATGTATAATCTTGATTTTTTTTTTCATTTCAGTTGTTATTTGGGATTGAATTTAATCGATTTGAGTTGGCTTTATCATTGTATTATGTGTTTACCTTTATTCTAGCCTTAGCTCAGGCCAAGTTTAGGATTGCCCTTAATAATTAGGATTGTCACCCTGATGGGGGATTCAATTTCTTAAAACAACACATCATCGTATAGTGTGCGGTAGTGATCCTGTCGGGTTTGCCTAAGATAGTCATTAGGGTTTAGATTTTCACCACCGATCTCTATGCAAGGTCGCTTTACCCCAAGTCCCTTGGTAGTGTTGAGGTTGACTTCTAAGCTACACTGACGGGAGTTATAGGGATTATAGAATCCCGACTACTTATATATGTTCAAATCACCATTATAATTAGAATAGTGATTTAGGAAGATAGGTGCATACTAGCATACCTAAGATATATCTCATCTCCAATCTTATTAGTTATTTTATTTGCATTAATAATTTAATTATTTGCTTTAATTCCTTATTATAAAACCAAACAAATATTTCCTTTTATTATTATTTTTAGTTTAAACAATTAATATCTTCAATACGAGTTCGAGTTAACCGATAAATCCCTGCGAACGCACTTTATTTATCAGCTATTACTTGCGAATGATCTATGCACTTGTAGTGAGTTTCTCGTAGTGGTATTAGGTGTGTGTGCTTTTATATTGTTTATTTATCACACCCTTTCCACTGCCAATATGTCATTGTGAGCTTATATGTGGGTGGTATGTTGTTTATTGGAAGTAATAATGATTTGACTATATCCGCCAAGAAGATACTTTCAAGTTAGTTTGACATTAAAGATATAAGGCTTGTATATCTCAATCATACTATATTGACAAAGTATTAACCAAATTTAGTAATGATGACACAAATATCTCTAAGACATATGTTGATCTAAACTCACAACTTGTTAAGATCACTCTTAATACCGTCAATCAGTTGGAATACTCTAGGGTATAGGGACTCACATGTAACTAAAACACATATACCTAAGTAGTAACCTACAAGCAATCCAAGTAAAATTCACTACCCAACTGTACTAGAATGATATAGTAATGCAAACTGGATATCAGACTTCACTGGCTCAATATCCACAAGTAGATTTGTCTACATGTTGAGAGATTCAGTTGTGCCTTGGATGAGAGGATTATTAAAAGGCCAATTTATGTCTTAGATTATGTGTGGGTTAACAATATATTGAGTGGAGTGAATTTCAAGGGATCGCCTTGGCAAGAGAAGGTTAGTGAGTAACTAAAGCAAATCAAAATGGCTCAAACCCATCTCGCTAATGATGTGGCATTAATAAAAGCCAATCAAATGAACACCATTACCTACTAGAGCAATTAAGCCACAACACTGCAAAGGATCCACCGCTACTCCTCTTAGAGATGATCACGCGAGGCAATAGCCTCGAGAGTATGTGTGTCTCTTTTCTACCATTTTTCTCTATTTGTATATTAGGTGTTTGTCTTTAATTTTATTGAGTCTATTTCGAGTCGTGGACGTCACGGCTCACCTTTAAGTTGTGGGTCGGGGATCCGTTTTCACCCTCCCCACTTTATGTGATTTATTTGCTTTAAATAAGTGTGAAGGTTGTAGTATAATATAATGAATGCATCTTTTTAGATGAATTTTAGTGAGTTAATGATAGTAGATAATAATGTTATAAACTTGTTTTGTATATGCTTGATAAATTTTACATGAAGCGCAAATTGGTAAGTAAAGAAGAGATTAGTAAGCAATGCAATTAAGTGAGTTTGATTTTAGATAGCATAAGTGGTGTGTAAAACGTGAGATCTAAGCTAGCGTATAAACCATTTGTGAACGTTTTAGAAGTGAGGAAGTAACTAACTTGTATAGGATGGAACATGATCAAGGCGGTTCTTTGCTGTCCCTTGAGCCTTTTAGCTTACTATCCATACTTAATTGTTATATTATCCGTCTTAGACCCCTTTGTGCCTTTCTAAAGCCTTTTATTAGCCGCATTATAAGCCTTATCCTTTAGTTACTAGGAGTTGACCATATGACCCGCACTCGTATTGCGACGCCTTGACACTCGTCTAGAGCTTGAGTTTGGCATGGTGGTTCTTATGGTATTATCATTTGCTGGGATTTGGTATTTGTAATTGAGCTTCATGATCACATTGATATATATATATATATATATATATATATATATATATATATATATATATATATATATATATATATATTGTAACCCTTTGCTGGGTTAAAAGGAAAAAGATTTGAAAAGAAAAGATTGAGAAAAAGATATCGGAAAAGAAAAAGAATTAAAGTGACGCGACTTTTCACATTAAAAAGAGAATCATTGTCACTTACAAAATAAAATATATATACATATTATTGGATCGCCAAAGTGGGATTTAATTAGGTAATCATGAAAGGTTTATTTTGAGATTATTGGGGATGCTACTTTGTGCATCTATGATGTAGATATCGACGCCTAGGCGTCAACTCCCCCCTCAGCCCCTTACGCCTAGTAAAACTTCTAGGCGTTTTTTCCTAGCGCCTTATTCGCCATGGAAGAGGCGTCTATCCCACCTAGGCGCCGATTAATTGTAAAAAATGGCCGCCTAGGCGCCGACTTATGGCAAAAAATGGCCGCATAGACCTTCTTTTTAATGTTCTTATTCTCGAGAATTCTTGAATTTATATTCTAACTCAAATTTTAGTATTTTTATATTTACTATAGTGTCGTTAGATGAATTTTATGACTTAAATAGTTAAAATTGTTATAATTACTACGTATATATTAATAAATATACAAAATTACACGACATAATTCAAAACCGTTTAATCCCGTCTTGGCCCCGTATAATCCTGCCTAGGTGCTAGGCCCTAGTCAACCGCCTAGGCCATGAAAATGAGATCTACAACATAGGCATCAATTGGGATGAGTGAGGAACGTCTTTGAGAGTAACTCAAGCTCTAGGGAGACTCATTGATGGCTAGTTAGGAGAGGGAAAAAATCCCACTCTAAATTATCCAAATTTATGTATCACACCTACCCTAAGCCTAAATTACAACCTTAAAGACCTTAGGATTCTTGACTGTGCATCTTAGGAGCTTTCACGTAGTTAAATTGACCTTAGAAACTATGTGAGGATTGATGAACAACCTATATCCACCATTATAAACTAAGAAAGAACCTCACTTACGCATTGCAAAACTAATTTGATCTTGAAAGCTATTTGTGTGAACTGTATATTTGTTAGGTATATAATTTATTAGTTTGTAATCTATACTATATGAAACTTGTTAATATTCTATATTTAGTGTCATTCCTTATGTTTTTCTACTATTTCTCTCTTTTTTGGCTTATTTGACTTAGACCTTTCCAATTTCCAAACTCCTTTTCTTTTATTTTTCTAGTTTGTCGGGGCGACAAAACATTGAGTTGGGGGGGCTTGATTTCTCTATTTTTTTGACAAATAAATCCATAGTACAGACATTGTTGTAGGATTTATTGGGCTTAAGTGAGGGATTTTTCCCTATATTTTGCTATATTGCTCGTTTTGGAAAATTTGTTATTTATAGAGATTTTTGTGCTTTATTGGTGCGTTATTTCTTGATACTAGGGTCCAAAACGAAGAGAAGAAGTCCAAAAATAAAGATAAACTCCAAGTCAAAGCGAAAATGAAGCTAGAAGCCACTATGGGAAGTTAGAGCAATTATTGGAGTAATCTTGCATCGTAGAGATGGAGTCACCGAGATATTTTGATGAAGATTTCTGGAACTTATCCCTAGTTGGTCGGAAATATCTTGAAGTTATAATCGCATGCCAAGTGACGGAATTCAATTCGGAGTTAAAATGAAGAAGTTATGTCAAAAACCGTTCATATGGCTCGAACCTGAGACCTACTGCACCGAAAATGGATTGGACCTCATTTGACCTAATTTCCTAATGCTAAAGGGGCCCCAATGAATTTGGCAATATATAAAAGCTTCATTTCAGCCAAAATACCATTATCCTACTTTTTTCATTTTATTTCATCCAATGGGAGAAGAACAGAAGAGCTGGAAGAGGGAGAAAGCAAGGGTTTGTGTATGAACCCTCCATTTCTACCTCAACCAATCACCGTTTCACATTCTTCTCAACAATAACTTCTATTTATTTTTAGTTTTAAACATGATTCCAGTATTAGTTTTAATTATTTTATTTTATTTTGTGTTAATTTTATTATTAGCTAAAACTCTATATGATTGAGGATGTTAATGTACTGACTTGTGCTTAGTTATATGAGATTGTTATTACATTTGGGATGTTATATTGAATTTAATTGAATTGGGTGTTGATTAATTTCATTCCATTGTTCTTATATTTGATTTAAATACTCCTGTGTTCTGACCAAGTAGTAAGAGTTCTTGTAACTTAGTTGACATTCGTGCGTGGGGGCGAGGTTACTGTTAAAACAATATTTGAACGCCTAATGTCTTAGACGAGTGGGTTCCTTGCTCGCTAGGTAGTATTTGGGTTGTGTTCTTTAATACATCGGATAACCGGAGAGTGTGTAAGATAGATGCTCTAGGTGCCCGAATAGGGGATCGAGCGCCTTAGATTCCCGACGAATGTGAATACTAAAACCAATTCACCCTTTTAGAATAGCAAAATCAATTTACGGCATAAGTAGTTACTTAACAATTTCACCAAGCATCTTTCCTAATCAAGTTAATAACTTAATTTATTTCTTTTTTACCTTTTAGTTAAATCATTAGTTTAATCATTACTTATTTACTTACAATTCTTTCCATATTGTTCTTAGAAGTTGATGATTTGAAAACCCAACAAACAACTATTCCTATTTGCTTTTATTTATTGCTTTCGTAGATTGTAAACTCTCCACTTTTACTAGAACCAATTACATTTATCGCACTGATATCTGTGGAGCGATACCTTACTTACTATTTTTTGCTACCTACGATCTGTTTTTTGCGGATGTGTATTTCCGTTAAGCGTTGAAAAGTTATTTTTTTCGACGGAAAACATCAAGGTAAAACATGTAGTGATGATTGGATGGAGTTTTGTGAAGACTGAAGTAAGAATGAAAGATTCGTTGAAGTAGAAGGATTCTTGAAAGCTTGAAATCTTTGGTGTTAAGTGTTATTATGGAATGGATTTCGTGATGTTTATGGAAGACGGGTGGAAGATTTGATGGTGTTTTGGTATGTTCTTGAAGGTTTTCTCAAGCTTTAATGGAGTTTTACTGGAGTTTAGAGGTGAAGAATTCATTTAAGTGGTGTAAGAGGTGGCCAGGATAGGGTTTAGGTTGTAAGAAACCCTAGATATTCTCTTATTCTTTATCTGAACCGTCTCGCACCAGACTGCCGCCGCAATGGCTGGTATGCCGCTCCTCATTTATGTTACAGCTCTCGTCATAACTCGTGAGCGCAAATTCTCTTGTCGATGGGGTCGGTATGCCACCGTTTGGGATGGTGATATACTATATGCGTCCTAGAAGGGGGGTTGAATAGGACAATAGAAATTAAACGGCTAATTTTATTTCAAGTAAATAAAATTAAAAGCTAATTTGAATCCTATTGTATTAGCAAACTAAATAGTATAAAACTAGATAATCCTAATAGACAATATTATCAAACTATTCAAGTAGGCATTTTATCAAGCATATAGAGTGCGGAAATATAAAGAGTGTAGAGATAGAATACGATACACAACGATGTATAGTGGTTCGGTTTCCCTACATCCACTACCTAAGGAAGCCTCCTTAGGATTTGCAAGATTCTCAACTAATCTTCGTAACTCTTAACCGGGTGAGATACAAACCCTTACAACCACTTCAAAAAACCTTTGAAGGAAATACACTTGTGTTATCACCAACACAAGGAACCAAGCATAAACCTATGCTCACACTACTCTCTTAATCTATTACAAGAACTAAGAGGAAAGGGAAAAGTGTTTAGGGGTGCTTATAAAAGCTTTGTAACTAAACTCCTAAATGAGTAGATAAGAACTAATTAGCTTCACAAAGATATGACTTGAATGCTCCTTTGAAACCTCCTTGAATGATAGAATTAATTGCTCTTAATATTGGTAGATGGAAGGCTTGAGTTGTGTCTTGAATGAACTCCATTTTATAGCTGAAAATATGGTCCAACGGTCATAAGGCTTCTATCTAACGGATCTATTTTATCTCCAACGGATATAAGCTTTGTCCTCTTGTAAAGTGCAGAAAACCCTCTTGTGCGGTGTACCGCGGATATGGTCCGGTGCACCGCGGAGCTGTTCGACTTAACTTCGAGCTTACTGGTCGGACCATCTAATGTACCGCAACCCTGGTCCGTGCCTTGGTCCGGTGTACCGCGCCTAGGTCCGGTGTACCGTGCAATTTCATGAGCATACTGACGGGCTATCCTGTGTACCGCGCTTCTGGTCCGTGACTCTGCGGTGTACCGCGTGATTCGTCCGGTGTACCGCGGAGCTGCTCTTTTGAATATCAAGCTAAATACAAGGAAGTAGACACAACTATTCTAATGAGGGGTTTTGGAAAACATCTTAAGTGATACCAAAATGAATTTTAGTTTAAATGATGATTTGTCGAATATTAAAACGGGAATAAAAACAAGGTGAGGCTAACAATCTCCCCCTTTTTGATGTTTGACAAATCATAAACTTTTGAAGATGCCTAAGATTAAGTTTTGATCAAAAACTCCCCCTCAACCTAATCACTAGAGTTTTTATAAAAACTCCCCCTCACAAAATGCATTTGAAAAAGTTTAACTAAAATTTCTCCCCCTTTGTCAACAACAAAAAGAACAAATGATACGATTTTGAGAATTTTAAGGGGTCAAAACACATTTTGAGTAAAAAAACAAGGACCAAAGGAATAAATGGATAACAATTAGAAGCTTCAAGGACCCTAAAACATCAAGAAAATATTAGCAACAAGATTATATACACAAAAAAGTACTGAACACTAATGGCATGAAAGAGAGGTTAGAGAATTTGCATGCCAATTTCACACCGAATTTTCTCAAAAAGATCTCGGGGTAGAGGTTTAGTAAAGATATCGGCTAATTGATTTTCGGAGGTAACAAATTCAAGTACAATATCTCCTTTTTGAGTGTGATCACGGATAAAATGATGACAGATTTCTATGTGTTTCGTTCTAGAGTGTTGAATAGGATTTTTGGTAAGACTGATAGCACTAGTGTTATCACAACGAATGGGAACACGATCATACTCTAGGCCAAAATCTAGTAAGGTTTGTTTCATCCAAAGAATTTGAGTCACACAATTTCCGGCCGCAACATATTCGCCTTCGGCCGTGGATAAAGCAACACTATTTTGTTTTCTACTAGACCAAGAAACAAGGGATTGACCTAAGAATTGGCAACTACCACTAGTACTCTTCCTATCAAGTCTACAACCGGCATAATCGGCATCCGAATAACCTATGAGCTCAAAAGAGGTAAATCTTGGGTACCAAAGTCCTAGACTAAGGGTTCCTTTTAAATACCTAAAAATACGCTTAACGACACTAAGATGGGTTTCTTTAGGAGAGGATTGAAATCTAGCACAAAGACACACGGGGAACATAATATCGGGTCTAGAAGCGGTTAAATAAAGTAAGCTACCAATCATACCTCGATATAGTTTCTCATCAACATCCTTACCATTTTCATCTTTGTCTAATTTTGTGGATATGCTCATTGGAGTTCCAATTTCCTTTGCATCTTCAAGTCCAAATTTTTTGATCAATTCTTTTGTGTATTTGGCTTGATTGACAAAGATACCATCTTTCATTTGCTTGATTTGAAGTCCAAGAAAGTAATTTAATTCTCCCATCATGCTCATCTCAAATTCCTTATGCATGCTTTTAGAAAAATTCTCACAAAGATTTTCATTAGTAGCACCAAATATAATATCATCCACATAAATTTGAACAAGAAGGATATCTTTTGAAGACCTTTTTATAAATAAAGTGGAGTCAATTTTTCCTCTTTTAAAACCATCATCTAATAAAAATTTGCTTAAACGTTCATACCAAGCACGAGGTGCTTGTTTTAAACCATATAAAGCCTTTGAAAGTTTAAAAACATGATTTGGAAATTTTGGATCCTCAAAACCCGGAGGTTGTTTAACAAAAACTTCCTCGTCTATAAAACCATTTAAAAAAGCACTTTTGACATCCATTTGGTAAAGTTTAAAATTCATATAACAAGCAAAAGCAAGTAGCATACGAATAGATTCAAGTCTAGCTACGGGAGCAAAAGTTTCATCGAAATCAATACCTTCTTCTTGATTGTAACCTTGAGCAACTAACCTTGCTTTATTTCTAGTGATTATACCGGTGTCATCTAGCTTGTTGCGAAATATCCACTTAGTGCCAATGATAGTAGGGCCAATTGGTTTCTCCATTAATGTCCAAACTTTACTACGCTCAAATTGATTTAATTCCTCATGCATAGCGTTAATCCAATGATCATCTAACAATGCTTCTTTAATATTCTTGGGCTCAATTTGAGATAAGAACGCTTGATGAGCACATAGGGTAATAATACGAGAGCGAGTGGTAACACCTTCTTTTGGATCACCTAGAATTAATTCACTTGGGTGATCTTTGATATGTTTCCAACACTTTGGTAAATCCGTACTAGCTTCATTTGATATTAGATCATTTTCCTTAGGAGATTCATCATGAGATTTTACTTCTTGCGTAGGAGATTAGAGGGATTTATCTTGTGGAGCATCTTCATGTAATTCCACATCTACTACTTTCTTGATATTGAAAGGATTGGTCTCATCAAAGTCAACATGCATAGATTCCTCAATAGTACGAGTACGTTTGTTGAAAATGCGATAAGCTTTTCCCTTTGTGGAATAACCAAGAAAAATACCTTCATCCGATTTAGCATCAAATTTTCCCAAATAGTCCCTAGTGTTTAAGATAAAACATTTGCACCCAAAAACACGAAAATAAGCAATGGTTGGTGGTCTACCATTCCAAAGCTCATAAGGAGTTTTCTTAATAAGGGGTCTAATTAGAACTCTATTTAACACATAACAAGCCGTATGAACGGCTTCACCCCAAAAGTATGTAGGCAAACTATGTTCTTTTAGCATTGTTCTAGCCATTTCTTGTAGAGTTCGGTTTTTCCTTTCCACTACCCCATTTTGTTGGGGAGTTCTAGGGGCCGAAAAATTATGCTCAATACCAAATTCATCACAAAAATGCACAAAAGGAGAATTCACATATTCACTACCATTATCACTACGAATGCATGTAATAGAGTAACCTTTCTCATTTTGCACCTTTCTACAAAGTTTTGCAAATTCATTGAAGGCATCACTTTTTAAAGCAAGGAACATCACCCATGTGAATCTAGTGTAATTATCAACAACCACAAAGACATATCTAGATCCTCCTAGACTAGTGACATCAACGGGACCAAAAAGGTCCATATGCAATAATTGAAGTGGCCTAACGGTGATGACCTTATTAATGGATTTAAAAGATGAACGATGTTGTTTACCAAGTTGACATGCATCACATAATTTATCTTTATCAAATTTGTAAATAGGCAAACCAACAACAAGATTTTTTCTAGATAATTTTGAAATTAAATCCATGCTAGCGTGTCCTAAACGTCTATGCCAAAGCCAACTATCATTTACCACGGATAAGCATTTAATATGTTTACACATAAGACTCTCAAGATCAACAACAAAAACATTATCCGATCTTTTTGCAATAAACATAGTATCTAACTCATCATTTTTGAAAACAACACATCTAGATGCTTCAAATTTAACACTAAAACCAACATCACAAAGTTGACTAATACTAAGCAAGTTAAATGAGAGACCCTCAACAAGTAACACATTAGAGATAAGTAAAGAGTTCATATTACCAATGTTACCTTTACCCAAAACGCGTTTCTTAGTGTTGTCGGCAAAAGTAACTCTATCACCTTTAGTTTTATATAAATTTGTAAATAATGATGGATTTCCGGTCATGTGTCTTGAGCATCCACTATCAAGTAGCCATATATTTTGCTTCTTGATGCTCAATCCCTACAAACAAAAATAATTTAAGCTTTAGGTACCCAATTTGGATTGGGTCCATGAGGGTTAGTGGATTTCCTTTTTAAGACCCATGTAGGCCTTTTCCAAATTGGCACAAGAGATCCCAAATCCAACAATTTACGATAGTAACAATGAGATGCATCATGACCAAGTTTTTCACAATAGGTGCAAGTGATAGAAGATTTTGAAGAGGATGGAATTGCATTTGAAATTTTTGATTTTACAAAGACATTTTTCAAAGGTTTTTGATGAGTGAATGGATCATATCCAACACCACTTTTTTCACAAGCCATTCTTTGAGAACCTAAAATCAAATCCAAGTTTTCTTGCCCACTAGTAAATTTTAAAATAATAGCATTTTGATCAATAATCTTTTTCTCTAATAAAGCTTTTTCTTCCAAAAGATTTTTCTCAATAAGATGAAGTTTTTCATTTTCATCTATACATTCATCACAAAGATTTTGACAATCTTCCAAAGCTTTCAAAACCTCTTTAGTTCTATTTTTCTCAAATTCTAAATCTTTTGTTAAAACTTTGTTTGTTTCAATAGAATTTAAAAAATCATTATAAAGAGAATCAAATGCCTCATGAATATCTTGTTCACTAGCATCATCATTAGTTAAAGAGAGTTTAGATTTAGGAGTTACCTCATCATGATTTGCCATAAAGGCAAAGTGAGTAGTACCGGTATCATCATCCGAAGAAGCATCTTCATCATTCTCAAGTTTTCCCATAAAAGCAACAAGATTGACATTTTCATTGTCACTTTCTTCTTCCTCCGAATTTTGAGTATCCCAAGTGATGTTAGCATGCATTGCTCTCTTAGGTTTCTCCTTTTGAAGAAGAGGACAATAAGTTTTGATGTGACCAACTTTCTTGCAATGATAGCAAGTGGGTTCATCTTGTTTGATAGCTCTATCATTCTTCTTGTATGGTGAGGAAGAACTTCCTTTCTTGGCAAAGCGTTTGTATCTCATGAATTTTTTCATATCTCTTGCCAACATAGCTACTCCTTCATCTTTACTAGTTTCTTCTTCATGAGAATTTTCTTCTTCACTTTCCTTCCTTTCTTTTCGTTCTTTCAATCTGGTACTCATGGCATGGAAAGCAATAGATTTCTTAATCTTTTTCTCCTCATCATCTCTTATCTTTTCTTCTTCAAGCACAAGTTCTTCCGTCATGAGATTGCAAATGAGTTCATGAACCGTCATTTTTGAAAGATCTTTAGTATCCCTTATAGAGTTGATCTTTGTCTTGTATTTCCTTGGAAGAGCAAATAAGATTTTTCGGCATTGTTCCTTGTTGGTGTATTCTTGACCAAGAGTCTTCAAAGTGTTAACAATGTTAGAAAATCTTTGATGCATAGCATTCAAGGCTTCATCGGGCTCCATACGAAAAAGCTCATACTTAGTGATAAAGAGACCAATCTTAGTTTCTTTAATATCTTCCGTTCCTTGATATGATAGCTCCAAGAGTTGCCACATTTCATGAGCGGAATTGCATTCACTAACTCTAGCGTATTCCGTGACGCTTAATCCATTAATGAGAATGTTCATAGCTTTGTTGTTTTTGGTGAGTTTCGCTATGTCTTGATCATTGTAATCATCTTCATTTTTCACCTCCGTAGTACTACCCGTAACATAAGGAATATAAGGACCTTTCTTGATAGCAAGCCATAAGAAGTAGTCAATTCTTTTCACATGAATCTCCATTTTCTTTTTCCATCCAAAGTAATCTTTTCCTACAAAAAGCGGAGGTCTAGTAGAACATGAACCTTCCGGTTGATTAGAATCCATATCGTATTAACTCTAGAAACGATTAAGTACAATAGAGCTAGGCTCTGATACCAATTGATATACTATATGCGTCCTAGAAGGGGGGTTGAATAGGACAATAGAAATTAAACGGCTAATTTTATTTCAAGTAAATAAAATTAAAAGCTAATTTGAATCTTATTGTATTAGCAAACTAAATAGTATAAAACTAGATAATCCTAATAGACAATATTATCAAACTATTCAAGTAGGCATTTTATCAAGCATATAGAGTGCGGAAATATAAAGAGTGTAGAGATAGAATACGATACACAACGATGTATAGTGGTTCGGTTTCCCTACATCCACTACCTAAGGAAGCCTCCTTAGGATTTGCAAGATTCTCAACTAATCTTCGTAACTCTTAACCGGGTGAGATACAAACCCTTACAACCACTTCAAAAAACCTTTGAAGGAAATACACTTGTGTTATCACCAACACAAGGAACCAAGCATAAACCTATGCTCACACTACTCTCTTAATCTATTACAAGAACTAAGAGGAAAGGGAAAAGTGTTTAGGGGTGCTTATAAAAGCTTTGTAACTAAACTCCTAAATGAGTAGATAAGAACTAATTAGCTTCACAAAGATATGACTTGAATGCTCCTTTGAAACCTCCTTGAATGATAGAATTAATTGCTCTTAAGATTGGTAGATGGAAGGCTTGAGTTGTGTCTTGAATGAACTCCATTTTATAGCTGAAAATATGGTCCAACGGTCATAAGGCTTCTATCTAACGGATCTATTTTATCTCCAACGGATATAAGCTTTGTCCTCTTGTAAAGTGCAGAAAACCCTCTTGTGCGGTGTACCGCGGATATGGTCCGGTGCACCGCGGAGCTGTTCGACTTAACTTCGAGCTTACTGGTCGGACCATCTAATGTACCGCAACCCTGGTCCGTGCCTTGGTCCGGTGTACCGCGCCTAGGTCCGGTGTACCGTGCAATTTCATGAGCATACTGACGGGCTATCCTGTGTACCGCGCTTCTGGTCCGTGACTCTGCGGTGTACCGCGTGATTCGTCCGGTGTACCGCGGAGCTGCTCTTTTGAATATCAAGCTAAATACAAGGAAGTAGACACAACTATTCTAATGAGGAGTTTTGGAAAACATCTTAAGTGATACCAAAATGAATTTTAGTTTAAATGATGATTTGTCGAATATTAAAACGGGAATAAAAACAAGGTGAGGCTAACAGATGGCATGTCGCGTAAAGGCTTCAATACTTCTATCTTCTTGACCATGGAACTCGCATCTTGACGGTTTGTTCTCGCTCACCACCATATATCGACAAATGGGTCGGTATACTGGTAAGTGTCTCCAAGTATCTTGTTGCCTTGCTATATATCGCCTTTCTCCGCCACGGTCTTCCTTGCAACCGATATGCCACTCGAAGGCTCCAATAGTTATGTCTTTTAGATCATGGGGTCATCATTGACACGTCTTTTAGATAGGTATGGTATGCTGCCCTTTGGGTCGGCATACCGCTCGCAGTGTTGTGAACACGATTTTCCAATTCTTTTCACCCCAAACTCAATATATTACCTACCTACATAACAAAATGCTATACTTTCCTCTCCTATTAGCTTAAATACACATTAATATACATAAATAATCACTAAATTTTAATAATATACACGGTAAAAGCAATAAAGTAATCCACACATGGGTTTTCACCCTTATTTGGATTTTGTTTAACGTCGTTAAGCTCGACAGGTTACCTCGCGTGCTAGGCGGCTTTAAGTAGGTACATGACCTCCCCGCGATTTGGATCCTCCTCCTGAATAGTGTTCTCGCCTCCATGATAAATTTTCAACCGATGACCGTTTACCATGAATATGCGGTGTTCGGTTAATTGTTCAATCTTTATAGTTCCATGAGGCGTAACCTTATTAACAATAAACAAACCTGAACACTTTGGTCTTAACTTTTTGGATAGTTGTTGAACTTGAAGTTGTACTTTAGGACCTTTTTTCCCACTCCAAACATTTTCTTTCGAATCCGCTTATCATGCAATTTCTTGGTTTTCTCATTGTAAAGTTTGTCATACCCACATGCATGAAAGCGGAACTCATCAAGTTAATTCAATTTCATCATTATTTTTTTCTGGCCAGTAGCGGATCGAGGTTCAACTCTTTTGTTGTCCAATACCCTCTCAATTCAAGCTCAAGTGGGCAGTGACAAACCTTAACATAGGACATTTCATATAGGGATGTACCTAGGGGGCATCTTTAAAGTTGTTTTATAAGCCCATAAAGCATAATCTAGTTTTGTTGACCAATCCTTCCTTGTTGGTCCAACGGTCTTCTCAAGAATAGATTTTATCTCTCAATTAGATATTTCAGATTGACCGTTTATTTTGGGATGATATGAGGTAGACACTCTATGTCTCACTCCATATTTCACAAGTACAACCTTCACATATTTATTTACAAAATGCATACCCCTATCACTAATGATGACTCTTGGCGTTCCATGTCTTGTGAAAATACGTGACTTCAAAAATTTGATCACCACTCTTGCGTCAATTGTGGGTAAAACCACCGCTTCAACCCATTTTGACACATAATCCACTTCTATCAATATGTATTGATTCCTATGGGATGACTCAAATGGTCCTATGAAATCAGTTTCCCAAACATAAAAAAGTCCACTTCCAACACATTGTTGAGTGGCATCTCATAAAACATCTAAATATTTCTGATGAATTGGCATATTTTACATTGTTTGACATATATGTGACAATCTCTATCAATAGTAGGCCAATAAAAACCAAATTGAAGTACCTTAGCGGATGTCCGATCACCCTTGAAATGTCCTACATATGGTAAATCGTGACAACTCGCTACGACGTCACAAATTTCATGCTCTGGCATGTACTTTTTTAAATCACCTGATCACTATATAGAACATAAACAGACCTTCCCAAAAGAGGTTTCTCCTTTAGAAATTAATTATGTCACCTGACAGGGGGTTTAATAGTGAATTGAGTTGTTACAACTAAATGAGATTCTATTATCCTTCTAACTCCCGTTAATGTAGTTTAGAATGTTGTTGCGCTCTTACTAGAGTCCTTGGGTAGCATTATTCTACGCAAAAGCTGGAGATATGAACTTTTCATGTACGATTATCTGGTTAGGCAAGCCCGTCAGGATCACTGCCAAACACCAAACAGATATGAATCGGTTCAACCCCTAACCCCCCTGCCATGGTGATAGTTTAAAGACATATGTCAATCTAGAAATGTACAAGATCTAGAAAATATCAATCAAAATAATTTATACACAACTATAATATAATATCTCAATTCAATTAAAACAAATTCCCAAATAACATAGAATAGTAAGACAATAGTCAAGATTTATACAATTAAGCAAACCCAATCAAAGGGAATTTAGTGCATAGCTAAAGCGATAAAACTAAAGAATAAAAAATTTAGAAACATGGCTAAGCCAATAAATTAAGACAATTTACCCTAATGGTAGAGGTTGAATGATGCAAAAGTGATGTTGTGATACTCCAACTTCTATTACTTCCTCCTCTTCTGTCGACTTGCTCTCTCTAGTAAAAAATAATGATTAAAACTGAACAAGAACCCTTATCTAATGTTAATTTCTTATATGTATAGGTCCAGAATCGTTTTATGGGTCATGGGTTTCTTTTAAGTGACCTAACCAAACCCAAAAACGTTTTTCTTAAACAGTGGTCTGGTTCGAGACACGACATCTGCAACTTTAATAACTTCTTCATTCATCTCCAAATCATGAACCGTTGAATCCTACCCGCTCCTAACTTAAAATACTTTCTCAATATCAAAAGGCTCCTTCAGAATCTTTGTCAATCTCGCGTGAAACCTCGAACAATTTACTTTCTAAAAGCAACTATTTTACTTTCAAAAAATGGCTTCTTTGTCCTTTGACTATTTTCTTCATATTTTACTCATTTTCTTGACTTCTTATCCGTTCTTTTGGATCTAATATCATCCATGTATCTAATAGATTCACACTTAACACATAAATTACGCACAAATAACTCTAGAACTAATAATTCTCTTAAACTAAACAACAAACGAGAATATATCAAGTAACGGGGGAAAATCTATCAACTAACACAACATGAACCTAAAATGATGTCTCGTGACTAGATTAATCCATCACAAATATGGAGACGTCACATGCACAAAGTAGAAAGAGAGAGCAGCCACATAATTTAGAGTCGTTCGCACTTCCTTGCCTACATCCATTACGTAAGATATGCCCACCCTTAGGATGTAAACTCCTTCACTAAAACATATTGTGTCTCTTAACGGTGAGACTACAAATTTGAAGGAAGTTTATACTTTCATAGTTATATTGTTTCTCATTCGTCAAGTATGATATATAATATAGGCAAGGACAACTCTCTATACTTTTTTTCTCCAAATTGTTTGTGTTTTAAATTTCTTGAGTCATTTAAGGACACTAAAGATAATGTTTATTACTTTTTCAATACCCAACCATTTTTTACCTCCTTTCAAATACTTTTTATAAAAAGTATTAAAAAAAATAGGTGTTTATTATTATCTTGAGTATGGCTGAGTTTTTTTTTTCTTAAATATTTGGTCTATAGGTTTAGGGGGAGAAAGTATGTGTTTTGGTCTGCTAAATAATAATTGTGAATTTGAAAACACTACTAATTTACATATTCAAATCGATAATTTGGAAGAATTTAATTACAATCTATTCACTAAAAACAGAGAGATCACTTCTATTATTCTATATATATTATTAGGAAAAGCAATATGTTTTCCTTAAACAACCCCGAAATAATACTAATTTGGAGAAATATTTCATCAACGAAACTAATAAAAATATTCAACTCTTAAAATGGTTTATTTTTTTCGACCAAAAAAAAAAATGGTATATTTTACCTATATATTTACATCTGCTCCATTTCTACTTCTACGTATGAGTAATAATCAATTATATAAACGTTGCACCGTACGTCATTAAAGGCTATAGCCAAATGACAAAAAAAATTCTTGAATTAGGTTCCAAAATCTTCTCAGCAATAACTAGAAAATTCTGGCAACAGAGATGGTTGTGATCTTTTCTCAGAAGACAATTCGAAGAAATTAATTAATGTATCGCTGCTCGGATGCCCAATGTCTACATAGAAGTTCTAATAGCACTGCACATTACTTTTACAATCTTCTCCAACTTCTTCTTTGCCTACATAAATTTGAAGAAAATCCTCGAGTACTAAAGTGTAGCAACCTGTTGCTCGAGCTATATTAAATTCTTGAGCTAAAGAATCTTCGATTATATAGCGAGTTCAATTAAGTATCACATCGATGTATTCGTAAGTTTCAGGGGGCATCGACCATTTTTCTCCCATTTTGTTTTGCAAAGACCTGTAGAAAATAAGTGGAAGAATCGAAAAAATTAAACATGGGATGACATAAATCATTTATCGAAGAAAAAGAAAGAGTAATTAAACTGACCAGCATCGAGACCTCTATCACGTAATCTAAACATCAATCTACATTTAAATTTGGGAGATGAAGATTCACCAATTTGAATCAGAGCTTTTTCCACCTCGCAATAAATCATTCTTTTGGATTGATCATCTCCAACGTCTAACAAACTCTTTAACACGTATTTTGTTTCATATTCAGAACAATTTGTTTCACCTTCAGTATGATTAAACCTTTGTTTGTCTTGGTCAACCTCTTCATTTCCCTCAAGAAATGAATTGACAAGATGAGACAAATCTATAAAGCTCTGCATTAGAATGTTTGCTCTCACATAATAGCCTTGATAAATTGTGAAGTAGAAGCTGCCATTAATGGCAATAGAGAAGTAAAGAGAAGTTAAAGAAGAAGAAGAAGAAAAGAGCAGTTTAGTTAGAAGAGTAGAAGAGATATTTCTTATTGATTATGATAGCTAACAATCTACATTACATATATACATGTTTTATTCTATCTAACAGCTTGATACAACTGTGATTTAACAAACTAACTAACTAATACTTTTATTGCTATTTAGTCTCTGCACTTTCTTCTTTGTTTGATTCTTCATTTGTATTCCAAGATCCCCCCACAAGCGGAACATGAATATTGTGAATGTTAAGCTTGACGAGATTATTATGAAACAACAAAGATCCAAGAGGTTTTGTAAACATGTCAGCTAATTGCAAATTTGAAGAGATAAAAAACAACTTGATTGTTCCTTCAGCAATTTTCTCACGAGTTATTTTGCAGTCTATATCAACATGCTTAATACGTTCATGTTGGACTGGATTTGTAGACATAGCAATTGCCGATTTACTATCCGAATAAATGTGAGCAGGAACTTTATGCGAAAAACCATAATCATTTAATGCATAAACCAACCATTGCAATTCACAGGTTGTTGAAGCAAGAGCACGATACTCTGCTTCAGCAGAAGATTTGCTTATAGTAGACTGTTTCTTGCTCTTCCAAGAGATAAGGGAATCTCCAAGAAAAACACAAAAGCCTGTTACACTTCGACGAGTATCAAGACAACCCGCCCAATCACTATCACAATAAGACTTTAATTTTATCTCAGAAACAATAGGAAAGAATAAACCTTGAGCAGGAGTTGACTTTATATAACGTAATACTCGTTGAGCTGCATTCCAGTGATTAGTAGACGGTTTAGACAAGAATTGACTTAAGCAATTCACTGAATATGATAAGTCTGGACGAGTAATTGTTAAATAAAGTAATCTACCAATAAGGCGTCTATAAGAGGAAGGATTTTCGAGTAGATCATCTTCATCACTTCTCAATTTTAGTGTGGATTCCATAGGTACATTAGAAGGCTTTGCAGCGAGTAATCCACATTCAGTAAGAATATCCAAAGCAAACTTGCGTTGGCATATCGAAATACCAGATGAAGATCGAGCAACTTCGATGCCAAGAAAAAAATGCAATTCACCTAAATCTTTGATTGTAAATTTGTGATGAAGAAAGTCTTTTAGCAGTTGAATTTCTTGAAGAGAATCACTAGCTGTTATGATGTCATCGACATAAACTAACAGAGCAATGAAGGATGTTGAATTTTGTTTGATAAAAAGACTAAAATCACTCGTTGAATGTGAGAAACCATATGAAATAAGAGCATTTGAGAGCTTGGCAAACCACTGTCTTGAAGCTTGCTTCAAACCGTATAAACTCTTCTTCAATTTACAAACGGTATTAGAAGGAGCTGAAAGACCTTGAGGAATCTTCATATAGACTTCTTCATCCAACTCTCCATGAAGAAAGGCGTTATTGACATCGAGTTGGTGAAGAATCCATTGGTTTATTGATGCAAGAGCAAGTAATAAACGAATTGAGGTTAACTTTGCAACTGGAGAGAAAGTATCAAAGAAATCGAGTCCTTCTTGTTGGTTATATCCCTTAGCTACTAAACGATCTTTATAGCGTTCTAAGGATCCATCAGCTTTATATTTTAGCTTAAAACCCCATTTAGAACCAATGGGAGTAATATTTGAAGTCAAAGGTACAATTTCCCATGTGTTGTTTGATTGAAAAGCTGAAAGCTCATGTTCAATAGCTTTCATCCATTCTGGTGATGTAGAAGCTATCTTGTATGAGGTAGGTTCAGAGAGAGTTGTAATAGAGGCTATAAAAGAGTAATAATTTTTGGAAAGGTTGCTCAAGGTGAGGAAGTTTTGTATGGGGTAAAGGGTAGGTTGTTGAACTGAAGTAGAGGAACAAAGAGTTGGATTTTGGCATATATAATCTTTCAAATAGGGTGGTGGTTGTCTTGATCTTGATGGTCTAGTTGAGGGTGGTGGTCGGGGTTGAGTATTTGGTGAAGTGGATATTTTAGAAGAAGGTGGAGTTGGGGGTGAATGTGAGGTATGAAGAGGTTGATCAATGTAAGAAGTTGAGGATGAAGGGAATTAAAAAGAGTGAAGTTGTGTTTGAGGTGTGTTATTAACAAAAGGGAATTGTGATTCATGAAATACTGTGTTTCATGATATGAATGTGGTGTGTGAGGAAAGATCAAGTAACTTATATCCTTTGACACCAGTAGGGTAGCTTAAGAATACACATTTTGTAGCTCTAGAGTCAAATTTAGACCTATTGTGTTGCAGAGTAGAGGCAAAACAAAGGGATCCAAACACCCTTAGATGTGATAGGTTTGGAGGTTTATTGTATAGTAGCTCATAAGGTGTTTTATTATCTAAAAGTGGAGTAGGTAATCGATTAATCAGGTGAGCAGCTGTGAGGATTGATTCAGACCAAAATTGCAAAGGCATATTAGCTTGAAACATCAAAGCTCGAGCTGTGGTAAGAAGGTGTTGATGTTTGCGCTCAACAAGACCATTTTGTTGAGGTGTCTCAACACAGCTAAGTTGATGAAGAATACCATTTGAAGCATAGAACTCAGGAAGCAAAAATTCAGGGCCATTATCAGATCTTATAGCCTTGATTTTTGCATTGAACTGATTCAAGATTAAAGCATAGAATGAGAGTAGATGAGTTTTAACTTCAGACTTAAGTTTCATCAAATACACCCAAGTACATCTTGAGAAGTCATCTACTATGGTTAAAAAATAACTATGGCCTGAGTGAGAAATTTGTTTGAAAGACCCCCAAATATCAACATGAATAAGATCAAAACAAGAGGTAGTTGTAGTACAAGAAGTAGGAAAAGTAAGCTTCTTTTGCTTAGCAAAATGACAAGAGTCACAAATGTTTGATTGCAAAAATTGAATAGAAGGATTGATAGCTTTAAGAGCTGCTATCTTTGCCTTTGAGGGGTGGCCTAACCTTGAGTGCCATAGATCAAAGTTTTGAGTTACAGTTGCTAAAGAAGCTTCAGTTGATTGATTCTTCAATGATGCATATAGATAGTACAAGCCATGAAGCTCAACAGCAGTCCCAATCATCTTCTTTGAAGCATTCTCCTGAAGTTGACAATAAGAAGGAAAAAATACAACAGAAATGGAAGAATCCTTAGTAAGTTTTGAGATAGAAAGAAGATTGTACTTAAAGTTGGGTACACATAACACATTATATAAGGTTATATATTGATTTAGCCTTATATCTCCTCTATGTGTAGCATTTATACTCTCACCATTTGGTAAAGTTACAGGAACATTAACAAGAACCACATTTCTTGTATATAAAGAGGTGGAAAATATGAGGTGATCAGTTGCACCTGTATCAAGAATCCAAGAAGTGATGTCAGGATTACCTTCTTGTGTTGATACTTGATGAACAGCTGCATTAGTAGTGGGTATATCAGTTGAAGATGAATGAACCAATGCCATAAGTTTGCTAAGCTCTTCAGGAGTAAATTCATAAGAAGGTGCAGGAGTAGTGGTAGTAGGAGGAGATTCTTCAGTCAAAACATAATGAGCCTTTGGATTTTGAGGTTTTTGATTGTTGATGATGAATCTTCTACCCTTAGGACCATCCCAACCAACCGGATAACCATGAATTTGGAAACAAGTTTCAATAGTATGACTATTATATCCACAGTGAGTGCATAACATCTTCTTTCTTTCACTGTATGATGAAGGTCTCTGCACATTCTTTGAGTAAAAGGCATGAATAGAAGAATCTAATGATGAATGAGTGAGTTTTCTTTGACTTTCTTCTTGACTGAGCATAGCAAACACGGAATTAATAGAAGGTAAAGGATTCATCAATAGGATTTGGCTTCTAACAGCTGAGTATGAGTCATTTAAACCAATGAGGAATTTTATCACAAAGTCGTGTTGTTGTCGATTGATTAAAGTTTCAAAGAGTTTGCAAGAACATAGATTCATGTGACCACAAGAGCATATAGGCATAGGACGAAAATGAAGATTTTCAACCCAAATAGTTTTAAAACGAGCAAAATACTCAGAGATTGAATTAGAGTTCTGAGAAATTGAGCTTAAATATTTCTCAAGATGATAAACACGCGTTCCATCACTTTTATCAAATCGTGTTTTTAATTCATTGAAAAGATCAAAAGCAGAATTCACATATAGTAAGCTACCTCTGATTTCTTTTGAAATTGAATTGAGAAGCCATGAAAGCACTAAATTGTTAGCACGATTCCAAGTTGTAAAGAGAGGAAGACCAGTGAGAGGAGGCTGAACAATGTCTCCATTAATGAATCCGAGTTTGTTTTTAACTGAGAGAGCTATTTCTATAGCTCGAGTCCAAGATAAGTTATTATCACCGGTGAGAACCTCTGAAACAAGAGAGATTCCGGTGTTTTCGCTAGGATGTTGATAGTATGGGCTTGTGAAATCTTCAGTAACGGATTGAGTAGCCATTGAAGAAAGGAGAAAGAAGATAAAGAGAAACAGAGTATGCAGAAGTAATTAATTTGCGTCTGATACCATGATAAATTGTGAAGTAGAAGCTGCCATAATGGCGATAGAGAAGTAAAGAGAAGTTAAAGAAGAAGAAGAAGAAGAAGAAGAAGAAGAAAGCAGTTTAGTTAGAAGAGTAGAAGAGATATTTCTTATTAATTACGATAGCTAACAATCTACATTACATATATACATGTTTTATTCTATCTAACAGCTTGATACAGCTGTGATTTAACAAACTAACTAACTAATACTTTTATTGCTATTTAGTCCCTGCACTTTCTTCTTTGTTTGATTCTTCATTTGTATTCCAAGAAGCCTAACCCTAGCTACCTCATCAAATACTGCTGCAACCCTTTTATATTTCACTGGAATTTACACCATTTTTGAAGGAAAATTATGTGAATATATATAAGGACTCCTTTGCTTTATATACATGAAAGATATTGATGGAGTCTAAAGTGGAGTCAGAATGAAAACATTATGGTGTTTCACAAACAAACTTCATTAATTTATTTGATTATTTATAGTATTTTTACATAGTTCGCTTTTGGTCAAATATTTTTACATACTTTTCTTAATGCACCTCGTATGATTATACGACTTTATTCAATATTAAATGCCCGTTTGGAAGTGCTTTTTTGGAGAAGCACTTAAAAGTGTTTTTAGTATTTTAAGAGTTTTTTTGATTTTCAAAAGCACTTTTTTGAGAAGCATCTATTAGGTGCTTCTTAAAAAAAGCACTTAAAATAATTTTAGATTTTAAAATTATTTTTAATAAATTTTTTAAATTTTAAATTTTATTTCAAAAGCGCTTTTTTACTTTAAAATAAGCACGGGCTCTAAAAATGACAGAATTTGACTTATGACTCCATGCAGCCGACACTAATATAGTCACTGAAATTGTACACGTGAGTCGACTATCAAAGTATATATATATTTTTTCTTTACATTAGTTAATTATGTTTTTTATATCCTTTTCTTTTGGTTGGATTATATATTTATATAGTAATATCAAAAAAGATAAGAATTGTCTTATATGTGGAGTTAGGAAACGTGGGTTAGAGTTATATTTATAACATGGGCAGGTTCATTGTACCAATAAAACGACTATTTACAATGAATCTGCGGTATTTTATATGCTTAGTATATTGAAGGATATAAATTTGGATTATTTTTCAAGATTTATGTTATTTATTTTTACACATCAATTTTCATTTTGAATATTACAATGCTATGTTTTTGGATGAGGATTCAATTTAAAATTTTGTCTCAAATGCCAAAATTATCCATGACAGCTCGGCTAGTTAGAGTCGCCCCAAGGTACACTATTCCATTGGTATTTAGTTACTGTAAATATGATTGTCACCTACATGGATGGTCGCAAACCTTGGGGAGAAATTCTGACATGAAGAAAGTACAAAATGAAAGGAAAAGAAAATGTAAACATGGAGGAGCAGAGAGGCGATAGTAGAGGAGATTTTCCAGCGACAAGTTGCTAGGGTTTTTTTCTTAAAAAGGGTTTGGTCTATAAATTCAGAGGAAGCTAATAAGGAAATCGATTTAATAACAATACTAGTTTACACATTCAAATCATAATTTGAAAAAATTCAGTTACTGTCTATCCACTGAAAACAAAGATATCACTTCCATATATTTTATGAAAAGCAATATGTTTTCCTTAAACATTTTCTAAATTAATACTAGTACGAATGATGACGAAATACTAATTTGGCGACATATTTTTTCTTTTAATCTCATTTGACGAAATACTTCACTCATAAAAATAATAATAAACATTCAACTCTAAAAATGATCTAACTTTACTTTTATATCTACATCATTAACCCATATGAACATTGTATTGTCATTGAAGGGCTATAGCCAAATTACCAATTTTTGTCTTGAATTTAGTTCCAAAATCTACTCTGCAATAATTAGAAATTTCTGGCAACACAGACGCAAAACCAACAGATCTTTTTGCAGAAAACAATCCGTTAAATTTAATAAATGTATCACATGGATATTCATTAACTGTTCTTTTGTAAGATGCAAACCACTTAGCTTGCATGTAATCAAGTTTCCTCCAAGGTGGGACATGAATACCCACTCTCTTCATGGATGTCCTAATAGCATTGCACATTATTTTTACAATCTTCTTCAACTCTTCTTCTCTGCCCACATAAATTTGAAGAAATTTTTCGAGTACTAAAGTGTAGCAACCTGTTGGTCGAGCTATTTCAAATTCTTGAGCTAAAGAAATTTCGATTATATAGCGAGTTTCATTAAGCATCACGTCGATGTATTCGTAAGTTCCGGGCAGGCATCGACCATTTTTTTCCCATTTTGATTTGCAAAGACCTGTAGAAAATAAATTGAAGAACTAAGAAAATTAAACTAATTAAGCATTTATGGAAGACAAAGAAAGAGAAATTAAACTAACCAGCATCAAGACCTCTTTCACGCAATCGAATCATCAATCTGCGTTTAAAATCAGGAGATGAGGATTCACCAATTTGTATCACAGCTTTTTCCACCTCGGAATGAATCATTCTTTTGGATTGATCATCTCCAATGTCTAACAAACTCTTTAACACGTCTTTTGTTTCATATTCAGAACAATTTGTTTTATCTTCAGTGTGATTAAACTTTTGTTTGTCTTGTTCGTCAACCTCTTCATTGCCCTCAAGAAATGAATTGACAAGATGAGACAAATCTGTAAAGGTAGGAGGAGCATTAGAATGTTCGCTTCCACTGCTCTCACATAGCCTAACCCTAGCTACCTCATCAAATACTGTTGCAACCCTTTTGAAGTTCACTTGAATTTGCACCATTTTTGAAGGAAAACTATATATATATATATAAATAATTAAAGAGTCGTCCTTTGCTTATAGTAGTATATATAAAGATTATTGATGGAGTCTAAATTGGTGTCAGAAGGAAGATCTGTTGTTTCTCAAACAAACTTCATTTATTTTTTTATCTATAGTATTTCATACATAGACGTCTTAATGCACCTAGTATGTTTATATGACTCTATTCAATTAATATGGCATCATCTGACGTAAGTTTGACTTGATGAGTCCATGCAGCCGACAATATAGTCAAAAGTGTACACGTGGCTATCAAAGTATCGGATCCTTTCTCTTGATATTAATTATTTATATTGTTTATACTTTATATCAAGCAAAAATAAGAATCGTCATATATGTGGAGACTAGGAACTGTGTGATAGAACTATTGATATGGGCAGGTTTTTTTTTTTTGTGGAAAAATATGGGCAGGTTCATTGTACCCATAAAACGGCTATTCACAATGAATCTTGCATACTGAATGGCTCTGAGCGTATATAAGCATGTATTTTTTTATGTCAAATAATAATTACACGGGAATTATAAGTAAGTATACACTTCATAACGTCATAACGTCATAACGTCATACCATGTGTATTTGGCCACATGTATGGGTAGATTCATTTCAAGATAATGTCAATTTGATATATACTTTATACACTTGATATTCACAAAGTTACTGATCTTAAAATTATTTATTTTTAAGAAAAAAAATCAACCCTACTTGAATCAGTCATTCTAGTTTCGAGAAAAATGTATCTAACTTTTATCTACACCACCTTATCATTCCCTGTCTGCCAAACATTCCTTGCAAGACACCGGTTGCAATGTCTAGAGAAATGATGGGTTCGGTCAACTCCACTATCTTATTCACCACCGCAACACCGATCACTTTGCTGCTAACAGTGACCTTATGCCCTGATTTATTTCAAGATTATCGGAAAAAATAGCCTCTTAGTATCTGGTAGATCCCTACACAATATCACAGATACCAAAACTGCATTTGCTTCTCCATCGGTAGTAAAAGAACAGAAAAAAGATCAAGAATGAACTGTTTTGAATACTACTATGCGCGTCTTTAGCGACTACATAATTGTCGTCTAGTAGTCTACTTTAGCGATAAAAATTTATCTACGACGACATTTGTAGTCGCTACATTGTTTTTTAGTCAGTGTCTACAAAATGTAGTCGTGAATTCTCTCGAAGTAGTAGTTATTGGTTGTAACTACATTTTGATTTTTTTTGTTTCGAAAATATAGTCGCGGAAAACAATATCTTTTTAACGACGAACAAAGTAGTCGTTGTTAACCCCTACTAACGTCTACAATATAATCATTAGTGACTACAAAAATATCGTCGCTAATGAGAACGATGTATTTATGGCAGTCTGGAGGTTTTTCAAATCAAAATTTATACCCAAAAAACACTTTTCTCCTATTTCTCTCAAAACCCTAGTTAATTTTTGTTATAATCTTCATCAATTGTTTCTCCAATTTATTTTATGCTATTCCCGGGTTTTTTTTTTTTAGTCGAAATAACTTATATTAAGGGATCAAAAGGGGCATGGAGTAGTTAACCTACTCCAGCAGAGTCAAACACCAAAATATCATTACAAATAACAGAATAAAAGTCACTAGGCAAAATACAAAACCAATTAACAGGTAATAAATTCCTAGCATAGGCCTTCACAATCCAATCAGCTGCTTGGTTAGCACTTCTTCTAATCCCACGAATCTTAATCTCAGGGTGGGCTGTAGTCATGCTTCTAATATCTTCAAGGATAGGCCTCACCTTCCAATGGCAGGACAGGCTTGAAGAATGCACGGCTTGAAGAACTGCTTCTGCATCAGATTCAATACTGGTGCATGAAGAAACTTGTTCAATGGCAAAAAGAAGAGAACTTCGTAGAGCCATTGCTTCAGCTTCAAAGCTATAACAGGCTGTAGATGTCATGGCAAACCCATTTACTACATCACCTGCGCTATTACGAGCAACTGCGGCTGAGAAAGCTTTGCCAGGAATAAACGAGGCATCCACATTGATTTTGATTTCATTTGGGGGAGGTTTGATCCAATATAGGGATGGGGATTTCCATGTTGGCATCTGCTGATAATGAGGGATTAATATCAATTCATTCTCTTCTTCATTAGCACAAAGGATGTCCCTGCAATTTAAATTCATAAGAGTTAATCCTGTATCAAAGTTAATAGGGATATCTTCAATAACTTTCTTATTACGCATAGTCCATATAGTCCAAAGACAAGCTATAATGGTAAGGAGGATTTCAGTTTTATCTTTTTTATTATTTCCTCGTTCAATCAGATTACCAACCCAGCAGTTAAGACCAGCCAAAGAGGATAAATCAACACTGCAGTGCAGTGGAGATAAACACCATATTCTCCTTACCCACTCACATCTTAAGAACAAATGTTCTATATTTTCTTCCTCTTTCAGACAAATTTTACACAGGTCAGAACTTGTACAATTTCTGACAAATCGATTTCTTTCAGTCGAGATAGCGTTAAGAATAACCCTCCAAAAGAAAAATTTAAATTTGGAGGGTGCTTTAGAAGCCCAACTAAGAGATAATAGATCCTGACTAGGGAAGGAAGAGGGAGTAGGATGAGTAGGAGGGAGGATATACCTCTCTATTTCATGAGAATAACCAGATTTACTTGTATAGATACCATGGTATGTATAGGGCCAGATATAATCTACAGATCCAACTATCCATGGTATCTTAAGCTCAGAAATCCTTTTTGTTATTTCAGGGGGAAATAGAGAATTAAGGATATCAACCTTCCATGTTTTAGTATTGGTATTAATCAAATCTGCTACTAATTTGGGGAAAGTAGGTTCTTCACTGTACTGGGGGGGTTCGGGGAGATAAGAACCAGCCCAATTATCTTCCCAAATAGATGTATAATGCCCATCACCAATGGGCTTGATAATGTGCTGTTTCAGGAGTTCTCTACCCTTAATAATACTGTTCCAGGTCCACGAGGCTCCACGAACTTTAGGGGAATACAGGAATTCTGAGTTATTGAAATACAAGCCTTTAAGGACAAGGTATACTAAAGAATCTGGATTTTTCAGTATAGACCAAGCCTGTTTGGCTAATAAAGAAGTATTAAAAACTTCCAGATTTTTAATTCCGAGCCCCCCATGAAATTTAGGAGATGAAACTTTGTTCCAATTTAACCAATGAATACCTGAATTTTCCTCCCTGCCCCAAAGGAAATTGCTAGAAAGCGAGTTAATCTTTTTAATGATTCCTTTGGGGACAGCTAGAATGGACATGAAGTAAGTAGGGAAAGCATGAATTATAGAAGATATCAATGTAGCTCTACCTGCTAGGGATAAAAGTGATTGTTTCCAACCACTAAGTTTATCAGCAATTTTTGATACAAGGGTGTCCATTGCCTTGGTTTTCGAATTACCCCACTCAGTAGGAATGCCTAGATAAAGACCTAAATCACTAGTGACAGGCATACGAAAGGCATCTTCAAGATGGATTTTCATATGTGGGGTAGTGTTAGGGCTAAGAAGGATTGAGGACTTATTACGATTAATATCCAAACCAGAAGCAAAGCAAAATCTGTGTAAAGTTTCTCGAAAAGCATGGATTTCAATAGCAGAGTTTTGAAGAAAAAATATTGAATCATCTGCAAAGAGCAGATGATGAATGTTGGGACCACCTCTACTAAGTTTAATTCCTTTAATAGACCCATTCATAACATCTCTTTCAATCAAGGATGAGAGTAAGTTTGAGACTATAGTGAATAAGTAGGGAGATAGAGGATCTCCTTGGCGTAATCCACGAGAAGGTTTAATAGTCGAAGAGGGATGACCATTTAGAATAATATTATAGTTAACAGAGGTAACACAGCTTTTAATGAAAGAGACCCAATTAGCAGAAAAGCCCATTTTAGCTAATAAGGAGAAGAGAAAATCCCAGCTTACTCTATCATAAGCCTTATGGATATCTGCTTTAATAATAGAATAGCTATTTCTGGAATTGACCCTTAAATGTTTAAGTTTATGAATTACTTCATGAACAATGATAATATTATCTTGGATTAACCTCCCTTTTATAAAGGCAGATTGGCAAGGAGAAATGATTCTAGGGATGATAACACTAAGTCTCAAAACCATAACTTTAGATAAAATTTTATAGAGAAAGTTGGTGCACGAGATAGGTCTAAATTGATTAATTTTCTGGGGGTTCTTACACTTTGGGATTAATATTATATTAGTTTCATTAATTTTATCCAAAGGGATGGAACCAATAAGGACCCCATTACAAATATTTAGAACATCTGATTTGAGAAGGTCCCAATGCTGGTGGAAAAAAGCTCCAGGAAGACCATCAGGACCTGGGGATTTGGAGGGATGAAGTTGCCAAGCAGCTAATTTCAACTCTTCCAATGTTATAGGTCTCATAAGGGACATATTCTCATCATCAGAAATTAGGGGTTGAATATGACTCAAGATAGGATCTATAGCTCTAAGACCAGGGTCCTGATAAAGACTATTGAAAAATTCTGTTACATGATCTTTTAACTCAGAGAAACCAACAGTCCAAGAATTATCTTCTCTACGAAGACAGATAATGCGATTAGAAGCTCTCCTAATTCTAGTATAAAGATGGAAAAATTTGGAGTTTTTATCCCCCAGTTTTAGCCACCTAATGCGAGACCTCGTCGACCAGAATTTTTCCTCTAATGACCAGTATTTCTCAATCTCAGAAGAAATTGAGGAGAAAAGATCAGAAAGGGAAACATTAGGTTGAAGAGGGGGAGGATTAGAGGACATAAGTTTTTCAAGTTTATTGGTCAAAAGATTAATCATAGTAGCATTATTTCTCAAATTAATTTTTTTCCACCTTAAAATGGTTTTTCTACATCTAACCAAGCGTTTTGCGAGCTTAATATGGGGAGCACCACTAAAGTTCGCAGAGTTAGAAAGGCAAGAATTAATAGCATTTTTGCACGTAGGGATTTTAAGCCAATTAGGATCAATTTTAACAATTTTTCTAACACTAGAAGCAGGGGGATCATATAAATGTAGGATCATAGGGGAATGGTCCGAGCCTATAGGGGGAGCGTTATGTATCCAAGCTTCAGGGAAAGTATTAACCCAATTCGGGGTTCCTAATCCTCTGTCCAGTTTTTGAATAATAAGTTCTTCATTGTCTCTATTATTTCTCCAGGTGAAAGAACATCCTTTAACAGGGATTTCAGAAAGCTTATTTAGGGAAATATTATTATTGAAGTTTCGAATTTCAGCTAAGGATTTAGGATTACCCCCAATTTTTTCCTGTTGGTTTCTAATATCATTAAAATCCCCTATAAATAAGTTAGGGTGTTCAGGATTCGCATTAGTTATAGCATTAATAAAGGTCCATAGTTTATCTTTGTTGGCCTTATCAGGGATAGTATAAATAAAGTTCAAAGACCAATCTATGCCTTCAGGGCTAATAAAAGAAACAGAAATATGATTAACATCAGAAGAAGTTACCTCACAATTGACGTTATCCATGCTAAACAAGGCGAGTCCACCAGATAGTCCTATAGGATCAACACTCCACAAAAGTTTTATTTTTAATTTCTTCGCAAGTAGTAGTAGCTTCTTCCTTTTAGTCTTAGTCTCCGATAGACCAAGAACCTGGGGTTTTTCCCTAGAGATGAGCTCCCTAAGGTTTTGGACTGTCAAGGGGGACCCCGTCCCTTGACAGTTCCAGAATACCCCTATCATTTATCTTGTGGGGGTTGCGGATTGCAACCACCCACGTCCACCGGAGCTATCATTTGAATAGGAGGGATATCAGCAGCCAACTCTAGTAAAGGAACTTCAACCAGCGTGTCCTTTACCTCACTGAAACCTACCATCTCTTCATGAGTAATCTTCCTCTTCTTCGCACTTTGACTTATCTTCGAATTTGAGGGACCAACCAAACCAACAGCTATATCCACCAAAGGGTCACTACCAGACTTAGCCAAGTCTTCTTTCACTGAGGGAATAGGAGTATGAGTAGTAGCAGTAGGGATTGATATATGAGCATCAGTAGTAGGCGAAATGGCCATAGGAGATTTTGGTTCAGAGGGGTTCTCATTGATCGGAGGAGGGATTCCAGAGGGTAGAGTTGGAGAGATCGAAGGGGATTTCTGAAACTCATTTGAAACATTTTGGTTGGGGGTGTGGAAAATGGTAGGACTGTTTGGGACTTCACCTTCGCTCAGATTTGGGCTTTTGGGATTTGGGTTAACCCATTGGAAGCTGGTCTTACCTTTAGTTGGGTTCTCTTTAGACCAGGTACGTATAGACCATCTTTTACCAAAAGAAGGATTTGGGCCGGTATTCTGTTGAACCTTGTTGGGCCAAGGAGTCCACTCTTCATCAGCATTATAATTCTTGCGTTTGGACCCTGAGGTGTTATACCCTTTAGGCCCAATGTTACCTTTGGTGGGCCTTTGATTTCCTCTGGCGGATCCTCGGGTCGATATGGGTCTTGCTGAGTCAGCCTTATCTTCAATATTTGCCTTAGGGGTAGTAGCGGTATTTGACAAAGTTAAGGGATTAGGAACCATAACGATTCTTTGTTCAGGTACAGAGGGACAGTCCTTGTTTTGGCCCATAATGGCTTTTCCTTTTCCAGTACCAAAGGACACTGCGTCCTTTTTGTCTCTTCCATCTCTTGGACCGATGTTCGTACGAGGTTGACTAGTGTATTCCGCCGACCAGCTCTGCCTTGAATCACCACTATCAGTGAATAATTTGGATGGATCATCAAGATCATCCATGATATGAACCTTAGCACCACGACCTTTGACTGGATCAACCGAGAGCCAATCTCCGAACCTAAGTCTCACCATACCTCTAGCTTGTTTAGACTCTTCTTTGAACAGACCGCAATCACTAGTCACATGGTTTAGCAAACCACAATAATGGCAGAACTTACTGAGCTTCTCATATCTCATACGAACCGTAGTTTCTGGTAGGGATGGCCTTTCAAGCGTAAAAAAGGACATTAAGGGATTTTTCACTTTCCATAACACACGAATCCTCAGCTGTTTTTTTGTTTCTACAGAATCTTCAATGTCGTAGGCTAGGAGTGTACAATCCAAGTTCTTGCTTATATCAATAGCATTATCCGGAGTAACGAAAGCAGAAGGGAGATCTAATAGCTGGATCCAGAGTGTAGCCATAGAAAAATCTGCTTCAGCTAGTGACATCTCTGGATGCCATGCATGGAGGATCAACATATGACCATTCACCGACCAAGGACGGAAATGCCAGGTGTTAAGCATATCCTCCTTTGTCTCGAAAGCGAGGAAGAAGGTATTAAACTCAGCTGGGAGCACATGCATAGGCTTCCGAAGCCCCCAAGAACGATTTGCAGCTGTTTCTACTGTATAGGGATTAATTTCTTGGGGTGTGAGGATTTTGGCTAGTAGCATGTTGCGTTGGTTAAAAACCTCATGATCTGGGTATTTAGGAGTTAGTTTCATAGTTTTGATTGGAAAATCCGCCATTGTTGCAGAGAGAGTAAGAAGATGAAGGTTTAGAAGAGAGAGCAGAGAGAGAGTGAGGGATAAAAAACGAAGAGCAGACTATTTAAGGGTTTTAACTTTATCACTAGAGTAGATGTTATGTATCTAATCGAGGCAGACCAAGTTACACTAAAAGGATTAGAACTAAAAAGACAACTAAAAAGACAACTAGAAAGCTAACTAGGGATAACCAAATCTGTTAAATGAACTAGGGATAAAGATACTAATAAAAAAAAAAGGAGGCTAACGAGGTTGAATATGGGATAACCAAGAGGGATAATCATTACTGCTGAGGAGGTTGAACATCATGCGTAATAGGCTATAGATCTAGCTTGGGAACCAAATGATGTTGCATTGGGAAAGAGGAGACTCCATGTTTCTTCAAGAAATTTCTAGAGAGAGAAAATTTTAGAGAGAAGGGAGAGCATCTATTCCCAGGTTCATCTTCTACGTGGGGCCTACTCAAACTTCAATTTCTTCAACCAAATATTGGTGTTTTACTAAAATTCAAACTTTTTAGAATTTGATTTTATTGATGATAATTGTGTATTACATGTTATATGATATGATTATGTTAATAAAAACTTGTTTTATGATTGTATTTTTTATTTATTTGGTATAAATTATGCATATGTTCATTTATTTTTATACTTTTGTAGTTTTTAGTTATATCAAACTGCTATTAAAAGATGGCTTCGAATATTGATAAGAGTTGGATTAAAACGGAGAATTATGTTACAGTGAAATATATTGATGTTTAGAAGAATTTGCCGATTTTGTTGAAAAACAAGATGGTTTTAATGGTTATATGTTTTGCCCGTGTAATGAATGTTCGAATAATCGTCGATTTTCCACACAAAAGGTTAAGGCTCGCCTTCTAAAGTTCGGGTTTATGTCCACGTATGAGGTTTGGACAAAACATGGTGAAAATTTAGATATTCCCGAGGAAATCACTACAGAAATTATAGACAATGAAATATTGAATGTGTATGACGATTTGAGACCCACTTACGATTTTGGTGGTCATTTGGGTGATACCGAGATGAGAGACGTGCATCAAACAAGTCATGGCAATTTTGAAGCTTTGTTCAAGGAATTGGAGACTGAATTATACACTGGATCTAGTTTCTTGAATTTCATTCCCAAGCTAATGCATATAAAGGTGAACAACAAGTGGACTAACACATCATTAACCAAGCTCTTGGAATTGGTGGGTCGTGTTTTTCCCAAACATCATAATTTGTGTGGGTCTTACGAGGAATGCAACAAGAAGTTGAAAAGTATGGGTGTGGGGTACAGTACGATTGATGTTTGCTTGAATGATTGGGCCCTTTTATTACAAGAAGAATGAGTACCTCGAGAAGTGTCTAGTATGTAGTGAATCTAGATAGGATCCGAAGAAGGGTAAGAAAGTATTGCATAAAAAACTCCGTTATTTTCCGATTGCGTCAAGGTTGCAGCAAATATACGCTTCGAAATACACCTCTAAATACATGATATGTCACCATACCGGTAAGAGTATCGATCCAGATCCGTTACGCCATTCTGTTGATGGTGATAGCTAGAATAGATTTGTAGAGTTACATCCTGATTTTGCGGGTGAAGCTCGAAATGTATATTTGGGCCTGGGTATCGATGGCTTTTCTCCATCCTCTATGCAGAACAACTCATATAGCATGTGACCGGTTATATTGACCGTCTACAACTTGTCACTGTGGTTATGCATGAAAGAAACCAAATTTTAACTTTAATTGTTGATTCTGGGTCCACGTTCACGGTAAGGACATGGATGTCTTTCTCCGTCCTGTTATAGACAAGTTGGACATGTTATGGGAAACGAAGATCCGTACGTATGATGGCCACACAAAGCAAGAGTTTACAATGAAGGTTTGTTTGTTGTCCACGACTAATGATTGCCCTGCTAGGTCATACACGCCAGGTTGGCAGGGTAAAGGATACTTAGCATGATCTGAATGCATAGATTCTACTCCTCACTTTACCTATGAGACAGATGGTGGTTAACTATGAGACATCGGTTTAGAAAAAATACAACTTCATACGCGAGTTTCGAACAGAGGGCCCCCTCCCCCCAAGAAAATATAGTCCGACCGATATTCAGACAGTTAGATGGGTTGTGGTGTCGCCTAGGGTGTTATAAAAATATGATAAATAAACGCTGAAAACAATGCACTAAAGCACCCTAGACAAGCACGGTACTGCAAGTATTACAGGACGTATGCAAGTTTTAATGATAAGAAAGTTCGTTCTCAGGGACTTAGGTGGTGTTTGTTTGCACTTAATGAGATCTTAATCTGGTTCATTAAGACACTGAATCAATAAGACTGTTTGTTTTTCCTGTCCAATTCAGATCTGAATGGCTCTTAATGGGTCTGTTTCATTAAGATTTCAAACTAAGGGGGTGTTTGTTTGCACTTAATGAGGTCTTAATCTGTTTCATTAAGACACTGGATCAATAAGACTGTTTGTTTTTCCTGTCCAATTTAGATCTGAATGTCTCTTAATGGGTCTGTTTCATTAAGATTTCAAACTAAGTCTGAATCATTCAGACACTGCCTCTTAATAGAACAAGTTCTATTCAGATGTTCATTCAGCATTCAGCACTTATTACTTAAAAAAACAAACGACACCTTAGTGTGTATACGTTATGAGCAAATAATACGAGTAGAATGTAATTAATCAAAAGACATAAAATAAATACGATTGATTGAGAGATGATTGATTAAACTAAATAAATTAAAAGATAATTAAGAAATATGAGATGAGAAATATAGCTTAGGTTTTGCTAGTATGCACTAATCCTTCTAATTCTTTCTATCAAATGAGCATCTGAAGGTTTCACCCTAATCTGATGATTATCGAGTCTTTAATCTAGCTTTGAAATATATCATCAAACACCCTAATTCATCCATCAACACATCAAGTATCAGGACAGGATACACCTTGAGTGAGAAGTGTATCAACTGAACAAGAAACAATAAAGAAATTATACTATTATTAAATATATAAAATTATATAGCGTGATTCTAAACTATCTAATACCGTCTAGGCGCTAGGGCTCGGTCAACCGTCTAGGCATGAAACTGAGTTGTACAACATAGAATATAATATATAAAGATATATAGCGGGATTCAAAATCACCTAGGTGCTAGGGCTTGGTCGTCCGCCTATATCCTGAAACCAATTTGTACAATATAAGGACTTATACTAGAATTATCTTTAAAAAAATATAGGTGCTTTTGCATAATATAAGGACATATAGTGCAACTAGTTCAATAAAAGAGACCATTATACTTAGAGACTTATAGTGTTTTTTTCATAATATAGGGACTTATATTGCCATTTTTGCATAATATAGGGAAATTCAAAACCACATTTCACCCCGATCAAACTATCCCCACTCCACTTATTGATACAATCATAAGAAATCGTAATCTATTAATCTACTAATAAGTTGTTTCATGGCAGTTTTATCTGTCACTTTATTGTGAAAGACTGATTGGCTCGTTTTGCCATAAGTACCCCCATATTCCGTTGAGCAAATTTTGACAATGGGTTTGAGTCAGTGATTGAAAAACTTCCTTTTCTTGATTTTGATTCGCGTAGAAATTCCGAAACTATAATCCTAGCTGAACGGAGGAGACCTGAAAAAAGTCTCGAGTAGTCGGCATGGCTTAAAACAAATAGAGAAACGACGGTTGGTAGATATTAATTAAAGATCTATATCTATGTCTTGTCAAGAGGGCACACACTCCTTGACAGTTCCATACCAATACAGTCATTGAAAATCGTCGAACGTTTCTAGGGATAGTCTGAATATCCTATTTTGTTAGGAAAAATCTTTCATCCAATATTGGATGAACCTTCACCAATTATATTAATACATATATCTCATGTTTTAAACTTACAAAAGTAACTAACTAGTTAATCTAATGACTATGTGTTTTGTTATAATAATCAATGCATGTAATATAAATATTCTCTACCATCCAATATTTGAAGGAAGTCTTACCCATTTTGTTATAATTAAAAATTAAAGTTGTCAAATGTATGGAGATAAAACCAACTAAAAGTCCAATTCAATTATTTTTATCCACAACCAAGCCCTGAAAACCCTATATGACCCAAAATCTAAATAAAAACCCAGATGTAACCCAAAATTATCCAATCCACTTTCTAAGTAAATTCCTTATTACATAGACCCTTGACCCAAAATGGCCTAATAAATCCAAAATAAAAGCATTGGGTCCAATTTGGCCTACGATCTCATCCTCATCTTCTTAATCTCAAATTTTTCATTAACCAATTAGAGTAATGCTGGATATCAACCAAATATCACCTTCCTAGATGGATCAATTAAACTGTTTCTCTTTCCTGATTTTTTTTTTCTCTCTCTTATATGAAACAGTTTAATTGGTCCACCTAGGAAGATGATATTTGGGTGATCACTTTTTAGGTGATACCCAGCATTACTCAACCAATTAAGATTCCAACTCAACTATTTATTATCTAATTTTATGGTCCAATACCTTAAATAACCATTCACCACTATTTCTCCTCCCACCCTCGACACCTCCAGATAGGGCTGCAAACGAGCCGAGCCGAGCCGAATACTAGATGTACAGGCTTGGTTTGTTAATTTCTCGAGCCGAGCTCAAATTTAGACGAGCCGGACCGAGCCGAGCTCAAATTTAAACGAGCCGAGCCCGAGCTTCCAATCATCCAAATCAGAAATGTTAGAACTTGTTTGTTTAACTTATTGAATAATCTTTTTTAAAGTCGAGCACGAGTTGCTCATGAACAATTTGTTTTTTATGGTTGAAATGGGACTTTCATGAGTGTGTGGTATGA
Source organism: Nemophila menziesii (assembly GCA_029959085.1). Classification (NCBI taxonomy): domain Eukaryota; kingdom Viridiplantae; phylum Streptophyta; class Magnoliopsida; order Boraginales; family Hydrophyllaceae; genus Nemophila; species Nemophila menziesii. The sequence continues at coordinate 33,751,245 of JARWIR010000005.1, read as the reverse complement.
AAATATATAACATAACACTAATGAAAAAATAAATGACTAAAGAAATTAAAAATATCCAATTAGATATTGAAGGTTAATAATATATTTATAAGTAGATAATTTATTTTTATTTATACTTCATAATTTTAAACGAGCTCACGAGCCGAGTTCGAGCAGGCTTGTTTACGTATCGAGCTTAAAATGGAGCTTGAGCTTGAGCTTGTTTATATTCGAGCCGATCTCGAACGAGCTTTTCTCCGAGCCGAGCTCGAGCTGCTCGCGAGCGGCTTGGTTCATTTACAGCCCTACCTCCAGATTTCCAACAAAAATTTATGGTATTCCCCACTTGTACTTATCCAGCCCAAACTCAAAAACAACTCCCCAGCATCGGCTCAATATATTCTCATACTACCCCCTTCTTAATTCGTTCATTCAGAGACCATAGAGTTCTCACGCTCTTATAAGATCCGCACACCTACCCTTCCATGTCGATCATGTCTTTCTGACTTGCATCATCATCCTAAGTTCTAACCACCAACACCAACAGATCCGCCATGTTCAACTCTACACCTATCCCTTTCCATGTCGATCGTTTCTTCTTCTTCAATTGCATCACTATCCTAACCACTAATTCCAACAGATCGGCACACATATCCCCTTCCATGTTTGATTCTACGCTTCCTCTTACTTGATTCAATATCTGACCTTCTTTCAACGATGATCACATCCAAACAAACCCTTGAATTGCTACTTGATACAAGCTTTATTGCTGTTACTAGAATCCCAATTACCACTACCACGCTGCTTCCTTCTCTTCTTCTTCTCTCTCAGTACTGTAACACCACCACCACCTAACGCCGACTCCGATCTAATGATCAACAAAATCAGCAAACACAACTCCGCCAGATAATTGCAAGGTACGATATAGTTTGGTTCTTATCAAAGAAATTAATGAAAGGTGTGATATGAGTATTCTGTTTTCTATAAACTAAAGGACTTGCTAGTAATCACTTTCTGATTGCATTGTTCAGATATTTAAACAGTTAGTATTTGGGGTACTTTAAGTTTGACTTTAAATTTAAGAAGGCCACTATGGTCGACTACATGGGGTAGCACTAACAGTGCAATTAACCAATGAGCATGAAGAAACACCTACATTGTGCCAAGCGGGTACTTATGTATGTCTTTTTGTTGTCATATAATTTAACCAACCCGATATTTGAGATTTTCAGGTTGAGTTCAGAGTCGAGAATATTACTCGCCTTTACATCTCGATGAACGATTCTAAGTCGAGATTCGTCATGAAAATATGATAGACCTCTTACTATTCCCACACATATGTCGGAATATGTGGCCAATTGAGATTTAAAGTTGACTTCCCTACTTTGAATAAAAAATATTTGAAGTTTCGGATTTATTACACGCTAATCATGATATATCATCCTACCAAATAATGGTTAATCGAGACTCCTGTTTTCAAGATACTTGTAGACAAGTAATTGTCTACTCACTTGATGCAACATTCTTACAATTTCACGAGATTTCTAATACAAATTGACTCTGTCTTTGATGAGATTTGCGGCTATATGAGTTGTGTATCATCGTAATCTTGGGAAATTACATGGATGTTGCAGTGAGGAAGATAAACGCTTACTTGTCTATGAGTATTACGATAATAAGAGTGACCAAGTATTATTTGGTATGATGATATAGCTATTCTAGTATAAGGTGAATTAAATATTTTTTGCTTCAAAGCAAGGAAGTCAAGTTTATATCTCAATTGGTTAACATGTCTTGGACATATGCATGGGAGTAGCAAGAGGTTGGTTTAGCTTATCTTTATGAAGAATCTCGACTTAGAATCGTACATAGAGATGTAAAGGCGAGTAACATTTTGCTCGACTCTGATCTTAACCCAAAAATTTCGGATTTCGGCTTGATAAAACTATACAATGACAAAGAGACTCACATAAGTACCCAGATTTGCGAATGTAGGTTCCAGTAATGCTCATTAATTTTATTTTTTAAATTTTTTTTCATGAAACTTCAGTTTCATTTCAAAGTCTTGGTTGCTAATGAAGTAGTGGGTATCTTGCACCAGAATGGGCATTGTGCGGATATCATACCGAGAAGGTTGATGTGTTAGGCTTTGGAGCTGTAGCTTTATAACTCATTTAGTGGAAAAATACACTCTGATTCGAGATTCGGATTTAGAAGATTATCTTCTTGAATTAGTAAATGATCACTTTTATTCCACCAAGATCATATTTATCGTATTCTAACATGACTGACTTTCACAGGCGTTGCAACTTCATGAAAATGACTGTGTTTTGGAGTGGATACAACTTTGTCAGGGATAAAGTAGTGACATTCCTATCACTCTTTTCACTTCTTTATCAAACTCTGATAATTTTGGATCCACCCGCTCTAGATCACGATCATCTGCGTGTAGTTGTTATGCCTGTGAAATTTGATTCATTAGTGCTCATAAATAAGATCGTCATGATGGAGTAAAATGGAATTATAATTTTGTACCAATTCAAGAAGGTAAATCTCGTCTTCTTCTAAACTCGAATCAGAGTTTGTATTCCACTGATTAGTTCTAGCGCTACGACTCCGAATCCGAACACATCGGCTTTCTCGGTAAGATGTCCGCAGAAGATACCCACTACATCATTGGAAACCAAGATTTTGAAGTTTTGCGAGAAAAAAATGGATAAAAAAGGGTTAATTGCAATGTTACCCCCCTGTGGCCACTATGGTAGACTACATGCGGTAACAATGCAATTAACGAATGAGGATGAAGAAAGACTCACATCGTGCCAGCAACATGTGTATTTATGTGTGTCATTTTGTCGTCGTAAAGTTTAGCCAAGCCGAGATTTGAGATTTTCGGGTTTGAGATCAGAGTCTTGAGGAAAATATTGCTAGCCTTTATGTCTCGATGAACGATTTTAAGTCGAGATTTTTCATAAAGATATGATAGAAATCTTGCTATTCCCACACATGTCGAAACGTGTGGGCCAATGATAGAAAATTTGGATTTATTACACGCTAGGAATGATAAATCGTCATACCAAATAATGCTTGATCGAGACTCCGGTTTCGAGATACTCGTAGACAAGTAATAGACTATCTCCCTTAATGGAACATCTGTACAATTTCACGAGGTTTTGATGGTGCACAGGTGATATAACATCTATACAATTTCACGAGGTTTTGATGGTGCACAGCTGATATACTTGCGATTTCTGCTACAAATTTGCTCTTTCTTTGATGAGATGCTACAATAATTGTTTAACCATATGGTAATATATCTCTTCAAGGGAAAGAAACAATTTGTAGCAGAATTTGCGACTATATGAGCTGTCATCGCATCATAAACTTGTGAAATTATATGGACATTGTATTGAGGAAGATAAATGCTTACTTGTCTATTAGTAACACACACGAAAATAAGACTCTTGTTCAAACATTATTTGGTATGATGATATAGCTAGTCTTAGTATAAAGATGAATTAAAATCTACTAAAATGTTTTGCTTCAAAGTAGGGAAGTCAAGTTTACATCTTAATTGGCCAACACGTCTCGACATATGCATAGGAGTAGCAAGAGGTTTAACTTATCTTCATGAAGAATCTCGCATTAAAATCGTACATAGAGATGAAAAGGTGAGTAACATTTTGCTCGAATCAGATCTCAACCCAAAATTTTTGGATTTCAGATTGATAAAACTATACAATGACAAAGAGACTCACATAAGTACCCGGGTTGCAGGCACAATGTAGGTTTCGGTCCTGCTCATTAATTTTATTTTTTTCAATTTTTTCCGAAACTTCATTTTTCATTTCAAAATCTTGGTTACTAATGAAGTAGTGGGTATCATGCACGGAAGAGGCATTACTTGGACATCTTACCTAGAAGGTTGATGTGTACGGCCTTGGAGCAGTAGCTCAATAACTCATTAGTGATTTGAATTTAGAAGATGACGAGATTTATCTTCTTGAATTGGTGAAAACATCAGATTTATTCCATCGTGATCATATTTACTGTATTCCAATGTAATCTGACTTTCACAGGCGTGTGCTAACTTCATGAAAATGACCGTGATATGGGGCCTCTAAATAATATTGTAATATGAATTTTAGTTTCTATAATTTGTGTTAATAATATACACGATTAATTGATAAGGAAGTGTGGAAATAAGTTGAAGAAACTACGTGGGATCTGACCATGAAAAGTGTTACCTTGAAACCATCTACTAGATAAATACTCTCGTTTTTATAGAATAGAGTTTCAAGATTGTTTGATGATTTCAAGGAAACACTTTCAAGGTCAGATACCACCTACTTTTTTTAATTTATAGTCATTGAGATCTTGATTAATTTGTGTAATACTTCATACATTATAACAACCAAAATTGATATTAGAAATATAATTTACAAGAGAATAAACGATTTACTTCATATGTAAAGTTTTACGAAATAATATTATTTCCGTTGTCATTCCTCCAAATATCAGAGATTATCATGTCCAGGCCTGGTCGGGTCATGTTCTAGAAAACTTGCAAAAGATGTGGGCTATATGTCAGATGACAAAAAGTTATTTCTTGATATTATTATCAGCAAATTTGAGATGTGTACATCGTTAAGGCCACTTGTATGGTAGTATTTATTTATATATATGAAATTGTGTTATAATGTTAGATTCATTTCAGTAGAATAACCTCGTGTTTTGTCTCTGTTACTAAATATAAAGGAGTGCATGGTTCAGTTAAAAGATGTGCAAGAGTAAAAGTATAATGTGACTGAGGGAGTTCAAGCTGGAAGCTTAAAGAGTTTGAGAGAGTTCTAAATGGTATGCAATGGCAAGTTTAAAAAGCGCTTTATTAGCAGCAACAGATTCCCGAGACCTTAAAAACAGATGAGTGGCCATTGTGTGCTTATATCTCTCAAAATATTGCGTAAAATTTAGGAAAAGACAGTAAAAATAATTGGCCTTCCATTTGATGCAGTTGAGAGATTAACAAAAATGGAAGAAGTAAAGTGCAATTTATGGTGTTTCTTAAGACCTTTAAGAAAAATAGTGTTATAGCTTGTGTAGTTAAGGCTTTTGAGCTAAGAGATCCATAAAAAGAATATTAGTTGTATATACATCAAATAAGTTGCAGAACTAATATACCAAAACAATTAGATTGTATCTTTCTTAATTTTGTTTATGTCAATATAAATGTAGATGTTTCCATTAAAGATCAATTGCATTGCATTAATTTGAGTCATATAGACTTGATATAATTGCAATTATAAAAAAGAAAGATGAGTTCCCACGAGAATTCTTGATTTAACTGTGCTTTGTATTATCTTCTAGAGGCTTGGATGTTGCATTCTTGTTTTTTAGTTCTGCAATTGTTTTCCTTTGTATCCAATTTTCAGTTAATATTCACACATAAAAAGAAAGAAGCTCAAATGGATCATGAACAATACACATTGGCAGGTTATATTTGTCATGTGAAGATAAGGTTTGCTCAGTTACTAAGGATGCATTTCACTCTCTACTTAGATATGATTGGTCTGAAGTTGCTCTCTACTTTCACACTAATTAACCCCTTAGGGACTAATCTATCCTTATTTATAAATTCAGGGACGGCTCCCTGTAGATCACTGGTCTGCTCATGAATATAAATGTTTTGTTTATTACAAGAAATTACTAATCTAAAGAAACATCCCAAGTATGTTCATATGATTTACAGGCAATTCCAAAAGCGCACTAGTATTAGTATTAAGGGATGCAAGAACCAATACAACAATGCAAAATTATCCCCTCTCACTGATCATACATTGTCTCGTTTTCAAGATTAAACACAGGATAAAATTTCTCCCTTGATTCATCAATTACTAAGTCAAAGCTGCTTGCATATGGCTGAGATATTTCATTATGCTCACCTTTGTTAACAAACATGTCTGCATCATGGAACATATCAAAAACACTCAAACCATTGAACTTAACTAAGAATCTGAGAGTTGGGTTGTGGATTATTTCTTCAACAAGAGTATTTGAAATCAGATAGGGTGTATTTTCTGATTGGTCGTAGGAGTGGAGTGTGCACCTAGACCTGCCGTGTAAACATTAAACATAGCATCTAAATGAATGTGTTTATTAGCATTTACAACATTTTTTCAATTATAACAAAGCTTGAAAATTTAAATAGCCAATAAACCAAAGCTCGATCTTATAACACAAAATGCTACAGTAACATTACAAAAAAAATGAAAAAACATTGTTTTGAATTCTAATGATGAAACAACGAAGAAAATGGCTAATCGACAACAAATTTCCATTCTCCAAGATGTTGTATTTCTTCTTGGTTAGCATTACCTTACCAATAGATCACCATTTTCTCCTGATTATTTTTGGAGTGAACGTTCAACTGCTACCATAAGAGCAATCCATATGACCGTACATGATTGTCCTGCTTTCCCATTCGATCCTAGCTTCAAGGACTTGTTGATTCGACTTCGACCTTAATGTATTGTTTGGATTCATTTTTTTAAAGGAAAGGAAAGGAAATGATAAGAATAAATTTTCCTTTCCTTTGTTTGAATTCGTTTTTTAATTAAAAGAAAGTAATTCAATAGATTACAAAATCATTTCTTTTCCTTTAAAACGTCAATTATTTAATCCTCCCGTTTTGGAGTCATTTCAAAGGAAAGGAAATGATTATTTTTTTAAATGTCACAACTAACCTTACAATTTTTAATATATTTTTACATAACACAAAAAAGATATAAAGGTATTTTTATGTAAAATAATCCTTTCATTTCTCTTAATAATGTGAATCCAAACAAGTGATTCCTTAATCAATTACTTTCTTTTTCTTTATTAAATTTTTTATAATCCAAACACGATTATCACTTTCCTTTCCATTCCTTTAATATTTTTATATTCCTATCATTTCTTTTCCTTTGATAATCTGAATCCAAACAATGCATAAGTCATTCAGGTCGCTAATAGCACGTTGGATGGTAATAGCTTCTGCGAGCAAGAAAAACAGGGACAAATGGTGCAATTAACACTATTTGATAAATTAACTGCAGGGTGAGCCTTTTTCTGCATAGCAGTTGGATCTATCAATGATGGGCACTGAAATCGCATATAACTACTTTTAGACATAACTCATTGTTTTTGAATCAGGGTACTGTGTGGCTTAAATTAGATGGGAGAAGAACATACATATGAGAGGAGAGAAGAACGTACGTGTGTCTGCAATTAACCCCACAAAGGGGTCAAGTGTATGTGTTCTAAGAGAGAGGAAGATGGGAGAGCGAAAGAAAGAGGAAGGTTTGTGTTTTAAGAGAGGGGAGAACGTATGCAAGTTTTTTTTTTAATTAATAATATGTTTTATTTTAATTTTCATTAAATAGTAAAGGATGATGGCTATATATATATATAACATTCTTGTTTTTACAGAAAATCTTGGAGTATTGTTGGAGATGATTTTTGCAAGGCAGTTAAAAAGACAATGGAGAGTAATATTATGTTGAAGAAAGCAAATGCTACAAATATCTCTCTTATTCCAAAGGTTTAAATACCAAATAATGTAAGAGAGTTTAGGCCTATCTCTTATCTCTTGTGTGAACACACCATACAAGACCCTTTCAAGGATTATCACTATAGGATTAAGATTGTGCTCAACTTCCTCATATCTTTTAATCAAGCTGTCTTTGTTTGTGACAGATATATAGGTGATAATATCACGGTGGCTCAAGACATTTTGAATGGATATGGAAAGAATAATATATCTGCTAGGAGTATTATTAATCTGGACCTTAAGATGGCATATGACAGTTTAAACAGGATATTCCTGTATAATGTGCTACATGCTTTGAATTTTCCTCAAACCATAATCAACTGGATTACTATGTGTGTCTCTACTCTTACATATTCTTTGTGTATTGGTGGTGAAATTGTGGGATATTTTGAGGGTAAAAGAGGACTGAGACAAGAAGATCCATTGTCTCCTTATCTTTTTGTCCTATGTATGCAAGTTTTTACTACCTTATTTCAAAAGATTGGAGAAAACAAAAAGTCTTACTATCATCCAAAGTGTGAAGTGTTAAAACTAAACCATATTATTTTGCAGATAACCAATTAATCTTCATGAAATCTAATACAGAATCTGCTTTAATTGTGAAAGACGGTCTTAATATCTTTGCAAGACTTTAGGGACTGAAATTAATACTTCAAAGAGTGAAATATACTTTGGTAATACTTCAAGTCAACTCAAGGAAAGTATTATGAATATATTGTGTATTAAAGAAGGCTTCTTACCAGTAAGGTACCTTGGAGTGCCATTGAATTCAGAGAAATAACTCTAGCTGATTCTAATAAGCTAGTGGAAAATATATATTCAAGCATCTCAGCCTGGAGTAATAAATTGCTTACCTATGCAAGTAGGTTAGAGCTAATTAAATCTGTGTTGATTAGCAAGATTTTATATTGGTCTAGAGTATTTCTCTTGCCAAAGTGAATCGAAAGCTCTCAAGCTTTCTTTGGAAAGGAAACCTAGAGGGAGCTAAGGGAGATAGAGTTTCATGGGTTGAAATATGTAAAGGTAAAGCTTTTGGTGGCTTAAATTTGCCTAATGTTGAGGTTTTGAACAAAGTGTGCCTGTTGAGTGTGTTTTGGAGAATGTATAAGAGGAGTACAAATCTGCTTAAGGTTTCATTACCCACAAGGTAAATAATGGTGCTCATACATATATTTTTTGGTATAAGTGGATAAGAGGTAGGAATGTTAATGAGTTCCTTCAGAGGGATACACACTACAGCTCTATATGGCTTAACAAAACAATTCAGAGTTGTTATATAAGGGGGAGATGGAACTTACCACCTCCTTTAAGTGGTATAGCTGAGGCTATGCCTTCTCTAAATGCAGCTGAGGATAAAGTTGTTTGGAAAGCGAGTATTAAAGGAAAGTTCTCATTCAAGAAGACAATAATTAGTTGATTGATCATGGTCAGATTCTAGAATGGACAAGAGTAGTATGGAATGCCATGAATATACCAAAAATCTCCTTTTGTGCTTGGTTAGCTAGTCTGAATAGGTTACCTACTAAGGCTAGGATGATGGAGTGGGGAGTCCAAAGTGATACATTGTGTGTGTTCTGTCATGCTTCTATTGAAGACAGAGACCATCTTTTCGTGTTATGCTCTTGGACTAAACGAGTGTTATATAGATGTTTTTTGTTGTGTGATGTTCAGATGTCGATTCTTACTTCTTGGGATGAGTTAATGGACTTCATGTTGATGAGGGATAATGATAAATTTATGGGGGCAATTTACTCGGGTTGGTTTACAGCTTTTATATATCAAATTTGGAGTAATCGTAATGCCCACATACACAAAGGTAGAGTGATGAATGAAGAACAAATTGTGCACAATATTATGTACTGCCTTTATATAAAGAGCAAGGGCAAGATGAAGTTTAAAGTGAAAGATGAGAGGTTAATTCTTGCAGCTAATTGGAAGTTGCAAAATATCTTTAAAGTTGTTTAAATTGTGTCCTTAAATGTAATTGTTTCAGTTTGTAACAGATAGGTTAGTTTTGTTATCTTCCTATCTGTTATATAGAGGCTTAGTTTTGAGTGCTCAAGAATGTATGAACAAAAGTTAAGTGCTATAAAATTTCTTATTGATCGAAAGAAATAGAGGCAACTATCAATTTTACTTCTTTTAAAGCCTAATTCAAGTACAAAAGTATCAAACTTTTTATACCATTGTTTAGGGGACTATTTTAAACTATATACAAATTTTTCTTTAACAAACATACATGACCAGGATACTTGATATCAAAAAACTACTCAGGCTATCTCATATATATTCTCTCTTCTAATTCACCATGTTTAAAGTAGTTTAACATCAAATTATTTAAGTTTAAGATCAAATCAAACAGCAAAAAAAATATCATTCTTATAGATTTGAATTTGATAACAAGTTCCTTCTTTTTAGATATAGCCCTTTGGTGTTGCCTAGGGTGTGATAAAATAATATAATAAAAGATATAGAAACGATGCACAATTCACCCTAGATAAGCACGGTATCGCAAGTATTACAGGATGTATGCAAGTTTTAATGATAATAAAGTTTTAATGATAAGAAGATTCGTTCTCAGGGACTTAGTGTGTTATACGAATGAGCAAATAATTAGGAGTAGCAAGTAATTAATTAAAAGACAGAAACTAAATAAGATTGATTGTGAGATGATTAATTAAACTAATGAAAATAAAAGACAAATAAGTAAATAAGAAAAAATATGAGATGAGAAATATAGTTTAGGTTTTGCTAGTATGCACTAATACTTCTAATTCTTTCCATCAAATTCTAGTTAATAAGGGAGATAATAGCTCTTAAATAATTAGTCAGGATTCTAAATTCATATACCCTAGACCTTGAGAGCGACTAGGGGGCTACGACACAACCACAAGGCAACCTAAACTTAGGGTTATCAAGCGCTACCAAGGCCCTAAGCAATTCAATTCCAAACATGGTGATAATGGTTAAAACATACCCTAATGACTATCTAGTTAGAATCGGTGTTGTCAAGACCAATATCGGACACTAGACGCTATGTGGTGTTTCAATAATTAGACACCCCTTCCGGGCGACCATCTAACTACTATTAAGAAAGCCATAGTGATCAGGATTAGGACAGGCAATAATTCAAAACACATAAACAAATATATGGGTAAGCAGCTAATATCAAATTAAAACATATAATTCCCAAAGAAACTTAGATAGAAAGAATATAGAATTCATAGATTATACATAATGCAAAACCCAAGCTATGGGAAAATTAGTTCATACCTAAAGGAAATAAACTAAAAGACTGAATAAAAGACTTCATCTTGCTCTCTACAATAACTCTAATGATATAAACCCTAAGGACTAATTTATGTGAGGCAAGGATGATTTACAAGTGATATAAGGGTGTATTTATATGTGTTTAGAAGACCTAATTCGTTTTCTTGGAGTAGAAGGACAAGTAATGGACTCCAAGCCCAACTCAAATTCGTAACCCTAAAATATAGAAAAGGTAACAATCAGACACGTTTTTGTTTTGGTCATAACTGCTTCAATACTTATTTGTTTGACGCATTCCAATAGTCGAAACTGATCGTCTCAGAAAAGCTCTTTAACTTTGCTTCAAACAATTCTTCCAAATTCCTAACCAATCTTGAGTTATAAGCCCTTTTGTGGTCGTGGGTGATGGAATTTAGATTTATTTGGCAACTTTATCTTTCCATGTCCTAGCTTTTCCTTTCTTTTCTCCAAAATCCATGTATATCTGGTGGGTCCTGGTGTGTTATAAAATAATAAAGATAAAATAGAGGAACCACTAACTGCAAGTGTACAGTTGTCCCAAGTAATATATGATAATCAAGTTCGTTCTCAGGGACGGATTAGGTATAACTCTAGTATTAATCAGATAGTAGTAGTAATTGCTTGACAGAAAAATAAAATAAAGATTTTTGTTTTTATAAAATAAGAGATGCAAGAAAATAAATTACGGAAATAAAATAAAACAAGTAAAAGAGATTTAAACTTCATAAGAGAGAGAATACTTGATCCTCGCAAGGGTTTCACCTAACCTATCTAATTAATGCTTCTGTTTAAGGGCTAAACTGGTATTATTGTGCTAGCCGGGACTCTAGTATCTCCTAACCCCCGTCAGGGTGGACTTAGGAGCTATCATACGGTATTACAAACCCCGTCAGGGTGATTATAAGCTACTTTCAGATGAATACTAATTTACCTCATTGGCTGCATGGTTAGTTAAGCCCGTCAGATTCAATAACGAATATTGCGCGTCTATTATCTAAGTCTGTAATTAAACCCCCCCGTCAAGGTGATCACTTCCCCACCAAAGTGAATAACTTAATTACTATGAGCTAATTTTGATTAATGACTTCAAAATTAGTGATTAAAACAAAATAATAGTCAACACAAACTACCTAGTCTAATTTAAACCATTAAATCCCAAAAACTGAAAACATAAATTAAATAGAATTGGGTTCAACCCATATAGCGATTCTCAAGTACTAAAGAAATTAGTTCATAATGGAATTAAAAACTGAAATAAATAAAAAGGAATACATAATTCTCAATACAGAAAAGAAATAGGATAACCTAATGGTTGGGTTGGCTGTTGTTGGAAGAACAGAATTCCTCCAGCGCTAGCTTCTCCTCCCTTCTTGCTCTAACTTGAAAACCTTAAGCCTCTTGTGTAATTCTCTAAAGTGTATGAAAATAGGAGGCTAAGGGGTGTATTTATAGGTGCTAGGAAGCCCTAATTCGTTTTTACTTGGAGTGGAAGACAAGTTAAAAGAGTCCAAGCCCAACTCAAATTCGTAAGTAGATAAGGATAATTACTGATAACTTGTTTTTACCATATCTTCTTCGTTACTAGACCGTTTTTGGCCCGTAAGATATCAAAAGAATCCTCACGGAATTATCTATCTACCTATGATAGGGATCTTCCAGAATCCTCCCATATTTGGAGTTATCAACACTTATTTAGACATAGTTGCAGAAACTCAGATTTATTTGGCAGTTTTTCCTTTTCCTAATTGAAATCTGTTTCTTCTATCTCCAGATTCCTTTAAGATCTTCTTTCATTATTTCCTTAGATTTGACTTGGCCTCTAATTAATTACCATATATCTTTAAAGCTTCACAATAAATAAATAATTAAACCGCATATGCTTTAAAAATTAATAAATCAATAAATCAAGACTAGAAATTAGAAAGTGCACTCTAAAATTAGAAACTCGAATAAAATACTTCCTAACACACTAAAAATAACCTAAGACTTTAATTCTCACTTCTCCTCCTTGTATTGGTTTTCATAAAATTCAAGAATCTACTAACTTTGCACTAAAAATAACCAATTAACGCACAAAAGCTTAAAAATGCAAATAGTCTAATTCCAAGGGGAGAAAGTGTAATATGACGAAATAAGCATAAAAGTCTATCAAATAAGTCAAATATTCACCTAAAAGGATGTCTCCAAAGGGCTAATATTTAGAACAAATAGGGAGACATCAATATCTTCTTTCCTTTAATTCTTAGAATTGACTTGGCATCTAATTAATCTCCATATATATCTTTAAAGCTTCACACTAAATAAATAATTAAACCCAATATGCTCTAAAAATAATAAATTATTAAATCAAGACTATAAATAGGAAACCGCACTATATCATGCGAAAATCGAGTATTTAGACTTCTAAAACACTAAAAATGATGTCTCCAACTAATATTAATTCATGACAAATGAGAAGACATCACCCTTATTAACTAAACTAGCTATATATCTGGGAAGGTCATTATCATAAACTTTTTTTTTGATTTCATACAACCATTTATATTCAAGTAACTTTTGATCCTTAGTTTTTTATGAAATATCCAAGTATTATTCAGTTATAAAGAATGCATTTCTTTTTCCATGGCAGACAACTACATATCCTTATTTTTACAACTAAAAACATCAAGATAGTTTTCAAGTTCAACATGTTTAATATCAACACTAAAATTTAAAGTAGTATAACAAGATCAATATATGAATACTTGGATGTATGCCTTGATTCCCTTCTTATCCTATATCTTGTCAACAGATATTGTTGCAAACTATCTTAAGTGGACTTCTAAAGTGTTTTAGACTCACCAGTGTGATATGTGTCTTCAACTAGCTCCTCTATGGGTGAATTACCTTTAGGTTCTTCCATCTCAATGTTAATTACATTATCTCCAGAAGTTGACATAACTTCAACCTGAATTTCAACACCTTTAGGGGTTGATTTAGGTTCAATAACATCATTACTTAAACAATCAGTTCATGCCTCACAAGGAAATGTAAATTCATCAAATATCACATCTCTATTTATAATTATTTTGATTCTTAGAGATATGTCGTCCTGAAATTAGTAACCCTTAATGCCATGCATTTGTTGATAACTAATAAATACACATTGCAGAGACTTGGGATCAATTTTACCCTTTTTGTTATGAGCATAAACACCACAACTGAAAATTCTTAAATTGGACAAATTTGATTTTTCCTTTCTCAGAATTCCATATGACATATCATGTTGAAAGATCTATATAGGCATTTACCATATTTGTGGTAGTGTAAAGAGCCTCACCCTTAAAAGGATTTTGAAAGACCAGATGGGAATCACAAGTACCTAATCTTTTCAAGTAAAGTTTTGTTTATTCTCTCAGCAACCCCATTCTGTTGAAGAGGGTTTTCTAACAGTTCTATGTTGTACAATATTATGATGTTTACAAAAATTATTAAATTCTTTATTGCAGCTAAGTTAATTGTTGATGATATATTGTTGATGAATATATCTTTTAGTTCCTCATTTGGAAGCTAAGTTAATTGTCGATGTTATATTTTATTAAGGTTGCCAAAAATAAATTATAGTGGAAACAAAAATAGATATGAGATTTATTTATAATATAAACAAATTCAAGGAAAATAATATTTTAATGTTATTTCTTATTTTAAATAGAATAACTATTAAAATGAAAAATTAAATTATGTTTTATTATTACTAGTATTAAAATATTTATTATTAGGTTAATAAATAAAAACAAAATTATGATTAAAATAATTATTATCTTATATTTTAATAAATCTTATTATTGATTAAAATAAATAGTTTCAAAAAAAAAGTTAGTTTAGGATTCAATCTCTATTCTCATCGAATGAAAAATTAGATGTGATTTTTGATGATAAAGACTAATAAAATAATTTTTTTATTGCAATTAATTTATGAGTTATTAGCTTATCAGGACCAAATTCCTAAAACCCAACCCTTAACAAGTCCACTTTTTTTTCCTCCCCCAAAAAGGTCCAAAATATTTAAATTATCCCAAATTTGCCCTTAAGCTTTCTTACTATGTTGTTACCCACGTTAGGATCTATTATAGGAAAGTGAGCAAACCATCTTATTAATATTTATCAATTAATGTTGATATTAATCCAAAAATTTTACAACGTCCCTTTTTTAGCCTCAAATCATCCATTTGCTTAACAAAAAGTAATCAATTATAGATATCTTTCGTATCCTTCCAATTAGGTATTTTGTTTGAGTAGTTACGACTCAATGACTCATACCATTCAAGTTTTCAGAGGAATCACGAGCAAGCTGGTATTCATGAAATTCAGTTGCAAGGTTAGGTTGGTTTTGGAATTCATCTTCTTTTTGTTTGAATTAGAGAAAACCTTTTATTCGATTACATTTGGTTATATTTGAGTTTGTTATCTGAATATGTTAAATGTTGATTTTCATTATAAACCATTGTTTATCATTATTGTTTTGTTGGTTAAAAGGATATAACATACGTATTACTTTAGTTCTAATAACCCATGATGCAGCCATTCAATGATTTTTTTAAGATTATGGGTTGTGATTTGATAAACCATCGAACCCACATCATTAGTTTGTTCGTGATTTGGGATGATTTGATATATTAATTTTCAGTGTACATAGCATAATATTTTTACTTCACACACAATTTGTTGCATTGATATGTATAATGTTTAATTTGTTGCACTGTTACTACACAATCTATCTGAATAAGTTGTATAACTAGATTTTTCTGTGCTTGTTGTTTATTTCAAGCTAAGACATGGATTCAAATGTCCTTGCTATGTTTTGTTACACCGACGAGACATCATTGAGGTTAATTGATGTACCACATGTAACCGTACTCATATGTTATGTTGTTTCTATTCGAATAACGATTAATTGATGTTTTGGTTAAAGCATATTCTGATTCAGTGTTTTGACTAACTTTACACATTTACACATTTTGGACTCGTGATTCATACATCAAAGTATAAAAAAAACTAATATGTTGTTGATAAATATCCCCTCGCACATCCCATACATTTACAAACACATACCACTTATTTTACACAAAAAACCCATCAATAACAATAATTGTAAACAAAAGGTTTTCCATTACCCAAATATATGGACTATCACACCACTTTTTTAAATACATAACCAGCTAGCTTTTGTTGTTGAGAATGAATTGCATAGAATATACATCCCTATTGTACCCAACCCATATATTTACAAAGCCACACCATTATTTTGAACTATAATTCCATCAAAAACCACACGTGGGAAGCCTATGATTATATTACCCATTACAATACACTGACACATCGCTTTTCTAACTACCAAAACCCACCAATTTTTACAATGGCACACACCAGTTATGTTGACTTCAAATTCCAGTTATGTTACCCCTTATAATACACTGACACACAAAACACAACATAAATTTCTGATACACACAACTATGATACATTTGAGAATTAAACCCATCATAAGATAACCAAAACCTGATGCAATAATGAACGTAAAAAGTTATTTCACAGACCCAAAGGATGTTCAATTACAATTCCATACAAACAATAAACAATCTTTTGTTAAAGTTTAACATAACTAAATAATATGAAATTAAACCCGACTAACACCCCGCAAAATCCATCATCTCATGCATCATTCATCGCCCGTCTGTTCTCAAACACTCGCGTCAAAGTTCCAACATGAAATTATACATCTGATGTCTCCTCATTTGTGATAGATTTATGTTAGGATGAGACATCATTTTTAGTGATTTAGAAGTCAATAAAGTCGATTTTCTTGATTTTTAGTGCACTTTCCTATTTTGAGTCTTGATTTGTTGAATTATTATTTTTAGAGCATATTGGGTTTAATTGTTTATTTAGTGTGTAGCTTTAAAGATAATTATGGAGCTTAATTAGAGTCCAAGTCAAAGACAACAACTTATGGAAAGAGATTTGCATGGTAATTGGAGATCAGGAAACAAAAGCTAAAAAGATGGAAAAGGAAAAGCTGCCTAATCTAGGATTCTGCAGTACACGCCTAAAGATGTGCGTTTTTACCTAAGAAATGGGCCGATTTTGGTAATTTCCTTTCATAGGGACAAAGATAATTCCGTTACGATTCTTTTGGTATCTTATGGAGCTCAAACCGACCAATAACGAAGAAGATATGCTCAAAACGGTCCAGCAGTGTTTATCTTTATTTCCATACGAATTTGAGTTGGGCTAGAAGTCCAATACCTTACCTCTTCCTCAAGAAAACGAATTAGGTCTCTAAACACCTATAAATACACCCTTATATCACTTGTAAATCATCCTTGCCTCATAGTAATTAGTTCTTAAGGTTTTATTCTTCCAGTTTATTGTAGAGAGCAAGATGATGTCTTTTGTAATTTCTTTTAGTTTATTTTCTTCAGGTATGAACTAAACTTCCCATAGCTTGGGTTTTGCATATGTATAATCTATGAATTCTAATTCTTCTATCTAAGTTTCTTTGGGAATTATATGTTTTAATCTGATATTAGCTACTTACTTTATATTTGTTTATGTGTTTTGATTTAATGTCTTTCCTAGAACTGATCACTTTAGGATTGTTTTAATAGTAGTTAGATGGTCTCCTTGACAGGGTGTTTAACTATTGAACCAACACATAATGTCTAGTGTCGATATTAGTTCTGACAAAACATGATTCTAACTAGATAGTCATTAGGGTTTGTTTTAACCACCATATCACCAGGATTGCAGTATTTGTTTAGGGCCTTAGTGGCGTTTGATAACCCTATTCTTCATCACTTCTTGGTTGTGCCGTAGCCCCCTTAGTCGCTCTCAAGGTCTAAGGTATGGGAATTTAGAATCCTGACTAAGTATACCAAGAGCTAATATTCTCCCTTATTAACTAGATTTATAGATAGAAATAGAAGGATTAGTGCATACTAGCAAAACCTAAGACATATTTCTCATCTCATATTCTTAATCTTTTATTTTATTGTCTTTTATTTTCTTAGTTTTAATTAGTTATTTTCAAAATCTGTTCCCTTTAATCTACTGCCTCCTAATTATTTACTTTTACTCGTTATTCCTACTCACGCGTATAACACACTTAAGTCCCTGAGAACGAACTCTATTTATCATTAAAACTTGCATACGTCCTGTATTACTTGCAGTACCGTGCCTGTCTAGGGTGAGAGTGCGTAGTTTCTTGGCTTATTTTAATCTTATTTTTATCACACCCTAGGCGACACCAACATCATATCACCGTTATCATCCGTTTTGGCTCCAACCGATGACCTATGTCCGTTCCCAAGCCCATTGTAGTTTGTGAAATGCCCAATATTGTTATTACACAGTAATCGTCCAATGTCTATGATCCTTAAATCTTGTATCGATTGGTATTATCACACTCTTTTTTGCTTTGAGCGCAGATCAGAGCAAGTTAATCACATTCTTGTCGATATAATCTATCATACCAAAAGTCAAATATATCAGCGTGCATACCACAGTTGAGTCATCAATATAAAAAAATTCCAACATATCAAGAATCTACTTACCATTGCACATGCTGAAATGTTTATTGATTTCATCAATGGATCCTCTAACTTAGCATTGATAAGTTTATTTCGTATATCTTGTTCAAACAACCAAAGTACAACGTCCATCGTCTGTGACAAAAAAACAAAGAGAATTACATCTTGTACACAGTATCTAGCTAACCCATGTAATTTTCATTTTCATCCAATGAGGTTACATTCATAGTTGAAGAATTACATATTAGCCTTTTACTTTCACAAATAATCCAATTTATAATATTTATACTACCACACACACCACTGATTTATGAATTCTAACCCATCACAAACAAAAAAACCACCAGTTGTTCACCCATTCCAAGGTGTTACCCAAGCACACTCATAAAAAAGGGAATTTCACTACCCCTTGGGATATTATGCAATTCGTCGTACACTAAACATGTCCACAACAATGAATTTTTTAAGCTACACGATTTACCTACTAACACAACGCACATTCCACCGATTTATGAAATTCAAGCCATGACAAATAACTAATGATACTCAGATCACCAATAACCGTGTATTAAACAACTAGAAGCACCCAAAACATAATCTTAGGCCCTAAGTATTTAATGCATTATATAATTAGTATGTAAAAAAACTAACCTTTTGCTTTCTCCGGTGCCTATTGCTTCAATGGTGTTTTTTCCATTTTCTTTCCTTTGCCCGCATCGTCCGAACACAAATCCTTGCAAGATTGTCTCACAAATTTTGGGGTGACAGCGTGATTTCAGGGGGATAATTAGATCTTTGTTTATTATATTTGAAATGATTTTCATGTAATTGCAGACTTTTGAGTTTTTGTGGGGCGCGTGTCTGCACACTAAAGCTAATTGAAGGGCGCGTTAAAGATAGAGCCTGGGTTATGGGGGTATTTGGGTCATAAATTTAGGTTGGACCCTTTGAGCCAAATTTGATGGGTTATGGACCTCTTGAATAACTAACCCTTAATTTATTATCCGAAAAAAAAACAGATTACATCTCTCTCTTAATTAAGGTGTAACCCCCACCCACTCCCCTTGAAAACTTGGTCTTTTCCAACTCTACATGTCTTTCCTTTTGTGATTAAAAGTCCCAGAATTGTAATTTAGATAACCAGTGAGTCCACTCTCGACAAATATGGTATTAGCAGGTGATCAGAGGAGAAGATCAAGAGGATTAAGATGTTAACTTGTAGCAAGAACCTTGAGTTTCGATAGTTGTTCATCGTGCAGTTCCTACCTACTATCAGTTCAGTGAAAATATTATCAACCAGTAATATTTTGAGGTAAAATTTACTGCCACTAAATTTAGATTCTAGGATTCTAATGTTGTTAGGACAGGTTTGATAATTTATAAGTTGTAATTTTTTGTTTATCATGCCTAGGAGCCCCCACTCCGACCCTATTGGAGTGTAACCTCACTCTTTTGGTTCACTGACTTTTGTCTAGTTTCATGTTAGCTTTAATCCACTCTCAAATCTACGTTGTTGGATTCCTTGATCATGTGTCAACTCCATTCACCGTCGATCTTCACTCTCATAGTAGGGAAATTTTCGCACTATTATCTCGTTACCTACAAAACCTCGGCTATAGGCCAAGAGAGATGTGCTCCCAATGGCAATCCGACTCTCAAATTAGTATGTGGATGTGGAAATAGGGTATTTAATGATGTAGGAATCAAATAGGGATGAAAGATACAATTTGCTTGTATTTTGAAGAGAGTTTAGACATGAGAACTTGAGATGGTTGATTGTGAAATGACTAGTCATGTTTATAGGTGTAGTATTTATCCTTTAGAGGACTTCTATCAGAGCTAAAACACTTGCTAGAGTTTATTCTGGATTCTGATAGCCTTGGACAATAATTTCTATGTCTGGTCCATCAAATAACCATGGGAGATTGGTTTTTATCTTCTTATAATTGTGTGTCCTTAGCAATATGCATCGGTTGGCCGACTGCCATACTGGTAGGGATGAAATTCCCCACGTTTGGCATAACCGAGAGTTGATTCATATGTGATTGACTAGGCGAAACCAAGGTTCACTCTAAACGAATGATCGACTTGAGTGTTATTCGAACGTAGTCAATCTTCTAGCTTCTATTTTGACCAAGTGGTGGCTGATGATTACTGGGTGATTCCGAGTTACCCATCTAAGTTATAATTTTGGCCATAGATTGATTGGGGACGAAGGGATTTCTTTTATATGACAATTAATTTAAAACAAGATCCTATTTTCTACTAAGTAGCAGAAAAGATCATTATTCCTATAATTAATAATAAGTGAATGCAAGATCGATAGTTGGTCTAGTGGTTAGGCTACTCCGCAATGACCAAGAGGTCCTGAGATCGCAGGAAAATTCTCATAACCCATATAAGAAACACAACACTAAATGTCACTGTTGAGTTACAGGAAAAATTCTGTAATTCAAAAAGTTAGGTTACGAAAAAATTCGCATAGCTCGTAACAAAAACTCAACACTTAAATGTGGTTGTTGAGTTACGAGATAATTTTGATAATCTAGTTTCACTTAGTATCGTGATAGATTTTTCAAATATCAAACAATAGTTGGTGTAATTCAGATTAAGTTACAAGGAAAGTTTATTATTATGACACATTCCTCATTTAAAATAAACATATAATTGCGAAAGGTCAAAATATGTTATTATTTACAGACAAGAAAAATACAATTGTGAAGAAAAATAATGAAATAAAAATCAACATTTTTTTTTAGTACATGGGAGAGCCACTTTAGACTCGGAGTCATTTTGACTCTAATGAGATTCGATCCCAGGACCTTTTGGTCTCTGCGGAGTAGCCTAACCACTTTTATCGTACAATATTCCATTAATATATCTATCTTTCAAGGATAAATATCGTATATGATTTATATTTCTCAATGTTACTTTGACTTTTTCTATTTTATATTTTGTAAATAATACATTGTTAACATACTTCTTTTTTCAATTAATTTTCCAAAAACTATTTTACTTTTCATACAAAAAACACATTTTCGTTAATATTTTCATAAAATGTGTATTAATTAGAGATTATTCTCATCATGTTACTTCAATCAATTATGTACACGCACATAACCTAGTAAACAAAATAATGCTCGCAATCTTTAATATATATTTTTAATTATTATGCTTTAATCTGGGATAAATCAAAATATATCATTTTTCGCATATATATATTGAAAAAAACATTATATATAAAGGTCCCTTGAGCTCTTCTCGCAGCTAAGATGTGTTTTCTCTTTACCTTCATAAAATTTATAGGTATAACTATGAAATGAACATGACTACGACCTCCTTATGTTACCAACTCTACTCTAACTTTGTATATATGCAAATTAGTATGTTTTTCTTGAAAAAATTTATATAAAATAACCGTCTGTTTATATGATAAGTTTTAGGAAGGAAAGTTCGTCCAACTCAAGATATTAAAAGGCTCAATTGGGAAATACAACCACAAGGCACGGGAAGCACATATGATGATCATTTTGAAGAAAAGGATGACCCTAAAAGTTATAGATATTATATGCCAGGAGGAGGAGGAGCCCAATATTTTGATGCAATAGACGATATTTTTGAAATATAATAGACATTAGTTAATTAAAAAATTAAAGGAAAATATGTATACAAATGAATTAGTGATATATATGGTGAAGATGATGATAATATCGATACTTGATTTTAGGGGTGAAATCATGAATTTTTGAAGGAACTCAGAGTTAAAATAGTTAATAGGAATCAAAGGTTAATCTATATAATAAAGTATTTCACATCTAATTTTTTTATTTTTCTTCTATTCTTATTTCTTTCATAATTTTACAATTTATTTTCAAAATTCTTTCAAAGCTTTTTAAATTATTTTAAACCTTTCAAAATTTCAATTAGATTAAAAATCTTTAATCATATTTTATTTATAATGTTGCAGTTGCTATTTTCTTTTCTTAATCGATTTTTTATAATTTCGTTACAACATGGTATAGAGTTGTGGTTTTCTATTTTTTTGTTGATAATATATTTATGTGGAGTTGGTCATATTTTTATTATTATTATTAAATCTGAAGGTGAAATAAATTAAATTAGAGCCACTTATGAAATTTTCTAGAACTCTCCTTCCCTTTCCACCCTTCTTCTTCTCATATTCCCCTCCATCACTAATTCACTATAGCCAAATCCTACCCTTTTTTTGAGTTTTCTTACGAATCTCTCAACTCAAAGATTCTCTCTCTCTCTCTCTCTCTCTCTCTCTCTCTCTCTCTCTCTCTCTCTCTCTCTCTCTCTCTCTCTCTCTCTCTCTCTCTCCTCCTCCCTCTCTCTCTCCCTCCCTCCCTCTCTCCCTCCCTCCCTCCCTCCCTCCCTCTCTCTGCCTCTCTCTCTGTTACAAATCCTTCGTCTTTTTATCTATCAACTATGAATTTTTACTCGGCAAATCACCCTTTTGCTAAGTCTGAGGAGTTGGTTATCACTCTTGAAAATAACACCAAATACAAAGTTGTTAGCATAGATAAACTGATTGCTAAACTCATGGTGAATGAACATGTAGACTTTTTGTTCATCAAAAACCATATTAATAATATTAGGGCCTCAAGGAGGAAGTTGAAACAGAAAAAATGATTTCCAACATGGTTGTTATCAAATTCAAGAATGGAACTGAGCAATAAACAATATAAAATCAATGCCTATGGACAATATGGGTAAATATTTTGCTATAAATCAACACAAAACAGATATTAAGAATGTGTTTATCCATACGACGAAACTTTGGGTTTAACTCACTAGAATTTTGATTAATATATTAACAAAAAAGTGTATTGAAAAGCTTATGCACTAGTTTGGGAAAGTGCATCAAGTTATCTTACCAGAATCAACATTCAATAGTGAAAAACCAGTGACTAGAGTCCAGGTGGACTGGAATCTAAGCAACTCCATTATTGCGGGGATCAACTACTTCAAAGGTGAAACCACACAAGTCTGGACCAATTCCGCTACGAGAACATCAGTCAGTTATGCTACGGATGCCAAGTATTTGATCATGAAGAAAGTAAGTGTTGAACCACCAAGATCAACCCTAAATCAAGGGGTAGGGTAAAACTCTCTAGTAGAGGCCCTTTAAAATCAACCACCTTCTACAAAACCAAAGGTGAGCAAAGTGCTGGAAAATTCATTAATGGAGTAAAAAAAACCTTCAAACCGAGTTGGGGATCGAAATAGTAAACCCAACTCATCTGGTACAAAAACGTTCACTAACGCAAATTCCTCTAACATAACTACTAACAGAAGCAAGGACGAGGGTACGAAGAGTGGAGACAAAAACCCATTGGTGATTTTTGAATTTGCGGGTACGAGTGCTATTGGTAGTGGTAATGGAGGTAGTAAAGACAAAAATAGTACGACGGAGAGTGGGAAATGTTTCTTGTCTGAAGAAACGGAGAAGGTAAAACAAAAAGGAAAAGCTTTAGAAAAGGAAAGAAAATTAGCTGAGCTGGCAGCTGAAATTATTTAAATTATGAACACAACCCCTGCCCATATTGAAGACATAGCCTTCGGTTCATTTGCTAGTCCGAGTCAAGGTGATCCACTTATTAAAACACTAGTCAACAACACTTGCCATGACTCAAACCACACACCAAGCCCTATAGTAAACTCTAACCTTTCATTTACCTCAATATACCTTAATCTTATCCTAAATCATTTCTCTCCCATCTCGGCTAACAACACAAACCCTAACCCACACTCTCTCTCTTCTACGAACAAAACCTCTTCTTCTATCGCTAGAACCTCCCGATACCTTCTTCACCCATATCTCACCCCATCTCTTAAACTATAGATCTTACCCAATCACCAAGCACACCTAAAAATACAATTCATGAGAACAGATATGATATCGATGATGAAATCATGGGTATTGGTCGGAAATCTATCAAAAGAAGTTGTAGGTTTGGAAATACTCCAAATAAAAGGTAATTCGAAGATCAATAGAAAGCTTACGATCTGGCTGTTCAGATCTTCTATCAACAATCAAGATCCAGCTAATGAAGATGAGGGTATGAATGATATAAGAGGCGATGAAAAGGCTATTGAGCCTCTAGTGATTGAGGATCCCAACACTACAGAGGTTTGCGGGATTGACAGGAATCAATCCCAAAAGTGGTCAATATTACACCTAGCCTGGAACGTTAAGGGGATTGGCACACCCATGACGGTCCAGACCCTAGTGGATATCTGTTCCAGATAGGGATGGCAACGGTTCGGTTAACCGCAAAAAAACCAGAAACCGTAACCGAAACCGTTTAAGTTAGGAAAAACCATAACCGGAACCGAAACCGTTTAGAAGTGAAAATGTAAAACCATAACAGAAACCGATTAAATAAGAAAAACCGTACAAAAAAACCGAACCGATCCGTTTTGCGTGGATATATTTTAAAAAAAATTAAAAAAGTCTATAAACTTGTAACTATTCTATATACATAATCATATAATCTAATTTATCATCAAAAGAACATAAAATAGTATTCGAACAAGTAAAATTAAATGTTCATATACTCATAACTGAAGTTTTTGCAAAAAAAAGAGTTTCTTATCCATAAATCTTAGGAAATAACTGCTCATGTCCCATAATTGAAAATAAAAACTTAAAAAATTCACAAAATAATCATTGTTTGTAGAATCGAAGACCTTCACCAAAAAAATTGTCTGTAAAGTCGAAGACCTTCACCAAAAAAATTGTGCGTAGAGTTTTAACAAAATTCGCATAAAAATATTACACGTAGAATTCATCAATAAGCGATATCTTCTTCTTCTTCAGCCGTACATGCTTTAAGATAGTCCGATGCTATGTTTTTACCTACATAATCAAACAATAAAATTATTATTCATAAAATAAATTATCAAAACAACAGATAAAAGTATGATTTTAGACATATTAAAAATGACTTTTTAAATTAATAGAATTTCAAATATATAATTATGAATTTTTACTATATATGTCAAAATTATTTTTTATAAAAGTAAAGTAATCATATATTAAAGAATTTTGAAACTGTGATAAAAAAATTGTATAGCAGCCTGCATTTTTTTTGTCTAGTTCATTTCCAGTTATTGTATTTCTTTTATCTAATTACTTTCCAGTTGTCCAGTTACTTTCCCACCTCCTTCTTTCCAACCTGATTCACACACATTAATCTCTCTATTGGAAATGGAACCTTTAGTCTAAATGTCAAATTATGCTGCTTCCTCTCTAACTCTACATGGGTTTTTCCTTAACTAGCGTAACAATCATATAATGTATTCTTTTGTTTTAATTTATTTCCAGCGCCATGCATTTTATTTGTTTGAATAACTTTTCTACAGCTGCATTTTTTCTGTTTCAAATATTTTTCAGCAGATTTGTTTTTTTTTTTTCAATTATTTTTAACGGCTTACTTAAGTTCAAAACAAAGATCAAATTTTTCCAAAAAAACAAAAACCAATCAAGATTGTTTTATTTCAAAACTAATTCCTATTTTATAATAAATTAACTATATGTTAAAAAAACAAAAAACAGAAAAACAAAATATGCACTGATATATAACAGTCATTTTTTAACTCTAAAAGTCATTTTTTAACTCTAAAAGTTTAACTTTTAATCTAACAGTAGGATTTTTGAAAATATTATTTCATCATTTCTTGCATTAATAAAATTATTAGTTTACCTTGCATTTCATTCCATAACCAACTTTGTGAACACATTAGAGCCTCTAAAGTATCTGGATTGAGTCTGCTTCTATGAGTACTAACCACTCTACCTCCCGTAGAGAATGCCGATTCTGAGGCAACACTGGAGACTGGAACAGCCAAAAAATCTCGAGCAATCAATTTTAAGGTAGGATATTTCACCCCGTATATCTTCCACCAATTAAGAATATCAAACTCAGCAACCCAAGGCACTGTTGGCTCTTCCAAGTAGTGATCCAACTCAGATTTTACAAACTCAACATTAACACCACTATTGAGAAATTTAAATAAATCAGATGAGATATTTCCCTCGCTTCCAAAAATACTACTTGCGTTGTCCAAGTTAGCATTAGATGCACTAGAAAAATTGTCACTTGAAGTCTTTGTTTTTTGATATTCTTGAAGCAAATCGTAACAAGAGCTATTAACCTTATCAATTTCATCCTTTGCGGATTCACCATATATTTTTTTAAAATAAAACTCTATAACTCTTAATTTATACCTAGGATCTAATATACCAGATACACCCAAAACAACATGAACAGTACTCCAATATTTTTCAAACTTATTAAACATGTCACGTGCCATATTAGATATTACTTTGTCATCCGATAATTTCCACTTACATATATTTTCTCTAAGTTGACAAATTTGAACAAAACTCATGTTTGAGGTTGGATATTTCGTCCCAGAGAAAATTTCTGTCATGCTATAAAACTCCTTAAGTTTCTCGATAATATTTTCAGCTGTAATCCAATCAGCTTCAGATGGAACACTTGAGTAATTTTTATCTCTAACTTTCATTCTAGAAAATACGTCTTTGTACTCAAAAGCTACTTGAAGCATCAAATACGTGGAATTCCATCGAGTTTTACAATCAAAGCTCAATTTTTTAGTACATGATACTTTTAATTGGCGTGCCATCTCCTCAAACTTTTCCCACCTAGCTGGAGTACCTGACCAATATAGAACACTACTAAGATTTTTTTCGATTGCACCCTCAATGACTTTTAAACCATCTTTTACTACCAAATTCAAAATATGTGCACAACACCTCATGTGAACAAGTCTACCTTCAAGTAACAAATCAGTAAATAATTTTTCTACAATCTTACTTATCATTGCATCATTTGTTGAACAATTATCCACTGTGATTGTAGATAATTTGGTCTCCACATTCCAAGTTGTTAAGCCATCAAGTAAAAATTCAGCTAACACTTCCGTTGTGTGAGGTGTTGGAACATAAATAAAACTGCATTTATAAAAAAAATATACATCATTTTAAACAAAACAAAACACTGTTGAAGATAAAAAACAATATTCAAGGCTTTATAAATAAATCGTACCTCAAAAGACGACTTTGTAAAATCCAGTTGTCATCGATAAAGTGTGTTGTGATACTCATGTATCCCTTTTTTGGTTAGAAGTCCACATGTCAGTTGTTATGGCTACACGGCTTGTATTTTTTTCGAAAACATTTTGCCACTTTGTCTTTTCCAATTCATACACTTTGAGTATATCTTTCTTGATTGTGTTTCGAGAAACTATTTTAAAAGAAGGTTGTAAGTTTTGAACAAACTCTCGAAATCCAACGTGATCAACCATGGAAAGCGGGTACTCATGTAAAATAATCATCCGAGCAAGCTTATCTCTTGTAAAATCAGAGTCAAATCTGAAATTCTTTAACTCAGTTTTTCCATCACTTGTTTTTTGAGTTGCGATTTGCTTTTGTTTTTCGAGTCCCTCGTCGATTGATTTTTTTTTTTCGCCACACATCTATTTATATGATTCCTAATTGTTGAAGTTCCATTTCTACTTGTAGCCTTCAAAGATTTTTTACAGTAATTGCAGACTGCATAATCAATTCCATTTTTCGAGAACCTCTTCATGTGCTCCCAGACATTACTGGTCAATTTTTTCTTTCTCTTTTGACCAACTAGATTTCACTTTGACGGATTTCCGGTTGTGATTCTTGTGAACCTTGGTGAGGAGGTGACATATCACCGTCTTCCTGACTCTCAAATTCTTCACCTTCATCTTCATCTTCATGGATAGTATTCATTTGAAATTCTGTACAAACACAAATGATATTGAAGTACTACTTATCATTAATTAGACCAATATTCAATAAAATTATATGATTATATGATCGGTGGCCTTCATAAATTCTTCATATGCTTAAACAGCAAATAAAATAGTTATAATAGGATTAGTTTTAATATCATTGAAAAAAAATCTTAACCCTACCTTTTCTGAACGGTGTAACATAATTAAATTCCAAACAACTCAATAATAATAAACATCAATCTCTTTAATAATGATAAAATACATTATCCAATTTTAGTATTTTACAATAACTAGATGTCAGAATAAGGTATAGACACTGTAACTTGAAAAATTAATAAAATGTTCTTATCTTAATTATATTAAATTTGTTTAGGATGATGGCCTATATGTAGTTTACATAAGGATTCAAGGGATATTACTACTTATGAATTACAGAAAATCATATTATAATTAGAATATATGTTGCTTACTGAAAATGAAAACAAAGAATCAAAGGATGAATCTGAAACTTACCGTTTATGGTTGTAACAGAGAATAGAGTAGCAGAGAGTAGCCAAATTACTGAGTTAGGGTTTTCAGTTTTTATTTGGGTAAATGCTAAATAATATTCATATAAGACGTTTGAGTTTCTGATAAAAAGAAAGTTTTTTGTATGTATATAATCGATGATATTTTGGAGAATTGTGATAAAAAATTAATTTGTGGACTATTGGTCCTCTTGGACTCTTCACTCTTGGGCTGCTTAACGTTGGACTTTAAATGTGAGCATATTATCGAACGAAAAAATGTTAGTAAATTGCATTTTAGAATAAAAATATTATATCTTATATACTAACTATAATGTAGTAAATATATACGGTTTCGGTTTATTCGGGTTTTTTTAAATCAAAAACCATAACCTAACGGTTTTAACCGCGGTTACATTTTTTAAAACCATAACCTCATAATTATAACCACGGTTATATAAACGGTTTTTTAATCGGTTCGGTTTTCATCGGTTTCGGTTTAAAACCCGAACCGCTGCCATCCCTAGTTCCAGATATCGACCCGAGGTAATATTTCTTTCAAAAACAGAAAATTCTTACTCTGTTCTTTGTAAAGTTGCAAAAATTATTAAAATGACCCTTATTATGTCTGTTGAACCTGTTGGGTTGAGTGGGGGCTTGTCATTTTTCTGTATTAAAGAGGATATGATTAAAATTATTAGTAAAGATGAAAATTTAATTCATTGCGCGATTAAAAAAGTCAACGTAGATTTACAACATACCACTTTTATTTATGGATCCCCAGTCAACCAAGAAAAAAGTAAAAACCTGGAAAAATATACAAAATATGCTCCTGATCCTAATATTCCGTTGAACCTAGTGAGTTTAATAGCATTAGATATACTCAGGAAAAATTTGGGGGTATTAACAAATTCAAAAAACCATGAAATGTTTTAATGGCTTTATTAGATACCACACCTTGTGTCAAATTGCTAGTAAAGGTTGTTCCAAGAAGAATTAGTTTATCAACGCACAAATGGACACTAAAATACCTCGCACGAAGTGGTGGATAGGGTGATTCTCAATCCTTCCATGACGTCTAATGATCTACTTACTCACTTCTTTTACGCTCATTCATCACTTAATCACATAACTTAGAATCTCAATATCTTTTTGGTGGTAGCGTGGATTAGGGTTGGTATGATATAAATTGGACCAGTTTAGAGTGAAATTTTGGCTCTCTCCTCACTTAACCTAGTAACTAACCGCTTAAGAGCTTGAGTTCACGCTCATGGATGTACCCACTCATCCATTTTTGATGCATTAATCTTAACTTTCCCAATTTCCCAAACCCAACTTCTTTTTTATGTTAACAAATTTTCTTACCGGAATCTATATTTCAACTTTTTTTTCTTTCTTTTTCTAAGTCAAACATTGGTCTTTTTTTTATTTAAGAACTCGTGTTGACTAATTTTCATTTTTTTTCAAATATTTTCTTTCCATTTCTTAAATCCCGTCAAGGATCATAATCAAGTGCATGAAATATGTAGCACTATACGAATAACAAGAAACCACCCAATATATATCCTAAAACCACGAACACCCACCACCCCAAACTCAAGCTCGAAGACGACTAGTCCTAAGGCAATATGATTCGAGGACGGGTCATATGGTAAAGTTCTACACATCTAGGAAAAAGACTTATAATGGTAGCTAACAAAGAAATAGGCTTAATGTCTTAGATGGGCTAAGAATGATATAATCGTTATTTGAACATCAGCTAAAGGACTTTCTATTATTTTTCTCATACCACCGACCGCCTAAATAGTTTGGGTCACGTAGGGCCTGTTTGTATTCCAAAAGAAAAAGAAAAAGGAGGAAAGAAAAAGAAAAAGAAGGAAAAATCTTGTTTGGATTAGAAATTTTTGTGTTGTAAAAATTTCATAAAAGATTTTATGTATTTTTTATTTGGGTTGAAAAAAAAATAAGGAAAAAGAAAAAAGTTTTAAACACAATTGTTTTACCCTTGTTGACATAAGAGCTCCTGAGATATAATTTTAAGAATTCTTTCACATCTTTGACTGAACAAAGTTCAGTGACCTTAATCGGTGATAGGTATGATTTTCACACCTTCATTTGAATAAAAAGTCAGATACGATTTCTGAATTCTCGTATCTTGAATTTATTTATTTCGATGAAAGTCTATATATCATAAATACGGATAGAATTATAAACAACTCACCAGATTCTTGTCAATTTTGAACTTCCGCTACTATAGTGTCAAACACTTGATAATAACAATTTATTTCCCAAGTAATTCAATTTTCAATAAATGTATCAACAAACATCTACGATTTATAAGTTTATATTTAACTAATTATGTCAATATAAGATCATTGTAAAAAAATTAAAACTTTGTATGTTAAACAAACACTAAATAGTAGGGGACCTTTATATTAAAAATATTTGAGTTGGCAAGATACGAAGGTGATATGACATTTAGAATATCTTTTGAGGATAATTGAACAAGTTTGAAGTATTTTATCCACGTGTTTAATATATTTTTTATTGGTACTAAAGTTAAGGCTTTAAAAAGTTTGATCTATTTACAAGTTCTTAAACCATAGATCATATTCAAATAAAATATAAAAAACTATTTATCCAGAAAAGAAATAAAGATTAGTGTTATTTTTGTTTGTATATTATTTATCAATATTTTTCTTGTATTTGATTCTGATTTTGAATGATTATAAAATGAAATTTATAGATAATTTTTATAATTATCTTAATTATAGTTTTTAATTTTTTTAATACAAACAATAAAAAAATTAAAAATCACCTCTTTTTTTTCTTTTTCTCTTAAAACCTTTAATCCAAACAAACCCTATAATGTAAAATAGGGCATATTTATTTTAGAATCTTTGGAAACAATCATTCTTTGTAACCAAACTCATATGAATATGAACAACCAGTAAAGTTGACTCATTTTTATAAAATTAGGATAATGGGAAAAATAATGAGTTATAGATAGTTTACTGAAGAAATCAATAATCAAAATAAATTATCTACAATATCGAGAGTTGAGTTAAATATCTTTGTTTCTTTGACCAAATAATGTTTATTTTATATATATTAATTTAGATGAAAATAATAAAAATATATCAGTAATACTTCATACTATAATTATTATAAAAATATGATATAACATCGTTTATAAGAAGTTTAGACCTTGTTTAAGCGTCTAAAGATATTTGACCGTCTATTTAACTCTGGTGCATTTAATCAGTTGAAAGTTTAACTGACCAGCATCTTATTATTTTTTCTAGACTTAAAAAGTATGTGAAAGAAAAGTATATGGTTCAAATTATTCATGAACATGAATAATTAATTTTAATTTATATAGAAGTATGCATGCAAGACTCACATATTTTTCGTAAAATTAATCGTAGTAGACGAAAACTAACCCAGCCCGCCAACATTACCAAAAACAAAAGAAAAAAGCTAATGCATTTTATAACATCGATAATACTACCATCTTAGGCTGAATCCAATAGCCTCTCTACTATAGCTTTATGTTCCCATTGAGGGTTGAATAAGCTAATTTAATAGTCCAACAACTTCTCCATTACTATTACTTGGATCCCAATTGTATGGATCCATATTTGTCCCATTTTCTCAATATATCGGTTGATAAAAAATGTTGTTTTTGCTACATTCTTTTAAATTTTTTTATACGCACTATACATATATATATATATATATATGGTGAATCTCCCATCTTCACTTACTGCTATTATATTATATAATTTTTTTGTGTTCCATAATAATAAATTATATTCGAAAAATGGAGCATGTTCTGTTTTTTTGAAAAAAAATATTAGTCAACTGTTGGAAAGTTCTTGTTATAAAAAATTGTAATAATTCATAAAAAGTTTAAATAAATTTATTAAAATTAATTTGTTTCTTGCCCCAAAAATGAAAAAAATTAATTTGTTAAAATAGATATAACATTGTTATATTTTTCATATTAAAAAAGATTGTAGTAATGTATTAAAATTTATTAGAGTAAAGTTTAAAATAGAAATTATCAAAATAAAGAATTATTAAAATATAAAATGTGTTAGACCCCATTTTTTGTGAGAGTTGTGATTAAGAGGAGAGAAAAATACAAAAGAAAGCCAAAAATCCATGAAGTTTATATTATAAAGCCAAATTAGGAAAAGTTATGTTATAAAGCCATTTTTTAGTTTTCTAGTTAGGGTTTTGTTCTTTTTACCCTTGTTCGTTATGGGTACGCACCCAAGAAATTTTTTATTCTTTGATTCACCCTATTTTTGATTTGTTTTAGTCATTCTGTGTTTACCGATATAGGTACGGACCCATGACCCTATATTTTCGTTATTATTTCTTAAATAACCTCGGCATGGGGCCAGACCCACGTACATTTTTTTATAGTCCACGGAATATACACCTATGGATCCGGACCCACATCTTGTTTTAATTAATTTTTTCTTTTTGATTTTTTTAAGTCATTTGTTATTTGTCTATATGGGTCCGGACCATCTCGTTAGGGTTACAGACCCATGACCCAAACCACCACCCCCAATGACCCAAACCACCTTTATTGGGCTGTACCCTTCACCCAGCATGCATTTTCTTCACGGAACCCTAGCAGCCCATCCCAACTCATCTTCTTCGGCAACGCAGCAAATCTGAAACCAAAAACAAAACAATGAAACAAAACTTAAAAAGAAAATATATTATAATAAACCCAGCACTGTAGCTTTAATGTTCAGATCTGATCTGGTGGAAAGGTGAGACCCACAACAGCAGCGAGGAAAGGGGCTCTTCAACATCAGCGGTTTTTCGTCTGCAGTGGGTGGGTTGTACCTGTGACAGTGATGGGCGAAGTGCTTCGTGGTGGTGGTGGTGGTGGTGCGCCACAGCAGTAGTGGTGGAGATATGCAGTGCTGGAGGGAGGCGGCGTCGGTGTTATTCGCCACAGCGGCGGGAGGTGGTGGCGGTTTCGAGCGCGGTGGTGAAGCACCAGATCTGGACTGAATGAACTCGTTGGTGGTTGGAGCTCCAGCGCGGCGGCGACAATGGAGAGCATCGACTTGGAGGCTACGAGATCTGAGCATCCTTCACGTCGCGGTTTTGGCCAAGCAGCAGGCCTATATCACGTCGAGTTCAGCACTGGTGATGGTGATGCAGGTCTGGGTTCGATGGTGGTGGGGAGAGGGGAGGCTCGGCATCGGGATAAGGGGAGAGGAGGTGCAGCAGCAAGGTTCGATGGTGGTGGGGAGAGGGGAGGCTCGGCATCGGGGTTGGTGCAGCAGCAGGGAGCTCTGTGATGAAGCTCAGACCGAGGAGAGGGTGGGATGGGTTTCGCCTTGTTGCAGAGAGTGAGAGAGAGAGAGAACAGAATGGGGTGGGGTGGGATGTGTTCGGTTTTTTAATAAGAATGGTGTTTGGGTGTTTTTCACTGTTAAGTGTTAGATAAGGGGGCATTTTAGGCTTTTATCACTACTAATTGGATTATAACTAGTACTTAGGAGGATGGACTTATATTATAAACTTACATGACCTTTTGGCCTTATAAAGTTAATACCCCTTAAGAGGATCCCGACCCAACCGAACATAAAGAAAAAATAAAAAAGAAAAAAGAAAAAAGAAAAAGAAAAAGAAAGGATAAGTATGTCAAAAGAGGGGAACGGTGTGACAGAAGATAACACACAAGTTAATTTCGGATAAACCATCAAACACTCATCGGAACACGAACATCACTAGAACAATGGCCAGTTCAGTCACTGCAAGACTGATTTCGCCTTTCACTGGCGACATTACTTCAATCCGTTGTATGCCCACTACTACTGGTTCTATTACATTCTCTACTAAAAAGTTTGTAATAGAATGCAAAGAATCAAGAATCGGTAAACAGCCCATTGAAGTTCCATCCAGTGTCACACTTGTAATGAACGGTCAAGATTTGAAAGTTAAGGGTCCTCTTGGTGAGCTTGCTATTACATATCCTAGAGAAATTTTGCTTGAAAAGGAAGACTCTATTCTTAGAGTCAGAAAAGCTTTGGATACTAGAAGAGCTAATCAAATGCACGGCTTGTTCAGGTAATATTACTGACTTTTTAGTTCCTTCTTAAGTTTATAACACCTAAAATTCATCGGCTTCCACTAAAAGAAAAAGTATAATATTACCGCATTGTTGTAGTAACTTAGATAAGAATTCTGCGATTTGGAAATGTGATACTGAGAATAATTTTTATTATGAACACAAACTGTTTGAAGAAATGACAAATGATTGTTTATATTGGATGGATATTGCAGGACTCTTACGGATAACATGGTAGTGGGGGTTTCGAAAGGGTTTGAGAAGAAACTTCAACTAGTTGGGGTGGGTTATCGTGCAACAATTGAAGGAAAAGACATAGTGTTGAATCTTGGGTTTTCTCATCCAGTTAGGATGACAATACCTGATGGGTTACAAGTGAAGGTTGATGAAAATACTAGAATTACAGTGAGTGGATATGACAAGTCTGAAATTGGTCAATTTGCTGCTTCGATTAGGAAGTGGAGACCCCCTGAGCCATACAAAGGTAAAGGAGTCAAATATGCAGATGAAATTGTAAGAAGAAAAGAAGGCAAAGCTGGCAAGAAAAAGTGATTTCATTCTATTCTACTTTGGTTATTCTTTTCGGTTTCTAGTTTTTTCAAATATAATTGTATCTTCTCTCTTTTAATTTAGCAAAAAAGGATGCTCCTTATCAAAGTTTCTTGGATTGTTTGGTTATGTTTTTCGGTTTCTAGTTTGTTTAATTGATTCTCTAGTGGGAAAAGAGAGACCAAAACCTATCAAAAATATATCACTTGTGATTTCAGGATTGTAACACGCTGATTTAAATTCTTAATTCGGTTAGTTTTTATGTAAAATTATCTAAATGACATAACGATCCTCCTTTGTACAAATTATTCACATATCATTGTTTAAATTAATTTATTATAAAAGAATTAGCAACACTTAAAAACTTAATGAGGTTGAGAATTTGTTAATATTAGATCAATATGTGGAATATACTTTTCTTAACTTAATCTTAACTTTTTTTAAGAGTATTTTAACTCGATAACTATATAGACGGTTCTTTTATAATCCATTATCTCATAATACATAAATCTTTCTTAACAATATGTATTGTTTTGTTTGGAAACTTCTTATGAATGGGTTTAACAATTTTTTTCCATTTTGTTGCCAAACATGGAGCAACAAAGAAACAAGAAGACTGAAACTACATGTTATAAAATCATTGATAGCTTATAAATAATATATTTTTTAACTAATATTGTTGAATCATATATGTTGGTTAGTTAATGTTGTTGGTGTTAAAAAAATTATATTGTTAATGTCTTAATGTTGTTGATTTTGTTTCTGTAAAATATTGATAGCTTATTAGCTACTAGTCTAATATTGTTAATGGCTTTTGAAATTATTAAACATGGAGCAAAATATTGTTACAAACGGAATGAGTGTTCCTCATAAATTTGCCTGTGAGTGATCCTCATAAAATGTAACAATTGTGTTGTTTTTTGGTCAAGATTAAGGTTGTTCATGTGTACAGTTCTAGTTCTGAAAACATGGTATTGTATTTTTGCTGCGGTAGAGTACAATTAATGTTTATATCCATATCTTTACCATTTTTTTTGGTAATTTGTTCTTCATCTAGGTAATGTTACCTCTGCAAAGTAGTCCTCTTAATTGGTCACTCTAGTTAATGGTACCACTCTTATTTCACTAATCTTACCTCTAGTGACATAGGGGTAATCAAATGAATACTCTATTAATATTTAATTGTTACATTCTCCTATGGTTTTAGTTTTTACTTAAGCTAAGTGATAATTTGGCTTTGATTATGGAGTTGATATGTGAAAAGTCCTTCACTTTCCCTATACCTCAATTTTGTTTTTTAATTGAATCATGGAAAATTTTCTCAATTGAATGCAAACATTAGATTAAATTATACTATCATATTCTTGAAACAGAAGAGGATCAAGTAAAAAAAATTACCAATTCTAGTTAGCTACTCCGTCTTATAACAAGTCATCCAAAACTTTGTTCATGCTAAGTAGAAAAAATGTATATCTAAATTTCAAAAAGATTGATTGGGAAAATTACCCTTTCAAAAATGGAGTAACAATATATAGCTTCTGCAGGATTAATCACTATGACTACCACCTTCAAATACATAGCTAAAATTACGCAAATTATACTATGGAATCAATTTGAAATATGATCGCGTCCAAGAAATTGAGTACTTGATACCATCTATTTGAACAAGATATGAAAAGATGGAATGAATGAATAAAAATACGTAACAGAATAGGCACTAATGTAGAAGATCTGGAATGAAAACAAGGGGTTTCTGCCTTGATCATCATTTTAAACTTCTTACTACGAAAAATCACTAGTAGGATCAACATCATGAATTGCAAATCTGTTGAATGCTCTTTCTTGCCTAATTAGAAAATTTTAACCTCTTATAAGCCTAGAAATAAATAAATAAGTGGTTAGAATCTTATGTTTAGCAGGTCTCGTCGTCTTATCATACATGAATTTGGCTTAGTATTGTTTGTTATGGACTTATGGTCTACTTTCTTTTAACGAGAACACCCCTAATAACTAACCCTCCCTTTTGGACAGAAATCACTTTACAAGACCCTTATTACATACATGTTGAATACAATTCTAGTTTAAAAAATTAAAAGCAGTTAGTTAAATCCTTTAAATGAAAAATTAATATGGAAATATATTCCAAACTTGCAATGTTACACATCTGTACACTTCTTTTACAAACAAAAAAAGAAGATAAAGAAAACAAATTTCTTGTACAGTGTTGTTACAAGCTTCTCCAATCTTGTTCCCTACTCCACAGACACGAGAGCAAGCATCAATTCCAGCTTCTCCTTGGCCTGAAAAATGTTTGTGTAGGAAAACAAATAAGAAACCCTACTTTTACTCTTTCTAACACTCATTCATTCATATCTTTCTTAAATCTAATCTAAATACGTTTCAAAAGATGATGTTTATACTTTCTGTTTTTCTGATATGATCTCCAATAACATGCAAGTCCTCCAAATGCACAGCTAGCTAAAGCAATCGCTAATGCAGCACCTACTGGTACAACTATCGCATTTGTTGATGATAATTCTTCAACATTTTTCTCTATTTTTCTACTCTTTATACCTTCTTTATCCTTATACAATGTTATCAATGTTGCACCATAATATTCACTCAAAAATTTAAACACTTCGTCTTTATTAAACTCACTACTTTCATAGCAAGATGAACAAAGCTGTTTTGGTGGCCAAATCATTTTTGGAAATTTCGGATCACCCGTATCTAAAGCTGCTTCTTCTTTTATTAATCTCTCGTTTACTTTATTATGTGCTTCCCATAACCATAAAACGTAATCACGTGCTGTTTCGAATGGCTTTGTAACACTGTCACGTTAAAACAAAATATAATTAATTAATATATATTTTTTATAATTAATTTAGTATTCTATATCATACCTTGAACACATGGTATAAAAATGTTCTCGACATTCTTCACACACGAAATAATCATGTATAAAATTACACGTGGCTTTAAATGCCATCTGGCTTTCTCCATCATCGATTCTCACTGAGAGTGAATGTAATAGGACCCACAAGCCACAACTGGAAAACAAACAAATAATATAAATATATTAATTACTAGTTGAATTTAAACGTAAAATAAATTAATAAGAGAAATCAGTACCTGTAACCTCTAGTTTCATTACGGCTTCCACGACAAAACATCTGTAAAAGAAATGTAAATGTGTTGATTTTTTTTAATTATTTTTCAAAATTATAATAAGAATTTGTTAATTTTATATTATATATATATATACCCAATATCCACGAGGAACTTCTTTTCCACAAATCTGGAAATTTTCTAGTGAATCTTTTTTTGTATCACTAGGCAATGGTAATTTATTAGCTGACTGTAACTTTGATGGGTACAATACATCAAAGTTTACAAGTATTTCTGCGCTTCCTTCACGGCACCTAGTAAAAAATGCCTAAATATGTTAAATCAAGATGGTAAAAAATATAAACGTAAGAATAGAAAGGTAATATTAACCTTTTAGTTGGGTGATGAGCTGCTAAAAGTTGTAGGAACTTAATAATTGATGCTCGAGTCTCTGACTTTATCATCTGTTACTCATTATTCGAGATATTAATAAAATAAGATATAAAAAAGAATTTCTTACACAGAATTTTTACCTTGCGCGTAAAGATAATATCAAAGGCAGTAGCTGTTGCTTCCTCAACATCATATATAGCACGTGCAATCTTTGATAAGGAATATAAGACATAAGTTTTAGATTTTATTTTATTTTTTTACAGCGGAATAAATTTAGAGTGATAGAGTTGAGAAAAACCTGTCCAAAGTCTGAGATATTAGTTCGATGATGATCATTCTCGTATTTCACATCATCTAGTCCATATGAGCTGGAAGATAGAACAAAAGTCAAAAGGTTTTGATAAGCTATGAAGAATAAAAGTTGAAAAATAAAGATATATACGTGTATATTATACCTGCCAAGTTGTTTGTTAATCCAAGCCAATAAAAGATCAGCTGATCGTCCATTTTCAATTAATTGAATATCAGATTCGGTTTTCTCTTTCTTTGAATCCCAGCTACCAGATACAAATTTTGCAGAAGGGCCCCAAA
Source organism: Nemophila menziesii (assembly GCA_029959085.1). Taxonomy (NCBI): domain Eukaryota; kingdom Viridiplantae; phylum Streptophyta; class Magnoliopsida; order Boraginales; family Hydrophyllaceae; genus Nemophila; species Nemophila menziesii. Next base: position 33,711,747 of record JARWIR010000005.1, on the reverse strand, counting down.
AAAGTGTAGGGTAATGCTCTATTGAGAATTTATCACATAAATTACCATTTATCTGCGCTGGCGAAAAAGTTAATACAGTATAAGCCATCAGTAAGTTTTAGTTTGGAACATATTTTTTACTCTAATGGTTTTTTGCAAAACTACCTTTAGTGCACAATCAACTCTTGTTAATAATACGATTCCTGGATGGATTGCATTTGCTCCGTTAAAAAGTCTTGCTACTTTTTCATATTGTGGCTATACAAAAATTGAGTTCGATATTATATAATTATATGGAAATAGTTTCTGTCTGATAAAATAGTATATGTACCTTAAAGTTTCTGCAAGCTGGACACCTGTATCACAAGCAGTTCTACATATTAGATAACTCATAAGCATAACAATCTGATTTAAAGTTCTTATAAATGAAAGCTTTTGGTGCCTCTATATACATATATGCAAATGAACACCAAAAATATATGTTCTTATTTCATACAAATATATAGGATGATTTGCACTTTGGTCCCTCTGTTTTACAAATTAGTCAAAAGATATATTAATGCGTTTCAAAAAGTTCTATAAAAAAAATACAAATTTAAACATTTATGATGTTCAGATTAGCATAAAGTTTGAATGCTAATAACAAGACTTCATTTCACAAATGTAAAAGAAAAAATATTGATAATGAAATGATGTTAAACAATAGGATTGAAATGGTAACTAACCAATTAGCGAAGAATTCGACAACAGAGTAGGTGGCCGGGGTGTCACGGAGGACGGCGTCAAAATCGGTGGCGTTCAACTCCACGCCGTAATCTTTGACAACATTAACATTATTATTGTTATCGTTGTTATTGTTATTGTTATTAGCATCAATTGCTCGCAAAATCGATCTGGATCCAACGATTTGAGCTGAGACCGATGATTCTAAGCTCGTAATAAATAAAGCAATACATAGCTTTAAAATTAAACAAAACATCGAACACGAATTTAAAGTATTGAAGAAGTTTATATTTGAATATGTATGTGCGAATAAAGGTTGAATATGTCTGTATGTATATGTAACGGAAAGATCTGGGGTTTGTATTGAAAGTTAAAGGAGGTAACCGAAGATCTAAAGAAAGGGTATGGTCGTATGTTATGCTATAGTGGATCGGGGTATTAAAGTCTTAAGGACTACTAATACTTGACGTATAGGAATAGGTGCACGTTCAATAGGTGCACGCTAAATAGGAGCAGGTTAGATGGTCATGGACCTTAGTCCGATTTAAATTTTTTCTAGTCTAGACAATTACTAACGGAAAAATAAATTAAATGAGAGATTTCATTTATTTTTTGGTAAAAAATGAGAGTCTTAAACTACTTTGAGCATTTAAGAACAATATTTTCTAATATCACTTAAAAATATTTAGAGTAAGGATATATTTAATTGGAAGTAAATCGTCACTCTAATCTAAAAAATAAATAGATGTGAGGTGCAGGTGGTGATGAGTGACGATTTACTTCCATTCAAATCACGCCACATCATAAATAGTATATTGAGTGGCATGAATTTGGTTGCTATATGTCATTACTCAAATATTTATTTTAGACAAACATAGTGTATTCTTGAGTCTTCCACTCTACCTTTAATTTCTCTTAATCTTTTTTTAATACATCGAAGAGCCACTTTGGACTCGAAGTCATTGACTCGGTTAGAACATGTACTGGCTAGATGGGGAACCAAGGCCCTAGCCAGTTGGGCTAACCCCAACTGGTTTTCTCTTAATCTTAGTATGAACTAAACTTCTAATTAGATTGAGATGATTCCTTATGAACCTTAAAATTATAAATTAGGGATTGCGTATGAATTTGGGGCTTCATACAAAATCCATTATAACATAACATACAACTAGTAAACATAATCGAAGATTTAATTATTTATATGTGTTTTCTATTATCTTTATTTAAATTACTCATCTTTACAAAGTACACGTCATTGATTTGACTTAATCTATAAATTATACCCGGAAAGAGGGTTTGCAGGTAAATTTAGATAATAGAATCAGACAAAATCATTAAAAAATTTATGTAACCATTATTGGATAAAGTCAATAAGTCATTTATGAGTCTTCCCCTCTACCCTTTCAGGCAAAGTTCAATATTGGTTTTTCAAGTTAGATCCACGTACCATAGGGACTTTATCTCGGTTATCAAAAAAGTTATGGGCTTGATTTACAAATAGAAAGCCTACTATGAAAAATATTTCATTATTGAGAATTTACCAAAATAAAGGAGAACCATTGGTTTCTTACTCTACTTGATAAGAGAAAATTATCCTTAAATAGTCAATGACCAGAATTATAGTTTATCCTGCCAACTCGACATCATTCGGCCATCATCAGTAGCCAGTTGGCCAGTATAGAAGATAAAATACCAACTACATTATAAGAACACAATAATCAATCAAGGCGATAATTTCCTTAGAGCTTACATCGGTCACGTTGAACCAATTGATGTCTCCATATTTGTGATATATTAATATAGGTTTGAGACATCATTTTAGGTGTATTTGATTAATTGTTTAAGATTTTTGTCGATATTAGATAATTTCTTAATTCATGTCTTGATTTGATGATTTATTACTTTTAGAGCATATGTTATAATTGTGTGTTAGTATGAAGATCTTAAGGTTTATTCAATATAATTAGATGCTAAATAAATTTCAAGAAGTTAAGGAAGGAAGATCCATGAGGAATCAGGAGATAAAAGGAAACAAAGTTGAAATAGAAAAGGAAAAGTTGTCAAATAAATATGCCAATTCTGCAGCTATGTCCACTAAAGTAAAGATGACTTTAAATCAACTATGATTTTGGACGAGCCTTTGAAGAGTTAGATAGATCTTTTCGCTGTCGTTTTGATTAAAGTACGCAAAATTTGGCCCAGTAATGAAAGAGATATGATCGAAACAGTAAGTAGTGTTTACCATGTCCTATATTTTAGGAAACGAATTTGAATTGGAATTGGACTCCAATTACTTTCCTTCAACTCCAAGATTTCAACATAGGGTAAGAAAACACCTATAAATACACTCTCTTATCATTGTAAACATGTCCTTGCTTAATTATTAGTCCTTAGTATCAAGTCACAAAATCTAGAGATGCAAGTTGACAGTATGTATCTTTATTTTAGTTTATTTCTTTCAAGCATGAACTAATTTTATCATAGCTTGGGTTTTGCATATGTATACTCTTTGAATTCTATTTTCTTCTATCTAAGTTTGTTTGAGAAAAGCCTTTTTAAATCGATTGAGCTTCTTAACCTTAATATATGTTTTATGTGCTTTAATGTATTGATTGTAGTTCTTGATAATGCACGAGTATAGACTACCCCATTAATAGCAGTTGGATGTCACCTAGAAGGGGTGTCTAATTATTGAAACACCACATAATCGTCTAGTGTGTGGTAGTGATCCTGGCGGGCTTGCCTAACTAGATAGTCACTAGGGTTTGAGATTAACCACCGATCATTGCGTAGGGTCCCCTTACCCAAGTCCCCTGGTAATTGTTAGGACGCCACCTAAGTCCACCTGGAAGGGGATTAGGAGGAATATAGAATCATGGCTACTTACTTTAAGAGCTTTAATCACCCTTATAACTAGTAGAAGAAATAGAAGGACAAGTCCATACACGCACACCTGAGCTATATCTCTCATCTTATTCATACATCCTTTAATCATTTTCATTAGTTTTAGTTTAATCATTCTCTCCACAATTATTCATATTTACGTTAGTGTCTTTTTACTCCGCGAACTATTCTTTACTACGCTTTCTTCTAATTCATACTTCTAACACACTAAGTCCCTGAAAACGAATCTTACTTACTATTAAAACTTGCATACGATCTGTGATACTTGCAGTGAGTAACGTGATTGGTTAGGGTGATAGTTCTTATCTTTTATTAACATTATTCTATCACACCCTACCAGCCACCACCAATCATCTATATACATCCACCCCCGGTCATGCCCAAGCTTAAAGTGTGGAAAATTTATCCCTACCAGCAAGACATTTGGGAGGTAATGTCAATTGTGAAGGATACGACTCAAGAGAGAGAGAGAGAGAGAGAGAGAGAGAGAGAGAGAGAGAGAGAGAGAAATAAGATAAAGATTAATCATTCATGCCCATCTGGTTGGATCGGGCACAAAGATTATCAGCCAAGTCATATCAAAATTCAGGATTAACTCTAGCAAGAATTCTAGATCTAATAGAATTCCTCTACAAGTTGAACATTATGACTATAATATACGTATCTTACTTTTCAACTTTGTGCACTCTACAAAACATACGTTATATGTACATCTTGCCTCTTTGTGATACTTACATCATCTATAGGCCTCTTTCCACGATCACATTGCTATCTTGAGTATCGAAGTTCCACCGAAGCACACCTCCCTCTTGGCCCTTATCGTGGTTTTCCAAGAATGGACAACAAGTTGCCAACCGACCATTCCCAACCATCCCATCTAGTCAACTTCTATCCATTTTTTCATGTCATCTTTAAAATTCTAAGACTAGAGAAACTAAAGACTCTATATGTTAGAAATGTGATATATCAAATTGTCTCCATTCGTGGGAACCCAATAGGTTTCAAAAACAAACTCATGTAATAATACCACGATTGAGAAATCACAAGAAACCACCCAACCAGAAGTTCAACTTCCTTGCGATGATTATAATACTCAACAAGGAACACATATTTGAAACCACATAATTTGAAAAGTGTAAGAGAGAGCTTGAAGAGATGGAAAAACTTACTGGATTAAGATTGTGAGAGATGTCTAATATATAAAGGTCAAGAAGTTGGATAGTGGAATCCACCTGTCCATGCATATTTGAATTCAAAAATTATTCTTTGCATTGAGACTCTTCAACTCCTTTGTTGCAATCATTGATCGATGATACCCTTCCATTTTGCATGTTTGCCATTTGTCAAAACCAACTCGTGTCACGCGCCTATCCTTTTTCTCTTTGTTTTTCGTATTCTTCACAATGTGTTCATCATTATTCTTTCCTAAAACATCCAATCCATCTTATGGATGCTTCCACTATTTGGAATTGTAAGGTCATATCCAAATAACTTTTTGTGCTTACAAATAAACCATTTGTTTTTAAAAAGCAAAAAAATTATGTTATGATAATTCTTATCATTTGTTTGACAAAAACAATCTCTCCGTTTGTTGTGCAAACAAGGTATAAAATTTCTTGCAACCGTTGTTTGTTATTTTCTATCCTTATACTCCGGATTATAGTACTTATATTTATCTTTACTAGCATAGTTATAGTTGACCTTAATCTTTTCACGAAGATTGTTGAAGATACACCTCACCTTCTTTCCTCTTGAAACATCCTTTCCCAGTTAAACTTCTTGTTGATGGAGAGTGATAGACTGGACACGATGAAAAATTGATTATGTTAATTGATTTTGTTTTGAGAATTGATAAAATTGGAAGAGAATTATAGTAATGGAGATGAAAATTTGATTATGTTAGTCGATTTTGTTAACAAAAATAAACTAACACATAATTAGCAAAGATCATTTACAAAATTTAATCAGTGAACACAATATTTTTTTTTCAAAGTAAATATATTAAAAAGCATACACATAAGTTTAAAATATTATAGAGTGTCTTTCAATTTCCTTGAGGTATTTTGATAACGAAGATTTTAACCGAATATCAAATTAGGGAAAAGTTTTACAATCCATTCACCAAGTAGATTTTCCTTGGATATTTGATTAGTAATATATTTCTCTAGATAGTTTTTTTTTTCTATAAAGATGGAAGAATTCAAAAGAATTATTATAGGAATGGGGTTTAATATTTGAGTAATGATATATGTCACTCTTTTCATGTCACATTTTTATCACCTTTCTATATATATGTACTGATTTTCTTGAATAGAAGATAGAGAAAAATTAAATAGGATAGAGAAATCAATTCATTGGTCCATATAGGCATACACATAGGAGGTGATAAAAGGGTTATAAAAAAGGGTCACAAATATCATTACTTTTAATATTTTAACAAAATTATTAGGAGTAAGGTTGGTACAATTTTCTCCCGTTCTTAGTGTTTTTTATCTTTTCCAAATGTTCTTAGCTGCTTCACAAATACATGGAGCAGAGAATAGTATAATCACACTTAACAAACTTAAAACGAACATTTTCATACCGCCACCAATTAAAAGTTGCAACGTGTCCTATCATATATTCCCCGCCAAAGCTCCCTATATACAGTTACACCGTTTACACAGCTCCCATTCACTCTCTCACAATCTGAACAACAACCAAGAAATGGCTACAACAACCAATCTCCTCCCATTCACCACCATCCTCCTCCTCTCCCTCCTCCATCTCACTACCGTCAAAACCCAACAACCACCCAAGCAACCACCACAATCTCTCCTCAACGCAGCTGAAACACTCTCAAATTCAGGCTACAATGCAATGTCCCTCACCCTTCAACTCATCTTATCTGACTCAACTATTTCCCTCCACTCCACCTCCACCACCACCACCACCACAACAACCACCAACACTACCCCTCAGTCCCACCCTACTCTTACCATCTTCACCCCTCCCGACTCCTCTTTCGCTTCCACAGGTCAGCCTTCCCTATCTCTCCTCCTCCTCCACTTTTCCTCTGTATCACTCTCTCCTTCCTCTCTCTCTTCCTTCCCATTCTCCACCAAGATTCCAACTCTTTCCCCTTCCAACACCCCTCTTTTCATCACTTCTTCACCTTCTGATCAACAAGTCTCCATAAACAACGTCAAAGTTCTCGGCTCACCATTGTACGACGATGGCTCTGTTATAGTATTCGCCGTTTCAGATTTCTTTGATCCCAACTTTACCCTCCCAGATTCTACTCAAAACCCACAAAACACCACCCCAGAATGCATCACTCTCAACCCCTTTTCAAGTTTTTTCGATGCTTCATCCGTGTTAAAATCAAGAGGGTACTCAATAATGGCCTCTTTTCTTGATTTACAGTTAATGGGTTTCGCAAAATTCTCATCCCAGCCTTTAAAGCTAACTGTGTTTGCCCCAGAAGACGAAGTTCTTCTCAAATTTACAGGAGACATCCCGGGATACACCTCTCTGTTCTTGAGACATATGTTTCCCTGTAAGCTATCATGGGTTGACCTAACTGGGATCGAAAATGGAACTCAGTTTAAAGACTATTTGGATGGATTTAGTCTCAAGATCGAGAAGACTAATAAACAAGTCAGAATCAACGGTGTTGATATCACTTTTCCAGACATGTACTATAGTGATTGGCTGATCGTTCATGGGATTCGTGATGTGATCCCTGCACCAATGGATGGTTCAGAGTCTGAAGATGATGTGGAAGAGGACTCTGATTCTATGATGCATACAGAGGTCATTTTATCTGCGCTTCGTAATGAATTTTGAGATCTTATTTCTCGAATTTTCATCAAGAATTCTACTTGTTTGACATAATACAAGTTCAATGCAATTAATGATTCTTGATAGATTCTGTAGTTTGTAAAGAAGTTAATCCATTATAGATTTCCATAGTTGAGTAATCAGTTTGTGTAGACAAGAAATGATTGAAAAAAAACTCGTTTTTTGTTTGAATTAACATGCATCTTATCATGAAAGTGTTAATTGCACTAATGATCCTTGTGTTATGCGAAATAGCTGGCTATTTGTTTCAAAAGCACGTTATACATTAGCAGTGCAAGTTTAATCTTCCATAGGAATATATTTGCTATCATGGAATAACACATGGGTATTATTCATTACTTTTGAAGCACACGGATATATCCGGATATCAAAACTATGGTCCCCACGTTTTCAGAATATTCACTTTTGGCCCCTCAACTTTTAAAATTAACTTTAATGGTTTATTGGTTTTGAAATTGTGCCGATAATAATTATTTTAAATGTGAAATTTATTACTAGACATTGTTAATTTGTTATCAGTAAGTGGTTCGTAAACGGAAAATCCTAAACCCAAAAAAAGTCATAAATTTGTTACTTTTGAAGCACAAAAGTATATTCGGATATTTAAATTATGGTCCCCCAACTTTTCAGAATCTTCACTTGGCTCCCTAGTTGAGAAATTGTGAGGCAAACTATATGTTAATGTGAATTTATCACTTTCCATTGTTAATTTGTTTCCAGTAAATGTTCGCAAACGAAAAATCATAAACAAAAAAAAAAAAGTAATATAAGGAACTAGCGTACAATTTTTGCATAATATAGGGACTCATACTGCAATTACAAAACAATAAATGATCAAAAAGTAACTTGAGTTTTCATTAATTTTTCAAACTTGTGAGCCAATTTCAAAACCATATCATTCTTCCCTTGATCAAGAAGATTCTGTTTAAGACTACTAAACATTGTACTAGGAGGTCTAATCCCCATATCCATCATCTCTTCAAAGTATCTACACGCATCATCATACTTATCTTCATGACACAAACTATTAATCAAAGTCGAAAACATATGCATTCCCGGAATTACCCCTTTACCCTTCATCTCATTCCAAACCCTAATCGCCATATCAGTCCTTTCCTCATTACAAAACATCCTCACCATAATTTCATACGTACTCAAAGTTCTCTCACACTCCATGTTTTGAAAAACCGAGTAAGCCTCTTTTCTCCTCCCATCTTTAACAAGACGGTGAAGAATTATATCGTATGTTCTTGCGTTTGGACCGACCCCACGTTTTTTCATCTCGTCAAGTATTTTATACGCATCGTGCATTCTTGCTGACCAACAATATGCTCCTATAACCGCGTTATAAGTAGGGGCTTCGAGTGGGTAACCACAAGTTTTGGCTAGCTCGAAAAATTCGAGAGCTTCGGTTAATCTTTTGTCGGATCCTAAACCGTTGATTAAAGTACAATACACGTGTGGGGTTCCGTTAATGTTTTCTCGTTTCATTTCGTGATATGTTTCGATTGCTTTATCGATCTTTTTTGCTTTACAATATGCGTGGATTATGATTCCGTAAGTGACTACATCTGGTTTGAATCCAACGGCTCTCATTTCGCGACGAACTTCGTCTAGTTTTAGTAAGTTTTGTTCACCTCCCCATCCTTCTAAGAGAATTGTATATGTTTTGATATTGGGTTTGAATTTATTGTTTTTCCATTTATCAAACACTTGGTGGGCTCTTTCGACATGGCGAGACTTGCTTAATGTATCGATTAGCCTGTTGTAGTCGTCTAACTCTAGGTTTAATCCGTACTTCTCCATCTTTTCGAATGCGCTTATTGCCTCGTTTACCTTCCTTGCCCTCGCGTATCTTCTAGTTACTAGATGAAAAGAGTCTTTTACCAATAACTTTTTTCGTTTCATTTCATCTATTAAAATCCATACCATTTTGAATTGTTTGATCTTTCCTAAGGCTTCAATTAAAGCATTGTAACATTCTGGGGTGGGGTTAAAGCCCTTCTTTTTCTCGGCCCAACGGAAAAATGTTAAACCTAGTAGGCCTGCATTGCTGAGTTTTTTCAAAACTAGTTCAACTAGAATGGATGAGCTGTTGACTGAAACTTGTGTCAAGACAGAGTCAACTGTTTTCAAATCGCGAACATTCGATAAAAGCTTGCAGATTTTCTCGGCTTCTTCTATGGTGATTTGAGGGATTTTGATATCTGGGGTTTGGTTATTCTGGTCATGTTTTATCTGGGTATTAGCTGATCTGGCGGTGTGGATTGATTTGTTAAAGGTGTGAGCAATGATTTGTGTGGGGTTAATTAAACTTTGATGATTATAAGGGGTGAGTAGTGATTTGATGATGGTGTTTGGATTAAGGAGGAGGTTTGGTGAGGTGAGAATAGTGGAGTAGTGGTGAACAATGGTGTTTACGTAAGATGAATGGTAGAGTTTTCCGACGGGTTTTAGCAAGCGAGAGAAGATACCCATTTTTGAGTGGGAAATGGAAGTGAGGAAATTTTAATCATTTTATGCGATTCTCTGTCACTTTATTGGATTTTTTTTAAAGGTTAGCACTTTCACATATATAATTTACATATTAAAGTAAGGTTAATCCAAAAAGATAGATGGTTTTGGTGGTGTCAAAATGGCACCAAATCCAAAGTAGCTCTCATACATTGTGATAGACTTGGTTTAGCAAGACATTGGGGGTATGGCTAAGTACCACACAGTGATTCTAATAGCTTTCAAGGAGTCAAAATTATAGTCCCACGACAACAAGCGGTATCAAAGCTTAATAGTCGTCGCAAAAAATTCTATGGTGATGATGGATCTAGAGTTCGACATGGTGCATGGTGAGACCACAGCTATTGTGAAGGAAAGTATAAAAAATAGATATAACATGGCGATGACCGAGAATGTGCCTGACAAGGTGAAGGAATGGAATGTCACGAAGTTGTTTGAATGAATTGCTTCATTGGAAAAAGATGACAAGGTTCTTAGAAATAAGACTCTTACCATGGTGAATGTTTTTGTTGGTACAGTGGAACAAAAGTTGGAGACCTTTCAAGAGCTCGTCATGGGGACGATGAACGAGTTGAAAACCAACTTTGAGGGACTGAAGGCTGATGTGACTTTGTGAAAAGTAGTGGTAAGCAATGGAGTGTGAACACTACCTCAGTGATGCATATGATCGAAATTCCCAAGAAAAAGATGTTCGATGGGATGAGGAAAGCTAAAGACTTGGATAACTTCTTATGGGAAATTGAGCAATACTTTGCCGCCTCGAACATCAATGACAATGCGATTAAGCCTCACACAATACCTTTGTACTTGAACGACATAATGACACAACAACTATGTGGTGGAGATGACCGCTGGCTGTCATTGAATGTGGGACTCTCATCACGGAGACGTGGTTTGATTTCAAGAGGTAAATTGAGAAACAATTCTACCTATGGAATGTATAATATGAAGCTCGTGTGAGATTGATATGGTTGACTCACAAGGATGCATTCATGCATACGTCAAGGAGTTAATAAGAACTTATGCTTGAGGTGGAAGATCTATCTGACAAAGATGATTTGTTCATGTTCCTTAATGATTTACAACCATTGGCAAGGTAAGAATTGCAATGAAATGGGGTACAAGACCTATCTTCGGCCATTGTCGTAGCCGAAATTTTGGTAAAGCACACGAAGAAAGCGGAAGCATCCAACAAGACAAAAAGCTAAGGCCAAAAGGACTACAAGGGAAGCGAGAGAGAGTTCCATACCGAAAAGGTTACCTGTTTTATAGTTCAAGTGCTTCTAAATATTTCTTTTCTAAAGATCGAAATGGTGGAAAAAGAGGTGTTCAATTCAGACCACTAGTGGAGGGATGTTGGTTACGTGGAATCAATGAGTATCAAATTGCACAATGACCTCAGAGGGACAAGATAGTGGCTATGTTCCAACAAGGGACTCCACAAGTTGAAGAAGACGATGACCATATGAGTTCCTAGCAACTTCTCAGCGTGGTCAAGACACAAGTGTAGACCTTACCAAAAGGAAAACAAATATGATCTCTTAATATACATGAAAGCTTTGGCAGAACAACACTAAAGGCATTGGTCCACCCTTGTTCAAGCCATTCCGGGTGCAACTGAACGAGATAAAAAAGAATTTAACAAAAAACAAATGGTATTCCGTAAGGACGTTGAAAGATATTTTACAATTCTCTAGATAAAATCGGAAATTCTCAATTGGCCTTCTCGTTTTTTGAAGCAAGGTGATCTTGATAACATTATGCAAACATGTATAGTTCTTCACAATATGATTGTTGAAGAAAAATGACTCGTGAATGGTGACGATTATGATCCGTCACGATACCATAGCACGTCACCTCATGTTGTGTTAACTCGAGACACAATAACCATTACTCAGTTTCACACTCATATCAAGGATTCTGCAGCTTACTTTCAGCTCTGAAATGATCTTATTGCACATGTGTTGAATAAAAATCATTATGGGAATTGATGACTCAACTTGCGTAATTTCAATTTGTATGATTTAATTTCATGTCATTTTAGTTTATGTAATTTTCAATTTGTATAGTTTTAATTTATGTACTTTTTAATAGGTTTGTGATCGTTATTTTTTAAAGTCATTATTATCTTTGATGTCATATTTATTTGATGTCATTTTATCATTTATATAATTTTAAAACTTAAAACTTAAGAATATCTCACAAAAGTAATAGTTAGAAAGTGAAGCACACCAAAACAGATAAATTAAATCATTACATTGATAAATAAAAATATTATGTTGATATATAAAAATATTACATTTCAAAATCAAAACACGCCTAGACTTAAAATATCAATAAAGACACAAATTATTTTTTATATCTTTGCTTCGTGGAGGCATTTTGGGATGGTAGTCTTTTTCTTTGAATAGTTCACGGGCGGACATGGGCAATCTTGAAATAATCTTTTGTTGTTTATGTATTACTGGTGTGGCCTAGTGTGTGATAAAAAATAGATAAAATAATACAACTAACACCCTAGACTGAACAAGGTACTCACTGCAAGTATCACAAATCGATGCAAGTTTTACTAGTAAGTAAGATTCATTCCTCAGAGACTTAGTGCGTTGTATGAATAGGTAAACAAAATAGCGTAGCAAATAATAGTTAAAGATAGGAAAAATAAATAATCATGATTGATGAGGAGATAATATTAACTAAGTAAAACTAAAGACAAGTAAATAAAAAGATGTAAGAATGAGATAAGAAGATATAGCTCAGGTTTTGCTTGTATGCACTAATCCTTCTATTTCTTCTACTAGTTAATAAGGGTGATTATAGCTCTTAGATAAGTAGCCAGGATTTTAAATTCCTCCTAACCCCCTTCCGAGTGGACTTAGGTGGCGACCTCACAATTACCAGGGGACTTAACTAAGGTGCTCCTACGCCACTAGGTTCTTAGATGAGTCTGGCCTGCAAATAATGATTGGTGATTAAATCAAGCCCTAATGACTATCTAGTTAGTAAAGCCCTTCCGGATCACTACCGCACACTAGATGCTTATGTGGTGTTTCAATAATTAGACACCCCTTTCGGGTGACCATCTAACTACTATCAACACAGCCCTAAATTGATCAGATTTAAGATAGACAATAAATCAAAGCACATAAAATAAATATATGGTTAAGAGGCTATAATCAATTTAAAATAGTTCTCCCAAACAAACTTAGATAGCATAAAATATAATTCAGAGATTATACATATGCAAAACCCAAGCTATGGGAAAATTAGTTCATACTAGAAAGAAATAAACTAAAATAAAGATATATAACGTCAACTTGCTCTCTTGAATGACTTCTAATGATGAATAAACTTAAGGACTAATTGTGGGAGGCAAAGACTTGTCTACAATAGTTAAAGGGTGTATTTATAGGTGTTTAGGAAGACCTAGTTCGGATTTCTTGGAGTAGAAGGCATGCAATTGGACTTCTTTTCCAAATCATATTCGTTTCCAAAAATATAGGAGAAGAGAAAAACTGATGTTGTCATGTTTTGGTAGTAACTTTTTCAATATTGCCCTGATTTTTGCCTACTTTATATTGAAAAGACCGCGTCGTAAATATATACACTTCTCATTTAGACCGTTCCTCCAAATTCCTATCTTATTTTGAGTTATAATCACTTTAGTTGACATGGCTGTTGGAATTCAGATTTATTTTATAACTTTTCATTTCCTATTTTATCTCTACTTCCTTTTATCTCCAATTTCCATCCATTCTTCTTTCCTTATCTCTTTAGAATTGATTTGGCATCTAATTAATTTTCATATATCTTTAAAGTTTCACATTTAACACACAAGTTAAACCAAATATGCTATAAAAATAATAATTCATCAAATCAAGACAAGAATATAGAATAATGCTGGATATCACCCCAAATTGCATCGCCTTTATATCGCCTCCTATGTGGATTTTAAATGGACCAATCATGTGATTTCTCTTTCATGATTTATCATTTTCTCTCTCTTTCATGATTGGTCCACATAAGGGGTGATATAAAGGCGATACAATTTGGGGTGATATCCAGCATTACTCATAAAAAAAATACTAAAATACGAATAAAAATCTATTATTAATTGAAAATAAACACCTAAAATGATGTCTCCAACCTAGATTAATTCATCACAAATAGGGAGACATCAATTACCCACCTTCTTCTTCTTCTTCTTCTTCTGGACTTTCGATTGTGGAGAGTTTCATCTGTACTATCTTTGAATATTGATTATCGATATACTCTTCTTGAGATCTTTTAAGCCTCTTTTTCTTGTATTTCAGCTAAAGTCTACCCTACGATGGTCTTTTCCTTACCTTTTAGCCTTTTATCCTTTTTGTTCCTATGGGCCTTGATCCTCCAGAAATTGTGTGTGTCTCACACACGAACTCCGCCTGATTATCTAACTCTTTTCGAGACGGAGATGGAGTATTAGTGGGAGTTAAACTGGGACATGTTTCATTCTATTTTGCTCCTCGTGGCTACATGTTCATAACTAGAGAATTGATCTTGAGAATCATCTTCCACTTATGGCCTTTGTTTATATATTTTTAGCAATGATCGTAGATGAAATATTTTCAACCCCTCGAATTATATAACTCAATAACGTCACCAACCTACCAAAAAAGTACTCAATTGTATTAAAATATTAATTAAGTGATAAGTAAATTTACATGAATAAAGATGTGACGTAATTTAATTTTTACCATGTCACATGCATTTGCACCACTCCTTGGTCGCATTTTTGCCTCTTTCATGCACTCAACATATCTTGTGTATGCCTTACTGATTATGCTAAATCGTTGTTTTAAAATGTTTGGTGTTCTAGTCGTACTAGGAGTAGGTGTGCAAAACTCCATGAAATTCTCGTGAATTCAGCTCCATATGGTTTCTTTTGATTGAATACATCCAATTATAACATCTTCGCTACGAGGAACTTAAGCATGACATGATGCTATATCTTCTTAATAAGAATAATGAGAAAAATACTATGTGGGTACCCATGAAATTCAAAAAGGGACTTCTGAGTCCCCATACTATAAATAGGACTTTTAGGTACCCAACTTTTTCTTTTTGTCCAACCGTTAGTTTGTTCCGTTATCTCACACAATAAGTATGATGTGGAGTCTATGTGGAATTGGTTTCCTTTTATTTTGAAAGGTATACTTAATGTGTGAGATAACAGAAAACACTGATGATTGGACAAAAAGAATAAGTTGGGTACCTAAAAGTCCTATTTTATAGTATGGGTACTCAAAAGTCCCTTTTCGAATTTCATGGGTACCCACAGAGTCTTTTTCTCAAGAATAATTAAAATCTTTTGGAACTTTATTTGTGTTCGCCATGTTATCACATACTTAAAAAATAAGATTAAAAAAATCGTTAGTAAATCAAAATAAAACTTACCATATAACATGATTATTCTAAAACTTTACAATATATATTTAGCAAAAGTAATTAAAAAAGACTAAATGTTATATTAGTCAAAATAAGTGGATAAAATTTTAACATAACTAAAAAAAGAATTAACAATCAAATATAATATAAAAGTAGGACCAATATGAGTATCATTTATATATATATATATAGATATATCAAAATCCCTAATCAATTCATTCGTTCCAATCTATACTTTGCTCAACCCTAACGGTAGTTGATCTTCTCCCCAATCCACCAACACCTTCATTCCACTTCTGATATCTACAATCACGACTATCTACAAATCCTTTGCCTTACATTATACTTTGCAAATTAAAAAGCGACGTCACTCATGGTTGTTCCTCATCGGCATCAAAGGAATCATTACTCAATGACATCAACACCATTAAAGGGGTTTCCATTTGACCAACCTTTCCTCCCAAATCTATCAACAGGGGCTCAACTAAATATAGCGATACATATCTATCTACAAATACAAATCTATTTACAAGGCTATTTCAATCTCTCTTTATATAATTTTGGTAAGATACATATACGCTTTAATTTATCAAAACAATGAATGACTATGTACCTTTTTTTCCGACCGGTGAATGAATATAATCTTGATTGATGAAGATATGCAGTTTAAGTGGTGTATCAGTGTTTGTATAATAGGAAACTCAAGTGTCTGATGCAATATATATTCAACGGTTAAAAAATGTTACCCGTTTCTTTTTTGGAGTGTGCAATTATTCAACGGTAATAATCTTATTTTTGGATCCTGTAATTCTTCAACTGTGGTGATTTTGATGTTATTATATTTTTAGTAAATGATAGTCAGAGTTGGTGAAAATTTGTTGTACTGTTTTTTATCCAATTTTACAGTTTTTCAGTCCTTTTGGCAGGAGATGGTATGTAAATATCTGGCCAAATTTAACAAAAAAATCGAATATCCAGTCTTTATCTCTATATATAATTGGTCTTTTCAAAATCTGTATTATAGTTTTTTAATTAATTTTACTTTTGTGTCTTCAAATCTAACATTTGAAAACCCACTGGTCATGCCCTTAGGAGATAATTTTTTTTTTATCATTGTTGTGTTTATTGCATATCTTGTGTCCGATAAACTGCCTAAACCATTTTTGAACTAATATTATCTTGCAAATAATTTTAGTTAGTAAGTACTTAATTGTTAAACCTATCCCCCCTTCTAGGTATATCAGAGAGAGTGGACGGGAACGATGAATTACACAGTTGTTCCTTTAAATGATTACGATGTAGTACTTGGTATGGAGTGGCTTGACGAGGTAGATGCTTTTATTTCTCCTAAACATATTTTGTTTTTAGTTATGAAGAATGAAATTATGTGTTCATTACCAATTACATGGGGGATGAGATCCAAGTCTCTTTCAACGATGCAACTTGTCAAATGAGTCAAGAAGAGTGATAAAACTTATCGTGTGGCTTTGAAGTAGTAAGACGACTTGAGCGATAACTTCAAAGAGGTAGCATCGGTCACTATCCAAGGACTTTTAGACGAGTACAAAAACATCATAACGAGTGAGATTTCGAATAAGTTACCACTAAATAGGAAGATCGACCACAAGATAGAGTTGATAGACAGAGCAAGACCACATGTTATGGCACCATATCAATGGAACCAACCAAACTTGTAGAGATAAAGAGACAACTTAAAGAACTAATGGGTGGAGGTATGATACGATCAACTAATTCTCTTTTTGTTGCACATGTATTATTTCTGAAGATATAGTTTGTTGAAAATATTTGTGGACTACCGTCTACCAGGCACTTAAAAAAGATCACTATTAAGAATAAGTACATGATATTGTTAATTATGGATTTGTTCGATCAACTTGGAGGGGCAAAGTTCTTTTCAAAAATAGACGTACGTTCTAGATATTTACAAGTTCGTGTGGTGAACGAGAACGTGAGCAAGACGACATGTGTGACGAGGTATTAGGGTACAAAAATCTTGTTATGCCATTTGGACTAACGAATGCATCAACTATGCTTTGTACACTTATGAACAAGGTAATCCAAACATTCTTGGACAAGTTTGTGATGGTGTACCTAGATGACATTGTTGTGCATAATTTAGTGTTGGAATATCATGTGGGGATATTGAGTCGTGTCTTCCAAAAGTTTTGGGAGTTTGAGCTATACATCAAGTTAGAGATGTATAGCTTTGCACAAGAGAATGTGAGCTTCCTTGGGCATATCATTGGAGAAGGCACGATTGAGATGGACAATGACAAGATTTGTGATATTCAAGTCTGGGAGCCACCAAATAGAGTTCCTCAACTAAGGTTGTTTTTTGAGTTGGCGAAATATTATCGTCGTTTCATCAAAGACAACTCAAACATTGCGATACCATTGACGACTTTACTCAAGAAGAACAAGAAGTGGACATGGGATGACAAATGTCAAGGGGCATTTGATATTCTCAAGGCGGTTGTGACCAAGAAACTTGTACTTGCTCTTCCTGATCATACTAAACCATTTGAGGTACACACTGACTCTTCTAACTTTGCTATACGATGAGTATTGATGCATGATGACCACCCCATTTTTCGCGTTATCTTCACTATTGACTTGAGAATTAGAAGTTATACTTACTAAACCATTTGAGGTACACACTGACTCTTCTAACTTTGCTATACGATGAGTATTGATGCATGATGACCACCCCATTTTCCGCGTTATCTTCACTATTGACTTGAGAATTAGAAATTATCGGAAGAACCCCTTCCTTTCTCGATTCTAATATCATTAAGCCCCATTTTCACGTACACATTATTGACTTGAGAGTTAGAGTGTCATCGGAAGAACCCCTTCCTCTTGACCCTTAGTCGTGATTTTGCGGGTACGAACAAAAAACTCAACCTACTATGTTCGATTTACGACGAACAAGAAACCCAACCAACTCTGACCGATTAGTCCAACAAATCCATAGAAGCCATTTACTCAAGCCAACATTCAAATCTAAGTTCGGTAACCTTTATAAATTTATTGATAGAGTAAAAACTCTATCAGACTCAGATAAGGTTCCATCCATGGATTCAAAATTATTATAGAATGCTTTTAACCACTATACTCCCTCCATTTCCTTAATAATTGACTCTTTAGTCAATATAATTTATTCCTTAATATATATCACATTTCAAGTTTCAATACAAATTAAATGACCTCTTTCCTCTTTTACCCTCATTCTTAAAATCTTTTAATTTTTTCTTTCTTAAAAGTAGAGATATTTTAGTCATATTAAACTAATTTTTTCCTACTTTTTAGATTCTTTAATATGTATGAAAAACTCTAAAGAGTCAATTATTAAGGAATGGAGGGAGTAACAATTACCTTTTCTTTCCTATAAGTTTTAACTATATATACACAATAAATTTTATTTAAACAAGAAAAGTTCCAAAAAGAAAAAAATGAAAATCATGTACACATCAAGATCACACCCACCATAGCACAACAAATGTCACACTTCCCAACATCAAAGTCATCAGACTGACATAACAGCACTCACATTAAATGTTCGGCACTTTAAGGAATTCTAGTAGTATTAATGATAACAAACCACACAAAAACTACTATAATTCAGCATTCAGATTATTTCTTCTAAATAAACTCCTTAAACTTTTAGGTCCTGTGAAACAATACATTCTCATTCACGATTGTACAATATTACATAATAAATTTCATACTTTAACAGACCACCAATAAACAATTAAAAAAAAGGTAAGATACATAATCGTATACAAAACATTAAGATTTCGATGGAGATTCCTCTTATTCGATAAAAGAATTTCGGTGGTGGATATATAATTTATAATTTATAATCTCCCACAAACAACACAAATCTTCATATTCATAAGCCTCTTCAGCTAAAAAACCCTTTTATATAAACAACGAAGAGACACACCTATATAACAAGAAGAATCTCCCAAAAAAGAATTTGTGTATACATTTATCATCATCTACATTGATTCGATTCTAACTTCCCAACAAGTTTAGTTACTGAATCTTCCAATGTCTTAAAAAAAGGACTTGTTTTCACAACATTAATATCACCCCATTGAGAAGAACATGGATCTCTTAACCATCTATTGCCACCTAAGCACCATGCACCTGGTGCAGCTTTGTTTTTACCACGTTCTAGAATCTTCTCATCAACCATATCAAGAACTGGATCATCTTTTTTAAATTGTCGAGCAAAAGCTGCTCCACTTTGTGTCATACGATTAAAATCCGATGTGTTTAAGCTTAAAGGCTCCATTTTTGGAGGATTATCCCATATCATGAATCTTAAATCATTGTTAATACTTGTGTTCTTAAACTCAGGTGAATTACAAATTACTGTATGGAAATAAACTTCTTGAGATAAAACTGAGTTTGTGAAGTACATAAGAAGTGTTCTTGGGAGATTATCCCATCCAAATACGCAATATTCGAGAAATGATCGGGTTAAAATAACCCATGGAGAACCTGAAAAGTGGAAATTTGTAAAAAAAATAAATTAAAAGTGATTAAAATATTTTTAAACTTACCGGTGAAAACTTTGAAAGCATCAGGCATGGGGCGTTTTTGTGTAGCGTAAAAGATTTGGGTTCTTCTTGCAAGGTAAATTCCGGGATCTACTACTATTGGTTCGATTCTTTGACCTCTGTAATTAAATTATATAAATAGGGGTAAATATATATTAATTATACGATTAGGTGTTGAAATTAGTAAATGAGGATTTGCCTACTCTTTCCATCCAAGGTCACTTGTGTGATCGATGAAATTTAAGTCTCTTCGAATGGATGAGAATACATGAGATAAATCTGAAAGTAAAATCATTAGTAAATGTTAGTGTAACAGTAATTTAATCTTTAAAAATCAATAATTAACACTTTAGGCAATTATATCTTAAAGGGTAGAACACAAATTTTTAAATCTTAGGGGGGTAAAATGCGAAGATTCGCTGACTTTTGGGGTGGGATAAATGTTAGTCTTAACATGTTTGACTAGTAAAAGGTTAATATAGAACGATAATATGTAAAAAGGTTAAACATTAAATGCTAAACACAAAAGTTGAGAACCTTTTTAGATCTGCATAGTTATAAGGTTAAAAAGCAGGTGCATATCAATGAATTTAGCTCAAACTATCAATAGAACTCAATTAAGTGGATAATTTTTGAAGTAAATTAGTGTCAAATCAAACAATTAATCAAGAAAAGTAACAGTAATAAGCTAAACTAGTTGAATATATCAAAATAAATTATGAGGTTCAAATCTACAAAAATTCAGATTTCAACCTAAGTCTGTTCTTTGGATCCATGCCATAATTTTACCCTAAAACCAAACATAGGACACGAATCTAAGCTCTAATACCATAAGAAAGAACACGTATACTTGTCCAATTTCAGAGAATCAATTTAAAAGAAATACACATATAGTTGAACAATAAATGAAAGTATGAATCTAGAACATACCATCTTGAGTAATCAAAGGATAATCCCCGGCACTGAGAGTGATAAACCAATCCCAATCATTATCCATCTTCAACAAAATAGAAGCGGCTCTTAAAATGGCTGCAATATTACTTGAACCCATATAAGTAACCGGATCGGGCTTACCCACCACATCAACATTCCCAAAAGCCCGAATAGCAGGAACCGAATTTACCAGCCCGGTTAACTTTTTTCTCTCTTCATCCGACCCATCAGAAGATATATGCAATAAATACCTATTTCTAGGGTGATAAACTGCTAATAATAACCTGAAAATCCTATCTCCATCACCTCTTCCACCAGATATATAGTACCCAAAAGCAGGAGTATGCCCTGATGATGCAAATTTCGATGCGGAAAATGAGTAGTTATAAGATGATGAACTGAAACCCAAAATTGTGGAGAGAAAGATAAGGAATGAAATAAATGCTGCAAAGAAGAGTGTGAAAATCCACTTCTTCTCGGCTCCACCTATCATTTCTTTCCACGAACCACCAACTACCATGGAATCAAAGCACAATTTTCAAACTTAAGACCAAAATTAATACAAACATATAATTGAGATCTTCATATTATTTAAGAGTTAAGGAAATGATAAATTACGGATCAAAGACAAGAGGTTGATAAGATAAGATGAGGGTTAGGGTTTGATTTGGAGATTGAAAAGAAGAAGTTACGAAGAGTGTGAGTTTTAATGGAAGTTGCTGGTTAAATTGTGAGCTTTTAATTTGATATAATTTTCATTACTACTGTTGTGAATTAAAGAGATTTGAACACTTGCTACTTTAGAGTAGTAATGTGCTCTTGTAAAAGACTTGGCATAAATGTTATTTTTTAGTCAAAAGCATAAATGTTAACATGTTTATCTATTTCCCTCAAATCAATCTATTTCCCTCAAATCAATGTTGTTATGTTATTTATTATTCAGTTATTAAGAAAACATTTATTGTGACAATAGAACTAACAAAATAATATTTTCTAACAAAATATAATAACAATATAAAGATTTTAATTTTGGGCCTTCCAGTTCTATCATTTAAATACTTGCTCTTCAAATTTTTAGGATGATAATATTTAACAGAGTTCATTATCTACATTATTTTATTCTAAATCATTCATAATATTATTATGCCAAAATTATATGATTTTATCCTTATAAGTGTGAACTAATATTTATTGACAAACAAAAAAAGTTATTTTGTAGGAGTTCAAATTATTTATTATTTTACTTTTTTCTTCAATGGTTGCTATAATTCATATAAGTAATGATATAAACCATTCAAATTCATATCATTCATGATAATATACCATGAATAATGTGACTTGAGTGGAAGTAAATCGCTAAACTATTTATTTTCTCGATTTGATTGACGATTTGTTTCCACTCAAATCACGACACGTTATAGGTAGTATATTGGGTGGTATATATCATTGCTCAATACATATTTATTACCACGATTAGATTATTCAAATCCAGAAAATATCACAATTAAATAGGAAAACATTTTGTATGAGTTAAAAAACAATTCAAAAACTAGGACACTAACAATGGGTTGTTGTGAATTATCTGGGTTGCGTGACTATTTATAATGCGTTGTCTGGTAAGTATTTAATGTTTCAAAGTATGAACTTCTGTATAAAAATGATTGGGTTGTGTACTATCTAGATGAGTTGCTAGTGAAAAATGATTGGGTTGTGTACACGTCCGAATGGGGTGTCATGAATAATGATACGATTGTGTACACATTCAAATACACTGCTCGTGAAAAATGCATGCACGTTTGAATGGAATGCCAGTGAAAAAAAAAATTAGTTGTGTGCACTAATAAATCTCATCTTTAAAATGTCTAAACCAACCTTTATTTTATTTCGAAAATGATAGATTTCTGAAAAGGATAAGCCTGAGAACGACCGAGAATTGAAATTTAAATTTTAAATTTCAGAGAAAAGTTGATATGAAAGATTTGGATTTTGAAGTGATAAACTATGTTAGTGGATGTAGTGGTGGTGTTGTTAATTGGACGTTAATGATCGTGGTGGTAGCGTTAATGGTTGTGGTGTTAATTGCAGTGGTGGTGGTGTAAATGGATGTGATGGCGGATCTTTTAATTGCGGAAATGGTGCGATATGGTGTTGCAATCGTGGTTAAGCGATGGTAGTCGTCTTCTGTGTGGTGGTGGTGGTAATGGTGGATGTATTATGGTGTAACAGGTTAAGAAAAGGATATAGTGGGAAGAAAGAAAAAAATTTGTATCTATAATATTAATAATTATTATGAAATGAATCAGAACTAAAATAAGTTCAATATAGAAAAAATTTATTATATTTAGCCATATTTTCAATTTGATCATTAATCATTAATATGTTAGATTTAATAAGAGGTAAAAGGAAAAGATAAAAACAACAAAATAATTTTGAAGACCTTTTGAGATAAAAAGATAGATTGAACTCTTTAAATGATGTTAAAAGATTATAACATTTTGAACAATTAACTCAAACTTTTATCTTAATATAAATAAAAAAAATTCATTCAAAATTATATTCACACACTTATACACCAACCGTTTAATAAAACTAAACCCCAACCTAACTCAATTTGGTTGCGAACAATGGGCTAGTTTTCTTCAAACACATCGTTCGTAGATGAAATAAAGAAGCTGACTCACTAGCAAAACAAGCCAGGCACAGGGCAATGGAGCAACGTGATAGATGTCTTTTAATAGAACACTGGTTTGAGAAGTTAGGAATAGGTTGAAATGTAAATATAACTAGTGTAAGTTTACTTTTCGACCAAAAAAAAAAACCTAACTCAATTTATTTAAAATTCAAACTTTTTGCCTAACAATCAAAACGTAACACTTGAAAAAAAAAGGATCCAAACTTTTTTATTTCACTCCAGTAACTTACGAACTATTTCAGAAGTAAAGATATAAAAGTGATATATCACTTAAAATCATAATTCCTAATATATCTTTTATGATCAGATAGAATTTGATTGAAAATAAATTATAAATTGATTAAAAAATAAATAGATTAACAAATTTACTTCCAACTAAATTATATATTATTATAAATTAATTATTGCTTGAAATCCATGTATTATTTGAAAGATATCTGTTGCTTGAAATTCTTTTACAAGACTAAACAATTTCTTAACTGTGTGATTTTATATTCATGCAAAGAAAACTTCAATTCTTTTTACTTTTGGTACATAGATGGGCTAGGACAGCTTGGGTGCATCACGACTAATCCCACGGGAATATACAAGTCTTCTTTTGCAAATCTCATGTAAATCAGAATTAGATTACCCATGTCCAAAAAGGGGTTTGAGTCTTGTACCTCTCACGTTACAACCGTTTGGGAAGGGATTCGAACCCTATATCTCCCTTTAAGTGCTGAAAAAATAGCTAGAGTCTGACTAGTTGAGGCTAACCAACTGGTTAAAACATTAATTCTTTATGTGCTGAAAATATTTTAGGATCACATATCCACCCGCAGATAGAATATATATTACAACGCTAATTTTTTATTATGCTTTTGTAACTAAGAAACGAGAATTTTAACCTACTAAATAGTAATACATTACTAAAATATCTTTAATATATGTTGGATATAAAAAACCTAATGCATTTCATAACACACAAAATCTTTCTCTACTTTATATTTCTCCTAAACTGACCACTGATATTGATCATCTCTAACCACTTTCGACCTTCGTCTTTTATTTTTTATTTTTTTATAAAAAATAGTTCATATGTTTGAAGAAAGTTGTGTGATTCATCGAAATTCCATTTCTACAAATACGTTTATATCTAAATTTTTAAATTTGAAAAAAAATCCAAAATATTACCTCAAACAGGTTTAGTTATATGGATTTTTGATGCAAACAATGGCAAAAAATCTCAAATAAACGTTTTATTCATGAGAATTTGGAAAAAAATGACTAGTTTAAATTATTTTTTCCCAAATAGAAAATTGTATTCAAATGAATGAATATAACAACGAAAGAAAAATTTCACAATTAATAACAACATAAACAGAGACGAAACATAAATTACAACCAACAACTAAGTATATAATTTATCTCTTAACGCAAGTATTATACAAGTAAAATAATCACGCTATCGAGCCCAGTATCATTCAGTTATCCACTGTGTTTATAAATCCTAGAATCAAGTGGAGGAACCTAATCACGATTAATGGACGAAAAACATGATCTACAACTACTCCAAGATACCCATTAAGGTGGGTTTTGGTCATGGAAGCACTAGGAGAAGAAAATTACCAAATAGCAAAAGTTTCAAAAAATAGCACCCCGACCAACTAACCTGAGTTTTGAGAATGAGAGCAATAAATTTGTAGAAAACAATTGTAGATGGTGACAGAAATTTGAAGAATGTGTTTGAGAATATAAAGTTTTAGAAAAATTTCTTAAAGAGAGATCAGAGGAAAAAATGAG
Source organism: Nemophila menziesii (assembly GCA_029959085.1). NCBI lineage: Eukaryota > Viridiplantae > Streptophyta > Magnoliopsida > Boraginales > Hydrophyllaceae > Nemophila > Nemophila menziesii. The sequence continues at coordinate 33,686,361 of JARWIR010000005.1, read as the reverse complement.
TGGTAACTATGGATTAGTTTGAAACCATAGTACAAACTATTCTAGCAAGGCAATGTAATATTAAACTAAAATATTATTATTTTTAAAAAGGGAAATAAATCGAATAAGGTGATACACAATTTATCATATGGCAAATATATTGCATAAGCATCTCATGGAATTAATCAAAGCTGATAGGGAGATTGATGAGAAATTACTTAGGAGAATGTTGCATTTAGAACACCTAGCTAAAAGATCAACCACTTCATTCCTATATCTAAACATGCTTAACATCAATATGTAATTTACAGGATATAACATTTCGAATTTTAAGCATAAGTGGGCAAATTATCTAGTTGTCATTATTTACCAATTTGAGGCCTTTGATCACCCCAAGGTACTCGTAAAGATAATAACTTTCCTCTCATGAAAGTTTTCAGACATACGTTATGATTTGAAAACAACAATTATTTCACCTTCACATGTTGAATGCACCAAATTTTCTTTTCTTCACGCATAAACGAGATATGATAACCATTCATCCTAATAATTGTAATGCATGATGAAGTTTCTTAATCAATAAAATAATCCTATTAGTGAATATTCAAGTTTGTCTCATGTCATCTCCCAAAGTGTGATAAAATAACGTAACAAATTCACACCTCGAGAGAGGTAACTAACCACAAGTGTACGAATTGTTGACAAGTAATTGAAGTGAGTAAGTACAGAGTATCGTCTCTACAAGGACTACAAAGGTTAATTCTTTAGATGTGTTCTTGGGGAGTGAACTAGAATGAGTTTCTAAACTAACAAGAAGAGATAAATATTTGTTTTGTTTTTGTTTAAGGACTAAAGATTCAATAAATATAAATTAAACTAAGATTGATGATTAAACTAAAAACTAGAAAAGTAAATAACTAAGGGGATGGGATGATAATATAACTCGGGAACTCGTAAGTAATCCCCACTAGTATTGGTTTTATGTTTTATTGTTTAAGGCTAAATTGTTTATTGATGCAATAGTCGAGTAACTAACTTCTTCCTAACTCCCATCATGGTAATTTAGGAAGCTACTTCAACACTACTAGGGGACTCATGTGAGGTGGCCATACGCAACGATCGGTGCTAAAAGTCTCTATTCCTATTAAATATCCGGCTAGTCAAGCCCATCGGGATCACTAACGCACACCAAACAATTATGTATCATTTTCAGTAACCAACCCCACCGTCAAGGTGACAATCCTAATTACTAAGGACAGTCCTATACTTGGCCAAATTAAGGGTTGAATTGTATGTCAAATAAATAAGCAAATCAGTTAAAAATAACAATTTAATTAAAGATGTAATCTCCTATATTCAATAAAATAAGTTAAACAATTCCTGGGTTCATACATTATTGTTGTTCTCAAGCTAATATTTTTTAGTTCATAATAAAAGCAATAAAATCAAAGGATAAAAGTACAAGAATCATGTTTGGTAGAAGAAACTAATACTAAATTACCCTAATAGTAATGGTGGAATGGTGTAGAAGTGGTGCAGTAGGGCTCCAACTTTTATTCTTTTCCTTCCAAGCATTCTCCTTTCTCTCTGATGAATAAAACTGATATGGAATGACTATGGACGCTTTTTAATGATAAAAACTAATATATAAAGTCCAATTATGTTTTATGGGGTGTGGGCCCCTTACTGAATACTTTGATAAGGAGACCCATTTCACCCTTCTTATTCTTCATAATTACTGAAACTCTAGTTGGTGTGATAAACTTCGAATGTAAAAAAGAAAATATTAAAGGTATCAAAATAAACAGAGAATGCCAAAAGTTGACTCACATTTTATTTGGTCATGACTCTCTAACGCTAAAAATTATTATCAGTAGATATAGCATATTTTTGGACTAAAAGCTTAAACTTTCTAAATACATTGTCTGCTTTAACAAGTATACTCCTACTAATATGATTGTGAATATCCTAGACTATATATAGGATAGAAAAGTGGATTTGTTGGGGAAATATCTATGGATCGGTACAAGTCACAACATATCAAAAGTGGCAGCTCATAAATGAGTTTAGTATCGATTTGTATAATATGAATCAGAATGGAAACTAATGATTTTATCAATGGTGGTAAGTGGTCCTCATCAAAGCGATCTTACAATCTATACCAAACTATGATATTTCAATGTTGCTTTTTTAAAAGCCTATACTATGGTGGATAAAGTTTTTGGTGGGGATTCTCAGCAACGGCAAAATGTACATAGATAGCATGGAAAATATTATGAATGCAAAGACAAATTAGCGGTATCGATTTTTGATATTTTCAAAAAACAAATATCGTGCTCCTTGCGACTAAGCATGGAGAATATTGAAGAGTCGTGGTTCTCTTGTTGCAAGGTTTCTTAAGGGAATCTATTTTCTGAACTCCTCATGTTGTGTCGCTTAAGAGTATAAGTCGTGGGCATGGTCTACTATTATACTTGACAAACTATTATAAAATAATGCTTTTTTCATATTAAAATAGTGAAAGGTTTGATATCTAGAACCATATTTTAATTCCACGATTTATGTCGCTTGAGAAGGCTGTAAATTATAGGATTCACAATGTATCCCAATTATTCAATGATAGTAGGATTGGATGGAAGGCCACTTGATACATATATATCTCTTCTCTTTGTAATATTATATCTTGGATTAACCTTCTCCCTAAAGATCAGGTGGACATTGTCATCTGACCTTATGTAGCAAAAGGAGAATGTTCTATAAAACCGGAATATCATGCACTATTAGACGGTGAGACCCGAGATAAAAGCCAGTATATAGACCAAGCTTGTAACCCAAATAAATCTATGTGGACGTTCAAGCCCCGACTAGGATACACGGTTTTGTATGAAAGTATCGCAGAAGGCTATTTCAACCAAAAATAACCTTGAAGTGTGCTAGTAATAAAAACTACCAAATATGTGATGGAACTATCGGGGATGTTGAACACGTCCTTCTCATATGTCCATCCAGGTGCCAGGTTGGGATGAATTCGTGGTGCAATTTTGTATTAATAGAATGGAAAAATGCTCTATTGGGACTGGATTCAAATGATTATTAATTCATTTACGAATAGAGGGTGGCAAAAAGATATCATTACGACATACATATGGATTGCTATAGGGAAGGTTAGAATGAAAGGCACTGTTATGGGGAAGGCTAAAATTTCTATTCAAGTTGTGAAATTTTTGAAGTAGTGGAAGAAAAATATCCTAGGAGTACATTATCATTACAAGATAAGTAATGAACTAATGTCAGCATCATTCAATTCTGAATGAGAATTGACATGTATTAATTTTGTTGCAATGGATAAGAACTACAAATTTATTGCTGAATGAACCAGAAATGTTAAATCTTCCACAATGGTGGACCCCCCCCCCCCCCAGCTTGGGGGTCCCTACGCCCACGCCTTTGGGAATGTAAAAGAGGCAAGTCCCAGTGTGTATCTAACTAGTCAGGATCCAAAAATTGTAACCACTAAACTTAATATATTTGTTTCTCGCAAAATTTGAACATCACCTATTAATAAGGTAGTTATTACATCTATACCCTTGGTCTTTGTCAATTGAGGTATGCCTTGAGGGATGTTTAGTCTTCCTCAACTGTAGAAGGAGAGGTTTTAGTTATCTTGGAAGCATTGAATCTTTTACAAGTGATGTGTATTTAAAGTATGACTATAAATTCAGGTTACCTTAAAATTGTACAAAACTTTAAACTCTTAGTTAATGCTAGGTGGAATATCCATCTATTTTTTTTAGAATATGAGATTGTATTGTCCTTCCCTTGTTTTATATGCCTCCCTGTTTTAACGAACTAGCATTTATGTTGGCTAGTAATTTTAGATGGAACCTTTTATCGTGTGACTAGAATATTTTAACTTGTTTATTAGAATATCTAACAATATACTAAATCGAGTAGATATCCATTGATGTGATTAATATCAAATATAGATATAAAAGTAGGTTTGTTTAGGTTGTGTGTGATTTTTATATTTCTGGTATTCCTTGTTTTGTATAAAAGGTTCGTTTATGTTGTTTGTGCTTTTTATTTTTATGGTATTCCTTGTACATGTTGTAAGTTTCTTTCTCATCTAGTGTTAGTATCATATAAGTATAGTTTAAATACATTTATGATTCCGATCTCATATGTGTGAAAGACACCTACTTATTTAATGAGAAAATTTCAGCAACCATGACTATATACACATCATGCATTACCTCAATAAAAGATCATACTCACGAGATAATGATAACAAGCATTACGTTTTCCATTTTTGGGGTCCACTTGAATAAATGAAATGTCCTAACTATTGAGATTTGTTTGCAATAACAATCTGTCCAAAATTTGCATTATTTAACTAATTATACAACCACGTATTGAGAATTCGAAGAAAAAAAAAACCAAGTATTGAGTACACATTAAATTAATTATATACCGCGACGATTCAATGGTCGAGCCGATAAATTAGCAAAAGAGGCCAGGCACAGGGCAATCACAGGACAGGATATGCTATCAACTATGCGAACAGATTTCTCGAGAATGGGAATTGGATAGCTGGAAGGTTGGAAATGTCTTCGGTGTCCAAAAAAAAAAAAAAAATTATATACGTCAACATGAAAAGGACCATCATGGGTTTTTACGCTTCACTTAAGCATATAATTAAAGGGACATTTATTTTTTAAAATCCTAAGAATATCATATTTATAAACAAAAACCCATACTAATCAGTTTTATTAGAATCCAACTAAATAGTAGTAAAAGACAAAAAAACCACCCTTTCTTCCTTTTATCACAGTAACAAACCATATTTTTAAGAATCAAAACTCTAGTAAAATTTTAGAATCCATTTTTCATTTCTTTTTCTTCCTTCTTTTTTCTTTCTCTTCACCCTTCCTTTTTCTCTCCGATAACCGAACACCAACCCCATCTTTTCACCTTTCCTTCGCCGCCCCTTCCTTTTTTACACCTAGATCTCACCTTCCCCGTCGTCCACTCTCACCTTCACACCCAGGACTCACCTTCTCCTCAGGCCTCACCTTACCGGCGCCCACTCTCCTCGTCACACACATCGCTCACCTTCCCCGTCGTCCACTCTCACCTTCACACCACGGTCTCTGGCATTAGAAAACCGACACCATATTGAACCATTCTACACCACGGTCTCCGGCACATGAACCCTGACGCCATAATGAACCATTATCCACCACGGTCTCCGGCACAAGAAACACGACGCCATAGTGGACCATTCTCCACCACGGTCTCCGACGCAAGAAATCCGATATCCTCGTGACTATTCCTCCACCATCTCAAATCTGACCATTCTCCCCCATCTTCTGCACATCTCGTCGCCGACGGGCCTCCTGGTAGCGAAGAACTCAAGTGAAGGTACTTCGTTGTTTTTCAACGTTATATTTTTTAATCCGACGAAATCTATCTATTTTTTTAAGGTCTAAAAGCGGTAGCTTGTCTAATCGGGTGTGGGTAGTTGGGTACGGTGGTACAGCCCCATCAGGGCTTGTTTTTTTGTTCGTATGCGAATGTGAAGTGGAGTGTGAAGTGTGAATGGGTACAAGCCATTGGGCCTGGGCCTGGGTGAAAAGATTCTTTTTATATTTTTGCACCTATGCGTGTGTGTAGTGTGGAGGTGGATACGGGCTTCTAATTGAGTTCGGGTACAACCAATATAGTACAACCATCGAACTTTAACATGGACAAAAATCGATTAGGGCATGGACAAAACCTAGGTGCAAGATAAAAAAACACTTGACAAAAAACTAAAAACCGACATAGGCTTGTACCCTCTGGAAAAAAAATGCATCCAAAGAGAACACATCAATGGGTACTTAGGTACGGACCCATCAGATTAATTAAAAGAACATAAAGAAATAAAAAGGGTATAAAAGGAAAAAACAAACCAGAAAATGAGATTAGGACTTTTTTAGTAACTTTTTCTAACTGAACTTTAAAATATTAAGTTTTTGAGTTTAAAGGTTTAAAAATTAATTTCCTCGTAAATATATTAGTTGTCCAAACAAAAAATAGAATTTGAAAATAGTTGATCCTCTACTTGGACAACATCAGAAATTTATCTTTAATACTAAAACTAAAAATATGTAAATTTGATTTATTTTTGGATTAATTTTAACTTGTATGGGTAAAATCTAATATTTAATTCAGAAAAGGCGAATATTTAAGTAAGGGGCAAGAAAAGGGAATGCTAATATATATCTTATTAACATCTTCATTTTTAAAATAGTCGCACCACGAAACAGAGAGCTGATATACCTCTCTCTGAATTTGTCCGACTAAATGTTCTAAATTGTCGTTTTTATAATTTAACTGAATAACTTTCTTTTTATTTTGGTCAAGGAATATTCTTTTATAACTTTTTTTAGTCAAGAATAAAAATATATTTAAAAGCAAGAGATTAAAAAGTCACCCTATACCTTCAAGTTTACAATCAGATGCTAGCAAAAAGCATGATGGGGTTGGAAGGGGGGGTAAACTTTTAGATCCGAAAGTCTCGATTTTCATCACCGCTTCTTGATACTTGCAAGGTGATGTCTCCCTATTTGTCATGAAATAATCCTACTTGGAGACATCATTTTAGTTGTATTTATTAGTATATAGGTCGATTTTCACATGATTTAGTACACTTTCCTATTTTGGGTCTTGAATTGATTATTTATTGTTTTTAGAGCATATCGGGTTTAATTATTTATTTAGTGTGAGGCTTTAGAGATATATGGTAATTAAATTAGAGTCAAGTTGGTTCCAAGAGCTAAAGGAAAGAAGATAAACATGGAAATTGAAGATAAGGAAGTAAAAGCTAAAATTATGGAAAAGGAAAACCTGCCATAAATCTGAATTCCAGCACCTACGACCACAAATCAGCTTATATCTCAAAATCGGTGAGGAATTTGGAGAAACGGTCAAGAGAAAAGTTAAAGATCTTTCCGAGACGATGAATTTCGACTACTCATACGCGTCAAACGGATAAGAATTGAAGCTGTTAGGACTAAAATAAAAACAGGGCTGATACTATACTTTTGGGCTACGAATTTGAGTTGGGCTTGGAGTCCAACACTTACCTTCTCCTTCAAGAAAACGATTAGGTCTTCCTATACACTATAAATACAGCCTCTTATCATTAGAAAATCATCCTTGGCCAAACCTTAAGGTCAGGAAGTAGCTATAACACAAGAAGACAAGTTTGGAAGGAGCTGTGCATCAATCATGTCTTCTTCAACCTTTAATTTTGTAACTCTTTTCTTTTTTTTTCTTAGTATGAACTAAATTCTATTTAGCTTGAGTTTTAGCATATATGTATGAACCCTAGGTTTGGTTGACATCTATCTAATTTGGGAATTCTATGTTTTAAATTGAATTATTGTTTTTATTCTCTGTTTATGTGTTGGATTTATATTATGTGTTCTTTGCGGTGTACAACGTATAAGATTACCATCATAGTAGTTAAGTAATCATTGACAACGACATATTTAACTACAGGATTAGCACATAACATCTAGAATAAGATTTGATCTGACAATTCAGCCTAACTAGATAGTCATTATGGTTTAGTATATTGCTATTTAATCAATTGCAGGAAAAGATTATTAGGTTCTTATTGACACTGGTAAACCCTAAAATTATCTACCTAGCGCAATTGAAACCGACTATTGAAATACTACATGATTCACCCTTACATGTTTAGAACGGCAAGACTAGTGGGGATTACTTGCTAATTACTCAGGTTAAACTATCATATATCTTATTTTATTTTATTTATTTTCTGTCCTTAATTTAGTAGTTTAGTTTCCTTCATTGAAAATCAAATAAAAATCTATCTTTCTCTTCTTTACCCTTGCGTATTATTATTCTAACTCTCATAACTGCACTTGAATATTTGCATAAGTTCTTCTTAACCTTCTTAGTCTCTGAGGAACGAATTCTACTTATTCATTAAAACTTGCATATGATCTGTAATACTTGCAGAACCGTGCTCAGCCTAGGGTGTTTATTTGCACTTGTTTTATACATTATTTTATCACACCTTAGGCGACACCACAAGGTCCAACTAATTTCTTGAACTCGAAGTGGCTACGAATATCTTCAACTGTGAAACGAATCATCTTCTCTGTAATTGAAACTCGACCTTTGCTATCTTGGCTAAAGAGGCCTAGATAAAATCATATACTAGCTCAACATAATAACTTGCTTCCCTCATCATGAATATGGACAATATCAATCTATCACCCATCTCTAGAAATATCTTTTACTCATTTTCTCTAACTTTATCCTCGAATATTCTCTCGAGTGACAGTGTTAATCTGGGAATGTTTGTTTTGGCTAGAGCTAATAAGCGCTTAGAAGTTTTGCTCATTACGGATATAGGAATTTCAACTTGAAGAGGTTGTGGTGTCTTCTCTTTCTTCATCACAATTGCTTGCTCTTAAGGATTTGAACTCACCATAACCGGTTCCTCTCTAGGTGCTTGACTCGAGTAACTCTTTTTCTTCTTACTTGAACTCACACAACTATCACTTGTCTTCCTCTCGGTTTCACCATGTTATTTGTCTTGATTCTTTGTTATCTTCCTTGCATTTCATAGTGTCTCCGTTCTCTTCGTCATCCTTTTTTACCTCCAACTCAAAATTCCACCATTCATGAAATTACCCCTTGAAGTGGGTGAATAAAGTATTATTTGGGTTAGGAAAGTTGTAAGGATGATTCTTCTTGAGTGGGTATGTTGGATTCTTTCTTGGGTGAAAATAATTTAAGGAAATAGGAAAAAGAGTTTTTGAAAATTTTGGATTTGATTCTTAATTTCCAGGTGTTTTGGAATGATTTGGGTGGGCAAAAAATTGTTTTTAGGATTGGAAAGATGATTTGAGTAGTGATGATATCTCTCTATATATATGATAGATTAATCTAGTCACGATACATCATTTTATAGTTATTTAGGATTTAGTTGAGGGATTTTCCCCATTATTTGATGTCTTATACTTTCTTATCTAGTTTTGGTGTTTATGTTACTTTTAGATTGTGATTAAGTTGTGTGTTAAGTGTGTAGCTCTTACGTACTTGGAGTATATGATACTCTGATATGATTATAAGAAGTGAATAAATCGAGATTACCCCTTAGTTATGGAAAAAGAGAAGATTTGACCACTTTTAGAAAGTGAAAGCATGTGCCAGCCAAATTTAAAAAGTGGTTTCTTCAAGTTACTACGCGAGATTGATCAATAGTATGAAGAAACCCTTTAATTATAGATAGTACATGGAATTAGGAGCATGTCAGATTTGATGGTTCGTAATTCAGAGCTAAACTGAGAAAATTATGCTAATTGTCGTTTCTGTGGTTCGAACCAATCACCTCTTTAGTAAAACGTTTTTTAAATGGATTTGGCCACTTAAAAGATGCCCACAACCCATAAAACATGATCGACCCTATATATACTTTCTTTTAACATTAGAAAATAATCCCCAATAATATTAAACGTTAGAAAATCGCCTGGAGCAGAGAAGAGAAGAGAAGAGAAGAGAAGAGAAGAGAAGAAGGAGTCTGGAAGCGGTTCATGCCATTCTCACCTAATTCTTTCGACGTTTGTCATCAATTAGTAGAGTAAATTTTTTATGTTTTATCTTTTGCACATGAATATTATATTGTTAATTGCAAGTTTCAATTTCCTTTGTATGAGCTTCATAATCATATGTTGAGAATAACAGTAATGTATGAACCCTAGTTTTATTTTATGCTTTCATTTGAATTGTTTTGCATTATGTATTCTCCATATATTCCAACCCTTAATCTGGTAAAGTATAGGTCTATCCTTAGGAATTAGGACTGTCACCCTGACAAAGGGTTCGGTTATTGAGAACAATACATAATCGTCTAGTGTGCGGTAGTGATCTTGATGGGCTTGTCTAACTAGATAGTCAATAGGGTTAGATATATATTCACTGACCATTGCATATGTTCCCCTTACCCAAGTCCCCTAGTAGGGTTAAATTTTCCTCCTAAGCTACCCTGACGGGGGTTAGGAGGAATTTAGAATCCTGACTATTGCATGTTACCCAATTTACCCTTTAACAATAAAATGTAAGATAAATACTAGCGGGGATTGCTTACGAGTTCACGAGCTATACTCTCATTCACTCTAATTCATTTATTTGTGTGTCTTTAGTTTGATCTTTATTTTCTCATTAATTATCTTTATTTTCATTCTAGTTATAAATTCAAAAACCAAATAAATATCTGTTTTATCTTTTGCGTATTTAATCTAGCAACTCTTTCTATTACACTTCATAAAAACACTATTTCTAAATTAACTTCGTAGTCCCTAAGAACAATATTCGTTTTACTTACTTTTTACTTGTAGCAATCCATACACTAGCGGAAAGTTATTTGTTCTCAGAGGTGTGCATTTTACTTGCATTATTTTATCACACCTTGGGAAATGGCAAGCGGTATACCGCAGATGCTCCCGAGCGTAGTACTATCTTTGCGGTGCTCGATACATGTTTGAAGGGAGGTATACTGCGATTATGCTCGACGATTTTTTTAATTCACCGGTATCGCTGAACAGTCATGAACCTAGGTAGCGGTATACCGTGCCCAACAACTGTGAACATGGAATTTTCCAGAAAACTCGCCCTAAACTCATTTTCACATTACCTACACATAAAAAACAACTATACCTTTCTCATTCAATATACACTAAAAACACATAAAATAACTAATCTAAACTAAATGAAAAAGCAAAAAGACTTTAAAAATTACGGGTTATCTTCCGTAAGTACTTTTGTTTAACGTCGTTCAAAGTTTGGCGTATTACCTCTATTACTTCTTGATTATATAGCCTCCCTAGTAGGGGGCGGGGATATGCACATCTACTATCTGAAACTTGCAACCTCTCTTAGCTCGTATTTCCATCAGTTTTGTTGAAACAACTCTAGGATGGCAAATGGAATCATCCATGAATTCTTAAACCTCTGTGGCCTATTCTCTTGCTTGGGGGCTTTCCAAGAGACCTCGTTGCTGACCCCAAAATCATATTTGGCTCTCTTGAAAAAGTCTTGGTGGACTTCAACTTCGACCTCCTTAGTCATAACATGAATGATTAGGACCTCTAGTGACACATTTTTCATCTTCTTATCCAAAATAGAGAATTTTCGAACTCTTCGAACTCTTTTTTCAGTATGTAAGGTCACTATTTGATGGTGGCAAAGGTGTGATAAAACAATAGATATAAATAAGATAACTAACACCTTAAACTACCACGATAAGCTCTCCGCAAGTGAACATATCGTTTGCAAGTAATAAGTAAGTAAACAGATATCGATCTTAGGGACTACAAAAGTTAGTTTATAAAAAATGAAATTACTAAATGGACTATAAATAGTTGGTAAAATAATACGCAAAGACACTAAAATATTTATTTGGTTTTTATGACTCTAAACAGACTTAAATTAAAGAAAAGAAATTAAAATAGTATAGATGGAAGCTTATGATATTTTAGCTTGAGAAGTAGCAAGTAATCCCCACTAGCCTTCTTCTATGTTTATTACCTAAGGGAGAATAATGTGATATACAATACCTGGGATTCTAAATTCCTCCTAACCCCCTTCCGGTGGACTTAGGAGGCTCAAATTGTGGTGGTTAAATTAAACCCTAATAACTATCCAATTAGGCAAACCCTTCTGGATCTTTACCGCACACTAGACGACTATGTGGTATTTTCTATAAATGAATCCTCTTCCGTGTGTTAACTCAATCACTATAGTAATCCTATACATGCGCATCGCAAGAACTGCAAGCATTAATTCAAAGCACAAAATACAGAGCTATCACTACTAAAATCAATTAAATGTAAAAGGACATCCCAAATTAAATAACATATAAAACAAGTCTAGGGTTCACACCTATATGATAATCTCAAGATAAAGAAATTAGTTCATAAGAAATAAATAAGAATACAGAATTACAAACGGGAAGGGTTGGAATGGCATGAACAGCTTCCAAACTCTTTCTTCTAATCTTCTCTCTTAATCTAGGCTTCCTCTTGGTCTTTAGATGATTAGGGACTGACCAAGGATGATTTATCTAAGGTAGAAATGGATATATATATATATATATATATATATATATATATATATATATATATAGGACCTTGCTCTAAATATGAAGTAAGCGCCAAGTTAAGGAGTCCTGATCTTACCAAAATTCGTATTCCTAACTTGTAGGACAAGATAAACCTTAGCAGATATTGATTTGGTCATATCTCCTTCGTTACTTATCGGAATTTAATGTTTCTATATGGAAACGACCACGTTTGAAATATATATTCTCATATAAAAAGATCCTCCTAATTCCAGACCGAATGTTTGCAGCAAATTAATTAGTGGATGTATGTGCAGTTTTGACAGCTTCTTTACATTTCAAATATATCCAAACTTATCCTTTTTGACTTTGGCTAAGGAATTTTCTTGATTTTCCACTTAAAATCCGTTTCCATAGGTGTAATAGCTTCCATATACCTAAGTGCTATACAAATAACACACAAATTACGCGCAAAAGCTCACAAAATAGCAAAACACCTAAAACTAAACAAAAAAGTGCAAAGTATGAATATATGGGGAAAAACCTGAAATTAAATACTAAATGTCCCTAAAATGATGTCTCAAGTATAGATTAATATATCACAAATAAGGAGATATCACTATTCCCTCATGAATTTTATTATGCTGCGACTCGTGGCCAACAGTGATCGTCCGCGTATCACTAGGACGTTCTTATCTTCATCATAGTCAAGTATAACAAAGTTAGTGGGAATAGCTGACTTTCCAACATGGATGAGAATGTCCTCAATGATTCCTCATGGATTTGTTGTTGAAATGTCCACCAACTATAGGATGACAAATGTCTTAATGGCATCACCTATTCCTAACTTCTCAAACAAAGACTTGGGCATGAGATTCACACTCTAAACCAAGTCACACATGGCCTTCGCATCAAGCTTACCACCTAATTGGATAAGGAGGTTGAAACCTATAGGATCTTGAAGCTTGGGTGGTAGCTTTTCTTGAAATTTCACCCAGACTCTCTAAGTTAGAGCCACAGTCTTGACCTCAATCTCTACACTCCCTTCTTCTTGGAGGAAATCTCCTCGAAGACTTGCGGTAGTGTGAACCTCTTATACACTATCTCGAGTACTTGGATGTTTATTTTAGCTTCATTTGACGTCTCTACAAATAATTTGTACTCGGAATCACCCTTTAGATAGTCCATCTTCATAGATAATGGGGGTGATAACAATGGAATGGTAGGCGGCTACTCCTTACTCTCGGTGAATCTACCTCTTTCTCAACATCTCTCTCACTTCCATCTTCAACCAAAATCTCAACACTCGACTCCTCCAAGCTTGGCTTGGTTGGTTCATCTACGATCTTTGGAATCTCCACGACAAAATCTATAGCAGGCGACCGTTCCAATTATCTTCAAATTGAAGGATAACAACCTTAGATGATTCGAACCCAAAATTTCCCTCAATAATCTCAATGGCTTTCATTTCTTGTACCTTGGCCTGAATGCAGCAGAAGATCTTGTCGGAGCCTGTCAAGATGGGAGACTATTTGGGTGACTTGAGTCCCTAATATCTTCAACGCAACAAATTGCTCGTCGAATCTTTCATTATTCCTTCTCATATTCTCTTGTGTCAAAGCCCAGAAATATTTCATCGACTATTGAAGCTCGGTGATGGAGATGTCTTGTGGATGTTGTGGAACACTTCCTTAGTAAAACTCTCGGCCTAGACATCATAGGTTGGCTGTAGTGGTTGAGCTAGCTTGAAATAACTATGTCCTCGTGATAAGGAACTTAAGATCTCTGCTGGAAATTGTTGTTTTGAGGTTGTGGTTGGTAAGAAATAACTTGATTCACGTCCCCACTCAGATTGACCATTTAAGGCCTAGATGATTGTGATTATCTCTTTAAAACCCATTATTACCCTACTGGTAATTTTCATGATTCGACACAAAAAATGCGGATTCTGGATTTCCTTGACACTTTTCCCAAACATGATCGTTGACCCCAACGCAGACAACCTTGCACTTCTTGCACTACTTTCAACTTGTTTTGTTTCCCTTGGAAACCTTCTTTCACGATTAGTTCCAACTACTTCATTTGATTCTCTAACAAAGAAAATTTTGCCTCTATAGAAGTTTCACTGTCTAAATGCAGTGTAGCTTGCGTATTCCTAATATGAACTCGCCATTGTGGCCAACTTCTCCCGTTATCTACTATCTTCTCCATACCAAACGCATCTGCAGTAGGATCCATGGACACATAACCTCCTCTTCCAAGGTAATCTACCCTCAAACGTGACTCGTAGTTGAGTCCTTGATAGAACATCGCAAGTTGAAGTGCTGGGTTATAACCATGAAGTGGACATCTAGCTAAACTCTGTTGGAATTTTGTCCATGTGTCTCCCAAACTCACACCACCGTCTTGGCAGAAATTGGAAAACTCCATTTGATCTATCATTCACATGCTCAGTGGATAATAGCGATATAATAATTTAACTTGCAACTCGTCTCATGACGTAATTTAATCAGATGGTTGACTATCCAACCAATCACTTGCAACTCTAGTCAAGAAAAACAAAAACATGGAGTCATACAACTGCTCGCGCGTAATGCCATGAGTAATGTAGGCATCACAAACCTACATAAACTTTTGAATCGATCTCACCGGATCTTGATGTGCATCACCACTTTAGTTTCCATAACTCATGAATTGATTTAATATACCTATATCGGGCTTAAATCTAGTAGCTTGGATCACTGGAGGGAGAATCCCTAAAGGTTGAACACATAATGGGCCTCCTTGACCAGGAAGACCTTGTTCTTTACACTAATTATTTTGTGGACATCCTCCATTGGCTCCCACTTGTGGTTGTCCTCCTAGTGGAATTGGATTTCTATGATTAAGATTATCCCTAGGTGGTACATCTTCTATTATGGGATGCAGATTCCTATCAACACCTACTAACAATGGCTGGTAGAGGTACTTCTCTATGGAGGATAGATGGATCAATGAAGCTACTGTTAAGGAAATTCACCCAAACATAAACCTTCACACATTCAAGAAGTTCAAGCACATAATAGCTGCACAAGTTTATGGTAATGATAGTTGGAGACTACCTACTAAGCTTGTTGAACTTAGGCACTATCTTGATGACATTGCTATAAATGAAGTTGGGGACTCTCTGACTTGAAATTTTGGAGGCAAGTGCAATTTTTTGTCTAAAATACTCCAAGATCTTTATATTGAAGGTGAGTAGGTGGATTGGCATTCAGTAGTTGGCATAAACAAACTATTCTGAAGCTCAACTGGTTAGGACCTTGTCCCTCATCTAGGAGGTACATGGTTAGATACTCCTCCCAAAACATGGGCAACCTAGTTCTGACTTGCCTGGAGTTAGGTGTGTGTAGGTTTTCCTACCTTTTGTGTGATTAGTCGGGTATTGGCCTGGACCACCCATGTAACAAAAAAAAGTTCCTAAGCACATGTTGCACCGTTGGCTTGTCTTTCTGAATAAATTGCCTACAAAGGATAGACTTGAGAGTTGGGGCGTATTTGTTGATAATAATTGTGTTCTTTGTGGTGTTGAAACTGAATCAAGAGATCGTCTATTTATGAATTATGCCTACTCTAGAAATATTTGGTTTGAGTGTTTCGAGCTTCATGGTTGCCAAGACAAAACTAGCAACTCACTTTCCAAAGTATCTTATGTGTTTCATAAAAGCAAGAAGAACAACCTAAAAGAGTTAGTGTTTATCCTTAGCTTCCAAAGCTTCATTTACCATATATGGATTACAAGAAACAAGAAGATACACCATAATCTACTGGACAAACATGACACTATCTTTCAGAACACTTGTAAAGATGTTCAGTCAAAGCTTTGGCACAAGTATAAATTCAAAATGGCACTTGGTAATAAGATCATTGTGAGGAAATGAAGCCTCCAAGGTGTGCTTGATCAAACTGGTGAAGGTTGAGAATATTCGAAGTGATGATGATGTTTGTGTTCGAACCGCATTTTGTTGCTAAGTTGGCTTGAACAATAGAACTCTTGGGCACCCATTCACTTAAAGTATTTTTCACTTTGGACCCTATTATTTTTATTTAGGCGCATTTCATATCCTTTACTTTCCAGTTTTTTTATTTTTTTTTATTTTCTAGATTGTAATTGATTGTGCCGGGAAAGTGTTAACTAGAGTCAAACTTTATTAAGGCATTTTGTAAGGTTTTGATAGTTGGAGCAATAAAATGGATACTTAAATGTCAAAAAAAAATGGCTCGTTGTTGCTAGCCTTCGCTTCTTACTTCCTTTGCTCCCTCTCTCGCCTTCTTTGAGCTCAAATTAGTTTCTCGTGATTCAAGAGCATACGCCAAACCTAAAGATCCTGAAAAGAGGCAAAATGAAAACAAGCGTAAAACTGAGAACAAATAAAATCTTATACATTAAGCTAAACACAAAAACTATCAATTAAATCCCCAGTAGCAGTGCCAAAAACTTGGTGGGCCCGTAGGCGTGATAAAATAACAACGAACCGAGGATACAATTACTCTCCGCAAGTGTGCCGATCGTTCTAATTAATAAGTAAGTAAAATAAGTTCGTTCCTCAGGGATTTAGGTAGTTAGCTTCGAACTTATGTTCAATAGAAGCATAGATGATTTCAAATGTTTAAACTAAAAACAAAAATAAAATAGATGATATTTGTTTGATTTTTTCAATTAACAACTATGAATGCAATTACATAATTAAACTACTAATTCAACTAACTAGGATCAATAAGAATGCGAGAGAAGATAACTTAGGTTTGCAATCACTCACCAATCCTACTGAATAGTATTCTAATTATAAGAGGAAATTGAGCTAATACAACTACTCGGGATTCTATAATCCTTATAACTCCCATCAGGGTATCTTAGAAGGCAACCTCAAAACTACTAGGGGACCTTACGCAATGATCGATGATTAAATCTAACCTAGTGACTATCTAATTAGGCAAGACCGCTAGGATCACTAACACATACTAGACGATTATGAACCGTTTTAGTCTCTCAACCCCCAACTAAGGTGCTAGCATAAAGACTTAGGTCAATCTAGAGGTGTATCGGCTTTAGAAATCACAAATTAAAATAATTCATAACACAACTATAATTTAAATGCTCAATTAAATTAAATCAATTTCCCAAATAACATAGAATAGCAAAACTGTAATCAGGGTTTATACATAACGCAAACCTAAGCTATGGGATATTTAGTACATAACTACTAAAATAAAACTACAAAATAAAAACTTAGAAACATGGTTAAGCCAAAAAATCTAAGATGACTTACCATAATGATAGAGATGGGAGGTTTTCTGATGCTCCAGCTCTGTTTCTTCTTTTTTAGGCCGACTTTCTCTCTAATTCTTCTAAAGGGCTGTACAATGGAATGGAAAGGACCTCTTTCTAATGTTAACATATGATATTTATAGGTTCAGGGACGTTTTATGGGTCATAGGACTCTTTTAAATGATGTAGTCCAACCCAAATACGTTTTCTTCCAAGAGTGGGTTGGTTTGAGTCAAGCCAGCGACAACATTAATAACTTCTTCGTTTCAACTCCAAATCATGAACTGTCAGCAGCCACGTTTCCTAACTCAAAATACTAGTTGGATATAAAAGGTCTCCTCTAGAATCTTTGTCAATATCATGTGACACCTCGAACAAATTACTTTCTAAATCTGTCCGACAACTCTTTCACTATCTAAAAACGGCTTCTTTGTCCTTTAACTCTTTCTTTCGTATTTGATCTTCTTTCTTTGATGGCATCTAATACCATCCATGTACCTAAGAGCTTCACAATTAACATAAATTACACACAAATAACTCTAAAAGCAATAATTTTCCAAAACTAGACAAGAATCAAGAATATATCAAATAACAGGGAAAATCCCTCAACTAAGCGCATAATGAACCTAAGATGATATATCGTGACTAGATTAGTGTCCGTTTGGAAGTGCTTTTTCGGAAAAGCACTTAAAAGTGCTTCTAGCATTTTAAGAGTTTTTTTTATCCTTAAAAGCACTTTTCTGAGAAGCACCAAATTGGTGCTTCTTGAAAAAAACACTTAAAATAATTTTAGATTTCAAAAATTTTTATAATAATTTTTTGAAACTTAAAATTTTATTCTAAAAGCATTTCTTTGCTCTAAAATAAGTACTTCCAAACGAGCCCTTAATTTATAACAAATATGGAGACATCAAAGAGCTTCTCTCTCCTTTATGGGCAAGGGAAAATCCTTTGCGTAGGTAGCCTCCACATCAATATGTGTGTCTTTTTCCTTGTCTAGTACATGAATATTGACCTTTACAATTGGTGATTCCATATTAACTGGAATGGGGATATTCTTATGCTATAATAGAGTGACTGAACTATGGGTACGACTTTTCTCATATTACGGTTTCATAATACTTTTACCTTGATTGCTTTCAATAGTATACTAAGTAACATTGTTTTTGTTCTTTGATGTGTTAGGCATCAAAAACCCAGGTTTTGAAGGGAACCTAGATTGAGCATTTCGATAAAGAAAAAGAGGAAGGGAAGAAGTGAATGGTTTAGAAGCTGAAATTTAACTGAGGATTAAGAAAGAATGACAGTGACAACACACAAATATATCTAGAGTTGTGCATATTAACAATGCTATCGTGCACCTGTAATAAGGTCATTGTCGCCTGGAAAGAGAAAGTGTTTTAGGATTTTTTTTAATATCACCGCTTTATATAATACTCGTGTTTGAACACATCTTTCATTAGCATAATTTGTATCAATAGTAGTACTTTTGTGTCCTATGCAATTTTCTCAACGAAACCTTTCATTCTAAGTTTCCAAATACGCCAAACCACAATAACAAATATAGGATGTGATAATCAATTTTTTCCTTCCATCCTCTCAATATCATCTACAACTTTGACCATCCAAGCTTCAATTTTTATATTATCTTCTCCATTAGCCTTTGTCTGTGGCATAGATGCTGTCCGAAAGTAACAACTAAACGGATATTGTAACAACATATGTTCAATGCTTTTCGCTTTACATTCATAACATATGTATAGTATGTCCTGAGTGCAATTTCTTATGAAGATTAATTTTACTTAATACTGCGAAAGTTTTAATTTTTCTAATACTTGATTATAGGGTCGTAAATGAACTAAGTCGTTCACGTCCGAATTCGACTCGAGAATAAAATTGTTTGTTTATAAACAAGTTCAAGTTCAAACTCTAGTTTAAACGCGTTAAGAAACAAGTTTGTTCGTAAACTGCTCGTTTAACTGTACCAATTGTAGAATAATATTTTATTTATCTGTAAATATTTATTACCCTTAAATATTAAATTGGACAATTTGTATTTCTTTAGAGTTTTATTAGTTCAGTAATATCACGCTTCATACCACACACTCCACCGTTACCAATTATATGTGTAAGTTGTGCTTCAACTATATAAAAACAAATTATTCGTGAACAATTCGACTTGGGTCGATAAAATGTTTTTTTTTTGGTAATAAACAAGTTTGAAAGTTGATGTCTCCTCATTTGTGATAATATAATATAATTCTGAGACATCATTTTAGGCTTATTTATTAGTTTATAGGTTGAATTTAGCTTAACTTAGTGCACTTTCCTATTTTGAGTCTTGATTTAGTAACATGATATTTTTAGAGCATATTGGGTTTAATTGTTTATTTAGTGTGAAACTTTAAAGATAATTATGGAGATTAATTAGAGTCCAAGTCAAAGACTACAAGATATGGAAAAAAGATATGCATGGTAATTGGAGATAGAAGGAAACAGAGTTCAATTAGGAAAAGGAAAAGCTGCCTAAATCTGAATTTCTGCAGCACACGCCTAAAGAAGTGGTAATTACTCCTACAAGGAAGCCGAATTGGAAGATTCATTTCATAGGGACATAGATAATTCTGTTAATATTCTTTTGGTATATTATGGAGCACAAACCGACCAATAACGAAGAAGATATGCTCAAAACGGTCCATCAGTGTTTATCTTTATTTCCTTACGAATTTGAGTTGGGCTTGGAGTCTATTACTTGGCCTTTCTTCCAAGAAACGAATTAGGTCAACCTATACACTATAAATACAGCCTCTTAACACTCCAAAATCATCCTTGGCCAGACCTTAAGGCCAAGAGGAAGCTGCAACACAAGAGAAGAAGTCTAGAAGGAGCTGTGCATCTATCATGTCTCCTTCAACCTCTAATTTTGTAATTCTTTTCTCTTCTCTTCTCTTCTTAGTATGAATTAATTTTTTTTAGCTTGAGTTTTAGCATATATGTATGAACCCTAGTTTTGATTGACATCTATCTAATTTGGGAATTCTATGTTTTAAATTGAATTATAGTTTTTATTCATTGTTTATGTGTTTGGATTTATATTCTGTGTTCTTGTGGAACCTAGGCCATATAGAATTACCATCTAGTAGTTAGGTCACCATTGACAACGGTGTTTAATTACCTGTTTAACACATAACGTCTAGTATTCGGTTTAGATCTGACAAATCAACCTAACTAGATAATCACTATGGTTTAGTTCTTGTGACTATTTACCAATTATAGGAAAAGTTTGCTTAGGAAGCCTTATTGACACAGGTAAATCCTATTTGAAACTACCGATAGCGAATTGGAACCGATTATTGAAACACTACATAATTCACCCTTACATGTTTAGAACGGCAAAACTAGTGGGGATTGCATGCTATTTACTCAAGCTAACTTTCATACTATCTTCTTTTCTTTTCTTTTATTTAATTTCTGTCTTTAGTTTATTAGTTTAGTTTTATTATTTAAAAACTAAATAAATATTTGTCTATCTCTTCTTCCTACTAGCGTATTATCTTTTCTATCTTTAATATCTGCACTTGAATAATTTGCATAAGTTCTTCTTAACCTTCGTAGTCCCTGAGGAACGAATCTTACTTATTCATTAAAACTTGCATACGATCTGTATACTTGCAGAACCGTGCTAGCTTAGGGTGTTTATTTGCATCTAAATTATATCATCTTTTTATCCCACCTTAGGCCACACCAAAAGTTTACACATCTAGTCCTTCAATTTTTTTTTCCAAATAGTCCTTAACTCATTTGTCCCTAACTTGGTAGGTAAAATCTCAATTTTTGTATCTTCCCCAAAATGAATAGGTTTCTTTTTACTTTTTTACTTAAGAAAGATAGAATGTCAAATAGTGGTAGGAGTAATGTCGATTTGTGAACTTACATTATCCTATCATATGGAGACGTGTTCATCAACCACAAGAAACCATAACCGTTGGTCCCCACCAACCTTCACTTTCCCGGCTAAATCCAACAAAAATATATCGTTTTAAACCCATAAAAAATCGACCAAAAGAAAAAAATTAATATAAAACCTCATAAAAAATAAATAAAAAATCAAAAAAATAATCCAAACACCGGTTTCACCCGAAGTAGAGCTAGAGGCCTCACTTGGATTCTGCTCTGCTGCTTTGAGAACAAAAACAGATAACGTGAAGATAAAATGTTGCTCAACGTTGGCGGAAAAGGCGGAGGTGTTGCCCAGCTTCTGGCGGCGGTCGCGGCGACGCTACTCCTCCGCCTCTTCTCCAGTCCCGGTCCCGAGCTCTTCCCGGAGGACGAGGTTGTCAACAACAACAGCGATGACGAAATAAACGACAATGACGGCGACGAAGCTCCGGGCACTGAGAAAGTTCATCCTGTCACTATTAAGTGGACTAACCTCACTTGCTCTCTCTCTGATAAATCCACTAAATCTGTAAGCTTTCTATTCTTCTTTATATATGTAAATGTGTACGTGTAATTGTGTATGTATAATTATGTAGTAGGTAAATCAGACAGTTTTCAGGTAGAAATTTCAAGCATACACTTGTTCTGAAAATTGATTATTCCAAATTAATCATTTTTTTAAAATTTTAATTTCATAGGTACGTTTTTTGCTGAAAAATGTGAGTGGTGAGGCTAAACGAGGTAGATTGCTTGCATTAATGGGTCCATCAGGGTCAGGAAAGACAACACTGCTGAACGTGCTTGCAGGTCAAATAACTGCATCACCGCGGTTAAATTTATCCGGCATATTAGAGGTTAATGGACGATCTGCCTCAAATAAAGCTTACAAGTATGTTTATCTTTACACATTAACACAACATTTAAGGTTTATTAAGCTGCTCATTTGACTAAAATATAAGTAACATAAACAGGTTTGCTTATGTTCGGCAAGAGGATCTATTTTTTTCGCAGTTAACAGTTCGAGAAACATTATCTCTTGCAGCTGAACTCCAGTTACAGGAGTTTTCATCAAGAGAGGACCGAGATGAATATGTGAATAGTCTCTTGTTTAAATTAGGATTGGTAAGAGTTTTTATTGTATTGTGTTAACTGTATGATCCATATTTATCTAATGGATTAACTATGCTGTTTCAATAAAAGGTTAGTTGTGCTGATTCTTGTGTTGGAGATGCTAAAGTTCGTGGAATTAGTGGTGGAGAAAAGAAAAGATTAGCAATGGCTTGTGAATTAATTGCTAGTCCATCTGTTATATTTGCTGATGAACCTACTACTGGTAAGTTACTATATTTTACCATTAACTCAATCTCCTATACATTTACATTCACTTTAGTTATTAATGTAACATATTCTCATTCCAGGACTTGATGCATTTCAAGCTGAAAAAGTAATGGAAACATTACAAAAACTTGCACAAGATGGACATACTGTAATTTGCTCTATTCACCAGCCTAGAGGCTCTGTATATGCAAAATTCGACGACATTATTTTACTGACCGAAGGAACACTCGTGTATTCTGGTCCTGCACGCGGAGAACCGCTACAATATTTCGCAAAATTAGGGTTCGTCATCTAAATTTCTTGAACAAATCTGTAGATACATATATATATATATTTATATATGAAGAAAATGTAAGGTACTGAAAAACGCTATTTCAGGTATATATGCTCAGACCATGTAAATCCAGCTGAATTTCTAGCTGATTTAATTTCGGTGGATTATAGTTCTTCGGAAAGTGTATATTCATCCCAAAAAAGAATAGATGGTCTAGTCGAAGCATTCTCGGAACTAACATCATCTATTTTATACACATCACCACTAATTAAAGAAGCTCCAAATGACAATGTGACCTCAAGGAAGAAGGGTATTATTGTCAAAAGGAAAGTTAGTTGGTGGAAACAATTCTCGTTACTTCTTAAACGTGCATGGATGCAGGTAATTTGAAATATTTTTTATCCCCCTATTTTTGTAAAATAATTAAAACTTATAAAACATAGGCTTCTCGTGATGGATCAACTAATAAAGTTAGAGCAAGAATGTCAATAGCATCAGCTATAATATTTGGTTCAGTATTTTGGAGAATGGGAAAATCACAAACATCGATACAAGATAGAATGGGATTACTTCAAGTTGCAGCTATAAATACAGCTATGGCTGCACTTACAAAAACTGTAGGTGTTTTTCCTAAGGAACGTGCAATAGTTGATAGAGAGCGTGCTAAAGGGTCTTATAAATTAGGACCTTATCTTCTCTCAAAGTTATTGGCTGAAATTCCTATTGGAGCAGCTTTTCCTTTACTCTTTGGTACTGTTTTATACCCTATGGCTCGCCTTCATCCTACTATTTCTAGGTCAGTCAACTTTTTATTATTTAATTAATAAACACGAAACATATCTCTGATTAGTTTTTTTTTTTTTTTTTTTTAAGGTTTGGGAATTTCTGTGGGATTGTGACTGTGGAATCGTTTGCTGCTTCGGCAATGGGTCTTACAGTAGGGGCAATGGTACCTACAACTGAAGCTGCTTTGGCCTTGGGTCCTTCACTTATGACTGTTTTTATAGTTTTTGGAGGTTACTATGTTAATGCAGAGAATACCCCTATTATATTTCAATGGCTTCCTCGTGTTTCCCTTATAAGATGGTAGGGTATAGTCTTGTTTTATATCTAATGAATTAGATTAACTAATGAATTGTCTATTCAGGGCATTTGAAGGGCTTTGTGTGAATGAATTTAGGGGGCTTAAATTTGATCATCAACATTCATTTGATATTCAATCTGGTGAACAAGTGAGTAAAGAGTAAAGACCAAAACTCAATTTTTTTTAATTCAAAATCGTAATGTTTTCTTACTTTATAGGCACTTGAGAGGCTTTCGTTTGGAAGTAGTCGGATAAGAGATACAATTATGGCTCAAAGTAGAATATTATTATTCTGGTATTACACGACTTATCTTTTTCTAGAGAAAAATAAACCTACGTATCAACAACTTGAAGCACCGATTCATGAGCAAATTGAAGAGGAGGAGCTTAAACTTGAAGCTATTGATACTGATACTCCAACAAAATCAAACCAGGAACTAGAAGATTCTTCTGTTTCAGTTCCAGTTCCAGTTCCAGATGAAGGTAAAACTGAGCCTTTAGGTGAACAATTAGATCTGTTTCACCTAGAAGGTTTGTGATTGTTGGACATGGATGATGATGATGATGTTAATGTTAATGTTAATGTTAATATGAGGTTGCTACTTTTTATAATTTTATCTTATACAGGTGCTAATTAAATCTAAAGGAGCTGCCTGTGCAGTAAAGGACCCTTTCCTGAGCAGGCTTGATGAAATAAGAATTCTGCAGATTAAATAAAGCTTTAGATTCGTTAGTAGTATTCAATTTTCACTTGTTGTAATTTTGGGGCTTCTTCAGTATTATCTATTTTACTATATTTTAGATAACTGGACCCACTTGGAATGACTTTTTACTCAATATATATCTAGAATTTATATCTCGCTAAGGTTTCTGGAAGATTAAAATCATGAAGATTGGGTAAGACAAAAATTGTAATAGTGTAAATTAAAGACATGAATTTTCAACTAGTGTAAAATATGCATAACGTAAACAATGGATTCATTCTAGAAAATACTTTAGTACAATGAGCTTCCTTGAAACTAATAATGATTGAGGAGACTTTAAAACATCAATAAGTCAACCTAAAATCTGATGACAATGACAATTATCAGCCTTCGTTGTGGCGTTGCGAGTAGGTAGTATGATAAGAGAACCTTCTGTATAACCTTTTTGTCTACCATGGGACACCTCTAATTTCCTCATATCTACGCGTCACCACAAATACCCAAGAAACAACAGATTTGGATCATCTAGCAAAGGACGCCAGACACAAGGCACTACAAATTCAACAAACGGCTCTTTTTTTGGAGAATAATTTCTTGAAATTAAGAATAGGTTAATCTACTGCTTTTCGTTTTGTATGGTTTGATCTTTTACATGTCCAAAAAAAAAATTAAAAAAAAAAGAAAAAAAGAAAAACCTTACTACCTTATTTAGAGCCCGTTTGGGATTGATTATTTTGGAGCTAAAAGCGCTTTTTGATTAAAATTTAAATATTTGTAAAAAATATTAAAAAATATTTTGACATCTAAAATCACTTTAAGTGATTATTTTAATAATCACTAATCTAGTGCTTTTCCTAAAAGTGATTTTTAGAGTATAAAATATTACTATGGATCTAAAATCACTTTAAGTGATTATTTTAAAAAGCAATCCCAAACGGGCACTTATTCTAGATCCCCATATTTCATTTTATAGAATAACTCCTCCTCGGACTCCCTTATTGTACGGATTCCGTTAATTTTGGCAGTTAAATAGTTATTTATTTATTTTTAATCATTTTAAATGAATTTAAATTGACAAAAGAAAAATGAATTTAAAAAACAAAATGCATTATTATTTGGGTCAATGCCCCAAAAAATCAAATAATATTATACTTGCCCCAAATAATCATCCATTAACTTACTATTATGAAATTACATATTTACCCTTACACCATAAAAAATATTCCCGTCACGGACGATTCCCGTCACCGGCGATTCCCGTCACCGACGATTCCTATCACCCGACGAATCCCATCAACGCGACGAATAATGTATAACATAAGTAGGGATAGTATAGCCAAATAATGTATAAAATAATTCAATTGATTATTTTATTGGGCAGAAATTTTGTCATTGATGTTATTGGGCTGAAAATACTATTGTTCTGATTTTTTGGGTCATTTTCCCATAAAAATATGTATATTTCACCTTTATATTTCTTTTATGTAAAATTTTTAATATCAATTATAATATTTTTTTAATAGATTTTTTCTTTTCTTTTTTATTAATAGATGACACATGGCTTTCCAGTACATAGAGCTGTAAACGAACCGAGGCGAGCCGAATACTAGATGTGCAAGCTTGTTTGATAAGATTTACGAGTCGAGTCGAGCCGAGCTCAAATAGTAAAGCTTGTTAACATATCGAACGAGTTTTTTTCGAGCCGATCTCGAGTTATTAACGAATAATTTGTTTTTTATAGGTTTAACAATATATTTATTGATAACTAAAACATTATTTTACAGATTATAAATTTTAACGAGTTAACGAACGAGCTCGAACGAACTCGATTTTTTAACAAACGAGTTCGAACGCACTTTATTGTTTGTTTGTATAAACGAACGAGTTCGAACGAGCTTTTTACCGAGTCGAGCTCGAGCTGCTCGCGAGCGGCTTGATTCGTTTACATTTCTACCACTACATTAACATAATTGGAAAAGACCAAGTGTATAGATATATTGATTGCCTTGGTGACAAATGGAGGTTCGAATTCTTTGAGAAACAAATTCCTACCGCCGTAACAATTATTAAATCCTTTCTAATAAAGGGACCTCCTACGATTTATCTTTTCTACAATTGTAAGAGTATGGACGTAAAGAATCATTAAACAAGGACAAAACGAGTATAATTGAGGATGCTATTCCACTAATCTTTTTGAACAACATCCTCCTTTCTATCCCGCCTTCTAGGTCATGATTACGTCCCTACCCTTAAAGTTAGGATTTCACTTTTTTTTTAGTTGTTATTTAATGGTACATGAAATTCCATATAAAAATTAATATATAACATTACTATTGAATTATGACTAGTTGAAAAACGATTAGAGTATGTAACAAGAAAAAGTTATCAATTTTTAGTTCGAAATACTAAGACCAAACTTGAGAAGGTCCTAACGTGTTTAATTTCTATATCAGATTGTATGTATTTTTTTTCTCAAAATAAGTTATCGATAAGATCCACCTAATCATTAGCCTTAAATATATTTTCATGGATCAATGATTAAAATATATATCGAGCTAAAGAACCAATGTTGATGTAGAGAACGAAAGAAGTGCATGCATGACGTGCCTATCTAGTACAGAAGACTAAGTCCATGCAATATTATAATTCCATCCAGCAGCTACTGGAAGAATAATGTCTAATCTTTCTTTTGAAAAGTATTATATCACATGCATCTAAAAAGTTGCTTTCGTGGTGCAGACAAGTGTAATTTCGCGTGAACCCTTCTGAAGATTACAGTCGATAACGCGTTTCAGATATATCTGTACATATCTATCTATCTCTATATAAATATATGGTATACCGTGCATGCACATATCAAATTCTCCACACAACTAATTATATATTTATATTGTGATCATAATTATTTCAGTACTTATCCAAATACAATGCAAACAACATCCCTTATACAATTCCTCCCCCTCCCTCCACTTCACACATTGGGAAATTCAGGATGTAAAAAGACAAGGACGACAAAACAAAAAAATCGATCTGGAAATGGTTTTATTCTCGCATTAAAACGAGATAGTCATTATGACAAAGATCATCATTACAATGGTAAGCTCGTTGATGATAACATAGTTGCGCTTAAAATGAGAATTCATGAGATGAAGATGATGGAGAGGAACGATGATGAGGCACCGTCAAATTGGATGGAATGGGAGAAGAAATGGTATTTGAGCTATGATTCTGATATATATGAAGCGCTAGGGGTATTGCAAACTCTATTAATGGAGACAAGGCCAAGTTTGGCTTTGGGGATGCTAGTTTTCCTGATGTTTAGTGTTTCCACGTCCTCTGCTATTCTACTGCATCCCTTAATGGATCTGCTTTGTCGTTAAATATTATTGAAAAATAAAAATTTAATGTCAACGTTTCATAGTTATTGAATACTGGAGTAACTAGTAACATACAGTAAATAGATAAGAAGAGGCAAGACAACAATAGATAAAATTCCATTTTTATGTCATAACCTATAGTGTTGCAAATAGACTATTGAAAACACTTTAAATCTTTGGTAAAAATAGATCAAACAAGACCTATGGTTGAAAACGTTTAACCACAAACTCATAAAATTAAAAGAAAAGTTGTAGAAAGTTAAAGAACACTAAGATTTATCTTGGTTCAGCACAAAAATGCCTACATCCACGTTGGAACCACCCTCAGAAGATGCTTCGCACACTATAGAACAAGGTTACAACTTCAGATCGAGTCTTACAGTACAATATTACAAGAATAGAAAACCTTCAAAACTTCAATCAGAAACCCTAAGTATACTATCGAGAACTCCTACTCAATATTCAAGCCAGAGGCTTGATCAAATCTATTCTAATTCGATCTTCTTTATATTATAGAAGATCAAATGTATAAGAACCCTAATTACTTTCTGAAGAAGATAAGAGAAGGCGGAGAGAAGAAGTCAAAAGCGTAGAAGTAATTCTGACCAAATGTGAAGAAGAGGAGTATTTTTATGGCGGTGATGGGGGTATTAATCTGGACCGTCTAATGTGAAGAAAGATTAAGGAACGAGAAAGAGCCACGTCACAAGTAACTCCACCGAGTTAATAATGGTCCACATAAGACTAATGTTGAGATGTAACAAATACACATCAGCTTCCACATCACCCATTTGACTTTACCAATATATATTTGACCATGATATATATATATATATACAATCTCCACCTTAAAGTCAAATTCCCCCTTATGCATTTCTCTTCATCATAAGTTATCATCCATTGTTCAGTGTACCGAGCATCTTCTGGTTTCTTCAAAAACCTGTAATACTTACTAAAACCACGAGTTAGTAAATAACTTAAGTACATAGCAGAAAAAGAGTTACAGAATGTCAACAAACTTAAGCAATGCTTAAATTTGCTAACACTTACTACTTTAGTCCCCATATCAGCTAGATTATCTTCTGTACTGATTTGCACCAGTTTTAATTCCTTCAGAACTTAGCCAAGATCTAATGAAATGAAATTTAACATCAACATGTTTTGTTCTTTCATGATACACAGGATTCTTACTTAAATGTATTGTACTTTGACTATCACTGAATATAGTAGCAGTTGACTTAGTCAACTGTAGTTCATTTGTTAACCCTTGTAACTAAATAGCCTTTTTATAACAGTCACAGATAGCCACATATTCAGATTCAGTTGTAGATAACGCAACCAAAGGCTGCAACTGAGATTTCCAAGTGATACAGTTATTACCAAGTAAGAAATAGTAAGAAGTAGTTGATTTTCTACTGTCCCTGTCACCAGCAAAACCAGCATCAACAAAACCATGTAATTCAAAAGGCATATTCCACTAACCATAACGCAAACCAACATTTAAAGTACTACTGATATAAGAGACAACCCATTTCAAAGCTGTCCAATGCTCAGGACCTGAATTTGACATGAATCTGCTGAGTAATGATATGGCATAAGACAAATCAGGCCTTGTGCCGATCATGACATACATAAGTGATCCAATTACATTTGAATAAGGAATAGAACTCATTTTCACTTTTTCAGAAGTATTTTTAGGACATTGACTCTTGCTCAAAATAAAATGCCCAGCTAAAGGCATCTTCACCCTTTTACAGTTAAGGTTTCCATATTTCTCCACAAGCTTTACAAGGTATGGTTTTTTATGCAACTTTAAACTGCATTCCTTTCTATTCCTTTCTATAACCATTCCCAAAATCTTTTTGGATTTACCTAAGTCCTTCATATCAAATTCCGAATTAAGACTTGCTTTCAACTTATTTATACTCTGCAAAAAATCGCTAATCAGTAGCATATCATCAACATATAATAGCAAGAATATCATATTATTTGCTAACACATTGAAGTACAAACAGTTATCATATTCATTTCTTTTGAATCCAAGACTTAAAACAAAATTATCAAATCTTTTATACCATTGCCGAGGTGATTGCTTAAGACCATACAATGATTTTTGAAGTAAACAAACAT
This sequence comes from Nemophila menziesii, assembly GCA_029959085.1. Classification (NCBI taxonomy): domain Eukaryota; kingdom Viridiplantae; phylum Streptophyta; class Magnoliopsida; order Boraginales; family Hydrophyllaceae; genus Nemophila; species Nemophila menziesii. The sequence continues at coordinate 33,656,089 of JARWIR010000005.1, read as the reverse complement.
AATCAGGTTGTTTTGGGTCAACAAAACCCTCAGGCTGCTTCATATAAAGTTTTTCATTAAGTTCACCATGAATAAACGCTGTTTTAACATCAACTTGCTCTAATTCTAAATTAAAGCAGGCTATATAAGCAAGCATAGTTCTAATTGTTTTAAGTTTCACAACAGGAGAAAATATTTCATGAAAGTCAATCCCTTCCCTTTGAGTATATCCCTTAACTACTAATCTAGCTATATATCTAGGAATTTCAGAATCAATAACACCTTCTTTAACTTTGAATAACCATCTACAATCAATAAGCTTCTGACCAGGAGGATTTTTAACTAACACCCAAGTTTTATTAACATATAAAGATTGCATTTATTCCTTCATAGCAGTTAACCACTTACACTTATCTTTGTATTTCAATACCTCACTATAAGTTTCAGGTTCAGTGTTGGTTACCTCAGTAGCTACAATTAATGCAGTGTAGACTAACTCAGCACATGAATACCTAGTAGATGGTTTAGGATCCCTCTTCTCTCTATCTCTTGTTAATTGATAGTTTGTAAGGCTTTCTTGAAGAGATTCGAAAGGAGACTCTATCTCTGAGTGTGGCTCAGAGTTACCTGGCTGCTCAAGAGGTTGAGACTCTGAATCTTCTTCTTCATTTACTGGATCAGAGTTTGCCTCATCACCTCCAGTTTGTATAGGCTCCACCTCGATCTAAGTACTCTCAGAAGATGCAACAGGTTCAACAATATCATAACTTGTAATTACAGACTCCTTCTTGCAAGGAAAGTTAGTTTTATCAAAGATTACATCTCTACTAACAATTATTTTTATCCCTTTAGCATTTTTATCCTACAATCTATATCCTTTAGTACCATGCATAGACTAATATCCAAGAAAAACACATTTTAAGGACCTTGGGTCTAACTTACCCTCTCTATTATGCGCATAAGCTGCACAACCAAATATTCTAAGTTTAGACAAATCAGGTTTTTATTATTCCAAAGTTCCATGGGACATTTCATATTAAGGAACCTGTTTGGGCTCCTATTAACAAGATATGTAGCAGTATACAAGGCTTCGCCCCTAAATGATTTAGGCATACCAGAAGTAAATAATAAGCATCTTATTTTTCCAAGTAAAGTTCTATTCATTCTTTCAGCTACTCCATTTTGTTGGGGAGTTTTCCTAACTGTTCTATGCCTTAAAATGCCACGAGTTTTACAGAAATTATCAAACTCTTCATTACAGAATTGAAGCCCATTATCAGTTCTCAAAATTTTTACACTTTTTCCAATTTTTTATCATGTAACACAATCCATTATTTTATTCTATTAAAAGTATCACTTTTATTTTTCAACAAGAAAGTCCATACACACCTAGAATAGTCATCAACTAGGGACAAAAAATATTTTCTACCTCCATGAGTTTTATATTTATCTGGACCCCCAAGTCAGCATGAATATATTCAAGAATATTTTTAGACATATGAACACCCACATTAAATTTCATTCTATGATGTTTAGCTAACACACATGGTTCGCAAAATGAAAGAGTTGAGATAGTATCCTTACCCAATAATCCATCCTTACTTAATACAGTTAAGCCTAATTGGCTCATATGACCAAGTCTCAAGTGCCACTTAACAGTAGCTGCATTCTCAACATTAGTATTAACATTATTCAAATCATGTTTAATACAAACACCATCAAGAACATATAAACCAAACAATTTATTTCCACATAGGACAAGTTTATCATTCTTAAACACATTGATCACACCATTTGAGACTTTTTTAATACAACTTAAATCATCTATAACACCTAAAGATATAAGGTTTCTTTTTAGATCAGGTATCCATCTAACATCAGTAAGTGTTACTAATTTACCATTATTAAGTCTCAAATTAATTTTACCAATTCCAGCCACTTGACATGTATTATTATTACCCATATAAACAGTTTCAGCATTTGACTCAACCAAGTCCACAAACCAGTCTTTATTGGGGCTCATATGAAAAGTACATCCATAATCCAAAATCCAATTAGACTTACACGCAATGTTAGATACATTTAAGACTTCACAAGTTTCATCTTGCTTAAGAGGCATACAAGCAATATTTCTCTCATTATTATTATTATTATTATTATTATTCAAGTTCTTATTCTTAAGCGCATAACAATTTTTCTTAATATGACCAGGTTTTCCACAATGATAGAATTTACGAGTTTCTTTCCCTTTATTTCCGTTACACTTCTTCTTATTCTTATTTGTTTTAACATGTTCAGGTGATTCAGACTTATGTTTCACAAATAAATTGTTACCAACACGTTTCAAATTCTTTAATTCTAATTCTCTAGTTTTTAAGAAGCATCAATTTTATCAAAGGTTGGAATCACAGTAGAGTATTGAAAAGCATCTTTCACAACTTGATAAGAATCAGGTATAGCATTTAAAAGAATCATACATTTAGAAGTTTCATCAAGAGCCATATCAGAACCTTTTAGAACCAAATTAAGTTTTAAAAACTCATCAACATTTTCATCAATAGTTTTAGAAGAATCCATTTTATAAGAGAATAGATTTCCATTCAAGAAAGCCAGATTAGGAGCAGACTGTATAGAATATAAAGATTCGAGTTTACCCCATAAATCGAGAGCAGTTCTGCACCATCAACCTTTCAGATTACATTATCTGAAAGGTTTAAGAAGAGAATATACGCCTCTTCCTTCATTTCATTGACTCGTTTTCGAGATTTTTCTGACCAATGATCCATATTTGGTTCAAGCGCACTTAACACTTTGTTATGTGATAATAATACTCGCATTTTCTTTTTCCATACACCAAAATCACCTTTTCCATCAAACAGAGATACCTCTAGCCTGGTTGTTGCCATTTCTTTATACCTATATATCAGAAGTAGATACACAACACAAGCAATCAACTATTAGGGTTAGTTAAATCGAAAACACCCCAGAAAAATCAACTCTAGGATATTTTAATTTCAAAAACCCTAAGAAATATTAGATCTGTGAGTTACAGTACAAGGTAAAGAATATTGCACTGAATCTAAAAGAATTTTCAGAAAGTTTTAAACCGCCAAAACACAGATCTGTAAAGATTGAAAACAAATCTTTTCGTAAAACGTTTTTCAAAGTTTAATCGAACAAAGCTCTGATACCACTGTAGTAAATAGACTATGAAAAACACTTTAAATCTTTGGCAAAAATAGATCAAACAAGACCTATGGTTGAAAACGTTTAACCACAAAACCAGAAAAAGAAAAGTTGCAGAAAGTTAAAGAACACCAAGATTTATCGTGGTTCAGCACAAAAATGCCTACATCCACGTTGAAGCCACCCTCAGAAGATGCTTCACACACTATAGAACAAGGTTACAACTTCAGATCGAGTCTTACAGTACAATATTACAAGAATAGAAAACCTTCAAAGCTTCAATCAGAAACCCTAAGTATACTATCGAGAAATCCTACTCAATATTCAAGCCGGATTCTTGATCAAATCTATTCTAATTCGATCTTCTTTATATTATAGAAGATCAAATGTACAAGAACCCTAATTACTTTCTGAAGAAGATGTGAGAGGGCGGAGAGAAGAAGTCAAAAGCGTAGAAGTAATTCTGCCCAAATGTGAAGAAGAGGAGTATTTATATGGCGGTGATGAGGGTATTAATCTGGACCGTCTAATGTGAAGAAAGATCAAGGAACGAGAAAGAGTCACGTCACAAGTAACTCCACCGAGTTAATAATGGTCCACATAAGACTAATGTTTTGATGTAGCAAATACACATCAGCTTCCATGTCACCCATTTGACTTTACCAATATATATTTGACCATGACATATATATAACATATAGCTTAATAACATTTTTAGGCCTAACGTTTCAAAAGTCAAATTTTTTGGCCAAACGTATTCAAAACGCCCATTTTTAAGCCATTTCACTAATTTCGTGAAATATTTTATAGATTTTAAAGACAATTTGGACACTTTCGATAGAATTCTTAGTTTGTGATGTGGCCAAATAAATATATAGTTTATTTGAAATGCCTAAATTGTTATGAGAATTAATGAAATATCTCAAAAAATTAATGAAATGGCTTAAAAATGGGCATTTTGAATACGTTGAGCCTAAAAATGTAGTTTTTAAAATGCTTGGCTTAAAAATGAATGTTTAATCCAAGAATTTTGCAGCAACTTTGATGCATCAAGGCTATCCTGACTTTTTTTTGACGTTAAAACATAATTTATATTTAAATAAAAATATACAAATTACAATAAGTTCAGTGAGTATATCTGCCAATACCCAAAACAACAAAAACAAGATAAATAAGTTTAGCTAAAGGGAAAGAGGATGATGACACCAAATTGTAAGGAAGGTTTTCGGAGATCTTCTTCCTTACAAGCCAATCAGCGACTTGGTTTAATTTCTGAGGAACAAAGAGGAAATTTATACTTAGGGTGCTAGCCAATGTTTGGATATCTTCATAAATGTGGCATAAATAACGATTTCCAAACTTTGTCCATTTCATAAGTGGCTTCATAAGGCTAAGGCAGTCATTCTTCAAAATGAAATTTCTTGTAGGCTAAGTAGCTGCTTTTTTAATTGCATTTCGTATTCCAATAACTTCATCTTTTTCTGGTGATTTTGCACAAAGAAATCCATGATTTACCTTCCAAAAGTTGGACCTATGTGTTACTGAAAATGCAAGTAGCAACTGCTAAATTAGATTTTTTTAGGTAAGATACATCAATAGATATATAATTAGCAAGGTTTGTATTAAGGGACTCCCTGGCTATGTTGTAGATCTCCCCGCCTAGGCACGCCCTAAACTCACTCATCTACTATTTGCGATGATGTATTATTTTTCATCAACATTAACAAAAAGGAACTCCAGGCTTTCAAGAATACCCTCTCGGACTATTGTATGTCATTTGGTCAAAGAATCAACTTCCACAAATCGGCTATACTCACTAGTAAAGATAGTCTTGAAGATTTTCGTCACAAGATTTCTCATGTTCTTAATATCTATCTTATTAGATCACTTGGAAAATACCTTGGTATTACGCCTGCTCTATCCAAAGATTTAAGACTTAATCTTAATTGTATCAAGGACAAAATCTTATCCAAGTTGGCAAGTCGAGTTTCTAAACTCCTCTTAGATGAGGGAACATCAGTTCTCATTAAGACGGTCCTTCAATCCATCCATAGTTACGTTATGTGCATTTTTGAATTCCCTAAAGATATTTCTAGGAAAATGTCTAGCATTATCGCAAACTTTTGGTGGATTGTGCGTTTTAAAAAAAGAATTCACTAGATGGCTTGGAATAAATTGGCAAATTTGAAAGCCATTGGAGGCATTGGATTCAAACATTTACACAAAATAAACTTAGCACTTCTTGCAAATCAAGGGTGGATAATCATTAACAAACCTGAATCACTCGTTTCTAAAGTTCTCAAAAGAATTTACTGCCCCACACGAAGATTATAGGATACACAATTGGCTAAAAAGAGATCCTTGAGCTGGGAAGTATTTTCAAAGGAATTCAATTACTCAATAAATTCTCTATTTGATAAATCGATAATGGTCTTAGTACCAATATCTGGGACCACAACTGGATTGGTAAATGTCTTGTTATTAATAGACCAAACAACTACAGATCGAAAGGGTTGGTGAACTAACAAAGACATCTTTGGATGGAAAAATGATCTTTTAAATAAAATTCTTCCTAGCAACGCTATTAATGAAATCAGGAAAATCCAAGCAATTGTATAAAGAAGATAATCTTATTTGGCCGCTCACCAAAAACAAAAATTACTCCACCAAATCAGGTTACCATGCCCTGGTCAATGAAGAAATATGTAATGAGGCTCAACCATCCTGAGCAGGAGAGAATAATAATAATGAAGTCTGGAACACTGTTTAGCACTCCAATGTACCATAAAAAATCAGAATTTTTTGATGGAAGATCTATAATGGCGCGCTCCCTACGAAATGCAATTTTCACAAGAGAAAATGCACCCAGGACGCTAAGTGCGAATGTGTGATATGAATAAAGAAAATATTGAACACTTAATTCTAAAATTCCCTTTCATTATAAGTCTTTGGGCTGACTCTTCCCTTCAAATCAAGATTGACTGTGACTCAAATGCATCATTCTCATAGTGTTTGCTACAAATTAGTGTTCTAAAACAAGGTCGCCTAGCCGCCTAGGCGTTCCAAAGTGCGGTCTGCCTAGAATTTTTCTCGAAGGTTGCTCAAAGGTTCGTCTGCAAATAATCTAATTAATAAATTACTCAATCGAATTTATGGGTCTCATAAACCAAATACTACCTAGCATGCTAGCCATTAAATAACTAATTCAATATAATCCAACTCAACACATAAGCAAAAAAATACAGAAAAAACTACTTAGGTTAACTACTTAGGTTAGAGTATGAACGCGCGAGATAAAAATAAGGTATGATTTTTTCAAATTTCAAGTCTAGATTCTCGAATTAGTCATTGTTTAGGTTAATAATAAATTATTATTATATAGTTAAATACATATTATTTATGTTAAATTAATCTACTTTAAATATATTAGGATGTAAATAATAGTTAATTAAATATATATTAGTAATACATATCTGATGTAAAATAATACAAAAATCACATAGGCAGAAACCGCCTAAATTCTAATTAATGGGCCGCCTAGCCATCTAGGCGCTCGAAGGTGGTCGACCGCCCTAGTAGCGCCTAGTGTCTTTTAGAACCAAGCTACGAACAATCAACAATTTTTCTTACAACAATTGGGACAAAAGGGAGATCACGGCTCGCATCTTATGCACTACTTTAAACATATGAAAAGTAAGAATGAAGGTTTATTTGAAAGTAAGAAATGGTCCACCTTTGAAATTACTAGTAAAACCAGTTCCCTTATTTCAGAACTGTTTGGCTCTCCCACCAATACCATTCCAACCAACCAACAAGATAACAACAGTGTCAACTGCTACCCGATTTCGAGAAATCCTATCTCACAAGATGATGTAGAATATATTTAGCTCAATGATACTTCATTTACCAAAGAAAGGAACCCAACAATGACATCTATTACAGTTGATACCAGAGGTAAGATTGTTCACAAACTTACGAGAAGATGTTATGTCAGGACAATATTGAAGGTGAAAGTTGAACGATCCTCTAAGCCATGCGATCCTCTACGGATCTCAACCTTCAGAATCGTTCTTTCTACTTTGACATAACCTTAAAGTTATTCAAGACATTTTTTAAAAGGTCGAGGTACACTGGAGTATACGACCCCTTCTTGATGAGATCGAGAATGGTTTAATCGTAATTTTAATGGAACCACCGATGCATTTACAAAATGTGTCAAATACTATATTATGCTTTCAAGATGACATGATCAATTTTTTGTTGGATCTTTTTTTTATTTATCTTTTATATGTAATAATTTCAAACCATAAATTCGTTCTCGTTGAAAAAAAACTAATGTTCTGTTTGGTTTGTGAAAATATTTTCTATTTTCGTTTTCTGAATATATTTTCAGAAAACAATTTTCGTTTTCTTTTTCAATATTTTTAGAATATGAAAAACATCGATTTCACGTTTTTCAATATAACAGTATTTTTAATCGATTTTCCAGACAATCGTTTTTATTTTCTTTAATCAAATACGTTTTTATTAGTATTTCAAAAACATAACAAATAAAAACAAAAAATACAATATTTTCAAGAACCAAACAGAGCCTAAGATATATAGATGCGATAGTTTACACAAAGTCATTCGACAGATTTTACTTGGCTTGATCTTTTAAGTTTCTAGATTTTCTTTTTAGTTCTAATTTAGTAATTTTAGTTTCTAGAGTTAAGACTTGAGCACGTCAGTGTAATTTATACAACAAATATCTTGTTGGAATTATATAATATATAAATGTCAACCGCCAATTAATGTCCAGATACAATGGTTCCTCATCACTTATCTTAGGCTAAGTCCAATAGGACCCAATTGTAGCAAAAAGCTATAATTAGGGGTTGAACAATGAAAAAATCAACTCCAACAGGTTTCCAATTCTGGCTAAAGCCAGAATAGGGATCCCTATTCTAAAGAAATGTTAGCCACATGTAGCTAACCCCAATTCAACTTTGCTACATTTATTTTATTTTTTCTTTTAATTTAAATATGTTTATTATATATATAATTAAGTTTTAAAAAATAAATTATTCAAATATCAATATTATGTATGTAAATATTTTTATTATAAGTTAAAAGAATTCAATAGAAAAATTATAAGTATTAGAAAAAATATTAATTAAGAGATTTTAAAGATTTTAATAATCAGATTAATTGAAAAAAATTATATCTTCATAAATTATTAAATAGTACTAATATTTTAATCTTATTGGATGATGAAAAAAACTCGTTTCAATTGAAAAAAAAAAATCATTCGATTATTCTGTTGAGAATTATAATTTAAATATTAACATTATATTTTTTTTTGTTTCAAATATTTTTTACAAATATAAAAGTAAAATAGTAAATAAATAATTGTATGAAAAATTTAAAAATTAATTAATTAATTTTTTTAATAAATTTTTTAAATAAAATTAAAGTAGAGTTTTTTGAAATTGGGGGTTAAAATTGGGAAGCTGTTGGAGTAGAGTTGTTTTATAAGGTTAATATTCGATAGGGAATATGTGTTTGACTCTCAATTCTGACAAAATTATTAGGTAGCTGTTGGACTTAGCCTTAGCTTTCGGTTTGAAAAACCACTCTATCAATAAATAATATGACAAAAAGAATAACAATAATATATATAAACTGAGAAAAATAAATTAGATGTGGGGCCAACTATCCAAAATGTCAAACTGATATAACCCGCCACAACCGACGAGATCAGAATCTTCATCAACTGGAACATTGCCAAGATTTCCTTGCTACCCCGAACGACACAATCACATATAACCATTTTTTATTATATTTGGTCATGCTACAACTATTTCTTTCTTGTATTAAGTAATTTAGTAACACAGAGGAAAGTTCTGCTTTCTTTCTTTTCGTTCTAGTTCACGTAACTTTCTCCCCTGATCAGCATACATATAGAAATCTTCATTTAGGTTAACATTCATTAAAAATTATAATTTTTTATTTTTTATTACACTTTTTCTTGAAAAATAAAAGGCCTACAACATAGATATAGTAATACTAAATTCCGGGGCCGAAGTGGCCGTAGCCCACCACAATTCGCCCCTAAGGCTGAATCCAATAGTTTCCCTATTGTAGCTTTATGCTACAATTGGGGGTTGAATAAGCTAATTTAGTTATCCAATAGCCAGTGTTCTAAAACAAGGCCGCCTAAGCGCTCCGTTTAGGCGTTCGAAAGTGCGATCCGCCTAGAATTTCTCTTGAAGGTGTCTCGAAGGTTTGTCCACGCATAATCTAATTAATAAACTACCCAATCAGATTAATGGGTCACCCAACCCGAATACTACCTAGAATGTTAACCCATAAATAACTAATTCAATATAATCCAACCCAACACATAACCAAAATATGAAAAAAATCTATTTCGGTCAGAGTTTGAACGCGTGAGAAAAAAGATAAAGGTATGGACTTTTAAATTTCAAGTCTAAATTTCTTGAATTGGTCATTTTTTAGGTTAATAAAAATAAATTATCATCATTTTATTGTTAAACATATGTTACTTATCTTAAATTAATCTACTTTAACTTATTAGGATACAAATATTGTTCAAATCAATATATTAATAATATAAATTTAATATAAAAACCGTCTAGGTAAAAATCGCTTAAATTTCGATTAATAGGCTGCCTAGCCATCTAGGCGTTAGAAAGTGGTCGACCGCCCTAGTAGCGTCTAACGCCTTTCAGAACCATGGCAACAACCTTTCCATTATTTGGATCCCAATTATATGGATCCATATTTGTCCCATTTTCTCAATACATCTGTTGATAAAAAAAAGTTGCTTTTGTTACACTTTTTTTTTTTAAATTATACACAATATATATATATATATATATGTATATATATATATATATATATATATATATGTATATATATATATATATATATGTATATATATATATATATATATATATATATATATATATATATATATATGTATATATATATATATATATGTATATATATATATATATATGTATATATATATATATATATGTATATATATATATATATATGTATATATATATATATATATGTATTTATGGTGAATCCCTATCTTCACTTACAGCTATTATATTATACAATTTTTTGTGTTCCATTATAACAAATTATATTCGAAAAATGGAGCATGTTTTGTTATTTTTAGAAAAAAATTCTTAGTCAACTACTGGGAGGTTCTTGTTATAAAAAAATTGTAGTAATTCATAAAAAGTCTAAATAAATTTATTAAAATTAATTTATTAAAATAGATATAACATTGTCATATTTCTCATATTAAAAAAGATTGTAGTAATGTATTAAAATTTATTAGCGTAAAGTTTAAAATAGAAATTATTAAAATATAGAGTTTAAAATTGGGGAGTTGTTGGAGTGCAACTGTTTTAGAAGGTTAATATCTAATAAGGAGTTTGTGTTTGACCCCAATTCTAGCTATAAAATATATGAGCTGTTGGACTAATTTCTTGCAAAAATGTATTTTTTGCCGCCACTATTAATGAGAAAACAAAACAAGGATTAGATAATGATTCGAAACAACGGTTTAGGGAAAGAATATTATAATTTAAATTAACACTAATTAAGAATTAAAGGACGGTACAGTCTAAGAAAAATTAAACAAAAATACTAACCAATATTATCAATTATATCCATGTTTGTATCCATATTCTCCTTGAATTGGTGTAGCACCCAACTGAATAAAAGAACGAAGAAAAAAAAGTAATGGAGAAAAAATTTATCAGCCGCCGTTTGCTGTGAAAGATTTAGTGAAAGAAAAGCAATGGAGAAAAAATTTATCCGCCGTTTACTGTGAAATAAGGAATAAAATAATTAAGAAAATAATTAAATTTAGAAATAAAACAATTAATTAATATAAATAAATAAATTACTTAGATGGCATACTACATAATCTGTCATATAAGAGATGGCAAAAGGGTGAAGGGAATAAGAGTGATATATATCCTTACTTAATTTAAAATCCGTTGTTTTTTCCATAAAATTAGTATTAAATGTTTTATAGTATCTAAAATAAGATAAGGTTATATGGTTAGTGAATTTTAGGACCTTACGGGCTCATGTTATTGACTACTACTAAGTACTAAGTACCATCTTTTTTATATTTTCTTTTGGTAGTTAACAACCATCAATTTTTTTTTTTTTGTTTAGGTCATAGAAATATTATCTATTGGAAAACCGTTATATGATATCGAAAGTGGAACTTTCTCCTCAGTTTCTCTATAAAAACTCTAGAATAACGCGCAAGATCCAAATTGATGACAAATGAGACGCGGTTTTGCTATCTTCTTATCTTGCATGCCTAATAATTTAGAATCAACCGTTTTTTTTTGGACAGTAATCAACCGTTCTATTTAAACTTCCTATCTATAAATACATTAATTAATCCATTCATCATATAACCATCATTTTTCAGCCCCATTTAATAAGGAAAAAGTTTATAAGTACTCAAAACCCTATCTTAAGTTCTCTATTCTAAAACAATGACATCAATCTCTTCTATATGTTCACCAATTCTTCCAACAAGATCAATACTAAAGCCCAAAAAAAGATATTCTACAACAACAATATTGGCAATTAGAAGAGATCCACATGACCGAAATTACGATGGCAAAATTGTGGACGAAAACATGATAATTCTTCGGAAAAGAATTCATGAAATGAATACGATTGAAAGAAACTACGAGCCACCAGTGGAATGGATGGACTGGGAGAAGAACTTTTATGCAAGTTACAATTCGGATATATGTGAAGCAATGGGTTTCTTGCAATCCCAATTGATGAATTACAGGCCAAGCTTGGCGTTGGGTGTCCTTGCACTCATTACATTATGTGTTCCAACTTCAATGGTTGTCGTAATGTTTCAGTTGACAGAAATAATGAAGGTTGTTTTAGCTGGAGTTCATGTTGGCTAAAACCTCCTTATAGAGTCGGCCATAAAATGAAAATATATCATGCCAGATAAAGAAAAAACTAAAAATCTGAAAGCCTTTCTAGCTAACTACGTATACGTACAGAATTTATCTATTTTTTTTTTATCAAATTTAGCTCGCTATATTGATAAAAGAATTTTCGGGTCGTTAGTTGTATATTTGAGAATGACTATAATTATTGCAGAATATTGTACATATTAGATGCATTCGAGATAACAAAGAATTACTGAATATATTTATTTCAGTTATTTTTTGACATAAATAATGTATATAATTTTTTTAATACATTGGAGAGCTATTTTAGACTCCGTGTCATTGACACGGTTCAAACCTGTGCCGCTTAAAAGGAGAATCAAGACTCTGATCAGTTGAGCTTACCCAACTGGTTATATTTATAATTTTTTGGTCTTTGGAAGATTTACCTTTTTAAAAAATAGAATGTAATAATTGTTTTATGGGTATGTGGGTCTTTGACGAATAAAATCTTAATACAATTGTTTAATGAGTGATGATATATACCATTCAAAATCATATTACCTAATTACCACTCGTGATGTGGCGTGAATTGGTTGGTTATAAATCGTTAATCATATCAAGAGAGTAAATAGATTCATAATTTATAGTCAACCAATTCATACCACGTCATCGGTAGTATACTTGGGTGATATGATTTTGTATGGTATATATTATTACTCTTGTTTAATATGTCTTGCAACAAAATTTGTTCAAATTATAGTATTCTTATGATGCCAAAATCCCATAATATTTTTTAAATGTTTGATTAAAAACAAGTTATCAAAATTTACAATTCAAAAACTCAAATTAAGGATATTGATCACGATCTGATTCCAACTCTGGCAGTGAAAGTCGTCGCCAATAATACTGATCAACTTCTCGACGCTGAGAAACTTTTTGGCACTGATTCTAATGGCGAGCTTGAGAGCGATTTCGACCCTGAGTACGATGGTGAATTAACACTGAACTGAATGATTATTGGGTAATTTTCTACAACTTTTTTCAAGTCATTTTTAACATTCATAAATACGTTTCAAACACTGAACAAAATGATCACTGAACAAATTGTGCATTTGGCAATTTTTTACTAATATTTTGCAAGTCTTTTTTGCACTGATAAATTCATGAGCAAATTCTACATAAAGCAAATATACACTAAACACATAGAAAAGTCGTGTAAGTGACTTCAAAATTTAAATTAAGTATAAACAATTGATGGGTCCTTGTGTGTTATAAAATAATGCGTGAAAGATTACGACTCACAAACCGCAAGTGTACGGTTGTCCAAGTAATAAACCGATAAATCAGATTTGTTCACAGGGACGGATTAGGTACAACTCAGGTGTGGATCAAATAGTGAGATAATTGCAAGTGCAGAAAAGTAAATGATATGAAAGTTTGTTTTGGGTTTCTGTTTAAGAACTAAAATGCAAAAGTAAATTAAAGACTAAATAAATTAAGCTGAAATGAAAATAATGCAAATAGAATAGTTGGTCACAAGAAGAGAAGTAGTACTTGAGTCTAGTAGGGCTTCACCTAAACCTTCTTAATTAATGTTTTCTGTTAAGGGTTGAATCGTTATAATTATGCTAGTCGGGATTCTAAAATCTCTTAGCCCCCGTCAGGGTGGACCTAAAAGCTCTCCTACGGTATTCTAAACTCCGTCAGGATGATTAAAACTACTTTCGGGTGATTCAAAAACTTACCACATTGGCTATTGGTTATTCAAGTCTGTCAAGGTCATTGGCGAATACCAACGACAATTACCTAGTTCTGTATCTAAACCCCCTGTCAAGGTGATCAATAGACCACTATATTTAATAGCCTAGATACTACAACTTATCATTAGTTCATGACTCTAAAGATAATAAATAAAGCATAAAATAAAAGCCAACATAATTAACTAATTCAATTTTAAATTATAAAATCCCAAATAAGAAAAACATCAATTAATTAAGTTAGGGTTCTACCCAATTCGTGATTCTCAAGTACAAATGAGTTAGCTCATAATTGAAATAAAGTCAAAAGGTCTATTTATACTCATAAAATCGGACTTGGGCTTATATTAAGTGAGTTAATGAAATATTAAATGGCCAAAGTCCACTCTTCAAATCAAAATCCCGTAACTGGTGTACACCCTTCACTAAAACGGCTGTAACTTTCTCAAATCAACCCCGAATTGACCCGTTCGAAGTAATCCACGATAGTATGAAGTAATATATTTAAATTTATAGTATTGTAAATTAAGATAAGTATTGTTAGATTATAAGTTTATAATTATTTGATATATTAATAGCACACATGGACAAGTAACAGTAGCATAATTGTATTGGAATATTAGTCTCTATTGGACAATGTACTTCAAGAAATAGGGTGAAAATATTATTGACCAAGCATTCGAATTCGAAGCGAACCAAAACTGAAACGAACCAATTCGGAACCAAAAACCGAATGTGGAACCAAATGCGAACCACCCGGTTTGGTTATTAAATTATAAAAAACCGAAATATTCGGTTCGGATCCGATTTACGCCAAAAACCGAGACGAACCGAACCATGCTCACCCCTAGCTAGCATCGTCTTGTGTTTTTTAAAATCAAATATCTTTTCATTATACGAGGTACGATTTTAATATATAAAGTAATTACTCCATATAAACTTGGATATTCTCGCGACTTTGTAGGATGCACCAAACAAGCATATCAATCTCAATCAATGGAAGTGAAATGTAACACATTTTCCACCAGATGACATTGACTTCTAAAAATTGATACCTCTCTTGGTTTTGGAAACGGGTCTGGATATCTACTAGGATATTTAAATTAGATTGAGTTATATGAAATTCAATCTTAATTAACGATGTAATCCTTGGTTATCGAACCTTTTGGCCTCGCCACATTTTGTATGTACTCTTTTAACTTCATAAAAAACATTAGAAATGGTATGTCCAACGCATCCAAATTGGTCGACCGAAAAGTGTTTCGTCCTACAAGTGTAGAACAAGATGAATCGTGATATCGAAAAAAGATCAAGGGAAATATCATTTCAAACTGGCATATCATATTAATGATATTTTTTGCTACATTTCATCATTCATGATATAATTTGGATAAATATACAAACATATACTAATATAGGGCATATAATTTGAATTAATATATTGTTCAAGTTAATATATACATGATTTAACTATAAGCTAAGAGCATTCCTTATAATATAATCATGGATTATCATAACATAAATCATAAAAATAAAATATTTTGTGATAACCTTATGTATAATTGTACCATAAATCATACTAATTTCCTATATTCTAACTAATAATAAACCATAATAGCATATATTTAATCTTTATAACAATTAAAAAGTTTTTATATCTAAAGAAAATTCATAAATTTAGGAAATTTCAAGCTTTTCATGGAAATAATAGGGAAAAATACCTCAAAGGGAATGAGGAATTTAATGGTGCAAATGGATCCCCTTGAGATGGGTTACGCAATGGGGTAGGTGGCGGTGGCAGCAAAGGCGGTGGTGTGGTGGCTTCGGTGAATTGAAATCGAGTTGCTCTTTTTCAATTTTGGGTAAAGGGTTTTGTTTGAATTTATAATAAATACTTTCAGCTACTGCTGACTGGAATTAATAGACGTGATCTTTTAGCAGCTGCTAGTGTTGATCGCTAAAGGTAGAAATTTGGGCGATAAAATAACTAACTACTAACCGAGTTGTGGTCGGTAAAACATAAAAACATTTTCCGACTACAGAAGTGGTCGGTACTTTATATTTGTTCTAAATTTTTTCCCTAGACTAAAACTATACTGATAATAAGATGGTCGGTAATAACTGATAGACCATTACGGATCACCTTCCTGTATTAGCGATCAAAGTGGTGGTCGGTACTTTAAATTTGTTTTAATTTTTTTCCATACCGATTATGTGGTGGTCGGTAATAATTAGTAGACCATTACCCACCACTTTCCACCACTAGCGGCCACGCACATGGTCACCAAGTAATTCCTATTTTACTTATATATTTAAAAGACCATTAACAACCACAATCTTGGTCAATAAAGGTTATTTATATTTTTCTTTTTATTCAAAAATGACCGCTAGTGGTCGATGGGCCTGCAAACGAACCAAGACTAGCCAAACTTAAACTATTTTGAGTTTGATTTTATTTTATTTTATTTTAGTGTATTGAGCTTGATATGAGTTTGAAACGAATCTTAATATTCAAGTTTGGGTCTACCTTGTTAATTTTTTTCCAAACTTGAATTTGGGTTGGTTTCGTTTGTTTAAGGGCTGTTTGAGAATCATTATAAGGATCGTTTATTTTTCTATGATATATATTATTATTTGAGGGAATTTCAATGATTCAAAATAAAGTTAAGTAAAACTAATATACAACGCATTGCATAATTTGAGTTTAAAGAAACAATAACATTTAAATAGTAGATATATCATATTTTACTTATTCTTATGCAAAAAATTTACTTAATTTTGACGTTATATATATATATATATATATATATATATATATATATATATATATATATATATATATATATATATATATATATATATATATATATATATATATATATATATGGTGGGGGCAAAGACATGATAAATAAACAGGCCTTTGACTGCCATGAGAAACTCACTGCAAGTATTGCAGATCGTTTGCAAGTTTAGTTAGTAAGTAAAGTTCGTTCGCATGGATTTAATCCGTTAGACCTGCTTGGATATATATAGAAGTGTAGGAGAATTTACTTGTTGAAATAAAAAGACAATAAAAGTAATAATATTTATTTGGTTTTCAAATCTGGAAGATAATAATGCAAATAAATAAATACTAAAAGAATGGAGATGAGAAATATAGCTTAGGGTTACTAGCATGCACTTATCCTTCTAAATCAATATTCTAGTTATAAGGGTGAGTAAAGCTCTTAAAGTAAGTAGCCAGGATTCTATATTCCTCCTAACCCCCTTCCGGGTGGACTTAGGTGGTAACCTAACAATTACCATGTGACTGGGGTAAGGGGATCCTACGCAATGATCGGTTATTAAATCTCAAACCCTAATGACTATCTAGTTAGGCAAGCCCTTCCGGATCACTACCGCACACTCGACGTTTATGTGGTGTTTCAATAGTTGAACACCCCTTCTGGGTGACCATCCAACTACTATTAATGGGGCAGTCTATACGCATGCATTCGCAAGAACTACGATCAATACATCAAAGCACATATAACAAATATATGGTATAAGAAGCTTAATCAATTTAAAGGTTAATCCCAAATAACATAAAAACAAATAAAGAATTAGAAATCAAGTATTATACATATGCAAACCCAAGCTATGGGAAAATTAGTTCATATCTAAAGACATAGAAATAAACTAAGGATAAAAACAATTAGAAACAAAGATAAGCTAAAGAATCTAATACAAATTACCCTAATGATAGAGGGATATGATGGAGAATAGGAGTTTGCTACTTTCCAAATTCTTGTCTTCCTCTCTACAGGTCTTCTTGCTTATATGGATGACTTCTAAGAGTAATAATAATTAAAGGCTGAGCAAGGATTAAGCTAATGTTAAGAACTGGGTAAGGACATGTTTACAATGATAAGAGGGTGTATTTATAGGTGTTTAAAAGACCCTAGGTCGAAATCTTGAGTGGAATACAAGTAATTTAAGTTCAACTCCAACTCAAATTTGTTTCCTAAAATACCAGAGAGGATAAACATTGCTCACTGTTTTGATCATATCTCCTTCGTTACTGTGCAGATTTTTGCCCACTTTATATCAAAACGACCACAACAGAAAGATAGATATATCTAACTCTGTAAAGGCTCATCCAAATTCGCAGACGATTTGAAGTTATCTTCACTTTAGTGGACGTAGCTGCAGAATTTTAGATTTATTTGTCAGTTTTTCCTTTCCCAATTCAACTCTACATCCTTTTGTCTCTTGATTCCTTCAATATCTTCTTTCCTTAACTCTTTAGAATTGATTTGGTATCTAAATATATTCCATAAACCTTAAGAGTTTCACATTAACACACAAATTAAACCAATTATGCTCTAAAAGTAATAAATCATCAAATCAAGATATGAATTAAGAAATATCTAGATACGGGGAAAATCCATTAACAATTAATCAAATACACGTAAAATGATGTCTCCAACCTACATTAATATATCACAAATACGGAGACATCCATATATATATATATATATATATATATATATATCGACCAACCTTACTAACAGACTTTTAAAGAACCCAAACCAAATTGTTCACAAGTTTAACGAGTCGAGGTTATACAAGTTCGAATTCGCCTCGTTTAGTAAATAAGTTTGAATTTGGAAATTGTGGTTAGTTTGTTTAACTATCAAGCCGAACTCAAACATAGCCTTTAACGATTTCAAATCCGAGTCTTTGATGAGAGATTCGACTTATTTTGCAACCTTAGTGGTCGCTAATAATCTATTTATTAACGACTACATACGACAATCACTAAATAATTGGTGGCTAAAAAACCGTACGCTAGTAGTTTAAGATGATGAATTCGTATTTTCAACTAAGAATAATAAGTTTGTTTTGATAGAGAGAGAATCGGAGAAGTATGTTAAATTTATGAGTAATGACATATACCACTCAATCATTTAACCCGATATACCACCCATAACGTGGCGTGAATTAGTTGGTAATAAATCGTTAATCTATTTATTTTCTTGATTTGATTAATAATTTATTAAGAAGCGATTCTCACGACATCATGGGTGATATAATTTTAGGTGGTATATATCATCACTCTTAATTTATTTGGCTATACATAACTCAAAATTTTCTTATTAGCTATGTACAACGTTACATATTAATAGAATAATATCAAGAGAGTTAGTCTAAACTTGCTTCTTAAATGACTAGAAGCAATGGATTGAGTACACTAATAGATACATATATGTCGCTATCATCGTTATCATCATTATGGCCCAAGGGAGACTTTGTCCACCGTCGCCCTCAATAATTAATATCTGTATACGCGCAACAACAAGTTGAACTATCAACTGAGACACGGTTTTCCACTTTATTATCACTTGCCAATTTGCATCCTACCACTTTTATATATCTCTAATCTTCGATTCAAATCCATATATCGTACAAACATCAGTACTCAAATTCTGATCGCAGGATCCTTACACTCTATACATAGTAAAATTAGGCTACAAGTTCCGTTTAGTGAATTTCTCCAACTCCAAAAAATAACAATGGCATCATCAACCTCATTTCTTTGTTCACCATTTCTTCCAACTAGAAGCGATGCCATCAAGCAGAGAAGAAGGTGTTCAACAACAACTTTCGCGATGAGAAGAGAAGCACATGATCAAAATTACAGTGGGAGGATTGTGGATGAGAGTATGATAGTTCTTCGGAAAAGAGTTCACGAAATGAAGATGATCGAGAGAAATTACGAGCCTCCTGCAGAATGGATGGATTGGGAGAAGAATTATTATGCAAGTTATGATTCGATTATATGTGAAGCAATGGGGTTTCTTCAATCCCAGCTGATGTGTTCCAGGCCAAGCTTGGCATTGGGTATGTTTGCATTAATCACGTTGAGTGTTCCAACTTCAATGGCTGTCGCAATATTTCAGTTGTCAGAGTTGATCAAGGTTCTACCTGGAATTCATATCGGCTAATTTTTTTTGTTTTGTTATCTAGTTAACTAGTTTGAAGAGAAAGGATTATAGTGTTCGATATCATTCAGACATTTTGCTATGTACTTCTAGACTTGTTTGTCCGTGTCAACAAAAATTGGTTGTAGATAGGAAGAAATTTCATAAGTGGTAAAAAAGACATAATTATTCGGTCTATTTCTAATGTGATTTGCATGCGTCAATTGGCATTCTTTTTTTTTTTTTTTCAAAAAAACTGAATTTAAATTAATAGAAAATATAGCAATAAAATAAGTTTAGATGGTTTCTAACCTATACCCGAAGTTACAAGATCACATAAGAACAAATTACAAAAGGTGGGGGTATTAAAACCGCCCAATTGCAAAGAAAAGTACAAGAAACACTATTTTTTGCGACCCAATTGGCATTCAATTACTTCAAGGTGCTGGCAAATCTTTTTTTTCTTCCAAAAGTAAGAATAACAAGGGGGTTCGAGATCGTATATCCATTTGCCGAAAAGTAAAAAACGATATTTAAGTTTGAGACTAAAATTTATGTTTGCGGGGGGAGGGGGAGGGGAGGGGGGGAGGGGGGACAGTGTAGAAGATCATTGGCTCATTTTTAGAGGTACACCTTTACCGAGAGATCACTACCGTGGTCCTAAATGTGTACTGTAACCAATTTAAACTTCAATAAAGTTAAAATTTTATAGCTACCACTAGTCGGACGCTAGAACTTACATACCTTTAGCGACAATTTAGTGGTTGCTAGTATTTGAATACTTTTCGCGACCACAAAGTGATTATTAGTACTTTTAAGCGACTACGTAGTGGTCGCTAGTATCTCAGTACCTTTTGCTGCCACTTGGTGGTAGCTAAAGGTTTATAAATTAATTTATTTTTATTTATATATTTAACAATTTTGTTATTATTAGTCAGACTAAACCCAAATTACACCAAAAGTATATCAAATCTGAAATAATCAACAAAAAACACTTAAAGTTAATAATCAATACATACAAGTTATTTTGGTATACAAAATGAAATCATTCAACTTATACTACTAGTATGTCTCGTATCCGTCCCTCTCAACTTCAATAAACTCACTATCTATTTGAATCTTCTGGTGGTCATCAATCTCATATATGTACTCGTCCCAACTATTGTCTGTCTCTTCCTCATCATCTACAATAGTTGGATCATGATCTAAAATTTCTTGACCGACTTCAGTGTAATCTCTATTATTTTTGCTTAACTCATATATCTCTGCGGTGTCATTCACAATAGGTATTGCCTTTAGAGGTATCAATTGTCTACATGACACCCCACACATCTACAATCTAATCACGATGTTTGCTTATTTCCCAAACAACTTTTGATGCACTGCGTTGAGATCCCTTAGTGTTCACTAGATCATAAATGTATATCACCTTCTTTAATTGATTCCTTAGAATGTACAATTCATCTTTGTACCAATATGAACTAGTGTCGATTATGGTCACATCGTGATTGTTTTGGATTCTTTCTTTCTCGGTGTTATACCATTTACACTCGAAGACCATCACAAAAATTCTTGTGATAAATCCACCTTGAATACGTTAACCAATTCACCATACCAATGAACACCTTCAGCAAAATAACGAACCTGTAATGCGCAGTTACACATTTTTTTCCTGTTGAGTTTAGCAAAGTCGGACATGATTTTTTCTTGGAACGCGACCAACATTGATGTAGCTTCCCTCTTGGTCAACGACTTATCATCTTGGTCTTTCTTACAATGTCTAGGAGGAATGGGACGAGGAGTAGGAGTAGGATTATTTGAAGATGATGGGATATTTGGAAAAGACACGAGAATATCACCACTAAAAGTGAGGTTGTTGGTGATACGAGTCTTGGTGGCTTCTTGGAGTTTGGCGTCGAGAATTTTAAAATGAGGTAAGTCGATATGTTCTCCACTGTAAATCCATACATCCATAAAGTTTGAAATGGAGAGGTTAAAGGATGCGAGTAATGGTCATTCCATATGGACCATGAGTTCTAGAGAGAGATTTAACAGTGTTTTTAAGGAAGATGGCACAACTATTGATTTGTTCACTGATATAGATGTGAAAAATTAAGGTGGCTTCATAAGGAGACAAAATGTCATCTCGTCTATCCCTATCTATTAAGGCGGAAATAAAGAACCTATGGATGACCCTAATTTTGGGGAGATACTTTTTAAGATGATAGGGTTGAGAGTTACTTTGGATTATTTTCAAAGATGGCGCAAATATTAAGTTGTTCACTGTTATAGATGTGAAAAATTAAGGTGGCTTTATAAGGATACATAATGTCGTCTCGTCTATCCTTAGTCGTTATGGCAGAGGTAAGGAGTCTATGGATGACCCTAATTTCGGGGAGAAACTTTTTAAGAATATAGGGTTGCGAGTGTCATTGGATTATTTTTGAGTTTAGGAAATTTCAATAATAGATTTGTTGGGTACATTTCCTTCCCTATGGTTTTCCCATCCACTCTTGATCAACAAATTAAAACCATCATTTCTAAGAACAGAAATTTCATAAATGACTTCAGGATTAAGGGATATATTAATATTTGACACTGTGGATTTGACACATTTGGAATCATCATTATAAAGAGTATTATTGTAGAATTCTGGAGTAAGAGGACCTAGAGTGAATGAACATAAAGAACTGCAAACTTTTACCAGATAAAAAGATGTATTGGCAATACTGGAAGAGGAGAGGAAGTTTATTTAACCTTGGTTTGTCAATAGAATTTCTAGGTATTATGTTGCTCGTTTTGGAGAAGGGGATCGGATCTTCATCAAATTATTCTTCTACAAACTCATCTTCATATGGTTCATCCATATGATGGGCTTTCTCTTTTGTAAAGCTTTGTTGACCATCCCTTATGTTCTAGGCATTCCAGGGTATGAAGAGGAGGAAATAAATGGGTGATCGAGGAGAATGGATTTTGGGGTTTATGAGTGGAAGAAGAAGAGTTTTCTTTTGATAAAAGTAAAAAATGATGGGGTGTTTGGGAATTAAGCTGAATGAGGAAAAGGGAAAGGTTTATGGGAAAAATAAGCTAATTTAAAAAAGATGCGTATAAGAGAAAAACGACATAATGTTTATGTAAAGAAAAACAGGTGTCCGTTTGGAATAACGAGCATGAATAAACTGCACGAATAGTCCTTATAGATTTTTATTATTATTTTAACTTTGGTAAGTCTACGAGGAACGGTGTGGCGATTTTTGTGCAAAAATAGTTATTCGTTTTAAAGAAAAATTATTTACAAGAGGAGCTATATCTTAACACATGGTGTTTCTACTATCCAAATCCAACAAGTCAACAATAATTTCCACAAGTATAGATCTCCAAAAACGACCATAAAAGTTGCAGGAAAATTGAAGGAAGGTAGAAGCAAAGAGCATCAAACTCTTGGAAAACCATGTGTGATTGTTGTGGAAATCCAAATTACGAATAAGAAGGGAAAACTAAAACGAAACAGATAGATAGATAGATAGAGAGAGAGAGAGAGAGAGAGAGAGAGAGAGAGAGAGAGAGAGAGAGAGAGAGAGAGAGAGAGAGAGAGAGAGAGAGAGAGAGAGAGAGAGAGAGAGAGAGAGTTCTTGATAAAAAAAGGAATAAAAGTTCGTTTAAATAAGTAATTGATGTAGGATAAATGTCTCCCTTATTTAATGGGTGTGTCTGATGGTGCAGTAATAGTATATGGGACGAAGGGGAGTAATCACAGGGCAAATGGACAAAATTCAGATCATGATGGAAAATCACATGGCGACAAAAATATACCAGTTGTTATAGTGGTTGAATTGGGGGTTATGACTGTTGTTGAACTCGACATGGACCCATGGATAACACGCAAAGTCAGCCTACAAAATGTTTTGGGGGTTGATATAGCTGTGGAAGACCCAAATGTCAGCCATGTATTGGAAACTCAAGATGTTCGAGAAGAAAGCAATGTGAATGGGGAGGAGGATTATGCAAGTATGGAATCTTAAATAGGCACACCTTGGTATTCTCTTGTAAATATTTATTTAGCTTACTAATGTGTACACCATTAAATTACTGGCAGGGGTGGACTAGATTAAGCCATCCGCTAAATAGTTTACTTTTGAATTGTCATGGAGCCGTTTCCAATAAATTTGGAAGGGTTGTTTGGGAAATGATGTGAGCACACAAAGTTTGTCTAACTGATATAGTTGCACCAAGAGCTAGCGCAGTCAACACAATTATCAAAAGTTTGGGTAAATCTAAGTCGACAAGAGTTGAAGCGGAAACGTGTAAGGGTGGTATATGGGTAATCTGGGATGACATGGATATTGAAATTAAAGTCTTTTCTCCAAGACGACAAGTAATACATATGGAGATTAATAAACAAGGTTGTGAGCCTTGGGTTTTTTCAGCCATATATTCGTGAATCCATTCGGCGGAACGCGAAGAATTTGTGTATCCCTTAAAATGACTTTTCAGGGTCGTGATATATCTTGGTTAATAGCTGGAGACTTCAATCAAGCGGGGAAGGAAGAAGACAAAAGAGGGGGAGTTTTTTTGGAATTACCAGGAGAATGGATAAATTCAAGGTTCAAAGGTCCGTGTTTTACTAGGTGCGACTCTTGGAACACGAGTCAACGTATCCTAAGAAGATTGGATAAAGCTTATGGGAACACAAGCCTACACATAATTTTCCCTAAAGCTAAGATTATTCACCTCGACCCAACACATTCAGATCATTCGCCTATACTCATCCAACTTATAGGAGAGGGTGAGAGAAGAGTATACCGTTTAGATTCGATTCAATAGGAGCAAAACAAAATCCAAAAACCGAACAAAAAAAAACCGTTTGGTTTGGTATAAGCTTTTTAAAAACCAAAAGAATTGGTTTAGTTCGGTTTATCTATACTAAACCGAGCCGAAAAACCGAATCGAAGAAAATACAAATCCTAATTTATGTCACTAATTTTTTTTTTTGAGTTTTGGATGACTTTACCTCTCCCCTTACTTAAAGAACCCCTTACTTTCCTTGATATTTAAAAAAATATTATGATTAATAGAAAATGAAGTAAAATTCAAATAGAAAAATGCTCACAAATGGCATGTGCCACCCCTTAGAAGGTTATAAGTGCAAAATATGCATAATTTATTAGTCGATAAATCTAAAGAGATCTTTCGTTTATTGAAAATTATTGAAACTAAAACATACACTTAAATTATAGAAATATTCTTTGTAATTAGTTGTTTAAAATTTTATGCATAATATTTTAATTCCAAGAATGCATTTTTCCTATATCGGTCAACAACATGAAAATCAAACACTTCATTTGATATGTTAGAAAATAAAATGTTTCAAGTAGACTTACTTGAGTACTATCAAGTTTTCGAACAAACACATAACCGTTCGATTCGATAGCAACACCCTTAAAAATCGAACCATTCGGTTTTGGAAAAATACCGAGCCAAACTGAACCGTGCTCACCCAACTGTCTACAGAAAGATTTTCAGAACTTCACGCAGGCGAAATAAGAAACTAATAAAAGGGACTTGGGAGAGAGTATTGAGGATATGCAACAACAAGATTTTCAGATGTGGAAATCTGAGGTTTTGGAGACATTAACCGAAAGAAGAGACTCCTTATCGCAAGACTAATATTTATTCAGAGATCTCTGGAGAACCGTTATAACTCTTCATTATTTAGGCTTGGTTGAGGTAGGAGTACTTCAGTGTTTTAGAGGATGAAGAATAATGTGGTTCCAACTATCAAAAGAGAAGTGTATTCGCTCGGACGATCAGAATACGTGCTATTACCATTTGTCTACTATTCGAAATAGGAAACCGACGAGAATAATAAGGCTAAGATATGTGAATGATATCTGGGTTGCTAAGGAGGTAGAAGTCAAGAACTTAGTTTAAAATTTCTTCCAGCGTTTGTACTCGACCGAGGATGACTTTATTGGTCTTTTTTCACTTCCATATATTCCCCAGTCACCTATATTGAGGTGGATATCTTATGAGAAAAGTTCTCAAATGATGAGATCCAGGAGGCTGTATTTCATGTTAATTCAGCAAAGGAGCCTGGGCCTAACCGGATGTCTTCATCTTACTATAAAAAAAACTTTGGGTTTCGGTGGGTCCAGCAGTATGTGATATGGTCAGAAAGTGTGTAAGTTCTAGTGAGATGTCGCCACGCCTAAATGGTACTCTAATTCACTTGATTCCAAAATTTAATGATCCATAAAAGGTTAGTCATTTTCGTCTCATTAGCTTGACAGTCATGGTTTATGTCCTTTACCGGCTGATCGCATTGCTGCAAATCAAACAATTTTCCTTCCCGGGCGCTCTACCATGGATAATATAGTTTTGGTTTTATGTATAAAAGGGCAGGTAATAGTGGATTCATGGTAGTAAAAATCGATCTTGCAAAAGCTTATGACAAGATGAGTTGGAGATTCCTGGAAGACACTATCACAAACTTCGGTTTGCCTTTGTCTTAGGTACGTCTTATTATATCCGCTATACGTTCTGCCTCAATGCAGATATTATTGAATAGTTTACCGCTAGATCCTTTCACACCGATCAGAGTTATCCGTCAAGGAGACCCCCTCTCCCCATATTTATTTGTGATGTGTATAGAGCAACTGTCGCTACTAATTCAGATGCTATGCGACAGCGGGGCATAAGCGTGATTCGACTTTGGAAAAAGAGGTCGCCGATCTCTCATATTTCTTTGCCTATAACCTGATCTTATTTGCAGAGGCGTCAGAAATCCAAGTTGATTTGATGAAAGGGGAAATGAAGTTCTTTTGTGATGAAGCAGGTCAAATAATAAGCGAAGAAAAGTCAATATTATTCTTCTTTAAAAACATTCACTAAGAAAGGAGGGTGGATTTAGAAAAAAGAAGCGTTTTTGTATTGAGTGAATGTATTTGGCTACACCTATTTCTGCCAGCCGTTCTCCAAGGGGGTTCTTTACTCACGTATTTCTTGGGAGAATCTTTGCCATTACAAGAAGGATGGAAGTCTATGCTTCCGGGACACAAAGAGTTTTAATAAAGCTTTACTCACCAAGTTAGGATGGAATATTCTTAAAGGGGGCAAAGCGCTTTGGGAAAAATCACTAAAACATAAATATTTTGAAGGAGGTTTTATGAGTCGAACAGCTAAACAATATGATTCAAGAGTATGTGAGATTATACTTCATGGGCGGAATGTGTTGGCTAATGGAATTGAGGAATTGCATAATGATCATGGGTATTGGTACAAGTGGAAGCTAGAGTCATCAGAGAACTTTTTCGTCAAATCAGCTTATAAGTCACATAAAGCTTCGGATGCGCTGCCGTCTTTAGATGTGAGAAGATTTGGTCCCTAAAGAGTCTGCAGAAATACAGATTCTTCTTTGGCGAGCGTAAGGGATCTTCTTCCCACAACCCTGAATTTGGGGAAACGCGGAATTGAGGTGTCACTATTATGTAGGAGATGTGGTGTAGCTCAGAAAACTGTTGCACATCTATTTCAAGATTTTTGTAAGTACGATGAGCTCTGGAAAGGGTGGCCCGAACTTGATAAATTGTGTAATACCGCGAGGACTAGAATGGAACACCACCACTCGCGTTTTCTTCAACTGCTGATGAGAAACTCAATAGTATTTACATTAGTATCAGATTAGAGGACTTAACTTGGGATAACTTTTTCCCGGAAAAAGTAGCTACTACGGAAAGTGTTGTTCACGGGCGAGGTTTAGTGCGTGGCAACATTGATGTAATGGCCTATGGCGAAGTTAACAACATGTATAATAGTTATAATGTGTTTCAGCATGTGGGTAACGACCTCACAACTTTATGTCAATATTACAGTCCAGGAAGGAATGCAACCGATGCAGGTGTTGTACTGAGCGGATCTACTGTGACAACAACCTTGCTGGATCTTGAATGGTGGAAAGAATCGCTCAGTTGTGAAGAAACAAGGATGGGCTATAACTTACGACTGTCGTGATCTTTTTATAGTGGCGTATTTATATTGATCGAAACGGAAGATGCTTTGAAGAAAATACCCACAGGAATTTGATAGGAACACTTAAAGCTGTGGATAAAAATACAGTTGTGGGTTATGTCCGAACTTGAAGATGAGAGGGAGACTGAGGGATAATTTCCACGACGAGAAGTATACTACTTAAGTGGGTTAAACCGGTCTTCAATGTGAAACTCAACATAGATGGTTGTTTAGCACAATGGTCTAGAAGATCGAGAGTTGAGGGTATTTTACGCGATAATAAATGAGATTTCTTAGAAGGATTTGTGGGTTCCTGTTTCGTAAATTCAGTGTTTCAAGCCGAACTTTTCACTTTACACTTTGGTTTGTATATGTCAATTACTCGGAAGTATGAGATGGTTAATTGTGAGACGGATTTGATTGAGCTACATGCGCTAGGGAAGGACGATAGGAGTAAGATGGATTGCTCGGATGAAGTACTCAAAAAATGCAAGAATATACTTACAAATCATGTTAACTATGAGATCTCCCATGTGTATCGGAAGACGTATTCTTTTGATGATTGGATGGCAAAAACACGTATTGAATCGAATGGTGAACTGATCCGCTATATAGATCCTTCTGAAAGATTATGGAAGTTCTTAACGCGAAATAAATATGGATTGCCTCGTACTATATTGTGCATTTTCACGGGAGATTAATAAATTCAAGCTGAACTTACATGTCTTTATTAGAACTTAGATGTATGTAAAAAAAAAAAAGGTAAAATACCCAAAAGTAAGAAATTAAAAAATTAAAAAATTAAAAACAATAAACAGAAAAGCTCACTCATCTTCTTCCCACACACCTAGCCACGCCACGCATTCCCTCGCTACCGCTGTCTTACCCCGCGTATACATAATCACAGGCGTACGGAGATCATTCTCCACCACCAACAAGAAGATATTCTCTAAAAAACTGACATTTTTGCTCTTTACAATTAATTTTGACTTTTTTAGTTTGCAGAATTAGAGGGTTTGCAGCAACTACCTAATATACACTCAATTACGTATATACACATGACCGAGACCCCATTTTTGAACAAATAATCCAAAAAAATGCCATTTATATCGAAAATACAAAGACAAACTGATTACAGTCGGTTTCCTTCAACTGTTCCCATCGTTATTGACAACGGCGCCTCCTATTTCCGCATTGGGTACTTCTTCAAAACCCTAGACTTTTTATTATGTGAATATTTATTTAATTTAATTTTTTGTTTTTACTAGATGGGCTGGAGAGAGCGAACCTCGCGTTATTTTCCGTAACATTGTTCAAAGACCTCGCCATAAAACAACTGGTACCTAATGTTTGAATTCATTTATTTTGCCTCGTTTAAATTTTTAATTCTTCTGCAATTTTACCATATGATACATATTGTTTTGAATAGGAGAAACAGTAACTATTGTTGGAGATCATAATCCTGCTTTACTAAGATTCTTTGATTGCACACGCTCAGGACCTCGATCTGCATTTGACAATGATGTTGTTTTTCAATTCGAAATTATGGAATATGTAAGTCTCTAACTCATATATATCATTCATCTTTCCTTTACTTACAAGCTATAACTCTTAACTAGATGTTTACTTATGTATAGATTCTGGATTTTGCGTTTGATCGATTGGGCGCAGACCAATCAGAGGTACATACATACACATTTTGATTACACAGTGGTACAGTTAAGTTCATAAATAGCAGGCTTAAACTAGTTTTATTGTTTGAATTTGATGGAATAACAGATTAACCATCCGATTTTAATAACTGAATGTGCTTGTAACCCTGTTCAATCTCGCAATCGAATGGCTGAACTTCTTTTCGAATCATATGGTGTTCCTTCAATAGGTATGAACAAAGTCTATTACTTACTTTATTTTAGCCTTTTAAATTAATGCAAAACTTCTCTGTATATACAGCTTTTGGTGTTGATGCAGTATTTAGCTATAAATACAATCAACAACACGGGAAATGTGAAAACGATGGTTTAGTAATTTGCTCAGGATTCAGTACAAGTCATGTTATTCCGGTATATAAATAATAAATAATAATATTTATATTCGTTTTATTTAGTTACTTTACATTTGACATACTTTTTTTTTTTTCCAGCTTATTAGTGGTGAACCTGTTTATGAAGCGTGCTGTCGAACTAATATTGGAGGGTACCATATTACTGACTATTTAAAGCAGCTTCTTTCCCTTAAATACCCTCATCACATGTAAGCTTCTTCATACTCATGTAACCACTAATATTAAACTTTATATTGATAGTCTGATACCATAAAACAGATCTAAGCTTACCTGGGAGAAAGTTGAAGACTTGAAAATGGAACATTGTTATATTGCATTAAATTATGCTTCAGAAGTTCGTATATTTCAGGTATTTTATATTCGAACTTACATAAAAAAAAATATATATTTAACAAATATTTGTAACAGAATGGAGGAAAAGAAGCAGAAGAAAAAACGAGAACATGGCAACTTTCATGGACACCTGCACCAATTGAAGAACCACCTTCAGAAGAAGAAATAGCAAGAAAAGCAGCTTATAGAGAAAAACAAACTCAAAGATTACGTGACATGGCTGAAGCTAAAAGATCATCTAAATTAAATGAACTTGAAAATGAATCAAAAGGTTTAGCTTTCTTATTAGAACAACTCAATCATGTTAATGAAAAAGATGTTCCAGCTTTCCTTAAACAAACTGGGTATTCATCTAAACAAGAAGTTGAATCTTCGTTAATGAAAGTTACACAATCTTTACGTAAAGCTAAAGGTGAACAAGTTGAAAATGAAGAGAAAGTTGATTCTTTAGTAACTGAGAAGTTTAACCTTGTCAGTATACCTGACGATAAACTCACACCCGAACAAGTAATGTATTTACTTACTTTTATACATGTCCACTCAATTTTACTTATTTAACCTTTTAATTACAGCTCAAGGAAAAAAAGAAACAAGTGTTTCTTAAAATCACTACTGAAGCTCGTCAAAAAAATAAACAGAAACGAGTCGAGGAAGAACAAGAACGAGAGAGAAAAATTAAACTAGAGGAAGAAAAACGATTGTAAGTGACGTATCAAAAAAAAAAAAGAGATTGAAATATTTAGTTTATATTTATTTTTTACACGTAAAAAATGTTTATAGGGAGAACCCAGAGCGATATTTGGAGGAGATGTACGCGAAACACAAGGAATTAACGGAGAAAGTTGAGCAGAGAAAACGTTTAAAGACTAATAATAACGGTGGGGCCCACGGGAATGGTAATAACCAGAATGTACCTGGAGCAATTGGTCGTGGAGAAAGATTAAACGCTGCTCAAAGAGAAAGGATGCGTTTATTAACTACAGCAGCTTTTGATAGAGGAAAAGGTGAGGATACTTTTGGTATTAAAGATGAAGATTGGCAACTTTATAAGCTTATGAGTAAAGATAACGATGATGATGATGATGAGAAACTAGATTTTGATGAAGCTGAGCTGGCACGTATCTCTTCTAGGCTTCGCGTAAGTATTTTTTTTTTTTTTTTAATTTCTTTTGTTATGTTTTGTTTCTTACTTATGTATAAATGTTTAGGAAATTGATCCGACGTTTTTAAAAGTGGAATCGGGTCCTACTGCTACAGAGGCGCCACGTGTACGTACTCAAACGAAAGAGGATCATCAGATTGTACTTGGAGTTGAAAGATTTAGATGCCCTGAGATATTATTTAATCCGAATTTAGTTGGGATTGAGCAAGCGGGTCTAGATGAGATGGGTGGGATTGCAATAAGGAGACTACCTGAAAAGGGGGAACGTGTAGAGGAGAGGATAACGGAGTCGATACTAATGACAGGTGGCAGTACGTTATTCGAGGGAATAAGTGATCGATTAGAAGGTGGGATACGAATGTTGAGGCCGTGTGGAACGAAAATACGGATAATTAGAGCGTTAGATCCGATAATGGATGCATGGCGTGGAGCATCTGTTTATGCGGCTAGTAAGAGGTTTGCGCAACAGACTTTTAGTAGGATGGATTATTATGAGAAAGGTGAAGATTGGCTTAAGGGATACAGATTTAAATACACGTTATGAATGTATTTCTATCTCTCTCTCTTTGCACAATTCATGAAAACTTCTTAAAAATCCCGAAAGTCGGAATGTTGATATCTTCTACTCTTTTATTTCTTAAGTTTTTAGTTTCAAAGTCTTACTTATATGAGTAAGTATTATTTTTTTTTTCTTTTATTGTCGAGCATTGTTGTAAATATATTAAAACTCGCCAACCAATGACCAATTATGTAATACTCAAGCAACCAAGAACAAATTTCTCATGCTAACACCATACAAAGAATTTTGCAAATCTATTTCTTCACTAAATTCCTCAGTTTTACAAAGATTGCCAAAAACTCTAGCTTTTCTATCCCACCAAGTCAGATCACTTGCTTTTTTACCTAATCATATAATGAAGAATATTTTTCCAGATTCGGGTAAAGAAACTACAACTTCTTAACCACTTTTCTGGAGAACATGCATCTTATATCTAAAATTATTCACAAATTATTTGTTGGTATATTGTCTCTTTTATGTAACAATTTTTATATGTTCAAAATTTTAATTGTTACTAATTACATGCTTATATCTATGCTCTTGTATCTAGAGTTCTCAAAGCTAATTTTAGGGATGCTAAATTTAGTAAAAAAAATCTTGGAGTTAGGACAAGTATTTTTAAAGGCCTCCAACTTTTGAAAAAATAATCTATTTGACAAATAGGTAACGAAACTTCTACTAATATTTGAGAATATAACTGGACTGGTAATGACATTAAAGTTGAAAAACCGATAATTGCATGATTAAAGCTGTGAGTGAACTTTTTAACGAGAATATAACAGATTAAAATCTTAATATCATCACTTCTCTATTTCTCCCTAATGTGACCAGTATGATTAAAAAAACCCCGTTATGCAACTTGATGAGGAAAATAAAATTATTTGGCCTTTTTGTAAAAATGGTGTCTATTCTACAAAATCGGGATATCACGCTTTAGTTGATGAAAAAATTAAAAATGGAAGCTCAATCTTCAATCGTTGGTGAAGCGAATTGTAGTGATCTATGGAATACTATTTGAAACTCCAACGTCCCATCTAGAATTATATTTTTTTGCTGGAAAGTTTGCAACGAGGCAGTTCCAACAAAAAGCAACCTCAAGAAAAGGAAGTGTCTCAATAATGACCAATGTGAAGGGTGTGATTTAAACGTTGAAATTGAACACTTTCTTCTTAAATGTCTGTTTAGTATAAAAGTTTGGACATAATCTCCTATGCAAATCAAAATTGATAATACTTCGGATATTAAATTTACGGATTGGCTCCTTCTCACCATTTCTAGCTTTTCTGCTTATGGATGGGATAAATAACTAATCACAGCTTTCATCTTAATTACTATCTGGAATATTTGGAAAGAAAAGAATGAAAGGTTTCTTTGAGAATAAAAGATGGTCGATTAATGACGTGACTCGTAATACAAATGAACTTATTTCGAAACTTTTTAGACCAATTAATCATAATCAAACTAATGATATCCTTAACATGGTTAATGTTGATAGCACTCTGGAAAACCACGTTTATGATGATGCAGATATGATTTGGTTTTGTGATACCTCTTTCGTAAAAGAATGGGAACCTGCGGCTGTGGTTGCTATCAATGTTAATGGAGAAGGAAATGTCTCACATTAAATTAATAGGAGATGTTTCATTAGGAACGTGATTGAAGGTGAAGCTTGGGCCATTATTTTGGCCATGAAATTAGCTGTCGATCTCAATTTTCAGAGTTTTCATTTTACTTTGATAACCTTGAACTTGTTCAAGGCATTACCAAGAAAACTTGTCTCTATTGGAGTCTAAAACACTTCAAATTGAGATGGAAAGATGGCTAGATCGTTTTCTTTTGTGGAAATTTGCTCATATTAATAGAATGTCTAATACTACTGCAGATGCACTTGCTAAATACACTCTAAGAGATATTGATCTTTCCGACTAGAGTGATTTTTCTCTGTTAGGATCTTCTACTTTTTTTAGCTAAACGTTGTCATCAGTTTCTATTGTAAGATTTTATTTTCGAAAAAGTTATATATTATATGACACATCTCACGTATGAATATACTTTCTATATAAGTATTCATATGAGTTGATTACTGTTTATGTCATAACTTGTTATATGTACGGATGATCAACTACAAACTGATTTGTTTGCTCTTCTACATCATTTCAAATGTCAAAACATCGAAATATATTTCACTTTCTAGTTTCTGCATTAATTGATCTTGATTACATTAATACACTTTATGTCTTACATATTATGTATAATAACTGTATGAGTTTAACCTTTCTAAATGTGTCAACTACATATTAATATAATTTTACACTTAGAACACGTCACATGATTAGAAGTACAAACATGCTAGTAAGATATCACATTCTTTGGTCATAGGTGAACTTATTTGTTATTAAGCACATTTCTTGATTGTGACTAATATGAGTTTAATACACTCTATACTTCAACTTGTTATGTGCATTGTATTTGTAAAAGTGTTAAATTACATACTTGTTTTGATACTCATTCAGAACATATTCCATGTTATAAGTTAAATATATAAACATCATTGTTATGGATAAAACATGCATTTTTATGTTCACTTATCTTGAACATGTGATGTCTCCTCATTTGTGATAATAAAAACTATTTCCGAGACATCATTTTAGGCGTATTTATTAGTTTATAGGTCGATTTTCACATGATTTAGTACACTTTCCTATTTTGTGTCTTGAATTGATTATTTATTATTTTTAGAGCATATATGGTTTAATTATTTATTTAGTGTGAAGCTTTAGAGATATATGGTAATTAATTAGAGACCAAGTTGGATAAAAGAGCTAAAGGAAAGAAGATAAACATGAGAATTGAAGATAAGGAAGTAAAAGCTAAAAATATGGAAAAGGAAAAGTTGCCTTAAATTTGAATTTCTGCACCTACGACCACAAATCAGCTTATATCTTAAAATCGGTGATGAATCTGGAGAAACGGTAAAGAGAAAAGTTAAAGATCTTTCCGAGACGATGAATTTCGACTACTCATACGCGTCAATCGGATGAGTATTGAAGCTGATAGGACCAAAACAAAAACGAAGCTGATTCCATGTTTTTGGGCTACGAATTTGAGTTGGGCTAGGAGCCCAATATTTACCTTTTCCTTCAAGAAAACGATTAGGTCAACCTATACACTATAAATACAGCCTCTTAACACTATAAAATCATCCTTGGTGAAACCTTAAGCTAAGAGAAAGCTTACAACACAAGAAAAGAAGTCTAGAAGAAGCTGTTCATCAATATGTCATCTTCAACCTTTGAATTTGTAATTTCTTTATTTTCTTTCTTTTCTTTCATTAGTATGAACTAAATTTCTATTAGCTTGAGTTTTAGCATATATGTATGAACCCTAGTTTTGGTTGACATCTATCTAATTTGGGAATTCTATGTTTTAAATTGAATTATAGTTTTTATTCTCTGTTTATGTGTTTGGATTTATATTCCGTGTACTTGTGGATCGCGACCATATAGAATTACCATCTAGTAGTTAGGTCACCATTGACAACGGTGTTTAATTACAAGTTTAGCACATAACGTTTAGTGTACGGTTTAGATCTGACAAATCAACCTAAATAGATAATCACCATGGTTTAGTGTATTGCTATTTTACCAATTGCAGGAACAATTTGCTTAGGACTCCTTATTGACACAGGTAAACCCTATTTAAAACTACCTAGCGCAATTGGAACCGATTATTGAAATACTACATAATTCACCCTTACATGTTTAGAACGGCAAAACTAGTGGGGATTACATGCTATTGACTCAAGCTAAACTCTCATACTACCTTCTTCTCTTGCATTTATTTTTCTGTCTTTACTTCATTAGTTTAATTTAGTTAAATGAAAAACCAAATAAAAATCTATTTGTCTTTAGTTTTTCTGCGTTTTATTTGTTCTAACTTTTAGTATTTGCACTGATTATTGCATAAGATTCCCCTAACCTTCGTAGTCTCTGCGGAACGAATCTTCCTTATTCATTAAAACTTGCATACGATCTGTATACTTGCATAACCGTGCTCAGCTTAGGGTGTTTATTTGCATCTAATTTATACATTTTTTATAACACCTAGGCAACACCAACATGTTTTACATTATATTATATCTCTTGATACTATTTGTCAAAGTGATTAATTAGACATTTGTTAGAATGCATCTATTGAACATATCTTATGTTAGACGCTAAAGTATCTGAGAATCATTTCTCATGAAAAACAATGTATTTACACTTTCACATATCTTGAACATTTTTGCAATAACTTATGATGTGTTTGGAATTTGGATTTCCCATGTACTTATAACTTTATTAAAATTTTATTTTGAACATATATCGTGAAGGAAATTTTGACATTTGAGAGACGTATCAAAATCTCTTAATGCGCATGTACAACAAGAACAGGCTACCCCACCTCAATCATAATCAAATATCTGCCAAACCGGGTTGCTAATTTTAGTCAAATACGACATGGTTCTATATTATAAGGATTGGAAAATTTGTCACGTCTTCGCCGTTCCCTACACAAATCAAAATTCCGATTTGAAGAAGTGGGGGTTGCCGATTTGAGTTTTCTAGCAAAATTTTAGTGCCACCTAGGAAAAGATATTTGAACCTCAAATGGCCTATAAATATATCTCCTTTTAGCACATAACCAAGCCTTCATTCTCCACCATTTTTCTTATATATTTGGAGAATAAACCAAAAGATCATCAAAACTCACTCAAGCCAATTCATCATATTAGTATCGTAATTGAAGCTTGATACACATCATCTTCATAACCACTCGAGATGAGTCAATCAATCTTCATTTTTCCATCTACTCAATTACTAGTTCAATAATCAATCATCATCGATCTGTCTACTTAAGAAGGATTCAAATATTATCATTTTATTATCCACTCATTAAGAATATATGTTATTTAATTATAATATTCATCTAAAACTACCTAATATTAGAGCAAAATGTATTGTAGTGTTTGAGAATGAGTCTAGTAAAATTCTCCTCGGATTTTGATTGCGCCAGTACAAAATACGAGAGTTCTGTTGTGGTTTAGCTCGATAAAAACCACCTTGTAAAAGTTGTGTAATTCACCTTTAAGAATTACAAGAAGTGTGGCGAAGAAGTTTAACATTCCAAGGGTGACTTAGATAGTGTAGTAGGCTATAGTGAGTACAAACTACTTGAAAATATGCATGTAATATCGATTCATATACTTCGCGTATCATATTTATTGTGCATACTTATTTATCAAACCTACACTATTTATATTTTTGTGTTTCGTTAGTATTTGATAAATTGTCTAAGTGAAATTCTTTGAACTAATAATTTCCAAGAATAGTTTATATTTTGGCATAATTCGATTAGTAATCTATTCACCCCATATAGGACTTACAAGTGGTATCATAACCAAACTATACATTAATTGCTTAAACAAGAATAGAGTAAATGACATGGAAACTAATATTTTGGAAGAGTCTTCTACTACTAGACCTACACTTTTTGTAAGTACAAATTTTGACCCTTGAAGAAAGAGGATGGAGGAACATCTACAATGCATAGATTGCGAGCTTTGGTTTATCACAAGTATAGGTCCCTTCGTTCTATACAATGATGAAAAAATGAAGTCGTAGTTAGTAAGCTTTGTCCTCAAGAGTGTGATAAATAATCGACACAATTGAGAGGACTTAACTACCCACAAGTGTACGGGTCTCATT
Source organism: Nemophila menziesii (assembly GCA_029959085.1). Lineage (NCBI taxonomy): Eukaryota > Viridiplantae > Streptophyta > Magnoliopsida > Boraginales > Hydrophyllaceae > Nemophila > Nemophila menziesii. The sequence goes on along the minus strand of JARWIR010000005.1, from coordinate 33,618,362 downwards.
GAAGTAATAAAGAGGGTAAGCAAAAAGGGAGTTTGTCTTGTAGGGATTGTCAAAGTTATTGTAAATGTGTTTATAAATATTGTGGTTTATTTGCTAGTACAATAATTGAAAGGTAATGGTGATTGTTTGTTAGATTTTTTAAGGTATAACTATATGCAATTAAGGAAAGATGAATTCTAGTGATTATGGAGATAATAATGTAACAAAATAAACTAAATGCAAATTAACAAAGAAAATATGAGAGAGGCATGCTTGATAATTTCTAGTAAATCCCTAAGTTAACTAGATTTGATGATTCGAGACGTAAGGATAAATTGGTCTTTTTACGTTAGTCGAGATTCAGTTCGCTTCCCAATCCCTCTCGCGTAAATAGAAAACTACCCTCCAATACTAGGAACCTCTCCCGAGTGACCCTATAGTATTTTTGGATGCTAATTAGTTCACACACTATTAATACTCGGCTAGTCAAGACCTTCCGGCTCACTAACGCACACCGAGTGCCTATATCCTTAGTCCGTAGTTCGAGCCCCTCCTCGGACGATAGTCCAATTACTGTTACTACCCTATACTTGATCAAGGTATGGATAACTTATAAGCACAAAGATATAATCCACAAAAATGAGTTTAATTTATTTAAATAACAAAATCCTAAATGTCAATAACATCAAATTAACTAACAAAGGTGCATACTTAAGCAATTCTCAAGCACAAAAGTGTTAACTCATATTCAAATACTGGAAATTAAGAATTAAAAGTAGTAAAATCATTCTTAAAACTAAAATTACTCTAACGTATAAGATGGAATGGACTCTGGATGATAAAAAATGGTAAATTAGTTGTTGAAAGCCCTTCCCCTTCGTTCTTCTCTAACTTTAGGCGTGTTTCTCTATTCCTTGTAAAATGAATTGTCTTGTTCTCAGCTTCTAAAGATGTATTTATATGATCCTAAAAACTTTTTGGGTCCAAATGGGCCACTTTTGAGGAAGGGGGGTGGGGGGGTTAAAATGGCTCAACCCGTTTTTACTCAATTCTGGCCAAGTTTGAGTCACAGTGGGAATCTTAACATAACTTTTTTGTCTCAACTACGAAGTGACTTCCATCACTTCACACGCATCATTGACTTCAATATATATCCAAATCAAAAGAAATTTTGTCAAAATATCTAACCAGTTCTCCGTGGTGACTGAATCAAGTAATGTCAAGACTTTGCAGGGAAACACTCTAGTTCTTCCAAAGGGACTTTTTGCTCTTTTTATGCATTGGAGTGGGTTTATATTGGACTTATTTACTTCTCCTTATCATATTGGGGTATTATGTCAACCATGTACCTAATATCTACACACTTAACACATTATTAATGCACGAAAGCTCTAAAAATATCAATGAACGCAAAGTGAGATAACAAAGCAAGAAATGTATACTATGGAATAATCCCTCACTTAGTTCCATTAATCCCCCAAAAATATGTCACGTGATATGATTATCCTATCACAAAAGACAAGAAAACATCAAGACCCCCAACTCAAAGTTTTGTCATCCCGATAAAATAGAAATAAGGACTAGTGGGAAAATCTTATGTCAGCTAATCACAGAGAAGAAGAAGTAGACAATAGTATATAATCCTATATAAAATATTCTAACAAGTTTCATATAGTGATGTTCAAGAATTAATGCACACATAAGCAAAATATACACACAATTAATATATCGTAAATTCAAGATCAAAATAATTTTGCAATGCAAGAAGGAGAAATTTTCACCTAGTTGGATATGGAGGCTATAGGGTGTTCATCGATCCTACCTAGCATCTAATGGTCCACCCAGCTATTCCCTAATCGATCAACACTGACTTACCTATGTATTTAGGAATCCTAAGGTTTTTTTGGTTATAACATAGGCTTAGGAATGGTGTGATACATATATTTGGGTAATGTGAAGTGGGCCTTCGGTTATAATGTAGGCTAGGGATGGTGTGATACGTATATTTGGGTAATGTGAAGCGGGATTTTGACTTTCTCCTTTCTAACCATCAACAAATAGCCAGAGAGCTTGAGTCTACAATAGAAGATATGCTCACTCAACACAATTTGATAATTTTGATTAACATACCCAATCAACCCACTGTACTTCACCATGATTTCAAAACATCCCACTTTGCTGGTTATTTCTTTTCATTCATTTTTTATCAATTCTATTTCATTATTTTTTCTATAAGATGGTCATGACATTCGTTTTGGTGTGAAATGTCATGCCACTTACCCCCATTCGACTTCGGAAAAACTAAGGGATATGGCTTAATAAGTGGCGACAAGAGAAGGCTATATGCCAGAAAGGGGCTAAGATGGATATATAATTCAAATGGGTTAGCAAGCTAAGATAGATATATACTAGGTCTCATCGTGTTTTCACTTTTAGTTCATGGGCTAGGCATTTATTAACTAGTTCAGACCTCACGTTCTACACACCGCTCAAGGTTCCCTAAGATTCAACTTTTCTTCTATGCATTGCTTATTAATCTTCTATAAATATATCTCATTACTTCATAAATATACACTAATTCACAACTAAACTTAAGCACATTGTACACTACCATTAACTAAAAATGCATGAAACTAATTTACACATGGGTTTTCACCCTTTTTTGGCTTTTGTATAACATCGTTAAACTCGATGGGTTACCTCAAGAATAACTCGACCTCGAGGAGGTACATGACCTCTCTTTTATCTATTTACTCGCCTTCATATGGTATATCTTCAACCGATGACCTTTCACCATGAAGGTATGTTGCTCGGTTGGATGCTTTATTTCAACGGCCACATGAGTTGTGGTCTTAGTAACAATGAATGGGCCCGACCACTTAGACCTCAACTTCCCCGGATAATTGCTGAACGTGGAATTATGTTTGAGTACCTTTTGTACCACTTCAAACCTCTTATCGCAAAGTCGCTTATCATGTCGTTTCTTGGTTTTCTCTTTGTAAAGTTTTGCATTCTCATAGGCATGGGAAAAAATTTATTAAGTCCTTTAAGTTGCATCATTCATTGCTTACCGGCTAAGTGTTGATCCAAGTTAAGCTCTTTTATTTCCCAATAAGCTCCTAATTCAAGCTCAAGTGGTACGTGTCACTTCTTACCATATACCATTCGATACGGGGTGAACCTACAGGCGTTTTAAATGTCGTTTGATAGGCCCATAATGCATCATCTAATTTTGTTGACCAATACTTCCTCGTTGGACCCATAGTCTTCTCAAGAATGGACTTTTCTCTCGGTTAGGTACTTCAGCTTAACCATTTGTTTGTGGATGATATGTGGTAGACACTTTATGTCTTACTCCATACTTTGCTAGCACCGCCTTTAAGTATTTGTTCACAAAATGTGTACCTTCATCACTAATGATTACTTAAGACATTCAGTGTCTTGTGAAAATGTGTGTCTTCTAGAACTTGATTACCACTCTTGCATCATACGTTGGTAACACTACCACTTTAACCCCTTTTAACACATAATCCACAGCTAGTAAGATATATTTATTACCATGGGATGAGACAAAGGGTCCCATGAAATCAATACCCCACACATAAATAATCTCCACTTCTAACACATTGTTCAGTGGCATCTCACCTCTCTTCAAAATATATCTGGTGAATAGGCATCGTGGACATTTCTTGACATATTCATGAAATATGTGAATCGTGGGCCAATAAAAATCAGACTGAAGTACCTTAGCGACTGTTTGATCACCCTTGAAGTGCCCTCCATAAGGTGATCATGACAACTCGCGACCACAACACGAATTTCAATCTCGTGTATACATCTTCTAATCATTTGATCCCTACATACCTTGAATGGGAACACATAATCCCAAAAGAATTGTTTCGCATGATGAGCTAGCCTTTTCTCCCCTTGTAAATTCCTCTCCATGGGAATATTTTCCACTCACAATAATATTTGATATATCTGCATACTAAGGATTAATATTTACAGTCATCATATATAGGAGTTTTTTTCAAGAAATATCTCATTGACCAACTCCGTTCCATTGTTGACATTGTAGTCTTTGAGGAAAATAGATGGTCAGCTACTTGATTATGTAATATTAGTTAATTATGTGATTTACAATATGCAATTAAGGAAAAGTAATTGAAAGTAATTGAAAGTAATTTAAATAATTGTTGTGTATTTGTAGCTGTTAATAAGGATGAGCTTCTTCAGATGGTGAGATTTGGTGCAGAGATGGTTTTCAGTTCTAAAGATAGCACAATTACTGATGTAACGAAATATACTTTAATTCGAGCTTGTAAATTATATATGATTTCCTTTTAGTTTTTTGTAAACAATTTACTGTTTTTCCTGAATTTATTAATACTTAATACAACATGTGTAAATTACTTGTACTTTAATTTATCGAGTTTTTGTGAAAATTTAGAGGAATTTGGATCAATTGGAAGCTTTATCGAAGAAACTAGAAGCTAAAAGCCTAAGGACTTAAGCTCCTTCACAATCTATAGCAGCCATTAGGTGCTTAATATCTCATATATTGCTATTTATATTCTCATATATATATATATATATATATATATATATATATATATATATATATATATATATATATATATATGTATGTATGTATATATATATATATATATAAATATGTATGTATGTATATATATATATAAATATGTATGTATGTATATATATATATGTATGTATGTATGTATGTATGTATGTATTTTATTGCGTTATTTTTTTCAGTCTAATCTTCGTGTTCTTTTGCATTTGTAGATTATTGGCTAGGGAAGAGGAGAATATGTTATTGACTGAGATGTTTGATTGTCGAGTTTTTCCAGATTATCATACATTCATTATATTTGTTGATTTATATGGTAAAGTTTGAAGATAAAGATATGAAGATATGAAGATTTAAAGGTTTGAAGATGAAGATTTAAAAATTTAAAGATTTGAAGTTGAAGAATCGAAGTTCGAAGATTTGAAGATTTGAAGATTTTGAAGATTTGAAACTTTGATCATGGAAAAGAAGTTTTGGAGAACAAGATCATGGAGAAGAAGCTTTGGAAATACCAATTTTGTCCCTGTTAAAATAATTTTTTAAATAAAGTTCTGAAAAAAAAAAGTTCAGGGGGCAACGAGTCACGAATTAACGGCACGTGGCACCCACGCTGCGAATTAACGGCGTAAATTGACAGAAAATAATCACAAGGGGCATCGAGTCACGAAATCAAAAAATAGGGGGCAACCAGTCGCAAAAAAAACTTTGGGGGGCAACCTGTCAAAACGGGTAAAGTTCAGGGGGTAAACGATGTATTTACTCATAAATAAATAAAGTTAAAGAATGAGATGAGAATATATTTTAGGTATCCTAGTATGCACCCATCTTCCTAAATTACTATTCTAATTATAAGGGTGAATTGAGCATATATAAGTAGCAGGTATTTCCATAATCCCTCTAACTCCCGTTAGGGTAACTTAGAAGACAACCTCAACACTTCCAAGGGATTTGGGTAAGGGGACTTTGCGCAGAGATCGGTGGTGAAATTAGAACCCTATTGACTATCTAGTTAGGCAGTCCCGTCAGGTTCACTACCATACACTAAACGATTATATGTTCTTTTTTATAATTGAGTCCCCCGCCAGGGTGACAATCCAACTACTAAGGGCAGACCTAACGTGATTTAGGCTAAGGATGGAATAAGGCAAACACAAAATGCAATTTTAAAGGAAAAGATCAAATCAATTAAACATAATCTCAAATAACATAAAACGGGAAAATAGAACTCAAGGGTTATACATAGTGCAAACCCAAGTTATGGGAAAATTAGTTCATAATGCTAAAAGAAATAAAAATAATGAGTAAATATCTTACAAACATGCTTAAACCAAGAGTCTAAGATAAATTACCCTAATGGTAGAGTCGAATGATGGAGAAAAGGAGTTTGTGACTCCAACTTTTTTTCTTCCTCTGCAAGTCAACTTGCTTTCTCCCTAACGAATTTCTTGAAAACAAAGTCTTACACACACATACAAAATTATGCATAACACACACACACACACACTTATACATACATTTAAACACACCCAAACTTACATTTTAATTTAACAAATTAAGAATTTAAACTAACAATTAAATCCTATATCGGTGGCATTTGGTGGAGACAAACTTACGGTGGCTATCGACAGTCAAAGCGGGTGTGAATTACTAGCGGCTAGTAGCGGAAGAAAGGCCATGGATTGGTGGTGGTTATCCGGGCCAGAAATTGTCCTGGGACAGTGGGGGTTTCTTCAATAGTAGAAAAAGACTTTGTCGGTGGTGAAGAGTTTCGTCGGCACCGTCCTAGGTTTAGAGGAAGGGGAAGGGGGTATTTTAAATCGTTGAAAGAATTTTGAAACCAGATTTCGGTTATATAAATGGCAAACCCCTCTAGGTGGTCATTAATATTATAAAGAGTGGTCTCCGGAGGATTTGTTTTCAAACATACGGGCAAAGTTAGACCGCCAAATTTTTGGGGATCATAACACCGGCCATGTAGGTGGTCAGTAAAGGTGATTTATTTAGAAAAAACACAAATCTTTAGCGGCCAACGGTGGTCTCTAATTATCAAGTTCTTGCACCCACATACGACAGTTGCTGGAAGCTTAGTCGGTATCTAAGTGTTATGTAACAATCACAAACAACAATCAATCATTGGTTGGTGATTTTACCAGTCAATAAAGTGGTCGGAAAAAATACTAACCCACTAGCGAGCATTTCATGGTCGATATAGGTGGCTGCTTTGGTCGGTGGAGATTCTTTACAATTTTTTTTTATCGTAGATTTACTTCTACTGATTACTGAGCAGACGCTAAAAGAATTGCACTAGCAGCCACATATAACAGTTACTAGAGGTTTGATCGCTAGAAACATGAACAACATTAGTAGAGTTGATAATTTTGAGTATTACATCTACACGTGATGAGGCGTGTGCGAGAAAAATGTAAAAATAGTCAAATATTAAATATATATAATTATTTAATCATCAGTATAATATGGAACTCCAGTACTCCATAATTTATTCTATTTTCTTTATTTTATTTGGTTCTTAACGTTTTAATAACAGATACAGATACTCACATGTTCCGTTTTTCTTTTTTGTTTTTTGGACGCCACATGTTCCGTTTAAAAGCATGTAATTTTAACAACATAAAATCAAATAAGAAACACGACAGACATGCAAAGAAAGAAAAACGAGCCAAGGAAAACTGAAGCGGCTAGGTTCCTTAAGAAAATTCATGGTGAAGGCAGAGTGTTACTTCTTAAACAATAGACCATTACTAATACAACGTAATTCCGTAAATTTATTTGGTCTGTTCTTTTTACTTCACCAAATTTATTGTTTTATACACGTCTTATTTGTCTTGCAACGGTTTATTTTTTTATTAATAATAACAATTTTAGTGAAAGAAAATAAAATATACAAAACCAACGTCTGGTTAGACAACAAGTAAAACCAACTAGGCTCTAATTATTTTAATGGTTGGAAATCACGGACTGAATCTTACCCAATAAATTACTCTCCCATATATACCAAAATAACAAGTAAAACCATATAGGTAAGAAACTATTGCCATTTCAATATGATAATCACGAGTATATGGTAGCCTATTAACTGAGTGAACTGAAATAAAAATGATACAAATTATTTTTAGAACTTTAAATACAAGATATGAAATGGTAAAACTTATAAACATTTCTCATAAGATGACAGCTGATCACTATTCATCATTCTCTTCAATGAACAGTCTCCGACTCCTAAAATATTTCCAGTGGCATGTATACCTGCAATCACACAACCAAGAATACATAAAATAAAAACAATTCTGCTGAAGTTAAAGGATTAGATCATATACAAAGGGCTGATAGCAAACAATCTTTCTTTAAGATCATGTAATCTTAGGGTCTTTCGACTCATTTAAATATTACACCGCCTTAGTTTTAAGCTCGCGGAGAATTTATGCAAATATATGATGTAATTAGAGTTAGAGAAAAGGGATTGTTAGGGAGCTCCCTTCAGTCCAAGACGTGACAGGGATAACTGAACACAGCTCCTGCTTCATTGGATCAGAAACACATCAATTCTTTCAATATTTGATGAGTTCTTGAACCAACGAGTCAGCAGCTGAGATATCAGCCCTCAAACTGCCTCGGACTGGACTAAAGGGAGCTCCTTTTAAATCCATAAACACTAAGTATCACCATATATGTTTTGAGGCTACTCAGACCTTGGGGAGCATTCGTGATATTTCTTAGTCAAAGTGCTAAAATATTTCAAAATTTATAAAGCAAATACATATATAAACATTTACAAAGTATTAGTATTGACGGTTTAAGGAGAAGAAGAGAGATGGAACTTGAAGGGTGCTTGAGAACTGACGGAGCTTAACAGGGAGTTTAAATAGTTAATAAAAGAATGGAAATGGAGAGATGAAAATCCAAGTTAATCTGAGAAGAAGATTTGGAGCAGAGACACAATATCAAGTTATTTTAGATATGAACTATGAGAGCACATAAGAGTATATATATTCGGTAAGGCGTTGTACTACAAAGAAAATTTTGAATATGTAAATTAGACAACTCTCTGTGGCTTCGTACACTGCTATTACATCTAATCATCCAGCTGTATGGCTCAAAATCCGTAAGATAAAGATGAACACTGTTTAGCTCTTATATTTCGCAGAGAAATTTCGAGACTTACTTAGAGTTATAGTTGTTCTGGTTGGAATAGTGTTTCAACTTCTATAGATGTTTAGAGATCTAATTTTCATTTATATTGAGAATTAAACAATCTTCAACCTTACACCATAATAGTATTCCAATGGAACCTCTATCATACAAATAGCAATCATCATTAATTGAAGGACTAGAAAGTAGTAATAAACATTACCGAGCTACAATTTAACAATGTATTATAAACCTGAAGAGATATTTTCAAAACAAATGGAAAAAAAAAAAACAGAAAATAAAGAATAAAATTAAATATGCGAAAATAAATTTAATTGTGAAGACTCGGATTGCATTATTAACTTTTCTATCATTAGCGACAGTATCTTTAGAGACGACGCTAGTTAATAGCCCATTAGCAATGCGTTAAGTAATTCGCCGGCTATTGAAATATTAAAATAAAACAATTTAAAAATCATATTGCGATGATAATTATCGTTGCTAATAATAAATGGTATTAGCGACGACTATATTTCATATCTAGTAAAATCTTGTCGGCGACAATTACTGGCGACGATTGTTAATCGTCGCTGGTAAAGTCTCTAGCGACGAAAGATTAAGAGCATTAACGACGAGTTGATGTTGTTGCTACTGCCCTACACGAAATAAAACTAATGAGCTAGATAGATTTGTCATTTTAAAATCCTAATTATACATTTCCCACCTCCAATTCCAGACCTTAATCCTAAATAACTTCTCCCGGTTCAATAATTCACGCTACCTGATCTCCGGCGCTTCACCACCGGAGAGCCCTACCTCCACCTCCATGTGGGAGCCAATTCGAAAATTAAAATCTATGTAAAATTATCCCAAAATATTGCATTCTCTCAACATACATCATTGTCGCTTATATATATTTTAAATTGTTATATACTTATTGTTTGATTGTATATTTATTGTGTATTAATTTATCTATCTGTTATTTTTCCTACCCATTTATACATTATATGTTTGCTTAAATTAGTCGTTTATCAAGAAGAGTTGGATTAAATTTAACAATAGGGGGAATCGAGAATTTATGGTAGAGTGATGTAAGTTTGCGGAAATTCACATGGATAGTACGAGTTTTTAGTTGTTTGTACACGATGTGTGAATAATCAAAGGTTTCGTATTTACAATATAGAACTCATATTTTAAGGTACGTGTTTTGTCAACTTTTGAGATTTGGACAAAATACGGTGAAAAAAGAACAAGTTCCTATGGTTAATTCGACCGATATTGTAGATGAAGAAATGTTCAATGTATTTGATTATTTGAAGCCCACTTTTGATATTGGTGGTTCTTCTGGTGACACGGAGATGGAGGAGATGATGTTCCGATAAAACTGTGTCTGTTTTGATACTTTGTCCGAGAAAAATGAAGAGTGAGTTCTATCCCGATTCTACGAGAATAGGGTCTTTGAATTTTATTACTAAGTCGATGCATGTCAAAGTGAATAACAAGTGGATGAATACCTCTTTCATTGAACTCTTGCAATTGGCGTGTCATATTTTACCTAAAAGACATAATTCTTTTACATCATTTGGGGAGTGCAAAAAAAAAGTTTAGGTATGGAGTACATTACATGTAATGTATGTTTCAATTATCGTGTATTGTATTATAAAGAGAATGAAGATCTCAAGGCATGCCCACTTTATGGTGAAACTAGGTGAGATCCGAAGAAGGGAAAGAAAGCAACTCATTAGAAACTACGACAGTTTCCCCGTTATGTCATGATTACAATGATAATACGCTTCGAGTCACACCACGAAAGAAATGATTTGTCACCATACTGGAAAGTCTGCAGACGATGTTGTGCTACGTCATCCAATTGATGGTATTAGTTGCAAAATATTTGACAAGCATAAACCTGAGGCTACAAGTGATACACGTAATGTGCTATTGGATTTGGCCATCGATGAGTTTTGTCATTTCTCTATGAAGAACGACTCATACGGTATGTGGTCAATTATATTGACCACCTACAACTTTTGTCGTAATAATGAAATAATCCACCTCTATGCTAACTTTACTTATTCCGTGTTCGCGTTTTCCAGTAAAGATATAGATGTCATTCTCCTCCCTCTTATAGGTGAGTTGGACATGTTGTGGTCTACGTGGATCCCTACATATGATGCTCACACACATATAGAATATGTCATGAAGGTTTGTTGCTTACGATCAATTGATACCCCACTAGGACATATACTTCGGGTTGTCAGGGTCAAGGTTACAAAACATGCCCCGATTGCATGGACTATACACCGTTCATGTGTGTGTGCGTAAGGTATATTGTATTTAGATCATATACATTGATTACCTATACAACATCAACTTAGAAACAACGTATCGTCTTACGTAAAAGCAAGAATAGGTTGCCGCCTAGAAAGAATCGCCCCGTAGATATTCAAACTCAACTTGATGAGTTACCTTTTATATTTTTTGATAAATACAAGGACTTTGTGGTGAAGTGGTTAAGCAAACAGGTCAGCGAGAGTTAGATTGGAAGAAAAAGATATTTTCTTCAAATTACCTTACCAGTCAGAAAACTTACTTAAACATAACAGTGATGTTATGCATTGCGAGAAGAATATGTGTAATAGTATACTTGGTACCATATTTGGCTTGGATAGAAAAGTGAATAAAGATAATGCAAAATCCATGAGAGATTTGAGTAGTAGGAGAGAATTATGGTTGTTCTAGGACCGAGGTAAATGGATGCAGCCGTGCGCAAAATTTGCGATACCTTGGACAAGCGACATTCTTTTATAGATTTGTTGAAGGTACAAAAGTTTTCCGATGGTTTCACGTTTAGTCTGATGAATAACGTTCTAAGTGATGCTGAAAAGATCATCGATATGAAATTTTACGGCTGTCACATAATGATGTAGGGTCTTTTTGTGGCAAGTATTCTCGGGTTGATCGATGTTATATCAACGAGTGAACTGATGATAGGGTTGTGCAACGTGTTTAAGAAGAAACCTAAATTTGAATGAGTTAAAGGTCAGAAAATCATATGTGGCGTTGCTTATGTGTAAGCTCAAAATTTTATTCTCACTTACTTTTTTTTACATTTGAAATGATCTAATGAAGCATACAATTAAATCATTAGTTGAATACTTATGCAAAAGCAAACTATATAACAAGTTATAACCTAGGTAGTGATCAACTCGCGTGAATGCGTATATAACAAGAATAATCATGCTAAGGATAAGTCAACTAGTGACGAGTAACATATTGCACAAATGGACAGATAATTGATGTCTCCCTATTTGTGATGAATTAATCTAGGTTGGAGACATCATTTTAGGTGTATTTGAGAATTTAATTATATATTTTTATTCATATTTTATATTTTCCTATTTCTTGTCTTGATTTGATGATTTATTATGTTTAGAGCATATTTGGTTTAATTGTTTGTTAATTGTGAAACTTTAAAGATATATGGTAATTAATTAGATGTCAAATCAATTCTAAGAGATAAGGGAAATAAGATAATGATGTAAATTGGAGATAAAAGGAAGTAAAGATAAAATAGGAAAGGAAAAGTTGTCAAGTAAATCTGAATTTCAACAGCTACGTCCACTAAAGTGACCATAACTCAAAAATAGCTGGAAATTTGAAAGAACAGTCCGAAGAAAAAGTGTATATCTTTTCGACGCCGTCGTTTCTATATAAAGTAGGCAAAAATCGAAGTAAAAACAAAGAAGTTACGCCCATAACAAAACAACAACAGTTTTTTCCTTCTCCTATATTTTAGGACACGAATTTAATTTGGAAAAGAGTCCTATTACTTGTCCTAAACTCCAAGAATCCGAATTAGGGTTTGGAATTCTCTATAAATATAGCCTCTTATCAGTAGAAACACATCATTGGCCAATCCTTAAGCCAAGAAAGAGCCTACATAAGAGAAGAAAAGTCTAAAAGGAACTGAACATCAAATTATGCATTCACAAGCCTTCAAATTTGTAATTATTTTCTTTTCGTTCTCTAGTATGAACTAAATTTATTTTGGCTTGAGATTTAGCATATGGGTATGAACCCTAGACTTGTTTTACATCTATTTTATTTAGGATTATAATAATTAAATGAATTAGTAATTTATTCTCTATCTTATGTGCTTTGATTTATTGTCTGTTTTCCTTGCGGAGGCCTACGTATAGGATTACCTTAATAGTAGTTAGATGGTCACCCGGAAGGGGTGTCTAATTATTGAAACACCACATAAACATCTAGTGTGCGGTAGTAATCCGGAATGACTTGCCTAACTAGATACTCATTAGGGTTTGATTTAACCACCGATCATTATTGCAGGCCAGTCTCATCTAAGAACCTAGTGACGTAGGATCATCTTAGTTAAGTCCCCTGGAAATTGTGAGGTCGCCACCTAAGTTCACACGAAAGGGGATTAGGAGGAATTTAGAATCCTGGTTATTGCAATTCTACATAATTCTCTCTTACATGATTAGAATAAACAAGACTAGTGGGGATTACTTGCTATATCTAGAGTTAAACTCTCATACTATCTTCTTCTCTTATTTACTTTTCTGTCTTTACTTTATTTAGTTAATTTTTGTATTAAAAAATCAAACAAAAAGTTCTACTTGTCTTTTATTTCTTGCGTATTATTATTTTAGCTTCTTTAATTGCACTTTATATTGCATAAGTTCTCCTAACTTTTGCAGTCTCTGAGGAACGAATCTTATTTATCATTAAAACTTGCATACAATATGTGATACTTGCAGTGAGTAACGTGTTAGACTAAGGTGTTTATTTGTATCTATTTTATCTATTATTTTATCACACCTTAGCCGAAACCAATAATCATGTAAATAAGTGCAATTAGAATGTTAATCAAATAAGGATTTGCCACGTAAAACACTCACACAAAAAGTACAATATGCCAGCAACCATGTTTTCTCCAAACTTTACACGTCGAGAAAAACTCAAACTCTAAAATATGTGCTTTAACCTCGTTAATATTAAACCTTTAATTATTTAAACACCGTTTACATGGACAAAAAAATAACTCGTGTAATCCATGTGCTTTTTGTACAAACGTAATAAATCCATCACCCTAGAACAAATTCTCGAGTAACCTTAGTCAGTAATTTAATCAAAATCTTCTTAATACGAGGATTTATCGACTATATTAAATCTAACATGTGATGTATAAATGCGTAAACCAAAACAAATTTTGTACGAAAATTATAAACGTCAAATTCATAAAATCATACAGATAATCAGCATAATAATTTAAATTTTTTAAATATGACACATAAATACGCATTATATATTTATAATCAAAACGTAAAATCATAAACATATTCAAAATATATAGAACTTTTAAAAAGATTGATATTTAAAAAATGCCTAATTTTTGTACAATGAATAGGTATTTTGATGTTGTAGTGGTTTCCACACGTGGAGCTGAATGTTGTGTCCTCCAGTTATGAAGTGACGATGCTAAGGTGGCGGCTCGGTTACTAGATAATAGATCTAGGGTTTGAGATCGGGAAGGGATTTTAGTGAGGTGGGTATTTAATGAAAAATTTGCCCAATTTACCATTTTTTTTTGCGTTGTCATCAGCGATGATATTATTTGGTAACTAATTAATGACATCAATAGCGACAACGCTATTTCTTTGCTAGTATAACCAACATTAGCGACGACAAATTTCGTTGTTCAAGAGTATTTTAATTTAATTTTTATTTTTTATACCCAAGAACGACATATAACGTGGTTGCATCTAATATAAAGTTATTAACGACAAAATACAAGTCGTTGCTAATAACAACAAAAAACGTAACCACCTATAATGATATGGTATTACCAACCAAAATCTAGTTGTTGCAAGATATCGTTACTAAATAATCACAATCTAACAGTGATATGGCCTGTAATTTCTTTTGAACATGTAAATTTGCTACTCAAAACCCTTTCTAGAATTTCTTCTTTATCGGTCAAATGACATTATAACAATTGATGATCCACTAACCTAAATAACAGATAATGTTTGTTAGTTCAAAATTTATCTTAGACCTTTTTTTCATTATTTTTAATATAATTATCCATTAAAATTTATCAGGTTTACGGCCCTACAGTTCAATAAACCTAAAACCAGATATAACCTAATTTTACAGTGGTATTTGGAATAATCTTTCTGTTTTGTTTGTCAAAACTTAAAAAAAAACAGCATATAGCAATACAAAAAATCATTATTCTAAGATGTTTTTAAAATTAACTATTCCTTGTTTTGATTAACGATGATCGATCCTCTGTCCTGAATTGCTTCCCTGAGTTTAAATTATCTAACGTTTAATGTTGGCGGTGAAATTTGCTTTTTATAATTTTCCATATATGTTTCTTCTGGTTTGTGCATAGCAATCATATACATACAAGAATCTATAATATGAACACTTTGTATATTTGGAGCCTTTTATTAGGTAAAGAGCGGTAATTGTAGACCATAACAAGCAGGATAATAACACCAGCCACCAGGTAATCATTATACAGAAACTTCCAAAGTTCTTCCAATACTTGTTGCAAGTTAAATGAAAAATAAATAAACCCGCTAAAATATATTTACAAAAAATTGCAATAATTTGGATGCATTTATGTTTGTTGTGAACGTTAAATATCTTTATTTCTCTAATACTATTTATATTTCTAAAAAGAGAAAAACATGCATGTGATTCACGCAATCTTCGCATCATGGATGACAACACCTGTAAATTACTAGATCTGTATAGAAACAGTCACCTATTGTTTACCTACTTTTGGTTGCTTACCTAGGATTTTTTTTTCTCTATACGTTACAGAGAAAGCATCTTTCTAATTCCTCCTTCCAAAGTAACTAAGCTGCTTATTTAATTTCAACCATTTCGTTACACTCCAAAGTAACCAACTAACCATACATAATACCTTTTTTTTTTTTTTTTATTCAAAGTACATAATACCTTGGAATTATGTTTTTATGATGTAATAAATCTAGACATGCCTCTAAAGTTAATATTCAATAGAAAGGTGTATATATTTTTGTTTTGTTTACTATAGTTTTGGGTGGCTTGTAATAATGGAATGGAATACGTTTAAAAGAAAAGTATATCAGACATATCATTATATTCAGAGTTAACTAATTGATACGTTTGCAAGAACCAAAACAGTTTCAAAACACCAATAAAATTTTCCCTATGGTTAGTTGATTTGAATCATAAGATCTTGGCCTCAATATATTTTGCGAATTTGCGGAGAGAACATAAGATGAAAGTTGCATCATCAAATTTGATAGGGGCTTCAAAGGTGTTGTACAATACAACTACTTATTTTGTGGAGTTTTTCCAACTTAGGCGTTCAAAGACTCTATCTGCCATGTCATAAACAATGGGTGAACTTTATCTAATTCTAGTAATTAGGACATTTACTAGCTACTAGAAAAGTATTTAATATCTTGTTTCCGCATGAGTTTAATATACGGTTCGTTTTTTTTTTAAATAAACATTTTGAAGTCTTTTCTTTTTAAAGTCCCATTTGGTTACCCTAAATTCAAATAAGTTCATATCCAAGTTGAAGCATCTGGTTACCCTAAAGTTGTAGAACTAGGGTCCAAAGTGTCCTTGGATTGCAGAAAAAAGATATAAAAAGACCTGCCCCATGTGAAGAAGCTTTGGCTTCTCAAGTCATCTATGGTGTAGATAGATGGTATAGACGACTATTTGATGTCCCTTGACTACGTGGGACACCTATGAAATAACATCTAGGAAGAATCTGTCAGAATCTTGAGTCGAGCAGTCATTTCATATGTCAATTCATTATGCTTCATCTTTTTTATGCTTCATCCAATTCTATGCAATTTCTTTTCATTTTTACTGTTGATTACAATATATTACAGTTTCACTTACTCCTCCAGCTAATTAATTAATCTTTCACTCGAACAGTTCATAGACCGAGGAGCCAGCCTTCCTTTAGGAGGGCCATGCCCCCCCCCCCCCCAATTTAAAAAATAATAATAATAATAATATATACCAACCAAAATTATATCATCTAATTACTACCCATTACTAATAGTTCTTTGTATGTTTTAAATAAAATACAAATAAGGATAAGAGAACGCAAATGTACAGTTGTCCCAAGTAATATATGTGATAAACAGATTTGTTCTCAGGGACGGATTGATTGACTCTAATACTTATCGAATAGTGATTAATTGCACGTAAAAGCAAGTGATTGATTTTAAAAATGTTTGTTTTGGTTTTCTATACTAACACGATTAATTAAAAGACTAAATTAAAGTGAATATTAAACTAAACGCAAGTAAATAAAATAGCTAGACGCGAGGTATGAAATGTAGTACTTGAGAGACGCAAGGATTTCACCTAACTCTATTCATTCCATGTTTTGTTTAAGGGACAAATCGGTAAATAGTAATGGTCGGGATTCGGAATTCTCCTTACCGTCAGGGTGGACTAAGGAGCTATTCTTAGGTGCTACAAACCCCGTCAGGGTGATTATAGTCCACCTTCGAATGATTAAGTTCTTATTACCCAATAGACCATATGATTAATTAAACTCGTCAAAGTCATTAATTTCTATCCTACATTCATTAATTGGTTCCATACCTAGACCCCCTGTCAAGGTGATCAATTCGCCACTAAATGGAATAGCTTAAGTATTAAGTCCTATTATTTATTCGCGATTTCACTAATAGTCAATAAATGCAAATTAAGGAGAAATATTAATTACCCAATTTGATTTCAGTTATTATAATCCCAAATTCAAACACATGAAATGAAATAGAATTTGGATTAACCCATTATGCGTTCTCAAGCACTTTATAAGTTTAGCTCATACTAATACGAAAAACTAAGAAATTAAAATAAAAAGAATCCATAATTGTTTTACATAATAAAATAGAAGAACCTAATTACGGAGTTGAATTGGCTGAGAATTGGAGATGTTGATAATCTCCAGCTCTTGCCTTCTTCTCTTCCTTGCTCTAGCTTCTTCTCTGGTGTTCTGACTTCTCTCTTTCTTAAGCGTATGAATTGTGTGTTAAAAATAAGAGTCTAAAGCCTATTTATACTATAAAATTGGACTAGGGCTTTTCTAAAGGATTAAAATGAAAATTAGAAAACCCAAGTCCATAACTTAAGCCCAAATCTCGTAACTGCTGTACAACCTCCATTAAATCAGCTATAACTTTCTCGTTTTAACTCGGAATGACTCCGTTCCAGTTGCTAAATCTTCGTAACTCGATAAGGAATAGATCTTCTTCACAACTCAGAGGATGAATCCATGCTTAGCTAGCTCGAAATCTGTAATATCATCAGTCTTCCAGATTTGCAGCTTGAATTTTGTCATCTCTTCAGGATTTTTCTTCTTGCTTTGACTTCATTACACGATCTTTGACTTTAATCTTTTATTTCTCTCCTAGCTAGTATTCAAAACCTACAAACTTTTCACTCAAAACAAACCATATTACCCGCAAAAGTTTAATAAATGAAAAATACTAGAATTTAAAGAGGAAAAATGAATTATTGCAAATTAACACCAAAAGTCTATCTAAATAGTCAAATAAACACAAAAAATGATATCTCCCAAGGGTATAAAATTAGAACATTTAGGGAGACAATTACGTAGCGTAAATTGGTTGACAATAAATCGTTAATCAGATCAAGAAAATAAATAAATTAACGATTTATAGCCAACCAATTCACGCTACGTCATAGGTGATATATTTGGGTGGTATGATTTTGGACGATTTATATCATTACTCAATAAAATTATAGCCATTGAACCTCCGTAAATTTTACAAAATCTTCCACTCTCCAATTATTAAAATTTATTTTATTAACTTTTTAATTATTTTAATTGTAGAATAATTAATTTTAAAAGAATTAATATTAAAACTTATAATGCAATTTTTACATAATATAGAGATCTAGTATACAGTTTTACATAATATAAGGACTTATTTTGTAGTTTTGTATAATATAAGGACTTATTTTGCAGTTTTACATTATATAAAGACTTATTTTGTAGTTTTGCATAATATAAGGATTTATTTTGCTTGGGACTTGGTTATGTTGCGGCTGGTGTGTTAATTCCTTTGCAGATGGATTCAAATGTTGAATCGAAAACTCGATTAGGTTATGCACGTGTCTATGTTGAAGTTGATACTAAAGAATCTCTTCCAGATAAAGTGTATTTTGATATATAGGCCAAGATGCCAAAAATTTATAGTTGAGTATGATTGGAAACCTACCATATGTTCCAAACGCAATCAGTTTGAACTCTTAGAAACAAAGTTTAAGAACACAGTTCAGATCTAGAAAGAAAAGAGTACAATACCAAAAAACAATAAAGAAGATAAAGGCAAAAACACAATTGATCAATGACAAGTTATACAGAGTAACAAGTCTAAAAAAACTACTTCACATAATCATGAAGTTGAACACTCTGTTATTAGTAAGAATTCCTTTGATAACTTACAAGATACTAATCTTAATATCTTGGAACATGATCTTTAAAGTTCATAAATGGTAATGGAGATCAAGATATCACTAGACCTCAAAATTTATGAACATTGCAGCCTGGAATATTAGAGGCTTCAACAAGCTTCTAAGACAACTGGACGTGTCAAATTTTATTAATGTTAATTACATCAAACTACTCCGGCTTTTGGAAACTAAAGTCAGAGATATTAATAGTTTGAGCATAATAAATAATCATTTCTCTCATACATAAACTATTAACAACTATAGTTATGATGATTCTGGACACATTTGGATATTATGGGACAAGAATTTTATTGACATTAGCCTCATTAAAGCTACTTCTCAATCTATGTTGGTGGAAGTTAATATCAAATCTAGTTGCAGCTCCTTTATTACATGCTTTACCTATGCAAGTAATAATGAAAAGTTGATTTTCCTTGGTGAATTTAATGATATATTAAAAACTGAAGATATATTGAACTGTGATACTTTTGTCAATAATTCTATTCAATGAATGTATTGATGATGAAAATATGTATGAACATCATTATGGTGGCAAATCTTTACATGGACTAACAAAAATTCTGCAGGTCATCTCAGAGCAAGTAAAATTGACCAAGTCTTCATCAATTTTAAATGGATGGGTTCCTATCAATCTAGTGCGCTAATTGTTTCCCCCCTCCCACACCTCTGATCATTGTGCTTTGAGAGTTACTATTGGAGAGTCTAAAAGAACTAATCCTTGCTCGTTCATGTTCATTAATGTATGGTTTACACACAAAGATTATATTTATATAGTAAAGGAAGCCTGGATCACTGAAGTTAGTGGAAACTATATGTATCAATAATATTTTGCATTGCTTGTTCGGCCTGAGTAAGACCCATTGAAACAAAACCACCACCACCAAGATTATCAAATCGTAGCATTGAACTTCCATCAAATCCTTTTATAGAAAATCAAGAGCTGCATTAAAGGAGTATACCCATGAAGATGGCACTTCGTTAATTGTTGCTGAAATCTAGCCCATGTCTCCTTCAAAGTCTCATCGTCGTCTTTAACAAAATTGGCAAGTTTAACTTGGTCTTTCATCCTCATACTTTGTGGATAGAAGCGGTCAAGAAACCATGCATGAAGTGAATCCCAAGCAGGGATCGTCTCTGATAGTTGTCTATCTGGCCACTCACTCGCTCCTCCGATCAAGAAAAATTGGAACATAAATTAATACATTTGTTCCCTTGCCACGCCTTGAGTGATGTAGGCATTATGTATCTCTTTCTGTGATGGATAAATCCATTCACGAGATATTATTTTTAGATTTTATTCGTCCTAAGTGAGGAATTTTTTCCTGTTATTTTCTAAATGGCACTTTACTCCTTGTTTTGGATACAATACTGTCTATACAGATTTTGCGCCTTAATTGTGTGTTAAGTGTGTATATTTTAGGTACATGCTTGATAAAAGGGTCCAAGATGAGAAGAAGAAGTCAAAGAGTCAAGATAAACCCAAAGTCAAAGCGAAAATTGAGCTTAGAGCTACTTTGGGGAGATGGAGAGTTTACTGGAAAAATCTTACAACTTAGTATTTCAGTCACTATGATTTACTTGTGAGAGCTATATGCCTGATTACTTTTTATTTGGAAAGTGCTTGAAGTCAGGGTTGTTTGGCAAGTGATGGAAGTCAATTCAGAGCTAAGATGAAGAAGTTATGCCAGTGCACCTGTCGTGGTTCGAACAAACAATTTTGTTAAGTAAAACGGGTTGGGTCCCTTCCAAACCTAGTTTTTTAAACCTAAAGAAGGCCCAACGTTTTTAGAAGCTATATAAGCTCATTTTCCATCCCCATATTAGTACGCAACATTATTTGGACCAATTTCATCAGTTCAGATAAGAGGAGAAGCGCCAGAACAAAAGGAAAAGGAAGAACAAGGGTTTGTCTATGAACCCAGCAATTCTACCTCAACCATTCACCATATCCTTTCATCATTAACAGGAACTATCTTTAACATGGATTTGTTCTTAGTTTTAATTAATTTAGTTTTTATTATAGTATAAGCTAAACTTTATTTGCTTAAGGGTACGATTGTAATACTTGGTGTCTAGATTTTTAATTATGTTATTGCATTTGGGATATCAATTGGATGTTTAACTGAGTTGGATTTTATTTTATATTTTCATTTTATTTATTTATTATAATTACTCATGTGCTCTGGCCAAGTAGCACTAGCTGTCATAACTAGGCTAACATTGACGGGGGGTCTCAATTACAAAACTAGTACATAAGCGCCTAGTGCCTTGAACCAGTAGGTTCTTGCACGCTAGGTAGTCAATAGGTTTCGGGAATTAATCCTACCCAAAACCCGAGAGATGAATAAGTTAGAGAGATAATATCACCCAGGAGAGGACTTATATGCACTCGAATCCCGACTAATATGAATGTACCACTCGCCCTTATCAATAACAAAGTCAATTAGCAGCACAATTTATTACTGATCAATTCCTCAAGCATTTATAACATCTAGTTTAGCTATAGTTTGTTTATTTATTTGTTTATCTTTATTCTTGGTTAATCTCATTCCTTAGCCAAATCTTATTTGCTTTACTTTGATTTTAGTTGATAATCATTGAAAAACCAAACAAAAACCTTTACTAGATTCATTTACTATTTTGTTTAGATTACAAATTTCATACATTTGCATTAGAATAAACCACATTAATCTCACTTAATCCCTAAGGAAATAAATACCTTACTTATCATTTTGCTTACCTTCAATTTGTATAGTTGTGGGTTGTCACCCCATTTTATCATGGCATTTATTTAACAACAAAGCAAGGGAAGCAGGGAGTCACATATCTGCATGAACATGTGGATAACACGTATCAGATCTTGGTGGGAGGCTCCTCTGTAACTCCATATCTAAGGAATTGATACAATATACCCAAATCGGGATTAAAACGCACGACTTGAATAGCTGAAGGGAGAATCCGTAAAGGTCAAACACAAAAAGACACCCCTGGCTCAGGAAAGCCTTGCATTTGATGATTATCTACATTTAGTGGATTGTCTCATTCAAGTTCTCTCCTTGTGGAATATTATTCTGAACCCCCTCAAGTGGATCAGCTCCCAGAGGTTGGCTTACTTGATTATCATTGGCCACAAAACCAGGCGGTGTGTTAAGATTAGCCATTAACTCTTGTCTTTCCTTTCTTTTTCTCTCTTTCTCTCTTTCTTTGGTCTCTAAGAAAATTCTTGGGATCCAAGTGCATACACCAAAACCTGTAAATATGAGAAGAGACAAAAACACTGTAAAACAGAAAACAAACTAGACACTAAAATAAAAACACAAGAATCTATACAATAATCCCCAGAAGCGACTCCATTTTACCTGTTGTCCCCCAGTATGTGATATAATAATGCAATAATAGATTTGGGGTGACACCCCGCAATGTATGGATCGAAGACAAGTAAAAGTGATAAGTAGGGTTATCATATTCCACAGGGATAATCTATGAGACCAATGATGTTTTAAACTAGTTTAAATGCGTGGAGCTTGTAATGGAAATAACGAAATAATAAATATTGCAAACAAGAAGGTGTTTGTTTGGTTTTAAATGTTTAACAACTAAGAAATTTATGGCAAGAATAGTTAAACTAAGAATGACAATTTGAATAAGAAGGTATGAACTAATAGGATATGGTTGCTTGAGGAATTGCTAGTGATAGTTTATGTCGCTAATTAATAGTGTTATCGATAAGGGTGGTTGATGATGGTTCACATTAGCCGGGATTCAATCGCACTCTAACTCCCGTCAGGGTAGACATAGAGCTCAACCTTACACACCAGTTGGCTATCCAATGAATTTAACTCTTGACCCTATTGACTACCTAGCGGACAAGACCTTTAGTTTCAATGCCTCACACTAGGCGTTTATATGCTATTTCCGTAACCAATCCCCCCGACTTAAGGTGCAGTCGGCTAATGCAGACACCCACTTCTTGTCCAGAGTACAAGTGGTTTTAATACAAACATATAAAGCCAGAGAAAATAAATCAACCCAACTCAGTTAAATATCTTAATATCCCAAATACAATAAGTCTATTAAAAAACTAAATACAAATTCTCACAATATCATCCTCAAGCAATGAGTGTTTAGTTCATACTAAAAGAATAAATACTAATTAAAGACAAACTAATTTAAATCATCCCAAATACTAGTATTGGGATCATTATAAATCATTTCCAGTTTGTTCACATAAAAGTTTTCTATTACTTTTAAATTTCCTCTTACTCCAGGCAGTTAGAAGTTTACTATATTTTTTAATTTGTAGTTTAGAGCATCCCTTTTTAACCCAAAATTATCTTTCTTAATATCTCATACTTTTTTTAATAATTTCCAGACATTCAGCTTTTTCAATCCAAAAATATTCTCAAAACAGAATCTTTTATATTTATTAATATGTTTTTCTTTCATATGTGATACTTAGGGGACTAATCTGAGCCTATAGCTGGTAGCAAAGCTACCCATGCTGTTGGGAACAGTTCACCCCATTTTTTATTACAAAAACCCTGTCAATTAGAGATTTAATTATTTCCCCATTATTTCTTTTATTAGTCCATGAAAACTTACCGCCTTTACTAATTATTTCTTCAAGTTTTTTATGCTTAATAAATACATTAAATTGGGTCATAGCTTTCTTAAAGGTAAAACCCCCTCCCTTTTTCTTAGAAATGCATCGAACATTATTAAAATTCCCAATTAAATTCCAAGGTTCATTATTAATAGGGCACAACTACTATACAAGTCTAATCATTGGTCTTTAAACTTATCATTCGGGGAATCATACATAAAAGTGGTATAAAATAAAATCCCCCTATTTTTAATAGAGCAGTGAAAATTGTTTTCCGATTTATTTTTTATAGTAATATCAACTGAATAATTTATAAAGATAGTCAGTCCCCCACTTAAACCTATAGGCTCAACTGTATCTAAAAGTGTCATGTTTAAAAATATTCAAGTTTTTAACCGTTTTATAGGTGTTCTTAGTTTCTAAAAGAAATAATTCATGATTCTGATATTTCGTCACAATACCAGAAAAGGATTGGACTGTCAAGGTATTGCCAATACCCTGACAGTTCCAGGCTGTTTGTGTCATTGGTCTTCTTGAGGTTGATCTAGGCCAACCTCGTAAACCTGTTGAGTAGCACCATGTTTCCTTTCTCTTCATCTTCTTTACTTTTTTTTTTCCAGCTCTCTCTTCCCTCTTGTTCATTACCTCTGTTTTGTCATCACCATTCTTCGTATCTTCAAATCTCTCTATGTCATTAGCATTCCTAGAATCCCAGATGGTTTTTCGTCTCTTCAGATTCAAATGGGTTTGGTGTCTTTTCTTATTTTTCCCCGTTCTCTTCTTAATCGATTGTCTTTCTCCATCATTCTTTCGTACGATTCACATTCTTCTTCGTAGTTTCTTAAACGACTTTGGTGTTTTGGGTTGGATGAATCTCTCTGTGTGAAGAGATCCAAGTGTTGTTTGGTATGATAAGAGGTTGAGAATCCATCCGGTGTAGAAGATTCGAAGTGAGGTTTTGAGATTGGATAGATGGTTGTGGTGGTGGGAGGTGAAGTGTTTTAGATGGGAGAGATTGGGGTTCGAAATGTTTTGATTTGTCTGAAATGAGTTGGGGGTGTTAAAGTTGGGTGGGTTTATGTTATTGTTTGAATTAATTATGGTTTATATAATAATGACGTTTGGGCTTTTTATAACCGGACTGAAGTTTGTAAACCTACCAAATAATACTTCATTTCCAAGTCGGGGTGTTTCAATTTGTTTGACTTAAGTCTCTCCCAGCTTGGCAAGCCTCACCTCCCATTCCTTATAACTTTTGTTTCTATTTTCTTTCTCTTTCATACCATCTCTACTCACCGAAAGATCCAAACCATTCTCGTCCTTCTTTCTCGTCATAGCCTCCCTTTGTCATTTTCTCACTCCATTACCAGACGTACTACCAAATTTGAAAACCCTGTTAGTACTATTAACCCCGTCAATCCTCCATTACTGGGTTCACTCAATATTCGTGTATCTTTCCTAGTTAACTCAGAGGGAGTTTTATTGGTGCTTTGATACCTGTTATCTATGGATTTTGTAAGTATCTTGCCTTCTTTTTTGAATAATATATGGTTGGGTTGGACCCCTAGTAGACAGTTTGATCCACCCTCCCAATTTGGGGTTAACCTTAGTGTTTCTGCACTTGGTTTCTTCATGTCCAAATAGTCCACACCTATAGCAGACCTGCCTAATATTTTCGTATTCAAATCTAATCCAAGATGGTTTATCTTCTGATTCCAAGTAATTAATTTCAGGTACTCGTGGATTTTTTAGGTTCCAGTCAACCCATACTCGGGTTATTGACGATTCATTGATTTCCACAGATGGAGGTAACTCTATTGTATGGACTTGTCCAATGTAGCTGAGCATCTTACCTAGGAATTTCATAGTGAGGTAATTAGTTGGTACCCCTGAGAGTTGAATCCACAGAGGCGTGTGTTCCACTCCCTTATTTCCATTCCAATTGTATTGATTGATAGTAAAATGTTTGCCTTGGATGGTCCAAGGCCTTTGTCTCATTCTTTAGCCTTGTCATGTTCACAACCAAATCTGATTATAACAGTGTTTGAGCTAAGTTTCTAGTGGGTGATATGAAGAAAGAAATCCATAGCTTGAAGAGGCCGAGAAAGCTTAGTAGGAAGAAGAAAGGAGAAGCAAATAAGAAGAAAAAAAGGCTCGAAGGAGTAGTGATTCAGTGTTATGATGAATTTTTCTAGGCTATAACACTGAATTTGAAAGGAAATCCAACAAATTTTAAAGATTAGATAGATGATTTAAGGTAATGTGTGTATTTATGTGTGAGTGTGTATGTTAAACAATGTAGAAGTTGGAGAGAATTTGTTGCAGTCTATTTAGTTTTTTTGTTTTAAAATTTTAACTTAAACTTACCGAGTAAAACTTACATTCAATATTGGATATTCCAATATTTGTATCTCAGTAATGGATTATTATAACAAAACACATGTCATTAGATTAATAAATTAATTACTTTTGTAAGTTTAAAACCTAAAGTATGTGTATGAATACAATTTATCTAGGATTATCCGATATTGGATGAATTTTTTTTCCAAACACCCGTCTTATTTAGGCTTTAGTTGTAATAAAAAATGATGCAAATATATATTAAAACACCGCCAAATAGCACCCTCTCTTCTTCAGAACTTGGGCCAGGCGTTTTAACTTCTATCCTATTGGGCTCTCATTTTTGTTGTTCTAAAATTCAAGTATTTTTAATTAATACAACCAAGAATTTAATAAAGTCACCAAAGTATGGCCTGATTCCACCGATAATCCTAAGCTTTTATGAGTACTTGTCAAATATAATTTATTATTGCGGGGTGTATTAGTATATGGTCATATCCATATACATATCCGTATTACAATAAATCGTGCCACCTTTTGTATAGGATAATAATCATACTACTCGTCATTTTCTTTCCTAGAAACTTCGGGTTACCTCACCCATTTCAAATCGAAAAAGGTACAGTGATTCCTTCATTAGAGCTAATCTTACCTCTCGTAAATTCAACTATCTGTTTCATAATTCTTAATAATTATTATTTTGATAACCCTAATTTATTATTTCTTAATCCGTTTAATTTTATGATCATTAGTATAATCTTTGATTTGTGCTTATTGATTTAATTTAGCATCTGTGATATTGAACATATGGACAGGATAATTGAAGACGGTTAGGATTCTCACAGCTTTTCCTTCTATTAGGTTAATTTGTGTTATTGCCCTATTGTAAAGCTCAATTTGTGTTTTTAATTAACATTGTATTTTTCATTGTTATAGATGAAGTCTAATGAAGATGGTTTAATAAGCGTAGTAGAACCACTACTAAAGTTGCTATCCCTTACATTGATTGGACTAATTCTTGCTCATAAAAGAACACAGATCATTCCCAAAGCAACTTTCAAGCTACTCAGCAAGCTAGTTTTCGCTCTTTTTTTACCCTGTTTAATCTTTACCCACTTAGGTCAATCCATAACACTCGACAATTTCTTGAGTTGGTGGTTCATCCCAGTTAATGTATTAATCAGTACATTCATCGGTTCCTTATTAGGAATCTTAGTAGTATATATATGTCATCCTCCTCCTGAATTCAATCGATTCACAATTGTCATGACCGCATTTGGGAATACGGGTAATCTCCCCCTCGCTATTCTCGGATCCGTTTGTCATACCGAGGGTAATTCCTTTGGACCTGATTGCCATCGAAAAGGAGTAGCTTATGTAACGTTCTCTCAATGGGTGGCCGTAATTCTTGTATATACAGTCGTTTATCATATGATGGAGCCTCCAATTGAATATTACGAGATTATTGAAGAAGGTCGTGAAATAAGTAAACCGCTCCTCGAGGACGCTGAATGGCCAGGAATCGAGAATAAAGAAACGGAGCATTCCAAGTCTCCGTTTATCGCTAAAATATTCAAAAGCATTTCGAATAAACCCGATCTTGAACATAATAACACTACTGAAGACATGCATGTTGTGACGAAGATTAAAATCGTTGCGGAACAGACTCCGTTACAGCATATATTTCAACCCCCAACGGTCGCTTCTTTGTTAGCGATTATCGTGGGGATGATTCCTCAAGTGAAGGCTTTTTTGTTTGGATATAATGCTCCACTCTCTTTTTTGACTGATAGTTTAGAGATTTTAGCGGGTGCGATGGTACCTTCAGTAATGCTTATTCTAGGAGGTATGCTTGCTGAAGGGCCGACTGATTCTAAACTCGGTCTTCGTACTACGATTGGTATAATTGTAGCGAGATTGTTAGTGCTTCCTTTGTTTGGATTTGGAGTTGTGGGATTGGCTGATAAGATGAATCTTCTTGTTGATGCTGATCAGATGTTTAGATTTGTGCTTTTGTTGCAATACGCAATGCCTAGTGCGATTCTTTTGGGCGCGATTGCTAGCTTAAGAGGATATGCTGTTAGTGAATCTTCAGCGCTTCTCTTTTGGCAGCATTTATTTGCGTTGTTTTCTCTTTCATTGTATTTTGTTGTTTACTTTAAGTTTCTCCCACTTGTTTGAGGAACTATTTGAATGATAACTGCTGTCCTACTCCTAATTTATTGGATGAGGTGGTGACTCAACCGGTTAGTTTGGCTGGTTGAGTCAGTAGATTAGATTGAAGTTATTGTCTAATTTGTTGGTTTAACTAGTTGATTTAAACGTCCAGAGGCTAATCGGTCAAGGATCCAATGGGGACCAGTTGAGTCGACCCAGTTGTTTAATGTTTCAATTTGTCTATCTGTTTTCTGGAAGTCAAGTACCTTTTTAATTGTTATTTAAGTCATATCCTTCTCAATTAGACGAGGTTTAACTTCTTCAAATTCATATATGGAATCCACAACCTACAGTTACTAGGTTTGTCATTAGTCAAATTAAGTATGTTAACTTTATATAGATTTAAGCTCTTGTGTAGAACCTGCTACGTAAATTCCTATGTAATATTGCATATGTAGTATATGACTATATGTTTTCTTAATGTTTACTCCTGAGTCTGCTTTTACTTATAACTTGTAAGGGTGTGTATATATTTTTGATTTTGTAAAATCTTGATTTAAGATTTTTAATTCCATCAATTAACATCATAGCTATTGTGGATAAACCGTAGCTCGACATGATTACATGAAAGCATGTTTAGTTCAGGATAAATATTTTAGGTTTAATCTCATTTTTTGGGTAAAATAAAAAATTTGAAAATTTTCCAGATCTATTTCTGGGTTATTTTATCTAAAGGAGTTATTGAAATATTTTTAACTATAGTTTGGGATGCTTTAAAAGTGTCCATTTAGAAGTGTTTTTTTGGAGAAGCACTTAAAATTGCTTTTAGCATTTTAAAAGTTTTTTTGACTTTGAAAAATACTTTTTTGAGAAGCACTAAATAGGTGCTTCTTAAAAAAAACACTTAAAATAATTTTAGATTTCAAGATTAGTTTTAGTAATTTTTTAAAATTTTGAATTTTATTCTGAAAGCGCTTTTTTACTCTAAAATAAGCACTTCCAAACAGACCCTTAATCCCCAAACATGCAATTGTTGTTGGGTTACTAAATTTATAATTTAGAAAAAGATTATAAATACTAATTCAAAAAAAGAAGTACAAAATAAGTAAATAAAAAAGTAATTTTATTTATCGAGATTCAGATTTGATCAAATGATTTAAAGTATTAAGGTTATGTATCAGTGTTTTTTTACGTTTACTGACTTCAATCTCCAAGATGCGTTGATAAAACTATTTAGAAAAAATTGACACATAAATTCTTTAGAAATTCAACAAACTTGATGATAATACTTTTTTTCTATTTTTCTCTCTAATATTAGTAGGGTCTGATCAATTCTAATAGATTTTAGTGTTTATTATACATGGACTATTGATGTGATCCCATAGTAATACTAAAAAACTTGCACTAAAATAAAATTAACAACTATAACTTTTTCCTTTTTAATTTCACTTTTACTATATATATAAATATATAAATAAATAAATAAATAATTTTTTTTTTTTCTAAAATTGTATCACTCAATTTTTCATTCATTTCAAATGATTTTTAATCAATTGAATATATTACGTTAATCTTTATAATTAGATAAACATATTAATCAAGTTATCGTCAACCCAGTCAACGCATGGGTAAAATCCATTTGACCAACAACTCTTATATGAATGGCTTTGCAAAATAAAAACTATGGATTAAAAATATGATGGTATGCATGAAATTGAATTCATTTTGTAGTATTTATGGAGATAATTTTGAAACTAGCAAATCTCTATTCTTTGAGTGCGTTTTTTTTCAGTGGGTTTAGGTATATGTGAGAAATGACTGTGTATCACCAAAGAGATGAATATCGTTTTAAATGACTCAAAAAGTTAAAAAATGTGAAAATTTGGAAAAAGATATCAAGGTGTATCGTGTTAACGGCAACAGTGTATTTCGATTGGATAGCGAGGAATAAACAATTTTTTGAGGTCCAGCTCGTGAAGACACATTTAAAGAAGTTAGTTTTGTATATTTCACATTGTATTTATTCCCCACCTCTCATTTGTGCATGATAATGGGTTTATTCGAGATTTTCATTAATGATGCCTAAACTCATAACTAGTCGATACTTTAAGTTTTTAGGTCTAAGTAGGTTTTGTATGTGTACAATATACATCCATATACTATGTTGTAGATCTCCCCGCCTAAGCGCGCCTAGGCATCGCCTAGGCATCAACTCCCCCCTCAGCCGCTTACGCCTAGTTACAATTCTAGGCGTTTTTGCCTAGCGCCTTAGTCGCTGTGGAATAGGCGCCTAGCCCGTCTAGGTGTCAATTAATGGAAAAAATGGCCGCCTAGGCGCCGATTAATGGCAAAACACGCCCGCATAGGTCTTTTTGTTATTTTTCTTATTCTCGAGAATCCTTTAATTGATATTATAACTCAATTTCTAGTATTTTTATATTTACTATAGTGATGTTTGATGAATTTTATGACTTAAATAGTTAGAATTGCTATCATTACTACATATATTACTAAATATACAAAATTACATAATGGGATTCAAAACCGTATTATTCCTCCTAGGCCCTGTGTAATCCCGCCTAGGCGCTATGTCCCGATCGACCGCCTAGGCCGCAAAACCGAGATCTACAGCATAGTCCATATATACAACTAGTTAACCAACCCAAAAAAGGTTGAAAGTGATATCTTTAGGTACGAGCTACGATCCTCTTTATGCAAATGCTAAACTATGGTAGCATAGTTGAGGCAGATCAAAAAAAATATATGAGGAGTTAATTTTTAATTTGAGGAGAGCTAATAGTTTAATAATTTGGCTGGTAGAAGGGATGTCTAAATTTTAGGTACTGGAGCACAGGCGGATCTAGGGTTGGGGTGGAAGGGGTTTGCAACCTTCAACTCTGGGGTGCGGTGAGAAATTTGTTTGAATTTTTTTAGATAAAAAACTTAAGTAAAAATAGATTTTAGTACCTTCCAATTTTAATTTTAGCCCGCGTTATTCTATATTTTTCCTTCAAGTTTGCTTGTTGCTATAACTTTTGGTCTCTTTCCCCTCCTTCGAGAAAAATCCTAGATTCGTTTTTGGAAGAAAGGTTAAAATTAAATGTATTTGTGTTCACTCCTGGAAGAAAGGTTAAAATTAAGTGTGTTTGGGGAGGGAAGGGGGTTTGTTTTCTCACTACATTCTGGTAAAATATGAGTCTACCCCTCACCCCCTTCCACCCCCACACCCACCATATGGTATATTTTTGTATGTTTGTAGGGGCCTCCAATCTATGAACTATTTTACATAGAGGGGTATTCTTTTGTAAATTTGTTTTGGGTCCATGTAAAACTGGCTCTTGTTATTTTCATCCCTGCATATGGTGATGACTAGTGTACCTTATGAACAATGATTTAAGCATGGTCTAATAAAGAGATGATAAACCTTAACAACGTAGGTATTACTAGGGCTGGGCAAATGAGTACCAAAAAACCAAATCAAACCAAATAACTGGAAAAACCCAAACCAAAAAAACCAAAAAACGGATAACCAAATGATTCGGTTTTTAATTTTTTAAAATCCGATTTTTTTGGTTTGGTTCGGTTTACTACGAAAAGGCGAACCAAAAAATCCGAATAAAAAACGAACCGACAAAGGAAAAAAATAGGAAATATGAGAATTTTTTATAAAAATTATTATGTGGGAGAAAATTTTAGTGACAATTTATCATCTACGTAATTTTTTTTGTTTTACTATACTACAGTGTTATTAGTGAGATTTTTTATTGTATCACTTAAAAATATATTAGTAAATATTAACTTTATTAATTTTATTAATCATGATTGTATAAATTCAGAAGTAATATTTTAATTTAATAAATTTATTTATTATTGTAAATTAAGATAATTATTGTAAGAATGGTAACATAATTGTATTAGAATATTAGTCGTTATTGGACAATGTATTTCAAGAAATGGTATCAATATAACAAAAATTATTGGTCAAATATCCAAATTTGTAACGAACCAGAAGACGAAATAAAGTGAACCGAATGTAAAACTAAATACATGATTTAGTTTTGGGTTAATACCCATTAAACACCTGCCACCTTACACCTTTGACCATAAAAGGCACCTTGCTGCAAAATACAAAAATACACTTGTCCCTTATTTGCTCTTCTTCAACAGCGTTGCCGGCCGATTCTCCCACTCACCACAAATTTGTTTTTCTTTAACAGCGCTGTGGCCAACGATCTCTTCCACAAGTCTGTTGTTGCTATGTCTACAAATCCTGTGCATCACGAACGCACAAAGCATGTAGACATCGATTGTAAGATTACTCGAGAGAAGATTCAAGCTGGAGTAATAAAACTTTTCCACATTCCTTCAAATTTTCTATTCAAAGCTAAGCAAGTACATTTTTGTACTTATGGACTAAATGTTGAGTTCTGGGATAGATTCCCATTACTCAGAACTCGGAAAAGGCTAAGCAGGTCCACTTTTGTACTTGTGGACTAAATGTTGAGTTCTGGGATAGATTCCCATTACTCAGAACTCGGATTGTACTTGTGCAAGCCCACTTTTGTACTTGTGCAAGTGCACTTTTGGACTTGTGGCAAATGTTGAGTACTGGGATAAATTCCCAGAACTCAGAAAACGCTAAGCAAGTACATTTTTGTACTTGTGGACTAAATATTGAGTTCTGGGATAGATTCCCATTACTCAGAACTCGGATTGTACTTGTGCAAGCCCACTTTTGTACTTGTGCAAGTGCACTTTTGGACTTGTGGCAAATGTTGAGTACTGGGATAAATTCCCAGAACTCAGAAAACGCTAAGCAAGTACATTTTTGTACTTGTGGACTAAATATTGAGTTCTGGGAGAGATTCCCATTACTCATTTGAATTGTTTTTTTCTTCTAGTTTTTCAACATTAATCAATCAACTTATTCTATACAAACTTTCGCATAATTCAATCATAATTTCTTACTTTCCCAATACTCAAATATCATGTTTCAGTGGAGATGTCAATCTATCTTTGAATACAGCAAATGAATTGGATAAAAAGAAATAATGCAGGGACCAAAATGCAAATTGTTTCTTCTACATAAAAATTAGTTAGATTACAGCTATATCTAGTTAGACATGATTGTATATAAACTAGTTTTGTACATTGTAACTGTAACAAGAAATAAAACATCTCTTCTTCCTCTCTTATTCATTCTTCTTCTTATTTTTCTCTCTGTTTCTTTATTTTTCTTGCTAAATTCGTCATTAATGGGTGCTCTCATAATTCACAGTGTTTGTGTATATGCTGATGATTTAAACGAAAGAGAGAGAGCGGCTATCATAGTTATTTGTTTATGAACTCGTGGAGAGAGAGAGAGAGCGGCGGCGGTAGAAAGGGATAGAATAGGATAAAAATTAAAAGAGGTGCCTTTTACGGGCAAAAGGAGAACGGCAGGGGTAAGGGGGCATTAAATTTGATTTGAGGTGTTTCTTAGGCATTAATCCTTTAGTTTTCAAATTAATAAAAAAACAAAATATTCCATTCGTTTCCAATCTTAACCAAAAATTAAAACAAACCAAACTTGCTCATCGCTAGGCATATACATTATTCAAATTCCAGGTGCATGTATCATGCGAGAAAGTAACGAGGAAGGTCATAATATCATATGACTTGTTGGCCACTTTAGATGGAACTGTTCAGTTTTGTGAATGCTAAACATGCCGCCCACGTGTGATTCTATTTTTTAAATGATGTGTCAATTTAATTACTAATTATTCTCTAGTTATCATTTTTATCTACAATATCAAATCACATTTCAAAGTTTGTATCGAAACTCCAGTTAAAATTCAAAACTATTTTAACAGGTCTCCCCTTTTATCACTTTACAAAGTTTCATTGGCAGTTTTCATAATCTTTTCCGAGTTTAAATTAGTTTTAAGCTTTTATTCTATTTGTGATAAGAAAAAGTAAAACATATGTTTGGAGCTCTTTAATAATATTATATCAATTTATCGTACTTTTATCAAAAGTTCCTGATCCAATTTATTTTAGAATAAATACATCCGGTAACCTATATATTATAGGTCGACTGACAACTTATCTTCTACTATTTTTTTTGGTATTGGTTACTTTTCGATATTTGTTTTCGTGACTCCTTACCCTTTATTATCGGAAACCACAAAAAATCGTTGTTAATTGGTCATGTGCGCGATTTTTTTAATTGAAAAATCGATTTCCGATTTAATCAACAAAACCTAATAATTGACAAGGGTAAAATTGGTATTTCATAATCACCTAACCTATATACACAACAAAATAAAACAAAAATAATCCAAAAATCTTCATCCGTCTGGGAAAAATGAATAACCCTAATTTCATAAATTATGGGTTCTCCAAAGCAAACGATTAATAAAATCCATGAACCTAATCTCGCAGCTAAGCTGTTTGTGGGAGGTTTTGTTGTACAAAAAACCGAAACACAAACCCTTGATGCACTTGCCACCGTTTCCGCAAACACAGAGTGAGCTCTCACTGACCACAATCTACACCAAAACCAGCTGCAACGGCACTCTCTGCCACCATAGTCTACCCCAACTCCAATACATTCACAGACTTCCACAAAACCATTACATAGACTCCATCTGATAGCTTCCTCAAATCTCTACTTTCAACCACCACATTATCCTAGCCTCCTTGATCCCACCACTTTCACTTCCACTCTTTAAACCCTCTTCGTATCGTCCACCACCACCCTCACCCTATAGTTTTCACACCCAACTCCATCAAGAATCAACTCGCTTAAAACAACCCAAACCCCACAAAACAACAACCCATTAATCGCAGCTTCCACATCTTCAGGCTCATTACTTGTATTCACCAACAACACCCTACTCAACCTCGAATCAGAGATCGAAGGCCTTCACGTGGGACCTGTTTCAAGTCTCAGTTTAATTGGGAATGGGTTTGAATGTGTAAGTGTTGGAGAAGATGGGAGAGTTAATTTAGCCAGTCTAATCGGTGAGAGAATGGGAAATGTGGAGATTTTTTTTAATAGTAATGGTTTATTTTCGTATACATATGTAAAATGGGCTTCTCTGGTTGAATTTGTTACCGGAGGTTTAGGTTATGGTCTTCACTGGTGGGACAAGAGACGCCCCAGTGAACATGTTTCCCTGTTCAACGGACATCGGAAATCATAACGTTTCAATTTTCTATAAATTACAGTTTTGGCTCCTGAATAATCCAAATATATTGTTTGCTTTGGGGAACCCATAATTTATGAAATTAGGGTTCTCAATTTTGCCCAATCAGATAAAGATTTTTGGATTATGTTTGGATTATTTTTGTTTTAATTTTGTGTATATATAGGTTAGGTGATTATAAAGTACAAATTTTACCCTTTTCAATTATTGGGTTTTGTTAATTAAATCAGAAAATTGATTTTTTATTTAAAAAAAAACGCGCACATGACCAACTAACGGTCATTTTTTACAGTTTCCGTTAATAAGGGGTAACGAGTCACGGAAACAAATACTTGGGGGTAACCAGTACCAAAAAAAATGGGGAGTAAGTTGTCAATCGGCTTATAGTACAGGGGATATTGGATGTATTTACTCTTTATTTTATTGAGATTGTGTTGTGTCAAATACTTTTTCATTATTAGTTTTAAGAATTTATAATTTTACAATTGTTCAATATTTTTGAACAATCAAAAATATTTATTGATAGTAAATTAATTTTTTTTGGTCGTAGAAGGGGTACTATGTCCCTATAAAAGCAAAAAGGAAAGAGAAAACATGTTAACCGATTCCTAATCTATGAAACATTTCCGATAAATTTGGAGTTATATCGACTACCGCCTGATGTTCGACTCCATGCCTAGCGCATTTTGCAAGTTAATCTGCTCTTTCGTTGAACCTTCAGGGAAGGTGTTTGAAGGTGATCGATCCTATCTCTACCTCTATTTGTTTTATTTCGTTAATTATAGGGTGGATTTCCAACTTGCCGCTGACATTTGTCTAATACCTTGAATGACTTCATTTGATATTATCTGCTTCCTTTTATTTGAGAAATCTTTACATTTTTGAGTTGCCTTAAGAACTGCAGCTGCTTCCCGTTCAAGGATTGTGTTGCATTTTATTGTTTCCGTGAATTCTTCTTCAATGCCCGAAATTTTGTTTTGTATTATAATTGCGATGCATGTTGCTTCATAGGGAACATTGAAAGACGCGTTACACATTAGGATAATCTCCGACTTTTCATTTTGAGTAATTTCAAGTTGTTTTAGGGGAGTTGTTAGATTAATGTTGTTAACTTGTTCAGTTCTTCTCCATTCGGTTCCATGTAATTCCTGCATAAGTTTATTAGTAAAGAAGATAAAACTACCACAATCAATGTTATTAGTTTCATGAATTGCTTTTAATTTTGCTTTTTAAATGTTCTAAATAATAATCATAATACAATCTGTAACAATATGTTTCTCCCAACGTGCTTCCGTGAAGGTTTCTATAATTTTTAAGAACCAATCTCATATATCTTCCCTAGTGTCCGGGTCAATTTTTATTTGTAATGATGAACCTGCCCAGATAAATTGACAAGTTTTGCAATAACCGAGTAAGTGTTTAGATGTATCAATTACATATTGGCAACACAGATAGTTATTAGTATCTGCATATTTCCTTTTATAAAGATGATTTTTCGGAATCCCATTATTTCATGCTTTCCAAAACACGTATTTTATTTGGTATGTTAGAATTCCATACTGGTGTTGCCTAGGGTGTGATAAAAATAGAATATAAATAAGTGCAATAAATCACCCTAAGCTGGCACGGTTCTGCAAGTATACAGATCGTATGCAAGTTTTAATAAATAAGTAAGATTCGTTCCGCAGAGACTACGAAGGTTAGGGGAATCTTATGCAATAATCAAGTGCAAATACTAAAAGCTAGAACAAATAAAACGCAGAAAAAGTAAAGACAAATAGATTTTTATTTGATTTTCAATTAACTATATTAAACTACTAAAGTAAAGACAGAAATTTAAATGCAAGAGAAGAAGTTAGTATGAGAGTTTAGCTTGAGTAAATAGCATGTAATCCCCACTAGTTTTGCCGTTCTAAACATGTAAGGGTGAATTATGTAATATTTCAATAATCAGTTCCAATCGGGCTAGGTAGTTTTAAATAGGGTTTACCTGTGTCAATAAGGAGTCGTAAGTAAACTGTTCCTGCAATTGGTAAAACAGCAATACACTAAACCATGGTGATTATCTAGTTAGGTTGATTTGTCAGATCTAAACCGTACACTAGACGTTATGTGCTAAACATGTAATTAAACACCGTTGTCAATGGTGACCTAACTACTAGATGGTAATTCTATATGGTCGCAATCCACAAGAACACAGAATATAAATCCAAACACATAGACAGAGAATAAAAACAATAATTCAATTTAATACATAGAATTCCCAAATTAGATAGATGTCAACAAAAACTAGGGTTCATACATATATGCTAAAACTAAAGCTAATAGAAATTTAGTTCATACTAATGGAAGAAAAGAAAGAAATTACAAATTCAAAGGTTGAAGATGACATTGTTGATGCACAGCTCCTTCCAGACTTCTTTTCTTGTGTTGTAAGTTTCCTCTTGGCTTAAGGTTTCACCAAGGATGATTTTCTAGTGGTGTATTTATAGTGTATAGGTTGACCTAATTCGTTTTCTTGAAGGAGAAGGTAATATTGGACTCCTAGCCCAACTCAAATTCGTAGCCCAAAAACATGTAATCAGCCCCGTTTTTGTTTTGGTCCTAGCAGCTTCAATACTTATCCGCTGATGAACAGTATGAAGTTCATTAATTTGAGGCCCAAAATCATGAGTCTGGTCCAAGCTTTTTTCCTTAAGAAGACCGTTACTGTTCATCAGTGGCCCAAGTATTTTACTATTTTTGACTGTTGGAGTCATTTGTCCTTTATCAAATGAAGAAGATGAACTTTTTAGATCTAGATTTGACTTCTTTTTCTTGTTTCTTCCCATTAGAATCAATCAAAACTTGTAAAAGATATGAATTTGAGCAAGATTTAGTGTAGATTAGATGAAGAAAAGCATCAAAAAAATTTAGGGTTTTTTGGGAGAGTTTCTCTCTGACTTCCAAATCTTGTTCCAGAGTGTCGTGTCCCTAAGATGTGCTTGGGCTGATGTCTTCTTTTCCCTTTGTTCTACGACTCTGGTGAGAGTCTGGTATCCTGATTTAGTGGTATATTCACCTGAGTGTGTGTGAGGCCATGTAAACGTGTCCTGGTCTTCTCTATTAAGTAATTGTATATGACTAATTTCCCCTTAATCACTCTTCTTTTCAGGACCTTCCCTTTATCAACAGGTTTCTCTTCATCAACAGGTTTCTCTTTAACAGCTATAGGGGCCTTAAGCTTATCAATATCCCTAGAATCTGACTTATCAATCTCAATAGCATTAGAATTAACATCATATTCTAAAGCCAAACTAGCATCTAAAATATCATCAGTTATATTGCAGGTATCTAAATTCACATATTTGTTTTTAATATTATGAACTAAATTAGTGTCCAAATCAGTTTCATTAGTGTTTATATCAAGCTCATTAATATTATCACAATTATCAACAGCAAAATCAAAATAAGGATTAAGAGGACCTTCTTGGATGGAAAGTTTTTGCTGCAGAAGAAGATTTTCAGGTTTGTTTGAAATTAATTCATGCGCTTTAAGCTTTAGACTATCTTCCTCACCAAATCGTTCCTTTTCCTACAATGTAGATTCAATAAACTCGTTATTACTAATAGAATTAGCAAAAATATCAACAGAACTAGAATTATCATCGTGTGTTTTATTTAAAGATTTTTTATATATTTTGTGAAAAACAGAATTATAACTGCCATCGATCTTAAGAGGCCCAACTTCGCTGCTGTCAACAGATTCATATGATTTATGGCTTGTGTTATCTTCATTAGTGTTCAAATCTCCATCGGTCAGTTTCATATTGGCCTTATAGACTTCCATTCTTTCAGCAAATTTCTTGTCTATGGCATCCATTTTAGCGATGTGTTTTGCCGTGAAATTGCTATCTGAATCATATAGAGAAGATACAGAATCATAATCAGAAGAAAGTAGAGTGCAATCTTCATCTTCACGAGTGTTGATAGCAGAATATTCTCCTTCTACTTTTGTTTGCAGCATCCAATCCCATTAACGAGGAAATATCATGAATCCCATATGAGTGTCGACGATCCGTAACCGTGTAAGGATTTTTAATGGATTTGGACTGCGTTTCATCATCTTCATCGCTGACCTTTGCTTCATGATTTGAACTCGCGCCATCGATTTGAATTATTTTGTTAGCAGCAACAGTATGAAGTTTGTTAGTTTGAGGCCCAAAATCATGATTCCAATCCAAGCTTTTTTCCTTAAGAAGACCGTGATTGTTCATCAGCGGCCCAAGTATTTTACTATTTTTGACCATTGGAGTCTTTTGTCCTTTATCAAATGAAGATCATGAACTTTATAGATCTAGATTTGACTTCTTTTCCTTGTTTCTTCCCATTAGACTCAATCAAAACTTGTAAAAGATATGAACTTAGGCAAGATTTAGTGTAGATTAGATGAAGAAAAGCATCAAAAAAAATTAGGGTTTTTTGGGAGAGTTTCTCTCTGACTTCCAAATCTTGTTCCAGAGTGTCGTTTCCCTAAGATGTGCTAGGGCTGATGTCTGCTTTTCTCTTTGTTCTATGACTCTTGTGAGTGTCTGGTATCCTGATTTAGTGGTATATTCACCTGAGTGTGTGTGAGTCCATGTAAACGTGTCCTGGTCTTCTCTATTAAGTAATTGTATACGACTAATTTCCCCTTAACCACGCTTCTTTTCAGGACCTTTCCCATTATCAACAGGTTTCTCTTTAACAGCTATGGGGCCTTAAGCTTATCAATATCCCTAGAATCTGACTTATCAATCTCAATAGTATTAGGATTAACATCATATTATAAAGCCAAACGTGGAGAACTATCAACTAAAATATCATCACTTATATTGTAGGTATCTAAATTCATATATTTGTTTTTAATATCATGAACCAAATTAGTGTCCAAATCAGTTTAATTAGTGTTTATCTCAAACTCATCAATATTATCACAATTATCAACAACGAAATCAAAAGAAGGATTAGGAGGACCTTCTTTGAAGGAAGGTTTTTGCTGGAGAAGAAGATTTTCATGTTTGTTTGAAATTAATTTATGCGCTTTAAGCTTTAGACTATCTTCCTCACCAAATCGTTCCTTTTCCTGCAATGTAGATTCAACAAACTCGTTATTACTAATAGAATCAGCAATAACATCAACGGAGCTAAAATTATCTACCCGTGTTTTATTTGAAGATTTTTATCTGTTTTATGAAAAACAGAATCATCACTGCCATCGATCTTAAGAGGCCCAACTTCGCTCCTGTCAACATATTCATATGATTTATGGCTTGTGTTATCTTCATTAGTGTTCAAATCGCCATCAATCAGTTTCTTATTGGCCTTATAGACTTGCATTCTTTCAGAGAATTTTTTGTCTATGACATCCATTTTAGAGATGTATTTTGCCGTAAAATTGCTATCTGAATCATGAAGAGAAGATACAGAATCATAATCAGAAGTAAGTAGAGCGCAAATTTCATCTTCACGTGTGTTGATAGCAG
The DNA here is from genome assembly GCA_029959085.1 of Nemophila menziesii. Classification (NCBI taxonomy): domain Eukaryota; kingdom Viridiplantae; phylum Streptophyta; class Magnoliopsida; order Boraginales; family Hydrophyllaceae; genus Nemophila; species Nemophila menziesii. Next base: position 33,577,292 of record JARWIR010000005.1, on the reverse strand, counting down.
AATATTCTCCTTCGCGTTTGTTTGCAACATCCAATCCCATTAACGAGGCAATATCATAAATCCCATATGAGTGTAGATCAGTAACCTTGCAAGGATTTTTAAAGAATTTGGACTGAGTTTCTTCATCTTCATCGCTGACCTTTGCTTCATGATTTGAACTCGCGCCATCGATTTGAATATATTTTGTTAGCAACAACAGTATGAAGTTCGTTAGTTTAAGGACCAAAATCATGAGTCTGATCCAAGCTTTTTTAACTTAAGAAGACCGTTAGTGTTTATCAGCGACCCAAATATTTTACTATTTTTTACCGTTGGAGTCTTTTGTCCTTTATCGAATGAAGAAGATGAACTTTGTAGATCTAGATTTGACTTCTTTTTCTTGCTTCTTCCTATTAGAATCAATCAAAACTTGTAAAAGATATGAATTTGAGAAAGATTTGGTGAAGATTAGATGAAGAATAGCACCAAAAAAATTTAGGGTTTTTTGGAAGAGATTTTCTCTCTGACTTCCCAATCTTGTTCCAGAGTGTCGTGTCCGTAAGATGTGCTTGGGCTGATGTCTTCTTTTCCCTTTGTTCTGTGACTCTGGTGAGTGTCTGGTATCCTGATTTAGTGGTATATTCACCTGAGTGTGTGTGAGGCCATGTAAACGTGTCCTGGTCTTCCCTATTAAGTAATTGTATACGACGAATTTCCCCTTAATCACGCTTCTTTTTAGGACCTTTCCCTTTATCAACATGTTTCTTTTCATCAATAGGTTTCTCTTAAACAATTATGGGGTCCTTAAGCTTATCAATATCTCTAGAATCTGACTTATCAATCTCAATAGCATTAGGATTAACATCATATTCTAAAGCCAAACGTGAAGAACTAGCATCTAAAATATCATCAGTTATATTGCAGGTATCTAAATTCACAGATTTGTTTTTAATATCATGAACTAAATTAGTGTCCAAATCAGTTTCATTAGTGTTTATCTCAATCTCATTAATATTATCACAATTATCAACAACGAAATCAAAAGAAGGATTAGGAGGACCTTCTTTAACGGAAGGTTTTGGCTGCAGAAGAAGCTTTTCAGGTTTGTTTGAAATTAATTCATGCGCTTTAAGCTTTAGACTATCTTCCTCACCAAATCGTTCCTATTCCTGCAATGTAGATTTAACAAACTCTTTATTACTAATAGAATCAGAAACAACATCAACTGAGCTAGAATTATCATCGTGTGTTTTATTTAAAGATTTTTTTATCTGTTTTGTGAAAAACAGAATCATCACTGCCATCGATCTTAAGAAGCCCAACTTCGCTGCTGTCAACATATTCATATGATTTATGGCTTGTGTTATCTTCATTAATGTTATAATCGCCATCGATCAGTTTCTTATTGGCCTTATAGACTTGCATTCTTTTAGCGAATTTATTGTCTATGGCATCCATTTTAGCGATGTGTTTTGCCGTGAAATTGCTATCTGAATCATGAAGAGAAGATACAGAATCATAATCAGAAGTAAGTAGAGCGTAATCTTCATCTTCACGCGTGTTGATAGCAGAATGTTCTCCTTCGCTTTTGTTTGCAACATCCAGTCCCATTAACGAGGCAATATCATGAATCCCATATGAGTGTAGATCCGTAACCGTGCAAAGATTTTTAATGGATTTGGACTGCGTTTCTTCATCTTCATCGCTGGCCTTAGCTTCATGATTTGAACTCGAACCACCGATTTGAATTATTTTGTTAGCAGCAACAGTAAGAAGTTTGTTAGTTTGAGTCCCAAAATCATGAGTCCGATCCAAGCTTTTTTTCCATAAGAAGACTGTTACTGTTCATCAGCGAACCAAGTATTTTACTATTTTTGACCGTTGGAGTCTATTGTCCTTTATCAAATGAAGAAGATGTAGTTTGTAGATCTAGATTTGACTTATCTTTCTTGATTCTTAATATTAGAATCAATCAAAACTTGTTAAAGATATGAATTTGAGCAAGATTTAGTGTAGATTAGATGAAAAAAAGCATCAAAAAATTTTAGGGTTTTTTGGAGAGTTTCTCTCTGACTTCCAAATCTCTTTCCAGAGTGTCGTGTCCCTAAGATGTGCTTGGGCTGATGTCTGCTTTTCCCTTTGTTCTGCGACTCTGGTGAGTGTCTGGTGTCCTGATTTAGCGGTATATTCACCTGAGTGTATGTGAGGCCATGTAAACGTGTCCTGGTCTTCCCTATTAAGTAATTGTATACGACTAATTTCTCCTTAATCACGCTTCTTTTTAGGACCTTTCCCTTTATCAACATGTTTCTCTTCATCAATAGGTTTCTCTTTAACAGCTATGGGGGCCTTAAGCTTATCAATATCCCTAGAATCTGACTTATCAATCTCAATAGCATTAGAATTAACATCATATTCTAAAGCCAAACGTAAAGAACTAGCATCTAAAATAACACCAGTTATATTGCAGGTATCTAAATTCACAGATTTTTCTAATATCATGAACTAAATTAGTGTCCAAATCAGTTTCATTAGTGTTTATCTCAAGCTCATTAATATTATCACAATTATCAACAGCGAAATCAAAAGAAGGATTAGGAGGACCGTCTTGGACGGAAGGTTTTTGCTGCAGAAGAAGCTTTTCAGGTTTGTTTGAAATTAATTCATGCGCTTTTAGCTTTAGACCATCTTCCTCACCAAATCGTTCATTTTCCTGTAATGTAGATTCAACAAACTCTTTATTACTAATAGAATCAGCAACAACATAAACATAACTAGAATTATCATCGTGTGTGTTATTTAAAGATTTTTTATCTGTTTTGTGAAAAACAGAATTATCACTGCCATCGATCTTAAGAGGCCCAACTTCGCTGCTGTCAACAGATTCATATGATTTATGGCTTGTGTTATCTTCATTAGTGTTCAAATCTCTATCGATCAGTTTCTTATTGGCCTTATAGACTTGCATTCTTTCAGCAAATTTCTCGTCTATGGCATCCATTTTAGCGATGTGTTTTGCCGTGAAATTACTATCTGAATCATGAAGAGAAGATACAGATTCATAATCAGAAGAAAGTAGAGCGCAATCTTCATCTTCACGAGTGTTGATAGCAGAATATTCTCCTTCGCTTTTGTTTACAGTATCCAAGCCCATTAACGAGGAAATATCATGAATCCAATATGAGTGTAGATCCGTAACCGTGCAAGGATTTTAAATGGATTTGGACTGCGTTTTCTTCATCTTCATCGCTGACCTTTGCTTCATGATTTGAACTCGCGCCACTGATTTGAAGTATTTTGTTAGCAGCAACAGTATGAAGTTCGTTAATTTGAGGCCCAAAATCATGAGTCCGATCCAAGCTTTTTTCCTTAAGAAGACCGTTACTGTTCATTAGTGGCCCAAGTATTTTACTATTTTTGACCGTTGGAGTCTTTTGTCCTTTATCAAATGAAGAAGATGAACTTTGTAGATCTAAATTTGACTTCTTTTTCTTGTTTCTTCCCATTAGAATCAATCAAAACTTGTAAAAAATATAAATTTGAGCAAGATTTAGTGTAGATTAGATGAAGAAAAGCATCAAAAAATTTAGGGTTTTTTGGGAGAGTTTCTCTCAGACTTCTAAATCTTGTTCTACGACTCTGGTGAGTGTCCGGTATCCCTATTTAGTGGTATATTCACCTGAGTGTATGTGAGGCCATGTAAACGTGTCATGGTGTTCTCTATTAAGTAATTGTATACGACTAATTTCCCCTTAATCACGCTTCTTTTCAGGACCTTCCCTTTATCAACATGTTTCTCTTCATCAACCGGTTTCTCTTTAACAGCTATGGGGGCCTTAAGCTTATCAACATCCCTAGAACCTGACTTATCAATCTCAATAGCATTAGGATTAACATCATATTCTAAAGCCAAACGTGAAGAACTAGCATCTAAAATATCATCAGTTATATTGCAGGTATCTAAATTCACATATTTGTTTTTAATATTATGAACTAAATTAGTGTCCAAATCAGTTTAATTAGTGTTTATCTCAAGCTCATTAATACTATGACAATTATCAACAGCGAAATCAAAAGAAGGATTAGGAGGACCTTCTTGGACGGAAGGTTGTTGCTGCAGAAGAAGCTTTTCAGGTTTGATTGAAATTAATTCATGCGCTTTAAGCTTTAGACTATCTTCCTCACCAAATCGTTCCTTTTCCTACAATGTAGATTCAACGAACTTGTTATTACTAATAGAATCAGCAACAACATCAACAGAACTACAATTATCATCGTGTGTTTTATTTGAAGGTTTTTTATCGTTTTGTGAAAAACAGAATTATCACTGCATCGATCTTAAGAGGCCTAACTTCGCTGCTGTTAACAGATTCATATGATTTATGGATTGTGTTATCTTCATTAGTGTTCAAATTGCCATCGATAAGTTTCTTATTGGCTTTATAGACTTTCATTCTTTCAGCAAATTTCTTGTATATGGCATCCATTTTAGCGATGTGTTTTGCCGTGAAATTGCTATCTGAATCATGAAGAGAAGATACAGAATCATAATCGGAAGTAAGTAGAGCGCAATCTTCATCTTCACGAGTGTTGATAGCAGAATATTCTCCTTTGCTTTTGTTTGCAGCATACAATCCCATTAACGAGGCAATATCATGAATCCCATATGAGTGTAGATCCGTAACCGTGCAAGGATTTTTAATGGATTTGGACTGCGTTTCTTCATCTTCATCGCTGACCTTTTCTTCATGATTTGAACTCGCGCCATCGATTTGAATTATTTTGTTAGCAGCAACAATATGAAGTTCGTTAGTTTGAGGCCCAAAATCATGAGTCTGATCCAAGTTTTTTTTCCTTAAGATAACCGTTACTGTTCATCAGTGGCCCAAGTATTTTACTATTTTTGACCGTTGGAGTTTATTGTCCTTTATCAAATGAAGAAGACGAACTTTGTAGATCGAGATTTGACTTCTTTTTCTTGTTTCTTCCGATTAGAATCAATCAAAACTTGTAAAAGATATGAATTTGAGCAAGATTTATTTTAGATTAGATGAAGAAAAGGACCAAAAAATTTAAGGGTTTTTGGGAGAGTTTCTCTCTAACTTCCAAATCTTGTTCCAGAATGTCGTGTCCCTAAGATGTGCTTGGGCTGATGTCTGCTTTTCCCTTTGTTCTGCGACTCTGGTGAGTGTCTGGTATCCTTATTTAGTGGTATATTCACATGAGTGTGTGTGAGGTCATGTAAACGTGTCTTGTTCTTCTCTATTAAGTAATTGTATACGACTAATTTCTCCTTAATCACGCTTCTTTTGAGGACCTTTTCCTTTATCAACAGGTTTCTCTTCATCAACATGTTTCTCTTTAACAGCTATGGGGCCTTAAGCTTATCAATATCCCTAGAATCTGACTTATCAATCTCAATAGAATTAGGATTAACATCATATTCTAAAGCCAAACGTGAAGAACTAGCATCTAAAATATCATCAGTTATATTGCAGGTATCTAAATTCACGGATTTGTTTTTAATATCATGAACTAAAGTAGTGTCGAAATTAGTTTCATTAGTGTTTATCTCAAGCTCATTTATATTATCACAATTATCAACAGCGAAATCAAAAGAAGGATTAGGAGGACCTTCTTGGACGGAAGGTTTTTGCTGCATAAGAAGCTTTTCAGGTTTGTTTGAAATTAATTCATGCGCTTTAAGCTTTAGACTATCTTCCTCACCAAATCGTTCCTTCTCCGGCAATGTACATTCAACAAACTCGTTATTACTAATAGATTCAGCAACAACATCAACAGAACTATAATTATCATCGTGTGTTTTATTTGAAGATTTTTTATCTGTTTTGTGAAAAACAGAATTATCACTGCCATCGATCTTAAGAGGCCCAACTTCGTTGCTGTCAACAGATTCATATGATTTATGGCTTGTGTTATCTTCATTAGTGTTCAAATCGCCATCGATCAGTTTCTTATTAGCCTTATAGACTTGCATTCTTTTAGCAAATTTCTTGTCTATGGCATCCATTTTAGCGATGTGTTTTGCCGTGAAATTGCTATCTGAATCATGAAGAGAAGATACAGAATCATAAATAGAAAAGAGTAGAGCGCAATCTTCATCTTCACGAGTGTTGATAGCAGAATATTCCCCTTCGCTTTTGTTTGCAATATCCAAGCCCATTAACGAGTCAATATTATGAATCCCATATGAGTGTAGATCCGTAACCGTGCTAGGATTTTAATGGATTCGTATTGCGTTTCTTCATCTTCATCGCTGACCTTTGCTTCATGATTTGAACTCGTGCCATCGATTTGAATTATTTTGTTAGCAACAACAGTATGAAGTTCGTTAGTTTGAGGCCCAAAATCATGAGTCCGATCCAAGCTTTTTTCCTTAAGAAGACCGTTACTGTTCATCAGCGGCCAAAGTATTTTACTATTTGTTACTGTTGGAGTCTTTTGTCCTTTATCAAATGAAGGTGATGAACTTTGTAGATCTAGATTTGACTTTTTTTTCTTGTTTATTCCCATTAGAATCAATCAAAACTTGTAAAAGATATGAATTTGAGCAAGATTTGGTGTAGATTAGATGAATAAAAGCACCAAAAAATTTAGGGTTTTTGGGATGTTTCTCTCTCTGTCTTCCAAATCTTGTTCCAGATTGTCGTGTCCCTAAGATGTGCTTGGGCTGATGTCTTATTTTCCCTTTGTTCTGCGACTCTGGTGAGTGTCCGGTATCCTGATTTAGTGGTATATTCACCTGAGTTTGTGTGAGGCCATGTAAACGTGTTCTGGTCTTCTCAATTAAGTAATTGTATACGACTAATTTCCCCTTAATCGGTGCCGGTAAACTGCATCAATAGTTTTCCAGTTCCACTCGTCTACGTCAGTTTTCATAAGTTGATCAACCGTTTCTAGAGAGGTGTCAATCGGTCTGTCTTATCAACCCTGATTGAAGCCACTTGCGTGTCCATATGCTAGTTGCTTTCCGATTACCAATTTGAGCGATACCTTGTTGAATGAGGAGGTCAAAGCTCTCGATGATGCTCGCCAAAGACCAAGATCTACTCTGTCTTAGTCTAACTTCTAGCAAGTCCTTATTGGGATAGTATATTCCTTTAAGAACTTTTGTTGTCAACGATTCCAGATGCTAAAGTAGTCGCCATGCTTGAGTCGCTAAGAGTTCCCTATTTGCTCGTTTCCAGTCGCGAAATCCCATTCCCCCCACCACTTTCGACGCTGTCATCTTTTCCTATTCCAACTAGTGAATTTTTCTTTTCGCAAGTGAATTTCACCAAATATCTAGCGATGATCGGGGTAATTTTCCTGCATAATGAGATCAAAAATGAAATATGAACATGGCATAGGTAGGGATCGCCTGTAGTACTGCCTTGATAAGTATTTCTTTTCCTCCTTCCGACAGGAGTTTTGCAATCCATCCCTAGGCTTTGTTAAAGACTTTGTCCACAATCCATGATAGCTCCTCAAGATTAGACCTTTTGTGCAAAGTGGAATGCCCAGATATTTCCTAAAGTCACATGTTTCCTTGATCTATAGTGTCTCTGCCACGTGCTTCCTGACATCCTCCGGAATATGTTTGCTAAAGAAATGACTGATTTATTGAAGTTTACTTTTTGACTTGTACATTTACGGTAGGTATCAATACATTCTTGGAATTCCGCAATATCCTGTTCTTCAAGAGAAAGGAAGAACAACGAGTCATCTGCAAAAAGTGGATGCGAGATAACCGGACAGTTCCGTGTAATACGTATCCCTTTAAGTACAAAAAATAACAATTAATTTATGAATTTAAATTAATTTTAAAAAACAAAAATTCTCTCTGATCATTATAGTTAGGAGGAATATTGATATTTTCTATTGTAGTGATCAGTTATTAGCTTCTTTTAATTTTTTTAGTCATATTTGTAATGAGTAATAATATATACCACTCAAATTCATAACATTCAAGTATATCACCTATGACGTGGTATAATTTGATTAAAGATTTACTTCTAACCAATTCACGCCACGTCGTGGATGGTATTTGAATGGTATGAATTGAAATAGTATATATCATTACTCATTTGTAATTCGTATCGACTTGTAATCGTTTTAGTTTGAATAAAAAAGACCAATAAAAAATAGTTCCATCAAACTCTTGTCCAGATGGACAATTCAGCCGATTATTCGTCAAATTAGGCGGATAGCAGAGGAAGCGGGACCGATATCCTTCAATTTCATCCCCAGAAGGATCAACAGTCAGGCAGACCATCTTGCAAAACACGCTAGACACGGAGCCAAGCAGTTAAAAAACGTATCGCTACAAATCACGGACCGTATGAAGAGGATGGGTATCGGGTGATATTCATGTATATTTAGTTTGTATCCTTAGTTTGTAGAGTAATGATATATGTCACCCCTTTTCATGTCACCTTTTTATCACCCTTCTATATATATAATCTGATTTCCTTGAATAGAAGATAAAGAAAAATTAAATAGGATAGAGAAACTAATTCATTGGTACATGTAGGCATACACGTAAGGGGTGATAAAAAGGTGATACCATAAGGGTGACAAATATCATTACTCTAGTTTGTATCCTTAGTTTGTATCTTTTGCCCAAAAAAAAAAAAAAACTCTTGTCCATTCTTTTTCTTTGGTCAAGAAAGCTTCATTTTTTTACAAAAATAATTGTATTCATGATCAAACTTATGATTCGTAATTTTGCTTTCTATGTCCTTCAATTTTTCTTATATATACCCTTCATCAGTTCTCCTCCTCAAAACATTTCTTCATTCTTTCCAAAGTCTTGAAAACTAATTAACAATAATGGCTATTGCATATCCTCATTACCATAAATCCTCCGAAAACACCAAATCTGTCGACCGTTTCAAGGTCTCCTTTCCAGCAACACCACAACCAAGCCAAGATGAATTGAAGAGGATTGCAGCCTACAAAGCCGTTGAATATGTCAAATCCGGCATGGTCGTTGGCCTCGGCACAGGCTCCACAGCGAAACACGCCGTGGACAGGATTGGAGAACTCCTTAAAACCGGAAAATTGAAGAACATTCTTGGCATACCGACATCAAAAATAACTCATGAACAAGCTGTCTCTTTAGATATACCTTTATGTGATCTCGATTCATATCCTATTATCGACGTAGCCATTGATGGCGCTGATGAAGTTGACCCGTATATGAATTTAGTCAAAGGACGAGGTGGGTCGTTGTTACGTGAAAAAATGGTGGAGGCAGCTAGTAAGAAGTTTATCGTGATTGTTGATGAATCGAAATTGGTGAAGTATATAGGTGGGAGTGGATTGGCTATGCCCGTAGAGATTGTTCAATTTTCGTGGAAATTTACGTTGCAAAGGCTTGAGATGTTATTCACAGACGCAGGTTGTGTTGGGAAATTAAGAAGACAAGGGGGAAATGGAGAGCCTTATGTGACTGATAATGGAAATTATATAATCGATTTATATTTTCAGAGAGATATTGGTGATTTAAAGTCTGCTAGCGATGCAATTTTGAGGCTTGCTGGTGTTGTGGAGCATGGTATGTTTCTTGATATGGCTACTACTTTGATTGTGGCCGGTAAAAATGGTGTTACAATCGAGAATAAGGATTGAGTTATTTTGTTTATCAGTTATGTTTGAGATCATTATGGTCTAGCTAGGAGCTAACATATTACTCTTAGGGAGAGATTAAATTGGAGGGTAAAGAAGATTACTTCCCCAAAATGGGTCTTTTTTAGGCAAACCCAAATGGGTCACTTAGAGGGTTTTCTTGGGTTTCGGTGATTAATCAATGTGTTAGGGAAATAATTATACTATTATTCATTTGAGGTTTTATGCTAGATTCAATGATATTCGATTATGTACTCCCTCCATTCTTTAATAATTGACTCTTCAGCCAATATAATTTATTCTACAATATATGTCACATTTCAAGTTTCAATACAAGTTAAATGACCTCTTTCCACTTTTACCCTTATTCTTAAAATCTTTCAATTTTCTCTTTCTTAAAAATAGGGATGCTTTAGTCATATTAAACTAATTTTTTCCTACTTTTTAGATTCCTTAATATGTGTGAAAAGCTCTAAAGAGTCATTTATTAAGGAATGAAGGGAGTAATTGTTTAATGAGATAGGGTAGTTTTTTTTTTTTTTTGTCAATGAGATAGGGTAGTTATTAAATTCGATTGTAAGTACTCATTTTTTTCATTTTAATGAAACTATTTTTAATTAGGGTAAAGTTTTTTTTTTCTTCATACAGATAAGGCTTAAATTCGTTTAAATAATATAATTACAAGACTAAGACTTTAGATGGTCACTAACCTTAATCTAAAAAACTGATTTTATATTAAGTAAGGTTTGAAAAAAAAACTTAATTTTATAACGACGGATTATATCGTTATGATGGATAAAAGTACTCAAGAGGGTCATGTTGAACCTGTAGACTCCCACTAAAACCTGAACCAATCCTCGTCAATATATTCGCATATTCATTTCACTTCTCGATAGATATGAAATAATGAAAAATTAGATTTACTATAGAGAATATCCAATTAGGGTAAAACTTTCGTCCAATATTAGATTGTCTTATATTCATATCATAACTATTAATTATTTTAACAAGAGTGATTTACCTATACAGTCTACGGACTATTGTCAATTGCCCATCAAGTCCAACCCACCCAAAATGTTTGAATTGCCCTTTTACTCAATTAATATTTTTTGACTTACCAAAACTAATATCCTAATTATATGCAACCAATCAATTAATTGCAAAATAAAAAAGAAAAAACATTAAATTAAAGTACAAAACAAAACGAATAAAACAAATAGAAATCAATGATTGTATATCTTTCTTTAATATTTGCGTAGTAATTACAAATAATTTGCACCAATAATTACAACCCACCGATATTAACTAGCACAACACTGATATTCCACACGTAACCTATCAATACAAACCACCGATATTAACTAGCACACCATTGATATTCCACACGTAACCCATCAGTACAAACCACCGATATTAACTAGCACACCACTGATATTCCACACGTAACCCATCATTAATTAAATCCACACGTAACCTATCAGTACAAACCATCGATATTAAGTAGCACACCGCTGATATTCCATACGTAGCCCATCACTAATTAAAAGCAAGGTATTCCAATTGTTTCTTTGCTCTCCAACATTCTTGTGCATCTCTACTCTATCAGCAATCGCCTCCAAGATTCTGTAAAGCTTAGCCATCACCAAATAGACTTACGCTCCAATCACCAAAAAAGAAAGGCAACAATAAACAAAACAGTTTGAAGATTACCTATTTGTTACGAATTACCTTTTTGTTTCTAATGAGTAAATGAAATAGGCTTACACATTGGTAGGTGGTATAAGGCCTCACTCGCGTGTGCGCCTGGCTTACACATGATAGAGTAGTCGGCTCAAAGTCAAGCAGGACCGAGGAGGCTACTTGGAGATGAATCGAACAAAAGTAGTTGTCCTCCGATTTGCTCTTGTACTTGTAGATCGCACCAAGGCACAAGGACGGAACACCTGTCTTTCGATCTGGTCTACTGGGCCTGTCACTTGGAGAAGAAACAAACAAGAGACTGAAAATATCTGATAACGAAAATGATTGATGATGAATGTTGTGGTCTGTATTGTTGAAGGTGAGAAACGGTGGTGTGTGTGATAGAATGGAGTTGTTAAAGCATTAAACAAATTTACCATAATAAACTACAATAATCAAGGGATTTAATATATCAACTAATAATAGGAAATTAGTTACCAGCGAGAATCATGGAAAGCTTTGATATGATTTGATCATGAATAAGGGTATCGACGGAATATCATGAAATTCGTTGGACCTCCTAAGGGAATAATCCGGGGCTGGACCTGATAGGGGTGGATAGTTGGGTTGTAGGACTTAATGAGCCAATATCTCTTTTAACAAAACATATGTTATTAGATTAATTAATTAATTATAATAATTAGTTTTTACAAATTTAAAACATGAGATATGTGTCATAATATAATTTGTATTTTATCTCAATTTAAGAAAGTATTTTTTTATGTATTGTTTTATTCGTCCAATTTTAAAAAAATAATGTTTGATATTTTCTACATTGTCTCTTCGTATCGCCTCTTTTGAATCTGCATCAATTTTCATCAATCTGAGGTGAGACATTTTTTTTTCATTTTTATTGTATTTATAAACAAATTTCATGACTCTATTTTAATTTTTTTCAATTTGATGTGAGTATATATATAAGATTTCTTTCTGTAAATATCAACATTCGGGTTTTTTTGAGATAATCTGTATTTCTGTATTACCGTGTAAAAGGTTTTTTAAATTATTTGTACTTTGTAGATGATATAAGTTAGAAATTTATAACTATAAACAAATGAATTCTATGAATAAAATATCATCGTATTGTTCAGTAAAGTTGAATAAGTTGTACGTTAGTTGGAAACAAATTAAGTTTAAATGAATATAATAGTGCCTATAAATCAAGGAAGGTTTTTTCTTTTATTTGTATTAGATTGATGTGTATACTGGAAATCTTTTGCTTGGATTATGTTATAGATGGAGTTTCCAAAATATGATATAAATACAGTACCACTTAAATGAAGAGAAAAATGTCGAGCAAAAGTAGCACAAGTAATTTGTTTACTAATTTATTGGATTAGTCGTTTAAATCGATCACATTCTAAATTCCTTATTCTATGATGAACTCTAAAAGAGAAAGAGATCGAGAAGACATAATGGGTAGAATTATAGGGAGCGAAGCAGGGCGTGACATAGTCAGATTGGGTTCACAAACATTTTTAAAATTTTGTACTTTATTAGAAAGAGATGGTGGTCTTACAACAACTAAACAAGTAAGTATAGAAGAACAAGTTGCAAAAACACTTTATATGCTAGGCCATCATGCAAAAAATAGTGTCGTACAATTTTGATTTTTACGTTCTGGTGAAACAACTTGTCGTCACTTTCATCGAGTATTGAGGTCCATTATAAATTTAGAGGACAAATTTTTAAAACAACCAGATGGTGCACATATTCAAGCAGAGATACTTGAAAGCAATCGGTTCTATCCCTACTTTAAGGTAAAATTATGTTATCATATTTCGGTGAATGAAGTTCATTATGATATTTTTAACAAATTATAATTATGACATAATTACAGGATTGGATTGGTACTATAGATGGAACTCATATTTGGGTTAAAGTGTCTGGGGAAGCTGCTACTAGATATCGGGGCAGGAAAGAATATCCTACCCAAAATGTTTTAGCAGCATGTACGTTTGACTTAAAGTTTACATATGTTTTACCTGGATGGGAAGAGTCTGCGTCTGACTCATGAATAATAAAAGATACTTTGTCTAGGGATGATAAATTTATAATTCCCCCATGTAAAAAATTAATAAACTGGAAAAGCTGATAATTTTTTGTTTCTATTTACATGATAAATGATAATTTTTTTTATTGTAATAGGAAATACTATCTAGTTGATGCTGGAATTATGTTAAGAAGTGGACTCATTGATCCTTACAGAGGGGTGCGTTACCACTTGAAAGAGTATTCAACACAAAATCCACCACAAGATTATAGAGAGTTATTTAATCATCGTTATTCATCGTTGCGTAACGCTATTGAAAGGGCATTTGGGGTTCTAAAGAAGTAATTTCCTATAATATCAAGTTCAAGGGAACCCAAATATGGAATTAAAACCCAAAATTTTATTATTTTAGCATGTTGTTTAGTGCACAATTACTTAAGGGCGTAGATACAAATGAACAATTAATCGCTGAAGTAGATGAAGAAATTATGAATTCAAATCCATATCAGCAAAATATTAATTTTGATGAGGATAATGCACAAGGATAAATAGTGTGAGGCACTATAACTAGTGCAATGTGGAATGATTACAATATGTGATTTTAGAAATTTAATCTGCATTATGACTTTGAGTTTTAATCTGTGTATTTTGAACTTAGCTTTATAAAAAATATATTTTTGTTATCGCAATTGTTATGTTATATATGAATCTGGAATATATTTACTTTAATATTTCAATACAGTTCTTCATATTTTCATAATATTATGTGTTATTAAATCCTTGTATAATTTTTTTGTAATGAAGACCTACCGAAGACGGAAGGAAGCATGTCATGGACTACATCAATGGACGACACCCTTGTTGAGGCTTATTTGCATCAACATAACATTGGAAATAGGGTGAACGTGACTTTTACCAGCCAGACATATCGTAATATTGTGAAAGAAGTGGAGGAAAATTGGGTATGCATATTGACAAAGATAAGATACAAAATCGGTGGAAAACAATCAAATCCAACTGGACCAAATGTTTTGATATTTTGGAAAATAGAATGAACGGCTTTGCGTTTAATCTAGTAACAAAACTATAAAGTGCTGAACCTGAGGTTTGGGAAAGGCTAATAGAGGTGGGTGGAAACAATTTTCATGGTTAATGATATATTATTTTTATCATTAATATTTACTAATAATTTTTTTTTTGAATTTTCAAGTCTAACCAACAGGCTGAGGAATTGATGACATAACCAGTTCCTTACTATGATCAACTACTTATATTGTATGGAAATGATCGGGCAACAGGAGAGAACGCTGTAACTGCATCTGAACAAAGAAAAAGAAAGAGAGCAACAGAGTATATGGATACTATAAATGACATTGACAACATGGTTAATCAAAATGAAGCTAGTTTAGGCAGTTCTGGTAGCTTCTCAGAAATTTTTGAGACAACGACTATAGGAGCTGATGAGGTTCACTCAAAAAACAGTAAGAAACTTATTTGCAAGAAGCCAAAGGAGGCGACTGAAGTCGAACCTCACTTTCCTAAAGAAGCACCCATGTCAGTTGCTGAAGTTTTGAAGGAAGGAAATATCGCTTATACTAAAGCTAAACAAGCTCTTCCATTAAGGGAGGAACAAGTCTGGGAATTCATTGAGGAACTAGACATTGAGTCTGATATGTTTGCACAAGTGTATGTTTTCTTCTTGACAGGCCTGATAAGTTGAGAGCTTTACTTGGATGCCCGATTGAAAGGAGAAAGAAATTATTGATGTTATTTACGTTTGGTGAAAGCTCGTCTTCAAAGAATTGAAAAAAGATACGTATGGAGTTGAGAATGATTAACTTGATGTCGTGGGTCTTTTGTGAATTACTAGTATCCCACTTGTTAGTCTACTAATTATTTTTTGGATGTCAAAGCCTTTTTTGGTTAATGCTTTTCATTTTGTAAGTGTCCAGCCTATGTAGTGGTTTTTTTGTAATGTTGTTAAGGTTGGATGATATATTTTGAAGACAAAAAATTTGGTTTTGTATGGTTCTATTTAATATATGTTGTTCCATTGAACAATTTATCATTTTATTTTTGAGAAATTATGCATGAGAGATGATTTAATTTAGCAATTTAATGTGGTAAAGATATAACCTATATTTATATAATATGGAGATAGAATATTAGATATTAAATGTTTTTCACGTCAAATTTGAGTTGATGTTAGGATTTTGGAAATTTGGAATATATCTGAAATATATTCTTCACGTTATGCTTATCAAGAAGCAGAAGTCAAAGATATGGAAGCAATTTATGAAGGTTTATTGTGATTACAGCAAATATGTACATTATTTTTTGGTACAGTTCTAAAAGTAAAACTTGTTTTTACATTTTGAAGCTTATTTTCTGAAGACTTCATCTTTTTTACAACAAATGATGACTTGAAGCTGCCGAATTATTACCTTGTTTCTCATTCACAAATTGAACAATCTTCTGATGAATATTTAGTTTATAATGGTATTAGTACGTTTGCTTGCAGGATCTGATTCACTTTTTTTGGGATACTTTTCTTTTGCTTGTTAAAATATGAGTTTTAGTCGAAATTGATATTACTTGTGAGCTAAACACGTAGTTGATTTCGATTTTCCATGCAAAAATCCTTATTGTATTGAAATTGAGTACGAAAAATTAGTTGTGCAATGCGTTAAATGTAAGGCGATTATTATTCTTGATATAGGGGCCTATTTGAATGCTTCTTATTCTTTAGGGGTTTTACTACAAACTTCTGAAAATAAAGGTGCAGATAATTTGCTTGAAGAACCTGTTGGGATCCTTTTGAAAGTTTCAATAACTTTAGGGGTAAATCTGCAAACTTTGGAAAATAAAGGTGTTGGTGAATTGCTTGATATTAATAACATTGCAACATCTAATATTGTTAATTATATATGAAGTCCCTTGTTAAATTGTATATGAAGTCCCTGTTCATTTTCTTTTGTGAAGTATGTTAATTGTATTTTGTGAATACTTCGAAAAAAAGGATTATTCTTGTCTGAATTATTCTTCTATTTTTATTAAAATATCCTCTCTAATCCAAACAAAACCTTAAAAAAGCATCTCTAACTCATAATCCATAATTTGCCCTGCCAATAATCCTGAGACACTCCTCAAAGATAAAAAATTGTTATCTAAAATGATTCCTCCATATACGTATACGTATATTTTATAAATTGTTTCCGTAAAATCAGATTGGTGAGCAAAATTTGTTGATATTTTGGTCAAATCGCACTAGCATAGTGTTTTAGATAAATTGGTTGAAGGAACAGCACATTCTACCGAATTAGAACAAGTTGGACAAGTTATATCAATGTGAGCAATTGATCACCCTTTGTTTTTTTTTTTCATACATGAGAGGCTTAAAAACT
The DNA here is from genome assembly GCA_029959085.1 of Nemophila menziesii. Classification (NCBI taxonomy): domain Eukaryota; kingdom Viridiplantae; phylum Streptophyta; class Magnoliopsida; order Boraginales; family Hydrophyllaceae; genus Nemophila; species Nemophila menziesii. The sequence continues at coordinate 33,560,546 of JARWIR010000005.1, read as the reverse complement.
GTTAAGAAAGGAAAATACATGAAAGAAACTGAGTTCTTATTAAGAATCTAGAACAACTCTAGTAGTTGCTCGTTCACATCTATCACTCGTAATAAAATTCCATAAATAATCTGGGGGTCCTCAAATTCTATCGGGTGAGTCCTTATAATAGCACCTTCCTTTGCAAGCTTATCAGCACAGAAGTTTGCTTCGCGATAAATATGCGTTAAGACGAACTTTGAATAATAGCGTAAAATTGTCCAACATTCTTTCGCAATTGAAACGACTTGACTTCTTGACTTCTTGAGTTCCCACCGCCCTTCCCTAGCGCGTGGAACTCCTTCGAGTTCATATGACCTGTTGATAAACTCCCACCGCCCTTCACTAGCGCGTGGAGTTCCTCCGAGTCCGTTTCAATGCACAAATCACGTAGACCTCTTTTGATTGCATTATTTTAAGCCATAATGCAATGCTAAAATTTCCGAAACAAAAGGTGAATCAAACAAACACGGGCCCGTGAATCCAGCAATACATATACCATTAGGGTCCCGTAGTACCCCTCCAATACCCGCTATTCCTTTTAATTCAATAAAACACCCATCTATGTTTAGTTTCACGCATTCGCTAGGCTTCACCCAATTAACCATGACACTAGATGCTAATTTAATAATACCACCGTCAATTCTTTTACCCCAAGCAAGAACAAATGAACTAGCTAACGAGAAAACTTCCTTTCTAATCTCGCATTCATGTGACAAAGGAGCCTCATCTGAATAAATAACTTGATTGCGTTTATTCCATATTACCGAGATACCAGCCGCGAATAATAACGGCCATTCGGTCCCAGCAATTATTACTTTAGAACGGAGATGGCCTTCAAACCATCGTTTTATGTTTATCAAGTTACACAAGGAATCAGTCATCGCTGCAGAATGTGTAGCAGCTCGTGAGACCTGCGCATCAGCTGCAATTTCTGCAGAAAATTCTGTTGCAGCTGCTTAATCAGACCCTCGGCTAATGGTTGCTGCAGGTCCTAAGAAATTAATTGCAGCAGGCCCTCCTCGCTCCTCCGCATCAGCTCTTGGTCCAACTCGCCTAAACACAGCAGGCCCGTGATCACCTCCACCAGCAGCTGCTCTCCTGCCCCTGTTCCGCCGAGCTGCAGATTCCACACCAGCTCTCTCCAGCAAGCCTTCATTGAGCTGCAGTAACAGGTCCCTGTCCCGTCCATTAGTCCATTCCCTTTCCTGTCCCAAGTCTTCCTTTCTAATCACCCTTTGTTTTAATGCCATCCCCATTCTTTTCCATCCAATTTAATAAGTTATAACATCAGATACATATTAAGTTTAATAACCTTATAAGCCAAAACCTCATCAATGATATGTATGCAAAAAAAAAAAAAAACCTCATCAATGATCCCCATCAATAATAGACCATCAATTTTCCATAAAAACCTATTCTTTTCTAAATTTTTAAATGATGTGCAATTATTTTCTCACAAACTTAATCAATAAATATTTCAACATATTACAAAATTGATCACTATTAATTCATAATTCACCTCTATCAAAAACCCTAAACATAACAACACATGACATTATTTGTTCAAGGAATCGCAAAGATTGTTGGTTAACAGATTCCTTTTAAGTAAAGGCTCTCGGTATTAATGGAACAAGGAACACCTCATTCTTAATTGGACTCAAGGAACACTTTGTTTCTTTTACAATTCCATAAATTTAGACTATGCCCTAAGCCCGAGGAGAGTGCAGACTCAACCTGCACAAATCCGGTTATGTTGATTTGTACTATTTGTTTAATTCACTAGATTGCCTTGTAAACAAAAGTCCATCCATGAGTTTGAAGATAATACAACTCTTGTTTTATTGAGAAATTCAATAAAGAAATTGGAAACCAATTATAAACAATTGTCTTGAAGATAAATCATGAACCCTATCTGAAATAGTTTTGAAAGAAATTCTGACTCTAACATCTAAACCTAACTCCGTTGGCTTAATTTTACTAATTTGAATATTTCACTAATATAACATTTATTTAAAAATAATTACATTAATTTAAGTGCAAACTTTTATAATACATTTAAGAAACTGAAAACCTTTAATAAAGAAAAAAAAGAAGAACTGGAATACAAATTAACAAAGATAAATTAAAATACAGAAAGTAGGCGTCAGTTCTCCAAGGTGTATAATCAAGATTATGCATTCAGTCGCAAATTACCCATTCACGCTTTTTAACTTCATCATTTGCCCAATGTCGCCAATCAGAAACTAATGTCAAAAGTAATAATAAACTGTAAAAACAAAAAAACAAAAAATACTCTCAAAAATTTTTAATACAAAGGCGATCAAAACCTGTCGGGATTCATAGTGTAACATCAAAATAAATCAGTGTCTTGATAGACTAATGAATTTTTCATCATCTCGCCTTTTTCTTAGATTTATAAAAGATAATAAAACAGATATAACAAAACAAAAAATTAGAAAGAGAGATGCTCAGAACTTCTTAGAGGATTGTGTAGCTGTCATAGGCGAATAAGCCTCAAGCACATAGTGTGATCATCGCTGCACCTTAATTTTGTACAACTACACAAGTGTAATATATATAGGAGTGGTTAGTATATACTTGGGTGGGGAAAGAGAAACCCTAGCCGCTTAACTTTATAAGATTAGCTTTCGGCTCGATAATGTGACGGCCCATCACAATTCACAACCCTTCCTTCACAACCCTACTTGTATTTCTTTTTTAATTGATATAATATTTTTTTTGACATGTTTGCTACTATGATTATAAATTTGTCCCGTCATCCTACTTAAGTTTGTTGTTGTTGAGTCTCCATAGGGTCTGTGTCTAACATTTTTTGCAAGAACGTCGGCTTGCCCATTAAATCTTCTCGGTAGATGTCAGAATGTTACTAGGCCTGATTCCTCCGCCATTCTCTGGTTTCTTTGGATGATTGGTTGAATCGTCCATCTTGCGGCTGGCACTTCCCTAATACCTTGTACTAAATCAAGATTATCTGAGTATATTACCTTCGGTGTATCCGGAAATTCCATGCCCTGTTCTGTCGCTTTCAAAACTGCTACCGCTCCGCCTTCCAAGATTGAACAACACCTGACTGTCTCCTGGACTACTTTTCGTTGGTTGATCCTATGGTGTATTTGTACGATTTCAATACTTGTGGGTTCTTATTTAGTATGAAAAGATGCATCACATAAAAAGGAAATACCGTTTATATTGTCGATCGGTTTTATGGTTAGAGCCGTTGTAGGGTCGTTATTTTGATATGGATCCTGAATGACCGCCCACTCTGGCCCATGTAGCTCTCCCATCAAATTTTGTGTTGTTTTTGTTACATGGTCCACATCTATGACGATATCTTCATGAAGTGATTTCATTTTACTTTCCAAATATACCATATGAGTATAAAAAGGTATGGTGGCTGGTAGGGTGTGATAAATATATGATAATAAAAGATGCAACTATCACCCTAACCAAATACGTTACTCACTACAAGTATCACAGGTCGTATGCAAGCTTTAATGATAAGTTAAGATTCGTTCTCAAGGACTTAGTGTGTTATACGAATGGATTACAAGAAAGCGTAGTAATAATTAGATCAATGAATTAAAAGAAAAGAAAAGTAAATAATAATGATTGAGGAGATTAATGATTAATTAAACTAAAGACAATAAAATAAAGATGTAAGAATGAGATGAGAAATATAACTTAGGTTTGCTAGTATGCACTTATCCTTCTATTTCTTTACTAGTTAATAAGGGTGATTAAAGCTCTTAGATAAGTAGTCAGGATTCTATATTCCTCCTAACCCCCTTCCGGATAGACTTAATACCGACCTAACAATTACTAGGGGACTTGGGTAAGGGGACCCTGCGCAATGATCGGTGGTTAAATCTTAGACCCTAATGTTTATCTAGTTAGGCAAGCCATTCCAGATCACTACCACACACTAGACGTTTATGTGGTGTTTCAATAATTAGACACCCCTTCTGGGTAACCATCTAACTACTGTTAAGACAGTCCTAACATGATCAAGATTAGGGCTGGAAATAAGTCAAAGCACATAAAACAAATATATAGTTAAGAAGCTAGAATATTTTTAAAAGGTTTTTCCAAGACAAACTTAGATAGAAGAAAATAGAATTCAAAGGTTATACATATGAATAACCCAAGCTATGGGATAATTAATTCATGCTAACAAGAAACAAACTAAAATAAATACATAATGTCAACTTGCTTCTCCTGATGATGTTTCTTGAGACTAAGGACTAATAATTAAGCAAAGACATGTTTACAATGATAAAAGGGTTTATTTATAGGTGCTAAGAAGACCCTAGCTCGAAATTGGTGAGTAAAAGGTAAGTAATTTGAGTCAAAGTCCAACTCAATCGGAGAGGATAAACACTGCTCACTGGTTTGATCATATCTCCTTCGTCATTGGTCTGATTTTTGCCTACTTTATATTGAAACAACCATAGAGAAAAGATCTACATTTAATCTTTTGAATGCTCAACCAATTTCCCAGCCGATTTGAAGTTCTCTTCACTTTAGTGGACGTAGATGCAGAATTTTAGATTTACTTGGTTGCTTTTCCTATTTTATCTCTATTTCCTTTTATCTCTTGATTCCTTCCATATCTTCTTTTCTTATCTCTTTAGAATTGATTTAGAAAATAATTATATTCCATATATCTATAAAGCTTCACATTAACACACAAATTAAACCAAATATGCTCTAAATATAATAAATCATCAAATCCAGACAAGAAAAAAGAAATTATCAAAATATGAATAAAAAACTATAATTAATTAATCAAATACACCTGAAATGATGTCTCCAACGTAGATTATAATATCACAAATAGGGAGACATCAAGACACCAAACTCAAAGTTGTATCGTCCTGATACAATAAAGATAAGAACAAAGGGAAGTCTCTAAATACACACCTAAGTCAATTAAGCACAGTGGGAGGAAGATAGCAGAATATATAAAATAAACTCAAAGCGACTACTCAAAAAAATCCGCGTAAGAATATTTACAAACTAATTTGCCTGTACACTTGTCATACTCACGATCAACACGGCTCAAATTCAAGATCAGTTAGCTTTGCAATGCACAAAGGAGAGGTTCTTCACTTAGCTTACCAAGGAGGCTATAGATTGTTCATCGAACTTCACTAGTATCCAAAGATCCACCTAACTACTCTCTAACGGCTCAATCAATTTTAGATTACATATCAAAGAGTCATAAGGTATTTAAGGTTGTAATGTTTGCTTAGGGCCAGTATGATAGTATATTTGGATAATTTAGAGCGAGCTTTTGGCTCGCTCTTCACTAGCCTCAATGAATCGCCCTATAGCTTGAGTTACTCTCATAAAACATTCTCACTCAACCCAATGATTTGATGCACTAATTAGCATCCCCAATTGACTCAATACTTAACATAAAAATTCCACTTTGCCGGTCAAAATATTTTCAAGCTTTTCATATCAATTTTTTATTTTTGTAATATAGCTATGACTCTCTTTTTAATGTGAGATGTCTTGCTACTTTTTTCACATATACTCTTTTCATAACTTTTTTTTCATTTACTTTTACCCGACAAAGGATTACAATATATTAAACTTGTTAATCATCATCAAAATATAGAGAACAACTACATAAGCTCAAAAATTCCCACCTCAATAATATTTCCCATAATGGTGGACCCACCACCCCAAAATAAAGCTCTAAAACAATTGTCTATGCATCACGATTCGAGTGCGGGTCATATGGAAAATTCACAAAACCTAAAGGGATATGGCTTATAACATGGCTAAATAAAAACGCTTTAGAAAGGCTAAAAAAGACTGAGAAGGATAATAAATATAATAAATGGACAACAAGCTAAAAGGCAACAAGGGGCTTCTCAAAGAACCACCTTAATTATTTTCTAAACTATGCAATTTCGTTGTTCTCTTACCTTTAGCACGTTCATCAAATGGGTTTATCAACTAGCTTGGATCTAACAGCCTACAGACCACTCAAGGTGCCCTAAGATCAAACATACTTCTACCACATTGCTTACTACTTTACTATCGATGTGTGTTTCCTGTAAATACTCAAAGCATACAAAATAAAACAACTCTTAAACATATTACTTTCTATCATTACCTTACTAAGCTTATGCTTTCCTGCTATTAAACACCCTCTACATCTAAATCCCATGTATCAAAAATTTTAATTTCTTCCAAAAACAGTAAAATCACATAAAAATGGAGATGAGAGACAAGGAATCCCCACACCCCTAACTCAAAATTTTAGGTGTGTCCCCACGACTCAAAAAAGACTCTAAAAAGGAATTAAAAACAAGCAAATAAAGCATATGCATAAATGGTAAGGAAGAAAGAGAACATACTCTCGAGGCTATTGCCTCGCTTTATCAACATTTAAGGTAGGATTTACTGGATCTTTTGCTAAGTCGCGCTTTAATTGCTCAAGGAGTGTCATAATATGCACTTGATTAGCTTTGATTGTGCCACATAATCGGCCAAGAAGGTTTGAGTTGCTTCAACTTTATTCAATCGCTCCTCTACATTTTTCTCCAAATAAGATCCTCTTCTTTTGATTTATCGTTTGGAGGTTTCTTAACTCCTACCCCTCTCAAAATTGTCTTGATCCAAGTATTATCGATATTGTTGCTCATCATATACATTAGTTTCTCTCCTTCACCTGAAATCACATTCGTTTGTCGTACAAGGCACGTGATCATAGTAGGATATTTCACATTAACTAACGTAAGGGGAGTGACAAAAAATCACATCACCTCCTCAAAGATCAACTGCGCCACATCTACTTCTTCCCTTCTTAAAATACAATTTAAAAAGATGGCGTTTCTCTTAGTTACATCCGAATTTTGCGTGTTTCCAAAGGCGTTTGGTGTGAGAAAATTGTGCCAACCTCTAGTATCCACTTGAAGATATTTGTAAGGTCATGGTGCCTTCGATTCTCTCTTATGTGATTTCACTTTCTCTTCATCTAATACATACTTAAAAAGTTGATTCCAATTTTCCTCCGCTTCTCTAAACTTACATTGTCCAACCACTTTCTTGAACTGGAAGTGGTTTCTAATGTCTTCAACTTTAAAGGAACTAACTTTCTTCTAACTGAAACACGACCTTCACTATTTCAGCTAAAGAAGCTTAAATAGAACTCAGAAAGTAACTCCATACATATATTCGAACGTCTCATCATGAATGTAGTCCAACCCAATCTATCTCCCATCTCCAAGAATCTATTATGATCACCTTCTCCAAATTCTTATTCAAATACTCTCTCATGAGCAAAGGGCAAGTAAGGTAAGTGCGTTTTTGCATAAACTAACAAGGTATTTGAAGCTCCATTCGGCTTGGGCATAGGAATCTCGATTTGTAGAGGTTGTGGTGTCTTCTCCTTGAAAGTTGTAATCTTTTTACTCTTTGAATTTACCACTACATGCTTTCCTCTAGTCTCTTGACCTATTACCATTTTTCTTCATACTAGAACCTGAACCTTTCTCAATCTTCTTCTTCTTCTAAATAGAACCCAATACCTTATTTTAATTCTTCTTCATCACCCTAACAGTAGATAATGTTTTGTTCTTTTTGTCATCTCAATTGATCTCCAACTCAAGGCTCTGAACACTCTTAAAATTTGTAACCCTTAATTTTAAGTTTAAAAGGTGTTATTTGTGTTGGGAAAGGTGTAAGGATGATGAATATCTATGTGGGTCGGATGAACTCTTTCTTGATTGGTATAGATCTAAGGAATTGTTGGATAAGATTTGGATATTTTGGGTTTTGATTCTTATATTCTAGGTGTTTTTATATGATTTGGGTGGTTGAATCTTCTTTATAATGATGTGGGGAAAGATTTGGATGTGAATTTCTGGTGATTGGGTAGTATTTTGATGTAAGGTGAAGGTTTGTTGAAGCTTTAATGGAGTTGGGAGATATTTGGGGAAGAAAGAGAGGCTTAAGGATTAAAATTTGTAACTAGAACTAATCTTCTCTTCAAACCCTATGTATTTCTTCATCTACTGGCACCGTGTGGTGCACCGTACTGGACCTGCGGTGTACCACACGAAAGTTCTGTTGGACCCCGTCGCCACGGTATTGACGAGACGGTATGGGGCGTGACTTCTCGCCAAAGAATCCAATTTTACATACCGTTGTGACGGTCTTGACCTGGTGCGGTGCACCGAACGAGTCATGCAGTGTACTGCATGAATTCTCTGTTTGGGACGTCGCCACGGTCTGGCGCGAATGACGATACGGTCTAGTGCGCTGGACCATTTTTTCTGAACCATGTCACGGTTTCCTTAAGGCACTAAGCACCGGAGCAGGCATGAGGTGTACCGCATGAAAGTTCTGGGTTTTGACAATTTTTCGCGTTTCTTCTCCCTAACTCGATTTCTTAAGTACATACACATCAAAAACACTAATACCTTCCCCAATACTGCAATATCTACTAAAAACAACTAATCTAAACATAAATTAAAAACATAAAAACATAAAAAAATTGCAGGTTGTCTCCCGTACAACACTTTTGTTTAACGTCTTTCAAAGTTAGACGCGTTACCTCTATTAAGATTTCTGTATATAGCCTCCCCAGCAATGAGCAAGGCTATGAACGTCCACTAATCTCCGTTTGATGCCTCTCTTGAGCCTGATTTCTATCACTTTAGCTGAACCAACTTCCGTGACTATGAATGGTCCCATCCACGATCTATGTGACTTCATAGCCTATTATCGGGTTTCTGGGCTTTCCATACAACTTCATGCCCGACCCCAAACTCACTCATTGGTCTAGTATCCACAGGATTTGCGTGGATGTCTTCTGGGACTGTATAATGTGAAAGAGTGTGGATAATAAAAACTGCGGGATCCAAATTCCTTGGTTTCTTACCCCAGACATAGAATGTCTCTGATACGTTTTTAGCACGAAGGGTAAGTGTTCCTTCCTGGAAGTTGATGGTGCTTTGATTTGTGTCCAAGAACGGTCCTCCAAGTATAATTGGAACCTGCTTATCTGCATCATAATCAAGAGCGATATCGAGATATGATCTTGGCTTGACGTGTAGAGCTTTTGACAGCGCCCTATCTTGCTTTTTGTAAATATTCGACCGAATATAACACTTCTTCAAGCATGGGAAATATCAAAGTTAGATGTTTCCACCCGATAGAAAGCCGTCTATTCTCAATTTGCAACCGAATATTTAGATTCTTAACACTGTCTTTCTCAATCCTAAGAGAAGAAGCTGGGAAATCGTTAACTTCCACGAGAAGCTAAGGAGACATTCACTGGGGAGAAGTTGTTGACAAAGAATTGGAATCATCAGCCATGATTTACTAGTATAGGTAATAGAGGAAGTGGTTAGAAGGGTGTAGCAAAAATGGGTAAATTTACCACTATCCTTATAGAGGGAAAAGTGATTCCCGCTTCCTAAGGTAATTAATGGAGGGAAACTTCTTATATTCTAAGGCGCGGTAATAACCGACATAGGCTTGGAAAAACAGGTTTAATCAAAAGTTCGATGTAGCCTCGACAAATAGACTTGTTCAAAATAAAGGCGTAGCCTCGACAAATAGACTTAAACAAAATAAAGATATAAGCTCAACAAAACAGAGTTATCCTAAAGAGTAACATAGCCTTGGCAAAACTGAGTTATTCGAAAGACCGACATAGTTTCGGACTCTCTGCAAACAGAGTAATCTGAAAGACCAATATAGCCTCATCAGACAGAGTTATTTGAAAGATCAACGTAGCCTTGGTAAAGTAATCCGACAAATTGAAGTAGCCTCAGAAGATAAAGTTATCCAAAATATTGACGTAGGCTTGACGAGTAGAGTTATTTGATAAATCAATGTAACCTCGACCATCTGTAGAGAGAGATGTCCCAAAGTTGATATAGATTTGACAATCCTATCTCTACTGTTGGCACCCTCCTATGGAAGCGCTCCTAAAATATGGTGTCAATAGTTTAAAGGGAAAATCCCATAAGACCAATATAAGCTCGGCTACCAACCTTGTCAACAAAGACAAACACATCTATTGGCAAAGCACATCCGAAGAAACACTGACATAAGAGTTCAGCCTCATATCAACTACAAAGAGCATGATTGGTGAATTCCTTTCGATCGCATCTTAACAAAAGATATTGATCTCACAAATTCAAAGGGATATAGATAATCCAAAATAAAATGTTGATACTCAGCCTCGCTCAACTCCCGGGTGAATATGACGCTATTTTACAATACTAAAGACCCCTCCCTAGTGACCCTACAATAATTTTGGATGTAATTGGTTCCTACCTTATTGACTACTTGGGTAGTCAAGACCTCCCGGCTCAATAACGCACACCAAACACTTATATCATAGGTCTGCAATCAAACCCCCCATCCCCGATGATAGTCTAACTACTATTACTACCCTGTACTTGATCAAGGTAAGAATATCCCATAAGCAAAAAGATATAATCAACAAGAATTTAGTTCAATTTATTTAAATACTAAATTGTCCCAAAAGCTGAGAATTATCAATTAATTAACTAAGGTTCACGCATTATGCAATTCTCAAGCACATAAGGGTTTATATCATATTAAAATACTGAAAATAAATAATTATAACTATAAAAATTCATTCTTACAACTAAAAAAAGAATAAACTACTCTAATGAAATAGCTGAATCGGATTACAAATGATGAATAATGGTGGAATTGTTGTTGAAAGCCCTTCCTTATTCTCTTCCTTAGCTCCAAGAGTGATTAGCCTTTATCTGATATAAATTATGTGTGTTTTCCAGATGATAAGAGGTATTTATAGGATTTCTGATACATTTTAGGTCTACATGGGCCCTTTTTGGGAGGTCCAAAAGGCCCAACCCATTTTTACTTTATTGCTGGACAACTTTGAGTCATTGTGGGAGAATTTCCATAACTTTCTCGTCTCAACTCCAAATCGAATTCTGTCATCTCTTATGCGACAATGACTTATATATCCTTCCAAATCAAAAGGAATAAGGTCAAAATATTTTGCCAATTTTTTGTGGTGATTAAACAAGTTACGTCAAACTTTCAAGTAAATGCTCAAATGCCTCCAAAATGACTTTTTGCTCTATGTACACCTTGAATTGGTTTTGTATTTGACTTTCTTGACTTTTTCATATCATCTTGGAATTCCATGTCAACCATTCACCTAAGAAGCTACACACTTAACATACTATTAAAGCACAAAATACTCTACAAATAGTAGTAATCCCAAAATGAAATAAGAAAGTAAGAAACATCAAGCACTAGGGAATAATACCTATATTAGGTCCACTAATCCCCCAAAAAAGATGTCCAATGATTATTATTATTCTATCACAAAAGACAAGACATCATACACCCAGTCAACCTTTCCCGTGTATATCGACATATATAAACACCTCCCGCTCAAGCAGAATCAGGACCTTTGGTAGTTTCTCTAAACTCTTTTCTCTCTCTCTCTCTCTCTCTCTCTCTCTCTCTCTCTCTCTCTCTCTCTCTCTCTCTCTCTCTCTCTCTCTCTCTCTCTCTCTCTCTCTCTCTCTCTCTCTAACAATAGTTGTTTTTAATATACATTAAGCTTTAGTCTACATAGCTCCTCGTGTTAAGTAATCCCCTATAGAAATAATGCTAATGTTTGGCGTCGGAGTGCCATCGTGAGTGAACCTCCCTTTGGTCCCAACCCAATGCCTGGTATCCAAAAGTTGTGAGAGGTTATCTGATCCTCAAAGGTACATCGAGATCCATAGATGGACTAATAAGATGCTACTCTCTCAGTCACCAGGAGTAATATAATGCATTATTGAAAGTCCTAGATGGGGGGGGGGTGAATAGGATTACTAATAAAATTAATGCCTAATTAAAAATCTTTTGGACAATTATAAGTTTAAAGAATAACTTCTAAGTCAATATATATCAAACACTAAGGGATCATGCAATAGGGTAACTAGGTTTGATATAAATATAAAGACGAGCAATCAATAAACGATAAGTAAAGAGATAAGGGATATAAAGTACACAACGATGTATAGTGGTTCGGTTATCCCTACATCCACTACCTAAGTATACCACCTTAGGATTTCAAAGATTCTTAACTAAGCTTCGTGTCTCTCTTAACTGGGGTGAGAACACAATACCCTTACAACCACTGCGATACCACGAAGCAAACTCTTGTGCTATCGCAACACAAGGAAACCGAGTATACTCCCTATACTCACACTCTCTCTTAATCTATCTATTACAAAGACTAGATCTAAGAGGATAAAAACAAGTGCTTGAATTGTTGATACAACTTTCCTAAGAACTCCTAATGAGAGGATATAACTCTAAGCTTATAACTTCTCTTGAGTAGATTAGAACTTTGAAGCTTCTTGGATTAACTCCTTTATTGAGTAGTTATAACAAGTTGATTGATCAAGCTTGGATCGATAACTTTGATTGCTTGAGACCTCTAATAAATGTATATGATTGTATAATATGTGTTGGTAAGAGGTAAGTTGTTTCAAGTGATAAAGCTCTCTTTTATAGGCACATTCTGCCTCCTGATCGGCTAGCCGGTGATCTGACCGGTATACCGGTGTGGTTTGTCTCTTGGATTGACGTGGCATTTGACCGTTGGTCAACAACTCTCTTCTACCGGTAAGCCAGTCCTGTGACCGCTAAGCCGGTCCGGTTCTAAGAAGAAAGCTTAAAAATGGTTTATGTATTAAATAAAAACAATTAGAGAAATGTATAAACCATGTAACATGTAATGCACTTTTAGGGGGATATTGAAACGAGATTTGGAAAATATTAAAACAATATTAAAAGGACTTTAGGCCAACAATATACCTTATTCATCATATAATTTGATATACCTATATCTTCTCTCCTTCTGCCTACACATATGCATATCTTCCCACACATTTTGGTCATGTTCTTATCCTCGGGCCGAGTGTGGTCTCGAGGATGATGCTAGCGTGTATTAGGAAGATACATAAAATCACAAAAAAAAGTTGGACTGAAGAGGAATACATCATGATACATAAAAACAAGTAAAATTGTGTATTTTTGATTAATACAAAGAAAAGAATGATCTGGGTAAAGAAGGTAATGTCTAAGGCTGATCTTGTTATTTTTTGTATATTAGAAATACATAAAATTATTTTTTATCACGTAGAATACATAAAACTAAGCACCAAAAATTTAAAAAAAAAATCAATTTTTTTACAAATTGATATATGAATTTGTTTCGTTCAAAATACCTATATTTATTATTAAGTGAGAGTTTTTATTTTTTAATTTTTTTATTGGGATAATATTAATTTGTATTTTTTAAATTTAAGAAAGAATCCTTCTCATAGTTACTAGTTAACAACAACAACACACCAGAAAGACTTAATACAGTTCTAGAGGAAGTCATTTCTCTAACACGATCAACTTCTGTGAAAGGTAGGGCTATTCAGGACAATACTATACTCGCTCATGAGGTAACCTTCTTTTATAGGAGAAATCGTAAGTCCGACAAGCATTATGCCTCCGTCAAGTTGGATATGGCGAAAGTATATGAGAATGTTAGATGCAACTTTTTAGAGACGATTTTTTGCAAATTGGGTTTGGGGAGGTTTGGATTGGGTGGATTATGGATTATGCTACAATGGTGCGTTACCAACAAACCTTTAAAAGGGAGTCGTTAAGAACATTACTCCCCTTAAAAGTATTAGGCAGGGTGACCCTATCTCCCCTTCATTTTTTGCCTTATTACTGAAGCCCTAGTTGGTCTGATCAATTTTGAAATTAGAGAAGGTAACATCTTTGAGATTAGACTGGGCAGAGGATGCCCCACTCTTTCTACTTACTTTTTCTGGATGATTCTATCTTTATTTTTTTCCTCAAAGATGAGGAGATTGCAAGTTTTAAAAGAGTTCTTGAAACTTAATGTGAAGTTTCTGGACAAATACCTAAATTTAGTAATTCTATTATTTGCTTCCGTAGGGGTACCCCTTCAAGTTATATGGATATGGTTTCATCATTCTTAAACATCTGACAATCAAAGTCTATTGGGAGATATCTTGGGATCTCATTGAATCATGACAGGAGTAGGAAAAATACACTTTATTGGTTCAAGGATAGACTTATGAATAGGATGACAGGGTGGAAGGAAAATTTCTTCTCTGGTAGGGGAAACGGTTTTAATTATATCGGTACTCCAATCTCTGCAAAACTATGTGATGTCTATCCTTAAATTCTTAAGACTTTTTTGTAAAAATATGTCCTAAATTGTGGCTTGGTTATGGTGCAAACCAGGAGGAGAAATAGGTACATTAGAAAGCTTGGGATAAGATTGAGAGGGCTAAAGATAAAGGTGGATTAGAGTTTCATAATTTTGAGGCTATGAACCTTGCTTTATCGGCAGCAACGGGATGTAGATTGCTCAACAATCGAGATTCACTAATCTACCAAGTCTTGAAATGGATCTATTTCCAATATAAGTCCTTTTGGTATACTTCTATCAAAAAATTTAGATCTTGGGTGTGGGCAAGCATTATGGAAGACATGAACATCTCATCTGGGGTTGTATTATGCAAATTAGAAATGGGGGCAACATAGATTTATGGGAGGATAAATGGTAGCCACCCCATATTGTTTTGGTTAAACCAAATGGGGAGGCTCCATAAAAGGTCAAGGAACTCATATTTGTTAACTGAAGCTTCTAGATATTAGATCCGGTTTTTCAAAAATATTCCATCTGGTGGTCGGGGAAGTAATCATACGCATCAGTCATCATGCTTAAGTGCCCGTTTGGAAGTGCTTTTTTAGAGAAGCACTTAAAAGTGCTTTTAGCATTTTAAGAGTTTTTTTAACTTTGAAAAACACTTTTTTGAGAAGCACCAAATAGGTGCTTCTTAGAAAAAGCACTTAAAATAATTTTAAATTTCAAAATTATTTTTAATAATTTTTTTAAATTTTGAATTTTGTTCTAAAAGCGCTTTTTTACTCTAAAATAAGCACTTCCAAACGGGCTCTAAGACGAAGAAGAAAAAGTTCTCTGGCCGCATAAGGCAAAAGGGGATTAAATGACCAAATCATGTTACCATACAATCCTTTCGCCGAATGCCCAAAACTCTAAAGTAGCATTGTCTTCAGAACTTAAGAAAGACCCGAACTTTTGGAAAACAAAATGGCATGCCAAAACGCCAACAAAAATTAGAGCTTTCCTTTGGAAACGTGCAAAAAATGATATCACTTGTGAAGAAACATTGTTCAAAAGAAAACGTGTTCTTCCTCTATAGTGTAAATTTTGTAATTTCCCCGTTGAAACAGTGGAACACATCTTTTGGGAATGCCATGGTATTGTTGAAGTTTAGGATGGTTTCTTTAAGGCTACATGTATCCCTAGACTAGAGATGTGTGTGGTTGAGGGCTGAATTTTGGAAAATTCTCTGTGTGGGGGGGGGGGGGGGGGGGGGGATGGGGGAGGAAATGGATTTGGATAGAAATGGTTTGGTGGCATGTATCTTAATTTATTTTTAGAATATTTAGATTGCTAGAATAAAGTGTCTTTTTGAGGGAACTATTTGGAACACAAAATCAATCTTTCTTCAAGTGGATAACTCAATGAAAGAAAATATTGGAACAAATTGGGAAATGTTCTGAATACCCAACCCACCTGATGGGGACAAAGGGGATGGTGGGATGGTGGGGATGTATTCCCTCCAAACACCTCTTCTTCCCACCTTTCGGATCTTAACATCTTCTGTGGCGCCTCTTTCTCGTCTGGGAATGAGCCCACAGGGATTGCAGTCATTGGGAAAGATGAGCAAGAGGTCCCAATCTTTTGTGATGGAGAAGCTATATGGAGTAATAACCTTACAGAAGGAGAGACGCCAACATTTCTTAAAGCCTGTGTTGCAGCAGACTGCTTCAATAGTATGATGATTTTGATTTACACGGATTGCCTTGTTATTCCCCAAAGCCTGGTCTCGACATCTGTATCGAACTAGAGAGTTAGATCTCTTACGCGTAGAATTATGAAGTTAACTAATAATAAACCCTTCTCCGTTTGGCATGTTTCTAGGAATATAAACGAAAAAACACATCTTCTAGTTAAGAGTTTCAGATGTAATTTATTTCCAGATAATTGGTCGTCGTTCTCTAGCAACGTTTTGATTAGGATTCTGGTAAATTTTGGTAACCAAACAAGTATCCGTTAACCCCTTTGTATCCGTTCTTTACTTTTAATACAATCGATTATTGCCAAAAACAACAACACGTCTTATAGAAATGAAATTAATTATTTTTAGTAAAAATTAAATTAGAGTTGTACATAAAAAATAAAATAAAAAATATACCCCTAATTACTCACGACAATAATTCTTATCTTGAAAAAATTGTTTCTTCTAAAATTGTATCCAATAAAGGCTTCTTAGACCTACAAACTGCTGATCTATACTTATAATCTAACCCATCAAATCCTTGTCCTTGCACATCTTCTGATTCCGACCCCGTTTCACTTACTTCATTAACCCCACTTCTTCCCTGCAAACTATTTACACTTTCCTTCTCGGTCTCATTCACCACCGCTGCGGAGGCCACTGTTGATTCTCGAATATTTCCACCGCCAGATATCCGTTTAACAGCGGAGTTAGCTGTCATCAAAACCACAGCCATATCTGCAGCTGTGACAATAGCATTTACCCTCTTCATAGGAAACATTATATACAAATTACCAAACTTCAAATCTTCATCAGCTGACATAGCAGAAAATCTTGTACCATTTTTTAAGGACTTAGAATTTACCAAGAAATTGTTGGGAGACTCTAGCATGATCTCAGCCGCCTTAACGGCTTCGCGAAACTGTCGAATTTCACCACCTGGTAGAATTACTCTAGCTGCCTTGAAACTCTTCAGGGTAGGAGAGATAACTTTACATGACATATAATTTCCCATGCTACTAGTAAGATTTTAAGTAGGGATAAAAATGATGTGGGTTGTAAATCGACAACCTATGCTTCTGGGAAATTAATTTGTCTTGAAATGTTATTGGATACGAGTATATATATAAGAGTGACCAATTTTCTATTGTCTAACATAAATTTCAAAATAACTAAAACGTGTGTAATTATTAATTATTGCTTTTGGTCAACTAAGAAGAAAATTAGGAGTATGAGCACTAAGCAGACTGCAGACCCGTGTGAGTAGTGTGGAAACGGTTTGACTCAAGTCTTAGATTTTTTTTTTTTTTTTTTTTGGACGATAGAAGGGTGCAAGAGCACCCAAAATGAAACAAACAACTTAGCCTATACCTAATTTACAAAACAAAGAAGATAGATCGAAAATACTAGTAGTATTCCGATTAAGAAGTGTTGCCTCATGTCTAGCTTTCTTCGCAAGTTTATCCGCTTCCCCGTTGAGCTTCCTATTGATATGTTTGAAGGAAATTTGCCCTATCTCTTCGGACTTGTGGATAATTTTTTGAAGTATGGGTTGGATATTCCAACGCGCTGCTGACACCTGCTTTATACCTTGAATGATCTCAAGGTTATCCGAGTTAATTGAAATCCTTTTCCCCGGGAAAAGGGCTCCAATTTTTATTGCATCATAAACTGCCAAAGCCTCTCCTTCCAAAGCTGAATGGCAAAAAAGGTGGGAACTTTTGCTGAAGGATCTGGTTTGTCCCCTTTGTCTACCGATAACTGCAGTTCCGATCGGTTCTGTTTTGTTAGTGAAAGAGGCATCACAAAATAACGTTATCTCCTGATCCTGGGAATCTTGAATTATGTCGCTATTCGGATTGGATTCCCTATTTGGTCCCATATTTGTTGTCTTGGTCCAATTTATTCCATGTATCTCATCCATTAGTTTCTTAGAAGCATAATTTATTCCCGTTCCATCAATTACTGTGCCTTCATGTATGGCTTTCATTTTTGCTTTCCAAATATTCCATAGGTTTATCATTAAGAAATCCCTTATGATATTTTCTTCCCATCCTCCTTCTTTGAACGATTTAATAATTTTAAGAAACCAGTCTTCCAATCTATCTCTGTTACCTTCATGTATCTTAATTTGTAAGAATGAACCTGCCCAAATATCCTTACACATATTACAATGAAGGAGTAGATGTTCAATATCTTCTTTATCATGGTTACACCATAAACAGTTGGTTGCATCCGAACACTTCCTATTATATAGATTCTGTCTAGTTGGGATTGCATTATTAACTACTCGCCACATGAACATCTTTATTTTCTTTGGTATGTTCGACTTCCATATAGTTTTCCATAGTTCTGAGTCCTTTATATATTTTGTATCAGTTGTTGTTGCTTTATTCTTTAATTGTTCTTCAATCATTACTCTGTATCCTGATTTTGTATCATATTTTCCATCTCTAGAAAACGGCCAAATGAACTTATCTTTAGAACAAAGTTCTCCAATCTTTGTTCTTTTGATGAGGTGGATAATCGGTTCTGGGAAGAGACTATCTAAGATTTCCAGGTCCCACTCGTTTTTATCTTTCTTCAATAGTTCATTAACCATGTTAATAGAAGATCTTTTAGGTTTCTCTAATTCCCAATCTGTGTAATTCCATCTATCATTCCAAATGTTAGTATCTTTACCATCTCCAATTATTTTAATTCCGCGTTTTTTAATAAAGTCTCTTCCTTCAATTATGCTTGCCCAGCTCCAAGTCCTACTTTGTTTTAGTTTACAGCATAAAAAATTAGAATTATTATAATAAATACCTTTTAGAAGTTTTGTTGCTAAATTATCCGGGCTGTGCATAAGCCTCCAAGCTTGAGCCGCAAGTAAGACCGTATTCATTTTCTTGAAATCCTTAAAGCCTAGCCCTCCTATAAGTTTGCTCACCGTAATTTTTTCCCAAGCTACCCAGTGTATCCTATTCCTTTCACCTGAATTCCACCAGAAATTAGCAATGGCCGAAATAAGTTTATTGCAAAAGTTAATCGGGAAAGAGAAAATAGACATATAATAGTTCGGAATAGCCTGTAAAATTGCTTTGATGAGTACTTCTTTCCCTCCTTCCGAAAGAAGCTTCGCTTTCCATCCTTCTGTATTCTTAAAGACTTTCTTGGCAATCCATTCCAGTGATTCAACCTTTGATCGTTTGTGACAAAGGGGAATACCTAGATAGTAACCCAAATCATCTGTTTCTTTAATATTCATTTCACTAGTTATACCTTTCTTAACATCATTCGGGGTTCCTTTGCTAAAAATCATTGATGATTTGTGAAAGTTAATTCTCTGTCCGGAAATATTGCAGTAGATGTCCAAACACTCATTAAATTTAGCTATGTCTGTCTTTTCAATATCTATAAAAAAATAGGGAATCATCTGCAAATAAAAGGTGAGAAATCGTCGGACAGTTCCTATTGATCTTAATCCCGTTAATCAAATTATTATCAATATAATGGTCAATCAAACAGATGAGAGATTCAGTCATAATTGAAAAGAGGAAGGGGGATAACGGGTCACCTTGTCTCAGCCCTCTATTAGGTTTGAAACTTTCGAGTCTCTCCCCATTGATGTTGATATATAATGAAGTAGATGTAATACAGTTTTCTATCCACTTTATCCATGTATCACAAAAACCTAATTTATTAAGAACTTTTAAAATAAAAGACCATCTTACCTGATCATAAGCCTTAGCCATGTCTATTTTGATAGCAGCTAAATATTTGTCCTTTTTCCTTTTCCTACTCATAAAGAAGGAAATTTCTTGAGCAATGATGATGTTATCTTGTATAGCGCGCCCTTTGATGAAAGCTGACTGTGTAGGCGATATTATTTCATTCATGATATCTCTAAGTCGGTTAGATAGAATTTTTGTTATAATTTTGTAAATGAAATTCACACATGAAATAGGTCTAAAGTCCCCTAACTCTTCTTGTATCGTGCCCTTCGGAATAAGTGTTATTAAAGTATCATTAATTGTTTCAACTGAGCAGTTATTTTCGAAGAAGTCCATGATAACCTGTATCACATCGTCTCTAATTATATCCCAGAATTCTTTATAAAATTTTCCATTTAATCCGTCGGGTCCGGGTGCTTTAGATGCTGATAATTCGCTAATCGCCTTTTCTATTTCATCAACACTAGGTTTTTTTGTTAATTCCACATTCATATTGTCTGTAACTCGGGGTTTAATAAAATCGAGAGCTTTATGAGTTAAGTCATCACTGCATTCGCTATCTTTAAAGAGCTCTTTATAGTATTCTTTAAAGCAAGTTTTAATGTTTTCCGAATCCTCTGTCCAAGTTCCTTCATTATTTTTAATTCTGGTAATTCTATTTAATTTCCTTCTTTTTATAGTCGCTAAATGAAAAAATTTAGTATTTTTATCTCCATATATGAGCCAGTTTTGTCTAGCTCTATCACTCCAATATTTTTCCTCTTTATCGTATTCTTTTTTTATCCTATCCTTAATTTCATGTTCTTCTCTAGTAGTATCATTATTATTATTAGCACGGTTGAGTTCTATAAGTTTGTCCTGTAACTTTTTGATCATTTTCTCATGATTTTTAAAATTTTCTGAGCTCCATTTACTAAGTTTTTTCTTAGTATACTCCCTTTTTTTAATATAATTAGGTATAGGGACCATATCATGGGGAATTTTCCAATTGTCCTCAATGATTTTTTTACAATTATCATTATCTACCCACCTAGTTTCAAATTTAAAATGTTTTTTTCCAATTTTCATATTAATATCAAAGTGGAGGATTAAGGGTGAGTGATCCGACCCAATAGCCGGTGGAATATGGATTAGAGATCTTGGGTATCTTTCCATCCACTCGTAGGTAGCAAGTCCCCGATCTATTCTTGTTTTGACATTCTTCTCTCCTTCGATCCTGTTTGACCACGTAAAGAAACAACCATTAGAATCAATTTCAGCTAAAGAATTACAATTAGTGAAGTTAATAAATGCATTAATGTGATCAATATTCGCCTGGTTTTTGCTTTGTTTCTCGGTGATATTGAGAATCTCATTGAAATCACCCATCATAATCCACGGTAATTTATTCCCTTCATTCCACTTTGTAATTTCATTCCAAGTTTCAAGTCTCAATTTAAAGTCATTAGGAGCATGAATGAACACAATATAATACGCAAAAGAAAGTTCATTAATTAAGACAATAACGAAAGAACTACAACTAGAAATAACTTGCAACTGCACATTCGAGTGCCACAAAATCAAGAAACCCCCCGAATGGAAAGCATTTCCGGAGGGTTCAACAAAAAAGGAGTTATCGAAACCAAGACGCGCCAATACCCCCTGAGAGTCCACCTCTCTCAGCATCGTTTCACAAAAAGCTACCACACTAGGTCTGAATTGAGCCACCATCGAGCTTGCTTTAGATAATGTTAAGGGCGCTCGAAGACCCTGAACATTCCAAAAAAGGGTCGTCATTTGGCTTTTGCGGCTTTCTTGGAGTTGCCGCCTCCTTTCTTCTTCTCAAACACGTCCTCTTCCTCCTCCAAAGCATCTTCATACTGGAAATTCATGTCATGATCTTCACCTCCACCTTCATAGTCCTTTTCAAAGTAATTCTCGCTACTCTCGAAATTCCCATCCTCCTCTTCTTCTGGTTCAAACTGCGAATCATATTCGTCAATGAGTTTAGACATATTGTCTAGATCCTTTCCTTTACCCCTGGTCATTTTATTCTCCTCATTAACTTCTTTTTCATCTTCCAACAAACTGAATTGGTTATTGTTAACAAAGTTTTCAATAGGGTCGACAACTCTGAGTTTTTTAAAATTTCCAGTAACCTTAGAGCTTACTTCTCCAGTTCCAGATTCAATTCGTATTCCCTTACCATCTCTTCTTCTTTTGATATTTTGTTGGGTATTAGATGAGGTGTCCATGTTCTGCTCAGAAGTGCTGCTATGGTTCGTTACATATTTGCCCTTAATCTTTCTCATCACTTCTTCGAAAGCCATTAGTGCTGCACGAATATCGCCTTCGTTGCTCTCGTCTCCTTCTTTTGTTATTCCATGAGTTCTTTTAAAAGCTTCCATCTTTAGTGTTGACTCATGTAGTTCATTACGGATATCATGCATCTGCTTGTTCCAGATTTCCCAGTCCTGGTTTTCTTTCTCTCTCTCCTCGTCATTTTGTCCTTGAGTGCTTGCCTTACTTGTATAACCTCTTTTGGTGTAGTTGAATTTGCTAAGAATGTCCTCGTCTTCTTCTCGGATTTGTATGCCACGAACGAGATTACCGCTCCTTATACTTGGACCTGCACTTTTAATAGATTTTTCACCATAAATAAAATTAGTAAATTCACCATTAGCTTTAATATGCAACCCGTAAATAGGATTAAAGGGTGGGAATTTTGCAACGTTGTCTATGCTCCAGGATGCCTTTCTACGCTCATCAATGTCTTCAAATTGTTTAATGACTTTGACTGGACATTCCCCATATTGGTGACCAATTCTACCACACCTAAAGCATAACAGTCCTGTGTTTTCATATTGAAAAAAGACCCATGCCGCTCCTTCTTCTTGATATAAGTAGGCTCCAGGAGGTAATGGTTGTTTAGTATTGAACCTTGCTCTGAATCTTAAAACCTTCACGTCACAGTTTTGAGTAGTAGGTAAATCAACAGCTTCTATTCTAATGAAGCATACCTCAAGTGCCTTAACTGTCTCAAGATTGTTCTGTTTAAACGCCAATCCTCTGACTTGAACCCAGATTGAAGAGTAATCCGTGTTCGAATCGTTGAAATCCACCACCAGAGGCCACATGGTCATGCTCAGATGAAGTTTTTGATAGAGACCAGGTCTCATTTCCCAAACCCTTTTGAACTCCTTATCATTGAAAATCTCCAGCTTGAACATATTATTTTTCACATCTGTAAGTCTATAGTGCCCTTGAATACCCCACCTATCTTCAATATAATTTCTGAGCTGGACAGCATAGATAGGTGATACTCCTATGGCTTTGATAAGGATAGCCTTTTCTTCTTTCATGCTCTCAGATAAACGAGCTTTTGAGCCAATGTTAATAACTCCTAACTTTCGAGCCTTATGATCGTTGAGTGGTATTATAGGTAAGGCGTGATGTTCTCGGGAAGCCATTGTAACAACTGCACTTACTGAAAAGAGGGAAGCAGTACACACAGTAGAAAAACAAGAAGGACAAGAGAATGTGGGGAAAAAGATGTGAATGGAAGAAATAGGGAGATTAAAGCTGTGCTGAGAATATGAGGGAAAAATAGAAGAACGGTAAGTAATGAACCTGCTACAACAAGATGTTATATATACACCTCGAAACACAGCTTCATCAGTAATAATCTTGAGTCTACGCGTGCTGAGGATGGAAGAGACTGGATTATCTCGATAATTGGAAAGGGTTTTCTCTTTACCTTTGTTCTTAATCCCATCAGCTTCATTATTACACTTAGTAATAATTTGTCTTGGAACTTCCACTTCGCAGAGGCTTTGTTTGGCTTCTTCCTTATGTCTTCTTAACCTACTCACTTTGCAGGCATCTCTTCGACTTCTCCATAAGGCTTGGCCACCTGTCCTATTTAATTTCTGCACGGAAAGAAGTCCACACCAAACGAAAAAGAAATAATAGGTTAGATTACCATTAAGACACGCTAAGGGTTTGTCAGTGGAGAGTTGAGTATCGGAAAGCTCAAACGACCGCCTCTTATCGTGACTTGAGATCTCATTATTAGCTTCGATCTTTACATTACTTCCATTAATCTTACCTTCCTCCTTAATCATTTGTTTTTCCTGAAACAATTTCCGCTTCCCCAAATCTAATTGATAGAACCCTAACCCTAGTCTAAAGACTCCATCTGATGATAGATCCATATCTGACTCAAATCGGAACCAACGTGAAGCAGTTAGCGTACGCGTGACAAAGAAGATCACCCCCGATTGACCGGTGATGAAAGAAATTAAATTAAAGAAATTTTTCGGCAAGAAATCGTGCTGGAGAAGAGAGAGGGGAGAGATCGTGTTTTTAGAGAGTAAGTCTTAGATCACATTCGAGTTTTTTTTGGCTTTAGCTTTTTCTTTTTAGAAGTAATTGGCGATTCGTCACACTTAGGAAAAAAATACCAACTTTAGCATCCGGGCGGTATCCTTGTTTCAGCCCTTCTTGAAGGGAAGTTGGCTGGGATCTGCCCTTAGTAGTTACTGATTTAGGAGAAGGGCGGTCTCCCGTCCGTCTTTAGTGCGCTAATTAAAAAAATTAAGTTTAAGTAAGGGCGGTCTCCCGTTGACCGCCTTTAGTACAAATTTTGACCGCCAGGAGGGCAGTATCCTTCCTACTGCCCCTAGTTCAATTTTTTTTTAAAAAGAAGGTCGATCTCCCGCTGACCGCCCTTAACAGAATATAACTATCCCCCCAATTCATAAACCTTAATCCGAAAATTTGAACACCCCCACCCTCCCGATTTCTCTTCTACACCCAAACCCATCCTAAATCTACAACTATTTCATCAAATCGTTGGATATCTCATCTTGGAGGTAATTACTCTATCCATTTTGTATTATATGTAATTTATATAAGTAAGAAAATTAAGGGTTTTTAAAAAAAAATATATAGTAGTAGCTAGTTGTAGGAGTTTATGTCTTAAATTTATTAGTTTAAACTAGGTTCAATTTATTCTTTTTGATTTAGTATTGATTAGGTTGTGTGTATTTGGTTTTAAGGTAAAAATGAATTTTATGTGGGTATGTTTTTATCGTAGAGATATTGTTCAAAGTGGTAACGGTGTTGTTGAATATAACGTGGGAGATTGTAAAGCTTTTATGATCGGAGGAGATATTGGGCTAATTGGTTTAAAACAAGTCGTGTGTTTAAATTGCAATTGAAACGAAAATGAAGTGATTTTCGATTTGAAATGGCGATGTCCGGTTTCGGCAAACCCTCCACGGTATCATGCGATAGATGTTGGGGAGAACACGATCAATGCGATGATAGGTGGGGCGAGGAACGGGCAATACCAAGCTATCAAGATTTATGTCGTGATTAAAGAAATTCAGAAAACGCAAGCGTCTAATTCGCGTGAGAAAGGTAAAAAAAATTATGAGTGTGGTAATACATCCACACATCTTGAGCCGATTCGCGAGACAATTTTCGAATTTGATAGTGAAAATGGAAGTGAAAGTGAAACCGAATCGGAGGCATCCGATGAAGAGTGTTTTCATTTATATAGTGATGAGGATGAAGTTAGTGGTAAAGACGACGATGATTGTTCTAATCCAACTAATTACAATTTTGGTCCTCTTGATATGAGCGAAAGAGTTGAATGTCATGATTGGGAAAAGAGTCTACCATCTTCCATGGTGAAAGGAGTTAAACTCATGTTGGGTGACAGATATGCTTCTAGGCGTGCTCTTTTGTTGGACGTGAGTAGGTGGCACCTTAAAAATCACAAGGAATGTAAAACGGAAAGGACAACAAATAAATACATTACACGCATTTGTGTACATGCTAAAGACGGGTGTAAATTTTATATTCGCGGTATCTTTAATAGTAGTAATAATGTGTGGCAAATTATTAAGTTAGAAGAACATAAGTGTCAACATGGAATACTCGTCAAAAATCACCGGCAATTGACTTCGTATTTTGTAAGGGATGAAATATTTGCAATGGTGAATACCGATATAGCTATGAAGATTGGATTGATACAAACTCAAATTCATAAGGACTATGTTCATTTCATTTCATATGGTAAGGCATGGCGGGGTAAACAAAAAGTGCTCGAAAAACTATTCGGAACGCATGAACGTGCGTTCACAGATTTGCCTAAACTTTTAAACGCTTTACGAATTACTAACCGAGGAACAATATACGAGTTTGAGTATAAACGTGTGGTCGGTAACCAAGCTACATTTAATATGTTTTTTTGGGTATATGGAGCTAATATCGAAGGTTTCAAGCATATGATGCCTGTGGTTAGCATTGATGCCACCCATTTATATGGAAAGTATAACGGTAAACTACTTATTGCAGTTGGGTACGATGCGAACAATCAACTATTCCCGTAAGCTTATGCGCTAGCTGATGAAGAGACGACAGTTTCTTGGACATTTTTTTTGACTTGTTTAAAAAAATATCTTACGAAGAATCGAAAAATATGCTTATTGTCGGATCGACATATAGGTATATTGCGAAGCGTACGCGATGTATTTCCGGAACCCAAAGGAGTTCATCAATTTTGTGCGCGCCATTTAGCTAGCAATTTGAATCACAAATTAAAAAACCGTTTGGCGGAAAAAGGCTTTCATGGATCTTGCTTACATGTCGGATATTCATGAATTCGATAAGTATTACGGAGAATTTTGCGAGTAAATGACGGAAAATACAAGGGTATGGTTGAAGGTATCCCTAAAGAAAGATGGTCTCTTGCGCATGAAGGGGGTTACCGTTATGGTAATATGACAACAAACTTATCAGAGATTTTTAACAATGTTTTGAAGGGAGTTAGGGGTTGCCTGTAACGGCCATTGTATTGTTAACATTTGAGAAAAGTGCTGGTTACTTTGCGAAAAGGAGACAACTAGGGAAAGATGCCTTGGTAGAGGGATTGGTGTTCCCACCGAAGGTCATCGTTGAGTTACATACAAGTGAGGAATATGCGCTTGGTTATCGTGCTCAACTATACGACGCAAATGATGATTTTTGGGTAGTTAAGGCGTTGGATGGTAGGAGATCAGATAGCGATAGAACAAGTTTCATCGTACACGTAAACGACCAACTGTGTACGTGTGGAAGGTGGAAAATGTTGCACCGTCCATGTGGCCATTTTATTTGTATTACTCAAACGTACGATAAAATTAAAGGGTACTATGCGTACGTTTCCGAGTATTTGACGCTTTCGAAGTACATGGATTCGTATGCTGGAAAGTTCCGTCCCCTTATGGATGTTCTCGACTACCCAAATATCGAAGGATATGAAGTTGTGGCATGTAAGACTAGAATAATTACGAGAAGTGGTCGAAGGGGATCTTGCCGAATTCACAACAAAATGTATGCTAGAGAAGATCGAGTTACCAATCGGTGTGGTACATGCAAACAATATGGGCACAACAAAAAGACTTGTGGTAGGCCTCGGAAAAATAAAAAGTAGTTTACTCATGTTTTATTTATTATTTTGATGTAATATTGTCGAATTATACCAGCTTCGTGTATAATCGAACGTAACAAGTGTTTTTCGATTTGATTTGTGTGTGTTTCTTTTATTGTGGTATACTTTTGATTAGGGTTAATTGTTTGTGTGTTTGATCTATATTTTTGTTGTTGATTTTTGATAGGTATAAAACACTTTCAATTAAAAAAATCAAGGCAAGGGCGGTGGGGCAAATACCGTCCTTAAAGTTAGAGAAATTATTTACCTCTCGCAATGTGCAGGCGGGTAACGGGAAACCGCCCTTCAGGAAAGGGTGGTGTTCTGCATGCCACCCTTCAAGTCAGATTTTTTTTAATTGCTTTTCGGGTTAGCAAATCATCTACCAAATATATAAAACAATCATATCATACGTAATCAACACATTACTGATTAACTTCATACGTAATCAACACATTAATCGTCTAGTAGAAAACAATCATATCATACGTGACAAACACATTAAACGTCTATTTAATATCCAAGTTACAATAACAAACGATTACAACTACAAACAAACACAACTAAAATGATTAACTTCTATTTCCCCGTCTCCTCCTTGATGGTCTGCTAGAGGTAGGAATTTCAGGTTTCTGTTGAGTGACATTCAACCCGTTTATTTGATCGATCAATTCTTGTTCCACGGCAAATACCAGCATTTGTCTCATGTGATCTTTCATATCATTCATATTAGCACCCGACTCGCACACATGGTATGCCCCGTTAATCGTAGCTTGTATCTGGCATTATACAAACAAATGAATATATGCAATAAAACAAAAAAAAGGTTTAGATACTTAAGAGTTTGTTAAGTTGAGATCCCCGGGGATGGTACTCTTGTCCTTCCTCGTCGGGAAAATTTCGAGCAATAAGAGGGCCGATAAATAATCGAGTATTTCGCGATACCATCTTTCGTATTCCGGAGTACACCCATACCCTTGTACTAAACCTTCTAGCAAGAACTCTGGCGCGTTAGTCCATCTTCGGATTTCACTCTCGTACTTTAGTCTCCAATTCTCTCCTGATTTCCCTATTCGATCAACTATTATGATATCTATCTTCCTCTTGATCGATAGGTTTGGGAATATCTTGAATGAATCTGAATTGCCTCAACACGCGATCAAGATAGTACCACTCAACGTTGTTGAAGTGGATAAGTGGAACGACACATAAATACTCCCCGCGCCATTGTAGAAAGGTTTCGGAAACGAAATTACTTCTATCATTCTCGTACGGCCTCCAATTAACCTAATCGAGAAAAATAAAATAATTATAAATATTTAGCTTTCCAATTAATCTAAAAAAACCAACCTAATTGGGTTCTTGCGTGTCTAAGTCCTCGCGGTAAATTCTTAAAGTCCGACCGATTTGCCCACGTTTTTGATCTATTCCAACTAATAATTAATAAACACGTAATCATTAAAAACACATTATTTGCGGCACCATAACAATAAAAAAATAACTTACAATTGAGAAGCGGGACTGTATCCTTGTAGTATGGGGTTCTCTATTACTCGGGGTCTAGTATGTAAATAATTTCAACACTATATCTATTTTTTTAATATGCAAATCAAACTTTTTATATATGAAAACTCAAACTATCAAGACATTAGAACTTTAGCCCACACTAAATGGACCACACTTTCATCTATCCTTACTTTTAGCTATTACAACCCAATAACTATTAATTATTACAGCCCAATAACAATTAAGAAAATAAAGCTAACTATTACAGATTTTTTCAATAACTTCTCTAGCTTTAATACTTTTGAAACTTCTACTTCTTAACTTGATAGCTGCATAGGTGATGATTTTGTTGTACAACCTGTTCTCGTTTAGCTCATTATCAGCATGCTCCCTACCATTTCTTTCACTCAATATCTTCATCATTTCTGAGTTCACACATCTCTTTTGTATATCTTCAAGTAATTCTTGGTCTGGATTAATAGTAATACTAATCCCACATCCATCAATAATTCGCACCAAAATAGCTTTAGAAAATTTACATGTGACAAACAGATGCTCATTATCTTCATTATCTGTCTTGCACAAAGGACATCTCGGATTTACATTCAATCATTCTATCTTTAGTAGGCAACCTATTCATAGCTACCTACCAAGAAACAATGAGCACCTGGGAATACATGTCTTAGCCCATACAATTTCACACCATTGAACCTTTGTTTTATGTTCAGTGATGCTTAAGAGAGTTTTTTATACGAGAACTGAGCTTTTATACTTTCCTTCCAAATAATTCTATCAGCTTTATCACTCAGCTTAATGTCATGTACTATAGGAAAGAATTTCCCAACACATGGAGTAATTCTCCACCTGCCTCTACCAAAACACTCTTTCACTTTCTTGTTACAGCTGAGGTTACCCTCATCAAGTTTAATATCTAATATTTCTTGTACACTCCTCTTATTCACCCATTTATCCCACAACAAATAGGTTGGTTCTCCATTTCCAATTTCATGGTATATAAGATCATAGGCTAAATTTCCCACCTTTAATATTTGTTTCCACACCCATGAATGGTATTTCTTTTGACTAATACTTCATATACACCTCTGCTTTAGAATGTTAACATTCACCCACTTGTTCCATAAGTTCTGACCATGAGAATAAAACCTCCAGAAGTTGTGTAGTAAGCATGTTTTGTTCATGATTTCTATATTAGAAATATTGAGTCCTCCTTGTTCTTTTCTACAACATATTTTATCCCATGCCACTATAGCTCCATGAGAATCCTCAAGTGTACCATTCCAAAGAAACCAAGCCATTCTTTGATTTAACTTATATATAACCTGTTTTGGCAAAAGATAAACCCTGCACCAAAACATTATCTTACTTATTAAAACAACACGTATAAGTTCTACTCTTCCAGCATAGGAGAGTAGTTTTGAGCTCCACTATGTGTTACTGTTACAAATTTTCTCAACTAATAAATTCCCATCAATAACACTCATCTTCTTAGAGATCAGAGGTATTCTAAGGTACCGTACTGGAAGGCACCCCATTTTAATATTTAATATCTGAGATATATATTTTTTAATCCCCTCATCAACTCCACCAAAGTAAGGCTCACTTTTTGTGAAAGTTAATGTGCAAGCCAGAGCATCTTGTAAACAAATCAAGTGCCTCTTTAACAGCACTAGCTGACTCAGTATTAGTTTTCATAAATATAAGTAAATCATCTGCAAATATAATATGGTTCAGATTTACCTCTTTACACCTTGGATGGAAGCTAAATTTTTTGTCTTGTGACACTTTAAGAAATAGCCTAGAGAACACCTCTATACAAATAGCAAAAAGATAGGGGGAGAGAGGATCCCCCTGTCTTAGCCCTCTTTTCACCTTAAAATACCCACAAGCTTCTCCATTCACACACTGAGTAGGATGGTGTGCATACACACATTTATATCCATTTAATAAATTTAGTAGGAAGATTAAGTCCATAAAGAGTGTTGATTATGTATTTCCAATTGACATTATCATAGGCCTTTTGCAGGTCTAATTTAATAGTACATGATGGGTTAATCAGTTTTTTCTCATATCCCATCACTACTTCTTGCGCCACTAATATATTATCTGTAATACTTCTACCACCCACATAAGCACCTTGGTTCAGAGAAATTATTGAACTCATAATTTTTTTTCAATCTATTCATGATAATTCTAGAGATTGTTTTGTATGTGATGTTAGCACAAGATATTGGCCTGAAATTTTTAACACTTGATGGATTTTTATCTTTAGAAATAAGCACTATATTTGTAGAATTGAGTTAAGTAAGCATTATACCTGAATTAAATGTTTGTTTAATTGTAGAACAGAAATCATCACCTATATGTTCCATGCTGATTCAAAGAAGCAAGCTGTAAACCCGTCAGGACCAGGACTTTTTCCATCCCTCATAGAAAATAAGGCTGTTTTAATTTCCTCACTTGTTACAGGTTGCATTAACTCATCAGGTACCACCTTGTTCAAAATAGATTTAATAGTGTTAATAGAACAATATTCTTGATTACTCTCCTATGTACCAAGCAAAGATTTGTAGTACAATACAACCTCAGCTTTAATGTCATCTGGCTCAGTTAGAATTGTTCCATCATCCCTTATAATAGTAGATACATGGTTTCTTGCAACTCTACCTTTTATCATCTTATAATAATATGCCAAGCTAATATTATAGTCATTTACAAATAATGCTCTAGATTTCTATTTCAACACCTCATGATGTGTGATAATAGCACTCTCTAACTGATGAACTAAAATCTTTTCCTCAGTATTATCAGTATCGACACTTATACCTTTAATTATTCTAGATTGAACAACTTCAAGCTGAGCCTTTATATTGTTTATATCCTCAGAATTTCACTTAAAGAACCTGTTATTAAATTTCTTTAAAGCACACTTCACCTCTCTCAGCTTCATACACATAATCAAAATTAAATTCCCATTGAAATTTGTATTACAAGTTTGTTGTATAAGATCCAAGTACCCCTCACGAGTTGTCCAAACACTAAAGAATCTGAATAAGCTTGGACTTGACTTTTTATTATCACCAATTATGATTTTTATAGCACAGTGATCTGAAGTTGATGATGGAATAATTACAGCACTTGAGTGATACATATTCGTCCATTTAGTATTAATAAATTCTCTATCAATTTTACTTGCTCTTAGTTGTCCTAAATCATTTTTATTTGTCCAGGTAAAATATTGTCCACCATATTGGTGTTCATAGAGACAAGAATCTTCAAGACATTCTGCAAAGTGTAGAGAACCATTAGGCAATACACCACAATTCAGTATGTCTTCAATTTTAAGAATTTCATTGAAATCTCCCATATAGCATATACAATGATTTTCATAATCATGGATGAGTTTTGTAATATCAGTCCATAAAATTTTCCTTTGATCTTCATCATTACTAGCATAAATATACCCAATGAAGAAAGAAATGTTTGTGTTTAATACAGTAACATTTTAAGAACATCAGCTGAGAAATTTCATAAAGAAGCTTTACTTCCAAATAGTTACTATCCTATAAAATCCAAATTCTCCCACTCTTATATTTATTGTAATTGTGCATCATTTCAAAGTGAGAGAAATGTGTATATATTATCTTCAAGCTATTCTGAATCTTCACCTTAGTTTCAAGAAGACCAACAAGCTTTACATTATTATTTAAAATAAAATACCTAACATCTAATTGTCTGAGAAGGCTATTAAACCCTCTCACATTCCAAGATGCAATACTCATATATTAGGAGGTCTAGTAACCTCTCCTTCTCCACCTTGATTAATGAATTTCAACACATTTCTATCATAATCAGTCACTACAGTTTCCTTCAATTTTTCAAAAGAGTTTGAACATGAGACAGTGTTAGAACCAGATGATTTCTTGTCCTTATTTTTGTTGTTAACCACTTTCCAATCTTGTTCATCCATTTTATCCTTACCCTTATCTTTTTTATTCACCCCATTTGATTTTGGCACCCAGACTTTAACCATATTAGGGTACCTATCCTCCAAATGTCCAATCCTATTACATTTAACACATATTTTTGGTTTCCAGTCATATTCTACTTTGACAATTTGTAGCTCATCAATTCCAATATCAACTAGAAGTTCCTCTGGCAATTCCTCCTTAGTATCTATTTACACACATACCCGCGCATACCCTAACCGAGTTCTAGATCCAGTCATACTATCCATATGTAAGGGAACACCAATTCCACTTGCAATATATCTTAAGCCTCTTCTTGTCCAAAGCGCCATTGGTATGTTCACCAATTTAACCCAAATTGGGATTTTAGACACATCAATCTTCTCAAATTGCATCCCAATTTTCCACGGCCTCAATAATAATGGAGCACCATTGATGTGCCATATTTGTTCCAACACTTTACTATACGATTGCTTATTTTCAAATTTAAAAATAAATGTTCCATTATTACTTGATTTAACAGTAACCTTACCAAATTTCGACCACTGAAACTTTACAAAATTAACAACACTATAGAACGGAGGAGGTGAGTCTAAGAATTGACCAATTAAGAAGTTATCCCATTGAGCTGAACCCTCTTCCAAAACATATTTAGCAGGAGTAATAATTTTCTTACCTCCTTGCTTAATCGGAGCATGATAGTCCAGATTAAGAGCTGGATTTTCATTTCTTCCAAATAGCTTTGACCATTCCTTTGGTTGTACCACTTTCTCCATCATATTTGCATCTTTCACTTGCACTTCAACCTCTACCGGAGGAGTGGACTTACTTTGTACCTCATCTTCCTCACTACCAGACCCTTTGTTACGAGGACTGAGAGGAGGAGTAACTTCATTACTTTGACCATCTGGCGAGAAAATCATCTTCGTGATGTTAGTATACCTCGTTTTGGTTTTCGATTTCGAATTCGTAGCATTTACCAGAGCTGATTTAAACATTTTCGTCATCCTTGAGTCGAAGAGAGTGAACTAGAAAAAGAAAAGAAAAAGAAAATTGGTGAAATGGAAGGAGAGAAGGGTGTATGGTGTTTGGCGGTGATATGGAAGAGTGAGTGGATGAGGGAAAAAAAGTCAAATAAAATGTCAGATCCCAGAAATGTTGGGATTAACACTTAATTTGAACCAAAAAAACAAAAAGGGTTGAAAAGAATGTGTTTTTTGGATAAATGGAAAGAAAATAAAATGGAATAACGTTAAAGGCTATGAATGGCTTGGGAGAGAATTTACTTTGTTGACTCTCATTTGAATCTTCTAGTTTTTCTTATGTCCCAACACCTATCTATTTAATGAATGAAAAGTCAATTAGTAGAATAAAACAGTACGGGAGTTAAAATTCAAAGAAATCCCTGTAAGAGTAGCCCACACCCTTTCAATGTTACCATTGTTCCCTCACAAGCTTGACAAAGACCACTATATAAGTATGATAGCGTGCCTGATGTCTCCCCATTTGTGATGATTTAATATTAGTTGGAGACTTTCCTATTTTGTGGCTTCATTTAATAATTTATTATTTTTAGAGCATACTGGGTTTAATTGTTTGTTAATGGTGAAGCTTTAAAGATATATGGTAATTAATTAGATGCCAAGTTAATTCTAAGAGATAAAGGAAAGAGGATAAACATGGAAATTGGAGATAAAGGCAAGAAACATGAAAAATGAAAAGATAAAGTTCTCAAATAAATCTGAATTCCAGCAGCTACGACCACAAAAGGGCTTATATCTCAATATTGGCTA
Source organism: Nemophila menziesii (assembly GCA_029959085.1). NCBI lineage: Eukaryota > Viridiplantae > Streptophyta > Magnoliopsida > Boraginales > Hydrophyllaceae > Nemophila > Nemophila menziesii. The sequence goes on along the minus strand of JARWIR010000005.1, from coordinate 33,526,112 downwards.
GGAATTTGGAAGAATGGTCTAAAGAAAAGTTAAAGAGATTTCTGAGACGATCAGTTTCGACTATTGGAACGCGTCAAACGGATAAGTATTGAATCAGTTACGGCCAAAACAAAACATTTTCAAAATCTTACCTTTTCTAGATTCTAGGGTTACGAATTTGAGTTGGGCTTGTGGTGGTCCTTTGTGTGTTCTAAAATAAATGCAATAAGGGAAAGAGAACCACAACCGCAAGTGTACGGTTGTCCCAAGTAATATAAGTGATAAAACAGATTCGTTCTCAAGGACGGAATGGTTGACTCTAATGCTTATCAAATAGTAGTTAATTGCACGTAAAACATGTAAATGGTTTTAAGATTGATTGTTTGTTTGGTTTTCTAATGCTAAGACAATAAATTAAAATACTAAATTAATGCAAATAATAACTATAAGCAAGAAATAAAGTGTTTACGCAAGATGAGAAGGCAGTACTTGAGAGACGCAATGATTTTACCTAATTATCATTCATTTCATGTTTTGTTTAAGGGACAAATTGGTAAATATTTAATGGTCGGGATTCAGAATTCTCCTTACCCCCGTCAGGGTGGACTAAGGAGCTACTCTCAAATGCTACAAACCCCGTCAGGGTGATTATAGTCCACTCTCAAGTGATTAAGTCTTTTTTTAGACAAAAGTGATTAAGTCTTTTTTTAGACAAAAGTGATTAAGTCTATTCCACCCAATTGGTCATAGGTTTAATTAAGCTCGTCAGAGTCTTTAATTTCTAACCTACATTCATTAACTAGTTCTGTACCCAGACCCCCGTCAAGGTGATCCAATCGCCACTAATTGGAATAGCCTAGATAGTAAGGCCTATTTAATGATTCATGACTTCATAAATAGTAATCGAATACAAATTAACAAAAAATAAACTTTACCCAATTTGATTTAAATAATAATTATCCCAAATTCAAATACATAGAATGAAATCAAATTGGGATTAACCCATTATGCGTTCTCAAGCACTTAATGAAATTAGCTCATGCTAATCCGAAAAACTAAATTAAAAGAAATAAAAGTACTCATATTGTTTTACAAAAAGAAATAAAAGAAAAACCTAATTTCGGAATTAGATTAGCTGTGATTTGGAGATATAAACCGTCTCCAGCTCTGTAGCTTCCTCTGCTTCCTTGCCTTGACTTCTCTCTGATGCTTTCTTTTGTAAAAAGTGAACTGTGCGAAAAATAGAAGTCAAAAGCCTTATTTATACTCTCAAAATCGAACTTGGACCTTAGGTTAATGTTTAAATGAAATAATAAAAGCCCAAGTCCATTATTTTAGACCAAAATCCCGTAAATGCTGCACCACCTCCACTAAAACAGCTCTAGCAGTTCATTTCAACTCGGATTGACCTCATTCTAGTTGCTAAAGTTCTGTAACTCAATGGGGCACAATTTCTCTTCACAAGTCAGCGGCTAAATCTACTCTTAGGTGGCTCGAAATCAGCAATCTTTGGCAATTTTCCAGATTTGCAGCTTTAAAATATCAAGTCTTTCGGGATTTGTCTTCATGCTTTGATTCCATATCACGATCTTTGAGTTTATTCTCAGATTCCTCTCCTAGCTAATATTCAAAACCTACAAACTTTTCACTAAAATACCCAATATTACGCGCAAAAGTTTAATAAATTAAAAATATTAGAAATTAAAGAGGAAAATCGGATTATTGCATATTTAGCCCAAAATTCTATCAAAATGGTCGAATAAAAACAAAAAATGATGTCTCCCAAGGGCATAAAATTAGAACATTTAGGGAGACATCAGCTTGGAGTCCAATACCTACCTTATACTCCAAGAAACGAATTAGTTCCCCCTATACCCTATAAATACAACCTCTTATCATTAGAAAATCGTCCTTGGCCAGTCCTTAGGCCAGGAAGAAGCTACAACACAAGAAGAGAAGTCTGGAAAGAGGTGTGCATCAATTCTGTCTTCTTCAACCTTCAATTCTGTAATTGTTTTCTTTTCTTTTCTTAGTATGAATTAAATAAATTTAGCTTGAGTTTTAGCATATATGTATGAACCCTAGTGTTGGTTGACATCTATCTAATTTGGGAATTATATGTTTTAAATTGAATTCATGTTTTATTTCTCTGTCTATGTGTTTGATTTATAATCTGTTTTCTTTGCGGATTGCAACCGTATAAAATTACCTTCATAGTAGTTAGATAGTATCTAAGGCATATTTTAACTATGGAAACAACACATAACATCTAGTGTAAGGATGGTCCGATAACCCAACCGATCTAGATAGTCATTATGGTTTGGTGTATTGCCATTTAATCGATTGTAGGAAAAGTTTGTTTAGGTCCTTAGATGGTGAAGACAAAATAAATAAGTTTTTTTGACTTGTCACAGAGAAATATAAACATATATAAGGATGTCTACATGGAATATGAAGTATTTATACTGACAAAAGAAAAATATTGGGGTTCATAAATGGGTAGTGATGATTACTGTACTGCCATAATGATAAAAAGTCTCAGAAACGTGACAAATACTGAGAGGCGAGATGACTATTTTTTGGATAATCCCGTCTCCCATAAAAAAGGAGAATCCCTGTTCTATTAAAATTCTATAAAATTCAAAATGTATTTGAGATCAGAAGTGTCGGTATTGTGAAGTGCCCTAAAAAGAAGAAGCACACTTTCGTAAACTCTATTTTTTTTGAAAGAATATATTAGGATTTAAAGTGGTATTTGATAAAAAGAAGTGCTTCCAACCCCGTATTTTGGAGGATTGGGTACCCTGACCTGACGAGATTATGCAAACCAAGTGAACGCAATACTAACTATCCAAAACTCGAGCAACATCTTAAAGACCTGAGGATGATAGAAATAGTTTGACATTATATATCCTTCGAACAACAGACATCATATGTGGCGTCATCAACGATAACTTTAAAATTTGTGTCAATCTCAAGCACTAACAAAGACATGTGGAAAGTTGTAAATCTTTAAGGAGAATTTTGATATAACCTTCAGGGCGAAGCTACATGGGGAACGGGGGGTCCATGGCCCCTCCTGGTTTTAAAAAAAAAAAAAATTATAACTACTTTTTTATTAATTTTTTTAAGTAATTAACCTTGTTTTTTTTTTAAAAAAAATCTTCATTTGGTCCTTCCTAATTTTTAAAATTTATTTTATTAGACTTTAAATTATTTTATTTATATGATTATTTTCATTTTTTACAACAAAATATATATTATTTATTATTAAAAATAGAAATTTATTAGATAATTAATTATAAAAATTAATATTCGGACTTATAGTGCATTTATTCATAATATAAGAACTTATTTTGCAATTTTTACTTAATATATAGACTTATCGTGCAAATACGGTGAATTTTTTTCCAGGGGCGATGCCCCCGATCCCCCTTGGCCCCCCTAACAAATTTTCCTGGCTCCGTCCCTGATAACCAACCAATGAAAATATAAATATAAATGTCTTATAAAAGATAATGATCTCAAGTTTTTTTGTAAAACCAAATTTATTCATTAAATTCACTATAAAAGATTTATTTCTTATTATTTTATTTATCCGGTAAAATTTGTTCTTAGTATTTCATAGTTAACCTCATTAGATTTTTTTCCGCTAAGCAATCAATTTTATTAAAACTCATTAAACTGTCTTTTTACAACCTTTTCGACACCTACTACTTTTAGAAATTACAAATCACATTAATCATCAAAACAGCTAGAAAACAAATTAAACATTACAAAGCAGCTATAACACTAACTATCCTCAAAGACATTTAACAGTTTCCATTCTTTAGCTATCTCTTCATTCCTGCAGCTGTTTCTATATTTTCTGCAGCCAAAAGACTTAATATACAACATATATTGTATGCTATACATCAGCTCTCCCTCATTTTTTAACCTTTCCACTATGCAGTAATGCATTTCTATTCATCCAAATCTGGTAAACAAACCCTGTAAACCATCCTCCAATAATATAATTAAGAAATTTATTATCTGCTTTAGTAAGCAGTAGCTCCAACAATTCCTCCCATGTACTACAATCATTCCATCCAAAACCACTCATTTCAACACACCTCTTCAAAATTCTCCTTGAGACTAGACAATTCACAAATAAATGATCCCTATCCACAATTGCATTATGACAAGCTACACAAATACTGTCTATATTTAACCCCCATTCACTCATTCTATACTTGGTAGGTAATCTATCCAAACAAGCTATCCAAGTAATAAAACTGCATTTAGGTACATTTGTCTTGTACCATATCAATCTGGTCCACTCTAAAACAGCACCTGATCCCCTAATCTCCTGCAAAGTCTTTTTGAAAGAGAACTTGTCCTTACAACTAGCTGACCATCTAATCTTATTAGGACCATGAACAGGTGTCTTAACCATCTCAGCCAGTCCTCTGAGCTCCAAAGGAAAGTGCCATCTACCCCTACTATAGCAACTTTCCATAGTTTTTTTTGCACAATCATTATTATATACCAACTCCCTATTCAAAGCTCCATTTATATTTTCACCCTTTATCCACTTATCCCAATACACAAATGTTTCTGGGCCACTCCTAATCTCATGGGATATGAATTTATATGCCACATCCCTCAGGTTTAGGATTTTCTTCCAAATCCAAGCCAAGTCCTGCTTTACAGTTAAACTCCATATACAGCTATCTCTGCTAATGTTGCTATGAAACCATCTACTAAGTAAATTATCACTTCTCTTATATATCCTCCCAAAAAGGCTAAGCATACATACCTTGTTCAATATCTCAATGTTAGGTACATTCAGCCCACCTTCTGATTTAGGCCTACATATCTTGTCCCAAGCCACCTTAGCCCCTTTTGACCCTTCCAAATTACCCTTCCATAGAAACTTGCTAACTTTTGGTTGATTTTATATATGACATTTTTTGGTAGTAAGAATACCCTGCACCAATAAAGTATCCTACTTAGAACAACCCTTATCAATTCTGATCTCCCAGCATATGTTAACAACTTGTTACTCCAGTGATTAATGCTCTCGCAAATTTTCTCAACCAATTTATTAGCCTCCCCTATACTCAACTTTTTTGCATCTAAAGAAACACCTAAGTATCTGACAGGTAGTTACCCCTTCTTAATGCCCAAAATCCTTGATATACTCTCCATTTCTTCATCTGATACTCCACCAAAATAAATTTTACTCTTGCGATTTTTTATCCTCAACCCTGACAGTCTTAAAAAAATATTTATACCATCTTTAACCACATTAGCTGACATTTGATCTGCCTTAGGAAAATAAGCAGATCATCTGCAAACATAATATGGTTTATCTTTAGCTGCTCACATCCAGGATGATAAGAAAAGTCTTTATTTTCCCTACAAAGCTTGAAAATTGATGTGAACACTTCCATACTAAGGACAAAAAGATAAGGGGACATTGGGTCCCCTTGTCTCAAACCCCTTCTACCCTTGAAAGATCCCACCATCTCACCATCTATACCAATTGAGTAGCTTGGTGTAGATACACACACAATCACCCACTCAATGTACTTCATAGGGAAATCAAAAGCACTTAAAGTCTTGAATAGGAACCCCCAATTTAAACTGTCATACGCTTTCTGAATATCCACATTTATAGTACACCGAGGAGTTATTTTTTCTTTCTCATATTCATGGAGCATATCCTGAGCAACCACTATGTTATCACAAATGTATCTCCCACTCACAAACACAGATTGATTGTTTGACACTATAGAATCCAACACCTCCTTAATTCTTTCAGAAATTATTCTATAAATAGTCTTATAAGATGTGTTTACGCAAGAAATAGGTCTAAACAACCTGACATTTGAAGGCACTGAGACTTTTAGGATCAATCCATTATTTGTGGTATTAATTTCTCTTAGCACTTTTCCACTTTCAAATGTTTCCATTATAGCTTTGCAGAATTCTTCACCCACTAAATGCCAGCACTCTTTATAAAATTTGGATGTAAACCCATCAAGGCCTGGGCATTTCTCTTCATTAATAGAGAAAACTGCTTCCTTGATCTCTTCATTTGTTATTGGTCTAATCAACCATTCTTTTTGTTCCTTAGTAATTTTAACTCTCAAAAGCTTCTTTATACTCTCAACAGTACAAGATTCCTCATCCCCATCCTCAGTACCAATTAAACCTTGATAAATTTTAATAAACTCATTTTTATTGTCTTCAAGTCTAGTCAGCACAGTACCACCATCATCTATTAAGGTTGTAACCCTATTCTTTGCCTGTCTTCCTTTGATCAGCTTGAAATAATAGGCTGAGCTGCAATCACTCTCAGTTGTCCATGTAGCTCTAGATTTTTGTTTTAAAATTTCATGCTCATTCATGATTGACTCCTCCAATTGAATAAGTGTAATTTTCTCCCCAGCCAATGTACATTCATCTCCATAAACTTGCATTATTTTGTCTTACAAGACTTCCAAATTATTGCTCAAATTAGTTATATATACAAGATCTTTTTTAAAGTACATAATATTAAAGGTTTTAAGTGCTTTTTTAACAACCCTTTGCTTAGTACATATCCTAAACATGTGTGATCCTTCCACCTCGGTTCTCTATGCCTTTTCAACCACCTCCAAGAATTTCTCATACTTACACCATACATTAAAGAATCTAAAAGGGGTGGACCCTCTCCTCTTCAAAATTCCAATCTTCATATGCACCACACAGTGATCTAAAGTTGAAGGAGCTAGGCATAGTACATTTGAGTGAATCATGTCTATCCATTTAGCATTTATCAGTAATCTATCTATTCTACTAGCTCTTAATTGTACCACACTTCTATTTGTCCAGGTATAGAAGTTCCCACATGTCTGATGCTCAAACAGTTCAGCTTCCTCTATATAGTCTATAAATTCTTGAGTATAATCATTGATCTCCTCGCAATTAAGTTTATCCCCCATTCTCAGAATCTCATTGAAATCCCCCACACATCCAAAACAGTTTAGCTTATACACCTGACTCCATCTTATCAAATCTCTCCATAAAATCCTTCTCTCATTTTCATCATTACTAGCATACACCCCACACAAAACCAAACATACATTATAGGTACAATCTTCAATTCTAATCACTAGTCCCTGATAAGTCTCTTCTAAAACATCTATTTGAAAGCTATTTTCTTTCCATAAAACCCATATTCTCCCCCTTGGGTCTTTACTGTAATTATGTACCATATAATATTCTTTAAATCTCTCCTCTTTGATCTTAACCATATTACTCATAATCACTTTTGTCTCAAGTAAACACATTATTTGTACTTTATTTTTTAACATATAATATAAGACATCTAGTTGTCTGAGAGTCATGTTCAAACCCCTAGCATTCCATGATCCAATGATCATGGATCAGGGGGTTTATTTTTGTGCCCCTCCTTAACCTGAGCACTCTCAACTAGCCTTTCTATGTCATCATCCAATGCAAATAAAGGACTTCTCAGTATAGTAAAAGAGTTGCTTGCCACTAAAGGGGATCCCATCTGACTACCACCAGCTCTATTCTTCCCTGAGACTAACCTCCACTGTTCTACTTGATTAGGCTCCTTATATTTACTGCCTTGTTCCTCAGTTTCAACCACAATACCCATTCCTTTGTCCTCCTTACTACTCACTTCATTTTCTTTTTGTTTCTGATTTTGTTTTGGGACCCAAACTTGCTTCTCTGGTTTACATATATTATGATCAAAACTCTGACACCTAGTACATCTAGTAGGTGTCCACTCATACAAAACTTCTACCTCATGTAGTTCATCCATACCATTATCCACATATACCTTTCTATGCAGCTCCTTTTTCAAATTCACCTTTACACACACTCTAGCATACCCTAACCTTCTCCTGGATTCAGTTATTGCATCCATTTGAATGGGGATTCCAATTCCACTAGTGATATAGCTCAACCCCTCCTTAGTCCATAAACTCATAGGTACATCCTTAAGTCTCACCCACAAAGGTACCCTATCCATTTCTATTTTACCAAACTTCATATCAGCTCTCCATTCTCTCAGAAATAAAGGCCTACCACTAATATGCCAGACCTGTTCTAAAGCTCTTCCACGTTTCTCCATATCTTCAAATGTAAAACCATACATATTACCCTTAGATTTAACATCAAACTTACCCAAATCTCTCTTCGGTAGCGCACAAAGTTAGTTATAGCTGAAAATTGTGGTGCTGCACCAATAAAATGACCTATCAAACATTTCTCCCACACTTTTTCTTCATCCTCAAAAACCTTCTGCGGTGGTTTAATTATCATCCTACCCTTATGATCAATCGGCTCATGAAAATCCAATTCAAATCTAGCTTCAACTTTACGTTCAAAGAGTTTAACCCATGGGCGACTTACCTCATTGTTAATTACAGGTTCCTCAGTTTGAGCAGCACCTGAGATTACTGCTATTGTTGGAGGTCTAACCTGAGATTGAGTTTTTGATCCTTCCTCGATTTGATTTTTACCAATCGGCGTAACAGGACTCTTTAGACTACGATTGAAGGAATTTTCCGGTGTTATACCCATCTCCTCGTTGTTTTCCTTCCCATTAGTACCATTTGATTAATTACCCGTCACCGTTCTTTGTCCTCCTCCTTGATTACCCGTCACCGTTCTCTGGCCTCCTCCTTGATTACCCGTCACGGTTCTACTCCAAATACCCTTAGTTTCCTTCGCAGACTTTGCTTCATTGTCAATCTGCACCTCCTCAAAAATTTGCCGAGAGATATCAATCTTTGTAGTTTTCCTTTTTGGTGCCATAGAAGAGAAGAAAAGAAATGCTTAAGCAAAAGAGAAGAAGCGAAATGCTAAAGGTTAATGTAGATCTAGGTTTAGAATTCCGAATCAAGGATATAATTGGCTGGAAAATGTTTTGATCGAAATGTTAGATCCCAATAATTATGAGTCTAACACTCGATCGAGTAAAAGAGCAACCAAAATTGTGATTTGCTTATGTTTTTTGGCTGTTGATTCGGAACAAAAAAAAAGAAAAAAGAAGAACTTGCGTGTAAAAGCAAGTGGACACCAATTTGATAACTTTCTCTTTCTAAAACGCGTATAGACGCGTTCTAGACTCTATTTCTTTATCTTGTAATGTAGATTAAAAAATAACCTAACCTCATTAGATTGAACTTGAATGTATGTGTCATATGATTTTTTTTTTTTGGGTTCAAAGTATGTGTCATATGATTACTGTAAGGTTGAATTTGAGTTAAATATTTTTAAACAATCTTCCTATTCAATCAAAACTCGATCTTAAATTGCGTGCTCACCGACCTTACCAAGTAGGGTGGGTTTAACATTTTACAATCCGACCCTAGAATTGGTTTAAGGTTGAGAGTTACGGATCGTTTAACGGATCGAAACTCACCCCTACTTATTTCACATTTCCAACCTTTTTCTCTTTCATTTCATATTAATAATATATATTCTCCTGCTTTCTATTTTTCCTTCTTATATTATATCTATCAATTTTGAAATATTTTACAGAGATTAATGCAATCTACAAATACTTATTCGCACCCGGGCTGATCCATCCTAACCATCCCCTTTTTTTCCAAACACAATTAATTAATGTTAATTCCATTTTCATATGAGAGAGAAATTTGTCTAATTTATGCTGATTTTAAGAATATCCAAGTCTAACCAGGGAATAACATGCATAATACAATCTTAACAAAAACGTTGATAAAGTATCCATAAGGTAGAGCTGATGAGATAATCTATCAATATAAGCTAAGTAAGAGTCATATTTGCAAGTTTCTTTAAATTGATCGGGCGAATTTGAGATTTCCCTCCTTCCCATAATGCTTTAGAAACCACCTCATAAGTACGTTCCGACGGATGGAAGTAATCCCAGAACAAATTCTGACTTGGATTTGAGCAAACTGTGTATCCTTTTTTCCCACATTGAATCTCTCCTCCAAGAATTCCAGACCCACAACATGCATTATTTACATCCTTAAAACCTGAAAAAACCCAAAACTAATTTAGACAATTCATGGACCCAAACGTGTCATGGAAGCAAACAACTATTTTGTTAAAAACAAGAGGTCCAGCTATAAATTACCGTATTGTTTGGGATTTGCTCGAACTCGTTGAATAGTCTCGTAAACAGCTCCATAAACACCAATAAAACCAGGGTACTTAGAGGGTATAGACTTCACAATGTTTTCCAATCCCATGTTATAACTCTCTATCATCATATTCATCTTTTCATAACATTTGTCAACAGGTACACCTGGCAATTGTGACCTGGCCGGAACACAACCTACAGGTCCAAGTGAATATAATGCAATACGACGACCACCAAGCTTGTAAATCTGATGGATTAAAGTTTGAACTTGTTTCAACATTGCTTGAACATAAGCTTCTGGGGATAAAGATGGTGTTAAGAGCGGGTTGAAGTAATTGAACACATCGTTAGACCCAGATTCAAAGAAGAAGAAAGCTTGTTGGATAAGTTTTCTATCTATGTGATGTTGCTCTACCAAAGTCTGGAATTGTTGCAGCTGAACCTGAAGTGGTATTACTTTCTGTGATCACCAGAATTCACAATGTTAGCTCAAGCACGCCATGGATCCGGAGCCCCAATTTAGGAGTCATAAATCAAAAACAACACGACGCAATTAAAATTTAATGAAAGTTTATGAAGGTTTTATTCATTAACGTTTATAGCACCTTGAAATGTAAATTTTTGAAATTATTATTAAGTTTTGGAAATTAATCTGTAATAAACAAATTTTGAAATTATTAGAACACATAAAACTAATTTATCTCTATATTTACAAAGGTAAATAAAAATTTACCAACTTTAATCAAATATATGGTAATTAAATAGTAATTATATATATACATATGTGTGTGTAAACCAATCTGTAATTTACACAATATTGAGCATGAAAATTTAAGCACTTGTATTATATATGTACTAACCAATATGTGAATCAAAGAAACACAATTAATTGAAAAGCATATATTTTTATGTAATTTTCACTTGGATAATTTTTTTACCATATCTTGATTAGTCGCTGTAAATATTCCACTACCAGCACTAGCAAAATTGATGCCGTTGGATGGATAATCTTTCAAACTTCCATTATTAAACTCAACCTGTGCTTCTAAGAATGGCTTTTGAAAAGGAATACCCAGATACTGAGCTGCAATATTTTCAACATTATTAACATCTCAAATTTAGATTTAATAATTTATAATAAAAATGACTTTGTATAATTGTCCATGTGGTACACAAAATATGGGACGGATCTGGGGATATACGTAGAATTTAACGAAAAAAGAATAACATGCATGTTCTACTCACATATGAAGTCTGGAACTATTCTGCCGTTGGTGAATCTTCCGGTAGGATGATGAAAGAAACTTGATCCATATGGAGGAAAATCAGCTTGAGCAGTACAGTTTATATTATAGTGATTATTACCAGCATCCAATATGGAGTCTCCAAATGAAAAAATTGCTGGAACATTGTAACCTTTTACAAAAATCAAAGGACTAATTATGAAAAGTAGAGAAATGAGAAATTTAATCCTATCCATTTAGTCTTCAATATCACTATAGAAGTTTTAAAGTTGAGAGAAGCGTCTTTGAGAGTTATTATTTATATAAAAATAAGTGAGTAAAATGACAAAATAATGAAACGGAAAGCACGAGTTATTTATGTGCATGCATAATAAAGCAATACTATTTGTTTCATCACAATACCTCATTAATTTGTCTTTAATTGTATCGCCAACCATATATTGTTGGTGACGACTTTATTAATTAAGTGTTTGTTTGGAAATTTTTCTTTGAAAACACTTCAAAGTATTTTTAAATATTTTACAAAGTAATGCTTAACAACGAATTTAAAAGTGGCTCTCCCATATAACAAAAAAAAAATTAATTTTTAAAAGAAAAGATTAATACTCAATAAACCCTACATTCTTGTATATAATCCCGCAAAAAATACCGTCTTTATCACCCTTCTTAAATATCTTGAATTTGTTTCCAATTAACGACAACAAAATAGGTTACATGGATACATCAATAAATTGTATAAAAATACTATAAAAAACAAGTCGTTAATTATTTTAAATACAAAACATTGAAGTGATGTGCATCAAACAAAGATTTTTTTTTAAAAAGAAAAGACAGTTTGAGTTATGAGAAAATTCCCAAGATATAAAAATTTGAGTTTCGGTAAAATTCTCAAAACTCAAAAAAGTTAAGCTACGGGAAAAAAATTCTCAAAACTCAGAAAATTGAGTTACGAAAATTTTCCAAAAACTTAATTTGTTCTTCATATCAAAGGTAAACACACAAAACACATGGTATATATCATATTTTATGATATGTACTTATTATTTGTTATTCACAAACACTAAAAAAATATAAATATATCAAGGATGTAAAAAAAAATAAAGGCAAAAAGAAGAACAGTTTAAGTGCTGAAAAAATTCTCAAAACTCAGATTATGAGTTTTAGAAATTTTTCCATAACTGAAACTACTACTTTTTTTGGCTACATTTTTGTTTAATAATCACAGATAGTTATATAACACACACACACACACACACACATATATATATATATATATATATATATATATATATATATATATATATATATATATATATATATATATATATATATATATATATATATGTGTTTATCATATTTTATGATATATACTTATTGTTTGTTATTTACAAATACTAAAAAAAGAACTAAAATATATCAAGAATGCAAAAATGAAGCAAAAAAAAAAAAAGAATAATTTGAGTTACGAAAAAATTCTTAAAACTCGGAATCTGATGTTTTGGAAATGATTTTGAAATTCAAACGGTTCTTTTTTTTTGCTACATTTTTGTTATATAATCCTGTTATTACTTAAGAGCTAATGTGATGCTGGTTCAAAGGTATATTTTGTCTGATTTCAAGTGACCTTGAAACAACATGGTGGGCGTATTTTACTAGCTGATGGAATAGGACTAGGAAAAGCTCTTCAGGTATAATTTTGTGTCTGATTCACCTTAAAAGTGGTTGTATATATGTAGGTAAATAGGTTATTCCTGTTACCACGTGCATTGCGTTTTCATTAGGCATATGTAAGTATTTCCTTAATTTTCAAATCATTCTTTCATTATTCATTTGTCAATACTTCATTGCAGATGATTCAACACTGACTCAATGCACCATCATTAGATATACTTGTATGTTTTCTCCTCACTTGAATTATTTTCTCATTTGATAGTACTAAAACTCATTTTGTTCAACATGTTGTTTTATCTCAATGTGGTGGTGATGCAAACGTAAGGTCGACATTGGCGGTAGTATAAAAGGGCAAAAAAGGAAAGAGTTGAATGTATGGTGTCTTTTATGAAAAAATAAATGACTGGTGAGAAAGAATTAAAACTAGCGTGATGGGTTGCTTAGGTATTAATCCTTTAAAAAATCACAATGACTAGATTTCAAAATTATTTTTAATAGTTTTTTTAAGTATTATAATTTTATTTTAAAAATATTTGTTTACTTTAAGATAAACACTTCCAACACCCGCGTAGTCGCTAGTTAGGGCTGAATTCGTCGCTAAACCGCCGTCGCTAGAAATTCGTAGCCAAATACAAAATTGGCGACGAAACACAATGGTTTTGCCGCTAATGACTGGGTGTTATTGGCGACAACGTACTTCGTAGCTATTGACTCTTTTTAACGCGACGAACTAAGTCGTCGCTATCTAACAATTTTAGCTACGACTTTGGTTGTCGCTATTACGAAGTCAAAAAGCGACACCACGTTTTCGTCGCTCTTTTATGTCATAACTAGCGACGACATCAGCCATTTCTTGCGAAGAATTTGGTCGTCACTATCCCTTTTTTTGTTTTTTTTTTCTATTTTTTAAATTTCAATTTTTGATTAGTTTTTTTAATTTTATTTTAATTTTGATTTGTATTTTGATTTAATTTTAATTTTTTTAATTTCTATTTCTAATATATTTTAAAATTTATACAAATTTGTTAAATGATTAATTAAAAACATGAAATATGAATAAAAAACAATATTTACAAAAGTAATATTTAATTAATGTATAATTAAAACATTCGATAATAATAAAGTCAAAATAAGTCAAACATCAGAAATATAGTCCAAATAAGTCAAAAAAACCAAAATTACACCAACACCAACACAAAAACAAATAATACCAAGGACCATCCAATTGAGGGGAATCTAACCTTCTATCCTCTTCATCTTCTCTCAGTTTTCTCTCGCTCCTATGGGGGGGACGAAGGGGATCGGGTCAAGTCATTGTTGGCCCTCATGCTATTCAACGTCTCCATAGCCGTGTCTAGAATGTTCATCTGGTAATGACCCAAAGTACTCCTAGATGAGGTGGCACTCGATGAAGCAACAGGGTCGATAATAGGAGGAAGACCTTGAGTTGCGCGTATCTCGTTCAAAGTTGTCATCAAAATATTTAGCATCTCCTTGTTCTGCCTAGCCAATGGATCTGGTTCGTAAGTATAGAATTTCTTGTGGACCATTCCAACCCCAGATACCCAAGCCGTCTTTGATGGACCCATACCTTCCTCAACTGCTTCTTTGAAGGCGTCGATTTGTTCTTCGAAGGAGGAAACGTCTATAGATGGGGTCTCAGATACCTTCTTCTTTAGTTTTTCCCGATAAATGTCCTGTTAGATGACAATAAAAAGTAATTATTAATTAATAAATCTAAAAGGAATCCAAAAATGAAAATTTACTACTCCTTCCGTCCCAAAAATAATGTCCAATTTACTATTCACACAAATTAAGAAACACAATTATTATCTTCCTCATTACTAAAATACCCCTAATAAAGTGTCTTGATATTTTAAATATTTATTGGAAACATAAATTTAAATATTTTAATAAGGGTAATAGTGGGAAAAGGTGGAATAAAGTGTCTTGAAATTCTAAGTGGACATTATTTTTGGGACAACATCTTTAGTAAGGTGGACATTATTTTTGGGACGGAGGGAGTAAAAAGGTAAACTTTCCTTTTTTAGAAGGCTTCCATTTTCATAAACTTTCTAAAAATGGAAAGTTTAATTTTTAAAAAGTTTCCAAAAATGGAAAATTACTAAAAAGTAAACTTTTTTTAGGAAGTTTTGAATAAAAGAACCAATAAAAGAACCAATAAAAGAACCAATAAAAGAACACAAGCACTCGAATTTTTCAGAATTTTAACGAACTTGATAAGGCTGCCTTTTTTTCTATCTCTTTCTCTAATGATTTTAATGTTTAATGTTTTAATAACTGAATGAATCAAATGTTTGAGTTGACAAACTATTTATAGAAAATGAATATGTGGTTAGGCATCCAATAGAAAGGGTTGCAGCTTTAAGAATTTGGAGTTATGTTAAATAAAAGTCATGTTAGTTAGTAAAAGACATAACCATGGGGAATGACCCAATACTAATGGATCCTTAGCAGTGGCGGACTTAGAGATCAAAGTGTAAGGGGGCTTAATATAATAGGGGGTTCAGGGGCAACGCCCCTGGAAATTTTTTTTTAAGGGTTAATTACCAAATATGACATAAAATATAAAATTTATTAAATTAAAATAAAAATATTAACTAAATTAAAATATCAATAATAAATGTTTCTTAATAAATTTAGGAAAATAAAAAGATCAACTAAATTAAAATATCAATAATAAATGTTTCCTAATAAATTTAAGAAAATAAAAAAGCAAAAATTCCCTACAAATTATAGTTGACCTTTACGAGTCTTCATCTGTTGAAAACACTCCATGATCGTATTATTATCAATATCTTTGGAAATATCCCTTTCAATAAAGATAAGTAAAGTATCACTCAACCATTCATCATTCATTGCAATTTTGTTTTTTAGAATATTCATAACCGAAAATACCCTCTCAACAGTGGCCGTAGCAACAGGCAAATAAAATAACGAACAAACTGTTGTGTTTATTGCTTCAGATTCTTTATGATAATTTAATTTGTATATTAAACACAATTTTTATCTATATTATTCAATATATAATCAAATATTTATTACAATTAAAGAATTTATATTTATAAAAAAATATCAAGAATGAAAAATTACCTGAATTTTCTTCTTGATCGATGGTTTACAGCCTACAAAAAATTAAACAAAAATTCTAACTATTATAAATATCAACCATTCATATTTATATAAAAATAAAATGTAAATAAAAAAGTTACCAGTAAGTAAACGCAGCGGCAGTAGAAAAAATGTAAAAAAAAAGTTTGTTAAAGAATTTGATGAAATAAAAGGTAAGGATTTTATCAAACTTGTTGTTAGGTTAAAGATATAAATACTAATTAATAGAGAAAAATCTTAATTATAATATTAGACCGACCCATATAATTTTTTTTTTAATTTCTAGGTGGGCTTCAGCCCACCTTGGTGAACCCTTGGGTCCGCCACTGATCCTTAGTATTTATTACATATTAGTTATTGGTCCTGTCACAATGGTAATACTAAAAATTTACACATTAAAAAAAAATTAAACAACTTTTAGGCCTGACCATAGTAAAAAATTAATGTTATTCCGTTCCTTTCTTTCACCTTTACTATATATATATATATATATATTTTCAAAATTTCATGATTCAATTTATCATTCACTTTTAATGTTTTAGCCAATTGAATATATTGCGTTACTTTTTACAATTAGATAAACACGTTAATTAGTCCATCGTCAACCCGGTCAACACTTAATTAAAACTATTTGACCAACAATTGCTACATAAATTACATTGACTAACCAACTACAAAATATACAAGAGAATGCTAAACACGAGAAAGAGAGAGGTAGAGAAGTGAGATAGAAGCGTAAAAGAATACTATGTCGAGAAAGGTAACTTTTGGCCTTAAACCTTCTCTACTAAGGGCTATCAGATTTACTTGCTAACTAGTGAACGTGATGTACTGAATTGTTCAATGTTTGTGTAAACATAGTCAATAGATCTTACATCGTATCCTTCCAAACATTACTTGGTTCTCACGTTTGTGTCCTTTTACGACTCTGGACAACTCCTGACATTTCATGAATAACCATCAAATAATTTTTCCTTAAAAATGCCTGTAGGGCGGCCCAACGCATGTTATTCATATAGGTCGTCTCTTGTCGAGAGTATTCAGCATTACTGTATCTTATGTTATCTAATATACAAGAACCATTGAAAGTTTAAATTATCCTTCACTCTTATTGTTAATACTATTTGCTTTGTATTAAGAAAGGTTTAGGGAGGACTCCCCCACAATGCGTCTCACCAAGCTGCAGTTTCATGGATCTGTTTTTCTTTTGAACCTAGATTGTGTGATGGTAACTCTACTAGGTAGAGTTACCATCATAGAAATTATTCTTTTATAGGATTTAGAATCATTCTATAACAACATTTGGACTTGCTCTTTTGTACACTTGTGGTAAGAGGATCCACTATGTTATCATTTGATCGAACGTAATTAACTATGATAAATCTGTTTAAGAGAAGTTGTCTGACAGAATTGTGTCTACAACGTATGTATCTAGACTTACCATTATACATCTCATTTAGTGCTCTAGCAAGGGCACTTTAACTATTATAGTGTATGCAGATAGTTGGTACAGTTTTTGGCCAATTTGGAATATCATTTAAGAAGTTTTGAAGCCACTCAGCTTTCTCAGTAACTTTGTCCAAAACTATAAACTCAGATCTCATGGTGGATCTGGCTATCCAAGTTTGCTTAGTTAATTTCCAAGACACGTCTGCTCCTCCTAACATGTAGATAAATCCACTTGCGGATTTTAAGTTTATGGAGTCTAATATCCAATTTGCATTTCTATATCCTTCTAGTACAGCTGGAACTCATGTGTATAGAGGTCCTTCATTCATAGTGTATTTGAGATACCTTAGAACTCTTACAATAGAAATTCTGTGGTTTTACCGTATTGTCTGTAAACCTACTTAGCTTGCTAACTACATCAGAAATATCTGACATAATGCATTTTGTTAGGTACATGAGACTCCCTATAACACGAGAGTATACTAATTGATTGACTGTATCACCAGTGTTCTTAACAAGATGTAAGATTACATCAACATGTGTCATAACGATATTTGTGTCGCCATTACTGATTTTGTTTAAAATACTTTCTCAATATAGTGTGACTGATATAGTACCATTCTTTCATGTTCTGAGAATTTTGATACCCAAAATAACATCTGCACGACCTAAATCTTTCATGTCAATTTGCTTGAAAGCATTTGTTGGGTTTTCCTTGTTTGGTAATGGCTATTGGTCTTTCTCTTTGGTTGGCAACAGTTCTTGATCTTGCGCTTATTGAATTATATTGTTTGGTCTTTTCAAGGAACCAGATCCTGTGTGGTCTTGTATAGAAAATTTGTTTCAAAGAAATATGCATTTCTAGTTTCAGTTACCGTTTTGACGTGAATGTCAACGTGACAAGACTTGTGCGCCAAGAACCTATATGCAACATTGTTGAGAGCATATCCAATAGAGATTCAACCAATTGTCTTTGGTCCCATCTTGACCACTTTGGGGTTGGGATTTCTACCTTTGCCAAGCATCCTTACACTTTTAAGTATGTGAAGGATGGTGGTTTCCCTTTCCATAATGTCATTAGGATTTTTTGTCAATCTTCTTGTGTGGCATTTTGTTAATGATGTGGTTTGTCGTGAGAAAAGTATCTCCCAAAAAGTTATGAGGTAACCCTAAGTTAATCAACAAAGTGTTAATCATTTCCTTCAATATATAATTTTTTTGTTCAACAATACTGATTTGTTGAGGTGAATAGGGAGATGTGGTTTGATGGATGATTCCTTATTCGACGCTGAACTCCTCAAAAGGAGACACATATTATACTCCTCTATTTGGTATTAGATGCTTAATATTTTTACTTAATTGATTTTCAACTACATTTTTGTATTACTTAAATGCTTCTAACACCTCATCCTTACTACAAAGCTAGTATATTTGACAATACCTTGTGTCATCGTCGATAAAAGTTATGAAGTACTTTTTCACACCTCTAGTTTGCACAAACTTCAAGTCACATATGACATTATGAATTATCTCTAAAGGTACCGAAGCCATTTCTGTAGATTTAAATGAGGGGTTTGGTTAATTTTGACTCAACACATACTTCATATTCCTTTTGAGAATTGAGGTTTACATTTGGTAATAATCGGTGATGTCTCAATTTATTTGATAGATTAATCTAGTCATGAGACATCATTTTAGGGGTAATCAATGCTTACTTGAGAATTTTTCCCATATATTGATGTTTTACACTTTCTTGTCTAGTTTCAGTGTTTATGTTAATTCTAGAGCTTTTGCACGTAATTTGTGTGTTAAATGTGTAACTCTTAGGTACTTGGAAGATAGACCACCTTGATATGATGATAATACGTGAAAAAACGAGCTTACCCCTTATTTATGGAGAAAAAAGAGGATTCAACCACATTTTGAAAGTGAAAATTTGTACCGACCAGGTTTGGAAAGTGCATTGATCGAGGTGCCAAGAAATATTGATAATGATTCAAGAGGATCCCTTGGATACCCAACTAGGATTTGAAGTTAGGAACATGTAGGATTTGATAGTTTTCGATATAGAGTTGAAAAAAGGTTATGCTAAATGTTGTTGTCGTGGTTCGAACCATTCTACGCTTAAGTAAAATGTTTTTGGGGTGGGATTTGTCACTTAAAACTAGTCCACGAGCCATAAAACATTTTTTGGACCTATAAATACCATCAATTAACATTAAATAATGGTACTTAGTCGGTTTTAAGTGTTTTAGAAGAGAAAAACGCTTGAAGCAAGAGAGAAGAAGATAAGAAGGAGGTGAGAAGTTGTTCATGTCATTCCAACCCTTCCAATAACCAGTTTTAAGTAATTAGTAGAGTATTTCTATTATGTTTTATCTTCTGAACAAGAATATGATATTATTAATTGCTAGTTTTCATTATTTTAGTATGAAATAATTCTATATAGCTTGAGAATAGAATTTGGGTATGAACACTAGACTTCTTTTACGCTTTTACTGAATTTGGAAGTTACCTTTAAATGAGTTGTTTGTGATTGATCTATATTATGTATTTGAACTCTACTTGTAGTCCTTGTTATGCGCAAGTATAGGGTTTCCCCTTCAGTAGTAAGGACTGTCACCCTAGTAGTGGGTTTAATTATTGAAAACGATACATATTTGTCTAGTGTGCAGTAGTGATCCTGACGGGCTTGCCTAACTAGATAGCCAATAGGGTTAGATATAACCACCGATTATTGCCTAGGGCCTCCTTACCAAAGTCCCCTAGTTGTGTCTAGGTTTCTGCCAAACCTACCTTGATGGGAATTAGGAAGAATTTAAAATTCCGTCTATTGCTTATTTATCACACAATTCTCCCTTAATCAATAAAACGTAAGATTATACTCGTGGGGACTACTTGCTAATTGTCGAGCTAAACTCTCATACATTTTATCTTTGTTATTTCATTTATTGTGTTTAGGTTAATTCTTAGTTTATTAATAGTTATTTTCATTTGATTTTCAAAAACAAAACCAAACAAATATTTTAGTGTCTTTGCATATCATTCTAGGAACTCTTCCTAGTACACTTATTAAGAACACTATTTACAAACTCACTTTCGTAGTCCCTTATAACTTACAACATTCGTTCACTTGCATAGAGTTTATCATAGTTCTCCCCAGGTGTGTGTGTGTGTACTTTTATTATTGTTTATTTATCACACCTTGGGCCCTACCAAGTTTTTGGCACCGCTGTCATGTACTACATCGTTAGGACCACTAGATATTATGTTAGGAACGATGAACACTCTATAACCGCCATATCAATCTAAGTGAGAACAATCCTTCTTGTATTGCAAAATTAATGTAATCTTGAATATATGATGTGTTGATTGTTTGTATATTATGCGTATGTTTGTATTAGTTCTTTGACATCACTACACGAGACTTGTTAGGATAGGTGCTTTACAATCATTTATTATATTCTACTTCTTCTTCGGCGATTAGTTGATAGAGGTTCCCCTGATAAATCTTATTTCTTATTTTGTCAGGACGACAAAACCTTGAGTTGGGGGTCTTGACGTCTCTATTTATGTGATATATTATCTAGACACGAGACATCATTTTAGCGGTATTTAGGACTTAGTTGAAGGATTGTCCCCATTATTTGAAGTTTTGTACTTTCTTGTCTAGTTGCGGTGTTTATGTTATTTCTAGAGCTTTTGTACGTAATTTTTGTGTTAAGTGTACATCTCTTAGGTACTTGGATTCTAAGATACTCCAAGACAATGATAAGAAGTCAAAGAAACAAGATCACCCTTAGTCATGATGAAAAAGGAAGATTCTATCGCTTAGGGAAAGCAAAAGTGTGTTGTCCGGCAGATTTAGAAAGTAATTTTTTCAAGTTTCCACGCAAAATTGATGAATATTATGGAGGATCTCTTTAAATTAGGATTTGGAGTTAGGAACGCGTAGAAATTGATGGTTCGTGATTTGGAGTTGAATTGAACATGGTATTAAAGTTACAACTGTCATGGTAGAAACCAGTCCATTCTTCAAGAAAAATGTTTTTGGGTTGGATTAGGTCACTTAAAATAAGCCCAAAACACATAAAATGTTTTTGAACCTATAAATATTAGAAATTAACATTAGAAGTGTGTCCTCAATCATAAACACTTTTAGAAAATCATCTGGAGCAGAGAAGAGAAGAGGAGAAGAAGCTGAGAAGCAGTTCATGCCATTCCAACTCTATCTTTCATAGTTCGTCGGCAATTAATAGTGTGATTTTATTTTGTTTTTGTTTTTAATATTAATATTACATTATTGTATGAACTAGTTAATTCATAGTTTGAGAAAAAAAATAATGTATGAGCCTTAGTTTTATTTTATGCTTTTATTGAATTGGGAGACTACATCTTTAAATTGAATTGTTATTTTAATTGCTTTGTATTATTGTATATGTCATATATTCCAACCCTTGCTCTGGACAAGTATAGGACTGCCTTTAGTAGTTAGGACTGTCACCCTAATGGAGGGTTCAACTATTAAGAAAGATACATAATTGTCTACAGTGCGATAGTGATGTCTCCCTTTTTGTTCTAATTATAAGCCCTTAGGAGACATCAAATTAGGTGATTATTTGACTTAATTGCTATACTTTTAAGCTTATTTGGTTATATTGCGATTTCTTCCCTTGAATTTGGATGATTTATGTTTTAGCGTTAATTCGTTTGTTTTTAGTGTAAAGTTCTTAGGTCTATGATTTGATGGAGTATCAAGACAAGGAGAAGAAACGGGAATTAGAGTCTTGGATTGAGCGTTGAAGTTAAAGGCGAGAATAGTTGATTCAAAGAAGTAATTAGTGGGGAATGAAATCTGGAATGCTGTCACAAATCACTATTTTTGAGAATCTTATCCACTGATTCAGCCTTGGAGCATAAAATGAGGTCGATAGAGCTTGAAGTCAGGAAGATTTTCCAAGTTGAACGAAGTGATTCCGAGTCCGGACGCAAAAGTTTCAGCTGTTTAATAACAGATATACACCAGTTACGAGATTTCATTAAATAGATTGGGCTATTATTCTAATTAACCTAATCCTTCTTTTTAAAAGCCCAATCTGTTTCTCTAACTATAAAAAGTCTTTAGACTTCAGTTTTCAGGGACACAACTCATATTTTAGAGGATAGAAGCGCCAGAGAGAAGTCAAAAGCGAAAGGAGAGAAGAAAGTTGAAGCTGGAGAATTCCAATTTCTCCATCAACAGTCAAAATAAATCCTTCAATTAGGTTACTCATTTCATTCTTATAATTGAACATGAGTAATTTATCTTTTATATTAGTTTTTCATTACATTATGAGCTAAACAATTAAGTGCTTGAGAATCGCAATTATAGGTTAAACTCTTATTTATGTTAATTGATATTTTCTGAATTTGGGATTATTTGATTTAAATTGAATTGGGTATTTTGTATTGACCATTATCGCATTTTAATTACTATTTTTATTCTGGCCAATTAAATAAAAGATTCAGTATTTAGGCTATTTATTATAGTGGCGTAATGATCACCTTTACGGGGGTGGGGGGTTTAAATACAGACCTAGGTAATAGCCGTTGGTATTCGCCAATGACCTTGACAGACTTGACTAACCAATAGCCAATTGGGTAAGAGACTAAAACCATTTGAGAGTAGCTATAATCGCCCTGACGGGGTTTATAATACCGTAAGATAGCTCCTAAGTCCACCCTGAATGGGGTTAGGAGATTATAGAGTTCCGACTAATACATAAATACCAATTCAGCCCTTAAACGGAAACATTAATAATGTAAATATAGGTATATCCCTTGCAAGACTCAAATACCACTTCTCATCCATGCGTCTACTCATTTTTATTTACTTGCGTCTTATCTACTTGCATTAGTTAATTTAGTATTTTATTTGCAATTTAGTCCTTAATCAAAAACAAAAACAAATATATTATTCATTTACTTTTCTTGTCATTCAAACAACTATTTCCATTTACTGCATAACACCTTAGTCTTATCCAATCCGTCCCTGAGATCGAATTCCCGTTTACCGGATATTACTTGGACGACCCGTACACTTGCGGTATGTGTCTTGCCTTTTTAGGTGTGTTAATTTAGAACACACAAGGAGACACCAGATAGTAATCCTGACGGACTTGCCTAACTAGGATAGTCAATAGGGTGAGAAAATTTTCCGCTGATCACTGCATAGGTTAACTTCACCCGAGTCCCCTAGTAGTGTTGAAGTAGCCTCCTAAGGTAAACTAGAGGGAGTTAGGAGGAAATTAGAATCCCAGCTATTGCATGTTTACACAATTCACCCTTTAACAATGAAACATAAAAATTGATACTAATAGGGACTACTTGCGAGTTTTCGAGCTATACTCTAATTATTTTCTCCTTCCTATATTTACTAGTCTTTAGTTTAAGTCTTTATTGTCGAGTTAATTATATTTATTTCTAGTTTATAAATCCAAAAACCAAATATCTGATTTATCTTTTGCAAATTTAATCTAGCAACTCCCTTGGTACACCCTTTAAGAACACTTTTCAAAGATTAACTTTCATAGTCCATGTGGAGACAATACTTTACTTACTTATCTTTATTGCTTGTCAATGATCTGTACATTTGCGAAAATATCCATTCTCTCGAGGTGTGTGTTTTACTTGCATTATGTTATCACACCTTAGGAGACGACAACCACCTTCTCAGCTATAACAACATTGTTCACCAAGCACCCCGCGAACTCCTACAAACACATCTCCCACTGATACGCCCCCTCCAAGTCCCAAACATCCACAAATAGAATTACTATCTACCACCAATTAGCCTCTGCAAAACCAGGTCCCTCTTCGACATCATCCCATGCTCACGCGCTCTAAATTTAATACTTTCAAGCCCAATAAACACACATTTATATATGACAAGTCCTCTCCTAATTATTCATTTTTTGAGCCACACATAGTTAATCAAGCCCTTAAACTACCATAGTGGAGAGCTTCCATGTCTGACAAATAATATGCACTCCTTCGTAATGGTTTTGGGATCTTGTTCGAAAACATTCAATCAAAACATTGTGGGTTGTAAATGGGTATTTGGTCTCAAACAAAACCTGGACGATTCCGTCAATAAGACTAAAGTTTGTTTGGTAGCTAAAGGATTTCATCAAAGTCTAAGAAGCGATTATAAATAAACATTTAGCCCTGTTATTTTGCAAAATTAAGTTTGTACTATTTTGTATCACACTTTCGCTCACAACTAGTCACTACGTCAACTTGACATAAAAAACTCCTTTATCCATGGACACCTATATAAAGATGTATTCATGATTCAACCTCCTGGATTTTTCAATGCCCAATTTCCAGATCATGTGTGTAAACTCCACAAAGCACTTTATAAGTTAAAGGAGGGACCAAGGGTGTGGTATAACGAACTACGAGATTTTCTCATCTATGTTGGATTCACAATTTCACATTCATATAACTCACTTTTCATTTACTCCCATACTGAAACTTTGATTTATATATTGGTATATGTGGATGCTTTTTAACCGAAAACAAATAAAGATGATGTGAATGACTTTATTTTTGAACTTGGCGCAAACTTTTTAGTCAAAGATCTAGGTGCTCTTACCTATTTCTTGGGGGTTGAAGTTATTCATTCATTGAATGGAATCCTTCTATCTCAAAAGATATATATTTCATGTATCCTCTAGCGCACCAAGATGGTTGATGCCAAATCAGACTCCACTCTGCTTTCACCCAATGTGTGCTTATCTATCAATGGTATTTTCCTTCTCTACATGATCCTGTGGAGTATCATCAAGAGGTCAGAAGCCTCCAATACCTATCTCTTACAAGACCGGATGTAGCCTTTGTAGTCGATTAATTTTCACAATACACGCATCAAGAAAACCACGAATCATTGGTCTACGGTCAAACGCATCCTGTGATATCTAAAAGGCACGATTAATCATGGCATATTTATACAGTTTGAGTCTCATCTATCTCTTCAAGTCTTTTTTGATGATGATTGGGTTGAAAACAAAGACACCCATAGTTCTACAAGTGCATACGTAATATTTTTGGGTCACAACCCCATTTCTTGGAGTTCGAAAGAATAACGTTCTATTGCACACTCTTACATGGAAGCCGAATATAGAGTTGTTGTCTTTACAACGACCAATGTTTGTTGAAATCCTTGCTTAAAGAATTGAAAGTTTTACCCACATGTCCTTTATTATGACAACATTGGAACCACGTATATTTGCGCAAATCCAGTCATTCACTCAAAGATAAACATATTGAAGTCAATTTTCATTTTGTTTGTAAGCAAGTTTATCAAAATTAGATAGGAGTAGTTTTTACCACAAACTGACCCTCTCACACCCCCTACTTGTTAAAGCTAGTTTAAGGTAGAGGGTTACAAGCTAATTAACCGACCCGATTTCACCCTAATTTTTTTTGCATTTCGAATTTTCCCTCTTT
Source organism: Nemophila menziesii (assembly GCA_029959085.1). Taxonomy (NCBI): domain Eukaryota; kingdom Viridiplantae; phylum Streptophyta; class Magnoliopsida; order Boraginales; family Hydrophyllaceae; genus Nemophila; species Nemophila menziesii. The sequence goes on along the minus strand of JARWIR010000005.1, from coordinate 33,500,012 downwards.
TGTTTTGTATGTATAATAAATATACTCTCTCTCTCTTTCCTTCATCAATACTTTACAAAGATTAATGAAATCTACAAATACTTAGTTGGACCTGAGCCGATCATTTTAATCATCCCTTAGTTTCCAAACACAATGTAAATTCCATTTTGCTTAGACAAGAGTAAAAATTATATGAGAGATAAATTTGTTAAAATTAATATCTTTGGATACATTGAATCTAGATAAGACTCATTGAGACCATTCTTTGTATCTCTTAGTCTATATCCAATAAACTTATAGGAGTCTCTTAGAGTCTATACATTGTATCTCTAAATAGTCTACATTCATTGTTTATGTAAGTGTCTCTTCAAGTATCTCAGATGGCCTATATAAGATCCATCATATAAAGAACTTTATTCATCATTCAAACAAGAAAATATAAGTGATTACTCAAACTAGAAGTAGACTTATTCATCTCTCTCTCTCTCTCTCTCTCTCTCTCTCTCTCTCTCTCATTACTTAAATTTCTACACATATTATTTCCAACAAAGTGGTATAAGGGCCAAGTTGTTCATTCATTTTGGGCGTAAAAAAAACAACAATGGCAAATCAAGCATCAGGAAGTTTACAACCTTCATTTCCTCTCTTTAATGGAGAGAGTTATGATTTTTGGTATGTGAAGAGGAGAAGAATATTCATCTCATATGACTTATGGGAGTACATTGAAGACGACTACGATGACCCAGAAGATCTCAACCTTATCAAATGAGCAAAAGAAACAATTGAAGGAACATCGAAAGAAAGATGCAAAGGCACTTAATCTTATTCAACAGGAGTTAGTGAAGTTATCTTTCCAAGAATTATCAACGCTACAACTGCAAATGAGGCATGGGAAATTCTTGAAAAAGAATATCGAGGTAACGAAAAAACAAAAGTTGTGAGACTTCAATCCTTGCGAAGAGATTTTGAAAATCTAAAAATGAAAAATGACGAGATTTTAAAAGACTACTCATCAAAAGTCGTGGAAATTGTAAATCAAATGAAATATCTTGGTGAAGATATGAGTGATCAAAGAATTGTAGAAAAAGTTCTCATTAGTTTGCCTGAGAAATTCGATCTGGTTGTTGCCGTAGTTGAACAGACACAAGACATTTCAAATCTGAGTCTGGAGGAGCTTTTGGGTTCGATCAAAACTTTCAAGTTGAGATTGAATAGGCGTTCTGAAAAATCTATTGAAAGTGCCTTTCAATCTAAGTTCACTGTTCAAAACAACGATAACATTGGTGGCGATCAAAATATTGGTGAGTCACATCGAGGTAACAAATCTAGAAGAGGAAGGGGTCAATCTTCAAGAGGAAGAGGTAGAGGAAGATCCAATTTTGATAGCCAATCAAACTTCGAATCCACTCAACAAAATCAACAAAAGTGTGGAATTTGCAAAGGAAGCAGTCATGTTGATAAAGATTGTTGGTTTAAAGGAAAACCACAATGTCATAATTGTAAAAAGTTTGGACACATTCAAAAGATTGTCGATTAAAAACTGATCAGCAAGCCAACTTTACCAATGAGCAAGATTATGAAGCAATGTTGTATGCTAATCACACGACAACTGAACACAAGAATCAAATTTGGTTCATTGATAGTGGATGTAGCAATCACATGACTGGAGATGAAAATATTTTTGTGGAACTCGATTCAACCACAAAATCTCAAGTAAAGATCGGAAATGTCGCATTAGTTCAAGCGAAAGGAAAATGAACTATCGTTGTAGAGACAAAGAAAGGAAAAAGGTACATTCATAATGTTTTCCTTGTCTCGGATTTGGAAAAAAATTTGTTGAGTCTTGGACAACTGGTTGAACATGGGTATTCGCTCGAATTTGGAGATAACTCATGTAAATTTTTTGACAATAACAATCAAGTTGTTGCAAAGATTAAAATGGAGAAAAATCGTAGTTTTCCTATTTCATTCCATTACCCGAGTAATATTGCTTTGAAAATGGATATTGTTGACGAGTCTTGGTTATGGCATCGAAGGCTTGGCCATTTGAATTTTCAAAGTATAAAGAATTTCAAAGAAAATGATATGGTTTATGGGCTACCATCTATCAAATAAATTCAAGAAACTTGCGAAGGATGTGCACTTGGGAAATATCATCGAGAGTCATTTCCAAAAGACAACGCATGGAGAGCTAAAACACCCCTAGAGCTTGTTCACACCAACGTGTGCGGACCAATGTCAACTCCAACTCATTCTGGCAACAAGTACTTTTTAATTTTAATTGAAGACTTCACGAGAATGACTTGGGTTTATTTCATGAAACAAAAACCTGAAGTGTTCTCTAATTTTAAGAAGTTTCAAATGTACGTTGAAAGGCAGAGTTGATTTCCTTTAAAAGTCTTGAGAAGTGACAGAGGAGGTGAATACAACTCAAATGAATTTAACAAGTTTTGTGAAGATATTGGGTTGGACAGACAACTTATAGTTGGTTACACTCCACAACAAAATGGAGTCGCTGAAAGAAAGAATAGAAGCATCGAGGAGATGGCAAAATCGATGCTTTATGAGAAGGGATTGCCCAAATTCTTTTGGGGCGAAGTTGTGTATACATCAATATATTTGCTAAATAGATGTCCAACAAAAGCTTTAGAGAACAAGAATCCACTCGAAGCCTGGAGCGGAAGAAAACCATCTTTAAGTCACTTGAAAGTTTTTGGAAGTATCTACTATGCTCATATTCCAAAAGAGACGAGGCACAAGCTCGATGAAGTAAGTGAAAAATGCATATTTGTAGGTTATAGCACAAAATCAAAAGGCTATAGACTATATAGTTTGCAGAAAAATAAAATTATTATTTCACATGATGTCTTATTCAACGAGAATATGTCATATGATTGGAAAGAAAAGAAAGTTCAAACTGTTTCGAATTCACTTGATGATAAGAACGAATGTGAAGTTGAAGACGATATTCCAGAAGAGGATCCTTCTACTTCAAGCCCTCAATCTTCCACATCAAATTCAAATTCTTCATCTCCAAGTTCAACTCTAAGGAAAATGAAAAGTTTGGAGGAAATTTATGCTAGTTGCAATTATTGCGTTATTGAACTAGAAAGCTCTGAGGAAGCAATAAAGGAGGAAGCATGGAAGAAAGCTATGCTATAAGAAATTCAAGTGATTAATAAAAATGAAACTTGGGATTTGGTGAAAAGACCTCAAGAAAAGGATGTCATTGGTGTGAAATGGATTTTCAAAATAAAGCTTAATCCCGATGGTTCGGTTCAAAGAAACAAAGCAAGACTTGTAGCAAAAGGATATTCACAACAACCCGGAATTGATTTTCAGGAAACTTTCGCACCGGTAGCTCGACTGGATACGATTCAGGTACTCATTGCATTGGCTGCTCAAAAGGGTTGGTTTTTATATCAACTTGACGTAAAATCAACATTTTTGAATGGTAAATTGGAAGAAGATGTTTATGTTGAGCAACCACAAGGATTAATTATCAAAGGAGAAGAAAACAAAGTGTACAAATTGAAAAGGGCGTTATACGGGTTAAAACAAGCACCACGAGCATGGTATAGCGAGATCGATTCATATTTCTTCAACAAAGGTTTTCAAAGGAGTAAAAGTGAGACAACATTATATGTGAAGACACAAGGTACTGGGATTCTTATCGCTTCACTTTATGTTGATGATTTAGTATTCACCGGGAATAACAAAGAAATGATTGAAAGTTTTAAAAGAGACATGTTGAAAAAATATGAAATGAGTGATATGGGTCTCTTGCATTACTTCTTGGGTATTGAGATTTATCAAGACAAAGATGATATTTTCATTAGCCAAAAGAAGTACGCCAAAACTCTTATGGAGAAATTTAGAGTGAGAGATTGCAAACCGGTGGCTACACCTTTGATTGTGAACGAAAAGCTGAAGGAAGAAGATGGAAGTAAAGAAGTAGACAATTCGGTTTTTCGAAATTTGGTTGGAAGCTTGTTGTATTTAACCGCAACAAGACCGGACATTATGTATGCTACAAGCATGTTGTCGAGATACATGCACAAGTCGAGTCAAAATCACTTTGGAGCTGCAAAAAGAGTGTTGCAATACATTCAAGGTACTCTTGGATTTGGTATATCATATGAAAGAAATGATGAAGCAAACTTGCTCGGATTTTGTGATAGTGATTGGGACGGATGTGTTGATGATATGAAAAGCACATCGGGTTATGCTTTTTCCCTTGGTTCAGGTATATTTTCGTGGGTATCCAAAAAGTAAAAAACAGTCGCACAATCATCAGCAGAAGCCGAATATATTTCGGCATCCTTAGCAACCTCTCAAGCTATGTGGCTAAGGAGAATTTTAGAAGATATTTGTTTGAAACAAGAAGAAACTACTGTTCTTTTATGTGACAACAAGTCTGCTATTGCAATGACAAAGAATCCCGTCTACCATAGTCGCACAAAGCATATTGCAATCAAGCATCACTTTATAAGAGAAGATGTAGAAGAAGGAGAAATTCAGCTCAAGTATTGCAAGACTGAAGAACAAGTAGCTGATATTTTCACCAAAACACTTCCAAGAGACAAGTTCGAGTTTTTCCGTGAACTAATCGGAGTTACCAAAGACATTAAGAGGGAGTGTTAAAATTAATATCTTTGGATACATTGAATCTAGATAAGATCCATTGAGTCCATTCTTTGTATCTCTTAGTCCATATTCAATGAACTTATAGGATCTCTTAGAGTCTATACATTGTATCTCTAAATAGTCTACATTGTTTATGTAAGTGTCTCTTCAAGTTTCTCAGATGGCCTATATAAGAGCCATCATGTAGAGAACTTTATTCATCATTCAAACAAGAAAATATAAGTGACTAATTAAATTAGAAGTAGTCTTATTCATCTTTCTCTGTCTTTCATTACTTAAATTTCTACACATATTATTTCCAACAAAATTTACCTAATTTATGATGATTATAAGAATTCCCAAGTCTGACAGGGGAATAACATGCATAATACAACCTTAACAAAATTGTTTATAGAGTTTCCATGAGGTAGAGCTCATGAGCTAAGCAAGAGTCAAATTGGCAAGTTCCTTTAAATTGATGGGTCGAATTTGAGATCTCCCTCCTTCCCATAATGTTTTAGAAATCAGCTCATAAGTATATTCTGATGGATGGAAATTATCCCAAAACAAATATGTATTTGGATCTGAGCAAAGTGTATATCCTTTTCTCCCACATTGACCTTCTCCTCCAAGAATTCCAGACCCACAACATGCATTTGTTACATTTTTAAAACCTGCAAAAAAGCAAAACTAATTCAGACTATATATAAGTTTAAACATGTCATGGAAACAAACAACTATTCCGTTCATGGGACAAAATAGGAGGTCAAGGAATAAATTACCGTATTTGTTGGGATTTGCTCGAAAACTCTGAATAGTATCATAAACTGCTCCATAAACACCAATAGCACCTGGGTACATGGAGGGTATAGACTTCACAATGTTTTCCAATCCCGTGTTAAAACTCTCCACTATCTTATTAATCGGTTCAAAGCATTTGTCAATAGGTACACCGGGAAATTGTGACCTGGCCGGAACACATCCCACCGGTCCAAGGGAACACAATCCAATACGACGACCTCCAATCTTGTAAATCTGATGGATTAAGGTTTGAACTTGTTTCAACATTGCTTGAACATAAGCTTCCGGGGTGAGATATTGTTTTAAGCTCGGGTCAAAGTAACTGACCACATCGTTAGACCCAGATGCAAAGAAGTAGAAAGCTTGTTGAATAAGTTGTTTGTCTATGTGATTTTGCTCTACCAAAGTCTGGAATTGTTGCACCTGAACTTGGAGTGGTGTTACTTTCTGTGATCACCAGAATTCACAACGTTAGCTCAAGCATGCCATAGAGTCCCAATTTAGGAGTCATACATCAAAACAACACGACGTAATTAAAATTAGAAGAAAATTTATGAAGGTTTTATATATTCAAAACTTGTTTAAATATTTAATCTTATATAAGGGTTACATGGTCCCAAAATCTGTAGGTTTTAACAAGGTCGGTTCAGGCGCATTTATAGGCGACCTCTACTTTTAAGGTTCATATCTAATTGATCTTTTTTGACGGACCTTGCACAGACTCGGTTAAATGCTTATAGTAACTCCAAAATGTAAATTTATAATATTATATGTAATGATTTATACCAATCTAAAACTATACCGTCCAATATATCAATGAATCAATGATATGACTGTAATTTTATTGAAAATATTTTATAATTATTTGATAAAATAAAGTGATTGATAAATCAATTCAATTAAATAACGCCCTGTCATAGTATATTAGTAATAATATTTGATATCAAATAATAATTAAACAAATTTGAAACTATTTTTTTTTTTTTTTTGGTCGAAAGTTCACTCTTATTATTTTAAAGTGATATATTACACCGATTATCTAAGGTACCAATATTTACATAAAAGAAACTATTCAAACTAACCACCGGAACACCTATCATCCAATTTTGAAAAGGTAAATAACTTACCAACTAATTTGATTAAAGAATAATGATCTATACTAATAAAAGTCATATCACCAAATATTTCATCAATCACACGACATAATTTAATTCGCTCTAATCAAATTATACGTTTTATTTGATATGTTTATTGGTATAAGGCTTTTAATGATATATATCATCACTTTTAAATAAATATATAATAATAAAATAATAAAGTAATAAAATATCTTGTTACCATATCTTTATCGGTCGCTGAAAATATTCCACTACCAGCACTGGCAAAATTGATGCCATTGGATGGATAATCCTTCAAAGTCCCGTTACCAATTTCCATCTCTACTTCTAAGAATGGCTTTTGAAAAGGAATCCCCAGAAATTGAGCTGCAATTTTTTCAATATCTCAATATCTCAACATCTCAAATTTTGATTTAATAATTTATAAAATTGACTTTGCACAATTGGTCCCTGTGGTATACAAAATAGGGTGCAGATCCGGAATCTGCACATATAACTTAAAGATCCAGGGGCTGCACATATAACTTTTAAAAATAAGAATAACATGCATGTTCTACTCACATATAAAGTCTGGAACTATTCTGCCGTTAGTGAATCTTCCAGTAGGATGATGAAAGAAACTTGATCCATAAGGGGAAAAATCAGCTTGAGCAGTGCAGTTTATTATATAGTGATTGTTACCAGCATCCAATATAGAGTCTCCAAATGAGAAAATTGCATGAACATTGTCACATTCTACAAAAATTAAAGGACTAATCATGAAAAGTAAAGAGATGAGAAACTTAATCCTCTCCATTTAATTCCAATACCACTGATAAGAGTTTTTTTTTTTTTTTTTTGTCACACTGATAAGAGTTTATAAGTTGAAAGAAGTCTTTTGAGAGCTATTATTTATATGGGAAAAAAATTAGAAATAGGGGAAACGTCTCATTAATTACACAAAAAATATAAAAATTCTTAATTAATTACAATTTCAACTTAATTTCTATTAAAAAATAGAAGATTACAAAAATATCCACACACAATTAATTAAATATTTTATTGAGGCAGTTACCAATACCAATTATAATAATATTTCTTTATTTATTTTCATTTTTATTTTTTTAACTTTTTTTTTTAATTTCTTTTTCGATTTATTTTTCAAAAAAAAATTCACAATTTTTTTTTCCAAAATGTTTTTTCCTGAAATTGTTTTTTTCGATTTTTATTTCATATTATTTTTTAATGTGTTCCATGAACACACAATTCTGAGATTTGTGTGTTGCAAGAACACACAGAAACAGAACAACCAAAATCAAGTTTTTTGTGTTCCATGAATACACAAATCTGAGATTTGTGTGGTCTAGGAATACTCAATTTTGCGATTTGTGTGTTCAATAATACACATAATTGAAATAAACAAAATCAAGTTTTGTATATTACATGAGTACACAAATTTGATTTTTATGTGTTTCATGAATACACAAATTTTTGAGATTTGTGTGTTCCAAGAATACATAGAATTGAAACTAAGATCAAGTTTTGTGTATTCTAGGAATACATAAATTCAATTTTTATGTGTTCTATGAATACACAAATTTGAGATTTGTGTGCTCCATGAATACACAAATCTTATATTTGTGCGTTCTAAGAATACACAATTCTGAGATTTGTGTTTTCCAGGAATACACAAAAAAATAAACAAAATCAAGTTTTGTGTGACCTGAAACACACAAACCCCTAAAACATAAACACACAAAAATAACATAAAAGTGTTGGATAAAAAGATAATATATCAAGATAGTTAAAAACGAATAAAAATATGGTATATGCGATTAACAAAGAGAAAAAAATAATTTTGTTAAAGAAGAGAATCATTTAGATCGATTTTATAACTTTGTGTGTTACAGGAACACATAAATCTATATTTGTGTGTTACAGTAACACATAATCCGGAATTTCGATTTAAAAAAAAATTATGGAGAAAAAAATTTCGAAAAAATAAAAAATAAAAAAATCGGAAAAAAAAAATTCAAAAAAAAAATCTGAAAAAATTTTTAAACTTTTTTTAAAAAAGAAATAAAAAAATAAAAAAATCACATAAGGGTAATAATGGAAGGTAAATATGAATGTGTTTAATTGCAAATTAAGTTGAAAAATTGTGAGTAAGTAGGAAGTAATTTCCTCCTTTCTTTTCTTTCAGAATAAAAAGTGAGAAATTGTAATTAATTGAGAATTATCTCTTAAAAAAATGACAGAAAGTATGATATAAATGACAAAATAATATGGAAAACAAATAAGTAACGCACGAGTTATTTATGTGCATCCAATTTTATTTTATTTTTGAAATATTTATGTTTAATCATAATAAAGCAAAATTTGTCTGATCAGAAATATAATCTATATAACATATATAAGGAAGATCAATAATTGAATATGTCAGGTATTATTTGACTTTTAACTTGTGTTGTTTTATTTTTAATAATTGTCAATTTAATTTGTTGTATATTATCTTCTATTATTTTCCATACTATGACATATGTGTCTTTTATTATCTTTTTTCTTAAAAAATTGTAATATAAAATCTTTGAGATAATTTTTTTTTCCATTAAGATAGCACATCACAATTTATTATTTTTCTTTATATTTTATTTTATAATTTTTTGACTTGAATTGTGTTCACGTGCATCGTACATGATCCAAACCTAGTTATTAGTAAAGAGTTGTAACTCCATATTGTATGGTTGACTTATTATTATATGTATTATTATAAAATATAGTTGAATGTGTGGGCACGATCGAGTCATGATTGCGGGAAAAATGAGGATTAATACGTGATGTAGGGGGGAGTCTGGATGAAAGGGTTTCCGGTAAATATTGGGAAACGTAATGCCAATAGTCGTAAATTTAATAACACTCCACGAGGGTTTGTTGTTAGCAGATAATAGAGTACACAAATTTCACTAATACAATTGACTTACGGAAGCAGTGGCGGATCCAGGACAAAAATTGAGGGGGGGCTTAAAATATAAGGGGGTTTGGGGGCAGCGCCTCCGATTTTTTTTTTAAGGGTGTATAGTGAACTTGGGTACATCATCTCTTTTTTTAAGTTATTTAATACTAACACAATATTTATGTAAATACCAATATTAAAATACGCTTTAGGTAATCAATGAAAATATTATCTATTACATTATAAAAATGTTAACCATACTACAATTGACCTTTTCGAGTTTTCATTTTTTGAAAAATTTCCATGATTACATCATTTTCAATTAACTCAGATAATCCCCGCTCAACGTTAACAAGCATAGAATCATTTACCATTCATCATTAATCCGGTTACGCAGATCAGTCTTGATAATATTCATAGCAGAAAATGACCTCTCAACAGAAGCCGTGGAAACCGGCAACGTCAATGCCAATGTCAAAAGTAAGTAAACCAAATAATTCACATAAAATAATTCAAATTCTTAAAAAAGCACATAAATTAAAAAACTTACTGAATTTTTTTAGCTTTTGTAAAGAAGTAGATTGTTGCGGCTGTCGAATGAATCCAGAATAATTCGTAAAAGATTGATATTAAAGTAATATTTGTAGAGATAATACTGTGTAATTTATAGAAAATAATGTTTTAGTTAGGTTAAAGAAAATTAATGGGCTTATAAAAATTAAAAAAAGCTTTCTTTAACAACAAAATACTAATATTAAAAAAAAAAAAATCAGGGGGGGCTTGAGCCCTCTCTGGGCCCAACATAGGTCTGCCTCTGTACGGAAGGATCATAACTGAGATGCTACAGAAAGAGATCTGGAGAACTAGCACATATAGAGAAGACTTAACCGAAGCGTCTTCATAATCTGCAGATAATTCACCTCTCCTTGTAGCTGAAGATACCTGAAACCAGATACAAAATTAGGATTACAAGGAGTTTTGCTCCCGTTGGCACTTTGATACTCCAGTTAGTATTATGACCGAGGGTATTAATATGACCTGAGAGAGCTATAGAGATTTATACTGTATTTATAAATAGTGATTTTAGACTAGTGAATAAAGAGTACCCATTTTGGGAGATGTGCATGGGGGTATTTATAGACATTCTGGGTGCACAAAACGCTCTTTATGGGTCCTTGTCGTGTTCTTGTTTGTTTAGAGTGCGGGGATATATTACCTTAGGTCGTTGCGTATAATCATTCCATCGGTTAGATCATGTCAATTCTTATTTAATGTCTGTTTACCCTCGGTTAAGGTAATAATCTTTGTCTTTTAGCCTTACATTCAGTCGTAACCTTAATTTTCCCAATTATTATATGTGCTTCATTATGTCTTATCAATACCCCCCCCCCTTGAATTTATGCGATTGACATTGCCTCTTTAGGCATGATCAAAAGAAATTCATTACCTTTTCATGAAGTGTCGATACAAGATATGGTCTTGAATATCAGATAAGGTGCCAACGTAGGAAATGTGCTTTTTGATTAGTTTTTGGGACGTATCGATGTATGAGTCAGACTTTTAATTAACTTGTTGACATGCTAACACGAAAGTTGGGTTTTCAGGAAATTTCTGCATCTACTAACGAGAGAGTCTTGGCGTCATCTGAATTGATATAAAATCTACACTTGAAGGATCATAACTCACAAGTGTACGAGTGTTCGCAAGTAATGAAGTATGTAATTGAGTTCGTCTAGACAGGGATTAGATGAGATAATTCGTAAATTAGTTTTAGTTTTGATAACTTGTTGGGAAAACAATACGAAAATGTAATTAATTACTTTTATTTTGGTTTTCGATTGAGGACTACCAAAACTATGAAATTAAACCAATGATTGACGAAAAATAATATTAATTAAAGGAGTTGTGAGAATGAGGAGAGAATAACTTGAGAATGGCTAGTAATCTCTACTAGATACACTTTAAACTTTTCTTAATTTAAGGACGAGTTTGGTATTTAACCACTAACCGGGATTCATTTATCCATCTAAATCCCTCCCGAGTAGATAGAAAATTGCTCTTGGAACTTTAAAGATCTATCCCAAGTGACATTACCAAGTATTAGGACGATCAACTCTAACTTTATTGACTATTTAATTAGTCAAGACCTCCTGGTTCAATAACACACATCAAAGGAATATAAACTATGTTGCACAACCCAACTACCTTTCCGGATGATAGTCAAGTTTCTATACTAACCTACTAATTGGTCAGAGTAATATGTTCACACTATTAACAAGTTTATTTCAACAGAAATTACATAAATTCATCTAAAATTTATATCCCAAATTATAATAAAAAGCATTAAAATCATGATCTAGGGTCCATACCCTTATAAGTATCAAGTTAGTGGAAGATTACTTCATAACGTAATTAAGAGAAATAAAAGCTAATAAGGTCATGATTAAAGTAAGAAATAAAAAGGTAGAAGAATTACATTAATTAAGGAAATAAAAAGTGTTGTTATTGAATCCTAATTCTTTATTCCTTGCTCTCAAATGTTTTTGCTTCTAAAATAATGATAAGATGCTTTTTTTGCTGGTTAAAACATGTATTTATAGACCTATAAATCGTTTAAGCTCAATTGGACCAACTTAAGTGAGTAAAAAATGACTCAATTCACTCTTCTAAATCTGGACAGTTTTGGGTCTTGTCAATAAAACATCGATAACTTTATCAATTCAACTCCAAATAGCAAACTATTGCTTCTTACGTGATCTATACTCAAAGGGATACCTTGATCTCGAATTTAATTATTATATTTTTCACCAATTGTGAGTTATGACCTTCTAAAGTTGATGAAAACATTCTGGCGATAATTCCTGTTGAGTTTTACATGGATTTCTTGGTTCCTTTTGCATCTTGTTTTAGGTTTCTTCATAATATTTAAATTCCTAGATTCATTTCGGGCATAAGTATCCATGTACCTAGGAGTTTCACACTTAACACACAAATTATCTCAAATTTTTCAAAAAACACATATATCATTCAAGATTAGCTAAACTCAAAGAACATCAAACAAAGGAATAATCCCACCAATTAAACCTGAATAAATAGTCCAAATAATGTCTCTTAAGACTCTAAGTCTGTCACAAAAAAAGAGTGACATCAGAGTTGATCCTATAAAAATTTTGAGTGTGTGAACAAGTGTTTTTCCAACTTAGGAACTTAGGAACTTTTGGCGGTAATTGCTACTAGGTTTTGTAGTTTTCTCTCTCTACCTTCTTACACATGACATGGGAGGATCAGTCACAATTTCCTCCGCTCTTAATAAGATAGACTTGTGCATGATACCCTTCACATTCTTAATGGCACATTGGGTAATTATTTCTCTTTGGGAATAAAGGCACAATGTTTACCTGATATGTAAGAGCATCCCCCTTGTTTACCTTTTACAGTATATCTAGCATTAGACTACTTCTTGTGGTATAATTAGGGTTGAGCAAAATAGTGGTAAATGGTAAATCGACCCGTTAGGGTAATAAAAACCGACCTAAAACAGGGTAAAAATTACCCTAGCCCATTTTATAACATACCTTACCCTTCAATTTTGGGCATGTTAATTTTTTTACCACGGGTTTACCTTCTATACATTACCACACGGGTTGGACCCGTCCAACCCGTGTACTGTTCATTTAATATTATATATAGGGTCAATTACCCAAGGAGACTTGAGAAACATCAATGTGCCACTTAGGAGCTAGTCAATTCCTCTCTCCTTCTTAGAGGCCAATAAAATGTCCAATGTCATAACTACCCTTCTAGTGCATATAAGACAAAAAAATAGATTATTTCTCTCTCCTCCACTACCATTACTCTCTCTCCTCCATTACCATTAATCTCTCTCCTCCTTTATCATTTTTTCTCTCTCCTCTTTCATTAATTATCAAATATTTTCCAGCTCCGACCACAACCACCGATCACCGCCGGCCGCCTCCGGCCACCGCCGGAAAAAGTTCTGAGCATGGAAAAAAGTTCTGAGTCTGGAAAATAGTTCTGAGTCTGGAAAAAAAGTTCTGAGCATGGAAAAAAGTTCTGAGTCTGAAAAAATAGTTCTGAGTCTGAAAAAATAGTTCTGAGCATGGGGTATTGGACATGGAAAAAGTACTGAGCATGGGCTACTGAGCATGAAAAAAGTTGTTGAGTATCGTAAAAAAGTTCTGAGTGTCGAAAAAAATTGCTGAGTATTCGAATTTTTTTATTGACTGACTTTACTGAGCATGCTCGTTTTCTCAGTATCTTTACTAAGCATGCTCAGTAACTTGTTGAGTATTCTCGTAAAATCAGTAAAAGTGCTGAGCATTTCTCGTATAATCAATAAAAGTGCTGAGCATTTCTCGTATAATCAGTAAAGTGCTGAGCATTTAGACAAAAATTATAGAGTTTAATACATAAATCTATTTTACATTACAAAAATAAAATTATTACATTATAATTAAAAAAAATACAAACTGATACAGGTGAATGGTATGCTTTTTTCGCATATATCTCTCTTTTTGAATAAAAGATACCTTCCTTTAATTATCATTAACACGATGTAACACTTATTTACTATCCTTTGACATATAGGCCATGACTTCTGAAGTTTCAATCTAGCAAATGCTTTTCTCTTAACAAAAGACATACGTGGGCCTCACCATTTCCTAGTCTTTTTTTTTTTTTGTTCAAAGAAACCATTTCCTAGTCTGATTCGCAAGAAAACGAGCCAGTCTTCCTTTATTTTTTGCAGATGCACGACCAATAAGAGATGAATGAAAATTAAGCCCATATTTCGGAGTAATTCCTTTCGTTTTCAAAGCTCTAAAACAATCAAAATCAGAATAAATAAGATTGTGTAAATTTATTTTATTAATTACTGCAAAAATACCTGAAAAGAGCTTTTTCTGCGGTGGAGCATGAACGTAGCACCACCACCTCGCACCTTCTACTCCAGATCCAGAAGAATCAGCACGAACGCATCACAATATCGAACGGCGGCGGCACCACGAACACAGCAGCACCACCACCTCGCACCACGAACAGCGGCGACCTTCTACTCTTCAGATCCTGAAGAATCAGTACGAACGCAGCAGCATCACGCGCTGGAGTTTTCTCCAGCCATCTTCTCCAACGGGAATGGAAGATCGAGATTTATGATTTGCAGCCATGTTTAATCGTGTGAGAGAAATAAAAGAAAGGAAAGAGGAGAGATAAATTAGGGTTTTGAATTTTTTTCAGAATAAATTAGTATATATAGGGAAAAAAACAAAAGAGGGTACAATAGTAATTAGGAAATTAGGCTTATAGTGTTAAATTTAGTTTGTGGCCTTTAGTAAGAAGAGTCTATAGAGCCGGTCTTGTTAGGTCACGAGGTGGTGTTTTCAAGACCCTTTAGGTAATAATCTCTTATATATATATATATGTGTGTGTATGGTCAAGACTTGGCCATTTGACACATTTGGCTACTTCGTTCACCGAAATCTTATTTGCTTCGAGCTTTTGTCTTAATGTACTACTTTTTACTCAAGTTTCTCCTTTGTTTTTCTCCTTTCTATAGAGCTCAATGTCGCCGAGTAACGCTTCGAGGATAAGTTCAGGGGAAAAATATTTAGAAGAGTTTTCAAGAAAGTCATTTTATTTATGCCTCGATACCCAAAGTTCCTTCGGTACTTGAGGATTTAGATGATTCCTTATTGAGCAACCTTCACTCTTCCGCCCCATGTGCTTACATGTCAGCTTCTAGGGCAGCCAACCTAGGTAAAAGAACCAATATGTCGTGACTTGGTTGTGTGTTGGCTGAATCCCAGAAAGCGGATTGTTTACATTGATGCACATCAGATATCTGGAGTGCAATAAAAATTTCTTTAGTGTTTCGGGCATTGCATTTGTGTTGTTTATCGCTTGTTTATTGGTAACTCTTCCTTTTGTTTTATTTTTCAGAAAGAATTATGTTACTTCCAATCGAAGGGACTCAATTGATTGCTGAAACTAGCATTGCGGGCTTTTGGTTCTCGTGCCAGTAAACGCAAATCTGAATCTTGTGCCTCCTCTGATAAGAATAAGGAAAAAAAGAAGATATCTCTAGCTCACGATCTTCCACATGTGGTTGAAAATATTTTGAACGAGGTTTCAATTATGGTTTATGCTTTTAATTCTAGTCCTAGACTAGATCTTACCACTCCTCGTCCTACTTTCTGATCGAGAACGAGTTTTACTTCCCTTGGTAATTTTCCTTTCTTACTTATCTTTTCTCTACAGTTTTATTCATTTAGTGTGTTTATACGAATGACAACATCAATGCGTAAAATAATTCTTAATTACAAGAAATATGTGGATGATGAGATACTACTCTTTTGCCAGTAGTAAGCTACTTTGTTAAGGTAGTTAGGTGATGATTTAAGAATATTGCTAAAGTAGAGGAGAACATGATCAAATTGAAAGATCAAATATCCTCGGTTGAGGAAGTAGTCATTGAGATGTATACGACCTTAGAAGAGATTACCCAACATATAGTATAATTATGTGGTCCATTGTTGAAACTCGGTAGGCATGAAGGATACCTTCAATGTCATAATTATTTCCTCACTCAGTAGCCAAATATTGTGGATGTTGTTACACTAGAATTATTTCTGTATTTGAGGATCCCTAAAACCACGTTTTTAATGAGAATGCCTCTCCACGTGTATCAAATATTTTCATTTTGTTCTCATATTTATTTATTTCTTTTAATAAAAATACTGTCGGGATGTAGGATACGGCCGCAGATGACATAGATATTGAGACCATTTAAGGGTGTTGGTGTTATTGATGTCACGACTGATGCCACCATTCATTGAACTTTTGACTACTGCTACTTTTGAATGATGTGATTGGGACTTGGGGTCATACCGCCATATACGTTTAACTTCTTCATCTTTTTCCTTTTGAATGATGTATTTAGGCCTTGGGTACATAGACTTGCATCCTCATCCTTCTTTCTGAGGGTAGCATACAAGGCCATCTTCAATCTTTTGTAATGCTAATTTTCATCCCTGATATATGTTGTATAAAATCACTTGAAAATAGTTTTCGTTTAAGGCAAAACAAGTTTCCAAACCCAGAAAACAAGATCAAAAGGAAATAGCAGCGAAAAAGAAAGAACACAAGATTTATCGTGGTTCAGCACAAAAATGCCTACATCCACGTTGAAGCCCTTCTTCAGAAGATACTTCACACACTATTGAACACGGTTACAGCCTCAGTATCAATCTTACAGCACAAATACAAGAATAGAATCAAATCAAGGCTTCAATCAGAAACCCTAATCTACCAATCGAGAAATACTACTCAATCAATCAAGCCAGATGCTTGATTTCCACTATTCTAATTGTTGACCTTTATAGTATAGATTCAACAATGTTACAAGACAAAACCCTAGGTTTATTTGCTGAGAGAAGAGAGAGTAATGAGGAGTCGAAGAACCGAAGTGAAGAGAAGAGAGAGAGGGTCAAGTTGCGTAAGGACTCTATTTATATGAGACAATGAATAAGTCTCAATCCAAGCCGTCCATCTGAATAAAAGATCAAGGGAGAGGATGCTGCCACGAGTGCTTCCTCCATCAGCTTTTATTTAAGTGTCCACATAAGCCTCCACATCATAACAATTGACTTTACCATAAATATTTGACCGAAAATATAACAATCTCCACCTTAAGTCAATTCTCTGCAAAATCTTCATCATCAACTGTCTTCCAAGTGTTCAGTGTGCAAAGCATCTTCTGGTTGCTTCAAAACCTGCAATAATTTACTAAAACCACGAGTTAGTAAATAACTTAACATAATTAAGGAATATAAAGCTCATTCAATGTTCAACAAACTTAAGCAATGCTTAAATTTGCTAACAGTTACTACTTTTGTTCCCATATCAGCTGGATTGTCCTCAGTACCAATTTTCACAAGTTTAATTCTCTCAGATATTAGCCAAGTTCTGATAAAATGAAACTTCACATCAACATGTTTAGTCCTTTCATGGTACACAGGATTCTTACTCAAATGTATAGCACTTTGACTGTCACTAAAAATTGTAGCAGTTGACTTGGTCAACTGTAACTCATTAGTTAACCCTTGTAACCAAATAGCCTCCTTGAAACAGTCACAAATAGCCACATATTCAGACTCAGTTGTAGATAGAGCCACTAAAGGTTGTAACTGAGACTTCCAAGTTATACAATTTTTCCCAAGTAAGAAACAATATGAGGTAGTAGATTTTCTACTATCCCTATCACCAGCAAAATCAGCATCCACAAAACCACATAGGTCAAATGGAACATTAGACTGTCCATAACTCAATCCCACATTCAAAGTACTACTAATATATGAAACCACCCATTTCAGAGCAGTCCAGTGTTCAGGACCTGGATTTGACATGAACCTACTGAGTAAGGATATAGAATAGGATAGATCAGGCCTTGTACTGATCATAGCATACATTATAGAACCAATCACATTTGAGTAAGGCACATAGCTCATCTTGACTTTCTCAGAAACATCTTTGGGACATTGACTTTTACGTAGGATAAAATGTCCTGCCAAGGGCATTTCAACCCTTTTACAGTTCAAGTTACCATACTTCTCAACCAATTTTTCCAAATAAGGTCTTTGATGCAACCTCAGGCTGCACTCCTTTCTATTTCTTTCAATAATCATACCCAAGATTTTCTTAGCTTTTCCCAAATCCTTCATATCAAACTCAGAACTCAGATTAGTTTTCAGTTTATTTATACTATGCAATGAATTACTAATCAGTAACATGTCATCAACATATAACAACAAAAATATCATACTATCAGATAATATTTTGAAGTATAGGCAGCTATCATATTCACTTCTTTTGAAACCTAAACTCAAAACAAAAGTATCAAATCTTTTGTACCACTGCCTAGGTGATTGCTTAAGGCCATATAAGGATTTTTTAAGTAAGCACACATACTCATGATGTTTAGAATCAACAAAGCCTTCAGGCTGTTTCATATACAACTCTTCTTCAAGTTCACCATGCAAAAAAGCAGTTTTTACATCAAGTTGTTCTAACTCTAAATCATAACAGGCCACATAAGCTAACATAGTCCTTATAGTTTTAAATTTTACAACAGGAGCAAAAATCTCATGAAAATCTATCCCTTCCCTTTGTGTATACCCTTTGGCAACTAATCTAGCTTTATATCTAGGTGGTTCAGTCTCAGAAACTCCCTCTTTCAACTTATATAACCATCTACATTCAATTACTTTTTGATCAGGGGGTTTTTTAACTAAAGACCAAGTATTATTAACAAGTAAAGAGTTCATTTCATCTTTCATAGCATTTAACCACTTACACTTATCCTTAGATTTCAACACATCAAGATAAGTCTCAGGTTCAGTGTTTATTACCTCAGTAGCTGCAATTAATGCAGTGTAAACCAATTCTGCATAAGAGTACCTTGTAGAGGGTTTTGGATCCCTCTTTTCTCTATCTCTTGTTAATTGATAATTGGCTAGACTTTCTTGAAGGGACTCATGAGGTGTCTCAACATCTGAGCGTGGCTCAGAGTTACCTGGCTGCTCAGATGGTTGAGTATCCTCAGTTGCTTCTTCTCCAGTGACTGGATCAGATGAAGGCTCATCATTTCCAGTTTGAAGTGGCTCCACCTCAATCTCAGTACCAGCTGAGGTTGTTTCAGGTTCACTTTGATCAGTACCTGAAATCATAACACTTTTCTTACAAGGAAAGTTAGTTTCATCAAATATAACATCTCTACTTATCAATATTTTAATACCATTAGCATTTTTATCCCATAATCTGTAACCTTTAGTACCATGCATAGATTGATAACCAAGAAATACACATTTTATGGATCTAGGGTCTAATTTACCCTCTCTATTATGAGCATAAGCAGCACAGCAAAAAATTCTAAGTTCAGAAAGGTCAGGTTTCTTATTGTTCCATAACTCCATAGGGCATTTCATATCTAAAGATCTATTGGGACTTCTATTTATCAAATAGGTTGCAGTATACAATGCCTCACCCCAAAAAGATATAGACAAGCCAGAAGTAAACAATAAACACCTAATTTTCAAGTAAAGTTCTATTCATGCGCTCAGCTACCCCATTTTGTTGTGGGGTTTTTCTAACAGTTCTATGCCTCATAATACCTCGCAATTTACAGAAATTATCCATTTCATCATTACAAAATTCTAAACCATTGTCAGTTCTAAGGGTTTTAATGGTTTTTCCAGTTTGATTTTCATTTAAAACAATCCAATCTTTTATCATACTAAAAGTATCACTTTTGTTCTTTAAAAGAAAGGTCCAGACTCTCCTAGAGTAATCATCAACTAAGGACAGAAAATATCTTTTCCCACCATGTGTTTCATGCTTCTCAGGGCCCCACAAGTCAGCATGTATATATTCAAGAATACAAGTAGACAAGTGCACACCAGTTTTAAATTTCATTCTATGTTGTTTAGCTAAAACACAAGGTTCACAGAATTTTAAAGAAGTAATAGAGTCCTTACCAAACATGCCTTCTTTACTCAACACATTTAGTCCTAATTGACTCATGTGTCCTAACCTGAGGTGCCATTTAAGTGTATCTGCACTTTCAACACTTGTTTCAACATTGTTAGAATCAGATAATACACATATACTATCAAGAACATATAAACCAGAAACTTTCTTTCCACACAGGACAAGTTTATTATTATTATGGACATTTAACACACCATTGCATACATTATATACACAACCAAGATCATCTAACATTCCTAAGGATATTAAGTTCCTTTTCAGGTCAGGTATCCATCTCACCTTAGTGAGGGTTACCACATTACCATTATTAAGCCTAAGATCAATATTACCTATACCAGCCACTTGGCAAGTATTGTTGTTACCCATATAAACAGTTTCAGAAGTGTCAAGATTCAAGTTATAGAACCATTCTTTATTAGGGCTCATATGAAAAGTACATCCAGAGTCTAATATCCAACTAGTCTTACAAGTAATATCGGATACATTTAACACTTCACAAGTATCATCATGCTTAGGGGGCATACAGGCAAGATTAGTCTCAGGTGTAGCATTGTTCTTATTCTTAAGAGCATAACAATTCTTTTTAATATGACCAGGCTTACCACAATGATAACACTTTCTAGTTTCAGATTTATTCTTATTACCTTTGTTCTTTTTCTTGAACTTATTAGGTTTATTTTGCTCAGGAGGGTCAACTTTATATTTCACAAACAAGTTATTACCTACTCGTATTAAGTTTTTCAATTCAAGCTCCCTAGTTTTCAAAGAGGCAACAATTTGATCAAATGTAGGCATCACAGAAGAGTATTGAAAATTATCTTTAACTACTTGATATAAATCAGGTATAGAATTTAATAGGATCATGCTTTTACTAGTCTCATCTAGGGCCATTTCAGAACCTTTTAATACAAGATTAAGTTTCAGGAATTCATCTACATTTTCATCAATTGTTTTAACAGAATCCATTTTATAAGAGAATAGATTTCCTTTCAGAAAAGCAAGATTAGGAGCAGATTGAACAGAATATAAAGATTCGAGTTTACCCCATAGTTCAAGAGCAGTCTCAGCACCATCTACCTTTCGTATAACATTGTCAGAAAGGTTCAAGAACAGAAGATTATAAGCTTCCTCCTTAATTTCATTTACTCGCTTTCGAGCATCTTCAGACCAAAGGTCCATGTTAGCTTCAAGAGCTGCTAACACCTTGTTGTGTGATAATAAGACCCGCATTTTCTTTTTCCATACTCTAAAATCTCCCTTACCATCGAACACAGAAACTTCTAGCCTTGTAGTTGCCATTTCTTAATACCTATATATCAGAAAAGATACACAACACAAGGCAATGAACTGTTAGGGTTAGAAATTAAATCACAAACCCTAGAAAATATAACTCTAGGATTCGGTTTTTGATTGAAACCCTAAGGATATGTAAGATCAGTGAAAGAACAATAAAAGAACACCAACTTTTATTGTTGAAGAGATTTAAGAAGATTTTTAAAGCCAACCAAATGATTCACCGATCTATTAAACCGACAAATCTTTTCGAAAACGATTTTCACAAAGAATCGATTAAGCTCTGATACCACTGTTGTATAAAATCACTTGAAAATAGTTTTTGTTTGAGGCAAAACAAGTTTCCAAACCCAGAAAACAAGATCAAAAGGAAATAGCAGCGAAAAAGAAAGAACACAAGATTTATCGTGGTTCAGCACAAAAATGCCTACATCCACGTTGAAGCCCTTCTTCAGAAGATACTTCACACACTATTGAACACGGTTACAGCCTCAGTATCAATCTTACAGCACAAATACAAGAATATAATCAAATCAAGGCTTCAATCAGAAACCCTAATCTACCAATCGAGAAATACTACTCAATCAATCAAGCCAGATGCTTGATTTCCAGTATTCTAATTGTTGACCTTTATAGTATAGATTCAACAATGTTACAAGACAAAACCCTAGGTTTATTTGCTGAGAGAAGAGAGAGTAATGAGGAGTCGAAGAACCAAAGTGAAGAGAAGAGAGAGAGGGTCAAGTTGCGTAAGGACTCTATTTATATGAGACAATGAATAAGTCTCAATCCAAGCCGTCCATCTGAATAAAAGATCAAGGGAGAGGATGCTGCCACGAGTGCTTCCTCCATCAGCTTTTATTTAAGTGTCCACATAAGCCTCCATATCATAACAATTGACTTTACCATAAATATTTGACCGAAAATATAACAATATATACTTTAATTTATCGGTATGCGCATCCATTTTATGACCCGACCGAGCTTTTTTACCTTTTCTTTCTTGACAGGTGCTCGGGTCGAGCTTGAATGAAATTAATAGAAAAAAAACTAACTACTGTTATACATAACAACATAGTACTACACGTTTGAATGAAAAGAAAAAGAAACAAATCTGGTCAAAGATCTTTCAAACAAAAAAGGGAAAAAATTATTGTTCTTCTCCCGCACAAAGCATCTTCTCTGAACAAAAAAACCTTCTTCTTCGTAATAGATTTCGACAACATTAGTGATAGCATTTTCTTCATGTGTAGTACGTGAAGAGTAAGAAATACCAGGCCTATTTAAAACTAGAAAAATAGAAGCTCACATCATATTCACGAACAGAGCTCACCATCGGAGCTAGCTTCATATAACTGGTGGTTTGTTTTTCATGGAGAGAGAGCGCATAAAATAAAGACAAGGGAGAGAGAGAATATATTGATATAAATAAATAGGTTTTCTAATATTATTGAAAATATATTATTATATATAGAGGAAAAAAATAAAAAGGGATAGAAATGCAAACGAAATTTATAGTGTTAAAATTTATTTGAGTTTTTCAATAAAAAAAAAATTGAGTTGAGAATAGAAATAGGCGGTATTTTCAAAACTTCTTAGGTAAATTTTATTTTATTTTTTAATGACATTAGTTTTTTTTTTGTTCTAGATTACATTAGTTCATTTGTGTCAATAATAGCCTGTCTTTTCATTTTGCGATAATTTTACTCTTCTTTTGCCTAAGCGTTAAACGCTGGAGGTGATTAAAAGGGGGTCTGGTTGGCGGGTTAGAAATGGAATGTGTTATTTTGGCTGGATATTTGGGTAGGAAGGGATCCGTTGATTAATTGGACCTTGTCGGAATTAGAAGAGGATATACGCACGGAGAAAGTTAGCGATTATATAGGCGAGAATAGGGAATGGGATTGGGAGAGGTTTCGGAATCTTCTACCAATAGATAAATTACATGAAATTGCAGAGATGGATTGGTCGGAAGATGAGCTAATAAGGATAGGTTATATTGGGAGCATGAGGTTAGTGGAGTCTACTCCGTAAAAACAGCCTTGTGGGACCCACCGGTCGATAATAATGGGGGGGGGGGGGGAGTGGTTTGGAGTAGAATTTGGAAGCTTAAATGTTCTCAAAAGATTCGAATATTGCTATGGAAAGCCGTTCATGAAAGGTTGTCTACGAGGCAAAATCTAACGAGAAGAGGGATGGATGTTTCCGATAGGTGTAAGTGGTGCGGGAGTAGTGAAGAAACAACTATACATTTGTTTAAAGATTGTGTAATGGTCAAGAGAGTCTGGAGTCGGATTAAGCGGGAATGGCAAGGGAATGCGGCCTGGTTTGATGTAGCTGCTCCAGGTCCGGAGTCAAATTCAGTAACAGTACAGGTGGATAGGTTAGATGACAGCAGAAGGAACTCTGAAACTCGTGATTTTGCTGGTGCGCCAAATTCTCGAGTTGGAAATGAACGAGTGGACATGGGAGGATCAAAAGCTTCGAGACGAGGAGGAACGCTTTCGATTAATAATTCGGAGGAGAATCGCCTCCATCACAGGGAAGTTTACAGTTCATTAACTTGTGCTTTAAATAATTTGCGCATTAGTGAACAAGTTTATGGGTCTGATAGTGTTATGATACAGGAAAATTCGACAGGTGGTCACTTGGCTGGTGGAATTGAGGAGGAACGAAGTAGGTCAGCGTATTTTGGCGGCGATGAGCAGGACCCGGCCACGTCCAGTGGGGAGCAGCACCAGGAGCCTACCTGGAGAAGGGGAATTGCAGCAGCTCAGCAAGAGCGTTCAATACCTGCTGCGCGAGAAGGAATGCAGGTTTCAGCTGTGCAGCGCCAGGAGGAGTATTGGACTGTGAGTGCCAAATGGTGGGGCGATAATCTAAATGAGAAAGGGGCTTTTGCAGGTCTCCCTTGGAATATCTTCTTCGCGGCTTTAGTGGGTATCATTTGGTCGGAAAGAAACGACGCAGTCTTTAATAATGTTGAGTTTGGGACGGTAGAAAAAATAATAAGACGAGCAAAGGCTAATGCTGCAGATTTTTTACATGCTTGGCGTATGAATTCAGGTACCGGTGTGGGACTTAAAGACTATGTGGATATGGTAGGATGGAGCAAGCCTAATCACGGATATAAACTCAACGTTGATGGAAGCTGCGTAGAGATAAAGGGTGTTGGAGGTGCCGGTGGATTAATAAGAGATGGAGAAGGTTGTTGGGTGAGGGGCTTCGGAACAAATTTTCGTTGTGGTATTGCAGCTGTTGCAGAAATACGAGCATTATACGAAGGACTAAAGTTAACAGTGGCGTTGGGCATTAAAGAGATGTGTTTCGAGACAGATTCGGAGGAGGCTTTGGAGATCATTAATAGTAGACAGGAGGAATGTAGACCGGCATGGAGATGGATCAAAGAGATTCGGAAGATTCTGCAAGACAACCCGGGCTTTGCGGGGAGAAAAATTTATAGAGAGGCAAATGCTTGTGCTGATAAACTCGCTCATTTGGGATTAAATCAAAGAACGGGGTTGGAAGTATTCGTCGAACCACCAGCTAGACTTGAGAAAGATATAACTAGGGATAGAGCCGGATGGACTTGGCCTAGAAGAATCTACCCAGAGCATGGGCCGACTAGTGTAGTTCTGTAGTTGATTGTTTGTACCATGGTCCGAGGACCTCCGTTGTAACACAAAAAAAAATGTTGGACATTTTTTGAAGAATAGGCGATATATTAGAATATCCAAATGATATTTTTAGATATACACTCGTTAGGATTTTTTTATTACACAAGATAATATGGTGATATATGAATTTAATATTCAAAAAATGTGATGGAAACATGAAAATAATTTAATTTTGACACAAATGCTGTGAAAAGGATTTCACTATAAATTCTTGCTCAGTCCCGCCCGGTCTTAGAGACATCAAAGTTGTATCGTTACACCTCAAGGTGACTAACGGCCCGGTCCAACCGGTCCTACGGACCGGACCGGTCAACGCGAGAACCGAACCGGGACCAAAAATCAACGCAGGCACGGACCGGACGGTCCACAAGCTACCGGACCGGAATCGGTCCGTTAATATATATTTTTTTATATTTCATTGTTTTAGGCTTTTAGCCCAATTATTTGTAGCCCAGTTCATTAGCCTCTTATTAGCCCATTATTATCTCACCCCCTTACCAACCCATTAATTAAACCCAACCCAAATAAACCCATATGGCTTGAAACCGTGCCTTTCTATAAAAAAAAACAAGTTGGAACCGCTAAGAACCGGACCGGTTTAGACGGTTCTCACCTCCTCCACTCCTAGAACCGGACCGAACCGGACCGATAAGGCCCAGGTCCGCTAGGAACCGGTCCGAAACGTTAGCCACCTTGAGTTACACCTTACCACTCATCAAATAGGCGAATATGAGCACAACCAAGACTGACGAAGAAACAACCTATACATGCGGCGGCTCAACTAAGCCAGGCTGCGTAACAACCGATACATGTGACGAAGCAACCAGGGACCAAATAACCGATACAAGTGGCGGCGTTATCGTGATAGGGGACAAAACAACCGATATAGGCGGTGAAGTTGGAGGTGACGGCGGCGAGTATGAGCAGTACGATCAAATTGTAAAAGACGTCCACGAGCTCTACGACAATCGCAACTATTTACACATAACTTCACCTAATGAAGTCTCCAACTTGCAAAAACTTTCCACGTCAGCTCTTCAACTTCTTGATTCCATTCCTCCTGGCAGGGCCGGTCCCTTTATATAAAATGGACTCTAGATCTCATGAAAGAAAATATACAACATTACCACTAAACTAACAATACTACTTGTTTATGATTAATTAAACCAGGTGTATATATATATATATATATACATTATACATTTAGATGATCGGGGGCCCCTAAAAACATCAAAAAATCAGGGGCCTACGCGTCCGCGTCTTTCGTTTTGATACAGGACCGCCCTGCCTCCTGGTACACCTCTCTGTACAACTTATACTTACATATATGTTGTATAATTTTTCATTTCTTTATTTTTCTTTGGTAGAAAATCTCGTTTTACCAACACAAAATGCAATGAATGAGTATTTACGAGGGAAGATACTGAATGTTTGGCCTATGTACAACGAAGAAGCTGAGGTTCATCTCCGTCAAGCTGTAAGTTGTACAAGAAAATCGAGAAACAAAAGAAGAAATTATCTGGCAAATATATATGTGTATATCTGGATAGCAAATTAAAGAAAAAATTATCTGGATAACATAACTTTTTTGGTGTATATAATATATGCGCGTGTGTACTGAAATCACTTGGCATTTTTAATTCGTTAAATAAAATATGTAAATGTTGGCATTGTATTAAATTAATTTAAGGTATATATTATTGTTTTTAATTTGAATAATTAGATAATTACTGTAATTGATTTTTTTTTTCTATAGATTTATAGGGAATAAAAAATAATTGTTTTTTGTTGAAATTTGTTTGTCAGACACATTTGAATCCTTTACGAGAAGAAGCTTGGCTAACCTTAGGGAATTGTGTATTGAATAAAGGAGATCTGACGGGGGCGAGGGTTTGCATGATGCTTGCCTTAAAAAAGGTTATTTTAAGATTTTTCTAATATAGGTCAATTTTTTTATGATAATATATTTATATATAATTTGCAAGCATTTGGTACTAATTCATTTGTGAACTCAAACATGTTTAGGTACCAAATCAGAAGATACTTTGTCAATTATCTGTGCTTGAAAGAAAATTGGCTCAAGTTGAAAACAAGTTCAAATAATGGGAGTTTGTTTTGAAGAATAGTTATTTATTTCTTGGGAAGATGAAGGGTCTTTATTAGTCTTGTGTTTATGTTATGCATAATATAGGGAGCAATAGTGCAATTCTGAGAATTTACTTTTCATATCCACTTTTCAGAACGTGAGGATTAGCAGCAAGGACTCATGGCAGATAGTATCAGACATGCAAGAGAAGTTGTAGCTATGGATGTGAGTGATGGATTAACATGGAATAAGGCTCTCTATCTTTAAATCTGATGAACTAAAACATGGTGAATTTGAAATTCTTAAACACCTTTTTTCTTGTTATGTTCAGAGAACCTAGGAAATACACTCCAGTAGTACTCTTTCTTCTTAAGTGGGGCACAGGATTTCCAATTGCTTAAATAATTCCTGAAAGCATATCAAAATGCTGTATGTATTAAAGCCTCGTCTCATATTATTCCCAAACTTGTATTCTTTTAACCTTCTTTTAAACATGTCAGGAGAGAGATGAAAAGATGAAGAGTCGGGCCAACTTGTATTATAACGCTTCATGTGTAAGTCCTTTCATTAACTTTTTGTCTTAAATTTTATAGTGTCACAAAAGTTGGTAATTATTTGTTCAGATACAAAAATACCTTGAGAGTTACGAGAGGGCCCTGAAGGGATTTGAAGCAGCTGCATCACTTCATTCAACTCCACAAATTAGCCTTCAGATTAAAAAGATAGTTGATCTTTCTGAGACAGTGTATTTAAAGCAGTTATTTCACAATGTAACTTCTTCTTCTACTTACCTGAATAGATCAAGTTTAAGTTGTGAATTCTTGCTGGTAATTTTACAGGCTCGTACTACACTTGAAGGCAATTTGAAAGATCTGAAAATTGCACTTGATATTGTTACTATCCAATCAAACTTGTCTCTAACACTTGATGCTGTAAAATGTAAGTAGATAAGTTAGTAAGACACTAGATTTGTAGGTAGTTTATAGGGAATATATTAATTATTATAACTGTTTTTGGTTGTTTGTTTTAGTGGATCCTCAGTACAGAAGGGATACCATTGAGATTCTACAAGAAGGTAATAACGTAGGGGTTGCAATTGTAGGATTTGTCCAAGAATTAGATTTCCCTCCTATTCCATTGTGAGTCTTATTTCTTCTCTTTCCTTGAATATATTGACAATTTAATTTTGTGCAGCTGCTTTTTCCTGTTTGATTCAAACAACACAATATGTCTTTTATCAGTTTATTGGTTAAGGTCTAACACAGTAAGTTATCTTGGCTGACGTTTTTTATTTATATAGAAAAGAAGTCGTGTTCTTTTAATTGTGATTACTTAACAGATTAAAGCAGAAGATCAAGTCAGGATTCTAAATCCTTGTTATTATCATCAGGATCATACTTGGAAGCTAGGGAAAGGTATTTTTTAGAATTATTGGGTTATTATTTCCTCATATTAATGATTTATTTTGTGTAATTGGTCAGAGGTACTAGTTTGAATCAATACGTGTGGATTTTGTGGGAAATGTTATTGTAAATGGGAAGGTGTTGTTGAGCCAACCACTTACGATATATGCAAATAAAAGCAATGAGGAAGAGACTCATGAGTCATTTCTTGGTTTCATGTAGTGTGTACTATAGTGAGGAATTTAAATTTAAAAGGAAATGTGTTGAGAATCCTCTATGAAAAGTATGTGGTAAACATATGGAATTCATTGAACAATTTTAACTGTTCTTGGGTGAGAGCACTATGGTTAATATCTCCTATACAGATGTTATAAGAGGTAGAAACCTCTATAACTTTGGTATATTTCTGTTATGGCATATTTGGAAAACAAGGAATAAATATATATTTGAAGGAATGGTCCCTGATTCAATACAAGTGCTTAAACATACAACAATTGACTATAATGAATATATACAATGCAATAACAAATATCTGAGGCAATTAGTATACAACACCCAAATGAATCTCTTGCATTTCAGAATATCTGTCATCAAAATCAGGTAAAATAAGTGAATACCATGGGGCAAAACGGTAAAAAAGCTAGTAAAACAAAAAGTGATATTTCGAATCATAATATAAACAGAAATACTACTATTATTCATATAGATACTTCTATTAAAGAGAATTTGATGTCTCCTCATTTGTGATAATAAAATCTACTCATGAGACATCATTTTAGGCTTATTTATTAGTTTATAGGTTGATTTTAGATTAATTTAGTGCACTTTCCTATTTTGGGTCTTGATTTAGTAGCATAATATTTTTAGAGCATATTGGGTTTAATTGTTTATTTAGTGTGAAGCTTTAAAATAATTATGGAGATTAATTAGAGTCCAAGTCAAAGACTACAACTTATGGAAAGAGATATGCATGGAAATTGGAGATAGAAGGAAACTGAGTTCAATTAGGAAAAGGAAAAGTTGCCTAAATCTGGGATTCTGCATACACGTCAAAAGATGTGCGTTTTTACCTAAGAAATAGGCCGATTTTGGTAATTTCCTTCTTTAGGGTCAAGATAATTCTGTTGCGATTATTTTGGTATCTTATGGAGCTCAAACCGACCAATAACAAAGAAGATATGCTCAAAACGGTCCAGCAGTGTTTATCTTTATTTCCATACGAATTTGAGTTGGACTAGGAGTCCATTACTTTCCTTCTCCTTCAAGAAAACGAATTAGGTCTTCCTATACCCTATAAATACAGCCTCTTAACACTCATAAATCATCCTTGGCCAGACCTTAAGGCCAAGAGGAAGCTGCAAGACAAGAGAAGAAGTCTGGAAGGAGCTGTGCAACAACTATGTCTCCTTCAACCTCTTATTTTGTAATTCTTTTCTCTTCTCTTCTTAGTATGAATTAATTCCTTTTAGTTTGAGTGTTTAGCATATATGTATGAACCCTAGTTTTGATTGACATCTATCTAATTTGGGAACTTAATGTTTTAAATTGAATTATAGTTTTTATTCTCTGTTTATGTGTTTGGATTTATATTCTGTGTTCTTGTGGAAGTGCACCCATATAGAATTACCATCTAGTAATTAGGTCACCATTGACAACAGTGTTTAATTGCATGTTTAGCACATAACGTCTAGTATTAGGTCTGATCTGACAACCCAACCTAGCTAGATAATCACTATGGTTTAGTCTTTGTGACTATTGGCCAATTACAGGAAAAGTTTGCTTAGGAAGCCTTATTGACACAGGTAAATCCTATTTTAAACTACCGATAGCGAATTGGGACCGATTAGGGAAATACTACATAATTTACCCTTACATGTTTAGAACGGCAAAACTAGTGGGGATTGCATGCTAATAACTCAAGCTAACTTTCATACTATCTTCTTTTCTTTTATTTATTTTCTGTCTTTAGTTTATTAGTTTAGTTTATTCATAAAAAACAAATAAATATTTGTCTATCTTTTCTTTCTCTTGCGTATTATCTTATCTATCTTTAATATCTGCACTTGATAATTTGCATAAGTTCTCTCTAACTTTCGTCAGTCCCTGAGGAACGAATCTTACTTATTCATTAAAACTTGCATACGATCTGTATACTTGCAGAACCGTGTTAGCTTAGGGTGTTTATTTGCATCTAAATAATATCATCTTTTTATCACACCTTAGGCCACACCAAGTTTTTGGTGCCGCTGCCGGGGACTACATCGTTAGTCCTTGTGCAATTATCTTGTGCTTTTATTTTGGTTAGTTCTATTTTACGCTTTTCTTTTTAGTTTTTGTTTCACAGATTTTTTTTAGGCGAAAGCAGATTTATTAGGAGATAAAGGTTTCGTGTTATTAGATCCTGAAGAAGCTAATATATGATGGAATCTCTAAAGCTCAAGGAGTTAAGCCAACAACTTGAGGAACTACGAGAACAATCGCGAAAACTAGCTCAGAGGAATCTAGTACATACCTCACCTTCATGTCCTAGTTGTGGAGCAAGAGATCACTCGTGGGGACATTGCATGAACAATCCAGCCTCAATTTCCTTCATGCCTTATCAAAGAGACCATTATTATGATGGTTATTATCAATCTCAAGGAAATTACGCTGACTATCAACCCCCACAGAGTTACAATGGGGTCGGAGATAAACAGATGTATTATCATAATAACCATTATTATGATGATTATTATCAACCACGACCACAATCTTACTATCCTCCACGACCTATCTATCAAGAAGCGCCGATTTATAATGAAGCTTATCAAGAACCACCTCCTTATTCAATGCAGCAAACCATACAAGAACAACCTCCGAGTTTGAATTCAAGCATGGCTAAGATAATGAACCTAATCCAAAAGATGGAGAGTCGCCAGCAAGAATCCCAAGACTCACAGAGTGCGCTTATGAAGAAGGTGCAGACAATGTCACAAATGGTGGAAAAAACTAAAATCCTTGCAGAAAGGAAACTCCGAAGTGATACTAGTGCTCCAGAAAACAAAGTTTGTCATGCAGTTGAATTAGGAAGTGGAAAACAACTACCTCCACCAAGACCAGAACCAGAACCAGTCCCTATTCCAGAAACAGGGGGAGAAAAAACAACAGAAGATAAGGTCGAAGAGGTAGTTGAACAAAAAAATGTCCAAGAGAAGACACCAGAAAAGAAAGAGAGCCCAGTGGTAACCAACACATGCCCTCCTCCACCATTCCCTTCACGTGTCAGAAAGGACAATGACCTAGAATTCAAGAAGTTCGTTGACATGATGAACAAGCTAAAGATCAGCATCCTGTTTGTAGAAGCTCTCACAAGAATGTCAAAATACGGTCAATTCATGAAGGACATTCTTTCTAACAAACGAAGATTCGAGATGAATGGATTGCCAGAGGAGTGTAATGCTACAAATGAAATCGAGTTACCACCAGAAACACCCCTTCCCACGACAACTTGGATGGCACCATCCATGATTATTAAGAATCGAGCTGAAAAGTTCGTGGGAATTAGAGGCAAAGGGTGGAAATTTCGTCATCCTTAATCAAGGTAACACGTCTAACTTTAAAAGACGTTAAACAAAAGTGCTATACGGGAGACAACCCGTAATTTCGTTTATGTTTTTACGTTTCCAGTTTTTAATTTATGTTTAGTTTAGTTAATTTTAGTTGATATTGCATATTTGAGGAAGGTATTAGTGTTTTTGGTGATTAGGTATCGGAGAAATCGAGTTAGGGAAGGCGAACAAATTTTTTTGGAAAAACTGAAGCAGAGGTGCGGTATACCGGACCTCAGCCGCGGTATACCGCAGGTGAGAAAACCCGTGCCACGGTAGCAGCCACGTGTTTTATACAGAAAAGAAAAAAAAATAAAGCTGATGGGTCCGGTATACCGGACCCTATACCGCGCCATGCACCGCATGAAGAAAACACGTGCCACGGGTAGCTACCACGAGTTTTGTGACGAAGGAAAGGTGCGGAGCACACCCTTGTCCGCGCTATGGTCCGCGATCCCAAAAACCGTGCCACGGAGTCGTACCACGTGTATTGAGCAGAGGCGAAAAATTTTGAACGCTGATAGGTGCGGTATACCGGACCTTATCCGCGGTATACCGCAGCGCGCCGCCAGAGAAAGAGAAAACGGGTCTAAGGTTATAAAAGAGGTATGAAACTTTTTAATTCCGAATTTTATAAACCTTAAGCTTACCTCTCTTCCCCAAACCTCTCCGAACTCCATTAGAGCTCATAAAAACCTTCACCAATCATCAAAACACTACCCAATCACCATGAAAACACATCCAATTCATTCTCCACATCATTATAAGGAACTCATCCACCCATATCATACCAAAACACCTTGAATCC
Organism: Nemophila menziesii; assembly: GCA_029959085.1. Classification (NCBI taxonomy): domain Eukaryota; kingdom Viridiplantae; phylum Streptophyta; class Magnoliopsida; order Boraginales; family Hydrophyllaceae; genus Nemophila; species Nemophila menziesii. The sequence continues at coordinate 33,467,139 of JARWIR010000005.1, read as the reverse complement.
AAGAATCAAAAGCTTAAATTTCAGAAATTCATCCTACAATTTCTTAAATCCAAGCCAATCCATGAAGAATCCATCTTACCCATATAGAGAATCATCATCCAATCACCTCTCCTAACCCAATAAAGCTTGTACAACCAATAATCAAGAATTTCAAGAGTGGTTAAAGCTTTGAGTTGGGGGTCAATTAAGATGATTAAGAGAACATGAACATTATCTACTATAAGGGAGATGAAGAAAAGCAAGGTATTGGAATTAACTGAGAAGAAATCAAGTGAGAAAAGTCCTAGTTCCAATTCAAAGGGTAAAACAAGTCAAGAGAAGAGAGGTTAGCATGCTGTGTTGATTCAATGAACAAAAAGGTTTTAACTTTAGTGAAGAAGACAACACAACCTCTACAAATCAAAGACTCTACACCCAAAGAAAAAGAGAAAGCTTCAATGGCCATGATAGCTTCTCCGAAGAAACAATTAAAGGAACTACCTTTTTCTTATAAGATAGTATTTGAAGAAGAAGTTGAAGGAGAATACATGAAGGTTCGTGGAGATTTGGAATGATGGGGTTGTTTGTGAATTGTATTGCGTGAGGAGAAGAGGAAGATGTGGCACAGTTGATCTATGGGGAGGTGATACGAATTTTCGATCTCTCCCATGACGTTATATAATGCAATATCCTACTATGATCACGTGTCCTGAACAAAAAGCGAATATGAAGTTGGGTGAAGAAGAAACACGTGAATTTAAGATGAGTAACAATATTGACAATGCTTGGATCATTAAATTTTTGAGAGTAATTACGCAACTTTCAAAAGAAGAAAAGGAGTACATCACAACACTCCTCGAGCAATCAAAGAAAAATCCAGCAAAATCCTATCTTGGATGTCGACAAGGCGAGGTAATAGCCTCGAAGAGTATGTTTTCTTTCTTCCCTACCATTTCTTTATGTGCAATATGTATGCTAATTTTAAATTTTATTTTTCTTGAGTCTTTTTCGAGTCGTGGGGACACGGCTCATTTTTTAGTTGGGGGTGGGGATTCGTTGTCCTCATCTTCCTTTTTGTGTTTTTCATAAAATTTAAATTTTTTTTTTGGGTTGAATTAGGCATAGAATATGTTGAATGTACCTATTGAGCATGATTTAATTAAGTTAATGATAGTAGGTAGTATGTTTTTGAAAGATGTTACAAATATGTTCAGCTGCATGTATGAAAACAGGAATTAAAGGATAGAAAAGTTAATGAGCAATGCTAAGAAATCACGTTGAAACTTAGGGAGAGTTATTTGGTGTGTAGAACGTGAGGTTTAAAATTAGTTGAAAACCCACTTAGCTATGAACTAGTAATGAAAAAGTAACGAAATCCGGTAGTTAGAAAAATGAATAAGGCAGTTCTTTCATGATAAAACACTTGAAGCCTTTTATACTTTCTCACCCTTTTACTTGATTATTGTTATTTATCCGTCTTAGCCCCTCTGAGCCTTTCTAAAGCCTTTATTGAAACACATTATAATCCATACCCTTAGTTTTTAGGACTTATCAATATGACCCGCACTCGAATCGCAAAACCTGAGACAACTCGTTTTAGAGCTTGAGTTTGGGGTGGTGGGTTTCATAATTAGGGAACTTTGGGAATTTGGGAATTATCTTTGTGATTTTATTGATGATGAAATTGTTATTATTGTAACCCTTTGCCGGGGTAATAGTGAATGAAAAAGAAGCTACGAGCTAAATTTGCCAACAAGGGCATAAAAAGAAAGAATATATATATGAAAAAATAGTGTGATATCTCAACATCAAAAAGAGAATCATAGCTATACAAAAGAAAAATTGATATGAAAAGAAAATATATATTCGGACCGGCAAAGTGGATTTTATATCATCAAAGGTTTTAATTGGGGTTATTAGGGATGCAAATCAAAGCATCAATAAATTGGGTTGAGTGAGAACATCTTCGAGTGAAAACTCAAGCTCTAGGGCGATTCGTTGATGGCTAGTGAGGAGAGAGCCAAAAGCTCACATTTCATTATCCAAATATACCACACCCGTCCTTAAGCCACGTTATAACCAAAGACCTTAGGATTTCTAACTACTAGATGGAGAAACGATTGAGTTATTAGGTAGTAGGTAAGTGGACCATTGGATGCTGTATTTGGGACCTATGAACAACCTATAGCCATTAACCTGAACTAAGTTATCATCCTCTCCTTCTGGCATTGCGAAATTAATCTTAACTTGAATTTATGGATTGTTGATTACATGTATAATAAGTATATTTGTGCATTATTTCTTGATCATTACTGCATGAGACTTTTTAGATATTTTTGCTCTAGGATCATTCATTATATTCTGTTCTTATTCTCCTCCGACTTCTTCTTGTTTATTTTGACTACCCTACTGTTCTTTACTTTTATTGTATCGGGACGATACAACTTTGAGTTGGGGGTCTTGATGTCTCCTCATTTGTGATAATAAAATCTACTCATGAGACATCATTTTAGGCTTATTTATTAGTTTATAGGTTGATTTTAGATTAATTTAGTGCACTTTCCTATTTTGGGTCTTGATTTAGTAGCATAATATTTTTAGAGCATATTGGGTTTAATTGTTTATTTAGTGTGAAGCTTTAAAAAAAATTATGGAGATTAATTAGAGTCCAAGTCAAAGACTACAACTTATGGAAAGAGATATGCATGGAAATTGGAGATAGAAGGAAACTGAGTTCAATTAGGAAAATGAAAAGCTGCCTAAATCTGGGATTCTGCATACACGTCTAAAGATGTGCGTTTTTACCTAAGAAATAGGCCGATTTTGGTAATTTCCTTCTATAGGGTCAAGATAATTCTGTTGCGATTATTTTGGTATCTTATGGAGCTCAAACCGACCAATAACAAAGAAGATATGCTCAAAACGGTCCAGCAGTGTTTATCTTTATTTCCATACGAATTTGAGTTGGACTAGGATTCCATTACTTTCCTTCTCCTTCAAGAAAACGAATTAGGTCTTCCTATACCCTATAAATACAGCCTCTTAACACTCATAAATCATCCTTGGCCAGACCTTAAGGCCAAGAGGAAGCTGCAAGACAAGAGAAGAAGTCTGGAAGGAGTTGTGCAACAACTATGTCTCCTTCAACCTCTTATTTTGTAATTCTTTTCTCTTCTCTTCTTAGTATGAATTAATTCCTTTTAGTTTGAGTGTTTAGCATATATGTATGAACCCTAGTTTTTATTTACATCTATCTAATTTGGGAACTTAATGTTTTAAATTGAATTATAGTTTTTATTCTCTGTTTATGTGTTTGGATTTATATTCTGTGTTCTTGTGGAAGTGCACCCATATAAAATTACCATCTAGTAATTAGGTCACCATTGACAACGGTGTTTAATTGCATGTTTAGCACATAACGTCTAGTATTAGGTCTGATCTGACAACCCAACCTAGCTAGATAATCACTATGGTTTAGTCCTTGTGACTATTGGCCAATTACAGGAAAAGTTTGCTTAGGAAGCCTTATTGACATAGGTAAATCCTATTTTAAACTACCGATAGCGAATTGGGACCGATTAGGGAAATACTACATAATTTACCTTTACATGTTTAGAACGGCAAAACTATTGGGATTGCATGCTAATAACTCAAGCTAACTTTCATACTATCTTCTTTTATTTTATTTATTTTTTGTCTTTAGTTTATTAGTTTAGTTTATTCATAAAAAAACAAATAAATATTTGTCTATCTTTTCTTTCTCTTGCGTATTATCTTATCTATCTTTAATATCTGCACTTGATAATTTGCATAAGTTCTCTCTAACTTTCGTCAGTCCCTGAGGAACGAATCTTACATATTCATTAAAACTTGCATACGATCTGTATACTTGCAGAACCGTGTTAGCTTAGGGTGTTTATTTGCATCTAAATAATATCATCTTTTTATCACACCTTAGGCCACACCAGAATTTTACAGCCTTTTCTGCTTGTATTGTAAAGGATAAAGATAACAAATCCATGGCCATACGTGGTCATTTTTATGTTTCAACCCTAAAGAAGCCGAGCTTATTGGAGTGCGCAATGGTCTAAGTTCTGCAGTCAACTTCCATCGTCAAGACATTCGCATCTTATGTGATAACAAGGTGGTGGTGGACCTGCTCAACCAAACTAAAGATCCTCTAAATGCTAGGCTCAAGAACTTCCTTTTAGATATTAAACATCTTTGTTGTAATAGATTAGTATCGTTCTATTTTATTTGTAGAATAGACAATATGAGTGTGGATTGGGTCGCAAGGCAACAACTTCTTGGTTTATTGCCTTGGGATTGGGTCTTTAACCCACTTCCCCCTACCCTAGCGGGATTGGGTGAGATATTTTATTTTCCTTGTAAGATTTTATTGCTTTTTAATTTTAAGTATTTTGGACATTTGGCCTTTAATTGTGCTTGCGTAAGAGCCTTTTGGCTTATATCACCTGTACATCTATTATCTGATTCAATTTGTACTGCTACATTTGAAAATTGGTTTACAGAAATGAAAAAAATGGAAAAAACAAGATATAGCTGGTAGAAACATATATGAATTAAGTATCATTATGTTATGCCATATCTGGAAAGCAAAAAATAAACGTATATATGAAGGAACTGACCCTGATCCTATCTATATACAACAAGAATCCCTTAAAGCCTATGATGATTTTGCTATACTAATAAAACCAATTCTGAGGCTAATCAGTCAACACCACCTCAATTGAAAAAATAGGTTCAATCAAATTCTGAAATACAGCAGGTAAATAAAATAAATAATGACTCTCCTCTTAAAAGTAGTATAGAAAAAAGGGATACTTGATATTTGAATATGAATGATAACACAATTGTTCTTATTACAGATGCTTGTTTTACAAAAGAATACAATGTCTCCTCTGCTAGTATATTAGTGGATAAAGATAATAATATTGTTTATGGACATGCTTGGTCATTCTCTTGTAACAGCCCAGATGAAGCAGAACTTATTGGAGTGCGCAATGGACTTTGTTCAGCAATCAACTTTCATCGCCAAGACATTAGAATACTTTGTGATAACAAGATGGTTGTGGAGATGCTCAAGAACTCGAGAGCTCCTCCAAATGCGCGCCTTAAATCCTTTCTTTTTTATATTAATTTTTTTTATTGTAATAAATTAGCATCTTTCTATTTTATTTGTAGATTAGATAATGTATTTGCGGATTGGATTGCAAGGCAAAAGTTGTTGGATACTTGCCTTGTAATTGGGTTTCCAACCCTTCCCCTCTAATTCGCTAAGTTACCGTCTCACTCTCCATTACCTAGTGGTATAGGATGAGTTTTTATTTTTGCTTGTAATAACTCTTATTGCGTTTTAATTTATTTCACTTTAAGAAAAAAAACTAAGACAATGGAAAGTGGTAGAAATATGTAGGCATGACAGATTCAAGGTTGCGTTGAAAATCCTGGAACTCTTTATTGGGCCCTAGCTACTATTGTCATATGACATTTAAATGCTCGATCTAATAAATGCACTTTTCTACTCAGTGCAATAATCCCATCCCGTTCACAAGTTGTTAAAACCTAAGAGCACGGGCGGATGTAGGGGCTCCTTTAAATATAGAGGAAACTTCAAAAAACAGCCCAAATCTATCCCCACCCCCATTTTAAAGCCTAGTTAGAAATTTGTTCTAAATAAAGCCTAGTTTCAAATTTTGGTTGGATTTTTCTCGATTCTACCTTTTTTCTTTTTTTTCCAACACTTTGTTTTTTATTATTTCTACTTAGCGGATAGATCCGTACACATAGGTACGGACTTTTTATTGGTTTTTTGTTTTTTTAAAGGTTTTTAAATCTTTTTTATATAGTCCAAATACACTTAGGGCTGTACATAATTTTCGTTTTTTGTACATATCCATGTTTATCATGTCAAATGTTGTACACTAGGGTTGTACCCAAAACCATTTTTGTCAAAGGTTGTCCAAGTATGTGTCCATAGGGTTGTACCTAGGCCCGTTTCTCTAAAATGCATATACAACAATGTCAAGGATTATCCATGTCTGTACCACTAGGGCTGTACCCAAAGCCCAATTTATTCTACTCTCACACACTCAATGTTCTAGGGCTGTACCCAAACCCAAAAATGTTTTACATAGTTATGTTTTAAAAAAACCAAAAGAAGCCAGCCCATTATGGGCTGGACCAAAGACAGGCTGGACACAACAGATTTTGACCCAACTAGAAATCAAACCCATCACACCATCGAATGGGCTAGACCCATGGCTGGACCTAGGGCTAGACCTATGCTGAACCAAAATCAAGTATGTTGGGAAAAAAACGAATGGACCTTCAGCCCATTATGTCTGGACACTCACACACAACTAAAAAGAAAAAAAAACTAGGCTCGCAAACAGGGAAGAGATCGGGGTGGAGGTTGTGGGAAGCAAAGAAGGAGGGATGCGCTGGAGATGGTGGGGGTGAATCGTGTTGAGACGAGGGTGGATCTGGGATGGTGGTGGTGAATGGAGGCCCGATGTACAGGAAGGGGGAGGAGGGAAGAGATTGGCCACTCGATGGGGTTCTTGCTGTTGCAGCAGTGTTGCAGCCATGGGGGAGGAGGGAAGAGATTGGCCTCGCGGTGGTGGTGAATGGAGGCTCGATGTAGTGGTGGTGAATGGAGACTCGATGTGGTGGTGAATGGAGGCTCGATGTATAGGAAGGGGGAGGAGGGAAGAGATTGGCCTCGCGGTGGAGGATGAGTACATCGGCGTTTGGTGGCGGCGCGAAGCAGTGATGCAGTTTCGGTGGTGGCTTCGTCAGATCTGCAGCAGCAACAGTGGTGGCGGCGCGAAGCAGTGATGCAGATCTTCGTGGTGGTGGTGTTGCAGGTTCGAAGAAGGTGGGGGATGAAGGGGGTGCTGCAGCAGCGCGGTACAGATCTGGTCCAGACCTGCAGCAGCGTTTTCTCGAAGGTGCAGCAGCGTGGTGCAGAGCGCGGTGATGAAGCTCTGGTGCAGCAGCGTTTTCTTCATCTCCGGTGAAGCAGCGCTGGAGGTGGGGGTGGCTGTCAGTGGGAAGGTGGAGATGGAAGGGGGTGGGAAAGCACAGAGAGAAGGATCGAAACCCTATATGGGTCTTTTGTTTTTGGTTTTCCTTTCTCACTATATGGATTAGAATTGGTAAGGGTTTTTGGGTCTTTTGCTATATAATAGTTGGGTAATAGTTAGGTAGTAACTGAGGGTTTGGGGTTGGGTTTTAATTTAGAAGTGTTGAAGTCATGGGGCTCTATATATTAATATTCCCCCTTAAATATATTTACGCTTTTAGTCCACCCCTTATTAAAAATTAACCCCATATATTAATATTCCCCCTTAAATATATTTACGCTTTTAGTCCACCCCTTATTAAAAATGGTGAATACCCAATAAACACCTGCCACCTTAGCTATTTGCCAATAAAAGGCACTTAAGGTAAATATACCTTAATGCCCTTACTGCTGTCTACTGCTGTCTGCTGCTGCCGCCAAGGGCGAGTAATGGGAATGTTTCCCACCACTCGTGCAAGTACACTTTTGTACTTGTGGGCTAATATTGAGTAATGGGAATACTTCCCACCACTCGTGCAAGTACACTTTTGTACTTGTGGGCTAATGTTGAGTAATGAGAATGTTTCCCACCACTCGTGCAAGTACACTTTTGTACTTGTGGGCTAATGTTGAGTAATGGGAATGTTTCCCACCACTCGTGCAAGCACACTTTTGTACTGTCTTCAACATCTGCAAAAATGAATTAAAGAATAATTACCAAAAAACACAATTATCAGTATTTGAACATTTAAAATCCAATTTCAAACAACTTACCAGAAAAGTAAAATAATAATTAATTTCGAATTATATTAAATTATAATTATATGATATATGTCGATTACCATAATTATGTATGTATAATTAATGGGTGTTTTAGAGAGAGAAAGTAAATATCGTGTGGGAAGTGAGAGAATTAGCTGAAGAGAGTGATATGCTTAGCTTTACAAGGAGGAAAAATTTAGAGACGGCGGTTGAGGTGGGGTAAAATAGGAAAGAAAAAAAAGGAGTGCCTTTTATGGGCAAGAAGAAAGCGGCAGGGTGAGGGGACATTAATTCTAATTTGAGGGATTTCTTGGGCACTAATCCTATTAAAAATTGACCCCAAACCAACTGAGCGTTCTAACTTTTAGAACCCCTGGATAAATTCCTGGTTATGCTCCTGCCTCAAACCAAAAAAGCCAAGCAGAATGTTACAGCAGCTTAAAAGATAATGCACTACTCAATAGCATCTGCAGATATTAATATTCACAACTATAAAGTTTTAAAATACCCAACAAGGACACAATAGATTTAAGCTTGTCCATCAACAGTTTAGATATTAACGTACTCATATATCAAATGCAGCAAGTCTTCTATTCCAATCAACTCAGGTTTACATTAAGTAAGAACTACAGAAATATATTATAATCACCAACTATAGGAAAAAGTATAATTCAAATGAGTAAATGACACTTTTGCCCCCTGTGTTTATACCCGATTGACAGGTTGCCCCCTAACTCTTAAAATGCGCCTAGATGCCCCCCAAGATTTGTTTTTGTGACCCGTTACCCCCTACTGCGTGTTCTGTCCATTTATCACCGTTAAAAGTGACGTGGCAATTCCACGTCACATTTTTTTTTTTTTTTTAAATCCAGGTGTTAATTGCGTTTTTAATTAACTTAACCCTTATTTTAACAAGGGCAAGATGGGGAATTCACTAAAGGCTATCCTATATATACCCCAAAAACACTTTAACATCTTAACTTAACCAAAAACGAAAATCAAAAGGAGAAAACTGAAGGAGCGCGGGATTTTTGAAGAACTCGACGAACACCAAATCCAAACCCATAAAAGCAAAGTTCATGTGCTTTGAAGAAGATCAATGGCGCAGGCAAATCAATGGAGTAAGTGGGTTTATTTATTAACCCTAAATCCTTGCTCATTGGCTAAGATCCTTTAACCCCAAAATATAGGGTTTTGTACTAAATTTATTACATACATAGATATCACGCGTGGATTGAGGGATTTTCTTAGTAATAATAGCAGATTTTACGGGATTCGGTTACCATACCCGTAGTTTGATTATTGTTTTTCCATTTTGTGATTCTTAATGTATTTGGTAACTAATCTATTCAATTAAAATTTGCTTGTTTAACAGATAAATTCGCACTAAGGATTCACTTCGGTGGGTTCTTTAATGAAGATAAGAGTTGCTATCATGAAGTGAGCATAGAGTACGTTGACGGTTGTCATTATGACAAGTTTAGTATACCAGTTCTTAGGAAAATTCTTTCGAAATTGGGTGTAATTTGTTACTCTGATGTTTATTATTTGAAAGTGGGTTCAAATCTACCTGATGGGTTAGTATGTTTAGATAGCGAGGACAAAGGCATGGAGATGTGTAGAATCGCAGACAACAACGTAACTGTGGACCTTTACGTTGTGAATAATCCCATAGGCCCTGATGACCAAGTTCTTCAATCTCCCATCTTCATGCCTTTGTTACTAAAGTGGAAAAAGGATGAAGAAACAGTTAACCAGCGAGAAGAAGTCAATGTTAATGAAGTAGAAGTAGATGAACAAGAATTAGTTCAAAACTGTAATGAAGTGAAAAGCTTAGAGGAAAACAAGCTTGTAGAAGAAGGTTTAAAGGTAGAAAGTCATTTGACAGTTTACCCCTTTCAGTTCTTTAACTTATATTTCATTCTTTGTTTCAGGTTGTTTCTGAAGAAGGAGCTCATACCTGTGATAACAATGAAGGTGAAAAGGAGGAAGGAGTTAATGGTGAAGAAGTATCTCAGACTGCTGATGAAGTCCATAATAATGTGGATGATAGTAATGTTGAAGAAGAACACCAGAAATGCAAAGACGGGACAAAGGTTGTGTGACAGTTTACCCCTTACTATTTCGTATGCTTGACAAATTACCCCCTAAATATTTCATTCTTTGTTTCAGGTTGTTTCTGAAGAAGGAGCTCAGACTTGTGATAACAATGAAGGTGAAAAGGAGGAAGGAGTTAATGGTGAAGAAGTATCTCAGACTGCTGATGAAGTCCATAATAAAGTGGATGATAGTAATGTTGAAGAAGAACACCAGAATTGCAAAGACGGGACAAAGGTTGTGTGACAGTTTACCCCTTACTATTTCGTATGCTTGACAAATTACCCCCTAAATATTTCATTCTTTGTTTCAGGTTGTTTCTGAAGAAGGAGCTCAGACTTGTGATAACAATGAAGGTGAAAAGGAGGAAGGAGTTAATGGTGAAGAAGTATCTCAGACTGCTGATGAAGTCCATAATAAAGTGGATGATAGTAATGTTGAAGAAGAACACCAGAATTGCAAAGACGGGACAAAGGTTGTGTGACAGTTTACCCCTTACTATTTCGTATGCTTGACAAATTACCCCCTAAATATTTCATTCTTTGTTTCAGGTTGTTTCTGAAGAACAAAGCACACAAATTAATGAGAAGGAAGGGGATGACAGTTTGGAAGAACAACTCTCTGATATAGGAGAGAAGGAGAAGTCTGTTAATGATATGTTGGATAAAGTGTTGAAAGCTTTGAACACTGAAGATAATGTGACTACGAGGAGTTCCAAACATAAATCTCCATTGAGGCCTTTCCGGCTTATAGATGAAGACCTAACAGATGACTCGGATAATGTCATTAACAAAGCTGATGGTGAAGAAGATGTGGATGAGGAGTTCAGTGATAATGAGTTACTTGCTAATGTCATAAAGAAGAAGAAGTTGGTTATACAACAACAGAAGAAACAAACCAGTTCACAAGTAAAGAAAACAGAAACAGTAGGTAACAAGAAACGTACGAGGGCTAGTATAAAAAGAACAAGAGTAGAAGGAGTGGGCCCTAGTGGTACCAAACGAGAGAGTTACAATAAAGGTTGTAGGAAAGATAGTTCTCAAAAGAAAAAGAAGTTGTCTGAACCTGATGAAGATGTGGATGAAGAATCCACAACTGATGACGATTATATAATAGATAGCGGTATCGATTTGAGTGAGGGTGATGACGACCAGGATTATAATACATTCATTGACTCGGATGCGGAAGTGGATAGAATGAATGTGGAAAATGATGATGCAGATGCTTCTAAAGGCGATAGTGATGATGTTGGTGGTGGGACAGATTCGGATGAATATATACATGATTCCGAAGATCTGAGTACAGCTAGTTCTTCTTCTGGTACAGACGAAGATGGAAAAAATAAAAAGTTGCGCAAGAAAAAGATGAAATACCCCCTATTTAAGGCGAGTATAGATATGCAGAAGCCTAGATTTGTTTTAGGATTGACATTTGCGAATGCCTCTGATCTTAGACAAGCAGTAAGAACACATGCCATAAGAAAGGTGGTCAACATTAAGTTTGTGAAGAACGATTGGAATCGGATTAGAGTTGTTTGCAAAGGAGCAGGATGTGGGTGGTTTTTATATGCATCGCATAAAGAAAAGGTTGGTGGGCTGGTGATAATGAGTTTATGTAATAAACATAGTTGTGGTAAAAACCTTAACCATAAGCATGTTACTGCAAAGTTCTTGGCAAATACTTTTAAAGATATGATAAGATTGAACCTCTACAGTAATGTGAGTGACTTTCAACAGTTAGTGCATCGGGATTATTCAGTTAATGTTAGTACCAGAACATGCTACAGGGCATATAAGTCTGCAAAAAAGCATGATTGAGGCTGAATACAAGGATCAATACAAAAAGCTTTTTGATTATGCAGCAGAATTAAGAAGAAGTAACCCTGGAAGTACTGTAGCAATTGAAACAACTACTGATGAGGTAACCGGAGTAGAAAGATTTCAAAGAATTTATGTTTGCTTAGAGGGTTGCAGAAGGGGATTTTTAGAGGGTTGTAGAAAGGTTGTTGGGGTTGATGGATGTCACTTGAAAGGTCCACATCCTGGTGTAATTTTGACAGCAGTTGGTATTGATGGGAACAATTGTATATTCCCAATTTTGTATTGTGTAGCTGAGAAAGAAGATAGCAATTCTTGGAGATGGTTTTTTAATCTGTTGATACAAGATCTTGGTATTACTAATCAAGAAGAATGGACTTTCATATCAGATAGACAGAAGGTTGGTTATCCTTCACTGGCTGAATTAAATTGTTTTCTTTAGAACACTGAATTTATTTCTAAATGTATGTGTGTATAGGGTTTGCTTCAAGTGATGAGTGACATGCTTCCAGATATTGAACATAGACATTGTGTAAGGCATCTCTACAATAATTTCAAAATCAAACATCCTGGAATGGCCTTAAAAGACAAAGTTTGGGAAGCTGCTAGGGCCCCCACAGAATACATATTTAATGAGGTCATGGCTGAGATTAAAAACATGAATGAGGAGGCATTCAATTGGCTATCTAGTTTAGATCCCAAGACATGGACAAGGTCTCACTTTAGTACTGTTACAAAATGTGATCTTCTACTTAACAACATCTGTGAAAGCTATAACAATGCCATAAAAAAAGTCAGGTATTATGACTACTTACCCCCTATAAAGTGCTAATTTATGACTACGTACCCCCTATAAAGTTTTATTTAATGACTACTTACCCCCTATAAAGTTTTATTTAATGACTACTTACCCCCTACTTAGTTTTACATAATGACTACTTACCCCCTATAAAGTTTTATTTAATGACCACTTCCCCCCTACTTAGTTTTAGATAATTACTACTTCCTACCCCCTACACAACTGACAGTAAAGGTTTTTTTTGCTCAGGGACAAGTCTATCATCCTCATACTAGAGGGTCTCAGGATGTATAGTTTGAAAAGGCTTCAGTCTAAAAGAGCATGGATGACAAAATACGAAGGTGATCTATGTCCTAAGGTTAGGAAGTTGGTGAATAAAGGTAAAACAAACAGTGGAAAGTGGCATGCAGTGTTTTGCGGTGAAATGAAATTTGAAGTAAGGAACCTTGGAACAGATTCGTATGCTGTAGATTTAGATACAAATAGCTGTCCCTGCAGGAGGTGGGAGCTATCTGGGATACCTTGCTTTCATGCGATAGCGAGTATTCAATACATAGGTAAAGACCCAGAAAACTATGTCCACGAATGCTACTCAAAGGTGACGTATATGAAGGCTTATACACCAATGATATACCCTATAAATGGACCAAAGATGTGGCCTAGTACAAGGCCTGTAAGTGTAGAACCTCCAGTAGCTTTTAAGTTGGTTGGCAGACCCAAAAGGGCAAGAACTAAGGAGGCAGATGAGGACCAGGTTAAAAAGTGGAGGAAAGAAAGAACATCTGAAGGTGTTCAAAAGATGTTACTGAAAGGTACTTCACATAAATGTGCAATTTGCAAGGGAGAAGGCCATAACAAAAGGTCATGTAAGGCAAATTTAAGTACTACAGAACAGGAAACAGTAGGATTGGAGGATATTCAAGGTGATAATGAAGTTATGGGAGATGGTGTAGCTGATGGTAGGGGTGTTGGTGACAATGAAGTTATGAAAGATGGTGTAGCTGATGGTAGGGGTGTTGGTGTTAATGCAGATGTGGATGAGACCCCAGATGAGATGATTAACAAAATGTTTGATGAGTTAGAAGTCCAACCCTCTGCTCCTTCTAACCCACAATCTACTCCATCTGAGCCTGAAAATTTTAATGTGACAAAAAAAGATACAATTGGTGAGAAAGACAAAGAGAAAAAAACAATTGCTAAGACAACCAGAGGATCAAAACCAAAGATGCGCTTACCTCAGGAAAAGGATTCAGGAGTTAACTCACCCCTAGATCCAGACCAAGGATGCGCTTACCAGGACAAACATCACAGGAGGCAGGTGATAATTCAACAATTGCTAAGACAACCAGAGGATCAAAACCAAAGATGCGCTTACCTCAGGAAAAGGATTCAGGAGTTAACTCACCCCCTAGATCCAGACCAAGGATGCGCTTACCAGGACAAACATCACAGGAGGCAGGTGATAATTCAACACACAGATCCAGACCAAAGATGCGCTTTCCAGTACACAGATCAGATGAGCCAGTAGTTGATAGTCCACCTAAGTCCAGACCAAAGATGCGCATACCAGACAAAGCAGTGGAAAAACCAATACGCCAAAGCAGTAGAATTAAGGATCAAGGATTGAAGACAGTTTCAGGAGGTTCAAGCACAATGCCTATATCTTTAGAGGAAGATGAACCAGGGACACAAAAGGGAAATATTTCTGTTGCTCCTACATCACCATTAGAGGTCATTATTATTGAAATAGAAACTATTTTTTGCATTAGGTATTGTTTATAAGACATTGTATTATGTGAATAATGATTACAGGTTGATGAATCTGGGAAACAAAAACAGAAGACTACAAATAATCCTCCTAAATCAATTTTAAAGGTTTGTACTAATACCCCCTTTAAAGTTATGGTTTATGACTACTTACCCCCTATACCTAATTATGTTTTGTCAACTTACCCCCTATAATTGTTTATGTCTTGACTACTTACCCCCTATAACTTACTTTGTTTATGCAGAAGGTAAAGATGGAGAAGTTGACAGAACTATTGGAAAAAGCAAAGCATAAAAATGCTGGGGATGCACAAACAAATGAGAATGAGAAAACAAGTGAGCAGATTAGCATAGACAAAACAAAGGAGAAAGACCCCCCTAAGCAAAAAAAGAAGATTTTATTAAGGAACATCCCAGGGGTAAGTATATAATGATTTGACTAACTACCCCTTAGACTTTTATTTCAGTGACTAAATGCCCCCTGGATCTACAAAATTTTGCAAAAAAGACCTTCTGCAGATACCTTTATTGAATGCTTTTATTTGTTTACCATGTAGGTGAGGTTCAAACATGATAAACCACCAGCAGAATCAGGATCAAAAAGGAGTTTACCTGAGGTTAGCCATGTGTTGATTTTTTTTACACCATTACATACTACAGAATGCTTAACTTCTTCTTTATCATTCTACCAGGAAGGAGACACAAGACTACCAGAGAAAAAGCGGCGCGTAATCCAGCATAAACAGGGGGTGGTAATGCGAGAGGGTGATCCAAAGTATGTAACTGTTGCTGAAGCACTTCGTTTGAGGAAGGCAGCCACCAGTTCTTCAGTAAAAACTAGGAAAGAAGCTAAAGATTGAAGAATTCTGCAGATTTGAGTGTTTGTGTTTTGTGACTTTTATTTTGTGTAAAAGTAGATCTTCACGCAGCAAGGATGTGGTTTTTAAGGGTTTCTAGTATGAGGTGTAGGTGGTATTTAAATACTGTTTTTTTGTTGGTAAGGCCTTTATTGCAGGTCTGTGGTGTTTTGTATGCTAGTGCACAAGTGGATGCTTTGAATATTTTTTTTGCTATGGTCTATGTAATGCCAGCACTTTATTGTTATCTTTATCTACTTTTTTTAGATTGCATTAGATTCTATTGTCCATTAAGTGTTTCTTTAACATACTATATTCATTGCACAGCAAAACACAACTTAAACAAACCGCAATAACTTCATAATCCAATTCAACAAAAACCAAAAACTTTAGTTAAACAGTCAATTACAAACAAAGCTGAAAACTAACACATTACACCAGATTTAGAACTTCAACAAACTGATAAAACAAACACTAAACACCAACAGCTGCAAACTTCAACAAAATGATCAATCAAACACAAAACACCATCAGTTGCAACCACCTGCTGCATCACTCTGGCTACACCAAAATACACCTCCAACAACATTCTAATTCTTTGACACACTAATACAAGACAAAATGGAGAGGAAGAGGAATATAATCATGAAGCAGGTCCATTTCAGAAACTTGTTTTCCCGAGATATAGTGTCCATCGATATGTTAAGACGTTGCACCTCATTCTCCAAGACAGTTACTTTCACACGCTCAAATTTCAAATCTTTTGAGGCAACTTGTTCTTTTTCTTGCAATTCAACCAACTGTGTGTTCAGTTCATTCACTTTCTCATGTTCAAGCTTCCAATCTGCAAAAGCTTTTTTCTCTAACAGCATCATATCTCTGTAATCAGAGACCAACAAGTTCATCTTCGTCTCCATTGCATCTTTCTCAAGACAGTGATTGGAATCTTTAAATAGAAGCCCTCGAATTATCGAACTAGTAGCCTCCGGCAATGGCTCATCCAACCACATGAAGAACTTGCAATCCATTGAACACCCCCAATACATGCACCTGTAAAACCTCCTGCAAGGATTCGTATCTGTCCAAGAGGTGTGAAGCCTTGCTAATTTCTTGCATCTGCAATAGTGGACTTGAGAAGTGTAGTGCGAAGAAGAACCAGCGCTATCGGCTTTAAGGGGCGACATCGGCATCAACGTTGAAGGTATTGGGAGGATCCGACGCGAATTACTGTAGAAAGCTAGGGTTTTGGTGTTCTTCGAGTTCTTCCCCAAACCGAACCCTCTTTCTCCTTTTGATTTTCGTTTTTGGTTAAGTTAAGATGTTAAAGTGTTTTTGGGGTATATATAGGATAGCCTTTAGTGAATTCCCCATCTTGCCCTTGTTAAAATAAGGGTTAAGTTAATTAAAAACGCAATTAACACCTGGATTTAAAAAAAAAAAAAAATGTGACGTGGAATTGCCACGTCACTTTTAACGGTGATAAATGGACGGAACACGCAGTAGGGGGTAACGGGTCACAAAAACAAATCTTAGGGGGCATCTAGGCGCATTTTAAGAGTTAGGGGGCAACCTGTCAATCGGGTATAAACACAGGGGGCAAAAGTGTTATTTACTCAATTCAAATTGCATTAGATATATCAGTTTAATTATAACTATAATAAAAAATTGTCAAACATAACATAAAATGGGAAGGAGAAAACACTAAAACTAAAGTCTTCTTTTACTCATTCTCAATGGTGGTTCGGGTTGCAGTTCATTCGGTGGTGGTGCATCACAACATTCAAGAGTTTCAAAATAAGCATATGCCTCCAAACCAACATAATTAGCTGCAACTTGTATAACTGATTGCTTTTCAAGGTCATATAACATAATATCAGCATAGCTCTTGATAACTAATTGTTTCTTGCTCTTTAGATATGCTATAGGTACGGGTATGACATTTAAATCACTTAATTTTAGACTATATGTAATATTTATCTTACTCCAAGAATCCTTATTTCCGTATTCTTTCATCACCCACAATTCAAAGTTATGAGATAGACACGTCATGGCAAGATACTCACCAAAACTCCCTACATCGAATATATCCCTGCTTCCATCTGGATCATTAGGTTGTGATACAATATTAAATTTCTCATCAGCTAGATCAAACGCCATTATTAAATCATCGTACGTAACCCAATAGAGAACACCACTAACAAGGGTACCATATGAACTCAGAGTATCCACAAAATATGGCAAGTCTTCAATCCTTTTCCATGTATCCAATTTAAGGCTATAGATCCAACATTCACACAAATCTTTAACACGATATGATATTAATGTAACTACCTTGTAGTCATCAGTAGTTTTGTCATACCCAAAACCATAACTGGAATAAGATTTACCTCTGCACTTATCTGGAAGAAATATCTTATGATACTTTTGTGATACTAATGGGTTCCATAAAACAACACTACATGTTAACCTATATCTTATACAAATTACCCCATTTGATGAACCCATCAATTCGCCTGTGATATATTCTTCGTATATAGGGAAGGCCACTTCTTTGACAACGTTTGTGTCGTAGTCCTTAATATAGAGGACCTCGATTCCAGAATCATTGACAAAGCTGAATATTATCTTAGAATTTGTGTTTGTATTTTCCAATCGATTAAGATACATCTTGCCAAACCAACGACTGTCGATCAAACTACGCCATGATTTGGATACCTGCCTGAAACATAATACTTTCTTAACAGGTAACCTTATAAGGACATTAAAGATCACATCTTCCGGAGCAAAATAGTTCGACATGACAGAAAGAAAACTATTTCTTTTACTTCCCTCCTCTGCGTGCTAATCCTATATATATAAATACTTGTGAATCAGAACTTTACCCTAATTTCGAATGTATATATTGAGATTGAATAGGATTCTAGTACCTCATATCACTACCAAAAAACAGTGTTTTGGTGACACACTTTAGGTGACAGTTTTTAAAATATGTCTCCTATTATGCTTTTGGGGACAGTTACTAAACTGTGCCATGATTAGGTGACATTTTTTCCATAACTGTCGCTATAAACTGTCGCCCATGATACTTGGCGACATTCTTTTGTCTGTCACCTATATAAATCGTGCTTATAAAAATTAGCACGGGTAAGACTCGAACCGTGATCCCCCCACAAAGTAGACCACCTATATTACCATCTAACCTACGTTATTATACATGTTTACTTATACATATTAACAATTACTTTACAATTTTAAAATAATCCCAGAGTCAACAGACCTTAGACCTATCATGATCTGTTTGACTATACCAGATATTCCCCAAACATTTTCGACCAAAAAAAAATAAAAACAACGCTTCACTTCTCTCACTTTCTCTCTTTTCACCGTGAATCATCCTCTTTTTCCGGCATCTATGTTCCGTTTTCCGGCCTTTCTTTCCGGCATCTCTCTCATCGCCTTTCTTCACTAAAATCTCTCCACATCGCCATGACTCACTTCATCACAACAACCTTTTCTTTTTCGTCCGCTATTCCCGCATCTCTTCTCCGACGTCTCGCTCATCGAAGCTCTTCTCCGGTATCTCGCTTCCGGAAGCTCTTCTCCGGCATCTCGCTTGCTGAAGCTGTTCTTCAGTATCTATCTACCATACATACCTCAACTAGGGTTTACTTGTCGTTTCTCACTGGTTACTCTTTGCAGCTAGGGTTTAATCACACCTTGTAATCACGTCATTCAAGGTAAATGAAAACAATGTATATCACGCACACACTACTATACTACTATAGAATCTCCGCCTCAATAATTTTCTGAAATTCATCTAAGCAAGATGAAATTCACCTTCTGAAGATGACAGAAGGCAAGTAATTCCGAGTTTAATTTGACTAATTTTGAGTTTATTGCAGCGTTTTAGATTGATTTATTTATTTATTTTGCAGGTTAGAAAAAATTGTGCCTGTAATTTGATGAAGGCTCTGTTTAGGCCTGGCATCATATTCAATATTCGAAGAAGCTGTGGATGTGTATACTTCGGAGTTTGAGAGATATATCAAATTTTTGGGGTAACCAATCAATCCTCTTTCCCTTGAGATTTATGCATGAAGCTCTAAGTAATCTATGAGTCTTCTCATATATAAATGAATTGAGTTGAATAGATTTGAAATGTTTCCAGGTTTTATTCACCGTAGAATCTGTAAATTCATATATTGCTTGCGATTTCTTTGGGATTTCTGTGTGATGCAAGGCAAAATGCGTAAGGTATCGTTGTTTAATTATATGTTTTTACAATGTTTTGCTTCTATTTTAAATAGTCACTGTGAGATTAAAACTGGTACATTTTTCATAATACTATTTGCAACTGCAAGTTATCTCATTAAATTTTCCCTTTGTTCTAACAGGAAGATAATTGACAAAAATTGGTTATTTTTTACACTAAAGTGCACCACTTGAAACTCATATTTGATAGGAGCAAATAACTTGGGTCAGTAGGAAAAAGGTATGGTCTTCAGGTAAATGGGTATAAAAAGAGAGAGAGAGAGATCTGATTTCGAATGTTAATATTTCTTGATTGATGAGAGTGTGTATCAAATGCACTTACATAGTTGAGTTTCCAATAGGGTGTTTTGATTAACAGAAATCTAACTGTAGAGTTAGCTTGCAAGAAGTGATTTATGGGATATGAAATCCTCCCTCTGTTTGGGGATTAAATGTTTTCTTGATGAGTTAAATTTATTCTTGTTTATTTTTATGTATGAGTTACACAAGCTTTGTGTTCATTAATCATTTGATCTCATTTTTTCATATTCTACTCACTTAAAATACGGTGCTTTTGCAGAGGATAGATGAATTGACATGATTGAGGACGGAACTCAAGAGTACTAAGGTGGGTAAAAATTGGGATATTTGTTGCTTTTGAGTGGAATATACATTATACTCCTTCGGTATGATTGATGAAGCTGAAGAATTGGTAATAAAAAAGCCTCATTGTTGTTCATTTTATGGGTTTTCAGAGTAATATCATTTTTTCAGGTATTAATTAATTTTCTGTTTTAAGTTATTTATTTGACATTTTTTGATTCATTGGGTTGGGAAATAAAGGTAAGTTCTCGTTATATGTTCATGCATCTAATGATTAACCTGTATATTTTAGCCAATTATTTTATGGATCGAAAAATTCATAGTGAAGAGGTATGTAAAATTGTAATTTAATTAATGTATGTGATTCTTACTTGTTAAAAGTTAATTTTCTTTTTTTGTTGGTAGTCTGGGAATAATTTCAATGGTGGATGCTGAGAAAATTTCACTTTGTTCTTACTTCTGATAGGTTGGTTATTAAGGAGTCTTTTTAGTTTTTACTTGATTGAGATTTTTTCTACTTTTTTGTATTCTGATTTTATTCTCTTTGTGTTTCAGTTGTATACCATTGCATGGTTTTGACTATTTTTACTCTGTGAAAAGGATATGTGACAAAAAAGCAAAAACTTACAAATTTGCGTTTTTGTATTATATTGTGATATTAGCTTTGAAGACCCTGTCCCCACGTAAGATTTTGAGAAGGATTTTTACCTGAAGTGGAGAAGGATTTTTTCCGAAAGAGCTTTGCAGGTAAATTTAACGTAAAATCATTTCATAATGGGTGAAAAAATTATAATAATTTACCATTGCGATTTTCGTTTTTCTTTTTCATTATGTGTAGTGGTCCACGATGAAGAGGCAACATACTATTCAAAATTCAGGGATTATTGCAGGGTAAGTCTTTTCTTTACCTAAGTTATTTCTTTTTATCACGCATTGATTAAACAAGTTTTAGAGCTTATGTTTTCAACTTAGCCTGGCATGAAAGCTTGAAATCACTTGATAGTTCAAAGCTCTCCCTTTAAATAAGATTTGTGAAACTCAGCTGTGTCTGCAAGGAAGTTCTTCTAGGTTTGCTCTCTCCACGTTCTTCAATATTTGAAGAATAATATTGTAGTTGCAGAGATATATAAATACCATTTCTTCAACTGTTTTTTCTTCCGAAATCAGCATCATAATTACAAGTCTTTTGTGGTTTATATTGTGAAGTAAATTTCTCATTCTTTAAATCGTATGAAACATGTGGAATACTTTCTTACTGCTCGAGGATTCATTCTTAAATCTCTTCCAGAATTATTGATGTGCTGCTAGGTTTACAGTTTCAAAAATGTTGAAACTTCCCAACTTCATGAACACAGGTTTGAAACTTCCTAAAGATATATAGGTTGTTAAAGATTGATTTTTTATCTTTATGTACTTCAGATTATATGCAAAGAGTAGAATTAGTTCAAGATTTAAGATTCGGAACCGCAACTACAAGAATTAAAGCTATTCCTGATGGAGAATATATTTTAACATCAGGTGAACACTTGATACTTACTATTTTTTCCTTCCATGTGTTTGCACATGGTGTTTTAGTAGGTGACAAATGAATATTAATGGGCCCACAAATTTTATCACCAGGTATATACCCTCCACAAGTCAAAGTACTATGAATTGCGTGAACTCGCACTCAAGTTCGAAAGACATTTGATATCATAAATCGTTGATTTCGAGGTAATAATCTCCTTTAAAAGTAGGGGTAAAAAAGTCTTTTTATGTATTTGACTCAAGAATTGTACTCGTACCCCAGGTATTAAGTGACGATTATTCGAAAATCGCGTTTCTTTGTGCTGATCGTTCTATTTACCTTCACGCAAAATACAGAAGTCAAAGTCATTACAGTTTGCGTATTCCAAGTTTTTTTACCCTTAAATATTGAAAATTACTTATTGCGCCCAATTAAAGTTGCACTTATTTAATTACCGTTTCAGGATGGGAAAGATTTAGCGTATGATTGTTGGCCTTGTGATTTGTTTTATGGTTACGCAATTATTTTATGGTTAATATTTGAATTATTTGAATTATGCTATAGCAAATAGGAATTGTGTATTAATTATTTTTTTTATAAAATGATGGGCGACACTTTAAACGGTGTCCCTAAAGCAGAGGGCGACACTTAAAACGGTGTCCATAACGCGATGGGGGACACTTAAAACGGTGTCCCTAACGTGATGGGCGACACTTAAAACAGTGTCTCCAAAATGATCGGCGACACTTTAAAGTATGTCATTAAATTTTAAGCGACAGTTTTCCCGTGGTGTCCCCAAAAGATGGCGACATCAAGAATTAGGACACTTGTTTTTCGTTAGATGACAGTTTGAAAAGTGTCGCCAAAAGTTTGGTGACAATTCAGTAACTGTCGCGCACTTGCAAAATAACTGTCACCCATTAGCAGTTTTTTTGTAGTGTATATATATATCGAGGTTTATTAGGAGTCTAGTACCATATATAGTGCCCGTTTGGGATTGCTTTTCAAAATAATCACTACTTAAAAGTGATTTTATATCTATAGCAATATTTTAGACTTTTAAAATCACTTTTAAGAAAAGCACTAGATTAGTGATTATTAAATTAATCACTTAAAGTGATTTTGGATGTCAAAATATTTTTTAATATTTTTTACAAATAATTTAATTTTAATCAAAAAGCGCTTTTAGCTCTAAAATAATCAATCCCAAACGGGCTCATATACTGTGCGTGTGTTAATCCTATATATATAACTGTGAATCAGGACTTTAACCTAATTCCGAAGATATATATATTGAGATTGATTAGGATTGATATACTTGTGAATAGGGTAAAAGAGGTTTTAGGGCCCATCTACACTAGTGTTTAATATAAAAAAAGCTTCAATTAGAAATCAACTAGCCTAATTAGAATCCAACTAAAAAAGGCCTGTAAAACCCACCCCACCCTTCCCCTTTTCTTTCTCGACAGCATTGCAGAAAACTAGCTACGCTCCCTCTCTCTCATTCTTGGTAGTTCTATTGCACACAGAAAACCCTCGCCGCCTCCTTGGTCTCTTCACCCATCCCGACGCCGCCACATCGTGGCCCATACTCCACCATTAAACCTCCCACAAGATCTCTCCTTCCCACCACGAATTCCTGAGCGCCATGACCAACTCCACCATCTCACCTTCCTGCCATGGCCATCGAACCTTCTACAGCGCAAGAATATGACCTTCGTTCATGGATCTACTCCAACACTCTCTCCACCGCAATAAACCCGCCGTGAACCTCCGCCACCTCTCACCAGCGCAAGAACCCTTCAGTAAACCTTCGCTGGAAGACCTCCGTTCTGCTGCTTCACCATCGCACCAATGCTGCAGATCTGCACCTCCACGAGATCCACGAATCCGAGCCATCTCGCGCGAAGCAGAGCCACACCACCGCTGCAGATTTCGACCTTCTCCATCGAAGCCCTCCGAGACACCACCACTGTGAACCACCGCACGAGCCACTCCTGCACCACCAACGCAGGTTAAGCACCTCACTAATCCAGAGAACCTCCGTTGCAGCGCTCCTCCACACCAACACACCCGTAGACCACCATTCGCGCGCCACCACTATTATTAACCTTCGCCTTCTCCGTTTGGGCTCTAATTTCACCGCCAGAAATTCAGTTCTGATTTCGCAGCACATTTCGTCGATCTTTGTTGGGTTTCGTAGCTCATTTATCAGATCTGTATTTTCAGGGAGTAAATACCCCTTTTTTTGCATTTTAAGTGGGTTGCCTACTGTTTCGTGCTGTTTTAGGGGGGTAATCATGCTGTTTTAGGGGGTAATCTTGTTATTTTAGGGGGTAATCTTGTTATTTTAGGGGGTAAGCATGTTGTTTTAGGGGGTAAGCATGCTGTTTTAGTGGGTAATAGACTCACGTTGGACTCATCACCACTTTGGACTGGCCTGAACAAGGAAAAAAGAACATTGAACTCTGAACAATATGGACTTATAATGTAATAAAAAAACGGTGGGCGTGTACCCCTGAAAAATTAAAATAGGGGGTATACCCCCCAAAAAATTAAATAAAAAATGGGTATGTACCTCCTAAAAACGTGACCAGAACCAGAAAAATCTCTAGTTAGGCCCTTAAAAAACATAACATCTAACTAGGCCCTTAAAATTCTCATTTTTGAATTTGAGGCCTTAAAAGGTATATTCCTCTTGTGAATAGGGTTTTACCTTAATTCCGAATGTATGAGATTAATTTGTGAGGGTAAATAAGGATGTGGTTAAATAAACAACAAAAATGTCTCTAATTGGTTTGCCCGAACGACAACTCATCCCTTCTGCCACATATAATAATGAGCGGATCTAACCCCTACCCAAACAATGAATTTTTTTTCGTTATTCGTGTAATGAAATGATTAATTTTAATACGTAGAATTGGTCGACCAAAAAAGAAACAGAAAACGTAGAATTGTGTTTGGGAATGTGTTGCGTATACGTATGAATCAGAGTTTTTTTATTTTTGACTTTTTTTTATGAAGTAATTGGCGATTTGGCAGGGGAGAAGAAGTAATTGCGAATTTGGCACATGAACGGTAAGACGACTACCGGCGTTACTTAAAAAATTTAATTAGGCGTAAAGGGCTTGATTCAGATTTTTAAGTGGGGGCGGTCCATTGAACGCCGCCCTCTTCACGGGAAGGAAGGGCGGTCTTTTAGTTGACCGCCCTTAACAGAAATTTAGGTTGAAAATAGATCCCTTTCTCATTTCATCACATTTCAAACTCCATTTCTCTCCTAACTCACCCTTTTTCAAAACACGCCCGAAATCTTGAATGTTTTTTTATCAAATCCTTGGACATTCATCTTTAAGGTAATTATTCTATTCATTTGTCATTATATATATTGTATATAAGTAAGAAAAAATAGGTTTTATTTGTTTTATACAGTAGTTGTGGTAATAATTAGTTGTAGGAGTTTGTTTGTTATATTGATTAGGTTAAATTAGGTTTTATATATTGTCTTTGATTTAGTATTGATTATGTTGTTTGTATTGGGGTTTTAGGTAGATATGAGTTTTATGTGGTTATATTTCTATGGAGGTGATATTTTTCGGAGTGGTAACAGTGTTGCTGAGTATGCCGGAGGAGATTGTAAAGCGTTTATGACCGGAGGAGATATTGGATTAATTGGTTTAAAACAAGTCGTATGTTTGACTTGTAATTGGAATGCAAAATTTTTTATTTGAAATGGAGATGTCCGGTTTCGGCAAACCCTCCATGTTATCATGCTCTAACCCTCCACGTTATCATGCTCTAGATGTTGGGGAGGACATGATCAATGCGATGGTATGTGGGGTGAGAAACGGTCAATACCATGCTATTGAGATTTACGCCGAGATTAAAGAAATTTGTAAAACGCAAGCATCCACTTCTCGTGAGAAGGGTAAAAAAAGAATTTGAGCGGGGTAACACATCCACACCTCTTGAGCCGATTCGCGAGACAATTCGCGAATTTGATAGTGAAAATGAAAGTGAAATCGAAACCGAATCGGAGGCATCCGATGAAGAGGGTTTTCATATTTATAATGATGGTAATGAAGATAGCGGTAATGATAACGATGACGATGATGATTGTTCTAAACCAACTAATTACAATTTTGATCCTCTTGATATGAATAAAAAAGGAGAATGACATGATTGATAATTAAGTCAACCATCTTCCATGGTGAAAGGGGTTCAACTCATGTTAGGTGAGCGATACCCTTCAAGGTGTGCTCTTTTGTTGGGCGTGAGTAGGTGGGACTTAAAAATCATTAGGAATGTAAAATAGAAAGGAAATATAATAGATACATTACATGCATTTGTGTACATTCTAAAGTCGGTTGCAGATTTTATATTCGTGGTGTTTATGTTAATCGTAGTAATGTGTGAGAGATTACTAGGTTAGAAGAACAAAAGTGTCAACCCGAAAATCTTGTGAAAAATCACCGGCAATTGACTTCAGAGAGATGAAGTATTCGCAATGGTGAAGACCAAAATAGCTATTAAAATTGGATTGATACAAACTCAAATTCATAAGGATTACGGCAATTTCATATGTTAAGGCATGGCGGGGTAAACAAAAAGTGCTTGGAAAATTATTTGGAACACATGAAGGTGCGTTCACTGATTTACCGAAACTTTTTGGTGCTTTACGAATCACTAACCGGGAAACAATATACGAGTTTGTGTATAAAAGTGTTATGGGTAACAAAGCTATGTTTGATATGGTTTTAAGGCATATAGAGCTAATATCAAAGATTTCAAGCATATGATGCTCGTGGTTAGCATTGATGCAACTCATTTATATGGGAATATGATGGTGAACTACTTATTGCAGTTGGGTACAATGCAAACAATCAACTATTTCCGTTAGCTTATTCGTTAGCCGATGTTGAGTCAACATACACATGGATATTTTTTTGACTTATTTAAAAAAATATGTTACGAAAAACCGAAAAATATGTTTATTGTCAGATCGAAATAGAGGTATATTGCGAAGCGTGACCGATATGTTTCCACAACCCGAAAGGCGTTCATCGAATTTGTGTGCGTTACTTAGCTAGAAATTTAAATCATAAATACAAAAATCGGGTGGCAAAGAAGGCTTTCATTGATCTTCCTTACATGTCGGATACGCATGAATTCGATAAGTATTACCGACAATTTTGCGAGTTGAATGACGGGAAATACAAAGGTTGGATTGAAAAAAATCCCGAAAGATAGATGGTCTGTTTCACACGACGGCGGTTACCGTTATGGTAATATGACAACAAACTTATGGGAGGTTTTTAATAACGTTTTGAAAGGAGTGGGGGGGGGGGGTTGCCTATAACGACTATTGTATTGTTAACATTTCAGAAAAGTGTTGGTTACTTTATGGTAAGGAGAAAACAAGGGAAGGATTTATTGGAAAAAGGAAGTGTATTCCCACCGAAGGTGGCCATTGAATTTTATAAAAGTGAAGAATATGCGACTGGTTATAAACTTGAACTTTACGATGCAGAAGAAGATTTATGGAACGTTAATGTGTTGGATGGTAGGAGATCAGATAGTGATAGAACGAGTTTCATCGTAAATGTCCATGAACAAATTTGTTTGTGCGGACTGTGGCAAATGTTGCACCGCCCATGTGTTCATTTCATTTGTGTTACTCAAACGTACGATAAAGATAAAACATACTACATGTATGTTTCTGAATACTTAACGTTGTTGAAGTACATGGATTTGTATGCCGGAAAGTTTCATCCCCTTATGAATGTTCTCGTCTACCCACCTTACGAAGGCGTTGAAGTTCTGGCATGTAAGGACAAAATAATTACTAGGAGTGGTCGAAGGAGGTCTTCCCGAATTCACAACAAAATGGATGTTAGAGAAGATCGGGGTACCGATCGTTGTGGTCCTTGCAAACAATACGGGTGATGTCTCCTCATTTGTGATAAGAAAATCTATTTCCGAGACATCATTTAGGCATATTTATTAGAGTATAGGTAGATTCTCGCATAATTTAGTACACTTTCCTATTTTGGGTCTTGAATTGATTATTTATTATTTTTAGAGCATATTGGGTTTAATTATTTATTTAGTGTGAAACTTCAGAGATATATGGTAATTAATTAGAGTCCAAGTTGGTTCCAAGAGCTAAAGGTAAAAAGATAAACATGGAAATTGAAGATAAGGAAGTAAAAGCTAAAATTATGGAAAAGGAAAAGCTGTCGTAAATCTGAATTTCAGCGCCTACGAGCACAAATCAGCTTATATCTCGAAATCGGTGAGGAATCTGGAGAAACAGTCAAGAGCAAAGTTAAAGATCTTTCAGATACGATGAATTTCGACTAATCATATGCGTCAAACGGATGAGTATTGGAGCTGCTAGGACCAAAACAAAAACAGGGCTGATTCCATATTTTTGGGCTACGAATTTGAGTTGGGCTAGGAGTCCACTACTTACCTTCTCCTTCAAGAAAACAAATTAGGTCAACCTATACACTATAAATACAGCCTCTTAACATTAGAAAATCATCCTTGACCAAACCTTAAGGTCAGGAAGAAGCTTACAACAAGAAGAGAAGTCTGGAAGGAGTTGTGCATCAATTATGTCTCCTTCAACCTTCAATTCTGTAATTCTTTTATTTTCTTAGTATGAACTGATATCTTTTTAGCTTGAGTTTTAGCATATATGTATGAACTCTAGTTTTGATTGACATCTATCTAATTTGGGAATTTTATGTTTTAAATTGAATTATTGTTTTTATTCTCTGTTTATGTGTTTGGATTTATATTTTGTGTTCTTGTGGACTGCAGCCATATAGAATTACCATCATAGTAGTTAGGTCACCATTGACAATGGTGTTTAATTATAGGATTAGCACATAACGTCTAGAATAAGGTTTAGATCTGACAAATCAACCTAACTAGATAATCACCATGGTTTAGTGTATTGCTATTTAACCAATTGCAGGAACAGTTTGCTTAGGACTCCTTATTGACACAGGTAAACCCTATTTAAAACTACCTAGCGCAACTGGAACCGATTATTGAAATACTATATTATTCACCCTTACATGTTTAGAACGGCAAAACTAGTGGGGATTACATGCTATTTACTCAAGCTAAACTATCATACTATCTTCTTTTCTTTTATTTAATTTTCTGTCTTTAGTTTATTAGTTTAGTTTTCTTATTTAAAAACCAAATAAATATCTATCTATCTCTTCTTTCTACTTGCGTATTATCTGTTCTAACTCTCATATTTGCACTTGATATTTTGCATAAGTTCTTCTTAACCTTCGTAATCCCTGAGGAACGAATTCTACTTATTATTAAAACTTGCATACGATCTGTATACTTGCAGAACCGTGCTTAGCTTAGGGTGTTTATTTGCACTTATTTATATCATATTTTATCACACCTTAGGCGACACCAAGTTTTTGGCACCGCTGCCGGGGACTACATCATTAGTCCTTGTGCAATTATCTAGTGCTTATATTTTAGTTAGTTCTATTTTACGCTTTTCTTTTTAGTTTTTGTTTTACAGATTTTTTCCAGGCAAGAGCAGATTTATCAGGAAAGGAAAGTTTCGTATTACTAGATCCTGCAGAAGCTAATAAATTATGGAGAAGATAGCCCAGCAAATCGCTGAATTACGCGAAGAAATAGCTCGAGGAAATTTAGTACATACCTCACCTTCATGTCCTAGTTGTGGAGCAAGAGATCACTCGTGGGAATATTGCATAAATAATCCAGCTTCAATTTCCTTCATACCTTATCAAAGAAACCATTATTATGATGGTTATTATCAATCTCAAGGAAATTATGCTGATTATCAGCCCCCACAGAAGTATAATTGGGTCGAAAATCAACAGACATATTATCAACCTCGACCACAATATTATTATCCTCCACAACCTATCTATCAAGAAACGCCAATTTATAACGAAGCTTATCAAGAACCACTTTCTTATTCAATGCAGCAACCCATACAAGAGCAACCTTCGAGTTTGAATTCAAGCATGGCTAAGATGATGAACCTAGTTGAAGATATGGAGATTAGCCAACAAGAATTCCAAACCCAATGCAAGATGCTTAAGAATTTCGAGCATACAATGTCACAAATGGTGAATAAACTTCAAATCTTTGCAAACAGGCAACTCCCAAGTGATACTAGTGCTCCAGAAAACAATGTTTGTCATGCAGTTGAATTAAGAAGTGGAAAACAATTACCTCCACCTAGAGTAGAACCAGAACCAACCTCTATTCCTGAAAAAGTGGTTGAAGAAACAATTGAAAACAAGGTGGAAGAGGTAATTGAACAAACAAGTGTCCCAGAGAAGACACCAGAAAAGAAAGAGAGCCCAGTGGTAACCAACACATGTCCTCCTCCACCATTCCCGTCACGTGTCAGAAATCAGAAAAATGAAAAAGAATTCAAGAAGTTCCTTGACATGGTGAACGAGTTAAAGATCAGCATCCCGTTTGTAGAAGCTCTCACAAGAATGTCAAAATATCGTAAGTTCGTGAAGGACATTCTTTCTAACAAACGGAGTTTAGAAACCGAAGAGATGAATGGAATGCCAGAGGAGTGTAATGCTACAAATAAAATAGAGTTACCACCAGATGAACCTCTACCCACGAATTCATGGATGACACCATCCATGATTATGAAGAATCGAGCTGAAAAGTTCGTGGGAATTATAGGCAAGGGGTGGAAATTTCGTCAATCGTAATCGAGGTAACACGTCAAACTTAATGACGTTAAACAAAATTGCTCTTGGGAGACATCCCACATTCTTTTATGTTTTTAGGTATTTATGTTTTTGTTCGTTTTAGTGAGTTTATGTGTTTTTTAGTGCATATTGCAGTAATAAGAAAGGTATAAGTGTTTTTGGTGTGTAGGTATGCAAGGGTTCGAGTTTGGGGTGAAAAAATGGAAAATTTTCGGAGTTAAAAAGGGATGGACAGAAGTTTTTTGCGGTACACCGCAGGTATTCGGGTGCACCGCACCTATCAGCGCGAGAAATTTAACAAAAAATTTGAACTGGCATAACTTTGCGCTCGGGTATCGGATTTCACTTTTTCTCGAGTCTAAATCGCATATTTTTTCGAGATCTATCCAATGGAGTGGAGAAAAACTGATTTGGAGATAAAATAAAAAAACAAATTTTTTTTACGGAAAATTCAGACTAGCTCTCCGGTACACCGGACCATACCTGCAGTACACCGGAGAGCAGAAAACCAGTGCCCACGGGGTGAACACTCGGGTTTTTGGCCGAGAGGAAAAAAAATCAGAAGTCCAAGTCCGGTACACCGGGCCAGACCTCCGGTATACCGCAAGATCAAAAACCTGTGACCACGGGTTGAGGACACGCATTTTTTGCCGTAAATCAAATTTTTTAAAGAGCTTCATGTCCGGTACACCGAGCCTTAGCTCCGGTACACCGCACCGCGCCGCTGGAGAGAGAAATAAATTTCATTTATAAAAGAAGGAGGATTGGTATTATTCCGAATTATTAATCCTTAAACCTCTCTTTAATCTCCAAACCTCCCCCAACTCCATGGAAGCTTCATCAAACCTTCCCTAATCATCAAAAAACTACCCAATCACCATAAAAACACATACAATTCCTTATCCACATCATTACAAGGAATATTCAACCACCCATATCATACCAAAACACATTGAATCCAAGAATCAAAAGCTTAAATTTCAGAATTTCATCCAACAATTTCTTAAATCCATACCAATCCATCAAGAATTCATCTTACCCACATATAAAATCATCATCAGAACACCTTTCCTAACCCAAATAAAGCTTGTACAACCAATAATCAAGAGTTTCGAATTTTCAAGAGTTGTTAAAGCTTTGAGTTGGGGGTCAATTGATAAGCAATATCTATTGTAAGGGAGATGAAGAAAAGCAAAGTATTGGGTTCTAGTGAGAAGAAATCAAGTAAGTAAAGTCCTAGTTCCAATTCAAAGGGTAAAACAGATCAAGAGAAGAGAGGTCAGCTAGCTGTGTTTGATTCAATGGGCAAAAAGGATCCAACTTTAGTGAAGAAAACAACACAACCTCTACAATTCGAAGACCCTACACCTGAAGAAAAAGAGAAAGCTTCAATGGCCATGATAGCTTCTCCAAACAATTAAAGGAACTACCTTTTGCTTATGAGAAAGTATTTGAAGAAGAAGTTGATAAAGGAGAGAATACAAAACGATTCTTTGGAGTTTGGTAAAAGATTGGGTTGGTCTATTTTCATGGTAAGACGTTCTAAAAAACGTTCTTTTAGTTGAATTGTATTGTGTGAGGAGAAAAAGAGGATGTGGCACAGTTGATCTATGAGGAGGTGATACGGTTATCGATCTCTCCCATGTCGTTATTTAATGCAATATCCTGATGTGATCATGTGTCTTGTTCGGAAAGCGAATATAATTTTGGGTGAAGAAGAAACACGTGAGTTTAAGATGAATAACAATATTGACAATGCTTGGATTATTAAAGTTTTGAGAGTAATTACGCAACTTTCAAAAGAAGAAAAGGAGTACATCATCACACTCCTCAAGCAATTAAAGCAAAATCCAGCAAATCCTATCTTGGATGTCGATAAGGCGAGGTAATAGGCTCGAAGAGTATGTTTTCTTTCTTCCTTACCATTTCGCGAGATGGTGATGTGCTGTTTCGCGAGGTAAAACTTTAAGATGGGAGTTGTCCCATATCTGATTTGTCCCATCTCTATTTTTATCTTTCGAGTTATCGTTATCATCAGAATCAGATCCGAAATCGGAAGAGAAAACCTTAGCATCCTTGATTTGAAGAGAAGGGTCTTGTTTTCTGAACTTGATTAAAGCATCGAGAAATTTCATATCATCTACTTGCTGTGATTACTTCATCTTCTTCATCTGAGGAAGAATCGAAATCATCGGTTACACCTTTCTTCTTGAGCTTTTCAAGTCTATGTAAATCCTTAAAATGTCATCATTCTATAATACTTCTTATTTAATAGAATCAACACTATATACAAATAGGATTCTCGGTTGCACTTTGAGAATCCCGCCTGCAACTTCACTCATTACACCCAAAACAACCGCAAGGTTATATAAACAAATCTTCAACACCATTAAAGCTAATGTCATTTCTTCTAATTCAAATACCAAGATTCTCAAACACAACCGCCGTTCGAGTTGAAAAAAGTTGAAGGATGAAATTTACTTAGACGATTATAACGGAGAGTGAAACGACAGCGTTTTGTCATATGTGTTATGCGTACGTGGAGGGTAATGAACGCGTGGAGTGAAGATATTTCGTTAGGGCTTTTTTTGCTTATTTAATTGCTTCAAGTCTGTATTTTGAGGCGATTTTTTAGAGAGTTCGGAGTCTAGGTAGCTTCGCCATGGTGGTGGAGGCGGCGGCGGCGGTGGAGAAGAAGCAGTGGGTAATAGCGGTGTAAAGAGAGAATATTCTGGTGGTAGTGGTGGTTAGAGGAACCTGTAATTGTGAAATCAAACTTTCACAATATTAGCATGGTGGACTCCGAATATAAACTGCATCTGTTCTTATTTTTATTATATATTAAAATAGAAGAAGATATTGACTAAAAAGGGTAACAAAGAAATTGTGGTATGTGAATTTGATTCAAATGGGAGACATCCTAATTTATTTGGGAAGAAATATTCACCTGTCAACATTTGAGCATAGACAATGTGAATCATGACATTATCCCTATTTTTTATCATTTTTTTACTATGACATGTGTCTTTTATTATATTTTTCCTCAAAAATATATAATATAAAATCTTTGAGATAAATTTTTTTTTCGATTATGATAGCATATCACAATTTAATTTTTTTCTTTATATTTTATTTTAAATTTAACTTGAATTGTGTTTTGTGCATCGTACGAGATCCGAACCTACTATAGATGAGATGTATACATACCTGTGGATGGAACGATTATAAGCGTTCATTATAAAAGAAATATAATTGTTAGATGCCTAAAATAAAATAATTGAAAAAAGGTGTAGCACTTAATTTTTAATTTTCTTAGATACTATAACACAAGCCGGATTGAAAACCCAAATCTTGGATAATAAATGGGTAAATGAGGTTTATGGGCCTACTTACACGAGCGTTTAATAAAAAAGGCCCCAGTTAGAATCCAACGAGCCTAATTAGAATCCAACTAAAAAAACCCATAAAACCCACCCCTCCCCCTTTCTCTCTCGACACAATTGCAGAAAAACCCTCCCCCTCCTCCTTTCTCTCTCCACCCACCACCACAGCTTCTGTTACGCACCACCGACGAGGACCAACACCACCAACCTTCCGAGCACCCTTATTTGTTGGCGGCAGGAGAGCCTCTCATGGCACAACACTACCACCAACCTTCAGATCTGCTTGAACGAAAAGACCTCTGTCGCGTCGCCGGAGATCTGACCTGCTGCTGCAACAATGGAGATCTCAAGCTGTTGCAACAATGGAGATCTCAAGCTGCTGCAACAATGGAGATCTACTGTTGCAGGAAACGAAACGCTGCAGCACAACCATTGTTCCCTTCTCCGTTTATGTTGCAGTCCAGATCAGCCACCGCCGTGGTGGTGTTGTGACGAAGCCACCCCCCCTTCTCCTCCCTCTTCCCACCAATACCTCCACCTTCATCCTCCTTCTTCCCAGATCTGTTGTTCTATTTTTGCAGGGGGGGGTGCATTTAAAGATCTGTATATTCAGGGGGTAAATACCCCCTTTTTTGCATTTCCAGTAAATATATGTCCACTGTTTCGTGCTCTTTTAGGGGGTAATCGTGCTGTTTTAGGGGGTAATCTTGTTATTTAGGGGGTAAGTATGTTGTTTTAGTGGGTAATAGACTCACGTTGGACTCACCACCACTTTGGACTGACCTGAACACGGAAAATAGAACATTGAACTCTGAACAATATGGAC
The DNA here is from genome assembly GCA_029959085.1 of Nemophila menziesii. Classification (NCBI taxonomy): domain Eukaryota; kingdom Viridiplantae; phylum Streptophyta; class Magnoliopsida; order Boraginales; family Hydrophyllaceae; genus Nemophila; species Nemophila menziesii. The sequence goes on along the minus strand of JARWIR010000005.1, from coordinate 33,432,654 downwards.
TTATAGGGTAATAAAAAACGGTGGACGTGTACCCCTAAAAAATTAAAATAGGGGGTATATACCCCCAAAAGATTAAAAATAATAGGTATGTACCTCCTAAAAACATGACCAAAACCAGAAAAAATCTCTAGTTCTTAAAAAACATAACATCTAACTAGACCCTTAAAATTTTTATTTTTAAATTTGAGACCTTAAAAATATATTCCTCATAATAAATTGACAAACTTAGGGTCCTATGCCATAAAATATACAGACCAATGTGTGACTAGTAAAGAAAATAAAGAAATCTATTAAAGAAACAGTTGTTTGACCATAGAAAGCTTTTCAGAAATTCAATAGGAAATCCCTAAGATTCAATCACATTAACAGCATATATAAGCAGTCCCGCCCAGTCCTCGAAGTTAAAACTTTTGAAAGTGTTTACAACACTTCAAATCAAATCGGCGAAAATGAGCAACAGTGAAACAACCGAGACCGGCGGCGGAGTTAGAGCTGACGGCGGCGAAAATGATGTCTTCCGTCAAACTATACTAGCCGTCAACGAACTCTACGAGACTCGCGAGAATTATTACCCACTAAATCCACTCGACAAAGTCTCCAAACTTCAAAAACAGTCCACCTCAGCTCTTCAACTCATCGATTCCATTCCTCCTGGTACACATCTCGTTCTATACACTCACTGATACATACATATATAGATGTTTGATTTTTCATTTTCTTTGATAGATAATCGCAAGTTACCTATGCAACGCTCCACATATGAGTATTTACGAGGAAAAATACTAGATGCTTTACCTCAGTACAAGAAGGAAGCTGAGGATCATCTGTCTAAAGCTGTAAGTTATTCTCTGAATTTTTCTATCTAGGTAATCGCAAGAAAATTAAAAATTAATAAGAAATTATATGGCTAATAGTTATTGTATGTATGCTTGTATTTTTCTTGATAATGGAAGGAGTAAATTATTTTGAAATTGCATATGTTTTCTGTTATTGTAATTCAACTATTATTCGTTAGGCTTAAGTGAATAAATATATAGATAATTAACATTCATTATCTTGTTGGTTTGATTAATGAATCATTTGGCATTGTATTAGATAAATTAGCAGGTGATGGAAAGAACAAATGATTTGGCATTGTATTGATTTGTTTTATGCAATTTAATATATGTGTGCTTATGTACATAAATAGTACTTAAAATTTGTTTTTCAGGTAAAGTTGAATCCTTCGCTAGGAGATGCTTGGTTAAGCTTAGGGAATTGCATATGGAAGAAAGGAGATTTGGTAGAGGCAAAGAACTGCATGGTGCTTGCCTTAAGCAAGGTTGTTTTTAACTTTTTTTTTTTTTTGTTTAGGTTAATTATTTCATTACTACCATTCAATTTCAGTGATTCCATTTCATCTGTAACTAATTCAATTACGTTTTTAGGGGCCAAACAAGAAGATACTTGGTCAATTATCGATGCTCGAAAGAAAAATGGCTCAAGGCAAGTGTAATAATATATCCTACAGTTTTGAAGTATTAATATTAGATTTTGTATTTTTTGGAATCACTTTTCAGAGTCAGGGGATCAGCAAGAATTACTTAAAGAAAGCATTAAACATGCAAAGGAAGCTTTAGCTATGGATGTGAAACATGGATCTTCATGGTGTAAGGCTCTCTCTATCTTAAATCTTATGTGTTTTCATATGAATGGTGGACTTTTTTCAACTTCATTTTTGTTGTAATGGTCAGATAACCTAGGAAATGCTTACATGTATTCTTTTTTCGTTAATGGGGCATGGAATCTGAAAGAGCTTCAACAATCTCTGAAAGCATACCAAAATGCTGTATGATCTTCTTATACTCTAATATAATATAAATTCCAGACTTGTAATAACTTACTAACAAGGATAAGTAACTATCTCAGGAGAAAGATATTAAGATGAGGTACAACCCAGACTTGTGTTTTAACAGTGCACAAGTAAATAGATACCTTGAGAATTACGAAAGAGCCCTTAGTGGATTTGAAGCTGCTGCATTAAAGGATCCTTCTCTAAATGCAAACGAGGAAATTCGAAAGATGATTGACCATTTTGACAAAGTGTCGCAAGTAGTAGCAGTAAGTCTATTATTTATTATCGATTTTTACCCTGATATTCATACCAAGTCTGAATTTGAAATATCTGAGTGGGTTAATTGTAGGATATTTTGGTTCTAAAGGCTAATTATGACATTGCTAAACAAATTCCTGACTTTGGAGAATCACAAAGTATGATTGCTACTCTGGGACCCGCACTTGATGCTGTCGAATGTGAGTTATATAATTTATAGTAAATAAATAAAAATGTATTGAAATGTTGTCTAATTGTACTTGGTTATAGTGAAACCTCCGTACAAAAGGGCTACAATAGATGTTCTACAAAAAGGTGTTAACAAAGGATTTGCAATAGTTGCAAAGGTGTTGAACTTGATGCTTAATGAAATTCCTACTCCACTGTGTGTAGTCTTCCTTATCTTTCTCTTTCCTTTGACTCGTTTACACTAATTGTATTTAAATATTGAAATCTAAAATTTCTCCAGTTTCTATCTTCTGATTGATAAAGACTGCAAACCTTATGTACTAACAGTGTATGGATCAGACGCACATGCACATGCAGTAAGCCTATCATCTCCTGAGAAACTTGCTAAAATCTGTTTATTATCTTATCTCGCCTAAATTAATTAATCTAACAGATACAAGTAGAAGATATAGTTACGATTCTGGATCCTTGTTATCAACAACAAGATTTTACTTGGAAGGGAAAGGTACGTTTGTTTCTTCACTATAATGTTGATAAAGCAACTTATATGAATTTTATTTTGTGTGATTTGTCAGCGGTATCAGTATGATTCATTACGTGTGGATTTCTTGGAACAATTGCGTGTGAATGGAAGGGTTTTGCCTCCTTCAAAATTTGCTCCACCCTCCATATTTGCACAACACACACATTAGTCATATTATTTGCTTCTTTTAAAATTCATACTTCTTGTTCATGGGGGTGAATATTATGTCAATTGAACTTCTTGGAAACAAAGTATATAAATTCATGGATGTTAGTTTGCGATTACAAAGCATTGTGTTGTTTAGTTTGTTATATTCAACTCTGCATTTTGGTACGTAAAGACTTTGTTAGTTGCATTGGACTCACTTTTAGATTAAGTCAATTCGAATTTATATGGTCGAGAAAAAAAAGTAACCCTACATTTTCATTTATAATCATAAAAATGTTAAGGCTGCAACATTAATTCTAAATACTCAGATTAAAAAACTACAAGTAATAAATTATCCTATTGTTCTCAAATAATAAAAACTATTTAAATTTTAAAAATTTAATTAATTTAAATAAGCAAAAGCAAAGTGAAACTTCGACATCCCAGTATTCTTTTACGGCGGAAAAGATTCGTCCTCTGATATACAATGTATAAACTCGATTTTTCCAACAAATTCGAAAAATTCAGAGTCATTCCATGGTTTATAATATCCAAGTAATGTTGGTGCAACATTATGCTCCTTATATTCTTCAATAGCAGACAAAAGAAGTCATGAACCATAATATTTTCTTGCAGAACAAGCAAAGAAGGAGAATCACATCTAGTTGTATGGAACGAAAGTGAAGGAACTATTGTTTCTTAGCTGCTTGTGATGAGTTTCAGATTAAATTCTGGGATATGGATAATGCTAATATGCTTCCTTGCACTGATGCTGATTTATTAATTCCTTCATGTCTCGGTCAGTTAACATTTGAATTAGCAAGCAGGTACTAGCGGAAATCCATCTTTATGTATAATGAGCATCTGCTACTATCTCCATCTTGAGAAGTCGCAGTTGCATTCTAACTTTTTCCTCCTAAACAAACTGCCTAGAAGATTGCTTCCAACTGATCAATGGGAGATAAGTTAGCTGGTTTTCTGGTTGAACCTATCCAAGGAGAGGCCGCATTAATATTAAATCAAGAACAAAATTGAATTTCACCATAAAGGAATTCAGATTCAATTAAACATTGAGCAAGGATTACCCAAAAATAAAAGAAACAATTAGCAATAACTAAATATAATAAACAATCCATTAAATTATCATATAAATAGAGTCAAACATAACATACAATAAATGGCAAGGATAAAACACTAAAAAAAGAAAAAGATAATCAATTTCTCTTACACTTTTTCAGTGGCGGTTCCGGTTCCAGTTCCAGTTCCAGCCGCAGTTCATCAGTTGGTGCATCACAACATTCAAGAGTTTCAAAATAAGTATATGCCTGCAAACAATTAAAATTACAAACTTGTACAACTGATTTCTTTTCAAAGTCATAAAACAATATGATATCACAACTTATGCCCTTGATAACAAATTTCTTCTTGCTCCCTAGATATGTTATAGGAATAGGTACCAATACTAAATCGGTTAAATCATAACCAAATCCAATTTTTATCTTACTCCAAGATTCCTCATTTCCGTAATCTTTCATCACCCACAAAGCCGTGTGATGGCAAACAGATAAACGAATCATGGCAAGACAATCACCATAAATTCCCACATTCAGTATATATCTCTCATCAGGTTTTGGTATGCCTACTATACTAAATTTTTCATCAGCAAGATTCAAGGCCAGTATTGAATGTTTTTCTGTAATCCAGTGAAGAGCACCACTAACAAGGGTACCATATGTTCTGTGATCGCTTACAGCACATGGAAAGTTTTGAATCTTTTTCCATGTATTCAATTTAAGGCTATAGATCCAACATTCACACAAATCTTTACAAAATTTTGATATTAATGCAACTACCTTGTAGTCATCAGTAGTTTTGTCATACCCAAAACCATAATAATAATCAGTATTAATATATCTACCAACTTTGAACTCAGCTGGAAGCACTAGCTTGTGATACTTTTGCGATACTAATGGATTCCACAAAACAATAGTATCCGTCTCTTTATATAGTAAACAGACCACCCCATTCGATGAACCTAACAATTCGCCTTTTCCATGCATAGGGAAATCGACTTGTTTAACCACGTTTGTGCTGCAATCAATAATATGAAGCTTGGAATTTTCAGAAGCCTTAGGATCCTTAAATGTAATCTTGGAATTTGTATTAGTATTTGTTAATCGATTTAAATACATCTTCCTGAACCAATTAGTATCGATCAAACTACACCATGATTTGCATACCTGCCTCAAACATAAAACGCTCTTAACTGGTAACCTTAAAAGGATATTAAAGGCCACATCTTCTCCAACATGAAAGTTAGACTTGTACAAGAGAGACATTTTTTTTATTTTATCTCCCTACCGTGCGTGTTAATCTTACATATATACTTGTAAATCAGGACTTCACCCTAATTTCGTATGCACATGTTGAGATTGATTAGGATTCTAATACCCATATGTTTTTTTTTCTTTTGGACGATGAAATACCCATATGTATGCGTGTTCTTTCCTGGTCTCGAAATAAATAAAATAAAAATAAAATTATATTCCTACCAATCATATAAAATAATATTTTTTAATTATACTCCCTCCGTCTATTTTTATTTGTCTAATTTTCTAAAAAGAGGTGTCCAATATTGTTAGTCCCTTTTCTAATAGCATGACATTTTTTCTATACTTTTTCCAGTTTTACTCTTAATTAAATACTATAAAGAGAATTGTATCAAATAACCTCATGTATATTAATTAAGGGCAATTGTGTAAACATAAAGAGTATTAAATGCTTTTTTTTAATCTTTGTGCCACAAAAAATGGGACAATCAAAAATGGACAGAGGGAGTAATATTTTAGCGGTTATACTTTTATAATTCCCGGTTTAAGGACCAAGACATTTGCTACTAGAGTGTGAATGAGTTAGAGCAGTTTGGTTTGACTTCCCCCTTAATCTAACAACTTGCAACCAATTGACTTCTAAAATGGATTTGTGGATGGCAAGTATTCAAGAAAAAAGTAGAAAGATGAAATCTAAACATATGTTCTTGATGGAACAAATTTGTACTTTAATGTGGCATATTTGGAAAGATAGATGTGCTTCCAAGTATAAAAACATGAAGACTATCCTTATTAAAACAATAGAAAATGCAAGAAAAGAATAGGAAGAATATAAAAAAACAAATTACTCTAAGGATGTGAATACTATACTGAAGGATAATATCAACATGAATATAAATATGAATAGTAACAATGCAGGAATTAGTAACTTTGATGAAGGTAATAATAACAATAGCGAAAATAGTTTACTTGAGGAAAACATTAAGAATAAATTGAAATGAATACCACCACCAAACAACTTTATTAAAATTAAGAGAAAATACCCCTTTTGCCTCCTGGTTTTTGACGCGGTTGACAGATTGCCGCCCACTGTTTAAAATACGACTGGATGCCCCCCAACTTTTGATTTTGTGACTCGTTGCCCCCTACTACCGTTTTCCGTCCAAAATCGCCGTTACTGTGACGTGGACTATCCATGTCAGCATTTTTTTATTCTTAATCCTAATTAATCAATTAATTACCTTAACCCCAAATTTTTAAAAGGGAAAAATATGTAATTTGTAAATGCCTACCCTATATATACCCAAAAACAAAACCAAAAAATTAAAAAAAAACCAAAATCAAAAGAAGAAGACGAAGGGCGGGTTTGGTTTGGAGAAGAACACGAAGAACCACAAACCCAGATTGCATAAGCCGGTGTACTTTAGCTCTGAAGATTATCAATGGCGCCGTTTACGTTATGGAGTAAGTGTGTTTATTTATTACCCCTAAATCCTTGCTTGTTGGTTAAGATATTTTAATCCGTAAATGTAGGGTCGTCTATTATATTTATTACATTTTTAGATATCACGCTTGAAGTGCGGGATTTTGTTAGTAATGGGAGTAGATTTTACGGGATTTGGTTACCATATTGATAGTTTGATAATTATTTTTCCATTAATTGGTTCGTAACGTAATTGGTAACTAATTTATTCAAAATTAATCGTGTAACAGAGAAATTTGCACTCCAGAATCATTTTGGTGGGTTCTTTAATGCATACAAGAGCTATTACCATGAAGTAAGCATTGAGTATGTATATGGTTGTGAATATGACAAATTTAGTATACGTGTACTTAAGAAGTCTATTTCGAAACTAGGGATATAAGGTAACTTGGAGTACTACTATTTGAAATTGGAGAAAAAACTACCTGATGGTCTAGTATGTTTGGGTAGTGAGGATAAATGTATGGATATGCGTAGCATTGGAGAGAACAACGTAACTGTTGACCTGTTTGTTGTTAGTAAACCCGTAGTACATAAAGAACACGAAATTCAAATTCCTTATTTCATGCCTTTGTTATTAACTTGGAACAAAGTTGAAGAAATAGTTTAGCAGCGAGAAGAAGTTAGCGTTCATACCAATAATGGCCATGATGATTTGGAAGTTCAGAAGTGTAATGAAGGGAGAGATGAGAGTGTGATGGAAGAGACATGTGGTGATAAAAAAAACACAGGTTGTTGATGATAAAAAAACACATTATGTTAATGTACTAGAAGGTGAGGAAGAAGAAGTAGTTAAGACCTGTGATGAAAGGCCTGATATAAAAAGCGTAGAGAACAAGAGTGATAAAGGGCCTGATATGAAAAGCGTGGAAGAAAAGGGTAATGAAAGGCATGATGAGAAGCGCGTGGAAGAAAAGATAGTTGAAGAAGAAACAATAAAGGTACACAGTCATTTGACAGTTTAGCCCTTAACATTTCAGTTGATTGACAAATCACCCAATGATTTACATTTATTTGACTGTATATTTATTTTAACTTTACAGGTTGTTTGGGAAGATCAAAACACAACTGATGTTAATGTAACTGAAGGAGAGAACGACGAAGTAAACAATTTAGTTTCATCGAGTGTAGAGAAAGGAGTTGCTGTGTATGAAGTAAACAACGTAGGTGATGTTGGTTTGGAAGAAGTAGGTAATACCTGTGAGGAAGGTCCTGATATGAAAAGCGTGGAAGAAAAGAGTAATGAAAGGCATGATGAGAAGAGCGTGGAAGAAAATTTAGTTGAAGAAGAAACAATAAAGGTACACAGTCATTTGACAGTTTAGCCCTTAACATTTCAGTGGATTGACAAATCACCCCCTGATTTACATTTAGTTGACTGTATATTTCTTTAAACATTTCAGGTTGTTTGCGAAGATCAAAACACACATGTTGTTAATGTAACTGAAGGTGAAGGTGAGAAAGAAGAAGTAAATAATTTAGTTAACGACACTTTGGAAGAACAACTCTCTGATATTGGAGAGAAGGAGAAGTCTGTTAATGATATATTGGATAAAGTGTTAAAGGATTTGAAGTCCGACGAGAAAGAAGGTAAGAGGAGTTCAAAAATAAATCCCCATTGAGGCCTTTCAGGCTTATCGATGAAGACCTAACAGATGAATCAGACAATGATTTCAAGATACCTGATGGTGAAGAGGATGTTGATGATGAAATCAGTGATAATGAAGTACTTGCTGATGTATTAAAGAAGAAGAAGAAGAAGAAGAAGAAGGGTATGTTACATCAAAAGTCAAGAACTAGTGTACACATGAAGACAACAAAAGGGGATGATAAAAAAAGTCAACAGGGTGTGTCTCACATAAAGAAAAAGACTAGGGCTAGTATAAAAAGAACAAAAGAAGATGGTATAGGTCCTAGTGGTACCAAGCCAGAGAGTTACAACAAAGGTGGTAGGACTAGGAGAAAACAAAAGAAAAGTAAGGTGTTTCAGCGTGAAGAAGTTGTGGATGAAGAATTAACCACTGATGAGGATTATATGATTGATAGTGACATCGATTTGAGTGAGGGTGAAGACGAATAGGTTTATAACATCTTTATTGACTTGGATGTGGAAGGGAATGGAGAGAATGTGGAAGTTGTTGATGTTGATGCTTCTGAAGGTGAAAGTAATGAGAGTGGTAGTGGGACTGATTATGATGAGTGTTTACATGATTCTGAAGATTTAAATACGGAAAGTGATTCATCTGGTCTAGATGAAGAAGGGAGACCAAAAAAATTTCTAAATAAAAAGAAAGTACAGTACCCCCTGTTTAAGCCAAGTATTGACTTGGAGAAGCCTAGATTTGTCTTGGGCTTGACATTTTTGAATGCCACCGATCTAAGACAAGCAGTAAGAGAACATGCTATAAAAAAGGTGGTTAATATTAGGTTTGTGAAGAATGATTGGAATCGGATTAGGGTTGCTTGTAAAGGAGCAGGATTTGGTTGGTTTCTATATGCATATTATAAAGAAAAGATTGGTGGGCTAGTGACATTGAGTCTATGCAATAAAGATAGTTGTGGCAAAAACATTAACCATAGACATGTGATAACATAGTTGTGCAAAGTTCTTGGCAAAGACTTTTAAAGATATGATAAGATTGAATCTGTATAGTAATGTGAGTGATTTTCAACAGTTAGTACACCGGGAATATTCTGTTAATATTAGTACCAGAACATGCTACAAGGCGTATCACTTAGCAAAAGGCATGATAGATGCTAAATACAAGGATCAATACAAGAAGATTTTTAATTATGCAGCAGAAATCAGGAGAAGTAACCCTGGAAGTACTGTAGCAATTGAAACCACTAAAGATGAGGTCACAGGGTTGAAAGATTTTAGAGACTTTATGTTGGTCTTGAAGGTTGTAGAAGAGGGGTGTAGAAAGGTTGTTAGGGTAGATGGATGTCACCTAAAAGGTACACATCCAGGTGTAATTTTGACAGCAGTTGGGAATGATGGGAACAACTGTATATTCCCAATTGTGTATTGCATAGCAAAGAAAGAGGATAGTAACTCTTGGAGATGGTTTTTTAACTTGTTGATACAAGATCTTGGTATAAGTAATCAACAAGAATGGACTTTCATATCTGATAGACAAAAGTTTGGTTATCTTTGATGTGTGTAAATAAATAGTTTATGTAAAGAATACTAACTGTTTTTTTCTTTGTTTGTGTTTATAGGGTTTACTCTAGGTCATGAGTGACATGCTTCTTGATTTTGAATATCGGCATTGTGTAAGGAATCTTTATAATAATTTCAAGATCAAACATTCTGGTTCGGCTTTAAAAGACAAAGTGTGGGAAGCTGCAAGGGCCCCAACAATTTACAGATTTGATGAAGTAATGGATGGAACTAAACACATGGATGAGGATGCTTTCAACTGGCTCTCGAACCTGGATCCCAAGGCTTGGACAAGGTCTAATTTTAGTACATTTACAAAATATGATCTTCTACTCAGCAACATCTGTGAAAGCTATAACAGTGCCATTTAAAAAGTCAGGTATTTTGACAGCTTACTCCCTAAACAGTTAACTATTATGTCTATTTACCCCCTACAAAGTTTTATATTTTGTCTACTTACCCCCTACACAACCTAAACAATTGTCTATTTACCCCCTACAGAGTTTTATATTTTGTCTACTTACCCCCTACACAACCTAAACAATTGTCTATTTACCCCCTACAATGTTACATATTTCGTCTACTTACACCCTACAACCTCAACAATTGTGTATTTACCCCTTACAAAGTTACATATTTTGTCTACGTACCCCCTAAATAATTAACTTTGAATGATGTTTTTAACAAGGACAAGTCTATCATCCTCATACTTGAAGGCCTAAGGATGTATAGTATGAAAAGGCTACAGTTTAAAAGATCATGGATGTCAAAATACAAAGGTGATATATGTCCTAAGATTAGACACTTGGTGAACAAAGGTAAAACAAACAGTGGAAAGTGGCATGTAGTGCTTTGTGGTGAAATGAAATTTGAAGTAAGGAACCTGGGAACATATTCTTATAATGTGGATTTGGAGACACAAAGTTGTCCTTGCAGGAGGTGGGATCTTTCTGGGATACCTTTCTTTCATGCCATAGCATGTATTCAGTATATTGAGAAAGACCCAGAAAACTATGTTCATGATTGCTACAAGAAAGAAACGTATATGAAGGCATATACACCGATAATTTATCCTATCGATGGACCATCGATGTGGCCTAGTACAAGGCCTGTAAGTGTAGAACCTCCAGCGGCGTTTAAGTTGGTTGGCAGACCATAAAGGGATAGGACAAAGGAGGTAGATGAGGTTCAAGTTAAAAGGTGGAGAAAAGAACGCACATCTGGGGCAGTGCAAAAGCTGGGAGTAGTGGGTAGGTTAAATAAATATGCAATTTTCAAAGGAGAAGGCCATAACAAAAGGTCATGTAAGGAGAATCTAAATGATACAGAAAATGAGACAGTTGGATTAGATGATGTACAACAAGAGGAAGGTGGTGTTAATGAGGTGAGGTAAGCGGGTGTTGATGCAGTTAGGGAAGATGATTTTAATGAGATTATGGAAGAGGGTGTGAATGATGAAGGTGTGAACAGTGACGGTGTGGATGAGACTCTTGATGAGGTGATTAAAAAATGTTCGATGAGTTAGAAGTGCAACCATCTACTCCTTGAACACCCAATGTACTCCTACTGAACCTGAAAATAAATCAGTTAAGTTGCAAAGTCCAGTTGTTAAAAAACCCACTATTTCCAAACCAAAGATGCGTATACCAGAACAGAAATTAAATAAGCCAAAACAAACAATGGAAAAACCAACACAACAAAGCAATAGACTTAAGAATCAAGGATTAAAGACAGTTTCAGGAAGTTCAAGCACAATGCCTATATCTATAGTAAGCATATGTCTATACATGTGTATATATGTATTCATTATATAATTATGTATTGTGTGTAATTTGAATACATGATGATGACTCAGGGAAACAAAAAGGAAAACCTACTCTTCCTAAACCAATATTAAAGGTTAGTAGACTATTACCGATTTGTGTTGTTCAAAAAAAAAATATTCTTTGTATTGGTGTAATGTTTTGGGATATATTCTTTGTGAGTGCAGAAGGTGAAGATAGAAATGGTGGCACCAACTACTCAATCTGAGAAAACAGAAAGGCAGATAAGGCAAAGATAGATGAGGCGGCACCAGTTAGTGAACCTGCTCAGGTAGATAAGGCAAAGATGGATAAGGCAGCACAAACTAGTGAACCTGAGAAAACAAGTGAGCAAATGAGCACACAAAAAACACAGGAAAAAACCCCACCTTTGTAAAAAAGGAAGATTTCATTAAGGGGTATCCCAGGGGTAAATATATTTAATTTTGACTAAGTATTAGTTCATAATTCACCTAATTTGATGTCTCCTAAGGGTATAAATATAGAACAAAAAGGGAGACATCAGCAAGCTCGTGTTTCTAAATCTTCTACTGAATCTGAATACCGAGCAATGTCTTTTGCATGTTCAGAGATCAAATGTCTTTGTGGGCTTCTTGATGAACTTGGTTTGCCTCAAGATGGTTCTACTTCTTTTTATGCTGATAATACTAGTGCCATTCAGATCGCTGCAAATCCTGTCTATCATGAACGTACAAAATATATTGAATGAACGTACAAAACATATTGAAGTAGACTGGCATTCTATTCGAGAAGTTGTTGACACTTGTGTTATATCTCTTCCCCATGTATCTACTACACTCCGAATTGTTGATGTCTTCACCAAGGCATTAATACGTCAGTGCCATCAATTTCTCGTGGACAAATTGATGCTTCTTGATCAACCAACATCAATTTGAAGGGAAATGTTAGCAATATATTTTAGCAAAGAATACTATATTCATTTAGAATATTTTTAGCCTTTAATTCTTATTGTATATATCTAGGTAAATAGTTGTTACTTATTTAATATGCTACTCCCTCCGTTTCAAATTATTTGTCCACTTACTAAAATTGGTGTTTCAAAATGTTTGTCCACTTAGTATTTCAAGACACTTTTTTCCAATTTTTTCCATTACTACCCCTATTAAAGAATTAAAAATTATATTTCCAATACACATTTAAGATATCAAGACACTTTAGGAAGGGTAGTTTTGTAATAGAGATTGTAATCATTAATTTTCTTAATTCGTGTGAAAATCAAAGTGGACAAACATTTTGAAACGGAGGGAGTATAATTAAGGTGTTAGAATAATGTAATGGCTAGAATCATGTGATGGCTAGAATAAATAATGGCTAGTATCAAGGATTGCTAGAATAAGGTAATGGCTGATTTCTAATCTTGTAAGTACTCCTATATTTTATATATATTATAGAGAACTCTCATATGGAGAGGTTTTTTTTTTTCCATACATGAGACGCTCAAAAACTGTTAAGAACAAGAATTGCAAGATAAACAAGCAAATTATTGTGAGTCCTGTACAACTCTACGAGTCGCACATTCACTCCTATCTTTTGTAATATAGTTCCATATATACTCCGGAGGATCAATAAATTCCACAGGCCCCGCTCGCACATTATCCCATTCCTTAAGTAATTTATCCGCACATGAGTTCGCTTCACGATATATATGACTGAATTCAAATTTTGGGATATTTTGTAACATATTCCTACACTCACGTGCAATATGAGCACACCGACGACTTGAGATTCCACCGCCCTTCATTAGCGCATAGAGCTTCATCAAGTCTGTCTCAATATCCAACTCCTTGTATCCCTTATTAATTACCCATCTAAGCCCAAAGTGAAGCGCCATGATTTCCGAAATGATCGGGGAACCCATTAGACACGCCCTCATAAATCCGGCAATACATGATTCATTCTTGTCCCTCAAGTTACCACAAATTCCAGCGGTTTTCCTTGTAGTGTCAAAGCTACCATCTACGTTTAACTTAACTTTTCACGTAGATTTCATCCATTTTACCATTGTACTCTTAGATAATTTAATCAAGCCCTGATCAAATTCTTTTCCTCAAGTTAGGACAAAATTACTAGCTAAGCGAAGAACTTCTGTTTTAATTTCCTCCCCTCGAGGCAATGAAAATGAATTATAAAATATTGCAGCATAACGTTTGGTCCAGATGACCCATATTATTGCTGAAAAATAAAGGGCCATTCTATACCAGCAACTAACGAATTGTAGCAAGTGAGCTGTCATCCATCTCTTCACTCCTGCTGTAGCATCAACCGAAGCCCCTGGAGTCCGTGGGTTACTACCGTGAGCATCATCGGCCCATCTGTTATTAATTTGTTGCAGCCTTATCAAATTTACATGTGGCAGCCTTCCCTCACCTGGAAGTAGCTCAACATCCGCTGAAGTAATAAAACCAACAGGAGGCGGTTCAATATTACCATCCTTTAATCCAAATACCTGCCATACTAATTTCGAAATTTTATATCTCAACAATAAATGACAAATATCTCATATCTTCTAACACATTCACACATATGACACACCCCCTTATTCAATAATACCTCTTTTATATAAGTTATCCATTGAGGCAATTCTGTTTCTAGCTAGACGAATCTTTTGAGAGCATTTGAGTTTCCAAATTAATTCCCATTAACACGAGTTTTTTTGTGTTTAGCACTATTTTAACAAATAATTAGTGTTTTGGCATAGAAATAAAAAAAAGTATGAAACTGGCACAAGAGAGACTGCCGCCCTTAATTAAAAGTTGGATCAAGTTAGAAGGGCGGTCACCGATCGACCGCCCTTAAGCTAATTAAAGTTTTAAGTAAGGGCGGCCCCTTGACCGCCACCCTCTTCACGCGGAGGATGGGCGGTCACTTGTGGACCGCCCTTCACCGCAGTTTAGGTTAAAAACAACCCTTTTTCCTTTTCATTCCATTTTCAATACCCCTTTTCTCTCATACACTCACCTCCCCTTGAAATTACATCCAAAATCTTCATTTTTTTCATCAAATCCTTGGTCCATTCATTTTGAAGGTAATTATTCTATTCATTTGTTTTTATATATATCATATATATGTAAGAAAAACTAGGTTTTATTAGTTGTATATAGTAGTTGTGAGTGTCAATTATTTGTAGGAGTTTGTTTCTAACAATTATTACGTCAAATTAGGTTTTATATATTGTATTTGATTTGCTATTGATTATGTTGTTTGTATTGGGGTTTTAGGTAGATATTATGGAGGTGATATTGTTCGTAGTGGTAACGGTGTTGTTGAGTATTTCGGGGAAATTGTAAAGCTCTTATGACCGGAGAAGATATAGGGTTGATTGGTTTAAAACAAGCTGTATGTTCGACTTGTAATTGGAATGCAAATGACGTTATTTTTTATTTGAAATGGCGATATCCGATATCGTCAAACCCTCCACGGTATCATGCTATAGATGTTGGGGAGGACACGATCAATGCGATGATTTTTGGCGCGAGAAACGGTCAATACCATTCTATTGAGATTTACGCCGAGATTAAAGAAATCCGTGAATCGTAAGCTTCTACTTGGCGTGAAAAGGGTAAAAAAAAGAATTATGAGCGGGGTAACACATCCACACCTCTTGAGCCGATTCGCGAGACAATTCGTGAAGATTATAGTGAAAATGATGAAAATAGCGAAACCGAATCGGAGGCATCCGATGAAGAGGGTTTTCATATTTCTAGTGATGAGAATGAAGATAGTGGTAAGGATGACGATGACGATGATGGATGTTCTAATCCAACTAATTACAATTTTGGTCCCCTTGATACGAGCGAGAAAGAAGAATGACATGATTGACAATTAAGTCAACCATCTTCCATGGTGAATGGAGTTCAACTCATCTTGGGTGAGCGATACGCCTCAAGGCGTGCTCTTTTGTTGGACGTGAGTAGGTGGCACCTTAAAAATCACAATCAATGTAAAACTCAAAGGACGAATAATAAATACATTGCACGCATTTGTGTACATGCTAAAGACGGTTGCGGATTCTATCTTCGTGGTGTTTATGTTAGTCGAAGTAATGTGTGGCAAATTACTAGGTTAGAAGAACATAGGTGTCAACCCAGAATTCTTGTGAAAAATCACCGACAATTGACTTTGGATTTTGTTAGAGATGAAGTATTTGCAATGGTGAAGACCGATATAGCTATGAAAATTGGTTTGATACAAACTCAAATTCATAAGGATTACGGCCATTACATTTCGTATGGTAAGGCATGGCGGGGTAAACAAAAGGTGCTTGAAAAATTATTCGGAACACATGAAGGTACGTTCACGGATTTACCTAAACTTTTGGGTGCTTTACTAGTCACTAACCCGTGAACAATATACGAGTTTGTGTATAAAAATGTTGTGGGCAACAAAGCTACGTTCGATATGATTTTTTGGGCATCTGGAGCTAATATTGAAGGTTTCAAGCATATGATGTCCCTGGTTAGCATTGATGCAACCCATTTATATGGGAAGTACGATGGTAAACTACTTATTGCGGTTGGGTACGATGCAAACAATCAACTATTTCCGTTAGCTTATTCGTTAGCCGATATTGAGTCGACATACACATGGACATTTTTTTTGACTTGTCTAAAAAAATATGTTACGAAAAAATGAAAAATATGTTTATTGTCAGATCGGCATAAAGGTATATTGGCAAGTATTCCGGATGTGTTTCCACAAACCAAAGGAGTTCATCGATTTTGTGTGCGCCACTTAGCAAGCAATTTGAATCACAAATACAAAAATCGGGTGGCAAAGAAGACTTTCATTGATCTTGCTTACATGTCGGATATGCATGAACATGATAAGTATTACCGAAAATTTTGCGAGTCAAATGACAGAAAATACAAAGGTTGGATTGAAAGAATCGCGAAGGAAAGATGGTCTCTTGCACATGACGGTGGGTACCGTTATGGTAATATGAACTCGAAGTTATCGGAGGTTTTTAATAATGTATTGAAGGGAGTTAGGGGGTTGCCTGTAACGGCTATTGTACTGTTAACATTTCAGAAAAGTGCTGGTTACTTTTTGGTAAGTTGACAAGACGGGAAGGATGCTTTGGAAAAAGGAAGTGTATTCCCACCGAAGGTCGCACTTGAACTTTATAAAAGTGAAATATATGGGACTGGTTATAAACCTGAACTTTACGATGCAGAAGAAGATTTATGGGTCGTTCATGCGTTGTATGGTAGGAGATCGGATAGTGATAGAACGAGCTTCATCGTAAATGTCAACGAACAATTATGTATGTGTGGACTTTGGCATATGTTGCACCGTCCATGTGGTCATTTCATTGTTGTTACTCAGACGTACGGTAAAGATAAAGCATACTACCCGTATGTGTCTGAATACTTATTGTTGTCGAAATACATGGATTCCTATGCCGGAAAGTTCCGTCCCCTTATGGATGTTCTCGATTATCTACCTTACCTAGCGTTGAAGTTGTGGCATGTAAGAAAATAATAATTACTAGGAGTGGTCAAAGGAGGTCTTCCCGGATTCACAACGAAATATATGCTAGAGAAGATCGGGGTACGAATCGATGTGGCACATGCAAACAATATGGGCACAACAAAAAGACGTGTCGGAAGCCTCGGAAAAATAAAAAATAGTTTCGGTCAAGCTTTATTTAATTGTCGTATTTTGTAATATTGTCGAATTATACGTACTTTGTGTGTAATTGAACAAAAATATTGTTGATATTTTAATATGATTGGGTTTGTGTTTTAATGTGTAGAATTAGAGTTGGTATTTCTTGTAAAAAAACTGCAAAAAAGTTTTGCCTCGAAGGGTGGTAGGACGGGTACCGCCCTTAAAACGCATAGAGGAAGGGCGGTACCCGTCCTACCGCACTTCAAGGCAAAACTTTTTTGCAGTATTTTTTTTTTTTGCCAACTCCATCCACACCAACTACTACAATTACAATAACACCAACTCAATATTTTTCAAACACAAACTCACTAAAATCAAACACAAAACAATAACTTTTCAAACCAAAACAATCACCAAAGTATTTACAACCACAAACAATCACTAAAATCATTACACAAAGCTAAATCCAAACATATTATAATACGATTACAACTAAAAATAAACTAAAGTGATAAATAACTAAGTTCGTCTCCTCCTTCGCGGCCTACTTGAACTCGGTGCTTCCTCCTCCTGTTGTGTAACGCTCAAACCAAAAATATGTTGAATTAAGCCTTCCTCTCCAGCATATGTCAACATTTGTCTTATGGGAGCTTTCAAATCATCAATAGTAACACCCGGGTCTGCTACACGATATTCCAAGTCGGCAGTCGATCGAACCTGTCAATGTCCAAAAATCTCAATATAATCCTAAAACAAAATAAAGACATAGGTTAAATTTATTACCAGTCTCTGAAGTTGAGATCTCCGAGGATGGAACCCGGGTTCTTGATCTTGTCCCTCATTTCTACCTTGAGCCGGGGAGATATATATCCATGTATTTGCCCGATACCAATCCTCATACCTCGGAGTACACCCAAACCCTTCAACTAGATTCTCTATCCTATTATATGCCGCCTCATTCCAAATTCGGATCTCACGCTCAGATTTTAATCTCCAATTCTCGTGAGACTTACCTATTCTATCCATGGAGGTATGATATCGATCTTGGGATTGATCGATAGGAGCAGGAATATCTTGAACGTACCCGAATTGTCTCAAAACACGGTCGGGGCGGTACCACTCTACATTGTTGAAATGTATCAACGATATAAGACATAGGTATTCCACACGATCCACCAAACAAGTCTCGGCTACGGTTCCAATTCGAGTACCCTCGTAGGGCCTCCAATTAACCTAATCGGTATAAATATAAAAAATTAGAAATATGTACATTTCCAACTAATCCCAAAAAAACTAACCTGGTCCGCTTCTTGCACGTCTAAATCGTCTTGATAAATCCGTAAAGTTCTACCGCAACTATTGACCCAGGTTTTTGCACAATACCACCTAAAGAATACAAAAACAAAACATCATTAATAATTCATTCTTAGTAATTATACATGAACTTTAAACAATTCACTTACGAGACACTAGCGGGGTCGTATCCAGCGTTTACAGCATAATGGACTATTGTGGGATTAACATGCAAATAGTCCCAACACCATATATGTAAAAAATGAATAGAAACAACATTATAACTTTATACCATAACGCGAGTTATAAATAAAATAAATACCTGCAAGAGAAGACCACACCCCTTGAGGGTTGCCATGTTTCCCTTGCACGCATGGCAAAGACCACTGTACAAGTACGATAATACTGCCGCACCCCAAGCATATGTCCGAGTCTCCCTCAAATCTCTCAACAACGACATATACATCGTTGGAATAGTGTTTTGTTTACCGGATGAAAAAAAGGAATGTACCGAGTGAATGCAATATGTATGCGGACGCGAAGTGACGTAAAACCGTGGCATCTGCTTCAGCAGGTGGACGACGATCCCCAAAATTAGTCCTTAACCAATTAACCTTGATTACTTTACGACCATCTCCCCCATCTGGCGGTACCATTCCGAATAAATGTATACATGTTTCTTCAAAGTCAAAGTAGGTCGGTTCTCGCTCGGTCACTGCACGACCGCAGATTGGTATACCTAATATCATCGACTCATCTCGTAAGGTGACGGTCATCTCACCTACGGGCATGTGAAAAGTATGGGTCTCCCGTCTCCACCTTTCGACCATCGCAGAGATCAATGCGTGGTCCAATACAATCCTGGCTATTTTACGAATCTCCCCGAACCCAGCTTCTTCAACTAGAGGAATTACCCGTGGGTCCAATTGCCACGGAGTAGTGGAGATGGGCTTGGTCATCACACCTTAATATCGGCCCTATTAACAAAAACAAATAATTAACAAATAAACTAAAATAAAATTTATATCTGAAATAATTAACTTACGTTGTCACCGCTTCAGATTTATGTTCAAATTTCCCTTGTCTCTATAAAAGCGAGTCTGGATTGCTACTAGAAGATGCCATAAAAAACTAGCAAAAAACAAGAACCGTTAAATTAATAAATAGACCAATAGTGCAATTATTTATAATAAAAAGGACCAATTGTGCAATTACATAAAATTGAAAGGACCAAATTGTGCAATTAATTAAAATTCAATTAAAATATACTTAAAGGACCAATTGTGCAATTACCAAACTTTAAAAGGACCTATTGTGCAATTATCAAAACTTATAAGGACCAATTGTGCATTGACCTAAAATTCAAGGACCAAATTTGTATTAAAAAACTATTATGTCAACTAAAAGTAACTAAAAGGACTAGTAGTGCAATTATCAAATTAAACAAGGATCAATTGTGCAATTACCTAACCCTATGAAGTTAATCTAATAATCTTTGCATCAATATAAAACAAAATCAAACACATTACACTAAATTACAAGCATGCATTCATTCATCAATATCAATAGCAAAAAACGAAATTAAAAAAAATTTGGGTTTTAGAAACCCTAACCTTAGGATTAGGGAAGGAAGTGTTTGAGAAGGTGATTGATTCACGTGGAAGGACTTGGCGGCGACAACTAGGTGGCGACAGCAAGGTGGTGCGGCGGTGGGGGCGGTGGGATTATGGGGTTTTCGTTTAAAATGAAAAAACTCCCGTAATGGGAGTTCTGAAATATAGCAGAAATATAATCTGCACGGAAGGGCGGTGGCTAGCCAACCGCCCTTACAATGCGGTAAAATTTACGCTAAGGGCGGTCGCTAGCCAACCGCCCACCTCAAAATTAATTTTGTTCTTTGGGCGGTGGCTAGCCAACCGCCCTTTCCCTAAACCCATAATTAACTAAGGGCGGTACACGGGATACCGCCGATATGCCAATGTTGAAATTTTTTTGTTTCGATGCCAAAACGCTAAATAATTTTTAAAAAAATGCTAAAAATAAAACAAACTTGCCGATTTCCCCACATTATTTTCTAAGGTTCACCATAAAATTTCCGGATGGCTCTAATTTCCACACTACCTTTGAACCCGATTCTCTTCAATTCAATTACCCCATCTTTCAAAACTATCATACATGCTAAAATGGCTTTGTAAACCCAGAGTCACCTCCTTTTACTTCACGATTCAACAACCCTTCTTTAAGGTATTTATTTTTATATATTTCAACCCATGCCACCTTTTTTTTTAAATACTTTCCATCCAAGCTTTGCTAAGAGCGCAAGGTTGTAATATTTTGCACTCCTTAACCCAAGACCACCCACTTCTTTTAGTTTACAAATATGATCCCAAGCAACCCAATGAATCTTCCTACATGTTTTTGAAGAACCCCATATGAAGTCCCTAACGATTCTATCAACTTCATCACAAACAAATTTGGGTAGACTCATCACCTGCATTTGATAAATCAGAACTGCGCTAAGTATTGACTGCGCCAATGTAACACGACCAACTAATGAAAGAGTCTTAGACTTTCATGTCGCTAACTTTCCTCTCATTTTCTCCACGATCTTCTTA
The DNA here is from genome assembly GCA_029959085.1 of Nemophila menziesii. Lineage (NCBI taxonomy): Eukaryota > Viridiplantae > Streptophyta > Magnoliopsida > Boraginales > Hydrophyllaceae > Nemophila > Nemophila menziesii. Next base: position 33,411,365 of record JARWIR010000005.1, on the reverse strand, counting down.
TAAAAGCCTTTAGGTAATCTTCCGGACAATATAGGCGTCCCTATGTAACTTCCGAACGACTCGCTAAGACAAAATCCACTTTCCATTGCTAATTCATGTTGTAAATGTCCAGAGACATTCTTTGAGAAGTATATAAGCGATTTCTCCGTGCTAATATATTGTCCATCCTCCATGCAAAAAACATCCATCATCTCCAGCACCAGTTGTACCTGCGATAGAGAAGCCTCACAAAAAAGGATTAGATCATCCGCAAAAAATAAATGAAATAACTTTGGGCCCTGTCTACCCATCCGAATCGCCTCCCATTTTCCATTTATGCATAATTATTGGATTAAAAAGAGTGTCGTTCCATGCACATTACAAATATATAGGTTGAGAAAGGGTCGCTGGTGTTGCCTAGGGTGTGATAAAATAATATAATCAAAGATAGATAAACGATGCACAATTCACCCTAGACTAGCACGGTACTGCAAGTGTTACAGGACGTATGAACGTTTTAATGATAAGTTGAATTCGTTCTCAGGGACTTAGTGTGTTATACGAATGAGCAATAATTAAGAGTAGCAAGTAATTAATTAAAAGACGGAAAATAAAGATGAATAAATCGAGAGATGATTAATTAAACTAATAAAAAGTAAAGACAATAAATAAATACGAAGAAATATGAGATGAGAGATATAGCTTAGGTTTTGCTAGTATGCACTAATCCTTTTAATTCTTTCTATCAAATTCTTGTTAATAAGGGAGATAATAGCTCTTAGATACTTAGTCAGGATTCTAAATTCCCATACCTTAGACCTTGAAAGCGACTAAGGGGGCTACGGCACAACCACGAGGCAATCCAAACTTAGGGTTATCAAGCGCTACCAAGGTCCTAAGCAGTACAATTCCTTCAATTGGTGATATGGTGATTAAAACAAACCCTAATGACTATCTAGTTAGAATCGGTGTTGTCAGGACCAATATCGGACACTAAACGTTATGTGGTGTTCCGATAATTAGACACCCCTTCCGGGCGACCATCTAACTACTATTAAGAAAGTCTAAAGTGATCAGGTTTAGGACAGACAATAATTCAAAATATATAAACAAATATATGGGTAAGCAGCTAATATCAAATTAAAACATATAATTCCCAAAGAAACTTAGATAGAAAGAAAATAGAATTCATAGATTATACATTATGCAAAACCCAAGCTATGGGAAAATTAGTTCATACCTGAAATAAATAAACTAAAAGATTGAATAAAAGACTTCATCTTGCTCTCTTAAATAACTCTAATGATATAAACCTAAGGACTAATTAATGGGAGACAAGGATTATTTACAAAATATATAAGGGTGTATTTATAGGTGTTTAGAAGACCTAATTCTTTTTCCTGGAGTAGAAGACAAGTAATGGACTCCTAGCCCAACTCAAATTCGTAACCCTAAAATATAGAAAAGGTAATAATCTGCCGCAGTTTTTTTTGTCATAACTGCTTCAATACTTATGTGTTATGCGTTCCAATAGTCGAAACTTATTGTCTAAGAAAGCTCTTTAACTTTATTTCAGGCCATTCTTCCAAATTCCAAGCCAATCTTGAGTTATAAGCCCTTTTGTGGTCGTAGGTGCTGGAATTCAGATTTATTTGACAACTTTATCTTTCCATATCCTAGTTTTTCCTTTCTATTCTCCAATTTCCATGTATATCTTTTTTCCTTTATCTCTTAAAATTGACTTGGCATCTAATTAATCTTCATATATATCTTTAAAGCTTCACACTAAATAAATAATTAAACCCCATATGCTCTAAAAATAATAATTCATTAAATCAAGACAAGAAATGGGAAAGTGCACTATATCATATGAAAAACGAGTATTTAGACTTCTAAAACACTAAAAATGATGCCTCCAACTAATATTAAATCATCACAAATGGGGAGACATCAGTCGCCCTGGCGGATTCCACGATGAGGTTTGAATAGAGTCAAAGGTTTCCCATTCCACAGCACTCTCATTTCATTCTCCCTCATGCTAGACATGATAATCGAGACGCAACTTTCCGATAAACCGAAATAATCAGATTGTGTCCTCAATGAATTCCCATCTAACTCTATCATAGGCTTTCGCAAGATCAAATTTTTATCTCCATCATACCTTTCCTTCCTTGTAATTGCCTCATCCTGTGGTCAACCTCCCGAACAAGGACTATGTTATCAATTGTAGATCTACCTGGTAAAAACTACTTTGGCAAGGACCAATAATATTAGTAAGTAACGGCCTCGGTCTATTGACCATGACCTTCATAATAAACTTAACAGAAGAATTTATTAAACTAATAGGGCGAAAAAAACGTACCCGGTTCGGGTCTGAAACTTTAAGGATTAAAATGAATAAGAGAACCGTTCAGACCCGATTAAAGGTGGCCCTTACTCACAGCATCACGAACCATATTACACATAGCCGGACCCACCGTAGCCCAACATTTCTGATAAAACGCTGCTCACATACCATCCGGACCCGGAGCTTCAGTTGGATTCGATTGAAAGATAGCTTCTCTTATATCCTCGTCCAGGAATGGCAATTCAAGGGCTCGTGATTCTTCACTAACAAGCGGCTCAATGTGTGGTAGTTTGCAAATTCCCGTGTAATCATTTGGTTTCTCATAAAGACTTAAAATATTGACGCACAAAAATATTTAAGTCCTCCTCGCCATCCACCCAAACATCTCTATCGTTTAATAATCTAGTACATTAGGCCTTTTTCTTTCTAATCGAAACTGCAAGTTGATAAAACTTAGTATTTCTTTCCCCTGAACCTATCCACTTCAACTTTGACTTCTGAAAATATATGAAATCCTCTTGTTCAAGCACGCTTTCATATTCTTTTGTCAATCAATTACCCAATTCCGAAGCGAGGAGTTGTAAGATATCTGGAGTGATTTTTGTATACCCCCAATTCTCGCGGTCAATACCTTTTTCCTCCAATTTAGATCCGCAAACACTTCCATCTTCCATTTGTTCAACTGGTTTTTTATATCCTATAAACTCTCCCCGATTCCAATATTATTACCTTTCCAATTCTCTTTTATGAATTTCTGAAAATCATTATGAAGGCATCACGCCACCTCAAACCTAAACCGACGCAGATTAGTTTTAAATCTCTGGCTTGGGCATATTTGTATTAGGATTGGCATGTGGTCCGAATGAACCCTCGGAAAATGAATAACCCTTGTGGTCGGAAAAAAAGATTGTCATTCCACGTTTCCATAGGCTCTATCAAGTCTTTCCAGAATTCGTTGACCGGAATTCCAAGAATCACACCATGTGTAGCGTGGCCCCTCGAAACCCAAGTCAATCAATCCAGAACTGTGTCTCCATTCTTTGAATCTTTCCATTCTTCTCGTGACCCCAAAAAATCCTCCTTTTTCGTCTACTTCAAAACCAATTTGATTAAAGTCACCTGCTACTAGCCATGGGGATTGTAAATTGTGAAAAGCGTGATGTAATGCTACCCATAGTTCCTCCCTTTCTTTATAAGTCGGGCTTGCATAGATTGCCGAAAAATACCAAGATTTACAACCCTCTTTACTTACTTCTATGTTGACTACTTGGAGCCCCGCTGATAACACATTTATAATATCTGAATCATTCCATAGCAACCAAATACCTCCTTTGTAACATCTCAAATCCACCCGAATAGAGTTATCTTTCTGTAAAGAATTTATTATATTGTTTGCGTGTACTCCACTCACCCGGGGTTCTACTATAACAGTTAGCCACACTTTATGATTTTGCATCATATCTCTTACTACACGGCGAAATCTCGATCTAGCTGCATCATAACAATTCCATATAAAAATATTAAGGGGTTGTTTAGATTTACCCCATATGTCGTATCTGCAGCAATAATAAAAGAGTAAATACACTGTTTACCCCCTGAACTTTGGTCCGATTGACAGACTGCCCCCCAAAGTTTAAAATGCGACTAGTTGCCCCCTAAACTTTAGTTTCGTGACTCGTTAGTCCTTTTTGCTGTTTTCCGTCCAAATTTTCCGTTAAGTCGCAGCGTGCATTACACGCGCGCGTGGACTAGTTGCCCCCTACTTTTTGCCCCCTAAAGTTTTAATTTCGTGACTAGTTGCCCCCCCAGATTTTTTTTAAATTGTTAATTATATCCTTTTTTTAAAGATGGGTATTTTGGGTATTTTACACTTCTTCTTCTTTAGTGGAGAAAGTTTGATAAAAAAAATCTTCATGAAAAAACTCTTCATTAATTTCATACCCTTCTTTCTTTAAATTCTTCTTCCAATATTCATTAAACTTGACATCCAATATTCAAAACGCAAGATCTTTTCGTTTTACTTTTGTAATTCGAGTCAAGGTTTTTGCTACAATACATTGTACAGTTGGTATTGAGTCTTAGTTGGTATTGATTCTTGATATTGTCAACCTAAACGTGAACATGTTATGTTTCATTATATCAATTTTTGTAAAACCAATGGGAGACCCAAAAAAAAGTCACGATTTGTATCAAATTTTTAATCTATTCTTTCTGGTATTGATTTTCAATTAAATGAATGATATATTCAAGAAAAATATACAAAAATTAAAGAAGAAAAGTAGAAAAATTACAGATCTAAGTGAGAAAATGGAAAACTTTCGATGTTGGGTATTGTTACAAAACCGTACCTGGCGACAATGAATCTGAGAGATCACGAAGCAAAGAAAATGGGGTAGCTGTTGCTAACGTGCGCCAGGAAGACCGACAGGGAGAAAGGAAGAAGATGAGACTGGATTTTTGTATTAATTATAGCGTAATTTAGAAGCTCGTAGTGGTCATCTAAGGTTTGAAGATTTGAAGATTTAAAGATTTGAAGATTCGAAGATTTAAATATTTGAAGATTTAAAGATTTAAAGATTTGAAGCTTTGAAGCTTTAATCATGGAGAAGAAGCTTTGGAGAAGAAGATCATGGAGAAGAAGTTTTGAAATACCAAATTTGCCCCTGTTAAAATGATTTTTTAAATAATTAATTATGAAAAAAAAAATTCAGGGGGCAACGAGTCAAAATAATTCTGAATAAAAAGTTCAGGGGGCAATGAGTCACGAAGTTAAAGTTTAGGGGGCAACGAGTCACGAGTTAACGGCGCGTGGCACCCATGCTGCGAGTTAACGGAAAAAATTGACGGAAAATGGTCACAAGGGGCATCGAGTCACGAAGTTAAAGTTTAGGGGGCAACTAGTCGCATTTTAAACTTTGAGGGGCAGTCTGTCAATCGGGCCAAAGTTCAGGGGATAAACAGTGTATTTATTCATAATAAAATGCGGAAATCAAAATACCCGTATAACACTTATTGTACGCATGTAGACATATTTTACATCGCCATCCTTTAGATCATGAACTTCGCTCGTGTTGTTGTAAATCAAGTTGTGAGTCCACTACTTGACTATCAAATAACATGAATGCCCTCATCTGGTTTTCCATCCTCCCATGTGATGTCAGGTGGCATCTCAGCCATAAAGTCAACATCCAAAGTCGAAGTATTTTTTGCAGCAGACAATACCGAATAATGCGCTGCACTAGGAGACAAATTCACAGAATTTTCCAGTAGTGCTCCTCAATATTCCTAGATGTTATTAAATGCCTCCCATCACCTGATCTCACTTCAACCACTACATCAACAAGGCCACTTTCAGCCCCATCTCCAACCACAAGCTCGCAATCCTTCCCACTGCTCCCAATTAATTCATTTTAGTTTTCCATGCTCCCCTTTGTTCCTTTCCTTCTTCTCCCCCGATTTAATGCGCTATTTTCCTTATCACCATCTCGGCCATTAAATTTCGCACTTCCACCGCATTCTTTAATTTCTTACATTATTCAAAATTTGATGAAGCTATCACTTAGTGCCCTTTTGTTCCACCCCTGCTAGCACCACCATTCTGGTTTCCGACCATCTCTTTTCCGTTATTATTTCCCGTTTTTTTCCCCGATCCTTGTCCCTTGTTCTGAGTTCCATAAGAAGAATTTTCAACCTCAAACTTTCCTTCCTCCATACGTAAAGTTTCTAATCGCGATCCTAAACCTTTGTGTTGTACTGATTTAGTCGAGTTACTTGTATAACCATTCACATTGTTTCTATTTCCTTTCCTAACCGTCATCCATTCTCCGTATTTTTATTTTTCCTTACTGGTTGGAGCTTCCATTTTATTCACTATCACTAACTCTTGCTCCATATTTCTATTCTCACCATTATTCGTAGTTGAGGGCCCGTTCAGAGGACACCTCTCATTTCTATGTCCAAATTTATCACATCCAAAGTATATCAGATGTGATTCCTCGTATTCCACTATAGAAACTTCGGAGTCAATTCTTACTTCCGGTTTCCAACGGTTTCTTAAGATCGAGTTCAATTGCTAATTGCGCATAATTTTTTTTTAATCTCCCGTTAGTCATTGGATCAATTTTCATCGTTCTTCCTAATTTATCTCCGATTTTTTTTCAAGATTCGAGCCGTATAGTTGTGCATACCAACATTCGTGATTCTAACCCATGCTGTTGTGGTTATTATAGAATTCGTTACTGCATTAAAATTCGGTGTCCATTATCTAACTATGAGGTAATGATCAAGTACCCTCCAAGGCTCTGCAGTAATTGCAAAATTAAAGTCCTTTTGTTCCTCAAATTTCACCATATAGTAACCATGTCCTACATCCACTAGTTCTAGACGAGCTTTCGGGGTCCAGATTTGCCTTAATTTTGACGATAGATAAGTGAAACCAACTTCCCTCTCAAGGAGACGAATTACAGCAGTATTTCGCCAAAGACGAACACCCCCTGTATCTCTTCTCTAGTACGGAGGATAGTTGGGATCGAATCATTAGTAGTTAAAATATCATCCTCAATCAGTTCCTCTAATTCAATTACCTTCTCCTCTTCAGTTTCTTTATGTACCATACTTTTTTTTTCATCCTCAATTACCGGAATTACTAAATTATTCCTAGTGACCATCCCCCTTTCCACCCATTTAATTTAGGTCTAATGAGAAATTTCTTTTGCGTGTACCTAGACCCAAATTGCCACCTCCTGCGCCTGTGTGATTAGTGTAAGATTGCTGTCCCATTCCTAGCGTACTATTACTTTCTATAGGGACTGGATTAGGCATCTCATCAGCGTTAGCCCTTTGTCTCTTTCCCCCTCGGTTTGCAGCATCAAGGTCAGGGAATTCTTCAGTGGATTGCTCTTGCGCCAGCGCTCCATTATTTACCATGGCGAGCGAAATAGGGGAGCTTAGAGATGTTTCCATCGGTTGTGCAGCATGGAGGAGATCAGGGTGGGATTCCGGCGATAAAGACCCGCGATCAGAAGCGGCGGCGTTGCAGCCATGCCAACGTTCGAAAATTCTGTTTCGCAGCTTCCTGAAATCGTGGAGTGTTTTGACAAAATCAGAACGTTAATTTTATATGGAGAGGTATTCAATCCAATTAACAACCTATTCCAAAGCTCATTCATACAATTAAACGATAATGACACTTTGAGTAAGATCAAATACAATAATTCGTCTATTCTAATCAACAAATCTCACCACTTCGAAATTCATTAAAAGCAACTCGTCTTTACCTTGTGTAAGAACTACCCAATCATACTACAACAAGCAACTATTGCAGCAGAAAGTAAATATAATTCAAAATGCATTAGATATATCACTTGTCAAAATCAAAATCAAAATTACATCGTAATAACTAATTATAATAAAAAAAAACGTTTAATTATCATATAATAAAAATTTGTCAAACATAACATACAATTGAATGGTAAGGACAAAACACTAAAAAAAAGAAAAAAGATAATCAATTTCTCTTACACTTTTTCAGTGGCGGTTCTAGTTCCAGTTTGAGCCGCAGATCATCAGTTGGTGCATCACAACATTCAAGAGTTTCAAAATAAGTATATGCCTGCAAACAATTAAAATTAGCATTTTGTACAACTGATTTCTTTTCAAAGTCATAAAACAATATGATATCAGTAGTTATGCCCTTGATAACGAATATTTTCTTGCTCTGTAGATATGTTATAGGAATAGGTACCAATACTAAATCGGTTACATCAAAACCATATCCAAAATTTATCTTACTCCAAGATTCCTTATTTCCGTAATCTTTCATCACCCACAATGCCGGTTGATGGCAAATAGATGAACGAATCATGGCAAGACAATCATCATAAATCCCTACATTCAATATATATGTCTCATCGGGTTTTGGTATGCATACGATACTAAATTTTTCATCAGCAAGATCCAAGGCCAGTATTGAATGTTTTTCTGTAATCCAGTGGAGAGCACCACTAACAAGGGTACCATATGATCTGTGATCACTTACAGCACATGGAAAGTTTTTAATCCTTTTCCATGTGTTCAATTTAAGGCTATAGATCCAACATTCACACAAATCTTTTCTAAATTTTGATAATAATGCAACTACCTTATAGTCATCAGTAGTTTTGTCATACCCAAAACCATAATAATAATCACTGTTAATATATGTATTAACTCTGAACTCAGCTGGAAGCATTAGCTTGTGATACTTTTGTGATACTAATGGATTCCACAAAACAATAGTACGCGTCTCTTTATATAGTATACAGACCACCCCATTCGATGAACCTACCAATTCGCCTTTTCCGTGTATAGGGAAATCGACTTGTTTAACCACGTTTGTGCTGCAATCAATAATATGAAGCTTTAGGATCCCTGAAAATAATCTTGGAATTTGTATTAGTATTTGTCAGTCGATTTGAATACATCTTCCTGAACCAATTAGTATCGATCAAACTACACCATGATTTGCATACCTGCCTCAAACTCTTAACTGGTAACCTTAAAAGGATATTAAAGGCCACATCTTCTCCAACATGAAAGTTAGACTTGTACAAGAAAGACATCTTTAATTTATTTTATTTCCCTACCATGCGTGTTAATCTTATATATATACTTGTAAATCAGGACTTAACCCTAATTTCCAATGCACATATTGAGATTGATTAGGATTCTAATACCCCTTATCTATGCGTGTTTATCTTTCCTGTCGAAAAAAAAACATATATTTTACTACCAATCAAGTAAAGTAATATTTATAAAGAAACCCATGAAGTCTTCTTGTGTATTAGTCCGTAAAAAACAGTCTATTTTATCTTTTTTACAACAATAACCTTTGTCGAATTTTTCTATATCTTCTAACAGTTTACTTACTTCTAAATTTTTTGATACTGTCATTAACAAACCTTATTTATATTTACTAACAAACCTTAGACAACTGATCCTAGTCAACAAACTATACTAACGACATCCTACCATCAATATAATGCTTAAATAGTATGTCAACAATTTTTAAGTAGTATTTAGTAGTTGTATAAGTGTACAACTCTATTTCTCATTATTTTAGAAATGAAAGATTTACGATTTAAGTAGTAGAATGACCTTTGATTAATAACAGAAATAGTTAGAATTACAGGGGAAAAAAACATAAAAGAAAAACAGTTTGAGTTCTTAGAAAATCCCCAGAACTCAAAATCTCCCATAACTCAAAGTATTCTTTAAATCAAAGCTAAAAATATTATAATAAAATAGAGTAAGAGTTTCATCCAATATTAGATGCTCCAATATATAAATCATGATCATTGGATACAATAACAAGACACGTGTCTAAAGATTATTGTATGTGATTCTAAAAACATGGGTCATGTGGCATAATATATATAGGTAATCCTAATATTGGTCCATCTAATATTGAATTGAAGAATTTCTTTAATAGAATATGAGATTATTATCCAAAGGGTCTTGAAAACACCCCTTAAGACCCAACAAGACTTCACTAATCTGCACTTCTTACTAAAGGGCACAAACTAAATTGAGTAAATAGCATTTTTGCCCCCTGTGTTTTGACCAGATTGACAGGTTGCCGCCTAATCTTTAAAATAAGACTGACTCCCCCCTAATTTTTGCTCTTGTGCCCCGTTACCCCCTGGTCATGTTTTTCGTCCATTTTTGCCGTTAAGACTGACGTGGCATTTCCATGTCACCTTTTTTATATTTTTTTAAATCCTAATTCTAATTAATCAATTAAACCAAGGGTAAAATAGGTTTTTGATAATAGTTTTAATATTATTAATAAAAAACAAAAAAAACCCCATCCACCCCCACCGAGACACCCTACCCCCTCCCACCTCTCTTCCCCTTCTTCTTCCCCGACACTGGTTCTTCTTAAAAAAAATCAAAGGATGAATGTTGCAAATAGCGCCACTTACAAATATATTCAGTGTACTGATTAATATATGATTGAAGAGTCTTCTTCTTCTTCCCCGACATTGGTTCTTCTAAAAAAAATCAAGGGTGAAAGACTGTGTTGGTTGTGGGCCCGGCGTATTGTAGTCATTCCAACTACTCCTATTGTACTAGGCCTTGCTATTCCATATCTTTCTGAGTATTGAGGTGCTTGTGGTTGAAGACTTGGTGGCGTCGTTGCTACTGACGGTGGTGTATTTTGCATCACATTTATTGTAAACCTGTTGTTGGTCACGGTAAATTTCTGGTGGTGGCATCCTTTGTACGGCATAGTAGCCTTGACCCACTGGTGTTGTCATTGGTCTCATTACCGGAGTGTGATATGAACCCACCGGAGCTTGAATCATGTAAACTGGTTGTTCTCCGTTAAGAGTAGTAGTCTGATAAACTCCACCGGTTATTTGCTTCTCCGGCCAATATCCTTCCGGTATAGGTCCATTTCCGGGATTGGTTACTTGAGGTACTTTTTCCGACGCTCTGTGAACGAAATATTCCCCACCGGTGTATCCTCCTCCGGCGAGATTGTGCTCTTCAATCCTCAACCTATTTGCAACATTCACGGAATTTAACACTATAAGACTATAAGACAAAATCTCAATTACTTTCCTATCCTTTTTTATTTTCTATATATACTAGTTTTATTCAGAAATTCTTTTAAACCCCTAATCACATTCTCTCTCATCTCTCCTCTCTCCTCTCTCTTTCCTGCTTTCTCTTTCTCCCTCACGTAAAAAATATTACTCAATGGCTAAAAATTCAAATCTCGCTCCATTGCCAAACCGTGAGTTACGAAGAATATAATGTCGCGGTGATGACGAATGCTCGTGCTCACGAACTGCTCCGGATCGCCGGAATTTTAGACCTCCGTTCGAGCTTTTCCAGCCGTGAAGATCCAAAGGCGGCATGGCAAAGCAGGAGACTCGAGTTGAAAAGAAGCTCCGCTGGAAGGAGATTCGAGCTCGCCACGAGGCTTGTTCCGGTCCATATGGTGGAAGCTGTCTTCGAGTCTCGAAAAGAAGAAGCCAATGTCTCGAGATCTGGATCTGTAATATGTTTTTTTATAATTTGTTTACTATTTTTATTAGCCTGGACTTTGCAGAATTTTTTCTAACAACTAAAATGATGGAGCTTCGTTCTAATGGATCAAACGAGAAGTACATTTTGTGTTCGGAGGCTTCTGAGTGTAGTTTAGCGATTGTGAGGCTAATCATGATTCTCATATTTATTGTATGATAAAAAAAGGAAAATGGAAATTAGTCAAACTTCGCTCTGTTCTCAGTAAACTAATTGAGCACACGAGCTTACTCAGTAAAGATATTGAGCATATATTTTTTAATACATGAGAAAGCCACTTTGGACTCAAAGTAACTACAATGAGATTCGATCCCAGCACCTCTTGGTTTCTGCGGAGTAACTTAACCACTAGGCTAACTATCGTTCTCATATTGAGCATATATTTACTCAATAAAAGAAATCAGATCGTTTGAATGGGTAGCTTAACGGGCTCGGGTAGCTAACGGGCCCGGGTTTTTTTTGGGTCAGTTTGGGTGGGTTTCACCGGGTGGGCGGGTTTTTGGTTCGGGTTGAGCACTCCTACTCAACATATACATTTGGAATTAATGTAAAATCCTATTCCCAAGTATATATTTATATTTAAAATTAACACGCACAGTATATATATGGTACTAGAATCCTAATAAACCTCGATATATAGATATGAGGTGTACTAAAATCCTAATCAATCTCAATATATACATTCAAAATTAGGGTAAAGTCCTGAATCACAAGTATTTATATATATAGGATTAGCACGCAGAGGAGGGAAGTAAAAAAAATAGTTTTCTTTCTTTCATGTCGAACTATTTTGCTCTGGAAGATGTGCTCTTTAATGTCCTTATAAGGTTACCTGTTAAGAAAGTATTATGTTTCAGGCAGGTATCCAAATCATGGCGTAGTTTGATCGACAGTCGTTCGTTTGGCAAGATGTATCTTAATCGATTGGAAAATACAAACACAAATTCTAAGATAATATTCAGCATTGTCAATGATTCTGGAATCGAGGTCCTCTATATTAAGGACTACGACACAAACGTTGTCAAACAAATTGCCTTCCCTATATACGAACGTCTCAGAGGCGAATTGATAGGTTCATCAAATGGGGTAATTTGTATACGATATAGATCTACATGTAGTGTTGTTTTGTGGAACCCATTAATATCACAAAAGTATCATAAGATATCGATCCCAGATGAGTGCAGTGGTAACCCTTATAGCTATTTTGGTTTTGGATACGACAAAACTACGGATGACTACAAGGTAGTTGCATTAATATCAAATCGTGTTAAAGATTTGTGTGAATGTTGGATCTATAGCCTTAAATTGGATACATGGAAAAGGATTGAAGACTTGCCATATTTTGTGGATACTCTGAGTTCATATGGTACCCTTGTTAATGGTGTTCTCTATTGGATTACGTACAAAGATTCAATAATGGCGTTTGATCTAGCTGATGAGATATTTAATATCGTATCACCTCCTAATGATCCAGATGGAAGCAGGGGTATATTCGATGTAGGGAGTTTTGGTGAGTATCTTGCCATGACGTGTCTATCTCGTAGCTTTGAATTGTGGGTGATGAAAGAATACGGAAATAAGGGTTCTTGGAGTAAGATAAATATTACATATAGTGTAAAAATACCTGATTTAGATTTCATACCTGTACCTATAGCATATCTAAAGAGCAAGAAGCAATTAGTTATCAAGAGCTATGCTGATATTATGTTATATGACCTTGAAAAGCAATCAGTTGTACAAATTGCTGCTAATTATCATAATTTGGATGCATATGCTTATTTTGAAACTCTTGAATGTTGTGATGCACCATTGACAAAGAGTAAAAGAAGACGTTATTTTTAGTGTTTTGTCCTTCCCATTCTATGTTATTCTATTATAATGATTATTAAACTGACTTTTTATGATATTTAGTTGATTTTATTATTTGATAAGGGATAATATCTAATGCAATATAACTTATATTTACTCTCTGTTATAGCTGGTGGTTGCTTTTAATGACTTTTGAAGTAGTGAGTGAGATTTGTTGATTGGAATAGAAAAATTATTTTATTTGATGTTACTCAAAATGTGTAATGTTTTACATCTTCTAATATTCTGTATCTCTTATTGTTATCCAAGTGATGTTACAATATGTATATATGCCTACTGTTATTCTGTATCAACATAAGCGTAGAATAAAAAGTGCAGGGAATTTTTGTAATTTACCCCCACTTTGGGTTTCTTGTATGTTAAAATACGCCTATAAATTTACGGAAGTGCATTAAAATTCTGATCACATGATTAATAAAAATTTAGCACTCTACCCTCTTTGTGAAATTAATCCACCATAGTTTGCAATATATATGTAGGGCGGTAAGAGGTTATAAAAGACTGAAAAAGAGTGTATGATGCAACTCTTTGAATTTTGATGTAGCTGTGGCAATATATGACGGTTATTAAAGAAGTTATTGTTATGTGGAGGGGTTTTGGAAGCTATTGGTGAACATCTCGCCTAACACATGAATAGCATGAATTACACAATAGAAAGGGGTGGGAATCCCTCTAATAGAGGTGAGTGAAAAGGATACAACAGTCCCCTTATAACAGATCTCACTAATTTATCCATTATACCCTTAATTTCATTGCTTATATTCATTCAAACAACAATTTCATTTTTTTTATTGTCCAGCATGATACTGATTCCCTACATACATGATTCTATAATGTTCAGAAACCACTTACTCAAGGAAGAAATATTACTTGGAACATTGCAAAGTCGAAAATGTTACTAACACATTTTCATATGAAAGTTTGGGCTTTAGTGAAGGGGGTTGGTGGGGGCTGAAAAAAAAATCCGGAGCTAATTTCTCTACAGGGTTTATATTATGAAAAAATTGCACTATAGGTCCCTACATTGTACCTATGCTAATTTTTCGAGTTATTTGCACTATAAGTCCTATATTATCCAAAATAACATACATTTTATCATAAAAAAAAATATACAAATAAAATAAATTGAAACCTAAAAGAATTTTTTTAAAAAGTAAGGGTCAACTTGAGATATTACAAAAGTAAGGGGGGCCAAAAATAAGTAAAATACTTTAAAAAACCCATTATTGTCACAAGTAAGGGGGAACCCTTTGTCAAACCATGGGGGTATTTGGTATTTTACCCTTCCCATTATTTAAACACGTACACTATACATATGGTACAAGAATCCCAATAAATCTCAATTCATAGATATGAGATATTAGAATCCTAATCAATCTCAATATATTTATATTCGGAATTACGCTTAAGTACGACTCACAAGTATATATATATTTAGGATTACACGCACAGTATATATATATGGTACTAGAATCCTAACAAATCTCAGTATATATAGATATGAGGTATTAGAATCCTAACAAATCTCCGTATATATATATATATATATATGGTACTAGAATCCTAACAAATCTCAATATATAGATATGAGGTATTAGAATCCTAACAAATCTCAATATATAGACATGAGGTCTTAGAATCCTAATCAACACGCACGGTAGGGAAATAAAAAGAAAGTTTTCTCTCTTTTCTACATGTCTAAATTTTATGTTCAAGAAGATGTGCTCTTTATGGTCCTTTTAAAATTACCTGTTAAAAGCATCGCATGTTTCAGGCAGGTATCCAAATCATGGCGTAGTTTGATCGATAGTCGTTGGTTTGCCAAGATGTATTTAAATAGATTGACAAATACAACTACAAATTCCAAGATTATTTTTAAGGATGATTTTTCGAAGTTTCATATTATGGACTACTGCACCAAAGTTGTTAAAAAATTGGCTTTTCCTATATATGAAGATCTACGATGCGAATTGTTAGGTTCATCGAATGGGGTGGTTTGTATACGATATATAGACACAAATACTATTGTTTTGTGGAATCCATTAGTATCACAAAAGTATCATAAGCTGTTGCTTCCCAATTATGTGTGCACATTTAAATATTACTGTTGTTATGGTTTTGGGTATGACAAAACTACTGATGACTACAAGGTAGTCATATTTATATCAAATCCTATTGAAGATTTGTGTGAATGTTGGATATATAGCCTTAAATTGAACACATGGAAAAGCATTGAAAACTCGCCATATTTTGTGAGCGATAAAAGATCATATGGTACCCTTGTTAGTGGTGCTCTCCATTGGATTACTCGCAATAATTTTATATTGGCCTTGGATCTTGGTGATGAGAAATTTAATATTGTATCACAACCTAATGATCCAGACGGAATCAGGTCTCTATTGGGTGTCGGGATTTTTGGTGAGTACCTTGCCATGACGTGTCTATCTCATCGTTGCTTTGAATTGTGGGTGATGAAAGAATACGGAAATAAGGGTTCTTGGAGTAAGATAAATGTTCATTTTCCTACCAAGATAGTTGATATTTATTTCCTAACTGCACCTATAGCATATCTAAAGAGCAAGAAACAATTAGTTATCAAGAGCTATGCTGATATCATGTTATATGACCTTGAAAAGCAATCAGTTGAAAAAGTTGCTGCTATAAGATATGGTTTAGAGACATATGCTTATTTTGAAACTCTTGAATGTTGTGATGCACCACTGCAGCTGGAACTGGAACCACCAATAACCATTGAAAAAGAGTAAAAGAAATCGTTATTTTTAGTGTTATAACCTTCCCATTCTATATTATGCTAGACAATTTTTTATTATAATGATTATTAAGCTGATTTATTTTTTATGATATTTAGTTGGTTTTAATTTTGATAAGGGATATATCTAATGCAATTTGAATTATATTTACTTTTTACTATAGTTGGTGATCATAATATGTTCTTACTTAATGTAAACCTGAGTTGCTTTTAGTGAGTTTTGAAGCGGTGACCTTTTTTATTGGAATAGATGACTTAACGGTATTTGATCTTACTCAAAGCGTCTATTGTTTAATATTAGGGAAATATATCGGTGATACCCAGTGTTTTAAATTACCCCATATTTCGATTTTGACTTTTAGATGTGTAAAGTTTTATAAGCGATAAATCAGTATCCAAGGTTTTATTTTTGAGACTTTGTTAGTACATGCCGTCAGTTTTCTGTTAAGTCAAAGTGTGTCTACGTGGCGCTTGCGTAACAGATTTTCCACCCGCCACGTGGGCGTCACGTGGCATTTAACGAAGAAATTGACGGTGGATACTAACGACATAACAAAAATAAAATATTGGATACTAATCTGTCATTTTTAAAACGTTAGATATCTAGTGGATATTAAGGAATTATCCCTTAATATTATGAGTACGTTAATATCACAAGCTGAAGTGTATTGTTATCTTGGTAGGTATTTTAACTTTATAGTTGTAAAATAAGTGTGAATATTAATATCTGAAGATGCTATTGAGTAGTGTATTATCTTTTTAAGCTGCTCTATTTGGGGCAAAGGCCACATAGCCAGGACTAAATCCCTGAAAGTAGGGCTGTAAATGAATCAAGCCGCTCACGAACAGATCGAGCTCGGTTCTAGATCGCCTTGAATATAAACAAGGTCAAGCTCAAGTTTCATATTAAACTCGATAAATAAACGAGTCTACTCGAACTCGGCTCATGGGCTCGTTTATAATTATAAAAATAATAAATTAATATATTATCTAAGTATAAATATACGTTCAATATCAAATTGGATATTTTTAATATCTTTAGACATTTATTTTTTTATTAATGTAATGTTCATATTTTCATACCACACACTCACATATACCAACCGTTCATGAAAGTCTCATTTCAACCATAGAAAATTAATTGTTCATGAGAAACTCGTGCTCGACTATAAGTTAAACAAACAATTTCTAACATTTCTGATTTGAATCCTTGGAAGCTCGAGCTCGTTAAAAATTGAGCTCGGCTCGGCCTGGCTAGTTTAAATTTGAGCTCAGCTCGGCTCGAGAAATTAAAAAAACAAGCCTGTACATCTAGTATTCGTCGGCTCGTTTACATCCCTACCTGGGAGCTAAAAGTTAGTTTTGGGTTAATCTCTAGTACAGGTGGACTAAAGGGTAAATATATAATGATAATGAGCGTGGGTGGCCCTTGATCTTTACCCCTTGATCTTTACCCAAAGTGTAGTAATATTTCTTTATCTAACAATATGGGATGGATCAGAATGGGCAACTCATGGTGGAAAATACAGTGTAAATTATAATCATGCCCCTTTTATTGTATCAATGACTAAACTACAAATACAAGGCTGCATACAACAACAAGATACAATAGTCCCTGCAATTTCACGTAATTCCAAAAGCGACCCCTCAACTTTAGACCCAATCAATGGAGACGTGTTTTCTAAACTATCTCCACAACAAGAGAAAGGATTGGATTGGGCTATAGAGGGAAGGAAGCATATGTTCGATATACTACACATTATTTTATTTTTTTCTATACTAATGGAATTGCAAACATAACAAACAAGAGAAAAAGAATAAACTTAAGACAATTTTATATCTAATTTCAGTTACTTACATGTTCAACACAAGACAATTTCACATAACCAACTCCATAATAACTCTATTTAGATAACAAAACCTTGTCCCATCATTTCTTTAAAAAAAAAACAAGTTTATAATCAGCTAATAGGATCTCAATGAAAATAAAGCCTGAAGAAACTTCACATCCTCTTAATCTTTGAAAAAGTTCCTGTTTCCGAAAAGTAAGTACTGGTCCCACCACCCAAATGATGTGCATGCGCTTGAGGATTCGATAGCTCAATTCCCTACAAACACACAAAACCGAATAAATAAAATAAAATATATATAAAATAAAAAGTCAGTCAATCATAAAACACACACCTGCACAGGAGTAAAGGCCAAACTTGATGTCAATCCTGAGGTAACACCACTACTACTTCCATGATGCTTGACTTTAAACCTGAAAAAGAATATTAAAATGAGATATAATAAACAAATTAAAAAAAATTAAAGTTAAAAATAAAATTACTTTTTAGCAACTTTAGCAGCAAGTTTACTCTGACCAACAGCTACACGTAACTTCCCATTCCCAGCTTGACCAAGCATTCCATAACCTTCACCAAGTCCATCTCCTAATGAACTCTCTTCAGGTACTCCAAAAGCCATCCTATTAGCTAATTTCCTCATATCCGTTAAAGCATACCTAACAAAACAAAAACCAAAATAAATCAGAAAAACGTAAAATTAAAATTTTAAAAAAAAAAAAACATTTTACCGTTCTTTCATCTTCCTTAAACGACGACCACCTCGTTTTTTCTTGGGCTCAGAATCGGGTACAGGAAGTGGCTTAGCAAGCTTAGCTGGAGGTGGCTCTTGCCATTTTTCAATCTTCTTACGAATCTCATCTCGTAAAGTCCTACCAGTATTTCCCGTAGGGTCTCCTCTAGTGGAATCTACACGTGCAGCCAAAGTCGATTTTCCCGCCAATAATCGACAAGCTCTCATTCTCAAAGAAGGAGGTGTAGTTTGAAATATCTCCGTTTGCTCAATATAACCTACACGAAACTGTGAAGTAGCAGTTGAAAAACCCGCTAAATTCTTCTTTTTAGCACCGAGAAGTTGAACGTTACAAGCCGGCATTTTCGCTAAAGCTGATAAACCACCGGCTAATCCGACTAGCTTTGCCGCCACAGCACTGCCTACTATAGCGGAAAGATTTGGTGCGATATAACCCATACGAGACTCAACAAAATCAAGAACTTTTTTCTTTGATGAATCTAAAGCGAGAGCTCGATCACACGCATCTAGTGTTTTTTGTAACACATCGTTTGGGAGTTGTTTACCACTTGTAGTTGAAGCTGTTACAGAAACAACCATGATTATAGCAGAAGGTAAAAGTCCTTCGAGATCTACTAATGTTAAATCCATTTCGTTCCCGATTTTTTGAACTACTCGTGCGTAATCTATCGGATGATGAACTAATGATTCGAGTTCTGGGAATTTTAAACGGTATTTATCGCGAATAAAATTGTGGATTATTACTATTTCGTTTTCTATATCAACTGATAATGCGTTACAGTCCACGATTAGTTGATATTCTGGATCGTCTTCTAATACGATTACTTGATTTGGTTTGTTTAATCCGTTTGTAAGAGCGTTTTCTACTTTCTGTATAATATCAATGTAACGCTGTGTTTTCTGTAATTTGGAAACACTATCAAGATCATCGTAATTTAGTGCCTCTATGTCTGCTAAGTCACCATCAATATCTTCTTCCATTTGCTCAGTTTCCTCAATCTCCTGATCCTAAGGGCAAAAATTAAATCTCAGAAACTGATAAAAAATAAAATTTATAGAGGATGATACTTAAAATAGCATTATACTTACAAGATCAGCAGCTTCATTATCAGATAAGTCATCAAGATCTGCCAAGAATGAATCAGCAAGAGTTGCCTACAACAAATGAAACAGAGCAGTTATTTAAAAGATATGAATACTCGGGATTAAGAACATTGATTAAAATAGTCAAATTTAACCTAGGGTTTCAAAGGAATCAAATATACTAGTGTTAAAGTCACAAATTAGCCCTTTAATAAATCATAAATCTATACAATACTTCATTCAAACTCCAAATTTGTAGCACTCAAAGTACTGTATAAATAATACATATCACTACAAATAATCGATGCTTTAACTGAAAATTCCCATTAAATCAAACTACATGAATTAAACATTTAAATACCACATATTAACATAAAACTAATTGATTGAAATACACATATATGTATGATAGATATATATAAAACATAACTGAAATTGATTGAGTGAAAAATTACCATTATAAGATGATGATACTAGCTTGTTTGAGCTCAGACGTTCTGTTGAAACACTTTATAATGATTCTTTTCGATTGAGCGAAATTCCACGAAAATTAAAACGATACAAGTAGCTAGGGCTTGGATTTGATTTTAATTTACTGCAAAACAATTCAAAAAGTAGAGTATAAGACCAAATTGCTCACTCCAACAGTCACGGCAAATTATGGGACCCACAAAACTCACAGGGCATCCCCTCCCCATAATATAGTATACATCACGACTATTTATATATACTTAAATCAGATAATCTTAAAAAATTGTAAAATTGATGATATTAGGTTAATAAAAAATCAATTTTAGAGTATCAATGGTAAAACCTAATTTTTTTACCTTAATTTGGGTTCTTCGCCAAGCCGGGTTGATGATGGTGGAGAATGGTCCACGAGTGGAGGCGGTTTTCTCGTGCAGGAGAGCGGCTTGGTGGTAAGGGGAGACCTGCGTATGAAGAGAATTCTTTTTGTTTTTTTGTTTCAATGCGAGTGTGAAGAGATGGGTTATATAGGTCGGGGCATCTAAAGGAGCGGTTCAGACCTGATCCTATAAGGATCAGGGCCATGTTTCTATTTTTTTTCTTTGTTTTGAATTTAATTTAATACATAAATTTAAATGTTTTTTAAATTATAAATAAATAAATAATTTAATACATATTTCTTTTTTATAAGATATTTACTAAAAAATATCTAACAAAAGTACCTAATTATTAAATTAAATTTTTAAATAATTTATTTAATACCAAAATATCTAATAAAACAATTATTTATAAAAAATATTTCTTTTATATTTTTCACATTTTTACTATCCTTATTATTAAATACATTATTTATTTATTAATACAATATTTATTTTAAATACTAAGCAAATAATAGGGTACTTCCACCACCACCACTACCACCTCCACCACCACCACCACCACCACACGCTGATTAGATCCTTAGCGCAAGCTACCTTATGTAAAAACCGAGGAAAATAACGTCAAGTAGAAACATGTATTTAACCACCACTACAGTCATCACGACCATCACCACCTCTACCACCACAACCACCACATACTACTTATATCATTACACAGTCCGTGAATTTTTTTTTAAATCGTCATAACTAATTCTAAAATATCAGAAAAAAATAAAAAAATTGCATTTTTGGATAAAGCAAGTTAATATTTACGTCTATGATTTTTCTTTTGGCTTTTTTTTTCGCAGACACCGATTTTCATGTTTAAAACATGAAATTCACTGTTTAAAATAGTGATTTTTTTCGCATACACGGATTTTCATGTTTAAAACATGAAATTCAATGTTCAAAACATAAAATTCCGTATCTGCGAAAAAAAAATTTAAAAAATTCTAAAAATTCTAAAAAAACATAGACGTAAATATTAATTTGATTTATCCAAATATATATATTTTTCATTTTTTTAATTTCTTTGAATTAGTTATGACGATTTTAAAAAAAAAATCACATATGTGCGCGTGTGTTTATAAGTTTTTGTTTTTTTCTAATTATTTTCTTTTTTTTAATTACTATTTGTAAGGGTATTTTGGGTTTAGGCGTTTTATTATAAAGAGTCTTATTCTAGTACTTATTTTATTAATAGTTTTTTTAATAGGCCTTTCTTGATTATTGGCTCTTTTTTTATAATTTGATTTTATTTGTATATTTACAAAAAAACTTTTTATCATTATAAAAAATAGAGTATAAAAACATATTCAATTTGTACTTTAATACATGTTTTTTCATACTTAAGTTGTATTTATTTTTTTGTTTGTTTAAAATCATTAATTATTTATTTCTTTACCTCCTTAAATTATTTTTCATACTTAAGTTCTATTTGTTTTTTTTCATATTGTTATCTGTTACTGATAAATATATATCTCCTATATATTTACTCATACAAATACAATTTACAATTTATAAAATTTGCTGATTAAATAAATTACAAGTTATAATAAAAGAATTTGTTACAATTATAATTCGTACATTGCATCAACACCAAAAGAATGACCAGTGAAAAAAGGGAAGGGGGGTTGGTGACTGTGCCCATGGAATTTAGGCTGGCTACGTACCTTTTCTGTAAGTAACGTGAAATGCATACTCAGAAAAAGATCAAGCCACCATGTAGTTCTTTTAACCCCTTGGTAAAACTGTTAATATGTTTTTTGATAAATAACTTTAAATATATAAATCTACAAGAAAGAACTCACTACTCCTCTTCATCGACCTGATATGGTTCTAAAGGGCTTGTACTGTCACCTGAGCTAGATAGGTTGAACACTAAATCCTCGTCGTGAGATAAAGCATCCAATTGATCATGTGTTCGGACGTCTGCCTTCATCCAGTCTTGTAGCTGCTCCACCCATTCTAATGTAGACCCTATCATACTCTGTCGCTGATCGGAAAGTTGTTTCTTACCCTCACTGAAAGCCGACTCTGATGGAACTGAGGACGTTGGTATAGTGAGCAGGTCATGTGCCATGAGAGAGAAAACAGGTCCGCTAGTATATTTTCTCCAAATCTCAATATCAGCTTTTGCTATCAGAATATCTTAAAGAGTTGTTATCAAAATATCCCAGCACCAAATCTCAATATCAGCTTTTGCAATAAATAACCCATTTGACAAGATGGGGTTGCTTTCAGAATATCTCAACACCAAATCACAGAGTTGCTATCAGAATATCTCAACACCAAATCTCAATATCAGGTTTTGCAATAAATAACCCCAACTACCTTTGACAAGATGGGGTTGCTTTTAGAATATCTCAACACTAAATCACAGAGATGCTATCAGAATATCTCAACACCAAATCTCAATATCTACCCTTATAAATATACCAAGTTCTGAATTTTCACATAAATTTAGGATATACGAAAATGCATTTTTCTCATTCCTTTACAACAAACCATTTAACCCATTCCTTTACACTTTTAGTTTTTAGAAAATTTAAAAAAAACCCTAAATAATTTTACAAATCAGAATATTAGCCCCAAATTCTTTTTCTAGAAAATTCAAATAGAACACCGTGGCAATTAAATGAAACATATCAAATAATAAACACTTACAAGTTAAAATATTAATGCAATGTCATCAACAAACCGTCCAAGGGCACTTTGGACCAAAAAAACATCTCTTAATAGTTTAGGGACCATTTTGTAAATTTTTAGAACTATAATCATCATTTAACAAACTTAAAGAAGATATTTTAAAATTGTTTTGGCCCAATTGGACCATTTTACAAACATTTGGGGCAATTTTGTAAAGATAATTGTCTTATATAAAGGTATTTTCATCATATTTGTAAATCTGGGTTGATTTGTATTTTCTGTAACTTACATAAATGCGAAATTGATAGTGTAAGTCCCTGATTACTTTCAAAATTAGCAATGGACAAATAGTGTTATTTTTTGAAAATATGATATCACGGATTGACAAATTGACAAAGGGACTTATAGTGTAATTTAATTACACAAATTGACATCAAAAATTACTTTTTCACAAGGACTAAAAGTGTAATATTCTAAACTTCTTCATAATACAGCCTGACAAAAATGATTGCCTCTTCTAAAAACTCATTTGCATAAACAGTACAAGTAACTATTAAACTTAACATAATCTCATACCATAAATTTCGAAAATCAAAGACTTAAACCATCGAAAATCAAAAAACCATGTGACTTAAGAATCAATTTCGCAAAAACAAAGGACAATTAACTATCAATTTTGCATTTAAGTGTTACATAGGGACTAAAACTGAAAAACCACACAAATCAGCTACTCCAAATATCAGACTTGATTTCCATAATCTTAAGGGATTAAGCGCCATCAACTTACCCACATAATAAGTAATTAAACCCTGATCAGTAACCCATCCCTTCATCAATTCCACAACAAAAGCACATGCAATCATAAGTAAACATCAAGACAAATATACAATTAGAAACCAACAAATTTAATTTCAGAAATTTAACAAGATATTGAAAATTTTATCTCACTTAATTAGTAAAATTCCTTGAAATTGATTGATATGGATAAATCTTTTTTAGGAAAAGCAATTCCTCACCAAAGACAAAAAGATAAAACACATCAGGAAACCACAAAATTAACATTTTTCAAGAGCTAATAATATGATTACCCCTTAGTTCTTTCAAGCCTCACGATGTGCTCTCTGGCACGCCTTCCAAAATTTCCCTATAGCCTCTCTTCCATCGATGGGGATACAGATCTGCCATTCCAGCCTCTCCCCACCGATCCACCTTCCCTCTTTCTCCTCACCGTATCGCTACACAGCTACCGCCCACCTTATGTTGCACAAGTTCCTACTTACCGGCCACAAACCACCGCATCTCCACCACCGCTGTTTTCTTCATCATCATCCTTATACGGACAATCTCATGCTTTCTCCCTATACCCTAGGGTCGGTCAACCTTTTCCACAAATATCAGCCACCCCGTTCTTCAGCAGCCCAACCCAACACCCCTCCTACACCCAGGCCCATTTTTCTGCACCCCATCTCTCCTCTTTTCATCACCCTCCACCGGATCTACACAGCCTCTCTTCCCCATTCTTTTTTCAACACGGTTTCCAGGCCCTTTTGCAAGGCAGGCCCAATTACAGCTTCTGTCTTTTCAAGCCTTGGATCTGGAACTGCTGATTTGGTCTTGCATTTTAAATAACCCATTAACGAAATCGAGGCTTCTTCAGCCTTTGGTAAGATTTCGTATCTCACTCCTTTTAAATCTACTAGTTTAGTAGATTGTTCATTAAATCTCATTAATAAGGATAAATCTTTAATTAATAAGATATGTAACTGTAAACTGTTGATTGATGTTTGTTTGCATCAACTCACGGTAATACGTAGACTGCTGAATCAAAAAATTATACATGGACAGGTACATCCCAGTATCTTGTTCTTGTCAATTATTGTGGTTGTTAAAAAGCAATTGAGTTTTGTTTTTAAAAACTCAACTGTCTTTCCTAATCACAAGAAATTTTTTTTAAAGTTAATAATAAGGTATCCGATGACATAATTATTAACTTAGATAATTTGGTTTCTAACATCACTAGGACTGAATCCAAAAACAGTTTTATTGAAGAAATCTTATGTATTATTAATAAAGGTGTTAATCTTTCTTATAGTTTCAGTTTTGCTGGGCTAAAATCCGTTCACTTGCTTCACTTGGATGGTTGGTTTTATTTACAAAGGTATTGGTTAGAGACCTTATACCCTGTCAGTGATATAGGTATAGACATTAAAATCCCTTTCTGCTGGATTTTGAAAACACTTATGGTAGTTGAACATTCTGAATCTAAGATACAAATGCTATTTTGTGAGCTTTTTAATTGGATTTTGTTCAATTCTATCTTTTTGGTTGCATTAATTCGTTTTGTTGGTGCAGGACGTTTTTATATTGTTGAATCTGGATTTTGCTTTAATTACTTGTATAAAATCTGTATTGAATTTACAGATTATGTGGGTTGGCTTATTGCAATGATTAATATTGTCTTTCCTCCTCAAATATCCTTTCAAAATTTGGATGCTGGTTCTGTTAGGTTTTCAGAAGGAAGAATGGTAGAAGGATTTGCAAGGATTATGACAGCTTTCTCTGAAATTGAAGCAAAGACGACTATGGCTTCAAACTTCCAGATTTGCAGTGGAGTAATTGATAAAGATTGCAACATTTTTAGTTCCTATTCTAGTGCTAGTTGTAATTTGTTTTGTACTATCAAAGTGTTGTTTAAATTTTTTAGAAAGTGTAAGGCTCCGGTTTACTTGAAAATCTCTCATCGTAAGAGATCCAAAATGTTGAATGCTAATGGAGTTTCTAAACAAAAGCCAAGAGCCTCTTTGTTTAGTCTTTGGAGATGTACTCTTCTTCTCCTATTAGCAAAACGTTTTTCTAGTGACTACCGTCCAATAGGGATTGGCTAAGATGTAAGGATATTTTAATTAATGAATTTTCATTCTCGACTAAAAAAAAAAATCTGATTATCCAAAAGAATATGATATACCAACATACCTCAACCATAACCCAAATTCGATATTTACTTTACACAATTTTAGAGTAAAAAAGAAACATATCGGCGAAATACACGAAAAACCACCACCACCATAATATAGTTTCAAGGATTATACAAGCAATTTGAAAAGCTAGTTGGGGAGATTTGAGAGGAGATAGAGGGGTAATCAAAGTGAATAAAGACGTATAGAGAAGGGGATAATAGGGGCGGTGGGTTTGGGTAATTAATGAATAGCAATGAGAAAAAAAGAAAAAAAATTATATATAATAGGAATCGGTGGGTTGGGTATTGTAGTGTATTAATATTCAAAAAAATACTTATCGGTCCTGTCCATTCGGGACCGGTCCAAACTGATGGTTTTTTTATTGAACCAGACCGTTACGGGTAACTCCGGTCCGGAGCGGTTCGTTTATTTAATGTTGCTCCGGTTCGGTCCGGTCCGGCGGACCGGTGGGTTTGAACCGTTAACCACCCTGAATTACAGGTTTTATCAAGTTTCATTGTTTTCTTTTTTTTGAACATAAAAAAATCTTTTATTGTTGTCAATAATCAAAAAATGTCTATTAAAAAATTATTAATAAACAAATGTATAGAATAATATTCTTTATAAATAACAGTCACATCCTAAAATATCCTTATATATAGTAATTAAAAAACTAGAATATTAATTTATCTAAACAAACGATTATTTAGCATATAAGAAAGAAAATAAAACAAAAAACAAAACAAAAACCAATAGGAACACACAACACACAACACATATTTCGGAAAGTGTAGTAAAAAATATTAAATTTCAAATTTACAGTATTTTCTTTCGATGTATTTACATCTCGTCTTCTCAAAAATAGTAGACGGACTTCAAGCCTTTTATGAAAAAGAATATTTTTACTGTTTGTTAGCACATTGTTCACATTTAGTTAGCATGAACTTAGGCTAGACCAAATCTGACATTTAAATATTATGATTTTTATCAAATCAAAAAAGAGAAGTTAAGACATCAAAGATTGAGAGATGAGCGGCCAAGGAAAAAAAAAATCATGTTAAGTTTAAAATTAAGATTAAAATTATAGTTTTTCCATTCCTAAATAAATATTCGCTTATTAAATTATAATTTTAAAATAATTGTTCAATAATAAATATATCAAGATATTTTTAAATTTTTAAAATTTTACTATTATTTCTATTAAAAGATTAAAATTTATATTTTTAATATATCAAAACAGTTTATAATTAATATTTTGGTAAAAGAGAATTAAATTATAGTATTTTTTTTCTAATACATATAAGAGTCGCTTGGATTTTTTAATACATATGAGAGTCACTTGGACTCAGAATTATTTACAGAGTAGTCTAGTGACTAGGTTTTTGGGTCTTAGGCTCATACTATTTGGACCAACACAAGCTTTAATTATTGTATTTTTTCAACTAAGTGAAAATGTAAGTGGAACAAAAGAGAGTATTTAAATAGAATATTTTAGTCTTGACTCTAAAGTAAAGTTAGTGAAAACATAAATTTGATTATCATACATTGAATAGCCTTGGCCTCTTTAAATGTAAAAATTATTATCCAACTTTTACCGAGCTATGTGAGTGTAAATTTGAAAGGTGATTGTGTTAGTGGGGACATGTTATAGGTATTCAAGGAGTTGAGTGACGATAAGCAAAACCCTGAAACCTTGAGTTGGGGTGGTCTTGTATGTAAAGAAACAAAAGCAAAACAAAGAGTGCGGAGTGTTAAATTAGGCAGAACAAACGTAAAAAGTATTAGTTGAAATTGAAATTATTTATGAATACATATTGGAAATATAATATCACGCTGCAGAATTTTATACACACGGGTATATTTAGACGATCCAAGTTAATGAATAGACAAGAGAAGTATACGTATTCGTAGCCTCGGAGAAATAAAAGAATAAAAATCATTGTCGGTAGTAATTATTACTCTGATGTGGAGGAGGGTATTGAGATGTATAATTCGTATATGGAGAAGGAGAAGGAGAAGGAGGCATAGATGTTCCTTGTTGTTGTTGTTGTTGCTGCTGAGGTGCATTGTAATATGGACCCCGCCACCCTGGATATGCAGGTTGCCCGTACTCGTTTACGGGGCCCGCTTGTTGAGGCGGTGGTGTGTACTGAGGTGGCCGCACTTGATAAGGTGATGGTGGTGGTGGCTGTTGTTGTTGTGTAGAGCCATACTGTGGATGAGTAGGAGGAGGAGGAGCATAGCCACCTCCATATCCCTGTTGTGGCTGCTGGTATAATGGAACTTGTGGGCCGGGTCCGGGCCCAGACCCCATTTGCTGTTGAGGATTTGGTCTTTGAGGTTGTCCGGACAATGGGTAATTGTAAGGGTTATTTTTACTATTGTCCTGAAAATTGAGACCGGATATTTTCTTTTGTACATCTTCAATCATTTCTCGGCATTGCATATTTCTTGTCATCACGAAATCACTGCTTTGTTGCTTTACATTTGTAATTGCGTCCTGTGTAATAGTAATACAATCAATTAGGTAAAGAATTAAAGAACAAATAAAATATTCTTCATACCTGAAGAGTGACATAGAACTTTAGTCCTTCGTTAATATTCTCCTTGATCTCTCGGAATTTGGCAATTCCTGCTTCAATTTGCTTATAGCTTCTCTCACGAGATGCTGAAACATTCAAATCAAATAAATAATCAATCAATCATCAGGCATATTACTACCAGAACCAGAGAGTGTAGTGCCTTTAAAACGTACCTTTATAATCCTCCAAATTAAATATAGCAGCAAAATTATTATTTTCAGCCTGATAAGATAATAATAATAATAATTAATACATGTCATACCAGCTCATATTGTTATTTTATAATTACAAGTGGTACCTGAATTTGCATCAACAATTGTTCTTGTGCCTGAATGTTTTGTGCAATTTCCTCACAAATCTGATCATACTTTGATATTTCCTTTTTGAAAAGATCCTCAGTCGAACCAGTTAATGTCATCAACTTGGGCAATATATTGTCCTGAAATAACTCATATTAAAACATTGCACCAATTTGAGGGCACTTTTTACCTCTGCTCAATATTCAAATGAAAAAGCACAATACCTTTCTATTCATCTCCTTCAACAAGTCTTCAAGACCTGCTCTCTGAGCACCAAGAGTCTCCAATTGTCTCTACAAATATAAACAACATATATTCAAGGGGCACATTTTGCGAATAAATAAAAGAAACACTAATATCATAATAACAAATTTACCAAGCTCTGTTTTAAAACTCCCACAACAGCATCTTCATTAGCATCTAATGACATAATTGGCCTCCCTAGAGTTGGAAGAGCAGCTTCTATCTACAATAAACCAAAAATTACACATATTTAAGATTCTTCAAGAATAACACAAATTCCTTAATAATACACATACATACCGGACGTTGATCAAGAATAGACATAAGCGATGAATGTTCCCTCACAGATCGTTCAATACGTGTATCACTTTCCGAAGCTTGATTTAAATTCCCAGCTAATTTATTCAACCTATCCGTCAAATTCTTAGTTAAAGTACTAGATTGAGGTCTAGTCCATCTTGTCCCAAATTGACTTCTAAATTGAGCATCTTCAGTAGCTTCTTTCTGTAAAAGCTCCTCAGTTTGAACCAATAACTCTTGATTCACCCTCTTCAAATCCGTAAGTTGCTGTAACTCAGCTTCCACACCAGCGGGCCCACCACATATTTGTACAGCTTCAACATCTTCTTTAAGAGAAATTGGTAGAGTAGAATTACCTTCTAACGCAAGTATTGAATCAGGTAAATCCATTTCCTTAAGCCTTACTCTCGCTAATTCACTCGCTTGTTGTAATTTCTCAGCTTGTGTTCTAATAATATCATCAACCATTTCAGTATATTTCGAAAGAGATTTTGCACTACTATCAGGTATAAGACTCGCAAACATTTTCTCTTTGCTTGCATCTAAAACTTCATGCATAGGTAATGGCTTCACTAATGAAAAAGCTGGAAGAGGTGGTAAAGAACTTGCTAATGGGACCCGCATAAGGTACACTCTCTCGTTCTCCTTTACAGACCTTTCTAAATTTGAGTTTAAGTTCGCTTCTAACTTATTAATTGCGTCCAAGAGCTGTTGTGGGGCCCCCTTTGGTGATGTTTTTTTCGCCTCGGATAAAGCGCTTAAACCACTTTTTAATCGCGCTATTTCCTCAGCTATCTCTTCTTTTTCGTGAAGCTCTAAACCGTACCTGTAACAAGCCTCTGCGTAAAACAAAGCAGCTTTTAACTGGACATGAGCTAACCATCCCTTGTCAAAATGATGGTTCAAAGGTGCGACGTATAATGCTGCTAAAGCTTCTTCATAGTAGATTCCAGCCTGTAATTATAATTGTTTACTCAAATGAAGCAAAAAAAAATTAAAATTTACAAAGAGTGAGAATAAAGAAGGGACCTGTCGTGAAATCTTTGCACATACTCCAGGTGTACTACCCTTAGCAATAGTATTCTCGAACACAGATTCCTGAGCTTGTGCTAACATAAGCCTTTCTAACATTCCAGCACATTCCACTGATACATCAAGAGTTGTTGAAGTACCCATTGAAGCTTTCATAGAAACATTATCACGCAAATACGAAAATGCCCCTGCTGCTGCTATAAATGCATGAGATGCTTGCCTTCTTCCCTCGACTGTTTGTCTATCAAAACTCAGACCCATTTGACTGTGCAATGCTCCTAAGTTGAACAATACTGCTGCTTTTTCTGCATGTAAAATCGACAAAATTGTGATTAAAGGATATGATATGAAAGACCAAAAAGGATAAAACTCTTTAAAGATGTTCATAACTGAAGTCAGAATACAATGAAGAGAATTTTATGAGACGCCTGCTTCTTATTTTTAATCTCCTCAATTAATTGCTAAAGATGCAGCTTTTAAGGGTGTGGTTAAATCAAAATCTTTATGTGCTACATATTTTGGCTATAAAGCAATCCTGACCATTCTTATAATATAGATGTATCAAACCTACCACTAAGCAAAGAATAACTACTATTACTATAATGATCAAGAAAATCGTTATCAGAGTAAGTTGTACCGCGCGTATAAATAGGTGTACCATAAATGAGTGGTACTACGTGCATTAACAGTTGTACCATGAAAACTTAACCAACAAGTTCAGAAGCATTATATCCAATACTAATAAGATCAGAATTACCTAGATGTATATTCTGTTGAGTAGCTTTCTGCTTGTTCTTAAACGCATCGAACCACACAAACGACACAGTATTGATGTGATCTTCATGGGAAGAGATAGGGAACCTCGACTCGACAGCGCAGAGGGCTTTATAGTAATTTTGAAGGAGATCCCGGCGGGCTGAGTGCGAAGAATCGGCGGTGAAGCCACGTTCGACATCAGCTCGGAATTGTTTTAGAATTTGGAGATCATCCTCGAGGTTTTGTGCTTCACGTTCGCCGTAATGGAGGACGATGTAATTACGGAGAGGTCGGTAGAGGTCGACAGTGGAGGCGGTTTTCTTCTCGAAGATTGCGAGCATCGCGTTTGTGGCTGAAGACGATGGGGCAGCCATGATTGGTGGTGGAGGAATCAAATAGTCGGCTTTGGAGCTGTTTACGATGTTGGAAATAATCGTAAGTATAGTAGTTTACAGAGTCAATGTAAAGAAGATGAGTGTTGTAATTTTCCTAATCAAATTCGCGGTAGCAGATTAAATAGTCCACAAGATGGACAATGGCCTCCCTTACAGGCTAACCCAGCTCAAAAAGTATAAATTGTCCGCCTCTCCTTGGCTAAGAGGCCCGGCCCATATGTCTAGTTTTTCAAAATTTTCTTTTTTCTTTTTGAAAAAAAATTAAAGGTATATTTGTATTTAGAAGAGAAAAATATAATAAAGGAAAAGAAAAGAAAAATTATAAAAAAAAAAAAGGAATTTTTTGTTTGGATTAACTAAAAAAAATTATAAAAGAAAATTTTATAAATGATTTTCGATATATTTTGTTTGTATTGAAAAAAATATAAAAGGAAAGAAAGGAAAAAGTTAATTTTGGTGTATAATCATTAATAAAATTTCTTTCTCTCTATTTGACTCTAATTTCGGGTGATAATAAAAATGGAATGTTATATATTACCTATTTTTGTTTCACCCTTATATATCATCTTAGGTGGCATTTGATCAAAGAATTAGGAAAAAATTAATTAATAAAGAAAATCGATATGACTGGTGTTTAAAACCTGAGTAATACTGGATATCACACCAAATCGCATACCCTTTTGTCACCTCCTAGGTGGATTTTAATTGGACCAATCATGTGTTTTCTCTTTCCTGATTTATCATTTTCACTCTCTTTTATGATTGGTCTACATAAGGGGCGATAAAAGGGTAATGCGATTTGGAGTGATATCCAGCATTACTCTTAAAACCTTCACATAAAAGATGATATTAAAGGTGAAGCAGAGAAAAGTGATGTATATCTTTACTCTATATATATAGTGTAAACTATACAAAAATCTGAACACTTGTAGTTTAATAACAATGATTAAAGAATAGAAACTTCTAGAAAAGGAAAAATAAAATATGTCGGCTAAATAAATCTAGATAAAAATCTAGTTATGCAAGTTATTTCATAACCGATTCCTCTACTTCGGAAAATTATTTTCCATGTAAAACTTGTATCTTACCTCTTTACAAATATCCTTTCATAAGTGCTCTTTCGTTTGAGTAACATTAGAGAAAATTTGACAGTGTTGCTCCCTTCAAAATTGTTAGTCACTACCAACGGTACAAGTTCCTAAGGACATCAACACATTTGCTGAGGTGGATGTTTATGTAAGACAAATAGCAGATCTACTTATGAATCCAGCTAATGAGGCTAAAGTAGAAAAAAGGAAATTTAAAATTTCACATCCGAAGTGACAAAAAATACACATGGGGAGGAAATAGTAACGCAAATATAGTAGTCCTTATTAAGTGGCAAGCCGA
Organism: Nemophila menziesii; assembly: GCA_029959085.1. Classification (NCBI taxonomy): domain Eukaryota; kingdom Viridiplantae; phylum Streptophyta; class Magnoliopsida; order Boraginales; family Hydrophyllaceae; genus Nemophila; species Nemophila menziesii. The sequence goes on along the minus strand of JARWIR010000005.1, from coordinate 33,378,155 downwards.
ATAAGAAAGTTAAAATAACACAACAAAGTATACTTAGAGATCTCAAGTGTACTTGAAAAGAAAGAACCATCTCGGGAGGAAATTCATCGAATGATATACTTGAACGGGGTTGGGTTCATACTGCCAAAACTCGGGTATATATGGAAAATGCGAACAAGCCTCTCTTAATCATCATATTCGGTAAGAACCTTTACTAGACTAAGAAATTCTGAAGAGTAGGAATTGAACCAATGAATGAGGATCCCAAGATGGTGTCATATATCATACCAAAAGTAGATGTTAACCTCGTTATCAATTTCATACTTGAAGGAACCCTGGATGAGAGGCTGAATGAACATAAGGCATTGTCAAGTTCAATCTGAATATTTGACAACCCAATGTTGCAAATAGATTGTTGGGATATTGCCCCTTTTATAGGTTATTTCAATGTGGCAATACCTTGTGTGTTTAAGCTGTAAAATGCATAATTGTATGATTTTCTTATTGCAACATATTTCATGTCTAAATAAATCATCCTAGTAGCTAAAAATGTGTATTTACCCTTAATTTATCTTGATTGTGATTTAGGCTTTGTGTGCTTTTATATGATTTAGGCTTTGTGTGCTTTTATATAAGTTGATCATATTCTAATCTATAACTTGTTATGCACGATTTTTTAGCCAAAATTATCAACTATAAACTTGTTTTGTTACACTTATAGAACACATCATATATTAGAAGCACAAGCATCCTAATCATCTCTCTATGTATTACATGTGCATTCATTTAAGTTGAACACTTTTTTGAGAATAACTTGTAATGTGTATAGAATATTCTAAAGACCTTCTTTCGCCCTCTAACTTTTATGAAAATGCACTAGCGGTACCCGATTTACAAATTGTCGCGAAAATGACCCTTTACGTTAGTATTTGTGCCATCGTTAGCCTTTTTACCAATTTATTTATGTTGACCGTTAGTCAACGCCGCGTGGTGTCACCTCACTGCGATATCAGCTCCACGTACCAACCACCTCAGCATGACGTCATCCCTGGCTGAACCATTTATTCCTACGTGGAAGAGACAATTATGTCATTACCACTCGCTATTGTTTTCACTTTTAGTTCCCAGACTAGTCGGTTTATCAACTAGTCCAAACCTCACGTTCTGCACACCGCTCAAGACTCCCTAAGTTTCAACTTTTATTCTATGCATTGCTCATTAATCTTTTCTTTCCTTTACTTAATATTTTCATGTAGATTATACTACACGCATTGTGATATCATTCATGTCCACACTATTTACTATCATTGTCTCGCTAGAATTTATGCTTAATAGTTACATTCTACTCATCCCTATACTATTTTTTTTATGTCTATGGTTTTTTAGAAAGCAAGTAAAAGAACTAAAACGGGGATGAGGACAATGAGTACCCCACCTAATTCAAAACTGAGTAGTGTCATCACGACTCGAAAAAAACTCCAAAAAGCAATAAATTTAACAATCTACACTAAACAAATAAAAGCAATTAAGGAGAGGTTTTAAAAGATGTTGAGCGGCCGTAGCGCATCTCCACAAACTCACGATCAGAAGGGGTCTCATGATCTTCTCCGATTTTCACCGTGATCTTATCATTTTCTTGCGCTTGCCTCAGCTGGTACATGACACTGTAATGATGCTTATCTTCTAGTTTTGTAATCCTTTTCATCAGTGACACGGCCCATGTTGGAAGCTCAAATTCAAAGTTGTCCATACCTTTTTGCGGAGTTGATGAGGAATTTAGATCATTGACGACTAGTTTTGCCTCTTTCTTTTTGGCTGGAACATTCTTTCTCATATTATACATGTGTTGTTGTGTTGGTACCTCGGGATTTGGTTCTTCTCAATCAGATCATAGATGAGTATTTCTTGTTCTATTGTTTCCCCATATAATTTCTTATTCTTCCCCATGATTTGTCTCTTTCTCTTAAAATCCAATGCATGCGTTCTTCTCGCCATCTTCACTAACTCATAACTCAAGATGCACCAAGTATGAATATGATTATGAATGGTTGGTGTTTCTTGAGGTTGTTGTACAGGGTATGCCTCTTTATGATGTTTAGGTGGTGGTTTATGAAGAACAAAGAGAGGAATTAAGCTTACTTGTGGTGAAAGAACTCTTGAAACCTTGATGATCATTGTGTTTTATGGTTTTGTGGAATTGTTATGAGGAAGTTAATGTGTTTATGATGGATGAATGGAATAAATTATGGGGTTTTTTTGTGTTGTAGAAGGTTTGATCAAACTTTCTTGGTTTTTTAATGGAGTTTGGGACTAATATTTTTTTTTTGAAGTTGATGGAGGCTAGGATTAGGGTTCCAAGAGTTTAAAGACCATATCACTTTGGCAGCCGCCATCGCATCGGTATTCCAGGCTTCTGACCGGCTTGCCGGACCCTCAATGCTTGTTTCCCAGACAATGACACGGTTAGGCGTCAGTGTCGACATGGTTCTTGCACCGGCATATGCGCCCCAGAGGGTTGGCTTACCGGTCACATCAACTTATGATTTTGTCTTCATACGGTGGCCTACACCGTCGCGGCCCTTTCTTCTTCACCGGCATGTCGCTTAGAGAACTGGTTTGCCGGTCACGTGCTCGTTACTTTTTGACTTGGGTAGTGTCGCGACCCTTTGTCGTGAGTGACGACAAAGTTTAGGACCGGCATGCCGCCTAGAAGGCCGTCTTGTCGGTCAATGCTTCACGAATCTTCTAAACTTGAACCACGGCGTAACCATCATGACCCTTTGGAGGCCAGCGGTATGCTTAGGGATGGCAATGGTTACGGTAAAAAACCAAAACCGATTGAAAACCGAATTATATAACCGTGGTTAAAACCATTAGGTTATGGTTTTAAAAAGTGTAACCGATGGTTAAAACCGTGAGGTTATGGTTTTTGATAAAAATATAACCGGAAAACCGAAAACCGTTTATTATCATATATATTTCAAATTTTATAATAATTTAGGTTAAATTTGATATATTGAATTCTAAAAGCAAAATCAAAATACTAAATTTAACCAATTAAATAATAAATATGCAATTTTATCAAATGCCAACATAACTTTTTATAAACCTTGTAGTTTTCTTTTATATGTGAGATTTTATTTTATGAAATTTAATATATTATAAAATTACCATTTGAATATGGTTAAAAACCGTAAAACCGTTTAAAAAACCGAAACCGAATAATAAGGTTATGGGTTTGAAAAATGTAATTGATGGTTAAAACTGTTAGGATATGGTTTTTAATTATAAAAACGGTTATGGTTATGGTTTATAAAAATTTTGCAAAAAACCGATCCGTTGCCATCCCTAGGTATGCTAATCGTGGGACCGGTGTGCCGCCTAAAGCTACTGCACTTACAAATTTCTTCTCCAAGTCACCCCAAACTCACAAATCTACTTACCTACACAACAAAATACTAAACTTTTCTCTCCCATTAGTTGTAATACACACTAAGACGCAAAATGTAAACACTAACATAATAATAAACACTACGAAAGAAATAAACTTTTCTACAAATGGAATTTCACCCTTAATTGGCTTTTGTTTAACATCGTTAAGCTTGATGGGTTACCTCACGAATCATTTCGTTCTAACATATCCTCCACAATAGTGAGTAAGGCTATGTAAATCTACCTCATGGAATTTACATCCCTTGGCTTTCACGCCTACCAAATATTCAGAAATAATCCTCGTGACCATAAATGGTCCACTCCAAGAGCTCTTGTGATTACGTGACTTATTAAGAGGATCAGTCTTTCTCAATGAGACATCTTTGCCTATGATGAACCCCTCATTTTCTCTTTCTCTCGTGGGCTCCTTCGTAGCCTCCTTAGCATGCTTCTTGGTCCTCTTACAATGGGCAAGGTGCGGATTCCCTTCAAGATTCAGAGGAGCTTTGATAGGTGGTGTCTTTTCTTATTTCTCTCTCCTCCGAACTTAAGGTTGTCACAACCTTGGTTGCCTGTTCTGCTAAATGATCAATGGTGTCTAAGCGAAAACTATTACCCAGAGAATCAGGGAATATTATTGCCTTGAACACGCTAAAATTTTCCTCCATATCTTGCACTCTCATGATTAGCTCACCATTTTCTACATCAATCAAAGTATGCCTCGTGGCTAACAATGGACACCCCAATATGATGGACACATTCTTATATGAGTCATAGTCAATAATAATAAAATCACACAAAATTATAAAATTATTTACATTGACGAGCACATCCTCAATCTTTCCTTCTGGTTGGGAGATAGACCTATCCGCCAATCGTAAGACCATGGAAGTAGGCCTCGTATCTCCAATCCTTAAAATTTTGAACACTGACCTAGGAATGAGATTGATACTCGCACCTAAGTCACACAAAGCTCTCCCGGTCCACTCTTTACCGATGGATAAAGGAATATTGAAACACCCAGAATCTTTCAAAATCGGGGGAAACTTACTTTGACATATTGCACTACATTCTTCCGGCAAACCAATAATCTCTCCCTCAAAGTATTTGCATTTGTTAGAGAATACATCCTTCATGAATTTAAGATATTTCGACGTATTTTGGATGAGTTCCACAAATTTGTACTCTTTGTCATTGTTTTTCTGTTGGACACATGATGGAAATGAGGGAGGATGACGGTTATCATTCACAACCAAATCTTTCTCTGTTTGTCTCTTCGTAGCCTTGTTAGGCTCCTTAGCTTCCTCTTTAATCACACCATCAACTACATCTTCGACAATGATATCTTACATAATCAGATTTTTTTGCTCTTTCTCAACCTCTTTTTCCTTCTCAACCAATAAAGAAGGGGGTGTTTGCTTTCACTCCTTAGTTCAACCACTTTACAATCTTCAACATTTTGAGGACTCTCAGTATTCCTTAGGAGTTGACCTTGCGGTCGCGTGTTCAAAAAGTTAGCAAATATCAAGTAAGTTTGTCTTTCTTACTCAAAGTCCTACGTAAGTTGGGGTTTTGTGACAAATGGAAAGGATGGATCGACAACTGTATCACAACCGTTTCTTTCCAAATCAACAATAGATTGGGAAAATTCACCCCTGGACGTGGTCTAGAACAGGGGGATCCTTTATCCCCATTCCTTTTCTCACTGAAGACGGAATCGCTCATATGTATCATTGAAGACAATATTGCGAGAGAAATTATAAAAGGGGTCTAAATTACTAGGAAGTGCCCTAAATTAACTCACCTTCTTTTTGCAAATGACTCGTTGTTTTTATAAGATTAGAGGAAGAAGAAATTAAAGCATTTGAGGAAAGCATTAACCTATACATCAAAGCCTCGGCCAACAAATAAATTATATTAAATCAGCTATGAATTTTTGTAAAGACACACTGATCGAGATCAGGAACTAGGTTTGTGAATATACTAATATAAACGAAACACAAGATCTTGGGAAATATCTAGGCATTTCTGTATGTCATAATATATCAAAAATCGAATCTCTGACTTGGATAAATTTCAAAAAAATCGAGGGATGGAAATCTCAACTTCTCTCTGAGGAAGGGAAATAAGTACTTATCAAAGCCATTATCCAAGCAATACCAGTATATATTGTGTCTACTTTTTCTTTTCTTGTCACGTCTTGTAGGAAAATCATGTCTGCAATCTCTAATTTTTGGCGGAGCTCGGGTGAGTGCCATAGAACACACTGGCTCACATGGGAAAAAATTGCGGTAGGGAAACTATTGGGACGTATGGGTTTTAAATATTTCAAAAGAATGAACACAGCTCTACATAGAGCCCAAGCCTAGAGAAATTTAAAACATCTGGAAAAACTCACGACAAAATTTTAAAAGGTATATATTTCCAACATCTTAGAAACCGTGAGATAGAAATGTGAGTTGGAAATTTAAAACATCTGGAAAAACTAATTACGAGTTGGAAAAACCAGTGCAATGTGAGTTAGAAATTGTTTCTCGTCTTAGAAAGTTTGGAATCAAATAATGGAATCGTGAGCTATCGGATGAATCTTGCCCCAACGAATCATCACAAAAAAGACTATGAATTAAACTTTATAATACAAACTGTAAGGATATATTTGCCTGGCCTTTTTAAACCGATGGCAAGTATACAGTTAAAACTGGATACAAAGTACTAATAGATATTGAAATTATTAACAAACTGCAAGAATCAAATAGATTCAAAACAGCTAGACCAGAATTATGAAAGGTCATATGGAACACAAATATACCAAAAGCTAGGATTTCCATGTGCAAGGCATGTAATAATGCGATTCCAACTAATGAAACACTTTTCAAAAGGAAACACTCAGATATGAAGGAGTGCATATGGTGCCAACAGAGTACATAATTTGTTTACCATTTACTCCGTAGTTGTCAAGTTTGCCAGGTAATCTGGGCAGGTACGGGATTGCAAATCAAAATACACGATACTCAAGACTTGAACCTTGGAGATTGGTTTTTGGGCGTTATTAAAACTTCTTCTTAAGGAGGTTGGGATGGTCGGACGATGGAAGCTTTCCTGGACCTACAAATCTGGAACATATGAAAGACCAAGATGAAAAGGATCTATGAAAACAAAAGCATTGTAGGGGATGATGTGATAAGAGTAACCAACACGGCTACAGAGATCTTTTCGACAACAACTGGAGAGAAGCGACAGGATAGAACCAACAACGCAATCATCAATGGCAGGAAGTCGGACAAGTAAAAGGAAACAAATCTGGATATCATCATCCTGTGTGACCCTTTGTTCAAAGAGGCATACGAGCCCACAAGGATTGAGATTGTTCAAATCAATGGAATACACAAGAGAGGAGAGGCTTCAAACTAGAAACCAAGGTGGAACAGGTTACCGAAGGTAAAGCGGAAGCAGTTCTGGAAGCTACTAAACTTTGGGGAAATTTCACCAATTTGGAGAAAACTATTCTTCTTATAACCTTGAGGTTACTCAAGGTACCAGGCGAATGTCAGCGACAAGTTGGAAAATCCATCTGACTTTAAGTAAGATTAAGGAATTTGTGCGGCGCTTCGGCCCGATCTCGTTCCAACATACTCCTATGCATAACAATGGATGGGTCGACAGACTTGCAAGATCTGCCAGACAGAGAACATGCTTCGTAACCGGTCATTATTCTAATTTTGACCAAGCTTTTCAACAAAACGGGCATCGGCTAATGTTAGTCGGAGTTATCTCGGCAACCACGACAAAAAAATAGACACTTCCAAAAAAATAAAAAATTTGATTATTTATAGAAAACGACCAAAAAATTAATTTATAGAAAATAGGGGGGGAAAACGTCGGCGTGTAGGACTAGTCAGTCTAGTCAATACGCGTATTCCTTTTAATAGCTATAATAGCTGTTGCCCTTTACCATTGACAAAACAAAAAAGAAGAAAACAGGAGAGAAACCTCCATATCTGAACCCTTGCTACAGAAAACAGAAAGATTACGCAGATCTCTCTCCCATCAGGTATGAAGTCAGTCTTCTCTTCTTTTTCATGATTATATTTTTTTCCTGCTAATCAAGGTTCTTATACTGTATACATACATGCTTGCATATATTTGTACATCATATATCATATATTTTTCTAGATCTCTTTCGGAATTCATATAATTTTCCAATATTTGCGACACGGATTCTTTATATATTGGGAATTGTCAGTTAATTTAAAGTAATCTCAAAATCTAGGGTTTTATATGGGATTTAGGGTTACAAGACTTATACATATCTGTGTATGTCATATATTAAAAATTTCCAGCAAGTTTGAGTCTTTAGTAAGTTCAAATTTATCTGGACTAAAATATTAGGGTTGTTTTGCTTGATTTTGAGTGTTTAAAATATGCTTGCAGATCTTTGTTTGGAAGATCGTAACAAAGATTTGGGGAATTACTAAAGGAGGAAACTTTTTTCGATTTCAATTCTCGGGTTAAATTGTTATAAGGTAAGAAACCCGAGACCTGTTTGAAAAATTGTGTTTAACTCAATTCATTGCGATTTGCTATACTGGATATTCCTAGATGTTACTTTCTTTATATATTGTTCCTTAGAGGTGCTAGGGTAATTTTCCAGGACATGTTGATATCTATATCCTTTGCAAATTAGCTAGTCTTATGTTGAAGTTTGTGATTGAACCGGAACATTTGACTTGTGGTGCATAGTAATAGAGAAATAGATCTGTTTATGGTACTACTATTTTCATAGGTTTCTTAATCTAGTCTGAGCATAATCACAGCACTTGTGCATAGTCTTTGTATACGTTTCATATCTTTTTGTTTTCACAACTGTATTTGTTTTACTAGTCATTGTATTTGCATCTATTTTGTTAAGGCCCATATATTAAATCTTGTCATGTTTAACACTGAGTTAGATAATGTTTGACCTATGTGCTTTTATAGAGTTTGATGATCAGAAGAATTAACATTGTTGACTTTCTCTTTTTTGAGATGTCCTTTTGGTCATCCTCATACCAAAATGCAGGATTTGAGTTGTATTTTACGCGGAAATGGACTCAAAGAAGTTTCTTCAGCTTGTGGAGGAGAAAAAGAAGAGATTTCAGGAGATGAAAGAAGCCCCTTTGAAATGGCAACAAAAACTTGAAGCTGGCATAAATGCAGAAGCAAAAGAGAGGAAGGCAAAAGCCAACAAACACAAGAGGAGATCTGTGTCACACAGTGATAGTAGCGAGAGTGACGAGTATAGGAGAAAGAAAAGTAAGAAATCCCATAAGAAACACAGAAAACACAGCAGTGATGAATATGATAGTTCCTCGGAAGAGGAGAGGAGAAGAAAGAAGCGCTCACATAAGAAGTATAAGCATCGAGATTTTAGTTCAGAATCTGATGATTCAAGTGACTCAGAATCATCAAGTGATGATGATGGTGCAGTAATCAAGAAAAGAAGGGGTAGAGGGCATCATCATAAAAGACATAGAAGGTCAAGTTCTAGGGATTATTCTGATTATTCAAGTGACGAGAGTGAGGGTACTATCCATAGGAAGAGTCATAAGCATCACAAACATAGTAGAAAAAACACAAAATCCTCGGATTTTGATGACAGATATTTAGTCAAGTCACCTGATGATGATGATGATGAGACAAAGAAATACAAGAAAAGTAAACGACATGGTCATCACCATCATCATCATCATCAGCGTCATCATATGAAACAACATGAAGAACATGAAGAAGAAGAAGCAGCGCCAAAAGTTTCAGAGGAACCAAATGAGGAACTCTCTCAACTTCCTTGAGTGTCATATTTAGGTTTAAATGCTTAGAATTTTATCTAATGTCTCTGTTATGTACTTGTCTTCTAAAATGTAACATTGAAACTCCTATGGGATTTATAACTAGACCAGTTGTGCTCAGAATTTATATATTTTGTTATGTTATGATAAGTCTCGTTTGCTTTTATGATACGTCTCGTTTGCTTTTTGGAATTGTGTTGTTGCCTAAAGATAAATTATTTGTAGAGATGGATATGGTTCCTCGCCATGAGAGTCTGTTGATAATAAAAATACATATAAACTGAACAAATTTAGCAAAACTTTATGCGATGAATTGAAGTATTAGGCTATTAATACCAAGTCCCCAGTGACCTCCATAGAAAAAGAATCACAGAAAATGGGATGTAAGTTTTTAGTGGGAGGGTTTTATTTTTAAATCACGTCCCTGCCTCCATATCATGAGCAATTTCGTGTGCTATTAAGGAATATAGTGTATCATAAAGATAACCAAGTGCGTTTTTCATCATCAAAACATGCATGATGGAACTAGGTAGCTACAAACTCTTGATAATATAAGTATAAAGGGAAAATACATTAGAAGCATTTAAACTTGTTTAGCTTGCAGCAGTTCCAACATGGCTTCGCCTCTTGCTCTGCTAATGAATTTTCTCACCATTGTGTATATATATTTCTACTCTACAAATTTTGAATATCATAAATATAAATTCGTAAATAATTTTATTATGTGGTAGTTCCATTGCTGAGATCCTCTAGTCTCAACTGGCTGAAATAATGCTTCCACTATGCAACAAACAAAAATACAACAATTTAGAGACACTCTCTAGAAATTCTTCAAAATCTTCTCACTTGAAACCCCATCAGCTACAAGAAGAGAAATAACCTCCTGCAAGCACCAAATATATGAGCTTACAGATATATCACATTCATACAGATTGACTAAAACAAAATTTGAAAAAAAAAAAAAAAGCAAGGAATAACAAACCTCAGTCATCTGTTTTTGTCCACACAGAACTGCACCAGTTGATGTAGGACTAAAAATCTTTTTGGCTCGTGCAAATGCAGCCTACAAATATTAATGTCTCACATTATAACTCTCTGTAAACATCTATATACATACACTTGAGTGTAAACAAAACGGTCACCTGTACATAGCCACTCTCGCCGGTCCAAGTATCATCGGGTTGAGATAGTACAGGCACAACTTGAATTCCGGAAGCTTCCCATTCTTTAAACCTATCCTAGAGCAGTTAAGTAACAAGACAAGAATTAGTTTAAATTAGCTCTTCTAACAACACAAAGAGCAAGGTATACAAAAAGCACCTGATAAGCCATCCTTGTAAGGTTTCGAGCACCATAATACAGTCTAACATCAGATCTCTTACCAGCACTAAATCCTGACTCAATCAAAGACCGGATTGGGCTGCACAAGTTATTCAAACGCAATAAATAACAGAACAAATTAATTCGAAATTACTAGCAATCTAACTAGTAAACCGATTAATAGCTCCAAAAAGACTACCATATTGTAAAAGATATAAGACCTAGTCAGGGTGACCATGTTAACTTAATACACAATCTTTATTATCAAAACTGCGTGCAAAGTCATCTCCTCTATAACTTACCATCACTTAGTAATGGTAATTCAGCGTAAGGGGTATATAGAGGAGCTATATAACGTGTGTGGTGCTTCATTATATATTTTTCGGACTTCTTTCTATGCCATTAATCTATTAGTCAGGATACAATCCATTCCTTATCACTGTCAGATTAATACTGTATCAACATTGACTCAAAGTATATGTGCAAACTACTAAATTGAGTAGGCTTCATTTTAATCATTAATCATGATGATTTATATGATATTAATGTACGAAATAGAATGTTTAATACAATATGAAAATGAATTTCTGCTAACGTATAATTGAATTTCAAATTAAATTGAGCATTTACCTAATTCCAGATCCAGTGGCGAAAATGAGAACGCTTTGATAATCTTCTGGCGGAGAGATTTGATTAATATCGTAACCATTACCCATAGCTTGTGTCACCTCAACCACGTCGCCTTTATTAAGTCGCGTGAGTATTTCTGCGGTTGAACCAGAGACGGATTTTATCAAAAACTCGAAAACGCCTTTGGTAGCGGTAAGAGACGGCGGAGATGCAATTGCGAGGAAGGCAGGCTTGTCGGATTGGGGGACACGTAGCTGGAGGTACTGGCCAGGTTTGGCGTAAGAAGCAGCGACTTTGGGAGAGTTGGAGACGTCAATGGTGACGTTGAACAGGGATTCAGCGGCGGGAGAGACGGTGAGGATGGGTGCAGGGGAATATACGGTAGTGTCTTGACGGACGGCAGCTGCGGAGATGGATAGACGACGGCGGAAGTGACGGAGGAAGGTCATGGATGAAGGTGGAGAACGGGATCGAGTGTGGTAGGGTGCATGGGAGCAGAGGTGTGGAGGCGTTTGGGAAAATGTTGTAATTGACATTTTTTTTATTTTTTTTGTAATTGTTAATTTGGGGGGTTTGGGTTGGTCGTGGAAAGAGGCGGCCAACAAGGGTGGGCGTGAGGAGAGTATAATTACTATGGGAAAGTGGTGCGTTTCGTGAGAGTATTGCTGCTTAGAAATGGTATGCTTCCACGTGGCATGTTAGTGATAAGTTGTGGGACCAGGTTGGCCTCAGAGGCATCAAACATGCACACTATCGAATAACTTCTTTTTTTCCAAATAAAAAATAGTATATTCGAATTACAGGATATACAACTTTTTTTATGGACATGTACTAATCAAAGAACGACTCAACTCAACCGATTCCAAGTCAAGAAAACCGGGTTCTAGCTGAGAATGTCCCACCTTCCAAGTAACCTTTCATCTAGTTGATCACGCAGTTCGGTCGGCCATACCATTTAAACACCGCAGAATATGTTTGAACCGCATGCTCCCATGCAGCTCGACAATTTCCCCAACACACAACGCATACGGTCATCGCTCACGCCTCACCTTCTGCTGTCGATTCCACCATAATTGATTTTGAAATAAAGCATCTTCCACCCGATCTGGTATCAAGTTGCACAATCCTGATTCTGCTAGGTTCAGTTTTTTCATAAAAGAGACATCACGTTTGGCTATGGTCTGTACCCTTGTTAATTCAGCCCCAGCCCAAACAGGGTCAACTTGTCGAGGACGTTCATGTGCGTTATACCTCGGTAGATCGTCCCAGCCGTTTCTAAAAAAATCCTTCATCCCAGAATTCACCGCTCAGATGATGTTATCAGGTCAAGATGTGTATTCTCATAAATTGCCTTCATTTTTTGTTTCCAAATATAGCATAAGCAAGATATAAGTTGTAACTATCCGTTTGTCTAATCTTGAATTATCAATCCCATAATATACTTTACTGATACACTCTCCCAGGCCCCCGTTGAGGTTGTCTTCGACCCGGATTTGGAGAGAAGAACCCTCCCAGACATGTTTACAAACTGCATATGAAAGTAGAAAATAAATAATAGTTTCCAGATATTCATCACACCAGTAACACCACTTATCAATTGCACAGTGTCTCATTTTTAAGGTTCATTCTGGTAGGTAAAATATTCTTGCAAGCTTTCCAAACAAAAATACGGACTTTATTCGGGAAGTTTGATTTTCACACCATTCCCCAGATTGTAGGGTTATTCAATTTGCCCTGAGCTGAGGATTGTGCATATTTGGATATAGTTATCGAAGTCCACATTTGATATCCGGATTTAGTTGTGTATTCTTCAGAGCGCGTATGAAGTCAGGTGAATGAATCTGATCCTTCCTTCTAAGGGTTGGCATTCTCTCGTTTTTATGTGGACCGGTTCCAGAAAGATTGTATCTAAGATCTCCAGGTCCCATGTATCTTCCACTTCCTACATGAGTTCATCAAATATCTTAACACTAGTATTAGATGGTCTATCTTGAATACGTCCCGACTTTAACCATTGGTGTCTTTTCTGTATTTTAGTCGATCGCATGCACTTTTTTGGTAGTTTTTTGTCGTTTTAGGGAAAGTCATCATCAGCAATAATAAATTCCAAATTATGGAAGAGCGAACTTGATGTCTCCTTTTATGTGATAGATTAATCTAGTTACGAGACATCTTTTTAGTGGTCATTTGGACTTATTTGAGGGAGTATTACAAATATTTAAACCTATTCATATTTCTTTCCTGTTTTGTACATTTATTACTTTTAGAGCTATTTGTGCATAAAATGCGTGTTAAGTGTGCAGATCTTAGGTACTTGGATGATATGAGATCCTGAGACAAGGATAAGAAGTTGAGAAAGGGAGGTCAACCCCAAGTCAAGGCATTAAAGGACAAACAAGCCACATTTGGAAAGCTAGAGTGTTTACCAGCTAACTTTGGAAATCAATTTAAAAGAGTCACCACATCTAATTAACAAAAATTATGAGAAATATGTTTGGTTTCATAGTAGTACTTGAAGTCAGGAGCGCGTGAGAGTTGACGGTTCTTGATTCAGAGTTAAAATGAAAAAGCTATTAAAGTTGTAATTGTCGTTGATCGGACCAGTCCACTCTTTCATTAAAATAATTTTTGGTTGACTTGAGCCATTTTAAAGGGCTCCACAACACCAAAAACATGACAGATATTTTAATATCAGTTTTTGTTATTAAAAAAGGATCTTCATTCATTAAAGTTTCATTAGACACGCTTGGAGCAGCTCAGTGGCCTAGAGCCTCGCATTGAGTAATTAAAAAAGAGGGTCTGGGAACGCAGCTGAAAGAGAATGAAATAACATATCTGGAGCAGGGTATAGGAACCTGGAGGAAAAAAATTTGGAGCCGATGATAGCCATGACAAGTCAGTACGGTGACCAATAAGAGCGGACGAACAACCTAGAAATGGATGGCACTAGAACAGAATCGAAGCAGCCGGTGAGCGATGCAACATCGACATTTTCAGAAGTTCATTAGATGAGTGTTCAGTTATGGGGATGGTATAATACAAGGCGTCACAATCGGAGTGGTGGGGGAGAAACGACAAAAGTAAAAGGTCGTTTGCAGGTATCCCATGGAATTGTTTTTTCTCAACAATCATATGGGCAACGTGGACAAACGGAAATGATGTAATATTCATGGGTTAGAGAGACTACAGGACACTGAATAGGTAAGGCAAAAGGTTTAGCAAAAGACTATGTTCGTGCTTGGGGAGGTATGCCAAACGAGAGATATAATAGATCAATTTTGTAGCATTGGTAGGGTGGAAGTAACCCATGCAAGGTCTTAAATTGAATGTGGATGGAAAATATAATTTGGTTAGGTAGTCAGTGGAGCTGGAGGTTTGTTGAGAGATGAGATAAGTAATTAAAGGGGGTTCGCAGGGAGTTTGGGGGAAGTACTACCTATGCTAACAGAGGTAGTTGCCTTACATGATGGTCTAACATGGTTTTAACAATTGGGTGGGGGGCTAAAGAGGCTAAATGTCGAGGTTGACTCAAGGGTGGTTCCAGACATGATAGGGGCGGAGAGTCAAGATAGAGGTTCGGGAAGTTGGTGGATCAAAAGCATTAAGAGTCTTCTTAGCCAAAACCCGAATTATGCGATACAAAGTATCTTGCGAGAGACCAACACTTTTGCGGATCGGCTAGCGAAGTTAGTTGCGTCCTAAAAGAATCGGAGTATGGTCTTCCAAAAGGAATCAACGGGCTTGAGACGTCATTTGATATGCAATAAATGCATATGGGTAACTCTGAACGTAATATATAGTTGTTAAATTTTTTAAAATTAATTATAAATTTATTTGGATTTCATAAACGTGGTCACAAATTTTTATAATCAGTTAAATTAAACCACATTTTACTACATGCTAATTCAAACGATTTTACCAAATACGAGTGGTTAAATGAAAAGTATAGTCAAAAGACAGGTCTATACTTAATACTCCCTCCGTCCATTTTTATTTGTCCTACTTTTTGTGGCACAAATATTGAAAAAGACATTAAATACACTCCTTCTTTACTATATTGCCCTTATTCATTGAATAGAATATCATTTAATGCACCATTGCTTTTAACTTATTAACTAAGTGTGATATTGAAAAAATGGAAGAAAAAATGTCTTGATAATATAAAAGGGACAAATTTTGTTGGACACCTCCTTTTAGAAAGAAAGACAAATAAAAGTGGACGGAGGGAGTAAATAACTTTAACAACAAAATTTCCCTTTTTTTTTTTTTTTTGGATTGGACAAAATTTCCTATTATCACATGTTTTTCTATCATCTCAATAAAAGTCAAATAGATTGACTTAGTGCCTGTTTGGAAGTGCTTTTTTGGAGAAGCACTTAAAAGTGCTTTTAGCATTTTAATAGTTTTTTTGACTTTGAAAAGCACTTTTTTGAAAAGCACCAAATAGGTGCTTCTTAAAATAAGCACTTAAAATAATTTTAGATTTCAAAATTATTTTCAATAATTTTTTTAAATTCTGGATTTCATTCTAAAAGCACTTTTTTACTCTAAAATAAGCACTTCCAAACGGGCCCTTAGACATAGAAAAAAACAAGATCGATCCTGATGGTATGTCGAAGAGGCAATAATCTCAAGCCTCCAATTCTTTTATGTTTTCATTGGCTCAATTTATAAACTTTTTTATACAGAGGATCTCATTTGTAAGTTCGTTTTACACGCATATCAGACAAGCTCTAAAAAAATATTAACTTGGATACAAAGTAAAAACATATGGTCCGAGTTCTTTCTTTAATGGGTGAAAAGTGAAAGGTAGAAGGTTCGAACCTTTCTCTAAACATGGGTAACCTAGTTCTGGTTTACCTAGGAATATACATGGGAAGGTGTGTATATCCCCTGTGTGATTAGTTGTGGTGCGTGCAAATTGGTCTGAATCACCCACGTACCTAAAAAATAAAAGTAAAAACATATAACTCAGTTTGACTATTTTTTTAAATTGTGATTTGTGATCTGGTCTGACTACTATTAATAATTAGAGTAAAGATATATACCACCTAAATTCATATCACTCCGTATACCACCTATGATGTGCCGTGATTTGGTCGAAAATAAATCATTAATCAAATCAAGAAAATAAATAGATTACTAAATTATTTCCAGCTAGGGCTGCAAATGAACTGATACTCTCACAAAAGGCTCGAGTTTGAGTTCGCTAAGGGTTTGTTTGAGTTTGGCTCGTTAGTCAAACAAACCTAACTCAAACTTTAAATTCAAGGTCTAATACTTAACGAGACTAACACAAACTTGTATACGCTATATTCTTTAAACTCGTGTACAGTTTTTTTGTATGTATACAAAAAAATCAAAACTACGTGAAACTTTTGTATATGTTATTAATCATAACTAAAATAGTCTATATCTAATAAGTATATTTTTTTGTATTCTTCGAGTTAAATTATGTAATATGTTATGTATTAGTTTAATTTCATTCCATTTTAAATCACCGTAAATCCAAAAATAAACATATATATATATATATATATATATATATATATATATATATATATATAATAGAGTAAATGTCTCACTTACTCCCTGAACTATATCCGCTATGACAGTTTGCCTCCCACTAAAAATTTTGCGACTGGATGACCCTTAATCTTCATTTTCGTGACTCGTTAATCCTTTTTAACAAATTCCGTCCATTTCGCCGTTAAATCCGAGATTGGCTTGCACGCGCGAGTGGTTTTCTTTTTTTATTAAAGAATCATTTTTTTCAGAATTAGTTATTTAAACCTTTATTTTAGCATGAGTATTTATGGTATTTCCACATCTTCTTCAAAGCTTCTTCTTCTTTAAATCTTTTTTTCCATGATCAAAGCTTCATTTATTCAAATCTTCATATTTAAAAAAAAAACAAAAATTAAATCAGAACAATATTTTCTCAACAAATATAGTAAATGTATAACAAAAATTAGACCTTCTCTTTGTTCCTTGAACAAAACCGGTAACATCTTTCCCCTCGTTTTATATTTTTCAATTTCATCTTCGAAAAAACCCCACTTTCCGGTGATAAAACAAAGATAGGGTACATTCGGTCATAAGAATGATTGGTGGAGTACGAAGGTATGAAGTTATGAAGGTTTAAAGATTTGAAGATGAAGATTTGAAGATTTGAAGATTTGAAGCTTTGATCATGGAGAAGAAACTTTGGAGAAGTAGATTTGGTTACCAATTTCCCCCCTGTTAAAATGATTTTTTAAATAACTATTTCTGAAAAATGATTTTTAATATAAAAAAAAAGGCGCGAGCGTGCCACGCTGCGACTTAACGGCAAAAATAGACGAAAAACGTTAACAAAGGGTATCGAGTCACGAAAATAAAAAGTAAGGACCATCCAGTCGCAAAAATTTTAGTGGGGGCAATTTGTCAAAACGTGTATAGTTCAGGGGGTTGAGCCGATATTTACTCTATATAATATAAACGAGATTTAAATGAGTCTTAAACGAACCAATACGAGCCGAACTCAATCTTGGAGAAAATAAGTTCGCTAAGGGTTTGTTTGAGTTCGGTTCATTATTTAACGAACCAAACTCAAAAAAGCTAAAGTTCGGCTCGACTAGGTTCTTTTTAAGCTCAAACCAAGTTCAAGTTTACTAAAATATTAGCAAATCAAACTCAAGAAAGGTAAAGTTCGACTCGGTTCGGTTCGTTTACACCCCTACTTCCAACCAAATCACACCATATCATGGGTACAATGGGTTTGTAAATCCTCAAGAATAATCACATCAATATATATTTATTTTTTATCAGAATAATATTAATATGAACACAACTGATCACCAAGTGATTATTCTTTTTATTTGTCAAAGGACATATCACCAAGTCTAAATGCCGAGGGTCCTCAACTACTGTTGTAACGGATGAATTTTTCAAATATATTTTGGCCAAGTTTACTTTGTTTTATTCAAAATTATAAACTTAGTCAAATCCTTGATTTGCTCAACGAAAATAATCTCTACACTGATCGTATCTATTCGACTATCTCCAAAATTTACTCAACTGACTCCCACTAAATATGGCCTGATTTGCCTATAAATCAAGTAGCAGCTACTTTGCATTCCAAACGCACGAGCTTCGTCAATACCACAATAGAGAATGTAAATGTTCAATGATTTCATAAGAAAAAGTTTTACAACAATCTACTCTTATTTTCCGAGCAAGCTTGTGGCGTGTTTAGTTTTCAAAAGTCTAAACAGAAGATGCTTTAGCCAAAAACGTCTTAAAGAGAGCAACCTAGACCCAAGAATTATAGGTAACTATATCCTGACATTTCTTTTTATTTTAGACGCAACTATATTTCAACTCGAGTTCTCTTTAGCAGAACATAAACTTCATTAGAATGCATAATAAGATTTAGATATAATGACACATGATAATGAAACAAGAATATAGCATGATTTAAATAGAAAACACCAACTTGTAATGGGGGCATCAAACACTTGAGATCTCAAAACAAATTGAATTGGAAAATATACAATTGTGCATTTTCAGCCCCATTTATTGTAAAACATAATAATAAAGAGAGAAAGGAAATAATAATAATGGCAGGGAAATCCCATGAAGCCTCACATTTCATGTAATAACAGGAAAACAGTAAAATATTCAAACACCTCGGGTTCCAAGATACAAAAAACAAAAAACCCCCGATGCTGGGGCATGGCATTGCCATGGAAACTAAATTATTTCGCGATCATCAGTTGTTTTGAGGGTAGGGTAAGAAAACAAAACAAATTCATAAGATTTCATCACACTCTATGTCTCAACTAAGATGAAGATGTAGTAGATTCCCTCACAATCTTCTCTGCCTTTGCAATGACCTCATCAATTCCTCCAACCATGTAAAAAGCATGTTCTGATAGGTCATCATATTTACCATCCAAAACTCCCTGTAAGTGTAAATACATGAATTAGTATATGAATATGGAAATTAAAGTGTTTGTTTGTTAAATAAAAAAATAAAAAAATAAATAAATACCTGGAAACTCTGAATGCTCTCCTTAATCTCAACGTATTTTCCAGGAGCACCAGTAAAAACTTCAGCAACATGGAAAGGTTGACTCAAAAACTTTTGAATCTTACGAGCACGTGCAACAGTCATCTTATCATCTTCACTCAACTCATCCATACCCAAAATAGCAATAATATCCTGAAGATTCTTATAATTCTGAAGAGCCTTTTGAACACCACGAGCAGTGTTATAATGTTCCTCTCCTAGAATATGTGGTGAAAGCATACGAGAAGTAGAATCAAGTGGATCCACAGCTGGATAAATACCAAGTTCAGATATTTGTCTAGATAACACAGTTGTAGCATCTAAATGAGCAAAAGTAGTAGCTGGTGCAGGATCAGTTAAATCATCAGCAGGTACGTAAATAGCTTGTACAGATGTAATTGAACCATTCTTTGTTGTAGTAATACGTTCTTGAAGCATTCCAAGATCAGTAGCTAAAGTAGGTTGATACCCCACAGCTGAAGGGATACGACCAAGTAAAGCAGATACTTCAGAATTAGCTTGTGTAAACCTGAAAATGTTGTCAATAAAAAGAAGCACATCTTGTCCTTCAGCATCTCTGAAATGTTCAGCTACGGTTAAACCGGTTAGTCCAACACGTGCACGAGCACCAGGGGGTTCATTCATTTGACCATACACTAGAGCACATTTGCTTTCAGCTTGTTTATCACCTAGCTTGATCACACCACTTTCAATCATTTCTCTGTATAAATCATTACCTTCTCTTGTTCTTTCTCCTACACCAGCAAACACTGAGAAACCTCCGTGAGCTTTTGCTACATTGTTGATCAGTTCCATGATAAGGACAGTTTTTCCTACACCAGCTCCTCCGAAAAGACCAATCTTTCCACCCTTTTGGTAAGGTGCTAGAAGATCAACCACCTGCTCACACAACATCAAATTTGAATTATAACCTGCCTTTTGCTAAATGAATTAAATCATTTTTTCTATACCTTAATTCCAGTCACCAGAATTTGTTGATCAGTTGCTTGATCGGTAAAACTTGGAGCCTCACGATGGATTGACAAATAGTGCTCGGTCTCTGTATTAAATAAACATTATCTTTAACAATCACTCAATACAATACTATACAATATACAATACCAGTAAATTACTCACCAATAGGGCCTCTGTAATCGATAGGCTCACCAAGAACATTCATGATACGACCCAAAGTTGCTCTCCCAACAGGAATCTACCAAAATTCACAATAATGCATATCAATATTCTTAAATATCCAACTAATGTAGATCGGGATCAAAAGCGTAATAAGTTGAAATAATATAGGGTATATCTAGCGAATTTATAAAACAAATGGACCAATTAGAATAACAGGCAACTAGAGTATCTACAGATCTAAACACGGTATTAAAATGTAGATCTAGAGAGTCAACTGAAGCTTAATTTTGGATCGGTGAGATGAGGAAGCTTACAGTGATGGGTGATCCAGTGTTAAGGACGGATTGACCACGAACGAGACCGTCAGTACCATCCATAGCAATACACCTAACAACACTACCACCAAGATGCTGAGCAACCTCAAGCACAAGTCGGATCTGATTGTCCAAAACCTCTAGAGCAGTCATGATCGGAGGTAAACCATCAGTAAACTTAACGTCAACGACGGCACCGATGACTTGGCAGACTTTTCCAATAGAACCTTTCCCTGTGAACTCATCAGTAATTTTCCCGGAGTATGATGATAGTTTAGGTGGGATTATAACTGGCGGCTTAAGAACTTCGGATTCGGCTGAGGTGGAGTATTTGACGGCACGATGGAGGAAATGACCAGCTGGAGATGGGGTGTGGGGTTTGGGAGTGGAGAAAGTGGATCGGGTGGCGGAACGTGTAGAGCGGAGGAGAGTCGCTGCTAGCCTCCGTGAAGCCATGGAGAAGAGAATCTAGTCTGCGTTGAAAAGAGACAATGGGTGGAGAATGAGGAGAGATGGTCTAGGGTTTGTGTGAATGGCCTATATCTAAGGAGGAGCTCACTAGTCAATGCCTTCTCATATTTATCCTTTTTTCTTTTTTTTTAAAATTACCTTTATCTTTCTTTTACTGTAGTTAGTAGTTACTGTATTTGGAGAAAAATATAGTATTTGATAAATGATATTCTAATCTTCAACGACGTCGTTGTATGAGATAAAATCGATTTCTGAATTGGCAGTATATATTCAGATATACCCAAATCGGGGAAATATTTTGATGTATAAAACAATATTTTGTCATTGCACGTTTTTTTGATATAAAAAAAATATTACGCGTTAGTTTTAGGATAAATTTCATTTTTATGCTATTATTTATAGTCTAAAAATATTTTTAGGCCAAACGTTTCAAAAGTTACATTTTTAGACTAAATGTATTCAAAACGTCTATTTTTAAGTTATTTTACTAATTTCGTGAGATATTTCATTAATTATAAGGACAATTTATGCATTTCAAGTAAACTATATGTTTATTTGACCGCAACACAAATTAGGAATTCTATCTAAAGTATCTAAATTGTCCTTAAAATTTATGAAATATCTCACAGAATTATTGAAATGGCCTAAAAATAGATGTTCTGAATATGTTTGGCCTAAAAATGTGACTTTTGAAACATTTGACCTACATATATTTTTAAGTTATAGGTAATGGCCTAAAAATAGGATTTTTTTTTCTAGAATAAATTTCTTATAGGAAACTACAAATAATGGCTCTAAAATATTTGTATTTATATACTTTTCTAGAATAATGGCTCTAAAAGTGGAAAATTGAAATACAAACTTCTTATCAGATGCACGTAAGGAAACATTAATTAAGGCTGTTATTAGTGCAATACCTTTCTATACTATGGTGGTTTTTCTTATACCAAATACAGTTTGTGATAATATAGACTCTCTTATATGAAAATTTTGGTGGAATAAAAATAATGAAAAAAGAAAACACTGGATAAATTGTAATGAAATGACTGAGAATAAAAACAAAGGAGGCATGGGCTTCAAAAATATGAGAATAAAAAACTATGCCTTGTTAGCAAGAAATGCCTGGAAAATCTTTAAAAAGCCGGATTCTTTACTCGCTAAAACCCTTAAAGGTATTTACTATAGTAAAACATCCTTTATAAATGCTGAACTAGGATACCACCCCTCTTGGGGGTGGAAAAGTCTACTGGAAGGCAGAAATATATTTAAAAGTGAAATGAAATGGAAGATTGGAAATGGATTAAATGTTAATATTTGGAGGGACTCATGGATCCCTGGAATACAAAGCCTAAAATGGCCCATAAACTGTCCCTTAAAAATGTGGCTGATCTATTTTATGAGGGTTCTAATATCTGGAATCATACTATCATTGATGAATGGTTCAATTCTAATGTAAGTAACAAATTTGCAACATTATAACTCCTTTAAAGAGGCATGAAGATATTGCCTTTTGGAATCCATCTAAAGATGGTGAAGTAACTTCGAAAAACATATATGGTTACCTTAAAGACTTAAAAAGCGAAAAAGAAAAGAGAAAAAAAAGAATTCACACCTAGTAGCTCCCATGTAACCCCAAATGAAATTTGGAAGGAGATATGGAAGCTTAAGGTGCCCCCTAGAATTCGGAATTTTTTATGGAAACTATGTAAGAGAAAAGTTCCAACTGAGGAACTAAAATTCTACTCAAAATGTGCAACATCTGATATATGTAATTTATGTGGTAGTGATGCAGAATCCATTGAACACATGATCTTCAAGTGCCCATGGGTAAGAGCACTTTGGTTTATATCTCCTTTACAGCTCCTAACTACTGTCTGTTGTATTTCAAAGTTTGAAAACTGGTTTCTCAGTTTAAAAGCTTTGCAAGGGGTACAGATGTAGGTGGGAGAGAAATTGCCTCTTTAGTCCCTTATATAGTATGGAATATATGGAAAGCTAGGAATAAATTTTGTTATGAAGGAAAAAAACCGGATCCAATATATGTTCTTCAACAAGCAATGAAAGCCTATGATGAAATAAATAAAATATCTGAGGCAAAAAAACCAACTGACCAAAACAGTAACAGTGTAAGGAGTTTAAATACTCAACACAACAACAATAGAAACAATGAAAATAAGAAAGAAAAAAAAGATCTCCATTGCTCAAAATCAGGTAAAAGTAAAAAGAGAAACTGGAATGAAAATGTTACAGAAAATACTTTGTTTGCTTTTTCAGATGCTTGTTTTAAAACTGATAAATGTGCTTCGTCAGCTTGCATATTACTTGATAAAAACAATAAACTAATTCATGGTCATACCCTATGCTGTAGATCTCGGTTCCGCGGCCTAGACGGTCGACTGGGGCCTAGCGCCTAGGAGGGACTACGCGGGGCCTAGGCGGGATTACGCGGTTTTGAATCCTGCTACATAATTTTATATATTTAGTAATACGCGTGTATAATTATGATAATTTTATCTATTTAAGTCATAAAATTCATCTAACACCACTATATTGAATATGAAAAATACTAAAATTAGAGGAAGCTGAGATGATCGGAGTGCATAATGGGCTAATTTCGGCTATTAATTTCCAATTTGAAGACATTCGAATCTTGAGTGACAACAAGGTGGTGATAGATATGCTTAATCAACCTAAGACTCCTACTCATGCAAGGCACAAAATTTTGTATTCGGATATTAAGTTATTATCTTGTAATAGATTAGTTTCCTTTCATTTTATTTCTAGGAAAATAAATGCTTTTGCTGATTGGGTTGCGAGGCAGCAGCTTCTAGGTTTGTTGCCGAGCAATTGGTTGTCCAAACCTCCTCCCCAATTAGTTAGGATTATCTCTTCTTTACCACCCATTTCGGGGATTGGTTAATAGTATTGTAATGAATTATTTCTATTTATATTATTAAGCTTTTGACAAACAAAAAATTAAAAAATTCTATCAAAATTTCATGAGATTATTACCCAAGGGGTCTTGGAGACACCACCTCGGGACCTAACAAGACCGGTTTTATAATCTCTTCTTACTAAAGGCCACAAACTAATTTTTGATATACTATATGCGTCCTAGAAGGGGGGTTGAATAGGACAATAGAAATTAATCGGCTAATTTTATTTCAAGTAAATAAAATTAAAAGCTAATTTGAATCCTATTGTATTAGCAAACTAAATAGTATAAAACTAGATAATCCTAATAGACAATAAAATCAAACTATTCAAGTAGGCATTTTATCAAGCATATAGAGTGCGGAAATATAAAGAGTGTAGAGATAGAATACGATACACAACGATGTATAGTGGTTCGGTTTCCCTACATCCACTACCTGAAGGAAGCCTCCTTAGGATTTGCAAGATTCTCAACTAATCGTCGTAACTCTTAACCGGGTGAGATACAAACCCTTACAACCACTTCAAAAACCCTTTGAAGGAAATACACTTGTGTTATCACCAACACAAGGAATCAAGCATAAACCTATGCTCACACTACTCTCTTAATCTATTACAAGAACTAAGAGGAAAGGGAAAAGTGTTTAGGGGTGCTTATAAAAGCTTTGTAACTAAACTCCTAAATGAGTAGATAAGAACTAATTAGCTTCACAATAAATATGACTTGAATGCTCCTTTGAAACCTCCTTTAATGATAGAATTAATTGCTCTTAAGATTGGTAGATGGAAGGCTTGAGTTGTGTCTTGAATGAACTCCATTTTATAGCTGCAAATGTGGTCCAACGGTCATAAGGCTCTTCTCTAACGGATCTATTTTAACTCCAACGGATATAAGCTTTGTCCTCTTGTAATAGTGCAGAAAACCCTCTTGTGCGGTGTACCGCGGATATGGTCCGGTGCACCGCAGAGCTGTTCGACTTAACTTTGAGCTTACTGGTCGGACTATCCAATGTTCCGCAACCCTGGTCCGTGCCTTGGTCCGGTGTACCGCGCCTAGGTCCGGTGTACCGTGCATTTCATGAGCATACTGGTCGGACTATCTAATGTACCGCAATCCTGGTCCGTGACTCTGCGGTGTACCGTGTGATTTATCCGGTGTACCGCGGAGCTGCTCTTTTGAATAACAAGCTAAATGCAAGGAAGTAAACACAACTTATCTAAAGAGGGGTTTTGGAAAACATCTTAAGTGATACCAAAATGAATTTTAGTTGAAATGATGATTTGTCGAATATTAAAACGGGAATAAAAACAAGGTGAGGCTAACAATCTCCCCCTTTTTGATGTTTGACAAATCATAAACTTTTGAAGATGCCTAAGATTAAGTTTTGATCAAAAACTCCCCCTCAACCTAATCACTAGAGTTTTTATAAAAACTCCCCCTCACAAAATGCATTTGAAAAAGTTTAACTAAAATTTTCTCCCCCTTTGTCAACAACAAAAAGAACAAATGATACGATTTTGAAAATATTAAGGGGTCAAAACACATTTTGAGTAAAAAACAAGGACCAAAGGAATAAATGGATAACAATTAGAAGCTTCAAAGAACCTATAAAATCAAGAAAATATTAGCAACAAGAGAATATACACAAAAAGCACCAAACAACAATGGCAAGATACTTAGGTTAGAGAATTTGCATGCCAATCTCACAACGAATTTTCTCAAAAAGATCTTGGGGTAGAGGTTTAGTAAAGATATCGGCTAATTGATTTTCGGAGGTAACAAATTCAAGTACAATGTCCCCTTTTTGAGTGTGATCACGGATAAAATGATGGCGGATTTCTATGTGTTTTGTTCTAGAGTGTTGAATGGGATTTTTAGTAAGATTGATAGCACTAGTGTTATCACAACGAATGGGAACACGATCATACTCTAGGCCAAAATCTAGTAAGGTTTGTTTCATCCAAAGAATTTGAGTCACACAATTTCCGGCCGCAACATATTCGGCTTCGGCCGTGGATAAAGCAACACTATTTTGTTTTCTACTAGACCATGAAACAAGGGATTGACCTAAGAATTGGCAACTACCACTAGTACTCTTCCTATCAAGTCTACAACCGGCATAATCGGCATCCGAATAACCTATTAGCTCAAAAGAGGTAAATCTTGGGTACCAAAGTCCTAGACTAAGGGTTCCTTTCAAATACCTAAAAATACGCTTAACGGCACTAAGATGGGTTTCTTTAGGAGAAGATTGAAATCTAGCACAAAGACACACGGGGAACATAATATCGGGTCGAGAAGCGGTTAAATAAAGTAAGCTACCAATCATACCTCGATATAGTTTCTCATCAACATCCTTACCATCTCCATCTTTGTCTAATTTTGTGGATGTGCTCATTGGAGTTCCAATTTCCTTTGCATCTTCAAGTCCAAATTTTTTGATCAATTCTTTTGTGTATTTGGCTTGATTGACAAAGATACCATCTTTCATTTGCTTGATTTGAAGTCCAAGAAAGTAATTTAATTCTCCCATCATGCTCATCTCAAATTCTTTATGCATGCTTTTAGAAAAATTCTCACAAAGATTTTCATTAGTAGCACCAAATATAATATCATCCACATAAATTTGAACAAGAAGGATATCTTTTGAAGACCTTTTTATAAATAAAGTGGAGTCAATTTTTCCTCTTTTAAAACCATCATCTAATAAAAATTTGCTTAATCGTTCATACCAAGCACGAGGTGCTTGTTTTAAACCATATAAAGCCTTTGAAAGTTTAAAAATATGATTTGGAAATTTTGGATCCTCAAAACCCGGAGGTTGTTTAACAAACACTTCCTCGTCTATAAAACCATTTAAAAAAGCACTTTTGACATCCATTTGGTAAAGTTTAAAATTCATATAACAAGCAAAAGCAAGTAGCATACGAATAGATTCAAGTCTAGCTACGGGAGTAAAAGTTTCATCGAAATCAATACCTTCTTCTTGATTGTATCCTTGAGCAACTAACCTTGCTTTATTTCTAGTGATTATACCGGTGTCATCTAGCTTGTTGCGAAATATCCACTTAGTGCCAATGATAGTAGGGCCAATTGGTTTCTCCATTAATGTCCAAACTTTACTACGCTCAAATTGATTTAATTCTTCATGCATAGCGTTAATCCAATGATCATCCAACAATGCTTCTTTAATATTCTTGGGCTCAATTTGAGATAAGAACGCTTGATGAGCACATAGAGCAATAATACGAGAGCGAGTGGTAACACCTTCTTTTGGATCACCTAGAATTAATTCACTTGGGTGATCCTTGATATGTTTCCAACATTTTGGTAAATCCGTACTAGCTTCATTTGGTATTTGATCATTTTCCTTAAGAGATTCATCATGAGACTTTACTTCTTGAGTAGGAGATTCTAAGGATTTATCTTGTGGAGCATCTTCATGTAATTCAACATCTACTACTTTCTTGATATTAAAAGGATTAGATTCATCAAAGTCAACATGCATAGACTCCTCAATAGTACGAGTACGTTTGTTGAAAATGCGATAGGCTTTTCCCTTAGTGGAATAACCAAGAAAAATACCTTCATCCGATTTAGCATCAAATTTTCCCAAATAGTCCCTAGTGTTTAGGATAAAACATTTGCACCCAAAGACACGAAAATAAGCAATAGTTGGTGGTCTACCATTCCAAAGCTCATAAGGGGTTTTCTTAATAATGGGTCTAATAAGAACTCTATTTAACACATAACAAGCCGTGTGAACGGCTTCACCCCAAAAGTATGTAGGCAAGCTATGTTCTTTTAGCATTGTTCTAGCCATTTCTTGTAGAGTTCGGTTTTTCCTTTCCACTACCCCATTTTGTTGGGGAGTTCTAGGGGCCGAAAAATTATGCTCAATCCCAAATTCATCACAAAAATGCACAAAAGGAGAATTCACATATTCACTACCATTATCACTACGAATGCAAGTAATAGAGTAACCTTTCTCATTTTGCACCTTTCTACAAAGTTTTGCAAATTCATTGAAGGCATCACTTTTCAAAGCAAGGAACATCACCCATGTGAATCTAGTGTAATCATCAACAACAACAAAGACATATCTAGATCCTCCTAGACTAGTGACATCAACGGGACCAAAAAGGTCCATATGCAATAATTGAAGTGGCCTAACGGTGATGACCTTATTAATGGATTTAAAAGATGAACGATGTTGTTTACCAAGTTGACATGCATCACATAATTTATCTTTATCAAATTTGTAAATAGGCAAACCAACAACAAGATTTTTTCTAGATAATTTTGAAATTAAATCCATGCTAGCATGTCCTAAACGTCTATGCCAAAGCCAACTATCATTTACCACGGATAAGCATTTAATATGTTTACACATAAGACTCTCAAGATCAACAACAAAAACATTATCCGATCTTTTTGCAATAAACATAGTATCTAACTCATCATTTTTGAAAACAACACATCTAGATGCTTCAAATTTAACACTAAAACCAACATCACAAAGTTGACTAATACTAAGCAAGTTAAAAGAGAGACCCTCAACAAGTAACACATTAGAGATAAGTAAAGAGTCCATATTACCAATGTTACATTTACCCAAAACGCGTTTCTTAGTGTTGTCGGCAAAAGTAACTCTATCACCTTTTGTTTTATATAAATTTGTAAATAATGATGGATTTCCGGTCATGTGTCTTGAGCATCCACTATCAAGTAGCCATATATTTTGCTTCTTGATGCTCAATCCCTACATACAAAAAATAATTTAAGCTTTAGGTACCCAATTTGGATTGGGTCCATGAGGGTTAGTGGATTTCCTTTTTAAGACCCATTTAGGTCTTTTCCAAATTGGCACAAGAGATCCCAAATCCAATAATTTACGATAGTAACAATGAGATGCATCATGACCAAGTTTTTCACAATAGGTGCAAGTGATAGAAGATTTTGAAGAAGATGGAATTTCATTTGAAATTTTGGATTTTACAAAGACATTTTTCAAAGGTTTTTGGTGAGTGAATGGATCATATCCAACACCACTTTTTTCACAAGCCATTCTTTGAGAACCTAAAATTAAATCCAAGTTTTCTTGCCCACTAGTAAATTTTAAAATAATGGCATTTTGATCAACAATCTTTTTCTCTAACAAAGCTTTTTCTTCCAAAAGATTTTTCTCAATAAGATGAAGTTTTTCATTATCATCTATACATTCATCACAAAGATTTTGACAATCTTCCAAAGCTTTCAAAACTTCTTTAGTTCTATTTTTCTCAAATTCTAAATCTTTTGTTAAAACTTTGTTTGTTTCAATAGAATTTAAAAAATCATTATAAAGAGAGTCAAATGCCTCATGAATATCTTGTTCACTAGCATCATCATTAGTTAAAGAGAGTTTAGATTTAGGAGTTACCTCATCATGATTTGCCATAAAGGCAAAGTGAGTAGTACCGGTATCATCATCCGAAGAAGCATCTTCATCATTTTCAATTTTTCCCATAAAAGCAACAAGATTGACATTTTCATTGTCACTTTCTTCTTCCTCCGAATTTTGAGTATCCCAAGTGATATTAGCATGCATTGCTCTCTTAGGTTTTTCCTTTTGAAGAAGAGGACAATAAGTCTTAATGTGACCAACTTTCTTGCAATGATAGCAAGTGGGTTCGTCTTGTTTGATAGCTCTATCATTCTTCTTGTAAGGTGAGGAAGAACTTCCTTTCTTGGCAAAGCGTTTGTATCTCATGAATTTTTTCATATCTCTTGCCAACATAGCTACTCCTTCATCTTCACTAGTTTCTTCTTCATGTGAATTTTCTTCTTCACTTTCATTTCTTTCTTTTCGTTCTTTCAACTTGGTACTCATAGCATGGAAAGCAATAGATTTCTTAATCTTTTTCTCCTCATCATCTCTTATCTTTTCTTCTTCAAGCACAAGCTCTTCCGTCATGAGGTTGCAAATGAGTTCATGAACCGTCATTTTTGAAAGATCTTTAGTATCCCTTATAGAGTTGATCTTTGTCTTGTATTTCCTTGGAAGAGCAAATAAGATTTTTCGGCATTGTTCCTTGTTGGTGTATTCTTGACCAAGAGTCTTCAAAGTGTTAACAATGTTAGAAAATCTTTGATGCATAGCATTCAAGGCTTCATCGGGCTCCATACGAAAAAGCTCATACTTAGTGATAAAGAGACCAATCTTAGTTTCTTTAATATCTTCCGTTCCTTGATATGATAGCTCCAAGAGTTGCCACATTTCATGAGCGGAGTTGCATTCACTAACTCTAGCGTATTCCGTGACACTTAATCCATTAATGAGAATGTTCATAGCTTTGTTGTTTTTGGTGAGTTTAGCTATGTCTTGATCATTGTAATCATCTTCATTTTTCACCTCCGTAGTACTACCCGTAACATAAGGAATATAAGGACCTTTCTTGATAGCAAGCCATAAGAAGTAATCAATTCCTTTCACATGAATCTCCATTTTCTTCTTATATCCAAAGTAGTCTTTTCCTACAAAAAGCGGAGGTCTAGTAGAACATGAACCTTCCGGTTGATTAGAATCCATATCGTATTAACTCTAGAAACGATTAAGTACAATAGAGCTAGGCTCTGATACCAATTGATATACTATATGCGTCCTAGAAGGGGGGTTGAATAGGACAATAGAAATTAATCGGCTAATTTTATTTCAAGTAAATAAAATTAAAAGCTAATTTGAATCCTATTGTATTAGCAAACTAAATAGTATAAAACTAGATAATCCTAATAGACAATAAAATCAAACTATTCAAGTAGGAATTTTATCAAGCATATAGAGTGCGGAAATATAAAGAGTGTAGAGATAGAATACGATACACAACGATGTATAGTGGTTCGGTTTCCCTACATCCACTACCTAAGGAAGCCTCCTTAGGATTTGCAAGATTCTCAACTAATCTTCGTAACTCTTAACCGGGTGAGATACAAACCCTTACAACCACTTCAAAAACCCTTTGAAGGAAATACACTTGTGTTATCACCAACACAAGGAATCAAGCATAAACCTATGCTCACACTACTCTCTTAATCTATTACAAGAACTAAGAGGAAAGGGAAAAGTGTTTAGGGGTGCTTATAAAAGCTTTGTAACTAAACTCCTAAATGAGTAGATAAGAACTAATTAGCTTCACAATAAATATGACTTGAATGCTCCTTTGAAACCTCCTTTAATGATAGAATTAATTGCTCTTAAGATTGGTAGATGGAAGGCTTGAGTTGTGTCTTGAATGAACTCCATTTTATAGCTGCAAATGTGGTCCAACGGTCATAAGGCTCTTCTCTAACGGATCTATTTTAACTCCAACGGATATAAGCTTTGTCCTCTTGTAATAGTGCAGAAAACCCTCTTGTGCGGTGTACCGCGGATATGGTCCGGTGCACCGCAGAGCTGTTCGACTTAACTTTGAGCTTACTGGTCGGACTATCCAATGTTCCGCAACCCTGGTCCGTGCCTTGGTCCGGTGTACCGCGCCTAGGTCCGGTGTACCGTGCATTTCATGAGCATACTGGTCGGACTATCTAATGTACCGCAATCCTGGTCCGTGACTCTGCGGTGTACCGTGTGATTTATCCGGTGTACCGCGGAGCTGCTCTTTTGAATAACAAGCTAAATGCAAGGAAGTAAACACAACTAATCTAAAGAGGGGTTTTGGAAAACATCTTAAGTGATACCAAAATGAATTTTAGTTGAAATGATGATTTGTCGAATATTAAAACGGGAATAAAAACAAGGTGAGGCTAACAATAATTTTAACACTATAAGCCAAAAACCAATTACCTTCTTACCCTTTTTTGTTTTTTATTTCCTATATATACTATTTGTATTCAAAAATATTTTAAAATTCTTTCAACCCCTTCTCTCTCTTTCCCTTTCCCATAACCCCTAAAACCCCATTATCTCCCATCTCTCCATAAACACTAAACTTCTTCTTTCTCTCATATCCCGGTAACCTATTCTCACCGGATCCGTTCGTCTTCTACCGGAGCGAAGCAATATCGGCGAAGATGGTGGTGCGAAGACCGAGCTTCGTGAAGACACCAAATCGGAAGATCGGTTCATGCTGCTTTAGATCTGTTCGATACATGGCTACAAATCAGAAAACAAATGAGCTAGAGAAGAAGAAGGTTGGAGGTTCGAGGTGGCCTGAGAATAAAAACAAATACTAACCTAGAAAATGGGGATTCAAGTCTGAACATAGCTAAAAACATCTTCAGATCTGAATCAGTCTGCTTCAGATCACTGACCTATAAATCCAAAGTTAAATTTAAATGAATTTCTTAAATGGTAACTTGTTTGACAAGAAAGGTTCGGAGAATTATTAAAATTACCCTAGCTTGCAATTTTCGCATTTCATCGTTCTGTTCATCTGATCTGTTACGCAGCTTTTCCATCTCTTTAGTCTATTTATATAATATAATACACAAACACCATAAATTTTTATATATTAACACCAATAAAAAACCAAGGTAAAGAAGGAAAAGGTAACATACTTTTCGGTTAAGAATAGAGGAAAGAGAAACAACTTTAGCTCGGAGAATATGAATTTCCTACTATACACACAATTTAGCTCATCTTCTATATTTTCCTATTGGTCAAACTTTATGATGAATGTTTAATTAATTCGATTGGCATTTGTTATAATGGTTTGCTTTTTTATCATCATTATCAGCTAAGATTAAAGTGAATTGGACATTATAACGGTAAATGTTAGGTTGTATTGCACCATTAATTATCTTTAGCTATGAAACACATACATTTAGCTTGTAGACCCCACACAATAGTATTGCAAGAATTTGAGAAGTATTTGAATCAAGAGATTATGTAAACTCAAAAAATTTGTCTAAATGCTCCGCAACTTACTGATTATACGCGAAATGCTTAGTAAATTTACTAATTATACGAGAAACGTTCACCAAGTCACTGAGCAAACGAGCATGCTCAGTAAAGTCACTTAACAAAAAAATTCGAATACTCATCAATTTTTTCGACACTTAGAACTTTTTCCGATACTTAACAACTTTTTTCTTACTCAGTAGCCCATGCTCTGTAACTTTTTTCATGACTCAAAACTTTTTTCTACGCTCAGAACTTTTTTTTCCAGGCTCAGAACTTTTTCTGGCAGTGGCCGGCAGTGGTCGGTGGTGATCGGTGGTTGTGGTCAGAGTTGGAAATTATTGATTGTTAATGAAGAAGGAGAGAGAAAAAATGATAAAGGAGGAGATAGATTAATGGTAATGGAGGAGAGTGAGTAATTGTAGTGGAAAAGAGAGAAGAATCTATTTTTTTTGTCTTACATGCACTAGAAGGATAGTTATGACATTGGACATCATATTAGCCTCTAAGAGGGAGAGATGAATTGACTAGCTCCTATGTGGCACTGCAATAATCTCTAAGACCCCATGGGCGATTGACCCAGATTTCATTTCATTTTTTTTGGTTGTATATCTTACTTGTATACCTTTTTTTATTATTATGTTAATTACCCGATGGATACATAACTATTTTCCAAGGGGGTATGTGTATATTTTACAGGGGGAGGGGGGTACATACCTATTTTCCCAATTAATATTTTTTTAGGTACGTACTTATTTTCCAGGGGTACGTACCTATACCGTTTTTTAAATGTTATAAAGTGGTTTTTTATATAATAATATTATGTCCATGTCAAAGTTTAGGAGGGCCCGTATCGGATTTTATCCATGTCAAAGTGCAAAAATCAAACTATCCTCCAGCAGTTGTGCCAAGGTTCAATGGTTGTACCTTACACTCGCATAGGAACAATGAAACATGATAAAACCTCACACTTGCATAGGAACAAAAAAAGAAAAAGGATCCCTTCACGCTCATACTCGCATAGGAACAAAAAAACAAAAAGAAACTCTTCATCTCTTTACCTTCACTACCAATTATCCAGACCCAATTCGTCGGGCCCAATGGGTTGTACCCAAGTCGCTGCCCCAAGTCGGACACCTGCATAGGAACAAAATAAATCACATTCACTTCCAATCAGTCGGACCCGATTCGCGGGCAATGGATTTTACTGAAAAACATTGGAAAACAATGTTTGGAACAAAAGTAAGTTGAAAAACGATGACAAATTTTACCTTCATTTGTGTTCTTCACTACCCGGTTTGAAGATGATGGCTAATGGTTCAGTCACTGGCGGTTTGTGCAGGAGATTCGGCGAAGGTAAAAAAAAGATCAGCAGTGGAGATCTAAAGAGGTCTAGGTTCTTACTTCTTAGATTTCCTTTTTTTTGTGTTCCGATTTGGTGGTTTGTGCAGGAGATACCGGTTCTCCATGAATGGCGTCGGTATCCTTCTACAATAGAGCGACAGTGTTGAAGTGATGATGGTGGAGGATGGTACGAACGAAGGCGGTTGTCTTCGACAATGGAAAGAGCCTGAGGGAAAGTGAGCCCTGTTGGAGAATGGCCCACGAACGACGTCTTTTTTCTTGTGCAGGAGAGCTTGGTGGTGGGAAGGTGGTCCATTAGGGCTTGATGATGGCGGTGAATAGCCCACGAAGGACGGCAATTGTCTTTGGTAGTGGAGAAAGCCGGGGGGAAGGTGAGCCCTGGTGGAGAATGGCCCACGAACATGGCTGTTTTTTTGTGTAGGAGAGATTGGTGGTGGAAAGGTGAGATTTGGGTGCGAGTGGTTCACATGACGGTGTTTTCTTTTGGTACGGGAGAAAAGCACGATAGAGACGAAGGAGAGAGATGGAGGAAAGAACAGTATGAGAGGGAGTAGAGAGAACAGAGAGGGGTGATTTGGTTTTCAAACCCTAATGGGGTTGTTTAGGGTTTTTTCGTGAATAAGAGTGGTAAAAGTATGGTTCTAAAAGGCGCTAGGCGCTACTAGGGCGGTTGACCACCTTCAAGTGCCTAGATGGCCAGGCGGCCTATTAATCAGAATTTAGGCGGTTTTTATCTAGGCGGTTTTTATATTATTTTATATTAAATATATACTACTAATACGTTGATTTGAATAATATTTACATCCTAATATACTTAAAGTAGATCAATTTTATATAAACAACATATATTTAACTATAAAATAATAATAATAATTTATTATCATTAACCTAAAAATTGGCCAATTCAAGAAATCTAAACTTGAAATTTTAAAAATCCTACCTTCTTCTCTTTCTCGTGCGTTCAAACTCTAAATTTAGTAACTTTTTCTTTATATTTTGTTTATATGTTGGGTTGGGTTAAATTGAATTAGTTATTTATGGGCTAGCATATTAGGTAGTATTCGGGTTGGGCGACCCATTAATCCGATTTGGTAGCTAATTAATTTGATTATGCGTAGACGAACCTTCGAGCCACCTTCGAAAGGAATTCTAGTTGGATCGCACTTTGGAACGCCTAACCGGAGCGTCTAGGCGGGTAGGCGGTCTTGTTTTAGAACACTTAAAAGAGGTGTTTTGGGTCTTTTTTATCCTTTTCTGGTTGGGTTTTAAATGGGTAGATAGGGGAATGCTTTTGTTTATTAATTGGGAATGGCCTCTGGTCGTAAAAAGTCATTTCCATATTCTTATCGGGTCATATTTTTTTTGGCGGGGCTAATTTGTGCACACCACTATTAATCCAACTGAAAATATACACGTCATCCCATACATATATTCAGATAAATCAGAACTAGGTTATCGATGTTCATGGAGAAGATTTGAATTTCGTACCTCTCATTTCACGCCTTTTAAATGTAAAAAAATATCAAGATTTTGAACAATTGAACTAACTCAGCTGGTTTTATCAGATCAAAATTGGTAATATTTGAACTGAAAATTGTAACTAATTAATCATTTATTTTGGGGTAAATCCCTTTTTAAGTCTCTTACTTTTATGTTTTGGTAAAGGATAGTCACGATCTTTTGACATATGACAAATTGATTATTTATTTTTCGTGACACAAATAATTCTTTCTTAACTTTTTCATTTGTTTTTATTTGATTTAGAATTTACCTCTTTATAAATTTGTCCATCATACATCCGCTTTTTGTATCATTGATGTTTTCTCATTTGTGATAATATAATATACTTCAGAGACATCATTTTAGGCTTATTTATTAGTTTATAGGTCGATCTTAGCTTAATTTAGTGCACTTTCCTATTTTGAGTCTTGATTTGTAGAATTATTATTTTTAGAGCATATTGGGTTTAATTGTTTATTTAGTGTGAAGCTTTAAAGATAATTATGGAGATTAATTAGAGTCCAATTCAAAGATTACAACTTATGGAAAGAGATTTGCATGGAAATTGGAGATAAGGAAACAAAGGCTAAAAAGATGGAAAAGGAAAAGCTGCCTAAATCTGGGATTCTGCATACACGTCTAAAGATAGACGTTTTTACCTAAGAAATAGGCCGATTTTGGTAATTTCCTTCTTTAGGGTCAAGATAATTCTGTTGCGATTCTTTTAGTGTATTATGGAGCAAAAACCGACCAATAACGAAGAAGATATGCTCAAAACGGTCCAGCAGTGTTTATCTTTATTTCTATACGAATTTGAGTTGGACTAGGAGTCCATTACTTTCCTTCTCCTTCAAGAAAACGAATTAGGTCTTCCTATACCCTATAAATACAGCCTCTTAACACTCTAAAATCATCCTTGGCCAGACCTTAAGGCCAAGAGGAAGCTACAACACAAGAGAAGAAGTCTGGAAGGAGCTGTGCAACAACTATGTCTCCTTCAACCTCTTATTTTGTAATTCTTTTCTCTTCTCTTCTTAGTATGAATTAATTCCTTTTAGTTTGAGTGTTTAGCATATATGTATGAACCCTAGTTTTGATTGACATCTATCTAATTTGGGAACTTAATGTTTTAAATTGAATTATAGTTTTTATTCTCTGTTTATGTGTTTGGATTTATATTCTGTGTTCTTGTGGATGCGCGCCCATATAGAATTACCATCTAGCAATTAGGTCACCATTTACAACGGTGTTTAATTGCATGTTTAGCACATAACGTCTAGTCTTTGGTCTGATCTGACAACCCAACCTAGCTAGATAATCACTATGGTTTAGTTCTTGTGACTATTTACCAATTACAGGAAAAGTTTGCTTAGGAAGCCTTATTGACACAGGTAAATCCTATTTTAAACTACCGATAGCATATTGGGACCGATTAGGGAAATACTACATAATTTACCCTTACATGT
Organism: Nemophila menziesii; assembly: GCA_029959085.1. Lineage (NCBI taxonomy): Eukaryota > Viridiplantae > Streptophyta > Magnoliopsida > Boraginales > Hydrophyllaceae > Nemophila > Nemophila menziesii. The sequence goes on along the minus strand of JARWIR010000005.1, from coordinate 33,340,850 downwards.
TTAGAACGGCAAAACTAGCGGGGATTGCATGCTAATAACTCAAACTAGACTTTCATACTATCTTCTTTTCTCTTCTTTTATTTATTTTATTGTCATTTAATTTCGTAGTTTAGTTCCTTATTTAAAACCCAAATAAATATTTATATTTTTCTTTCTTTCTCTTGCGTATTATCTTTTCTATCTTTAATATCTGCACTTGATAATTTGCATAAGTTCTCTCTAACTTCGTCAGTCCCTGAGGAACGAATCTTCTTATCATTAAAACTTGCATACGTCCTATAATACTTGCAGTACCGTGTTAGCTTAGGGTGTTTATTTGCACTTATTTTATACATCTTTTTATCACACCTTAGGCCACACCAGTCATTTAAGAACATAATAACAAACATGTAAATTTTTTAATTATAGTGCATCAAAAGTGTACTATATGCGTTTGAAGGATGTTTAGATCGAGTGGTTAGAGAGTGACTTATATTTATTATACATCTCTTTCAAATCAAACATGAGTATTTGAATACCAATCAAGTGAGTTTTTGATGACATTATGACGATCAACGACTCAAGTAAGATGTAATAGAATGCAATAAGCCATCAAAGGTGTCTTTGAAGAGGAAGTGAGTTGTGTGCTTTGTAATGTACAAAACAAAAATTAGTTGCCTAAAAAATGTGGTTGTTGTAGAGTATTTATTATGTTTTGGATCTACTTGGATGATAGTTGTATATTACAAATAATAGTGGGCATCAACAAGTAATTTGTGCCCCCACGATATTGTTAAGTATGTACGACTGATAGTTGGGGGTTGGTGGTTGTAGAAACATGATTCAAATCTCATTCCTATTCCTCGGCTTGATGGCTTGTTGAAAAGTTCCATTAAGAATTGAATAAGTCATATTGTGAAGTGATATCATGCCACATCATTATTATGTTGAACATGTTGGAGGTTGGCTTTAGTGTGCGTTTAAGGTCATTACTGTGTAGTCAGGAAACAAGCAACCTGCGTGTTATCAAAGTATATAAGTGTAACCACCTAGCTTCCATAATCCAAGAGGATGAGCATGCCAATTTCTTTCAATACAATGGAGGTCCTAAGACTATGTAGAAATCCCTATTATATTTCCAACACAACCTTATTAAAGAGTAGGTGTGTTATAGTAGGGAACTAGGTTCCAATTTTGAATCCTTATAAAAGGTCTTCATTTACTGTCTCTTTAACAATAATGTCATGAGCTTGTTTTATGATGCAAAATAATAAAAGGATAGGGGCTCTGTCTTATTCCTCTAGTTGGGATTTTAATTGGTTGAGGTTGGCTATATATAAGTACTGAGTATGTAATAGAAGAAACATATCTAAGTATCTTATTAGGCCATACTTGATCAAAACCCAATTTAATCATAAGATCATTTAAAAATCATTTGTCAACAAATTTACATGCTTAACCAGATTTGATTGCTACATAATTCTTTTTTTGTATTCTTTCTTCTTTTCAAAAGAGGTATAAGTTCACGAGTTATCATAATATATTCTTGGATATTTGCGACTCGTATGAATGAGAATTAGTTAATTACTCTTACAATTATTTTGTAACTACAGTTTGAACTATTAATTGGCTTGTATTGTTTAATATTTATAGGCCTATCATATCAAAGTATGGTTGATGTCGTTTAGCCTAACCTCGGCCTGACTATCGGACCGGATCAGACCGGTCCTTAGCTTATCGATCCGGTTCTGCAAAGAAAAAATCAAAACTTCAGATTCGGTCCGGACCGATAATATAATATAATCTTTTTAAAAAAAAAGAATTGGTCTAAACTATTAAGAAAAAAACAATAGGAGAACCGGTTTGGAACCAGTTAGAACTGGTCTGGAACCTCAACTTCCATTCATAAGAACCGGACCAGACTGATCCGATAAAAAAAGAACCGGTAGACCAGAACGGTCCAGTAAGGCCAGATCCGTTAAGGACCGGACCGAACCGGTCAGGACTGGCACGTTAGCCACCTTGAGACTAACCCTATTATACCAGAATTCATTTCAAATCTCATTACATCCCGTTTGATTATTTTCCTAAACTTTTTATAATTAGTACAGATACTTTTATTGCACCTAGTTCACACATTGCTTTATTAATTTCCATTTCACTACTTTTAGTATTTAATATATTTCTCATTGGTCATGAGTACTTGATTAGTCTCTTGTTCTAATTTAAGTGAAGTCTTCATCAAAATATTTAATCCTTTCCTTACTAATTGCTTGAATATCCTTAATCCATCATCCTTCATCATTGATGATTCCTGTCTTTTTTACTAGTATGGTAATATGCAACACTTTTATCTTCCTTATCTAATTTTATATAGGGTTTGATTTTGTAAAGTGTTGTTTATTTAATTTCAATGAAAAACTTCGAAAATAAAATACAATCGTACTTGCAAGCACGATTTCTAATTTTATTTGTAGTCGTGAATTCCTAATTTTGATTTTCTTTTGCTCAAATAAATTCCTAATTTTGATTAAAAGAATACGAAAGCAAATTATTTGGCGGTCTTCAAAACAAAACAATACAAGGTTGAAATCTCCCGCCACAATCCCAAGAAAAACACGCACGTATATAAAGTAAAACTCGGTTGGAGGGAAAGGAAAACCCCCCAAAACCCAAATCCATACCCACGCTTTCATCTTCCTCTCTCATTTACAATCCGATAAATAGTTAGGGTTTGCTACAAAAGTACAAAACCTTCACCTTTTGAAACCAGCCACCATAAATTCATTTGTGTATACCTAAGCAAGTAGTGTTGCAGTTGATTTTGACGAAGTCATGAGCGCCGTCAACATCACGAACGTCTCCGTATTGGACAATCCGTCGCCGTTTCTCAATCCTTTCCGATTTGAAATCTCCTACGAATGCTTAACCCCTCTTAAAGATGGTAATTTTCTCTCTTAGGGATCCTTAATTTTAGTGCTTATGATATGTTAATTTTTATTTGGTTAATGCGGGACATCATTTTTTCCAAATGATTTTCTTTGTTAGAATTTTTGTGAAATATTAAGTATCTTTGCTTTTGAAATTAGTTTAGCTGAGGTGAGTTTTCGGTTAGTTGTATACCGTCATAGATCTTACTTCCTAGCCAGCCGATTACACATATCATATTACTTGCCAGCCATAATTGTTTGAGTTATACGCTTCAACCTTAGAAAACTATAAGCAAATTTGGTTTGGTATAGCTGTTATCAGTTTAATTATAGTCTTTACATTTTTAAATCTCTAAATCTTCACGCTTTCAGGGACCTTTACTAAATTACAATGCCCAATACTGAATGCACCTTATCCACTAATCCCCTGTTCTCTGCCTTTAGTTCTTTATGCCCATAAATTTTCATTCTTTATGATATATTTTAAGCAACCAGAGCAATAAATTTTGAGTTTTATTTAGTATACTTGTATATATCATATGGTGTTGTATTGTATGTACTCTTTATCACAGACTTGGAGTGGAAGCTAGTGTATGTGGGATCTGCTGAGGATGATACTTATGACCAACAACTAGAAAGTGTTCTTGTTGGACCTGTTAATGTTGGCAAATATCGTTTTGTCTTTGAGGTAACTTAATCCATTCTTGTAACTAGTCCTTTTAATTATTTGTTATTGTAATATGACGATAATATGCTGATCTGCCTGAACTTTGTACAGGCAGATCCACCGGATCCATTGAAAATCCGTAACGAGGATATTATTGGTGTTACTGTACTGTTACTTACATGCTCTTATGTGGGCCAAGAATTTGTTCGAGTAGGTTATTATGTCAACAATGATTATGCTGATGAGCAGCTTCGTGAAGAACCACCTCAAAAGGTTTTACTTGATCGAGTTCAAAGGAATATTTTAGCTGACAAACCGAGAGTTACAAAGTTTCCCATCAATTTTCATCCAGAGAACGAGGAAAATGCAGATCAGCCTGCAGATCAGCCACCACAATCACCTGAAAATGCAGATCAACCATCACCATCACCTGAAAATGCGAAACAACCACCACCTGAAAATGTGAAACAGCCACCACTTGAAAATGCAAAACAGCCACCTCCATCGCCGGAAAAAGCAACAGAAATCAGTGTTCAAGGAGAATTGCTCCCCTCTGCTTCCACTAATTCTGAAGTGCAGATACCTGAATAAATCAGTCATACAAATATTGTGTACCTTATTTAAAATTTTATTTGGAAAAGATGTCTGATAGTTTCAACTTTCAAAGATTATGTCATGCTTTTATTGCTAGATTCTGGTAAAATTTGTTGTAGCATCTGTTTAACTTACAAGAAAACGTGTTTAGATTGATAGTTTGCAGATGATGTTGTTCTTGGCTTTGATATTGTTGATTAGCTAGTATGAGTTATCTATTATTCCACACCTATTCTAGTGTTTTTGTACTTCCAAATGTTTTTTCTTTCTTCGAATTATCATCATGTATTATGTTGGATTTTCACTTTCTTACTTTTAAGTTTTGGAAGAGTGACACTTAACCACCATCTTTTAAATAATTTTCCACTTTTAACACCCTTTGAAGATTGACATTTGATAATTAAGTGTCAAATTAAGTGTCAAATTAAGTGTTGGATGGACAATTTTATAAGTTGATGTTGAATTTTCAGAAGCCACGAACAACAAATGAAGAGATAACAAGGCATTGTGCATATGGTGAATTTTCTATCATTTACTGTGTTTGGATCAAGGACGATCAGAGTAAGATAGTTGAACAATCTAAAGAGAAGGAAATAAATAGAGATGGGTGCCCTCGCTTTGTTTGAACTAGGAATATTTAGTCTTTTTTTTAAAAGAGTCCATTGAATTAGGAAATATTTAGTCATAAGGCTTTCTACCATTCTTTGTGTTATCCTTTACTTGTGTTATGTGATGATTTACTATGGCTCAAATTTACTAAGTCAGTCGAATTCGACAATCGGAGGTTGGATGTTTGCCGTTCACTCGACTTTTTAATTGTTCGTAATTCATTTGGTCTAAAAGCCTAGCTTGCGCTAGTGTGGGGTTACATAAAGTTGGTTTTGTGCCCGAGTTGATTGTTGGTGTTGTTTTATCGTTTCTTGCAGGATATCCTACAATCTTTGGTGGTGATTCACTTTTGGCCATGATTTATCTTTCAGTTGTGCCCGACATTAAGAGTTTTGGGCGTTTGCCGTCCAGTCGGGGTATATGGTCTTCACACTTCTCTTGCCTGATATACTAGCTCACGATTATGGGGTGTTGTTGGAGGAGCGTTGTGAGTGGTTTCAGTTTGTTTTTGGCAAAAGCTCACGTTTCAATTTGCGTTATTATCACTTGGGCTAGTGATACTTATTATGGTTTAAGGGCTATCAGGATCTTTGTTAATGCAGATGTCGCTTGGGATTTTACTATGGACAGTAGAGTCAACGAATTGATAACTACTGTGGTCATTAAAATGGTAGTCGATATTTTCCCCCTTATCTGAGGTTTGAGTTTGTCTTTATTAAATATCATGTTTCTTCAACCCTTCGCGGTCGCAACCCACTATTTCGATGACATCTACGTTATTCAATCATCTTGGGAAGGTGTGTATGTCTGAGTATGTATTGCTTTTCCCACATCTCTATCTTCTTTTGTTTGGTGTTTGTTTGGGTTGTAGTTTTTCCTTGTATTGATGTATATTTGTTTTGTTATTTACGAGATTGGTTGGACAATTCATGTATTATGTAAACTCTTTTACATTTAATATATGTATCATTCGAAAAAAAAGTCATAAGAGCTTTGCTATAATAATATCGTCACTGGATTTCTAGCTATTTAACCATTATATTTAAGTTCTTGACGAGTTCATATATGACGCAGAGCTCTTTTTCTTTATTTGGGAAGTATTTTAACGCAACATCAAGTCTTGTACACCAACTAAATCAATTTAAAAACAAGTCCAGTTAAGTAAAAAAGACCATGAAGCTCAGTAATTATTTTAGTTATGATATATTGATAAATTAGTTTGAAACCCAGGATTCAAAACCTCGTATATGTAACATCCTGTAAATTTGTAAAGATTTTTGTTACTCTTGATTAAATTCTTAATATTAAATACCCATTATTTATTTTCTCTACCATTACCCAAGAGTCACACAATTTTATTTTAATATCTATTAGTTAACTCAAGAAGTAAAGAAGAAAAAGAAAGCCAAAAGTTTTGGTTCATTTTTCAGTGCATAGTCATTTGGATCGAAAAGTTCACAGATGATTATTTAGCAAAATGACTTGAAATTTTAGGAGGGTGTTAATAACTCATGATAATTTAAATCTAACGACTGGTTTTATATTTTCAAGTCTAAAATATTGTCAGATAACTTTTTTAAGTTTTGCCTCTTTATTGGATTTGTGATTAAGAACTGTGAATGATTACACTAGACTACTGGATATGAGGTAAGTAGGGTTGTCGTATCCAAATGTGTGATAAAATAATGATAGAAAAGTGCACACACCTTTAGAGAATAAATATAAACTTTCCGCAAGTGCACGAGTCATTTGCATGTAATAAGTAAGTAAAATAAGTAATGATTCCAGTGACTACGAAAGTTAAGTTGTAAACAATGTTCTTAGAAAGTGTACGAGAACTAGTTGATAAACTAAATACACAAAAGATACTAAATATTTGTTTGGTTTTGATTTAAGACTCGAATGAAAATAATAATTAATTATGAATTAAACTAAAGACAAATAAAGGGAATAACAAAAGGAGAAAGATATGAGAGTTTAGCTCTAGAACTAGCAAGTAAATTCCACTAGCTTTATTCTACATTTATCGTCTAAGAGAGAATTGTATGATAAATAAGCAATAGCTGAGATTCTAAATTCCTCCTGACTCCCGCCAGGATAGATTAATCTGAATACTACCATCTCTCCAAATAATACACAATCTACCTATTGGGTCTTTGTTGTAATTATGTAAAATATTATAATTCTTGAACTGATTCTCCATAATAACTTTCATACTGCTAAATTGAACTTTAGTTTCCAACAAGCACATCACCTGATTTTTTTTTGTTGAACATGTAGTTTGAGACATCTAACTATCTGGTGGGGCCTAGGGTGTGATAAAATAAGATATAAATAAAGTGCAAAAACACCCTAAAACCACACGGTTCTGCAAGTATACAAATCGTATGCAAGTTTTAGATAAAGATTCGTTCCGCAGAGACTACAGAGGTTAGGAGAATCTTATGCAAATACCACGTGCAAGTAAAATAAAGATAGAACAACTAAACGCAAGTAAAAGTAAAGACATGTAGATATTTGTTTGATTTTTTAATTAACTAAATTAAACTAAGAATTAAAAGACAGAAAATAAATATGAAAGAGAAGTGATATGAGAAGATAGCTTAAGTTATTAGCATGTAATCCCCACTAGTTTTGCCGTTCTAAACATGTAAGGGTGAATTATGTAGTATTTCCCTAATCGGTCCCAATATGCTATCGGTAGTTTAAAATAGGATTTACCTGTGTCAATAAGGCTTCCTAAGCAAACTTTTCCTGTAATTGGTAAATAGTCACAAAGACTAAACCATAGTGATTATCTAGCTAGGTTGGGTTGTCAGATTAAACCTAAACTAAACGTTATGTGCTAAACATGCAATTAAACACCGTTGTCAATGGTATCCTAATTACTAGATGGTAATTCTAATGGCTGCAGTCCACAAGAACACAGAATATAAATCCAAACACATAAATAGAGAATAAAAACTATAATTCTATTTAAAACATTAAATTCCCAAATTAGATAGATGTCAATCAAAACTAGGGTTCATACATATATTCTAAAACTCAAGCTAAAGAAATTTAGTTCATGAAAGTAAAGAAAGAAATTACAAAATTAAAGGTAGAAGAAGACATTATTGATGAACAGCTCCTTCCAGACTTCTCTCTTGTGTTGTAAGCTACCTCTTGGTTTAAGGTTTCACCAAGGATGATTTAAGAGTGTTAAGAGGCTGTATTTATAGTGTAGAGGTTGACCTAATTCGTTTCTTTAGAGATAACTTAAGTAATGGACTCCTAGCCCAACTCAAATTCGTAAGGAAATAAAGATAAACACTGCTGCGCTATTTTGAGTGTATCTTCTTCGTTATTGGTCGGATTGAGCTCCATAAGATACCAAAAGAATCGCAACAGAATTATCTTGACCCTATAGAAGGAAATTACCAAATTCGGCCTATTTCTTAGGTAAAAACGCATATCTTTGGACGTGTATGCAGAATCCCAGATTTAGGCAGCTTTTCCATTTCCATCTTTTTAGCAATTGTTTCCTTATCTCCAATTTCCATGCAAATCTCTTTCCATAAGTTGTAGTCTTTGACTTGGACTCTAATTAATCTCCATAATTATCTTTAAAGATTCACACTAAATAAACAATTAAACCCAATATGCTCTAAAAATAATAATTCTACAAATCAAGACTCAAAATAGGAAAGTGCACTAAATTAAGCTAAAATCAACCTATAAACTAATAAATACGCCTAAAATGATGTCTCATGAGTAGATTTTATTATCACAAATGAGGAGACATCAAGACCCCCAACTCAAAGTTGTATCGTCCCGATACAATAAAAGTAAAGAACAGTAGGGTAATCAAAATAAACAAGAAGAAGTCGGAGGAGAATAAGAACAAAATATAATGAATGATCCTAGAGCATAAATATCTAAAAAGTCTCATGTAGTAATGCTTAAGAAATAATGCACAACTATGCTTAATATACATGTAATCAACAATCCATAAATTCAAGTTAAGATTAATTTCGCAATGCCAGAAAGAGAGGATGATAACTTAGTTCAGGCTAATGGCTATAGGTTGTTCATAGGTCCCAAATACAGCATCCAATGGTCCACTTACCTACTACCTAATAGCTCAATTGTTTCTCCATTTAGTAGTTAAAAATCCTAAGGTCTTGGTTATAACTTGGCTTAAGGACGGGTGTGGTATATTTGGATAATGAAAAGTGAGCTTTTGGCTCTCTCCTCACTAGCCATCAACAAATCGCCCTAGAGCTTGAGTTTTCACTCGAAGATGTTCTCACTCAACCCAATTTATTGATGCTTTTGATGTGCATCCCCAATAATCCCAGTTAAAACCTTTGATGATATAAAATCCACTTTGCCGGTCCGAATATATATTTTCTTTTCATATCAATTTTTCTTTTGTATAGATATGATTCTCTTTTGATGTTGAGAAATCACACTATTTTTCTCATATATATATATATATATATTCTTTTTATGCCCTTGTTGGCAAATTTAGCTCGTAGCTTCTTTTCCATTCACTATTACCCCGGCAAAGGGTTACAATAATAACAATTCATCATCAGTAAAATCACAAAGATAATTCCCAAATTCCCAAGTTCCCAAATTATGAAACCCACCACCCCAAACTCAAGCTCTAAAACAAGTTTGTCTCAGGTTTTGCGATTCGAGTGCGGGTCATATAGATAAGTCCTAAAAACTAGGGTATGAATTATAATGTGTTTCAATAAAGGCTTCAGAAAGGCTCAGAGGGGCTAAGACGGATAAATAATAATAATATCAAACAAAAGGGTGAGAAAGTTTAAAGGCTTCAAGTGTTTTAATCATGAAAGAACTGCCTTAGTTATTTTTCTAACTACCGGATTTCGTTACGTTTTCATTATTAGTTCATAGACAAGTGGGTTTTCAACTAATTTTAAACCTCACGTTCTACACACCAAATAACTATTCCTAAGTTTCAACGTGATTTCTTAGCATTGCTCATTAACTTTTCTATCCTTTATTTCCTGTTTTCATGCATCCTAAACAATGTTGTTGCATCTTTCAAAAACATACTACTTACTATCATTGACCTAATAAAATCATGCTCAAATAGGTACATTCAAAATATTTTATGCCTTAATTCAACCTAAATTTTTTAAATTTTATGCAAAAACGAAAAGAAGATGAGGACAACGAATCCCCACCCCAAACTCGAAAGTGAGCCGTGTCCCCACGACTCGAAAAAGACTCAAGCATGGAATAAAATTTAAAATAAAACTAACTAAACTACCTAATGCATACAAGCTATTGAGAAAAATTAGAATGACCTACCTGGCTGGCCATAGAGATCCATCATATCATCCTCCTCATCCGAAGCTGAGGGATCGGTATAATCATCAACATCCTTATACAAGGTCAAGTCTTCTACTTGTGACTCCAACTGCATGATTTCTATCCAAAGGTCTTTGTTATCTTCACGTAATCTTTCAACTTCATTCTGTAACTTGATAGCCCAAGGAGGAAGATCATTAACAATTTCAGAGGAAGAGGTAGAAGAACCTTGGTCTTGGATTTTTATTTTATTCAAGGGCCTTCTTGATGGTATGGACATTCTAGCAGTTAATCTCTTCTTTGGTAGTGGTTGTTCAAGTGCCTGTTCTTTTTTTTCTTCAGAAACCTCATCAAGATTGATGGGTTTTTCAATGGTGGCTCCAGGCAATTTCTTATTCTTCCCAAGGATTGAGCACTTTCTCTTGTATTCCATAGCTTCAGATCTGTTAGTCATGCTTGTTTTACCCACAACTCAAGTTATACCAAGGATGGATTAAAAGTTTAAGGAAAATTTGGTGTAGCTTGATGTTGTTGCTTGGAATTGATGAAAGAGAAAGGTTATTTGATTGATCTTGGAAGAAATCTTTAAAGCTTGTTGAATTTGATGGTGTTTTGATGGTGTAGTGTGATGAATTTGATGAAGAATTTGTGTTTATGGAAGATGGAGGAGAGGATTTGATGAGTTGTTGTGCTAATTGTGAAGGTTTGCACAAGCTTTAAGGTGTATATATAGGGTTTGGGTCTGAAAAATTCGTGTATGGAAGGCTAGGGTAAATCTCATAAGGTAAGAGTTTGATTAGGAAAAGAATTCCTTCACAAACCGCCTCTCTGCGGTGTACCAGATCAGACGTGCGGTGTACCAGACCTTACAGCTCTTCAAATTTTTGGTTTCTGGATTGCACCCGTGGTAGCACCCCGTGGCACGTGTTTTGTGCCTGCGGACCAGGGGTGCGGTGTAGGGGGTAGTCCGCGCCTGCTCTGTCAAAAAACCCGTGGTACCCGACCCCGTGGCACGCGTTTTGTGCGTGCGGACTAGGGTCCGGTGTACCGCGCCTATCGCTCAAATTTTTCTTGCTTTCTGGATGAAACCCGTGGTACCCGACCCGTGGTACGGGTTTTTGGGCACAGTGCATCCCTGCGGACCAGGGGGTAGTCCGCGCCAGGCCTTGAATTTCTCCAGATTTTTCCTTTTGACCCCAAACTTGTTTCCTGCACAATAACACACTACCTTTCTCTTCCTATTAGCTTGTAAACACAATTAAAAATATACACTAACTTAAAATTATACACTACAAAGCAATAAAACTAATCTAAAAAGCAATTAAAACAAGGGGTGTCTCCCAAGAGCACTTTTGTTTAACGTCTTTGAGTTAGACGTGTACCTCAGGCTAAGCGCATTCGACAAGAAATATTTTCTCCCCTTGCCCAAAGTCCTCACTGTCATAGTATCTCTTCAAACGCTGGCCATTCACCATGAATGTCCGTTGCTCGGTTGGATTTTCAATCTCAATCGCTCCATGAGGTGTGACTTTGGTAACAATGTAAGGTCCTCCCCAACGGGATTTAAGCTTTCCTAGGTAATTCGAAAATCGAGAGTTGTATAATAAAACTTTTTGTCCTATCTCGAAATGCTTTGGACGGAGCCGTTTATCATGCCATCGCTTTGTTTTCTCCTTAAAGAGGCGTGAATTTTCATAGGCAAGATAACGAAACTCCTCCAACTCGTTCAACTGCATCATCCTTTGCTTCCCGGCCAAGTCTAGGTCTAGATTCAGAGTTTTAATAGCCCAGTAGGCTCGAGCCTCAAGTTCAATCGGTAGATAACACGCTTTGCCGTAGACCATGCGATATGGAGATGCCCCAACTGGTGTTTTAAATGCTGTTCTATAAGCCCAGAGAGCATCATCTAGCTTTAACGACCAATCTTTCCTCGATTTACTCACGGTCTTCTCAAGAATAGATTTGATTTCCCGGTTGGAAACTTCAGCTTGACCGTTAGTTTGTGGGTGATACCTAGTTGAAGTACGGTGTTTCACTCCAAACTTCCGAAGGAAATGTCTCAGGGGAGCATTAAGAAAATGGGTACCTTTATCACTGATTAGCACACGTGGCGTACCATGTCTTGAAAAGATGTTTGTTTTTAAGAACTTAATCACAGTTTGAGCATCGTTCTTTGGTGTTGCCACTGCTTCTACCCACTTTGACACATAATCTACCGCAAGCAAAATATAAAGATTTCCATAGGAAGTGACGAAAGGTCCCATGAAATCTATTCCCATACATCAAAGATCTCAACTTCAAGAATATTATTAAGCGGTATCGCGTCTCTTTTTGATATATTACCAGTATGCTGGCATCTGTGACATGACTGGACAAACCGTTGACAATCTTTGTGTATGGTAGGCCAATAGAAACCGGATTGAAGAATTTTAGCTGCGGTTCTATCGCCCTTAAAGTGACCTCCATAAGGTGAACTATGACAACCTTCAATGATTTTCTCCATTTCACCTTCATGTACACATCTTCTAACCACTTGGTCACTACAAATTTTCCAGAGGTACGGTTCATCCCAATAATACTACTTGGCCTGGTGATTCAATCTTTGTCTTTGTTGTGGGTGGAAATCTTTGGGAAAGACACCACTCACAATGAGGTTGACTAGATCTGCATACCATGGCACAAAAGTACGTTTAATAGCAAAAAGTTGTTCATCAGGGAATACCTCTTTAACCAACAACGGTTCTTTGTTCGCATCAGATCCTTCGAGCCTTGATAAGTGATCAACAACTTGATTATCGCATCCTTTTCGGTCTCGAATATCTATGTCGAATTCTTGAAGTAACAGTACCCATCTAATGAGACGCGGCTTAGCGTCCTTTTTCTCCATGAGGTACCTAATAGCTGAATGGTCCGTGTATACAATAGTTTTCTTCCCAACCAGATAGGGATGAAATTTATCAAAAGCATAAACCACAGCTAACAACTCTTTCTCCGTTACTGTATAATTCATCTGGGCAGCGTTGAAAGTCTTACTTGCATAATAAATCCTGTGGAAAATCTTGTCTTTCCTCTGTCCCAACACAACACCCATAGCGTGATCACTAGCATCGCACATAAGTTCAAACGGAGCTTTCCAATCAGGAGGTATAACAATAGGTGTAGAGATTAGTTTTTCCTTAATCGTAAAAAACGCTTGAAGACATTCTTCAGTAAAATTAAAAGGAGTATCCTTTTCAAGTAAAGAGCAAAGCGGTTTGGCGATCTTGGAGAAATCTTTAATAAATCGTCGATAAAATCCTGCGTGACCCAAGAAACTTCTCACTCCTTTAACAGAAACCGGAGGTGGTAGTGTTTTAATAACTTCAATTTTAGCACGATCAACCTCCATCCCTGCCTTCGAAACTTTATGTCCCAACACAATTCCCTCTTGAACCATGAAGTGGCATTTTTCCCAATTAAGCACAAGATCTTTTTCTCTACATCTCACAAGGACTTTCTCAAGATTATTCAAACAATCGTCAAAACTATCTCCAAACACCGAAAAATCATCCATAAAAACCTCCAAGTATTTATCAATCATGTCCCAAAATATAGCCATCATGCACCTCTGGAACGTGGCAGGTGCATTGCATAAACCAAACGGCATTCTTCTATAAGCAAAAGTACCAAACGGACATGTAAAAGTTGTTTTGTGTTGATCGAGGGGATCCACACAAATCTGATTATAACCCGAATATCCGTCAAGGAAACAATAATATTCTCTCCCTGCGAGTTTGTCTAGCATCTGATCAATGAATGGTAGCGGGAAGTGATCTTTCTTTGTTGCTTTGTTCAGTCTTCGGTAATCCATGCACACTCGCCACCCCACAACTGGTCTTGATGGTATGGCTTCGCCTTGATCATTAAGGACGGTTGTGAAACCTCCTTTCTTTGGAACACATTGCACTGGACTAACCCAATCACTGCTAGCAATCGGATAGATAATTGTTGCGTCTAACAACTTGATAACTTCCTTCCTCACTACTTTTTTCATAGCTGGCATGAGTCTTCTCTGTCCCTCTATAGATCGCCCACCTTCGTTCTCAAGAATGATTTTGTGTTTGCAAACGGAAGGACTAATTCCCTTGATGTCGGCAATAGTCCATCCGATTGCTTCTTTGTTTGCGCGAAGTACTTGAAGTAGCTTCTCCTCTTGAGGACCTGAAAGGTTAGCATAAATAATAACAGGCAAAGTTTTGTTCATACCTAGATACGCATAGCGTAGATGATCTGGAAGTGGTTTTTCTTCGAGAACAGGTGGATATATTATAGATGGCTGTTTCATTGGTTCAATGTCACCTAGTTCTCGAAGTAGTTCTCGCACGTTTAATGCAGCAACAACTTCAGGGGGAATTTCAAGTTCCTCTGGTGTTTCAAGTGTTGAGGCTTTGTCAAGATAATCATCTAAGCTTGCTTCATTGAAGACTTCTTGCGTAATTTTTCCGATGACATCTACTTTGAAGCACTCGTCTTTTGCTTTAGGATATTTCATCGCCTGAAACACATTAAATCGTATATGTTCGCCTTGTACTCTCATGATCAACTCACCATTCTCAACATCAATTAGTGTTCGCCCCGTGGCTAAGAATGGTCTACCCAAAATGATGGGGACATTCTTATCCGCATCGTAGTCAAGGATAATAAAATCACAAGGAAAAATAAAAGAGCCAGCTTTAACTAAAACATCTTCAATTTTACCTATTGGTCGTGAGAGGGAGCGATCCGCCATTTGTAACACCACAGATGTGGGTACTACTTCTCCGATATTAAGCTTCTCGAACAGGGATCTAGGCATGAGATTGATGCTCGCGCCTAAATCACATAATGCTTTCCCGGTCCAACTATCTCCAATGCCGATAGGAATTGTAAAACTTCCGGGATCTTCTAGCTTTGGTGGCAACTCACTTTGACATATAGCACTGCACTCCCTAGGTAATCCAATTGGTTCCCCAGTCTCTATACTTCGCTTGTTGGAGAGGATGTCTTTCATGAATTTCATATAGGTTGGCATCCTCTTGAGTGCTTCATCAAGTGGTATATTAACTTCCAAATGCTTCAACATGTCAATGAACTTCTTGAATTCCAGGTCATTATCTTTCTTTCTGACACGTGAAGGGTATGGTAGTGGAGGGCGTGTATTGAGTTCCACTGGTTTTCTTATCTTTTCAGGTGTCTCGGCTTGGACACTCTTTGGTTTAACTACCTCCTCAACTGTATCTTTAATTATTTCTTCCCTCCTTTGTTCTGGAACAGGGATTGGTTCTTGTTCTGGTTCTGGTCTTGGTGGAGGTAGTTGTTTTCCACTTCGCAATTCAACTGCATGGCAAGAATCATCTCTAGGAGCAATAGTATCACTTGGGAGTTGCCCTTTCGGCCTAGTTTGTAATGTACTCGCCATCTGTGATATAGTATGCTCTAGTTGCTTTATAATCTTCTCCTGGGTTCGATCTTTTTGTTGGCTATGACTCATTTTCTTCTCAACTGTTTGCATTAATCTAGCCATACTCGAACTTAAGCTCTGGAGTTGATCTTGTTTTGCCAATTGCATCGATTGTTTAGGTGGGTATTTCTTTGGTTCTTGACAAGTTTTAACAATGGGTGCCTTTTTCTGAATAGGTTGTGGTGGACTATAAGATTGAAGTTGGGATTGCTGATAAGTTTCTTGCTCTCTGACCCAACTCTTTTGTTGTGGAGGTTGTTGATAATTAGTGTAGCTTTCTTGAGGACAATCATAAGCATTAGAGTAATAGTTATCACGAGGATATTGAACGGAAGCTACTGCTAGATTATTCATACATCCTTCCCACACATGATTTCTTGATCCACAACCAAGACACGAAGGAATTGTGCGTACTGTATTCACCTGAGCAATTATTCGGGCTTGTTCCGTTAGCTCTTCGAGTTGTTTAGCCAGTTCTTAAAGCTTCAGAGATTCTGAAGTGTTCTCCTTTACTGATTTCTTTGGCCAACTTCTCTCGTTCTCAAGAATTCTTTCCATCCCCAACTCAGCTTCTTCAGGATCTAGTAACACAAAACCTGCGTTTCCCAACGAATCTGCTTTTTCTCTTGATTTATCATTAAGGCCTCCATAAAACAAGGTTAAATAATATTCCGACGAGGATCTATGATAGGGACATCTCGCCTTCTTCTCTGTAAATCGTAACCATGCTTCACCCAAACTCTCTTCCTCTTTCTGTATAAATTGTTCAAGCTCCAACATATCTTTTAAACGTCTACTAACCAGATAAAAACGGTCTAGGAATCTTGCTTGAAGCTTGTCCCAATCTGAAATAACATGAGGGTATTGGGTATCATACCAATCGCTTGCACATCCGGTCAAGAAGAACTGGAACATCAGGTAATATACTTGCTCCCTAGTAACTCCTCTTACGATATAAGCATCACAGATCTGCATGAATTTCTGAATATATCGGATCAGATCTTGATGTGCATCTCCGCTGAATAACCCATGAGATGCAAATTGAGTTAGCATCCCAGGACCAGGTTTAAATTTTGCGGCTTGGATTTCTGGAGCGCTAATTCCTCGTGGCTCCACTCTAAATTAGATGGGTAGCTCAAGTCTCCTTGGGTTCTCCATCTGTAACTAAATCTGAAAAATAAAAACTAAAAAACAAAAGCGTAAAATAGAACTAACTAAAAAATAAAAGCACAAGATATATGCACAAGGACTAACGATGTTGTCCCCGGCAGCGGCGCCAAAAACTTGGTGGGGCCTAGGGTGTGATAAAATAAGATATAAATAAAGTGCAAAAACACCCAAAAACTACACGGTTCTGCAAGTATACAGATCGTATGCAAGTTTTAGATAAAGATTCGTTCCGTAGAGACTACAGAGGTTAGGAGAATCTTATGCAAATACCACGTGCAAGTAAAATAAAGATAGAACAACTAAACGCAAGTAAAAGTAAAGACAGGTAGATATTTGTTTGATTTTCTAATTAACTAAATTAAACTAAGAATTAAAAGACAGAAAATAAATATGAAAGAGAAGTGATATGAGAAGATAGCTTAAGTTATTAGCATGTAATCCCCACTAGTTTTGCCGTTCTAAACATGTAAGGGTGAATTATGTAGTATTTCCCTAATCGGTCCCAATATGCTATCGGTAGTTTAAAATAGGATTTACCCGTGTCAATAAGGCTTCCTAAGCAAACTTTTCCTGTAATTGGTAAATAGTCACAAAGACTAAACCATAGTGATTATCTAGCTAGGTTGGGTTGTCAGATTAAACCTAAACTAAACGTTATGTGCTAAACATGCAATTAAACACCGTTGTCAATGATATCCTAATTACTAGATGGTAATTCTAATGGCTGCAGTCCACAAGAACACAGAATATAAATCCAAACACATAAACAGAGAATAAAAACTATAATTCTATTTAAAACATTAAATTCCCAAATTAGATAGATGTCAATCAAAACTAGGGTTCATACATATATTCTAAAACTCAAGCTAAAGAAATTTAGTTCATGAAAGTAAAGAAAGAAATTACAAAATTAAAGGTAGAAGAAGACATTATTGATGAACAGCTCCTTCCAGACTTCTCTCTTGTGTTGTAAGCTTCCTCTTGGTTTAAGGTTTCACCAAGGATGATTTAAGAGTGTTAAGAGGCTGTATTTATAGTGTAGAGGTTGACCTAATTCGTTTCTTTAGAGATAACTTAAGTAATGGACTCCTAGCCCAACTCAAATTCGTAAGGAAATAAAGATAAACACTGCTGCGCTATTTTGAGTGTATCTTCTTCGTTATTGGTCGGATTGAGCTCCATAAGATACCAAAAGAATCGCAACAAAATTATCTTGACCCTGTAGAAGGAAATTACCAAATTCGGCCTATTTCTTAGGTAAAAACGCATATCTTTGGTCGTGTATGCAGAATCCCAGATTTAGGCAGCTTTTCCATTTCCATCTTTTTAGCAATATTTTCCTTATCTCCAATTTCTATGCAAATCTCTTTCCATAAGTTGTAGTATTTGACTTGGACTCTAATTAATCTCCATAATTATCTTTAAAGCTTCACACTAAATAAACAATTAAACCCAATATGCTCTAAAAATAATAATTCTACAAATCAAGACTCAAAATAGGAAAGTGCACTAAATTAAGCTAAAATCAACCTATAAACTAATAAATACGCCTAAAATGATGTCTCATGAGTAGATTTTATTATCACAAATGAGGAGACATCACTATCTAAGATCATGCTCAACCCTCTTACATTCCATGATCCAATGATCATGGATCTGGAGGTTTGTTTTTATGCCCCTCCTGAACTTGTGAACTACTTAGAATTCTTAGTACAGTATCATCAAAAGCAGACAGGGCTACTTAGCACTTTCAAAGAATTACTCTCAGAGGTTGGAGATGTTAATTTACTACCACTAGCTTGATTTCTTCTAGATATACATCTCCATGGTTCCTCTGTTTCACTTGAATTCGATTCCTTATTTGTATTAACTACCTCAATGTTTTTCCCTTTATCCCTATATTTCCCTTTCTCTACAATTTCCCCTGCAAATTTTTGTTTATGACCCCAAACTTGTTTCTCAAGTTTACATATAGTATGTTCAAAACTATGGCATTTTGGACATTGGCTTGGACTCCATTCATACACAACCTCTACCTAATGAAGATCACAAAAAATTGTATCTACATAGAGCTTATTAGGTAACTTAGTTTTCAAATTGACCTCAACACATACCTTAGCATATCCCAATCTTGATTTTGATTCTGTAATGGACCCATTTGGATGGGTAATCCAATTCCACTAGCTATGTGTCCTAGCCCTTCTTTAGACCATAGATTCATTGGCATATTCTCCAGCCTAATCCACACAGGAACTTGATCAACCTCTATTTTACCAAACTGCATATCCACTTTCCACTCCCTCAAGAACAATGGTTTCCCACTTATATGCCAAATCTGTTCAATAAGCTTTATGACGTTTCTCTTTATCATCAAAACTGAACAAATACATATTCTCATTAGATTTAATATTCAATTTTCCAAACTCCCTCCATTGGTACCTGACAAAGTTAGTAATCATATAATATAGTGGTGCAGGTCTAATAAATTGCCCTACTAAACAATTTTCCCAAATTTAGCACCATCATCAAGTATACACTGAGGAGGCTTAATAATAATACGTCCATCGTGCGCGACCGGTTTATGATAGTCTAATTTCAAGTTACTTATAGTCTTACAATCAAATAAACTCCTCCATTGGTTATGTGTTTTCGGATTTATCAGATTGTCTTTGACATGAACAACCTTAGCATTATCTTCAACCTATTTAACCATAGGAGACCAGATCGGAGTAACATGACTCTTCAGATTTTATTACTCTCCTTTGGAGTCTTGTTAATACAATTGTTACTACCCTGTTTTGGATCTAAAGGAGTAGATGTTTTCACAATAACAGATTTCTGTTCGTTCATGTGGGTTCTAGTTTGATCTTCTCTCGAGCTACTTACAACTTTCGCATTGTTTATACTTGTTTGAACATCTTTGAAAATTTGCCTCGTAATATCGACTTTAACATCTCGTTTCTTTGGTGCCATAGAAGGGAAAAGAAAGAATGCTAATTGAAGAAAAGAAACATAAGGTCTAAGGTAAGGTGTATGAAGGTTAAGAATTCCGAATCATGATAAAAAATGGTTGAAAAAGTGTGAAGATCTTTTGATAGATCTGAAAAATTGTGGGATAAACAAAAGATTTGAAAAGAAAGCAACCAAAAAGATGTTGGTTGATTGTTTTTTTGGAGAATGATTCAGAATGAAAGAGAAAAAAAAAAAAAAACGCGTAGGGAAGTAACGAGTGAGCACCTTAAATCGTCAAAAGAGGAATGGAGCGTGTGGAGCGCGTTCCTTTCGCAACTTCAGTCATTACAATAATTTATTTAGAAAATAAATTTTGAATATGAACGAAAAATAAATATTAAATAACTAAAAAAAAATTACATCTCATCATTCGCTACTCCACATCTTACTCTCCCGTCTTCCATCTACGTCTGAAATTAGTTTCGTCTCCCATATTCATTCCATATATTGCTAAAATCGGTCATTATGGTCTTCAAGAAGAGCAAGATTGCTAGATCCAAGGTTTCTTTTCTTCCATTAAACCCTATTTATATTTTTTTTTAGATTTTTTTAATTTTTTACTATTCTTCTATGAATTTATGTGGTATACATATCTTATTTCTTTGAATTTGAATTTAAGTTAGTGATTCAATTACACTTAAACTTATTTCATGTCAGATTTTTTCTAAATTTATAAAATAAATATATAATGCTGTATAAGTATAAATTTTGTTCATATTTGTGATGGCAATGCTCCAATTTTACTTTGATGAGCTTCATCACATAATTTAAATAAAGATGGATCTTTATAGATTAAATCTATCTTATCACTATTTAAAATAGTTGTTATGGGCTTTAGTTCATGTTCAAGTTAAACATAATACAAATAATAACAATTTAAAGATCAAAACATATTAAAAGTAATTAATGATTTCTCCTTCATATTAGTATTTTTTTTATTTCCAATCCCATGTTAAAAGATGCAATAGGTTCTCCAACTATTGGTCATGAAATGTATTGGTCAATTCCCAAAAGTAATCATGTTCACTGCACGTTAAAATTCAGTCAAATTTGTGCTAGCTCGCAAGGTAGGCGAGTTTTATTTTTTTACTAGGTTGCCTGTTAATCCATTCTTTCTTAACTCGCAACCCATGACTCTTTCCAGTGACTCCATCCACATCCTTATTTGCTATATCAATCAATCATGTTCTATCGAAACTTGGCCATCCCTCCAAGACTAATATCTCAAATGTTTGCTCATGAGGGCCGCAACTTCTAGCACCTTAAATTGTTTTAATGATACTCTTGCTAAATTTTTTGCCACTCATATTATTCCGTATATGATTTCATGTCCTCATACACCATAACAAAATGGTCACAACATTTAAATGGGAATAATTTACCTCTTCATGTTTCCTTGTCTATATAATTTGGTTTGAATCAACAACCGTTTCTTCGATCAACCATTTAACAACTAAAACTTTTCACAGAAAATATCCTTATGCCTTGCTCTTTAATTGTCCTTATGATTTTTTTATCTACATGCTTTTGGTTGTCGATGCTGTCCTTATTTTGGTTCTTGCAGCTGGTTGTTACAGCAATTGAACATGTATAAAGGCTTTATATGTGAAGATGTATATATATATAACTAAACATCCCAGCTTTAAATCATAGTTTGTTATATCAAATAATCAAGCAATAAATCATTATTTAAACTAACATAACTACACTTTTTCTTTATTACGCTATAGAATTTGTCTCATATTTCTTTTTGCTTTTCTATAATGACAGATGAATGAAATCGAGCAAAGCACGGAAAGCCAAGGGTGTTTTCCCGATGATCTATTCATTATGATTCTTCTTTGCCTTCCTGCAGACATTCTTTACAATGTCATGAGGTATGTTTGTCGTCACTGGTATAAAATAATCCAATCTCCGGATTTTATTTCAACACACCTTGAAAAGTCAAAACCTGGCCTCGTAATTACGCAAACATGGCCTGGCAAGAGATGGTATGTTACTAGACAGACATCACACCATGGTTATGGTGTAGAGGTGAAGGAGTTTAAGTCATCTAAGTGTTCTGATAATATACAAGCGAGTTGTGATGGCTTAGTTTTCGTAATTGGTCCTGAAATTGAACTGCGCTTCCCTTCCTACCCCTGTTATGTTGCAAATCTTGCTACGAAACAGTACTTGCCCCTCCCTATACTTCCCATTACTCTAGAAAAATGGAGGTTTTATCTTTCATATGCTTCGGCTTCTCGATTATACAAAGTGTTGTGTCACACAGAGTGGAGATCATATATATTAACAGTAGGTGTTGATCTAGAGTGGAGACAGGTTGATATGAGTAGGTTAACGTTATCTGCAAATGAAATCAACTGGTATCCCATTCCTGATTACTCACTTTCTGTTTCTGTAAATGGTTTCGTGTATTGGGTACAGAGGAGGAACCAAGTCCCATTTATCTTTTGTTTTGATATTGAAACCGAAACATTTAGGCCGGAGATTCTTCTTCCTCCTCAATTCCATAATAAAGACGAACCTGTTTATCATCCTTTTCCTCCTCAATTCTATAGTAACGGTCTTCTTGCAATGGAGCGTTCACTTTGCGTGTATAGGCATGTCAACAGTTATTCGTTTGAGTTTTGGTCGCTGAATTATCAACAAAACGGAGATGGAGAATGGAAGAAGCTGCCTGATATTAATTTAACTGAGAGTGAATTGTTAAGATCTCCAGAAGCTGCATGGATTACTCCTTATGCCTGGTTGAACAGGGAGCAATTGGTTTTAAAGGCACCAAACAGAGTCTTAGTTTACAATTTGAGTACTGGAGAATTGCATCAAATCGAAGAACTTAATAAGGAACCTGATACCCTGTTTGCTCATCTCAACAGCTTGGTTAATTTGTCCATGGTTATGAAGAATGGACGACTATGCAAGAGTATAAGAGCTAGAGAAAAAGTCTACTCGGAAAAGAACATGATGGCTGAATTCGAAGAAATATTAGGACAATTGATATAATTTGTCGTGTGTATTTCATTACTTTTTATTTCAGAATTTTAATATTCATTCTCTTGTCTTGTTGAATTCTTCACCCTTATTTACTATTTTGTTGAATTTCCGGTGTGATCTTAATAATTTTTGTTTTGCTTCAATTGTGATCTTAATAATTTTTGTTTTGCTTCAATTGTGATCTGGATAATTGATCATTATGTTTTGCGACTATATTGATTATCATTCTTTTCTAGTTTTGACACCATTAACAGCCATTGGATGAAGTCACAGTAAGTAGCAGCACCTATATATATTCCTAATAAATTGACTCTTTATTACATGTAAAATAAACACATAAGTCTATCAGATTCATAGACCTGTTAACAGCAACTCGGTTGCTGGGAGCCTTAACAGAGAAGCTACGAAGTTGGGTTCTGGTGAGGCTTACTATGGGCAATCGGAAACAGCAGGTTCGGAGCACTTGGTGATTGAAACTACTGAAAACTGGTAAGCTGAGCTCCAATTTGCACATTTCGAAGGTACGAGGTGACATGAGTAATGAGTCTGAGTACTCAGCAAGTTTCAATCTAAATTATGCAGAGTTGCTAACTAGTTAATTACACTTTGGAAATGAATAAATCTGGAAATTCGGGTGAAACTATGTTGTTTGACAAAACTATTTAATCAAGCTCTCATAGGGCTACCCATGTGCTGGACAAATCATCCGAGTTGAATTTGGTTGATCAAACTAATTAATAAGGGTTTGAAATTAATAATACTCGCATGTCGCAAAATGTGATTGAGCGTGAAACAATCACCCGAGATGCCGTGAACATGGCTGATGGCTCAGTCACGAACTTTAATTACGCGTGTGGTTTTGACCCGAAGGTGGAGAGGGTGGCCGTGAACATGGTTGATGGCTCAGTCACGAACTTTAATTGTGCGTGTGGTTTTGACCCGAAGGTGTAGAGTGGCGAAATAGAGGGATTTTAGGAATATCTTTTTAATAATTGCAAACCTTCCTTAGGAAATCAATAAAGCATTTAGTGCCCGTTTGGAAACGCTTTTTTAAAGAAGCACTTAAAAGTGTTTTTAGCATTTGAAGAGTTTTTTTAACTTTCAAAAACACTTTTTTGATGCTTCTTAAAAAAAAAAAAGCACTTAAAATAATTTTAGATTTCAAAATTAATTTTAATTATTTTATTAAATTTGAATTTTATTCTAAAAACGTTTTTTACTCCAAAATAAGTACTTCCAAACGGACCCTTAAAATGACTACAAGACATAACATCTTTCTTATGCAACCTAGATTCGAACAAACATGAGATAGCAACGTCATACTTGGAGACAAGGGACTTAAAGGGTTCCCTAACCCTTTGACTATTCCATACGAGTGGATTATCCATCCATCCTGGGTACTTTAGAGTAGTAATCTACTCCTTCAACTCTTGAATAACAAAACTTTTTTTCATAGGTTTGACCCATGTACTACCATCGTCCTTGGTACTACTATCACAGCTATCCACTCTTATTGCATGACCAAAACACCCATCCCCATTACAGAGATACCTCATATATCCACCACTAAACAAAGCTTGATTCCTACTCAAATCCTCCTTGTCCCCATCTTTCTTTCCAAAGACTTGACATTTAACCTTCCAAAAACTTGAATACATGTCTTCCATGAATATTTGAATTTTGTTAATTCTTCTCCCCATCACATTAAATTCCTCATGCTTTAGTTTCCTAATCTCCCCGGTCCTAATACTTAATCTAAACTCCACATTTGGACAAAGGCTATAAATCTTTAACCCTATTGACTATATAGTTAGGCAAGCCCATCAAGATCACTATGCACACTATACGACTATCTATCATTTTAAATAACCGAACCCTCTTTAGGGTGACAGTCCTAGTTACTAAAGGGGCAACCCTATACCTACATATAGAAATGGTTGCAACGATGTGGCAAATACATAATACAGATCAATTAAAAATAATTCAAATTTTAGATGTAATTTCACAAATAGTATAATAATTCTAGGGTTCATACATTAGTACTATCCTCAAGCTACTAGGATTTAGTTCATACTAAAGAAATTAAAACTAGCAATTGAAAGTACAATATTCATGTTCTGAAGATAAAACAGAATAAAGATACTCTAATAATTGTTGATGAACGATAAACAAATGAGGTGGAATGGCATGAATTGCTTCCAGACTCCTTTTTCTCCTCTTCTCTCTGCTCTAGGAGATTTCTAATTAGTTATGATTAGGGACTCTACCTAGTATTAATTTTTGACATTTAAACGTTCTATCACGCTGCATGGGTTGTGGACCTCTTTAAAGTGACCAAATCCAACCCAAAAACGTTTTACTAAAAAGGTGCTAGTTCAAACCACAACACCGACAATTTACATAAGTCTCTCAATTTAGCTCTGAATCATGCACCGGTGAATTATACGCGTTCCTAACTACAAATACTAGCTAGAAATCAAAGGTATCCTCCAAAATCATTGTCAACCTTGCGTGGTAACTCGAGTAATCCACTTTCCAAATCTGGCCGCCACATGCTTTCACTTTCTAAAATTGATAGAATCTTCATTTTTTGCCATAACTAAGGGGTAATCTCGTCTTCATCACTTCTTATCATTGTCTTGGAGTATCTTAGAATCCAAGCATTTAAGAGTTGCACACTGAACACACAAATTATGCACAAAAGCTCTAGAAATACCATAAACACATAAAATAGACAAGAAAGTGTAAAACGTCAGATTATTCTATCACATATTTGGATACATCATTTATCTTCCTAGCATCACTTGAAGATTCCCATATAAAATTATGAACAATGTGATTAATGTCTTTACATACTTATACTGGCAACTTTATGGTATAAATAGTGTATCTTGGTATCACACTAAATATAGACTGGGCGAGAGTAATGCACACTTCCAAGGATAGGTTTGATAGTTAGGTAGACGTTTCTTTATGGTCTCTGAAATTGTATGAAAAACTCTCTAGGTAGTCGTACATAGTTAATAAGAGTGCCCATATATATTCCAAGGGAGTTACTGAGACAAAATCCACTATATCCCTCTATAAATTCATTTCTTATTTTTGTTACATTACTTGAGAAGTGAATGAGAAACGCTCTAGTGCTTACCGATTGACCCGTCTCATTAGTGAATAATTGCATTATTTTATAATCAAATCAACCAAGGGACATTTAGCCTATGCAAATAGTATCATACCATTCACAGAAAATAGTGATATATGGGAATTCCACCCCTCATTAGTTGGTTTGTCTTCCATACCTAGACTCACATAGTTGTTGTATATACATATGTAGTCTTTCCATGAACATCATAAATATGTATGAGGTAACGTTCCTACTTATTGAATCCCCCGTTATAGTTTGTAGGCCTCAAAAGGTTCCCCATTCCATGGTACCTACTAGGGCTGCACACGAAAAACCACAAAACCGACCCAACCCAACCCGAAAAAACCAACCCGCACAAACCATGGTTTGTAATGGGCCCAATTATTTTTTTGTGGATTTGGGTTGGTTTGCGGTTTTGGAAAAGCCCAAACCGCAGGTATCCAACCCAACCCGCAGGTAACTCTAGTGGTAATGTCATTGTGTTAAAGGAGCTTGAGTCATTTAATGCAAGTACCGAGAAGTTGTACCCTTTTCTGCAAGGTGGGGAGGAGGATAGTGATGAAGCTGATGCATCGAAGAAGACAATTCCACAATTTGGGGAGAGGAATGATAAGCTTTCACAAGGATTGGATTTATTATCGAAAGAATTGAATAGTTGCTTTTAAATTATTCTTGCTTTGCTTGGTAATCTTAGAGTTGGGAGCATTGTGTCTATCCCCATGGAAAGAAGGAATCGTGTTGAAGGGTAACATGTGAAGTGAATCACGTGTGTGTTAGATTAGGTGGCTATAAATGATTAGGCAATAGAAAGTGAGAAAACATGCATTATATCAGGTTTATAATTTTCAAATGTTGTAAATATTTAAAACTACATAAGGTTGTGTCTATTTTCTAGCTGTGTAATAATTACATGAGTGAAACTTATATTAAATTTTCTCCTATTAGAGTATTTAATTGTGTAAAAAAAGTGTTTTCATAGCACAAAACCTCCATACAGATAGTTATTAAGTGCAAAAAACTAGCTAGCAACTGATTAAAGAGCTTTTTCAATATAAATATTGACAATCAAATTGTTAACATCCAAGATAAATGAATGAGATAACAAGCATAAGTTTGGTCTGCAGATAAAAAAAAAACATGCTAGTGAAACTTTCTACTTCTGTCTGCACAATAGCACAATAGGCTTTAGATTTAGATATTTAAGCGCACGTCTCTTCATGAGTATCTGAGTATGGATTTTTCCATGCACATAAGATAAATCATGTTTATAATGTTGTACTTTCTGAGTAGTAATATTTCCTTCTTCGAAAGAACACGCTATAGTAAATATTACACACCACATTATTCAGTTACAAACTCAAAGGTCTAGAAAATAATTTAATTTTCATGAAATAGAACTATCATGAGATTTTACTTTAACTATGCCATTTATATTTGAATGGCCGTTAACGGGTGGATTAGAACACACCATTAAACCAAGACGCAAAAGCTTGTTTAGAACGGTGGAAAATTTATCTCAAATTGGGTTAAAAAATGGTTCTTTAACCAAAGAAAAGCAATGTTTAGTAATCCGTCTATAAGCTAAACACAGAAAGAAATGAAAATAATTGCAGTTGGGGTCCTTAGAAGAACCGCTAATAGATTAGGTGCACGGAGAGACTGGCGGCACATGTCTCAGCTCCCCATCATTTCTTGATTCCAGTGATCAACCTCTAACACAAGTGCCTAGTGCAGGTCTCTTTCTCCAGCTCTGTAATTTTCGGCCCCTAATTATCATTATTAATCACAACTATCAGATTCCGTGTCTCTTTACTTAGAGTTGTACCAAGACAATTTGCTGCAGAAAAAGCCCCCTTTCGTGACTGATGTTGATGATTATTAATAACCTCGGGATAGCCTACATATTATTAAGAACCAAATTGGTATATCAGAATTCACAAAAAGGTGAGTTGAACTACTGCTTTTTTCTAGTAGCATAAAAGAAACAAAGAGAAGCTTACCTGAAAAGAAATAAATGGTACATCCTTGGTTTTCTCAATTGATCTCTTGCACTTTGGATAAGGCTTTGAATTAGCTAATATCCTGCAAGATATATATACAAAGTTAGATAGCATTGCCCCTTACTCAGGACATGTAAAAACTATCTATGTATCAAGTTCTCAAAGCACTCACCAATTTAGTGTTTTTCAAGTTTCATAAGAAATCAAAGTTTCATCTAATTCCATAATATTCTCTCAAACTAGTATTAGTTCAAAAAAAGGTGAAATCCAGAGCTCTATACCAACAATATTGTGATTGATTAAAGAATAAAACTCACATCATGTAGAATGAGTTTTGTCACATGCAGCTGATCAGCAATACCACTCAGTATCGGATATGAACTTACCCCGCCAACGACTGAGCCAAGTCCTCTAGACAATGATCTGAGCCAAGTCGTCGCCAACAATCTGAACAAACTCCACCAACGATCTGAACCCAAAGCAGATGCCATTAACCATTAATAAAGCTAATTGCCAAATTGAACAAGGTAAGCGCAGTAAGAGCAGAAAATTCATTTTTATAATATAAATTACGTTTTATTTACCTTTTTTATAAAATTGTACACGATTATGGAGCCTTCACAACCGTCCCAACCAGACACTATGCCACAAACAATCAAAAACATGGTAAATTGTACTGGATATGAGGTAAGTAGGGTTGTCGTATCCAAATGTGTGATAAAATAATGATAGAAAAGTGCACACACCTTTAGAGAACAAATATAAACTTTCCGCAAGTGCACGAGTCATTTGCATGTAATAAGTAAGTAAAATAAGTATTGATTCCAGTGACTACGAAAGTTAAGTTGTAAATAATGTTCTTAGAAAGTGTACTAGAACAAGTTGATAAACTAAATACACAAAAGATACTAAATATTTGTTTGGTTTTGATTTAAGACTCAAATGAAAATAATAATTAACTAAGAATTAAACTAAAGACAAATAAAGGGAATAACAAAAGGAGAAAGATATGAGAGTTTAGCTCTAGAACTAGCAAGTAAATCCCACTAGCTTTATTCTACATTTATCGTCTAAGAGAGAATTGTATGATAAATAAGCAATAGCTGGGATTCTAAATTCCTCCTGACTCCCGCCAGGATAAATTAATCTGAATACTACCATCTCTCCAAATAATACACACTCTACCTATTGGGTCTTTATTATAATTATGTAAAATATTATAATTCTTGAACTGATTCTCCATAATAACCTTCATACTGCTAAATTGAACTTTAGTTTCCAACAAGCACATCACCTGAATTTTTTTTGGTGAACGTGTAGTTTGAGACATCTAACTATCTAAGATCATGCTCAACCCTCTTACATTCCATGATCCAATGATCATGGATCTGGAGGTTTGTTTTTATGCCCCTCCTGAACTTGTGAACTACTTAGAATTCTTAGTACAATATCATCAAAAGCAGACATGCTTACTTAGCACTTTCAAAGAATTACTCTCAGAGGTTGGAGATGTTACTTTACTACCACTAGCTTGATTTCTTCTAGATATACATCTCCATGGTTCCTCTGTTTCACTTGAATTCGATTCCTTATTTGTATTAACTACCTCAATGTTTTTCCCTTTATCCCTATATTACCCTTTCTCTACAATTTCCCCTGCAAATTTTTGTTTAGGACCCCAAACTTGTTTCTCAAGTTTACATATAGTATGTTCAAAACTATGGCATTTTGGACATTGGCTTGGCCTCCATTCATACACAACCTCTACCTCATGAAGATCACAAAAAATTGTATCTACATAGAGCTTATTAGGTAACTTAGTTTTCAAATTGACCTTAGCACATACCTTAGCATATCCCAATCTTGATTTCGATTCTGTAATGGACCCATTTGGATGGATAATCCAATTCCACTAGCTATGTGTCCTAGCCCTTCTTTAGACCATAGATTCATTGGCATATTCTCCAGCCTAATCCACAAAGGAACTTGATCAACCTCTATTTTACCAAACTGCATATCCACTTTCCACTCCCTCAAGAACAATGGTTTCCCACTTATATGCCAAATCTGTTCAATAAGCTTTATGAAGTTTCTCTTTATCCTCAAAACTGAACAAATACATATTCCCATTAGATTTAATATTCACTTTTCCAAACTCCCTCCATTGGTACCTGACAAAGTTAGTAATCATATAATATAGTGGTGTAGGTCTAATAAATTGCCCTACTAAACAATTTTCCCAAATTTAGCACCATCATCAAGTATACACTGAGGAGGCTTAATAATAATACATCCATCGTGCGCGACCGGTTTATGATAGTCTAATTTCAAGTTACTCTTAGTCTTACAATCAAATAAACTCCTCCATTGGTTATGTGTTTCCGGATTTATCAGATTGTCTTTGACTTGAACAACCTTAGCATTATCTTCAACCTATTTAACCATAGGAGACCAGATCGCAGTAACACGACTCTTCAGATTATTACTCTCCTTTGGAGTCTTGTTAATACTATTGTTACTACTCTGTTTTGGATCTAAAGGAGTAGATGTTTTCGCAATAACAGATTTCTGTTCGTTCATGTGGGTTCTAGTTTGATCTTCTCTCGAGCTACTTACAACTTTCGCACTGTTTATACTTGTTTGAACATCTTCGAAAATTTGCCTCGTAATATCGACTTTAACATCTTGTTTCTTTGGTGCCATAGATGAGAAGGGAAAAGAAAGAATGCTAATTGAAGAAAAGAAACATAAGGTCTAAGGTAAGGTGTATGAAGGTTAAGAATTCCGAATCATGATAAAAAATGGTTGAAAAAGTGTGAAGATCTTTTGATAGATCTGAAAAATTGTGGGATAAACAAAAGATTTGAAAAGAAAGCAACCAAAAAGATGTTGGTTGATTGTTTTTTTGGAGAATGATTCAGAATGAAAGAGAAAAAAAAGAAAACGCGTAGGGAAGTAACGAGTGAGCACCTTAAATCGTCAAAAGAGGAATGGAGCGTGTGGAGCGCGTTCCTTTCGTAACTTCAGTCATTACAATAATTTATTTAGAAAATAAATTTTGAATATGAAAGAAAAATAAATATTACACTTTGTAAATGAATAATTGGGTGAAACTATGGTGTTTGATAAAATTATTAAATTAAGCTCTCATAGGGCTACCCACGGACAAATCATCCGAGTTGAATTTGGTTGATCAAACTAATTAATAAGGGCTTGAAATTAATAATACTCGCATGTCGCAAAATGTGATTGAGCGTGAAACAATCACCCGAGCAGTGTTGTTAAAGGAAAAGCGCAAAAAAAAAACGACGGGACCAAAAATAACGTTAAGCGCAAAGCGCACGATTAATCGCTAGATTAATGTACCGAAACTTTTTTAAAATACATAAAAATAAAAATTATATTAATATTAAATAATATTAATATAAAGCATACAAAATATAATCAAAAAGAAAAAAACTTAAAAATTTAACATATCCAAAAACACAAACATATTGTCAAAATTGTTAATATCATAAAAAATAATTTTCCTAATCCCTAGAGGTGTAGATATTAATCCTCATTATATTCTAAAGTATCGTCAAATTTGTCATCACCAAAATCTTCATCCATGTCACTTTCTTCCTCAAACTCTGGATCTTCTTGTTCCTCTTCATCCTCATCTATTAGTCTTAACCTTGTACTTGATTTTTGGTTAGTATCTCTAATCGGTTCTCGAGTTTCCATAGTTTCCACGCCATCCCAAGAATTTTCGTCTACATCATGATCAAGTTCTCCTTCGTCATCCATGTTAGCACCCATTTCTCCGACTAACCATTCATTACAATCGTCAATATCTTGCAATGAAATAGGATCAATAGTATCTTTTGAAAGTCCTAGAGGGGGGGGTGAATAGGATTACTAATAAGATTAATGCCTAATTAAAAATCTTTTGGACAATTATAAGTTTAAGAAAGAAACTTCTAAGTCAACTAATATATCAAACTCCTAAGGGATCATACAATGGATAAGCTAAGAGGTTCGATATATAAGTGATACAAGTAAAACGAGTTTCTAATCTCTTACTACTCTAGATGACAATATGTTAGATAAACTAGATAATCAATATCACAATATTCATGGTAGCATATTATCAAACATATAAAGTGCGGAAAGAAAATGGAGTAGGGATAGAAAGATACACGCGATTTATAGTGGTTCGGTTTCCCTACATCCACTACCTAAGGAAGCCTCCTTAGGATTTCAAGCTTTTCACTAAGCTCCCGTGTCTCTCTTAACCGGGTCGAGAACACAATAACCCTTACAACCTCTTCGATAACACGAAGGACAAACACTTGTGTAATCACAACACAAGGATACCAAGTATACTCCCTATACTTGAATTCTCTCTTAATCTATCTATTACAAGACCTAGACTTAAGAGGATAGATACAAAGTGTTTAAAGGGGTGCTTATAAAAGCTTGTGACTAAACTCCTAAAAGAGTGGATATAACTATAAGCATGTAAACTCCTCTTGAGTAGATAGAACCTTGTGGCTTATTTGATTAACTCCTTGAAAGGACTTATAAGCTCACTAAGATTGATTTTGACTATGTATAGCTCTTGACACCTTCTTGAATGATAACAATTAAGCCCCTTAATGTTTGTAATTAGTTGGTGTAGTTGTAGCCTTCAAAGAGCTTCAATTTATAGCAGAAAATAGCTTCCAACGGTCATAAGGTTTGAGACCAACGGATCTATTAATCTCCCAACGGATATATTTCTTATGACTTAAACTTTTGTGCAGAAAAACCTTTCTTGCGGTGTACCACAAGTATCGTGCGGTGTACCGCACCTCAACGGTTAGATTTTCTATCTTTCTGGCGGACTAGCCATGCACCGCGCCCTGGTCCGCATTCTTGGTCCGGTGTACCGCGCCATTGGTCCGGTGTACCGCACCAAGCATCTTTGAAAGAATTTGACTTATGCTATGATGCTCGGATCAATAAATCTTCTTCACGAAAGTTGTAGATAACATCATTCTTATAAACATTGTAGTTGATCATTAAAGCTATATCTCAAAGTACATAAAGATATGAATAAAAGTGAATGCAATTAGATATAATAAGAATGGTATGAAAAGTGTTTTTGATGAATAATAGTGCAAGTTAGGATGAATATAACAAGAGTAATTAGCACACTAATCATAAGAGGATTTGTCACATTAAAACAACCTATTAAGGGAGGCTATATGCCAACATCTTTCAAATCGTAACGAGCCTTGAGAGCTTGATTATACTTGACAAAAACCAAATCTTGTAACTATTGATGGTGGAGTTTGTTTCTTTTTTTCGAATGGATCTGTAAATAACCACAAGTTTAGATTGTGTTGAATATATAAAAAATAATTGACATACGTCTAACAAATATTGATTAAGTGGACTATAATTATTACTTACATGCTCAAACACACTCCAATTACGCTCGCAACCTGTGGCACTACAAGTCAATGATAATACTCTAATGGCAAAGTGTTGTAACTTGGGTGCCAAACTTCCAAATAAATTCCACCATTGAGCTATAAATGAATATATAATTCAATATATTATGATTATAAAAACATAAGGGATAATAATAAATAAAATATTGACATGTTTCAAACATGGAGACATTGTTGTCCTTGCACGAATCACTATTGCGGAACCAAAAATTTCAATCCCTTCTTTATACTTTGGCAATTCACGTGTGATTGTATCTTGATCGATTAATGAGGGAACCAACTTCTCGATACACGTTACTAACCCTGTATGTACTTCATCATCCGTCTCAATTCTTGGATTACTATAAAAAAATTCTGGATTCAAGTAATGCCCTGCTGCATGCAATGGGTGATGTAGTTGACAGTTCCATCTATCATCAATTATCTTGAATAGTGCTTCATATCTCGATGTGTTCTCATTAAAAGTTTTTGTGATAGCTTCTTTAGCTCTATCCATGGCCTCATAGATATAACCCATGACTGGCTTCCTTTCATTGTCCACTAGTCGAAATACTCTCACAATAGGACCCATAATTTTCAAGACATAAAGAACATTCTTCCAAAAAGATTGCATCATCAGAATTTCTTGTGCTCTTTTTCCTTTTTTTTCCTTGGCACACCTACTTTTATCCCATTGGTCACACGCAAACATGGTTCGAAGTTGATTCTTTTGCTTATGAATGCTGGTCAAAGTTAAAAAACTCGTAGCAAATCGAGTCACTCCATTTTTCACCAAATTCTTGTTGTTGGTGTAGCTTCTCATCAAATTGAGAACTCCAGGGTGATTATAGATATAACCAACAAGACAAATTCATTTCTTATAGTTCTCCTTATCTTTGGAATCTTGCCAATATATTCCAATATAAGATCAATACAATGGGCTGCACATGGGTCCAAAAGATGTGCCACTTTTCTTGTTACAATAACAACCCTATAATCAAGTGAAAATGACAATAAGATAAATTAACCAATTAATTAATAAAAATATAATACAATTAAATTATACAAAAGAGACGAACCAGCTTTTTTATAATTACTCCCATTATCAGTCACCACCTGCACGATATTTTGCTCCCCAACTTTATCAACAAATTTAAGCAGCAACTCAAGTATTGCTGATGCACTCTTGGTAATATCTGATGCATCAATAGACTCTAAAAACATTATTCCTGGGGAACAGTTCACCATTAGGTTGATTATACTCCTACGATTTCTATCTGACCAACCATCGAACATGATAGAACAACCATGCTTTGCCCATTGTAACTTATGATTAGCCAACAATTCATTAGTAATTTGCGCTTCCTTTTTCAGAATTGAAACTCTCAACTCGTGATAACTTGGAGGTTTTAAATTTGGTCCACACTTGCCAATTGCCTCGATCATCTCCTTGAAACTATTCAAATTTGCAACATTGAATGAGAGCCCGGCTTGGTAAAAAAAATCTACCAATGTATTGAATTGTTCTACCTCTATCTTCTTTGTCAACACTATCCACCATACTTGTCTGCCTTTTCTTTGAATCTAAAATGCCATTTTTCATCATAAACAAGTCCATTTTTTTTTCACACCCACTGATACATTTCCCTTTTTGCATCCACCACCCAACTCCAATTGTCCTCCTAGCCCTCTATTTTCTCCAACCCTTGCGCTACTACCAATTATTTCAACGTCGTCATCATAATCAAAATCAGATCTAAAATGATCAATGTTGTCGTAATCATCTACTCCACGAATCGTTGTTCTTTGTGTTTGTTTCTCCTCCATATATTTTTTTACCTCTTCTAAAACTTCCAGAGGAACTTTAGGACACTTTTGGATATTTCTTGAGTTTCTGGCTAGATGTTGTTTGAATCATAAGATCCCTCCAGTACCTTCATGATCACAAAAAATGCAAGTAACCTTATTTTTATTTGTAGGCACCTTTAAATAACCATCCTTCCATCCATTATCTTTTTTATTACTATCGTTTTCCATTTTCCTACAAATAAAAATTATATAAAAATATAGACTAATATAATAAATATATTTAGTACTTATGCAATAACTAAAATTATTTATGTATTTAGTACAAGTACATGTGTTAAGATTTAATACATATTAATAGACTTCTTTCCTATCACGAATGAAAATTTGTGTTATATACATTCTTTTCTACTAATTTCTATCACATAATTACTAATGTTTTTTTTTATGTATATAACATAATTACTAATGTTATATACATAAATTGATAAAAGGGATATCATGCATTTATATAAAGTAAAAGTAAGGGATAGAATTCATAAACCAAAACTTAATAAATATTAGCAAAAGCATGATTATTCTTTACTAGTGAGTGAATGCATATTGCATAGCACTGTTCACCTATATTAGTATATTACCGTGTGTAGTGCATGAGAGTAATGACTAATGACAACTTTATTACAAATTATTTTATACAACAACAACAAGACAGTATAAGATATTAGTTTTATTTTTGTTCAAAGAAGATCGTTAGTTCACCTATGAAATAGTTTGTAATTTTTTGACCCCAACAAAAGATTCACCGCCGTCGATCTGCAAGGCTGCAACAAAACAAAAGTAGTAAGTGAGATGTTCTTTGAAATCTGAAGTTTGAATAAAATAAATAATAAACACGGCTAATCAAATTAATATTAAGTAAACATAAATGTTTTTGTAAAACATGTATGAATTAAAACTTTTGAAAAGAAACATAATATGAAAGCGCTTAAAAAAACACAGTAAGAATTGTTTTAAAACATGAATTAGAATTGCTGAAAACAAAACACAATGAAAATTGTTGTAAACATAACCTAGAACAGGAAAAGAAATAGAAAGAACTTCAATAATATATGACAAACCTTGAAACTTAGTGTGATGATCATACGCATTCCATTGAATTTATAGATTCTATATTAGTGTGGGCTTAGGGTTTACTGCTTAGACAATCTTAGGCCTAGAATGTTAGGGTTAAGGAGTTAAGGCTGAGATTTTTTTAAAGGTTATTTTAATGCTGAAGCCCAAAATTGCCTTAAGCGGCCGATTCATTTCAAAGCCCAAAGCGCAAATAAGCGGGTTAAAAAGGCTGAATTCTGGTTTAATACCGATTCTGTGTTTCCTAAAGCGTAGAAGCCTCGATTCATGGATTAATCGAGCGAATCGTGCGATTTTAACAACACTGCACCCGAGACACCGTGAACATGGCTGATCGCTCAGTCACGAACTTTAATTGCGCGTGTGGTTTTGACCCGAAGGTGGAGAGTGTGGCGAAATAGAGGGAAATAAGGAATATCTTTTTGAATTATTGCAAACCTTCCTTAGGTTTGCAGCTTAAATTCTTAGACACTAAGGATGGGTAGTGATTGGAACTTCTTTGGAGTGATGTAAAAAACGGTGGTCGAAGTTTTCGGTATTCACTCCTAGGATATATGTCCAGAAATTTTTCCAGAAAGGAATAGATGAATCATATAGTTAAGGGATGGGATGTCAAGTATAATGTGCGGATGCACTTGAGTAGATGCTTAATTTTGAAATTCGAATTTG
Organism: Nemophila menziesii; assembly: GCA_029959085.1. NCBI lineage: Eukaryota > Viridiplantae > Streptophyta > Magnoliopsida > Boraginales > Hydrophyllaceae > Nemophila > Nemophila menziesii. The sequence continues at coordinate 33,303,875 of JARWIR010000005.1, read as the reverse complement.
ATGAAGATAGGAAAAGTATGCTTTCTAATGGACCTTATTACTCTTTTGTCAGGGTGGGTATCGATCCGAAACCGGTCTGGTCCTTAGCGCCTAGGCCTTACCGGTCCGGTCTACCGTTCCCATCATTTCTAGACCGGTTCGGTCCATTTCCAAGTTGACTATTTTAATAGTACGCAACGGTAAAAGGAACCGGGTTAACCTGTTCCGGACCGGTTCTTATCGGTTCAAACCGTATTTTTTTTTATGTTTTTAGTTTGTTTTCAAATTGATTTAATACAACTATTTACATGCTTATAAATTATAAATAAATGGGTAAAGATTTCGTATGACCCTCTAACTTTCCCCAAAGTGCACGAACCGCCCCCGATCTTACGTTTTTACCCTTTTAGTCCCCTGATGAACCCATTTTGTGACACCGTTAGCCCTTTTTTCATTTTCCTGTCAGTTGACCGTTAGTCAACGCCACATGGCGCCATGTCGTTGCCACCTCAGCGCCACATCGTCCTCAACTGAGATTTTTTGTTTTACGTGGCAATGACAATTTTGTCATTTAACTCTTATAACACATTTAGACCAACACAAACACATCAAAACACACACACTAACCCACTAAAACACACACACATTCTTTGTGTTTTTGGTGTTCTTGGTGTTCTTCATTACAACTCGAAAAATACAGTATAATACCAAATTGCTCAACCCTATTAAACAATCGATTAGAAAAAAGATAAAATCCAAACCACCGACCCATTATCCCATATCAAACCTATTGAGCCTCATTTTGGTTCTGCTTTTGATCGAACAAATAAAAAGTGAAAAATAGATAAAATTTCAGCCCATCAAGATGAATTTTTGGGTTGTTCTTCCCCGCAGCTGATCTTTCACTCAAATTTTAATCTTTTTTATTTGCAACAAATAGATGGGTCGCTGATTCTTTCACCCAAATCAGAAAACTTATATATGTAACAAAAACATCCGCCACTGATCTTTCTATTCTTCATCAACATAACAGGTTTGTAATAATTTTTTCAGCAAGTAAAAAACAAAAAATTTATGAGCCCCGTTTTGCTTCTGCTTTTGATCAAACAAATAAAAAGTGAAAAATAGATAAAGATTTCAGCCCATCAAGATGAATTTTTGGGTTGTTCTTCCCCGCCGCTGCCGCTGATCTTTCACTCTAAAGGAAAACGAATCACTGAAACCACCCCTGTTTATCCTCAAAACTGAACAAATACATATTCCCATTAGATTTAACATTCACTTTGCCAAACTCCCTCCATTCGTACCTGACAAAGTTAGTAATCATATAATATAGTGGAGCAGGTCCAATAAATTGCCCTACTAAACAATTTTCCTAGATTTAGCACCATCATCAAGTATATTCTGTAGAGGCTTAATGATATTACGTCCATCATGCGCGACCGGTTTATGATAGTCTAATTTCAAGTTACTCTTAGTCTTACCATCAAATAAACTCCTCCATTGTTTATGTGTATCCAGATCTATCAGATTGTCTTTGACTTGAACAACCTTAGCATTATCTTCAACCTATTTAATCATAGGAGACCAAATCAGAGTAACATGACTCTTCATATTATTACTCTCCCTTGGAGTCTTGTTAATACTATTGTTACTACTCTGTTTTGGATCTAAAGGAGTAGATGTTTTCGCGGTAACAAAAAACTGTTCGTTCATGTGGGTTCTAGTTTGATTTCCTCTCGAGCTACCTGCAACTTTCGCATTGTTTATACTTGTTTGAACATCTTCGAAAATTTGCCTCGTAATATCGACTTTAACATCTCGTTTCTTTGGTGCCATAGATGAGAAGGGAAAAGAAAGAAGGCTAATTGAAGAAAAGAAACAGAAGGTCTAAGGTAAGATGTATGAATGTTAAGAATTATGAATCGTGATAAAAAATGTTTGAAAAAGTGTGAAGATCTTTTGATAGATCTGAAAAATTGTGGGATAAACAAAAGATTTGAAAAGAAAGCAACCAAAAAGATGTTGGTTGATTGTTTTTTTTTTTTTGGAGAATGATTCAGAATGAAGGAGAAAAAAAAAGCGCGTAAGGAAGTAACGGGTGAGCACCTTAATTCGTCAAAAGAGGAATGGAGCGTGTGAGCGCGTTCTTTTCGCAACGCGTTCCTTTCGCAACTTTCAGTCATTATAATAATTTATTTAGAAAATAAATTTTGAATATGAACGAAAAATAAATATTAAATGACTAAAACAAAATTACACCTCACCATTCACTACTCCACATCTTACTCTTCCATCTTCCATCTACGTTTGAAATTAGTTTCGTCTCCCGTATTCATTCCATATATAGCTAAAATCGGTCATTATGGTCTTCAAGAAGAGCAAGATTGCTAGATCCAAGGTTTCTTTTCTTCCATTAAACCCTCTTTATATTTTTTCAGATTTTTTTTTTTTAAATTTTTAATATTCTTTTTTGAATTTATGTGGTATACGTATCTTATTTCTTTGAATTTGAATTTAAATTAGTGATTCAATTACACTTAAACTTATTTCATGTGAGATTTTTTCTAAATTTATAAAATAAATATATAATATAATTGTAAATTTTGTTCATTAGTGATGGCAATGCTCTAATTTTACTTTGATGAGCTTCATCACATAATTTAGATAAAGATGGATCTTTATAGATTAAATTTATCTTATCACTATTTAAAATAGTCGTTATGGGCTTTAGTTCATGTTCAAGTTAAACATAATACAAATAATAAACAATTTAAAGATCAAAACATATTAAAAGTAATTAAGGATTTCTCCTTCATATTAGTATTTTTTTATTTCCAATCCCACCTTAATTATGTTAAAAGATGCAATAGGTTCTCCAACTATTAGTCATGAAAATGTATTGGTCAATTCCCAAAAGTAATCATGTTCACTGCACATTAAAATTCAGTCAAATTTGTGCTAGCTCGCAAGGTAGGCGAGTTTTAATTTTTTCACTAGGTTGGCAGGTTGCCTGTTAATCCATTCTGTCTTAACTCGCTACCCATGACTCTTTCCAGTGACTCCATCCACATCCTTGTTTGCTATATCACTCTCAATCATGTTTCTATCAAAATATGGCCATCCCTCCAAGACTAATATCTCAAATGTGTGCTCATGAGAGCCGCAACCTCTAGCACCATGAAATTGTTTTAATGAAATGGAGCCAAAAAGCTCGCTGATGATACTTTTGCTAAATTTTTTGCCACTCATGTTATTCCGTATATGATTTCATGTCCTCATACACCATAACAAAATGGTCACAACATTTAAATGGGAATAATTTACCTTTCCCTGTTTCCTTGTCTATATAATTTTGGCTTGAAGCATTCTCAACAACCGTTCCTTCGATCAACCATTTGACAACTAAAAATTTTCACAGAAAATATCCTTATGGCTTGCTCTTTGATTGTCCTTATGATTCTTCTATCTGCATGCTTTTTGTTGTCGATGCTGTCCTTATTTTGGTTCTTGCAGCTGGTTGTTACAGCAATTGAACATGTATAAAGGCTTTATATGCCCAGCTTTATCTCATAGTTTGTTATATCAAATAATCAAGCAATAAATCATTATTTAAACTAACATAACTACACTTTTTCTTTATTACGCTATAGAATTTGTCTCATATTTTTTTTTTGCTTTTCTAAAATGACAGATGAATGAAATCGAGCAGAGCACGGAAAGCCAAGGGTGTTTTCCCGATGATCTTTTCATTATGATTCTTCTTTGCCTTCCTGCAGACATACTTTACAATGTAATGAGGTATGTTTGTCGTCACTGATATAAAATAATCCAATCCCCGGATTTTATTTCAACACACCTTGAAAAGTCAAAACCTGGCCTCGTAATTACGCAAACGTGGCCTGGCAAGAGATGGTATGTTACTAGACAGACATCACACCATGGTTATGGTGTAGAGGTGAAGGAGTTTAAGTCATCTAAGTGTTCTGATAATATACAAGCGAGTTGTGATGGCTTAGTTTTCGTAATTGGTCCTGAAATTGAACTGCGCTTCCCTTCCTACCCCTGTTATGTTGCAAATCTTGCTACGAAACAGTACTTGCCCCTCCCTATACTTCCCATTACTCTAGAAAAATGGAGGTTCTATCTTTCATATGCTTCGGCTTCTCGATTATACAAAGTGTTGTTAAACACTGAGTGGAGATCATATATATTAACAGTAGGTGTTGATCTAGAGTGGAGACAGGTTGATATGAGTAGGTTAACGTTATCTGCAAATGAAATCAACTGGTATCCCATTCCTGATTACTCACTTTCTGTTTCTGTAAATGGTTTCGTGTATTGGGTACAGAGGAGGAACCAAGTCCCATTTATCTTTTGTTTTGATATTGAAACCGAAACATTTAGGCCGGAGATTCTTCTTCCTCCTCAATTCCATAATAAAGACGAACCTGTTTATCATCCTTTTCCTCCTCAATTCTATAGTAACGGTCTTCTTGCAATGGAGCGTTCACTTTGCGTGTATAGGCATGTCAACAGTTATTCGTTTGAGTTTTGGTCGCTGAATTATCAACAAAACGGAGATGGAGAATGGAAGAAGCTGCCGGATATTAATTTAACTGAGAGTGAATTGTTAAGATCTCCAGAAGCTGCATGGATTACTCCTTATGCCTGGTTGAACAGGGAGCAATTGGTTTTAAAGGCACCAAACAGAGTCTTAGTTTACAATTTGAGTACTGGAGAATTGCATCAAATCGAAGAACTTAATAAGGAACCTGATACCCTGTTTGCTCATCTCAACAGCTTGGTTAATTTGTCCATGGTTATGAAGAATGGACGACTATGCAAGAGTATAAGAGCTAGAGAAAAAGTCTACTCGGAAAAAAACATGATGGCTGAATTCGAAGAAATATCAGGACAATTGATATAATTTGTCGTGTGTATTTCAATACTTTTTATTTTAGAATTTTAATATTCATTCTCTTGTCTTGTTGAATTCTTCATCTTTATTTACTATTTTGTTGAATTTCCATGTGATCATAATAATTTTTGTTTTGGGTCAATTGTGATCTGGATAATTGATCATTCTGTTTTGCGACTATCTTGATTATCATTCTTTTCTAGTTTTGACACCATTAACAGCCATTGGATGAAGTCACAGTAAGTAGCAGCACCTATATATATTCCTAATAAATTGACTCTTTATTACATGTAAAATAAACACATAAGTCTATCAGATTCATAGACCTGTTGACAGCAACTCGGTTCGTGGGAGCCTTAACAGAGAAGCTACGGAGTTGGGTTCTGGTGAGGCTTACTATGGGCAATCGGAAACAGCAGGTTCGGAGCTCTTGGTGATTGAAACTACTGAAAATTCTGGTAAACTGAGCTCCAACTTGCACATTTCGAAGGTACGGGGTGACATGAGTAATGAGTCTGAGAACTTAGCAAGTTTCAATCTAAATTATGCGGAGTTGCTAACTAGTTAATTACACTTTGGAAATGAATACAAAACTATTAAATCAAGCTCTCATAGGGCTACCCATGTGATGGACAAATCATCCGAGTTGAATTTGGTTGATCAAACTAATTAATAAGGGTTTGAAATTAATAATGTTGGTAAAAACTAACAATCACCAACCGATACAGTAAAAATTGTTTTCATATAAAAATATTTAGAAAAAATGTAATACTACAACTATTACAATACAATGGAAAATTGGAATATAAAGGTATCCCAAAAACCGTAATACAACAACTATTACAAGAAATGAGAAAAGAACATACATGGAAATATCAAAAAACAATTACTAGATACGATTACACAAAACGTGCATCGTTGAAAAAGATATTCCGGGAGTACCGGTATCTCCAACAATCGTATTCCTCTTCTACTCTTATCTCTATGTCAAAATAATTTGACTAATCATTGAGAATAGAGTGTTCCATTTTCTGAATTTCTAGAATAATATATCATTCTCTTTAGAATAATATTCTTTCTCACTAAAAGTATTTTCCTATTCTCTCTATAATAACATTTTTCCATTCTCTCTAGAATTACATTTTTTCTCTTCTCTTGAAAAGCAAGTGACAAAGTCACTATTTATAGAGAAAATGATGAGACAAAGGGAAAAAAAACCGTCACATAAATGCCTCTTCAATGCTCTTTAATGCTAGCCGTTTTTTTTCTTTATCAAATTTTTGTAACTCCCATAACCACAAATATATAAAAGAAAACTATTAATCCTCCATCAAGAATAAGGAATTATTTGAAATTCAATAATTCCAATGGTTTTTCTTTTTCATTTTATAGGTGGGATTTTTTAACACATATAAAGTTTACCCACTTTTCTTAAGAGAAAGAAAGAATTAATAAAATAAAACTCTTTAATTTTACTAATTCCAACAATTTCTTTCTCAAATTTTTATGTGGGACTATTAGTACACTAATAGTCTTTTCCACTTCTCCCAAGAGCATGAAAGAATAATAAAATAAATTGTCTTTTATTAAATAATTCCAACAATCCCCCACTCAGGGTCTTTGGGAGAGAAAGTGAACAGGTTTTTATAAATATCAGCATATGGGTGAATTGTACTTAAGTGGCAATATCTTTCGATTTGAATTGACACGTAGTGAAGTGAGGCAACCACCAAATTCCTGCCAAGTGAACGTACTCTTGAACTTGACGGTTTTCGATCGAGACCCTCACAGCACATACTCTACCCGGCTGATAGTTACAAATTCCTCAAACATCACCTTTTTCTTACACATAGGTGATCTCCAAGAGCGTCTAGCCTCATTAGCCGACCCCTCTCGGATTTCAAGATCATTAAGAGCAATAAAGCCCAACCTCATTATGTGTCTCGCGAATTCATCAAGTCCTTTCTCTTTAGGACCACCCTTATGGGCTATGAATTTGTGGTGAGTTTAAAAACTCATCCCTTGGGAACATCAAGTACGTCTCCTTAAAGTCATATTATGATCAATATACAACAACCTCAACGGTGAATTCATCAATTTAATCTCAATAGGACCGCCACACATGGCTATGAATTCATTGAGTTTAAGCAATATACAAACACCTTCAACGGTGAATTCATCAAATCCGTCTCGATAGGACTACCACACATGGCTATGAATTCATAAAGTTTGATATATGTACAACAACCTCAACGGTGAATTCATCAAGTCCATCTCAATAGGACCACCACGCATGGCTATGAATTCATTAAGTTTGAGAAATATACAACAACCTCAATGGTGAATTCATCAAGTCCATCTCAATAGGACCACCACGCATGGCTATAAATTCATTAAGTTTGAGAAATATACAACAACCTCAACGGTGAATTCATCAAGTCCATCTCAATAGGACCACCACGCATGGCTATAAATTCATTAAGTTTGAGAAATATACAACAACCTCAACGGTGAATTCATCAAGTCCATCTCAATAGGACCACCACGCATGGCTATAAATTCATTAAGTTTGAATTTTCTCATGTATGCACAATTTACACTATATAGATAGGAAGTTAGTGCATCATATATAATCATTAGTAATAGGTTCCCCATTAATGGGTTCTAAACCTATCACTCAACATTTCTAGGATTATTCTCCCAATTAAGTCTATTAGTAAAAGAATCAACCATTTATTTCATCATTTATATGAGACCAAGTTTGCGTAACAAAAAATCCTTCAAGAACTACATGAATTATTTTAAAACGTAGATTAGATCAATAGTACTCTCTCGTACTTTATTAAATGACAAAAAATAATCCAATGTTCAACACTTGAGTCTCTTTACAATATGGATAATACCAAGTTGAGTATAGTTCATTTATAACATCATAGTCCTTATAATTATTTCATATTCATCAAGGGGTGCACACCCCCACAATTCTCTTATTCATGAATATTTGTATTATAAGGAGTTTTACCATACATTATATCAAGAGAGTCAAACATTTCCACCAAAAATGAGACTAACTAAGGTAAATTCCATTATTGACTAATGAATTTCATCCTTATGATCAGCTTCCCCCACATCTTTTATATATAAAAATAAGATTGGAAGCAGTAAGCCCCATGAAATGGAGTACCAAAAGACAATCATGTCATACACCTATTGAAAAAAGTGTAACACAACCTGATCTATCTTTTATTAAGGTACTATTAACAAGGTGCATGTTTAACAACACAAAACGATGTTCTAAGTTTTCATACTTTATCCCTTTAATCCAAAACCACCAACCCTTCATGTTGCAACATATAGATCTCTTCATATAGATCTTCATTCACACATATATTTAATATCCAATTGATATATAATCTATGAATGATATTTAATGCATCAAAAGTTAAATAGTTGTAACAGAAAGGGGAAAAGTATTCCTTAAACTTATATAAACATGGAGAATTAAGGACTTATCTTTGAGCCGATTCACTTTTCTGACTCGTATGGGACCGATTGGATCTTTTTGGGTCATTCCCAAGTGATGTATTTCTTCTCATCAGACTCATCACCCTTGTACCTTTTCTATACCGTTTCACAAATAGTCTTTATTGACTTCTCAACGGCACACAAAAAAGGCGGGGTTCGTCACATTATCCAAGATCAATCCACTAACCACTGAATTATCTTTCTTGAACCCAACTACAAGAGCTAGGATCCTATCATAGTGTTCTTTGGTAATTTCCACATTGCCTTCAATGGCGGGGAGTACCTCGAGAACAACAAGATCTAGTTCATATGGTTCAAGGAATATCAGTGGCTTTTGTGCCCAACGTTTGAAGTTGGAACCATTGAAAGGATCCAACATAATCACGTCGGGAATGGCTTTTTCATTCAAGGATGAAGCAGCCTCCGAAATAGGAAAACTATTTTATAATCGGTGATATGAGAATATCTTTTTCAAATTGTTGGTAAAAACTAACAATCACCGATACAGTAAAAATTGTTTTCATATAAAAATATTTAGAAAAAATGTAATACTACAACTATTACAATACAATGGAAAAATGGAATATAAAGGTATCCCAAAAACCGTAATACAACAACTATTACAAGAAATGGGAAAAGAACATACATGGAAATATCAAAAAACAATTACTAGATACGATTACACAAAACGTGCATCGTTGAAAAAGATATTCCGGGAGTACCGGTATCTCCAACAATCGTATCCCTCTTCTACTCTTATCTCTATGTCAAAATAATTTGACTAATCATTGAGAATAGAGTGTTCCATTTTCTGAATTTCTAGAATAATATATCATTCTTTTTAGAATAATATTCTTTCTCACTAAAAGTATTTTCCTATTCTCTCTATAATAACATTTTTCCATTCTCTCTAGAATTACATTTTTTCTCTTCTCTTGAAAAGCAAGTGACAAAGTCACTATTTATAGAGAAAATGATGAGACAAAGGGGAAAAAAAACCGTCACATAAATGCCTCTTCAATGCTCTTTAATGCTATCCGTTTTTTTTTCTTTATCAAATTTTTGTAACTCCCATAACCACAAATATATAAAAGAAAACTATTAATCCTCCATCAAGAATAAGGAATTATTTGAAATTCAATAATTCCAAAGGTTTTTCTTTTTCATTTTCTCGGTGGGATTTTTTAACACATAAAAAGTTTACCCACTTTTCTTAAGAGAAAGAAAGAATTAATAAAATAAAACTCTTTAATTTTACTAATTCCAACAATTTCTTTCTCAAATTTTTATGTGGGACTATTAGTACAGTAATAGTCTTTTCCACTTCTCCCAAGAGCATGAAAGAATAATAAAATAAATTGTCTTTTATTAAATAATTCCAATAAATAATACTTGCATGTCGCAAAATGTGATTGAGTGTAAAACAATCACCTGAGACGCCGTGAACATGGCTGATGGCTCAGTCACGAACTTTAATTGCGCGTGTGGTTTTGACCCGAAGGTGGAGAGTGTGGCCGTGAACATGGCTGATGGCTCAGTCACGAACTTTAATGAGGAAATTACTTTCTGAAGCCCAAAAAATCAAAAAATTATCCATAAAATCCTGACTAAAAATTCATTCTAACAAAAGCCTAAGTTAGATTTTTCAGTTAGATATTTTACCCTTGTACCCTTACTCAATTCGGTATTGGTACATACCTATATTTTTAAATTTTGTTCAAACCAATATTTATTTGTTGGAGCACACCAATTTTTCCGAGTTTGGTACGTACCAAATACTTTTTATGTTCGTTTTTACGTTTTACGGTCCTAATAGTATTTTTCTAGAGGTTGTTTGTGTCCGAGCTTATTATCCACAATTATTTAGAGATCTCATCCAAGATATCGTGTCGATATACAGCCATTGGTACGAGCCAACCAAGTCTTTACCACAAAAACAATGAACAAATTCACGAACTAATTGGTAAATTCCGAACACATGAATACGGGACATTCCAAAAAGATCAATTTGGTACATCCAAAGAGCTAAATTTATATTTAAAACAACTTAGATTTCTTTTTACAATAAAAAAATTTGAATTAAAAAGAAAACAAAAAATATAAGTTCAACAAAAATTAAAAAAAAGAAAGAAACTCAATCTGATGTTGAAGGGACATGGTATTTGAGATGGGCCTCTTCGATGGGCTGAGGCCTCGTATCATTTTTGAAATAAAAAAAAACAAAAAATAATATGGTTTTTGAGATGGGCCTTCTGTTGAAGGCGCTGATGCTGCTGCTGCTAGTGGAGCCCAGACTAGAAGTGACGTGAACGGACCACGTCTAAAGTGGATCTGTTTTTATTTGCGAGAAGGGAGATGAGTCCCTTGTCTGGGGCAGAGGAGTGACGCCGGTGGAGGTGACCAGTAGGAGGGCGACACAGGTCCAAATCGATGGAAATGGTGGGAAGGTGAGCCGCTGTCGAGATGGGTGGAGAAGTTGAGAGGCCAGTGAGCGCTGTTGCTGGAAATGGTGAGGGCAGCGCTAGAAATGGTTGGAATGGAAGGGCTGCGTTGGTTACCAGTGGGAGGGAGGTGGTGGCGCGGCTGTTGATGGCACTACTTTTGGTGGACGGGGCTGATTGTTGGTTTGCTGTTGGTGGCGGGGTTGCTTGGTGGCTGTTGGTGGCGGGGCTATTTGATGTCAAAGAAAGGGTGAAGGTGAATGAGAGAAAGAGGACAGAGTAGAAATGAGGATACTGGAAAAGAAAACCTAATAGGATTTGATTTTTGGTTTGGGGATTCAACATAATAAGTAATAAGAAGGGGTATTTTGGGCTTGTTTCTTAGACTAGTTAGGATTTAATTAGGTTAGTTTGGTGGGGACTTTGTAAGTAGCAGAGAGGTTGTTTGGGCTTCTAAAAAGAAATGCCCCAACTTTAATTGCGCGTGTGGTTTTGACCCGAAGGTGTAAAGTGGTGAAATAGAGGGATTTTAGGAATATCTTTTTAATAATTGCAAACCTTCCTTAGGAAATTAATAAAGCATTTAAAATGACTACAAGACATAACATCTTTCTAATGCAACCTAGATTCGAACAAACAGGAGATAACAACGTCATACTTGGAGACAAGGGACTTAAAGGGTTCCCTAACCCTTTGACTATTCCATACGAGTAGATTATCCATCCATCCTGGGTACTTTAAAGCAGTGATCTACTCCTTCAACTCTTGAATAACAAAACTTTTTTTTCATAGGTTTGACCCATGTACTACCATCGTCCTTGGTACTACTATCACAGTTATCCACTCTTGTTGCATGACCAAAACACCCATCCCCATTACAGAGATACCTCATATATCCACCACTGAACAAAGCTTGATTCCTACTCAAATCCTCCTCGTCCTCATCTTTCTTTCCAAGGACGTGACATTTAACCTTACAAAAACTTGAATACATGTCTTCCATGAATATTTGAATTTTGTTATTTCTTCTCCCCATCACATTAAATTCCTCATGCTTTAGTTTACTAATCTCCCCGGTCCTAATACTTAATCTAAACTCCACAGTTGGACAAAGACTATAAATCTTTAACCCCATTGACTATATAGTTAGGCAAGCCTATCAAGATCACTATGCAAACTATACGACTATCTATCATTTTAAATAACCGAACCCTCTTTAGGGTTACTACCCTAGTTACTAAAGGGGCAACCCTATACCTACATATAGAAATGGTTGCAACGATATGGCAAATACATAATACAGATCAATTAAAAATCATAATTCAAATTTTAGATGTAATTTCACAAATTCAATAAAAGCAGTGTAATAATTCTAGGGTTCATACATTAGTACTATAATCAAGCTACTAGGATTTAGTTCATACTAAAGAAATAAAAACTAGCAATTGAAGGTACAATATTCATGTTCTGAAGATAAAACAGAATAAAGATACTCTAATAATTGTTGATGAACGATAAACAAATGAGGTGGAATGGCATGAATTGCTTCCCGACTCCTTTTTCTCCTCTTCTCTCTGCTCTAGGCGATTTCTAATTAGTTATGATTAGGGACTCTACCTAATATTAATTTTTGACATTTAAACGGTCTATCACTTTTTATGGGTTGTGGACATCTTTTAAGTGACCAAATCCAACCCAAAAACGTTTTACTAAAAAGGTGCTAGTTCAAACCACAACACCGACAATTTACATAACTCTCTCAATTTAGCTCTGAATCATGCACCAGTGAATTATACGCGTTCCTAAATACAAATACTAGCTAGAAATAAAAGGTATCCTCCAGAATCATTGTCAACCTTGCGTGGTAACTCGAGTAATCCACTTTCCAAATCTGGCTGCCACATGCTTTCACTTTCTAAAACTGATAGAATCTTCATTTTTTGTCATAACTAAGGGGTAATCTCGTCTTCATCACTTCTTATCATCGTCTTGGAGTATCTTAGAATCCAAGCATCTAAGAGTTGCACACTGAACACACAAATTATGCACAAAATCTCTAGAAATACCATAAACACATAAAATAGACAAGAAAGTGTAAAACGTCAAATTATGGGGCAAAATCCCTCAACTAAATCCTAAATACCCCTAAAATGATATCTCCTGACTAGATTATTCTATCACATATTTGGATCCATCATTTATCTTCCTAGCATCACTTGAAGATTCCCACATAAAATTATGAACAATGTGATTAATGTCTTTACATACTTATACTGGCAACTTTATGGTATAAATAGTGTATCTTGGTATCACACTGAATATAGACTGGACGAGAGTAATGCACACTTCCAAGGATAGTTTTTGATAGTTAGGTAGACGTTTCTTTATGGTCTCTGAAATTGTATGAAAAACTCTCTAGGTAGTCGTACATAGTTAATAGGAGTGCCCATATATGTTCCAAGGGAGTAACTGAGACAAAATCCACTATATACCTCTATAAATTCATTTCTTATTTTGTTACATTACTTGAGAAGTGAATGAGAAACGCTTTAGTGCTTACCGATTGACCCGTCTCATCAGTGAATAATTGCATTATTTTATAATCAAATCAACCAAGGGACATTTAGCCTATGCAAATCAACCTGATCTGTCCGCTGCTCCTATGAACATCTCCAGATTGAAGGACGTCTTCATCTCCACAAATCTTAGACGAATCTTCGTAAGGATTTCCACTCTTATTTTATGGAGCGACGAAGAGGGGCGGTGTGAAGGTAGTGGTGGTCGGCTTCATTGTTCTCCAGCGTTTACTTTTTCTTATATGTTTTATATGAATTGATTTCTTTTTTTTATTTTGGGATTAATTAGATATGATTTAAAAGAGGAATTAGTTACAAAATATATTAATGGATTGAGATAATTATGGAAGAATCTTATAAGATCAATTACTACAGGGGTAATGATGGTATATCAATTAAAATGCTAGACCTTCTTGGGGTGAAATAATTGGGTGGACTCTTTGGGGGTGGGTTATCTAGTTTGTAGACCTTTTAAGCAAATAACTCTTAAAATAATTTATAATTTGAAATGTAAATTTATATAAGTAGTTAATGAAGGGTAGAAAAGGAAATTTCAAAAAGTCAAAGTTTTGACTGTAAAATTTAACCATCTATGTTAAAAGAGGGACTTGGTAAAAGATAAAAAAGAACTGGAGGACCTAAGTGTCCCAATACAAAAAATTTAGGAACTTGAGTGTCCCTTTCCCATACAAGATATGACTCCCTCTCACATTCTATATATATATATATATATATATATATATATATATATATATATATAGGATACGGAAGGAGAGCTGACATCTTATTTTTAAAAATAGGCTAGCAGCATTAGTATATAAACAAAAGAAAAATAAGAATAATTATCCTTTTATTTCTTAGCTCCTCAACTGACGGATTCTCTCACCTTCCAACCAAACCGCTCGAGCGACTCTCACCTTCCCACCAAGCCGCTCTCCTGCACAAGAAAGCCGCCACCACTTGTGGACTATTTTTCACCATCATCAACCCGGCTTAGCAATGGACCCAAATTAAGAGGTAAAAATTATCTGATTTAAGTATAATTGTTTATTATATTTTTATGCAAGTCCTACAATGGCCATTTTATGAGTATGAGAAGTGATGCACTGTAAATAGAGTATATGGGAAGGGGATGTTGTGAGTTTTGTGATTTTTTTTTGTTTCTACTAAAGAGTTAAATAATATCAATATATGAAGGGTTATGTGAAATACGTTCTCTCTTTCTTTGACATCATATATTACGTTAATGAAATTTCATAAATTGTAAGTTATGTCTAAAATTGTTAAGTGATATTATTGGAAGCCATTAATTTAGAAATTTAATAGAATATTTGTCAAAAGTGTTGTATAAAACTAAAGTTTAATTGTAAAAGAAGGATGTCAAATTTTGAACTATGGTGTCGACTAGGGTGTGATAAAAATAGAATATAAATAAGTGCAATTAATAAATAAGTAAGATTCGTTCCGTAGAGACTACGAAGGTTAGGGGAATCTTATGCAATAATCAAGTGCAAATACTAAAAGCTAGAACAAATAAAACGCAGAAAAAGTAAAGACAAATAGATTTTTATTTGGTTTCAATTAACTAAATTAAACTAATAAAGTAAAGACAGAAATTTAAATGCAAGAGAAGAAGTTAGTATGAGAGTTTAGCTTGAGTAAATAGCATGTAATCCCCACTAGTTTTGCCGTTCTAAACATGTAAGAGTGAATTATGTAGTATTTCAATAATCGGTTCCAATTGCGCTAGGTAGTTTTAAATAGGGTTTATTAGTGTCAATAAGGAGTCCTAAGCAAACTGTTCCTGCAATTGGTAAAATAGCAATACACTAAACCATGGTAATTATCTAGTTAGGTTGATTTGTCAGATCTAAACCGTACACTAGAGGTTATGTCTAAACGTGTTATTAAACACCGTTGTCAATGGTGACCTAACTACTAGATGGTAATTCTATATGGTCGCGATCCACAAGAACACAGAATATAAATCCAAACACATAAACAGAGAATAAAAACTATAATTCAATTTAAAACATAGAATTCCCAAATTAGATAGATGTCAACCAAAACTAGGGTTCATACATATATGCTAAAACTCAAGCTAATATAAATTTAGTTCATACTAATGGAAGAAAAGAAAGAAATTACAAATTCAAAGGTTGAAGATGGCATAATTGATGCACAACTCCTTCCAAACTTCTTTTCTTGTGTTGTAAGCTTCCTCTTGGCTTAAGGTTTCACCAAGGATGATTTTCTAGTTTTAAGAGGCTGTATTTATAGTGTATAGGATGACCTAATCGTTTTCTTGAAGGAAAAGGTAAATATTGGGCTCCTAGCCCAACTCAAATTCGTAGCCCAAAAACATGGAATCAGCCCCGTTTTTGTTTTTGTCCTAGCAGCTTCAATACTCATCAGATTGACGCGTATGAGTAGTCGAAATTCATCTTCTCGGAAAGATCTTTAACTTTTCTCTTGGCCGTTTCTCCAGATTCCTCACCGATTTTAAGATATAAGCTGATTTGTGGTCGTCGATGCAGAAATTCAGATTTATGGCAGCTTTTCCTTTTCCATATTTTTAGCTTTTACTTCCTTATCTTCAATTCCCATGTTTATCTACTTTTCTTTAGCTCTTTGAACCAACTTGGACTCTAATTTATTACCATATATCTCTAAAGCTTCACACTAAATAAATAATAGAACCCAATATGCTCTAAAAATAATAAATAATCAATTCAAGACCCCAAAATAGGAAAGTGTAATAAATCATGTGAAAATCGACCTATAAACTAATAAATACGTCTAAAATGATGTCTCGGAAATAGATTTTATTATCACAAATGAGGAGACATCAAACTAGGTGATTGTTATATTGTTCACTGCAAAAGTAATATATATATATATATATGAGCGAGTTACAGTAAAAGCAATCACAACTCATTATAATGTACCAAAATCTGATTGGCAAGTTTCATTTTACCAGATATCAGTGCAAGAGAATTTAAAGTACTAGTCGCAATTGTATCAAGTTAATCGTTTAATTTCAAGACAATACACAATAAAATCAGTTACTTTTAACTGATATTTTACAAGACAATGCATTAACCTTCTCTCCAATATGTGTTAAAGATGTCTGTTCGTTTATAAGTATTTGGCAAAAGCTTTGTATAAAACTAAGGATTAATTGCACCACTGGACCCTATTTTTCACTCACGGTTTTTTCTAGATTACGGTCAATTGCACCTTTGGACCTTGTCCCTACAGTTTTGGACTTGTAGTATGTTAATTTTCATGAGACGCAGGGTTGCGCATGGGCAGAAGCTTATAATGAGATGCAGGGTTTCGTAAATGGAAAGATAAGAATCATGTTCTCTAGTGGTAATGTCATTGTGTTAAAGGAGATTGAGTCATTTAATGCAAGTACCGAGAAGTTGTACCATTTTCTGCAAGGTGGGGAGGAGGATAGTGATGAAGTTGATGCATCGAAGAAGACAATTCCACAATTTGGGTAGAGGAATGATAAGCTTTCACAAGGATTGGATTTATTATCGAAAGAATTGAATAGTTGCTTTTAAATTATTCTTGCTTTGCTTGGTAATCTTAGAGTTGGGAGCATTGTGTCTATCCCCATGGAAAGAAGGAATCGTGTTGAAGGGTAGCATGTGAAGTGAATCACGTGTGTGTTAGATTAGGTGGCTATAAATGATAAGGCAATAGAAAGTGAGAAAATATGCATTATATCAGGTTTATAATTTTCAAATGTTGTAAATATTTTAAACTACATAAGGTTGTGTCTATTTTCTAGATGTGTAATAATTACATGAGTGAAACTTATATTAAATTTTCTTCTATTAGAGTATTTAATTGTGTAAAAAATGTGTTTTAATAGCATAAATCCTCAACACAGATAGTTATTAAGTGCAAAAAACTAGCTAGCAACTGATTAAAGATCTTTTTCAGTATAAATATTGACAATCAAATAGTAAACATCCAAGAGAAATGAATGAGAGAACAAGCATAAGTTTGGTCTGCGGACAAAAAAAAAACCTGCTAGTGAAACTTTCTACTTCTGTCTGCACAATAGCACAATAGACTTTAGATTTAGATATTTAAGCGCACGTCTCTTCATGAGTATCTGAGTATGGATTTTTCCACGCACATAAGATAAATCATGTTTAAAATGTTGTACTTTCTGAGTAGTAATATTTCCTTCTTAGCAAGAACACGCTATAGTAAATTTACACACCACATTATTCAGGTAAAAACTCAAAGATCTAGAAAATAATTTAATTTTCATGAAATAGAACTATCATGAGATTTTACTTTAACTATGCTATTTATATTTGAATGACTGTTAACGGGTTGATTAGAACACACCATTAAACCAAGATGCAAAAGCTTGTTTAGAACGGTGGAAAATTTATCTCAAACCGGGTTAAAAAAATGGTTCTTTAACCAAAGAAGAGCAATGTTTAGTAATCCGTCTATAAGCTAAACACAGAAACAAATGAAAATAAGTGCAGTTGGGGTCCTTAGAAGAACCGCTAATAGATTAGGTGCAAGGAGAGACTGGCGGCACATGTCTCAGCTCCCCATCTTTTCTTGATTCCAGTGATCAACCTCTAACACAAGTGCCTAGTGAATGTCTCTTTCTCTAGCTCTGTAATTTTCGGCCCTTAATTATCATTATTAATCACAACTATCACATTACGTGTCTCTTTACTTAGAGTTGTACCAAGACAATTTGCTGCTGAAAAAGCTCCCTTTCGTGACTGATGTTGATGATTATTAATAACCTCAGAATAGCCTACATATTATCAAGAACCAAATTGGTATATCAGAATTCACAAAAAGGTGAGTTGAACTACTGCTTTTTTCTAGTAGCATAAAAGAAACAAAGAGAAGCTTACCTGAAAAGAAATAAATGGTACATCCTTGCACTTTGGAGAAGGCTTTGAATTAGACAATATCCTGCAAGATATATATACAAAGTTAGATAGCATTGCCCCTGACCCAGGACATGTAAAAACTATCTATGTATCAAGTTCTCAAAGCACTCACCAATTTAGTGTTTTTCAAGTTTCATAATAAATCAAAGTTTAATCTAATTCCGTAATATTCCCTCAAACTAGTATTAGTTCAAAAAAAGGTGAAATGCAGAGCTCTATACCAACAATATTGTGATTGATTAAAGAATAAAACTCACATCATGTAGAATGAGTTTTGTCACATGCAGCTGATCAACAATACCACTCAGTATCGGATATGAACTTACCCTGCCAACGACTAAGCCAAGTCCTCTGCCAACGATCTGAGCCAAGTCGTCCGCCAACAATCTGAACAAACTCCACCAACGATCTGAACCCATTGCAGATGCCATTAACCATTAATAAAGCTGAAAGCCAAATTGAACAATGTAAGCGCAGTAAGAGCAGAAAATTCATTTTTATAATGAAAAATACGTTTTATTTACCTTTTTGATAAAATTGTACACGATTATGGAGCCTTTACAACCGTCCCAACCAGACACTATGCCACAAACGATAAAAAACTTGGTAAATAATCGAAGAGAGAGGAAACGAAAGAAAAGAGGTATGTTTGGGTTTGGACAAACAAAATTTTGAATTGAACTGTTGAATTTGTTAAAAAATGAAGAACACAGGTATTGCAGAAAAAGTATATCTTTTATTGATCCGCAATTGATTTATTTATACAAGGAATTGAATAACGACTTCCTAACTTTCAGCTTGTTTAAACTCAACTAATCCTAATTTTCAGCTAGTTTAAACTCAACTAAAATCAAGCTAACAGACCAGATCTAGACTCCTAAAAATCAGCTAAGATCTGATTTTTTAAAAATGAAAAACAAAGACTTGATTTATCTAACATTCTCCTCCTAAATCAGGTATTGCAAACACCTAATCCATCTCTAAGAAATTCAAATCTAGCAACTGGAAAAGACTTAGTAAAAATATGTGCAATTTGGTCTTCAGTTTTGCAGTACAACAACTTTACTTCACCATCTTTCTGGATCTCCCTGAGAAAATAATACTTGACCTTGAAGTGCTTAGTGCTTCCATGAAACACCGGATTTTGAGAAATAGCAATTGATGCCTGATTATCTACAAAAATCTTAGTGCTCTTCACTTGAACTTCTTCAAGATCTTCCAGTAGCTTTCTAAGCCAAATGGCTTGATTTGTTGCTGCTAAAGCAGCTATAAAATCTGCTTCTGCAGTTGATTGGGCCACAACTTTCTGCTTCCTTGAACACCACGAAAAACACCCAGATCCAAGAGAAAAACAGTAACCAGAGGTGCTCTTTGCATCATCTTCTGAACCAGCCCAATCACTATCTGAATAACCAAATAGTTTGAAACTCTGACTGCAGCCAAACTTGCCTCCAAAATTTAGAGTTCCTTTCAGGTACCTCACCACACGTTTTGCAGCCATCATATGTAACTCACTAGGACAATTTAAGAACCTAGAGAGAACACTTACAGAATAGACAATGTCTGGTCTTGTGGCAGTGAGATACATTAAACATCCAATGAGTCTTCTGTAAGTCTTCTCATCTGCTGCATCAGCTCCATCTTCCTTTTGTAGCTTTGGTTTGAGAATCATTGGGGTACTGACTTCTTTGCATTCTTCCATTTGAAATCTCTTTAAGATCTCCTTCAAATACTTCTTCTGACAAATGAACACTTCATGCTCACTTTGCTTCACTTCAATGCCTAAAAAATAGGACATCTCCCCGAGATCAGACATCTCAAATATCTCCATCATCTTCTGTTTGAAATTCTCTATTTGAGTGACATTTCCACCTGTGATTAACAAGTCATCTACATAGAGAGAAACAATCACGATCTCAGTACCTTTCCTCATGACATAGAGAGTTGACTCACTTAGGCTTTTCTTGAACCCAAGATTCATCAAATGCTCATCTATCTTGCTATACCACGCCCTTGGAGCTTGTCTTAAACCATAGAGAGCCTTTTTAAGCCTGTAGACTTTCTCTTCTTGACCTGGAACCAAGAAGCCTTCAGGTTGCTCTATGAATATTTCCTCTTTAAGTTCACCATTCAGGAAGGCTGACTTTACACCAAGTTGAATGAGTTTCCAACCCTTTTGTGCAGCAATTGATAGAAGCAAACGAATGGTGTCTAACCTGGCCACTGGGGCAAAAGTTTCAGAAAAATCAACCCCCCATATTTGTGCATAGCCCTTCACCACCAGCCTTGCTTTGTGCTTGTTTATTGAGCCATTGGGATTTAATTTAGTCCTGAAAACCCACTTCACACCAATTACTTTTTTGTCACGAGGTCTTTCTACTAGCTGCCATGTTTAATTCTTTTCAATCATAGCTAACTCCTCCTCCATTGCAGCTAACCACTTCTTATTTGTGCTTGCATCTTCATAACTTCCAGGTTCAAGAACTGCAAAGTTGCATCTTTGATAGATGTCTGCAAGTGACCTCGTTCCTCTAACAGATTCATCATCTACCAGTTCATCATCATCAAGATTAGCCATCTGCTTTTCCATTTCTTGTTCCTTAGACCAGTCCCATTTCTCTTCTTCAAGAAAATGAACATCTCTGCTCACTATAATCTTCCCCTTTTGAGGTTGATAAATTCTATAGGCTTTTGACACTGCACTGTATCCTATGAAGACTCCAGGTTCGGTCTTCACATCAAGCTTATCTATCTTTGCTCGAGGTATAAGAGAATAGCAAACACAGCAAAAAAATTTAAGATTTTTGAGTTTAGGCTTGATGTTATACCATGCTTCATGTGGAGTCTTCTTTTCCACTGCTTTTGTCGGCAATTTGTTCAACAAGAACACTGAAGTGTGAGCAGCTTCAGCCTAGAAACTCTTTTGAAGACCTTTCTCGTGCAGCAAACATCTAGTCATCTCCATTATAGTCATGTTTTTTCTCTCACTAACCCTATTTTGTTGAGGAGAGTAAGGAACCGTGAGCTGGTGTGATATACTATATGCGTCCTAGAAGGGGGGTTGAATAGGACAATAGAAATTAATCGGCTAATTTTATTTCAAGTAAATAAAATTAAAAGCTAATTTGAATCCTATTGTATTAGCAAACTAAATAGTATAAAACTAGATAATCCTAATAGACAATAATATCAAACTATTCAAGTAGGCATTTTATCAAGCATATAGAGTGCGGAAATATAAAGAGTGTAGAGATAGAATACGATACACAACGATGTATAGTGGTTCGGTTTCCCTACATCCACTACCTAAGGAAGCCTCCTTAGGATTTGCAAGATTCTCACTAATCTTCGTAACTCTTAACCGGGTGAGATACAAACCCTTACAACCACTTCAAAAACCCTTTGAAGGAAATACACTTGTGTTATCACCAACACAAGGAACCAAGCATAAACCTATGCTCACACTACTCTCTTAATCTATTACAAGAACTAAGAGGAAAGGGAAAAAGTGTTTAGGGGTGCTTATAAAAGCTTTGTGACTAAACTCCTAAATGAGTAGATAGAACTAATTAGCTTCACAATAAATATGACTTGAATGCTCCTTTGAAACCTCCTTGAATGATAGAATTAATTGCTCTTAAGATTGGTAGATGGAAGGCTTAAGTTGTGTCTTGAATGAACTCCATTTTATAGCTGAAAAGATGGTCCAACGGTCATAAAGCTTCTCTCTAACGGATCTATTAATCTCTCAACGGATATAAGCTTTGTCCTCTAGTAATAGAGCTGAAACCCTGTCGTGCGGTGTACCGCGGGTAGGGTCCGGTGCACCGCGTGACTGTTCGACTGACTTTTGAGCTTACTGGTCGGACTATGTACTGTACCGCATGCCTGCTCCGTGTAGTGGTCCGGTGTACCGTGACAAAGGTCCGGTGTACCGTGCAGTTTTTCTGAGCTTACTGGTCGGGCCATCTAGTGCACCGTGGGACTGGTCCGGGATGCTGCGGTGTACCGCGTATTTCATCCGGTGCACCGCGGAGCTGCTCTTTTGATTTTTAAGCTAAGTACAATGAAATGAGCACAACTAATCTAATGAGGGGTTTTGGAAAACATCTAAAGTGATATAAAAATGAATTTTAGTTTAAAGGATGATTTGTCGAATATTAAAACGGGAATAAAAACAAGGTGAGGCTAACAATCTCCCCCTTTTTGATGTTTGACAAATCATAAACTTTTGAAGATGCCTAAGATTAAGTTTTGAACAAAAACTCCCCCTCAACCTAATCACTAGAGTTTTTATAAAAACTCCCCCTCACAAAATGCATTTTAAAAAGTTCAACTAAAATTTCTCCCCCTTTGTCAACAACAAAAAGAACAAATGATACAATTTTGAAAATTTTAAGGGGTCAAAAACACATTTTGAGTAAAAACAAGGACTAAAGGAATAAATGGATAACAATTAGAAGCTTCAAGGAACCTATAACATCAAGAAAAGATTAGCAACAAGATTATATACACAAAAAGCTCTAAACAAAACATGACATGAAAGAAGGGTTAGAGAATTTGCATGCCAATCTCACAACGAATTTTCTCAAAAAGATCTTGGGGTAGAGGTTTCGTAAAGATATCGGCTAGTTGATTTTCCGAAGTGACAAATTCAAGAACAATGTCCCCTTTTTGAGTGTGATCACGGATAAAATGGTGGCGGATTTCTATGTGTTTTGTTCTAGAGTGTTGAATGGGATTTTTGGTAAGATTTATAGCACTAGTGTTATCACAACGAATGGGAACACGATCATACTCTAGGCCAAAATCTAGTAAGGTTTGTTTCATCCAAAGAACTTGAGTCACACAATTTCCGGCCGCAACATATTCGGCTTCGGCCGTGGATAAAGCAACACTATTTTGTTTTCTACTAGACCAAGAAACAAGGGATTGACCTAAGAATTGGCAACTACCACTAGTACTCTTCCTATCAAGTCTACAACCGGCATAATCGGCATCCGAAAAACCTATTAGTTCAAAGGAGGTAAATCTTGGGTACCAAAGTCCTAGACTAAGGGTTCCTTTCAAATACCTAAAAATACGCTTAACGGCACTAAGATGGGTTTCTTTGGGAGAAGATTGAAATCTAGCACAAAGACACACGGGGAACATAATATCGGGTCTAGAAGCGGTTAGATAAAGTAAGCTACCAATCATACCTCGATATAGTTTCTCATCAACATTCTTACCATCTTCATCTTTGTCTAATTTTGTGGATGTGCTCATTGGAGTTCCAATTTCCTTTGCATCTTCAAGGCCAAATTTTTTGATCAATTCTCTTGTGTATTTGGCTTGATTGACAAAGATACCATCTTTCATTTGCTTGATTTGAAGTCCAAGAAAGTAATTTAATTCTCCCATCATGCTCATCTCAAATTCCTTATGCATGCTTTTAGAAAAATTCTCACAAAGATTTTCATTAGTAGCACCAAATATAATATCATCCACATAAATTTGAACAAGAAGGATATCTTTTGAAGACCTTTTTATAAATAAAGTGGAGTCAATTTTTCCTCTTTTAAAACCATCATCTAATAAAAATTTGCTTAATCGTTCATACCAAGCACGAGGTGCTTGTTTTAAACCATATAAAGCCTTTGAAAGTTTAAAAACATGGTTTGGAAATTTTGGATCCTCAAAACCCGGAGGTTGTTTAACAAAAACTTCCTCGTCTATAAAACCATTTAAAAAAGCACTTTTGACATCCATTTGGTAAAGTTTAAAATTCATATAGCAAGCAAAAGCAAGTAGCATACGAATAGATTCAAGTCTAGCTACGGGAGCAAAAGTTTCATCGAAATCAATACCTTCTTCTTGATTGTACCCTTGAGCAACTAACCTTGCTTTATTTCTAGTAATGATGCCGGTGTCATCTAGCTTGTTGCGAAATATCCACTTAGTGCCAATAATAGTTGGGCCAATTGGTTTCTCCATTAATGTCCAAACTTTGCTACGTTCAAATTGATTTAATTCCTCATGCATAGCATTAATCCAATGATCATCCAACAAAGCTTCTTTAATATTCTTGGGCTCAACTTGAGATAAGAAAGCTTGATGGGCACAAAGAGCAATAATACGAGAGCGAGTGGTAACACCTTCTTTTGGATCACCTAGAATTAAGTCACTTGGGTGATCTTTGATATGTTTCCAACATCTTGGTAAATCCGTACTAGCTTCATTTAACACTTGATCATTTTCCTTAAGAGATTCTTCATGAGATTTGACTTCTTGAATAGGAGATTCTAAGGGTTGATCTAGTGGAGTATCTTCAACAACATCTACCACTTTCTTGATACAAAACGGATTAGTCTCATCAAAGTCAACATGCATAGATTCCTCAATGGTACGAGTACGTTTGTTGAAAATGCGATAGGCTTTTCCTTTAGTGGAATAACCAAGAAAAATACCTTCATCCGATTTAGCATCAAATTTTCCCAAATAGTCCCTAGTGTTAAGGATAAAACATTTGCACCCAAAAACACGAAAATAAGCAATAGTTGGTGGTCTACCATTCCAAAGCTCATAAGGGGTTTTCTTAATAAGGGGTCTAATAAGAACTCTATTTAACACATAACAAGCCGTATGAACGGCTTCACCCCAAAAGTATGTAGGCAAGCTATGTTCTTTTAGCATTGTTCTAGCCATTTCTTGTAGAGTTCGGTTTTTCCTTTCCACTACCCCATTTTGTTGGGGAGTTCTAGGGGCCGAAAAATTATGCTCAATCCCAAATTCATCACAAAAATGCACAAAAGGAGAATTCACGTATTCACTACCATTATCACTACGAATGCATGTAATAGAGTAGCCTTTCTCATTTTGCACCTTTCTACAAAGTTTTGCAAATTCATTGAAGGCATCACTTTTCAAAGCAAGGAACATCACCCATGTGAATCTAGTGTAATCATCAACAACAACAAAGACATATCTAGACCCTCCTAGACTAGTGACATCAACGGGACCAAATAGGTCCATATGCAATAATTGAAGTGGCCTAACGGTGATGACCTTATTAATGGATTTAAAAGATGAACGATGTTGTTTACCAAGTTGACATGCATCACATAATTTATCTTTATCAAATTTGTAAATAGGCAAACCAACAACAAGATTTTTTCTAGATAATTTTGAAATCAAATCCATGCTAGCATGTCCTAAACGTCTATGCCAAAGCCAACTATCATTAACCACGGATAAGCATTTAATATTTTTGCACATAAGACTCTCAAGATCAACAACAAAAACATTATCCGATCTTTTTGCAATAAACATAGTATCTAACTCATCATTTTTGAAAACAACACATCTAGATGCTTCAAATTTAACACTAAAGCCAACATCACAAAGTTGACTAATACTAAGCAAGTTAAAAGAGAGACCCTCAACAAGTAACACATTAGAGATAAGTAAAGAGTCCATATTACCAATGTTACCTTTACCCAAAACGCGTTTCTTAGTGTTGTCGGCAAAAGTAACTTTATCACCTTTAGTTTTATATAAATTTGTAAATAATGATGGATTTCCGGTCATGTGTCTTGAGCATCCACTATCAAGTAGCCATATATTTTGCTTCTTGATGCTCAACCCCTACAAACAAACGATAATTTAAGCTTTAGGTACCCAATTAGGATTGGGTCCATGAGGGTTAGTGGATTTTCTTTTTAAGACCCATTTAGGTCTTTTCCAAATTGGCACAAGAGATCCCAAATCTAACAATTTACGATAGTAACAATGAGATGCATCATGACCAAGTTTTTCACAATAGGTGCAAGTGATAGAAGATTTTGAAGAGGATGGGGTTTCATTTGAAATTTTTGATTTTACAAAGACATTTTTCAAAGGTTTTTGGTGAGTGAATGGATCATATCCAACACCACTTTTTTCATTAGCCATTCTTTGAGAACCTAAAATCAAATCCAAGTTTTCTTGCCCACTAGTAAATTTTAAAATAATGGCATTTTGATCAACAATCTTTTTCTCTAACAAAGCTTTTTCTTCCAAAAGATTTTTCTCAATAAGATGAAGTTTCTCATTATCATCTATACATTCATCACAAAGATTTTGACAATCTTCCAAAGCTTTTAAAACCTCTTTAGTTCTATTTTTCTCAAATTCTAAATCTTTTGTTAAAACTTTGTTTGTTTCAATAGAATTTAAAAAATCATTATAAAGAGAATCAAATGCCTCATGAATATCTTGTTCACTAGCATCATCATTAGTTAAAGAGAGTTTGGATTTAGGAGTTACCTCATCATGATTTGCCATAAAGGCAAAGTGAGTAGTACCGGTATCATCATCCGAAGAAGCATCTTCATTATTTTCAACTTTTCCCATAAAGGCAACAAGATTGACATTTTCATTATCACTTTCTTCTTCATCCGAATTTTGAGTATCCCAAGTGATATTAGCATGCATAGCTCTTTTCGGTTTCTCCTTTTGAAGAAGAGGACAATAGGTTTTGATATGACCAACCTTCTTGCAATGATAGCAAGTGGGTTCATCTTGTTTGATAGCTCTATCATTCTTCTTGTAGGGTGTGGAAGAGCTTCCTTTCTTGGCAAAGCGTTTATATCTCATGAATTTTTTCATGTCTCTTGCTAGCATAGCTACTCCTTCATCTTCACTAGTTTCTTCTTCATGAGAGTTTTCTTCTTCACTTTCTTTCCTTTCTTTTCGTTCTTTCAACTTAGAACTCATGGCATGGAAAGCAATAGATTTCTTAATTTTCTTCTCCTCATCATCTCTTATCTTTTCTTCTTCAAGCACAAGTTCTTCCGTCATGAGGTTGCAAATGAGTTCATGAACCGTCATCTTTGAAAGATCTTTAGTGTCTCTTATAGAGTTGATCTTTGTCTTGTATTTCCTTGGAAGAGCAAATAAGATTTTTCGGCATTGTTCCTTGTTGGTGTACTCTTGACCAAGAGTCTTCAAAGTGTTAACAATGTTAGAAAATCTTTGATGCATAGCATTCAAGGCTTCATCGGGCTCCATACGAAAGAGCTCATACTTTGTGATAAAGAGACCAATTTTGGTTTCTTTTATATCCTCCGTTCCTTGATAAGATAGCTCCAAGAGTTGCCACATTTCATGAGCGGAATTGCATTCACTCACTCTAGCATATTCCGTGACACTTAATCCATTGATGAGGATGTTCATAGCTTTGTTGTTTTTGGTAAGTTTAGCTATGTCTTGATCATTGTAGTCATCTTCATCTTTTACCACCGTTGTACTTCCGGTAACGTAAGGAATATAAGGACCCTTTTTGATAGCCATCCATAAAAAGTAATCGATTCCTTTCACATGAATCTCCATCTTCTTTTTCCAACCAAAGTAGTCTTTTCCTACAAAAAGCGGAGGTCTAGTAGAACATGAACCTTCCGGTTGATTAGAATCCATATCGTATTAACTCTAGAAACGATTAAGTACAATAGAGCTAGGCTCTGATACCAATTGATATACTATATGCGTCCTAGAAGGGGGGTTGAATAGGACAATAGAAATTAATCGGCTAATTTTATTTCAAGTAAATAAAATTAAAAGCTAATTTGAATCCTATTGTATTAGCAAACTAAATAGTATAAAACTAGATAATCCTAATAGACAATAATATCAAACTATTCAAGTAGGCATTTTATCAAGCATATAGAGTGCGGAAATATAAAGAGTGTAGAGATAGAATACGATACACAACGATGTATAGTGGTTCGGTTTCCCTACATCCACTACCTAAGGAAGCCTCCTTAGGATTTGCAAGATTCTCACTAATCTTCGTAACTCTTAACCGGGTGAGATACAAACCCTTACAACCACTTCAAAAACCCTTTGAAGGAAATACACTTGTGTTATCACCAACACAAGGAACCAAGCATAAACCTATGCTCACACTACTCTCTTAATCTATTACAAGAACTAAGAGGAAAGGGAAAAAGTGTTTAGGGGTGCTTATAAAAGCTTTGTGACTAAACTCCTAAATGAGTAGATAGAACTAATTAGCTTCACAATAAATATGACTTGAATGCTCCTTTGAAACCTCCTTGAATGATAGAATTAATTGCTCTTAAGATTGGTAGATGGAAGGCTTAAGTTGTGTCTTGAATGAACTCCATTTTATAGCTGAAAAGATGGTCCAACGGTCATAAAGCTTCTCTCTAACGGATCTATTAATCTCTCAACGGATATAAGCTTTGTCCTCTAGTAATAGAGCTGAAACCCTGTCGTGCGGTGTACCGCGGGTAGGGTCCGGTGCACCGCGTGACTGTTCGACTGACTTTTGAGCTTACTGGTCGGACTATGTACTGTACCGCATGCCTGCTCCGTGTAGTGGTCCGGTGTACCGTGACAAAGGTCCGGTGTACCGTGCAGTTTTTCTGAGCTTACTGGTCGGGCCATCTAGTGCACCGTGGGACTGGTCCGGGATGCTGCGGTGTACCGCGTATTTCATCCGGTGCACCGCGGAGCTGCTCTTTTGATTTTTAAGCTAAGTACAATGAAATGAGCACAACTAATCTAATGAGGGGTTTTGGAAAACATCTAAAGTGATATAAAAATGAATTTTAGTTTAAAGGATGATTTGTCGAATATTAAAACGGGAATAAAAACAAGGTGAGGCTAACATGGTGCTCAATTCCAGCTTCTTTGCAGTATAAATCAAATTTATCAGAGGTGTATTCAGTTCCATTATCAGACCTAATGACCTGAATCTTGCAGCCACTTTGATTTTCAATCCAAGCTTTGAAAGTTTGAAATATACCAACAACTTCTGACTTAAACTTCATGAAATATATCAAGCACATTCTAGTGAAGTCATCAATAAAAATCACAGAGTACCTGCTCCCATTTAATGAAGGAGTTGCTTGAGGACCACAGACATCAGAGTGGATGAGATACAATTTTGTAATGGCTCTCTAGGTGGACTCCTTGATTGGAAGCCTGCTTTTCTTGCCAGATAAGCAAGCTGTGCAAGTTGGTGGCTGCCCATCCATGTCAGGCAATCCAATTGCCATCTCGTTTCTTTGCATCAACTGTAATGCATTGTGATTAAAATGACCCAACCTCTTGTGCCAAATCCCTGATGAGTGAACTTGACTAGGACAAGCTGTATTTTCAAGTGGATTCAAAGAAAAACTCTTTCCTTGCATCTTAATTCTGAAGAGTTCTTTACCACTTGCATCGATTATCAGACATTTTTTATCCTCAAAGACCAATTTGAAGGTTTTCTCCAATAATTGACCAACACTTAGCAAGTTTTGATCAATCTCAGGCACGTATAGAACTTCATCAATTAATTTTGTACCTAAGCTGCTCTCAATTGCAACGGTCCCTTTTCCTTTGACAGAGATGAATTCTCCATTTCCAATCTTCACCTTGGATTGCACTGACCTGTCCAGCAGCTTAAAAATCCCTTCATCACTAGTCATGTGACTAGTGCATCCACAACCAGCCACCCATCACTTGAGGCACCCGCAGTGAAACAAGAAGCTGCAAACAACTGCTCTTCTTCTTCGTGGACAACAGTTTGTGCTTCTCTTCTTGGCTGAGTGTGCTTGTCTGGGCAAATCATCTCAGCGTGGCCCATTTTCTGGCATCTTCTACACTTCATGTCTGGTCTCTTCCAACACTTATAATGAGGATGGTTCTCCTTACCACAGTGTTTACAAGGGGGAAGAATTATTCCTTTGGGTCCCTTGTCAGTTGCACTTGTCTCTGCTTCCTTCTTCCCTTTCCATTTTTTTCTTTACCTTTAGGACCGAAATGAAGTTTGGCTTGTAAGGCTCCTTCAATGACCCCTTCTTCACGCATCATCCTTCTTTGCTCTTGAGCTTGCGAAGCACTAAGAAGTTCTGCCAATTTTAATGTTGACAGATCTCTAGTGTTCTCTAGTGAAGCGATGGTGGCCTCAAATCTCTCAGGTAGAGATACCAAGACCTTTTGCACGAGCCTATTGTCCTTCATTTAAGTTCCAAGAGCCCTCACCTGATTGGCTATATGTACCAATCGATCAGAGTATTCCTTGATTGTCTCTGATTCCTTCATCTGCTGCCTCTCAAAATCACGCACTAAATTTAGCACCTTCATGCCTCTTATCTTCTCATTCCCCTTGTATTCTTCTATGAGAAAGTCCCAAATTTCATTGGCTGACTTGAAAGACATGATTCTGCTAAATATTGCAGGAGTTACTGCAGAGTAAAGACAAGATTTAGCTCTAGCATTTCTCTGTTTTTTCTCTCTTTGGATTTTGATTTGGGTTAGAGTAGGATTGTTGGGAAGATCAGGAATCTCGTAATCTTCTTCTATTGCTTCCCATAGATCACAACCTTGCATATAAGTCTCCATTTTGACAGCCCAAGTTTGATAGTTGTCACCGTCAAATTTTGGTGGAGACATTGCAGAGAAGGAGCTGTTTTCCATTTGGTGAGTTGGGAAAACTATTTGGTGGATGAAATCGAATTCGAATGAATCACTCAACCTCACAGATCCGTTAAGAAATAATTGCTCTGATACCACTGTTGAATTTGTTAAAAAATGAAGAACACAGGTATTGTAGAAAAAGTATATCTTTTATTGATCCGCAATTGATTTATTTATACAAGGAATTGAATAACGACTTCCTAACTTTCAGCTCGTTTAAACTCAACTAATCCTAATTTTCAGCTAGTTTAAACTCAACTAAAATCAAGCTAACAGACCAGTTCTGGACTCCTAAAAATCAGCTAAGATCTGATTTTCTGAAACTGAAAAACAAAGACCTGATTTATCTAACATGAACAAACTAAAGTATCAACGAGTGACTCCTTTTCAGGGTTTTGAACAACAAGAGGGAGATGGGAGTTTAAATTTTCTTTAAGGGAGAGAAAAGAAAAAGGAGATGAAGAACATACTGTGGCTGGGCTGCAACTGGACTCTGGTGAGAGTTTTGATGACGTTGGAGAGAGAGAGAGAGAGAGAGAGGCCGACAGCTGACTGCCCAGTGTGGGGTGTGGAGTGTATGTGCGTTGAGAGAGAGGACAAGAATTGACTTCGGTTAGAAAAGAATGAGAATAAGGAAGCATTTACTTTGTTTTATTTTTTGTTTATATATTAATATCTGCTAGCCTATTTTTTAAAATAAGATGACAGCTCTCTCTCTCTCTCTCTCTCTCTCTCTCTCTCTCTCTCTCTCTCTCTCTCTCTCTCTCTCTCTCTCTCTCTCTCTCTCTCTCTCTCTCTCTCTCTCTCACTCTCTCTCTCTCTCTCTCTCTCTCTCTCTCTCTCTCTCTCTCTCTCTCTCTCTCTCTCTAAGATATGTCTCTCTCTCTTACATTATGTATATATTCTATCAAACTAAATATACAATTTTTTTTTTAAATGTCCAGAAAAAAAATATACAATTTTTTTAATGATTTTGAATAGAAACACATATGGAGACTTCACAAGGTTCCCTTCACATAAGACACATATCATACATGGTTATATAACATATGACATATCTTTTATATTTTATTATAAAATATACATGGTAATTTTTTATACTTGTATATATAACTAGTAATGACACGTGTTTCTCTAATAAACTTATTAATAACTTTCAATTTTGTAAACTAGATATGAGCGAAAAGTAAAATTTAAAAATAAGCGAAAAATAAATATTGAATAACGAAAAAGAAAAATCACAATTCATCAGTTACCATTACACACCCTCCTGTCTCATCTTTTATCGATTACATCTTCAACTCCACTATACGTCCACCTTTACCTTCGTCTTCTATATTCATTCAATAAATTTGAAATCAGTCACCCTGGTCTTTAAGAAGAGAAGAGTGGATAGATCCAAGGTTTCATTACTTTTATCAAACTTATATTTTATATTATTTTTGAAATATAATTTAATTTTTGTATTTATGATATTATTTTATAAATATATTGTGTGATTTACATATATTATTCTTTTGAATATGAATTTAATTTATCAACTTAATTTATTAGATTTATTTCACTGTTAGTTAATTTTGAATTTATAGATTAAATATATGATATTGTAAAATTTTCAATTCATTCATTAGGGATTAGAATGCTTCAATTTTGTAGTAATAAGTTATGTCATGGTTTATTTTATTAGGTTAGATATAGATAGATTAACTCCATCTCTTATCATTATTTCATAGTAGCTGTGAACTTTAGTTTATGTTCAAGCTGAAAGATTTTAAACAATAAAAACAATTCTAAAAATCAAATCATATGAAAATGAATTAAGGATTTTTCCTTCTTGATGTGTTTGGATTTCCAATCTTACTAAAATAATAAGGATAATATATCAAATATTCCTTTATAATATTTAATTTGACTTTACAAAAGTTTCTAATAAATTTAGAGTCGGTTATAATTTTGGTCCATATATGTTTTGTTGTTATTTGTTCTTTGTTATTTAAACCGGCCAAAAAATAAAATAAAAGAGATAAGTTGTCACTAGTATAGAAATTATATGGAGGTATACGTCTATTTTAAAACTATAGAATTTTTTTAGGTACTTGGTATTTTACCCAAATAATAATTATAAACGTTTTGATCAACTTCCAACAAAAACTAGGTTGATTGTACATATATCTGTCTAGGCCATGTTGGTATATTTTCATCGAGTAAGGATATATACCACTCAAATTCATACCACCTAAATATCACCCAATGACGTGGCGTGAATTGGTTGGTTACAAATCGTTAATGTATTTATTTTCTTGATTTGATTAAAAATTTGTAACCAACCAATTCACGCCATGTCATTGGGTGATATTTGGGTGATATTTGGGTGGTATGAATTTAGATGGTATATATCATTACTCATTTTCATCAAACAACCCAAAAACACACGAAAAATATTACGATTCTTACTCATGCAAATATTATACAACTAATAATCCCTCCAAGACTATTCTCTCAAATGTTTGCTTATGAGGGCCACTACCGTTTTCAAATTTCAAAAGTCATAAATTATCTTTCATTTTGTAGCACCCCGTAGTAGTAATTTATTGCTACATCTGAGAGCCTTCGGCTCCAGTTCGTTTCTCCTCATTGTTTTTGTTAAAAATAAAATTGACTTTACTCGCTTTCTTCCTTTAGTTCGAACATATTTTTCTATGTTACGTTCAATCCTAACAAAAAAAAAAGACATTTTTCTCGCACCATTAAATTGTTTTGATGCGATGGAGCCAAAAAATTTGGTGATGATCCACTTGCCAAGTATTTTGCCACTCATGGGATTCAATATAAGAGAATGGTCTAAAAAATATTACTTTTTAATGCTTCCTTGTCTAAAAATTCTTTCTTGAAGCATTCTCAATCTCAACAGAAACACTTTCTTTGATTAATCATTTACCAACTTTTTTTTCAAAAAAAAAAAATCCTTATGGCTTTTCATTTTGATCGCCCTTATGATTATTTATTTCTGCAAGCTTTTGGTTGTAGATACTACCCATGCATATATATGTTGAACTTGATAAGCAAAAAAGAAAATCTTAACTCTTCCATCTTCGTTGCATGCACATATGGTGTGCCTAGCTACTACTTGGTCTTTATTTACCCATCCATCAACGGTATCGTATTCACCTCAACCTTTTATACCCATTCCATTTATATGTACTGCCAAGAAACAAACAACTATTACTGCTTGTTCGAGTACATAAAATGAATATCGAGCCATTGCTTTTGCTATTTCAGAACTCCTTTGACTAACGAGAATAACAGATTGTCCCCAAGTCTCTGGTGTACATGATAAGCTTTATCTCATAGTCTGTTATATCAAATAATCAGAGCAATAAACCATCCATTAAATTAGCATCTCACACTTTTATCTAAACACACTAAAGAATTTGTCTGATGATTTTTTGGTTTTTTTTTTATGACAGATGAATATAATTGAACGTAGTACCGAAAGCCAAGGGTGTTTTCCGGAGGAACTATTCATTATGATCCTTCTCTGCCTCCCAGCTGATGTACTTCACAATGTAATGAGGTACGTTTGTAGAAACTGGAATAAGATAATTCGATCACCGGCTTTTATTTCTACACATCTGCAAATGTCAAAATCGGGCCTCATAATTAAGAAAAACGGGCCCACTGGCAAGAGATCATATGTTCTTCGACAGACATCAGACCATGGTTGTGGTGTAGAGGTGAAGGA
Source organism: Nemophila menziesii (assembly GCA_029959085.1). Classification (NCBI taxonomy): domain Eukaryota; kingdom Viridiplantae; phylum Streptophyta; class Magnoliopsida; order Boraginales; family Hydrophyllaceae; genus Nemophila; species Nemophila menziesii. Next base: position 33,269,298 of record JARWIR010000005.1, on the reverse strand, counting down.
GTTTAAGTCTTTTAAGCATGCTGATAATATTAAAGCAAGTTGTAATGGGTTAGTTTTAGTATTTGGTCCTAAATGGCCTTTTAATGGCTGGCCAAGTTATGTTGCAAATCTTGCTACGAAACAGCACTTGCCTCTTCCTCTAATCCACTACATTTTTGAAGAAGGTAAGTTTTATCTTGCATATGCTTCTGCTTCTGGGGTGTACAAAGTTATATACGCAGGATGCACTTTTTATATATTAACAGTAGGTGTTGATCTGAAGTGGAGAGAGGTTGATATGAGTGGGTTAACATCTGATGCTAGTAAGTTCTTTAAGTATCGTCTTTGTGACAACTCACTTTCTGTTTCTGTAAATGGTTTCCTGTATTGGGTACAGAGGAGGACCCTAGTCCCATTTATCATTTGTTTTGATATTGAAACTGAAACATTTAAGCAGCAGATTTTTCTTCCTGATCAATCCCATATTAGTCCTCCTCCTCGTTTCCATAGTATCGGTCTTCTTGCAATGGAGAAATCTCTTTGCTTGTATAAGCGTCTTGACAGTTATTCGTTTGACTTTTGGTTGCTAAAAGATCAAGAAAGTGGAGATGGAATGTGGGAAAAGCTGCTGGATATTGATTTGACCGAGAGTAGATTGTTAAGATCTCTAGAAGCTGCATGGATTACTCCTTATGCCTGGTTGAACAGAGAGCAATTGGTTTTAAAGGCACCAGACAGGGTCTTAGTTTACAATTTGAGTACTGGAGAATTGCATCAAATCGAAGAACTTAATAAGGAACCTGATTATCTCTATGTTGATCCTCTCGACAGCTTGGTTGATTTGTCATTGGTTATGAACAATGGACGACTATGCAAGAGCATAAGACCTATAGAAAAAGTTTACTCGATAAAAAACATGATGGCTGAATTCGAAGAAACATCAAGTGCAGACAACTGATATAATTTGTTGTGTGTATTTCAGTTTTTATATCTCAGAATTTGAGTGTTCATTCTGTTTGTCTTCTCGTTGAATTTCTCATATCTTTTTTTACTATTTACCAGAATTATTTTGTTGATGTTCTTATTTATTAATCTAGATGTTGTGATCTTGACATTTTTTTCCTTTGGGTCAATTCTGATCTTGATAATTGATCATTATGTTATGCACAAATCAAACTATTATTCTTTTCTAGTTATGGCACCATTGACGACCACTGGAAGTAGTCAATTGTGATCTTAATAATATTATATGAAATTGATTAAGCCCTTAATCAGTGAACAGAGATAGATTTTCTGAAGTTGAGGTAGCTCAACAGCCATGACTTGCAAATTTTTCTGCATTTAAAAGCTGGGAATGAAAATACATAATTCGAATCTTTTCTTTAAATCTGATTTATATAAGATATGTATGGTAAGACATGCATATTTTTTGTGAAATTAGTAGAAATGCGGGCGAATAAGTTCGAATCCACGTTATAAAAGAAAAAAGATTTATGTCCGTTATTAGTGTTTATTGAGATGGAAAAATTATTTTTGGTCAAATTATATAGACTAGGGCTGAGCATAAATTGTTGGGCCCAATTCTAATTAGTAGGTAAGTGTTCATTTTATTGCTTAATAATAACTAGAAAATTAAAATTAAAAAACTAGAAAGTAAATGTGGCAATCTAGCTAGGCATTTAAAACTTCTAGTAGGGCTGTAAATGAATCAAGCCGCTCGCGAGCAGTTCGAGCTCAGCTCGGAAAAATGCTCGTTCGAGATCGGCTCGAATATAAACAAGCTCAAGCCCAAGCTTCATTTTAAGCTCGATAAATAAACGAGCCTGCTCGAACTCGACTCGTGTGCTCATTTATAAAAATTATAAATTAATATATTATCTACTTATAAATATATTATTAAACCTTCAATATTAAAATGAACATTTTTAATTTCTTTAGATATTCAGTAATGTTATGTTTCATATTTTCATACCACATACTCCATCATATACCAACCGTTCATGAAAGTCCCATTTCAACCATAAAAAACTAATTGTTCATGAGAAACTCGTACTCGACTCTAAAAAAGTCGGTTTCATAAGTTAAACAACAAGTTTTAACATTTCTGATTTGGATCACTGGAAGCTCGAGCTCGGCTCGTTAAAATTTGAGTTCGGCTCGGCCCAGCTAGTTTAAATTTGAGCTCGGATCGACTCGAGAATTTAAACAAACAAGCTTGTACATCTAGTATTCGGCTCGGCTCGGCTCGTTTATAGCACTAACTTCTAGGGACTATACTGGAAAACTTTAAATCGCGACAAACTAATAGAGAGATCAAGCATTCGAGCCGAATTTGAAGCATTTCTTTTAAATATAGTCAATGATGCTCAAGGACACCTTGAAGTCCCCATCTTTTTGTGATGATTTGATTTCTTATAATAGATTTGTAGGATTGATTAAACTTAGCTTAGATTGAACATCTCGATGTATATAATGAAGGATAACATCTCGTTTTCTAAGTGATTTTGATGGATTTTCCTGTTCCTTGAGTTCCACATGTGATAAAGGAAGCTTTGAAAGCTTAGAATAAATACCAAATCTTTGAGATTGTTCTTCTTGCTCTTGAGGATATTCCAGTCAGTTTTAGATGTCCAATTGGTAATTTTATCTTGGCATCCATGATATTTGCAATATTCAAGCCAGATATTCCTTGAATAAGAACATTCCATGAAGAGTTGAACACGAGATTCTGATGCAGATTCACACAGTACACAACTCTTATCTGTTAAAATTTCCCATTTTTCAATTCTATCTCAAGTAGGTAATCTAATTAGGAAGACTAACCAAGATAGAAATCGATGTTTAGGGATCGTTTGTTTATGCCAAACAGCTGTGCTCCATTTCCCTCTTTCTCTAGGTGAATAAAGATCTTTTAGAAGAAGACAAGCCGAGAAGTTTACTTTACCTCCACACTTTTATATCAATTTATCCTTAACATTATTTAGTTTAATTTGTTCAAGAAGAGTGTTTAGGCAGGTCAATTCAGAGGTCGATCTCTATCTTTTGTTACCAAAATACAGAGCAATAGTTTTGTGCTTGTATTTGTTGAAGCTGTGAGGTTCAATTTGAAGATAAAGATCCCTTATATTAGAATCAAGAATCTATCTATCTTCCATGATGAATGTTCTGTTACCATTTCCAATGACATGATGAATGTATTTTTGTGCAAGATCTCTAATCTTCAACATTTTACTCCAAGTCCATGTAATGATATGAGTAGGGTCTATGTTCCATTTGCAATTCTCTCCAAACCAATTCTTTTTTACCCATTGATCCCATATGTTACTATCGAACTCGTAAAACTTCCAAAAAGCCATCAATATGGCTATGTCATTTCGATTTTGCAGACTAGCCACCCCTAAACCACCTTCCTCATGAGTTTTACAAAGAAGTTTTCAAGAAAATTTTGTGCCTCTATAAACTGTTGTGTTTCCTTTCCAAAGGAATCTTCAAAAGATACTTTCAAGGCTTTTGATGACTTTTCTTGGCGGGATCATGACAGAGCATCAAAAGCTCACCTTACTTTGCAAGACAATTTTGATAAGATGGAGCGTTCTTGCAAATGAGAAGAATTTATGCATCAAATTGTCAATACTAGAGGTTATGTTTGTTATGAGAGTTTGACAAGCTGCATCATTAGGATATTTGGTTGTTAGGGGTGTACTGGTGGGGCCTAGGGTGTGATAAAATAAGATATGAAATAAGTGCAAAAACACCCTAGAACTACACGGTTCTGCAAGTATACAGATCGTATGCAAGTTTTAGATAAAGATTCGTTCCGCAGAGACTACAGAGGTTAGGAGAATCTTATGCAAATACCAAGTGTAAATAATTAAAGCTAGAACAACTAAACACAATTAAAAGTAAAGATAAATAGATTTTTGTTTGATTTTCTAATAAACTAAATTAAACTAAGAATTTAAAAGACAGAAAAATAAATATGAAAGAGAAGTGATATGAGAATATAGCTTAAGTTATTAGCATGTAATCCCCACTAGTTTTGCCGTTCTAAACATGTAAGGGTGAATTATGTAGTATTTCCCTAATCGGTCCCAATATGCTATCGGTAGTTTAAAATAGGATTTACCTGTGTCAATAAGGCTTCCTAAGCAAACTTTTCCTGTAATTGGTAAAGAGTCACAAGACTCAACCATAGTGATTATCTAGCTAGGTTGGGTTGTCAGATCAAACCTAAAACTAAACGTTATGTGCTAAACATGCAATTGAACACCGTTGTCAATGGTATCCTAATTACTAGATGGTAATTCTAATGGCGGCCGTCCACAAGAACACAGAATATAAATTCAAACACATAAACAGAGAATAAAAACTATAATTTCTATTTAAAACATTAAATTCCCAAATTAGATAGATGTCAATCAAAACTAGGGTTCATACATATATGCTAAAACTTAAGCTAAAGAAAATTAGTTCATGAAAGAAAAGAAAGAAATTACAAATCTAAAGGTAGAAGAAGACATTGTTGATGACAGCTCCTTCCACACTTCTCTCTTGTGTTGTAAGCTTCCTCTTGGTTTAAGGTTTCACCAAGGATGATTTAAGAGTGTTAAGAGGCTGTATTTATAGGTTAGAGGTTGACCTAATTCGTTTCTTTAGAGATAAGTTAAGTAATGGACTCCTAGCCCAACTCAAATTCGTATGGAAATAAAGATAAACACTGCTGCGTTGTTTTGGTCATAACTTCTTTATTATTGGTCCGATTTTGCTCCACAAGATACCAAAAGAATCGCAACAGAATTATCTAGACCCTTTAGGAGTAATTTACCAAATTCGGCCTCTTTATTAGGTAAAAACGCCTATCTTTGCAGAATCCCAGATTTAGGCAGCTTTTCCTTTTCCATCTTTTTAGCAATTATTTCCTTATCTCCAATTTCCATGCATATCTCCTTCCATAAGTTGTTGTCTTTGACTTGGACTCTAATTAATCTCCATAATTATCTTTAAAGCTTCACACTAAATAAACAATTAAACCCAATATGCTCTAAAAATAATAATTCTACAAATCAAGACCCAAAATAGGAAAGTGCACTAAAATAAGCTAAAATCAACCTATAAACTAATAAATAAGCCTAAAATGATGTCTCATGAGTATATTTTATTATCACAAATGAGGAGACATCAAGACCCCCAACTCAAAGTTGTATCGTCCCGATACAATAAAAGTAAAGAACAGTAGGGTAGTCAAAATAAACAAGAAGAAGTCGGAGGAGAACAAGAACAAAAATATAGTGAATGATCCTAGAGCATAAATTCCAAAAAATCTCATGTAGTAATGCTCAAGAAATAATGCACAAATATGCTTAATACGCATGTAATCAACAATCCATAAATTCAAGTTAAGATTAATTTCGCAATGCCAGAAGGAGAGGATGATAACTTAGTTCAGGTTAATGGCTATAGGTTGTTCATAGGTCCCAAATACAGCATCCAATGGTCCACTTACCTACTACCTAATAGCTCAATTGTTTCTCCATCTAGTAGTTAAAAATCCTAAGGTCTTTGGCTATAACTTGGCTTAAGGACGGGTGTGGTATATTTGGATAATGAAAAGTGAGCTTTTGGCTCTCTCCTCACTAGCCATCAACGAATCGCCCTAGAGCTTGAGTTGTTCACTCGAAGATGTTCTCACTCAACCCAATTTATTGATGCTTTTGACTTGCATCCCCAATATTCCCAATTAAAACCTTTGATGATATAAAATCCACTTTGCCGGTCCGAATATATATTCTTTTCATATCAATTTTTTCTTTTGTATAGCTATGACTCTCTTTTTGATGTTCGAGATATCACGCTATTTTTCATATATATATATATTCTTTCTTTTTAATGCCCTTGTTGGCAAATTTAGCTCGTAGCTTCTTTTCCATTCACTATTACCCCGGCAAAGGGTTACAATAATAACAATTCATCATCAATAAAATCACAAAGATAATTCCCAATTCCCAAAGTTCCCTAATTATGAAACCCACCACCCCAAACTCAAGCTCTAAAACGAGTGTCTCAGGTTTTGCGATTCGAGTGCGGATCATATAGATAAGTCCTAAAAACTAGGGTAAGGATTATAATGTGTTTCAATAAAAAGGCTTTAGAAAGGCTCAGAGGGGCTAAGACGGATAAATAACAATAATATCAAACAAAAGGGTGAGAAAGTCTAAAGGCTTCAAGTGTTTTAATCATGAAAGAACTGCCTTATTCATTTTTCTAACTACCGGATTTCGTTACGTTTTCACTAATTGTTCATAGACAAGTGGGTTTTCAACTAATTCTAAACCTCACGTTCTACACACCAAATAACTATTCCTAAGTTTCAACGTGATTTCTTAGCATTGCTCATTAACTTTTCTATCCTTTATTTCCTGTTTTCATACATGCATGCTAAACAATTTTGTTTGCATCTTTCAAAAGCATACTACTTACTGTCATTAACTTAATAAAATCATGCTCAATAGGTACATTCAAGATATTCTATGCCTAATTCAACCTAAAAAATTTAAATTTTATGCAAAAAAACGAAAAGAAGATGAGGACAACGAATCCCCACCCCCAACTCAAAAGTGAGCCGTGTCCCCACGACTCGAAAAAGACTTAGGAATGAAATAAAATTTAAATAAAACTAACTAAACTACCTAATGCATCCATGCTATTGAGAAAAATTAGAATGACTTACCTGGCTGGCCATAGAGATCCATCATATCATCCTCATCTTCTGAAGCTGAGGGATCGGTGTAATCATCTATATCCTTGTACAAGGTCGAATTATCTACCCTTGTTTCCAATTGCATGATTTCTACCCAAAGGTCTTTGTTATCTTCACGTAATCTTTCAACTTCGTTTTGTAACTGAATCGCCCAAGGAGGAAGATCATAAGCAATTTTAGAGGAAGAGGTAGAAGAACCTTGGTCTTGGATTTTTATCTTGTCTAAAGGCCTCCTTGATGGTGTGGACATTCTAGCAGTTAATCTCTTCTTTGGTAATGGTTGTTCAGGTGCCTGTTCTTTTAATTCTTCAGAAACCTCATCAAGATTGATGGGTTTTTCAATGGTAGCTCCAGGCAATTTCTTATTCTTCCCAAGGATTGAACACTTTCTCTTGTATTCCATAGCTTCAGATCTATTAGTCATACTTGATTCACCCACAACTCAAGTTATACCACGGATGGATTAAAATTTTAAGGAAAATTGGTTTAGCTTGATGTTGTTGCTTGGAATTGAAGAAAGAGAAAGGTTATTGGATTGATCTTGGAAGAACTCTTTAAAGCTTGTTGGATATGATGGTGTTTTGATGGTGTAGTGTGATGAATTTGATGAAGGATTGTGTTTATGGAAGATGATGGAGAGGATTTGATGAGTTGTTTGTGTTAATTGTGAAGGTTTGCACAAGCTTTAAGATGTTTATATAGGGTTTGGGTCTGAAAAATTCGTGGGTGGAAGGCTAGGGTTAATCTCATAAGGTAAGAGTTTGATTAGGAAAAGAATTCCTTCTTGAACCGCCTCTTGCGGTGCACCGGACATATCCCGCGGTGTACCGCAGCTTCTGTTGCTCCAAAATTTTTACCTACTGGATAATACCCGAGCTAGCACCCCGTGGTACGGGTTTTTGGGTAGCGGACCAGGGGTGCGGTGCAGGGGGTAGTCCGCAGCATGTCCGTCAAAAAACCCGTGGTGCCCAACCCGTGGTACGGGTTTTGACCGTGCGGACTAGGGTCCGGTGTACCGCGCCAGGCCCCGTGATTTTTTTTCGACCTTCTGGATAAAACCCGAGCTAGCCAACCCGTGGTACGGGTTTTTGGGGCGCGGTGCATCCCTGCGGACCATGGGGTAGTCCGCGGGGTAGTCCGCGCCAGACTTGAAGTTCCTCCAGATTTTTCCTTTTGACCCCAAACTCGTTTCCTGCACAATAACACACTACCTTTCTCTCCCATTAGCTTGAAAACACAATTAAAAATATACACTAACTTAAGATTAAACACTACAAAGCAAAAACAACTAATCTAAAAAGCAATTAAAACAAGGGGTGTCTCCCAAGAGCACTTTTGTTTAACGTCTTTGAGTTAGACGTGTACCTCAGGCTAATCGCATTCGACAAGGTAGATTTTCTCTCCTTGCTCAAAGTCCTCACTGTCATAGTATCTCTTCAAACGCTGGCCATTCACCATGAATGTCCGTTGCTCGGCTGGATTTTCAATCTCAATCGCTCCATGCGGTGTGACTTTGGTAACAATGTAAGGTCCTTCCCAACGGGATTTAAGCTTTCCTGGGTAGTTTGAAAATCGAGAGTTGTATAATAAAACCTTCTGTCCAATCTCGAAATGTTTTGGACGTAGCCGTTTATCATGCCATCGCTTTGTTTTCTCCTTATAGAGACGTGAATTTTCATAGGCATGATAACGAAGCTCCTCCAATTCGTTCAATTGCATCATCCTTTGTTTCCCGGCCAAATCTGGGTCTAGATTCAGAGTTTTAATAGCCCAGTAGGCTCGAGCTTCTAGTTCAATCGGTAGATGACACGCTTTGCCGTAGACCATGCGATATGGAGATGCCCCAACTGGTGTTTTAAATGCTGTTCTGTATGCCCAGAGAGCATCATCTAGCTTTAAAGACCAGTCTTTTCTTGATTTGTTCACGGTCTTCTCCAGAATAGATTTAATTTCCCGATTAGAAACTTCAGCTTGACCGTTAGTTTGTGGGTGATAACCGGTTGAAGTACGGTGTTTCACTCCAAACTTTTTAAGAAAATGTCTCACGGGAGCATTAAGAAAATGGGTACCTTTATCACTGATGAGAACACGTGGCGTACCATGTCTTGAAAAGATGTTTGATTTTAAGAATTTAATCACTGTTTGAGCATCGTTCTTTGGTGTTGCCACTGCTTCTACCCATTTCGATACATAGTCTACTGCAAGCAAAATATAAAGATTTCCATAGGAAGTGATGAAAGGTCCCATGAAATCTATTCCCCATACATCAAAGATCTCAACTCCAAGAATGTTATTAAGCGGCATCGCGTCTCTTTTTGATATATTACCAGTTTTTTGGCATCTGTGGCATGACTGGACGAAACTGTGACAATCTTTGTGTATGGTTGGCCAATAGAACCCGGATTGAAGAATTTTAGCTGCGGTTCTATCGCCCTTAAAGTGACCTCCATAAGGTGAACTATGACAACTTTCAATAATTTTCTCCATCTCACCTTCATGTACACATCTTCTAACCACTTGGTCACTACATATCTTCCAGAGGTACGGTTCATCCCAATAATACTGTTTGGCCTGGTGGTTCAATCTTTGTCTTTGTTGTGGGTGGAAATCTTTGGGAAAGACACCACTCACAATGAGGTTGACTAGATCTGCATACCATGGCACAAAAGCACGTTTAATAGCAAAAAGTTGTTCATCAGGGAATACCTCTTTAACCAACAATGGTTCCTTGTTCGCATTAGATCCTTCGAGCCTTGATAAGTGATCAGCAACTTGATTGTCGCATCCTTTTCGGTCTCGAATATCTATGTCGAATTCTTGAAGCAATAGTACCCATCTAATGAGACGCGGCTTAGCGTCCTTTTTCTCCATGAGGTACCTAATAGCTGAATGGTCCGTGTATACAATAGTTTTCTTCCCAACCAGATAGGGACGAAATTTATCGAAAGCATAAACCACGACCAACATCTCTTTCTCCGTCACTGTATAATTCATCTGGGCGGCGTTGAAAGTCTTGCTTGCATAATAAATCGTGTGGAAAATCTTGTCTTTCCTCTGTCCCAACACAACACCCATAGCGTGATCACTAGCATCGCACATAAGTTCAAACGGAGCGTTCCAATCAGGAGGTATAACAACAGGTGTAGAGATCAGTTTTTCCTTAATCGTCAAAAACGCTTGAAGACATTCTTCAGTAAAATTAAAAGGAGTATCCTTTTCAAGTAAAGAGCAGAGCGGTTTGGCGATCTTGGAGAAATCTTTAATAAATCGTCGATAAAATCCTGCGTGACCCAAGAAACTTCTCACTCCTTTAACAGAAACCGGAGGTGGTAGTGTTTTGATAACTTCAATTTTAGCACGATCAACCTCCATCCCTGCCTTCGAAACTTTATGTCCCAACACAATTCCCTCTTGAACCATGAAGTGGCATTTTTCCCAATTAAGCACGAGATCTTTTTCTCTACATCTCACAAGGACTTTCTCTAGATTACTCAAACAATCATCAAAACTGTCTCCAAACACTGAAAAATCATCCATAAAAACCTCCAAATATTTATCAATCATGTCCCAAAATATAGCCATCATACACCTCTGGAACGTGGCAGGTGCATTGCATAAACCAAACGGCATTCTTCTGTAAGCAAAAGTACCAAACGGACATGTAAAAGTTGTTTTGTGTTGATCGAGGGGATCCACACAAATCTGATTATAACCCGAATATCCGTCTAGGAAACAATAATATTCTCTCCCTGCAAGCTTGTCTAGCATCTGATCAATGAAAGGTAACGGGAAGTGATCTTTCTTCGTTGCTTTGTTCAGTCTTCGGTAATCCATGCACACGCGCCACCCTACAACTGGTCTTGATGGTATGGCTTCGCCTTGCTCATTAAGGATGGTAGTGAAACCTCCTTTCTTAGGAACACACTGTACTGGACTAACCCAATCACTGCTAGCAATCGGATAGATAATTCCTGCGTCTAACAACTTGATAACTTCCTTCCTTACTACTTCTTTCATAGCTGGCATGAGTCTTCTCTGTCCTTCTATAGATCGCCCACCTTCGTTCTCAAGAATGATTTTGTGTTTGCAAACATAAGGACTAATTCCCTTGATGTCAGCAATAGTCCATCCAATTGCTTCTTTGTTTGCGCGAAGTACTTGAAGTAGCTTTTCCTCTTGAGTACCTGAAAGGTTAGCAGAAATAATAACAGGCAAAGTTTTGTTCGTACCTAGATATGCATAGCGTAGGTGATCTGGAAGTGGTTTTTCTTCGAGAACAGGTGGACATATTATAGATGGTTGTTTCATTGGTTCAATGTCACCTGGCTCTCGAAGTAGTTCTCGTACGTTTAATCCTAATGCAGCAACATCTTCAGGGGGAATTTCGAGTTCTGGTGTTTCAGGTGCTAAGGCTTTGTCAAGTTCATCATTTAAGCTCTCTTCATTGAAGACTTCTTGCGTAATCTTTTCGATGACATCTACCTTAAAGCACTCGTCTTTCTCTTTAGGATATTTCATAGCCTGAAACACATTGAATCGTATCTGTTCGCCTTGTACTCTCATGATCAACTCACCATTCTCAACATCAATTAGTGTACGCCCCGTGGCTAAGAATGGTCTACCCAAAATGATGGGGACATTCTTATCCGCGTCGTAGTCAAGGATAATAAAATCACAAGGAAAAATAAAAGAGCCCGCGTTAACTAAAACATCTTCAATTTTACCTATTGGTCGTGAGAGGGAGCGATCCGCCATTTGTAGTACCACAGATGTAGGTACTACTTCTCCGATATTAAGCTTCTCGAACAGGGATTTAGGCATGAGATTGATGCTTGCACCTAAATCACATAATGCTTTCCCGGTCCAATTTTCTCCAATGCCGATGGGAATTGTAAAACTTCCGGGATCTTCTAGTTTTGGTGGCAACTCATTTTGACATATAGCACTGCACTCCCTAGGTAATCCAATTGGTTCCCCAGTCTCTATACTTCGCTTGTTGGAGAGAATGTCTTTCATAAATTTCATGTAGCTTGGCATCCTCTTGAGAGCTTCAACAAGGGGTATATTGATTTCTAATTTCTTCAACATGTCAATGAACTTCTTGAATTCCAGGTCATTGTCCTTCTTCCTGACACGTGAAGGGTATGGTGGTGGAGGGCGTGTACTGAGTTCCACTGGTTGTCTTGTCTTATCAGGTGTCTCGGCTTGGACACTTTTTGGTTGAACTACCTCCTTGACTGTATCTTTGATTATTTCTTCCCCCCTTTGTTCTGGAATAGGGATAGGCTCTGGTTCTGGTCTTGGTGGAGGCAGTTGCTTCCCACTTCGCAATTCAACTGCATGGCAAGAATCGTCTCTAGGAGCAATAGTATCACTTGGGAGTTGCCCTTTCGGCCTAGTTTGTAATGTACTCGCCATCTGTGATATAGTATGCTCTAGTTGCTTTATAACCTTCTCCTGAGTTCGAACTCTCTGTTGGCTATAATTTATTTTCTTCTCAACGTTTTGCATTAATTTAGTCATACTTGAAGTCAAACTCTGGAGTTGTTCTTGTTTTGCCAATTGCATTGATTGTTTAGGTGGATCTTTCTTCGGTTCTTGACAAGTTTTCTTAACAATGGGTGCCTTTTTCTGAATAGGTTGTGGAGGATTATAAGATTGAAGTTGGGGTTGCTGACTAGTTTCTTGTTTTCTGTCCCAACTCTTTTGTTGTGGAGGTTGTTGATAATTAGTGTAGCTTTCTTGATTGTAACTATTCGAGTAATAGTTATCTTGAGGATATTGAACGGAAGCTACTGCTGGATTATTCATACATCCTGCCCACACATGATTTCTTGATCCACAACCAAGACACGAAGGAATTGTGCGTACCATATTTACCTGAGCAATTGTTCGGGCTTGTTCTGTCAGCTCTTCGAGTTGTTTAGCCAATTCCTTAAGCTTTAGAGATTCTGAATTGTTCTCCTTTACTGATTTCTTTGGCCAACTTCTCTCGTTTTCAAGAATTCTTTCCATCCCCAACTCAGCTTCTACAGGATCTAGCAACACAAAACCTGCGTTTCCTACCGAATCTGCTTTCTCTCTTGATTTGTCATTAAGGCCTCCATAAAACAAGGTTAAATAATATTCTGGCGAGGATCTATGATATGGACACCTCGCTTTCTTCTCTGTAAATCGTAACCATGCTTCACCCAAACTCTCTTCCTCTTCTTGTATAAATTGTTCAAGCTCCAACATGTCTTTTAAACGTCTACTAACCGGATAAAAACGGTCTAGGAATCTTGTTTGAAGCTTGTCCCAATCTGGAATAATATGAGGGTATTGGGCATCATACCAATCGCTTGCACATCCGGTCAAGAAGAACTGGAACATCAAGTAATATACTTGCTCCCTAGTAACTCCTCTTACGATATAAGCATCACAGATCTGCATGAATTTCTGAGTATATCGGATCGGATCTTGATGTGCATCTCCGCTGAATAATCCATGAGACGCAAATTGAGTTAGCATCCCTGGATCAGGTTTAAATTTAGCGGCTTGGATTTCTGGAGCGCGAATTCCTCGTGGCTCCACTCTAAATTCGATGGGTAGCTCAAGTCGCCTTGGGTTCTCCATCTGTAACTAAATCTGAAAAACAAAAACTAAAAACAAAAAGCGTAAAATAGAACTAACTGAAAATAAAAGCACAAGATATATGCACAAGGACTAACGATGTAGTCCCCGGCAGCGGCGCCAAAAACTTGGTGGGGCCTAGGGTGTGATAAAATAAGATATGAAATAAGTGCAAAAACACCCTAGAACTACACGGTTCTGCAAGTATACAGATCGTATGCAAGTTTTAGATAAAGATTCGTTCCGCAGAGACTACAGAGGTTAGGAGAATCTTATGCAAATACCAAGTGTAAATAATTAAAGCTAGAACAACTAAACACAATTAAAAGTAAAGATAAATAGATTTTTGTTTGATTTTCTAATAAACTAAATTAAACTAAGAATTTAAAAGACAGAAAAATAAATATGAAAGAGAAGTGATATGAGAATATAGCTTAAGTTATTAGCATGTAATCCCCACTAGTTTTGCCGTTCTAAACATGTAAGGGTGAATTATGTAGTATTTCCCTAATCGGTCCCAATATGCTATCGGTAGTTTAAAATAGGATTTACCTGTGTCAATAAGGCTTCCTAAGCAAACTTTTCCTGTAATTGGTAAAGAGTCACAAGACTCAACCATAGTGATTATCTAGCTAGGTTGGGTTGTCAGATCAAACCTAAAACTAAACGTTATGTGCTAAACATGCAATTGAACACCGTTGTCAATGGTATCCTAATTACTAGATGGTAATTCTAATGGCGGCCGTCCACAAGAACACAGAATATAAATTCAAACACATAAACAGAGAATAAAAACTATAATTTCTATTTAAAACATTAAATTCCCAAATTAGATAGATGTCAATCAAAACTAGGGTTCATACATATATGCTAAAACTTAAGCTAAAGAAAATTAGTTCATGAAAGAAAAGAAAGAAATTACAAATCTAAAGGTAGAAGAAGACATTGTTGATGACAGCTCCTTCCACACTTCTCTCTTGTGTTGTAAGCTTCCTCTTGGTTTAAGGTTTCACCAAGGATGATTTAAGAGTGTTAAGAGGCTGTATTTATAGGTTAGAGGTTGACCTAATTCGTTTCTTTAGAGATAAGTTAAGTAATGGACTCCTAGCCCAACTCAAATTCGTATGGAAATAAAGATAAACACTGCTGCGTTGTTTTGGTCATAACTTCTTTATTATTGGTCCGATTTTGCTCCACAAGATACCAAAAGAATCGCAACAGAATTATCTAGACCCTTTAGGAGTAATTTACCAAATTCGGCCTCTTTATTAGGTAAAAACGCCTATCTTTGCAGAATCCCAGATTTAGGCAGCTTTTCCTTTTCCATCTTTTTAGCAATTATTTCCTTATCTCCAATTTCCATGCATATCTCCTTCCATAAGTTGTTGTCTTTGACTTGGACTCTAATTAATCTCCATAATTATCTTTAAAGCTTCACACTAAATAAACAATTAAACCCAATATGCTCTAAAAATAATAATTCTACAAATCAAGACCCAAAATAGGAAAGTGCACTAAAATAAGCTAAAATCAACCTATAAACTAATAAATAAGCCTAAAATGATGTCTCATGAGTATATTTTATTATCACAAATGAGGAGACATCATGTACCAAGGTATCTTACAGGAAGTTTGCCTTTCTTAACTTGAAGGATATTGCAGAGGTTTAAGCATAGCATTTTATCATCTCTAATAATGTAGATCTCACTCTTTTATGGGCTAACCTTAAGTCCCGATAGTCTAGAGAAGAGATCGAGACCTTCCTTAATCTTTGTTGTGGATGCAATATCTCCATTGAGAAGATGAGACAATCATCTGCAAAGATAAGATGACTGAGCTTGATATTGTAGTACCTTGGATGATAGGTGAATTGATCTGAATTGCCCATTTTATTCATAAGAGCACTAAAAGCTTGCACACATATGACAAAGAGGTATGGTGATAGAGGATCACCCTGCCTCAGTCCTCTCTTGCCCTTGAAAAAGCGTGTCATTTCACGATTTATGAGAAGTGGATATGAAACTGTGTTAAGGACGACAGTGATCCACTTGATGAAAGTATTGTGAAAGCATATAACTTGAAGCGTGTTAATAATGAATTTGTGATTAACTGAGTCAAAAGTTTTTTGTTATCAAGATTTAGTGTGCATCTAGGAGATTTGTTTCTTCTATCATAGCCTTGAACTATACTTTGAGCAACATGTACATTATCGTCAATGTTCCTGCCTTGAAAAAATGCTGCTTGATTCTGTGATATGAGTCATGGCAAGAGCAATTTTAACTTGTTAGAAAGCAAAATAGACATACCTTTGTATATGATATTACGATAGACAATAGGTCTAAAGTGTTTCAGTGTACTCGAATTTTCCACTTTAGGAATTAAGACAAGAGTAGTGGCATTGACTTGTTTGAGCATTTGAGTGTTGTTGAAGGCATCTTTAATGGCCAAACAAACATCTTGTCCCACAATGTGCCAAGCACACTTGAAGAAAATGCTAGTAAATCCATCAAGACCTAGGGATTTATTCTCATTGATTGAGAGAATAAAAATCCTTACTTATTTATAGTAATTTATTTGATCAAAGTTGATGCCTCTACTTCACTGATTTAATTTTGAATTAAGCTCTAAAGTAGATGAGTAGAAATAGATTCTGCATTGGGGTCAAGTCTACCAAGTAAGTTCTCATGGAAATAAACAAAAGTTGTGTTTATCTCATCTTTATCAGTGATTTGGGCTCCATCTTCAAGTGTTAGAGAAGTTACTTTGTTATGGATAGTTCTTGCCTTTATAACAACCATTAAACACCAGAGATTTCAAAGCTTTCAATAATTTTTCCACTTCAAGGAAACTTCATTCTTCTCTCATTCTTCATAAAACTCCATCCAATCACCATTACATATCCTCCTACACACAACAACCCAAAGAACACCAATCATTCAAAGTTCAAGAGCTTAAACTCAGACTTGGCTTATCTTTAAGTTATGGGTGAAAAGAGATGACAAACAGAACACGTTTGATTGCTTGCAAGAGGTAGGTACAAGGCGTGGCAAAGAAGAGGAACAAGAAATCACTTGGGAAAACATAAAAACCACTTCTAATTCATGATTCACCCGAGAAGAAGCCAAAGCCATGTGTGCTTACACAACAAATTGAGAGGTACAACCTAAGGAGTAGATTTATGACTGAAGAAAGAGGGAAAGACCCAATTGCTAATGATCATGGTTCTTTCTTGACTTCGCAAAAAGGTATGGGTAGCTTTGAACCAGAGCTCCCAGCGTGGGCCATGGCACCGATGAACAGAATTGAAAAAGTAGAAAACATACAACACAACAGTGTCATGAACCAATTAAGAATTATGCGCAATATCGAGCACATCATGGTGAAAATCGGGGAGGAAATCACTGAGACCGCCTTTGGCTGCGAGTTCGATGAGATGTATTACGGCCCGTAGCGTCTCATAAAACCTCTCCTTAATTGATTTTAATTGTTTAGTGTATACTAGAAAATTTTATTTGTTTTTTAGTCTTTTTCGAGTCGTGGGGACACGACTCAATTTTGAGTTAGGGGTGGGTTACTCGCTTTCTTCATTCCCGATTTTGTTTTTAATTGCTTACAAAAAACCATAAAATTTAAAAAAAATTGTATAAGGAATAGGTGTATAATTTAGTGAATGTGCCTATTTAAGCATAATTTTAAATAGCTTAAAATACTAAGTATCGAAGGAATTACGGTAATTTCAGTCTTCAACAAGTTAGGAAAACGATGTTTAGTAAAATTTGGACTCCTTGACTTGGGAAGCACTCTAGGTTTCGACCTAAGTACTATATATATATGAACTTTTACCTTAATAAATCATCTTTGGTCAGTCCCCTAATCATCAAAAGACCAAGAGGAAGCCTAGATCAAGAGAAAAGAGAAGAAAAAGGAGTTTGGGAGCTGGTCATGCCATTCCAACCCTTCCTTGTATCTGTAATAGTTTCTTTTTCATTTTTTAGTATAAACTATTTATATTTAGCTTGAGAATAGCATATGGCTATGAACCATAGACTTGGTTTATTTGTTATTTTGAATTTGGGGTGTCCTTTTACATTTAATTGAAATTAGTAGTGATAGCTCTGTTTTATGTGTTTTAATTTGATGTTTGTAGTTCTTATGGTGCACAACGTTTAGATTACCATACTAGTTGGATTGTCACCCTGATGGGGGATTCAATTATAGAAACACCACATAAACGTCTAGTGTATGGTAGTGATCCTGACGGGTTTGCCTAACTAGATTATCACAAATGTTCGAGTTAACCACCGATCGTTGCGTAGGGTCTTCTTACGCAAGTCCCCTGGTAATTTTTAGGTTGCCTCATAAGTCCACCCTGAAGGGGGTTAGGAGGAATACAGATTCCGGCCTATCGCTAATGTATCACACAATTCTCCCTTAGATAATAACCATAAAACAAGGCTAGTGGGGATCACTTGCCTCAAGCTAGACTCTCATACATCTTCTCTTATATATTTGAATTTCACATCTTTACTTTCCTTAGTTTAATTAGGCAAGTTTTAAGAGTCATAAAACCAAACATAAATTTTAGTGTCTTCAGCGTGATCTTATCAACTTCTTTTATTGCACCTCGTAATTGCAATAGGTAACACTCACTTTCGTAGTCCCTGAGATCAAAATCTGTTTTACTTACACATTACTTGCAAACGATCCGTGCACTTGTAAAGAGTTTATCGTAGTGGTATAGGGTGTTAGTTCTCTTATATATATCGTTATTTTATCACGCCCTAGCCACCACTAAAACATACTGAGAAATAACGCCATATTCAGAATAGAATACTAGGAGAAGTAGAAGTAAAAGGAAAAGGGAAATGAGTTTCTCATGTCTTATGAGTCAATCCTCCATCCCAAATCTATTTCTCTCCATATTTATAAAAAGCTAAATATCTCTTGAATATGGACGTTACTTATGGATGTAACTCTGTAAGATTCTAGTTTAATCAATTAAGAAATTCTATAAATTATTATGTGATATGTTTGCACTGGCTTTTATGAATCCACTTGATTGCTTTATAAATTGACGCCTCTTTAGCATAATCCTCAAGTTACAATTTCTTAGTATTTTCTATTTTTTTTATTCATGAATCCTAAAAGACATATGATTGTAAGACTTAATTTTTCCTAAGCAATAAATTAGAAAATTCATGAGAATTAGATTATGTTTTGTAAGTTTTATGGGAAGGGGGGATAGGACAATAATTAAGATAATGCCTAATTTAAAATTTTAGCAAGCCAATTATAAGCTGGATAAACTTTTACTAGACAATTTATCAAACACAAGGGGAGTACACTATAGGTATAGTCTATGTTTGACATAAAATTATGCAATACAATATAAATGAAAATTTAAAGAGTAATGGATAAAGTAGACAAGTATGTTCGAGAGGTCGGACTCTAGAGGGACTAATCCACCACTTGAGATAATGCTACCTTTGTATTTGAATCTTCTCTACTGAACTTGTGTTTTTCTTAAAGGTTACCAACCTAAACTCGTGTTTTTTCTAGATTCAATCACAACCATCTCTGCGTATTAACATAAAGGAATCACAACCACTTCACACAAAGAAGTATTCTATCTTCTCTAACCTTAGAACTACAATCCCTATTATAGAGAAAAGAGACATAGTTTAAATATTGGTTACAGATTATCTACAACTACCTTGTAGAGTGTATATAACTATGAATTGTATTAAGTTAATAAAATGATGATTATGGCTTGATTGAGTAGTTTGAGATCTCTTGATTCATGGTTGAATCTTAGGAGTAATTTATGTATTTAAAGAGATGAATAAATATTGCAAATGAGCTCTCTTATATATCATTAATGTCCCTAGTGGTCTTAAGACACATGTCTTCATTAAATGCCAAAAAAGATATGGATTGGCATCCCGATCTTCATAAATTGACATCCTGTCTTTTGTTAGATAACACGTTTAGTTATAAGTGCACCAACAACTATATATATATATATATATATATATATATATATATATATATATATTGGTTACGTGGGTGGTCCGGGCTAGTCCCACGGAGAATATGCACAAGGGCGGACCTACTTGGGGCCCGGGGGGGGGGGGGCTCAAGCCCCCCCTGAACCCATAAATTTTGTGATACGCAAGTGTAATTTTCGGTCGAAAAATAATTAGTCCTCTATGAACGTGTATATTATATATTTTTGCTTTAAATTATAAATAAGATGTCAATGCTTAGTGGATGAATTGTTTAGTTTTTAAGATTTAGAATAGAGGTCGTGTGTTCGAAACATAGCAATTGCGTTACTTTTTTCTTAAATGCACATAAAAAATAAAATTATTTTTACTTAAGTATATTTAAAATAGAAAATCATACATTTTTCATAACTATTTAATAAATTTTCATAACTATTTTATAAGGAAGTTCCTTTATTGTTATATTTTAACATTTTTATTTTTTTTAATTTAAAATACTAAATTTAAGTCATAACTTTGCCAAATTTCAACGACATATAAGAATATTATAATTAATTATATTAGTCTTTATTTTGAATTTTAGGCTATCATTGCTTGATAAAAAATTATAATATTTACCCTTTTAGATAATTAGAATATAACATTATAATATATTAATAAAATTTTAGTGGTATTATGTAAAATAGGTGTGATTGTATTTTTCTCCCAAAATAGAGCGTTAATGGTGTTATTTTGCATCATTTTTAGGTAGATGCTAATATCTAAGTTCATTTTGTTGAACGAAAGAGAATTACAATAGTATTGCATGTCCAGATCTATATTTTGACATTGGTAATTATAAATTTATGTTTTTTATATTTACCTTAAAAATAATTGGAAACGATAACTTTGAAAACATTTATATCAAGCCCTCCCTCATTTTATCTTCTGGATCCGTCCCTGAATATGCATGTCTTCCCATGCATATCCCTATGATAATCAGAAATAGGTTACCCATGTTAATGGAGGAGATTCGAACCATGTACCTCTCACTTCAGACCCTTTTAAGGCAGAAGAAATAACAATGCTCTGGCTAGTTGAGCTCACCCAACTGGTTTCCAACAACTATATTAGATCAACTTATGATATCAGACCGACATGTTGGTGTTTGAATATTTTTGACATCCCGATCTTTAAATTCTAGCATCCCAAAAACCCTTATGTATTCGTGACATACGATATTTTAAAATATTTCTCAAATGTAAAAAATTTCTTAAGTGTTTTATAAATGAAATTTTAAGAAAATTGATAGTTCATGGTATTCTCATACAAATGATTAAGGTATATAATCGAAACACTTTTTCTTTGAATTCTTAAATCACAATTAGATTGTCTTTAGAATTGCAATTCCTTCAATTGGTATCAGAGCTAATTTTTGCGATTTAAGAATTTAAACCTGATATTATATGATAATATTTAAGTTTTTTGTTTATAGGGTTTATATAAAAATCATGATTTTCATATTATATTTGATTATATGAGATATACTTTTCAATTGGGTTTTATATGAGATATAAAATTATTACGCTATGATAATTTTTGTTATTGATATAAATTAGTTGATATGATGAAAAAATTGTGTGGCCTGTTTTCAAAGAAAAGATAGTTACAAATTTGCAGCCTATAAGGATAGGTGAGTCGCAGACTGCTGCATCTTTTGAGTATCAGTTGTTGGTCTCTGGATATTTTTATTGGTATTAAATATCTGTATCGCAGTCGCAGCATAGAACGAAAAAAGGGGAAACTGTTTTATGATTTTTTATTTTTTTGTCGAGAAAATTAATTAATGTTGCTGTAATTTTTCTTTTTTGATATATTTGATGTCAGAAGATAAAACTACAATTGTTCAATGCTTTGGAATATTGTGGTTGTCCTATCTATGAGTGATTGGTGTTATTATGCAGTCTTCATATTTTCTTTTATTTTGGTCAAACTTCAAGTATACAAGATTGAATGTGATTGTGCCTAAGGCTAAGTCCAATAGGACCCCAATTGTAGCAAAAAGCTACAATTGGGGGTTGAAAAATGCAAAAATCAGCTCCAACAGGTTCCCAATTCTGGCTATAGCCAGAATAGGGAACCCGATTTTTAATAAATGTTAGCTACATGTGGCTAACCCCAATCTCATCCCCAATTTGATTTTTTAATATTTTATATCATTTTCATTAACCAAAACAACTTATTCCCAACAATCTATTTTATTAATTTAATACATATTTACAATAAAACATCGTAATTAATTTACTTATATTATTAATTATTTTATTATTTGAATATTAATGACTTCAATTATATTTTATGGATAAAATTTGAAACACTAATACTTTTAAATTCTCGTATAGAAATAAATAACAGACATATTATTATAAAAAATATTACGTTAAATAATAACTATGTTCAAATATTTTTAGTAATATTTAATTAAAAAAACTAATATTAGATATATTAATTTTAATTTCAAATATTTGTATATAAATTAAAAATAATCATATACATAAAAACATATAAATTATTATAAATTATTTAAAATAGAAATATTATTAAAATAATTTTAAAATAAGATTGGGAGGTTGAAATTAAAAACATATACATAATTATAAATTATCTAAAATAGAAATATTATTGAAATAAATTTAAAATAATATTGGGAAGTTGAATTGGGGAGCTGTTGGAGTAAAACTGTTTTCAAAGTTGCTATTTGAAAAAAATACCCTGTTTGACTCCCAATTCTAGCTTTTTAATCGGGTAGCTGTTGGACTTAGCCTAACTCCAATAGGCTCCCTATTATAACTTTTTGCTACAATTGGGGGTTGACTACCTTCTTTTCTATCTCCAATAGCTTCCTAATTGTAGGGATCCCAATTGTAAGGATCCCAATTCAAGAGAATTTATCAACTCATGTAGCTAACTTGAGTTACTCCCTATTGTCTTTTTTTAATTTTTTTATTCTTTATATAAACTTTGTTTTTGTTTTTAATCTATGTTTATTTTTTAAAATAATTATTTTTGTATGATTATATGATTTTTTTATTTTTTTGTACGAAATGAATATTAATTTTGTATAAACCTAAATATATTTTGTTTTTTCTTGATTTTAGATATATTCTTAATTTTGTATTTTATATAAATTAGATATTAATATTTTAGTATTTTTTATTATTTTAAAATTATGATATAAATATTTTAAAATATATCAACATTATATATTTTTTGTTTCAAATATTTTTTGTAATAAATTTGAATATAAAATAATAAATAAATAATTATGTGAGGATTTAAAAAAAATTAATTAATTAAAATAAATTGTTAGGATAAAATTAAAATATAGTTTTTTTTGAAATTGGGAGGTTATAATTGGGAAGCTGTTGGAGTAGAGTTGTTTTACAAGGTTAATATTTGATAGAGAACATGTGTTTGACTTCCAATTCTGGCAAATAAATTGGGAAACTGTTGGACTTAACCTGTATACATCAAATGTTGATTGAAGTATTCTTGTATTACTTTGTTACTAAAATGGTTTTAATAATATATTTGAATATATAAATGTGTATATATTATTTCTTTTCTCGAAACAAACATGATGACTTTTATTTTTACAAAAGGAGTAGTAACTTAACAGTCAAAGTGATATGATCATGTAAGGGAATAAGGGATGTATAATTGCATTATTTTTGTTTTCTTTCATTTTTCCGATTGATATAAAAAAAAATTATTGACATGTGTCTTTTTTTTGGATAAAAAAAAAAGCAATATGAATGCAACATTTCGATTGTTAGCAATTGTCATTAAAATGTCTAATGATAATAAAATAAAAAAGTTAAATAAAATTATGTTTTGTGAATTTATAAGTCATGATCATCGGTCAGAGCAATTTACACTGTAAGTATTTAGTTGCTTACTTGTATCGTTTTGAACGCCGTTTCTATTCCAGAATTTCGAATTATGAATTTTAAATTATTTCCACTTGATGATTACAAATTATTGAGTTTATTAAAAATGACATATAAGATGTTTCGTGAGACTTGTCCATCGCAAGTATTATTTTCAGTTTGTTAAGTTTGCAAGTTTTGATCTGACAACCAGGTGGACTTATAGTTCGAGTACAAACTATAAAAGTCTATACTGCTTGATAATAGGATTAACTTATTGATTTTACGTTTTTAGTCTGAACTACCCAGAGGATGTGAGATTAATAATATTTGATTATAGGATGGATTAACTCAACAAAATTAAATAGAAACGACCTGACTACCAGGGGGCTAAATAACTTTGAGTCTCTTAATTTATATGATAAAATTGGTAATGTACCCCACTTTGATTATGAGTGAGAAACGACCTGAATACCAGCGGGGCTCATTTATGTTTTAAAGATTTCATTATTCATTTTAGGTATGCGTGAGAAACGACTTGGCTACCAGGGGGCTCATTCATATTTTAAAATTTTCAGTTATATATCTCATAGATAAAAGTCCATATTTTTGTCAATTATATAATAGTGTTCCTAAAGCGTTGCTCCTATTCCTTCCCATGATTAGATTTCTCTATATTTATGCCAAATCACTTATCAAATAATCCCAAGTTGGTTGGGTAATCTCAAGAATTGTGACCGCAATTTGAGAGTCTTTCTTATGCACATGAGACTCACTGATATGATCAATGAGCTATTGACTAAAGTGTCTCTTGAGGATACACATAATGTATATGATGCATGTCTAAAATGATACGAACTTAGTAATTGTACAAAGTGTAAAATCTTGCATCCATGAGTTATGAACTCCAAAGACATCATAAGCATGATATTCCCACGAATCCTTAACATCTTCAGAAGATGTATAAGTAATCAAGTATGACATTAGATACCAGTTATCTAATAGTAAGAAACAAGGTAAGAGCATTAACAAAAATTATTTCTGTAATTTCTCTAACTTCTATTAATTACACGGAAAGGGTATTGGATACTCGTAGTAGTTTAGAAATATGCAATATGTTGCATACTCTAAATATTAATAGAATGCTAAGAATAAAAGAAGTTAACGTTACAATTTCGGTAATGGAGCAATTGTTGCAACCACAATTGTAATAACTAATTCTTCTAAGATGCATATGGCAATACATATTGTAAGAAAACTATAAATTTGTTTGTAAACTTGTTTTCAAACAGAATAGTCATTTGATCATAAGATGATTATGGTGTGTCATTGTAGTATAAAATGACAAATGACGTCTTTCATAGTAATGAATTACACTCCCATTGGATTCTTACAGTATGGTGATTATAGTTGCCTAAAGTAACTACGTAAAAGTGCTATAGTTGTTTCTGGTCATAAATCGAAATAGATAATCATACTAATCTAGCCTTATTTTTGGTGTTATAGACTAAGTCATAAACTATAGAAAAATAGTTTACTAGTTTCACAAGGAAGATTTTCTTGAAGTATGATTTTGAATCATATGAAACTTATCTTAATAAAACATGACTAAATTTTATTTTGATAAAAATGGAGGTAGTTTTAATGAGTTATTATGTCCACAACATATTGATGTATATGGACAGTCCAAAAGTTAGAAAAAGATGGATATTCTTACTTCATCTTCTAAACTTACTATATATTAGATATATACGTGTTCACCAGGTGTAACACCAATACGAATTATTTGAAATATTCAAATTACTATTCAGTGAAGTTGAAAGCAAGTGTATAAGAGTATGAAGAAAGTAAGATATTAACCTGTAGAGGTAAAAATCTTAGCAATGCATTTGTAGATTATCTATGACAAAATAAGATTTTGTCTCATCGAACACTTTCTAGAACACCTAGGGTTAATGGTGTGTCTAAAAAGGAAAATTGCATTTTATTGGATATTATGTGATTCATGATAAGATTAAGTGATCCTCGAGTATTGTTATTGGTTTATGTTGTAAAGTCAATTGCATACTAAATGAACTCTTAGGTCCCACTAAATAGTCGATAAAATCCATATGTGATATGGAGATAACATAAGTTAAGCCTCAAAATTGTAGAAGTTTGAAACTGTTTGATTTATACTAAACGACTTATGATGGCTAAGCTTAAGTTGATATCTTTCAAATATAGATTTGTTGGATACCCAAAGAAAATAATGAGGGAATATTTCCACACTAATGTGAATACAAAGCGTTTGTGGTAAGGCGTACAACCTTTACAGATTGGAATTTCATAGTGAAGAAATTCATAATATGAAAATAGATCATACTGAAATAAAGATTTCAGAGTTATTTATACAAGCTAAAGAGCATCAGATGCATGCCAGTCTTTCTTTTCTTGATGACTTAATAGCTTCATTTAAGGTTCAAGTCTCAAACTTTGAGAAATTAGGGACAATTAATGAACCTCTCTTGGAACAAGAAAGTTAACAAAATCAAGGAAAAGAAGAAGTTATTGTATACAAGCCTCCTAAAGGTTATATAGATATCATCATACACCAAAATCGCTTGTGATAATGGTGATAGTTTGATGAGGAAATCATATAGATGATAACCCCATCAAGTGATGATCCTAAAACCCTATGAAGAGGCTATGACTAGTGTAGATAATTACAAGTGGTTAAGAACCATAGAATCCGAATTAGTATCTATAAGAATCAACAAAATATAGTACCTTGGTTGAATCTTCAATAGATGTAAGATCCATTTGTAGTAAATGGGTTCTAGGGAAATGATTGGAGTAGACGTTAAGGTAGAGACCTATAATGTCCTTCTAATTGCTAAGCGTTTAAATCAAAAGGAAAATATCAATTATGGTGAATTCCTTTTTTCATAGCAATGATTAGTTTATTTCAGATTTTACTATTGGTAACTACATACTATTATTATGAGATATGATAATATCATGTGAAAATAGTTTTCACTAAATGAGAGTCTATGACGTCCTTAAGACCAATCCTAAAGGTCTCATATTTCTATTTACTCATAATAAAATGTGTAAGTTCCAAAAATCTATTTAATGGATTCAGCGAATGTCACTAAGTTGGATTATTCTCTTCAATACAATCAAATAGTTTGATTTTATGATATTAGAATAAGAGTCATAAGAGTACAAAGGACTAGTGGGAGTACACTCATCTTCCTAGTGGTATATGTAGATGACATATTATCACATAAGGATATGATATGCCAACCAAGCAGATAAACCAAGTTTTTTTATTGTCTAAAAGTTCTCCATGAAAGATTTAGGAAAAGTAGCTTATATTATTTAAATTGGGATCTATAGAGATAAGTTAAAGAAGCTACTTGACATATATCAATCTTAGTACATTTATACCTTTTTAGAAGTGTCACATGGAAATTCCAAGAGAAGATATTTAACAATAAGTTTTGGAATTACTCTTAGTGGGTGGGTTTGTTTTATGACCCTAAAAGTAAGAGAATGAATGTGTATAGTCCTATTTGTTAAAATAATAAGGATCTATCTAGCATACCATGAAAAATGTATAAGACCTGAAGTGTACTACACACTAGAAGTAGCGAGTACGTATGAAGGTAACCTTGATGGGGAATGTTGAAAAGGAGAAATGAATTGGAATAATTCCAATCAAGATAAAATAACAGATTTTGGTTACTAAACCCAGTGTACATAGCACCATAAGATGCAAATATACAAGTTGTTTGGATAAAAGAGTTCTTATACGAACATAGTGTAGTCTATGAAATAAAGAAAGTTGTTTCATTATACAATCACAATATTTGAGATATTTTATGATCTAAGAGACCTAGACCACACTATAGATACAAACAAATTCTACAGTAGTGTTACTTGATTCGAGAAATGATCGAACATGAAAATGTTTGCATTTGATAGGTGCAAGGAAGGAAAAATATTGTTCATCTATTCACTTAAGTGTTTCTATCAAAAGGAGTTTGATGAGAACAAACTGGTGATATGATTACGGTACTTGAACGATTGGGTCTAGGCCAAGTGGGAGATTGTTGGGATTATGCCCTAGCCACGATCGTCTTATAATGAATTGAACACACGTGTTTACTGTACATGATAATAGTTTTCCTTACAGTATTGATTAAAGGAATTGTTTCCTTGAATCTATGGCAATATTTTATGATTATGGTACTCGTCTACATAACATAAAGGCAGATCCTTGATTAAGTTACGAACTAGAGATCATAAGGTGTTATGATAATGAGAATCTAGCTCATATGACTTAATCTAAACTTATTCTTAATCGTAGGATCATCAAGCTAGGACCTTAATGACCCGTTAAGATTAATATGTAACTAACGAGTATTTATTGGATATATATTGGTATTTCTCGATTACCAAGTTAGGTACATAAATAATGCACATAGAGATGTGATTATCGAACCGACTAAAAATAGAGATTCCTAAATAGTTAATTACCTTGAACTGTTAAGTGGGTTAATCTCTATAAGGAACTTTATGCTTGTAATCCTTTGACCTGATATCATCACTAAGTTGTGTATGTGCTTGTTATGTTTTGATATTGGACTATTAGTTTGTCATAATGCTAGTCGAAAGAATATTGGACATAGCTAAGTATATATTCTTGTAGGGATGAGTCAAGATGGAATCTATCAACTCTAGGTAAAGAGTTTGAGCTCTACGATGTCATAAGATTATAACGATTGTATAAAATCCTTGGCTAAGGTGATAGAATGAATGAAGAAAGAAGTTTCTTAGGTCATTCGTCAATCGTTGACGCGTAACCTAGTTAATTTTCTAATGGGATTTGACAGTTATACCATATACCAGGATGATCTGGAGCTGTAAAGATAGAGGGATTACGTGTATGATCCTTTACCGGGTTCTTTGTATACAGTTATTTCACGTTATCCGGTCGTTGGGGAGTGTTGTTAGACGCCAACCTCGACTAGTAGTTAACTACTACCGGTTTAACGCTGAACCCACGTAGTCGCACACTAACGAGTGCATTGATTTTGCTTCATGTCGTTAATTAATTTTATTATTAGATAATAAATATTAATTTATGATATACTTGGAATATTGGTATATTGATTTGTGCATATAAGACCGAACTAAGACAAAAAGAGAAAAAGGAAAAAAATTAATAGGTTGTGTGGATCGAACCACGTACCTCCAATTTTGTGAAGTATGTCACTAACCACTAGGCTAGTTAAATCATTTGTATAACGTAAAAGGTCCAAATCCACTTCACAAGTTAGTAGTGATAATCAATTCTCATTATACGTTCATGATTTTTCATCTCCTGCCTTCTCATTTTCTCTTGTAAAGTTATTATAAGTATAATGAGGATTCATTATACGTTAAAAAAGACTTTGATCAGTTTTCTCCTAAGAAAACTAAAACACTGAAAGTAAAAGTCTCTTTGTCTCCAAGTCAGAATTTGATTCTGAAAGTAAGAATCAAAACTCGGTGTGCAAAGCGTGGAGGCTTCAAGTTTTTGAAGCTGGGTTAGTCCAAAGGCTTAAGGTATGTAACCGAAACACTTTTTCATTGAATTCTTAAATCACAGCTAGATTGTCTTTAGAATTGCAATACGTATTATTTTCCGATGCGTATATTTGATATAACATGTATTGCAATCCTTCATATCATACATGGTTATATAACATATGGCATATCCTATATATTTTTTATAAAATATACATGGTAATTTTTTATACTTGTATATATAACTAGTAATAACACGTGTTTCCCTAATAAACTTATTAATAACTTTCAACTTTGTAAACTAGTTATGAGCGAAAAGTGTAATTTAAAAATGAGCGAAAAATAAATATTGAATAACGAAAAAGAAAAATCACAACTCATCAGTTACCATTACACACCTTACTCTCCCATCTTTTATCGATTACATCTTCAACTCCACTATACGTCCACCTTTACCTTCGTCTTCCATATTCATTCAATAAATTTGAAACCAGTCATTATGGTCTTTAAGAAGAGAAGAGTAGATAGATCCAAGGTTTCATTACTTTCATCAAACTCATATTTTATATTATTTTTAAAATATATTTTTTTTTATTTTTTTATGATATTATTATATAAATATATTGTGTGATTTACATATATTATTCTTTTGAATATAAATTTAAATTATGAAGTCAATTATTATTAGATTTATTTTATTAGATTTATTTCATTGTTAGTTAATTTTGAATTTATAGATTAAATATAATATTGTAAAATTTTCAATTTCATTCGGGATTGGAATGCTTCAATTTTGTAGTAATAAGTTATGTCATGGTTTATTTTATTAGGTTAGATATAGATAGATTAGCTCCATCTCTTATCATTATTTCATGGTAGCTGTGAACTTTAGTTTATGTTCAAACTAAAAGATTTTAAACAATAAAAACAATTCTAAAAATCAAATCATATGAAAATGAATTAAGGATTTTTTCCTTCTTGATGTGTTTGGATTTCCAATGTTACTAAAATAATAAGGATAATATACTAAATATTCTCTTATAATTTGACAAAAAGTCAAAAAAATAACGTAATTAAAAAAAATATACTTTTTTATAATTTCTTAACTCGTGACATTTCACTTTGTTTATTAAATATTACAATAGAATTTTTAATAACTAGGTGTTATTTATAATATATGATATAATATAATATTTAATCTGACTTTACAAAAGATTTTAATAAATTTAGAATAGGTTAATTTTGGTAGATGTATGTTTGTTGTTATTTGTTCTTCGTTATCTAAACCGGCCAAAAGGAAAAATAAAGAAGATAAGTTGTCAATAATAAAGAAATTATATAGAGGTATACGTCCATTTTAAACTATAGAATCTTTTTTACTCTTTTGACAAATCATAATGGGGTACTTGGTATTTTACCCAAATAATAATTATAAACGTTTTCATCATCTTCCAACATAAACTAGGTTGACTGTACATATGTCTAGGCCATCTTGGTATATTTTCATCAAACAACCCAAAAATACACCATTCAAATACAACTAATAATCCCTCCAAGACTATTCTCTCAAATGTTTGCTTATGAGGGCCACTACCGTTTTCACATTTCAAAAGATAATTATCTTTCATTTTGTAGCACCCCGTAGAAGTAAACATTTTGTCAATCTTTACTCGCTTTCTTCCTTTAGTTTGAATATATTTTTCTATGTTACGGTTAATCCAACAAAAAAAAAAACATTTTTCTCGCACCATTAAATTGTTTTGATGCGATGGAGCCAAAATTTTTGGTGATGATCCTCTTGCCAAGTATTTTGCCACTCATGGGATTCAATATAAGAAAAAATATTACTTTTTAATGCTTTCTTCCTTGTCTAAAAAATTCTTTCTTGAAGCATTCTCAACAAAAACACTTT
Source organism: Nemophila menziesii (assembly GCA_029959085.1). Lineage (NCBI taxonomy): Eukaryota > Viridiplantae > Streptophyta > Magnoliopsida > Boraginales > Hydrophyllaceae > Nemophila > Nemophila menziesii. Next base: position 33,238,569 of record JARWIR010000005.1, on the reverse strand, counting down.
CTTTGATTAATCATTTACCAACTTTTTTTCAAAACAAAAAGTCCTTATGGCTTTTCATTTTGATCGCCCTTATGATTATTTATTTCTGCAAGTGTAGATAGTACTACCCATGCATATATATGTTGAACTTGATAAGCAAAAAAGAAAATCTTAACTCTTCCATCTTCGTTGCATGCACATATGGTGTGCCTACTACTTGGTCTTCAATTCATTTACCCATTTAGCAATGGTATCGTATTCACCTCAACCTTTCAAACCCATTCCATTTATATGTACTGCCAAGAAACAAACAACTATTACTGCTTGTTCTAGTACATAAAATGAATATCGAGCCATTGCTTTTGCTATTTCAGAACTCCTTTGACTAACGAGAATAACAGATTGTCCCCAAGTCTCTGGTGTACATGATAAGCTTTATCTCATAGTCTGTTATATCCATTGAATTAGCATCTGACACTTTTATCTAAATACACTAAAGAATTTATCTGATGATTTTTTGGTTTTTTTTTAATGACAGATGAATATAATAGAACGCAGTACCGAAAGCCAAGGGTGTTTTCCGGATGATCTATTCATTATGATCCTTCTCTGCCTCCCAGCTGATGTACTTCACAATGTAATGAAATACGTTTGTAGAAACTGGAATAAGATAATTCGATCCCCGGCTTTTATTTCTACACATCTGCAAATGTCAAAATCAGGCCTCATAATTAAGAAAAACGGGCCCACTGGAAAGAGATCGTATATTCTTAGACAGACATCAGACCATGGTTGTGGTGTAGAGGTGAAGGAGTTTAAGTCCTTTAAGCATGCTGATAATATTAAAGCAAGTTGTAATGGGTTAGTTTTAGTATTTGGTCCTAAATGGCCTTTTAGTGGCTGGCCTAGTTATGTTGCAAATCTTGCTACGAAACAGCACTTACCTCTTCCTCTAATCCACTATAGTGTTGAAGGAGGTAAGTTTTATCTTGCATATGCTTCTGCTTCTGGGGTGTACAAAGTTATATACGCAGGATGCAATTTTTATATATTAACGGTAGGTGTTGATCTGAAGTGGAGAGATGTTGATATGAGTGGGTTAACATCTGATGCTCGTAATATCTTCAAATATCGTGTTTTTGACAACTCGCTTTCTGTTTCTGTAAATGGTTTCCTGTATTGGGTACAAAGGAGGACCCTAATCCCATTTATCGTTTGTTTTGATATTGAAACTGAAACATTTAGGCAGCAGATTTCTCTTCCTTATCAATCCCATATTAGTCCTCCTGCTAGTTTCCATAGTATCGGTCTTCTTGCAATGGAAAAATCTCTTTGCTTGTATAAGCGTCTTGACAGTTATTCGTTTGAGTTTTGGTTGCTGAAAGATCAAGAAAATGGAGATGGAATGTTGGAAAAGCTGCTGGATATTGATTTGACCGAGAGTAAATTGTTAAGGTCTCGAAAAATTGCATGGATTACTCCTTCTGCCTGGTTAAACAAGGAGCAATTGGTTTTAAGAGGACCACGCAGAATTTTGGTTTACAATGTAAGTACTGGAGAATTGCATCAAATGGAAAAGTTGTATAAGGAACCTGATTATCTATATGTTGATCATCTCGACAGCTTGGTTAATTTGTCCATGGTTATGAACAATGGACGACTATGCAAGAGTAGAAAATCGAGAGCAAAAGTATACTCGAAAAAAAACATGCTGGTTGAATTTGAGGAAACATCAAGTGCAGACAACTGATATAATTTTTTGTGTGTATTTCACTTTTTTAATCTCAGAATTTGAGTCTTCATTCTGTTTGTCTTCTTGTTGAATTTTTCATATCCTTTTTTACTATCTACCAGAATTATTTTGTTGATGTTCTTATTAATTAATCTAAATGTTGTGATCTTGACATTTTCTTTCTTTTGGTCAATTCTGATCTTGATAATTGATCATTATGTTATGCACAAATCTGACTATTATTCTTTTCTAGTAATGGCCGTATTGACGGCCATTGGAAGAAGTCAATTGTGATCTTTTAATAATATTATATGAAATTAATTAAGCCCTTAATTAGTGGACAAAAATTGCTTTTTAGAAGTTAGGTTAGCTCAACTGCAAGTACTTGCTATTTTTTTTGTATTTAAAAGGTATAAATGGGAGGTACATGTTCATATATGCATATTTTTTGTAAAATTAGTCGTAATGCACAAACTAGCCGGGATCTACGTTATACAAGAAAAAAAAGATTTATGTCCGACATTGATGTTTATTGAGTTGGAGAAACCTTTTTTTTTTGGTAAATCAGAACTAGCTAGGTTACCCATGTTCAGGGAGAGGTGGGGTTCGAGCTTTGTACCTCTCACTTTACACCCGTTAGGGGGAGGGGATTCAAACCATGAACCTCTCCCTTTAAGTGTTGAAGAAATAGCAAGGCTCTGGCTAGTTAAGCTAGTAAGTGCTCATTTTATTGTTCAAACTATCATCTCTTTACAGGCCTTAGTAAAGTTTGACTAAAGTCAACTTCATAAGTAAAACAAATACCAACTAGAAAATTAAAATAAAAAACTATAAAGTAAATGTGGCAAACTAGGCATTTTAAAACTTCTAGGGACTAAACTGTAAAACTTTAAATCGCGGCAAACAAATAGAGAGATCAAGCCTTCGAGCCGGATTTGAAGCAATTCTTGTAAACATAATCAATGATGTGCAATGACACCTTGAAGTCCCCATTTTCTCATGATGATTTGATTTCTTATAGAAGCTTTATAGGAGTGATTAAACCATAACGACTTATAAATGAAGGATAACATCTAGTTTTTCTAAGTGATTTTGATGGACTTTCCTGTTACTTGAGTTCCAAATGTGATAAAGGACGCTTTGAAAGCTTTGAATAAATACCAAATCTTTGAAATTTTTTTCTTGATCTTGAGGATAATCCAGTTAGTTTTAGATGTCCCATTGGTAGTTTTATCTTGGCATTTATGATATTTGCAACATTCAAGGCAGATATTCCTTGAATAAGAACATTCCATAAAGGATGACAACGAGTTTCAGTTGCAGATTCACACATTATACAACTCTTATATGTTAAAATTCCCCATTGTTCAAGTCTATCTCAAGTAGGTAATCTAGTCAGGAAGACTAACAAAGATAGGTATCGATGTTTAGGGATGGTTTGTTTATGCCAATTAGTTGTGCTCCATTTCACTCTTTCTCCAGGTGAATAAAGATCTCTGAGAAGAAGACAAGCTGAGAAGTTTACTTTACCTCCACATTTTCATATCAATTTATCCTTGACATTATTTAGTTTAAATTGTTCAAGAAGAGGTTTGAGGCAAGCCAATTCAGAGGGAAATCTCCATCTTTTGTTACCAAAATACAAAGAAATAGTTTTGTGCTTGTATTTGGTGAAGTTGTGAGGTTCAACTTGAAGAGGAAGATCCATTATATTAGAATCGAGAATCGATCAATCTTCCATGATGAATGTTCGATTACCATTTCCAATGACATGATGAATGTAATTTTGTGCAAGACCTCTAATCTTCAACATTTTCCTCCAAGTCCAGGAATGATATGAGTAGGGTCTAAGTTCCATTCGCATTTCTCTCCAAGCCGGTTCTTTTTAACCATTGAGCCCATAAATTACTATCTAACTCATAGAACCTCCAAAAATCCTTCAATGTGGCTATGTCATTTAGATTTTGAAGACTAACCACTCCTAGACCACCTTCCTCAAGAGTTTTACAAAGAAGTTTTCAAGAAACTTTTGTGTCTATATAATCTGTTCCGTTTTCTTTGCAAAGGAATCTTGAAAAGATACTTTCAAGGCTTTGATGACTTTTCTTGGCAAGATCATGACATAGCACCAAAATCTCACCATACTTTGCAAGATAGTTTTGATGAGATGGAGCCTTATTGCAAATGAGAGGAATTTATGCATCCAATTGTCAATACTAGAGGTTATGTTTTTTATGAGAGTTTGACAAGCTGCAACATTGGAAGATTTGGTTGTTAGGGTGTACGAAGGTATCTTACAAGAAGATTGCCTTTCTTAACTTGAAGGATATTGCAGAGGTTTGAGTATAGCATTATATCACCTCCACTACAATAGAGCTCACTCTTTTCTAGGCTAATCTTAAGTCCTGATAGTCTAGAGACGAGATCAAGACCTTCCTTAATCTTTGTTGCGAATGTAATGTCTCCATAGAGGAAGATGAGACAATCATCTTCAAAGATAAGATGATTGGGCTTGATATTGTAGCACATAGGATGATAGGTGAATTGATCTGAATTGCCCACTTTATTCATAAGAGCACTAAAATCTTCCACACAGATGACAAAGAGGTATGGTGATAGAGGATCACCCTGCCTCAGTCCTCTCTTGCCCTTGAAAAAGCATGTCAGTTCACCAATTATGAGAAGTGAATATGAACTTGTGTTAAGGACCATAGTGATCCACTTGATGAAAGTATTGTGAAAGCCCATAGTTGAAGCATGTTAATAATGAATTTATGATTAACTGAGACAAAAGCTTTTAGTAGATAAAGATTTAGTGTGCATCTAGGAGATTTGTTTCTTCTATCATAGCCTTGAACTATACTTTGAGCAACAAGTACATTATCTGCAATGTTCCTGCCCTAAATAAATGTTGCTTGATTATGTGATATAAGTCATGGCCAGAGAAATTTTAATCTGTTAGAAAGAAAAATAGACATACCTTTGTATATGATGTTACAAAAGGCGATTGGTCTAATAGGTCAAAAGTGTTTCAATGTACTCGGATTTTCCACTTTAGGAATTAAGACAAGCGTAGTGGCATTGTCTTGTTTGAGCATTTGAGTGTTGTTGAAGGCGTCTTTGATGGCCAAACAAACATCTTGTTCCACAATGTGCCAAGCACACTTGAAGAAAGTGCTAGTAAATCCATCCGGAGCTAGGGATTTATTCTCATAGATTGAGAAAACCTTGATCTCTTTATAGTAATTTCTTTGATCATATTTGATGCCTCTACTTCACTGATATGATTTTGAATTAATCTCTAACGTGATGAGTAGGGAATATATTCCTCATTGTGGGTCAAGTATACCAAGTATGTTCTCATAGAAATCAATAAAAGTTGTGTTAATCTTGTCTTTATCAGTGATTTGGGCTCCATCTTTAAGTTTTACACTAGTTATTTTGTTGTGGATAGTTCTTGCCTTTGTATCAACCATTTAAACACCAGAGATTTCAAAGCTTTCGAGAATTTTTGCACTTCAAGGAAACTTCATTCTACTCTCATTATTCATAAAACTCCATCCAATCACCATTTCATATCCTCCTACACATAACATCCCAAAGAACACCAATCATTCAAAGGTCAAGAGCCTAAACCCAAACTTGGCTTATCATTGAGTTATGGGTGAAAAGAGATGACAAACAGAACACATGTGATTTCTTGAAAGAGGAAGGTACAAGGCGCAAAGAAGAGGAACAAGAAATCACTAGGGAAAACAGAAACACCTCTTATCATTTATGATTCACTTGAGAAGAAGCCAAAGCCCCGGGTGCTTACACAAAAAAGTGAGAGATACAACCTGAGGAGTAGAGTTACGACTGAAGAAAAAGGGAAAGAACCAATTAGTAATTAACTAATGATCACAATTCTTTCTTGACTCCGCAAAAAGGTATGGATAGCTTTGAACCCGAGCCCCCAGCGTGGGCCATGTAACAGATGAACAAAATTGAAAAAGTAGAAAAGTTACAACACATCAGTGTCATGAACCAGTTGAGCATTATGCGAGATATCGAGCACATCATGGTGAAAATCGGGGAGGAAATCATTGAGACCTCCGTTGGCTGCGAGGTTGGAGAGATGTGTTACTGCCCGTAACGTCTCATAAACCCTAACCTTAATTGCTTTTAATTGTTTAGTGTATAGTAGACAATTTTAGTTGTTTTTTAAGTCTTTTTCAAGTCGTGGGGACACGACTCAGTTTTGAGCTAAGGGTGGGGTACTCGCTGTCGTCATTCCCGATATTGTTTTTATTTGCTTACAAATAACCATAAAAAAATTTAAAAAAATTGTACAAGGAATAGGTGTAGAATGTAGTGAATGTGCTTATTTAAGCATATTTTTAACAAGTTAATGATAGGAAATAGTGTGTTTTTGAATTTTTTTACAAATTGCGTAATTTATTTGCATGAGAACATTTGATAAAGAATAAAAAGGTTTAATAGGCAATGCATAGAAGTTAAGTTGGAACTTAGGAAGCCGTGAGCGGTGTGTAGAATGTAAGGACTGACATAGTGAATAGCCCACTTAGATTATGAATTAAAAGTGAGAATGAGCCCTAGTAATTATGAAAATGATTAAGACATCTCTTTGATGAGACACTTGAATCCTTTAGCTTGCTCACCCTATGTATTATAAATTTATTCGCCTGAGCCCCATTTTAGCCTGTTGTTATGGCCACATCACAAACCATACCCCTTAGATTATAGGACTTACCCATATGGCATGCACTCGAATTGCAACCCTAAGATTATTCGTCTTTAGAGCTTGAGTTTGGGGTGGTGGAACCACATTATGGGAACATTGGGTGGGATTTTATGAGCTTATATGTGTGTTATTAATGATATAATTGTATTGTAACCCTTTGTTGAGGTCTTTTAACAAAAGAAAAGAAAAAAAGAACTGAAGAAAGTGGTATGACATCTCACCTCAAAAAGATTGTCATTACCGACTTACAAAAAAATTATATGAAGAAAAATGAAAAGAAAATAACCGACAAAGTGGAAGTTTTCGTAAAATCATTAAGTAGTGCTATTGGGTAATTGGGGATGCTAAGATTAGGGCATCGACATTGGGTTGAGTGAGGTAATTTTTTAGTGTAATTCAAGCTCTAGGGCGATTTGTTGATGGTTAGTGAGGAGAGATCCAAAATCTCACTCTACATTATTCAAATATATGTATCACTCTGTCCCTAATCCTACGCTATAACCAAAAAGACCTTAAGATTCCTAACTATTTGGTTGAGAAACAGTTGAAAAATTAGGAAATAACTAAGTGGACCATTATACACTAGGAAGGAACTAGGAACATTTTATAACCGCCATATCAACCTAAGTAAGAATCGTTTCATCTTGCATTGCGAAGATAATCCAATTTTGCATTTGTTATATGTTGATTGTTTGTATATTACGCATATTTGTATATTATTTCTTGGACACCACTATATGTGACTTGATAGGATAGTTTCTTTAGGTTCATTCATTATCTTTCTATTTTCTCCTTCTTCTTGTGTTATTTGGACTTAGGCCCCTTTGAATATTTTTATCAGGACGACAAAACTTTGAGCTATGGCCCTTGATGTCTCCTCATTATGATAGATTAATCTACTCACTAAACATCTTTTTGAGAGTTTGTGTGATCTAAGTGAGGGATTTTCCCTAATATTTTCCATATCTTACTTTTCTACTTTCTTTTGGACATTATGTTATTTATAGAGTTTTACGCTTTAATTATGTGTTAAGTGTGTATCTTTTAGGTACATGGTTGACACTAGAGTCCAAGGAGATGAGGATAAGCCGAGGATTAAAGTCCAAACTCAAGTCAAGCCGTAAAGAGAGGTTAAAGTCACTTCGGGGAAGCTAGAGCGTTTCTCAAAAAAAAATTGGCGTCACATTTTTCAGAACCACGACAAATTGGTCAGAGATTTTGAATAAAATCCATTTCTTAATATGTAGCTTGAAGTCAGTATCATGTGAGAGGTGACGGAAGTGAATTCGGAGTTGTACGAGAAAGTTATGCCATTTTTGCTACCGTGACTCGAACCTGGACATCATTGGTTAAAAACGGGTTGGGCTATTTTTAACCCACCTAAGTGAGCCCATAAGGCCCCAAACATTTTTAGCCAAGTATATAATCATATTAAAAGCTCCCATTTCAGGAGACTTCAACTTTTTATCACAATTTTTCAGCAGAGGATGAGAAAAATGCTTGGAGGAGAAGAGAAGGGGGGTTTCCACCCAAGTTCACCATTCTCCACCATTCCACAACCATTACAATCCGTATTTTAGGTTAATTTCATTCTGTTTTATCTTTTGAACATAATTTTTATATTATTTATAACTTATTTCCATTTGTTTAGCATGAACTAAACATCTTTTGCTTGAGGCTTGCAATGGTATGAACCTTAATTAATTATTTTCTTTGTTATCAGTATTTAGGGTAATTTATTGTTGAAATGAATAGAGGTTTCTTTTATTCCACTAATTATATATTTATGCTCTTTGCTTATTCATGCTTTGATCACATGTTGGATAGTTAGATACTTTTGGCTAACATGCGAGAGGGGGGTCGGATTTTGGACATAGTATATAAGTGTCTAGTGTGCGTTAGTGGACCGGGAGGTCTTGCCTAGCTAGATAGTCAATAGGGTTAGAACTTAAATCATCCAAAAACATTTCTAGGGTCACCAAGGAGGGGTCTCTCATGAAGTAGGGTCGCCTTCTAATCTACCGATAGGATTTATTAGGAGTGGTAAATCCAGCTAATGTGAATCACCTAGTTCGCCCTTATACCAAATAACGAGTTAATAGTGGATTAGGAAGATTACCCGCAAGAATTAAGCAATACTTCTCACCCTTTCTCATATTTTAGCATTTTAATTATTTGTCTTTTAGTTAATTGTTTATTTTATTGCAAATTAGTCCTTAAAATGGAAATCCAACGAATATTATTTATATTATTGTTATTTATCTAGTAACTTTACATTATATTTACTGTCAGTACACATTTATATCAAATTTGATAGTCCTTATGGAGACGACAACCCCACACTTATCAAATTACTACTTGTCGACGACCCGTACACTTACAGGAAGTTAAACCTCTTAGGTGTCAATTTACTATCACACCCTGGGAGCAAACAACATAGTATATAGGCGCTTTATAAGTGTTAGTGAGCAAACAGGGCTTGACTAACCAGGTAGTCAATAAGGTTGGGTTTGTTCCTTCATAATTTGAGTGTGAGAGCTCTCTAAGTCGACCACACGAGAGTTGGAGAGACTATTGAATCCCGATTAGTGTGAAATCATCAATTTACCCTTATATCTAGAACATTGAATTAGTTGACTTCGGGGATTACTAACATGACTCAAGCATAGCTTCCACACACTCAAGCTTTTACTTAGTTATTTTTGCTTCCTTTCAAACATTTATTCCTTATTTCATTTTGTTTTTCGCACTTCATTTATAATATTGAAAGCCATACAAAAACCATTTACATTTATTTATCATTTATTTTCACAACTAAACTAGTTCATTAATGAAACACAAGGTTTATAACCCTGGTAGTCCCTAAGGAAAAAATATCTTAAAGTTACTCTTATTACTTGTCGACGACCCATGCACTTGCGGGATGTCCACCATATTCTTTTGGTGTTTATTTATATCACACATTTTGGGATAACAACATGATAAATACATTAGTAAATAAGTCCAGACTTAATGCCTTATCATCCACCTGTATGGATAAAATTCAAAAACTAGAGCCTAAGAGATAAATCTACGAAGTGAGAAAAGAATATGATTGGCACCAAAATTTGATATGCTCTCAAAACAAGTTAAATACATTTAAATCACTCAACAAAAGTCCAACGAAGAGATCCCGATCTAAGAGCAACGGTGCGCCAAAAGCTAAACGAATTACATAGGGTTTTGGGGATTGCGATCTTGCTGAAAACGTCATCCCTTTATAAAACGACATCCCAATTTAAACCAAAAAATGTCATCCGGTTTTCAGACAAGAGACGTTGCATTCCTAACCCTTGGGTCATTAAATGCTCAATGTGCAGATAGTATAATCATCGAAAACAGAATCCCAATATTGAAGAAAACGGCATCCTGATTTCTATCACGCTAATGTTGTTTTTTTACCAAGGGCATTCAACAAAGGATATAAATACACCCTCCATGAAATAAATCATTACACCTTTGGTCATCCTCAACTACTACTACTCTCAAACATTAATTCAAGCATTCTCTATTGATACCTCTCGAAGCGTGATAATAAATCAACACCAAGGGAGCTGTGTACCGCAAGTGTATGGATCACCAGTTAGTAAAAAAAGTAAGTGAATTGTCCTTTCAACGGGAATTTACAAGTTATACAAGAACTATAGTCTAGAATTAGCAGTTCGTTGTTGATAAAAAGATTAAAATATATTTTTACTTAGTTTTCGTTTAAGATTACTACTAAGATAATTATTAAATACTATATTAAATTAATGAAACGAACAAGTACGGAAAATGATGAAGTCATACAAGCAACATGGAAATTAGTTACAAAATTATTCGGCAAAAATTGGATATCAGAGAACACGACAAATGTTACATAAGACATCAATATAAGCACGAGTCGGGTATTTTTTCTTTTACCCCAACATGATATAAACATGACAATCGAGACATCAAATACAAATTTGCAATCGAATATGAAACACGTCCACTATTACGCAAAACAAAACTGTGTCTACATCACAAAAGAAATTGAAAGTCTATATTCTCAGACAACCTTGAAATGATTCAAGGTATTATGCAACCGACAACGTCTAGTTGGAGAGTTCGACCCATTCTTAGAAAGATCGTGGAATTGGCGAAACGGTATGCCCCTGTCTCATTTCACCATATTAAGCAGAGATTCAATCACATAGTCGGCACCATCACATGCGCCATACTGATTTAGATTTTTTATCGAGATAAAGTTCTCTCACCTTGTGATAGGTTAAGTATCGCACCACTTTTATTTTCATCATTTTCCGTACTTGTTCGTTTCATTAATTGAGAAAATTCCATTTTTAGGCCATTACTTATGGCCTAAAAACATTTTTAGGCCAAACGATTCAAAAATCACATTTTTAGGCCAAACGTATTCAAAATGCCCATTTTTAAGCCATTTCACTAATTTCGTGGGGTATTTCATTGTATCTAAGGACAATTTAGGCATTTCAAATAAACTATATGTTTATTTGGCCTATCACATACTAGGAACTTTATGTAACGTGTCTAAATTGTCTTTAAAATCTATGAAATATTTTAAGAAATTAGTGAAATAGCCTAAAAGTTGGCGTTTTGAATATGTTTGGCCTAAAATTATGACTTTTGAAACGTTTGGCCTAAAAATATACATGATATTTTGCAAATTTGAAAGTCTACATCACAAAAGACGTTTGTCTACATCACAAAAGAAATTGAAAGTCTATATTCTCAGACAACCTTGAAGTGATTCAAGGTATTATGCAACCGCCAACGTCTAGTTGGAGAGTTCAACCCATTCTTAGGAAGATCGTGGTATTGGGAGAGTTCGACCATTCTTGAAAGTCGTGTTTTACGTTTGGCCTAAAAACGTTTAGGCCATAGGTAAAGGCCTAAAAATGGAATTTTCTCTTATTTTAATATACATGATATTTTCCGGGGAAAAAAACAAATAGTAAAAAACATTTAGAATTAATAATACTTTTGTAACTTTTTAACCGAACTAGTAATTTAAGTGTAAGTGGTCTCGAATTTATAAAATAGGTAAAGTATTAACTATAAATACATATTTGACCTTCAATTTTATTTTTATTTTGTGATTGACCTTTAACTTTTTCTTTTTTCTATTTTTCTTTTTTGTCAGAGATTGACCTTTAATTTTTTATTTTTCTCAATTTATCTTTTGTTTAAATAATTAACTTTTAACTAAAAAAAGGGAGGACAAATTCACTGGTTTACAAATTGCTCAAAGGTATTTATTTTCCTCATCAAGATTTTATGCAGGTTAAACTAAGACAAAGTAGATCCTGGTAATGGGCAAGCTTACTTGAGGGTAGAGATCTTATAAAGACTCACGGCTATATGCAAATCGGAAACGGCACCTCAACCCGCATTTGGGAGGACAAATGGCTTTTATCGGGAAGAATCAAGGACAACCCGACTACTTCAACTCTAGAAACAGTCAACCAATTAATACACTCTTCGGAAGGAGTCTGGAACTGGGAAATGATCGATGCGAATATTCCCGATCCCGTCAAAGAAGAAATTTATCGCACACCGCTTTTATCACAGCAATCACAAGACAAACTCATATGGCCTTACACAAAAACGGGAGATTACTCAACTAAATCGGGTTACTCTACTCTTACAAAGGAGCATCTTCAAAACACACCCCAAACATCTACACAAGCAGAAATGACCTCGTCATTATTGTGGAACAAAGTATGGAAATCAAATGTGCCATCAAAAGTTCGTAACTTTATTTGGAAAGTCTGCTGGGACATATTACCAACCAAGCAAAATTTATACAAACGGAAATGCACTGATGACGACTCCTGCCCTTGGTGTGGTAAACCAGAAAATTGTTCCCATCTTCAGCTTTCATGTAATTTTTGTAAACAGGTTTGGGCGGGATCAGCAATGCAGATACGAATACCGGACGAGAAGTCACAAATATTGGCACATGGATACTTACTATTACTGACCAAAATTCTCATTGGACTTGGGACAATAATATTCTAACGGCATATATTTTCCTTCTTATGTGGAACATATGGAAACATAAGACAAAATGTCTTTATGATACGGGGACCCCTAATATACAAACGGCTTTACATCTTACACATGTTTCTATGATTGATTTATTTGGACAGGATTGGACGCTGACTCAGAATAATCAAAGGCAGCCCAGGGCCCCTCCTCCGCAATCAACTACAAGTGACGACATACCACAAGATACGCAGATTCTTTACACATGTGATGCTTCCTTTAAAGAAAAATCTGCCCAGAGTGGGATTGGAATTGTCCGTAGGGACATTAACACTGGTTCCAGACAGGTTTTTTCAGCGCCTATTTGGACTGACTCGGTCACGGAAGCGGAAATGTCAGCGGTGTATGAAACCACAAAAATCGCATCCACAGAGACGTCTCACACGATTACTATCTGTTCTGATAACCTTGAGGTTATTCAAGGTATCTCAAAGTTGTCAGCAGTCTGGTGGAAGATCAGACCATCCCTTCAGCTTGTGCAGCAATTGGCCGAAAGACACGGACATCTGTCTTTTCGGCATGTCCCTAGAAGACAGAATGGATGGGCTGATAGAGCCGCGCGTATTGCTAGACAACGACTTGTCGAGAGGTCCCACACTGCCTCTCTGACACAAGATTTCCGAAAGTTGGGTATCGGCTAATTTGGTCCTCACTTTTTACCTTTCCGTTCGAACAGAAAAAAAAAGAAAAACTAAACAAAGGGATATTTGTACTTTACTCCCCTCGATTTAATCCGAAAGCTTGTGGGGGTGAATGATATTTCTAAAACCTTATGGGAGGCTACTTATATTATCAGAAATATCAAAGGAAGGTAGTATGTAAACCCACAAACCCTGAGACCTGAACAAATTCCCGTCCATTCTGTATTTGTGAACAATGGGAAAAGCTGCAAAAGAGCGTTTAAACAGAGCATTGGGCGAGCATCTAAACACCATTCATGAAACTTTCCAGGTAATCTATTATAATACTAATTATTACTAAACTGTAAAAGTTATTTTGGGTAATTAATTTTAATGTCTAGGGCAGGTTTTAGATCAACAAGCAGCATCATCTCTTGATAAAGTGAGCTGGAAAGATGTTATTGAAATGGGTGAACAAGTCTCTAAACAAGCCACCATGGGTATTTCTCTTCTCTTTCAAAGATTGTAGTTTCAATTACATAATTTCGTTTTTATAATTGACTCAAAGTGGGTATAAATGTCTCTGGAATTTGTTACGTGCTGTGTTCTATTATCCTTAGTTTTGTGTTTGTGTATTTGTGTACGTATATTTGCTACGTTTTGGTATAGCAAGGGTATATTTGCAATTTTTGAAACACAGATATATTATGAGTTTTATATATAATTGTTTGTGTGCAGTTGGAATGCTTTGGAGTGGAGAAAGAACAGAAATAAAAGCACTAGAGGAAAACATGGGTGCGTACTTCAATACACTTCAAGGATTTTTACTACTCTCCCATGGTAGCACTGTTGGTGCTGGACCTACTCTCTTATCTTGTATACATTCATCTGTAAAGCAAATTATTGATAGTAGTTTCATGTTAATGAAAGAATCTGTGTCTTCATATGGTACTACTCTCTTCATCTCTTCTTTCTCTCACACACATATCATTCTCTCTCACACATTACACACAATGAATGTGCAGGATCACGCACCGAAGCACAAACACTCACAATTCCTCAGTTAGTAGGCACAGTTTGGGAAGCATGTGCTGCTCTTAAGAAGACACCTTCAACAAATGTAACAGCAATAGGGCGAGCATTGACAAAAGTTGCTGTTTCAATGAAAGATGTTCTTCGAGAAATGAAGGAACTTAAGCAAGCTTCTACTGATGATGTATCTATGGAAGAAAAGGATAGTGATCACCATGAGAGTGAGGAGGAGGATGATTCATTTATAGAAGAAGATCTAGGAAATGATCTCTCTGTTGAAGAGATGAAAATAGCTCAGTTAATTATAAGTGTTGTTTCTGCAATGCTTGTGCTAATCAAGGAGCTTATTCGATCTATAACTAGTTTGCTAAAGCAGGAGAGTCTTGATGAGAAAGCTGTTGATTCTTTGGAGAAATTATTGAAATTCTCTCAAGGATTTGGTGTACAAATTGATGAACTTGGGGCTTGTGTTTACCCTCCCCAAGAAATTTCTGTTATGAAGGATGCTTTGGGAAAAATCTTCACTATTATAGGTGAAACAGAGATTGAGATGGAAAATTTGAAAGGTTCTTCACAAGATTTTTGTCAAGCTTGTAATAGTTTGAGGAGCTCAGTTAAACATTTGGAATCTGAACTGGACTCCTTTGGTGAAGTTGATTTAGTGCCTAAAATGGAATCCCTTGTCATAGGCAATTAGAGAGAATGCAAGTTTCACATCATATGTTAAAGATGTTTTTTTATTTTTTTTGAGTTTTGAAGTGTGTACAAACAGAAGCTTATATGCTTTTATAGTTATTGGAAATTTTAGTGAACAAGTTAAGAAACTCTTGTTTTAGAAACAGCAAAGAGCTATCGATATGGCCCTGCCCATCACCTAAAAGGCCACCTGTTCCAAATACAAGCCAACCCATCAGGGCTCATGGCGAGAGATTGGGTGAATCACATAAAAGATACAACATGGTTGTGTTTAGAAGCGTGCTTAACGGAGAATACAAAGAAGATGAAGAAATGGGTCAATTCAATTATCACACATGTTTGAGTTTCATGGGTGTGATTGTGTGTTTCGTGGTGTACGTGATGCATGGTGAGCTGCAAGATCTTGTTAGTTAAATCGAGATGCTTATGCAACGTTTCGCATGAATTGACCAAGTTTTGACAGTGAAAAAAAAAATCAAATTAAGGAAGAAGTCATATGATAAGAGTTCATATGCTTAGAAACTACCATCGAGTCAAGATCAAATTAGTCAATGACAACAAGGCTACAAACAATCGACTCCAAGAAAAATTTTCCACAAATAAACAAAACTCTAAACTCCTTTTTAATGATATAAAAGACTAATATTAACGTTTAGTTTTTTCATGCATTAGGAAACAAAATTTGATAGCGGACTGAATCTCCAAACCGATGCTACAAGGAAATTTGTCTGGACCTAATTAGCTGCACTACTTAGATCAAACTCTATTCCTGGTGTAATTTGGGTAGTTAATTCAGGAATTGGGTAGTTATCTCTTTTGGGACGGTAGGACTGCTATATCTAATTGAATTATGTTTTAGACAAAAAAGAAAAGAAAAAGACCATGAATCTCAAAACTTGCAGAAATGCTAGACTAAATATTTCCAACAAAAACAGTTACCACCAAATGGTATATGAGTGTAATAACAAGAGTGATGAGTTTCTTTAGCACAAAAATATTACTCTTAAATTGTTGTGTAGATAAGAGAATCTTATACAACAAAGTATATTTAGTCTTATATTGTAACTTCCTAATAAAGGAAATCATTCATAACAGTTTTTAGTACACAACTAATATGAGATCATTCCCCCTTTGTATACATTCTTTCAGCTTCTCTAAGATTATACATACATACATAATCAACGTCCAGAAAGCTTAACCATGTATGCACCACCCATGTAAAGACCCATAAGTGGACCCGCCAAAAGCATCTGAGTTAGAGGATCTGTAGATGGTGTAAGCACAGCTGCTACAACCACTGCTCCAACTACAACATATCTCCATATCGATAGCATTTGTTCACTCGACACTAAACCAACTTGTCCTAATAACACCTGAATAACCGGAACCTATACAAACAACCCAATTAATAATATAATATAATATAATCTCATATACATAACTTCACACTTTTTACCTGGAAAGACAATCCTGTGCTCAACATTAACACAAGCACAAATTCAAAGTACTGATCAATTGACCATAATGACTCAACTACCCCTTCAGCATAATTCACGAAAAAAGTCAAAGCTGCTGGGGTAAGAACAAAGTATGAAAACGCAATTCCGGCGTAAAAAAGTACAGATGAGCCCAAAACTATTGGTGCCAAGAATTTTCTCTCTGCTCGTGTTAAACCTGGAAGAATAAACGCTACTACCTCATACACAATCAATGGACTTCCTATGAGAAGACCACAATATCCAGATACCTGTGTTAAAAAGGTTAATGATGATTACTACTTTAATTATTTGTATTAATGACACATGTAATGTAATGTTCTGACCTTTAGGGTTGTGAAGAAAAACTCGCCAGGAGCAAGTTGAAGAAATCGAACACCTTGTGCTGAAACAGGTGCTTCGAGTATCATTATAAGATCTTTTGAAAATGCAAAACAACCAGCCATACAAGCTCCAACTCCTAAAACTGATACGAAGATTCTCTGACGAAGCTCCTCTAAATGATCGAATATACTCATTTCTTTATCATCTGGGAGAAGCTCTTTAGTCGGATAAAGAAAATCGTATATAGGACTTCCACTATTTTCTGAATCATCCTTCAGAAATATGTTTTCTTCTGACCCACCATTAACATCTGTTTTTCCAACATAATATACACACTTAGAATACAAAATCGACGGATTAAATTAACAATTTGGGCTTGGAAATTAACTAACTCAAAGTGGTCAATGCTTAATCCCAATTTACCCCTTTATTAAGCCATTAACTTGTACATTTTCCCCACCATGGTGTGACATTACACAACCTATAAGGATCTACTTCTAACTACACTCCGTCAAACTAGTTCAGATACTTATAGAAGAAAAGAAATCAAGTCATTAATAATCAGAATACAGAACTATTGCACGATCAACTGGAGAGAAGCTACTAGCATAACATCAAATAGATAACTTGCAATATAAAAATACCTATATAAAGAAATTCAAACCAAAATCCAACAAGAACTACACCCATCAACAATTATTTGAATATTTCAACAATTACTTTCAAAAGCTTAGAGAATACCATTAACATTAGATTCTTGTTTCTTCTTTACGACATCTTCAAGAGCAAAGCAAACAGTTCTGTTCAATTTCTTCAACTCTCTTTTGCTTGAGAAGCTCAAATTTTTTACTTTCCTGGTGCTTAGATTTAAGGCATTTGTGCATTTAAAGCATTGAGTGGTGTTGTTGATATGAAGATTAGAGATGAGAGCATGTGTGCTTCCCATCTTTGCTTGATTTCTGGTTTGTGCTTTAAAATCAGTTTGTTGAGTTATGGGTTGCAATAAGTAAATTTTCGTTGTCTGATTTGAGCATATAGGCGTATAGGATGACTGGTTGTAGTGAAGCTGATAAACGATATTTAGTATTTAGATCCTGGT
This sequence comes from Nemophila menziesii, assembly GCA_029959085.1. Classification (NCBI taxonomy): domain Eukaryota; kingdom Viridiplantae; phylum Streptophyta; class Magnoliopsida; order Boraginales; family Hydrophyllaceae; genus Nemophila; species Nemophila menziesii. Next base: position 33,220,760 of record JARWIR010000005.1, on the reverse strand, counting down.
GCAGGTTAGCTCATATGAAGGGACTTTGGTATTGTGCACACTTGGTTTGACCATTTTACTTCGGTGAATATACGTTAAAGCCCCTCAACAACCACTACATAAAATAATATCTCATTGGTGCCCCAAGTAACTTGTTTTTAATTTTATTGGTGATGCACTTTGGTTTAATTTTATTTGTTCACTGGGTTCCGATTGGTGGGGTGTCAGGTGTTTGCCGTTCACTTGGCATTTTTTCAGTTTGAACATTATTTGGTCAATGAGATTGGACTGCTCCTGTGTAGGATTGCGCAAGAGGTGGGTTTTTTGTGTTTCCGTGTGGTTGTGTTGTTCCGGTGTTTCTTGCAGTTTCCATATATTTACGAGTGGTGATTCATTTAAGGTCATATTTATTCATTCAGTTGATTATGATATTAGAAATTTCGGGTGTTTGCCGTTCATTCGGGGTTTCTTATGCTCAGCTTCTTCTTGGTTGTTTAAGTTGGCTTGCGAGTATTTGGTTTGGCTGGAGAAGCTTTGTGTGTACTCGTTTTGGTGTTTGCTTACTCATTCAGCCTTTCTCATCTCGGTTTGCGTTATTATCACTTGGGCTAGTGATACTTCTTTTGATCTGAGGGCTACCAAGATCCTCGTTAGTGCAACTGTCGCCCCGGCGCCAAAAACTTGGTGGTCCTTTGTGTGTTCTAAAAATAAATGCAAATGCTAATCGAACCACAACCGCAAGTGTACGGTTGTCCCAAGTAGTATGTATGATAATACAGATTCGTTCCAAGGACGGATGGTTGATCACAATGTTTAGCAAGTAGTGATTGATGCACTTATGAAAGTAAAAGATAATAAAATGTTTGTTTGGTTTTGTTGATTAAAGCTAATGAATAAAAGACAAATAATTAAATGCAAGTAAAAGCTAAGACGCAAGTAAAATAAGTGAAAACGCAATATGAGATGTAGTACTTGAGAACGCAAGGATCCTCCTAATCTTACTTCCTAGCTTATGTTGTTTAAGGGCTAAATTGGTCAATTACAATGGTCGGGATTCTAAATTCCTTATACCCCCGTCAGGGTGGACTATAAGGCGATCCTAAAGTGTCACCAGTCCCGTCAGGGTAAATATGATCCACCGTTGGATGTTTAAGTGTTTTACCTCATTGGCCCTAGAATTAGCTAAGTTCGTCAGAATCAATAGCTTCTATCCTAGATTGAATAATTAATTCTATACCTAAACCCTCCGTCAGGATGATCCACACGCCACATATGTGGAATAGCTTAGATACTAATACCTAATCTTAGTTCGCGACTCTAAAATCAGTAAATAATCACAAATTATCGAAAAGAGTAATAAACCCAATCTAATTTAATTTAGCATAAACCCAAATTCAACATTCGTTATTTCATAAAATTAAGATTCACCCATTGTTTGTTCTCAAGCACTATTAAAAGCTTAGCTCATATTAAAATTAAAAACTAAATTAAAAGAAAGGGAATTCATATTGTTTACAAAATTAAAATATAAAAAGAACCTAATTTCCGGAATTGGAATGACTACGAACGGAGCTATAGACCCACTCCAGCTCTTGTAGCTTCTTCTTCTTCCTTCTGTTGCTTCTCTCTGGTGTTTTTAATCTTGTGGAATGTGAATTCTATTGACACTCTCTTCTAAGGATGAGTTGATTTGAAGAACAAATTGAGAGGTGAGAAATAATGAGGTCAAAAGCTCCTTTTATAAGCTTAAAAACGGATTAGGGCTTGGACTTAAGAATAAATCAATAATTAAATGTCCAAGCCCAATTTCTAAGCCCAAAATCCCGTAACTGCTGATACACCTTCACTAAAACGGCTTTTCCCGATGCGTTATGACTCCGATTGACCTCATTCCAGTTGCTAAAGTTTCGTAACTCGATAAGGAATGATTTCTATTCAAAGGTCAGCGGCTAAATCATCGCTTAAGCACCTCGAAATCAGCAATCTATGGCCTGGAAAATGGATTTTCAGCTCCAAAAATAATATCTTCGGGATTTATCTTCAAGTCTTGACTCTAATTCACGATCTTTGACTTTCTCCTCGGATTACTCTCCTAGCTAACATCTAAAACCTGTAAACTTTACACTAAAAATACCAATATTACGCGCAAAAGCTTAATAAACTAAAAATGCTAGAAATAAAAGAGGAAAATCATATTATTGCATATTTGGTCCAAAAGTCTATCAAATTAATTAAATAAACACCAAAAATGATGTCTCCCAAGCGTCGAAAATAAGAACAATTAGGGAGACATCAAGACCCCCAACTCAAACCTTTGTCGTCCCGACAAAGTAAAACAAAACAAAGGGGTAGAAGTAAGCGTATAAACAAGTAGAAGCTAGCAAATAAACCCTAAAGCAATTCTCAAAACAAATCTCATATAGCAAACTCTAGAAACTAATATACACATACACTAATCATGCAACATCAAACATAAATAATCTCAATCATAAAATTAAAGTCGCAATGCTTGAAGGTTACACTTGTACTCATCTCTGTATGATGGCTATAGGGTGGTCATTAATCCTAAATCGCTTTGAACGCTCCACCTAGTGTATTCCCTATTAACAGAATCATAAATTCACTATGCACTTAGGAATCACGAGGTCTTTACGGTTATAATATTGGCTTAAGGACGGGTGTGGATGTATATTTGGTAAATTTGAAGTGAGCTGTTGGCTCTCTCCTCACTTACCATCAACAGTGTCCTCGAGCTTGAGTTAACGCTCAAAAAGATGTTCTCACTCACCAATATACGCAACAATTTAGCGTCTCATGTCTACCCACTATAAACAAGATGATTTTCAGAAAAAATTCCACTTTGCCGGATATTTTATTCATATGTATTTTTCTTTTTCTCTTTTTCTCTTTTTTTTTTGTACAGAAGCAAACCGGGTTCCCGGTTTTGATGAATCCGGGTTCCCGGGTTTGATGAATCCGGGTTCCCGGTTCCTACTGTATGGATTTTTCTTTTCTTTTTTCATCTTTTTTTTTCTTTTTCACTTTTTCTCATTCCCGGCAAAGGGTTACAAGTATATATCATCTGCAATTGTGCTACAATACAAAGCACATCAATCCCAACCCATTAAATTCCCCATATGTGGTCCCACCACCCCAAACTCAAGCTCGAGACATGTCTCAGGATTGTGATTCAAGTGCGGGTCATATGGTCATGCCTAATAATCTAAGGGATAATGGCTTATATCGTGGCTACAAAGAAAAGGCTAAGGCTCAAAGTGGGCTAAGACGAATAATAATTAATACAAGGGATAGAAAGCTAAAAAGGCACAAATGGCTAACAAAGAACTGCCCCTATCATTTTCCTAAGTACATAGCTTGTCTTTAGTTCATATCTAGGTGGGTTCTCTACTAATTAGGATTTCACGTTCTACACACCAAACATATTCCTTAAGTACAAGCTTACTTCATTTGCATTGTTCATTAATTTTTCCTATTAATTACCTATGTTTGCATGCAATTGTAAGTGCGTTTTATATCAATCCCTAAAGTCCACTATTTACTATCATAGATTCATCAAAAGTATGCTTAAAGGGACATTTAAAATCTTCTACAGTCAAACGCAACTCCGAAAATTATTTTATTGAAAGCAAATAAAACATATAACACATAAAAACTGGGATGAGGCAACGAACCCCACCCCAAACTCAAAAATGAGTCGTGTCCCCACGACTCGAAAAGACTCAAAGCAATAAAATAATATACACTAAATGAGAAGGGATAGAAAACGTATCTTAACCAGCGCGAGGCTGGTTGTCGGTGTTGCGTCCCTGAACTTTATCTCGCGTCTAGACATCGTAAACTGTGCTTTGAACAAATAAAGTTCAACTTGTTTGTAACGTTTCCCAAAATAGCGCACCTCGTATCCTGATTCTCTTCCAACACCTTGATTTTCGATTCCAACTCATCATCGGATCATTTTCTTCCTCACTTTCAGGTTCCTCAATCACTTTCCTCTTCTTCGGATTAGCCTTAATTTGAACCTCTTCAGTCTTGTGTTTGAAGCGTGAACTAGGAATCTCAACAGCTGGTTCTTGAATAACACCAAAAGTGTTTCTGTTTTTTTTTGAGAATTCCTTCGATAAGCACACATGAAAACGGTTTTGATAGGCATCTCTTTCCACCACAAACTCAAAACTTCAAATAGTGAGAAGCTAAGGCTTAGAACTTTGATGTTTTGAGGCTTAAGACTTGAAGATTATGGTGGAATATGAGATGGGTAAAGTCTAATTGATGTGTGGGAAGAGGGAATTGGATTTTATTTGAAGCTTGGATGAAGAACAATTGAACAAAAGTGGGAAATTTATCGTCTTTTGGATGGGAGATGAGTTGAGTGCATGTTGTTGTGGTGAAAGAGAGTAAGATTTGAGGATTGTGTGGTTGTTGATGATGATGTTTAGGAATTTCTGGGTTTTGGGAGTGTTTTTTTGGAGGCTGGGTTGAAGAAAGAGGTAAAAATATAGGGCTAAAAATCTTCAAAACGGCCCTATCACAGATGCAAACTGGGTTCCCGGTTTCGAAAATCCGGGTTCCCGGTTCCGCGTCGCTGTGACGGCGCGGAAAAAATAAAAATACTCTTTTTTTTTTTTTCCTTCCCTCAGAAATTTCACTCGCCGAAACCGGGTTCCCGGTTCTGTGGAATGCGGGTACCCGGATTTTGTCGATGGCGCGAGTCAAAACGCGCCAAAACGCAGCATCCCAAAACGCTGGACCAGAGAATTTCACCACTTACAGCTCCGAAACCGGGTACCCGGTTTTGCCAAATGCGGGTACCCGGATTTGTGTCGATGCGCGAATCAAAACGCTGCAAAACGCAAGCCACCAAGACGCCGGGTCAGAACTTTTCAGAAGTTACAGCACCAAAACCGGGTTCCCGGTTTCGAAACTCCGGGTACCCGGTTCCGACGCTGTGTCGTGAACCAGGGCGCCAGGTGTTGCGTGTATAAGGTTGGTACCAGCTTCAAAACCGGGTTCCCGGTTTTGCGAAACCGGGTTCCCGGTTTCTCCTGGACATCCAACCTATTTTTCTCCTAATTTCGCTTCATCGACCCCAAACTCATGACCTTTTTACCCCTGAAATCATCAAAAACAACTACCCTTCCTCATTTCTTAATAATAAACACTAAGTTAACGAAAATCAAACGAATTTAAACTACGAATTCAAAAGACATGAAAGTAATTTAAAACATGGGTTGTCTCCCAAGAAGCACTTTTGTTTATTACGTCTTTAAGTTCGACGCGTTACCTTCCATGAAGATGGTATTGAGGCCCTTGCGGTTCTCCTCCGCTTGAATTCGCCTCGTCCTTGGCATGTAAGCTTTGAAACCTTCCCCTTTAAAATTTTATTCAATCGATCTCTGAAAGGGGGAGGGTAGTATCTCCGTTTCGCCTTCTTGCTTTCATGGCGAAACTCGTTCTTCACCACACGATAGTAGATAACCGTTCTCGACGGTATAAGCTCATTTGTATCTTCTTTAATCTCGCGTTCCTCTTTAAAGTGTGGTGGGTAGGTGCTTCTCCTTGCCGCTTTACTCTCGCGGTGTAGCACCTTTCTTGCGTAGCACCTTTTGATCATTTTTAATAATAGAGGTGATTCTGATATTTTATCTCTAATGATGACTAGTGGTGGAGATAGGGATTGGTGAACTTTTTGTGGTGGGAATTCGATTTCTCTTTTATTATGAAGCTTTAACTCTTCAATTGATTTCTCAACCACTTCACATTCGTCTTCGCTTTCAATCCAATCTTCCACTATTACTTCATCATATTCTCGATGTGGAATCTGAATCTCGATCACCTCTTCTTCTTGTTTGCGTTCAGTATCTGGATCATGTGCACGCACCATAGGAATAGCAATCTCAGCTTCAATTTCTAGGATTTTTGTTGCTACTCTTTCTTCCACCATGCTAATAGGATTGTTAACCACATGGTGGTCTTCATTTATAACCGGCATGATGGTCATATCACTATCAATAGTATCTTCCTTCAACACCTCCTCCTCAACTACTTCTTCCAGTTGATCTCTTCTATCCCTCGGGGGAGTGGAATCTTCATAAGACATACTACCAGTTTCAACTAAGTTAGGAGGGTTGTTTCGGGCAGCCATTTCATCTAGGCTCTGTTGTATGAGTGCATGGGTGGCTTTGAATTCCTCATCTCTTGCCTTACGCTCTGGTTCTCCTGCTTGAAATTCCTCGCGTAGGCGATTAACTCTCTCTAGTAGTGTCTCTTGCTGATAGTTTTGAGGTGAGGGTTGTTGAATGTTTTCAACCCAATGGTTGTTCCATCCTTGCTCCTGGGGATAGTGATATGATGATTGTTGTTGATTATTCCCGATCCATTGATTGTTCCATCCTTGCTCTTGCGGGTATTGATAAGGTTGTTGGTAGAAGTTACTACCCCATTGTTGTTGTCCCGAAGAGTCTTCCCAATAGTCAAATGGACCAGGATTTGGGTAATGTTCTATATACATCGTTAATTAAATTTCTTGATCATTACCTGAATAAAGTACCTGTAAAAAAAAACAAAGCAAACACAAGCGTAAAACTGAAAATAAAAAAATAAAAAAAATAAATGCAACTATCACTAAAGGATAAACACCGTGGTCACACGCTACCGTCCCCGGCAGCGGCGCCAAAAATTGGTGGTCCTTTGTGTGTTCTAAAAATAAATGCAAATGCTAATCGAACCACAACCGCAAGTGTACGGTTGTCCCAAGTAGTATGTATGATAATACAGATTCGTTCCAAGGACGGATGGTTGATCACAATGTTAAGCAAGTAGTGATTGATGCACTTATGAAAGTAAAAGATAATAAAATGTTTGTTTGGTTTTGTTGATTAAAGCTAATGAATAAAAGACAAATAATTAAATGCAAGTAAAAGCTAAGACGCAAGTAAAATAAGTGAAAACGCAATATGAGATGTAGTACTTGAGAACGCAAGGATCCTCCTAATCTTACTTCCTAACTTATGTTGTTTAAGGGCTAAATTGGTCAATTACAATGGTCGGGATTCTAAATTCCTTATACCCCCGTCAGGGTGGACTATAAGGCGATCCTAAAGTGTCACCAGTCCCGTCAGGGTAAATATGATCCACCGGTGGATGTTTAAGTGTTTTACCTCATTGGCCCTAGAATTAGCTAAGTTCGTCAGAATCAATAGCTTCTATCCTAGATTGAATAATTAATTTTATACCTAAACCCTCCGTCAGGATGATCCACACGCCACATATGTGGAATAGCTTAGATACTAATACCTAATCTTAGTTCGCGACTCTAAAATCAGTAAATAATCACAAATTATCGAAAAGAGTAATAAACCCAATCTAATTTAATTTAGCATAAACCCAAATTCAACATTCGTTATTTCATAAAATTAAGATTCACCCATTGTTTGTTCTCAAGCACTATTAAAAGCTTAGCTCATATTAAAATTAAAAACTAAATTAAAAGAAAGGGAATTCATATTGTTTACAAAATTAAAATATAAAAAGAACCTAATTTCCGGAATTGGAATGACTACGAACGGAGCTATAAACCCACTCCAGCTCTTGTAGCTTCTTCTTCTTCCTTCTGTTGCTTCTCTCTGGTGTTTTTAATCTTGTGGAATGTGAATTCTATTGACACTCTCTTCTAAGGATGAGTTGATTTGAAGAACAAATTGAGAGGTGAGAAATAATGAGCTCAAAAGCTCCTTTTATAAGCTTAAAAACGGATTAGGGCTTGGACTTAAGAATAAATCAATAATTAAACGTCCAAGCCTAATTTCTAAGCCCAAAATCCCGTAACTGCTGATACACCTTCACTAAAACGGCTTTTCCCGATGCGTTATGACTCCGATTGACCTCATTCCAGTTGCTAAAGTTCCGTAACTCGATAAGGAATGATTTCTCTTCAAAGGTCAGCGGCTAAATCATCGCTTAAGCACCTCGAAATCAGCAATCTATGGCCTGGAAAATGGATTTTCAGCTCCAAAAATAATATCTTCGGGATTTATCTTCAAGTCTTGACTCTAATTCACGATCTTTGACTTTCTCCTCGGATTCCTCTCCTAGCTAACATCTAAAACCTGTAAACTTTACACTAAAAATACCAATATTACGCGCAAAAGCTTAATAAACTAAAAATGCTAGAAATAAAAGAGGAAAATCATATTATTGCATATTTGGTCCAAAAGTCTATCAAATTAATTAAATAAACACCAAAAATGATGTCTCCCAAGGGTCGAAAATAAGAACAATTAGGGAGACATCACCAGCCCGCTACTTCGGTGGCACCTACGTTACTGGTTCACTTAGGGATTGTGTTGTTTGAGTTTGTCTCGTTTCTCTTTTAGTTTTTGTCGTTTATCCTTTGTAATTGTTGTTCATTGTTTGTTTTTCTTCGGGTTTGGTTGGTCAAACCCCGGTATTTGTAACTTTTCTTTTAATATAAGCTATTAGAACAAAAAAAAAGTAACTTGTTTTTACAAGTTATTCTCCGTGTTTAAAAAAGTGTTCGGCGTTAAACGGAATATTGAGTACCTTCAAACGATTAGGAGACTAGACACAGGTGATTAGACGAAGCGTATGACGGTTTTGATTTTTATTTATGAATGTTATATATGATTAATATATATATTTTTAAATACACACTATATACTAGATATAATAAAGAAAGGGGCAACGCCCAATTAATTACGCGGAGAAGGTAAGTATTCCCTATTAATTACAACTTCAACTTAATTCCCAATTAAGCACAAAATATTATCCAATTACCAAAATATCCTTCTACCTATTATTAATTACTTTAATTATATATTTTATTAATTATAGTTTAATATTTATTTATTTTTTTCAGATTTTTTTTTTTAAATATTTTTTTTTCGAAAAATATTTTTTTTTTCGAAAAATATTTTTTTTTCAAAAAATATTTTTTTTTCGAAAAATATTTTTTTTTCAAAAAATATTTTTTTTTTCGAAAAATATTTTTTTTTTCGGAATTTTTTTTTTTTTCGGAAATTTTTTTTTCGAATTTTTTTTTTTGTCGATTTTTTCCCCCGGAATTTTTTTTCCATGATAATTGTGTGTTAAAGTAACACAAAATCATATGTGTTGTGTGTTGCATGAACACCCAATATGTATAATATTGAGTTGCTTAAACACACATAAATAACAAATTGTGTGATACATGAACACAAAATCAGACAGACAGAATATTTGTACACAAAGTATAGAATAATGTATATGTAGGCTGATTATGTGTTCATGCAACACGCAATTGCTGAAAGTATGTGTTACAGTAACACACAACAGTATGGGTTTTGTGTTGGTAAGACACACAATGCGTTTATCATTTAAAGTATAGAATAATGTATATGTAGGCTGATTATGTGTTCATGCAATACGCAATTGCTGAAAGTATGTGTTACAGTAACACACAACAGTATGGGTTTTGTGTTGGTAAGACACACAATGCGTTTATCATTTACAGTTTTGCGTTGCTTAAACACACACAAATAACAATTGTGTGTTGCAGGAACACAGAATAAGATATACAGAATATTTGTACACATTAATAGATAATAGTGTACAGATAGTCTGAACATCTGATTGTGTGTTAATGTAACACACAATCGCTTGATGTATGAGTTACCGTAACACAAAACAGTATGGACTTGTGTGTTAATGAAAAAATCTTCGAAAATATTTTTCGAAAAAAAAAAAAAAATCGAAAAAAAAAAATATTTTTCGAAAAAAAAAAAATATTTTTCGAAAAAAAAAATTTCAAAAAAAAAAAAAATTTCGAAAAAAAAAAATTCCAAAAAAAAAAAAAATTTTGGAAAAAAAAAATTTCGAAAAAAAAAAATTCAAAAAAAAAATATTTTTTCGGAAAAAAAAAATTAAAAAAAAAATATTTAAAAAAATGAAAAAATAAATTCAGATATTAAATATATAAATATATAATGAAATAAAAAAACATATAAGGGCAATAATGGAAGGTAAATATGATCATGTGCTTATTTGAGAATTAAGTTGAAAATTTGTGAGTAAGTAGGAAGTAATTTCCTCCTTCCTTTTTTTTGAGAATGAAAAGTGAGGAAGTGTAATTAATTGGGAATTATCTCATAAAGAAATCTATTTGAAAAAAAATCATAAAATTATATATTATTGTTTATATATATAATTTATACAATTTAAGTGAATGATAATCAATTATATTTGAATATTTTTTGGGTTTATATGATCTTTTAAATAGGTTTATATAATTTTTTGGGTTAAAAATATATTTCTTTTAACTTTTTTGTATTAAAAATAGATTATTTTTTTTAGCCTTCAGATTGCCTAGGCCCGCCTGGGACCTTATGGGACCGTAGCCATTTCTGGAAGTTACACCATCTTCAAGTGTCTAGGCGTCGCCTGGGCCGATTTTTTGAACAGAGACTATTCTCAATGATTATTAAATTTATATTATCTGTCACTAATATATGTTACAAAAGTGCCCCGTCGATCTCGCATTTGTTGCTTGTAATTTATACTTCTTCAAGATTAAACACATTGAGATGTTTGCGGTTTTTTATTTTTTTTACTTTTTTAAACTCAGAAAGACAACGGAAAACAGAAGGGAAATAGAATAAAGATTAACTGATTCCTATCTTATGAAATTCCTCCATAATAGATGTCACTCTGGTGATCCCATACGACCGTTTGGTAGCCATGTGCCTAACATCTTTTGTGGGCTTGTCTGCTTGACCATTTCACCTTTTTGAGACATGCCTGAAGGTGATACGCCAAACTCCCCGACAATACGGTTTAACTTTCGGATGATCGTTTGAGTTTTTCAGTTTGATGCTGACACATACCCAATACCTTGACTTCTTTCAAGGTTATCTGAACAAATTGTTTATCCTTCTCCTGGTCCCTGGATATTCTTTACAATTCTCTGTAGTTTTGAGAATCACAAGGGCTTCTCCTTCAAGAATACAATCACAAAACGCTATAACTTTAGTGTAGACTTTGCAACCCGTCTCTCTATGAAATTGAAAGATCCCGATTCCCATTACTTCATAAGTTTTGTCAAAAGAAGCGTCGTAAAACATGGTGATAGATGTGTCGCCTAGAGGAGGTTCAACCTCCTGGTTGAGTGTATGATTTTAGTCTTGCTATGTAGTGGTGTTGAAATTTCTCCAATATGTACCATATAATTCCTTCGTTAGTTTGTTAGTTGAAAAAAGATTTTTGTCCCTATCGATGGAGCACTTCTTATGAATCGCTTTCATTTTTGTTTTCCAAATGTTCCACATATTTATCATAATATAATTAATAACTTTGCTAAAATCTCAGCCTCCTTTTGAATAGTTATTTGCTATTTTCAAAATCCAATCCCCAATATCATTTGTTTGCTTGATGTCAGCCTTATTTTGAAGAGATGATCCGACCCAAATAGATTGGCTAATCTTTCACTTAATGAGAAGGTGTGTCATTGTCTCGATATTTCCTTGACACCAAATACATTTGTTTGTATCCGCACATTTGCTTTTGTAAAGATTTTGTCTTGTAGGAATCGCATTGTTGTTTGCCTCCCATATGAATATCTTTATATTTTTTTGGGATATTTGATTCCAAATAGTTTTCCACACATTTGTTTGTATCCTTTTAGAGGTACTTGCCGATTGTGGCTGGTGAAAAACCTGTTCTTCAAAGAGGACTTTGTAACCCGTTTTAGTAGAATACTGTCCATCTTTCAAAAAAAGCCAATTAATTTATTGTTAGATCCATTATCAAAAATATGAATTCTAGTAATGTAAGGAATTTGGAAATAAGCTATCAAGAATTCCGTTATCCCGTCCGTAAGAGTCATGTTTCCAAAGTTGATTGATTTTGTTGATATTGCATTTATTAGGGGTTTCTAACTTCCAATTAGTATTAATCCATCTATCTTCCGAAATATCAATATTTTGACCATTACCAAGGTTGAATCCCTAGAGAGGATTGACAGGAAACTTTAAAAAAAAAAACAGAATGTTGGAAACCAAAATTACTATCGGAGAGAGGAAAAGAGGTTTTAATTAAGACAACATTACAAGCTATCCCTAAATATACCATATCAATTTTCTGTTATCCTTTAACTTTTTGTAATAAACTTATTTCTGTCATCTCTAACTTTTGGTGGAATTGTATAGAACAAAACAGGACACACTAGATGGCTTAGGAGAAAGTGGAAATTAAAAAACTTTTGGGAAAAACTGGTTTGAAGACTTCAAAAAAAATGAATATCACTATTGGCTGCACAGGCATGGCAGATAATGAATAACCCTTCTTCTCTTGCGGTAAAAGTCCTCAAAGATATGTATTTTCTTAACAAAGATTTTATAAATGTTAAATCTTGTCAAAATAATATTTGGAGTTAGACTAGTATTATTAAAGACAGCACCGGCTAGGTGAGATAACTTCATTGTTTATGTTTGTCAACCTCCATATATTGTGTATATGTTTATGTAGAAATATAACTTTAGTCTATATTATTTATGTAAAAATATCAAGGAAAGCAAATAGGATATGATTTAAACATATTTAATGATTTAACATTATTGATAAATAATTAGGTATCTTAATGAATTTTTTTAAATTAAAAGTATTTATGGTGGTATGGATCAATAATGAAATATTTAGTTTTAGTTTCCATTACTGATGAAGTAACTAATGATGGTAACTATGATCTATAAGAAATACAATTTTTTTTAAATATCTATTAATTCAAAATCCTTGAATTTGAAAATTATACCAAAAGGTGTATTCTGATTTTCATAACATATTCTAATATCACTATGTATTAAAAAGATTTAAAAATTTTGAACAAAATTGTAAATTAGATCCCTTATATATTTGAAAATAATTTATACAAAAAATATTAAAAAAGTGGCAAGAGGTGTGAAAATATTATCGTTAATTTGAGGTATCAAATGATGCAAATGAATATAATAAGTGACAAGTTTAGGAATTTTAAATTAAAAAGGTTTGATATTCATAAACGTTTAACGACAACTCCTATAATATTTATTATTAGTATTTGAGTTATTTCTACTTATAAGACATTTGAAAGTTTTATAAACTATTTATTAATATGACATTTCATTCTAATTTGAAATAATGTTAGATTTGTAATCAAATCATAACTTACATGAAACTAATATAATATTGAAAAAAATTATAGTATATTTTAATTATATGTAATTCTCTTATGTCACCATACTTATAAATTTGTATAAAAAATATAAATATAATATAACTATAATATATATTTACGATAAATAAATAGCATCATCAAGATGGATGATTAGTATCTTAATTAATAATAATCCCAGTTTATATAAAAAATCATCACAATATTGACCACTATTATTAGAATTTGCATCAGATCGAGTGTCTAAGATGTGTTAACCCGTATCATGACCCACATAGTTTTTTGGTGGTAACAGAAATCTCTTTTGTACTCAAAAGAGAATCCACCTATAACAGACTTTTAGGACTTTATTCTCTAGTTGAAAATTATACCCTCAGAGACAACAAAACACAACCAATAGAGAAAAATTGCAAAGTTCTTTTGTCCTGTTAATATATTTGGTCTCTCAATCAGCCAAACAATAAAAAAACCGTGTATCCATATCTTGTGGACATATAAATTTCTTCGAATAAAGATTCGAGTCAACTTGGGGAGACAATTCAAACACACTTCCTATAAGAGATATTATGTATCCTCTATATATATTACAACTATTAATAAAAAAATTGAAACTTGTTCATTTTTTGGATACATTTGAGAGTCACTTTGGACTCAAAGTTATTTTGACTCCAGTAAGATTCAATCACATGACCTCTTGGTATGCAGAGTACTCTAACCACTAGATAACTATCGATCTTAGCTTGTTCATTTATTTTAGTATAAAACATTGTATATTCCAAATATTACTTTAATTAACCTTTCAAAATTAAAATTTTAAATTTTTGATATTAATCACCACATTTGATCTTAAGTGAATATGATGTGTGTAGTATATGGAGTAAAGTAGAAGTCTATCGCCACATACAAACATATATAATATGAGGTTAAAGTCTCATGTACGATACTGATATAGCGATGACAATTGTGATGTTATCATCGACTAGAGTTATTTAACATCCCAAGTACAATTGTTATACGTTGTTTTATTGATAAGACCATTCACTATTTCTTGAAACTTGATCTCTCCCACTTTTAATACCCAGGGTTTCGATACAAAATCAATTAAAATGAAAAAGAGTACTCCGATTAATAATTATCTAAGAGGAGTCAATTTTTCGAAAATCAGATTCGTTGTAAATTTTCTGGAGTCCATGCACGAGGTTTAAATATTAAGTATTATAACGGGTTGTCAAAAAGGATTCGCAATTAACAATTGTTTTCCCCTACTTGCCACATCAAACACACACGCATACACAAACACAATACATATATATATATATATATATATATATATATATATATATATATATATTGATCTCATTGTTCCTTAAATTTTGGGCGGTTTCACATCTTACTCCTTACTTTAAAAATATTATCTACCTATCCCATGAACTTTATTTTTATGACACGGTGCCCCTTTCGCCTATTTTTCCATAGTCGGCCAATTGACTAACATAGATTTATTTTTCGATATTAATAATCATAAAAACAAAAATAATGAAAACATTAATAAAATAAAATTTAAATTACTATTTAAACCTATAAGTTATAAAAAAACAAAAGTAGCCTTCAAATTTTTTTTATTTTTTCTCCAACACCTCTCCACTTAACCTATAAATGTAAAAATCTAAATTATCTCCAATGTTTTATATTTTTGTCAAATATCTCCCCCACCTAAACCCAAAAGCATAAAGGATTTAAATTAACCCCCAATTTTATTTTATTTTATTTTCAAACATCTTTCCATCTTAATCCAAAAATAAAAACTTGCCCCTAAATTTTTTTAAACTTTTTCAATAACCCCCCTAATCCCCATACCCATCATCATTAACCCTTCTTGCGACACCATCAACAAGAATAGACCGTCTAAATTAAGGTAAAAAATTAATCCACGGTTTTCTAATTATTTTTACGTAGATATCTATTTGGCACAACTACTGGAACACCCCCTCCTATCCTTACCAACACTGCCAATTACACCATAAAAAATCTATACAAAAAATTTATATTGTATCTAAAATAAGTGAATCCCCTTGTCATTATAATGATATTTAATTGCAATTATATCCATTTTTGTTGTTATCCACTTTCACAGAATACATTTTTTTTCAACCTCTGATGTCTCCTCATTTGTGATAGATTAATGTTAAGATGAGACATCATTTTAAGTGATTAGAAGTCATTAATGTCGATTTTCTTGAGTTTTAGTGCACTTTCCTATTTTGAGTCTTGATTTGTAGAATTATTGTTTTTAGAGCATATTGGGTTTAATTGTTTATTTAGTGTGTAGCTTTATAGATAATTATGGAGCTTAATTAGAGTCCAAGTCAAAGACAACAACTTATGGAAAGAGATTTGCATAGTAATTGGAGATAAGGAAACAAAAGCTAAAAAGATGGAAAAGGAAAAGCTGCCTAAATCTGGGATTCTGCATACACGTCCAAAGATATGCGTTTTTACCTAAGAAATAGGCCGATTTTGGTAATTTCCTTCTACAGGGTCAAGATAATTCTGTTGCGATTCTTTTGGTATCTTATGGAGCAAAATCCGACCAATAACGAAGAAGATATGCTCAAAACGGTGCAGCAGTGTTTATCTTTATTTCCATACGAATTTGAGTTAGGCTAGAAGTCCATTACCTTAACTCCTCCTCAAGAAAACGAATTAGGTCTTCTAAACACCTATAAATATTGTGATTCACCTCTCTTAATCCTTGCCTCATAGTAATTAGTTCTTAAGGTTTTATTCTTCCAGTTTATTGTAGAGAGCAAGATGATGTCTTTTGTAATTTATTTTAGTTTATTTCCTTCAGGTATGAACTAAACTCCCCATAGCTTGGGTTTTGCATATGTATAATCTATGAATTCTAATTCTTCTATCTAAGTTTCTTTGGGAGTTATATGTTTTAATTTGATATTAGCTACTTACTTTATATTTGTTTATGTGTTTTGATTTAATGTTTTCCTAGAACTGATCACTTTAGGATTGTTTTAAGAGTAGTTAGATGGTCTCCTTGACAGGGTGTTTAACTATTGAACCACCACATAATGTCTAGTGTCGATAGCAGTTCTGACAAAACATACTTCTAACTAGATAGTCATTAGGGTTTGTTTTAACCACCGTATCACCAAGATTGCAATATTTGCTTAGGGACTTAGTGGCGTTTGATAACCCTATTTGAAATCACTTCTTGGTTGTGACGTAGCCCCCTTAGTCGCTCTCAAGGTCTAAGATTGGGGAATTTAGAATCCTGACTAAGTATACCAAGAGCTAATATTCTCCCTTATTGATGTCTCCTCATTTGTGATAGTAAAATACACTCATGAGACATCATTTTAGGCTTATTTATTAGTTTATAGGTTGATTTTAGCTTAATTTAGTGCACTTTCCTATTTTGGGTCTTGATTTGTAGAATTATTATTTTTAGAGCATATTGGGTTTAATTGTTTATTTAGTGTGAAACTTTAAAGATAATTATGGAGATTAATTAGAGTCCAAGTCAAAGACAACAACTTATGGAAGGAGATATGCATGGAAACTGGAGATAAGGAAATAATTGCTAAAAAGATGGAAAAGGAAAAGCTGCCTAAATCTGGGATTCTGCAAAGATAGGCGTTTTTACCTAATAAAGAGGCCGAATTTGGTACATTACTCCTAAAGGGTCTAGATAATTCTGTTGCGATTCTTTTGGTATCTTGTGGAGCAAAATCGGACCAATAATAAAGAAGTTATGACCAAAACAACGCAGCAGTGTTTATCTTTATTTCCATACGAATTTGAGTTGGGCTAGGAGTCCATTACTTAACTTATCTCTAAAGAAACGAATTAGGTCAACCTCTAACCTATAAATACAGCCTCTTAACACTCTTAAATCATCCTTGGTGAAACCTTAAACCAAGAGGAAGCTTAGAACACAAGAGAGAAGTCTGGAAGGAGCTGTCATCAACAATGTCTTCTTCTACCTTTAGATTTGTAATTTCTTTCTTTTCTTTCATGAACTAATTTTCTTTAGCTTAAGTTTTAGCATATATGTATGAACCCTAGTTTTGATTGACATCTATCTAATTTGGGAATTTAATGTTTTAAATAGAATTATAGTTTTTATTCTCTGTTTATGTGTTTGAATTTATATTCTGTGTTCTTGTGGACGGCCGCCATTAGAATTACCATCTAGTAATTAGGATACCATTGACAACGGTGTTTAATTACATGTTTAGCACATAACGTTTAGTTTTAGGTTTGATCTGACAACCCAACCTAGTTAGATAATCACTATGGTTGAGTCTTGTGACTCTTTACCAATTACAGGAAAAGTTTGCTTAGGAAGCCTTATTGACACAGGTAAATCCTATTTTAAACTACCGATAGCATATTGGGACCGATTAGGGAAATACTACATAATTCACCCTTACATGTTTAGAACGGCAAAACTAGTGGGGATTACATGCTAATAACTTAAGCTATATTCTCATATCACTTCTCTTTCATATTTATTTTTCTGTCTTTTAATTCCTTAGTTTAATTTAGTTTATTAGAAAATCAACAAAAATCTATTTGTCTTTACTTTTAATTGCGTTTAGTTGTTCTAGCTTTAATTATTTGCACTTGCTATTTGCATAAGATTCTCCTAACCTCTGTAGTCTCTGCGGAACGAATCTTTATCTAAAACTTGCATACGATCTGTATACTTGCAGAACCGTGTAGTTCTAGGGTGTTTTTGCACTTATTTTATATCTTATTTTATCACACCCTAGGCCCCACCACTTATTAACTAGATTTATAGATAGAATTAGAAGGATTAGTGCATACTAGCAAAACCTAAGCTATATTTCTCATCTCACATTCTTCGTATTTTATTTTATTGTCTTTATTTTCTTAGTTTTAATTCTTAATCTCGAAAATTACTTGCTTTAATTTACTGTTTTCTAATTATTTACTTTTACTCGATATTCTTACTCACGCGATTAGCACACTTAAGTCCCTGAGAACGAACTCTATTTATCATTAAAACTTGCATACGTCCTGTAATACTTGCAGTACTGTGCCTGTCTAGGGTGAGAGTGCGTAGTTTCTTGGCTTAATTTTATCTTATTTTTATCACACCCTAGGCGACACCAAGTTTTTGGCGCCGCTGCCGGGGACTTGTGTCTCGTTAGCGTGTGGGTTATCTATTTCGAGTTTTAGTTTCTAATTAGTTTTTACTTTTCTGTTTTTAGTTTAGTTTTTATTTTTCCAGATTTACGTTTGTGGTTTGCTTTAGTCTTTTTCAGGTTTCACAGTGTTTAATTCTTGGCCTCCTTTATCGGAGCCTGAGAGGAGCTTCAGACCTTACAACAAACGAGTTCGTGAGGAAAGAGCCTTGAGAAGAGTTATGGCAGCCCAACTAACCCCACCAGTAGGAGGACAACAATTACCAGGAGGAGGATTGCAACAAGATCCACCACTTGGACCACCTCTCGGTCAACAAGATCCACCACTCGGTGGACAAGAAGGACAACAACTACCAGCAGGAGAAGGTAATGGGAATAATCTTAATAATCAACAGAACAGAGTTGAACAAGACTTACCTGGCCTTAATGTACCATTCCATGTTCAACCAATTGGTTACCGCCCTCCTGAGATTCCGAACATCAAATTTAGACCCGATCTGGGTATGCTCAGTCAATTTCAAAGTTTCTGACTCTATACTGGTACAGCTATTCAAGATCCGGTAAAAGCGATTCAGAAGTTCATGCAGATTTGTGATGCCTACATTACTCCTGGCATTACACGCGAGCAACTGTATTGTCATATGTTTTCGTTTTTCTTGACTGGAAGAGCTAGAGATTGGCTAGAAAGGCAACCACATGGAACCATTCACTCTTGGAGAGAACTTCAAGCCGCGTTCTTTAACCGATTTTATCCGAAGAGCATGAGACTCAAAGATCAAACCGAGCTTGCAAGATTTTCTCAAGAAGATGGAGAAACAGTGGGAGAAGCATGGACAAGGTTTCAACAAAAATTAACTAGATGTCCGCTCCATGGTTATACACCTGCTCTACAACTTGCTATGTTCTATGAAGGTCTTAATGATAAAGGTAGAGAAAAGGTGGATAACATTGGAAAGGGTAATTTTGTGTCCATGAATCACAATGAAGCTTCTGAGGTGTTAGAGAATATTATGGAACAAGAAAGAAGTTGGCCTTCAACGCGAGCTTCTGTAGCAAAGACCCGAGGAACGCTTCGTTTAGATGCAGAAACTGCGAACTCAGCTCAAATATCCTCGTTAGAGAATCAAATCAAGGAGCTGAGAATCACAATGGAGAAGAATTTAGCCGATCCAAAGGTAGTACAAGAAACACAAGGTTGTCAACAATATGGAGTTAACGATCATTTATGGGAAGAGTGCGAATCAAATCCGCAATCTGTTTACTTTATATCCAACCGATGGGGCAATCGCAACCACCCGGGTATGCAGTATTCAAATCCACAAGGGGCCGCTAATCCTGGTCATTATCAACCGCGACCCCAGAACAACTCTTACCAACAGAGAGGTCAGTACCAAAACCAATATCAGAATAGACCTGCTCCTCCACAACAACCTGCTCAAGACGCCTATACCGATTCATTAGAGCAGAAAGCTTTACCTCAGTACCCGCAAGAAGGATCTATGGACCATACACAGATAGTACAAGCTCTAGACCGTTTGAACACAACTATAAACGCTCAAGAAGAGAAAGTCCGAGGACACGATGCCATACTTCAGATGCTAAGTACTCAAGTAACACAGTTAAACAAAGTGTTAACAAGTGTAGTAGAACAAAAAGAAGTAAAGGCAATCGAAGGAGGTGAAGACAATGATGGGTTCGAAGCTTGCAAGGCTATATGCCTTGAGATTAAAGAAGCGAAGGAAGCACCACATGCTGCCATTAGTGCCATGGAAGTTCCCAGTATTGAAGAAGAACCAACCAAGTCTAGCCCCGTGGAATCTGACTGTTCTGAAGTTTATGTGGAGGACGATCAAGAGAAAGACGAATTTATAGAGTTACTGAGGAAGGTGCAAGAGGAGATTCGATCGGTAGTGGAATATGCAGCGGAGTTGGCTAAAGAGAAAGAGGAGGAAGACTCAAAGAAGGAATCAAAGGTTGAAGATGAAGTTGCACCTGCTGTGCATGAAGAGAAAGAAGAAGAGAAGGTGGAACCGCCACCTATTGTTCAACCAGTGTCATCAGCTATTCCTGATACAAATCCTAAGGATGACACTGTTCTCAAAGCATTTGTAGAGGCGTACCAACCTGGAAATATCAACGCCCAAATGCTTGAGATAGCTAAGAGAGGACTTACACCGCAACAAGTTTATACGCAAGTTATTCCGGAGAAAGAGGCGAGTGTAGAGATCCCGAGAGAGAACCTGAGGGTTTCAAGAAGAAGTGAAAGAGAGCTACCAACAAAACTTAAAGATCCGGGGAGTTTCAACCTTCCTATTCAATTACATGGTAGGCTCAAAGTGAAAGCTATGTACGATGTGGGTTCTGGTGTGAATCTTATGCCTAAATCCGTGTTCGAGAGACTTGGACTTCAGAAATCAGAGAAGACTCCAGTGAAGTTGCAGTTTGCTGACAACTCAGTGAAAAGGACATGGGGAACAGTGGAGGACGTCTTAGTCCGTGCAGGTAATATCGCCATCCCCATTGACTTTGTTATTCTTGAGTTTGATGCAGATAAGCAGGTTCCAATCATACTTGGACGGCCTTTCATGGCCACATGTCAAAGTGTGATCAACTTCCAAGATGGGACCATCACCCTTCATGCAAAGAATGTATCCGAGACCTTCTATGTCTTGGGTAAGAAACCGAGGAAGTTAGATGCCACCGTTCCTATCATCCACAGCCTTTCACATCACAAAGTCCCTCTTGAGAAGATCCACTTAAACCCTGTGGATACTGAGCCAAACATTGAGTTTGGGGTTGGCCATGAAGTCCTATGGAAAGCCCACAAACGCGAGAATAGGCCACGAAGTTTCAAAGACTCGTGGATGGGACCATTCATTGTCACTAAGGTTGTTTCATCCAAGGTGATAGAAATTCGCCCCAAAACTGGGGTCAAGCGCAGATTGGTTGACGTTCAGAGCCTTACTCGTTGTTGGGGAGGCTATATTCACAAATCTTGACAGAGGTAACACGTCTAACTTTGAAAGACGTAAAACAAAAGTGCTGTACGGGAGACAACCCGTAGTTTTTTTTTATGTTTTCATGTCTTTTACGTTTTTAGTTTAAGTTTATTTTAGTTGGTTTTAGTTGATAATGCATATTTGAGAAAGGTATTAGTGTTTTTGGTGTGTAGGAATTGGAATCGAGTTAGGGAAGAAAACAAAAAAAAATTGGAGCGCAATAATGACCTGCGCGGACTACCCCACGGTGTACCCCCTATACCGCAGGGATGGTCCGCGTGGTCAAAACACGTGCCACGGGTGGAGCCACGGGTTTGATCCAGAAACCGAGAAAAATGACCCGCAGACTACCCCCCTATACCGTGCCATGGTCCGCGCCTCAAAAACGCGTGCCACGGGGTAGATGCCACGGGTGTTTTGACAGAGATAGCTACAGAAGGCGCGGGGTACCCTCCGGTGTACCGCGCCCTAGTCCGCAGCCCAGAAACACGTGCCACGGGGTCCTACCACGGGTGTTAACCAGTGAGCAAAAATTTTCGAACATCAGATGTCGCGGTGTACCCCGCGGTATACCCCATGGTCCGCAGGGGTAGTCCGCACAAGCCGCCAGAGAGAGAAAATAAAGGGTTTCAAGGCTATATGAAGATCTAAAGCTTATTATTCCGAATTTATTAAACCTTAAACCTCTTTCTTCTCTCCAAAACTCCCCTAACTCCATTGAAGCTCATCAAAACCTTCACCAATCACCAAAACACTACCCAATCATCAAGAAAAACATATCAAACCTTCTCTCCACATCATTACAAGAGAGAATCAAACACCCAATCTTCACCAAATCCATTCAAATTGAAGAATCAAAGAGCCAAAATTTCAAAATTCATCCTACAATTTCTTAAATCCAAACCAACCCATTACAAATCCACCTCACCCACATAGAGATTAATCATCAATTCATATTTCCTAAGCCAAATCAAGCTTGTTCAATCATTAATTCACAAGTTCAAATTTCAAGGGTTGCTTAAGCTTTGAGTTGGGGGTTAATTGAAGATGACTAATAGAACAAAAATCTTAGCTAACAAGAGGGAGGTGAAGAACAACAAGGGATTGGATTTAAACAAGAAGAAATCAATTGACAAAGGTGCTAGTTCTAAATCAAAGGGTAAAGAGAAAGTTGAAAAGAGTGGGATACCTTTGTTTGACCGTAATGGCAAAAAGATTTACTCTTATGCAAAGGATAGAACACAACCTCAACAAGATCTTATACCTATAGAGAAAGTGGATACTTCAAGGGCCCTGAAGACTTCTGCAGAGAAACAATTAAAAGAACTACCTTTTGCTTATGAGAAAGTATTCAAGGAAGAAATTAGAGATGGAGAATATGCAAGATTCTTAGAGCTTGGTGAGAAATTGGGTTGGTCTACGTTCATGGTAAGACGTTTGGAATTATGTCATGAATTAGTTTTGGAATTCTATTTAGGCCTCTTTAGCCGAGATAGTAATGGTGTTCCGGTTAGAGGAAAGTTAGTTCCTTTCACAGTTGAGGAGATTAGGAACCACTTCAAGTTTAAGAAACTGAAATGTTTTTGCAAATTTGAGGAAGCAGTTGCTAAGCGAAAAATCTTTGATGAGGAATTACTTTTTGAGCATGTATTAGACAAAGAGAAAGTGCAATCACATAAGGGAGAATTAAAGGCACCTTGGCCTTACAAATATCTTCAAGCGGATGCGCGAATTTGGCACAATTTCCTTGTCCCTAATATCTTTGGGAACACACGAACTTTGGATGTGACTATGAAGTACGCTCTACTGTTGGACTGTATTTTGAGAGGAGAAGAAGTTGATGTGGCACAGTTGATCTATGAGGAGGTGATACGATTTTTGGTCTCTCCTAAATCAGTTTATAATGTTAAATTTTCTACTATGATCACGTGTCTTGTGCGAAAAGCGAATGTAGTATTGGGTGAAGAAGAGAAACTCGAATTTAAAATGAGTTATATTTATAATGCTTGGATCAAGAAAATTCTTCGAAGAGCGGGTTCTACGCAAGTCTCGAAAGAAGAAAAGGAGCAAAATTGGCAAGAGAAGATGGAGGAGCTTTTAACAAAATTCGAAGCAACTCAAACTTCCTTAGTCAATGATGTGGCACAAATCAATGCTAATCAAGTGCACATCATGAAACTCCTTGAGCAATTAACGAAAGGTCCAGCAATTCCAACCTTGGATGTCAATGATGCGAGGCAATAGCCTCGAGAGTATGTTCTCTTTCTTCCTTACCATTTCTGTAAATATGTCTATTTGCTGATTTTAATTTCTGTTTTTTCGAGTCTTTTTCGAGTCGTGGGGACACGGCTCATTTTTGAGTTGGGGTGTGGGGATTCGTTGTCTCTCATCTCCATTTTTCTGTTTTTTTGGGTGAAATCAAATTTTTTGATACATGGGAATTAGATATAGAGTGTGTTTAATAGCTTGAAAGCATAAGCTCAGTAGATTAATGATAGTAAGTAATATGTTTATGAGCTATGTATTTGTATGCTTTGAGTATGTGCAGGAAAACACACGTTGATAGTAAAGAAAAGATTAGTGAGCAATGCGATAAAAAGTATGTTCGATCTCAGGGAACCTTGGAAGTGTGTAGACCGTGAGATCCGAGCTAGTTGAAAAACCATTTGATGAAAGTGCTAAAGGTAAGAAAATAACGAAATTACATAGTGTAGAAAGTGATTAAGGCGGTTCTTTCAATTTTTGAAGCCATTGAAGCCTTTTTATACCTTCTCACCTTGTGATTCGAATTTATTTGCTATATCCTTCTCAGCCCCTTCTAGCCTTTCTAAAGCCTTTTATTGAAACACATTATAAGCCATATCCTTTAGATTATAGGACTTTTCCATATGACCCGCACTCGAATCGCGATGCATAGACAGTTGTTTTAGAGCTTGAGTTTGGGGTGGTGGGTCCACCATTATGGGAATTGTTATTGGGTTGGGATTTTTGAGCTTATTAATTGTGCTTTGTGCTTTATATTGATGATGATTCACAGGTTTTTATTGTAACCCTTTGCCGGGGTAATAGTGAATGAAAAAGAAGCTACGAGCTAATTTTGCCAACAAGGGCATTAAAAGAAAAATATACATATATGAGAAAATAGCGTGATATCTCAACATTAAAAGAGAGTCATAGCTAGAGAAATTGATTTGAAAAGAAAAGAAAATATATATATTCGGACCGGCAAAGTGGATTTTTATGTGAACATCTTAAGCTTTAATTGGGTTATTGGGGATGCTAAATTGTATATCAAGGAATTCATTGGGTTGAGTGAGAAACTTTTTATGAGAGTAACTCAAGCTCTAGGGCGATTCGTTGATGGCTAGTGAGGAGAGAGCCAAAAGCTCACTCCAAATTATCCAAATATACTATCATACCCGTCCCTAAGCCTACATTACAACCTTAAAGACCTTTTGATTCTTTGCTATGTAATTGAGAAGTGATTGAGCCATTAGAGATTAGTTAAATGGAGCTTTGAAGCTAGTGAAAATCGATGAACAATCTATAGCTCTCTTGGGGAACTGAGTAAAGTCCCAATCCTTCTTACATTGCGAAACTAATCTGATCTTGAATTCAAGCCGTGTTGACTGTAGATATGAGAAGTGTACAGGTATGTAGTTTATAAATATTATTGCATGAAATTTTCTGAGTTATGTGCTTTAGGTTTATTCTATATATTCTGCTATGCTTTTTCTCTTGTGTTGAAAATTTTATAAGTGTGTATTTCTAGACTTCCCTTTGTTTTTATCTTTATTGTATCGGGACGATACAACTTTGAGTTGGGGGTCTTGATGTCTCCTCATTTGTGATAGATTAATGTTAAGATGAGACATCATTTTAAGTGATTAGAAGTCATTAATGTCGATTTTCTTGAGTTTTAGTGCACTTTCCTATTTTGAGTCTTGATTTGTAGAATTATTGTTTTTAGAGCATATTGGGTTTAATTGTTTATTTAGTGTGTAGCTTTAAAGATAATTATGGAGCTTAATTAGAGTCCAAGTCAAAGACAACAACTTATGGAAAGAGATTTGCATGGTAATTGGAGATAAGGAAACAAAAGCTAAAAAGATGGAAAAGGAAAAGCTGCCTAAATCTGGGATTCTGCATACACGTCCAAAGATATGCGTGTTTACCTAAGAAATAGGCCGATTTTGGTAATTTCCTTCTAATGGGTCAAGATAATTCTGTTGCGATTCTTTTGGCATCTTATGGAGCAAAATCCGACCAATAACGAAGAAGATATGCTCAAAACGGTGCAGCAGTGTTTATCTTTATTTCCATACGAATTTGAGTTGGGCTAGAAGTCCATTACCTTAACTCCTCCTCAAGAAAACGAATTAGGTCTTCTAAACACCTATAAATACACCCTTATATCACTTGTAATTCACCTCTCTTAATCCTTGCCTCATAGTAATTAGTTCTTAAGGTTTTATTCTTCCAGTTTATTGTAGAGAGCAAGATGATGTCTTTTGTAATTTCTTTTAGTTTATTTCCTTCAGGTATGAACTAAACTCCCCATAGCTTGGGTTTTGCATATGTATAATCTATGAATTCTAATTCTTCTATCTAAGTTTCTTTGGGAATTATATGTTTTAATTTGATATTAGCTACTTACTTTATATTTGTTTATGTGTTTTGATTTAATGTTTTCCTAGAACTAATCACTTTAGGATTGTTTTAAGAGTAGTTAGATGGTCTCCTTGACAGGGTGTTTAACTATTGAACCACCACATAATGTCTAGTGTCGATAGCAGTTCTGACAAAACATACTTCTAACTAGATAGTCATTAGGGTTTGTTTTAACCACCGTATCACCAAGATTGCAGTATTTGCTTAGGGCCTTAGTGGCGTTTGATAACCCTATTTGAAATCACTTCTTGGTTGTGATGTAGCCCCCTTAGTCGCTCTCAAGGTCTAAGATTGGGGAATTTAGAATCCTGACTAAATATACCAAGAGCTAATATTCTCCCTTATTAACTAGATTTATAGATAGAATTAGAAGGATTAGCGCATACTAGCAAAACCTAAGCTATATTTCTCATCTCACATTCTTCGTATTTTATTTTATTGTCTTTATTTTCTTAGTTTTAATTCTTAATCTCGAAAATTACTTGCTTTAATTTACTGTTTTCTAATTATTTACTTTTACTCGATATTCTTACTCACGCGATTAGCACACTTAAGTCCCTGAGAACGAACTCTATTTATCATTAAAACTTGCATACGTCCTGTAATACTTGCAATACTGTGCCTGTCTAGGGTGAGAGTGCGTAGTTTCTTGGCTTAATTTTATCTTATTTTTATCACACCCTAGGCGACACCAACCTCGTAAAATCCATACAAAAACCAAGATGAAAAGTTTACTTTGGATGAGATAATGATGTGAGAGGAAGATTTTGAAAATTTTGAGAAGTTTTTTCTTTTTGAATAACATATGTGTGGTTTTCCCATAAAAATTTGTTATAATTATATAATGTAAATAAGGGGTTAGAGAAATTCAAGGTTTTTTTTAGAGGATTGGAAGGTTTTTTTTAATTTTTTTTAGGAATATACGGTTGTATTGTCATATATAATATAGATGTTGTATATGTGATGACCCATGCAGGTTACGCCCTAGTCAAATTTTTTATCCCTAGAAAGGATTAAGTAATTGACAATTTTTTGTTTATTTGTTCTTTTTTTTACAAAATATTAATATTTCAATTATTTTAATTAAATATAATTTTATTTTGCAAAGATGGTTCTTTCTTGTACTTAGAATATAAATGAGACTATATGTCGATTCAAGCATATGAACCTGTAGTAAAAATTATAGTGACCCTATAGCTTAATTAGTTAACCATCATCAATTTAAAAAAGTCTCCCACCATTACTTCAACTACAACATATCTCCAAATCAAACTGAGATAGACCTAACCATAATCTAAACATCCTATCAATATTAAAATCATTATTTTTGTCTTCCTTATCATCACTACCATCTTCCACTACAACACATCAACATTAACCCTTACTTCCTCATCGTCACTTACACCCTCAGTTACTACTTTCTCCGTAGATGCTACACCATCATTCACCACCACGTTGTTGTTCTCTGTTACAACATCGTTATTATCAAAGGAATCAAGTGATACACCGTCTTCATTATCATCTACATCCTTATCATTCTCTTAATTTGTATCTATCTCATAATCACTACCATTTTCATCACCATCATAATCCTTATTATTCTCTTCGATATCATCATTCTTCTGCTTTGTTTTGTTTGTTTTCTATGTCAGTTTCCTCCTCGTCATCATCCTTATTTTCATTACTCTCTTCACTATTAGTTTGAGATTCCTTGTTCTCGTCCTAGGAATAAACTTATTTAATTACATAGTGATAAGATTGATCCCTACAATTATGTACAGTAATAATATTTACATTATATTATAAAAAACCTCTTTTATATAGTTAATTGCAAATAAATTCTCTTAGACAACATCCAACCTATTAAGTATTCGTGGATATGCTTGATCTTCTGATACATTCCAACCTCCAACATGATCGAAGAAAAAAAGCTATACATTCACAATAAATGATGTCACGTTATTTTTTTTATTTTTTTTTTACATTTTTTATATTTAAGAAATACAATCAACTTTTTATAATCATGCATGTTAGGACTTTTACACGTCTCTTCTTCCCATTAGCGATGGATGTAATCAGTTTATCACACATGTTTGCCACCCAATCATATGTATGAAGCGCTTGTAGGTCTTCATATATAGAGAGTAACCACTAGTCTACTCTAGTAGCGCTATATGGGTAGAAAATTGTTATAAAACCAAAATATAGATCAACCTTGTAAAATTGGACAACACATAGTTACATCTTCATCTAATAATCTCTCGCTCTGTCTTTTTAAGTTAGTGCTCTTTAGCATATCATTACCATTCAGATCCGAAAATTGTTCATGGAACCAAGGAGAGTTCAGTAGATCCTCTCTGGTCCTCTGAGGAATTGGAATTTCACCTCCCTTGACTCCAAGAATTATCCCAATATCTTATTTTTTTTCAATGGAATAGTTTTGCGTGCAACTCTAAACCCACATGATCTGTGCAATAACATGATATCATCTCCACGATTGCCATATTATCCATTTTTCATCTATTTGTGGTCATCTTTTATTTCAAATAACACATTTATTAGTTGTTAGAACGGAAAATCTCTACGTGCCCTTAAATATTCGTTTGTGATTTTATTATTATTTAGTATTGCTTTAGTCCATCTTTAGACAATCGTAAGTCTGGAGCCATACCTGCACACAAAGTATAAGTATATCCATTCTCGCATTTCTAACATAACTTAATCGGACTAATCCCATAAGTTTATTTAAACAATTAAGCCACTTCACTTAACATAACTTACAACTCTTCAATCCCATCAAGCAGCTACAACTTAATGGGATTGATCCCATCAATATAAAATCAAGAAATATGGTAAATCATGCAACACATTATCAATCTCAAAGCAACACATCTACAATATATGTTGATGAGACAAATACTATCAGTATCCACCATAAACTCTAAATAGATCAAAATCATCTATAATTAGTTCAGATATCACATATGCTAATGAGACTAATCTTATCAGTACCTAGCAAACTCTAAATAGATTAAAAAAATATATGTAAACTAATTAGACAAAAAAATAACAAACTCTAATGGGATTAAACCCTATACGCAACCAAATGTGTTTTTAAGACTACATTTTACCTACTTACATCTTTTATACATGAATAACATGTTAAGGACACTGCAAATCAAATTAGTACCTAAAAAACCCTAAAATCATGAACGTAAACTAAAAAAGAAAAATAACGAACTATAACTATCACATGAACTATGAAACTCATTAATCTTACAATTTATTACAATCATCAAACATTTTTACCTTTGATATGAATTATAGAATTGTTATATATTAATTGCTTCTATGTACTGCTTTCTCGCAACTCTCTCCTACATCTGAATCATACGTAAAATTTGTACATATTAAATTTTTTTGAGTGTTGTTAGTCTTAACTTAGCTTGTGTTAGAAGGAGAGAGCCCGATGCGTTTGTGTATGTAAATTTCCAGATCCCTCCCCCCACATACTCAGTGTAGTAGAAAGAAGATAATAAGTAATGTTATAATAACATATTAGTAGTATATAATGGGTTAGGTTAAGTGTTTTATAATATTGATTTTTTTAGTTCATCGACCCCAAATATTAATGGGGGAATTAGTTTACAAGGCCTTATGACATATGAGGTTTATATTATAAGGCCCCAACCTAACAAGCTAGTTACAATAGGCTAAAAATCCAAAAATGCCCTCCTTATTAGTTTACAATGAACAGGCAAAAACCAAATCAGAAAACCCATTAGGGTTACGGGAAAACAAAAAAAAAATCTTCGATCCCTCTCTCCCTCTCTCTTGTCTCTGAACACCAAAACCGCCGCCGCCTTGGGTGGCCGTTCTCCACCATCTGGTCTCACCTTCCTAAGAAAACCGCTGCCCCATCTTCATCACAATCACCACCATCTTCATCACCATTAGCTCTCACCATCTCACCTTCGCCGCTACTCGCTTGCACCGGAAAACCTCCACTCTCTTGCACCAGAATCCGCCGTTCCCACTCGGATCTCACCATCCCAACGTCACCTTTGCCACCACTCGGATCTCACCATACCCTCAAAAAAACTGACGCCACCAGATCTCACCTCCCCACCATCATACATCAGAATACCGTTGCTCCTCTGAAGTAGAGCCCCGTCGTCACTCCTGTGCACAAGAACCCTACCATCCCAATTCCACCTTCGCCACCACTCGGATCTCACCATACCCTCAAGAAAATCGACGCCACCAGATCTCACCTCCCCATCATCCTACAGCAGAAAACTGCCGCTCCTCTGCCTAGATCCCCGCCGTCACTTCTGTGCACAAGAACCCTTCGCGCCACTGTTCTTCTACACTCCGCCCTCCACCAAATCTGACCATTATCGCCGCTCAATTTTTTTTGTCCACATCCCGCAGCCCCATCGTGGACCATTATCCATGCGAGTGTGAAGAAGTTGGTCCCGATGGGTACAAGCCCAATACGAATTGTGAAGATTTTTTTTTTAACTATATGAGTACAACCCACAAGAGTTGTATGTTGTTGTTGTTCCTGATGGGTACATCCCACTTCACCATTGATGTATTTTGTGTCTGTTATTGGATGGGCCACGGGTACTTCTTGAGATGGTCTACGTGGGTCCGTACCCATATAGCATTTGTTCGAGATGGGTCCGTACCCATTTGGACAATCTATCAAATGACTTAATAACAATTAATAAATGAAATAATAAAAAATATAAAACACGACACGGGTCTGTACCCATCAAGTTTTTATTTTGGAAACTGGTTGTGAGAGTTCGTGGGTCTGTAGACTCTGTACCCACCAAAAAAATTAAACGATTCTTTTTTCAGATTAACCAGGGGTATAAAAATAAAAATAAAACTAGAAAACTATAATTGGGCCAAACTATTTTTTAATTAGGTCTTAAAATATAAAGGTATCTAATTTGAGGTTGGTTTGTATTTTCCTCAATATTACTTGGGGTTGGAAAGAGAAGAGTAAACGGGCAAAAGAAAGAGTCACAAAGTATTAACTAAAAAAATATTCTAAGAAAGGCCTAAGTTTAATTTTTTTAGTTAGATGTTTTACCCTTATACCCTTAGTTAGTTCGTCTTTGGTACATACCAACATTTTTTATGTTTTGGTATAGATTAATGTTTGTTTGTTTGGAACGTACCATTTTTTTTTTGTTTTGGTACGCACGAGCTGCTATTATGTTTGTTTTACGATTTATTATACCATTGCTTTTTTGTAATTGCATGATAGGTCCCTAATAGTATTTCTAAACTTAAATGGTTTTTTGTTTATGTCCACGGGTAATGTCCGGACTTATTTAGCAACCCGATCGGCACTATCGTGTCAAGGTCCAACCATTGGTATGCGCCAAACAAAGTTTTTCCCGCAAAAACAACACACAAATCTATTCACGGTAATTTTTTTCACGATAAAAACTAATTGGTATGCACTAAACAAATCAATTTGATACATTCCAAACATATCTAAATCTGAACAAAAAAAATAAAAAAATATATCACACCTTTGAATTGAAAAACAAAAAGAAATCTTTACACAATTGATATTGGAATAAAAAAATACTAATTATTTGAACAGGAATTAAAAAACAAAACAAAACTGATGGCGCACAAAGGCCACGAAGGCACACTCCAGTAGGGAAGATCCACTCCTACGGCAGGTTATGCGTGGCCACGAAGTCCCACTCCAACAGGGAAGGCCCACTCCAGCGGCAGGGAAGGCCACGAAGGAGAATGGCCCACGAAGGCCCACAAAAGTGGATCTACTCCAGCGGCAGGAAAGTGGAGCGGCGACGCGAAGGTGTAGCCTGGACTACGTCTGATCTGAAGCGCCTTGTGAAGGAGCTATGGTTCGTGGTGGTGGCGGAGAAGGGCTCCGGCGCGAAGATCCATCGAACGGCTTCGTGTGTAGCATGGGTCCGGCGCTGATCCGAACGGAGGCGAGCATGGCTTGGTGTAGAGTGAGATGAGGTCTTGGGCAGGATGGCTTGGTGGTGGGGGCGCTGCTGCTTGGTGATGGGGATGGTGGACGCTCTACTGTTTAGTGGTCGTGGCTGTTGGTGGTGGACAGAGGCCACGATGGGGCGCAGTTTTTGGTGTGGGAGGAGAATTGTTCGGGGGGGGGGGGGGGGGGGGGGGAGAGAGAGTGCAGAGAGAGATTCTGAAAATCAGAATCCTAATGTTTTTCTTTTTGCTTTATTTTTCAAAAATCATGGAGGTGTTTTAGGTTTTTACTTTAGGCTAGTTGGGTTTAGTTTTTTTTTTGTCAGAATAAAAGTCTAACATAGATGTCTGGTACTACTCGAATATACATTATTCACATATGCACAGAACTCCACTAAAGACCTAGTAGGACTATTAGATAAGTCTAAATTGAGTCTAATACTCTTGGCCAGGATGTCTGCTATCCCATTGTATTTTCTTCTTATGTGGTCGACTTTCCAATCCGGGAATCTTCCTATCCATCTCCATACCTCGGAAACCATGGGACGGATTCTCCAGTCGATTCCTCCCCTTCTATTAATACCTTGAATAACCTCAAGGTTAACCGAGTAGAAAAAACTACTCTTGGCGCCAAGATTTGCCGTCGATCTCATCGCTAATAATACTGCCCACATTTCGTTGAAATGAGGACTTTATGAGTATTCTAAAGATTGTGGGGGCTTTTATAAATAATTGTCCCATATTATTTGGGGTTGGAAAGAGAAGAGTAAACGGGCCAAAAGAAAGAATCGCCCAATCATCATTCCCTTACTTCCCCCTTTCGAACAAAAAATAAAAAATTCCCTTACTTCCCCTACCGTGTAATTTCTTTCCCGCCAATTTTCCTCGACACTTACATTATCCGAACACCCCCAAAAGTTGAATCAAAGTCAGAAATGAAAAGAGATAATCAAAATCAAATCCAGAATAAAAATAAAAGTAAAAATGAAAATGCAGCAGAGGAAGCCATAGCCTTCCTCCGAGCGCGCCTCTGCAACCCCAGTTTCATCTTCACCCTTTTCTCCGACTCACCTGAAAGCAACTACAGGTAAACTGAGTACATATTCAAATAAATTTGATCTCATATTTGATTTCCTTTTCGGGTCTGCAGTAAGTTAAAGTATATATTATCAAGTTCAGTGACTGAGGCATGTAACAACTCAGTTTTGCTTCTGGGTCCTCGTGGCTGTGGAAAAATCGCGGTACAAACAATTTATTTATTAGTCTTTTCTGTAAAATTAGTTGTCAAAAGATTAATTTGTTTAGTAATCTGCCAAAATATCTGATATTTTAGGGTTAATGTAATGGTTATAGGTTTTGGAGCTTGTCCTCGAAGATTTGTTGAAAGAGTATCAAGAAATGATCTCTGTGGTATTAGTTTTCGTGAAATTTAATCATATTTGGTCAATTTTCTTGACAAGAGCTACAATTTTATGTTTATCTTGTTAATTCGTTCTCATTGTTTCAGATTAAGCTAAATGGACTTTTGCACAGTGATGACAATTGTGCTATAAAGGTTTGTTAGCTAACTTATAGAAGTAGTATTTTCGATTTTTACCATGTCATATTTAATTTTACACTTTCTTTTTGTCAATGAAGGAAATTGCTAGACAATTATGTGTGGAGCATCAATTGCTATTCTCAAAAATGGTAATCTAAATCAATCTAGTTCAACTATTTATCCTTCATATTTAATCCACTTAATATCTGATCTTGATAACTCAATCCCAGGCATCATTTGATGATAACTCACAGTTCATGATAGCTATATTACGGTTAGTCACCACTATTTTGAGCAAATATCAAAACAAATCGATTTCTAATATTAAAGTTTCATATCAGAGAATGTGGATTAGCACACAAAACCATTGTTTTTGTACTAGATGAATTTGATCTTTTCACTCAGGTAAATTCCATCTTTGTATGTGTTTTCACAGTTCAGTTTCTTTGGATATTTAACTTCACATTTAAAATATTATTTGCAGGGAAAACAAAGATTATTATATAGTTTATTAGATGCAATGCAATCTGTATCTTCTCAAGCTGTTGTTATTGGTGTTAGTTGCAGATTGGTATATAAAATATTTTCTCTCATACTATTAATTTAGGTCTATTTTTTAAGACACATATCATGTAAAAAATGCTATAAATTCAAAATATATATAAATTATAGGATGCTGATCAGCTATTGGAGAAAAGAGTGAGGTCTCGTTTTTCACATAGGAAGCTTTTATTCCTTCCACCTTTAAGGGAAGATTTACCGAGGTGAATTTTTTTGATCAAATTCTTAGTATATATGATCTACAAATCTCTAAGTTGATTTTATTTTTATTTTTAATTTACAGAATATTGGAGCATATTTTGCTATTGCCAACAGATTCAAGTTTTCCTCATGCCTATGTAGAAAAGTTCAATTCCAAGCTTGTTGTATCCTCTTTTTCGTCATTTTTACTAATTTTTAGCCTATAAAATTATGTATTTACCTTGACAATATACAGAAATTGTTAGCAGATGAAGGGTTTAAAGGAATAATAGATAAATTATTCAGTTATGATTCTACTTTTAATCATCTATTAAGACTTCTGTAAGTTCTCTCAACTACTTAAATATTACTGTTTTATGTTAAAACTCATTATACAGTGATATTACAGGTTTTCTGCTGTTAGTTATATGGATTTAGGATCTGGTTTGTTAACTCTCGAAAATTTCAAAGCTGCATTTTCAAGTTTACATAGACAACCAAAGCTTGAAGCTTTAAAAGGTATGATTTATTCAGAAACTTGTGTGACTCGTTAAAACCTAATCTATTTGTCTTGCAGATTGTTCTATTTTAGAACTATATATTCTTGTTTGTATGAAGAGATTAGAAGTGAGAGAGCTGGAGATATGTAACTTTAATTCTATAATGAAAGGTTTAAAAACTTTATTCATGTTTTTATTTAATTACTTTCAATCATGATGTTGTTAAAAATTGCAGAGTATAAGAAGATTCATGATACGTTTCAGACAAGTGATTATTATGCAAGAAATGTGTGCCTTAGGGTGTGTATGAATCATATTATGTTTGATTTTAATATCTGAATTTTAAGTTAAATATTAATTTTATTATGTGAACAGGCATTTGATCATCTTTTACAACGTGAATTAATTTCGTTTTCTGACAATAGAGGAAGTGGGCAATCAGTTGAATTTCGCCCAGTGAAGCTACTTATCTCTTTGCCTGAATTACAGCAAGGATTGAAATCATATTATTCTTGTCCGGTAAATTACTTTTAACTTGTGCACTTATTATGTGTGTTCAAAATATATTTACTGGTACAAGTTATATGTGAAAAAGTTGAAACTCAAGCACTATTGTTAAAACAGTTCTCTTCATTTTGTAGGCAATACTCCATAAATTGATTGATCGTGAAGGTTGAATTGATGGCAGTTCAGATATTTGGTGGTGCTTCTACTCTTTTTTGGGTATGATTTGTGTAAATGAGCAGAGAATTGTTAAGTTGGTTTACGTTCAAAAAGCTCGAGAATAATGTATCCCTTATATGGTGAATGAATTGAAAGAGTAGCTTAAATGGCATTTTGTGATTCAAATTTTTCCTTTTTGATAAAATACAAATTACAAACTGTGCCCTTAGTTTACCAAACATTCATGATAGCCCTGTGAGATTCTCTATCTTAATTAGATAATCTCCCTATTTTTTTTATTTTTTTTTAAGGTAATTTACCTGAATGGGTCTACCATCTTTACGCTCTACTTCAAAAAGGAACCTTCACCCTTAGGGTATTGTTTGTATTCCGGGAAAAAATATTAAAAAAAAGAAAAAAGGAAAACCATAAAAAAAGAAAAGGCAAGAAAAATATTGTTTAGATCACAAAATTTAAAAAAAAAAAATAATCATAAAGAATTTCAAGTATATTTTGTTTGAATTGGTAAAAGTATAAGTAAAGAACAAAAATGTATCAATATAATTTCATTTTTATCACTATTTATAAGATTCGAAGGTTATTTTTTTTCTTACTTGTTAATTAAAATTATTTTTTTCTATTTGATTCCGATTTGAAGCGATTAAAAAAAATATAATATGTGCATTCAACATTACAAAAATACCTCTCATAAAATGTTTTTATTCGAAATATAAATTTTAATACTTTGATGTAATAGTCAAAAATGTTGAAAAATAGTGTCTTGAATAAGGATAGCAATAATTTGATTATTTGCAAAAAAATATTAAAAGCGATAATCGTTTATTTTATTAAAAACCATAATCTAATGGTTCAAACCATCAACTATATTTTTCAAAATCATAACTATATCCTTCACTTGCAGGTTTTTAAACGGTCTTATAGTTTTAAACCATAACTTAATAATAATTTAATAAACGTATTAATTTTTATAAAATAAAACCACTCATATAAGAATAATCTCCAAGATATATGAAATATTGTGTTAAACTTTAATTAAATTTCATATTTATTATTTAGTTGATTAAGTCTAGTATTTGGATTTTGGTTTTAGAATTTCAATATATCTAATTTAATATATATTATTTTAAAATTTTAAAATATATAGAATAATAAATAATTTCTGGTTATTTGATTTTTGTTTAAAATTATAAACTTATAGTTTAAACCACGGTTATATAATTCGATGTTTAATCCGTTTGATTACCTATTGTCATCTCTAGTCATGAGAATTAGTATTTAAAGCCTCACAACCTTGAACTTAATAAACAAAGGCCCAACCAAAACTAGTCATTAAACCCCAACTAAAAAAGAGAAAAACCCCCCAAAACACCCATCCACCCCTTACTTATTACAGTGAAAACATAAAAGTCAAAACAAAAACCCCATTAGGGTTACAGACAACCCACTCTCCCCTTCTCTTCCTGTTCTCTCTCTAATCTCACTGTTCATTCTCTATTTCCAAAACCAGATCAAACCCAAAAAACCAAAATTTTCAACGCTATTAATGGCCTCTACCATACTGTTCTCCGCCATGCTCGTCGGCCATCGTGTCCACCTTCACCACCAAGAACCCCGCAGCCGCTCAACACCCTGCACCATCATCATCTTCCCCTTCAACACCCCCTCATCACTCCATCACTTCTCTGCAGAAGAAAACCGCGATGCCACCACACCACCACCACAAATCTCATCGCCCCGCCACCGCTTCTCCAGCGTTCATGGGATGCCGCCTTCTCGAGATCTACAGAAAGCACCCGCCTTCCTCCTTTAGTCCGGCGAACAGATTTGCACCGGAGCAGTTTAGATCTGGTATGCCTTCGTCTCCTATCACCATCCTTCGCCATCATCAGCATCCTCCACCGCCATCTTCACAAGCATCATCTCCACCCTAGCGCCGCCATCACCTCTCCGTCGTGGAGCTTCTACAACCTCCCCTCTACCACCACGAAAAACTTGTTACTTATAACACCTTGATAAAGGGCCTCTTTCTTGAACATAGATGAGAAGATACCTGTAAGTTATTCGATAAAATATCAACGAAGAATCTTTGTAAGCATACGGAAGTTAATGTTGGTGTCGTAATAAATGGGCTATGCAAAGTAGGGCACACACTTAAGGCTATCGAGTGGCTTCAGGTATTAGAAAAAAAGAATATTAAACCTGATATAACAACTTATAACACTATTATTGACTGTCTTTGCAAAGACCATATGGTAGATGATGCCGTTGAACTATTTGCTGAGATGAAAGATAAGGGCATACTCCAGACAGATGTTGTCACTTAGTCTTTGTTGATCCAAGGTTTGTGTAATTTTGGTCGGTGGGAAGAGGCTAATATGTTATTAACCGAGATGTCTGATTATCGAGTTTTTTCTAAATTTCTGTTAAGAGCGGTGGTTGAATGACCACCCTTACTTAAAATTGTGTTTTACTCTTTGGGCGATGTGTTGACCATCGCCTAACAAGAAGAGGCAGAACCGTCCTTGTGCCAAAGTGCTAATTACTTTCCTTTATATGCCACATTGCCAATTATTTATTAAAAAGCATTAAAATTAAAAAAAAAAACTCACTTTAGTAAGTGAACCTTAATTGTGAACATTGGAGTAAGATACTGTTGTTCAGTATCACCCTGAGGTAATCTTTCTATCCGAGACAAAAAATATATCTTCTTATGTGAAAAAAATTGCCACTGATATGAATTATGAATCGGCTTGCATTATAGACCCTAAGAAAATGAGTGGGGGGCTGGCATTGTTTAAAAAACCAAATATGAATATTGAAATACTTGAAGCTACTGACTACTATATCCACTGTCTAATCAATGATGAAAATAACAAAAAATACTGCACTACCTATGTGTACATACCATCTTATGATAATTTAAAAGATGATGTCTTGAATGCTATATCAGAGTGTAAAAGATTTTTTCCTAATCTAGCCTGGAATATAATTGGAGACTATAATATGTATAGATTTTCAAATGAAAAACTAGGGGGATCAGGCCCTAATAAAAATAATATGGAGAGACTTAACAAGTGGCTAGAAAAACAAAAAATGAATGAATTGGAGACTAAGGGATGTAAATTCACTTGGTCAAATAAAAGAACCAAAGATGAACTAATAAAACAAGTAATAGACAGATGTTGTATGAATGTAGAATGGGAAAACATGTTCCCTAATGCTTGGATTGTAGCTCTACCACCTGTAGGATCAGACCATGCATTACTACTCCTTGTGAATGAAGAAAAAAACATACCTTTACTAAAAAGATTCATCTTTTGTAAAACTTGGAATGAAAATGAAGAATGCATAAATATAATATATAAAAGTTGGTTAGAAATGACACTGATAAGAGGAAAAGGAATTAGTAGACTGAATAAAAAGCTGTTCATACTAGCTAACAAACTTACTGTATGGGCTAAGAAAATGGCTAGAGAAAAGAAAAACACACTGAGAAAAGATAATTTTGAATTGAAAAATATGATAAATTCAAATGAACCAATTAATTGG
The DNA here is from genome assembly GCA_029959085.1 of Nemophila menziesii. NCBI lineage: Eukaryota > Viridiplantae > Streptophyta > Magnoliopsida > Boraginales > Hydrophyllaceae > Nemophila > Nemophila menziesii. Next base: position 33,181,695 of record JARWIR010000005.1, on the reverse strand, counting down.
GATGTTTATAATTCTATAGTAGCAAGAATGGAAAAAAGATGGAAAGATGAGGAAACCTATTGGAAAATGAAATCTAGAATCAAATGGTTAGCTTTAGGAGATAGAAACACGGCATACTTTCACTCTATAACTAAAAGTAGAAGAAAAAGAAATAAAATCACAAGATTACTTAATGAAGATAATATATGGTTGGAAAGCAAAAAGGATATTGAAAATGAGATTAAGAACTATTTCAATACAATTTTCAGTTCCAAAGGGCCTAGGGATTATTCATCAGTGATTCACACTATGGATAAGTGTGTTACTGAAGAGATGAATAAAAACCTCACTAAGCCTGTTAGTATGGAAGAGGTTAAGAAGGCACTTTGGGACATGGGAAATGACAAGGCCCCAGGGCCTGATGGATTCCCAGTTCACTTCTATAAAAAATATTGGGAAATTCTGAAATTTGATATCCTAAGATACATCTCAGATTATCTCTGGAACAATGGAGATTTGTATCAAATAAATAAAACATTAATTACTTTAATTCCTAAAGTAGAAAAACCTGCGAAAATCACTCACTATAGACCTATAAGCTGTTCCAATGTTATTTACAAGATTTTAGCTAAAATCTTAGTTAAAAGACTACAAAACTACATGTCAAGTATTATAAGTGATACACAATGTGCCTTTATACCAGGAAAAGAAATCACTGAAAATATATTATTAGCGCATGAAGTTAGTCACTTTTTAAAGAAGAAAAGAAAAACTAACAACCATTATATAGCAGTTAAAGCTGATATTGCGAAAGCTTATGAAAATGTGGAATGGGATTTTTTAAAAGATGCTTTAAAAAAAATGGGCTTTTGTGATATTTGGATAAAATGGATAATGGGGTGTGTGACTACAGTATCTTATAATGTGATGCTTAATGGTGATCAACTACAAATTAACAACCCTAATAAGGGTTTGAGGCAAGGGGACCCTTTGTCCCCTTTCCTATTTTGTATAATTACCCAAGCGCTCACATCTTTAATTGATGAAAAAACAAAAAATAATCTGATTAGAGGGTTACAAATGAACAAGGACTGCCCCACATTAAGTCACATATTGTTCGCAGATGATAGCTTATTCTTTATTAAAGCTGAAAAGGAAGATGTAGAACAATTCAACATTATACTCAATGAATATAGCCATGCAACTGGTCAAACTATAAATTTAAATAAAAGTGGAGTTGTATTTTGCAGAAATACCCCTAATGAAAAGAAAAAAGAAATTATTGATATTCTAAGAATGAATAAACTAAATAACTTGGGGAAGTACCTTGGTTTACCCGCGGATTGGGGTAGATCCAAGGTAAAGGCCCTAAATTGGATGATTGATAATATAACAACAAAAGTGGAAAAATGGCATACTATTTTTCTCTCTGAAGCAGGTAAAGAAACACTAATTAAATCTGTAATTACAGCTATACCTGCTTATACCATGTCGGCTTTTCTACTACCAATAAGTGTTTGTGAAAAAATAGACTCGCTTATAGCTAAATTTTGGTGGAACAACAAAAATATCAAAAAACAACATTGGATTAGATGGGATACAATGACCATTAATAAAGATAGAGGAGGTATGGGGTTTAAAGGTATGAGATTAAAAAACATAGCACTTCTTGCGAGAAATGCTTGGAAAATCTTTAATAACCCCACATCTCTTCTAGCGAGGACCCTAAAAGGTCTATACTTTAAAAAGACCAACTTTATTGATGCAACCTTAGGTTATAATCCATCGTGGGGATGGAGAAGCTTAATGGAAGGAAAAAATAGCTTTAAAAACGAGTTAATATGGAAAATTGGTAATGGTAAAGCAATTAACATTTGGAATCATAGCTGGATTCCAGGAATAAAAAAATTAAGATGTCCTGAACAGTGCCCCTTAACTAAGGTTTCTGAATTATTTCACCCAGAATCTAATATATGGGATCACCAAATATTATCACAATGGTTTGATGAAGATACAAAAAGCAAAATTTTAAATGTAATGACCCCATATCTAATAACAGATGATAATGCCTTCTGGATGAATTCTAGAACTGGTGAAATCTCTGCTAAGGATATGTATGGTCACTTGAAGGAAATTGAAACTATAAAAGAGGAAAAACTAAAAAAGGAGGTACCTTCTAGCTCACATATAACCCCAAAATCGATTTGGAAGGATGTATGGAGCCTAAAGGTACCCCCAAAGATAAGGAATTTCTTGTGGAAATTGTGTAAGAGAAAAATTCCTACAGAAGAACTAAAATATGCGAGAAAATGTGCAAAAAACCCCTTATGTAATGTTTGTGGAACAGAGGTGGAATCATTAGAGCATATGGTTTTTAACTGTCCCTGGGTAAGAGCATTATGGCTCATTTCACCCTTACAAATGTTATCAAACACAAATATTACTGCCAGATTTGAAAATTGGTTTATAGAAATAAAGAAGTTAAATACGAAAACAGATGGAAAAGGAAGAAATCTATATGAATTATGTATCATTATATTGTGGCAAATATGGAAAACAAGGAATAAATATATATATGAAGGTTATGCTCCTGATCCAGGTTATGTTTTACAACAATCACTAAAAACCTATGATGAATTCTTATTTTCAAATAAGAAGAACTCTGAGGTTAAAGAAAATTCACCAAATCAAAATGATATTGAGGTAAACCAAATGAATACAAATCAACAGGTAAAAGATAGAAACTCTAAACTGTTAAATACAAGAGTTATGGAAAATAACTCTGAAAAATGGAATGAAAAGTTAAGTAAAGAGTCCTTAATTGTAATATCTGATGCGTGCTTTAAAGATAATAAAGCCTCTTCTGCTAGCATATTATTTGATGAAAATAACAAAATTATACATGGCCATGCTTGGTCATTCTTATGTAACAGTCCAGATGAAGCGGAGCTGATAGGAGTGCGCAATGGACTTTGCTCAGCAATTAATTTTCAAAGCCGGGATGTTCGAGTACTTTGCGACAACAAAACGGTGGTAGAGTTGCTGAAATTAAACAAAGCTCCTACAAATGCGCGCCTTAAGACTTTTTTGAATGATATTCGTAGTTTTTGCTGTAATAGATTAGTGTCTTTCTTTTTTGTTAGTAGGAGAGACAATATATTTGCGGATTGGGCTGCAAGGCAAAAGCTTATGGGCATTTTACCTTGTAATTGGATTGTTAATCCACCCCACCAATTCGCTAAACTCCCAACCAACTCGCTTGTTCCAAGTGGGGTTGGGTGAGAGACTATCCTTTGTGTAATGACTGTTATTTCGTTTTTAATTTAATGCATTTTGACAAAAAAAAAAAAAAAAAAAGATATAAATAAAGTAATGATATATGTCACCCCTTTTCATATCACCTTTTTATAACCAAATACAACCCGGTCGGAACAAGGGTTCGGGCTAATCTGTATTACAGCAAACACGCTGCTACGCATCCTCTCGCCGCTCGCTTCTTCTGGCCTTCTCTCCCTCTGTACCTTTACTACACTCGTACCTCAACTTCACCATTGTTTATGCATAATCAATACCAACTCACATGTATTTAGCTTCTCCTCTTCTCCTTCAAATCTTCCTTTTATTAATACAATGTCCCTTTATGTCAAAGCTTCTAAATTTATCATTCCCAAAACCTCTTCACCATATTTCACTTTTCACTTTCGCTCTCTTCATTTAAAGGTGCGTTTCATCTTCTTTTCTTCCATTTCTCAACAATCTCATTATTCAACCAGCACGACTGATTATAATAGTTATAATAATTTTGTTAATGCTTTGAATAATGCCAATAATAATAAGGTTTATGAATCAAAAACCCGGCTTTCAGATACCCTTTACGACAATTTAACTTTAACCATTAGGTCTATCAAGGAAAGACCTTATATTATAGGGGATGTAGATTGTGTACTTCCAGATTGTTTCAGATATGTGGTTCTTAATTCTGAGATGTTTATCAAGGTTCTATATTCGATTCGTGACCGCCCAAAAATAGCCCTCCGATTATTCAAATGGGCTATGGGGCAAGAGGGGTTTAGTCATTCAGAGTTTTTGTTTTGTGCGATACTTGAAATTTTGGTAGATCATAATTTAATGAGCTCTGCACATTGGGTTCTCGAGAGGGTTGTGAGTGTTAATATGGGTGAGATAGTGGATGTTTTAATTGATGGGTATACTAATTCAAATGTTACAGTTAAATTACTTAACCTTTTGTTATGGATTTACTCTAAGAAAGATGATGTAAACAATTGTTTGCTGATTTTCGATAAGATGACAAGTAATGAGTTGTTACCTGATGTGAAAAATTGTAATAGGATTCTTAGGATGCTTAGAGATAGAGATTTGGTTAAGAAAGTGAGAGAAGTGTACACTTTAATGACTGAGTTTGAAATTAAACCAACTATTATAACATATAATACAATCTTGGATTCATTTTGTAAAGTTGGGGAAGTTCAAGAAGCTCTAGAGCTTTTATTGGAGATGCAAAGGGGTGGATTTGATCCAAATGACATGACATACACTATATTGATTAATGAGTTATCAAAAAAAGGTGAATTTGATCATGCTAAAAATTTAATCAGTAAGATGTTGAAGAAAGGATTAAAAGTTTCGGCTTATACATATAATCCTTTGATTTGGGGGTATTGTAATAAAGGAATGCTTTTCGAGGCATTAACATTAGGGGAAGAAATGGAGAGAATGGGCATTTATCGAACTGTGTCAACATATAATATGTTCATCTATGGCTTTTGCAAGCTCGAGAAACTTAATAATGCTCATCAATGGTTTTCCGTTATGCTTAAGAAGAATTTAATGCCAGATATAATCTCATACAACACTATGATTAATGGGATTTGTAAGTTTGGTAACTTATACGAAGCTTTTTTCCTTTTATCTGAGTTAAAACGTGCAAATCTTGTTCCAACTTTAATAACCTATAATACAATTATGGATGGGCTTTGTATACGAGGGTATTTAGAAGATGCGAAGAATCTCAAAGATTATATGATTCGATTTGAAGTTATACCCGATGTTATTACATATACCATTCTAATGAATGGTTGTGTTAGAGCTGGAAATTTATCTATGGCTGAAGAATTTTTCAATGAAATGTTGTGTCGAGGATTAAAGCCTGATTGTTTAGCATACACAGCTCGAATATTAAGTGAACTCAAGCTTGGTGATATATCAAAGGCATACATTTTGCAAGAAGAAATGCTTGCAAATGGGTTAAATCCTGATATAATTACCTATAACATCTTTGTTAATGGAATATCGAAACTAGGAAATTTAGAAGAAGCTTGTGAGTTGTTACAGAAGATGACTTGTGAAGGTCTTTTACCTGATCATGTAACATATACAAGTATCATTCATGCTCGTTTGGAACTAGGGCAGATTGAGAAAGCACGTGAGTTATTCGATGAAATGCTTAACAGAGGTTTGTCTCCAACAGTTGTATCGTACACTGTTTTGATTCATGCTCTTGCTAATAAAGGAATGTTAGAGCTGGCTTTAAAGTATTTCTTGGAGATGCAAGAACATGATGTGGTACCGAATGTTATTACATATAATGCTCTTATTAATGGTCTTTGTAAATCCGAGAAAATAGATGAGGGGTATAGATATATTAATGAGATGAAAGGAAAAGGAATATTTCCGAATAAATATACTTACACGATAATGATGAATGGAAATAGTGAGTTGGGTAATTGGGAGGAGGTTTTTGTATTGTATAGAGAAATGTTAGAGAGGGAAATTGAACCTGATTCTTGTACTCATAGTGCCTTCTTGAAACACTTGAGTAAAGATTATAAATCATATGTTGTTCAATACCTTGATCATGTACTAGAAACTTGTGAAGAAACTGATGAAGCGATAATTTGATCTAATGGTGTATGCTAATATTGGATTTATGCTATTTTTCATGATGTATTAATGTAGATATTTAGTGTGATTACAAGGTCATATATAAAAAAAGCTTCAGAATATCTCGTGTACATGTGATTAACAATCTTTAAAGCCAATACATATTTAATTAATTAGCTCGTACTACAGGCTAAGCCTTTGGGCATAACTCAAAATATAATTAACAATCTAGATAATACTCGTTTAAATCAAAGGAAAAATAATATGAACTGTTTATGAAATTAAACCTTAGTCAACCATGATAAGAAAGGCCAAACCATAAACATTTTTTTGATGAATAAAAAGTTAAGAGGTCGCAAAAACCATTATCATGCGAAAGGTAAAAAACAACTCTAGCTCTAACTAGCTAAAATACTAAGGGTCTGATTGGTATGCGGTAATGAATTGGGATGAGCATGGAATAAGTCAAGTATTAGAATTACTACTGTAATCCAATTAATTTGGTAGTTATTATACCTGGTATGTCATGAGAATGGAAATGGAAATAATTAATTGATTATTATCATATACTTGATATAATATAACATTGTATTACAATATTAAATGCATTCTATAAAAATTATAAAACTACCCTAAATATATTAATTCTAACAAAGTAATTAAATATTTTTACCTATTAATGATGGATATTAATTAAAAAAGGTAAGCAACTCTATCGATTAAGAATTGAATTTTATTTCGTGGATAAAGCTAATATATCGTTTGAAAAAATTGATGTTTAAAAGAAATATATATCGTAAATATTTTTTTTGGTAGGTGGTTAGATATAAGAATTGATTATGAATAACCAAGTTTTGCTTCGTTACCAATTAAATAAAATTTGATTATAATGCTAATTATAATTATGTAGGTGTTGTCAAGATAATTTGGTAATTAAAAAAAAAATCAAATTTCATTCCTAATGTGAGTGGACTGCTCTAATACCATGGGGATGGGTGGAATGGATATTACCATATTTATGGGATTAAGATTCCTAAGGTAATAAATATCCTATCCTTTTTAACTTCTACCAAGTATAGGTCTAAAATTTCTTAAGGAATGTTATTCCAATCCTAATTTCATTACTGCATAACAATCACATCCTTAATGTGTTATACGAATGGATTAACATAATAGACTATTAATTAATAATTAAAAGACAGAAAAGTAAACAAATATGATTTAGGAGATTAATGATTAAACTAAATAAGTTAAAGACAAGTAACTAAAATACGAAAAAGATGAGATGAGAGAATATAGCTCAGGTTTTGCTAGTATACACTAATCTTTCTATTTTTTCTACTAGTTAATAAGGGTGATAATAACTCTTAGATAAGTAGTCAGGATTCTAAATTCGTCCCTACCCCCTTCCGGGTGGAGTAAGGTGGCGACCTCACAATTACCAGAGGACTTAACTAAGGTGCTCTTACGCTACTAGGTTCTTTAATGAGACTGGCCTGCAAATAATGACCAGTGATTGAATCAAACCCTAATGACTATCTAGTTAGGCAAGCCCTTCCGGATCACTACCGCACACTAGACGTTTATGTGGTGTTTCAATAATTAGACACCCCTTTCGGGTGACCATCTAACTACAAGAAGCTAGAATCAATTTAAAATAGTTCTCCCAAAGAAACATAGATAGAAGAAAATAGAATTAATAGATTATACATTATGCAAAATCCAAGCTATGGGAAAATTAGTTCATACTAGAAAGAAATAAACTAAAAGAAAGATACATACTGTCAACTTGCTCTCTTGAATGATTTCTGAGGATGAATAAACTTAAGGACTAATTGTGGGAGGCAAGAACATGTTTACAATAGTTAAAGTGTATATTCATAGGAGTATATGAAGCCCTAATTTGTATTTCTTGGAGTAGGAGGCAAGCAATTGGACTTCTTTTCCAAATCAAATTCGTTTCCTAAAATATAGGAGAAGGGAAAAACTGCTGCTGTCTTGTTTTGGCCGTAACTTCTTCAATATTGCTCCGATTTTTGCCTACTTTAAATCGAAAAGACCGTATTGGAAAGCTCTACACTTTTGCTTCAGACTATTCTTCCAAATTCTCATCCTATTTGAAGTTATGATCACTTTAGTGGTCATGGCTGCTAAAATTTAGATTTACTTGTCAATTATTCTTTTCCTATTTTATCTATTACTTCCTTTATCTCCAATTTCCATCCTTATTTTCTTTCCTTTATCTCTTGGAATTGATTTGACATCTAATTAATTTTCATATATCTTTAAAGTTTCACAATTAACAAACAATTAAACCAAATATAATCTAAAAATAATAAATCATCAAATCAAGCCAAGAAATAGGAAAATATAATAATATGACTAAAAATCGAGTATTGAATGTCCTGATATACCTAACATGATGTCTCCAACCTAGATTAACTCAGCACAAATAGAGATACATCAACGTTATAAAGCGCGTCTAGTAGCTCGTGGGGTCTTACCAGAATATGGTTTGGATTATACAGAGACTTTTAGTCCTATTGTTAATCACCAAACAATACGTGTAACACTGTTTCTTGCTATTACATCCAAATGGATTATTCATCACCTTAATGTTTCCAATGCCTTCTTGCATGGAAATTTAGAGGAAGAAGTATATATGGTTCAGCCTCGAGGCTTTGTCGATGCTCAAAATCCAAAATATGTTTGTAAACTCAAGCACTCTTTATATGGGCTCGAGCAATCCCCTCGTGCTTGGAATACACTTTTAACATCGTTTCTTGAATCACATGACTTTATTGTCTGTCCCGCTGATACTTCTATGCTTACAAGGAGTTCTAATCATCTTGGTTTATGTGGCCGATATAATTATTACAGGTTCAGCTACAACTGAGATTTTAGCTCTTATATCTGCTCTAAATCTACGTTTTGATATGAAAGAGCTTGGTCCTCTATCATATTTTATTGGTTTACAAATAACTTCTTCATCTGACAGTATTATTGTCTCTCAAGAACATTATGCTTCATCTATTCTTAAACGAGCTGGAATGAGTGAGTGTAAGGCTTCTTCCACTCCTACGCTAAATACATACTCAATGAAACCGGATTTTTCGCTTCAATTATTTGAAGATCCTTTTTTATTCAGAAGTTTGACTGGGGATTTACAGTATTTAACAATCACTAGACCTGATATTGTGTTTGCTGTAAATCAAATATGTCAAGCAATGCATAAACCAACAAATGGTGATTATGATTCCTTCAAAGAGTTACTTAGATATATTAAAGGAACTATGCACTATGGGTTGAAATTTGTATCTTCTCCTTTCACTCTTCATGCTTATTCTCACTCGGATTGGGCGAGTAGCCTCATTGATAGACACTTAACTACGGGATATTGCATATTTCTTGGCTCTAATATCATATCTTGGGGATCCAAGAAACAAAGTACTGTGTCTCGATCCTCAACTGAAGCCGAGTATAGAGCAATGGCGTATGTCTCTGCTGAGTTAATGTGGATTACATATTTATTAAAAAGTCTACACATTACAAGTTCAACACCAACAATAGCCTGTGATAATCAATCCGCTATTGCGCTTGCCACAAATTCAGTTTTTCATACACGGACACGACAAATTGAGGTTGACTTTCATTTTGTAAGAGAGCAGGTCAAAGCTAAGAAATTCGTACTTCATCATGTTCCATCCACTGCTCAACTAACAGATGTGTTGACTAAGGGCTTGTTTGCTGCTCAATTTACTATCTTGATATCCAAGTTTCTACTTCTAAGAATGCTCAGCTTGGAGGGGATGATAATGTACATATACAACAAATATAAAATACGAATTGTATTAATAGAACGAGTCACATATAAGACAAAATCTGATAGGTTTGTTTAACATCTAGTCTAACACAAAGAGTGGTGATTGTACTATTTATATTCCTTTCTGCAAAACACAACAATACAAAGTTTATCTCTTATTCTCTCTTCCTATCAATATATTTCACAAGAGTAATGACAACCTTCTGATTTGGTGTTAAAACCTCCACATAGAAGGTGATATAAAAATAAACCACAAAATGGAGAGATGAATATCAATTTTATACCACCTAACATAATCAAATAAAGAAGATAAATAGATTACCAAATTACTTTCAACCAAATTACCTATGTCACGGATATATTGGATGTTAAATATCATTACTCATTTGACAATTTTGCATAACAGAAGGACCAACAATGAAGTTTGACAATCACAGCCCACAAGGCACAAAGGAGTAGTAAACAATGAGTTTTCTTTGATGATGAGAATTCCATTTGAAATTTGGAAAAATCTTCGATGACCCCATTATAGTAAACTTCCTATTCCATGTCTTTCATGTTTACTTTCTCCTAAGAAAGTGATCGCTTCCTCGATATTTTTTCAGGGGCTTTCTTGTTATATATTTTCTCACTTGGGGGATTAATGTCTGATTAAGTTCTTATTCATCGGAGATTCAAACTCCTCAATGTCATCCAGATATATCATCTCTTCTGTAAGTCAGTCTGAGACTTCATATGACAAAAAAAATTAAAAAAGTTTAAGACAGATTAATCTATATGACAAACTTCTCTAAGTTTGTGTCTTTTACGATTCAGAAGCTTTATACTCTAGAATACAGACTTTACACTTTTTGCTTTTCTGTAACAGATCGAGGATGAGAGGGCAGTAACTGGACTTCATATACAAAATCTTCGGTCGTGTCTATGCCATGATAGATATAACCAAGAGCGTCTCCACTTAATTATGCCTAATTAATTAATTTTTTATTTGTTCCAAATTAATTTTTTTTTTTTTTTTTTGGACATAGTTCCAAATTAATTAAATAAGGCAAAAGGCGCTCCTCTTATATGTTTTGCAATTTTTTTACTTCCCACTTTTTTCTTGAATTTTTTTTAAAAAAAATATGGTAAAATTAAATAAAAAATCAAGATTTTTTCAAAGAATCTTGCAGGATCTGAGTGCTTATTGACTCAGATTGAAAAGGTCATGATATGTGGTTTTTGACTTGCCAGCTAATTTTAGCATTGAAATTCGCTTCAAGTCGAGTTCTCCAGCTTGGAAGTTTTGTGATGAATCAAATCCAACCACTGATTTCAAAGACGAGCCAGCAGGATATCTGTAAAATTCCTTTAAATTGATTCTGAGAAGTGATTAACGTATATAATATATCATTGATTTTTATTTTTTTTGAGATGTACTGTTTCTTGAGATACATACTGCAATAAGCCAAAGAATTTTAACTTTCTCAAATCGCCTAAATTTCAATAAGTTTTTGCATAGTGAAAAAGGTAAAGAGACAAGAACAAATAAACAAAGACGAAAGAAAAAAAAGTGAATTTACTACTGAGTAGCTGATTTAAATTGCAAAGAATTAGAAGTTCTCTACACTGTCTGTCTAATCTAACAAAAAACAAAGCAAGCAAACATTTACACTTACAAAATAATGGGGTGGGTATTTACAACATCATCAATCAATCATCATGGGTAGGAGGCTCATCAATAACAAATAAATCAAAGAATGATTTTAAAATTCAAAAATATTGTTCAAACTCATTCTCTTTTTCTTCTTATTGTTCTATGTAAGTGCCAAGACCATCCACTCAAGAATATCACTAACCCAATCGCAACACTTGACCAAAATACCACTAACCACTTAGGCATCGGATTTGGGTATAAACCTGCTCCACAAGTCCACAAACTAGTTAATTCAATACACAAAAACAATATAAAAAAACAAAGTAGTTTTTATGCAATACCGTTTCCAAATTTGATGCAAATAAGGAGTTCAATAATACAAATAGCAAACGAAAGCCAACAAAATGCTCCCACTTTTTTCACCGGTTTCCTATAACAAAAAGGGAAAAAAGATCAATACTAATTTTAAATAAAAAGATGAGGAATTAAAACGGACCTGTCTTGTAGGTAAGAATTATATTCACGGATTGTTGGTATAGCGATCAACCACCATAATACCAATCTATAAACAATCACGGGATTTCTTGGTGGGACCCAAAGACTAAATTTTAAAAAGAAGGTATTTAATTCCACCGTCAAGAACACAATACATAGACTTAAAACTTGAACGAATCGCCAAGGACCCAAAAGAGGATGCCATTCATCTTTATCCCATTGTGCCGGTGTAAATTGACCTAATGTTCGTTTCACCTATTTTAATAACTCTAAATAATTAGTAATTAACAACAATAAAAATGAAAAAATATTAAATAAAGAAAAACGTACTTTTCCGATAATATTTGGTTGTCTACTAATACCAACCCATTCATAAGTTTTACCATCAAAATACCTAACGGTTTGCATACCAGCCCATATACCAAACCAATTACAGATAAATACATCAAGAAGTATACTATCCCACCAACATTCATTAAAATTTGGTAACATGTGTCGAAATGTTAGCTGCAAAAAGTAGATTTTAGTACTAAAGTTTTAAAATCATAAATGAAATGAATCACTCACCTCCATTAACTCAAATCCAATGGATAAAACCCATAAAAGAGGTTGATTACGTATCATTATTGCTTTTCCCCACCAACCCAATACATGAGCCAATACAAATTCATCAAAAAGAGTATCCTGAAACATAAATATAATATAATATTTATTACCTTAACCATATAAACAAACAAAGAAACAAACATGAATTGCAAGTGAAAGGATAGATTATCATACATAAACATTCTTAAACCTGCTTGAGGGATTATCCGCTAAATATATCCTGCAATCTGCACCGTACGATCTTTCAGGAAGTTCTGCAAAATCATCAAATATGTAAACAAAACAAAATCAATATATTATGGGGAAAAAAAACAATAATTACTCACCAACACCAAGATCAGGATGCAGATATTTCATAAATTGTCGAGCATCATCACGATTCTGCAAGTATTTCATAAAACCCATATTATTATTTTATAGATTAATTTTTTTTTAGTTTTTAACAAAATTAAGTAAAAAAAAAGTACCTGGAAAAGTAGAAAAGTTAAGACTACGAGATACACAACGGCCATTCCATGTACCAAGCGCCATATTGCAGGATGTGGTCTAATAAGTACCCTGCACCATCAAACTATTATTATAAAATAAATAATAATTATAATCTCGATCCAACTTTGGGGATTAAGATTCTTCTAAAATAGTAAATAATAATGTAATGACTTACGTTGAAGGAGCTTGAAGCAAACAATAAGCAAGAAACACTGTGATCATTGCCCATATACCCCTATCAAATTTTAAAAATATAAATAAAAATTCAATATCTTATAATCTGACATCACTTAAGAGTTGTAAAAAGCTTTACCTTTTCACAGATGTGACAAGATCATTAGATAAACTACTTTCAGGGTCAAGAACTCCACTTCTCCAGCTGAAACAGTTGCTTATATACACAAAATTAGTAAGTTTGCATAATATATTAATGAAATTAACAACTCACTTACATTAGAAAACATGCACCAATAAATAACAATGTAATAGTACGAGGTTTATAAGCCCAAGCTGTCCACGGGTCCAGCTCATCTTCACCAACTAATGAGTCCGGGACCGGGCCCACGTTACCATTTTGTTTAGATAAGTGATTCTTCCTCCTGTCTCTATTATGACCATTAGATTCCATCACTGCATTAGGAAAAAAAGGTACTTAAATGTTGAAAAAGTAGAAAAATAAATGCTCAACTTTCAATTTCCACTTTTTGTGTTTCACTTTTTAAGTGATCAAAGTTGAATCAAAATATATCAGAAATTACAGTAATGAATGTATAAAGTAACCAAATTGTTAGTTAATAATTAAAATCCAGGTATGGCATCAAATATATAAAGACAAAATACAAAAATATTACAGAATATGTAACTAACAAGATGGGAGACCATGTCTTTAGATAATATAATGCCAACTTGTCAAATAATTGTGGCCATCATTTCCATGATCTTTTGTCTTTTATATCAAATATGCCCTTATAAACAAAAGGAACAATTACACACAAACATACATAATCTCAATTACTTGATATTCCAACATACATATATATATATATATATATATATATATATATTAAAAGAACTGAGTTGTATCTACAATTTTAAACCACAAGCTAATGGTCAACACGAGAATAGTTTGGTACTACCTAATTTTACATCTCAAACTTCTTTAACAATAATTAGACCATCATATAAAAAAATATTATAAGATGAACACATAAGAAAATGTTATTCATGAACTAAATTTAATCAAAGACTATATCAATCGTATAATAATCAATTGAGCTCATTGATAAAGACACTTGCTCAAACCCCCAGTAAAATCACATGTACGAAATGCCAGATAGAGAGAAAAATGCAGCAATAGTTTCATAAGAGTAATAATAATAAATGCTACATAAGACTGTACTATCCTAATTAAACTTCATTAACCATTAAATTCAACAAAAATCCTCCAATTTTTTTAATAAGATAAGATATTTGAACCCAAAACTGTTCATTACAGCAATGACCATATCCCTAAATAGGTCAAATAACGAACTTACAGTGCATTTCGAAACCAATATCATATATATGAGTTAAAAGGAAAAGTTAAAATGCATTAAAAAGAATCTTACGATTAAATTAGGAGACTGATCGTGACCGTTGGATCCCAGATGAGAAAGTTACTGAGATTGCAGAACAGAAAATATGTAATGATGATGATGATGATGTCACTTGTCAGCAAAAGGGACTAAAAAGTTAGCTCTGTATTAGAGCTTTATATGTATCTATGTGTATTTATGCATAATATTTGAATGCTATCTTTTTCTCTCTCTATATGGTTGTCTTGTGTATTACATATAGAGAGAGAGATTAACGAAAAGTGAAAAGATAGATAAAGAAAGAAGAAAGAGAAGGGTGTGTGTGTTAATTCTTTGGGTCTCCTCTGCTTTTTAGTGTGTGTTTGGCAGAAAAAAGAAAGATGAAAGAAGAAAGTTAAACAAAGAGCGGCGAAAAAGCGGTGAGAGAGAGAGAGAGAGAGTACGATGATGGTCAAAGACCAGATTTTGAAGATTGTTGTATAATGGGTTAATGTTGTTTTCTTATACAGATTTATAGTGGGATGAATTAGATATATACAAACATATACGTACACAGATTTACTTCACCTTGGGAACAAAAAGGTAACGTATGTAACGTTACGTTACGTTATATTATTGCACAATATCTATGTGTGTTACTAAAATCATTGACCAAAATATCTATAATAGTAATATAATTAAGGAGATGCAAAGCTACATTTTTTTGGGAGATTTTTCAAATTCGTATTTTAGATAACATGTTCATTTCAAAGTTTTGGATTAGGCAAAGGTTGAAAATTGCGACATAGAGATGGATTATAGATAAATTTAAAAAAATCACTTGTATATGAAAGAAAAATAAGTTATCTAAAAAAAGTAAAAAGAAGTGCTAATTAAAACGGGATTTTAAGAAATTCTCAATTATATCACATCATTACTTTTTCTTTCAAAAAAGATTTATAAGAAACTTTTTAATTTTGTTGTTAAATTCTAGTGGGGTTCGGTCTTTTCCAACAATTTGGAAGTTTAGACTTCGGAGACATTCATAAACCTTCTTCCAAAGCAGGTATATAGAATCCTTTCTAGTCCGAAAAGTTTGGTTGTAAAGGTTTTCAAAGAAATTTACTATCCAAATAGTGACTTCATAGATGCCAAGAAATTTGGCTATTAGTCTTGAACGTGAAAGAGTATTTTAGCTGGAGCGGTGTGATAAAAAAGGATTAATACGGTTGTGGGCAATGGAAGAATGACAAATATTTGGTCGAATTTATGATTTTTGGATTCCCGATTAGCCCTAAGTCGTCATTGTATCCCCTTGTGTGAGTTAAAACCCTTTATAAAGATAATAATTCAGAATGGACGTGGATTTAATTAGAAGACATTTTGACCCAAAGAATGCGGACTTGATTATTTCTTTTCCATTTGATGTCTCCTATTTAGGAATGATCTGTAGTACTCGTGAAACATATTTTTTTAGTGTTTTTGGGTCATTTATCTGCTATTTAAGAGCAAATTGACTTAGAAGTGAATTTTAGTGTCTTGAGTTGGTATTAGTGTGTTTGGACGTTTTAAGGTATTTTTTTATTATAGATTAAGCGTTAGGTGATTACACACCAGGAGGCACAATACAATACATGGAATGAGAGCAAATACAATTAGGAAAAAATGCCCAAAGTCCAGGAAGCTCATGCCAAAGTACGGTCAACCATGTATGATGAAAGTCAAAATCTATAGAAAAACTCTAACATTATCGCGTACTCGTCGCCTAATCCTATCTCGGGACATGTAAGTGACCAACATGGGCAGAAAAGGTAGGTTTCACATTTCCAAGTTGTTGCCTACCCCTAAATCCTAGATAGTCCAGTGACATCCTAAAGGAATGATAATCTAGTGCACTATTCGCCCAATCATCACCTACTAAAGTCAGCGAGAGATAGGTGACCTAATGGAACATCAATTAATCGGGTTGGTCGTCGCCTACTCATCACCAAGTCTGAACCCAACAATATCCCAGAAAGTTTCAAATTTTAGCAGCAAAACATAAGATGCGTCGCCTACTCCCAAATCGACAACAAGTAGGTGACCAACAATGTAGAGTAGTTGCAAGAAATTTGGGCTTTGATGTTTTATCCTATTTTTATCCGGTTTTAAGAAGGATTAGGTTTATTCTAGTGTAGTTTAGGACTAATAAACCCCCTCTAATATAAATAGAGGCATGGGTAGTTTCAATTCTTGTTAAGAGATTAAACGCTAGTTATACAAGTCATTATTTTCTTTCCTTATGAGGTACTTTAAGTACGTCTTTTTTCTTTTTATATATTTCTCATTGAAGATTATTTCTCAAGTAATAGTCCTAAAGGGGGATGAATATGGACTATGCCGAATTCAAAATATAACATAATTAATATAACAATGATCTATTAAAATAAGACTATTAGATGCAATAAGTTATATAATAGATCAATAGGCTAGAGATTTCACTAAAATCTAAGATATGCGATTTAGGAAATCTGACAAACACTTAGCATACACAATTCTAAAGGATATATCTAGCTAACTCCTTATAGAAAAAATAACACAAACACTTAACATACAATATTACTAATTGAAGCTAAACAATTATAACAAGCCAACCAATAAAACACATAACATGCATGTATGTGAAGAGTAGTAGAAGAAAAGTGATACATATGATTTTCTAGTGGTTCAGATTTCTTGGTATTAATCCAATATCTAAGGTCTATTTGAACCTTGAAATTTTGCAAGATCCTCCACTATATCTTTCGTAACTCTTCGACAAGGTGATCTCACAAACCTTTATAACCACTTCAAAAAAACCTTTGAAGTAAGCCTTTGTGTTATCGCCAAAACAAGTAAAAAGAGTATTTAATCAATACTCAATACGGCCTTTTTCCTCGTATTAGGAAAATATCATTCCTAAAATAAAGAAGAAAAGCAACCCAAAACTAGGGTTTGTAGATTTTTATCTAATATACCTAGTACCAAGACTTAGACATTTTTTTAGGGAATAAAACGTAGTGGCTTGAAAAGCATCTTAAAGTTTATAACAACAAATATGGTTGCTAGTTAAATTTCTCTCTCTCTAATTATTGTTCTTGATATGTTCTTTATAGCTTGAAGAATGATGAATATGAGAGTTAAATTTTTCCAAGAAAATGACCTTGTATTTATAAAATATAAGGATTCCAAAATTTATTTCTTTTTGGGTCTTCATTTGAATAAAATGAATCTGGGTGTCAAAGGTCTGATGCTTCTCCTCAAAGGATCAAACTTATGACGTGTTGGTATCCCCTACCTTGCAACGGTTATCGTGATCTAGCATAAGCTGTTATTTTCTTGGGTATCTGGTTCTTTGAATAAACATATCTTATAAGATGGGTTACAGTTGGCTGTAGCTTTGGTACTTAGGGGGCCCGGACAAGTTGTTGCTTGGTCATTCTTTTATATGTGTTTCAGTAGTCTGATAGTGGAGCTTCTCGGAGGACTGGTTGGATCTACTCTTGATTTTTCAAAAATATGTTGCGATAGTTTGTTGATGTAGGTGTTTGGGTCTGGTAAGATTTGATAGCTTGCGGCCTTTTTCTTTTGCTTTCTAAGATAAACTTCAAGGTGTGTGATTATACCAACATAGCAATACGAACAAAGAAGATTTGACTCAATGATCAATGAAAACAAGCATTAGACCAACAATCTCCCCCATTGTGATTATTGATAAAGCTTCACGGTATAATTGCAAGCAAGTCTTAATAGGCTCCCCGGTACAAAAAATATATAACTATTAAGCATATTTTTGAATCCTCATAAGTAATGCATACTTTTGACTCCCCCATAGGTAGGCATAGAAATTTATAGAGATATGTGACTAATGACGTTTTTTCTTCCACGTTGGTAATATCAAACATTAAGGGGTTATAAGAAGGGGTGTCTCACATGATATTTGTACTTCTAGAACTTATCTTGATGAAGTAGCTTTGTATATATGCCAACCAATGATTTGACGATTCCACAAACTCAGACGTGGTGTGTCCTTTTATAGTATCATCTCAGATAAAGTGATGTGGATCTCAATGTGCTTTGTCCTCTAATGTTGAACCAGATTCTTCAGGAGGTTAACAAAGCTCGTGTTATCACACCAAATAGGAACACTTGAATAGTAAGACCTAAAATCTTGTAAGATTTTCTTCATCCATAAACTTATGAGTCATGCAACTTACTATGGTACATATTCTGCCTCAGACGTGGATAATGCAACACTATTTTTATTTCTAATTGACCAAGTTACAAGTGAATGTCCTACAAATTAACAAGATCCACTATTGCTTGTCCTATCAAGTAGACATCCCGCATTATCAATGTCTAAATAAGCTAAGGGTGAGCACGATCTGGTTAGTTTCCCACCAGAGTAGTTTAAGTTACATAAGACGCATAGATCTTGTAAAAAAATAGATTTAAAAAGTTGGAGTAGTCGGGTATGGGGTTCAGTTTAGGTTCTGGGTGGACATGTTTAAGTTAGGTGAGTGGCTGATAAAAGAGTGTCCTTTAAAGCACATTTCATGTAATTTAGGAGTTTGAATATCAATTATATTGGATTGTATGATATGAGGACTATATTTCAGTTTTTAGAATAACATATGCGAGATATGGACTCACCAATCGACACAGTTACCACATATGATACATATGCAAGCATTCTATCCAATAGAGAATTTACATGTCAGTAATAAATAAAAATGTGTGGACTATTATTATCTTAAGATATTTTGAAAATACTTTTCACCTCACTAAGAACAACACATGGGAAGTTAAAAGAAGTGATCACATACTCCAAGAGGTTTCCACATAGGTGCATAATTAAAATTATAAGATGTACAAAAATATAAATGTCATGTACATATGTTCTTGAAATTCAAAGTTTGCATCTCCAACGTCATGTCATGGACAATTTCTTAGTGAAGTCAGGGCAGTTTAGTCTAGGTTGGGTTGGGTATTTATAAGCCAGGTCTACCCTTTATTTATTTGGTTCAGTTAAAAGATCGCTAATTTGTATAAAGAATAATATTTGTGTGATCCAATTAGAATGAGGTGGGTCGGTTTTACGGGATAAGCAATTTTTATTGGTTTTTGCTCATCCATATAATAACCAATAAGTTCAGTCAATAAAATAAACTACGATGTGCACGCTTTGTTCTTGATCAGCGGCATACCGACAGATTCGACCGACATATTAGTCTGATTGTCTAAGTCTTCCTTAATTCAATACGTGTCACATTTCCTTGCCATGGTATTACTTCGCGACCGCCAATGTCGCTCACTAGTCTTCAAAACTTCTAACCTTGAAACCATGGACCAATCCTGTGCACGCTTTTGGATTGTAAGACTCCCCGAGTGTTGTGAATTTATTTTCCAATTTCTTCACCCAAACTCAAAATCACACCTACTTACACAACAAAAGGCTATACTTTTCTCTCCCATTAGCTTTAATACACATTAATATAGATAAATTACACTTAATTTAATATTACACATTATAAAAGCAATAAACTAATCTACATATGAGTTTTAACCCTTATTTGGCTTTTGTTTAACGTCGTTAAACTCGACGGGTTACCTCGTGGGTTACGCGTCTTCGATGAGGTACATGACCTCTCCACGATTTGGATCTTCCTCACAAATGGTATCCTCTCCTCTATGATACATTTTCAACCGATGAACATTCACCATATATGTGTGTTGTTCAGTTGGGTTTTCAATCTCTATAGTTCCATGACACGTGAATTTAGTATCAATGTATGGGCCTGACCACTTTAACCCCAGCTTTCCTGGATAATTGGTGAACTTGGAGTTATACTTTAGGACCTTCAAATGTTTTCTTTCGAATCCGCTCTCCAAGCCATTTCTTTATTTTCGCCATGTAAAGTTTGGCATTCTCATACGCATGAAAGAAGAACTCATCAAGCTCATTAAATTTTCACATTATTTTCTCTATGTCTAGTAGTGGGTCTAGGTTTAACTCTTTTATCGCCCAATACACTTTCAATTCAAGTTCAAGTGGTAAGTGACAAGTCTTACATTATACCTTTAAATATGGTGATGCACCTAGGGGCGTATTGAAAGCTGTTCTATAAGCCCATAGTGCATCATCTAACTTCGTTGACCAATCCTTCCTCGTTGGTCCAACGGTCTTCTCAAGAATAGGATTTATCTCTCAGTTAATGTTTAAAAAAGAAAAGATGCGGAACCCAAATGTGCTCCCAGGCCCATTTCTCAAAAAACCCTACCCACCCCCTTCGCCGCAGCCTCTCCATGGGAAAACCTACCTTCCCTCCTCGGAAAAACCTCAGCCACCGCCATCAACCCACCCAGCCTACTCTTCCTATCAACCTACAAGACAGCCTCCTCCACTTTCCCTACCTTTTCCACCCAACATCACACTGCTGCTGTCATTTCTTCCTAGTTACAGCCTTCCTCTACCATACCAGGCCGCCACCTCCGTCACCCCTCCAAGCCGCCACTACCTTCACCATTCTAAGCCGATCTGTTCTCAAGAGCTTTTCTCCGGCCACTTCGCTCTGTTTTTCAGGCCCAACAGTTCTCTTTGGCCACAAGGATTTTCAGGCCCTTTGGGCCTTTGGTGAGACTATAAATCTCTCTGTTCTTATATCTGTTAGTTATTATAAATGAGTAGATAGTTTTTCAAAGTTCATAAATAAGGATTATATTTTTGTTTGTGAAATCTGTTTTCATATAATTGTTGAAATTTCTAGGCTGCAGAATTCAAACATTATACACCTTCTAGTGTATGTTAAAGATTTGCTGTCTAATTATATTTATGCCAAGACTTTGGTCTTTAGCAATAATCTGATTAAGAAATAGGAGATGAGGTTTAAAAACCTATTAACCATTCTTAATCAGAAGATTAATAGTTATGAAATTAATAAGGTGTCTGAAGACACTAATGTTAACTTGATTAAGTTGGTCTTAAAAACCAATTGTTTAAATTTTTCAAACAAAACATTGGAAGGAATGTTCTGTACTGATAAAATTAGTGCTAAACCAGTTAATAATTTCAGTTTTTTTGGACTTAAAATTCCCCTGTTAATGGCTAAACAGAGGTTTTGTTTTCACATTCCTTCTCTCTTAGGGAAAATTATTAAAATCAAGCTAGCCTTGATTTGGAACACTTGGAAATCTGATTATTATTCTAACTTAAATGATAAAATGCAGTTCTGTGGTATTTCAAGTTGGAAATTGATCAATTTAATATGTTTTGATGCATTAATTTTTTATATTAGTGCAGGGCTTGATTATCTCGTTAAGACAGGGAATAGTTATTTCAACCTTTATGTACACTGTTTTGATTTTACAGATTATGAGGCTCGTAGAATGGAAGATGGCTTTACGAAGAATCTGAAATTCATGAAATTCAAGTCAGAAACCAAAGCAGGAGCAAGGAGAAAGAAAAGAAAGAAAGTGGACTGTCCGTTTATTTGAAACTTTGTGGAAATTAGCAACAACTTAAGTTTCCAGTCTAGTACTTTTACAGTGTTAGTTAAGAAGTTTAGAAATTGTAAGGTCTCGATTAACTTGAAAATTTATTCAGTTAAGAGATCAAAATTCATGACAGCTGATGGGGTGGCTATACAAAAGTCTAGTATAAACCCTAGTGCTTCTTGGGATAGCCTTTGGAGATTTACTCCTATTCCCACATCAGCTACCGTTCTTTGTTGTTTGTTTCGTCCAGTAGGGATTGGATAATTTGTAAGAATATTTTTATTTATGTTTATCATTTTCGACTAAAAAAAAAAAGTATTTGGCTTGACCGTTTGTTTGGGTATGATAATTGGTGGACACTCTATGTCTCATTCCATATTTCACAAGTATAACCTCTAAATTTTTATTTACTAAATCCGTACTTCCATCATTAATGATGACTCTTGGCATCTCATGTCTTGTGAACATGTGTAACTTCAAAACTTTGATCACCACTCTAGCGTCATTTGTGGGTAAAGCCACCGCTTCTACCCATTTCGACACACAATAAAATGCTAGCAAGATATAATGATTTCCATGGGATGGCTCAAATGGTCCCATGAAATCAATTCCCCAAACATCAAAAACTGTAACCTCCAACACATTGTTGAGCAACATCTCATCAAGCCTCAAAATATTCCCGGTGAATTGGGATCTTTTGCATTGGTTGGAAAGTATATGACAATCTCTACGAATAGTAGGCCAATAAAAATCATATTGAAGTACCTTAGCGATTGTGCAATCACCCTTGAAATGTACTCCATATGGTAAATTGTGACAACACGCTACAACATCACGAATCTAATGCTCAGGCACACATCTTCGAATCATTTGATAACTACATACCTTGAACATGAACGGATCTTCCCAAAAGAACTGCTTTTCGTGATGCATCAATCTTTTCTTCTCTTGTGGTTTGCTTCCAATGGAAAAATTCTCCATGCACAATAAGATTAGTGATATCTGCATACCATGGAACATTTTTTGTATTCACCACAAACAATCTCATCAGGAAATACCTCTTTCACCACCTCGGGTCCATTGTTGACTTTAGAGCCTTCGAGGCACGATAAATGATCAGCTACTTGATTCTCGCTCCCCTTTCGGTCTTGAATATTTAAATCAAAATCTTGCAATAAAATAACCCACCTAATAAAACGCGACTCATGATTGCTGAGTGGTCAGTGTAAACAATAACCTTCGTTCCTAGAGGATAGGAATGAAACTTATCAAATGTATATACCAAGGCCAACAACTATTTCTCGGTCACAGTGTAGTTCAGTTGCGCACCTGTAAAAGTCTTACTTGTAGGGGTGTGCGCGGGTTGGTTTTGAATGAAAAATACTCAACCCACAAACCGCCCATTGTTGTGCGGGTTTTGAGAAATAAGACCCGCACCCGCCCAATCCATTATATAAACCATTGCGTTTCGGGTTGAGCGGGTTGCGGGTGCATTGCGGGTGATTTAGTTTAATAAATGAGCCAAAATTGTAACCAAAATCATTCGGCATGAATATATTACAAATGCACGTTGCTACAAAAAATATAGATTATGATACTCATATACATTTTAAATCATCTTTGATTTTAAAAAATATAAAATGAGATTTTAGAAAAATAAAAATATGAACTAAACAAAAGATTGAGATAATATCATAATTGAATTGAAAACAACTTCATTTGAAAAATATATTTGAAATACCAAGGTATTTAAAAAGTTTAAAAGGGAAGGAATAAAAAAAGAAATATAAAGTGAGAATCACACATGACCATACAAATTTATTTGAATAAAATGAGCAATACAATTTTTTCTAATAATTTATACTACATGGTGATCGGGTATGCGGGTTTGCGGGTTTCAAGTTTGAAATCCGCAACCCGCAAAAGGTATATACTTTTTCTAAAATGTAAACCGCAACCCACCCAATAGAAAACTAACCCGTATTATTTCGGGTTAGTGTGATCGGGTTGGTCGGGTTATGCGGGTTTTCTAACCCGATGCACACCCCTACTTACTTGCATAATAAACAGTACGAAATATATTGTCCTTTTGTTGACTCAACACGGCACCCATATCAAGATCGCTCGCATCACACATAACCTCGAACGGAAGACTCCAATCAGGATGAGTCACAACTGGTGTAGAGATGAGTTTCTTCTTGATTTCAAAAAATGCTTCAAAACATGAATTAATAAAGATAAATTTCACATCCTTCTCAAGTAAGCTACACAGTGGCTTGGAAAATTTTGAAAAATCTTTAATAAAATGGTTGTATAATTCCGATGACCCAAGAAACTTCTCACACCTTTGAGAGAAGTAGGAGGTGGAAAGGTTTTTTATTACCTCAATCTTTGTAGGGTCAATTTCTATAATCTTTTACAAAACCTTGTGCCCCAAAACAATCTCCTCACGAACCATAAAGTGACACTTCTCCCAATTCAAAACAAGACCAGTCTCTTTACAATAAAACAACACCCTTTCCAAGTTGGCCAGGAAATGATCAAAATTATCACCAAACACTGAGAAGTCATCCATAAATACCTCAAAGAACTGATCAATCATGTCTTAAATATTTTCATCATGCACCACTAGAACGTGGCTGATGCATTGCGTAATCCAAATGGCATCCTTCGAAATGCAAATGTAATGGACATGTGAAAGTAGTCGTGTTGATCAGCAGGATCTACACAGATATAATTGTAACATGAATAGCCATCGAGGAAGTAATAGTACTCTCTCCCTGCAAGCTTGTCTAACATCTGGACAGTAGTGGAAACTGATCCTTCTTGGTAGCCTTGTTCAATCTCCGATAATCCATACACACTCGCCAACCCATAACGTTTCTAGATGGTATGATCAATTCTGATCATTAAGGACGGTAATGATTCCTCCTTTCTTTGGCACACATTGAAACAGACTCACCCATTCATGGTTGGATATAAAGAAGATGATCCCTGCATCCAACAACTTGATGACTTCCTTTCTCACCGCTTCCTTCATTACTGGTGTAATTCTCCTTTGACCCTCAACTGATCGTTCCTTCTCATCTTTATGAATGATCTTGTGCTGACAAATGGTAGAACTAATGCCTTTGATGTTAATAATAGTCTACCCAATTGCCTCTTTGTTAGCCCAAAGCACACGTAATAACTTTTCCTCTTGAGGACCTGTTTAGTTAGCGGAAACAATAACATGTAATATATCATTTTCACCCAAATAAATATATCTCAAAGGGGATGGTAGTGGTTTATCTTAAAGTTTCATAGGAGATACGATTAATGGTTTCTTAGTTGGTTCTATCTCCTCTGTACCTCTAACTTGTTCGTAATCTTGGTTACTAATCTGTCTAGTTTTATATGAATTTGGATCCGCCACAACATAGGCTAGTTCTTTGTGTAATTCAAGCAAATCTAATGTCAAGGCAGCCAGTAAAATATCATCATAATTATTTTCATCAAATACCTCTTGTATGGACGATGAAGGATGTCGATACGAAAACAATTGTCCCTCGAATCGGGAAACTTTATGGCCTTGAACACATTGAATTTGAACTCTTCATCTTGTATTCGCACGATTAGCTCTCCATTTTCTACATCAATAAATGTACACCTCATGGCTAAGAATGGCCGACCCAAAATGATTGGATCATACTTATCCCCATCGTAGCCAAGAATAATAAAATTGCATGGAAGTATTAAGCTACATGTCTTGATGAACACATCTTCAATCTTTCCTTCAGTGGGGTGGGGGGAATAGACCTATCAAGCATATGCAAAACCACGGTAGTAGGTCTTTCTTTCCCTATCTTCAATTTCTCGATCACTAATATGGGTATAAGAAATATACTTGCACCCAAATCACATAAAGCTCTCCCAGTCCATTCTTCACCAATGGATATAGTAATGTTAAAACTTCCAGGATTCTTCACCTTAGTGGAAATTTTCTTTGACATATTGCACTACACTCCTAAGGTAATCCAACAATTCCCCTTTAATATATGTGTGTTGTTTAGAAAGCACATTTTCAAAAACTTTAAATATTTTGGCATCCTCTTGATTGGTTCAACAAATGGCAAGTTGATTTATAACTTTTGCACAATGTTCATAAACTTTTTTAATTCTTTATCATATGGTTTGGCTTGAACACGTGTAGGTAATGGTGGATGAGGTATCTTTTCATTCACCACTATCTTTCTTCTACTTTTGTTCTCTCAGAATCTCTTCAACTTTCTCATTGTCAATCATCGGCTCACTTGTCTCTTCGACAACATATTGTTCTTTCTCCTCACTCGAAATCAACTATTCTTTTTCTTTTCTTGTGTAACTAGATGAGGTGGTGGGAGTTGCTTCCCTCTCCTTAAAACAATTGCTTTACAATCTTCATTTCTTTGTAGTTTATCATCTTAACCTTTGGCACTCGCATTCAGTTGGTTAGAAATTTGAGACACTTGACTCTCAAGTGATTTCAACGCCATGTAATGTTAATTCATCTTTTCATTATTGTTCTTCCATGCGTCTTGATTTGATTTCAAGTTTTCTTGCGTCATAATCATAAATGAACTTAACGCTTTTTGCAACATATTAGTATTACCTTCTTGTAGATGTGAAGGGAGTACTTTCTGAACAAAACCTTCATTATAAGCTTCTTGCACTTGATGTTGACCTCCTTGATATTGATTTGAGGTCTCACTTGGAAGTTATTTCCTTAGGGGTATGACTGATTATTATTTTGATTTACAGACCATTAGGAATTTAGCTTTGAAATCCAAGTTGAAAGCGATTTGTTTGACCATACTTTGATTACCTTGATTAGACATAAAGAACACGGATTCAGGGTTGTTTTGGCATTCTTCCCAAGCGTGGTCATCAACTCCACAATCAGAACATCGATAAGATTCTTTCACCACTTTCACTTTTTGGTGCTTACTCTTGAATCCTTCTTACACAACTAATTCCAATTGCGAATTTGTTTAGCAAATGTAGAAAACTTGGCATCTAGTGTGGCTCCACCCTTATAATTTGAACTAACCCCTTGGGCTTGTGGTGTAGGTAAACTTCTTTCAGTGTCAATAATTTTCTCCATGCAATTTGTGGCTTGAAGAGGATTCATCGATACAAAACCACCTCCTCCAAGATTATCGACTCTTATTATTGAATTTTCATCAAGTCCTTTGTAAAACATGGAAAGTTGCATCATATGAGTATACCCATGAAGAGGGCACTATTAGGATTAATCATTACAATCCATTTTAATGGATTAATTGTTTAATCCGTTCATGTTTTTTAGGAGAAGTGGAAAAAACTTAGTTTAATGTTGAGTACTAAACGAATCCATTCACATTCCTTTGATAAGTGGAAAAGTCACTTTTTACAAATAAAAAGGCACACATCGGAAAATAAGTGGAGAAAGAAATGGTATATAATGCTTTACCCACCTATTAATTCCAAAAGGCCAAAAGGCTATGAAGGCCAAAGAGGAATAGGCAAAGCCCCACACGCGCGTACCACCACCACCTACCCGCCAGGCCGGCCCGGCCCGGCGTGGGAGTGGGCCGTGGGCTCGTGGGGGAGTTGGGAAGTTTGGGGAGTCAAAAAATGAAAAAATGAAACACCTTTTCTGAAATGATTCAAGGAGAAGTAAGTTGGTTCTTATAGTGGTCGGTTGGAGTTCAAATCCTATCATCAAGAAGACATAAAGTTCATAACGTTCACGCATTCAAGATGCCATAAAGCCAGAATATTCTCCAGCAGTTACAGGTCTTGGTCAACTCGGAAATAAACTAGTGGTCAAGCTTGTGTCCAGGTTCATTGTTTAAATTTAAAAAGGAGTAACATCTGTAACTTCCAAAAAGGTCAGCCTTAATGGAGCACTTGAAGACCCATTTATGGTGACGATTCTGATAGGCCCTTGCTCTCCCCAGTTTTCTATAAATTGAGACTCTCCCTCACTAGCCAAAGGTACGAATACACCAGAAAAGAATAACACTCTGCCTCTCAATCTCTCTAAAAACGCTTTGTAGAGCTTAGTTTTTCCATTAGAGATACCGGTACGCCGAAATATCTTTTTAACAACCATAGGTGTAATTTTTTATCCCTTTCTTTGCGTGTAAGTGTATTTTCATTTCCTGTAATCGTATTTCATTTTGCTGTAATAGTTAGTTTACGCTAAAACGAATATTATTTCTTTTACTTTTGGAAAACCATTTCTGTTTTTCAAAACCGGTGATTATTTTAATCACAATTTAAAAAGATATTCATTTTCTTTACTCACCGGTTATTTTATGAAATGGCCCTTCCTGTTTCGGCTGTTGGTTATCCTTTGAACGCAAAGCCACTTTTCGACGTGAATAAGTTGGAACCCCTTAATGGTTCTAACTACAAGCGTTGGGCACAAAAGGTTATGATTTTTCTTGAACAATATGAACTTGACTTTGCTATAGTCGAGGCTCCTCCACTTATGGAAATTGGAACTCATACTGAACAAGAGCTAGCTAGACATCTTGCCCTCGAATACAGGTTCAAAAGAGCTAATACCATGGCTTGGGGCTGAATGTTGAACAATGTTCCTAATTCCATCTTTGATCTTCTTTCCAAAGAGAAATCGGCAAAGGTCATATGGGAAACTGATGTCTCCTCTTTTGTTATATTTATATGCCTTTAGTAGACATCAAATTAGGTGATTATCTGGCTAATTCGATAGACTTTTAGTAATAATATGCAATATTTCATTTCCTCTCCTTAGATTTTGGTATTTTTGATTTATTAAGGTTTTGCGCGTAATATGGTGTGTTTTAGTGAAAAGTTTATAGGTTTCTAATACTAACAAGGAGAGGAATCAATATTAGAAGTCAAAAATCGTGTAAAGAAGTCAAAAGCTACAAGGAATATCCAAAGGAGTTGACAAATTTGAGCTGAAAATCTGGAAGGCTGATGGAAAGTGCTGATTTCGAGCTACTTAAAGATGGATTCATCCTCTGAGTTATGCAGAAGATTCATACCTTATCGAGTTAGGAAGAATTATCAAGTTGAATGAGTCAATTCAGAGTTATATTGAGAAAGTTATAGCCGTTTTCGTGAAGGGTGTACAACAGTTACGGGATTTGGACTTAAGTTATGGACTTGGGCTTTCTAATTTTCATTTAATCCTTTAAGAAAGCCCTAGTCCGAATTTTTTAGACTTCTATTTTCATACACAGTTCATTATATACAAAGTCAGAGCATCAGAGAAGAAGCAGAAGTAAGGAAGAGAAGAAGTCAAGAGCTGGAGAAATTCAACTTCTCCAATTCGCAGCCGAACCAACTCCTACATTAGGTTTCTTATTCTTTTATTCTGTAAAACAATTATGAATTCCTTTAATTTTAATTTCTTAGTTTTTGCAATTATGAGCTAAATTCATACAGTACTTGAGAACGCATTAATGGGTTAAGCCCCAATCTATTTCATTCTATGTTTTTGGTTTTCGGATTATTGTAATTGAAATTGAATTGGGTAATTAATAAATTTCATTAATTTGCATTTATTGACTATTATCGAAGTAGCTAATCTGTAATAGGACTTAGTAACTAGGCTATTCCATTTAGTGGCGAATGGATCACCTTGACGGGGGGTCTAGGTACGGAAATAATTAATGAATGTAGGATATAAATTATTTGACCTTGACAGGCTTAATTAATCCTATGGCCAATCGGGTAATTAGAACTTAGTCATTTGAAGATGGACTATAATCACCCTGACGGGGTTTGTAGCACCTAAGAATAGGGATGGCAACAGATCGGATATCCTCGAAAAATTGCATAACCACATCCACATCCATTAAGAAAAACGATAACCAAATCCGCATCCATTAACCATCGGATTTTAGAATTATTTACCAAATCCGCATCCACGACGGATGCGTTT
The DNA here is from genome assembly GCA_029959085.1 of Nemophila menziesii. Classification (NCBI taxonomy): domain Eukaryota; kingdom Viridiplantae; phylum Streptophyta; class Magnoliopsida; order Boraginales; family Hydrophyllaceae; genus Nemophila; species Nemophila menziesii. The sequence continues at coordinate 33,151,762 of JARWIR010000005.1, read as the reverse complement.
TATCCACGGTTAATCCGTATCCGCAATCATCTAAAATAATTTAAATAAAATAAATTATTAAATATTTTTAGAATTCTAAAATTAGCTTCAAAATTATTAGAAGACCATAAAATGATATTAGGCAATATATTAATAAAATAGATAATAATCAATTAGCTACTTTATGTATGGAATAATTATATTTGATCGATATTATGTATGAAATTTGCATATATAAAATACATAAAATATATTTATATATTTAGTATATATATTTTTATTCGGATTTCGGATTATCCGTCAGATAATTATAAAAGACCAAATCCTAACGGATAATCCGACGGTTACCTTTTATGAGAACCAAACCCTCAAGGATGCACCATCGGTTCCACTAACAGATTTTTTATCGGATCGGATATCCATCGGTTACGGTTAAAATATGAACCATTGCCATCCCTACCTAAGAATAGCTCCTTAGTCTACCCTGACGGTGGTAAGGAAAATCCTGAATCCCGACCACTATTATTTACCAAATTCATCCCTTAAACAATACATGGAATGAATAGATTTAGGTGAAATCCTAGCGTTACTCGAGTACTACCTTTCCTATTTGCGTCCAGCTATTTTATTTTCTCGCGTCTAGCTTAATATTTACGTTACTTTAGTCTTTTAATTAATTGTCGTAGAATTAGAAAAACAAACAAACATTATCAAAATCATTTACTTGCTTTCCCGTGCAATTAATCTCTACTTGATAAGAATTAGAGTGAACCAATCCGTCCCTGAGAACGAATCTGTTTAACACATATATTACTTGGGACAACTGTACACTTGCAGTTGTGGTTCTCTTTTCCTTATTGTATTATTTTTAGAACACACAAGGGACCACCAGAAACTCTCGAGAAGAAATATGAGATTGATGACTCTGGTAAGAAAAAGTACATCACTGGGAATTGGTACAATTTTAGACTCCCGGATCAGAAACCCATGACTGAACAACTTCATGTGTACGAGAACCTATGCGCAGAGTTAATCACCGAAGGCATGAAGATGTGCGAAGTTTTTCAAGCCAATGTTCTGCTTGAGAAATTTCCCCCATCTTGGAGTGAATACCGCAACCACCTCAAACACAAAAAGAAGGAAATGACTCTCCAAGAACTCATCAGCCACATACAAGTCGAAGAAGCCAATCGACTCAAGGATAAGTCAATCTCTTTCCCTTCGAATTCCTCGAAAGCTAATCTCGTTGAAGATTCTGGCCAAGGTAACAAAGACAGGTTCAAAGGGAAGGGAAAACAACAAGGTACCACCAAGCCTAAATCTGGGGGAAACAAGAACAACAACAACTCCAGCAAACAAGTTGGAGGATTCAAAACTTCCGGTAATATTCAAAAGGGGCATGTTACAGTTGTGGTAAAGAAGGACATAGAGCTTTTAAATGTACCCTTAGAGCTGGCCAGAGTCCCAAAGCTGATGTTAATCTGAATAAGACCAAAGAAACAATTGCCGCGGTAAGGGTTTAGGTAAACTTGGTGGAGAACAAAAGTGAGTGGATCTTTGACACTGGAGCTTCTCGACACTTCTGCGCAAACAAAGCCCTGTTCAAGAAATTTGAAAAAGCAACTGATGGTGAGTGTGTGTACTTAGGTGACTCTTCCACCGCTACAGTTCTCGGGAAAGGACAGGTTCCCCTCAAACTCACCTCTGGTAAGATTCTTGAACTGAATGATGTTCACTTCGTCCCCTCTCTCCGTGGGAACTTAGTTTCCAGAGCGTTTCTTAACAAAGTGGGTCTCAAACTTGTTTTCAAGGGGGGGGGGGGGAATTCCTTATCACCAAAAATGACGAGTTCATGGGGAAAGGGTACTTAAATAATGGCTTGTTTTTTTTACACACTGTAACCCTTACTAAGAATGCATCTAATTCTGCTTATATCATTAAGTCTGTTCAGACGTGGCATGGTAGACTAGGTCATTTAAATGTTGCGTCTATTAAAAGGCTTAAAACTCTTGGACTAATATCCCTTCACAATGTGGATGACTTTGAAAAATGTCAAATATGTGTAGAGTCCAAACTTGCGAAAAAAACTTTTAAATCCATTACCACGAGACAAACTAAATTGCTTGAATTAGTTCATTCGGACTTAGCTGATTTTAAAAACTCCGCCAGTAGAGGAGGAAAACTTTATTACATAACCTTCGTAGATGACTACTCTAGGTTTACTAAAGTGTATCTTCTTAAAACTAAAGATGAAGCGGAAAATGCGTTTTTAAAATATAAAGCCGAGGTTCAAAACCATCTAGACTGTAAAATCAAACGACTTAGGTCTGATAGAGGAGGTGGGTATAGTTCTAATTTCCTTATAGAGTTTTATGAAACCAATAGGATTATCCATGAACTTAGTGCCCCTTATACACCCCAACTAAATGGCATAGCAGAAAGGAGGAATATGTCCCTTAAATAGACTATGAATGCCATGTTAATAAGTTCAGGTTTACCAACCAACATGTAGGGAGAAGCTGTTTTATCAGCCTATTATGTTCTTAATAGGGTACCACATAAATCCCTAGAAAAGACCCATTATGAGATGTAGAAGGGTTTTCCACCAAACCTAAAAAATTTAAAAGTGTGGGAGTGCCTAGCTAAAGTCGAACTACCTGATTTTAGAACTATCACCGTTGGAACCAAAACCATTGACTCAATTTTCTTAGGGTACGCTCAGAATAGTGCGGCATACAAATTCTTGTCCTTCGATGATAACTCTATTTGTGAATCTAGAGATGCTGAGTTCTTTGAACACATTTTCCCTTTGAAAAATTTAAATACTGTCAATGCTTCTTTACCTGTTGATAACTTATCCAGTAATGATGCTTTACCTCTTTGTGATGTTTTCCCTAACCCCTCCACTTCCATGGAGCCTAGTAGTATTCCCGAGGAAGAACTTAGGAGAAGTAAGAGGCGTAGGACCGAGTCCATCTTTGGCCCTGACTTAATAACAACCTTTATCACCGAAGGTTTTCACATTGACCTATTAAATGAACAAGTAGTCAACTGCCTCCTCATGGAGGAAGACCCAAAAACTTATGACAGTGCTTCAAAATCTATAGATTCTAGTTTTTGGAAAGAGGCAATTAATAGTGAACTTGAGTCTATTAAAAGTAACCATACATGGGAATTAACCGAGTTACCTAGGGGTAGCAAACCTATTAGTAGCAAATGGATTTTAAGAAAAAGTTGAGACCTGATGGCTCAAAAGAAAAATTCAAAGCGAGACTTGTTATTAAGGGCTTTACCCAAAATAAAGGTTTAGAATACTTTCACACTTACTCCCAGTGACCAAAATCGCCATGATAAGAACCCTTATTGCTCTAGCCGTCATTCACGAACTTGTAATACATCAAATGGATGTCAAAATCGCGTTCCTGAACGGAGATCTAGATGAAGTGATCTACATGGCTCAACCTGGAGGGTGTGTGGTCCCTGGTCAAGGGGACAAAGTGTGTAAGTTGAAAATATTCTTGTATGGTCTGAAACAGGCACCGAAAAATGGTATGAAAAACTAGATAGTACTCTTATTTCAGATGGTTTTGTAGCTAACACTTCTGAATTTTGTGTTTACTCCAAGGTAACAAATTCAGAGTGTGTTATCATTTGCCTTTATGTAGATTACATGCTCATCTTTGGTACTACTATTCATATTATAAATGAAACTAAATGCTTCTTGTCTTCCAGATTCGACATGAAACATATGGGAGAAGCTGATGTAATACTTGGGGTAAAAATCATTAGAACCCTGAATCAGTCTCATTACGTAGAAAGGATGCTGAAGAAATTTAATTCCTTTGAGGTAACGCCTGTAAATACTCCGTATGATTCTAGCATTCATTTATCCAAACACGTTGGAGATGGTGTATCCCAAAATGAATATGCTCAGATCATAGGGTGTGTGATGTTCTTAATGAACTATACTCGACCAGATATTGCCTATGTCGTGAGTAGACTTAGTCGATATACTCATAACCTGAGTAGTGACCACTGGATTGCACTTCGTCGCCGTTTGAAGTACTTAAGGGGTACCATTGATCTTGGTATTCATTATAACAAATTTCTCGCAGTTCTTAAGGGATTTTGTGGTGCAAACTGGATATCTAACAATGACAAAGTAAACTCCAGCAGTGGTTATGTGTTCTCCTTAGGGGGAGGTGATGTATCGTGGAAGTCCTCTAAACAGACTTGTATAGCACACTCCACCATGGAGTCAGAGTTTATAGCACTAGAGTTGGCAGGGCAAGAAGCGAAGTAATTGAGGAGTCTCCTATCAGATGTGCCACTATGGGAAGGAAGTGCAACGCCCATGTGCATCCACTACGATTCCCAAGCAGCCATTGGAGTCGCTCATAATTGCGCCTATAATGGGAAAAAGAGACACATTTGCATTAGGCATGGTTTAATTAAACAGTTACTAAAAAATGGTGTGATAGCCTTGGAATATGTACGATCAGAGGAGAATCTAGATGATCCGTTTACCAAAGGCTTAACCAGGAGACTAGTCCTGGAGACGTCGAGGGGGATGGGACTAAAACCCATTAATCGGGAACATGTGACTAATGAGTCAATATAATTTCCCCATCCCTAATGCTCAAACCTAAATCGTCTTGCTCATAGCCACTCGTGGTGGTCCGTTTGAGAAGGACTTGATGAAGAAGGTGTACCGAGTGTTGAACTCACATTGAATTCATAGCTTTTATGGTGATTTTTTCGAGAAGGACTTGATGAATTCACGGTAACACTAAAACCCAATATTCATGGTAGAGTGTTAAGAAGACGTCCTTACACAACTCTCAAATGAATAAATCCACCAAGTTCATAGCCTGCAAAAGGTGGTCCTTAGAGAAGGACTTGATGAACAAGATAAAAGGAGATGTTTGAGGGAACTATAGATTTCAACAAGGTAGAGTATGTGTTGTGAGGGTCTCGGTCGGAAACTGTTAAGTTTAAAAGTAAGTTCACTTAACAGGAATCTGGTGGTTGCCTTACTTCACTACGTGGCAATTCAAATCGAAAGATATTGCCACTTAACTACAATTCACCCAAAGGCTGGTAGATATGGTAACCTGTTCACCTTCTCTCCCAAAGACCCTGAGTGGGGGATTGTTAGGATTAATCATTACAATCCATTTTAATGGATTAATTGTTTAATATGTTCATGTTATTTAGGAGAAGTGGAAAAGACTTAGTTTAACATTGAGTATTAAACAAATCCATTCCCATTCCTTTGAGATGTGGAAAAGTTACTTTTTACACATAAAAAGTACCACATTGGAAAATAAGTGGAAAAATCAATGGTATATAATGATTTACCCACCTATTAATTCCAAAATACCTAAAGGCTATGAAGGCCAAAGAGGAATAGGCAAATCCCCACACGCGCACACCACCACCCGCCCAGCCGACCCGGCCTGGGCGTGGGTCATGGGGGAGTTGGGGAGTCAAAAAATGAAAAATGAAAAATGAAACACCTTTTCTGAAATGATTCAAGGAGAAGTAAGCTGGTTCTTATAGTGGTCGGTTGGAGTTCAAATCCTATCATCATGAAGACATAACGTTCACGCATTCTCCAGCAGTTACAGGTCTTGGTCAACTCGGAAATGCACTAGTGGTGATGCTTGTGTCCAGGTTCATTGTCTGAATTTAAAAAGGAGTAACATTTGTAACCTCCAAAAACATCAGCCTTAATGGAGCACTTGAAGACCCATTTATGGTGACGATTATGATAGGCCCTTGCTCTCCCCATTTTCCTATAAATAGAGACTCTCCCTCACTAGCCAAAGGTACGAATACACCGGAATGAATAACACTCTGCCTCTCTTTCTCTCTAAAAACGCTTTGTAGAGCTTAGTTTTTATGTTAGAGATACTGGTACACCATAATATCTTTTTAACAACCATAGGTGTAATTTGGTATTCCTTTCTTTCCGTGTAAGTGTATTTTCATATCCTGTAATTGTATTTCATTTTGTTGTAATAGTTAGTTTACGCTAAAACGACTATTTTTTCTTTTACTTTTGGGAAACCAGTTCTGTTTTGTCAAAACCGGTGATTATTTTTATCACAGGAACCTAGTTAATTTTTGTTGGTATCTTGTCTATGTAACTCCTATATCTTTTCCATCTTTCTGATTGAAATTATCAAGCTCCACTTGATCTTTTACTCTCATGCTTTAAGGATAAAGGTCTAAGAATCGCACTTGAAGAAAATCCCAATCAGGGTTTGCTTCAGATAGTTGCAGTCTAGTGGTCGCTCCTAGAGTGTGATATAAATCAACACAAAATAATAGGATTAACTAACTGCAAGTGTACGAGTCGTTCCAAGTAATTGATAAGTAAAAATGGGTCATCGTCTCCTGATGTCTCCTCATTTGTGATAATATAATATACTTCCGAGACATCATTTTAGGCGTATTTATTAGTTTATAGGTCGATCTTAGCTTAATTTAGTGCACTTTCCTATTTTGAGTTTTGATTTAGTAACATAATATTTTTAGAGCATATTGGGTTTAATTGTTTATTTAGTGTGAAGCTTTAAAGATAATTATGGAGATTAATTAGAGTCCAAGTCAAAGACTATAAGATATGGAAAGAGATATGCATGGTAATTGGAGATAGAAGGAAACAGAGTTCAATTAGGAAAAGGAAAAGCTGCCTTAAATCTGAATTTTTGCAGCACACGCCTAAAGAAGTGGTGATAACTCCAAGAAAGAAGCCGATTTTGGTAAATTCCTTTCATATGGACGTAGATAATTCTGTGAGGATTCTTTTGGTATCTTATGGAGCAAAAACGACCAATAATGAAGAAGATATGCTCAAAACAGTCCAGCAGTGTTTATCTTTATTTCCATACGAATTTGAGTTGGGCTTGGAGTCCACCACTTACTTCTCCTTCAAAAAATCGAATTAGGTCTTCCTATACATTATAAATACAGCCTCTTAACATTAAAAAATCATCCTTGGCTAGACCTTAAGGCCAAGAGGAAGCTGCACACAACTGACACAAGAGAAGAAGTCTGGAAGGAGTTGTGCATCAATCATGTCTACTTCAACCTCTTATTTTGTAATTCTTTTCTCTTCTTTTCTTTGTATAAATTAATTCTATTAGCTTGGGTTTTGCATCATGTATAAACTATGAATTCTAATTCTTCTATCTAAGTTTCTTTGGGAATTATATGTTTTAATCTGATATTAGCTACTTACCTTTATGTTTGATTATGTGTTTTGATTTAATGATTGTTTTCCTTGCGGTGCGCAACATTTAGGATTACCTTAATAGTAGTTAGATGATCACATTAGCTGGGTGTTTAACTATTGAACCACCACATAACGTCTAGTGTCGATATTAGTTCTAACAAAACATGATTCTAACTAGATAGTCATTAGGGTTTGTTTTAATCACCATATCACCAATTGATTGCTGCGTTTGCTTAGGGCCTTGGTGGCGTTTGATAACCCTATGTGTAACCACGTCTTGGTTGTGCCGTAGCCCCCTTAGTCGCTCTCAAGGTCTAAGGAATGGGAATTTAGAATCCTGACTAAGTATACCAAGAGCTAATATTCTCCCTTATAAACTAGATCTAATAGATAGAATTAGAAGGATTAGTGCATACTAGTAAAACCTAAGCTATATCTCTCATCTCATATTCTTCATATTTATTGTCTTTTATTTTCTTAGTTTTAATTAGTTACTTCGAAATTCATATCTTTTATTTTCTGTCTTTTATTTAGTAGTTTAGCTTTATAAAAACCAAATAAAAATCTATTTTCCTTTTCTTTCTTTGCGTATTATCTTTCTATCTTTTATATCTGCACTTGATAATTTGCATAAGTTCTCTCTAACTTTCGTCAGTCTCTGAGGAACGAATCTTCTTATCATTAAAACGTGCATATGTCCTGTAATACTTGCACTACCGTGTTAGCTTAGGGTGTTTATTTGCATCTAAATTATATCATTTTTTATCACACCTTAGGCCACACCATCTCCATAGGGATTACGAGGTTATGCATAAGAGCTTGAATCAAAGAATAGAAGTAACTGTGAAAAGAACATAAATAGTTACTTGTCTTGCTTCAAAATAATAAATTTCTAATGAAAGAATCAAAATAGAACTAATGACTAAAGCTAAAAGTAACTAAATTAACTAAGAAAAGATTACTTAGATGAGAGATATACTTAAGTCTCGTTAGGGATTTACCAAAATTCATTAATCTAAGTTATTATTTAAGGGTACAGTCAGTATTTTGCACTAGTCGGGATTCTAAAGTCTTCCTAAATCCTGTTAGGGTAGATAAGATGCTAATCTGCGGTACTAATGACCTCGTCAGAGTGACATTATAATACGTTCAATCGGTGTAATTATAAAACCTAATGACTAGGCAGTTAGTTAAGACCGCCAGGTTCAATAACGCACACCACACGTCTATGTTCTATATCCGTATTAAACTCTCCCTCCCGGATGATCGTCTCACAACGAATAGCTTAAATACTCAGTCCTATATCTAGATGACCAGTAAAGACATAGTAAATAAATGCAAATACATAAGCAATGGAAAATAGTTTGACTCCAATTAAATTAACAAAATCCCAAATTCAATAAACCGTAAAGTAAAAACTAGGGTTCATCCCTTAGTAAGGATTAACAAGTAAAGGAAAATTATCCCATAAATGAAGTAAAGAAAATAATAGAAACAAAGAAATACATGAAAACTGGAATAGGGTTGGTGCTGAATTGTTGAAGATTGGTCAAAGACCAATCTTCTTCTCTTTTACTCCCCGCTCCAAGCGTTCTTCTCTCTCTATCTCTCAAAATGTATGTTCTATATAGTTGTGTACTGATTAATGAGGTCAAATAAGTCTTATATAAAGGTATAAACTGTACTTGGCCCATATGGGCTTAAGTAAGTGATTAAAAGGGCCCAAATCTGTGTTAATTAATTCGGAACTGAACTACACCACTTTAGTAATCGACCATAACGTTTTCATCATAAGTCTAAATCCACTGATTCCACATCTTAAATTTAAGTGACTTCAAGATTCACACTTTTCATTCGGACCCCTAAGTCTGAATTATAATCGATGAGCCTCAGAAATGGAAACAAGTGACAACTTAACTCTTTCGGAAACTCCTCCACCTTTACCAAAGTGATTTCTTTCGCTCTTTCAACGCTTTTCCTTGTTCTTGGACTTAAATATTCACTTCTTCTCTTCATCTTGGTTCCTCATAGTATCCATATACCTAATAACTTTACACGAAACCAACAAATTAATGCACAAAAGCTCTAAAAGTACAAATAATTCCAGAATGAATGAAGAAAGTGTAATATAGCAAAATACGATGATAAATCTAGTAACTAAGTCCAATTTAAACCTAAAAAGATGTCTCGCGGAGGGATTTTTCTCTCAAAAAATAGGAGACATCATCTAGGCACTCACCTGCACCCCTAGTCAAAAAGAGTTGAAGCATAAAGCTATACATTTGTTCCCTTGTAATGCCTTGAGTAATGTAGGCGTCACAAATTTGTATGAACTTTTGAATGGCTCAGACCTGGTATTGGTGTACAACTCCACTATAATTCCATAAATAGCAAATTGTCCAAGCATGTCTTGATCAGGACGAAATCTCGTGGTTGAGTGATTGGAGGGCAAATCTTTAACGGTTGAACACAGAAAGGCATTACCGACATAGGGATACCTTGAACGGGAGTGATAGGTGGATTTGCTCCGTTCACATTCAAGGCTCCCATATTTCTCTTTGGATTGATTTGTCTTAACCTGTAAGATCTGTAGAGACAAAACCAGAAAAATGCATAAAACAGAAAAAAAAACTAAACACTAACTACAAACTAAAATACAACAATTACAAAGTTGTAGTCCCCAGCAGCAGCGCCATTTACTTGTTGTGGTTCCAGGTGTGATAATAATTTGCTACCTATGGAACCGTGATTCCCCGCAACCGTACGGGTTTTCGTCAACTAAAAATGTGATAAGCTCAAGGTTATCGTTCCTCATGGACTTCCAAGATTGTATAAATTATGTTTTGAATGTAATATAATGTAAAGTTGCAGTGTAAATAATATAATACAAATGATATTTGTCTGATTTTCGAATTATGGGATAAATTGCAATAAAATAAAGACTTAACTAAAGTGAAAAAGAATAAAGTACTAAAGAGAGTAGAAAATATTAAAGGTAATGCTTGATCCTTGCGACTAATCCTTTTAATCAGTTATTATTTTGTTATATGTATAAGGGCTAATTGAGTGATTCCCATTAACCGGGATTCAAACGTATCTCTAACTCCCGTTAGGGTTGACTTAGATCTCAATCTTACACATTAATAGGCTATCCAATAAATTTAAATCTTACCCTATTGATTGTCCAAAGGACAAGACCGTTAGGTTCAATGCCTCGCACTAGGCGTTTATACACTATGTTCGTAATCTGACCCCCCGACATAAGGTGCAACCGAAAATCTCAAACTACCCACGCGTGATCAAGACATGGATAGGAAACAAGTATAACTATATAAAACAATGGAACAAATAAAACCTTCAATTCATCTCAATAAATTACTTATCCTAAATATCCAAAACAAAGATAATAATCAATTAGGGTTCATACCCATTGCAAGTTTCAAGCAATAAAAGTTTAGCTCATACTAAATAAATGAAAATACATTAAAACTAATGATAGAATCTTGTTTAGGAGATAAGATATACTCTAATTAACCTAAAATACCAAATGATTTGGTTGTGGAATGATGGAGAATGGTGAAATTTGGGTGGAAACCCTTCTTTTTCCTTCTCTAGGCGTGGCGCTCCTTTCTATGCTGAAATAATTTGGTAAAAAGTGAAGTGTAATGATGTGTGTTAAAAATAGGAGCTCATATATGCTTATATACTTGGTCAAAAATGCTCTGGACCTAATGGGCTCACTGAGTGGCTTAAAACTAGCCCAACCCGTTTTTTACCAATGTTGTCCAGGTTCGAGTCACATTGGCAAAACTGACATAACTTTCTCGCCTCAACTTCGAATGACGTCCGCCACCTCTCGCGCGAAACTGACTTCAAGCTCCATGTTAGTAAAAGGAATTACTTCAAAATCTCTGACCAGTTTTTCGTGGTGACTAAAACAATGTGACGTCAAGACTTATTACGTTAAGGCTCTAGCTTCCAAAACTGACTTTATGCTCTTTTTACGCCTTGGTTTGGGTTTTAACTTCAATTCTTGACTTATATTCATCTTGTTGGACTCTAGTGTCAACCATATACCTAAACGCTACACACTTAACACACAATTAAATCACAAAAACTCTATAAATAGCATAATATCCAAAAGAATATGGAAAAGTAAGATATGAAAAGTATTATGAAAAATCCCTCACTTAGGTCCCATTAAACCTCAAAAAGATGTCTTGTGGGTAGATTAATCTATCACAAAAGAGGAGACATCACCCGTCTGTAACCCTCACTCAACAAACCTAGTAACCTCACCCAAGATCATATATGTCCCTTCATCTAGCTGGAAAGAATCATCGCTTTTTAAAGATAAAAACTATCCAATCTTTTTAGATCGGGTATCAGTTATCAAGAAAATTTAGAAGTTTTGTCATCGTTTATAAAGCGAAGCAACAAGTAGCTAGAGAAATTAAATTAGCGGATCAAGATGAAGCTAATAATAGATATAAAAAGAAGGGAATATGGAAATTTAGGTTGATGGTTGAAAAAAAGGGTTTGGATTATGAGAGTAAAATGAAGGATTAATTACTTTGTAATCTCAACACTGGGGTTATGGATATTACACTTGATCACTAGAAGGCTGTGAAAATCGATGTTTTCGTTGTAGCTAGGTTAGGGGGAGGTTTAGCCCTGTATACTAAAGATAATGTAAAAATAGAGATATTATCATCACTCACAAAGTTAAAACCAAATATACCTATGTATATGGCCTCCTATTGAAGCCAATTAAATCCAATTACTTGCTAAAATTTCACAATGTGATGATAAAGATCGCCATTGTCTTGTGATTGGTGATTTCAATATAATAAGAAATAGTTATGAGAGAATAGGGGGGAAACAAAGTTAATAAAAGTAGCATAAGGTGTTTTGATAAAATTATTAATAACTTAACACTGGAAGAGATTCCAAGACATGGGTGTGAGTTCACCTAGTCCAATAGGAAATCATGAGAAAAATTATTAAAATATGTGTTAGATAGAGCTTGAATAAATAAAAGTTGGAGTACAATGTTTCCTAATGCCTGGTTAGCTTTACTACCAACAGTAGGATCCGATTACTGTCCAATTATACTCCATCAAGATCAAAACTTCAACAATAAGAAAAGGAGATTCTATATTCAGTCCTTGTGGGCATCTGAAGTAGAATGTTTGAACATAATTAAAAATGTGTGGGATGAGAATAAAAGTTTAAGGGGGGTATTCCTACTAATAAAATAACGTTTATGCTGAATGTCACAAAAAGAAAGTTATTAAGGTGGAACAAAGAAAAATTCAATAACAATAGAAAATGTATTGAAAATTATATGGATAGGTTGGAAGTTTTATCAAATGGTGATACTAATAATGGCAATTGGGATGAGTATAATGCTATAATAAAACTTAAGAAAAGACATGGGAAATAGAAGAAAATGTATTGAAAATTATATGGAGAGGGTAAAAGTTTTATCAAATGGTGATACTAATAATGGCAATTTGGATGAATATAATGTTATAATAAAACTTATAGAATAGGCATGGATAAATGAAGAACAATACAGGAAAGATAAGTCTAAAAATTTGTGGTTAAAAAAGGGGTGATAAGAATACTACTTATTATCATGCAAGCACAAAAAGTAGAAGAAAGATAAATAAAATAAGAAGAATAAAAAATGATAATAATGAGTAGATAGAAAAGGAAAGGGATGTAATAAGTATTTTTAATAGTATTTTAATGATGTTTACAATTCAATAGGGCCTATGGATTTTAACCAAGTGGTATCCCAAGTGCAACTTGTTGTAAGCAATTAAATGAATAAATCTCTTACAGCACCAATCACCAATGATGAAGCAAAAACAAATGTTTGGGAGTTGGGTTTAACAAAGGATCCAAGGTCTGAAAGTTAAAATGGAATGTTCTATAAAAAAATATTGGGAAATCATAAAATTGGATGTGATAAGAATTATAAATGAAATCTTGTTTAATAGTGGTAGTTAGGAGCCTTTTAATCAAACTTTCATAGCTCTCATTGCCAAAGTTGAAATCCCTTCTGAGGTGAATCATTACAGACAATGTTAGTAAATAGACTAAAACCCTTGATGCCTTTACTAGTTGACAAAAACCAAACATGTTTTATCTCACATGAAGTTACTATATTTATTAAGAGAAAAAAGGATACAAAAAAATATATGCTAGCCATTAAGGCTTATGTTAAAAAAATCATACGAGTATATTGAATGGGATTTTTTAGAAAAATTATTAAGTAAAATGGGTTTTCACCATAAATCGGTGAGTATAGTAGTGAATTGTGTCAATACAGTGACTTACTCTTTACTCATTAATGGAAAATATCATTTAATCACTATACCGACTAGAGGTATAAGTCAATGGAATCCTTTGTCCCATTTCCTGTTTTATCTTATATCTCAAACTCTAACTCTACTAGTTCAAGATAAAGTTAGAAACAATCTGTTTGAATGTTTTAAAATAGGAAAAAACGGTACCATCATCATCCATCTACTCTTTGCAGATGACAATATTTTTTTCCTAAAAGCAACTTATAAAGATATTGAAGCTTTTAACAATTTGATGGTTGAGTATAATAATGCCACTGGATTATGTTTGAATAAATCAAAATATGGTATCATTTATTAATACACCTAGACATATTAAGTTTATAATGACTGGAAGATTACAGATGAAACAAGTCGACTCTCTTGGTTCATACTTAAGATTACCTATTGACTAGAGTAGGTATAAGAGTACGAACTTGGAATGGTTAGTGCTTAGAATTCTAAACATAATTGAAAACTGGAAAGTAATTTTTTTTGTCTTAAAGTGGGAAAGAAATACTGAAAAAAAATTTGCTACAAAATTTACCTAATTATATTATGTTTACCTTTATATTTCCCAAAAATCTATGTAATACCATAAATGAAATCATATTTAATTTTTGGTGGAGCAAGAATAATAAAAACCAAAGTATACATTTTGAAAGTTGGGGCTCTTTATGCTCCTCTGGATATGTGGGAGGCCTAGGTTATAGAGATATCAACATCATGAATATAGCTTTACTGGGTAAACTTGCTTGGTATGTGATTCAAAATCCAGATTCACTACTAGGCATTTTATTGAAAGGGAAGTGATGTATCCTTATTTTTGAAATAATAATCTAGGTTGGAGACCTCATTTTAGGTGTATATGATTAATTAATTAGGGATTTTTATCCGTTATTTGGTAATTTCTTATTTCTGGTCTTGATTTGATGATTTACTACTTTTAGAGTATATTTGGTTTAATTTGTGTGTTAATGTAAAACTCTTGAAGTTTATGGAATATAATTAGATTACAAATAAATTATAAGAAGATAAGTAAAGAAATATGGAAGGAATCAAGAGATAAAAGGAAGTAGAGATAAAATAGGAAAGGAAAAGCTGCCAGGTAAATCTGAAATTCTGCAGCTATATCCACTAAAGTGAAGATAACTTCAAATTGGATGGGTATTGGGACAAGCATTCAAAATATTAAAGATATATATATATGTATATATATTTGATTCGGCCATTTTGATATAAAGTAGGCGAAAATCAAACCAATAACGAAGGGGGTATGATCAAAACAGTGAGAAGTGATTATCCTCTCCTATATTTAGGAAACGAATTTGAGTTAGACTTGAACTCAAATTACTTACCTTTACTCACCAATTTCGACCTAGGGTCTTCCTAACACTTATAAATACACCCTCTTAGCATTATAAACATGTCCTTGCTTAGTTCTAAGCCATATCTTAGTCCTTGATCAATTATTTATAGTCCTTGCTTGAATATTAATCTTTAGTATCAAGTTTATCATCCAAAGAAGCAAGAAGAACGAGAGTGATAAACTCCCCTTCTACATCTCTCCTTCTCTATATTTAGCGTAATTAGCTATAAATTTGTGTCTTCACCATATTTCTAAACTTTTATTCTAATAAGTTTTATTATTAATTGTTGGGTTATTATTTTGTTTAAATTTCATAACAATATTTGTTATATAATTGATTTGAGCTTGGCGTAAATCTGTATTGTGTGCTTTGACTTATTTTTTCCAGTCCTAGATTTGGCCAATCTTAGGACTATCCTTAGTAATTGAGTTAACACCCGGAAGGGGGATTCAATTATTGACAACACCACATAATCGTCTAGTGTGCGGTAGTGATCCTGACGGGATTGCCTAGCTAGATAGCTATAAAGGTTTGATTTAACCACCGATCATTACGCAGGGTCCCCTTAACCAAGTCCCCTAGTAGTGGAGAGGTTGCTCCTAAGTCCACCTTGACTGGGGATAGGAATAATTTAGAATCCATGTTAGTATATATTTCTCAATTCACCCTTAAGGTTAGAATAACAACTTAGTAAGATAAGCTCATATTAGTAACCTAATTTACATAACTTACATTCACATTTATTTATCAGTATTCTTATTTATTTATTCACGTCAGATAATTATTCATCTTACCTCATTTTAGTCTAAACATCTAAATTCGTCTACGCTTATTGAATATAAGTAGATTTAACGGATTAAATCTCTACAAACGAACTTTATTTACTAACTAAACTTGCAAACGAACTGTGATACTTGCAGTGAGTTTCCCTGGTTGTTAAGGGTGTGTGTCTTATCTTTATTATTATTGTTATTATCATTATTTATCACACCTTCGTCCCCACCAGGAAGTATTTCCCCCATGATAGCTTTTTGGAAGCGAAAATTGGACTTTCTTCCTCCTTTGGTTGGATAATTATTTAAGAGGGTAGGAAAGTGTTTGAGAAATAAATAAAATGGAAATTTGGAAATGGTTTACAAATTAATGTGCAAAATAATATTTGGATCAATAATAAAAATAAAGTCATAAAACCTCTAGACAATACTATAATGCTAGTAAAAGAATTCTTTCACGTTGATGATAAGAATTGGAATATTGATTATGCTACCATAAAATTCAATTATGAATAGCTAATATTAATCTTAGTATGCCTATACTTCCCTTTGATTGTCTTGAATTATGTTTTTGGAATGCTACTAAAGATGGGAATCATACTGTGATAAGTGCATATCAGATACTAAAAAAAGAAAAAGATGAAGAAAATAAGGGTGTAAGCCCCCATCAACCCTCATAATCTCATACTAATGATCCAGGTATCTGGAATAAAATTTGGAAAATGATTAGTACACCTAAAATACAAAATTTTATTAGAAGATGTATTATGGATTCATTACCAACTGAAGTGAATCTTTATAACAGAAAATGCACAAAATCAAAAGTGTGACAACTATGCTATTGGAATGATGAAACTATGAGAATCTTTTTTTTTTGCTTGCCCTTGGGGAAAAGATCTTTGGTATTCATCTCCTTTAACACTTAAAACTATGAATAATATTACTTCAAGGATTGGTGACTGGTTTCTTAAAATTGTTCTCTCCTTGAAAGAAATTCATGATCACAATTTGATTATGCTGAACTTTTGACTTTTGAGTAATATTTGTTGGCAAATTTGGAAAGGAAGGAATCACTATGTGTTTAATAGAGTATCTCCTGGCCCAGTCTTTATATGTAAGATAGCTTACTCAAATTGGAAAGAATATAAAAAAAAGTTAACTCTAATCCTAATGATGCAACTTGTAACGAGCCAAAGGAACATGACTCTAATAATTCTGTTTACCAACAATTTCATGTAAATGTTCAAAGTGACAAGGTCATATGTAATAAAAATGACCGGATCCCACCCCCTACTAATAAGATTAAAAGAACACTGATGCTAGTTTTTCCTTGTTTGGTTGTGAAATTGCATATATAATCAGGACTCTTTTGGAAAGCTAGTTGGAGGTGATGCTAAAATTATTGAAGCTATAAATTCAGCAGAAGTGGAAACACAAGGCATTTTGTAGAGATGTGAAGTAGCGCAAGGTTTTCCTACCAACTCGATAATTATTGAAAGTGATTGTGAAGTTATAGTAAAACCTTTAGCTTCTAGAATTCACTATAGCAATTTTGATTGTTGTAATCTTATAAAATCTATATACATTACTGTGGAAACTTGTAATCTACTTTTTCCTTTGTTTGTCGCAAATGCAATAGAGTAGTTGATTGGATCGCCAGACATAATCTTTTAGGTACGTTGTTTGGTGACTAGAGTTCTTTACCTCTTCCCCAATCAGCTCAATTGTTACATCTTAATCTGACTGTTAGTTTTTATTAGGCAAAACAAAGCTTATATTAAAAAAGGATAATCTAGAATTGTTTAACCCACTCCAGACAAGTCAAAAGTATTACAATAATTACTCAAAATAGAAACAAGATCATTAGGTAAATTACACATCCAACTAATTGGTGGGGAGAAAATCTAAAAAAGCCTTCATGATCCAATCCGCAGCCTAGTTAGCAGTTCTTTTTATCCCACGAATCAGTATTTGAGGGTGGTCTATTGCCATAATTTTAATGTAGAAATATTCTTCCATGAGCAGTACACGTTGGGGGACCGTACGTCATAAACAACTGCTTCTGTATCAGATTCGATATTGGTGCATGTAGAGGTGTTGTCAATGGCAACCGTAGAGCATTATGAAGTGTCTTTGCTTCTGCCTCGAAACTAGAGTGGTGTCGCCTAGGGTGTGATAAAAATAAGATAAAAATTAAGTTAAGAAACTACGCACTCTCACCCTAGACAGGCACAGTACTGCAAGTATTACAGGACGTATGCAAGTTTTAATGATAAGTTAAGTTCGTTCTCAGGGACTTAAGTGTGCTAATCGCGTGAGTAGAAATAACGAGTAAAAGTAAATAATTAAAGACAGAAAATTAAAGGGAACAGATTTTCGAATTTAAGAATTAAAACTAAGATAGTAAAAACAATAAAATAAGAAATATGAGATGAGAAGTATAGCTCAGGTTTTGCTAGTATGCACTAATCCTTCTAATTCTATCTATAAATCTAGTTAATAAGGGAGAAATTAGCTCTTGGTATACTTAGTCAGGATTCTAAATTCCCATACCTTAGACCTTGAGAGCGACTAAGGGGGCTATGGCACAACCAAGACGTGGTTTAGAATAGGGTTATCAAACGCTACTAAGGCCCTAAGCAATCGCAACAATCAATTGGTGATATAGTGATTAAAACAAACCCTAATGACTATCTAGTTAGAATCATGTTTTGTCAGAACTAATATCGACACTAGACATTATGTGGTGGTTCAATAGTTAAACACCCTGTCAAGGAGACCATCTAACTACTATTAAAACAATCCTAAAGTGATCAGTTCTAGGAAAGACAATAAATCAAAACACATAAACAAATATTAAGTAAGAAGCTAATATCAAATTAAAACATATAATTCTCAAAGAAACTTAGGTAGAAGAATTAGAATTCATAGATTATACATTATGCAAAACCCAAGCTATGGGGAGTTTAGTTTATACCTGAAGGAAATAAACTAAAAGCAATTACAAAAGACATCATCTTACTCTCTACAATAAACTGGAATAATAAAACCTTAAGAACTAATTACTATGAGGCAAGGATGATTTACAAGTGATATAAGGGTGTATTTATAGGTGTTTAGAAGACCTAATTCGTTTTCTTGAGGAAGAGATAAAGTATTGGACTCCTAGCCCAACTCAAATTCGTATGGAAATAAAGATAAACACTGCTGGACCGTTTTGAGCATATCTTCTTCGTTATTGGTCGGTTTGAGCTCCATAAGATACCAAAATAATCGTAACAGAATTATCTTTGTCCCTATTAAAGGAAATTACCAAAATCGGCCTATTTCTTGGGGGTAAATAGCACTTCTTTAGGCGTGTGATGCAGAATCCCAGATTTAGGCAGCTTTTCCTTTTCCATCTTTTTAGCTTTTGTTTCCTTATCTCCAATTACCATGCAAATCTCTTTCCATATCTTGTAGTCTTTGACTTGGACTCTAATTAAGCTCCATAATTATCTTTAAAGCTACACACTAAATAAACAATTAAACCCAATATGCTCTAAAAATAATATTTTACTAAATCAAGACTCAAAATAGGAAAGTGCACTATTTCTCAAGAAAATCGATTAGAAAGACTTCTAAATCACTAAAAATGATGTTTCATCCTAACATTAATCTATCACAAATGAGGAGACATCATAGAGCTAGCATAGGAGTTCATAGCAAAGCCTGAAACTAACTCTCCTTTTCTATTGCAGTCTACAGCGGCTGAGAAGGCTTTCCCAGCTTTGAAGGATGTGTCAACATTGATCTTGATCTCGTGTTAGGGGGTGGGATCCAGATTGGTGAGGTGGATTTCCAAACAGGGGTGTCTATAATTGGGGGGATGTGGGGACTATCCAAAGAGATTGTATCACATCATAAGATGTCCATGCAAGTAGAATTCATTAGAATTAACAAGTGTCAATATTGATTGGTATGTCTTCAGTAACTTTTTTATTACGCATAATCCATTAGTCCATAAGCAGGAAATAATAATAAGTAAAAGATAAGATTTATCCTGCTTAGAATGGACTCTATCCAATAACATTCAATCCAACATTTAATACCTAAACCAAATAAGGGATCTATACTGCAGTGAAGATGGGATATGAACCACAATTTCTTAGTCCATTCGCAGTTAAGAAGAGGTGTTCAATGTTTTCTTCCTCTTTAAGGAAAATTTTACACAAACCCGAGTTAATACATCTCCTAATAAATCTAACTCTTTCAATAGATAAAACGTTCATCAGAACTCTCCAGAAAAAGAATTTAAATTTTAGAGGAACCTTAGAGGCCCAACAAAGAGAAATTATATCATGGTTAGGGAAGATGGAAGGAGTTGGAAAACTTGGGGGAGTATAAAGGTTTCAACCGCAAAAGATAGCCAAATTTACTAGTGTTGTGTGGCCACACATAATCTGTGGGCCCTTCAACCCAGGGTATATTAAGTTTAAGAATCTGTAGAGTTATTGCAAGGGGAGTTAGTGAGTGAATTAACTCAACCTTCCAAGTTTTTATGGTAGTATGGATTAAATCTGCAACATATTTAGGAAAATAGGGATCTTCACTATACTGGGGAGGTTTAGTCAGGTAATTACTAGTCCAATTATTCTCCCAAAAAAGAGTATAATGACCATCCCTATACGTTATAATCACACGTTTAAAAAAAATTATACCCCTTCAATATACTATTCCAAATCCAGGAAGAACCCATAATAGAGGGATAATGTAGGATATAAACATTTTGAAAATATAACCCTTTATGGACTTGGTGAACTAAGGACTCTGGGTTATTAAGAATAGACTAAGCTTGTTTAGCTAGAAGGGATAATTTGAAAACTTCCAGATTTTTTATCCCTAGACCTCCATCAAACTTAGGGGATGCTACCTTACTCCAATTTATCCAACGAATCCCTACATCTTCATTATTCCCCCAAAGGAAGTGGCTAGTAAGGGGATTAATTTTTTTAATGACACCTTTAGGAATAGCTAGAAGGGACATAAAGTAGGTTGGGAAAGCATGAATAATTGAAGATATTATAGTGGCTTTCCCAACCATAGAAAGAATGAATTCTTGCAACCAAAAATTCTACCTTGGATATAAGACCATCCATATATTTGGTCTTTGAATTACCCTATTTGGTGAGATTACCTAAGTTGAGACCAAGGTCATCTGTAATAGGCATTCTAAAAGCATCACCCACGAGATATTTCATAGTATGGGTAGTATTAGGGCTAAGAAGGATAAATGTCTTATTAAGATTAAGGGATAGGCCAGAAGCGAAACAAAACTTATATAAAATCTCGTTAAAAGCATGAAGTTCCAGGGATGAATTGCAGAGGAAAATATAAAATCATCTGCGAATAACAGATGATGAATTGAAGGGTCATCCCTACTCAAGCGAATCCCTTTGATGATCCTAGAATTGAAATCATTCTCTATCAGCGCTGACAACATATTTGAGGCTATGGTGAACAGGTAGGGGGATAAAGGGTCCTTTTGCCCTAGTCCACGAGAAGGAGTGAATGATCCAGACATATGGCCATTAAGGACTATATTGAAAGTGACAGATGTGATACACATCTTTATGAAGGATATCTAATCGACAGAGAAGCCTATTTTTAAAGATAATTTAAACAAGAAAGACCGACATACTTTATCATAAGTTTATGAATGTCAGCTTTGATGATAGAGTAGCTATCTTTAGAGTTAGATCTCAAATGCTTAAGTTTATGTGTAACTTTATGCACTATGATGATGTTGTCTAGGACAAATCTTCCTTTAGTAAAAGTTGATTGACATGGAGAGATAATTTTTAGGATGATTGTACTAAACCTTAAAACCATGATTTTGGATAATATTTTATAGAAAAAAATCATGAATGATATAGGTGTAAACTGTCCTATTCTCTGGGAATTTTTGCATTTAGGGATATGGACAATATTATTATCATTTATGCTTCCCAAATGGATAAAACCATTAAGGACACCATTACAGATAGCTGGGATATCATCTTTTAGAAGGTCCCAGAACTTATGATAAAGGGAATCTGGAAGGCCATCAAGGCCTAGAGATTTAGAGGGGCTAAGCTACCAAGTAGCAGACTTGAGCTCCTCCATGGTTATAAGGCTCATGAGGAATATGTTATCTTCCATAGTGATAAGGGGTTCGACATCCCTAAGAATGGGGTCAATGGCCCTTTCCCTAGGATCCTTATAAAGGTCCTTAAAGAATCAGTGACTAGGGATTTAAGTTCAAGAGAACCGAAAGTCCACGAATTTTCATCCTTGAGAAGACTGTCTATTCTATTAGCGGCCCTTCTTATTCTAGTGGAAATGTGAAAAAAACTTGGAATTCCTATAACCCAACTTAAGCCAGGTGATGCGAGATCTAGTAGACCAATATTTTTCCTCCAGGGACCAATACAGTTCAATTTATTTCAAATTTTTTGTGGATTGGCTAGAGAGGGAACCATAAAAACCTGAGGGACTACTCACCATTAAAGCCTCCAGTTTTTCTGTAAGAAGGTTAATCATCGTAACATTATTACAGAGATTAGAGTTTTTCCACCTAAGAATAATTTTCCTACATCTAGCCAGCCTCTTACAAAGTTTGGAACGGGGAGGACAACTAAAAAAATTGACCCGTTAAGACACATAGAAATATCAGTTTTACATGAGAGGATTTTAAGCCAGTTTAAATCAAGTTTGAAGGACTTCGTGTAGGTACAGGAGGGCAGATCACATAGATGCAGGATCATAGGTTAATGATCAGAGCCAATTGGGGGAGCATTATGGATCCAAGCATCCAAAAATATGTTAATCTAGGAGGGAGAACATAAACCTCTATCAAGATTTTGTAATATTAGGGCATTATCATCTATAATTCTTCCATGTAAAAGAACAACCTTTAACTGGAAATTCAGCTACGTCGTTAAGGATAATATTATTATAAAAGAGACTAATTTCAGAAAGACTTTTAGGATTACCCCTACCTTTTCCTAAGGATTTCTAATATCATTAAAGTCTCCTAAAATTAGGTTAGGGGCATTAGGGATATAATTAGAAAAACGGTTAATGTAATCTCAAAGTTTTTATTTACTAGCTTTTTCAGGGAGGGTATAAACGATACGTAAGTATCATAATATGCCATCAGGGTTACACATAAAGATATAGATATGGTTAATAGAAGAAGAGATTACCTCACAATCCTAATTGGAGATGCAAAAAAGGGCTAAGCCACCAGAGACACCAACATGATCCACATTCCACACCAACTTTATTGTTAGCTTTTTTGCCAGCAACAAGAGCTTCCTCATTTTAGTCTTGGTTTCAGAATGACCAATAGAAATTTCCACATAAGGGGATTCAGTCTCGGAGTTTAACACTTCTGGGATTAAAAGATTTTTTCGAATACACAGTTAGGGAAGCGTAATCTGACTTTTGAGGAGCCATAGTAGGAGAGACCACCATGGGAGAGATGGTAACATTATTTGTTTCATTAATAGGGGCATAGATGATAGGGGTAAGGGATTTGGGCGTAGGAGCGTCAGTGGACAGGTTGGGTGTGAAGAATACGGCGGGACTATTTGGAATTTCTCCTTCACTCAACACATGGATTTTTGACTTTGGATTAACCCATTGGAGATTTGTCTTTCCTTTGGTGGGGTTTTCTCTTGATCAAGTGCGAATTGGCCATCGATTACCGAAACTGGACTTGGGTTCACTTCCTCCTTCCTTCTTTTTGGGCCAAGCTGGCCAGTCTTATTTGGGAGTTGGGAAGGAGTTTTGTTCTTAGACCCAAAAGATTTGGCCTCCCATTTAGGCCCAAGAGAACCAGTGTTGGGCCTTCCATCACTTTTGGTTTTACCTTTACCTAATCTGGGTCCAGTCACCTCAAAGCTATCTGACTTATCTTCCGTAGTAGGGCTAGCTTTGTCTTTTCCTTCAGGGATACGTGTTGACAAAGGGTTAGGTACCATTACTATTCCTTTTTCGGGTACGTTCGTTCAACCTCTCAGAGGGATATTTTTGTCGCTACCTTTACCCAGACCATGAACCCACCTACTCGTTCATCCTTTCTTGCGTAGGGACCACCAACTGTACGAATCTGACCAGAGGGCTCACCAAACAACCTTTGTTGATAATCATCGTTGTTGGTCAATATATGGGAAATATCATCGAAATCATCAACTATCTGGATCTTTGCACCCCTGCCTTCAAAAGGGTCTACAGACAACCAATCACCAAAACGGAGTCTCACCGAACCTCGGACCCGTTTCGCTTCTTCTTTGAACAAAGCATAGTCTCCTGCTTGATGATTCAACATTCGACAGTAGTGATAGAACTTACTTAGTTTTTCGTACCTTACTCGAACAGTAGCTTCCGGGAGGGATGGCCTATCTACCTTAAAAGTTGGGACTAAGGGGTTCTTTACCTTCCATAGTACCCTAACACATAGGAGCTTGTTAGTCTTGCTGGACTCTTCAATATCATAAGAAATTATGTTGCAGTCCAAGTTTTTGCAGATATTAGCAGCGTTATCCGGGTTCACAAAAGCAGGTTGGAGATCTAATAACTGGACCCATAGTGTAACCATGGTGAAATATGCTTCAGCAATAGACATCTTTGGATGTCATGCATGGAGGATCAACATATGTCCATTCACTGACCAAAGGCGAAATTGCCAGGTATTCAGCAAATCGTCCCTAGAGTCGAACGCCAGGAAAAAGGTGTTAAAGTCAGCTGAGAGTACATGCATCAGAGATCTAAGTCCCCAGGACCTATTGGCAGCTGCTTCCATTGTAGAAGGGTTAACTTCTTAAGAAGTGCAGATCTTTGCTAGGAGCACGTTTTTGTATGTGTAGACCTCGTGGTCTTGGTATTTCGGAAGGAGTTTCATGGATTTGACAGTGAAGTTCGCCATTTGAGAGCTTAGAGAGAACAAAAGTTACAGAGAGAATGTTTGAGAGTTTAGGAGAGGGATGAGTGAGAGTGAAAACTGTAAAGCGTTGGTGGGTCCTTATGTGTTATAAAATAATGCGGATAAAGAAGAGGAACCACGAACTGCAAGTGTACAGTTGTCCCAAGTAATATATGTGATAAACAAGTTCGTTCTCAGGGACGGATTGGTTGACTCTAATGTTATCTATTAGTGAAATAATTTCAAATAACGGGAAAATAAAAGATATAATGTTTCTTGGGGTTTTTGATTAACATTCTAAAATGCAAAAGTAAATTAAATATTAAATTAATTATACTAGAATGTAAAGACGCAAGTAAAATAAGGTAGACGCGAGAGAAAAGTAGTACTTGATTCACGCTAGGGTTTCACCGCACACTTTCCTAATTAACGTTTCCTTTTAAGGATCGAGTTATTATTCTTACGCTAGTCGGGATTCTAAAATCTCTTAGCCCCCGTCAGGGTGGTCCTAAAAGCTCTCTTACGGTCTTCTAAACCCCGTCAGGGTGATTAAAACCACTTTCGGATGATTAAATCTTACCTCATTGGCTAAGGGCTAGTCAAGTCTGTCAAGGACATTGGCGGATACCATCGGCAAATACTTAGTTCTATACCCAAACCCCCTGTAAGGTGATCCATACGCCACTATATGGAATAGCCTAGGTACTATTACTTATTCCTAGTTCATGACGCTAAGAATAATAAATAAGCATAAAGTAAAAGCCAACGTAGAATAAAAACCGAGTTTAAATTAATTCAATCCCAAATTGGAAAACAACAATTATTAAAGAAAGGGTTCAACCCATGTTGCGATTCTCAAGTACAATAAAAAGTTAGCTCATAATTGAAATTAAAACGAAAGAAGAAATTAAAATAATGGAATTCATGTTCAACAGAAAGAGAATAAAATTAAAAGACATAATTAGGATGTTGGATTGGTTGTTGATTTGGAGATGTTGAAGTCTCCATCTCTTAGCTTTTTCCTTCTTCCTTGTTTCTGCCTTTTAATCTGACGCTCTGACTTTGTAGAAAGTGAATTGTGTGTAAAAATAAAGTCTAAAAGCCTATATATACTATTAAATTCGGACTTGGGCTGAATTAAAAGAATAATCAAATATTAAATGGCCCAAGTCCACTCTTCAAGCCCAAAATCCCGTAACTGTTGTACACTCTTCACGAAAACGGTTGTAACTTTCTCAATATAACTACGAATTGATTTATTCAACTTGCTAATTCTTCGTAACCCGATAAGGCACGAATCTTCTTCATAACTCGGAGGTTGAATCCATCTTTAAATAGCTCGAAATCAGCAATTACCATCAGTCTTCCAGATTTTCAACTCAAATTTGTCAACTCCTCGGGATATTTCTTGTAGCTTTTGACTTCTTTACACGATCTAATACTTCTATCCTTGATTCCTCTCCTTGCTAGTATTAGAAACCTACAAACTTTTCACTAAAACAAACCATATTACGCGCAAAAGCTTAATATATCAAAAATACCAAAATCTAAGGAGAGATATTAAAATATAGCATATTATTACTAAAAGTCTATCGGATTAGTCAAATAATCACCTAATTTGATGTCTCCTAAGGGCATATAAATAGAACAAAAGAGGAGACATCAAACGTGTGAAACAAAAGGGACATAACAAAAGTAAAAAGTAAAGCAAGCTTTAAACCAAATCAAGAGAGAGAAATAGACAGCGGAGAAGGGAGGCGGTAATGATAAATTCAGTTTTCCAAGAGGGGTAGTAAATTGCAAGAATGAGATAATGGACCGTGAGAAAGGAAAGTAGTTTGGAACTATCAAAACCTTAGGGAGAACCGAGAAATAGAAAACTACTAATGATTAAGAGGGATAATGAGGAAAGAATAACAATAAAGAAAGGGACAAAGCCATAACTAGAGGTAATAATCTTAGCTAGGGATTCATATCACATCTGACTGTTTCTGGTCTCGAATGATATTTTATGATATCCTTTATTTCGTTTATTAATATAAACATTTGACAAAAATATAAATTGAAACTCCCTCCGTCCATTTTTATTTGTCTACCTTTTTGGTGCACAAATATTAAGAAGAGCATTTAATACTCTTCTATTTTACACAATTGCCCATAATTAATATAAATAGGGTCATTTATTGCAACACTCTTTATATTATTTAATTAGGGGTATTCTTGGAAAAAATAGAAAAAAAGTGTTTTGATATTGTAAATTGGATAAATAATATTGGACATCTCCTTTTAGAAAGATGGACAAATAAAAATAGACGAAGAGAGTATAAATTTTTATTTTTTGGTCCTTTAATTTCCTATAAATAAAAATCCCTAATTAGTTTGTTAAGCTGCTTTCGTGGTTGATTTGGTAGGAACTAGGAACATTGATGGTCAACTTGCTCTTAGCTGCTCACGTGGGCTTGTGTTGGTCGTTTTCTATGTCATTTTTCATATATATTCCGTTAGTTTGTCCAAGTTTATATTTTAATTTTTATTCGTTCTGCTTGTTAAAAAAAACTAAAAATCCATGTTTAATCGACGAAGTCTAAGAAATTCAGATTTCATTAAAATAAAGGAAAATTGATAGGGTTCAGATTTTTTTTAAGACGAAATTGGATAAGATAATGATGAATAGGAGTCTGCAAGTTGTACTTCGTCTCATGATGAAGTAATTGTCATCACGGTCAAGAATTAGAGCATTATATTGGATTTCCACTAACTAGTAAAGGAAAGGATATAAAAGAGAAAGAAAGAACATTTGTAGACTTTTAGTCCTTAAAATGGAGGAAAATAATTTTGAAATCCAAAAAACCTTCAATTTTATAAAGAAAAGTCAAACTGAAAAAATATTTAATTTAAGGCTTAGTTTAGTTTATTTGGTTTGGGTTTTAGATTTTTATACCCCTGGGTTAGAAAGTGGTTTTTTTGTATTTGGAGGGTACAGACCAACGAATACGCGTTTACAGTTTTGTTAAATAAACCGACGGGCTTTACCCATGAACGGGTTGTACCCATGACCCCTTTTTACAGTCCAGGTGATTTGTTTTTTAGTAGTTTTTTTTTGTTAAGTACAAATACAAGGAGGCCCCATAATGAACAAAAAGGGGAGGGGGGTGGGCTGTACCCAAGTAGAACAAAAACAAAGATCAAATACAAGTTTAAATGGGTTGTACCTAATATATTAAAAAACAAAAATTACACCCTATACTGGGGCCAGCCCCATTACCACCAACATTTTACAATGGGCTGGTCCCATCAACATTGAGCTAGACCCACTATCCAACAATCAGGGGGAAAAAAATAGTACATCGACCCAACAGGGACAGCCCCATTACCAACAAAATTACATTTTGGGCTGCCTCATCACAGCAAAACTCTAAACTGGGATGTGCCCATCAGTAAATGCAACCCTTAATGGGCTGGACCCATTTACACGGTTAAAAAAAAAACCAGATCGCGACCCTTCGTCTTCTTTGTGATGAACGGAGCTGATATGGTAAATCAGCAAGAGGGTATTGAACTGTATGGAATGGACGGCAGAGAGATGGTGATGGTGGATTCACGATCAGATCTGGCGAGCTTCACAGTCGTGGTGGGTTAAGATGTGCAGCAGCGGTGGTGGGTTTCGATGTGCAGCAACGTTGGTGTGCAGCACCGTTTGAGATCTGGTGGCGGTCCTTCACGACGGTCTTCGTCTCTGATGCAGGGGAACTGGAGGCGACGCGCTGCAGATCAACCTCCTTTCACGGTGGTGGGTTTCGTTTCTGTAGGTTCAAGATGAACCTCAGATCGATGGTGGGTTTTGTTTACTGGTTCGCTGCAGTGATGACGACGGCGATGGTGGTGTTGCTGTGATGAAGCTCTGAAAGGGGGGCTCAGATCTGACAGGAAGCTTTGAGAGGGGGGGTGGAACGGCGTTGCAGATTAGTGTTGGTGGTGGTGTTGCTGTGATGATGGATCAGTGTTGGTGGTGGTGCAGCAGCGGCAATGGTGGTTGGTGGATCTGCAGCAGCGGTAGTGGTATTGGTGGGGGTCTATCTGCAGAGATGAAGGAGGAGAGGGAGGGGTCTGTAGAGATGAAGGAGGATAGGGGAGGGGGTATGCGGTGGTGGGGGGATGCAGGTGGTGGCCATGGTGATGTTCGTGGTGGGGGCGGTGGTTTGGGTAGTTACAGAGAGAGAATGGAGGGGATAGAGAGTGAGAGCATACTGAAAACGGGTTTTGGGGATCCGGGTTCTTAATGGGATGGGGGATTGGCTTTTTTGTTTTTCAATGTGGGCAGAAGGGTGTAAGGGCATTTTGGCCTTTTTATTAGCTTCTAGTTGAGATTCAACTAGTAGGCTTTTGTTTATAAACCACTATAGTGGCCAGGCTTCTTAAGATAAATGTCCCCTTAAAATGCATTTTGAATTTTGGACCCCAAAACTATAGTTATATTAACTGCCATCTCTATTAGCCAATTTTTTTTTAAAAAGTATGAGTGTCTGATTCTAGTTCTAATGGATTCAATTATTTCGTGATTTTACTTTAATATTTCTCTTAATACCTCTTTTTTCATCTTTTAATTTTAATAAGAATAAATAAGTTCATTTGATAATAGGTATATATCCACTGTTTAGATTTTTTATTTGCATTATAAATCCCTATAGTTATACCCATCACGACCCAGATTTTTTTAATTGCATTATAGATCCATGCAATTATACCTATTGTTCGAGAAAAAAAAATTCATTGTCTTTTTTTTGCGCAGGTTTGTGGGATAATTTGATAGGTATATTACTCACTGTTTCAAGATACGTTTTTTCTTGCCAAGGTCCATGTCATTTTCATGTCAGTGATGTGTATATATCCAATAGTTTATTTTTCATGCACAAGAATAAAACCATCAATTGAAACCAACAAAATACAATTAGGTACATACCCATATAGATTCATACATACAACCACACAAATTCATCTATATAAATAGGTATATACCAATCACTGTGCACATCAATGGGTATATACCCACAAAAATGAAGATCCATACCAAAAAATGCATAACAATGGGTTTATACTAATCACTGTGCAAAAAAATGGTATACATCCATGAAATTGAAGATCCATACCCACAAAAAATACACAACAATGGGTATATACCAACGAAAACGCAGATTCATACCTATGAAAATAAAGATTTATACCCATATAAATATAGATTTATACACAGAAAAATACAGATCTATACCCACGTAATTAAAACCATAAAATAATGAGTGCATATCTATATACACTAATATACATATCTATTGGTGTGGCCTAAGGTGTGATAGACGTATGCAAGTTTTAATGATAAGAAGATTCGTTCCTCAGAGACTACGAAAGTTAGAGAGAACTTATGCAAATTATCAAGTGAAAATATGAAAGATAGAAAAGATAATACGCAAGAGAGAGAAAGAAAAATAGACTTTTATTTTGTTTTTATAAAGAGAAAACTAAACTAATAAATTAAAAGACAGAAGATTAAATAACAGAAAAGAAAAGAAGATAGTATGAACGTTTAGCTTGAGTAAATAGCATGTAATCCCCACTAGTTTTGCCGTTCTAAACATGTAAGGGTGAATAATGTAGTATTTCAATAATCGGTTCCAATTACGTGATGTCTCCCTATTTGTTCTAATTATTAGCCCCTTGGAGACATCCTTTTAGGTGAATAAATGACTTAATTGATAGACTTTTAGGCTTATTTGATCATATTGCACTTTCTCCCCTTGGAAATTAACTATTTGCAGAATCTGAGCTTTTGTGCGTAAATTTGATTGTTTTTAATGCAAAGTTAATTGGTTCTTGAATTTCATGAAAGACCAATCCAAGGACGAGAAGTGAGAATTAAAGTCTTAGTGTATTTTAGAGTGTTAGGAAATGTTTTTACTCGAGTTTCTATTTTTAGAGTACACTTTCCTATTTCTATTTCTTGATTTCTTGATTTATCATTTTTAAGCATATGCGGTTTAATTATTTATTTAATATGAAGCTTTAAAAAATATATGGTAATTACTTAGAGACCAAGTCAAGATAAAGAAGTAAAGGAAAGAAGATTTACATGGAAATAAGAAGATTTAGGAAAGATATATGCAAAGAAGGAAAAGATAAAGCTGCCTTATGAATCTGAAATTCCAGCCACGTTTCAAAGACGAGTCCGTAACTTAAGATTGGATAGGAATCTGGACTACTGGTCTGCACCAATAGAAAGCTCTTTCCAAGACAAGAAGTTTCATATATTGGAACTCCTCAAACGGATAAGTATTGAAAAAGATATGACCAAATCAAATCAGCAGCAGAATCTTACCTTTCCTAGATTTTAGGGCTACGAAGTTAAGAGTTCTTGACTTGTCTTCCACTCCAAGTAATTCGACCTAGGGCTTGCTAACACCTATAAATACACCCCTTAGACCTCATAATTCAGTACCTCTCATATTTTATTCAATTCATATATCCTTAGAGAGAGAGTCAACCACTTCAGAGCAAGAAGGCAAAGGAGAAGCTAGTGCTGGAGGATTCTGTTATTCCATCAACAGTCATCTAATCCTTAGGTTATATATTTCTTTTCTCTAATTAAATATGATGTCTTTCTATTTAGTTTCGGTCTTTAATATTACCATGTGCTAAACTTTATATACTTGGGAATCGCAATAAAAGGATGAACCTTAATTAATTATTTCTATGTTTTGAATTTGGGATTGTTTAGATTTAAATTGAATTAGGTCTTAGATATTGGATATTACTTTGTTCTTAATCACTATTTCTTTTCCGTACAACTAGAAATAGATTTTAGTATTTGGGCTATTCCATATAGTGGCGTATGGATCACCTTGACGGGGGGTTTGAATACAGATCTAGGTAATTGGTGGGTCCTGGTGTGTTATTAAATTAAAGCGAAAGTAAAGGAACCACAATCACCGCAAGTGTACGGTTGTCCAAGTAATATTCGATAAATCGAGTTTGTTCGCAGGGACGGATTAGGCACAACTCAGGTATTAATCAAAAAGTAAGAATAATTGCTTAACAGAAAAATAAAGTAAAGATTTTTGTTTGGTTTTATAAATTAAGATGCAATAAAATAAATTACGGAATTTAAAAGAAAACAAATAAAAGAGATTTGAAACTTCAGATGAGAAAGAGTACTTTATCCTCGCAAGGGTTTCACCTAATCTATCTAATTCATGCTTCTATTTAAGGGCTAAACTGATATTATTGTGCTAGTCGGGACTCTAATGTCTCCTAGCCCCCGTCAGGGTGGACCTAAGAGCTATCCTACGGTATTACAAACCCCGTCAGGGTAAATATAAGCTACTTTCAGATGAATAATAATTTACCTCATTGGCTGCATGGTTAGTTAAGCCTGTCAAGGTCAATAACGGATACTATGCGTCTATTATCTAAGTCTGTAATTAAACCCCCCGTCAAGGTGATCCATACGCCACTATATGGAATAGCCTAATTACTATGAGCTAAGTTTGATTCATGACTTCAAAATTAGTAATTAAAACAAAATAATAGTCAACACAAAATACCTAATCTAATTTAAACTATTAAATTCCAAATTCAGAAAACATAAATTAAACAGAATTAAGTTCAACCCATATAGCGATTCTCAAGTACTAAAGAAATTAGTTCATAACAGAATGAAAAACTAAAATTAAATTAAAGGAATTCATAGTTTCGAATTACAGAAAGAAAACAAAGAACCTAAAGGTTAAGATGACTGATGATGGAAGAACAGGACTCCTCCAGCACTAGCTTCTCCTTGCCTTCTTGCTCTGACTTGAAAACCTTAAGCATCTTGTGTAATTCTCTAAAGTGTCTGAAAGTAGGAGGTTAAGGGGTGTATTTATAGGTGTTGGAAGACGCCTAGGTCGAATTTGCTTGGAGTGGAAGACAAGTCAAGGACTCTCAAATTTGTAGCTCTAAAAGATAAGATTCTGCTGATTTGATTTGGTCATATCTTTTTCAATACTTATCCGTTTGAGAAGTTCCAATATATGAAACTGTTTGTCTTGGAAAGAGCTTTCTATTGGTGCAGACCACTCGTCCAGAATCCTAGCCAATCTTTTATTATGATTTAATCTCTAAAACGTGGCTGGATTTTCAAATTTCAAAGGCAGCTTTATCTTTTCCTCCTTTGAATAAATCTTTCCTAAATCTTCTTGTTTCCATGTAAATCTTCTTTCCTTTCATCTTTATCTGACTTGATCTCTAAGTAATTACCATTTATCTCTTAAAGCTTCACATTAAATAAATAATTAAACCGCATATGCTTAAAAAGAATAAATCAATAAATCAAGAATCGAAATAGGAAAGTGTACTCTAAAATAGAAACTCGACTCAAAATCATTTCCTAACACTCTAAAATACACTAAGACTTTATTCTCACTTCTTCTCCTTGGATTGGTCTTTCATGGAATTCAAGAACCAATTAACTTTGCATAAAAAATAGTCAAATTTACGCACAAAAACTCAGATTCTGCAAATAGTTAATTTCCAAGGGGAGGAAGTGCAATATGATCAATTAAGCCTAAAAGTCTATCAAATAAGTCATTTATTCACCTAAAATGATGTCTCCAAAGGGCTAATAATTAGAACAAATCGGGAGACATCAGTAATACCCGTGTAATGGACGAAAGTCATATGATTTACATAGCCCAAAGAGGTAAAATATTATTCATCTGAAAGTAGCTTATATTCACCCTGACGGGGTTTGTAATACCGTAGGATAGCTTCTAGGTCCACCCTGACGGGGGCTAGGAGATGTTAGATTCCCGACTAATATACTAATACCAATTCTACCCTTAAACATAGCATAGATTATATTGATTAGGTGGATTCCTTGCGAGACTCAAGTATCTCTTATCTGAAGTCAGTCTTTTATTTTCTTTTATTTATTTTAATTTAGTCTTTATTTATTTGCATCTTAGTTTTAAGAAAACCAAACAAAAATCTATTATTTACTTTTCTGTTAAACAATTATTCTTGCTATTTGATTAATACTGGAGTTGAACCTAATCCGTCCCTAAGAACGAACTCGATTTATCGAATATTACTTGGACAACCGTACACTTGCGGTAATAGGTATTTATTATTTATGAGCACATCTTCTTCGTTATTGGTCGGTTTTTGCTCCACAGTATACCAAAAGAATCCTCACAGAGTTATCTACGTCCCTATGAAAGGAATCTTCAAAAATCGGCTTGCTTTTGGAGTTATCACCACTTCTTTAGGTGTAGCTGCAGAAATTCAGATTTAAGACAGCTTTTCCTTTTCCTAATTGAACTCTGTTTCCTTCTATCTCTAATTTCCATGTTTATCTTCTTTCCTTTAGCTCTTTGAACCAACTTGGACTCTAATTAATTACCATATATCTCTAAAGCTTCACACTAAATAAATAATTAAACAAAATATGCTCTAAAAATAATAAATAATCAATTCAAGACCCAAAATAGGAAGTGTACTAAATCATGAGAAATTCGACCTATAAACAAATAAATACGCCTAAACTGATGTCTCGGAAGTAGATTTTATTATCACAAATGAGGAGACATCATCTATACAGATCTATGCCCAAAATATTAAAACCTTAAAAATGACGAGTTCTTACCGTTAACAATGGATTCTTTGAACCTGCAACACTTTAAACTCCATCATAGATTCCATTTTGGATTTGTTTTGATGGAATCAGAGTTGTGTTATATAAGGAATGGAGAGAGAGAGAGAGAGAGAGAGAGAGAGAGAGAGAGGAGAGAGAGAGAGAGAGAGAGAGAGAGAGAGAGAGAGAGAGAGAGAGAGAGAGAGAGAGAGAGAGAGGAATTGCAGTGTATGAATAGAGAAAGAAAGACACCGAGGTTTTTTTAGCAAAATGGAGAGAGAGGTGGAGAAGAACGTAAGGACATCAATGATGAAAAGAAAAAATAAAACAAATGAATGAAAGAAGATATATAGTGAAAGTGGAGGGTTTTTGGTCTTTGCCTTTCATTAAGTTAGAATCTAATAGACTAGTAAATGGTTAGTTAAATATGAACCTTTATTCATAACACTATACTAGTGTAAGGCCGTTAAAAAATATTCCCAAAAAATAGTCGTGTGTCACTATAACAATGACGACACACGTAATAAACACTTGAGGAGAAAAGTTTGATTTTCAATCTTTTTTGTTTGTGATAAATCAGACTGGATTCATGATTTTTTTCAGAAAAAGGGGAATAAGTAAGAACAACAAGGAAGGTTCGAGACTACATGCTCAAACACAAATTGGGGACAAATATTTAAACTCTAGAGGAAGGAGGTTATGGGAGAGGCCACCCTTGCCCCGTAGATCTACCCTAAGATTACTTTGTTTTGCATATCCAAGCTTTATTTTAAATGGTTTGAAAATGATTGTATAATATTACACGTTTGTGTTGTATAATATGTGTGTCTGATTAGATCATTCAAAAATTTAAAATAAAAAAAATTGAAAAAAGGTAAGAACATGAAGTTCTGTTTTGACGTTTTTTAGTCAAAGAAATTTTTCATTAAGAATCACAAAAATACAAAGTATCTCACCTCAGCCAATACCAGTGGCGTTGCTATTAACTAAAATAAGTTTTTATAAAGGGGGAAGCGGATCAAACATCCAAAGATAAAACAAAATGCCTCGAAACTTGGTTTCGCCACCCAATTAGCAACAAAGTTCAACGTTCTCGAAATATGTTAGAACTTTAAGTTATACAAAACCTTACAAAAATTAATTTCTTCTAGAATCAATCTAACACTTCTAATAGATTTGAACGTATTATCTTGAACAAATTCAGTGACCTTTTTGCTTGAAAAGACACAAAACTATCTTTAATATGCATTTGCAAATTTTTAATTAATAATTTTAATTTAGTTATTTTAAATATATGGCAATTTTACAAAAAAAAATTATAATTTGAGTATTTGTAGTTAAAGTTGTATTCATTTAAACGTATAAGGTGGGAAGTTTTTATAAAATACTGACAACCTTAAATTTTCAGTTGGTGTATCTTATATCCCTCATTATCCTCCCAATACCATAACCAAGAAGCTTAATGCCCTAGAGGGGCAAACTTTTGGTAACCGATATAAAAATAGGAATGCATTGAATCGATTAAGGGACCTTAGCGAAACCATAACCTAATTGGGGAATTTAGGGTTGAAAGACTTCACAACATACAATATTGCATTAGTGGCCAAACAAGTCTGACATATCCTTGAAACTCAAAGACCTTGGTTGCTTGGATTTTGAAAGGGATATACTATCCAAGGTGCTCCTTTTGGGACTCGTCAATTAGAAAACACACTTGGTGAGCATGGATAAGAGAGAGAGAGAGAGAGAGAGAGAGAGAGAGAGAGAGAGAGAGAGAGAGAGAGAGAGAGAGAGAGAGAGAGAGAGAGAGAGAGAGAGAGAGAGAGAGAGAGAGAGAGAGAGAGACTAATTTTTGGGTTCCATACCCAAAACAATGACTTTACACTTTATTGGTGTAAAATGAAAATACAATATCATATTTGTGATCTAGACCCTGTGTACATAGTGATTATAAACTATGACAAATTATAAGGTCACGTAATGGCTGAAGTGTAAAATCATGACGAGATGTGCATAATAATGACGTGAATGTCGTAGGTCGGTATCTTATGATACTCACGTCATAAATTATCTTAACCAATTAATAATTAATTAACATTTTGATTGCATGAAGGTCATGGTGGAGGTTGAATATACTAGTAGGTTCATGCCTACGTCCTTGTCCTTTTCGTAATCATTCTCACATGTATACTTATATATGTAACAAATTGACTTTATAAGAAATACTTTACCGTTCGAGAGTATCTTGTAACTAGTGAGGATCAAATACTCTAAATTTCGATCATGTACAGATGCAATGAAGTAGTCAAGTACTTATACTTAGATTTACCATTTGTGTAGGGCCAATCGCGAATGTATATCTTTGTATGTTATATGTATATGAATTGTTAGTCATATGACGTGTACACGAAAAAAAACTATGAGATGTCCAATTCATGGTGGGTTGCCTTGATAAAACTACACTCATCTAGATAATATATTGAGATACATATTTTGACATTGTTAGTCTCAAGTCAGTACTTAAGGATTATGAAATATATGTAAAGGTAATATAAGTGGCAACCATGCACGATGTGAACTTGTTTACTAGTTAAATAATCGGGGTATAGTTGTTTACCAAAACTTGCTTGTCAAGAAAAAGATCTCTTAAGTGATTTGCAGAATATCTTCTATAAATACAACATTCACCTGATAAAATTCAATTATATTTTTTTAATGGAACAATAACATGATTATAGGTATGGTTAATTGACTTATTATAATAATGTTACATATTAACTATTGGGTTTGACCCAAGGTTAATGGTAAAGACTTGCACATGGTAAAAGATTACACAGCTAGATTTGACCTAATAGTAAGAAATAATTTTTTTCCTTTTCTTTCTTTTTACTATACATATAAATATATAAATAAAGAAATACTTATTTATTTATTTTCTACAAAACTTTATGACTCAATTTCTCATTCAACTTTAAATGATTTTTAACCAAGTGAATATATTATGTTAGTCTTTGTAATTAGATAAACGTATCAATTAAATTATCATCAAACAGGTCAATACTTGGGTAAAACTCATTTGACCAACACTCACAAAGCGTACCAAAAGTCTCATAAAACTAACCAACTAAGCTAGCTAAACTAATATATGAATCTAGATGATTCAATAATATAAGATTCACTAATAATTCTAGCAGATACAAGTTAATCTATGTAAAATATAAGGTTTCATAGTTTCTAGGTAAGAATTGAGTCATTTATATGAGACAAAGCCAAAAATAAATTTTAGTTGCACATTTTATTCACGGTTAAGGATCAGACAGATGCCACGTATAACCACCATTATAGTAAAATGACAACGTATTGAATGCGATCTAAAAACTAGGGCTGCACATAGGGATGTCAATGGGGCGCAGGTTTGCGAGTACCTTCCCCACCTCACTTTAAATGAGCGAGTTTTAAGGTACTAAATGGGGTTTGGTGCGGGTTGTGGGGATGGATTTTCAAAACCCCCGCACGGGGCCGGAAGGGTTGTGGGGATAAGTATTCCCACCCCGCAAACCCACCCCATGTATATAATATATAATGAATATATTTTAATTATAATATATATTTTAATTTCAATAACTATTCAAATCAAAGTGCAACTTCAAGGGGATAATTTGTCTTAACATTAAAATACAAATGCAAATTCTAAAGAATGGAATACTTGAGAGTTTTAAAATAATAAAATTTGTAGTAATAAAAAAAATTTGACGATCAAACTAAAACCCGCGAATAGAACCCACACCCTGTGGGGATTTAAATATCGGTCGGGGCGGGGCAGGGAGAAGAATAACGCGGGGGTGGGGCGGGGCATGTGACTTCTTCTTTTTGTGGGGCAGGGTTACGGAGATAGGTAAACCCGCCCCAAACCTAACCCATTGACATCCATAGTTGCAAACAGGTCGATTACTCGACCTTAGGGGTCTGGCCGCCTTAAGGTTTTTGATTTAACAACTTAAAACCCTAAAATCAACCTTAAGAGACTAAAACTGTTAGGTATGGGTAGTTTCAGTTTGGGTCGGGTTCTGTTTAGGCATATTAAAGTCAAACTACTCAATATACTTGAGAAAACATCAAAAATTTAAAAAATAATTGCATTACATTATCAAAATAATCCCAAAATAGAGCTACATTACTTTAAATTACATATCTTTCCAATATATTAGGTCTGAAGTTACAAGTCCAATATATACAATGTTACATATTATGCAACCTCAAATGTCCAAACTAACTTACTAAACGTATATGAAAGGTTGCATTTGCTTGATTGCTTCAAAAATGTACTTGAAGTGTCTCAAAATTCCTATAATTACAAACTAAAAAGGAGAATAAATCTTTTTGTAAATTGACTCAGGTTTTGTTTTCATCATTGGCATAAACACGAATAAGCCTCAAATTTAATATCTTCATTGGCTTTATATAGTTAGGGACAAGGGACAACATATGGAGAAGGGACATTTTGTAAAACCTACAAGTATTCAAAAACCAAGAGCTCAGTCATAGTATGTTGCCAACTCACCAAGTACTTCCTCATACCATAACAATTATAATCAACTTAATAACCATTAGAAGAAGGGGGGATGCAAACATATAGTACATGTACCTAGATAGTTTTGAATTTAACTTGTAAGCAATGAAAAGATGATATTATAACTTGATTTTGGTTATTGGCTATGAATTAGAGAGGAAATCTAGTAAAAACTAAAAAAATTAATGGTTATACCAAAAAAAAGTTAACTGCTTAACTGAGCAGCAACGTAATTAGCTGCTTAAAGAGCTGATACATTAATAAACACTGAAACACTGAAACTTCTCCATTAGTAATAATTATCTTATATGTATATTTTTAAAGTGTTCTAGTTAAAACTTATTAATACACCCGACATTAAGGTTATGAGCAACGACTTTATAGTCTCCATCAATCAAGAATAACAACATCTATTAAACAAGAATCAAATAAAAAAAACCATTAAATATTTAAGAGTACTATACTAACATAAAATAAATTCAAAAATCACTCTATTAAGGTTTAAATCTATTCGAAAAATCATTTTATCAATTAAAATAAAATAAAATTATAAAACATGCCTAATCAATTAGATTTATACATGCAATCACTTAATATAATTATAGGAATATAAAAAAGTAGGGTTTTCGAAGAAAATCGTACCTGAAAAGGGGTTTTCAGATTATGAAACCCTAGTCATGCCTTATATAGCCATTTTAGAACCCACTAACCAAGGATTAAGAACGCTAACCATGGTAATCACATCAACCGGTCACACACCTGTCAGAGATAAGCCAATGGTAACAAATGTGGAGCATATATTTAGGGTAAAGGTATTTATTACGGAGTACAAAACGAGAGAGAGAGAGAGAGAGAGAGAGAGAGAGAGAGAGAGAGAGCAGAAAAGATAAAATTGTAGGTATAAAACGAGGCGTACTAGAGAACGTGGCAGAGATAAGATTACCCAATAACAAACAAAGTAATGGACCAAAGTAATGAGTCACAACATAATGTATATGGATTTCAAAATTAAAAAAAAAAATAACATATAGGCCAGCTTTATGTGTCCGGGTAGGCTACCCGCAAATTGGTGCTCCCAGTCCCAACCCATGGACTGGCCTAAACCCAAAAAGAAATTAATGTTAGACCCTATTGAGCTATTGGGTGTATGAGTTTGTTTTTTATGTATTGTTTGGATTCATTTTTTTAAAGGAAAGGAAAGGAAATGATAAGAATAAATTTTCCTTTCCTTTGTTTGAATTCGATTTTTAGTTAAAGGAAAGTAATTTAATGGATTGCCGAATCCTTTCTTTTCCTTTAAAACGTCAATTATTTAATCCTCCCATTTTGGAGTCATTTTAAAGAAAAGGAAATGATTATTTTTTAAATGTCACAACTAACCTTATAATTTTAATATATAATATTTTTACATAACACAAAAAGGGTATAAAGGTATTTTTGTGTAAAATAATCCTTTCCTTTCCTTTAATAATGTGAATCCAAACAAGTGATTCCTTAATCAATTACTTTCTTTTCCTTTATTAAAATTTTTATAATCCAAACACGGTTATCACTTTCCTTTCCATTCCTTTAATATTTTTATATTCCTATCATTTCCTTTCCTTTGATAATCTGAATCCAAACAATGCATTAAGGATCGGTGCGAGTCGATGGACTCCTATTAGTCCTCCTACTCAAAACAAAAACATGTCAAATAATTCGTTCAAACATAAAAAATACTTCACCACCTTATATTTGATTATCAAATATAACGACCGTTTATGTTATAATTTATGCGAAATCGACTAAATTCTTTTAGTCATATTGTATTTCGTGAAAGAAAAAAAGTCCACAACTCTCGACTCTAACTCACTATAAAGATAAGAATAGAAGAGCCCCAACCATTGGGACTAGCTTAATGGCCAAGATGCTTGTCTCTCATCTAGGAGATACAGGGTTCAAATCCCTTCAGCTTTGTTATTTCTTGAGCCCTTAAAGGGGGTAAGCAAGAGGTGCAAGGTTCGAGTCCCCTCCCTGAACATGGGTAACCTGTTCTGATTAGGAATAGTCGTGGTGCGCGTAAGCTGGCCTGGACACCCATACATCTAAAAAAAAAAAAAAAATAGAAGAGCCCCTTGAAACTTTTAGAGTAGATTGAATTGAGAAAATGGCACAAAGTTTATGTCAACTTCTTGTCAACACCAAACATATCTTCTACGTTGTCACGTTGTTGTGTTTGTGCACAATATTAAAATAATCTTAGTTTTGTGATGTAAATATGGCAGACAATATTACATTTGTATGCTTAGCTGACCAATGTTTCCCCCTCTAGCCTACCAAAAATTGATCCAAAAATTTGTTACATTTGTTGGTTAATGCAATTGGAATTGAAAGATGCTCTAGAAGGAGGGGCTAGATTGCAAGTTTTCTTTTCTCTGTTTGTAATTGTACTGTACGTAGTCAAGATTTAGCTGCTAGAAACACAATCCAAAAGCTAAGTTTTTTTTCTCCAATTGAGTTATAAATTTTAAAAAAAAAAAAAAATTATTGGATACACATATTATCTAACCAATCCAAAAAACAAAAAAAGAAATTATACAAACAAACAATACAGAAAAATAAACATAAAGAGCAAACCAAACACCGATCAAGCAAAATAACGCTCTACCATATCAGCTACCAGACGCAAAGTTTGAGTTTAGTAAAGATGTTTTCTAGTTTTACCAGCCAAATAACAAAAATAACCCTATAAACGACATTGATAATTACCACCAATGTAGTAAAAATGATTATAAATAATTGTTCTAAAAAGCACTGGGCGCTACTAGGACAGTCGAACACCTTCAAGAGCATAGATGTCTAGGCGGGTTATATAT
Organism: Nemophila menziesii; assembly: GCA_029959085.1. Classification (NCBI taxonomy): domain Eukaryota; kingdom Viridiplantae; phylum Streptophyta; class Magnoliopsida; order Boraginales; family Hydrophyllaceae; genus Nemophila; species Nemophila menziesii. Next base: position 33,110,011 of record JARWIR010000005.1, on the reverse strand, counting down.
CATTTTATATTAAATATATTATTAATACATTTATTTGAATAATATTTTTTATACATATGAGAGCCACTTTGGACTAAAAATCATTTTGACTCCAATAAGATTCGATTCTAGGACCTATTGGTCTCTGCAGAGTAGTCTAATCACTAGACCAACTATCAATCTTGATTTGAATAATATATATTCTAATATAGTTAAAGTATATCAATTTAACACAAATAATTATATATTTAACTATAAAATAATAATTCATTATTATTAACCTAAGAATGTCAAATTCAAGAAATCTAGATTTGAAGATTAAAAAATCTTACCTTCTTAATTTCCTCGTGCGTTCAAACTCTAACCTGAATAGTTTTTTCTCTATATGTTGCTTATGTGTTGGGCTATGCTGTAGATCTCCCCGCCTAGGCGTCAACTCCCGCCTCAACCGCTTATGCCTAGTTAAAATTCTAGGCGTTTTTGCGTAGCGCCTTAATCTCCATGGAATAGGCGCCTAGCCCGTGTAGGCGCCGATTAATGGCAAAACATGCCCCCGCATAAACCTTCTTGTTATTTTTCTTATCTCGAGAATTCATTAATTGATATTATAACTCAATTTTTAGTAGTTTTATATCTATTATAGTGTTGTTAGACGAATTTTATGACTTAAATAGTTAAAATTGCTATAATTACTATATATATATATATATATTACTAAACGTACAAAATTACACAGCGGGATTCAAAACCGTATAATTCCCCCCTAGACCCCGTGTAATCCCACCTAGGCGCTAGGCCCCAGTCGACCGCCTAGGCCGCAAAACCGAATTCTACAACATAGGTGTTGGGTTGGATTAGTTTGAATTATTTATTTATGGGGCTAGCATGCTAGGTAGATATCAGATTGGTGATACATTAAAGTGATTGGGTAGTTTATTAATTAGATTATGCATAGACAAACCTTCTAGCCACCTTCTAGAAAAATTCTAGGCGGATCGTACTTTGAAACGCCTAAGCGACTAGGCAGCCTTGTTTTAGAACATTGTTGTAAATAGGGACGAATATTGGATTTTTCTTTCATAAACTTAACATTATATAAACCATTGGAAAAACAAAAAACTCTAACAACATGTGAATAGAAAATCGAGGAGAAGGAGGAACCGAAAACCATATGAACAAAACAACAAACCACACAACAAAGAAGGAATCCCGGATTCGCCCCAGTAGCCATCGAAGACCTTTGCCCTCTCACAACCCCAGAGGAGCACCACGTCCTCTAAAATCACCAACACAACAAGAAGCTTTACTAATAGGACATGCCTAAAGCCACCAAATTGACCCAAAACAAACCATATATCACTGGTAAAGACAGAAATTACCTGACCACCCCATAATGATGTTCCAAACTGCACGCCTCAACCTCGACCCTCAATGAAAAACCAGAGACACATTAAACTCATTCCATCTCGCCTTACCACCGTAATTGCTGATTTGGACAAATTAGGAGTAGATGTAATCCAAATCCAAAAAATCAGAAGTATTTGTCCAATAAACTCCTACACAACAAACTTCCAAAAGTGATGACATAACTGAAAAAAGAATAGGACTGCAAGAACGCGAAAGAGCAAAAGTTTGGTATACCGGTATAAATAGGGCTAACCCAACCAGGCAAAGAAACATAAGTGAAAAAACAAAAATGAATCAAAGGTTAAAACGAAGGGAAGCGGGAGAAAGGGAAAAGGATTGCCATCACCCACAACAACAATGGAAGAAAGGACCCGAGGGAGTAGAGGAATTTGAAAAAAACAAAAAAATAAGGAAAAAGTTATTTTTCTTTTATTTGATTTTTGAATTAAATGAACTTAGTCGCCATTTTAATTACGATTAAGGAAAACAATACTCCCTCCGTTCAATAAAAAATTATTCACTAATTTCTTCACACTTATTAAGAAATGTAATAATTGAATTCATCATTACAAAAATAACTTTTATAAAGTATTTTGATATTTTAAATGTATATTGAAAATATAAATTTCAATATTAATAATGATTGACATCCAAGAAAGCCCTCAAGTTAGAATTAATTTTCTCTTACCACAATCATCATTTTTTTGTCTATAAAAGATATCATACATTTTATTTTTTCCTTTTTTGCGCATAAAAGAATAGTTTGAGTTATGGGAAATTTTCCAAAACTCAAATTTTAAGATATGAAAAAAAATCCAGAATATAGATTTTGAGTTTTGGGAGCGAACTCAAGATATCTTAGGAGAATAAAAAGGACAATGCTTTTTACGGGATAGTGGACAAAGCTGCAGGGATTTATTGAGTATTAACTCTGGTGTTGCCTAAGGTGTGATAAAATAATGAATAAAATAAGTGCAAATGAACACCCTAGGCTGAGCACGGTTCTGCAAGTATTACAGGACGTATGCAAGTTTTAATGATAAATAAGATTCGTTCCTCAGAGACTACGAAAGTTAAGAAGAACTTATGCAATTTATATAATGCAGATATGAAAGCTAGAATTAATAATACGTAAGAAAATAAAGACTAAAGAGATATTTATTTGGTTTTTATAACGAGAATTAAAACTAATAAAGTAAAGACAAGAAAATTAAATAAGCGAAGAACAGATAGTATGAAAGTTTAGCCTGAGAAATTAGCAAGTAATCTCCACTAGTCTTGTCTATTCTAAACATGTAAGGGTGAATCATGTAGTATTGCAATAATCGGCCTCAATTAACGAGGTAGTTTCAAATAAGGTCCTAAGCAAACTTTTCCTACAATTGATTAAATGGTGAGTACACCAAACCCTAATGATTATCTAGTCAGGATGGGTTGTCAAGATCAAATCTGTACACTAGATATTATGTGTTGGTGTCATAGTTAAATATGCCTATCTAACTACTATTAAGGTAATCATATACTCGTGCACTAGCAAGGAAAACAGACAATAACTCAAAACACATAAACAGAGAAATAAAACATGGATTCATTTCCCAAATTAGATAGATGTTTAAACAAGACTAGGGTTCATACATATATTCTAAATCTCAAGCTAAAATTATTTAATTCATACTAAAGAAAGAAAAGAAAACAATTACAGATTTGAAGGTTGAAGAAGACATAATTGATGCATAACTCCTTCTAGACTTCTCTTCTTGTGTTGTAAGCTTCTTCTTGGCTTAAGGACTAGCCAAGGATGTGTTTCTTATGATAAGAGGGTGTATTTATAGGGTATAGGAAACCCTAAAACGTTTCTCGGAGTATAAGATAGTTATAGGACTCCAAGCCCAACTCAAATTCTTAACCCTAAAATATAGAAAAGGTAAGATTCTGATGCTGTTTTGTTTTGGCCGTAACTGCTTCAATACTTATCTGTTTGACACGATCCAATAGTCGAAACTGATCGTCTCGGAAAGCTATTTAACTTTTCTTCAAACCATTCTTCCAAAATTCTATCCAATCTTGAGTTATGATAACTTTTATGTTCGTAGCAGCTGGAATTCAGATTTATTTGGCAACTTTATCTTTTCTTTTTTCATATTTCTTGCATTTATCTCCAATTTCCATATTTATCCTCTTTCCTTTATCTCTTAGAATTAACTTGGCATCTAATTAATTACCATATATCTTTAAAGCTTCACAATTAACAAACAATTAAACCCAATATGCTCTTGAAATAATAAATAATTAAATCAGACCACAAAATAAGAAAGTGTACTAAATCATGAGAAAATCGACCTATATCCTAATAAATACACCTAAAATGATGTCTCCAACTAAGATTAGATCATCACAAATGGGGAGACATCAAGACCCCCAACTCAAAGTTGTATCGTCCCGATACAATAAAAATAAAAATAAAGAATAGTAGGGTAGTCAAACAAGAAGAAGAAAAAGAAGTAGGAGAATAAGAACAGAACACAATGAATGATCCTAGAGAAAAATATCTAAAAAAACTCATGTAGTAATGCTAAAGAAACAATGCGCAGTTATGCTTAATATACACATAATCAACAATCTATAAATTCAAGTTCAAATTAATTTCGTAATGCCAGAAGAAGATGTCTCAACTCGGTTCATGCTAATGGATATAGGTTGTTCATAGGTCCTAATATAGCATCCAATGATCCACTTACCTACAACCTAATAGCTCAATTGTTACTCTATCAAGCAGTTAGAAATCCTAAGGTCTTTACGGTTATAAAGGGGACTTACGGACGATGTGGTATATTTGGATAATGAAAAGTGAGCTTTTGGCTCTCTCCTCACATTCCATCAACGAATCGCCCTAGACCTTGAGTTTTCACTCGAAGATGTTGTCACTCAACCCAATTTTTGATGCTTTTGATGTGTATTCCCAATAATCCCAAATAAAACCTTTCATGATGATATACAAATTTCACTTTGCCGGTCCGAATATATATTCTTTCTTTTTGTATAGTTATGACTCTCTTTTTGATGTTCAAGATATCACGCTATTTTTTCTCATATTTTTTTTTCTTTTCAATTCATGCTTTTCATCTTTTTTTCATTCACTATTACCCCGACAAAGAGTTACAATAATAACTTTTTCATCATCAATAAAATCACAATTACAATTTCCCAAACCCAATGTTCCCTAATGATGAAACCCACCACCCTAAACTCAAGCTCTAAAAACGACTTGTCTCTGGTTTTACAATTCGAGTGCGGGTCATACAGATAAGTCCTACAAACTAAGGGGTATGGTTTATAATGTGGTTAATAAAAAGGCTTTAGAAAGGCTCAGAGGGCTAAGACGGATAAATAATATCAATACTCAAATAAAAAGGGAGAGAAAGCTAAAAGGCTTCAAGTGGATTCAGTATGAAAGAACTGCCTTATTCACTTTTCTAACTACCGGATTTTGTTACTTTTTCCACTACTAGTTCATAGACAAGCGGGTTTTTCGACTAATTTAAAACCTCACGTTATACACACCAAATCACTCTCCCTAAGTTTCAACATAACTTCTTAGCATTGCTCATTAACTTTTCTATCTTTTATCTCATGTTTTCATGCATGCATACTAAACATATTTGTGACATCTTTCAGAAACATACTACCTACTATCATTGACCTAATTAAATCATGCTCAATAGTTACATTCAACATATTCTATGCCTATTCAAACCCAAAAAAAAATTATGCAAAAACAAGAAGGGAAGATGAGGACAACGAATCCCCACCCCCAACTCAAAAGTGAGCCATGTCCCCACGACTCGAAAAAGACTCAAGAAAGAAATAAAATTTGAAATTAGCACACATATTTCACATAAAGAGATGGTAGGGAAGAAAGAAAACATACTCTTCGAGGTTATTGCCTCGCATTATTGACATTCAAGATAGGATTTGTTGGATTTTTCTTTAATTGCTCAAGGAGTATTGTGATGTGCTCCTTTTCTTCTTTTGAAAGTTGCATAACTCCTCTCAAAACTTTCATGATCCAAGCATTGTCAATATTGTTAGTCATTTTAAACTCAAGTTCTCTCCTTCACCCAAAGTCACATTCGCTTTCCGAACAAGACACGTGATCAGAGTAAATAACGACATGGGAGAGACCGAAAATCGCATCACCTCCTCATAGATCAACTGTGCCACACCCTCTTCTTCTCCTCAAAATAAAATTCAATAAAAAGACGTTCTTTTAAAATGTCTTACCATGAACATAGACCAACCCAATCTTTCACCAATCTTCAAGAATCTTCTCGTAATCTCCTTTACCAACTTCTTCTTCAAATACTTTCTCATAAGCAAAAGGTAGTTCCTTTTATTGTTTCTCTGTAGAAGCTATCAGGGCCCTTGAAGCTTTCTCTTTTTCCTCAGGTGTAGGGCCTTCGATCTGTAGAAGTTGTGTTGTTTTCTTCACGGAAGCTGGAACCTTTTTGCCTATTGAATCAAACACAACTAGCTGACCTCTCTTCTCTTGACCCGTTTTACCCATTGTGTTGGAACTAGAACTTTTCTCACTTGATTTCTTCTCAATAGAACCCAATACCTTTCTTTTCTTCATCTTCCCTACAGCAGATAATGTTTATGTTCTCTTAGTCATCTCAATTGACCCCCAACTCAAAGCTTTAACCACTCTTGAAAATTGAAACTCTTGATTATTGGTTATACAAGCTTTATTTGGATTAGGAAAGGTATTTTGATGATGATTCTCTATATGGGCAAGATGGATTCTTGATGGATTGGTATGGATCTAAGAAATTGTTGGATGAATTTATGAAATTTAGGTTTTTGATTCTTGGATTCAATGTGTTTTTGTATGATATGGGTGGTTGAATCTTCTTTGTAATGATGTGGAGAAGGGATTGGATATGTTTTTATGGTGATTGGGTAGTGTTTTAATGTTTGTTGAAGGTTTGATGAAGCTTTAATGGAGTTGGGAGAGGTTTGGTGAAGAAAGAGAGGCTTAAGGATTGGAAAATTCGTGATATAACTAACCTCTTTCTTCTTTAAACCCTTAAAAAAAATTCCAGCGGCGCCGACCGGTATACCGGTGATTTCACCGGGTTACCGGTCCGGTAGTAGTTGCTCTCGGCATAAAACCCTATTCATGAACCCGAGGGCACGTGTTTTCCTTCGTAGCCGCAGCGGCTTACCGGTGGGAGGGTCAGATTTTCTCCGAATTTTTTTCTTTTTCTCCCTAACTCGATTTTCTTAGTACCTGAACATCAAAAACACTAATACCTTCCTCAATAATGCAATATCAACTAAAAACAACTAATCTACACATAAATTAAAAACATAAAGACATAAAAAAATTGCGGGTTGTCTCCCGTACAACACTTTTATTTAACGTTGTTTAAAGTTAGACGTGTTACCTCGGTCATGTTTGAACATCACCTACCTAGCAACAAGCAAGTTTATTAACATTTGGCATGCGAAATTTGAATCCCTTGCCTTTCACTCCCATAAACTCCTCAGATCTATTCTTGATAGACATGGATGATCTCATCCAAGAGTTCTGGGGTGTATATGTGTCTTGTGGTAACTTTATTTCATTTGTAGCATTACACTCCTCTGGTAATCCATTCATCTCTTCAGTCTCTAATCTTTGTTTGTTAGAAAGAATGTCCTTCATGAATTTAAGATATTTTGGCATTCTTGTGAGAGCTTCTACAAACGGTATATTGATATTTAACTTGTTCACCATGTCAAGGAACTTCTTGAGTTTTTTTTTTATTGTTCTGCTTTTTGACACGTGATGGGAATGGTGGAGGAGGACGTGTGCTGTTTACCACTGAGCTCTTTTTTTCCTGGTGTCTTCTCTGGACACTCTTTTGTTCAATTACCTCTTCTATCTTGTCTTTGACTGTTTCTTCAACTACTTTTTCAGGAATAGAGGTTGGTTCTGGTTCTACTCTAGGTGGAGGTAATTGTTTTCCACTTCTTAATTCAACTGCATGACAAGCATAATCTTCTGGAGCAATAGTACCACTTGGGAGTTGCCCTTTTAGCCTGTTTTGAAGTGTACTCGCTATGGATTACCTTCTTGATTACCTTGGACTGGGTTTGGGTTATTTGATGGCTCGTCTTCATATTTGCTTCAACTACTTTCATCACTGCAGCCATACTTGAATCCAAACTCGAAGGTTGCTTTGGTGTAGCTTGTTGCATTGAATATTGAGGTGGTTCTTGATAAGATTCGGTGTAAATTGGCGCTTCTTGATAGATAGGATTATAGATCGGCGTTGCTTGATAGATAGGTTGTGGTGGATAATAAGATTGAGATCGAGGTTGATAATAAGTCTCTTAATTTCCGACCCAATTTTGATTCCGTGGGGACTGATAATTAGCGTAACTTCCTTGAGGATGATAATAACCATTAGAATAATGGTTTCTTTGATGAGATATGAAGGAAATCGAAGCTATATTATTCATACAAGTTTCCCATTAATGGTTTCTTGCTCCACAACCTGGACATAAAGGTAAAGTATGTACTAGATTCACCTGAGCTATTGATCGCGCATGTTCTCGTAATTCCTTGAGTTATTGGGTTAACTCTTTGAGCCTTAGATATTCTAAGGTCTCTTCTTGTTTATCTGTTTCAATCGGCCAAATTTTTCCGGTCTCGAGAACTTTCTCCATAATAATTTTAGCTTCTTCAGGATCTAATAACACAAAACCTTTATCTCCTAACAAATCTGCTCTTCTTCTGGACTCGTTATTGAGTCCTCTATAGAACATGGTTAATGAATATTCAGGCGATGATACATGGAATGAAAATCTCGCCTTCATCTTGTTAAAACATAACCATGCTTCACCAACACTTTCTCCGTCTTCCGGCATAAATTGTTCAAGCTCCAACATTCTTCTACTAACCAGATAGAATCAGACTAGGAATTTGGATTGAAGCTTGTCCCAATCTGGAATAACGTGAGGGTGTTGGATATCGTACCAATCGCTTGCACTTCCGGTCAAAAAGAACTGGAACATAATGTAATACATATGCTCCTTTGTAACGCCTCTTGTGATATAAGCGTCACAGATCTGCATAAATTTCTGAACATACCGGATCAGATCTTGTTGTGTAGCACCGCTAATTTGTCCATGTAAGGGTGAATCATGTAGTATTGCAATCATCGGCCTCAATTGCGAGGTAGTTTCAAATAGGGTTATCATGTGACAATAGGGTCCTAAGCAAACTTTT